>OV884052.1:527500-10527500 GCA_930367265.1 Catocala fraxini | reverse complement strand
ATCAACATTTTGGTAATTTATTATATGTATACTATTATCGGCATGCAAAATCAATTTTAATTACTATCTGTCTTTATTATTGCCAAAAATATTTTTTGATAAATCTAGTTGTACCAGCGTCATCCTAAATTATCACTTGGCCATCGCTCAGACCCTGGACTCAAAACGTCAAAACACAATGCTTTTTTGTTGTATATGGCTATTAACTATTGAATCATTAAAGATAATTCATATTTAACTGATAAAATATTCACTCTATCGGTTAAGCTTCAAATCCATATAATCAATTATTCAAAGGCCTTTCTAGGATAGATACCTTGATTCTTCGTATGATTTAAATTATTCATAGGCTATCAGGCGTGGATTCAGAAATCCAAATACTAGGTCTTAAACTATGAAATTACCGTTTATGTCCTAGTCTGTCCTATCTAAATTCGTGATGTCTGTAGAGAATGCAATAGTTATAAAAAAAACAACACAACAAATATCAATAAGATTTTATATAATTTCTATTTAACGTTATATCGCTTAGTGTCTGCCAGTATACGTTGTTTCAATTCGCCAAAATTATTTGATAGTTAGGTTAATTTAAGACAAATTATAGAGGCTACAATACTAACAGGCATGAAAAAAAACACACAGACGAATTGGCCTCAAAACATATTGATGAAATGGTATGAAATCCACAACGTTACCGATTTTCTTCATACAAAGCGGCAAGTTCGTATATAAACTCCTATAACTTTTTCTCATATTGTTGAAGTGCAATTTCCAAAAGACCCTAAAGCCCTATCTAACCTATTACATCCTATAAATGTGACCACACCTCAATTATATCCATAAATAGCTTATCTCCGCCTTTCCAAGCTATCTGTATAATGTTCGTTAAGCTATCAAGAAAACGTAACAGAAAAACAAAAAGCTGGCGCCAAAAATTTAACTTACTTATAGTTAAATTTTCGCTCACGCCGATTGACATAGACCCGGTCCCTATATTCAAGAAACAAGTAGTTCTAGCTACGGACAGTTAAATTTATACCAATATCATAAAGCTGAAGAGTTCGTTTGTTTGGTTAAACGCGCTAATCTGAAGAAATGAAAAATTATTTTAGTGTTGGATAGACCATTTATCGGGGAAGGCTATAAGCTATATAACACCACGCTACGACCAAGAGGAGCGGAGCATCAATGTCAAATGTTGCAAAAGCGCGGCAAATTCTCTTATGTGACGCAGACGAGATTACGCGTGTCAGGTAGTTTTGACATATTTTCCATTGAATGTATGTCAAAATTAACTATCCGTAGGTTTGTTGGTATAAGAACCGGGCCATCAGCTTAAGACAAATCAAGCGTAAGAAGTATCCCAGATAACACTTGAAAACAAAATTATAGATATGAAAAAATACTTACGATTCACCAGAACTTCGAGGGTTGTCACGTCTCCTTCCTATAACATATTAGAAATAATATTATTGTGTTATTTTTTATTGTTCTTAAAGTAGGCTTACAGGGCAGTTGTTTTGAAACGTCTCAAGGCTCACAGGGCATTTGTCTTGAAAGGATTCAAGACAACTGACCTGAAAGCTTTCTTTTAAAATATGTCATTATACTCATTATACTAAGCTGTTGGTTGCGACTGCTCGCATGGCTTTATATGAGATGATCACTCTCTTGCGCCAGTTACATATCTGCTACTTTTCTGTATATAATATTATTATTTGACTAAATTCATTTTCTAATAATAGAGATAACAAAAATGAAAGACAATCCTTAGAAATGGGTCTCTGTGTATTGTATTTAGTTACCAATAAGCCATATTTTTTTACTAAATAACGCAAGTAAGAAAATTAACTATAAAGTTTTCTCAGTTATAATAAATTACCTGATTGCTTTATTTCTCTTTTGACAAAATACTGTGTTTTTGCACTTGCGACCAATTGTGAGAACCTGGTTTAGTTTACTAGCTTAACGGCCATTCCTGCCACTAACAAGTAAAAGTTATCTGAAAGATAAATCGCATGCTGTCTCACTCATGTTAGTTAAAGAAGAGAGATCGAGACTTTTATCTTATAGATAAATTCTATCTGGAGGTGGTATTACAAGCCCTAAACAAAGTATCAATAAATTTTGCTAAGAAATTCTCAGTGGCAGAACAGTGACTGACAATTACTTCTATTAACTTTTAAACAACGGCCACAAGTAACACACTCGGCACGCTACTAGTGGTGGTGGTATGGCTCATCTTGGTACAGCCACCATCGCAAACTGAATATCTATTTACGTAGTGAATTATTCGTTAATTAGTCGAATTTGGTCGTCAAATACCAGAATTGGTCGCTCCGCCGCCCGTTTAAAAGATACAAAGGGTATTGGTGGCTGTGCCAAAGTGAGCGCTCATCAAAATGTGCTAAGGCACAGACACCAAACCAGTCAATATCTCGGGAACCACAATACCTAGCGAAAATCTGACTGCACCAATAATTAGTCGATAATTAGTCGACATTGATCACAAAATATCAGCTTTCTACGAGCCCCCGTTTAAAAGATATACGGGGATATTGGTGGCTGTGCCAAGATGAGCGCTCATCTTGGCACAGCCACCTCAATATCTCGGGAACCACAATGCCTACCGATAATCTGATTGCACTAATAATTAGTCGTTAATTGGTCGATATTAGTCACCAACTGCCAAAATTCGTCGGTGCTTCTATAAAGAGAAAACCAAGCATTTTTTTCTGCGAGATGTACAGTCGCAGTAGTCTTAGTTCGGTGCTGTGGTTTTGGAAATACAGGGTGTCTGTGCCAAGATGCGCCATACGTGGCGATGTGAATTTTAAACGAAGTTGGCGAAATGTGTCTGTAATATTCTTCTCCCTACCTTTTGGATATGAACTGGTGTATGTATATGTATATAATAAATAGTGAACGACTGCACTAATAGCACAGTGGTTTAATTTGTCGCCTCTAACTGCCACTGAAACGGACAAAAATTCGTGCAAACCACAAATAGTTGCTTCGAGTCTGGATTTTCTTTGTGTCCGTTGTTTAATTTAATAGATGTTATTGCCTTCGTGCTGCTTCTGAGAATTACCTTGTAGAAGTCATTCGAGCCTCAAACGGTCAATAATTTGTGTGATTCACAAATTGCTGTTCCGAGTCTGGGTATCCCTTGTCTCCGTTGTTTGAATAATTTTAAAGTCCTCCTGGACACAGGAATTATTCCTAGAGTGGAAGTTGTCTTTGACTAAAAACGTGGTTTAAATCTAAATAACGTACAAAAGATTTTCTTTTAAGTCTTGTTGAACAAACCCTTTCCTAAATTGATTTAGATTGGATACAAGAAAGTAATTTGTTTCTGATTTTAGAATTAATTTACTAAAACGTAGTCGATTTGAAAATTACCATGCGTGGGAAGTTCTATAGAACTTTTAATTAATATGCCTACATAGTAGGGATATTGGATCCTGTTGGATTTAGCCTGTGACGGAATGGTAGGGTCGTACTATAGTTCGTAAAATTTCTATCAATAAATTTTTTTTGTTGGCTGCAGACGACCTTGACATCTTTATGCGAACTATGGGTGAACGCAGAACGCTCCCAACCCGTTACAAAGTATACTAGACAACGTTGTTCCCAAGGGCGGACTACCACAGACCTCAGCGTGGGGTGTTGTCGGCTACGTGGATCTGAGGTGATCCACGGGGTTAACGTTAACGCGACGCGATTTCCGAACTTTTTTTTTCAGTTTGAAAAAGGGGTGATTGGGCCTCCGGTGACAATGGCGAAGCCGCGGACAACTTTGAATGGCTGCGCGAGCCATACACTACACAGTCTTGAGCGAGTGTGAATGAAGATTATTGTGTAATGATTGTAATATAGGTAAGATTTTTCATCTACCTACTCTGTCTCACGTTTGTATCCTCGAAGGGGTAGACAGAGTTGTACTGCACCACATTTCGCCTATCACGGATTTAGGACTTTAGAGAGCAGCGATAGCTCACTGGTGAGACCAACAGACTGCAATGCAGAGGGCCTCGGGTTCGAACCCACGTCGCGCACCTCTGGCTTTCGGAAGTTATATGACTTTTCGAAATTATGTGCGTATTGATTGAAAATTATCGCCTGCTCCGTGCCTCGGAGAGCACGTTAAGCCGTCGGTCCCGGCTGCCATGAACATCTATTGCAGTCGTTATTGGGAGAGTGTTGACACAAAAGATCCCACTGGGTCGAAGTGTCGCCGGTCTGCACTGACTGGTCCCATAAGATAAGATAGGACCCACTTTATTACGGGCGAGTGTACTGCCGTCTACTGGGCAAAGGTCCAGACACCGTGCTGCTACTAAGAGTCACTTGACAGAAAAACCCAATAGTATTTTGTACGACCCCGGAATATAATTCGCGCACCGTCATCGCATTTACTACCGCTGAACCATTATAAACGATATCAAGTCGATTTAACTTAAGTTATTTATGTCTGGTAGCAATAATAATACCAATATACAGGGTGCCCGGTAATTAATGGATAACCTTGAAATGTATTATAGTAGAACTGAAGTTCAGAAAAAGTATTAAGTAAAAAGTGCAATAGCTAGTCAAACTTTTGACTGACTATCTATTAGCATAATTAGTGTTTAATAATAAAACAACAAAACACCGATGGAATTCATTCATTTATGGTCGTAGTGTACAAGAAAGTTAAATACGGTAATTTAAAAAAGAATCATATTATGTTAGGAGATTTTCTTTCATATTTTTTTCTGTACGGCCATCAGTTCTACTAAAACATTTCTACTAAGACATTTCAAGGTTATCCATCAATTACCGGACACCCTCTATATAATGGTGGCAGCAAGAGTTTCGCTCCTGTCATGTGAGACATAAAGAATTAGTTGGCGAAATAAGAGTCTAATACACCTTTGCCTACCTGCTCGGGATTATACAGAAGTGAGTTGTACTTATATAATATACAATTATACAAGTAATATATAATTACTTGTATATGGATGTAGGTATATGCGAAGATTTAAATCATAACGCACGAACAAGTGTCCACACTACCAAGAGTGAGCTCACACATTAAATAGAGAACGAGAGTGTACAATTTTCTATATGAGTGAGCGTGATAATACTATATTTATAATTCAGATGTCATGTTGGCATTGTGTGTCAGAGTGCCTAGTGCGAGTTTATTTTACGTTAACGCGATCGACACGTTTATGACGTTCGGCGCTCCGATTGGCTCGCTCCAAACTCATATCCAATCAGAGAATCGAGCGCGGTAAACGTTTCAATCGCGTGAACGTTAAAACAAACTCGCACTAGGCATTCTGATGTCAAAGTTCAGAAAGGTGACGATATTTAAACGAAGTAAAGCGCCTATGATTTAAATCTTGGAATATGTAAATATATTAACAAAATAATTTATTTATTTGAAATACATAATAATTAGCATTATGTTGAAAACTCGTGTTTGGCTGTTGCAGTAATATTAAATGAAATAAATTAAACTACATATTCTTATTTAATAAATACTTTATTTTCAATATTTTGTCATAACCATTATTATAGACATTGATAGTGGACTAAGCTATTTAATATTATAAAAACTTTTACATTACAACATGACATAAAAAAAGAAACAAAAATATTTAAAAAATCCATTTTTTATATTTTTACGTTACTCGTGGACATGAAAGCAAAAAATAATATAATATTAAAAAATGCTTAATATTTTTTTTTTATGTCATGTTTAATGTTCTTAATTTTATATTTAAAAATTTCGGCGGACATAAAAATGTTTAAGCTTAAACAATTTGAGCTTACTTGATTGGATATACTTCTCTACAATTATTTTTATGAATAGAGAACTCTTTCTCATTTTATATTAGACCTCTCACTCTATGTGGAGGGAATAGAGCGAGAGCGAGCAACACAGATGTTTGATATCGCTTTCTTTAATTGTAGAGTAGGATTGGAAGTTTTGGCAAAAAGTGCAAAATGGCAGTGTTTCCATTATCCTAATTGACCCTTACGTCTGTATGAATAATTAAAATATATTAAAAACTAAATCGGTACAAAAATAAACTCTTAACTTTATTTAATTACAAAATACTTAAAAATCACAATCATGGTGACTTATACAACTAAAGTATTATTTAAAAAAGAAAAAGAGATGTCTATTGTACAAAATATTATTAAATCATGTAACAACTCCGACTTTAATTTAAATCGAAGTTACTGAACGTATTTTTTAAAAATAGTAAACAATAAGAAAAATGTGTATTTCATTTTAACTATTAATGTACCAATAAAATAAAGCTAGACTTACATAAAATGGATAAAACTTACATTTTAAAGAAAATTATTTGTTTTACTACATATTATATACAAAATATTAATATGGTGGTACGAACACATTGTAAACTTAAATATAAGGTAAACACTAATTATTAGCCGCCCAGACATAACATTAAAACACCCTTTTAATATTTAGCAATGTTTATTCATTGGCAACTTTTATACTAAACCAGGTTCTACACGTGCTTTAACCTACAAATCTCAAATGAACGTAGAAGTATTGGTTAAAAGTGTCCTATGTGTTACTCCAGGACATGGTCTACCTGTGTAAATTTTCATTTAAATCCATTCAGAGATTTACGGGTGATTGAATAACAAACAAACAATATTTATTATATTTATATATTTATAGTATATAATATATATGTATATATATATATATATATATATATATATATATATATATATATATATATATATATATATTATATTTATAATATAATATATTAAACACTCGTTTAAATTTGTAATATATTAGTCTCTGCCGATAAGTTGAGGTCACGTTGCGGTATTGCAGGGTATTATTTGCCTTAGTCTGTTATGTAAAGTTTTAGATTAAAAGGCTGCCAATGAAATAAAACCACTGAAGTATTATTTATATCTAAAATACAATATTATATATATTTAAATAGTATGAGATTTTACTAAGTTTCAACAAGACGTCCTATGCCAGTCTGGTGTGATTTTCACGGGGCTGACAATTAGCTCATTTACCTCTTAAAACTAAATGAAATCAATCGAATTGGATAAAATCTTTAATTTTCATTAATTTGCGAAATTAAAAGAAATAATTACATAAAAAGCTAAACATCTAAATTACAATAAGTCTCAAAAGATTTTTTTGTGCTAGAAAGACCTTTTCTATTTTATATAAATTGTCTTAAATATTACGCGTTGGGATTTCGTTGTTACATGCTACACAAAAACTCGTTACCAGTGAGATTCTTCGGCTTACGTGTATAAAAACATTTACGTGTACGTACGTAGAATTGCAATCGAGGGAAAATATACTCAACGAGTCAAGAAATCTATAATAATAATATCAGACCTGTCTGTGGACTGGCCCACTGCTGGGCACGGGGTAGTTCTCAGTATGATAGGTCCAGTGTGGACTGGAAATGTCTACATAACTTCAAGAATATTATAGTACTCTATTATATTCTTGAAGACATGTAGACATGCAGATTTCTTCACGATGTTATCGTTAACTGTTAAAGTGAGAGTTAATCAACTATTAAATACCCATGTAACTTTGAGGAGTAAGAGTTGCGTGACGTGGGTGAGAACTTAAAACCTCTCTATCACAATCCTATGGCTTCCTACTAAATAATCGGTGCACTTTTTATAATTGAGAAAATAATGGCAAGGTATTAATGAAAATACATATAAAGATAGTTTGAAACGCCACGTCAAAACTCTGACGTAATAGACACACAATAAAAAACAAAATATTTTAGAGGGTACTTTTTATTTTGGTAAAATTGTAGGTAATACCATTTTAAAAATCAAGCTCCTCAACTATTCAAATTGTCATCCGTAAGATCAAGTAGAATAATATTTACTTGGAATAATACAATTAAGAATTCGAATAAAAATAATTAATTAAGAATGTTCTCTTTGCTCGACAGTTTTCCCTCGATTGCATCAATAAATTCTTTTGGACATACAAGAGACATTAACACATGTAACTATGAAAAACATCTTCAAACTTTACATTATATATTTACTAGATCCATTAGTTCGAACGCATTCAGAAATATATTAACTAAACTTCCAGAATCAATTTATATATACAGCTTATACCTGCGATTTCGCACGGAAACAATACTTTTTTTCTGGATGAAAGGTCTTTATGTCCTCTTCTGTGCCTCTGACAACGTGTATGCGAAATTTCGTGACGATTGGTAGTGTTTTTAAGACATGAAAGCATGACAAACAAACTCACATTCGCATTTATAATACTAGGTAATATGCCATGAATATTTGAGGACGCGTAGACTACGATGTAGTGTTAAGTTATTCAGGCCTAGGTTTCTCAATAAACGGACTAATTAATGAAAAAAATTTTTTTTCTATTGTACTATCATTTTCTGAGAGAGATAAGTGCTTTCAAACATATAGCATAAATGACAGTGAGAAAGGCCTTTGTCCAGTTGAATAAAATACTATTTGTGATAAAATCACAATAGTCTGAACTAAAGCTATAATTGTGAAACTATAAGTCAGTAATATTTTAACCCGTTGAGTGCTGGTTAAAAATCATAAATAGGAGCGCGTATCTTATGCGCACCCAATGTGTTCAGCCGATAGTCAAAGTCTAAGAATTTTATGAACACGTAAGTCTTCACTCGATAAACAAAAGGTTAAATTAAAAAGAAACCTCAAATATTCTGAATGCGTTCTCATTCCTAATAATCTCTGTCAATAACTGCCTTAACTTTAGAATTCTTTTTTCGAAATCGCGTAAATATTTTGTTTAGTAAATACAATATGTTATTATTTATTAATAATAAGTAACAAAGTCAAATGTCTGGCACTAATCGACACTATATAATCAAAAGTCCAAAATGGACGAGCTGTCGCTTCATATAAAATTATTCGAAGTCGGTCGAATAATTATTCGAAATAAATGTTTTATTATTAAGCTCAAAAAACATATTACATTCATGAAAAATTACAATTAACATTAAGTAGTAGTTGTAAGTAAATAGTTCTGACATGGTAGTTGCTTACAGTATAAAGTGAGTAATCACATAAAAGTCACTTCAAAAATGAAAAATGATTACCGACTTCGAAAACGTTCACCGACTTGGAAACAGCTTTAGACTTCGGTGTCGGGCTTTTTTTCTGGGTGTTTGGTGTCTCCATTGCTGATGTAATCCCCGTGATCATGGGTGGGGTTTTCTGAACCTTTGATGTCGTCGTGGGGCGGTAACGGAGCCTCCGAGTCTGCTCCGTCAGGAATATCCGTCCGGTGCGATCGCCCTGTCATACAATACATCAAGCGATCAAGAACTTTCTCTTTGCATGTTTAGTAGTGTTTGTGCTCGGTGACTTGGTGTGTGAACGGTGATTAATTTTGGGCCTTAGGTAGTTATATTAAAGGTTAATATCAAATTCACCCTGAGATAAAAGCATTGGACGAGTAGACTTCGAATAAAAATGTTCAGCGTTGTTGTAACGTCCGTCTGTGTTAATTTGGAATAACAAGGAACATGTCGTCGTATAAAAATGTATATTAAATACATTTTAAAATAAAAAAATATTTTATAAAACAATCTAAATAAAAAGAAAATTACTTTAGATGTATTTATGAATAAATTTTATATTATAAATATAATATAACAGATAAATATTACTTTGAATTTGCACGAAATATTGGACGTACGTAACAATTGTTTAATTGGTAACTCCCACAACCATTTCACGTTATGTTCAATCTCTAATCGGAACAAATATGATCTGTATGTATTTTGTGTTATTTTGTAACCTAAATGAGTAAATTATTTTTAACATCGACTGTGACTTTGTATTCTATAGATATTTGTTTTACATCTGGGTGCCAAGTTCGTGCAGATAAACGATCACTCACAAGTGTGGAAAGTCAACGAACTATATTAAAGGCAGACTGTTCCTTTAAAATTTAGTAGTTACTCATATGCCAGAATATTCCAATAGTTTCTCATGAAGCCCAAGGCCCAAACTAACTACAAAACGTGAATGTCAATACTACATACGTTTGTGTTTGTTTAAAATGATACCACCACCATTATGTGTATTAAGTTACACCGTCACTACCAGTGACAATATAAAATATATAATTATCATATAATTCATAATATAAAAATATTTTTCACAAAAGGAAATGAAAAAATTATCATGCAAAAGTCAAACTTATGAGCATACATGCCATTTTTAATATAATATAGAAGAAAACACACATCCACATGCGACGTCATAAAAAAGTCATGCAATTTTCAGTTCATTTTTTCGTTCTTGATCGCTCAAAATATTGCTTTATACTTATTTTACTTAATTATACTTAAATTTACTATACAAGCGAGAACACTGTGAAATGTCACTTTATATTTTTTTCTATTACTACAACAGCCAAAACGTTTTGCGAAAAAGGTAGCCATGTTTTTTGTTTTTGTAAAAATGTATCGCGAATTTGGTGCTAGCCACAAACTGTTAGTGTGAAATGTGATTTTTTTTACTATAGTTTTTTACCACTTTACCTATCGACCAACTGCCCGTGAGCCTGTCAGAGATATTACGCATTATTAAATAATAATTATTACTAGTATTTCAAAGGAATGAGAATTATTACGCATGCCTAATGTTTAAGAAGCATTTTTAAAAAGCATGTTCAAAATCATGATGCAATAGATTTATTTTTGTCAAATATCAATAAATAAAATCTTTTGATAAGCAGTACATCAGTATATTTTTTCGGAACGGGATTCGAACCCAAATCGCGCGTGCAGTTTACCACCAAGAGCTTAAAACCCAAGCGTGTATACTACTGAACTAACCACGAAGATTATTTTTATAAAATACCATATAGCTCCTAGACTATATTTTCTTTCAATGTTACTAAAAACTGTTTTCTACAACCATTTTCAAACTAAATACCTTTAATTATACCCAGCCCTAGTCACCAGTTACTACAGGTGACCTATTTTCTGGTCTATCTTTTTACACGTTAGTCAATGTGCCATAGGTTTTTTTTTTTGCGTCTTTATTACATTGCACTCCAATAACTCACACAAGTAAACGCCTTTTTCTTACCCAAAAAGCTTACTTTTCTCAGTATAATAATTAAAATATTTTTATTATACATACAAAAGCATAGCACTACAGATGGCCGTCTCGATACAACGTTAGAATACAATCACTTTGACGCCAGTACAGCGATACTTCCATAAAACCCTAAATTTTGGCATGAGTTTCTAAAATACGTGAACCAAAGTATAATATATGTATTTTGCTTCGCGCAAAATAATTATACTATAATTCTTTGTTACACAAAAAACAAAACAAAAGGGTGAGGAAGGCCAAGGAAAATATGGATGGACTGTGCGAGGATAGATATGAAAGGGAAAGGGGTAAATGATCAGATGACGGGTGACAGAGAAGTAAGGAATCGAAGGACATACTGCGCCGACTCCAAATAAATTGGGAGAAGGGCAAGAGGATGATGATGAATTCTTTATTAAACACAATCTATCCTTAGCCTGCCTTTAATTTCCTATTGTAAGCTCATCCACAAAATGCCAGAGAGATTGAAGAACAAAGAGAGAAAACTGACGTTTACTTAATTTTTTATTGAAATGCATATAGACCTTTCATTACTTCAAAATAATAAAGCAAGCAAGCTACTACAGAGATTTTGGATTCATCATTTTGGAGAATTCAACATTATGGGAATTCAAGTTCCTGGGCCTGAAGGATTTTGTTTTCGCGTTATGTATTTCACCGGCCATCTGACTATAGTAATTTGTGCTATGCACAATATATGTATACATGTAAACTGACGTTATTAGTTCACTGGTACTATAAGCATTTTAATTTATAGAGGAATACCTTTTACTTTTTATGATTAAGTTGATACTAATTATCGACCAAGAGCTATCGAGTATTTAATAATAACTTTATAAAAAGATCTCATTTACTGATATTTCACTATAATTTAAAAGATTTTCGAATAGGTAATACAAAAAGATTTGGAATATAATTAAAGGTAATGACGTCACATACAAAATAAATAAATAAAAAAAGAATCGTCAACATTTCTGGAGCGTAAAAAGAAATACTTTTACAACATGCGTAATTTCGTAAAATTAAGAAAAATACATGCAATCATTATAAAAAGAAAGAAATTGTTTAAATAATGAATAAAAGATGCATTCAGTAAAAGATTCAGCTCCAAAAATTTTTTACAATTCGCCATACAGGTAACAAAAATACTATTTGAACAAAATGGTTGACTTACCGGCGAAGCACCATCTGTCCGTCGCATACGCCAACACTACGAGGAATATCGCAATTAGTACCACTAGTACTCCAATTACGATGCCCACGATTGCGCCCGTGTCCAGCTCCACGCCTGGACAAAAAACAAAGAAATGAAATAATATAAAAACAAGGTCTAGAAACAAAAGGCGCGAAGAAATAATATAGTAGACATTTTGATTTAAATAAAGCATTTTCATATAATAATAATGTCCTCCAGACCCATTTCGGTCACGGCGGCCAATCTTAACGGAGACTGGCCATCTGCGCAGGAGATATTATGTTGCACAAGCGTGTACGCAAACACAAGTGCGCTCTCTGTTCCCTAACTCTCATGATCTGATGGGACAGTAATCCGACACGACCGGAGAGAGATCAGGCGCAGGACCAACGGCGACACGTGCTTTTCGACGCACGGGGGTGTCCAACACCGCCAACTTCCTAACTCCGGGCTGTTATTGAGATTTCTTAACAGAAAACCCAATAACTTTTTGTTGGTCCGACCCGGGATTCGAACCTGAGACCTTATGCACAGCAGTCGCATTCACTACCGCTGCGCCACGGAGGCAGTTTTCATATAAATGTAAACGAAATACGGTATTTCAAGTAGTTAATTCCATGCAATTTCTATTTTTATTGATAACTTCAATATTTTATTAAATATAAAGAAAATATCGATAATAATCATGCTTTGTATAATATACAATGTTTGGCTAAAAATATTGAAACCATGCTGTAAATAATAAACAAAATCTGTAATTAACAATAGGTAATCAAAATAAAGATCACTTAATTATTTTAGAGTAATAAATCCATCGATTTAGATTACAACATTTATATATCGTCGTACAAAAGTGTAGCTATTATGATTTTTCTTAAAAAATAGACCACTCTCGCACAATAATAATTCCTATCGCGGGACACTTTACAATTCGGCCTAGATGGCGTAGTGGTTAGTGTAACCGACTGCCACGCCTGAGGTCGCGGGTTCGATTCCCGCACAAGTCAAACATTTGTGTGCATGAACATGGATGTTTGTCTTGGTCTGGGTGTTTCTATGTATAATATGTATGTATTTACAAAAAAAAAAGTATATATGTATGTTTATCCATTGTCTAGTACCCATAGTACAAGCTCTGCTTAGTTTGGGCTAGATGGTGTTGTGTGTATGTGGTAGAATATTATTATTATTATTATTATTATTATTAATTACAAACAACGGACACAAAGAACACCCAGACACGGAACAACCATTTGTGGATCACACAAATGTGTGTCCCGTGCGAGGATCGAACCCACAACATTCGGCGCAGTGGCAATTACGAGGTGATACTCTAACCACTACGTCACGTTCATTTTGGAACTAAATGTAACAAAATTAATATATTAATTTACCATTTAAACTTTAAGTTAATTACGTCATATTAAAAAATCACAGAAGCAAATATAATTATGTTGCCTGAAAAAATAGCTACACTCTTTTATGCACAATAAACGGATTTATTTATTCTAGTAATACATAGAAATACACCATGCTCGGATAAATACGAAAACCTTAAAAATATACACAATTAAATAAACTCTTAAGCATGCCTGAAAACTGTAAAAAAATATTACAAATTATTTATAAAACAAATTCTTAAACTCATGAAAATTGGTACCTTAAAAATTATCAAAAAGACATAAAAAACCGCAACAGTTCAAAAACTAAATAGTTCATTCTCGATGCGATCATTCACTCAAAGCATTCCTGAACGAATGACCTTACCATAGACTTCGAATACTAAGAACGAAGTACTCGCCCTTCGCGCTGCGGGGAACATACATACAATAAATTTTGGTAAAAATATATATTTCCACATGAAAATACAGAATTTATATGGCATAGCAAGAGCTTTACTCGAAAAAAAATAATAAAGTTCTCCATGTTTGTTATCGGTCACGGCGGTAAATCTTAACGGAGCGCGTCTTACGCAGGAGATATGATAGTGCTCAAGTGTGTGTCACTCTCATGATCTGATGGGACGGCAATCCGACACGACCGGACAGAGATCAGGCGCAGGGCCAATGGCTTTACGTGCTTTCTGAGGTACTGGGGTGTGTAACACCATCAACTTCCAACTACGGTTAAGTATATTTAGTGTTATCAATAAAAAAATATAGAACCATTTCTTTTTAAATGTAATCATACATGTTCAGTAATGATTATGGCCAAATTTAGACCATTAGGCACATACTAGTAATCTATACTAATATTATTAAGAGGAAAGATTTTTGGAAAAGACTTTTTGTTTATTTGTAAAGAATTAACTCAAAAACTGATCAACCGATTTAAAAAATTCTTTCACCATTAGAAAGCTATATTATCACCGAGAAACATAGGATATATTTTATTAAGTAAAGTACTTTGATCAACATAACATAACCTACTTTTACGGGAGCGAAGCCGCGGTATATAATGAATATGGGCGAATTTCAACCACTTGGCTAATACTAGTAACAAGAAATATAGGTCTTACCGGCTGGTTCGTCCATAGTGCTGATTCTGACGGCGAACTCGTCTCGTCCCAAGTCGTTGCTCACGCGCAGGTAGTAGGTCCTGTCCACATCCTCCTTGGTGATGGTGGCCACGACCAGGGTTACGTTGTAGAAACCATTGCCCTGGAGGTACATGGGAAAAATTTTAGAGAATTATTATAGGAGCATTCGAATAATGCATTCGAATGCTGCTTACATTGATTATTACTCGAATAACAATCGACGATTCGATGACGATATGTGTATGTGTATTCGTAAATTGTTCGAGTTGGTAGGCATTAGAATGTTCGAAATTTGAATACGCCTGTATGTTACTCGAGTCCGTTACAAGATATCTTTTTATTATATTATTCTGTGCGTGGCTGTCTACTGTCTAGCACTAAACAACTCTACTAAAAACTTGGCTTCGTTTGGTATGGTCGATATTTGACTATACATTGTATGTATGATTATGATTCTATCAAATTAGGATTCATATTATTTGAGTACACTCATTCGGATAACTTTTACTTGATAGTTGTGAAACTGGCCATAATAAATATGTAACTTACCAATAGATAAGGTTCAAGAGCAGTGAACGCGCTGTTTTCATTCGGCTGGTGAGGCACAATGCGTTGGTCTCCAATGGTCCACTCGGCGACTGGAGGAGGGTTGGCCCTTACAGTCACGTTCAGTCTACCTTCAGCTCCGAGCTTCAGGCCGAAGATTGTGATCGTACTGGTGGTGTCAACGCGTTTGGGTGGGTCTAAAAGTAGCAGAAAGAAAGTTAGTAGCAAGAAATATCATTAGGAAAACAACATACATGTGTATATGTATATGTATAGTTTGGGCGGGTCCAGAAACAGCATAATGGCAGTTAGTATTGTGAAATATTATTAAGAAATAAGCATTTGTGTAGCCTAGTAAAAGACCGTTGGACCTCTGTGTAGCAGACACAGAGGTCTCGAGTACGATCCCACGGCACGCTGACTTTTCGAAGTTATGTGCGTATTATTAAGTTAATTATCGGTGGCTTCAACGGTGAAGGAAAATAAATCATATACAGTGTTTAACAGAAAGGTGTAGTCATATTTTTGGATTATAATGTATATCTGAAAAAATTAACTAAGAGTCTACCTGGATCAAACAAAACATTTAAATATAAACGATTATAAACCATTTTATTTATATATTATTTAAACATCGAAACCAACAATGGTTGGGTAATATCCCCGCTAATTTCTGGACGATTCCAGAAACATATGTACAGTAATTGAAATTAAATTAACGCGTGAAATTTACGCGATGATTAAATTTAGTTCATTCGTTTTATTTATTGCGTGGTTTATTATAAAATACTAGTGTTATTCTCTAGTAAATAGAAACAACAATAATTACATGATGTTCGGTTATTTTGGAATAACTGCACCTTGAGACATTGAGACAACCAACATCTTAGTCTCCCCGTGAACATGGCTGCGTAAAGCAACCGAAACGCCGCGGAATGTGTAAACTTAAATCTAAATAGTTTTAATAACTTAAATAACTTAAAATAGTAGTAAACATTAACTGTAGCAGTTAATTAGTATTAAAGTTATGTAATAATTGTGTTTTCAAATATAGTAATCATGTTTCACGTATAGTTTAATTTTAATATATAACATTTGCGTAATGATTATTATAATATTAGCCCTGTATTAAACTGTACCACTGCTGGGCACGGGCCTCTTCTCAATGTGAGAAGGGTTAGGCCATCGTCCACCACGCTAGCTTAGTGCTGGTTGGCAGACTTGACATATCTTTGAGAACATTATAAAGAACTCTCAGACATGCAGGTTCCCTTCACTGTTGAAGCGAGCGATAATTAACTATTTAATACACTATGTATTATATATATTAGATTATTTATATCCTAAATGTCTTCTTCTCTTTCTTCTCGCTAGCCTTTATTATTCCCAAGTCACTTGGGGTCGGCTTTTCTAGTCTAACCGGATTTGACTGGATATCAGTTATTACACGGAGCGGCTGCCACCTGACCTCCGTAACCCGAAGGCTAACGATACCCTAAGGCTAGAAAGTCAGGACATTATAGGGCACTGACTTCCCAATAACGACTGTCATAGATGTTCATGGCAGCCGGGATCTACGGCTTAACGTGCTCTCCGAGGCACGGAGCAGGCGATAATTGTCAATCAATACGCACATAATTTCGGAAAGTCATATGTCTTCCGAAAGTCAGAGGTGCGCGACGTGGGTTCGAACCCGAGACCCTCTGCATTGCAGTCTGTTGGTTTCCCCACTGAGCTATCGCTGCTACATGTATTGTGTGCAAATAAATAATATTTTCTTTCTTTCTTTCTTATGTGTTATTAAATAGTTAATTATCGCGAGCATATTTCGAAAAGACGCTTTAGGATCGAGATTGAGACCTCTGCGTGGCACTCCAACTGTCTTCTACTAGGATATCACTGCTTAGTAGGTATTCGCTTTAACGTAAGACAATAGGATATAACTTACAGTGAACAACAAGCTGTCTCCTAACTTCCATGGGCTTCGCCAAGGCCTCATGTTCAGCCCTGCAGACCAGCATCTTGTTATCATCATCCATAGCAAGGGTCCGGGAGATGTTCTGGGAGATAGTTATCAGGTCAGTGCCAGGAGTTGTCGTGAGGATGGGCTGGTGGACTCCTGCGAGGAGGTCTTCTTCACCTGTAAGAAATGATGAAGCGTAATTAAAGTAACTATATACATACATTTACAATTATATCCTAGAAGGGGTAAGTAAATGTGTATTCAGGGTTGCCACCTTTATTTTTACATATAGAGTATATTTAGTACCCGAGGTAAAAAAAGCACAACATTTTAAAATCAAGTATAATTTATTTAAGCCGCTATTCTTTTCCACACTTTTTGTTCTTCTAGCAACATATAATAATTGCTTATTATCAAGAAACGTCTTAACCAGATCTTTACAATGCATGTCTATATTAAGATTTTATTTAATTTAGTAAAGCTCTATGGGTTGCCTTTTATTTCTATAAGTAAACAATTAAATAAATCTTGTAAAGTCAACATAATATGTAGTTAAAATAAAGTATTCTGACGTAATTTAGTGTGCTCATAAAATAAATAAAGTAGGTACGTTTATCAGAAATAACGTACAATAGTTTAATATAAAGTACGGGGGTAACCCTAGGCATATTACACCTACATTTTGTTAGTTGGCTTTAGGTTGCACGTAGGTAATTGGTGCCAATGCTACAATTATCTACTTGGTACAATATTAGACTTAGTGACAGTACAGATCGCGCAATCTATGATGGCCGGACTGAACATAGCGCCTCCGAATTGTTGCGCATGTACAGTCTGTCAGTCAGTACGGATTGCATCCCGCCCCCGCCCCCTGTCACCAAAGAGACCTAAAACTTACAACTGCGACGCCACTCGCGCAATGTTCAGACCGGCCATCATACAGTGCGCGATCTATACTGAGAATTCCTTGACAAGATCATGGCCGATCCGGCAATTGAATCCGAGACTTCAAGCACAACAATCGTATTCACTACCATTATTACTATACATTCACTGCGCCATTGAGGTTGACGTTAATTGATCATGCATTTTGATGACAATTATGAGGATTACTTGCTGGTTCCCAACAGAGTTGGCATGATTAAAACAAGTTTCTGTTTCATGATCTTTCATGAATATTACGAATTTGTTCTCGAAACCTTGACGAGTAGGTACAGATGCTAAGTTTTTTTTTGGTTTTGCCTACCACGATTCGCACTTGGAATATTTCCTTTGTTGTGGAGGCCTTTACAAACATTCAAACAACGGACACAAAGAATACCCAGACTCGGGACAACTGTTTGTGGATCACGCAAAGTTTTGTCCCGTGTGGGATTCGAACCCACAACACTAAACGCAATGTTAGAGAAGCCACCACTTAACCACTAGGCGATCCGTGCAATTAAGCTTACAAATAATTATATATGTGCTTTATTTATGCAGAAAACCTAGTAATAACTTATATTACTGTCTAACAATAAGGGCAAAACAATTTTTTTGTCTAATGGTCCCTCATCACCAATAGGTTAACCTTTCGACCGCCACAGTCATGTATACCTATATGACAAAGCAAAATGAGTCCAGCACGCCACAGTCACGACTACATGACAAATTAAAGGACGAATCGTATCTTGGCGCCGAGAGCACGCTTTGGATTTTTTGACGTGGCGGTCAAAGGAAGAATCATTGCTTTAGATGATATGTCGCTGGACTACTTACCCAAGAACCAGGTAATCTTGGCTGCTGGTCGTCCATTCGGCACCACACACTGCGCCACGAAACCGTCGCCTTCCCTGAAGGTGGGTTGAGGAGGAGTGTTCAGATGTGGCTCGCCTGGCGCTCCTGTTAAGAGATGGAAAGAGTTTAAGTAAGACAAACTGACACTTCAATTTATTTATTTATAAAGATGAGTAATTCCTGTGTGTAGTCGGACTTAATCGTGCCATTAGAAGCGATAAACAATATTTGTAATGTTGTAGGTATGTAAAAATCAAATAATGAATTATGAAAAGTGGTTAAGTAAGGTATAAAGAAGTCATAACGGGTAGGTCTTTTCGGGTTTAGGTTGTTTCACACGGCGGGCCGAAACCACGGCGGGGTCGCGATTGCATGTGAAAGTAATTCGCGCGGCCCCGCCGATTGAGGTTCTGTCAAGGAACACCGTGGTAGGTTTAGTCGGTATTACCGGCGTGTCTCTAGTCACCATTTTTCTTTGCCCCGGTGAGTCCGACATAACCAATCCGCCCGCTGCCGCGGAAGGGTATGCGGCAATGCATTCCATCACGTAAAAAAAAAGAAACAAAGTCCTGGGTCATTGGTCAGTGGTTTTTATTTTTTAAATAACCTTAGTATAGCGATGTTCGAATGGATTATAGGTATAGCAAAAGTACTTACGCGCTACTTCTAGTTTCATGGTGGCAGTCAGCTCGATGTTGCCAGAGCGAGGAGGCAGAACGCACGAGATGTTCCCGTTCCATTCTTCTTTAATGTTCTTTATCAGAGCACCACATTCGCCGAGCTGTGGAAACAATACAAGAATGAGAAAATATATTATAGCAATTGCAATACTCCACCTAGTATTATACAAAGGCTAGATGGAGATGATGGCTCATAGGTTTATCAAAATCACATCGGTTGCTTACAGTTTCACTGGACGAGACACCACAGCGGAATCTTCACTTTAACCATGGTATATTGACAAATAATAGCAGGTCGACTGGGAAAATTTCTACACCCTACAGAAGACCAATAGACAAACAACTTTGTGTTGTGTTTCTGTGCTTAGTAGGAGCACCAGGATCCTTGAGGAGTCAACTGGATCGGCAATGTGACCTTTTCCTTTGCGTTAGAAGCACAGTGACTCCTGCTTTCGAGATTTACGAACAGGTAGATTATACCTCTACTCTATCCATAGGCTACAGCAACCACCTACCATTAAAAGGATCTTGGGTCTAAGTCAAATATAATGTACCAGTAGTTTTCCCGCGGTTTTTTCAAAAATCCTCTCTTAGTGCTCGCCTACACTCTCCAAGGAACATACATGCCAAATTTCAGCTTCTTGCGTTAAGTAGTTTCGGCTGTGCGTTGTCTGTCAGTCACTCAGTAACGGAAGAGTTTTATACATATAAATTAATTTAAGATTTTAAATTAAAAGTTACGGGCGTCTATTTTTATTATTTCTCCATAATGTTCTTGCAGTTACATGCAGTGAAGTGTGCCAACCTACACTGAGCCAAAATGGTGGACTATGGCCTAACTATTTTTACACTGAGAAGAGGCCTGACTCCATCATTCGACAGTTTAATACAGGTCTAATATATTATAGTATAAATAAAATGTTACCTGGAGTCCTTTCCCAGTGTATATGACGTCTCCTTCCAGGTTATCAGGGATCAGCCGGTATGGCGTCCCACCCACAGTCATTCTGTAAACATAGAGATCACATGAGTCACGCAACCAGAACTGACTATTGCTGAGGAGGAAGGGGTAAAGGAAGATCTAGAATGTTCTCTGAAAGATCGAATGTTGAACTAATGGATGTACCAATGGATAATACCGTGCTCTCATATTACAGGTTTCTTTTGGACCTGCTTATGACAACCTTAACCATATTATCAATTCGATAATTACTGGATTGTACTTATGAAAAATAAAAGGCACGGTAACTGGCGTTTCATTCCTAGGTAGTGTGCGAACTACCTAGGAATATATCGGTCATAGATTAAATTTGATTAATTGAATATTGGTTCAGAAGAATTACAATTCTTAATTTAATCAGAAATCAAATCAAAATTGAAATTTGAGTTTTCTAAATTATCCCATGAGTTCACCAATACATTTCGTCGACTAGCCCGGTACGAGGATCGTAGAAGAAAATTTTATAAAGATTTCCATATAAATAAGTATAATGTCGGGCTATCTCCTAGCATACTTGCGGAGCCGACATCGGAAATGGCGTGCATGTTTGTTAAAATTCTTGACTTATAAAGCCATTCTGTCCTAAGGAGACTGACATACCCATGGGCAAAAAGTCTCTACAGAATAGAAAAAAAAAAAAATTTCGTCAACTACACGTTGCCGTTGCTAACCAATAAGCATTGTCATCTACTGAACACATTGCCACTACACAACCGCTACTAAAAACTTATAATCTAAAACTCACTAAAACTTTATTTCTGTAAGGCAGATAAACACCAACATTAACCGAATTAGCAATACACAATCAAATCATTTGACATAAGTTTAATTTCACACGCTTTTGATCGTCATTCAGAAACAAAGGTTATTAAAAGCTAAGAAAATGTTCAGTGACACATAGCTTGAAAATGTACTGGGTAAACGGCAATACTGTCTGTACCAGGCTTCAAACCTAGGACGTAATTACGTGCAATTGCACGTAAACATAGACGTGAACTAATACCACGAGACAAACGAGGCAGAACACTTTACATAACTCGCAAACATGCAGTTATTTGGGTAGTTATGTAAAGTTATAACATCGTCGCTACTTTCTCTGTGCTGCTCGAGTTTTCTCTTTAAATATAATCTGGTCGCGTACTGGAAATGCGTCTTTTATATAAATTTTGCTTGCGTTTCGCTAGTGTATATAATGCTGGCTGTGATTCAAGAGGTCTCGGGTTCGAATCCCGGTGCTAACACCCAGGTATTAGGTACTAGCTATCTGTCGGCAACAGTATTTTTCTGCATTAAATGTATAAAAGATACTCTACATATGTCATAAAATTATATATATATACATATCCTTGACAACGTGTAGGATTTCAGTCTCCAAATTCTTTTGTAACATTCTGTTTAATGAACACATTGCTGTTTCGTGTTGCTACAGAGTATTTCCAAACAGAAAACTTCGTCCGCCCAGGAATCGGACCTGGGTCTACTAGATCATACGCTTATACAACCAAACTTATATCATAAAAGTAACATCAATCTGGTTTTGTTATAGACAACTCTTGCTCTAAGAATAATTCCTGTGTCGCGGGGACTTTCCAAACATTCAAACAACGGACACAAAGAACACAAAGACTCGGAACAACCATTTGTAGATCACACAATTTTTGGTCCCGTGTTTTAGGTATTTCTGTCAAAAACATCTCACTAATATCCTATCTACCGCACACATTGCCAGATACCAGACACAATTCCATTTTTGTGTCAGTACAGAATATTTCCTAGCAGAATAACACTTTGTCCGACCCGCGAATTGGTAACATAAGTGCCAACTTATGCCGTTGAATTCATTTAATAAAGAGATGAGATAAATATAGAGATGGAGCTATATAGCCTATCTACTTTATCTCGTAAAACAACACCTATTATTATAATAATACTGCTATAAAATATGGTCTGGTGTTGTCAGCACACGTAGGCTCCTGTAACCACTTACCACCAGACAATGTGTGTGTCTTTTTGTCACTCTAGTATTATAAATAGATGTAACGAACTAACCTGCATGAATCGATCGGGTAGGGCACCTTACATAGCACAGCGAGCTCATCTCCGAGTCTTCTGACGGCGTTTAAAGGGGTGATCTCCACATTTTGGCCTGCAGACAAACAAACAAACATATAAGACACTATTGTTATATAAACTCTCCACATTTTTGCTTGCTATCAAACATATAACACAATTTTTTTTTATTTGGTTAGCGCACTATTTTCTTCTGTGGGGGATTACGTCAATTAAAAAGTTATTAAAAATTTATTTAGATAACAACCATGTAACAACGACCGTAATAACTTATGAAAATTAAATTTAATGTGTTAGTGAGTTCACTAAGTTACTGAATTTACATTTAGGTTAGTTGCTAGTTTTAGGCAAAGGGTTGAGCCTGTGAAAACATTCCTGCAAGAAACTCTTTTAAAATCGCCATATTATTATAATGTTCGTATTGGACAGCCATTATATAGGTATACCAGCTGTCCCGAAAGACGTTGTCCTGTACACATGGAAAAAAAACCAAATCGATACCATCCTTGAATCCACATAAACACACACAATTTTTTTATCAAATTCGGCCCAGCCTTTTAATAGGAGTTCAGTGACATACACACGTACAGTAGAATTATATATATAAAGATATATTTGACTATTAATATCTAAACTCAAATAACAGTATCAGCGTTTCGATTCGATCCCACAACCCTCAGCGTAGTTAGCAAGGCGACCACATTAACCACAACACCATCACACTCACCGACGCTTTATTAAAACCACTGCCTATCTCCTTTCAGTACAAAAGCGTGCTACGTTAAGCTCAGCATCCCTAATCCCATATTAAAGTTAAAACAAAGACATCACAGAGTAATATAGGCCGCAGAGCTTTCACGCGTTTTGCGCCTCTGAATACCGCCTACTCTGTGTCACCGGTTCAGTCCGCTCGCAAGCGGATAGGGCCGGATAAATCCGGATAAAGCCGGATTGCGACGCGCGAAGAGGCTTGCAAATGGCGTTTCGTGTAGCTTTGAGAGTGCTCCGCTATGTATGTGAGTATGTATTATGTAGGTACAATACATGTGTCTCTTGTGCTGCGAAAAGTTGTTACGGCTGGCAAAATAGACGTTAGTGATAAAGAGATGCACTGAGCCTTACTTAGAAACAACTCTCAAGTATTTAAGATATAGCTTTGTTCTAACTAGTGAAAAATCACTGTTTACAACTTACATAATAATAATATGTTCCCGCGCTAATCCCTATCAGGCGGCTAATGTTGTCAGTCTAACAATTTACCTAATAATAATAATATTCTACCACATACACACAACACCATCTAGCCCAAACTAAGCAGAGCTTGTACTATGGGTACTAGACAATGGATAAACATACTTATATAAGTTTTTTTTTTGTAAATACATACATTTTATACATAGAAACACCCAGACCAAGACAAACATCCATGTTCATGCACACAAATGTTTGACTTGTGCGGGAATCGAACCCGCGACCTCAGGCGTGGCAGTCGGTTACAATAACCACTACGCCATCGAGGCCGACTATTGGTATAATATATTATACACATAGACTGATTATAAATTAGTACAATTATTTATTGTATATCCATTGTCTAGTACCCATAGTACAAGCTCTGCTTAGTTTGGGCTAGATGGTGTTGTGTGTATGTGATAGGGTATAAGTTAAATAAATCTTATCTTATCTTGTTACGGGGGCCAGTCAGTGTAGATCGGCGACACTTCGACCCAGTGGGATCTTTTGTGTCGGCCCCGAGATCTATCCCTTAGCTATCTCCCTATGAATGTACTGCATCAGTCGCAGCGTATACTTCAGAGGGAGAAACCTGAAGGTTTCAGGGTTCGGATATGCCAATCCCATCAGACCCATCCTTAGTCCAGCCAACGCGTCACATTCACACAAGTTAAATAAAAGTTAAATGTTTAAAAAGAACCTTAAAATCAACACCTGACACACCCTGTGACGGATGATGATGACGATGTTTTCACTACTATTACTACAGATATTTACTTTGTTTTTTTTTAATGTAATCTCGAATAATGCTTCGTCACAGGTGAAGTTTTTTTTATGTTTTTAAAATACCTATAATTTTTAAATGCTTATTTTAGATTTTTTATATTTTTCTGATAGCTATTATAACTTAGCCTGTTACCTGATTCCGGCTTGACGTCGACTTCTGAGACACCCTGTATATTACCTAGCGATGTATCAGAAAATACTCAACGTTGAGTGTTAGTCGAACGATAGTTAAGTAACAGCGACGGAGCGTTGACCAAACGTTAGTCTTTGATTAAGGATCTAAAAGCTATTCAGTAAAGACGCTAGCTAAGTATTATTTAGCAAATATTTTCAGAAGTAAGGATGTAACAGCGTTACATAAAAAAAATAGCTAAACCCAGCCACGCCTCGCAGTAGCTCAGTCAGATATTTCTAATTTCCGTTCCCGTGGAAACTTCGAGATAAAAAGTAGAGATATAAAGACAATCTTATATAGAATAGCAACATTGTATTAAAATTTTAAATAAGTCCATCGTCTACTTTTCGAGTTTAGCGGACACAAACATACATATGTACGCTGAATTTTAATCGTAATCCTAACTAATAATAAAAATGCGAATGTGAGTTTGTTTGTGACGCTTTCACGCCTTAACTACTCGACCGATCATTATGAAATTTCGCATACACGTTGTCAGTGGAATAAAAAAAGACATGTTAATAATCTTTTATGTAGGGAAATGTCCACGTTAAAATAAATGATAATGGTAATGTTACTAATCTAAATTACATTTACGCGAGCGAAGCCGCAGGGAAAATCTGGTATTTTATAAAGATCGCTTACTAGTACTAAGCTATCTCTCAGCTAAATAACTCTTAACTCCTTGATCAATGATTAGCTTTTGATCAACGGCCCGCCATGGATTGTTTTCCTCTGTCTTTTTACGCTACAAGTCTATAGTAATAACAGTTTTATATATATACTATCAGACCTGTATTAAACTGTCACTGCTTGGCACGGGCCTCTTCTTCGTGTGAGATGGCTCAGGCCATAGTCCACCAAGTTGACCTAGTGTAGGTAGACTTCACAAATCTTCGACAACATAATTGAATACTCTCAGACATGCAGGTTGTGTCTCAAAGCACGAGTAAGCAATGGTAAAATAATAATTAAAAAGTAAGAAGAAATATCTAATTAGACCTCATTATTTCAAGCTATATTCTTAAAAAGGGCCCTTTTAAACACATAATAACTATACTGGCAGATATCCGTTAAAGGGAACTTACAGATATGCAGTTTTCCTCACGATATTTCCTTCACCATTCTTCTTTCTTTTCTTTTCGTGTGGTTAGTGGCCTCTGACAATTATACAACAACCGGAACCGACTTTTTACGTGCCCTCCAAAGCACTGAGCCGCTCAGATGAAATACCACTAAGCGGTCACCCATCTATAGACTGACCGCACCCAACGTTACTTAACCTCGCTAATCGTTTACCGATCAGTGAGTGCAACTGGCTATGAGCGCCTTCACCTTCCTTCACCATTGAGAAGCGATAATTAACTACTTAATACGCACATAACTTCGAATAGTCAAAGGTGCCTTCGAATCAAACTCGAGATCTCTGTGTGGCAGTCCAACAGTCTACCACTAACAGTTTTCCTTATGACAAAGAAATTCTCGTTTCAAAGTAAATATAATATAAAGCCAGTCACAAACATTGCTCCAGCGTGGCCTGTGGCAGATATTAAATATTTTGTGACGTATGCGTTCCCTTATTGGAACACTAGAATTCGTCTCATAACGTCTGCAATGAAAACTTACGATAGTGGTATAACTCGACAGAAGTACTGTTTATTTTCATTATTAGAAATACTATTAAGGTTACTATTAAGCTATTGCCTATATCTGAGTTGTGAAAAGAAATAGTTTATTTCTATCGACCCGCCCCGGCTTCGCACGGCTAGCAAAAATCCTCAACAAATTATATACCCAAACCTTCCTCATGAACCACTCTGTCAATGGGTAAATTCCGTTTATTAGATTTTGAGATTATCGCGAACAGACAGACAGACGCGGCGGGGGACTTTGTTTTATAAAATGTAGTGATAGTATTAAGGAATACTTTGAGGATAAATCTGAAACTTAACTGTAATTTTTCTTTCCTTTCGTGTTAATAATTATCTTCTGTGTACTTATCTATGTTGTATTATTATGTACATTCCACGTCTCATTAAACAGAATATGCTGTGAACTATATGTATGTATCATGTTCTAGTAAATAAATGAACTGAATTGAATTGAATGGGAAAGATGTATAATCCCACGCCTGTATCTCTGAAGGGGCAGGCAGAGATGCATAACAGCCATATTTTGCTAGTTTACGTTTCACATAAGGCTCAGTTTCAGTCTCTGTTGCTAATTATAATACCTGACTGGAAATTCAAATAACGCTTTGCCTGTTTTGAGAATCGAATTCGAGACGTGATTGTTACGCACGAACAAACAAACGCATTGCCGCAACAAAAAAAAATTCAAAAATTCTTTTTATAATTTTCTAACTAAAGACATGTCTGCATGTATTAAAATACCTATATAAAATGATAACGATGCATTCTCTTTACTGACTCTATTTTAAAACTGTATTACACAGAACATTATAAGACTAGTATCGACTATTTTAAAATAGTCTGGGACCAAAAAATTGTGTATAGAATATTTGTCTATTTTTCCGTTTACCTTTTAGTTTAAGCCGGCATCACTCAGACACTACTAAACACATTTCAATACAGTTTAAACACTTAAACAGCTTGACTTTCAACTTTAAAACTAACCCACGTTTCATTTAATGATATTCAATAAAACCATAGATACGTTATTAATAGTCAACCAAGTAAATAAAATGACGGTACAATTTTAGCACACCGAAGTTTTACAATTCATAGCTGTCAAATACAGGAGTATGTTTAATTAAATAACTTGTGATGACTGTTTCGACTGTTATTAATGATATAAGAACAATAATTTGAGAGTGTCTTGGAGTATTGACTACATTCCTCTGGTTAGTCTATGGCAATCTTTGTAACAGAGTAGGATAGTTACCTATGCTCGATTTTGTAATTGATTAAAGCTTTTTTGGGTAACTAGACCATGTCATTTAATGTCTGTATGTTTGATTGATCTTTAGAAGCTTGAAAATTACTAGTGGAATATACAGAAAATATATTTCACTCATCACATCTTGCTTTTATTAATAACAATAATATTTTTATTTGTACCTAAAGGAAAAAATACAATACAAGCATAAGAATACAGAATGTTGTACATCGATGTCACACTTTGTCACAATTCAATACTTACTAATTATCATGAGCAGCGATAGCTCAGTGGGAGACCAACAGACTACAATGCAGAGGGTCTCCGGTTCGAACTCAAGTCGCGCACCTCTGACTTTCGGAAGGTATATGACTTTTCGAAATTATGTGCGTATTGATTGACAATTATCGCCTGCTCCGAGCTTCGGAGAGCACGTTAAGCCGTCGGTCCCGGCTGCCATGAACATCTATGGCAGTCGTCATTGGGAGAGTGTAGACACAAAAGATCCCACTGGGTCGAAGTGTCGCCGGTCTGCACTGACTGGCCTCCACATAAGATACATACATACATACATACTAATTATTATTTATAATACCAATTATAATTTAATTTTATAACTATCTTCTAAATTGAGTCTTGGCAACATTAAATATTTGTGCCTATTGTTATCTTCTTTGACGTGTTAAATGAACTTGTGCTTCTTTCTTTTTTGATGTGTTAAATGTATATCTATTAAATTTAATTTACTTATTTAAGCGTTTCGTAAAATGTAAAATGGTTTTGTTTATCTTCTTGATGATGCTCAAAATGGAAAATGTGTTATGATGTAAGTATCTAATGCTTTATCGCAAACCTAATTACTTGTAGCCCGATGTGGGGACCTAGTGAGCTGTTCTACAGACATATCTATGCCTATCTCAGTCACCAGCTCCTCACATACTTTTATACAACATTTTTGTGTTATTAACTAACTTATTAAGTATTCATGTACTGTGAGAATTGTGTATTATGTGAGGAGAAATAAATAAAACAATATTATCATTAAAGTTTCAATTAATTTAGAGAGATTTATAAGGCCCTCTAACTTTATAAAAATCATTGAATACCTTTTTTCGTCATCAAACCCACAACCACGCACAGCAATGAAGCTCTAAAACCCCCGCGCTATAACTGCAACGTTCGTAAATGTATCTGGAATCGTATCTACTAGTGCATGGTGACATGTGACCGCTGCGTATAAAACACATAGCGGTGTACACGATTCAACGCGAGCCCGAGACTCGACTGAAACCAGCGACTACCCTCCGGCACTGACGATATTGTGCACAGCGGTACTCAAACTTCAATATATTCAACTATTTTTAAAGGAAAAGCTCTCCTACTATAGTGCGTTTCAAATACGAAGTCCCATTTGACAGATAATTGTTTAATAGCGACAGTGAAGAGACCGTTTTAATCGACACATCACGAAATCGATTACCGATTAATTTTCCAAACAAACTGTAATCGTGGGTTAAACTGTTAGAATCGAAACAAAAATGAAAGAAACAGAAAAACAAAAAAGGAGCCCATCTAAGTTTGACATATCGAACGAATAGTTACATCAAAGCTATATATAAAGTGTTTAATTGTAAAAATAATCTGAACTAATCCTTGATTAATTCCTAGTATCACATACTTACTATGGAGTAAGTCACCCTTATACCTATGGACTTAGTATATGTAAGTAAATGTGGTGTATCAGATTTTGATTCTCAAGACGACTACTCTTTAAAAACTATGAGATATTTAAACCATACGTCCAATATCGCATGTCCAAATCCATTTTTTGATAAAGAAAATATATTAAGGGTTTGCAGAATGTGAATTAAGGTACATTGCAACGTAATAATAATTAACACCAAATTTACAAAAGTATTCCTCGCACAATTATTTTTTTTAATTTAAAAAAATTATAAATCAAGTTATGAATATATTTATTGAACAACTCATCAAATGTCCACCGTCTGTCCGACCCCCAGGCGACTCGCTAACAAGTCATTCAACAAGCATCATCAAACCACACCCCAGAAATACAACTTCTACTAAAAAACGTTAAGTACATCATTGACAGACTATAAGCATGGTACTTATAAATTCCGACGATGCTTCCGTATACCTCCCTCCCTGCCTACCCCCAACCTCATTAGACTAGATGAGAAACAATTTACTCCTGTTCATTGGGAACTTAACAAAATTTATTGACTACACCAAGTATTAATTTCAGCGTTTTGCCTTCACGAAAACGAGCGGCGCTGTTTTTACATAGGTATAATATTACGGCTCTATCTGCTTTTGGGATTAGGCAGGGGTATTGTAGGAATGTATTGTTGGTGGGTTACACAGCGTGGTGAAATTAGTTGTCATCATGCCCAAGGTCCCTCTAGGTGCCCTCTTTATACAATATATCTAAAGTTATATCATAAAGCTATTTGTATGACTGTGTGTGGGTGACTAGCCTCTTTACCCAGATATCCAGCTAAACTTGTTGGTATCTCTGGCTTTTCGGATTTAAACCTGGCAGCCCTAGGAGCGAGAATATCTAGGACTACTTAATCGATTAAAATAATTCTTTCACCGACAGAAAGCTACGTTATTTCTCAATATTACTTATGTATAAGTAACTGCCTATTCGAGCGAAGTCTTATATAAAAACGAGTGATAAATAATCATGTAAGCTTTAATAGCTTCATTTCAATTTAAAGTGGTGAGTGTTTATTTTAAAAAAGACCCGCAATTGTATCAGACACTGAATTAAGCCCGCGGCTCCACTCGCGTACATGTAATTTATGTAATTTTTCTATCCCTTTTGAACAGTACTTTTCCTGGACGAATAAAACTTTATGTTAGCCTGACCCGGGATCCCACCAGATACCTCATTCATAGCAGACGCATTCGCTACCGCTAAGCCACGGTGGCGGTTAAATGAGGACGTATAAAAAGATACGCTTGTGCTACGCTTACCCTAGTACAGGCACCCATATTATATTACCTATATTACTTTATGGAATTGGAAGTTGTGAAATGGAAAGCAGCGATAGCTCAGTGGGGAGATCAACAGACTGCAATGCAGAGGGTTCGAGTTCGAACCCACGTCGCGCACCTCTGACTTTCGGAAGTAATATGACTTTTCGAAATTATGTTCGTATTGATTGACAATTATCGCCTGCTCTGTGCCTCGGAGAGCACGTTAAGCCGTCGGTCTCGGCTGCCATGAACATCTATGGCAGTCGTTATTGAAAAAGTCAGTACCCTCTAATATCCTGACACTGGTCTAGCCTTAGGGTATCGTTAGCCTTCGGGTTGCGGAGGTCAGGCGGCAGCCGCTCCGTGTAAAAACTGATATCCAGTCAAATCCGGTTAGACCAGAAAAGCCGACCCCAAGTGACTTGGGAATAATAAAGACTAAGGGAGAAGAGAATTACTTTATGGAAAGTATTCATATTTTACCAGCGTAGTTAAAAAAGAAAATTATTATTTAATAAAACTGCAACTGTGGGAGATTGAGTACATTTAAAACATGTCCTACAATTGAAAACGTGGCAAGCAAATATACGATTGGCTTGATAAATACTATGAGGATCAAAGTATCAAAGTTTGAGCACCGGTGTGGCATTACAAATAGGTTGCATCGCCCGCGGGGTCACAATATTCCCTCAAACCGCAGCTACTTTATTTGGCGTTTATTTGAACTTCATATATAAACCCAGACGCGTTTATATGGTCGCCATTTTTGTAACCAATTCTACATAATTATGTACATTCACGCTCATGCGTAGGCAGATGTATTGCAATCACAGTTTGTCCTGTATGTTTTAATAATAATACTTAATTCAATTACTACATATTATAAAATAAAGTCCCCCGCCCGCGTCTGTTTGTCTGTTCGCGATAGGTTCTAAAACTACTAAACGGATTTGTATGTGGTTTTCACCAATAGGCAGAGTGATTCATAAGGAAGGTTTAGATGTATAATTTGTTAAGGTTTTGTATTACCCGTGCGACGCCGGTGCGTGTTGTTAGTAGACAATATAAATAGTCTTGTATACAGAATAATTATTTAAATCCTAACTAATATTATAAATGCTGATGTGAGTTTGTTTGTCACGCTATCACGTCTTAACTACTCGAGCGATCATCCTGAAATGTCGTATATACGTTGTCAGGGGTACTGAAAAGTATATAGGGTACCTTTCATTCAGAAAAAAGTACGCGAGCGAAGCTGCGGGAAAATACTAGTTATATATAAAGACTAGCTGTCCCGACAGAAGTTGTCCCGTACACACGAAAAAAGAAAAAAACAAATCTAAACCATCCTCTAATCCACATGAACACACAAAATTTTGTATCAAAATCGGTCCAGTCTTTTAGGCGGAGTTCAGTGACGTGTACACACGTACAGTAGAATTATATATGTATATAAAGATAATAGGAGGACTAAAGGTAGATCAAGTTTAAAAGATCAGTAGCATCTAATCCGGGATCTTCGAAGTCTCAGGTTTGATCCCGAATTCTATTTACACGTACGAGGGGTCGCCATTGCCGAGACGGGCTGATGTTGGGTATTACCCATTTATTCGGGTAGTAAAAGGATTACCTTTTCTATTATTGGTAGAAAAAGAAATGTGTTGCCGGTGTTCCGTTTTGATTCCCGGGTCAGGCAAATATTTAAACTTGTGGTATATATATAGTAATAATGTATTATGTTTACGGTCGGTTGTGGGTTAAGGGGTTCAGTTGCCGGGTCGTGCATTGTTGGCTTTCTGTAAGGTAATTTGATATCTTATCTTATCTTATCTTATGTGGGGGCCAGTCAGTGCAGACCGGCGACACTTCGACCCAGTGGGATCTTTTGTGTCGACACTCTCCCAATAACGACTGCCATTACATAGATGTTCATGGCAGCCGGGACCGACGGCTTATCGTGCTCTCCGAGGCACGGAGCAGGCGATAATTGTCAATCAATACGCACATAGTTTCGAAAAGTCATAACTTCCGAAAGTCAGTGGTGCGCGACGTGGGTTCAAACCCGAGACCCTCTGCATTGCAGTCTGTTGGTCTCCCCACTGAGCTATCGCTGCACTTAAGGTAATTTGATATACTTTTGGTTCTTAGCGGCCATGGATAGAGAGATAGAAGGGGATGCGTTTGCCGAGCAGTGCTGGAGTCACGTCGAATATCAACTTCAAGGCGTTTGTGGTACGACTCCCAACTTGCATTCTACATGTATTTATGAAGGAGGACTTTTGACCAAAGGGTGTGGTGTTCCGTCGCTTCCGCGGACAAGTGCCACATGGTCGCACAACAACCAAGTGCAAGTGAAACGTTACTAACATACACTCACTGGCACGGAAACTTGGCCACACGTAAAATTGACAGTCATATGTAATCTCATGTTATTCTCACAGGAACAGGGGTAGATGCACTCAATAGTTGTTTATAAGGCTTTTAGAACGATAAAATTAACACAAAACATTGTGAATGCTTTTAAAATTAAGCACTTTCACAAAAAATACGATATTTACACTATTCATCGGCTTAACGTGCTTTCCGAGGCACGGAGCAGGCAATAATTGTCAATCAATACGCACATAATTTCGAAAAGTCATATAACTTCCGAAAGTCAGAGGTGCGCGACGTGGGTTCGAACCCGAGACCCTCTGCATTGCAGTCTGTTGGTCTCCCCACTGAGCTATCGCTGCTATATTATTTTATTATGTATGCTATTTCATTTTATTGATAGAATAATGATAGGAAAACTTATAATATAAATATTATTAAATTTTTTATTACATGTTTTAATTTATAACCTAATTAAATAACTTAAAAACTAACCAACATGCAACATAAATGATGAGCCGTTTGGTGTCGAAACGCTGCGGCCATGGGGTCCAAGTGCTAAGTCTGTTTATAGAGACCCAGCTAAGCGGTGACCAGAGGGCTGGTATTTTCCTTGCACAAAGAATAAGTATTGCCATTCAACGTGGCAGCATTGGCTGCCAGTCTTCTGGGCACATTGCCAATTGACGATGTTTTAATTATGATGTCTAATTTTTCTATTTAGTTTATATTTCTTGTAAATAATATGTGTTTATATATATAATGTGTTTAAAATAAAATAAAAAATAAGGAATATAAAAAAAAATTAACACAAATAAATATTAAGTAATATGGTCAACCGCAATTACTTCTCCTAAAAAAATATACACAACTTTTTTTTAAAGTGAAAACTTCTTTAGGCGCGTTGAGCACTTTTTGGGTGAACAAAATCATGGAACTCGCGTTATCGTCACCGAACGCATTCAAAATTCTAAAATAATAATCTAATAGCTCGACGATACAATTCACAAGTTACTTAGTGTTCACTTCTATCGGAAGTCGCCAAAGACTGCCCCGTGAGTTATTTTTTTAATTTGGATCCTGAATTGATGAGCTTTCAGCAGTTGACAGCACAGATGGCGGAGTAGTGTAAGCAGCGGCCTCGCCACTGGTACCATGCTGAGTGTTGTGGGTTTAATCCACAAATAGTTGTGCCGAGGCTGGATGGTTTGTGTCCGCTCTATGAATATTTGTGAAGCCTCCCACGAGACAGAAATTATTATTAGTGCAAGAGTAAACTTTTGAAAATAAATTACTTCTATTAATAATTTTTATAAAACATATAATAAAAGAGTTATAAAATAAAGAACGCGACAAAATCCATATGAAGTAGTTCAATTTCAATGTATAACATTCGCGTAAACGTAAGAAAAATTTATATAATCTTCAGTCACGACGCTGAACATTTTCTAACTAAGTAATCTAAATAATTTTTCCCGTTTTGGGAATCTAACTGGACATCACGCTATATCCACGTCCACCAAACATAAAACAAACTACAGAGAAAACAGCAATTTCATCATTCACAATCAGTTTATTTCAATCAAATATTCAATATTAGATAGTTATTTTTTGTCCCTATCTTTCTTCACAGGGGTGAGAAGGGCAGATATACTCTGAGAAACCTCATAGCGAAAATTGGATTGAACACGTCTATATGACTTCATACCAATCAATTGTGTTTATCGAATACGAATAGGAAAAGTTATGGCGTCGATTTGATATATTTATTCGAATAAAAATGGTTTATTACTTTGTGATTGTATTTTGTAAAGCCATATTAATGTTACTAGTAAGTAAGTTGTGTTTTTTACACAAACTTTTATTTCTATATTTTAATTAGCAAATTCGAATGCATTGTATTGTTATATTATAAGTCGTTGCTTGACTTTAGGCCTAGTATGATTACCAGAAAAACAGCAGCCATAATATAATTATCACGAATTGAAGCCAACAAACTTGCCAGACACTAAACAATCTGGCTTTCAATATATTTAGTTTATAAAATTTATTGATTTCGTTTATTAACATCAGTAGTCTAATATTATAAATGCGAATATGAGTAGGTATTATTGTTACGCTTTCACACATTAACTCCTTGACTGATCATCATGAAAGAACAATGGCGGATTTCGTGTCTTTTGGGACACAATCTTATAGATAACGTGCCTTAAGATAACTCATTGTAATCAATAATTTATAGAAGTTGGGAGAAAAAAGATACAATATGATAATATGAAATAAGACAGATTATGATTGACAATTGACAGACAGTATTGCCAGCTAAACGTTCCGTTTTACGTTATACCATGAGTATAGTAATAGTTTATAGTATAATATTTTTGTAGATGTTTTACTCGTACAATACATATTTACATATGTAATATTCATGTTTTTATTAAAAATAGTAAGAGCCCATAATTATTCTAGATCAAATCTAAAGTAAAAACAAATAAAAAGTATTGTAGATTGGAACGTAATCCCACACAAGTTGCGTTTTGTAAGTGCACAATGACTTTTTTAATAGATTAAAATCAATCATAACTTTTAATTCCCTTCTTATAATGACACAATATTTTTTATATAAAAATCTTATAAGCCTGTAGTTATAACTAACGTATATTTGAACTTGAACGGTACTTCGTTAATTTTTACATTTTGTGGGTCCAACCGCCATTGTTCTTTCGTATACACGTTGTCACGGCAACAGAAAAGAACATAGGATACGTTTCATCCAGAAAAATACTATTGCTGCCGAGAGATAAAAAGCTATTGACAAAATTTAGATTAACGCTAATAAGTTTTCTATATTTTAGCGATTACACAATAATAACACAATTTCTTTTTCTCTTGTTCTCTTGATAACAAAGACTTAACTCGAAATTTGGAAGTTAGGCAATTTGAACTCTAATAATGTGTCAGTTAGAATTCAAGTTGCCTAACTTCGAAATTTCGAGTTAAAGGCGCGATTCCATTAGGCAACTCTTGCATGCAAGTATGACGTCACATTGCGTACAAGTTGCTTGCACTGGAAACATGTTTTCGAGAGTGTGCAAATTGCATGAAGGTTTCACTTGCATACAAATGGAAATGTTCAACAATTGAGAAGGTCATCATTGGTGGAACACGTGCTGCTATGGCGTTTATTTTCTCGTGGGCCCGCTTAACAGACATTTTTCGATAATTTGTACAGCGATAGATATCATGTGCGTACACGTCACTCGTTCGAAATTCGAAACGAGCATCTAACGTTTGCGCGTTCAATTTGCAGGTCACTTGAATAAAAATATGTACAAATTCAAACTACCCCATACAAGTTGTATGTACAGCCTTGGCCAAAAGTATTAGGCACCCCCAATATAGTTATCACACACCTGTGCTATTTGAACAATTAAACAATATTCTATAGAACTGCGATACCAGTGTCATAAAACACTATTTAAGACAATAGGCGGCATTTTTTAAGCAGTCGTAAAACATCTGGTGCGTCAATAACAAAATTTTATTTTTCCAAAATTTATTTTTAATGTTTCGTCAGTTACCATTTGGAAGTCTTAGTGTAAAGACAGTGCATTTGTGGTTTTGTGAATTAATTGAGAAGAAATTCATTTGAAAATGCCAAAACGAAACGAAATTAGTATTGAAAATCGTGTAAAAATTCAACTTTTACATGAGCAAGGCAAGACTCAAAAAGAAATCGCGAAGTTGGTGAAATGTTCGCGATGCGCCGTTCAATCTGCTATCAAACGTTTTGTTGAGACTGGCTCTCATGCAAATAAACCAAGAACAGGCAGAAAACGCGTGACTACTAGCCGTCAGGACAGAAAACTTATCCGAGAGTCTGTGAAAGATAGGGAAAAAACTTCTTCGGAGCTTGCTGTGGCTTTAACTGAAGAGACTGGACATCCCATAAGCGCACGAACTGCAAGACGAAGGCTAGTAGAAGCCGGCTTAAAAGGTTGCAAAGCTAGGAAGAAGCCGTGGCTATCCGCAGACAATAAAAGAAAACGACTTGATTGGGCTCTGAGACACCAACATTTCACAGAAGAGGATTGGTCTAATGTGCTGTGGTCTGACGAATCAAACTTTGAGGTAAGTTTTTTTAGTGAAGTCTATACCACAATTACAACGATCATTGTTGTGTTTGTCTTCAAACTCAAATGTTATAAAAGTTTGTAATGTGTGCTTTTTTTTGGAATCTACAGGTATTTGGAACACCAGGTGTGACGTTTGTGAAGCGACGCAATGGCGAAGAATATCACCCAGATTGCGTAGTACCAACCATAAAACACGGCGGAGGCAGTGTAATGATTTGGGGTTGCATGGCTGCGGATGGAGTCGGCAAAATGTTTGTTTGCGAAGGTCGCATGAACAGTGAAAAATACATTAATGTACTGGAAACTGCTCTCGTACCTTCGCTTTCGTGTATTTTTGGTGACACTAACTTAAATGGTGTGAAATTCCAACAAGACAATGCTCCGTGTCACAAGTCAGCTACTACGATGCGCTGGTTTACTGAATTTTGTATTGATCTGTTAGATTGGCCTGCCCAGTCCCCGGATCTAAATCCTATTGAACATTTGTGGAGTATTTTGAAGAGAAAAATAAAAGAGCACTCGATAACATCAAAAACTGCTTTAAAAAACGCGTTAGTGCAAGAATGGGATGCAATTTCTCCAGAGGAATGTGCGAAACTTGTACGTAGTATGCCCAACAGAGTTGCTGCTGTCATAAAATCAAAGGGTGGCCCAACAAAATATTGTTTTTACAATATTCTAATGGAAATAAAGTACTTTAATCATTATAATTAGTTTTATTTCTCTCTAAGCCTGAAATATGCAGTAATTTATAGGGTGCCTAATACTTTTGGCCAAGGCTGTATGTATGTATCTTATGTGGGGACCAGTCAGTGTAGACCGGCGACACTTCGACCCAGTGCGATCTTTTGTGTCGACACTCTCCCAATAACGACTGCCATAGATGTTCATGGCAGCCGGGACCGAAGGCTTAATGTGCTCTCCGAGGCAGGGAGCAGGCGATAATTGTCAATCAATACGCACATAATTTGGAAAAGTCATATAACTTCCGAAAGTCAGAGGTGCGCGACGTGGGTTCGAACCCGAGACCCTCTGCATTGCAGTCTGTTGGTCTCCCCACTGAGCTATCGCTGGTCGCAGGTTTGTACAAGTTGTATGCAATTTGCAACTTGCATGCAAGTAACTTGCCTAATGGAATCGCGCCTTAAGTCTCTATTTTATTAAGGTAATGATATGTATAGAACCCGGCAATTTTACAAGAAGACCTTATTTGCTAGTTGTGTACCGTGACTTCACGCTTTATATTTAATTTCACGTGTGATATATGAAACTGGGTCACTGTTCAAATGGTCACGAGAAATGTTACCGTCCTTACTGTTTATGTGTCTCGGAGGCGCGGTAAAACTTGTGGACAATGTTCATTAACTCTTTGACCGCCATGTCAAAAAAGCAAAAGCGTGCTCTCGGCGCCAAGCTACGATTTCATCCTTTAATACCTACATAAAATGAAATGAAATTAAATGATTATTTATATGCATGAAACATGGTAGTTAGTTGTTCAATTTGTACATGATAAAAAATGTTCACATATTTCGCCGGTTTAAATTTATAATAATTATAAGTAGCAACAAAAGTTTAAAATCAATAATTTTTCGGTGATACGTAGGTCCTAATATTAAACATACATTTTAAAGTCATGCCAAAATAAGATTTGAATGTAATGTCAATAATTCATATCAATAAAATCAAAATAAAAAACTAATAATGTATATATTGTCAAGTAAAATATCATTAAAGTGTCTCAAATCAAGATTTGTAACAGTTCATCTTCCTTATAAAAACATTTCTCTAATAACCAATCATTTAGTGCTTTCTTAAATTTCCCATTTGGCAATTCTCTTATACATTTTAGGATTCTATTATATATTTTAACGGTCATGAGTGTCATGAACGTTTCTCAATCAGATCGGATGCGTTCTGAACAAAGGCCAGGTTAAGAGCACCTTGAACCGACGGGCGTGTATGAGGAATGTGATGAAAGTGAATGAAGCCAGAGAAGTGTGTCAGGATCGTAGCAAATGGAAATCCGTAGTCTCTGCCTACCCCTCTGGGAAACAGGCGTGAATCTATGTATGTATGTATGTATGAGTGGCATGACATAACAATTTTTGTGAGACAAGGCAGTTTTTCTCATAGGCGTTATCGTTTTTCATGTTATGCTAATATGGATGAAATAAATAGTAAGCAGTTCACATCATATAAATTGGGATGAGTCTAGCTACATAATTAACAGCACAAATAAGGAAAACCATACATTTTTCTAAGATTTATATGAGTTTAGTCTGTCATGTATTTCTGACCGTGGCGTGCTAAACATATTTTGTTTTGTCATGTATAGATAACAGATGAACCAGCAAATGGTATATGTTATTAAGTTTGGAGAAAATGCCAGGTTTTTATAGAGTTTTATGTGTGTTCTGTATCTAGTAATGAAAGTCTAGTGTGAGACTCTTGGACTGCCAGGCAGAAGTCTCGAGTTCGATCCTAACATAAGAGAATTTTTGAAGTTATGCGAGTATTTAATCCTGGCTTTTGCCGGCGGCGGCTTGCCTCGGTAACAGTACCTGCATGTCTGAGAGTTCTCCAGTATGTGTGAAGTCTGCCAACCCGCTCAAACAACGGACACAAAGAATACCCAGACTTACAACAACCATTTAGTGTTGTCGGTTTGATTCCCAAACGAAACAAAAATTTGTGTGTACCACAAATAGTAAAAATCTCAATACCACTTTGCCCAACCCAGGAATCGAATGTTTTACAGCAGTCGCCTCCACAACCGCTTCGCCACGGCATTTATAATATTTTTTTTACAATACGGGTTTATCTCTACGGTTTTCTTGTTCACTAAACGTATTCCTGACCGTACGGTCAACATAATCAGATATGTAACTACACAAACATTCCGATCCGCCTGTCAGACGACTCGTACTGTAAATATGACACCACTAATCATATGTTCTCGGTATTCCTTGCCCACTGCTGGCCAAATTTACGTGGCAAGATGATAATTATCTGTAGTCTCCCTGCCTCTTTGGAGAATAGGTGTTACTGTATATTATTATCTAATTAATATATTATTACGTAAATTAATATTTTATTCCGTCATAAGATGACCTTAATTATATTTTTTTGTCATTTCTAAATAACTAAAACTCGCTGATTTCAGTATGAATGGTCCGGCTCTACCGGTGAAGGACTACCTTCTCACAGAATATCGACGTGAAATAGCAGTATGCCTACTGTTGAGTTTCGTTTGGCGAGTAAGAGTGCCGGAGGCCCAATCACCCTCTTTCCTCCTTGCGCTCCTTCTCCTTCCCAATTCATTTTTCTCTTCTTCCTTTCCTAAAGGATTGGCAACGCGCTAGTGATGCCTCTGGTGTTGCAGGCCTCCATAGGCTACGGTGACCACTTACCATCAGGTGGAAAGGATGCTTATTTGCCACCAGTCGTTAAAAAAAAGTATAATAATTTATATATAACTAAAATTGTATGTATACATACTATAAAATATCCTTATTTTTGTAAACATTTGGTCCCTCTTAACCTAGCGATTGGGGTCTCCTTTCAAATGTATAAAATACTTTTAACAAAAGGCTCCGCTCTTTCCTACTGTATCATTGATCAAACGAAAACTGTTCAATGGTTATAAGTATCGCTTGTCGTAAAATGTTAGTCCCGAACAATTCGATTGCGAGGTCAAGCTATTTTTGTTAAATGTGTAAATGTATTGTTGTTACATAAAATATCTGTTTTATATCTCGAAAAAATTGAGGTGTATTTATTAGAGTTACGCTAAATATGTTTTAAGTACTGTGGACAAACCGTGGGCACATTACTAATCTCTATACAGAAAACTTTCTGGCAGAAAATAGCAACAAAATTTTCCTCGACCCAGGATACGAACTCGTAACCCTACTTTCGTCCGCAAACTTATGCCAAGCAAGCCAATCTATAATTTTTTATTACACACTTGATTTGCCTGCGGTTTCACTCGTGTGTATAGTTACTGCGCCGCCCCCGTGGGTCGTAGCGTGATTGTTATATACCCTATAGCCTTCCTCGATAAATAGGCTATCCAACACTAAAATAATATTTCAATTCGAATTAGTAGTTTCTGAGATTAGCGCGTTCAACCAAACAAACAAACTCTTCAGCTTTATAATATTAGTATAGATAATATATAATATGACTTTTATGGCACAACCTCTCTGCTCTACCTCATATGATTGATCACCCTCTTACACATTTCAAAAGTAGTAGGTACTTTTAGCCACAGTCATTTAGCCAAACTACCCACGTAAAAGGGAAATCCTAACTAACATTATAAATGCGAATGTGAGTATGTTTGTTACGCTTTCACGCCGTAACTACTCGACCGATCATCATGAAATTTCGCATACACGTTGTCAGGGGAACGGAAAAGAACATAGGGTACCTTTTATCCAGGAAAACGTATTTTCACGGGTGGCGTAGTGGTTTTGGTTGCCTCGCCGCTGTCACTGCGCCGAGTGTTGTGGGTTCGAATCCCACACGGGAAAATTGTGTGATCCATAAATGGTTGTTCAGAGTCTAGGTGTTCATTGTGTCCGTTGTTTAAAAGTTTTTAAAGTCCTCAACGACACAAGAAATATTACTAGTATGGGGGTGGTCCTTTTTTAAAAATAAATATTAAATATTGTTACTAACCTAAGCTAAGCTACATTTACGCGAGTGAAACCGCGTGCATATCTAAGTATTCGTAAAGTGCTATTTTGTTCTTCAATAGTTCGTTCGAGAGCTTAGCCTGAAAGCGTTTGTATGTTGTTCGGGAATGGCGATATGTCGACTGTATTGTGTTGCTATCGAAAAATATATGTACTATTACTCTAGTATATTATACAGAAGGATATGTAAATGACTAACTTTTGCCCGCGACATCGCTCGTGTAAAAGTAGGTTAGGTTGGTAACAGTACTTTTTTAGAGATGAATCGGATAGCAGTTTAGCCGGATACCGGATACCGGATATTCGGCCAATCTTGTAGCCAGATAGCCGGATATTCGGCCGCCGAATATCCGGCGGAACGGTGCCGTTTGGTGCATTACTCATTCATGATAGTGGCGCTAACATGGTGAAGGGTGATCGTTTGGCCGTGTACGATTCTGCTAGATGTTTCATACATACGCTTCAAAGAGCTATAAATCAATCGCTCAAAGTCCAGGCTGAAGTGACAACATGATTGCTACTGGAAGCGACTTGTGACACATTTCAATCACTCAGGTTTAGCTCAAAAAAACTGTTGACGATTAAAAAAGAGCTAAATTTACCCGAGCAACAAAAATTTTACGATGTCTTCCAAAATGTAGCATTATACATCTTGCAGCAGTGTGTACAGCAAAAAACTTTTTCCTGGAACTTTAGGCCTTATTTACAAAGACAAGCGGAGCCGCTTGCTACCTCTTAATGCACAGAAATAAGTATTCATTCACTATAATTTGCCCTTAGTTCAGTATGAGTATTAATTCATTTTTTAAGTTGTAGAATTATCTTCTGATTGCCAATTGTATTTCGTGATACTAACTAAATAAAGCAATTAATTACCTAAAATATTTTACTTAAATCCGGTATTCGGCCGGATAGACGCTAGTTATCCGGTAATCGGCCGGATAGTATTTAGGCCGCCGGATAGGCCGGATACCGGATAGTTACCGGATATCTGTTTCATCTCTACTTTTTTAAATAAAATAAAACCTATGTTACTCGGTGATAAACCCGCCTTATAACGAGGAAAGAATTTTTAAAATCGGTTGGGTAGTTTTTTGATTTAAATCCTTACAAACAAACAAAAAATCATTTTTGTCCTCTTTATAATATTAGTGTAGATAGGAAGTAGTGAGGAATACCTAAATTTGGCAATTTTAGTTAGTTCATTTCCAATAAAAATGTAAATCTCAGTGTTAGATTGACTCCAAGCTAGTCCGGTCTGTAATTAGGGTACTGCCTGCGCAGTGGTTGTGAATGCGACTGCTGTGAAGGAGGTCTTAGGTTTGAAACCCGGTCTGCCAGTGGTTTTGGGTTTCTCTGTCAAGTAATTCGTAGTAGCAGTAAGGAGCTTGGAATTGTGAGCGGATGAGGGTAAAAGAACCTATTGTGGTCAAACGGTGCCTCTATTAGGAGGAACCTAAAAACGCAGCTTGTAAAGTGTGAGTGTAATACAACTCTGCCAGCTTCTTTACGGATATAGACGTAACGCGAGATGAAAGTGTCTACCAGGTATATGGACAATTTTGTTTTTTTATTTTAAAGACAAATCCCGCTCAAGTACTGAACCCTGTGTCGCGGAGAGCTTTACAAACATTCAAACAACGGACACAAAGAAAATCCAGACGGTGCCGACTCTGGATGTTCTTTGTGTCCGTTTGTGACATAACCATTTGTGAGTCACACAAATTTTTGTCACGTGTGGGATTCGAACCCACAACTCTCGGCGTAGTGGCAGCGGCGAGGCGGCTACTTAAACCACTAGGTCATCCGTGCAGTCTTGTTGTTTAGAGTATTTGTTCGATGCGAGATTCGAACCCAGTTCGATATTTTGGTAAGGTGTTGTACACCTCAGCCTGCTACATTTGGGATACTTATAGACGTAACGCAAACTGTTAGCGTCTACCAAAAGCGTGGCTGCATTTAGCACTGTTCCTGAAAATGTTATAATAACTAAACCAGGTAATTTGTCCAAGGCAAGAATCGACCCTTAAGATTTAATCTTAAGATCGCCCGTAAGCCTAAATTTATACCACGAGACTAGGAGGCATAAGTTGGATTGTTATCACCTGAATTCTTGAGTTAGAGTTTACCTGTTAAGAATTTTCAGTAGCAATACGAAATCTAGGTAGTACAGTGTAGACGGTAAAATTATCTACTTACTACTTATTATCGCCTACAATTATTACATAATATGTATTAGTACACCTCTGCCTACTCCTATATTATATACACGCGTCTATAAACATAATATACTAATATACATACCTCAGACAATACTGTCAATCAAAATTCCACCCACACAATCGCAATAATAGTCCAAGTAACGGAAAGCAACAACCCTAATCCCTAGGGCTGTCAATAATACACGTCCGCCATTTATAAAACGAACGATTTGTTTTTATTACGTGCCAACCATAGCTCGCATAACCGAGGGCTTCCAACTCTTATTAAATTTGAACTTTGATAATTTTCATTGTTATTTTGCGACCGCGAATTAATTAATTTTAACTTTACAGAAATGTATTTTGTTTAATTAAGTGATATTGTTATGTTGACAACTTTTGGTTAGCTTGGAAATTTTATACGAGTACGAACGATTGGCTTAGCCGGGATTTGAAATATAATGATTTGTTTTAAAATTTTTATAGTGCTTGTTAAATAAATACGAAAAAGCTTTCTAGGAATAAGGAATTAATCTGCAAAAATACTATGAGGTATAGCCAGGAGCCTTTTGACCTGGGGGTGGCGGGCTTTGTGGGCCTGCCCGCCATCCGTTCAGCACCAGGTCCGAGAGGCGGCGTGCGTGTTCCCACGCGCGCCTCTGTTGTTTCGAGTCCGTCTCCCCTCTAGGGGGGGACAGTAGGGAGTGTTAGAAGTGCCTTTGGGTAGATCTTTCGTCTAGTGGCCTGCCGTTTCATACGGCGCGGCGGGCCGAAACCTCGGCGGGGTCGCGACCGCATGCGAAAGTGATTCGCGCGGCCCCGTCGATAGTGGTTTTGTCGAGGAACACCGTGGTAGGTTTAGTCGGTATTCCGGGAGGTACTTCATCTTATCAACATCTTTCTTTTACCCCGGCGAGTCCGACATAACCCCTCCGCCCGCCCCCGCGGAGGGGTATGCGTCATGCATTCCCCCAGGTAAAAAAAAAAAAAAAAAAAAAGCCAGGAGCCTTACTAGGGCAAAATACTGATTAGTAAAGTTTAATAGTAGTAGTTTCTAAATTATGTAAAAAAGTATCTAATAAACAACGCGATAAAATCCGTTTTATTTATCCGTATTTTAATTTTACTGAATCCTATGTTTAACTAAAGAGAATAATGAGTTATTGTATTTAATAGTAAGTAATAGTTTGTTATTTAGACTGTGTTCTAATTAATTTGAAGCGATAAGAGCTCGTCCTTTAGATAATTAGTGAGGTATAGTTACTTCGATAGTATGCTAATTACTTGCGAAATTAAAACGAAGCTACATGTTTTATTTAATTTGTAATGGTTTTACAACAATTAGATAGAAATAGAGCATCAGTTCTATTTGCTGACCATCTGTGTATATAAACTGCAATAATAAATATTATCACATGGACAAAGAAAATTAGCCAAATTAGGCAAATATATATAATTCACATATATATACAGCTTGCAGATCAAGGCGGCCCATTTAGTAATTTCACTGCATGAATCACCACGTGACTTATATGATCGCCTGGCCACCATCAATGCATCGAGTATTGCAAGTTAAATTTCAAAGCGGTACAAAATGTTGTGTGATTTACATATAGTTATTCCGAGTCTAGGTGTGCTTGTGAGTTGTTTAAATGACAGTCCCCCGCGATACAGTAATTGATGCCTACATCGTAGTTGTTTTTAAAAACATATAACCACGAAATTACTTCTGCGACATAGGAATAATTCCTAGTGCGGCAGTTGTACTTTAAAAAGACAGATATTAAATTGACAGGCCGTTGCTTGACAACTTAATCGACCCTAGTTCGATTATTATAATTTATAAACGTACTGCCGTATCTACTATATATTACTGACAACCCTAGACGGATCGATTTAACAGCACTCACTATAATTGACAGCCAGATCCACAAAACGATTTATAATAATATACTTGCATTCCCCTAACGTGACAACCCTAAGCATGACTTATTGAATTAGGAATATGGATATACCGCACAGTTCATTTTTTCAAGACTAAAACTTCTGTTGAACTGGGGATAATCCATGTGTCGCGGGACACTTTATTAATATTGAAACGAAATAAAGGGGAATGGCGATGAAATTGCAGAAAATTGATAATAAAATTGAGACAGTGTTAAAATGCCATTTCATGTCTTAGATGACATTAAAAAGTGACGGGGTTTTATATTAGACGCATAATAATATAATAATAGTTGCACTGTATTAAACTGTTCCACTGCTGGGCAAGGGCCTCATATAGTATGAGAAGGGTTATGCCATAGTCCACCACGCTGGCCCAGTGCGTCACGTAAAGTGGCGGCAAAGTCTCTACTTTGACGGCCTAAAGAGATGTTTATTTACGCGTCGCTTGAACGACCCGGATCGAAGGAAGAAGGGATTACGTGTCACTGTTGAATAATGGCCAGTCTGAAGAGAATTTGGTTCAGGTTCGATTTCAGATTTTTTATAGAACACATAAGCAGCGACAGTAAGTGCAAGACCGTTGGACTACACTACCACGCAGAAATCTCGAGTTCGATACCAAGGTGCGTATCTTTTACTTGCCGAAGTTATGTGAGTATTAAATAGTTAATTATCGCTCGCTTTAACGGTGAAGGAAAACATCGTAAGTAAACCTAAATGTCTGGCACTTCTCTGTAATGTTCTCGAAGATATGTGAAGTATGCTAACTCGCACAATCAGCGTGATGGACTATGGTCTAACTCTTCTCACACTGAAGAGACCCGTGTCCAGCAGTGGTGCAGTTTAATACAGGGCTGATATTATTATATAAATGGAAGACATGGCAACAATGAACATTGGCAACGTATCACAACTCACGCGTTCAAAATCTTAAGCCCGTCGTAACCGAAATTCGATCTAGAAAACATTTGTGGTGAACACTTGACATGACAAAATGAAGTCTGTGACTGCACCTATGGCGTAGCGGTTTAAGAGGTCGTCTGGCCACTGATACTGCGTTGAGTGTTGTGGGTTCGATCCCCACACGGGACAAAAATTTGTGTGATCCACAAATAGTTGTTCCGAGACTGGGTGTTCTTTGTGCCCGTTGTTTGAATGTTTGTAAAGTCCCCAGCGACGCTGAGTGCGGGAGTTGTTACCGACAGCCCTAGAACTCAGTCCCCTGAGAGGCAATTCATCGAATTACTCTCACATCGAGTGAATGGCCACTTGAACGTTAACTTTATAAATGTCATTACAAATATTGCTTCGAACGCGAATAACCGTTCGTTGATACCAGCAAACACTACTCGTATTAATTCTATTGCCTTTTATTATTCTTTGCGAATAAGGTATAAGTATGACCTTAAGTATTCGATGGTAATATAGGCAAAACATACTGCTGTATGTATTTAACTTGTCATTGGTGGATATGTACGGTGTGACTGCAAGATGTGGTCGTATTTGTTACTGTACACTGTGTTTTATAACGTAATTGAAATTAACATTTCCTTAAATAATTAATATTAATATAAATGAAAAAATATATCCGTAGAAAAGTATAAATGTTACGGTAAGTGTGATTAATTGAAAATTATTAATAATTGTCTACCATTATTAATAATTACCGATTAGCCTTAGCGTATCGTTAGCCTTCGGGTTGCGGAGGTCAGGTGGCAGCCGCTCCGTGTAAAAACTGATATCCAGTCAAATCCGGTTAGACTAGGAAAACCGACCCAAGTGATTTGGGAACAATAAAGGCTAAGGAAGAAGTTATGTTTGGGTAGGTATATACTACTTAATCACTACTAAACTACACACAGTATATTATGTGTAAGTTACCTACATTGTAATTGTACAAAGTAAAGTACATACAAAACAGCTACCTGAAGATTACACAAAGTTTTGTCCCATACGGTAATTGAACCGACAACACGCGATGTAACTTCACTAATTCTCCTACTGGACCATGCATTAGTAATAATAGCAATACCTTTTAGTAAACTATACTTATTTGCTCATTGGTTATGTAGCACAAGTTTGTGCGGTTGATCACTAGACTTCGATTCCCGAATCGGGTGAAATGTAATTGAGCTTTTCTGTAAGGTAATTGTAAGCAGTAGTACGGACTCCGAAATTGTGTCTGATAGAAGGCAGTAGGTTCGAAACTGTACAAGAAATATAGGCAGAATTTATTCCGTCTTTACCAGTCTACCTTTGAATGGAGCACTAATAAAATGAGGCATAATTGATAAAGGTAAATAGGAAATACTGAATCATTTACAATTGCTAGCTATTCTTCAGGAACAGTCCATTTTTCCTGGATAAAAGTTACCTGATGTCCTTTTCTGTAACCCTGACAATGTGTATGCGAAATTTCAAGATGATCGGTTGAGTAGTTAAGGCGTGAAAGTGTAGCAAACAAACTTACATTCTCATTTATAATATTAGTTAGGATAATTAGGATATACAATTATAATTCTGATATATGTATACCAAGTACCTTATACTTAAACCGCTCTAAATACTTTCTCAAGTTCATTCGATCGAGTCGTATCTGAGTATGTAAGGGACATATATACAAACTTTGACCTTTATATACATATATTATATGCATAGATAACAAACAACAGTAGGTACTTATTATGACAAATGGTTGAATAAAGGGCAATCGTATTCCTCTCGAAGAATACCCAAATGGCAATAAAAATAAAAAGTATTAAAATACAAACTACCCTCGTCGTAGGGAACGACCCTCAAAGGAACTAATTGCTAATCACCCCACCCTGTATATTGGGGCGCACTTAATAAAATCACTTTGTGAACACCCTTTGTGTAATACTGCGGGTTTTTGATTACCCGATGTGTAACCCCAGTAGTCTATTGATAGGAACAGGTTTGATTCCTTTTCGTGACAAATTTGAATGGCCTCGGTGATCTATAAGGTGTATTGTTTGGTCATGCGCATGCATTGTTTGTTTATGTGGTCACCTCGGTTTACCTCCAGGTAGTGGGGTCGACCCCAGTTGTGTTACGGTGAGTATATTTTGTTGATTAGTAGTTGCTCTCGTTAAATAAATTGAATTTACCTGTAACAAACAAGAAAAGAATTAAATTGATAAATGAAAAATGCATTAAGAGTTTTAAGAGAACACAGTATTTATTTGTATGATCGAATGAAGCGTGAATGGGCTGAAATACTAAAATATTAGTTATTTTAAGATACTGCTTCATTTATGCCTAAATCGATCATCATACACACCTTAACCGATTATACAACACAGTTTACGATCGACAAATATTCTTGTCATCAAATAATTTGACGCTTAAATCGATCATACAAAACATTTTATCATCGCCAAAAATATCGTTGTTGTAAGATACTTTGAAGCTTAAATCGATCATACAAATAATTTTATGATCGACAAATATTGTTGTTGTAAGATACTTTCACGCTTCAAACCAAAGATTATATAAACGACAGTTGTAATTATTTCTGCGCATAGATAAACTCTACATTCAAGCTTAAATCGATCATACAAGAAATTGTACGATCAACGTTTTTTGGTATAACACACTTACATTCTAAATTCACGATTAAAACGATCATTCAAAAAAATATGATCGGTAAGCCCACGTCAATAATAAATTATTTCTAACGATATTTAAATTCAAAACCTAACCTCAGGTCTAGTACATAACTTCTCATATAAACAATAATATGACTACTTTGAAGCGTAGTTTCTCGGTGTCGTGTCGGATCCGTTACGTAAGTGTTATGAGAGTGGAATGTTAACTACGTAAGGATGGCACATCCCGTCCGAGTGTCGTCCGATAGCGGAATGGGCTTGCAGGAATCACACTGCAATGTCATCGCACGCTAGACGCAATGCTTGCGACAAAATGGCTATAAGCTATAGTGCCTTTATTTTGTTGACTGCTCAAAAGGCGTAGTGGCTTAAGTCATGACCGCACTATTACTAATGGCCTGAATTTCGCTGGTTCGATTCCCATAAGCAACAAAAATGTGTGTACCTAATATATTGTTTTAAGTTTACGCGAATGTTTAACATTGAAGTTAAACTACTTTATACGGATTTGATTGCATTGTTTATTTTAAAACAGTTTCAATACATAATTTTGAAACTATAAGGGCTTGTACTACCTCCTCCAGATAGCATTTATCTATAAGATAAAAGTCTCGCCATCAAATTCAAATTTAAATTCAAATTCTGTTTATTTGCTAAACACAGGTTTAAAAGATGATAAAAATAATAAAAAATGCGTTTCTGTGCCTTGCCAATGTTGGCGTACAAATATTTACATATTAATAATAAACTGTAAGTAAAATTAAACAAACAAACGGTTTCCCACTAGGCTATCACCACCGATAGCCTAGTGGGAAACCGTTAGACTGCCACGCAGAGGTCTCGAGTTCGATCCCAAGGCGCGCATCTCTGACTTTTCGAAGTTATATGCGTATTAAATAGTTAATTATCGCTTGCTTTAACGGTGAAGGAAAACATCGTGAGGAAACCTGCATGTCTGAGAATTCTCCATAATGGTTCTCGAAGATACGTGAAGTCTGCCAATCCGCACTGGGCCAGCGTGGTGGACTATGGCCTAACCCTTCTCACAGTGAGAAGAGGTCCGTGCCCAGCAGTGGGACAGTTTAATACAGGGCTGGGGGCAGCGCTATATTATTATTATATATATATATATATAATAATAATAATAATATCACATATTGCTATATACGGATTTTATCGCGTTGTTTATTTGACACTTTATTACAAAATTTTGAAAATTCTCCCCGTGACCATGGCTGCTGAAAAGCAACCGAAACGTCGGGGAAAGTGTAAAAATAAATTAAATCTAAATAGTTTAATAATAATTCAATTAGCTTAAAATTAGTAAAGTTTAATAGTAGTAATAGTGTAACAATTTTCAAAATTTTGTAACAAAGTGTCAAATAAACAACGCGATAAAATCCGTATATAGCAGTTTAATTTCAATGAATAATATTCGCGTAAATAGAAGACAATATTATGTAATATCACATATAATATATATAAATAAATAACCAAACTTAATCTAACAAAGTAATAGATATCAATATTTTTTTAAATTGAGTCCTTAAGAAAGTCTGTGATGGAATAGTAACACCTTTCAGCCAAAAACATTCTTAATTTCTTTCTAAAAAGGCTTATGCTTAATGTTTTTATTGTCTCTGGCAGTTTGTTAAATATTTTCGGCGCTAAACAAAAGATACTTTTAGACTTACGAATACATTATTTGTTTTTACGTCTATTGCGTATCACAACATCAATGAAAAAATATTAAATACATGTGGATTTGTTTTTACAAATAACGCAACTTCATATATAAATAAAGAAGGAAGTGTCAAAATTTGATATTTAGTAAAATACGGTCTACAGCTATCCGTAACTTCAATCATCTCTCTTCTTTAACTAACATGAGTGGTACTAGCTGACCCGCGCAATTTCGTCTGCTTCACATAAGAGAATTTTCCCCGTTTTTGAAACATTTTTCATTTATGCTCTGCTCCTATTGGTCGCAGCGCGATGTTATATAGCCTATAGCCTTCATCGATAAATGGGCTATCCAACATCAAAAGAATTTTTCAATTTGAACCGGTAGTTAGCGAGATAGCCCCAACACAAGTATTATCAATTACTTACTGGGGATGTCTCATTTATAATTAATGTAACTGTTTTGAGACAAATAAAGATTTTTCATTTTCATTTTTTTCATTTTCAGTTCCTCAGATTAGCGCGTTCAACCAAACAAATAAACAAAAAAAACTCTTCAGCTTTATAATATTAGTATAGATTCCAAGATATGACAAATTAAGTAGCTGAAGGCACAACATTTGTTTTGTAGTGCAGGAGATGTCTTTACGAATAATCTAATCTCTATCAACTTTTTAATAGGCGTGAATATACAGCCATTCTGTTTTTCTGTCTGATTGTACAATAAACCCATAGAGAATACTCTACCAATGATAAGATGAGTCCCGCGGGACATCCCTTAATTAGTTCGTGACGGATTTGCGGCGATATAGGGTTGTTTCGTAATAATATATGCACCCCTATGGTCAATGTGGACCCCTAAGCTACTGCGCAGTGATAATCTTGTGGGCTAGGGTGTCATAAATATTGGATTTATTGTTTTTTGGATTTTCATTAAAAAGTATGTATCATGTTTCTTGTTGTTTCGTAATTGTGGAATAAGATTTCGGTTGTGACTGATTGTGAGAATCCTAGTCCAGCATGGTTTGAGCAGAATAGTTTTGGAGTTATATGTTATGAAATTATCATTCAGAAAGGTGTCTGGAAATGTGCTTGGTACAGTAATAAGATTGCTATGACATTAAACGAAGCTTGCTGAATTTGAGTATTATACGCCCTTTCGGGGAAATCATTTCAGCTATTCTCAGCCAAAATACATCCACTGCTGGACATAGACCTGGAGGTATACTTAAATATAAATGTAACATGACAAATAAGAATGTTCTGAAGTATATGTGGTGTGTTTTTAATCATATAATCAGGAATAGTGTGCGCTATGGCGTGAAAGAAGATACAATACAAAGAATTAAGAAATGTAAAAAAATATGTAGTTCAATCATATGCAAATATTTGTATATCCCACGTAATAGGGTGCCAGCCCGTTGTATTTTACTGAGAACAGTTCTAGACTTCATGCTGTAAATATATTGATAGAACGACCTCATATCAATGTAAAATGCATTAACAATTTTTACCGACCGGGAAAGGAACCCGATATCCCACACACATTCACTACCTCTGCCTCAGCGAGCAGCCAGCTGCATGCATCCAGCACAAATTGTCAAAAAAAACGAACAAAATCACGTGCAAAAACTAGTTTACCACAGTCTATTTGTTCATCTCGTCACAGTAAACACTTCAGACAAAATCGAAATACGCAAATCAAATTAAAAAGGTCTATGTTATACAAAATATAAATCACATTCACCACGTGTAGGCACTCCAAACTAATCCCCGCGAAGCCGGGACAAATCCCCTTCGGACACGCGACACACAGACACACACACGCACACACACAATGTGTATTTGCTCACAGATTATCGTCCGCGTGCCCAATTACTGGTTGCGGTGTTCAAATACGATGGGGTGTGGTCACCGAGTTTAACTAGCTACAGGCTGTCGGGAAATAATTGTTGCGTTCTTATGTAAAACTACATTTTGCCCACGGCTTCAATCGCGTTAATAATGTTAATAAATTAATATCTCTCGGGCACAGGCCTATTTCTGGTTGAAAGGTTATTTTCAGTTTAAACGTGTATATGAAAATTCGTGATGATCAGTCAAGTAAGTAGTTAAGGCGTAAAAGCGTAACAAACACACTCACATTCGCATTTATAATATTAATGAAGTTTCTATATTAATAAAAAAATCTAGTGTAAGCAGAGATAGCCTAGTGGAAGAACTTTAGACTGCCACGCAGAAGTCTCCAGTTCGATCCGAAGGCATTCACCTCAAACTTTTTGAAGTTCCGTGCGGATTAAAAAGTTATTTAATGGTGAGGAAACCTGCATGTCTGAGAGTTCACCGTAATGTTCTCGAAAATGTTTGGTATCTACCAACCTGCACTGATTTGGACCCGACTGTAATTGTACCTACCTACTTCCGAGTAGGTATAAATAAAATTTTATACTGAGAAGCTTGGCGAGCCTATAACCTATATATACCCTATATATATAACCTATATATATTTGCCATCTATTTGCTTTTCCTTTAATTTGGTATATGTTGAAATTAAGTACTTATATAAACAAAAGCAACAATTATAATTAACAACTTAACTAATATTAACAAACCTAACTACTTAAATGAAAAGGAACAAAAAAGGTACTGTAAAATTTGCTATTATTTTAGTATAATAATTTTGGAAAATATATTTTATTTTTATTTGTGTAGGTTGATTATTGAAGTCGGTTTAAGGAGCTGCCTGTATACACCCCAGTGTCCTCTGTCACCCTATCGATACATTTGTCATACAAATGGCGGGTGTATTCAAATACTTTTGTGTGGTCACCCTAGTTTAAAGCACTGCGCGGTATGCGGTCGCCCCGCGGACTCGCTCGCTTTAATAAATATTTATTTATTGGTTTATTTATTATTATCGTAAATATTAGTACGAATGGTTAAATAATATTTGGGTTTATTTAAGACTTATATACTATTCCACACTGCAAAGAGGTCCGTGGCCAGCAGTGGGACAGTTTATTACAGGGCTGATATTATATCAAATATATAATATTATAAAACTGAAGAATTTGTTTGTTTGGTTAAACGTGCTAATCTCAGATATTACTGGTTCGAATTGAAAAATTATTTTAGAGTTGGATAGCCTATTTATCGAGGAAGGTTATAGGGTGTATAAAATCATGCTACAACCCACGGGGGCGGCGCAGTAACTATAAACGCGGGTTAACCACGGACACATCTAGTCAAATATATTATGTAATTCTTGTGCGAGGATTGTCTCGGTGGTGCAGCGTTAATTAATGTGACTGCTGTGCATGAGGTCTCAGGTTGTTATTTTGGTTTTTTAAAAGGCAATTAAATTACAATTCATGTGTTCCGGAAGACTTTACAAACCACTGACACTCTGAATACACTTACACACATACAATTTTTATACAATTTTTTATCCCGTGTGGGATTCAAATCCACAACACCTGCTAGCAGTGGCAAGGGGACCACGTAAACCATTACGCAATGCCTGCAATCCGTCGTTTTTAAAGACACAGCCAAATTTGTGATTGTCGGTCAACAACAACAATCACAAAGGAGATGTTTCATTTTCGGCTATGAAATGTACTATCAGCCAAAAATAGCAAAATATACCTGGAATCGGGCAAAATATTATTTCCTAAATTTAAGTCGAATTACGTTTGCGCTTGAAAATAATAGTTTTTATATTATTGCCATTATATTCAATATGGCGGTGGTTCTCGATCATATAATTTTGTATGCGTTCATAAATCATATCGAAAACTGTACGAAAGTACTATATAATAATATAAATAATATATAAATATATATGTATGTCAACAATAAATATGTTTTAGCGTATCATTTATTCATTTCAACTATCATACACATCTTTTCAACAAACGATCAACATAAAAATATATTCATTTAATATAATACTGATTTTGCAGGGTGCATTCCGGAACGAAACATTTTGTTTATGTTTGACATATACTGTCAATGTCATATTGACTGATAATAAATATTCCAATGATGAATTGGTGTTCCCTATTACACTTTCCTAAATTAATACGTTTTCCTTTCATTTTTACAAGAATTATAAATTCTTTGGTGAATATTATTCCAGCAAGAGTTCTTTTACTTCTGACAATTCTAGCATTCTAAGTTATTTTTATATGTCATCAACCAACTTGTCATAGATAGTCCGCACGACAAACGTCAAACATTTTATATTTTATTTTGCGCAACGAAAATACTAGAAATTAATAAAGAATCGCTTAACTAAATTTATTTCGGGGTACATTTCTCAGGTTCCTGAGGATGTACAAGTTATAACCGGAGTCCTATACAAAAGTGAGACATCTCCTTTAGCTTTGTCTTACCTACAACAGTTCCACCTGTACGCCTGTACGGAGTGCTCTTAAACAGGGTCAAATGTTTTAAATATTCAGGACACTTAGTAACCACCAGTCTCAGGGATGATGCTGATATTGAAAAGGTACGGAGGGCTTTATCAATCAGAGCAAATATGATAGCCCGCAGATTCGCACGTTGCTCCAAATCTGTAGGTCTACTATGAAAATGTCTAACCAAAATTTCAGGCGAACCTAATATAATGAACTAACACGAAGTTTCTTCAGATTTCTTCACTGTAGAGTTTAGTACGATCAGTGTTAATTCATGTTTTTAATGGTTCTAATACTATCAACAATTATAGGCCCGAAACTTCGGCATTTACGTTTCATGGTATACTGTACTGTTAAGATTACATCATTCACAGCATATTGGACTTCATTCTACACATGCAGCCTGTGGGTTAGTCACACTCAGAGACGAGACCGACGGCTTAACGTGCTCTTCGAGGCACGGAGCAGGCGATAATTGTCAATCAATACTTTTCAAAACTTTTATTACAATACGCACATAATTTCGAAAAGTCATATAATTCCGAAAGTCAGAGGTGCGCGACGTGGGTTCGAAGCCGAGACCCTCTGCATTGCAGTCGGTTGGTCTCCCCACTGAGCTATCGCTATATTATATTCATACACATATATATATATATATATATATATATATATATATATATATATATATATATATATATATATATATATATATATATATATTTGTATGTTTTATTTTATTATGCATTGGTTTGTAAAAAATATTGTTAGTCGGCCTGCGAGAATACCAGCGTTGTATTCCATACTGCAATAATAGCTGACGCAGTGCCTAATTTGATCTCCATGTACCGCCTTCTGTTAAATTGTATTTACTATTGTTTTTTTAAATTATGTATGTATGGAGATTCAAATAAAACATTTTTCTTTCTTGGTTTCTTTCTTTTCATTGATGTTTGCGGAGGCGCGTGTCGATTGTTTTTATGCAATAATGCGAAAGCGATGCGCGTCTTTGGTGCGCCGGGTATGCAGCACAAACAGCGCTATGACTATGATAGCGGACAGGCTGGACTGTCCGTTAATTACACGTTGTAGTGACTTGCATGTCGTCTACTACTAATTAACTAATTTAATAAATATTTTTGAAATATAGGAGTCTGCCCACAATCCCTTCTCATACCATGACTGACTGACCGTGCTAAGAACGTGTCAGGCAAAAAAATATTCTTTGTAAGGCAATGTATAAGACTATGCCCACTAGACCGTTCCGTCACCGACCAGCAGTTCCTATAGCAGGGCGTATCGTGTTGCTTTTCGTGTCTGATACGTTCCTAGCACGGTCATGGTATGAGACGGTGTAGTGGGCAGACTCCTTAAGTATCATTTTTAATTCATTATGAGTCTTTGTAACTTGTTTAATAAATAAATTATTATTATTAATATTATAAGCACAAATAAAGGGATTCATCTGAAATTTGAAAATTTATCACATCATTTTTTGCTAACTTTGTTCGGAACCCTCATTGCGCAAGTCCGTCCCATATTTGGCCTTTTTTATTGTCTCTGTTTTGCGGCAAATTAATAAGTAAAACTGTATACCTACTACATATTAATATCTAGCCATAACGTACAACATTCAAATACAGACCGCACAAGTCCGACCACAAGAACTAGTTACTTAAAAACTTTGGTAGAACACGAGAGATTGTTGGAACCGCCGCGTTCCCAACATTCTAGCAAGTTTCAGACTTGCGTTATGCCGTTTGTATGCATGTTGAAGCAAGTGCCCAACTTGCCACAGTTGTAACAAAGAGATCTGCAAATACACTTACAAACGCACGCGAGTTCACCCGCTTAGACAATATGATAAATTTCTATATAGGAAGAAAGTATTTTATACTTTGAAGAAAGATATTCTTTGACGCTTGTATTTTATTTAGGTCATGATGGGCTAGCAACGTGGTCGGCAACCCGCGGCTCGCGAGCCGCATGCGGCTCTTTGACTCCTCGGCTGCGGCTCTTTCACGAAATGTTTAGTGCCGGCACAGCATATTACTTATTATCTTACCTTATATGTATGATACCAAGTTTAATTTAATTGACTGTAAGTTTAACTAAGACTTATTTAACATAGGCAGGCTCAAGAGTGTACTCTCAATCCTAATTTTCCTGTAATATTGTCCTCTGCTAAAACAAAGCTTAAAAATAGCTCTTTGACTAGATTTCATTTGCGGATTGTCTATATTTGCCTTTTTTGGACGACATCTTTGCCGACCACTGGGCTAGCATAATCTTTGTTTAGATTTTAAGCCTCTAAATTTCAATAAAGAGAAAAATAAAAATGGAAGATATTCCAAGATGTTTTTTTTGGATACGCAGAAAGAATATACAGTCGGTAAATGATGTCAATACTAATTTTATAAAGAAGAAAGATTTGATTTTTTTGTTTGTTTGTTTGTAAGGATTTAACTCAAAAACTACACAACCGATTTAAAAAATCTTTCGTTATTAGAAAGCTATGTTATCACCGAATAAAATAGGCTATGTTTTTTTTAAACAATACTGTTTCTAATATAACCTAGGTACTTTAAAGCAAGCAAAGACGCGAGCAAAAGCTAGCATAATATATATCAGCCCTGTTACAGTATTATTGTTTATACATCAGAATAACATATGGGCTACTAAAAATCTATCTTAAGATAAACCTGCGAACGGCAAAATCTAGTTGGATATTTATACTTATGGAAAACTAATGGTGATATAAAATGTAGTTTACATTCTTCGTGTAATATCCTCCAAATTCATTTTGTTAACATTCATTTGTTGACAATAAATCATAACTACTTTGATCTTGGCTCAACTCGGTATTTAAACTCGAAACCTCACGCACAAACCGCATCCAAATCGCTTCAGCAATTTCGCACACATGCTCACATCACGAATACGTTCTATCAGTTAAAAATCAAGCGAATACGGTAATCGGCTTTCAATAAAGCCCTTGCCAATCACCCTCTTATAAAAACGTCACAAAAAAAAGCTAACGAGATAAAAAGACAAAAAAACCACACATCTGTCAGATAAGTGGTTATTGTGACAAATTTGTGCGAGTTTCAGTTCGAAGGACAATAATAGCGGGAGCTATAGGCTCCCTATTGCTCCCGCTATTATTGTCCTTCGTAGTGTAGCTCGCACAAAGTATAGAGACGATAAATGACAATAGGACAATAGTGCTGGATTGTCATGTTATACGAGAACAGGGTGATCGTGTAATAGGGGATGCTTATTGCATACTTGTAATTAATATTTGCAATAAATGTAAGTGGCACGATTTATTTTTTGGAGATTGTTTGGGTAATGATGTGGAATGTGGTACTTAAGAGTGTGAGTTACGGTTTTATTAAATGCATCTACGTTTAATATAAATATTCGGTATATAAAATAAATAATCTATGTAAACAAATGAATAAAATTAAAGCGTTCGTTTGTAATGTCAAAATAACAGATTTTTAGAAGTATAATAAAAGGTACATCACTAAACAACAATTTTTAAATCTTTGTCTCTCCGTCTGTTTGGTTCATCTAATCTCTGAAACGGCTGGACCGATTTTGACGGACTTTCACTGGCATATAGCTGACGTTACAAGGAGTAACTTAGGCTAACTTAGGGTAACTTTTATTTTAGATATAATTAGGATTCCGCGATAAATATCCACGCGGACGAAGTCGCGGGTTACAGCTTGTTAGTAATATATATAGATAATCTGATGCCTGAAGTAGTGGTGGATCACATATTTTTGTCCCATTCGTGTGGGGATCAGATCAGACATAGGTAATATTCTTTTACCATAACCAACCACAAAAAAAAATCTTGGATCGTGTTGGCTCATACCCTTCCCCGGGGGCTGGCGGAGGGGTTATGTCGGACTCACCCAAGAAAAGATAGAGATATCCTGGTAATACCGACAAAACCTACCAAGGTGTTCCTTCTCAAAATCTATGACCAGAGCGCAGGGGTCACTCGCGCATTGATCCTGCAGCCCCCGCAGTCCTAAAACAACCTAAATTTTTTTCTTTCCCTCAAATGCCATAACCATTCACTCCCAAAATGACTGTTTCAACTTCAAATAACAGCGAACTCACCAGCCCTTTACATTCATTACTTGTACTATATCATCACGCTTCAACACAAGGGGTGGGCAGAATTAGAGGAGTGTGAAATTAGCTGTTCAGTGCACACTCGGTAGGGCAGAAGTGATTAAAAGCGTTATTTGTATGCGCTTGTATTTGCATTGGGTCTGACACGGCTTCTGTAGGGGTGTCTATCAGAAGAAGGTATGAAGTAGAGGATTTTATTAACATATTTATCAGTCCACTGGGTTCAGTCCGCGACTTTACTCGCATAAAAGCAAAGGTAAGTTTACCGAGTTAAAGTATCCTGCGTGATATCTTTTTTTTAAAGATATCTCTCCCCGTGAACACGGCTGCTGAAAATCAACCGAAACGTTGGGGAAAGTGTAAAATTAAATATAAATAGATTTATAAATTAAATAGCTTAAATTGAAGTAAACAGTAACAAGTAAAAGTGTTTAACAATAGTAGTTCAAAGTTTCAAAATTATGTAATAATAGTGTTTTATAAGAAACTAAATGTGCCCGCGGTTTTATCCGCATTTATAGTTACTGCGCTGCTCCTGTGGGTCGTAGCGTCATGTTATATAGTCATATATTGCCATTTATCGAGGAAGGCATAGCCTTCCTCGATAAATGGGCTATCCAACACTAAAATAATTTTTCAATTCGAACCAGTAGTTCCTGAGATTGGTGCGTTGTACCAAACAAAAAAAACTCTTTCGCTTTATAATATTAGTATAGATAAACAAGGCGATAAAATCCGTATAAATTTGTTTAATTTCAATAGCTCTCGTAAGAAGCATTCTTACATCTTTTACTACTTCTTCTTTTACTATCTTCGCATACACGTTCTGTTCTCCTGAAGGGAAAAAGATCAAAGTAAGATTTACCCAAAAAAAATTTTTGTTCCTGTCTTTTCTTAATCTACATTTACGCAAGCGAAGCCCTGAGCATTATCTAGTCTATAATAAATATGATGGAACCAGCTTTGGCGGCTTCGCTTGCTTGATCTATGTCCTTTTCTGAACCTCTAACAATGTGTATGCGAAATTGCATGATAATCGGTCGAGCAGTTAAGGTTTGAAAGCGTTACAAACAAACAAACTCACATTTATAATAGTAGTTAGGATTGAGCTATGTCCAGCCGGTATGGCCTACAATATTGCAAAATAAAATTCACGTATATTTACTTATTTTTTAATGCCACGCAGAAAAATGAACAAATCTTCAAATGTCGGTGTTATATGAAGACAAAATATCACCCACTCAAACAAAATATTAATGTATATTTAAAAGTTTATAAAAAAATTATAATAGCTATCATCAAAAAATATTTTTAGTCTCTAACATTTAAGGTCTGAACACAACATGTTACCCTAGACAGTGCAGACAATAAAGGGATTAGGTGACCCCTTTATGTTGTACACAAGACCACATTGGACTTTAAGCCGGTTTTTATTAAAAACGTAATTAATGTATGGGATTAGCCTACTTTTTATGTGGCCATCATGAGGTTTTTGGTGACAGATGTACTGACAAAGGTACGGCATATCTTTCCCCGTAGGGGTAGGTATATGACGTAACTATTATTATAAATGCGAATGTGAGTTTGTTTGTTTGTTTAGATTTCAGGCCTTAAATACTCCACCGATCATTTTAAACATTTGCAAACTGGTTGTCCGGGGTTCAGAAAAGGACATAGGGTACCGTTCATCCAGGAAAATGTCTGTTTCCGAGTAGAAATTTAAAGACAAAATCTACATTAACTTGAGCGAAGCCGCGGGTAAAATCTAGTATAATTATAATAACGTCCTCCAGACCGAATTTCGGTCACCGCGGCCAGTCTTAACGGAGACTGGCCAACTACGCAGGAGGTATTATAGAGCACAAGTGTGTGCGCAAACACAATTGCACTCTCTGTTCTCATGATATGATGGAACGTCACTGACACGACCGGAGAGAGATCAAGCACAGGACCAACAGCTTTACGTGATTTCCGAGGCACGGGGGTGTCTAACACCGCCAACTTCCTAACTCTGGGCTGCTATTGAGATTTCTTAACAGAAAACCCAATAACTTCGTTTTTGGCTCGACCCGGGATTCGATCCTGAGACCTCATGAACAGCAGTCGTATTCACTACCGCTGCGCCACAGGCAGTTGACACTATAATTTACAATTAACTACTACCTTATAGCGGTAGTTAATGCGAGTGCTTTACATAAAGTTTTAATTCCTGGGTTGGCTAAAATGTTATTATTTGTGTAGAATAATCTATACTAATATTATAAAGCTGAAGAGTTCGTTTGTTTATTTGTTCGTTTGTTTGGTTGAACGCGCTAATCTCAGGAACTACTGGTTCAAATTGAAAAATTATTTCTATATATAACATCACGCTGCGACCAATAGAAGCAGATAATAAATGAAAAATGTTGCAAAAATTCTCTTATGTGATACAGACGAAGTGGTCAGCTAGTTCTCAATAACAGCGAAGTTTAGTAAAGTCTACAATTGGCTTGCCTTCTTAATTGTAGAACTTAAACACATACTCAGCAAAAAGTGGGTATAAAACACTTCTACCAACCCTTTTGGGTATTATGTATGTATGTGAAATTTATAATACTTATGATACAATATTTCGCCAGTTGTTTTGTGCCTAGGTTTTGGACCATATAATAGAAGAGCCTATTCTCATCTACCAGACACCATTCCACACTATTTCTTCGTACAGACAATCTACTAACCGAAATAATTACAATTTGCCCGACAAGGTAATCGAACCTACAACCTCATGCACAACAATCGCATTCTCACTACTGAGACGTTTTTATAAATATACTAAATTTTGCACGCGGCTCCACTCGTGTAAATGAAGGTTATGTAATTTTCTCTGTTCTTTTTTCTGGATGAAAGGTAACTTTTGTCCTTTTCTGTACCCCTGTCAACGTGAAACGAAATTTCATAATGATCAGTCAAGTAATTAAGGTGTGAACGAGTAACAAACGAACTTACATTTGCATTTATAATATTAGTTAGGATTATAACATACATAGAATAAGCAGAGTAGTCTATATAAACCATAAATAATAAGCATAGACAGTGCAAAACAGTCAGGCTATGTTTACCGGAAATGAAAGCACCTAAATGCATCGACCATAAACAAGCAGGGAGCTTATGGACCGAGATCAATGACTTCCGGTTGTCGTACAGGAAGATATTAACTGTACGATACGGGGTTCGATTCCTTTGTTATGTAAAAAGTGCGCTAGGGGTAGTTTTGTTCTGATAATCTATGTTCCAGTTGATTTCTTAAGGGATGAGAGGGTGATTGTGTATTTTAAGGGGTCTTGGCAGGGGTTGAAGATTGTATTTGAATGGATTTTTGGTTTATTGTTAGTGTTGAGTGGTGTTCTTAAGGTCCCGGGTTCAAATGTTAGGTCAAGCAGTGTTTTATGCGCTGTTGTAAGGAATTTTGCAATTTAAGATATAATAATGAAATCATTTATTTTTCCTGAAGTACATCTCCTGCTCTAATAAATAGGTATGTGACCTTTTATAATTCTTGTATCGCGGGGGACTTTACAAACATTCAAAACAACGGATACAAAGAATACTCAGACCCGGAACAACTATTTGTGGATCACACAAATTTTTGTCCCAAATTAGATAGAACCCACAATACTCGGCGTAATGGCAACAGCGGTGCGACCATTTAAGGTCATAGCACACATATCAACTCGGAAACGGATCGTCACCGTATCGACTCGAGCCGTGCAGTATTCCTTGTATGCAACTCCCTACTGCAACGCACACTAAACGGAATCGTAACGTAATCGCCTCGCCTCGGGACAAGCTTGCAGTCCCCGCGCTTACGGCTCGTCGTCCCCGCGCTTACGACGGCTCTTCGCCCCAAGCTTACGTCACTCCGTGCACTACTGTTGCCGAACGTGCTGTCAGTATATATGTATATTTATCCATTGTCTAGAACCCATAGTACAAGCTCTGCTTAGTTTGGGCTAGATGGTGTTGTGTGTATGTGGTAGAATATTATTATTATTTTTATATTATTCATAAGACAACTAACAATTGTGTAGCGCGCGTATTTTATTGAATTTGTAGGTTAGATTTCAAACAAAAAATAACGATGAAAAGAGATCATTGAAGAAATGACAAAATATCCTTATTAATATGATTTAAGTGAGCGCGGCGTAAGCGAGGCGCGGCGTCGCCTAGAGCCGTAGCCGAGTCGACGTACCGGAGCTGTTAATCTGCTTTGGTTACGCTAGGTTGACGCCTGTTTGACGGCGAGGCGAAAGGCGATACAGTGATGATCCCTTTCCGAGTTGATATGTGTACTATGACCTTTAATCACTTTAACCATCAAACATGAGCTGCACATTTATTGCACGGAGGGCATAGTGGTTGAAGTGGTCGTCTCGCCATTGCCACGGCGCCGAGTGTTGTGTGTTCGAATCCCACACGGGACAAAAAGAATTGTGATGCACAAGTAGTTGTTCCGAGTCTGGATGTTCTTGGTGTCCGTTGTTTGAATGTTTGTAAAGTCCTCCACGATACAGCATTCATTCTTAGAGTGGGAGTACTCTCTTAAATAAAACATGTTTTGTAAAGTTTTAAATAAATGTTTATTATTAATATTATAAACTTTAATAACACTGTCTGTCCTGGGAACTCAACCCGATACCTATCAATCGTCAATTAGGCACAAACTAAGCCACAGATACAGAGGCAGACATATACACAGGATATAGTAATAGGTAGTGTCTTGATATGCAGTTACTTGTGATACTTATAGTTGCGTACGCGCAACTCGGCCGCGCATTCCGTTACGTACGTGTCTCCATTGTGGCACGGGACGTGAGTTTTATGCCCGGACGATAAATTTTAAGGTCATTGTAATTTATTTGGTTTAACTGTTATTTCGGGGTAATATGGAACATTTTATTAATATGACTTCACGGTTCACCACACCAATATTTGGCAGTTTAAATACTTTAGGGTGAAAGAGCAATTTTAGATGGTTAAGACTTGGGGCTTTTTTTTTTTCGTGTGTACAGGACGACGTCTTTCGGGACAGCTAGTCGAATAAATATTCTTTGTGTTTAAGAATAATAATAGGTGCACTTTTTAAATATGCACGAAGGCATTTTTGTTGTTGCAATTTTATTGTACAGTATCAGTGTTGTCTCAACAGCCTTGCTTATAATGGACTACAGGCAAAATGTTCCAACTGACCCGTTTTTAAGTCTTTACAATATCTACTTATATTTTAAATATAATAAATATCAGTGGTTTCAGTTAAGATTTTTCTAATAGGCGGCTGAAATAATAATAATAATAATAATATTCTACCACATACACACAACACCATCTAGCCCAAACTAAGCAGAGCTTGTACTATGGGTTCTAGACAATGGATAAACATACATATATACTTTTTTTTTTTGTAAATACGTGCGTATTATACATAGAAACACCCAGACCAAGACAAACATCCATGTTCATGCACACAAATACTCAATACTCAATACATTTATTGCACTCCACAAGTTAAATAGATGTTACAATGGTATAATATAAGAAACATGTGTGGGCCTTGTCGGCACGGCAAGATGTTTGACTTGTGCGGAAATCGACCCCGCGACCTCAGGCGTGGCAGTCGGTTACACTAACCACTACACCATCGAGGCCGACATACCTACATATACATAGTTAGTGACCATGAAAGTTAAAATGGCGCGTGACAGCGGACTCGCGCACGACACATATTGTATGCAGACATGAGTGCTCGACTCGGATTCTCAGAAAAATTACCGAAGAACAACTACACTTTTATTATTTTATATAGAACTGTATTAATATATAATTTCTTTTTAACTAGCTACTAAGCACCAGCAACTTATGTACGCGATTTTAATGTCCTTACATAAAAAGATAAGAACAATAAAAAAGCCCATTAGGTATCCCACAGCACATATTTACAAAGAGACTAACTCGCTAAGTATTCGTCGCCTTTACATAAAAGCCGCTGTCTGTCTTACACATAAACAAATATTAAAATCTGAATCTTATAATAAACTACTGTCAAATAGAATATTTAGAATCCCGGTACCCACAGTCAATACTACCTTTGCACAAAGATTTTCTAATTTTCTATTTCCCTACTTATACAACAAAATATGTAAAATTTGTGTATCTAAAGAAGACACGGTACGCGTAATGCAAACAAAAACTACAAAATATTTAAATAATTTGACATACAACGAAGTAGAACACCTACTAAAGCCCACACAGTAAGTGGCTGAAAGTTTTAGTACAAAACATAGTACATAACACACACACACACACACACACACACGCACGCTCACACACACACACACACACACACACACTCACAATCCCACATTAATTGTCTTATTGTTATAATTACTTAAGTCTTGTATTTGTACTTTGATTTCATTAGTCCTAAGGAAATCGTATTGTTGATAGCCGCGATACAGGCTTTGCCTAGTGCGGTTGTCACTGTAAATTATTACTGTAAACACTGGAATGCCTAATAAAGATTATTATTATTATTATTATTATTATAATAATGTCCTCGAGACCGAATCTCGGTCACGGCGGCCAATCTTAAACTTATAAAAGAAATCTTATACAGAGTTCTTTGTGGTTTATAGCTAGCTATAATATATGCAATATAGTTTATAATAATATCAGCTCTTTATTTAAATGCCTATGGCGTAAAGTCAGGAGAACTAAGTAATAAATACGCATATAACTCTAAAATGTCAGAGGAGTTAAACTACTATATACGGATTTTATTGCGTTGTTTATTTTACACTTTATTACATAATTTTGAAACTGTTACACTACTACTAGATACTATTAAACTTTACTAATTCCCCGTGACCATGGCTGCTGAAAAGCAACCGAAACGTCGGGGAAAGTGTAAACTTAAATATAAATAGATTTAATAATTTCATTAGATTAAAAATTAGTAACTAGTAGTAGTGTAACAGTTTCTAAATTATGAAATAATATGTACAATAAACAACGCGATAAAATCCGTATATAGTAGTTTAATTTCAATGAATAACATTCGCGTAAACAGAAGACAATATTGTTACGCCCAGTGACATATCTCGGCATTGTGGGAAAGACTCGGCTGTTCCGTCTAATAATTTATTCTAATAATTTATTACACCGCCATCTATTGACATCTTACGGAACTACGTAGTAGGTATGCGTACGAGAATCGTAAAGATAACGCTGGTACTTTCTCGAAACATCGTACTGTTTACATACCGGGTATGGCGTTGCTAGAAACCTCTAGAAACGCTTTACCCGCGTATAAATAGGGCGCACGCGCACCGCCGAGTCAGTTTACAATCGTAAGCGATCAAGTGTTCATCAAAGCGAACGGAAGCGGAAATACTACGGAGTTTGAAGCAGTACAGTGAAAAAGTGTGGTATAGTGTTTGTTGTGTTTTAAATTTAATTGTGTGTTTGAATAAAACGTGTTTTAGTCGGTAATATTGTTTGTATTCTTATCTGTCGAACCCAGCACGTAACAATATTAAGTCAGAGGAGCCTTCCAATCGAACTTGAAACCTCTACGTGGCAGACCGACGGTCTTTCACTAAGCCAGTGGTCGGCAAACGCTCGCGAGCTGCTCCCAGCTATTTAACTCCTGGGCTGCGACACTTACACGAAATTTTTAGTACAGGCACGGAATATTACTTATTATGTTGTTGTAAGTATGAAACCAAATTTAATTTAATTTACTGATAGTTAAACTAAGACTTGCTTAAGAAAGGCAAGCTAGAGAGTGTTCTTATTGTGTACTTGCTGATCCGCGCAACTTCGTTTACTTTACATAAGATATTTTTTCTAATTTTTGCACCTTGTTATATTGATGCTCTGCTGCTATTGGTCATAGCGTGATGTTAATTAATACCAAACTGTTAAGAAACCTGAAAGTGGGGCCTGGTACCCATAACACAAGTTAGATCTTACCTTGGGTACCAGTGTTCAGTAATTACTGTGACTTACTTATTTGTGATTAATAAATTTCATTTCATTTCATGCAGCCTATAGCCTTCCTCGATATGGACTATCCAACACTAAAATATTTTTTCAATTCGAGCCAGTAATTCCGGAGAATAGTGCGTTCAACCAAACAAACAAACAAACTCTTCAGCTTTATAAGTCGTCTATATTTAGTTGCCGACCACTGCACTAGGCAGCTACTACACTTACGACTGCGCCGAGCGAAATGTGCCAAAACAGGCGGTCACAGTTAAGTGAATACAATCAACACTTTATGTTTAATACAAATATAAAATATATATTTACCATAACAACGAGTGTGTTTACAATAACGCCGTGTTAAAAACTTAAAATAATTAATATTTTCGCCTACAAAATTACGTAAATTTGCACGAAAAATGCGAAAACGTAAGCTTGTGTTACGTGCTTTTTAGATTATAACAGTAGAAATCTATCCTATTTTACAGCTTAAATGAAACATAAATAGTTATATTACAATTTGTCCATCCCAAATATTTAAGTTATTGGTTGACAATGAAGATATATATTTATCAAAAAAGCACTTCAAATCCTCCATACAGTTTTACTATGGCGGCCGAACGCCGATTTGAATATCGAGCTCTGTCATTCAGTCCAACCGCGTCTTACGCTCGGCGCAGTCTTAAACCTAGACTATACTTGGTATTAAACTTAGACTAAATACTAACAAAATAAGCTGCATTTCGAATAATATAATAATATCACCATGTTGAACAGTAACTGTGTCTGAACAGGAAATTAAACTAGTAAGGAGATGTCAGACCGCGGGCTGTGTAGCTGGAGCTGAATGTATAATGTTGCGCTTGTTAGCTGCGCGGGGAAGGCCGCGATGTGTGACATGCCGTGAACAACTTGTGGTGGAGTGGTGAGGTTAATTTAATGGCTGTGTCATAAGACTAGAAAGTTTAATTGTAATAAAATATTTAGTATGTAAAAATGGCAATGTTTAATTATAACAATCCTAACTAATATTATAAATCTTCTGTGCGTGTGTTTGTAAATAAACTCCTCCTAAATAGATGGACCGATTTAGATGAATTTTTTTGTGTGTTTAAGTGGATTCGAGATCGTTTTTTTTTTTGTCATGTTTACAGGACAAAGTCGGTCTGGTCCTCTAGTGAGAATGTAAGTTTGTTTGTTTGTTATGCTTTCACGCCTTCTCTCCTCGACCGAATAACACAAAATTTCGCATAGGTACACGTTGTCAGAGATACAGAAAACATAGGGTACCTTCCATTCAGTTAAAAGTACTGATCCCGAGATATATAAATTTATTGACGAAAATATCTACATTAGGACGAGCGAAGCCGCGGGAAAAGTATTGTATTCTATAATCTTTTAAGGATTCCGTAATAAATTGTAAGCATATAAGTATTATGAAGCGGCTTTGTCTGTCCGTCTGTTGATCACAACAATTACTAACAATTACTAAAGACAGACAAGTTTTTCAAATCTGGTAGAAGGCATATTAGTCAAATGAGAGAAAATGTACGTATACGTACTGAGTTTGTGACATAATTACTATTTAAATACTGCCAGAAAAATAGCAAGATGTTTCAGCTTATAATAGGAGGCAATGTTACTGCCGTCTACCCAGCACAATTCTAGACAACGTGCAACTACTTAAAAGGAGATGTCTCACTTTTGTATAGGACTCCGGCTATGTCTTGTACATCCTCAGGAACCTGAGAAATGTACCCCGAAACACATTTAGTTCAGCGATTCTTTATTAATTTCTAGTATTTTCGTTGCGCAAAATAAAACATAAAATGTTCGACGTTTGTCGTGCGGACTATCTATGACAAGTTGGTTGATGACATATATATAGATAACATAACCTAGAATGCTAGAATTGTCAGAAGTAAAAGAGCTCTTGCTGGAATAATATTCACCAAATAATTGATAATTCTTGTAAAATTGAAAGGAAAACGTATGAATTCAGGAAAGTGTAATAGGGAACACCAATTCATCATTGGAATATTTATTATCAGTCAATATGACATTGACAGTTAATGTCAAACATAAACAAAATGTTTCGTTCCGGAGTGCACCCTGCAAAATTAGTATTATATTACATGAATATATTTTTTATGTTGATCGTTTGTTGAAAAGATGTGTATGATAGTTGAAATGAATAAATGATACGCTAAAACATATTCATTGTTGACATATATATTTATATATTATTTATATTATTATATAGTACTTTCGTACAGTTTTCGATATGATTTATGAACGCATACAAAATTATATGACCGAGAACCACCGCCATATTGAATATAATGGCAATAATATAAAATAATTATTTTTAAGAGCAAACGTAATTCGACTTAAATTCAGGAAATAATATTTTTTCCGATTTCAGGTATATTTTGCTATTTTTTGGCTGATAGTACATTTCATAGCCAAAAATGAAACATCTTTCATAAAATAAAAACTCAATGATATCTTGCTCAACTTGAAATTGATCTTCCTGCACATCATTCGCAAAAACTTTAACGCATAAACCAAAACAATGTTTGTTTTTAAATTTAAATCTTATAACCCTCACAATCCCGTAAGCGGTTAAATTTAATTAGCGCATTCCAGGTTAATTCGGCTAAGGGTTAAGTTAACCATAACTCACCCTTATCAAGTTAAGGCTGTTTAGTTTAATTAACGAAATAGTTAACTATTTACTAACAATATATTTTGATAACAATGTAGTGGTTTATTTTAGAGTTATAGCGTAAGTTAGTGTCTTTGTTACCGGGTGATTGTTATGTTCCCGGTTCAATGCTCGGGTGACGCAGTGTTTTCTATAAGGAAATTATCAGTAGCATCACGGTGTGTAAAATTTCCTGTCCATGCATACATAGGTTCTATGCTAAGTCGGTGAAAAGTTCATGTAATATACTCTTTTAAAGTTCATACAGGCGTGAAAATATCCTAACAAAAAATCTAAGAACTTAACATTCCTGTCCCCGATATCGAATCCAAGACACGATACAGTGTGTGTTACATTAATCTATCTACGTACATAAATAAATATTAAATTAAATACTATTCATTGGTTAGCGCATCACTGATTAAATTGTCTATTTATTTAATTGTCTTTTTTATTATTTTGTCTATATTTTGTAAGAAAAATATGTAGTCATGTTTCTTTGTGGCAATAAAGAATGATTTCTTTCTTTCTTTCTTTCTTTAAAAACCCGATTTCGCAAATAATAATAATATTCTACCACATACACACAACACCATCTAGCCCAAACTAAGCAAAGCTTGTACTATGTGTACTAGACAATGGATAAATATACACATATATTTTTTTTTTTTTTTGTATATACGTACATATTATACATATAAAAATATATTTATTTGCGTTCGCAATCATCCAAATAAGACCTACACGATAAGAAAATATTAAAAGGGTTGCCATTAAAACTCTAATTGTCTATATATAATTAAAGAAGTTAAAAATATGTAGTTTTCATTATTACTTTGTTTATGCATCTTTAATGCTCATGCACTGTTAATAATATTTTGTGTCCAAGGTACTTGACAAACATTTAAACAACGGATACAATGAACACCCAGAACTAACTATTTATTTATTTATTTATTTATTTGTCGGCCTCGATTGCGTAGAGGTTAGTGTAACCGACTACCACGCCTGAGGTCGCTGGTTCGATTCCCGCACAAGTCAAACATTTGTGTGCATGAACATGGATGTTTGTCTTGGTCTTGGTGTTTCTATGTATAATATGTATGTATTTACAAAAAAAAAGTATATATGTATGTATATCCATTGTCTAGTACCATAGTACAAGCTCTGCTTAGTTTGGGCTAGATGGTGTTGTGTGTATGTGGTAGAATATTATTATTATTATTATTATTATTATTTGTTAGTCACACAATTTTTTGTCGCTGTAGAAATCGAAACCTCAGCAGTGGCCGTACTGAGACGACCATTTAAACCACTACGACACCCGTGCAGTCACTAGTTGCTAATACAATTTCACAAATTCACAACACGAATTCAAACAAATTTATTGCAAATTGGACAGTTCCAATACAATATGACCAATCAGTTACAATATAAATGCAAACAAATTGCAATTTAGACTGTACGAATAAAATATGTTCAGTCAGCTCGTACATGATATATAATATAATAATACATCTCTGTATTAAACTGTCCCATTGCTGGACAGGGCTCTTCTCAGTGTGACAAGGGTTAGGCCATAGTCCACCACGCTGGTCCAGTGCGGCTTTGCAGACTTACATGTCTTCGAGCACTTTACTTAGAACTCTTATATATGCAGGTTTCCTCACGATGTTTCCTTCACCGTTAAAGCGAGCGGTACTTAACTATTTAATACGCACATAACTTCGAAAAGTATGAGGTGCGCGCCTTAGGACCGAGCCCAAGATGTCTGCGTTGCAGTGCATTGGTCTTCCACTATGCTATCGCTGCTCAACTTACACTGCTGCGGCTTCGAAATATTATGAAAACTATATATTTTCTTATTCTATGTTTACACATTTCCAACAGCTTTTCACAAGCTGCATTACGAATGCAAACAAATTTATTGCAATTTGGACAATACCAATACGATATGTCCGATCAGTTCGTACATATATGTGTAAACAAGCTGTAGTTAAATGCTACACTTTCCATAAGTTGTTTGATAGCGGATATGTGATCGTTCCATACCGTTTACCCTCAAAGAATACGCCTTTAAGATATTTCCGACTCATAAATATTGGTTTACTATATGTGACGGTAGGGCTGCCACTGTATACAAGACATTCCTGTCTTTTAGTTACAATTTATTTAACATTGCTTAAAATACTAAGGACCTTCAGATCGATTGCCGTCAAGGCGGCTAATCTAAGCGATGATTGGCCATCTCCGCAGGTGATTCTTGCTATTTCGAATTTTTGGAAAGACATCTCCCACACTGGACGTTATTCCTGTGTCGCGAGAGCCTTTACAAACATTCAAACAACGGACACCTAGACTCGGCACTATTTGTGGATCACACAAGTTTCAGAACAGTCGGCGCAACGGCACTGACGAGGCAACCACTTAAGCCAGTACGCCATCTGTGCATCCATCTTTTTCTTAGAATTTATTTAACATTATTTTTATGCTAAAGTCCTATAGACGGCCATCTGCACAAAAGATATTACAGTGCTCAATGGTGTGCGCAAACACAAGTGCACTCTATGTTCATAACTCTCATGATCGGATGCCACGGCAATCCAACACGAGCGGAGAGATTAGGCGCAGGACCAACCGCTTTACGTGCTTGCCCAGTTATGGTGAATGATATACCAGCAACATCCCGACTCCAGGTGCGTTAAGAATTTCTAAACAGATAAACCATATACCAAACATGCACATCATAGTTCTCATATAGATTTCATTCTTGACAGAAAATCTCTATACCATTTCGCCTGACCCAAGAAACCATATGATGGTGTGAAGGCCACTGCTCTTAGACCACAAAAAAGAATACACTAATCTTTTTAAGTCCCACTTATATAAATCGAGTATATAGCTTAGACAGCCATAGACTTAACCCCAATTCTTTTTATTCTGACAAGTTTGTGACAACCCTGTCAAAAGAAATACATCCCGGATGCGAGTCAGAGACAAGTAGAGCGCGACCATAAACCAATGAACTGAAGATAAACAAGCCGGTTTCAGAACGACAATGTTTTATTGGCAACAACAATAATTATTCTACTTAATTATAACTACGTGATAAACTTTTTATTAACAAAGAAATTGGAACGTTTAATTATAATTATCTTCGGATTGCTTACACCTTTATATTTTTTTAATATTTTTTGTAAACGGGAGTCAAAGGTTTAAGCTGAAAACCAGCGCTTGGTGATTCTCCGGGATCCAAGCATAAGCTGACGCTTAAACCTTTTGCTTTCGGTATTATAGTTTATTCTGTAATTAATACAAAATTGCTGTAATACTGAAACAAATAAACTTCTATTCTATTATATTCTATTCTATATTATAATGTAAAAGTAATTTTGTGCCTACGGTAGCGCAGCGGTAGTGAATGGAATTGCTTTTTATGAGGTCTCGGCTCGATTCCCAAGTCGACTAAGTATTATTTGGTTTTTGTGACTCGAAATTCTTAGATGCAGCAAATAGTCTGCATCTAAGAATTTAATAAGTGTAAGCTTACTCTTTAGTCATTGGGACCTAAATTAAAAGTTCGCAAAATGTGGGTGCAATACATCTTCGACTCTTCTTCTTCTCTCTTAGCCTTTATTATTCCCAAGTCACTTGGGGTCGGCTTTTCTGGTCTAACCGGATTTGACTGGATATCAGTTTTTACACGGAGCGGCTGCCACCTGACCTCCGCAACCCGAAGGCTAACGATACCCTAAGGCTAGACCAGTGTCAGGATATTATACTGACTTCCCAATAATGCCATAGATGTTCATGGCAGCCGGGACCAACTGCTTAACGTGCTCTCCGAGGCACGGAGCAGGCGATAATTGTCAATCAATACGCACATAATTTCGAAAAGTCATATAACTTCCGAAAGTCAGAGGTGCGCGACGTGGGTTCGAACCCGAGACCCTCTGTATTGCAGTCTATTGGTCTCCCCACTGAGCTATCGCTGCTCTTACAATATGCAATACATCTTCGACTACACTTTCATAAATAAAGACGTTTCTTGTTTTTTTGTTTTGTTTCTTTTGAAAAGACTCCCGCAATAAGAATAATTCCTGTGTCGCTGGGGACTTTGCAAACATTCAAACAACGGACACAACGAACATGATATAACATGGATCACACAATTTTTGTCCCGTGTGGGATTCGAGTTAGTAATTAGTACCGTTAACGGTCACAAAGTACACCTACATTCCTTCTTCTTTCTTCTTTTCGTGTGTGGTTAGTGGACAACCTGTTATCAAGAGTTGTTCAAGCCGCTCGTAGGCCTCTGACATGGCTTAACTACTGCTGTCAATTTGACAACAACCGGGACTGACGTTTTTACGTGCTCTCCGAAGCACGGAGATGCTCAGATGAAATACCACTAAGCTGTCACCAATCTATTTTTTTTTTTTTTTTACGTTGGGAATGCTTGAATCATACCCCTCCGCGGGGGCGGGCGGAGGGGTTATGTCGGACTCGCCGGGGTAACAGAAAGATGTTAAGAAGATAATGTACCTCCCGGAATACCGACTAAACCTACCACGGTGTTCCTCGACAAAACCACTATCGACGGGGCCGCGCGAATCACTTGCACATGCGGTCGCGACCCCGCCGAGGTTTCGGCCCGCCGTATGAAACGGCAGGCCACTACACGAACAGACCTACCCAAAGGCACTTCTCACAAATTATCCCTACTGTCCCCCCTAGAGGGGAGACGGACTCGACACAGAGGCGCGCGTGGGAACACGCACGCCGCCTCTCGGACCTGGTGCTGAACGGATGGCGGGCAGGCCCACAAAGCCCGCCACCTCCAGGTCAAAAGCTGTCACCCATCTATAGTCTGACCAGACCCAACGTTGCTTAACCTCGCTAATCGTTTACCGATCAGTGAGTGCAACTGGCTATGATTATATATATTATTCCGAACAATTATTTATAAATCACAAAAATAATTGTCCCGTGTAGGCTTTGAACCCAAAACACACGCAGCGGCTACTAATAATTTCCTAATAGAAAGTGTAATTACATTTTACTCGACTCGGAAATCCAACCCGATACCTCACAATCGGTCACAAAAACCCACTGCACCAACAAAGTGTCTTTCAACTAATGCACACAACTTTCATATGTGTAAAACACATTAACATAAGACCAGAGATATTTATCCCGGGTGAATATAACTCACTCATCCCATTAGATAGTAATATAAGTTGGAAGTCTGCGTACTGAATGCATAGCGGGTGAATTTCTTTTGTTATGAAAACATACGGTCGAAATCATTGTACTTCTTTGCGTCCGTTCTTTAAATGTTTGACTAGATGAATAGTGTTATGGGTTTGATTCCCACACAAGACAAAAATTCGTGTGATCCATAAATAGTTCGCACTAAAATTATTATAAAATCGCGATTTAAAAGAGTGGTCGTGGGTTTCTATTATTTTGTTTAAATGCAGCTCCCACACTAGGAATGGTTCCTGTGTCGCGGGAGACTACAAGCATTCAAACAACGGACACAAAGAACGCCCAGACTTGGAACAACCATCTGTGGATCACACTTGTCCCGTGTGGGATTCAATACTTCAATACTTTATTGCTTTTCCATAATGTGGTTACAGGTGGTAGATACTTTTTTCGAACTGGTTTTATTCGAACCCACAACGAAGGACGCAATGGCAGTGGTGAGGCCACCACTTAAGCAACTACAGCATCCGTGCACTCAGTTTCTTGCAGATTTCATCTCATAGGCTCAACGTTCTGCCTGAACCTAGCAACTAACATAAATGAAAATTCAGTAATTTAACTAAACTTACACAACCTAAACTTTGACATTCATAAGTGTTACTTTGTGACTTAATTAAATAAATAATAATAATAATAATAATATAATAATAATAATATTCTACCACATACACACAACACCATCTAGCCCAAACTAAGCAGAGCTCGTACTATGGGTACTAGACAATGGATAAACATACATATATACTTTTTTTTTTGTAAATACATACATATTATACATAGAAACACCCAGACCAAGACAAACATCCATATTCATGCACACAAATGTTTGACTTGTGCGGGAATCGAACCCGCGACCTCAGGCGTGGCAGTCGGTTGCACTAAGCACTACACCATCGAGGTTTTTTGACTTTCATTTTGGGACAGAAAAAGGAGAGAAAAGACAATTAATTGACTCCTTTTAAACTCCTTCGGCGGTTCCTTTCGTAATCCTCATCCGTATGTTTCCAAGCTTAGCTATTACATGCATACTGCATTAGCTACTAAATGCACCCGACTTAGAATACCTCTGGCGAGAATTATAAAATCTTTTTCCAAACTCAAGTCTCTAGAGTAGGTACTATAATTTTCTATTATAAATATTCAACTGAATTAGTCATACGCCAGTATTCCAATATTATTTTAATTGTGATTTTGTGATTGTCAGCCTCGATGGCGTAGTGGTTAGTGTAACCGACTGCCACGCCTGAGGTCGCGGGTTCGATTCCTGCACAAAACAAACATTTTTGTGCATGGACGTGGATGTTTGTCTTCTGGGTGTTTCTATGTATAATATGTAGGAATGTATTTACAAAAAAAAAAGTGTATATGTACGTTTATCCATTGTCTAGTACCCATAGTACAAGCTCTGCTTAGTTTGGGCTAGATGGTGTTGTGGTCATAGAATATTATTATTATAAAAAACGTAGATGAAACCGCGGAGACAGCTAGATTAAATTAATAATAATATTTATTTATATCGACCGTTATAGTTATGTATTTTAAATATAGCCTGTGTTTTATACAAATGGTGTGGATTTTTTTTATTTTTTATATTTATATTTGAAAGATTTATTTTATGGGTTTAGTAGTTGCAGAGATTATTTATACATACATATATATACAAATTAAATAATACATATTTTTTTAATATTGCTTTAATCTTTACCCGGGAAGCAAAACTCGAGATCTCTACTCGATCGAAATAGACAAACACTATGCCCAACCCGGGATTCAAACTCGGGATCTTCCGATAGTAAGATCGTAATCAGAGTCTGCCATTGACGATTCAATTATGTACACGTATGCCCAGTAGACGAAAATAGGTTCGACCCTATCACATAAAAATATTTGCCCATAAAAATTTATTTTACCTTTTTTGGCATCTTAACTAATATTATAAATGCGAATGTGAGTTTGTTTGTTACGATTTCACGTCTTAACTACTCGACTGATCATCATTAAATCGCATACACGTCGTCAGGGGTACAGAAAAGGACAGAGGGTACGTTTCACCCAGAAAAAGTAGGTACAGTTGCCCAGGGATAGAAATTTATTGATATAACCTACCTTAAAGCGACAATGTATGTATGTCTTTCACGTCTCGGTCTACGAAATAGTTGCCTCTAAATCAGATAACGACAGCTCTTCGTCAGTATGACCCATTAAGTGGAGACAATATAAAAATGAGTGTGTGAGAACCGTTGGCGATAGGCCGGGCGCCAATTAAGGCCAATCTTAGATATCAATTACTTGGACGACACGCTAATGGGACTAATTTACGCGTCATCGGCTAAGCTTCTCGGCTTACTGAGGAAAACAAAGTCATATACTTTAATAGAGTACTAGATTTTTCCCGCGGCTTTGCTCGCGATAATCCAGATTACATAATTTTATTTAAATGCCAACAATAGCTGTCATTCCTTTCTAGCGGGCGACTTTACAATAGACACAGATCACCCAGACTCGGAACAACTTGTCGGCCTCGATGGCGTAGTGGTTAGTGTAACCGACTGCCACGCCTGAGATCGCGGGTTCGATTCCCGCACAACTCAAACATTTGCGTGCATGCACATGGATGTTTGTCTTGCTCTGGGTGTTTCTATGTATAGTACCTATGTAGGTATTTACCAAAAAAAATACAGTATATATGTATGTTTATCCATTGTCTAGTACCCATAGTACAAGCTCTGCCTAGTTTGGGCTAGATGGTGTTGTGTGTATGTGATAGAATATTATTATTATTAACTATGTGGATCACACAAAAATATAATGTTCCGTACGGGGAACGATCGAGGCGACTCATTAAACCACCACTTTGCAGTAAATTTTTTGAATATTCGATTTGTGTTTGTTTGGTAGAATCGAAAATGCTATCACTAAGAAAGTATTTTGCAATGGAAAACGGCTTATGAATCATACATCTTGAGCATTGCTCTGTACGAAACATGAACAATGTCCCAATAAGATCGGGAACGACTGGAAGCATTCGAAATGTGGTGCGCGTGGAAAGCATCAACTGGACAGAAAAGAAAAGCATCGTGGAAGTACTGAACCTTGTCCAAAACTAACGCAACATTTTGACGACAATTGTAAACAGAAGAAGAAAGATGTTTGGCCACCTTATAAGACATGAAGACTTATCATAGAAGGAAAAGTGGAAGAAAAGAGAGGATAGGGCAGGCCCAGAAGTGCATTCATTGTCCAAATAATAATAATAATAATAATAATAGTAATAATAATAATAATAATCCATTTATTTGTGAGAATATTGTTTTAATATAAATAAAAAGGCGAAGGTCATCTATACTAATATTATAAAGATTAGATTTTTCGTTTGTTTTTTTTGTAGGGCTTTAACTCAAAAACTAATAAATAGATTATAAAAATTATTTCACCATTAGAAAGCTATATTATCAGGAAGTAACATAGGCTGCATATAACATAACCTAACCTACTTTTACGCAAGCGAATCGGCGAGCAAAAGCTAGTTGGTAAACAAACATAGCGACGAAACATGTGTATGCGTATTCTAAGAAAGCTTATAATGTCCTCCAGACCGAATTTCGGTCACGGCGGCCAATCTTTATGGAGACTGGCCATCTGCGCAGGAGATATTATAGTGCACAAGCATGTGCGCAAACACAAGTGCACTTTCTGTTCCCTAACCCTCATGATCCGATGGGACGGTAATCCGACACGACCGGAGAGAGATCAGGCGCAGGACCAACGGCTTTACGTGCTTTCCGAGGCACGGGGGAGTCTAACACCGCCAACTTCCTAACTCCGGGCTCGTATTTAGATTTCTAAACAGAAAAACCCAATATCATTTATGGTTTGCCCGACCCGGGATTCGAACCCGAGACCTCATGCACAGCAGTCGCATTCACTTCCGCTGCGTCACGGATGCAGTTTAAATGCTTGAAAGCTTATAACAGACCTTCAGAAGTTACCGTTTCGTCGAGATCGCGTGCATTTATCAATAAACGTCTAGTTCAAGAACACCAGAACATTGTGTCCATTTATTTCAATTAGTTGGTCGACCTTCAAAGCAAATTATAAGTAGGTATTGCTACCCGCAATATGAATGGATGGTATTGTATCGATTTGAAACGCGAAACTGAACTATGGACGTGGTACCACAATGCCAACATGACATCTGAATTATAAATATAGCATTACCACGCTCATTCTTATTGTAAATTGGACACTATCGTTTTCTATCTAATGTGTGAGCTCACTTGGTGTGGACACTTTTCCGTGAGATCTCTGACGATTTAAATGTTTGTCTTACCATCAGGAGTTCCTTATATCTGTTTGCTAAATTAGAAATTCCAAAAAATCTGGCGATGCTGTCCTCAGATTGATAACCTGAACGAAGAGTCTTTTAAAATTTATATTAGTTCGTGTATTCTTACCATTTCTGCAAAAGTTTGAAGATGATTGGTTATTGATTTTTACCTGAAACAATACGTTAATATTAGTATATTTTGTATAACTTGTCAATTGTTGGAATAACATAATGAAAAAGTTTTGTGTCTGGTCACCGGCGTGCCGCCACCATGCAATAGGTTAAATACTGTATTGTATAAACTCTAATAGAACAGTAAGTTTATTGTCAGTTACCTACAATCGTTTAAAATATCTTCTTTTTTTTTATACATCTATCGTGGCAAACAAGCATACCGCCCACCTGATGGTAAGTGGTTACCGTAGCCTATGGACGCCTGCAACACCAGAGGCATCACTTGCGCGTTGCCGACACTTTAGGAAAGGAAGTGTGAAGGAAAAGGAGCGGGAAGGGAGAAAGGGGGTGATTGGGCTTCCGGCTTCCGGCACTCTCACTCACCGAACGAAACACAACAGTAGGAATACTGGTATTTCACGTCAATATTTTGTGAGAGGGTAGTCCTTCCCCGGTCGAACCGGCCCATTCATGCTGAAATCAGCGAGACTCTACTACTCTAAAATTCTTGATCTTCGTAAAAGATAATTCGCTCTACGAATAAATAATTCTGTTAAATAAGAAATTTTTTTTGGCTCACATGACTTCCCCACACTAGGAATCATAATCATAGGACGTAACAAACATTGATAAAACACATGCAAAGAACACTCAGGCAAAAAACAACTATTTGTAAATCACACAAATCGGACTAACACGCAGAGGTCTCGAGTTCGATCCCAAGTCGCACATCTCTGACTTTCCGAAGTTATTTGCGTATTATAGTTAATTAACCGCTTTAACGGCGAAGGAAAACATCGTAAAGGCGCCTGCATGTCTGAGAGTTCTCCATGATGTTCTCGAAGTATGTGAAGTTTAACTACCCGCATTGGACCAGCGTGGTGGACTAACATAACCCTTCTAACAGTGAGAAGAGGCCCGTGCCCAGCAGTGGGACAGTTTAATACAGGGCTGATATTATTATATGAGATGACTAGCGACCCGGCTTCGCACGGGTAGTACAAAACCTTAACAAATTATACACCTAAACCTTCCTCGTAAATCACTCTATCTATTAGTGAAAATCGCATGAAAATCCATTCAGTGGTTTTAGAGTTTGTTTTATAATATGTAGTGATACACTTTTTACCCGGTATGCATTCCCGTAGGACTAACAATCGAAGCCAGAAACTACTAACAAAATGCAAACTGGCTCAAATTACCGATATTATATTAATGCTATAATTTCCCTGGCCATGTATTACACCCCGGGGATCGAACCGGACCGGCATAGTCGAAATTCTAATATTATAAAAGATGAAAACTTTGTTTCTCCGGGGAAATTTCTAGATTCTAAAGTATTATATTTTTACTGTATAGAATTTCCTGGAGTAACACTGAGTTATGATATATGGTCGACAGATGTCAATGAAAGCTTTGCTGAATACTCCTACCTAATGGGTCAGAAGTGTTAGAACATAGGGCTTGTATGTGTGTGCTTTTGTTAAAAATTACGCCAGCTCTGGTAATAATTCCTGTGTCGCGGGCACTTACAAACATTCAAACAACGGAACCAAAGAACATCTAGACTCAGAACAACCATTTGTGGATCACACATTTTTGTTCCGTGTGGGATTCGAACCCACGACACTCGGCGCAGTGGCGGTGGCGAGGCGACCACTTAAACCACAACGTTATCCGTGTAGTTAATTATCGCTCGCTTTAACGGTGAAGGTAAACATCGTGAGGAAACCTGCATGTCTGAGTTCTGCATAATGTTCTCGAAGATACGTGAAGTCTGCCAACCCGCACTGGGTTAGCGTGGTGGACTATGGCCTTACCCTTCACACACTGAGAAGAGGCCCGTGCCCAGCATGACAGTTTATACAGGTTTCCGGTAATTAATGGATAACCTTGAAATGTCTTGTAGTAGAACTGAAAGCCGTTCAGAAACAAATATTTAGTAAGAAGTGCAATAGCTAGTCAAACTTTTGACTGTCTATCTATTAGCATAATTAGTGTTCAATAATAAAACAACAAAAAACCGATGGAATTCATTCATTTATGGTCGTAGTGTACAAGAAAGTTAAATAAGGTAATCAAAAAAAATCATATCTCAGGTAGTAGTTAGGATAGATTCTTTTCATATTTTTTTCTGAACTGCTATCACTTCTACTGTAAGACATTAATTATATTAATTAACTTATACGTTACTTAATTATTTGGAGCTCCAAATAACATGATTATTAATAACCAATACCGCATTACACAACCCGAGAACCGAACCCGAGACTTCACTCACAGCAGTCGCATTCCCTACCGCAGAACTACCGAGGCAAGATAAACGAAATAAAAAATTCAGGCTAAACCATTTTTTTTTGTGATACACTCGTGGGATTTCCAATCTGTATTGTTCCACTAACCCCATAAGCGTAGCTTGAAAATAATAAATCTATGACAGCACCGTCTATAAGAAAGAGTAAGCATAGACAATACAATTGCCTTGTCTATGGCCACTGTCGATATTAAGATAAAGATCTTAAAAGACTTTCTATTTTGATATTTTTAAGTTCCGAACTGCCTCGTAAATCTTTTGGCGTAAGTTATAGGTTTGTTCTTGCGTCGGAGAAAGCGTAAATGGCCTTTGAGGAGTGGTACGGATGTCGCAGATCACGGTCGTCTTTGAGTTTGTGGGTTCGAATCCTATACGGAACGAGTGTCGTAAATCCTTTGACGTTAGTTATGAGTTTGATTCTCAGATAGGGGAAAGTGTAGTTAGGTTTTTAGGAACTGCACGGATATCGTAGCGGGTAAGTGATCGTCTCGCCACTGTTGCTGAGTGTTGGGGCTTCGAATCCCGTACGGAACAATTATTTGTCGGCCTCGATGGCGTAGTGGTTAGTGTAACGGACTGCCACGACTGAGGTCGCGGGCTCGATTCCCGCACAAGTCAAACATTTGTGTGCATGAACATGGATGTTTGTCTTGGTCTGGGTGTTTCTGTGTATAATATGTATGTATTTACAAAAAAAAAGTATATAAGTATGTTTATCCATTGTCTAGTACCCATAGTACAAGCCCTGCTTAGTTTGGGCTAGATGGTGTTGTGTGTATGTGGTAGAATATTATTATTATTATTATTTGTGTGAACCACAAATTATTGCGCTGTCTAAGTGTACTTTGTTTTAATTAATAATATATTTGTAAAATGAATAACGCCCCGAGACATTCTACCTAATATTGTATTTGCGAATGTGAGTTTGTTCGTCACGCTTTCACGCCTTAACTACGACCGAAGGGTACAGAAAAGGACATAGGTACCTTTCAACCAGAAAAATGCGAGCTAAACCGCGGGGAAAATAAAGTATAATATACAGTGAGCTCATAGTTCATTATTATATGAATAATTAAAGCTGCACTGCACTTTTAGCCGCGAGGGTTGTCTGTCTGTCTTACATAATTTTATACTAAATCTACAATTCTGTGAGCTGCACTGCTAAAGTACGAATTCTGGTGTTTTTAACTAATTATAATTTACATTCAGAGTTGCACTTTAAAATATAAATTAGATTAAAAGTTGTTGCTTAAATCTAGACTGTATATCTCTCGGAGACTAGGCAGTCACCCTAAACTAAAAGTAAACGTGAATCTATATTAATATTATAAAGCTGAAGGGTTTGTTTGTTTGGTTGAACGCGCTTATCTCAGAAGCTACTGGTTCGAATTGAAAACTTATTTTAGTGTTTGAATAGCCCATTTAAAGAGGAAGGCTATAGGCTATATAACATCACGCTACGACCCAAAGGAGCGGCACAGTAACTATAAACGCGGGCACATCTAGTTTCTTATAAAACAATATTATTTCATAATTTTGAAATTTTAGACTACTATTGTTAAACACTTTTACTATGTAGTTACTGTTTACTTCTGTTTGAGCAATTTAAAATATAAATATATTTATATTTAATTTTACATCACGCTACGAACAATAGGAGCGGAGCATCAATGAAAAATGTTACATTGATCTGTCTGTATCCCACTGCTGGGCACGGACCTCTTCTCAGTGTTAGAAGGGTATAGTCCACCACGCTGGTCCAGTGCGGGTTGGCAAACTTCAGATATCTTCGATAATATTATGGAGAACTCTCAGTCATGCAGGTTTCCTCACGATGTTTTTTTTTTCCACGGTGACAGCAAGCGCTAATGCGCACATAACTTCGAAAAGTCAGAGATGCGCGCCTTTGGGATCAAACTCGAGAACTTTCCCAGTGGGCTATCCCTGAATTTGGTTACTTACTATACTGTTCTAGGCATAACTATAATATCTCATACAATATTGGTAGCTTATCAAATACTTTAGGTATGTGACATTGAAATTTAACTCCAAAAGCATAAAATTACATACAAAAACTACCAGTATAACAAGACCTACCAAAGCAATGCGTTTGCATACCAACAAGAGATCATCTTACATTGGATATTGCTTGGCCTTAAGAACGATAAGTCCAGTATAACAAGAGCTGTTAAAATTACGCGCGTTGGTATTAATAAGAGTTCAGCTAACTGGTCGTATACTATATATGACCTTCCGCAATATGATTTTTAATTGTCACGCTTGATACGTTTAAGAATGATAAAACGTAGTTCGACAACTGCCTAAACCTGTTATCCAAGGTTCAATCCGACAGAGAAAAATTTCTTTTGCAATAAGGCATCTACCCCACTAGAAGTAAATCATGTGTCGCAGGGTACTTAACAGACATTCAAACAACGGATACAAAGAACATCCAGACTCGGGACACCTATTTGCCGATCACACAATTTATTTTCTGGTTTATCAAACCTACAACACAGGACGCGGCGGCAGTGACAACACTTAAACCACTACGCCATCCGTGCAGTCGCTATTAAACAAACTACAAACTAAAAAAGAAATACTTTTTTTTTTCAATACACATCTTTTTCTTTTATATTATGCTCGTCAAAATGACCACACTCCGCCTGATGGTAAGCAGTCGTGTGGCCTAAGAGCAGTGGCCTCCACACTGTCCTCATGTCCTCTCTACTTTGACGACCTGAGACGGTGCTTTTTTATGCCCTGCTTAAAGGATCCAGGATTGAAGGCAGAAGGAAACCGTGCCTCGGCAGAGAATTCCATGCCTTGATCGTTCGGCAGAGGTGTGAGGACCCAAACTTGTTGGTACGCGCTCTAGTCGACTCTACCGTGTAAGGATGGCATCTGAGCCTAGCAAGCGTTTTTCTGGATAGGAAAGGGAAGGGCGGGATAAGGTGGAATAACTCTTCAGAGCACTCGCCGTGGTATATTCTGTAGAAACATGCCAATGAGGCAATGTCCCTACGGAGTTCCAGAGGTTCCAGTGAACTCGTGACCTCTGGATCTTCAATGATATTTTAAACTTAAAAGCACTCGGCTTAAAGTATGTGACTACAATAACCACTGTACCATTCCCGCAGCGACTGTGTAGTTAAGGCGGCGCTTTTATAACAAACACTAGTAACCTCGAGGCGGTAGTGTTTGAACAAAAGAGTACAGTCACTAACAGAAATGTTTGGAAACACACCTTTTATTTCAATGAAGGTTGTGCAGACGAGCGTCCTTTAAAACAATATTATTATGGTAAGCAAGTATCAGACGCTGTCAGATAATAAGTCTTATTTGAGTAGGAGAGCCTCGCTGATTTCAGCATTAATGGGCCCGGCTCGACCGGGGAAGGACTACCCTCTCACAGATTATCGACGTGAAATAGCAGTATTCCTACTGTTGTGTTTCTTTCGGTGAGTGAGAGTGCCGGAGGCCCAGTCACCCTCTTGCCCCCTTCCCGCTCCTTCTCCTTCCCACTTCCTTTTTCTCTTCTTCCATTCCTAAAGGGTCGGCAACGCGCAAGTGATGCTTCTGGTGTTGCAGTCGTCCATAGGCTACGGTGACCACTTACCACCAGATGGACGGTATTCTACTTTAGTTGTATAAAATAAAAAAAAATAAATAAGCGGTTGTTAGTCTACGGATGCTGGCACCAGGGGCAAAATGGTGAAACTTTAAACTCTGCCAGAAGTGCCTGGATACCTTTCTCCGGGAGTAAGGTAGGATGATGAAAACAGATTATCGAGATTTTCTTTTTTTATTATTTTTTATTTTCTTTTTATACAACTAAGGTGACAAACAAACATACGGCCCAACTGATGGTAAGTGGTCACCGTAGCCTATGGACGCCTGCAACATCAGAGGCATCACTTGCGCGTTGCCGACTCTTTATGGAAGGAAGTGGGAAGAAGAAGGAGCGGGAAGGGGTAAAGAGGGTGATTGGGCCTCAGGGACTCTCACTCACCGAAAGAAACAACAGTAGAAATACTGCTATTTTGCATCGATATTCTGTGAGAGGGTAGTCTTTCCCTAGTCGAGCCGGCTCATTCCTGCTGAAATCAGCGAGGCTCTATTGTTCATATTTACCCAGTCTACTTTCAATATGAGGAAATTTTTGATTTTACCTAGTATCCTGTTATGTTCAACATCTCATATATTCTGTCGTTTAAATGTCTTAGTCTCACAGTGTCACATTGCTTTACTCTGCCATGTTATAGCTTCGACTTAACTGAATCCTTAAACCAAAAGCGTTATATACCTTAATACAATTAAATCAGTTTAGTCGTTAAGGAGTGGCTGTTTGAAAGCACAGAAGTCAGGCCTTATGTGAGCTTTGCCAGCTCATCAAAAAGTGAAGCTGTTACTACGCTTTTTAATGAGCTGGCAAAGCGATAAAACACGAGCATACAAGCAACCTAACGGTAAGCAGTTACAGCCTATCGCTTGCGATGTCACCAGCAAGCTGGCTAGAAAAGATACGATGACAAGAAAGAAATAGGCAAGAGACGTCAGCTTGCAAATCCCTTTGACATTAAAATTTTTTGAATAAACATTTCCAATTCGTAGATGGAATGTAAATAATATCTGACGAAAAAGATAATCTATGAAGCTGGATCTGAACCAGCGACCTCAGCAAACCACGTCGTTGCTTTGGCAATTAAGATATTCATTATACTATGTCAAGGATTGAGATTTGCTTCTGTGTTTTGCATCTAAGGCGATACTATGTATAGTTATGGAACAATGCGATGAGTAAGTTATCCCTCAGATGTTGCAAACGTCCTTATGCTATGTTCTTCCACGCTTTTATTAAAAAAATAGTATAATACCCGCCCGTCTGCGTCGCCCAGTAACAGTGTTTATGAAACGTAGTACAACCACGCTCAAAAGTGTCAGAGCTGTGACAAAGCGCGCAACTTGCACTCGTTAAATGTTATAACGAGGGTACTACACGGAAACGCTTTTATACGCGACTGTACCGAACCCTCACACTGTTCTATACGAATGTACTGATTTATATACATACATATATTTCATTTACACTAATTAAAACATATATACCTCACGACTATATGGCCGAAGGGCTAGGTAGAGATGTATTAGAACTACTTTTCTTAGCTTTATTTTATAAAATAATACCAGCCCTGTATTAAACTGTCCCACTCTGCTGGGCACGGGCCTATTCTCAGTGTGAGAAGGGTTAGGCCATAGTCCACCACGCTGGACCAGTGCGGATTGGCAGACTTTAAATATCTTCAAAAATATTATGAAGAACTCTCAGACATGCAGGTTTCCTCACAATTTTTCCCTTAACTGTTAATAATACTACTCGAAATTTACGGCAAATATAACTTTTCTGTATTGATGTGGCTTTTGACCAATGAAATAACTTTTCTTTCTTTCTTAACACGCAGTTCATCTACTGCCAAAGTCTCACCGGTTCAAAGGATGAACTAACCGAATGCACTAGTAGGAATAAACGTATTCTAGTCTCCTTTATGTACGTAAGTATATGGTACATAGGTACAGTGTGTAGTGGTGTCGGTATCGCCACCGCTCAAGGCTGTTCGAGTCTCGAACTTGTTAACAAGTGGTACGTGTTACTTGTGCAGAAACTTGCAACTTGAAGTACTGCTGTACTAAGGCCGTCCGCTGCGTTAAGCGGGTGCACGGAGCGGGCGCCCGCCCGGCATGCTGTTTTCTATTATCATCCTTAGAGCAGTGCTGTGTGAGGCGGGTCGCCCGTCGCACGTGTAATAATAGAAAATAATAGAAAATAATAGAAAACAGGACGCTGCGCGGGCACCCGCTCCGTGCACCCGCTTAACGCAGCGGACGGGCTAATAGCTAGATAAAGCACGCGAAATCGCTCGCTTTAAGTTGATTAAAGGACAGTTATAGAATATATTTGTTACTCAATCAATCTTTAGATAGGTATTTTGATACGTCGCGCGACATATAATATAAAATTGTATGAAATGTTTGTTATATAGACTGGGTAATACTGTTTTCTTTTTTCTTTCTTTTCTTTTCGTGTGGTTAGTGGCCAACCTGTTGTCAAAAGTTGTTGAAGGCGCCCGTAGGCCTCTGACATGGCTTAACGACTGCTGTCAATTTGACAACAACCGGGACCGACTTTTTACGTGCCCTCCGAAGCACGATGAGTCTTTAAACAAACATAGCACGAATGGCGTATTGGTCGCCTCGCCACTGCGACTGCGCCGAGTGCTGCAGGTTCGATGCCCAAATAGTTATTCCGAGACTGGGTGTTCTTTGTTTGAATGTTTGTAATGTTTTCCGCCACACAGGCGATTATTGATAGAACTAATTGTTGCTGTTGGCGGATTCCAGCCATTTTTAATAAAGTGGAATGCCATGGGAATACGGTCAAATCGTGTTTCGTCGTGATTCTGTTAAAAGTTACTTAGCTCTTTTACAATAAGGCTGCACCTCTATTCAGCATTGAGATATAAAAAAATGCTGACGCACCATATCCTATTCTTATCCGAGGAGATCGCGCAATCTAATTAGATATACCGCAGATATGTTCGAAGCTTATGTGCCTCTGGTACAATGCGTAAAATTGAAAAGTCCAATTACGCGCCCCGAGAACTGACGCGCCCATATAACGGCTCGTAAAGACTCTGAGAGACTTACTGAGACTTCCAATTTCAGACGTACTTACGAAAAATTGATGATAAATTATTAGAACTGTGTGGAAGGAAAGCCTGCTGTCAGCTATATATGTAGGTACATATACGATGCAGCAAGAGCGTTTATTTCTGTTTTTAATTTATTCATGGTTACTTATCGCTCGCTTTAATGGTGAAGGAAAACCTCGTGAGGTAAACTGCATGTCTGTTCTCTATAATGATCACGCAGTCATAACAGAAAATGTATCGCGTCATTTATGAACGGTTCAATGTGTTAAAATTAACATTTGCTAACAGAAAAATCAAATACACTTTGTCCAACCTGGTTTCTGAACCCATGATCTTAAGATCAATCGCAAATGTAAACGGCTTAACTATTTGTCCATTGCACCATCCGGTCAGTCTAATAGTAGCCTTCCAGTGAAAGGCCGTGGGAGTCGACCGTAGGCTTTTTAAACGTTCATGTTCTTAGTTAATACTTGACTCTTACTTCCTAATATGGCGCTGAACGTGTATTGCGTACCTAAATATAGAAGTAAGTGCTTTCTACTATTATAGCATAGGGATGTGCAGTCACCTGTAATAGTGCATGGATAACTTAAGGTCCAAAATCCTGTGAACACTCGAATTAGAATGAATATGAATGGAGCCAGATGGCGTTATTTTATAGATATTGAAACGCGTACTCATTTTATCAAATAGGTGAATATTATATGAAATTATAATCTCAACCGAAAAGACACTCGAACATAAGGACAGAATAATGATAATGTTTGCATACGAACAGAATAGCGAGACATCGAAAGTATCTATAAAATAATCTACCTGCTGCAAAATTTATAATTTCATTTATAATTCTTTGCTTCTTGTCTTACCCCGAAATCTGTTCTTTTTTTAAATAAACTATTGTGAATTGAGATAAAAAAATAGTTTAAAGTAAATTTATTAAAATTTGATTGAGAAATCTACTTATTTTAATTTTGCACCGCCATCTATTACAATACAAATAAAATACTTAACAGTTATGCCGTTAGATGGCGTCAATTACCGGTTTATACCATTTTAGTTTTGAAATGGGTAAGCATTTTTGCAGCTCACTGTACAAAACGATCGATTGATTGATAAAGCGTTCTCTTTTCTTCCATCACTACATATTATAAAACAAAGTCCCCCGCCGCTTCTGTCTCTCTTCGCGATAAACTCAAAAACTACTAAACGGATTTTTATGCGGTTTTCACCAATAGACAGAGTGATTCATGAGGAAGGTTTAGGTGTTTGATTTGTTAAGGTTTTGTACTACCGTGCGAAGCCGGGCGGGTCGTTAGTTAACAATAATTTTATATTCTTTATGTACCTTAAAAATGACTACATTTGTTATCGTTCGTTTTGTTTTATTATTGTTATAATCACTTCATATTTGTATCCTGACTAATATTATAAATGCGAATGTGAGTGATTCATATTCTCAATGTAGATTCTATCAATAAATGTTTAGTCCTTAGGAAAAGTACTTTCTTTTTGGATTTCAAGACGATGAGAAATTTTAGGATGATCGCTCGAGTAGTTAAGGCGTGAAAGCGTAACTACTCGACCGAACAACCTGTAATTTCGCATACACGTTGTCAGGGTACTGAAAAGGATATAGTGTACCTTTTATCCAGAAAAAATACTCTTTCCGAGGGATAGAAATATATTGTCAAAATCGCAAAACGTGAGCCAAGCCGCGGCGAAAAACTAGTTAATAATATTAGTCGGAGTTAAACTATTTTAATTTCTTGTTTGCCATCATTTCGCCCAGTTTTCATCAGCCATAATAAGCTAGATTTTCTTATGATTACGGCTTTCAGTAAATACCTGAAACTTGGTGCTAATGAAATATCAAATAAAGGTGTCGTATGGCCGTATTGAGGTCGAGGTGTGGCCCTCAACTGGCGCGCCTACAACAGGGGTGTATGTGCTGAAAGTACAACCTTATTGTCTGATAAGTACCTACCAAATGGGGATTGTTTTACTTAATAAGAACCCTGCTAATAGGAAAAGTTAGATTGGTAATAAATCTATACTAATATTATAAAGCTAAAGAGTTTGTTTGGTTGAACGCGCTAATCTCAGGAATTACTGGCTCGAATTGAAAAATTCTTTAATGTTGGGTAGCCTATTTATTGAGGAAGGCTGTAGGCTATATAACATCACGCTACGACCCACGAAGGCGTCGCAGTAACCATAAACGCGGGTGAAACCGCGGGCACATCTAGTATAGATGTATAGATGTTATCTAATTTGCATCAGTGGCGGAATGGTTGTGTTTGTAACTGCTGTGTATGAGGGCTCGGGTTCATTGCACGGATCGGGTAGTGTATCCTGATAAAATTCTCAATAGCAGCACAGCGCATAGTTTGAAGCAGGTATATTGCAAATATTCGCACCCGCATCCGCAATTGCGGAACTTCTGCATCGATTTGGACATCTGCATCCGCATCAGCATCCGCAATAATCAACGCGGATGTTAATGCAGATCCAGATATAGCGTAGGTTACAATAAGAAAGAAATCAGTTGTTCAGTAGTACGTGTTTAATTTATGAACCTTTGCAAAACAGGCTTGAACCTGCGAAGGCGGTGATATTAGATACTTTTTAGTAAATAAGATGAACAATTTTCATCAACATCCGCATCCGCAATTGCGGAGCTTCCGCTTCGATTTGCACATCCGCATCGGTATCCGCGGATGTGAGTTTCCAAATATCCGTATCTGCATCCGCAACATCTCTGGTTTGAAGTAGTGCCCGATAGATTAGGTACTTATCTAATTTACCGGGCACTTTTTCAGACTAGGTCTACGACTACCACGCTACCCCAGTACGGGCTGGCAGACAACTTAGTCTGCCAATCCGCACTGGGCCATGGACTATGGCCTAGCCTTTCTCATAGTGAGAAGTGGCCCGTGCCCAGCAGTGGGACAGTTAATATACGAGCTGATATTATAATAATAATGTCCTTCAGACCGAATTTCGGTCTCAGCGGCCTATCTTAACGGCGACAGGCCAACTACACAGAAAATATTATAGTGCAAAAGTGTGCTCAAACACAAGTGCACTGTCTGTTCCCTCACTCTCATGATCCGATGGGACGTCACCGACACGACCGGCGAGAGATCAGGCGCAGGACCAACGGCTTTACGTGCTTTCTGAAGCACGGGGGTGTGTAATACCGCCATATTCGTAACTCCGGACTGCTTCTTCCGTCATAAGGAAAAAATACATAATTATCTAACATTTCTTTTTTTTCGTAATTATGTTTTCACCGATTTGGAATCAGTAAAAAAAGACGTATACTTTTGTGGCAGAAACATTTTTTACCCTTATGACGGCAATATTGAGTTTTTAACAAAAGAACCCAATAACTTTTTGTTGGCTCCCCGGGATTCGACCTGAGACCTCATGCATAGCAGTCGTATTTTTTTTTTAATATACATTAAGGTGATAAGCTAGTGTACGGCTCTCTTGATGGTAAGTGGTCACCGTAACCTACGGACGCTTGCAACACCAGAGGCATCACTTGCGCGTTGCCGACCCTTTAGGAAAGGAAGAAAAGAAAAAAGAAGTGGGCAGAAGAAGGAGCGGAAAGGGTGATTGAGCCTCCGGCACTTTCACTCACCGAACGAAACACTAAAGTAGGAATACTGGTATTTCACGTCGATATTCTGTGAGAGGGTAGTCCTTCCCCGGTCGAGCCGGGCCATTCATGCTGAAATTAGCGAGGCTCTACTATTCGCACTTTATTACCGGTATAGTATCGTATGTGTATGTGTGTAATGAGCGGAGGTCTGTGTACGTTGATCCCACAGTGCGGTCGCGTCACTAATTGAGTTGTGGGACACGGTCGCCCCGCTCCGAAGATTTATGCGTGGAAAAATTAACACGTGTGGGGTAAATGTATTATGTGCCACTTAGGAAGTTTATCTGTTTTATATGCGACTAGAAATTGATTAGATTAATAACAGTACTTTTTTAAATATAATATATAGCCTATGTTACTCGGTGATAATATAGCTTTATAATGGTGGAAGAATTTTTAAAATCGGTTGAGTAGTTTTTGAGTTAAATCCTTACAAACAAACAAGAAACCTAATCTTTCCTTTTTAGAGTTCGAAGAAACTCTTATACAACAGCTTTGCCCTTCCGTCCGTCTGTTATACAACTTTCAACTCAAGAACCGTAAGAGCTGAGACTCGCGGTCAACGCCATTCAGCTCAGCAGAGTCTATATACCACGAAATTACTATGACCTTTGACCTATGACCACAAGACACGCGATACCATTTTTTCGAACTCTAAGATTTACGGCAATTCATGGCTATTTCTCACTTGTTATAATAGTAGTATAGAGGTATAGACTAGATTTTGCCCGTGGCTTACTAAAGTGCCTTAGGTTAGTAACAGTACTATTTTCTGGGTAAAAGGTACCCTATGTCCTTTTCTGTATCCCTGGCAACGTATATGCGATATTACAAGATGATCGGTTCGGTTTAAAGAATTTTTTGTCTCAATACAAACAAAAAGGCCACTTACTTGAAAACAATAATAACTTAAAGTATAGTTACAAGTTCGTCATTTCATTCAATTATATACTAGTCAAAGGAACATAAGGGCCACTTGCTTATTTTTAAATCAGGACTAATCGATTCCCGCACAAGTCAAACATTTGTGTGCATGAACATGGATGTTTGTCTTGGTCTGGGTGTTTCTATGTATAATATGTATGTACTTACAAAAAAAAAAGTATATAAGTATGTTTATCCATTGTCTAGTACCCATAGTACAAGCTCTGCTTAGTTTGGGCTAGACGGTGTTGTGTGTATGTGGTAGAATATTATTATTATTATTATTATTTATTGATATTTTCCTTTACGCGAGTGGCGAAATCTGTAGTGATATATTAGTTCAAGGGTTTGTTAACAATTTTTTTTCGTATTTGCCTTCTTTAGTGGGTATGTGGGTAATAATTAATTTTTTTTGTAACCACTTGATGCTAGTCTATTTTAACGTTTAACATTTGCGTTCTGCTGTGAACAGTTTATTTTTGATAATTACAGTGTGCATTAGCATTTCTAAAACAATGCCGAGGGTACGACGACATATGGATGTCGTTACTACGACTACGGCCATAACATTAATTCAAGAAGGCCATTCGCAGCGTTCAGTTGCTTTGCAGCTGGGATTTTCGCGAAGAGCCATCCAGAATGCTTAAAATCGGTGCCAAGACACTGGGAGAAGTACTAGAAGACAGGGAACAGGCAGGGTGTGAGGAACTTCAGCACCGGAAGACCGATACATATGCTTGAGTGCACGTAGAGAGCGTATTGTTGCTGCCCGCACGTTGCAAATCCGAAATCCGCCTGCGCCAGACAACAAGGACACGCGTCAGTGACCAAACTATCAGAAACCGATTGCATGAAGACCAGCAGTTCTCATAAACATGAACAGTGCTGATTCCATTAACAAGCTCATCGCGCAAACCGGTAAACATTTGCAAGACAACATTTGGATTGGGACATGAATGATTGGAGTTTGTTACTGTTTACAGATGAGTGTGAAATGAAGGTTTTTTAGTGATGATCGTCGCATCCAAGTCAGGAGAAGAGAAGGTGAGCGATTTTTTGAAGCATGCATTCACGGAAGAGGCCGATCTGAGGAGCCCAATGTTATGGTATGGGGTGGCATAAGTCTAACGAGTAGAACTGAGCTAGCAATCCTAAATGAAGGCACAATAACAGCTTAACGATACATCGGTGAAGACATTACACCCCATATGGTGCCATTTGCACAGTGAATGGGTACAGGATTTAAGTTAATGCACGACAATGCTTGTGCAAACACTGCTGGAGCTACCAGAGAGACTCTGGAGGAAGCCCGTATAGATGTTCTCCCGTGGCCTGCGAACAGTCCGGAAAAGAAGTTTCCGAGACAGAAACCAACCCATCCACAAGAAAAACAGCTCCTAAACGTGCTGAAAGCGAGACGGGAACAAATACCGCAAGGAACTGTTCGCCACTTGGTTGAAAGCATGCCCTCTAGTCTTCATGAATGTGTGCAAAAAGGAGGAGGACATACGCACTTACGATTGGTTTAGTAGTTTTTTTTTTACTCTTTCGTGCTATTTTTGCCCAAATCTCGTTTTCTTTAAAATAATGAAAATTATTTATTTTTAAATGTGGAATAAAAGTAATGGTATTTAATTAAAAACATATCGTTTTAGCTATTGTAACGCCGCGCCAACCCCAAAAGCCTTTCATTTAGACAAAATGTTAAAAGCATAGGGTGGCCCTTATTTTGTTTTGACTAGTTGAAGGCAGGAACTAGGAATAATGAATGTATTCGTTTGCCCGAGGACAAGTTACGTGAATTATGTACATATTGAGCTAATCGGGTTTTGAATACATCAATTGAGTGAACATTTTTAATGTGCGATGATAGTTTATTATATAGCTGTGTTTAACCTTAGTGAATGATATTTTTGTTTAGAAGTTCTCGCACTAATATGCACGTATTGTATGTCGGTCGAGTAATTAATACGTGTTAATACTCGTTGTTATGGGTACAGAAAAGGGCATATAATATGGTACCTTTAATTCAGTAAAAAGTACTGTTACCGAAGGGACAGTAAAATTAGCAGTCTACATTAACGCGAGCAAAGCCGTTGGCAAAATGTAGTTAAATAATATTTATAGTTTTTAGAGGTCGAAAAAACTCTTATAAAACTTATTTGTCCGTCCGTCCGTCTGTCTGTTATACAACCTTCAACTCAAGAACCGTAAGAGCTAGAGAGAGACTCGCGGTCAACGCCATTCGACTCAGCTTAGTCGATATACCCCCGAAATGACTTTTCATATTACTTGAAGCATTTTTCCGAACTCTAAGATTTACGACAGTTCATTGCTGATTCTCACTTGTTATCTTGTATAGAATAGCCTTAACATACACCAATTTTTTACTTTTTGGCGATTAAAAAGAGTGACTATGAGTTTCTTGCCCGTTCTTCTCGTGAGCCGTACACCCTTGCTTTGCTGAACGTGGCAGTAAATGTAAATTCACAGAAAAAAATTAAGTGTGTCTTTGACATTTATAAGTGTTACCTTGTAACCTAACTTAAATAAATTTATTGTTAATTTTGACTTTATAAAATACAACCCCCGCTCTAGAAAATAATTCCTGTGTTGCGGCAGACTTTACAACCATTTCTAACAACAGACACAAAGAACGCCCAGACTCGGAACAACCATTTGTGGAGCACACAATTTTTGTCCCGTGTGGGATTCGAACCCATAACACTCGGCGCAGTGGCAGAGGCGAAACAGCCACTTAAACCCCTACGCCATCCGTGCAGTTTAGTTTTACGTTTTAATATCACACAGATTTATACAACCCTAAAAGCTTGCTACTATAACGCCACACCTTCACAAAAATTGGGTTAACAGCGTAACTAACTTAGCAACCCATTTAATGAACGAAATTTATTAAATTAATATGATATTTATAACACGAAACGCGCGCCACAAACTCGACATGGCGGCCGGCACAAAAAAATAAAGTTGAATTGTCTATGCGCATGGGAATGACAAATTAAAAATGAATTATTGTTTATGCGTGGTAATGTTATATGGGTTAGGTTAACACTCCTTTTTTAATTTTTCGTGTTTACATTACACGGAAAAGTATTTTAATATGTCGCATTGTTGAGGATATATAGTGACAAAAAAAATAGGTGGGTGGCCCACTAGTGGAATAACTACCCAGTGGGCTTTCCAAGGTTTCAGAATAAAGTAAGAAATATATATTACTTGGATTGAGATTTTGTGTCACCAAATTTTCAGTTACTTCACAAATCATCATGAAATTTGGCATACACGTCGTCAGGGGCACAGAAAAGGATGTAGGGTACCTGCCATCCAGGAGTAAGTGTATACATTTTTTCTCTCTTCTTTTCGTGTGGTTAGTGGCCAACCTGTTGTCAAGAGTTGTTCAAGCCGCCAATAGGCCTCTGACATAGCTTAACGACTGCTGTCAATTTGACAACAACCGGGACCGAGTTTTTACGTGCCCTCCAAAGCACGGAGCACATAACCTACATTTACGCGAGCGGAGCCGCGGGCAAAAGCTAGTCTATACTAATATTATAAAGAAGAACAATTTGATTTATTGTTTGTTTGTATGTTTGTTACGCTTTCACGCCTTAACTACTCGACTAATCATCATGAAATTACGCACCCCATTTTTATGGGTACATAATAGGATATAGCTACCTTTCATCCAGAAAAAGTATTGTTGCCTAGGTATAAAAAATTTACATAACCTACATTTACGCGAGCGAATCCATAAGAAAAAGCTAGCATAACATAAATGAGGGTTCGAACCCATAATTATTATCACATTGACAATAAAACCATTGCGCTATCAGTCAAAACTTTTCCCCTAGAGTGCAACAGACAGACAAATCCTTAAATGAACTACAAGTATGTATATATTGCGAAGGGTTGGTCTGACAGGCCGTCCGTCTGTCGCACCCCGCCTCGCAAACGGTCTAATAAACCGACACGCAAACCACTGAATGGATGCACGGAATTTTTCCTTTAAAATATAGTATACTAGCTGGCGCCGCGGTTTCAATTACGTTTTTTATAATAATAATAATAATAATAAATTTTTATTGATAATAAAAGTACAGTACATAAGAACCAATTGAAACCCTGACTCCTGAGCTAGGCCGAGGCCTGTGTTACAGGAGACAGTGTCTTCCCCAGGAAAAACATAATTACGTAATTATCAATAAAATAATATAATAGTGCATGCTGTTGTACGTGTATGTGTATGTGTATGTGTGTGTGTTGTATGTGTTGTGTGCATGTATGTGTGGTGTGTGTATGTTAACGTATAAGCGTCTGAGTGTGTATGTGGTTTAAGTAACATGTGTGCCCTGCCAATCTTAAATGATGAGTAAATGGCTGTTACTAATAATTTAAAGTAAAATATTTTCTGTTTGTGTGTAATCTAGTGATAAAAGCCATTTCTTAATCTTCTTTTGTGCTTCATTTCTAGTTATTGGGTTAATCCTAAGGATTTTATTCACTTTATTATAAATATAAGTGGCCAGGTAGCCATTTTGATGTCTAGCTGCTGAGGTCCTACATTTTACGGGTGTGCAAACTTTAGTAGCAGTTCGTTTCGTTAAGTTTGCATGGTCAATAATATTAATCACATACACACATCACAATATTCTATCACATACACACAACACCATCTAGCTCATACTAAGCAGAGCTTGTACAATGGGTACTAGACAATGGATAAACATACATATATACTTTTTGTTTTGTAAACTTTTTTGTTTCTTGATAAGATCGGAGGCGTTCTGGACAAAGGCCAGGTTAAGAGCACCTTGAACCGACGGGCGTGTATGAAGAATGTGATGAAAGTGAATGAAGCCACAAAAGTGTGTCAGGATCGTAGCAAATGGAAATCCGTAGTCTCTGCCTACCCCTCTTAGAAACAGACGTGAATCTATGTATGTATGTATGTTTTGTAAATAAATACATATTATACATAGAAACTCCTAGACCAAGACATACATCCATGTCCATGCACACAAATGTTTGACTTGTGGGGAAATCGAACCCGCGACCTCAGGCGTGGCAGTCGGTTACACTAACCACTCCGCCATCGAGGTCGTCAAAACTGCTCATTGCCGCTTCTGTGGCTCGTACCGTAATGTTATGTAGGCTATAATATAACTTTTTACGTGCCCTCCGAAGCACAGAGACGCTCAGAAGAAATACTACTAAGCGGTCACCCATCTACAGACTGACCGCATCCAACGTTGCTTAACCTCCCTAATCGTTTACCGATCAGTGAGTGTCCTTAAAAATAAGGTTATCAAATGAAAAAACTATCGAATGACTGCACGTATGGAGTAGTGGTTAGTGGTCGCCGTCACAGCGTCGAGTGTTGCAGGTTCGATTACAGACAAAAATTTGTGTGATCTATAAATGATTGTTAATGATGTATATCTTATCTCTGTTTACCAGTTTGTATTATGTTATATTGTGTTACTATTACTTACAATAATAATAATATCAGCCCTGTATTAAACTGGCCCACTGCTGGGCACGGACCTCTTCTTAGTGTGAGAAGGGCTAATACTAGGTTAAGACAGCGCCGAGCGTAAGACAGATAATGACAGAGCTCGTGCGACGCATATTCAAATCGGCGCGCGGCCGCCATAGTAAAATTGTATGGAGGATTTGAATGCTTTTTTGATAAATATGTATATTTATTGTCAATCAATAACTTAAATATTTGGGAAGGACAAATTGTAATATAACTATTTATGTTTCGTTTAAGCTGTAAAATAGGATAGATTTCCACTGTTATAATCTAAAAATCACGTAACACGAGCCTACGATTTTGCATTTCTCGCGCAAATTTACGTAATTTTGTAGGCGAAAATATTAATTATTTTAAGTTTTTTACACGGAGTAATTGTAAACACATTCATTGTTATGGTAAATGTTTATTTTATATTTGTATTTAACAAAAAGTGTTGATTTTATTCACTTAACTGTGACCGTCTTCTTGGCACATTTCGCTCGGCGCAGTCTTAAGTTAATTGTTACTATCAAATTGTATGCATTAATAGTCTGCAAGAAACAAAATTATTTATAACAAATAGTTGTTCCAAGTCTGGGTGTTCTTTGTGTCCGTTATTTGAATGTTTGTAAAGTCCCCAGCGATAAGAATAATTACTAATGACGTAGTTCTCGTAAGACAAGAAAAGAAAATTGACTATATAATTTTTTTAGCGCAGTAGTAGCGAAAACACCTGCTGTACGTGAGCTCTTGTCATCGACGCCCGGTTCATGGCAAAGTATACTATCAAGCTTTATGTCAAGAAATATATATATAACTAGCTGTCCCGACAGACGTTGTCCTGTACACACGGAGAGAGAAAAAAAAGTATAACCAAATCTAAACCATCCTCGAATCCACATGAACACACACAATTTTTTTTTATCAAAATCGGTCCATCCGTTTATGAGGAGTTCAGTGACATACACACGTACAGTAGAATTATATATATGTATAAGGTTAACAGTGTTTAGAATTAAGCCCGGTGGACAGCATTGGTGTTTCTAGGGATATCTTCATGACTGGGTCTGCCCCTAACAGTAATGGCCAACGTACTATCTAATTTATTCTGGAGTGGATATGATCCACCTAAAATGCACGACGTAACCACTGTTTAAATGCAGCTGTCAGAGGGAGATAACGGTATATCCCTACTACACCACTACTTTTATTCTATTCAAATTTAAAATATCAATTACTCCCTTATTCTGCAACCAATTTTGATTGCTATTTATTATCGTGTGTAAAATAATTTACAAATGAAACATACTCAACTACGTTACTATAATGCTATTCTGCTATAGAGTCGCAGTGGTACACCGGCGACTAGACACAATAGGTTTCCAATCGTCCATTCTAACATCTAACAGCTTTTATCCAAATACTACAAATAGTGCAGTCAAGATTTGTCCAGCCGGTAGAAAAAGCGTAACAGTGACGGTAACTTGAGCTTAGGTAGAGAGCACTGTCGTTAGAATAGTCTTTTAGTTTATTTCCAAGAGCATGCAATAAACTAAAATCTTGCAAAATACTTTCCGTATCTAATTTTCTGTTAATCATTAAGAAATTTCGTTAATTAGCTTCGAAACTAATTATCAGACCTTGTGCAAATTAATATGGGTTCCGACTTGTCCTTTTAAAACAAAATAGGTTTAGAAATTCTGAAGTTATAGGATTAAATAATAATATCAGCCCTGTATTTAAACTGTCCCACTGCTGGGCACATGCTTCTCAGTATGAGATGGGTTAGTTTAGTCCACCACACTCCGGGCACGCCACGATCGTGGCGGTAAGTCCCGTGTTTGAGGAATGGCTGGAGAGGCGGCATGGCGCCCTCACCTTCCGGCTGACACAGGTAATGACTGGCCACGGTTGTTTTGGTCAGTTCCTGTGTCGTATACGCCGGCAAGAGACGCCCGGTTGTCACCACTGCAGTGACTGCCGCGACGTTGTTGAGGACACGGCGCTGCACACTTTGGCGGTTTGCCCCGCCTGGGCATCGCAGCGCCGTGAGTTGATCGCGGCAGTCGGATTGGTTGCCCTCTCGCTCCCGGCCGTAGTTCAGTCTATGGTCCGGAGTGAGAGGTCGTGGAACGCCGTCGCCTCCTTTTGTGAGGAAGTCATTTCCATCAAGGAGGCGGCGGAGCGGGAGAGGGAGCGTTTAAACCCTCTCCCCAACCGCAGAACCGGGCGCCGGAGGGCGCGAGATGACCTCCAGCCACCCTGAGGATTGACCTGGGGGTGGTGGGCTTTGTGGGCCTTAAGATTGTACGCAAACATAAACACCTTCTTAATACTACTAAGGTCTAGCGGCAGTCCACACCCCGTAACATTTTCCATTACAACATTTAGTTTGGATGACATTATCAACTTATACGTGAGGCAAAATCTTACGACTTATTATATTAATTAGACAAAAATGTCTACATTTTTATTTAATAGACATAATTATGCCAAAAACACTATTTTGTCGAAACGGCGAACGTTGTTTCAAATCTTAAATATCTGCCTCAGGATATTATTATGAATAGGAGCCCTTTACGACATAGGTCTTAGAAATTAACTTCTATAGAAAGATTTTATCTATATATACTACCTGGCATATTTCAGCCAATTCAATTTGGCAAACGATGTACCAACCATCCTGTATATCTACTAGCGACCCGCCCAGGCTTTGCACAGGTAGTAGAACATCAATATGGCATCAGATTGTTGCGCTGAATACGTTGCATCAAGCGAGTCTCCTCGGTGTGAGACAGCTTCATTAAATTTTTTCGCTTTTTAGATTTATTTTGCTATAACTCCCAAGATATTCATTGAAATTGAATAGTGTAAAGGGTTGTCATAATGTGCATGAAAAGTTTAAGATAACTAAATAAATAAATTTAAGATAAGGATTTATCCTGTATCCGTCTAAATAGCTTTCCAATTACCACATTACATGTTGTCATTTTTGGAAAGTTGGAATGGGTGCAAACTGGCCTTAAACATATACATATGTATATATTATATATAGTATAATATTAGAATAAATGACTTCTTCGTAAGAATTGAAACCCTGTATTTTACCACTATTGGATGGCCTCGCTATGCCGTGATAGGAACCTAACCAAACAGACCAGCAATTTATTTAAACAATCGCGTAAATACTACTCAAAATATGACTACAGTTAGAATCAAATTTTGTTTATGCTTCATACAGCCCATAGTTACCGTTAGTCGTTCCAATTCATGTCCATAGACAGTAATTACTCGTTGCATTGCGTGTCTCATGCAATATGGCCGCCACGCGAGCCGAAATTATAAAATACATCCGAGTCTATCTGGCCAATCATATGTCTAGACTTCAAATAATTAGGTCGGGTTATTAGGAATTAAGCTGAGGTATCTGGATTTGAGATCATTTGTGAGCTGGAGCTATACTGGAGAGTCAGACAGTCTCAGTAGCATGGAGTCTGAAAATGTGCTTTGAACGGCAATAGGCTCTGATTCTTTGGTTCGATTCTCGAGTCATGTAAATCGTTATTCAGTTATTCATTTTGTCAAGAACTTTTTAGTAGAGTTACGGTGTCTAGGTCTGTAGCAGACATTACGTAGCACCTAGCTAGCTAAATGTGTGTCTAATTCCCCTTTGAATCCTAACTTGGGATTAGTCGTAAAACTATGTATTACTATTTTATAAAACAATGTGCCCCGCCGCCTCTGTTTGTTTGTTCGCGATAAACTCAAAAACTACTGAACGGATTTTCATGCAGTTTTCACCAATAGACAATGTGATTCATGAGGAAGGCTAAGGTGTATAATTTGTTAAGGTTTTGTGCTAACCGTGCGAAGCCGGGCGGGTCGCTAGTGTATATACAATAGTGTGTGTATAATAATGTGTAAACGTAAAATCGTTTTTGTTTCCTTATTTCTTTTTGTCTGTTGTTTATCTTTCTATCTTTATCTTTGTCTATTTTAATGTGTTTCTCGATGTAAACCAAAATATACCCACTCTTTTTTTTGTAGGATTTGAAATAAGTTGCCGCAATACTTAAGTTATAACTTATATAAAGAGTAATGTTTACAGTGCACGGAATAGTGCGCATTGCGTCTATAAGCTAGCGTGTTTTGTGCTGCACTGCCCACCCTTTTTAACCTTCATAGATATCTATAAAAGTTTACAAAGATAGTTGTACTTATTCTTCAAGGCTTTATGAAATATTTATTGAAATGAAAGTACTTATTACGGATTCTATCGCAGTTTATATAAATTATTAAAATTTTATCTAGTTATTTATTGAAAGTTCAGCACCACACCATCGACAATTTTTTTAAAAATTATAATTTATTACAGTTAGGGAGTTGTAAGAAGAAAAATGACTTTTTTATACTGCTAAAGTGGAAAACAAGCATACTGCCCACTTAATGGTAAGTGGTCACCATAGCCTATGGACGCCTGCAACACCAGAGGCATCACTTGCGCGTTGCTGACGCCGTAAAAACCTTTCAACCCCTTTGTGTCCAGTGTTTAGAGGTGTATACAAAATTTACGCTTTACGTGACGTTTCGAGTGCTTTTCATAGTGACAAGGATAAGCGTACGAAGTCGCAGGCAAAAACTAGTCCATTTAACAGTAGTTTCATATTAATGTCTAACATTTGCGTAAACGTAAGAAAATATTATATTATTCTTAACTAAAAGTAGTATTATTTGTGTCTACGAAAATAAACTCTTTTCATCGTGAGTAGAGGCGCATTTATGAAAACTGCAGTAAGTTGAGAATATTCTGCGAAAAATATCGAGGACGAAACCCAGTTTTCCACCATTTTAAATCTTATCATAGCTCAAGTAATATAACTCACATAAAAGAATGCTGTATTAGTCATACGATCGCCATCATATGAAAGTACTGTTGGCTTAATTTCCTTTTCTTGCCTTTCACATATTTACGTTGGTCATTGGTGACTGTATGCAGTAAATTTGTGTGCTTGTTAAAGAAATGTTTCTGGGAAAACGCTGAACCGATTTAGATGAATCATAATCACTGGATAAATGGGGTAATGTAGTCATTCGTATACCATATTCCTACTATTAAAGAATACTTCGAAATTAGCTTTCGTTCTCGTTTATTAGAACGTTGCCTACAGGTACTAACATTTTAAAAGGGTAAGATTTGTATTTTTTGTTTTCAGTGAATAAACTCGAAAGTAAAAGATTTTAATAATTCTTTGACCATTAGAAAGCTGTTTTATCCAGAAGTAGCATAGGCTGTATAAAATTACGCTATACGCTCACGCATCAGGTCGGGGGCTGTATGCTTGTTTGCCAAATTAGTAGTACAAAAAAAAATGTGGTTAAAACCGCGAGAAATAGATAGATCCCAGCACGCTTTGTTTCATTTTTTTTTTGTTTTATATTATACTCGGCAAACAAGCAGATGGATCTGTGATGGATCGATTACCACCGCCCATGGACACCCGCAACACCAAAGGAGTCGCAAGTGCGGTGCCAGCCTTTTAAATTTCCCCCTCTTCTCCAGAAGGGGGAGAGGAGTTGGGCCTCGGGTACCCTCACTCACTCGACGAAACACAACACAAGCGTTATTTCACGCCGGTTTTCTGTGAGGCCGTGGTATCACTCCGGTCGAGCCGGCCCATTCGTGCCGAAACGTGGCTCTCCCACGGATAATCGTATTAGAACAAACGAATCCTTGAGTTGCGCACGAACTGATAAACTTTAAGTTAAACTGAGACTACACCGAGAGTTGTGTGTTCGATTCACACGGGACAAAAAGTTTGTAGAAAAATCGCCAGCGACACAGGCAATATTCATAATGCGGGAGCTTGCAGTTGCATGCATTTATGCAGTTATCTTTTTAAAAAAGAATTTGTAATGTAATTGAAGGCGGCATATTGCAAAAAGCATACATCCTGCAGTGGACTGCAAAATGCAGATAAACTGAATGCTTGTGCCTCTTGTACCGTTTGAAGTCCCTTAATGTGTCAAAGGGATCTCGGGAAAAGAAATCTCATACCAATCAGCAGTCTAGCTTGTCGTTAGGATGTTCCAATATGGCTGTCTGTATCGTCAAAGATGTTCACGAGTTTCATGACATACGTGGTCCATATTGATGTGTCTATATCGACAACTGTTTGTAAACGAGTGAGTTGAGTTTTCCTGAACTTCCTCTCACAGAATATCGACGTGAAATACCAGTATTCCTATTGTTGTGTTTCGTTCGGTGCATGAGAGTACCGGAGGCCCAATCATCCTCTTTCCCCCTTACCGCTACTTCTCCTTCCCACTTTCTTTCCTAAAGGGTTGGCAAAGCGCAAGAGATGCCTCTGGTGTTGCAGGCGTCCATAGGCTACGGTGTCTACTTACCATCAGGTGGGCCGTATGCTTGTTTGCCAAAAACTTACTTGTATAAAAAAAACCTTATTTTCGAAATATCTTGAAATTTTTGTTACTGCTTTTTTAATATGAAATACCTATAATAATTAAAATTTACATTATTTTTAGGGTCCATAAACACGACTTTATTATGTAAGATGGTTTTCGGAAAATAGTTTTGTTTTGGAAAATACCTATTCCGTCTCTATGAATTATTTTTGTGTCGCAGGACACTTTACAAACATGACGACTCGATGGCGTAGTGGTTAGTGTAACCGACTGCCACGCCTGAGGTCGCGGGTTCGATTTCCGCACAAGTCAAACATTTGTGTGCGTGAACATGGATGTTTGTCTTGGTCTGGGTGTTTCTATGTATAATATGTATATATTTACAAAAAAAAAAAAGTATATATGTATGTTTATCCATTGTCTAGTACCCATAATACAAGCTCTGCTTAGTTTGGGCTAGATGGTGTTGTGTGTATGTGGTAGAATATTATTATTATTATTATTATTATTATTATTCAAACAACAGACAAAAATCACACCCAGACTCGGAACAACTATTTGTGGATCACACAATTTATTGTCCCGTGTCTAGATCGAACCAGCAACATTCTGGGCTAGCGTGGTGGACTATGGTCTAACCCTAGTCACTTTGTGAAGATGCCCGTGTCCAGCAATTAGACGGTTTAATACAGCGCTGATATAAGCATGTTTTATACATACATACATAGATTCACGCCTGTTTCCCAGAGGGGTAGGCAGAGACTACGGACTTCCATTTGCTACGATCCTGACACACTTCTCTGGCTTCATTCACTTTCATCACATTCCTCATACACGCCCGTCGGTTCAAAGCGCTCTTAACCTGGCCTTTGTCCAGAACGCCTCCGATCTGATCAAGAAACGTTCGCCTAGGTTTATGTGTGTAGACTTTCAAATTCCACGCGAACGACGAGAGCAAAGGCTAGTTTGATATCAGAATTATCAATTAGGAAAACTTGAAAACTTAAAAGTTGGATCGACATTTTATTTTCCCTCTTGTGGTATATATCGACAGTGACGGATCTGTACGCAAGTTAGGGGCGGTTCGTGTCAAGTTTCATTTCTAAGAAAACGGGGAGTTTTTAGTTTGACTGAGTCATTCAATACTCATTTAGCTTTTACACAAAACTCAACAGTCATAGCTGTCTGTTGTGATAATGCCTAGTGGACGTGAAATATACGCCTTTACTCTGAAGAGGTAAACAGAGGTGTATTAGAGCAATCTTTATTTACAAACTTCATAAACATTTCGTCAGTTCGCTACTGACGAAATGTTTATGGAGTTTGAAATCACACGTTCGAGAAACGACTCTGTATCATTTTACACGACTGAACGCTATCTCCCAAAACACAAGTTCTCGCTTAGTTTAGGAATCAGTTTGCAGTACCTTATTATGATTACACTATGTTCATCTGTTCTTATATCCAATAATTTTCACCGGTAAATATATTAAAGACAATTAAAAAGAAATATTTTGCGCATTAGTTCCCAAAGTGGTCCAGGTGGACCCCCGGGGTCCACGGTAGACTCGACGGGGGTCTACGTTGGCGTGACAAAAAAATGGGGGTACACAATTCGTAAGATCCACGAAAATTTATTTGCTTTTATAATGAAGAATTAAAATGTTAGCTTGACTTCACCTATGACTGCCGGCAGATAATATTTTAAGAAGTTTAGCGACTGTTACTTGTAAAAACTTGCATATTCCATATTCAGTACCAGTTGTCTCGAACAAGGTCATTCTACACCAATATAAAAACGAATGCCAAGGAATATGGTAGAAATGTAGCTGCAGGGGGTCCACCGGAACCTGTTTAAGTTTGAAAGTGGTCTATGAGAAAAAAGGCACATTTCGTTAGCCAAAGTTTTAGATCGCACGGTCGAGCTTACTGTCGTTTATCGGTTCAGTTTAATTCCGTGCTGCTCCTTAGCAGAACTACTTACAGAAATTCTTAATTACACTGCTCGAACCGCATGAAATTTGAGACGTCATACACAGCAGTCACATCCATAACCCGCAGCCATTGTCAAAACCGTAAGACTTAAATTCCTGCCTAGCCACTCGAGGAAATAGACGTATGTATAGAGCGTCGTTTTAGACATCTATGGTCCGTGGCGCAGCGGTAGTGAATGCGACTGCTGTGCATGAGGTCTCGGGTTTGAATCCCGGGTCGAGCCAACAAAAAGTTATTGGGTTATCTATTAAGAAATCTCAATGGCAGCCCGGAGTTAGGAAGTTGGCGGTGTTAGACACCTCCGTGCCTCGGAAAGCATGTAAAGCCGTTGGTCCTGCGCCTGATCTCTCTCCGGTCGTGTCGGGTTATTTGTCCCATCGGATCATGAGAGTTAGGGAACAGAATGCACTTGTGTTTGCACACAGACTTGTAAACTATAATATCTCCTGCGCAGATAGCCTGTCTGCGTTAAGAAAAATTCGGTCCGGAGGACATTATGTATGTGTATGAAATAAATGAACCAATTTTTTGTATGTCCATATTATTTACGTAATTATCCTTTCTGCTTTAACCGTTACCGCTATAGCTTGATGAAGATCGGACAGTGAGGTTTACCTGAAACAATACAAAGCAATACATTAAATAAAAGCACACTTTATAAACTGCCAAGGTTTCGCAGCAGTAGTTAATATGTCTGCTGATCGTGAGGTCTCGGATTCGATTCCCGGGAAATGTTATTGGGTTATTCTGCCAAGAAATACTTAGTAACGGTACAAAGTTTAAATCAGTACTTATAGGCTTTGTGTGTGACTATAATTTAAAATTTGTAAGTATTATATCTCTGTCTAACCTCTCCGGTATAAGCATGAAACTATCCTTACAATGAAAATTAAACGTAAATAGTTTTATAATTTAAATAGCTTAAATAGAAGTAAGCAGTAATTAATAAAAGTGTTTAACAATTAAATAATAGTTTAGTTTCAAAATGATGTAACCTAATAATAGTGTATAAATAAAAAAACCGTATAAATTTGTTTAATTTCAATATCCTTACAAATAAATGAGGTGAAAGGCTGAAATGAGGCGCTCATAGCCAGTTGCACTCACTGATCGGTAAACGATTAGCGAGGTTAAGCAACGTTGGGTGCGGTCTGTCTATAGATGGGTGACCGCTTAGTGGTATTTCATCTGAGCGTCTCCGTGCTTCGGAGGGCACGTAAAAAGTCTGTTCCGGTTGTTGCCAAACTGACAGCAGTCGTTAAGCAATGTCAGAGGCCTACGGGTCGCTTAAACAACTCTTGACAACAGGTTGGCCACTAACCACACGAAAAAAAGAAGAATATAATAAATGCGAATGTGAGCTTGTTTGTTATGCTTTCACACCTTAACTACTTCACCGATCATCATGAAATTTCGCATACACGTTGTCAAATGTACAGAAAAAGAAAAAGGGTACCTTTCAACCAGCAAAAATACTGTTACCAAAGGAATGTTAGTGTTCCTACAAAATTTGAAACAACCTGTAAGGAGATATTTGTATGAAAAACTTTTGCTATTGAGACTACAGTTACTATCAAAGTGAGGTGACATTCGAATGCGAAGTGATGACATTCGAAGTAAAAACTTTTACAGAATAGCTCAGCTTGACTACAAGGCATATATTTTCAGCTTATATACTAGACAAAGATGACAGCATAGTCAATTAATTGATGAACATTATATTGAGTTGTTTGTGACTGCCGCAATTGGCGACATTATGTTCTGACCTTGGGCAGACATACGATAGATTACTAGATATCATGAAACACAATATGAGCGCACTTATTTTTTATCTGTAGTAGTAAAAGATCTGTTGGTGTCTCCTTACTAAGAAATTAAACCTGGGTGCCTTTCATTTTGTCTTTTTCTGTATCCCTGACAACCTGTATGCAAAATTTAATGATCAAATAGTAACAAACAAACTAACTCATATTTATACCAAAAAATGCAAATTAAACATAATTTATTTAAGTTTAACCACTTGGTTTGAAACGGTTTAGATTGGTTACATTTATTTTGACGTCATACGTTTGTAAACGTCATCTGTCATTTCTTGCTGTCCAACGTTTATTTACAAACGTGTTACGTCACTAGACGACATGACACCATATTGACAAAGAAAGCGTTTGGACAGTTTAAATAATCAGTGCATTTTGTAACGATAATTTTATGAAATATTATTTGTATGTTCCATAGATACCACTAAATACTGCGAGATGGTTTCCAGAAACTAGACAAATAACCTATTGCGAAAGAACTTAAGGCAAAATACAGTACTTATATTAAGACTAGACCAATGACTCAATATTTTAAATGCTCACTAATTATATTTTTTAGTCTTTCAGTCTATTTACGTAACAAAAATTGATGTCATGAATTACCTGATAGAAACACAATAGCACGATTTGCAACCGGGTCATAAAGCCAACCACACAGTCGAATCAAAGGCAAGCAAAAGCTTATGCCTTCTAACAAAAACCCAGAGGAATATTTTCAAAGTAAAAGTAATTAAAAATATGAATTGAAGGCTAGAACACTCATTCAACGAAGGAATTAATCAGAAATTAAAAATGAATTGCGACTTAATGGAGCGAGCGAGAAGTATTCTAAAGAGAACAATTTTCTGTCGTTATTACTTAAATTCTTCATTAAATTTAATTTATATTTTCATCTTTCAGTTTCAGCATGAATACTATGAAATATAAAATGTCTGTGTTGGAATTGTAAGCGGTCATAGACCGCATAGAAAACATATCCCTGTATTAACTATCCCACTGCTGGTCACGGGCCTCTTCTCAATCTGAGAAGGGTTAGGTCATAGTCCACTACGCCGGCCCAGTACGGGTTGGCAGACGTCACATATCTTCGAGAACATCATGGAGAACTCTCAGACATGCAAGTTTCCTCACGATGTTTTCCTTCACCATCAAAGCGAACGATAATTAGCTATTTAATACGCACATAACTTTGAAAAGTCAGAGATGCGCGCCTTGGAATCGCACTCGAGACCTCTATGTGTTAAGCCAGCGGTCTCCCAGTAGTCTATAACTGCTTCTTTATCATACATGTCAGCTATCGTGTTTATCGTGTGAGATATTACCATAGACTACAGAATACAACTCTCTTCTACTAGAAAAGAAAGTAACAATAATATTATTATCGAGTACCGGTCGGCGCCGAGCGCAGGTAACTGTCAGTTCCAAAATCCTTACTAATATTTCCTTACTCAATATTATAACGCAAAAGTTTGTATGTATGAAAGAAAGAAAGAAAATACATTTATTATGACAGAAAAACACAACACATTCTGCAGACAGCATAAACGTAGTATACAGTTAGACAGGAAAAAAGACAATGGGACATAAGGACAAAAGTAAATGACAATTTAAAATACAATAATATTATAAATATATGGCATCATCAATGAGAAAAAATAAAAAATAAACTATTAGGTACATCAAGCAAACATAAAATAAATGAAAGCAAAATAAAAACAATTATAAAAATTAAAAAGAAAAGATAATCACAAATAGGAAATAAAAAACAAATATGCAAAAAAAAATAAAAAAATATTATACCCTTGGCTCGATCCATTTAGTAAATATAATTGGATGTTTATTAAACTTTCACGAAAAAACTACTGCACCGATTGTGATAAAACTTGGTATGTAGAGCTGGAGACCTGTATTAACACATAGGCTACTGTTTATCCCGATATTCCCACGGCATCGGGACTTACGCGGGTGCATTACCTACATTTACGCGAGCGGAGCCGCGGGCAAAATCTAGTACATAATATATTATGTGTCATAACCTTTGATCTAGAAGATAGCGTGTTCTATCACTGACCCTCACTATTCTCTGTGGGGTTATTATAATAATGACCACAAAAGATTTAACACCAAATTCCATTAACCATTTTTAAGAATGACAAATATCAAACATTACTTAGGGAACACCTTTTCTGTTAACCCCCCGTCGTTTTAAAGGTGTTAAACTTTTATTAGCCGATATAGTGGGGGTCAGCGAGGGGTGAAAAATGTGTGTCATTAACGACAAGTTAAAGTTAACTGCGTTTGTAAATGAACGAGTTAATGGAAGTTATTTGTTGTAATAAAACGGATGGAGATAGCATTGCTAATGAACTGTCGGTTAATTGAACGTTCAAGGTTGGAATTACTAATTTAAAGGTAATTTACATATAAATCTATAAGTTATCTTTGTTTCTTTGTGGCAGGTGTGTGTTGAAGTAAAGTTTTAAATAAACTTATTTTGATTGTGCAATGTGTGTTGCAAATATAATGGCCGGCCATTTAAATTATAATATACAGCGTGTAACAGAAAGGTGTGGTCATATAAGAATCACATAATATAACCCGTGAACAATGAAGGCAACTCGTGGTCATGGACAGTTCCGTAAAGTTTTATTTTTGAGTCTTATTCTGAGTTCACATGCCAAGGATAGTCATGCTCACTCAAATGTGGTGTCGTCATGGGCCGGGTTGATCCCTTCCCTTCAATATGGCGAATGGGGCGATGGCTGGCCCATGCGTCTTACTCGTGAACGGGTGCTACTTGTGGTGACTGGTCAACCTTAGTATCGTGGAATTCGATGATTTACTTACTACATTTTTATTTAAACAGTTAGATTAAACTACGGACTACAATCATGCCTTGTCTTGATTATTAATGTACATGTAAGTGGATGCTCCTATTTACCATACTGCTGCTTTAGAGGCTACTATCAAATTTTATTAAATGCTTGAGTATGTTCAGTTGTAGTTCATGGAGAAATGGTTGCAGCACCTTACAGCTCTTATGATTTGTAAACAAAAACTTGGTGATTAACCGGTCGTATACCGCCGGCTCGCATACCAGCCGGCAGATTTGTACCCGTCGTAGGCCGGTGGCTCGCATGCGAGCCACCAAATTGGTTTTACGTTAGCTTAAGCTAAAGCGAAGGCGGCGCGCGGCGTTTTGGCGCCAATTTGGTGGCTCGCATGCGAGCCACCGGCCTACGACGGGTACAAATCTGCCGGCTGGTATGCGAGTCGGCGGTATATGACCGGTTAAAAAGAGTGCCCATGAGTTTCTTGCCCGTTCTTTTCATAAGCCAAGCTACATCCTTGCTTTGCTGAAAGTGGCAGTAAATGTAAATTCGCAGGAAAAAATAGTGTAACTTTGACATTCATAAGTGTTACCTTGTAACCTAACCTGAATAAATTTATTATGAATTTTGAAATTTTGAATCAAAAAACCGCGACAAATAAATTCATATACGTTATTTTCACTAAGATAGAGCATTTTCTTTTTATCGATTTATCAATATCACATGTTCTAGTCGATGCTAAAACAACAGAAACAGCCGACTCGGCTGATCAATGTGAATCCGAAAACGACTAGGCTCCATTAGGAAAGTGATACGCTTGTTTCGATGTTTGAATCCTTACTCCATACTAATATTGTAAATTCGAAATTAACTCTGTCTGTCTGTTATCTTTTCACAGTTAAACCACTCAACCGATTTAGATGAAATTTGGTACGGTTATAGTTTAAAACCTGGGGAAGGACATAGGCTACTTTTTATTGAAGTAGGTACCACACGGGCGGAGCCGCGCGCAAAAGATAGTAGAAAATAAATCAAATGTTATGTGTGTTTGTTCTTATGGAAATTCTTATAAAATTTAAAATTGTTTCTTTGATCTGGGAATAGGGCACATAAGTTATTTATCAGATATACACCACGGACATAAAATATGACCACATCTTTCTGTTACTCGCTGTAGAATACACATCATTATTTTGCATCTAGCTATTTAAAGAAGTAAGTAATATCTGATGAACAACTTTTGGATTTTATCGCGGTTCGTCGGGGGGTCTTTTTTTATGTGATAGGAGGCAGACGGATCGCCTGATGATAACCGATTACCGCCGCCCATGGACATCCGGCCTTTTAAAAAGGAGTACGCTCTTTTCTTGAAGGTTTGTAGGTCGTATTGGTCCGGAAATACCGCAGGCGACAGTTAATGCCACAGTTTAGTTGTGCGAGGCAGAAAATTTCTAGAAAAACGCAATGATCATGGCTGCTGAAAAGCAACTAAAACGTCAGCGGAAATGTAAGCTTAAATCTATACTAATATTATAAAGAGAAACATTTGATTTTCATTTGTATGTTTGTAAGTTTTTAACTCAAAAACTACTCAACCGATTTAAAAATATTTCTCCATTAGAAAGTTATGTAATCACAGAATAAGATAATAATTATTATAATTATTATGTATTTGTAAGTTAACTATATAAATAGTTCTATAGTAGTAAAGTTAAATAGTAATAGTGCTTTAATAGTTAATATTGTCTTACGTTCACGCACTGTTTGTCGGCCTCGATGGCGTAGTGGTTAGTGTAACCGACTGCTACGCCTGAGGTCGCGGATTCGATTCCCGCACAAGTCAAACATTTGTGTGCATGAACATGGATGTTTGTCTTGGTCTGGGTGTTTCTATGTATAATATGTATGTATTTACAAAAAAAAGAATATATGTATGTTTATCCATTGTCTAGTACCCATAGTACAAGCTCTGTTTAGTTTAGGCTAGATGGTGTTGTATGTGATAGAATATTATAAAAAAAAATTTAAAAAAATTTAAATTAAGTAACTAAAAACATTGCAGCCACATATTGCAGTAAAATATTACTTTTTAGAAGGTCTTATTCTCTCCCCGTAGACCTGAATAGACCTAGCTCGTAATTCTCAGTATAACCACAACAGGAAAAACAGTCACAAACAATTTTCCCGACGCATTCAATTTTGATGGACGTCACGAAATTTATAAAAAGTTATGTTATAAACAACCTTACTTAAAAACAACTTTCTAAGTATACGTTTTAAATGTTGTGTTTAAATACTGATAGATTGACGGTTAAGATATGTGAAAGTTATTTACAATCGTGATTTGATTGATCTTATGGTGTGAGAAGATGGTTAGGGTCAAATATGTGAAGCTACGAATAATGGAGTCTTAAGTACTTGGAGAATGGCTATAGTAATTTTGTTAAATCATGAAAGGCAATTAAAACTGTTATTGTAATGTTTTAGTTGGTTAGTAGGTTGTATATGACTATGCTAAAACTAGCTTTTGTGCTAGTAGACCCTAACTAATATTATAAATGCCAATGTGAGTTTGTGTGTTTGTTACGCTGCCACTGAGCAGCGATAGCTCAGTGGGGAGACCAACAGACTGCAATGCAGACGGTCTCGGGTTCGAACCCACGTTACGAACCCCTGACTTAAGGAAGTTATATGACTTTTCGAAATTATGTGTGTATTGATTGACAATTATCGCCTGCTCCGTGCCTCGGAGAGCACGTTAAGCCGTCGGTCCCGGCTGCCATGAACATCTATGGCAGTCGTTATTGGGAGAGTGTTGACACAAAAGATCCCACTGGGTCGAAGTGTCGCCGGTTCGCACTGACGCCCCCACATAAGATACATACATACGCTTCTACGCGTTAACTACTCGACCGATCATGAAATTTCGCTTACACGTTGTCAGGGGAATAGAAAAGGCTATATAGACCTTTCATCCAGAAAAAGTACTGTTATCTAATCTAACGTACATTTACGCAAGCGAAACCGCGGGCAAAATCTAGTAATATATGAATTGCGTTCATACCGTTGTCCGTCCTCAAACTATATGTTAGAAGACAAACATTCAATTTTACTGTTTTTAAAATACAACTCCTGCTTTAGATATTCTTAATGTATTGAGGTAAACTTTATATACATTCACATTTATTCATATACATTCATAAAAAACACCCAGACTAGTGAATACCATTTCTGGACCCACACATTTTTGTACCCTATGGGATTCGAACCCACAACTGCCGGCATAGTGGCAGTGGTGTGACCACTTGAACATTACGCCACGTATTCAAAAGTATTTTTTATGTCTGCATCATCGATCCTGATGGCAGCGCAAACCCATGACAAGTTTATGTTGCCGTAAATATTATATTTACGTAACAAGGTTGTACCGTAATAAGAATAATACCGTAATAGGAAAAGGCATCATAAAAGTGACTTCCTTTAAAACATTTTTCCCGCTAAAAGTATCAAACAAATAAACCACCAATTATGACCCACTCAACGCCTTTTTCCACCCGTATCCCAACTTTCTACGTACCACATTAAAAAGTTACATTAAAAATATAATTTTCACTCGCCATAAACGTCAAACGAGGTTGAATGGCGGCAACGGTGACAGCTGTCAACGACGCAAGATGGCCGCCATAGCGTCATTAGTGAGGCAAAGGATTAATCCTATTATGCCTCTGGGAGCTGCTTTGTGGGTGAGTCTGACCGCGCTAATTTTATGTTTAAATCGAGTATATTCCGTTTTAAATCCTTTTACGCGTATTCGGGACATTCCACTGGGAAATTACATTAATTACATTGACTATATTGGCGCGAATGATTGCTTTACAAATGGATGATTACCTTTTGTCTCTAAAGGTTTCGGTTATTTGAATAATTTTCGCTTGTTATTGCGAATATAGTCGGCTTTTATTTAGAGTGATTACTACATTCGTTTTTATGAGATTTAAAAAATAAAGTTGAAGTTTGTAATAAAATGTTTAATATCGATTATTCTAGCTATTTTCGAGCAGAGACTAATTAATAATATTGGTGTGACTTAAATTTGAATATTCTCCGACATTTTTTAAGATGAGCTTTCTTTTTAAAAAGGCGACTGTAACACTAGGAATAATTCCAGTATCGCAGGACACTTTACAAACATTCAAACAACAGACACAAATCACCCAGACTCGGAACAACTATTTGTGAATCACACTTTATTTTAGTCCGGTCTGGGCATCGAACCCACAGCACTCGGCGCAGTGGCGAGGCGACCACTTATAAACCACTACGTCATCCGTGCAATCAAGGATGGGAGTGGTTTCCACCACGCTGTCTTGGAGAAGGTTGTCAGATCTACGTTAAACCTTCTCCTTCTAAATATCCTTACTAATATTATAAACACGAAAGTTTGTATGGATGTTTGTTACTCTTTCACGCAAAAACTACTGGACCGATTGCAATGAAACTTGGTATGTAGATAGCTGGAGACCTGGATTCACACAAAGGCTTTTTATCCCGATATACCCACGGGAACGGGACTTAGAAACAAAAACTAGTAATTAAAATATACGTTATTTGTTCATGCTATTACTAAATAATGTGATAGCTTACAGACTTAGTAAAATCGTCTATTGCCAAGTCTTAGATAATTAACTACTGTAATTAATTGATTATGAGAATTAATTTGAATTAGTATTATTGGTTTATATTATTTGTATGTGTGTTGATGTTGTATTTATTTGTGTGTATGATATAATATGGGTTATGAACCTGAAATAAATGAATTTATTATTATTATTAATAATAATAATAAATTCATTTATTTAGGTAAACGTTTCTTGATCAGATCGGAGGCGTTCTGGTCAAAGGCCAGGTTAAGAGCACCTTGAACCGACAGGCGTGTATGACGAATGTGATGAAAGTGAATGAACCCATAGAAGTGTGTCAGGATCGTAGCAAATGGAAATCCGTAGTCTCTGCCTACCCCTCTAAAAAACAGGCGTGAATCTATGTATCTATGTATGTATCTATGTATGTATGTATGTATGTATGTATGTATGTATTTATATTTATTTGGTTTTATCCTCGCCCATTTCTGGGGACATTCACCAGAATTGCGGGCTGTTGCCCAAAACAACTCAGATGATGAGATGATTAATCAATAGATAAAAACTTTTTGACGATCCTGCATGTATTTAAGATAACTGCTTTCTGTAGTAGTGTGTATGTGAGAGGATGGATGTTTAATGTTTTTAGGCTTGAATGAAGTGTTTTAGGTATTATTATTACTAGCCTCTTAAGATGGCTTAGAGACTTAATACTATAGGTACAACTCACAGAGTTGACGTTATATAGACATTTGCATGTTCCTAAGTTCGCCTGGTTAATTAACAATTCCGATTGTCGATAGCACTACAATTATCTATGGACGTACATATACAGCCTTGGCCAAAAGTATTAGGCACCCCCAATATAGTTATAGCACACCTGTGCTATTTGAACAATTAAACAATATTCTATAGAACTGCGATACCGGTGTCATAAAACACTATTTAAGACAATAGGCGGCATTTTTTAAGCAGTCGTAAAACATCTGGTGCGTCAATAAAAAAAATTATTTTTTTCCAAAATTTATTTTTAATGTTTCGTCAGTTACCATTTGGAAGTCTTAGTGTAAAGACAGTGCATTTGTGGTTTTGTGAATTAATTGAGAAGAAATTCATTTGAAAATGCCAAAACGAAACGAAATTAGTATTGAAAATCGTGTAAAAATTCAACTTTTACATGAGCAAGGCAAGACTCAAAAAGAAATCGCGAAGTTGGTGAAATGTTCGCGATGCGCCGTTCAATCTGCTATCAAACGTTTTGTTGAGACTGGCTCTCATGCAAATAAACCAAGAACAGGCAGAAAACGCGTGACTACTAGCCGTCAGGACAGAAAACTTATCCGAGAGTCTGTGAAAGATAGAAAAAAAACTTCTTCGGAGCTTGCTGTGGCTTTAACTGAAGAGACTGGACATCCCATAAGCGCACGAACTGCAAGACGAAGGCTAGTAGAAGCCGGCTTAAAAGGTTGCAAAGCTAGGAAGAAGCCGTGGCTATCCGCAGACAATAAAAGAAAACGACTTGATTAGGCTCTGAGACACCAACATTTCACAGAAGAGGATTGGTCTAATGTGCTGTGGTCTGACGAATCAAACTTTGAGGTAAGTTTTTTTAGTGAAGTCTATACCACAATTACAACGATCATTGTTGTGTTTGTCTTCAAACTCAAATGTTATAAAAGTTTGTAATGTGTGCTTTTTTTTTTGGAATCTACAGGTATTTGGAATACCAGGTGTGACGTTTGTGAGGCGACGCAAAGGCGAAGAATATCACCCAGATTGCGTAGTACCAACCATAAAACACGGCGGAGGCAGTGTAATGATTTGGGGTTGCATGGCTGCGGATAGAGTCGGCAAAATGTTTGTTTGCGAAGGTCGCATGAACAGTGAAAAATACATTAATGTACTGGAAACTGCTCTCGTACCTTCGCTTTCGTGTATTTTTGGTGACACTAACTTAAATGGTGTGAAATTCCAACAAGACAATGCTCCGTGTCACAAGTCAGCTACTACGATGCGCTGGTTTACTGAAAATTGTATTGATCTGTTAGATTGGCCTGCCCAGTCCCCGGATCTAAATCCTATTGAACATTTGTGGAGTATTTTGAAGAGAAAAATAAAAGAGCACTCGATAACATCAAAAACTGCTTTAAAAAACGCGTTAGTGCAAGAATGGGATGCAATTTCTCCAGAGGAATGTGCGAAACTTGTACGTAGTATGTCGCACAGAGTTGCTGCTGTCATAAAATCAAAGGGTGGCCCAACAAAATATTGATGTTTTTACAATATTCTAATGGAAATAAAGTACTTTAATCATTATAATTAGTTTTATTTCTCTCTAAGCCTGCAATATGCAGTAATTTATAAGGTGCCTAATACTTTTGGCCAAGGCTGTATGTGTAGTTAGCCTTATTGTTTCATTTAGTAGCTGTATTGTGTGTAATTGGGTTAAATGTCTGCCTTGTTTAATGGCTGTGTACTTAGTTTCCAATAGAGGAGGACCAATCACCGTTTTTCACCTTACCGCTCCTACTCTTTCCCACTTCCGTTTTCTCTTCTTCCTTTTCTAAAGGGTCGGCAACGCGCAAGTGATGCCTCTGTTGTTGCAGGCGTCCGTAGGCTACGGTGACCACTTACCATCAGGTGGGCCGTGTGCTTGTTTGCCACATTAGTTGTATAAAAAAAAAACTAGTGTTTCGCGTGTGTGCGCGGCCCGCAAGCGGCCCGCGAGGGGAGAAGATGAGACAGTCCTCGAAGCCAAAAAATAAAAAAATTCCGATGACCTCCGGTGACCTTGAAAATGACCTTTTCTGGAAAGATCTCGTCGACCTCTATGACATTTGTTCAAACACACCCCGCCTATCTCTTTATAATAATTTTTCAATTCGAGTCAGTAGTTCCTGAGATTAGCGCGATCAACCTAACAAACAAACAAACTCTTCAGCTTTATAATATTAGTATATATAATTTTGCTTTAGTTTCTCTATTCTGATCAAAAGCAGCGAAATACCTTTATATTAAAACTACATTTTGCCCAAGACTGCGCTCGCGTTAACCTAAATTTTATCAAACAGTACTTTTTCCTGGGTGAAATATACACTATGCCTTTTTCTGTACCCCTGACAACGTTTATGCGAAATTTCATAATGATCGGTCGAGTAGTTAGGGCCTGAAAGCGTAACAAACAAACGTACAAACTCACTTACGCATTTATAATATTAGATTTTCGTTCATAAAAGATAACTCTCGCACTAGGAATAAATCCTGCGTCGCGGGAGACATTAATAATAACAATATAATAATATGTTTTTTTATCCATAGTTTTCATTATACCAGGCCATCAAACACCCATTCCTATAGCCCAGATTTATTAGGTTCCATATGTAGCAATAGTCTCCAACACTTGTCGCGGCTAGTGTGTCGGTAAGTGTCCCATCTCACTCTAAATTAAAACTGTCGAAGGGCCTCTGCATGTCGGGCCTATGTCCCCCCGTGTAAGCCTCCCAAAGGGCCGGGTTTTCCTAACGCGTTAGAAAATAATAATAATAATAATGTCTTCCAGACCGAATTTCGGTCACGGCGGCCAGTCTTAACGGAGACTGGCCATCTGCGTAGGAGATATTATAGTGCAGAAGTGTGTGCGCAAACACAATTGCACTCTATTTTCCTTAACTCTCATGATCCGATGGGACGGTAATCCGACACGACCGGAGGGAGATCAGGCGCAGGACCAACGGCTTGACGTGCTTTCCGAGGCACGGAGGTGTGTAACACCGCCAACTTCCTATCTCCGTGCTGCTATTGAGATTTCTTAACAGAAAAACCCAATAACTTTTACTTGCAGACATTACAAACATTCAAACATCGGACACAAAGAACACCCAGACTCGGAACGACCATTTGTGGATCACACAAACTTTTGTCCCGTGTGGGATTCGAACCCGCAACGCTCGGCGCAGTGTCCGCCACTACGCCATCCGTGAATTCAAAAGTTAGGGTAACACAGCCCACATTTTCCTCTAAACACACAATTCTTTTAAACTACACATGCAGTGACTAACTCTCATCATTTTTACACCTTATACAATCATTGCGTAATGGATTCCCACATGTATTGTTAATTGTGTTACGTATGTTCACGCCAGCCTAATGGGGACAAGGCAGTAAACTAACATCGTTCTACCTTAACTACTTTCTTTTATGACCTACTAATTGGATTAGACCATAATCAAAATGGTGTTTGTAATAAAGATATGGTTTTTCATAATTTGTGATGGCTTTTGGTTATAAATGATGGACTTGCTTGGTGGTACTATGGTATAAGATCACGTTTGACTGTTTTGTGAGGCATGGAGCTACGGGGATTTAAAAAAAAGGCTTATATAAAAGAATTGTCGTAGATAGATAATAATTATCTATTACATTACCAGTCTTAGTTTGAAATTATTATAAGCTGTGGTTGATAACAAATGATAAATTAACTCGGTGGTTCAATTATCTATGATCACGCTTGACCGTAGGCGATCACGAAGTCTCGGGCTCAATCCCGTCCCGAAACAAGCAAGGCGTTATGGAGATTTAAGAAAAGTGCTTTATAAAATGTTAGTCGTAAGTTGATAATTTTTACTAATCTTACTTTTAAACCATTCTCTAATATTTAATAAGTAGCTAGTATAATAACTTATCAGGGAAAAACACCTATTAACTCAACGTTGAGTGTTTCTTAAATATTTAAGTAACAGTGGCGGGTCGTTGATCAAAGGATAAATGATCAAGTACTTTAGAGATGATCTTACGGGTGGCGTAGTAGTTAACCGATTGCCTTGCCACTGCCGCTACGCCTGGCTTGTGGGTTCGAATCCCATTCGAGACAAAAATTTGTGTAATCCGCAAATAGTGGCTCCGGATCTTGGATGTTCTGTGTCTGTTGTTTGAATGTTTGTGAAGGCCCCCGCTACACAGGAATTATTCCAAATCAGAAATTGTCTTTTTTTATAACAAAATTTAGCATGTCTTATCGTGTTACGGGGGCCAGTCAGTGTAGACCGGCGACACTTCGACGCAGTGGGATCTTTTGTGTCGGCCCTGAGATCTATCCCTGAGCTATCTCCCTATGAATATACTGCATCAGTCGCAGCGTACACTTCAGAGGGAGAAGCCTGAAGTCTTCAAGGTTTGGATATGCCAATCCCATCAGACCCATCCTTAGTCCAGCCAACGCGTCACATTCACATAGTAGATGTGATATGGACTCGTCCTGTTCACCACAGGCTCTGCAGATCAAATTGTTTGCCAAACCTAATCTGCACAGGAAGTCGTCGGTGCCAAAATGGCCAGTGATTCAGCATAACTATTAGTCTGTGATATCCTTACTAATGTTACAAAATGTGAATGTGAGTTTGTTTGTTACGCTTTCACGCCTTAATTAGTCCACCGATCACAATGAAATTTCGCATACTCGTTGTCAGGGGAACAAAAAAGGATGTAGGATACCTTTCAACCAAAAAAACACTCTTTCTAACATACAGTTGCGGGACCGAATCCGCGCGCGAAATCTAGTTCTTTTCATAAGTGAGGGGAGTATATGTAATATTATTTTTACGTCTGCCAAGTCCCCTACTCCACAAGCGTGATAGTCCATTCTTCCCACAATAAATGTTAGTCGGACCGTAACCGGAACTATGTCCGTTATAATCGCACGAACTTCCGGTGTGCGCAGACGCAGCCTATAATGGATATATAATCACTTTTGTTTTTTATAATGTATGCCAATGTACTGTTATGGAGGGAAATGTAAATAAAAATTAAATATTGATACGTCCTACTCCTAACTAATATTATAAATGCGAATGTGAGTTTGTTTGTTTCTTAACTAGGTACTTAATCTTTCAATTCTTAAAACACTATACATATTTAAAAGTGGCTGGCTACCGGTGTGCTACTGTGACTCAATAGGTTAAGGGCTTGTCCTATCACCTCCAAATAGCATTTATCTACAAGATAAAAGTCTTGCCATCTCTCTTCTTTAACCTAACAAGAGTGAGACAGCATGCAATTTATGTATCTTTCGGATAACTATTACTTGTTAGTTGTGGGACTGGCCATAAGTATTTTCAATATAAGCTTACTTTCCTGTTATCTTTACTACAATAATGCATTATAACTAATATTATAAATGCGAATGTGAGTTTGTTTGTTTGTCGCGCCTTAACTACTTGACCGATTATTATAAAACTAGCTGACCCACGCAACTTCCTCTGCTTGACATAACAGAATTTTCCCCTTTTTTGCAAAATATTCAATTGATGCTCTGCTCCTATTGGTCACAGCGTGATGTTATATAGCCTTCCTCGATAAATAGGCTACCCAACACTAAAATAATTTTTCAATTCGAACTAGTAGTTCCTGAGATAAGCTCGTTCAACCAAACAAACAAACAACAAACTCTTCAGCTTTATAATATTAGTATATTTTTTTTACAACTAATGTGGCAAACAAGCATACGGCCCACCTGATGATAAGTAGTCATCGTGGCCTATGGACGCTTGCAATACCAGAGGAGACTTGCGCGTTGCCGACCCTTTAGGAAAGGAAGTGGGAAAGAGAAGGAGCGGGAAGAGGGTGATTGGGCCTCTGGTACTCTCACTCAGCAAACGAAACACAACAGTAAGAATACTGGTATTTCACGTCGATATTCTGTGAGAGGGTAGTCCTTCCCCGGTCGAGCCGGCCCATTCATGCTGAAATCAGCGAGGCACTACTACTCAAAAATTATATTTTGCTATGTATAGTTTTAGGTCGAACTTAATATGGGCCTAGTACCATATACTAGACGCGATTTTGGACTCAGTCCTGCTACTAGTAATATCTTGATAGAAACACCCAGTAGTATTTTACCTGACCAGAGAATCGATGTTGAGACCTCATGCACAGTAGTCGCTTAACTATCGCTATTATTATACTTATATAGATCGAACATTTTATAAAGGTTTGGCGGATTTTTGGGTTAAGTAGCGTCATTATCAAAATATATATATGAAATAAATGATTTCTTTTATTAATCACTCTATCCTTATAACGAATTATTAAAAAAAAAATCTAAATTATTAATTTATAAAGCGTGTTTTCAGTTTTTAATACATACATACATGCATAGATTCACGCCTGTTTCCCAGAGGGGTAGGCGGAGACTACGGATTTCCATTTGCTACGATCCTGACACACTTCTCTGGCTTCATTCACTTTCATCACATTCCTCATACACGCCCGTCGGTTCAAGGTGCTCTTAACCTGGCCTTTGTCCAGAACGCCTCCGATAATAAATAAATAATTGTTATTAAACTATTATTTATTCACTATTTTTTTAAAAATATAAGCAGCGATAGCTCAGTGGCGAGACCAACAGACTGCAATGCAGAGGGTCTCGGGTTCGAACCCACGTCGCGCACCTCTGACTTTCGGAAGTTATATGACTTTTCGAAATTATGTGCGTATTGATTGACAATTATCGCCTGCTCCGTACCTCGAAGAGCACGTTAAGCCGTCGGTCCCGGCTGCCATGAACATCTATGGCAGTCGTTATTGGGAGAGTGTCGACACAAAAGATCTCACTGGGTCGAAGTGTCGCCGGTCTGCACTGACTGGCCCCCACATAAGATACATACATACTATTTTTTAGTTCGGCTAACTGCAGACCACGCGCCTGCTCTACCTCTCTCGCTCTCACGCAAAGAATCTGTTAGAAAATCATTAATCCTGACGATCCTAATCAGGATAATCTTATCAAATTATTGTATTGTCATCGGTCCTCGATAAGTCTACAACGTTTAAATGAAATCTGACCTTTTGAAATAAGTCTGAATCAAGTCCAAAGGAGTCGGTTACAAATAAACAACGAAACATACAGGTGAAGCTACTAAAAGCGTGTTTATAAAGGTACCGCGTTTGTTACCTTGGTTCGATTTCTGAGTAAGGCGTACGGCTAAATGTAGACAAGTCAGTGTTCCACTATATACAATAGACGGACTAAAACAGACTGAAACGAATACTTTTTTAAGTTATTTTTTTTGTGCAACTCTATCTTATAATAATAATAATAATATTCTATCACATACACACAACACCATCTAGCCCAAACTAAGCAGAGCTTGTACTGTGGGTACTACACATACATATATACTTTTTTTTGTAAATACGTACATATTATACATAGAAACACCCAGACCAAGACAAACATCCATGTTCATGCACACAAATGTTTGACTTGTGCGGGAATCGAACCCACGACCTCAGGCGTGGCAGTCGGTTACACTGACCACTACGCCATCGAGGCCGTTTTCGTATCTTTTTGATTGATTCCAGTGACGCGGGGGACTTCACAAACATTCAAACAACGGATACGAAGAACAACTAGACTCGGAAATACAATTTGTAGATCACACAAATTTTCGTCCTATGTGGAGATCGAACCCACAACAACCAGTTGCAGTCCCGACGCAAACACTTAAACCACTACGCCATACGTGCAACCAGAAAAATTCTCTATAATATTAATCTTAAAAGGAACCTGTCCAATCTTACTCCACTAAGCAATATTAAAATCTAGTTTTTTTTACCAAGCCAGACAGGTAGGGTATCAAATTTAAATGACTTACAATCAAAATTAAACCTTAACTGTATAAAAATAAGGTATATTCTCTATTGACAAGTGATCGTTAACCCACATGCTGCGACAGGTGGTCAAAGAGACCCTTCCTTTTGTTACCTTTAATATTTTTTTCGTTGTTTTTGTACGTTTTGTGTATTTAGATGCATGGCCGCTCGCAGCGTGTGGGGGATGCGTTTCTAATGTGAGATCTTGGATTGAATATTTGAAATGTTTTGGTTCTATCAAGGAATTAGATCTATCTATTTATTTCTACTATTTTACTAGCCATTTCCCGCGGCTTCGCTCGGGTTTTCTGTACTCTTGGCAATGTTTACGCGAAATTTTATAATGATCGGTCGAGTAGTTAAGCCGTGAAATTATAATATTAGTTAGGATTAAATCTATTTTACGCTATACTGCCGTGTGTGTGTAGCCGTACAAACGCCGTAATCTTTAGGAAAATTAAGGTAATACCTGCTGAAAAACTCACTAAAACTCTTTCTAAATCGCGATAATCCTAACTTCCTAACTTATATTATAGATTCGAATAGAAGCATTATTTGTTACGCTTTTACACCTTAACTACTCAACTGAACCTCGTAAACATACACGTTGTCAGGGGTACAGAAAATGGCATAGGGAACTTCCATTCAGGAAAAAGTACTGTTCTCGAGGGATAGGGAATAAGCTAGTACATTATAAACATATGCGCACTGGACGGGTTTTTTATCTTATTGTCTTATTCATATTATATTATGTATATTTAGCTTATATTATCGTTTTAGGATATCCTGTAAAGATATTATAAATGTGTTTAAATAAATAAATAAATGTTATATACATTATGTATGCTATTTATACTATATTAGACCCACCATTGAGTTTGTTTAGCCTACCATTTATTTTACCATGTTTTCTGATTTTGTGCTCACTGACATAATTTAAATTGTTTGTCGCCAAGGATCTTTCATTTGCGTCTATTTAATTTGTGTCTAAAAGGAAAGACGGAAAGTGTCCTAAATCACTGATGGAATCTTCCGTCTTTTCGCCTTGCTTCTTCTTCTTTTCGTGTGGTTAGTGGCCAACCTGTTGTCAAAAGTTGTTCAAGCCGTACGCCTCTGACATGGCTTAACGACTGCTGTCAATTTGACAACAACCGGGGCCGACTTTTTACGTGCCCTCCGAAGCACGAAGACGCTCAGATGAAATACCACTAAGCGGTCACTCGTCTATAGACTGACCGCACCCAACGTTGCTTAACCTCGCTAATCGTTTACCGGTTAGTGATTGTAACTGGCTATGAGCGCGTCGTGCCTGGCCTGCTGCCACGCCAAGTGTGAATTCGATCTCCCACGGGACAAAACTTTGCGTGATTCACAAATAGTTGTCATTATAGTCTGGGTGTTCTTTGTGTTCGTTGTTTGAGTTTTTGTAAAGTCAACTGCAACACAGGCATTATTCCTTGCGCGGGAGTTGTGTTGTAGAAACAAGAATATAACTCCACTTCTTATGTTTATCCGCTTAGATTTGTCTGCTAGGTTAGAGCTTAATTAGATGCACTAATCACCTATCTCGACGGCTAAAACTAGCGTTTATTGTTGAAAATATGAAAATGCGAACTATTCAAAGCGTTAAAAGTGATGGCCGTAGAAAATGCGACAAAAAATTTGCTAACTTTGCGTACAAGCTTAAATCTTAAACTTTTAGGCAAACTAAGAAAACGTTTTAAATTTAATTACTTCACAGTGTCTTGGGACATCATTTGCCAAGTTTTTAATAAAAGCTTACAATTATATCGATATCTCTTAATAGCCTTTTAGATCTTTGTACAGCAGACTAGTACTGTTAATTAAAACTTTCGTTAGAAATTCTTGTAGTCTACGAATTATGATAATTATTATAACAAATTATTTTTAAATCAGAATGGACCTTAATCAATGATCCATATTACTCGTAAAGGTACATTACTCTGACTCTGTAAACCCGTTTTCGATTCAACAATCTGGAAAATTTAGATTTTCTGGCATAAAATCCTGTTAACATCTGAACAGGATTTTAGGTCAGAAGATCCTAATTTTGAAACGTGCTCGGTAAACACTCATATGTATATTTGCAAATTAATCTAACAAGACTAAGAATATCAGATATAACTATAACATACTAGCTACGCCCGCTGTTTCACCCGCGTTTATGGTTACTGCGCCGCCCCCGTGGGTCGTAGCGTGATGTTATATAACATAAAGCCTTCCTCGATAAATAGGCTGGCCAACATTAAAAAAAATGTCAATTCGAACCACTTGTTCCTGAGATTATCGCGTTCAACCAAACAAACAAACTCTTCAGTTTTATAATATTAGTATAGATTATGTCTGGCCACCGGTGTGCCGCTGCGACTCAATAAATGAATTAAGCATTTACGTTTAATTGATTCGACGTAATGAGGATGTATTAACCAGAGGCCCAACCGCAGCAGCCCCCCTCCCCCCTCCCCCCTTCTGGTGGGGCAAATTTAAAAGGAACGCAGCACACTTGTGACTCCTCTGGTGTTGCAGGTGTCCATGGGCGGCGGTAACCGCTTACCATCAGGCGATCCGTCGGCTCGTTTATGTCCTATACAATAAAAATAAGATTTAGCTATCGCATTCGCAACTATACAAACATGATATTATATTTAAACATAACAATGGCGAGTCATAATCGAAACGAAAACCCAACTACCCGATACATTAAAATAAAACTAAATAATGATTACAACAGCACTCCATTTAAAACACAACAAGCGAAAGGATACCAAACGGTCAAGCGTGAGCGGCCACAACCGAACCGTAAAATAGGGCGGGAAGTACGATGGACAGATAACGGTTTTACTATAAGCGTTGTTACAACCCTATGTATTAAAAAAAGTCGATCATTTATTTTGATAGTTTGGGGTATTTTATACCCTATGTGGCATTGAAAGTGTTTCCAATATGGTGTAATTGATGAGTATGTTTGTTTGTTTAGTAATTACTGCGGTGGTTCGATTGAAGGCAGTGTGAATTTCTCCAAAGCAATAACTTAATAATTTTATAATGAGTTTACATGTTTACCAAGTGACACAAGATATATGGTCTACTAGATTTTGCCCGCGGCGTCGCTCGTGTTAATCTAAATTTTATCAGCAAATTTCTATCCCTTGAAACACAGAAAAACAGTTTTCTTTTTCTGTATGAAAGGCAGTGGCGTAGCGTGGGTGTCAGCTACCCGGGGCGGATTTTTTTTTATGCCGCCCTCTCATTAAGGAATTTCAATTTAAAAAACTATAATTTTCAATAATTCTAAAGAACGTTTTAGCAAGGACAGTCGTTAATGTTGTATATTGCAGTTTAAATATTTACAAGATATTATTATTATTTATTGTGAAATTTTGCTGCCCCCTAAAAGTGCCGCCTGGGGCGAGCCGCCCCCACTACGCTACGCCACTGATGAAAGGTACCCTATGTCCTTTTCTGTGCCCCAAACAATGTGTATGCGAAATTTCTTGATGATCCGTCAAGTAGTTAAGCTGTGAAAACGTAACAAACAAACTCACATTCGCATTTATGATAAAAAGCAAATACCAAACGAATTCAAAGCAGGTCGCGAACTAGTTGCGTACCAGTTGCAAGCACGTTTTCAACCGCCAGTGTGAACTACACAACTCCCGTCTAATTATGCGTGAAGCATCTCAAAGTAGACGCCTCAATCATGAATATTCAGACGCAGACTCCAATCTACATATATGTATGAATTATATGCGCGAAAACTGGAATTTAATACATACAGTTTTGAACTAGCGGTAGAATGAATTGAAAATAGTAGGTAGAAATATAATGGGTATATAATTTCGGTTGTTCGTCCCCGAAGGAGTGGGCAAAGGCGTTTTCTTATAGTATACATCAGATAACTATATAGTGCGTACTTAAACATGTGCCATGAGAAGCTAGGCGCCAGTAAGCTAGAAAAGTCCAATACGTTATGATCGACGTCGCAAAATATATTGTTTTTCTTTCCTTTTACGCGGTGCTTCCGTACGTAAAAGTAACCTAATTATTTTATAAAAATTGCAAATCCCGCATTTGATATAATTCTTGTGTCGCTATTGACATTTAAAATGTTCAAACAGCGGACGCAATGAATATCTAAAGTCGGATCAACTATTTGAGGATAACACAAATTGTTGTTCTGTATGGGTATCGAACCCACAATACTCGGCGCGGCGACAGTAGCAAGGCGACCATTAAACCACTACGCTATCTGTGCAGTCATAACCGTATAGTAGTAGGTGATGTCGAAATCAATTTGTCGAAATATGATAATACTCTCTTTAAACATAACATAGCAGCGATAGCTCAGTGGGGAGACCAACAGACTGCAATGCAGAGGGTCTCGGGTTCGCACCCACGTCGCGCACCTCTGACTTTCGGTAGTTATATGACATTTCGAAATTATGTGCGTATTGATTGACAATTATCGTCTGCTCCATGCCTCGCAGAGCAGGTTAAGCCGTTGGTCCCGGCTGCCATGAACATCTATGGCAGTCGTTATTGGGATGTCAGTGCCCTATAACATCCTGACACTGGTCTAGCCTTAGGGTATCGTTAGCCTTCGGGTTGCAGAGGTCATGTGGCAGCCGCTCCGTGTAAAAACTGATATCCAGTCAAATCCGGTTAGACCAAAACAGCCGACCCCAAGTGACTTGGGAATAATAAAGGCTAAGAGAGAAGAAGACTCTCTTTAAACATAAAAATAAAAAAGTCAATAACACTTAGTTCTAGGCGGGAATAAAACCTGCCACCTCACTGCCATACCAATGATTCAAAACCACTTGGTATATCCCACTGCTGGACAAAGAGCTCTTCGTTTGATTTTAAATTTGTTGTTTTGTTAGCGTTCCCCTAATAATCCCTTTTCAAATGCGTCCAAGTCAGCTCACCATCACCGTTTAGGTCATACCCATCGTTGACTGTCTTATGTTATGACACCCATTTGCAGTACCTACTCTCTTTAAATCCTATACAATGTTTTTTTTATGAGAATATTAGATTTTGCCCGCGGCTTCGCTTGCTTAAAAGTAGGTTAGATTATGTAAGTAACAGTAATTTTATAAAATGTATCTTATGTTACTCAGTGGTAATACAGCTTTTTGGTGAAAGAATTTTAGAAATCGGTTGTGCTGCTATTGTTAAAAATCAAAAAATAAAATATCTACTTTATAATATTAGTATAGATATAGGTTACTTTGTCTCAAACCGGGAATACAACCTGTGACTTCACTGTCCTCAAGTTGAAGCCACTGAACCAGAAAGGCACTCAATAAATAAGGATATTTAAAATGTAATCTGACGTTGAGAGTAACAAGATTAACGGTCGTTTCGGCCGTTATTCATAATTAGAGATGCGATACGCAATAATTAAGTGATTCGATGGATAATATATAATATAAGCATTGTTTATACCCTGTCCCACTGCTGGGCACGAGCTTCTTCTCAGTGTGAGAAGGGTTAGCATTTCCAGGTTCGGATCCTGGTAGGGTCGCAAATAATTTTGGTCGCTGATGTAGTATCAGTGATCCACCCACCAGTAAAGGCAGGCAAACCGTGGTAGGTTTAGTCGGTAGCACCCGGGACTTTCCATCTTTCCCCGGGTGAGCCCGATATGCCCTCACCGCTCCCCCTTTCCCGCGGAGAGGAAAGGTAAATAGCATTCCCTCACGGTAAAAACAAAGAAAATGGTTAGTCCACACTGGCCTAGTGCGGGTTGACAGACTTCACATATCTTCGAGAATATTATGGAGAACTCTCAGACATGCTGGTTTCCTCATGATGTTTTCCAAAGCGAGATATAAATTAACTATTTAATATGCATATAACTTCGAAAAGTCAAAGATCCCTTGGGATTGAACTAGAAACCTCTGCGTGGTAATCCAACAATCTCGAACTAACTATAGGTGTAATAAAACACTGCACGGATGACGAAGTGGTTTGAAAGCTTGCCTTGCAACTGCCGTCGCGCCGAGTGTTGTGGGTTCGATACCCACACGGGGCAAAAAATTGTGTGATCCACAAATGGTCGTGCCGAGTCTGGATGTTCTTTGTGTCCGTTGTTTGAATGTTTGTAAAGACCCCCGCGGCACAGGAATTATAACTAGTGTGGGTATGTCTGTGATTAGTCCGATAAGCAAGAATAATAAATGCTTTAGGTCGCTCTTTTATTGCAGAAGGTTATAGACTAGACTATATTGTTATATAGCGTGATGTTTCACGCTATGACCAAAAGAAGCGGTGTAGTAGTCATAAACGTTAGGTAAAATCCCAGAGTACAACTAATCATAGAATAAGGTATGCCGTAAAGTATCTTACCAGTTGACTGATTCTAAGTATTTTGGACGAGTAATTTACCTGAAAAGAAAAACAGATTAATTAAATATCTTATTCAAAGTCACATAAACCGTTAAAGCACAAATTTTGTGAATGATAAAGTTACATACAAATCGTGGTAACTTTAAATAATTTTGCAAAGGATTGATGTCTTGGTAATAAATTGTCGACAAAACGCTTCATTTTAGGTTAAGAATAATTACTTCTGTGATTAAAGGTATGAGAGCTTCTTGCATATGAGATAGCTAAGCAATGTTTAGCTATCCTTACTAGTATTCAAATGTGAGAGAGTTTGCTTGCTTATTTGATTTTTTGTTACGCTTTCCCGCCTCACCTACTCAATCGATCATCATGAAATTTCGCATACACGTTGTCAGGGGTACAGAAAAGGACATAGAGTACCTTTCGTCCAAAAAAGACTAATACTACTTTAACCTAACCTACATTTTCGCGAGTGAAGCCGCGGCCAAAATCTAATATTTTTATAACCAGACTTATTGTCTGAACATTCACAAGTCAAACCCCAACACTAAACAGAGTCCCACAAACACAAGTTTAAAAGCTTTGCGTCAGTGAGTGCTACATATAGTTATGCCTACACCACTTAGAGAAGCGGGGCGCTTAAGCGAACGCTGACCCCTGTTTGAGGTCTAAAAATAGTACAATATGTACCTCAATTGTTTACGTATCAAATCGATTAATTTATTCGAGAATGAGTGCTGGGATGGTCGAGCCGTTTATGTGATTGTCTTGCTACTGTATGTGTGCCGAGTGGGTTCGTTCCACGAGATAACAGTTTGTGATTTACTAATAGTTGTTTGGAATCTGAGTGTTTTTTGTGTTCGTTCTTTGAATGACACTTGAGGGTACTGTAATATCAGCTCTGTATTAAACTGTTCCACAGCTTGGCACAGGCCTTTTCTCAGTGTGAGAAGTGTTAGACCATTGTTCACCACGCTGGTCCAGTGCAGGTTGGCAGATTTCACATATCTTCGAGAACATTATGTAGAACTCTTAGACATGCAGGTTTCCTCACGATGTTGACCTTCACCGTTAAAACAAGCGAGAATTAACTAATTAATACTCAACATAACTGCGAAAATTCAAAGGTCGCACTATAGTGCAACGGTCCAAAGAAAACATAATGAGGAAATCTGCATGTCTGAGAGTTCTACATAATGTTCTCGAAGATATGTAATAATAATATATATATATTCTACTACATACACACAACACCATCTAGCCCAAACTAAGCAGAGCTTGTACTAGGGGTACTAGACAGTGGATAAACATACATATATACTTTTTTTTTTTTGTAAATACATACATATTTTACATAGAAACACCCAGACCAAGACAAACATCCATGTTCATGCACACAAATGTTTGACTTGTGCGGGAATCGAACCCGCGACCTCAGGCGTGGCAGTCGGTTACACTAACCACTACGCCATCGAGGCCGTCTGGCATACTACATACATACAATACTACATACATACATACTACCATATGAAGTCTGCCAACCCGCACTGGGCCAGCGTGAGCTATCCAAACTTCGCACACTGAAAGAGGCCCGTGTCCAGCAGTGGAACATTTTATATACAGGGCTGATATCATAAGATATTTATACAGTTTTTACTAAATAGGTATTTGAAACGGTTATTTTCCTTAGTCGCGTATTCCATGGCCTGTTCGTGGAACAATGGCGATGACTTGCGGCGAAGTAATGCGCCACCGGCGGAATATTAATTTGTCAAACGTTGAATTATATACATTTTGTAATAAGCCACTGTATCGTTCGTTTCTAGGTATATGTTGTCGTGCAATCGTGAAGTCTCGAGTTTGATTCCTGATTTAAGTGTTTGCACGCGGCTTCACTCGCGTAAATATAGGTTGGGTTAGTAGTTAAGGCGAGTACGCGTATCAAACAAACAAACATAGTTATATATGTATATAGTTTATCTAATGTTTTGTAAACAGTTCTAGTATAAATGCGAGTGTAAGTTTGTTTGAAACTTTTAATTTAAAAGATAAAAACCAGCTTACATTCTTATTTATAACATTATAGTAAGGATGTATTTACTGGAGCTGTTTACAAAACATTAGATAAACTATGTCAATGGTGTGTTAACGTGACCGCAATGTGCGTAGATTAATAAATAATTGTCTCGTGTAGGTTTCGAACCCACTACACGGCTTCAACGATGCGTACCTACTGGACAATCCCTGCATAAAGGTGCCTTACTATAATTATTCCTACCAGTTCTATCTTTAACACAAAGTTCAATGAACAGTACAGTATCCATAATTACATTCAAATGTTAATTATGAACAATTATAATTGTTTTTTACAAATAAGGCTCTGTATACTAAGGCTCAATAAGGCTGTCGGCATAAATACTCATTGTATAAAGACCTCAATACTATAACTTACATTTAATATTGTCAGAATGTTTGTAAATACATGGTCAGCCCTTTTACCTGAAACTGTAGTCAAATGTGTATATAATAATATATAATATCAGCCGTGTATCAGCAGTGTAAGAAGGGTTAGGTGACAGTCCATCCCGCCGGCTCAGTGTGGCTTGGCTTCACATATCTTTGAGAACAATATGGAGAATTCTCAAACATGCAGGTTGCCTCACGATGTTTTCCTTCACCGTTAAAGCAAGCGATAATTAACTATTTTATACGCACATAACTTCGAAAAGTCAGAGATGCGTGCTTGGGATCGAATTCGACACCTCTGGCAAGTCCAACAGGCTATCCCACTAGGTGTACCCACATTTGAATATAAATTATTATTTAGCCAGTTATGGTCCAGCATAACAAGGGCTCAGCTTATTGCCGCATATCGGGCACAACTCCAGACTCCGTATCAAGTAATTTCTTGATAGAAAAGGCCAATATCTCTTTAGCCGTCTCGAGGAGCCAATCACTGGTCAGGCAGTGTTATACTTGCATATCAGATGGACATGCACTGAACACGAAATTATGTTCGTAGAACAAGTCGGGGTGTTGCTAATTTACAAGTATCGCCACCGAACACCTTCCGTAAACCACGGCCGCTTGCAAACACAAGGAATACAGTAAAAATCAACAAAATAAAATAGCTTTAGAAGATTAGGTTGCGCAACTAACATTTTTGGAAAATAGAAGATTCGAGAACTTGTCTAACGGCTATTTACTGAATCTGGCCACAAGAAACTAATAAATGTGTCATCAAATCGTGATTTGAATATTCGATCCTCAATCGAGTAAATAACAAAAACGAATTTCGAATTCGGGATCGAAGTTTCCAAATCATTCGTGACAATCGCGCGTCTTTACTCAAGACTAGGTTTAATGTAAATTGGTGTTTGCACGGATGTCGCAGTGCTTTAAACGGTCACCATGGCACTGCCAGTCGGCCTAACAGTTTAGGTTCAATCCTCCGGTACATTTCTTTGATCCACAAATAAGTGATTTTTGTATCCTTTGTTTCAAAGCCCTTAGCGACTCAAGGATAATCAGGACAAGTTGTCTTTTTGAAAAACAAGGTTTAATACGCGCTTCGCCTATACTTTCCCTCGTACTTTATAGCCGCACACGGTCAGTCGTTCTGCATAAGAATTGCGTACTAAAACCGGAGTCCATTGTGTTGGTTCGTAAACCTCTCTTTGTCAAACATATTTTGTATATTCGCCATTATACAAGCCTCTAAAACTTGCAGCTACTGGCAATATGTGGTCAAGGGAAATATATTACTACATTAGTGAGAAAGTACGCTCACATAACGTGACAACTCTTTGTGTTGCCTGCGAGCCTAGTACTTTGTTTTGTGTCGGTTAATTAGTCAGTCGTTTTACCTATTTATAAAAACCTAGTGGACGTGCTGCTCACGTGATCGCAGCGCCACCTACATGGTTTAATTCTAAATCTAATAAATAAATCCGTGGACTAACTCTTTACACATAAAATGTTATCAAAATCGTTTTATGCGTTTAGCAGTTCAGTGAAATGTACAGAAGAATTATATATTATGTAAAGAGAAGTAGTGGTCGCCTAGTGACGGAGAACCAACAATTGCAATTATTTAAAAATAAATATAACTCCTTGCAGTTACTGCGAGCCTGGTACCGTGAAGTCAGGTTATTCAGACAGCTTGTTTAAAATCTGCATGAAATGCAAGCACATAGACAGAGCGAGAAATACTGGCGCCATGATTTAACTCTTTACGCTTACTGTGAGCCTAGTACTTTGAGATATTACTACTAACTAGCTCTATTTACTTACTAGTCAGCGTAATTCAGATCGCTCGTTTCAACTAGTATCTATGTACATGAGTATCATGTAATATGATGACCTGGGAACAAGACAAGGACAATAATATAAATTTCTTTTGTTTTACTGGAGAAAACCAACATTTTAGAAACATAATCTGTCTCATTATTATGACTAACTTAAAATACGAACTTTAATCAATACATCATCAACGTTAGCGTCTTCACTGAACTACTCTTCTCAGGCGAACCAAGTCGCAGGCTAAACCTAGTCCGATTTACAGGAATTTAATTTGAAACAATTACAAGCAGTTAATATTTCACGTGACTTATTACGGCTACGAAATTGTTATAGTATCTAATAAAGCGCATGTACTGTGAGAATGTTATAACAACTAACGATTACTACCCTGCGTTCGAGTACGTTCACATAACGAGGCAACTCCTAGCGCTTACTGCGAGCCTGGTACTTTGTGCTGTGACTGCAAATACCTGATTACTTTAAATAGTCAGCGTTGTTATTCGGGCTGCTCGTTTTATCTAACTCCATGAGATCGTGTGATACTCTGGGAAACAGGACGACTTTACAAAAAATGTTGTCGCCTTGTCTTTTTTTTTTCTGATTTTATACTTCTAATTCGGATGTTCAAAACGTACAAGAGAATACAAATTTTAATTGTCAAAGTCGCGAAACTAACATAATTTAGTCATGTCAAAGTCGTGAAACTGATATATTTAGTCATGTCAATTATAACAGTTTCGAAATGCAAACCGTCGTTTGATCGAAAGAACTAAACTAATATTAGTGACTACATTTTGCCCGCAGCTTGTAAATGTAGGGTGTGTCAATTTTCTATCCCATTCCTTTTCTGTACCCCTGAAAGGTGTATGCGAAATTTCATGATGATCGGTCGAGTAGTTGAAGCGGAAAGCATAAAAAACAGACATTCGCATTTTTAACATTAACAAAGTTTTTTGGTTTACAACAGAACAAACAATTTTAATACTGTTGGCACAAACATATTTATTTTGATTGCAATTTTTGCTCTTGTGTGTAAAATAATATGCAAAATCTACTAAAACTATCCGTAAAATAAATGTGAATGTGAGTTTGTAGCATTAGCCTTCTTTAACGCATCAATGGAATAATGCTTTGCCCTGTTTTTTACATAGGGTATATATACCTACTACTAATCCCGGCATCCTATATAAAAATACACAGCTTCCGTGGCCATGCCAGATAGATAGCTGTCGAAAGCAAGATCAAAATTATAAGACAAGCTGTCAAAAGTACTAGGAGAGCAGAATAGACAAAGATACAAAAGGTATGGGAAAGTAAGAGAAAATGTTAATCCAGCATACTCCTGGAATGTTAAACTTAATACAAGCTGACGAATTTGTTTGTAACGCTTTCATTCCTCAACTACTCGACCGATCATCATGAAATTTCGCATACAACGTGTATGCGAAATTTCATGATGATCGGTCGAGTCAGTAGAGTCAGGGAAACAGAAAAGGACATAAGGTACCTTTTATCCAGAAAAGTGCTGTTCCCAAGCGAGGAAATCCGCGGGTCAAAGCTAGTTGTTTATAACTTTCAACGGGAGAATGAACGAAACATTCAATACAATATTTATTACATTGCATTGAAAATAAAAACGGAGCGATGAAAATTGCATCTGAATATTGAAAATACAATTTCCATATTCGATTGTTATGTATATATACTATTCGTTGGTTTGTCCGTCTGTCCAACACTTAAATTTGAGGTGCATTACACTCATGTTTCGCTAGTTATGTTTAGGTTAGGTTGTTTGTTAATTCTAACTAATATTATAATTCGAATGTCAGTTTGTTTGTTCGTTACACTTTCACGCTTTAACTACTCGACCGATCATTATGAAATTCCGCATATATGTTGTCAGGGGAACAGAAAGGAACATAAACACCTTTCATTCAGAAAAAAAATCTCTTCCGGACGTATAGAAATTTATTGACAGCGAAAGACAACGCGAGCGAAGCCGCGGCCAAAATCTAGTCTATCTAAAATGTAGTCTATTCTCGAAACATAAATAAATGTTTAAAATAGCCATTGCGTTTAGAACAGAAACTGTAAAATTAGATTTAGGACTTGTTGAGTAGTAGAGCCTCGCTGATTTCACCATGAATGGGCCGGCTCGACCGGGGAAGGACTACCCTCTCACAGAATATCGACGTGAAATGGCAGTGTTCCTATTGTTGTGTTTCGTTCGGTGAGTGAGAGTGCCAGAGGCCCAATTACCCTCTTTCCCCCAGCCCGCTTCTTTTCCTTCCCACTTCCTCCTTCCCTAAAGGGTCGGCAACGCGTACGTGATGCCTCTGATGTTGCAGGCGTCCATAGGCTACGGTGACCACTTACCATCAGGTGAGCCGTATGCTTGTTTGCCACCTTAGTTTTATAAAAAACACAAACATACTGCAATTTCATAGCTAAAGACCTAATATGTGATCTTCCACTTTGTTTCACTCATCTGTATCTTATTAATTTGTGGTAGTGACATCTTGTTATTAGTATAGTTACTAAATAGGTCCGTAATTACTGTACAACGTATCATAATTAGTGATATGTATACCTCAGGGGAACACGGTAGGAGCCAGCGGCGAAATAGATGTCGGAAAACTGATTTTTATATTTATAACTTAGCTTTTAACCGCGGTATCGCTTGCATTTTTTTTAGTATGAAATGGGTTAGACTATAGTCTACCACGCTGGCCCAGTGCGGGTTGGCAGACTTTATATATCTTCGAGAACATTATGTAGAACTCTCAGACATGCAGGTTTCCTCATAGTATTGCTTCACTGGTAAAGCAAGCGATAATTAACTATTTAATGCGCACATAACTTCAAAAAGTCAGAGATGCGCGCCTTGGGATCGAACTTGACACCTCTACATAGTAGTCCAACGGTAACTAGGTTAAGCTCTGTTTACAGAATTTTCGCATAACATTTTGTACGGCTCAAAAATCAAACCCGAGACTTGATTCACTACCAAGGCAATCTATTCCCTTTTCTTACGAAATAATTCAATTACTATGAGGAGAGAGAATTTTGTAGATTAAAGGTCGTTTTTTCAATAACCAGATAACCATGAACTGGAAAATAAATTTGGCATTCTGACAGTTTTCGTACGGACAATCTATCAAATTTATTCTTGGAGATAACGGTATCTGACGTTCTAAGAATCAGATCGAATAACACTACATGATTTTACGAATATTTTTTTGCCTTTTTAGTATGGAATCTTCAAGACCAAATTTCGGTCACAAGGACCAAACTTAACACAAGTGCACTGTCTGCTCCCTCACTCTCATAGTCCAATGGGACGGTAATCCGACACGACCGGAGAGAGAACAGGCGCAGGACCAACGCCTTCATGTTCCTTTCGAGGCACGGTGTGCGTACCACAGTCATATTTTTAAGTCTGGGTTGCTATTGACTATTTCTTGATAGAAAACTCAATAAAAATAAAGTAAATACGTAGCAAGCAAAGCCATGAGCCCGCCATTGCTTGTATCAGAGGTTTTTAATTAAAACTCCAGTACGGCGAAATGATACGATGCAGGCTGCCTTTCCGATCTCTGATCAATTTAACTTATTTCATCTCTGTATTCCGTCCCTTGATACGCATTCATTAATTAGCTGCAGTAAGTAATTATGTAGTGAAAGCAAAAGATTTAAATAATTTAAATAGATTGCCAGTAGTACTTTAATATAATATATATTTAATAAACAACGCTATAAAAGCCGTGTAGTTTAATTTCAACATTCACGCAAATTAAATAAAAAACATATTAAAAGACTAGCTGAAGCAGCACTATGTTTTTATTTATATAATATAACGTGTATTTTAATATAACGTGAGAGCAGGCGAACACGAGCGGGCATGCAACGTAGGTACTTGAACGCGCCCGATCACACTACACACTCACGGTACGATACGTGCCCACGCTGCCGCCATACTATTCCGCCTTATATTATGCTAATGTGTGCGTGGCAGCGCGTGCGTACACGGCGCCCGGCGCGCATGCACACATTCAAACCGACAGCGGCACATTCTATGAAGATGACTTACTATTCTTAGTATACTGTGAGTTGTGACCGAGACGACCACTTAAATTAACACCGTGAAGTCAAGTCAATGGTCACTTGCAGATAAGTCTTAGAAGATTTTTGTCATGATAACATGCAATGAATTCTACAATCTTCAAATATAACAAATCATCCTAACAATTTAATTTTGGACGATATAGCTACAGTTCTTGCAACTCACGAAGGCGAGCGGGCGTTGCGTATTCATGCACAGTGCGGTAGTATGCGTGTTTGACAGAGCGGTCAGTTGTGAGCGACACTTACACACACACATACATAGCCCACTCGCCTTCGTGACTTGCAAGAACTATACCATTTCTAAACACAAAAGCCTAAAACAAAAATTGCCCAACCTAGAACCGAACTTAACACTTTTTTTACGTGGGGGAATGCTTTGACGCATACCTCTCCGCGGGGCGACGGAGAGGTTATGTCGGGCTCATCGGGGAAAAGATACCCCGGTAATACCGACTAAACCTACCACGGTGTTCCTCGACATAACCATAGACGGCGAGGCCGCGCGAATCGCTTTCACATGCAATCGCGACCCCGCCGTGGTTTGGGCCCGCCGTGTGAAACGGCAGGCCACTGCACGAAGAATATTTCCTCCACCATCCCCCTGAGCGGGGGGGACAAAGACACGATACAGAGGCGCACGTGGGAACACGCACGCCGCCTCTCGGACCTGGTGCTGATCGGGTGGCGAGCAGGCCCACGCAGCCCACCACCCCCAGGTCAATAATCCAACGGTCTCCAACTAGGCTATCTCTGCTGTAACCCAACCATAATCAGCGAAAAGTGGTTGTAATACGCCTCATTTTACCCCTACGGGGCTACATGCATTTCTGTATACGTGTATAATAACAAAGTTAATGAACGAATGAGAAGCTATACACGTATAACTAAACATAGGTAATTTCTTCGACATTTTCCTTGAACCGCTTGCTAATAGTGAAAACCCGCTGGATTATATGTAATTGTATATTCGATACAGGTTTGTGTCGTTATCATATTAATAATATAAATAATTAATTAACTTAACACTAAACTTAACTTACCACTAACTCAACAGTCATTAACTACCGTTACAAACTGCAAACTGAACTAAATATTTGGCATGCCAGCAAGCTATAAGAATGCACATAAAATGCTTTATTTTATGAAGATCTACGCAAAAATACCAGCCGGCGATGAGTCACTGGGAACACCGAGGTATTAGCATTCCTTACACGGCCGGGTTGTGAAGCTAGATAGATAACGATACGACACGTATATAAGTAACTATCAATATATTAGACTGCACGGATGGCGTAGTAGTTTTAGTGCCAGTAGCCACTGCGCCAAGTATTGTGGGTTCCGAACCCCACGAGGGACAAAAATTTGGGTGAACCACATATGGTTGTTCCGAGTCTGGATGTTCTTTGTGTCCGTTGTTTGAATGTTTGTAAAGTCCCCGCGACACAGGAATTATTCCAAGTGTGGGTGTTGTATTAATGAATAAAAAAATATATAGATACTAATATTATAAACAGAGATTTGATTTTTTTATTTGTTTGTAAGCTATTGGGGTAGTTTAAGAATCGATTAGAAAGCGCTGATATTGATTAACCTGTTGTATGCCAGAATACCAGACATAATAGAAAAAGCATTGTGTCTCGCGCAGATCCACGTTCCGGCATACCAGAGGTTAATCGATGAAAAAGAAAATGTTATATCTTGTGTCAATAATGTATACGGCATTATTTGACACTGTTTTCCATTGTACAGAGTCCATATTAAATGATGCTTAAATATGACCACACCTTGACCACACGCTGTATAAGCGCGAAGTTATGCCACAAGATCGATTGGGTTCTGAATCGAATTTGATGCCCGGGTTGAGCAATATTATAATTTATCCTGAAATTTTCAGTATCAGCACGAACTATGGCTAAATCCACATGACTCCAAACCAAAGACAACAAAACATAAAGACGATACACTGCCTACACCCACGCCATTTTCTAATACATAGAGCTTCTATTCAATTTAGAGCAGACAATTTTAAACTTTAATAGAAATTAAAGTTTTATCGTAGTTACGCTGTCAGCTACAATATTGGAGAGCACAGACAGACATTATATACTTATATATATACGTGTCTGGGTTGCAAAGGGTGAATGATCTTAATGCCAATGCACTCACCGTAAAGGAGTTATTTTCCACTGCAATATATAATAAAAATGTATAAACAACATATATTGTGTTTTCGTACATAGTTTCACGCCCGTTTCTTCGAAGAGGTAGGTCTTATTTCTTTAGCTATGGTGTCTATCCTAATTAATATTATAAATGCGAATATGAGTTAGTTTATTACGCTTTCACGCCTTAACTACTCGACCGATCACTGAAATTTTCTCATACACGACGACAGGGGCACAGAAAAGGACATGAGGTACCTTTCATCCAGAAAAAAGTACGGAGCCCGAAAGATAGAACATTGACATTCCTACAATTATGCGAGCAAAGCCGTGGGGAAAATCTAGGAAATTATACATTTAAATATAATAATATCAGCTCTGTATTAAACTGTCCAACTGCTGGGCACGGGCCTCTTAGTGTGAGAAGGGTTAGGACATAGTCCACCACGCTGGTCTAGTGCGGGTTGACAGACTTCACATATCTTGGAGAACATTATGGACAGCTCTCAGACATACAGGTCTTCTCACGATGTTTTCCGCCCAATTTGTTAGAGTTTCTATGGTGCCATTTTCATCGGTAAAATATTTTCAGGATTTATTTTTGTTTACTAACCAGGACCAAAGATTTCCATTAAAGATGTGTCTTAACGTAACTGAGATAGCAGAAAAGCGTACATATTAAGAAAAGTGAGCTCACACTTTATATTAAAACGATAGTGTACAATTTTCAATATGACTGAGCGTGTTATTACTATATTTATAATTAATGTTGGTATTGTCTGCATGAAAGCGTCCATATTAAGAAGAGTGAGCACACACATTATATTTGAAACGATAGTGTACAATTATCAATATGAGAGAGCGTGATAATACTATATTTGTTATTCATGTTGGTATTGTCTGCCTGAAAGCGTCCATATTAAGAAGAGTGAGCACACACATTATATTTGAAACGATAGTGTACAATTATCAATATGAGAGAGCGTGATAATACTATATTTGTTATTCATGTTGGTATTGTCTGCTTGAAAGCGTCCATATTAAGAAGAGTGAGCACACACATTATATTTGAAACGATAGTGTACAATTATCAATATGAGAGAGCGTGATAATACTATATTTGTTATTCATGTTGGTATTGTCTGCTTGAAAGCGTCCATATTAAGAAGAGTGAGCACACACATTATATTTGAAACGATAGTGTACAATTATCAATATGAGAGAGCGTGATAATACTATATTTGTTATTCATGTTGGTATTGTCTGCCTGAAAGCGTCCATATTAAGAAGAGTGAGCACACACATTATATTTGAAACGATAGTGTACAATTATCAATATGACTGAGCGTGTTATTACTATATTTATAATTCATGTTGGTATTGTCTGCCTGAAAGCGTCCATATTAAGAAGAGTGAGCACACACATTATATTTGAAACGATAGTGTACAATTATCAATATGAGAGAGCGTGATAATACTATATTTGTTATTAATGTTGGTATTGTCTGCCTGAAAGCGTCCATATTAAGAAGAGTGAGCACACACATTATATTTGAAACGATAGTGTACAATTATCAATATGAGAGAGCGTGATAATACTATATTTGTTATTCATGTTGGTATTGTCTGCTTGAAAGCGTCCATATTAAGAAGAGTGAGCACACACATTATATTTGAAACGATAGTGTACAATTATCAATATGAGAGAGCGTGATAATACTATATTTGTTATTCATGTTGGTATTGTCTGCTTGAAAGCGTCCATATTAGGAAGAGTGAGCACACACATTATATTTGAAACGATAGTGTACAATTATCAATATGAGAGAGCGTGATAATACTATATTTGTTATTCATGTTGGTATTGTCTGCATGAAAGCGTCCATATTAAGAAGAGTGAGCTCACACATTATATTTGAAACGATAGTGTAACCTAGTAGCCCATCGATGATTTAAATCCTAACTTCATATTATAAATGCGAATGTGAGTTTGTTAGTTTGTTACGCTTTCACGCCTTAACTACTCGACCGATCATCATGAAATTTCGCAAACACGTTGTCAGGGGATATATAGAAAAATCAAAGTACCTACTGTTTCCGTGAGATTGCGATATATTTAATTTTTGTTTTTTAGAAATAATGCCCACACCAGGTATTCCTGTGTCACGGGAGACTTTACAAACATTCAAACAACGGACACAAAGAACATCCAGACTCGGAACAACCATTTGTGGATCACACAACATTTTGTCCCGTGTGGGATTCGAACCACACACTCGGCGTAGTGGCAGCAGCAAGGTAACCACTTAAACCTCTACGCCACCCGTCCTATTTTTGAGACATTTTGACTAATCACATACAAATCGATTGACCAGTCACTAGCGCTGTAATGACTGTAACTAGTAGAAATTCGTAGTCTACCAACCCCTCAAGGGAGGCGTGGGTTACGTCTAATATTCTACACAATACAAGTATTAGCAGTGTGAAGGATCAGAGCCGCAGACGTTTCATACAAGATTATCTTAGTTACGTGAACTGAATACATCAACCGGGATCTGAACCCGTATTACTCGCGTTCACTGCCTCCGTGGCACAGCGGTAGTGAATGCGACTGCTGTGCATGAGGTCTCGGTTTCGAATCCCAGGTCGGGCCAACAAAAAGTTATTGCGTTTTTCTGTTAAGAAATCTCAATACGAGTCCGGAGTTAGGAAGTTGGCGGTGTTACACACCCCCGCGCCTCAGAAAGCACATAAAGCCGTTGGTCCTGCGCCTGATCTCTCTCCGGTCGTGTCGGTGACGTCCCATCGGATTATGAGAGTTAGGGAACAGAGAGTGCACTTGTGTTTGCCCACACGCTTGTGCACTATAATATCTCTTGCATAGGCTGCGCCTGATCTTTCGCAGATGGCCAGTCTCCGTTAAGATTGGCCGCGGTGTCTGAAATTCGGTCTGGAGGACATTATTAAAGATGATAGACTCTATATCACTGAAGGGGTGAGCAATGTGTATAATTATACCATTACCAAATAATTAGCAAAACCGACACTTCCAATGAAATACGACCTAGTTTATCGTTAATTAACTTCATAATTAATATATAATAAATATTGAATATGACAGAAAACCATATCACTAATGAAAGTTCAAATAATTGATTAAACACATAATGCATTAATTATTTATGTCCATACATTATCATATTAAATCAAATATGGTGAATTAAATAAATACGGACTAGGTAAAGCAGCGATAGCCCAGTGGGAGAACGTTGGACTGCCACGCAGAGGTCTCCAGTTCGAATCCCAAGGCACATATCTCTGAGCTTTCGAAGTTATGTGCGTATTTAAATATACAGGCTGTCCGGTAATTCGTGGATAACCTTGAAATGTCTTATGGTAGAACAGACGGCCGTTCAGAAAAAAATGTTTTTTTTATCCTAACTACTACCCGAGATAATTATGATTTGTTTTTTAATTACCGTATTTAACTTTCTTGTACACTACGACTATAAATGAATGAATTCCATCGGCGTTTTGTTGTTTTATTATTAAACACTAATTATGCTAATAGATAGATAGTCAAAAGTAAGACTAGCTGTTGCACTTCTTCTATATTTTTCTTTTTTTTTCTGAACGGCCACAAGTCTACTGTAAGACATTTCAAGGTTATCCATTAATTACCGGACACCCTATATATTATTTTTAAAGACAACCTGCGCTCGTGGAATATTTCCTGTATCGCGGGGGACTACATACATTCAAACAACGGACACAAAGAACATCCAGATTAGGAACAACCATTTGTGGATAACACAAATTTTTGTCCAGTGTGGGATTCGAACCCACAACACTCCGCCCAATGGTAGTGGCGAGGCGACCACTTAAACCACTACGCCATCCGTGCATGTTGACGCACACTTTAACGGTGAAGGAAAACATCGTGACGAAACCTGCATATCTGAGTCTTCTCCATCATGTTCTCGAAGATATGTGAAGTCTGCCAACGCGCACTGGGCCACCGTGGTGGACTATGGCCTAACCCTTCTATTCAAACTTAACAAATCTCTTACTGGCCCTAATTCCTATTTTACGGACACAAAGAACCCCCAGGCTCTGAACAACTATTTGTAGACCACACATTTTTTTTTACTTCCCGAATCGAATCTTCTTGAATCGACTTCTTCTGGAATCGACCCCACAACACAGATTGGTAACGGTGAGATGTCTACTCACCACTGCGCCATCCTTGCAGTGACTGGACACGAACCTTGGACCATGACACTCAAATATTACCGCATCACTACATAAGTAATATATAAACGACATTGAAACAATTGTGTATTGTTCCAAACTGTGACTGATTGTCAATTGATGACCGATTTGGGATACGATTCCCGTGTCGGTCAATGACGAACCACTGAGTAACTGTTTATGAGTTTAAACTGTTGTAATTATCAACCAAAGTAATTTAGAATACCGTTTTATTTTTTTACTAGTCTTTGTCCGCAGCTACGCTTGCTTAGGAACTGAACTTTTTCCTGGATGAAAGGTACCCTATGTCCTTTTTAATACCCTTGACAAGGCGTATACGAAATTTCATGATGATTGGTCTAGTAGTTAATGTGTAAAAGCGTAACAAACAAACTCACAATAGACATCCTTAGAGTCACTGACGCGCTGTGGTCTTAAATTTTAGCCTAGTTTTATGTGAATTAAATAATTAATTATCGCTCGCCTTATCGATTAAGGAAAACATCGTGAGGTATCCTGTATGTCTGTGCCTAACCTTTCTCACACGTAGAAGAACACAAGCAGTTTTCCTCATGCTTTTTCGTTTACTATTAAACCAAGCGATACTTAATTAACCATTTAATACGCACATAATTTCGAAATGTCCAAGATGCACGCCTTGAGATCGAACGCAAGACCTCTGCGTGGCAGTCCAACGCTCTCCCCCACTAGGCTATCGCTGTATATACAATTATATATATTAATATAATATGATCGCTACCGATTCCATATTTAGATTTAAGCTTGAGTTTGGTACAGTGTCTGCGTTTGGAAGCGAGCCAAGCACTGCTTGTGGCGAGTTTAATAAATACTTGTAAACTTAATACTGAAACATACATGAATATCCTGAACGGGTGGGCAGATGTGTAATACAGCCGTTTTAAAGTACACAGTATGTTTTAGGTCGCCTAGTAGTAAAAACTAATATTTTGTGCTACTGATGCATGGTTGGACAAATTTTCAGACCGCTAATGAAAATTTCATGACAAAAGCTAAAATAATATTTATTATAAATTTTCTATTCGCGTGCTAAAGCTCGCATATAATATTTTGGATTGGTGTATCCAACAAATCCATACTAATATTATAAAGCTAAAGAGTTTGTTTGGTTGAACGCGCTAATCTCAGGAACTACTGGTTCAAAATGAAAAATTATTTTAGTGTCGGACAGCCCATTTATCGAGGAAGGCTATATAACATCACGCTACGACCAATAGGAGCGCAGGTTAGCTAATATTAAATATTTATTACGGTAATAAAGATTTTTTACTTTGACTTCAAACGGGCAGCAGACAATGAAAAAGTATTGTGTCTGGGGCATTGAGTAAAAAGTTAACTATAATATTTCTACCCATACCCCTGTGTTTGTATAACAAAATGGAGTATGTAGTTATGTGCGCAAGTAAATCTCTCAGTGGCAACCAGCTGAATTGGTAGACACATCACATAATATGGTGCTTGACAATATACTAACTGAATCACATTTACATCGTAAACGCAGAGCGGTAGGGCTGCCACTGACTACTATAACACATGACTGCACAACAAAATGTGAGAAATGATTCAAAAGCTTAATGGCTTTTTTCTTTTGTTTGCTGAAGCCTTGATGAGCACAGATTGTAGGTTCGAGTTTATGTTTAGTTTTGCAAAATGTGAATTATTCCTGTGTGTAAATTAGACTTTTTATTCTTCTGATTTTATTCCAAGATTACCTATATAATTATATAACACATGTTTTTGCCGATCATTTCCACGTGACGTATTTTAACGGGTTAAAAAGTAATATATGTATTATACCAGGATCTATGGTATACCTATTTGAATTTATTGCAAGTTATATCAAGATCAACGAATTTCGGATGATTTAGTAAAAAAAATACATCAACAAAAATCATTACAATTTACAATCTTAAGTACTGTTCCCAAACGAAGCCAGAGGAAAACCTAGTAATATGTAAAATCATTACTATATTTCGTAACACGCTATAACTTGTGTGTGACAACCCTAACCGCTGTTAGTGGCATGTCATTTCATGCTCTAAATACCGCGACGGTACGCACTCCGTTCAACAATATTATTCGTATAAAGACTCACACATTTTTGATGCTCTTCTCTAAAGAATTCTGACAACGACGAAGACATTTTTGCAGAAGCCCTTCTGTCTTTCTCCCACTGCTAACGCTGTGAGTATGAAACGAATTCCGCGGCAACGGAATTCTGTTCGAATTTGACTAACAATGCATCAGATTCATAACCGAAATACATTTTAATTCTGTTAAAATTGATGGCTATATTTTTGCAAGTGTATGAAGTGCAACTAGTATGTCAAAATCGTTAGCCAAATATATTTTGATTGAGCTAAAATCGTGCCATGTTTTTGGGAAATGTATAAAGCAATTAAGGCTTTGGTTGTTTTAGAGGTAGCTTGATAAAACAATTTCTGAGTAATAATTTAAATTAGGTATCGTGTTTGGTAACTGTAAATGATGTCTGTGATTCTGACTCATAATTTATACACTCTTAATAAAACAGAAACGAATGTGATTACTTAAGAAAACAAATTTTAACTCTGTTGCAATTACTTACTTCAAATATAATATTAGAAATTATTGTCACTCAATCAGAGTACTATATACGGATTTTATCGCGTTGTTTATTTGACACTATATTACATAATTTTGAAAACTGTTACACTACTACTACTATTAAACTTTACTAATGTTTAAGCTTATTGAATTATTATTAAGGCTATTTAGATTTAATTTAATTTTACACTTTCCCCGACGTTTCGGTTGCTTTTCAGCAGCCATGGTCACGTATATAGTAGTTTAATTTCAATGAATAATATTCGCGTAAACAGAAAACAATATTACTCAATTAGAGTTCAAATTGCCTTAATACTATATTTGGAGTTACGTCGCAGTTTTATTAAGAGTGAGAATATTATATTCACGTGCATACGAGGAGGGGAAGGCAGAGGTGTATAAAACCAGATTTTCTTTTTCTGTACCCCTGACAACGAGTATGCGAAATTTCAAGATGATCGGTTAAGTAGTTAAGGCATGAAAGCGTAACGAACAAACATACCCACATTTGCGTTAATATAAGTAAGAATGTAATCACAGAAATGTACATTCAAGTTAGTAACAAGTACATGACAATTTAGCTTTAAATATTCACCATACATTGTATCCGACATCTTTATAAAATCGCGTAATTAGTTGTTAATAGTATCTTGTATCTTATGTGGGGGCCAGTCAGTGCAGACCGGCTACACTTCGACCCAGTCGGATCTTTTGTGTCGACACTCTCCCAATAACGACTGCCATAGATGTTCATGCAAGCCGGGACCGACGGCTTAACGTGCTCTCCGAGGCACGGAGCAGGCGATAATTGTCAATCAATAAGCACATAATTTCGAAAAGTCATATAACTTCCGAAAGTCAGAGGTGCGCGACGTGGGTTCGAACCCGAGACCCTCTGCATTGCAGTCTGTTGGTCTCCCCACTGAGCTATCGCCGCTATATTGCTATTGTGTTGTGTTACTATTGTTAATAGTACCACAACACAAGGCTGCTGTCTGTAATCCTAACAAATAGTATAAATGCGAATGAGAGTTTGTTTGTTTGTTACGCTTTTACGCCTCAAATACTTGCAAATCATCATACAATTTTGCATACACGTTGTCAGGAGACCAAAAAAGGACAGAGGGTAACTTTCATAAAAAAAAGTACTGTTACCTCAGCAACAGTACTTTCTCTTGACAAAAGGTATTGTTAGTTAGTAGTTCTAATTTCTTCGAAGACAACTCCCGCCTAGAAATCATGAATAATCCTGTGTCGTCGCGGAGAACTTTACAAACATTTAACTTCACATTTAAACAACGGATACAAAAATCATTCAGATTCGGAATAACTATAGTATCTTAACGAGCAGCGAGATGACCAATTATACCATTGCGCCATTCCAGTCATTATGAAGGTACTTCCTCTATCAATCTCCTCCAGGCCAATCTCATTGTGCCTTACTGAAATTGATCGTATACCCGTCACTTTTCACTAATAGACAACCCCTCAAAGTCTTATAATACTTAAAAGTACCATTTTACCTCAGTGCAAATTACAAAAGAGATGTAAAGAGAGCATTTAAAATAGGTATTATATTAATACTGTAAAAGTTTTCCGCTTCCGGTAGGGGAGGCGGACATTTTGAATCAAGTTTACAACGGCGGTAATGCCGTAGGGATGTACGTAGTCGATTGTGATAATAGGGTGATTACAATCCATGTAAAATGTTTATGAATTATATCGATGGGTTTTGTGATGGGAATTGGTTTTATCGATGTTAAAGAGGCGTGCATATATTTGAGTTGGCAGAAGTGTATTATGCCCACATTGTGATATGTATAGATTTAGGTCCTAAGATAGCCTATTTTAGCACATCGCGATGCTATTGAGATTTTTTCGGCGACAAACTCAATAAAATTCACAATTCCGACGGAATCGAACCTGAACACTCGCATTTACTATCGCTGCCCATGATATCCCGTTTTCCAAGGATTATTTACTTATTTGGATCGCCAACAAATGATATAATATAATATAATAGTCTATCACATACATACACACAACACCATCTAGCCCAAACTAAGCAGAGCTTGTATTATGGGTACTAGACAATGGATAAACATACTTATATACATGTTTTTATAAATACATTCATATTATACATAGAAACACCCAGACCAAGACAAACATCCATGTTCACGCACACAAATATTTGACTTGTGCGGGAATCAAACCCGCGACCTCAGGCGTGGCAGTCGGTTACACTAACCACTACGCCATCGAGGCTGACATATACATTTCGTACATCTAAATAATAATTACAAACACGCCTTGTGCTAATTCACTTACAGGCAACCACATCAAACAAAAATAAAACATTCGCCACAAAAATTAAATAAAATGCTAAATTTAATGTGAATGTATATACATTCACATTAAATTAAAAAGAGAGAAGAAATGAAAAAGATAAACTATAAATTAAAATTCAAACTTGGCCTAGTTTGGTATCATAATTAGGGTAATATTGTCTTCTGTTAACGCGAATATTATTCATACCATCTTAGTCTCCCCGTGATCATGGCTGCTGAAAAGCAACCGAAACGTCGGGGAAAGTGTAAACTTAAATATAAATAGTTTTAATAATAATTTAATTAGTTTAAAATTAGTAAAGTTTGATAGTAGTACTAGTGTAACAGTTTTCAAAACTATGTAATAAAGTGTCAAATAAACAACGCGATAAAATCCGTATATATAGTAGTTTAATTTCAATCATAATTAAGGTTTAGAGACTATCAGTTACTATAAGCTTCAATATAACTGCAATTTCAGCCACGGTAGCGCCTAATAGACGGTAGAAGAAAGAACAAAAAGACTCCAAAGACTTTGGGATTGAAAGCGTCAATAGGCGACGGTAACCATTTACCATGAATACATATTAATGTTTACCATCTTAAATAACACAAATATATCGATAAAACCGCCTCACTATTGAGCAACAATAGCACTGATGAAAACGTAGAATTTATCGCTTGGACGCAAATCGAGCCAATTTGATTCGATTGTCACGCTACCGAGAGAAATACAAGCGAAAATTGTTTTATTAACTACCTACTGCATTGTGGGGGTGACACATAACATCACGTGGTTATATGCTTCAAGTAATAAGCAGAGCTGGAGGCCACACACGTATTGAAACTTTTTTTTTAAAGTTTACAATCTATTTGGGTTTCAAATTACTAGTATTCATGTTAACCCCTCCAGCTAGGCTAGAACGCTTGTATTAGGAGTAGATGCATGTCAGTAGCAATGAGTGGGATTCAAACCCGCGACCTCTCTATCGCCAGTCCAGTATCTTATCCATTGTAATATACCTTATCCATGCTAAGTTTGTAGCGTAATATTGGTTATAGGCTCACTTTTCGCTAGTTCTTACCAAGTTCTTAACCACTTAGATAACTGACTGTAGAGTACATCTCTGAATTGTGAGAGAGACATAACATCACGTGATTATATACTTTAACAGGTTCCCTGTCCGATGAATCACATATCGCACCCTTAATAAAACATAGACTTATCTCAGTATTTTGGATTAAACAAATTTGAACTCTATTGCAAAGATTTAACACAAATATAATATTAGAATTTAACATATACAATTAGAGTTCAAATTGCCTTACTTTCAAATTTCGAGTTAAGTCGCTGTTTTATTAAGAGTGCGAATGATACATAACAATTGATTTTCTATTGTGTTTATCACGGGACAGTGAAAGGGTTAAGTTATAGGCAGAGTTGTCGGCCAGCCATGTTGCGAAAATCATATCTAAGTTTGTGTAGTGTTGCGTTGAATAGTCAGTTTTTAAGTTCGCCTGAAGAACTGGTTCGGTTAGGCAGAGGCGTTATCTATATATTAATACGTGAAGCAAAAACTTTGTGCCCCTATTTACTAAAATTGCGCGGACGGAGGAGTATGAAATTTGGCACAGTTAAAGTTTATATGGAGAAGGAGGGGCGAATCCTAATATATTATAAAACATGCATTAGTAATACATTAAATTAATGAAAATAAACTACACGCATACAATCATGCATTTGACACACGCAGTCGAATCGCGTTCGTAGTATTTCAACATTGTTCGTCTGACGTCGTAGAGTTCTTTGTAACTGTGGTTACCTATACCTTATTTATATGTAATAGAGAAAAACAGAAAACAAAGTAGAAAGCTTAGGAATTTTGGTCTAATTTTGACCACTAGGCGACCGCTTCTTCTTCTCTCTTAGCCTTTATTATTCCTAAGTCACTTGGGGTCGGCTTTTCTGGTCTAACCGGATTTGACTGGATATCAGTTTTTACACGGAGCGGCTGCCACAACCGCAACCCGAAGGCTAACGATACCCTAAGGCTAGACCAGTGTCAGGATATTACAGGGTACTGACATTTCCAATAAAGACTGCCATAGATGTTCATGGCAGCCGGGACCAACGGCTTAACGTGCTCTCCGAGGCACGGAGCAGGTGATAATTGTCAATCAATACGCACATAATTTCGAAAAGTCATATAACTTCCGAAAGTCAGAGGTGCGCGACGTGGGTTCGAACCCGAGACCCTCTGCATTGCAGTCTGTTGGTCTCGCCACTGAGCTATCGCTGCTACTTACTACCACTAGCCACTAGGCGACAGCTAGTACATATAATAAGCGTTAATAACTTTTTATATTTGTTACTATATCTTGTCAAGAGGTATTTTGCTTTTTACTAAAAAAAGCTTAAGCACTAAAATTTATTCTTGTGTCGCGGGGGACTTTACAAACAAACCACGGGCACAAAAAACACGCAATCTTGGAACAATAATTTGTGAACCGCACAAATTTTTGTCCCGTGTAAGGTTGACCTTTAGCACTCGTAGTGGCAGAGGCGAAGGTCACTAAGACCACTATACCTTCCGTGCAATGTGTGTAGATTTAATGTGACAGCACTGTCTACCCCGCAAAGATTTACAAGCATACTACATAATATGAAACGTGGACGCACACGTTTAAGTAAATCCTAGATACATAAATGTATTGGTTGAATTAGTTAACCCGCCTGAGCTAGTCTCTAAACTCTCTAACAACACTGTGACAATGTTCCGTGTACTGCGATTATCATATTACTGAGGAACAACAACAAAATTTAGTTTAGTTACTAAATTATACATGCCAGTAATTCCTTGACATCGATTTTGGTATAATTTTCGACGCGTATCGCAGTGAATGCGGTTGCAGTGTATGTAGTAACGGGTTTGGTTGGCACGCCGGGATACTTCATGCATTACAGAAAGTGTTTTAAGATTTTCTGTTTGGATATGTTCTGTAATTGTGTTCGGTAGAGGGCGATAAGCTGATTCCATGATGCTACAGAGATTATTTTGATATAAGTAACTAATAACATTTTACCTGATCTGCGTATAGAACCTTAACACAGCAGCTCCGCCCCATTCACTACTATTGCGCCACCGAGGCTGTATATCAACTTATGACCCAAGTTTGGACAGAGTGCAGATTAACAGTAGTCTTAAAACTAAATTAAGCTGGCGAAATGTAAGTAAGTAAGTAAGTATTTATTTTTCAAAACATAGGTATCATATTATAACAGAGGCGCTCATAGCCAGTTGCACTCACTGATCGGTAAACGATTAGCAAAGTTAAGCAACGTTGGGTGCGGTCAGTCTATAGATAGGTGACCGCTTAGTGGTATTTCATCTGAGCGTCTCCGTGCTTCGGAGGGCACGTTAAAAGTCGGTCCCGGTTGTTGTCAAATTGACTACAGTCGTTAAACCATGTCAGAGGCCTACGGGCGGCTTGAACAACTCTTGACAACAGGTTGGCCACTAACCACACGAAAAGATAGATAGATAGATAGAGAAAACAAAAAAAAAGTACATTTATAATGAAAAATGAGGTTACCACTCAGGTTTGTTGTTGGTTTGAGGTATCAACCGCAAACCAACCCTGATATTATTTGGTAACCCCAAGTGACGCCCGGACGTACATCAGCTACTCAATGTAATATTTTACAAACACAAACACAAAACACAAAACTACGTATGATATAAATGTCGGTCTTTAATACACTTCTGCCCGTCGAAGATATTTAAGCAAGCAAGATTCTATTAAATAGGAATATCTTTTTTATTTTACTTGTACCTTAACTAAACAGTAAAAGCCTAGTGGATCACCGTTGGACGTCGGACGTAGAGGTCTCGAGTTCGACCTCACACAACCAATTAAGTCTTTCCGAAGTGTGTATTAAATAGTTAATTATCGCTCTATTATCTTGAACGGTGAAGGAAAACATCTTGAGTAAACGTGCATATCTGGGATTACATAATGTTCTGGAAGATATGTGAAGTCTGCCAACCCGCGCTGAGCCAGCGTGGTGGACTATGGCCTAACCCTTCTCACGCTCAGGCCATGCTCTAGTCTCAAGTCCGATCCCTATTCCCTATGCACACAACTCTGACATTTCGAAGTTATGTGCGTATTAATCAATAAATTATCGCTCGCTTATACGGTGAAGGGAAACATCGTAAGTAAACCTACATGTCTTAAATTCTCCATAATGTTCTCAAAGATATGTAGTCTGCCAGTCCACACTGAGCCAGCATGGTGGACTATGGCCTAACCCTTCTCACACTGAAAAGAGGACCGTGCCCAGCAGTGGGACAGTTTAATACAGGCCTGATACACCTCTACTTACCCCTTTCAATATACTCGTGAGAAGTATTTAATTAGCTTTCGTAATAAATAGCTTGGCTCGTTTTTTCTCGTAGCGTCCAAAGCATCCTCCATTTGAGTTTAATTTAAAAAGTATACAAATGGTTGTACATCAATTAGTTCCTGCTCACCCTGCTCAGCGAGGTGCGCGTGAGGAAGTGGACGGACGTGTAATGACGGGACGGGCTAACACGTACGCGTACAGTCCCACTGTCGTACGACACGAGAAAAGGAATTAAACAGCTTTATACAAATTTTGTCGCGTTGTTTATTCAATTACATAATTTTACACTTTATTACATAATTGCCAAAACTATAAAGTCGTTTAATTTCGATAAAAAAGGAAAGACAAACATTTAATTTTTGTTTTTCTTTGTAATTTTAACTCGGAAATTATTAAACATACTTTAAAAATTCTTTCACCATTAAAAACTATATTATCACCGTGACATAGGCTATATTTTATTTAAAAAATACTGTTACTAACATAACCTCACCTACTTTCACGCGAGCTAAACCGCAGGCAAAAGCTACACTACAAAATTTTGAAATATGACAGTAGATGCTATTATTGATCTTTACAACAATTTAAGCTATATAAATTAATTAAAACTATTTATATTTAAGTTTACACTTTCTCCGTCGTTTGGGTGGCTTTTCAGCAGCCGTGTTCACAAGTCAAGCACGTCAATGAAAAGTACTGTTTCTAACCTAACCTACATTTGCGTTAGCAAAGCCGCGATAGGAATGACGGAAGTAAAAAAAAATATCGATGCATCAATATTTATTAAAATATCAATATCAGCATCGATATCTCAAGAAAAAAATTACGATACATCGGACAAATTAAAAAAAAATGTGGTTTTAAATTAATTATTTATTTAGTTCAGCCTAGCTCAATAATATCAATAGTAATTTTAATATAAAATGTACATTATTTTAATGTACAAAAATCTCAATAAGCAGACTACTCAACAGTAATCTGTCATAGACAATACAGTTATTATTTTTCCGTTCGTTGCTATCTTTTACGGTTTTGAATACCAGCGAATTTAGTTACATAAATAAATAAAAAATATGTCGTTTTGGATACAATTTTCGATATTGACTATTTTGTATCGATATATCGATACATCGGATCAATATATCTATTAAAATATCGATATATATTGAATTAAAAATATCGATACATCGATACTTTTTCAACGAGCCTAAGCCGCGGGCAAATACGCTATAAATGCGTCGTGTTTTCGTGTCTTACATTGATCTATCTGTACATGTACAAATAATACAAGGCGCGGCACTAAACCCGTGTTACAACGCACACGCGCCCCAGAATACATTACATTGGAACAGTATTCCTTCGGCAATAACTTCACTATTTGTACGTTTGTCTTAAAAACCGTCTGCGCTTTTTCCAAGTTCATTTGTAGTAAAGTATCATTGAGGAGAACTTCACCTGGAACCAATAAGTTAGCAAGGACAGCTAACAGCTTTTGTTCCGGAGCGTAATGTTTAAAAAAACATCTAAAGGTAAGGTACAATAATAATAATATCAGCACTGTTTTAAACTGTCCTACTGTTGGACACGGGCCTATTATCAGTGTGAGAAGGGTTAGGCCATAGTCGACCACGCTGGCCCAGTGCGGGTTGGCAGACTTCACACATCTTCAAGAACAGTATGGAGATCTCTCAGACATGCAGCTTTCCTCACGATGTTTTCCTTCACCGTTAAAGCAAACGATAATGTACTATTTAATCTATTGAATCGCAGCGGGACACCGGCGGCCATACAGATTAGGTTTTTAATTATGTTTGGCTTTCTAAGACTATAAGTCTTGGAAAAGGTTAATACGCTCATAACTCCGAAAAGTCAGAGATACCTGATTTGGTATCGAACTCGAGGCCACTGTGTGGCGTGACGTCCAACGGCTCTACTAGGACAGCTATCAAGAAATTCTTGATAATAGGTAGGAATTTGCAAATGTGCCCAGTAGATGGCAACTAACTTATTATTACGCAGATCCTAAAACTAGCTGACAAAATGTAGGTGCGAAACACCTCTGTCTACCTACAAAACTATACAAGCATAAATGTATGAACAAATCAGAGTCCCAATAAAACTGAAGATTGTTTCAACTCAGGTAAAATGCCGGCAAAAGGGTTTTCGGATAGCCATTTTTTATCGCAAAAAAACTAAAACCCTTCTAACCTACCAATATGTAACCCATCGCGTTTTATTTCATCCGCGTGACGTAAGATATGACGTCATTTCTGGCGGAAGTGACGTATGACATGGATACGTTCAGAAATATCAGATGCGAGGAAATATGGTGCGGGTATTATTTATATGTTTCTTGACGAAGCACTTGTTTTTGGTTAGATTTTCCCGTGTGATAAATGTTACGGTTTTTATTGATTTAGATGATGGCTATGGGAATATTGTCGATTTATGTCTCGTTTTCTTGTAATACGTGATACGTGAAAACATATCTGCAAGTTACTTATGGAGTAAGCAAAGAATACAGATTTCCAGTCGCTACAAATATCCTGCTATCCCTGTTTAATTCGCTAAGTAAGACAAAGATAGGTACTTGCTTCAACTGTTACTGTGTAAATTAGTCTTTACATATTAGTTACTTTTAAAGAGATAATTCCAGTACTAGGAATAACTCCTGTGTCGCGGGGGATTTTACAAACATACAAACAACGGACATAATAAACATCTAGACTCTGAACAACCATTCATTGGTTACTCCGATTTTGAGAAAAAGTTTCAGTCAAAGTTTAAGTTTCGATACCCACACGGGAGACCGTGTGGGTATCGAAATTACGCCATCAGTGCAGTTGATCTATTATCCTAATTAATACTATACATGTGAATATGAGTTTGTTTGTTACGCTTTCACGCCTAACTACTTGACCGATCATCATAAAATTTCGCATAACACGTTGTCCGAAGTCGATAGTTTTTCTTATAACCAAATTTAAAATAGTAATTACTCATTTATTTTACAACTAATTTGAATGCTGTTTGCACAAATACATTTCTTTTCATTGCTATTTATTCCTGTCTGAACAGTATAATGTACAAAGATAAAACAAAAGCATCTCTTATCCAAATGCATACACTCCTCTGCACGAATTGATCATCAAACGAAGACCACATCTGTGTGGTCTTCGTGCTATCTGTAGCATAGACCATTTTTATTTGTCATTCTAGGTCTGCCGAGCTCCTAAATACGTAATACAGTTTTTACGAGTGTTAGCATGAGTCAGACAACCTTTATGTAAGTATGCATATTTGAGTCAGCGATTGCATTATGTTGCGGTATCAGCGCAAATGCAGCTGTGTATTGCTTTACAAAGAAATACAAGGTAATTTTGTGAACATGCTTTTGTAATATAGCCATGTCTATATCTCTGACGTTTCGAAGTTATGTGCGTATTAATTAGTTAATTATCGCTTGCTTTAACGGTGAAGGAAAACATCGTGGAAAAACCTGCATGTCTAAGAGTTCTCAATAATATTCTTAAAGATACGTGAAGTCTGCCAATCCGCACTGGGCCAGCGTGGTGGACTATGGCCTAAACCTTCTAACTCTGAGAAGAGGTCCAGCAGTGGGACAGTTTAATACAGGGCTGATATTATTATATATCTTTGAAGGGGTAGGCAGAGATGTATTAACGAACTTCACCAGCTATCCTAGCTAATATTGTAGACTAGATTTTGCCCACGGCATAGCTCGCGTTAATCCAGTATTTACCAATGTTTTATCTCGCGTAAACAGTAAATTTTTCTGGATAACAGGTAACCTATGTCCTTTTCTGTACCCCTGACAAGGTGTATGCTAAATTTAATGATGATCAGTCGAGTAATTAAGGCCTGCAAGCGTAACAATTCCTTTAGGATAACATCGTGAGGAGACCTGCATGTCTAAGAGTTCTTTATACTGTTCTCGAAGATATGTGAAGTCTGCCAACACGCAGAAGGCCAGCGTGGTGGACTATGGGCTAGCCTTTTTCACATTAAGAAAGAGACCCGTGCGAAGTGAGACAATGTATAAACAGCACTATACTATACTGAACAATATAAGTATAGCTACAATTCTGTCTACCCTGCTAAGCATAAAAGCGTGACGTTAACTGATAAATCCTTTGTTCGTCATCCAATTAAGCAGTTCCCTTTGTCCATAAACTGCAGTATCGTTCGATCGATAAACATTAATTGACCGCATCGTATTGAACCTTGGTCGGTGAGTCAGGGTGACTCACAGCATCCAACACCTCTGTGCCATTACATGACATAACTGTGACTCATCTTATACCGTTCAGTTGAATGAGAAGAATTACTCATTTGTGAACAGGTGATTAGATTGTATATGCTCAATAGTGCAGTGGTTAAATAGTCACCTTGATGAGCGACCTGACCCATAATACTCGCAAATCCCGTAATAGGAATACCTAATCTTTGTGTCGCAGGGAACTTTACAAACGAAGAACACAAAGATCACGCACTGGTAATAATTCCTCTGTCGCAGACTTTACAAACGTTTAATAACAGGCAAAGAACATCCAGTCTCGGAACAACTATTTGGATCAGAGGTTTTTTATTTTATACAATCAAAGTGACAAACAAGCATATGGCCCGCCTGATGGTAAGTGGTCACCGTAGCCTATGGATGCCTGCAACACCAGATACATCATTTGCGCGTTGCCGACCCTTATGGAAAAGGAAGAAGAGAAAAAAGAATGAGGGGCAAGAGGGTGATTGGGCCTCCAGCACTCTCACTCACCGAACGAAACACAACAGTAGGAATACTGGTATTTCACGTCGATATTCTGTGAGTCCTTCCCCGGTCGAGCCGGCCCATTCATGCTGAAATCAGCGAGGCTTTACTACTAAACTCATTTTTGTTCGGTTTGGGATTCGATTTTACAACACTCTGTAATGCATTGACGAGGCAACCTTAAACCACTACGCCAGCCGTTTAGTCAATACTTTCATATACGATTAATAATTTATATTAAAGTGTGCTCTCAATGAAATATTTTCTTTTTTATTCTATCCCATTATTGGGCAAAGGTCTCCCTTACATTTCTCTAACGGTCCCCTACCTAGAGCTTCAGTCTGCAAGTCGTTAAAAAATATGACCAGATTATCGTGCCAGCGTTTCCTTGGGCAACCCCAACGACGCGACGGCGAATGCTTACTATTTGCAAATATGTTTTCACCATATTTCATCATTATAATAATATCAGCCCTGTATTCTTACTGTCCCACTGCTGGGCACGGGCTTCTTCTCAGTATGAGAAAGGTTACGGCTTAGTCCACCACGATGGCCCAGTGCAGGCTTGCAACTTCACGATTAGGTATACAAATATTAGTATATACTTATTAAGAGGAAAGATTTAATTTTGTGTTTGTTTGTTTGTAACGGTTTTAAATCAAAAACAAGACAGCCGATTTTAAAAATACTTTCACCATTAGAAAGTTATAGTAACAGCGAGTAACTTAAGTTGTATATTTATATTTTAAAGTACTGTTGCTAACATAACCTTACCTACTTTTAGCGAGCAAGCCGCGGGCAATAGCTAGTATTATTATACCTACAATTAATTTACAATCAATTAAATGTTTGGCAGCTAATCATTAGGACTAATATTAATTATACAGGACATTCATATAATATTAATTGGATTCATAACGCAATAATAATTATTTAAATAGCATAGAAGCTAATTAATATGATAAATAGGAATATTAATACACACACTTACTATCAATCTGACACGATGGCTCAGCGGTAGTGAATGTGACTGCTGTGCAGTCTCGGGTTCGGTTACCGAGTCGAGTACAATGTTATTACGTTTGTATTTATTTTTATTATATTTATATTAAAACTTCATGCACAAATTGTACAATGGCGGACTTAATGCCAAGGACATTATCTACCAGTCGACCTTAGGGTGATGCAGAGATAAAAAGAAGCAGATGCATACAGTAAAGTGAAACATACATGTAAATATACAAAAAAATATCACAATAGAAATTATATATTACATAATATACAACGCGATAAAATCCGTATATAGTAGTTTAATTTCAATTAATAATATTTGTGTAAACAGAAGACAATATTATATAATATACCAATAAACATATTATATAATCTAAATAAAACATTACAAATACGTTTTATGTAAGAAAGGTCAGTAGCTGCACCAGCTTGGAACTGTGCCTGGACGGCAATAGGCTTGCCTCGCATTACGTGGGGCAACCATAGCCTGTGAAATCTGTGTCTATCTTCTCTCTTAGCCTTTACTATTCCCAAGTCACTTGGGGTCGGCTTTTCTAGTCTAACCGGATTTGACTGGATATCAGTTTTTACACGGAGCGGCTGCCACCTGACCTCCGCAACCCGAAGACTAACGATACCCTAAGGCTAGACCAGTGTCAGGATATTACAGGGTACTGACATTTCCAATAACGACTGCCATAGATGTTCATGGCAGCCGGGACCGACGGCTTAACGTGCTTCCCCGAGGCACGGAGCAGGCGATAATTGTCAATAAATACGCACATAATTTCGAAAAGTCATATAAGTTCCGAAAGTCAGAGGTGCGCGACGTGGGTTCGAATCCGAGACCCACTGCATTGCAGTCTGTTGGTCTCCCCACTGAGCTATCGCTGCATGGAATGTTATGCTTAAAGCAAAACATTCCGAGTAAATTTTTTTTGGATAGAGGATGATGTATGTTATATATTATAGACTAGTTGGTCAGGCCATTGGACTGTCATGCAGAGGTCTTGGGATCGAGACCAAGGCACGCAACTCTGACTCATCTAACTGTCAACTCATAACTTCGAAAGTCAGAGATCCATGCCTTAGGTTCGAACTTAAGACCTCTGCGTGGCAGTCCATTAGTCCAAAATTGTTATAAAGATTTAATATTTATACGTATAGCCCAAAGTTATAACAGTTGGAGTTCGGAAGCCGGACGTAACGTGTCTGGTTTCTATCAACGTACAAGTTTACGTTACGACCTGCCCCAATATCACGGTCAGGGTGACGAAGCGCAGACGCCGCGGCTAATGACCTAGATGGGTGGCCGTACAGGGTGTTTACCTGGTGATACGAATATTTTTTGTGAGGCAACTGGGCTAGGAATATGTCCTGTCTCGCGGATGTCTTTACTAACTTTCAAATAATGAATACTGTGAACATTCAGACTCGGAAAAACTATTTGTGGATCACATAAGTTGTTGCCGTGTGGTAATCACAAACCACTACGCCAATCCGTGCAGTAAATTGGATGTGTCGTAAGCGGATTGTTTGAGCAAATATTATTATTATTATTATTATTATCTAAGAGGCCATTCCTTAAAACTATGTACCAGTTTCTCAAACAACAATCCACACAAGCACTTTCTGAGTAACCGAGTTGTCAGATCGTGGAATAAACTTCCAGCGCATGTCATCGCAGCTGACAACATTAACAAGTTTAAAAACCGACTGGACAAACACTTGGCTACAAGTGAAAGCGAGTAGAAGTGCGAGATACGGGCATCATCAGTTGTCTCAACTGCCTGCCTGTTTAAATGTATAATAATAATAATAATAATAATAATAAATATGTCTTTAATTGTATAAAGCCTAAATCATATTCGATTTTGTAAGTACCTATGTATATCGAAAATAAATGTAAATTATTTTAATCAAAATGAACTGTCTCATGGTGCCGTGGGATTTAATTTCTGGATTAGGTAAAGTGTCAAGGCGTTTCACTGATGTTTTTTTTTTTATTATTCTCAGAAAAATGAGGGTAAACACTTTTGTTTACCCTTTTTGATTAATAAAGGCATATCTTTTTAATTACTGACCTTGTAGTCAAATTATGATTGGTTTTTATTCAGGAGTAATAAATAATACTTAATTATCTTGTCAAGTGCAGTGAAAAGTACTGTCTGTTTATCAGCACATTAACGACTTTTAGATAAGTTAACGACAAATTGGGCCATTTAAAAGCCCATTAATATGTCTGATGATAAATGGTTTTGTAGTGACCGATGATGTCTCGGAATAAGGTACATTTTAAAAGTTATTTATATATACATATATGTCTGTAGTCATCCAAGTTCTTGGAAATACCTAAAACTAATTAGCTATACAAAACGAGTGAGCAGTTAGTACAGAAGTCGAGATACAAAGTACCAGGCTCGCAGTAAATGCGAAGAGGTGTAACGTTATGTGATTGGCACTAAGTTCAATAAATCCAAGCCTTTTCTTTTATATTGCTGCAGAGATCGGTGTAGTCTGTAGTGAACAAAGTTTAAGAAATCAATAAATATTGACCGAAATATAAGATCAATAAATATAATAGGAATGACTCAGACTTACTAGTTTAGGTGAAATAATTCAGACTAGCAGTTAGCGCTTCTAAACCGTAAAAAAATATGGTTTACAAGAATAATACGGTTTATATGAAGCTTATCTATGTAGCGTAGCATATTATTATTGATTGCCACAATACTATCGAAAAACGGCGTGCATAACTCGAACTGAATAGATAAGCTAAAAAGTACCAGGCTCGCTGGAAAGCCAAGGAAAAAATAAAATATGAGCGTACTTTGTTAAAGTCAGCTACCTCTAGCAGATTTATTTGACCCGTAGCCGTGAACAATGTTCAATGCAAGGATGCAAGTACTGTCTAGTCAATGCTAATTTTTACTTTGTGTCAACGTTTATTGGTGTCTAATGAAAGGACTTGTCGTCGTTCTTCGATATGCGCAACAGCAGTCTGTATGAAAAGGTTTAGCTTGACCTATGCTTCGTAATCCTAAGCCTCGATGCCAAGAAGTAGCCTGTTTAAGTATCTGAGTAGCCTCAACAATAGTCGGCTGTATTAAACAGGTATACTATTTGGTCTAAACTTTAGTAGATTTAGATTAGAATTCCAAATCACATAATTATAGGCCGGACCACTGACATAAAATCTGTATTATCCAAACTTAGTCAGCCAGCAGCTAGACTTAGTTTATTTATAACACGGTCTGACTAGCTAAGATAAAAAGTACTAGGCTAGCATAAAGCATAAGGAGTGCTATCGTTTAAAGTTTTCGTCGTCGCTATCTATGAGGGGACGACAAAGTCTTGATCCTTTAAGATATTATTTAATAAATGAACTAAACAACCGAAATAGAATGAGTGATTTAAAGAATGTTGATAATTAGGAATCGCCGGTCTAAATATTTCGGCCAGCGTTACGCTGGTATGGATACAATTTGACTGTTAAGTCGTAATTATGAGTAAAGTTGACTCATTGGAAAGTAGGCCTCAGGAAATGGAGGTTTGAATTCCGAACATTCGTGACATAATTTCGTGAAACATTTGATTGTTGTGACTATTATTAATACGCGGAGTTATGTAGGCGAGGAATAATAATTAGTCTGATCCACAGATTGTTGTTTTGAGTCTCGGTGTAAGTTATTTAAATAAATATAATGTAATATCAGCCCTGTATTAAACTGTCTCACTGCTGGGCACGGGCGTCTTCTTAGAGTGGGAAGGGTCCACCACGTTGGCCCCAGACTTCATATATCGCCGAGAACATTATATAGAACTCTCAGACAAGCAGGTTTTTTCGCGATGTTTTCCTTCACCGTAAAAGCGAGTGAAGCATTAAGAGGCGATAATGCAGGAGGCGTAAAATTGTAAAATTACTACGACGAAAGATAGTGGGCAATTTTAAGACATCTTACGTTATAAAATTGCCCACTATCTTTCTGATCAAAAATAACTAAGGAAAGTCATTAAAAAGACGAACGGCATTTTTAATTGAAGATAAATAGATTTACCGGTTCCTTCCTTTCACATTCAAGTTTAAAACTAAACAATATTCCTTACACCATAGACAAGTAAACTAATATGAAACAACAAACAATGAACAACCTGTAGCTATCCCCGTGAATGTTTACATTATAAGTTAAAACTGACTTTGTAAACACACCAAAATGAGTTGTCTGTGCCGCCGCTTCTTAAAAAAATCTTTAGGGTTGTCAACATTGACATATTAAAAACTAGCTATTATATTATATTGCTCGCGGCTTCGCTTGCGTAAAAGTAGGTTACGCTATACAGTTACGGTACTTTTCTTTAAATAAAATAAAGCCTATGTTACTCGGTGATATTAGCTTTCTAATGGTAAAAGCATTTTTAACATCGGTTTGTTAGTTTTTGAGTTAAACGCTTACAAACAAATAAATAATAGTTAAAAAACTAAAAAGCACGCTTTGTCACGTGCTTTTTAAGTTTATGTAAAAAAGTTTTTTCTAAATTATTATAGGATCATCGGTCCTCGATAAGTGTGCAAAGTTTCAAATCAATCCGTTGCGCGGTTTGAAAGGGGTGAAAATCACGTTCAAAGATTCCGTTACATAGATACTAATATACATAGATACGTACATACCAAGCTAATAAAAGCGAATTAAAAATCAAATTTTTCCTCTTTATAATATTAGTATAGACTTAATTTTAAAACAATTACGAATGATTGAGTTTGAAAATTAATTTGAGTTCATCAAATTATTTGAGTTTATCGACTTCTTCTCTCTTAGCCTTTATTATTCCCAAGTCACTTGGAGTCGGCTTTTCTAGTTTAACCGGATTTGACTGGATATCAGTTTTTACACGGACCGGCTGCCACCTGACCTCCGCAACCCGAAGGCTAACGATACCCTAAAGCTAGTTAGTTATCGACTAATAAAATAAATTAAATTTTCAACATTCTACTTTATTTAGGTTACACAGTTACACTTGAATATTAAAATTACAATTAATAAAATTATCATGCCTCGCATGTCCCGACATTAGGAGCACTTATGGAAGGTACTAAAAAGGGATGCTTGTATTCGGGTCCTGGGCTGGCACAAATAAGGGTGCTTATTAACTGAGCGTATTTTATGCGCTTGTATGGCACAATTAAATATGCGTTTTATGACTACCGGATGCGCGTGTATGCGCCAATTCAATATAGTCTCATAATCTAGTTTGGTATAGATTCTGATAAACGATTCAAGCGATTATGAGCTCATAAAAACGTATGCGCCGGTGTCGCCAAAAGGCGTGATTTTGTATACAACGTGTAACAAGAAGTCGTGGTCATATTTAAGTCTCATATAATACAGTCCCTGTACAATGGAAAACCACGACAACCATATCCGTATACATTATTTTTACTAAGATATAGCATTTCTTTTTATCGACTTATCAATATCATACATTCTAGTCGATACTTAAACAACACTAACAGCTGTTAATTCGAAAAGACCAAGCGTTATTTTGTTAGTGATGTAATGAGTTTGTTTCGATGTTTAAATAATAAATAAATTAAATGTTTGAAATTGTCATCCTATTGAGTAAAGAATTATATATATTTTATATCATTTATTTTAAATTGACCATTCCCAAGTGAGATTTAGTGTGTGCGGACTTTACAAACATAGAAACATCGGACATAAAGGACACCCAGACTCGGCACAACTATTTGTGTAAATCACATTTTTTTATATCCTTACTAATATTATAAATGTGAATGTGAGTTTGTTTGTTTGTACGCTTTTACGACTGAACTACTCGACCGATCACCATGAATTTTTGCATACACATTGTCAGGGAAATGAAAAAGGTACTTTTCATTCAGACAAACGTACTGTTATAGATATAACCTATCCAATATTTACGCGAGCGAATCCGCAATTAGCAAAAGCTAGTTATTAATAAAATCTTAATATTTATTTTTAAATAATTTATGTTCCAAATTAAGTTGTGTGATTGCGAGGCCCATTTTAAATCTCATTTGCCGCGACGGCTTTAAAGTGTTGAGCCGATATCTAGTAATTTATTTGATTAAAGTTCTAGCAGGATCCCGAGCATAGAAATCTCATATTTAAAGCAAATATTCCACTAAACATTCTCTCTCATAAAGTTATTACCTTTTAATATGGACCAATCAAATATTTGTCCATAATCAGATCAAAACTAACTAATCATGATCAATCCAACTAAATCACTTGTACATATAATCGAATCAAGATACACTAACACATAAGTTATGACGCCCTGGTAGCTCAGTAGAAATTGATTTAAGGTTATTGACCCTATTGTGGGAGGGGAACAGCAAACAAGTTTGTACTGTCAGTGTTTAATTAAAACAAATAGTTTAAAAGGGGAAACAAGCTAAGTATGGCGCAAATAGATTAATTAGAAATGGTTATGTTACTTTAAAAGTGCAATGGGCGTCCATTTATGACTGCACGGATGGCGCCAAGTGTTGCGGTTTCGAATTCCACACGGGACAAAACTTTGTGTGATCCACAAATGGTTGTTCCGACTCTGGTTGATTTTTGTGTTCGTTGTTTGCATGTTTGTAAAGTCCCCCGCGATACAAGAATAATTCTTAATGTCTTTATAAAATAAAAGGTATATTTTTTAAAGTAGCTTTGATGGTCATTTTTATGTAAAACGTAACACAATAAATAACAAAATATTTGACCTTTATTTCATCTTCTGACTGACGAATAGTATGCTTACTTAAGTGGTCACTAACTGAGGGTGTGGAGAGTCGAACCATATAGTTCGCTCCATGCACGTGACAAAATTGTCAATGCAATGCAAGGCACATGCAACTAATTTTATTAGTTAATAACGTTTGAAAATACTCTGCGACATAGCTTAATAATGCAGAAAATGTCTTATAACAATTATAATAAAATAACAATAACTGTCAATGACAATAACAGCGATAGTCTCACACTAATTACCTGGTCCCAAATACCTAACAGGCAGAATATATGCCTAATACATGTATATATTATATTTTAAGTTTCTTTGTCTATGGTTTTGGATTAGCGCCACCCCTGACCATAAACAACGTGAAAAAAGGCCGTCAATGGTGTTCGAACGGAAGGGCTTGTTTGTGTCTGCTCACCGATGACAGAAATTATATTCACAGGAACAAATTTAGTTAGTTACATAAACAAAATAATTAGTTGCTCCATGCAGCATCAGTAGCTGTGATCACTTGAAGTTAAGATGATCGAAATCTTTTAATATGGTACATATACTAGATTTGGTCCGCGCCTTCGTTCTTATAAAATATAGCTTAGGTTGGTACATTACTTTTTTCAGAATGAAAGGTACCCTATGTCCTTTTATTTTGCCCTGACAACGTGTATGAGAAATTTTATGATGATGGGTCGATTAGTCAAGGCGTTAAAACGTTACAAACAAACAAACTCACATTCGCATTTAAATTTTTGTTAGGATTAGGATGGATTACATCTATTCCACTTCGCGATAGCTTTGTGGAGAGACCGTTAGATTGCCACTAAGTGGTCTTCCGTTCGATGCCACGACGCAAAACATGGACCTTTAAAAGTATGCGTTAGGTACATAGTAACAGATAATTACAGTGTTTTACCAATGAAAAGAAACATCGTAGGGTTCGATTTCTGGGACATAAAAGGTGTGATTAGATACTTTCTCTTACAAAATACTCGAAAGCGGTGAAAGGAAACACCGTGAAGTTCCATTTCCGAGTCGAAAAAGAGTTATACATTTTTTTTTGTAATAAAATACTTAGAAGCGGTACGAAGTTTGAAACTATGCCTAGTAAATTATAATAAACTCACCACCTTTTGTGAGTGACCTAAATAGCTATCGAAATATAGGTGTAATCCTCTCCCTATCTTTTAAATTATATAGACACAAATGTGGCACAATTTCATTTAGCTGACTGGCAAATATAAAATATGTAGACGCCGCACGAGCTTCATATTTTATTTCTGCCAGTCTATTATTCCAACCAAAAGCCTACTACTCCAACAAGCGCTAACAAAAAGAAAAAAGCAAATCTACAATAATAACCAAGCGCTAGAAAAAATATATGGGCCAAAGATACCTCACGTACCGCGAGAAATATCAAAAAAACATAAAGACACAGAATTGACGAAAATTTACAATAGGCTGTGACACTTTATGCCTTTGGCCGCTGAATACGAATGTGGCGAAAATAAATAATACAATCCAACTTACATTATGGTTTGTTTTTCTTGTTGAATGTAAATGGACGTTTTGTGGTTGTTACGAGGCGAATATTGTTAGCTTTCTTCCTAGTTTCCGCCTGTGGCTTGGCTTGGCTTGCGTAATACGTTATGACAGTGTACGTTTAGCTTTCTATTATATTAATAGATATAAATATGTATATGTCTTACACATGTATCTGTGATGGCGTAGGCAGTACTATAGATGGAAAAGGTTAGTTATAGTTTTAGGAGGCACACGCCCTCTTTAAACCATATCTTATTGCATTATATCGGGCCCAGTTCTAGATTGCCGCTACTGAGAATTTCTACACAAAAAACCTCGGTAACTATATTGCCCAATCCTGTCGTATTCACCACTGCGACGACGAGGCCAACATTCTACGAGAATATCTATTTCATTAGATATTAATTTAATAGTTCCATTTAATAAATTATAGTTTTTCTAAAGTGTTTTTCTTTGCAGTAACGAATTTATTATTACATACAGATGCTTATTATATTTAACTTATATCTAGTTTATATGTTTCCTTAAGGAACCTTCCTTTAAGGAACAGCAGCGATAGCTCAGTGGGGAGACCAACAGACTGCAATGCAGAGGGTCTCGGGTTCGAACCCACGTCGTGCACCTCTGACTTTCGGAAGTCATATGGCTTTTCGAAATTATGTGCGTATTGATTGACAATTATCGCCTGCTCCGTGCCTCGGAAAGCACGTTAAGCCGTTGGTCCCGGCTGCCATGAACATCTATGGCACTATTCACACATAGGCGGGTGAAACCGCGGGGAAAACTTATTATAATAATATATTATATTTAAGAAATGATTTTACCAAAGTAGCAATAGCTTAGTGAACCATTGGACTGCCACGCAAAGATCTCGAATACGATCCCTGATATTTCAAATTATGTGCGTATTAAACATTTAATCGTCGTTCTCTTTAACGGTAAAGGAAACCATCGTGAGGAAACCTGCATGTTTGAGAGTTCTCTATAATGTTCTCGAAGATATGTAAAGCCTGCCAACTCGTTCTGGGCCAGCCTGGTCGACTAGCCTAACCCTTTTGTCACTGAGATGATGCCCGTGCCCAGCAGTGGGACAGTTTAATACAGGACTAATATTATATTATTTATTTCCCCACCGATTTCTTACTGATGAAACACATTTATTCTTTCTCATGTACCAAAATTTTTTTAAGGAATGAAGTCGTCTAAACCGTAATGTACTTACATTTCGAAGATTGGTTACATTGTCTGTTACAGATGTCCGTGACATTAGAATAAATAAAAAAGGTATGAATAAAACCTTACCTGTTACAACAGCGGCCATAAGCAATCCAAAAAGAGCGGGAATCGCAGCCATATTGAAATGAAACACTTTCAAAAATCCAACCAATCACAGAACACTTTTAGATTCGAAACTCGAACTCCAGCATACTAGGCGATGCGTTCGCTCAACGGACACTGCTTGAACCGGTTTGATCCAGAACGTTTGTTTCACTCGCTCTCGTGCGTTTCTGTAGCGCTGTCTCTTTCGCTCTGTAACAAAAAAGGTATATTCTTTTTATAGTGAAGGTGTAGGATTCTATGTTACGTAATTTGACCGGGGCAAGCAAGATGGACTATAATAAGGGTGAATCGGGATTAAAAGATTTGTCCGTTTGTTTATACGGCGGTTTTCTATTTGTAAGGAGGTTTTTGGGGATTTGTTTGTTGTGTTAAGGTAAAGGTTTTCTTTGCCTTGGAGCTGACAATTGTTGTTATCTGTTTTGTGCCTGAATGAAGGGATTTTTATTATCTTGATGAGATGAGGCTTGAATTAGGTCCGGTACATATATCGAGAAACGAGTTGTTTTAGGTACGAATAGTCAAATTTTGACATAATTATCATTTATTCATAGAATTTATGTAGAACTTATCTGTCCGTAGATAAAACGACCTGTTTCTTCAATATGTAATAGTGCCTTAGTGGGTTTACGTGTATACTAATATCATAAATGGGTAAGTAAATCTGTTTGTAGCGTTTTTACGGATAAAATACTGAACCGATCTTAATGAGATTTAATACCGAAAACGGATATAGGTAAAGAAGGTATGAATGTATAAAAATACTAAAAGTTTGTCGTCAAGGTAATCACAAAAAAAAAATTAAATTAAAGTATGGTAAATTAAATTTTGTTTATATCGAGTAGATATAACTTAAATAAATCCTGTGTTGCGGATGACCTTACAAAAACAACAACCACACAACAGACACGAACCCGCCACCCGTGCAGTCTAATCTTTATAATATTATCTGCACTGTATACAAACTGTCACTCCTTAGCAGAGGCCTCTTCTTAATGTAAGAAAGGATTAAGGCAGGTATACCACGCTGGCCTAGTTCGGATTGGAAGTCAGAAATTCTCATTAATAAGTGTAACTTTGACATTCATAAGCGTTACTTTATAACCTATACGAAAACGTAATTTTAATTCGATTTTTGAAGGCATTCATTCAAATTTCAAAATAGAATACGTTAGTCGGTGACGGTAAAATCCGCGCGAAAACCGAAAAGAGAACACAGAAAACGGGAAGTATCCTCATAATTTAAGGCCGGCATAGTTATTATACAGTTCAGGGGCGAGGGGTCAATTTATACTGGTCGATTACCACCAACATGGCAGCATAAATTTTATGAAAACAATTTTGTATAAAAAGGCAGCCATTTTTGTTTTTTACGGTACACCTGATATATTGTAAGGTTTTTTGGGTTAATAATGTACTGTTTGCGTCGGTGGCGCAGCGGTGTTTAATGTGATTGTTGTGTGTGAGGTATCAGGTTCAATTTCCAGGTAGGGTAAAGTAGTATTGGAAGCACAATGTCTGGAATTGTGGTCTGTAGATCTCAAAAGGCTTGCATCCTATTACGTGCGACCTATAAACATGACTAGTGCTTCTTCTCTCTTAGCCTTTATTATTCCCAAGTCACTTGGGGTCTGCTTTTCTGGTCTAACCGGATTTGACTGGATATCAGTTTTTACACGGAGCGGCTGCCACCTGACCTCCGCAACCCGAATGCTAACGATACCCTAAGGCTAGACCAGTGTCAGAATATTAGAGGGTACTGACTTTCCCAATAACGACTGCCATAGATGTTCATGGCAGCCGGGACCGACGGCTTAACGTGCTCTCCGAGGCACGGAGCAGGCGATAATTGTCAATCAATACGCACATAATTTCGAAAAGTCATATAACTCCCGAAAGTCAGAGGTGCGCGACGTGGGTTCGAACCCGAGACCCTCTGCATTGCAGTCTGTTGGTCTCCCCACAGAGCTATCGCTACTACTACGATAAACATGACTAGTGTTATATGGTCGTAAATCTCTGCCTATTCCTTCTTTCTTGGCGTGACTATGTATGGAAGTATGCTATATCGCTTTGGTCCTGCTATGAGTTTACTTTACTTTATGTCCATCAGAATGACGTGGATTCGATTTTCGGGATGGACAAAGTGGTGTTCGGTTTGTCTTAGAACACTAGACTGCGTCGAGCAAAATGTGCCAAAACAGGCGGTCACAGTTAAGTGAATAAAATCAACACTTTTTGTTTAATACAAATATAAAATATACATTTACCATAACAATTAATGTGTTTACAATTACTCCGTGTAAAAAACTTAAAATAATTAATAGTTTCGCCTACAAAATTACGTAAACTTGCTCGAGAAATGTAAAATCGTAAGCTCGTGTTACGTGATTTTTAGATTATAACAGTAGCAATCTATCCTATTTTACAGCTTAAACGAAACATAAACAGTTATATTACAATTTGTCCGTCCCAAATATTTAGGTTATTGGTTGACAATAAAGATACGTATTTATCAAAAAAGGACTTCAAATCCTCCATACAATTTGACTGGCGATTTGAATATGCGCCGCACGAGCTCTGTCATTATGTCTTACGCTCGGCGCAGTCCAGCACGAAATCTGGAATTGCCACTGTCAGCTAGATACACACACGCCATTAGATTCGTTACCTATAATTTGGGACCTGAAATGGTAGAAGGCGAGATGTGAGTGTGTCCCAAACTTCTGCCTGTCTTATTCAGGGGTATAGACGACAATTCACATATCAATGAAAAATAATTCTACAGGCTGCGTATTGTAAGTATAATATGCTTTTAAGTACCTCTTTGGGGATACGATAGTCGTGATTATATAAGCCTTCCTTTCTTACAGCTTTCCCCAGCGGCCCAGTGCTTGTAGTTAAACAATAGTGTCTGTATTTCTCCCGCCTGCTTACCATTCCGGGTCTAGAGACAATTCTCTATACTAATATTATGAAGAGAAAATATTTGATTTTTTGTTTGTTCGTTTGTAAGGATTTATCTCATAAACTTCGCAACCAATTTTAAAAATTCTTTTACCATTAAAAAGCTATATTATCAGTTATCACTTAATAACAATAGGCTATATTTTATTTGAAAAACAAATAACTGTTATTAACATAACCTAACCTACTTTTATGCGAGCAAAGCCGCGAGCTAAAGTTCTTATACATAATAATATTGTACCACATACACACAACACCATCTAGCCCAAACTAAGCAGAGCTTGTACTATGGGTACTAGACAATGGATAAACATACATATATACTTATTTTTGTAAATATCTACATATTATACATAGAAACACCTAGAACAAGATAAACATCCATGTTCATGCCCACAAATGTTTGACTTGTGCGAGAATCGAACCCGCGACCTCAGGCGTGGCAGTCGGTTACACTAACCACTGCGTCATCGAGGCCGACAATATAAAGTTCTATGGGCTACGAATTGAAGCTCCAATATCCTTCTAGGTAGAATCCTAAGAAGGATATTAGATCATAGTTATAAGGATAGTAAGAATACCGTTTCGGTAGAATAACAGTCATGACTATAAATAATAACCTTCCTGTCACAAGTCTTCTCTTTCTTTTCTCTTTCTCCAGCGGCCCAGTGCTTGTAGTTACACAATAGTGTGTGTTCGCGTCCCGTTTGCATACCGTTTAGGGTCTAGAGACACCAAACTTAGTATATATGAAAACTCTACAGCTAGCTTGATTCGACGGATAGCGAAGCGGTTTAGTGGTCGCCTCGCCGCTGCAACTGCGCCGAGGGAGTTCGAACCCCACACGGGACAAAAATGACAATGCCAGATTCTGACCTGGGACATTTAAGAGTTTACAACAAGTGTACATTTATGAATATAACGCAATTATTAATTGAATTCTTTCATAATAAATCACATTTCTCTAGAACTTGCGGATTGCGAATGAATTATAAAAGTAAATGAATACCTTAAAATCCGTTATATTTACTTCCTGTTGTATTTGACGGCGACTACCTACATTACGTTAATATAAACCCGTGAGACGCGAGTCATTTAGAAGACTTATAAAAAAATTATACGATTATTTGTTATTTTAAAATGTTTTATTTTAAAATAACAAATAATCTTATAATTTTTTTCAAAAAATTTTTTGCAAAGCAATATTCAAAATAATAATTCTTCTTCTCTCTTAGCCTTTATTATTCCCAAGTCACTTGGGGTCGGCTTTTCTGGTCTAACCGGATTTGACTGGATATCAGTTTTTACACGGAGCGGCTGCCACCTGACCTCCGCATCCCGAAGGCTAACGATACCCTAAGGCTAGACCAGTGTCAGGATATTAGAGGGTACTGACTTTCCCAATAACGACTGCCATAGATGTTCATGGCAGCCGGGACCGACGGCTTAACGTGCTCTCTGAGGCACGGAGCAGGCGATAATTGTCAATCAATACGCACATAATTTCGAAAAGTCATATAACTTCCGAAAGTCAGAGGTGCGCGACGTGGGTTCGATCCCGAGACCCTCTGCATTGCAGTCTGTTGGTCTCCCCACTGAGCTATCGCTGCTTCAAAATAATAATTACAAAATAGAAATAAATGTTGTTACAAGCACTCGTGAAAGTAAATTATATATAGAAAATAAAATATCGTACTCAACACGAGGCTGTATGGTCCGAGTTACCTTTGCCTGCTTAGTTTTCGAGACGGAAACTGCGCGAATAAAACAAAAGAAGTATCTATCAAATCGTGATTGTCAAAATAAATTATTGTCGTTGGCTCACTGAATTCGCTCATCGCCGCTTGCGTTAGCGCTTGCCAATTTCTGTACCTTTTATTGATTATCTTAGATTTAATTAAAACCGTAAGTTCTAAAGGTATTAAATTGTGTTTCTAGTTATCAGTAACAAGGTAGAAAAACTACGACACATTTGGTATGCTCGTAAACAGTTTACTATTAGTAGGGCAAAGTTGTACTAATGCCTGGCATTGTCCTTTATGTGATCCACAAATGGTTGTTCCGAGTCTGGGCATTCTTTGTGTCCGTTTTTTGAATGTTTGTAAAGTCCACCGCGACACAGGCATTACTCTTATGGCGAGAGTTCTTTTTAATAATCTTTATATATATAATTCTACTGTACGTGTGTATGTCACTGAACTCCTCCTAAACGGCTGGACCGATTTTGATAAATAAAAAGTTTTGTGTGTGTTCATGTGGATTCGAGGACGGTTTAGATTTAGCATTTTTTTTTTATTTTTTTTTATACTGGACAACGTCTGTCGGGACAGCTAGTATCTAAATAAAATGCTAAATATAGATCTAGTACACATCTGAGTACCTTCGACTGGCGACTCCGGATTCGATCACTTAGGGACTTTACAACTCTAAGGGACTGATGCCCTCGTAAACTGACGGCTGATGCCGTAGACCTTGCCAACCAACAACGCTGCCGACGGAACGTGTGGGGGCGACCGATTTGCATGAATGCGTCCAAATTCACAATAGCTTTTCCACCAGTAAGCTTATTGCGACTCAACTGGGTGTAGGTTTAGCACAGCCTTACTCCTTGTACCATCTACCTACAACCGTCGTGACATAAAACCTTCCTGTCATAAGTCAGCTTTCCCCAGCGGCCCAGTGCATGTATAAAAAATAGTGTGTCTGCGTCCCGTTATGTGAATGCAATTCACGGCAGTTTGGGACAAAGCCGCGGTTATTTTGGGAGACCGCCGGATGCCGCGGCGATATAAGTACAGACAGCATGTTAAATGTTTATATATATAGCATTTAAATTAAATGGATTTTATTGCGGATTGTTTTGTTATTTATTATCGGAGGCGTTCTGGACAAAGGCCGGGTTAAGAGCACCTTGAACCGACGGGCGTGTATGAGGAATGTGATGAAAGTGAATGAAGCCAGAGAAGTGTGTCAGGATCGTAGCAAATGGAAATCCGTAGTCTCTGCCGACCCCTTTGGGAAACAGGTGTGAATCTATGTATGTATGTATGTATTGTTTTGTTATTAAGAGCAGCGATAGTCTAGTGCAGTGGTCGGCAACCATGTCGTCAAAGAGCCAAATATAGACTATTCACAATTAAAATTTACTCAACGAGCCATTTCTTTAACTTAAGCTTTGCTATAGCAGGGTATATTATTACGGAAATCTTCTCCCTTAGCCTTTATTATTCCCAAGTCACTTGGGGTCGGCTTTTCTGGTCTAACCGGATTTGACTGGATATCAGTTTTTACACGGAGCGGCTGCCACCTGACCTCCGCAACCCGAAGGCTATCGATACCCTAAGGCTAGACCAGTGTCAGGATATTATAGCGCACTGACTTTCCCAATAACGACTGCCATAGATGTTCATGGCAGCCGGGACCGACGGCTTAACGTGCTCTCCGAGGCATGAAAGAAAGAAAGAAAGAAAGAAAGAAATCAAATTTATTTCGTACAGAGCACACACAATCAGTTAAAACAGAAATAACAAAATATATATATATATATATATATAATATACATGTCATTACAAAATGTGTATGCCCTCGTCGAAAAGGGTCACCACCTCAGCATTAGCTGGGCACCCAAATTGAGTGCACCAGCGCTGGTTTTCAGTTGGCCACCCGATACAAGTGATGCACGGTCTGAGGCAAACACTTAACATTACAACAAAAATACAATGTGGTTCTGCTACATACATACACAAGGAAAAGGGCAGGCAATAATTGTCAATCAATACGCACATAATTTCGAAAAGTCATATAACTTCCGAAAGTCGGAGGTGCGCGACGTGGGTTCGAACCCGAGACCCTCTGCATTGCAGTCTGTTGGTCTCCCCACTGAGCTATCGCTGCTATTATTACGCAAATAATAAGGATTAAAAGTACACTCTCGAGCTTGCATTTGTCAAATATTTCTTAGTTTAAATAACAGTAAATTAAAACTTTCTTTTCTTTTCGTGTGGTTAGTGGCCAACCTGTTGTCAAGAGTTGTTCAAGCCGGCCCGTAGGCCTCTGACATGGCTTAACGACTGCTGTCAATTTGACAACAACCGGGACCCGACTTTTTACGTGCCCGAAGACGCTCAGATGAAATACCACTAAGCGGTCACCCATCTATAGACTGACCGCATCCAACATTGCTTAACCTCGCTAATCGTTTACCGACCAGTGAGTGCAACTAGCTATGAGCGCCTCAAAATAAATAAAATTTGGTATCATACTTATAAAGTAAGATAATAAGTAATATTCAGTGCCTGCACCAAACATTTCGTTGAAGAGCCGAGGGGCCAAAGAGGCGCATGCGGCTCGCGAGCTGCAGGTTACAGACCACTGGCATAGTGCAAAACTGTTGGACTGCCACGCAGAGGTCCCGAGTGCAGACCCAAGGCGCGCATCTCTGACTTTTCAAAGTTATATGCGAATTAAATAGTCAATTATCGCTTGCTTTAACGATGACGGAAAACATCGTGAGGAAACCAGCATGTCTGAGAGTTCTCCGTAATGTTCTCGAAGATAATATGTGAAGTCTGCAAACCCGCACTGAGCCTAACCCTTCTCACACTGAGAAGAGGCCCATGCCCAGCAGTGGGACAGTTTATAAACAGCTCTAATATTATTATACCTAATAATATAAGTATAGGTACAATTCTGTCTAACACGCTAAGGGTAAAAGCGAGACTAAGAGGTCCTTGTTCTGACCTTAGTTTTGCTTATACATATAGTATTAACTGACAGCACATATGGCGCTGAAGTTTAACTGGTCATCATGACAATGCTATTATATCGAATATTGCGGATTCGATCCCGACACTATCCATGTAGCTTGCTTGCTTAACAGCAGGACATTTTTTTTTACTTGGCGGAATACATTGACGCGGCGGAGGGATTATGTCGGACTCACCGGGGTAAAAGAAAGGTGATGAAATGACGATAATGTACCTCCCGGAATACCGACTAAACCTACCACGGTGTCCCTCGATAAAACCACTATCGACGGGGCCGCGCGAATCACTTGCACATTTGGTCGTGACCCTGCCGAGGTTCCGGCCCGCCATATGAAACGGTAGGCCACTACACGACAAGACCTACCCCCTCCCCCCTCCCCCCCTCACCCGCTCACCCCTCCTAGACGGACACGACACAGGCGCGCGTGGCAACACGCACGCCGCCTCTCGGACCTGGTACTGATCGGATGTCGCGGCAGTCGCCGCAGTGGTGACAACCGGGCGTCTCTTGCCGGCCTATGCGACACAGGAACTGGCCAAAACAACCGCGGCCACATTACCTGGGTCAGCCGGAAGGTAAGTGCACCATACCGCCTCTCCAGCCACTCCTCAAACACTAGACTTACCGCCACGCTGTGCCCGAACCGCGGGACATACTGTAACATATTATTATATATGTTTGTATAGGTATGTAAACTTTTTTTACCTATACCAACAATAAATGGATTTGATTTGATTTGCTTCATTTAATTTTTAAATAATTTGCTACTTTTATCCTACACAGGATCGGAACCAACGACCTTCAAACCCATCCGTTGTTGTTTTTAACAAACAAAATAAATATTATCTTACATACCTATCCCATGCCCGTGGAAACATGATAGAAGGTTAATTAATTGAGTAATGAATACTCCACATTGTTGTGAGGTCGGGTGAGCGAGGATTGACCGGGCGAATTCATTATAGGGTATTATCCGACTGCGTTAGATGGAGGGATATGTTTCTGTCTGTCATGCTCAGTAGCCTACATGCCTTGATTGATTTTGATGACAGAGCCCGGCATAATGTGATCTGCGCTTTTGCTAAATTAATGCCGTTCCTAGTGACGCATGCGCAGGCAAATTTTTCCGTGTTGGATCCGAACCCACAATACTCGGCGCAGCGGCAGTAGCGATGCGACCCCTGGCCGTCGTACTAAACGTGCAGTCTAATAAAATACTACAGTTGATATACTTAATTCTATTAGAGGAAGAACATATTAAAAAACGGTATAATTAACATATTTTGACTCAAATCGGATTAGTAGTTGTTAAGATTAAAACGTCGAAACATTAAGTACCTAGATATAAATAAAGTGTGATAAAGTTAATCTATTGTAAGCATTACGTACTAATGCATCGTGTATACATGTAATTGTATATAGGTACTATGTGAGTTTGTTTGTTACGCTTACACACCTTAACTACTCGAGCGATCATCACGAAATTCCGCATACACAATGTGAAGGGTACAGAAAACGATATAGAGTTCTTTTCATCCAGAAAAAATGCTATTCCCGATGGATAGACATTTATTAACAAATTCTACATCAACACGAGCAAAGCCGCGGGCAGAATCTAGATAAAGTACATTTTAACTAATAATATAAATGCGGATGTGAGTTTGTTTGTTACGTATTCACACCTTAACTACTCGACCGATCGTTATGTTTCGCATGAGCAGCAGTAGCTCAGTGGGGAGATCAACAGACTGCAATGCAGAGGGTCTCAGGTTCGAACCCACGTCGCGCACCTCTGACTTACGGAAGTTATATGACTTTTCGAAATTATGTGCGTATTGATTGCCAATTATTGCCTGCTCCGTGCCTCGGAGAGTACGTTAAGCCGTCGGTCCCGGCTGCCATGAACATCGATGGCAGTCGTTATTGGTAGAGTACCGACACAAAAGATCCCACTGGGTCGAAGTGTCGCCGGTCTGCACTGACTGACCCCTACATAAGATAAGATATGTTTCGCATACACTTCGTCAGGGGTACAGAAAAGGACATAGGGTACCTTTCATCCAGAAAAAGTACTGTTTTCGAGGGATAGAAAATTATAATGATGAAAGGATATAAGGATATAAGGATTTAACTCAAAAACTACTTAACCGATTTTAAAATTGTTTCACCATTAGAAAGCTATATTATCACCGAGTAACATAGGCAAGCTGATAGATAGGCTAATATTTGATAAATGAAGACTACTCTATTCTATCCTATCTATACTAATATTATAAAGTTGAAGAGTTTGTTTGTTTGGTTGAACGCGCTAATCTCAGGAACTACTGGTTCGAATTGAAAAATTATTTTAGTGTTGAATAGCCTATTTATCGAGAAAACTATAGGCTATATAACATCACGCTACGACCCACGGGGGCAGCACAGTAACCATAAACTTATTTCTCTACACAACACCATTTAGCTGAAACTAAGCAGAACTTGTACTATGGGTACTAGACAATGGATAAACATACAAAAATACTTTCTTTTTGTAAATATATACATATGTATTATACATAGAAACACCCAGACCAAGACAAACATCCATGTTCATGCACACAAATGTTTGAATTGTGCGGGAATCGAACCCGCGACCTCAGGCGTGGCAGTCAGTTGCACTAACCACTACGCCATCGAGGCCATAAACGCGTGTGAAACCGCGGGCACAGCCAGTCGTAAATAAAAACACACTTATTTGCACAAACAGCTACGGTAATATAAATTTGTATCATCTGTCACATCGGGTTTGTGCTACGAGAAATGTGCAGTACTATTCCAAGTACATTTGTTGGAATTCTATGCGGGTAACTTTGTCCCGTATAAATTGAATTTGACTTATATTCGTGCAACCGGAGATTCTTGACGCATATCTATGAAGCTTGCATGTGTTCACGGCTGTGTATTAGCAAGGGGTTGACAGAAATGTAGTTATACACACACAAGCTTTGCCAGCTATGTATTCTAGGTTCCATAGGATTACATATTGTCTAAGGTCAACTTTTACTCTGTCCTATTGACATATTCTTAAGACTGCGCCGAGCGTAAGACAGATAATGACAGAGCTCGTGCGGCGCATATACAAATCGGCGCGCGGCCGCCATTGTAAAATTGTATGAAGGATTTGAAGTGCTTTTTTGATAAATATGTATCTTTATTGTCAACCAATAACTTAAATATTTGGGACGGACAAATTGTAATACAACTATTTATGTTTCGTTTAATCTGTAAAATAGGATAGATTTCTACTGTTATAATCTAAAAATCACGTAACAGGAGCTAACGTTTTTGCATTTTTCGTGCAAATTTACATAATTTTGTAGGCAAAATTATTAATTATTTTAAGTTTTTTACACGGAGTAATTGTCAACACATTCATTGTTATGGTAAATGTATATTTTATATTTGTATTAAATAATAAGTGTTGATTTTATTCACGTAACTGTGACCGCCTGTTATGGCACATTTCGCTCGGCGCAGTCTTAACATAATATTCTCTACCGAAAGTTATTTATTGAAATTAATTACTTTATACGGATTTTATCGCGTTGTTTATTTAATACGTTTTTACATAATTTTATACTTATAATATGTAAAGTGTATTAACGCGATCATGCATAATGTTTAGCTGACTCTCAGCTTGTGACCACGGCCGGTGTAACCTGGTCGAAACGTCAAGCATAAAAAAGGTATACATTTTGCATGATCGCGTTAATACCCGTTACATATTATATATATGTATATCATGCAACGCGAAAGTTAAAAAGTTATTATAATTTTATACTGTTACTCAACCACTAATTAACTTTTACTACTTTTTAAGCTACCTAATTAAATCATTAAACCTTTTTTTTTATATTTAAGTTTAAACTTTTATATTTAAGTTTACACTGGGCCTGCCGTATCGGTTGCTTTTCAGCAGTCATGTTCACGTAGACTGTGTCCTTTAACCCAGGAAAAATCTCTATTCCCATATCTCATATCTAGCAAAAGCTAGTTGAATATAAAGAGAATTTCGTATTGTTATGCTGTCGGTACGGAACACGTGTCCGTGTGAACGGGAGCGGCGCGGGCGCAGACACACAAACAGACACAAAACAAACACACATGAGTCAACGCACCATTGTGAATGTGTGACGATAAGCAGAGGGGCAGGCAATACAAAGTACGTACTGAACGTTTTTGTGAAACTTTCATACATATTTTAATACAAAATTCTACACGCGGTTTCACTCAGTACTTTTTTCGAGAACAGTACTTTTTTCTGGATGAAAGGCTTTTTATGTCCTTTTCTGTCCCTTACAAGCTGTATGCGAAGTTGCATAATGACCGGTCGAGCAGTTAAAAAAAATTGTTTTATATCAAGTTTCCTTAAACTGTAACAAAATTTGAGTTCGTATTTATATAATATATCCTCAAATAAACGTTTCGTTTCTTGATCAGATCGGAGACGTTCTGGATAGAGGCCAGGTTAAGAGCACCCTAAACCGGCGAGCGTGTATGAGGAATTTTATGAAAAGGAATGAAACCAGAGACGTGTGTCAGGATCGTAGCAAATGGAAATCCGTAGCCTCTGCCTACCTCTCTGGGAAATATGCATGAATCTATGTATGTAATAATATTCTATCACATACACACAACACCATCTAGCCCAAACTAAGCAGAGCTTGTACTATGGGTACTAGACTATGGATAAACATACATGTATACTTTTTTTTTTGTAAATACGTACATATTATACATAGAAACACCCAGACCAAGACAAACATCCATGCTCATGCACACAAATGTTTGACTTGTGCCGGAATCGAACCCACGACCTCAGGCGTGGCAGTCGGTTACACTAACCACTACGCCATCGAGTCGTCAGTGTATGTGTGTATATTTAATAAATATTTGTGTATGCAGTTGAGCTTTGCTACTTTTTCAATTCGGCAACTGGCGATTAGACACACGATAGCGATGCCGCCAATAACACTCAAAAATAGTTACAACAACAATATCAACAATCGAATACTGATCATCATCACGAAGCTTATACCCAGTATTTTAGTAATCATTGTCACATCGTCTAGCATAAGTCCCGCTCGGTACACTTTAATCTTTGGATCTGAAGTCATAACTCACACAAATTTACAATCCTGTCTAAACTTAAAACATTGTACTTAAATTACTGTTTAACTTTAACGAGTTAATTGAATTTTGTTGATCTTACCGCTTCAAGATTTTAAGATTATAATCACAATTAAATTTTGTTACTAAAAGTTTATTTTCGATGCGTTTCCAATTGTCTAACTTAAACGTAAGACAATATTATGGACTATAGTGCGACAACGTTGATCCTAACTAATATTATAAATGTGAATGTGAGTTTGTTTGTTACGCTTTCACGCCTTAACTACTCGACCCATCATCATGAAATTGCGCATACACATTGTCAGGGGACAGAAAAGGACATAGGACATAGGACCATACATCCAGAAAAAGTACTGTACAAACCTAACCTAGCCGACATTTGCGCGAACGAAACCGCGAGCAAAATCTAGTTTTTAATACATTTATATACATATATACTTATATCGGGAACAATCTGTGTCTTCATTACGAGAGTGAATAGGTATCTTCTATACTCTATTCAAATACGCTTGAGACAAAAGGTAAACAAAGAAAGCAATGTTTCTCAATCAAATGTGCACTCTCGTATCAGCAAGTTGACAGGGAATGAAAATGACGGCTATAACCGGACTTATAACAAAATGATACATTCACTACAGAACATTTGTACGTACTTTTTGATTTAGCGGTACTATAATGCGTTCTAACTTTGAGAATCATTACATTTTTAGGTTCTTTTTATGTCACTTTTTTAAACTAGGGTATTTAAAATTCTCGTAAAATAATTAAAAGAATTTAATACATTTAAACGTTATGTATTTCAATAATACATTGAATTTAAGTATATACTAGCTTGCCGACCGCGGCTTTTCCGGCGTGAAAATCCAAATTTTCAAGTCACTAGCTTAGTTTTCCACCCCTTTCACCCACTTCGGGTGGAATTTCCAAAAATCCTCTCTCAGTACTCCCCTACACTCTCCAAGAAACTCTCCATACATGCCAAATTTCAGCTTCTTGCGTTCAGTAGTTTCGGCTGTGCGTTGTCTGTCAGTCACTCAGTAACGGAAGAGTTTTATATATATAGATGATGCTTTTAATTCCATACAATATATTTATAAATACTATATTTTAGCTAGATTATTAATTTTATCTAACTTTATATTATTCACAGTCAAACGTGGCGTATTAAATAATGTTTTTTATTGTTTGTTTACATTTTGTCTCAAGACGAAATGAATAGAGTATAGGCAAGTGTGCTCCATCGTCGACATCGTCACTTAACATCAGGTGAGAGCGCGGTCAAACGCAAGCTAAAACAAAATTGTTCCCAGTCCGAGTATTCTTCGTGTCTGTTGTTTGAATATTTGTAAAGTGCCACGCGGCACAGGCAAGTATATTCAAAAAGTTGTGTCAAGCGACATCGTCCTACGTGATTAAAAAAAGGTTTCAGTAATGAAAGAACTGCTATCTACACCGCCATAAAAGCAAATATTACAACACCACCATCCCGAAAACCAAATTGTACCCCACTTTTATTTTATTATTTTTAGTATAACTCGTCAAATATGTATTATAAATAGTAAAAGTATCAGCATGTTGCAATTTGTGACCAACCAACCGTGGCTATGGAAATCTTTGGTCAAAAACATACGCCATGAAGGTGTGTACGGCGACGCGGTGTGGAAATTGATTGGTGACGGGCGATGAAATCAATTGTAGTTTTTCGCTTGTTAAATGAATTTTAGCGGGATTGTGATTTTTAATTAGTATTTTGGTAGCAGCGATAGTGTAGTGGGAGATTAGTTCTGAAGTCTCGAGTTCGATATTACGCAGCTGTGACATTTTGATGTTATGTGCGTATTAATTAGTTAATTATCGCTGGTTTTAACGGTGGAGGAAAACATCGTGAGGAAACCTGCATGTCTGATAGTTCTTCATAATGTTCTCAAAGATATGTGAAGTCTGCCAACCCGCACTGGGCCAGCGTGGTCGCTAGCCAAACCCTTCTGTGAGAAGAGGCCCGTGCCCAGCAGTGGGACAATTATATACAGGGCTAATTTTATTATTTTATAGTAATACTGGTTAGTGTCATCGTGAGAGTTCGGTACTTGGGTCCAGGATGATTTTATAAGGAGTATTAAAAGAGATATTGCAATTGTTCTCGGTAGATAAGATACAATTATGTTAATGGTATACAACTAAATCCTATCCCACAACAGACTTTCTAAACAAGCAGCGAACACAAAGAACAGGTAGACTCGGTACAATTATTTATGAATCACAGAACTTTTGTCTAACGTGGGTATCAAATCCATAACCCTACGGTGTCGGTCCAATAAACAGGATCGTATGTTTCCACAAAATAAGGCACGTATTGTAATAAACATTCCTTTTATATTAACAAATATTACAAAGTTTCGTTACAAATTAACTTTTAACTCTTACCAACAAGATAGACTCTTTCGTCGTTGAAACGTAGTTGTGACGTCGGCCTCATTGGCGAAGTGGTTAGTGTAACCGACAGCCACGCCTGAGGTCGCGGGTTCGGTTCCCGCACAAGTCAAACATTTGTATGCACGAACACGGATGTTTGACTTGGTGTGGGTGTTTCCATGTATAATATGTACCTATGTATTTAAAAGTATATATGTATGTTTATCCATTGTCTAGTACCCATAGTACAAGCTCTGCTTAGTTTGGGCTAGATGGTGTTGTGTGTATGTGGTAGAATATTATTATATTATTTTCCTTCCTAACAACGTGTATGCGAAATTTCACCATGATCGGTCGAGTATTTAAGGCGTGAAAGCGTCAAAACAAACAAACTCACATTCGCATTTCTAATATTAGTTAGCATTTCTTTTCTGCGTTCATAATCTTCTCCCTAGCCTTTATTATTCCCAAGTCACTTGGGGTCGGCTTTTCTGGTCTAACCGGATTTGACTGGATATCAGTTTTTACACGGAGCGGCTGCCACCTGACCTCCGCAACCCGAAGGCTAACGATACCCTAAGGCTGGACCAGTGTCAGGATATTATAGGGCACTGACTTCCCAATAACGACTGCCATAGATGTTCATAGCAGCCGGGACCGACGGCTTAACGTGCTCTCTGAGGCACGGAGCAGGCGATAATTGTCAATCAATACGCACATAATTTCGAAAAGTCATTTAACTTCCGAAAGTCAGAGGTGCGCGACGTGGGTTCGAACCCGAGACCCACTGCATTGCAGTCTGCTGGTCTCTCCACTGAGCTATCGCATATCATAATACACATACATTATTTCTTATACAAGTCGCCAAGCTTCAGATAAGTTAACTGTACAACAGACTTGAAAAAAAAACCGTAATGAAAAAGGCTGTTTTCATTCAAAGAAATGTAAACGCATATATTAATATTAGTTTTAATATAGAAACGCCATGTTTACGGAAGCTATGGAGGGTGTATGGTAAGCAACCCCTGTCGGCCATGTTGTGACGTTATTGTTGTCATTCTGTTGCTGGGCAGCCATTGATCGAGGTGTATGAACCCCGCGGTATAACGAAACAGTAATATTGAAGTGGGGAAGACTACCGTATAATTTAAAAGTAATTTCTGAATTGCTTTTATTGCATATTTTAGATTGGTGTATTGCGAATTAGATGGTATAGTTACCCGTGTATAAATCCAAAGAAATAGTTATTAAATTCACATTTCGATAGCTTAGTTTTAGGTCAATGTAATATTGTCGTCTACTGGTCACTTGTAGAATCTATAATATTTGTATATTTATTAAATTTTGAGTTTCATAACTGACAGTGTAATTACTTTACAAATTTAATTTCAATGTACTAACACAAATAACATTCGTGTAAAAGTATGAAAATATTAATAGGATAGTGTTAATTTATCACAAAAATTAAGTGACAAGAATAGAAAAGGGTATGTTAAGCTGGTTTGGGCATGTAGAAAGAATGGACGAGGAAAGACTGACTAAGAAAGTTTATAAGGCTAGTGTGAATGGAACAGTCGCAAGGGGCAGAAATTATCTACATTACATTCCGAATCGAATGACACCTCGTTCATATTTTTCCGAGAGAGCTGAAAAAAGTTGACTAAAAAAGCACTTGTTGACTACATGTATGTGTTTTGAAGTTAGGATGTGTTTCTACGTCCGTTTTCTGTATGAAGGTAATACTTACCTGGTGGTGATACGTCACATCTTAATATTAGATAGATTGTTGGCCTGTCTGTTATACAAAGGTGGAATAAAAAATATAGGTTGCTGGCCTGTCTGCCATACAAAGTCGGAAAAAGAACAGGAAAATTCAAGCAGGTGTTAAATGCTCAGTCCTAGCTTGTGTTCTTTTTGGATATTACTAAAAAAATATATACAATTTTGAAGTTATGTGCGTATTAAATAGTTAAATATCGCTCGCTTTCAGATTGAAAGAATACATCGCAAGGAAACTGTCATGTATTAAGAGTTCTACATAATGTTCTTGAAGATATGTGAACTCTGCCAACCTGCACTGAGAAGAGGCTCGTGCCCAACAGTAGAACAGTTTATATAAGACAGATATTATCGTCTGTTATATAACATTAACAGCTGGCAGCCAGACACAATCGTTTTCCAATTATGTCTGGAATTTCAGCAATTGTCTGGCTAGATGAATGATAACAAATTATAATGTGAAACGACTTTTATGAACCTTATTCTGGGAAAGACAATTATGGCGATATTGAAGAATAATGTAATGTACCTCTGATATTTTCGTTTCATTATAGGAACATATTGTATTCCTTGATTTACAGTAGAAGGTAATATAAAATGAATGAATACGAAAGGATTTTATATAACCAGCTATAATAATATGTCTTTTAATGTGTTATATTTCTATCTATACTAATATTATAAAGCTGAAGGTTTGTTGAATTATTTGTTTGGTTGAACGACCTACGAGGGCGGTGCCGTAGTAACCATAACCGCCGGAGTAACCATAAACGCGGGTGATACCGCTGGCACAGCTAGTAGGTATATTGTAGACACAAAACGATAATAACTGCTCGAAATTTTGTTAGCCTCTGATATAGTTTACTTAGAACAGCATTTACGCAAAACATACTAAGCGACTAAGACCGGTTTTACTAAATGGAATTCGATGAAACGTGGCTTAGACTTTCAGTTGAACTGCAAGCTATGAAAACCGCATTAGAATCCATTTATGCTGACTATGCTTTTTGTGTTAAACTTGAATAAAGATTTGGAGAAAATATAATTTTGGTCACTAAAATCAGCTTAAAATCTGTATAGAATTTCTTAGGTTGAGTAAAATGTTGCTCATTCTGCGTCTAAGCGTGTATAACAAATTGTGTTCTAAATAATTGATGATTCATAATATCATCAGGAGCTTCTAACAGGAATGTATCTGCAACCCATATACAAACGAAACTAAACGTCGGCCTCGATGGCGTAGTGGTTCGTGTAACCGACTCTTATTAAAAACTGTACACTATCTTACTCCATCTAATGTCTGCTTACTCTTCTTATTATAGACAATTCTTCCATGCAATCTATCAAGACTAACATTTTTGTCAGCCTCGATGGCGTAGTGGTTAGTGTAACCGACTGCCACGCCTAAGGACGCGGGTTTGACTCTCGCACAAATCAAATATTTGTGTGCATGAACATGGATGTTTGTCTTGGTCTGGATGTTTCTATGTATATTATGTATGTATTTACAAAAAAAAGGTATACATATATGTATGTTTATCCATTGTCTAGTACCCATAGTACATGCTCTGCTTAGTTTTGAATAGATGGTGTTGTGTGTATGTGGTAGAATATTATATTATAATCAAGTAACAAAAAAATCCCTGATACCTCTAAACGCTAAGTTCGTTCAATGATCTTCCAATCATGTTTTATTAACATGGACCCTAAAAAGCCCAGATAATGGGCAATAAATAAATTTCAGAATCTTCTTATTTAGAAATGTTGGGTTTGTAATATTATTCTCCCTAGACACTGTTGCTGTGTGACTGCTTACCTTCAGCTAAATTTAAAATATTGATGGCCAGTCCCACAACTAATAAGTAAAAGTTATCCGAAATATAAATCGCAAGCTGTCTCACTCTTGTTAGGGTAAAGAAGAGAGATGCCGAGACTTTTATCTTATAGATAAATGTTATTTGGAGATGGTGGGACAAGCCCTGAGTAAATTTTGACCAAAGATTCACTCACGTTTTTGTAGTTTTTGTCAATAAAAATCCCTCGCGATCAGTTCTTTTTTCTTGGATAAAAAGTACTCTATGTCTATTTCTGTTTCCCTGACAACGTGTATGCGAAATTTCATGATGATCGGTCGAGTAGTTAAGGCGTGAAAGCGTCACATACTCACATTCGCATTTACAACATCAGGCAGCTACGACTTACAATTTCGCTAATATAAAATACACCTATTCGTCTCCTTAACAATAGAACTTTACAATCTCACCTAAAACAACTTCCTACTCAGATAACTCTGAGAAATAAGATTTATTTACTAAAACTGGGCCACTAAGCTCCCTATACGCTTTATCTTCACGCTTTAACTCGCAGTTACCGGTTAGAACTATTAAAGTTATCGAGACCTACTTTTTATCAGATTGAACTGAGAAATGGAACTGAATTATGCCATAGTTGGCACTTGGTTATTACAAAGAGAAAATGCTAATAACAGGATTGGTTTACATAAATTCACACCAATTTCTTAGGGTTATAGGTTATATTGATTTCCATTGGTCAGGATTTTAAAATTAAACTACTTTATACGGATTTCCAAGCACGATAAGCAACTGTAGCCTAGTGGGAAACCGTTGGACTGCCACGCAGAGGTCTCGAGTTCGATCCCAAGGCGCGCATCTCTGACTTTCCGAAGTTATGTGCGTATTAAATAGTTAATTATCGCTCGCTTCAACAGTAAAAACATCGTGAGGAAATCTGCATGTCTGAGAGTTCTCCATAATGTTCTCAAAGTTATGTGAAGTCTGCCAACCCGTACTGGGCCAGCGTGGTGGACTATGGCCTAACCCTTCTCAGTGAGAAGAGGCCCGTGCCCAGCAGAGGGACAGTTTATTACAGGGCTGATATTATTATATACAGATTTTAACTTTAGTTATTCATATAAAACTTTAATTTATTTTCTTTTAATTTATTTAGTTTCTTTGTAAAGCTCGACTTTAATACAATTTCTATTCTGTTATGACAGGTTTTGTTTAAAAATAGCGTTTAGTCGACATTTGACAGATTCTAGTTTTGACTTTATAGTCTACTATTGACAGATTTTACATATGACAGAATCTAGATTTGAGAATTCTAGATTTGAGAGATTCTACATATATTTGAGAGATTCTACATTTGACAGATTCTATATTTGACGGATTCTACATTTGACAGATTCTATATTTGACAGATTCTATATTTGACAGATTCTGCATTTGACAGATTCTACATTTGACAGATTCTATATTTGACAGATTTTATATTTGACAGATTCTACATTTGACAGATTCTACATTTGACAGATTCTACATTTGACAGATTCTACATTTGACAGATTCTACATTTGACAGATTTTGAAAAAGTGAGACACGTAAGGGACACTGGATTAAAAAATAGTACTGTTGTATATATGGTAATCAAGCACTATATTTATTCATAAGTATAATTTGTTGTTATAACTATTATTAAATGTTTGTGTTCTCGGTAAAGCTATTGATGGATAACACAAATTTTCGTCTGTGTGGGAGTCGAACACTCAGCTTAATCGAAGTTCAACCGAAATTTAACTAACTTGGAAGAAAAATAATATTTTTATTAGTTGATGATATTATCTTTTCGCTCTTTTGTGCGCGCAATATTCTTATAAGGATTACAAAGATTCCTGTCACTTATTATATTATAAATTAAATAATACTAGCTTTTGCGCGCGGCTCTGCCCGTGGTACCTACATCAATAAAAAGTAACCTATGTCCGTCCCCAGGTTTTAAACTATATCTGAACCAAATTTAATCTAAATCGGTTGAGTGGTTTAACCGTGAAAAGGTAACAGACAGACAGACAGACAGTTACTATCGAATTTATAATATTAGTAAGGATATATATATATTTATGATAATACAATGAAATAGCTTAAATAGAAGTAAACAGTAAGTAGTAACAGTGTTTAACCATTGCAGTTCAATATTTCAAAATCATGAAACAATAGTGTTTTAAAAATAAACATCGCATTAGAATCCGTATAAAATAATTAAATTGCAATAATAAACTATAGATTACCGGAGGCCCAATCACCCCTTTTTCCCCATTCCTGCTCCTTCTCCTTCCCACTTCCTTTCCTAAAGGGTTGGCAACGTGCAAGTGATGCTTCTGGTGTTGCAGGCGTCCATAGGCTACGGTGACGACTTACCATCAGGTGGGCCGTAAGCTTGTTTGCCAGCACAGATTATTAAAAAAAAATTAAAAGATTATGTTTTACTGTTATGTATCACTAGATGGCGCTGTAATACATTTTATTAATCCACCTAGCCCAAAACTGTATTCAAAGCTAAATAACGCTATTTTTATATCCCAATGGTAAGCAGTTACCGCCTACAACACGTATACTTAGCCACAAATTTACCGCCTGATACGACCACAGTTTTTGTATTCTTATGTAGTAATGGTTTCATATGGTAACACCACACACCATGCCAAATGGTGCCCAACCATCACGAATGTTAAACTCGAATACACACCACATAATAGGCCCCGGAAGTACTAGATTCTTTAACGCAGGTGTTTGTGCGCAAATATCGCAGGCATTCCTGACATAGTTCTCATGTGAATTTTTGTAGTTGTATAACTATGCTGTATTTTTACATGGATACTACCGTAATATAGGGTAAAAAAAATATATGATTTCTTCTGTTAACTATTTTTCATTCAACTGCCATATTTTATCGTTAAATGGACTAAGGACAATATATGATAGATTTTAAAATAAAACCGACTTGAATTTTGCGGAACGCAGTTGCAATGCAATGCAATGCAGATAAAAAAATTTGTTTAAAAACACACAACCTTTTGGTAGCAACTTCGCTCGCTTTTTTATTTAGATGAAAGGTACCTTATACAGTCTGATTTGTAAGACTGGACATATTGAAAGAGGGTATTCAGTACTCGATTCTGGAAACGATAATCTAAAAAATAGGTACTTAAAATTTGACCTAGTTATCCAATAAAAACTTAATGTGCGGACACTCCTGCGCATATATTAAAGCTAAGCAAAACCTCTGCCCCCGACCCCCGATATCACACCCCGTACTCTCCCGAATTTGCACACCCGCCCATCCTTTTCTTATCAAAGGTCATTAGCCTCGGTAGCCCAGCGCGCTCGACAGCTGTGTCAGCTGTGTGCGACCCGCGCAGTATCCACATTTTATGGATATTTCTTTCATACAAATTTTCATAAGGGTTTTCTTTGCTGGTTAGTTTTTTTTTAATTTATACTATACCTCTTACCATAAATTATCATGACCTTAAGTATGTACAATGTTTAACCTGTCACACTGTATCCATACTTTACTGTACTTCTGACAACGAATATGCGGAATTTCATAATTATCAGACGAGTAGTTAAGGCGTAAAAGCGTAACAAACAATCTCACATTTATAATATTAAGTTAGGATACCGATTGATACAATATTTATTGAAAAAAAAAACACCAAATTAATTATTCAGGTATATATATACTTAGTGATTAAAAAACCTACAATCAACACAGAACCTTACTTATCGAATTTTATAGAAACCCTAACGACCTCAAGAACACAACCCAAACTTATTCAGCACCAATCTTCTTTAGGGTGGTACGTTTACTTTTGAAAACATTTCATAATTCCATTGTCACGTACGTTTTCTATTGCTAATGTGCGAAAATGTAACAAACACTGGTATATTGTAAAGAATATGTGACAAACAATATGTGTAGGTACTTATATGAAAACAGTAATATGACCTAGAAAGAAACTAGTAATTTCGCTGAACAATACAAATCGTATGCAAACATGTCCGAATACAAGCGAGATCGCTTTATAATTAAAAACTATTTACATCACAAGATTACAAAGCTGACCAATGCAATTTTAGCAGTGTTTTTATGCAGTCCTAGATTTTGCCCGCGGCGTCGCATGTCGGCATTTTAGTAGCCTATATGTAATCTGTTATAAGCGTATTGAATAGTTAATTATCAGTCGCTTTAACGATGAAGGAAAACATCGTGAGGAAACCTGCATGTCTGAGTGAGAGTTCTCCATAATATTCTTGAAGATATGTGAAGTCTGCTATCCCGCACTGGGCTAGCGTAGCGGACTATGACCTACCCTTCTTACACTGAGGAGAGGCCCGTGCCCAACAGTGAAACAGTTTAATACAGGTTGCTCCAGAAGATGTGAACCAAATTGTAACGGGAGATTCCTTAGGTAAGGACCTTTCAAACGAGCTAAATAAAAAAAATAATGACTTTTGTTAAAATTTAAAAAATGTTTTTGAAAAGTACGTTTTTTCAGACTTTAAATACAGGTGCTTCGTTTATGGCTAAAATAATTATTTTTTCACAATTTTTATTTTTGAAGGTTTGATTCGTCAAACTACAAACGATTTTTTTCTTAAACTGACGTAGTTTTTGAATCGCAGTATTATTTTGGTGTATTTTTTTATTTAGCACATTTGAAAAGTCCTTACTTAAGGAATCTCCCGTTACAATTTGATTCATATCTTCTGGGACACCCTGTATATGTTATTCTGATGTATAAGCAAATAATACTGTAGAGTTTCATCACACGTTCAGTAGTTTTTGCGTGGAAAAGTAACAAACATCACAAACTTTTACATTTATAATATTAGTAAGATAGGATATGTGCTTTATATATAGAAAAACAAAATATGCAGTGTATGTCCTTAGTTTGAAAAAGAGCACATTTTTGGTATTGTACCTGTTATTTTTTATTGTTCTTGTAGCTTAAACAGGCGTTTTGGATCTATCTATCTATGTGTTTAAAAAAGGCAGAATAACCATTCAAACAATATAAAATCCAGGCAGAATTAGTACTAAATCGTAGTCTAAGTTATACTTCACATACCTTCGAAAACATTATGGAGAACTCTCAGACATGCAGATTTCCTCACGATGTTTTTACTGTTGAAGCGAACGATAATTAACTATTTAATACGCACATAACTTCGAACAGTCAGAAATACTCGCCTTCGGATCGAACTCGAGACCTCTGCGTGGCAGTCCAACGTTCCTAGGGTAATACCTGTATAGCCGTTGTTTGTTTAAAAATTATATAAAACGTAAATTAATAAAATGGCGTACAAAGAGAGAAGAACAGTGACTCCTTACTGTAGGACAATGTTTCTTTCAAATCACGAAAACAGCGTACACAGAGTTTAATTAAGTAGTCTAGGTCACGATACAAAGTAAAGTACCAGGCGCGCAGTAAATACGAAGAGTTGTAACGTTATAATACTTTGTAGTATAAGCCTTAGTAGTCCGCTACTCGCTGTTAGTAAGGCACAAGCCTCAATAGGTCATGTTGATGTTGATAAATGTCGGTTTTACGACTTTTCACTTCGTATTCGAATGTAAATCTAAATAATCGTTGGCTAAGAATAGTCGGCCATTTTAGTTACGAACCGAGTAAGTTAAACCATCTGTTGCTGTTGATGCAGCGAAATGCAGTTGCTGTGTATGGTTGTCTGGGATTCGATTCCTTGAGCAGTATTACTGGGTTTTCCTGACAAGAAATGCTTATTTGCGTGTCTGATACTGTGGCCAGTATAGAGATAACGTAGGGCCTAAAATCATTATTGACCAAATGTGTGTGAACCTCTGACTTATCCTTCGAGGTTACAGGCGTAAGTCTATGTATATTAACTATGTTTTACGTATATACGATTTACTTAACAAGTTGTTATAGTAATTCTAATATTATAAATTCGAGTGTGAGTTTGTTACGTTTTCACGCCACAGCTACTCGACCGATCATCGTGAAACGCATACACGTTGTCAGGGAGAAAAAGACATAAGGTTCTTTTCATCCAGATAAAAGTTATATTACTAACCTAACCTAAAATTATGCGAGTCAAGCCGCGGGCACAATCTAGTGTATTATTATGATTATGTAACATTCCATACGCTTTTTTCTAAGTACGGGTCTAGAAATGTACATATTATATATGTATTATATATATATATAAAAAACTTTAAATTGTTGAATAAAACATAAGACTCGCAGTTCAGGTACCAGGCTAACATAAAACGAGGAAGTTTACGTCATACAGGAATCCGCGGTCGTAATTATCGTGCCATTTGTCTAGTAGGACACGAGATGCAATCGGATATGCCCTTCGCTTGTGAAAGGCGGTCATCGTGACGAAGGCAGGGGCTCAAATCTCGGTCTTTAGTGCGTACGGCTACAAAGTATTATAACGTTACAACTCCTCGTATTTATTGCGGCCCTGGTACTTTACTTTGTATCGTGACTTCGACTACTTAAATTAATTAAAGTTTTGTGCTTGTTCTTTAGTTTGAATGAAACAATGTATCCCTCAGGACGCTTTTTTGTACGCCATTTTGTTTTTCTTATTATATAAACATCAAAATTAGTTCAGCCAGCTGAGAAATATAACAAAGAGAGAAAGTTCTTTTAAATTAGCACATTCGAACTAATGCATAGTCTACTAACAAACAAAAAAAATCCTGCGGAGATTGCGGTACGAAACGGACTGTGAATGTACCGGCTCATCACTTTATTTGTCGGTACTATCTGCCGTCTTAACTGCCAGCGCTGATGATGTTAGTTAGCATCCATTGCTGTGATATTGACAAGGCTTGAATGCAATGACGTGCCCCTTGAATCTTTAACCCCGACAACGTGCAAAATCTCGTCATGGTGATCAGTCACGTAGTTAAGAAGTGAAAGCGTAACATACAAACTCACACACGTATTTATAACACTAGTTAGGATTTAGTTATTTCTTTGCTTAAACTGAAGGAGAAAAATATAGCAAAATCGATTTAAAAGTACATATGTGCACGAGCAATCGATAAATCAATATTTCCAACAGAGTCAAAGACGTCATTCCAAGTAACCTATTTTACAAAGTACAATCAATCCGTGTCGAAAACAAGGCTTCTCCATATATCATTGTGTTGGGGATCAAGTGAGATTTCAATTGACAACTTGTATGACTAATTATAGTAGTCTAATATAATGAAATACTTAAATTTTTATACAACAAGCGCGTCAAGCTTACAGCCATTACACAAGGCGATTTTTTGGAAGCAAGTGTCATGTTATCTCTATTATATCAGCACAGTAACACAAAGACAGCACAACATTTGATTCAAGAAAATTATTCTGTAAATGTGCCTTAACCTTGCTCTTCGTGCCGTATCGCGCACAAAGTTGCATCTCCTTGCATTTACTGCGAGCCTGGTACTTTTCCCAAATAATTTGACATTGACATTAAAATGAAAGACGGCGAATACAAAACTTATTGTACACACACCTCATCTTACCTGCGTTCCTAGTACCCATCAAAGCAGTCACCAAAGGAAAACAAGAAAATAAAACTTACTTACTCATACAATTATTAACCGCAGCGGCCATCTTGCTTGGTCAATGCTGCCTCAACAAAAAATAAGAGAGCATTATAGGTCAACGACCCATCAAATGGACGACTCGAGAGTTAGAAAATAATTATTTAAATATTTGAAATAGACAGGTGGAGCTTGAGGCAAAAAAAATCTTTCCTCTTTATAATATTAGTATGGAGTAGCTTCCAGTTGTGGCTGCATTCACGTTGCAAAATAACAGTTATGACCGTCAGCAGTAAACGGTTAATAAGCTTCTGAATTTACATTAATGTAAGTCAAGCAAATTGATGAGCCATCAAAATTATAAAAAATATATATGTTTTTTTTAATACTTAACAATATGAGTACAAAATTTGTATCTAACTAAATTATAATCTTGTGCTAATTAATTAATGATTTAGGTATAATCATAGACCTTTGTAACAATACATAGCTTAAAATTACATTAAGATAGATAACAATAATATTTATTTATTCATTTATTATATGTAAAATATAATAAATGAATAAATAAATATTATTGTTATGAAATTCAAATTATTTAATTTAATTCAAATAAATGTAAGCAACGATAGCTCAGTGGGGAGACTAACAGACTGCAATGCAGAGGGTCTCGGGTTCGAACCCACGTCGCGCACCTCTAACTTTCGGAAGTTATATGACTTTTCGAAATTATGTGCGTATTGATTGACAATTATCGCCTGCTCCGTGCCTCGAAGAGCACGTTAAGCCGTCGGTCCCGGCTGCCATTAACATCTATGGCAGTCGTTATTGGGAAGTCAGTGCGCTATAATATCCTGACACTGGTCTAGCCTTAGGGTATCGTTAGCCTTCGGGTTGCGGAGGTCAGGTGGCAGCCGCTCCGTGTAAAAACTGATATCCAGTCAAATCCGGTTAGACCAGAAAAGCCGACCCCAAGTGACTTGGGAATAATAAAGGCTAAGAGAGAAGAAGATTATATGTAAAATATGACTGAAAACCACCTGTAATAACTGTGTGTGATACAATAAATATAAAGACAGTAACTAAAAATAAAAATAGAATGAGATCAATAAAAAAAGAAAACAAGGTCTCTGATCTGCATGTTAGAGGAATAAAGGATAAAGGAAGGGTATCTTAAAAAAATCATAGACCTGAAAATCTATCTTCGAAGAGATAGACAGATATGTATGTATAAAGTTTAAAAGGCACAGCCTATTGGCGTCAATCTAGCACTACGCAGTACTATTGCTGAGAGTTCAAGAAATTCCGAAATTATTTAGAAAATTCTATAACATTCTGCATGAGTATGGAATCAAATGCGCGACCTCATCACAACAAACGCCGTCGAACTAACAAAGCATTCAAAGGTCCGCCTCGATGGCGTAGTAGTTAGGCGTCCCCCACATTAGGCGTGCGCGTTCCTCGGGCGTGTGAGCGACGCTGGCGCCGCGCGTGCGCTGCGTAAGCGTCGTGTGACTCATGTGTTGCCGCTGTGTGACGTGTGTGCAGCGAGCGCGCAGCGCGCACGCGGCGCTCGCCCTCGTGTTTAACCCCCTTCATTCAAGTCAGTCACAATTGCAATACAAATGCGTTGCTGTTTTACAATTACTTATAAAATGGATTCTGACGAGGAAACACTACTGTTAGCTTTGCTACTGAAAAGAAATAAGACACGTAATAAAAAGACAAAGCGTCGTTGGCAAGATACATTATGGTCTTCTTGTTCACAAGAGAGTGATTACTATATTTTGTATTGCAGACATATAAAGAATAGTGAAAAGCATTTTTATGATTATTTACGAATACCGAGGGCAACATTCAGTGAACTTTTGGACTTAATTAAAAATGATATTCAGTGTCAAAATTCAAAGTTTAGACTTCCTGTGACACCTGAAGAAAAGCTGGTTATAACAATAAGGTAAGTATGCAATGATATTATAAGTAAAAAGGTGTAGATAGGTTAAAAGCGCTCCGGGAGCGGCACGTTGAAATGTGCTAATTAGCCAAAATTACTTCAGTATCGCGTCGCTGGTGTCAACGGACGCACGTCACGTACCAAGTGCAATTTAAAGTATGTATGAGAATGAAGAATGAAACAAATAGACGAATTTTATCAAAATATAGTATATTTTTATTTTTAATAATTGGTATACTTTATCATGCAAAATCACCCTGGTATTATATGAAAATTAAAAAGATAATGTAGTTCACTAAAGTAAGAACGTAGTTACATTAACACCATGTTCTAAATGCGATATGTAATATTTTTTTCTAATTATCCTCGTAATTATCGCCAAATAGATTGTCATAAATTGATTCTTGTGTTGAATCACTGAGATGCGAAGGCGCAGGCGATGAAGTGTTCAAATTTTGCGATGTTGCGAGTGCTAATGTATGGGATGAATTAGAAGACGTTTCCATAGACGTGAAATAACCAGGACTACCGTAATTACTATTGTGACCAGAATATTTGGACATCTGCACGTACTTTTTAATAACGCCCATTATTTCCATTTTAGCGTCCATTTTGAAATCTGAGTTTATGGCACTAAAATCATCGAGTAGTGACATAAAAAAATTGTAATCTGGATATTTTTTCTCCTTTTCGTTCTCCAGTCTTGTAGTTAACATTTTGATTAGTTTCTCAGAATTGTCGTCTTCGGCACTTTCTTTTCTAGAATACGGACAAAAATCCTGGCTTTCTTTTTGTAGTTTTCCCTTCGGTCGAGTATTTGATAATGGGTTAAGAAAAGACAAATAGGGCGCATAAATGTAGCCTCGGCCCGTCGTGGCTTCCGACCCACTTTTTGATTTTTTACTTGTATGTCTTGTGTAACAATCTCTAATGCTTTTCCATTTCTTTTGTATTTTCGCAGCTGAAACATAAATAATAATATTTTTTTAATTTTTTTATTTCAGGTATTTAGCTACTGCTCAAGTAGCTAAAGATTTGCAATTTTCGTTCAGAAGAGGATTTTCAACAATAGAAAAGATAGTGCAAACGACTTGTCAAGCTATTATTAAAAACTTATTTCATATTTGCATGCCACCCAGAAAAGCATCAGATTGGAAAACAATTGCAAATGACTTTAATTTGAAAGCAAATTTTCCGAACTGCATAGGTGCCATCGACGGCAAACATATACGAATGATAAGACCATGTGATAGCGGTTCCCTTTACTACAATTATAAAAAATATTTCTCAATAAACATGTTGGCAGCGTGTAATTCAAATTATGAATACATATGTGTAGATGTTGGTTCTTATGGAAAAAGTTCTGACTCGACGATTTTCCTTAATAGCAGTTTTCACAACGAACTACAAGAAAAAGTGTTAGACATCCCCGAACCAACTCCAATAACAAACAACGGTCCGCCTCTTCCCTTTGTATTAGTAGGCGACGAAGCTTTTCCCTTATCAGGTTATGTACAACGACCTTACGCTGGCAACAATTTGACACACAAACAAAGAGTATATAACTACAGACTTAGTCGTGCAAGGAGGTATATATATAAAATTCTCCATTTTCCTGTCATAATTCCAAAAGTGCATTCTTTTGGAATTATGACAGGAAAATGGAGAATTTTGCACAGACCGTTAAATGTTGGACTTGAATTTAGTGAACAAATTATTAAAACTTGTTGCATATTACTCAACTTTGTTAGATCTAGGAAGATTTGCAGACCGGAAATTAACATACCTATAATTTCTGGACTCGATGGCAATCAAAACATTCAGTGTGAAGAAACAGAAGGAATACAATTTTCAAAAGGTATGACTGAAAGAAATAAGTTTGCTGATTACTTCGTCTCAGCGGAAGGTTCATTGTCATGGCAAGATAATAAAATTTAAGACTTACCCTCTTCATTTTTTTGCTTTGTAGTTTTCGATTCAAAATCATTAATAAATAAAGTACTGATTTCTTCCCACGCCTTTTTTTTTTTGCAATACGGTCACTGTACTCGCGTGTAGTCATGTCCCATATAGCAGGACGATTCTGTATTTCTAAGATAAAGCTTTCGATATTAATTTCACTCGATAACTCCATTTTTACGTGTGTCAACACAACACTCCGCCCTGTAACTAACCGAAACAGTAGCGGGCGGCGGGGATAGCGGGTGAAGGGGTAAGAACGCGACGCGAGCGCTACGTGCGCGCCGCGTGCACTCTCGGCAGACGCCGCAGGGCAGTAACGCCAGCAACACGCGACGCTCGCGCACCGCGCTCGCGGCGCCCTCGCTACTCACACGCCCGAGGAACGCGCACGCCAAATGTGGGGTCAGCCTTAGTGTAACCGACTGCCACGCAAACATATGTGTGCATGAACGTGGATGTTTGTGTTGTGTGATGTTTTCTATGTATTTACAATAAAAAAAAGTATATATGTATGTTTATCCATTGTCTAGTACCCATAGTACAAGCTCTGCTTAGTTTGGGTTAGATGGTGTTGTGTGTATGTGATAGAATATTATATTATATTATTATTAATTTACTGCACCTTAGATTCTAATGATACCAATAATGACCTAAATGAATTTTACTTATATAAATATTAACTTATTAAAATTAATGCAACCTTTATAATCAGGAAACATATGTTAAAGATTAAATACGTACTACTAAAAACATTTTCGAAAATGTGTAAGTATAGCCTCGGAACGCAGTGGTAATAAGCGACTGCTGTGCATGAGATCTGAAGTTCGAATCCCAGGCTGAGTTATTAGCTTTTTCTTTCGAGAAATTCAGTATCACGGATTCTGGAAGTGTTTTCGGCATCAGTATCGCTCGCTTTAACGGTGAAGGAAAACATCGTGAGGAAACCTGCATGTCTGAGAATTCTCCATAATGTTCTCGAAGATCCATCTCATCCCATCGGGCATGTTACTGATAACCATATAATTATATAAACAGTGTGTATTTGTAACTTTCATAAATCTAATCCATATTGTTTGGTGTGTCAATTATGCATGTTGTTGTGACAGCTGAATATGTTGAGACTAATATCATTGTACGATTTTATACCTACTCATGTTCTGCAAAATAAAGTTTTATTTGATTTGATTTAGTATGTCCTTTCTTCACTCTCAAAGAATCAACAAAACAATTTAATTGAAATAAATGACAGTATTGGAAAGTTCTAGGTATAAAAATACTCGAGAAATGGCGCCGGTAAGACGAGGTTTGCTTGCGATTCTTAAAAATGTTCATACTGTTTACAAAGTAATTTGCGAAACGATACGAAATAAGTAGGTTAGTGTGTTTTCAAGGGTGATGACACTATGACCTCCGTCATGGGGTTTTTCGGCAATGAGCAAATGATTAATTAATTTGATATGGTTGTTTCGACGTTTTTTTTAGTAGTTTCATGGTTTGTTTTGAATTATAACGGCATTAGTTAGGACTGTGAAGTTAAGTATACTGTATTAAAGATTGCTGTGCTTGAGGTCTAGTGTTCGATTCCCGGTTAGAGTGTGTGTTTGGTATTTTGCGTCACAAAATTCTCAGTAAGAGTAGTGAGGTAGGGACTCTGCTCGGTAAGAGGCAACAAGACTTATTAATCGTTTCGCAGGAATTGTGCGAATCGACAAATTTTAGATTAGTCTATTATAGGTGTTGGTTTGTACACCTTCGTTTTCATAACGGTTCGTTTCGCACTCAATATACATGAATGTGTGCGAATCGACACTGAAAATATATAAATTTTCACAAATTGTGTTGTTTCGCACAATTCTTGCGAACAGATTCGTGCGAAACCACCTATAACTGAGCAACAAGCCTGCCTACTATAAGAACCTGTAACTAAACGATCCCATGCAAAATTACCACGAGACCATCAAGGTCTAATTACACCCGTCTAAGTGAAGTTATAGTTGAATCATAAAATATTCACATATACACGTGTTATTTGAAACACAAGACGCCATTGTTAAAAGTGATAGCATGAGAACTGTATACATTGTTTCACTCATTATCAGTATGTAATGTGAAAGTGGTCAATAACAAGAACTCCTAGTACGCTATGAGTTCCTGGTACTTACAGCTGAGTGAAATGTACACGTCATAACTGCTCTTAAAGGGGTTTCGTCGATTCATTATTGTAAGTAAGTAAGCACGAACGAAGTGGTACGATTGTTATTAAATATTAGAACTCCTTGTACACCAAAAGTCAATAATACATTTTTATTATAACTCCTCGTATACCATGAAGTCCTGGTACTTTCAGCTGAGAAAATGTACATGTCATCTTTATAAAAAGAAGGATTTGATTGATGCATTATCGATAAGTACGTAATATATGAAAGTGTAATAAATTATATTTTAGAACTTCTCATACAATATGAGATCCTAGTACTTCCAGCTAAGAAAAATGTACACAATATAAATGAAAAAGACAAAAAAAATGTTGTTATGTTCCTACCTTGCTGGGCAATATTAATAATATTAAAATCATAAAATACATTTTATTAGATACATATACATAGAATTATAGAAACAAAAAAATAAAAAAAATTATGTCGTATTAACGAATGGTTAAGAGCACAAGTTTCATGTAACATTTATCGAGCTATTACCGTCTACCGATCACATTTCAAAACTCTGTTGTTGTTAACCAGAACTCTTGTTACCCTAGGAGTGCCTGGTAATTCCAGCCTGGAAAGAGGAAGTATGCCATCATTATAAGCAATTTCAAAGAGGATTCTCAAACATTAGTTAGTGTGTAACGTGAAAGTGTTCAATATTTACAGTTTCTTGTACACTTTGAGTTCCTGGTAGATACTCAGTTTTAACGGTTTTTTTACTGGATAGCGTAGTGGTCGTCCGCCACTGCGACCTGCACCGAGTGTTGTGGACACGGGACAATAATTGTTCGTTGTTTGAAAGTTCAAATCAACTCATAAAAAGTATGTTCTCAATGCCATTGGCCGCATCATTATAATATATAATATTCAAATGTGAATTAATCAATAATCAGATCTCCTCTTACTCTATGAGTTCCTGGTACTTGCAACTAAGAAAGAGGTAGAACGTTATAGAGTTCGAAAGAGACTACTCCAACGACACACGAAATCCTAGTGTGGAGCTTAGTGTTCTAAAAATGACTGTAGCTGTTTGTACCTATTGGAACAATAAAACATTATTATTATTATTACCTACTTATAACCGATTTAAAAAAGAAGGAAGGTTCTCAATTTTGACTCATCATGTTCAAGCTAAGTTTGCTGTCTTAGGTTCATAACATCTACATTTCGCTAGCTAATAAACTTAGCAAGTGAAACGGACGAGCCTTTTGCTGCCTATCTGACACAGTTTAGAAAGCTGTCACATTTTTTTTTATCAAAACACCCGTGACCCTTTCTTATCAAAATAATCTTAGCGGTTTAGTAGGAAAAAATAACAAACACACAAAATTAATTTCACTTTCATACAATTAGTTTAAAATATTTATCTATACAAGCAACGTCTTGTTTTGTTAACTGTCAGAATAATAAAATTATACTGTTATTATGAACAACAAGTTTTTTGTAACAACACACAATGTATGTATGTATTGTTCACGTTTTCTCACAAAATAACTGTACCAATTTTGATGATTCTTTCACAGGTGTTAATTATACTTGTAAGTAAGTGGTAACAAGTTTGTAGCGTTGCTTGTTAGCTGTCTTACTCTCTCTCACTCTTACATACGTAGTATATCACGCCTATAGAACTATATACATATATAACTTATATACTTCGCTAGGAATCAAATACAGGACCTCATGCATAACAATCTTTATATTTCGGAGGTAACTTCACAGCTTATATTATTGTCGTTGAAGTTATATAAATCAAGTTTTAGAAAATGCTTCAATAAATGTAGTCTATATGGATGGCGTTGGTGTATCTTAGTTAATGTTATAGTAGCTATGTGGGTTTGTTACGCATTAACTACTCGACCGATCATTATGTAATTTCGCACACACAAATAATGTACCTTTCATCCAGAAAAAAGTACTGTTACTAACTTAACCTACACCTACGCAAGCGAAGCCGCGGGCAAAATTTCGTATACTATATAAGAGCAGCGATAGCTCAGTAGGGAGACCAACAGACTGCAATGCAGAGGGTCTCAGGTTCGAACCCACGTCGCGCACCTCTGACTTTCGGACGTTACATGACTTTTCGAAATTATGCGCGTATTGATTGACAATTATCGCCTGCTCCGTGCCTCGGAGATCACGTTAAGCCGCGCGTCGGTCCCGGCTGCCACGAACATCTATGGAAGTCATTATTAGGAGAGTGTCGACACAAAAGATCTGGGTCGAACTGTCGCCGGTCTGCACTGACTGGCCCCCACATAAGATAAGATAAGATAGTATTATTATATACATAACATCTCAGTAGGAGCCACGAAAGCGGAGCAGTTATCACAAACTCGGGTAAAACCGCAGGGAACAACTAACAATAATTACTTTTCTAATAAAAAATAACCTGATTTAGCCAGATTATTAATAACCAAAAAGTCGTGACAAACAAACGGACAATCGAATTTTTAACAGCAAGTAAGTGAATCATCGCGTTTCGAACTCGACACCTGATAGGTCGTAAGTGTGTCACTGCCAACCCACAGAACTTGATATGAACAACACTGACGCTTCAGTACTGTGGGTCACAGATAACACATTGCACAGATAACATTATACCGATAACAGATAATGAAGATATGTTTGTGATATAGTCTTGTTTATTTATTATTTATGTTATAGCGAATTTTTGTATTACATTCTGTAGTTGAAAAGAAAAATCGTTACTTTATTGATATAATATTATTAATCTATTGAGTCGCAGTGGCACCCCGGCGGCCCAAGTAAGTTTATAAATAACTCTTGCATACCAACAATTGACTCGTTAATTTGAAATATTTTTATTTGTTAAAACAAATAAAATATTTCAAAAAAGAAAAAGACGTCCCCACTTTGCGTAATTTCTGTGTCGTAGGGGATCTTTACAAACATTGAAACAATGGACACTGAACACTCAGACCAGGAACAACTATGTGTGGTTCACACAAACCCTTATCCTGTGTGGTGAGGCGATTTAACCCACAACACTCGGCGTGGCAGCATTGGTGACTACTTTAACCGCTTCACCATCAGTGCAGTCAATTTATGATAAAGTATTGATGTTTAGGGTTTTATTTTACTGCTATATGTAGCTGCAATATGGCCGCCAACAATTTTGCCAACAATAACACCAGTACTGTACAGTCCGATGCAAACTTAATGGCGGCTCTGAACATAGTACGAGTCATTGCGCAGAACCCAATATTAGGTGTCAGCGGGACGTAGCGGCACGGGGCGGCAGGGCACCTCCCCGCCCGCCTTTTCTTTCACCCGCACTCGCCCTTCGCGTCTTGTATTTAGTGTGTGAGTTATATCCGTATACTGCCTTCATCTACCTACCTGCGCAAAACTGCACTCGCAGCTAACTTCCGAGCCGCCATTAAGTTTGCATTTCACTGTACAATACATGGCAATAATTTGCATAATTGTCACCTGTCATAGCCAGACAAATACGTTTGGCATAAACGAATTGCCAGATAACACGAATACCCGAGCGAGAACTATGGGCTTAGTTGAAAAAGACGATGGGACGCAGCATCGGCATTTTTTTCATTTTCTGTCTAACCGGCCTTATTTGTCATTGACATGCACAATACGTAAATGACCGAAGCTTGCAAGTTTACTATGAAAAAATATATGTCAGACAGAGTGTCAGATCATAATCATTAACCTTTCGCGAAAATTTTATGAGCTGTCGCTTTTCATTTTTTATTTTCCTAACACTTTTTCTATGATACACTCTCCAAATAGTTTGGATTAAGAAATATGTGATATTCAGTGACGTCATTAATCCCATCTCGGCCCACATCTAATGGACGGAGCCATTACTCTTAATAATCCGTGATTATGATTTAGTTACAGTTACGGTGGCGTTGTAGTGGAACAGGGGCTTTTGAGCTACTCGTATACGGGATCCTTGATTTTATGGCCAAGTTTATGGTGTTTTAATGTAACTAAGAAAGTAAAGATTTGTTGTGTAAAATGTTTAGTAATGGATAGTACGAGACTTTATTTATTTTTGAAATGCATAAACATATTATTATTAAAAAAATTATGTATGGTAAATGTTTGTTTGTTTAATTATAACGCCGCTGTACTAATATTGATGATATAAAGATAACTACTTTATAAAATGCGAAATAAGTCAAGTGTTATTAGATAGTTTTAAACATCATCATATTACATATAGAGTCACCACAGTGTGCATCTATGTATTTGTCCGTCTCACAGTAAACAAGCGATTTCGGTGAGACTACTTCACAAAACGCACAAAAATATCGCCTATAAGCGCGCTCCCTATTATATCGGGACCCTAAAACATAGTTCGCAACCTGTGAGAGCGATACCTATAAACAGTCCTGAGGTCAATGTATGAATAAAAATCAGCGAGGATACCCCTTGCCTACGATAACAACTTACTACCAAGTAGATATATTACCCATCCCTCAACCTATACTTAAAATAAAGTAAATATATTTATTCAGACTAACACTATTACTAATATCCTAACTAATAACATAAATGCGAATGTCAGTTTGTTTGTTTGTTACGCTTTCATGCCTTAACAACTCGACCGATAATCACGACATTTCGCAAACACGTTGTCAGGGTACAGAAATTGGCATATACATATGTACCTTCCATCCAGGGGAAAAGTACTGTAACCAAGGGACAGAAAATTGACATAACCTATATTCGTGCAAGCGAAGCCTTAAGCAAAACCTTGTATAAAATAAAGGAGTAATATAAAAGTGTTGCCATCATACAAAAATAAATATAATAGTATAAGGCTGCTTCCTGCTGTTTCACGAAATACACAGTTGACACGTATTTTTACTTAAACTTTGTGGGTACTAGAATAATAAAATAGTTTTACGAGAATTTTCGCGTTTATACCATACGTTTTTATCTACACTTAGACTGTAAAAGTTTGGTAAAGACAATAATTTGGGTGATCATTTCGTCGTTGTCTATGCTACGACTTTTATAGTCACTTTAAAGCTTTTTATAGTGCACTAGCAACCTGCCCCGGCTTCGCACGGGCAGTACAAAACCTTAACAAATTATACACCTAAACGTTTTTCATGAATCACTCTGTCTATTAGTCTATTGGTAATATGTAGGGATACTGCCTGATCCTGATCTCACAATTAGCAAATGGGCGCAAATTTTTTACTGTTACTTCAAGAGGTCTAATTTTACCACACTAACCTTCTAAGTCGCAGGGGTACTCCGGCGGGCTGACACAATAGGCTTTAATTCATGTCTAACATTCCAACAATTGAAAGGTTAAATAAATAATATAAAAACTATATCAATCTACCCACATTTTACCTTTTTTTTTTATTACTTTATATAGTACATAAACTGAAGAAGGTGAAAGGAAATCGTTTGGCTAGGTATGGACATGTTATGCGAAGAGATGATACGTATGTAGGTAAGCAAGTGATGGATACGAGGGAAGAGGGACGAAAAGGGAGAGGAAGGCTAAGGAAAAGATGAATGGACTGTGTGAGGATGGATATGAAAGGAAAAGGGGTAAATGATTGGATAACGGGTGACAGAGAAGTATGGAAGCGAAGGACATACTGCGCCGACTCCAAATAAATTGGGAGTAGGGCAAGAGGATGATGATGAATTTTTTATTAAACACAATCTATCCCTAGCCTGCCTTTAATATCCTATTGTAAGCTCATCCACAAAATGCCAGAGAGATTGAAGAACAAAGAGAGTAAAATTAATTTTACTAATTTTTTTATTAAAATGCATATAGATCTTTCATTACTTCGAAATAATTAAGCAAGCAAGCTACTACAGAGATTTTGGATTCATTATTTTGGGGAATTCAACATTATGAGAATTCAAGTTTCTGGGCCTGAAGGATTTTGTTTTCGCGTTATGTATTTCACCGGCCATCTGACTATAGTAATTTGTGCTATGCACAATATATGTATACATGTAAACTGACGTTATTAGTTCACTGGTACTATAAGCATTTTAATTTATAGAGGAATACCTTTTACTTTTTATGATTAAATTGATGGACCAGGACAAGAGGATAATGATGATAGTACATAAACTAAATGTGTACATGTGAATGGTCTTGAGTATAGCTTTGTATGATTGGGTACATAAATATAATATAGTATATATATTATGTATATACATCCATTCAAGAATTTAAATAGTATAACATGTAACAAAAATTAAATTAGAAATATGTAATAAAAATAATTAAATTAAATTGATAATTCACTATTATGACATAATAGTGAATTATCAATTTAATTTAATTACATTGTAATCTGTGAGTAACAGTGTGAGTGCATATTTTCTTAAATGTAAATGCTATGCAACTTTGTATTATCTGTTGTGTAACTGTTTGTTATTCCAAATAAATAAATATATTAAAATTAAGGTTTTTAAAGTCGTTTTTATATTCCACGTAATAGAGAGCGAGCCTGATTAGACTCCGTACTGTTACAGACTTTCTCATAGACACCTTACTGTTGTTAACTTGTTACACTCGGCGGATTTGCCTAGCAGAGAATTTCATTAACATTTAGCTTGGCCTGGGAATCTAGTCTGCGACTTTACGTTCGTAAAACGTAAACACAAACTTATACCAAGCCCCCAACAAGGTGATTTCACCTCACAGTATAAATAAAACAAAAACTATATCAAACTACCCACATTTTATCTTATATCTGTAAGCCATGAAATATATTCATGGAACCCATTAAGCCATTATTCCTTTATGGACAAAGAGAATATACATTACACTTAACCATTAAGGTCTATTAATAAATATCAGCCGATGTCGGATATCGAAACTCAATGATAGTATAAAAATATCCATTAACCATAAATAAATATGTTTATTTTTTACGTCCATTTTATTTTTTATGGCAGCTTTTTGGCACGTGCGGATTCATAAATAAAGTTACCTTAATTTGTATGTATTGTACATTATTGTGACTTGTCCATACTAATATTATAAAGAAGAAAGATTTGATTTTTGTTTGTAAGTATTTAATTCAAAAACCACTAAACCGATTTTAAAAATTCTTTCACCATTAGAAAGCTATATTATCACTGAGTACATAGGCTACTTTTTTTTAAGTAGTGTCACTAATATAACCTTCTTTTACGTGACCTGCGGGTAGGGTGCACACAGCGCACAGCCGACAGTCGTGGTTTGTCCTATCAATCGGCGTCCACCAGACTCGGGTGGGCACTAACGGACTTTTTGTGCTTGTCCTTCGAATACGTAGCTGCATAGGATGCCATATGTTAAATGCAAATATGTTTAATGATATTTAAAAGATTATAAATAAAAATAAATAAATGTTCTATAATCCCGATATTGTCCGGTCCGCCGCGGTCTGTGAAACGCCTCATAAAATAGGAAGTTGTGTACATGCGTCTTAGTTAGGTCATTGGCCACTCAAATGTATAATTGTCGTGGTCAACCAGCGTACTCTATAATTATAACCAAGGATGCTTCGTCTGTAGATTCGTACCTGTAAACAAGAAAATTTAGAATTAATAAAGGACGTAAACCGTCAGGTTTAAAATTAAAACTAAACAATGACAATAATTGCTTATCGCCCATTGACATACAACAAAATACTTATCATAACTAATATTATAAATGCGAATGTGAGTTTGTTTATTACGCTTTCACGACTTAACTACTCGACTGATCAATGATGAAATTTTGCATACACGTTGTCAGAGGTGTACGGGTACAGAAAAGGACATAGGTTACCTTTCTTCCTGTTTTATCTCTGAAACTACCAGTCTGGTTTGAAAAATATATTTTCAATTGATAGCCCAATTCTTGAGCAAGGTTATAGGCTACACACACTAAGAAAGCGGAGCAGTAATCCTGAGCATGGGCAAACAAAGCCGCGAGGAACAACTATAATAAAATAAATTTTAAATATGATGAAATAGATATAACTTTTTTCTAGTTAATGGCATATCAATTGTGGCAAAGACGTGCCAAATACTTATTCATGTGATCAAGCCAGGGAGTCCTTGGTGCCAATTATTAAGTCTATATACCATCGAAATTACATACATACATAGATTCACGCCTGAGACGGCACGGCAGAGACTACGGATTTCCATTGGCTACGACCCTGAAAAACTTCTCTGGCTTCATATACCGAAATTACAAATCAATCAAATCAAATCAATCAGTTTATTTGCAATAATATAGGTATAAAATGTTCTCATACAAAATGACGCATCTCTACATTTTGCCACACAAGGCGTGCAAATATTCAATACATATAATAATCAAAATGTTAAAGTAAATTAAATCAAATCAAAATGCCATACTATAATGTCAAAGTAAATTGTCAATTGTCAAACAATGTCTATTACAAATAAATTACAAATAAACAACGCGATAAAATCCGTATATAGCAGTTTAATTTCAATGAATAATATTCGCGTAAATAGAAGACAATATAATGTCTATTGAAATTAAACTACTATATACGGATTTTATCGCGTTGATTATTTTTGATTATTTGACACTTTTTTACATAATTTAGAAAGTACTACTATTAAACTTTACTAATTTTAAGCTAAAACTATTTATATTTAAGTTTACACTTTTCCCTACGTTCGGTTGCTTTTCAGCAGCCATGGTCACGGGGAGAATAACTCTGTCTATATTAACAAATCCATCGACGCATAGCAATTACGTCACAAAATGATCAAATTTAAAATTACTCATATTAATTGTGTCTAATAAATAATTTAATACTCTTTATCTTCATCGGTATTTGTAAGTATAAAACTTTTCTGGTCCTATTGTATGATGCTACTTTAATTTAATTACCCAATAATTGGTTCACTTGAAGAGCACGATCCGCCGTACCTTCTAAGTAAATACAAATTTACTTCACAAGTTTGGACAAAGTTACCCGAACTGTCTAAGTTACACAACTTTCAAGTACTCCATTGATTACTTAGGGGTCATTAAGTTTCTTCAGTCTTGTGGGGCTGTCTGATTAAAGTTGTAGTTTAATCAAAAGAAAAAATATAGATACTAGTGTTTTGAGAAAGGCCAACTACCTTCCCCTTTCGAATTATCGAATGATTTTCGAATACTATCGTGCGCAGTACATACATATATGATGAAGGACGCACATATGCTTATGTCTAGTGTGTAAATCCTAACTAATATTATAAATGGGAAAGTGAGTTTGTCTGTTTGTTTGTTACGTTTTCACGCCTTAACTACTCGACCGATCATCATGAAATTTCGCATACACGTTGTCAGGGAAACAGATAAGGATATAAAGGCACCTTTTATCCAGAAAAATGTACTGTTGCTATTCCAACCTAATCTACATTTACGCGAGTGAATCCGCAGGCAAAACTGTGTGTCAGTTATGCACATTTGCGCATATTCTTTCCACACACAAAAACAATATTAGCACACCTTTCTCAATTCTTGATACTACACGCATGAACACATTCAAAATCAATCGAAACGTCTGAAAAAGTGTAAATCTAATTATTTTCATTATTTAAAACAGTAGTCAGTTGTACCAATAGTAGATAAATACTGCCAAAATAATGTAATTAATAATTTAAATAGTAGTAAAGTTAAAAACAGTAGTAGGTAGTTAAATAGTGCCAAAATTATGTCAAGTTGTTTCTATTTTTTACTATATTTAACCCGCGGCTTCGCTAGCGTAAATGTCGGTTATGTAAATTTTTTATCACTCACGAACAGCTCTTTTTTCTGGATGAAGTACACTGTCCTTTTCTGTACCCCTGACAAGGTGTATGCGAAATTTCATGATGATCGGTCGAGTAGCTACAGCGTGAAAGCGTAACAAATAGAATCACGTTCGCATTTATAATTTTAGTTAGGATTACAAATTTACAACGCATTAATATCCGTTAATTTCAAAATTACGTAAACGTAAAATTATTATGTGCATGTACACATCTCATTTTAAATTCTGCAGCATCAAGTGAAATATGTGTTCTATTGCCTAAAGTCTACAAGGCCATTCCGACTACGTTCACTTGACGAGATCCATCGGAATGGACGAGCCTACTTTATTTTAATTACTTTTCGACACCGTGAGCCATTGGGACAACTGGATGCCTAGTGCTAGTTGTTTTTACGTTAACACGATCGAAACGTTTACCGCGATTGGCTCTCTGATTGGTTAAGAGCTTGGAGCGGGCCAATCGGAGCGCCGAACGTCATAACGTGGCGATCGCGTTAACGTAAAACAAACTCGTACTAGGCACTCTGACTTCAAACGTACCTATTAAGGCAATGAAACTGTAAACCTTTTTTGTTCAATACTGTGTCCGTTCTGCGTTTAATTGTTCTTTTCGGTGTTGCCAACGGCAATTTTTTTTACGAAGGAGTGATTGTCTTTTGTTTACTTTTTGTTGGTAATGAGTTTTGAAAAGTTAACTTAGAAAGCTAGAAATGGATAATTCTCGTGTTGTTTTTTTGGTGTGTGGTTAGGAAAGGCATGTCTTTCTTCAGAAAGGCATTAGGATTATGCTTTAAAACACGACATAGTAGCTCAATTGTCGATGGATTCGATAAATATCATAATCCTTACTAATATTATTAATGCAAATGTAAGTTTCTTTGTTCCGCTTCCACGCCTTAACTACATGACCGAACCGTACAGGCAAGGACGAAAGGTATCTTACATCCAGAAAAAAGGATTGTTCCCGAACGAGCAAAGCTGCGGGAAAATCTGGTTATGTATAATATATTATTTATTTATAACCGAATGATATTTTATGTTAGATGATTATCAACAACCGCAAAAACAAGAAAAAAAATTATAAGTTTCTAAATTATTCAAAGAACGTATTTTAATACGCGCTGTAAATAGATATTTAAATTGAATACACTTCAGGGTAGAATAATGATGCTGGATTTAATATTCCTACAAAATGTAGTTAGTAGGGTTATCTCGTCGATAGTGGTTTTGTCGAGGAACACCGTGGTAGGTTTACTCGGTATTCCGGGAGGTCCATTATCATTTTAACATCGTTCTTTTACCCTGGTGAGTCCGACATAACCCCTCTGCCCACGCCACGGAGGGGTAGGCGGCAAGGCACTCCCCCACGTAAAAAACTGCTTGTGCGTATAGAAATATGTGTGAAATGCCAGAATCCGAAATAATTTTCCAATTTTTAAAAGTACCGAGACACCGGACTTCCCTGGGTGCTCAAGCTCCTATAGCTAGGTATACTGCAACTTATAACCTTTGTTGGAGGACTTAGCCTAGATATATTTCATGACCATTCTAAGAATTTTAAATATAAAATAACTGATAGCAATAACGTATTATAAGTTGGTAATCTTATATATAAAATTCTCGTGTCACAATGTTAGTTAACATACTCCTCCGAAACGGCTTGACCGATTTTATTGAAATTTTATATGCATATTTAGTAGGTCTGAGAATCTGCTACTATCTATTTTTCATACTCCTTAGTGATAAACATACATACATACATAGATTCACGCCTGTTTCCCAGAGGGGTAGGCAGAGATTACGGATTTCCATTTGCTACGATCCTGACACACTTCTCTGGCTTCATTCACTTTCATCACATTCCTCATACACGCCCGTCGGTTCAAGGTGCTCTTAACCTGGCCTTTGTCCAGAACGCCTCCGATCTGATCAAGAAACGTTCGCCTAGGTCTTCCTCTTGCGACTGTTCCATTCACACTAGCCTTATAAACTTTCTTAGTCAGTCTTTCCTCGTCCATTCTTTCTAAATGCCCAAACCAGCTTAACATACCCTTTTCTATTCTTGTCACTATATCCACTTTCATGCTGCATCTCTCTCTAATCACACTATTCCTTATTCTATCTTTCAGAGTCACACCACATATATTTCTCAGCGCTCTCATTTCTACAGCATTTATTCTGCTCTCATGCTTCTTTTGCCATACCCAACTTTCACTTCCATACATAAGTGTGGGCACTAATAGTCCTCTAGTGATAAAGTAAACAAAAAAAAGGAAAAATTACTTTTGACAGAACGAAGTCTGTCCGGGCAGCTAGTTTTCATTTATTCATTTATTCATAAAAATATAAGCTTACAGTATAGGTCTATATAATACTAGTTATTGCTATCAGTTATTTTATATTTAAAATTCTTAGAATGGTCATGATATAATTCATATAAATATTGTTTTTCCTGTTGTTGATTTTTGTTGTATTTTTCTTTTGTTTAATTTTATTATTTAGTTTTTGCATGTTGTCTACCTGCCAGTGCTGTGCATATTTGTAATTGGGGTAGCACATGCACTTTGATGTCTGTTAATTTTATGTGAATGTCTGTGTTTACCCTGTAAATATGCCTAAATAAATAAATATTTTCGCAGAAAATATTAGTTATTTGCAGAACTCCACAACAATAGGACTAATTTTAAACACAAAGAACACCCACATTCAACTATCTGTGGACCGTAAACGTTATTAACGCCTGCGAGAGTTATACCCACTATACCCAACAAATTGTTTGTGACCACACAAACACTGCGCCATTAGATAAACTCTTCAGAACTAAATATAATATTATTAACTGTTTATAAATGTCCCACTACTGGGCACTAGGACAATATGAAAAGCCATTTTTGTAGACTACTTTTATTATTTATGTTGTTGACCATGAGGTCTCTGGTTAGGTTCCTGGTTTGTACAAAGCCTTGTTAGGATTTTTGTTAAGAAATGTTCAGTAACTAAGACTGGAACTGTGTCCGGTAATCGGCACAACACTTTCGATAACATTATATAGAAACTCAGATAAGAATGATTAATATGAATTTCTTCATCAAGTTATAATTAAAATATTAATAACGATCTCGCTACTAAGAATTCTATTGTTACTCCAAATACAAAAAATACTAGACTAAATATAAAACTTGAATATACCAACCATATTAACACACTTCTATTTTTAATTCGGCCATGAATTTGAAACAAAATTCCAAAATGGCGAGCATAAAACGATTTAGGTAGTAATTAAATATAAACATTTTAATATTTAATTAACGTATTTATCGTAATATTTAAAGTGAACGGTCATTTGGAACACATTTTTTCTAAACATAACCTACAAAATGAATTTCGCAAAGGTTAACAATAGTAAAATGTGTTATACAATTGAAATTGAACTATATTTCAATGACAATAAAGTATAGATTTCAAATGCTGAATGGATGGGGTCTTTAACCTACGCTAACGGACAGCACCGTTATTTCCCGCGCAAACAGTATGGCCGCGAACGAGGCAAAGACTGGCATAAGTCCTATATTTTTTTATTGTTGAGTATAATTGCTATGGCGCAATAGTTTATGTGGCAACCTCGTGAAATGGTGCAGGTTCTATAAAAAGTTTATTTTAATATTGCTTGTATATTTGTTAAGTATAGACCGTCGTGTCGCAAAAAATAACTTGTGTTGTTTATAATATTATGCGTGTTTCCTCATAGTTGACAAACATAATTTCTCATTTTAAAAAGACAACTCTCGCACTAGGAATAATTCCTGTGTCGCGAGGGACTTTACAAACATTCAACCAACGCGGCAACGGACGCAAAGACCTAGACTAGGTAAAACTATTTGTAGAAGCCTACATCAGGCAGGATGTGTATACTTTTTACCCCACCTTTTTAGTAAATAAATGGAATTAGATGCGTTGCCAATCAATGTTTGTTAATAACTCTAAAAGAGAAATCATTATTCAGGCGGTGTGTCGTTTTCGCAATTATGTTGACAAAAAAAATGTGGCCTATCAATTAAAATTGACCTTTTAATCTATGAACATAAAGTTTAAAATACTGTGCAACAGTTTATCGTATGATTACTGCGTTGAATAAATATAATATAAGCATTCCTATCAATACATAATATAACAAAGCTGAAGAGTTTGTTTGTTTTTTGTTTAAACACGCTTATATCTGGAACTAACAGACAGATTTACGAATTCTTTTTTCACACGATAGATATATTTTTTGAGGAAAGTTATAGGCTATATAAGGTGAGTGAAACCGTAAGAGACTGCTAGTTTCTATTAAATATGAGATACTATCACGCTAAACGAATCTAAAGGAAAATGATAATTTCTCATCAGTACTTCTTTGTCCAACCTGACTGAAAAAGCAGCGATAGCTCAGTGGGGAGACCAACAGACTCCAATGCAGAGGGTCTCGGGTTCGCACCCACGTCGCGCACCTCTGACTTTCGGAAGTTATATGACTTTTCGAAATTATGTGCGTATTGATTGACAATTATCGCCTGCTTCGTGCCTCGAAGAGCACGTTAAGCCGTCGGTCCCGGCTGCCATGAACATCTATGGCAGTCGTTATTGGAAAAGTCAGTACCCTCTAATATCCTGACACTGGTCTAGCCTTAGGGTATCGTTAGCCTTCGGGTTGCGGAGGTCAGGTGGCAGCCGCTCCGTGTAAAAACTGATATCCAGTCAAATCCGGTTAGACCAGAAAAGCCGACCCCAAGTGACTTGGGAATAATTGAGGCTAAGGTAGAAGGAACTTCTTTGTCCGACCTGGGTATCGAATTCGAGATCTCATGCGAAGCAGTCGTATTTTATTCCGCTGTGCCGCCGAGACGAAAAAACATAATATATGATATAAATCATGTGTAGGGCTGATTATGAGCGAAGTGGGTCGAATTGCGGTGCACGATGAGGCCACATGAGGCCACAGCGCATTGTTGCCCAACAATGACTTGAATAAGTCACGGTTTTTGTACTCGGCCGTTTGTGGAACTTTTTAATAATAAATGTGCCTTTTGAGAGTTTTTCGATGTGTACGACAACTAGGTTGATGAAAAATGTCGTAAAAACGGAGAACATTCTCTTATGTAAAGCAGACGAAGTTGCGCGGGTCAGCTAGTCACTAAATAAAACTGTGTCAAATTAGGAATAAAACTCGGGACTTCTTAGCTAATAGTTCGTAACTAACCCAATAAACATTTCTGACTGGCTACAATATATTTTCGTGTACCCCGACCTACTAGGATGTATAATGCACCTTGCGTGCTTAACCCTCATAAAAGACGTACGGAAAATATCAGCAGTGGCCATCTAACACGTACACAGCTCATTCGGCATTACCGAAAGCTAAAATACTTTGTGGCTTTCATCAAGAGAACAAAATAGCGATTCATTTTGTATTTTATTTGCGTAGCCGACAAAGATTGAAATCGTAGATGTCAATCTTAGATAGATTACATGGAAGAATAGTCTTAAATAAGAAAATAAAAAATAAAAATCAAATTATTGTGTTAATTATCATTTATCACGCAATGTAAAATATGGAGGAGCGGATTTTTCTACTACAAGCATTATTTGCTTAAAAGAAGATTCTGAAAACAATTTTTTGCTACAAATTATTTGACATAATAATTCTCTTTTATTATTTTTATTTTATTAAAAGAGTGAGCTCACACATTAGATGGAATAAGATAGTGTACAGTTTTTAATAGGAGTGAGCGTGATAATACTGTAGTTGTAATTAATTTGTATGTTGTAAAGAAATAAAGAATATTACAGTCGGACAGCTAATATAATCAGTATTTTAGGAAAATAAACAGAACACTAAAATAGAAATCTTATGTGCCAAGGTTCTTGTACAATTATATAATTTGTTGTCATTTTTGGCTCCGTATACAGCGATGATAGAAACAGTATTTTGTATACTTATTTTTAATTGAACAAAATACTGTATTTCAAAACAGTACGGTTGGTAATCATAGGTGTCAAGTTGGTATTGTGTCAGATGACAACTTAACGTCCAGAAAGGTGACCATACCCCGGCCAGGCTTCACTGTCGCTCAGTTTGACATTTTTAATTTCCGTTCCCGTGCGAGTTTCAGCATAAAAAAGTATATAAAAACAATCTTATATAGAATTGCAACGTAGTGTAATTTTTTTGAAGCCAATCCATTTACAATTTTCGAGTTTTGTGGACACAAACATACGACAGCTGAAATCCGAACGTTCCTAACTAATATTATGAACTAGCTGTGCCGCGGTTCCACCCGCGTTTATCATTACGGCGCCGCTCTCTTAGTGTGATGTTATATAGCCTATAAACTTCCTCGATAAATAGGCTATCCAACACTTAAAGAATTTTTCAATTCAAACCAGTAGTTCCTGAGATTAGCGCGTTTAAACAAACAAACAAAATCATCAGCTTTATAATATTAGTATAGATTGTAATGCAAATGCGAGTTTGTTTGTTTGATATGCTTTTACGCATTAGGTACTCGACCGATAATCATGAAATTTCGCATACACCTTGTCAGGGGTGCAGACTAAGATAAAGGTTGGTACCTTTCATCCAGAAAAGAGTACTGTATCCGAGGGACTGCTATTTATTGAAAAATTAAATTAAAGCGAGTGAAGCCGCGGGCTAAATCTAGTTTTATATATAAAGATTTGCGTAGCTAGCTTTGAAATTAATATTATATCACATCTCATGGCATAAGAACGCTTATATTTGCTGATCGTGAGGTCCCATAATCGATTTTCAGATCACAGAAAGTATTTACGATATACTTAGCCAAAAACGCTCACTTAATAACAGCCAATTTTAGGTCCATTTGCTTACCGAATTGTTTTTTGTTTTCTTTTTGTAGGATAAACTAACTATTACACAATAACAAATTTTAAAATTGGTATGAGATTACTATGTCAGGAAGTTCTCATTAGCTTACTTATAAGCTCACTATAAAAGCCCTCCATCAAAGGTTAAATGTGACAGACATCTTTGTTCACCACTTTGGGGATATTTAGTTGTTATTCTATGACCCTAATCACAGCATTGACGAATATAAGACACAATTCGTATTTCGTTTTTAATTAAAATGGTTGAATACAAAATTCCGGAGTATTAAAGAACCATAAATATGTTAAATAAATAATGTTAAGCCTAGGGTTTTTTATTTAAAGACAAAAGAGTTGCCTTTTAAAAGAGTATTTATAATTAATCATGATTGTAACGGCGGAAGAGAAAAACGGAGCGCGATTAAAAAAAAATTACGGGAGAGATATCATCGAGAAAGAAATAAATTTATGTGTTCGTCATGCTCGGTAAGGAATCATGCTCGACCAAGTAGCATGATGATTGAGCTGTCATTGTGTTTGAGACGGTCACCAGGTGTCTACAAACAATAAAATTTTATCAAAGCTTTGAACATTATGACACGCAAAATCAGTTGTTTCATGCTAGAGAACGGTTTATGGTTAACGGAAGTGAATCTTATTAACTACAGACAACAGTTCTGCAACTCAATCAAAAAAGGTATGAAATCCATAACGTTCGAAGCACCCAAGCGACCTCTTCAACCACTCTCCACTCAAAAATCCATAAAACTACGACAAATGGTATAATTTCAAGCAAAGTCAAATTTATTACTAATTAATATTAAAAATGCGAATGTGACTTTGTTTATTTAATACGCTTTCATATAACTACTTAACGGATCATCATGAAATTTCGCATTCACATTGTCAGGAGATTAGAAAAGGACATCAGTTACCTTTCATCCAGAAATAAGTACTGTTACTAACCTAGCTTGGCCTACATTTACGCGAGCGAAACAGCGGGCTAAAGCTAGTAGGTTATAAATTTAAACCTTTACGATAAACGACCATCGGTACCTCGCTAAAAGTTTCGTTTCCGCCAAAAGCGGCTTATCTTAACGACAGAACGGCCATTTAATCGATTTTTAATTAAGTGGGGGGAGGGAGGGGGGATTGACAGACACGACATGATTAATTAAAACTGTTCAGATAATTATTTATTAAGTGATCTCCGATAAGTAATTGCTACTTAAGTTGAAAGCTTTTCTTGACAACAGATACCAGTCTCATGATCCTGAGCTTATTATTTCCATTCATATATTTTTTAAAGAATCTCTTGTCTATATCTATATATATGTATATAAAAATCTCGTGCCACGGTGTTTTTGGCTCAACCGATTTTTATGAAACTTTTACGTATATTTGGTAGGTATGAGTAAAGGTCCTTAAGTATATTTGATACCGCTAAGTAATAATTTATATGGCAGAACAACGTTTGCAGGTCAGCTAGTATTCCTGTTTCCCTTGGACATACCATAACTCAAAAAAATCTTTACCGATTTAAATCATATATACATATTTTTTAAGATTTCTAATAATCGAAGAAGGTTCCTACGAAAAAAAAAAAATGCGCAGAAATCTGGATAATTTCAGAAAACTTAACGTCTATTTTAACCTGGTGAGTTTGACAGTTTGTCTAATTTGATACTTGACGTTTTGACTAGGTTACATCGCTGCGGTCACAAGCATGATATCATGCAACGTAAAGTTTAAAAACACTTCCTATGCTAGCGATCAGTCCTGTTTTACTCCCTATACTTTGTTAACATACAATAATTAATAGGTATAAAGTACACCGAAAGTCATGGCTATCATTTGTTGATTTCATTCAGAATTGTCCTGCGCAGAATTTCAACTTATATCACGTCGGTAGGCAAGGGTCTGCTTACCCGCTGCACCAATAATGCCAAATTTTTATACTGCCAAGCTAGCAAACAAGTATACAGTCTAGTAAACGAGTCGTTTTAGCTACGGGCACTTAAATTATGACACTTCCATAGAATGTGTCACAATATGCCTGTAAAACGACTTCTTTCTTGAATATGTGAACCGGGCCTTAACGCAACGCAACTGATAGCTAAAATAACGTGGAATCCCGTGATTATTAATACTTCAACTTCGCCATTTTGCACAGTCAGGTATTTCGCAAAATACAGACACGTCGCACGCATACGTAATAGGGATATCGTGAGTGTGTGACGGTACATGGACAAACAAAAACATCCGATAAGTGAGGGTGAACCAAGATTCTTCTGCCTCACAAACGGAGACATGACATCACCGAACAGTCATAAACATCACAAGATGACTGTTGCGGGAAGCATAAAAAGGTAAACATTATGCATGATCGCATTAATACCCGTTACGTATTATATACATATATAGCCGGTAAGTAAAAAAAGCTATTCTATTTTCAAACATGAAAACCAGACAAGCCTTTTGAAATATTTTCTTCAAATTAAAATATAATCTCCAAAGGTCTACGGATAGTGAACCAGCTGTTGCCCAGCGACGTTGCCACCCGAACGAACACAACCGAATAGGAAGGAATTTAAAAAACGAATCCTAAGAGAGTTGCCCGCGTGTCATTGACAGATGCGTCGAAAATGGCCGCCCGCAGTGTTGTTGCCAGTAATAAATATTCAACGATTTATTGCGGCTTACAGACGTGTTGTTTTCCAAATATCGGGGTAAATTAGTTAGTACTCGTTTTGTGCCCGTTGAGAATTAATTGTGTGTGAGAACCATGGTCTGTAAAAATAAGGCTAAATAGAAATACATAGGTACATATGTACCCACGACCATTTCCCAGGTAAGTAAGCAGTGACTACGTATTTCTACTGGATAGAAAAAGCCAGACGTATAACTCTCGTTTCATTTACCTAATACCCTGCACCGACCAAATCGAGAATAAATGAAAGAAAAGTAGTTCTCTTGTTTCATATGTCAAAATCGTAAAAAGGGTTAATTAAGCCAGTGGTATCCTAATTGATAAGATATTCGATTTGTGCTCGAGAGGTTGTGATATATTTAAGTATCACGTGATAATATTAATAATTATAATAATATTTTATTATAATTATTAATAATATTAAATATTATAAATATATAATATTTTGCTTTGTATTTAAAGTTTGTTCCTATTGTTGTTATTTATGTTTGCTAAACATTTATTGTTAAGTTGTGCATGCTGTGCTTACCTATAAAAGATTGTCACACTCGCTTAGTCTGCTAAAGTTAAGTTTTTTATTTATTTTAAATGTATATGTGTGAACAATTGTTGGTCAGCCATTAAAATAAATAAATAAATATCCTAATAAAAATCCTTTTAGGTTTGAATATCCGACCCGCGCTTGGAACCCATGAATAGCAGTCGCATATTCTTCCGCAACGTCATTGCCGGAGACCGTTCAGTTACTACTTAACTTCCTGGTAAAATAATAATAAAAATCCCACTACCACTACATTGCACTACCGACGTATGCAAAATTTCATAATGATCGGTTGTGTCGTTAAGGCGTAAAAGCGTAACAAACAATCAAACTTACATTCGCATTTAATATTAGTGAGGATATTGGGAATGATATGTATGTACGACAGTAAAAGTTTTCATTCACAAATACCTGCCTACAGTTACACATTAGCAGTGACAAGCTCCGAGCGGCCACAAAAACCACAACAGCCTGCTTCCCACATCAACACTCGGAATGAGATGAGCCTTCAGTTTCTTTAAATACGACAATAAATCATTGTCGGACGATTATTTGATCTCTCCTTTTACATATGTACACACGGCTACACATCAAGTTAGACACTCTATATACGCATAACTTTTTAATTGGCGGCAAGGGACAGCTCAGGACTACGAGGCCTAGATAGAAAACCTCAATAACACTGTGAGCCAGGCATCGAACTCGAGACCATTTTTTGCTGCTACAGTGCTTGAAGGCAGTCGGTTATCACCATTTTAATACATCAAAACATATGTTTTATTGAAAAATCGTTTAATGGGAATCGGTAGGCTCCATAGTTGAAGCTATTTCCAACATCGTTAACAACACAGTTCATTGTGATCACGTAGTGTACACATAGTTAGGAACTTAGTTTAGAACATAACTAATTTGTATTTATATAATTTTTTTTTTTTTAATTTTTTTTTTTTATATTCAAACCTACTTGTACTTTGTTTTGTGTTCCTAAAATAAATAAATAAATACTAAGTATCATTACAATCAATTGTTAAACTTACTCATGTATACGTAAGAAACAAATTTCCTTTAGCATTTATGGTATTAGCATACAAACATTAATTATTTTAACAAAATACCCAAATTTGAAGACATGGCGGGTAAATTCTTTAGTAAATATAGGACAAAGAGTACGCCTTCCGAATTAGAAGCAGTATATCTTCAAACGTGTCCAAAACATACACAAATTTTTAAAGTAACACGCAATCCTTACGTACGAAAACGGTTATATAATATAACACATCAAAGGAACAAAGCCTTTCTAATTACAACGAAATATTATATTATAACAATTTTAATACAATACAAGTAGTACTAGCTTATTAAAAACCAAATCACCAGAATAATAAACAAAACAAAAATTATAATAACTTTTTCCCGCCATCCGAACACGCAGACAGAGACACTACACATCCGCCTCATTATTTTTACCACTGGCAACTCTATTCAAATTCTATTTTTAATTTTAAATCGAGCGACAACTGTCCGCGTTGAGCCTTGTTTTCTTTTTTAATAAGGACGACCATACATTTTCTGTTTTTATTTTCCACATTTTGTCATTCATTTGCGTTTGTAATTAATGTGAAATGTCGTGTAATTAATTCGTTATGCCGTCAGCGTCGTGACGTCAATGCGAGGAGATTAGGGATGATATTCTGTGAAGTCTTTATAAAGTTATAAGATGTATAATGTGCATAATTTTATGATGCCCGAGGGGTGTAGCTGTTTGTTTTACGAATAAATGTTCGCAGTTGAATATTTTGTGCGGTACAGATGAATTATACAGAGTGGAACTGAGGCCTGGTCATGCTAAAGGCGGAAACAAAGAGATGGGTCGGGCAAATACACAGAGACTTCATACAATGCGCAACGTTTTACGCTAATGTATTGCCGAAGGGGTAAGCAAAGGTGTCGAGAGATGGAAACTCCACTTAAACTGGGGAAGTACGTACCTTCACTGTAAAAAAAGACACGGCCAGCCTTTTATTAAGTTCCAACAGTGAGTAAGGTTTCTAAGCTTCTTGAGAAAACTGTGTGCTTTCAACAAAGAGACCAGTGTAATATTTGTCGCTTTGAGCTGGCAGTATAGCGATTCCTTTTTTTAAGGGTTAGCGCGGGAGTGAAAGCCTTAGAGTTGCAAGCATCCGTAGGCTACAGTATTGGCTTACTATCAGGACGGTCTTATAATTGACTGCAACCATGCTTGTATAAAAATAAATTACACCCACACATTGACAGTTATTTATTTAATGTGTTTTTCAATGTTGATCTGTGTCTTTGACTAAATCAATTATTTTCTTTGATTTTTTCTTTTAGGTAGGTACTGGTCCTATGAAATAGAGAATAAGCCTGTTATCTGTCGAGCATATTTCCTGTCCGCGCTGCTCCTAAGAATGCCTGTTCATTGTAATAGAAAATCCAAACACTGCAAGACTTGGCTTTAGAACACGGGACTTTACAAGCAGGCCGCATTTCTGGCACGGTACAATAAGGCAAATACGTCAAAGATATTCACGATTTCACAAAGCTTTCTAATATTACGAAATTAATATGTTGAAGCTCTGTAACGTCTTTTAATATAATATTAAAGATTCATCTACCTTCGAAGTACTTAATTAGACTCTTAATTTTTGATACTAGCTAAGCCCGTGACTCCTCTTTAATTTCTCAATATAATACCAACTCTGAATTACTGTCCCACTGCTGGGCACGGTCCTTATCCCAGTGTGAGAAGGGTTAGGCCGTAGTCTACCACGCTGGCTGGCTGAGTTGGCAGACTTCACATATCTTTGAGAACATAGTGTAGAACTCTCAGAGATGCAGGTTCCCTCACGATGTTTTCTTCACAGTTAAAGCAAGCGATAAGTTACTATTTAATTAGCACAAGTTCTTAAAGTCAGATGTGCGCCTTGGGATCACCTCGAGACCTCTGCGTGGCAGTCCAGAGGTCTCCCTACTAGGTAATACCTCTTTTTTCTTTACCTCTAGTGTTATAAAACTAGCTAAACCCAGCCACGCTTCGCTGTATTGCAGTCTGATATTTTAATTTCCTGTTCCAGTGGAAACATCGAGATAGAAAAGTATATAAAAACATTCTTATATAGAATTGCAATGTAATGTAAAATATTTCAAGTCAATCCATCAACAACTTTTTTAGTTTTGCTGACACAAACCCGTAAGCTAATTCTATACTGATATTATAAAGAAAAATATTTCCTTGTTTATTTGTAATTGATAAACTGTGCAACTACTGAACCGATTTTCATACGTTTTACACAGTTAGAAAGCTACTTTATCCAGGAGTAACATTGACTATATAATATCACGCTACGAGCTACAGCAGCTGAGCAGTAATCATAAAAGTGGGTTAAACCGCGGAAGAGATCTAGTTTGTATATACAAAGATTGTACCAGCTGTGCATTTCTGTTAATCTCTTGGAATCATGGCCATGGCAATAACAGTTGGTTACTCTGATTACGAGGCAACAATCAAGTTCGAGATGAGTTTTTAATAGAATAGCAGGTCAAATGGAAATTTGTCCTACGGCCTGGTACATTTATCTAATGTCTTAGGCGTAACACCATTCATAAATATGTCTGTTTCTTTGACATATAAAATACTGTCTGCCTATACCGATACTTATTTAATTTGACTGCACGGATGGCGTAGTGGTTTAATTGGTCGCTTTGTCACTGCCACTGCGCTAGTTTCGAATCCCATACGGGGCAAAAATTTGTGTGATCCGCAAATGGTTGTTTCGAGTCTGTATGTTCTTTTTGTCCGTTGTTTAAATGTTTGTTAGGTCCTCTGCGACACAGGATTTGTTTTTTAGTAAATCCCCACTTTTTATTTATACCGATACTCATTTAATACCGTGATGTTACGCAATATGAATCAAATATGTTTCTAATAAGCTATAAAGCGCGTCTAAGTTATTTATAACAAGCTTACAATTTATACTTGCTAATTCATGTTTTATAATATATAAGATACGCATGTGTAACTAACGGGGAGCTTCTATAGAAATTATATTAGCTGCCTTTACATACATGTATTATTATATAGATTCACGCCTAAATACCGAAGGGGTAGGCAGAGAGGACATATTTCCAGTTAGCACAATTCGGATATATTTTTCCTTTAAACATTTTTCACTACACTACTGCCTACACTTTCAAAATACTAGCATGAATTATTCATTCTATAAAAGTAAGCGGCAAAAACTATTTAATTATATAAGCATTAAAATTTTGATAAGTGAGGGTTTGATAATGTGTGAACAAATCTCACTTGAATATAAATCGCGTTCTGGACAAAGGCCAGGTTAAGAGCACCTTGAACCGACGGGCGTGTATGAGGAATGTGATGAAAGTGAATGAAGCCAGAGATGTGTGTCAGGATGGTAGCAAATGGAAATCCGTAGTCTCTGCCTACCCCTCTGGGAAACAGGCGTGAATCTATGTATGTATGTATGTAATATAAATCGTTAATATCAACATTTTCCCAAGCCAATTTAAAGATTTATTATACCTATTCAGTGAAAATAAACGACAGTGCATTAATGCAGCGTTTTGTTTTTACGAAATCCATGAGATCCCAGGCTAGATAGGCAAGAAATTTCAAAAGATTTAAATTTTATCAATATCGTCCATATGACAGTATTTTCAGCTATTTCTTACAGTTTATGATTTGAACATCTCAGCACATTTGTCATATTCAAACCTGTACTTATAGGCAAGAATTTTTACTAATATTATAAATGCGAATGTGAGTTTGTTTGTTTATTGTTTGCTACACTTTCAAACCTTAACTACTCAACCGAACCGCCATGAAATTTCGCATACACGTTGTCAGGGTTACAGAATAGGACATTTTCCGTCTGCTATGTACCTATTATCTTTCAAACACATACACCGTAAATACTAAGAAAAACCTTTAGTTACAGAAAATGGATACTATTTTATTATTATTATTATTATTATAAAAGGTTACTAGGAATCTATACTAACATTATAAAGCTGAAGAGTTTGTTTGTTCGTTTGAACGCGCTAATCTCAGGAACTACTGATTCGAATTGAAAAATTATTTTAGTGTTGGATAGCTTATTTTTTGAGGAAGGTTATAGGCTATTTAACATCACGCTACGACCCATGGGGGCGGCGCAGTAACGATAAACGCGGGTGAAACCGCGGGCACATCTAGTATTATTCAATTACTATGTCGCTAGGGACTAGAACCGGTTCTTATATTCAACTAGATTTTGCCTGCGGGTTCGCTCGCTTGTAGGTTAAGGTTACCTAGTAACAGTACTTTTTTCTAGATGAAAGGTATAGGGTACCCAGCAGCGGTAGTGGTTTTCTGTTCAGAAATCTCAATAGCAGCCCGGAGTTAGGATTTTGGCGGTGTTAGACACCCCCGTGCTTCAGAAAGCACGTAAAGCCGTTGGTCCTGCGCCTGATCTCTCTCCGGACGTGTCGGATTACCGTCCCTTTGGATCATGAGAGTGTACTTGTGTTTGCGCACACGCTTGTGCACTATAATATCTCCTGCGCAGATGGCTAGTCTCCGTTAAGATTGGTCGCCGTGACCGAAATTCGATCTGGGGGACATTATTTTTATTACATTTACGCGAGCGAATCCGCGGGCAAAATCTACTAGATGTAAGTATATACATATGTATAGACTCCGTAATACAAAGTACTAACACAACAAAAGCGATGGAATTCAACAATCTTTTACTATTCGTTCACAGTTCATATCCTGTGTGAAGCACTGTTGTAAAAACTATCCAATTTCATTATCATTGAAACACTAATTGCTCTACGGACAAAGACTCTTTGTAAAAGAAAAAAGGTAAAAGGTAAGCCAGTAATTAAGTTAATTGAGGGATGTAATGAATTTAATGTTGGCAGCTTATCAAGGGAAAAAGGTATTTTGTATCTTTTATCTTATGTTTTCTTAACTTATTATAAGGGTCTGTGTACCCGTAATCAGTGAAAAAAATACGTGGAAGCCGAGTAGGTGGTGTATTGGTTTTAAAGTTAAGGCTGATCGTGAAGTCTTGGGATCGATTGTAGGAGAGAATACCTCACTAAAATATGACATGATCATAATTTTTATTATTTAAGTAAAATAATTACATTACACAAACTCTAAAATATAATTCTATATTCTACCACATACACACAACACCATCTAGCCCAAACTAAGCAGAGCTTGTACTATGGGTACTAGACAATGGATAAACATACATATATACTTATTTTTGTAAATAAATACATATTATACATACATAGAAACACCCAGCCCAAGACGAACATCCATGTTTATGCACACAAATGTTTGACATGTTTCAAAATCTCCGCAAATATTAATTATATGCAAGAGTTTCAAATCTGAAATTACCGGTTGTTTTCATATGATGGACGATACAAACTGACGTCTCCGCTATTTAAATGCAGCTGTGCGAGGGAGACAGCGAGATATTCCCTCTACGACCCTACTTTCGTATATCCTAAAATATTAATTACTCATTGAAATTAAACTACTATATATACGGATTTTATCGCGTTATTTATTTTACACTTTATTACATAATTATGAAACTGTCACACTACTACTTTCAAATAACGACACTGGAACATTGAGACAACTACCATCTTAGTCTCCCCGTGACCATGACTGCTGAAAAATAACCGAAACGTCGGGGAAAGGGTAAACTTAAATATAAATAGTTTAAATAGTTTTAATAAATTAATTAGCTTAAAAATTAGTAAAGTTCAATAGTATCTAGTAGTAGTGTGACAATTTAAAAATTTTGTAATAAAGTGTAAAATAAACAACGCGATAAAATCCGTATATAGTAGTTTAATTTCAATGAATAACATTCGCGTAAACAGAAGACAATATTATATTAATTACTCTTATTTTGCAACCAATTTTGATACCGTTTGCATAAACATACATATTTATTTTGATAGCTATTTGTTCTAGTGTGTAGCGTCATGTTATACAGGCCATGTCACTTCTGAATACAGTTGCTTCCTAAAGAGAAATGATTTTTTTAAAATCGGTGCGGTTGTTTTTAATTAATTAATTACAAACTATAGATGTAGCTAGCAAGCTTTCGGTGTGTTTCAGTGATCTGATCCACGACATGCGAGTCAAAACGTAAGAAAGAGGGCACAAGATGGATTTGGTTTATTTACTGTTAAAAGAACATCTTAACTAATATTATAAATGCGTATGTGAGTGAGCTTTCACGCCTTAACTACTCGACCGATCATCATGAAAATTCGCATACACGTTGTCAGAGCAACAAAGGATATAGGGTACCTTTTATCTAGAAAAAAGTACTGTTACTTATCCAACCTAATCTGCATTTACGCGAACGAAGCCGCGGGCAAAGTCTAGTAATTATATAAAGCTGCTTTTATACTTATTATTATTTTAAAAACAAATTTTGCATTAGGGATAGTTCTTCTGGCACGGTGGACTCTAAAAACTTCTTCTCCCTAGCCTTTATTATTCCCAAGTCACTTGGAGTCGGCTTTTCTGGTCTAACAGGATTTGACTGGATATTAGTTTTTACACGGAGCGGCTGCCACCTGACCTCCGCAACCCGAAGGCTAACGATACCCTAAGGCTAGGCCAGTGTCAGGATGTTATAGGGCACTGATTTCTCAATAATGACTGCCATAGATGTTCATGGCAGCCGGAACTGACGGCTTAACGTGCTCTCCGAGGCACGGAGCAGGCGATAATTGTCAATCAATACGCACATAATTTCCTAAAGTCATAACTTCCGAAAGTAAGTGGTGCGCAACGTGGGTTCGAGCCCGAGACCCTCTGCATTGCAGTCTGTTGGTCTCCCCACTGAGCTATCGCTGCTCTACGGTGGACTCTACAAACATTCAAACATAAATATCAAGACTCTGAACAATTTTCTGTGATTTACACAAATTTCGGTCATGTGTGAGGATCGAACCTACTACACTTGGCGCAGTCGCTATGGCGAGGCCTCCACTTAAACCACTACGGCATCCGTGCAGTCACATCCGAGAGAAATTGTAGAATAAAGGGGGAAAAAGATGGACATCCCATTTATTCTTAAAAATACATTTTTTTTTTTTTATGCTTTTGGAGGCAAATGATCATACGGATCGCCTGATGGTAAGCAATTACCGCTGCCCATGGACACCCCGCAATACCAGAGGAGTCAGAAGTGCGTTGGCAGCCTTTTAAATTTGCCCCCGGGGCATTTGGGCCTCCGTAATTATATTGGTCTGCCTACACTGAAACCTTAAGCATGCCTCTGCGAGAAGTGTAGTATTCATGAAAGCCGATACCCTAAAGGTCCATTTGTGGAGGGAAGAAATTAAAAGTTAATGAGTATGGCCGGCTCGAGTTACGAGCGGAGTGGAGGCGGTGTGAAACGTAAGATATACGAAAAGGACTCCATTGTTACTACAGATTAATTAAGTACAGATGGCCGAATGAATGCTACTTATATCATAAACTAATTTAATCTCCATATTATGTATTGTTCTGTACTTTAGACTGTTGACTTTTGTATCTTAAAATATATTTATATTTTATTGTATTGTTAAAAGGAGATACAAATAAAAATATTTTTCTTTGTTTCGAACTACCTTTTGCCCGCGGGGGAGTAGTTTATTGCTAGATAAAAGATGAAAATGTATGCGAAATTTTGTGATGATCGGTCGAGTAGTTATGGCGTGGAGGCGTAACAGACAAACTAATATTTACAATATTAGTTGATTAGTGAAATTTTATATACACGTTGTTAGGGGTGCATAACGGACATAGACAGATAGGACATAATTATTATGTTTCATTAAAAAAAAAGCACTGTCACTAATCTTATCTTACCTAACCTACATCTACACAAGCTAAGACGCGGGCAAAATCTAGTACATAATATTGGGCATATATCTTTTATGGACTTTCTTTATTGCAGTTTATGTAATAGGGTAGTTGCCTTTGTTCGATTTTATACATTATTTTAATCACAAGGGCAAATAGCAACCACAAGATATCTTTATGTCCAATCAGTTTCCAAATTGCTGCTTTATTTAAAAAGAAATGGTTACATACAATCCTACTTATAAAATTTAATAACTCACCTAGCTGGCTTTCCTGGAAAGTAGCAGAGGACATTAATATTACAACCTTATTTTCCCAAATATATTTCTAGGTCCCACGTGATAGGTGCGGGCCTATTGTTATATCTACCGGGAACAATAAAATTACAACATCACTACTACTGAGAATTTACTAATAGAAAACTCAAAGCTGTTTTACTATTCCGGGAATGTAATATTCGTTTGCACCTTAACAGCCATATATTACTAAAATTTGCAGCTGTTGGGGCCTTTCGTAGTGATAAATATATAACACTAAAAATAATGTACAAAGGCAAATCATTGCATACAATAACAAACCTTAATTATAAGTAAACCAAAATAAAAAAGGAATTGCCATTCAACGTGGCAATGCTGCCAGTCTTCTGGGCACTGCTCCAGAAGATAGCGATGCTGAGGAATTCTACGACGCTGTCTAAACCAGCTGTGTTATTAATTATAACCTTAATAATATATTAAAATTCAGTCTGACAATTATATCGTACACTTAATCATTTAAGTATAATAGTAATAATATTCTATAATTATAACATATATGCAGACAGATCGATCGAAAAGCTAATCGGTTGCAATAATCTGCAAAATTAAAAAATGTCCTTATTTTTACTCTATCGAGTTGCACTATGCATACAATATTTACTTAAATATTACGCAGTAACTAAAACGATATTTCATGCGCACGTTCGTATTAAATAGTAAAGTTTAAACTTTCAACGTCGTGAGGAATTCTGCATGTCTAAGAATTCTCCATAATGTTCTCTAAAATATGCATAACAATAATTATTTTTATTAATTGACAGAAAAAATAAGATACGTCCTTACACTACATCATACATATTACATCAACAGTATTAAAGCGTACTTGCCTTAAATAATTTAAGCTTTTATAAAAATTAATTCTTAAACTACGTTAATTTATAGTGTATACAGTATAAATTAAGTTCAAAAGGTTATGTTTAAGCCTGCCTGAACTAGGATAAACCTGTGTTTCAGGACATAACTCGACAATTTTATTTTACACTAGCGCATTGTTTAATACAAATATTTACAGTCTAAAGTACATCTACGATTAAAGGTGTTTAGTAAGTATCTGTTCACAATTTTATATTTTTGCTTGCATGCTTACATAATTTATATTTTATAGTCTACTTTTCAATTGCGTCAATGTGACAAGTGGAAGCGCGGAGTCTCCTAATACAAGCAATTCCTTGCTTAAAAGGTGATCTCCAATAATATGTATCACAATGCCAATTGTAATTGAAATAAACGTTTTTTATTTTTATTTTTTTATTTTTTTCTGCATACCCAAACTGGACCAGCGTGGTCGACTATGGCCTAAACCTTGTCACACTGAGAAGAGGCCCGTGCCCAGCAGTGGGCCAATTTGTATATGCTGATATTATTTGGATACGGGATCGTGTAAATTAGCTACATAGTTAGCACAAAACATTAACTTATCTAGTACCTATTCTACTTTATATACCTTCCAGATAAAACTACTATTTGTATGCCGCCTTTATGCCTAGAAACCTAAATCCATTACTAATAGCCAAAGTTCACCGATAAATTATTTCTGCTACATTACATTCATAATGAACTAACCCAAAACTAGATTAGTACAAAGCCCACCAAAACTATTCGCACAGATACAACATAGTCCGCAATTATCGTTTAGTAATTAGTCGATTATGCAAATCATTTCACCTCACTAGCGCCATAGAGTAAAGATTAATAATAAAGGCGGGATTATACGTCGTGTAATATTTAGGTGAGTTCATATTTATGGATCGTATAGTTCATGAATAAGGCAAGGATTTGCCTTTAGTAATCACATCATGAAAATTCAGAGCGTTCGTCAAGGAAATATGGAGTTTAAATTTGCCTGTACGATGAGCTTGTTTGCGGCTAGAACAACTGATGGATTATATTTTTAATAAAACTCGAGACTGTTGTTGAAATATAGAATTTCTTTTAAAATGGCAGTATTATATAATTAATATATAATTGAATGCAATTGAGTCTCTAATCTAGGTATCCTAATATTATTATATATTTGAGTAAGTAAGTGCCGTTTAGGTACAACCAGTCTAATTTGAAGATGTATTTTGTATTAAATTGGCTGTTTATTTCTGAAGGTTCCGGCTATATAACTGCTGAGTGCCTGTATAAATGGCGTAATGGCTAATGTAGTCACCTTGTCACTAACCACGCGCCAAGTGTTCTAGGTTTGATCCCCACCCGAGACAAAAAATTGTGTGATCACAAATTTACGTGATATCGGCACAGACAGACTAAACCTGACTGACCATTGTTATAAGTTCAGTAATTTGGATAATATATTAGCTACTACTGGTCGCGTAATGGTTGAAATCCGAAAGCATTTTTGTTTTATTAGATGTTTTGCAATGCTCCTTCATATAAACTTTAACTATGCCAAATATTAAACTCCTCCGTGAGCTTATTATGCATAAACTGGGGTACAGAGTTCTCACTTCACGTATTATTAATATAAAGATATAAAACCGTTTGTTTTATACCAACATAACAGACAAATCCGCGGCGGTAGCTTGTAAAGTAATAAAAGGCGGGAATAGTTTGCGAAGCGTCATTCATCATAGCAGGGTTGCCACTCGAAAGTTTTTGCAACTCCCAAGATTAGTTTTTATACGAAACCTGGTGGTCTTCAGTTTCCGAACGAGAAACGTTTTTTTAACTTTTTGGATGAGGTTAAGAGATAAACAAACGATGATTAATGATTCTTGAATCGTAATTCTTGTATCGTACAACTGATATTATAAATGTAAAAGTTTGAAAAGATGTTGCAATGTTTATGACTCAATTACGCGAAAACCGTTATACTGATTGGGATGAAACTTAGCACATATAGACCCTGGATTTATACATAGATTATTTTATTATCTTTTTATCTTATTTGATCAGTGCGATTAATGCGGGCTCGGAAGGTGGTAATAGATATAAATTGATATTATGAAATGTGGTTTTCATCACTGCCTTTAGTGATTGTATTTATGATTCAGCGAGGTTAGGTAATGCTCGATGCGGCTATTTTAACGGATTGTGCAGTACAGGCTGAGCAGTTTGGACACACTTTCAATTGTGTATTTTATTCTTGTCGCATGGTTTAGGTGTTTATATACTTTTGTTTAAAAAGTCTTTCTTTTGGGGTCGGCTTTTCTGGTCAGTTTCAGATATCAGTTTTTACACGGAGCTGCTGCCACCTGACCTCTGCAACTCGAAGGCCCTAAGGCTAGACCAGTGTCAGGATATTATAGGGCGCTGACTTCCTAATAACGACTGCCATAGATGTTCGTAGCAGCCGGGACCGACGGCTTATCGTGCTTTCCGAGGCACGGAGCAGGCGATAATTGTCAATCAATACGCACATCATTTCGAAAAGTCATATAATTTCCGAAAGTCGGAGGTGCGCGACGTGGGTTCGGACCCGAGACGCTCTGCATTGCAGTCTTGTTGGTCTCCCCACTGAGCTATCGCTGCTATGCAAAAATTGTATAAAATGTCTCTGTCTCTAAATTATCACAAATAAGATTTGCATACATAACAACATTTCGTTAGGTACGCCTCTGCTCAGATGTATACTACTACTGAAATTTTAATAATAGCATAGAAAACCGAATAGGATCATAGCTAACTACAATTACAATACTAATTATTTATTTACGTTAATTAGGTAAAACAACACTTGACACTTGAAAATCAAACCTAGGGCTTCATGATCAGACGTAATATTTTCTTCCATTCTTGTATTTATCCTTTCTATTACTATCTCTTCAGCCTATAACTAGCCGCTTCTTCAAGCAGAAGAATCTGATGACTGCAATAACTAGAGCGGCTGTAGAACAAGTATCATATTCTCCTCTTGCTTTAGCATACTTATTTTTTGGTACGAGTCTTCTAGATGGTTCGCTGCTCAAGACTTGTATTAATGAAGTCAAGAAGAAGTTATGGCCGACGTATAAAAATTCTGTGTATTTGGCTCACATGAAGTCTAAGGAGCTGAAAAATGATATGTCGGTGAAACGGGAAAGCTGAATGTGAGGCTGATATCTATTGCTTGTTGTCCGATGCTCTGTTTTTTTTCTTAAGATATTATATTTTATTTTATATTATGTTTATCCATTGTCTAGTACCCATAGTAAAAGTTCTGCTTAGTTTGGGCTAGATGATGTTGTGTGTATGTGATAGAATATTATATTATATTTTGTTGTTTGTTGTTGAGATTAAAACGAAATAGTTTTCATTTTGAAAGTATATTTCACAGATTAGAAACATGTCTGTGGTCTATGAAAGATACTTTAAGAAGCTTAAATGATTGTACTAAGTGTAAATTCACGTTAATAATGCAGTAGCAATATCTTCTTAAACCTAAAAGCTCGGTTCGCCTAATAAAATGCTCTTCCAGAATATGTACTGAACAGTTTATTATTTTCAGTTTAGCACTGGCAAGGGAATTTAAAGAATAAAGGAGTCTGCCCACTACCTCATCTCATACCATGACCGTGCTAGGAACGTGTCAGACAAAAAAATATTCTTTGTAAGGAAATGTATAAGACTATGTCCACTAGACCGTTCCGTCACCGACCAACAGTTCCTATAGCAGGGCGCATCGTGTTGCTTTTCATGTCTGATACGTTCCAAGCACGGTCATGGTATGAGACGGTGCAGTGGGCAGACTCCGTAAGGAAAATTTACGAAGAATTTTACTTCATTTACTATACGACTCCGGAACGCCTTCACCTGCTTCAGGGAAAGTTCCGGGGCTGGAACACACACACATATAGGACACTAAATGTACCCGCAGTCTCACCCGCGTTTATAGTTACTGCGCCGCTGATGTTATATAGCCTTCCTCGATAAATAGGCTATCCAACAATAATTTTTCAATTCGAACCAGTAGTTCCTGAGATTAGCGCGTTCAAACAAACAAACAAACTCTTCAGCTTTATAATATTAGTATAGATTCACTACATAATATATGTCAAAGCCTCAATAAAATAATCTCTAAGCGTAGTGACAATGTGACGCAGCATTTATTTATATTAAGACACATGCATCAACCTTTTGACGGCCACGATGGCGTAGTAGTTAGTGTAACCGACTGCCATGCTTGAGGTTGCGGCTTCGATTCCTGCACAAGTCAAACGTTTGTGTGCATGAACATGGATGTGTCTTGATCTGGGTGTTTTTAAGTATAATATGTATGTATTTATTTAAAAAAAAGTATATTTGTATGTTTATCAATTGTCTAGTGCCCATAGTACACGCTCTGCTTAGTTTGGGCTAGATGGTGTTGTGTGTATCTGATAAAATATTATATTATCCCTTGTAGGGGTAAACAGCATTACACCTACTTTTAACGATTTATGATTTTAGGTCCCACGTCATAGAGGTTCAACGTTTTACTGTCAACTTGGCACAATAATAGACTTCGTGCTGCTACTAAGAAAGTCTTGATAGAAGACCTAAAAACCTTTGATTAAGCCAGAAACCGAAATCCAGACCAAGATTCATGCAGAGCAGTCGTATTCATTATTTATTTATCTACTTTACAATACAAAACAGTTAGACATTAAATGTAATGAAACAATTTTATACATGTAAAGAAAATAATCAATGTGTACCCCACACCAATGTCCGCGAATTAATATTAAAAAGATATAGGAATAAAATAAAATAAACACGCGCGATAGTTGTGGACGGGAAAATCTAGCATTAATCATTTTGTTACAGTTCAATTTCATTCAAAAAAATTTCAAGAATTTTTTGAATATGGGAGTGCAGATATATCTAAGTCCGAGTATGAGATTACTGCTGCCACCAAGGCAGTAATTTACTGTAAAGACATATTATATCAACTTGTATTTATCTTATCTCGAGGCCTGCTACTGAATTAATCTAAAGCTCCAACCAAACTCACAATTTTTCAATCATCGTTTTCCCTCGAGTTGCCCCTTGAATGACATACCGAATAGAAAAAATAATACCAAAATCACACGTGCTAAAACACAAAACATGTCAAGCGGCAAAAGAAAAGTTACTCTCGACCTTTTTGCAGTATCCCGGTTTGACGTTCAATGATAGTTTAATGTGGTTCTAAAACTTTGCTATAAATGGACCCCATACCACCACCCGGTATAGAGAACGTCGAGGTAAAGTAAGCCCTGATTACCTTTGCTTGAAATGAGATACTTTTAAAGTTAAAACAACCGAAAATAAGATGCCCGGACTTGCGTGTTTAATTTACGAGCATGTTCGTTATGGTAAATAAATATGTGCTTTGTTTTTGAGACTTATGGAAGGGAGTGTTTGTAACAAGTCTCGTAATCTGTTAAGTCTTAGAATACCAGACATAATGTGTCTGGCCACCAGTGTGCCGCTACGACTCAATAGGTGAAAAAAAATGAAAATGAAAATGAAAAAATTGTTTATTGTTTTATAAATACAGTAGTTTCAAGTAGTGGTTGGAGCCTCCTTTTAAGCAAATAAAGCCTGTAGTAGGAGACTCCACTCTTCCAAAACAGATTCATTTAAAATTATAGCTACACAATATAGAAAATTATTGATCTACAAAGGATAGAATATAAAAAGAGGAATATATGCTTAGGTGTGTGTGTGTATGTGTGTGTGTGAATGTATATGTGTGTGTGTTTGTGGATGAGTGTGTGAGTGAGTGTTGTTTCTATAGGTAATAGCAAGAGTTAGTCTAACAATGCTTCGGTCTCATCATAGGTAAGTGGTTTTATCCAATTAGTTATGGTCTTTGTGCAGTCATGGAGTTTTTGTTTATATATATAAATGTGTTTATTTACTAAATTATATAACTTAGCAGAACGCTTTTTATATTGTCTGTTTGCAAACTTGGTTTTGGTGTGTGGGACTTCAGCTATTAGGTCTTTTCTTCTTTTCAGTGTTAAGTCGTGAACGTAAGGCAATGCCTTGTGTTTCTTCAAAATAGATTTTATTACGTATAGTTTTCTGACCGAGAGTAAGTCGCTGATTTGATAAAGGTCATGAGTTGGAAATCTTCTTGCTTTGAAGTACATTAACTTGATTAGAGCGCGTTGTCCACGTTCTAGGTCAATAAAACTGGATTTCGCCGCACCTCCCCAGATTGGGATGCAATAAGCTATGACAGATTGCACCAACGCTATATATATTTCATTTAGGAGGTTCCTGGGGGCCTTAATGTTGGTAATTGAATTTTTTGGTACAACGTGTCTCAGCGATTTAAAAATCCAGCTTAACTTTCTGATCCTCTTTGTCACAAGCTCAAGATGGGGATACCAGGTAAGCTTATCATCAACGACCACTCCTAAGTATTTGGTTTGTGAGACTTTATCTAAAGTAGGACATGTACATTGATTATTTGTATAATTACAGTTGTGCACTTTAATGTTTAGGTCAGTTTTTGGTTGAGTACGCGTAGTTATGCTGAAACACATGTAATTTGATTTATTGGTGTTTATGGTCAGTATATTACTTTGCAACCATTTAGCTATTAGGGTCAAGCCTTCCTCAGCACTACAAGCAACATCACGCCAGCTATTTCCAGTGAAAACCACTGCAGTGTCGTCTGCATAGGAAAAGATTTTTGCGTTATTGACTTCAAGGTTACAGAGGTCGTTAATGTAGAGCAGAAACAACGTCGGGCCAATCACACTTCCCTGGGGAATACCGAAACAGACGTCTGCTTCGCCACTGGTACATTCTCCCACTTTAACTCTCTGGGTCCTATTCGAGAGGTAACTTTTAAAAAGTTTCAGCGCGGTGCCCCTTACTCCATACGCTTCTAGTTTGTCTATTAGAATTGGGGTAGAGACGGTATCAAACGCCTTTTTAAGGTCCAGAAAGACTGCCATGCATTTGTCGCCACTGTCCAATTTATCAGTCACGAGACTGCTAAGAGCAGTCACTGCATCCTCAGTTGATAAACCTCGTCTGAACCCAAATTGAGAGCTACTCAAGGAATTAGATTTATCTAGGAATCTTAACAATCGATTATTGACAAGTTTTTCTAATATTTTAGACATGGCTAGTAATATGGAGATTGGCCTATAGTTGTCAATATCATCCCTGTCTCCACCTTTGTGAACTGGGATTATAAAAGACTGTTTAAGTGGACCAGGGAAAACACCCTTTGCGAAGCATAGGTTGGCTAAGTGGGTTAAGATAGGAACAATATGCGGACTTATAAATTTTAGAAACCTGGCTGATATATTATCCAAGCCAGGAGCGCTGACAGATTTTAGGCTCATTAGGATCGTGCTCACTTCCTGGAAGTCAGTATTTAACAGAACAAACGAGTTCACTTGAGTTTTTGGTGTGCTTGTAAAAGTGCTGGTGTTGAATCCAGCAGGTAAGATTTTTTGCGCAAGCTCTTTACCAATGTTCGCAAAGTAATTATTTATAAAGTTAACAGAATCTGTCGAGTTGGCTCTTAATTGTAATAAATCTGTACTTAGGCTCTGTGCATTATTCGTGTAAGTTATGTTTTTAATATTTCTCCACAGTAATTTATTGTTTGTAATCGATTTTTTAAGAAGTTCCCTTTCGAATTTTCTTTTTAGTTTTTTAATTAAGTTGTTACAGAAGTTGCGGTATCGCCGATAAGTAATTACTAGAACATCATTATATGGATCTCTACGCACATTATGTTGTAGTTTATTTCGGTGCCTGATGCATCTTAGAATGCCCTCAGTTATCCAGGGTTTAATTATACGCTTAGAATTAGGAATTAATTTGGTAACTGTACTAAAGTTGATCGATTCTGTTAATTTAAATAATAGTTGACTAGTTAATTTTTCGGGGTCATTACAAAAAAGAAGGTCAGAGATGCTATTTTCCTGTAGATATTTTAAGGCCTGTTCGAAATCAGTGAATTTAAAAGTTTTCTTAACATGGTGTTTTGTTTTTAATTTCGATAACATAAGAAAAGTAGTGTAATGGTCAGTAATAGAGGTGTTTAGGATGGCTATGGATGCCGTGACTTTTTTTTTATTTATTTTGATCATAAAATGATCCAAACAGTTAAGTTCCCTTGTAGGTAGAGTGTGTCCCGGCAGGATACCGTAAAGTGATAACATGTTAAGATAGTTTATCCTATTTTTACATACGGATTCTGAGTCTTTAGTTATGAGGTTTATGTTAATATCTCCGCTTATAATTATGGATTGATGAGAATTTAAAGTGTCGAGATGAGAATTAAGTGATTCTAGAAAGCTTTCAGTATTTGGGTTACACGGAGGTCGGTAAATACCCAAGATAATATGATTAAGGACATTAATCTCCAGACACGAAGCCTGTGCAAGAGTCACTTCTTTCACCTTAGGCTTTAAGTTCTTCTTAACATAAACAACTACACCATCATTCTGATTTAATTGATGAGTCGTAAAGAAGCATAGATAGCCACTTATTTGGGGAACGGGTTTATTGGGATTTAGCCTACATTCTGTTAAAATGATAATGTCAGTTGCAAATTTAAACGTGGATAATAAGAGTGAGAAGTCGTCAAAATTACAATAAATACTTCGAATATTTTGTGATATAATGGTCAGATCACTTTTACTGGGGCAAATGTAATTGTATAACTCTGTAGCGTCACACTGGTAAGTTTGTGCAATCTCTATATCATCTATATCAGTGAGAGTTTGAAGTGTGTCAGCCATAAGAAAAGATATTGAAATTAATAGTCGTCAAAGGGAGGATTAAGTTAAAACAGTTGAACATGTAGTGCTTAAAGTATACGTGTCGTGATATGAGCTGAATGTAGTAGAGTGTAAGAGACAGAGTTATCATCATTGTAGAAGATTTCCAAGATTGTATAATATAACTGATACGGAATGTGTGTTTAAGAATATAAGTGTATGTAAGTGTAATTGTGTAGGTATATGTTTGTGAAGATAGTACATTAAGTTTAAAATTACAATATAGACACAGAAATAAGTATAATATCAAGCGTAAAACACTCCAAAACAACCAATTGCCTAAAATACAAGTAAGTAAACAGAAAAATCGTAATATATTCGTAATGGAATACAATAAACTGAGTAACGTTTTTGTTGCAAACATAGCAAAATATTTTGACGTTTTGTAAATAAAAGATTGTGAACACCGACACTCATTTAAAGCATGCATTAGTAGTCATTTACCTAAAGTGAGTTTGTGTATTTGTTCTTCACTTCGGATTACAATCGTAGGGGATTGTTCGTCTTTCTTCACGTAGACCTTGCCGTATGCTGTCCAGCAAAACTTGTAAGCTCCTGATTTCGTTAAATCCCGGGCGAGGAAGTGAAGCCGGGATCCCTTGGCGGTAAGGTGATCAGATAGATATATGGGTATATCTTCTTGAGATTTGAATCCAAGGTGCTTACAACACAGTTTGCTCTTGTGCTTTATGTTATAAGCCTTACTCATTTTCATAACGTCAGCTTTTAGCAGGGTTGAGCATGTTTCAACAATAATAGGTTGATTGGGGGTTTCATTGTTTCTCCCACGCAGTCTAAAAATGTCCTTGATATCTGATTTAGAAATGCTACATTCTATGTTTCGTGAGAGAGAAATAACCATGTCAATTAGGTCATCCTTCGATTCCATGAATTCCATTAGTTTTATTTTTAAGTTATCAATTAACCAGGCAATGAAATAAGGACTGTGTCTGGGCCAAGCGATTAATAATAAGTCGAAAGGCGTAATAAATACACCAGTCCCGCAACGCTGGTAAAGGTTTATGATATGTGTAATACTATTCACTATAAGGGAACCCACTTCTAGTAATTATAACTATTATTTGCGAGACCGGTGTGTACTGTGACCCCCCCAAATTTGAGAAACACTGCAAGGAAATGAAGTGTGTTTTACATCGATGTGGTGTGTGATGATATGAAGCAAAGCATTCCTCACTTTACGAGTATAAACCAATATTTTTATAAATATCAAGCAAAAGTCAGGTGTACTTTATAGAACTTACTTTATTATGTGAGAAAACCGTTGAACCCTAAATGCGGTTATACACATCTACTTTTTGCAGCGACACGGTAGCGATATAGGAGCGATATAAAAGCGACACAGTCGCTAGTCTACTTTCACATATACGCCCTAATTAAATTGATGAGATCATTATAACAGTGCTTTTTGTTAGTTGATTTGTTACGCTTTCACGTTTCTCAACTATTCGATCGATCATGCATGGGGTACAGAAAAGGTCATAGAATGCCTTACATCCAGAGACTACGGATCCCGAGTGATAGCTAGCGATAAATAAATAATTTGATTTCACTTGATTTGTCATTTGCTGGCATATCAGATATAATTAAAAAGCAATTGCGTTTGGCCGTCAGCGGTCTGCTGCATCTCAGTACGTTAAACAGCAAAACATGAGACAGAACTACACGTTTTTATTTACTAACGGATGCAGGGAAAGGTAAATATGAGAATATAATTATCAATCACAAAAAAGTGTGTATGATTCCGAATTTACATATCTGTGTTCACTTACACATAGAGGCGGTATCTTTCTAAATTTTCTGTTTCCGAAATGTAAAAACTCCCCAGTTTCTGAAAGGCTCATTATAAAAATTATACGTAAGCGGTCATACGCATGTCAGTTGCTGTTACTGCCTGACTGAATTAGCAATAGCCAATCAAATCACTTGATGTGTTTAGTTGGGTTTCATTTCGACACGTCATTCATTAGTCTTACAGAATTTAGAAGATATAAGTGTATAGAGTGACCCAATTTAACGACATCGCGGGCTAATTTTAAGCTACTAATGCAAATTAAATTATTTGATGAAGCTGTATCTCGCGGTTACACCTACGTTTATGATTACCGCTCCTATCCTATGGCTTATAGCATGATTTTATATAGCCTGTGTTACTCCCGGATAAACTACCTTTTTAATGGTGAAAAAATTATTAAAATCGGTTCAGCAGTTTTTGAGTTTTATATAACAAACAAAAACACTCGTCTCTTCAAAATATTAGTTGATATTAAATCCGCCATATTGTAAGATGGCGGCAGCCCTACAGTCTCTTTACAAAACGACAGGCGTCCTGTCTCACTAATTACTCCAAAACTTTGTCAGTACATTGACGGTACGCTTTACGGAGTTAGTCAGTGGAAAACTCAACCTTGCCTTTACACACAATTTTATCTTAAACTATTAAGAGAATACCGAGCTTCAATATCGTGTTATTAAAAAGCTAGATCTAGTAACTATGCTTTATTAATTTCTTTGATTGTGGGTTAATGATCTACATGTATAAGTATGCTTTACGGTTTTAGTGACTTGCTGTATTCGTTTCTGGAATTCGTTAGAACTTTTGTATGGTTTTGGTAGACAATTCTCAGAATCAAGTATAATTATATTTTTACACTATTGCATAAATAGCGTAGAGGTTTACAAAGAAGTAAATATCTATATTTGCAAAACTGGTAAAATTTACTTATCATTGAAAACAATTACGTAAACTAGTCCTCAATACAAAAAACAACAGAAAAATGGCAAACCATCATCAGAAAGACAATTTCACAGGGAAATCTTGACTCAATAGTAAAGAAAACAACGGCTGCTTGAGAAATTCTGGCAGACTTGAATTTATCTATACTAGCGGTCGCCCAGTGGTCGCAATTCGACCATAATTGATTTAAATTTTAAGTTGATCGTTATTAAGGTTTTGTGTATACATTTTACTAGACGCCATATTATTTTTAAGCGCTGCATATACTGTTTTCAGGAGACCAGTGGCCTTTGCCTTTTGTTAAACGAAGCATGGTTACCGCTTGCCATTAAGCGTCATGTCTGGACATTCACTTCCTCAATAACTTCAGTAATCTCACTAACCCATAAACTTTGTCATTATTAATTGTTACTTTATGGAATAAATAAAATAAAAATAATTTTTAACTTGACTTAAGTACTACAAAAATTTGTAGTAACCACATTTCTTTAACCTTTTGAACGCCACGCCATAACGGCACCTCCATGTCCTGTACGCCAAGCTCGAAAATCGATATATTATATATTGTTTTTTATGATCAAATATTTCAATAACTAATAATAATTTTGTTTGCTGTATACAATTAAGTAATAATTGGGGATTCAATTTTTAAGTTGTATCACTAAAACACAGAAAACTAATGATTTAATATGTTTATTTTGTATTTTTCTGTGAACCGGCAAAAAACAGTTTTGTCGAGTATAGACGACGTTGGCGCACAGGGCACGCTTGCGCATGTCGAGTATAGACGACGTTGGCATTCAAAAGGTTAACATCAAAACAAAACAACTTTATTTGTTTTCCGAAATACACACGTGTAATAAAACTACACGCACTAACGTTATACATATAATCAAGAACATCTGAAACCTTAAGACCGAGTCTAATCTTGCCAAGTAAAAGGTTAAATTAATTATTCCCATAAACCCACTTACCAAGGGTCAACCCAACATATATTATTCACGGGCCTACGAAACTAAAAGTACACTTTACTATTCCACCTCAAAAACCACTCAGCGTAAAGATAAAAATCTTACGTGAAAAAAATACGTATAATTACATAAAGTTATTACTTATTACACAAAGTACAATAGCGCGGAACGACACTCGTCTGGGGCATAGACAATCACTTTCCATGTCGCATGCATTTTTTATTTTACCCGCCCAACAACGTGGGAAGCTGTATTGTTCTGGCAACACTGTTTATTGGCGGGAATGGAAATTGTAATGTTGGTATACATCAATTATTTATTGCTTTACATGGAACGTTTTTAATACTGATTATTTTTACATATTGACTTTGATTATATTACTACCAGTAACTAGTATATAATAAGTGGTAAATGGCACTGGGGTCACAATTATGTTATATTTACTGAAATTATCTTATTAAATTTTAATTATGTTATTATTGAATTTATGTTATTATTGAAAACCATGTAATGCATCATTCCTTGCCAAAATAAAAGAAAAACATGTAAGGTATTTGTGAATGGGTCAGTCGGTAGACCTCAGTGACCGTTCTTTGACCAAATCAAGATGTCTTGAAAAACCAGAGAGTTTTCCAAGAGTTAGTAAATAGATAATTTAAGTCATGTATAAACCGTTATGCAGCTAGTAACAGATTTTACTGAATGCGCGCTATTTTTTATTTTACTTCTGTATATACATACAAACAAACTGTATTGAAATATATAGTTTAATATAGTTTTACAGGAGAATTAACCAATTTATGCTTAAAAAGACGCTATTCAAAAGTAATATTTCCAATTGAGAGAAGCCGCGGACAAAAGATAGTTAACCAATAATTTTCTGCGGCTAGTCTTAATCCAATTAATATACCTACATAAATAACACCTATTTACCAAAGTGGGTAGAACTAAATTACGGATTTACTCCCACTAAGACTCAAGCATATCTCTTTTCAATACTACCCTCTCTTCACATTTCTTATGTACGCTCGGTTAAAACCACTAATACTTTATTACGTCTTATTGTATATATGTGTGAGTGTTTCTCCTTCAAAAAGGAGTGATGTGGAGGAAAGATAAGGAGAGAGGGACAGGGGAGATGTTGCCTGATGGATCGACCGATATCTAATGTCGCAAAGTTATACATATTATAGTCATTGTGACATTTATAGCTCTCTTGAGGTACTGGGCTATCCTAGGCTATTAATGTGATTCATAAGTTTATACATATTGGATCAATATGTACACACAGCGACACATCAACCTAGACTGTTTAGACTTTGAACTATTAGAAGTTGAACGCCGCGAATCGTGCGAGAGAGTGCGTTATATTTTTGTTACGCTATAACCTTACCATTACATCGACACCACTATGCAATGTCCCTTTCCGACAATTCTCTATTTTGTATGTAGTGTAGTTATGCGTATAAAGGGTGTCTAACTTGATGTGTAGCCGTGTGTACTACTAGATGTTGCCTTCGCTTGGTTGGGTACAGTACTTTTTTCAGTACAAGGGTAGGATATAGTTAAAAAATATATGAAAAGAATTATTTTAGAATTTTTGTCTATCTGTCTGTACCTTTGTACGCTCTTTACGTGAATACTACTGCACCAATTTAAGGTGGATTACACAGTAGTAATCTTAAGAGGTCTAATCACCGCCTAAAATTTGAGTATTATGTGAGTAGATCGGTTTCTTCTTAAATGCATGGAAAAAAATGTCGATATGTACCTACTTCTAAATTCCACGTATAAGAAGTCGCGAGCAAAGCAAATTTTATTCCAAAAGTACATGTACAAAAAATATTAAACAAGATTTTTGACTTTGACTTAACTATTAGACTTGTCTTTGGGTGTTAAGTTCATGCCAACTGCCTTATTGGCGGTGCCCGCGTAACGGTAACCCCGCTATGGCAACATTCAATCAACGAACACTACTACAATGAATTACCCTCAAAAATTCGTGCCACAAATGAAAATATGGCATCCCCCGAGACAGAGTCAAGTTAAAGCAAATTTTTTTCATCCAACAAATATTTTTTTAACGTAAAATACCGTTATAAGTCAACCTGTTGCTGCCAAGTGAGCTTTTTATGCAAAAACTTTTTCAGGGTTCCGTTGTGTACGCCAGGGAATACATTTGAGGGTTGAGAATGATTTATTCGACAAGTTCTTGTTTTATTTCCGCGCTGAAAAAAGTTAGTTAGGATCTTGTAAAAAAGGAAGGAAAGACATATAATACTGGTTAATAATATTTCCAAGTTATGCCGACATTTTATAAGTGTTCTGGATTTCGGGTTGGATAATGGTATTTTGCTTTTTGGGTTCGAAGTAGTCATGCAAATATTATAAATGCGAATGTGAGTTTGTTTGTTACGCGTCAACGCCTTAACTGCAACGATTGATCATCATGAAATTTTGTGTACACGTCAGGGTTACAGAAAAGGACATAGGGTATCTTTCGTCCAGATTATAAGTACCTATCGTTACCAAGAGATAGAAATTTATTCATAAAATCTGCATTAAGGTAAGCTAAGCCGCGGGCAAAACCTAGTTCTGAATATCTTAACTACGTGAAAAAGAGTTTCAATTTTCGATTTCCGAATACAAATGTTTACTAATTGCCACAGCATACATAGGTATACAGGTAATGATTTGTGGTATAGCTTATAATAAATGAATGCAGCATTTATTATTTCGAAAAAATAAAATTAATTTTATATTTCATATAAAATAGTAATTTATATCCCATAATAATATATGTTTTTACTAAAAATAAACCGAGCGAGAACTACACGCACACACATACACACACGTGATAAGGATTTGAATAATATTTAAGTAGGTACATATAATATTTTCACACGAATTATTAAAAAGGTATAAAAATATTTAAAAAAGTTGGTAGGTGGCAATGACATAAAAAAATACAACCGATCATTCGAAAATTTGAATTTAGAATATCGTCTAGAAAGCAATCATCAAAGACAACGTTATTGACATTTTCTCGCTTTTTTTCGTCGAACAAGGCGTAAGCTTATTACCGCCAACTATCGTCCGGGCAATTTCAGACTACGTTACTATTGAGTTTCCTTTACCCATAAACCCGATATCACTACGCCCAACCCGGGAGCCATACGAGCCTCGCGATTACGTGATAGTCTAACAACTAATAATCACTACGTATTGTAAAATATAGCTCCTGCCGCGTCTGTACGCGATAAACTCAAGAACTACTGAACGGATTTTCATGTGGTTTTCACTAATAGATAGAGTGATTCATGAGGAAGATTTAGGTGTATGATTTGTTAAGGTTTTGTACAGCCGTGTGAAGCCAGGGAGAGTCGCTAGTTTTTTATATACACAAAAGAAGCAAATACTTAAGTTACTAACGCTAGCGAAGTGAGCCGTTTTTCTATTGGTCTCAAAACAACATCGGTTTAACAAGTTTTTTTTGCAAAAAACTTACACTGCAATTGTTCAAATGATGGTTATCTTTCACGTAAGTGATTAATATCAAAACTGTCAACGTCTATTACTATGAAAGTAACATCCTAACTAATATTATAAATACAAATGTGAGTGTTTGTTTATTTGTTACACTTTCACGTCTTAACTACTAGGCCGATCATCGTGAAATTTCGCATATACGTTATCAGGGGTACAGAAAAAGACAGAGTACCTTTGAACAAAAAAAAACAGTTCTTTTCCCATACGAGTAAAACCGCATTCAAAAGCTATTATCTATGTAAATAAATTATCATTACTAAAATAATGAACAGCTTTATAACGCATTATAAGCTTAACATACTATGATTAACTGTTACAATTATAAGCATACATGTATGATGAAATTGCAATGCCCTAACAGGGCCACTATGTTCTAAGAACTGATATCTTCTGTTAAGAACTTTATTTATGTACACATAGTTAGCAATAAAGAATTTTGAATTTGAATTTTGAATTTTGAATTTGAATTTTGAATTTGAATGATTGTTATAATGGCTATTAAACCTCATACGTCACATGTCAGTATTGCCGTCTTTATCTAGCATGTAATTTAAACAGCCGTAAATGTCATGTCGAATTACTTTTTCAACATCTTTCAGCGTTTTAATGGTTTAGTTTCCAATTTAAGATTGAGTTATGTTGAAATTAACATAACATCACGCTAGTATCTTGTAGATAGGTTAAGCAGAACATAGTAAATTCACCTCTCTTTTGCTGTGTATAACTACTAGATTTTGCCCGCGGCTTCGTTCGCGTAAATGTAGGTTAGGTTATGTTAAGACTGCGCCGAGCGAAATATGCCAAAACAGGCGGTCACAGTTAAATAATTAAAACCAATTTTTTAATACAAATACAAAATATACATTTACCATAACAATGAATGTGTTTACAATTACTCCGTGTAAAAATATTAAAATAATTAATATTTTCGCCTACAAAATTACGTAAATTTGCACGAAAAATGCAAAAACGTAAGCTCCTGTTACGTGATTTTTAGATTATAACAGTAGAAATCTATCCTATTTTACAGCTTAAACGAAACAAATAGTAATATTACAATTTGTCCGTCCCAAATATTTAAGTTATTGGTTGACAATAAAGATACATATTTATCAAAAAAATACTTCAAATCCTCCATATAATCCGCGCGCCGATTTGAATATGCGCCGCACGAGCTCTGTCATTATCTGTCTTACGCTCGGCGCAGTCTTAAGTAACAATCCTTTCTCTGGAGTAAAGGTAACCTACCCTATGTCCTTTTCTGTTCCCCTGAAAATGTGTATGCGAAATTTCATGATGATCGGTTAAGTAGTTAAGGCATGAAAGCGTAGCAAACATACTCACATTCGCATTTTTAATATTAAGTTACGATTTTATTCACTTACAAGTTACACGTACGTGTATGCGTGTAAGTCAAAGTTTTGATATGCAAATATGGCGGGAACGTAAGTATTTACCTACTTGCCATATTTGCACGTGTAAACTTTGTAAACAAAATGGAGTCCGCAAATTCCAAAGTAAATGGAGACAGCAAAGAAACATTCAAACAACGGATCCAAATAACTTTTTTAAATTATATCACATACAGACTCCAAAAGCAATTCAAGAACAGTCTTGGCGCCATTTTCACTTGAACCTTTTTTTTTTACGAGTGGCCGGTAGCCAGAGATAACAAGAGGGTAAGAATAATATACAGCGTTTTGTTTTTCGTTTCTAACGCCCCACGACAAGGCTTTTTGGTGTTATGACTTTTTAAATAGAGCGGGAAAGGTCTGGTTTGTGTCAAGTTGTCGCTCAATGAATTGCGTGTTCGAAATGGCAAATGCGAAAAAAGAGTTATTTTAGAGAGAATTTGAATATGGAAAGTGTTTTTTGAAATTAAACTACTATATACGGATTTTAGCGCGTTGTTTATTTGACAATATATTACATAATTTTGAAAATTTGTTACACTACTATTACTATTAAACTTTACTAATTTTTAAGCTAATTATATTGTTATTAAAACTATTTAGATTTGATTTAATTTTACACTTTCCCCGACGTTTCGGTTGCTTTTCAGCAGCCATGGTCACGGGGAGACTAAGATGGCAGTTGTCTCAATGTTCCAGTGTAGTTATTTCAAAGTACCCGAACATAATTTAATCATTGGTGTTTATATTTACGCAGAATGTGTTTTGTTATTATTATTGATTATTTTGGTTTTGTGTTTTAAGTATATTTTTGTTTTAATACATAATCTCACAACAATAGCGTGGGTTTGAGACTAACAAACCAGATATGTTCTTGAACTGCAAATAAACTGAAATCCATCCTGTTATTTCTTTGTTCTACATATCACACACCGGCTGCAATAACGTCATAAGTAACGAATGACGTTTTTTTTGAGATAGTTTCATGACATTAATGCACCGTATTTAGACACCATTTGTGACCAAAAACACATTTTACAAATTTTAGCATTAATGACGTTATTGCACCCGGTGTGCGATATGTCTATGTATGTCGGCCTCGATGGCGTAGTGATTAGTGTAACCAACTGACTGCCACGTCTGAGGTCGCGGGTTCGATTCCCGCACAAGTTAAACATTTGTTTGCATGAACATGGATGTCTGTCTTAGTCTGGGTGTTTCTATGTATAATATGTATGAATTACGAAAAAAAAAGTAGATATGTATGTTTATCCATTGTCCAGTATCCATAGTACACGCTCTGCTTAGTTTGGGCTGGATGGTGTTGATGTGATATATAGAATATTATTATTATATTATATATAATGGTCAGCTCACTACTGCACACTTGGAATGCCAGTGGTAGGTGCAATATAATAAGTCGTGGTTGTGCTCAATAATGAACTTAGTATACTAGTGCTAGTTCTGCTGCTAGTGCTGTAACGGCTAAAGGCTTTTGTTCAACGTTTTTACCGGTAGCTTCTGGGGTACCTCAGGGCTCGCATCTCGGTCCATTGTTATTTAATATTTATATTAATGATGTGTTCTCCATATTTCATAATTCACAAATACTGCTATTTGCAGATGACATGAAAATTTATAAAATAATAAAATCGGACCATGATTGTCGATTATTGCAACAAGACTTAGATCGATTATTCTTGTACTGTCAACTAAACTATCTTCAACTTAATATCAATAAATGTCATGTTGTAACTTTCGGCAGGAAAAAGAAAGAAATATTATTTAATTATAACTTTAACAATTTACAGATCAACAGGGTGACTGAGTTGCGAGACCTAGGTGTCCAGTTAGATGATAAATTAATGTTTAAATCTCATATACTTAATATTACGGAGAGGGCGTATAAGATGCTTGGTTTCGTATTACGTACGACTCTCGACTTTAAAAAGCCCTCTACTTTAGTGCTGTTATATAATTCTTTAGTTCGTTCAATTTTGGAATATGCCTCAACCGCTTGGAATCCTCATTACAAGATTTACATAAATTTAATAGAAACAATTCAAAATAAATTTATTAAGCATTTAAAGTACCGATCTGGTACTGATTTTGCAAATCTCGGACCATGGATTACTCTTTCACTTGAAAGTCGTCGTGCTCTTAGAGATCAAATGCTCCTCTATAAAGTAATAAATAATACTGTTGATTCAATGATGCTCCTTAGTAGAATAAATTTTAAATGTCAAAGAATTAGCGCTAGACATAGGATTTTATTTAGTGTTCCAACTATGAAATCAAATTATACGGCCAATAATTTCATATCACGTGCTTGTAAATCGTATAATAGTCTGTATTCCCAAATTGATATATTTAATCTAAAGTATACACAGTATCGGAGAGCGATTCTGAAAAGCCAATTGTAATGTTAAACTGTAGTTATATGTACTGTATGAAAGGTTCATTTATTTTGTAAAATTATTAGTTTATTTCGCAGTGTTGTAATAGTGCACTATCAAATTGCGGAAACTTTATTGGTATTTGTGCTGGTATTGTTGTTTTAGCTGTAAGTGTTATAGTCTGTATGTTTCCCTTGAAAACCAAATAAATAAATAAATAAATATACATAACTATATGTGCCCGCGGTTTCACCCGCGTTTATGATTACTGCGCCTTCCCCGTGGTTCGTATCGTGATGTTATATAGCCTATAGCCTCCCACGATAAATGAGCTATCCAACACTAAAATCATTTTTCAATTCGGACCAGTAGTTCCTGATATTAGCGCGTTCAAACAAACAAACTCTTCAGCTTTATAATATTAGTATAGATAAGTTACTTTAGTAAGGCATGTCGGCTTTTAGACTTTCATGACAATACTTTTGAACTGTTTTTATGTTACATGTAACATACCAAACACATTTTAGATTCCGTACTGTAATTGAGAATTTCCTAACAGGAAACTAAATACTTGTGCAACCTGGGCTTTGAACTCTAGGCCTCCGAATACCAACATATGCCTTAACTTATGCTTTGGAGACCAAGAGGCATACTTGATTTTATAAAATAGTAATATAATTACTTTCTAATGCCTAACTATCGGTCATCTGTACTTAAATGTTCTGTGTCATAACGAAGTACAAAACTTTTTGTTATAGAAGAGAATAACAATATAAATAGTTACAGTAATATAAAACTTTCTTCTAACATTACGAGCTCCGGTAATTCATAAATGATAATATAGTTTTCGAAAGGTCAAAACGTTATAGATCAAGGATTGGTAAAAACCAATAGAGACAGTACAATATAAATGTTTTAGATGTGGGTACCATGCAATCTGGTTTGTTTAAACCTGGTTCAGAAATAGCATTGGCCATACCTATATAAAATAATCGCAGCCGCTGAATGACTCCCTAAAATCGCCAAGGTAAATATATATTTTGTGTTATTTGGGTCTCTCTGCGTGTTCTATCGACTCTTTCACGGGGAGTGCTCTGAAGAACTGTTTGATTTGCTACCAGCGTCCCCTTTCTATCACCGTAACACACGACGAAGCAGGGTTCATAAATATCACGTGGAAGCATTAAAATCCAAGACGGTACGCTTTCAGCGATCATTTCTACCACGTACGTGCAAGCTCTGGAATGAAGTGCCTGCTTCGGTGTTTCCCGAGCGCTATGATATGTCCTTCTTCAAACGAGGTTTAAAGAGAGTTCTTCTTTCACGGTAGGCAGCGGCTTTGCTGTGTCCTGACATTGCTAAAGTCCATGAGTAGCGGAATAAAAAGAAAAAATAAGTTATGATGGAATTGGCATATCGGATTGGATAAAAATTCCTAAAATTAATAGATTTAAAAAATATATCTTACTTATGTAAGTAACCAACATAATGATCCCAACATGACATGTAAATTATAAATATAGTATTATCACGTTAACTCTTTTTGGTGACACTTTTGTGCGATCGAAGTATGCCGGGGTCCCATCTATGATTTAAATATTTGCAATGTATTATAATTATATTGCTATATACACATGTATGTATATATTCATTAAAGATATCTCTTATACTAGCGATAATTCCTGAATTGCGAAGGACTTTACAAACATATAAACAACGGACACAAAGAACATCCAGATTCGGATCAACCATTTATGGATAATACAAATTTTAGTACCGTTTAGGATACGAACCCACAACACTCGACGCAGTGACAGCGACGAGGCGACAACTTCAACCACTACGCCATCCGTGCATTGAATAATGCCAACATGACATTTAAATAATCAATAAGTACTCATAGTATTATCACATTACTGATATTGATATACACTATCGTTCTCTATCATGTAAATGTAATGAGTGAGCTCACTTTTTTTAGTGTGGACACTTTATAAAACTAAGTATGGCAGGGGTTATAAATCATTTAAATCTTTTCTATGTAATATAATTATATTGCTATATAAGCTACGTTATATCATTAAAATTAGATTATCCTTTTCCCTTTGTATAACCAAGGCCTGGTTAGATCCTTCGTGGAAGACGGTCTTCATTAAACTCGAAAGCTGACTCCACACTTTTAAACAAACGCTGGAAATTGGATTCATGAGATGTATATTCTATTTGCTCAACGTTTACACTAATTCTATTTAACTATGTTTATGTACAAGCAGTGATAGCCTAGTAGGTGACCGTTGGACTACCACGCAGAGGTCTCAAGTTCGATCCCAAGCATGACTTATCTAAGTTATGTGCGTATTAAATAGTTAATTATCGCTCGCATTAACGGTGAAGAAAAACATCGTGAGGAAACCTGCATGTCTAAGAGTTCTCCATAATGTTCTCGAAGATAATATGTGAAGTACGCCAACCCGCACTGGGCCAGCGTGGTGGATAGCCTAACCCTTCTCACACTGAGAAGAGGCCCGTGCCCAACAGATGTCTATCCTAACAAATATTATAAATGCGTATGTTTGTTTGTTACGCTTTCACACCTTAACTACACGGCTAATAATCATGAAACTTCACATACTCGTTGTCAGGGGTACAGAAAAGGACGTAGGATACCTGTCTTCCAGAAAAGAAGACTGTTCCCGAGAGATTAAATATTACATAACCTACATTTAGGCAAGCGAAGCCGCGTGCAAAATAAATATAATATCATGTCCATATGTTTCATAATGCCGTGGTTAACTCAACTATAAGAAAAGCGAAAAGCAGAAACCTAATATTCTTCGTGACATTCACAAGAACCGAAGGCGAGCAGACACAGACGAAGTTTATAAGTTTTTATCGTGGCAAAGGGCACATCAATCGATGCCATTGGTTTGAAATAAAACCTTTTAAGATGATATTACGCTGGCTTGGCGTTATTTTATTGAGCTTTTTGAAGAGACTCGATGGCGTAGTGGTTAGTGTAACCGACTGCCACAGAGGTCGCGGGTTCGTTTGTTTTGATCTGGATGTTTCTATATATTATATGTATGTATTTACAAAGAAAAGTATATATGTATGTTTATCCATTGTCTAGTACCCATAGTACAAGCTCTGCTTAGTTTGGGCTAGATGGTGTTGTGTGTATGTGATAGAATATGATTATTATTATATTATAAACCTTAAGCACAGCACACACTACCGTCGCGCCAGCAAGACAGTATCGAAACACAAACGATCATAGACAACGGTAAAAGCTTACCATCAGACAGTTGCCATGCGCCATCTTAGTTGTTTGTACGTTTGTGTGACCGATAACAACGTAACGTAACAATATGTTGTATTGTTGTATAATAACGTAACCTTCAATTATGTCACACACGCGTTACGGTCTATGGTTTATAATGACACTAAAATTAGTAAGAGGAAATATTTGATATTTGTTCGTTTCTTTGTATGGATTTAACTCAAAAACTACTTAACTGATTTAAAAAATTCTTTCACTATTAGAAAGCTTTATTATCACCGAGTAACATAGGCTATATTTTTTAAAGTACTGTTACTAACCAAACCTACTTTTACGCAAGCGAAGCCGCGGACAAAAGCTAGTAAAATAATATGGGGTGAGCTTCTTGCCGTCAACCGGAGACAGATATAGACTACGGTCTGTTTCCAAAAATTTGGTAGGTTCCTAATTTTCTACTCCATAATCGAACACGTTTTCAACGTTTGTACCTATATCTTCTCCCTAGCCTTTATTATTCCCAAGTCACTTGGGGTCGGCTTTTCTGGTCTAACCGGATTTGACTGGATATCAGTTTTTACACAGAGTAACCACCTGACCTCCGCAACCCGAAGGCTAACGATACCCTAAGGCTAGACCAGTGTCAGAATATTATAGGGCACTGACTTCCCAATAATGACTGCCGTAGATGTTCATGGCAGCCAGGACCGACGGCTTAACGTGCTCTCCGAGGCACGGAGCAGGCGATAATTGTCAATCAATACGCACATAATTTCGAAAAGTCATATAACTTCCGAAAGCCAGAGGTGCGCGACGTGGGTTCGAACCCGAGACCCTCTGCATAGCAGTCTGTTGGTCTCCCCACTGAGCTATCGCTGCTATTTCGTTTGTACCTATATATGTATATCCTTACTAATATTATAAACGCGAAAGTTTGTATGGATGTATGAATGTTTGTTACTTTTTCATGCAAAAACTACTGGACCGATTGCGATGAAACTTGGTATGTAGATAGCTGGAGACCTGGATTCACACAAAGGCCACTTTTTATCGCGATATTCCTATGGGAACGGGACTAACGCGGGTGAAACCGTGGAAAAACTAGTATATATACCTATAACATCGTGTACTTATGTGACCGATAACAACGTAACGTAACAAAACAACATATTGTTACGTTATAATAACGTAACCTTCAATTATGTCACACATGCGTTACGTGTTACGGTCTATGGTCTAATAATGATATAAGGCCGATATATATTATTTTATTTAACAGATACACCATAGATACAAAAAACCTTTAGCTTTAAAGAAAATTAATACTTGCAGCCTTACTTATAAACCACTCTCAAATGTTAAGAGGTAATTAAGTATTAGTAGAAGTGCCTAATCAAGATTGTACTTAAGCATAATTAGTAATTGGCAGCTATTAATTCTGCATGTTTAAATTTTTTATGTATTGTTAAAGTTCATTTAATATATTGTATTGTTTTAATAGCAGTCATTCAAATTTAGTAATCTGCCAAATTAATTTTATATTATTGTACGCCTAATTGGCAGGACATAGTTGATCATTACCATTAATGTAAATATCTTATCGCATTCTTAATAAAACAGCGACTTAACTCGAAATTTGAAAGTAAGCCAATTTGAACTCTAATTGTGTATGTTAAATTCTAATATTATATTTGTGTTAAATCTTTTCAATAGAGTTCAAATTTGTTTAATCAAAAATACTGAGATAAGTCTCTGTTTTGTTAAGGATGCGTTATGTATACCTGTTTCACAATAAAGAATATTTGATTTGATGTGAAAACACATGCACACTTCGATCATGGTAAGCCCTTGATCAATTATTATTATTTGTGTGCTTGTGTGAATGTGTTTTCCCCGATTAGATACTCGTTCTAATGCTTATGTACCTTTTAACTGCCTCCGTGGCCCAGCGGTATAGAATGCGACTGCTGTGTATGAGGTCTCGGGTTCGAATCCCGGGTCGGGCGAACAAAAGTTATTTTATTTTTCTGTTAAAATATTTCAGTAGCAGCCCGGGTGTTAGGAAGTTGTTGGTGTAAGACACCCCTGGGACTCGAAAAGCACGTTAAGCCGTTGGTCCTGCGCCTGATCTCTCTCCGGTCGTGTCGGATAACCGTCCCATCGGATCATGATAGTTAGGGAACAGAGAGTGCACTTATGATTGTGCACATACTTGTGCATTATAATATCTCATGGGCAGATCGCCAATTTTCGTTAAGATTGGCCGCCGTTATCGAATTTCGGTCTGGAGGACATTACCTCTCAAATTTGAGAGTACTTTATAAGTAAGAGAGATATTTTATTACTGTAAACTACATTTTAAGAAGGAAGGCTCACGGGTTCGCTCTCAATTTGCTATCCCTCGGAAACAATACTTTCTTTCTGGATGGAAGCAGTGTTGGGCGTTAATCAATTAATTTTTCAATCAACTTATTAATTAATTAAAAAAGTAATTGTCGCAATTAAACTTTTAGTTGCACTTTGCAATATCTTTTTATTTTTTTACATCTGTGAATGCTTTGACGTTTACCTCTCCGCGGGGCGACGATGAGGTTATGTCGGACTCACGAGGGAAAAGATACCTATCACGGTGTTCCTCGACATAACCATAGACGGCGAGGCCGCGCGAATCGCTTTCACATGAAATCGCAACTCCGCCGTGGTTTCGACACTACATAAAAATACTTCCTCCACCGTCCGTCCCCCTGGGAGGGACAAAGACACGATACAGAGGCGCACGTGGGAACACGCACGCCGCCTCTCGGACATGATGCTGATCGGGTGGCAAGCAGGCCCACGCAGCCCACCACCCCCAGGTCAAACCTCAGGGTGGCTGGAGGTCATCTCGCGCTCTCCGGCGCCCGGTTCTGCGGTTAGGAAGAGGGTTTAAGCGCTCCTTCTCCCGCTCCGTCACCTCCTTGATGGAAATTACTTTCTCACAAAAGGAGGCGACGGCGTTCCAAGATCTCTCACTCCGGACTATAGACTGAACCACGGCCGGGAGTAAGAGGGCAACCAGTTCGACTGCCGCAATCAACTCACGGCGGTGCGATGCCCAGGCGGGGCAATCCGCCAAAGTGTGCAGCGCCGTGTCCACAACAACAACGCCGCAGTGATGACATCCGGGCGTCTCCTGCCGGCCTATGCGACACTGGAACTGACCAAAACAACCGTGGCCAGTCATTACTTGTGTCAACCGGAAGGTGAGGGCGCCATGCCGCCTTTCCAGCCAGTCCTCAAAAACGGAGCTTACCGCCACGATCGTGGCGATTTCGCAATTAAATAATTTGAATTAATGTAAGTTAATCGTTACTCGCAATTAAAATATGTATTTGCAATTAACTTCTTTGATTGTTTTATGAAACAAATAAAACTAACAATTATAATTAACTTTATGTATCAATACGGAAACACGGACAGTACGTTCGAAAAGAGTCGTCTTAAAATGTAATATAAATTACATACATACATACATACATACATAGATTCACGCCTGTTTCCCAGAGGGGTAGGCAGAGACTACGGATTTCCATTTGCTACGATCCTGACACACTTCTCTAGCTTCATTCACTTTCATCACATTCCTCATACACGCCCGTCGGTTCAAGGTGCTCTTAAGCTGGCCTTTGTCCAGAACGCCTCCGATCTGATCAAGAAACGTTCGCCTAGGTCTTCCTCTTGCGACTGTTCCATTCACACTAGCCTTATAAACTTTCTTAGTCAGGCTTTCCTCGTCCATTCTTTCTACATGCCCAAACCAGCTTAACATACCCTTTTCTATTCTTGTCACTATATCAACTTTCATGCCGCATCTCTCTCTAATCACACTATTCCTTATTCTATCTTTCAGAGTCACACCTCATATATTTCTCAGTAATATAAATTATTTTAAGAAATTATAAGCTGTCATTGTCTGTCTGTCTACTCATGTTCAATTAAAGTTATTGATAATTATTAACATCGGTCTTTTATTTGTTGCTAACATCATATTTAAACAGTTTAATCGTTATGATACCCGTCCACGCCCCAGGTATATATAGGACACCAGATTTTTTTAAATTGTTTTTCTTAATAAAAATTTATAAAACAATTTAAAATTTATTAATTGTTTACTGTAGCAAATCAAAATTAGCAATTAATTAATTGTTAACTGCTACTACTACAATTAACAATTAAGAAATTATTAATTGTAATTTCTCACAATTACAGTTGATCAATTGTTAGTTGTTATAGTTACATTTACCAATTGATCAATTGTTAATCTTTAATTGTCCTTGTAATTAAAATTTGCCCAACACTGGATGAAAGGTACCCTATGTCCTGCGAGAAGTGTTGTGGATTTAACTATTTTTTATTGTGCATCTATGTTGGCAAACCAGCATACCCATCTGATGGTCACCGTAGCCTATAGACGCCTGCAACACCAGAGGCATCACTTGCGCGTTGCCGACCCTTTAGGAAAGGAAGAGGGAAGGAGAAGGAGCGGGAAAAGAGTGATTTGGGCTGCCGGCACTCTCAAAATTTCGATCAAATAATAGTTGTTACGAGTATGAGTGTTCTTTGTGACCGTTGTTTTAATATTTTTAAGTCCCGCGCGATACAGAAACTGTTATTCATCGAACCTAATCCTTACTAATATTATAAATGGGAATATGAGTTTGTTTGTTACACTTTCACATCGTAACTACTCGACCGATCATCATGAAATTTCGCATACACGTTGCAAAAATTACATAGGGTACCATATATCAGGAAAGGTGCTGTACTACCCTAATTTACATTTTTGCAAGTGAAGCCGCGGGCAAAGTCTAGTAAAATATAACTAGAAATATGTAATGTACCGTAAGAAGGATAAATGTGAAGGGAATTTATCATTTTGTAGTACATCTAGTACGTAATCTGTAGGTTTTACGAGTCTCCCGGGAAATGATCCTACGGCCGACAGAGCGGCAGCGAGACTTATAAGTATTTTCTTGACGCCAGTACGGTATGTATTCAAAAATTTAGATTACATACATACAGGGTGTACCAGAATAAGTGAATCAAATTATAACGGGAGATTCCTTAGGTATTTGTATTTAGCACATTTGAAGGATCCTTATCTTTCAAATGTGCTAAATACAGAAATTATGACGTTTGGGAAAATATAAAAAAATCTAAGCTTTTAAAAAAGTACGATTTTTTACAGACTGAACTACAGGTGCGTCGTTTATGGCAAATTTTATTTTTTTCACTATTATTATTTGTGAAGGATTGATTCGTCAAACTACAAATGATTTGTTTTTTTTAAGTGACGTAGTTTTGAAATCGCAGCTAATGCTGTGCAAAAAAAATACCCCATAATAATTATTGGGGTATTTTTTTGCACCTAAGAAAATACTGTGTTTGTTTTTTATTTTTACACACAGGTGTTAATTTCTTCTTTTTTTTATTTAGCACTTTTGAAAGGTCCATACCTAAAGAATCTCCCGATACAATTTGATTCACATATTCTGGGACACCTTGTATGTAGTCTCATGGCTATATTCCTGAAGGGGTAGATATAGGCGATTTTACACATTTTGTCTAATATAACTCTAGGTTCTATAACTCTAGGTTCCACGAAATAGAACACAGTTCTAGAATTCAAGCTTCTACAAAAAAATCTTGAAACAATATTCCTAAATTATTTTGACAGGAAATCGATCTCAATATTATGCATGCCAGTCGCATTTATTACCGCGGCGTCAAACGGGTAGTCCAAAATATTGAACTTGAAAATATTTTATCTTTATACATTTAAATTAATACCAAGCTATGCGTATAAAGAATTCGTGTATAGTTTAAATTTAAAAATACTATGATGTATGTCTGAATGTCTGTATATATGTAAAACCTTAACACAAAAACTACTACACAAATTCTGTTTCAATTTGATATGCATAATCCTCCATAGCCGCGTTAGAATAAAGGTTTACATTTATTACACAATTTGTATAATAAAGTGTAATATTTATGTACCAAAGATCCGCGCTAACCTGTTTGCGAGAACATCTAGTTTATAATATTCATAAGATATAATTATACTAATACTAGGGTACTGACGTTGCCTTCTCTAATGAACCGTAGCACTACCTACTACACACAAAAAGTTTCATCAAAATCGGTTTAGCCATTTAAGAGGAGTTCAATGACATAGGTACACATAATAATAAATAAATAAATTTATAGTTTGTTGTTTGTTTCAACGCGATAATCTCTGGAAATACCGGACGGATTAGAAAACTGCTTTTTCCATTTCATAGCTCAATTCTTAAGGTAGCTTATAGGCTATATAACATAACGCTACAAGCTAAGGGAGCGGAGCAGCAATCATAAACGAAGGTGAAACCACAGGGGACAGTTAGTATTAAAATTTAAAATACATAATAATATTGACCAGTTTGTTTTAACACGCTAAATTCTGGCAATACCAGTCAGATTTGAATAAATCTTTTCGCGTTTGATAGGCCAGTTCTTGAGAAAGGTTTTAGGTTATATAACATCACGCTACAACCCAAAGGATCGTAGCCGTACTCAGAAACGTGAGTAAAACAGTGGGGGACAGTTCAGAAGAACTCTTACCCACAAAGTTAACTTTTTGACCGTTAGTAACACAAGTAAGTATCTAAATCTATACTAATGTTATAAAGAGGAAAGATTAGATTTTTTGGTACTTTGTAAGGACTTAATTCAAAAACTTCTTTCTTCATTAAAAAGCTATATTATCACCGAGTAACATAGGCTTTACTTAAACCTTTTAGGCGAGCGAAGCTGCGGACAAAAGCTAGAACTTTTTTTTTACGTTGGGGAATGCTTGACGCGTACCCTTCCGCGGGGGCGGGCGGAGGGGTTATGTCGGACTCGCCGGGGTAAAAGAATGATGGAATAAGAATAATGTACCTCCCGGAATACCGACTAAACCTACCACGGTGTTCCTCGACAAAACCACTATCGACGGGGCCGCGCGAATCACTTGCACATGCGGTTGCGACCCCGCCGAGGTTTCGGCCCGCCGTATGAAACGGCAGGCCACTAAACGAACAGACCTACCCAAAGGCACTGACTCACTTTAAACCCTACTGTCCCCCCCTAGAGGGTTACTTAATATAACAAAGCTGAACAGTCTATTTTTTGTTCGAACGCACTAATCTCTGGAACTTCCAATCCGATTTTAAATATTATTTTTGAATTCGATAGCCAAATTTTTAAGGAAGGTTATAGGTTACAAAGCATCGTGCTACAACCCAAAGGAGCGGCGCAATACTCATGAATGTGACTAAAACCGCGGGCGTTCAGAACACAACTCTTACCCACAAAGTTAATTTTTTTGACCGTTAGCAACACAAGGCTACATTACTTTTCTATCGGGCAATCTCGTTTCTACACAACTCCCAAGTTTCCGGTTTTATTTTTAAATCCTAGAACATGTGATATCTCCCTCTTGCGTATAGTTCTGTTTCTTTTACACGCCGGACTATGCTGAGATTAAGAACCGTTCACGTTTGTAAAGGGGTATTATTATAGATGGGATTTATTTTTGAGACTAAGTAGAGATCTAATGGAAGATTATAGTGTTGTATTAGTGTGGACCGTGGATACGCTCGCGTAAAAGTAGGCTAGGTTAGGTGATGTTAATAACAGTACTTTTTAACAATAAAGTATAGCCTATGTTACTCTGTGATAATATAGCTTTCTAATGGAGCAGTAATTTTTAAAAACGGTCGATTCGTTTTTGAGTACAGTTTTTACAAACGAACATCAAATCTTTCATCTTTATAATATTAGTATAGAAATATAGATTACCTAGGGCCGCGCCTTCACTCGCATTTTTTAAGTTGGCTAAGTCTTTTCCTATCTTACAGTCTATCGTTATGCCACATTGTATCTAAATCGGTTCAGTGATTTAGCGTAAAACTGAACAGTGACATTCGCAATTAAAGTTTTAGTAGGAAAAGTCGAAGCGACCAATCCAATGGTTTAAGTCGTCGCCTTGCCACTGCCTCAACGCCGAGGATTGTGGGTTCGATCCCCACACGCGACAATACTTTGTGTGATCCAGTAATAATTTGTGCCGAGTCTGGAGATTAATTAGTAAATTTTTTGAATGTTAAGTCCTCTGCAAAACCGAAATTATTCCTGGTGCGGATGTTGGACTTTTTGAACTACAAAAAAAGTGGAATAATTTTTATATCAATGTTACTAGGTAAACTGCACTTTACATTTTACTGCTGCAAGCTGATTGAAATTATAGTAGCACGGCAGTTGTATCTCTGAAAAACATAAAATTCAAGATCTTAAGACACCACGCCATCTGCGTAAACGTATTTTAAAAGCATAGACTAGTCGATAAATACTACATAAAAAAATCCCTTAAGCCGCAAGTGTACAAACTGCTTTACATCGACTATTTTCTTACATTTATTGGCTTAATAATCGATTGAAGATGAAAGAGTGTTTAAATATCCCTTCTTTGTAATGTTTACGGGCCAATGTAAACCCCACTTGATGTGGTTATCATACCAACATTGATATAAAGTTCAATCAATTAAGTTATAGCCGTTTCGGCATTAGAAACGATACAAGTAGTTTTACTGAAGGATACGAAGTACTCAAGAATAATTTACTAAGTCATGAACTGCAGTTCACTTCAGATTTGTAATAGTTTTTACAAGAATTTCATCAAAATCTGTTTAGAAGTTTTTGCGTAATGCCGGAAGAAAAAGGATAGCTTTTTAATATAGTTTTGAATCGTCAAAAGAATTAGTTCCAATTGGTATTTTAAACATTGCTTTTATGAACAAACCAGACCCGTTACTATTTTAATAGCACAAGGTTTATGGCCGCGGCTTTGCCCGCATGTAAAAATGTCGTCATTATTGGCGCCATCTATTCATAATATTTGAACATATTGTTTTTTTTTTCTTTGGAACTTTTCGCACAGCGTGTCGGTTCCATCGTAACCTAAATATAACACTAACCACATATCAAACTATTTTAATACATCCGACATGAATTTGAACAGAACTTTCGCGTTTCATCGCTATTAGGTTCCGATAAAATTTTATGCAACATCCCTATGTCAACTCTATTCTGTCAAGAACTGAGTGTTGTTAAAATAATATGGTCGGTTAGGTATATCGTTTGGAGTCCGGAGCCTATACATAGACCCGCTTTCGCCATTGTGTTATGTTATTCAATAGAATTAATATATTATGTATTATCTTATTCATCCGAATTAATTTAGAAATAAATATTAGGTATATGCCAGTCATTACTGTCTGCACGGATGCCTTAGTGATTTAAGTGGTCGCTTCGCTGCTTCTACTACGCGGACTGTTGCGGATTCGAACCCACACGGAACAAAAAATTATGGGATCCACAAATGGTTGTTTCGAGTCTTGGTGTTCTTTGTGTCTGTTGTTTGAATGTTTGGAAAGTCCCCCGCGACACTGGAATAATTCCTAGAGCGGGGGATGCGTTATAAAAAAACCAGTATCGTTTTAACTATGATCTATCTATGGAAAAATGTCATGCTACCACGTTTAACGGTTTAATCGTGATTGAATAACAAACATGGAAACATATTCACCAACATTCACATTTTTTATATAGTCGGCCTCAGTGGCGTAGTGGTTAGTGTAACCGACTGCCACGCCTAAGGTCGCGGGTTCGATTCCCGCACAAGTCTAACATTTGTGTGCATGAACATGGATGTTTGTCTTGGTCTGGGTGTTTCTATGTATAATATGAATGTATTTACAAAAAAGAAAAAAAAAAGATTATATATGTTTATCCATTGTCTAGTACCCATAGTACAAGCTCTGCTTAGTTTGGGTTAGATAGTGTTGTGTGTATGTGGTAGAATATTATTATATAACATTATTATTATTATAATAATATTATTGTTATTATAACATTATTATTATTATAATAATAGTACGATACAAGATAAAAACATACTATCTAAAATATCTGTATCTACACAGATACAAACATCTCATATCTAAAAAGCGGCTAACTAAAACAATTTGAAATAAATAAACAAATCTATATAGGTAAAACCTTGCCGTCATTAACATTCGTCGATTGCTATAAAGAGGCAAGAGAACAGTACACAGTACACGGTCGTTTCAAAACAAATCTTTAACAACGAAAACCACTCGATTACTCCGTAAACCTCTGGTTTACGTAACCACTCCATCAAAGTGTAACCATCTTCAAATGTGGCCATTTTATGCTTACTATCGAACCATGAATAAAAACCTTACATCATCTAGACTAATATTATAAAGAGGAAAAATTTTGTAACGGTTTAACTCAAATATTACAAAAACCGGTTTTAAAATTCTTTCACCATTGAAAGCCGTATTATCATACATACATACATACATAGATTCACGCCTGTTTCCCAGAGGGGTAGGCAGAGACTACGGATTTCCATTTGCTACGATCCTGACACACTTCTCTGGCTTCATTCACTTTCATCACATTCCTCATACACGCCCGTCGGTTCAAGGTGCTCTTAACCTGGCCATCAGTAACATAGGAAATATTTTTATTAAAAAAGTAGTATAGAATCTAACCAACGTTTATGCGAACGAAGCCGCGGGCAATAGTTAGTTATACATAAAACCGGCGCATTGTTTTAGTTGGTCATCCGCCGCGGTCAGTAAGAAGAGTATTGTTAGTTCGATCGTCACACAAAACAAAAATACCTATGTGTGATCCACAAATAGTTGATCCAAATTTTGGAATACTTTGTAACCGTTGTTTTAAAATGTCCTGTGATAAAACACTTACTGCTAATGCGGGAGCTGCCTTTTTGAATTGACAACCATAAAGTATTGCTTTTATAAAGTGTTCTCACACAATTTGGTTGAAAAGGCCAATAAGCCGTCTTCTTAATATATAAATACTAAAAAAAAAACACTATTGGCGCCACAGGTAACTTTTTTTTAACCCAAGAAAACCCAATCGCCACTAAAATAGCATAAAAGTTTTAAAAAAAACCCTACCTACCATAGATATTCATTCTAAAGATAAAATTTAAAAATCGATTGATTGCGAGTAATACGTTCATTCTCTATGAATTCTAAACTAAAGCGGGCATTCTATAGCAAGTTTCTTGTATAAACAAGTTTATTTTTAATATAATTCAAAGAGATTACTGGCCACAAACATATGTATCATAGTTAAGTAGGCAGGTGTTATAATAAAACACTGTGAGTACCTAATGAATAATGATTCACAAGTTCTCGTCAGACTATGAATAAACACGTAGGTACTTAATTAATTCATAAGTTATTAACTCTGATCTTTTAAAATAACATGCGAACCGTGAATAAACCGAGATACAATAATAAATGTCAGATATTATTCAAAACTAACTATTACCCGCGACTTTGTCCACGTGGAATTTAACAAAAAAACATTTTGTTTTTAATTATTATCATAACATCAGCTATCTGCCAGTGAAAGTCCCGTCAAAATCAGTCCAGCTGTTTCAGAGATAAACCGGAACAAACAGACAGACAGTTACAAATTTTGTGATATAAGTACCGTATTACTTTTATATGCATTTAGTAAAATTTTTACATTACAAACAGACACTTCAATTTTATTTATTTGTATAGATAAGAATCAACACAAACCGAATATTCCTGTTACAAAAAAAAAATACTGCATAAAATATTGTACTAGGTATATATACATATATCATAATTTTAAATAACGTCTATACAGCCACGTCGAAAATATAATTCGTCCAACATTTTCGCTAAAATACAACAAGCAGACTAAAATACAGCTAGCTATAGTTATTTGTGTTGAGCATACAACAACCATACCCAGTCAAGTAGGTAAGACATTTTAGTTATATAATAATATTTTTTGTCCTTAACTCGTTATTGGTTTCTTATCCATACTTATATTTGTCTTTTAAGTCGCAGAGGGACACCGGTTACTAGACACAATAGGTTTTTAATTATGTCTGACATTCCAAAACTTGACAGATTGTAAGAGAAAGAAGGTAAGTAAGTCGTCTGATTTTAACGGTTGAACCGACTTAACTGATTTGGGTGCAATTTGTTGTGGAGGTAATTTAAAGCTTAGCTTCTCAGGAAAGACATAATATACCTACCTATAAATGCGAGTAATGCCGTACCTATTAACTAGTCAATATTAATTCCATACTACTCTGTATATTTGCTCTCTTTTACATCAAACCGCTGAACCTAAGTTTATGCAATTTGGAATAAAGATGTTTTAGTTCAATGGCTGTATCGACTTTCGGCCTACTGTGCCCGCACACACTGCTTTTTCATCGTATCTAAACATAACTATATCTATGGACACATTAAACCTGGGCAAAGACATAGACAACGTACGTATGAATTTTGTCCCTTACCACACAAACTTTTACAATTCCCGTTCGGAAATTCAAATTTATACACCCACAATGACAATGATATATATGTCAAACCAAGCCCAAGTAAACATACGGTCTATTATAAACATCAATCAATGAAAAGTTTTAAGTTCACATGAATTCTGGCCAGTCTCTAATATAGGAGAAACTTTAGTAGAGCGCGTAACTTAATATACCTAACAGCAACAAGTTACAACCCAATCACTTAATAATAAAATAGTTCGCATGGCGGCCTGCCCATAGACTATAGAGGCGAACTCAAACTAGTTTCTTGCTAAAGTTTAAATTAAAAACGTTTTATTTGCTGTCCGCCGCCGTTAAGTTTTTGACGAATACGACAAGATTGCGGGTCTCGGCCATTTAAAATGTTTAAATAATTTCATTCTTTATATAATTTTGTCTTATATTGTAATGGTTTTAACCGGCGCCCAGATACAATAGATTTTTAATTGTTTAGTATTCTAAGACCTGACAGTTTAAGTAGAATTTTCTATTTATTTACACCTGCTTAGGAATACAGAGAAGCCTTTATAATTTATTTTAATTACTGATTTAAGTCCCTAATTCTTTTTAAGCTTTATATTTTAAAACCGTTTTCGTCAAGCACGCCAATCGGGCATAAGTTTGCGCATTTGTTGCAGACACTCCATGATGGCTTCGATTCCCAGGCCAAGTAGTGATATTGGATTTTTTTATGGTTAAAAAGTTCTTAGTCGGGAATCGTGCTCTGGAGGTAATTGGCTCGTATCTATTAAGCTGGCGAAATGTAGGTGTTACCCAACTCTGCCTAGCCCTTATCTATCTATATACACGCGAGTGAATCTAAATTTAAATAAAAAGCGTTAATTCAATATTTTCTAACGTTCATTAATTTTCTAATTTCTAGGTACCTACCTACCTAATTTTGGTAATGAAAATTAATATTTAGCGGCAAGATGTAATATATAAATCGCTTGATATGTTAGGTATATCTTCAAAGGTTATTATATACCTACCTACCTACCTACTTTGTCACTAAAGCAATAACGCAATCATATTAAGACACGAGGGTAAAATTAAATGTCAAAATTAATCATTAAAATGTCTCAGATACAGGTCAAAATGCGTGACGTAAATTTAAAATAAGAACATTGGGAACCTCACGGTCAATCTTTAAAATTGAGATTGGAACATTTAAAACATCCTGCGACAGTACTATGACCTCTCATAGCAGTATTATTGTGATATTACTTTAAAAGAGAACCATACAAGACCTGTACAAAGTGTGTAAATCTATCCTGTTACCTCCTAAAGTAAGATTACAATAAAACTGTTATAAAAGATGGAGGCTAATGTACTTCTATTTTCAAATTCATAATATGGTGGAATAGATGGCACATTTGTGTTTTCGGTGCTTATATTAAAACTAATTTCATTATTAAATTCTAATAAAAACGTATACCTAACTATTAATGTAACTATAGTCTATGGTCGACATGATTAATCATGAATTATATATTTATATTTTGTAAAAGATTTTCTCCGCAAATACCTACCTAACAATGTTCAAAAATGTATCCCATTTACGTGATCCAATACCGTAAAGTAAGCGAATCAGTTAATCAGCCGATTTAATATAAAAGAGAATGTTTGAGCGGCAATTTAGATATAAGTTACAAAATAAGGCGGTAGCCGGTAAACGTTTTTAATACCCATCTCCTGTACTTTGTGAGCTAGTACTAGAGAAAGTAGCGGTATTGAGACTAGCACAACATTTCTATGGACTTTCACCAATTTTATAACTGCAGTGTACTTCGCGAGGTTCGTAACAATTACTAAAGGTAAGTTTACGGCTAATAAATAGTCGTAACATGGGAGTAATGCCTAACCCCGTTTTACATCGACGGCATTGTCGACTGTCCGAAAGCCTTTGTATTTTGCAAGACAGTTACTGCACTCACTTAGGATTGCCTAACACGAGGCTTGTAACTGCATAACTTTATTTTGAATTTATTCGAAATTTAAACTTAAATAAAAGAAAAAAGTGACATGGCCATGAGTCATGACACGCCCTAAAAGTTTTTAAAATAGGACGTGCGCAAAGAACACGAAAGTTCACTTCTCACTATAACAAGAATCTTCCTGTCTAGCCATTTAGCTCCGTAATGTTTCGCAATCTTAGTATCAACTACCTACCCACCTAGACAATAAGAAAACATGATGTAATGCACACTTAGACATAGTAAATATGCGCAAATATCACGTAAAATTAAATAAACCAAGTTATTGGACAAAGACATTCCATTCGAATGAGTAAAGTTTAAATATAACGTAAAACAAAACAGTCAATCAACCGACGAAAATACGTTGGCATCTTGAAATTTTTCTATTTTTTTATTTAATAAAGAACAGGTAACGTTCGCCCGGCTTTTTGACACCTGAGCACGTTCGGTGAAAAGTGGTTCGTTACTAAGAAACGGAATGATAACAAAAGAGTTATTATCTGTATTTTGATTACCTGAATTGATAGCGCAGGGATCCGATTACTCACTAAACACTGTAAAAGTAATATTTAAACACAAAAATAAGTAGTTTAAGAACTGTAACGAGAGTATTTTATGGTTGAACGACGCACTGTGCGCCCACGCCACACCTCTGGCACTTTCCAACCGGTTTTGTATGTAACCACGTAAAAGTAATCACGACTCGCGAGCGTCAAGCGACACAGACACACTCTACGACCGTCACAGAGGAACTGGCTGTCGAAAAAAAAAGTGACACGATGTTGCCAGCGCAGTATTACGCAAAAGGACGTTGGGAAACTCTGCATATTGAATAAACATACACTTATCGTTTTAAAAGAAAGTTAATGAGAAGTGTCGTGTTTACTTTATCTGAATCTTTGACATTTTTTTAATTATTGCACCAATTTTGATATGTTAATTATGCTATCTTTGTTCTGAATTTAATTGGATCGTGTATTTTAATTACTACTAATCATTTGATGTTTTACTTTTTTCAATAATTAATCAATTCTATTATGATCAGGTATTTTTTTAATCAGTTATAAAGCTAATATTAAATTTTAATTATGGGTAGTTACGTACTTGATTATTATTATCATTAGGTATATAAAACGTAGACAATAGACAACTACGAAGTAATTATAAAGTACTAGATTTTGCACGTGGCATCACTCGCGTAAATGTAGTTTAGGCTAGGTTAGTAACTGTACTTTTTTCTGAATGAAAGGTATGTCCTTTTCTGTACCCCTGACAAGGTGTACATTCGAAATTTTATAACGATTGGTCGAGTAGTTAAGGCATGAAAGCGTACAAACAAATAAACAAACCAACAAACTCACATTTGCAATTATAATATTAGTGAGGATAATAAGTATTGCACTATTAAATTGTACTGTATAAATTATACAGGAAGCTCAAGTTTCATGGTAAAAGAGGGATGGAAGGGGAAAAAATTAAAATATATCTGTTGTAATCCATAAAATAGACTTAAATATGATTTTTATATTAAAAATAATTATCACAGACGTTTAAAAATTGGTTCGTAGATATCTATATTAATATTGTAAAGAGGAAAGATTTGATGTTTTGTTTGTTAGTTTGTAATGATTTAACTCAAAAACTACTCAACCGGTTATATAAATTATTTCACCATTAGAAGGCTATATTATTACCGGGTAACATAGGCTATATTTTATTTGAAAAAGTTTTGTCATACTTAATCTAACTGAACATTCTTTTATATATACAGGGTGTCCCAAAAATCAACGTCAAGCCGAAAACGGATGACGGGCCAAGGGATGGTGGTTCTCAAAAAAATATGAAAAAAAAATTTTTTGCTGCACTCTAAAAATTATAGCCATTTAAAAAAAAATGAGAAAATTAACACCTTGTTATGATTTTTCAAGTACTATGACTACAAAATGTTTACTTAGCTTAATTATTTTAGTGAGGATTTGTTACTGAATAATGCTAGTATACATTACAATTCAAAATTTGAACACAACTATCTTCATTTCAGAGGAAATATCCCTAATATGCCCAAACATGTACTCAAAATTATTACATTATTCAATTTTAAATGGCCGTGCTGAAAAAAAAATGTACTACGCCATTTCAGCACGTGGCATCAAAAGATGGCGCATTTAATGGGCTTTCTAAAATGCTATAACACTTACTACATTTTATCCTAATTATGGATTTTTTTTCTAAAACAACTTGGATTTATGCTTCTAATGCGATGCATATTTTATTAAAGAAAAAGAAAGAATCACACGAAGAAGAAGACACGAGTGTCTCAGTACGTGGACTTGAGACAAGCATAGGAGTGCCGAAGAGTACAGCACACCGGATTTTGCAGCAAAACCAGCTCCACCCGTACCATGCGCAACGAGTTCAATCTTTATCACCTCAAGATTATCCTGCAAGGGTTGCGTTTTGTGAAACGATGTTACAAAGACACCGAGAAGACCCCCACTTCCTGGATAAAGTACTCTGGACGGATGAGTCAACTTTTAAGAAAGATGGCTACTTAAATCTACATAATGTGCATGAGTGGCACGTGGAAAACCCACATTTAATGCGAGAAGATCGGTCACAATATCGCTTCAAAGTAAACATGTGGACCGGTATTCTGAACGGTAGAATTATTGGACCTTTCGAACTCCCAGACACCTTAACCAGTGAGGCTTACTTAGACTTTTTACAAAATCATCTACCAGATTTATTGGAAGACGTGCCACTCAACATTTACGTAGGTATGTGGCTCCAACAAGATGGCTGCCCTGCGCACTATGCTCGCTCAGTAAGGGAATTTCTTAACCAAGTATATCCGGATAGGTGGATCGGTCGGTCTGGTACGATCTCGTGGCCGGCCCGATCACCAGACTTAAACCCCATTGATTTCTTTTACTGGGGAGCAGTGAAGGATCAAGTTTACTCTAAGCCTATCGCAAACGTAGAGGAACTGCGCCAAAGAATTGCGGGGGCCGCTGAATACATCAATTCAAGAAGTTTTGCTCGTAAAATAAAGCGTTCGTTTTTAAAGAGATGTAGGGCATGCATTGAAGCTGAAGGCAAACAATTTGAATATTTATTGTAACAAAATAAAATGAACTGTTGATTTGAATGGTTGAATTTTTATTTCAAATTGAACACATAATGATTCACAATGACCAAAGGAATCTAATATGGTTTATCAATAAATTAGGTATTTGCCCTATTCACAGTAGCTTCGCAAAACAGTGTCACTAGTAGTTTTTACCTGACTGCCATAAAAGAGGGTTATGTATAACACTAATTTGTTTCTTAGAGGGAAACTAGATGTCATTACCAACATTTTTGAGTAAAACAAAAAAGGTTAGACCCGAGTTGTTTTAGAAAAAAAATCCATAATTAGGATAAAATGTAGTAAGTGTTATAGCATTTTAGAAAGCCCATTAAATGCGCCATCTTTTGATGCCACGTGCTGAAATGGTGTAGTACATTTTTTTTTCAGCACGGCCATTTAAAGTTGAATAATGTAATAATTTTGAGTACATGTTTGGGCATATTAGGGATATTTCCTCTGAAATGAAGATAGTTGTGTTCAAATTTTGAATTGTAATGTATACTAGCATTATTCAGTAACAAATTCTCACTAAAATAATTAAGCTAAGTAAACATTTTGTAGTCATAGTACTTGAAAAATCATAACAAGGTGTTAATTTTCTCATTTTTTTTTAAATGGCTATAATTTTTAGAGTGCAGCAAAAAACTTTTTTTTCATATTTTTTTGAGAACCACCATCCCTTGGCCCGTCATCCGTTTTCGGCTTGACGTTGATTTTTGGGACACCCTGTATATATAATCGATAAACAAAAATTATAAACGCAACCATTTTGAATTCTTCCAATGCTAAAAAGGAACACCGCCCAAAAAATATATATGCTGACAACCCCAGAATTCAACTTTCATCGTGCACTCGGCCACCTTCGGCAAAGTTCGGTCGAGTTCGGCTTCACGGTTCACAGCTCCAACGGTCAGTTTTACAAAAGAAAATAAAAGTATTTTAGTTTTTTTTTGTTAGTAGATAACTCTTCCTTTATACGATTTTAGATCGCAGGTAACTTACGATACACATTCTTTGGAACTATTTTGAATGTTTCATTTCGATAGATACTTTGATGATCCTTGAACCCAATATTTTTATCTATGAATGATTTTGAAAATCGAATTTATAATTTAAATATGTAAATAACTGATATTCGTGCCACAGTTGTTTATAATTTGGTCACACTATAAAAAAATATTGTTATTATTGTACGTTGGTAATCTTTTGAACAAAAAAGGACACAGATTATTCATAGCAAGGGAGGTGTCACTCATAAAAAAAATATATATATACGATACATACTAATTTAATATGTACTGCGTAAGTAATAAAATATGAACCATTACATTACTATATATCTACTATTATACTCCATTTGGTTAGGTACTTAACTAAAGGTAAACAATCTTGATGTGCCTTTTTATATAAAAACTCTGTTTAAAAATAAAATGCTGTAAAAGATCAATGTAAATACAACAATAACGATTACTAAATCAATTGAACCGTTACTTTAAGCAGTAGTTTATTTGTTTAATATGTGTTTGTGTAAAAAGTCACATCAAGACTTTAGTTAAGTATCTAACCAAATGGAGTATAGACGAGACATGTCAAGTTCTTTTTGTAATATAATTTAGGGTGCATGCTCTCTAACTGACTTAACCGAAGCCAGACGCAAACTAGAACGGACACGTTTGAGTGCAATATTAATTAAGCAGTAGCGTAATGCATATGATGACTTGTTTTTAATATAAAAGTTTTGCATTCAAACGTGTCGTTGTATTTATTAAGCACTAGCATTGCCAGCGGCTTCGCTCGCGTAAAAGTAGTCAACTTTTTATTAATTAAAATATAGCGTACTTATATTACTCGGTGATAATATAGCTTTCTAATGGCGAAAGAATATTAAAATCATGTATTCGTTTTTGAGATTCATTAGGTATTTATTTTCTATTAAATCCAAAAAAAAAAGTGTTACATTTGCATTTACATAATTTCGCCAAACTGTGTAACAGTTTGTTGGCGAACACTGCACTCATTTATCTTATCTTATCTTATGTGGGGGCCAGTCAGTGCAGACCGGCGACACTTCGACCCAGTGGGATCTTTTGTGTCGTCACTCTTCCAATAACAACTGCCATAGATGTTCATGGCAGCCAGGACCGACGGCTTAACGTGCTCTCCGAGGCACGGAGCAGGCGATAATTGTCAATCAATACGCACATAATTTCGAAAGGTCATATAACTTCCAAAAGTCAGAGGTGCGCGACGTGCGTTCGAACCCGAGACCCTCTGCATTGCAGTCTGTTAACTAATTAAAATGATGTATAGGTACACATTTAAGACACATTAGTTTGGCATTAGGTAAAATATAATTATTGATGATGCAATTAAACTTTTTAGAAATTAAGTTGTCTATTAGATATGTACATTTACCAATAGTAAGGCTGTTAAATCTTCAATTTGATAATTAAATAATTTTAATAATATTTTTTTTTTAACTTTTTCTTAAATATATTTAAGCTGAAACAATTTTCTGGGATAATTATTTTGTTATGGAGTCTTGGTATTACATACATACGTGTTCGTTTACCGTAGTAATTACATGAGGAAGTTATTTCCATCAAGGAGGCGGCGGAGCGGGAGAGGGTGCGTCTAAACCCTCTCCCCAACCGCAGAACCGGGCGCCAGAGGGCGCGAGATGACCTCCAGCTACCCTGAGGATTGACCTGGGGGTGGTTGGCTTCGTGGGCCTGCCCGCCATTCGTTCAGCACCAGGTCCGAGAGGCGGCGTGCGTGTTCCCACGCGCGCCTCTGTTTCGAGTCCGTCTCCCCTCTAGGGGAGGGACAGTAGGGTTTAAAGTGAGTCAGTGCCTTTGGGTAGGTCTGTTCGTGTAGTGGCCTGCCGTTTCATATGGCGGGCTGAAACCTCGGCGGGGTCGCGACCACATGCGCAAGTAATTCGCGCGGCCCCGTCGATAGTGGTTATGTCGAGGAACACCGTGATAGGTTTAGTCGGTATTCCGGGACGTACATTATCATCTTTACCATCTTTCTTTTACCCCAGCGAGGCCGACATAACCCCTCTGCCCGCCCCCGCGGAGGGGGAGGCGTCACGCATTCCCACACGTAAAAAAAGAAAAAAAAAGGTTGTAATTACATAAAACAGGCTCTTTGTATTTATTTCTTATAGCTTGTCTAAGCATACAATGTGGAGCTATATATATAATACCTAATATTTTAAACTCGTCTCTTTCAAGTGCACTCTCTGTTCCCTAACTCTCATAGTCCGATGGGACGATAATCAGACACGACCGGAGGGAGTTCAGGTGCAGAACCTACGGCTTTACGTGACCTGTCGACCTGGATGGCGTTGTGGTTAGTGTAACCAACTGCCACGCCTGAGGTCGCGGGTTCGATGCCCGCATAAATCAAACATTTGTGTGCATGAACATGGATGTTTGTCTTGGTCTGGGTGTTTCTATGTATAATATATATGTAGGTATTTACAAAAATAAAGTATATATTAGGTATGTACGTTTATCCATTGTCTAGTACCCATAGTACAAGCTCTGCTTAGTTTTGGCTAGATGGTGTTGTATGTATGTGGTAGTTTTATTATTATTATCTCTGAGGCACAGGTGTCTAACTCCACCAACTTCCTAACTCCAAGCTGCTATTGAGATTTCTTAACAGAAAAACCCAATAACTTTTTGTTGGCCCGACCCGGGATTCGAACCCGAGATCTCATGCACAGCAGTCGCATTCACTACCGCTGCGCCATAGAGGCAGTGATCTGAATACACCTCTGTTTAATCCAAATCTTGGTAGGGAGGGTGGCATTTTTATTTATTTATATTAGCGACCCGCCCCGGCCTCGCACGGGTAGTACTTAAAACTTAACAAATTATACACTTAAACCTACCTCATGAATCACTCTGTCTATTGGTGAAAACCGCATAAAAATCCGTTAAGTAGTTTTTGAGGTTATCGCAAACAGAGAGACAGACGCGGCGGGAGACTGTTTTATAATATGTAGTGATTTATGGTTTAACCTCTTTAAGACAAGCAAGCGTGCTGATTGTTTATGGTATAAAATAATAGGGTCTAAGATTTAGCTGTAAAATTGTATCCCAAATACTTATGCAATTTACAAATTTATTAGATACAAGTTTCTTTAAGTAATTGACATGCTATCTTTGTCTTTTATATCAAATATGACAATGATAAATAACCCTATCTTTAAAAAGCTTGCTTCTTGCCTTTACTTAATGAAATAAATCATATTTGACTATCTGTAGTTTAATTTTTGGCGGGTAAGCAAAGGTGTATGATACCTGGGGTATATTTCGGCTGCTGTTCTAATATCACATGTAAAACCGATCATAATATAGGTTCATTATATTTTGACCATTATTACAGAATAAGCAATAGTGTGATTAGAGAGAGATGCGGCATCAAAGTGGATATAGTGACAAGAATAGAAAAGGGCACGTTAAGCTGGTTTGGGCATGTAAAAATAAAGGACGATAAAATACAGACTAAAAAAGTTTATAAGACTAGTGTAAATAGAACAGTCACAAGAGGAAGACCTAGGCGAACGTTTCTTGATCAGATCGGAGGCGTTCTGGACAAAGGTCACGTTAAGAGCACCTTGAACCGGTGAGCGTGTATGAGGAATAAGTATGATGAAAGTGAATGAAGCCAGAGAAGTGTGTCAGGATCATAACAAATGGAAATCCGTAGTCTCTGCATACCCCTCTGGGAAACAGGCGTGAATCTATGTATGTATGTATTTAAACAATACATCACGATCATAGATTTCTTAATAAATTGTATCCCTCGGGAACAGATTTTTCTGGATTAAAGGTACCTACCGCCCTTATTAAAAATGTCCTTTGCATACACTATGTCATAGGTACTACAACTTCTGACAACGTGTATGCGAAATTTTATGATAATCGGTCGAATACTTAAGAAGTGTATGCTTAACAAATATAATATAATATTCTACCACATACACACAACACCATCTAGCCCAAACTAAGCAGAGCTTGAACTATGGGTACTAGACAATGGATAAACGTACATATATATCTACTTTATTTTTTGTAGATACATACATATTATACAAAGAAACACCCAGAGCAAGACAAATATCCATGTCCATGCACACAAATGTTTGACTTGTGCGGGAATCGAACCCGCGACCTCAGGCGTGGCAGTCGGTTACACTAACCACTACGCCATCGAGGCCGCCAAAACGTCCCTCGCGATGAATAAATAATATTTTAAAAAGCAACGAATGCCATGCCACGAGTAAATATACTTGATAAATAAAAGTGTATGTAATTATATACATGATGATATCTCCAAGCCGCTGGGACTGGATTCGTGGCACGTACCTACCAACTAAACTAGACGTGGCAACAGTGAGGTGTGGCCGTTAGTGTTTCATGAATAAATTATATAGAAGTACTTATTATCACGTGTGTTTCTTCCTGGAGGGGTAGGCAGGGGTGTAACCTAGAAAAGTATCGCACCCAGATTTTGCTAGACTGTTTAATTTTTGTAAAATTAAGTGACTGAGGTAAGAGATATGCCACGATCGTATCAAGTGGAAATCTCGCTGTATACGTTTGTAATTAATCAACTCAAAAACTATTCAAACGATTTTAATGATTCGTTTACCATTTTTATTGCCTACTAGCTGACCTGACGGACGTTGTCCTGTCTTAGACGAACTGTCAAACCCAGGAGGTTAAAATAGTCGTAAAGTTTCCTGAAATTATCTCATTTTATGCTCAATTTTCTTTATTTTTCTTTCCGTAAGAACCTTTAACAAAGTATTAGAAAACTTTAAAAAATTAAAAAGATGTATGATATCAGTAAATTCGTTCTCAAGTTATGGTGTGACCAAGGGAAACAGGGATTCATTTATATATTATACTAGATGTGCCCGCGGTTTCACCTGCGTTTATGATTACTGCACCGCCCCCGGGTCGTAGCGTGATATTATATAGCCTTATAGCCTTCCTCGAAATGAGCTATCCATCACTAAAATAATTTTTCAATTCGGATCAGTAGTTCCTGAGATTAATTAGCGCCTTCAAACAAACAAACTAATGAGACACGTATTTTCTCTTTTTATGCTAAGTAGTACAAAATTAATTAATTCAGGCACTACAAAGTTGTCTTAAAAACTGCTACGATTATGGACACCACTGTATAGATTCCGTGGACTGTACGAACAGCTAAATGGTTAAAGAGATCGCCTTGTCAGAGCTAGTGCGCCTAGTGTTGCAGGTTTGATCGCCACACGGGCAAAGAATTGTCACCTGTAGTTGCTCTGAGTCTGGATGTCCGTTGTTTGAATGTATATAAAGTCCTCCGCGACACTATAATAGAGTAGCTGAAGATGAAGCATTTTCTTAAAAAAAGTACAAGTGATGACAATGCTTATTATCTTTGACAATCAGCACGATTGAACTACTTTTCTATTACAACAAGTTTTAATGACGCTTTTGCTGTTTATTTTTATTTTTTAGCAAACGTTTGCCTTCACAATGGTTTCCAATAAAATTGATGAGTTTTTGTTGATGGAATCAGTTAGTTTCTAAGGAAAACTTGAGTTTTAAATGCTTCAATCGCTGTTTTGATCGTTCCGGGTAAACTTTGCATTACTTTATACTTATTTGTCTTAATTAAGTGTGTTCTAGATTTTGTCTGCGATTTCGCTTGTGTAAGTGTAGGTTAGGTTAGTAACTGTGCTTTTTTCTGGACGAAATTTCTGTTGTGTTCAGTTGGCAAACAAGCATACGGCCCAACTGATGGTAAGTGGTCACCGTAGCCTATAGACGCCTGCAATACCAGAGGCATCACTTGCGCGATGCCGACCATTTAGGAAAGGAAGTGGGAAGGAGAAGGAGCGGGAATGGGGGAAAGGGAGTGATTGGGCCTCCGGCACTGGAGTGATTGGGCCTCCGGCACTCTCACTCACCGAACGAAACATAACAGTAGGAATATTGCTATTTTACGTCGATATTCTGTGAGAGGGTAGTCCTTCCCCGGTCGAGCCGGCCCATTCATGCTGAAATCAGCGAGGCTCTACTACTCTAAAGTTTTTGATCGCTCGGGGTAAACTTTGCATTTCTATATACTTATTTGTCTTAATTAAGTGTGTTCTAGATTTTTTCCGCGACTTCGCTTGTGTATGTGTAGGTTAGAGTAGGTTAGGTTAGTAACTGTACTTTTTTCTGGACGAAATTTCTATGTCCTTTTTTGTTCCCCTGACAACGTGTATTTGAATTTTTGTGATGATCGGTCGAGTAGTTAAGGCGTGCAAGCGTAACAAACAAACAAAGAAACTCACATTCGCATTTATATTATTTAGGTAGGTAGGATTTGCATTTTACTTAGTTGTCTTAATTATGTGTGTAGGTATCACACAAACATTTAGCCAGCTATGATTTTAGGTTAGCATTTCTTAACAGGAAAACCCAGTAACACTTTGCCTGACCTGGAAATCAGATCCAAGAAATTGGGCACAGGAAACACCACCGCTTCGCCACCTATGTAGATGTTTTAATCGAGATACCTACATCATAATAACATTTCTATCAGGTAGATATTTAGAACCACGGCAGGTAAGTAACAAGTAAAATCTAGTACATTTTTTAGTAACGAGCCCGTTCGCCCTTCGAGGTTCGTCCCCTAGTAGGTATATGTTTGGTTTCTTCTTAAAAATCCACCCAAAAATAGGAGCCTCTCTTTCTATGAAAGGGGCGAAAGTCAAGGGGCGTACGGGCTGCGTATTTCCTTTCCCGTGTACTATAGAAGGCAGTACTGCCATGAGCCGCGCACGGGTTTGTTACGTTAATTCCCTTTACGAACTCGTGCTCAATTCAAGGCACGTGTCCTCCTATCGCGCATGGGTTTGAAAACGAGTTTTCTTGCTCCTCCATCACAAAAGCCCCCAAAATAAACACGGATTTGTGGCATTAAATCGCGCGTATGCTTTTACAAAACCAGTATCGTCTCTGGTAATGTGTCGACGGAGCTCCTATTTCTGGGTGATCACAAAAAAATAACCACGAAGACTACGGCGGGAGCCAGCTCCCGCCTCCGCGTTGTAACCTAACCTATCCAAGTCGGAGGCCTAAGAGTCAGGACTCGGGGCGTTATCAAAATATCTTCTAGTTCTATAATTTAGTATGTATTTAATTATTTGAAAGCATGCTAGTTTCAATCGCTGCATAGTGAAAACACAAACGAATGCTGTAACTCACAGTCAAGCGAAGCGGCGAGACGCGAGCGGTGCAGTTTGCTACGCGCGAACTTCATGGCTAAGTTCCATGCATCGCCTTGAACACGTGTTAAGAAGAACAGTATGCGTTACAAAACCGTGCGGGATTGGTGGACACGTCCCTTGAGTTTAAACACGAGTTCGTAAAGGGAATTAGCGTAACAAACCCGTGCGCGTTTCAAGGCAGTACTGCCTCCTGTAGTATACGGGAAAGGAAATACGCGTACGGTCTCGTAGCCTATCCTTTGCTTTTTTTCATAATATTGTCTTACTTTTACACGAGAGTTATACATTGAAATAAAACTACTTCATATTGATTTTATCAAGTTGTATTTTTTATATATCACTATTATTACATCATTTTTTAAATATTATATAAATTTACTTTACTATTATTTAAAATATCTTACAATTCGAACCTGTAGTTCTTGAAATTAGCGCGTTCAACCAAACAAACAAACTCTATAGCTTTATAATATTAGTATAGATGTCATTGATTCGGAAAACCATTTTGTTTAGGCACGACACTTTCCCTGACGTTTCGGTTGCAGCAGCCATGTTCACGGAGGAGTATTTCAACAATGAGCAGTCACGTCTGCATAAACAATTACCTCTTTAGTTTACAAAAAATACTCCACAAGTTTATCAGATATACTAGCAATATTGTTACGTGTTACTCAAATGATACTTCGTTTATAGAAGCGTTTCATCGCAACCGCAAACTGCTAATTGACCAATCATTTTTCTTAACTTTCTACTTGTCAAAAAGTTAAACAGCTGTAGAGAAAATGGCGGATGATTAAAATAGAAATTTTAATATTTTGCTGTTCGTGTCTTTAAACGCGGACTCAACGGCGATATCTTCATAATAATATAAGTTTAAAACTCCAGCTTGCCTTATTAACTAACTTAGAATAGCTATAGATGACTTGCAGTGGCGCAGCAGTCGTGAATGAGATCTCGAAATCGAATCCGGAGTCGAAGCCTCAAAACAGTTTAATGGTCTTTATAATTTTGAATAGCGGCCCGGAGTTAGGAAGCAAGTAATCCACGACCGTGCCATCGTGCCTTAAAAAGCAAATGAAGCCGTTGGTCCTCCGCCTGGTCTCTCTCCGGTCGTGTCGGATGAATCATGAGAGTTATGAGAGTGCACTTGTATTTGCTCACACATTTGTGCACTATGCTATCTCCTGCGCAGATGTCCAATTTACTTGAAGATGCCGCCCCATGAACAACATTCGGTCTGGAGGACATTATTATTATTACTTTTAACAGTATGACCGATTGAAACCATATTCAGTGCATTGGTTTAGTTAAGACGTTTCATTGTTAAAATCTATTAGATTACATATAAGTTGCGTAGCTCAATGGATTGGACAAATTGACAGTAATCATAAACAAAATGAATGTATAGTGTTGTAGTCAAATTAATTAACAATCTATTGTGTCTGGCCACCAGTGTGCCGCTGCGGTATGAAATATTAATTAACGTATATAAAGATGCGTGAAACAGGTAACGTTTATATAGAAACTTATGTTTTCCCATAACTTGTGTAGACCACTCATATAAATATTTTTTAATCGTGTTCCTGTGCTGACCACTTTCATATCGCGCTGATAATTACGGCAGACAATTAATGGGTATTTCTGGTAAGGTATTTCTTTCCTATGATATCACTTTCCAATACCAACGGCTCATATACCTACGCAACGTTCGTTGATACGGTAAACCTTGGTCACATCGCTCTCTAAAACTGACTACACGTTGCTAATGAGAAGTATGATCTCCGTGATCATGACTGCTGAAAGCAACCGATACGTCGTAGAAAGAGTATGTATAAGTTTAAATAGTTTTACTGCACGGATGGCATCGAGGTTTAAGTGATCGCGTCGCTGCTGCCTCTATGCCAAGTATTATAAGTTCAAACCCCATTCGGGACAAAACAAGTCTGGGTGTTCTTTGTATCTATTTTTTTGTCAAGTCTCCCGTAACACAGGAATTATTCCTAGCGCGGGAGTAGGGTTGCAAGGAGACGAAAATATCGATATTTATATCGAAGGCCTAAAAATATCAGTATACATATCGATATTTATATCGAAGGCCTGATAATATCGATGATCTGAACCTACTAATCCTACTATTTTCTGTGGAAAGAACTATTCTGAACGAAGGAACAAATACAAAGAACACCATAGACAAAAATCGATCATAAAATCTCAAATATAAGCAATAGTTACCAAATATTATTTTAAATATTTCGATATTGATATTTAATTTTATGTCGATATGATAATACCATATTGATCATGGTTAGATATCGATAAAAATATCGATATTTTGCGGTTGATATTATCAATATTATCGAATATTCGATATATCGATCGATCTAAATCTGCCCTAACTTTTTTTGCATTATTACCCGGGTTTCCAGTACGAGTGGTTTGTAAGGGTGCCAAAATTTGTAGTTAAAGAAATGGGATTCAGCGCCAGGAGGTGGAGATATTTTGACGTGTTTTCCATCTACTGCGCCAAGGCAATTAGGGCACGCCACTTGCTGTGAAATTGCTCAGCTATCATTTTCATTTCTTCTACGTTATCAGGAAACTGAAACAAGATAAAAGGTATAGAATTAATAGTATTTGTTTAATTGCAGATATCCAGCCCACTCACATCATCGGTTAATTCATTGCCTGAACTGTCGTCTCATACTCCATCTCCAGCACCTGAACTTCCATCATTTACACGGAAACGAAAAGACGACACTCCAAATGAAATATTTCGTTTGATTACTCAACGACTCAGACAAGCAAGAAGATGACTTCGATATTTTTGAAAAACGTTGCTAGTAAATTAAGGACAATGACTACTGAACACAAAATTGTTGCTGAGAAACTAATCAACGATGTAATTTTTATGGACAAATGGAACGGCTCTGTATAAATTCAGAAATTAACGTTGGATCTGGAAATTTATATTACAGAACTAATAATAATTTGACTTGTCAACAAATTTTTACGCCTGCTCCTGCTCCATTAAATACCAGATCATCCACTTCTACGTCCACAGTCACAACTCAATCACAATTTCAAGTACTGACAGACACAGATAATCACCAATTACAAACAGAAAACTCAAATACATTATCGTATTATGTTTCACAATTTTCAGGTTAAGTTGTCAATAATATGATAAGTACAAATAAATATCTTACCTTCATGTATTCGTTTTTTAATGCATCGTAAATAGCTCTGCATGTCTCTGGAATAATTCTTCCCAAAGTATGCCTAGATATAAAAGTAGAATACTGCAGACTGGTTTGGGTTTTACCTTCTACCAGGTATCTCATTGTAGCAGTCAAACGTTCATGAGACGAAATAGCTTCTCGCATTGTAGTGTTTTGCTTTTGTGTCATAGGTGTTACTATAGACAATAATGCGTTGTACAATTCTTCAGACATTCTCAGATAATTTCTGTAATCAAGTGATTCTGCTGACAATTCTCGAATTAAATGTATATCCGATAATGCTTGCCTTTTCTCAATCCATCTTTTAACCCAAACTCTCGGGCATATTCGCTTTTTGTTCTTAATTTCGTGGTATGCTATAATACCAAGATAACACAAAGCTTTCGACTCAGAACAAGACATGTTTCGACTACGATACGACTGTTTCACTCGCTAGTCGATCAGCACCAAAGAGCCGCGAGTAAAACCGACGTTCTTTAAAACCGCGATATAGGCTCGTACTTCGATTACCCACAGTTTTATACAACCCATGCGAAGCCGGGGCGGGTCGCTAGTGACAAATAGTTAAACTTGTTCATTGTATAGTCACGCATCACTATAGTTACGTCAGTTAAATTAGGCGGGAAACCACACCGCCATTATCTTCTCGCTTCCTGTCACATTAACTGTTCTTTTTGACGTAATTGTTGATATTTAATGTCTATCTACTTTTTTTAACATGGCTGCCCGTATTTGTTGGTATGTTTTGAAGCGATCAATGTGTGAAATGGTTTTAAAAATATACTCTTTTATATTATCGATTCTTACAAAGTTTTTATAAGTATTAGTAAACCTGTATCAGATTGTTTGGATTATAGATAATATATATATACAGCCGTAGTATTCAGGCTTGAATTTAAGTTGTTCATAGACGTCTATTTCCCGCAGAGATAGGTAGATGAGTAGGGAGGTATATAAATATAGCTATATGTATGTAGTAATAGGTACGACAAAAAAAGGATAAATATTTTACCCAGATTCTATATTATCATCCTACACTATCTATGTAGGTTAACATAATGACTGTTTTGCTAACCACGAAATTTTGCTTGGTTTTGTATATAAGCCTTACATTTGAACTTCTTGAACCTTGTTCGCGACTCTGCCTGTTTACTGGTAAACACCAAGCCTGCTTCATTGGTTCATGTTTAAAGTTCGATTCCCAGATCGAAAACGATATATTTTTCTGCTACGAACTATTTCTCACAGATATGATTAGATTATCATCCCGTTTAGACATGCAAGGCAGTATCACCAAAAATATGGTGGCACGGAATCAAGGCTTTTCTTTCTAATAAGGAGGACTATATTGACCTTTCCCTGTGTCGCATAGGATTTAACAAACATTTAAACAACGGATAAAAACCACCCAATATTGTCTTATGTAAAGAAAAAAAAAGTATTAGGAATTGAACACACAACACCGCTAAAGTATTGACAGTGCCGAAGCAAACATTTAAATACATGTGCTATCCATGACAAAACAGTATTCCAATCTGTCTGCAATTATTTAAGTAAGATGTTACAGTAGTTACCATAAACAAACAAAGTAAGCTGGAGGCTAAAGTAACCGTAACCATTTAACATCTGTTTAAATACACTTAGCCTATTTTTGTCTATGCACAGTTCTTTCAACTTATGACCGAATTTTAGCTTTCAGTTGTTTAACTTGGATTATTATTTTATACTAGATTTTTCCCGCGGCTTTGCTTGCGTAAATGTAGGTTAGGTTAGGTTTGTAACAGTAGTTTTTAGAGTTCGATAAAAGTCCTATGTCCGTCCTTCTGTCTGTTATACAACTTTTAACTCAAGAACCGTAAGAGCTAGAGACTCACGGTCAACGCCATTCGACGCAGCATAGTCGATATACCCCGAAGTGACTATGACCTTTGACCTCTGGTCACGTGGTATCACGTGACCTTTGCATATTACTTGAACCATTTTTTAGAACTCTAAGATTTACAGCAATTCATTGCCGATTCTCACTTGTTTCTGGATGAAAGGTACGTGGTAAAGGTAACGTGTATGCAAAATTTCCTGTTGATCGGTCTAATACATAGTTACGGGCGGCGTGAAAGCGTAACAAACAAGCAAACTGACATTCGCATTTATTTATAATATTAGTTAGGAGTTAGGATTAGGATAAAGATATCTGATCATATAATTCTGATGCAGAATGAATTACTTTGTAATCCTACTAATATTATAAACTAGATGTGCCCACGGTTTCACCCGCGTTTATGATTACTGCACCGCCCGGGGGCGGTTATTAAGTTAGGCTAAATGATAGAGTTTATGTTTAAAGTTAAAATGAATTTAATAACTGGTAAAGGAGCGAGAGAGCACGCGCGATGTCCGCTAATCGAGTACTGAATATGAATGAATATTAATTAGCAATGTTAGGTAAAACTGCTGAAAGGTTAGTATTGTAGTTTGTGTATGGTTTTACCGTACACTTTGCATGATCACGAAATCGAACCCAAGTCGATCAATCGATAGATCACGATCGCCTCTAAACATAAGCACAAACTTACACCACAAGATCAACATGGCACAAATTCATGGCGCACATCAATCTAAAGTACTTTCTTTTTAAAGATGACTACACAGATTAATAATCAGTTCACGGAGCTAATCTTGGTTGATCGATGCGCACGCGCCGGTCTCCCACAAAGTTGCGCCCGAAAGTTTGTTTCGCTTACAAAAGGTGAACGATTTGCGAACATTACGCCGTTGGCGTAAGTTGCAAACTGAAACGGATATAAGTGAGTTCACGCCTGTTTAACTTTAAAGAGGTATTGAAATTAAACTAGCTTTTATACGGATATTATCGTGTTTAAATTAAAACACTACTATTACATAATATTAATGTAATTAGTCTGCAATGCAGAGGGTCTCGAGTTCGAACCCACGTCGCGCACCTCTGATGTTCGGAAGTTATATGACTTTTCGAAATTATGTGCGTATTGATTGACAATTATCGCCTGCTCCGTGCCTCGGAGAGCACGCTAAGCCGTCGGTCCCGGCTGCCATGAACGTCTATGGCAGTCGTTATTGGGAGAGTGTCGACACAAAAGATCCCACTGGGTCGAAGTGTCGCCGGTCTGCATTGACTGGCCCCCACATAAGATACATACATACATTACATAATATTGAAGATATTAATCTACTACTGTTAGAAACAGTTACTGGTTACTATTCACGTCTATTTAAATCATTAGGTAAAACTATTTCGATTTAAATTTATACTTTTCAGAACCGTGGGTCTCCCCATGAACATGGCTGCTAAAATGCAACCGCAACGTCGCGGACAGTATTTAACAGTAGTACCTAGTTTAAGGATTTCAAAATTAATAATGATGTTTTAATAATAATAATAATATTTTTATTGAAAATCTTATTACATTTTCACAATAATTAAACGATAATGACTACAGTAGTATAAACTGTGTCGTAGCCATTAACGCCCACATCCGAATATATTTTAATAACTAAGGTTAGTAAGGGTATAAAAATAAACAAAGCAGTTTAATTTCATTGTATAACACATTCACGGACACAAAACCACTCTCAATAATTTGTGATATGGCACACAAACTTTCCATACAAAGTGACATCACGTCTGGGGACGTATTGCCACACTACACGGTTTTAAAAGTATGTGTTGCGGCAGTAACGGTCAGAGACGTAACCGCCTGTAGGCGGACATTCATACCAAGTGAATTCTAAGCCGTGTGTTACGGCAGGAGTGTTTGCGGTCTGTATTTTAGCCTAAAACGGCACAGAGTCATATCCTTCCTATAAATGCTATGGAAATAGTCGGCCGTGGACGGAGTTTTACTTTTAGTGTATTTTAAATCGCCGCCTACAGCCGTAGTGCCATATTATGAGGGTCATAATTCACGTCTCTCGACGTACTGTCCGGGAATGTGATAACACTGATAACATTCGCGTAAACGTAAGTCAATATTATTAGAGAAAGGGATAAGTGTACCAACACTAAAACCTCTTTATAAAGAATACTATCAATTAGTATTGTTATCATAAACTACCTGCGAAGCAGTTGTGAATGCGACTGTTGTGCATGAGGTCTAGGCTTCGATTCACGGGTCATGCAAAGTGTTATTGACGGCCTAGATGGCGTAGTGGTTGGTGTAACCGACTGCCACGCCTGAGGTCGCGGGTTCGATTCCCGCACAAGTCAAACGTTTGTGTGCATGAACATGGATGTTTGTCTTGGGCTGGATGTTTCTATGTATAATATGTACGTAGGTATTTACAACAACAAAAAAGTATATATGTATGTTTATCAACTGTCTAGTACCCATAGTACAAGCTATGCTTAGTTTGGGCTAGATGGTGTTGTGTGTATGTGATAGAATATTATATTATTATATTGTTATTGAGGTTGGGTCTGTTCTACTGAGAATGTCTGTTAGAACATTCTCAGCATATGCACAACAAACTTGCACTGATGGCGTAGCGGTTTTAATGGTCACTAAATGCCAAGGGCATTATCTACCAGTCAACCTTAGGGTGATGCAGAGATAAAGCCACTTCGAGCCACATCCACAAATTGTTGTTCCGAGTCTGGATGTTGTGACACTTGCGACCGTTGTTTAAATAATTGTAAAGTCCCACGTGACACAAAAGTATTTTTTTTATAGGTTTCATATTACTAGTATTCTTGTTAACCCCTCCAGCTAAGCTAGAATGCTTGTGTTAGGAGTGGGTTCACGTCAGTAGTGCAATGGGTGGGATTCGAACCCGCGACCTCTCGATCGCAAGTCCAATGCCTTATCTATTAGACTACCGCCGCTTTCTAATCCTAGTGCGAGAGATCTCTTTTTAAAAATAAAACTAATAAATTACAAAAAGTAAGAAGAATTCATACAATGGACAAAAACGATACCCAGGCTCGAAACAACTATTTGTGGCCATACATTTTTTGTTCCGTGTTGGGATGGAACCTACAACTCTCGGCGTAGTGGCATCATCGAGGTGACTTATTATATTATTACGCAAACGTGTACTTACAAATTTTTGTAACAATTTCAGTCACCCGCTTCTGCCCTTCCCTTCCAACCTCCAATAATAAGTGCGCGGTGAGAGAGAAAGTAGTTATTTATCGGCTGCGCCTGTCATGGCGGCCACTCGACCACGAGATAACACGGTTGACACAGGAAACGCACCGTCAGCCAACACCGGCTTATTACCGCGTGTTGTCATGCTAACTTTGGCCAATTAAAAATTACCGGTCTGCGTATTTGGACTCATTCACGCTTATGATTTAGATCCAGCAGTGTTGCGGGTAAGATGCTCAGTTCGTGTAGTACTATTGGATTTTCTGTTGTGGTTTATTAGGAAATTCTTAGAAGTACGGGGTATGGATATAATTCTGTTAGAAAATTCCTACTAGAACATAATCTGGCAAATTGGTTCAGTTGGTGGTATTGAACCGAATTAAGCTGGCTGTCAATACTTACTTAAATTGTAGGTTGTTAAATGAATATGTGATTTATAAAAATACTAGATTTCGCCCGCGGTTTCGCTTGCGTAAATATAGGTTAGGTTAAGTTATGTTAGTTACAGTCCTTTTCTCCTTCTCCTTTTTACACCCTATGCCCTATTCTGTACTCCTAAAACCACGTATGCGAAATTTCATTTTAGTTAAGGCGTGAAAGCGTAAGAAATCAACAAAAAAAACAAAGACACATACGCATTTATAATAATAGTTAGGATTTACATAAATAACCTGTGTTTTATGTGTGTATTTTATGTTGCGATAGCCTAGTGGGAGACCGTTGGACTGCTACACAGAGGTCATGAGTTCGAACCCAGGCCGCGCATCTCTGACTTTTCAAAGATGTGCGTATTAAATAGTTAATTATTGCTCGCTTTAACGACGACGGAAAACATCGTGAGGAAACCTGCATGTCTGAGTTATACATCATGTTCTCTAAGATATGTGAAGTCTGCCAACCCGCACTAGGCCAGCGTGGTGGAGTTATGGCCTAGCCCTTCTCACATTGAGAAGAGGCCCGTGCCCAGCAGTGGGACAGTTTAATACAGGGCTGATATTATATGTTTTAAAGTACCATGTACTAGAAGGCGCGCATGTTGTCTTCTATAGATATATACAATCCAGTCTTCGTGTGGCTAATCAGAATTTCTTAACAGGACCCTTATAACACTCTCGCCGACTCGGTAATTGTACCCAAGACTTTCATGTATGGTAGTCGCATTTATTAGCGCTCCACAAAAAGGCATACTAAAAAAAAAATTGTTTAAAAAATTCTAAAAAATTTTTGTTTTCTATCTTCTACTGAATCATTAGACCCGTGGTATAAGATTGTGTTTGTATGCAATCGTAATGGATCGGTTTCCGGGTCGAGCAAAATGTTATTTACGTTTTTGAGTCGCCTCGTATTAGAGGATGATGATTATCAATCTAATGTGCACATTTACAGATCATGGTAGCTGGTACTGAGAATTTGCTAACGGTGCTAACGAATAACTTTTAGTTATAAATTAACCGTCTCGGTGGCACAGTGGGAATAAATGTGATTGTTGTGGATATAGTCTCGTGTTCGGTTCGGGAAACAAACTCGAAACTTCGCGAGCTGACGGAGGCCGGGCAAAATATATATCGTTTTATGTTTGTTTTGATGTTTTTGTTAATATGAGACAAACTATAGTAGCCTAAATACAAGCAACTATAGATGAAAATAAAAACTTACTATTTGCCTTCATTTTTTAACACCTGTTACTTTGCCCAACTCGCGATGGGGCCTTACGAACGGGCACAAAACTGATCTAGCTTTTATAGGTAAACATCAATCAATTATAAGTATATATACTTACTAATCAATCAGCCAATGTACGGTGTCTAGGTAGAGGAGTGCTGGGAGGTAGAGGGTAGCTGCAACCTCCATTTATTTTATGGTTTTATGCTTGCCTGTCTTCTTTCGCTCCCTAGACCATAGGCTGGCAATGCCCTTAAATCAGCGCTATGTATTGACCACTGTTGGTCATAGCTATCACCAATTTGCACCATATACTCTATAAACATAAATATTCAATATTAATGAAACGCCAAGGTCACAAGTTCGATCTCAAGGCGCGCATTTTTGACCTATGTAGGCAAGTTATTGCCAAGTTAATTATCGCTCGCTTTAGTGGTGAAGGAAAACATCGTGAGGAAACCTACATGTCTGTGATTTCTACATAATATTCGCGAAGTCTTGTGAAGTCTGTTAATTGGCACTGGGCCAGCGTGGTAGACTATGGTAAACCCCTATCACACTGAAAAGAGGCCCGTGCCTAGCAGTGGGACAGTTAATATACAGGGCTGATATTATATTATTATTTGAAAACAATGTAAACTGATAATCTTTTTCTTCTTCTTCTTTTCGTGTGGTTAGTGGCCAACCTGTTGTCAAGAGTTGTTCAAGCCGCCCGCCCGTACGCCTCTGACATGGCTTAACGACTGCTGTCAATTTGACAACAACCGGGACCGACTTTTTACGTGCCCTCCGAGCACGGAGACGCTCTGATAAAATACCACTAAGCGGTCACCCATCTATAGACTGACCGCATCCAACGTTGCTTAACCTCGCTAATCGTTTATCAATCGGTGAGCGCAAATGGCTATGGTAATATGGATAAGATAATATACAGTTTCAAATAAAACTACAAAACATCGTAAAAGTATAACGTATCCGCCGATAATATCCGTTTTGACTTACATAAATCGTAATTAGCGATAGAAAAGAAGTGAAAGAAACTAAGCGACAGTATAGATTTATTAGATGATTAACCAACGGTAGATATAGGTATATATATACCTACAAAAAATTCTTACCATTAACGACTTTCAAAATGATCTGGCACAAACATGTAAACACAAAGTTAATTGGCAATTATTTCAATGACATATTTGCGCATCATTATTCAGAGTGCTGAAATCATATCAAAATTTACGCACAAATTTCAAAAGGAGGATAATAAAAGATAATTGGCTGTATGCATTTATACTTACTCGAGTTTATGTGAAAGTGGAAAAAGTTTAACTGTAAATTGCAATGTTGCGAGCGTTAATAAATAAAGTTTTAATTGCAGTAAATTAACGTTTATTGGTTAAGTTAAATTGTTATGTTTATCGGGTTGAAGTGAAACGGATGAGCTGTACCAGTTTATTTGTAGGGCAATAAAATTAACTAATTGCAATGATTTTATGTATCCGAGAAATATTGCCTGTTACACCTGCTTTGTTACTTCTGTCAGCTCAATTTTCAGCTTACATCTTATTAAGAAATCTATTGACAAATTTAAAAAAGAAATCTACTTACTTTACTGGATATTTTAATAATAGGGGTTGTATTAAGAAGTTGCCGTTTTGTATGAGGAAAATCAGTGGCGTTGTGGTTTTCATATTACCAATTTCATTATTATTTTTGAATAGCCAATTCTTTCTTTTTTTTCATGTATTTCGGGATGATGATTTGTCTTGAATTAACAAAAATATGGTGAATTGAAACAGGGAATACGGACAGACACTAAGCGATATTACTTTGAATACAATTTGTACAAAAGATTGTTGATATTTATTATAACATGTTATTAATATATAACTATTCTCGGCATAATTATAATAATAATAAGTTTATTTATCACCAAAAATTAACTGGTACAGTGTACAATTTAATTATTATAATAGCGTAATTAATAATAATGTACAATTTTAGTAGGTACACTATTTGAGCCCTGTCTCTTAAACTAGGCACTAATACACAGGTATCTTAAGAGACAGTGTTCGGTATGATAGGGATTCAAATTATACATAATTATTATAAGTGGATCGTGTGGATATCATGTTAGTGGTGGTGGTTGGTGATGGTTATTTGAAGTGTGTATGAGTATGTGTGTGTGTATATATATGCATGAGTGTGTGTTTGTGTTTGCGTAATATTTATCCGCTTGTATAAAATTAGTCTTGGCTGCTCCACCCCATACTGGTATGCAGTATCAATTATGGTTTGACATAGCGCAAGGTACACCATTCTGAGTGTATCACAATCAGTCGATCCCTGAAGAGTTCTAAATATACAGATATGACGCATGATTTTATTTAATAGCGTGTTAAGTTGCATGTTCCATCTTTGACTATCATCTATTTGTACACCCAAGTGTTTAACTGTATTAGCTCTGACCAATGTGGCACGGAGGCAAGACGTGGTTTGGTTATAACATGTTTGCGCCTGGAGAGTGAAACTTGATCATGGTTGAGTATTGCTGCGGATTGAGAAGGAAATATAGGGGGTTTTGTTGAGATTAAGAATTAACAGATTAGTGTTAAGCCAATTCATTATTGCACGCATGGCGGATTCCGCATGAACTTTAACTTCCTCCTATGTGGAGGCATGTACAACTACGGCCGTGTCGTCAGCATACGCAAAGACTTTGCAGTTCGGGATTGGCATCAAACAGAGATCGTTTATATAGATCTGAAACAATAAGGAGCCAAGTATGCTACCCTGGGGCACGTATATCACTATTTCTTGCTTATTATAATGATCGTTAATTTTGACTTGCTGTCTGCGATTTTTTAAATAGTCTAGATATATCAAGAGGAGTACCACGTATCCCTATATATCCCTGTTTAGAGATCAGTTCGGGAATAGAAACTGTATCAAAGGCTTTGGACAGGTCTAGGAAAATACCTAGACATTTTATCTTGTTGTCAGGTATTTGGCAACATCTTGTATCATGTCCAATACCGCGACTTCAGTCGAAACTCCAGTCCGAAATCCGCACTGATTATTAGCAATGAGATGGTATATATTTAGGAATTTAAAAATTCAAGTTCAAAATGTTTCTTGTATTTTCTACCGTGAAGTCAAGACTGATATAGGCCTGTAGTTGTTGACACAGTTTCTGTCCCCTCCCTTATTAAATTGGGTGAACGATTGCTTTTTTCAAAGCGTTTGGGAATAATCCTGTCTGTATACAAAGATTGCAAATATATGTAATTGATGGTACTAGAACTTGTCGACACATCTTAAGCAATGAGGTGGACATGCCATCGCATCCTGTGGCGCAGCCGCTGCGTAATTGAAGAATAATTGACTACTTCAGATTCGTCGACCTTAAGAATAACGAGAAAGATGGATGGTGGGTTTGTAGTCTTAATGTTGCTGTATGACTACAAACCCACCATCCAACTCTATATCAATGATCTTTAAAACAACCATTGCATTTTGTACAGTAGCCACAAAATTAGATATAGAATATAACCTGCAATTTCATACTGAAAGACCTAATATAAATATAGTTTAATTTGTTGTCAAATAAGAAAGTAATAATTACTATCTCGAAACTCTACTCTCTGTCCAAGCGTAGAAATAAGGTTGGCTATTTACACGAACTTAGTATATTTATACAATATGATGACGTCTATTAGGCGATAAAAAAAATATTTGCATATTGAAAATATGCAGTGAATTTATACTCTCGCCAAGTTCTACTTATGATATTAATTACTGTAATTGGTGTTTTCTGTACTCAAGTAATGATTTTTATCTATAATATAATATGCTGAATATCTTTTACAAATAGAACGCATATAATTATTTATTTATTAGTTAGGCTTTTTGGTTGTTGGTTATCGTTTTCCTTTCTATGTTGAACAAATAATTGAAACTTGATTTTCGGATCACATAAGTCTCTATTGGTCACTACAATAGTTTAGTACTTAAAAAAGTTCTTAAATGGTTTCTAGCATGGTTTCCATTGAGGCAAGAACAAGACATAAAAAAAGTTCTGGTGTAGCTTGATCTCTTACCCAACGAGTAAAAGTTTACGTCCTTCACTTATTGTTGATGTTGGAGAATTGATATGTAAAATGCTATTCCAATAGAAACAGCAAAAAAGGCCGATGACCAGTGAAGAAAAATCTATGACGCAAACAATGAAGATAATGTTGTTTTATGGTATTTAATGGGCCGTAGCATATGGACGTCTGCAACACCAGAGGTATCAATTGCGCGTTGCCGACCCTTTAGGAATGGAAGAAGAGAAAAAGGAAGTGGGAAGGAGAAGGAGCGGGAAGGGGAGAAAGGGGTGATTAGGCCTTCGGTACTCTCACTCACCGAACGCAACACAACAGTAGGAATACTGCTATTTCACGTCGATATTCTGTGAGAGGGTAGCAACGCCCCGGTCGAGCCGGCTCCCCACTTATGCTGAAATCAGCGAAGCTCTACTATTTTAAAAGCAGGCATATAGTTAATCATTAATTATACTTAAAAATTATTGATAATGATTACTCAAAACAACCAAAAACTAATTAACTAACAAACTTAAGATTTAACAAAGTTAAAACAATTAAAACACACCAAAAAATAAAAGTTCTACTATTTTAGTTAAATGCTTAACAAAATTACGGTTAATTTTAAACACATCCGGGCAACACTACAACTGTCATTGTCACAATAATTAATAATTGTCAGTTGTCATAATATTTTTTGTTGACTCGCATTCCTTAGTAGACAACGGTCTATTTCAGTTGAAATTAATTAAGAAAGCATACTTATTTAAACTGTAGAAAGTTTTAAAACACTTATCTAACGAACAAACTCTGTAACAGTGATGTGATAACCCATAACTAGGTGAAAACGGTGAGTTGAGACGTAAATGTGTATAAACAACATGATGAACTCAATGTCATCAATAATTTATTAGATTTATTCGTGTTATTAGTTCGCGAACGCTCGATGTTTTATTTGCTCTTGCTCTCAATGTTCCGCCCACGTTAATTCTATTAAAAAATGGTGGTATAAATAAGTTATTGTGATATAAACGATGTGATATTCGACACATTCCTAGTATCCGTTTTGGTGAGTTTCTTGTCAGGAATGTTGTTTTGTGTCGCAATTGAGTTTCAACTACAAGGTATTTTATTAATTAATTTGATACATAATTAAAAACCTTTTCTAATTATATTTAATAAGACATTAAAAAGCCCAAATGGATAGTATTAAAAAATTATTTATATAGCTGGGCACATTCTGATAAATAATATTTAATAAAATATTTTTCCTACCTTGAAAGATTTGCTCTTATCATAGTTTTTCAGTAAAAACTATGATAAGGACAAGTCTTTATAATAGTTAAACTACAAAAAATTAAATAATAGATGTATTATAAAAAAATATTTCTTTTTTTGCCTGAAATATTAGCTAAGAGTTAGAACTCTAAAGCTTTATGGATATTTAATACTGGGGTAGGTGGTTATCCATTATCTCTGCCTACCCGAGCTATAGAATCATATTATCTTGGAATAAATTTAAATAACATTATACCAAGTGATATAAAATAAGTGATAGGCTATATATTTGCTTCTAAATATGTAAATTAAATTATTTATAGCAATGTATGTTGAAGGTAATATGTTAATCAAGAAATGTCTGAGTTTCAATGTAATTAAATATTTTATCTCAAGGCAGATGTGTATAATTTATCTAAATAAAGATGCTAAGTCTGCGGCATTTGTACTGTGGGATAAGTCTGTGCTTAATTATGGTTATGGTAGTTCTTCACAGCCATAAGCTCCTGTTCTCATTTAGTTAAATGACTTTGTAGACATAATTTTCATTCAAAGTTTTGACCTAATCTCCTGCATGGTGGCATGGCATATTAAATAGAACAATATATATATATGTCAACAAGATATAATTTTTGAGTAATAAAACAATATTGGAGTTGCGTTGCCATTAAAACGGAAAGACTAAATGCCCAAATCTAAAATTTATAATATCTGGTATATATATTATGAGGGATTAATGAGTATTTGTTATCTATGTTACCTTATACTTTATTTTTGTACTATATGAACGGCTCACAGGAATTAGAAAATTTATCATAAAGCTTAAAATTCTCTTCGCACAGGTGCAATTCAAAGAAACTGAGTCAACCTACTTTTTCAGGGTTCTTAATAAAAAAAAATACCATCGAAGGCAAAGCTTGTGTGATCCATTTTTTCACGGAGAATCCCTGAGGAACTGTATAACATGTACCTTCGTCAGCTTTCTACCATTGTACCACTCGCCATCACACCAAGCATTGTTCTCATAAATCATGGTGCGCTTTCAACGTCTATTGCTGTCATGAACGGCGTGCGGCCTCTGAGATGGGCTACCTGCTGTAGATTCCGAGCAATGCCTTATCCTTCATCAAGTTAGGTTTATAAACTCGTCTCTACTGTCTAGTATCTACTGTCGCGGTAGGCAACAGCTTAGCTGAGTAGATCCCTGATATTGCTAAAGTCTATGAACGGCGGTTACCACTTACCGCTGGGTCGTCTGCCATTAGAGGCTGTGGAGGTACAGGGTGTGATGTCCCTCCAACACAAAGGGAGGATCCTCTGACGGTTGATGTCGTGAGCTTGTATATATAGTTAGTTGCTGTGTAAACTCAGCTTGCGCGATGCAGGATTGTGACGTCATTTGAGCGTATTTAGCGCCATCTGTTAGATGTAGGCGGAATTTCTTCGTCTGTGCGGAGTAGCGCCATCTGTTAGATGTTGGCGGAACTTCTTCGTCTGTGCGGAATCGCCACAAGGCAATAAATATAGGAGTATATTTTCATTCAGCGATTTTACTGCTTTGTCTTCTTATAAATTGTGACTGCCTTGGTGGCGCAACGCGTAGTAAAATTGACTGCTGGGCATGCGTTCTCCGTTCGGATACCCGATTTGGTGTGAAGTGTTATTGAGATTTTGTAAAGAAAATCTCAGTAACCGCACGGAACCTTGCTTGGTAGAAGACGATAGGCTCACCCCTTTTACGTTGGACCTTAAACGATTGCTGGCGGAATGTGTATGTAGAAACCCTGTGTACCCCTGCCCGTCTTTGTCAATGCTGAGAATAACATACATAATTGCAAACCTATTGAGTCTGGTCGCTACGAATCAACAGGTTAATACTGATCCTTACAGCTTACTAGACTAATATCTACATCATGTCTTCTGCAACCACAACTTGTGTTCTATAAACCTACACATTTATTGTTAATGATAAGTAATTATTGAGTTCCGTTAGTCGTCCTCCGGCAGTATTTAACTGCATCGATGCTGCAGTGGTTAAGTGACCACTTTCTGTTCCATGCTTGATACCCTTACAGGTCGTAAAATGTTATGTGTCCTTTGATTCAGCGGTTGTGAAGTCCACCACAATACGGGAATGTTCCTATTGAAGACGATTCCTTTTTTATAGATAAGTATTTACCTTCTAATTAAACATGGCTGCCTACCTTTTGACATTACACTGACGTTAATATTTGACGTTTGAGTGGTCGACTCGCCACACTCGCGCCGAGTATTGCGGGTTCTTAATTTATTCTTGGTAGCGATTAGTGTTTTTTAGTGGCATCTGTGGTTAAATAGTTGTACTGGGTTGTATGTTAAGACTGTGCCGAGCGTAAGACACATAATGACAGAGCTCGTACGGCGCATATTCAAATCGGCGCGCGGCCGCCATAGTAAAATTGTATGGAGGATTTGAAGTGCTTTTTTGATAAATACATATCTTTATTGTAAACCAATAACTTAAATATTTGGGACGGACAAATTGTAATATAACTATTTATGTTTCGTTTAAGCTGTAAAATAGGATAGATTTCTACTGTTATAATCTAAAAATCACGTAACACGAGCTTACGTTTTTGCATTTTTCGTGCAAATTTACGTAATTTTGTAGGCGAAAATATTAATTACTTTAAGTTTTTACCCGTGTAAAAACTTAAAGTAATTAATATCCGTAGTAATTGTAAACACATTCATTGTTATGGTAAATGTATATTTTATATTTGTATTAAACAAAAAGTTCTGATTTTTCACCGCGGCACAAGAATGTTCAAATGTGATTTGGGTCTTAAAAATTTCGTAAGTTTTTGGTATCCTCATCAGTGAAACATCCAACAAAGTTTAAATTGGGAGTCATTAGGAATATAAATATGGAATATATATTATATCTGCCTACATATCATATACGATTCTCACACTAGGAATATATAATATTATGGAATACATATTATATATGAGGTCACACCTGAGGTCGCGGGTTCGATTCCCGCACAAGTCAAACATTTGTGTGCATAAACATGGATGTTATCTTATCTTATCTTATCTTGTTACGGGGGCCAGTCAGTGTAGACCGCCGACACTTCGACCCAGTGGGATCTTTTGTGTCGGCCCCGAGATCTATACCTTAGCTATCTCCCTATGAATGTACTGCATCAATCGCAGCGTACACTACAGAGGGAGAAGCCTGAAGTCTTCAGGGCTCGGATATGCCAACCCCATCAGACCCATCCTTAGTCCAGCCAACGCGTCACATTCACACAGTAGGTGTAATATGGATTCGTCCCGCTCACCACAGGCTCTGCAGATCAAATTGTTTGCCAAACTCAATCTGCACAGAAAGTCGTTGGTGCCAAAGTGACCAGTAAACGCTCCTGTGAGCAGGCGTATTTGGCCCTTTTTGTACCCGCAGAACTTCCGGGTGAAGCCCGTGGCTCTGTTTGCAATGAATTTCTTGGAGTGTTCCAGACCCCTAAGGGCCATCCACTCCCGCCTGTGTTTATCATTGCCATGTGCATTCATAGCTGCCTTGACGGTACTCTCAGAGAGTCCTACAAATGGCTCGGGGCCAACAAATAGTTGCTCCGAGCCCTTCCTGGCCAATTCGTCAGCCTCCTCATTACCCTGCACACCTGCATGCCCCGGAACCCACACCAGCCTGACTGTGTTTTTCCTGCCAAGTTTGTTAAGGGCTTTAACACAGTTCAGGACCAGTCCGGAATCCACCCTACAGGAGTTCAGAGCCTTAAGAGCAGCTTGACTGTCACTGAGAATATAAACAGTCTTGTCAGTGACATTTTTGTTGATATTCTCCTGCGCGCAGGCAATTATAGCATAGGTTTCCGCCTGGAAGACCGTTGCATATTTGCCCATGCTTTGGCTCACCTTACAGTCGTTGGCATAAATACCAGCGCCTGATACACAACATGGATGTTTGTCTTGGTCTGGGTGTTTCTATGTATAATATGCGTGTATTTACAAAAATTAAAGTATATGTGTATGTTTGTCCATTGTCTAGAACCCACAGTACAAGCTCCGCTTAGTTTGGGCTAGATGGTGTTGTGTGTATGTGGTAGAATATTATATTCCTACTGCGAGAGTAACCTTGTTCAAAAAGTAAAAAGAATAATATTTGATATCTGTATGCAACTATGTATGCAGTTGCTGGTTATACTAATATACCAACAAACCACTCGTACCTAAATGCAATTACAGTGCACATCTAATTAGTACACTTTTTAAAAAGTTAGTTTATAATTACTAGTAATTTATTTTCAGACACATTCCAGCTACTGGAACTTAATTAAGTAAATGAGTGAAATACAAGATCTTTTTAGACTTTTATGGGTAGGTTACTGCTTTAAAGAGTGGGTTATACTCGCTTTTTAATGCAATCTTAAGGTGCGTTCTCACTGGCGAGGCGAGAAATGGATAGGCGAGAATTGAAATCTCGTTAGTGAGTAGGTTTTTTCTTTTTTTTGTTAATTGTAGCCTATAGACGCCTGCAACACCAGAGGCTTCACTTGTGGGTTGCCGACCCTTTAGGAAAGGAAGTGGAAAGTAGAAGGAGCGGGAAGGGGGAATGAGGGTGATTGGGCTTACTGCTTCAAAGAACGGGCTATACTGGCTTTTTAAAACAATCTTAAGATTGTTTTAAAAAGCGAGTCTCACCGCCTACCCTCACGGGCGAGGCGAAAATTGAAATCTGGATAGCCAAGATCCATCAAAAATTTACATTGATTGTTCGTACGAGCCATTGCGAGCTTGCGCTTTAAGTAAAACTAGTAGTAAGGAGACAGATCAGTAACCCATCTGTTTGAATTTCGTTAAGTATTCATCTGCCAAAAAGTAAAATAGAAGACTGCTCTAAATATAAGTTTTTAAAGAGAATAAAGATTATTAATGACGCAAGTATTTTCTTTTTTCACCCATTAAGTTATTCACGTTTTACGTCGAAGATTAAAATAGTCGTGATAGGTAATTAGTTTCGTTTTAATATTTAAATTTAGCAATAAGTACCAATACGGATTATTTATATAATATATATTTCAATATTTTTTTTCGCTTACACTCCAAGATGCGCTAAAGTCTTAAATCAAAAATCGTTAATTCAATAATGGCAACAAAGTAATATTTATGAACGTGATAATACATAGGTTAGTAAGTACAATACACACAAACTGCAATTCCCGTTCCATACAACCTTCACGTCGGTACGCCGCGCGCCGGTAGGAAAGCACCTTTATTGCCGGCCTCGGAGATTTTTAATCTTAAACTTACATATACTCTGTCCCAATAGAATTATTATTTTTTTTAAACAATCGTTTAATGCTTATTAAATATGAGGTCATTTAGAAATTTCAAACTCTCTTTGAAAAGTAGTTAATGAATACAATAAGCCGTATGAAAGCTCTTCTTCTGATAAATATCCATAAATTTATTTTACAGAAAAATATTTTATGATAAAAGTCACTAAAAGTTGTTAACCTTTTTCTCAAATTCTATTGGGATAGACTGTAGTAAGGATTCACTTCTGTCTCTTTGCTTAAGAGTCACTTAAGTAAGAGTTAAAAGTTTCTGAGTGCGATAGTGCTGAAGACTTGCTGGGCTTGCTAGTTTCAGGATGAAAGCCCGGCTTCATCGGAGAAGTACTAACTTAACACAGAATACACGTAAAATAGCACTGTCCGTATTGACTGCTTCTATACGTTTATGAGAATACTACGATTAAAATTAAACACTTAATGGAAGAACAAGAGTTATTCCAGGCATTTTAGAAGCACATGCGGTTTTAAGTGGTCGTCTCGCCATTGCTACTACGCCAAGTGTTGTGGGTTCGTATCCAATACGGGAGAAAAATTGTGTGATTCAAAAATTATTGATCTGATCCTGGGTGGTATTTGTGTCTGCTGTATGAATGTTTCTTGCGTCACTGACACAGAATTATTCCTAGCATGGGAATTGTCTTTTTTAAAGAGAAAGAGAGAGTGAGAAAGTGAGAGGGACTTGTCCTGATCTGGCAACTCTAATGAGTTGCCAGATCAGGCCAAAGTAATATATAATAATGTCAGTCCTGTATTTGAACTGTCCCACTGCTGGACACGGGCCTCTTCTCATTGTGAGAAGGGTTAGGCCACCACGTAGGAACAATGCGAGTTGGCAGACTTCACATATCTTTGAGAACATTTTGGAGATATCTCGACATGCAGGTTTCCTCACGATGTTATCCTTCACCGTTAAAACGAGCGATGATTAATTATTTAATACGCACATAACTTCAAATGAATGAAATGTCAGAGATGCGCGCCTTGGGATCGAACTCGAGACATATGCGTGGCAGTCCAAGGGTAACCTAATAGAAAAATATAAAAAATAAAAAATTATCGTAGTGTTGCCTGTCCGAGTCTCATTTTTGCTTTTACACTGAGATTCGAATCGATTAACATAAACTTATTGGGACACAATGCTTTTATGAAATAAACCTTTTGGTAAAGGGCTCTAGCAAAGTGTAACTGCGTTTTCTGTTAGATTTTTTTCCTTTCCATCACGGAGATAGAAATGGGTATTGAAATCTTTACCTATCGCCGCTGGTATACAGGCATGAGTTTATATAATTATTTAGTAATTGGTTTGCTTAACAAGATGTGTTAATTTTGTCATCAGATATAACATCGCATGATGGAAGACCCTAGCACAGACACCCTGAGACAGCTGGCGCCATGCTGGACCCTCGCTGGAGACGAGAGGCTGCTCACCATATTGCAGAATACTCACCAGGTACCCTGACACTGTAAATCTTCATTCGTGAAGATCTTTGGATGTTTCTTACTTGTTTAGATAAATAGCCACGGATAGACCATGTACTGGATTAAAATATTTATATTTTTATATTATTATATAGTTTTTATCCCGGTATGCGTTTCTGTAGGATTTTCGCGGACAAAGTCGGCGGCAAAAAGGGGTACTGTAATAAAATATTGTATAAGTTTTATTTTTTACTAATAACTCCCGTAATAGGAATGATTCCTTACAAACATTCAAACAACGGACACAAAGAACAACCATTTGTGGCAAACCACACAATTTTTTGTTTCGAGTGGGATTCGAACGCACAACATTCAGCGCAGTGGCAGCGGCGACGCGACTCTCTACATAGGACATAGGTACCTTGCCTCTAGAAAAGCTACAGATCAAATTTTACTCAATCTAGCTAATCTTTGGAACCATCAGTCTGATTTGGATGATTATTTGTAAGCATTTCTTGAGGAAGGGTTATTTCAAAGTACCCGATCCTAATTGAATTACTGGTTTTCCTATATACGCAGAGTGCGCTCAAAGTATCATGAAGACGTGCAATGTGTTTTTTTTTCACAAGTTCGTATTACGTCATGTCAACCGAAAGACTTCCACTACTGGCCATAGGCTTCCCAAGGTTTTCTATACAAACTAATCTTGGCACGCAGGCTATGGGCTATATAACATCACGCTACGAGCGACAGGACCGAAGCAGTAAGCATAGACGTGGATGAAACTGTAGAAACAACTAGTTGTTATTATCCTTGCTAGTCTGTTTATGATGCCTTATTATAAACTCGTCAGATAGCTCTACAGATATAATATACTGTTTGGCTTTTGAATCATAATATGCCGAGATAAGCCATGTATAAATGTTGTTATCTATGTTTATTTTTTGTTCTTCAGACTCATTTAATATTGTTTGATTTAAAAAACTGCTATTATAATGTATGTATTATTTTCATAAATTATGGACTGTAATTTTCACTTAATTATTCAGCAAATAGAACAAGCTATTATGGTTCGTTAGAAATCTAACTAATTTCAGCTCGCTGCTTTGCCTGCGTGAACACCACGACGCATATCGGGAAAATAGTATCCTACGTATTTATTTAGGATATGGTATATAATATGTGTGCCAATATTCATCCAAGCCTATTCCACGATTTGTGGGTGAGAATGAGTAGAAAATATTAAATAGTAAAGCATAAAGGTGCCCTCGTTTAGATCTTCTATTGCTCTTGCTTTTTCTGCTGTGTGTAAACATGTGCAACAGGGGACCAACCAGTACCTGAGATTTAACCAACCACAGACTCGCTAAAGAACACCGATTCCTACCAAAGATGCTTCGTGAAGCTATTGAAATCAAAAAAACATCCTAATTTCAATAGAGAAGATGGTTGGAATGTACCATCAGCTTGGGATGATGGATGATGATGATGGGATGATGATGGGAAGCAAACCACAGCTAGACTTCATGATACTTTGAGCTCATTCTGCGTAAATAGAAATACCAATGATTAAATTATGTTCGGGTACTTTGAAATAACTACACTGGAACATTGAGACAACTACCATCTTAGTCTCCCCGTGTCCATGGCTGCTGAAAAGCAACCGAAACGTCGGGGAAAGTGTAAACTTAAATATAAATAATTTTAATTATATAATTTGTTTTAAATTAGTAAAGTTTAATAGTAGTAGTTTCTAAATTATGTAATAAAGTGTCAAATAAACAACGCGATAAAATCCGTATATAGTAGTTTCATTTCAATGAATAATATTCGCGTGAACAATATTATGTGAAACTTTGAATTTTCATCAGTTTTGAATATTTATTACGAGAATAGGGATTTGAAAACGCTGTTACAGTGAATTTTTATGATATAATGAGCCAATTTTAAATAACTGTAAATAATGGATGCTGATGGCATATCCGAATATCATGTTATTTTATATATTTATTTTGTTAAGGATGGATGTCTTATTGTTACTTATAAGCTTTAATGATACGTTCTATTGCAACGCACACAATAATATGTATACAACAATAATTATTAAAAACCTAGTTAGCCCATGATTGATTTATTTAATACACAGTTTAAGTAACATATATCTTTAACTTAGTCTTTAAGATATCAGAATAAAATTATTATTAAGAAGCTAAATTACTGAAAAGATAAAAATAATAAACGTGTTTTGAATTGAGTATTTTCTAGTGAAATTCAATCTTTAGAAAAAGTCTGCGCCGAGCGAAATGTGTCAAAACAGGCGGTGTGTCAAAAAAAGTGTTGATTTAAGTGAATTAAATCAACACTTTTTGTTTAATACAAATATAAAATATACATTTACCATAACAATGAATGTGTTTACAATTACTCCGTGTAAAAAACTTAAAACAATTAATATTTTCGCCTACAAAATTACGTAACTTTGTACGAAAAATTTTCAAAACATAAGCTCGTGTTACGTGATTTTTAGATTATAACAGTAGAAATCTATCCTATTTGACAGCTCAAACGAAACATAAATAGTTATATTACAATTTGTCCGTCCCAAATATTTAAGTTATTGGTTGACAATAAAAATACATATTTATCAAAAAATCACTTCAAATCCTCCATACAATTTTACTATGACGGTCGCGCGCCTATTTGAATATGCGCCGCACGAGCACTGTCATTATCTGTCTTACGCTCGACGCAGTCATTTTCCTTTCATTCATTTTCTTATTAGTTGTGTGCTATTTATCTATAATAATTTAAAGATTTTGTTTGTTTGTGAACGCGCTCATATCTGAAACTAAGAGTCGTATATAAAAAGCTTATTGCATTTGATAGCCCAACTCTTGAGGAAAGTTGTAGTCTATATTGCCTCACGCTACGAGCCGCAGAAGCGGAGCAGTGATACTGATCACAGACACTGTAACATTACAGTCTCTATGATTAATGCTGCGCTCCCGTGACTAGCAGTCTAGTCACCAATAATTTACAATACTAAAACATGACCACATTTGTCTGTTACACCTGTATACAATAGTTGTTCTCGTACATTCAAATTACGCAACCAACATTAGATAAGAATGATGTAATATTGTTTATAATGATTATAAACATGTGCCATTGTTGTTTCTACAGAAGTTAGTGGCGAAGTGTCAGGAAGCTAACTGTCAGCTTGAACAAATGGCTTCAGCGTTAGATGACGCCAGCATCACACTGCAAAACGTCAACAATCAGTAAGTTGTCTTGCTTTTAATTGCGTATGTATATCGTATCTGGCATGCTATGTGTAAAGGATTTGGTACTTGGGTTCATTCGACAGTCAAATAGTAACTTATTCGATTGTCGAATGAACCTATGTGCCGATGAACCGATTTTGATAATATTTATCTATGAAGTCAGATTCTTAAGGAAGGATATTTACGTTATGACGGTTAAACCATTACCTATGGAAAGTTTTAATTTAGAAAGGCAATTTTAATGGAAAAGTCTTGAGGTAGCTTGAACCCAAAGAAAGGACACAGGGTCCTTTTACAAAGGAAAACAATGGGTTCATTCGATAGTCAAATAGGTACTCGTACTTGATTCAATCTCAAGATTTTTCCATTAAAATCGCCGTTATAATTAAAATTTTCGGCCTTTATTTAACGTTAAGCAAAACATACATGACACGATTGTACATGTATATTTTGTTTGATATTTCATCTATATTAGAACGGCATTTTACTTACACTTATTAAGAGACAATTGTTAATGCATAATATATTATATACTATCTAAAAACTACACCTTTAACACACTGACTTCTCGCATCACACATATACTATATAACACATAGTCTTGTGACTGATTTTGAAATCGTGTACCGTTTTTTCCGTGAAATGGTTTAAAATATGTTAACTACCCTAGGCAATTAAAATTTTTTACTAATAATAAAAAAAGAAATACTATTATTAATGTCGTAAGTAATAACGGGCAGTCCTTTTTATTGCCCCTTATTATTTACGACATCAGTTATTGTTATGATATTTTTATTAAATTAGTAAAATATTAACATTGTGTCGGGTGGTTAACATATGACTATTTGAAACCATTTCACGAAAAAAATTCGTGCATAAATTTCTCCAAAAACATAATTATAATTAAAAAAAAGATGGTCAGGCTTGCTCTATATCACCAGTCAGTAGAATGCGTGGTTAAAAGGAATTACACGATTTCAAAATCACCCTGTATATCTACGAAGACAGATGTGTAGTTATAACATACATTCGGCCAACTATGCTATTATGTTCTACGTATTGTCGTCTACTCAGTAGTACTGGGTACGTTTTCAAACGCCGTGCTACTACTTATAGTATCTAAGCAAACAAGTGAGAATCGGCAATGAATTGCCGTAAATCTTACGAGTTAGAAAAAATGGTTCAAGTAATATGCAAAGGTCACGTGATACCACGTGAGGTCAGAGGTCATAGTCATTTCGGAGTATATCGACTATACTGAGTCGAATGGCGTTGACCGCGAGTCTCTAGCTCTTACGGTTCTTGAGTTGAAAGTTGTATAACAGACAGACGGACGAACGGACGGACAAAGCTGTTGTATAAGAGTTTTTTCCGAACCCATAAAACCCAATAACATCTCGACCCGTGAATAGATTCCGAGGTACAGCACTCACTATCGCTGCACCATTGAGCCACACGTTTTATCTTTCTTTCAATAACTGACGGCATATATGGCGTAGTGGTTTAAGTGGTGGTTTCGCCGCTATCACTGTGCCGAATGTAAGGGTTCGATAACCACACGGAACAAAAATTGTGTGATCCAGTCACAGAAACAGTTTTTACATACTCTCTGAGGCACAGGGGCGTCTAACACTCTCAAATTTTTTGCTCAGGGTAGCTATTGTTAGAAATAACTTTCGCCTTGCTACTGCTACTTGCAGTAGTCTTGCTACTGATCCCCTTTGAGACAAAAATTGTGTGATCCACAAATAGTTGTTCCGAGTCTGGTTGTTCTTTGTGTCCTTTGTTTGAATGTTTGTAAAGTCCCCGCCACACAGGATTTATTCCTAGTGCGGGAGCTGTATTAAAAGAACAAAAAAGAAAATAGTCTTATTGGTTACCAGTCCACCGTTAAGACAGACGTTTCATCTTTCTTCCATGCCATTGTGTTTCTTATACCACATTGCCAAAAATGCGTGTTGGATTGGACATAATAAAAATAATAAAATAAAAATATTTATTTCGTAAACATTTGGTGTTTCCTTAACCTAGTGTTTGGAGTATCCATTTAAGCATATATCTATACTTGTACTAGGACACCCCGCTCTTTCACATCTATACGTATGTTTACAATAACGTAAGTATTAACAAAGTATGAAAAATTCCTTAATTGATAGGTGTTAGTGTAAGCGTTGTTGTTTATGTGTATGTAAGTGTGAGTGTGCGTGAGTGCATGTGTGCGTGTGTGTGTGTGTGTGTGTGTGTGTGTGTGTGTGTGCGCGTGTGTGCGTGTGTGCATGTGTGCGTGCGTGTGTGTGTGTGTGTGTGTGTGTGTGTGTGTGTGTGTGTGTGTGTGTGTGTGTGTGTGTGTGTGTGTGTGTGTGTGTGTGTGTGTGTGTGTGTGTGTGTGTGTGTGTGTGTGTGTGTGTGTGTGTGTGTGTGTGTGTGTGTGTGTGTGTGTGTGTGAGTGTGTGTGTGAGTGAGTACAAGTGTGTGTATAATATGAGCACACAAGTATGTTGATTTGATTTATATTTTGTTGAACATTAGTTTGTTACATTTTGCTAAATAAATGTAAATTGTGAATGTTGGTGTTTTATTCTAAACTAGTTAATAGTTTCTCCGTGTCGTCGTAAGACAATTTATTAATCCACTCAGTAATCGTCGTTTTGCAATCATGATAAGTTTTAGGATATATTGTAAGAATTTTGTTTAATTTATTATAAATGATAGCCGCACGTTTACTATACTGTATACTAGCAAATGTTGTATTTACTTTTGGGACCATAGCTACTCTGTCTTTCCTTCTTTTTGTTTCTACGTTTATTTCAACCCGTAGTAAAGTTTTATGCATTTTTAAAATTGTATGCATAATGTATAACTTCCGAATTGATAACAAATTACTAATTTTATATAGGATTTCAGTGGGGAAGATCCGTTTTTTAAAATACATAACCTTAATTAAAGCTCTTTGCGATCGCTCAATTTCTAGAAATTGCGTTTTAAATGATCCTCCCCAAACTGGTAAACAGTATACTATAATTGATTGAACTAGTGCTTTGTAAATGTTATTAATTAGTATGTTAGGAGAAGATGAAACTTCTATAGTTTTACTCTGAGTTATATGTCTTAGGTTTTTAAACATCCACATAAACTTTCTAATTCTTTTACTAACTTGTTCAATTTGGGGATACCAGGTCAATCTTTGATCAATTTGTACCCCAAGATATTTAGTATTATTTACCTTTCGTATTACTGGACAATCGCATGTTGTATTGGTTGTGCCATTACCACAAACGTGTATATGTATTTTTAGATCTTCTTTTGGCTGTGTGTTATTCTTTATGGCAAAACAGATATAATTTGTTTTATCTGTATTTAGTGTAAGCAAGTTGTTTTTTAGCCAGTTAGCTACCTGAGTAAGGCCATGCTCTGCTATTATTTTTGTGCTATCATGAAGGAATGTTAGTGTCAACACTTATGTATTATGGTGAAAGTAGGCCATATCATAGAAAATATTGTTAAGTAGGTGACAGCGAACCTAATCATAATTGGCGCAGTCCGATAGGACAATCAACTGACAAATAGACAGACAGTAAGTGTAGTTACTGTCTTGATAGTCTGGTAGTATAAGTATATGTTTATTTGAATGAAGCCAGAGAAGTGTGTCAGGATCGTAGCAAATTAAAATCCGTAGTCTCTGCCTACCCCTCTGGGAAACAGGCGTGAATCTATGTATGTATGTATGTTTATTTTTGCTACTTGTCACAATTTTTGCTGCTTGGTTCAATTCTTGAATCAAGAGTGTTGTAGGGCTTTCCTAAGAATATTCTTAGTAGTAAAATCGCTTTGCTGGTTCTGTAGCATAAGGTTTTGCTTATGTTTGCGATTCATCGCGAGATCCGGGTTCAGTTTCCAAGTTAAGGTAAATGGTATTGGTTTTTCTGTTAGGTAGTTAATATCAGCCTTGTATAAAACTGGCGGCACGGGCCTCTTCTCAGTGCGGGAAGGGTTAGGCCATAGTCCACCACGCTGACCCACTGTGGGTTGGCAGAGTTCACATATCTTCGAGAACATTATGTCGAACTCTCAGTCATGCAGGTTTCCCTACGATATTTTCCTTCACTGTTAAAGCGATCGATAATTAACTATTTAATACGCACATAACTTCGAAATATCATGCGCGCTTAGGGATCGAACTCGAGATCTTGGCCGTTAAACGGTCTCCCACTAAACTATCGCTGTTACATAGAGACTTACAATTACGTAATACTAATCTACATGACTGGACCTCTCTCCTAGGAAACATAGCATTAGAAATCTTGAAAACACAAATAAAAATACTGCCCATGATATAACTAATTACACAACTATGCAAAGATTAATTGGGCGCTAAGTGAAATTTTAAAATTACTCATTAAAATGTAAAGAGTCACCGGGCATGAAAATCCGACGGCCATCATTCTCGGAGCTCTCTCTTAGTCGAATTATAAATAAACATGGCGCTGAAATTAAATAAACGCAAATTTAAACCCACAAGAAGCGATATATACCGGTGAGTATACCGCTTTAACGGTGAAGAAAAACATTGTGAGGAATCTTGCATGTCTGAAAAATTTCCATAATGTTTTCTAAGACACGTAATAATAGTAATAATAATAATAATATTCTACCACATACACACAACACCGTCTAGCCCAAACTAAGCAGAGCTTGTACTATGGGTACTAGACAATGGATAAACATACATATATACTTTTTTTTTGTAAATACATACATATTATACATAGAAACACCCAGACCAAGACAAACATCCATGTTCATGCACACAAATGTTTGACTTGTGCGGGAATTGAACCCGCGACCTCAGGTGTGGCAGTCGGTTACACTAACCACTACGCCACCGAGGCCGACAAACGTGAAGTCAGTAAGCCCGCATTGTGAACAGGCCCATGCCCAGCAGTGGGACAGTTTATATACAGGTCTGATATTATTATAATGATATGTATACAGATGGCCGCTTTATGTATCATTCGCGCGTTGCCTACTTTAGGGTGAAGAGATTTCTTGCCTCGTTATAAATACTGTATAGTAGTACCTATTCCTAACGGAGACTAAGAGTTACTATGTAGTAGTAGTGTACCAGATTATACTGATATAATAATAAAGTATTCGAATATGAACATAAATAACACCTAGACTCGGATTAAAGTAATCTGAACTAAACAAATTTTTGTTCTGAAATTTTGTCTTCCAACTCACAGCACTCTACGCAGTTCCAATGTCGAAGCGACACTTAAATATGTACATATTATATGTACATATCATATTATTATGTACTTCGTTATTAAACAGTAATATACCGTCTTCGATTATTAGGGACATTCAAACATGAAACATCCACGTTTACATGATATGGAACAGATGTTTACTTACAAGTGACAAGTTACAGTAAATATCATGTTTTGTTACAATTCATTTAGACAACACAGACACTAGTTTTTCCCCGCGGCTTTCTTCGCGTTCATATAGATTTTCTCTATAAATTTCTTTCCCTTGGGAACAGTACTTTTTTTTGGATGAACGATATCCTATATCCTTTTTTATTTCCCTGACAAAGTGTATGAGAAATATCATGATGATCGTGCGAATAGTTAAGGCGTGACAGCGTAAACAAACAAACAAACTCACATTCGCAATTTATAATATTAGGATTTTGGCATATCGGGTATAGACATTTTAATGGAACTTTAATCCGTATACGTTTTATTGAAGGTGACTGTAACGCCACTGGTTGAACGGCTTTTACTGTAGTTTAATGATGGTCGTGCCTAGGGATGCATACTTTTGCAAAAGAAATAATGAACATCAGGGTTTTAGAATAAACATTACCTACTTATTTTATTTTATATGTATTTCTTGATATTTTCTCAATTTTTGCTCAGGATCCAGTGATGATAAAAACTGTATTTTGTGTTCTTTTTTTCATAGAACAGTAATCTGGGTGCTTAGTGCGAGTTTGTTTTACATGAACGCGATCGCCACGTTTATGTTGTCCGGCGCTCCGATTGGCCCTCTACAAGCTGTTAACCAATCAGAGAGCCAAACGCGGTAAACGTTTCGATCGCGTTAACGTGAAAATAACTAGAAATAGGCACCCAGTATTCTAAACAAAAAAATGTATGACTCTGTTTTTAACAGTATATTTGGTAACCCTAGTAGTTCCGTATACATCTTATTGAGGCTGAGTCTACCACCACTGGTTGACGGGCTTTGACTGAATGTTACCGATGGTTGTTGTCACCAGGTTTATGGCGCTGAGCAGCAGTCAGTTCATCGAGAGTCGAGTGTATGATGACGACGCCGATGTAGTGACTGACACGCCAGCAACCAAGGTAAGATTATATCAGTAGCCTATAGTTTCTACCCGAGTGTTCGCCCTTGTGAATCTCAAAGGAAAGAAAGAAAGAAATAAACATTTATTTGCACAGAATACAGGTTGTACAGTCAGCGACACATCAACCTAGACTGTTTGGACATTGAACTATTAGAAGTAGAACGCTGCGAATCGTACGAGAGACTGTGTTATATTTTTGTTATTTTGTCTCATTCAAGCTGAACGGTATGCGACACTCGATCCTTACCATCGACACCACTATGCACTGTCCCTTTCCGATAATTCTCTATTTTGTATGTAGCATAGTTATGCGTATATAAGGTGTCTAACTTCATGTGTAGCCGTGTGTACCAAATTTAACAATGGTAGGTGGTCATAGATCAAGCTATATTATGTCTGTATTAGGTATGCAAATATTTATAAATATATAAAACAAATAAAATACTATTATATTATTATTTTCCATATTCATTATTATTATTGAAAGGAACGCTAATCGCGGTCCAAAATATTGTATTGGTCAATCCAAGACATGGTCTACCTGTGTGTCAAATTGTTCAACGGTTTACGAGTAATTAAATAAAAACATACAAACATTTTTATAAACTTTAATGTTTTAATTTTAGTAGGTTCCAGACTGAGATTATCTTTATTTTGTTTTTTTTTTATTGCTGTTGATGGCAGACGAGCAAGTGGCTCACCTGATGGAGAGTAGTAACCGCGTATCATGGACTTCAGCAATGTCAGGACACAGCAAAGCCGCTGCCTACCGTGAAAGAAGAACTCTCTTTAAACCTCGTTTGAAGAAAGAAAACCTTGACAGAAAATCCCAATTATACTTTACCTAATCTAGGCTTGAAATAGGAGACTACATGCACAGCAGTCGTACTTTCAGTCATCGGTTGTACTGAACCGAATTAGATAAAGCGTAACTCGGATTTTAAGTTGAGCTATCAAATTTTGGAAACCTTATGAACGAATCCCCGGGGCAAAAATCAAACAACAATTGTTTTGGATTTTAACCTACCCTATGGCCTTTTCTGTACCCCTGAAAACGTGTATGCGAAATTTTATGATGATCAGTTGAGTTAAGGTGTGACAGAGTAACAAACAACGTTTATATTATAGTGATTTAATAAAACGAATATATTGAAATTAAACTGCTATATACGGATTTTATCGCGTTGTTTATTTGACACTTTATTACAAAATTTTGAAAATTGTTACACTTCTACTACTATTAAACTTTATTAATTTTCAGTCTCCCCGTGACCATGGCTGCTGAAAAGCAACCGAAACGTCGGGGAAAGTGTAAAAATAAATTAAATCTAAATAGTTTAATAATAATTTAATTAGCTTAAAAATTAGTAAAGTTTAATAGTAGTAGAAGTGTAACAATTTTAAAAATTTTGTAATAAAGTGTCAAATAAACAACGCGATAAAATCCGTATATAGCAGTTTAATTTCAATGAATAATATTCGCGTAAATAGAAGACAATATTATGTAAAACGAATATAATTAATTATTGCTATTTTTTTTATTATTATGACGATGTGTAATATTATGATTGATGGAGAAAAAGTGGAGCAAGTGAAAGAGTTGGTATATTTGGGTACTTTGTTTACAAGGGATGGTAAACATGAGGGACATATTGAAAGGAGAACGATTGCGGGAAACAAAGTGAATGGAGCTCTACGCGCTTTTATGAACAGTCGAAATGTTTCCGAAAAGGCACGTTTGGCTGTTCATAGAGGACTATTAGTGCCCACACTTATGTATGGAAGTGAAAGTTGGGTATGGCAAAAGAAGCATGAGAGCAGAATAAATGCTGTAGAAATGAGAGCGCTGAGAAATATATGTGGTGTGACTCTGAAAGATAGAATAAGGAATAGTGAGATTAGAGAGAGATGCGGCATGAAAGTTGATATAGTGACAAGAATAGAAAAGGGTATGTTAAGCTGGTTTGGGCATGTAGAAAGAATGGACGAGGAAAGCCTGACTAAGAAAGTTTATAAGGCTAGTGTGAATGGAACAGTCGCAAGAGGAAGACCTAGGCGAACGTTTCTTGATCAGATCGAAGGCGTTCTGGGCAAAGGCCAGGTTAAGAGCACCTTGGACCGACGGGCGTGTATGAGGAATGTGATGAAAGTGAATGAAGCCAGAGAAGTGTGTCAGGATCGTAGCAAATGGAAATCCGTAGTCTCTGCCTACCCCTCTGGGAAATAGGCGTGACTCTATGTATGTATGTATGCTATTTGATTATTTCAATATTATTTTATCAGAATTCACCAGTTAGTACTATGGCATAAATCTTTTAATACTGAAAAGGGGCCCGTGCCCAGTGTGACATTTTATATACAGGGCTAATATCCTAACTAATATTATAAATGCGAATGTGAGTTGGTTTGTTTGATTGTTGGTTATACTTTCAAGACAGTATAACAAAAACACACACACTTTGTGTTTCGAGTTGTTAACTCGACCGATCGTCATAAAATTTCGCATATACTTTGTCAGGGATACGGAAAAGGACATAGGGTTCCTTTCATCCAGAAAAAACTACTGTTCCCGAGGGATGTAAATTTATAAACGCTTCTCCATAAACGCGAGCGAAGACGCGGGCAAAATCTAGTATTAATATATATTTTCCATCACCAGGAATCACCAAAAGCATCACCGGCGGATGAGCTGTCGATCATCAAGCGAAGCTTAGCGGTGATTGAGAGCACACACGAAGTGATCACTATCCTGCACGACAGTGATACAGAATCTGATTCTGATGATGACCTGCCTGATAGGTGAGTGTGGTTTATTCCGGCAAATCTAAATCTTCAAATTCGACCCAAAGGCGAAAAGAGGATTGAGAGGCTAAAACAAACAACGCGATAAAATCCTTATAATTATAGTAGAGTATAAGACAATATTATCATAATACTTTTTCAAATTCGTTAAATGTACGTATCTATATATTAATACGTGAAGCAAAAACTTTGTACCCCTTTTTACGAAAATTGCGCGGACGGAGGAGTATGATATTTGGCACAGTTAAAGTTTATATGGAGAAAGCGAATCCTAATATTCTTATAAAATATGCATTAAAAATACATTAAATTAATGGAAAAACACTACACGCTGTGTGCCATGCATTTGACACACGCAGTAGAATCGCGTTCGTAGTATTTCAACATTGTTCGTCTGACGTCGTACAATTCTTTGTAACTATGGTTACCTATACCTTATTTATATGTAATAGAGAAAAACGGAAAACAAAGTAGCAAGCTTAGGAATTTTCATCGAATTTTGACCACTAGGCGACCGCTAGTATCGATAAATGACTTACATATATTTGGCAACGTCGACATTTCCATATTAACTTTCTATAGGTAATCTATTCTTCCTTTCAGACTCGTGATGAAGCCCAAAGACTTGTATGCTGATCGTCCTCTTCCCTATATCATAGGGTCTGAACCTTGGAAGAATAAATGGCATGCAGGTGAGGCACCCCATATCTTGACAGGGAACTATAAGACACGCATACATAACTTGTATTTCCGAAGGAGTAAGCAGGTGTGTTTATACATCCTCATTTCGGCAGATATGATTTATGGCTCTACGTATAACGTCGAGCCGATCGCCATCTGCCAAAAAGAATAACTTAATCATTTGGAGTTCCTCGATGGCGTAGTGGTAAGTGTAACCGACTGCCACGCCTGAGGTCGCGGGTTCGATTCCCGCACAAGTCGAACGTGTGTGCATGAACATGGATGTAAGTCTTGGTCTGGGTGTTTCTATGTATAATATGTATGTATTTACAATAAAAATACATATATGTATGTTTATCCGTACTATAGCAGCGATAGCTCAGTGGGGAGACCAACAGACTGCAATGCAGAGGGTCTCGGGTTCGAACCTACGTCGCGCACCTCTGACTTTCGGAAGTTACTTATATGACTTTTCGAAATTATGTGCGTATTGACAATTATCGCCTGCTCCGTGCCTCGGAGAGCACGTTAAGCCGTCGGTTTCGGCTGCCATGAACATCTATGGCAGTCGTTATTGGGAAAGTCAGTACCCTCTAATATCCTGACACTGGTCTAGCCTTAGAGTATCGTTAGCCTTCGGGTTGCGGAGGTCAGGTGGCAGCCGCTCCGTGTAAAAACTGATATCCAGTCAAATCCGGTTAGACCAGAAAAGCCGACCCCAAGTGACTTGGGAATAATAAAGGCTAAGAGAGAAGAAGATCCATTGTCTAGTACCCATAGTACAAGCTCTGCTTCGTTTGGGCTAGATGGTGTTGTGTGTATGTGGTAGAATATTACAGTCGTTTTAAGGCTCCTTGTCCAAAGCGTATTATAGTTACATAACAAGTGAGAAACGGCCTTGAATTGCCGTAAATCTTAGAGTTCGAAAAAATGGTTTAAGGAATATGCAAAGGTCACGTAACCTTTAGGGCGGAGGTCAAAGGTCATGGTCATTTCGAGGGTATATCGACTATGCTGAGTCGAATGGCGCTGTCTGCGAGTCTCTAGCTCTTACGGTTCTTGAGTTGAAAGTTGTATAACAGACAGACAGACGGACGGACAAAACTATTGTATAAGAGTTTTTCGAACTCTAAAAATCAATGCAGCAGTCGCACAACTATTCGACAGGCATCCCGCGACAGGCAAAGTGTTAGTGGGTTTACCTATCAAGAAAATCTAAATATAAGCACTGATTCCTTAATTGTGCTCAGTAAACTGTATGTATGGTTAACACTGCACAACAGCATGTCTGATGATTGGGTTATGTTACATGATATTAGTCCAACTTTTAATGACAATTTCAAATCTGTGACTGAAATTTCTCTATCAGGTCTAGTTAACACAATATGACATAGACTTTTTTTAATAAAACGCTCTTTCATTATCTTATTACAAGACTTTTTTTTGACTTCCTTGCTGAAGCTGAAGGTGAAGACCTGAGCTTATTATTATTATTTATATACTCTTCGCAAATGAAACGAAAATGATTCGGATTATTCACACAAACACCTCTTGATGATGCCATATCAAACTATATTAAGAAAACTTAATATTGTTCTAGTAATTAACAAGTTTAGTGGAAGCTACCACCCGTAAACAAGGGCTGCTACATAAAAAAATGAGGGTATATGTAGAATCAGCGACGTAGAATTAGTAAACATCATGTGATAAAAGTCATTCATCAGACAAAAGTTGCAATTTTGTTGTGCCGTGTAATATATGCTCAAGACCCCTAGCAGCTCACACCGCTGTTGCCTTCTACTGCCTTTATGGTTTATATGCCTATGGTGGCCCATCTAGTGAGTCGGCGAGGCACCGTCTGCCATTCCGACTTTGTACTGAAACAGTATATCAGGCAGACGTTTTTTATCCATAGTTTTCATTATACCAGGCCACCAAACACCCGTCCATATAGCCCAGATTTATAAGGTTCCATACGTAGCAATAGTCTCCTACACCTGCTGCGGCTAGTGTCTCGATACTAAACTAAAACTCACATCTCATTCTAAACTAAAACTCTCGACGGGCTCCTGCATGTTGGACCCATGTCTCCGTGTAAGCCTGGGTTTTCCCTAACGCATTAGGAAAATACCCGTGAAAGAGTAATAAATAATAATATAATTTATAGCGTCAAACATGGTATGGTAAGGGTGTTACAATTATTTTGTTTCATATATTTGGCCAAGTGCACTGAGAAATATATGTGGTGTGACTCTAAAATATAGAAATTAGGAATAGTGTGATTAGAGAGAGATGCGGCATGTAAGTTGATATAGTGACAAGAATAGAAAAGGGTATGTTAAGCTGGTTTAGGCATGTAGAAGGAATGGATGAGAAAAGACTGACTAAGAAAGTTTATAAGGGCAGTGTGAATGGGAAAGTAGCAAGAGGAAGACCTAGGCGAAAGTTTCTCGATCAGATCGGAGGCGTTCTGGACAAAGGCCAGGTTAAGAGCACCTAAAACCGACGAGCGTGTATAAGAAATGTGATGCAAGTGAATGAAGCCAGAGAAATGTGTCAGGATCGTAGCAAATGGAAATCCGTAGTCTCTGCTTATCCCTCTGGAAAACAGGCGTGAATCTATGTATGTATGTATGTATGTATGTATGTTTGGCCGTTATACAGCTACATCAATAAAGTTCAAAAATTACATTTTATATTAAAACAACGGTTTATATATTAGTAGTGCTTATGATAGATTGTACTTATATCTCCACCTTTCACTCCAAGGTCTGATGCCAGAAGACACCGATACAGATAGCTCCACGTCCAAGGTAGACCGAGAGTCAGACCAGTACTCGCTGTCGGAACCAGAAGACTTCGAACAAGTGCAGCATCCCAAGGTCCAGGATGCCATACCTGTTCCTCAACATGCTAGAAAAGTAAGTGGTATTTCTTTCAATATGCATATGAAAACAAGTGAGAATCGGCAATAAATTGCCGTAAATCTTAAGAGTTCGAAAAAATGGTTCAAGTAATATGCAAAGGTCACGTAATACCACGTAACCTTGAAGTCAGAGGTCAAAGGTCATAGTCATTTCGGGGTATATCGACTATGCTGAGTCGAATGGCGTTGACCGCGAGTCTCTAGCTCTTAGTCCGGTTCTTGAGTTGAAAGATGTTGTATAAGAGTTTTTTCGAACTCTAAAAAAGGAAAAAGATTCTTTGTTTGCTAGGACAGACAGTAAGACACAATAGAACAATAAAAACATCTGCACGTATGGCGTAATGCTTTAAGTATTCGCATTGCCCCTCGCGCTGAGTGTTGTGGTTTTGATTCCCAACGGAACAAAAATTATTGTGATCCACAGTTAGCTGTTCTGAGTCCAAGTTTTCTTTGTCTCGTGTGACATTACAGTAAATTATAAGAAAATTAGAAATAATTGTAAGAAGTGTGGGAAAAGATTTCCAAAAACATGTTTTAAAGCGTTGGATTCTTTTTTGCTATTTTAATATTTTAAGAGAGGATTTTTTTTGACTGGGTCATATCTTATTCGCGTCATCCATTACTTGTTACCCGGGGCTTCCAAACCCTTAAATCCAGTCTAGTAGTAATTATGTACGTAACAAAATCAAAGAACAATACTTATGTATTATGGTTTTCTAGGTATCAGAGACGAGTTCAGAGCTTCCTTCAGAAGCTACCCCCACTGCCAAACCGACTCCAGCAGATGTGGCCAGCGAGATTGCCAGGAGGCTGGGTGGTGGATTACCAACCCCTAAGGTAAGGAAGCAGAACACCTAAATCTAGACTCAAAGATCAGCCAACGCCAACAGCCTTACTAAAAGCACACCTTCTCCACAGAAACGCAATAATAATCTTCTATGGTATACAGTGTGACTGGTTAAACATTGTACATACTTAAGGACATGATAATTTATGGTCAGATGTAAAGTATAAAAATAAAAAAAATAATAAAATTTGTGTAACCTGCAAAGAAAACCTTTATGAAAATTTGTATCAAATATCCATAAAATGTGGACACTGCGCGGGTCGCACACAGCTGTGCGCGCCGCGCTACCGAGGCTAATGACCTTTGATAAGAAAAAGACGGGCGGGAGTGCATATTCAGGTGCGGTAGCGGGGCACGGGGGCGGAGGTTTTGTTTAGCTTTGGTATATGCGGAAGAGCTTTTATTGGATAACTAGGTAAAATTTTAAGTACCTACTTTTTTTAGGTATTCGGTTCCAGAATCGAGTACTGAATCCCCTTCTTCAATATGTCCAGTCTTTTACCAATCAGCCTGTATATTACTAGCTGCCCCAGTTTTCACCCACGTTTATGATTACTGCTCCGCTGCCAAGTTATGTACTCACCTACAAGTTATGTAGGTTCCCCCGCACACCTACATTTAAGTAGTTGTTCCGTCACATAATAGTATCGTACGTGCTTTTTTATTTTCACAGTCATATGATAATTACTCCTTTTACCAGATTTTAGACATGACATCACCACCCTCAAGATTCAATACTTACTTTAGGTGATATTTTCAATTATCAGCATATTTTCTACTATAACTGTATTTAAATAAAGATTATTATCATAAAAATTTTGTGTTATGATTAACACAGGATGCTCTTACGACCTTATATTATAAACATACCACATAGTAACACTACATTATTATATATCGCACTCTTAATAAAACAGCGACTTAACTCGAAATTTGAAAGTAAGGCAATTTGATCTCTAATTGTATATGTTAAATTCTAATATTATATTTGTGTTAAATCTTTGCAATAGAGTTCAAATTTGTTTAATCCAAAATACTGAGATAAGTCTCTGTTTTATTAAGGGTGCGATATATTCAGGGTCATTAATAGATTTTATCCTGTTTCAGTTGGAACCTGAGAACGAATACGACGAACCAACGAAACCTACAATTAGGAAGATATACAAACCTCAGGAACCTGTTGCAAGTAAGTTTATCATACTAATATTATAAATGTGAAAGTTTGTGAAGATGGATGAATGTATGGATGTTTGTTACTCTTTCACGCAAAAACTACTGAACGGATTTTGATAAAACTTTACAGTATTATTGTTTATACATCAGAATAATATTTAGGCTACTAAAAAACTATCTTAACATACATCTACATTAACACAAGCGAAGCCGCGGGCAAATCTAGTATCACCAAATAATTGGCAATTGTAACCAATTATTTGGTGATGGTTGAAGAAGCTGACTCGTCCGTGATCTACCACCGTCTTACAGGCATTCTGAGTGAGAGTACCTACTAATACTGTCTCTGAGTTTCACATGGTAAGATTTACGGAGGTGCACACACCTGTTCCTCAAATACAAAGTTGAATTTCTTTAAAAAATTTGTTGTTCTTTAGTTTACTCGAAAAGTTAGGGTTCTCGAAAATTTTACTTGTTTTTATACTACTAGAGAGCCAATAAACAAACTAAATTTAATATTGTTTTACGTTTACGCGAATATTATAAATGGCAATTAAACTTCTAAAATATTCTCCCCATCATATAGACCGACCCGTCAGAAGTGATCCTCTCATAAAAAATTTGCGGTCCCAATACTAACGTAAGGGTTAACTACCGGTTTTCCCGCTAGTAAGGGGTCGTTCAAGTATTTAGCACCAAGGGAGGTCTTTGCCATGCTTATTTTGGATTATAGATCATGATTTATACTTTTGCTGCCAAGGGGGGGATAGGAGAAGGAGTTAAGAATGCCAAATCGTCCTTACGTAATATTTGAAATCCCAGAATCATAAATATATTCTCTTACGGCTCTATCCCTGAAGAAGTAGTAGACGTGTTTGCACTCACATTTCATCTACAATGATTTTAGAACCCTCGTAATCCTGGCGTGTCTAATGTCGTATCCCAGACTCCGTGCTGTTACTGACAATTCCCTGCCAGAAGAACCCTAACACACTTTTCGGAACCCAGAAACCGAACATGAGAATAAAACTTGGCACAGGTAGACCAAGTATGGGCAGAGCTTCTCGCCTTTCGTGGTGGGATGTGGAGAAGCTGAACCGGGAACTACAGGAAGAGGCAGCCATAGTGCAAGCTTGGCTGTGTCCTACGTCTGGGAAGGTAGACTTCGTGCCTGTCCGCGCTCGCAACGTCATCCAAGCTGGTTGCAACGCGGCCAAGCCCGGTGTACGTCACCGGACTCCGAGGAAGTGGAACGACTGGTGGTCCGACGAGCTGGAGGACCTCCGTGCGGCCAGAATTCGTGCCCGGAGATTGTACACACGCTACCGACGCCGTCGCCATCGCGATGAGGAGGAGGAGGGCCGGCTGCATGAAGCGTTTCGCGAGGCGAAAGCGGCTTTGCAGTCGGCGATCTGCCGCGCCAAGGAACAGGCGAAAGGTGAGATACTGGAGGGTCTAGACCCATATCGCGCGGCGCCGGTTCCGTGCGCGGGTACCTCTCACTTACGGAGACCCTCCAGCACATCAAGGCGCTGGGTTTAAGGGAGGCTTTTAGCTAGACGGAGGCCCTGGTCTTTCATAGGCTCCGTCGCTATAGCCACCCAACAGTGCCTCGATAATGGTGGGCTTGACGTGTGTTCCCGTCCAGGCTCACATGAGGTACCGGGATTTGGTCCTGGACGGAAGGTGGCGCTTCGACGGGCACCTTAGACAACTCGCTCCGAAGCTTCTCGGCACTGCGTCCGCCCTTGGGCGGCTATTGCCGAATTTGGGCGGGCTCAGTACCGGTTGCCGGCGACTATACACGAGGGTTATCCGGTCAATGGCGCTTTACGGCTCACCGTTGTAGGCGTACTCCCTGACCGCTCAGTGCAGGATATCTTGCGGAGAATGCAGAGAGTCATAGCGGTCAGGGACATACGTGGCTACCGCACGGTGTCGACTGATGCAGTTTGCGCATTGCCCGGGACACCCCCATGGGATTTGGCGGCTGAAGTGCTCGCCGAAGTGTTCACAGTGAGTAAGGAAGTGCGGGAGAAGACGGGTTGTCGTCCCCTCCCGGCAATGATAGCACGCGCGCGTGATCGAGTCCACCAAGGCATAATTTTGCGACTGGTGGCGTCTTTGGCCAGTTTTAGAACCGTTGGGGCCCTCCAGCCGGTGTTGGAGCGCTGGGCAGGGCGGAAGCATGGGACCCTTTGCTTCCGGCTGGTGCAGGTATTATCAGGGCCCGGTTGCTTTGGCAAGTACCTGCACACGGTCGCTTAGAGAGAACCGAGTCCCATCTGCCACCACTGCGAGAGAGAGGAGAACACGGCGCAGGACACGCTTAAGCAATGTCCTGCTTAGTCGGTGCAGCGTCGTGAACCTGTTGAAGTAGTGGCTGAAGACCTGTCGCTGCCGGCTGTGATCAAAGCCATGGTCGACAGCGAGAGGAAGTCAGTAGTGGTCGAGATTACGACTTCGCAGAAGGAGGCGGCGAAGTGGATCCGTGAGAAAAGTATGCTTGCCGAGCCGCCGCCAGGTTCGCCGGTGCGCATATGCGTGCCTTATGCCGCCGTAGTGAAGGCCGCGGGCGGGCGATCGAGGATCTTCCGCCCGCCAGCCATTGAGTCGGAGCGACGGCCTCTTCCGTGCCGGGGCGTAGTCAAGGAGTCGTCGCCGGCAGACATTCCATCTATGCATTGGGCTCTGCTGGGTGGTAAAATTTAAAATAATTTGTTTTGATCTGAGTATAGGGCAAATAAGATATTTTTCAGATATACATTAGGATTCTTTAATATGACCACACTCTTACATGCTGTATCTTTGCTGGTCTTTATGGAAATATATTCCGATTTCCATCCTCCAGGTACAATATTCCCTGACGAGCCCCCACCTCTTGAAGACCAGAGCGAGGAGGAGGCGGATATCTTCGCAGACCTGCACCGCAACCAACCCTACAAGCAACCGTATGCGCGACAGTACGTCACCGATGAGCTGTTTGGAGGAGATGACACGGAAAATGATGAGGGAGGGGATATATTCAGCGATTTTGCTAACCAGGTAATTGTGGCCAAGTATTGTGGGCTTAATACCCGCGATTAAAGATAATTTTGAGTTTGCGTGCTCGGGTGTAGTGGTTAAGGTGGTTGCCTGTCGCTACACCGCGTGTTGTGGGTTCGATCACCACACGGGACAAAAATTTGTGTACCGCAAATAGTTGTACAAGTCTTTGTGTTCGTTGTTTGAATGTTTGTGGCGTCCGCCATGACACAGGAAATCATTCCATTGGTAGAAGTAGTATGACACACAGATTTTGCTAGCTGTGTTTCAGGCCGCACATGATAGGCGCAAAACTAGTCGATAACCGATCATATTGCCGGTGTATATAGAACTATATTTTTTGTATTACCCGGTAATCGTACGTGGTACTTTAACATCAACAGTAACTCATTCCAGAACATTCTATTAAAAAAATTTTCTCCCGCAGCCCTCCAATGTCACGAAGCCAACATCACTATTCGACGCGGGCCCCAAACCCCACATGTTCGATCGACAGCCGATCTATACAGAACCGGTTTCAGTCTTCAGGCCACCTGAGCCATCGGTGCGAACAGAGCAACTGCGTACACCGGTTCAACAACCAGTTAGAACTGTGGAACCTAACCATACTGCTGATGCTAACGACGATAAAGGCGTGAAGGTAAGTGTTAGAAGATACAGAATATCAAGTTATAGAAGTACACTCCCACTGTTGACCGCGATAATAGTACGGATAGCGCAGTGGAAAAGTGGTTGTCTTGCCGCGGCTCCGCGTTGAGGGTTCGAAACCCACACGAGTCAATCATTTGTGTGATCCACTAATGATTGAAGCTGCAGAAGCAACATTAGTCGATACCACCTGCGAAATTTCAATTGCCTCTTTCTTTCAAATTCATAGCACGTTTTAGTTTTTATTGTAGTAGATAATAGTTATTAACCCGGCGTCGTTGACGCTGGGTAATATTTACCCGAGGTGATTTTAAGAGGGTATATTTATTTTTCCTGACGTCCATCTTACTTATCCGCCAGTATAGCTGGAGATACAACTACCCTCTATTTGGATTATTGTTTACATCATTATTACGCCGCTCGTGTAGTGAGATACAAGTGTTTCAATTCAAAACGGGTAAGTTTTACCCACCGTAGTAGATAGTGATAGTGTAATATTTTCATGACGTATTTTTATTCGTGTTTATAATACTTTTCGTGTTATAAATAAAAAAGTTACTTTTCATTATAAATTGGTACCATCTTTTATTTTATCACATGCGTAAATACTGTTTCACCAATAATCAATTAAAATGTAATATAAACTATGTATAAAACTATTGAAAAATTTTCAAATTAAAATTCGGGTAAAATTTACCCGATGTCATCGGCCGGGGAATTTTTTTCACGTCATCGGCGCCGGGTTAAAAGATAGTTGATAAATAAACACGATTCAAAAATACAGAATAATGATTTGGATTGAAATTAAACTAATTTATACAGATTTTATAGCGTTGTTTATTTAACACTTTATTACATTATTTAAAAACTGTTACACTACTACTAGATACTATAAAATTTTACTAATTTTCAAGGTAATTAAATTATTTAAACTATTTATATTTAAGTTTACATTTACACTTTCCCCGACGTTTCGGTTGCTTTTCAGCAGCCATGGCTGCTGATAACGCGATAAAATCCGTATATAGTAGTTTAATTTCAAAGAATAACATTCACGTAAACAGAAAAGAATATAATGATTTGGATTTTTAATTAATAAAATACTTTCACGAATATGTTACATACATGGGAGACCTTGAACTGCCAAGTAGATCCCAAGGCACGCATATCTGACTTTTCGAAGTTATGTGTGTATTAAATAACTAATTATCGCTTGCTTTAACTAGGAAATCTGCATATCTGAGAGTTCTCCATAATAATATAATATTCTACCACATACACACAACACCATCTAGCCCAAACTAAGCAGAGCTTGTACTATGTGTACTAGACAATGGATAAACATACATATATACTTTTTTTTGTAATTACATACATATTATACATAGAAACAGACCAGACCAAGACAAACATCCATGTTCATGCACACAAATGTTTGACTTGTGCGGGAATCGAACCCGCGACCTCAGGCGTGGCAGTCGGTTACACTAACCACTACGCCATCGAGGCTGACAAGATAAATAATGGTCTCGAAGATATGTGAAGTCTGTCAACCCGCACTGGGCCAGCGTGATGGACTACAGTCTAACCCTTCTCACACTAAGAAAAGGCCCGTGCCCAGCAGTGGGACAGTTTAATACAGGACTGATATTATATAAAATGGGTTTGTCTGAAAAAAAAAAGGATTTTTCAGTAAAACCAACGGGTTGTTCTTGAATGAATTGAGTGATGATGTGATGTGAATGATCGCCGGCTTCAATTTTTGCACCAGTTGCATCTTGTAAGGCTCTAAATCCAAATCCTTACGCAGAATTCGCCATGTAGTTTTTGTGCATAATCGTACGAATACGTCGAGGAATTGACAAATTTGGATCTTCTTCAACACTCTGGCTCACGGCTGCAATGTTCTCACTTGAACGACCCGGTTGAACACGCATTGGTGTTGGCACATTATGTACCGACCCTGTCGACTCAAATTTATTGACCTAATTTTTAATAGCGTTCTCAGCGATTATGTTGACCGAAAATATCCCGCATTTTAGGAAATGTAACTTTTACAGATCCACCCTTTTCATAGTGAATTTTTATTATTTTAATGCGATTTTTGAGTGAAATTGAAATCTTTGTAATAATCGCCCAAGCTTCTACTATAGATATTTAAAAAACTAAATGTCAAAGCTGGCATATAGTGCCGGTGTGACCATATTGAAGAACAAAGTTCTTGTTGAAAACCCCTATATATGTTATATGTTCAGTTGAACATTTAACATATTCGTAAAAGTAAATTATCTTTGAAATTTGAAATATAATATTCGCGTAAACAGAAGACAATATTATGTAAATTATCTTGTTGACTGTAAAATAAATATATATGATAGTATTAACCCTATTTGTATGCTGCGCACTCGCACTGTATAGCTTCTTAGCATGAGATATATAAATAATAATAAAGGCATAGTCCACCACGCTGGATCAGGCTGGCAGATATATTTTTTTAGCTATGGTTTTCCTTTCGAATACTTGGTTTGAAACTATTAAGACTAACCCTGAACGACATGCGTAAGATTCCTTATTATTATACCCAACTAGCTTTTGCCCGCAGCAACTCGCTTGCTCGGAAACAGTACTTTTTCTATATGAAAGTTAACGTGTACGCGAAATTTCATGATCGATTTCATGGTCGAGTAGTTACGACATGAAAACGTTAAAAGTAAACTTAATTTAGCATTTATAATATTAGTTAGGATACTCCACAATTTCATATTTCACGTTCATGACTACAGTAAAATTCATGTGTTTTCAGAAACCCGTCGGAGGAATCTCGCTCTTTGGCTCCAACAAAGGCGCGGAAAGCATCGGAGCTGCCATTCTGAAACGGAACCGACGCAAATCATCAACTTCCGGTGACGAAAGCGCAAACGACGCACCAGATTTACCACCGTCGGTAAACGAACTGCAGGCAAAGAAAGAGAAAGATATATTTGACGATCTATTTGCGAAAAGCGAAGCTAAGAAGGTAAAACCGAAAGGCGATAATATAATCAAAGATATAAAACATGAGATCCAAAGGAAAAAAGAAGAAAAGACTAAAAAAGAGAACCCTAGAGCAGTCGATCTGTTTAGCGACAATCTTTTTGATGATATTGACGATATATTCACAACTAATATAGTCAAATCTTCAAAAGATAACAAGAAATCTATCTTTGAAGACGAAGACGATCTTTTCTCAGAAATCGCCGAGCCGAAAACCGTACAACAAGATATCAAAAGTAGTAGTGATAACAAGAAAAGTTTGTTTGATAGTGATGACGATCTATTTTCTGATAAGATCGCTAATGACAAACCTAGTATAAAAAATAAAACTAAACCTATTACTAAAGTAAGTGAAAATACTACAAAACCTACGGCAACTACAAAAGTTACTAAACAAATTACTAGTATATTCGACGATGACGAAGACAATATATTTAGTAATCTAAATACTAGTAAACTAAATGATGTCACTAAAGTACAAAACGTTACTATAGCTAAAGGCGAATCTAATTTAACTAAAAATATTGAAACATCCAAGAAAGTATTTAATAGTCCATCACTTTTTGATGATGATAATGAAAGTGATTTGTTTGCTGAACCTCTAAAATCTTCAAGTATTGTACAAAAGAAAGAAGCTGTTGATTCAGTAGAAACATCAAACAAAACTGAAGTCAAAATATCAGTCGATATCCATGAAAAGAATATAGATGTTATAATCACAAGTCCTGAAAAAGTTTCGGACATAACTTCAAGCATAATTGAAGCAAATAGTCAAGCAAAGATTGAAATAAATACTGATAGTTCTAGTTCAGTAAAATCGGATGATAACCGAGAAGATTTAATTAAGCAATATGATCCGGTTAAAGAAGATACTAAAATATTTGCTAATGATGTGATAACTAATACTGAAAAAAGCTCTGAAAGCAATAATTATGATACTAGTCCTGAAACAGTAAAAGAGAATGTGTCATCAAGTAATTTCAATATGAACACTAAAACTACAGCCATCCAAAAAATGCTTGATGATAACAATGACAAAACTTCAGAAGATGATTTCAGCGAACAAGATTTCGATGATGAACCTATACAAGAGACTAAACCTAATCAAAATAAAACCAGCAATACTATTCCAGGCAACACAACTAATGAAACACACAATATTTTTGATAACACCGCTTTAGAAGAAGATATTTTTGCATCACCCAATAATATACCACATTTAGATAAAAATGAATATACAAATACAGAAAAAGTAATAAAGCCTGAGACCAAAATAGACAATAAAACAGATATTATTTCTACATCAGATATTTTTACTGATATTGTAACTGAACCGCCAGCTTTCGAAAAACCCAAAGAGCCTAAAAAGAGTAAAAACGTTAATGCCTTATTCGATGATGATTCTGATGATGAAGCGTTATTCTTCAAGAAAGAAGACGTTATCATCGACGAAAAACCAGAAGATTTTACCATCAAACAGGATAGGCTATTCGATTTATTCACGGATGAACCACCAGATGAGGATTTTACTAAAATCGATGAAGATTTAGATGATGATCTGTTTAGTTCGTTACCGAAACCAAAAATCCCTAAAGATAAGGTACATCGTACAAGTCATTTCAATAATGATTTTATGTCCGGTGATTTGCCTGTATCTAGTGACTTCCCTATAACTGATGATGTACTTAAACCTGATGATATAGTTGTACCAGATAATATAGCTATCCCTGAAGTTAATAAAGAAGTTAAAAATGAAACAACGATTTACAAACCAGAAAAACAGCGATCGCTAGACGAGTCTAAAATACCTGTTATAGAACCAAAAGAAAATACCGATGATATATTTAAACTACCAACAACAGAAATTAAACAACTCCAACCAGCTAAAGAATCGAGTAGTATTTTTGATGATAGTAATGATATATTCAAGGAACCTGTAAGTCTAACAAGCAACTTATCAGAGAAGCAGGAATATATATTAGATGATGATGAAGAATTATTTCAATCGCTGCCTGCACATTTACCTCAACAGAAAAGAGATACAATAAATAAAAATCAAGACACTGATTACAGATCAGACGAAGAACTATTCAAATCACTACCGATCATAGAAAAGTCCTACTCCGTAAAGGAAATACCCAAACCATCCTTGAGCAATAAAGACTTCTTCAAATTACCTTTACAGAGATCAAATTCAACAAATTCCGATTTACAACAAGAGAAATCTGAGATTAAGAAAGTTGAAAAGTTAAAAGTAGGACTAAACATAAATGTCAATGCTTTATTGCCGGGAGCATCACCTAAAAAGGTCAAGCCTATTGACAGTCCAGATGGACAATCACAAAGTATTGCCGAAACACCAAAAGATGACCCAAAAATGACAAAATCCGTGAGCTTTGACGGCAAACCTGAATCTGAAGTTCTAGACAACAAACTGTCAAAAGAAAGACCTAGGATCCAAGTTAAGAGGCGACCATCTACTCGAAAAGCTAGAAGAGAGGCTGTCCGGAAATCTGGTATAGATTTTGGAGATGACTCCACTGATAATTCTAGCTCCATAGATGATCCTCCTAAACATAAACCTGAAATAAAAAATATTGAAGATACAAGCAACAAAGTTGACGATAAAGACAGAACTCATAAAGACATCGAATATATTGAACCATCTAAAGTAGAGGCTAATGTAACACCTATAAAATCTGAACTACAGGATGAGACAGCAGATATACAAGATAAAATTAAGCCTACAAAACAGCCTGTGAAATCAGACAGCACTACTAAAATTGTATACATATTAAATGATGAAGATATTTTTAACACTAGTGTTATAGAAAGTCCTGAATCTACAAATGATCTAGTTACAGCAAGTTTAGCTACAAATCTAGCCACTTCTGTAACCAGACAATCAGATATTCTTGATCCAAGCGCAGACTCAAATCTAGGTATTAAAACTTTAGGCAACACTTACAAATCTATAAAAGGTGATGACAGTAAAAACGTTGCTAAATCTCTATTCGGTGATGATGAACATTCAGACAATAGTGATGAATTATTCAATAATAAAAAGCCTGTAGCTAAATCTAAGATATTTGATTCAGATAGCGAAGAAGAGCTGTTTGGGAGTAGTAAGAAAATTGAAAAAGTGATAAAGGCAGAAAAAATGATGAAAGTAGAAAAGGTGAAGGAAGTGAAGGGTTCGCTGTTCGGTGATGATGATGATGATGATGATCTGTTCGCAGTGAAGAAGACTAAGAAAACTGCTGGTAAGTACTCATGTATAATAAATTCAATCCCGCACTAAGAATAATTCCTGTATAACCTGGGACTTTACAAATATTCAAGCAACGGAGACAAAGAACATCCAGACTAGGAACAATTATTTATGGATCACACAAATTTTTGTCCCATGTGGCGATTGAACCCGCAACATGAGGCTATTTTAACCACTACGCCATCCGTGCAGTCTAGTCATTAATAGCCGGAATCCAACAGATTTAAATGCGCTGAATTTTGCGCTGATGCTTGTGAGCTTGGTCCCAATTTAGCTTCTCACCCAAAGTAAAATGCTATTTGGTTTTATGTTAGGAAAACTGCATTTGCACGGGGCTTGGTCCCGTGGTGGGCCCTCGGATTTATGAATGGTTATAATAATAATAATAATAATAATAATAATAATGTTTATTTGCACGAAAAAAAAAAAAAGGTTTTACAATATCAGCACTTTGATTACACTGTATCCTTAATAAAATAAAGACAATTTTATTCAGTTATAAGTGTTATGTTGAACTCTGGTACCCATGGTAAGATTTAACTTGTGTTATGGGTACCAGTGCCCTTCCATGTAATTACTAAATTAAATAAAATAAGGAGCGATTATACATGGATATAAATACACAGTAAGAATATTTATGTAGAACCCTAATTTGATCAGCCTCATATGAATAAATATATAATAATAACATATTATGTTTATATTGTGTGTATTTGTGTGTGTGTGTGTGTGTGTGTGAATGCGTGTGTGTGTGTGTGTGTGTGCGTGCGTGCGTGCGTGCGTGCGTGCGTGCGTGCGTGCGTGCGTGCGTGCGTGCGTGCGTGCGTGCGTGCGTGCGTGCGTGCGTGCGTGCGTGCGTGCGTGCGTGCGTGCGTGCGTGCGTGTGTGCGTGTGTGTGTGCGTGTGTGTGTGCGTGCGTGTGTGTGATATGTAAGTGTGGAGTGGTTATATGTTTATGTGGAAAAGTGTTGGACTAGTGTGAACATTTTTATTATAGAGTAGACATCTTCAGTAATTTTTCAGTTTCATCATAATTTAACATTTGTAACAATTCATAGACCTTCCTTTTACACTCTTGCCTACAGAGGGGGTAAATATTGCATATTTTATTAATTTGGTTATACAAGTAACTACTGATAACGTGATAATGATGTTGAGCGAGGGAAAATTTCGATTTATGGGTGTCACATACTTTATATTGTCTACGGGTTTGAAGAACATTGACGTCATATACCATAGAACAGTGCTTGCGCAATATGGTTTGTAGGACAAAGAGCTGTCTAATTGTAAGAACATTAAACTCTGCGTAGAGGATTTGTGTGGGATATCTAAAAGGTTTGGACATTATGACTTTTAGGACTGCTCTTTGTGCACGCTCGACTTGTAGTAGATGCGTCTTATGAGCCCCACCCCAGACTGTAATGCAGTATGTCAGTAAGGACTGACATAGCGCGAAATACATTGTCCTTAGAGTGTCCGTATCCGCGGAAAATCTAATTTTTTTAAAAATAAATATTAGCTTACGAGTCCGGGCAGTCAGATTCTCCAGTTGAGGTTTCCATTTAAGCGAGTTGTCAATGAGAACTCCAAGGTATTTCACTGTGCCAGTTCTTAAAATTTGAGGACAGGAACACAATGAAAAGGAGTGGTTGTGACTGCAGGTATGAGCCTTAAGAACGAGAGAGTCAAAGATATGCGAGGGGGGAGCTTTCAAATAAAAAGGCATGTAAACTGTTTTTTTAAGATTTAATGTAAGTACATTATTAGAAAGCCAAGCCATCACTGTTCTAAGACTCTCTTCCGCGTTTTCAAAGGTCTCAGACCAGTTCCTACCGTGTGCCAGTAGTGCCGTGTCATCAGCATATGAGTAAATAGAGCAGTTTTTGAGAGGTAAGTTGCAGAGGTTGTTAATGTAAATTAGGAATAATGTCGGACCAAGAATTGAGCCTTGGGGCACGCCAAAATTCAGTGGTTCAGTCTCACTGATGACATCATCTATTTTTACACACTGAGAACGATTTCTGAGGTAGTCTTTGAGGAGTTCGTGTGTATGACCACGAATTCCAATTGATTCCAACTTATTCAAGAGATGAGGAACAGACACAGTATCAAACGCCTTCGAGAGATCCAAAAAGATGCCCAGACATTTTGAATTGTTGTCTAGTTTTGAGACCACATTGTCTATTAGTGAGGCAACGGCATCTTCAGTCGATTTTTTCCTTCTAAATCCGTATTGATTAGGTGCTAAGAGTCTATTGGATTCTAAGAAACCTATCAATCGATGGTTGATAATTTTTTCTAGTATTTTGGAGATGGCAGGCAGGACTGATATCGGCCTATAGTTATCGACACAGTGTCTGTCCCCACCCTTGAAGATTGGGTGGACAATGGCCTTTTTAAGTGATGTAGGGAAGCAGCCCGAAGACAAAGATATATTACAGATGTGTGTTATAACGGGTACAAGTACAGGCAGACACAGTTTTAGAATTCTTGGTGAGATACCATCCCATCCAGGCGCAGCATCTGTACGGAGATCAAGAATAAGACGTTGTACCTCTTGTTCGTCTGTGGGCAAAAGCACAAGTGAATTGCTTGGATTTGCTTTCCCTGGACACTCATTAGTAATTTGACTGTGACTAAACTTAGAAGCTAATTTACTTCCGACATTTGCAAAATAGTTATTGACAGCATTGGCAGATGATATATTATTATCATAGATAGACAAAAGTTCTTTGGGAGATATAATATTACGGTTAGTGTTTGTGATATTCTTTATAACTTTCCAAGTGGCCTTAGGGTTATTTTTTGCTTTAATAAATTCGTTTTTTTCATAAGCTATTTTTATATTTTTAAGTAACTTATTACAGAAGTTGCGATATCTTGTGTAGGTTACTTTAAGAGTATAATTATTTGGGTCTTTTATTAATTCAGATGACATTTTATCCCTGTTGCGAATGCAGCGTAATAGACCGTTGGTAATCCAGGGTTTAAGTGTTCTACGTTTGGATGGTATATGAACATACTTTGAATGATTTGCAATGCATGAACCAATGGTGGAAATCAGAAGTTCTGTAGCGGTATTAGCATCCTGTGTGTTCATTATATTACTGAAATCGGTAGAATACAAGTTTGAGATTAAAGCAGAGTAGTCGAGAACGATTTTGTTGGCTTTAGGAGTTGCGGGTAACCGTTCACAGTCAATACTAATGTAAGTAGGCTTATGGTCTGTTATATATGTGTCAAATACCAGAGTCATTGTTTTTAGGCCGGATTTGACCATAACGTGATCCAAACAAGACTTGTCACGAGTAGGAAATAGAAGTGAGGGTAGGAAACCATGCGATGCGATCATGTTTAGATATTGGTTTGATTGTTGAGTTAGACTATTTGGCGTTATATCTATGTTTATATCACCCATGATCACTATATTTTTATGTTGTGATATAGATGTAAGAATGTTATTTAACTCATTGGTAAAATTATCGCAATTTCTTACCGAAGGTGAACGATATAGCGCTACTACAGATATATCTGAATTTGTTAAGTGACATACTAGACAACTAGAATCGCTAATTGAGGGCTCTGTTATAGTGTGTAGCAGTTCCAATTTTACGTAAATAATTACTCCATCATTTTGATTTTTAGGGTTGCTCGTGTGATAGGAAACGTAGCCTTCTAACTGTGGAATTGTTGGCGATGCACCCAACCAGCATTCTGTTAAAATTATTAATTCGCACGTGATGTTAGAGCTGTGAAGAAATACTGTAAATGAGTCAAAATTACAGTTAACACTGCGAATATTAATGTGTAGTATATTTACAGACTTTGGTGTTATTTGCAATGTGTCTTTATAAGAATTTGGTGTGCAAATGTGTGAGTTTGGGATACCGAAAGAATCTATTTCATTTATTATTACCGGGTCAATCATTTTGTAAATGGATATAAAATACACAGTTCTTGAATTTATAATATATATTAACCTGATATAGAGTGTATAGTGTGCAGAGGTGGTTGTTGTTATGAGTAAAATGTTTTAAAAAGGGTAAAGTGTATAAAATGTATAAAATGTAGATCAGATAATTAATTAATCTATAATTCAAATGAGATGGCAAGTTGTATTTATTTTTAGTACCAATAGAAAGAAGTTTATAATATTGAGGTTGTAAGGTTGAGGCATGTATACGTATCTTAAAATATAATACTAACGTTAGGTTATTTGTGTATATATGAACAATATTAGTTTTGTAGTGATTAGCATAACGTAGCAAAGCAACAAAACCTGTGCATATGAAATAATGTATTTCTATGAACGTGGATACATAAGTGAGGCAGTTATTTTTTAAGTACTTATAATTTTGTGAGGCATTAGGAAGAGTGAGCAGTAGGCAAACACATTGGTATACCATCACGTTCATATAAATCAGGGTAACAATGTATGGAATATAGCAAAAAAGTATTTTACTTAAACAAACTTCATGAAAGAAATAATGTACTGTTACAAGAGAAGTGAGTATATGAAAGGATCTATTCTTTCTTAAGTAACAATTTAAGGCACTGACTAGAGCGTATTGTGACAGCTTCCATACCCTCACGTTCTCTAACAAAAATTTTTCCATTATGGGACCAGCAGAATCTATAATTGTTAGATTTACAAAATGTACGAGCTTCGTAAAATAACTGACGTATACTTCCGGGAAGATGTTCGGCAATATAGATAGGAAAAAATTGACCACTGATACCAATATGCCCCGTGTTTAATTTCTCTGGTGGGGGAAGGCCTTTATTAAAAGCGCGGGTGGCACTGATTACCTGGTTTTTCAGTGGAACACTTATGAATTCGGCCACAATTGGCCTATTGGAGCCTTTTTTCCCAGGTAAACGGTATACATCACGCAGCTCGGTGGATTTTACTGGAACTTGTACAACATTGCAGGTTTGAATTACAGTAGAGGTTAAGTCACTAGTAGTTTCCTTTTCATTGTGCGGAACATTCCTAATTTCTATTGTGGAAGATCGCTGGCTACGTTGCAGGTCAGTGACTTTTCTTTCAAGCTCTAGAATATAGCTACGTTGTTCTAGTCTTTCTTTTTCTAATTTTTCTATAGTTAGTCTCATGGTTTCGTACCCATTATTCATATACTCTATCGCCTTTTCTATTTCAGTATTCGTTTTTTGTATGTTTACGTTTTGTTTCTTGACCTCAGCAATGTCAGACGATAATTTAGTTAGAATCGAGTCTTGGTCCGACTTCCACGAAGTCAACATAGTCGTTATTTTATCTTCGAACGATTTTATTTCATTTTCAGGTGAAAAATCCGGACGTATACGTTTGTTTCTCGACGTTACATTATTGTGATCAGATGCAGTATCAGGTGTGTTCATAGCTAGCTGATTTTCGTCGTTGTCTGTGCTAGGAGGCGGAGTACGTACAACCCTTGGCATCTTGTATTTACAATAAATTCAAAAGCTCGACAGTAGATATATTGGTGCTGTGCGCTCGCGCAGACCGCAAGTAAACGTTGTAAAGGCAGACACAGAACGCGGGTCTTTCCAGCTACAGACACAGTGCGACGCAGTGTATAGTGGGCGTAGCTTCTCTCTCTGTCCCACCGGCGCGCGACGCGCCGCACGGACGAGCGGTAGGGGAAATGAACAGTGACACGGTACGACACAGAATGACACAGAACGCGACTCTTTCCAACTACACAACACAGAGTTTTTTCTACGTAGTCCGTTATTTAAAATTTTGAGATTTAAAATGTTTATAACTTTTTAACCACTTAATATTTTTAAAAACTGTTTTCACATATATCACATTAGTTTCTTACTTCACTTCATAGTCTATTTTATATTCATTAATTTTATGTTTTATGCGCGTACAGATTTAAATTGCAGCAGTCACTTAAAACACGTCTTTCTCAGCGGATCGCTCTAGTCTGATTCGGATATAGTACATATCTGCCTGCCCTTTCAGGTATATGCTGACATAATTCTATGTTATGTTCAGATATTAAGCCTTCTATCTATATAACCGAGAAAGCATAAGCAGAGGTTACTACTTATTGTTTTAGTTTAGCCGTGAGCTCCTCATAGACTCAACACTTTGATTATATCTAACATAAATGTTAGTCAATTATCAATAATCTAAGTCAGTAATTTTCTAAACTCACTACACGATAAAAAACGAACGAACGAACACCGCAAAGAAGTGTTAGTAACAGTATTTTTCCTGGATGCAAGGTACCTCTTGTGCTTTTCTGTTCCCCTAGCAACGTGTATCCGAAATTTCATGATTATCGGTCGAGTAGTTAAGACGTTAAAGCTTAACAAACAAACAAACTCACATTCGCATTTATAATATTAGTTAGGTTTTATTTTGTACAAAATGATTTAAATGCACTCTAAAGAAAAAGTTAAAAGTGTATTATAGATGGAACATAATCATATCTGTAGGTCTTTTAATGTGTAAATTATGGGTCGAAAATAATGCGTAGGTAATGTGCATAGTAAAAGGTCTAGAATGCTAAGGTGCTCATATCCCTTTACTCTATTTACAGATCCACCTCCACAACCGCAAAGGTCGACACCAAATGTCAAAGAACCAGCAAAGCCCACACAAACAGTGTTCGAAGATCCGCTTTCAATGTTTGGTGACGACGACTAGAGTGCAATTATTAAACATAGGTGGCGCTACTGTGACTTGAGACCTTTAATACTATATAACAATCTAACTGCCACCCGTGGCTATGCTTACGTTAAGCCTTACGAGCTTCGGATAAATACAAGCTATTTTCATACCTAATTTAAATAAACAAAGCTGATTGTTTTCACGGCCTCAGTGGTCTTGCCCTTGCGCAGCTTGCGCTAACAGCAGGGTGTCTTATTTTGTGTAGAATGTGGGGAGATTAACATCTCTGGTGTTGCAAGTTAATCGACGGCAATCTTTAACCGTCAGCTGGACAGTATATTACTACCACAGTAGTGCCAAACATGACAAATAGATTAAGGAAACATAAAAAAAAACATATATTTAACGGTGAAAGAAAACTGCATGTTTGAGAGTTCTCCATAATGTTCTCGAAGTATGTGAAGTCTGCCAATCAGCACTAGACCAGCGTAGTGGACTATGTCCTAACCCTTCTCACACTGAGAAGAGGCCCGTACCCAGCAGTGGGACAGTATAAAACAGAGCTGATATTGTATATATTATATATTGTTTATTGCCAAGTAATCTTTACAATAATTTGCGGTATTCAGTGGGCCCACACTAGGCAAAGCCTGTTCTACATTATTAAGTAAATATCACACAGATTCAAACTTCTTGAGCATACAGTACCATGCAATGTCAATAAAGAGATATTTTAAGATTGTAGCAACTAGCCGTAGTGTCTGCCTATCTTTTTGGAAAATGGTCGTTAATCTATGTACCAGGAATTTGTCAGACGACGATTTGATGCATCCAGAAATTTTTGTGTGTATATATGTATATATTAATAACGCCATGAAAGTATTACATCAACATTTTGTTATGTAATGTTTACATGACAAAACTAGAGTTGTTCCTTCATTCTTTCTTTCTTTTTATGTTAGCAAAGAAAGAAAAGAAAAAGGCTAATGGACTTACAGAATAATTAAATTATATAATGTATAATATAGGTCTGTTTTTATAAACTCGGGCTATATCTCAGTGTGAGAAGCATTCGGGCATAGTCAACTAGGTGCGCATGAACTTATGCGCACCTAGCCAACTGGCAGACTTCACATATCTTCGAGAACATCGCGGAGAAACCTTAAAATTAATTCTTTTAATTTTTAAAAATTGCCTTATTCTCGCTTTTACATCCTGTTAAAAACATACATTAACATTACACACTTCATATTTTGGCCAGACTTAGAACTTCGGCTTGGAAATATTGGGACCTTGGGTGACTAAGAAGTGAGAAAAATCTGTAGTGAACCGTTTATTGTGAAAATCCACGACTGAAGGCTTGTTGCTTTAAACAATTTATTAAGTATTACAAGTGACTGTATTAGAGTGCTTTGGTAACGAGCATTGATAAGCTTATACTAACGTGGTCTGAAAATACAGAAAAATTATACATTTCTAAATAAGGTAATAGTTAGGTTAAGATCTTGAAGATTGATTAGTGGTATAAGACTACAGCCACTATAATTAACAATTTTGAAAAGAAACCTTTTAATTGAATTGTTCAAACATACTTATCTTTTTATTATTAGAAATAGGGTAACAATCGCTTTTATCTTTTTATATATAATTGGTCTCAGGTCACACTAGCGCCACGATGTTTATAAACGTAACTAAATGAACAATTATGATTCGCGCCTTATATATATATTTATGCTTTAGCTTTGAGCGCCGATGCATTCCAATGTTAATGTATTAATTGTTTATTTGAATTTTGTGTGATTATTTTAGTAAGGAAGTAATATAAGATTATGGTCGTAATGTTAAGCTAATAGCTGTTCCCTATAACCAATCTATCCGAAGTTCTCCGTACTAGAGATAGAAATTTGACATTTGCTTCATAGTGATAAAGGAAAGACAAATTACTATCGTTGGTTAGGGTAACCACATATAGGTAGCTAATAGGGCCTTCTATGGTAGACTTTGTCTTGGCTGATTTCCAGTCATGCCTAAGAGCAGCAGTTTGGCATTAGCTTGATGGCTAACTTGACAACTACATATACATTTGTGACATCGACTGCCACCGCAGTACGTGACCATTTCGGTTTACTCGTCATTGCAGACCACCAACCATGCGTCTATCAGATTGTCAGAAGTTACAAAGGCAACTAACTGAAGCGTTTATGTGAGTCATTTCACAATATTGAAACACACATTTGCTGAACCATCATTCTTCTACCAACAAATTAATTTCCACTACGGACTCTAACGTAGTTTAAAATAACAATGAGTATAAGACATAACGGTTTTGCTTTCAAAGTACTGCACTAGCAAAAAGTGATTAAAACTACCCAAAAGAATATTGTGCCTAAGTCAAGTAACTAGTTATGAAAGTCCACATTTGTTACCATTTTAAAGGCTATAATGCAATCGTCAGATATAAGGAATAAATTTGACATAATTCCAATACCTCATGCATCAAAACTTCAAGGTCTATCTGGTGAAATAAAAATCAACCTTTAGTAGTATAAAAATATCATCTTGCTTATTTTAATTGAAAATATATTTTACTATTAGGCCTAGTTAGCTACTTCGATCAATTCTCCATTGATGACATGTGCGTTTATAAGAATTGTCAAGACTATTGAACAAAGCATTTACCTGGGATTGACCATTGAAGTAGCTACATGTTATATCCGTGAAGTTTGTTCAAGCCAATTTTTTGTTGTAGGCCTTTCGATCATAATATTGTATTATTGCCAATTAAAGAATTGAGATTGTTTTTATAAATTAAAAATACTTACATAAATTATATAAATTGAATTGTAAATAAAATGTTGGTATTATTCATTTGTTATGGATGTTAAGTATCGCTCTGTCAAGTGCCTACGGAATTATTCTTATATGAAATGTAATAAAATGTTATACTTTTAAATTGTGTGTTTATTATTCTTGTTATTTTTTGTCAGTATAGTCAGTACCGTCAAATATATGTACTTACATCTTCGACATTTGGGGGTCTACTAAAAACTCTTACAGCTCGACGCAACGTAACTAACCTTTGAATATCGTTATCCATTTAGATGACGGTATATAGGTGGTAGCCGCTCCTTAGAAAACTGATATTCAGTATGAAGTTAGGTTAGAGAGCCAAATTTCTTTATTTCTTTCCGTTTATATATATTTTAAACACGTTGAATGCCATGTAGTAGACAATGGGAAATATTCGCGGTCATTTATTTATCTTATTATTATACACTAAAACTCTGTTTACTCATTCATAACACTCAAGTACGCTTGCCAAATGTTGAGAATCTATACAATGTTATGATATGGAGGGCCTATATATCTATAGTACAGGCCTCGGCTTAGTTTAGACTCAAGATCTCCCACAAATTACGAATTACTGACAATTGTTCGAGTCAACTATATACTGTATACCATGATGTAATTTGTAGAGAAGAAATAAAAACAAAAACTTTTTTGTGCCCTCCCGGGTATTTCTAATAAGTTAGGAAAATACCTAGCTCTTTGGGAGGCTTACACGAGGACATGGGTCCAATATGCAGAGGCCCTTCGAGAGTTTTAGTTTAAAGTGCGATGGGACACTTACCGAGACACTAGCCGCGGCCAGTGTAGGAGACTATTGCTACATATGGAATTTAATTATTCTGGTCTATGGGGATGGGTGTTTAATGTTTTGGTAAAATACAAACTATAGTTAAAAAACGACGTCTGCCTGATATACTGTCTCAGTACAAAGTCGGCATGGCAGAGATTTTATTATTTATTACGACTTATTATATTAGACGTTAAGAATGTATAGATGTAATTAATTGAAATAGAAATCATAATTTTAGAGTCAAAGAAAATAAGAGGGTACAGCAGAATATTAATTTACTTATAGCTAGTTTATATATAGCATAAAAATAATAATTTAACTTTAAAATCGACTAAATTTTTTAGATTCTTTATTACGGCAATCTGACATTTCATCTGACTTACCATACGTCAATCAAAACGCGATTGTCGCATGGTGGTCGATTGTTTTTCAAAATACGACCAAAATGAAGATCCCAAATAAAATAAAGGAAAAGAAAGATAAAATTAAGAAAAAAGAGAATATAAAGCCGAAAAGGGAGCAAGTTTTAATAGTAGCACAGGAAATAAAATTTGCGAGGCTGTTATCTGGCAATGAAAAAAAAAGTCGAGATAAAGTGCTGAAAACGCTGAAAAAGTGGCTTTTGAATTGTTTTGAGAAGAAATATGGTTAGTATATAGTATTATATTAATGAAACTATATGTAAAAATGGATTTAAAATATAAGTGCGTAGTTGTTTCTATAGTCCATACTTAACCTCAAAGTCTCATGTTGTATATATGTATGGTGTTATAACGATAGTTTTCCTTATGGCGACACTGTATATAATCTCGCTATGAGTTTCAATAGAAATGATCTACATAAACTCTTTATATGCTTGTCGTTAAACTTGTGTAATGGCAGTAATTATCTTTTCTTCTTACAATACCATTTATTTATGGTACCATACATACATCTGATGAAAGAAAATCCCTTAGTAAGGCGATAATTGCCAACTGTACAAAACTCAGGCCCTATTCTAAGAGTATTTTAGGTGATAACTCTGATATTTTCCATGTTTACCTCAATAATTAGCCAGAACGCTATATCTATTGTGTCTGAGACCTAGGGCAGTAGGTTGAGTGTAGGACAAGCAATTCAAATATAACATCTCACACTATTTCTAATGCTACTAATATAGCAGCTGTTATGTGTACTGTCTGTAAAATATAATTATCAAACCCACTTCAGAAAAGTTTTCTATAGTTATCAATGTAATAATAAATTATTACTTTAGTCATTGTTAATGTGATATTTGAGTGTGAGATAAGAACTTGTATTGAATAGACCAGCTGATAGATTAATGCAATTATTCTTCTCATTAATTATTAGCTTGAAACAAGATTAATGCTTTTCTCTCTCACTCTCAAAACTTATAATGTGTTTGCCAAGAGAGTTAATGCATTATAAGATACAAAAGTATACTATAATTTTTATATTTATGATAATAATTGGGATTGATAATCATATGGTTATTATATTGGTAGTAAAAGTCTCACAGTTTAGCAGTGAACAACTACTGTATGAAAATATTTATGAACATTACTTAGAACTATTTTATAACTATGTTTAATATGTTATCAGTTATCACTGTGCTATGCTCATGCCACTCAATAATAATGAGTAAGTCAATATTAGTTTATGCTAGCTGTCTTTGTAAATACCTCCTAGTTATGTGATGTGGAATATTAATGTTTTGTCCATGAGATGTTGGAAAATTAATTATGTTATTTTATTGATACTACATATTCATATAACCATATACCTGCCTGGGGACTTTTACTATGATTCGATAAGTCATGTCAAAAATTAATCCATACATAAATTATTATTTTTATTCATCGGTTATGTTTAATAAAATATATTTATTTCAATAACAGAGACAGACACTTTAATTATACTATTGCCAGGGTGGCACAGCTAGCAAGCACTTACTTGCCTTAGTGTTTGGGGTTTGCATCCCATATGGGACAAACATTTTTGTGATCCACAAATTATTGTAGTTTACTTTATTTCAGTTAATTATATGTTTGTAAATCTAAAACATGGCTTGACTCCAAGTGCATGTGTTATATATGTATGTGTTGTGTAAAAAGCTAGTAATAGATACATATGTTAAAATGTGATTTGCAGAGTTCAAAGAGGATGACTTTGTGCGCATGTGGAAAGGTCTCTTCTATGCAGTGTGGATGTCAGACAAACCTCTTATACAGGTTAGTATAATTATGCATATGATGTTCAAGAAGATAATTGTCTTAAGACATTTTTACATTCATCTTTAGAAATAAAGATGAACTCAAATGCATATGTCCAAAATTATAAGCAGTGTTTTACACCCACATTTTGCTACATATGTTTTGTGCCCCACATAATGACTAACAAACCTCAATAGGTTTGTTGACATAGTGCCTGGTAGCAATCTACGAGCACTATGTCAGCTGCTACTGAGAATTTCATGAGATAATACCTCAATACAGCCATCCACTAACTAAAAAAATGTTTAGTGCTTTGGAACCAGATGGCTTAATTTCTTTTGGGATTAAATATATTGTCTACCAAAATTACTAATTGCGCAGCAAAATATGCTTACTAAAATATATCATAACGAGTACCTATATGCCTCAAATCACTGCATTCCATCTCGGAAGGCTTAGGTTATGTTAGGTTCCTTTGTTCAATACATATCGAACACATCAGCATCTTTGGCTCAACTAGGTCGCACGCGGCCGCAATATTGGACCGAGCGATCTACACGAGTCAGTGCATAACCAACTGGCAGATTAACCACACTCATTAAATCATCTCTCATCATTAGCATAAATTAGCATAACGTGTCGGAATAAATCTGCTATTATACCGCTCAACTCAATCTTATCATTTGTCACCCGTGATCTAGCAGCAACACTTCGTGCGATACCGTACATCCTTCTTAAACCCACCCAAAAATAGAAGCCCCACGAAGCGGGGCTGCGTCAACTTATTTTGATCTCTTTAAATATAATAGTTTAATTTTGGTGACCATTTACTATTTTTGACTGTTATATTTTAGTATATCTGGTGATAAGTTAAACATAAGCCATTTCTTTTTAGTTAGCAGATGGTAAAATAACACTGCCCAACCTGTGAATCAAATCCAGGACTTCATGATTGCATGCACAATTCATGCAATGCAAAATTATGCCAAAGGAGTAGCAAAGTAGACATTTTGGGGTTATCATCATCATCATCATCATCATTTCAGCCTATTGCAGTCCACTGCTGGACATAAGCCTTGGGGTTATAACAGTGTCAAATTATCAGTGGTCTATCCAGGGCTAGAAAACAACTTAAATCCAATGTATGCTTTTTAACAGTACATGAAGTAAAAGTAATCTTGTTGCCTCTTTACTATTCAGTTTCATTTACATATTAGGAGCTCAAATCAGAAGAAGGCATGCTAGTGTTTGATTTAATATTATAAATTATATTATATGTGTACACTATGGCCACTATGTGTGCACTATAGAACTATCTCTAATATGTTATCACACTTATCACTGTGTTATGCTCACTATGCTCACAAAGAAGGGTAACCTCTCACTGAGAAGAGGCCAATGCCCACTAAAGGAATCTATACTAATATTATAAAGCTGAAGAGTTTGTTTGTTTGTTTGTTTGTTTGTTTGCTTGCTTGCTTGAACGCGCTAATCTGAAAAATGTTGCAAGAACGGGGAAAATTCTCTTATGTGGAGCAGACAAAGTTGCGCGGGTCAGCTAGTAGTTTATAATTAGATGTTATGGATCAAGCATTTTGGTGTACAACCTGGTCTTTTGGGCTCAAAATTATGTAAGTACTACCATGAAATATTGTGTTATTCACATTCCAGGAGGAACTGTGTGAGAGTATCTCAGGAGTGTTGGACTTGTTCCCTCCGGAGCAGCTGAAGCATGCCCTCCTCATGTACAAGGCAGGCCTCCGAGTGCTAGCCACAGAGTGGTACGGAGTGGACCATCATAGGATGGACAAGTTTCTTATGGTAAGCATTCCTTATACCTTTTTAATATTGAACAAGAATGCGGCTACTACAGCTTATGGTCCATTGCAATTCTGATGTGTGTCTTTTACGCTAGGTGTGTGGCAACAAAGAATGTTTGAGTGTAGATCAGTGATCTCTATAACCAATTGACTTCTGCCTGACAACTAGTGTCGTCATTATGGTCTCTGTCTCTTGGTATTCGAATGGTCTCTTATAATGGCGACACTATGGATGTCAGGCATAAGTGATGTGGTCACAGTGATCACTGATGCATGCTTGAACCTGTTCTTTGCCGTCACTCACACCTAGAACACGCACGTTGCATCGGCTCATATAGTGAGTGTATGCAGAACTTCAATTATTGCCTGTTAATCTACCTGCCTGGCAATAATTTATTTGATTATGCTACATGTGCTCTTTAGGCCCTGGCAGTTATTGGAGTCTTTTTATGTGATTTATATTACTGCTTTATTGTATTTCTTTTGCCACCTGGCCAATTTTTACAGTGGTATAATTATGCCATCTATACAAAATTTCACACGACACTATTAACTGGGCTGATATTGTTATCTGCAGTTGGTTCGTCGCTACCTCCGTGCAAGTCTCAGGTGTTTGCTGAGGTCTAAATGGGGTCTCACCAGCTGTCAGATGTACGCCAACATGATCTCCGGCAGCGATGGTAAGAATTCACATTATATCTGAATAATGATACCAGATATGGTGATAGCCCTGTGGTTAAGGCAATTGGTGATCGAAAGATTGTATGGTCTTTTTGAATAGCAACTAAGTGGGAGATCGTTGGACTGCCATGCTGAGCTCTCACGTTCGATCCCAATGCACATACTTATTCTATTACTAGCTGACCCGCGCAACTTCGTTTGCTTCACATAAGATAAGTTTTTGCGTTTTTGCAGCATTCTCCATTGATGTGTCGCTCTTATTGGTCGTAGCGTGATGTTATATAGCCTATAGCCTTTCTCGATAAATGTACTATCCAAGACTAAAATAAGTTTTCAATTCGGACCAGTAGTTCTTGAGATTAGCGCGTTCATCCAAACAAACAAACTCTTTAGCTTTATAATACTAGAATAGTAAGTATAGATATGAATGAACTACTTAATCTTTCCTATATTTTACTATATATAGAATTAAGATATCTGTGATATCTTAACGGATAGATAAGAAGTCTTTAGTTCAAATCCATTGCACCTGTCCTACTGCTGCAGGTAGCAGCGATAGCCTAGTGGAAGACTGATAGACTGCCACGCTGAGCTCTCGCGTTCGATCTCAAGGCCTTTGACTTTTCAAAGTTATGTGTGAATTAAGTAGTTTATTATAGCTTGCTTTACCGATAAAAACACCTTGAGGAAACTTGCATGTCTGAGAGTTTCAATAATGTTGTCGAAGATATGTGAAGACTGCCAACACGCACTCGGCGAGCGTGGTGGACTATGGCCTAACCCTTCTCACACTGAGAAGAGGCCCGTGCACAGCAGTGGGAGAATTCATAAACGGGGCTGTTATTATTATTATACAAGGTTGCTATGATACATGGACATTAAAATGAACAGAGTATTCCATATGGGCTCAGTGTTAATCCGAAACATCACTTTTTCCAAACAAATTAAATCAATTTAATACGCAAACACCATATTTTATAAACATCTGTCGTCTTTAATTTTTCATTGTTGTTTTTCTTTAATTTTTTCATTGTTGTCACGGTTTTATTGATTGCTTCCTTGTTTGTGTTACAAAACGAGTGGTGTAAATATGTTATGCTTGTGTTTTCGTTCTTATTGCGCTAAGGTTAAGACTCACTTTGGCGTGATTGTTGGCTACTGTAATAATGTATACTGAGTATCAGAGGGGCAACGTCTCCTACATTTTTGTCACTTTAGATTTAGATACCTATGCTTAGACTCTCGGTCAGCTGTAAGGGCAGATACAACCCGTTGCAGCTTAGCATAAACTAAAAATCTATCCTGTGGCTAAACTACTGCTCCTTTTAAACTGAAATTTGGTGCAGAGCTTGTATGTGATACATACTATATGTAGATAGAAATAAACCCTCACTGTTTAATCAACCTTGTATATTTTGTTCATTTTACTACATGGCGTATACAATGTAGTATTTTTTTATTTGATTTACAAATCGGGATTTGATGTTGCACATATTTATATTAAACTGTTTCTCTATTGTCCAGGCATATTTGCGTTGAAGACACCGCGGTACGCGCGCAATGCCACTTCGATGCTACTGCACATACTTGACTGCTACCTGGAAGAAATAGCTAAGGTAAGCTAGAAAATCCTAATTTCCTAACTAATATTATAAATGCGAATGTGAGTTTGTTTGTTACGCTTTCACGCCTAAATCACTCAAACGATCATCATGTAATTTGCGCTACATGTTATCAGGGGTATAGAAGTAGGACATAGTATATCTTTCATCCAGGAAAAGTACTATTCTCAAGGAATAGAAATTGATTCACAATGTCTATATTAACGCGAGTGAAACTGCGGCCAAAATCTAGTAGTATATAATACATTAGAAAGCCTTCTTCTGATTTATGAGCTTCTTACAAGCAAGAGAAACTAAACAAAAAGAGGGAACAATATTGATTTGGCTTCATACTGCACTGTTAACACGTTCAGTGCCACGGACTCACCATGTGAGTTCGCGTTAATTTTATTCCAGTGCCGGTGACTCACGTGGTGAGTTCAGTGTTTATTGATATTATTTCCAAAATGCTTTCATATATTATGTTCAAAATTACAGTGCAGACTTAATATGATGTTATTTACACATTGACATGGTGGCCTGGGTGTAAAGAACATTTTTATATTTGAGAGAAAAATAATTCAATGCCATGAACTCGCCTAGCGAGTTCAATGTCACAGATTCTCAACATTTTAACGTCGTCAATACGATAAGTTGAATACCATTTATAATATGAACCTAAAATAGAATGAAAGTATCACAAACATCTAGATAACAGATATATTACGGTTTCGTTAACAGATATGGTTCCACGTTTGATTTTTGAGTAGAATGATGAGGCGTTCACTGTACATTATGAACATACATAATGACGACCAATTCACCTAATATCTCGACGTACCGATTGAGTTTCGATGCAGTCCGTATGCAGTCACAGTTAAGTTTTACGTCGGATTTTGTATCTGAAACATCAGCTGTCAAAATTATGTCAATACGAAAAGAGCTGTTTTGATCGAAACTTAGCTGCAACTGCACTGCAAGTAAACACGTTTAAATACGTGAATTAGCCTACATATGGCGTAGTGGTTAGTACATCTGCCTGTTACGCCGAGGTCGTGGGTTCGATTTCAGCACAAGTCAAACATTGTGTTCATGAACATGGCTGTTTGACTTGGTCTTGGTGTATAATATACTCGGATTTACAAAAAAAAAATACAAGTACCTATGTTTATCAGTTGTTATTAATACAAAATATAACCTTAACAATAACCGCTGTATAAAATATTGACAACCACTACCTAAATTACAAAACAAACTTACCTTTTATTTTATTCTTTAGTATTTTGCCATGTTTTTTGGTTGAAACACACTGAACAATCGTTAAACACTATTTACCGTCCCGATATAGACGTTACAGAGACTAAGACGGCCACAAAAATGACAAAACATATGTTTTAGCCTAACATAATGCCAGTAAACTCATGTGGTGAGTTCATTCAATTCATACTGTAGTGCCGGCGACTCACTTGGTGAGTCCAACGTGAAATGTATGCGGCATCCGGGAAGACATCATGAAAATCGTAGTGGCATTGAACGTGTTAAGAAAGCATGTTTAGTCATTCTAGGTAGACTACTGATATATATATATATATATATAGATATATATATATATATATATAGATATATATATATATATATATAGATATATATATATATATATATATAGATATATATATATACACAACCATGTTGTGGGAATATGGGTTATGCAGGCTTTATTTTATATTAGAAACTTTTTATCAGAAAAATGTACTGTTATTTTCTTCAATTTTTTCATTGGGAATGTTTGACACATACCTCACAAATCTCTCGTGAAGTTTGCGAGGTATTCGACCCTTCCCATTACCATTGAGCCCGACATGACCATGTCGGACTCATCCGGACACGTTCCGGTCCTACCGACTAAACCTACCACGGTACGCACGCCGTCTCTTGGACCTGGAGATATGGATACAATTAAAAGCAGTAAATTAAAATCACTCAGTGTTTACCTTGACGACAAAGGAATAATTAGAGCTCGAGGTAGACTTGAGAAGTCACAAATGAGCCAGGACATTAAACACCCTATAGTTTTCCCAGATTCTAGTCATCTTACACATCTCATTGTAGCGGATTCTCATATTCAAACGCTGCATGGCGGTTTTCAGCTGATGACTAACTATCTTAGGTCAGCCTATTGGATTTTAGGAGTTAGGCGTCTGATGAAACAGTATATTAATAAGTGTGTTACTTGTGTCAAATAAAAGGCCCTTACCAGAAATCAGCTCATGTGTTCTTTTCCGTCCGTACGCTGTACTCCATCCAGACCATTTTTAAATAGTGGTGTTGATTATGCCGGAACCATTAATATCAGTACTACGAAAGGAAGTGGCCATCGTTCTTATAAAGGCTACATTTGTTTGTTTGTATGGCCACTCGCGCTCTCCACTTAGATATTTATCACAAAAACTACAATAAAAAACAAAATATATTTATAAATCTGGCATACTAATTAACGTATAAATAGTATGCTAGATTTATATATGTTATACTCTACAAAATGATAGAAACAGTATATTGTGCGACCTGTAGACCTTTTGAGAAATGGACATTCTGCGATCGAGGTGGTAAGCGATGTGAGCACACAAGCGTTTTTAGCGCCATTTCATCGCTTTGTATCTAGACGAGGTCACTGTGCCAAAATGTGGAGTGACAATGGCGCCACTTTCCTGGAGTTGATCGGGTGGTGAGTAGGCCCATGAAGCCCACCACTCCCAGGTGCTTCATTGCGGTGGCTGGAAGTCGTCTCGCGTCCTTCGACGCCCGGTTCTGCGGTTGGGAAGAGAGTTCAAGGGATCCCTCTCCCGTTCCGCAGCCTCCTTGATGGACTCACAGGTGGCAATCCGTATCATAGACTGAACTACGGCCGGGACACAGAAGGGCAATTATACCGACTGCCGCGACCAACTCACGGCGCTGCGATGACCAGGCGGGGCAATCCACTAATGTGTGCAGCGCCGTGTCTACAACAACATTGCGGCAATCCGTATACTACACTGTTACTGACCTACATTTAGTATATAATATGTATATTCTGCCTCCAGGTATCTAGTGGCGAGATCCCGGGCGCGGCGCTGGCGGAGCTGGTCCGGCCGCTGTGCGCGTACATGTGCGCGGGCGAGGCGCCGGCGCTGTGCGCCGCCTCGCGCCGAGCACTCACCGCGCTCGTGCGCCAGAGCGAGCACGGCATCAAGTACCAGCACGCCGCTCGCGCCTGGCAGAAGGTACACTATATACTACATTATATACATGTGCGCGGGCGAGGCGCCGGCGCTGTGCGCCGCCTCGCGCCGAGCACTCACCGCGCTCGTGCGCCAGAGCGAGCACGGCATCAAGTACCAGCACGCCGCTCGCGCCTGGCAGAAGGTACACTATATACTACATTATATACATGTGCGCGGGCGAGGCGCCGGCGCTGTGCGCCGCCTCGCGCCGAGCACTCACCGCGCTCGTGCGCCAGAGCGAGCACGGCATCAAGTACCAGCACGCCGCTCGCGCCTGGCAGAAGGTACACTATATACTACATTATATACATGTGCGCGGGCGAGGCGCCGGCGCTGTGCGCCGCCTCGCGCCGAGCACTCACCGCGCTCGTGCGCCAGAGCGAGCACGGCATCAAGTACCAGCACGCCGCTCGCGCCTGGCAGAAGGTACACTATATACTACATTATATACATGTGCGCGGGCGAGGCGCCGGCGCTGTGCGCCGCCTCGCGCCGAGCACTCACCGCGCTCGTGCGCCAGAGCGAGCACGGCATCAAGTACCAGCACGCCGCTCGCGCCTGGCAGAAGGTACACTATATACTACATTATATACATGTGCGCGGGCGAGGCGCCGGCGCTGTGCGCCGCCTCGCGCCGAGCACTCACCGCGCTCGTGCGCCAGAGCGAGCACGGCATCAAGTACCAGCACGCCGCTCGCGCCTGGCAGAAGGTACACTATATACTACATTATATACATGTGCGCGGGCGAGGCGCCGGCGCTGTGCGCCGCCTCGCGCCGAGCACTCACCGCGCTCGTGCGCCAGAGCGAGCACGGCATCAAGTACCAGCACGCCGCTCGCGCCTGGCAGAAGGTACACTATATACTACATTATATACATGTGCGCGGGCGAGGCGCCGGCGCTGTGCGCCGCCTCGCGCCGAGCACTCACCGCGCTCGTGCGCCAGAGCGAGCACGGCATCAAGTACCAGCACGCCGCTCGCGCCTGGCAGAAGGTACACTATATACTACATTATATACATGTGCGCGGGCGAGGCGCCGGCGCTGTGCGCCGCCTCGCGCCGAGCACTCACCGCGCTCGTGCGCCAGAGCGAGCACGGCATCAAGTACCAGCACGCCGCTCGCGCCTGGCAGAAGGTACACTATATACTACATTATATACATGTGCGCGGGCGAGGCGCCGGCGCTGTGCGCCGCCTCGCGCCGAGCACTCACCGCGCTCGTGCGCCAGAGCGAGCACGGCATCAAGTACCAGCACGCCGCTCGCGCCTGGCAGAAGGTACACTATATACTACATTATATACATGTGCGCGGGCGAGGCGCCGGCGCTGTGCGCCGCCTCGCGCCGAGCACTCACCGCGCTCGTGCGCCAGAGCGAGCACGGCATCAAGTACCAGCACGCCGCTCGCGCCTGGCAGAAGGTACACTATATACTACATTATATACATGTGCGCGGGCGAGGCGCCGGCGCTGTGCGCCGCCTCGCGCCGAGCACTCACCGCGCTCGTGCGCCAGAGCGAGCACGGCATCAAGTACCAGCACGCCGCTCGCGCCTGGCAGAAGGTACACTATATACTACATTATATACATGTGCGCGGGCGAGGCGCCGGCGCTGTGCGCCGCCTCGCGCCGAGCACTCACCGCGCTCGTGCGCCAGAGCGAGCACGGCATCAAGTACCAGCACGCCGCTCGCGCCTGGCAGAAGGTACACTATATACTACATTATATACATGTGCGCGGGCGAGGCGCCGGCGCTGTGCGCCGCCTCGCGCCGAGCACTCACCGCGCTCGTGCGCCAGAGCGAGCACGGCATCAAGTACCAGCACGCCGCTCGCGCCTGGCAGAAGGTACACTATATACTACATTATATACATGTGCGCGGGCGAGGCGCCGGCGCTGTGCGCCGCCTCGCGCCGAGCACTCACCGCGCTCGTGCGCCAGAGCGAGCACGGCATCAAGTACCAGCACGCCGCTCGCGCCTGGCAGAAGGTACACTATATACTACATTATATACATGTGCGCGGGCGAGGCGCCGGCGCTGTGCGCCGCCTCGCGCCGAGCACTCACCGCGCTCGTGCGCCAGAGCGAGCACGGCATCAAGTACCAGCACGCCGCTCGCGCCTGGCAGAAGGTACACTATATACTACATTATATTTATTATTATTATAATAATACTCGTAATAAATGGTTATTTCATCAAAATATAAAGTAATAATAGTAATAATCTAGTTATCATTGTATAATTATTTGGTTACTGCTTTCATAGTCTGAAAGCAGTAACCAAATAATATTCATTTTCTTATAAATAGAAATGTCCAAAAGGTAAATCAATATTTCGAGATACGTACGTACTGAATTAAATTTAATATTATTTTTTTCATTCAGCAAAAGAAATGAATTTTTTATCTTAACTTTTCAAAATCATTTTTGATTGACTATTGTATGTATGTATGTTTTGTCGTCTTAGACAAGCATACTCCCAGCAACTAACCTAAATGTAGCTTTAGTAACTTAGTGAACTCACTAACTAGACCTAGAATGTAGTAAGTGATTTTTGACCTGACTTGGCATTAAGTTAATAAATAAAATACTATGTGTATATAATTATATATATTAGAGATTTTGTTAGGTACAAAAATGTATATATACAAATAGTTAAAGAGACGCCAAGACTCTCTGAACATGGCTGCCGAAAAGCAACCGAAACGTCCTAGAAGTGAAGGAAGTGTAAAATTAAATCTAAATAGATAATATATTCTTCTGTTTACGCGAATGTTATTCATTGAAATTAAATTACTATATACGGCTTTTATCGCGTTATTTATTTTACACTTTATTACATAATTTTGAAACTGTTACACTTCTACTAGATACTACTAATACTTTATAATATTTATAATATTAACCTGTGGTATGCCGGAACGTGGATCTACGCGAGACACAATGCTTTTTCTATTATGTCTGGTATTCGGGCATACAAGAGGTTAAAGTTTACACTTTCCCCGACGTTTCGGTTGCTTTTAAGCAGCCATGGTCACGGGGAGAATCTATTATAAATCTAAATAGATTTATTATTTAAATAGCTTAAATAGAAGTAAACAGTAACTACACTCACAAGCAATCGAATTGACTCAACCTTTTACACATACATCAATTTAACAAAAACTACACTTGGTATGTATGACAACAATATGTCATTTGCAAGTTTTAAATTTAAGCTTACAATAAGCAGTAAGCAGCAGTAGCCTATAAAAAAATACCAAGTATTAAATTAATAATTTTTTACGCATTTACAATTTGTTTTGGTTAATTTTTAAAACACCCGACCACATCCCTTTGTCCTAAATTTCTCTTTTTTCCTACGCTTACGTTCAGACATTATCAATTTAAAAATAATGATTATATTCAATAATAATGACACCAAATTAAAGCTGACATCTTAAGCTTTTCGATGACATACTGTTATCATAAATACCACGTGTAGTTTTTGTGAAATTGGTGTAGGTGTGCGCAGTGAAGGGTTGAGTCGATTTGGTCGCGAGTGAAGTAACAAATTAGATTAAATTTTCTTAGAGTAATAAAAATATTTTAAAATAATAAACAAAGGCGATAAATTTCGTATAAAAAAGTTTAATTTCAATTTATTATAACATTCGCGTAAACGTAAGATAACACAAATAGTTGATTGTGTTTTTTTATGTATTTTTTGAGAATTTGTAATCTCCTTGGGATATAGAAATAATGTCCTATGGATATTAGTAAGTTTTATCTCATTATCATAGATGGGCTGTCCGGAAGGTGGTCCAGAAGCTTTGGAGCTGGTGTCGGATGATGAAGATGAAAACGATGAACAGAACGGAGATGAAGTCACAGATGATGAAAATGAAAGGTATTATGAGATTTGTTATTACAAAGTCCTTTTTATGATAATATTCTATCACACACACACAACACCATCTAGCCCAAACTAAGTAGAGCTTGTACTATGGGTACTAGACAATGAATAAACATACATATATTTTTTTTTGTAAATACATGCATATTATACATAGAATCACCCAGACCAAGACAAACATCTATCCATCGATGTTCATGCACACAAATGTTTGACTTGTGCGGGAATCGAACCCACGACCTTAGGCGTAGGAGTCGGTTACACTAACCACTACGCCTTCGAGGCCGTCGTTTTATATTGCTAACTAAATAAAAATGTATGTATCCCACCTGTCTGCCTATGGCATAAAAGTCTGTTACTGTGGATGGTAGTTCGATTATTTGGACGATTTCTAACGTATTCGTCTGAAAAACGAACCCCTATCTTCCTATAAGAGTTATTACACTGGCAGCAGGACACACGTCAGAACATGCACGACATTGTCAGAACCAGATGATAGTTCCATCAAATTGCTTATTTCGTGCGACTTATTTCTGTTTTTGGTGTCTTCGGGCATTAAATTGAGAGTGATTTGGTTATTGCACCGTGGATAATAATGACTTGATAAGTTTGTGTACGAGAAAAGGTGTTGTAAGATATGAGACAAACATTGTTTTTGTGTATTTAATTGTTTTTTAATAATTTTGGAACTAAACAGAGATATTTAGTCCCAGAATCAATACATTAAATTTAAATATTCTTGAAAACAATTAATATGATCCTTTGTAAGTAGTGACCTACTAAAAATAAATGGATGGCATGCTCTGTTTTCCACCATTTAACAACAACTTGGGGCAACTCAACAGAAAGTAGCAAAGACACGGCGTTCAAGGCTCAAAAGAGATGCGTAAGATCAATGTTTAAAATGAAACCTACTGACAGTTGCGTGCCAGTATTTAAAAAATACAAATTACTAACCTTGCCATGTTTATACATTCTGGAGATAGCGGTATTTGTGAAAACTAATCCGGATCGTTTCAAACGGTTAGATGTCGTAGTCCCGCGTAATAGACGAGATAACAGCAGGATATGTCTTCATAGTGCGGGAACAACATTTATGCGCATAAGTGTCTTTTGTATGGCACCATATTTAATAAATGCTCTAAGAGTTGGAGAGAACTGCCCTCATTGCTTTTTAAGAAGACGCTGCGTAAATACTTACTTAATAAAGCCTACTACAATGTTTTAGATTGTTTAAATGAGAGAGATTTTACTATTCCTATTATTAATGTAGATAAGATTAAGTAGACCTAATTTTGTATTATTTTCAGTATTTTTAATCTAGTTTTTAAATTGAATGTGTATGACACTAATGTTTTTGCATGGCGATTGGTAAAACATGGCTGAACACCATAACATGTTTATCACCTTTTTTGTACCCATATTTGCAAAATAAATTATCTTTTTTCTTTATCTTTATCTTTTAACAAAAATACTTTCGTTAATTGTACAATAATATGAATTTGTATTTTATTTCTTTTTATTTCAGTTCAGAAAAGCCGCTAGACCCGCGCGCGGGTCGTGTCAACGTGGAGCTACCGCTACTGCCGGTGCCGGCCAACTTGCTGGCCGACATGCTGCGCGGCTTGCTCGCTAAAGCGAACAGCAAGGCGCACAAACGAGTCAGGATATGTTTAGAACGGTAAGTCCGGTACTGTGTTTGCACTGATGGCCCAGTGGTTGAAGTAGTCACTTAGATTGTTAATATGCAAGTGTAATATGTGTGTTATACTACTTCAGTAACTTAGTAAACTCACTAACCTATATATTTTGACGTTCATGAATGTTACTTTGTAACCTATTCATTAGTTAGTATTCACTAGTGTTTCTTAGTATTCACTTATAATATAAAGCTGAAGCGTGTCTGTTTGTTTATTTGTTTGAACGCGCTAATCTCAGGAACTACTGGCCCGAATTGAAAAATTATTTTAGTTTTGGATAGCCCATTTATCGAGGAAGGCTATATAACATCACGCTACGACCAATAGGAGCGGAGCAGCAATGAAAAATGTTGCAAAAACGGAGAAAATTCTCTTCTGTGAAGCAGACGAAGTTGCGCGGGTCACCTAGTGAATAACAAATAAATAATTTTTGCCTTTGACTGTTCCCAGGTTCGAACAGCTGGCTCGAGACGAGTATCCCCTGACAATCAAGACTCACGCTGAGGAAGATAGCGTGACTCCCGCGGTAAAGCCTAAACAGCTGGCGCAGTCCCTTCACGCATTGGAGAAGAAACTGGTCACGGCCTCAGATGAACTTGCATTGAGAGGTAAACATATACATATAGTGAGCTGCAAAAATGCATACCCATGTTAAAACTAAAATGGTATACGCCGGTAATTGACGCCATCTAACGGATATCGATACAAGAATTGTTAAGTAGTTTAGTTATATCGAAATAAGATGGCGGTGCTAGTGCACCGCCTTCTATTTCGAATATATAAAATAATAAAGTAGATTTCTTAATTACTTAATTTTGAAAATATACTTTAAAATATTAACGAATCTCCATGAATATACCATGAATTTCACAAAAGTTTGTTAAAAAAAGAAAACGCTTCTCACATGAATAAAAATCTAAGGGTAAAACACTAATATAGCTGTAATTTACAAAACAACGCCATCTAGTTCATTCATAATCATTCTAATTCTAGTGTTCACAGGATTTTCGACCTTATGGTATCCATGCATTATTATAGGCGCTCCAACGCTGCCGAGGCACGCCTGGTCCGCGTGATAGTGATGCTGTCAGATCTGCTTCCCTTGTTTCGGAAGACGCTTAAATCCGTCGATTCTGCGCCTGATCTTTCTTCTGTCAAAGTGCTATTGAGTTTTTCTGTCGAGTAATTCTCGGTAACTGAACAAAATAGGCTTCACCAATACTACGTAAAATCGAAAACTAAGGCTGGCGAATATTGAGAGTTTAATTCCTCTATGTACTTTGGGCATATCATGCATGCATACTCTCATGCCAATTTTGGGGTGGAACTATGTTTATTTTTTATAAAGTTTACGAAGCTTTTTACTTTGAGGCTGTTTTATTAAAGTCTGCTTGACTTCTGTGCCTTTGAATGAAGGTATCTACGCTGTATCTAGGTATCAGCGTGATGGATAAAGAACACTAGTCCTCCTGGCAGTACAAATCCTTCAGGATTTGTTCTGTCTTGTCAGTAGATATAACTATGACATAACTGGTTCCAGGTTTAAGCCGCAAGCACAGGAAGCGGCTCCTCGCTAAGAGTCGCTCCGGGATGAGCATCGTGGACGATGTGGAGATTGTCAGACAGAAGATCAGCAACGCTACTGTAATTAACTTTACCTTTTTATAAAATGCTAGCTTTTGCTTGCGTAAAAATAGGTTACGTTAGGTGACAATAGTGAGAGTACTTTATTAAAAATAAAGTGTAGGCTTTGTACTCGGTGATAATAATATAGCTTTATAAAGATGAAAGAATTTTTTCAGAAATACTTTTTAACCTATATTGATATTAATCCGTATACAAAAATAATAATTATATTTGATTAAGATGTTATAATTTTTAGTCTCAATATATAGATTCATATAAATTACTAATCCATAGACATCGAATTTCGCTTGCAATGAATTATATTTATTTTCATATGATAACGAAATATTAGTAATTGTACCACTAAAATAATTTATAATTCTATCTCACTATAGGAGGGCGAGTGGAAAGTCGAGCCAACAGAGCCTGAACCGAAAAAGTCAAAACCAGACACATCAAACAAGGAGAACAAAAAACGCAAAAGCGACACAAAAGACGCAGGATTACAGAAGAAACGCAAGACAGACAAAACAAACGGCGATGTTGCAGATAAACGACTAAAAGTCGACATTAAAAAAGTAGCAAATAAAATAGATAATAGTAAAAATAATAAAAGTAAACTTAATACAATTAGCAGTAATAGTGTGAAAATAACTAAACCTAAGGAAAACGGTGTTGTTAAAGATAAACTAAAGAAAACCGTAGATATTAAGGTTAATGATATTAAGACGCCTAGTAAAGAAAACAACAAGAAAGTACAGAAAACACCAGAAAAAATTATATTAAACGGCAAAGTCAAACATACGGACACACCCAAAACCGACAAAAAGAAAAATAATATCGAGAAAGGCACAAAAAACTTTAAAAGTCCAACTGTATTAGTCAACAAAGTGAAAAACTTTCAGAAGCAAACAGTGAAATCAGATATGTCACCGAACAGCTCTTTTGATACACCGAAAAAAGTGAAATTTATGTTAAAAAACAACTCTATGCAAGCTCCAGTAGACTACTACAAGAGTATTAGGCAAAGTCCTAATATACCTTTTGATGGGACGAAGAAACCGAACAAAACTAACTTAAAACCTTCAACACCGTCCCCGATCAATCCATTCTTTAAAAAGAAAATGAAACTTAGGAAATAAATATTCTTTATAATTCAGCTATACGTGAGCCAAATTTAATGTAGAATTTCTAAATAAACAACAGTCAAATTAAAATTCAGTATTTAATTAACACTTTGTTACTGAAAGTCACATCATCAACATCAAAATTAAACTCGTGTGAAGTCATATGATTGGCTAATTCAGTTAGCCAATATTTATACACGTAAGACAAATAGCAATCAAAAGAAATCTTTTTGTGCAAATAGTATCAAAATTGCTTGCAAAATAAGGGAGTAATTAATATTTTAAGTTGGATATGAGAAAAGGGGGTGTAGTGGGGATATCTCGCTATCTCCCTCGCACAGCTTCGTTAAAATAGCGGTTACGTCACAGTTTATATCGTGCATCCTGTTTCTGTAATTTGACAATTACTTCTTTTTCGGATGAATGCCCTATGTCCGTTCCTGTACCCCTGACAATGTGTATGTACATCTACCTTTCAATAATTATGTGCATGAGGTAGGTCAATAGAACTTTCTCTAACTGCCTATTCCCTTATCTTTTCATTACCCAATAATTATGTTTGTCAAAAATTAACGTATAAAAATATAAGACAAAAATTGAGGAGGCCCTAAGATACTTCCTTGTGGTATCCCTGAACCATTGTGTCTAAAATTTGATCGGTAGTGTTTTAATTTATGATTACTATCTAGCTGTGATACACGTTGAATTCTATCCTGCAAGTAAATTCTAATCCACTGAAATGCATAGCCACGGATACCATAATTTTCCGATTTAATCAAGAAATGAAATGAAATGAAAGAAAATCAAGTCTTTGACATATCGAAAAAGGTAACGGTTGCCAATTTTCTTTTAACTATTTATAATACAAATAATTTAAAATACTTTTCTAGATGAAGATGTACCTTTTGTCCTTTTCTTTTTCCTTGACAACGAGTATGCGAAATTTTATAATAATCGGCCGAGTAGTTAGGCGTGAAAGCGTAACAAACAAACTCACATTCGCATTAATAATATTAGTTAGAATTTGAATATTTCTGATCAATTTGACAGTTGTTTGTGACATTAAATTTGGCTTATGTATAGATGAAGGGTTCAGCATTTGTTATATAATGTTTATATAATAACATAATACCAGTATATCTTTCAAGGGTGTCGCAGAGGTTACACCGATATTTGGGCACCTATCTTTTATCCTATTAGCGACCCGCCCCGGCTTCGCACGGGTAGTACAAAACCTTAACAAATTATACACCTAAACCTTCCTCATGAATCACTCCGTCTATTGGTGAAAACCACTTGAAAATCCGTTAAGTACTTTTGAGTTTATCGCCAACAGACAGACAGACGCAGCGGGAAACTTTGTTTTATAATATGTAGTGATATTACAGCATTTGAATGACTATAAAATTTCCTAACTCGAGACATCAGTATCGATAGTTATTCCTATTACCTTTATACCTGTAATTTTACCTATTTTCAATTTTATCGGTTTAGAAGTCAGTAGGTATCATTATCTAGAAATATATAAAACGCTCAACTATGGTACATATTTATTATGTAAGGAATATGAAATATATATACTATTATATGAATTTACTATTTAATTCTTTCCTATAGTAAAAGCAGTGATAACTTAATGGATAGATAGTAGCCGATAGGAAATCTTTAGTTCAAATCCGTTGCATAAGCTGTCCCACTGCCGCAGGTAGCAACGAAAGCTTAGTGGAAGACAGTTGGACTGCCACCTTCCCGGTCTCGAATTGATACCAAGGCACGCACCTCAAACTCAAAGCGTATATGCGTATTAAAACGTTAATTAACGCTCGCTTTAACGGTGAAGGAAAACATCGTGAGGAAACCGCCTTAACTACTTGGGTGTTTCCTTGAGCAGTCTGACAACTTAACTTTGGCCAGCTTCGTAGCCTTATACTCGGCAAGAAGACCTATGACCAGTAGTGGGACAGTTTTACCAGAGCTAATACTGCTGTATATGTACATAATTGGAAGTTGTTTTTTATTTTCGAAGTACGGTCTGCCAACTCGCATTTGTCGAGCATCGTTAACCTCACACTGGGCAAGAAGACACATCCTCACCAGTGGGACAGTTAACAGAGCTGATATTGCTACATACATAATTAGATATTGATTCAGCTAAAACAAGCGTAATATAATTTGAACTATCAATGTTAATCCTCTCCTAACCCAAATATTGTCCTTAGCCGAAAGGGTTACAAGGATACTTTTTGTAATCCAAATAACTCGGTAACCCTTTAGAATAAATTATTGTGGTCAAAGAAATATAGGTGTCTACCATAGGAATGTATTTCCCTCTCTTATATGTGTAATAATGACATAATTGAGTTGTTAATTTTGTATGTTTTAACAATAGTACACAATTATTGTTATTCTTACTTATAATAATGTTTACTTATTGTACAACTTTTTAAATAAATGATGAAGTTTATGTGTTTGTTTTTTAATATAATAACACCTGATTTAGGTTTTTAAGGGCCTGTCCCACCACCTCCAAATGTAATTAATCTATAAGAAAAAAATCTCGCCATCTCTCTTTAACCTAACAAAAGTGCGACAGCATGCGATTTAATTTTCTAGTAACACATTTACTTGATAGATGTGAAACTGGCCATAAACTATGAAATTGTCGTTTATGTTCTACAAGTAATATCGTTTCCTGTACAAATTGAAATGGTTATTTTTAAAATTATTATGTAATTCGTGAATAGACTATATATATTATTAATTACATGTATTATTAATATGATAGCTCCGGATAGCCAAGATGAAGTGGCAGTGGGCAGGGCACATAGCACGCATAACCGATGGCCGTTGCGGCGGAAAGGTTCTACAGTGGCGGCCACGCACTGGAACACGCAGCAGGGGTAGGCCCCCCACAAGGTGGATCGACGACCTGGTAAGGGTCGCGGGAAACGGTTGGATGCGGGTGGCCCAAGACCGGTCTGTGTGGAAAACCTTGGGGGAGGTCTATGTCCAGCAGTGGACGTCTTTCGGCTGAGATGATGATGATATTAATATGAATTTCAGTAACCTTTTATAGAATTTGTATTTTATGTAATATCGCTTAGTATCTACCCAAATTCTTTGTTTCGATTTGCCATAATAACGTGATGGTTGATGGTTTTGTTAATTTAAGATAAACCATAGTGGCTTAAATACAAGCAACTATAAATGAAAAAAAATATAGAAGAAAATATTGATGCCATATGAAAACCACAACGTTACCGATTTTCTTCAAACAAAGCGGCAACTTCATATTTAAACCTTAGTAGTCTATATAAGATGTTAACGCATGCATACTATATTTACAGAAGGGTTTTGTTTATACGTTCAATATAAGCAATATAATAAAAATAATCAATGAGAAGCATATCCTAAAATGTATATAAAGTAAATTAGAGCTTGCTCAACGGAAGTACGGTAGCAAACGCGTGGTTCGCTTAGGTACTTCCGATGCTCATACTTATCTTCGTTCTACCCACCTTTTTATAGAGTATTTAGTTGGTCCGATAAGTTTGTGTAATCACTACGGGGACACAAATTATCTTGTTATAAATTTAGTTACTAACTTATAATTATCATTGACTATTAGTACCATTAAGGTCCACAGCAGACATGCTACTTTTAGCATCAGCGATCGGCGATTTTGCGACTGTATCGATGCTGTATCGCGTTTTGGCGACTCTGCGTTCGAATGCGGTATCGAGATCGCGCGTTTTGATGACTGCTCCGATACTCGATCGGGTCGACTGTAGTGTTGCCGGTCGATAGTCGACTATCGATAGTTTGCCGATTTGCAATGGTATTGTTTACAAATGATAAATTTCAAAAATGATTTCTGTTTTATTCTCTCAGGATTATAAATTAGAATTATAGAATCTTTCGCTTGCTCGGGATTGTTATCTGGCACACCAGAGCAATGTAATATTTGTCTCTTGTGCCATTAGTCATTTACATTCTCAGGATTCTAAATTATAATTACGAATCCTTCGCTTACTCGGGATTGAAATTCAGCACTGGAAACAAAATTGACTTCGCTCTCTTTTTGTACAAATAAATTATAATAGTAATTTTCTACCATATACATACGACAACGTCCCAAACTAAGCAGAACTTGTACTGTGGGTATTAGACAATGGATAAACATACATAATATATATATTTTTTTGTAAATACATATTTGTTATACATAGAAACATCCAGACCAAGATAAACATCAATGTCCACGCACACAGGTGCTTGACTTGAGCGGGAATCGAACCCGCGACCTTCGGTGTGGCAAAATAAAATAAATATAACTACATACCTTAGGGTTATTGCAAGTCGTTTTTTCGCTGATATACTCTTCCTTAGATGTGTATCTGTTCGTCGTAAACTAGCTTCAAGATATGACAAAAGCTCTTGTAATGTAGTGTGCTTCATTCCAAAATGTTAAAAAAATATCCGATCATCTCTTCGTAATATATGAAATAATGAATGATACTCGTCGAAAGTAAGACGTGAACTGGTTATTGGATGTAAGCGATACCGCCTTTGGCGCGATTGATATTTTCGTTTTAACAATAAAGCAAGCAGCAGTGCAGCTTCATTAGAATCCATCGTAAGGTTGTAGCTTCGTGAAAATCTAGTGCAACACTGAGTCGTGTTCCGCAGATGTCAAATCGATGCGATCGGCATCCGAATGTGTGCGGAATGTAGCGTTCAGTCGCTGTATCGAGCTTCCGAAAGGCGACTCAATCGCGACATTTGGCGTTTTTAGGCGGTTGCCAGTTGCACTCTCTGATCGGTAAAAGATTAGCGAGGTTAAGCAACGTTGGTTGCGGTCAGTCTATAGATGGGTGACCGCTTAGTGGTATTTCATCTGAGCGTCTCCTTGCTTCGGAGGGCACGTAAAAAGTCGGTCCCGGTTGTTGCCAAATTATAGCAGTCGTTAAGCCATGTCAGAGGTCTAGCTTGAACAACTCTTGACAACAGGTTGGCCATTGACCACACGAAAAAAAAACTTGTGATCTTTAACTCATACCAGTTAAAGTTCACAATAGATGTGATATATATAGCTATGATAGTTTTGACTGTAATATGGTTAGTGGACAGACTCAGATTTATTTGGTGACGTCATTGTTATTATAGGTCCGAGGAGAGGGACAAAATAAAACAAGCCGATTGTATAATATGAATTACTATCCGTTTAATGTTTTATTTACAATAATATACACAGGTGGTCTTCGCTTATATCTAATTTATACGCCGGCACACGCATTCTTTAGGCCTTCGACACTCTTATATACATCTAGTCGCTTTGAACAACGCGGGGTAGTCAGAACACACCGCGCGCCGACGGTCACATCTAGCTAATGGTCTCTATATAAAACTGCAAACATTATTGCTTATATCGAATGTGATGCCAAAATAACGTTTATCGTACATATATACATCTAAAAGTGTATGTTTGTTAGCCGTCTAGCAGCGGGAGACCACTGGATTGCCACGCAGTGGTCTCGAGTTCGATCCCAAAAGACTAACTTATGACTTTTCCTAGTTACATGCGTATTAAATAGTTAATTATCGCTCCATTTAACTGTGAGGATTTCATAGCAAGACTAGTTTTTGGCCGCGGATTCGTTCGTGAACAGTACCTCTCCAGCTAATGTCATTGCTAGTGTTAGGAGTGGGGGCTTTACTGCATCAGTTCATTGAGTGGGAACCGAACGTCTTAATCGCTAAACCAATGCCTTAACCACTGGGCTACGTGATATTGACCTTTAAAATTAACTGTTTGATATTAATATTGCTTAGAAAAGTTAAGTGTGAGCTGTGTATTCTGCAAACCTTATTCTAACTCTGTAAATCAATTATATCTCACTGGGCTACAGCACCTGTGTTGTGATTGGTCGATACAAAAGCGTGTTACCAAACGGACCAATCACAGCGCACTTTTAGACTTATATATCACGTTTCAGTAACACAAATTATATATTTTATATATTATACAACACGGATGCAAACCTTATATCTAAGTTACGACGCTATATATCACTTGTCTCTCTCTAAAGCCGTATATTACCGAACTCGGTGTTGCCGAGTGTTCTGCTTACCCCAGTTTAATATATATCTCAGTATATATATCGATCTCTCTGTACATATTATTCTCAAATATATTTTATCAACAACTATATCTATTTTATTGCGTATATATGTGTCTGTGTTCTCATTAGAGGTATTAGGCAGTACTTGGGCAAAGCATCATTGTCTTATACATTTTCTACATCCTTAATTTTACGGATGTAAATGTCTGCGGATGAGGATGTAAAAAATATAAAGCTTATTATAATCTATACATTGTTAATTACTTTCTTAATAATTAATTAGCAATGTTTACATATCAAGATCTAAATTGTATGTGTTTGGCCGATCAGTTAAAATACTTAAGCATGGGTTACGGTCAGCGCCGGCGCGTACTCGAAACGTACTCAACTATAACTGAAACACAACTTTATTAAGTTTGCTTACAGTTCAAATTGGTATTGTCAATTTATTTCGCCATCAAACGCCGGCTACACTCCATAATCCGAACAATACTTATATCGAATCCGCAAAGATAGCAGTTGTGACTACGGATGTGATACAAAAGACGACGATGAGGATGTTTTAAGGATGTAACATCCTTGACCATAACAACATCAGTATAAGGCATAAAAATACTTTTACATTAATATATCACAACTTAATTTTGCGTGTCGTGTTACGTGTTAAGTCTTGCTATACTTACCTCTGAATATTCGTTTGTACTATAATTACTTATTATAATTTTAGTTACGCTTTATAACTATATACGCTATAGCTTTTCTTATAGATACATGTTCTCAAGCTTAGCCGACACACTTTAAAAGTTGTTTCAACAGGACCAGGTGACAAACTTGTCTTTTAAAGTGTGCATACTAACTGCCTTCTACATATAATAATTAAGTTTATATACACAGACACTATATATACGTATATATATATTGTTATTTATTCGCTTGCACAGTTTTTATTGTTTTCACTTAAAAACTATCTGTACATGTTACTTTAATATATTTTTCTAACACAACGACGTATTACATAAACTCTCTAAACTTTTACACATATATATATATGTATATATTTATAATTCATTGCTCTTTCATAACAACCGCGGCTAGTCAATGTGCGAAATGACTAGGCTATCTCGTATAACAGCCGATGTTCATGACAACGTGACAACTGCTCGTGCTCACTGCTCGCCTGGTACACATGGCCACAAACTACACGACATACAGAATACTGTGAATAAAGCGCTATCACACATCCACGCGTATATCGCACCCTCAGTGCAATAAAGACGTAATTACAATAACGTCGTTTTTTTAAATCGCTGATTTGTATAGTGCAAGCAAAAAACACAAGCTCAATTAATTTCGTTGTCATTTGACACAAAATAAAGGTTTTATACAAAAAAAATAAATCATTTGTGCCATCGTTATAGGTTTAATATTTTTCAATCATAAACCTACTAAATATACTTATTTTTTTATAAAAGTACACATAATGTTACATTATGTCTTTGTTTCACTAAATTTAACAACTGATTATAAAAAGTATTTTCTATAAATACAGATATCAGACTAAGCAGATCTTTTGCTTTCCTCGAAAGTTAGGATATTCTTTTTACGCCTTTATTCCATTGATAGTGCGATATGTGCAGCGATATCAACTCGCTCGAACGACAAGCACTATATTCGGCTTGTATATCTCAACTGTACGCGAGTGTGTCTGTGTGTAGTGGCACATCTGCGTCGGCTTGATCTGTGACAAACTATTGTAAACATACAACAGATGAAACCTCGCGTTTCGCGCATTGCCCGGCCACTTCACGTAATATCCACACTAAAAATAACATTTATTTATACATAATTATATATATTTCCTCAAATATTATTTTACTATGGCATCACTTTAGGAATTATTTGTTTTGATTTTTATTTCATTTTAAACGTTTTTCTTGAAAACATTATAATAGTAAACTTAGGAGCGTTTCATACTGTTTATTTATTTTGAATGTTTTTCGCCACAGGGGAACTGGTGGGCCGGCGTCGGATGTCGTTGTCAGACTGTTGGCCATTGAGATCCCAGCGTGTGGTAGTGTGGTGTGGTCATATTATAGTTGTGACAGACAGACACGATAGATATTTGTAATGATGTCTGGTACTGTTGTTGTTGACAGACGAACACTGTATATATTGCACACACGCCATACATCGCATCACATCTCTCACACGCCGCACATCACATCTCATCGCCCACACGCTACACATCACATCTCATCTCTCGCACGCCGCACATCACATCTCAACTCTCACACGCATAACTAAAAGCCGTGGTCGCACTCAACTATTATAATATGTATCTGCAACATCTAATAATCATTTTGTCTGTATGTGTGTATATACTATACCCTGTTTCAATGACAGTTCCATGGAGGGACATTATTTATAAAGTCTTACGTGAATATTTTTCAGTTAATATAATTATATATGACCACGTCTGTTAGTTACACGCTTGTTACTGCTTCCGTGGTACGATTGTGAGGTCACAGGTTTTTCTTGTTAGTAACTTTTCAGAAGCAGCACAGATGTTCGCTTCATACTGCGTGGGATACAAAACACAGCTAGTGAGGTGTGGGTGATAAGATCTCTTTCTGCCGCTTTTGAGATATACAGGCGTCAGTCTATGGGCAAAACAGATAACACATCATAGTATCACTCTTGTATATCTCCAAAAGCGGGTAGGCAGTGATCTTGCCAACTAAGGAACCATCCCACTTAATACCGAGCGATTTCCACTCTATGCTGTAACTGAGAATTGTCACGACCCGGGTCTCAAACTGGGGACCACACAGTGAGCGCAAATATATGTCAACAGATCGAAAATGCAGCAGTCTAAACAAGAGGAACAAACACTTATCGTGTTCAGGACATATCATCGGTATGGCCTATATGGCCTGTATAGCCTATATGGCCTTTATGGCCGGTATGGCCTATATGACCTGTATGGCCTATAAGGTCAAACAATAGTCCCGCTAACAACGACCCACCAGTTGTTGGAACAACACACACTTTGTATGAGTACTTCTCCATTTATTATTTAATATTTACATTTAAATGCATTTGATTTGTCATAATCACATTCTGTATTTGTTTAGTTAGTTAACGCTTTTGGCGAACAGTTTGCTAGCTGACTATAATCTCTGCGCGTTTAGTAAGCGAAGTTCAAATAGTATAAAAATTGAACTATTTATTTATTTTTATGTAAAAAGATTAAGTCACGCACTAGAACAAGTTTCTGTGTCGTGAGAGACTTTGCAAACATTCATAAAAAGAACACCCAGAATCAGTGTGTGGAGATCGAACACACAACCCTCGGCGCAGTGGCAGTAGTGAGGCAACCACACAAGCCACTACGTCATCCGCGCAGTAAAATAATATTAAAACTACTATAGTAAATTATACCTTTCAAATTTAACTATATAAAAATTTCCTGTTTTCAAACTTGTATTTACTAGAAGCGCAGATATTAAATGCTAAAGCCTGCCGCAAACTTTAACACAGTCAGCGGCACATTTTTTGCTTATTGCACCTACGGCCTAAGCGTGTAAGTACCGCTTGAACTACAAACTAATGTGATGCTCAACTGCAGTAGTGACAGACACACAACATGGTGCACATTTACTGCTACTGAGTAATCCTTTAGTGCTGATAAACTTGAGCAATCACTTGTAATAGAACTTTGAGCATTTGCTGTTTAAATTGTCGAACTGAACAACGAACAGAGCCAAGCATAGAGCCAATCATCGCAACCAACATTTTCACGATTATTCTAGCGAACGCTTTAGTCAAGGCTCGTCAAATAATATTCTTCACGAAGATGTCAGACTTGACGGGCGGAACAATGACAGAATGGCTTGGCTCGGAAAAAAAGATCGAAGCAAATTTACTGTCCTTTCACTGGTATGCTCGCTCTCACTCTCGCTAGAATGCTCCCGTTTATTTTTCTGTAATGTAACATTCACAATGCTCATTACAAGTGAAAGCTCAAGTCTATCAGCACCTTTAACAAACAGGATATCTCAATAACTTGACCTGGGAATTGAAACACAAGCCTCAAGCTCTGCAGTCACTGCCGCTGCGCGGAGACAATCATTGTTCATTGTAATCTGTTTCAAAAGTTTGTTACCTGATAGGGCAAGCCGAGCTTTTGTGCTGAAAGTATACAGCGTGTATCTGTATTCGAAAATTATTCCTAAACAATACCCATGATGACAGGGTTAAAAAAATAAGTGATTCCAATTAGTCCCTCTGTTAGATTGGCAAAAAATATTGGTCAACTATTTTTCGTTTTAACAATAATATAAAAAATTATTAAGATGTAACGCATTAAAGTTGGGGCGCGTAGAGGCTAGTCACGCCACGCTTTTGTCCAATTTCTACCGAATATGAAATTCAAACGCGTTGTAACTTCGTTGTCATTACTTCATGGGACAAAAGAAAAATACGTGTCCAATATTTTTCGCTAATCTATAAGACAGACTAACACCTTTTTTTTGGTCGTCATGCCCATTATACGAATCGCTACTCGATTATTTGGTGAACCTATTCCTCAATTCCATTTGCTTTAATTTAATAAAATATCTGTTAAAACAAGGATCAGCTATGTAATAACTGTTTGACACGCTTTTTGTTTTAAAGACATCTCTCTAGGAATAATTCCTGTGTCACAAACATTCAAACAACAGACACAAAGAACACCCAGACTCGGAACAACCATTTGTGATTCACACAAATGTTTGTCCCGTGTGGGATTCGAAGCCACTACACTCGGCGCGACGGCAGACGCGAGGCAACCACTTAAACTATTACGCCATCGGTGCAGCCAACATTGGCAGATGTATATAAAGGGAGAACCGGGTAACCTAACCCGAAATTGTCGTGTCTGACTTTACAAACATTCAAACAACGGACACAAAGAACACATAGACTCAACAGATCCCACAATTTCTCGTCCGATTAAGGATCTAGACAGACGGACTGCATTTCAACTGCACTCCGACTGCAAATTTGAAGTTTGAATGCGGTTAGTACAACTGCAAACCAACCGTGCAACCCGATTGCAGTCGGTGTGCAGAACAAATGCAGTTGGAGCAACTGCATTAAGATTGCTATAGACCAACTGCATTTGAACTGCACGTCAACCGTGCAGCTAGCTCTCAGTCAGCGTGCAGCTATTGAAACTGCACGCCAACTGCACACCGACTGCAATTGGGCTGCGCGGTTGGTTTGCAGTTTTATTGCAGTCGTGCTTACTGCATTCAAACTGCAGTTTTGCAGTCGGAGTGCAGTTGAAATGCAGTCCGTCTGTCTAGAGTCCTAGAGAATGAACCCTTAACACTCGGTGTACCTACTGGTGGTGAGGTGACCACTTAAATCACTAAGCAGTGCAGTGAATCTGTCACTAGTGCAGTCGATAATTAGTATACTGCGTATAGGCTCGTAGTATATCTATATCAGGGTGCCTAGTGCGAGTTGTTTCTAAGTTTACCGCGTTTGGCTCTCTGATTGGTTAAGAGCTTGGAGCGGGCCAATCGGAGCGCCGGACAACATAAACGTGACGATCGCGTTACCGTATAACGTAACACAAACTCGTGCTAGGCACTCAGCTATTGGTTGGCACTGCGCCCAGCACTGTACTGTATAGTTTACTCTCGAGCTGAAGCGTGTACGGTATATCACACGACCATCTTATATTAACGGAATATCATTAATTCATGATCATATTATAAAACAACGCCCCCCGCCGCGACTGTCTGTCTGTTCGCGATAAACTCAAAAAGTACTGAACGGATTTTTATGCGGTTTTCACCAATAGACTGAGTGATTCATGAGGAAGGTTCAGGTGTATAGTTTGTTAAGGTTTTGAACTACCCGTGCGAAGCCGGGGTGGGTCGCTAGTTCAGAATAAAGGAAGTCTGTTATATGTATGTTTTGAAGTGAGATCGATTTCGTTCCCTCTTCTATACTAATATTATAAAGAGGAAAGATTTAATTTTTTGTAAAGATTTAACTCAATAACTATTTCACCGATTTAAAAAATTCTTTCACCATTCAAAAGCTATATTATCACCGAGTAACATAGGCAATATTTATTTGAAAAAAATTCTGTTACCAACATAACCCACTTTTACGCGAGCGATGTCACCGGCAAAAGCTAGTTAGTTTATAATCACACTAGATTTTATCCTATGTCCTTTTTTGTTCCACTGACAATGTGTATACGAAATGTCATGATGATCGGTCGAGTAATTAAGGCGTAAAAGCGTAACAAACTCACATTCGCATTTATAATATTAGTTAGAATTTGGTCAGTTACAATTTAGTTGTTTATATGCTGGGTACGAGAGGATTATCCATATTTAGAGACTGAACACTGACAGAAAAATACAATTAAACTTTGCTCGATCCGTCACTTGAACTTGCCTTCTGATTGGCCATAAGGTAACATTTACGTAATCGAAGTAATATGGTACTTTAAAGACAGAATTATAATAATAACAGGAAAAAATACTTTGCTAGATTGTATAGGAAGATCATGTTTGTTAGAAAATGGAGGAAGTATAAGAACAATTGAGAAGGGTAGAATATGCTACATAATATCATATAAGAGCGACTGAAAGCATATTTGTCCAGAGAAATAGCGCCAGAACAATCCGGATATTTTGTGATAGGTAAAGGAACCCGTCAACAAATTTACATCGTTAGACAAATCATTAAAAAGGCTTGAGAATTCGGCAAACTGACATATATGCTTTGTTGATTTCTCGAAAGCGTTTGACTCGGTGCAATGGCCAACATCGTGGAAAACATTATTCGAGATGGGCACGCCACAATACCTCGTGCACCCGATCAGGGAACTCTACGAAGGGGGAACAGCTTCAGTGCGGACAGATGACCTCTCAGATAGTTTCCAGCCAAGTGCGGGTGTGCCACAGGGATGCATAATACCACCTCTACTATTTAACGTCTACACCGAGCTTCTAATGCGAATCACTCTCGAAGATTGGACTGATACTGTTGTGATTCGTGGACACAAGATCACGAACTTGCAGTATGCAGATGACACCACCTTATTTACGAGTAACGCTGACCTTATGGAGAAATTACTTCCCAGAATGGAGCGCGTAAGCTTTATGTTTGGGTTAAAGATAAATCGACCCAAGGCTAAAATTATGATCGTGGATCGCGTCAACGACAATTTGCCTAAAGTGACACAGATTGCGAACTGCGACTTGGTCCAGGCCTATATATACCTCGGAGCTTTAATCTCATACAACGGCAGCTGCGTAGATGAAGTAAAACGACGTATGGCTATAACCAGAATGGATGGAAGCGATGGAGAAGTTAAAGAAAGTGTGGAAGAATCACAACATTTCCAAAGCTACCAAAATCAGGCTCGTACGAACCGTTATATTTCCCATATTTCTTTACGCAGCAGAGACGTGGATAGTTCGTGAGTTGGAAATGAGAAAAATAGATGCTCTGGAGATGTGGTGCTGGAGGAAGATGCCCGGGATATCAGGATATGCGCAGCAGGTCACCTATGCGCTGGACTGACCAATTGAGGTCCGCAGTAGGATACCACATACTTATCAGACTGCGCTTAACAGTTTGTTAACAGGAAGAGATGGCGGGAGATCGTGCGAAGAGCTGTGTCCGTCTCTACCACTGCCGTGGACGCCTCAAAGTGCCTGCCTCTGCCAAGAGCGAAACGACAGAGAAGAACAAGAATATGTGATATTTAGTAACAAATTTATACGAATAATCAATTGTAACTGGTCGATGTCTGTACATAGGTGATACCTATTTAGGCAACATTTGTGTGAGCAGGTTTAGAAGAGCTATGGAAGTTAAATCAAACCATGGCACGAAATTTAACGCGGTTTCCACAATTGAATTGCTGGACGTCAAAGTTAAAATCTGGAGCATGTTTCATTTTGATATCTAGAAGTCGAGTATTGTGTGTAAATCACCTTCTTCTAATATGCAAAGAAAGAAAGTATAGATAGGTACGTATTTTTCAAATTTCTGGTGCATTTATAAGTATATATCGGTTGATGTTTTAGGTATATTCCGTTATTATATAAGATGACACATTAGATATACAAAACATGAGGTAAAGTAAAAATTGGAATGTGTAATGTACATATAATAGTTTGATTGTGATGTGCTAATAGTGTACGTACACGCACACTGTATGTGTGGTTGTTGTGTCGGCAGTGGCGCAGTGTTAGGCCCGCGTGCGGCGCGGGGCGAGCGGCGGCCGCGAGTGAGGCACTAGGGCCTGGCGGGCGGCGCGAGGCGTGTGGCGACCGCGGGCGTGGCGCTAGAGCCTGGCGGGCGGCGCGAGGCGCTAGGGCCTGGCGGGTGGCGCGAGGCGAGCGGCGGCCGCGGGCGAGGCGCTTAGGCTTGGCGTGCGGCGCGAGGCGGGCGGCGGCCGCGGGCGAGGCGCTAGGGCCTGGCGGGCGGCGCGCGGCGAGCGGCGGCCGCGGGCAAGGCGCCAAGGTCTGGCGGGCGGCGCGAGGCGAGCGGCGGCCGCGAGCGAGGCGCTAGGGCCTGGCAGGCGGCGCGGCGGCGGGCTTGGGCGGTAGGCGGGGCGCTGCGCCCGCGCCGGAGCTGGCACCCGCGCCACTAAAACAACACACAATATTCCTTAATATTAGGAGTGAAAACTATTATTTATACGTATTTAAATATTTTTATGACATCTACCTTCCAATAATGATGTGCATAACGCGGGGAAATGTGCAAATCACATTCCCCATCGCCGGTTTTGGGGCGGGCGATGGTGATATGTCGGGATCCAGCCCATATGTACGGGCTGAACCGACTAAAACCACCGCGGTGTTCCTCACACCTTTATGGCGGGGTCGCGCGGATCGCTCACGCATTCAAATCGCGACCCCGCCAAAGGTTTGACCCGCCGATGGACGTGGCGGGTCCCACAAAAATTTATACACATAATTGGGGGACCTGGTCCCCGACAACAAAGCGGGGGGACCTAGTCCCCTTTCCAACATCGAGAGGCATGCGTGGAACACGAACGCCGCCTACTCGGACCTGCGCTGATCGGGCGGTGGACGGCCCCAATGGGTCCACCGCCCGCAGGCTTCTACTCAGGGTGGCTGGAGGTCGTCTCGCGCCCTCCTGCGCCCGGCTCTGCGGTTAGGGAGAGGGATTGAACGTTCCCTCTCCCTCTCCGCCGCCTCCTTCACTGACATCACCTCCTCACAGAAGGAGGCGACGGCATTCCAAGACCTCTCGCTCGAGATCATGGACAGAACCATAGCCTCGAGCGAGAGGACGACTCTACCGACTGCCACGTGCATGACACGGCGTTGCGTGGCCCAAGCAGGGCAAGCCACCAATGTGTGCAACGCCGTGTCCTCGACAACGACGCGGCAGTCGCCGCAGTGATGACAACCGGGCGTCTCCTGTTTGCCTATTCGACACAGATACTGACCGAAACAACCGTGGTCGGTCAGCATCTGCGTCAGGCGAAACGTGAGGGCGCCATGACGCCTCTCCAGCCACTCTCTAAATACGGGTCTTACCGCCACGAAATAATGATGTGCATGAGTTAAGTCAATAGAACTTTCTTTGACTCCTCTTAACTATTCCCTTATTTTCATTACCGAATAATTGTCTGTTAAAAATTTACGTAAAAAAATTTACGACGAAAATTTAGGAGGCCCCGAGATAGTTTCTGTGGTACACCTGAACCATTATGTCTAAAATTTGATCGGTAGTGTTTTAATTCATGATTACTATCTAGCTGTAATACACGTTGAATTCTATCTTGCAAGTAACTTCTAATCCACTGAAGTGCAGAGCCACGGATACCATACTTTTCCGGTTTAATCAATAATAAATTATGTGAAACAAAATCAAATGCCTTTTGACATATCGAAAAAGGTAACGGTTGCCAATTTTCTTTTATCTATTATATAATAGTTAAAAGAAAATTGGCATATATATACCTAATACAAATAATTAAATATATTTTTTTCTAGATGAAAATGTACCTATTGTCCTTTTCTTTTTCCCTGACATGTATGCGAAATTTCATAATGAATGGGCGAGTCGTTAAGAAGTAAAAGCGTAATAAACAAACAAAGTCATGATACGATATAAGTGTTTTGCTTGCGAATGTTGTAGCTACGCTGCAGATAGAGATAACACATTAAAAATTCCGCGTTCACGGGAAAAAGGTCTAATAGTTTTAGCACTCAGACTATTCGTAATTGTTTACAACTCTTTAGATTACGATCAAGGAGATCCTGGCGAGCACATTTGAATACACAGGAACGACAGTGACGCAGATTGCAGTGAGTCAGGCAGCGTCAAAACGATGAAGACGAAGAACAAGATGTCTGGCGTAATTGTCTTTTCGTTGACGAAACACGGATTAGTACGCACCCTGATAACCAACGTGTACGAGTTTGGAGACGGCCCACACTGTAAAAAAATCGCAATCTAGCAGGATTTAATTCAAAACTCGAACATTGTTTTATCTATTAATTATTGGGGTATATTTATTCCATAGCCACTACTAAAAACGGCGGCATATTATTTTTTGTTGTGGGTATGTCAACATAAATATTAGAAATGTTTATATCGGCAGCAAATCTGAATCACACTCATCATGCGTTTTGCAGCGTTAACAAACTTCGCGCATTTTTCATTTTTCAGCATAGCTGTCGAAATATCTTGAAAATTTTCGAAATATGGTCTTCTAACAGAGGAAGTGATTTGCGTTTTGATCAAGCTTTGTAATTTTTTATAAATAATTATTCTGGTATAACATTTTTGAATGTTCTAAAAATAAAATCAAGTGTTGGTTGAGAGCTCTATGCCAACAAATTGAAGAAAATGGACTAAATGACATCGTCACCGGGACCGTTTTTTAGAAAATAATATGAATAGATTAAGAACTAATATTACTTTGCCTGAAAGTGTTTTACAAGAAATTCCATAATCTAGCTCAATTACTCCAGGAAGACCAGCAAAAGGTTTTCGAGACTGTTGTGATAGAACTCAAAAACTAAAAATCCAAACGCTTATAGAGGCGACCAGTCCTGAAGCAATTGCAGTGGCTAATGAGTGCAACTTACTCAAAGCTGGTAAACGAGTTTCTGCAACCATAGTAAAAGAATTGTCGTCTGAGTCAGATAATAGTGGGACAGCAATCAAACAGGCCCGTAAATGTCTAATCAGTAATCCTGTATCTCTATCTGCAGATATAGATACAGGATATCCCTATAGCTCTGAGCATGATGATAGATGCTAAATTAACTACTCATCAATACAATATAATTCGTGAAAAGGTGAATAAACTGGCTAAAAACTTATTACCTTCTTATGACCAAATACTGAAAGTAAATAAACACTGTTATCCATTAGAGAAAACTGTCTCAGAAACATTTGCAGAATACAATCTTCAATCTATTAAAATTCTAAAAGTTGGAGTAACAGAACTAACCTGCCTGATTAAGTGGGGTTGTGATAGAGCTCAACAACATAGATATAAACAGAAGTTTACATATAAAAATATGTGTGACGAACATCTCTTCAGCATTTCGATGGTGCCTATTCAAATCACTTCGAAAATCGAAAATAGGAATATGGTGGTATGGCAAAATCCTGCCCCCTCGTCTACACGTTTCTGTAGATCTATTAAACTTAATTTTAAAATAAGCCTGATGTTATTTTAAAGAAACCACTCGATGCAGCTGCACTGACTTTTGGGCTTTCTCCATTACATTCTTGGATAATATTCATGGAGTGCATACTGCACATTGCATATATACTCGACATAAAAGTCTGGCAAGTAAGAGGAAATCAAAATAAAATCTAGTTAAGAGCAAGAAGCAGCAGATTTAAAGAAGATTCAGAAATGAAATGAGCTTATTGGTGGATATGCCTAATCAGCAGTCTGGAAATACAAATGATGGCAACACTGCCAGAAGCTTTTTTAGAGATTCCTTAAAAACAGCTGAGATAACTTGCGTAAATTCAGAAATGATTCATCGATTTCATATAATTTTGAAAATACTCGTATGCAGGTTTTCGATTGATTTAAATGCCTTTTTGTAAAAGATACCAGGGAATTGTATTTTAAGGAATATTTTTGGTACAATATGCCTATATTAGTGTTCACAAAGTTCCTTTTCATGGTAAAGATGTGATATCATCATGTATAGTACCAATTGGCCAGTTATCGGCAGAAGCTCAAGAGGCAAGAATCAAAGACAATCGTTACTAGACCAATGCACTTATTTTAGTATTATAAACTTCGCATGTTGTAATAATTATAGGTTTGTTGTAGCTATTGTTTAATTATAAGCTAAAGTTATACTATATATGATGCTGTCCGAGCTACCAATGTATGTACGAAGAATTTAGTCGCGTCAGGTACCCATAGGACAGGCTTGCCTAGTGTGGGCCCACAGAGTATGACTTTTAACATCGTAAATACTTTTTAGCAATAAATAATTTTTTATTATTTATTTATTTTACTACAGAGAATTCTTCACAAGAAAAACTTCGCGGGTAGATACAAATACAGATCTCCTAAAGAGACTATTAATCTCATCTGACCCCTATTTACCAGGATTAAATAGCATACCACGAAAAAGTCGAAGTAAATTGTAGCTAGAACTTTTGTCAATGCTTTCCCTGCCCACAACAAACGAGTAATGTGTATTTTCTGTATTTTTCACTTTTTAAAATTACAAAATAAAAGGCAATGGTTTTATAACACTAAGAATACGTATTATAACTTATTTCAATAAAATTAATGGGTGCCGTATCATCAGCAATTAAATCCGGCTAGATTGCGATTTTCATACAGTGTGTGGCCTGGGAATTCCAAAAGGCAAAGAACTGCCACTGGAACCTTTCAGGAAGACGGCAAATCGGTATCTTTTTGGAGCGGTATAATGATTGGAGCTCGAACGCCTTTGATCCCGTACCAAGGCTCTATGACAGCAGTCGACGATAATTCGCCAGCACATCGAGTTCAACGAGTGAACGCTGCTCTTCGGGAGAAATTTCGACCGAAACCTGCCGGCTCACCGGACTTAAACCCAATCGAGCACGCATGGGACGCTCGTAAGCGAGCGGTTTGGAGTCGTCAGCCACCTCCAAGAACTCTGTCAGAGATCAAGGAAGCCGCCATTCAAGAATGGGACAGGCTACCATTAGAGCTATTGGACAACTTGATCTACAGCATGCCTAGAAGGATTGCCGCATGTGTTCAAGCCAGGGGAGTAGTCATATTGTATTAAAATTGTAAACAAAAGCATATAAAAATGAATAAAATTATTTATTTTAATCAAATCTTGAAAGATTTTTATTTTTGCATCAATTTTATTATTAAAAAGTAGGTACATACTACAAAAATATATAAAATAAAAATACAAAGCAACTTTAAACAATTAAATGTTATTTTCTTCACATTTATTAAAATTTCATATTTGACAGAGACAGAAAATGCAATTTTTAAAGAAAATAATATATATATAATATAATAATATAATAATATAGAGATTTTGATATTAAAATTGTATTTTTTTAAATGTTAAAGCAATTAATAATGCATTCATTAATTATATTTTGACGCGAGAAAAACTATCTCAACTTTTCCAAGTGAACGCGGACGTTTTTGAATGTGTCTTATCTTTTTATAAAAAGTAGGGGGTCGAATTTTACCTTATTACGTAATTTTATGATAGTGAGTAAAGTATATTGTTCCCTGGCAGAAATAATGTTACTTAGTTTGTATAAGACATCAGTGGGAAACCGGAAGGGTTAATATACATGTCTTTTAAAATCGATCCTTTGACCCTCTTGATTTCAATAAATTTGTCCTTATTATCGCCGCCCTACAGTGGTATACAATCAAAGAAATGTAGATTCTATTCATTGTTTCGGATGTTGTAACGTGACGACATACATTTTATAACCCGGCTCTTAAGTAAATCTAAATGGAAGTACCATGACATTCTTTGATCAATCAGAGCACCGAGATATTTTATGTTACTAACTTTTTCAATAAAGGGTCATCTGCAGATACTAGACTGAAAATTGCTGCAATTATGAATCCGGGCTCCAAAACGTATGGTTGAGAAGAAAGTGTAATAGTGAATCATATAATTAATTCATGTTAAACGTGAGGATCTGTAATTTGCTATCAAATACTTATTAAAATGTATTGTCAATTAAGGATAAGCTTTTGGACCTCCATAAATAAATATATATTTAGTTTTAGAAGTATTACAGTCAGTAATTACTGTTACGCCAACCAGCGTGATTTTGAAACTCATTGCAAGTTCTGCTTGTATACACTATGGCGGTGTCACCAGCATAAGAAATATATGGCCCAGCAGTAATATAGTAAGATTGCATAATTCCTTTATTAAAATAAAGAATAGGGTAGGACCGATGACACTGCCTTGCGGAACACTCCAAATCATGTTCGGATTCGCTAATGTAGTCACCAATTTTGACTTGTTGTTGACGTTCTGTAAAGTAACTAAAAAACCTATATTTGGCAGGTTATCTTTTTATGTGATTGGCTAGTTTCAACGAATACTAGCTACTACAAATTTACAGGTCAACAGGAAATCGAGCACGGGACCTTGTATTCAGCAGTCTTAGTGGTAGACAATCCAATGGACAGTCACGAAATGCTAATAATATTATAATCTGGAAAAGTCAATAACGTAATAAATAAAAAAAAAATATCAGCTCTGTATTAAACTGTCCCACTGCTGGGCACGGGGCTCTTCTCACTGTGAGAAGGAGTAAGGCCATAGTCCACCACGCTGGCCCAGTGCGGGTTGGCAGACTTCACATATCTTCGAGAACATTATGGAGAACTCTCAGACATGCAGATTTCCTCACGATGTTCTTCACCGTTAAAGCAAGCGATAATTAACTATTTAGTACGCATATAACTAGTAAAATAAAAAGTCAGATTTGCGCGCCTTGGGTTCGAACTCGAGACGTCTGCGTGGCAGTTCAACGGTTTCCCACTAAGCTATCGCTGCTCTTATCTTATCTCCACATAGTACTTATACAACATAGTCACTACCCGCCATCTGTACGCTTAAACTTTTAAACTACGCAATGGTTTTTAATGCGGTTTCCATCAGTAGACAGACTGATTCAAGAGGAAGGTTTATATGTATAATACATGCATATTATAGTAAAGAAAAGCCGAGAATTTCAAAGATTTGTAATGTGATGTCGTAAAACATATTTTTGTGCGTGTACATTGCAAACGCTGGGTAAACCTTACGAGACAAATCAAAATACTGTACAAGTCTGCAAAGGTATATGTCTACAGCGTGTAACAGAAAGGTGTGTAACGAAACAAACGCATTATATCACTACCCAAATAGAGCATGGTCATTTTCGGGATCACAGAGATCCTCCGAGTCAGCTGTTTGTGTTGTTTAAGTATCGACTAGAATCACATATTTTTAATCTAATCGCATACTGATGAGTCGATTAAAAGAAAATGCTGTATTTTAGAGAAAATAATGTATATATATAGATTTGGTTGTCACGGTGATTTGAACACAAAAACAGCCAAATCCGTCGCGCCATTCTTAAGTGAGGCTCCATCCTACATGTGGCAATTGATTTTATTTTTCATTAGTATCTACATACATTGCATCCGTGCGAAGCCGGAGCGGCTCGCTAGTATGTTATACGACATGTATTTACTGTAATCCGTGCAATAAATAAAACACTTTATTTGTATCAAATTTACTTTGTCTTTAATTATAAGTAATTATAAATATTAAGTGCATCCAGTGTTTGCTTACAATTAGATATAACTTTTTCTACAAAGCCTGTTACGCTATGTTTTTATTATATGATTATACTATTGTTACATGTGTTTCTTGGAAAACCCTAAATAAATAAATTTAAATAAATAAATTGTTATTAGTGCCAGGAGTTATTAATGGCGCTAGCAGGAGCAGTTGTTGTTGAATATAATGTCATGAGTTGTTATTGGCACTGATATGAGTTTTTGTTGACGCTAGTACGAGTTTTTGCTGACGCTAGTATGAGTTGTTGTTGATGCTAGTATAAGTTGTTGTTGACGCTAGTATGATTTGGTGTTGGAGCTAGTGTAAGTTGTTTTTGGCGTTAGTATTTCAGGAATTGTTGGCGCTAATGTAGGTTGTTGGTGGCTCTAGTATAAGTTGTTGGTGGCTCTAGTATAAGTTATTGTTGGCGCTAGTATTATTATATACTCACGTGTTGTTGTGATGCCTCCGCTGCAGTATGGTGGAGTGCGCGGGACGCAACAGCTCCGGCGGTGGCGCGGGGCGCGGCGGCAGCGGCGGCGGGGTGGAGGAGTTGTTGTTGGCGCTGGTGTTGTTCGCGTTGTTAGTGTTGTTGGAGGTGTTGGCGGTGCGCCAACACGTGCCCGAGTACACTGGGGATGCGCCGCTCGTTGTCACTGGACATCCAGCGGCGCATGAAGACGACTACAATGCAAGACAGACAATTTTTATTCGTATGCTGTTGGTAATTGCAACACGGTAAGAGCTGAGCTACACAGTGAGTACCAGCGGGCCACCTGATGGCAAGAGCCAGCAGGACATCTGGATGTAAGAACCAGCTGGTGATGTGAGGGTGAAAGACAGCGGCCCACCTGGTGGTAACTGCCAGCGGATCTTCTAATGGTAAGAGCCAGCTGTTTACCTGATGGTAAGAGCCAGCAGCTCCCGTAATGATATGAGCTAACGGCTCACCTGTTTGTAAGAGCCAGCGGCCCACCTTTTAAGGGCCATCATCCAAGCATCTTACTTTATGCTGAGAGCCAGTAGCCACACTGATGGTAACAGCCAACGACTCACCTATTAGTAAGAGCTAACGTCCACCTAATGGTAACAGCCAGCAGCCCCATTGATAGTAAAGGCCAGTTGCCAACGTCATGATAAGAGCTAGCACTACCTGGCAGCATGAGCTAGCGGGCCATCTGTCGGTTAGAGCCAGCTGGCCAAATGGGTGTAATAGCCTCATGGCCACAAGACTGTAAAAGCCAGCGGTCCACGTAATGGTAAGAGCCAGCGGTCCACGTTATGGTAAGAGCCAGCGGTCCACGTTATGGTAAGAGCCAGCGGTCCACTTTATGGTAAGAGCCAGCGGCCCAATTAATGGCAAGAGCCGTCTGTCCACCTAATGGTTAGAACTAGCGACCCACCAAATGGCAAGAGCTAGCCTGTCCACCTAATGGTAAGTGTTTTGATTCTGCGCAATGTTCGTCGCCGTTGTTTTAATCTTTGTTAACGCCCGAAGGACATCAGGATTCCTAGAGAGAGCTTTTCATAAAATTTACGTAAATGATACAATATACTTACGGAGGGAGGTAATGGCGTGGGCGGCGCGGCGGAGTCACGCCGTCTTCGCGGAGGTAGAGGAGGAGGAGTGCCACATGACACAGCTGTTAGAACAATCACACAATCAGAACTTCTACAATACCTTTCAGCCTATAGTACATAGGTACTAATGATATCAGTTGGGCAAATCCTAATCGTAACTAATATTATAAATGCGAATGTGAGTTTGTCTGTTTGTTACGCGTTGACGCCGTAACTATCGATCATCATGAAATTTCGCATAAGCGTTGTCAGGGAAACAGTAAAGGACATTAGTAACAGGTTAATTTTTCTGGTTGACAGGTACCCTTCAACCAGAAAAAATATATTGTTACTAGTCTAACCGAACCTGCTTAGAACTACCTGCAGAACTTAGAATATAATACTTTGCAATAAATGAGGAAATGGAGGTAAGACCACACTAAATAGCTGGTAGAAATCGATTTTAGACATAACAGTTAGAAATTTTTGCACCCAAGTTACAGAACCGAGTGTGTTGTGGGATCCATTCCTGATATAAGACAAAAAATTCTGTGGCCCACAAATAGGCTTCTCTGGGTGTTGTCTATGCTCGTTGTTTGAATGTTTGTACACTGAGACAAAGTATTTATTTCTAGTTGTATTAAAATATAGAAAAAGATCATTTTGTTAAGTGTCGTAAGATATTCGCAGTAAAATACGAGGTCGTTTAATAATGGAGGATCGTTATACCGTCCCGTAAACGTCATATAACGCGAGTCTAACCGCAGGGCGCTGCTAGTCAATTAATAAATTAATATAGCTCCTAGTGATAATGTCATAATATACATACGGTGATGCGGCGTGAGCGGGGGTGCGGGCGGCGGCGGCGCGGGGGGCGAAGGCGTGGGCGCTCCTCGCCACTCGAACTTGAACGCTACGCCTCTGCAATACACACACACATACATTACAATACTGTTGATAGTAACTTAAATATTCAGTACTTGGGTATTCGAATAATTGCATTCGAATGACAATCGAATAATTGCATTCGAATAAATACTCAAACTTGAACGCTACCCCTCTACAATACAAACACACATATAACAATACTATTGATACTAACCTTACAAATTCAGTACTTAGTTATTCGGATAATTGCATTCGAATGACAATCGAATATAACAGTACACGCGATACCGACTTTGTATAGAAGCAAGCATGTGTAGTGAAATCTACGATTGCGTGTTCAGAGTGCCTTTAATTGATCATTACGAGAGTATTTATATTACAATACTAAACATGTGTGACCATACACATATACATACATGTAAACAGAAATATCTATGACTAAGTAAAATATTAAATAATAATTCAGCACAATTGAGTTCTACAATTGAGGTCGTAAGTACATTTAAAATATTAAGAGGAAACACTAAGGGCGAGAGAATTGAAAAATAGGTATTTGTAAAATCTATTGCTGTAGCGCAGTGCCCGCAGAGCGCGATAGAGACAACTGCAGCTTAGACCAAAAAAAATCTATTAAAAGTACACAAAATCAACGTTTCGTAGTCCCCCGATTCCTTCTCCAAAATTTGACCGTTTTAACTACTTTTTCAATTAAAAATTAAAGAAAGGTTTTGGCCGTGTTTCTATATTTTCTTTTTTTAAATAATCTAGTCAAATTTGTTTTCTGGATGTTTGAACACAGCGGAAAATCTGGCCTGTTTTTGAGGTTTTGAAGGCTTCATGTCTCTTTTAATAATTAATTTATGAAAGAAAGGAAAACATAGGGACAATACAGGCCATACATTTATTGGGGGAAAAAATTGCTCTACTGGCATTATCCAAGGAGTAAACAGGGGACTACGTTTGTATGGGAAAACGGCCCCTGTGTTTCCTCTTCAGGTGACATAGTTGTAATGTATGCATTGCTTATATTTGGATGTTACTTTTATTACAATGCCTTTTATAGTATGTATTTATTATGTGATTGTATGATTGTTATATTTATGTAGTGGTTTAAGTGGTCTTCTCGCCATTGCCACTGCCCGCTAAGTGTTGATGATTCGATCCCACAAGAGACAAAAACGTTGCTTAGTGCACAAACAGTTGTCTCGAGTCTGGGTATTTTAGAGTTCGAAAAAACTCTTATACAATAGCTTTGTCCGTCCGTCCGTCTGTATGTTATACAACTTTAAACTCAAGAACCGTAAGAGCTACAGACTCGCGGTCAACGCCATTTGACTCAGCATAGTCGATATACCCCGAAATGACTATGAACTTTGACATCAAGGTCACGTAGTATTACGTGACCTTTGCATATTATTTGTACCATGTTTTCGAACTCGCCGTATCGAGTGTTATGGGTTCGGATCGAGACAAAATTGGTATAATAGCTGCAGCTCCTTACAAATATAATTTGTAAAAAAAGCAGCATTGTAAAATTAGTGATTAAAAAGAGTGGCCGTGAGTTTCTTGCTAAGATTTACGGCGAATTGATTCTCACTTGTTTTCCTAATGCCCGTTATCTTTTCAAAGAATGAGTTATTTACAAATATTGACATTGAATGTGCCTACGTATAGAGTACTTAATGCAAAACTTTTACAAGGACTTTATTTATGGTCTAGTTTTTACTGCGAATATTTTTCAAACATTCAGTGTATTGTAGGTTCAAAATAATTAAATTTAACAATGAATAGTTTACCTGTCGGCTTGTACGAGAGGGCTGGCGGGCGGCTGAGGCGCTGGCGATCGTTTCGGCGACACCGCTGGCATTCTGCAACAATAAAACATTCAATATTAGATAGTAGTACTTCAGACTCACAGGTGGACAAGTTTCTTTCTCTTTCTACTATACTTTGTCTAGGTATCTAACTTCAAATGGTTAAGACGATGTTGACCAATTTATAATATTATCTATTCAATGTTAGAATTGAGTGTAAAAGAATCGATTAATCGAATAGACAGTTTCTTAAATCAATTAATCAAAACCTTCCAATGTATATCGATCTAAAATCGATGCTTTCACACCATAAGATTAAATACATTTTAATTAATCTATCACTGATATACATGCATATTACAATGTGTATGACGTACAGGGACACAAACAGACACATGATTATATATTACAATTTAAGGAGTACTGGCAACAGTGACAAACGTACCTGTCCGAGTAATGAGCACAAAGTGACCAAACCACACGCGCAGTCGATATTATCGGATTATAATTATGGCTCACACGTGTGATTTTGATTGTGTATGTACTATATATGATTTTTATATTAAACTAGCTGTTTGCTGCGACTTTGCTTATAAACATAAATGTCTTTTAATAGACCAGTAAACTATGTACCCTTTTTTAGGATATTGAACGAATGAACGAGTGTAAAATATAGCATAGTTAAAGTTTATATGGAAAAGAGAGTAGAAAGCGAACATTTATTTAAAATATAGAAAAATTAAATTGATTTATTTCTTCTCAAATGTCAAGCTGACGTGGTTTAGGTACATATGAATAAGAAAGTAATTTAAATTAAACTATTTTATAAAGATTTTACCGTATAGTAAATTAAAACTGATGAATGATTATGAAATCCATATAAAGTAATTTAATTTCAATGTATAACATTCGTGTAATAAGCTTACTACGCGTTGTCGGTTTAATGTACTCTCTGCCTACCCCTTCTAGAATATTCTAGCGTAAGTCTATGTATGTATATAATAATTAGTTAGACTTTCGGAAGTTATATAACTTTTCGAAATTATGTGCGTATTGATTGACAATTATCGCCTGCTCCGTGCCTCGGAGAGCACGTTAAGCCGTCGGTCCCGAGTGCCATGAACATCTATGGCAGTCGTTATTGGGAGAGTGTCGACACAAAAGATCCCACTGAGTCGTAGTGTCGCCGGTCTGCACTGACTGGCCCCCACATAAGATACAGATACATATCCCCAAGTCAAAACAATACTCATATCATAATCCATTATTTTCTAAGAGAAGTATCTTGACATCATATCTGTGACAGAATCGAACCTACTACACATCATATATACGTGGCGAGACAACTTAACTGACTGTATTACTGAACGTAGATAAAACATGGAAGTAGTATAGTAGGCAATACTTTAATACTAAGCATTGACACCACAGCTACTTAGCTCTGCTACTCAAAAATAGACGTTTCTGTTAATGAGACAAGGTAGCTTCTAACTATTCTGTTTTACGGTATATTTACTACCTGTCAATGTCTTGAACTCAAACCTTATTCATTCATAGATTCACGCCTGTTTCCCAGAGGGTAGGCAGAGACTACAAATTTCCATTTGCTACGATCCTGACACACTCAAACGTATTGATCTATAATTATACGTAACTATAACGACATGGCTTAGTTTTAACAAGCCATGCTTACTGTGTGTAGATTTAGTGGTGGCATTTTTAGCACTGAGAAAACTTGCATGATTTATTTCCGTTAATGTCAAAGTCAAAGTCAAAAATAATTTATTCATTTAGGTCACAAAGTAACACTTATGAACGTCAAAATATATAGGTTAGTGAGTTTACTAAGTTACTGAAGCTACATTTAGGTTAGTTGCTAGGTTCAGGCAAAGGGTTAAGCCTATGAGAAGAAACCTACAAGAAACTCACGGCCACTCTTTTAAATCGCCAATTTAATATAATTTAAGTATTTTATAACTCATATCAACAAGGTGTTAATATATAATAATAATATATAATAATTTTTAAGTAGACTTTAAAAAAGAAAAGATAATAGCAATAATTAATTCAATATAAATGTAGAATAGACTACTGTCTATTCTACATTTATATTGAATTTGGCATGATGGCGCATACACTTATACTTTGTGACAATGCAAAGGCAGTCCGTGACTAAATGCGGTTGTGAATTTATATTTCTGAATAATTATTATCAAAATGAGATGTAGGATACCTGATAAAATCACAAATAACCATGTTCACTGACTGTACCATACATACAAACAAACAGACAGACAAACCACAATTAAATATACTATATACCGAATGTTCGGTGTCGCATTACATAAAAGATAACGAATTATTTAACATCGCAGTTCGACATGAAACTCAATACGGCAATGTGTGTCTCTTATCAGCGGCAACGGTGCTACATTGCACTGTACAATATCTACAAGATAGGGCTACCAGCCCATCTCAGGCAGTACTGTATTATATCCTCAGTATTTCTGGCTTTTATCGAGACTCTTGACATAACCTTGTCTCCCCGTGACGAGAAGGGTCTGTGTTAGTTATACCTTATTTAAGTTTAAGTTTAAGTTCAGACGTCTATCAAATTATGCAGAATCCGGTCTGCTGCTTATTAATTGCCTTACAATACAATCATTATCTCTAAGCATTGAACCAAAAACTGTACGATCGTGCGCAAATGTAACATTCTTGTTAATCATTTCGATATGTGAGCCTAAACTACTGAGTGAGTGAGCTTTGCTTCAGTGGGTAAAGCGTAGCAAGTGCGTACTGGCTGGTGTAGCCTACCATTCTAGGAATTAGAATGATCTATATATAAATGCTTTTTCTAACTAAGACGATAAATGATTTGATGGTTACTTACAGATTAAAAGAGTAAAATTTTTAAAAGGGAAGCTTGTGTGATTATAATTTTGAACTTTGACGATCATTTGTTTTTATTTTATTGGCAGCCCTGTTATCGGCACGTAACGAGACAACGTTTGTTCACCGACCGACTTCTGGTCCCTTCATAACTGTAAAGTATGACGGGTCGCATGACAACACGATATGACGCGAAGTCGCAATACGTACTACCGTTTTAATATATAGGTAGGTTATTGTAAAAATAGTGTAAAGCGAGGTCCAGATGCTGAGTAGGGGCTTAAAAAAAATTGCGTAGCAAATAGGTGTAGGAAACATTTTCCAAAGGGTTTCTTATACATCTTTAAGGAATTGGAAATGTAGTTTTAGTCAACTTTGGATTCAACAATTTGTTACAGCGTAGTGATATCAGATTTGACTACAATTATTTTCGCATGAGGCCATAGTGTTCAGTATAATTGAGAAAGAAATCGTATTTGTTTAACCGATAATTTCTTTTTATTCAAGATCCACAACAACTACAAATAGGTCACGAGTATAAATCTAAAAGAAATATCATAGAACATGAATGACATGGTTCGATTACCCTTTGGAGTGTTTTACTTCTGAATGACATTAGACATTATTTTTTTGTTTTCTTTTTAATCTTACCAAGTGGTTAATGTTGTATGATATTTAACAGTTAGCAGTAGTGTGTGTACCTGAACAAGTCGTGATGCTTGGGGCTGGGCAGCGGGCGGTCGGGCGGCTCGGGCGGCAGGTCGGGCGCGGGCGGCTCGGCGGCGCGGGGGGCGCGCTAACAGTTAGCAGTAGTGTGTGTACCTGAACAAGTCGTGATGCTTGGGGCTGGGCAGCGGGCGGTCGGGCGGCTCGGGCGGCAGGTCGGGCGCGGGCGGCTCGGCGGCGCGGGGGGCGCGCTAACAGTTAGCAGTAGTGTGTGTACCTGAACAAGTCGTGATGCTTGGGGCTGGGCAGCGGGCGGTCGGGCGGCTCGGGCGGCAGGTCGGGCGCGGGCGGCTCGGCGGCGCGGGGGGCGCGCTAACAGTTAGCAGTAGTGTGTGTACCTGAACAAGTCGTGATGCTTGGGGCTGGGCAGCGGGCGGTCGGGCGGCTCGGGCGGCAGGTCGGGCGCGGGCGGCTCGGCGGCGCGGGGGGCGCGCTAACAGTTAGCAGTAGTGTGTGTACCTGAACAAGTCGTGATGCTTGGGGCTGGGCAGCGGGCGGTCGGGCGGCTCGGGCGGCAGGTCGGGCGCGGGCGGCTCGGCGGCGCGGGGGGCGCGCTAACAGTTAGCAGTAGTGTGTGTACCTGAACAAGTCGTGATGCTTGGGGCTGGGCAGCGGGCGGTCGGGCGGCTCGGGCGGCAGGTCGGGCGCGGGCGGCTCGGCGGCGCGGGGGGCGCGCTAACAGTTAGCAGTAGTGTGTGTACCTGAACAAGTCGTGATGCTTGGGGCTGGGCAGCGGGCGGTCGGGCGGCTCGGGCGGCAGGTCGGGCGCGGGCGGCTCGGCGGCGCGGGGGGCGCGCTAACAGTTAGCAGTAGTGTGTGTACCTGAACAAGTCGTGATGCTTGGGGCTGGGCAGCGGGCGGTCGGGCGGCTCGGGCGGCAGGTCGGGCGCGGGCGGCTCGGCGGCGCGGGGGGCGCGCTAACAGTTAGCAGTAGTGTGTGTACCTGAACAAGTCGTGATGCTTGGGGCTGGGCAGCGGGCGGTCGGGCGGCTCGGGCGGCAGGTCGGGCGCGGGCGGCTCGGCGGCGCGGGGGGCGCGCTAACAGTTAGCAGTAGTGTGTGTACCTGAACAAGTCGTGATGCTTGGGGCTGGGCAGCGGGCGGTCGGGCGGCTCGGGCGGCAGGTCGGGCGCGGGCGGCTCGGCGGCGCGGGGGGCGCGCTAACAGTTAGCAGTAGTGTGTGTACCTGAACAAGTCGTGATGCTTGGGGCTGGGCAGCGGGCGGTCGGGCGGCTCGGGCGGCAGGTCGGGCGCGGGCGGCTCGGCGGCGCGGCGCGGCGGCGCGGGGGGCGCGGGCGGCGCGGGGGGCGCGGGCCGCTCGTCGCCGGCGCGCGGCAGCAGCGGCGGCACGCGCTCGTCCCCGCGCTCCGCCCGCTCGGGCTTGCGCGCGCCCGTGGCACCGGCGAGGTGCTCCACACTGCGCGAGTAGAACAGCTCCGCGTCCACGATGGCGCCGCGCGGTGATAACGCCAGCGGCTTGCGTAACTCGCACGTCGACGATTGTCTGCAGAACACCAAATAAACTTACTAAAGAACCAAGTTTGTAAAAACAGTACTGAAAAAAGAAAAAAGAACAATTTTTTTTTGTGGTATACTATCAAATGCATTCGTTTTTCTAGTTCTAAATAGTAAGAAAACATATTTAAAAAAAAATTATATCTCTTTTCCGTATGACGGCAGAGTACACCTCACACGACTTCCATAACAAGTAATTAAACGATAAAGTAGAATAGCGTCCTCATAATGTAATTATCACTATTCAATTTCTTATCAGAAAACTCAAGGTCACTTAGAAAGCAATGGAGAAAGCTATGCTCGGAGTTTCCCTATGGGATCGAATCAAAAATAAGAGAAAAGTAAAGTTGCCGACATAACTCTACAGATAACCAAACTGAAGTGGCAGTGGGCAGGGCACTTAGCGCGCTGAACCGATGGCCGTTGGGGCAGAAGGGTTCTGAAGTGAGACGCAGCAGAGGCAGGCCTCCTGAACCGACGACTGGATAAGGGTCGCAGGATGCGAGTAGCCTAAGGTCGGTCTGTATGGAAAAACATAGGGGAGGCCTATGTCCAGCAGTCAACGTCTTTCGGCTGAGATAATGAATGTGATTTTTCTGTTTCAACACCACCGCATAAAGGCAGCAAAAACACAAATCATCGTGATATTTTGTTGAGCTTGGAACAAACTATAAGATATACTTACAGACTTGGTTATAGCAATATATAGCGACGAGTGACGTCACTAAAATATTGGTTATGGAGTCGTTAAATAGCGGCGAATGACGTCGCTAAAACCTTGGTTATAGAGTCGCTATATAGCGACGAGTGACGTTTCTAAAACCTTGGTTGTAGAATCGCTATATAATGTCGAATGACGTCGCTAAAACCTTGGTTGTAGAATCGCTATATAGCGTCGAATAACGTCACTAAAACCTTAATTGTAGAATCGCTATATAGCGGTCGAATAACGTCACTAAAACCTTAATTGTAGAATCGCTGTATAGCGACGATTGACGTTCCTAAAACCTTGGTTATAGAGTCACTATATAGCAGCGAATGACGTCGTTTAAACCTTGGTTGTAGAATCGCTATACAGCGTCGAATGACGTCGCTAAAACCTTGGTTGTAGAATCACTATATAGCGTCGATTGACGTCGCTAAATCCTTAGTTGTAGAATCGCTACATAGCGTCGAATGACGTCGCTAAAACCTTGGGTATGAAAACAAAATGGCGAGTTTTCCTAGAAAGCGTTTTATGACACCATAATGTCAAATAGCAGTACCGCCATTAGCGGCCATTGAAATTATTTTTCGGAAGTAAGGTACTTACTTATCCAGAGAAAAGCACTGTTCCCGAGAAATAGCTAGCATTATATAATGTAAAGAATAAAGAAAAATATAAAATAATTTATTTCTTTTGTGATTTGATACATAATCGAATGAAACTGTAGACCTGACCATGAAATGTAAAGGCCGAAGTTTCAGACCGACTGTTTTTACCGTAAAACACATTTATGCCGAGTACGTTATCCCTTGATTCCTTAAACCCTTTCATGAAGTAATCCGCACAACTCCGTTGTATGTCATTTTGAAACATAGAAATACGAAAAAACTTCTTTGTAAGTTATTTTCATCGGCCCCGAAGTTTCGGATCGATATTTTTATAATAGATCTACTGGTATAAGACGAAATTTTTAACTCAATTGCTTATAATTACAGTGCAGACAGAACGCTCCGAATTTCGAAAACATTTGATAGTATGAGCTTTGTATAAATCACTCCCATAGTAAGATTATTTTCGTCTTCTAATGATTGCTCATCTTATAAGTATGATAATAACATTAAATCGTCCGCTTTCCACCGTTAAAGACCGTCCGAATACGACACTTTCTACGTAACATCAGCCGTTATTGCGTGCCGTGTCGTCATGTAGCGGACGCGACATGACGGCTCCACTATTGAAGGAAAGCAAAGCTAACAAAATCAAACATCTAGATGCTCGTCATAGATTTTTACCACAGCGACTACTATTTCCATATGCTTAAAGATTTAAATAATAAAAACATATATGTAGAACTTGATTGCTCGAATATAAAATAAGATTTTTTTTCAAAATTACCAATTTTAATATTGGTTAATATTGCAATTGTTTACACAGATCTAATAAACTATTATAATAATTTTATATCATTGTAAGAAAATAAAACATTTTTAGATAAAGTAAATAAACTTCTCTATTACTCACGGTGATGTTCTTCCAGTCATTCTTCTAGGCTCTAAAATGTGACCACCTCTTACTATTACAATGTCGCCATACTATGCCTAGATTGTCTATCCATCTAGTGGAACTCTAGCTACTAATATAATAAATAAAATAATATGATACGTACAAACTGACGGAACGGTCGTGTCGCGGCGAATGCCTGTCTCGCGGCGACGGTGGCTCGTCCTTCGTACCGCATCTGTAAATAAATCGTCATTACTTAGTGCCGTATCTATCTATATATTATTAAGTAACCGATCGAAGATTCGGGTTTGGATTCGACCACAGTTTCGGTTTCAGCCCTAAAACCTTGACCGCATCGAAACATAGTATTTGTAAAATGTCGCGCTTCGTTCGGATTAGATCGTGCCTCGTAGTAGCCAGCCTAGGTCTTCGTTGATAGTGGATGTTGTAATGCCAGAAATAATATAACTTTAAGATGAAATATGCAGTATTTAATAGAAATTTTAAGATGTCTAAATAAGAACCGATTTCGGCCAACACTGCTGATTTTTCGGTTTCGGTTTCGGCTGCAAATCGCGGCAGTAAAAGCATCACAAGATAACTCACCGACTAAACAAGAACTTTTAGTAAGTAACTTCTTGAACTATAAAACTGAAATTCGGCAGGTAGGCAGTTTGTAGGTAGGTACGTACTTAGATACCTACCAGGGATGTTGCCGATACAGATTTTTGACATCCTCGGTTGCGGATGTGGATATTTAAAGGCTCACATCCAAGAATGCGGATGCAGATGCGAATGTCCTAATCGATGCAGAAGCTCCGCAATCGCGGATGCGGATGTTAATGAAAATTGTGCATCTTATTTAATAAAAATATCTAATGTCACCTTTGCAAGTTCAAGCCTGTTTTGCAAAGGTTCATTTAGCTATACCATTTTCTGGTGTTTGTTAATCCTCATTTTCACTTGAAGAATCATCGCGCCATTCATTGGCTCACCCATTTTCTTTCTTGTCGCAACCTGCGCTATATCTGGATCCGCATTAACATCCGCATTGATTATTGCGGATGCGGATGCAGATGTCCAAATCGATGCGGAAGTTCCGCAATTGCGGATGCATTCGCAACATACCTAGTACCAACCTATGAACTGCCTATTTGAATTTAGAAAATTCGGTCCTTCTACGTAGGAGACGTCAGCTAGGAACAAAATTTCAAAATTCAATCCCAAAGGTCCATCAGTAAACTAATGGACAATGGACAATGGACAGATTGGTACGCACTCAGCATTGTTGCTATATTGTGGTCCATAGGGGATCCACAATAGAGCGCTGATTTTCAGTGCGGACCTTTAGATGTCGCACGGACGTAAGTCAGCCTAATTATAATTCTATAATATCATATTATAATTTCATTAAATTGTGCACGCTATATATACCTACGCAGCCTAGTTTATCGCATGATTAGCACGTCGCGCGTCGCGTCGTTCCAGCGCAGCGTTCCCCACTATCCAACAACTAGGTACTAACACCTTGCACTCCACAAGCCTTGGCGGCCGGCGTGCGGCGCATACGACCGCTGCGCTTGGTCTCGCGAGGCGCTCGGTTGCGTAATCATTTGTTTACATAACAATACGGGGAATATTATCACATTGTAATTACGAGCAACATAAAGCACATTTTCTATTTATACGACTAACAGCGAACAAATTATGCGGTCTCAAAAATTCATATGGTATACGGAAACAAGGATAGACGAAGATTGACTGTTTAGTTGGAAAAAAACATACATAATAGACATGCAATGGTGAATGCCGCCTCGACTCGCTTGGAAGCCGATATACCTACCTCGCCCGTAGATCACAAACATTATGTAAGTGAAACCTATGTTTTATGTATATTATTGTGCTTGTTTTTGTTTTTGTAATAGGTATCTTTTCATGTGTGATTTAAAACATACTTTTGTACAACTGTTAAATGTTCGAAATTTCGTATAGTACTAGAAACCAATAATCAAATAGCTAACTTGCGATTATCTACATCCAACATGGTTGGATGAAAATGGATGGATTGAAATGCCAGACATTATTAAAATCTTTTGTGTTTGGGCCATCAAATTAAAGAATTAATATAGGTGTCATAATTGAGGTTTTGTTACGCTGACTACGAAAGTGGCGTTTATTCTGTAGTCCAACTTGGCGGATATTATGGCGGAATTAGCATAAATTTTTATATATAAAGACTAGATCAGATTTGTATCCGCTTAACTCTAAGAATTTTTGAAGGATTGACATTATTTTAATTATAGGCAAAACTTAAATGGATTTCTTTTTATAGTTGCGATATATACAGCGGTGGACATATAATTAGAAACAGTACATAAAACTTAGGTAAACACAGAATGAACTATTGTTATGAGTAAAAACTATATAGATTAAATCACTATTAACTATGCCAGAATATAGCCAATGAGTTAAAAAACTCATAAAATATAAAAAGAAAGAAATCTTTGTTTTGTCTCTAGGTTAATTTATACTAACACTAGGAAATAAGTTAAATTGTATTACTAACAGTCTATGGATTCATTGGCCGGAATAAAGCAATATTATTATTATTAAATCTGTTCTATCTTTAATTACATATTAAAAGAGTTTAAATATGAATGATAGTTGAATTTCTATTACTGGCCGCTTGGACAACTAATTAGAAACAGGATACATGGTTCGTTCTACTTTTGAAATTTAAAAAAAAACCTTTGTCTACGCTTTTCCTGTAGTTTCGGCGGCAATTAAACGTCAGTTTGGAATTACGTGAATAATTAGTTTTGTTAAAATGGGTAAAATAAGAGATGTGACGTGTCAACTAGGCAATTAATTGTTAAATTACATTTAGATCGAAAGTGGACTTATAGAAGAATTGCTAATCATCTAGAATGTTCTGTGAAGAAAGTTATAAACGCTATTGCTCATTATAAAAGAAACGGCACTACTAAAAGTGTTGTTAGAAAGGCTAAAGGCTCCAACGAGATTAGAAATGAAGTTTTTTCACCTGATGACCCAAGGAACATTTCCTCGAAACTGGTACGCCGCAGATTAGTGAAAGCTAAATTGTTCGGGAGGGTTTCTCGAAAGGTACCCCTTCTTACCAAGCAACATCGAGAGAAGCGAGCGCGAGAGACCGTACGAGAATGGAAAAAAGTGTTATTCTCGGATGAAATAAAATAAATATCAATTAGCACGTACCTCTATATATATTTGTATTATTTATAACTGGTACCAGTAAATACATATCCATGTTTACCATGAAGCATTTTACTTGACCATCTACAAGAACACATAAGAATACCGGTACAATAATATTTTCCCAACGAGTCATACAGTGACATATATTATAGTGTTACTCTTTGGGAACAATCGAGGAGACCATGTGTTGTCAGACCCCGCTTGGACCACACCGTCTTTTCTTGTGAGTTGGTTCACGTAAACGAAGTCACGAGCAAAGCCAATACATATAAATAACACAAATAATAACTTACTTGTTGTTGTGCGTCGGTTTGTTCTTGTCGAAGAGCGCGAGTCCCTTGTCGAACAAACTGAGCTGGCTCAACTGGCTCAGCGAACATCGCTCCAGCCGCGGACTTACTATTTCTGATTTGCTACCTGTAACAAGCAAAAAACATATAAATTGACAGAGACCTTATATTATCATGAGTTTTTATAAGCTGCTGCTACTCTGACAGCTTATAGAAAATATGACAACTTCTTACTGTTGCACCCTTTATATAAAGATTTTATCTGCATGCTCGACCAAATTTTAGAAAAATATTATAGTAACAGATATATCTAAACTAATATTATAAAGAGGAAACATTTGTGTTTTGTATGTATGTTTGTAATGTTTTCACACAAAAACTATAGGACCGATTTCAAAAATTCTTTCACCATTAGAAAGCTGCATCTTCACTGAGTGACATAGGCAATAAAACATTTAAAAAAAAAAATAGGGATCCTTAATAAAAATGCAATAATATAACCCAAGGTGTGAAAAAATTTGTTATAAAAATCTGTCATCACGTGCGCTGCGGAAACTATTGATGATAGAACAAAAAAATGTTCTACAGTATTATAGAACGTATCAATATCTACAAAAAAGTCCGCGATACCATGTGTCCAACTACTATAGTTATGCTACTATAACTACTTTTTACATTTTAAAACTTGATAAAAGTGCCGACAATAAACAAACCATATTATTCATACCTCTGTATTAATCCCTATTCCATTAAATAATATTTTATTAAAGACCGTTTCAATACCCGTATTATACTTTTTAAATTATTAAAATCGGACATTTAATTCAAAAGATATAATTCTTTAGATATAGTAGGTAGTTTCTAAATATTAGTAGGTAGTTTTTAAGTATTAGCTATATATATAGCTAACTACACCTATATAGGTGTAGTTAGACTTATTAATTTCTTTAGTTGTAGTTTTATATATTAAAATTAGTAAACAAATTAAAAGTAGGTATTGGGTAATAAATTAGAGTCCACGCGAACGAAGTCGGCAACAGCTAGTGTAGGTATATAATCATAAACAAAAAATATTTTACTGGTCTAAATTTGTTTTAGTTCTCATATTTTAAATAAGAACTAAACTGCGCACGCGCAGTTCAATGTACTCCTTGTAGTTCGGCTATGCTTGTCGGCGAGCGTTAAATAATAGTTGCATGATGTTGTTGATTTTGTTAAAGGTGCGCGATAAAAGGCTTTATATTTGTTATTTATCAATATGAAAAAATAACATGTTTTTATGATACGTGTTTTCCACTGATTCATATTCAAAATAAGCTGCATAATTACACTTCTGTTAACATGGCCAGATTGTATATTAGCGTTACAGCTGTTTGCAGACTTCGTTACTTTATAACAGGCGTGTTCAAACTACGGCCTGCTGGCTAACATATATCCGCAAGCGCCACAGTCTGACCCTGATACCGGTGGCTTGGTGACCCCTGAGCTACATATACAATGTACTGACCTCTATGATCGTCGTGCAGCATATGTATAGGTAACGATTGTACAGAGGCGCCGTCCCACGCTGACGTCGGCGATATTTGTGATATACCTGCGAACAAATAGTTACATATAGCTTAGCAATATGTAGTATGTGTTGTGAATGATATCGAAATCTATGGATTTTTTTTAAGTTATAACGTAATAAACCAGTTCAAACTGTTATTTATATAGTTACTTTTTCTTTTCTTGTTATATTTGGCAAACAAACAAACAAACAACTCATTATAACATCATTCGGTTACTGTTTTCAAACTATCCGTTCCGTATTCTAAGAAATATAGATGACAATACATAGAGATGGGTCTCTATGTATTGTCTTTAGCTCGTTATTTGTTTACCAAATAAGACAAGTAAAAAAATTGGTCTTTAGATCTAGGAGGCACGGCTGTAGTAAATACGACTACTATGCAAAAGGTTTCTGGATCGGGAATTACAACTGATGTTCCTGTCAAGAAATTTTTAGTAGTAGGTAGTACTTAGTTATATGTATATAGAATATACAAGGTTGCTATGATCCATGGACATTAAAATGGACAGAGTATTACATATGGGCTCAGTGTTAATTCGAAACGGTTAAAAACTCGATAAAGATAATAACAGAAAATCACTTTTTCAAACATTAAATAAATCTAATACGCAAACACCATATTTTATAAACATCTGTTGTCTTTCATTTGTTACATTGTTGTCACGGGTTTATTTATTACTTCCTTGTTTGTGTTACAAATTAATAGTGTAAATATGTTATGCTTGTGTTTTCGTTCTTATTGCGCTAAGATTAAGAATCACTTTGGCGTGATTGTTGGCTACTGTAATAATGTATACTAAGTATCAGAGGGGCAACGTCTCCTATATTTTTGTCGCTTTAAGGAGCATGATCTTTGATACCTATGCTTAGACCCTCTGTCAGCTGTTAGGGCACATACAACCCGATGCAGTTTAGCAAAAACTAAAAATCTATCCTGTAGCTGAACTACTGCTCCTATTGAACTGAAATTTGGTGCAGAGCTTGTATGTGGTACATACTATATGTAGATAGAAATAAAGTCTCACTGTTTAATTAACCTTGTATGCCCAGTATCCCGGTAGACAGCAATAGCAATAGACTGTCACGTGGGACCTAAAATCTTGGTTGGCTGTAACTATAATTTTTACAAGGTTATAGGTTACCTCTGCTTACCCCTTCAGGAATATAAAAACGCGGTACGAATAGAAACATAAGGAAGCGTTGCGCGCTTGTGTTGTGCGGATATAGGCGTGAGTCTATGATCGTATATTTACAATTATTTATCTTTTTATAAATACTACACTAGGAACATTGCCTGTGTTGCGGGAGACTTTACAAACGTACAAACAACGGACACTAAGAACATCTAGACTCGGGACAACCATTAGTGAACCACACAAATTATTCTTGCCGAATGTTGTCGGCATAGGGCCAGTGGTGAGGCGACCACTTATGCTATCCGTGCAGTGTAGTGTATTGTAATGATGGTCTCGAAAGTGTTAGTACAACTAATCTATGTATCTGTTTCTCTCGTCAAGCATATTAGCGTGACTGCAGCTCAAGTGTGACAGGTATAACTCACTAAGGTTGTCGTCACTGCACGTGGAGTGGTGCGAGGTAGTGTCGGTGGTGTGCTGCTGTCTCCGGGACGCTTTCACTTGCTTCAGGGACAACTCCGGGTACCGCCGGGGCTGGGAACACACACACACACACACACATATATTTTATACAAAACCTATATATATAAGTAAGGTAGATCTCCCTCCAGGCTGAATTACGGTCACGGCTGCCAATCCTAACGGAGACAGGCCATCTGCTGATATAATAATACACAAGTGTGTGCGCAACCACAAATATTCTCTCCGTAATATAAATGATGATTTGATTTGTTCCCTAACTCTCATAAGCTGATGGTACTGATGATTAGGCACTGGATCAACGCAACGTGCTTTTTGAGCCATGAGGTTAGGAACACTGCCAGCCACCTAAATCCGGGCTGCGACGGAGAATTTATTTGTTAGAAAGATCCAATAACATTTTTGGCTGGACCCAGGGTTCGAAACCAAGACTTCATACACAGCGGTCGCTTACCCTACCGCTGCGCTACTGAGACAGAACACCTCTATCTTGTATACAAGGTGTTAATTTGCACTGTCACCATATTTATATAAAATAATATCAACCCTGTATTAAACTATACCACTGCTGGACACGGGCCTCTTCTCAGAGTAAGAATGGGTAGGTCATAGTCTGTCACGCTAGCAAAGTGCGAGTTGGCAGGTATCACATACGTTAGAAAACTTTTATGGAGAACTTATGATGGTATAGGTTGCCTCACGATGTTTTGCCGCACCGCTAACAACGGCGCCATGGAAGCGACGAGGCAACCACTTAAACCATTATGCATTGTAAACAGTAAATAGATGACCACGATTTACGATTAGACGCTGAGACTATTACGCCATATACGCCAAAACCTTAAGCCTTAAGCGAAGGCGGCGCGCGGCGTTTTGGCGCCAATTTGGTGGCTCGCATGCGAGCCACCGGCCTACGACGGGTACAAATCTGCCGGCTGGTATGCGAGCCGGCGGTATACGACCGGTTAAATAAGTACTTAACTGCCTCCGTGGCGCAGCGGTAGTGAATGCGACTGCTGTGCATGAGGTCTCAGGTTCGAATCCCGGGTCGGGCCAACAAAAAGTTATTGGGTTTTTCTGTAAAGAAATCTCAATAGCAGCCTGGAGTTAGGAAGTTGGCGGTGTTAGACACCCACGTGCCTCGGAAAGCACGTAAAGCCGTTGGTCCTGCGCCTGATCTCTCTCCGGTCGTGTGTTGCGTTGCCGTCCCATCGGATCATGAGAGTTAGGGAACAGAGAGTGCACTTGTGTTTGCGCACACGCTTGTGCACTATAATATCTCCTGCGCAGATGGCCAGTCTCTGTTAAGACTGGCCGCCGTGGCCGAAATTCGGTCTGGAGGACATTATTATAAGTATATGCTGAGACTATTATATATATACATTATATACGTACTGAGACCATTGGTTGCAAGCTATGCTGCTGCGTGGGCAGCTAAAAAGTGTCTAGTACTCACAAACTTAGGCATCTGTTTGACTGGCGGCCGGGGTTCGATCTCCAAGCTTTTCGCGTACAAGTAGTTTGTTATCTCGTTGTCATCTTTACCCGGGAACGGATCCAGGGACTCCAGAAAACTCTGCAACAATAAATAATATATTCATTAGGAATCATTGCTAAATGTTAAAAAAGTAGCGATAGTCTAGCTAGATGGCGACTGATGGACTGCCACTCAGAGCTCTCGAGTTCGATATCAAGGCGCACACCTCTGACTTTGCAAAGTGCATATTTTATAGTTAATTAAGGTAAAGAAAAATATTGTGAGAAAACCTGAATCTTTAAAAGTTCTACATAATGTTCTCGAAGATATGTGAAGTCTGCCGACTCTCATTAAGACAGCGTGGCGGACTATGGACTTAATGTTTTCAAATTGCATATAAGCCCGTGGCAAGCATTGGGACAGTTAACACACAGGGCTTATATTAGGCTAATTGCTGACGGATCTTATGAGGCAGTTCGTCTAGGGTTGTATTTCACTCTTACAGTAAAGCGGCGTAACAGAACACCCGATAAGTGAGGGTCTCATGCCTTAGTCAGATATTACTTTCTCTTCAATCCATTTTTAATTCCGTTTCTTATTGACTTCAGTTTGGTAAACATTCTGACTAATTCTGTCTGCATTTTAACGGAATCATTGGTCACATGGCTAAAGTCACTTAAATTAAAGATTATCAGCCGACTTATATCTACGTCAACTAAGTCAGGTAACAATTAGAACGGTTTCCAGTCTCTTTAACCCACTCTTTAGAAATGTAGGCGCTGTGTTGTCATCTGACTTGCAATTTTTTACCTAACGCTGGCAGGACACGGACTTATGGCCAGTAAGTGTATATTGTGTATGTTTATATTAAATTCTTCATGTGAGCCAAAATAAACTCATTTTCTTGAAGATTTAGCATCTCGAAAATGAAACCCTTAGTATTGCAAACAATCTTTAGCGACTACACTTAAGCGAACAAGGTACGACACGCGACAACAGATGGCGTTGTACATCATTACACACTACGCTATATAATCCTGAATCTCGCAAGCGAAGTTTACACTGCGAGCTAAGTTCGCGACATCAACGGTTGGGTCGCGGCCCGCCAGGGACGATCACTCAGCCCGGTTAGAGTGCGTGTGTGTTGGAGGGACATCGATCTACGTTTCTACACAAATCTTTACAGCAGGAATACAAATTACCTTTTCTTATTAATTGTTAGTGTAAGTGTAAATATAAGTTGTCATCCACAGCATTTTAATTAAAATAAGCCATATTAAAAGCCGTATAATAGATCAGATCGGAAACTTTCTGGATAAAGGCCAGGTTAAGAGCACCTTAAACCGGTGAGCGTGTATGAGGTATGTTATGAATGTGAATGAAGCCAGATAAGTGTGTCAGGATCGTAGCAAATGGAAAACCGTAGTCTCTGTCCACCCCTCAGGGAAACAGGCGTGTATCTATGTATGTATGTACTATGTAATATTAGTACTGTATATAAACTATGTACGGGCTTCTTCACAGTGTGAGAAGTAGTAGGCCATAGTCCACCACGAAGGCCCAGGGTTGAATAGTTAGATTACAGACAAAGGTCAACGTACCCTGGTTCTCGGCTCGATGTTGAGGCAGTAAGGCTGGTTCTGGTATTGCTGTATCTCTCCCGTGATCTCCGCCACCTTACGCCGCTTGGAGAAGTTTATAAGTTCCGTGTCGGGTAGGTAGTCTGTAAATTGTATACATACAAGTCAATACAGTATATGTTGTGTGTTCTACCGCTTATATAATGGATTGTGTTCTGATGAGCTGTTTGAGATGATATCATCAGATACTTTTTATCATCGCACCGCTTGCCATCGGCAGAGATTTCATTCTTATACCTTACAATCTAATTGGTGTCGCACCAAGCAGTTCCAAAGGAATTTTTCTCCCGCGGACGCTCAGGTTGTGGAATGAACTTGCCGAGGTTTTCCCACAAGACTACAGTATAGGGATCTTCAAAAAGAGCGTTAAGAGGTTTTTACAAGGTCGGCAACGCGCAAGTGATGACTCTGGTGTTGCAGGCGTCCATAGGCTACGGTGACCACTTACCATCAGGTGGGCCGTATAACTTTTTACAGGGGGTAGTTAATGCGACTGCTGTGCAGAAGGGGTTCGTTGCGAAGCAGTGCTAGTGCAGTGAAGTGGGCCTGTCCCACCACCACCAAATAGCATTTATCTATAAGAGAAAAGTCTAGCTATCTCTTTTCTTTAACCTAACAAGAGTGAGACAGCATGCGATTTATCTTTCGAATAACTTTTACTTGATAGTGGTGAAACTGGCCGTAGGTGTTCTTGTCAAGAATTTCACAGTAAGTCAAAGACAAAAATCATTTATTCATTTAGAACACAAAGTAACACTTATGAACGTCAAAGAGGTTAGTGAGTTTATTACATTTACTGAATTTACATTTATGTTAGTTGCAAGGTTCAAGCAAAAGGTTGAGCCTATGAGAAGATACCTGCAAGAAACACAAGGACACTCTTTTAAATCGCCATCAAATTATTATTTCAGTATTTTACGACTTATTTATGTACCAGGTGTTACAGTCATTATGCCATATGTTACTGCCCATATTAAACTAAATTATAAAAATAAAGGATTAGTAGCGTGGAGTCTGGTAATATACCTGGTGGTCCTTTAGAAGAGAATGCAATAATAAATACAAGAAATGTACTTCTTTATATTTTATAGTAGTCAGTAGCCATTTATTATGACATAAATAAACTACATAACAGTTGTTGTATCGATTTCCGTTAGATGGCGTCAATGACCGGCTTATACCATTTCAGTTTTGACATAGGCATGCATTTTTGCAGCTCACTGTACCTAGTGGGAGAGTGGTAGCTGAGACACAGTACCTAGGTTCCCCTCCTCGATGTGCAGTATGTTGGTGAGGTACATGCCGAAGAAGGGCACGCAGGGCGGGTTGATGCTGCGCAGACGCTCCTGGTAGCGCCGGAAGTGGTCCGAGTTCAGCTCGCGGGACTCCTCCAGCGCGCGGACTAGACGGAGCGGGACTAGCTGGAAATACAAACAAAAAAATGCAATAAATAAAATATGTAAAGGATATTACAAATTTTAGAGATAAGGTCTCAGTTTTGAAGTTGTGGGAGACCGCTAAGATAAGGCGTTAGACGTGCCATCCCACCCATGTCACTACAGACGTGAACCCACTCCTAAGAAATTTATTGTAGTTCCATTGATTTACAAATTCCATAAACAACGCTCTAAGTGAGAAAGTAAAATTTACTAATTATGTTCATGACACGACAATGCAATTGTCGCAAGCAGCAAGAATCCCATCGCAGCATCCGCAGTCATGCAAAATAACCTTGATAAAATCGACGAATGGATTCCAGAAATAGAGAATCAAAACCAGCACAACTAAATCCGTACATGTCACTTTTACTTTGAGGAGGGAAAGCTGTGCTCCGGTAAAAATGCGCGACAATGTTCTACCACAGAGTGACACAGTCCGAAACCTCGGTATGCATCTGGACAAAAGGCTGACCTGGAAAAATCACATGAAATCAAAACGAGACGAGCTGAACATGCGATTCAAAAACATATTTACTGGCTGATGGCATGTAACTTCAAACTGTCAATCGACAAAAAACTGGTGATATATAAATTATCCTGTATGGAGCACAGCTGTAGGAAGTGCTAGTAACCAATATACCTATATATATACGCAAAATAAAGAGAGCTGATCACATTCATATTAAAAATTTAGAAATGTTGAACAAATTAACTTACGTATACACGTTACGTACATAATTTTTTAATGTTTTTTACTATTACTATTACACTTATCAGTTATCACTTATCATATTTAGTATCTTGTTTATTTTATTATGTTAGGAGTATCCTAATTAATCAAAACTTTAGCCATATAAGATAATTAAAATACTAATAACTAATAACTTTTTATTCACTGCATGACTCATTTATTAATAATTAAATTTGAATATTACTATTTCTTATAAATTAGAACTATATCTCCATTTATTACCTTATACACTACATTATCTCAATCAGACTAACCTTTACAACCCGCTAGCCGCCGAGAGGCGTCAGCTGAAAATCAGCGCTGCAGTTAGTACTGCAGCAACATGCTGAGCTGATGCCTTTTTGCTATACAATACCATACCGAGCCTAACAGTACCTGTTTGTTTATTAATTTTATATGTGATTGACTTTTTCGTTGTATATTTCAAGTTCTTAGCTAATATTTTTTCTTATTATTTATAATTTTATATTTGGTAATTATTGTGTAATCGTGTATTGTAAGCAAATAAATAAACTTTCTTTCTAAAATAAATAGTCAAATATGCGTAAATGCAAAGGCTGCAAAAGTGCATCCTAAGAATAATTTCAAATGCACCATGGTTCATCACCACTGATCGGAGTAGGTAGATTGAAATGGGGTCATTGATCCGAAACGTATATATTAATATGGACATTCCTCCGGAATTGGTGGATTATTTAAAAAAAACCGGAACTTATGTAGGAATTTTATTCTGCCAGAGTGGAAGGAGTCATTTGATGATTTGCCATCCTCAAAAAAAGGTAGGAATTGTAATAAAATGAGCAATATTATTCTTTATTATTCTTCATATTTTTTTTAACGGCACACAGTCACGATTTGACAAAACCCAACGACCAATCAGAACAAAGGATCATGGGTGATACAATAACCGGTTATCAGAACAATGCGTACGCCCGCCGACGACATGCCAGGTAGCTCACTCGTTTACTTCGGTTCGTAGAGTGCGCATCTTTGTTTGTTACTGTGTTGTGAAAACGTTACTTGACCCTGGCTTGTGTACATACTGACTTCTGGAATCTGCTCTAAACCACGATTTGGCTCGAATATACGGACTCAGATTTTTCACTATTGAATTGGATCTACATATTTAAACCAAGCTTTGGTAAGTAATATTTTACTAGTTACAAGGAGTATAAAGCATGTTTGGATGTACTATAAGAATATTTTTAGTATTGTGTTTGTTCGCTTCACCTGCTGAACATACCATGAGTCTTAATATTGTTAAATCTTTAATAGAGTATGAACCAGTGAGCTTAGTGCGAAACAAAATTATGATATTCTAGTAATGTAGTCGCAATTCAGCTAACTCCACTATTAACCGACATTTTACTGGAATCCGTATATAATTTGAATGCCCTGTGTCCTCTTGCAATGTATTGGTAAAATAAATTACTATAGGCCTTATCTACTTCTCTACAAAATATTCTACGTAACAAGCCCTTTCATTTGATACCCATATTGATGGATTTGAAAAAAAAAATAAGTTGTCCGCCATCTTGTAGCGGCAGCCATTTTGGATTGACAATAATATTGAATATACATAATTGTATTGTCACCAGAATCAAAGGCGAATACCAAATTTTAGATCAATCGGTTGACAGGAAGAGGGTGAAATTTCAATGACTAAATTTGATCCACGAAAAATAAAACAAACGGAGTAAGCTAAATAAACTAAATAAAATGTAATTTTTTCATGTCTTTGTTTTAGGTGATATATACGAGGTTCCATCTCTAAAACAAAGTTCAGATATGGCAAACGTCAAACTGTAGAAAAATGGATAACCGGTCATCCCGAACTACTTTACGATCACGCTAGTGGTACAATATACTGTTCAAAATGTGAAAGCCATTTGAAAACCATAAATAAAGGAAACGTTAAAAGACATATCGAAGGAGCAGTACACCAGGGAAAGTTTAAGCGGCCCGAAGAGGAATTTTATTTCGATCTTATAAAATTTCTCATTTTGTGCAATATTCCGTGGTCTCAGATGAAAAATACTACTTTTCAAGATTTCTTTAAAAAATATATTTGTAGTACCTGTTGTTGTACGTGTACTAATCGTACTCTGCCAGATGAATCACAGTTACGGAAAGTTTACTTGGACAAGTTTTTTAAGAATAAAATCAATTCGATTCGGCAAAATTATAAAAATGAGAAACTATGGATATCATTAGATGAAACGACAGACTTTTTAGGTCGCTATATAGTCCATTTTTTAATAAAACCATTACATACTAGCAATTTGACTAGACCTTATTTGGTAGCATGTAAAATGCTAACTGTAGTTAATGGACAAACAATCACGCAATTTGTGTTAGAATGTTTGGAAAACTTTTGGGAAGATTCTTTAGAATCGAAGGTAGGTAACATTCTTGTCCTCTGCACTGATAGCGTTGCATATACGCTGTCTGGAGGACGAAATTTAAAACAATACTTACCTGAAATGAAGCACGTAACATGTTTGGCGCACTCTCTTCATCGCGTATCTGAGCAAATTAGGTTAGAATATCACGATGTTAACATTTTAATAGCAAATGTTAAAAAGGTATTTTTGAAAGCCCCAAGTAGAGTCAAAATTTTAAAAGAAAAATATCCAGATTTGCCGCTACCTCCCCAACCAGTTGTTACAAGATGGGGCACTTGGTTAGAGGCAGCATTTTATTACGCTCAAAACTTTGAAAAAATAAAAGAAGTATTATCTTGTTTAAGCAGCTCTGATGCGGTATCTATTCGAGAGGCAAAAAATATTATAGAAAAAGAAAATTTAAAAGAAGATTTAAATTACATTAAAGACAATTATTTTATAATTCATTTGTCTTTAAAAGAATTGCAAAAGCATAATTTATCGTTGACAGATTCACTTTTAGCATTTGACAACGTCAGAGATGCTATAAATCAGTGCAATTCAGAAAATTTGAAAAATAAAATAGAACGTGTTATGGAACGAAACCCAGATTTAGACACACTTAAAGAATATAGTGAGGCCATTGAAAAAAATGAAGCACATAATTTAATACCTTTTTTAAAATTTGCTCCTTTGACATCGTCAGATGTAGAACGGTCTTTTTCCATTTATAAATGGACTTTAGATGTTAAAAGAAATAGGTTGAAAATAGAAAATATAGAGAAACTCATAGTTATATATTTTAATTGTAAAGATCAGGATTACCAGGATGCTGACATTGTAATCGATGAAGATTAAAAATGTGAATAAATGTAAAATGTACATATTTAACAATAAACAATGTTGATTTTTATCTTTTTTCTTTATTCTACCCCTTTTTTTTGGTCCTAAAATCTGACTAAAATCAACCTGTTCCTTCGTATGCCCTTTACGTTTCAGAGTCGTGGTGCATCCTTAGAACAGTCTCACGACCCCAGCAGGCATTGGCCCTCTTTGGGGCCCCGTCATGTATTCTACCCTTAATGCAAATTACCATGACCCCTATGAAAATATTTAAATTTAAGTGCAACAATTTATGTCTATCTATAAAAGTTCTAGCCATAAAAGGCTAAAAATAAAAAAATAAAAATTAAAGCTTCGATCGGAATTCGATTGTTTTTATTATTCAACAGATAAATAATGAATTAATTTAGTTTTGATACCTTCCTTTAAATTTTGAATTGAGTAGGAATAATATCACTACCAACATTAACAATATTTAATTGAATCCGGAAATACCGGAATTACTTTCCGGGAAAATGGCTTATCCATGTTATTCTTTCTGTGTGCATTTATGATACAAGTACCAAAAATCAATCTACCTACTCCGATCACTGTTCATCACCAACACAGAGATTAAGCTCTGACCATAAGAACTGTTAAGGAGAACTTCTAAAATTTACAGGAAATAAATATAAAACGCGCCTGACAAATCACCCAAATGACCTAGGTATCGCGTTAGCAACTATCAGGTACACTAAACGACTGCAATGCCATGATACATATAGAAAGTTGGCGACAGATTGTGAAGCATGAGGGATCTCTCTTACTAAGGAGCTCCTTGGACAAGAAAAACGACACAGAATAAATCTGCTAAAAACATTTGATGATTGATTATTTGTTTTTTTTTTTATACAAATTAATTTTTAAGGCAGCACGCATGACAGCTTGCAACGAAAAGCAGTGGAGATGACGTAACCAAACAATACGCCGTAGAGCCGGAGACGTTGTGCGTGGGCTTGCAATTATGTATTTGCTTTTTTCTTTTATTTTTTAAATATATAGAATTTTATTGAAAATGGTTTTTGATGTAATGAAGACATGGTACACGGTTATAAGTATTTTTCATTTAAGCCTATTTATAAATATACTAGCTTTTGCACGCGGCTACGCTTGCTTCAAAGCAGGTTAGGTTATGTTAGTAACAGTACTTCTTTTGTAAATAAAATATAGCCTGTTACTCGGTGATAATACAGCTATCTAATAATATAATATAATAATAATATTCTAGTACATACACACAACACCATATACTACTAGGTACTAGAGAATGGATAAACATATGTACATATATACTTTTTTTTTTGTAAATACATCCATATTATACATAGAAACACCCAGACCAAGACAAACATCCATGTTCATGTACACAAATGTTTGACTTGTGCGGGAATCGAACCCTCAGGCGTGGCAGTCGGTTACACTAAACACTACGCCCTCGAGGCCGACAATGGCGGAAGAATTTTTAAAATCGGTTGTATGGTTTTAAAGTTAAATCCTTATAAATCATTTTATGGTAAATTATAGTTTAAGCGACCTGTATGAGAAATTTCAAGCTATCTGATACAGCAGTTTGGGCTGTGCCTTGATTGGTATATCAAGCTTGGCGGAAATGTAATCATTCCTTTCTTTAACCTTGCCTATGTCGTATAAGAAGCATATGTGTAAAATTATAAATTTCTTGACCCAGAGATTTGCGCTATGCGTCAATATATCAGTCACTCAGCCAGTTAGGGGCCATTCAAGTATTACGTAAGCAGATTTATTACAATTATTTACTCCCCCATCCCCCTTGTCAGCAAAAGTAAGCAAAGCTCTTACCCAAGCATATAACAATGTTAACATAAGCATGGGAGGGGCCCATGGTTACGTAAACATTGTTATATGCATTTTTCTTTTAATCTATTCCGTTTTTTTATTGATTCATGAGCACCAGTTATAATTCTAGAAATAAGAAAATAGATTTAGGATAGAGGACTTTAACGCGTCAAGTGAATAGCGCGCGGTAATTCCCCTACTTGGTTCTAAGCGAGCACCTAAAGGTATACATTATTTGTAGGAATCCCCGAAAATGCGTTTCGTTTTCAAACCTAGACAATGTGTGAGTTGCCATATGTGTAAAAAAGTAAATAACTACTGCTGAAGTAATCACCATCTAGACCCCCCTCCACCCCCATGGCATAAAAATAAGCAAATCAAATACCACTCCGCCCCCCTATAGTGCTTACGTAATACTTGAACCGCCCCTTTGTTTATCCTTATGGGTATCTGTATACTAGCGGCACGCCCCGGCTTCGCACGGGTAGCACAAAACTTTAACAAATTAAATACCTAAACCTTCCTCGTGAATCACGCTGTCTAATGGTGAAAACCACATGAAAATCCGTTTAGTAGTTTTTGAGTTTATCGTGAACAGACAGACAGACACGGCCAAGGACTTTATTTTATAATATGTAGTGATAATGATACATATTCAAAAACTAAACAGTTTAGTAACTTTCACTCGTTTGTTTGACATTTGTTTTTTTTTGTATATTCCCAGCTTTAATATCTTTGGTGTTATCAATAGAAATGTATAAGAAACAGTTTTTACATAAATAGGTAAAAAGAAAGCAGTTCAGTACTTTTATCTTTGTTATAATGGTATTGAACTGTTTTGTATTTATTCTTAGTACATAATATAAGAGTGTATATTTATAGATATACAAATAAAAATAATAATTCATATCAGACTATTTTAAGATCCATTGTGTTAGTATTACATAGGCCTTACAAACGACACAAGTAACACAGAATAAAACATAAATAAAATTACACTACAGGCTTATGAAGCCGCAACCAATGATGCAAAAGAACAGAATATTTTATGGATATATGAAAATTCATATAATATGTATGCCTCAAATATATACTAATATTATAAATAGAAAACACTTGATTTTTGTTTGTTTGCAGGGATTCGACTCAAAAACTAATCAACCTATTTTAAAAATGTTTTCACCATTTGAAAGCTATATTATCACCAAGTCACATCGGCTATATTTGATTAAAAAGAACTGTTACTAACATAACCTTACTTAATCTACTTTTACGCGAGCAAATCTACGGTCAAAAAGTTTTCAATATAATGATTATGGTCGAATTTTGACCACTGGGCGCATACTAATTTAAGTGTAAATAAAGTCTGTCGGTATACCTGAAAGGTGGCTCTCAGTCGATGCACGGAGGCGCTCCCGCAGGCGGCCACGACTCCGAGCACTCCGTTGAAGTTGTTCAGGTCTCGCAGCGCCACCGCCACCTCCAGGAACCGACACAGAACTGCCACGCGCTCTTCCAGATTCTCACTCTCCACTATCCATTTCTCTATCCAACGCGTGAACTGAAACAGAAAGAGTTCAAATAAGTAATGTTTTGGAAGAACGTTACTCTATAAAAGTGCTGACAGACTTGAGCATTCACTTGTAAGGAGCATTTTAGCGAATGTTACATTACAGAAAAATAAACAAGAGCGTATTAGCATGCATTCTAGCGAGCGTTTTAGCGAAAGGACAATACATTTGCTTCTTGCTTTTTGCCGAGTCGAGTCATTCTGTCATTATTACGTCAAGTCCTACATATATATAATATTGTCTTCTGTTTACGCGCATGTTATTCATTGAAATTAAATTACTATATACGGATTTTATCGCGTTGTTTATTTGACACTTTATTACATAATTTAGAAACTGTTACACTACTACTACTATTAAACATTACATTCTTATTAATTTTTAAGCTAATTAAAGCTATTTATATTTAAGTTTACACTTTCCTCGACGTTTCGGTTGCTTTTCAGCAGGTCACGGTCATTATGTAATTAAGTGTCAAATAAACAACGCGATAAAAACCGTATATATTAATTTAATTTATGATTAGTTTCGGAAAATAATTCAATTAAATAAATTTGTTCGCCTTCAATTAGCAATAATCAACGAAGATTTGTATTTTTCTTGCTACTTGTGTTTTCAGTTGAATATGACCACAAGTATTTGTCCCATAGGCTACATACATACAGAGTCACGCCTTTATCTATATTCCATCTGTTTATTTAGTATAGTGTGATCTGTTACTTACATTGGTGGTATGTTTGATTATCCTGAGCAAGTTGGGACTGGTCTTCTCCTTGTCTTTCTTGGTCCACACCGCACCTACTAGTTCCGAAGGTTTAACCTGAAGATAGATAAAAAATAATTATACTAGAAAATTAGTATCAGTTTGTGTTATTTAAACAAAATATTGTTTAAGGCAATATAAAAAGGCCTAAACTGCCTTTGAAACTAAAGGGTCGCATGTATAAGGCGGTTATAAGGCCTGACGTACTGTTTGGAGCTGAGTGTTGGGCTACTAAGAAGATGGATGAGAAACGATTGCATGTAGCAGAGATGAGAATGTTACGATGGATGTGTGGAGTGACGAGAATGGACAGAATTAGGAATGAATATGTAAGAGGTAGTCTGAAAGTGGTGCCCATAGATGAGAAGGTGAAAGGAAATCGTTTGGCTTGGTATGGACATGCTATGCGAAGAGATGATACGTATGTAGGTAACCAAGTGATGGATATGAGGGTAGAGGGACGAAGGGAGAGGAAGGCCAAGGAAAAGATGGATGGACTGTGTGAGGATGGATATGAAAGGAAAAGGGGTAAATGATCAGATGACGGGTGACAGAGAAGTATGGAAGCGAAGGACATACTGCGCCGACCCCAAATAAATTGGGACCAGGGCAAGGGAATGATGATTGTTTAAGGCAGTAAAAGTCAGTTAGTTCATAGCATAATTTTTGAAGTTTTGGATTCGATTTCCAGATTAGCAAATATGTTATTGCGTTTTCTGCTAGGCAATTCTCAGAAATAGCAGAATCCAGCAATCTATCCGGTTGCAAGTAATAGGGGTTGAGGGTCGTTTAGGAGCGTTATAGGTATCGACTAACTTATATAATATATCTATCCAGTCTACTGCAAGTGACACTGACCTGTCTGTACAAGTGGAACTCCAGCAACGTGAGCTGTCTCGCCAGTTCGAGGGGGTGCAGGGACAGCGGATGCCAGGCGCAGCGCTCGGGCTCCGCCACGTGGCGCAGTATGGCGGGCGGCGCCTTGTCGAACACGTGCGACACGCCCAGGGACAGCTCGCACTCCGCCGACACGCCGCTCTGCAGACAAACAACCTTATTTATTATATAACAATAGGAACTAGCGACAAAAACCTCGATGGCGTAGTGGTTAGTGGAGATCCCGAGGTTGCGGGTTCGATTCCCGCACAAGTCAAACATTTGTATTTGTCTATGTATAATATGTATGTATTTACAAAAAAAAAAAAGTATATATGTATGTTTATCCATTGTCTAGTACCCATAGTACAAGCTCTGCTTAGTTTGGGCTAGATGGTGTTGTGTGTATGTGGTAGAATATTATATTATTATATTATATTATATTATATTTATGTGGATGGACGTGGATGTTTGTCTTGGTCTGGGTGTTTCTATATATAATATGTAAGTGGTTACAAAAAATATATATATGTATGTTTATCCACTGTCTAGTACCCATAGTACAAGCTCTACTTAGTTTGAGCTAGATGGTGTTGTGTGTATGTGATAGAATATTATTATTATTTATTATACAACAAGAAAGAACTACAGGCGGGTGCCACATATGTATTATATAACAAAAAAAATACCTTATTTTAGTTTACACATATTTATGCAAAGTTATAGCTAGTGACAATACATGGCGCTGTACTCAATTCGACAATACACTAGAAAACTGAATCCGCTAACGAAATTTGTTCAAGGAGTGGTCATATTTTAAAACTGTAATGTATGTATATCTGAAAAATAACCTACGTATCCTATATCCGGATCAAAACAAATTATTTTAAATGTTATGAAAATTATAAACATTTATAACAGGGCGTGGTCAGAGATTTAGTCTTTGAAATGAAAGCCATACAGACATACGCATCTGTAACACATTTATTTTGTCGTTAACAGCACAACACAGGTTACAGTTATCAATTATCATAATTGCACAAGAAAACAAGTCTCGAAAGAGCGAGAGCCGCCGAGACGGAACAAATAATTACGCACGTCTCGTGGCAGCGTGATTGCGCGACTCCCGAGCGCCGGCTGGCGACGGACGGCTACGACTCCACCGTGCGGCCGCGCACGTTGTCGCACTTTAACCTTCTACCGCGCGTTACACGTTTTATTTATTTATTATCATCAAAATAAACGCATTATATCACTAGGAAAATTGTACCTAATCTGTTTCGGGTTCACGAAGATAACAATTTCAGCTGTTATTATTATTAAAATAACGACTACATTAATACGTCGATAAGAAAGAAAATGTTATATCTTAGTGAAAATAATGTACTTATATAGATATGTACCGCGGTTTTCCAAACTTAAATATAACCACGCCTTTCTGTATAGTTAAGATAGTATACAATCCTAATATAATAAATGTGAATGTTAGTTTGTTTGTTTGTTACGCTCTCACACCTTAACCACTCAACTGGTCGTCATGAAATTTTGTATACACATTGGCAGGGATGTAGAAAAAGATATAGGGTACCTTTCATCCAAACTAATATACATTTACGTAAGCGAAGCCGCGGGCAAAATCTAGACGACTATAATTACCTTTCTTTGTAAGGTCTTCAAGACGCTCTGAACCCATTTCCTCATGGGTTTCCCGTCTACGGACTCTAGGAACTCTCTGAGCTTTTCAAGCAGAGCCGGCTCCCGCTCAAAGTCGTAGAAATGCTGGTCTACCCAATGTCTTAGAACATTGATTACCCTGTAATATAATAATACAAACATATGATTTGTTTGGTAGATTTAAGGGTTATGTCCCCTTAAATCTACCAAAACAGCGATAGCTCAGTGGGGAGACCAACAGACTGCAATGCAGAGGGTCTCGGATTCGAACCCACGTCGCGCACCTCTGACTTTCGGAAGTTATATGACTTATCGAAATTATGTGCGTATTGATTGACAATTATCGCCTGCTCTGTTCCTCGAAGAGCACGTTAAGCCGTCGGTCCCGGCTGCCATGAACATCTATGGCAGTCGTTATTAGGAAAGTCAGTACCCTCTAATATCCTGACACTGGTCTAGCCTTAGGGTATCGCTAGCCTTCGGGTTGCGGAGGTCAGGTGGCAGCCGCTCCGTGTAAAAACTGATATCCAGTTAAATCCGGTTAGACTAGAAAAGACGACCCCAAGAGACTTGGGAATAATAAAGGCTAAGGGAGAAGAAGAGATTTAAGGGTTATGTCCAGCAGTGGACGTCTTTTGGCTAAAATGATGACGATGATGAAGATTTGTTGACAGAGAAAAGTATAAAGTACGTAAGGAGCAACATAGAATGTCGTCGGAGTTTACGTTGTCATCACGCGACTGGTGATATGCCCAGCACCAAGTTCGATCCTCACACGAGACACATTTGTATGATCGGCAATATTTATACAGAGTCTGGACGAATGCAATACAGAAATTACACCTAGGTAGGCTGTGTTGCAGCCACATTTAACCGAATATATTTTAGCTTTGTGTTATATAAATCGTACCTATTGTTAGCACATTACTAGTTGCAACTGAGAAGTTTATCACGGCAAAACCAAAAACTCTTTATCCGAACTGTAAGTTCCAAAACCTCGTGATCGGATGCGAACACCAAGAAAACTGTTTTGTTTTTTTATAACGACAGTCGCATTAAAAATATATACTGTGTGGTGACTTGACAGACATTTAATCAACGGACACAGAACATCTCTTTGCGGCTCTCACAATTTCTGCCCTGTGTAGATTCGGACCCACAACACTCGGCGTAGCGGCAGTAGCGATATGACCACATAAGCCATTTCTATAAAAAGTAAAGTATCACAAATATAACTCACCTAAACTTGACTGGTTGCTGAAACTCTTTCCGGTACCTTTTCCAGTCTTCTCTTGCTGTGTTCTTACTCAACTTCTCCGCATCACTGCTTGCCACGCTTTCTATACTCTCTCCTGTAAAACAACACTTATATTCAGTATTATAGTTCATACATACTCTATGGTAAACAAATATTGAATGGAATATAATGCTAACATTTAAATTATTTTATTTGTGGTTATATCATAAAACAAAATCATTTTATGAAAATTAAATGGTCAGCCACATCCTGAAGTGATCAATTCGAAGAATTGACCAAGATGTTATATATCGACGCTGAAAAGCAAATAAATGTATCTCGAAAGGTGATAAATTAAAAAAAGTTCGTTATTTATAAATAAGGGGCCATCATGCCACTTTTGGAATGAGGGTCAGCCGAATTTAAACTCAATATGTGTGATCGTCACAACCTTTCTATAGTTAGCTTTAATATGAGTTTTGCTTAGATACAGCAACTGCTGTTTTATATATAATTATATACAACAATTATTATAATTAATTATTATAATTATATTAACAATTATCTTGCATCGATATGTATAATTCGTAACGGGTATTAACATGATCAAGCATTTGTTTACTTGTTTGATACTTTTCAACCAGGTTATACCGGCCACTCACAGGTGTCACAACCGTCAAAAAGGTACGATCACATTAGTAATCGTTACAAATTTTATATACATATAATTGTATCTTTAAAATATTTAGCTTAAAGGGCTTTTAAACGGGCATTATTTTTGGGCAACATTGCCAGCAAACACCCATGCTGCAATGCAATATGCGGCTTTTCACATGGCCCAGTTATATAGCCAGAAATTTATGTTTGGAAGCATTAAAATGTTGTTGAGATTAAATTTAATTGAGATTAAAAATATTGCCCATTTAGAAGTATCCTTTAATAATTTAACAAATATATCACCTGGTTTCCAGCTTTGTCCTGCACAGAACAAAATAAAACCAGTCAAGTTCAAGTCAAGCTCATGTGCCAATGGTTAGGCTCTATCGCATAGTGACATGAGCTCTATTTACACGGTTTAAGTTACAGTCTGACTTTTAAACTATTCTCTAATGTTAGACAGATATCTAAGTTATAATTAGCAGTTAATAAAAATCAATGACTGAATGTTATGTTTTTGTTGAATAATAGTTAACAGCAGTGGGCTATCGATCAAATGTTAATCATTAATCAAGGGCTTGAGAGCTATTCAGTTGAGTAGTAGGTAAGTACATCATCTCAGCCGAAAGATGTCCTCTGCTGGACATAGGTCTCCCCCAAGGTTTTCCACACAGACCGGTCATGGGCCACCCGCATCCAAACGCTTCCCCCGACCTTTACCAGGTCGTCGGCCTACCTCTGCTGCGTGTTCCGATGCGTGGTCGCCACTCCCGAACCTTTCTGCCCCAACGACCATCGGTTCTACGCGCTGCCACTTCAGCTTGGCTCTCCGGAGAGCTATGTCGGCAACTTTAGTTTTCCTACGGATCTCCTCATTTCTGATTCGATTCCGCAGGAAAACCCCAAGCATAGCTCTCTCCATCACCCTCTAAGTGACTTTGAGCCTTCTGAGAAGCACTAGTAAGTGATATCTTAATAAGTAAGACGGTGTGAGTTTAAACTAAATCTAAACTACAAGTCTGTGGCTTCTGTCTTATAAATGCGATAAGCAGAGTCGCCCAATTTTTACTTATTTTATAAACGATTACTGGCCCTTTGCGATCAACACTAATATTTAACCCTTTCAAAAAATAATAATGGTTCTTGTAATTCCCTAGGGCAGTGGTTGGCAAACCGCGGCTCGCGAGCTAAATGCCGCTCTTTGACTCCTCGTCTGCGGCTCTTCCGCGAAATGTTTAGTGCAGGCACGGAATATTACTTATTATCTTGCCTTATAACTATGATACCAAATTTTACTTAATTTACTGTTTAAATTTATTTATATTAAACTGAGACTTATTTAACAAAGGCAAGCTCGAGAATGTACTGTTATTTCTAATTTTTTCGTAATAATGACCTCCGCTAAAGTAAAGATTAAGTTTAAAAAATCTCTCTTTAAATAGTTTTTACTTTTGAATTGTCTATATTTGGCTCTTTTGGACGACAAGGTTGGCGACCACTGCCCTAGGGGATATAGGTTCCTCGCATCAGTTTCTCTACTAATAATATAATAATATTCTATTCTATCACATACACACAACACCATCTAGCCCAAACTAAGCAGAGCTTGAACTATGGGTACTAGACAATGGATAAACATACATATACATATTTTTTTTTTGTAAGAACGTACTTACTATACATAGAAACACCCACCCAGACCAAGACAAACATCCATGTTCATGCACACAAATGTTTGACTTGTGCGGGAATCGAACCCGCGACCTCAGGCGTGGCAGTCAGTTACACTAACCACTACGCCATCGAGTCTGGAAATAGTATCATTAAATAATTAATAATTAAATTAGTAGTAGAGCCTTGCTGAGGCAGGACTACCCTCTCACAGAATATCGACGTGAAATAGCAGTATTCCTACTGTTGTGTTTCGTTGGAGAGTGAGAGTGCCGGAGGCCCAATCACCCTATTTCCCCCTTCCCGCTCCTTCTCCTTTCTATTTCGTTTCCTAAAGGGTCGGCAACGCGCAAGTGATGCCTCTGGTGTTGCAGGCGTCTATAGGCTACGGTGACCACTTACCATCAGGTGGGCCGTATCCAAGTATGCCAACTTAGTTATATAAAAAAACCGCACTGAAAATCAGCGCTCTATTGTGGGCCCGTATGGACCACAATACAGCAATATTGCCGAGTGCGTACCGATTTACCACAGATAAAATATATAAGTTTGCTTCTTTTTTTTTGTATTTATCTATTTTATATTTTTTTGTGCTGTGTGTATCTGTGGCAAATAAATGATTTTTCCTTCTTTCTATCACACTTTTATCTAGTCCATAGACTTGAACGTTCTTAGTTATTGCCTTAGTGTGGCATATCAATATTATTAAACCCAGCAACGTTATAGACGTATCGTACCTGACTGAAGAGAACAACTTCATAGATTTATTCTTAAAATATCTAAACTAGCAACATAATGTTAAAAATAATAATTCTGCATAGGATTAAAACATCATTATGTATAATATGTTTTACGATTGGATTGACTTTAGTAGTGCAATGGCTGAAAATCAAACCCCCAGACCACAAGTCACCAACTGAGGTACAGTATCTTATAATTAAAACTGTAGATTATATTACCTAGAGTGGCTAGTTCGAGGTCCAACAGCGAGGAGTTGGGACTGATGTCCTTCTTCGGGGTCTTGATCCTTATGACTAGCGTGCGCAATACATTTATATATACTATACATTATATAATATATTATGATATGTAAAAGAGTTTAGAATTAGTAGACAGCGTATAATTGATATTATGTATTAGTAATTGTGTAATATAAAGGTATGGTCACGTTTTAAAGTCGTAAACTATTGACGGTAAAATAGCATGATGAAAACTCGTTTCGATGGTCAACTAATTTCGATTTTTATCCATACATCAGCACGATATATTATGTTATCTGCAGTTATTTCTAATCAGCTCATCTTACTGACGAGAAATTCACTTGAACACGCTTTTCTAGTCTATATTCTGATATTTATTTATTTTTTAGTATTAATAACTAAAATAAAATTAAATAACAGTTCATAACTTTTTCCCCCGAAGATTATTTTATCGAGCTTTAGGGTTGTTAATGATTTATTCAAAATTGTTATTAATATTTTAGAGTTCGAAAATCTCTTATACAACAGTTTAGTCCGTGTGTCTGTTATACAACTTTCAACTCAAGAACATTCGACTCAGCATAGTCGATATACCCCCGAAATGACTATGACCATTGACCTCTGGGACACATGGTATCACGTGACCTTTGCATATTACGTAACCATTTTTCGAACTCTAAGATTATAACCATATATACGCAATTCATTGCCGTTTATCACTTGTTTCCTCTTATTTTCAACAATGATTATTAATTTCGGTTACTGAGCGAACACTAGTAACATTAAAGATATTTGCCGTGAGGTCCCTATACGAGTTCAAAACATGACCACACCTTATAGATACATGCTATAAAGGTAAACTCACCGGCTCTAGGCGTATCATACACATCACTGGGCTCAGGTATACGGAATCTCTCTATTAGCAGGTCCAGTAGCTCAGCGGGCGAACAGAACGACCGGTACGTCGTTAGAAACGTGCGCACTAGGTTTAAGTCCGCGTAGATGTGGTATGTCAGTCTTTCCACCAGTTTCAGGAGTGTAGCACCCTGGAAACAGAAGTAAATCATGAGCTATAATAATTAGAGTGCCTAGTGCGAATTGTTTTACGTTAACGCGATTAACACGTTTATGACCTTCGGCGCTCCGATTAGCTCCGAGCTTGACCAATCAGAGAGCCAAATGCGGCAAACGCTTTGATTGCGTTAACATAGAAGCAACTCGTACTTGGCACCCTGAACGTTCAAAATGACGATCTTACGTTTCGGTTTACGGATGCAGTAGCATCACATGCGAGTGTTAAATTAGCGTTCATATCATGTGAAAAAAATGAACTTTTGTAAAAAGCAATTGATAATAAGCGATCATCGTATCGATCATGGTCGCTTAAAATACCGCCGACATTAACTACGCGTATAACAGCCCGGAGTTAGAAATGGGTGTCAGATACCCCCGGGCCGCGGTGCACACGTAAAGCCGTCGGTCCTGCGCCTGATTACCGTCCCATCGGATTATGAGAGTGAGGAAACAGAGTGTGCACTTGTGTTTGCGCACGCACTTATAGTATATCACCTGCGCAGATGGCCAGTCTCCGTTAAGATTAGCCGCCATGACCGAAATTCTGTCTGGGGGACATTATTTTAATATATTTTCTCTCTTTACCTTAATGAGTGGCTGTGACGCATGATGCCTGGTGGCAGAGTGGTCTTCGAGCACGATGTTAGCAGGCGAGTCGGGCACTGCGAACCGGTACAGCGCTACTGGAGGCAGCTTTAAAGGGTGACGCTTCTCCAAGTCTAGTAGTATGCTGAAGACAAGACATATTGGATTAACCGGTCGTATACCGCCGGCTCGCATACCAGCCGGCAGATTTGTACCCGTCGTAGGCCGGTGGCTCGCATGCGAGCCACCAAATTGGTTTTACGTTAGCTTAAGCTAAAGCGAAGGCGGCGCGCGGCGTTTTGGCGCCAATTTGGTGGCTCGCATGCGAGCCACCGGCCTACGACGGGTACAAATCTGCCGGCTGGTATGCGAGCCGGCGGTATACGACCGGATAAGTCAAGTGACAACCACAGCGCATATAACATAAATTATACAGAAACGGTGTCAATTATACAGAACAGTTATAAAATATACAAAACGTCATAAAATATTCAGAAAGGGCGTAATTTATACAGATAAGGGTTATATTATACAGAAAAGACGTAAATCATACAGGTAAAATGTATATTATACAGAAAGGCGTTAATTATACAGAAAAGGCGTGTAGTGAAAACTACGATTGCGTGTTCAGAATGCTTATTTATTTGATCATAACGAGAGTATTTATATTACAATATTAAGCACATATACATATATACACACACATGTAAACAGAAATATATATATTACTAAGTAAAAACATTGTATGATAATTCATCACATTTAAATTGAGGATGTAAGTCCGTCTAATATTGAGATGACATAGTTGCAATATGCCTACAGGCGTAAATTATACAGAAAGGCGTTAATTATATAGAAAATGTGTAAGGCGATGACTCGATGCTGACAAGACACGGATAAGACACAGGCGAAATTAAAATTATAATTAAAATACGTCAAGGTGTGTCATTATACAGATCGGTTTTATTGTGATTACATGTCTGCTATAGAAGTATTAATAAACAAATAGATAATACACCATACATTTTATATGGCAATGTTTTGGAGTGGCATTATGCCTCTGCTGCGCTTGCGTCGCGCTATAACCTTATGACTATATAAATTATGCTTAACGTCTTGAGGTCGATTCTTCAGTCATGCTATCCCTGTTTTATTCGCCGAGTCAGACAGAGATAGCATCCCACTTGCTTAACTTTTATCGGCTTTTATTATTTGACTGCACTGATATCATTGTGATATAAATGACCGCCTATAATTTTCGTAAAACCTTTAGTTATGTGGGAATAAACAGTTGATGTCACAGGTTTTCAAATCAAATTCTAATCATTTAGTTTGAAACTAAGTGTACAGTGCATACCCATTTCAAAACTAATATGGTATAAGCCGGTAATTGACGCCTTCTAACGGCAATCGATACAAGAACTGATAAGTAGTTTATTTATATCGTAATAGATGGCGTTGCACTACTATAAAATAAAAAGTAGATTTTATAATAACTCAATTTTGATAAATTTAATTTAAACATCATTATTCACAATAGTTTTTTTAATAAAAATAACATATTTCTCGGTAAAACAAGAAGCAAAGAATTACAAATTAATTTATAAATTTATTTATTCTGCGTAAATAGAAACACCAATGATTAAATTATGTTCGGGTACTTTGAAATAACTACACTGGAACATTGAGACAACTGCCATCTTAGTCTCCCCGTGACCATGGCTGCTGAAAAGCAACCGAAACGTCGGGGAAAGTGTAAAAATAAATTAAATCTAAATAGTTTTAATAATAATTTAATTAGCTTAAAAAATTGTAAAGTTTAATAGTAGCAGTAGTGTAACAATTTTCAAAATTTTGTAATAAAGTGTCAAATAAACAACGCGATAAAATCCGTATATAGCAGTTTAATTTCAATGAATAATATTCGCGTAAATAGAAGACAATATTATAGTGGGTAGTTTATTTTATATATACTTTTGATGACTCGCTATTCTGTTCGTACGCAAACATTATTCTGTCCCTGTGTTCGAGTGTCTTTTCGGTTGAGATTATAATTTTATATAAATTTTACCTACTTGCTAAAATGAGTACGCGTTGCAATATTTATAAAACAACGCCTTCTATACTCGGTTTGTTTAGGTATTTAACTAAAGGTAAACAATCTTGATTGATTGATGACTTTTACACTAACACATATTAAACAAATAAACTACTGCTTAAACTAACGGTTCAATTGATTTAGTAACCGTTATAGTTGTATTTACATTATTGCATTTTATTTTTAAACTGAGTTTTTAGACAAAATGATAAAAAAGACACATCAAGATTGTCTGTCTCTTTAAAGAAAGAAAATGTTTATATGATGGGTCTACCTGTCAAGAACTCTGTCCAGCATTGGTTTGGTGTTCAACATCACGAGGTCGCACATCCAGTTCCGTTTCTCGGCGCACGACGCACACGCCAGCACCACTGGTGGGCCCACGCGTGGGCAAAGCTCCACCATGTGCCGGCCCTCTGTAATAAGAACACATACTTGTTATTAATAATGTTAGAGGAATAAATATTACATACATAATGTTTATATATTATATAATAGACAATTATTTTTTGTTTCTTTTTCGTTTGTTGGCTTCAGATGGCTTTGAAAACTTTACGCGGACTATGGGTGAGCGCAGAAGGCTTCTAACACGTTAGGGCCGACTGTTCTTACCGAGAAACACATTGATTTCCAAATTCCACCTGAATTTCGGTACGTACATAACTTCTTGATTGACCTAAATAGTTTTATGAAGCAGTCCGAACACCGGAATAATATTATATTGACAGAAAGAAATCGTTGTAAGTTTGTTTCGTTCGACACGAAGTTTCGGATATACACTTTTATGGTAGACATACTGAAAGCGTGTCATAGCGACGTATGATCACGTGAGTGTTGGGTGATACGCCTGAAGCGAGTGGTACGATTTTTTTTAGATTGCTTTCGGTCGTGACGTAAATATTAGACTATATAATTATTATAACTAAATTTTGCTCGCGGCTTGTCAGTTATATTTTTTCCTGAAATGTACTTGCCAGGCAAGCATTAGACTATTTTGGGGTGGGAATCAGACAATTTTAGGGTGAGCACCACACAGTTTTGGGGACGGCATCAGACAATTCTTGGGTGGGTACTACACATTCTTGGGTGGGCACCTGATTATCCTGAGGTGGGACCAGACAATACTGGAGTGGGCGCCAGACAATTCTGGAGTGGGCACCAGACAATTCTGTAGTTGGCACTAGACCATCCTGGGGTGAGCACCAGACTATTCTATGGTAGTCACGTACCACCTGGACCTTCCTTACTTAAGCCAATATGTCTTACCTTCAGTGTCAGGTCTATCCACTAACTCCAACTTTCTGACGTGTAGTTTCTCTTTAAGCTTCAGCTGTTGAGAGGCGCCAGAACTGCTGCTACTACTGCTGCTGTTTACGCCCACCTGCAACGACTGTACGACCACGTTTGTGAGATATATTAGTATGTATGTATGTATCTTATGTGGAGGCCAGTCAGTGCAGACCGGCGACACTTCGACCCAGTGGGATCTATTGTGTCGACACTCTCCCAATAACGACTGCTATAGATGTTCATGGCAGCCGGGACCGACGGCTTAACCTGTTCTCCGAGGCACGGAGCAGGCGCTAATTGTCAATCAATACGCTCATAATTTCAAAAAGTCATAACTACCGAAAGTCAGAGGTGCGCGACGTGGGTTCGAACCCGAGACCCTCTGCATTGCAGTCTGTTGGCTTTATTCATCATCATCAAATTATGGGATACATATACACAATTTACATGGTAACTTGTGGAGACACGTGCAGAGCATGATGCAATATTGTAATGACGCATTGAGAGCAAGCGTTGCTCGCCGCGGCAGGGACTCACTCCTCTCACGCGTTCGTAATAACTTGTATTCTGAGTTTGGTTCTGCGCAAATAAATTCGGCTACTCAAAGACGATTTTTATTTAACACGACATTCGACACATATAGATAAAGTAGAGACAGATATTGAAAACGCATACACATACACCATAAGCATATATACATACATTAGAGTATGTATACAACCTTATATAACTCATCTCCCAATAATGTTTCCCCAAAAGCAATTCGGATAATTGGAGTTCTACTGTATCACTTTGTACACAACTGTATTCGAATATCATGTGAATGCAATTATAATCATCACTACCATATAGGTCTCGGTAACTATTTACCATTAGGTGATCAGTATAACCTAGATTATAGTAAAAATGCGATTATACGTACCGATGGCATGCTCACTAGACTGGTGATGGGCTTGCATAGTAGCAATAGTCCGTCGAACAAATACGCGCGACGCTCTGCTATTCTTTTGCCTGGTCCCATTTTGGATAATGTGTCCTCTGTAATGGTAAAGATTTTATTAGTATACGCAGACGCATAATTATACAGGGTGCATATAACTATTTAGAATATCGCTAGTCCATGACCGGACACACTGTATATATAGCAGATGAAATCTGGAATTTCTCCGAATATTGAAACAGACATATCTAGTACTAAGTGGCTTCGGCGGATTTATAATAATATTAGCTTTTGCCCGCAGCTCCGCTCGCGTAAATGTAGGTTAGGTTAACACCCTAATCACCTACAGGTATGAAACCGTGTATGTATGTATGGTACCAATTCTCATACCAGCCAAATAAACATAAAAAAATTCATAAAAATCTGTCGGGCCGTTTCGGAGGAGTGCGACCACAAACACCGTGACACGAGATTTTTATATACATATATAGATTACCAGAGTCTTGAAGTGTCAAACCTAACCACGGTTACATTAAGTTCAAATTCGCCTAACGGTGAAGTTCTTTATTGTGTTTAGTTTAGTTTCATAGATTCTTATGGTCGAGAGGTTATATAAAGTGGAGTCGATTGCCCGTGTGACGCGGACCGGTCGCGCGCCCCTCCATCGGCTGCTCCTCCCCAGCGGCGACCCTATATATTCGCAACGCGCTCTGGTGCCTGCCCCCCTTCCGCTGCGCTGCCTACTGTAAGTTAAGTGGTCCATTCTACCCGGGACCACGTAACAAGCCTTCATCTTGAACCACGCCCTGAAATACCACTAAATATCTAGTCGAATTTAATTGTAGTTCCGTTTATTCTTATACACCTGTTGTAAGTGAAAATATATGCTTGTTGATCGCGTTGTTCATCTTTAATTTCAATTAAAATCCTAGGTCAAGCACGCCTCTAAAGCGGGTTGCCTAGTATAACGTTACATCGGAGCATTGAGTTTTCTTTGATTACGGACGAAGGAAATATCAAAAACTAGATTTTGCCTGCGGCTTCGCTTGCGTAAATGTAGATTAAGCTAGATTACTAACAGTGATTTTTTCTGGATTAAATGTACCTTATGTATTTTTCTGTCTTGTGAGACCGTTAAATGATCACGGAAAGTTTTTGAAATTGATTCCACCGATACATACATGACTTTTTCAAAACTGAATGTATTTTTGTATCAGGTTCGACCCCAAGCCTTCTTGGACTTTACGAAGTTATGTGCGTATTAAATAGTTAATTATCGCTCGCTTTAATATATAATTAAATATTTTAAAGTTTTACTAATTTTTATTTCTATTTTGATTATTTGTTATAAATTATAATGTATATTAATATAAATTTGTAAATAGTGCAAATTTAAAGTTTTTAAATTAATATTATTATTATTTAATGGTGAAGAAAAACATCATGAGGAAACCTGCATGTCTGATAGTTCTCGAAGATAAATAAGTTATTAGAGTTCTCCATTATGTTCTCGAAGATATGTGAATTCTGCCAACCCGCACTGGGCCAGTATGGTGAAGTTTGGCCTAACCCTTCTCACACTAGTAAGAGACCCGTGCCCAGCAGTGGGACAGTTTATATACAGGACTGATTTTACTATAATTACGGTGGTATGATCTCTTACCTCTAATGAACTCGTTGCAACACTGTCCTATGTCCCTATTGTCCCAGTTGTCCACTATCCGCGCCAGTTCGTTGCACTTCTCTATCGCCAGCTGCCGTCTCGCTCTCGTCGCCATTCTTAGAGTCGCGTCCCTGTAACACAAGACACACGCGATTATATTACTGAATAACCCGTGAAGTATTGAAATCCCAGACATAATGCCGCGAAATCACAAGTGAACACACGCTTGACCGGTTTTATAAAAAATATCAGTGGTTCTCAAACTTCTTTGCACAATGCTCGTCTGTGCTAGCTGCGCTACTTGGCATACGGAGGGTCCTGTTTGCAGTGTTTGTAAGCGCCATTATGACTTTCAATGCTCTGGAGTCACCGAAGCTGGATATCGAAAGCACGAGGACAGAAAAATAACTGGCAGTGCTTGAAATGCAAGTCTAGCCCATCACAGACTCCGGTGACACAACTTCTCCTCAACCAAGCAAAGACTAAACTAAGCTGAAAAATTAATTATGCATACAAACACTTACATCTTTGGTCCATTTCCCAATGCCTTTATTAGTAACTTTTTGATTGGATGTAGATTGCATTCCACCTGAAAAATAATAGATATAAACCATGGTTAGTAAAATTTATATCTTATCTTATGTGGAGGCCAGTCAGTGCAGACAGGCGACATTTCGACCCAGTGGGATCTTTTATCTCGATACTCTCCCAATAACAACTGCCATTACATAGGTGTTCATGGCAGCCGGGACCGACGGCTTAACGTGCTCTCCGCGGCACGGAGCAGGCGATAATTGTCAATCAATACGCACATAATTTCGAAAAGTCATGTAACTTCCGAAAGTCAGAGGTGCGCGACGTGGGTTCGAACCCGAGACCCTCTGCATTGCAGTCTGTTGGTCTCCCCACTGAGCTATCGCTGCTTATAAAAAAATTATATAATGAATCTAAGTTATATAGATATATGATTGCAATGACGAGACGGGACAATTCCACTAGATTGAAAAAGAGTTATATTTTGATATTCTTCTTCGATCAAATAAATGACCAGTTATTCGGTTAGCGCTTTGTCATCGTCCCGTCAAATAAGATCTCAGATACCTGGCTTCGGGCGAGTCATATTTTAGCGCATATTATCAGATGTTATCAAATGCAGGGTATAATTATCCATAATCAAAATTGTGGTTTTTTTTTTAACGCGGGCAAATGTGCACGTCACTTTCCCCATCGCCGGTTTTGGGGCGGGCGATGGGGATATGTCGGGATCCAGCCTGTATGTTTGGGCTGAACCGACTAAAACCACCGCGGTGTTCCTCACACCTTTATGGCGGGGTTGTACCGATCGCTCTCGCATTCAAATTGCGACCCCGTCAAAGGTTTGACCCGCCGATGGACGTGGCGGGTCCCACAAACACAACAAGAATTTACACACACAATTGGGGGACCTGGTCCCCGACAACAAAGCGGGGGGACCTAGTCCCCTTTCCGACATCGAAAGGCGTGCGTTGAACACGAACGCCGCCTACTCGGACCTGCACTAATCAGGCGGTGGACGGCTCCAATGGGTCCACCGCCCGCAGGCTAACATTGTGGATAATTTTAGTAATATCTAGTACTATCAACTCTACACGCTTTTTTTTATATTATTATTATACTTGACCCAGTGCTTATTTTTAGTTGTGATTTGTTTGTGAATGAGTATGCAACGCAAATGCGTGTTTAGATCTGTTGACTGCACAACCGAGTCAAATTGACAAAGAGACTATTAACGATAGAGTTACATTAAGAAATAGTCGTGCTCTTATACACATGCGAGCCGCGGCTGAGCACTCGATGATCTGTTTAAATACTTAGTTGACTGAGATCTGCCTCGCCTCGATTTTTGTTAATGAGATCAATAGCAGAAGTATTGAGATCGGACTTCCTCTACAGAGATATTAAGGAGACCCAAAAAAAATATTGGGACCGCTCACCAAAGGATTGCCGGGTACTTAACGGTACAGATAAGTATATTATGTTGTGTTCAAAACTGAGTATAGTTAGTACAAATAGAACATTACCTGTTTAAAGCTCTCCCTGTCCTCGTTGGCCGGTGCTATCTGCAGCAGTGCCAGCACATAGTTGTGGTACAGGAACACATGCGCCACGGGTGCCATCAGCAGCTTCGGTAGGTAGTACTTGACTGCGAGACGGAACCCGTGACCCGCTGTGTCCAGCCGCTCTGATAACTGCACAGATATGGAGTACAATAAGAATTGTTAAGTACCTATAGGGAATAACAGTGCATTGAAGCCGCTTCTATAGCTGGTATAGAAACACAATACATTTAGGATATTTTATATACTAGTGCAGAAAGAAAATATAAAGGCGAAGAAGAAATTTGTAACGAGATTACTTTTTTAACTTTAATTAATCTAGGATAGAGACTCCATCGTTATAAAACCGTGGTGTTTTACTAAGGATAGAAATAGCCCAATTAGTAATAAAGTTTAATAGTAGTAATGTAATCGTTTCAATGTTAAGTAAACAAAATTTAAAATTATGTACAAAAACAATTAATGTGTTCAATATTATGTTTTAAGTGATTTAAAATAAACAACGCGATTAAATCCGTATAAATTAGTTTAATTTCAATGTAACAACATTCGCGTAAACTAAGACAATATTATGTTAATGTTTTCGAATTTTAAGCGTTTTCATTATCATATCTAAAAAAAAAAAACACAAAACTTAAATATTTTACTAGAAGCTCTATACATAATTATACAATAAGTGAGCGCAATATACTCACATTGGGATCATCGACGATGCTCTGCAACGCATCCCGGGACTCCTTACGCGTTACGATGTTCGCGTAACGCACGTACGCGCGGAATTCCTCCACCTCAGCCAACTCTGCACACCATACACATAACATTGCATTATTTATATGTTACCTTTACTATAAACCTATAATGCCTAGCGGGAAACCGTTGGACTGCCACGCAGAGGTCTCGAGTTCGATCCCAAGGCGCGCATCTCTGACTTTTCGAAGTTATGTGCGTATTAAATAGTTAAGACTGCGCCGAGCGTAAGACAGATAATGACAGAGCTCGTGCGGCGCATATTCAAATCGGCGCGCGGCCGCCGTAGTAAAATTGTATGGAGGATTTGAAGTGCTTTTTTGATAAATATGTATCTTTATTGTCAACCAATAACTTAAATATTTGGGACGGACAAATTGTAATATAACTATTTATGTTTCGTTTAAGATGTAAAATAGGTTAGATTTCTATTGCTATAATCTAAAAATTTACGTAATTTTGTAGGCGAAAATATTAACTATTTTAAGTTTTTTACACGGAGTAATTGTAAACACATTCATTGTTATGATAAATGTATATTGTATATTTGTACATACATACATACATAGATTTACGCCTGTTTCCCAGAGGGGTAGGCAGAGACTACGGATTTCCATTTGCCACGATCCTGACACACTTCTCTGGCTTCATTCACTTTCATCACATTCCTAATACACGCCCGTCGGTTCAAGGTGCTCTTAACCTGGCTTTTGTCCAGAACGCCTCCAATCTGATCAAGAAACGTTCGCCTAGGTCTTCCTCTTGCAACTGTTCCATTCACTTTATAAAGCTAAATTATATTTGTATTAAACAAAAAGTGTTGATTTTATTCACTTAACTGTGACCGCCTGTTTTGGCACATTTCGCTCGGCGCAGTCGTAATTATCGCTTGCTTTAACGGTGACGGAAAGCATCGTGAGGAAACCTGCATGTCTAAGAGTTCTCAATTATGTTCTCAAAGATATGTGAAGTCTGCCAACCCGCACTGAGCCAGCGCGGTGGACTGTGGCCCAAGCCTTCTCACACTGAGAAGAGGCCCGTGCTAAGTAGTGGGACAGTTTAATTCAGAGTTGATATTGTTATAATAATTATTATTATTATTACTATAAAAAACATAATAAGTAATTAACCTGTAGCATATAGGCATGTCCCTGGATATATACTTTGTTTTGTACTGAAGCGTTCGGTTCATTTGTGCGTAACACACTGCGTTAAATGCATTGCGATTGCCGCGTTATTCTGTTAAATACTAGCGGACTCGACAAACGTTGTTTTGGCACCTACCGGCTCCAAATGTAAATCTAAAATGTCCACACTGACAAAAAATAGCATCATCTTCAGCATCGGTCCAGCCTGTTAGCATACACATTTATAAAAGAAATACTTAGTATTACTAAAATATTTAACACCGATTGGCGCGAAAATGAGAAAACACAATTCAGATTCCAAATTCCAAATTTTTTAATTGTAACTTTATTTATGCCCAGATTAGGTACTGAAACATATAATAAAACTCTTAACTGGTTGGTGTCTGTACATAGGAGACATTTAAGAGACAAATGTGGTGTTCTTTATAATAGCTATAAAAGACAAAACCATTGTTAGAGTTCGAAAAAACTCTTATACAACAGCTTTGTCCGTCCGTCTGTCTGTCTGTTATACAACTTTCAACTCAAGAACCGTAAGAGCTAGAGACTCGCGGTCGACGCCATTTGACTCAGCATACTCGATATACCCCCGAAATGACTATGACCTCTGACCTCTGAAGGTCACGTGGTATCACGTAAACTTTGCATATTACTTGAAGCATTTTTTCGAACTCTATGATTTAAGGCAACTCATTGCCGATTCTCCCTTTTTGAATGTTTGTGTTACTAATGCACGAAATTTAATGTGGTTTTCACAGCTGTATTTCTGAAGGTCTAACTTAAAATTTGGTGCATGTTTTATCTTGTTACGCCGCCTAGAAGTCGAGTATTAATAAATGACCTACTATTGCTTTGGTTTTTGCGTTGAACGCAGCGTCAATTGCAGCGACACGCGTGTCATCTTGAGCGACGCAAGCACGACAAACGGAACCCGTGTGCCGCCTGTAGGGACAAATGAACTGAGCGTTTTTCTAAGGTCCAAAATATAGTTAGGCCTGACAGATAGTTGTAAAAATCACGTCAGTGAGGACTGTATTAATTCTAGGAAGTCTCAATTCTTTTGCCACCCGGTGGGTGAGCTAATGTTGACATTCGCCCCTTAAATATTACCTTTACAATGTAACCTAAGCTCTGTATCAATTTGTACCAATTTAAGTTGAATAAATGATTATGATTATGATTATGATTCGGAAATTTTCTTCGTGCAGACTACTTCATTATAGTTGAAGCCCTATAACTAAAGATATTTATTGTCTAAAATCTGTAAAATTCAGTATCAACAGTTACTCATTTCGGGCGTGGCAAGTTCACAATTAATTTCTTATAGGTAAGGAATAGAATAAGCATGCTCGGATTAACCTTAAATTATAGACCTATTTTACACGTTGAATTAAAAAGACATTACCTTGACTTTTTGACAAAATATTCCTGTAGGCTGTAGAAAATGTTTAGAATTAACCATCTCTTCATAACAATAATATTAACCCTGCATACACGGTTATTTGGAAAATCTCTTCATAACAATAATATTAACCCTGCATACACGGTTATTTGGAAAATCTCTTCATAACAATAATATTAACCCTGCATACACGGTTATTTGGAAAACGCAAATAACCTTTTACCTGTGATTTATTCATAGTTTTCTGGACAACATTTGTTCCATCACTTTTTTAATTTACTTGGTATTTGCTTACAAAATAATATAATAATACATTTTATCACATACACACAACACCATCTAGACCAAACTAAGCAGAGCTTGTACTATGGGTACTAGACAATGGATAAACATACATATATACGTTTTTCTTTTGTATATACTTACATATTATACATAGAAACACCTAGACCAAGACAAACATCCATGTTCATGCACACAAATGTTTGACTTGTGCGGGAATCGAACCCGCGACCTCAGACAAATATTAAAGTTGGTGGATCTTATCGCACAACTAAGACTTAAGACTACACGCGGTCGCAAAAGAAAGCAGCAGTGTATCCATGCTACACACCACTGGAGGCTTTGTGCGGGAGCAGGGACAACATGTTTTTTGGAAAAGTATTGAGTTACACAAAAAATGCTTGAACAAAAGTTGTTAAGAATGATGTAAAGAAGACACGGGATAAAAGATAATTAGTACTTTTTATTTAACCCTGTATAAACTGTCCCGTAGCTGGACACGGGCCTCTTCTCAGTGTGAGAAGGGTTAGGACATAGTCTACCACGCTGGCCCAGTGCGGATTGGCAGATTTCACATATCTTCGAGAATGTTACGAAGAACTCACGACGTTTTTCTTCACAGCTAAAGCGAGCCATAATTAACTAATTAATTCGTACACAACTTAGTATCGAACTCGAGACCTCTGCATGGCAGTCCAACGGTCTCCGACTAAGCTATCCGTGCACTCGTCATCACCTGTCTACCTGGTGCCACGGATGCATGACTATATAAATATGCATCCATACCTCTGAGACAAACTTTACATACATAATATCAACGGACACAACGTACACACATATTCAGAACAATGATTGGTGGATCACACCAATAATTGTACACGATTATCTAGACAATAACTTAGATACTAAATAACGCTAGTTTGATATTTAGTTGAACACTCGTTTCTATAGTGGCCATATGTGTTGTTTCATTGTTGATTGTGTCAAAACGTTGGCTTGCAAGATACATGCAGCTTCGCCTATCTTTGAGTGGGCCCTACTCACTAAACACACAAAACACATTTCATCAAAATCGGTCTAGTAGTTTAGGGAGTTCAGTGACACGCACTTACATATAAAAACGTAAGTGTAATGTTATAAAGTGATACAGTATCTACCCTTACTAATTTTTCTATTTATACCTTGTACGTCCATTACCATAGAAACTCATCTGCATATATGTTATTTTTTATCAAGCGCTGTTTCTCAATTGCTATGCTACAAGCAGGATGTTATTTTGTAGCCCAGACATCTATTTATTTATTTATTTATTTATTAGTATAAACAAATGGACAACATAACAGTATACACCAAATCATTGTACAAGTTAAAACTTATATCTAAAGTTATATACATTTATATTACCCGACATAATATACAAGGCTTATATAATTTATTAGAACATCTGCTTACATGAATGCAATAAAAGATTCGTAACTTAGTAACTAACTAAATATCTATCATCTCACAAAATCTTAAACAACTACGACTCACATCCATCCATCCCGAAGCAAATAGATCACATTCAGATTCTGATGTCAGAAGCATATTTAGTAAGGTCAGTGCACGAACAAGGGGCGAGTTGGCATGCGCCACAGTACGTGCATAAGGCACCGCTAGTAACTGGACTTTGCGTGATCTAAGTTCTAAGTCTATATACGGATAGGCAAAGACAAAACAGTGCAGTACCTTCTTCTCCTCTATTTCTCAACCGACTTTCTTTTTATTGTTCAATTGCTAATTTTTAAAAAACTATGTTCGAATTTCGACTGCTTTGAGAACCCTAGTTAAGTAAATAGTGAAAGATATATGGGTACCTTCAAAGCAGCTACCGATGTAAGGCGTGGGTGAGTCCTGGGACATCTCCATGGCATCCTCAAGGTTGCCCAGCAATGTCACCGTCAGCTCGTAAATGTCCACGATGTTGCCGAATATTAATGCTATAGCCTGCGAACAAAACATTCCATATTAGAATTATATTATACGCCGTGGCAGGGCGAAGTTTGGACTTACTATATTTTTAAGGAACAGTGGGTATAAAGAAAGGAATACAATCGTCTTGCATAGTAAACAATGAGATAGACTCATAGACTGCACGCAAGTGATTGACATTTGTCAACATTTGTATAAACCATTAGTTCCGAAAGTGGTGAAGGTGGACCCCCAGGGGTCCACGGGAGACTCGACGGGGGTCTATATTGGCGTGTCAAAAAAATAGGGTCCATAATTGCTTTTGATAATGAAGAACTAAAATGTTGACTTCACCTGTCACTGTAGGCAGATAATATTTTAAGAAGCTCAGCGACTGTTACTTGTAAAAACTTGCATATTCCATATTCAGTACCGATTTTTAGATAGAGAATTTTTCAATAACTCCTTGGCAGGTTCCGGGTTCCAGAGAATTAAAAAAAATTCTGCACCTATATAAATACGAATGCCAAGGAATATGGCAGAAATGTAGCTGCAGGGGGTCCATCGGAACCTGCAAAATTTTTAAAGTGGTCTATGAGAACAATGTTTGGGAACCTCTGGTATAAACATTAAGTATATACTAGCTTTAAGCTTCAACTAGGTTTGACTGTACTTCTGGTACTTAAGGTAATATGTGGAAACGCCGCTGATTGTACATTAATTTATTACTAGTTTTTATCTAGCCAGTAAGACAATGACTAGATGTACAATTGTTTGTTTTCCATAATAAAATAAAATAAAATAATTGAATTCGATTATAATCCCATACAGGGTGCCCAGCGCGAGTTATTTTTGAGATAACACATTGGAAAAGTTTACCGCGTTTATCTCTCTGATTGGTTAACAGCTTGGAGCGAGCCAATCGGAGCGCCGAACGCCATAAACGTGTAGATCGCGTTCATGTAAAACAAACTCGCTCTAGGCACTGATGTCTTCTCAGGTAGGTTACGCGAAAGCAGCATGGGTTACGCATCAGTTGTACACAATGGATACAACCCGTACTAGTGCCTTAACTTACACACAGAAAACTCAATAACAAATTTAGTTCACCCAGGAATTAAACAGAGGCATTCAAGCATTACTACTGCTGTCTCACCAGAGCCAGCTAACATTTACATATCGCACCTCCAGTGGAATGAAGGCGTAAGAAGAATATGCTAACTTTAGAGAAGAGCAATATAAACTGCTTCGTCTGATATATTTGATATAGAAAGTACTTTTAAAACCTTTCATTTAATTTACTGAAACAAAGACATGACGTAAGATTGGATTAGATGAATTTTTACAAATTTTAAGTGTTTTCGTCGGTTTATAGTCTTATAATTGAAAAATTTCAAACATATTACGACGCGACAAATTATTTTTTGTATAGAGCCTTTATTTTCTCTCAAATCACAACGAACATAATTAAGTTTGTATAATATAGGAATAATTATATTCACTTGCACTATTCGAATCTGCAATTAAAAATCTACTTAATTGTACTGGGGGTGCGATATCTCTACCATAATAAATGTTAACTGCCGCTGGTAAGACAACAGTAGTGATGCTGTATCATCAGAGGCAGTTAACATTTACATATAATAATAATAATAAACCCCTCTGGGGCAGTCGTTATCTCTTCATGAGACTAACGCGATATAGTACTTTAGCTGTTAAAATATCACCTTCACCTTGAGATATAAACAAAGAATGTATCACCGGGTTTACTTAAAGCGCACAAACCGCAGGGCAGCTTGTGGCGAGCTGAATGTGTGTGGCGGTCCTGAATGCCTCAGAGAGTCGGTTGGAGCCTCGTCCCCGGCTTGTCGTTACTGGTTGGCTGGGGTGGAACTTCAAGAGCGCCAGTAGGACTCTCAACTCTGGCTTGCCTTGGTCGGCCGGTCAGAGGGGAGCCACTAGAGATATATGCTTGGGGGTGGAGGTGTCATTTTCAAGGGCATAACTACGGGGAATTCCGCTCCGGGTCGCCGTTGTCACGAGACCCGTGATGGTGAAACCGGCGCCGCACCGCTCGACACCCCTAGCCACTCGCACCGGTGTTGCCCTCTGCTGCTGGCTTGTATGTCTATGGTGGCTATTCAGGGGACCCATCTAGTGAATTGGCGGGTCACCGTCTGCCCATCCGATTGATGCTATTACTATTCAGAGCAGACGCCATTTTTCATCCATAGTACCAATACACCAGTCCATCAAACACTCATCCCCATAGCCCAGACGTATTAGAGTACATATGTAGCAATAGACCTATGCCTGTGGCTAGTGCCACCGTAGGTGTTCCATCCCACCTTTGATTAAAACTCTCGAAGGCCTTCTTTACGTTGAACTCATGTCTCGTGTAAGCCTCCCAAAGGGCCAGACATTTTTCTGATATTTTAAAAAAATATCTGTGATAAGAGAAACATAATAATAACTACTAGACTACTCTACCATACATTAGTCTTCTAAACTCTCGATACTCACACGACTGTCTCTATCCAGGATCTTCTCGAGCTCATCCTTAAACACTCTGATGATGAGGTTGAGGTCCCGCAGGAAGTGTTTCTCGTCCGTGAGCAGGTCCCGCACGAGCTCTGCGTACGAGAGCGACCCCCGGCGGCCGCGGCGCTCCGTGCCACTTGAGGAATCGGAGGTAGCCAGTTCAGAGTCCTGGTAAAACATGTCCATGAGAACCTGGAACAGAAAAGTCAACATTTGAAGACATTCAATTGCCATAAAATAGTCACAAACATTTTTTGGACACATCGAATTTCAATCAGATGTAAATTACTAAAATTATATTTTACTATTTTGCCAGCGGCCTCGCTCGTGTAAACTTAGTAGATTAATAACAGAACTTTTTCTAGATGAAAGGTATGTCCTTTTTTGTGCCCCTGACAACGTGTATGCGAAATTTCATGATGATCGGTCGAGTAGTTAAGGCGTGAAAGCGTAACAAACAAACAAACTAATATTTGCATATTATAATATTAGTTAGGATAGTTAGTATGGCAATGTAGAAAGAACACCAGTTATATTCGTCGAAGTATCTTATAATCGACTCAACCCTTTTACTGCATCTAGCAACTAAGCTAAATGTAACTTCAGTATTTTAGTAAAATCACAAATCTTTAATGTTCACCAGTATTATTAAATTGGGTTTAATAGTTATTGAGTTTATTCATTAAAAACAAACATACTAGTCTTTTAGTTTTAAAATATTAGTATAGATGATAGCAGCGATAGCCTAGCGGGAGACCGTTGGACTGTCACGCAGAGGTCTCGAGTTCGATCTCAAGGCGCGCATCTCTGACTTCTCGAAGTTGTGTGCGTATTAAATAGATAATTATCACACGTTTTAATGGTGAAGGACAACATTGTGAGAAAACCGGTATGTCTGAGAGCTCTTCGTTATGTTCTCGAAGATAATTCGCATCCTTAATAAAACAGAGACTTATCTCAGTATTTTTGATTAAACAAATTTGAACTCTATTGCAAAGATTTAACACAAATATAATATTAGAATTTAACATATACCATTAGAGTTCAAATTGCCTTACTTTCAAATTTCGAGTTAAGTCGCTGTTTTATTAAGAGTGCGATATGTGAAGTCCGCACAGGCGCACTGGGCTAGCGTAGTTATATGATAAAACTGACCTTATCAGCACACATGGCTGTCTTAATATCTCTACAAGTAATGGTTTCGAAGCCGGACTTCTGCGGTATCTTCTTGACGAAGTTACCAGCTAGCTTGAGTATATCCGCTGACACGTATTCGATGATCGCTGTCATAAACGTCGTCACTGTGAGATCGATCTTGTAGAGAAGGACCTCCTGTTAACAACAATTAATAGATTAAACATAGAAATAGATAGATGGAACGAGGGTAGGTAGGAAGTATGGCTTATGGTGTATGTAGTGGTTTTGACATTGCAACTACGCCGAATGTAGTGGATTGGAATCTCACAAGGTTTCTCAATTATTTGTGTAAATCACAAATTATTTGTGTAAATCACAAATTATTTGTGTAAATCACAAATTATTTGTGTAAATCACAAATTATTTGTGTAAATCACAAATTATTTGTGTAAATCATAAATTATTTGTGTAAATCACAAATACCTTCCTTTCTGTATATAATATAATTGGATGTATGCAGAACATACGTATTTGTATACATATGACTAACTGTGATATGATACAACATTTTATACGTTTAGTTTATAATTTTCTGCTGTTTAGCCTATATTTCAGTTAATGGCCTAAACTTTTAAAGAGTTTCAAGGTGTGATTATCGTTATCAGGCCATCGGAAACTTTCGAATTCGGCGTTCAGGTATTACGTTAGCACCAATGGAGGGTACCGAAGTCTTTGTTATGTTTATTTTGCATGATATATTATGCTTACTCTACTGACAAGGGGTAAGGGGAAAGGTTAAGAATGACTAAAACCTTGCTTACGTACTTGAACCTTAGTCGCAACATTTGTACCGAACAGAAAAGCAACAGTTATAAATTAAACGAGTAGAAAATAACTGCGTCGCTTTTCTTTCCATCAAAGAAGAGAAGGAGTACATACCTTCGTGAGCATCTGATGTATTTTGTCGTGCGGGAAGAGGGCTCTTCTCTTCTTCTGAGTAGTTGCGTCCTTAGCGTCTGTCAACGCCCACTTGTCCAGCGGTGTGGGGAATGTGCGAGCCACGCGTTCTTCCACGTCCTGGGGATTGAGGGGATTTATCGTTACATCAGCAGAGCTAGGAGCTTCTAGGTACAGGTCCCTTCTCAGTATGATCAGGTTTATAGTTTACTACGCTGGTCTAGTGGGAATTGTAGACTTTATATATCTTCGAGAATGTTATGTAGAAACCTTGAAGGTCAAGGCTAAGCTATAGTCCACGACGCTGAACAAGTGCGAGTTAGCAGACTTCAAACATCTTTGAGAACGTTATGGAAAACTCTCAGACATGCAGGTTTCCTTACAATGCTTTCCTTCACCGTTCAAGTTAAGCAATTATTAAATATATCGGCCACAAACTTTTTTTTTGTAGTCGATATCTCTAGCTTTAGGAATAAATCCTTTGTTGCGTATTTTGCAAACATTTAAACAACGGTTACAACCACACTTAAATTTGGGACTATCAGTAGTTTACACTAATTTTTGTCCCGTGTGGGGATCGAACCCACAAATATCGGTGCGGTGGCAGTGGCGAGACGACTACTTAAAACACTACACCAGCCGTGCAGTCAAATTCGTATAAAACATATATAAATATGAAAAGTTAAAGGTCTTACGATCGAACTCGCGACCTATGAGTGGCAATGTTGCTACATTTGTAGAAATCCTCTCGTAATGAGAATGAATAAAGAGAGATATGCCAGGATCGTAGCTAGTGGATATTATCAGTCTCTACTGGTATTTTCCTTTTCATTCATACTATCACCAAACGAGATGGGTGTAAAAACCCAGGATTCAACCTCTTCGTCTTGATGTGGCTTTTTTGTTTATATTATATTTTATAATTTTTGTTTCTCATCAGCTTTTTGTAATGTCCCACTGCTGAGCAAAAGCCTCTCCCTTGGACTTCCAAATCACTCTGTTGGTGGATATTCCCCTATCTTATCCCTATATCTCGGGAGTCTTTTGACCCACAGGGCCCATATTCAAACTCGACCGAGGTATGATTGTCTGCAACCAAGTGAATCGGTCCAGTGGTTCCGGAGCTATGCCTGTCACTAACAGACAGACACACAGATCCACAGTGTTTTCATTAACCTCTTCGAAGTAGACTTAGAGGTTAATAATTGGTAAAATCTCTAACACTCAAAACAATAATGTACTAGATTGATGTAGACCATGGTAGGTATGAACCTACCAGGATTTACATCAATGTAGTCTATCTACCTGTTTAGTCAACACACCTATGAAGGTGTGTGTTGTCTGAACAGGTGGCGAAGTAATCGCCTGGCCATTGCCACTACACCGAGTGAATCAAATCTACAAGTGTTCGATCCGCACACGTAACCAAAAGTTTGTGATCTGCAAATTCAATCTGTTCCGAATCTGGTTGTTCTTTGATTAAATGTTTGTAAAGTTCCGCGATACAGAAACTTTCCCTAGTGCCGGAGATGACCTTTAAAAAGAAAGGTAGCTATTCCGAGTCTGGTTGTTCGTTGTTAGAATGTTTGTAACGTCCCTTACGACACAGGAATTATTCCTAGTACCGGCGAGAGAAAAAGAAAGGATGTACCTGTACAGTGAGAGGCGAGGGCACGGCACACAACATGGCCAGCAGACGCAAGCAGAGCGACTCCACATACTGCAGAGCACTCTCCTCCGCGTTCAGCGTAGGGTGCACTTGTTCCAACACCTGGTGACAATACACATCATATTATTATTACAATATACATACATACAATAGATATTACCTGCGACACCATTGAAAACAAAATTATAAAAATGCAATGGCCTCACGCCTTCTAAATGAGGAGCTGGGTTGGCAGCAGGGGAACTGTGTGATTTATTTCTTTTGCACAGATGTTGCCTGCACAGTGGCTTCTTTTAGTTCCTTAACAATGAAGGATTAAAGCCTGTGGCACAGGTTTATCCCTTTTTAAATTGACACGGTGTAATGCAATAACGTATACCTATCCGTAGAAAAAGGGAACGGAGATGTTATGTCGGGCTTACCCCGGAAAAGATGGAACGTCCTGGGTACTACCGACTAAACCTGCCACGGTGTGCCAACTGCCTTGAATGATGGCAAAGTCACTGGAACTAAAACTACGTCAGCAACACACCCAGTAGCGCCCGTAGATGAGGCACAGTTTTACCCTAGTACAGGCAAGTTATATTTCTACCTACAGTATCTGTTTAATCTGAGAACTGTGACAGTGGACACCACCTGCCACCACCTATGCAGCCATTTACCCTCAAAGAGTTAGTAGAGGTGCAACACAAAAGTGTTTACCTGTTTGGATTAAATAGACAGTCATTGTGCATACATGAATGAACATTTCCTCAGGGAAAATACTAACCACAAATACAGGACATTAGTATGAGAGGGGAAAACATCTAAATAATTGCTGTCATCATATGTATACCTAGATTTGTACCAGACCTGCTGTCAAAACTCAAAGAAGGAGAAATGCAAAACTAGGTCTAGAAGGATCGAAGAACTCCAAGAATGGATTAAAGTAACCAGAGTGTGCCATATAACTGTTTTGAGGGACTCCTGCCTGATACCCACAAGCTAAAGGGATGATTCGTATTGTAAGTCTAAGCTAACATTTCTAAATACATGACAGTACTAACTCTCTATACAAACTGTCATCTATATAGCTTTTTATAGATGTTTACCTGACTATGAACATTGTGCTGATGTTGCCTAATGTTATGGATTCAGCGGTTAGTGCAGTAGTCAGTTTTATAGACGTTTCTAAATAAAAATTGTACCATATTCAATTTAAAATAATAAAATATTAATTATAATTAGCAGCAATAGCCTAGTGGGAGACCATTGGACTGCCACGCAAAGCTCTCGAGTTCGATCCCAAGGTGAGCATCTCTGACTTTTCGAAGTTATATGCGTATTAAATAATTAAAAATTAATCAATTGCTTTAACGATGACAGCTAACATTGTGAGGAAACCTGCATATCTGAGATTTCTCCATAATGTCCTCGAACATATGTGAAGTCTGCCAAGCCGCACTGGGCCAGTGTGATGGACTATGTCCTGATCTTTCTTGCAATGAGGTTTGATGTCCTGGTCAGGCAACTTGTAATTTTGAGTAATTCTCAATGGCAGGACAGTGCCTGAAACTGTGCCCAGTAAACCGGCAATAGTATCGCCACCCTATCACATGGTAAATAAAACCATAGCTAGTACAATGTGAGCATAATTTACCTCTGTCTATCTCTTCGTGGATACAGGAGTGAGCCTAAGCACGTACAAAATGACTTTTCTTCAGCAACAACTATCTCTTAGCATCTCATATAAAGTTTGAAGGTTAACTTTATTTATTTACATTTCTAACTAAGGTATGAGTAATGGCCAGTATTTCACAACATTAGTTAATAATGAAGTGAAAGGACATAGTGAAGGAATCATTGTTTTTAATACATTGAAATAAACAAAATAATTTATAAATATAAATTAATATTTCTGTTTACAATATAATGAATAATTTATGAATATTGTGTCTACACTGGCACTATGATATTAGTTTCAGAATAAGTCTTGGTTAATCAAAAACCTATAACATACTCTTGTGAATAAGACTTAGATTTTTATATCTCCAAACGCTTAGGTAGAAGTGTATTACATGCACATGTGCTCATAGCCAGTTGAACTTGATCTTCAAGCTGACGTAAATGTGAGTTGGCATAAGCAAACATCAATCTCCAATGAATTTAGACATTAAGTGAAAGACTACAATTGGGTAATATACCCTAAGCCCTAGAATACTTGGTACATCATAATAACTTACAAAAACCTTCCTAAAATAAAAAATAAAAGGAAGAAGTGGAAGAGGTAGACCAAGGAGGAATTACATAGATCAGGTAAAGGAATAAGTGAATGTCCAACCAAACCAAGAAGTCAAAGTTATGGCAGAGAATAAAGAGATGTTTAAGAAGTTCTACCAATAAGAGCAAGGACAATTGCATAATAATTGCTGACATTGACATAAATTTAATACTGAATATTTTCATTAGATACCAAAACATTCTTTAATGATAAGGAAAGTTTTAGGCAACTTGCATATAAAATATGCCTTATTTAATGTTTAATTGTGCCATAAAAATTTGGCCTTCGAGGCCCAGCCACTATCCTTTTTTTCATTGCATCTAGACATTGTTTTATTAATTCATTACTAAACTGACCTAATCTATACTAATATTATAAAGCTGAAGAGTTTGTTTGTTTGGTTGAACGCAGTAATCTCAGGAACTACTGATTTGATTTGAAAATTCTTTTAGTGTTGGATAGCCTATTTACCGAGGAAAGTTATAAGCTACATAACATCATGCTACGACCCACGGGGGTGGCGCAGTAATCATAAACACAGGTGAAACCGCAGGCACATCTAGTCAATAATATACAACTTTATTTCCTTTCATTGTTATTATAAAAATAGACATTAATTCTCTTTTACCAATTTCTTCACAAGTTTTTTTAACATCTTAACTAATTCCTACAGCTTTTAAGTGTCATTGAAATGCTTCCATGTTCAGCGAATATTCAAGCCAAAATTGTACATTTGATAGTATTATATATTAACAGTAGTTATTATATATTTAATAATATTATAAATACTTACAAATAACAAAATTCTGAAGGAAAAAGAAGTAGAGAAAGCCTATAAGAAGAGATAACCATATAATGATGTTAGGTTTGGAAAAGGTTGTACTTCAAGCAAGAGTATAATATGTTGTTGTTGTTTATTAGTCAATGTTTGTAAATAACCCGATAGAATACTGCACCAGAATGCATAATTTTCTATATAAAATGAAGTTAAATGTTAACCAAGTTCATATTAAAGACTTTTATATTAAACTAAATGAGACTAAATATTAATAAGAATAATAGTTTGCACAATTATTTCTAATTACAATCTTGCAACGATTTTAAAGTGTATTAAATACCCATACCTATTTAAAGTTTTTAGATGATACATGAAATTTAATTTAGGGTTAGTTTAGGAAGCTTTTAATGGCCTATTCAGCAACATCTAGCTTATTTAACGTTGAAAAGATGACAATGCAATCTTTATGGCTAAGACTAAATATCGGTATTGTCTGATAACGTATCAGGAACCTTGATAGTAACACTACTACTTGCAACTACTACTACTAAAGTTTATAAACATCTGGACCGCATTGTTGACTACAAACCTTTGATCAACACAGTTTTATGATAATTTCAAGAGTTCCGTACACGCTTGGAGACTGTGTCACCAACATTTGAAGGTGTTTCACAAACAATAAGACACGATACCAATGATTTTATGCGTACCTTTCGAAGAGCAGTCATAAGTATACCCTGCCATTTTTCCGCGTTCTCCGGGTCCAGGAAGTCGTACCCTCGCGTCTCCTCCACGGTGGGTAGCATTGTAACAATATGCCCCGCGCCGAATTCATGTAAACACTAATGTTATCACACTGACAAAACATATAACACCATTTCTGGTTTCACGGAAACTCAATAGCTTCCAAACTCATTTGCGAAGGTTAAAACACACAATAATATGTTAAATGATTTATGCTGCACGTTTTATTGTTTTACGTTGAATAGCTAGATTGAATTAATTGAAAAATATATTCCTCGATTCATTTGGTCGGCTAAACGACGCCATTTTCAATTTATTTATCATTGGTCAATGGTCCGTTCTCAATTTTATTCTCGTTGCCCATTCGACAGTAATCCAAAGACAATGTTTCTGATTTTAGCCGATTATAACAACTTTTAGACTAATCGGTTCTTTCAGTCTAAAAATAAATAAAGAAGCTATTACTTTCTTGCACTTAATTTTGAAGTTTTATAATATTATAAATACTATTATAATTTGATAATAGCTGCAGGTCCTGCAGGTAGTGTAGGTGAATGGGGTATGATGCTGTCTATATAGTATAACAGGTGGCTATTGGAATACAGCTATAGTGATGAATATAATCGTTTAATGGTGATGATACTAACTGTGGAGTTAATAGAAAAACATAATAAGCAAAAGACATAATGCTCGTCATAGGAATATGTTTGTACTATCGGCCAAATCCGCGCTGTGCCACTTTACAAACTGATTCCTTTGAATAAGTTTAAGAAATGTAACCCACCTATATTTCAGCTTAACCAATCAAAACATCCCTTACACGTGAGAAAGAAGAAACTATTTTTTTTTTTTATATTAGTTGAAATTCGTATTTCGTGTAATGTCTACGCGTCTCAGTGCTTAGAATTATTTACGAACGACTTTAGTTTTGCGCACGGACTGATATATATTGCCTTAACGTTAACCTGTGCTGTGTTTTACTGGATACTTGATTTCTGTATTGTTGACTTATATTATGTATTAATGGACCTCTGGGTTTAAACATGCATCGAAATTTGTTGCGGGATGAAAGTATATTATACACTAATTATATTATAGTTAAGGACCAATTTCAGTTTATTGGTATTCTATTATTGTAATAAATGATTACATAACATTAATTGTGTGTTTAATTTCTAAAACAATATTTTAAATAATATATTTTTCTATAATTAACTCCGACAATATAATAACACGAAATTACTTATACAATTATAGGGTTTAAAAGAAATGTGTTTAGAACTTATAGGCTGTTATATTTTAACGGCTAAACATATTCTTATAAAAATTGATGAAGAAATTACTATACATATTTTCATTATTTATTTCTATCTTGCACACCATCAGTTCCATAACTCTTTCTATTGATATATTGACGACAAAACAATGCTCGCTCGCCGGTGCAGAGACACAATACAAATTCGATTGTGTCTCGTTTGAATACATGCGAAAGGCTAAATGTAAATAAAACGATTAGCTTCATAAACAGCTGGTATGGAAACTTAACTTATCGCCATAATTCTAAAGAAACAAAGTATCTTAGAACAAAGTAGCCAGTCGTACTTTTTTGCACAATAGGGAGTTTAATTTTAAACCTATTGTTTACGGTTAAAGACATTTATTTTCTCAAAAGATTTATAATCACTTACAGAGAAACAAATAAAGAATTACAAATGTAATTACTAAAATTTACAGCATTTTTTACAATATTATTGTTTATCTATACAATCACATACACAACAGAAAGGAATTTTAAAGGGCGGGGCTTGCCCTGTGCGCCAGCGTCGTGTACAAGCGATTTTCGACCTAAAGGTGGAACAGCGGAGTTTTGGCTGATTGTATTAGCTGATATTCGCGGTTTCCTTTGCAATTATTAATAGTACTTGTCCAGCCTCTGTATGACAAACTATCATCACACCCTACCTCATGTCTGTGCATTACACCACACTTCATCAAAAACAGTTAACCAGTTTAACCGTAAAATAAAATATAACAGATATAGTTATTTCGCATTTTATAGCAGTTATTGGCGACATACAAGGATTTAGAACTTTTAAAGTGATTTTATATAACTTATTTATTTAACTTAAGTATAAAAATGTACACACTTAGCTTAGTACAATACATGATCTTTTTTTGTAAAATTAATCTTATTTCACTGTTAACCCAACGAGAATGTGGCAGGGTATGTCATACCCACCATGTTACTTATTTGTGGGTAGTTTTTGTTTGTGATATTTAAACTTTTTGTTGCTTTGTGTAGCTGGAGTTAAAGAAGTGCGAGAGGGGATAGTGGCGTGACCGCAGTGTCGCGACAGCCTGCGCCTGAATTATACGCTCGCAAACTGCGTTTGGGTATGTGACACCCTGCCACATAGCTGGTGTATATAATTAGCAAAAAAACTAATATTACCTGTTCTGCTATTTTAGCTTACTTTCTTAGTTTGTATTGTAAACGTGAACGGCAGAGTTTGTACAGCATACTTTTTGTGTTGTTTTACTATAGAATTTGTAACATTTGTTTAGGCAACTAAGCCATTTATTTTCATGTAAGTTTACGATTTTTAGCACTTCGGAGTAATTAATAATATCAGTAAAAAGATTTGAATAAATAAACGTAATAAAATCGCAAACTAAACGTAGTTAAGTTTTTAGAAGTTGCCATACGTAAAATAACACAAATATCAAAATTGTAATAAATTCTTTAGAAATATAAATAACACAAACACTTTTATATTATACCTAAGAATGCATAATTGTTGCATAAAATCATAATAGTTAACGATTTAATAATTGATACGAATGATTTTTGTCACCAATATTTTTTTGTTCATATGGCAATTATTTATTGACTGGTAAAGCATAAAAGCAAATCTGATTGTTAGCTGATTTGCTCAGACCAAAGCGCAAAGATATCTATCCATATAATGTCAATTCAATACAAGATAGAACTTGTACTATATACATACATACAGGTTCTGCAATATTATGCTGTGAACAGTGAAATACAAATAATTACAGTTTGCAATATATAGGTACATAACCACTTCCTTTCATATACATTCTCATAGCTATACCAGAATCTTTAGCGTAATTAAAAACTAACGTGAGAATAATCATTGCATTATCGCGTCCAACTAAGCTCAAAATAAAATGAGTATTATGTGTGCTGTTAATCACAACTACTTACAATAACTATAACATAAAAACCAAAGTGAAACGCAAGTAAGTAGTGTGTCGTGTGGCAACAGAATAGGACTAACTACGACGCGACGGGACGCTTATTGCGCGTTTTCAGATTCCATCGTACATTGGATTCCTGGCAACTGGGTCTACTTTAACTTTGTCCGAAGCGTGTTATTTATTTAGTATGCTGTATGTGACATATTTAGCAAGTTTCTAGAAGATTCGGGTTTGTCGAAAGCATTGCGATTTTGAAAAATTTTAAATTCTGCCTCATTCAACTGCCTTATCTGTAAATATTAAGTAGTCTATATATGGCACGAATTTCGAGGGTTCGATAAGTCTGAGAATGTTGGCATCTGCTGATGGCCATATCAAACATGTTTATAATGTTATAAGGTCACCCGGGGCTATTGTAGCTACCAAAAATTGAATTCAAACTTTTTAATTTTTTTTCTAATGCTTGCAGTTACTTTATAGCTATTTTTGTGTTTTTTGTTGCAAAGACATGTTTTAGTCATCATGTCAACGAATTCATATTGATGAAATATTAATAAATTAATATTCAAATCAACAAATTCCATCTTCAAGCCATCAATAGTCACATTTGCCCCCCAACTGGGGTAAATGTAGCTATCCATCTATATAACTTTTATTGTTGAACCTACATTTCTCAAACTAATGGTGAACGTCCCATCCGACAGATTTTAACTAATTCTGTACTTTAATACTCTGTAATGGGGTTCAATTTCCTTTAAAATCACTTGAGGTATTGTCATGGGGTAAATGTAGCTACATTCCATATATGATAGTGTTGGGACACGTGTGTCGATAACTTTGGTTTCCTACAATTTATTTATCTCTGAATTACTCGAAGTTGGTTTATTAAAAAAAAACAAAAAAAGGAATTGAAAATTTATTAAAATTACAAAAATTTTGTTAACAAAAAGTTACATACTTAAAGAAATTTACTTTTCTTTTACATTTTGATATTTGGAAAACGTGTACACCATCACTTTTGCATCAAATGTAGGTGCTGGTAAACACTCGATAACATCGTTTTGATCTATAATAGATAAATCATTTACAATTAAACGAAATTTACTTTTATTGTTCTTGATAGATTTAAATCCTTGAACCACCATTTTGTCGCAAGTAATTTCTTCTATCCTGCATACGTATTTATATTCTTGTTTGCCTTTATATGACGCAAATTTTGCTAACACAAATGTACCTTCTTCTAGAATGTTATGTTTCTTTAATGTATCTAATTTGCTTGTCCCTGGCTTTGGACTTTCATTTTCTTCATTATATTTATACTCATTCTCCTGAAACTCTTCTTCATTTAAAGTGTCTTCACTTTCAGAAGCCCGTTTTTTGGTTGTTTTTTCTTTAGTCTGTTTTTGTTTAATTTTCAAAGGTTTCGTTTTGGTTACCTTTCCTTTATTCTTTTTCTTCTCTTCCTGTTCCTGGTATTTCTTTTCTTTGTTGTTTTTTCTTGGTTCTTTCTCTTGTTTCGGTTTTGTCTTGTTTTCATTGAATTCATACTCATCCTCGTATAGCTCTTCATCTTGTAAAATATTTGCCAAAAATGTGTCCATGTCTTCAGTTTCTGAACTATCCATTGACTTATAAGACCCAGTGTCCTCACTGTCAGAAGTCCATTTTTTGTTTTTCTTTTGTTTAGTTTGTTTTTGCTTCCTTTTATTTTTTTTAGTTTTCGTTACATTTTCTTTATTTATTTCCGTTTTCTTCATTTGGAGTTTCTTTTTCAAAATTTCTTGCTTCTTTTCTTTCGTTATTTTTATTGTCTCCTGCTCCTCTCTTTCATTTTTCATGCGAGCAACTACTTCGGGATATGTTAAAATTTCAGCGCCTACACGTTTTTTTGGTTTTTTTGGCAAATCGTTTCGTGAAATGTGGCTAAGTACTAATTGTTCAAATGTTGTGTTAACCTCATCATAGTTTTGTTCTTTATTGAGATGTGCTGGTTTTATTACTTCGTTACTTAATATTTTGATGCCACTGTTACTATTATTATTTTGAGTTTTCATAGGAAGTACAAATGTTGTAGGATTCAATATATTTTTCCATTCAGCTTGTCTGTCATTCTTATCATTAGTATCTTTCTGCTTTTTTTCAAGTGTTTTTATCGTCATATTAGGATTTTCGGCTATAACGTCGCAATAGTTTTCCTTCTTTGTAATTTTTGTTTTTTTTTCGTCCTCGTATATAACTAGCTCTTTATTAGCAAAGGTTTTTTGATTGTCTAGTAGATGTTTCTCTTGTTGCTCATTTTCTTTTTCAATGATTTTTAAGTTACTTTCTATACCACTACAATTTTCTGCATTCACACAGTCATTCTGAAACTGAGCGAAACTTTGGTTGAAAACTTTGAGTGCTAAATCTCCAAGACTCGGAATCTTTTGAAATATGTTAATTCCTGAATTTTCCAGGTCTGCATCTTTTGTCATTGATGCGAAGTCATAATACTCCATAATATTATCATCATTGGCTGTAATATTTTCAGCGCATATAGTTTTATGCTGCGATTGTATATAGTTCTCCCACTTTTGCCATGATAAGGAATCAAATTTTTCTTTTCCAATCATATTTCTATTAACTGGATAAATGCCAGTCTTTGTAAATCCATTTGAGATAATTACTGGATTCAAATTCTCCCAAATGCCAGTAAGTATTCTAGCAAATTCACTTTTGGGCAATTTGAAGCCAACATGCATTCTTTGCCATTTTATGAGTTCCTGGTCCCACTTGTCCTTCATAGGCTTCATTACGCTGCAGTCTAAAGGTTGCAACACGTCAGAAGAATGGGGTGGCAGTTTTAGGATTGTGATTCCTTCAGATATTGCATACTCAATTACGCTCAAATCTGTATAAGTCGAATGTCCATCGTATATTAGAAGAACTGGCCTCTTGCTCCCGATTGCAGGTACGAAAACATCTTTTAGATATTTCTCAAAGATGCTAGTCTCCATCCAACCTTTTTTGCTTACAGCATACGCAGTTTTTACATTCTCATTTTGGTATAACCACTCGTTCCACAAATATTTCCCTTGGAAAATAATGAGAGGCGGAATTTTATCACCATTTGCATTTGCTGCAAGAAGAACGGAGGTATTGGTTCTACCTGGTGAGCTAGTTGTTCTTGTACAACGGTGACCAACTTTTCCGACAACTTTACTTTTTGATGGATCCTGACAGAAACTAGTTTCGTCAAGATTGTAAATACGATCGGGTGCGGACGATAAATCTAAATCACGAATAGCGTTTTCGAGTATATCAAAATATTCGTATACCGTGAAGGGATTGCACGCCTTTCTTCTGGCGATTTCCACCGATTGCGGCTTTTTTAATGAAAGATTGTGTCTTCTCCTAAAATTTCTGAACCAGTCTTGACCTGGAATGTCATTTTTAAACGCAGTCACAATCCCGTTTCGTCGAATAAATTCGCTAACCAAGGATATGACTTCCTTGGCAGTTAACGGAAACCCACACTTTTCCATTACGTGAATACAGTTAACCATTCTCAGTTCCAAATCTTTATGAAACACCGTGGACCTGCCTGGTTTATTAAATCTACGCGTTCCAGTTACATGCGCATAAATCGTGGCTCTGGGAACACCAAAATGTTCTGCAGCTTGATAACTGCTCATTCTCTTAGATTTCACAGCTTCTACTGCTTCCAAAAGATTCTCCCTTGAATACGGACTTTTAGTTTTACGCTTGTAGTGCCGAACCATCTAAAATAAAATAAAAATAAGTTTGTTAAAATATCCATACAACAACAGTAACCATCCTTAAGTATCTATGTCATTATTACCCTATTATGATTATTGTGTAGTAGAAATTACCTGCAGTTTTACCCGCCCTGTCACTCGGGAATAGGGTAGCTTAATATCAGAGAAATAATTTTTGAAAATGGGTTTAGTAGTCCCTTACATCCAAACTTACAAACTAAAAAAAGTTATATCATTTAGTTTATACTGGTAATTAATTACCCACTAATAATCATATTTCCCATAGGAGTTTGGAAAAAAATGACCACCCATACAAAAAAGCACTGCGAAATATGTATGATAGGTAAGAAAAAAAAAACATTTCGGATTATGATGTTTTTTTAAGAAATTCGTATATTATATATCACTTGTACAATCACGTGTTTTAAAGGACTGGTAACTTATAAAATTTATTACCAGTCGCTCTTTCAATCGATTTCTTGACATCACTAGTGTTTTAGATTTTCATATAAAAGCACGGGGGCAATTGTAGCTGTCAAAGTAGCTACAATTACCCCACCTACAATTTTTGGTGGGGTGAACGTAGCTGGTACAGAAATCATAATTTTAGCTAACCGTAGGATGAAAATAATGAATGAAAAATGACTTACCTTTCCTAGTTTCACGATTCGCTACAAAACACCTCTTAATTTTGCACAAAAACAATTTTTTCGAGAATATTTTCCCACCGACCATTTATCACTGACATTACTTCAAAATGGCAGATTAAAAAGATGCTCCGTAGATAAAACAGTTTAAGTGTTAGTTGCGCCATCTGTTGCTACCTAACTCAACTGAAGTTTCTCTTTACAGCCACAGATGTCACTTATTATTATTTAACTTATTATATTATTATTTAACGAAACGGTAACTAGTTATTTCAATCAGCTACATTTGCCCCTTGGCTACAATAGCCCCGGGTGACCTTACCTAAAATCTCAAAAATGTTGTTGTAATCCAGTGTTGTGACGTGTTTCCTAAATATTATTCATTCAATATGGCACACTTATTGTCCTAAGAAATTTACATTCACCTTTTCTGCAAGATCATGTTTTAAACATAAGACTTATCGGTAAGCAAAAACATTATTCATAATACATCTACTAGTCATTTGAAATTACACTTTTAAATTATTTATTTTCTTTTATAAGTTTAACTTTTCCAAATCTTACACTTCATGCACTCAGTATTCTCTATTAGGTATTACAGTTTTCATACATAGATTCACGCCTGTTTCCCAGAGGGGTAGGCAGAGACTACGGATTTCCATTTGCTACAATCCTGACACACTTCTCTGGCTTCATTCAATTCACATATTTATATATAGATAGTATCAGTTGCATCCTCTACTTTGAAAAGGTAAACACTTTCCCAGGTGTATAATTGGATATGTATGTATTACGGAAGATCTAATACTTTAGATTCTGTTCTTTAGTCTTGTGGCATGAGATTGCATGAGTTAATGGAGTCTCAGAAGGCCATGTGTTATTGATTTTTCTGTAATATAATTCTCAATAGCTGCATAATAATATTCTGGGTTTGATACAAAGGTAATGGTTGAGCTATTATATATGTTACGCTACTATTAAATACACACAGTGGTACTAGTATAAAAGTATTGTGACCGGGCCATGGGATCAGAGTTGGCTAACAGATTAATCTCTTGATCAATGAACACTCCATCCTCGAGACTGACACAATACTTGTTTAATTGCTTTAGTTATCAGGCTAATTGATAAGTTAAAACAGTGGCAAACAGTTTACTTTCATCGTTTCTATACCCTTGCATTAGTGAACATGAAAACAGGTAGATTTAAATTTACAGTAACCTGTTTCATAGCAGCGGCCTGTGGCCATTCATTGCAATGCCAAACATAGATAATTGACAGGTTAATAATTGTAACTTTGATGTTTATAAGTCACCGTTATGACGATGACTAAACATATTTTGATTCTAATGTCAGACTAAGACAGAGAGTACTTCTGAGAAATGGTCAAAAGTGAGGATTGAGTGAGATTCAAGGTATGCAGCATTAATAATAATAAATTTATTTCCATTAAATGTGGTGGATATATTATTATTATTTGGGGTTATCAGTAATTTATATAATACTCAAAACTACTGAACCAATTTTAAATGTTAAAGTACCTGTTAGAATCTATGTCTAGAAATAACATTGGATGTATAACATCAAGTAACAATCCACTGGTAGCAGTAATCATAAACATGAATGAAACTGCAGGGCATGCTAGTTGTTTATAAAAGTCAACACTCATGTTCGGAGTAGTACCTGTAATACAGATTAGGTATAAGCAGGGGTATTCAAGGTTCAGTAAACGAGTCAAATTATTACATTTTAAGATCACTGTGGTAACTAGTGACTACAAAAAAAATAATTTTTATATTGTTTGCTGCATAGTATAATTTTTTTATAGTTACTTCAGTGTAAATAAATTATATTTAAGATCAGCATATGTTTCAATTGAGCTCAGTGGGTAGACCAACAGACTGCAATGCAGAGGGTCTCGGGTTCGAACCCACGTCGCGCACCTCTGACTTTCGGAAGTTATATGACTTTTCGAAATGATGTGCGTATTAATTGACAATTACCGCCTGCTCCGTGCCTCGGAGAGCACGTTAAGCCGTTGGTCCTGGCTGCCATGAACATCTATGGCAGTCATTGGGAAAATCAGTACCCTCTAATATTCTGACACTGGTCTAGCCTTAGGGTATCGTTAGCCTTCGGGTTGCGGAGGTCAGGTGGCAGCCGCTCCGTGTAAAAACTGATATCCAATCAAATCCGGTTAGACCAGAAAAGCCGACCCCAAGTGACTTGGGAATAATAAAGGCTAAGAGAGAAGATCAGCATATGTTTCAATTGTGGAGTAGATTTAGTAACTTGCGATTTCCTCTGGTTTTTATTAATCAGTATATGTCTCCTGTAGTAGGTAAGTACAATCTCTGAGTCACAGTGAACTTTACAAATATTGAGAATAAGGACACAATAATTAACATTTGACCTAGGACAACTATTTGTTAATATATTACACAACTGTTCATCCAGGATCAAACCCATAACAATTGGTGCACTGGCAGCTTAAAGCCATTTTCATTGCCATGGTGGACTATTCTCACACTGAGAAAAGAGGCCCATGCCCAACATTGGGACAGTTTAATACAGGGCTGATATTATTATAGAAATACATAGATTTACTAACTAATTACTAGTTTTCGAAAGTATCTGACCTTTAACTTCGCCTTTGACGGTCCCAAGCCCGTATGAGAAAGAAGGAGGGTTGGCTGGGTAGACCTAACCAGCCTTAAAAGGTTAACGCCGAGTATTAGGCGGCGGTAAAAACCTGACCCAGTCGACCTCTATGGTCGGCTGGAAGCGTGAAGGTAGGAAATGACCTCACCACATAACTTTAAATAACGTGACTTAGTCTCATGGATAGATGACTTGGAATGGCTTGTTTGGAAACAAATTGAACGAAAGTCGAATATAACAACACAACAGTATGAACTACGATGGGAGTTATCGCAAAGGATTCATAAACTAAAAAAAAATTACCCAATATTTCAGATACCGAAAATATACATTGAAATGAAGACCCTTCCTTATCTTAACGAGACATACCAGACTAACAAGACTTGAATGGTAAAACGATCGCTTTGTGACTAATATCAAATAAGCTGAAATAGACTGAACTCAGTTCTTCCTATCATTGAATAGAAAACGTACTTATAATGAAGGAGAAATAAAGGTAGTCAACATCAGTGATTTCTAGTACAAGTTTAAAGTTGTCTATTGCTTAATGTTACTTTGAAAGCCAGCCTTACAAAGATACTGACTTAAAAACATAATAGCGAAGTAAGAACATTCTAGAAACGCAGAAAGTAAATCTTAGATTTTCGAGAAGAATGACTACCTGCTTCAAATTGCTTTGTGATTCTTAAACCGCAGCAATAAAAGGACAATCGATGATATCGAATATGTTTAACCAATCAAACGTCAAGAACAACAGATATATAAAATAATTGGAAAGAGAACTTTCCACGTACCCTCGGGTTCCTAGCCCCAACCATTGCGATAGAAAAGAATTACAATACTGAACTCGTCTCATAAGGGACAGCCGCGTCGTGGGGTCCAGGCGTACTCCAGCTTGCAGTATTCCGCTTCGAACACAAAATATGCGTCGACATGTTTAGCCTCAGCGCGAGGCATCCTCAAGACAATTTGGCAAGGAATGAGAACCACAGATAGAGGTTCTAAGAAGCTTTTGTTTTCCATTGCGTTGTCGACGTCGTCTTTTCACAGTTCTCGCAATATTCCTTTGATTCGTTTTGCTCGGCAAATATTTTCTCTTGTTTACACACTTCAATTTTGGCATTCCGCCTTTGCATCTCCACATATCGATGGCTCCTACGTAAAGTACCCCAACTGCAAAATTCAAATTTTAGAGGAGAGTAGTTTTAAGTTTCTCAAACTGGATTTTGGGTCATATCTTGTAAACTACTGGAGCAATTTTTATGAAATTTTGCAATAAGCATTAATGTGCCATGTTATTTAAATAGTAGATACATTTTCTTGTGTATTGTTAATAACTTTAGAGATTTTACACATTTGCCTTTATACGTCACTGACTTTCTGTGATACATATTTATCATTCCACGTAAAAAGGCTTTAGTGATCTTTCGCCCATATACCAGGATCAATATTAATATACCAAAATGTTTTTAATTTGTTTATAGCAATCTCAGCTACTATTTCTAGCCAAAGTAATTAAAGATCAACCTGAAAATGATACCTAATAAAACGTTAATTTGTTTTAAATCACATACGCCCATTTACCATGTTCACATTATAGTTAGGTCTTTCTATCATGTTGATACGGGTATCAAATATAAAACATTTAAGTACTATAAATCAAAACTTTTATTAGTTATTATTACAAATCTATCAAATAGTCATCTGTAGATTTCTCACAATAATCACATTTTGGATAACATTTTATGGCACTGATGCTCGTTTTCACCAACAGGCCCCTAAGCTCCACCTAAGTAGGTGTCTTTTAACCCTTATTCAAACGCGATCCTGTGGAGGAGTTAACAGAAAAGTAATATCCGTTCCTAGGTAATTATGGGTCGTAGATTTCAAAAATACACACTAAAGGGGGTTTAATGGGGGGGAAGTACCCTTTTTCTTGTGGGAAGTATATATCCCGTCGTCTGTTATCGTCTCTAAAGAAGGGTGGAAATGTGGGAACTATAGTTCCCAGTGTCCAGTATGACATTAATATTTTAAAACACTAGCTAGTTGCCCTTGCTCCACTTATGAATTAAATTTTAACTTAAACATTTATATAGATCGTGATTTTTAATAAAGGAGCTAAAAGTACTCATCAATGCAAGTTTCTTTTACTAGTAGTAGTAGTAGTTTTCTGACTTCACTGTACATTTTTAGTTGAATATAGCTTTAGCTAGGTATGAATTTGCGTGAAGCAAGTCACTTGTATTGGTGAGTACTTTTCGGCGCTTAGGTAATCTATAAAATAAATTATTATACTCTTAATAGAAGTTTTTTATTCATATAGATTGAAATTATACTTATTACGTATTAGGGACTGTTTTTATCACATTGATCAGACTATCCTTTTTGTGTCAGTCTTTCATTTCTCATTAAAAAAATAAAATACTATTCTAGTCTATTCAATTTCAGTGGTATGAAACCTTTCAAAACATTCCTTGATGCATAGAGGTACGGTGCACGTGGAGCATACAATTTTTGTCCTTTTCTCCCGTTTTCTTGTGCTACAGAATCGGCATCTCTTATAAGTGTTACTTTCTTTTGGCATGTGTATACCTACATTCATTAACCGAATCTCTTCCGGCACTCCGAATGGGCCCCCTTTCTTGCTTGTAAAGGGTATACGTGGGCGTGCTTTTTTTTGAGAGTAGTTGTTTATTAGCGCACGTGCCAAACGCAGTCTAAATTCACGGTGTGAATGTGGTGTTACAGCATGTGTTACACTGTACGTTATGTATGAATTAATGATGGATGCATCAAACATAAAAAAGAAAAGACGCATCCAAAACTTTCGAGATTTCCTATTGATGGGGTAAGAGGATCTATAATGATCAAATAGATCCACCCCGCCCATGCTCATTGTGTAAGAAGCAATTGCTTTTGGGCAAAGAACTTCTACTCTTGACCCATCTTTTTGAGTTCTTTTCACATACATGATGTCCAATGGTTGATGTGCTGTGGTAAGCAATGTGACTTCTTTTGTATCGAGCCATTTTATTGCTGTGATAGGTTCTGATGTCACAGCCGAGAATTGATGCTTTTGTAGTCTTAACTCTTTTCGTTGCTTCTTCATCATTTCTGGGAGGTCTTTCCTATTTGATCTTACCGTTCCTACAGCATAAATACGTTTATTATAAAGATGTTCTAGTAAATTACAACCAGTGAAGAAATTGTCAAACGCTACAAGTGTATTCATGGGGAGATTATTGCTGAGTTTCATCACGACATTGTAGCCCAGACCTTCGTTTTCAATACTGTCACCCTTTCCCGTATATATCTGAAACTGGTATAGGTATCCAGTTTTGGCGTCGCATCTGGCCCATATTTTGAACCCCCTTTTAATGGGTTTTTTGGGCATGTATTGCTTCAATGAGCATCTGCCTTTAAACTTAACCATACATTCGTCTATTGACTGTACACTTGAATTGTGTGCCTCATTCTGATAGACTTCATTTAATGTTGTGATCAGTGGTTTTAATTTGTATAATTTGTCAAAATTTATTGAATCTCTCGGTGGTTCGATGCTGTTGTCATTAAGATGTAAATTTTCTGTTATTTTCTTGAATCTTGCTATTGGAAATACACGGGAAATTTCAGGATTATTATAGAAGGAATCGCTAGACCAATAAAGCTCCATGTCTGGTAAGGGATTTAAACCCATTAGGATAAGGATGCCTAAATATGCTCTGATGTCATTTTCATTGACTTCAATCCAGTTTTTACTATTTTTGTAGCGAGCATATCGATTTGTTTGTTCAACAATTAATTGTATTAAGTAATCTGGAAAGAATTTTTCAAAAATTGTTATTGGTTGTGTTTTATGGTTAAATTTAGATTTAGGTTGAAATTTTTTTGTAAAGTTTGGAATATCATGAGTGGTTCTACATATTTCCCATTTCCGTGGCTGAGATCTATTTCTTTCCACTGTAGAACTCAAAGGAATTTGCAAATCCTCCTCGCTAACTAAATTTTCATCTATGTTAGTAACAAGTTGCTCATCATGTTCATATATGATTTCTTGTTGAAAAGGATCATCCGTGGAGACAATTTGTTGATTGATATCTAGCCCTATTTCATGCTCAATTGATACTGGTAAATCACTGTCAGAAATAAGATTTAGTGACCCACTTTGTATTTCAATATTAGCATTATCACCAGTATCACTTAGTGTTTTTTCTAATATAGTACATTCAGGATGTTCCGGGTTTAGTATTTCTAATAAGTTCTCGCTTGTTTCTAGTGTGTTTGTAGTTTCCTCATGTTCTGTATTATCACCCAAATCATCAATCCCAAACATCTCTTCCAGTCGCATCTCGATTCTATCCTCTTCATTTTGTTGCAAAAAAGACCTTGAAGGACTTATTATAAAATCACCGTAAACTAAATCATCATCAGAATCATTATCGGACCAATCTTCCTCTTCTAAAATGTTTTCAATTAATTTTTAGTTGGTTTTTTAGGTGGCATTTTTCTAAAACAAAAAAATAAAATAAACAAGTAATAAATTCTAATGTATTGGAACACTATTTGTCTAATTATCTGATCATGAAATAACTAATAAGTTGCATATACCAAGTTTTTTTGTTCAAGTTTATTCGGCCAACGGACACACGAATTTTATATATAGAATATCTGTATGTAGTTTGCAGTGACGAACACTGGGATAATATCTTCCCACATAGGGACTCAATTACAATCGACTTTACCAAGGTACAAACGAAAGATTGTGGGCATATTTTACGTCACACACAACCGTAATGTAGTGTAGTTTACATAGCTACAACTCAAATCTACTTACCTAAATTTTTTCAGCACTACACTAAAAAATAAAAAATAACGGTCGTTTTCGCCCGCAAAATCACGTCAACTGACTTTGACGTGTGTTTAGCATGACATGTAATACTTCTCTAAAAAGTGTTGCCATTAAAAAGGTTCTCTAAAATGTTAAGATTGCGTACATAAATATTACATTGCATTAGGTTTAAGCATATAAAAATAAAACACGATTTACTACTATCTGAGATGTGGGAAGTATAGCTCCCAACGTTTTAATAAGGGTTATGCTAGGGGCATCCCTTAATCGAATACTTACCTAAATTCAATTTCACCAAGCTAGGTATCACCTACGAAGGAATTCCCTAAGTGACAGTTAACTTTTTCTAGAGTCACGCTTCTGACATCGATGTTTTATTGATAAGATGAAAATTTCACTCCCGACTCGTAGTCACACCACATTATCACACCAGTATGACAAACGGTAATTTTTTTCTTGTTTGTCACACTACTGATTATCACACACCATGTATACCGTAATTGCTAGTACAGTGCCAACATAATGTAGTCGGTTTATCGACAAGTAATGCAATTGACCTATAACCTGGCATGTCTTCAGCTGTGAATAATCCGTGATTCATAATATGGTACTGCAACCTTATCTATAGTACTGGCCAGTTAGAAATGTATTGAGATAATGATAATGACTGACAAACGTCAACATATGAACAAAAACGATTGTCTATTAGTTTCACATTGGCTTTGTATCATGGATTTTTGTATTATTAACAGAAAACGTGGACAAGTGTTGTTATTTAAGCAACATCAATACTATAAACAGAAAGTTTACAAAAATTTGAATCAGATATGGTTTTGTCGTAACCGTCGTAACAGTATAAAGTGCTCCGGTTCAGTCACAATAAACGTAAGTGCTAGTGTATTCTTATCTAAATATAGGTACATACCGTGATCTGGTCTGCCTATCTATCTTCACGTTATGTCTCTAACTCTCTCTCTCAATTAAAACTATTAAATGGCGAAATAACATTGGGACATTTCCTTGAAATATTGCGTTAAATAGTTCAAAATAATTTAATATAATACACACACCGGCAGAATTAGCGGAACACAAAAAACAAGAAATTAATGTATTTTTATGTTAGGTCTAATTTAAAAATGGAACATTAGTCGTCATTCATTTTTTCATTCATTTGTTTCAGTTTTTCATTCATATGTCTGTATCGACTGCTTTGAAGTGGATTTTTGTTTTCGTAAAATTTGCAAATTTATTTTAGAAACATTGTTTTGCAGTTTTTGCAGAAATCTATGAAAAATGCATTTTGTTGTTTGATTTTTTTTTAATTAAACTAAGTATGGTCTTGCAAATTAATTGAAATATATGTTAATTTAAGTGTTGATTTATGATTAATTAATATTTGTTAATAAATAAATAATAATAAATAAATACATTACATGGTGTGTAAAAATCACTAGTGTGACAAATGAGAAAAAAAATACTGTTTGTCATACTGGTGTGATTAAATATAATGAATTTTAATTTACATATCGATAAAACAGCACTAGTTGATAATGACAAGTGACGATAAAAGGTGTTGTATTAGTGGCGGTGTGACTAACAAGAAAAAAACTCCTGATAGTCACACTGGTGTGATAACCTGGTGTGACCACGAGTCTGCAGCGGAAAATTTCTATATTTCTTTTCAAATGAATGGTATTAACAGTAGTATTATTAATATATTGAAAAACAATATTTTTTTACATATTTTGAACTCTATTCAGTTTAATTCAAAAATAAAAATATTTTCGGTGCATGCGTATGCTCCATCTCTTGCTCTCGCTTTTTTCCACGTCTCCTCTTTCTATTCACTTCAATCGTCTCAATGTCTCTCTTTTACGTCTAAATCTTACTTATGGCACCACACAACTTACACTACACTATTTAGCATAGTCTCTTTGAGTCGTTGATGTGTGTGCGTTTTTTTGGAGTTATATCCATCTGCAAAATACAAAATAAATAATGTCTGAATAGAGCCCGAGTCAAATACTATTAAACAAAACGTCTATTTCTTGTAATATGTTTTTACTTACTGACTCTGAGAACAGAAAAACTAATTGGCCGCTTCTTTGGACATAAATCCGTTACAAACAGCGGAAAATATACGACTCAAAATTATGGCTTGTTTACATAAATTCACATAGTACTGTACTACTGTATTACAAGCACCTCTTTAGCTTCTGCCAAGTAATCGCCCGATGTTCCCTTATTGCCTATATCCACATATCCATGCATTTTTTTACCGTCCCACTCAATACGCTGCCTGATCGCCATTTCGTCCACTACTAAATTGCATAACAGTTTATAGTCAGTATTGCGAGCCTTATACTTCAATGCTTTAAAAGATTCCTGTGTAAAACCTGGCTGCGCATCGACTGATTTGTACCATTTTTTTATAGTGCGGGAGTGAGGTTAACAGGTCTGGAATTTTTGCCGTACATAGTCGGGGTCCGGTTGTCAATACCTACAATGCAAAAAACCTTAGTAGTAAATAATCCACATCTCATGTTCTCTACTTTGCATTATGACTAAATCGCATGAAAACATAGTAGCAAAATGCCTACTTTTTCAAAGGTACAGCTGAGAAAAAAACCACTTGGTCAGATGAAATTTCTTTATTTATTAAACTTAAAATCAACATATACTATGTACCAAATAAAACAAATAAGAACCTCCTAAAACGTGCTAGAACTGCATGTATTCATGCAAAACACACTGATAGTAGGGTAAGGCTCATATTTTTCGCGCTATCGCACAAAGGAGATCACAACGGAATGTCTCACAACTGAAATAACGTGTGACAACGGAATTTGTAAACCATTGTATACAATGACTGAAAGTGTTTATTTTTTTGCAATTTTAAGAGATATTTAGTTTGAGTGTGTGTTTTGTTTATTTAGTTTTCTTTATTCCACGTGTAATGAATTATTAAAATAAATATTATTGTAATAGTCTGTATATACCGAGGACGGCGAAATAAGAAACACCTCACATACAAAATAGCGGCACTTTTATTATTTACTTTGTACAGAGTTCTAAGTTAAAATAATGCAAGTGTATCCACGAGGTGAAGTACACTTGGTGTTTCGAATGGTTCAGCACCGTCCCACAAAGTGGAAGCGGCCCGAGCGCACGTCGGACTGTGTCGTAGGGTCCAGTTGCGCTGTTTATATAGCAGTGGCGCGTGGCGATCGGCTATGTTCGGCTAGGTTCGGCGGCACTCGGTGACGCTCGCAGGTGACTGGCGTTAGGCGCGCGTAGTTTAAAATTGATATTGTCTACAGTCTCCCCCTCTGCCTCTGAAGGCGTCCCGACGATGAGGCAGCTTCAGAAGGAACAGAAGTCGTCTTACGGGGTCTTCCGCGTCGCTTTTCAGGATTCTGATTGGATGAAGACACTGTTGGTTTCTTCTTTGGGCGTCCTCGTTTCCGCAAAGGATGTACAGGCTGAGGTAATTCGTCTGTAGTACTCTGGTAAGGAGTCAGAGCAGACGAATGGTAGACTCCAAGAGGTAAATCTGGTTTTCCTGGGTTGATAAGGACATAAGACGCAGGTCCACGTCTTTCTTTTATCTCATAGGGCCCATCCCGTCGACGAGCGAATTTAGCGCTGATCCCTTGGGTGGCGATGCTGATAGGATGTACTTTGGCTAACACCAGGTCACCAGGTTTGTATTTCGAGCCTGGTAGTCTTCTCAGATCAACATACTCTTTTCGCTTTTCTTCTTTGGCTTCCTGTATTTCTCGGGCTTTCTCCAAATCTTTCGCTATAGTTAATAGCTTCGGCGTTATCTCAGGAATAAAGTTCTCTGAAAGTATAATTTGACGAAAATCGTGACTATTATCTCCAGGAGTTCTCATTTCACGACCAAAGGTTAGATAAGCAGGTGAATAGTTCGTTGAAGAACAAATGACGCTATTCATAGCAAATCTGATGCTTGGTAATTGATATGGCCAATTCCGGTGATTGTCTTCTAAGTACAGGGCCAGTTGAGTTTTGAGATCTCGATTTCGTCGTTCCACGGGATTACTTTCAGGGTGATAGACAGGGGTATACGCGTGCTTAATGTTTAAACAAAAGGAAACTTGTTGCATCACCGCGCTTACAAATTGAGGACCATTGTCACTAATCATCCGGCGGGGAATTCCATATCTCAAGAAGACTTCGTCGATTAGTACTGAAGCACATCGCTCGGCGGTTGCGTCCTCGATTGCAAATAGTTCGACCCACCGAGTGGCAACATCTTCAGCGATCAATATCCATTTCTTACAATCAGGAGAGGTGGGTAGCGGTCCGAATAAATCAAAAGAAACTACTTCAAATCGTTGCGACAGGGACGTAGTCTGCAGGAGTCCTGCGGGCTTCATGTGCGAAGGCTTATATCTCTGGCATGATAAGCAGTTCTTCACGTAACTCTCTATATACTTCCTCATCCCAACCCAGTAATATCGTCTGGATATCCTGTGGAACGTCTTCTCAGCCCCATAATGTCCAGCGAGAGGATCATCGTGGTAAGCTATTAGAATGTTCACCCATTCATGCTCGGGAACCACTAACTGCGCATCCTCATTCTCGAAGTCTGAGTGGTATCTATACAATAGGCCATTGTTAACCAGATATCCTTTATTACTCCAGTACAAAGCATCTTCATTGTTGTCAGTGCCCTCCAGGGCTAGTAGTATTCTGGATATTCTGCTATCCTTTATTTGTTCTGCGCGTATTTCCGCTGGGCTACGTGTAGGCATGTCTACAGAAACTACGCAAAGGCCGCACTGGTCAGTAGTTTCAATCGTGCAAGGAGGTCGAGACAGAGTATCTGCCACAACGTTCACTCTACCGGGTACATATTTGATTTTTATATCATATGATTGTAGTTGCAAGGCCCACCGCGCAAGTCTGCCGGTTGGAGATTTTAAGGCCATCAACCATCTTAGAGCCTGGTGGTCCGTAATTATTGTCACAGGTAGTCCTTCAATGTAGCCACGAAATTTCGACACAGCCCAGACTACCGCAAGAGCTTCTCGTTCTGTCGTAGAGTAATTCCTTTCAGCTGGTGTTAATAGTCGGCTTGCATATTCAACAGGATGTTCTGTTTCTCCCTCCCCCTGCACAAGAACTGCTCGGATGGCATAACTACTAGCATCAGTTTTTATTATATAAGGCTTAGTTTCATCAGCCTGGCTCAGGATGGGGGCGGACGTCAGACACTGCTTGAGTTGACTATAAGACTTTTCTTGTTCCGGTCCCCAGTTCCATGCAACACCCTTTTTTGTAAGCCTTGTAAGAGGTTCAGCTATCTTTGAGAAATCTTTTACAAACCGTCTATACCACGAACATGTTTGCAGGAAGGATAATAAGTGCTTCAAATTTAATGGGGTCAGCATATTTGATATGGCAGTAATTTTATCTGGATCTACTTGCAGTCCTTGCGGGGTAATATAATGTCCGAGATATTTAACTGAAGAACACATAAACCTGCATTTGTTTCGATTGACGGTCATGTTCCATTCTCTCATTGTCTTGAAGATATCCTCCAGATCTTTGAGGTGGTCGTTTTTATGAGACGAGAAGACAATTAAATCATCCAAATAAGCTAGCAGCTTGATATGGCGTAAGTTGACACGGAACCGGTCTATCAGCCTTTGAAACGTGGCAGGAGCGTTGCGCAAACCAAACGGCATTCTCCGAAATTCATAGATGCCAAAAGGTGTTATGAAAGCGGTTTTCTGTTGATCTATATCTCTGACTTTGACTTGCCAATATCCAGATTTTAGATCAAGAGTACTCATGACTGGCGTTGGCTTAGCATCGTGAAGTAAGTCATCCAACCTCGGGATAGGATACGTATCCGGCACGGTGATTGCGTTCAGTCTTCTATAATCCACGCATATTCGGAATTCTCCACTAGGTTTGGGTATCATCACTACAGGAGCAGCCCATGGTGAAGAACTTGGCACAATAATTTCATCCTCCAACATCTTCTCGATTTCCTTCTGCAGTATTAACTTTCGAGGTGGGGATAAACGATAAGGTGGTACTGATATCGGGGCATGATCTCCCGTATCGATACAGTGCTCCACTCCCTTTATGGGGTTTCTATTTGCCTTCATAATATCTTCGTACTCCGCCAGCAGAACGTTTAGGTGTTCATCAGTTGATTCATCAAGATCAGGCACATTTACTTCTAATGACAGGAGCTCTATATTGTTGTCGTCATCCCTTGCGCTGAACAATGTTTGTGAATGCGGAGACAATTCCACTTCGGCTTGGTGAACACTAATCTGGGCGTCCCGCAGCATGTACCTAGTTCAGTTGCGGAGAATAGCCGTCGAACAAGACTCCTTCTCTGCTACGTTTGACTTTAGGCGGAGTATCCCAACTACTCAACGGAATCAGGTTATACTCTCTGGGAGGCGTTAGCAAACCTGTGGGTATGTCTCCTATGGTCAAGTCTTCTGAAGTAGGGGTATTTTTATTGCTTTCTTCTCCAGGACCCAGAACCAGTGTAGGTGACACCATCGGGGTATTCGGCGAAACAGAGAACGGTGTTATCGGTGAAGGTAGTTTCATCGTGTCTACAATACCAAAAGGAACTGAATCTTGCGAGTTTTCAAAAATAGCGAAGTCCTCCTTGTACAGCTCATGTTCCTCCTCGGGGTGGTCGATAAACGTCCATGTGAACTGAGGCAGGTTCAGAATCATACCCGCTTTTTGTAGGAAACTAATCCCTAAAAGTGTTTTATTATGTTTGCCTTCAGGTAGCACCATAAAGGTGGTGGTAATTGATTTTCCCGCTAACTCGACACTTGCTTGAAATGTAGGGACTTTTTGTCGACGTGAGGCACCATCTGCGAGTGTAACATTAACAAATTCGTAATTGAACTTATAGCCTTTCGATTGAAGCATTTGAAATAAGCTCGAAGAAGCCACATTCGCCTTTGCTCCTGTGTCCAAATGTGCAGTGCCGGTAACGCCTTCTATTTTAATAAACACAATGGGTCTAGCGTGCGTGTCTAGTTGTACGTTGACCGATGTCCTCGGTTTTGACCTTGGTATTGCAGCATTTAGGACAGTTACTCCTGTAATATCCCGGTGTCCCGCAGCCATAGCACGAAAATTTCGGTGTTGATGGGGAAGGCGCCTGAGTCATAACCTCATTAGATTTTTCTTGCATGTCGTTTTTCAGTGGTATCAAAATTTCTGCTCTCTTTTTCTTTCGGCATACCTCCACAGTGTGGCCAAGATTCTTGCAGTAATGGCACCTTACCTTTCCCTTATGTTTCCCATAGTCTGTTGGTCTGTATGACGTGGATGCTGATGATTCCAAAAGGATCTGTTCAACCCCTCGAGCTGAAGTGAGCAACTGATCGAACGTCAGAACAGACTCCCGTGGCATGCGAGAGCGAATATCTAGTTTTATCTGGCCAAAAATCATATCTATTTGCTGTTGTTCTGAAGGAGTAGGTCCGGGGAGTAGTGCTATAACTGACCTCTTTCGCGCGACATATGAGTCCGTACTTTCCTCTTCTTTTTGCTTATCACCAATAATGTCTTGGTATAACAGGTATGCCGGTTTTCTTGGAGCAAACGCATGACGTAACCTGAGTTCGAAGTTCGACCACGTAGTCACACCTGTCTTGACTCCTTGCCACCAGATGCCAGCATCGCCCGTTAGGATGAGTGGAAGGCCTATTATAGCTTCTTCATCGGATATCGCCTCAATTGTTTTAAAGATATTAATAGCTGCCAGGAACGCCTCGACTTTGCTGGTATCCTTTTCTCCGTCATATGTTATTTGGCAGGACGCAAAAGATTTTTTCTTGCCACCCGCTACAGCAGCGAGGAGAAGCTGTAATTGGTCATTTGTCATCGCCATTTCTCTGTGTGGTTTGTAACGCAGTCTTCGTCGGTAATCGTTCGTATTTGCCCTTACGTTGGTCGCCACTGTAATAGTCTGTATATACCGAGGACGGCGAAATAAGAAACACCTCACATACAAAATAGCGGCACTTTTATTATTTACTTTGTACAGAGTTCTAAGTTAAAATAATGCAAGTGTATCCACGAGGTGAAGTACACTTGGTGTTTCGAATGGTTCAGCACCGTCCCACAAAGTGGAAGCGGCCCGAGCGCACGTCGGACTGTGTCGTAGGGTCCAGTTGCGCTGTTTATATAGCAGTGGCGCGTGGCGATCGGCTATGTTCGGCTAGGTTCGGCGGCACTCGGTGACGCTCGCAGGTGACTGGCGTTAGGCGCGCGTAGTTTAAAATTGATATTGTCTACATTATTAAATAAAAAAAAAATTTCATAATTTTTTATTTTCCCATAATATTCAACATCTAAAGTTATTTATGGATCTTTGGCAACATCACAATCAAATTCAGAAATCAGTCTAGATACTTAGAAAGGTAGACATGTCTTAAACATCACGTGGGTTACCACCATGCATAATATAAAAAATATCCTTATACACTTAAATAAATATAGTTTCAAGCCACACAGCTTAAATAAAAATCAACAAAATCACAAACTTAAATAATACAAAACATTAATTATAGTTTCTTTACCTTACGTACTTAGCTAAAACAATGGTATTTTTATGTACCTGAGTACTTTTAATCACAGTGAATACTTTTAATCACAATATTATATATTGGTACGTTAAATTATTCATTATAGACACCTACACATCAGTCTTATAACAATACAAAAATAAAAGTATTTTTCTCACTAATTCAGAAAACGATATAATATTCTAATATTATGTTACATCAATATAGTTCTTAAAAATATGTCTTGTCTGCATCATCAATCAAACAATACTCGCCTGCTTGCTTAGGTTGAATCTTAATCTTTTTAATTATTGAAATGCTGGTAATGATATCAATATCCTTTCTTTTAGGATTGATGAATTTTATATTATTATTTATTTGTATAGATTTTAAAAAACGAACTGTGTAATATGTATTATCATCGTTTCTCTCAATCTTATCAATGAAGCCTATATAATATTTCCAATTCTTTTTTTGGTAATATCTTACCAATATAGTGTCGTTTAATTCAAATTCTTCATCTTTTAGTTTTTCAGATATAGCTACTTGTTCATCTTTGGATGATTCATGTTCATGTTTTGAACTGCATGGGAAGGGGTAAACATTTTGATGTGTATTTTCTTTTATATTTTGAGAAAACAGGTCAAAATCATTAGGGATCGGTTTGAGAGATACTGGCCCGTATTTTGTTAGGTCGAAATATGCTACGTTATCTTCTGTATTCCTTATTTCAGATAAAACTGTTACTTTATTTTGTGTGTTATCCATTTCTTCTAAGGCCTCTGCATTATCACTTGTGTATGACCAGTCATCGACGCTATCATCATCATATGTGACAGTCCGCGGGTAAAGGTATCTTGTGGTCGATATGGAGTTATGCATACTCTAGTAATCTGCGATTAATACGCTGTCGATATCAAAAAAAATCAACCTCCTACGATGTTTTATTACGGAGATATAAATATTTTTAAATTATATGCGAAATTGTGCAATTTCGAGAAACAGACATTTTAAGTTCAGTCACCTCGAACACTATGTTGCCGTTGTAAGTTACATAGTGGCCAACGAGAAATTATTCCCAGGACTCCTGTCTTTTAAAGAATGTTGCGACAACTTCTGTATTACTAATCAGAACCTTGTTATGGACCAATCAATGTGTCTATAGACCAATTTCTAAAAAATAATGTTTTGTTTAATTTTGTCAATTTCGTGTGATGAGACCTACAGATTTATAACTGATCTATTAGAACACAATTTCGAAAAAAAATCTTGACAAAATAAAAACAAGAATTAGGGGTAAAAATCAGTTTTAATAATGTTCATGCAAAATCACAAAACTTGACAAATTTCAGTCATAATTCAACAAACAATATAATTTTTCATACATAAATCAACGAAAATCTTTCATTAACTTGAAATAAAACTGACAATATCGCCATTACTGGCTAATTTTTAGCTTTTTAAGTCACTTAAACTTACATTAGAATAGCAATCTTTGTTCCATACATTTGAGAAAAGGTACCTTATGGAAATAATGTATCAAATTATAATCAGTCACTACAATAAAATTAAGATTATACATTGATGATAATGGTTTTTCTAAGTGAGTGGTTTTATTTCTATCATTTTTAATAAATCGTTACAAATATAATCAGTTCTTTTTTACAGTCTCTTTAAAAATTATAATTATTTTTTTATGTAAAGAAAAGGGTCCTTATGGCCGTGTTACATGATATTATAGGTTTGCTTGTTGTGAACGCCTTTTTTTACAAAAATAGACACCACCGCGAACTTGGTTTCTGTGACCAACCTCACCACAATAGGTGCATGTAGGCTTTTTACGTTTTGTGGTTGGCAAAGATTGAACACCACTACAACTTGGCTGTGACTGAGTAGGAAGCACTTCGGGAAGATTTTCTAAAGGATCTTCAGATGCGCGCAGATAAGGTTTGGGGCAAAGTATGTCTTGGGATTCAGGTGGTACAAATTGTCTAATTTTTTCAAATAGATATTTTTGTCTGTCGTAGGAGAGGCCTTGTGATTGGATAACTTCAGGCATCTCGTCGATACCAAATTTATCTTTAAATATAACGTGCTGGACGCAAGATTCGCCAGTGGCAGACTTTTTGCAAGCAATTTGACCAACTAAAGATAACTCTGTTGTAGCTGCAATAAAGATTTATACACGTCCGCTCACCGCGGCATCAAGCGCCGAATGAAACTGATTTTACGTGCCACGTCTTTTATATGAGCCGCGCGCGCACGTCCCGTTCGCGCGCCCTCGGTGACTGTCGCCGTACTAATTGTGAGCTCCGTACAACAAGCATTACTTGCGTGACCAACTTTGTATATATAATTAGCCTAAGTTAAGACAAAATATATTCGTTACTACCACTACAACGTCGTCTTATTGCAAAGCTACAGTACCTACACTGAAGTCCTGCTCCTACACTGTTTTAAAATGGCTGTACGAGAGTAAATTTGGAACAGTAGCCGGTTTCTTGGTTTTGAAAAAATTTACCCAATCATATGTTTTAACATTTACAGTATTACCAACCTCGTTACCGACCATTACTGACATAATCGAATTTGTCTTTCGGCATGCTGTTACAGCTGCTTCGCAAACGTCTTTTACCGTACTGATTTGTGATTTTCGGAATTTCTTCTTAAACAAACCAAAATATTGGTCGGGTGCGAATTTGGTGTGGCCTACAGGTAGAAACGATAGCTGAAAACTTTTGTGTCTCCATGTCATTACCCGCCATAATGCGTATTGTATAACGTAATTGTTTTTATTTTGCCCAGCGCAATTATCGGCGTGGCAAACGACTTTAGTTTCTCCTAGAGCAAAGTTTTCGAAGAAATGGTGGAGAAAAGAAATAACAACATTCGCTCCTTTACCTGTCGCACATGACTCAGGAATTACATAAAGTACAAATTTGTGCATTGGCTCTATAGCAATCCCGAAAAGACCGATCTTATAACCTGTCAAAAAATATAAAGGGCCAACTTGTTGTGCATCGTGTGGCAAATGAACCTGTTGAGCAAAATCAAACGAATAATGCATCAAACCATCAAAATCACAAGCTACATGAGGGCCAAGAACCATATTGACTACAGTTGGAGTTATTTCAGCTGTTAAGTTGGAGTAATAATGTCTTTCAGTCTGAACATTACTTAGATGATTGAGTGATTCTTGAAGAATCTTAGCCTTAGATTCTTCATTCATTGAAGCCATCTTGTTTAATGTTGTTACATTTTTATGACAGACATGGCACAAGTCGGTACGCGGATGCTGTATTACAATATTTGGGCAAAAATCTTTCCAGATTTGATACCATGAGGTACGTCCAACGGCATTTGTTTCATTTTTCGTACATGCTTCTACGTATTTCTCATATACGTAGGTTTTGCTCATACTGCTGGGTAAGATGTGTAAATCAACGTCACGATAACAAGGCATTCGACCAGGCAATACGAGTGAGTTTTGTAACGAGAAGTTCTTAATGAACGTAACAGCATGCACACGCTGTTGTAATGTAAGGGTTTTGATATTAGTTTTGCTTGACTTGTGTGCAGTGACTTCAATTCCGTTCTTTTTAATATGCCCCAAAATGTTTCGAAATTTCTTCATGCCTACTCCATTTACAAAAAGAAAAAAAGATCTACATACCGAGACCCCGCGAAATTTATAGTCTACATTTGCTCTATCTCTTGTCTTTGATTTGTGGCCTTTCTTCGCTGTTTCAGGAGTTGTATTAGCCAAGCAGTTTAAGGCCCCCATTAATAAAATGTTTTGATGGTTTATATGTTGATCACAGTAACCATTTAAGCTTTGGGAATCTAGTCTAGAAGCAAGTATTTCGTCACGAGGAAATAGTCTTATACATTGTCGTTCACAACCGCAACCTTCCTTAAAAAAAATATCTTCGTTTATTGTCACATCTACATTGTTTTCTTCGAAAAAATCGTCCTCAAATATATTTCTTTCCGTAATTGTATGTTCAAATAAGTCCAAATCATTTGAATCAGGATCAATGTCTTTTACATTGTAATTATATTCTCGGAGAAATAATTCAAATTCAGCTGCATAATCGTCTTTTACATGCACTCCTGGAAGAAGTTACATTTATGACTGATTAAATTTTTTTAGGGCATTTAGAATTTCTTGCATACACGACAATTGCTCTATTTTTGGTAGTTTACTTAATTCAACTGATATCATTAATCCAAAATATTTGGCTCCGTTATTAAATTCAAATTCTTGTGAATCATCAACTTCATTTAAATTACATTGTGTACATTTGTCTGCAAAAAGATTTTAATACTTATTATTGTTATAACTTTTACCTAAATAAAACTTTATTTTACTTTAAAAAACATTATAAACCGTAAAATATACCTGTTACTGTCAGAGATGGGGACCGATGGTAAATTGATATTTGACTTTCTTCATCCAGAGTCTTGTCCGCTGTATCTTGATCTTTCTGTGTGTCACATTGTGTATCATCATCGCAACAGTAATATGGGTTTACTTGGGAGAAATCATTTTGCGTTTCACCATCATCATTGACGTTTTGCAACAGACCTAGAATAAAATTACTATAATAATAATACTAACCTATAATAATATAGATATGACGCATCACATCTCACCTTCGATAGAACAAGAGCAAAACTCATTTTTGCAATTCTTGACTCTTGACAAATGTGCCCCTGGTCTTACGACGTACGATGTATGTACTATCGGCAACACTCAAGCATGCACACAAGTGAGCGCGCAGTTGGCGCGAGCGAATTTCGCCCTAAAGGTGGGCATGCTTGAGTGTTGACGATAGTACCTTAATAAACGTATTTAATTCACAAAGTATTATGTACCTATAACTATGCTCATAATCATAATACGGATTTAGAAGCCCGTAGAGTAATACGAATATAGTATACATTTGACTTACTCAAAACTGATTGTGACTCAGTTCCCAATAGCTCCTCTTCCATGAAAATATCTTGTGATTCCGTTTCGAGTATGTGACGTCCTATGAAATGGAATGAAAGATAAAAATTAATTGAACGATATTTACACAAAACTGTTCATCTCTCTATTTCATTTAAGTATCGCTTATGTGTGTACTAATAATAAATAACAAAGAAATAAATACTGCTATTGGGAATTTTATAAGACGTTTAAGTAGTAGATAGATACTTACCCTCCTTATAAGGATAATTATTTTTATCTCCTTCCATTATTTATCACGATGCAAACAAAATACTGCACTTTAATTTCAAATTGTGTTGAAAATTATTAATAAATACACTAAAATCACAGAGGAATGCTTTTAACTCAACCGAACGAACGAATAAACGAACAAGCAATGACTAGTGCCGTTACGGTATCCTTAGTCCTTAGCGATGAGCGAGACAGAAAACTATGCTTAAAACGTAGGTAAGAGCAGTGCAGATGCCTGGCGGCAAAGTCAAAGTATTGCTACGATGCAGCGGCATGAATGTCAAAAGCGGAGCACGTCACGACGTGTTTGCATCTAGCGTTTTATAACACGCGGCCATAAGGTCCCTTTTCTACTAAACTTTGAGACCACATTATGGACTTATTATTTACATTAAATAAAAAATAATAATAGGTAAATAAATTTCAGATCTTATGCTTTGCGAAACAGTAATAAAAAAAAATTCTATATTTCTTGCAAAATTTACAAAACATTCAATATCTTCGAAACTATAAACGTCCATAAGGTACCTTTTCTCGCGAACAGTCACATATTGTATGTCATTAGAGTTAGTATCTTCAGATATCGAGGCGGATACCTTCCTCTTTTTTTTCACACTACTTTTTGCTGTGTTTTTATTTTTACTCATTTTGATATTTTTAGTATTCTTTTCGGTTTTATTTATTTTCGTTTCTTTATATTTCAAATTAAAATCATGCGTTTTAAGAGAAAAATATTGACAGTCGCCTCTTGAGCAAAAACAACTCAATGGCCTGTACTTGATAATATTTTTATCTTCTGTAGCGATAATTTGATGGACCTTCATTGTATTAGGAACTGGTTGTATATCTTCTGGAACTTGAATGTTCTGAATACTATTTTCGGGTACGTAAAACAGTTTGACAGTTGTCTCTGTCTGAGACAACGTTTCAATCGCTGAAATTGCGTCAACTATGTTTTCTCCGTAAGCGACTTTCCTATCTAAAATCCTTTTAATGGTTCCGCCAACACCATCCGCTGCGCCTTTGCCGTGCGAAGCCTCAAAAAACGACCATGTAGCTTGGACAAAACCTGCTTCTTTAGTTTTTTCAGAAAATAGCCAAAAATTTTTCTTCTGTCTATATTGTGTTGTCGGCCCATCAGAATAATAATGAACGGAATTGATACCAGGGAACTTTTCCTTGACGAATTCAATAACAGGTCCTAAATGACCCCAAATAGCCTGAGGGTCGTGCTTTAATGAAGGAGAAATACTACAGAAGGACATGGGTTTTCGGTTTTTAATATATATAACACCTGTGTGCAATGTTATTTGTTGCCTTGAGCCTGCAAAGTGCATAGACTGCACTTCTTCGGCCATTTTACATCCATAATTTTCAGAAAAATCACAATGTATGACAACTTCATTATCCTGTATCTTTTCTATAGCTTCTTTATATTGCTTGTGTTGGTGGTAAATATTATAAAAATGAATTTTAAATTTTGCGAGTTCTTCTTGAAATTTAACAATAAGTGTATTAAAAGTACCTGTTTTTTCCTCTCGACAAGTTTTCTTAGTAGTTTTTCGTATACCCGATTTTTCGTACTCATATGTAGCAGTTGTCCATTCAGTCCAAGTTACATCTTGTGATAATATATCTTCTGTAATAGTAAAGCAAATTTTTTTTGCAGCACACCTTGTACACTCTGAATACATGCAATTTTTTGATTTTATATCGCATACTAGTTCAGAAAGCAAATGGCTTGGGTCAGTAGATGATAGTAAGCCAGCTTTTTTAAGAGCTTGTGCTTTGAAATCTAAGTTAGCATGTTTCATACAAGCACACGTGTTTCGGTTAGACACATGTGGAGGAATCACATAAAATGGACGGCAGCGTTTAAAAGTAGCAAAAGATAAAGATCCACCCTCATTCCGATATATTTTGTACAAATTAGATAAAGTATTTAGCAAAATTCGTTTTTGTTTTTTATTTTTGTTACGAGTGATGCATTCTTTTTTCCCGGCTGTCATGCGACTAATGTCATCCCGTTCAAAGAAATTTGCTATTTCTTTCGATGTTCTTACTTTCCTTTGCTTCACAGAATGATAATAGCGTATACCCCTTTTTAAACCCAAGCATTTTCTTATTTTATTCTGCATTTTGTGTTTTTTGACTATTTCACTTTCAACTAGTTTCTTCAATACTTGTTTTTCAGTTGGTTTACTAATTTTGTAAGTTTCTTCTAAAGTCTCTTCTAACACACGTGTTTTTAATAATTTCTTCCTTACCTGTAACCATAGAATAATGTATAGATTAGATGGACCTAAAAGAGACAAGAGGGTAGGCAGAGGTGTATCATACACCCACATTTCGCCAGCTTTGTTTAAGTCCCACGTAATAAGGGGCGAGCCTGTTGGCGTCAACCGGACACTTATCCTGACTCCGTGCTGCTACAGAGAATTTCCTCACAGAAGACCCGGGATTTGAACCCAAGACCTCGTGGACTGTCTGCAGTGTGTGGCAGTCTGATACACTTAGCTGCGCCACGGAGGCAGTCTTGAAGGACTTAAAAGAATCATGTTATTATTATTTCATTCCTAAAACATGTGTATGTGGTAGAATATATTATTATTATTAAAACATCTTGAATCAATGGCATTGTCAAACAATAAATTGTGTCACAAAATAAGTTATATCGTAAATAAAATTAGGTATTAAATTAAACATTAGATAAGTACCTTTTCTTTTGATTCTTCTGAGATATCAGGGGTTACTTCTTGAATGAATTTAGTTATTGGTGTTATGGAAATCTTTGAAATTGTTTCCTCATTTGATTGGTTTGTGATTGTATTCAGTCTGTTGGTTAATTTAATAATCCTTCTTTTATATCTTATTAAAGCTTTTTGCAGATTGGCATTTTTGACAAGTAGGCATTTATTCTTTTCCTTTAAATGTTTGTTTTCGCGTAGTAATTTACTACGGTATTGACGACGTTTCTTATCTACAGGGTTTGCTGCTTGAGTTAAATCTTCCTTTTTTTCTTTTTTTGTGCGCTTAGCATCTCGCCATTGCTTTCTTATCGCTTTTTTTTCTTCTTCACTCATATCTAATATTTTTCTTTTTCTCACCTTAGTTCTCTCTGCATTTTTCTTTTTCAATTCTTCGAATTTTGCAGGATTGGTTTTTTTCAATTTTTCTCTATATCTTCGACACCTTTCGGCCGCAGACAGAGGCATCTGTTAAGTTGAATTTAATAAGTACACATGATTATCCTCTGAACATCAATAGGAATTTATGTATTATCAAATTATATACCTATATAATTTATCAAATTATGACAAGTAGTTAAGAAGTTACAAGAAAACAGATGAACATACATATACACATACATATATACCGGTTAAAATCATAACCCTCTTTTTTGCTTCGGTTTGGTTGTGGTTGTGAACAATAAATACAGTTTGAGTAATGATAATAAACTGAATTATAATAAAATAGAACAGTATACACCTACCTTTATAATTTCCGTTCTGACACGTCGCAGAATTCGTGTCACACTGTCGCACAACGGATGGAATTTTCAACACGACCTAACCTAAAAAAAATCGTAACATGAAAATTATTAGATATAATCTTCTATCACTATTATATTTCAATAAAGTAATCATTGTTTTACATGATATACAACTAATACTCCGGACAGCTATTCAATTAACGACGATATAAAAGAATAAACCTTACCTTTTCTTAACGACACACAGTCTGCTCCAACACTTTTATTCCACTGACACGTAGTGAAGATGGCGGAATCGTTTAGAAATGTAAGTACGACGGGCTAGTGTTGCTACTTCGAATAAATTAAATTTCTCCTTGTCAGATTATTGCCAATTTCGAGAAATATCGCGTTACACAACTGAAGTGTTACAACGGAATAAAATTTCGGACACCTCTAAATTTGTTAATACAAACAATATGGAGTGATAAATTGTAGCTATTGTAGTTTAGTTTTGTAGTTAAAGATCCAATAGAACAAGATACATATGAAAATAAAAGTCATAGTTATTAAATAATTAGATATATACTGATTTGTGTGGAGTTAGCGAATGCAGACATCAACAAATTATATGGAAGAAAAAAATAGACCTTTGTGTACTTTAATGTATAAAAGGGAATAACAGTGATATATTTATGAAAAAATTGTCATTTAATACAAAAATAAACGGACTTTCTTATGTTTTTTGTAAAGTAATTTTGAATAATTTTTTTTTTTTTTTTGTTTTTAACTCTTCGGACACCAAATTTTTACAAACTGCGCCAAAAATATGAGCCTTACCCAGTAATTAATTCACGATTGGTGAAGAATTTGCTTCCGTATCCTTATGATATTCTTTAAAAACTGTAAAACTGTAATATTTTGTTGGTTCAGAGAAGCAACTTCATTGTTATATAATTTATCGAACTGTATATGACGTCGCAGTCTACGTGATTGGTTGAAATAAGAATTTTTAATGGCAATATCTTTAAGCCGTGCTTCTTTTCGTAATAAATATAAAAATAAAATTAATGTAGCCTTATGAGGAATTCGACAGTTAAGGCGTCTATGCCAGCTCTCCATACCGTTGTTGGTCCGGTGCCTTTCAGAGGCACAACAGATAAGTGAAAAAGACTTCACCCACTGTCGTTCAAAATAATCAATGAACTTTTTGGTGGCCCCATCTTTTACAGTTTATTCTATTATGGATGTCCAACCAGTTTCTATGAAATTAATAGGCAATAAAGGCAAATTTGAAGTTAATCTGATAATTTCATTTTTTACATTCAGATCACGGCCCTTCTTCCATACAGCCCTGTTATAATGGTAATAACATCCAGTTACGACTGCTTGTGGGAATACTATTTTAAATGCATTCATAAGAGCTTGTTCAAAGTCACATTTGAATTTACAAATAGTGATAGGTATTGAGTTTGTCTCTAATCAAAGAAAAGAGTCTTCGGTATGTGGCTTCCGTTTTATTTGGCAGCAAGGCGTATATGGCGGGCACAATATTTATGTACTTTGGAGAACTATTTAAATCCACGTGAATTGAAAAAAATTGATAAAATGGTTTTGGACATCTTTTAAAGGTTCCATCACCAAAAAAACACTTATTCCCCCAAGACTGTGCTGATTTTCTTGCAATTTTGGAACTAAATAACAATATTTTTTTATCTTCGCCATCATCTGCAACTAAGAAATCAGATGCTAACATTTTTGGTATAAGCACATCTTCTAATTTATTAAATTCAGTATTTTTCAGACCCAATTTTTTACGTCGAGCTCTATACAAGCTATCCTTTTTTTCGTAATATGATGGCACTAACAAATTGTTTGTTTGATGCTTTGAAACATACTTTTCAAATATTTTTTTGACCGGTTCCATATTGCTGCATACTTCTTGCCGACAAGAATCCATCATCAGAGCTATATCGTTATCCTCCTGATGTGCTGCACAAATGTGAGAACTTTGTCTGATAATCTTCTCTTTATTTTTATCTATAGTCACAGTCGCCGAACATTCATGCTTGTTGATACACCTCCATAGGCTCCCGTATTTATTATTTTTTGCAAAATTATAACGATGGCCATCATAAAGAAGAGCCGGGTTTCCCTTTTGGTTTGTAATAAACTTAAGATTATTATCCATTTTCACTGTATTGTGCTAATAGAACATTATAAAATATATACATCAACATGACAGTATGTCGTATGTATTTGATAACCAGCCAGACAGATTTTCCTTATGTACTTTGTGTAAATAGTTGCGTATACAACTGTACCTATTTTGAAAAAGTAGGCATTTTGCTACTATGTTTTCATGCGATTTAGTCATAATGCAAAGTAGAGAACATGAGATGTGGATTATTTACTACTAAGGTTTTTTGCATTGTAGGTATTGACAACCGGACCCCATATTCGTATGCTTTCGGCGAATAAAAATGAAGGGTACAAGCAAACGTTCTAAGAGCTGGCGAATGCTTAGTTTTATGTTTTTATCACTTAATGTAGTGCTTTCGTAACAAGCTATTAAATCATTTACACCCAGGTTCTCTAAATGAGCGGATTGGTCTGAATTCACAAACTTTTGTTCATAAATACCTGTTAAAATATCTTTTGGATTTGCAAATTTTTACGATGCATGTTTCTTTTGTAGTCGTTTAATATGAAATCTTTGTTTTGTTATCATGTTTTCTTTCTGAGCAATTAAGATACGCATTCTCCGTTTTCGGGGTGTTTCTATTGCTTGGATGTTACCAGAAGCGTCTGCTGGTTTCTGAAAACATAGCAGAACATAAAATTATAGTACAGGGTGTCTCATAACGAACCAACTATTTTAGTTGGAAAAAAAATACATTAAACTTATTTTTGTATGCATTTATTGGTATGAATTAAAATTAATGAACAAAAAATAAATAGAAACACCAATGATTAAATTATGTTCGGGTACTTTGAAATAACTACACTGGAACATTGAGACAACTGCCATCTTAGTCTCCCCGTGACCATGGCTGCTGAAAAGCAACCGAAACGTCGGGGAAAGAGTAAAAATAAATTAAATCTAAATAGTTTAATAATAATTTAATTAGCTTAAAAATTAGTAAAGTTTAATAGTAGTAGTAGTGTAACAATTTTCAAAATTTTGTAATAAAGTGTCAAATAAACAACGCGATAAAATTCGTATATAGCAGTTTAATTTCAATGAATAATATTCGCGTAAATAGAAGACAATTTTATATAAGGAACAAAATTTTACTTTTTAAACTCGACGTTATTTAAATGACAGCCATCACGTTGACGGCATCCTCAAACCGTTTGCGTACACTTTCAAAAACTTTTTGAAGAAGTGGTCGAGGAATACGCCTGATTTTTCTTCAATATTGTTTTTTAAATTTGTCAAATTTCGTGGATTATTCTCGTAGACTACGCTCTTAAGATAACCCCACAAGAAAAATCAGTTGGGTCAAGTCAGGGCTCCGAGGTGGTCATTCAATATCACCTTTTGTGTATGTGTAGTAAATCGTGCAATGCAGCTAAAGAGTTGTTAGTGGTGTGCGATGTGGCACCACCCTGTTGAAACCATGTCAGCCGGTTATAATGCTCACATTGTTGCAGTTGAGGTCCGAAAAAATTGCATATCATGTCGACATAGCGTGCAGAAGTTACAGTCACTGCATGTCCCCTGTTATCTTCATAAAAGTACGACCCAATAATGCAGTTCGCTGGCATAGCGACCCACACGGTCACTTTGGGGCTATGCAATGGGCGTTTATATAATGTCTGTGGATTCGTTTCTCCCCAAAAACGAAAATTTTGACGATTGACGTATCCGTCCAAATGGAAATGTGCCTCATCGCTAAAGAACATGTTGTTGAAATTGTTAAATCTCTAACATTAAATTCACAAAATTCAATCTTGTAATGTAATCATTTTCATGAAGAGCTTGCACAATCTGAATTTTATAGGCCTTTAGGTGTAAATCAGATCGCATTATGCGGTGAATTGTCGTTCTTGATAATCCCAACTGAGACCCACGCTTTCTAACGCTGAGTCGTGGCTGTCGGCTTACAGAATCTGCAACTGATTGAATGTTTCCAGGCGTTCTTGCTGTCCTTGGACGGCCGTGATGGATTTCGCCAATAGTGTTTCCAGTAGTATTAAATGTCTGGATCCAAGCTAAAATTGTTGCATTGCTTGCAGTTTCCACAATTCGATTGTTCTCGAAATACGCGCGCACGCAAAATGAGCGTTGCTTTCCTGTGTACGGCATGACGGCAACAAAAAAATTAAGGAACGCTCTAGTAAACGACGCCCGCGCCTTGTTTGCTTCGCGCTCACTCTTGAAATAGTTGGATCGTTTTGAGACAACCTGTACTTTGAGCTCATTCTGCGTAAGTAGAAACACCAATGATTAAATTATGTTCGGGTACTTAGAAATAACTACACTGGAACATTGAGACAACTACCATCTTAGTCTCCTTGTGACCATGGCTGCTGAAAAGCAACCAAAACGTCGGGGAAAGTGTAAAATTAAATTAAATCTATATTGTAGCAGTTGTTAAAAGAAAACGACACTCAGCTACACATACAACTTTTATTATAGCGAACTTAACTTATAATAATTACAACTCGTGACAAGGGATTAGGCGCACAATGCCACATTTTCAAAATTACATATTGACGCAAAATGACACATTCGCAAAATGTCTTTTCTCAATATGCCACACTAGCAAAAGGCCACACTAGCAAAATGCCACACTAACAGAATGCCACGTAGCAAAATGTCACACTAGCAGAATGCCACAATAGCAAAATGCCACACTATCAAAATGACACATTCTCAAATAATGTTTATTAGATTAACACATAATGTGCTACTTACTTTAATGACAATAAAAGAGTGACTTCTTGCAGTAGGTTCAAGATTTACAAATAAAAAAAAAATAGTTTATTTCAGTATTTAATCATTTTCATTTTATTTTACATTACATAGATTCACGCCTGTTTCCCAGAGGGGTAGGCAGAGACTACGGATTTCCATTTGCTACGATCCTGACACACTTATCTGGCTTCATTCACTTTCATCACATTCCTCATACACGCCCGTCGGTTCAAGGTGCTCTTAACCTGGCCTTTGTCCAGAACGCCTCCGATCTGATCAAGAAACGTTCGCCTAGGTCTTCCTCTTGCGACTGTTCCATTCACACTAGCCTTATAAACTTTCTTAGTCAGTCTTTCCTCGTCCATTCTTTCTACATGCCCAAACCAGCTTAACATACCCTTTTCTATTCTTGTCACTATATCAACTTTCATGCCGCATCTCTCTCTAATCACACTATTCCTTATTCTATCTTTCAGAGTCACACCACATATATTTCTCAGCGCTCTCATTTCTACAGCATTTATTCTGCTCTCATGCTTCTTTTGCCATACCCAACTTTCACTTCCATACATAAGTGTGGGCACTAATAGTCCTCTATGAACAGCCAAACGTGCCTTTTCGGAAACATTTCGACTGTTCATAAAAGCGCGTAGAGCTCCATTCACTTTGTTTCCCGCAATCGTTCTCCTTTCAATATCTCCCTCATGTTTACCATCCCTTGTAAACAAAGTACCCAAATATACAAACTCTTTCACTTGCTCCACTTTTTCTCCATCAATCATAATATTACACATCGTCACGCACTCTTCCTTTTCAAATACCATTACTTTCGTCTTGCTTACATTTATTTTCATTCCTTTACTCTCAAAAGCACCATGCATAATAGTTACCATCGCCTGCAACTCTTCTGCCGATGACGCAAGTATTACTTGGTCATCGGCATAAAGAAGACATTTGACAAGTAACTCATTCATTCTTAATCCCCATTCACAATCTTTTAAATCTTTTAAACAATTGTCCATGTATAGGTTAAACAGCCAAGGTGACGCTACACATCCTTGTCTAACACCTTTTTCGATGCTAAACCATTCTGTGTAGGTCCCATTTATCCTAACACAAGCTCTGGAATCATCATAAAGAGATTTCAGAGCTCGCGTGAGGGTGCTATTCACTCCATACATGGACAATACCGACCAAAGTTCATTCCTCACCACTTTATCATAAGCCTTTTCCAGATCCACGAATGCGCAATAGACCTTTTGACCTTTGGCCAAAACTCTCTCGGCTATGCACCGTAAGGAAAAGACCTGATCCGTACATCCCATACCCTTTCGAAATCCCGTTTGTGCATCCCATATTTTCTCGTCGGTTACTTTCACAACCCTTTCAATTAACATAAAATAAATTAAAAATGTAATCTAAAATAATGGATGTTGCTAAGAATCATACAATAAACAACAAAAGATTATAACTTTTTTCAAAAAGTTTAATTTTTTGTATACATTTCCTATTAGGTTGTATTTAAAAACTTAAGAATTTAGTAATTTAGTCTGCGCTGCACCTAAAAGTTACACAAAAATCAGCTTATTGATTGTAATCGGTATAATAAGTAGTCTCGAACTAAAAAAATCACTATTTGTATAATTGCAGAAAAATAACTTTGCGCAGAAATTCCGGCAGTGTCAAACACTTATCCCTTAACTATTGTAACAATTTTTTATTTTGTTCATCGAAATGGATATCTTTACGTTTTCGATTCTGCCGGATTTCATGAAATAAGGATTGTTGATATATATTGTCCCAGTATTTACTTTCTTGCTGCAATTTGTATACGAACAGATATAGTGAAGGTTTTTTGGGGATACGTCTGTTAATGCGGTGATGCCAGCCTTCGACGGCATTTGTGGTTCTATGTCTTTGGTTTGCACAGCTTAAAATAGATGGAAGTAGTTTCGGATACCACTGATTTTCATAATAGGTTTGGAATTTTTTCATTTCTGGTGTATCTGGTGAGATATTTAAAATATAGTTCCATGCAGTAGGTATATCGTTAGCTGGCACTAAAGGCATTATAGATATAATTCTGGAAATGTTACGTCCTTCTTTTGGACTAGTCAATTTAAATTTTTTTGAATTCTTCCATACAGCGGTATTATAGTGCCGGTAGCAACCGGTAATTTCAGCAAATGGATACACATGTGACAGCGTTAATTTGTCCCATTTCGTAGTCACTCTTGAAAGTATTTATTTCAACACCCATTTTTTCTTTTATTAGGTAAGAAAAGCGCTCGTACGTACTTTGAGTCTTATTAGGTAATAGTGCGTAAATTACGGGGATAATATTTGTGGAATTTGTATTAGAATTGACGTCCATGTGTAACACATATAATTGATAGAACGGGGCGGGACATGACTTGAAGGTTCCGTCTGCATAGTAGTTTCCCGGTTTGTTCTGGATCACTCTTCTAGCTAATTTTGTAGCAAATATTATAATTTTATCTAAAGCGCCAACTTCACATACCAAAAATGTTTTTTCCTAAATTTTCGGGTATATTAACTGTTGCCGTATTTGCGTGTTTTAACCTATCTGTATTCAAAAACTTTTTGCGTGACCTGTACAACGTGTCCTTCAGTAATTCAAATGTAGGCAATTCGACGTCAATGTTAGGACATTTTCGTTTCAAATCGTAGATATGTTTTTCAAAAATTTCTTTCACAGAACTAAAATCTTCACAAACGGCTTTTTTTAAAGATCTTATCCAGTTATACACTTCACTTTTATAGCGATTAGAACCACATTTATGCTCCGTTTGTTTTATTATAACTTGTTTTGAGTCTTTAAGGTGTAATAAAGCACTACAGTATTTTCTATGTACACACCGCCACACTGTAATCTTTTTTCCTTTGAGATATCTTTGTTTGTTGTACCTATGATCACCACAAATCAGAGATTTGTATCCCTTTTGATTACGAACAATCTTAAGCTCTGGATCCATTTTAAATCGTAATTAATTACTAATCAGCATATAGTAAACACAAACAGGATAACAAATAGTTTAACTGTCATTACATTGATTTTATTTATCTTGTGAGTAAACTAATTATTTTTATTCGAAGTACCTACATTGTATTATTAAAAAATAAATTATTGTTCAGATATTAATAATACTTAGACGAAAATAAAATAATATTATCATACTTATAATTAATGAATATCAGAAGAATAATTAAAATTATGGTTCAATCCAAATATTTTTTTCCATCGCCATCTATGTATTGTATAGTTAGTCAGTTAAAGGATAATTAGATTGAATCATTGATTCTATTGGTTGAAGTAGTTCTTAAAGTTTTAGCTAGGTGGCGTTATTCGCAAAAGATAATACCATTCAAAATTTCAAAATTGACTTTTTGAATTGTCATTTCGTATATTTGACATTTTGCGAAAATGACATGTTGCGAAAATGGCATTTTGCTAATGTGACGTTTTGCGATGTGGCGTTTTGAGAATATGACAATTTGAGAATATGTCATTTTGCGAAATTCCATTATGTCAATTTGAGAATGTGCCATTGTGCGCCTAATCCGTGACAAGGCGGTCCGAAACGGCGTACGGAACGTAGAACCGGCCGTATCCTTATCTTGTTAGCGTGTCTAGAGCAGTAGTTGTTCCGATGCAGAAGCAACGCGAGCCCGAGACAGACTCTGTACCAAGGTACAACGCACGCGTTTAAATAGGCGGGCTTCGGTCGTTGTCGGAGACACTCGGTGAGTTCCGTGAGCAGCGGAGGGGCACGGCGCGCGCGAGCACTCGTCGCGCGTACAGGCGCAGTTAAATTATTATTTATGCTACAATATAGTTTTAATAATAATTTAATTAGCTTAAAAACTTGTAAAGTTTAATAGTAGTAGTAGTGTAACAGTTTTCAAAATTATGTAATAAAGTGTCAAATAAACAACGCGATAAAATCCGTATATAGTAGTTTAATTTCAATGAATAATATTCGCGTAAATAGAAGACAATATTACACCTGTTGTTCCATCTTGAAAATCAACGTCTAGCAGGTTTGACAGTGTTACAAATTTCTTCGCCGTTATATTTTCCGGACTCAATAAATAATGACCAATATTACCCTCGATATTTGCGACGATTGCTGTTCTTCCGCCTTCTTTCGTCACTACAATGCCTTGATTCTTGATGTTACGGGATTCACAAAATACGTTTATCAAGTGTTGCACCGCTTCTACATAAGTTTCCATTTCTTCCTTTTCACGCTCTGGTCTTATTCAGTTCAATGATCTGAGCACGAGCCCTTCGTTCGATCGTTTTATTAAACGTTAAAATGCAGTAGCGTATAATCAAGAGAATCAGTACTACCACGAAAATCAATACGAATATTTCCAGATACAAATTAATACTTGCTATCCCTTGAGCAACCGTATTACTGTTTTCTATTGTATTCGTTTTTCCTATTTGTGTATATACATATATCACTGTGGCCTGTAGCATAAGCCGACTGAACCGGAGTACTGTATTGTTTTCCCATGTTATAATATTAGAACAGTCCCTGTTATTGTTTAAAATTTAATGATAGATGATCCCAATCAGATCATTTCAGCACCTTATAATAATAATAATAATAATAATAATAAATCTTTATTTCGGAATCTTTCCACTCCATATTTTAAACAGAAAAAAAAAAAAAAAACAAAACATACGTATTAAAAAGAAAATAAATGAAGTTACATAACAAACAAAATGAATATATATAACCTCTCTACGCTATTACTAAAAATTACTCTATTAGAAACAATTATTACGCTGCAATCTGTAACCATTTATTGTACATTGTGGTAGTATACAGTCTTTCAGAAAAGTCTTTGATAATACTGTTCGTACACAAACTAACCCTCGACATGAATCCAGCGATTCGTTTTCTCTGGATGGCATTAAACGTATCCAGCCCAGCTTCTGCGAACATACCCGACGCACTACAATGCGGCGCAAGACCCATTAGCTGTCTAAAGATGTTATTGTACTGGACACGAATACCATCCAGAGACCTCTTCGTGTAACGCGTCCAGAGTTGGCACGTGTAGAAACACTGACAATATGTCCTAAAAAGATGTACCTTCGTCTGAGTGTCGGCTTTAAAAAATCTCCTGGCTATCATATTGCCCACTACTGACAGCGCTCTGCGTTGCCTGTCTATATCAGCATCGTCTTTGAAGTCTGACGTCAGTATATGACCAAGGTCCTTAAACCTCTCTACTACTTTGACTCGCTGACCTCCTATCCAAACTGGTGGGACGTTTTGTGGACCTCTTCCTGACCTAAATATTAACAATTCTGTCTTCTTTGCATTATACACCAAGTTATGTTTTCTAGCGTATCTCTCACAAATTGCCATCAGTTTCCTTAAACCCTTAATTGAGGGGCTGAGTAGGACCATATCATCAGCGTAGCTCAGGTTGTTGACATACCTGTCTCCAAGCCTAAGCCCCACCGCAGTCCCACTCAGGTCCTCAATCAAGTCATTCATATAGATATTAAATAAGTCAGGAGAGGTTAACCCACCCTGCCTAACGCCACAGGATAGTTTATAGCTATCCGACCTAGCTGATTCCCACCTGACGTTGTTCGCCTGATTAGAATACCAATATCTAATCAGTCCAACAACTCCAGGCGCGATATAAGTTTTATCTAGTTTCTCCCATAGCAAGTCATGATTGATTGTATCAAAAGCACGGCTTATATCAAGAAAACAAGCATAAACACTTGTCTCCTGTTCCACATATTGCGATACAACTTGTTTCAGGGAGAAGATAGCCATGTCTGTTGAAACTTCAGGACGAAAACCGAACTGCCCGTCATTTAGGCTAAGTGCGGGACTTAACTTTTTATGTAGCAGGCGCTCAAGCACCTTGGCCACAACCGTTGCCAGCGAAATGGGTCTATAATTCGACATGCTAGTAGCATCCCCAGTTTTATTCTTAACTATAGGTACAACTAATGTACGTATAAGTTCCTCAGGCAAGTATTGGTGCCGTGCACAAAGATTGAACAGTAAAGTTAAGGTATCAGCAATATACTTTCCTGCGTATAGCAGATGCTCAATACTCAAGCCATCGTGCCCTGGGGATTTCCCTCGCTTCATTGTCCTGAGAACCTCAACAACATCATCAGTCGACACCTGGAAAGCCCCCTCCTCAACACTTTTACAACAACTTGACGAAGGCACAGGTACTGCTGGATTAATTAAAGTCTGTTTTACATTAAAATGCGTACTAAAGTTATTTGCAATAGCTCTCTTGTCAGATTCACCCTCTACACTGACTGGTGTGCTGGTTTTTGGGTTAAGCTTTTTAACTTCCGTCCAAAAACCCGCGAAATTTTTAGACGAAGCATGATGCGCTAACATTTTCATTTTAATCTTCTCCTGGTTATTTTGAACATATTTCTAGGCAGCTTTAAAGTCTATACGCGCTGTACGCATTAGATCGTAATAATATCCTGAACTAAGCCTACCATATGTATTCCACTGTAAAAATGTTTGCCTAGCCTGGACGTGGTATTGTCTAACATAATAATTCCAACCGATTATATAACGTTTTCTATTATTATTACATGTATATGTGCGTTCAGCGGCAGTTTGTAAAACTTTAATTATATTACAGTAAAGCCTGTCAATTATACTTATATGTTCTACATCATACATACATACATACATAGATTCACGCCTGTTTCCCAGAGGGGTAGACAGAGACTACGGATTTCCATTTGCTACGATCCTGACACACTTCTCTGGCTTCATTCACTTCTACATCACGTTCTACATCATTACATAACATATTGCTCTTACATGACAAGTTATACTCCTCAGATTGACATAGTAAACCTAGATTTTCAGTACATAGTTCACAGTATTTATCACATTGTTCTTTACTCCTACAGCCCCACCTATACTTTAAATTGCAATCGGTCCCACTATCTACTTTCAGTCTCTTACAAATAATACTATTAATTCTTACCTCTATTACTAATGGTAGGTGATCCGACAGATAGGCATCATATAATACGTATACGTCACTTACCGATGACTCGGCCGCCGCTGAGACAAGGCAGTGATCGAGCCATCGCTGCGAACCGGTTCCATCACTTACATATGTATACGTGCTTATATCTAATCGCTTAGAGTCTATACAAGATAACAACTCTTCAAAACAATAGTCCATTAGTTCCTTGTAGAAACGCGTGTCGGGGTGCGCATTAAAGTCCCCTAATACGAACACACTTTCAACATCCGCACTATCAATTATCGCACTTATATTAGCCAGACACTGTGCCATTACCGGGAAATTGTCTTCACAGTCCGTAGGCATATATACACTAAATACTAGTATACTCCGATCCCCGCGCACAAGTTTAACCGCTACCATGCGATCATTGTTACACTGCACAATATCAGCACTAGGGAATATGTTTCGATCCCACAGGAGAGCTACTCCCCCGTAGGGCCTCCCTCGCACCATTCCTTGCTCCGTATCGACAGCAGATATACCGTGACTGCCGAATTGTTTGTGAATCGTGTTTAACAATCCAAGATCATGTGGAAACAGCCATGTTTCTTGAAGCGCTATAATGTGATGACTATTACATAACTGAACTATTTCCTGTAAAGATCTTTTAAATGATCTACAGTTATATGAAACAAGCTTAATGGTCGAGCAATCCATATTAGTTTTTAATAAGCCCTGCGTTCGTTGTTGTCCTCTTATTACCGACTTGCTTACGTTCCCAGAACTTCCTGAAAACAATGTCCGCAGGCCAGAAACGATCACCATTATCGTTCAGGAACAGGTCGACACTGTTTAACGGAACAATGACCTTGAAGGCATTAAATTCATTATTTATATTGTTTATTTTATAAACTTGCACATTAAGGTCAGTCTTATATTTAATAAATGCCTCTATGTCCCCAGGAGTGGTTTCCTTATGTACTCTAGAGACATATAAGGATATTTTCCTCTCTGCTGCCTTAAAGTTAAATTGCTCCAAGGGCTGGGCGACTCCCCTCCTATTAATAATTTTACGACGTTTGTGTTGCACCGTTGACCAATAATCTTTACCTTGCTTGGAATTGTTACTAGTATTCGTTGCATTCTTAACAGCCTCAGCCATCGTGTAATTCCGCTTATCAGCTGTTATAATTACGCTCGAGTCGCTGCACGTAGGCGCTAACTCGCTCGCGAGTGTACGTGGCGCGCAGCGCATTGCACGGCCGCCGCCGCCGCCACCCACTCGCCGCTCGATTATCGCTGTCTCGCTCTCACGCGACACCTGAGACGGCACGCGCTCGCTGCTACACTCGCTGTTGCGCTCCCTCTCCCCCCTTCGCGCTGCCCCCGCGCCGAACGCTTGTTTCGGCCGCGGTGATCGTTCGAAATCAATGCTTTCGGAGAATATTTCTTCTACCTCCTTTTCACTAATGCTTATAGATGGTATTATAGGCAAAGTATTCGTTGTCCGTTTCAATATTTCTTTAGCATTTTCACCCTCATTCTTCGATAATGCGTCTTGAACTGTGTCTTTTAACTGCTGTATTTCGAACTTAAGTGATGCCACCTCCTCCTTGTTCGCTTGCGAGGATACCTCCGAATTGTCTCTTCGCAAGCTGGCGACTTCTTTTTTAAGTAGTGACATTTCCTTTAGGAATGTAGTCACATCTATATGGTCAAACGTGACCGGTGGTAATTTATTGAGATCTTTAGCCACAAAAATCGGTAAACATTCGGGATCTGTTTCCTTCACGATCTTAATTATTTCTTGCACACTCTTCTGCTGGTTACCTTCTTTTCTTCTCATAAGTTTCCGTGAAGGTGCCAGCAGCTTGTAAACAAGTTGCCTGGCACTTTCAATCTCCGCATCGGCAAATGCACTCATACATATTTGCACTATAGCTGTCTCTGGAAGTGTGTCCACTTTGTTACACACAAAAGCCAACAATTCACTAATTACAACATTACACGCATTACATTTCAAATCAGTATCCTTAGGGTCTCGTTGCGGAGATCGCGACATGGCTCAAGGCCGCGGCGCACGGCGCGCACGCACTCGCACGTCTAGTCGCAACGGCAACGTCACGCCGAATGAGCGAGCGCCGGCGCCGTCACATGAGTACCATGTTATTAATTACGGACCACCTATATCGATAGGTGACTGACTAGGGTCGCCATGCGATGATGGAACAACGGAATTGAAATGATACACACGACAGTAGGATAAAGACTCCCTTTTATTGAAAAATACATTCCTTTATATAGTAAGGTAACTATGACTAATACAGTAAGTATGTAGGTTAGGTAGGTTTCGTGTTTCTTATGTTTATATTATGGTATTATTACATGGCTAATATTACATACCCAATAACCAAATATGGATAGTGTCTCATATTATAGATACCGTTCTCAGGTTCTATTTATTTATCTCATATATCTATTTACCTACTACAATTGCATTCAAATATAAGCTTTTGAGAAAAGAAAATAAAATATTATTAATAATAAACGATGTGTATTTTCGTGTGAATGGTTAAATTAAAATAATAATGTGGCGCGTTGGTGAATTTCGACCTATCCCACTAAATTACACGATGAATGTAATTTCCCATTAAGATTTGAGTATTAAAAACCATAATAATCAATATAAACAATCTTTGTTAATTACCTAGGTGATATGATGGCGGTTTCTTGTTTTTATTTTAATAATTCACGTCACTTCACGAGTCAATGTCAACGAATGAGCGGTTACGAGCGATTGAATGAATGATTTTTGGAGACTCTGGTTAAAATATGGTAACAATGTTACGACACGGCGACGTAAATTAAAAACTGTATGTTACTGTGTCGACCTGTCCCCAATTTTAGTTGCAGCGACTACTCTAACACGATACGGTGACGAGATTATGTGTCGAGAATAAATCAGTGTAGACACTACGTGTCGAAACAGTTACGTCACGTTACCTAAAATGGCTTTATGGGAGTGTTTACATACTTTACAGTGAATAATTTATAGGTAATTTGATTGATATTGTTGACATATCATTTAGATAATTATTAAAAGAAATATTAATGAAATTGTGTTATTCATCTCTTTCTTTTCCTCAGTATAAATGTATATGTAAATATTTTAATCAGAAATAATTTATTTTAATATCATGTAGTACGTAATTTCAGAAAAATAAAGAAATTGTTTGCTATAATCACATATTTTAATTCACTGATTTTGAAAGAATGTAGAATGCATATAAAGTGTGGTTAATCCTGATTGCCTGAAATAGAAAAGCTTAATTATGAGAAAGCCACTATTCATTAAAAATATATTTTTTACTCAGCAGTTATTATAAACATATAACGGGTGATTTTTTAAGAGGTATAGGATTTGATTTTCAAAAAAAACAGAAAAAATTTGAAAAATTTGATGAAATCTTTATTGGAATCGATAGAACGATCAATATAATTTAATGTTTGAAGATGATTTCATGCAAATGCTGGCCGCGGCTCCGGTTTAGATGGCTCATTCGCAAGGCCCAATTTCGGCACACTCTCTCCAACAATGATACAATTAATACATTACATTTGCATGCCATTTGCAATGGCTAAATAGGCTTGTACTCTTGTAAATAATCTATAACATCAATTAATGTACCCTGTTTAAAGCAAATAAAGACTTCTTATTCTTATTCTTATTCTTATAACATATCAGCCGGTATATCACGAATAAATGCTTCAATATTGGCTTCCAGTGCGTCAATCGTTGCTGGTTTATCCCTGTAGACATGAGCCTTAACATGGCCCCACAAGAAATAGTCCAAAGGCGTTAGATCACACGATCTAGGCGGCCAATTGACGGGCCCAAAACGTGAGATAAACTGTTCACCGAAGGCGGCTCTCAATTGGGCCATTGTTTCGCGTGCCGTGTGGCATGTGGCACCGTCTTGTTGAAACCACATGTCAGGCATGTCCAATTCATCCATTTTGGGCAAAAAAAAAATCGCCAATCATCACACGGTAGCGCTCGCCATTCACAGTAACGTTACGGCCATTGTCGTCTTTGAAAAAGTACGGCCCGATGATGCCACCGGCCCATAATCCACACCAAACAGTACATTTTTCGGGATGCAGTGGTAGCTCTTGCAATGCTTCTGGCTGGTCTTCACTCCAGATGCGGCAATTATGCTTATTGACATATCCATTCAACCAGAAATGAGCTTCGTCGCTGAACACAATTTTTCGATAAAAAAGTGGATCTTCCTCCAACTTTGCCAATGCCCATTCACCAAATGTTAGACGTTGTGGGAGGTCGTGTGGCTTCAATTCTTGCACCAGCTGTATCTTGAAAGGTTTTACACCCAAATCCTTTCGCAATATTTTCCACGTAGTGGAGTAACAGAGGCCCAATTGCTGCGAACGGCGGCGAATCGACATTTCACGGTCATCACTAACACTGGCGGATACAGCCGCAATATTTTCTTCGGTCCTCACTCTACGTATGCGTGTTCGTGGTTTAATGTCCAATAATGTAAACTGGGTTCGAAATTTAGTCACAAGCTTCCGAATAGCTGCCTCAGTAGGCCGACCAAACTGCCCATAAATTGGAAGAAGTGCGCGATGCACTCTCTTAAGCGAGCATGCATTTTGATAGTAAAATTCAATAATTTGCAAGCGTTGTTCGTTCGTAAGTCGATTCATGGTTAAATTATAGACCAAACTGAACAAGTTTGACAATGACACAAGACACGATTCACGCGTGATCTGTCAAAAACAGTGTTGCCAAAAAGATACCAGCAAAATAATCACCCTTTATTTAATAACTACCTTGGTGGACCAGTGGTAGAATAAGCATCATGAGGTCCCGCGTTAGACAAATTTTTGGATTTATCTGTCTGGAAATTCTTAGTAGTAGTGCAAAATCTGGTAATGCGCCCGGTAAACACAATAAGCTTGCCTCCTACTATATGGGACTTAACAACATAGTTCCTCCTACTAGCTGGTGAAATGTTTATGTAGTAATATACCTCTGCCTACTTCTTGGTGATACAGGTGTGACACTCTGTACATGTATGATGATGTATATTTAAATTAGGGATGTTCATGTAAAAAAAATATCTATATTTTTATCGATATAATATATCGTAGTGTTCTATCGATACTTTGCGATATATCGTACAAATATATCGATATTTTGGATATATCGTAAGCGATTTGTATTTAACTAGCCTATAATATTGAATATTAGATAGGGTTCAGGTTAATATGAGTAAAACAGAGTGCAGAAACAAATCAACTTTATTTATTTATAAATCCCAATACTTTTTCTCCAGATCTTGCAAAAATAAAATTTTATTTTCTCTTTTGGCTTGCAGTCTGCTTCTCTGCTGAGTTAAAACCTGTGCGGTTTTTGAGAAAAGTCGCTCAGATGGAACAGAGCTAGCCACCATTGTTAAATATTTCAATGCTACATTATATAACTTTGGGAACTACTTTGTAATCTACCCACACTTCTAATGGGTTTTCGTTAAATCTACTAACCGGAGCCCTCAAATAAAGCGATTACTCATCAGAAAGACTTTCGTCTGTTTTATTTGTCTTCCAATTCCGCTGGACCAGTTTATGGTAATCGCTCCAGAGACTATAATCCGATGACAGACTAATTTTGTCGGAATTGTCAGAGTCAGATTCCGTAGTAGTACATAATTCATCCTGCTGAGTTTTTTTAATTATGTCTTTAATTTTACTAACGGCATTTGCGCAGGCCAATGCAGGTCCAATATTGTAGCAATAGCCAATGATGATACGTGTTCGATAGCGCCCATTCGTTTGTTAATCTCGCTAAGAGTGCGTTTATGTACCTCCTTGATTAAAGGTTCTTCAATTACTAAGTATTTCAGTTTTGATATCATGCAGTGCACTAATGGAATGACCTTGGAACTAGTACAATATTTATCACCAGATATTTCCTTAGTCGCTGCTTCCAGTGGACGTAAAATGTTAAGAAGCGATGTTAATATTGTCAAGTCCATACCAGTTACCATCGGCGGTGCTGTTTTATGACGAATCAAAATTTCGCTTACAGCATTTCGTAAATCAAGAAACCGTACAATCATATAGTACGTACTGTTCCAAAGTGTAGGGGACATCCTGAATCAATTTTGTGTCAGCCTTAACTGATTTACGCAACTCATCGCTTGCCACACAACTTTGTTTAAAAAAAGTAACAATATTTTTTACTTTCGTTATGATCAGTTGTAATTCAGGAATCCCCAAAATATGTTGAGCAACTAAATTAAGTGTATGCGCAAAGCATGGGATATGCTTTTTTTTCCAAATGCAATTTCGACAGCCTTCACCATATTTGCAGCATTATCTGTTACTACCGCTGTGACTTTATCCGTATTAAATCCCCACTCTTCACATGTTTTAGTGAGCATTTGTGCAATGTATTCCGACGAATGTCTTTCATCTAAGTGGTACACACCCAATGTTACGGAATAAAATCCAATTCCGATGCCGAAATGAGCAGTTACAACTAGGTAACTTCTCATTTGTAGATCTGACCAAATGTCACTTGTTAAGGTAAGATTTTCTACACAGTATAATTTGTTTTCCATAACGTTGATAATGCATCATACTTTTCATCTAATCAGCGTGTCACAGTGGATCGGCTAGGAATCTTGTAGTGAGGTGCCGTAACTTTCAAAAGATTCTTAAAACCTTCATTTTCAACTAATGAAAAAGGCTGATTGTCTTTACAGATCATGAACATTATTGCATTATTAATTCTTTTAGTTTTGTCACCAGTAGAAGTATATGCGTATATTTCTCCAAAACTACTTTCAATTGACCTCTGGCGTTTAAAAGGCAATTCCCTATTATAATCAATCTTTTGATCAGTTTGAGAATTGTTAGTACTTATCTCGCTAGTATCCATTTGCGGCGACGTTGAAGTTGAAGGCAACAGTTGATGTTCGTTAACGGTAGATTTAGACATCGTGATATTATCTTGTTTTGAAGAACTAGGGATAGGGTTTGACAAATCTGAATCTTTTGTAACAGCAGCAGCAGCAGTATTTTTATTTTGAAAAACTTCCAGATAGACAGCTTTATGAATTTATTTTTTATATGAGCCATTGCATTGGAGGTATTGCCAGCCGTTTTAACATTTTTTTGACATAGCTTGCATCTGGCTGTTTTCTCGTAATTTTTTTCGTAATATTGCCAAACAATACTTTTTTTATTAGGTGCCATGTTGAGTGAAATCGTAATTTCTGAAAAAAAAAAGAGAACAACGTGAGAAAGACAAAGAGTAATAGTCACAAAAATAATGAAATAAAAAATAAATCCATCGAAATAATTAATCGACTATGTCCCACCCCTAACACTCTTGAAAATAAAAACAAAATGGTCAATTGACCACAAGATAATTAAAACTACATATTGGGGAATTTCATGCAAATACTAAAGCATTCAATTATTTATTGTTTCATGCTAATAAATAGTAATCTTTGATAGCACTTTAAAATCACGTTATACTTACTGTATGAATCGTAAACTGTATTAAACAAAACAGACAACTTTTATTTACAGGTTATTTTATACTGAGAACGAAGCGAATAATCACAAACCACAGATTAATTAAAGATATAGTACGAAGCCACAGATCATAAACTAAGTAGGTAGTAATTTATACAGATTATAAATTACTACTAGTGCTGCCCTCACGGAGAGTAGAAGAATTTCGTGTCTTTGCGTTTTATTATTGTGAACAACTTCATTACAGACAGATATAATCATTTTATAAAAAAAAAGAAATGGAATGTGCTTTTAATTTCTCCCGATAATTGATATATCGAATGAAATGTATCTATTGTACGTACCGATACTAGATGATTCGATAATATCGGGTTGCATCGATATATCGCGGACATATATCGATATTTTACGAAATATCGATTTATATCGTGCACTCCTAATTTAAATTATAGTTACCTAACCTTAACCTTAACCTCACCTAATTATTCTAATGTCTCTTGTTTATGTTTTAATATGAGCTCAGCATGACTGGCTTTTGCTGTAGCCTCCTTTAATTGCTGCTTTAAAATCAGTATTTCAATGTTATGCTTCTCCTGCGCCCGCCTTGATCTATCTTGATATTCTTTATCACGGATTTCATCTCTTGAACGGGTTCTTGAGGGCTGCGGTCTTGTAGAGACATTTTGAGGTGGAATTTGCAAGGGTTGTGAGTTATCACTTAATGTCACTTGCGCCGCAGAGTTGGAGTCATGTACCAACATGGGCGATAACGGTAGAACAATAGTGTCATCTGTAATGATCACAGGGTTTGACGCCACAGCTTCTGCAAGTAAAACATCAAGTAATCTCAACTACACCAATGTTATATGAAACATTGTACTTATTTTAGAGAAACCAATACCTTCAACTGCATCCGAGTCTATAGCGCTGTCAATTGCAACTATGAGAGCTGGGGCAATAACAGACACGTCTGGGTCGATTTCAGCATCATTTATTGAAGGCCCACCTCCAGTGGCGATTTTATGTTGGCGTTCCTTCGTGATGGCCTGCCGTTGGCGTTGTTTTATATTGATCCATAGGCGTCCCAATTGTTTACTTGAGGCCTAAAATTTAGAAAAATAGAACGTGAATAACTTACACCATTAGTAAATACAAGAGCTATTGCAGGCATTAATTAATTAATGTATTTAGTATAATTAATATAGTTTTATAATTTACCTGACTTGTAGCAATGGGACTTGCATTAAATTCCGTCGTGACACGGTCCCAAGCGTCGTTTTTGGCCCGAAGAGACGCTCTATCGATATTTTTGTTTTCTATGATATTATTATATTTTTCAAAATATCTAGGTCCATTTTTTTTTCATTCGGCGTAAATAGATGTTTTCTGGCATCCATTATAGGTACTATATAAAATTTTATAAAATACACTCGACACAACGATAACAGTAATAGCAAAGAGTATGTAAACAACGTTTTAACTATATAGCACACAGCCAATATAACAACACAGCATGGGTTTCTTTTTTTTTCACAGATGCCGTAAACGTTATTTTGTTGCGTTGATGCAAAATATTTGACGTCTCGTGTATTAATTCAAAATATATTTATTGTATTATGGTTGATAACTATTTTATTGAATAAAAGTTAAAAATATATACGATTATCTTACTGTTTAAAATTTTGACACCGATTTAAGGTCGATTCACACATATCAGTGAACCCACAGTTCCGGCGCAGTACCGTTACAGTTCCGTATCCGTGCTACAGTGGTGCGTCAGTGCTTCAATTCACACATATCAGGCACAGTACAGTTCTCTGCGGGTCTTCGTGCACGACGTTCCCTTCAGACTAGCGTTGACGTCGATTGTTTTGATGGCACTCTTCAATAACACAGAATTAGCTATGATAGCCATTGCTTTAGACGAAGAAGAAGAAGAGAATCGAGGAAAAAAAAGAAAATGGGTACATGAAGCATGGAAGTTAAGAGAATCTGAAGGAGAATTCGTGACATTATACAAAGAATTAATTAAACACGAAAGAAAGTATTTTGAATATTTTAAAATGTCAGAAAGCTGTTTTAATATTCTCCTTCAGAAGCTGGGAAATAAATTAGTAAAGAAAGATACTCGTTGGAGGAAGGCTATATCTCCTAGAGAGCGGCTAGCAATTTGTCTAAGGTAGGTAAACCAGATTTTATTAACTTTATTTTTACCTTTTTGGAGGTAGGAACAGTCGACAACATATCAGTGAACACATTTTTTGCAGTGCAGATGTATCCATCCACTGACAGGTATGTTAAGGATAACTTTTTAATTAAAATTCTGAAAATATGTATTTAAATCAGTTTTATTACTTCGTATGTGGCACATAAACACATTATACTTTTAACACTTTGTTAAGTTCTAGAGCATTATCATTCGTTAACTGTATAGTTCATAACAAATTGCTGCACATCACTATGTTGAAGGTATGATTGTGTGGGATCTACTATATTAGCCAATCCAGTAGAGTCAAGAATAGATTGCGATGTGAGATTTGTATTTGTTGGTTCAGTTGCAATATCTCTTGGATATAATGGTACATTTTGCTCTGTCATCATCTTCATCTCATATTTTTGCACAGCAGTAAATATTTCAGTCTTAGCCAAATTTAAGTAATATTGATTCAAATTCTTCAGTGTGGGTGCAATACCATTTAAAAAAGCATCAACTGGGTGCTCGACGCGTTCAGCTTTTTCTTGATTTTTTTGAAGAACATATTCCATTAATGAAGATGCTGAGGATGGTTTTGGTGTGCATTTTGTCGAACCTTTTCTCTTTCTTAAAGTAGATGTAGTAGATGGAGACGACAGTTGCGGCACCTGGGTATCCTGGTAGCAGGCTGGCCGACAGGTAGGTAGGGGTTCGCTAAATAAAGAACACGAATCTTTAGGAATTGAGTCTTTATTTATGCCAACTACTGTTGCCTAACCACGTCCAGATTCTGAGGTAGTAGGTAGTACTGAGAACACTGGCCTGAACTGTGGTGCAGCTCTGCTGGGCGGCCCAGCTCCTTCCCAGGTTGTGCTTGGGTCTTCCACTCGCCGCCAGATGAGAAAGGTCGCGTAGCGAGGGTCCCAAAAGGTAGAATATAAATTGAAATCCTGGAAGCGCAGATACAAGGCAAGCGTTAGCAAAGCTTGGACCACGTAGCCGGGTCCAAAGGTCACAGTGTCCCAGCAAACAAAGACAAGAGGAACAGCTAATACTAGGTCGAAACTAGAAGAAGAAACACCTTACAATAGAACACTTTAAACAAATGCATGGAAACTTACCCCAGCGGGATTCCGAATAGTAATTTGTTTAGACAATTTAATATTAATTAAACACTACAAAAGTAGGTCATCTGAGACCGTGTGACACAGCCGTCACGTCCGATGCGTTTAAGTAGTCTGGCCGTTGCCTTTTACGAATGCACCCGAAGCTAGCCGAGCGGTCGCGTGCGGCACGACTGGTTTTTAACTTATTTAGAGATGCTTAGGCGCAATAGATACGAGGACCTTCGCGTAAACAATAAATGGTGGGTTCCGTAGTGTATATATTTTTTTTATTAATAGTTTAATGTAGATGAATTATATTATATTTTAATTTAGTTATTTAAATTTGATAAGTTGTAAATAGTGTTTCTTATATATTAATTAAGGTGTTTTTATTGATAGTTTTAGAAATTCTAACTTAAGGCTAGCAACGTACAACGTTACACAGTGATGGTGGTGATGGAGTGGATACATGGCTTGGTGATGGTGTGGGTGTGCGGACGTACAGTGGTGATGCAGTAGACACATGGCTTGGTGATGGTGTGGGAGTGCGGACGCACTGTGGTGATGGAGTGGATACGTAGCTTGGTGATGGAATGGATGCTTCGTGACTAGCGACAATGTGTATATCAGGTGAAATGGATACGGTATTTCGAGGCTCGTTGGTTTCGGAGTCAGAATTTTCTTTTTCTGGTTCTACACTTTGTACTGTCAGTCGTTCATTGAAATATTTTTTCAAAAAATGTAATTGTTCATAGTACTTGTATAATTTAACATTGGTCTTCTTTTGTCCACTTTTAGTTTCCGTTTTCTTCAACGATTTTCGATAGTTGTCTCTTATGTTATTCCATCGTGTTTTGCATGTTGAACCTGCAATGAAAATAATATTATACATAGATTTATTTGTTCCAGGTATCTAACAACAGGGGATTCTCTGAAGACAATTTCATTTAGTTACCGCTTGGGCCACAGCACAGCATATTCCATAGTTATGGAAACATGCAAGATAATAAAGGAAACTCTGATGAGTGAAATGCTACCTTTGCCTACAGAAGATAAGTGGAAAATTATTGCCAATGACTTTAAATTGTTGTGGAATTTCCCTAACTGTGTCGGAGCACTGGATGGTAAGCACATAACAATTCAGGCTCCCTCGAACAGTGGATCTCTATATTTTAATTACAAGAAAACATTTTCAATTGTTTTGATGGCCCTTGTGGACGCGAACTATAACTTTATTGCCGTTGATGTTGGGTCTTATGGCAAAAACAGTGATGGTGGCATTTTTGCAAATTCCAACCTAGGAAAAAGACTACAGCAAGGAACTTTAGGTATACCTGGAAATTCTCCGTTGCCAGGAACATCAATAGAAACACCACACGTGATTGTGGGAGATGAAGCATTTCCTCTCAAAACATATTTAATGCGACCTTATCCAGGGCAAAATTTGTATGACGACAAGCGCATTTTTAATTATCGTTTATCAAGAGCAAGAAGAATTGTTGAAAATACTTTCGGTATATTAACACAAAAGTTTAGAATATACAATAGACGGATCCAAGCTAACCCAGAAAATGTAGATAATATAGTACTCGCTACTTGTATTTTACATAACTTCATCAAATATTTCAATCCAAATACAACACATGCATCAGATTATGAGGGTAATCAACCTCATACAAGCAGTTTACTGGAAACTGTGCAACCTCAAGGCGGAAACGCCACAGCGGGCGCATTTCACGTTAGAGAAGTATTCAAAAATTATTTTATTTCTGAGGCAGGATCAGTACCCTGGCAAGAAGATAAAATATGATTTGTACTTTGTCTATTAAAATAAAGCAACTTACTTACACTGTATTATTTTATTTTAAAACTAGCGGCCCATCTCGACTTCTCACATGTTGTATTTCAAATGCAACAACAATTTAATCTTTTTGCGTCGGATTACTATAAAATCTACTATCTTTTAAAATCGGTCCAGTAGTTTGTAGGTTCAAACACATAGACAAAAATCTAATCTTTCCTCTTTACAATAGCACTGTAGATAAGTAAATTTTGACTTACCGTCTACATTCATTTGTGTTCCTATTTTGTTCCACAAATTGTTTTTGTATTTTGTATCCATATACTTTGCATGAGATAAATCATACAAAACAGTATTCTCACGAACTAATTCAATCAACACCTCGTCCTCCATTTTGTTTTCGATGCAGCGGCGTCAGTGATCCGTGATAAAATATCGTCGTCGCCGATCACGTCCGTGATGGCCGGTGCCGGTACTGACACTGACACTGACAAGTGTGAATACATCCATAGAGAATGTTTGAAAGAATAATTATCACTGATGCGGTACTGTGCCGGAACTGTGGGCTCACTGATATGTGTGAATCGTCCTTTAAGCATTGTATAAATTAAATAATACAATACTGCAATGGAAATACAAAACGTAATGAATTATAGCTAAAATAGTTCCTTCATTGTGACGTAATAAATATTAAGATCAGGGTTTCACTGTTAGTTACACGGTTTCACATGACGTCATATGAGATCTTGATTTCAATATCGGTATCATCTGAGATGCTGCTGATATGTTTTTATTAATAAGTAACAATCTTAAGATGCTGAACTCGACATAAGATCGTATCAACTGAGATCGATCTCAATACCGCGACTGGGATCGGTTTATTAATATGGGCCTTAGAGTTCGGGTTGTAAGGTGTCGTAAAATGAATATGTATGTTATGCATAGCACATACTTCTGTGATAACCTCATTATCGAATTTGGGATCTGAATCGGTAGTAATTTTATTTGGGATTCCGATAATTGAAAATAAACTAAGCAATGCTTCCGCAATGTGAATACTGGTTGCGGCCGACAATGGCATCGCTTGCGCGTACTTTAAGAAGTTATCAATTACTGTTAGAAACGTTACGCCGCCGCTACTACACAAATCCATATACATATGCTCCATTGGATTGTGGGGCATATCCGTAAGGGATAAAGCTAATTTTAAAGGGTTGCGTTCATATTTGGATTTAAGTCATTTATTATTTTTGAATCGATAATAGCATGTTCGGACAGTGATAATTCTTATGCATCCTCTATGTAAGGTTTTGCCTTCATGATATTTTTTAATTAATTCTATTTGTTCATTTTTATTTTCCACTAAAGTGACTCGCGCTGTACAACGTACTAATTCGTCCTCTATCGCTAAACACGGTTTTTACTACTTTACAGAATATGGGGTACAATTCCTCGTAATAAAAGTAACAGTGAAATATTTATTTATTTATTTTATTTATTTATTTATTTATTTATTTAGGTCTACCAGCTATTGTTACAGTAATACATGCATAATTTACAAAAATAGCATCCTTATTACTAACTGCACAATCTTTACAGGTAAACACCACTTGCTAATTAGAGCATGTTAGATTAACCTAATTTAACTTTAAATTTAAAGAATTACAAATACCTTACTTAACTAATTATTGGGAAACACAAGAGAGAAAGAAACCAACACTAAAATTATACAAAATAAAATGCTTAACAAAATGCTTCCTAAATGCTTGCATTGGAAATTTCAAGGATCTTTCCAATAAAAGCATTTAAGGAGCCGCAATGAATCGATTTATTCGATCAGGTATGGTGTGTTCTTTAAGAAATTTTATTCAAAATTCAAATTCAACTTCATTTATTTTGCTGGATAAGGGTTTATAAAGGTGTTATACAAAAAGTTTGCTTTATATTAATACAGTCCTCCTTATTCTACCCATTAGGCATGCAATATTAAAGATTCTTTACACAATACAATAATAACAATGTCTCAATATTAATAATGTAACATAATCATTATTTTTAATAGTAGGTATTTTCAAATTAATAATAATAGTCAATGTTATATTTGGATAGTTATGTCAAGCAGGTATATAAATCTAAAATAATATGATGTCAAAATAAAGTAAAATAACATTGTACCATAGTTAATAATACATAATTAATTGCCCTCCGGGAATTCATTGATTTTATAATAACATTTATTCACCAAATACTTATGCATATGTTTTTTAAATAGATTAATGTTTAGATCTTTTAACTCATTTGGTAGTCTATTATAGATTGTAGGTGCCATACAATATATACTCTTATGGAGTAGAGCTGTGTTTGACTTGCGCAGTCGCAGCCTATTCTCGGTTATTTGTCTCCTATTGCGGGTAACAGTATCCGCCAAAGTAGGAAATAGTTCAGGATTTGATTTTACAAAGACTGCAATTTCAAAAATATAGAGAGAGGGAAGAGTTTTCAGATTATACTTTTTAAAGAATGGTACACAACTTTCCCATGTTTGTAATTTAAAGATTGCACGTAGACGTCAACAACGTCGACGTTGGTATAACGTGAAGTAAAGATTGCATGCCAGGGAAAAAAGAACTAAAAGTACCATGGCAAAATCATATGATACATTGATAAATTGTGTGTTTTAACACATAATATGCTACTAAAATAAAAATAAATAAAAATCTAAGAATACATACGTATGTTTTACGCTTCATCATCACATTTTTAATAAATGAATTGAATTCGGCGAACCATTTCACTTTGGGTTGGTAAACATTACCACTAGCACCAGATGTGGATGACTTCTTAATCTTGTCTAATTCAAGGTAGTATGTAGAACGAATAATTTTTATTTTGTTTTTCACATCTTCCACTGTGTAACCTTCAATTTCCATACCAATGCACAGGTTTTGCAAAGCAGTTTGTTTTGTTTGCAGAAGGTTTATGGAACGTTTATAAATATACAATTTTATAGAACGTTTTATATGCTTATCGAACATTATAACTACTGAGTACTTTAAGCCTTCGATTAGCGTTTTTTATGAATTGTATTTCAATCTTCGCATAATGCTTTTGGTCTTCATTTAATTTACGTAACATAGGAACTAACATCAGCGCAAAGTTTTTTCTTCGTCGTCGTCGTCCTGTACTTGTTTGTCTTTTAATATGTCAAGTAATTGTTTTTCATAATCTGTTGTATTGTTGTCTCGAGAACAGTTCTTCTGTTCTGTTCTGTTCAGTTCGCAGTGAAATTCTATTGTTATTACTGGGTTGTGAATTCTGAGCTGGAGCAGACAATATCACATGCTGAGTTTCTACTCATCACTCCTCGTGACAATACATTTACATCCTGAGTAGAAACAGGCGACAATACGTTACTGCTTGTTCTTCTTGTTTCTCGTTTTTGCATAGAAGGAATTAGAAAAAGCATTGATTCAAAATGTACATATTTCTTTTTCTTTGGAGGAGCAGCTTGTCCAGATTTGCCTTGTTGTAATGCCAATTCCTTAGCGAAACAATCTTTCATGTTTTTCCATTTCTTTTGTGTGGAGTTTCCTGAAACCAAACAATAATCAAATTCAATATCTTGTTTACAGGTACCTTGCTACGGGAAATCTTAATTGGCGCTACGACTATCAGTGAAATTATTTATCATACATGCAAGCAGTTATGGTTATATTTGCAGCCTATTTATTTAAAAGAAATGACAAAAGAAGACTGGTTAAACATAGCACGAGGGTTTTTTGAACAAACACACTTTCCAAATTGTGTCGGCGCGATTGACGGCAAGCACATAAGAATCGAAAGACCCGATCATACCGGCTCAGAATCATTTAATTATAAGAAGATTTATTCGATTATTCTGCTTGCGATTGCCGAAGCTAACTATAGCTTCGTAGCTATTGACGTGGGTGCATACGGATTCAACAGTGACGCCAAAATTCAAATTTTGGTAGAAGACTTTTAACAAACCAACTAGATTTACCAGCATGCTTAATAATACCAAATTATAATGAAGGATCTGAAATGCCATTTGTGTTTGTTGGGGATGAAGATTTCCCTCTTTTAAAAAATTTGATGAGACCATACCTAGGCAGAAATTTATCTGTGAAAGAAGAGATTTTTAACTACCGACTTTCTTATGCCAGAAGAACTGTTGAATGTACATTTGGCATTATAATAATAATAATAACGATTTTATTTTGCGTGGCATAAACGAAATACCTTATAGACTAACATACATACAATTAGTGTTAGTATTTATATAACTTATTAACTATGTTAGTAATGCTTCACTTGCACTTCGTTCTTGTGCATTCATGTGGCACTTGTCCGCGGAAGCGACGGAACACCACACCCTTCGGCCAAAAGTCCTCCTTCATAAATACATGAAGAACGCAAGTTGGTACTCGCACCACGAACGCCTTGAAGTTGACGTTGCGACGCGACTCCAGCAGCTGCACTCTTGACATGTACTTGGACTTCTGGCGTACATACTCCGCGATATCCTCCGCCTTAGTGGTGTAATGCAGGCGAGAGATGTACACTGGTGTGTTCGGTGCTGCAGCACGCAGGTTTGCACCAGGCTCCACAGGAGCTGTGCCGCAGCAGTTCTTATTGGTTTTCTGACGGCGCTTCCTCCTTTGCACGGTCACAAAACCACCCTCAGCATCATCCTCCCGGTTCTTTGCCATCTCAGGTACCGACTTCGCGGCGGGAGCAATGGGCGTGCTAGCAGCTATCTGCTGAGCCTCTATCCGTTTAGGTCGCGCGGCGATGCGGGGAGGAGCTGCGGGGACAGGGTCGGGGCTGCAAGGCGCGCATGTAGCGCACTCAGCAGTCACAACATTCCGCGGCGACAAAACTACTGACGCGAAACTTGCGACCAATGCATTGAAGCAGCCTGCGCCTCGACGCGTGTTGACGTTGTTATTACGCGTCGGTGACCTACTTAAATCCACAGAATTGCACAACTCTTCAACCTCCGTGCGCAAAACCATGACGGTGTCCTGGGATGCCTCTAACTTCTTGTGTACATCCGCTAAACTGGCCTTAAGGAAGACGATTTGGATCAGAGGATTTGGTATACGATACAGATGATTCAGCATTGGATACAGAGGATTTGGTATACGATACAGAGGATTCAGCATTGGATACAGAGGATTTAGAATTGGATACAGAGGATTTGGTATACGATACAGAGGATTTAGCATTGGATACAGAGGATTTAGAATTGGATACAGAGGATTTGGAAGTATCGGCTTTCATCGATGTATTTTCCGTGTGATACCGTTCGGGAAAATCTACTCGTTTAAATGATCTACTTCATCGACACTATCGTCTCGTAATTTGTCGAAGTAATGAACTTTGCGAGAGGGGTCTTGCACCTGATTGTATTGACGACCAGAAGTCGAGGGTTGGTTGTAATATTGATTACGATTGTTGTTATATTGCCGCTTTCGGCAGTTCTCGATAGTGTGCCCGATGTTTTGTAATATCGGCATACTAGATCGCTAGTGTTTACCTTCTTGTGTGCGTCTGCCACACGAGGGTTCTGTGGTGCGAGAAACCGACTAGTTTGGGGTTCGCGTCGGGGTAAGAATTTTGGTCTATCTGTGTTGTTAAAGAAAGGCTGTAAAGGCTTCTTTGTGATGCTGGCTAGAATCTTTTCTTCGGCGACGGCAAATTGACTGCTGCATTGAGCGAGTCAGGGTCGCGGCATTTAACGAACTGCGAAAGCCGCGGATGTAACCCTATTACAAAAGTGTGTACAGCAAGGTCTTGCGTTGCTGCCACACGACCTGCCAATTCAGTCTTTTTCTTGGTGGGTATAGAAATATTTATTTCTGTCAAAAGTTTAGCGAGACATGTTTCTATTTTAAGGGCAAATTGGTTTACTGATTCGGATGGGCCCTGTTTACAATCCTGCAGCTCGGACAAGAGGTGTGTATAGTGTTTTTTCTCACCGAACTGTTGTTTGAGAAATTCTAGGAATTGCTCGAACGTATCGAATTGGAGACCTCTCTCTCCCCGTCTCCCCGTGACCATGGCTGCTGAAAAGCAACCGAAACGTCAGGGAAAGTATAAAAATAAATTAAATCTAAATAGTTTAATAATAATTTAATTAGCTTAAATATTAGTAAAGTTTAATATTAGTAGTAGTGTAAAAAAATTTCAAAATTTTGTACTAAAGTGTCAAATAAACAACGCGATAAAATCCGTATATAGCAGTTTAATTTCAATGAATAATATTCGCGTAAATAGAAGACAATATTACAGAATTGGTAATTTATATTACTCACAGTAGGGTCGCCACAACCGTTGCGAACACTGTCGGCATCATCGCGACCGAATTGATGAGGGGATGAGTAGCATTGCTCACTCGACGACAAGGCCTGCCAGAAAGCCTTCAGCAAGGCCTTCTCTACTGCACGGAGATGTTTGGCCGCGTTTGTTCGCAAGCAAACATGTAGACACAGGAGCACAACGTGGCGCGATATAGTATAGGTTCGACACAATAACTTTGCCGTAATAGAAAGTTCGCGGAGAGCGTTTCGGAGACGTATTAGGGTAAATGTTCAAGGGATTTTCGTATCCCACCGCTGCCACCAAATATTACACGAATCCTTCCGAAAGGCTTTTTAAAAAAACTAATTTATACGGCTAAAATAAAATATATTGTCTGTCGCAAAACACAAGGTTAAATATAGTACAAAATTCGACACTGAGTTTAAAGGCTATAGCAATATTATAATTGGCACAGGTAGAATTAGTAAAATGAATTGTCGCGACGAAAGATTCGAGGAGACTGGCTCTCGGAGCAAGAGTGCGCAGCTCGAATGCCGTGTTGCTGATGCAGCAAAACGATGTTACAGTGTAGCTAGGGTTGTCAGCTATATTTATGTGATGTTAGTTTTTCTACTAGCATTTTGGGTATATAACAGTGCGCTTGTATAAAAGCTGTTACATTTTTTTGCGGTTTTAGACCTACGATTAAACGCGTGCTTTTAATCGCAGTGCGTGCTAGGCCTTAATCCTATTATTTATATACAGGGTGACTCTTACTAGTTAATTATAATTCGTTTTAAATTTAAATTTACTTAATTATAATTTTTGAAGTGAAACCTTCTTTAGGCGCGTTGAGCACTTTTTGGGTGAACAAAAATCATGAAACTCGCGTCATCCTCACCAAACGCATTCAAAATTCAAAAATAATAATCTAATAGCTCGAGGATACAATTCACAAGTTACTTAGTTTTCACTTCTATCGGCATCGGCAGTCCCCAAAGACTACCCAGTATGTTTCTTTTTCACATATTAGGAGTATGTGCATATAAATTACTAGATAAAATATATTTGTAATGAAAAAGATATTGCTATTGAAGGTTATTTATTTGTAATATTCTAGTTTGGAATTATTTACAGCAACATTATTATTACCTATATATAAAGTCTATCTGTTCATACATAGAATCTCCTCCTTTTTGGAAAGTTGGTTAATTACCTTGCACGGGATGGTTTCCTTTTTTAACCTTTGACGACTTTGGTTGTTAGCAAAATACAGGTCTTTGGTACGGAAATGATCAGAGTAAATAATTGTTGTTTCAGCTGGTTGCCAGAGATCCTCTCCGCGGCTTTTTCTTATTATGTCTATCCACCTACTTCTTAAGATAGGATATTTAGGTATTCTATAAAAGTTTACACAACAACGGCTTCAGCACTTAAAGCTTACACAGTTTTTATAATTTTAATAGGTACACTACAATTTTATTAGTTAGTGTTATTTATAATACATAGAACACAAACTACTTTCTATATAATATGTAACGGGTATTAACGCGATCATGCATAATGTTTACCTTTTTTATGCTTGATGTTTCGACCAGGTTACACCAACCGTGGTCACAAGCTAATTACGTAGACTGTAGTCGGAGGCTGCAAAGAAACTCGGTTTACTTTACAATAAATTTAATTATATAGAAATTAAATTACAATGTTACTGAGTTACTTAGAAATGATAATTGGTCGATGGTTGTACCAAGAATGAAATTATGTTTTATTACATGTAAAATTACAACTTGGAAATATATTGCGAAATATAGTGGTGGGTGGCATGATATTGCAGGGACGTTATGCTGACTCGATGTAGGTGGCAGTTGCGAATCGCAGTACTGGTGACGAGCATCATCAGCGGTCCGCTGATTTACACCGATGCGTAACAAGCTGACATAAAAAAGGTAAACATTATGCATAATCGCGTTAATAGTCGTTACATATTATATATAAATCATGCAACGCGAAAGTTTAAAAGTTATTACATACTACTTTCGTTATCAGCACCCAAGGACCCCCAAAATTGACCTCCATCAGATTTTTAAATAAAATAAACAATGTCTGCCACCTCAGTGCTGGATAATACATATCATATATATTATGTACTAGCTGACTCGGCAGACTTCGTACTGCCTCAATCGATAAATAAAATACCTAAACTTTTGCATAAAATAAACTTAAAACAAACAAAAGGAATCCTTTTTTTATTAAAACAAATAAAAAAAAATGCTCGGTATGAATGAAGTTTTATTATTATTTTCGATTAATTACACATGATGTTGCTTACTTAAAAAATAGAGTTTTCCTGAAATACTGGCTATTGAAAAGGTTTCAATTTGATATTGACAGACACACACAGTTATGATACAGTCTGTTAATCAATTTAAAGCTTTCAGATAAACTATATTTTCTGTTTTGTTTTGCGGTGCGTAAATAAACAAAAATGATATTTTTCCGACGCGCGAACACGCGACGTATAATTGTCCATGCGCGAAACAGGGAAACTCCAAGTTGATTCCGCAAACTTCCAACGACTGGCCTTGCGATTTATTTATGGTCATCGCAAAGGCCAGACCTATTGGAAATTGTAAACGTTTAAAATCGAATGGTAAATCCGTTGGAATCATCGGTATACGCGAGATCAAGACATCCTCCCCTTTGTATTTGCCCTTTATGATTGTTGCCTCAATGACGTTATTCATCACCTTTTTCACAGCCAGTCTTGTTCTATTGTACAGTCGAGGTTGATTAATGTTACGCAGCATGATGATAACTGATCCTACTTTTAACTGCAAATTGTGAGGCGGTAATCCAGGCAATTCCAGTGAATTTAAAAACTCCGTGGGATAGTTGACTACATCATCCTAGTTCATAACGGTGTCGACTGATTTGAAGGCAACCAACTGTCCCGGAAGAAAATTCTGAATGGTCGCATTAAGATCCTCGACATCTTTATTTTTTGCCGCCAATATTGCTCGTTCATCCAGCCAATTATGGTTATTGAACTGATGCGCTATATCTGGGAAAACACGCTGAATAAGCTCCTCTTTTGAGTCTGTGATGTGTCAGAAATCTGTGGGTAATGTGATGAATCTGGTCGAGGTGTCCACTGCGACTTTATTATTTCCAATACATACAACTGCTTCGCAAACACATTTGCAGTTTCATCTTGTTGCAAAAATACTCGCATGTTAGTTGTTAATTGGAGTGTCTTTACGTCCCGCCACAAATATGATGATTTTAGGCATGCGTTTAGTTCATCAGCAACAGTTGATCGGGGAATAACTGGAAGAGTCTGACGAAAATCACCTGACAACAGAATCATGGCCCCACCAAAAATATTTTGGCTGTCACGACGATCTTTCAACTTTCTGTCCAGTGCCTCCAGTGACCTCTTATGGGCCATTGTGCATTCATCCCAAACAATCAATTTGCATATTCAAATAAACAATAGATAAAAAATATATTTTTAATAAAATATAATTAAATAACTTACAAATCTTTGTTCTTCGTTATCCTCATCCCCTTCAGCTGTAGCAATTGTATGAGTATCCATAGAAGTCTCAGAGTCTAATTGTAATTCTTGATCTCGCAAGTAATTCATTTCCAAAGTACCATAGCGTGGTATGTATATAGAATCTGTACTGACTCCAGATTTCATAGAATTGACATGTTTTTTCAGTTCTTTGCGGTAGTTTGCCCTCAAACTGTTAAATTTTTTTAAATCTTTCTTCTTTGCTTGAGTAAACATCTCATTATACTTGGCTAACAATATATCATAAGCCATACTTTTCTTGTCCCGATCATGATAAAGTTTATTTTTTACTTGCCATAAAGCTAAACTCTATACAATTCTACACACTCAAGTAACAACTCTCGTTCTTTATCTTTAATAGTATTCTTGCTCGCCATTTTGCTCAATTTTACAACATGACCATACAAACACCTTGACTGACCGATCGCGACCGCTCCAAACACTGAAATGACAAATATTCTGCAATACTAAGCCTACACAGTGCAAGAAAAAATATTGCGTAATAAAATTTAAGCTCGCTAAAACTTTTGTTCAATCATTGCGCAATGTTTCAATACTATCCCTACACGTTGAATAATATTGTGCAATCAAATATATTTAGGCCGCCTTACTCACTGTTCACAACGAGGAGCTATATTTATTTGACATGTAGGGCTATAAATTAAAGGGATATTAGTAAACTTAGTATATAAAATATTATTCTGCATATCTATTTTAGCGCTTAAAAATTTGAATAAGAAGAGAAGATAATACCTTTTTTTTTTGTTTTCCTGGGGGAATGCTTTGACGCATACCTCTCCGCGGGGCGACGGAGATGTTATGTCGGGCTCACCGGGGAGAGATACCCCGGTAATACCGATTAAACCTACCACGGTGTTCCTCGACATAACCATAGACGGCGGAGCCACGCGAATCGCTTTCACATGCAATCATTAACCCCGAATTACGTCTATCAACGTCATATACTTAGAATTTATATATTTCGGAACGTTTAAAACTAGGAAATAATGGAATATAGACAACGCTATCATGCTTGCTTAAGGCATGAGTGTTTATTACTTCAAAACATTCATGAACAATATAATTTTTAAAATATTTATTTGCTATTTTAGGGCTAATAAATGATCTTGAACTTCCTATATTTATCATAAATTTTCCCTTTATTTCAGGAATTTCTATGTGCGGTAACCTAAGGTTAGAAAAACAATTAATTGCTATTATTTCTGGGATTCGATCGCTAGATCTATGTAAAAATTTTCACTTTCATCGTATGTAACAGGTTCTTCCTGCTCACCTAAATATTCGTTATCATCCTCTAAATTATATAATTCATTCATACGAGCTTGCTGCGGCTTAGCTTGAGGAGCTGTGCGCATAGTTACATCGTCTGACAGTTTATTCTGTGGCGGCCTATAACCGAATTGGTTCTGGTTAAAGGGCGGTCTATAACCAAATTAATTTTGAGTATTTGGCGGTCTGTAACCAAACCGTTGTTGGTTAAAGTTTGGTCGGTAACCAAACTGGTTTTGATTCGCGTTGGGTGGTCTAATACCAAACTGTGGTGATGCAGTAAATTGGAGTTTTAGTGTTAACTGCGGCTTATACCCGAATCCTTGTGTATTAAATCTAGTTGAATGGGGATTTTGTGGTTGATTCTTCTTAAAATTATTATTTTGCGGTACACCAAACATAAATTGAGTTTGAGTGTTGTGTTGCGCAAAAAATGGTTTCATCCCGAATTCTTGTATATAGGGATTATTATGTGAAGTAGTTATGAAGCGTCTTAACCATTTTATTTCGTGTATTGTATTGGTATAAGAAATTAGCCTCTTCTAGTACGATACTTAAGGCGTCCTCTTAGGAATTACATCCTTTTAATCTTACTATACGCAGTAAATCTTCAGTTAGGTTATATAAGAATACATTCATTGACATATTATTATATATAATTATTTTACTGTCACGAAGGTTTTGGTCAGAAATAATATTTACTTTAGCTATTAATGTACTTCTTACATGTTGTATTCTATTGCAGAAATCTAGATAAGATTCGCCATTATTAATTATAAGTGTTCCTAATTCAATTGCTATGCATTCCTCTGATCTTAGTTCACCGAAAAGTTGTTCTAAAGTTTTCTTAAAAATAAGCCAGTTGTCTAAATTATTGTTACGTGCTGGGTTCGACGGATAAGAATATAAACAATATTACCGACTAAAACACGTTTTATTCAAACACACAATTGAATTTAAAACACAACACTACAACACTATACTTCACTTTTTCACTGTACTGCTTCAAACTCCGTAGTATTTCCGCTTCCGTACGCTTCGATGAACACTTGATCGCTTACGACTGTAAAACTCACTTGGCGGTGCGCGTGCGCCCTATTTATACGCGGCTAAAGCGCTTCTAGAGCTTTCCAGCAACGCTGTACTCGGCGTGTAAACAGCACGATGCTTCGAGAAAGTACCAGCATTCTCTCTAAGATTCTCGTACCGTACTACGCAGTTCCGTAAGATGTCAATAGATGGCGGTGTAAACTATTAGACGGAACCGCCGAGTCCCTCCCACAATGCCGAGAGATGTCACTGGGCGTAACACTGCCCCCCTCTTAGACATGTTCGTCCCGAACATTGTTGGATCCGTAGTAGCGTGCCAATCGATCCACATGAACGATCTTTGGTGTACCCCGTGGTCCTTTCTGGATCCGGTAGGTGACGTCATTCATCTTAGTAACTATGCGATAGGGTCCATCCCATTTTGCCTGCAACTTAGGAGATTTTCCTTTGCTGCGTGCCGGATTATGTAACCACACCAGCGATCCTTCCTCGAAGCCTTTATTGTTCGCCTTCCGGTCGTAACGGGTCTTCATCCTCTCAGACATCTGCTGACCGGTCTGTCTGATGTGCTCGTATACGTCATTTATCCTGTTGCGCAAATCATTCGCATAATCTGTTATGCTGCGTGGAGATTCAGGTGGGATGCCGGTGATCAAGTCTGCAGGTAATCGTAGTTCCCTTCCGAAGTTAGCGAAAGCAGGTGTTACTGATGTGCTTTCGTGAACGGCACTACGGTATGACAGGAGAAACGGTTGAATGTGTTTGTCCCAATCCTTTTGTTTGCTTTCTACAACTTTTGCCAGATATCTTTCCAGAGACTGGTTAAATCGTTCAACCATGCCGTCTGATTGCAGATGATAAGCGGTCGTTCTCGTTTTGTGGGTACCCATTACCCGGCATGTCTCCTTAAATACTTCAGACTCGAAGTTCCGACCTTGGTCACTGTGTATCTCTAAGGGCACCCCGAAACGACAAAAGACTTCGTGGACTAGCTTGTCGGCGACCGTAGATGCCTCTTGATTGGGAATCGCAAACACTTCCGGCCACTTTGTGAAGTAATCCATGACCACCAAGAAGTACTTGTTCCCACTTTGGCTTTCAGGAAACGGTCCGGCAACATCTAAAGCTATACGTTCCCACGGGGCTCCAACATTGTACACCTTCAATGCACCCCTGCTGCGAGTGTGTGGCCCCTTCACGGCAGCACAACTCGTGCATTTACGGCACCATTCCTCAACGTCTTCTCGACAATGGATCCAATAAAATCGTTCTCGGATCTTAACCAGAGTTCTCTTAACTCCCATGTGACCTCCCGAACTCCCATTATGATAGGTTGTAAAACTTCCGGTACCTTGAGCTTTGGCACGACCATTTGCAGATGACACTTGTCACCTCGAGCATTCTCCCATTTCCGGCACAGAACTCCATCCTGGATAACCAAGCTTTCCCACTGTGCCCAATAACTCTTGGTGGTAGGGCTCATTGCCGCAACTTCACTCCAGTGAGGTCTCGATACACCTGTTTTCTTCCATTCGAGGATGGGTCTTATGTCTTTGTCTTCTTGTTGCGTTCTCTGCAAAGTTTCCTTCCAGTCTTCGCTAAGATCCGTCCTCAACATCCTCACTAGTCCTTCCTGCTTAGCCTCTTGCCTGGCGCAGTGCTTACACTGGTCGGGACACGGTCTACGTGACAGGGCATCCGCATTACCATGTGACTTGCCACTACGATGCTGTATTACGAAGTCGAATTCCTGTAGTTGTTCAATCCATCTTGCTACCTGTCCTTCTGGGTCTTTAAACTGTAGTAGCCATTTCAATGCAGCGTGGTCAGTTCGCAGGTGAAATTTCCGTCCCAACAAGTATTTACTGAAGTGCTGCAATGTCTTTACGACAGCTAGAAGTTCCCTTCGTGTGACACAGTAGTTCCTTTCAGGTTTGGATAGGGCCTTGCTGAAGTACGCTATTACAACTTCATGCTCTCCTTTACGTTGAGATAACACGCCACCAATGCCGGTGTTACTGGCATCTGTATCTACTATAAATTCATGTTCATTGTCGGGATAGCCTAGAATTGGTGAATTACACAGATGTTCCTTTAGCTTCTGAAATGCGACGTCACAGCTCTCATTCCAGCAGAACTTTATCTTATCCTCGGTGAGCTTATGCAGAGGCCGGGCGATGTCAGCAAAGTTCCTTACAAACCGTCGATAGTAGGAGCACAAACCAAGAAATGCCCTGACTTGTGTCTTGTTCTCCGGAACTGGCCAGTCCTTGACAGCAATGATCTTATCCGGGTCCGTTTGGATGCCTTCTTCGGAGACCACATGTCCTAAGAAGTTCACTTGCCGCTTGAACAACGCGCATTTCTTTGGACTTAACTTCAGGTTGGCTCCTCGAATCTTCGAGAGAACGCGTTCCAGGTTGCGAAGGTGATCCTCGAAGGTGCGTCCTACTATGATAATATCGTCCAAGTAGACCAGGCAGGCGTCTCCAATCAATCCAGTAAGTACCCGTTCCATCAATCTCTCAAAAGTGGCAGGGGCATTACACAGTCCAAAGGGCATGACGTTAAATTGCCACAATCCTTTGCCTGTGGAGAATGCTGTCTTCTCCTTATCTCGAGGATGTATCTCGACCTGCCAGTAGCCACTTTTTAGGTCTAGTGTAGAAAACCACTTCATCCCCGTTAGCGTATCCAGAGTGTCGTCAATCCTTGGCAACGGGTAACTGTCTTTCTTTGTGATGTCATTTAGCCGACGATAGTCCACACAGAAGCGCATGCTGCCATCCTTCTTCTTAACCAAAACCACTGGTGAACACCATGGACTGGACGAAGGCTCAATCACACCTTCTTTCACCATACCCTCGATCATAGTGTCAACTTCATGTTCCCGTGCCACTGGTACACGTCTTGGTCGCTGGCGGATCGGTACCTCATTTCCTGTGTTTATTTTGTGTTGAACTAGGGCAGTCTTACCTATGTCAGCATCACTTGTCGAGAAGATGTCGGCAAACCGGTTTAACATCGTCTCAGCCTTGTTCTTTTCTTCTCTCGACAGGTTATTCTGGCAGTCCTTCAAGAGAGAAGATACGTCGTACCTTGCCCCTTGAACTTTGGCGTTGGTAGGCTGTTCATGGCATCTACGCATCCAAACTGCTCCTTCACAGGTGCCCAATATCGTGCCCTTCTTGAGTACCAGTTCTTTGTCACTTGGGTTCAGTGCACGTACCGATGTAACGTTGGTATTCCTAGCCAGAGTGCGTGCAATCTTCCATGAAGCATCGTTGTCCAATCCTTCTATAATTACACATCGATTTTCCTGATCAGAATTCCTTGGTAGACAAACCGGTATGATTGTTTCCGACCTCGGACGAAGTACTACTTTCTTCAGGCAGTACACTTTGCCTGATGATGCGCCCTCAATGAATACTTCTTCTGAGCCACACTTCAATACTCCTTGACTAACGTCGATCTCACAGTGATGCTTCCGTAAGAAGTCTAAACCCAGGATGCAGTCGTCCACTATGTCAGCCACGATGACGTTGTGGCGGTAAATTTTATTACCTAGTTTCATATCCACCCCCTTCTCACCTCGGACGGTTATGTGCTGACCGGTAGCTGTTCTTAGATGTATACATTCATGGTTCCCGTAGTAGTCCCCAAGAAACCGTCTTGCTAGTCGGAAACTGACGACTGTCCGAGAAGCACCAGTGTCCAATGTCATCTTGCACGGCATTCTGTTAATTTCGCCTTCGATAATCAGGCTGTTTCCGTCACACGATTGTGAGATCGAGATCCTTGGGGCTCTCCTATCACCAGCCAGCACCCGCCCCGTAGTCCTGGCGTCTACTCGTTTCCCTGCTGTTGTTGCCCGGCAGGCACATCAGGTGTTCCTTCTACCGGCGACTGGTTACTGCTGCGTGGACTCCTTCGCTTCGGGCAGCTCAACCTGATGTGGCCTCTCTCACCGCAGCTATAGCACCGGGGCGAAGTCGACACTTCCCTGATACGGTGAGCTCGATCATCCCGTCGTACTGCTTCCACTTCCAGAGCGTGGGCTAGGGCGTCCTTCAGGTTTTTGAAATGTCCGAGTCTCACTGCGGCCCTAACCTCCAGGTCTCGGATCCCGTCGGTGAAAGCTTGAACGAGGTTTCCGTCGATGAGCGCAGGTGAGGACTGGTACGCCTTTCGAACCAGCTTCTCCACCTCCAGGGCCCACTGCTGCAGGGTTTCACTAACACGTTGCGATCGGTCTTTCAGCTGGGCGCGAAACACGTGTTCCAGGTGTGCGTCGCCATATCTCGCCTCTAATGCCTCCAACAGCTTCTCGTACGTGATGTCTTGACCAAGCGCCTCTAACACAGTCAAGGCCTGGTCACGGAGCCCCAAGGTGAGAGCGGTCAGAGCCTGTTCTTGCATCCACCCGTTCGATTTCATGACGGCCTCGAACTGGATCTTATAGGCTGACCATGACGATTATCCGTCGAATGGTGGGACTTTAAAGCCTCGTGGTGAAGACGCCACAACCGCAGGTGCCACGATCCCATCGCCAGCCTTGAGCCCACGTATCGTTTTCTCCACCTCGGCGATGCGACTTTCATGGCGTTGGACTTGCTCTTTCACCTCCTTCACCTCCTTGCCAACCGTTGCGCTGAGGTCTTTTAACATCATCAGCTGCTCCTCCTGGCGGCGCATACCCTCCTCCTTATCGCGTTGCAGCTGTTCCTCAAGGCGGCGTGCCTGCTCCTCCTGGCGGCATGCCTGCTCCTCCTGGCGGCGTGCCTGCTCCTCCTGGCGGCGTGCCTGCTCCTCCTGGCGGCGGATGCCCTCTTCCTTATCGCGTTGCAGCTGTTCCTCGAGGCGGCGTGCCTGCTCCTCCTGGCGGCGTGCCTGCTCCTCCTGGCGGCGTGCCTGCTCCTGCATAAACGCCATCAGAGCCGCGAGGTCGGGGTTCACCGGCGAGTAAGCTGCACTAGATGGTTCCGCTGCAGCCGCGGAGTCACGTGATTCACCTGACGTCGGCGAGGGGCCGTCTCCAAAGCGCCTCTGGTCCACATCTTGCTGGCGCTGGTTCCTGGTACGCACCCCTTCCACTTCCTCCTTCGGTAGTACTGGCATATTCTTATCTTACTTCTGACACCAATTGTTACGTGCTGGGTTCGACGAATAAGAATATAAACAATATTACCGACTAAAACACGTTTTATTCAAACACACAATTGAATTTAAAACACAACACTACAACACTATACTTCACTTTTTCACTGTACTGCTTCAAACTCCGTAGTATTTCCGCTTCCGTACGCTTCGATGAACACTTGATCGCTTACGACTGTAAAACTCACTTGGCGGTGCGCGTGCGCCCTATTTATACGCGGCTAAAGCGCTTCTAGAGCTTTCCAGCAACGCTGTACTCGGCGTGTAAACAGCACGATGCTTCGAGAAAGTACCAGCATTCTCTCTAAGATTCTCGTACCGTACTACGCAGTTCCGTAAGATGTCAATAGATGGCGGTGTAAACTATTAGACGGAACCGCCGAGTCCCTCCCACAATGCCGAGAGATGTCACTGGGCGTAACATTATGTAGGTCGCTGATAAGCGACGCGGCTCTTCCTACTAACTTTGATGTGATAATGTGTAAAAGATATAAATACTGGTCAGGATTACCATGTACTCTACAATTATCTATAACATATTCACACTTTCTTATAAATAAGTTTAATAATTTTTCATCGCCATCCAACTTGGGAATGCCAGATGTAAATTTTTTCAGAATTTTGTTAATTTTATCCATTCTATATAAAATACTTTCTTTCTGTAAAAATATTTAACTAAACTAAACTAGTCTTAGAGAAATCTAACAGTATACTTCGATTATTGCAAATAACACTGCTGTAAATTTCTAGACATCAAAATAATTATATTGGAATAGGACTGGAAATAGAAAGGAATAGCGATTGGGTCTAATCACAGACTTTTCATGTCACTCCGGTGAGTCTTCACTGGAACAGGCTGCAACTCGTAGCGGCGATCTCGGCCCGAAGTTGACGAATTTGTTTGGTTCGTGGATTTCCGTAAAACCGCTAGAAAGCGATCGACGCGATTCACTGATTCTAAGTATATGTGCGACGCGGAAATCCTACCGGCTGCGCCAGTCAAACTTTACGGGAGCTGAGGAGAGTTTTTAAAAAGACACGATTACAATATTCGATATATTTATTTCGCGTATACAACTGTTCACTTAAGATTACGTCAAGACATAACAATATAACAAGACTGACAAGAATATGTGTAGAATGTTCCTAGATTACAATCAGACTAATTTAATGAAGACTGAATGAATACCAAATGAAGACTAACTTAATATCTATAATACATAAGCTTATATACAGTAAGCTTGTGGTGGTGTGTGCCTAGCAACGGGCATGGCGCGACTACCTCAGGTGGTCGACAGTGTTTACTCTGGTTACCGGACACATTAAGTTTATTACCTGTAACTTTATCTAAAACAATTAGTGAGGTGGCCAGTACAGAGATATAGTTAAAATAATGGTTGCCTGTGAGGTCTGTTGTGGGAATTGTCACACTTAACTACCTATACAAAATTCACTGACCTGTAGAAACGGCGACGTCGCAGCAATAATATGTCGGCGCGTTCAAACACGTTCGGCGAACATAACACCTTAAGCCGGGTCCAGACATGATCATTTGACCGATCCTATCACCGTATCCGATCACCGTATCCGTATCTGCGTATTGTATTAAGCCTCGTATCAAGTTGTGGACGCCTCCGATTTGCTCCGTATCCGTATCTTCATAATAGTCATGATCGCGTATCAAATTGCCCAGTTCAGTTTCTGCTCTCGATCAAACATGTCGTCGCAGTTGGTTGAAATGTACGAGAATTTAGCAATTTCATGTGCCTGTTTTATTGTCATTCTAATCTCAAAACCAAAACAGAGACGATGGTGGCAAACGGAATTATTTAGAAACAGAAACAGACTTGGAGGAAGAGCTTTGATGAGAGACCTAAGATTTCAACACATAAGTGGTAAATACAAAAACTTCCCCCGTATGGCACCTAGTGACTTCGAATATTTGATAAATTTGATTGGCCACAAAATTAAAAAAAACGGATACTACATACAGGAAAGCAATTTCTGTTGAAGAAAGATTAAGTATCACTTTGAGATTTTTAGCCAGCGGAGATTCCTATACAAGCCTACAATATTTATTCAGAGTTTCGAAACAATCGATAAGTGTTATAGTGCCAGAGACCTGTCAAGCTATCGTGGAGGCATTAAAAGACAACATCAAGGTAGGATATTTTTTATTATAGAAATAATTATTGATCCATGTCATTAATTATTTATAAGTTTATAAACAATTATTGTTTATTACTAATAATTGATGTCATGGATCAAATCACGAAAAGAATCTTCGGAATCCATCGACGAATCATCCACTTGAGTCACTGGAGAATATGCTTGATTTTCAGTCATGTACGGGGCTAAACTTTGTGCTCTGTTTGAATAAGAAGAATTTACAGACATTTGTGGAGTTGTAGTCTCAACCATGGGATATGTAGATGCCGGAGTGGAGTACCCGCGCTGATATTCATATTGTCCACAATCAGCGTTATATAGAATGTTGTTTATTTGATGTTCCACAGTCATGTAGGTTTGCTTGGAATAACCCCTAAATTTGCCTGCCAAATAATTAAGCGTATAGCTGATACTGGTCTAATCCAGTAGCAGGTGCAGTCGAAGCTGTAGCTACCGCTTTAGCAGCCGAAGATGATAATGTCAGCAAATCAAATGCCGATTGCAACATTGGGTTCTGGTTCGCGACGTATTTTCTCTTTTTCGGAAGTGGAGATTTGAATTGCGATTTTGTTGAATTCTTTGCATTATCGGTTGTTTTGTCCGATTCAGTGCTCGCGGTGGAACAGGGTTGTTTATCTTGTGACTGATCATGATCTTCACCTATGTCGTCATTTTCCTCATTTTCAGATGTATTATCCTTCAAAGCGCGGTCTTGGCCTTCCTGCAAGCAAAATAAAATAATTATAATATATTTGTTACAGATGCTTACATCGCATCAAGAATGGGAGGAAATTAGTTCCGAGTTTCAAAACTGTTGGGATCTTCCACACGTGGTTAGTGCTATGGACGGGAAACACATCATGTTGCCGGCACCTTTCAATAACGGATCGGAGTTTTATAATTATAAACAATTTTTTAGTATTGTTATGTTCGCTTTAGTTGATGCTTCATATAAATTTATATTTGTCGATGTAGGGTGTCAAGGGAGAATTTCCGATGGAGGTGTATTTAATGATTCCATTCTCAAGGGAAAAATTTCAAACAACTCATTAAATCTTCCATCTCCGAAACTATTAGAGCGCTTGTAGACGTCCGTTTTTTTCACCGGATAACGGACCGTCAATAAACGGCTATCCTTGTATACATATTTTTTTTACCGGATGGATGGACTGCCGTCTATATGCGTTAGTTTTGAGCTGGTAGTCAGAGATTACACACGTGTGAAATGTCGAATAATAAGAAAAAGAAACTCGTATTGGCCTACTATTTGTACAAGAAGAAACAAAAAGAAATAGAAAAACGTAAAAGGTCATCGTGGGTGCATCCTATATTATTGGAAAGAGAAAAATATGGTGCATTTCAAACTCTTTTTACGCAGTTGGAAGAAGATGAAACTAAATTTTACAATTATTTTCGAATGAAGAAAGAAACCTTTCAACTATTATTGACAGCCATATGTGATAAAATAAGACACGAAGACACTGACATGCGTAAATCTATTTCCCCGGCAGAGAGATTAGCCGTTACGCTAAGGTATGTTAAAGAGATGTTCAATTTCAAATTATAGAAAAGGGGATTACCTGTAATTATTAAAACAAAAGTAGGTAGTAATGTTTTATTATATTAAAAAAAGAAATTAAGGAGATTTAGAAAAATCGAAATCGTAATCAGACGATGTGATTGAACTTAATTCAGTAATAATTGAAGATTGGGAATCCTCTTGTTGCATGAGTTCTTGAGGCACCCTGGATGTGGATGGATTGAGTTGCGTTGGCTGATATTCATAGGACATCCTGGATGTCGATGGAGTGGGTTGTGTTGGTTGATATTCATGTATCCTGTAGTCGGGTGTAGCCGTAGTGTAGCCTCGATTAGTATTGTAATTGTAATTTTGCTGCTGCATCGACACTTGATTTCTCCGAGTTAAATTTCTCATAACTTTAATGACTTCATATTGGAATTCAACATAATCGTCGTCACTATACTTGTCTACAATCGGAGCAATACCTTTGAAAAAACACATACTCTTACTCTTGTCTTCATCTTCAACTGATTTAATTAAAGTAAGCATTTGTCGATCAACTTCACTACAGTCTGTCTTTCTCTTTCTGCTTGTTTTTGTTCTATCGGTAATATTGGCTGGTGCGGTAGGGTCGTTATTGGTTTGTGAGTCAGTTTCTTTGTTGTGAGATTCTGTGATGTTTTTTTCTGATGTAATACTTGCTTCCGTTGTTCGGCGAGCCACAATGTTACACAAAAAGAGCATTTGATCGTAGAATTTATATTTTCGTAGACTTTTTGCACCAGAGCCGGATTTACACTCCTTAACTTTTTTGTGATATTTCATCCAGTTATCTCTTGCATTGTTCCATTTTTTTATGATATCTTTGCCTAAAAGAGAAAAATTGTTACAGATATTTAGCTGCAGGGAACACATTTAGTGATCTACATTACAGTTTCAGAATGGGTATAAAAACTAACAGCTGTATTGTACAAGAAGTATTTGAAGCATTGTGGGAAACCCTTTCTCCAATTTATATGAAACTACCATCGGAAGAAGAATGGTTAACAATGGCAAAAAATTTCGAGACGAATGCAAATTTTCCTCATTGCTTGGGAGCCATTGACGGAAAACATATTCGAATCATCAAGCCAGAAGAAAGTGGATCGATGTTTTTCAACTACAAGCACTATTTCTCAATAGTATTAATGGCTGTGGTAGACACAAACTATAATTTTGTTTTTATTGATGTTGGAGCCTACGGCAAAGAATGCGATTCAGCAGTATTTAAAGAAACAGAATTTTGGAAAAGAATAGTAGGTGATAAATTAAATATTCCTCGACCTAACCAGTTGCCAGGTGCAGGCTGTGAGTTACCTTATGTATTTGTTGCTGATGAAGCTTTCGCTTTACATCAACACGTACTTCGTCCTTACGGTGGGCATCAACTCGACTCAATAAAAAAAATTTTCAATTATCGTCTCACAAGAGCGCGACGCTACGTCGAATGCGCATTTGGTATTTTATCCAATAAATGGAGGATTTTGCATAGACCATTAAATGTTTCAACGGATACTGCTGTTAACATTGTAAAAACATGCTGCTTATTACAAAACATAATTCATAAAGTTGAGGGTATTGCTAATAATGCTAGTGACAATGCTAGTTCACACATGATATCTAATCTATGCCATTTGCCTCGTTCCCATTCAACACGAGGTAATGTAACAGCAAATATGATTCGTAACAAATATGCAGAGTATTTCATGTCACCAGTAGGGCGTTTACCATGGCAAAATCAATATGCATAAAAATAATGAAAATAAAATGTTACTTACCAAAATCATTTTTTCTTTCTCAGACATTGATTCAAATCCTTCATTTAACTCAAGACAAATTTCTCTCCAAGCGACAAAACTCGACTGTCTATTTTTATAGCACTCTTGGGTTTTGTCCCACAGTACAGGCCTATTTTCAACCAAACTTATTAACAATTCCATGTCAATATCACCCATTTTTAAAAGAACGCAGGTAGACGGCACTCAATTAACAGAAAACTGACAATACGTCCGGCAGCGTCAACACGCACCAATACACTGACTTGAATGACCGCCCATTCTTACACCGGACCGGCGTCCGTCGCGCCGAGGGGAAGCGGTGGTGCATCCGGCGTAAATTGTTAGCCGGACCAATGTCCGGTGCATGTACACACATTCATTATAATTCATACACCACCGCGAATCCGGCAAAAAACACGGTCCGTTATCCAGTGAAAAAAACGGACGTCTACAAGCGCTCTTAGAAGGAACGAATAGCATTATACCATACTATTTTGTAGCAGACAGTGCATTCCCGTTAGGTATCCATATTATGAAGCCATATCCAGGTGTACATCCTAAAGGATCATTAAAAAAAAACATTTAATTATCGATTATCAAGAGTTCGACGAGTGGTTGAAAATGCTTTTGACATTTCAGCTAGTGTTTTTAGAGTACTACGAAAGCGAAAAATCAAAATAATTAAAGTTAAATGTAATAATGTGGTTGTGCTGAAGATACTCACAGTATTAATTCTCGGGCGAGGCTTGTTTCTGTCCATCAGAAATTGCAAATATTTGAAAGCGAACCAAGAAGACTGGTATACTTCATCAGCTCCTATAATTTAAAATTATGCAATGATTACTACTACGATATAGAAATAAGTATAACTATTCTAATCTTATCACATTCAGAGTAAAGTTTTTAATTACTGGCTTTTTCTGATATTAGTGTGTAGTTAAATTAAAAATAATAATAACATTTTTTTATAATGTGTTTATGTTTTGTAATTTCATTTAATATGTATTTTACTTTTATATCCATTTAGTAAAAAGCCTAATCTAAGATTAAAGATAAATTCGCCAACTGGACACTCCATTTCGGCGGAGAGTTCATCCCAGGCCTCCTGCTTCAGATTCCTGTTGTAATAGCTTTTGTTGCTGGGATCCCATAATACTTGCTTTTCTTTATAGGCCTCGATAAATTTAATAACATTTTTATTGTTCCAATTCATTGTTTTTACTTCACGGCAAGGACTGAAAATGTGCGCACGTGCAACCGACCGAGCGTCGCGAGTGACGCGTCCAGACTGACCCACGTCCGTATCTGTATCACCTTTGATGATCGGACAAAAACCGACACGACATGGGACGGGCCGTATCATAACGGCGTATCGAGATTCCGTATCATGATACGTATATCATTACCCGTCCACATATGCGATCATGATACGCGTCGACGATACGGATACCGTGATCGGATCGGGCAAATGATACATGTCTGGACCCGCCCTTACATCTTCTTTTAACCACTTCACTTTTGTTTACATTACAAATCACAAGATCAATGTTTACTATGATTTCAATTTTAATGTTTAGTTTTTAACTAATCAATGTTATATTAGAAAAAAAACTAAATTTTTAAATTCTCATTATTTCCACCATTAACTTATATTTTTAGCAAACAAATTGTCATTTGCGGCGAAAGTTTTTACTTTGTCAAACGCTCTACATGTTCTTGTTTTTATATCCTCTATTGTTGTGACATCAGTGGCGTACGATCTGGTGATCTTGCTGGCCACGGCCAGCGTCCTATCCACTGTTCACCGAACATACGATTTAAACGCTCCCTGGCAGACTGAATGAGCAGGTGCTCCGTCCAGCTGATACCATAAGCACCTGTTTTGAGCTAGTGGCAGTTGTTTAGTGTATTCAGACACTGGGCCATCAAGCAGCTCAAGAAACTTATCTGCGTTCAGGTTGCCGTCAATAAAAACCGGACCAATTATTTGGTTGCCGTGAATTCCAGCCTATACATTTACTGCAAAGCGGTATTGGTGCGAAGTCTCGTGGCACAGGTGTGGCTTTTCTCTATTCCAATACCGCAAATTTTGACGATTTCATATCCCGTTACGGGTAAACGTACTCTCGTCTGTCCACAATACGTTGGATAGAAATTCATGATCGTTTGCTACTATCCTAAGTAGCTATTGGCAGTATGCTACCCTGACTGGCCGGTCTCTACTTAAGCGATTTCCTTTTAGAACGCCGTGGATCATTTTATGGTGAACACGAAATAGGCGAGCAGCCCTACGGAGACTGCTTGTAGGGTTACGTGCAAACTGATCCAATATTAGTTCTTCTAGGCCGATATGTCTTCGCGAGGATCCTCAGTGTCACGTGGCACCAATGGTTGGCTGTCTCGTAATCTCTGTACGGCCCTTGTAAATATTCGTGAATCTCTAGGACATACACGACTGACTCCAAACCTCTGACGGTATGTTCTTAATGCTAGAGCCGCATTTTGGTGGCATTCCCCGTAAATAAGCACCATATCAGTATACTCCGCGGCTGTATAGTTGACTCGAGGCATTATGTATTACTGGTAAATAAACACAAAACACTAAAAATGCACAGGTTTCGCACACACGATTCACACCAGTTCACACTATTTATGTATCTATCACTGTAATTAATAAATAAATAAATATTGCCACATTACCATCAGTGATACTCTCTAAGGGTAATACAGTGAAAAAGGGTATCAATTAATGTGATAACATTTGCGTTACTTTGTATACAAATCAAATAAACCCTTAATGATTAAGTTGTAGCATGTAACGTAGTGCTTAGTCGGTAACGTTTTTGTTACGTGGTCAACCAGGAAAGTTAAAGTAGCGGAGTCAAGGTAAACACTATAGTTTGCAATTACACGTTCTTTAATTCGAGATTCACACAAATTACGCTAATTATTTATTATACAAAATGTATAATAAATAATTAGCGTTAGTAGTACTTCGATCTAAGGAATGTATCAAAAAGATAAAAAATGTAAACCCTGTTACTACAGGGTTTAAATTTTAAAGTTCTCCCACACAACAAGTTTCTGAAGCTCGAAATTTGGGGTTAGTTATGGATGGGGAATTGCATTTTGAGACACATGTTCCAGATGCTGTAAAAAATTGTTTTTACCGTCTTATGCTACTGTATAGAATACGCCATTATCTCAGTGTCGATATGAGGATATTGCTATGTGAGTCACTTATATTATCCAAGCTAAATTATGCTGATACTATTTATGGTAGTTGTATTTTAAAAAGAACTCTAAGTTTAATTCAGCGGGTACAGAATGTCGTGCTAGATTTTGCTACAATATTCCACCTCGTAGCCATGTCACACCATTTCTTAACAATGGTAATCTTATGAAAATGGCAGCACGCAGGCGCTTTAACTTAGCTACCTTACTATTTGGCATTATACTACATTAAAAACCTGATTTTCTCTATAATAAGCTGAATTGGTCTCGAGATGTTAACCTATATAACACACGAGCCTCATCACATCTTATGGTTACTTCGAGGCATAGGACTACTGCTTTCAGAGGTAGTTTCAGGTATGCTGCTACTAAGTGTTGGAATGATCTGCCGCCACCACTCTGGAACGAGAAATTGTTACATGCATTTCTAATCAAGCTCAAGCATATTTTTTATTTATTTATTTATTTATTTAGCATAAACCTATTACATCATTACAGGCTCAATCCTAATGCGACATAATGGTTAAATAAGTACATACACAAAAAATTAAACATAGAAAAACAATTTACAAAATATTAAAACATAAACAAAAGAGACTAAGTATACATTTCCTTACTATTAGGTACTTACTACTATTTTTAAACTTAATATATAGTAAATGGCCTTTGTGAACTCGCTCATTGAGCACGTAAACAAATCGAGTTGCTCAGACGCCGTGTTGAGCGTACGCAGCGCCCGCGTCAGCGGCGCTTCATGCAGTAAATTAGTGCGCGCGCGCGGCACCGCCAGCAGCGCCGGGCGCCGGCGCCGCGCCACGCACGCGTCCGGCGCGCACAGCCGCACCTCCTCCAGCACACTCGGGTTGTGCACAACCCCCCGAAGCACTTTGAGCACGTACGTGGCTAGAGAGGCTTCCCTACGTACTTCTAGCTTGGTGTAGCCTACCATACCTAGGATAAATAACGTGGGATATAAAAGCGGATACCCAGGGTATACCCCATACCGCTTAAGGTATAGAAACCGGATAAATTTATTTTGGATACGCTCCAGCATTAATTTATATTTGGCCTCATGAGGAGACCAAACAACACCGTTACCTTCCAGGTGGCTTTTTACGAGGGCTTCATACAATGCGCATAAAGCACCCATATTTGTAAATCCATTTGCCTGCCTTAGAATAAATCCTAGATTTTGGTACGCTCTCTTACATACGGCAACAACATGCTTGCGGAAGTTTAAGTCCGCGGTGAAACCAACTCCAAGGTCTTTCACCTCAGTTACCCGCCGCATGGGAGTACCTTCCATGTGGTACTGGTGGTGAACCGGGGCACGTGCACGACTAAACGAGAGCACCGAACATTTAGCCACGTTGAAGAAGAGTTTGTTTTCTGAGCTCCAACTTATAACTCTGTCGATATCTTGCTGCATCGTGTCGCGATCCGTGGCCCGCCTCACCTCCATTACCAATTTTAAGTCATCGGCAAATAACAGAAGGGTAGAGCTGTTGACAACCGCAGCTAGTTCATTCACCATCACAATGAATAGTAGAGGTCCCAAGTTGCTACCTTGACTCACACCGGATCTCGTGAAGTAGGGTTCAGAGAGATACCCATTACAGTCCACGTACTGGCATCTGTCCCGTAAATAGCTAGCGAAGAATGTCAGGGTATGCGGGGTACATCCGACACTGGCTAGCTTCGTCAGCAGGACATCGTTATCAACGGTGTCGAACGCCTTCTTGAAGTCGAAATACGTCACGTCCACTTGCACCCCAGAATCCACCGCCGGCGTCAGATATGTCATCATCTGCAGTAAATTACCTGTCGTACTTCGTCCCGGGCGGAATCCATGTTGCGCATCGGACAGCTGACTGCTTATCTGTGCATATAAGGAGCTATGAATCGCCGCCTCGAACACCTTCGCTGGAGTACACAGAACCGCCACAGGCCTGTAATCAGTGGTCTCCGAGCCGGCCTTACCCTTGGGTACTGGCACAACACGGGTCAGTTTCCAGCTATCAGGGAACACTGCGGTATTGATACACACGTTAAACAAATGTAGCAACGGTTCCGCTAATACTCCGCTACAGTCCCTAAACAAGTAGGAGGGTATACCGTCCGGACCCGCCGAGCGCTTGGGCGGCAGGCGGGCGAGCGCGCGCCGCACGTCGGCGAGGCTGAGCGGCGCGAGGTGCGCCCGCGCTCCGGGCGCCGGCGACGGCGCCGCGCTGGCCGCTGCCACGCTCAGCACGGCGGGATCCGGATTGTACACCGATTGAAAAAAACTCGCAAATACCCGCGCACATTCGGATTCTGATAATACTCGTTCATTTACTATTACCTTACGCTGTCTCGAGTTACCTTTCTTAGACCTCACATAGTCCCAGAACGCACGCGGCTCTTTTGCCAGGTGATTTTGTACGAAGTCACAATACTGATTATGAGCTCGTTCGATCTCCGCCTTCACTCTCGCCCGACACTCAGAGAAAGCCTCATAATCACTACGCCTCTTACTGGCTTTGTATCGTTTGTGCAAAGTGTGTTTAAGCTCAATATCAGCAATAATACCACGCGTATACCATACAGGATAGTTGTACCTCGTATTCACCCGTCTAACTCTTTTTAAAGGAACACAAATGTCTAATGCTTCATTTATTTTACTGTAGAATAAGCCTAAAGCTGTGTCTGGATCTTTTAAACAATACATTCCACTCCAATCTATAGTAGACAACAAATTATATAAATGGTTAAAGTCGGCTTTATTAAAATTCCAACGTTTATTTATTATCGGGCGAGTCGAATGCGCGGGAGTGTGTGCGTGCGAGACAGACGCGGGCGCGGGGCGCTCGGCGAGCGCGACGCTGATAGCGAGCGGCGGGTGGTACGCATCCGCGGGTTGTAGCCCTTCGTCCGCCGCCTCGACGCGGACGCCTCGCGCTCAACACTAGGTCCAGCTGTCTATCGTTACAATTAGGCACCGAGTTATACTGCTCGAGTTCACAAAAGGCCGTAAAATATTCAAAATAATTACTGACATTTATATTGCACGAAAATAGATTAAAATCACCTACTATAACAAAATTATGTTTATACTTAATACTAATCTTTTCTAGTACACTAAACATTATCATGTATTCGCTTTCATCAGTTTGGGGCGGTATGTACACAATACAACACGTAAATAAAAACCTATTCTGTATGTACACTGCAGCACAAATCAGTTCAAACATGTGATTGTCTATTACAAGGTCATCGGGTAGCGTCAATTGGCGCAGTTCGAATCGCTGTGTGGCCACTAAAACAACTCCGCCTAACCTGCGCCCATCCGCTCGATCGCACCGTAATACCCTGTATCCTGGGGGCACAAATTCTGCGTCTTGTATAGTCGAGTTAAGTCCACTCTCGGTGATGGCGAATAAATCCGAGCCCGACGATTCAAGTAGCGATGAAAACTGTAATGTCTTAGTTCTGAGTCCTCTTACATTCTGGTATAAAATATCGATGCTTCTACTTGCCCTGTGTATATGCTGGTGTACCTGGGCCACGAAACCAAACCCACTCACTGTACTCTATGTTCAATGGCCACGCCTCAGGCGTACAAAGCTTACTGAAACTGCCTTCTGTAACACCAACCTTAAATGAGGCATAATTTCGCTCTATTTTCGGTTTCAATTTTTCAACTGTAATTTCGGAATCATTCCCTAATACACCTTTAATATACTCCATTAATTTGTCCTCACCAGTATCTTTCTCCAGTCTCCATACATGTAAGTACTTCTTCCGTTCAACAGCTTTTAACGTTACATTTGACGTATTACCTCCTCTATTAATCGGTTTCCTCTTCTTGTTGTTTATAACTTCTGTCCATTGGTTCTCGTTATTTATGACGTCATAGCTTGTGCTACCCGCTGATTTCGTGGCCGCCGCAGCTGTCGCGTAGCTCGGCGCAGGTTTGGCTTGCGCACGCTTGTTGTGCCCGGCGCCCGCGCTGCCGGCCGGCGCCGGCGTCGCGGACGGCGCGGGCGGGCTCTTGCTGTCAGCTGGTACCTTAGACTGGATGCACTGGCACTGACTGTCATTACCTTGTTTATTTTTCTGCTGCCCTTTCAATTCTTTGATTTCCTTTACATAGTTAACGCATGTCTCTTTCGCTTCCTTCAACTCCTGTCTCAACTGACTATTCTCTAACGCTAAGGCAGCTACAGACGCTACCGTAGACTTAACTTCCTCAATAATTTTAGTCTCAATATCACTCAGCTTTGCCATTACCATACTATTAACTTTCTCCATAATATCTTCCATAAATTTCTTCCCTTCCAAGGTCATTCCGGTTTCCACTTTAAATTCCTCCTTCTCCATGACGCTGACGCGAACTCCTCGCACGGGGGCTTCGTCAGTCACTCGTCTTCGATGGGTTATATTAGAACAACCATCACAATTAGAGTTTTTGCAATAAATATCACAGTTCATTTTGAAATCATAAACACTCGCGCGCGACAAGGACACTTATAGCAGCTGCTCCCGAGAGAGAAAGAGCGCGACGCACGGCTCGCTATTCGCGCTACCCGCGCTTTGTTTATTGTCACTGTTTGTTTATTTCGCGAATAAGAGTATTTATAACATCCAAAGTTCACAAATTTATCACTGTACTTCACTTTCTACCGATGGGTTGATAAACACATTTTCACAAGTTCCAGTATAAACACATTTTTTATAGCAATAACGTACTAATTTACTAATTTTAGCAATTAAAACCGGGAGCCGTCCGAATAGCAAATATGGCGCGTGGTGGCGCCATCTAGAACTATTGTTAAGTTCCCAAAGAACTTTAACGTAATTTGAGTAGCGGTATGTCCATTTACCTTTATGATACTGCGCGTTGTAAAGTATTGCTTCGCTGTTGTCATAACCTAAATATACATGTCCATACACAAACTGTAATTATACGTAGATTGCACTACATAGTCGTCTATCTTGTGAAAATGTATGTTGATAGTGATAAGTATAAATATTACCTACCATAAAATATCATATGCTTATAAATTTGCAATTGATAATTTGTCAAGACTGCGCCGAGCGAAATGTGCCAAATCAGGCGGTCACGGTTAAGTGAATAAAATCAACACTTTTTGTTAATTACAAATATAAAATATACATTTACCATAACAATGAATGTGTTTACAATTACTTCGTGTAAAAAACTTAAAATAATTAATATTTTCGCCTACAAAAATACGTCAAATTGCATAAAAAAAGCAAAAACGTAAGCTCATGTTACGTGATTTTTAGATTATAGCAGTAGAAATCTATCCTATTTTACAGCTTAAACGAAACATAAATAGTTATATAACAATTTGTCCGTCCCAGATATTTAATTTATTGGTTGACAATAAAGATACATTTTTATCAAAAAAGCACTTTAAATCCTCCATACAATTCCACTATGGTGGCCGCGCGCCGATTTTAATATGCGCCGTACGAGCTCTGTCATTATCTGTCTTACGCTTGGCGCAGTCTTAGGGTCCTTTCACACAGACCGGCTCGGAGAGCATCGGCGAGCATTTTTCTTTTCACACTGACCGGATCGTACAGGCTTGGAGTAGTCGGAGCGGAGCTGCCAACTATTTCACATAGACCGGCTGGAAGCTATCTGAAAGCGGATGCGCTCGGAGCCGGTCAAATGCGCTCGCAGCCGATCGGATGCCCTCGTAGCCGATCGGTTGCTCTCGGAGCCGGGTGGATACACTACGAAGGCAATACCAGTATTCCACGCAGTTCAAGTTTTGTTTTCGGTGTTAACGTGTGCTTTTCGGAACATGGATTTAGATAGCTCCGATGAAGAAATATTTTTGTTAGCAAGATTGTTTGAAGCAGAACAAAACAAACGAAAGCGCAAGCGGAGACAAATATGGGCAAAAAATATTTGGAGAAATCGATTAATCCATGGAGAGTTTCACACCATTTTCGAGGAATTAAAGAATGATAACCTCAAATTTTATGAGTATTATCGTATGGAATACTGGCAATTTTTGAAATTGACTAATTTGTTAAGAGTACATATAACAAAAAAGACTACCAATTATCGTTGTGCGATTACAACCGAAGAAAGATTAACGGTAACTTTAAGGTAAATAAAATACAATTATTTTATAATAATCATCTTATTTAGATCACAAAATCACAGCCGTATAATTATTAAGCATTGTTAATGTATTAATTATTTTGTATTTTGTGTGCTGGTATTGTACCCATAAGTAGTCTGATCTGGATATTTTTGAGAAATATAGGTTTCGTTTGACAACTGTTGGTAAGTAGATTGATTAGGGGATGGCAACTGTTGATAAGTAGATTGATTAGGGGATGGCAACTGTTGATAAGTAGATTGATTAGGGGATGGCAACTGTTGACAAGTAGATTGGTTAGAGGGTGGCAACTGTTGATAACTAGATTGGTTAGACGATGGCGATGAATTTATTGGCAAAGAATAATTCAAATCTGTACAGACTTAATTAACTTTTCATACAGACTTAATTCAGCTTCATTAACAATGTTAAACACGCGCCTTTTAATTTGTGCTTGGACTTCTTTTGGAAATGTTTCCACTGTATCTGACATAGATAAAAAAAAATTGCGTAATGCCTTGTCATAGGGTGTAGTATTTCTTTTTCCTTCAAGATATTCCTCGAAAACCGTAGCAACATCTTTGTTTAAGCGTGGTCTCTTTTTCGAGCCGGAAGTACTTGCAAGCGATTCAACTTCGGAATATTCAGAACGTTTAGATGATCTCGATGGTGGTAGTGGTGTGCCAGGCTCCGAATCATCCGATGATAACGTAACATTAGATATTTGGTTCCGATTGCGAAAAAACGGTATTATAAAAGAAAGTTCTTTTTCAAATTTTATTAATTTTGACGTAGTCGCACCATCGCCACTCTTGCCTTTTCGGTTATAATAGGCTTTTCTGAAGTTATCTCGCAGTTTCTTCCAACGATCCATGCACTGTTTAACTGGAAAGAATAAAAATATAAAAATAAAATACTGCCTTAATATTTAGTATTTTTGTGTTTGTTTTGTTTTTACAGATTCCTCATTACTGGTTGCAGTTTCAAAAACTTGTCATTTAATTTCCGAATGGGAATTTCTACAGTTCATTCAATAATTCATGAGACAATCCGAGCAATTTGTGATGTTTTGATGCCCTTAGTTATGCAGATACCAAATGAAGAAATGTGGGAAAAGGTCTCTCGTGATTTCTTTAATATTTGGAATTTTCCTAACTGTTTGGGCGCTATAGACGGAAAGCATGTCAGCATACAGGCACCACATAATAGTGGAAGCTTATACTATAACTATAAGAACTTTTTCAGTACAGTGTTACTAGCTGTAGTCGACGCGAGATACAGTTTTTTAATTGTTGATATCGGATCATATGGTAAAAATAGTGATGGTGGAATTTTACAGAATTCAAAATTTGGAAAAAAACTGAACACTAATAAATTAAAGCTACCCCCAAATAAACCTCTACCTAATACCACTAAAAGCTTACCACATGTTTTCATAGGAGATGAAGCATTTCCATTGACCAATAATATATTGCGGCCGTATCCGAGAGATCAAATAAGAACAGAATTATCAAAAAAAGTATTTAATCTGCGTTTAAGCAGGGCAAGAAAAGTCGTGGAATGTGCATTTGGAATGCTAACACAAAGATTTGAGATTTATCAAAAACGAATGAAAATTCAACCCAAGTACTGTGACTTAATTATATTATCAACTACATGTTTACATAATTTTTTAATAGAAAATCGGACGCCAGGACAAAATAACTTTCTTCACAGCAATATGAATTTATTAACAGCGATAACAGACAATAATGATGAAATTAGTTCTAATATCGACGCAGGTATAACCATAAGGAATAAATTTAAGGATTATTTTTTAGCAAGTGGTGCTTTAGATTGGCAAGATCAAGTGGCCACTCGAGTTTCTTAAGTTATATTTAATAAAAATTGTCCGCTACTTCTTGAGTAGGTATAAATAAAGTAGGAATATTGTAACGTACAGATACTCAAACGATTTTTAAACTGGGCGTATTTAAATTCATGTTATTCCTGTTTACACCTTGAATTTACAAGTTGCAGCATGTTAAGATGCCCTTACTTTAAAATTCGTTTGAGTATCTGGGGGTACGTGTAAAACAATAAAATCTTAGTACTTACCACTTATTCCGAGACATTTACTAATTTCCTCCCAAGCATTGTCTTTCATAACCCGATCGCTATATGATGGCTTGGTTATGTCAAATAAACACTCATATTTTGACACGAGTATTATTAATTTTTCATCCGTCATGTTTTCGTACAAGTGCACACAACTGTTTTGTATAAATTGTGCTATCAAAATGGCGGTTGGTGTGGGGCAGCGCGCACGCAATCGCAGCCGATCGGCTGCACGAGCGATAAAGAGCATGCAATCGGAGCCGATCGGCTGCGCGAGCGAGAAAGAGCATGCGATTGGAGCCGATCGGCTGCGTGAGCAAGAAAGAGCATCCAATCGGAGCCGAACAGCTGCGCGAACGAGAAAAGTACGCGATCGGAACCGGTCAGCTCCTCTTATTATTTCACACCAAGCGCGTTCAAGCATTCTTAATGACATAAACAGTGCAGATGCAAAAATAAACCTTACTACAAATACTAAAATCTCTGTTTTCAACGAAATAAGAATCTGCTCTCCTCTCCGAGCCGGTCTGTGTGAAAGGACCCTTAATAGAAATTGAATTATTAGATGACATTGATGACAATCAGTGTCATGTTTGTTGACAAGAGCCGGGGGTCGTTCAGAAATGTAACCCAACATTAATATGATGCGCTCAAACATTATAATATACCGTCTTTATTATTATTTTCTTTTATTATTTTTGGTTTTTTATTATTTTCAATATACTTTTAAGTTTATAAATATGTATACATATAAGTATTATATAAATACCAATATTATTATTTAGTATAAAATTACTGTTGCCATATAAGACCACCTAATTTATTTAAATTGTTATTTTGCTTATTGTTTTAATTTTAAATTTTAATCGTGATATGTATTTATGTTACTGCCTACATGCACCGAAATCATGCAGGCTCTGCGAGAACACTAGCGTTGTGGATATACTGCAACATTGCTGACGCAGGACCTTATTTGTTCTTTCTAACAAGGCGTGGTTTCTAGATAAAGGCTTCGGTACGAGGTCAGGCAGGTCGGCAGGATATAGCGACATCTAAAGACTCACAAAGCTATTACTTACTTCCTCCTGTGGTAATAGCTAGTCCGCGCATCTGACCGCGGCTAATCATAACCACGAGAGCGCGTGCACCAAAATTTTCTTTTCAATCTTATTTAGCAGCTTTTTTGTCAAGGAGTTGCCATTCTTCTTGCAGCGGATACATAATCGTGAAAAGGCGTATATCCCTTCCAAGGACTCAGCCTAGGGACAGGGCTTCACTTTCTCACGGAAGACTGAGGTAGTATCAGTCTTTAGCGCTCTAGAAGCTACCGCACAAAATAGATCATACAAGGTAGCCTCGCTATATTCTTCAATAGGTTTAGGTTGAACCAATGGGCTTACTACCGGAACAGGGTCAGCCCGAAGGGCTGCCCTCTCATCGGAATCCGAATGCTTCAGAATATTCATCGCTTTCTTTTGAATCGCAGGTTTCGGATCCTGCTACTTGGCATCCTTAACTTTCTCTTTTCCCGAGACCGTGCCCACCTTTGGTAGACTCTGTTTTTTACGGAGCGGGAATCGAGTTCCCGAAGGAGGCTAAATGCCTCGTCATAAGTTCACTAGTCTCGGATGGGTCAGCCCTGGTTGGGCATTCAACCCGCGTAAGCTTCATGAATCGTAGTCGTCTGCTGCTGTCGTCAGCTTCTTCTCGTAGTCTGAGCACAACGCCTCTCGTCAGCTCTCCCAGGTAATGGAGCTGACCGTCGCGTCGGCTAAAGTGAAACCACATCGTGTCCGATCTAACGGTCCCGATGTGGTTAACAACAAATTACTAAGCTCTCTCCAAGTTCTTCCTCCGGGAACATTCTCGAATCGTATCTGCCCCCGAAGAGGATATCGCGGCTCTCAAAAATTCGCTATTTAAAGCTAATAACAGCGTTAAAATGTTAAAATCGAGGTTAGACAAAGGTCTTTTAACTAAAACGGAGTCACTTTTACACCATATTTACCATAGCTTAAATCGTGAAGTCTGGAAAAATTATCGATTAGAGGTGACATTGAGATTACCTGGAAAGAATTTCATACTTTATACTCGCAACTTAGGCCCTTAATCTCTCAGCCGGCTGAGCATGAATTGCAAACAGGCTGCAATCATAACGCTTCCAATATTTCACTTACTTACGAGCGTAAGCTTTTCTCTGAATTATCTAAATTCAAATACAACGGCAAGTCTTGTCTACGTGCTTTTATTTCAAGAATAAACGAATTTATGTCGAGTAGGAGCATTCCTGAGGACAAAATATTTTCTTTTGCGTTTAAGATCTTTTCGGATGATGCTTTGACTTGGTTTTGTAGCATTAAGGATAGTGTTTCTTCTTGGAGTCATTTATGTCAGTTATTGAAAAGAGATTTCAGTCCTCATAATTATGATTATAAATTGATGTCAGAAATAAGACTTCGCTTGCAAAGCGAATACGAGAACGGAGAACATAACATTATATGTTGCAAAAATGCAAGGATTATTTTCTCGTCTCGATACGCCCATTAGTAAATCTGATAAACTTGAAATACTTTTGAATAATATTAGACCGTGTTATATGAATTCTCTTTTTGACCGCGAATGTAGTGGATATTCCTAGCTTGATTACTGCGTGCAGAAATTTTTAAAGATTCGATAACCGTAGCAAAGACTTCCGTGAACCTCCTAGGGCGTCTGCTAACACCCTAGCACCTGATTTTGCATACAATTACCCTTCTTCTAGTTCTTCCAGTCCGTATGAAGGCGGTTTCAATAGTAAAAACTTTTATAACAAATTCTACAATTTCAAAGGTAAAAACTTTCATAATCAACCTAGTACAAGTTTTGATATAAGGCACACGTTAATGTTATCGAAAATGCACCTAATATTAATAATCGATTTTGTCCTCGCTGTAGAAATACCTCACACTCGCTCAGCGATTGCCGCCAACCGAGATATTTAATTTATTCCAAATGCGGTTTGAAAGGTTTTTGTGTCTCCGTCAAAAAACTAATCGGCAAGGTTTGGGGAAATAATAATCACTCTAAATTTAATAAAACTAAGTGTTCTAATTGGTTAACTTATATTTCCAAATTCTAATTAGGTGAGTTTTAATTTACAATTAGGCACATTAAACACTATTTATTTATTTATTTACATCGAATAGAACGACTTGCGCCAATTACACTATTTAATAATATAATATAAATAAAAAAATAATATTCACGCATTCTGCTCGCATTACCTCATACGTTCTAATAATAATACTTTCCATTCATCCGCAAAAATATTAACTTCTGGGTTTAAGTCCAAGAGAGCGTTAAGCTGCTTTAGTGACCGAGGTATGGATGAGTCACAGCGTGCCACAGTACGGCACGCTGGAACTGCCAGCAATCGGTGCTTTCTACCACTACAATAGTTGTTAGGCACAAACAATCTGCAACATTTGTCGTGAAAAATCGGTGCCTCAATCATAACCTTTAACGTTTTGCAGATTCCAACCATCTGATCGTATAATCGCCTCGTCTCTAATGAGTTAAAATCTAAACAAGCCAAAAAAAATTTTGTAGCATACGGATAGGGGTAGAAATCATATCTTATAAATTAATCTTAGAAAAACTTTCTGGACTTTTTCCAACATAAGGTGTTAGAATGAATAACAAAATGTGAACAGTAGGGCCACCTATGATCTTTCTATTGTAATAATTGTCTTTGAATAAAACAGTTAGTCGTTGTCTATCCATAGGGTCTTTCATTATATAATACTGCTTTTGATGTGGATTCCACACAACCGCGCTGGACTCAAGTTTACTGCAGACTAATGCACAAAAAATTAGTTTAATAACATGGGTGCTGTGGAATTCACGACAGTTTCTCAAAACGAATCTGAGGTGACTAAAGGATTCCTTAGCAAACGACGAAATATGCTCATGAGAGGTGAGCTTTTGGTCAAATGTGACTCCCAAATATTTGGTTTATTCCCGTTCAGTAACACCCAGATATGTAACAGTGTGAGTCATTAGGAATTTAATTCCTGCTGAGTAACACTGTGACATATTGCGACTTTTTGTTCCTAATAAGTCACACCAAATAACACCAATGTGTAACAGTGTGACTGAACAAGAAAAAATATTCCCTCTGAGTTACACTGTGTCAAAACGACACTCCTTTTCTCGTTGAGTATCACCGTTACTTAAAATATACTAGGTACTTTTATTAAGGTAGGCTTTCAATTGTTATTAAAAAAAGTATTTTCTAGTATGAATCACATATATTAAAGAATTATCATAAATTCCTTCATTATAGATAGGTACACTGGAATTATTTTGAATGAATATAAAATAAAAATGTAAACTGTTCTTTTAAGTTTTACACAATAATCAACAATCTTAAAGGGTTTAAAAACTCTAGGTAAAAAAATATAGCACAATTATCAACTAAATATAACATACAAACATCTATGTAGGTACATAATAGTACAAAAACATTAAAAAATAAAATAAATCACGGTCACATTGTAGATATCATAATATATATACATTATATATATATATATATATATATATATATATATACATATATATATATATATATATATATAATGTACATACAAACAACGTAAAAGTTAAAGAATAACAATTTAAAAAGATTTCTTTCATAAAGGTACTACCAGTAAATAATAAAATCACAGTATCTAAATCACAATATCTACAGTCTACCTATTCCTATAATTGTACATTGTGTATAATCAGCCTTTTTGGTAATTTGGTTTTGTATCACAGTTAATCATGTCATATTTACATTAATTAAAAATAAATCTAACTCTAGTGTCTTAAAATTTCTAAGACATGGCCAACTGTCACAAGACCTTGCGTTAACTCGAGCTGTGCTTCTTGTATGAAATTGTCTTTGAGCAGAACATTCTTTAGTCTATTTGCAGTATCTGTCTTGTTATGTCTTAGAATATTCCGAACACTTTGTATGGACGAATCTTCTTTCAGTGCATGCAAGAAATGCATTAAATTTGGATTCTTTTTCATTATCCTTCTATTCAATTTAGCATGCCAAGCTTCTAAGGAATTTGTAGTACGATGTGTTTCTCCAAAAACACACCATACTTTTTTAAATTCATCCCGCAGCCAGTATTTTTGCATATATTTAATGAAGTTTTTAGTATCCGGATCGTCGGCACCATATCGATCCATGATGTATTGCCACCCGTTTGTTATTTCTTTTTCTGGGAGTAGGGGAAGAACTGCACTGAGGCCCACCATCCTTCTCTTTTTAAGATCCGTTTTCATTTTTAATTCTCGCCCTTTGGTGTATACGGCTTTGTTATAGTGAAAGTAACAACCTTTCACTGTAATGGATGGGAAGACGGTAGATACCGCTTTCATGGCCGCCATTTCATAGTCCGTTTTAAATGTATGGGGGTTCCAATTAGGCAATTGGGATTTGATTATACTAAATAGTACCACGTAGCTATGAGCTTTTCTATTGCTCATTAAGGCATAAACTAAAGGAGTTATACCAGTGTAGTTGCTTGTACTGTCATTATCTCCATGTATTGTGTACAACTGATCGAATGGTTCAGGACAACTTTTAAAAGTGCCATCACCGTAAAAATGAGTAAGGTTGCATATAGTTTGCCTTGCCTCAGTAGAAGAAAATATGATAATTCGTGTTTCATCTGTGGCGCATGAATAATCTGCCAGCAGAAAATCTTGATATTGACAAGGTATTTCGACGTCTAGCACATCTTTAAATTGAAGTTTTGAAACTCCAGCTGCTTGATTTCGTTCTCTATACAGTGAGCTTTTAATACTAGAAAAACTTGGAACTGCTGTAATCATGTTTAGTCCCGAATCCTTTAGTTTCCCTACCATTGCATTATACTGATTAGGAATGCTAGGGTACTCCGGTGCTGTTATTGTCTTCTTTAATTTGTGTAGTGATTCTTGAATTTCGTTTTTGGCAAAATCAGGTTCGCATTTATGGTGTGTTTCTTCAATAATTTGTTCATCCTAAAACGAAAAAAGAAATCTAATACACTTTTACTGAGGTTATAATAATAATAATATTCTATCACAAACACACAACACCATCTAGCCCAAACTAAACAGAGCTTGTACTATGGGTACTAGATAATGGATAAACATACATATATACTTTTTTTGAGGTTAAGGCTGACGATAAATTGCCATTAAAACTTTTTAGCTTGGTGTATGTGACATTGTAGTTTTCGCAATAAAGAGGCGAACATATACATATATATTACAAAAATGAGTATGTATCACATATAAGAGATAGCAGACTAAACATATTTTATAAAATAAGCATAAATGTATGTGTGTATTAAACTAACTTACTTTAATCCTAAGAAGACCCTTGCAGACATTCCGTTTAGTGCACGTCCACACTGTCAAACCACTATTATGTTTTTTCTCGCGTAATACTCATGTCCACCGCGAAGAAGAATATTCCCACCTTTTCTTTTTATAAATACTAAATTATTAACATTTTTTGGTGAAGACGCTGTGTGGTCCGCCATTTTAAGAAGCGCGTGGACATGCACTTTATTTATGTTCATTAACGGACACGATCCTTGCGTCGCAGGCGCACGCTATTTACAACCAATCAGAGATCACGCTGTTGAATTACGGTTGCCATAAAAATAAATAAGAAAAATAATAACTTAAATACGTGAGAAGTATAATTAACTACTTCGTTATTTTATTATTATGTTTTATGGTTGTGTTGAAAAATAAATAAAAAAATTATATCATAATACATATTGTGACGCGGACCGCGCGACCGCGACGGTTGCGCGTGAGTCGGAGTGGTGGCTGGCGCCTCCCTTCTCCCCCCTGCCCGGCGGCAGCGCCATATATAAGCCGATCGCGTCCTGGACGAGTCACCTTGCGGCTCGGCTCCACATCTCGAGTTAAGTGCTCCTGACTACAAGGACACGCAGCAAGCCTTCTAACGAACCACGCCCTGACTATAATTGTATACTAAATATATTAAAAGTGTATTTGTTATACCTTCTCTCATTGTACTTCCTAAATATATCTACATTTCTCCTAAAGTAAACCCTAAAGGTTACAATGGCGCCCGGCTATTAAGTTTAAAGGCTTGCTACGTGTTATTTTTACTGTTGCTATATACTGTGTACTGTGCGTGTGTATTCTGCTCAAAGGGTATGTAAGTTTTTTCTTTCTTAAGTGCTTACCACGTGCGTAATCGCGTAGTGAAGTTGCTAACGGTTTCATTACCCACGTCGCGTTATTATTATATTCGAGATAATTCTATTGCACGTGCTATATTTATACGCTTATTAGCTATCGCGTTTTTTTCTCCTTGCACCCTTGGCCAGAATCATACGCTTATATTTCACTGTGTTCTATTAATAGTGTTTTTATTTCGCTGCTTGTCGTGTTATATTGCGTGATTAGTAAAATTTCTCGGCCGTTCGATACCTCGTGACCGTCGCGAACATTCTAAACAAGATGGCGTACGAGATTAAGTTTCCGTTACTGAATAAATCGGAATTACTTTACGAGGTTACCTTGCGTGGTGGCGAAGCTAATACGGTCGATGATCTTCGAAAGTCAATCGCCAAGCTCGCACCAGGTTCTCCTTCTGAGAGCATTTTGGAGTCTCATTTGTCTCCGGAAGTCGATATCGCGGCTCTAAAGACCTCATTATTCAGAGCATCTAATAATGTCAGACTGCTAGCTGGAACTGAGTCACTATTACATCATATTTTTCATAGATTAAACCGCGTTTGTCCCGACGAACCGTCGATTCAAAATAATTTAAAACCTATTTGGGATGAGTTCCACGGCTTATATGCTTCATTTAGATCGTTAGTTTCTCAGCCGGAGGAATCAACTTCTCAAAATTATAGCACTAGAGCTTGCGAGCAGATCGAGCCTGTAAATGTATTATTCTATGAGCGTAAACTTTTCTCAGAACTTTCTAAATTTAAATATAATGGCAAGTCTTGTGTGCGTGCTTTTATTCAGAGGGTTAATGAATTTATGTCAGCTAGGAATATACCTGAGGATAAGTTATTCTCTTTTGCATTTGAGATCTTTTCCGACGACGCGTTGACTTGGTTTCGTAGTATTCGGGATAGCGTTACTTCTTGGGGTCAATTATGTCAGTTGTTGAAAAGAGACTTTAGTCCTCATAATTTTGATTACAAACTGATGTCTGAAATAAGACAACGTTCTCAGGGCGAATCTGAGAACATAACCTTATATATAGCAAAAATGCAAGGTTTATTTTCTCGTCTCGATGTGCCAATTAGTGAATCTGATAAATTAGAAATTTTATTAAATAACATTAGGCCGTGCTACACTAATTGCCTTTTAACTACCAATGTAATAGATATTCCTTCTCTGATTAACGTGTGTAGAAACTTTGAAAGGTTTGATAGCCGTTCTAAGGACTTTAGGGAGCCACCTAAAGTGTCCCCTAGCACCCTGGCACCTGATCTTGCTTATAATTACCCTACTTCTAATTCTTCTAGTCCTTATAAGGGCAGTTTCAATAATATGAACTTTTATAATAAGTCTCCTAATTATAAAAGTAAATACTTTAATAATCAACCTAGTACATCGGCCACTACCAAGTCTCACGTTGAAACAATCGGTGCAGCTGTCGTTAATAAAAACCGGTTCTGTCCGCGTTGTAGAAATAATACACATTCATTAAATACTTGTCGTCAGCAGAGATATTTGATATGTTTTAAGTGCGGATTAAAGGGTTTTCGCGTCTCTGACTGTCCTAATTGTAAACCTAAACCCAGTAATACTACTCCAAAAAACTAATTAGCAAGGATTGGGGAGATAATAGTCACTGTAAATTCAATAAAAAAGAGTGGTCTAATTGGTTAACTTATATTTCTAAATTCTTTAGTTGTTACCACTTATCCTCAATCCGTGACTCTTATATTTCTCTTAACCGGTCGTATACCGCCGGCTCGCATACCAGCCGGCAGATTTGTACCCGTCGTAGGCCGGTGGCTCGCATGCGAGCCACCAAATTGGTTTTACGTTAGCTTAAGCTAAAGCGAAGGCGGCGCGCGGCGTTTTGGCGCCAATTTGGTGGCTCGCATGCGAGCCACCGGCCTACGACGGGTACAAATCTGCCGGCTGGTATGCGAGCCGGCGGTATACGACCGGTTAATGTAAATGGCAAAAGCGCCGTTGGTCTTTTGGACTCTGGTTCCAGTGTGACAATTCTTGGAAACAATTCTCATAAACATTTTGTAAGCAATAGCCATATTGTAGACAATTCTAGAAAAATTAAATTGATTACCGCGAGCGGAGAGGAATTATATACATTAGGTTCGGTTTCTGTACCAATAGAATTCCAAAATAATTTAGTAAACTTGGTGGTACATATTGTACCAGATATAAAAAATTCTTTAATACTTGGTATGGATTTTTGGAGAAGTTTTGGTCTGTTTCCTAATCATTTAGAATCGATTTTATTTCTTAATAAGTCTGATGCGCACGTCGCTGAACTACAGACGAATGTCGGTTCTCACCTCGTCTCTTTTGGTCTTCTAACAGACAACCAGAGAGCTACCGCTGACAAAATTATATCTAAATTCACCGATATTTCTTATCAGTCGCGGGGTCTCGGTTGCACAAACATTATTACACATTCCATAGATACAGGCGATTGTTCTCCTATTCGGCAGAGGTTTTATCGTATGTCTCCTAATAAACAACGTATTTTAATTAATCATCTCGATGAAATGCTCGCGGAAGACGTGGTAGAACGTTCTGAAAGCCCTTGGTCGAATCCCGTTATTCTGACCCCTAAAAAGAATGGTGAATTACGTTTTTGTTTAGACAGCCGTAAGTTAAATTCTATTACTAAAAAAGATGCTTATAATTTACCCTATATTGCGGAAATTCTAGATAATTTAAGAGACGCTAAATACCTAACTAGTTTGGATTTATCTAAATCTTTTTGGCAGACCTTGATCAGAAAGGAAGATCGTTGTAAAACAGCTTTTTATATTCCTACACGAGGTACATATCAGTTTAAAAGAATGCCATTTGGTCTTACTAATGCACCTGCTACTCAACAGCGAATGGTAGATACTTTGTTTTCCGGTCCCGAGTTTGAAAACAAAGTATTTTGTTTTGTCGACGATATTATTTGTATATCGTCATCCTTTGAAAATCATATTTCTCTTCTTTTACGCATTCTCGAAAGATTAAAAAGTGCTAACTTAACTATTAATCTCGAAAAATGTAAATTCTTTAGAGATAAATTGAAATATCTGGGCTATGTTGTTGATTCTAAGGGGTTACACTCTGATCCCAATTTTGTTCATATTCCTCATGACAATTACGCTGAGAACCTTGGTTATTTAACTTCTATTTTCGAGAAGGTACAAGCAGCATTATTGGTCGCTCACCAACGCAATTGTAAGTCTTACAATCTGCGTCGTAAACCGGTTGAGTTTAATGTTGGTGATATTGTGTGGAGAAGAACGTTTTACCTTAGTGATAAAGATAAATACTTTAGTAAAAAGTTGGCACCTAAATTTATTAAATGTAAAATTGTTTCCAAGAAGTCTCCGTTAGTATATATACTGTCTGATATGTCTGGTAAACCTCTCGGTGAGTGGCACGTTAAAGACTTGAAACTAATTAACTATAAAGAATAATTTGGTGATTCTAGCTAGTGGACTTTTGTTGTACCAAACCCAAGACTTCGTCGTAGGGCTAGCTAGATCACGACATTGTCTTGATTTTTTTTTCTTTTGTGATTCGTTTATATTTAACCTAATTACTTAACTACAAAAGCAATACTTCCTAGCGTAACACTAGAAAATATATACTTCTAAACTGCGTACTTCAATGCGTGTATCTGTTTATAATTTTTTTTTATGTATTATAAAATTTTTTTTAGACAATACTTTGTGTCTTAATTACGCATTCTATCTTCATATCAATTATTGCTTTCGAAAATACTAATCGTCAAAATCTAAACATTTCATTTTTTTCACCCAGTGGTTCAGTAGTTAAATTGTCACTGTCAAGTCGGTCTACAGGTTCAGTCTTTTTGTTCCCGTCATATTTTTTTGCATTCATAGTGGTTCTTCTTATCTGTTTGCTAGCGTACTAATCGCAAAATTTTTGTATTGTTCAATTTCACCGTAGTTGTCGTTTATTGATCTTCATAACAAACTCATTAACTAATTACTTTGTTGACATTCTAAACGTGTTATTATCTAGCGGCCGGCTGTCGAGTCCGCATTCCTAATGAATGAATCACCTTGCCTTTAACGTGTTTTTTTTATATCGTTATCAGTTAATGATCTGTTCGCAACTACGGTGCTATCATATTATAGATTCTCGTCTATTGAATAATATAGTTCTTTTAAAGGACTGACACCTCTTATTCTACCTGTTTCAGGATGCCGATCGGAAGCTGCTGCCGGAGGAGAGGGGAGTCCTCGGGAGACCGAATTTCCCCGAGGAAAAATTCTCTCCTAACGAGGGGGGTGTGTGACGCGGACCGCGCGACCGCGACGGTTGCGCGTGAGTCGGAGTGGTGGCTGGCGCCTCCCTTCTCCCCCCTGCCCGGCGGCAGCGCCATATATAAGCCGATCGCGTCCTGGACGAGTCACCTTGCGGCTCGGCTCCACATCTCGAGTTAAGTGCTCCTGACTACAAGGACACGCAGCAAGCCTTCTAACGAACCACGCCCTGACTATAATTGTATACTAAATATATTAAAAGTGTATTTGTTATACCTTCTCTCATTGTACTTCCTAAATATATCTACATTTCTCCTAAAGTAAACCCTAAAGGTTACAATATGTGTCGACATCTCCACGCCACAGATGAATTTACAACGCTGTACAACTGAGAACCCTTTGGATATAATAAAAGTAGTATTTTTCATGTCACAGTGTTACTCAACGAGAAAAAAAGGGTCGTTTTGACACAGTGTAACTCAGAGGGAATATTTTTTCTTGTTCAGTCACACTGTTACACATTGGTGTTATTTGGTGTGACTTATTAGGAACAAAAAGTCGCAATATGTCACAGTGTTACTCAGCAGGAATTAAATTCCTAATGACTCACACTGTTACATATCTGGGTGTTACTGAACGGGAATAAACCAAATATTTTATAGAATTAGTTCTCGTGATAACATTATGGTTTAATTTATATGTATAAGGGTCATAAACAAAACATCCAAGATAAATGTGCTCTTTATAAAAATATATGGCGAAATACATTACATATTATTATTATTGTAAATAAATGTTAGTATTTAGATATTCTACAAGTTTATTTAGCAATATCTTTATTTAGCTTGATAGCTTCATAAATAAATAAAAAATATCATCGATTTACTCCCCTTCCGTGGACCGTTTCCAGTCGAGGTTCTTATGTTTATCTTAACATTAAAAATACTTTAAGCGGTATGATCCAATTTAACTTTATATACTTTATTTACAGTCAATAGGAGTAACTTTGACCCAGTCTGTGATTGATTTTAAAGTTTGTGTTTTTATATTTTACTTTTATTAACTGGCAAGAAAAGACACGGTGGGATTACAACATATACTATTCGATTTTAAATCATTTCATTGATGTTTCAATGTAAAAATTGCGGAAAATTGAAGATTTTTAACTGGGCCAAAGATATCTTAAAGTAAGGGTAACTTTAAGCCACCTAAAACTGGTTTCAGATTTTAGCTTATATTTTAATTTTTAAGTGTCTGGGTAACTTTTGTTTCAGAATAGAGTAGATTTAAATAAAACTTTACTTTTGCTATAACTTGTATAATAATCGTTTATACAATACTTTCAAAGGGGGTTTTAGATAGAACAACGTTAAAAAGTTAGGTTGAGCTCTGCGCGTGGCGACTGCCGACTCGTTGAAGACTGGCCGTCCGCGGCGCGGCGAATCGCGCGCTCGCTTGTAGTGGCGGGCGCGCAACGTAGTGTGTATGACGTCGGCGGCTGTTTATGCGTGTGTCTTTGAGCATAGCGCGTTGCTTTAACATCCTCCCACGCCTTGAAACGCCCGTTTTCAAGCTTCCATGAGAGGACATATACGATTCACAGCTCTACGCAGTGTGCCTTTTGTTGTTTTTATATCAGCAACTCTGCATGCTCCATCCGACCCTGGGTACACGGCCTCTATTCGTCCCAAGGGCCACTTAAGTGGTGGGGTCATCTCTTCCTTGATGAGTACTAGCTGGCCCGGTTGGAAGTTTGGGTGGCGCTTCTGCCACTTGGTGCGCTGTTGTAGCTCGCAGACGTACTCCCGGGTCCATCTAGCCCAGAAATGCTGACGGGCTTGCTCGATCCTCGCGTACCGATGCAGGCGGTTTGGGTTGTCTTCCGTTAGGTTCGGTGCTGGCAGCGACGTCATCGGTCTTCCGATCAGGAAGTGCCCTGGGGTGAGAGGAGACAGATCGTGAGGATTGGAAGACATAGGGGAAAGGGGCCGTGAGTTGAGAATTGCCTCAATCTGAGTGAACAGAGTTGCAAGTTCTTCGTATGTTAGATGTGAATTTCCCAAGGCCCTTTTCATGTGATATTTTGCAGATTTTACAGCTGCTTCATGGAGTCCGCCAAAATTAGGAGAATATGCAGGTGAGAATTTAAATTTAATGCCTTCCTCTGCAAAAGGTTCTGACACAGAGTTCCAGCTAGAGTCAACAAACATTCCTAACTGACGGTGAGCCCCGACAAAGTTAGAGCCATTGTCACACCAAATTTCTCGGGGTTTACCTTTTCTACTAATAAATCTACGTAATGCTAGAATAAAAGCCTCTGTACTGAAGTCACCAACTAGTTCTAGATGTACAGCCTTAACTTTAAAACATACGAATATACATAAATAACATTTGATTAACCTAGATCCGCGTCCCTTTCTATCATTTATCAGGAATGGTCCTGCAAAATCCGTGCCTGTGATTTCGAAGGGATAGCCTGGAGTTAACCTACTAGATGGCAAATTTCCCATTATTTGCTTAGCAACTACTCCATTCAGACGAGTGCAAGTAGTACATTTCCTATATGTCTGCCTCGCTAAAGCTCTGCCTTTAATAGGCCAGTAAATTTCTCGTATAAGTGAAAGAAGCAGTTGAGGACCAGCATGCATATGTTTTACATGAAAATAATAGAAAATTAGCCTTGACAAGTGATGCCTAGAATCTATAATAATTGGATGCTGTTTCTCGTAACTGAATTTCGAGTTTTCCAGACGACCTCCCACTCTTATCAATCCCTTATCGTCAAGAAATGGTGTCAAACTTAGTAGTGGAGCTGCTTTACTTTGTTTTTCAAAATTAGGAAAGCTTTCTTGTTGAGAAAGGTATACCAGCTTACTTTCGGCTATTGCTAATTCTTCTACAGTTAAATTGTCTTTATTTTGATTCTTTACATTTTTAGTATTATTATAGAACCGAAATATATAAGCTACTATACGACGTAATTTTGAAAAACTAGAATATTTTGTTATATCAATCACCAAATTAACTGATTGTGACGTGTCAACACATAAAGTGTTGACAAGTAACTCAGGTATTGTTGTGTGGGTTACCGGAGTACTTTGGCATGGCCAATGTTCTTCCCTTTCTTGTATGAATGTAGGTCCCTGCCACCATAATGATAATAATTTTATCTCATTTGGATTTACACCTCTAGATGCTATATCAGCAGGGTTTTGTGATGTGGGGACATACAGCCACTTACAGTTAATACATAATTCCTGAATAGATGCCACTCTGTGTGCTACAAAAGTTTCCAACTTTAGTGAAGGCGTGCACAACCAACCCAGTACAATTTTAGAATCAGACCAAAAAGTTTTACAGGCTATTTCACAACGCAGTGATTTAGCAACTTTATTACATAGTCTTGCGGCTAGAAGAGCACCGCATAACTCCAGCCTGGGTATAGTTGTAGTCTTCAGTGGCGCCACCTTTGCTCTAGCGCATAATAGTTTCACGGTCAAGTTGCCTAGAGCATCAGTTGACTTCATATAGATGCAGCAGGCATAAGCCTTCATGCTAGCATCAGAAAAGGAATGCAATTCTATTCTTACAGGATTACTACAACAGGCATGTCGAGGTATCTCAATGGTTTGCAAGTGGTGAACATTATCAATGAATTTCTTCCATGACTTATGGGTATACATAGGTATTTCATCATCCCAGCCTAATTTCAGAGACCATAGGTTTTGTATAATCATTTTACATGCAATAATACAACAGCTGATCAAACCCAATGGATCAAAAAAACTAGAAGTTATAGATAAAATGGAACGCTTAGTGAATGGCATTCCATTATTACAATCTTGCAGTTTAGAAGAAACTATTAGAATGTTGTCAGTATTGGGATTCCATTCTATTCCTAATGCATGACTTGGTGATGAAATTATTTTAAAATTATCTTGATTACAGTTAGTGTTTAAAATAGAATTTAGAAATTGAGTGGAGTTACTTTTGATTTTTCTAAGAGGTAGACAAGCTGAGTCAAGTTTTTTTTACTATTTTCTGATAAATATTAAGTAGCATTGATTCATCATTGCATCCAGATATTAAGTCATCAACATAGAAGTCATGTGACATTATTTCTCTAATCTCTGGATCATCACATTCCCGACTCAACTCCACCAAACATCTTGTGCTGAGGAAAGGTGCCGATGAGGTACCGTATGTTACAGTATTGAGTTGTAAGTACTTCATCGGCTGATTTTCATCATCACGCCACAGTATCACTTGCAAATAGCGTTGAGATTCCTCTAATAAACTTTGACGATACATTTTCTCTATATCTCCAGTAATTATATATGTATGTTGTCTAAATCTCATTAGTATGGAGAAAATGTCGTCCTGTACAGTGGGCCCAATCATAAGCAAATCATTTAAAGAGACACCTGAATCCGTTTTTGATGAGGCATTGACTACACGACACTTTGTTGTTTCACTCTGTTCTCTAATGACAGGGTGATGTGGTAATAGATTGGCGGTTTCAGGTTTCTCAATTACAGTCAAATGGCCCAGGTCAGCATATTCGTTAATAAAACTCACATACTGCTCTTTTATGTCAGGTTGCCTTTTAAATCGTTTTTGTAGGGAATCAAGACAATGCTTTGCTCTAGGATATGAATTTCCTAACAATTTAGGATTATCACGTAAAGGCAACGTGACACAAAATCGCCCATCCTCCATGCGGTGGGTGTGTTGCTTGAAGTGCTCCTCGCAGGCTAGTTCCTCCAAGGTGAGCTTCGGTTTGTCTGGCAGCTCCTCTAGCTCCCAGAACTGCTTCAGTTGATTTCGTATCGCTTGACTGAAATTACAGCATATTTCCCTATTAGGTTCATTCGTTGGACACATGATAGGCCCTACCACCAACCAACCAAACTGGGAGTTTTGTAATACAGGTTTATTGTTTCCCAATTTAATCTGATTGGCAGGACAAATGACATCCCAAAAAACGTCAGCTCCCAACAACATATCCACTGTTGATGGATTATAGAATGTAGGATCTGCAAGTGTGATATTTTTTGGTATATCTAGTGTCATTACATCAACTTTAGAACTAGGTATGGTGCTTGTTATTTGTGGGATAACAAACAGCTTTACATCTTTACAGTAAGAATTAGTGCATGACTTAACAGTGAGATTACAGCACTCAAGAGCAGAAAATGACATATTATTTATGCCTGTTACAGAGATTGAATTTATAGTATCACTGTTTATACATAGCTTAGCTTTTAGTGATGCAGAGATGAATGATGATTGACTGCCACAGTCCAGCAGGCACCGTATTTCATGGCATTTGTTGTTTACATGCAATTTTACTATTGCTGTTGATAGTAGAACTTGGTTCTCGATACAGGATGATAGTACAATAGGATTACAGGTACTACTAGCACTAGGACTATTTTCTATGGTAACTGGTGTGGACACTTTTGCTTTGTGAAGCAAGGTGTTATGTTTGCGCTTGCAAATTCTACATGGACCATACTTGCACTGATGAGCAAAATGACCACCCCGTAAACAGTTTATGCAAACTCTCAATTTAGCTACTTCTGCGTTCCTATCCTCCGGTGACATACTATTAAATTTCTCACAATAGTACATTACATGATCTCCTTCACAAATGAGGCATGCATTAGACTTTGATTTAATAGCTTTATTGTCGCAAGCAGCAGCAACAAATGTTTTATGTTGTTTGTCAACAGATTTATCTGACTTTACATTTTCTCTACGCGGCCTGTCACTGACACCGGCATTCACCATTTCCAATACATCAGCCCTACTTCTCAAGAATTCATAGAAGTCTACTAATGTGGGTTTGTTCAATAAGCTATTCCTATGTTCTTCCCATTTAGTATTTGTTACCTGATCTAACTTTTGACTGAACATAAAAATAATCAATGTATCCCAATTATCAGTTTTCTCCTCTAAACTATTTAATGCCCGAATGTGTTTTGAAATGTGATCAATTATAAATCTTAGACATTTTTCAGACTCCTTAACAGTTGGTATATTAAATAATGATTTTAAATGATTGTGAACTAATTGTCGTTTGTTGTTGTAACGATCACAGATCAATTTCCAGGCAACCGCATAATTATTTGAAGAAATTTCGAGAGATTCTATTACAGAAGCTGCTTGCCCCGTCAAGGATACTTTTAAGTACTGAAATTTATTTATCTCATTTAAACCCACATTCTTATGAATAAGTGAGTTGAATGTGTCATGAAATTCTAACCATTTGTTGTAATTGCCATCAAAGATGGGTAGCTTTATAGTAGGCAACTTAACACTCAAGTTATTCCCGCAGCAGTTAGTGGATGCCTGACTATCATGAGAATTAACACTCTCTGGATTCTTACTTTCCTGACTTTCAATTAGTTCTTGAGCAGAACTTATTACAAAATAAAATAAGTTTTCAGTTACATTCCTCTCTGAACTTTTTTCAGGTTCATAAGAGGTTTCTCGAGTCAATTCACTTAAAACTTCATCTTGTAAAAGCTCAATCCTACATTGAATTGTATCATACTCATTAAACAATACTTCTATTTTGCTCAAACGGACTTTTAACTCATTTACTTGTTGCTTCGAAACGTCTTCAATTTTACGAAAATCTGTCAGGTAATTATTAAAATAAGTAAGTCTACCTTTTACTGAAGCTCGTTTCCTAATCAACTCCTTTACCTCCGTGTCAGACATAATGCAGAGAAAACTTTCAAATAGATTAATAATGCAATTTCTAAATACCTGCACTCCACGCAAACCTCTATGAAACAGCTGCACTATCCGCTGGCACTGCTAACACGCGGCCACCACGTGGCTAGTAGGCCCGTCGCCGGGCGCCCCCGCCTGAGGGCACGTGTGCAGGCCGCGCGCGGTATTCGTAGGTATATACTTATATTTCGAGCTGAAATTGCAGAAATTTATGCGTCAATCCCCAAGCAGAGCAAGCGTGCAAGAGAGAAAACGTTATGCATGTGCATAAAGCGGATTGCAAACGTTGCTGATGGCAATCTTAATAAATTACGAAACTCGCACTTGTTCAACAAGTCAAGGTCAAATTATTTTCTTAGCCAGTTCTGTTATTTTTGCAGTGAAGTTAGATTACAGACAGACAGATAGTAGTTGCAGTTGAGTTAAATTACAGATAGGTAGATAGTTTAACATTAACTTGCAACAAAATTCACACAGTTGAAACACAAAGGATTGTAGGACAAAGAAATAGGGTTAGGATTGGGCGGAATAAGGAACGGGCAAACTTCCCTTGAATGAAGCCGACGTGCTGCCAAGCCACTGGATTCCACACACCAAGCGCCAATCACCCACGACACGTGCACGTGCTTCTAGATTCTTCGAACGCACGCCCTCGCCGCGTGCTTCTCAGCTTCGTAGAATGAGAATGGTCGTCTAACTTGCTAATCCTTCGCTTCGCTGCGTGTTTCTGAGTCTTCAACCAGCCACGCCTTCGCCGCGTGCTTCGATTGTTCTCGTTCGTCGATTAGGTATCTGTGCTTCCCGCACAGAAAGTCCTGTCACGGTCGCCAAATTGTTTCAGAATAGAGTAGATTTAAATAAAACTTTACTTTTGCTATAACTTGTATAATAATCGTTTATACAATACTTTCAAAGGGGGTTTTAGATAGAACAACGTTAAAAAGTTAGGTTGAGCTCTGCGCGTGGCGACTGCCGACTCGTTGAAGACTGGCCGTCCGCGGCGCGGCGAATCGCGCGCTCGCTTGTAGTGGCGGGCGCGCAACGTAGTGTGTATGACGTCGGCGGCTGTTTATGCGTGTGTCTTTGAGCATAGCGCGTTGCTTTAACAACTTTAACTTTCTAATTTCTGGTTCAGGATTAAACATATGACACCACAGACTAAAAAAGTCCAAGACATCTTTCTTTTATGATCTAAAATAAAAGACGATTGTGAGAAAGGCACCTTTTATTTAAAATGTTTGGTATGTCGAGATCAAATTGTGTTTATAAATCTAAAAAAATAGCCTTATTTCTACATTAAACAATAACAAAACTTAAAATGAAATCTAATTTGACTTAAAAATTGCAATCAAGTAATATTGAAAAAACAAAGTATCATAATCGAGATCAATCTCCCCACTCCATAAACAAAAAGTCATCCGATATTTGGTAATAGCCCGATCTTTTAACGACTTGATCAGCCTTTAAATACTTTATAACGTCCTTTCGAGATACAGTTACCTTATCTGGTCTACAAGGCCACTTCCAACCATCAATCGTCTTCTGCATTCCAGATAATATCATTCTTTGTCCATCGGTCTTTACAACTTTACCAGGGAACAATGATTCTTCATATTTAAAAATGCAATAGCCACTGGTACTTTGATTTTCATCCTTTTTTTCGGTAGCACACTTCATGGTTTTATTTTGAGATAGAGGTTCCAATAGACTTTCTTCAATTATTATGTCTTTGTCTTCTTCTCTTTCAATTCTATGCAGTATTCCATCGTCGACTTCGTACTCCTCTATTACCATAGGCACTTCTATATTTTCGACAGTGTTTTTAGAACCAGGTTGATCGTAAACTTCTGCTTGGACAGTGATTATATCATAATGTTCTTCTTGAATTCCGGTATTTAAGGCTTCGACATCGTTATGTTCCGGTAACATAGACGATGAAGGTCCAGGTGGAGGAGTTGCGCCCCTTAAGAATGCTGAACTTGGTGCATCTTTTGTAGTTTGTTTTTTCTTATTTTTTGAACCGAGTGGTCGCCCTTTTTTCTTTCCAACTTGCTCTTTCTTTTCTAGTTCTGATTTTTGGCGCTTTTCATAATACTTTTCCACTTCTTCTACAGACACACTTTTGCCAGCTGTCACAGGGAGTTGAAATTTTGTCTTTTGTTTTATCCCTAAATCACTGTCTCGAATATCCAATATGAAACTCTTAAAGGATTCTCCAATAGACTCTTGAATTTCTTCTATTATTTTATTTTTTATTAAAAAAGTATCTTTCCCTAACTCTAATGTTTTGGTCAGTAAAGTTGCGAAGATATCTTTTGGAAGAGCATTAACAATTTTTCCTCGCTTTGTCTGTCGCCAATCTCCCAAAACTTTCCGCCAATTTGTCTTTAAGCTACTGAAATATGACACGTCCAATGGTTGCAACAGATGAGTACTGTTAGGTAACAGACATACAAATTTTATGTCGTTCTCAACACAAAGTCTCAAAGTGTTAACAGTAATGTGGGAACTGAGATTATCGCCTATCACAATCTTTTTTCCTTGTCTTTTCTTTATAAATGGTAATAATTGTTTCTCAAACCACTCGTCAAATATCTGCGAATCAATCCAGCCCGATTTGCTGACAGCCATTCTTGAATTAGGCGGAGCTCCAGTTAACCAGTTTGACCATTTCTGCTTGGCTTTGTAGATTATGAAAGGAGGGATAAACTCTCCAATGGCATTGCAACAAAACATTACCGTGAAACATGATTTAGTAGCATTCATAATTAATTCGGGGTTTCTGCATTGGCGTCTGAATATCAATCTCATCTTCTTGGGGTTGTCATGAAACCCAGTTTCGTCAAAGTTGAAGATGTTTTCTGGAGGAACATCCTCAATTTCGGCATTTAAGTTATTGAAATAGTCCTTAAGCATTTCCTGGTTGACTTGTGCTCTCTTGCGGCTAATATTATGAGCGATTCTTATCTTAATAGATGGATGACGTTCCAAAAACAATTTGCCCCACTCCCAACCAGGTAAATTGTCTTTAAATGTCGATTCATTCCGATTATTATCATCCAAATATTTTTTTACAATAATTCTCACATCTTGCATACTAATAGGTATTCCTAGGTCAGCTAACGTTATGATATGTGAGAGAATAAGATTTTCTTCAACTACACTTAAAATTTTCGGCCTTTCCACATCTTTGGTGTGCTTTTCTTTTAATTTATTCTTAATTTTACTCCTAGGGATATTATACGCTTTTGCAGCCTGTCTTTGGGTCATTAAACAATTTTTAATTTTATCCAAGCATTCTTTGAGGGATTCCGCTGTATATCTCGTCTTAGTACCATACTTTCTGGTACCTGGTTTTGGACAAGACTTCTTTCTCGGCATAATGTACTTATAGGCCTGTAAAAGAAAAAATGCGATGACTAATTTATCTAATAGGGTAACATTGACCCGGGCCAAAGTTACCCAGTTTCTTATGTTGAAAATACCAATCGAAAGAAAATTATGAATATCTGCTAAAATAAAGAAAGAAAGAAAATAATTTTATTTGTTCCACGCTCATTATATAAGGTAACAGAAAACACAACCAAAAGTACATATAGAACAAATAAGGTCCTGCGTCAGCAATGTTGCAGTATATCCACAACGCTGGTATTCTCGCAGACCCTGAATGATTTCGGTGCATGTAGGCAGTAACATACATACATACAACTCAATTAAAAACAAAATATCAAAAAACAAAAAAAGAGTAACTTAGATAAATTAGGCAGAAGGTGGATGGCAGAAAGTAATTTCATACTAAATAATAATATTGGTATCTATATAATATAATACTTATATGTATACATACATATAGAATTAAAAGTACCTTGAAAATAATAAAAAACAGATAATATAAGATAAATAATACATAATAAAGACATTGTATCAATAAAAACGTTATATTACAACGCAGCATATAATGTTGTGTTACATTTCCGAACGACCCCCGGCTCTTGTCAACAAAACATGACACTGATTGTCATCGATGTGATGTGGGTAGTAATAATTCTAAATATCAATTGCAAAATAAAATAAGCATCCATCGGCGTCTGCGCAATGAGAAAAAGAGGCTGGGATGATATTTTATAATAGATTATATTTATACTTATCATGTATCAACATAAATTTTCACATAACAGACAGCTATGTAATGCAATCTACGTTAAAAGTTTAAAAAGTTTGTGTTTTTAATGACATGTATATTTAGGTTGTGTCAACAGTGAAGCAACACTAATTTACAAATTATGACCCGGAATCATAACGGTAAGTGGACATGCCGCTACTAAAATTACGTTAAAGTTCTTTGAGAACTTAACAAAATATGCTTAAGTTTGATTTGGAATGCATGTAACGATTTCATGTTCCAGAGTGGTGGCGGCAGATCATTCCAACACTTAGTAGCAGCATACCTGAAACTACCTCTAAAAGCAGTAGTCCTATGCCTCGAAGTAACCATAAGATGTGATGAGGCTCGCGTGTTATATAGGTTAACATCTCGAGACCAATTCAGCTTATTATAGAGATATTCAGGTTTTTTGTGTAGTATAATGCCAAATAGAAGGGCGGCTAAGTGAAGGCGCCTACGAGCGGTCATTTTCATAAGATTACCATTATTAAGAAATGGTGTGACATGGCTCCGAGGTGGAATGTTGTAGCAAAACCGAGCACAAGCATTCTGAACCCGCTGAATCAAATTTTGAGTTCTTTTTAAAATACAACTACCATAAATAGTATCAGCATAATTTAGCTTAGATAATATAAGTGACTCACATAGCAATATCCTCATATCGACACTGAGATAATGGCGAATTCTATACAGTAGCTTGAGACGGTAAAAACAATTTTTTACAGCATCAAGAACATGCGTCTCAAAACTCAATTCCCCATCCATAACTAAACCCAAATTTCGAGCTTCAGAAACTTGTTGTATTGGAGAACTATCAACCAGTACTACAGGGTCTAATTTTTTTATCTTTTTGATACATTCCTTAGATCCGAGTACTAAATATTTGGATTTAGTTGGGTTAAGTACTAAGGAATTTCTTCTTGCCCAGTTAGGGTGTTATTAGACCAATCGATCAATCGTCGATCGACGGCATCGATCGATGGCAGAAAGGATTAGTAGACGTCGATCGATTTTTTCTATCACACCAATCGATCGATCGTCGATCGATATAGATCGACCATCGATCGATGGTAGAATGGATTAGTACACGTCAATCGATTTTTCTATCACACCAATCGATCGATCGTCGATCGATATAGATCGACCATCGATCGATGGTAGAATGGATTAGTAGGTAGACGCCGCCGTCACGTCACCCACTGCCCGCCCGCGCCCCGCGCGCTTACTACCTGGCCTGCCCTGCTTGTGTGTGTTTAGTTGTGTGAATCTCGCGTTCGTGAATGCTCGTTTTTGTCTGTGACACGCAAAATGGCGGCGAACGCGTGGACGAATGAACGAACTTTAGAATTTATCGAGCAATACAAAAATAAACCTTTACTATGGGACATTGTTCACAATGATTACCGAAATAAAATAAAACGTCATGATGCACTTCTCGAATTAGCCAACTCATTTGAAGTTACTAAGGAGGAGGCAGAAAAAAAGATAAAAAATTTACAAACAACATTTTCCAAAGAAAATAAAAAAGTGAAAGATAGTAAAAGAAGTGGTGCCGGTCGAGACGAAATATATTGTTCTAAATGGTATGCATTTGAAGCTATGATGTTCTTACAAGAAAGGAATCGCCCACGATGTACCGTGTCTACAGAGGATCGGGTTTATTCGAGCATGTCAACTGATGTAAGTACCTACGTACATATTTATTTATTTATTTTGGGTCAATATGTCAATATGGTGGTAGTGTTGTCATAAAAATAATAATACAATTACATACTCAAAACCTTTATTAATACAGCTTACACAGTAGATATAGTTAGTGTGCAGGGTTTTATTCCAATACAAAACTCGACATGACTGGCTAAATACCTACTCTCCCGATATTTTGAAAGTCAATTATTTAACAATACTTGTATTGCCATCTAACCATACCTTCTTTAGAACAAAAATATTCAGCGAACTCTTCTCTCACTAGTTCAGCTGGACTTGGTAAACTGTGGAATTGTATAGATGACTGAATTTGCGCCGGTTGTATTATTTCGGAATCCACACTCTCATTTCTGTTATTTGAATAGCGTAGTTCTAAAGACTTATAACTTTCGCAATTCCTTCTTAAATAGTTGTGAAGATAAGTCGTAGCTAACACTATATTTTCCACATTTTTCGGTTGAAGATGAAACGGCCTTCGAAGACAGCGAAATACGGCACTTAAAATGCCGAACGTACTTTCTACCATTCGGCGAGCCCTGCTCAACCTATAGTTAAAAATTCGCACCTTTGATCCTTTTCTCCCCAATTCGAGAAATGGCTTCATTAAATTTTCTGACATAGGAAAGGCATTGTCACCTATAAAAACATATGGTGTGAGACAACTTCTTCCAGGTAACGCATTTTCTCTTGGGATTCCTCCTGGAGTACATTCATGGAATTCAAAATAGTATTTCCAAACACACCACCGTCAGAAATACGACCTTGGCAGCCAACATCGCAGTACATAAAATTGTAATTCGCATCCACTACAGCCATCAGGACAATACTGTGAACTCCCTTGTAGTTAAAGTATGTGCTCCCACTGTTATTTGGAGCTCTAATATTTATATGTTTCCCATCAATTGCACCCAGACAGTGGGGAAAATTCCACATCAGTTCAAAATCTTTTACAATGTTCAGCCATTCTTCTTCCGTGTTTGGCATCTGAAAAATAAAAATATGTTATTGTAACTTAAGTTATCCAGTCAGTCATATAATATTCTTTTCACTATATTATCAGTCACTTTTATAATTTTAAAGTTTATTATAAAAAAAACGTTTATTTAGATGTGAAAATGTATTTAATACTTGTAAAAATTTTGTTACAGATGAATTCACAAACATCTGAGTCGGGGATGGACAGTTCCGTTGAATGTGAAGGTAGTCGTAAAAGGCGCCTCAATCCAAATGATGCCGCAATAGAAAAAACGTTGGAGATGGTTGATTCATTGATTCGCAATAGACAAGGCGTTGATGAGTATACATTGTTTGGAGAACAAATTGCAATTAAATTGAGATCACTGAAAACTGACTACGCGCGGATTACAGTACAGCATCATATAAATAACCTAATTTACGAAGCTCAAACGGGTAAATACGACTATCCAGAAACACAAAATTAAGGCTACTTCACCACGCTGTATTCTACAAATCAATCTTTACAATCACAATCTTCTAAAGAATCGAACCTTCCATCTACTTCTCAATACGCCATTTCGCCTGAGAATACAACACTCCAGTCATTGGATAATTATGATCTCCCATCTAACTTGAAATAAGTATAAATCAGAATATATAAAGAATAAGTTTAAACAATGTTTTTGTATGGTAACTGATTCTCCGTTTTTTTAATAAACCTTAAATACTATGTACATTTTTTATTTCATCTAGCTTATGTCAGAGATACATGACTGAAGTTTGTAACAATGTGTTTCAGTCTCGACTATCGATAATTTAGGGGGTTAACCGGTCGTATTCCGCCGGCTCGCATACCAGCCGGCAGATTTGTACCCGTCGTAGGCCGGTGGCTCGCATGCGAGCCACCAAATTGGCGCCAAAACGCCGCGCGCCGCCTTCGCTTAAAACCGTATATTACCAACCTTACCGATCAAAACTGATTGCCTATTGGCTACGAATAGCCGTACAAATCTGCCGGCTGGTATGCGAGCCGGCGGAATACGACCGGTTAAATTGAAATATATCTAATTTTATCGATATAAACATCCCAAGGTACATCTCCACATACATCAAAAAAAATTTTAGAGTTCCGTACCTCAATAGGTGTTAGGAAAAAATCTCACACTAGAAAGGCACAGAAACTTGAAAAGACTTTTTTTTGTTAGTTCTACCTACATACACAATAGAAGCAAAGCAAACTATATCTAACTTAAATCTCTAACTTAACTTACGATTAAAAGTCCAAGAGTACTTACTTTTATGTGATCCTTGAGAGAATATATAAGTGCATTGCATACTTCTGGAATTATACATAAAATACTTGGTTGCGAAACTTTAAACGTTAGCACTAGACTCTGATATGAATCACCGCTGGCTAGAAATCGGAGTGTTATAAGTAACCGATTTTTAGGTGAAATTGATTGTCTATTGGTATCCAATTTCGCGATTGAAGGAGCCACCATATTTAATAGATTTTCAAGATCATTATTGCTCATTCGAAAAGCATCCAAAAAACCGCTATTTAAAATGTCATTTGGATAAGCTAAGCGATATTTGGCTTTAAGAAACGGTCGCATCCAGAGTCTTCTGCGTTTGCGCCTCCGTAATAATAGTACGAGCAACATCGTGCTGGCCAACAACAACGCGTCCTCTTGTGAATCCATTTGGAAAAACACTGACGGAACATAGCTTAAAACGATCAACGTCGACTGATGCCATCGACCCGTAATCGATCGATTGGTTAGTCGAACGGTATCCGTCGATCAATTAAAGCTATTAGACCAGTCGATCGACATCGATCGACGTTGATCGATGCCGTCGATCGACGATTGATCGATTGGTCTAATAACACCCTAAAAGTTAATCAGCATATTTTCGTTACATAAACGAGCGTAAGTTAGGACAATTTGTACTCATTTTAAAGCTAAGACTTAGGACTAAAGAATTTAAGACCTAAAATGAAATTTAGGTTTTAATTTTAGTGCTAGAGCTCTTTTAGTGCGAATGTATAGAGTAAGTCGATTTTTTTGCTCGCGAGTGTATATTCTTAATGAATGGTGGGCCAGTAACATGGTTGAGCCAAAAGCAAAAGACCATTGCTCTCTCTACCACCGAGGCGGAATTTGTTGCAGCCTGCGAGTCTGCAAAGGAAATGCTATGGTTACAGCAATTGTTGTCGGACTTGAAAAATATGATTGTATTAAGCTATATGTTGATAATCAGAGTGCCATTAAGTTAATTAATAACCCAGTTTTTCACAAAAGAGCCAAACATATAGATGTCAAATACAATTTTATCCGAGAGAAATTGGAGAATGGTTTAATAAATATATCCTATGTCCCAAGTAAGAATCAGTTTGCTGATATATTAACAAAGCCATTGCCCACTCAATCTTTTGTTTTTCTAAGAGATCAAATAATGAATAAGCTATAGTAATGTAATGTTTAATGTACAGTTTAGTAAACTGTACACTACTATTAGTTTTAAGTTATGTAGTTTCGAATGTGCTGGTAAGACAAACCTCTACTCGTACTATAACAAAGTTTATTATTCACCAGTTACGTAAATACAATATAATATGATATAGAGTGATTCTCACATAGGTACGTTCGTTAGGCAGTTAAAGTGCACACTGACTCAAATTAATAATTGCGACGGAAAATAATCGACCGATTTGCGTAATCAGCTAAAGTACATATTATACCTAAGTGTACGTAAACCGTACAGTCACGCAAACCATTTCCAGACCTGGTTGTAGGTAAATTATTTGACATATCGCACCCTTAATAAAACAAAGACTTATGGCAGTATTTTGGATTAAACAAATTTGAACTCTATTGCAAAGATTTAACACAGATATAATATTAGAATTTAACATATACAATTAGAGTTCAAATTGCCTTACTTTCAAATTTAGAGTTAAGTCGCTGTTTTATTAAGAGTGCGATCTCTGCCATACCCTCAATTTTCAGTGTAACTTCAATACTATACCCGTCGCGAACTTTTATAAAATTATTCAACACGCAGCATCCTTTTACAATGTTCTTTGCAACATTGAAACTCACACTAATAGGTGCATGAAACATTCTGAACTTGTTTGACATTATACCAAATGTCGATTCTATGAAGCGTCTACTGCGGCTCAATCTGTAATTAAAATGTTTTTCTTGTGGGTTATATTAGTTCTCACATATGGCTTCATAACTTTTTGAGATATTCCAAAAGCATCATCGGCTACAATCACATGGAACTGGAAAATTCGTTCCGGGCAATGGCTTTAGTCCTGGAATATTTAGATCGTTATTTTCTAAGTTAAGTTCCTGTAGAGTGTACTGTCTCGAAATATAGACGAGTCGGAGTTTTTGCCATATGATCCCACGTTTATGTACGTAAAACGATTGTTTGCATCGCACATAGCTAAGAGGACTATGGAATAAAAATTCTTATAGATGTAGAACATATAGTAAATCCAGCTGGTGGTGGCTCAAAGTATATGTTTGCCGTCAAGAGCTCCTATGCAATTTGGAAAATTGATATTTTGTAGAAATCCATCAGTTATATCTTGCCACATATCAGGGGTTCTTGTTGGTATGCATTCATCGTGTAGTGTTTTCCATATTACCATACATACTTCGTTCACGATTTGACTTATTGTTGCAATTCGCATCCTGAATGAATAGTGCAAGTCTGTATATGTTCGACCCGTAGCCAGAAATCTAAATAAAAATTGTTTGTATCATTACAGTTAAAATACTTCAGCAAAGATAGCGAACAGCCAGAGATGCATTCTTCAAAACAAAGGCTACAATGAAAAATCAACTTCTGGAAGATCTGCTAAGAAGTATAAAAAGTATATTTATTATAATGAACTAATGTTCCTAAATCCTTCAGCTGAAAATGTTTTTGACGAGTCAATGATATCATCGCCCCTAGTTAATGTAGCATCTCCAGAAAATGTAACGTCTCCAGCAGCATTGTCAGAGAATATTGCATCAACAGAAAACACAGTAACTTCAGAAAATACACAGCGTGCTAGTAATCCCGGATCACAAAATCCATGGACCCAAAAAAGAAAATATAGACAGCGACAAACAAATCAAGAAAGTTTACCGTTTGAACAAGAGTAATTAACTTTGCTTTTGTGTCTAACCAGACACCTGATCTTGCCGCTGATGACCTGGATTTTTTTCCTCCTTGGGTCCAATTTTAAGCAGTTTTGATATAGAACAAAAGTTAGAGTTAGTTAGAGTTGGTAAAGAGTGCTGCGCGAGACAACGGCAATTAAAATATGCATAATAGACCTAGTAGCTCTGCATCTACCTCAAGATTTTCACCGCGATATGATCCTTATGCTGCTGGCACATCGTCAGTATACAACTATATATATCAAACTCCAACAGGTTATCAAACAACAGGGTATCGATCAGACAATAATCATAATAATTAAATGTTTGTTAAGAAATATTATATGATAATTAAAATGTTTGTTAATTTCTTAAATAGAGGTAAATATTACCTTACCTATTATGTTGATTATAATTATGTTGGTTATATAATAGGGAATGTAATATTTATATATTACATTACCTATTGTGACGTATTTTTGGCAAAAGGTACCACTTTGTCGGTTATTGATAAGACGCTAGTGCCATGGAGACTCATTTGGAAATGAACCTTATCAACAACCGACGAAGTGGTACCTTTTACTGAACTCAAGCACAAGTAAATTAATATTATCTTACCTATTCAGAGAAATGATTTTTTATTCTTACCTCAAAGTAACCATCAGGCGTTCAATCGGTGGTATAGGCAGACGTCGTAAGCTGCAACCGACCAGTTTTTTTTTGTCTTTGACAGTAGTTCGTGAAAAGTTCTGGTCGACATACGAAAGTAGTTGAAGAACTTTGTTTCGTCAGCCCTCAAATAGCCGTATAATGTGACGAATTCTCTCGCGACGGCTTTCTGCTCTATCAAAGGACATGAACATGTAGTCTCCTTCTTCGCTTCGAAAAAGTTATTATGTTACCTCGTATGGAAGAATTCGTGCCGGTTGGCGACAAAAATATGCATGAGGTGGGTAAAACTTTTGCCGTTTTATGGCATGAAGGCATATCTAGCAGAAAAAAGAGGATATTATAAGTTGCTTCAGGGCTTTTTTTATAGAAAACCGAGACTTTAAGCACAGAATTTTGTGACTCGATAACAAGGTGTGAGTGACAACCCTATGGTTGCTAAGCAATCCACAAACGAACGGTCTGATCAACCAAGAGTTATTGAGTTGCTTAAAAAACCAAAGGATTGTACAGAGTTAAGGTTTGCGAGTAAAGGTTAAGTAAAAGAATGGAGTAGTTTCACAGATTCTTACAAATTAGGTTATTGGTAGGCACATAAAGTAGCTAACGCAGTCACTTGAATCGCGTCCATCTTGAAGTAGACGTAGCGGGCAACTGAATAAATATTGAGTGTGGATGGCTAACATTCCTGCCGCCTCCACTCGCCAAGACTCGTGGCCGAGAGCCTCTAGGAGGCGCCTCGCGAGAGTGTGGATGGAGTATTACAGTCACGCTTATTGTCGGCGCTGACAGATCAATATGTTCTACTGTCAGCGCCGCGCCGCTAAGCGCTGAGGCGCTTGCATAAAGCAGTGAACGTTGCAATGTCACGCAGAACGCACGCACCGATGAGTACTGTTATCTCGCAAAATCGAAATATTCACACTGGCTGTGTCATCGATGAAGAAATGTTTATGGGATGCTTCGGAATAGTTTTATAAAAACAAAGATACACGAATGAAGGCTTGGGGTGACATTGTGGTTGCATTATTTGGAGATGTACTACAAAATTACAAAGACAATTTGGGTAAGTGTGCTTTTATTTTAAAATAATTTCTTCATTTGTTTCATATGTAGTAGTTGACAGTTTGAGGAGCTATAGTACGGGTAATACGTAAGTATAATATAAAATAATATGATATTATTAAATAGGCAATCTAGACTAAGGCTTGATGTCCTCCTACGCTGATGTTGGTCGCTGACATCGGTCGAGCGTACCAATATACACTAGTTCTATGAAACACCACACTGCAACAATGTCGTTAGCGGCAGATCATTTACGACTTGGCCACGGGACATTGGCTGCAGCGAAAATTCACGCGGGCCGGGCGGCGGAGCGTATTGTGACTACAACAAATGTATGGAAAAGTACTGGGTATGCCACGCGTAGCGGCGATCGACGGGACAACCCGCGAAACTTGCCAAGCGAATGGCACGAGCGTCGGGCGGTGGAGCAGGCTACTCAAAGAATTGTATGAAACAGTACGGCGCATGCCCAGGCTCGGTCAACTCTGTTGACTGTTCTACAAAATGTAGAGTGGAGGGTTGTTAGACTGGACAGAGATAACGATAGTGGAAAACAAGAATAGCGATATCATTTCTGCTGTAATGATACCACTGAAAGAATAGACTTACGTTTCAAAATGTTTTTATATTAATTTATTATAAAAATGTACAATGTAATAAACTTGGAAATAATAATGAATTATATTATTTATAATTAAACAATAGAGCAAAGTATCTTAATCGCAGTATAAAAAAGATAATTCAATGTACAGGATGTCTGGTAATTAATGGATAACCTTAAAATGTCTTATAGTAGAAATGAAGGCCGTTTAGAAAAAAGAAAAAAATTATATATGCCTATTAATAAAGTGCAATAGCTAGTCATATTTTTGACTGTCTATCTATTAGCATAATACGTGTTTAATAATAAAACAACAAAAAGCCAATGGAATGGACGTAATATACAAGAAAGTTAAATATGGTAATTAATAAAAAATATATATCTCAGGTAGTAGTTAGGATAGATTTTTTTCTTATTTTTTTCTGAACGGCCATCAGTTCTACTATAAGAAATTTGAAGGTTATCCGTTAATTACCGTATATCCTGTATAAATATTTACAATTAATTTCGTGTTATTTACTGGCAACACTACAACAAAAATATCTGCAACTGCTTGCGCACCGCTTATCTTGTAATTCCGGTTTATTTTCGATAAATAAACTAGTTTTGATCTCTCCTGCATTAAAAACGTTGAGACGAGCAGCCTGTTCTTCCGTTGTAGTATTTTGGTGAAATCAAGTGTTATTTTGCGAGATATAGACTCAAGTTGTGAGAAAGTGACTCTTACATTGTTTTAGTTGTTTTACAATATAGTTCCAATAAAGAAAACACGAGAGCGTGTTGCAAGTGGGGTCTTCAACTGCCAAAGACTATTTTTTTAATTAGTCTTAATTAATTGAATCGCTTTCCTAACCCTGGCCCCAGAAATAGCCTACGGTAAGTAGGTACCTACCTCCTTACTGCAATGAAAATTGTAAGCTGGGCTTATACTTTCCGGTCCGATCAGATTCCTAATAAGAATCAGGCACCCATATAAAATATAATAACCGCCTGACACACTCCTGTCAGAAAGCAACTGGGTATGAGCCACGCCAGTATGTGTACAGCGATCGACCCGGTTTCAATTCCGCCCGGTAAGAATCTGACCGGACCGGGAAGTATAGCCTTAATGGCATGAATCATGAAGCTTGTAAAGGTTCTTTAATGTGTAGCCTAAATGTTCAATGTTCAATATCTAGGTGTATGTATCACTATGTGTGCGGGTTCTCTCAGGCCAGGAATAAAAGACGTGTTCAAGTACTAATGCGTGATCTATTCAGATATAATTACGTGTTTACACTGTACGCGCGCCGCGAAGCGACTGGCGAGCTTAGCCTATGTGCCGTGGCACTACAAGGTACAACATGCATTGTCATCACAATATGTGGGGCGCTACATACCTCCCCCTTTTTGAAAAAAATGTTGAACATGTAATACAAATCATTAAAGTTATAAAACAATATACCTCTTTTTATCACACCTGGTTAACTTATTCTATAAATACATTACACAGAGTTACGTTACACAATCGTTATGCTTACAAAGTTGTTTTGATACAATACAATGTTGTCACCTACAATATCCGATTGCAATACCAGGAACGGAAATATGTATATAATTACAACAATTGTTTAACTATATCCAGCAAATATGTATTTCACAATACCTAAGTACCTATTTCCTTTCCTTACATGAAATACAAATAAATTCCTTATGTTTAAAATATTACTAACACATTACAAAATCAGAATCAAAAGAGTCATAGATAAAACGTATACCTTAATAATAAACAAAGCATGCTTGTGCGGCTGTTAGTGCGAATTTGCCCTACGACTTTGTCTTGGGATCACTAATCAACCACACACATACATAACACTCCCTTTTGCGCAGTTGGGTAATTTTGCGGACAACTTTTATGGATGCCGGTTTTATATTTCTATTCTAACGAGTGTCTTACCTAAGTCTAAGGGTAGTTGTCATGCCGACCTACTCTGCAAAAAAGAATTAACACCCCTTAGGGCCCTCAGTATCCGGCATGACGACGCCAGCAAAAATAAACATTCACTCTTATGGTTACCAATCAGACATCGCACAAACACACTGCTATATACCTATTAAACTTTCTTCGTAGTTACACACTAATGCATAACTCCCCGAACAGAGTAATTCCTAAAGCAACATAAAAATTGAAATCACTGTAACAACTTTATCAAATTATTAAAAACATATAAATTATACCTGAACAATTCTATATTTAACCCATTATACTAAGCGTACGACGCTTGCATCTGCTGTTGGGCAGGTTGCTGGGTCGTTTGAACAGCTGGTCCTGCAGGCCGTAAAGATTCTAACTCCTTCTTTGCCCATTTCTTTAGACGTAAACAAGAGTGCTTACCACATAAGCACAAACAAAGTAATGCAAGGGCGCTAGCAATTACTATAATAATTATTCCATAATTTTCCATTTTCTTTTCCATTTCAAGCTGTTTTGCCTGATTCGCTCCTTGTTGGGCGATTATAATTTCTTCATTTTTTGTGTGATAGTTGCCCATTTTGTATCGAATATAATTATAAACGCACTGTAATTATTACTGTCTCAGTTCGGATTGCTAAAGATTATGTCTGATATATGATACAGTGATTTTCATTTTTATTTAAAATATCTTATTCTTTGACATACTTAAACTTACATGTATCTAACGTTAACAAAACATTTAAATGCTACGGAAGCAAAAATCGTACCGGTGGCTTGATATGACGTCCACTGCGTGAGGTACGAACCATAAGCTGAGGCGATTTTATACTATCATTATTTATTAAAGTATTTGACGTACAATGTTCGGGATGCGAGTTATCCTGTTCGTTTTCATACAACATAAATGCTGGTTTGAGCCTGTCTATTGATATGTCAATCTCTCTATTAGGTAATTTAACTTTATAAACTTTATCGTTTCTACTAATAACCTTAAATGGGCCATCATATGTAGGATTAAATGTCTTTTTCAATAAATCATTCCTAATAAAAACATGAGTACAAGTTTTTAAATCTTCGTTTACAAAAAATTTACGTGAATCGCTAATCGCTTGTGACTTGGACCTTAACTTACGAATATTCTGATGCAACTGTTCTAGAAAAATGTTCGAATTGCCAACTTCGCTATTTCGAACTTGGATTAAATCTCCGGGAAGCCTGATGGGTTGGCCATAAATCATCTCAGCAGCACTGATACCTGAATCGTTTCTGCAAGCTGCTCGTAATCCTAACAAAACTGTTGGTAGTTCATTTACCCAATCTTTATTATTTATTAAACGTGCAGTCAGAGAGTTCTTTAACAAACGATGCCATCTCTCTATCATCCCATTACTCTGGGGGTGATAGGGGGTGGTTCTAATTCTTTGTATACCTAAATATGACAACAAGTTGTTAAACAAATCGCTCTCGAATTGTCTACCTTGATCCGTTGTTATTCTAAGCGGGCAACCAAACCTACATATCCAGTTTTCGTATATCACTTTAGATACAGTCTCCGCCGTAATATCTGAAACGGGAATAGCCTCTCGGGAAACGCGTAAAACGGTCTATTATGGTTACACAGTAGCGGTGTCCATATTGCGATGTGGGCAATGGGCCGATTATATCCGTATGAATATGATCCATTCTGTTACACTGTGGAAAACTAGATAATTTTGAAATTGTATGCCGACTAACCTTTGCCCTCTGGCAAGCTATACACGCCTTTGACCATTTATTAATATCTTTATTCATTCCGTACCAAAAATATCGTTGCGTTATCATTTTTCGCGTAGTACGAATCCCTGGGTGACTAATATTATGTATACTGTTAAATATTACTTTTCTAAACTTCTCCGGTATATAAGGTCTAGCATTGCTTGTTGACATTTCGCAGAACACTTTCTTATCGCTACCGGGCATTGTTATTCTTTTATATATTAAGTTACTACTTGGGTCTTGTGTGGGCTTGTCGAGTTCCTGTGCCTGTGCTAATTCGTCGAAATCGACTACCGTGGGACAAACAATTGACTCTACTCTAGATAAAGCGTCTGCTACCGAATTTTCTATGCCTTTTACATACTGAATATCACTTGTAAATTCCGATATGTATAATAACTGGCGAGTTCTTCTAGGTGTTTCTTTCTGACTGGCTACCTTTGTAAAAGCGTATGTTAAGGGTTTGTGATCTGTATAAATAGTGAGCGGTCGTCCTTCTAACATGCTCCTAAAATGTATCATAGCTAGATAGATAGCGGTTAGCTCCTTATCATAGGTACTGTACTTTCTTTGCGTTTCAGATAACTGTTTAGAGAAATAACCCAAAGGTCTCCACGCACCGTTTTGTTTTTGTTGCAAAACTGCGCCAACGCATAAGTCAGATGCGTCCGTCATGAGTGCTAAAGGAGCATCTACACTAGGGTGAGACAATGTAATGGCGTTCTGTAACTGCGTTTTACATTGCTCAAAAGATGTAATACTTTGGTCATCCCACTGAATTTTTGTCTTATCCCTTTTCTTCGCATTATGTAAAAAATTATTTAATACAGATTGATATTTAACAGCGTGCGGTAAGTGTGACCTATAAAAATTAATCATTCCTAAGAAACGCCGAAGTTGCTCTACCGTATCGGGTCTAGGATAGTCTGTAATAGCCCTAACTTTTTCCGGCAAGGGACTTATACCGTCTTTCGTCACCTCATAACCCAAGAATTCTATTTTAGATTGCGTAAACATACACTTACTTAAATTTATTGTTATACCTACTTCGCTAAATCGTTTAAAAAGCAATTTGAGATGTTTTCTATTAATACTTTCACTAGAAGACGCTATTATAATATCATCAATGTAGCAAAAAAATGCTGACTCACCTTCTTCGTCTGTGCCCTTGATGCGCTCTATGTCTCTGAGTACGTATTGGTCCATAAATCTCTGGAAAGTCTGCGCTGCGTTCCTTAGCCCGAACGCCATGCGCGGAAATTCCCAAAGACCAAAAGGAGTTGCGATAGCAGTTTTCTCTATATCTTCGTCTGCAACAGCTATGTTATGATAGGCCCTATTTATATCTAAGCGTGAGAAACATACTTTATTATCTAAAATATATGTAAAGTTATTTAACCTAGGGATCGGATAGCGATCGGGTTTCGTGATCGCATTTAAGGCTCTGTAGTCACCAACGGGTCGCAATTGTCCATCCTTTTTTGGAACTACATGCAATGGACTCGACCATTCTCCTTGTGACGGCCTACATATACCCATTTCATACATTAGTTGAAATTCTTTCTTTATCTTATTATATCGGTCCGGCGGTAACGGCCTAGGACGCGCGTATACCGGGGTACCGCAAGTATTAATATAATGAACTACTGAATGACAAGGTGCATCCTTGAAATTTACTGGTTTCGTAATTTCTGGGTACTCCTCTAATAAATCGCGACAGGGGTTTGTGTCCTGTATGCTCTTAATAGATGGTTCGTCATACATTACGATGGACCCATTGCTACGTAAACTAGTTACACTATCCATAAGTTTCTTATTATATAAATCGACAATTAATTTGTGAGCCTCTAGAAAATCTGCTCCTAAAATAGCTTGTTTGACATCACATATTATAAATGACCATCGATATACTCTACGTAACCCTAAATTAATTTCTAAAGTCTTTACACCATACGTTTTTATCTCTGTGTTATTAGCTGCGAATAATTTATAATCACTTGGTACACAATCACTTTTTTTTACACTATTTACCGGTAACACTGAAACGTTCGCGCCTGTATCTACGAGAAAACGTATTTTTGACTTTCTATCTATAATACATAATCGATGGTTACCTGCAGCCGCTACGCAATCTCCCACCGAATAAGATTGCGTCTTGCTCAGTTTCCCTGGAACGTGGTAGGCTCCTTCCAGTTGCACGGTTTTTCACATGCTCGCGCTTGCTGCTTGTACCGAAAATGATATCTGCACAGCCAATCTGGACTATCTGTTGTACGCCGTGATCCGCTTGAACTTGATCGAGATCTTTGCCTGTTCCAATTTCGCCTGTATCTTCGATGTCGACCTCTTATCTCATTGATTTCTTGTCTCATTTCCTTCAGTTCCGTCGATAATTTGGCAAACATCGTTGTCATTTCCGTAGCTGGTGTAACTTCGGGTGTCGCAACTGCTGCTACTTCCTCTGTGTGCAGATTCTGCATAATCTTATCCGCCATCTCAGCCAAATTATCTAACTTCGTTTCTTGACATACCGATAACACTGCCTTTACGCTGCCTGGGAGCCGCGATAACCATAAACGCCGTAGGGATTCATTTGATACCTCCGTGTTACGAGCGAGTTCCGACATTCGCCGTAGTAACTGCGAAGGACGTTGAGAGCCTAGGTCCATTTCGCCAACCAATTTCTGAAACTGGCGTTCCGCACTGTCCTCAAACGCGGTCAGAAGGCGTTGTTTCAAGGTCACATATTTTTTTTCTTCCGGTGGCGCTAGAATCAGGTCATGAGCTTGATGTAGAGCATCCTTACTTAACTTCGCCACTACCATGTGAAACTTGGCTGCATCACTCTGCTTCTGAGGTTCCATAATTGATTCGAACTGAGCGAACCACATACGAGGCATTTCCGCCCAAAACTCCGGTATTCTCGCGGAAACGCTTATAGAAGCCAATTCCGAGACTGCTTGCGGTGTACCTGGAGGCATTATCGGCGCAGGATTCATGTTGTTGAAATTTCCCGTCGAGATTGGTCCGTTTACCGCCTATGTCAACGGGGAGTCGCTTCCACCGTACGCAATTTTTAATAGTCCAAAGATGTCACTGCACTACAGTTTCACTACAGTTTCACTACAGTTTCACGCACTAGCACTTAAGTTCGGGGTCACCATTTGTAAAGGTTCTTTAATGTGTAGCCTAAATGTTCAATGTTCAATATCTAGGTGTATGTATCACTATGTGTGCGGGTTCTCTCAGGCCAGGAATAAAAGACGTGTTCAAGTACTAATGCGTGATCTATTCAGATATAATTACGTGTTTACACTGTACGCGCGCCGCGAAGCGACTGGCGAGCTTAGCCTATGTGCCGTGGCACTACAAGGTACAACATGCATTGTCATCACAATATGTGGGGCGCTACAAAGCTTGTTAATTTATTATTAATTAGGAATTAATAATAAATTAACAAGCTTCGTGATTCTTACAACAAAGAATACTACATGGTAACCTACTAACATGTTAGCAAGACTACAATACTTCCTTAGCACTGAACTTTAATACAATGTTCTGTACTTGAGCCAAATAAAATTGGAAATAGAATAAAGATAAGTAAACAGCGACCAATGACAGGCAGATATTAACAACTCAGGGTCAAATGTTATATTATCTCCGAGTTTAATTTCATTATAGTTAAATTTGGATTTTCATTATAATTTATATATTTATTAAGATTACGTACTGCATCTTTACGACTCCGCTACTGAATGTCGAAGTTTGAAATGTCGACGTATGTTAGTTCTAAAGTACAGGATCTCGATGTACGCCAGTTCGAAAGTTCACTGGAGCGAAGTATGCAAGGCCGACGTATCGTTAGTTAGAAAGCATACGAGTGCGATGTATGCCAGTTCGAAATTACCCTGTTACGAAGTATGAAATGCCTCCGTACTGTTACTGGTACTCCTACAACATTATAATTAGCAAATTTGTGTAAAAATAAATTTACTTCATTTTTTATATAGTGACAGACACGGATATTAGTAATTGTTTGTACCTATTATTATGATAAATATATTTAAACGGAAGTTAAACGCAACAATGATAAATACCACTATGTTTTTACTATTTTACATTACAAATAGACAATGCATTTTAAAAACATTAAGTTTACCAGGTACTATATTTATTGCAAAATTATAGAAATTGTGAGGGTAGATAGTATTTTTCCAAGTGTCATTAATTAATTTGTTGTCCTACAACAGTGATATCGCTTCATCATTTTTTAACTCATTCTTAAAAATGGAGAACAGTAAATGTGAGTTTGTTATGTCGCATAAAAATAATAATCTTTTGTTTCTTGATGGGTTTCTATATATGATTAATAAAAAGTGTGATAATGTGTTCTACTGGAATTGTGTGAGAAAAAAGTCGTCGAGTTGTGGCGCCACAGTAACTACAAGAAATATAATAATATTCTACCACGTACACACAACACCATCTAGCCCAAACTAAGCAGAGCTTGTACTATGGGTTCTAGACAATGGATAAACATACATATTATTACATGCTTTTTTTTTTTTTTTTTTTGTAAATACATACATGTTATACATAGAAACACCCAGACCAAGACAAACATCCATGTTCATGCACACAAATGTTTGACTTGTGCGGGAATCGAACCCGCGACCTCAGGCGTGGCAGTCGGTTACACCAACCACTACGCCATCGAGGCCGTCATAGAAAGAATGGTGATGATCATTATGTACACAAATTTAACAATATATTTCATCTTCATGAACCAGATTCGAATACTGCTGAAGCAAATACCGTCAGGTACTCATTAAAAAGAAAATCTGCCGACAGTTTTGATAGGCCTGGTCAAATTATTCAAAAAAGTATACAGGACGTGCCTAGTACGTCATCTCCTTTTATGCCGTCAAAAGAAGCTATTATATAAAGAAGCTAATAAATAAAACAAATGAAAAAAAAAAATTTGTAATGTTTCTTCGGTTACAATACCATATCATAAGTCTGCCACAATTTTTTCCATACAAATATGCTTAGCGGTGTTTACTCGGTACTCCGTGATGCCCTTTGTAAAGTTGTAATGAATAGTTCTTGTATCAATCGCCTTGTACGCTTCTGCAGATTGTACATATTGTCCAATAGTGTGATTTGCACTCGTATATAATACACAATTTTCTACATTATGACGTTCTTTATATTTTACATCGGTGCACATGGGGCTTACACATAATTTCCACTGCTCAAATTGGTTATCAGTCAATTTACATTCGTCCATGAAACTCGCATTCACATTAATTAGTGACGCAAAATTAAATGAACTGTTGGGTGTTAGGCCAGTTAGTCTTGAAAAGTTGTAGTGTGCATTTACCAAGCTTTCGAATCCTTGGAAACTCGTATGTGTGTTACGGAACCCTAATGTATGGAATATGCATCGATGGCAGTATCGGCGGTCTTCACTGCGCAACGTGACATGCGGCGTCAAATTGCATCGTCGACAGAAAGTTGATTCGATTGACGTCAACTGCACAACCGAGGCTTAGGAAATATTCCATTTCCATTGCATTGTTATTTCATACTTCGAGTAATAATCATATCTTACATTGTAATTTTATTTCTATTAATTAAATTAGTTTAAAGCATTTTGGTTTTTTTTGCGACCTCCGACTGTAGAAACCTTAATTGGCGCAGTCGGTAGGATACTCGAAAAGCTAAAATTTAGTACGAGTATCCCGAATCTACAAGGTCTATAGTGGAGGTGAATCTAGAAATCGATTCGGCAAGATACCAGTGCAGCTATGTTGTAAGTACTTTGAAACTTTCTCAGTCCTTACCGTCCTAGTTTGTAATTTCCTATAATTTCCGTATTAATATATACGTAATTTTATAATTTCACATACATATAGTGTAGCGTGACTTTGCTCGCGAATTAAATTTATTAGATTAAAAGAGTTAAGGTTAGTTTTGTAGTTTCGTAACTATATCGTGCTATAAATTTTAGTGGTTATTCTATTGATTATTAAATTAGATTAATTAGTCAAATACACATATTGCTTCTCGGTTTTGCTCGCGAATTGAATTGCATATTTTGAACTAAATTAATATTTGATTTGCGAAGTTATTTTAACATTCTAAATTTATTTTAGACACTTTTCAGAAATAGTTTAATTTTACTATACATATAGCTTATCCCGGTTTTACCTGTGAATTATTTTTTCTTTTACATTTTTTCTGTGTATTGTATTTTATGCTCTGATTTTTGTTTTATTTCAATTTGTGTCGTGTGTATTTGTGTGTGTGCATTTTCTTTAGGTTTTCAAGATTTTTCATCCGAGAGAATCGAGAAATATTAGGTTAGGAAATAGAATAGGTAGACTTAGTGCTATAGACGAGCGTAGGAATTTAGAAGAAAACATGAGTCAATCCGAGGTTGATACCATTTACAAATCACTTAGATTATTACCCGAGTTCGAAGGGAACCCTCACGTGTTAACCCGGTTCATAAATTTATGCGATCAGTTAGTATTAGGATATTTTAAGACAGAACCCGGACATGAGTTGACTAATCTTGCTCTCATAAATGGAATTTTAAATAAAATATCGGGTTCCGCAGCCAGATTGATTCATACCAATGGCATTCCCGAAAACTGGCAGGGCATTAGAAGTGCTTTAATTAACAATTTTGCTGACCATCGTGACGAGACGGCTTTATACAGTGATTTATCCTTACAGACACAAGGTTCTAATACTCCGCAAGAATTTTACGAACGATGTCATTATTTATTCAGTACAATTATGACATACATTTCTTTACACGAAACCGTTTCAACAACCATAGAGGCGAAACGCGCTCTTTACAAAAAGCTTACGCTTCAGGCATTCTTAAGAGGTTTGAAGGATCCATTAAGGTGCAGGATTCGCTGCATGCGTCCTGAAATCATGGAAAAAGCTCTCGAGTTCGTTCAGGATGAACTTAATACATTATATTTGCAGAATAGGAACGAAGGTGGCTCTAGTAAGAAAAACTGGCAGCAACCGTCGTCTAGTAGTAATTTTAAATTACCTTTGAATAATTTTACACCTAAAATGACGCCTTTTAATACACCATTTAAACCCCCGAATTTTAACATGCCTGGCCCCTCAAGGCCATTAGCTATGCAACGTCCACCTAGACCAGGCTGGCAACCCAATCAATTTAATAATCAGTGTCAACAGCCTCGCGGTTTAACTAGAACCCAACAAATGATGCGTGCCCCCATTCCAAATTACAACCCGCAAAGCAATGTGTTCAGATTACCTAATAGGCCCCAGCAACAACCCTCTTTTCAAACTGGTAATAGTGCACCACGACCTATGAGCGGCGTAAGTCATTTCGTACCGAAGCCACTACCACCTAGTGGACATGATTGGCGTAAATTCGGTAACCCGCCTCCTAGTAACTATTTCAAAACGCGCGACGCTAATTTTAATGAGTATAACGATTCTTACGAGTATTATAATTACGACGATAATTATTATAACGATGATCAATACTATTACCAACAATGTCTAGAAGATTATTATAATTACGTACAGTACGAGGAGCCAACTGAAATACAGGAACTGGAACAGTCACCGGCTAATAATGACCAAAATTTTCAAGTAGAGTTCAAGTCAGAAAAGAAAATATAGAAGTTAATTTTCAAATACAGAGACGGTTAGGATATGTTCAACTTTCTAACCCACCAATTAATTTTTTAATTGATACAGGTGCTAATTTATCCACTATTAGCCCTGAAGTCGTTGAGAAATATTTTAAACATGTTCCGTTAAATTATGATCCTATTGAAATAACTAATATTCATGCCACTAAGACTTGTGATTATTCCATTTTACCCTGTTTTCAAGAATATGGAATTAACGATTGTGTTAATTTATCCGTATACAAATTTCATAACTTTTTCGATAGCCTAATAGGATTAGATATTTTAGACGCTTGGGATTCCAATATTGATTTGAAAAATAAAATGTTAAAGACTCGACATGCCAAAAATACTAATTGGTACGAAGAAATTATACCTGCAAATTCTTCTAAATTAGTTCAATTACCGATAAATACCCGAGATGGCGAGGTGTCAGTAAAAACACAGACCTTTCGCAATTGTATAATTCCAGATTGCTTAACAACCGTTGTCAATAGTCGAGGCTGGGTAGAAATCGTTAACCCTACTCGTAACGATGTTATATTTTCATTAGACCGTCCTATAAAAGCTGAATTGTTTAGTGCCCAAAAAGACAGTATTAAAATTTATTCTAACCGAACTGAAGCCGTTCTATCTCGCCTCCGAACTGATCATTTAAACCCAGAAGAGCTTGCTAATTTACGAAATCTTTGCGCGAATTATGCCGATGTATTTTACCTTGAAGGTGAACCATTAACCTTCACTAACAAAACTAAACATAAAATTAGGTCTACAGACGAAATTCCAGTTCACACAAAAAGCTATAGATATCCGTACGTTCACCGCCAAAAAGTTAGAGATCAGATTAATAAGATGCTTGAGCAAAACATTATTCATCCCTCAGACTCCGCATGGAGCTCCCCGATTTGGATCGTACCTAAAAAGGCTGATGCCTGTGGTAAAATGTGGCGTCTTGTCGTAGACTTTAGAAAAGTTAACGAGAAAACGATTGACGACAAATACCCTATCCATAATATAACAGATGTGTTAGATAAGCTTGGCAAGTGCCAATATTTTACAACTTTAGATTTGGCGAGCGGATTTTATCAAGTGGAAATGGACCCAGATGATATTCACAAGACCGCATTTAACGTAGAGAATGGTCATTATGAATTTCTGAGAATGCCGATGGGTTTAAAGAATTCTCCATCGACATTTCAACGTGTCATGGATAATGTCCTTAAAGACCTTCAAAATCAAGTATGTCTAGTGTATCTAGATGATATTATCGTGATTGGCGTTTCCCTGCAAGAACACATGTTAAATTTAGAGAAAGTATTCCAAAAACTGCGTGAATCAAACTTCAAAATACAAATGGATAAAAAAGAATTTTTAAAATTAGAAATTGAATTTCTTGGTCATGTTATTTGCAAAGATGGTGTTAAACCGAACCCTAATAAAATCCGCGCTATTCAAAATTACCCTATACCAAAAACAGCAACTGAAATCAAACGTTTTCTCGGACTTCTCGGTTACTACCGAAAGTTCATTCCAAATTTTGCCCGGATAACTAAACCTCTCACTCAGTGTTTGAAGAAAGGTTCGAAAATTGTTCTAGATCAAAATTACACTAACTGTTTCGAATATTGCAAAACTCTCCTTACTAATGATCCAATTTTACAGTACCCAGACTTCACAAAAGAGTTTATCTTAACCACAGACGCATCCAATGTTGCAATAGGTGCCGTTTTATCGCAAGGTACGATTAGCACAGACAAACCCATAGCGTACGCATCACGTACTCTTAACACCAGCGAGTTGAAATATAGCACAATAGAAAAGGAGTGGCAATTGTCTGGGCTACCAAATACTTTAGACCATACTTATTCGGACATAAATTCAAAATAGTTACAGACCACAAACCACTGCAATGGGTCATGAACTTGAAAGAGCCGAACTCGCGTTTAACCAGATGGCGATTAAAACTTAGCGAATATGATTTCACAGTTGTCTATAAACAAGGAAAAAATAACACCAACGCTGATGCCCTTTCGCGAATCGAAATTCATAATGAGGAGCATTCATCCATCGTAGCTAACCCATCTAGCTCAGTAAATTCGTTAGATGAGTCTAGAACTATCACAGCTACCGAAGATGAGGCTGATTCCCGAACAGCTACCGTACATACTGACGCTGAAAATCCTATTCTTGAAGTGCCTATTACAGATAACCCATTAAATAAATACACTAAGCAGATTATTTTCAATTTAGTAGGAGATATCAAAGCTAGACCAGTTTTAATTAAACCTTTTCTTACTCACACTAGAATATCGTTACAAGTTTCTGAGTCAAATTTAGAAGAAGACGTAGTTAACGCCATAAAAGAGTATGTCAATCCTAAAATTAAAACAGGACTACTCATTAATCCACCCTTAGCCATGTATACCATTATACCTATCATACAACGACATTTTAAGAATTCCGCCATGAATACAACATTAACCAAAAGAGAAGTAGAGAATGTTAGGGAATATCTCAGATAGCAGGAGATAATTAACAAATACCATGATGGTAAACAAACCATCGCGGCATTAATGAATGTTACCTAGCTTTGTCCCATAAATACTTCTGGCCAAAAATGAAAGAACATATTACTAAATTTATTAATGAATGCACAATATGTGGTCAAGCCAAATATGACCGCAATCTTATAAAACAACAGTTTAAAGTAGTACCGCCATCCACAAAGCCTTTTAAATTAATACATTTAGATTTACTGACTATTCAGAGTGAAAAATTCTTAACTATAGTAGATGCATTCTCAAAATATGGACAGGCCTATTATCTGAGAGATGGAACCGCAGTAAGTGTATTACAGGCTTTACTTAACTTTTGTACCCATCACGGTGTACCTATCACTATGGTAACTGATAACGGCCCTGAATTTACAAATCAGCTTATGGCAGAATTTGTTAGACTCCACAAAATTCAGCATCATACAGTAGCTCCTCACGCACCTAATGAAAACGGTATAGTAGAAAGGCTTCATTCCACCATCTTAGAACATCTGCGTATCCTGAAACTTGCACAAAAATTAGATTCAGTTCTTAACATAATGCCCTATGCTATACTCGCTTACAACAACAGTATCCATAGTTTTACTAAATGCAAACCCATTGATGTAATTACAGGACACTTTGATCCTCGTGATCCATTTGATATAGATATTAGCAGTCAGTTATTGCAGCAGTACATGGTAAACCATAAAGATAAGATGAAAATAGCATACAACACTATTCATGATTTATGTAATACTGATCAGCAAAATATAATGGAAAACCGTAATAAGAATCGCGAACCGGAAGTCGAATATGCACCCGAACAGCAGGTTTATGTCAAAAATCTATTAGCTTCTCGTCAAAAATTAGCGCCTCGATATACATCTGATACAGTCATGGCAGACTTACATATACATATCTATACCAAACGTAAACGAGGTCCCGTTGCCAAGTCTAGGTTAAAGAGAGTCCCTAAAAGCTCAACATTGTTACAGGAAGTTCCTGGTACTTCATCTTCTCCTGAACACAGTGCTAATGCAGGAGATAAGACTTGAAGCCTCAATGACGGGCCTGGTATTTTACCCTTCAAATTAGAACCAGCCAAAGTTATTTCCCATTACCATTCTTTCCTACAGTATGTTGATCTTTCTGAGTTGCATAGCACAATTCAATCCGTTATAACCCAACTAAATCAAACAACTCCTGAATTACATATAAAAACTAAATCATTATTTGAACCCCATATGAATTACCTGAAACTTAAGCTTAACAGTGTCTTACAGCAATTACAAACTTTTGAAACTAATCGTGTAAAAAGAGGTCTCATAGATGGTCTTGGATCTGTCATTAAAAGTATTACAGGGAATCTTGATTACGTAGATGCACAGCACTATAATCAAGCGATAAAAGATCTTCAAGCGGGTGAGAATAAACTAATTACCGAATATAATAATCATGTTACTTTGTCTAAGAACTGGTCCGCGCAATATACAAAAACTATTGATAGAATTATAGAAAACCAAAATAAAATTCAGACTTTAATACAGAAAATTAACCGAAGTGAAGCTGAAAGGGATTATGTGTACAATATCGGTACAAGGTGCCTAACAGCCCAGTGATGATACAAATGAAACAATGTACCTCAGAGCGAGACATTTATTCTTCAAACACACCTGGCTTATATACCTCTCCGTGGAACGAAACCATAGCGCGATCTAATTCGATCCCAACGCCATCTACCGAGCAGTAGGTTAAACTAGTGCAATAATTTATGTTTATTGCTTTGTAGTTTTGTTTGGCGTTGAGACCGAACACATTCTGAACATTCCGCCCACCAAAGGGATTAATATCACTTTAGTACCGCCCACCATGAACAAACTTAGACATTATATAAAACAAGAACAATGGACTGTATAAATTGGTATAAAGCTATAAAATTGTGGACGTTGTACTTAAACATTTTTAATTTAATGCAAAAAATAATAGAGCCTGTACATAATACAACTTAACAAGATTATTACACACTAACCTTGCTCAAATGAATCTGCAAGCTCCTACATATTATTTTTGAGTTTAAAGATCCTAATTAAAACTTTGCACAAATATAACAGATATAATGAAAATAAAACAACCTTAATATTATGCAGCCTAAGCCAGGGCCCTTCGGCCGCCATCGTAACCGTAGTTTCGTAACTAGTTTCGATGACGGCTTTTTTTTTACTTGTACGTAACCAGTTTCGATCAAGGAATTATTTATCTTCGTACGAAATTAGTTACGATGGAGCATTTTTTTATACTTATACGAAACCAAGTTGCGATGCAAAAATAAACATTATTATTGTGAAACCGGATATGCAACCTCTTACGATTTCTTGAAAATAATTTTATGGCCACTTATTACGCTATATTATTTATATGAAGAAAAGATCAAATGTCATCGTATTAATCAAATGCGATAATATAATTTACATCGTACATAATTATAATCTAGTTCAGTAGCTCAAATCCAAAGGGATTATCTACGTTGCACGTATTTTCAAGTTCTGCATATTAATATCAATTTATAACCCGGCTTGGTAAAGTATTTTAAAATGTCTTTAAGAGACATTGAATTTATTTCTACGCGAAGAGGAGGAACTTCGTTACTCCATGATGGGCGCCGATATCATAGAAAGAAGTTCTACAGAAATGGTAATACATTTTGGCTTTGTTTCAATAATAACATCGACTGTGGAGGGAGTCTTACTCTAAACCCTAAAAATGAAATCGTGAAAACAAAATTACGCATTATTGACTGTAAACAGAATGTTGCACGGAATAGAATTCTGAAAGATATGGACACACTTAAAGACATAACTGGAACAAATTTTGAGTCTATTCAGAAGCAGTATGACGTAATGGTTTATAATCTGGAAAATGATGGGATTCATTTAATGGAGGAAATTCCTTCTTTTGAAAGTAGAAAAACTGGTCTATTTAGTAATAGAAACAAAATATTAGGTGTGCCCAAAGTTCGTTTTTCATCTGGAAATGAAGTTGAGGTTCCCAAAAAGTTTCAACACTTTCTTTTAGCAGATTACAATGATCCCGAAGATGATAAAAGAATACTTATGTTTTGCCATAAAAATGCTAGACCAATAATTAAAAACTTTAAACAAATATTAGGTGATGGCACATTTCAGTCCTGCCCAAAAGCATTTAAACAATTGTATACCATACACGGCTACAACGAAAACAATAAATCTGTAACGCCAATTATTTATTGCTTGCTACCTGATAAGTCTGAAAACATATGAAATTGTCTTTAGACTGATCGAATCACTTTTTAATGATTGGAAACCAGCAAAAATAACAATGGACTATGAAATGGCTGCAATGATGGCAGTTAAAAAAGTATATAGAGAAATTGAGATCAAGGGATGTTACTTCCATTTCAATAGATGTCTTTATCGAAAATCTCGTAAATTAAAAATTACAACGCCAGTCAAAAAGCGGCATGTATCACGATGTGCAGGACTTGCACGTTTACCGCCAGAATTTTTACAGAGTGGATTTGAGTATATTATGCGTAAAAGTCCACCCGGTCAGGATATTGAAAACTTCAATAAGTATTTTAAGGGTCAGTGGTTAGACGGCCGATGTGGACTAAGCTTTATCAAAAATTGTTGCTGTAGCAAAGAGCAATTAAGGACAACCAATAATTTAGAAGGTTGGCATAGCCGCATCAACCGATACATCGGTAAAAAAAATAATACAGTAGCTCATTTACTGGAAATTTTAATAAAGGAAACCAAAATTAGTAACATCTTTAAATCTCAAAGCAAGAAAAGCAAACGTTATATTGAAATTGACACTGAAATTGACGCGTCAATTAATGATTTGAAGAACGGGCAAATCACCGTGGGCCACTGTTTAGAGCTAATTTGTCCATATGCATTTACTTTTTAGCTGTAGGTAACTAGCGCGTTATTGTACTTTGTTGTGTTATGTGATGTTCTTATTCTATTTGTTCTTCTTTTAAATATACCTTTTCCAGAACTCCATCATTTTTAAATTATTCGTTTCTCAACAACCCATATACGTATCACTGCTGGGCACGGGTCTCTTCCAACATTTTGGAGGGAATTTAGCCTACTATACCACGCTGGCCAGACGGATTGGTATAGGGCTTGGTTTCGAATTTCCCTTTTCTCGCAATGCTTTTGTCTGCTTATGATTACTCCCTTAATCGCCTTTGTACGACACCCACGGGTTGTACTGGGGTAGTGACACATGTTTTCGTAATCCGTAAATACACGGACGATTATTATTTATTTGTTTATTTAATAATTTTACTTCAAAATTATAATGGTAATGAGGAATTAATAAACAATAATTATAATTAGAACTGGTACTCAATTCTGTTGCATATTATCTGTTACCTCATAACTCCCGTTTCCGGTTTCGTATAAAGAAAGATAATTCCTTGAACAAAACTATTAGTGAGAAAATATGTCACTCATTACAACTTTCGTACGAAGATAAATAATTCCTTGATCGAAACTGGTTACGTACAAGTAAAAAAAAAGCCGTCCTCGAAACTAGTTACGAAACTACGGTTACGATGGCGGCCGAAGGGGCCAGGGCATATAAAACATTAAAAACGAAAAGTAAAACTAAACAAATATGTAAGGAAGTTATTCAGTTACGGGAAGCAAGCATAACTTTGAAGTTGGACGTTTGATCGTAGTGCCTTTGCAACGAACAGTGACAACCCGCGTCAAACCATCCTTTCCCGGATGCAGTTGCATTATTTTGCCATACAACCATTTTGCTGGAGGTAAGTTGTCTTCCTTTACTAAAACTATATTGCCTATCTTAAAATCAGGAATTGGAACAGCCCATTTCTGTCTTTGGAAGAATTGTGTTAAATACTCTTGTTTCCATTTGCGCCAAAAGTGCTGCACCATACGTTGTACCAATTGCCATCGCCTTAACGTGCTCATTGTAGCATTTTCATAATTATAATCTGGTGGTACGACTAATGGATGACCTACCAAGAAGTGACCGGGAGTTAGAGGTGTAGGGTCTTCGGGGTCGCTACTGCCTTGAGACAAGGGCCTAGAATTTAGGCATGCCTCTATTTGTGACAGCACAGTAGATATCTCCTCAAATGTTAGCGTAGAGTTGCCTAAAATACGCTTCAGATGATGTTTTACACTTTTTATCCCTGCTTCCCACAGTCCACCAAAGTTGGGAGCGTGGGAAGGGATAAAGTGCCATTCCGTTTGAGAACTAGCTAGAGCCGCTACCATGTCCTTAAACATTGAGCTTTCTTGTGCAAAAAGTATCTGCAGTTCTTTGGCAGCACCCACAAAGTTGGTACCATTGTCGCTCCAGATATGGCGGCAATGACCTCGTCTTGCTACAAACCGTTTAAATGCTGCCATAAAACCCTCAGTAGTACAATCTGAGACGGCTTCAATATGCACAGCACGCGTTGCCATACAGACAAATAAACAAATATATCCCTTAAACGAACGCTGCCCGCGACCTTTAGAGACTCTCATGTTAATAGGTCCCGCGTAGTCAACACCAGAGTTCAGAAATGGTTTGCTTGGAGTCACTCTACAAGATGGAAGCTCTCCCATTAACTGATGTTTCGTGGTAGCAGCAAACCGTATGCAGGTAACACATCTGCGTATATGTGCTCGAACCATATTTTTCACCCGGCTGATCCAATACCTAGTGCGTATAAAATTAAGTACCAATTGTTGTCCTCCATGAAAGGTTCTTTCATGCGCGTCAGCCACAATTAATTTGGCTAAAATTGCCCTCCGGCCGTGATGGCAACTGAGTTTGGCAACCAGTTGCTTAAAAATATTGGATATTCTTTTTACTCAACCAGTTGCCAAAGACGAATGTCGATTCTTGATACGCACCTATAATATTTTACCTTTGCAGTTTCGCAACCAGTTGCCGAAGGAGTAAAAACTTTCTTGTTACTCAACCAAATCTGCTAAGAATTCAAACTTTTTTCAGACTTAAGAATTCAAACTTTTTTCAGATGTTCAGAATATATTTTCTTTTGTTACTGACGTAGTTGACATCTATCATTTTATTTGCCTCTTGAGGTTATCGATTAATTGCAATATATGTGTAATACACATTAGATTACTGTATTTACTGCACGAGTATGTGTACGATTTAAGACCAGTATAATAGTCTGTTCCGGAGACATCAACATGTCTACTTTAAATGTATACCCAAATACATCTAACATTGAATTCATTCGTTCAAGAAGAGGAGGTGTTTCTGCGTTGTACGATGGTAGGCGTTACAGCCGTAAAAAAATATATGTAAATAAAAACTCATTTTGGAAATGTATCCTTACAAAAGGATGCAGAGGTAATATTACTTTAAATACTCGTAATGAGATAATAATGCAAAGAGCACACGAAACCGATTGCAGACGTAATTTTGCGAAAACCACATTTTTGAAAAAATTGGATGATCTCAAGAGAGTGAGTAGTTGCAATTTTGAATCAATCCCCAAACAATACGACAATATGGTTCGTGATTTAAAAAACGATGGATATAATTTCGTCGGCGATATACCAAAGTTCAGCAGTGTGAAAAGTGACCTTTACAATGGGCGAAACAAAGTAGTTGGTACCACAAAAATGCGTTTCTCAAATGCTACGGACGTTGAAATACCCATGAAGTACCAACATTTTTATCTTTGTGAATATGAAGATGGAGATTTTAGAATCATTGTATTTTGTATTCGTGATGTGACAACAAAAATGAGTAATTTCAATCATTTCTTTGCTGATGGCACTTTCAGAAGTTGTCCAAAGTCCTTTAAACAGTTGTATACCATTCATGGCTATGATGAAATTAACAATATCATAACTCCATTATTTTTCGCACTTCTTCCCGATAAAAGAAATAACACATATAAAATTTTGTTCAGTATAATTAAATCTCAAATTCCTACCTGGAGTCCAAAAAAAATTACATTGGATTTCGAAATTGCAGCAATTAATGCATTTAAAGACATATTTCCTGGTATACTTTTTAAGGGATGTTACTATCACTTCAACCATGCGTTATGGAAAAAGGCGAAGGCCTTACAAATAAAAACTAGAGTAAAAAAAAGGCATGTGGCGAGATGTATTGGAATTGCACGGTTACCAAAAAAATACTTAAGAGAAGGATATGATTATGTAATGGCAAAAAGACCTGTTGGTGAGGAAATCAAAATGTTTAATAAATATTTCCAAAAGCAGTGGGTTAATAAAGATTTTTTTGCTGAATCTTGTTGTTGTGAAACTGAAAAATTTAGAACTAATAACAATATAGAGGGATGGCATAGAAAGATCAACAGTTTTATTGGTAAGAAAAATCCAACGTTGGCACATCTACTCGATGTTTTAGAATCTGAAGCGACATACTATGATTTGAAAAAAATTACACCTAAAAAAAAGAAGGAGTACGAGGAGATCGATGAGGAAATTGGGTTAGCGATAAAAACTTTAAATGAAAACAAAATTAGTGTCGGACACTGTCTCGAAATTATCAGTCCATTTGTTATCCCATTCTAAAGACATATTAACTACCTACTAAATTCGAAGTGTACTTATAATTTCAATTTTGTTGCAAATGGGGAACCTAGTTGTTAATTTTCAGTAACTTTAAGCTGTAGTTAGGTAATTACATGGAATAAAGGCATATATATACACCTATATTATGTTGTTTTCACGATATTATTATTTGAAACATAATGTACCTACCCTTGTTCCCTTTCGATGACGCCACTCTTAAGAAATTTAATCAAACAAATTCAATAGAAACCAAATTTTATATGCATCTGATTGAAAACATCCTAATTTAATATAATACAGACCTTAGTCCTTATTTTGATTTCCACAACTGATGTTAGTTACGAACTGAGAGTGGTAATTCTTCTTAAGTAACCACACCTTTTGAGAAAATCTTAGTTGGCAACTAGGTGCGTATCAAGAATCGACATTCGTCTTTGGCAACTGGTTGAGTAAAAAGAATATCCAATATTTTTAAGCAACTGGTTGCCAAACTCAGTTGCCATCACGGCCGGAGGGTAAAATTGATTCATGAGGAATAAAAATTGGGTGTTTTGTATCATGAGGTAGTGAAGAGTGACAAAGTCTACTACCAACGCGCATTATTGCGTTATCATCAATATAAATATTCAATTTATATAGCGAACTTTTCTTATCAATTAATATATTATTTTTCAGTGCTACAATTTCTGCATGAAACCATTGCTGTTGACTTTGCCTAATGCATTCATCTAAGGCTTCACGAATTTCCGTAACCGACAGGTAAGGTGTTATTATTATATTTGCTTTGCGACGTTTTGTTGAGTACAAAAACCTTTTACAATATGCAATTATTCTAACCAGCTTTCTTAACGATGAAAACCTTAATCCCCAGTTAGTATCAAAATCCGAGACTAGATTGACTGTATATACTTTAACAGTTTTCATCTCCTCAGTGGTGCGAATTGCATCAGGTCTTGTATACTGTATTAGTTCGCTTCTTAACCAACTAGGACCTAGCTTCCAAAGGTCACTATTAATTAGAAGAGTTGATGATACACCACGAGAGGCTATATCCGCGGGGTTGTCTTTAGACTGCACATGAGCCCAATGTGTATTGTCAGACTGAGAATTTCCGAAGTTCGATTGGCTACATACGTTTTCCAGCGACTTGGATGATCATTTAGCCATGCTAAGACAACTGATGAATCAGTCCATGCGTGAACATTAGCTTTAGTAATATTCATGACTTCAGCTACTTCTGTCAACAATTTTGCTACTAAAACAGCGCCGCACAGTTCTAAGCGAGGAATCGATAATTGCTTTATCGGTGCAACCTTTGCTTTAGCTGTTAAAAGATGTGACTGAATTTCGCCGTTCGAATTGCTAATACGACAATAAACTACAGCTGAGTATGCTTTATTCGATGCATCACTGAATCCGTGCAACTCTATCGTAACATTGTCATCCCCTTTGCCTATCCACCTTGGAATGTGGAAATCAACTAGTTTTTCCAGTTCTGCTCTGTAATATTTCCATTCTTGTAGCAGTTCAGGTGGTAGCTCATTATCCCAGCCAATGCCAGAAATCCATAATTTTTGTATAAAAACTTTTGCGGTAATTATACACGGTGCTATCCAACCCAGAGGATCATAGAGCCTGGATATTTCTGATATAACCGTTCTTTTTGTTTCAGATGCAGCGGGAGGTGACAATTTGACAGAGTAGTCAAATTCATCAGTGTTCCTGTTCCAAGTAAGTCCTAAAACCTTTGTTACTTTGTCCATTTTTATTGCTAAATTTTGACCAGAATTTTCTTTCAATGGCTCCAATAAGTCCATCCTGTTGCTTGTCCACTTTTGTAGCTTGAATCCTCCTTTCGCCAATAAACTATTCATTTCACTATAGATTTTTGCTACTTCTGTTTCAGTTAGACAGCCGGTCATCAGATCATCCATATAGAAGTCTGTCTTTACCCTGTCAGCAGCCAATGGATAATTATTTCCTTCGTCACAAGCAACTTGGATCAATGACTTGACTGCCAAGTAAGGGGCGCATGACGTGCCGAAGGTTACAGTGAGAAGACGGAAATCCTCAATTTCCTTGCTAGGATCCTCTCTCCAGACAATCCTTTGGAAGTCCGTATGTGGCCGCGCAACTTTGATTTGACGATACATTTTTTCTATGTCTGCCACCAGACAGATTGGATGCTGTCGCCATCTCAAGACAATGTGTCGCAAATCTGCCTGGAGACTGGAGAGTGGGTTCTACCATTAAGGTGTCATTTAACGAAACCCCGTTGGTTCCTTTACACGACGCATCATACACCACTCTTATTTTGGTGGTCAGTTTATCTTGTCTCACCACCGCGTGGTGTGTCAGATACACTGCTTCACCTCTATTTCTATCCGCTTTATCAGTGATTTTTTCTAAGTGACCAAGCAATAAATACTCTTTCAACACATCACAATACTGTTGTTTCAATTTACCATCCCGAGCCAGCTTCCTTTCTAATCCTAATAACCTTTTCACAGCAATGTTTTTAGAATGACCATATTTACAAGGCAGATCTTCGGACCGAAAAGGTAGTTTAACGACATATCGTCCGTCTCTATCCCTTCGGGTCGTGGTTCTATAAAATTCTTCACACGCTTGTTCTTCAGGCGTGAAAGGCTTTTTAGTTAAAGCAGGTTCACAATCAAGTTCCCATAATCTTTTTAATATTTCATTCTCTTCAGTTTGAGTATGCATTGCGATAATAGTGTTATGTGAATTGAGAGAAATGCCTGTTTTACTGACTTGGCCAGACATAATCCAGCCTAAATGAGTGTCTTGTGCGACAGGGGAACCCGTAGGGCTCTTGATCAATCCTACCTATTCGGCAATAAATTTCCGCCCCTAACAGAATGTCGATTTTGTTAGGTAAATTGAATTTTGGATCTGCTAAATGAATATTGTATATTTCTGGCCAATTATCAATATCAAATCTACCATCATAACTGAAGTCAGTGTACTTAACACATGCGCTGTTACCTCTAGAGTAAAAGAAGGGTCATGCAACGATTGGATATTAATATTAACAACATGTCTAGAGACAATATCGCCATGACGTCCTCCTATCCCTGCAATAGAAGTTTTAGAAACAACTTTTTTTTAATCTAAGCAACTGCGCAGCTGACTCCGTTATAAAGGAGGCTTGTGACCCTTGGTCTAACAATGCTCTCAAAATTTGAGAGGACCCATCTGGTGATTCAGCTTTAATTAAAGCCGTGGCTAACAGTACTTGACCCTGTACTCGTTCATTCACCAAATGGGCTGCTATATTTGCACTAATACCATGTGCAGGCTCTGTGGTACTTTCATGTGAGGTGGTAGACTCTAATGGTTTATCCACCGGCTAACTGGGGCTTTTAGGGTGTAACAACGTATGATGCTTCCGCTGGCAAATTCGGCATTTTGAAAACACGCAGCATATTTTGGAAGTATGATGACTTCCCAAACAGTTAAAACATACGCCCAACGACTGGGCAATATTACGGCGCTCATCACTAGTTTCCTTAGAAAACTTCTTACATGCAGCTAATTTGTGATTTTCGCTGCAATGTGGGCACGAAACATTAACTATACCATGCATTACTTTGGGATGAGAGGAACTAAGAGCACTAACCTTTGATTTACCTTTAGGTTCGACAAATTCTAAGGCTCGAAAGCGTGTCTCTAAAAACTCGCGAAATTGTTTAAAAGAAGGCAGCTCATCGGAGGATTGACTAACATGCAGTTCCCACTGCTTTCTAGATTCAATGTCCAACTTCAAACTTACTACGTAAATAACAATTACATCCCATGAACTTACATCAATCCCGAGATTGGTAAGCTCGTGCAAACAATCACTTGTTACGTCGAGAAGATCCTTTAGTGCATTTGAAGATTCGACAACAATGTTACGTTGACTAAATAATCTTTTTAAAATACAATTGGACATAAATTTCTTATTGTTAAATCTATGTTCTAACATTTCCCAGCATTTTTATAATTTGTGTCAGTTATAGGAATATGTCTTATTAACTGTTCTGCTTCACCTTTCAATTGCGTCTTAAGATAATGAAGACGTTGTACGTCATCCAACTTTCCATTGTTCTGCACCAAAGAAATAAATAAATCCCGAAATGATGACCATTCTGTATATTTGCCGCTAAAGGTAGGCAAGACTATTTTTGGTAATCTTACAACATTGTCAGATGAAACATCACAAGTGTCCTTGCTAGAACTAGAATTATGAGATTTTAATTGAGACAACACATTTTTAAGTTCTACTTTGTACGTAAGATAAACTTCATAAACTTGTTTATCCAGGGTGTGGCGTAAATAGTGGTCCAACGTAAAGGAGTCGATACACCGTGTTCCTAGCTAACATATACCGGGATATTTATATTTTTTTTAGAAAATCGTTACCGTAAAACGGGGCGACTTTGAGTTCCGGGGCGACATTGATGATTACTAAAAATTTATGGTTTTAACTATATTTCTACTTGGAATGGAACGAATTGTTATTTTTCTTTTTTGTGTTGGCAAGATTGACTCGTCCGCCATATTTTTGGAAAACGGCGACAAAAGAACATCACTGTAAGTAATTTATTCAATTCTTTAAGTTATTACGTTAAAATTAACTCTTTTTCAATACCGTATAACTTCGAATGTGCAAATGTGTGTATTTACTTGTTATTTACGAAAAGAGGATATGTAATTGTTTGGTTCTTTGGGAGTAAAAACATGTTTTAACCTTGCACCGTCGGTCGCCATTTTGTTTTCTATGCTTGGCGACATTGATATGTATCAATCTCGCCCCAGTTATTATAATATTCAAAGGATATAAGACATTCTATGACTTATCAATCTAACCCCAGGTATATATTTTGTTTGTAGATTCGAGATGGTTCGGACTTACAAAAAAACGCCGGGTACCCGCAATTATAAAAATTACACTGAGGAGACCCTTGAAGAGGCTCTAGAGAAGATAACCGACAATGAGCTTACGATAAACGCTGCCTCGCTTCAGTATCACATCCCATTCGGCACATTATATAACAAGTACAAAGGCTTACATGGAAAATCAGCCGGTGGACAGACAATTTTTAATCATAAAGAGGAAATTTCGATTTTAAGTGCTGCTGCTTCTTGTTCCGATTGGGGTTTTCCCCTCACGTTATTAGATATTCGCTTTTTTGCGAAATCATACTTAGACAAACGAGGACGGACAGTCGAACGCTTTCAAAATAATTTGCCGGGTGTCGAGTGGGCTGCTAGTCTTTTGAAGCGCCACAAAGACTCTTATGCACAAAGAGTAACCACCAATATCAAAAGGTCTAGAGCAGTAATAGGACGGGACACATTAAATAGATATTTCGATCACCTGGAACCTGAAGTAAAAGATATCCCGCCAAGTAACATTTTTAACTATGATGAGACGAATATGGCCGACGATCCCGGCAAGAAAAGATGTTTGTATAAAAGGGGAGTAAAGTACCCTGAGAAAATAATGAATTTTTCAAAAAGTAGTACTTTGGTTATGTTTTGCGGTTCCGCAGATGGAACATTATTACCGCCTTACATCATTTATAAAAGTACGCATTTGTATGATACTTGGAAGGAACGAGGTATCGTTGGCCATCCGTGTTGTGGAGAATCTTGCTGTAGTCGAGGAAGCCGATATAACCGAACTGCTAGTGGCTGGATTGATGCTTCGACATTTAGGGATTGGTTCATGACATGTTTTTTGCCTCACGCTAACAAATTAAATGGACGAAAAATATTGATTGGTGATAATTTATCATCCCACCTTGATCAAGATGTCATAACTTCATGCAACACACATAATATTGGCTTCGTGTGTCTTGTCCCAAACTCCACGCACTTATGTCAGCCTTTAGATGTCGCTTTCTTTCGCCCTTTAAAAGGAGCCTGCAGAAAAACTCTTGAAACCTGGAAACAAACTAACCTTCGAGCTACAAGTGTCCCGAAAGAATCCTTTCCGTCACTGTTAAGACAAACTATCATAGAAATGGATAAAATACCACCGAAAAATGACAGTGCAGTAACCGAACCATCGGCAGTGAAGAGAAATTTGATTTCCAGTTTTAAAGCAACCGAGAAAGAGTTTTAAGAAAATTGCCTGACAGAACACCTTCCCCTGAAATGAACACGGTTGTTCGTGATTCATTAATAGAGTTTTTAAGAGAGCAGCGCTACGGACAACAGTCAGAGCCGACTAGAAAGAAGAGGAGACTGAATGTCGAGCCTGGGAAAAGTATTTGCACAACTGAGCCGTCCACATCCTCGGAACATCAAGACCATGAAGCTATCGATGAACCTGATGAATCACATGTTTTAAATCAAGCACGTAAATCGAGATCTAGGTCAGAATCTCCTCCAACAGAAGCTGTAGCACCAGATAACTGTGAGTCTGAAATTGAAACGCAGGGGCCTGAAGTAGGAAAATTTATTTTAGCAAAGTTTTCGACTAAGAAGGGAAAGAAAAGCTATAACTACGTTTGCTCTATTGAAGACATTTCGGGAGAAAAATTGTAGTACAAGGGTACAAATCCCAAATGAAATCAAAGACTGATTTTCGAGAAGTTCCTAATGATCTGTCAATTATTGAAGAGTCTGATATTATAAATTACCTTCCATCACCAAAACTCGATGGAAACATCTATAAATTTCCAACTGAAATAGTAGTTAAGGAGTTGTAAAGAAACCCTCTTGAAAAATGTGCCATTATTTTGTATTGTTTTTATTTTCTACATAGTTTTTTAAAATGTATATCTGTACTAAGTACACTTACCTAATTCTAAAAATAATTATGAGACCGTGTTAATTATTGTAGAGAGAAGTATTGTATTTTGATATGCTACCTACGTACCTACTGGTACTTTTTGATCTCTGATTATTACCTTTAAAATTATTAAGACTGATTATTATAATAGATAATTAGGTAAAAAAACTTTTGAAACGTTTTTTTGTTAATTTTTCTTTAAATACCTACTCTAGGATTATAATTTATAATACATAATATTGTTACTTGATTAAATAAAAAAGTTTGAAAATAATTTGCGTGATTATTTATGACCCTTTATTATAATAAAGTAAACCCTGAATTCAAGTATAAGTCTAATCAATCTCACCCCAAGTATCAAACTCACCCCAAAAAAATTAAAAATCACCTAGTTTTAGAACTTAAATTGTCAATTTAATTTTTTTTATTGTTTTGTGTTTCTAGTCGGGGTCTCTATCAAAATCTATAAAAAAATCAGGCGGCCTCAAAGTAACCCCAAATTTAATATTAAATTGATAACAACCTTTTTAATTTTATTTCTAAATTAAAAACTGCATTTTAATTTTTTTTCAATAAAATATGAAAGTATTTGGTGAGTCCATTATATCAACATTTTTTGTTTTTATATGACTTCAAAATACAATGAATGGCAACGGTTTATATTTTAAAATTAATCAATGCCACCCCGGTTTACGGTACCTTGCATTACAAATTTGGCTGTATTTTCGACAAATATTATTATTTTTTCATTCTGTTTTTTTATTATTACTGCTAATTACATAAACCAACTTATCCAAATGTTTTTTTTATTATCAAGATCACAAGTAATAAAAAAAATGAGTTTATTTCCAATTTTCATTACTCACTCTAGCAAATCATGTGACTTTAGGTGCGTGTGGTGTAAAAAAATTGTACTACACCGTCAGTGCCCATTATTTAAAAAAATAGATCACTAAATGCAGATTCTAAAATAGTACAATACTAAGTGGTGGAAGTAAAAACAAGAAAGTTATTGGCATTTAAAACAAAAAGAAGCTGAATTAGTTTAACACCATTTTTTTAGTTAAGCTTTAAAAGTATTGCAATTTTGTATGAAATCATTCATTGTAACATTTTAAACATTTGACATCAACAGAGTGTAACATTAGCTCACCCTTAACCGTACCGCAGGTAAAAAATGGTCAAGTTTTTTCTAGGAAATGGGTAGCAGAGCAGAAAACAAAAGCCCATTGGAATGTATCGGCGTATTACGTTATGGGGAGTGAAAAGGAAGGAATCCGGTGTCTTCCTAAAGAGAGAAAGAGACAACCAAAATAGCAACTCAAACAGGAAACAAACATAGCCCAGCTAGCCAGTGCAATACCGTACGTCGCATGCGCTCCTCGTTTTTATCTGTGTTATCTCTGCCGTCGATTTGTTTTTTCTTTCTGGACTCTGTTTTGCTTGTGATATGGACTCGTTGTTTTGGTGATCCCTGCGACTTTGCTTACGTTATTTGGACTTTGAAATTCTTGACGATTTGGACACACGTGCAGTGTAGTGGAGAATTAGCAATGTCTGAATACACACCGCGAGAGTATGCCGACATGCATCTTATTTACGGCGAATGTGGATGCGTCGGAAGAGAAGCAGCCCGAGTGTATCGGGAGAGATATCCTAATCGTCGACATCCGGATCATCGTGTGTTTGCGAGAGTGCATAACGCCTATACCGAGGGGAGGATACCCGGCACGGGCGTAGGCGGCGCTAGTGAGAGACGACCAAGGGTGTACAATGATGAAGAAATATTGGAATTAGTCGAGGAAGACCCAACAACGTCGGTTCGTACCATAGCACGGAGGACAGGTATATCAACGAGGACGGTACATCGAGTTCTACTACGACATGAACTCTACCCTTATCATTTTCAAAGGGTACAAAGTTTGTTGCCACGAGATAGGCCATTAAGAGTTCAATTTTGCTGAGAAATGCTTCGTAGAATGAGGGAAGACCCACAATTTTACGATAAAATACTGTGGAGTGACGAATCGTCGCGTAAAAAAGATGGTTATTTTAACATGCATAACCTTCATAGCTGGCAGCTAGAAAATCCTAATTTAATACGGACAGCCAGATCCCAATATCAATTTAAGATAAATTTGTGGACGGCGATCATTGGTGGGCAAAAAATGGGGCCTTTCGAGTTACCTGAAACTCTTAATGGTGAGAGGTATTTGAATTTCTTAGTAAATAACCTCCCTGAATTAATGAGAGACGTTGACCCACAACTGCGAGAAACAATGTGGCTGCAGAATGATGGCTGTCCAGCTCACTATGCTGTTATTGTACGGAATCATTTGCATGCGACATACCCAGAAAGATGGATTGGGCGGCTAGGTCCAATGTCGTGGCCACCTCGTTCACCGGATCTCAACCCCCTGGACTTCTTTTACTGAGGGTGTTTGAAAGAAAAAGTCTACAAAACTGAGATAACTTCTATCGATGACTTACGCCAAAAAATTCAGTATGCAGCTGAGGAAATAAATGCCAGCGGATTTGCACGCAGGCTGAAGCGATCTTTTATTCGGCGGTGCAGAGCATGCATCGCCGCTAATGGTGGCCACTTTGAACATTTAGTTTAAAAAATCAATGGTTTTATTAATAAATGCTTATTTGTTGATTTTAAATTGCAGTTATTATTTTTAAAATCCATTAAAACAACTAAAAAGTTAAAATAAAACTTACTGCTAAATCTAAAACATTTCACAATAATTGTAACTTACCTTACTAATAAAAAAAATCTAAAACCTTAATTCAGCTCCTTTTTGTTTAAATGCCAATAACTTTCTTGTTTTTACTTCCACCACTTAGTGTTGTACTATTTTAGAATCTGCATTTAGTGATCTATTTTTTTAAATAATGGGCACTAACGGTGTAGTACAATTTTTTTACACCACACGCACCTAAAGTCACATGATTTGCTAGAGTGAGTAATGAAAATTGGAAATAAACTCATTTTTTTATTACTTGTGATCTTGATAATAAAAAAAACATTTGGATAAGTTGGTTTATGTAATTAGCAGTAATAATAAAAAAACAGAATGAAAAAATAATAATATTTGTCGAAAATACAGCCAAATTTGTAATGCAAGGTAACGATTTTCTAAAAAAATAAAAAAAATGGTTTTTTTTTTTAGACCTTTTATTTAAAATGATAAATATCCCGGTATATGTTAGCTAGGAACACGGTGTATCGACTCCTTTACGTTGGACCACTATTTACGCCACACCCTGTATATTAACGACTTGCCAAAGGCAACGATACACCCTATGACGTTATTTGCTGACGACAGTACTGTTACAATATCATGCAAGGACATTAATCAATATGAATCTGACGTCAATGAATCTTTAATATCTATAATCACATGGTTAAATAATAATAATCTTAAAATTAACCTAATAAAAACAAATATAATGCATTTTGGACAAAGAACCCAAAATTCACTGAACGTAAACGTCATTCTAAATAACCATAAAGTAGAGGAAGTCTCAACTGCCCGATTTTTAGGCCTGATTATAGGTAATAAGTTAAATTGGAACGAACACATTAACAGCCTTTGTAAAAAAATTAGTAGCCTTTCCTACGCACTATATAAACTTGCACTGTCTATTAACACCAATTCATTAATATTAGCATACTATGGTCTCATTGAGTCTGCTCTCCGGTATGGCATTATCTTTTGGGGCAATGCAACAAATAAGGATATGGCTTTCAAAATGCAAAAGCGGTGTATACGCGGTATGTTCGGCATTCAGTGCACTGAAAGTTGTAAGCCACTATTTAAAAAACATAAAATATTGACACTTCCGTCGCTTTATATATTAAAACAGCACTATTCGTTAAAAAAAATACCCATTTATTTCCTCGGTTATGTGATAAAGTAAAACGTAATCGCCGTAATATACCTACATAGACTTTGTATTCATCCAGCTAAAACAGCACTGCTTCATAAAAGTATTATATGTAAAGCTCCAATAATTTATAATAAAATTCCCAATGAAATTAAACAATTAAATACAAATTTATTTAGGAACACATTAAAAGCCTTTTTGACTGGTAAATGTTATTATAATATAGATGAATTTTTGAATGACAATTCTATTTAGATGCATATTCTTATCTCTTATCTCTTATATATTATATATATTTATTTATTATATATATATATAAAAGAAAGTCGTGTTAGTTACACCACTTATAACTCAAGAACGGCAGAACAGATTCGGCTGAAAATTGGTAGGGAGGTAGCTTAGAGCCAGGAGATGGACATAGGATACTTTTTATCCCGTTCGACAGCGTTCTCGTGTGACTTGACATGAAACGTCAGTCACTATAAAACGTGGTATAACAAAAAAGAATCAGACTCGGAATAACAAAACGCAAATGACAGCTATGTAATTGACGTAAAATGACAGCTATGTATTGACGTATATACATACGTCAGTCGAACAGCCATCAGATGTTTTTGGTTACTTATATAAATATTCTAATATATCTAAAATGACCCGCGTACTAGCTTACATTTTAAGGTTCTGTAATAATTTAAAATGTTCTAATAAAAACAAGTCAACATTCTTGTCTTACAAAGAGTTAGAGCAAGCTCTACTGTCGATTATAAAGTATGATAAAAAGCTTAATTTGCGTGAAGAGATTCATTCATTAAATAATAATAAGGTAATTAAAGGCAATTTAAATTCTTTAAATCCATTCTTGGATTAGCAGGGTCTGCTGAGAGTAGGTGGCAGGCTTCAGAACGCTAATATTGCTTACAGTCATAAACATCCTCTTATTTTGCCTAAAGATTCTCATGTAACACATTTAATTATAAGAAATGAACATTATAGGCTCCTTCATGCAGGACCCAGATTGTTATTAGCTAGTTTAAGTGAGAGATATTGGATTGTTGGCGGTATAAGACAAATTAAGAAAATAACTCATAAGTGTATAATATGTTATAAATTGAAGGCCACTGCTGCTAAGCAGCTGATGGGTTCATTGCCTGCTGGCAGAGTCACACAATCTCGCCCATTTGATAAAGTGGGGATGGATTTCGCTGGTCCACTTAATGTTAAACTGTCTCGTATAAGAAGTACGGTTATAGGTAAAGGATACATTTGTGTTTTTGTCTGCTTTAGTACAAAGGCAGTTCATCTTGAATTAGCCTCAGACCTAACCACAGATACCTTTTTAGCTTGTTTTAAAAGATTAATTTCTAGAAGAGGGTTGCCCAGTGAAGTTCACTGTGATAATGCTAGCACATTTAAAGGTGCCAATAATCATTTAAGTGAATTGTATAACTTAGTGAGCTCACAGAGACATCAAGCTCAGGTACATGATTTCTCAGCTTCTAAAGGCATTCAATTTAATTTTATTCCCGCATATTCGCCGGTGTTTGGTGGGCTCTGGGAGGCCGCAGTAAAAAGTACAAAGTACCATTTAAAAAGAATTGTATGTAATTATTTACTGACATATGAACAATTAAGTACGGTTTTATGTGAAATTGAAGCTGTTTTAAACTCAAGGCCATTAATACCAATGTCATCAGATGTCAATGACTTTTCATACTTAACTCCAGGGCATTTCCTAGTTGGTACTGCTTTGACTTCTTATCCTGAAAGTAGTGTACTAGAGATTCCTGATAATAGATTAAAGTTCTGGCAGATATGTATTAAGTTGAAGCAAGACTTCTGGAAGGTGTGGCATAAATACTATCTATCTGTATTGCAAGCTCGACCAAAGTGGCGAGATGATTTACCTAATATTAGTGTAGGGTCTTTAGTTATTTTAAGGCAGGATAACGTTCCTCCATTATCATGGCCAATGGCTAGAGTTTTAAAAGTATTTCCTGGTAAGGATAACAAGGTTAGGGCATTAGAAGTTAAGACTTCTAATGGAAAGTCCTTTGTAACTTCCTTGTTTAAAGTTTGTGTAATGCCTGTGAAATAATTGTGTAGCACTTATTTTATTGTTTATTTTAAATCTACATGTGTAGATAGTTAGTGGAAAGTGCTGTACCTCCGCCTTTCTGATCCCAAGACATTGTCGTAGGACTAACAAATACAAGGTTTAAAGATTTATTTGTATACTTTACTATAATATGTCCAGTAAATTACTATACTTTGTGTATTTGTTATTGATTAAGTAACTTGCCTTCTTTGAAGACAAAAATAACACTTTGTTTTGTATTCATTCATTTTCATTGGGATAAAATTTCTATTTTATCATTTATTGTAACAGAGAGGCATGTTTCCATGTTAAAACAATTAGATATAAAATAATAATACCTACTACTTATTAGATGTAAAACTTTATCTGTTGGTTTAGATTTTCTAAATTATGAGTCTTTCTCTCTGATTGTTTGTAATGTTGAGTAGCTATTTTTAGTAAGATTAATAACTAAAAATAAAAGCATTAGAGTTAAGATCAATATTGTTCTTGCATAATATAAATAACAAAAGTAAATTGGTATGTACTTCTGTTGAATGGTTGGTAAATATATTGTGAGGCCGCAGCATGTTGGCAACATTGCCACCAATTTATATTTTTAGTGGCTGACAACATTGACAATAGGTCGCGGGTTCGATTCCCGCACAAGTCAAACATTTGTGTGCATGAACATGGATGTTTGTCTTGGTCTGGGTGTTTCTATGTATAATATGTATGTATTTACAAAAAAAAAAGTATATATGTATGTTTATCCATTGTCTAGTACCCATAGTACAAGCTCTGCTTAGTTTGGGCTAGATGGTGTTGTGTGTATGTGATAGAATATTATTATTATTATTATTATTATTATTGTAGGCTCTCTCTCTGTCGCAACGCCATCACGAAGTAAGAACGTGTATTGTGTGCTGTAATAATAAAAAGTGATTTGTGCTACACCAAACGGAATATTTTATTTCTATGCAAGGTATCACACATAGAAATTGGTCCTTCGAGCCGGATTAAAGTGGTGCTGCAAAATAAAGTGTACCTCGAAAATTGGACAGTGCAAAATATCAGTGAAATTCCGTGTCGTCGTGTCAAGTATATGTGCAATACGCGGCACCCTATAGTGTGCTCGCGCGCAAGCCATATTCCAGCCAATCACAGAGCAGTTTTGTCATCGCGTTTCGCGTGGCACCAATAGGAGAGAGCAAAAATATCTGACGTCATCGCCAGACTTCGGTGTAGTTAGTGCAACGTGTTGGTAATACTGACGCCCACTTCCTGCTAGTGTTGCAGAACTATCGATAGTTTGACTATCGATAGTTGACCTCTAAAACTATTCAGGATATCGATTCTGCTCTCGATAGTATCATCACGTCACAATAAAATCGATACTATCGATACTTTCGATAGCTTTTTTTGTCCAATATAATTAACAACGATAATACTATCGATACTATCGATAGATTGACGTCCAATAGAATCGATACTATCGACAGTATTGTAAATTCTTGCAGACACAACCATAAACAATCGATTTTATCGATAGTATCGATAGTTTTGTACTATCGATTGTAGGAGATTTTTCAATACTATTGTCAGTTAATTGAAAGCTATTTGCCTACGAGTTCCAGAGCCGATGCAACCTGCCATCAGCCAGTTTTTGTGTTGTTTTACTTGTATGTTTAGAGACAATTAGGTTTAGTTGACGTCAAACATTGGCAGTGAATGGACGATTACGTTGTTTTTAGTGGTTAAATACGTGATTTTCTTCGATTTTTGTAAAAATGGAGGGTAAATGATGTTTTTATGCAGATGTTACAAACCTATTGTTTTCTTTTTATTTATCTTTGTTGATACAAAGATAAATAAAAATCATCTTAAAATCCTTGGTATTGATCACATTAAATTTTCAGTGAATAATACCGTCTGTAAATTTAAAAAAATAATCATAATTGGTAAAACATAGTGTATGATTTAAAGGTATTTCAAAAGTTAATTAATTTTATTTTTACTATCATATGTACGAGTAATACAGTTTTGGTTTTTCATATTTTAGGAGTAAATAGAAAATGCAAATATATTTCTGAAACAGAAATTGATGACGATTTAACTCAATGTCGGGACGAAGATGACGAAGTATTTCAAAATTCACAAGTTTACTCACAAACGCGCTCAGAAGAAAACTTTCAAGCTAATAAGAAATTTAAGGATAGCGGTACATGTACTGATGTGATATATAAAAAAATGCACCCCGAACCTACCGTAATAGATTTACATGGATGTAACTATTTCGGGCAATTAGTATCAAATGAACTGTTGAGATTTAATATAAATCAAAGATATATGGTAATGCAGAAAATTCTGGAGGTGTTACAAAATTGTGGTGAAAAATCAGAGAAAATTCAGCCGTAATTAAGACAGTGTTTTTCTAGTTAAAGTATTTCCCAAACAAATAGATTTTCTGTCATATAAAGCCTTAAGTATTATTTATTAGTTTTAAGAAGTAATTAAAAGGTGGTAATAACGAATAAAACACATTAACTAATCAATTCTTTTATTATCAAAGAAGTCAACAAATTGCCATTTAGCTACCCATCCATAGTTCGGTATGATTTAACGAATAAAAATAAAGAGAAAATGGTCTTTAATTTGAGATTATCTCAACAAAAAAATAACTGCGTGGCCGATTGTATTTTTAATAATTATTCTTATGTTAACACACTATACAATCACATTAAGACTAATTTTTAATTTCAATTACGTTATCTAATCATAATAAAATAAAGAGCTGTGATATTAGAACAACTTTTGGTTCATATTTATGAATAGCAGCTCGTTGATGTGCTTGGCACTAAGACGGTTTCGGCGATCGGTAATTAAAAGACCAGCTTTGGAAAAAACACGTTCAGAAGGAACAGAACTTCCGGGTATGCATAAATATTTCAATGCTATGTGTTTCAATTGGTTTTCTTGATGGTACCAATATTCAATAGGATATTCAGAAAATGGCAATGTGGGTTTTTCTAAATATTGTCTCATGTCTATTATAGCATCCGCAGTAACAGAAGTAGCGTTATTTTCATGTTGGTTGTCAACAAACGACAGTAATCTGCTAAGTTTTGATTTTTTTGCCGAAAGCGAATGGGCTGTTTCTTGAGATACTTGAGATGTGCTTGCAGGTGATAGAGTTTGCGATGTCAAAGAAGATAAATATGTAGCATATTCTTTTTTTACGAGAGAGATCGCTTTTTCTGCATCAAAGGGGGTTTTAAACCCAAGCCTCTTAAAATGGGGATTCAGAAGCGTAGAAATCATACATGGACTTCGTGATTCATAAAATTTAAGTTTGTTTTGTACAGATGTTTTCATACACTCAATTATTTCTTTAACAAAATCAGAATTGCATCCATTTTCCAATTCAACCATTTTTAGACTCAACCCTTTTATCAATGGAATTATTAAGGAAATTGTGACGTACTCATCACCGGAAATACCCTCGGTGCATGTTTCCAGAGGCTCGAATATTTTTTGAATTTCCTCAAGGTACGCATATTCCATTGGTGTAAGGTTTTCTGGTGCACTTGGATATTCATTTAACACCAGTGTCAGTTCTGGTCTCACTTGTAATATTCGATTTAACATATAAAATGCAGAATTCCACCTGGTTTCTACATATTTAATTAGTTTTAATTCTGGTTTATTCATTTCTCTTTGAACAGACCGCAATTTGTCTGATGCCAATGTACTGTGTTTGAAGTGAGTGACTATCCGGCTAGATTTTTCCACCAGTTCCTTAAGTCCAGGTGCAGACAGAACATCTTTCATGACTAAATTCAGTGAGTGCGCAAAGCAAGGGACATGACGTACTCTCATAACCTCCGCTACTTTAACCATGGTAGCAGCATTATCGGTCACCAGAGCTATGACCTTGTTTCGACAGTTCCATTCTTGTAAAACATTATCTAAAACCTGCAACAAATAATATTATGTTACCTATATAACTTTTTTGGAAACATCCTTACCCTAGATCAGATAACAAAAAGTGTTTGTTGGTATATTTTTCGTAATTTTTTTTTATGTGATAGGGGCAAACGAGCCGACGGCTCGCCTGATGTTAAGCGATTACCGGGAGGGAGAGACGGAAGGAGGGAGGAAAGGACTGAGGGACGAAAGGAGCGAGGGAGGGAGGGACGGAAGGAGCGAGGGAGGGAGGGACGGAAGGAGCGAGGGAGGGAGGGAGGGTTTTAAAGGAAGGGGGGGAGGGTGGCCTCCAGTATCCTCACTCACGCAGGGAAACGCAACGCAATCATTACTTCACCCTGGTCTTCTGTAAGGCCGTGGTATCACTCCGGTCGAGCCAGAGCCCATTAAGTTTTCATTCCATTTATTCAAGAACCCTGATCACAAACTTAGGAATCAAAATCAACGAGGTTATTTTTCATTTCATCTCATTTGATTTTGCGGCAACTATATGAAAGTCTGTCACTACTTTACGCAAAAACTACTGAATGGATTATAATAAAGCTGTACAATATTATGGCTTGTATTTACTAATGTAAATGCAACCCATAATATTTACAACAATAACCTAATGGGTAAGATACCTTTAACCACAGGAAAAGTCTTACTCCTAAGTAGTAGTGGCAAAAACGACTATTTTACAATAGTCAATTATCAATTGTCAATTCATTTTAAAATAGCCGTTTTTGCCACTACTATTCCTAAGGCTAGACTTGCGTAAGATTTAAATACTGTTGAAAGCTTAAGAGCAGGCACTACGAATTATATACTATTTTGAATAAATATAGTGAAACAACCATAAATGCTAGTAAAGTGAAACTTGAGTACACAATTATTTAGACTTTTATCTGTCGACCGACAAAGAGAGAAACACGATTGGAAAATATTTCCTCGATAACATTTTCATTTGAAAATATTTTAAAAATATCTTGCAAAATATTTCGTTATTCATTCTTAAATAATCACTAGCCACGAAAGAAAGCTATTTACTATCGTATGTCAAACGCTTTTTTACCTAAGATAATTAGTCCTTTAGATATCAACGAAAATATGAATTTTCGAAATTTTTAGTGCTAGGTTTCGGTAAAACCACTCACGCGATATTCAACTTTATTGTTTACTGCATAAGGTTCGATCGCACAGACGGCGCTTACGACGTGAAACACAAGTCATAGTGCCTGCTCTTAACATAATAATGCTTCAAATATAATGCAATAAATATGTAAATATATCTACTCACCGAGGCAATTTTATCTGCGTTGTGACTTCCTTCTAGTACAGTAGCTGCTAGCAGTGCTGTTTGCAACTTTTGTTTATTAATAAAATGAATAGTTATTGCACACACGCCTTGATTACTACTGGATGTCCACATATCAGTGGTTACTGCTATTTCTTTGACATCTTTTAACAGTTCAAATAACTGTAATTTAAGATTTGTGTATAGTTTAGGGAGTAGGTTATTTGAGATGACACTTCTTGATGGTAATTGGTATTTAGAGTCTAATGCTTTTATAAATTCCCTCATTCCTTCATGCTCAGCTAATCGCAGTGGTTGCATGTCTATAGCTATCAATTTGACAAACATAGAATCTAAATATTTTTTTCTAGAGGAATTGGCACTGTAAAATTGTGCAGGGGATACAGGCACATTCTGAGGACTTGTGAGTTCTGGATTGATTTCGTCCAAATTTTCTGAAGAACAGGGTTGTAGTAAATAGTCTGGATGTTTACGCACCATGTGGTCCTTCATGTTTGAAGTATTATTACTATATTTAAAATTTTTCAAACATAGCTTGCACAATACAAGTCTATCAGACTTCTTTTCAAAAAATTCCCACATCTTCGATGTTTTTTTCTGTCTATTAGGAGTCTCGGGTGGGCTAAAACTAGCCATGGTATTATAGTATTTACCTAATTAACTAATTAAACGTATTAAATTTAACACAAACTATACTGAACACAAATAACTATTTTAAACTGTAGGGTAAAGCTAAAAAGTTTTGACATTAACCAGTGTTGCTATTTTAATTCTATTGATGCGCACGCACTAATTCAAATAAACAATTTATAATAGTCAATTAGTCAAAACATACTTTCATTGTCAGTTACAACACATTTTATTACATAGCAATACTATCGAAATATGGCTGACTATCGATAGAGCAAAACTATCGATACTATCGATAGTATCGATTATTTTTGGACGATACTGTAACATTTTGTAATATTATCGATACTATCGATACTATTGGATGTAAACCTATCGATAGTATCGATAGTATTGCCATTATCAATATTATTGCTCTTAAGGCGCTATCGATATTATCGATAGTATCGATAGTATTGACACGTGGTAATACTTTCGATAGACTATCGATACTATTGTGTTTACCTTAACTATCGATAGAATATCGATAGTTAATCGATAGTGGACTATCGATAGCCAACACTAATTTGTATATTCTATTCTCCGCCATTTTGTTTGTGCGCTTTAATTATAGCAATTATAGATTGTTTCGGACTTTAAGACATCGCAAATTTAAGTATTATTATAAATAATTATATTATAAACTGTTATATCTGGTTATATACAAAGTTAGTATATCTAGTGCTTGGAAATGACTGACCGTGATCGCGAAGAGGTTTCTAAAATGGACGTCAAGAAGTTAATTGCCAAGCGTGGCTACATAAAAGCCTCCATAACAAGACAGGTAAAGTTAATTGACGACAAAGAATCAGTTTCGGGTTCTTTACAGTTTCTTATCGCTTTAAAAGAAAAGTTAATTAGCACTTTCCGTGATTACGAACAGGCTAACATATCCATATTTGAATTGCTTCCAAGTGATTCTGAGAACATTGAGGCAATGGAACTCACATACTTGAAAGCGTTGGCTGCTTTACTAGAAATAATAGATTCTAAACAAACCACGCTTACGAAACCGTCAGTCAAGGCCAAGTTACCCGAAATACATATAAAACCATTCACTGGTAAGTACGGTGATTATATCCCGTTCATTGAGTTATTTAAATCGATGATACATAACAATTGTAATTTAGATAACGTTCAGAAAATGTATTACTTGCGATCCCACCTTCAAGGTGAACCTTACGATTTGATTAAGAACTTATCTCTCACAAAAGAAAGTTACGATGAAGCTTGTCGCCTACTCAAAGATAGGTATGATAAAAAACATCTTATTATGTTTGATCACATAAATACTATTCTAGACATGCCTATAATTACCAAATCAACTGCTATACAGTTGCGAGAATTTATATCTTTGGTGAGACAAGAGATGGCGGCTTTAAGAAATTTGTGCAATGAGGTTAGTTCGTGGGGTCCTCTAATCATTTGTATTCTCTCCCGCAAATTAGACACATACACAGCAATAGCATACCAGATGGAGCGAGATGACAGCAAGGATCCTGAGGTAGATGATTTGTTACTGTACCTGGAGCGTAGAGCCATTGCTTTAGAAACATCTGATCAAAGTATAGTCAAGAAAAAGTCTATAGTTAATCTCAGTACGACCAGGACTCCAGCGGGATGCCTAAACTGTAAGTTAACCACACATAAGCTATATAATTGCCCACAGTTTAAATGTCTTTCTATAAATGAGCGACTTGACTTTGTCAAGAACAAAAAAGTTTGTGCTATATGTCTCAATGCACATGCAGGCAAGTGTAGATATCATTTTCGGTGTAGTGTATGTAAAAGGCAGCACAACACATTGTTGCATAATGAGGAGAGCACCACCACCAACACTGCTTCATGTAGTTTTTCTCAGCAGGGCACACAAACTTTACTTCCAACAGTGAGGGTTAAGATCTTTGCTCGAGATGGGACTGAGGTACATGTAAAGGCCTTGTTAGACAGTGGTTCGCAAGTGTCATTCGCTACAAAATTTCTTATTAATACTCTTGGTTTACAACCAGTACAGACTAAGACTGAAATTATAGGTATTGGCCGAGCCAAAGCTGATGTAAATTATAGTATACCACTGAATGTGCAATCTGTCACTACTGGTTATAGTATGACTGTCAACTGCAATGTTGTGGAGCACATAACATGCAAGCTTCCGCAAAATAAAATTAATATTAAGAAATTTAACTTTCCTCCGGACTTGCAATTTGCTGACAGTGAATTTAACATACCAGGTGACATACATATATTAATGGGAGCTGATGTATTCTTCCAGGTGGTTCTGCCTATGTTGACTGTGGAGCACCAATCATTACAGCTTAAGGCACCTACTTTAAACCTTGTCAATACTCAGTTTGGTTACATTGTAGGAGGAAGATTGCCTGAGCAATATGCTAGGGCATTTCTTCGAAATATATTATTTATAACAGATTTTTCATATTTTGTTTAAACCTTAGTGCTTATTGATTTCAGTAAGCTAAATGCACTCTGCAGGTTATAATAATACTTGTGGTATGAAGGGCACTAACATACCATCAGTAATATTCGAGAATTCCTAAAATTTCGAATTTTACATGTTGAGATAAATGACATTCAATACTAAGAATGACTGCACCGTAGATTATAATGATATAATGTTACAGAGAATGACATGAACTATATATTAATAAAATATAACAATGAATATATAAAATTTAGGCCGGTGGATCTGTCTTAAGGCTTTTGGGCTCTAGCCCAGGGCTCCGAGGGTGTAAAGAGCCCTCAATCACAGTGAAAACGAACCAAGGGCAAGATATTTTAAGATAGTAATGATGATAAAGAAAACAAATTTTAAGCATTCAAAATGAATGTATTTAAGTATTTTACAAAGGTAAGGTTAAATCGTCAAAATAGGAACCAACATAATTTCTTAAAGTTAAGTAACTAAAAAATCTATAAATCTTTCTACAATTCTTTGGCAATCAAAAAAATCACAGTTGACATCAAATTGGTCAATTATAGAACTAAAATATATATATAGACTTTATGTAACAAAATAATATTCCTCAACACAATAAATCACAATTGTATCATCTAAAAAAAAGAAGAACATAGACTTTTCTTAAAAAAATAATAATGTTTCCAAGAATTATATACATTTCCTATCTGTCGCTCTGCCGCGGCGCCACTGACGCTCGCTTTTAAACTCTACCTTTAACTCCAAGTCGTTAATTTGTAAATCAATAAAAAAATTAACTGATCAATTGCTATTACCCATAGGTGCATCTTTTGAAGATTTAGTTTTGTTAGTGACATCAATTAAAATATTAGAAATAATGTTGATTTTGTTTTGTTTTCCAGTCTTAGGTTTAGTATTAGCAAGGGGTACCACAGTATCAATATCACTGTTATCGTTTTGAATCACAGGCATGCAATTGATATAACCTAAATGCTTGCCGTGCGCGCACACTTCACCCACATCACATAAAAAACAGCTCATATTTCTCATTGTCATTTGGGATTTGAATTTATCCCACAGAACCTGATGCACGGAAAGGGTGCCTCTGAATGGTTTCAATTGTGTAGGAATAAGTCTTTCTTTATGAATTATGTCCTCTTCCGCTACCTTTTTATAATAACGTTATCTATTCTTGAACTTAATATTTCGTAAAAGTTATCAAAATTTCCAATATCTGTGCCAAAGTGAACCATCTGGTCCGCTGTTCTTTTCATTGTAGCACCTACGCCATCAGGGGCACCCTTTCCGTGTCCAGCTTCTGAATAGTTCCATGTAATCCTTGTTATATTGGAATGGCTAGACGTCAATTGACTTATAATGTAAAACATATATTTATTTCTGTATTGGGATGATGGAGAGTCCGAAAGAAAATGTACAGTATCTACGAAAGGATTTAGCTTCATAATTTCATCAAGAACTGGAACTAAATGAGCCCAAATTGATGCAGCGTCATGCCGAAGACAGGCACTAAGAGTGCACATGGATGTAGGACATACCTGACCTGTTACAAAACTATGTGTGTAAATTACAACTGTGTGAATTGATACTTGCTGCCGACTTCCTCCAAAATGGAAACCTTGTACTTCTTGTGCATATATTAAATTATAATTTTCAGAAAAGTCGACGTGTATGATAGCTTCGTGAACATTTAAGTTGTTTTTAGTGCTTTTATTACTTTGTATTGGTTGACGATTTTGAACGTGTGATCTAAATATTTGATTAGATCAACTTCTAATTTTGAAATAGCTTCTACAGGTTTCATTGTCACTTTCCGTTTTACTGTTAATATTTGGTTTTTCTTAGTTCCGTTTTCCGTAATAACTTCTTTCTTAACTTTAGCCCACTCAAAAAATGTTAGCTCTGTGTCATTATTAAATTCTCTGTACACAAGACGTCGCGATTCACATGTTTTGCAGAGTTTTCGCAAACATTCGGTATTGAATGGATCGCAGCACAATGCCGATAGTATATCTGCTGCTCGCTTTTCGTGCAAGATGCTTGACTTATTCATAGCAGTGACTAGCATCTCCATGTTAGCATGAATAGAGCACATGCACGTTTCTCTGTTAGCTGCTTTAGGATACAGAACCCAGAATGGTCTATTTTTACAAAAAAATGAATAATGGATGTTGCAATTTGCTGTATGTTTAAATTTTTTATATAAATCAATCAATGGAGCTGTTAGATATCTTTTCTGCATTCTCTTCTTATTCCTCGTTATAAATTCTTTTTTTCCTGCTGCAACCGTACTATTAGAATCGTCGCAATAAAATTCAATGATTTTGTTAATCGTGCATTGGCGATTAGTCTGATATGTAGATGTAAATGAAGCAGTGGTTGGTTTGTATGTGACTTTTGGTTGTTTTACTATATTTTTATGCGGTGGCTCCAAATTTAGAAGATGTAGTTTTTGCTGTTGGATTCTAATTATTTTGAGTTGAGACTCATTTTTCTTTTTCAGGGCATTTATGATAGATAGTAGTATTTTTCTTTTCTTAAGTTCCTTATATCGGATAGCTCTAACAGCACGTTTAACGGCTGGACATTCAGAGCCATGTTTCAGGGGGTCCTGTTCTTCAATAGTATCATTAGATTCTTCTGTAGCTTTCGAAGTGGTAGCTCCTGCAATTTGAATAGATTCTAATTGTATTACTTTATTCTGTACTTCTTTATTTCTCTGTCTGTATTTCCTGGAGTTTTCTTTCCACCTTTTCCTTTGATCTCTTTGGGAGCGAGGCGTTTTATCTTTAATTTGAACAACTTTACCCTCTTCTTTTCTCTTAAGATAGTGAAGTCTCCGTTTTTCTTTTTCTACAGCTAGCAGCTCCGGATCATTTTTTAATTCGTTATAGCGTCTTCTTTTACACAAACGCTGTTGTGCTAATCGCTGTTGTTTAGTTTGTGGCATTTTTGCTGACCCAGCTATCTCAGCGTCTACGCATGAAAGAAAAACACCATAATTAACATCTGTACTAATATATTAAGTATTACAATTGCAAAAAAGTAATCAATTTAAGAGATAAGGTACAATATCATATTTCTCACTTAAATTAGACCTACTGAATGGGAATCGGTCTACCCTACATAAGACCGTCGCCAAATAACACTGCTGGGTTACGTTCCTACCGCTGAGAGTAAAATCGCTAGTGCTTATTTTGTGTCCGTCATCCCCTTTGAGTAAAGCGGTAAAGTTTCACCGAAATTGTCACATTACACGACAGAGGTAAGGTGGGATCCGTGCGGAGATCAATATGCTCTCCGTGAGAGACGTGGCTTTACGACAACGCGAGATCCGGTTGACCCTATCATCTATAGGCTACAGTAACCGCATAACATCAGGCGGGCTGTATGCCTGTTTGCCACCTTAGCTGTTTAAAAACAATGTAAGTTAACTAGAGTCGAATGCAACTTACAAACGAACATAGAAATAAAGTGATAAAACAAAGATCGCTAAATTTTACCGAGCTATCTCTAAAAGACCTCAATTCCTCTGTTTATCAAAGTAAAAAATCATTATTAGTAACCCGTCATCATTTTATTCAACTTAATAATCATTCATCGAAACGTGTGTCATTTGTCACAACAACGACGTTGGCAAGAATGATGTTACGAAAAGTGATGAACTGAGAATCAAACATGTCTGGACTTGTTTATAACCATGAATTCTTAGCATTGATTTTACAATATGAAATCGTCTGAAATTCACTATTTACAGAAATAACATAAGAACTTTTAATGTGCACGTTTATGGAAATAAAAATGTTATTACAAATGATATTTTTGATGACAAATTTTGAAGAACTTTGAAAATTTACTTACCGTTGCTAGACGCGCGTGCAACTCACCGGAGCGTTAATACCTCGACTGAGGGGCCCCGCCAGGAAGCGCGGGGAAGGATTTAAGTTGCGTTCAGAAATAAATTTGTTAAGAAAATTATAAAAAATAACATTGCTGCGATTAATGACGTTATTATCATGACAAAACTTTGATTGTTAATTATAATTAAAAAAATACAAAGTTTTATAGGCTTTTTACTTTAAACGATGTTAAATTTACTAAAAATAATAAATTGTGGGCCTAGACCTTATACGTTCAAAATTAAATATTTTGTGTGCACATGTCGTAACGAAAGCTGAAATCGGCATCAGAGAAGAATGACGTTTGGTTATGTTTTTGAAACCAAAATCATATAACTAACCGTGAGATGCTCTTTTAAATCGTGTCTACTTTTAAAATAGTACTAAACACAATCAAAGACACAATCACAATAATTTTAGCGATTCAAAATAACAAAATAATTTGCCGGAAACATTTTTTAGTCCCTTTTGAAGAAACACCCAGCTACTAACAAAGTTGTAAGTTTGTTATGTCAAACATGTGATTCACAAATTAATAATAATTTAAAACAATTTTGGGAGGTTGAAAGTGTTCCTCAGATATTTCAAGAAAAATCTTCAGAGCATGAACTGTGTGAATCTTTGTTTCAGAGTTCAGTTGAATTAAATCATGACAAGTTTTCATTAGATTTGCCATTAAAAATACCATTAGAAAATGTCATTCAGACCTTAGGTAGTTCTTTTAATATTGCACTTAGTAGATTTTTGAATTTAGAAAAAAAGTTACATAAAGATGGTTCCTTTTCTGTTTATGAGAAGTTCATAAAAGATTTTATTTCTTTAGGACATGCTCATTATGTTGATATAAAAACATTAGATTTCAGTAAAGATCCTATATATTTTCTGGCACATTTTGCGGTTATTAATAATCAAAGTAAGTCAACTAAGCTTCGCACTGTGTTCGATGGCTCTGCTAAAACAGATAAGGGTATCTCTCTTAATGATTTATTATTAAATGGACCTGTAGTTCAAAGAGATTTATTTGAGATTATTTTATTGTTTCGTTTAGGTATGCACACTTTAATTGGTGATATTAAACATATGTTTAGAAATATAAGAGTGAATTCAGACTTTACCTCATTACAGAATATACTATGGAGGGATGGTCCAGATGATTCAATAGGTTGTATTCAGTTAGATACAGTAACTTATGGTTTAAAAAGTTCTAGTTACTTGGCCACAAGATGTTTGAAAGAACCTTGCAATAGATTTGGTGCAGAGTTTCCTTTAGCAAGTTTTATTTTAAATAATTGTTGCTATATTGATGATTTCCTGTTTTCAACAGATGATTTAGATAGTTTAATAGAAGCAAAAGCACAATTAATTCAATTATTAAATAAAGGTAGCTTCAAGACACACAAATGGACATCCAATAATGCTGATGTTTTATCAGACCTGCCATCACAGGATAAGCATTTTGATGAGGTTGAGTTATTGCAAAGTAATGTCTGTTACAAAGCTTTAGGTCTAAATGTTAACTTTAGGAGTGATTTGTTTCAAATCTCATCTCCTGAGCAATTTAATACTAAAGATAAAATCACAAAGAAGTCTATATTAAGTTATATATGTAGATTCTATGACCCAATGGGTTATGCTGCTCCTATTGTTGTTAAAGCCAAAGTTATATTACAAAAATTATGGTCAGCAAAAGTGGATTGGAATGAGACTCCACCAGATGATATTTTGAATGAGTGGTTACAATTTGTTAATGAGTTAAACAATATGCAACCCATATATTTAAATAGGAACATAAATGTAAAAAATTCATTGTCAGTGCAATTAATAGGGTTTGCAGATGCATCCACCTCAGTGGCCTATGGCTGCTGCATATACCTTCGGGTTACATATGAAACAGGTAAGGTGTCATTGTATCTGATTTGTTCTAAATCTAGAATTAATCCTTTAGCTAAACCACTGACTATTCCTAGGCTTGAATTAAATGCTTGTTTACTATTATCAAAACTTATTGTCAAAATTTATGAAACTATAAGAATTAAGTTAAATATTGATGGCGTATATTTATTCTCTGATTCCAAGATAGTGCTTGCTTGGTTAAATAGGGATCCTACAAAGCTTGAGGCCTATATAGCGAATAGGGTTAAGGTTATCTGTCAACAAACATCTAATTTTATGTGGTGTTATATCAATACTCAAGACAACCCGGCAGATCTGGTCAGTCGAGGTGTCAGTCCCAGTAGTTTGTCTGATTGTCAGCTATGGTGGAACGCGCCGGTGTTGTTGCAAAATCATGAGTATAGCTTCATCAGTAACGTACAAAAATATCAGTAAAGTACCAGCGAAATCCATCTCCACTTTATCAAATGGGCGAGATTGTGTGACTCTGCCAGCAGGCAATGAACCCATCAGCTGCTTAGCAGCAGTGGCCTTCAATTTATAACATATTATACACTTATGAGTTATTTTCTTAATTTGTCTTATACCGCCAACAATCCAATATCTCTCACTTAAACTAGCTAATAACAATCTGGGTCCTGCATGAAGGAGCCTATAATGTTCATTTCTTATAATTAAATGTGTTACATGAGAATCTTTAGGCAAAATAAGAGGATGTTTATGACTGTAAGCAATATTAGCGTTCTGAAGCCTGCCACCTACTCTCAGCAGACCCTGCTTATCCAAGAATGGATTTAAAGAATTTAAATTGCCTTTAATTACCTTATTATTATTTAATGAATGAATCTCTTCACGCAAATTAAGCTTTTGATCATACTTTATAATCGACAGTAGAGCTTGCTCTAACTCTTTGTAAGACAAGAATGTTGACTTGTTTTTATTAGAACATTTTAAATTATTACAGAACCTTAAAATGTAAGCTAGTACGCGGGTCATTTTAGATATATTAGAATATTTATATAAGTAACCAAAAACATCTGATGGCTGTTCGACTGACGTATGTATATACGTCAATACATAGCTGTCATTTTACGTCAATTACATAGCTGTCATTTGCGTTTTGTTATTCCGAGTCTGATTCTTTTTTGTTATACCACGTTTTATAGTGACTGACGTTTCATGTCAAGTCACACGAGAACGCTGTCGAACGGGATAAAAAGTATCCTATGTCCATCTCCTGGCTCTAAGCTACCTCCCTACCAATTTTCAGCCGAATCTGTTCTGCCGTTCTTGAGTTATAAGTGGTGTAACTAACACGACTTTCTTTTATATATATATATATAATATATATATATAAGAAGATAGATAGATAAGAATATGCATCTAAATAGAATTGTCATTCAAAAATTCATCTATATTATAATAACATTTACCAGTCAAAAAGGCTTTTAATGTGTTCCTAAATAAATTTGTATTTAATTGTTTAATTTCATTGGGAATTTTATTATAAATTATTGGAGCTTTACATATAATACTTTTATGAAGCAGTGCTGTTTTAGCTGGATGAATACAAAGTCTATGTAGGTATATTACGGCGATTACGTTTTACTTTATCACATAACCGAGGAAATAAATGGGTATTTTTTTTAACGAATAGTGCTGTTTCTAATATATAAAGCGACGGAAGTGTCAATATTTTATGTTTTTTAAATAGTGGCTTACAACTTTCAGTGCACTGAATGCCTAACATACCGCGTATACACCGCTTTTGCATTTTGAAAGCCATATCCTTATTTGTTGCATTGCCCCAAAAGATAATGCCATACCGGAGAGCAGACTCAATGAGACCATAGTATGCTAATATTAATGAATTGGTGTTAATAGACAGTGCAAGTTTATATAGTGCGTAGGAAAGGCTACTAATTTTTTTACAAAGGCTGTTAATGTGTTCGTTCCAATTTAACTTATTACCTATAATCAGGCCTAAAAATCGGGCAGTTGAGACTTCCTCTACTTTATGGTTATTTAGAATGACGTTTACGTTCAATGAATTTTGGGTTCTTTGTCCAAAATGCATTATATTTGTTTTTATTAGGTTAATTTTAAGATTATTATTATTTAACCATGTGATTATAGATATTAAAGATTCATTGATGTCAGATTCATATTGATTAATGTCCTTGCATGATATTGTAACAGTACTGTCGTCAGCAAATAACGTCATAGGGTGTATCGTTGCCTTTGGCAAGTCGTTAATATACAGGGTGTGGCGTAAATAGTGGTCCAACGTAAAGGAGTCGATACACCGTGTTCCTAGCTAACATATACCGGGATATTTATCATTTTAAATAAAAGGTCTCAAAAAAAAAATCATTTTTTTTATTTTTTTAGAAAATCGTTACCTTGCATTACAAATTTGGCTGTATTTTCGACAAATATTATTATTTTTTCATTCTGTTTTTTTATTATTACTGCTAATTACATAAACCAACTTATCCAAATGTTTTTTTTATTATCAAGATCACAAGTAATAAAAAAAATGAGTTTATTTCCAATTTTCATTACTCACTCTAGCAAATCATGTGACTTTAGGTGCGTGTGGTGTAAAAAAATTGTACTACACCGTTAGTGCCCATTATTTAAAAAAATAGATCACTAAATGCAGATTCTAAAATAGTACAACACTAAGTGGTGGAAGTAAAAACAAGAAAGTTATTGGCATTTAAACAAAAAGGAGCTGAATTAAGGTTTTAGATTTTTTTTATTAGTAAGGTAAGTTACAATTATTGTGAAATGTTTTAGATTTAGCAGTAAGTTTTATTTTAACTTTTTAGTTGTTTTAATGGATTTTAAAAATAATAACTGCAATTTAAAATCAACAAATAAGCATTTATTAATAAAACCATTGATTTTTTAAACTAAATGTTCAAAGTGGCCACCATTAGCGGCGATGCATGCTCTGCACCGCCGAATAAAAGATCGCTTCAGCCTGCGTGCAAATCCGCTGGCATTTATTTCCTCAGCTGCATACTGAATTTTTTGGCGTAAGTCATCGATAGAAGTTATCTCAGTTTTGTAGACTTTTTCTTTCAAACACCCCCAGTAAAAGAAGTCCAGGGGGTTGAGATCCGGTGAACGAGGTGGCCACGACATTGGACCTAGCCGCCCAATCCATCTTTCTGGGTATGTCGCATGCAAATGATCCCGTACAATAACAGCATAGTGAGCTGGACAGCCATCATTCTGCAGCCACATTGTTTCTCGCAGTTGTGGGTCAACGTCTCTCATTAATTCAGGGAGGTTATTTACTAAGAAATTCAAATACCTCTCACCATTAAGAGTTTCAGGTAACTCGAAAGGCCCAATTATTTGCCCACCAATGATCGCCGTCCACAAATTTATCTTAAATTGATATTGGGATCTGGCTGTCCGTATTAAATTAGGATTTTCTAGCTGCCAGCTATGAAGGTTATGCATGTTAAAATAACCATCTTTTTTACGCGACGATTCGTCACTCCACAGTATTTTATCGTAAAATTGTGGATCTTCCCTCATTCTACGAAGCATTTCTCAGCAAAATTGAACTCTTAATGGCCTATCTCGTGGCAACAAACTTTGTACCCTTTGAAAATGATAAGGGTAGAGTTCATGTCGTAGTAGAACTCGATGTACCGTCCTCGTTGATATACCTGTCCTCCGTGCTATGGTACGAACCGACGTTGTTGGTCTTCCTCGACTAATTCCAATATTTCTTCATCATTGTACACCCTTGGTCGTCTCTCACTAGCGCCGCCTACGCCCGTGCCGGGTATCCTCCCCTCGGTATAGGCGTTATGCACTCTCGCAAACACACGATGATCCGGATGTCGACGATTAGGATATCTCTCCCGATACACTCGGGCTGCTTCTCTTCCGACGCATCCACATTCGCCGTAAATAAGATGCATGTCGGCATACTCTCGCGGTGTGTATTCAGACATTGCTAATTCTCCACTACACTGCACGTGTGTCCAAATCGTCAAGAATTTCAAAGTCCAAATAACGTAAGCAAAGTCGCAGGGATCACCAAAACAACGAGTCCATATCACAAGCAAAACAGAGTCCAGAAAGAAAAAACAAATCGACGGCAGAGTTAACACAGATAAAAACGAGGAGCGCATGCGACGTACGGTATTGCACTGGCTAGCTGGGCTATGTTTGTTTCCTGTTTGAGTTGCTATTTTGGTTGTCTCTTTCTCTCTTTAGGAAGACACCGGATTCCTTCCTTTTCACTCCCCATAACGTAATACGCCGATACATTCCAATGGGCTTTTGTTTTCTGCTCTGCTACCCATTTCCTAGAAAAAACTTGACCATTTTTTACCTGCGGTACGGTTAAGGGTGAGCTAATGTTACACTCTGTTGATGTCAAATGTTTAAAATGTTACAATGAATGATTTCATACAAAATTGCAATACTTTTAAAGCTTAACTAAAAAAATGGTGTTAAACTAATTCAGCTTCTTTTTGTTTTAAATGCCAATAACTTTCTTGTTTTTACTTCCACCACTTAGTATTGTACTATTTTAGAATCTGCATTTAGTGATCTATTTTTTTAAATAATGGGCACTGACGGTGTAGTACAATTTTTTTACACCACACGCACCTAAAGTCACATGATTTGCTAGAGTGAGTAATGAAAATTGGAAATAAACTCATTTTTTTATTACTTGTGATCTTGATAATAAAAAAAACATTTGGATAAGTTGGTTTATGTAATTAGCAGTAATAATAAAAAAACAGAATGAAAAAATAATAATATTTGTCGAAAATACAGCCAAATTTGTAATGCAAGGTACCGTAAACCGGGGTGGCATTGATTAATTTTAAAATATAAACCGTTGCCATTCATTGTATTTTGAAGTCATATAAAAACAAAAAATGTTGATATAATGGACTCACCAAATACTTTCATATTTTATTGAAAAAAAATTAAAATGCAGTTTTTAATTTAGAAATAAAATTAAAAAGGTTGTTATCAATTTAATATTAAATTTGGGGTTACTTTGAGGCCGCCTGTTTTTTTTATAGATTTTGATAGAGACCCCGACTAGAAACACAAAACAATAAAAAAAATTAAATTGACAATTTTAGTTCTAAAACTAGGTGATTTTTAATTTTTTTGGGGTGAGTTTGATACTTGGGGTGAGATTGATTAGACTTATACTTGAATTCAGGGTTTACTTTATTATAATAAAGGGTCATAAATAATCACGCAAATTATTTTCAAACTTTTTTATTTAATCAAGTAACAATATTATGTATTATAAATTATAATCCTAGAGTAGGTATTTAAAGAAAAATTAACAAAAAAACGTTTCAAAAGTTTTTTTACCTAATTATCTATTATAATAATCAGTCTTAATAGTTTTAAAGGTAATAATCAGAGATCAAAAAGTACCAGTAGGTACGTAGGTAGCATATCAAAATACAATACTTCTCTCCACAATAATTAACACGGTCACATAATTATTTTTAGAATTAGGTAAGTGTACTTAGTACAGATATACATTTTAAAAAACTATGTAGAAAATAAAAACAATACAAAATAATGGCACATTTTTCAAGAGGGTTTCTTTACAACTCCTTAACTACTATTTCAGTTGGAAATTTATAGATGTTTCCATCGAGTTTTGGTGATGGAAGGTAATTTATAATATCAGACTCTTCAATAATTGACAGATCATTAGGAACTTCTCGAAAATCAGTCTTTGATTTCATTTGGGATTTGTACCCTCGTACTACAATTTTTCTCCCGAAATGTCTTCAATAGAGCAAACGTAGTTATAGCTTTTCTTTCCCTTCTTAGTCGAAAACTTTGCTAAAATAAATTTTCCTACTTCAGGCCCCTGCGTTTCAATTTCAGACTCACAGTTATCTGGTGCTACAGCTTCTGTTGGAGGAGATTCTGACCTAGATCTCGATTTACGTGCTTGATTTAAAACATGTGATTCATTAGGTTCATCGATAGCTTCATGGTCTTGATGTTCCGAGGATGTGGACGGCTCAGTTGTGCAAATACTTTTCCCAGGCTCGACATTCAGTCTCCTCTTCTTTCTATAAAAAAATTATCTTTCATGTATTTATGATTGTAATCAAATATTTATATTTTATATTTTCGTTATGTATTTTCCATCTTTAATAATATATAAACATATATACATACAACATAAGCTTTAATCTGTGTTTATTTTCAGCTTTCAAGAAACAACTATGTTTGTCATCTGTGTTGGATGCGAGCCCATAGACAGGCAGGGCTTGACTCATCAAGAGACATACAGGAATTGGCTTCGGACAGCAATGTAGCAACCCCCAATGTTCAAGTGATTAACCCACCAGAGCCACCACCGTTACCGCCTGTTCAAAATGTGCCACTTCGAAGGGAAAATGTTATATCATTACCTAGTTATATGCGGGCTTCAATTACATCTGCTCACTGTATATTTCAACAATGTAGAAATAGAACATTGCATTTGATCCCACAATTCCTTAAAAAAGTGTTATTGCAAGAGCATAATTTCTATGTTCCTCGGAGCTGTAGAGTGTGTGAAATACATTTATACAGTGACCAATGGCATTTATTGCCTCGAATGAATGAGACACATTCTACATTTAGCGCTTTCCATATAGAAGACATAATTAATATTATGAAGTCAAAAGACAATTTTTTGAACTTTGAAAATGTCTCTGAAATGCCGAACCACTTATGTCATTATTGGACAGGTCTTACAGTACCCCAGTTTTTAATTCTATATAATCTTTTACCTCATTTAAATGTTAAGTAACCTAAACGAGCTTTAGCTATATATTTAATTAAACTAAGAACAGGTAATAGTAATAGACGCTTGGCCACTCTTTTTGATTTACCTAGGTCAACATTGGAACTAATAATGAAAAAAGTTAGGTTATGTCTCAATGAGCATTTTGTACCCAATAATATTGGTGTAAACCATATCTCCCATAGGGAAATATCTGATAGAAACTTGAGGATACCTCAAGCTTTTATTAGGTGATCCTGAGGAGCCTATAAGTGGAGATAGACCTGCAATCGCAATATTTGATGGGACTTATATATACTTACAGAAAAGTGCAAACTATATGTTTCAAAAGAAGACATATAGTTTGCACAAATATGACAATTTGATTAAACCATTCCTGATTGTATCTTGTGATGGTCACATCATCGATGCAGTAGGACCTTATGCTGCCACCCAAACCGATGCTGAAATTATGACACACTTGTTTCAAAATGAAAATGGTTTGTTTCGAAGACTTTTTAGAGAAAATGACATTTTTGTTTTAGATAGGGGTTTCAGGGATGCCCTCCCTTTGCTGCAAAATTGTAATTACCGTGTATATAAACCTGAATCATTAGATGATGGGGCAAGCCAACTTACATGTTCACAAGCTAATAAAAGCCGTAAGGTGACACTATGTAGATGGGTTGTGGAAGTCGTGAACGGAAGGTTTAAACGAGATTTTAAACTGTTCAGACAAAGATATTTTAATAATGCCTCAACACATTTAATGGTTGACTTCAGAATTGCTGGGGCTCTATTAAATAAATTCCATCCTGTCTTAAGGGATGGTCCTAATGCTGAAAGTATAATACAAAGGGCATTGCGATTTATGGATGAACCTAATCATCTTGGACAATTTATCAATGATTATAACTTAAACAGAAGACGAGTTATGTTTTCCCGTATTGATGGTAACTTACCTCAACTAAATAATTTCCCCGTTTTTACATACAATGATCTAATGTTATTTGCACTTGGCCCATATCAGGTGAAAAAAGCACGTTCATACTTCGGTGAACATGTTAGGGTTGTTGAAGTTGAACACTCCCTTGAAATGACAATTCGAGTTGGTGGTAATAATCCTTATTTATTAAGAGGACGTATTAAATCACGTCATGTTTCTCAAAGAATTTATTTTTCGTATGTTTTATATGACACTGAACACAGTAGTGATTCTGTCTTGGACGCTATTTTGGGTTACTATTGTAATTGCCTTGTAGGGAACAGGACTGTTGGTTGTTGTTGTCACGTTATGACAATAATCTGGTACCTTGGTTGGGCAAGACACCAAAATGATATTCAAGCTCCAGCAGGATTTTTAGACAACATATTAGTACCAATTCAAGAATATTAGAACATTCTAACAAAATCTTTAGATTATTTTACTTAATATTCTATATTGTATACAAATGTACACTCATTTAGGAACACATTAAAAGCCTTTTTGACTGGTAAATGTTATTATAATATAGATGAATTTTTGAATGACAATTCTATTTAGATGCATATTCTTATTTGGTAATAAATTGTTAACTTTTATTTAAATTTTAATTCATTTGTAATGTTATTTCATGTTCTGTAATAGTATAAATTATAATTTAAATTAATATTATTAATGTATAATCGTCAAACCATCATCATCATAAAATTAATATTTGTACACCAATCATGGTAAAACATGTTGTTCTAATCATGTAAACTAACATCTATAATAAGCATGTCAATGTATTATTATTCACACATGTTTTTGCAAATAAAAGTATCTTTATCTTTGTTTTAATTGCCCCAAAAGAAAGTACATACATAGTAATAGAAGACAAAAAGTGCAACAGCTAAACCTATTGCACTTTTTCGTTGCGTCATCCAAAACAAAACATTTTACCTGCTCAATTAGGCGGGTCCACACAGAGCGAGCAGCCTCGCGAGGCATTTGCCGCGCGAGGAAACGGTCCCCGAACGAGCGCGGCAGCCTCGGTAACATCGCGAAGCTGCTGCGCGCGGCAAGCCCGAGCCATTTGTTCGTTCGTTTAGTTGAGAGTTAAAATATCATGGCACCACACGTACGTGTTGCGGTGGCAGCTGTTGCTTTTATTCTTATAAATAGGATAATAAAAAAGAGAAGACAAAAAAAACTTAACACCTTCGGCGCCATGTGTATCTTTTTGTCACACAGTGTATAGAACATTGTGTATCCAAAAGTACCTATACACATCTTTCTACTAGGTAAACACGCTGTGTATCTTTTAGGAACACGTTTTCTATACATTTCTTAAGCAAAAATGAAAGCCCTGGCCTGTCGCATTTTTTCGGTATAAGTGGTCTGGGAATGGGTTATTTTTCAAAAAAATTATAGGCCCTTGAATTTTTGGGTGATATTTTTGAGATACCTAGGCGAGTAATCAATAAAACCATTTATAAATTTGGCTTATTCCGTTTATCCACCCTAAAATAGCCACCCTAAGGAGGATATTCGGAAACACGTGTCCTTCTATCCACCCTGAACGGGGTGGATAACCGTAATTCATATAATATGTTTCTTCCGTTTTTCTCACCTGCCTAAGTACAGTCATTAACACAGAAACATACACAAACCCAGTCCAAGAAACTTCGTGAACATTAAAATACTTTAGATGTACATACTTACCTTCTTCTTTGAGCTGAAAATAGTTTTGTTTACTCATCTAACATTCTATGTGACTATTACGTCATTCTAGACGTATCTTTTAATGACACATATCATTGCAATTAATTTCCATTCCAGTTATATTATTGTATGTGCTTAAATATAAATCATAGCTTGATTTAAAGACTTCTTCCGCGTGGTCAAACTAAGTTGACTAACTGATTTGACCACAAGGAATTTCATATTCTTCGTGGACAAACTACGTAATGAATCAAATATTAAACATGCTATATAATATCTTTAAAACAAAATTGTACAGTTAGAACCAAAAATTGGTTAACGTAATTTATTTAAAAAATAACCAACACTTATTTCACTATGTAATAATTCCATTTGACATTTAATTATAAATTCGTCTCGCAAAACTTGTTCCTGACGCCGAGGGGATGGTCTTGGATCACTGTTTTCTTTCTTTAACAAAGTGCACAGTAATCGAGCAACCGTGATCGGATGATATCGTTTCATAGATTTGTTTAATTCCTTATTGAATGATTCGACTATATTGTTTGTTCGATGTCTCTGCCCGAAAACTGACCAGTCTTTCCTGAATATTTTATTCTTTAACCACGTTTTCTCAAAATATTTTAAATATTTTTCAATTTTTGTAGTGTAACTGCAGTCAGAATTAATATACTGCCATCCTTCCTCTATTTTATCTGCAGGTAATAAAGCAAGTGCGGCACATAAACCAACAACTCTCTTTCCGTCCTTACTTTTTATTTTTAATTTCTTTGCTCTTCGCCATTGACTGTTTGTGAAATGATAAAAACAGTGTACAATTTGAGCTTCAGGGCAAGTTTCTAGTAGTGCTTTACTTGCAGCTGTTTCAAAGTCCACGTGAAATATTTTCGGTGACCAACCCAATCTTGATTTTATCATAGAGAATAATATGTAGTACGATTCTTCCGTTTTGTCAGTCATTAAGGCATACGCAACAGGTGCAGCGTATGTTGTAGAAATCGATTTTGATAAATCAGCAAAAATACAATATAACTGTTTGAATGGAGTTGGGCAACTGTAATATGTACCATCGCCAAAAAATTCATCGGATTTTTTAACAATTTCGTAGTTGTTTTCGGAGCAAAAAACTATAATACGACGTTTCTCTGTATTATAATCTGCCAAAATAAACACCTGAAATTTTTCTGGAACAGTGACGTCGTTGAAATGATTAAAGCAAGTTTTTTTTCTGGTTGTAGGGTAAACAGTACAATGATTGGCACTATAAGATGATCTTTAACATATATGTAGTGATTTCTTGGTTTTAATACAGTCAATCTGGGTAACTTTGACAGATAAGTGCGATATTATACATGATATCTTAAAATTTAAAGCATATCGCATGACCATATTTTACTTTGTTAGTGCTCCCATGATACTTTTCACCAATTGACATTAATGAAATTCTATAAAACCCATAATTTTAAAAGAAAAACCTAATTTTGTAGTCTGTCAAAGTTACCTTCATCACATGGGTAACTTTGACGCACATAGAACAATTCATAAAAAAGTAGTAATCATTATTTTTTGTATTAACCTGGGTAACATTGGTTTATGTTTTAATGAAATAATGGATATAACTGAGGTAATAAAACCAAAAAATCGAAACATAGTCTTATATTCAAAAAAATAATAAAGAATCAGTCTATGACATTTGGCCTTGTTATACATATTTTTAATCACCATAAAAAACCCCTTGAAAATACGTTTAAGAGAGCATTTTTAGGCAAATTAAATAAAAAATAAACGAAAATAATTAGAACAAACGAAAAAAATTTAAACACTTGAGCATAACCTGTCTATTCACCCCACTCCATATAGAGCAAATCGTCATCAATTATGTAGAACCCGGGCTTTATTATCCTAATTTTACTGTTGTCCACTCTGGATACGACATCATCATATTTAATTTTAATCATTTCCCTTTTATCCGGCCATCTCCAACCACTTTCTATCGACTTACTCATGACAACAACCATATAATATGGATATGTTGTACTTATCACTTTACCTGGAAACAAAGAACCTTCTGTTTTAAATATTATTGTAGTTCCAGGTGAAAACGCAGCATATTTCGAAGTGGAAGGTTCAGATACGAGCACAGTTTCTTCTATTTGTTCATGTTGCAAAATGCCGTCTATAACGACGAATTCTTCGATCACGACTTCTTCTGCTATTTCTGTTTCTATTTCTTCGCTTTCTGGTGGCAACTCATCTGACAATTTTGATGTCGATGGTGCCGGGGTAATATTTCTTTATTTTTATTCACGTTTTCTTTGTGCTGAATCTTTAGTTTCTTTTTGTTCCTGGAACCTTGTGGACGGCCTCTTTTAGCTGCAACCTTTGGTTGCGTCACATTAGCTTCACTTTTATTCTTATAGTATGCTTCGACTTCTTCTACTGAAACACTCTTACCAGCGCTAACTGGCATTTGGAATTTTCTCTTGTTCTGAATGCCTAAATCAGTAGTACGTATTTCATTAAGGTAGCTTTTAAAACTTTCTCCTAAAGCTTCTTTGGCATTAGTAACATTGATTGGAGTTTTTGCGTATTCAGCAAGTCGATTTAACGCCTCTTGGCGATTTGAGGGATAAATACCAGCTGCTTTAAATCCTGCCATGATATTACTAGATGAATGCTTAGCGTTCAGATCTAGAGTTCTCTTCAAGAGCGCAGCAAAACAATTTTTGGGAAGCGCAATAGCTTTTTTACCCCTCGTCGTCTGTCGCCAATCCAAAAGTACAGATCTCCAAGAAGATTTTAAAGCACTAAAATAACCCACATCAAGCGGCTGGAGAATATGTGTAGAGTTCGGTACTAAACAAATAAATTTAATGTCGTTGTCTTTGCATAACTTTAATGTCTTAACAGAAATGTGAGAACTTAAGTTATCGCAGAGAAGAACTTTCTTGCCTTCTTTCTTTAATGCTATGGGGAGAAAATGTGTGCTAAACCAGTCTTCGAAACTTTCTAGATCTATCCAACCGCTCTTAGTGACAGTCATGCGTGATCCAGGTGGTGCTCCAATAAGCCAATCTGACCACGTGTTTTTGGCTTTGAAAATAAAGTATGGAGGGATCATTTCACCAGCAGCATTCCCACAAAATACAGTTGTATAGCACGATTTCGTGGAGTTACGAATAACTTCCGGATTGCGACATTTGCGTCTGAAAATCATTTTTTTCTTTTTTGGGTCATCGTGAAAGCCAGTTTCATCGAAGTTGTATACATTTTCAGGAGGCATATCCTGCAATTCAACTTCTAGATTGTCGAAAAATTGGTTGATCTTTGCTTCATCAACCTGAGCCCTACTACGACTAATGTTACGGCCAAACGTAAGCTTGAGATCTGGGTGTCTACCAAGGAACAGCTGGCCCCATTCCCATCCAGGTCGATTGTTAGTAAAAACCTTGACTTTTCTGTTGATGGAGTACAAGTAACGTTGAATTATAAGACTAACATCATCGAGTCCTACTGGGATGCCACTATCCGCCAATGCTTTGACATGCTCTTTGAGCTTTTGAGCTTTGAGCTTTGCTCTTTCTTCTTCCGTAGTTAAAGCTGTGGGCCTACCAACCTTCTCAATGTGTTTATTTTTAATTTTATTTTTGATTGTATTAATTGGTATTTGAAAATATTTACTAGCACCATACGCACTTAGTTCTCCTGATTTGACTTTTTCAAGACACTCTTGTAACTTTTCTGGTGGGTAGTTAGATCTTACACCATACTTTCGGGTACCAGGTTCCGAAGTCAGCTTCTTTCTTGGCATCGCGACTCGTTACTAAAAAATAATATATAAATAAATATCTGTACTTATTAGGTCACCTTTACTATCTAAATACGTTAATCGCGTGAAGCCAAAATATGTAAAGAAATACTTATAAAATACTGTGTCAAAGTTACCCTGCATAAAAATTGATAGGTTACAATCGGTAGGGGTAACTTTGCCAGTGTCAAAGTTACCCAATTATGGTTCAAAATACGTATATTCACATTTAAGCGTGAAATTAGAAAATTAGACGTAATAATATGCAAATGTTAGATGAGAATACAATAATTCAATTACAAATGGCTCTGTATCACATCTCACTTACCTTGTTGGCAGCCAAAATTACAGGATATCCAAAAAGTTATTCACTCTTTCACAAAGTCAAACTCGCGCGCTAAATTCAGAAAAAGTTTTGACATTACAACGCTGTTTGACAGCTTTCTTTTTTAAAGGTGCGTTTACGGAGCTCGTTTAAAAATGCAAATCTAAAATGAGTATACACAAATAGTGTTGGTGTCATACGAAAAAAAATCTAAACTAGTTCATGGTCCCGCTGTCAATGTTACCCGAACGAATCAAAGTTACCCAGATTGACTGTAATATTTTTTATATTTCTTATGCTTACCAAATACAAGGTGTATAAGTGTACATTATAATGAAACACATTAGAACTTAAAACAAAATCCTTTAATGCTTATAAAGTAACATTAAACTTAATTCTATGTTATTGCACAATCATTGGCACTAAAGTATAATTATTGGCACAGTGAATTTGGTATAACGATTGGCAGTAATATCGATCAATTTAAGCACCTTGTTGTCGCGAAAACAAGCGAAGCTACGTAGGTAGGTAGGTAGTCTCGCCTAGTCTTCTTCTAACATTCTTAACAATTCTTCATTTGTCATTGGTCTCAATCTATTTTCTTTAACTTTTATCTTTTTATCTTTTCCGGTTTCCCTTGAATCACTGAAATTTACAGGTTTAAGTTCACCTAAAATTGGTCCTTTCTTTAATTCTTTTTTGGCCATCTGTACTTGTTCAGATTCTATAAAGACTTTCATTTACAGCTTCAACTGTATCTACAATTGGTCTGTTTTTTATTTCCTTTAGGGCAGTCATATTTGCAGGTTTAGCTTGGTTCATAGGTTCTTCTTTTATTTCCCTGGTATATCTTCTTTCTTCTTCAATATCACTTGAAATTCTATTTGCAGGTTTAATTAAGACGTTTGATTGAATTACAATGTTTGGTTTGATACTATCAGGGTTTGGTTTACTTTTCTTAATTAAGTTTAAATTTTTGGCTTTGTTCTTTTTACTTAAAGTTTCAGCTTGTTTTTTTTCCTTGAGTAAGCGTTTCTCTTTGGCTTTTTCTAGTCTTTCTATTCGTTTGTTCTCCTTTTCTTGTATCTCTTTCATCTTTTTTTGTTGTTTTTCTAGTTCTACAGCTTCCCAATCTTTACTCGTCAAAACAAAAGAGCGATGTTCTATATTAGCTTTTTGTGTTTTAATTGGAGTCTTTGGTAACTTTAAAAAATCTTTTATATTTTGTGTCTTTATTGGAGTCTGTGTAGGGACCTCGGTTGGCATGTCATCCACTAGTACCCATTTTCCTCCAATCAGCTCTACACTTTGACGACTGGTGGATGGAATATGTATTAAATTTATTGGTGTTATTGACTGGTTTTCTCTTTCATACTCGGAAATAACGTCAACCGTTTGTTCAACTTCTGGTACTGAATCGTTTATTGATGAAAGAATTATACCGGGTGATAAAGGTAATTTCTCAACCACCTGTTGCTGAAGTTCAACGTGAAGAGGTATTTCGTGCCCTGAGGTTCTTGAATAATCGACAACCATCTTGTTTGTTTCAGAAGTTCCAGTGTCTTCGGATTGAGGTTCATGGGTTGACAGTTCTGGTTTATTTAGCAATTGTTCTACTTCTGTTGGCATTGTCGTTAATTCATTGAGGGCTAACGTTGGGTTCAAATCTTCTGAACCACAGTTGTTTTGTTCATTTAAATTGCTCCTGTATTGGTGTTATATTAGTTCCACAGAAGTTGTTTCTATTATTTGCGACGATGGCTCTTGCGTTGAAATTTTTGGTACAAGGTATTTATATAAGTCATGAAGCTTTTTAGCTTCCATTGATTTGCCTACCACCTGATTTTTCATCTTTCTGATAAGCTGTGGTCCAACTATTTCTTCAAATGTCTGATAGTTAAGACTTATAGAACAGTTGTCATCCAAATTTTCTTGTACTGGTTTAGAGGGCATTAAACATTTTGTGTAGTCTACTTGATCTGGATTAAATGGGCATAAACCACAGGCTTCAAAACCGTTTTTCAACGTCGTCTTGTTTAATTTGGGTAAAAGCTTCTCCAATATAGGAGCAACATCTGTTTTTAGCAAGGATTTCGTTAAGTTGTCTGTACGCCATTCTAGGACTGCCTTACGCCATATTACTTTTATTGGGCGAAACGCTGCTACGTCTGCTGGTTGCAAAATCCGTGTTGCGTTAGGGTATAGAGCTATAAGTATTATACCAAGATTTTGACAAAGTTGAGCAAGCTGAAGTGTTGTGTGGCTTTTATGTCCATCCAAAAAAAGAATGACTGGAAAAGTTATATTTTTCTTGATTAGCGCTGGATGCAGAACATTCTGTATGTACTGGATGAAAAGCTCGGCCTTCATCCATCCATTGTCTGACAAGCCAATACCCCACTCGCTAGGTACAGACTTTTGAATCTCAGGACGCATTCTCTTCAAGGGGTAAATAATCATAGGAGGTGTTATTTCACCATCCGCCGAAAATGTAAACATTACAGTAACACATGATTTAGACTGAGCGTGGTCTACCTCATACACATTTTTGGTTCCCCTTAAAGCGATAACTTTAGTATTTTTTGGGCATAAAATGAAATATGTCTCATCCCCATTGTAAATTCTAGATGGATCACTCAAAATATGAAAAAGATCATTTTCTTTTAGATATTCTTCTACTTGTGTAAACCAATTTCTAATTTGCTTCTCTGACAACTTTGAGCTTGCTGAAGTTACAGCCTCTGATGTTCGTATGGAAAGCTCAGGATGCCTCTTCAAAAATAATTTATACCATCCCTCGCCTGGCGTATTATTTATAAAACTGTTTGGTCTGGGATGTTCATCCAAATACAGTTTGACGCTCTTTATGACATCCTCTTTACGCCGTGGAAATCCTTTTCTAGAAGCTGCAATTACCCATTTAACTATCTCTTTTTCTTCTGCACTAGTCAGAACTGTATCTGGACCGGGTCGACTTTTAACAAATAGGTTGGACAGGCGAAACTGCAAAGTTGCCCGTGGGATATTAAATTTATTTGCAGCAGTTTTCTTACCCATTCCATTTTTTATGGCTTGCAAGGCTTTTTCTACATCTTCTTCTGTATATGCTTTTAAATATTTTTTTCCTACCGTAACCTTCGGCATCTTAAAGCTGAAACAGATGCAAAAGAAGAGAATACCTTAGCTGGGTATAGTCATTGGCACACAAAAAATGTAGATGATTGGCAGTGCCAAGAATTCGAATATAAGAAAAAGCAGCCTTATTTAGCAACCCAATACGGTTTATATCGATAAAATGTAATTTAACTATGTAATATAGCACGTGTCACCAGAAAATCAAAAGTACAATCATTGGCACTCAATCCCAATCACTGTACCATTATACAAGAAAAAATACAATGATTGGCACCCATGAAATGACCGGTACGCCTATTTTTCAACTCTGAAAACAATGAAAATAGCAAAATATACACTAATTTAGCATAATCAAATGTACATTGGCGTAGAAACTAACCCAAAAATCACCTTTTCACATGCACTTCTGTCCTCCGGTACTACACTTTTTAATAAAAAATCAACACGATCGCGACAAATTTATTTCCGTAAAAACTCACAAACAGCTGTGAAAAGAAAATGGCTGACAACAGTGTTGCCACTATAGAAGATTAGATATTCTACCAAATAAAGTATTGCAACCGTAAATAAATAGACATTGTCTCTTATTATCTGGATTTTTGTAGCAGAGTGCCAATCAATGGAGGGGTGCCAATAATAGTATGGTTTACCCTATATAATACAGTTTTGACGCTATCAAAAGACGGAACTTTGTTTTCCAAATTCGGGTCCTTGTTTACTAATGACGTTTTCATTTCGGTATACATCTCTGGAATGGTGTTTACAGTATCTTTAACTTAATGCTTTAACTCGTCAACGGCAATATCAACTTCATTCTTATAGTTGTCAGCAGTACCGTAAAATGGGGCTAATTAAAACACTTTTTTCATAAAACAGGTGTTTATAAAAATTACAATAACTCAAATGATATGGAATTTTTTTTTTTCAGTAGATTACGCAATAAATTATAAATAGTAACTATCAAAGTATAACTTCTGCTAATAGATTTGAAGATATATTATTTTACCGTTACTATTCCAAATATCGCATCAATGGGGTTATTTGTAATCTCACTTTTTTGCTTTGGTTTTTCTTATTTTTTTTAAGTTGTGTCTAATAAAAGTCAGTAAGCTATATTTGGAAAAGTTATAGGGTGAGAAGTTGCCTTCATTTCATCTTAATTTCACTCTCTATATGCCACAGACAAGCCAAAAATTACAACTGAACATTTATTCACTAAGAGATCTATTGCTTCTTTGGGGTTATTTGGAATGTAATGTAAAATATATCAAAGGTATTCTTAATGAAGGTGAAGCTATATTTGGAATATTTAAGGGCAAGCATTATCTATCTATATAAATAAAAATGAATCGCTAAATGTTTTGCTAAGCGCAAAAATCGAGAACGGCTGAACCGATTTCGCTAATTATTTTTTATTGTGTTTGTTATTGTCAGGAAAAGGTTCTGATGAAAGAAAAATATAAGAAAGTTACAAGCAAAATTACGCGGGTGAAGCCGCACAATAATGAGTTAGCTGTGCACATACAGTGACCTGATTATTTTATCAGATGTTTAAATTATTTATTTAAATGAAACAACTTTAATCAATCACAACATTTATGCTTCTTCTACAAATTATATTTTGAATAAGGTGTATAGGTACTATTTAGTCACACTGGTTTCGCAATGTTAAATACATAGGTACGTATGTATGTACCAACTTTTAAATGGGTAAGTACCTCATTAATAATTATAAAATAATGGTTTACTACAAAAGTTAGACATCTGTTGAAAGCTTGTCTACAAAAAGTGTCATCACAAAACTGCATTTTATGACGATTTAGAAACCGTCATCAAATGCAGTTTTGTGGTGACATCTTTTGTAGACAAACGTTCGACAGATGTCTAACTTTTTGCAGTAAGGCCGTAAGAATTTCACTTTTTGAACTTATACCTAATTTATTAATATTATGATTACACAGTCTTCGAAGCGAAACATTAAAATCAAAGTTACATAATTGGTGTCTTGGCTTTGGTGTCGTTGCCAAAATAATAAAAAAAAAAAACAAAATTAAATACATAAGAAAATAATGTTCTTAAGTCTCATAATTATAAGTCCTAAACTTATAATTATGAGTTATTTAAACAAACAAAAATATTCTTTTGAGAGATCATATTAAATAAACTATTAAAACAAAACTATTCATAAAATGGTGTCTGCTTAGGTGTCTACAATAAAATATGTAAAACTCCAAAAAATATAATACCTTAGTAGCCGGGTCCACACCAAACGATCCATCGATCCCGCGATCCGCGATCCAGGATCGCGGAGCGTGGATCGTGGATCGTGTTAGGCCGATCCACTTTTGGAAACTTGCGATCCCAAATATGCGCTCCAAGCGATCCTAAGGCGATCCGTGATTCAGCCAGTCTAACTCTTGTACGATATGGAGTCACACGTACAACGGCGGCGTCTTGCCGTTGCAGCAGTAACTTTTATTTTGCTTAAATGCTTGCGCAAAAAATCACAAAAAAGAAAACGACGGTTTTGGGTGAAACAAATTTACAAAAATCGCTTGGAATCTGGGACTCAGCTGTACGCAGAGTTAGTGTCAGATAAAGTTGAACACAATTTTGCAAGAATGAATGCTAATCAATTTGAGATATTGTGTTCATTATTGAATAACAAGCTAAGAAAGAATGATACAAATTATAGAGATGCCATTACTGTGAAGGAAAGATTATTACTAACATTGAGATTTTTAGCAACTGGAGATTCGTACGTCAGTTTGCAGTATCTGTTCCGCATTTCCAAACAGTCTATATCGATAATTATTCCTGAAGTTTGTGAAGCCATCATTGACCTGTTAAATGATTATGTAAAGGTAAGTAAAACCATACTTTATTACTCAATAAAAAAGTAGTGTATTACAATCATAATTTAAAGAAGTAACATGTTTACAATTATTAATTATTTTTTGAAAACATGATATAGGTATATAGGTAGGTACTTATTTAATTCGGTGGTGACTGTGGAAGTGAATAATCCTGAGGTTTCTGAAACTGGGACTGCGATGAATTGGAGGCTAGATGAGCAGACGGTGATGTCTGTGGAATTGAAGCTGGATAATTTTGAGGTTGTAGAGACTGGGACTGTGATGAAGTGGATGCTATTGGTGTGCCAGGATATGAATTAGTGTAATATCCATAATTGCTATCCCCATATCTTCCTGTGTCAGCTTGAAAAATAACTTGGCATATAGCATTTTTGACATTAACTAATGTTACTGCATCATATTTCCGCAATTCAGTAGATATATACTGCCCGAAAGCAATGTAAGAATCAGTTTCCGGTTGTGGTGGCTGAGCACATTGTTGCAGAAGTTGGAAAGCCTCTGAAAGAGTTTCATCTGATATGTCATCTGCATTATTAGAAGTAGTTTTCTTTCTTTTTTTTGTTCTTTTGTTTGTTGTTTGGACACTGGATTGTGCATTCTGATCATTCTGCTCTCTACTCTGATCTGTGTGGTGGTTGGCTCTCTCCGGTTGTGTGTCACTACTAATGTTACTGTTCTCGTTTTCGCTCACTGTAGTATTAACCCCTTCAGTCGTATCAGATTCTACCTGTAACAACAATTATTATTACTATTTATTTATTTATTTATTTATATACTTCATGCACACAGAACAGGAACATAGGCGGACTTAATGCCAAGGGCATTTTCTACCAGTCTACCTTTGGGTGATGCAGAAAATTAGTTTAAGTAGGTAGGTAGGTAGTATTTACTGCTTATTCTTATTTTCAGCTTTATATTATAATTAAGATCTCCTTTATTTTGAGTGTATCCCATCTGGCCCGGTGACTTGGCCCGGCGCCGGGCCACATGGGAAAAAAATGTTTTAACTGGCCCGGTGATATGTTTACCGGGCCAAATGACACAAATCAAGTGCCATCGTCCCCGGTAAAGTGAGAAAAGAGGATACGCCTCGTAATTTGTGAAATACTAAATACATGCATCTATGAAAGGGATTGAACTTATAAATCAAACTGCTTAGTATACAATAATCAGTTTTTATTTGTGAATGACGCGTATCAACTTGTGTCATAAATCTCAACTTGAAATAGACTTCTTATAAATAGATCTTTTTGAATTTGAACATAATAACCATATTTTTATAATAATAATAATCAACGAAGTCAAAATGCTATGGATCAAACCAGGTACAAACAGTCTACAGTATGATTTTTTATGAACAATCAACAATATACATATATAATGGTCAAAAACAATCTTTTTAATAATAGTCATCCTAATCAACGAGTCAAAATGCTATGAACCAAACAAAATTATTAATAAATACTTATTATAACAAACAGTCATCAATATGGTTTTTTTTTGTAAACTATCAACGATATACATAAAAAATTTGAACATAATACCAATGTTTTAATGAACGAAGCCAAAACGCTATGAATCAAACGAAATTAAGTACTTATTTATAACATACAAACAGTCTCCAATATGTTTCTTTTTTTATAAAAAATCAACAATATATGTACATATTAAATGGTCTCTTTACCAAAATTAGAAAAATATCTAACCTCTTATCGACCATACTACAATATTATTTTTATAAGTATATCACAAATGTTAATAATCACAGATTATAATTGTGTATAATCATTATCAATAACAATTATTAAACTTTCTTTTAAAATAACATCTTCGAATAAGTCTTAAATAAAATCAATAATTTCAGAATTCTCTATCGCACTTTTTCTAAAAAATGACCGACGGTTATTTGACCGGTCACTAGCTCCATGGTTGCCTCCTGAATAAAATCTTCTCGAAGCATGGTCTCCTTTGAATGGCGTCGAGTACTTGGTATCTTATTTTCAATTTGTACTGATCTTGTTTTGTAATAAGAGGCGTCAGTATAAAGCGCTTTTAACATCTCGATCATATTGGGCTGCTTTTTTTTAATTGTCTTGTTAAGCTTGCTGTGCCACGCTTCCAGTGCATTTGTCGTACGGTGGCGTTGTCCGAAAACGCACCACACGTTTATGAACTCGTCACGCAACCATTGCTTTAACATGTAATCACGAAATATCTTGCTATTTTTATCATCGGGACTTTGAGCAGCTACATACCACCAGCCATTAAAAATTTCGTTTTGCGGCAGAAGGGGTAGTACAGCACTGAGGGCTACTTGTCTGCGGGTTGTTTTTAACTTGGTGAGTTGTAATTCCTTTCCTTTCTTCCACACTGCTTGCGAATAATGGAAGTAGCAACCTTTTGTGATTACATTAGGGAATACTGATACAATAGCGTTCATGACGGCCATCTCAAAATCAGTTTTAAATGTTTCTGGGATCCAGTCTGGTACTTGAGCTTTCAATAAATGAAAAAGAACCTCATATGTGTCCGTACTTTTGTCACTTAATAACGCGTACGCCACTGGCACAATATTTGTATCTTCTTCACCAATAGCACAATGTATACTGTAAAGCTGTTTAAAAGGCTCTGAGCAACTCTTGAATGTGCCATCTCCAAAGAAAAGCTTACCCTCAGACATAAGTTGTCTGCCCTTTTGAGTGGCAAATATCAAAATTCTCTTTCCTTCGTGTGAGTAGTCTGCTATCAAAAAATCTAAATATTTTTCGGGTACCTTCACTTCGGTTAAATTTTTGTAGGCAATTTTTTTCAACCCAACGGAAGCATTTCTCGATCTATATAACGTACTCTTAACTTGGTGTAGTTCTGGAATTCGTTTTATTAAATCGAGACCCGAGTTTTGGTATGAAGCTATTGTAGCATTATATACCGAACGGTCGGAAATTCAGGTGCTGATAATTCAATTTTGCATTTGTATAAACTCTCGTCTATTTCATTTTTAGCAAAATCTGGCATGCACCCATGATTTTTCTCTCCTACTTTATCACTGCCCTAAAAAGATACATGGATATTAATTACTATTACTTAGATCATAGATAAGTCAGCACGACATTATAAGCTGAATGCACTTTTGTACTTACTTTCAAAGTTATTTTGCCACCACATCTTTTTCTCTTTCTATGAATGCATTCCCATGCCATTGTCCCATTTTTGTATTTTTCTTTCAATGTGTACTGGTATCCAGCATGAAGAAGGACAGTGCCGCCACCTCTTTCTATATATTTTAAAGACGATATGTCATTTGAACATCTTGGATTTTCGTCGACCATAGCTCCTGAAATCGTTACGTGTTATTTAATCAGTAGCACCACATCAACGAATATTTTTAACCACTCATCATTTTGATAAATTAAATGTTAAACAAATCAAATATCACTTCACTTACTAAGTTGCAGATGTTGCAGTTCATAAATACCACGTGCACATTAACCTTGACTGACCGTAACCGACTGACCCGCACACCCTTCTTGCTCTCCGTGTATCATAAAAAAGGGACAACGAATAGAAAGAGATAACCAACGCACGTTGCGTTGGTTTATAAAAAACCATATTGGAGACTGTTTGTATGTTATAATAAGTAATTAATTTCGTTTGATTCATAGCATTTTGGCTTCGTTCATTAAAACATTGGTATTATGTTCAAATTTTTTATGTATATCGTTGATTGTTTACAAAAAAAAACCATATTGATGACTGTTTGTTATAATAAGTATTTATTAATAATTTTGTTTGGTTCATAGCATTTTGACTCGTTGATTAGGATGACTATTATTAAAAAGATTGTTTTTGACCATTATATATGTATATTGTTGATTGTTCATAAAAAATCATACTGTAGACTGTTTGTACCTGATTTGATCCATAGCATTTTGACTTCGTTGATTATTATTATTATAAAAATATGGTTATTATGTTCAAATTCAAAAAGATCTATTTATAAGAAGTCTATTTCAAGTTGAGATTTATGACACAAGTTGATACGCGTCATTCACAAATAAAAACTGATTATTGTATACTAAGCAGTTTGATTTATAAGTTCAATCCCTTTCATAGATGCATGTATTTAGTATTTCACAAATTACGAGGCGTATCCTCTTTTCTCACTTTACCGGGGACGATGGCACTTGATTTGTGTCATTTGGCCCGGTAAACATATCACCGGGCCAGTTAAAACATTTTTTTCCCATGTGGCCCGGCGCCGGGCCAAGTCACCGGGCCAGATGGGATACACTCTTTATTTTCAGGTGCCGTCAACTGAAGAAGAATGGCGTACAGTTTCTCAGCAATTCGAGAATAAGTGGAATTTCCCACACGTGATAGGAGCGATGGACGGCAAACACGTCGCTATACAATCGCCTTTTAATAGTGGCAACGACTTTGATAATTACAAATTATTTCCTAGTATTGTTCTTTTTGCATTAGTAGATGCAAATTATAGGTTCCTGTATGTGAATGTTGGGACTAAAGGCAGAATATCAGATGGAGGCGTGTTCAAAAGCACAAATTTATATAAAAAACTTGAAAAAAAAGAGCTAAATATTCCTCCACCGGAGATATTGCAAGTTCCCTATAAAATTGAGGTACCCTATTATATACTAGGTGATAAAGCTTTTCAGCTTAATGATTATACTATGAAACCATACGATGGTACACGGGAAAGGGGTTCTTGTGAAAGAATTTTCAACTACCGACTGTCAAGAGCACGTAGAGTAGTTGAAAACGCGTTTGGAGTACTTAGTTCTGTCTACAGAGTCCTGCGTAAACCTATGCTTTTGGAACCAGAAACTGCGACTAAAGTCGTGCTGGCAACGGTTCATCTATATAACTACTTACGCAGTAATCCTAACTTTATATCGCCAGGAACGTTTGATACAGTACAGGAGAATGGAGATGTAATACCTGGAAGCTGGCGAAATGAACCGCCATCACAATCGCTACAACCGATGGCCGTCGTACCAAGAAGAGCAACAGAAAATGCCACTACAATACGGTCCCACTTAGCAAGACACTTTGTTACAAACCATACAATAGTTTGGCAAAATGAATATCAGTTAACTAATAGCTCACATGTTCCAATGTATCGCGTGTGGTTCCGGGTTCATTTTTATCCGCCATAAAGTCGAAGTCATCATACGCAAACCACTTTGATTTATATGTATCTTGAGCACCTGAAATAAACAAGTTACTCATTAATATAACCACGTGTATTTCTAACAGCTTAAATGTAAAAAGTGAAATCACGTGAAATCCACAATAAACATTATGATGTAATTACTTATAATAAAATATATAATTTTAATACCTACAGATAAAAAGTAGCTTTGTTTTCTTACCGGATCCAGTTATACGGCTTTGCTTCTCTCTGTATTTCTCCCTTCTGTAGCCTCCCGCCAGAGATCGCATTTTTTTCTTTAGGTTCTCGATCGACTTATTCCCCATTTCACGAGAAATCTGACGCCAAGCATCATCTCTAACACCTCTATTGGTGTAATTAGAATCTTTGGGATCCCATAAACATTTAAATTCTTTATAAAGCGATATCAAACGGCGACTTTCTGAGATGTCCATGGCGAGGTGGATCGCGCGAACCAACACAACCGTCCACACCGCGCGCATCACGCAATTGAGGCACCTTTGAGGCTGGCACAAAAACCGACCGCACACGGATCGCGCGAGGTAGGGAGCGCGCGCTCCAATACGTGCGCATGGATCGCGCGCGGCACGTCCACACCGCCTGCATCTTTGGATCGTGCTGCTGCCGCGCGCGATCGGAGCGCGATGGATCGTCCGGTGTGGACCCGGCTAATCACTATCCATCAATGCTTTTAAAATTTCTTGTCTATCGTTATAATAATTCTTTCTATACTTAATAGGCTTTTGGTTATTTTTCTTTGGTATATTAATATAACTGCTTAGACATACAGGTTTAAGGTCCTTAAAGACTACTTTCTTGTTTTTCAATGCATTTTCTACACTTTCTTCCTTAATAATAGTCAGTTTTTTCCCGATCTTGAAGTGGTTTTCTTTATTTTCAATTAAATCCGCATTTTCAACATTACCCATAACTTCACTACTTTCTTTGTCATTTATAATATCTTTACTATATAATTCCTTTTCATTAAATGATATAAGAGAGACAGTATTATTATCATCCCCAACTACAATTTCTTCACTCCCAATTTCATCAAAGAAGAAAAGAGGTACTGATTCACTATATTGATTACCACAGAGTTTTCTTTGAGTTTTTTCATTTACTTCTTTTCTGGGTTTGTCTTTCTTTCCGTTTTCCTTATCATCAAAATCATTCCTTATTTCAGCCATTGATAGTAAAGTGTTCATTTCACTGTGTTGATGACTCATCAAAACTTTTATTGTATCATTTGATACGCAACTTTTTGTTTTGTCTTTTTCAACTATTTCTTCCTCAGTAATCTTCCTTTTATTTTCTATTTTGTCACTATTGTCTGTTTTCTGGATTATAAATGGTGAAAGATCATTCCCATTATTAATATCTGAGCTGTGGTCATCGAAATCAACATCTAGTAGGTCCGAGTCACTGTGCACGCTCCTGGTATCCGAAACACTTGTGGTAGAAATGCTAAACTTTCTTGTAGTTCTTTTCCTTATGGATTTTGGAACGGCAGTTGTACAATTTAAACTTTGAATTATTTGTGAATCAATTTTTTTTACGTTATCAGTGTTGTGAGCCTGAAGTTTACTTTTTTTGCCTTTACCTTTTCCTTTAAAACTTGACATTGGTTTTTGAGGCTTATTTTTATCCTTAGTTAGATATTCGTCTTCTGAACTTATATAGGTAGAGTCAGATTCATTTCCCCTATTTTCTTTACGAAGTGTTGTTCGTTTACATCGCCCCGAAGGCCCTGCAATGGCAGCCCATTGCAGGGCCTTCGGGGCGATGTAGCATGTAGATGTAGTAGATGTAGATGCAGCCATCTGTGATTCTTTGGTATCAAAGTCGATATTACTACTATCTCTTTTATTAGAAATTGTTCTGATTTTTTCTAAACATCTATTTATAGTTTTTATTTTACCATGACGAGATTTCATCATTGACCGTTTTTCCACGCGTAATAAGTCATCTGCAGTAATGCTTTTTCCGGGTGGAACATTACATTTCCTTTTTCGTTTAGGCTGTTCAAGAGCCGCGGTTGGATTTTTTAAATTTGTTAAAATTTCTATTACAGCTGAAGATGCCGTGTCTTCAATTAGTTCCTCCGAAATAGAATTTATGTGAGGCAATCGAGATTTTGGTCGCTCAGGATTAACGGGATATAAGCCGCATTTGTTAAACCCAGCAATTATATTGTTGGATTCTGAACCTTTTTCTCTCAATTTATTCTGCAATCTATACAATAACATAGGAAATGAACTTTTTACTAAAGTTTTATGTTTAAGTCCTTCAGTCCTCTTCCAGTGTGTCAATACATCGCGCCAATATTTTTTTAAAGGCGCGTAAAATGCAACATCTAGCGGCTGGAGTAAATGAGTGGTTTTGGGAGGCAAGCAAACGAACATAATATTAAGCTCCTGACAAGTTTGTAATACGGATTCGGAAAAATGTGAAGATAAATTGTCCCCAATTATCACTTTCCGGCCAGTTTTTCTTTTTGCATATGGTACTATGACAGTATTAAACCAGTCCTCGAAGCACGCAGAGTCGAACCAACCACTTTTCGATCGGTTGTACCTGGTCCCCTCAGGCCCTCCTTCCAGCCATTGATCCCATAAATGATCAGCTTTATACACAACGTATGTGGGCAATAACTGTCCGTCAGCAGTGCCGGTAAACATTAAAGAAATAGATGTTTTTGTAGTGTTGATTACCCTTTCAGGATATTTGCAACCTCTCTTAAATAAATATTTCTTGTGGCCCGGGTCATCAGTGAGATTAGTCTCATCATAATTTATGATACAATCAGGAGAGACACCTTCAATAGTATTTTCATAATGCGAAAAAAAAATCATCTATTACAGCAGGTGAAATTTTGGCGCGCTCACTTGTGATATTTGAGGCATTACGATTGGAAATTTCTGATTTATGCCTAATCATGAAATTTCGCGCCCAATCTACTCCAGGCATATTGTCTTTTAAACTGTAGAGGGTTTTTCCTAGTTTGTTCAAGTATTTTTGGGCAAATACGCGTAAGTCAGTAGAATCTACTCAATATTTGTATGTATTTTATGAACGCCATCTCTTCATCTTTTGAAAAAAGAGTAGGGTGTCCAGCTTTTTCTTGTGTGCAGTTAATATTTCGACATTTTCTGCTTAATGTACTGTAATGTGTTATTAGCCGCCTCTATTAATCTAAGTGAGCCATTTTGAATTTCTTCTATTGCATTTTGCAAATCTTCTTTGCAATAACTCAGGTAAGGTGAATGATTCTTACCGTTGCGTGAATTGGTAAACTTTCGTTGGTAGGTCCGCACCATAGTTAAGTTGATATCTGTAGCAAATAAATAAACATTATAAATAAAAAAAAATCCTATGTAATTCTGGCGCATTTTCCCATTAAATAAATACGCAGACGCATGTCCGTAATTTCGTTTAAATGTTATATACGTAAATAAATATAAGTACTTATAACGAAAAAAAAAGGAAATCCAAAGAATAACTGTTGATCATTCAGGTGCGACAATCAACCATGCAGGAAATGTTCTTTAATTTTATATAGGTAGGTAGTGCCAAGTTTAGGTAAATTATTTTGTGAGTCTGCCGAGAAATAACTTGACCTTAACAGGCTTAAAATGCGCAATTGAGACTATTTGGAACAATGATTAAATTCCTTGGCAATGTATAACAAGCTTCAAAGGGGCTATTTGAAACTTCGTTCCAATTAACCCCAAAACAGAAACCAAATAGCCCCATTTAGAAAAATCGAAATATATGCCAGCTCGGAAAAGGTAGAAACGAGCAAATAGAAACACCGAGAAGCACATAAAATACACTATTACTTAGTTTATTCAATTTCTTACATACCTGTCTAGATTTTGTGTACCACACGAATGTTATCCAGGCACGAAATACACGAAAAACACAACACTTTTCAAAATTACGAGCTGAACCACTTAGAAAGCCGTTATCTGTCAAAATTCCTTTGTGACATTGACATTAGTTGTCACTGTATTGCCAGATGGTAAGATATAATTCCTACTATTCTCAGATATAAAAATACACATGATCAAAACTTTTTTTTCGTAAATTTCAAATAGCCTCGTGAGTTCTAAATAACCCCATCTTACGGTACATAAATGATCAGTACATTTAAATATTTTATTTTCCTAAAAGCAAACAAACAGAGCTGTAGCTGTATGATATAGATTTATAAGCGGCCGTAGTCCAATGGTTAAGGTATCGGATTCGCGATCGGTCGCAGGTTCGAATCCCACTCATTGCACTACTAACGTGAACCCGCTCCTAATACAAGAATATTGGCTTAGCTAAAAATAAATGACAAAAAATAATAGTAAAGTACCTTCAAAGTAATGGAACCCCGACATTTTTCTTTTTTACGACGACTGCAAGTCCAGAAAGACGATCCGTTTTTATAGGTACGCAGTTTATAATATTGGCGTCCGCTAAATAGCAAAACCGTTCCCTTTTTCGTTTTATAAATCTTATGTCCATATTTGAAGAACAATACTAATAATACAGAACAATCTGCAAGGACTTTACATAGAATATGACGTAATATGTATTGTATAATGTCATTTTATTTTCCTGTACAGTGAGGTTGTGTCATATACAGTATGGTAAAAAGGTTATATATGTAACAGTTTGTCCACGAAGAATGTGAAATTCCTTGTAGTCAAATCAGTTTGTCAACTCAGTTTGACCACGCGGAAGAAGCCGATTTAAACTTTAAAATGTCTTTAATTGAAAAAATAAAAATATTGACAAGGGGTAAGGGTCGAGTAGCTTTACATAATGGTTATCAATATCACTTTAAGAAAACATACGCAAATCAAACAACTTATTGGCTGTGTGCTAAACGAAAAATAAACCACTGCGTCGGGACAATTACTGTAATGGTAAATAAAAGTATTATTAATTAATTATTATCCAATAGTTGTAGGATTTTGCACATAACATATTTTCTTTTAAATAAAGGTACATTACCCAGTTCGTGCCCAACTAACGCCCCAAAAGCATTGTTAGCTAAGGTATTTTTTTCTTCGTCAATAGCAGTAAAATTAGTTTGGGTTGATGACGAGCTGAAGCTGGAACTAGTCGTTTGAGTATCTCGTTCAGTCGTGGTTTCTTTATCGCCTATATTAACTGCCATTGAATCCCACCTTTGACTTTCTGCCATATCCAATGATTCTTGGCTATCACATTGAGTCATATCATCGTCTATTGTGTCCGGCACATACTCGTACTTTCGGCTTATTCCGTTTATCCACCCTAAAAAAGCCACCCTAAGGAGAATACTCGGAAACGCGTGTCCTTCTATCCACCCTGAACGGGGTGGATAACCGTAATTCATATAATATGTTTCTTCCGATTTTTTACCCCAAGTACAGTTGAATCAAATTATCTTTTAAGTTTTAATTTAATATTTATTATTAAGCGAATAACATAAAATAGTCTTAAAATCTAAATTGTAGGTACATGGTACTATAAGATAGAAAGCCGAAGCGGGGCTGGTGGTTTTTTATAAATTTTGCAACATGTCCAGAAAATGACCAACGCTTATTTCATTATTGAGTAGACGTAGTTGCGTATCCTGGATAAATTCGTCCCTTTTAATGTATATTTGCAATCGTTTTCTAAATTTTTTTGCTGCAGCAGACGTATTAGCGAAGAACTGTGCGTTTTTTTGCACGCATTCCAAAAACTTAGCTAAATGTGGATGTTTGTCTTTAATTTCATGTGACATTGTTTTATGCCAGGTTTCTAATGAATTTGTAGTCCTATGAGACACCCCGAATGAATTCCAAACAGCCACAAAGGTTTCGTCCTTGAGCCATGTTTTTTCAAAATATTTCACAAATGCCGCCATATTATTATCATCGTCTAATAAAAATGATTTCACAAACAACCAGCCTTCATTAATCAAGTTTGAAGGTAATAGTGGCAACCTTGCCGTAAGTAACACTAATCTTTTTGTATTTGGGTATTTATTGATACCTAGCTTATCTGCTCGTTTTTGAATGGACTTCACATAATGAAAGTAGCAGCCATGTAGCAATATATTTGGAAATACACTTTTTAATTCTCCCATTGTAGCTTTTTCGTAGTCGAGCGTGAATGTTGCGGGATTCCATGCAGGAATTTGTGATTTGATTAAATTAAATACCGTTAAATAAGTGCTTTTCTTTCTGTCACTCATAATTGCAAATGCCAAAGGTATTATATTTGTTGAAGTCGTGGTACTGTTCATATCAGCGTGTATACTGAAAACTTGGTTAAACGGTTTGGGGCATATTCTAAAAGTTGCATCGCCAAAGAAATTTTTGAGTTTACCCATTTGGTCTCTTGCGAAATTGTTACAGAATATCAAAATCCGAATATTGTCTATTTCATCTATGAAATCAGCTAATAAAAAGTTCTCGTATTTTTTCGGCACTACAACTTCGGCAACTTTTTTAAAATTAAGTTGTTTTAAACCCAATGCTGCATTTCTATGTTCATATAAAGTAGTTTTAATTTTTGAAAATTCAGGAACTTCATTTAGTAAGTCGACATCATCTTCATTAAGTGACGCTACCATGTTTTTATAGATTTTCGGCACCGGATCTAGTGAAGTGGTTACTTCGTTGATACATTGGTTTATATGCGAGTCAATTACATTTTTAGTGAAATCTTGTTTACATAACTGTATGTGTGGTTTTGTTTTCATCACAGTATTTTCCTGTAATAATAATGTTGGATGATGCTTAAACAAATAATTAAAAGTTAAAAAAGTTTACATTTGAAAAACAAGGCTATTAACAAAAAAAAAAACATTTGACATTTACAATAAAGCAATTTAATTATAAATTTGCTAAAAATAAAATTAATAAATTTGACTGCATATTCCACTATGTCATTAAAAAGTAAGTACATTATAGAAGTATCCTGTATATATTGAATCAATGTTTGTCGCTACAAGTTATTACGACACATTTTTTAGGAAAGTACTACTGCGGGTCTCTTCTCAGCGTGAGAAGAGTTAAGCCATAGTCCACCACGCTGGCTCGGTGCGGGGTGACCGAGTTTATCTTCGAGAATTATACGGAGAACTTCAGACATGAAGATTTCCTAACGATGTTTTCGTAAAATAAAATCGATCTTACACAACTAGCTTGAATGTGCTAAATATAAGGTGGGGGAAAAAGTTTCTTCGCATACGGTACATACGGTACATACGGCTTCAACATCGTGTGAGGTTCCGTCAATCAGCAAAGAAGGTTGATTAACGGAAGAGTCACCAACAGATGTCAACTTTATGTTCGATGGGCCAGGAACTGGTGTCTGAGAGCGAATAGAAGTATTATCAGCATCCAACGAAGTATCTCCAACATTAGTTATGGACGATACTGCCGCATTACTTTTGGGCTTATTTTTGGATCCTATTGGTCGTCCCTTTTTTTTGGTAGGCACTTGCATATTTGAGCTATTTAATTTGTTTTGCCCTTTCTTTTGTCCCTTTTCCTTAGCTTCTCTTTCTTGGTAATATTTTTCTACTTCTTCCACAGACACGCTCTTGCCCGCAACTACAGGTATCTGAAATTTCCTATTCTGCTTAATTGCTACTTCACTGTCAAAAGGGTACAGTCCACAAGCTTTGAATCCAGCAATGACGTTTTGTGCTGCAGTCTGTTTGCCTGCTTCTATAGTTTTGGAAAGCAAGGCTGCGAATACTCCTTTTGGCAGGGCGTTAATAATTTTACCTCGTTTTGTATTCCTCCAGTCACGTAAAATTTGCCGCCAATTTGTTTTCAATGCGCTAAAATACGATACATCTAATGGCTGTAATAAGTGTGTAGAATTCGGGACAAGGCATATGAATTTGATGTTATTTTCCGCGCAAAGTCTAAGACATTTTGTCGTAATGTGAGAGCTTAGGTTGTCTCCAATAATGACCTTCTTTCCTTCCTTGTTTTTCAAAATAGGGAGTAACTGTGTTTCGAACCAGTCATCGAAAGTTGTGGCATCTATCCAACCTGATGGTGTCACAGCCATTCGAGTACCTGGTGGAGCACCTTTAATCCAGTCAGACCACTTTTGCTTAGCCTTGTAAATAACATATAATGGAACAAATTCACCTGCTGCATTCGCGCAAAACATTACTGTGAAACAGGATTTAGTGGAATTTCTGATAATTTCAGGGTTTCTACATTCGCGTTTGAAAAGGAGTCTTTCCTTTTTGGGATTATCATGAAACCCTGTTTCATCGAAATTAAAAATGTGACTGGGCGGAACACCTTCAAGCTCCGTTCTTAAATTCTCAAAATATTGCTGAATTATATCTTGAGTTACCTGAGCTCGCTTACGACTTATACAATGAGCGAACTTTTGCTTGATATCGCTGTGGCGCTCTAGAAACAGTTTACCCCACTCCCATCCAGGCAAATTATTTTTAAATGTTTTTATGCTCCTGTTCTGGTCGTCAAGATATTTTTTAACAATTACCCGCACATCTTGCATGCTTACAGGTATGCCGTGGTCAGCTAAGGCTACGATGTGACTGCATATACAGTCCTCCTCTTCTGCTGAAAGAACGGGGGGCTTGCCAACTGGTCTATTATGTTTATTTTTTAATTTGTACTTTAATGTACTCCTTGGAATGTTATACGTTTCAGAAGCAACCCTTTGAGACATTTTGCAGGTTTTTATGTCATTTAGGGCTTTTTCCAGGATATCTGCGGTGTAACGGGTTTTCTTACCATATTTGCGGGTTCCAGGTGCTGGACACGGTCTTTTTCTGGGCATTATTATCAACTGCAACCAAAAGTGGCAATTCTTTATAAAAATAAACGGCACTGTGGGTAACTTTGACCCGGGCCAAAGTTACCCAATTTAATACGATATTTTACAGAACAAGCTAAAATCAAGAAAACCCAGAAAACAGTAACTTACAATGTTATAGTTTTGTTGAAAAATCATTATTTAGGACTGAAACTTAATTATTAAAAGCTACTTACCCTCACAACAAACTTTGAAGTACTCAAATGGACAACTTTAAAAAAACGTTACACTTCTGACTTGCTAACACAACAATTTCAAAGTTATGACAAAAAAGTTGTGTTGACATGTGTCAAATTTTGCCGCATATTTTCGTTCAAAAATATAGTAAAGAAGTAGATGATTCATAAGTCACTGATATTCAGCATTTTGTTTAAAAATAAAAAATGATGAAATAAAATATGAATTAACGGGTCAATGTTATACGGAAAGCTTAAGTTACCCAGATTGACTGTAGTAACTTGCTTAGGCAAGTATTTCCTGTTACTTCTCAGTGTCCCTACTAAATGTGTCTTTCTTTTACGCAATCGTAGTGCAAGTGGAACACTTGTGTAGTAGTTGTCTGTGTACATGGTCCTGCCCTCGTTGAACAAACCATCAGCCAGAGATAGAACTACTTTTTCTGAGACTTCTGTGTCAGGTTCCTTTGACTTACCACAATAGACAATCAGGTTCCATGTATATCCCTTCTCAGTACACAATTTGAATATCTTTATTCCATATTTGGCACTTTTGTTCGGAATATACTGCCGGAAAATAAGTCTGCCGCGCCAAGTGACCAATGACTCATCCACACAAACTTTTTTCCTGGTGTGTAGACATTTTGATAGTTTTTTATAAACATATCAATTACATCTTTTATTTTGTATAGCCTGTCATCAGTATCAGCAGTTTGGTTGTTGGCGAAATGGACAAATTTCAGAATCAGCTCGAATCGATTCCGAGGCATAACAGTGCGAGCTAGGGGTATTCCATAGAGTTTGTGGATTCTCCAGTAATCTTTGATGCTTGGTAATTTCACCAAACCCATCCACCCAACTAGAGCCAAAAATTTCAACATATCTTCTCTGGTTACTGGAGTCCATAGGTGGTTTCTTGATCCAGCAGAAGAATCAGAGGACAAGAGACACTGTGTTGCGTATAAGTTGGTTTGCTCTGTGATATGGTTTATCCCCTCGTATGCCGGGCGACAATACGCACCGAAGGCACTGTTTGCCGCGGGAACGAGTACGCGCGCGGCAGTCCGTGTTAATATTTCAAAAATATATTTTAAACTAACAACGTAACTTACATAGGTTTTTGTTATTATTACATATAAATAGATATTTTAACTTTATTTAATTGTAGTATACAACAAAAAATTATGAGTTATTTATTATTTATGAATGGTTTTTTTCGGCACGAAGAAAGTATCAAATAATAAACAGTTACAATACAATTCAATCAATTTTATTTTTTCCTTTTCTAAAGCACATGAATTATAAGACATTACATATAGAATAAACATAGTTTTAAAATTAAAACTAACAGAAAATGTGGTTTGAAAGTAGTCATCACTATCATTTAATTGAACGTAGATATACGTTCCGGCGTAAGGATAAATAGCGCATATCTACGTTCCGGCCTATAACATAGAGGATGTTTCATTTTTCGTTCCTTTATCAACTGTTAATTTTGACTTGACCTGACAGGCCGCATCTAACGTTGTTGTAGGCATAGGAAATAAAATTGTGTTACATTTTGATATGTTTATTTTAACACGTGATATGAATCAAACAATTTTAGAATGAACGTAGAGCGACGGGGACGGAATACTGGACTACCTACTATATAGGTATTTTAGGGTTTGACGCAGATTGTGCACTTTGCAAATTATCCACTTGACGCAAATTGTGCACTTCGCAAAATGTGCAGTTCTCAAATTGAGTGTGAATTTTATCAAGATAAAAACAGACGGCATACACTATGCTTTTTAATATTTTATAAGTTCACATTTTGCGAAATGCACAATCTGCGACAAGTGGACAATTTGCGGAGCGCAATCTGTGTCAGACCCGTATTTTACACATCATCCAGCGTTTCATGTAGAAAGCATTTCTTGTGTATGATAATCACGCCAGCATTTACCGATACACAAAAAAACTTTGCATTTTGAGCACTTTACATTGCTCTCTGTCCGCTTTTTATTTGCGAGAGCCAAGCACCGCACACAGCGTCCTCTTTTAAAGCGAACACGACCTTTTGATATGCGATCATCAATTTCTTCGTGTTCTGGAAAGTGTTCAATTCCATCTAACCTTCCCCCTCTTGAAAGTTGTATGGCAGGTCTGATGCGGGTTGTAAGAATATGTCGCCGCGACAACGCTTTAGCTAGCGCATAGCGATATTCTCGATGTGTCAGTTTGTGCGAGTGATCTTGGGCGTTTGCGCGATATATTATAAAAGTGTTCAGAATACTAATATTTAGTAGTCTTCTGAAAACCTTCACGTACCACTTTAGGCCCCTTTTCCGTTCCAATAAGTACATGGATAGTTTCTGGTCTTTCAAGTCGACCCCACCCATGTACTTATTGTAACTATGGACCACAAGCGGTTTATGGCACGCTACACCTGCTCGCTGCCCTGGTGCCGTATCAGCATTATGATAAGTTGATATCATAGTGACTAATTTGACGTCCTTCCACGACAAGACAGTAATTTTTGAGCAATGTCTAGCGACTATTTCATCCTTCTTTATTCGTCGTTCAACTAGAGCTTTTATGTCAGGAGGAGTGTCTTTTCGCCGCCGATTTAGCGTACCAAGTACATCAGTACCACATTGCTCTTTTAAAAATCGAGTAAGAGTCACACTATTATAAAAATTATCCATAACAAGACAATGTCCTTTATGAAAATACTGATTCATTAGCTGTATAACGATCTTACTCGATGTTCCTGTAAATCCATGTATTGCTTGGTTTTCTGAGTTTGTACCTTTCTTTCCGGAATAAATGGCCATTGTCAATAAATATCCTGTTCTAGCTTCGCACAGCTCGTAACTCTTTATGCCAAATCGTGCTGCTTTGGAACGGATACACTGAATCCAGCTTAACCTCCCTTTCCAAAGCAGCAGCGATTCATCAAGGCTTAAGTGCTGCTCAGGAACATACATCTCCTTAAATTTGCGGTTGCAATGGTCGAGAATAGGAGCTATTTTAGATGTTTTACGATCATGTCCATGTAAGGTAAAATCTAAATAATCGTTATCTACGAAATGCAAAAATCGTAGTATGAGAAGGAAACGATTTTTTGACATAATTTGGCGAAATTGGGGCATTTCTAACGTATCCGTAGTCCAGTATTCGTCTATTCGTCCTCTATGACACAAGCCCATATAAATCATTATGGAGAAAAATTTGTAGAGCTCCTCCACGGTGACTTCCACCCAGTCGTTTAATCTTGATTCTGGTTTTATCCCAACTTCACTAAGTCGTGCAATTGTCTGCCATGCGTACTCGTTTGTTTCGCGTACAATTAAGTCCATGATATTTTGGTCCCAGACAGAAGAGAATAGTTCAAAAGGATCAGTTATCGTTATTGTAGGTCCTGGTTGCTCAGTGTAAAATTCCTGGACACCTGTAAAAGTTTGAAAGTCACTTGACCAACTAACACCATCTGTCAATGCTGGCGGAAAATCTTCTTCTTCAATGTCATCGTCATTTGACTCCAAAATTTGACGAATATTCTCTTCAGTGTACTCTTCAACGTCGCTCTCCTCGCTACCCGAATCAATTGCCAGTGCCTCAGCAAGATCCGTGGGTAAAATATCAGCGAAAGAGATGTCATTAGCCTAAAAATATAAGTAAGTACATTGAAAACGATATAAATGTAAGGTAAAGTACATATCTACCAGTACATATATGTGATCCGTGAAACCTACAGGCAGCCTAGGTGGAGCCAATTCTAATATGACATTCGCTTTATCAATACTTCGACTAGGCTCATGGACCATTTCATGCTCAATTGTTGAAGGTGCAATAGCAATTTTGCCCTGAACATCATACTGAAAAGAAAAATAACTATTATAAATTGTCAAGATTCTTGTTATTAATATACTACATGTATCGAATTTTAATACATACAACAGAGGACGTAGCTAAGCCATAAGCATTCTCGCATAGCTCTTCATTACATGCAGCACCATCTGGCAATTTAAATGGCAATAACCTTCCTGATTCTGTCCTTTTCAAAATAACTCTATCATTCGACAGCACTTTTATTCTGCCACTGGGAGATTTTTCTACTATGAGTGCTGTATTAAGAGGATTATCTTGATATGGTGGATTATTGTTAGAGTTATTGTCTTTTGATTCCATCTACAAAAATAAAAAAAAGTAGGTATCAATAATTACTTGCTGCATTTCGGTTTTGCTATCAAAATACACTTTTTACGGTAGAATTTGGTAAATACTAACATGAAAACTGGGCATGTAAGTACGTAGACTATCCCATACTCAAAACGATTGGAAAAATAATCACACAAGATATCGTTACATATTTATGTTATAATTTGCCATCATCTTTTTCAATAATTTCTATAATTGTGCTTGATTGTGATTTATTTTTATACAAAGATAATTAACATAAATTATGCACAAAAGTCGCACTCATCACTTGTGTAGTGATCGTATACGGCGAAATTACAATATTCACACCAAAACCAACTGATGCTCATCAATAGTCGTATATTTTGAATACTGTCAGTATTCAGGGTAAAATGAGGTGGTGCATAAACTTTGGGCTTCATATTGCACACGAAACATTTACTTTGCTTTATATAATGAGTTATGCTCCATGGCCATTTGCATTCATTTATGCATAACGCGTAGTCATCTTTATTCAGATGTTGATCAACATCCATAATAACTACCATGTTCCTATAACAAATCAACAAAGCCAATTATTTTGCAGATACGAACGTAACAGTCAGTAGGTATATTGTGCTTTTTTTATAAATTTTTACCATAGTTAAATAACATTGTGGTGTATTAACATAAACAACATTTTTGAACACCATGTAGAAACGATTTTTGTAGGGGATTTGCTAGTCAATGATTATAAAGACTAATTGCCGTCACTGTCAATGTTTTGTGAAATATAATGAAATATGCCAATTACGAGTAAACTGTTGAACAATTTGATGTATATAACATAAAGAAAATCATAAAATTATAATGACAGATCGTCAGATGAACTTTACTCAACCGTAGTAGTTTATAGGTATCTATTTTCTTCTGTAAAACTTATTAAAATCTTCAGTATTTGATACATCTTTATACTTTGACCTTTATATAGTATATTAGGACCAACAAAAACACAAATAAACAGTAAATACTTACTTTAACACAAAAAAACACTTCCGTAAATCACGACACTTTCACTCGTTATTTTGAACTAAAACGAAACTAACTTCACTGATAAAAAATTCTTTTCGATTGGTTCATTCGGTCGTAATCTCAATCATATGGGTTCTAAGTAATTCAAACTCTCGGTTACACGCACAAAATTCATTTTTCAATGTCACGTAATTATACGTAGATATACGCTCCGGCAGACTAACACTGACTTAGTTTGAGCGTTGATCTACGTTCCGGCACACGAGAGGTTATAGCCTGCGCAGACGACGGACTTTCCTCCGCGGCGGAGAAAAAAGTATGCTCCGCGAATAAAAAGTTCGCCGCGGATTTACCGCGAACTCAACGCACACGGCGTGCGATCATTTGTTGACCGAAATTGTAGAGAAGTGCACGCTATGGAAACAAATTTTCAGAGGTTACGTTGTGTTGCAATTTACTTGAAGTTTAAGAAAAAGAGAAGACATTTTAAAAGAGAATACTGGGTCCATCCCCTTATATCGGATCGGTTATCAAATGGGTATTTTCATGCGAAACATGCTCGGTTAAAACAATATCCAGAAAAATTCTTTAAATATTATAAAATGTCGGTTGGAACTTTTGAAGAGTTATTGTCAATTGTGGAACCTGCTATAAGTCATTCTGACACAAAGATGAGGATGTGCATTGGTCCAGAAGAAAGGCTATCGGTTACTTTAAAGTAAGTAAATAAAATACGTTTTTAATTTTTAGATTTTTTTTAATCATCTTGGGATGCTTACAATCACTATATAACTAACTTTTATTAACGTTTTAACCTTCTATTAATTAAACTTACTTATTTTAATTATGGATGTATGCGTAATCATTAATCAGTCTTCATATTTGTTATAATTCTACCACACTTAAAGTAATTTCAAGCCTCAAACTTAATTTTGTTCATTATCACCGAGACTTAACAAAGTATCGCAGGTATCATTTTCTGGGGATGTGATTGAATCGTATTCCCGATGCACAGGTGTTGGTGTATATAGTACATTATTTGAGCGCTGTGATGTTAATGGTTGAGGAATATATTCAATATCCCGATGCACAGGTATGGGTGTATATAAAACATTATTTGAGCGCTGTGATGTCGATGGTTGAGAAATATATTCAAGATTTTCAGATGAGTTATTTATTGTATTCATTAGTCGGATAGGATCATTGATACGATTTTCGATATATGACATCGGTTCTCTCCTTAGGGCGCGTTCACATATAACGTCCGTTTTAACAGGATCCGTTTTAACGAATCCGTCGCTACTGGAGATAGTATTCACACAGCATTTATAGGATCCTTTTTAACGGATCCGTTGCTACTGGAGGTGATTCAGGGCGAGTTCACATAGAACGTCTATTTTTACAGCATTTACAGGATCCTTTTTAACGGATACGTCGCTACTAGAGATACGCTGCACTTTCGTTCTTTAGTGTTCGTCCACTTTTCTACGAGGATGGACGTTGTCGTGTTGTATTGGTACTATCGTCGTCTGCGTTTGAGGAAGCCCCGGCGTTATTGGATCCATCCATTATTAAGGGAAAGATGTAGAGGTGCTGCTTTTGTGCGTCAGCTAAAAGAAGACGAATCTAAATTTTTTGCTTACTTCCGAATGACGACGTCTACTTTTGATGACCTTCTTAAACGATTAGAAAAGGATTTAAAAAAGAAAGACACTACCTGGAGAAAAAGCTTGTGCCCTGAAGTAAAACTAGCGATATTTTTAAGGTAGGAACTTTAATTTCTGTAATTATTAATTAAAATTTTAAATTACAAAGGCTTACAAAAACAAAGACTTATTTTAAAAATTACTTAGATCTGGGAAGTCTGACTCCTGGCTCACTGTAGATTCTACTGATGGCGAACCTACTACTGCTGGTGTAGAGTCAAGATGATGTGGCCTACTAAAATAACCTTGGGTGTGGTAATGAAGAGTGCTAGAACTTTGTGAATATGGAGACCACTCGTAGTTTGACTGACCATATCTCCTACTTTTAATATTTTGTAAAAGATTTAACACTCCAGACTGAAATTCTAACATTTGATCCTCATTAAGAGAAGATAGTTGCGGCAAAATACCTTTGAAGAAAGATAGATTCGGATTTTCAGGCTCATTTCTACCGTTTTTTAACTGATCATTCATGTATTCAATCATTTTGATATCTACTTCTTTCAAATTTCTTTTGATTGCCTTGCGTTTCGGAGGGGCTAAATTTTGTCTATCACTACTACTTTGTTCCATAATCTGATCAGGTTCTTCTTCGTTTTCTTTATTAATATCTTCTGTTTCTGTGTTGTCTGACTTATTTGTTTCATTAATATTCACTGGGACGTTCTCGTGTGTTTCACCAGGGGTGACAACTTTTTTCAAAAATAACATTTGATTATGAAATTTGTAAGGCTTGGTATTTGAAGTAGCAGCTCCGGATTTCTTCAATTTCTTTTTCTCAGCCAATGTTCGTATCCAGGCATCTCTAGTCGAATTCCATTTTTTTATAACGTATTTTCCTGAAATAAGTAAATAATAATATAAGATGGTTGTCAATACCTTAATAGATAGACGCTGTGTGTAATGTCCCGAATATTTATTTATTTATTATTTACCCGACTACGGCGCAGCAAAGGAAGGGTAATGATTTTAACAGTCTATGTATGTATGTGACCGAAGCTAACCGAACATTTCATGTATTTCATGGATGTTACAATTTTATGATAACAGAAAAAATATTGGAAATTTAAAACCATTCCTTATAGTTTACACTAATTGATTATTTTGTTTTTAGGTATACAGCATCTGGGTGTACATTTCAAGAACTTTATTACGTCTTTCGTGTCGGTGTATCAACTATTAGCAACATTATTAAGGAAATTTCACGATGCATATGGAACAACTTGAGTGACGAGTTTATGCGACTTCCTACAACAGTGAGTGAATGGGAGCATATAGCAAATGGATTCGACACAAAAGCAAATTTTCCTCACTGTTTAGGAGCAGTGGACGGTAAGCACATCAGACTTCGGAAACCAGCAAAAAGTGGCTCAATGTACCTAAATTACAAAGACTTTTTTCCATCATATTGTTAGCGATCGTAGACTCTGACTATCGTTTTCTATATGTCAGCGTTGGGTCGTATGGAAAAGAATGTGATTCATCTATATTCAAGGAGTCGACATTTTGGAAAATGATGTTAGACGGCAGTTTACAAATACCAGAACCACGCCCATTAACAACAAACTCAGAAACTACAGTTCTCTATGTCATAATCGGCGACGAAGGTTTCGGTTTACACGAAAATTTAATGAGGCCATTTAGCGGGACGCATTTGGATGTAAATAAGCGAATATATAACTATCGTTTGACCAGAGCTAGACGATACGTTGAATGTGCTTTTGGTATTTTTGCTAATAAGTGGCGAGTATTCCACCGGCCTCTAGACGTCAACAAAACAACAGCTGTATGGATAGTTAAGGCATGTACCGTTCTACACAACTTTGTAAGAGAAAAAGAGGGCCTAAACGATGGCAACACATCTGAAGCTGAAGCATTTTGTTTCAATAACCTACCTGATGATGAAACAATACGAGGTGGTCGAACTGCAAATTCAGTCCGAACCGAATTCGAAAACTATTTCGTATCTGAAGTTGGGTCTATTTCTTGGCAGACTGAAGCTATTTAAAATAAAGAACGTTTCCATTAGAACTTTGCCCCACCAAAACGTCCCACATGCTGGTATAAAATAAATAAATGGTATAAAAACCAATCAAATAACCTTTATTATGTAATATTCAACTTTTCCGTTGGCGGTGGGACGCTTTGCTGGTGCAAAGTGGTATAATCCTTTCCATTACAATATAAAATAAATACTTACCAAAGTCTTGTCTTACTTTTTGTTCCATAGCTTCAAAATCCTCCTTTAGGATAACGCATATTTCGCGCCAAGCTGCGGCTTTTGCAATTTTGTCTTTATAAATCTCTAGTGTTTTGTCCCATAGAACTGGTCTAATTTCAACACAATTTATCAAGACTTCTTGATCAATATATTTTTCAAACGCCTTGTTTGCCATGATTATGCGAGCACTGGCTAGACACGTGCACGACTCTGAAAATTAAACCGGCAAATGGCGGCTCGGCGGCTGTGTGCAGGCAGCACCCCACACCCCGCGCACACCCCACACCCCGTGCCAAGCCTGGCGCAGTTCGATCCGATAAACCGATCAGTATACTGGATCCGCTATACTGTATTATGTGTGTACTGGCTCATACAACTACATACGCTAATAACACATACGTTTTAACGGACCCGTAAAACGGATTGCTGTTATTTTGTCGAATCGGTATTTTTTACTGGATACGGAATACTGTATTATGTGTGTACTGGCTCATACAACTACATACGCTAATAACACACACGTTTAAACGGACCTGTAAAACTGACGTTATATGTGAACGCGCCCTTAGTGTTTCATTGATAACATTCGATGTTCTGTTTATTTGACAAAATCTCGAATTGTCGTTTAAAGATTGCTTAAAATTTAAAATTAACTTAATAATTTCCATTCTCAATAATAATTTCTGGTCTCCGGAAAAGTCTTTCATATATGAGGTAAGAGAACGTAAAAATAACTCATCTTCATCGTGCCCTCTATCACATGTTTTTGATGCAGAAAGCATTTGATTACCTTCTCTAAGTAATGTTATTACTTCATCATCACTATTTTTTTGGACTGTTCTTGGTTTTGAAAACCTTGGTTGAGTTGAAGGTGTTTTATTTTCTAAATTCCTCTGCTCAGTTTCATTGTTTTCATTTTGAAGAGATCCTTCTGTGTTTATGATTTCTGTAAAAGGCAACAAAAATAAAAGGGAGTCGAAATACAAATATTTTCTCTTATTTTTGGCTGCACTTCCTGACGGCATCATTTTCTGCGCAGAGAGCTCCTTCCTAAAACCATGTCTAAGAGATGACCACCTTTTCTGTACCTCCTTACCTGCAAAAAAACAAACACTGGCATCGAAACACGAAATTACATTACCGATTACTTTACCTCACCTCAAGGATCTGTACCATGGCAGTATAACCAAATTTAATAAACCGGTGACTGTTTTACTGTACTTTTTGGTTAAGATGTCTTTAAGAGGGGGTACTGCGATAAAAAAATCTTCTTAGCGACACTGACCATTATTATCGGTGTCATCTTAATATTATCATAATTATAATTAGATTTAAAATGAAACATAAATGTGGAATGAATATTGAAAGAAATATTTAAATTTTTAATCAAAATCAATATTCAATGTTTTATTTGATACTATAGGTACATATTATATGACATTGCGGAACAGATATCAGTATATTCCTAACTGTAATAGGTTACCTTAGAAGTTTCTGTAATGATAATGTAAATAAGGATAAATAAATAAATAAATGAACATATTATTTAAATTTCATTAAGTTTTCTTTAAGAAAGTATCGCGTAAAATACTTCACGAAGCGGATTTTAAATTAAGATTAAATTGTTGTTGTTAATTGCTTTACATTAATAAGTTCGCCTTTGTACATGATTTTTCCGAAAAGTTTAAATAAATAAATAAGCAAAACTTACCATATTTAGTTTTTTCTTCGTTCGATAATAAGTCCCAAACAGAAGAGGAATAAACCTCTTGACATACCTCGTTCCACAACTTTTTCTTCAAATTTCGGTCGTGATACTCTTTTTTTGACGTATCATATAAAGAAGTTCTTTTTTCGACTTCTTTTATTAATATTTTACAATCGATTTCCTGCGTCATCGTTTATCGTCGTGCATACGTACGTCACTCTCGAGCGCACAACGCGGACTAAAGGCCTCCATGTGCGTTGCTTCGCCTAGTCACAAGAGTGCTATTTTTTTCGGGGACTCCCCCGTACTTTTGTTCGGTCCGCTCCCTGCATGCCCTCAGTTATTCGGGCGACTTTTTGTACGCGGTACTTTTAATCCCTCGTTTGCGTTACTCGATACAGTTGTAAGCGATCTATTTTAGCGGATAAAAAAGTACGCGGACAAAAATCCCTCGTCTGCGCATGCCTTTAGAATGTCAGGGGTCAGAAACAACTCATAGTAGTCTATTGGATCCGCATTAGCTAAAATTCCGACATAAATATCCTTCATACCGGAGCTTGGTACAGTATACTCTATAGCAGGAGGATCATCATGACTTGGCATTTCCCATTGTATATCTGCCAGTTTTTCTTTTACCCAATCTTGTTCAGAAATTCGTGCATCGGTAGTACCAGACGTACTTGGCACATCTTGTTGCTGCTGTACCATATTGACTGATGTTGTCCGTGTTGACCTACGCCGTTCTATTTCAGGCAATTGAGGTATATCACTATCAGAAAATGTTGACAGACGCCTTGAAAACCTAGGAGGGTTCCAAATCTGACTGTCCTTGTCGTAACTTGTGGCTGAGTCAGTATCACTAAAATCGTCATCAGGCATAAAATTGGGGTTCTCAACGGAATCATCACTTGAATAGTCCATCATCTCTTATAAAATCACTGATTTGAACTTTTCAACACATACACTGTAACAATAGAAAAAAAATATAAGAAAAAACATGAATCAAACTCATGTCTTTTCTTATATTTTCTTCCCAAACGCGATCTTGAGTCCTGAAACAAAAAAATATATTAGCTTTCATTTCGTTTACGTGATTTTTAACTGTGTATCTTTTTGGATACACATGGCTTGGGAGGTATGCATTTCACATGAACTATTTCCCAGGCCACGTGTATCTAAATGTCACACGGATGAAAATCCAGTAAAAAAAAGGAAGAAAAAGAGGGGTGTAAAAGAAAAAAGATTATTATGTAGTTTTAAACACATCCCAATCGAAAAAAATATATATCAGAAATTTAAGGAATGGCCACTTGGGATCTGGCGCTGAGGGTGTTAAACGAAGACAATATTGGATCCAGACATTATACAAAAACAGATTATATAATGGAAACGAATGTTATGGAAATGAACTGTACCAAGAATTGATAAATGATGGAGTGGAGAAAAATTTTGCTCGCATTAATGCAGAGGAGTTGGATCTATTGTGTTCAAACTTGCAAAGCAAACTTCGGAGAAATGATACGAACTGGCGTCGAGCGATAACCGTGAGAGAAAAGCTAAAAGGTTCCCTGTCCAGTGAATCATATATGATTCATCGGACATATTTTGTACCAAGTTTAGTACGTTCATGAATCACATATGATCAAATATAGAAGCTATTTTGCCTGCATTTTTTTTATGGACGTAGGAGTATAAACACGATTTTTGGTGTTTAGACGTGTGGGATACATCATGAAAATTGAAAAAATGAAAAAAACTGTAGTGATTTATCAATATATATTTATTTATCAAAGTTATTTTCCAGCCTAAAATCAAACAATTTGGTACCGTAAAATGGGGTGAAGCGGGTCACTTTTGAACTTTGTTTACAATTTTAATATATGAGAACTTGACAAATTAAGATTGAAGGTTTTTTTTAATGTTCCGAGACTCTAAAGTTTATTAAAAAATACATAGTTATAATGTTTTATTAACAAAAATCAGAGAAAATCGTAAAAAAACTGGTCAAACCCGGTTCACCCCGTGCTTGGGGTGAACAGACTCAGAACTGGGGTGATGAGGGTTTTAGGCTAGGGTTGTCAAAAAAAAACAATGTTCCATATTCAACCAGTCTTTAATCTTTGCAGTTAGGTAGGTAACAATTTTTTACACAGAAATTAAAAATCAAACCACTAAATAAATACCTAACAATTAAGTACTTATTTTAAAATCAGTCTCATATAAAACAGCTCCATATAAAATCTTTCACTCTTATAAATGGGGAAAATAACGTTTTTTATAAAATAAATCCTTACAATTTTTAAAACAAACAAAAAAAATTGACTTCTCGCTTAGTAAAAAATCTCTTGCTCTTATAAATAGGAAAATAACGTTTTTTATAAAACATATTCTTACAATATAAAACAAACAAAAAAAAATCTTCTCGCTTAGTTAGTAGGTCCATAATATTAACCTAACATATAAGTACCTATTTTAAGATCAGTGTCTTAAACACAGCTCCATAAAAATCTCTTATTCTATTTAAGCGGAAATAATCATTCTAGAAATATCCTTACAGTGAAAACGAAGACTTTTCGCTTAGTACATAGATCCATAATATAGATATTATACCCTTGCACCAACATCGCCAGACTGGTACTCATCTTCTAAAATCTTCATAATTTCTTCAGCATTATTAAAGTAATTTAAACTCATTTCCGAACCTCTTCGGCTTGGGATCGGAGCTGCATTTGGAGTAAAAAACAGTTTGGGTTTTTTTGTTGTGCACACCATATTTTTATGTTCTGTCTTCTTTTTCTTTGTAAGAATACGATTCGATGTAACTATTTCGTCAGATAATATTTTGACCTTAAACTCCTTTATAGCCTCTTTTTTGTTTACTTGTTGAATGCTGACATCTTTGTCTACATTTGTGTCTTGTTCCGTTTCTGTCTGTTCTATCAAAATTTCTTCTCTTCCAACTAATAGATCATCCTCTAAAACAATAGGCATCGATTCTATATCCATGTCAAGAATCTCATTCATAGTGGAAGTGCTAGCACTACTGATTGATGGATTTAGAGGTATTTGTGTATTTAGGGATAAAGGAATAAATTTTTCAATAACGCGACTGTTTGAAGATTGCGGTTTGGACTTTTTTCCTAATCCTTTTTTTTTCTGCACTGATACAATATTGCTTGTAGGTTGTTGCTCATCTTCTTCGGGTCTATTTTCACTATTTAATTCATCCGGACACACTTCTACCAGCTACAACATTTAATTTCTTTTTCTTCTTTGGTTCAGTAATATCCAAAGTTCCATAACGCATTTCTTTTAAATACTTCACAAATGACTCGTTCACAGCATCTTGGGCAGTCTCATCAATTTCGGCATTTGGAAGGCGAGATATGACTTCTTCACTATTTAAAGGAACAATACCAGTTTTTTTAAAACCAGAACGTATATTGGATTTAGCGTTAATATTAAGCTGATTGATCAATAGCTTCAAAAGGCGAGGAAAACATCCCTTTGGAATGGAGCTTAAATTCCGTCCATCAGTTTCTTTCCACTTCTGCAAAATACTCCGCCATGCCTGTTTCATAGGTCGGAAGAAAGCCACATCTAGTGGTTGGGTCAAATGAGTGGAATTTGGTGGCAAAAACACAAAGTGTATGTCCTTGTCTTTACACAGATCTATTAAATGCGCTGAAAGATGAGACGATAAGTTGTCACCTATAAGAAGTTTTTTACCGGTTTTTTTGTCAAAATATGGAATAATGACATTTGTGATCCAATCACTAAAGATTTCTCCATCAAACCAGCCAGATTTCGACCTGTTATAGCAGGTTCCTTTTGGGCCATTTTTTATCCAAGTATCGTAAAGGTAGGTTGACTTATACACTACATAAGGCACCAATAGTTCTCCTTCAGCGTTTGCTGCAATCATCAAAGACGTACACCCTTTTGAAAAATTCCGGACCCTTTCTGGATACTTACATCCACGCCGAACGATGACTTTTGGTCGCCCAGGGTCATCAGATAAATTTGTTTCGTCGTAGTTGACTATGTTAGAGTGAGGTACGCCTTCAAGTGACTTTTCTAGTTCTGCAAAGTAGGTTTTCATCATTTCAGGTGACACTTCTGCTCTCGAACGTTTGATGTTTTGAGATATCCGCTTTGATATTTTGTCACTATGTCGTTTCAGAAAGCTCTCAACAAAATCAGGCCCTGGATAGTTGTTTTTAAACCTTTTCACAGTAATGTTTGATGTATCAAGATACATTTTAACAATATATCTTTTATCGTTTTGGTCCAGCGGATAACCCCAATCCGCACAAATATTTAAATTTTTTACAATAAAAGCCTCGGCCTCTGGCGTCATTGCCGTTTGGCCACCATGGGGTTTCACCGATTTGTTATTGCGTCTCTGTAAAACTGAATATGAAATTCCATATTTCTCAGCAATACGTCGTATCGATGTGTTTCCAGCTGATATGTCTAGTAAAGCTTGATTAATTATGGCTACGTCATGTTTTTTAAGAGATTTCGCTCCCGGTTTGGGTCGATAATTTCTAGGCATATCTGTAGACAAATAAAATATATTTCGTAAATATAGGTACCTATTTAAGCACGCGTACTAACTCACCAGGATAATATTGTAATATATATATATATATATTATACATAGGTATATTTTTTATAATTTGATTTGCAATCTGTAATGGCTTAAAAATAAAGTAGGTAAAAATAAAAAATCATTATTATTTTGTAATGATGACCTAGGAAAGGACTCAAAAAGTTATAATTAATAAACTATTTTATTTTATTGTTGTATTTAAATAGACCTAGTCATTACCTTGGATAGTTAGCATTAAACGTGTCGACAACCCTAATAAAAAAAACCCCTTCGCCCCTTTCTTGACCCTGTACACCCCATTCTTGAGTCTGTTAGCCCCACAAGTGATTCTGTTGCCCCCTTTCTATGACCCGCTTCACCCCTCAGGTGACCCTGATAACCCCAAAAATGTAAGTAATTGCCTTAAATAAGTTTTTCTCCAATTATGCAGGAAAATAATACACAAATTCACTCACCTATGCGTTTTTACAATAACCCAAGAGACAAGGTTTGCTTAGAACCGGGTTATATCGCCGAAAAATCACAGAAACCAAAAAAAAAACGAAATTACGCGGAACCAAAATACGAGTGTTTTGAAGTGGGTTTTTTTAAACCGTTTTTTCTTCCATTCTACCTTGTCTATGAATCGTGTGTTGCCATTTCATAAAAATTCAAAACCTTTGCTCAAGTCAGATACCTGACCACAGATAAACTAAGTTTTAAAGCCAGAAAATGAACGTGAACAAAATTAGACTACATGATTCTGTTCCCCCCTAGGACCCGCTTCACCCCATTTTACGGTACGAAATCAGTCTTTATTAGGAACAATATTTATCACGACATTATTATGAAATACAATAAGATTTCAGCATTTGGACTCAGTGTGCCTCGTTGAAACATTTTAAACAAAATGTTTTTTTACATTTTAGACATTCGGTGTTTACTTGTTTAGCTAGCAAAGGATTTCCTTCAGCCTTTTTGATAGCATAACATATGACACAACGCCTCCTTACGAGTTTTCCTTCTCGCCTCGGAATTTGGGTTAGAGCATGTCTTTCTGATGATGTTGAAGGCAGAGTAGATATTCTTGCTGGCTGTTTTTTCATGACCACTTCGCCAAGCCAATGACGTATCATTGCTTCCTGTACATCTAAAACAGAAATGGAAGAACCGGTAGCCTCTTCGAAAATCACTTTGGTATTCACTACTGCTGTTTGAAAAATCAAATCATAAGCTATTTTTTTATACCACGTCATACTTTTTCTTAGAGGGGAATGGTAACAGCTCAGTTGATCTGCGACATCAATGCCTTTCTTGGCGTCGTTGTAATCTAGAACCATATTTGGTTTTTTTGATGATCCTCTCCAAGATGTAACATCCGTCATTTCCTTACCATGACAAGTAGAAATCATCAATACATCACGCTTATCATGCCACTTCAAAACAGTTACAAAGCTGTCCATTTGCTTAGCAACGACATCACCTCGTCTTAGCTTTTTCTGAACTATATCTTTAGGCAAATTCACTTTGTTTTTTCGCAATGTTCCACATAAATCTGTGCGTCTATCTTTTAGGTATCTAGCCAAAGCTATCCCGGTATAGTAGTTGTCGGCAACAATCAATCTACCTTCATTTAGAAGTGGAAGACATAGCTTCACCACAACAGATCCTGGTTTATCCAATCCTTCAATAGCCGAGCCGGATCCCGCATGAATAGAATATGACCATGTATAACTATTAGTAGAACACATTTTATAAATTTTTATACCATACTTATGCGGGTTGCAGACCAAAAGCTAAGCTATTTCGAAGCTAAACTAAGCCAGCTAAGCTAAGTTGAGCTAAGATATTCTTAAAATATGTCATGTGCACACCAGAAACTAAGCGAAAGCTCAGTCAGTGTTGCGAAGTTCAACTAGACGGACGTTGTCACTCGCCATGAATATAATCGATGAAGACAGTTCCGATGATGAATACGTTACACACAGAAAAAAACGATTAATAATGACTTATTATTATCTAAATAAAAGACATTCTAGATCTTGGATAAGTCAACACATTCAATCTCGGCAAACAAGTGGAGAGTTTAGAACTTTATTTTACGAGTTGGATGATGAACATTTTCAATTATATTATCGTGTGACAAGAGCGCAGTTTTATGATCTATTATCATTGATTATCGCGGATATTACAAAACAAGATACTAACTTCCGGAAGGCTATAACTCCAGAGGAAAGATTAGCTATTAGCTTGAGGTAAATAAAACAATATCTATGTTTATTTGTATTTGTATTGGTTAAATAAATGGCAAAAGGTTCACAAGTTATCTAAGTTATTATCATCGCCTTGAGCTGGTGTCGAGTCGGTGTATCCGTATTGGTAAGTCTGCCTAGACAAATAAGTTTCATAATTTTCCTCTGCTTCACATACAAGTTGAAAAAGCTTTTTTTTTTACATCTCTTTGTATCCAATCCGGAAGCTTTTTTGTTGACTCGCACATACTATCAAAAAACAAATTCAACGGATGTCTATTTTTTTCTGCCTCTTTTGCCTGCTCAGCCCTTCGTTTATCTCTTTGCTCACATCGTTGCGTAAAGCCGTCATCGATGTCCTGAAGTAAGTCACGTAATGATGGTCCAGCTCTTTTCTGTTTTTGCCTTGGTGGTTCTGAAGTGCTTTCATCATTTTGGACATGATTATCGGTTGATGTATTAAGCAAAATAGTTTGACTTTCGGTTGATGGATTGGGCAAAATAGTTTGACTTTCGGTTGATGGACTCGGCAATGAATTTTGACTTTCAGTTGAAGGACTGGGCATAGTATTTTTATTGATAATTGATACGTTACCATCTCTCTTACGGTTTTTTATGTGGGGTAAAAGAAATTCAAGTAACTCAGCATATTTCCAGCTGTTTGACGGAGAAGCAGCCTGACCACTTGTACTGGCTTTCATCCTTTTAAGTGACTCTCGATGACTGTCTCGTAATTTCTTCCACTCATTCTTCGCTGTTTTCACTGTAACAATCATTAAGTCAAATTTAATAATGCATTTTTTTCAGGTTTTTAGCGACTGGTGACTCCTTTAGAACTATAGGATACAATTACAGAGTGGGTAATAATACAGTTTCTTTGATTGTTAAAGATGTATGCAATGCACTTTGGATTCATTTGCAACCAATATATATGAAGCTACCCACAGAAAATGAATGGGAAGCAATTGCAGAAAACTTTAATGATAAATGGCAATTTCCTAACTGCCTTGGTGCCGTGGATGGGAAGCATATCTCAATAAAATGTCCTCCTCATTCGGGTTCTAATTATTATAACTATAAAAAATTTTATTCAATTGTTCTTCTAGCAGTTGTTGATGCGCACAAAAGATTTATTATTATAGACATTGGTTCAATGGGCCGATGGTATTTTTGCAGATAGCGCATTTGGCTACAGATTACAAAATGGGCAACTAAACATACCCAATCATAAACCTTTAACACCTGATGGCGAGCCAACACCTTTTGTGTTTATAGGTGACCAAGCATTTCCATTACAAAAACATTTTATGAGACCGTACCCACGAAGTACATGTTTAGAAAACAGAGAAAGAAACACCTATAATTATCGTCTGAGCAGAGCACAAAATGTAGTAGAAAATGCGTTCGGCATATTGTCATCACGATTTCGTGTATTTCGTCGACCCTTCGAATGTCAATTAGAACTAGTAGATATCATTACAAAAACTACCTGTGTGTTGCACAATTATTTAATATCTTCAAGAACGACAACTAGTTTCGAAAATACCGTCAACATTGAACAGCAAACTTTAAGATCGGTACGACAAAACGATAACTTACGAGCAACTAGAGAAGCATTTCGTGTCAGAGAGTCATTTTGTAATTACTTTAATAATGTAAATATAAATTAAACTTTTAATATAATTAAACTTACCGTCTGGTATTTCCGGATTTTTTATTTCCTCCACTATTCTTTTCCATACAACATCCTTTCTATTTATGTTGTGATAATCCTTTAATTGTGTGTTCCATAAAATAGGAAATTGTTTTACGATTTCAATAAATTGCTCCATTTTTGGTACAAAACGAGCGTGCGCACGACACAAGACCTTGGGCTGCACTAGCAAAGGATGAGCGAAGGGGGTGCGGGGTAGACGGGAGGGGCTTAGTTTAGCCCGCGTAGCTGTGCATCGGCATACACAACTAACTTAGCTTTGCATATTTTAGTTAGCTCACATAGCTTAGTTCGCATAGTTTGCGGTCTGCACACAAGTATGGAAAGCTGCGTCAGCTACGCGAGCTAAGCTAAACTAACTTAGCTTAGCTTTTGGTCTGCAACCCGCATTATGTGCTTTGGATGGATTGTAGGTTTTTATTTTGAGTCGGCCTTGGTGTTTTATTTGAGACTCATCGACGACGATAGTATCACTCGGCGTATATAATTCACGAAATCTTGCTATCATTTGGACCGATTTAAGCAAAAATGATTCAGTCCACACTAACCTCATTTCGAGATAATAGAGTTTAAAGTTTATTTCGGTATTTCTCTGGCTTTGTAGTTCTAAATGTTATGTTTTTAATTTTATGTTATTCTAAGTGTTCTAAACTAATTTACATGCATGTATTTAGTAAATAAATTTTAATAGTTTCGTAGATATTCAAGAAAACTTGCGCGTGGATCATTATTACATAATACATTTTGTATGGAATTAGCTGTGTAGGCTGCGGAAAGAAAAATGCAAAAATGTTCCAAACCATGACAAAAATAAAAGCTTAAAAATGTTTATTATTTTTATTTTATTTAAAAAAACACAAATGTTACCCTACTCCTCATCCAAATCAAAGTCGGGTTCATCACAATAACCATCTATATCGTCTATTATTGCATCGTCTCCCTTCAGTTTTTTATAATAACCAATGCAATCATTTGGTATGAGATGGAATAACGATTTCAAATCGTTTAACTTCTTTTTGTTAATCAGTTTTCCTGAAGGCCATAATTCTTGCAAATCTTCTTCTATGACACCCAAATCAACACCTTTTAATTTCTTTTTAATATTCAGTTCATTGTAGTCCTCATTAAAGGAAGTTCTCATGAACAAAGAATGTTGAGTCTTTTTTGTGATTAAAATTTCTTTTGTTTTGAGCCAGTTTACTTTGCTCTTATCATTAAATATTTTTCTATTAACTATTTTCTTTTCTAGAATTTGAGATCCAACAAAATCACAACTTTCCATTTTATGGACCTGTAAAGGATTTTTGTTTTTGCATTGTTTCATAATGGCAATATAATCATCCACGGAGTATATCCTTTCATATTGCTTGAGTCGAGTCTCAATTTTAGCGAAGTCGTTGTCATTTGGTAGGAAAGTGTGTCCTGATTCTAGGTAACGGAAGCTGATTGTCTCGAGAGTGGGGTGTCTATTTAATAAAGCCTTTAAAATCAAAACGATTTTGATATTCCTGTTTTGCCCTCCGCAACAGTCACTCCACAAAATCAATTTTTTTACTGTAGGAGGTAGCACGCACTTAATATATTTCCTCAAACATGAACCCACTTCTTGGGCCCCTCTGCCTGCCTCGCCTTCAGCCCAAACAAAACAATTCCCAACACCGTTGGAAGCCGAGTGTATACCGCAGTTGTATACCCATAACTGCCTTTTGTAGAAAACTATATTGGTCGGTATTCTAGGTAAAGGCAAGGTTTTCTCCAAATCGTAAGTCAGACATTCAGTTTCTTCACAAGTTTTAGCCTGTTCAAAATCTTCCTTCAGCTTCTTCCTTAAATCTTCGGCAATTTTTTGGTGTTCTTCTTTTTCTCTTTGGGCATTTGCTCTTTCAGCTGAGGTAGTAGAATTTTTCAATGTCATTTCATAAAGATCACATTTGTTACACGTGTCTTTCTTAAGGCTCTTGCACCTCAAATTGAATTTTTGTACAAAAATATGTCTAACAACATTGAAGGATGGACATTTTTCATCTTTTCCAAATTCTTTTTCGAATTCTATTTTGAACAATTCGTAGATTTTTGGTACCGTCATTCCTGGCTGCAGATATAAAGCATCGCTGTTCTTTTCTCTACGATAATGTGACTCGTATTTTGGCAACCTTTTGATAACATCGATAATAAGCTCAATATGTCTTTGTGGCGTTTTATTCCATCCGCCTGCTGTTTCTCCTCTTTTATCTTTTATTTCTCTGTCATTGCGTTTTTTTCGAAGACTGACAGTAACTTTTTGAGGTGTTATTTGCAGAGTTCTACAAAACATGTCTCGACAAACAGGTATATTGCCAAGTGTATACGTGCGAATAAATTCGCGAGGTTTCCTCTTCGACGGGGAGCATAATGTAACGTAACTTCGTTTCTTTTTGCTTTCTGTAATGTCCATGTGTGTAATGTTAGATGTTATGTACAAAACTTGAGCTGCGTACGATTCAAGATGTACGAATCTATGAAATTCTCGTTCCCTATCTTCTTTTGAAACTAAATTAGCACAATCTTTTTTGCATGAACATTTAAAATCTATGAATTTTTTAGATGATACTTCCTTCTTTTTAGTTTGGTAAGGTAAATTTTTGTATTTCCTTTCTTTAATTTCCTGACGACTGTATTTTTGTTTGAGTTTCCTTCCTCTTTTTTTACGACCTTCATTTTCGTTTTCTGGTGCATTCTCTAAACTGCATACGATATCGTTAGCAATTTCTTGTCGGTAATTAATTTGTTTTTCCGCTTCTTCACTTCCTTCGGTGTTATTTTCTGTTTCACGTTCTATTTCTTCCATAACATCTTCAACATTAAGTCTCTCCGTTGATTTTCTTTTTTCAGTTGCCGTACTCGGAGAATGGATTAATGCCTGTGTGGTTTTGATTCTTACTTCATCACAATCAGTGTCACTTTCTGAATCTGTGGTATCTTGTGCTATAAAATCTGGATCTCTTACGCTATCGTCACTGTTATATGTTAGGTTATCATTATCTTCTAATCTTAGTGATGTTGGTTCTTCAACTATTTGGTCTAATGCAATGTGCGTATCATTAGGAACACTCTTCATTATATAAGGAGTCAGAGGTGAATATGACGGCGGAGGAATTGACAAATTGGATAGTAGCGTTGGACTACTGACATCATCATTATCTGAAAGATTAATTGCAATAAAATTAAGATGTTGATTATTGTATTTTGAACTTTAGTCTAACGAACATTTTACTGTCCTGGTATTAAATAGTACCTTACCTTCAGATATTCGTTTTTGGAAAACTTCACCAGAAGCCATTTGGCTAACATTGATTGGCGATTTGTTAACTTCGGTTTCTTCAATAGCATTCTCTAAAATAAAAGATCTTTCCCGATCTTTCAAGTTACGTACTTCATTCGTGCAATCTCGCTGTAAACAAGAGGCTAATTCCTCGTCATCACTTGCCTCGATATATGTTTCTTGTCGACTTTGAGTATTGTCAATGCGCTGAACTACTGTGCATTCTGACCCCGACATAGAGTTTATGACATCTTTTGGCTTAAAAGGGCATACCGTTTCCTCATCATTACTGTCGCTTGCTTCTACATATGTTTGCCTTTCATTAAAATGTGAACTATCTTTAATACTAACAATCCCCTGAAGTGGATTTTCAGAGCACCGTTCAACAAAAGAGTCTTCACAAGGTTCTTCAAGCATCTCATTTGTCAAAATGTTGAAAATTTTTTCCGTTTCTGGAGACATTTCTCTGATTGGCGATGACGTACAAGATTGTTGATTTTCGTCATCTGAAACAATATGGAGCCGTCGTGTATATTTTTGTATCCCTGATAAGTACTTTAACTCTTTACGTTCCACCTATTTAAAATTACGTCGGGCCACGTTCAATATAGGGTCTCAAACAAAGCGCGAAAAAGCAAATCAGCTGTTTCACACATTTTGGTTAAGTAGGTATAAACATTTTGTATAAAACAGCTGTTTTTTTCTTCTAAAAAACACTTTAAAAACAATGTGGAAATAAGTAGATACCTAGTATTATGTGTTCTTACCTAGCTTACTTTGAGCGGTTTGACGAGAGTTTTTATTGCAATAGTCTTTCTGAACCATCCTTATAATGTTATCACTCCTCTTACATTTCTTTGAGAGATGTGAATAATTAAGAAGCGAACCGCCACCTTCTACGGCAAAACAAAAAAAATGCAAATAGGTAAATAATAAGTAAGTAGGTACGTACGGTCGGCTGTAGTTAGATAGTAGGTAGGTTAGTTCCAAATAATTTGGAGCTCACCTATAGCTGTGTTTCTAGGTACCTACCAACTTATTCTGAGTAAAATGTATAGGTAGCAAGCCGGGCATAAAGGTTATTTAGCGGCTAAATATACCTAAAAGTTCATCCGTAGATTAAGTAGATATTGTCACCTGCACGTAATAGTAATTATTGTAACAAAATATGATTATAAAATACATAAACCACAGAAGTTACTGCAATGAAAACAATTTAAAAGAATATGAGTAGGTACATAAACACAACGCGATCGTAAAATATCTACGAGACATATTAATAATTATTACCAGTAGCTATCTACAATAATAAAATTACTTACCATCATCTTTTTGCCCTGCATCTGTTCTTTTACGTACACTTTTTAATATTGAATCTTTTCTATTCATTTCTAGGTTTAAGACTAAACTTTTGATAAAAACTCGAATCACCAACTTTACAAAACACAATTTAACAAATTCAATTACAATGAGATGTTACTCATGCACTTTTCTTTATTTTTACTACGCAGCAATAAATTTCACACAACGTTTCAATAGACGAGATCAGTACGAAATGACGACGCCCGCTCCCCACTCCGCCCGCTGCAGCCGCACATATTACGCGTTTGCAGCGGCGCGAGTAGGTAAGTTTATTTAAAGTACCTACCCACAACCTAATAAAGTAATAATGTTTGCAATGAGTGCAGTTTTTTGTTTTGAAAAATATTTAATGACACAATAGTATTTACTCAACAATTACTTAATAAACAAATTTGCCATAAATTGCGAAGTGGATCCTTTTTGTTTATTCAATTAAAGTATAATATAGTTTTCATTTCAAAATTGCAAAAACGTTTCAAGCTCTGAAGTTCATTTTGTGTTAAAATTTAAATGAAGAAAACACGCAGCAGCATTATTTGCAAAAAAGATTCAAGTGAGGTGGATCGTTTTTGTAAAACTTTAACAGTAATTTTTCACTGCGCTTAAAGTTTTACAAAAACGATCCACCTCACTTGAATCTTTTTTGCAAAACTTTAGCGCATTTGAAATGGTTGGTTTAGAAATATGCAAAAATGATCTTCAATAAGTTTGTCTACATGACCACATTATTCTAAAAAAATAGAATAAATTTCATGCAAAACATACAATTTTATTGCAGGTACAAAAAAATGCAATAAAAGATAGAAGGTTTAAATAGTTATATACGTATTTCATTAAAGTTTTCGGTATAAAAATAATATTTTGTTTACTTTTTAGCCGAGATATTAATGATAATTTTATATTTAACCGTGAATCGTTTTTTAAGAATTGAATTTTTCGTTTTTCTTTAATTAAATAGAATAGTCATGTGGTCTGAATCAGTATACTTCTGTAGTCGAATGTTATTTGGAATTGAGTTAAAATGATTCAAGGTTATTGGAACATTTAAGCAGAATGATTTTTATAATATTTTCCATATTGTATAAAAAGCATTATTGTTCCAAGTAGTTTGAATCATTATAGCAAAAAACAAAAAACCTATATCAGGGCAACCAAGAAAATGCAAAAATGATTCTAATAGCTTGAAACATTTATGCATTATGAAAAAATGATGTTCGCTATGACAGTTGTGGTTTGGACCATACGGATTTTCGTCAATTATTAACATAGAGTTCCGAGTCTTTGATATGTTAAAATATACCTTATTTAGAGTACATAAGTCACAAAAACTCGAAATTGTCGAGATTGTGGGTTGGATCATTTTTGCATAAATCGGTCCATTTTATCTACTAAAGGTTGTATCCGGTACAAAACATCACTATTATCAGGTTGCACGTTTTCGAAATGCCAACAACGCAGTATATTTGTAAATCGATTATACGACATGGAAATTTTGTGAATAAAATCACAATAGTACAAAGGATCCATTTTCCAATAATGCTCAATGGAAGGTTTCTTATCTACCCCCATATAAAGAATGACTGCGAAGAATTTCTTCATTTCTTCAATAGAAACATCAACCCAACGAGACATTCTAGAGAATTGCTTCGTGTGCACCCTCTTTAGCAATTCAGCGTATGAATTTGTTTTTTCTACCATGTAATGAATAATTTCATCACATACGAAATACTCCATAATTTTTTCAATTGTAACTGAACCGTCTTGATTTCTGATGACCAGAGAATTTTGCAAACCAGAAGAACCTATAAAAGCTTCTCTGCCGATGGGCAGAATATAATCCACCCATGTCGGATCCCGATTGGCCTCAGAGTCGAACTCAGTTTCAGACACTTGCTGCTCCTCAATTTGATTATTTTCCTCTGCATCTTCAGATTCATTTTGCTCCTCTCTAATAGGTACATACACGTCGTCACTGCCATCACTGAAATCTTCGTCTTCACTGCTTTCTAAAATACGCCGTAATTCCTCGTCTGTATACAAGCGCCCAGAACCCATTTTACACACAAATACACACACTTTCCAGATAATACTCGTGAACTTTTGAACTTAAATAAATTGAATTGACTTGAATGTTTTATTGAAAATGTCATAAAACATCGAAATATGTGTCATTTGTTGTCTATTGTTTTATTTTTGCATAGATAATTATAATGCACAAGCGACCTCGATGGCGTAGTGGTTAGTGTAACCGACTGCCACGCCTGAGGTCGCGGGTTCGATTCCCGCACAAGTCAAACATTTGTGTGCATGAACATGGGTGTTTGTCTTGGTCTGGGTGTTTCTATGTATAATACGTATGTATTTAAAAAAAAAAAAAAGTATATATGTATGTTTATCCATTGTCTAGTACCGATAGTACAAGCTCTGCTTAGTTTGGGCTAGATGGTGTTGTGTGTGTGTGGTAGAATAGAATAGAATAGAATATTTATTGTTTATAGTTTTCTTTTTGCACAGATAATTATATGAATTATATCTGATTCATGGGACGTATAAGGTGACGATACGTTATGATACGCTCATGAATCATATGAGCGTCATGATTTTTTTTTGTTTTTTTAGGATCTTTTCGACACTATTATAATTTCATATTAACTTAATAAGCCCTTAAAAATATTAAAAAATATGTATTTGCAAAAATAACCCGGGACATTTATAGTGCAAAAACTTGATTGTATGGGGACAGGGAACCTGTTACATTACGGTTCTTAGCGACAGGAGATTCTTATACCAGTTTGCAGTATCTCTTTCGCATCTCGAAACAATCTATATCGAAGATTGTTCCTGAAGTTTGTGATGCCATTATCGAACATTTAAAGGATTATGTAAAAGTAAGTGTAAAAAGAAAACAATATCTTATAAATATAGTCCAATCACTTTAATTATAACCTTTACATTAACTGAACACAAATACCTAACAAAAAAGAAAACTAAAGAAAAGTGAAATTAATTTTAACGTGTCGCTCGCATTATGTTTTAGTATATTTAGGAGCCAGAGGAAGAGGAGGAACCTCTGATGGATTTTGAGAAGTCTTCGTAGGAGAAGGGGGAAGTGGAATCTTTGATTGAATTGGAGAAGTCATAGGAAAGGGGGTACTTGATGGTTGAGAAGGTAGTGGTGAGGGTGGCATCGGATCAGTGTGAGATGAAACGTGAATGCCAGGATGTGGGGTAATGGGTGGTTGAGGAGGTAATGGTGAGGAAGACGTCGGATCGGTGTAAGATGAAGTGTGAATGCTAGGACGTGGGCTAATAGGTGGTTGAGGAGGTAACGGTGAGGGAGACGTCGGATCGGTGTAACATGAAGTGTGAGTGCTAGGACGTGGGCTAATAGGTGGTTGAGGAGGTAACGTTAAAGGAGACGTCGGATCGGTGTAGGATGAAACATAGCTCTGTGTATAATAGCCATATTGTTGATAAGCTCCTGTGTCGGCTTGAAATATTATTCCGCATATATCTTTTTTAACATGTGCCAGAGTCACTGGATCATATTTTCTCAATTCGTTGGCTATGTATTGTCCAAATGCCGAATATGAGTCACATGGCGGCTGTGGGGTTGGCTGTGGTTCAGCGCACTGCTGGAGAATCCTGAAAGCCTCGGAAAGAGTTTGGTCCGATGAATCGTCTGTGTCTTTCGCTGGTCTTTTTTCCTTCGTTTTCTGGATCTCTGGTCCTGTGTTCTAACTCTAGATTGTGTGTTATTGGTGTCATCTTGTTGTAGTTGCTGATTTTCTATAACTTGAATATTGTCCTTATTAGGTGAAGGGTCTTGAGCGAGTTGAGTTGCGCTTACTGTTTCGTCGTTAGTATCGGTTTCTTTCTGTAAATAATATAATACACTTTATATCAATTTTAGGTGCCAGCTACAGAAAAAGAGTGGCTCGCAATTTCAAATGGTTTCCTAAATAAATGGAATTTCCCACATGCTGTAGCAGCGATGGATGGCAAGCATGTTGTTTTACAGTCTCCCATAAACAGTGGTAATGACTACGATAATTACAAATCATTTTCAAGTATAGTTTTGTTCGCCTTGGTAGATGAAAATTACAAGTTTTTATATGTAAATGTTGGGAGTAAAGGACGAATTTCTGATGGGGGTGTATTTAAAAATACAATATTATACCAAAAACTTGAAAAAAGAGAGCTCAACATCCCATCACCCACAATTTTGCAAATACCGTACTCTACCAAAGTACCATTTTATATACTAGGTGACAAAGCTTTTCAGCTGAATGAATACACAATGAGACCTTACGAGGGCAATCCAGAAAGAGGTTCAAAGGAAAGAATTTTTAATTATAGACTCTCCAGAGCACGAAGAGTTGTAGAAAATGCTTTCGGGGTGTTAAGTTCTGTTTATAGAGTTTTGCGTAAACCAATGTTATTGGAACCGGAACAAGCAACAAAAGTGGTCTTAGCATCAGTTCATTTGTATAGGTAACTATTTACGGAGAACATCTTCTAATAACTTTGAAGTTTCTGGCTTGTTTGATGCGGTGGGAAATGACGGGGAAATGGTAGAAGGAAGTTGGCGAAATGAATCAGAACCAACATCATTATTACCAATTCAACAAATACCACGACGGGGATCAAATAATGCTAAAGAGATACGAGACCACCTAGCAAGACATTTTATTAGGAATGGAACCGTCTCATGGCAAGATAACTATCAGTAAGAAATATTGTATGTACTTACATTGTCTATAGTATCCCGCGTGGTACCTGGCTCGTTCCTATCAGACATAAATGCAAAGGCATTATATGCAAACCAGCTGGATTTATAAACGTCATCACGACCTGGAAGATAAAAGTGACAAGTTTTATAATAGTAGATAATTGTTCTTAGTAGGTAGTAAATGTGAAAGCAATTAATAAATGTATACCTGATCCTGTCAAACGACTTTTTTTTTCTCGTGATTTTTCCCGCCGGTAGGATCCCATCAATGACTCCATCTTCTTTTTTAAATCAGGAACCGGCATATTCATCTCGCGGCTAATATTTAACCAGGCATCTTCTCTAAGCCCTCTATTTGTATAATTAGGATCACTTGCATTCCATAGCCAGGTGTTTACACCATAGAGAGATATTAATTTCAAACAAAATTCTTTATCCATAATTATTATGCTCGAGCGAGGCACGAAACAGAATACGCGTGCGTCCAGAGTGCGCGCGGCAAACGACTGAGGCGCCTTTGAGCAAAACAAAAAGCCGACACTCGGTGGCTCGGCCGCTCGGTCGCTCGCCCGCGGCGGTACACCCGCTTTCCTCGGTCGAGGCACGTCTACATAGACCGAGCAGCCTCGCGCGGCAAATGCCTCGCGAGGCGGCTCGCTCTGTGTAGACCCGCCTATTGAATAATTTAGGTTTTCACCCTTTTAATGCATTCGTGACGACAAACCGGTTTTTGTTGAGTTACCTGGTTAGTTATGATCAGTGATCGGAGTAGGTAGATTGAAATGGGGTCATTGATCCGAAACGTATATATTAATATGGACATTCCTCCGGAATTGGTGGATTATTTAAAAAAAACCGGAACTTATGTAGGAATTTTATTCTGCCAGAGTGGAAGGAGTCATTTGATGATTTGCCATCCTCAAAAAAAGGTAGGAATTGTAATAAAATGAGCAATATTATTCTTTATTATTCTTCATATTTTTTTTAACGGCACACAGTCACGATTTGACAAAACCCAACGACCAATCAGAACAAAGGATCATGGGTGGTACAATAACCGGTTATCAGAACAATGCGTACGCCCGCCGACGACATGCCAGGTATGTGCGTGTGGACTGAGTGATCTTTTCAAAAAACTCATCCAACCACAACCAAATTATACAAGGATTTAGGGAACAATTGTGAAAACTTCATGGTAAGGTATAAAATTTGTGAAACCTAAACAAAGAAAGTTAGAACTAATTAACTGGATCACTCAATCTGGACACCTGAAGAAAAAGCCATAACGCGTATCCATGAATATACTACCTATGTGTTTATAATTTGCATTTGAAATAATTGTGAAGAAATTGTGAAAGCTGTTAAACAAATTTTCGATTCGTTTCAAAGCCGTGTTTAAGTTTTAGAACGATTTATATGGATCACTCAGAATACACTATATTCAGTTGAGTGATCTTTCAAAACACCACCTTATACTGAAAAAGTATGAAACAATATCATGTTTATTATAAATTATGCTTCTGGGAAAATTTGTGACACAAAGATCATGATTGAAATCTTACTGGCTTAGGAGAAAATAAAAATCTTGTATTTTCTCGATCGTCCCAACTGAGTGATCCTTATCTTGAACAATATTTAACCCTTTAATGCATTTGGTATCAAAAATGATACATCGAGTTTAAACCAGTCCTTCACGATCAACTTATATTTGTGGTATGCAAAGAATGTGTCTAAAGCTTTATCTATGGTTATTCTTTAAAAAATAAGAAATGTGACAGTTGACAGATTTGACATTGCACTGAAACTTCATTTGAAAGTTGAACTGGCGCTAAAAAGTTTGTACCGAAAATTTATACTTTTTAAATCTGTTGGAATTCGAGTAAAAGTTTGAGTTTTGGTGCAATAAAAATTACAGAATGAGTGGTAAGTTCAAGAATTACTATATGATACTTATATTTTTTGATTTTGTTTCTTTACCTGACCAGAAACTAACATTTGTGGCTTGTATCAAAATTGATACTTTATGCAGTAACGGTCCTTTTGAATGCCATAACACTGTGCTATAACAATGATTTGTTTTTACTTTATTTTCGCATGTTTACTTGGCTATTTAGCTTTTAGGTGCTGATTTCAATTTTTTTTATTGTTTCTTAGATCGAAGGATAGAAGAAATACTTATAGCATTGGAAAATGGTGAAAGGAGAATGCTCACGAAGTATGGGGAAAAAACCCAGGCCCGGCGCAAACGATTTGTATCTCAGTTTATCAGTATAAATGTGTAATAAAATGCCGTATAGGCGCCATCATCGAAAACGATGGCTAAATGTAGGAAATTGCTATTTGTTTTTTGGCAGGGACTATATTTAAATCGATCAGCAGTGGACGTCTTTTGGCTGGTATCAAAACATCATTTATTATAGATTATTCAAAGTTCATTCATTTTCTACATCTAATATTACACTTTGTAGTGAAAGTGCGGGATTTGCGAAACCATCTTGGTGCCTTGCCCACCCAAGGTAGTATATGACTGACATCACATGGGCACAACAACCCAGCGTCCTTTTCCCATGTATGCATGAACAATAATATTCGGCAATTGCATTTCTCCCACTACCTCCACTATATAAAACGTACGTGTAATACGTCCTATTTTTTACATGTCGTGAATTGATGCGACACCTGATGAGTTGACAGTCATCACCTCCATTTAAATTCAATGGCATAGGGTTTCGATAAACTTCCATTTCATACACACCGCTACGCTTGATGTGCTCGCTACAGTACGAGGCAGCTATTTTCACGTGGTACGTGCCCACAGCAAACAAAATCAACTCTTCTTGTGTGAATGTTGGGAAGTCCACCACTTGTGGATCGTTGGCTTCCATTCGCACAAACGCCGTCCTTTGTCTGTTCAGATTGTTAAGAATTACATGATCTGCCAATAGATTTGGTCGATTCATTCTCGTATTAATCGCTTCAATAAATTGATCCGTGTACTGACTGTCTTCGTACGGCTCCTGGTAGCAGTTTATTAGTGCTGCGGCTATCCTGAAGTCCGACATGGTGGTATATAACGTGCGATTGAATACCCTGTATTTAAACATCTTGAAGTCCCTTTTAAATCTGCCATTTATTGTTTCAACGACCCATCTACATATGGTTATCAGTCTAGATTTGTTGGCCTCTTCGCAAGTTAATTGGTTTTGGCCGCGGCTTTTAGAAGGTGGCATATAGACTACGTAACCGTGAGTTTCAAGCGTAGAAACGGCATCGCGGAATCCTCTATCTACAATAAATACGTCACCCGCTTCTAAGAAATAATTAATAACAGATTCTTCCGTCGGATCTTCGTGGTTCCGTAGAATATTTTTCATTATTGTTGCGTCTGAGGATGTTGCTGCGTATGGGCCCAGCACTTCAATAATATGACCGTCTCCGCAAACCAACATAAATGGCTTTATTAAATTGGTGAACTTGTGTAAACTGTAGCTCAGTTTTTGAAAGAGAAAGTTCGAACTCTTCTGTATGAAGATATAGCTACCGTCGCATATTAAAATGGCTTTTGGCGATTCGTTACTCCCAAATATATGGTTAGGGAGAACCCTGTTTCTTTGTATCACTTCTTCTCTGGTAATGTGATCAAACCCCAAATGCAGAGGAACGAAATCGTTGAGTAGGCAATCTCTGGCTAAGTGAACTTTGCGGTCTATAGTTTGCCTGGATTTGTTAAAAATTGTACCTAATCGTACACTAGGTTCACCAGTTCGTATTTTGCTGAGATATATACCCAAATCTTCTCGAGCGGAATTTGATCGACGACGCAAGCTCGGTAATTGTTCATATAAATTGTTGAACTGCTCATGATTTAAACCGGTCCAGAAATGTAAGTCTTCCGCGGTTAGTTCATTAGTATTATTAAAGTCCAGGACACATTGATGTTCTAGAGCTAGCGTATACGTCCTGACAATATCAGGAATACAGCTAGCGTTGAAGTTTGATTGGCGGCGTGTCACAATAAGGGGTATTTCTTCCAAGGTGGTGGTCAATAAATGATTTTGACAAATTCTTGCAAGCTGCGGTATGTGCAATTGGTAGTAGCTCAAAAGAAAGACCTTGATGCTGTTCGGAACGGCACGGAGCTGACCGTTATTGCAGTCGTCCGCCATGCAACGCCGTGATGTATTAGCCACACGAGTGAATCCGGGAACAGGGAATTCATTTTGAGGGTCGCGTGGAACTTGTAAATCACGACGTAATGCCTCGTTGATCCTGTGCCAACAGGCGTGGCAAATCGACCTTGATCCGTCAAATGCCACCTGTAACAGACATATACATCAAAATAAAAATATGCTTCTAGCAGGATTCGAATTCGCAACCGCTGGCGTTGCAGGCAAGGTCGATAACCATCAAAACAAACGCACCATCATTGATGCAATAATAATAAACAGTTAACTTATTAACATCTTCATCATTTATGTTCTTTTAAGACCACGCAATTCTACACTGAATCAACTAAACCGATTGCTTTATAATTAAAAACACGAATAAATACAAAAATAAAAATAAGTACAAACAAAAGTAGCAACAGGCGGCCTTATTGCAAAAAAAAACATTAATAAATAGCACATTTCAATCGGTTTCAAAGTATTACAGTTAAGCGTGGCAGTTTTAGTAAGGTGGTGTATATTGTTATCTTGATACGACAATACTGATACTAACTAATCCTTTTAAATAAAAATGTAGATACCTCTAGTGGCGGTTCGATGTTCCGTAGAATGTATTCGGCGAATTCTCGGCGAGATTCAAAAAAACGCTGAGATAAAACATGATATCGAACTCGTCCGCGTCGCAATGAACGATCACACGTAACACAATGGTCCATTTTCATCAACTACCATTCACATGCAAAGTCGAAGTCCAGAATAATGCCAATGTTATCAGAGTGTCGAAATACGGTGAACGAGAAAAAAACACAGATCGCAACGAAGTACAACGAAGGACTGCGCATGATCCTATCGTTTTGTGACCCAAACAATATAACCACTGGCGCGCAGGTATAAAATGCGACGCAAATACGTAGCACCTACAAGAGTGAGCGAGATAGCATGTGTTTGCAAATGCCTCTCGTGCGATCCACTCAATTCGAGCGCTAACGCTGATTCATTTGTACTCGTACAGCTACCCATTGTTAATATCGCTCTCTCGCTCGCACTTGGAAGTCTTATAGCACGCTGTATTGATGAGGGGGTGATCTGTGATTGATGCTCACGGCGCATACGAAGCGTATTAACTCAATAAAATAATGAGATATTACTAAGTTTCATATAACAAAACAATGATAAAAATTAATCCATGCTAAAAAATAAATAGCAATTTCCAACATTTAGCCATCGTTTTCGATGATGGTACCTATATGGCATTTCATTACTCATTTATACTGATAAACTGAGATACATATAGTTTGCGCCGGGCCTGGGTTTTTTTTGAGCATTCTTCTTTCGGATGATGGTATGGAGTCTGACGGAGAGGACATTCCGTACTATCCAACTCGGGAATCTCTAATTAGAGATCTTGAAGATGACATAAACGATAATTGTGAAGAAGCAGAGGATACGGATAATTGCCCAGATCCGCCACTGTTTCAAGAAGATTTATTGCCTGTAAGAAATTCACCAATAGGTACATATTCTCAACCCGCAGTTCTTACAAATGCTAGAAATTTGATTTGGAGAAAGCAATCTTTAATTTTTGATGAAAGTAAAACCAAATTTGAAGGAACTGAGGAGTTACATCAAGACATAACCGAATTAGATACGCCGTACCAGTTTTTTAAAAACTATTTTACCGATGATTTTCTACAAGCAATAGTTGATGAAACAGTGAGATATTCTATTCAACAAAGACCTGACAGACCTGAACAGTTTACCATTACTGATCTCCGAAAATATTTAGGAATATTAATATTCATGTCAGTTTATAATTATCCCAACACCAGATCTTATTGGCACAACAAATTTGGTTTTCAGCCTATCAGAGAGGCAATGTCTGTCAATACATTCGAAAAAATCCGCAAGATTTTACATTTTAACAACAATGCTGATCATTTACCTGTCACTCACCCACAGCACGACAAATTGCATAAACTTCGACCCATAATAGATCACCTCAATCAAAAATTTGCTAGTGTCACAATAGAACAGCGATTGTCGATAGATGAGCAAATGTGCTCAACCAAAATTGGTCATTTTTTAAAACAATATTTACCCAATAAACCACACAAATGGGGTTTCAAATTATTTGTGCTTTGTAATTTGATGGGCTACGCATATAAATTCATAATCTATAGTGGCAAAGAGACAAATGATAGGGTAGAGAATGAACAAGGAGTAGGTGTTGTGGGCCAAACTGTTCTGAATTTACTAAGAGTTGTTCCAAGACACAGGAATCATATTGTTTATTTTGACAATTATTATACATCGCTGCCATTGATGTACCAACTGGCGAAAGAAGGTATTCAGTCTTTGGGCACAATCCAAAGAAATCGACTTGGAAAATCATGTAAGCTACCGAACAAACAAGAAGTTATGAAAACTACTATACCAAGAGGAACTTTTGATGAATATGTAACAAATTATGAGGGAGTAGACATAACAACTGTAAGCTGGAAGGATAATAAGCAAGTCGTCTTAGCTTCCACTTATGTAGGTGCACAGCCAGTGGAAACTATAGAGAGATATGACAAGAAAGAAAAAAGAAGGATAAAGATTGATTGTCCAAAAATCATAAAAGAGTACAACGCCCACATGGGGGGCGTCGATTTGATGGATTCGCATTTAGGTAGATACAAAATCAGGATTAAGAGTCGAAAATGGTATATAAGGATTTTCTACCACTTACTAGATCTCACAGTTATAAATTCGTGGGTACTTTACAAAAAAGCTCTTCGCCAAAAAGGTGTCGCCGCAAGAAACATTTATAGTCTTGCCGAGTTTCGTGCTGAGCTAGCTGATGTTTTGTGCAAGTATACCCCAAATATACCTAGAGGTCGTCCGAGTACAAGCAGCCTACATGATGAACCCCAAGCAAAGATTCGCAGGGGAAAACCATGCCAAGTAATACCGGCCATGGAAATCAGGTTAGACAATAGTGACCACAACCTTATTAGGAGTGATGGGCGAGGTAGGTACATGTTGCCTGCCTGTTCTTTACTAAGCACTATAAAATGTAGCAAATGTAATGTCTTTTTGTGCAGCAAAAAATCCAAAGACTGTTTTAGTGTATTTCACAATAGCGCAAACATATAGTTTATAATAAGGAAATTTTTTATACCAAAATGCATACAGTATCAAAAATGATACATTCAATAAATTCTCTTTATTATAATATAAATAACGTTTTTTATTTTTTTTATTATTTTTCCTAATATCTGGACACTATTTTCTTTTAATTAATATTTTTTCAGCACAATTTTATGATCTCATGCATTTAAGGGTTAATAAACCCAAACTTATAGGTGGAAGGTAGTTACATCAGAAATTGTGAAAAAAGTTGTACTAAAATTTGACGAACCAATCGTCCTTGTAAGTGTTATATTTTAAAAGATAACTCATTTTTTCAATCCTTAAGGAAATCGTTGAGTAGGGTTACCATATCGGTTTACTAGAGTACCGAGATTTGTGGGGTGATGACCCGTCCACCCACTGGACTCACCCACTGGTAGGTGGACGGGTAATTCACAATTACCCCTCCACCCACTACACTAGTGATTACATCTATTAACCGATTCAGTGCGGATGATGCCGCACAGGCACCATGTAAATCTATTGCGTATGGCGTGTGGTGCCCGAGAGGATACAAAACTAAAACATAAAAAAATCGGCTAAAACGACATTTGTCAAAAGAGTCCCGTAAATAAAAGTGTCTTTATTTGTCACCCATATCATGCCTACAGTGTTCGTTTCAAGTAATTTCGTAAATTAGCAGACTTCAGGGGTTGTAAACCAAGTTGTCGAGTCACATTTTATTATTGATTATTGCAACGTTAATCACTGGATAATTCTAACAGTCAATTTCTGGAATGTTTTTCAAAAATTCAAATGCTTTTGTCATAAGGTTCATTTTTGCCTCAAAACATGATGGGGTTACAAAGAGTGCGGGGCGGATCGGCGACTTAACAAACAATGGGTTTTACCCATTTTTTTTTGCGTTGTTTGCCGGCCTTTCGCCTACAAAGATCCGTATGCCCTTGCGTATACGGTTGATTATTGTTTAAAACTACGCACCGTTCATAATTGCTTGCGCCGGCGCGGCGCATAATTTTTCACCCCGCACTTCTGTCTTGCTACCCTTTTTAAACAGACGTGATCTTACTGCTTATATTATCGACGACATTCGACATTTTTAAATAGTTAGACATATGTAGATATTTTTTATCAATAAAAATACATTTACATTCTTATCCAAATAAAACACTTTATAATCATGTAAGTGTTTGTAGGTACGAGTAGAATATTTTTGATTCATTAGAATCGGACCCATAAGACATCCCATTTAGTTATATGTTCTATATTACAGTGTTTTGTAGAGAAACAATGTTACCATCAAAATAGCGGATTTAATCCTTAAGTCCCCAAGCGGTTGCGGGCTACTAAAACTATTGTTCGCGAACAATAGTTTTTTCTATTGTGTCTGGTTTCTGTGTAGTCAATAGGTAAGATTGTTTCCCTACAAAACACTGGAATATAGAACATATAACTATAAATAAGTATCAAATCGCTGCAAACTCAAATGGTACGTGAACAAATTCTATATAACACTTTTGAATAAATAAATCCATAAAATAATGCAAAAAGGTTTACAACACCTAATAGAAATTAGTCACTTACCTTCCATTTCCATAAAAACACAGAGATTGTCACTTAAACGCTCTGGAGGAATTTACTGACCGCGTACGTTCGATACACAATGGCAAATGACTCTTTAACAAGTGGAAACACGAGAAAAAGCTAAAAGTTACAATTCATGGCGGATGATTCCCCAGGGGAATCATCAAAGTCTCTGGCGCTTGGTGCCCCAGAGGCATCACGGATTTTTTGTTTGACGCCAGGCACTAAAGATTGCTAAAAAGACCTCCGCACGGAATCAGTTAATCGATTTATTTTAAAAATCAAACATTTTTTTTTGCTTTCATTTTATTAGTAAGTTCATGTTTGTTATAATCGGTTATAATAAACACGGAGACTGAATTATATTCCAACAGAATCAACCACTATAGATACCCGCTTATTAGACCTATTTATATAAATCTCATTTGCCACTTTTACGTCATAAAACTTTATAATAAAATCAATTACGATAAAATGGGATGTCATCTATCATCGTTACTGCAACTGATAGTGGAGTGCAATATATTATTTAGATTGTATCTGCATAATGAGTGCGGCAATAAAATTTATACATCGCAAACGTGGTAAAATATTAATATTTAGAGGATATCAATATGTGAAACAGAAAGTTTATGCTAACAAATCTTCATTATGGAATTGTACTCTAAAACAAAAGCTCAAATGTAAAGGATCTATTACTATTAATGAAGTGAGTAAATTGTTTTTAATTTTTTTTTCTTTTTTTTATTGATTTTTTTTTGGCCTACCTTCTTTCATTTATTACGGGTTCCGACGATTACGATTCTCATCGTTCTGTTTTTTTATTATTTTTAGAATAATGAGTACATCAAGACTGCACCTCACATAAAGGAATGTAAGGCTGATGATTACAAAAATGAAGTAGCGTTAGCTATGGATAATGCAAGAATGGATGCTGCAACAACGTGTAAACCTATTACAAAGATTTATAGAAAACATATTGAGCCTTTAAAAGACAAAGGTCATGCGATATTAACCCCAGTGCCATCATTTAATAATGCTAAACATTCGTTATATACCTAATAGTAGAAATCAACATTATCAAGTACGGAAAACTATTTATACTAAACTCAATGAAGTAGAAGTACCGATTAAATTTAAACAGTATTTAAAAGCAGACTATTACCATTCGGATGATAACATTAGAATATTAATCTTTGCAACAGAAGATTCGTTAAGGCTCGTGAATGACGTAGAAGAGATTTTTATAGACGGTACATTTAAGTCAGTCCCCTCTCCGTTTTATCAGTTAGTCGTCATACATGTCGAAAATGGAAGCAACTCTGCGTCAACTAAAGTCAATCCATTGTTTTATGTGCTCCTTCCCAACAAAAATGAGAAGACATATACAATAATGTTTGATTTGATAACTACAGTCGTTCCAAATTTTAAGCCAAAAATAGTTCACAGCGATTTCGAGTTTGCTATAACAAACGCACTTAAAACTTTCTTTCCAAAAATTACTGTTGTTCGATGCTACTACCACTATACAAATAGTCTTTGGAAAAAGGCAAAAACACTATCCATTAAATGTAAAACTTTACGACGCATCGTGGGTTTATGTTGCAGCTTACCTCTTTTACCAAATAACAAGATTAATGAGGGTTGGAATTACATAACTAACGAATGTAATAATATTAATCATAAAAAAATAGAAAAGTATATGTCTTACTTCAAAAAATTTTATCTCAAAAAAAATTTCATCGACGTATGGTGCGTATATAACAAACGTCACAGAACAAACAATGTTAGTGAAAGCTGGAATTCTGGGATTAATAAAAATATAAATAAAAATTATACGACGGTTGCAAAGTTGTTATCCAAAATATTTGCACCAAACAGGAAATTAACAGATGGACGCGATGAAATGTACAAAATTCGAGATAATCAGATAATTAATGCACAATTGCAACTAATAACGAATGACATAAGCATTGGTAATTTTTTAGAGATATTACGTTAATTAAGAACCTAGGTGCCTAAGTATATCTAATATTAGAAATGAGATGGATAAAAAATGTATGGGCGTGTGTCCATAAAAAAATGTATGGGCGTGTGAATGCTTATTAATTTTCGATAGGTAGTCATTTGTTTTCGATGTTCATTTGTTTCATCAACATTCATTTGTTATCTGTTGAAAAGTTTTGCATGTATTACTAACTAATTGAATTTGCAATTTATGTTCTAGGATTCCTAGCCAGTTTATGGTTAATTTTTTTTAATAAAATGAAAGCAAAAAAAAATGTTTGATTTTTAAAATAAATCGATTAATAGATGTAATCACTAGTGTAGTGGGTGGAGGGGTAATTGTGAATTACCCGTCCACCTACCAGTGGGTGAGTCCAGTGGGTGGACGGGTCATCACCCGATTTGTGTGAGTTTTGTTTTTAGAGTGTTTTGTTAGTGACAAGTTTTAGTAAAGTTAGGTATGTATATATATTATACACTGTATTAGGTTTATAATAATACTAAGGAATTCTACATACAAAAAAAAGATCAGAATATTTAAAGTAATCAAAGATATTAACTTTTATTTAGTTTTTTTTCTAATATTCATAATTACATATATGGAACCTAATCGATAAACCCGTAGGACAAAGTATGGAAAATAATTGGCTCTTTTTCTTTGCTGTTATACATTTTTGCCATCAAATCATCGTAACAGACTATTTTGTCGTTATGGAAACCATGTCCTCTGTAGTGGCCAATATTATCGGGACTTAATGAAGGAATAAATTCTACACCGCCTAACAATTTGTAACATCTGTTTCTTACATAAATTGTATTTGGTACATCTCTTAAATTAATTTTATCACAGCCGTTCAAATCAAAGGATATTAAATTTGAAAGTTCATAAGTAATAACAGTTTGACCTTTACAAAAATTACATGTATTTGTTTCATTACCAATAATGATTGCATCTTCTAGGCTCAAAATGCCAAAAATAGAAATTAACCCTTAACCCTTAACCCTTTCTATGCGGCTGGCGTGATATTACGTCCAACCTAAATCCGTTTACCATACGGTGGGCGTATTATTCCGGCAAAACTTATTTGTCGCTACAAACGAACAGGTCAATGAGAAGGGTAGCTCTCCTGTGCGGAGGTTAGAGAACACAACCGCCCTGTGTGAAATTGGGGAATAATACTTAGTATATGTTATACTTTACAAGTGTTACAAGGTTTAGTATATTACGCTACAAGTGTCCCAAGGTTCAGAATTATTTAAGGATAAGAACGTGTGAAAAGTATGAATAGTGGTAAGTTGTTGTTTACTTTAGACATGGAGTACCTATTTTTTGTTTGTGTTGACATTTAAACATTTGCATTTCGATATTTGTCGTAGATAAAACTTTCGATGACACTGAAATTGACGAAAATGAACCATATTCGCAGCCATTTTTCATTGACGATGATGCGATGTCGCAAAGCATTTTGTCGAGAAAACGTGAAAATGAAAATGAAACTGAAATTGCCCCAGAAGATTCGAGTTCTACAGCTGAAGAGTTTAAAGAATCTCAGGATCTTTTTAAGATACCCCAACAGGCAATTCGAAATAAAGTAAAGTGTGTAAATGACATTAGAAGCAATCAAAAATCGGAATACAATCCTGATCCTAAATCTGATGAAATCAATAATTCAGGCTCAGATACTAATCAAATACGTGAAAAATCATTTTGTTTAGAATGTGTTCGAGAAAAAGGAATAGACAAAAGGAATTACCACTTCAGCCTTTTATTGATGGAAGAATTACAATTCTTAAGGCCATGTATGCGGTCTAATGCTTATGTTGAAATTTTAAAAGTGGTTAATTTTTTTAAAAACAAGCATGCCGGTGATTTGGAAGATAATGACGATGATAACAATTGATTATGGATTTTTATGTGTTGTAATAATTAAAAATGACATTTTGAAATTTCAAAAGTACCAATTTAATAAAAAATATGAATAAGGTACATGACTATTATTTCAGATCGAGTAGGTATTTTAACAAAACTTCCTTTTAGTTAATAGGTATTTTATACTTTTTCAAACTGTAAGTAACAAAACTGAATAAATGTATTAGTAGGTAGGTGTAGTTTAGTGTTCTGCAACCTATAATTTCAGAATTCCGCCAAAGTATGATATATACGGAAACATGGTTCTACACACAGTGCAACACCGCAAGTTGCACACATATAACGTGTCTCGGTTCTTTTTCTTGTATATTTCTTTGTATTGTGACAAACGTGACACTTGCGCGATGGAAACTTCTTTTTATTTGTTTCTGGAACTTTGCTAGGAAAATGACGGCTTACAAGACGAATAGGATTCAGAGCATTAGGAGTAGGAATTACACTTCTCATAGCGCAATATTTCTCTAGCATGCCTTTAATAACCTGCAGTTGAAATTGGGCAAGAGGTAATTTCTGCTTTACTGTAGAATATGCTATATGGCTGTTGTATAACATCATATCAAACATATGAAATACCATTTTCCTGTACCATTTTAAACTTTTCCTAAGACACTCTACCGAATTGATCATCATATCGGTCTTGTCCACAGCTCCCTTACCAAAATTGTAGTCCACCACGCATTTAGGCTTCATTTGATTTCTTCGCGTAGGCACCATTTCTGCACTATGGAATGAAGAAATCATATAAATATCTCTTTTAGATTTCCATTTTAGGGCCATTAATTGGTTTGTATGTTTAACTTCCATTTCACCGGTCATTAATTTTTCATTGAACTTAGGCATTGATTTTCTATTACGTCTTACAGTACCGCAGCAGTTAGTCTGATTATCGTGAAGATATTTATATAATGCTGGACTGGTGTACCAATTGTCAGTAAATAAAGTGTAACCCTGATTCAAGTAACCATTCATCAAAGTTTTGACGACAGCTCCAGAAACACCTACTTCTTTATCAACTGGGACAGTGCCCTTTCCTGTGTAAATAATAAAGTCCACAATATACCCTGTTTCCACATCACATAATACATAAAATTTCACTCCAAATCTGCTTCTCTTTGATGGAATATATTGCCTGAAACATAATCTTCCCTTAAAAAGAACTAAGCTTTCGTCTATACAGATTCGATCTCCCGGAGTAAAAGAATTTTTAAATGTCTCTTTGACGTAATTGTAAAAATTCCGTATTTTACTTAATCTGTCTGCCTGATTAAATTCTTCCTCGACATGAAACATGGATAGAATATTCAAGTAACGATCTCGGGGCATGGCTTGTCTAAAAATAGGTGTTTCTAGTAATGGGTCAGAAGACCAATATTCTGCTATTGTCAGTTTTTTGTTGCGTGCCATCAACATAGTTAAAGCTATAAAGCTATACATTTCAGATGGAGAAGTTGGTTGCCACTGTCGAAATCGAGAATGATTGCTTAATTCCTGAGTTTCAACAAACTTTTGGTAATATGTATTAGTTGCTTGACATATTTTACTCACTACATCGAATTTTAAAAAATATTCAAAGAAGTCGGATGGTTTCTCTAAAAGCGACAGCGATATATCATGAAATCCAGATTGCGCTTGAAATTCGTGAATTTGTGGCTGTCTATTATTTCCATTTATCCATTGAAATGCATCATTACTTTCCACAAAGAGAGATTCGATACTTACATTATCAAATCTGTTAGATTCGTCACCCGACTCTGGATCAACCAAAACATTCAATAACTCTTCATTTGTGTAATAATACGAGGGTTCCTCTAAATGTTGTATGCTGCTAGGTCCAGCAACATTTATTTCACTCTCTAAACCCAATAAATCCATGTCGAAAAAGCTAAACACGAAACACTTGTTTACTAGTTTACTACTTCCTAAAGTAAGTTAGCCTACCCACTTTTTATTTTATTATAACCATAAACAATATTATATTAGTATGTATTTTATATTTTTCTTAAATCCTTACACTTGAAACATGTACCTACTATTATTATTAATGAAATTATTTAACCCTTTCTATGCATTATTTTATTATTATATTAGATTAATTTAAGAAAATTTTAATGGGAATTGCACATATTTGCTTTAGTTTAGAAAAAATATTGGTAATATCTATGGCAATTGGCAACACCAATGTTGTCTATATAATTGGGCAGACATAATAATACGCCAACCGTGTCTGGGAACAGATTTGATTAGACGTAATATTACGTTCTCCGTACAGATGGAGGATATTTGTTGTGGCGTATTATCTCGACCATCGCTCTGGAGAAGCGATCTCACAAAAAGTCTTCCGTATGGAGTCGGCGACATTAAAAATATGATTCCGCATAGAAAGGGTTAAATGCATGAATTTTGCTTGCTAAGCAAACAAATTTTTTTTGGATGCAGGGTTAGCTCTATAATAAGGGAAAAATAAAATAAAAAATAAAAAGATCAGGAAAATATTATATTTTCAATGAAAATGGGTTGATGGAAATTTCCATCACTATGTTGTCAGTAGTGAACTGACAAGTACAAATTACTCATTATGGTAATTATTGAAGCAATTATTGTTTTTATTGAGACACAGATTTACTTTGCATTTTGAACAATGTATAGTTGAATATCCCTTACAGTTAGGGTAGTTACATCGTAGGGATCCCCCAACCAGAGGCCAATGACCCTGTCCATCTCTTCTAACTTCCTTTGGTGGAGCAACTGCAACAGCACTTCTTTTTTTCTTTGCTTGTATTTCACGCTCTAAAGCACTAGAACTTGGACGACCCCTTTTATTTTCTTGTACTACTCCTAAGTTACAGAGAGTAAAGGCAAATTCATTTCTAAATGTGCCCAAATTGAGGATATCTTTCTTGGGCACATTCTTGGCAATCAAATTCTTTTTATATATTATCCAGGCATTTATTACTGCTAGGTCTAAAAGATGAAAAAAAATACGAATATACCATTTTCTTGACTTGATCTTTATTCTGTATCTCCCAAGAAAACTGTCCATCAAGTCAACCCCACCCATATGGGCATTGTATTCTCTTATAATTTTAGGGCATGGTATCTGTATTTTTTCCTTATTTTTTTTGTCATACCTAGATACATTATCCAAAGGCAAAGCTCCAACATAGGATGAAAGTAATGTGACAACTTTATTGTCCTTCCATGCAACAACACTCATATCCACATTTTGAAAAGTAGTCACTCTTTCTTCATATGAGCCTCTTGGAGTAGATTTACTCATAATTTGCTTTTTATCAGGTAATTTTGAATTTGGTATTCTATTTTGTTGAACTGTACCTACTGACAGGATTCCTTGAGTGGCCAAATAGTACACCAATGGCACAGATGTATAAAAATTGTCAAAATAGACAATATGATTGACAAATCTAGGTATACCTCGAGCTAAACGAAGAACAATATTACTGGTGGGGCCCAAATCTGGTTCATTCTCCGGTTTTTCAGTCAAATCCTGGCCAGCATACACCTCAAACTTATATGCAAAGCCTTGGAGACTACACAAAACATAAAGTTTGAAGCCCCACTTATGGGGCTTATTAGGCAAATACTGCTTGAGAAAGTGTGCAACTTTAGTTGCACACATTTGCTCGTCTATGGAAAGTCTTTGTTCCATAGCAACTGATGAAAATCTATTATTTAATTCATCAATAAGAGGACGTATTTTGAATAGACGATCATGGCCTGGCTCACCAATGGGCTTGTGGTATTCATTGTTATTGAAATGTAATGATTGTTTTATCTGTTCAAACCTGTTATTAGTTAGTACTGAATATATTGGTTCATAACCAAATTTTGGAGACCAATATGACCTTGTGCTTGGATAATTCTGGACAGACATTTATAATAGTACACCAAAAAACTTCCTCAAGTCTGTCAAATTGTATGCACTAGAGATTGCAGGATTTTTTTGAGTGGCATAGAGGTTTGTTTGTTCCAAGATGATTTTCATAAAGTCTTCAGTAAAAAAGTACTTGAAACAAGCATATGGAGTATCTAATTCTGATAATTCAGGTCCTAAATCAGAACTGCCTTGAAATTTAATTTTAGATTCATCAAATTCCATGGTTCTTTTTTTCCAAATCAATTTTCTTTTATCCAGCAATCCTGTAAATGTATGTCCAGTAGGAATGCTGATGTTTTCGTCTGGAATGTCTCTCACCTCATTTTCAATCAAGGGAGGGTCACCTCCAGGATCATTTGGGTCTTCTGTGTCCTCTTCATCACTTTCTAGCATATTTAGCACCTGCTCTCTGTCATAACATTCAGGTATTTGTTCCTCTTCTTGGTCGGATGTTTCCATGTCATCTTCCGACAGCCATCCACCTTCTAACGATGCTAAATATCGTTCTATATCCCTGTCATTCATTTTGTAAAATATCGACGCCTAGAACAGAAAAAAGACCAAACTTATCAAAAAATATTATTCACTGGGTTTTCATACAACCTAAATAACCGTCATGACATGATGATGTAAATTTACATCAATAGGGGGAAGTGGGGCAGATTCATACAAGGGGCACCTTCATACACTAGAGATATCTGTTGTTAGGCGCACATCAATTGAACGACTTATGCGTGTAAGCTAAGTGTAAGCTAAGCTTAAGCTAGGCATAGCTTATTTATGTGTGTGTAAGCTCACGGAGTTTGACAGCAGTCAGTGTGAAACGCGCGACGAGGTGACGCGGTAAGTGATTCGGCCACGCGTAAGAAATTTTATAACCTCACTTTGAACATCTTTTTATAGATAAAAGCTGTTTTCTAGATTATTCGGTACTATTTTATTTAAAAGATAATAGCGTCTAGTTTATGAATTGAAACGTAAATGATGATATATATGGTTGGTTTTTTTTTAAGAATATTTTTAATTCATTTTCTTGCGATGGGGTAGGTTCATACAGCAGTAAGCGGGGTACATTCATACTGTATGAATGTGCCCCACTTTTTTTTTAGTTTTTAGAATTGAAGTGATATCATAAGTTTGTGTTACAGAAAAAATATGGTCAGAAATTACAAGACAAAGGGAACTAGGAGTGGAGAGGTCGATGAACAGGCAATGTTGAAAGCTATCGATGAAGTTTTGGAAAACAAACTCTCTTTACGGAAATCAGCAGCCAAATATGGAGTTAATGCACAAACACTACAAAGCCGTATCAAAAAATTACGCAAAACACAAGATCTTGGTAGCGAAAATCGTGTATTCGAATCCAAATTTGCATCACAGCAAGTTTTTACAAAAACAGAAGAGGATCTTTTAAATAAATATATCTTAGCATGTTCTAAAATGCACTATGGACTGACATGTATCCAAGTTAAAAAACTTGCGTATGAATTTGCTAAGGCCAATGATATCAAATATCCTGCAAGTTGGAATAATAATAAGAGTGCGGGCGCAGACTGGTTAGCAAGTTTCCGAAAACGCCATAAAAATTTAAGTTTGCGTAAACCTGAAAATACTAGCGCTGCCAGATCATTCGGTTTCAACAAAACAGCAGTGAATGATTTCTTCCAGAATCTGGAGAATATATACCGCAAACATAATTTTACTGCCGATCGGATTTTAAACTTCGACGAATCTGGTATTTCTACTATTTGAGTACACCAAAAATTTTAGCTGACAAGAGTCAAAAACAAGTTGGTCAAATAGTGTCTGCCGAAAGAGGAGAACTGATCACATTTGGTGGTGTTATTTCAGCAAGTGGAAACACCATACCGCCCTTATTCATCTTCCCTCGAGTACATTATAAGAACCACTTCTTAGAAGGTGCTCCAGAAGGCTCTTTAGGTGTAGCCACGAGAAGTGGTTGGATAAACTCGAGCATTTTTGTTGATGTTCTAAAGCACATCCAGAAACACACCATATGTTCGAAAGAAAATCCAATATTGCTTTTATGTGACAATCATGAAAGTCACATTTCTATAGACGCAATCAACTACTGCCGTGACAATGGGATTGTGTGCCTTTCCTTTCCACCTCACACCACTCATCGCCTTCAACCATTAGATATTGGAGTATTTGGACCATTTAAGTCAAAATTAAAAACAGCATTCAATGACTGGCATGTTTCCAACCCAGGAAAGACACTTAATATTTATAATATCCCAAAACTCACAAAGATACCTTATTTGGAGTCGTTCAATGGTAGGAATATCACCAGTGCTTATGAAAAAACCGGAATATGGCCTTTTAATAAGTTGATTTTCAATGATGATGACTTTGCGCCAGTTCAGGTGTATTATTCAAATCCTGTAACAAATCGCAATGAAAGCACTGGTGGCGAGGAGCTTGGAATAGCTGGTGATGAGCTTGCTACAGTTAGTGCTGAACTTGGTGATGTTCCTGCCCGAACACCACCGACTTTGTCCAGAGATGTCTCGCCTTCACTGCTTTCACAATATCTTGCATCAACAGTGATAGATTTTGATAACCCTGCACCATCTACTTCCAAAGTATTGAAGACGCCAGAAATGATAAGGCCTTTCCCGAAAGTTCAAAGACGCACACAAACAAAAAAAGGTCGATCACTTGGAAAATCAAGAATTTATACGGACACGCCTGAGAAGACTAGAATTGAAGAATTGGAAAAAATTAAAGAGATGAAGAGATTAGAAAAAGAACGGAAAAGTAAAGCAAGAGAAATAAAGAGAGCGTTGAGTTTATTAAATGAAGATTGTAATAAACCAAGTAAACCAAAAAGAAATAAAACCAAAGAGATTGAAACAATTAGTAGCGACAGTGAAACAGATGTCAGCCTAAGAGAAAGTTCTGCTTCACCTTTCGACGTGCTTGAAGAAAACGAAGAAGATGATTATAAAGAGCCTGTTGACCCTGAAAATATCAAGGACGGTGCCTATGTGCTTGTAAAATTTGAAAAAAAGAAGTCTGTTATTTACTATGTCGGACAAATCATCAAACACTACAGTTTGACAGAAGTAATGGTTTCATTTTTGAGGAAGAAACCAGGATCGTGTATGAAATTTGTATTTCCAGACGTCAAAGATGAAGGATCAGTAGATCTATCAGATATAGTTTTGATATTACCGGATCCTAAATCAGCTAAGACAGCTAGGACTGCTAGTATTTTAAGTTTTAACAAAAATTTCTCTTTTTATAACGTCCATTAATATAATTATTGTAAAGATAAGATACTTACTTTTCAAGTTAATTTGTGTTAAACATTTAAGATTTCTCATGTTGATTGTGATATTTTATTCAAATTGTTGATTAATGATACTACTACTAAATAAGAATTAAGCAATAAGACTTAGATATTTAAATACTGATATGACTGATCAGAAAGACTGTTAGGTTAACTAAGTTCCTTCAGTGCCATAAAAAGAAAACTACCTACATTTATGTTATTCTCTTTTTTACTTAGTATTATTTGGTTATTACTTAGTATTGTGTGCTCATAGAGACTAATGGCTTTTGTTTTCGAAAACGTTGTATTTTGATTTTGATAAATAATAAACATTTCACGCTCAATTTGTGTATTTTTTCACATGTTTGAATCTGCCCCATAGCCTGTATGAGAGTGCCCCGCATGTGGGGTACATTCATACATTTTTAATTTCTTTTTTTAACTTTTACATAAAGCCGCACAAGTGTATTTACACAAATCACATATTTTTGATATAAAGTCAGATAGTAAGACTATTAGTTTTTGATGAATCGATATATATATTGATACCAGAGAAAATTCTATAAGACAAAATATAAAAACTGTATGAGGCTGCCCCACCTTCCCCTACAGTTGGCAAGTCTACCATACCCTCAATTGTAAGTGTGTCTTCAATACGATAACCATCGCGAATTCTTATAAAGTTATGCAATACGCAGCATGCTTTAACTATATTCTTTGTAACATTAAAACTCACATTAATAGGTGTATGAAATACTCTGAACTTGTTTGACATTATACCAAATGTCGATTCTATGTATCGTCTACTGCGGCTCAGTCTATAATTAAATATTTTTTTCTTGTGGGTCATATTGGATCGTGCATATGGCTTCAGAATTTTATTTGATATTCCAAAAGCACCATCACCCACAATTACATGTTCAACTGGAGTATTTGTTCCAGGCAGTGGCTTCGGTCCTGGAATATTTAAAGTGTTTTGTTCAAGGCTCCTGTATAGTGTACTGTTTTGGAATATAGTCGAGTCCGAGTTTTTTCCATATGTTCCAATGTTTACATATGTAAAACAATAATCTGCATCGCACATAGCTAGCAGAACTATGGAGTAAAAATTTTTGTAGTTGTAGAATATTGATCCACCACCGGTTGGATTTACGATTCGGATGTGCTTGCCATCAATAGCTCCGATGCAATTTGGAAAGTTGGTCTTTTGTAGAAAACCGTTAGCAATATTTTGCCACATATCAGGTGTATTTGATGGTATGCATTCATCGTGTAGCGTTTCCCATATTACTTTACACACTTCGTCCACGATCTTACTGATTGTTGCGATTCCCATCCTAAATGAATACTGCAAATCTGTATACGTTCGACCCGTAGCAAGAAATCTGAAAATAAAAAGATTTTATTATTTCAGGAAAACTGGTTCAACAAAGGTGGAAAACAGCCCGGGATGCGTTTTTTAGAACAAAGAACGCTATTAAGAAAACGCCTTCTGGAAGTGCTGCACCAAAATACAAAAAGTACATCTATTATGACGAATTAAGCTTCCTAGCTCCAACAGTTGAGAATGAAGTTGATGAATCACTGAATGACCCTTCCCTTCCCTCACCCTCAGTAAATATAGATAATACATTGGATAGTATGGTATCTTCAGAAAATACTCAAGATTCTGATATATTAATGCAGCAAGTTTTTTCAAACACTCAACAGGGTGAGCAGAATGACCGTGGTGTTGATTCAGCATCATCACAAAAACCTTGGCTGGAAAAGAGAAAAAGAAGGGCCCCGAAAACAAATCCAGAAAGTTCTCCATTTGAAAAAGAATTATTAACTTTATTAAGTAACCAAACCCCAGATCTTGCCGCTGACGACCTGGCCTTTTTCGCTTCTTTAGGTCCAATTTTAAAAAGTTTTGATGTAGGACAAAAGCTGGAGTTTAGATCGAGAGTGCTGCGCGAAGCCATGGATATTCGAAATTACAACAGATCAAATAGCTCAAATAGCTCTTACTCTAATGACGCAAGGTCTACACTCGACACGTATGCATCATCATACAATTATCAGACTCCAGCTTATCCAGAGTACGAAACCAATGATGCGAATCCAGGTTACTCTGGTTATCAAACAGCGAGACGTACTGATGAATAATTGTATTATGTTTAATTACTAATAATATATAATTTGTTTTTTTTTTTGTCTTACCTATAATATGAAACATTATAATAATAAATATGTTGTTTTCTTACCTATACTTTACTGTGATTAAACATAATGATAAAACGAGTTTTTCTTACCTTAAAGTCACCATTAGTCGTTCAATCGGTGGTATAGGCACACGTCGTAAGCTGCAATGGACCAGTTTATCCTGTATCTTTGCCAGTAATTCGTCAAAAGTTCTAGTTGACATTCGAAAGTAATTAAAGAATTTACTTTCGTCAGCCCTCAAAGTGCCATATAACAAGACAAAGTCTCCTGCAACGGCTCTCTGCTCAATTAATGGATGAACATAGAGTCTTCGTCGTCGCCGGTTTTTATTTTTTTGGGATAGATAGTACAAAGCAGCAATAATTAATACACTCCGCATTTTGGTCGTCGTCTGTACAGTAAGGCGGTCAGTACGATACTAAAACGAGCCACGCTAAGCCTCAGCGCTGACAAACTACGCGCTGAGTTATGAGCGCTGACGGTGAGCGTGAGACTAAAATCACCCTTACTGTGTTGTGAAAACGTTACTTGACCCTGGCTTGTGTACATACTGACTTCTGGAATCTGCTCTAAAGGAGTCTACACACCAAACCCGCCGACCCGCCGACACAGCCCGGCGGCTTGGTGTCGGCGACTTTGCTTCAAGAATCATGTCGGCGACTTTGCTTCAAGAATCATGTCGGCGACTCGTACCCGCGCGTGCAAGTCGGCGGCATGGCCGGCGACTTGCGTACGCGCACGCTCAGTTGCCCGCCGACACTCCAGCGATAGTGACGTGCTTGTGTTTTTTTTGCGATTTTCTGCAATAATGGAATGGGACGAAGAAACCACTCTAAAGTTAATAAATTTGTATCATATAAAGGAATTATTATGGAATCCAAAACACTTGGATCACAAATGTAGACCTAAACGTTTTGATGCACTAAATGAGATGGCAAATAGTGGTTTGCACCGGAGCAGTGAGTACCGGAGAATCTCAGGTGAAAACCGGTAAAAGTAATCGATTAAAATCACCGGAGTTTAATCGATTAATCTCCGGTGAATCAAAAATCAGTATTAGTGTTTGATATTTTTTTATTATTCGGTGTTATTATTAAATATATATTAAAGATAGTCATAACTATATTATTAAAAAAAATATTTTCTTTACACGATTTTAATCATTATCTTTTAAAGCCTCTATAATTTTTTGCATAATGTTATAACGTTTCTTGCCTGTATGTTGTTCAAGTTCATGCGAAATAAACTTACAAAACATTAAATTCGATATTCTAATGTTCTCATTTAAGTCTTGTACACTCCTAATTTCTGATTCCCGCTCTGTCATCACTGCTACATCTACAAATCGATTTTTCGTGATTGATTTGTTAGACTCGCAATCGGTATCATCAGGACTCGACCAACGTTGTGCGTACTGCTCTTCTGGGTTGTACTCTGCACTGCAATTTGCGTCATCATCGACATCATCTTCCGAAAGATTCTTTTTTTTTGGAATAAAATCAACGTCTGTGAATAACGGCTCCGATTCACTGGGTTCATCATTTGCTCTATCCAAGTTATTGTCGATCTTCTCTCTTTCTGATACTGATGTAAAATTTGCTGTAAAAAACAAAAAACAACAACATTAATAGTGATATTAAAATTCTTCTCGTTCGTGTGTGTTGTAATCTGAAAGGGAGCTTGACCGTACACCACTACAAAATCAAAAACGTTTCGAAAGTAATTTACCTGCAGGTTTAGGTACTTACTGTTGGACATCTTGGTTGCTGTCACCACTTTATTCTATAATAATCTTTTTTAAGCACTAAACTATTCCAAAACAGAACACAGTAAAATAAACTGTAATAATCTTCAGAAGGCCTACAAGTACCTACAAGTTGTAGATTTTTGATAGACAAGGCAGCCAATATAACGCCAAAGGAACTATTTGATGAAACGCTCTCTATCCAATTTATCGTTCGGGTATTCCCCGATTTATAATTTATATGATTAGGTACTATAATCGAAGTGAATTCGTTCATTTGTTCAGTCGAGTCGTTTAGATGTGAAGTGCAATAAAGAGTGTATTTTTATACAGTATTTAACACAGAAAAGTATTACATTTCCGCCGAAACTTATCTTCTAATGTAAGTACTTTTATAATAATATAGTGATATGTGAGTACATATATAACAATAAATTTTCGATATGTTACAAAAAGAAGTATATGTGTATGTTATCCGTTCTTTAGTTTTCATAACACAAGTTCTTAATAAAACTTACTTTAGATAAGAGTTTGATAGCGAAACAAATTTATTTATTCTTTGTTTGGTTTACAGAATGCCGAAGGCTCAATCAAAAACCAAACATTTCTTTGAAAAAATAGATGGATCTAACACAAAAGTACGCTGCAAATTATGTTCCACAGTGCTAAGCACTGGTGGTGGAACATCAAATATGCTCTCACATTTAAAGAGAAAGCATTCAGATACCTTGGGTCCACCACAAGCAAATACATCTTCCTCTTCTGTCGACGATGTAAGTGATATAAATATTACTCAGGAGAATTCCAGCATAACTGATTTTAAGAAAAGTGATCAAAAACTAGCCTTAATGATAGCGACAGATTTTCAGCCATTTTCAATTATAGATGACAAGGGATTTCGAAACTTTCTTCAATCTATTAACCCGGCCTATCGAATTCCCGATAAAAGAGTAATACGATATGATATAATGCCAAAACTTTACTTTGAAGCCAAAGCTAAACTTAAGCTGATGTTAGCTGAAATTGACCATTTATCGGTGACCACAGATATCTGGACGAGCAATATGATGGAATCATTCATCACAGTTACTGTACATTTTTTTCATGACAAAAAACTTAAAAGTTATGTCCTGACAACTACAGCATTAAAAGAGGCACATACAGCTGAAAATTTAAAAGAAACTGTATATGTTGTTTTAACAGAGTGGGAAATCCGTAACAAAGTCGTGTGTATCACTACCGATAATGGGGCAAACGTGATTAAAATGGCCAGATTGCTTGGGATTCGTCGCATGCCATGCTTTGCCCATAACTTAAATTTAGTGATTGATAATTCCCTCGATATTCCCGAGTTAAAAATCTTGATAGACAAATGCAAAAAGATAGTAAAATTTTTTAAGCAATCGAATATCGCCACATTATCACTCCAGAAAGAGCAACAAAAAAGGAATCCTGATGCGGTAACTTTGCAATTAATACAAGAAGTTCCAACGCGTTGGAATAGCTTGTACTACATGATGCAGAGAATTTTGAAGTTTATTTATTTATTTATTTATTTATTATAAGGAAACTCAACAGCTTGTTTATAAGGAAACTTACAATTAATGCTAATACAACCAGCTTTGACTGGTTGTTTACAAACTCTTAAGCCAGTAACAGAGTTCCACGACAATTTTTAAGAGGTAAACGATTTACAAAAATTGTTTATACATATAAAAGCAATCGTAAATACTTATCTTGAGTTGCAGATTAATCAAGTTAATGGACAGTTTGACGGTTGTACAGAGAAAGTTATCTCAAGCACCTGAAATCATTTTGCCACAGGAAGAGGCAATTCTAAAAGAGGTTGTCCTCTTACTTGATGTCTTCGAACAGGCCACAAAAATGATTAGTGGTGACCAGTATCCTACGTCAAGTCTGATAATCCCTATCATATATGGACTGTATGACAATCTTAGCACTTTAAGCGAGAAAATAACTACGAATGTAGGTGTTATGTTTGCAACAAAATTAAGAACCTTCATGAGCTCCCGCTTAATCGAATACGAAACGCGTACAGTTTGCCGTATTTCTACATTACTACATCCTACTTTCCGGAACAGTTTTCGATTATTAGAAAATAAATTAGCTGCCAAAGAAGCCGTCAAAGCAGAAATCAACAATATCCTACGGATGCAACCTACTACAATACCAGTAAATACGGTACCATCAACATTGGAAAGCACTGGTGAAAATAGCGGATCCAGTTTGTTCGGCTTCCTAAAAAACCTTAATGCTTCTACTTCAGACCCATCATCAGCAACCTCCATAAATTTATTAAGAATGTACACTGAAACTTCTTTTTCTGATGTTAATCATAATTGGGATAACGTTGTAGCATTTTGGAATTTTAATAAACATCTTCAGCCTTTAGATGATATAGCTTTTAAATACTTCACTGTACCGGCAACGTCAGTTAGATCAGAAAGGGTCTTTTCAACAACAGGTTACATTCTTAATAACCGAAGAAATATGTTGCGTAATAACGCAGTTGAAATGTTATGCTTTCTACATGAAAACCATAATTTATTAGAATTGTAAAATATATTAAATATTTACTACGGAACATTTTTTTATTTAAATGTCGTCATCTTAAATAATATTGTAAATTATTACTATTTCATTGGGTATTAGCCGCGGCTCCATCGGACGCATGCTCGGCCGAGGCAGCCTTGCGAGCCAAATGCTCGGTCGGTGTGGACGTGTCTCAGGGTTGTGAGAGCGCACGGAGCCTCGGCTGAGCGTGTCCCGGTCCCGAACCACATTATGTGGCTCGATGCCGGCAAAGTGCGCGTGCTCAAAGGCAGCTCAAAAGCGGCTCGGCCGAGCGTGCCTCGCACGTCACTTAAAAAGGTTGTTTTCTTTGGTTGTTTGCTATCATTTTTTGACGAGTTCCTTTAAGATCTGTCTCCAAAACCCATGATCAGATCTACATGAAATATCCTCCTCTTTCAAAGTCGGTTAATAAACTTTATATTTAACGGGGGCTCCCATACAGAAAACGCCATTTTTTGCCTATTTGTATAGAAACGGAACCCTTCGTGCGCGAGTCCGCCTTGCACTTGGCCAGTTATTTTATCTTCGTAAATATTTTAACAATGTTGATAACGTGTAATGAATAAAAAGTGTGTGTTATTATTTTAAACTGTAAATAAAGCCTGACAAAGAAATAATAACGCTTAATTAGCCTAATTTGAGTTATACATAATAACGTGCTTTATTCTCCGGAGAATCTCCGGAGATTCTCCGGAGATCGCTCAATCACCGGTGAAATCAATCGGTTCTTAAAATCTCGCTCCGGTGCAAACCACTAATGGCAAACGAATTAAGTACAAATGTCACAGAAATAGAACGGAAGATAAAAAATTTGACGAGCCAATATTATAGAGAAAGAAAAAAGACGATTGAATCAAAAAAGTCTGGAACCAGCGCAGATTCTGTTCATGAGAGCAAGTGGTTTGCCTTTAAATCTTTGAATTTCTTGCTCAATAAAAATAAACCTACTGGAACAATCGATACGGTATGTAACATTTCAGTGATGTTGTATTATTTTATTTCTAACCTAATTATTAGAGCACACAAGAATAATATGTAAGCTTGGCCCGAGTGAAGAGAGGCGCGCGGTAAATAAAGACATAGGTACTTATTTTATCTGCCTTTGTTCTTGCGCTGCCGCTATTGTTATTGCACCGAAATATTTCTAAACAAATTATTTCTTGGAATGGCATGTGCACAGATATAATAGTCATTGCAAATGTATTTTTTAAAAACTAACAACTCTTTTCTCAACAATCTTTTGATTTCGCCGAATTTCTATTATAAACCGAGAGATTCCGTACCATTTTCTTTTTTTTTCTTTTTAGGTTGTTTTAGAAATATTATTATTAATTATTATTTACATTGATAATAATTATCAATGTAAATAATAATTAATAATAATATTTCTAAAACAATTAGTATTAGGTATGATTTATGACCATTGTCTTTTTTTTCATATATTCCGTGCGGTGTACCTACTCGCGGGTAAAAGCTAGTGTATAATACATTTCATAAGTAAACTGTTGGTGATTCAAATAAAATATTATTTCAGGAGATAACAGCAACTGACAATAATGCCCAACATGCGGACAATGATGCTCAACATGGGGAAAACGATTCACCTCAAACGTCAAACATCATTCCCCAAGCGAATAAACGTTATAAACCTAATCCAAGTAATGAGATGGTGTCGGAAGCATTAAATTTAATGAGAACAGTCAGTCAACGGACAAATCAAAAAATAAAAGATGAGGTCGATTTGTTTGGCGAATATATTGCGACACAACTTAGAAAATTTGATAAAACAACAAAGGCAATAATAAAACATCGGATTAACAATATCTTTTTTGAAACCGATACTGGATATCGTTCAGACATGTTCGAAGCTTCGCCAAGACCTTCTACTTCCCATAGTCATCCAGGATATTATACAATGGATCAATGTGATGTAAATTCCTACTACTCATCATCCAACTCTGCCGTAACAAACCCTGTTTCACCGCCTCTTGGTGAACCTTCAACATCTTCAATTGAACCTTCGTTACGTGTGTCGCTTCAAGAGAGTGGTGATATTGAGAACATATTATCATCTATTGAGTCAGATAAATAGGTTTATTCCACAAATCCCCACCGTATGCACTCTGAGAATAACCCTATCACCTGATGCGAGATAACGTTATGTAGGCACAAGTATTTCGTCTTAATGTTGTTGTCATAGAATCGTCATAGTATACTCAAAATTCATAAAAACATCAGTGGGGATTTCGCGGTGGGGATTTATAGAATAACTCGGTAAATAAAACCACTTATAAATGAACAAAAACAAGTGATTTACGAAGTTTTTAATACAAATTATAATAAAAATACAAGTACTAATACAAGTATGAGTTTCATTAAAACTTACGAGTTAGTCATTGATCATTCTGCCATGGTAATCTCCCGACATCGGAAAGAAAATATTGAACCAATTCTGTCCTTATAACCTCAGGAGATTGTGTCCTTGTAACCTCAAGGGAATGTGTATTGTCTTGTCTAGGCAAGTCAGCAAACAAATTATTTTCACGTGGTTCCCTGCGCCAATCTCCTGGATTGATTTCTCCCCTACTATTTTCAGTATCATATTCATTTTGTTGTATTATACCATGTCGTTTTACATAATTGAACAAATGAATACATGCCAATGTTACAATAGTAACTTTTTGTGGATTTAGCTGGATGGGTTTGTTAAATATCTTAAATTGTTTTGTTAACTGTCCAAATACGTTTTCAACTACTCTTCGACCTCGACACATGCGATAGTTGTACACTCTCTTGGGAGACCCTTTCGCATGATTACCATCATAAGGTTTTAAAATATTGGTTTGTAAAGGAAACGCATCGTCGCCCAAAAAAAAATAGGGTACTGGCATAATTCTTCCAGGTAGAGGTTTTTTATCTGGCAAATTTAAATCATTATTATATAACATTATGCATAATGAAGAGTTAGCAAATACACCACCATCGGAAATGCGACCCTGGCACCCCACATTAGCGTATAAAAACTTATAATCTGCATCCACTAATGCAAACAGTACAATACTGAAATACATTTTATAATTAAAATAATCGCTTCCACTTCGTGCTGGACATTCAATTCTAATGTGCTTTCCATCCATAGATCCAACACAATTAGGTACATTCCATCTACTCAGATATCCATCTGCAACCTTTGTCCATTCGTTTGATGTTCGTGGAATCTGAAATCGGAAATGTGCTCGGTGATAGGATAGCCATTTGCCTACTTATATAGTAATTTTTCGGAACATAGTTTTTCTGGAAGATTAAAGAAAGTTAAACGCCCATATATGTACATACCTTCACATAATCCGAAAGTCCATCTACGATAGCTTGGCACACTTCTGGAATAATGTAGGAAATAAGTTGAGGAGATACTTTAAAGGTGTCACAAAGACTGTTGAATGAATCTCCCGTAGTCAGGTATTTTAATGTTAATGATAATCTGTCCGTTGGTGAAATTGCACTTCTGTAATTTGTATTTTTTTTAACTATTGTGGGTCCAGCAATGCTTAGTAAATATTCAAAGTCGGTAAACGTTAACGACATAAATGTCTTAAAATGTAAGGGTCTTTTTACAATCAAATCGTCTGTTCTTAAATCTTTTATTCTATCACTGTTACTGTAACGACTGCGACTCATTAAGCTTGGTCTAACCTAACACTGTCGTTTTCTCTTCGGGGACCCAGCTAAAATTATTCCACATGCTGCTATTATTAGATCAGCATCAGTATCCATGTTTATTGTAGGCTGCAATATTCGAGAAAAACAACACGTCACGTTCGTACACACTGCAATCACTAACTAAAAAAGTTGTACTGATTTCTTGCCGCCGACTAACTCACCGACACAGCCCCATGACACATGTTGGCGGGTTGGCGGGTTTGGGTCGCCGACACCAAGCCGCCGGGCTGTGTCGGCGGGTCGGCGGGTTTGGTGTGTAGACTCCTTAAACCACGATTTGGCTCGAATATACGGACTCAGATTTTTCACTATTTAATTGGATCTACATATTTAAACCAAGCTTTGGTAAGTAATATTTTACTAGCTACAAGGAGTATAAGAGCGCTTGTAGACGTCCGTTTTTTTCACCTCATAACGGACCGTGTTTTTTGCCGGATTCGCGGTGGTGTATGAATTATAATGAATGTGTGTACATGCACCGGACATTGGTCCGGCTAACAATTTACGCCGGATGCACCACCGCTTCCCCTCGGCGCGACGGACGCCGGTCCGGTGTAAGAATGGGCGGTCATTCAAGTCAGTGTATTGGTGCGTGTTGACGCTGCCGGACGTATTGTCAGTTTTCTGTTAATTGAGTGCCGTCTACCTGCGTTCTTTTAAAAATGGGTGATATTGACATGGAATTGTTAATAAGTTTGGTTGAAAATAGGCCTGTACTGTGGGACAAAACCCAAGAGTGCTATAAAAATAGACAGTCGAGTTTTGTCGCTTGGAGAGAAATTTGTCTTGAGTTAAATGAAGGATTTGAATCAATGTCTGAGAAAGAAAAAAATGATTTTGGTAAGTAACATTTTATTTTCATTATTTTTATGCATATTGATTTTGCCATGATAAACGCCCTACTGGTGACATGAAATACTCTGCATATTTGTTACGAATCATATTTGCTGTTACATTACCTCGTGTTGAATGGGAACGAGGCAAATGGCATAGATTAGACATCATGTGTGAACTAGCATTGTCACTAGCATTATTAGCAATACCCTCAACTTTATGAATTATGTTTTGTAATAAGCAGCATGTTTTTACAATGTTAACAGCAGTATCTGTTGAAACATTTGGACCGATTTAAGCAAAAATGATTCAGTCCACACTAACCTCATTTCGAGATAATAGAGTTTAAAGTTTATTTCGGTATTTCTCTGGCTTTGTAGTTCTAAATGTTATGTTTTTAATTTTATGTTATTCTAAGTGTTCTAAACTAATTTACATGCATGTATTTAGTAAATAAATTTTAATAGTTTCGTAGATATTCAAGAAAACTTGCGCGTGGATCATTATTACATAATACATTTTGTATGGAATTAGCTGTGTAGGCTGCGGAAAGAAAAATGCAAAAATGTTCCAAACTATGACAAAAATAAAAGCTTAAAAATGTTTATTATTTTTATTTTATTTAAAAAAACACAAATGTTACCCTACTCCTCATCCAAATCAAAGTCGGGTTCATCACAATAACCATCTATATCGTCTATTATTGCATCGTCTCCCTTCAGTTTTTTATAATAACCAATGCAATCATTTGGTATGAGATGGAATAACGATTTCAAATCGTTTAACTTCTTTTTGTTAATCAGTTTTCCTGAAGGCCATAATTCTTGCAAATCTTCTTCTATGACACCCAAATCAACACCTTTTAATTTCTTTTTAATATTCAGTTCTTTGTAGTCCTCATTAAAGGAAGTTCTCATGAACAAAGAATGTTGAGTCTTTTTTGTGATTAAAATTTCTTTTGTTTTGAGCCAGTTTACTTTGCTCTTATCATTAAATATTTTTCTATTAACTATTTTCTTTTCTAGAATTTGAGATCCAACAAAATCACAACTTTCCATTTTATGGACCTGTAAAGGATTTTTGTTTTTGCATTGTTTCATAATGGCAATATAATCATCCACGGAGTATATCCTTTCATATTGCTTGAGTCGAGTCTCAATTTTAGCGAAGTCGTTGTCATTTGGTAGGAAAGTGTGTCCTGATTCTAGGTAACGGAAGCTGATTGTCTCGAGAGTGGGGTGTCTATTTAATAAAGCCTTTAAAATCAAAACGATTTTGATATTCCTGTTTTGCCCTCCGCAACAGTCACTCCACAAAATCAATTTTTTTACTGTAGGAGGTAGCACGCACTTAATATATTTCCTCAAACATGAACCCACTTCTTGGGCCCCTCTGCCTGCCTCGCCTTCAGCCCAAACAAAACAATTCCCAACACCGTTGGAAGCCGAGTGTATACCGCAGTTGTATACCCATAACTGCCTTTTGTAGAAAACTATATTGGTCGGTATTCTAGGTAAAGGCAAGGTTTTCTCCAAATCGTAAGTCAGACATTCAGTTTCTTCACAAGTTTTAGCCTGTTCAAAATCTTCCTTCAGCTTCTTCCTTAAATCTTCGGCAATTTTTTGGTGTTCTTCTTTTTCTCTTTGGGCATTTGCTCTTTCAGCTGAGGTAGTAGAATTTTTCAATGTCATTTCATAAAGATCACATTTGTTACACGTGTCTTTCTTAAGGCTGCACCTCAAATTGAATTTTTGTACAAAAATATGTCTAACAACATTGAAGGATGGACATTTTTCATCTTTTCCAAATTCTTTTTCGAATTCTATTTTGAACAATTCGTAGATTTTTGGTACCGTCATTCCTGGCTGCAGATATAAAGCATCGCTGTTCTTTTCTCTACGATAATGTGACTCGTATTTTGGCAACCTTTTGATAACATCGATAATAAGCTCAATATGTCTTTGTGGCGTTTTATTCCATCCGCCTGCTGTTTCTCCTCTTTTATCTTTTATTTCTCTGTCATTGCGTTTTTTTCGAAGACTGACAGTAACTTTTTGAGGTGTTATTTGCAGAGTTCTACAAAACATGTCTCGACAAACAGGTATATTGCCAAGTGTATACGTGCGAATAAATTCGCGAGGTTTCCTCTTCGACGGGGAGCATAATGTAACGTAACTTCGTTTCTTTTTGCTTTCTGTAATGTTAGATGTTATGTACAAAACTTGAGCTGCGTACGATTCAAGATGTACGAATCTATGAAATTCTCGTTCCCTATCTTCTTTTGAAACTAAATTAGCACAATCTTTTTTGCATGAACATTTAAAATCTATGAATTTTTTAGATGATACTTCCTTCTTTTTAGTTTGGTAAGGTAAATTTTTGTATTTCCTTTCTTTAATTTCCTGACGACTGTATTTTTGTTTGAGTTTCCTTCCTCTTTTTTTACGACCTTCATTTTCGTTTTCTGGTGCATTCTCTAAACTGCATACGATATCGTTAGTAATTTCTTGTCGGTAATTAATTTGTTTTTCCGCTTCTTCACTTCCTTCGGTGTTATTTTCTGTTTCACGTTCTATTTCTTCCATAACATCTTCAACATTAAGTCTCTCCGTTGATTTTCTTTTTTCAGTTGCCGTACTCGGAGAATGGATTAATGCCTGTGTGGTTTTGATTCTTACTTCATCACAATCAGTGTCACTTTCTGAATCTGTGGTATCTTGTGCTATAAAATCTGGATCTCTTACGCTATCGTCACTGTTATATGTTAGGTTATCATTATCTTCTAATCTTAGTGATGTTGGTTCTTCAACTATTTGGTCTAATGCAATGTGCGTATCATTAGGAACACTCTTCATTATATAAGGAGTCAGAGGTGAATATGATGGCGGAGGAATTGACAAATTGGATAGTAGCGTTGGACTACTGACATCATCATTATCTGAAAGATTAATTGCAATAAAATTAAGATGTTGATTATTGTATTTTGAACTTTAGTCTAACGAACATTTTACTGTCCTGGTATTAAATAGTACCTTACCTTCAGATATTCGTTTTTGGAAAACTTCACCAGAAGCCATTTGGCTAACATTGATTGGCGATTTGTTAACTTCGGTTTCTTCAATAGCATTCTCTAAAATAAAAGATCTTTCCCGATCTTTCAAGTTACGTACTTCATTCGTGCAATCTCGCTGTAAACAAGAGGCTAATTCCTCGTCATCACTTGCCTCGATATATGTTTCTTGTCGACTTTGAGTATTGTCAATGCGCTGAACTACTGTGCATTCTGACCCCGACATAGAGTTTATGACATCTTTTGGCTTAAAAGGGCATACCGTTTCCTCATCATTACTGTCGCTTGCTTCTACATATGTTTGCCTTTCATTAAAATGTGAACTATCTTTAATACTAACAATCCCCTGAAGTGGATTTTCAGAGCACCGTTCAACAAAAGAGTCTTCACAAGGTTCTTCAAGCATCTCATTTGTCAAAATGTTGAAAATTTTTTCCGTTTCTGGAGACATTTCTCTGATTGGCGATGACGTACAAGATTGTTGATTTTCGTCATCTGAAACAATATGGAGCCGTCGTGTATATTTTTGTATCCCTGATAAGTACTTTAACTCTTTACGTTCCACCTATTTAAAATTACGTCGGGCCACGTTCAATATAGGGTCTCAAACAAAGCGCGAAAAAGCAAATCAGCTGTTTCACACATTTTGGTTAAGTAGGTATAAACATTTTGTATAAAACAGCTGTTTTTTTCTTCTAAAAAACACTTTAAAAACAATGTGGAAATAAGTAGATACCTAGTATTATGTGTTCTTACCTAGCTTACTTTGAGCGGTTTGACGAGAGTTTTTATTGCAATAGTCTTTCTGAACCATCCTTATAATGTTATCACTCCTCTTACATTTCTTTGAGAGATGTGAATAATTAAGAAGCGAACCGCCACCTTCTACGGCAAAACAAAAAAAATGCAAATAGGTAAATAATAAGTAAGTAGGTACGTACGGTCGGCTGTAGTTAGATAGTAGGTAGGTTAGTTCCAAATAATTTGGAGCTCACCTATAGCTGTGTTTCTAGGTACCTACCAACTTATTCTGAGTAAAATGTATAGGTAGCAAGCCGGGCATAAAGGTTATTTAGCGGCTAAATATACCTAAAAGTTCATCCGTAGATTAAGTAGATAATGTCACCTGCACGTAATAGTAATTATTGTAACAAAATATGATTATAAAATACATAAACCACAGAAGTTACTGCAATGAAAACAATTTAAAAGAATATGAGTAGGTACATAAACACAACGCGATCGTAAAATATCTACGAGACATATTAATAATTATTACCAGTAGCTATCTACAATAATAAAATTACTTACCATCATCTTTTTGCCCTGCATCTGTTCTTTTACGTACACTTTTTAATATTGAATCTTTTCTATTCATTTCTAGGTTTAAGACTAAACTTTTGATAAAAACTCGAATCACCAACTTTACAAAACACAATTTAACAAATTCAATTACAATGAGATGTTACTCATGCACTTTTCTTTATTTTTACTACGCAGCAATAAATTTCACACAACGTTTCAATAGACGAGATCAGTACGAAATGACGACGCCCGCTCCCCACTCCGCCCGCTGCAGCCGCACATATTACGCGTTTGCAGCGGCGCGAGTAGGTAAGTTTATTTAAAGTACCTACCCACAACCTAATAAAGTAATAATGTTTGCAATGAGTGCAGTTTTTTGTTTTGAAAAATATTTAATGACACAATAGTATTTACTCAACAATTACTTAATAAACAAATTTGCCATAAATTGCGAAGTGGATCCTTTTTGTTTATTCAATTAAAGTATAATATAGTTTTCATTTCAAAATTGCAAAAACGTTTCAAGCTCTGAAGTTCATTTTGTGTTAAAATTTAAATGAAGAAAACACGCAGCAGCATTATTTGCAAAAAAGATTCAAGTGAGGTGGATCGTTTTTGTAAAACTTTAAGCGCAGTGAAAAATTACTGTTAAAGTTTTACAAAAACGATCCACCTCACTTGAATCTTTTTTGCAAAACTTTAGCGCATTTGAAATGGTTGGTTTAGAAATATGCAAAAATGATCTTCAATAAGTTTGTCTACATGACCACATTATTCTAAAAAAATAGAATAAATTTCATGCAAAACATACAATTTTATTGCAGGTACAAAAAAATGCAATAAAAGATAGAAGGTTTAAATAGTTATATACGTATTTCATTAAAGTTTTCGGTATAAAAATAATATTTTGTTTACTTTTTAGCCGAGATATTAATGATAATTTTATATTTAACCGTGAATCGTTTTTTAAGAATTGAATTTTTCGTTTTTCTTTAATTAAATAGAATAGTCATGTGGTCTGAATCAGTATACTTCTGTAGTCGAATGTTATTTGGAATTGAGTTAAAATGATTCAAGGTTATTGGAACATTTAAGCAGAATGATTTTTATAATATTTTCCATATTGTATAAAAAGCATTATTGTTCCAAGTAGTTTGAATCATTATAGCAAAAAACAAAAAACCTATATCAGGGCAACCAAGAAAATGCAAAAATGATTCTAATAGCTTGAAACATTTATGCATTATGAAAAAATGATGTTCGCTATGACAGTTGTGGTTTGGACCATACGGATTTTCGTCAATTATTAACATAGAGTTCCGAGTCTTTGATATGTTAAAATATACCTTATTTAGAGTACATAAGTCACAAAAACTCGAAATTGTCGAGATTGTGGGTTGGATCATTTTTGCATAAATCGGTCCATTTAATGGTCTATGCAAAATCCTCCATTTATTGGATAAAATACCAAATGCGCATTCGACGTAGCGTCGCGCTCTTGTGAGACGATAATTGAAATTTTTTTTTATTGAGTCGAGTTGATGCCCACCGTAAGGACGAAGTACGTGTTGATGTAAAGCGAAAGCTTCATCAGCAACAAATACATAAGGTAACTCACAGTCTGCACCTGGCAACTGGTTAGGTCGAGGAATATTTAATTTATCACCTACTATTCTTTTCCAAAATTCTGTTTCTTTAAATACTGCTGAATCGCATTCTTTGCCGTAGGCTCCAACATCAATAAAAACAAAATTATAGTTTGTGTCTACCACAGCCATTAATACTATTGAGAAATAGTGCTTGTAGTTGAAAAACATCGATCCACTTTCTTCTGGCTTGATGATTCGAATATGTTTGCCGTCAATGGCTCCCAAGCAATGAGGAAAATTTGCATTCGTCTCGAAATTTTTTGCCATTGTTAACCATTCTTCTTCCGATGGTAGTTTCATATAAATTGGAGAAAGGGTTTCCCACAATGCTTCAAATACTTCTTGTACAATACAGCTGATAGTTTTTATACCCATTCTGAAACTGTAATGTAGATCACTAAATGTGTTCCCTGCAGCTAAATATCTGTAACAATTTTTCTCTTTTAGGCAAAGATATCATAAAAAAATGGAACAATGCAAGAGATAACTGGATGAAATATCACAAAAAAGTTAAGGAGTGTAAATCCGGCTCTGTTGCAAAAAGTCTACGAAAATATAAATTCTACGATCAAATGCTCTTTTTGTGTAAAATTGTGGCTCGCCGAACAACGGAAGCAAGTATTACATCAGAAAAAAACATCACAGAATCTCACAACAAAGAAACTGACTCACAAACCAATAACGACCCTACCGCACCAGCCAATATTACCGATAGAACAAAAACAAGCAGAAAGAGAAAGACAGACTGTAGTGAAGTTGATCGACAAATGCTTACTTTAATTAAATCAGTTGAAGATGAAGACAAGAGTAAGAGTATGTGTTTTTTCAAAGGTATTGCTCCGATTGTAGACAAGTATAGTGACGACGATTATGTTGAATTCCAATATGAAGTCATTAAAGTTATGAGAAATTTAACTCGGAGAAATCAAGTGTCCATGCAGCAGCAAAATTACAATTACAATACTAATCGAGGCTACACTACGGCTACACCCGACTACAGGATACATGAATATCAACCAACACAACCCACTCCATCGACATCCAGGATGTCCTATGAATATCAGCCAACACAACTCAATCCATCCACATCCAGGGTGCCTCAAGAACTCATGCAACAAGAGGATTCCCAATCTTCAATTATTACTGAATTAAGTTCAATCACATCGCCTGATAACGATTTCGATTTTTCTAAATCTCCTTAATTTCTTTTTTTAATATAATAAAACATTACTACCTACTTTTTTTTTAATAATTACATGTAATCCCCTTTTCTATAATTTGAAATTGAACATCTCTTTAACATACCTTAGCGTAACGGCTAATCTCTCTGCCGGGGAAATAGATTTACGCATGTCAGTGTCTTCGTGTCTTATTTTATCACATATGGCTGTCAATAATAGTTGAAAGGTTTCTTTCTTCATTCGAAAATAATTGTAAAATTTAGTTTCATCTTCTTCCAACTGCGTAAAAAGAGTTTGAAATGCACCATATTTTTCTCTTTCCAATAATATAGGATGCACCCACGATGACCTTTTACGTTTTTCTATTTCTTTTTGTTTCTTCTTGTACAAATAGTAGGCCAATACGAGTTTCTTTTTCTTATTATTCGACATTTCACACGTGTGTAATCTCTGACTACCAGCTCAAAACTAACGCATATAGACGGCAGTCCATCCATCCGGTAAAAAAAATATGTATACAAGGATAGCCGTTTATTGACGGTCCGTTATCCGGTGAAAAAAACGGACGTCTACAAGCGCTCTAAAGCATGTCCTTCCGTGCACTTTCATAACTAAGTTTTGTTAACTGGTTAAGAAAAACCCTTTTTTATTATTGTTTTCACAACTGGTTTTTAAACAAGAATACGAGTGACCGTCAAAATGACGGGACCAAGTCTCCGATGTGTGTCATACTTATATAAAAAAATAATACCATTAATCTACTATTTCCTACCTTTGCTATAAATTTAGCTACCTCATCATATACACAATATTTAAGCAAAAGGTTTGGTCCCTCCATTATGATATCAAGATGGAGGGACCAAACTGATGGACTACTCCCTGGAATGTTTTACCTACTAAGTATTATAATACCTTAATTCTACCTTAATATAATTGATTTTGGCTGCCCGAAATATATATCGTTTTAAAGATATCGATTATTTAAGTTGGTCCCTCCAAATTGACAATTCAATTATTAGTGCAACAGGTACATGGGCGGTATTTTTTCAATCATCGAAGGATAAATATTTAATACCTATTTACTACCTTCCAATCATGCAAAATTTTTCACAGTAGTATAAATGGAACCCTTTAAATGGTCATAATAAAATATATTTGTATTATTATTCCAGTTATATTTATTGAAATTAACAAAATTACACATATACTTAATCTACTTATCTATGTATAAACTTATAATAATTAAACTATAAGTCAAATAATTTATAATAGACTAAGAAATAATATAATTAATTGGTTTATTTTATTTTATTCTCGTAATACTCAATATAGGTAAACACAAAGAAAACATATTGAAGGTAGTTCTAAAACATCGTCGGCGGATTATATTGTAGTGAAGCTGTTTGCGATAACTGCGTCCTGGCTAATAAAGTGCATTTACAGTGATTTAATTATCATTTTTCCGTAGTTGTAACTATAGTTACCCATTTATCATGAAGAGGGGAAGGAAGAGCGCGATTTCCCTAGATATTCAGAAAAATGTGTTTTTAAAGTACAGAAGTGCATTACAAAACAGTGAATTACCATCACCATGTGATCAGATATTTGCCGATATTAGCAAGCAATTAGACTATAAAATGTCTGTAAAAAGTTTGTATATATCTTTAAAAACTAATTATAATTACTTTTTAACGAAAATACCGATGATTCAGAGCCGGATAGTATAGAAGAAACTGTTGAAAGTTTTGAAACTAATAAGGATATTAATCACGTAAAAGATACAGAAAAAGGTAAAGGTAAGTAAAAGAGAAAAAGGTCAGGAAAAAATACAATTTTACTTAGATATTCATTCTTGGAAAAAAATACAGCCTATTCAAAAGTATGTAAAGAGAAATGACCCAATGACAAGATCAAAATACCGTAAAAAATGGACGTTACCAAGTTACCAATGGGCTGAATTATTAAGAAAAGAATTATGGGAGAAAACTAAAAAACCCTGCACTTGGCGATTTAACTCAACGCATGTAAAACCGGATGAATCTGTGTCGTGTTATGGTTCTTGTAAAGAATGTGGTGCTACTATAGAAGTTTTTATAAATTGGCCAACAGAAAAAGTTATTAATTGTACTTGCACAGTTAAAAATCAAAAGATTGGGTTTATACACAAAAATCAAGAAAATTAAAGTTATCTCCACTAAAACGTAAAGAGCTTGGTGATATCTTGAATAATTCTTCTGCGGTATCTGTAAGAAACTCTTTAATAGATTCTTCAATGGACGCTAATGATAGTGAACCCACTCATATACCTAAATTAGGAACGCTGCGCCAGATAAAACATGAAGCGAAGGCATCGCATTTCTTTGACAAAAACCCTGTGATCGCTCTTTGGTTAATGGCACAAAGTCCACCCTATAATGATCTTTTGAGGTTTATTTGTTTGCATCCCTACTTCATCGTGTATTATTGGTTATCTAATCAGGAACAGTACTATAAAGAATATCAAAAGAATCATAGGACTGTAGTGAGTCTTGATGCAACCGGAAGTATTTTTAGAGATCTTGAGCCTTCTCCAGATAGTAAGATAAACAAACATCTATTCCTATACACATGTGTTATGCATACATTCCCCAGTCAGAGCAGCGTACCTCTATTTCACATGATATCAGAAAGTCAGACCATGGATACTATTGTCAAATGGCTTGAAACCTGGTCCCAAAATAATCTACCTCCAAGTGAAATTATCTGCGATGATTCTTCTGCACTTATAGGAGCATCAGTTAAAGCCTTTACTGGTTGTAAATCTACCAAGGAATATCTTAAAAAATCTTTTGAAATTTTAAATAACGGAAAATCTGATACAAATCTGAAAACCTATATGAGGATTGATACAAGTCATTTCGTAAAAATATTGTATAATTTGTCATGCTTTAAAAACGTTGATCAAAGAGTGAAATTCTTTTATATTAAATGCTTCCAAGAAATGAAAGAAAATGAAAATTATGAAGTAGTTCAACAGATAGCTAAAGATATGGTCACATTGTGCTTAGCAAAATTTTGTGGTTATGGAGAAAAAGGGAAATTAACACGTAGCGAAGAAGCTAAGCAAAGATTTAAAAAAATAATTACTTCCCAAGAAGTGTTAACAGATCATGTAAATGAATAAATGAATGTTCTGAAGTTGATTGCAAACTGGCCACGGATTTTTCTGTTTTATATAATGATCCGGAAGAAGAAAAAAATAAAAAAGAAGGAATATGTACAAATACTGGTGAAGAAGGAATTAAATGGCTCACAGAGCACATTGCTAAAGAGAGGCTAATTATTGATTTGATTGATGAAATCAGTGATACAGATAATTTATATTTTTTCCCTATTTTAATTGATACCTTATTGAGACTCATTAATCAAATGCCTATGTGGTCTAACGTTATGAAAAACTATTATGGCAGTGATGTAGTAAGTGCTACTTCTTCAAATATTGAAAGTTATTTTAAGAACGTAAAAACACTTTTATGTAACTTGAAAACTAAATCTCATAGATTAAGGGTTGATGATTTTATAATACAACATAATCAATACCTCTCAGGAGAAACTAAGTTGGCTTTTAGCAACTTACATTCGGTCAACACTATTCTTCCTAAGAAAAGTATTAGGCCCAAATTACAAAAAAAATATAAAACACAAAAAGACAGTACAGATTCAATTTTTTCTGAAAATCCATCATTTGTTGAGAATTGGCGTGGGAAAGGTATTTCTAAAAAAACTACTGTTAAACACACTTTCAAAAAAATACCCATTTTGATTAATGGTTCATTACTAAAAGCATCAGATGGCTTATCATCTGTTAACACATGTGCCTTCGATGCCTTTTCCCAATCAATAGCTATTGGATTAGTAGATGGATTTCGGCTTAATGTAAATATCAATAATACAGATGGTAATATTATGTTCTTTGATTTTATTAAAACACTTGTAAGTGCCAATACTAAATGTGATGATATTTATAAAATGCGTAATGCCATACTCAAGAAACATTTCAGATTAGCACCTTTTGGAAACCATGAACAAATACAGTGCGAATGCAATATTGCTTATATAATAGAAAACGTTGTCAATGATTTATTTTACAGTGCAGAGATTGTCAGGTCTTGCACGAACTGTGATTGTCCTAGTAATAACATTAGAAGGAAATGTGGGTTTATTCCTTTAGATTTAAACATCATTCAGAAACAAGGCATTGGAGCGCTAAATGCTTCTGCTGAAACTATTTTTAGTGATGATAATTTGGGTCCCTGTAGAATAACCGGTTGCAATGGTATAAAAACAGAGATTTATTCTCTTTGCAACACAATATTTTTTGAGCTGTCTTCTGATGAAAAAATCAACTTATGCGAAATTCCTAATCAGTTAAAATTAGGAGATAAATATTACAGAATTCTTTCAGTCATTGATTATATCCCGCCAATATGTGGAGATATTGGCCACTACAGGGCAAATTGTCCAAGAGTTCTTGGGAAATGGAATTGTTATGATGATATGAAAAGAAGAGTCATCAAAAGCCAGACGTTTGTTATACCACATTGTTTAATTTACGCTTTAAAATAATTGTACTACATACTAGCGGCCGCCCGCGATTTCGTTCGCGTGAAACCATTTCTTAGTTGACGTCACTTACAGTTTAATTATTATAAGTTTTTTTAATTATATGTTTATACATAGATAAGTAGATTAAGTATATGTGTAATTTTGTTAATTTCAATAAATATAACTGGAATAATAATACAAATATATTTTATTATGACCATTTAAAGGGTTCCATTTATACTACTGTGAAAAATTTTGCATGATTGGAAGGTAGTAAATAGGTATTAAATATTTATCCTTCGATGATTGAAAAAATACCGCCCATGTACCTGTTGCACTAAAAATTGAATTGTCAATTTGGAGGGACCAACTTAAATAATCGATATCTTTAAAACGATATATATTTCGGGCAGCCAAAATCAATTATATTAAGGTAGAATTAAGGTATTATAATACTTAGTAGGTAAAACATTCCAGGGAGTAGTCCATCAGTTTGGTCCCTCCATCTTGATATCATAATGGAGGGACCAAACCTTTTGCTTAAATATTGTGTATATGATGAGGTAGCTAAATTTATAGCAAAGGTAGGAAATAGTAGATTAATGGTATTATTTTTTTATATAAGTATGACACACATCGGAGACTTGGTCCCGTCATTTTGACGGTCACGAATACGAAGTGTTCATTCATAACTGACAATCACAAATAGTTAAGAAACGAATAATTATGATTATGTTTTTATAACTAGCTACAGTCAGCAATAACATTTTTCCTTTAACCTTAAATCAAAATAAAAACAACAGAGTTAGAGTTTTTATCGAGAGTATTGCATGCGGAAAACGGATGAGGTTCTTATCTCAATAAATTATTATCTATTATTGATATGTAAACTGCAATGGCATGACATTGACATTGTCATTTTAGTATTATTTAGTTTTCTATTGCAATTGAGTGCAATTTATATAAAATATATAGCAACCGAAAACTTAAGTGATAAACTATGTCGCTTTCTAAGCCCACCATGGAGTTCATAACGACAAAAAGGGATCGCGAGAAACTACTATACGACGGCCGTCAGTACCATAAAATTAAAACTTATGTGAACGAAAATGTTTTTTGGAAATGCTACAATAAAACCGGTTGTAAAGGTAATGTGACATTAAGCAATGAAAACCATATAGTTAAAGAGGGCGTGCACGATATTGATTGATTACCTAATAGTGCAAAATATCTAGTTTTGAAGAAAATGAAAGATTTGAAAACTAAAATAGTAGCTAATGTCGATCCAATACAAAAACAGTTTGAAGAAGTAGTATGCGAACTGGAAGACGATGGCGTGCACTTAGTTGCTGACTTACCAAAATTTGACAATATTAAAAGTGGTCTATACAAAGCAAGAAATAAGGCATTAGGAGTTTCTAAGCTCCATTTTGAATCACCAACTAAAGTAGAAATACCAAAAAAATATAAAAACTTCCTCCTGGCTGACTATAACGACAATGACACAAACAACAGGATTTTAATATTTTCTTCTTCTGATATAAAAACGTATTTGGACAATTTCGAACATTTCTTTCTGGATGGAACTTTTAAGTCTTGCCCTGAACCTTTCACACAAATATATACCATTCATGGACTACATAAAATAACAAAAAAAATGTGTATGTGTGTACTGAGGGCCCACTTTTATTTTTGCGGATTTTTGCAGTTTAACTAACAATAGTGATTAGTAAAAGTTGTGGAAATATTTGTAAAACGAATATTAAAGTTTGTAAAGACTTCATTCAAAAGATATATTGCCTTAAGTGGGTCCCTCGGTTCACACACATTAGCTCCCAAATCTAGATATATAATGAATTCACCAACAAATTTTAGTTATAGACCTTTAGTAAAACATGAATAAACATCTACACAACATTAAAAAACCTAATGTGAATAGATAATAAAAAAATACAAACGCCTTTCTGTGGTCCCTGAGGGACCACATTAATTTATGTCATAATTAATAGATTATAACATGAACATTACATATTCATAAGCCAATCTTTAGTAAAAATTACAAGAGAAATTTTAAAACTAAAGAAATATCACAAATATTGGTAAGTATTGTAAACTTTACGTTTTTGTTGGTGGGCCCTCAGTTCACACACTACGCAAATGCTAATTGTTTAAAATATAATTAAATACAACAATTACAAAAATATAGAGCCTTTCAGTGCTTAGTAATTTTTTTATACTATAGATCTGTATTTATCTTATCGCTGGTTTCATTGTTATTTTATCAAAAATGTACAAATTAGGTTTTCCATAGTAGTAGGTTGTCCATGTAGTCAAGACATTTTATATGATTGTTTTAATTTAATTTGATTTGATTATGTATGAGTTTATTATTTGATATTAGTTTCATTTTCGTAATATTTTTTATTACATTGTTATTAACGAATTGTTTATCTTATTTGACTTTTTATAAACGTAAACATTGTCTACTTATGTAATTTCATTCTTTAAATTTTCGCATGCCTAGTAAGGGTGAAATGTGTACTAATTATACATGTAACAACTTTTGTCAACCATTTCTATAGCGAATAAATGATTCTGATTCTGATTCTGAAGAGATAATATTGTTTTAAGAACCATTACATACGTTAAGTTTCAAAGTTCCTGCATAGTCGTAAAGTGTGAAATAAAAATGAACAGTTGTTGTTGTATGTGGGTAGTTTAGAATTTTCATTTATTTGCGGACGTTAAACTGTCAGCTTGTTGCTTGTCGGGATATCGCTCACTTACGCGTATTAATTTTAAACATTTGTGTTTCCGTGGCAAATTTACTTACCAATCCAATTCATTGTGCTATTATTTTACCAATTTTATTATTGCGAAGCAGTGGGAATGGATTTGTTATTAATATTACTGTTTTCCCTGTTGTTTATCTGGTAAGTACCTACTTGATACAAAGTACAATTTGATCATTATTTAATTCCGTGTTAAAAGGAATAAACACTAACAATAATATATGTCGTATTGTGCAGTGATAACAATTCTGCGGGTCGGCCACCAAATGTACCTTATGGACGTCAGAAAGAGATATTTTTGAAATATGCCAAACGCTTGGAAGATCCAAATATTAAATACAATGATCTAATATTTACATTAATGTCCCAAGAACTTGACCATAAAATGTCACCCATGGCTTTATATTTATCATTTAAGCGGCAAAAAGATAATATATTTGCCACAGATTACCAACAGTCTAATAATGTCGAAACTTTGCCATCAGCGTCGTGTAACAGTCCACCATTATCAACGGATTTAGCAATCACTAAGAAACAAAATATTTCAAAAACATTTTCTTTTTATCTGGACGTCTATGATTGGAAGAAAATACAACCAATGGTGGAGATTAAGAAGAGGACTGGTTCGTCATCATACAGAAGATATAAAACATTACCAAAATACAAATGGAGCTGTATGTTACAAGAAAAAATATGGGTAAACTCAAAATTACCCTGTACATTAACTCTTAAAAAAGGTTGTATTCGTGAGAATTACATACAGTTATTTGGTAAGTGCTCACAGTGTAGTGCACAGATTGTTGTAAATAGTGAAACTACTACTGAAAATCTTTTCAAAATTACTTGTACAATTAATAATTTTGATGGGTTATATGAACACAAAAAAAATATCAAATCAAAATTAACACCTTATAGGAGACGACAACTGGTTAAAGAATTACAAAATAAACCATCAGTATTGGTCCGAAACATTTTGGCTTCGAAATTAATTACCGATGATAATATAACTCCACCAATACTCCCTTCATCTGCAGCTTTTAGAAAAATTAAATCTGACGGTAGAAAGGAACCTTTGCCCCATTCTGATCAAATTTTATCATTGTTAATAATGGCGAAATCCATCGATGACGATAAAAAAGAAATACGCGAAATGTGTGTTTTCCCGAATTTTCGTTTATTGTTTTGGTCTGATAATCAAATCCAATATTATAATACCTATCAGGCTAAATTTTCAAAAGTTACCTTGACAGTTGATGCTATTGGGTCTTTTTTCGAAACCATATACCTTCCTGATAGGACTCCACTTACAAAAAAAATGTTTCTTTATGCAGGACTTATAACAAGAAACGAAAAATTGAAATCTGTTCCCGCATTTCAGATGGTAACTGATTCACATTCCCAGGATACTATATTATATTGCTTAAAAAAATGGTTAACTTTTGTAGATAATCCACCGCAAGAAGTCATTATAGACGATTCTGCAGCTTTGATTTCTGCTTGTGTTCAGGCGTTCGCGTTATATTCTTGCACAAAACTATATATTCAACATTTATTTTCTGTTTTTGAAGGTAATTTTTCTTACAATGATACCAAACCAAAAGCATTTATCAGGTTGGATACTAGTCATTTCGTCAAGAATCTTCATCGCAGTTTTGATAGTAAAATTGATTTACGTTTGAAATATTTCTACATTAAGTGCGTATTATTTTTAAAAAAATGTGAAAATTATCAATTACTTAAAGACACTATTATTGATATTATTAGTGTTGCACTCACCCAGTACGATGGCGACTATAGTACGAACATTGAAGACGAAACCGCAAAAAGCCGTCTTAATAAATTAATTCATAAAATTGAGTTAGATCTTAACTTAGGTACTGAAAATGTAGAACAAAATGAATCTCATGATGCTCACGCACTTAATGCTGATGATTTAGAATTCACTGTTTGGTTTGATACTGTTGTTGAAGACGTAAAAAGACAAAACAAAAACATAATATCAAACAACAGGAATGAATATTACTACCCTCCGTTTATTTCTACTTTCAAAAGAATATTATGGAAACTTTCGTTGTGGTCTAATTTAGCATGCTCACTTTTCGAATCGGATAATAAAGCACCATCTTCATCAGGAATTGAAAGCCATTTTAAGACTTTGAAACACCTCGTATATAAAACTAAAGTACAAAAATACAGAGTGGATGAATTCCTAAAACTTCATGCAGAATATACTGACGGAGAAATTAAATTGGCCTTTGGTGATTTACATCATGATATTGTTAATAAATGTACTGTCGATAAAAAAAAGAGGAAAAGGAAATTGGCGTTGAAGAAAACAAAATGTCAGAAAAAAACGAAGTACACGACAACCTCAAATGTGACTAGACAATGTAGATAATTGGACCAACAATCACTGAAAGATCACAGGGAAATAAGTGAATCAGAACTAATACCAAAAATGAAAGATTTTAACGAGGACTCTATATTTGCAGATCAGCCGTCATTCGTTGAAAATTGGAAAGGGCAGGGTAGGCTTGTAAAAGAAAAATCTGTGCATAAATTAAAGTTTTTAAAAAATGGAAACCTTTGTGACTATGTGCGCGTTAATTCTGATTACGTGGAAATTAAAAATACTTGTGCCTTTGATTCAGTCATGTATATGCTTAGTTTAGGGTACAAGGAAAACGTATATATTAAAAATCTAATCGATGCTTTACAAGAAAAAATAATTTTACAATACATAAATAAGCTGTCTGATATTGATTGTGAAGACAACGATATTTACATGTTAAGGGCAAAAATTATTCAACTATATTTGCAAACACCGCCTTCCAGGCCCTCCGGCCGTGATGGCAACTGAGTTTGGCAACCAGTTGCTTAAAAATATTGGATATTCTTTTTACTCAACCAGTTGCCAAAGACGAATGTCGATTCTTGATACGCACCTATAATATTTTACCTTTGCAGTTTCGCAACCAGTTGCCGAAGGAGTAAAAACTTTCTTGTTACTCAACCAAATCTGCTAAGAATTCAAACTTTTTTCAGACTTAAGAATTCAAACTTTTTTCAGATGTTCAGAATATATTTTCTTTTGTTACTGACGTAGTTGACATCTATCATTTTATTTGCCTCTTGAGGTTATCGATTAATTGCAATATATGTGTAATACACATTAGATTACTGTATTTACTGCACGAGTATGTGTACGATTTAAGACCAGTATAATAGTCTGTTCCGGAGACATCAACATGTCTACTTTAAATGTATACCCAAATACATCTAACATTGAATTCATTCGTTCAAGAAGAGGAGGTGTTTCTGCGTTGTACGATGGTAGGCGTTACAGCCGTAAAAAAATATATGTAAATAAAAACTCATTTTGGAAATGTATCCTTACAAAAGGATGCAGAGGTAATATTACTTTAAATACTCGTAATGAGATAATAATGCAAAGAGCACACGAAACCGATTGCAGACGTAATTTTGCGAAAACCACATTTTTGAAAAAATTGGATGATCTCAAGAGAGTGAGTAGTTGCAATTTTGAATCAATCCCCAAACAATACGACAATATGGTTCGTGATTTAAAAAACGATGGATATAATTTCGTCGGCGATATACCAAAGTTCAGCAGTGTGAAAAGTGACCTTTACAATGGGCGAAACAAAGTAGTTGGTACCACAAAAATGCGTTTCTCAAATGCTACGGACGTTGAAATACCCATGAAGTACCAACATTTTTATCTTTGTGAATATGAAGATGGAGATTTTAGAATCATTGTATTTTGTATTCGTGATGTGACAACAAAAATGAGTAATTTCAATCATTTCTTTGCTGATGGCACTTTCAGAAGTTGTCCAAAGTCCTTTAAACAGTTGTATACCATTCATGGCTATGATGAAATTAACAATATCATAACTCCATTATTTTTCGCACTTCTTCCCGATAAAAGAAATAACACATATAAAATTTTGTTCAGTATAATTAAATCTCAAATTCCTACCTGGAGTCCAAAAAAAATTACATTGGATTTCGAAATTGCAGCAATTAATGCATTTAAAGACATATTTCCTGGTATACTTTTTAAGGGATGTTACTATCACTTCAACCATGCGTTATGGAAAAAGGCGAAGGCCTTACAAATAAAAACTAGAGTAAAAAAAAGGCATGTGGCGAGATGTATTGGAATTGCACGGTTACCAAAAAAATACTTAAGAGAAGGATATGATTATGTAATGGCAAAAAGACCTGTTGGTGAGGAAATCAAAATGTTTAATAAATATTTCCAAAAGCAGTGGGTTAATAAAGATTTTTTTGCTGAATCTTGTTGTTGTGAAACTGAAAAATTTAGAACTAATAACAATATAGAGGGATGGCATAGAAAGATCAACAGTTTTATTGGTAAGAAAAATCCAACGTTGGCACATCTACTCGATGTTTTAGAATCTGAAGCGACATACTATGATTTGAAAAAAATTACACCTAAAAAAAAGAAGGAGTACGAGGAGATCGATGAGGAAATTGGGTTAGCGATAAAAACTTTAAATGAAAACAAAATTAGTGTCGGACACTGTCTCGAAATTATCAGTCCATTTGTTATCCCATTCTAAAGACATATTAACTACCTACTAAATTCGAAGTGTACTTATAATTTCAATTTTGTTGCAAATGGGGAACCTAGTTGTTAATTTTCAGTAACTTTAAGCTGTAGTTAGGTAATTACATGGAATAAAGGCATATATATACACCTATATTATGTTGTTTTCACGATATTATTATTTGAAACATAATGTACCTACCCTTGTTCCCTTTCGATGACGCCACTCTTAAGAAATTTAATCAAACAAATTCAATAGAAACCAAATTTTATATGCATCTGATTGAAAACATCCTAATTTAATATAATACAGACCTTAGTCCTTATTTTGATTTCCACAACTGATGTTAGTTACGAACTGAGAGTGGTAATTCTTCTTAAGTAACCACACCTTTTGAGAAAATCTTAGTTGGCAACTAGGTGCGTATCAAGAATCGACATTCGTCTTTGGCAACTGGTTGAGTAAAAAGAATATCCAATATTTTTAAGCAACTGGTTGCCAAACTCAGTTGCCATCACGGCCGGAGGGCTTCCAGGGCAGGAGATCATTTGATATATCACTGTGAATGCAACGCTACAAATATTATCGAACGATTTCCTCTTCAAAGTTTCAGAAGTGCAGTCTTTACAAAACATTGTTCCAACTTGTTTTGTTCAATGCCTGCTATCAAACGAGATATTATGTTTTTGTGTTTAAATTTAAATATCATTCAGATTTTCGGTATAAGTTGTTTAGAGCAAGCAGTTGTTTTTGATGAAGAAACGAGAGAATGCGTGTATTGCAAAAGTAAGGTATATTTTAAACATGACTTGTCAGAATTCATATGCTTTGATTTAAACGGTACTAATGAACAGTTTTTATGTGATATCCCTCGTTCAATAATAGTTAAGGGTAAAATTTATTCATGTATAGGAGCAATCGAATTTGTCCCTCCCTTAGTTGAAGGTGGCATTGGCCATTACAAATGCCACTCATTAGTAAATGACAAAATTCAGTGTTACGATGATAACTGTAGTAGAATTTTTGAAAGCAGTAAGGAGACAATGTTTTTACATGTGATTTCATATTATGGTCTCATTGATGTCAAACCACAGAATAATAAAAAAGAACAATAAGTCATCATTTATTCAATTTAATTTTCAATATGATTATATACGATTGTAGCTTATAAATAATATAACCTATCACTTGTACAATATCCTAGTAATAAATGATCTTAAAATACATGAACAGTGCTTTTCTTTAAGTGTGGACACCCTATACCAGACTTAGTATGAAAATCAATAAAAATGTAAAAATGACAAAACAAAAACAAAACCAGTGATAAGATAAATACAGATCGATAGTATAAAAAAATTACTAAGCACTGAAAGGCTCTATTTTTGTAATTGTTGTATTTAATTATATTTTAAAAACAATTAGCATTTGCGTAGTGTGTGAACTGAGGGCCCACCAACAAAAACGTAAAGTTTACAATACTTACCAATATTTGTGATATTTCTTTAGTTTTAAAATTTCTCTTGTAATTTTTACTAAAGATTGGCTTATGATAAAGATAAAGATAAAGATAGATAAAGATAAAGATAATTTTTATTTGTCAAACATGTGTACATAAAGGTGGTCATATAGTTAACATAGTTTCAACATGTTTTATCTCATAAAGATATACAAATATTAAAGCACATAATTATAATCTGATTAGCATTATTAATTAAACACAGTTGGGAAACAATAAAATTTACAATGCATGTCATCAGTGTCATCACCATAAAGTGGTCATTCATTCCATAATAAACATCAATGTCATAATAATTATAGGCAATACAATAAATTTAACAAATCAATAGAACAAATAAAATCAATAGGACAGAATATAATAAAATTAACAAATAATAATAGTAAATCAAATAAAATCAAGTCCATACTAGTAATTATTGTTACGAGGTCTCAATTAATAATAGGTACTAATTATATATCCCTGTCAGTTAAAAAATCTTTTACGTTATAGTAACATTTACTCAACAGTAGAGTAGTAATTTTTTCTTTAAATTGTGGTAAATGTAAATTTTTGAAATTATTTGGTATTTTATTATATATTGGTCATATAGTTAACATAGTTTCAACATGTTTTATCTCATAAAGATATACAAATATTAAAGCACATAATTATAATCTGATTAGCATTATTAATTAAACACAGTTGGGAAACAATAAAATTTACAATGCATGTCATCAGTGTCATCACCATAAAGTGGTCATTCATTCCATAATAAACATCAATGTCATAATAATTATAGGCAATACAATAAATTTAACAAATCAATAGAACAAATAAAATCAATAGGACAGAATATAATAAAATTAACAAATAATAATAGTAAATCAAATAAAATCAAGTCCATACTAGTAATTATTGTTACGAGGTCTCAATTAATAATAGGTACTAATTATATATCCCTGTCAGTTAAAAAATCTTTTACGTTATAGTAACATTTACTCAACAGTAGAGTAGTAATTTTTTCTTTAAATTGTGGTAAATGTAAATTTTTGAAATTATTTGGTATTTTATTATATATTTTAGGGGCCATGCAGAAGATACTATTTCCCATCAAAGCTGTGTTTGCCCTGTGCATGCACAATCTATAATTATCTCTACGGTTACGCTCACAAATATCCGATACACGACAAAACAACTGCGGATTAGTTTTTACAAATAAAGCGGTTTCCAGAATATATAGCGAAGGCAGTGTCAAAATTTTGTATTTGGTAAAATACGGTCTGCAGCTATCTATAGTTTGTAGACCGAACATAGCTCTAATGCAGCGTTTTTGTTGTTTAAATACATTTTCTACATTTACTGAGTTCCCCCAAAATATGATTCCATATCTCATCACAGATGGCACTAGTCCATGGTAAGCCATCAGCAGAGTGCTAACATTTATAATGGGTGCAAGTTTATAAAGAACATATGAGCTGCTACTGATTCTTTTGCATAGTTTGTCTACATGTGCTTTCCAGTTCAGTTTTTTGTCAATTATTAATCCTAGAAATTTAGTTTCGTCAACTTCGTTTACTTCAGAGTCATTATAAGTAATATTTATTGATTGAGTCAAGGGATTACGTTGACTAAAATGCATTATGTGTGTCTTACTAATATTAATTTTAAGATTATTGTTGTCTAGCCATCTTATCATTGACGACAGTGACCTATTAATATCGTCCTCATAAGAGGCCAGTGCTTTGCATGGCACTGTGATTGTGCTGTCATCTGCGAAGAGTGTCATGGGATGGCCTATAGATTTGGGAATGTCATTAATATATATCATAAAGAGTAATGGGCCGAGTACACTGCCCTGTGGCACCCCATATGTGACTACACGCTCGTTTGACCTATATACCTGTTCCCATTTTGTCCTGAAATTCACCTTGGATATAACTGTGACCTGTTTTCTATTTGATAGATAGGATGAGATTAGATTCTGTACATTGCCTCTTATACCATAACATTCCAGTTTATTTTTTAGGGTCACATGTTGCACATAATCATATGCTTGCGTCATGTCGCAGTACAAAGCACACACAGGGTTTCTTTTATCTACGTTGGTCATTGTTCTGTGCAAAAAATCACAAATAGCCATATTAATCGTCCTGTTCTGTCTAAACCCATATTGTTCCTTGCAAATGATTTTATTATCTTCAAAATATTTATACAGCTCTTTGTAAATATATTTCTCCAGGATTTTTGAGAAAATGGGGATAAGAGCAATAGGTCTGTAGTTACACATTAACTCACTACTTTCTTTTTTTAAAATAGGTTTAATAATAGTGGTTTTTAGGCATTCTGGAAATACTCCCGAGGAAATACAGAGGTTAAGAAGGTAACTTAAATGACCACAAATAAGAGTACTTACAGACTTTAGTATATTAGTTGTAATACCGTCATATCCTACGCTACTGGTGTTTTTTAGATTTTTTATGATGTTCACTATATCTTGAGGTAAACACGGAGGCATGAACATAGAATCCCGTTTGCACGCTATGCCCGCGGTTACCTTTATACCATTCCCAGCTATCGGAACTACTTTATCAACAAAGTAGTTGTTAAAGCTATTCGCAATTATTTCTGGGTCAGTAATAACTTTATTTTGTATCAAGATATTTTGTATAGAATTTATGGGAGCCTTGAATATGTAATGTTCATGTTATAATCTATTAATTATGACATAAATTAATGTGGTCCCTCAGGGACCACAGAAAGGCGTTTGTATTTTTTTATTATCTATTCACATTAGGTTTTTTAATGTTGTGTAGATGTTTATTCATGTTTTACTAAAGGTCTATAACTAAAATTTGTTGGTGAATTCATTATATATCTAGATTTGGGAGCTAATGTGTGTGAACCGAGGGACCCACTTAAGGCAATATATCTTTTGAATGAAGTCTTTACAAACTTTAATATTCGTTTTACAAATATTTCCACAACTTTTACTAATCACTATTGTTAGTTAAACTGCAAAAATCCGCAAAAATAAAAGTGGGCCCTCAGTACACACATACACAAAAAAATGGTACCTTTATTCTTTGGTTTCATTCATAATAAAACTGAAAATACCTACAAACTTATATTTGAAATGATAAAGTCACAAATTCCTGAATGGAACCCCGTAAAATTGACACTGGATTACGAAATCTCAGCAATGAAAGCAATACGTAAAATTTTTCCGAATGCAGTAATGAAAGGATGTTATTATCATTTTTGTGCCAGCCTTTTTAAAAAGGCGAAACGATTAGGGATTAAATCTACAGTACAAAGACGACATATTGCGAGATGTGCTGGCTTAGCCCGATTGCCATTGAGATATGTAATGGCAGGTTACAAGTATACAATGACCAAATCCCCGAAAACTGAAGCAGTGATAAAGTTCAACAATTACCTAAACCGTTACTGGTTCAGCGAGGTAAATTTTATCAAGACTTGGTGCTGCTACGGCGAGGAAATTCGGACCACCAACAATCTAGAAGGCTGGCACGCAAGACTTAATAGAATGGTTGGACGCCAAAAAGCGTCGCTAGCAACAATTCTGAATGTTCTTATTAAAGAAACAAAAATTTCAATGTCGTTCAAAACAAACAAAAACACATCGAACAAAAATTACCAAGAGATTGACCAAGAAATTGCGGATACTATACATCTTTTAACAAATAAGTCTATCACTGTTGGACATTGTTTAGAAATAATTGCCCCATTTAAATATTAAGTAAAAGTTAATTTACCTAAATTACATTTTGTGTTTGATTTAAGGTTAACCACTTGAACGTCAGGAGACACTTGAGTGTCCAAAAAGTTTTTGTCATCTTACGTTAGGGTACACTACAGTGTCGACTATAGGAATTAATGAAAATCAGCTTTAAAGCCTTTAAATAAAGCTCCTTTTTGCAATGTTACTGGCGTTTCGGACGCGGAACTAAACGTAGTTGGCACTGACATGTGTAAACAGTTCAAATCTTTTTAATCTGTATTTATACTTCAGTTAGAAGTTTGAGTGATTTTGTGTGTGCGTCACGGCGAGGATTGTCCGCAGTTATGTCGTAAGTTCTTTTTTCTTATTAGTTAGATCGTATAGTGTATTATATCAAGATATTCCTTAAGATTTGCTCGTGTCCATGATATAAAATAATCATAGTTTCATTGGCGTCATGGTTTAAAAAATGTTGTATTACATTGGAGATGGTCCGTCGTATGTCAAAATGGCCGCAAAGAACAATGGCCAGATTTTTATAGGAGCTGGACTCGACTTTTATTTTTCATGTCCCAAAATAAACTATAGCTAGATTGGTTTGTCCTTTTGTTGTAAACACCATCCCGTTTGAAAATCATATCTAAATAGCCACGATTTTTTATAAAAACGTCAACTATACTTTTGAGGTTAGGATCAACAACTACCTTTTAACCGAGTGCGGCGTAGCCTAAAAATGTATTTAACAATAAGCGAGTGGGTAATTAGCGATCTCTTTTCTATTTATTGCGATTTCTCTCAGAGAATTACCCAAAAAATGGGACATCTGTCAAAGCGCACAAGTCCCCTTGTCCGTTTATCAGATATATTTATATAATGCTCTAACTTGCACAACGTGTAGTATAGAAAACCAAGGATGGCACAACATCACATGTGAAGTATTTCTACAAGGCTTTTTTGTGGTTTGACCACTTCAATTCTGGCTGAAGAGAGTTAGTCGCTAGATACATACTGTCTTTCAGTCTTCAATACTCAAGTTGAATAGATATTGACAAATCGAGTACTGGTAAGTTACAGGAGTAAATGAGATGTAATGGTAGGAGCACTTAAATGAAAGAAATAGGTTTGACAAAAATACTTTTTATTCATCATCATCTCTTACAACTACAGCATCGAGGAATGCTGCTGGCTCTGATATTGTCGGCTGATGCCTGGCCCACCCAAGGTACCACACAATTGTCATAACATGTGCACAGCACCCAACTGTTCTTCTACCAACTAGACAATTACAACAATACTCTGTTATAGCTTCCCTTCCAGACACATTATTTTCAATTAATATATAAACATAATATACTTTTCTCGAAATGTGTCTGGATTTAATTTTGCCTCTTATTAATGAATTATTTCCACTTCCTCTCAAACGATACTCTCTTACATTAATGTTATCTCTGCTTATTTCAATACGATACCCTCCGTGAAACCTGACATGTTCACTATAATAGGACCTTGCCTGTCGGATCTGATATGTTCCTAGGGCAAATAATATAATTTCACTATATTCTAGACGGGGGAATATAATATTAGTATTGGATGCAGCTGTGATACTAGTAAAATCAGATGTTCGTCTATTCATATTCATATTGTTTATATAATTGGATAAATTATTATGTAATGGAAATCGTTCCCTAATAACATTTATGATTTGCTCCGCATCATTTCTATTTTTTAATCGAACACCGAATTTATTTAAAAGGCTTGCAGCTATGGAAAACATTTGCATCATATGAGGAACACTTTTATTAAAAAAATCTTGCCGGAATATTTTAAAATCTCTTTTGAAGTATCCGTTAAGAACTTCCACCACCCAACGGCATATGGTTACACAACGACTCCTGTTAGCTTGCTCGGTGGTGAGCTGATGTTCATCCTCTAGCAGGGATTCTGGCATATAAGTTTTGTAGCTGCAAGCCTCTAATAAACTAATTGAATCTCTAAATCCCCTGTCTAGAATAAAAATATCATTATTTTGGAAGTATTGTCTGAGAGGAGAGTTTTCATCTCTGAAAAGAGACTTCATTATATCTGCATCAGATGTGGTTGCTTTGTATGGGCCAAAGCAGTCTACAATGTAGCCATCAGGTGTCACCAGCAAAAATGGTTTTAACAAGTTTCTATACTTATGTAAGGAATAAGTGTCCTTTTGGAACATATAATTAGAGCTTTTGTTTATATAAATATAAGTCCCATCACATATCATTATCGTATTTTCATTATTTTCATTATAAATTGCATTTGGAATCATTAAATTGTGTTGCAACAATTGTTCACGGGATATGTGTTGAAGTCCCAGATTTCTAGGCACAAAATCCTGTACCAATATTTCCCTAACCTTATCCATCAATCTTTCTAATGTTCATCTTGGAACCATTAATAACTGGGATAACCGGTCATCTGAATCACCAGTTCTCATCTTCATTAGAAGAGCACCTAAACCCAAAATACCTCTATTTGTTTCTAAAAGACGCGGTGTTTCATATAATAAAAGTTCAAATTGCTGATAATTCATTCCAAGCCAATAATGAAACAAATGGTCATCGATTCTTGCAACACTTTCCATACTTGAGAAATCCAGAAATGTATTAAAAGCATTTATAAAAGAAAATGCATGTTCCACTTGTTCAGCCGTAAATGTTCTTAAACTATTTTGTGAATTGAACAACATATCCCATTCAGTACTAAATGTATGTTCTACACAAATACGAGCATTTAAAGGCAAGTAATATTTGTGTTGACTTAGAGTCGTTGCTCTTAGAGGGTCAGAAATCCTATGCAAATCTCTGTTTTGGCAACCAGAAAAAACACAATGTGCTGCAGTATTAGCCGCTCGTCTATAACTCGGTAAACTAATCACCCCGGGTACTTCGTCAGCTTGCTGGTCAGTGTTTGGAGGGCTTCGAGGTTCGTGGGGCTGAGGCTCCAGCTCCGGCCTTGGCTCTGGCTCCGGCTCTGGCTCCGGCTCTAGCTCTGCCTGCTGCTCAATATTTTGTGTTGCAACTCTCTTGAGTCTCAGCCAACAGGGATGACATACATGGTCTGATGAAGTTGCCTGAAAAAACCATACAGCTTTGTCTTAATATAAATGTTTTGGCTCATCAACCCAAGCAAATAAAAACATTGTTACAAAAATATATTAGATTGCAGTGATGAATTCACTATAACATTGATAACAATACAAACAAAAGTACATAATAAACAAATCATAATTACCTGCCGTGGGGCAATTCTATTTTCAAGTTCAATATGTATTGCTTGTTGCAACTGAGATGGATTCTCTCTCACAATAACATCACATTTACGATTCCGCAGAGAACTTCCACAGAGTATGCAAACATGCATGTGGCCACGGGAAGATGAGGCACCAGGTTCATTAGCCAGTCCGGAGTTGACATGCTGTATTGCCAATTGATTACAGGCATCACATATGTAATCTTCTTCAGTGATCTAAAATAAGAATTAGAGTTGTATTATGATGTATGATTGTGTGTGATGGTAGTTAGTGTACTAAAATAAGTAGGTAAGTATGTAAATACGTACTATTATTGAAGAATTCCACTCGCAGATCTTAGAAATTACTCTGGTATCAAGCTCAAAGACGAGATGGCGGCGAAGTGTATCAATGCGTATGTTACAATTAGCCATTGATTTATATATTACACTAGATTAGTAATTACCGCGCCAAAGCGTTGCCACCGCACATATGGCCACAGCCATATGCGCAGCTAACATGAGTTCAGTACTCAGTGTAACGCCAACCGAGTTGAACCGAGCGACACGCGACAAAAACGATCTTCAAAATGGGTAAATGCGTAGTGAAAGAGTGCGATTCAAGATCACAAAAACATAATAAATCAAGCGGAATTACTTTCCACACGTAAGTTTATTGTTTATGCATTCATATTACCATAAATAACGCAAAAACTGAAATATAACATCGATTATTGTTATTTAGGTTCAGTGTTACCACTAAAAACATCGTTTTGGTTTTCCCACATTAATGGGAGAATTTCAAATTTGTGGAATAAGTTACTTTGTTTCAAATACTTTTGCAATCAATGGTTTAAGACCATACAAGAAAATAAACCGGCAGACTGACCGAACAACACTCAAGCTAAATAGCCGGTTCTAGAAATATGATATTTTGCATAGAGGTTCTTTATGTAACTAAGGAAAGCGCTAAATGTTTTTGCAAAGTAACTACTATAGGGCTAATAATTATGGATTTCTAAGGGCTGGTATAGACTAGAGCACAAACGAGCTGAATTAAATAGCATATATTTTGTTTTCTCTGCGCTCGGTCTGCCGCCGTACGTTTGTAAGCGACGCAGTTCCGTAGTATATGTTTGGCAGGCTGGTAAATGATGATTAAGCCGTGGGTGAAGTTTAGTATATTTTATAATATGATATTAATGATTTTGCAGGGTACCTACAAATGCAGCACGCCGTGAGAAGTGGGTGGAAATAATTCGATTGCTGAGAAAAGAGACTGACTGGCTACCTACTAAATCTACTGTCATTTGTTCGAAGCACTTTCGGGATCAAGACAAACTAGGACCAAAAGGCGATTGTGGCCGTGTTTATTTGTCTAACAAAGCAATTCCAATGCTTGTAGTAAGTAAAGAATTAATAGGGTAGTTGACATGGTCGGTAATATTGATCTAAAAATATGTACCTCTTCATAAAACTCCCATAGCATCAAACCATTTTAATGCAACTCTAACTGAATTGTGTACTATAATGAATTGTTATTTTTAATTTATTATTTAGGCTTTATAATGCTCTTTTGACTACAATATAATGTACATTTTTTAGGACGACTCTCATTCTGACAATCCGGTGGAGCTCTCAGTAGAAGAAAATATGGATGTAGATATTGTGGAAACCGATGAGGAGATAGATGAAATAACTGAAACACCGCGAAAGAACAAAATGAGAAAAATAATTCATCGTTTGAAAGTTGTATCCGCTCGAAGACTAAGAAAAATAAAAAATACATCACAGAAAAACAGAAGACTAGAAATAAAAAATAAAAAATTAAAGGATATTATAAAAAAATTGAAAATAAACGTATGTTGAGTGAAGAAGAAGAAATGCAGCTAAATTTGAATGAAGAAACAGTGCAATTGATGGAAGAATTTAAAAATACCTTCAAAAGGAAAAGGACTTTTAAAAAATTTCCTTATATGCTAAAGAAATTTGCGTTAACATTAAACTTTTACTCCCCTGCTGCCTATAAATATGTTCGATCTGCATTAAATAACTCATTACCACATCCAAGAACACTGGTCAATTGGTACAGCAAAATTAACGGGGATCCTGGATTTACGTCGGAGGCTTTTAATGTCCTTAAGGTCAAAAGTGACAATTCTGAGTCCAAAATCATTTGTAATTTAGTAATCGATGAGATGGCCATCCGTCAACAAAAAATTTTTGATGGCAAGAAGCACCACGGGTATGTTGATTTCGGATTAGATGACACAAACGATGCGCAATATCTAGCATCCTCTGCATTGGTGTTTCTTCTCGTATGTTTGAATCAAACATGGAAGATACCTATTGGATATTTTCTTACTCATGGGTTATCTTCAGCCAAACTTGCCAATATAATAAATTTGGCGCTGACAAAATGCGCAGAAATTAACGTTGAAGTAGTGTCAGTAACATGTGACGGCAGTCAGACTAACATTGCTACAATGCGAGTTTTAGGATGCAAACTTGACGATCCAAATAACTTAAAAACCACTTTTAAACATCCTAAAACAGGACACGATGTGGTGCTATTGTTAGACGCTTGTCACATGCTCAAGTTAGTGAGAAACAACTTTGCATCAAAGAAAGTATTTTTTAACAGAAATAATGACAAGATAGAATGGAAGTTTGTTAACCGTTTACAGGAAATTCAAGAAATAGAAGGGCTTAGATCAGGAAACAAAATAACTAACCGACATATTAATTTTCGCAATCATATTATGAAGGTCAAGTTGGCATCACAGCTGCTTAGTAATAGTGTTGCTCAGTCACTTCACTTAGCCAAGGACTTGTCTTCTGAATTTTCAGAAAGTGAACCCACTGCGGAATTCATTAAAATACACAACGATATTTTTGATGTCCTAAATTCTAAAGGGGACCCCAAAGCTTATGGTTTTAAGAAAGTTCTAAAACCAGAAACGAAAGATGATATATACACACTAATTGAACAATACAAAGAGTACATTACGAACCTAAGTGTACAAGTGACAACAAAAAAAACAATTACACGACGGGGTCAGATAAATAACATAATATTCCAAACGAATATGAAGAAAGTGCTAAATTGCAAATTTAAAACGGGATTCTTAGGTTTTCTAGTTTGTCTGGAAAGCCTAAAAGTATTGTATTCAAGGCTGATTGAGACTAAAGTAATGAAATACATCGCAACATACAGACTTTCACAAGACCACCTTGAATTATTTTTTGGTTGTATCCGGCAAAAAGGTGGATACAATAATAATCCAAATGTTGTACAGTTTAAATCAGCCTACAAAAAATTATTAAATCACCTCGAATTAAAAAACAATTTCGGAGGCAACTGTGTGCCCCTTGAAAAAATTAATATCTTGTGCTCTACAAGTAATAAGGACCATATAGAAGAAATCAACAAGTCTTCCTTTGATCGTCATAATGACAGTGACTCGAAAAAATCACAAACAAACAAGAATAATCAAAGTGAAACAGATTTAGAATGGGTTGTGCAACAAACGAATGATAACCTTTTTACGAACATAACATAACAAGTCGTTGGATATATTTCCGGCTATGTTGTTAACAAAGTCGGTCAAGACCTTAAATGTGAAATATGCATCAATGCTTTACTAGCTACAGAACTCAAGTGGTTTCACAAACTAATTAATATAAAAGATAAAGGAGGATTATGTTACCCATCAGAACATGTGTATGAAATATGTATGAAGTGTGAAAGCGTTGTAAGACATGCTGTAACACTTTCCGACACCAAGTCTTTGTCTCCTAAATTTGGTCTCATGATATTAGCTACAAAAACATTAGAAAAGCTTCAAGGAAACAAGATATTAAAGGACTTTGCAATACATCCGGGGAATCATATATCATCAATACAAGTTGATCATTCCCTTTTATTAATTAAAGCCATTATTTACAAATATTTAAAAATAAGATTGTATCACGAAAGCAAATTATTCACTCAAACTTACAAAAAGGAGTCTAGAAGGCAATTGTATACTAAACTGATGCTTCATAGCGGAGTTTGATTTATTTTTGGTATTTATCAACAATAAACATATTGAATCGGAAAATGTCTTAATTATTATAATAAACATAGTTACTTTTATTCATACAATAAGAAATATACATCTAAATTAGTTTGAATGAATTTATTTTATTACAAAGCGACATTAAAAAAACTTCTTTTTTAATTTTCATTTTTTGGGTAAAATTTCATACGGTAGGTAACACAAACCCGACATTGCATGTTTATGTCGCGATCTTTGTCTAATCTCAGCGACACGGTATTGTTCTTGCTACTTGTGTAAGCGAGACAGATGTACGTTTCCTTTAAATGTTTCGTTGTTTCAAAGCTACGTCGTCGCGGTTACGTAGTGGTTATACTTTTTTTGACGCTTGGTAATGAAGTTTGCTTCTCTATTTGTTTACCTCAATGCAATTAGCACATAGCAATCGCAGGGCTAGTTGTGGCGTCTGCATGATGTCTCTCACAATCACAAATATCCAAAAAGCAAAATCGGTGTCCAGAAATCAAAACCAGAATAATCGTCACAAGTGTAGTTATCAGTCCGTAAAACAATGCCAAGGTCAAAACAAGAGAAGAATATTATCCAAAAGTACAGTACGTATCACAATTCACAACAACAAGTGAAGCGAGTATGATGCGAATGATTGCCGGGTGTCAATCAATAGCATGGGTCGATGACCACAGACTATGTAACTATTGTCGATGACAAATGACGTTCCGTTGTAAGTTTTTGAACAAAACGCTTATACGTGCTATGAACCAACATAATTATTTTTTATGACAAGAATCCAATGCATAATAAATCAACATAGTAGTTGATTTAATGCCTAAATACTAATTTAATTGAAAAACAGTTAACAACTATTCAGAAAAACTTGAATAATTATATTTTTTGAATACCAAGTCATTTCATACGCGAAATGAATCGTCAATAGGTGCGTTCTGAAACTATTACTCGAAATAATTTCGAAGAAGTTACAATAACTGAAATAAATGAATAACTTTTTTTTGTGGCTTCATAGAAAGACATTTCTTGTGTTTTTTAAGACCTTAAAACATAAGGGATTTTTTTATATATATGGCATATGGTGACTCCATCGTTTCGTCGTCTGGTACGTTTTGGCCATCCTTCTTTTAAGTGATAAAACATAAGTGAACACATATTTTGTGATTGAATTTATGCCATTCGTTTAATTATACTATCTAGATTTACTGTCTTACCAATAAACATTTACACACCTCGTATAACGGAACTATAGCAAGTCCATTACTAATAATCACTTTTTTGCCACGCTCTGTTATACGCTTGTTATAACGTCTGTGTAAATACTACACGATATTGTATAACCGTTATTCGTCACTTGGACCTTGTTTAGCTTGCGGATAACCTACAAAAATAGATCAGTAGTGTGTAAACAAATATTAAAAATGGATTATTTGCCTTATTTTGATATTTTCGACGAATTTGATAATGAGGAACCGCCAAGGAAGAAGAAAACTTACAAAAGTCGATATGATCCGTTCTTTTTACAAGAGGAAGAGTTTAAATGTAAATATAGATTTACAAAAAAATATGCTAAGGCAGTGGTAGACTTAATACGAGCTGATATCGAGCAGACAACTAAGGGAGGCGGCTTCTCTGCAGAGCTTCAAGTTTGCACAGCTCTCAGGACATGGGCGCGACAGGAAGTTCAAGATGATGCAGCTGACATTCATGGAATGAGTCAACAGTCTATAACAAATGTGTGTCGCAGAGTTGCAGTCGCTTTGGCAAGTAGGGCATCCCAATTCATTTATATGCCAAGAAGTGTTGAAGAAGAGGAAGAAGTAATAGCTGGATTCCGAAGCATTTGTGGCTTTAGGAATGTGGTAGGAACTATTGATTGCACCCACATCAAAATTAAAAAAGTTGGTGGGGACAACGCCCAATATTATATTAATAGAAAAGGTGTATATTCCATAAATGTGCAAGTAGTCTGTGACTCTAAATTACTGATGAGAGACATTGTGGCACATTGGAGAGGCAGCACCCATGACTCAAGAATTTTCAGGGAAAGTCAGATGCGGCACAGACTTGAAACTGGAGATTTCCATGGCCGTTTACTTGGCGATGCAGGTTATGGCCTGACAAGTTTTTTGTTTACACCCATACAAAACCCTACCAACCATAAAGAAGAAGAATACAACAAGGCCCACATTCTTACCAGAAACCCCATAGAGAGATGCTTTGGTGTATGGAAACAAAGGTTTCGGTGCCTACTTCATGGCTTTAGTGTTTCCTTGGAGAATGTAAAACTTTACATAGTTGCACTTGCAGTTTTACATAATATTGCTATGAAAAGGAACGAAAATTTAGAAATCCTTGAAACAAGTATATTTGAACATAATGGAAGGCAACAAACACATAACATTCAAGAGAGTGCTAGTGGGCAAGCTGCAAGACAATTATTTATAAGAACCTATTTTTAAATATGTACAATAAAATAACATTTTACTCAGAATTAATTTTATTTATTTTTGAGGTTAACAATAACTTTTCTAATTCTAAGTTTTGGATACGTAGCTCCGCTTCTTTCATTCGAAGTTGGTGTTCTTTTTTGGCCCATTCATGTGACTCTGTTAATTGTTTTAATTTTAATTCATGTTCAGCTTCAATAGATTTAATAAGCACCTCGTTTCTTTGATGTGCTAAATTATTTTGCTGAAACAAATAAGTTATTATTTAATTACAAATATCAGGATAACTTGTGATGACTGTAGATTAGTATACTATGTCACTATCCCAACCCTTCCTCTAACATAGGTTACCAACCCCCATTGGTACTGCCCCCCTATTAGGCGCTGGAGCTTCTCGTGGGGGTGGCAGCGGCGTTCAAAGGCAATTTAAGGAAGTTATGAAATACCTGTATACACACCTATCAATGGTGTATATATAAAATAATAAACTATTACATTTCTGAAGAGTTCTATGTCCAGCGGTAGTAGTGAAAAGCCTGTGTATTTAATAGAATAATGAATAGCTAGAAAAAGCTTACTTCAAATGGCAACTTTCTTTTTAAAATCCTTTTCTTGGGAGGTACATAAATATTTTCAATATTTTCCTTCCCTTTGACACTTTTATTTGTTTTAGGAGTAACTATTATCTGAAATTAAATAGAATTTGTTAGTAAACAAAAAAAAAGACAGGAACAACTAATCTAGACAATCTCTCTTAGCAGCCAACATAGCTTTTGAACACAATAAACAATTTTTCTAACAAATCTCCAAATTTTGTTTATTCTGTGTTGGACTAAGAACAATTTCTTGTATCACTTCCACAGAAGCAGCTTGAATGCAGTTTATACCTTCATCATAAATGGTTTTCTGATTTATGCCATCACTATCAAATTTATTAAAATCAACCTCAAATTCTTGAAGAATCATCTCCAATATAGCATTGGTCTCGGGATCAGGGCTTAGAGGTTTCTGTCCACCACCAGTCTCATTTTGATCTCTTTTATAGTTGGAGAGTTTCTTTTTTGCCTCCAACTTTGTTGTACGCCACTGTTGTTTTATTTCCACCAATGTTCTCTCCCTAGTGTTCAGTTCATTAAACCTAGGATCAAAGATGTTTTTTGTAATGAATAAATAAGTAAAAAAGTAAATGTAGTATTGCCCTCATTTCTACAACATACAAATTCTTTAATGTTTTTAAAAGGAATTGGGATATGTAGCTGAAATAATCACTAGCTGACCTGGCAAACATTGTTTTACCATAAAAAAATGTTTTGATCAAAAGATTAAATAAAAAAGTTAGGGGTGGGCAACCCTTATCACAAAGGGGTATGAAAAATAGATAGTAGCCGATTCTCAGACCTACTAAATATGCATATAAAATTTCATAAAAATGGTAACTAACATTGTGACATGAGAATTTTATATATAAGATTAATTGCATTCTTATCTCTTAAGTTAGCCTGTATCATTCTGCCTTATAAAACATTAACTTGTCATCAGGCAATCCCAAACAAGCATCTTTTCAAGTATTGTTTGGTATGACTTAATGTGCGAGGAGTTGATTGTATTTGATTATATTGTATTGTGATATAAAAACAAAAAATACAATTACACTAAACTGTCAGAACATACAGGACAAGATTAGAAGATAATACACACGGCGTCACAAAAATCGCACCTTTTTAAAATTCAATATTAAAGTACTTTTTCTCAAACTTTGTCAATAGTGAGAATATGATTGTAGGATATCATTGGAAAGGTTATTAAATTGCCTTTTAGAAATTATAAAGCGCGAATGTTTATTTTTATGTTTTAATAATAAAAAAATCAGAAACTCAGAAAATAATAAAATTAATAAAAAAACAAATTTAAAAAAATACAATTTCGTCCTTAAAATCTAGTGTTTCCGCCCCTAGCCTTGATGACAGCTTCCACCCTATCCTTCATGGACCTCATGAGAGTTACTACTCTCTCTTGAGGTATGTTATCCCATTCTTCGATCACGGCATCCTGGAGCTCTTGGAGAGTTGTGGGAGCAGGATTTCGTGCTCGTACATGCCTCTTTACATCATCCCAGAGGTGCTCGATAGGGTTAAGGTCCGGGCTTCGTGCTGGCCACTGCATAACAGAAATCTCGACTTCTTCCAAGTAATCACGCACACTGGCCGCGGTGTGGCAACGGGCGTTATCATGCATTAGTATGAACCCATCGCCAACAAAACCAGCATACGGGACCACATGGTCTTGCAAGATCTCCGTTATGTACCGAGCAGCATTCAGCGAACCTTGCCCTCGACCACCGCCAGTCCGAGAGACGCACACAAGTTCCGTTTTCCCGTCCACGGATATCCCACCCCAGAACATACAGGAACCACCCCCGTATTCTGTTGTTTCTTCGATCAAGCTTGAGCAAAGCGCTCTCCTTTTCTTCTGTAAACTCTTCTGCGTCTGTCATTACAGAAAAGACAAACTCTTGTCTCATCAGTAAACAGAACGGCTCTCCAATGGTCAAGCGTCCAAGTGACGTGCTCCTGAGCAAATTGTAGACGGTCTCTTCTGTGCTGCGTGGTCAATTTGGGACCTTTCGCAGGTCTGTGGGCAGTGATTTTCTTTTCTTTAAGTCTTCTTCTAATCGTAGAGACACTCACAGCCGTTCTACGAGCTGATCGGAGCTGCTGTTGCACCTTAACAGCATTACTGAAGCGGTTGCGCAACGATGTGGAGACAATGAAGCGGTCGTCTCTCTCTGATGTACAGCGTTTTCTTCCTGATCCACGTCTTCGGATAAAGCCACCAGTCTCTTGGAACCGTTGATACACTCGTCGAACAGAGAAACGACTCAGATTTAATTGTAGAGCAACATAAACCTGACGTACTCCTTCTTGCAATAGTGCAATGACTTGAGCGGCTTCTTCAGAGGTGGTATCCATCTTCAGGTATTTTTTTCTTGAGTATGCTGTTCCGATGTGTACACTTTAAAGTCTGAGCAATGATTGACCCATTTTTTACCTGGACATGACCTTTTATACCCTATTCAGGTAGCTCAACTAGCGCTCTAATGGATGCGCATTTTTTTACCATTATGTTAAATGTTCCCTAATAATAAATTTTATTTTGGTTTTTAATTCTACCGACCAATAATGTAAAGGTATTGAAATGCTCTTAAAAATGATATATTTTTTTATCCAGTAGTATCAATGCGCTAAATTTTGGGAGGTGTTTATTGAAAAAAACAAAAAGTTGCGATTTTTGTGACGCCGAGTGTATATAATAATATCAGCCCTGTATTAAACTGTCCCACTGCTGGGCACGGGCCTCTTCTCAGTGTGAGAAGGATTAGGACATAGTCTACCATGCTGGCCCAGTGCGGGTTGGCAGACTTCACATATCTTCGAGAACATTATGGAGAACTCAGACATGCAGGTTTCCTCACGATGTTTTCCTTCACCGTTAGAAGATAATGAACACTTGCAATTAAGAAAAGAAAATGTATTTGCACAAACCTTTCAGTTATTTTCTGCCAAGCAGCATTTTTGGCTTTATTTGTGTTGGTATCTGTGTTTTTATTTTCAATTATGGCTATAAATTCTTTGATGCAGGTACGTAGTAAGGTCTGGGATTAGGAAAACAACAAAGATTAGACGCCTATTAGGTTTATGTAAAAATATCATCAAAATATTGAAAAATTATTGATTTCATACCTTTTCCAATGAATCCCAATTAGCGGAACGCTTCCTCTTCTTTTCTACCATATTAATAATTTCTTTTTCCATTGTTGTATTTTCAAGATATAAAAGAGTCACTTGTATAATACTACAAAATAACACGATCGTTTTGTAGTACTTTGTAGGTTATGCTAATGACGTTTCAAGGTACGTTTAAAACATATTCTATTTTTACCATATTATCAAAGAGTCAAAAAAAAATTTTTATTATACTTCAATATCTATCAAAAGTTGGTTTGGCGTAATTGCAAGCTGTATCTAGATTATTTTTTATATGATCGATATTTTAAATTAATACATACTGATTAAATAATTTTTATAATTTCTTTAGAGCTTAAAACATTTTTCGGTTTCATAACGCTTGCCAAATTGTTGCCAGTAGTCAGTGTGATACTAATTAAATAGTTATACAAGGCGTATACATCGTTTATTGGTAAAGTCTTGAGTAATAACCTATTCACGCTCTATTCACTGAATAAGTGTTCTGACGTTAAACGATTGAATATAATAATATTATTAGTAAGGCTGTTAGTGTAAATACATACTTTTAATACAATTAATATAATACACAGTGATTACATGCAAATTCAAAGTAAGTAAACACGGCGACTGCACGCGCTCACGCTGCGGACACTGGAGTGTACTCTAACGTTTACATGTACAAGGTCTGTGCAGACGAGATATTATCGGTGTCGGATTTTTGTTTTCCAAATTACTTAATTTGTTTTACTGGGCTGTTTATATTAACGCATGAGTGTTTTATTATTTTTCGCATATACATGCACGTACTTAACACACTTTTTTACTTTAATCGACTTTTCTTTTTTTTTTTCATTATAGCACTAAAATCACTTTTAAGCTTTACTGCTTAGTATTGGCGTGCGGAATGGTGTATTGTGATGCAAATATTATTTCACCATGAAAAGTATGTATTACATACAACTTAAGTGCTATGCATATATTTTAGATCAAACGAGCAATTGACTTCAGGCCTTCAGGCTGAGGGTGATGGTAGAGAGAGAGGAAGAGGGCGAGGAAGAGGTAGAGGAAGAGGGAAGGGGAAATCTGCAGATCCGTGAGTATTTATTTATCTTTGTACCTTCTGATCATCATTGCACACAATACAACATATGTTACTTACAATGTAGACAACCTCACCGCTAGAGTGATCTCTTTTACACAACCTTTTGCTAGTATAATTCAAATACTGATTATTTTTGCAGCGATAATCTGCTGCAGATGATAAGAGCTGAGCGGCAAATTACGCAGAAGCGTATTGCAGGATTGCCGCCAGCTCAAAAAAAAGAATACCAGGAGCGGAAACGGGCGGCTGAATTACAGCGCGTTCTTCTACCCGACGCGCCTCCGCGGAAGAGACGAACGCAGTATGTATTTAAAATCTCACCTATATTATAAAACCTTGATGTTACTTATTAGTGAAAACTTTTAATTAGCCATCTTATTACTAAGCTTCGTGAATTACCCTGTATGTGCTAGCTGTAAGTTTCCCGAACAGAATAAAATATATTTCTTTTTGTTTATGAACAGAAAACCATCTCCAGAGCGGGAAGAATGTGATTTTATATCACAGCCATTAACGTCAGCATCGAGACTGCCATCTCCGCAGCCATCGACGTCAACATCGAGACTGCCATCTCCGCAGCCATCGACGTCAACATCGAGACTGCCATCTCCGCAGCCATCGACGTCAATGCCATCACCGCAGCTCGATAGCTGCGTCGATACGTTGGAGCTATCACCGCAGCCATCGACATCGGCGCCGAGGCTGTCATCACCACTCGAAGATAGACTTATTGTTGTTCCAGCGGAAGTGGAATGTAAATATTTCTATTTAATATTTAAACTGGGCTCCATTATGCAAATAGTTTACAGACTGACTGACTATTTGATTTCTGTGTATTTTAGATAAAGCGTATTTGTACCATTTCACTTCTTAACTCACTCAATCATTGGCTGACTTGCAGCTTACATAATAGGTTAAATCAAGTCGATTGCTTAATCGTCATCCCTACCTAGATTTGACTCCATTTGTAGCACAGAATCATTCAGCTAACCGTCTAATAATAATAATGAAGTATGTATATGAAGGCCAAGTGTATTTAAATGTGTATATTGTTACAGTCATGGAGCGTCCACTGGACGAGAACCCCGAGTTGCTTGGCCAGTTGTATTTCGACGCAATAATAGGTACGCCTGATGCCGATACTGTGCCAAATTCGCCCAGTTCAATGGATTCCCTTGATCCAAGTCGACTATCCACGACAAAAAACTTGGCGGATATGTGCCGTACGCCTAGAAAAAGGCAATATTATATATGTGACCACACAGATGAATCGGATGAATAATGTTTTTGTCCGTTCACAGCACCTAATGTACCTACTATGGAAAGAGAAGTGGTAATCCCAGCTGCTTCAAATAATAAACGACGACGACGGTCAGTGATTGGTAAGCATAAACAATTATTTAGGAGTCCGTATTTTTATTATAGTTGCTTATTATTATTTTGTCTTATATTTATGTAAATTTTCCAGGTATCAACGATAACACGTTTCAAGACACAGTTTGTGACTGGTTAGACTCTGACAGTGATTTAGACAATAACAACGAGCCTGACGACGAAGTATACACTACAGCGACTACACGACGGATGGAAACAACGACTGACGACGACTTAACTCCCCACCAGCTCCAAATTTTACAAGCAGAAGACAGGGCAAGATCTTTTACCGAATGACTGTTTTACATTTGACTGGACTAAGGACAAATCTACTTTTAAAGCCAAACGGGAGACTTTTACTGGAATTCCGGGACCTACGTTTGACGTAACTGACACAACACCAATAGACATATTCGAAAAGATGTTCGACGTAGAGTTTATTGACTCACTCTGTGATGAAACAAACAGATACGCTAGACAGAAATTGGACTCCATAAAGGACAAAACGACGCCGACTTCACGATTTCACCGCTGGACACCAACTGACCGACAAGAAATGATTAGTTTCCTAGCTCTGATGCTTCTGCAGGGATTATATCCTTTACCTAGTGAAGAGTCGTACTTTTCTTTTAATGGCTTTGGTACCATGCCCTATTTTAATCAAATAATGACCTACAATAGATACCTTCTCCTCAAATCCATGTTGCACTTTGTTGACAATAATACTGACTTACTGACAAAGACAAGACTTTTTAAAATACAGCCCATACTTGACTATTTTAATCGCAAATTTGCCAGCCTATATTACCCGCAGCAAGAAATTGCCATTGACGAGTCACTTTTGAAGTGGCACGGCCGATTGAGCTTTGCTCAGAAGATCAATACCAAAGCGGCTCAAGTTGGCGTCAAAAGTTACGAATTATGTGAATCATCGACGGGATATCTGTGGAAGTTTATGGTATATGCTGGCAAATCCAAGACAACAATCAATAATGACAATAACGACAACGATGATGACAATAACATTGAACAGACTGAACAAGACGACAGGACGGAACAAACTTTGTCTGACTTTCAACCTACGAATGCAACAGCAAAAATAGTTTTTGATTTAGTACAGCCACTTTTACATAAAGGTCATACTCTTATAATGGACAATTTTTATAATTGTCCATTATTAGCGCGATGCTTAAAACTACGACAGACTGACAGTTACGGGACGCAAAGACTAAACCGTGAATTTATTCCCGCTTCACTACGGACCATTTCCAAGACTGACTTACGACACGGAGAGTTGGTGGCTACTTACTGTCCCGATTTGTCGCTGATGGTGTGGCGAGATTCAAATTTAGTAAGTATGATCTCCACATATCATTCACTTCAAATCGGAACAAGCAATAAGTACAACCGAATGACATACAAGCCCAGTATTGTTCTGGACTATAACAAAAATATGGGAGGCGTTGATCGAAAAGATCAATATTTATCCGCCCAAGACATAGAAAGAGTGAGAAATCGTGTGTGGTATAAAAAATTATTCCGCCGTTTTTTTAACGTTGCAGTTTTTAATTGTTACGTTATATATCACACCAAACACCCAAAAATGTCACACCGGCAGTTCAGAACAATACTGGCCGAAGGATTACTGAAGACGTACAGACATATCGACTTGACGACGGAATCCAGACTCATCACAAGACCATGTGGCAGACAAACGACAAACATGATGATGACGACAATGACGACGACAACCACAACAACGACGACGACAACAATAAGACGAAATACAAAATTCACACTGATGAACCGACCGATTGTCGATGGGAACCACTTCCCCATGCGAACAACTGCCAAAAGAGGCCGCTGGTGGTGTTCCAATAAACAAAAGGTCCTGACCCGAACTGTCTGGCAATGCATCGAGTGTGGGGTCTACCTGTGCATAATCGGCTGCTTCAAAGACTTTCACAAGCCTTGATTTTTTTAATATTATTTAACAAAGTTTTGTACCACAAACTAAAGATTAAAAAATATACTATAATTTATTATTGCTTTTAATTTACCTATCTGTACCCTTATTCCACTGATATATGATATCACTTGAAATTCGATTAGCTAATAGGTTCCGATTTCATATATTTTTTGTTGTCACCGACTTCCGAAACTTTTTCCATATGAGGTTAAAGTCGGTTAAAAAATTAAAAAATATTTTTTAATCATGTTTTTAAAGAACATTAATTAAAGTGTTAATTTAATTCACTAATATAGAAAAGTAAAACTGCAAAATAAAATAAGTGACAAACTAGGTAGGTAATCAAAAAAGCATCTCGTCTGCACAGCCCCGGGCGGCCATTTTGCTCATTCAAGGTCTCGCGCTTGCTCCGAAAATCGCGATAACCAGACCTCTTTTCTTTCATTTATTAAAAATAGTTATGATGCATCAAATACTAATATTTTGGTATCGTTTTCATGGAAATATAATCTAGTTTCTTTCACCGTATTTCTAACTGTTACAAATTGCCTGGAATTATTATAAATAAACAATAATTTCGGAATATGAGAGAAAAATGTGTACTGTTTAAGATTCTCTATTTATTTTAAGTAATTTGATCTGGGTTTAGAGCATATACTTTTAAATAATCATATTGTGTATACATTAGGCTATGCTACGGTATTTTTAATTTTAATATAGCTTGTATAATTTTCTTTTGACAAACGTTTTTATCGGAAGAGTTACTGCGCAATTTATAGCGCAAAATTTGACACTCGCATCGTGACGTTTCTGTGCATTGACAGTTCGCGGCGTGGACGTTCAAGTGGTTAAAGGAAAAATGTTATTGCTGACTGTAGCTAGTTATAAAAACATAATCATAATTATTCGTTTCTTAACTATTTGTGATTGTCAGTTATGAATGAACACTTCGTATTCTTGTTTAAAAACCAGTTGTGAAAACAATAATAAAAAAGGGTTTTTCTTAACCAGTTAACAAAACTTAGTTATGAAAGTGCACGGAAGGAAGCATGTTTGGATGTACTATAAGAATATTTTTAGTATTGTGTTTGTTCGCTTAACCTGCTGAACATACCATGAGTCTTAATATTGTTAAATCTTTAATAGAGTATGAACCAGTGAGCTTAGTTCGAAACAAAATTATGATATTCTAGTAATGTAGTCGCAATTCAGCTAACTCCACTATTAACCGACATTTTACTGGAATCCGTATATAATTTGAATGCCCTGTGTCCTCTTGCAATGTATTGGTAAAATAAATTACTATAGGCCTTATCTACTTCTCTACAAAATATTCTACGTAACAAGCCCTTTCATTTGATACCCATATTGATGGGATTGAAAAAAAAAATAAGTTGTCCGCCATCTTGTAGCGGCAGCCATTTTGGATTGACAATAATATTGAATATACATAATTGTATTGTCACCAGAATCAAAGGCGAATACCAAATTTTAGATCAATCGGTTGACAGGAAGAGGGTGAAATTTCAATGACTAAATTTGATCCACGAAAAATAAAACAAACGGAGTAAGCTAAATAAACTAAATAAAATGTAATTTTTTCATGTCTTTGTTTTAGATGATATATACGAGGTTCCATCTCTAAAACAAAGTTCAGATATGGCAAACGTCAAGGCTGAAACTGTAGAAAAATGGATATCCGGTCATCCCGAACTACTTTACGATCACGCTAGTGGTACAATATACTGTTCAAAATGTGAAAGCCATTTGAAAACCATAAATAAAGGAAACGTTAAAAGACATATCGAAGGAGCAGTACACCAGGGAAAGTTTAAGCGGCCCGAAGAGGAATTTTATTTCGATCTTATAAAATTTCTCATTTTGTGCAATATTCCGTGGTCTCAGATGAAAAATACTACTTTTCAAGATTTCTGTAAAAAATATATGTGTATTACCTGTTGTTGTACGTGTACTAATCGTACTCTGCCAGGTGAATCACAGTTACGGAAAGTTTACTTGGACAAGTTTTTTAAGAATAAGATCAATTCGATTCGGCAAAATTATAAAAATGAGAAACTATGGATATCATTAGATGAAACGACAGACTTTTTAGGTCGCTATATAGTCCATTTTTTAATAAAACCATTACATCCTAGCAATTTGATTAGACCTTATTTGGTAGCATGTAAAATGCTAACTGTAGTTAATGGACAAACAATCACGCAATTTGTGTTAGAATGTTTAGAAAACTTTTGGGAAGCTTCTTTTGAATCGAAGGTAGGTAACATTCTTGTCCTCTGCACTGATAGCGTTGCATATTGTTACGTGCTGGGTTCGACGGATAAGAATATAAACAATATTACCGACTAAAACACTTTTATTCAAACACACAATTCAATTTAAAACACAATAAACACTATACCACACTTTTTCACTGTACTGCTTCAAACTCCGTAGTATTTCCGCTTCCGTTCGCTTCGATGAACACTTGATCGCTTACGATTGTAAACTCACTCGGCGGTGCGCGTGCGCCCTATTTATACGCGCTTAAAGCGCTTCTAGAGCTTTCCAGCAACACCGTATTCGGCGTGTAAACAGCACGATGATTCGAGAAAGTACCAGCATTCTCTCTAAGATTCTCGTACCGTACTACGCAGTTCCGTAAGATGACAATAGATGGCGGTGTAAACTATTAGACGGAACCGCCTAGTCCCTCCCACAATGCCGAGAGATGTCACTGGGCGTAACAATATATGCTGTCTGCAGGACGAAATTTAAAACAATACTTACCTGAAATGAAGCACGTAACATGTTTGGCGCACTCTCTTCATCGCGTATCTGAGCAAATTAGGTTAGAATATCACGATGTTAACATTTTAATAGCAAATGTTAAAAAGGTATTTTTGAAAGCCCCAAGTAGAGTCAAAATTTTAAAAGAAAAATATCCAGATTTGCCGCTACCTCCCCAACCAGTTGTTACAAGATGGGGCACTTGGTTAGAGGCAGCATTTTATTACGCTCAAAACTTTGAAAAAATAAAAGAAGTATTATCTTGTTTAAGCAGCTCTGATGCGGTATCTATTCGAGAGGCAAAAAATATTATAGAAAAAGAAAATTTAAAAGAAGATTTAAATTACATTAAAGACAATTATTTTATAATTCATTTGTCTTTAAAAGAATTGCAAAAGCATAATTTATCGTTGACAGATTCACTTTTAGCATTTGACAACGTCAGAGATGCTATAAATCAGTGCAATTCAGAAAATATAAAAAATAAAATAGAACGTGTTATGGAACGAAACCCAGATTTAGACACACTTAGAGAATATAGTGAGGCCATTGAAAAAAATGAAGCACATAATTTAATACCTTTTTTAAAATTTGCTCCTTTGACATCGTCAGATGTAGAACGGTCTTTTTCCATTTATAAATGGACTTTAGATGTTAAAAGAAATAGGTTGAAAATAGAAAATATAGAGAAACTCATAGTTATATATTTTAATTGTAAAGATCAGGATTACCAGGATGCTAACATTGTAATCGATGAAGATTAAAAATGTGAATAAATGTAAAATGTACATATTTAACAATAAACAATGTTGATTTTTATCTTTTTTCTTTATTCTACCCCTTTTTTTTGGTCCTAAAATCTGACTAAAATCAACCTGTTCCTTCGTATGCCCTTTACGTTTCAGAGTCGTGGTGCATCCTTAGAACAGTCTCACGACCCCAGCAGGCATTGGCCCTCTATGGGGCCCCGTCATGTATTCTACCCTTAACCCTTTTCTTGACAATGTGTCTTGTAAGACACATCATCTTTTAAAAAAATACACCTCTTTTATAATGCATGTAAAACGGAACGTTAACTTATTTTTCTTTAAAGTATACGTTTCTGAACGCACATTAGTGACACAATGACAGCTTACGTCAACTACTTTTTCAAAACTTGTCAAAATGGCGAACCGGTTGAGTTCAATTCCGCGGAAGAAGGTAAGAATTTATTATTTTTAATAGTTTTTCTTTTAAAATTGTATGAGGAATTGGTGTTATAATATTTCATATGGTTGTACTTATGCTGGAAACTAATTAAACAGGAGAAATAATTACGCTTGGCTTCGCAAACTTACAAATAAATTGAATGTATCCTACAAGATACGTTGCTAGGTGTACTAAGATTCTTTTTACAAGGTTAGCGTATCTTATAGGATACATTGCCAATGCACTAAGATTTTATTAGTATTATTTTTTATCTGTGTCTTGGGGAAAGGGCATTGTATGCTTGGCATGAGTGTGAGAGAGAGCTTTTTTTTCAGGGAGGGACGCAACCATCTTTTTCCAGAGCAAAAAGAATTTGTGCTCTAGTACCAAAATCACGCAAAAAATCAGACGACGATGACTCTGAATCCGAAGATGAACTTCAGCAGATTTCAATTGGCTTGAGTCATGTCCATAACCATGTGACTGTCTCCGATTCTTCCCCTGCACCGTCTTTGCCTTCTTCTACAGAAAACTTGAATTTGCTATCTGATGAAGAAATAGTAGACGTACAAGACGCTGTTACTCAGTCACCTTTGCTGCCTTCGCCTGTGCTGCCTTCTCCTCAGCCGCTTCCAGCTCGACTACCATTTTCATTGATGCAAAATGGCTCTCCTTCACCCCTTTCTTTGCCACCATCTCCATTAATTGCCTCTAACTGCCGACCAAGAAGACTTACAACATCCGGAAGGACTGCAAGAATAGTCACACCCCAACGTATTTTGCAAAAGCCTCTAAATTTTCAGTGGACTAAAAATAAATTCAAACATTTCGCCCAGATCTCAGATAAAAATCTTCCGCAACCTGAAATAGCCAAAACTCCTTACGAGTATTTTACAGATTTTTTTACAGACGAAATTTTTGATTACATAACCGAGCAATCTAACCTGTATTATGTGCAACAAAAAGGAAAAACTCTAAATTTTACTAAAGAAGACATAAGATGTTTCGTAGCTATTAACCTTCTTATGGGAATTGTCGATTTACCAGCTTACACAGATTATTGGTCGCGTGAGCTCCGCTACAGTCGCATTGCAGATATTATGTCACTTAAAAAATTTCAATTGATAAGGAGATACATTCATTTTAATAATAATTTGTTAGACGATGGTGACCGTTATTTTAAAGTGAGGCCCTTGTTACAAAAAGTACGTGAAAACTTTTTGCAAGTCCCACACGAAACCAGATTTAGTGTTGATGAAATGATGGTCCCATATAAGGGTAAAAAGCTGGCAATAGAAAACAATATGTTAAAAACAAGCCAAAAAAATGGGGCTATAAAATTTTTGTTCGAGCTGGCATATCTGGTTTCGTGTACGACTTTATAGTATATGGTGGTGAAGATACTTTCCGGTATGATTCGCTAACGCCTGAGGAGTCTAGTTTTGGTCTTGGTGCTAAGGTAGTTCTGGCTCTATGTAAAAGTATACCAGACCGTGCTTGTTCTGTGGTATATTTTGATAATTTTTTTACAAGTTTAGAGTTGGTAAATTATTTACGAGAAGAAATGGGCATATTTTCTTTAGGTACCATTAGGTCTAACAGACTGCGAGGAGCGGAAAAATATTTACTTACAGACAAAGCCCTGAAAAAAAAACCTAGAGGCTCTCATTCGCAAGTTGTCTGTAACAAAAATAAATTATGTATCGTCAAATGGTACGACAACAAATGTGTAACCACAGCTAGTAGTTATGTGGCAGCTGAGCCTGTTAGTACCATACAACGTTATGACAAAGTTGCGAAAAGAAGAATAGCGGTACCCTGCCCGGACATTATTAAACATTATAACGCCCATATGGGGGGCGTAGACTTAGCAGACATGTTGATCGCCCTGTATAGAACAGACTTCAGAGGCCATCGATGGTATTTGCCATTAGTGTCGCAAGTCCTGGATATTTGCATAAATAATAGCTGGGTTTTATACAAACGACATAGTGCGGGAAAGACAATGCCTCTAAAAATGTTCAGGTACCAAGTAGCACAGAGCCTCCTGAAAAAGGGCCGAGGAGATATGGTCGACAACTGTGAAGTTTCTGGACCAACTCCGTCGAAAATAATACAGGCCCCTGTAGCACCACGACCTACACCGGATGTAAGGTACGATAAGGTCGGCCATTTTCCAATGTTTGGGTCGAGAGGGCGATGTAAATTTTGTGTCAAGGGCCAAACTACGGTAATGTGTGCCAAGTGCTCGTTACGCTTGTGTTTTAAGCCGGAAAGAAATTGTTTTGTAAAATTCCATACCGATAAGTAATTATTTAATTTTAAGCTACACAGTACATTTCAAATGTTTCGATAACTTATTTTTTTCTTTTTATTTTAATAAATCTGTAAGTTGATTTTGGTTTTATAACTATACTTGTTACTACACTCGCGTGCAAGTAAATCGACTCAAGTCTCAAGTGCGCATAAAAAGTGATATAACTAAAAAATTACTTATTTTACCTCTATATAATGTTTTACATAATTAAAGCCTAGTAATTAGGCTTTCAAATGGTAGCATAATATCAGTAATTTAAATAAACACTTGTACTTAGAATGCAACTGAACGCAACCTCCCGTAAACTGCTCTGCGCTCTATACACAACTTGCGCGACACAACCCCCTATAAAAACCCTCTGTAATCGTTTTTTCTTATCAGTCGCTCATTAGACGTTGACCTGAACACATCTCTGCAAATTAAAGCCGTCATTTGAAGAAAATTATGGATACAACACCTGAAGAAGCCGCTCAAGTCGTTGCCCTATTGCAAGAAGGGTTGAACCAGCGAGAAGTCGCTCGTCGTTTGAATATGAGTCAGTCCGCTGTCTCGAGAGTATACAGAAGGTTTCAAGAGACTGGTGCCTTCACTCGGAGGCCTAATACCAGCCGACGCCGGTGCACCTCGGAGCGTGACGACCGGTTTTTGGTCTCGACCACTCTCCGAAATCGACACCTTACCGGCGTAGATGTGCAGCAGGAGCTACGTCAAGTTCGCGGGGTGACTGTCAGTCAGTGGACAGTTAGAAGAAGGTTGAAAGAAGCTAACCTTACTCCGAAAAGACCCGCTACAGGCCCGAAGTTGACCACAGCTCATCGTCAAGCACGCCTTCACTTTGCTCGAGAGCATTTGGATTGGAGCATAGAGCAATGGCAGTCAGTCCTGTTCACAGATGAGACGAGGATGTGTCTCCATGGCAGCGACAGGAGAGGTCGGGTATACCGTCGTCCCGGTGAACGGTTTTCACAGTGCTGCTTTGTGGAAACCGTTGCATATGGTGGCGGATCTTGCATGATGTGGGCCGGAATTTCCTTAGAAGGCAAAACGGAGCTTGTTTTCGTTCCTGGGGGAGGCCGGGGAGGAGGTCTGACCAGTGATCGTTACATTGAAAATGTTCTACTGGATCAAGTTGTCCCTTATCAAGGCTTTATTGGGGAAAATTTCATCTTGATGCATGACAATGCCCGATGTCACACTGCTCGGGCCACACGTGATTTCCTGAACGAAGTTGGAATTCACACTATGCATTGGCCAGCGCTCAGCCCCGATTTAAATCCCATTGAGCACATATGGGACGAGCTCAAAAGGAAAGTTAGAGCGAGGAATCCAGCTCCGACAAACATCAATGAGCTCAAGACTGCGTTGGTAGAAGAGTGGGGTCGAATACCACAATCATCCATTAAAAAGTTGATAAGGTCGATGAAGAATCGCATGAGAGCAGTGATCAGAGCTAGAGGAGGAAATACCAAATATTGATACGAATAAATTTTTTATCTTACGCACATTTTGTTTCATTTAAACACAATAACCCCATACCGTGAAATTGTATGAATTTTCAACATTTTTTACATTATCATTGGCATTAACCTTTTTTACTAAACTACTGAATCGATTTTCATGCAACTTACACCATTTTAAAGCTCAATTACTAGGCTTTAATTATGTAAAACATTATATAGAGGTATAATAAGGCATTTTTAAGTTATATCACTTTTTATGCGCACTTGAGGCTTGAGTCGATTTACTTGCACGCGAGTGTACATGCAAATTTTATACATATATTATTAAGAAAATTTTGCGCATTTTATTTCCTCAAACCTGGCAACGTATCCTTAAAGACACTTACAAGTAAGGTCAAAGTTTTTTACTAAGCTGGCAATGTATCTTCAAAGATACATAAAGGATCTCATTATCTGGTTATGTGCAATTTTTTTATATATTTTTCCCTAAATCCTAGATTCATAATTAACATCATATTTGAAAATTATTTGAAAATAATATTTTTTTTTTTTTGCCAAGAATAGGGTTAATGCAAATTACCATGACCCCTATGAAAATATTTATATTTAAGTGCAGCAATTTATGTCTATCTATAAAAGTTCTAGCCATAAAAGGCTAAAAATAAAAAAATAAAAATTAAAGCTTCGATCGGAATTCGATTGTTTTTATTATTCAACAGATAAATAATTAATTAATTTAGTTTTGATACCTTCCTTTAAATTTTGAATTGAGTAGGAATAATATCACTACCAACATTAACAATATTTAATTGAATCCGGAAATACCGGAATTACTTTCCGGGAAAATGGCTTATCCATGTTATTCTTTCTGTGTGCATTTATGATACAAGTACCAAAAATCAATCTACCTACTCCGATCACTGGTTATGATACATGTTACATACCGTTCGAAAAAGTATTAACTAGAGAAGTTTTTAAAAACATTTGTAAATGCCATACACCGTAAGTATTTTTTATTTTACCATGTGAAGTTGACATAAGGTGTTTTTTATTTATTTATGAAAGTTTGATACTTTACTGTTATTTCTTTTTGAATTGTTTGTATGAAATTATGATTAAATCTGAATAAGGTAAGAGTACACTAACAAATGACATCATTTTTTTAACATTTCAGCGTTTATTAAAGAAATAATTAATGTTTTTATACAAAAAAAATGGAGATTTTCTAGAAAAATAGAAAAAAAATTATTACTCATTAAACTTAAGGCAAAATGTTATTTAAGTAGGCGCAACACGTAGCCAACACCATCACCTATCGACCATATTCCTATGGCTACTCACCCTCCAAACACCCTGTATATAAAATTGGACAAAAAAAGTATTTTTGTGGAAATGTGGTATTTTCAGACCACTGAAAACCTACTTCAGAAAGCCATTTTTTGGACAGTGATCTTGTAATGTTAGAAAAAGTGACAACGAGAAACTTATGGCAGCTCATATTTACCAAGCAGTTAAGCACCCATTGAAGATGTTTTGGGCAGCTTTTCTTATTAAGGTACCGCATGTCTTGTGCCGATTGAAGGCATGATGAATACTCAAAATATAGAACAAATGCGATAGAACTTATATGCCATTCGGCAAAACGAAAATTTATGCAATTTGGCAAGCAGAAATGTAAATCTGACATGAACATTCCACACACATTCCACCTGCTATTGCCTAGTCAACAACTATGGGTATAGCGAATAATATTGATCACTTTTGAGTAAGAAAGAACGATAATTTTTTTATTTAAATCTCGAGGACCATCATTGGGCGAAAGTCTAGACGCAACTGGATACAAATTTTATGTTTGATGTAGAGATATGCCGAGTCAGACTGACTCGAGTACTGACTCGAATACCTCTGACATGAACGTAATTCCACCTGCTATTGCCTAGTCAACAACTATGGGTATAGCGAATAATATTGATCACTTTTGAGTAAGAAAGAACGATATTTTTTTTAATTGAATCTTGAGGACCATCATTGGGCGAAAGTCTAGACGCAACTGGATACAAATTTTATGTTTGATGTAGAGATATGCCGAGTCAGACTGACTCGAGTACTGACTCGAATACCTAGCAGGTACTCACGGTACTAGAGTATATAAAATACTGCATTCGGATCAACAATACTCGAATACCGGTTTCGAGTACTTACGGTATTCGAATCCTAAGTCGTGTACTTTAATAGCAACCTTCTAACTTTACGCGTACAGTCGAATTTTGTATGCTCACTCCACTTTAAAAAGCATTGTGAAGACTGTGAAGTTAGTCATGCGAGAAGTGTTGATGCATCGTTGTAGGTATGAACGTGTTTATGTTTCCTACCCGGACGGTCAGTTTAATGAGATATTGAACATTTAATTATTTGTCATTTTAATCTGCCGAACTGTAGGTTATCGGTTAAATTGTGAAATTTAGTGTTGCGTTTTAGTGTTTTTTTAACTAGTGACTTTGTAATAGGATGGCTTCGAAGAAAAATTTGAAGTATGGAAATTATACAATATTTTAGAAGATAAAAAAGTAAAGTGCAAATATTGTAAAAAACATTTGTTCGTTTTGGGAATACCACAAATTAATTAAAACATTTAAAAAATATATCCTTTGATTTATACAGCGTCCATAAAAATAATCAGTAAACAAAATGAAAACGAAAGATTGCTAGCTTAGATGCTAGTTCTGATTTGGAGTCATTCGATTCATTAGCATCGTCATCTACTAGTCAATCACAGACGAGTGACATTGTCCAAATACCAACGACAAGTCGTAAAAGACAATTTGTACGGGTCACGAGTTCATTACCGTACATACCAACGGTGCCGACGCAGCACCTTCATCCAATACAAACATGCGTCATAAAGTATTTCGCAACACCTTTTATATTAATAAGCTATTCACCAAGTAATAACGAGTACATTATTAACTTATAACTACAACACACTATCAAGGAAAGATAAACCACCGTTGTTTACATTCTAATAATCATAAACTAACTTCAGTAATATACAGTGTCTAACTTTCGGCTATCTTTCTTTTCGTACTCCACTACAACTCTACCAATATCATAAAGAGTAAAGTGTGAAGGCTAACTGGCCCGAACACAATTACAGATGAATTTTTTGTCAAAAAATGCTATTCAGGTCAACTCAAAGAATATAGACAGAGAGCTAGAAAATGATTTGTGTAGATTTGCAACCACTTTCTATTGTGAAATATGAAGGCTTTTAAAAATATATTCAGGAACTAAATCCGAACTATTGTCTCCCTTCAAGGAAGATTTTGTCAGAAAAACTACTGCCACAACATTATGATTTATCGAAAAGAGCTTTAATTGGTAAGGTACAGCAAGTAGATTATATAGCATGCACAACTGACATGTGGACATCGAACAGCAGTAAGTGCTATTTAACCCTAACAGCACATTACATATATCAAGGCACAGCAGAATCTCGAGTAATTGCTACAAAAGAGATAGCCAAGTCACATACATCAGTAAACATAGCGGCTTTAATATGCCATATACTTGAACATGAATGGATATTTTTAACAAAGTTGTATGAATAACTACTGATAATGCAAGCAACATGAAGAAGGCCGTAGTAGAAATCTTGCAGAAACGCCACCGTTCTTGCGTGGCTCCTACTCTGAATTTGGCTGTTGTCAATTGTTTAAAAGATAATGCAGCAGCAAGTGAGTATGGCGACACCAAATTCTTCTGCTATCATAAAAGTGAACTAATACGTTCAACTTACTTACTTGGAACGAAATATGAATTTATGTAAGTTTTGGGAGGCTAGAAAGACTATTTATTAAGGTTGGCACAAAATATCCCAGAAATATTTATGCATTCCTGCAACTTCTGTGCCATCCGAACGTGTCTTTTCCACGACAGGACTTCATGTAATCAGCGTAGAAATAGGTTGGAATCGGAAAAAATTTACCAAATATAATTTTTGAATAGTCATCATAGAAATAAGAAATAAGTGGTCAGTTTGTTCATCTAACGCATACTTTGAGGTGAAAGTGAGATTTTTAATTTGCCTCTTATTTGACTGATTCAAGTTACAGTTAGTTAAAGTCAGTTAGTAAAATATTGGAATACCAAAAATAGCCGATTCGGCACATCACTAGTTTGATACCGTACTCGTATGTCCCGTATTTGCAAGTACTCAAGTAAATTGTTCGTTTTCATCGAGATTTTTGTCGTCCTTCAGCTCGTAGCCCTATAAACAGGCTCACGAACAAGAAGACTACATGCAATATTGTATTCAATACAAAACGAGGAGGAATCTTCGGAACCACGGACGAAATAAAGCTCTTCTATATACCGCACTACCCCCAAGACTAAAAAACGCTTTCAAAATGCCGGTTTTGCAGCACGACAAAAGAACAAAAGCATTTAAGATTAGATTTTAATTTGCTATGTTTACAAAGTTGCCGTCTATGATTTAAAGGTTCCATTATACAGTGTGACCCGCGTTAAAGTGCAACCCCGAAAATGGGTGAAATTAGACCGAAAACTATCGACGAAAATGGGTCTGAAAAACTTCTAAAAAAAAACTATTTTTTTTATACGCCACTGAACATTTGTTTCCCGAATTTTGACCTCTATGTACAAATAAATTTATTCCTCCCAAACTAGCTGGCCGATTTTGATGAAATAAACGACAAATCAATGCCAAGTATTTAGCGATGAGGATAAAACAAAAAAAAACAACAAAAAATGGCTTTAAATACTTCATTTTTTTAAATACTTGTGAATAAAGTCACTTTTTTTCACTGTTTTTTTCAATCAACTCAAATTTCTATGAAATAAACCCCTACATCTTGATTTGTTTTATAATTTGTTATTATTCTTGACTGTATAAGCTTTCAAAAAAAAAAAAAAATCAAACATTGTATCTCTAAAAATACAGGAGTTACGAATTTTTAAAGTTCACTACTCAGAATGGGCAAATCCAGGTAGAGACCCTTTTTTTATTCCTTTGTTATACCGGTGGTCGGCTGCTATTGTGTTCAATGCTTGGGGAAAAGGGAAGGGGTATTGGTACAGTCCGGCAGTCGCCCGCGCTAGTCCGCTCCGATCACATCGCTGCTGCTGTACGTCAGCTGTTGTTCTCGCATTAAAGTTACAGTTTTTCGTTGAGTTTTCGTTATTGACTACTTGTTACGTTTTTGTTATTGACTGTTTGTTACGTTACTCGACTGTTTTCGTGGTTGTGCTGGGTTGAGATGCCGCGATTAAATGCATTCTCCCCGCGAGAAATCGCTGACATCCATTATTATTATGGAATGTATGGTGGACGCACAACAGTCGCTCGATCGGCATACGTAAATGCATTTCCGAACAGACTTGCACCGTCGGCAAGGAACTTCCAGGAAGTTCATCGGAAGCTCTCCGACATCGGACTTGGATTACAACACACAAGACGTGAACAAGAATCCATTGTAATCGACACAGCGATAGAAGAAGCGGTTTTAAGTACCGTTTTTGCCACTCCTACTATTAGTACGAGGCGTTTAGCTTTACTTCACGGCATATCACAAGCCTCAGCGTGGAGAATCTTGAAGAAAGAAGGTCTACATACATATCATTATCAAAGAGTCCACGATTTGCACGGGGATATGGATTTCCAATCAAGGTGCGTTATGTCGATCTGGCTACAACGACAAATTCGTCGCAATCCACAATTTTTAAAAAAGATTTTATGGATGGATGAGTCGAAGTTCACCAGGAATGGCATCACGAACGCTAGGAATTTGCACGAGTGGACACATGATAATCCACATCTGAAGAGGGCCTCGTCATTCCAGGTGCAATTTTCAATAAATGTTTGGGCAGGTCTACTCGATGACATGTTGATAGGACCAGTAATTTTACCAGCGACATTAAATTCGGAACGATTCCTAACTTTATTAAGGGATGTGCTTCCCCGTCTGTTAGAGGATGTGCCGCTGGCATCGAGACAGGGCATGTACTTGCAAATGGACGGCTGCCCTGCTCACTACGGGCGCAATGTCCGTGAATTTTTAAATAATAATTATGCCAATCGCTGGATTGGGCGCGAAGGCCCAGTGGGCTGGCCAGCCCGCTCTCCTGATCTGACGCCGCTCGACTACTTTCTATGGGGCCACATGAAGCAAAAGGTGTACAGTGCACCTGTGAATTCAGAGGCTGAGCTTCATGACCGCATCATGAGGTGCGCTGAAGAATTGAAAAATGAACCGCAACTTATACGGAGGGCCACACAACACATATCATTACGCGTGGCAATGTGTTTGCAACAACGCGGAGCACATTTCGAAAACCTAATACATTATAATCTAAGTCAACAATAATTAATAATAAATCATTGTTTTTGATTAATTTTTGTTTTATTTCAACTGTCAACTAAAACGGAATAAGCTCATTGGAAGCTTATTTCGTTTTGTTATACACCCAAAGCATTAAATACAATAGCAGCTGGCCACCGGTATAACAAAGGAATAAAAAAAGGGTCTCTACCTGGATTTGCCCATTCTGAGTAGTGAACTTTAAAAATTCGTAACTCCTGTATTTTTAGAGATACAATGTTTGATTATTTTTTTTTGAAAGCTAATACAGTCAAGAATAATAATAAATTATAAAACAAATCAAGATGTAGGGGTTTATTTCATAGAAATTTGAGTTGATTGAAAAAAACAGTGAAAAATAGTGACTTTTTTCACAAGTATTTAAAAAAATGAAGTATTTAAAGCCATTTTTTGTTGTTTTATTCTCATCGCTAAATAGTTGGCATTGATTTGTCGTTTATTTCATCAAAATCGGCCAGCTAGTTTGGGAGGAATAAATTTATTTGTACATAGAGGTCAAAATTCGGGAAACAAATGTTCAGTGGCGTATAAAAAAATTAGTTTTTTTTTTAGAAGTTTTTTAGACCCATTTTCGTCGATAGTTTTCGATCTAATTTCACCCATTTTCGGGGTTGCACTTTAACGCGGGTTACACTGTATTTGTGGTGAGACTATGGGCTGTATCAGCTAGCTACTTCTCAAGTAGCTTAGGTACCTATTAGTTAAATACCACATGCCATATTCCTGGTCAGATATTTACCACCATTGGCGTAGTTCTGGTTATTTTATTTTGTTAACCCTTTCTCAGTTAGAGGGAATATTTTTCCCACCAACTTTATCACGACATTAGTAACAAACCAGTCAATTACTCATCTTTTAGATTTGGCAACACTTAATATGAAAGAAAAAGTTTATTTTTTTGACAGTTGACATTGACAGATATTATACGTTATTTTCGAAACGGCGCGGTGAAAATCAAAAACAGGAGGATTTTCAAGTTTTAGTGAAATCGGTATAGATCTTCAAATTTACGTGGTGATATAAGGTAAGTTCTTCTAGTTTTTGTAGATTTATATCTAATATCTTAGATTAGATATATATTTTCGGTTTATCTTCCACTCATTTCTTTTTTCGTTGTTATTTCTTGGTGGGAAGAATATTCCCTCTAACCACCAACTATATTATTGGTGGGAAGAATATTCCCTCTAACCGCCAACTACATATTTTCGTTGCAGAGTAACTGAAAATGAGCAAAACGGCGATAAAAGATTCTGAAATAGAGTCGGCACTGGAGGAAATGTTTGGTTTTCCATCAGATCCAGACCAGTCCGAGGATGATGAGGAATCGGACGAGGAAAATGTTATTTATAACTCCACAAGACTGCAGCGGATTTTAGAAGACTTAGATGAACCAGGACTGCGGTCTACAATAAGGGCTTCACCTCAACCTTCCACATCAAGTGATGACCCAAACCTGCAGTCTATTGCATATAAAAGAAATGCCAGCAGTTCATGTTACTTTCGACAATTTTTTTTGTGGGTATGATATAATGAATTATCTATACGCCAACCGCATTCACGCTACTGGCACTGTGCGCCGACAACGAGCAGACCTACCTAAGATTGTAAAAAATAAGAAAAATCTAAAATTGCAAAAAGGTCAATACAAGTGGAGAGTAAAAGGAGATGTTGCATTTGTGGTTTGGCAGGACACAAAAGAAGTCCTATTATTGTCCAATGCCTTTCATCCAAAGATCAACGAAACATTTGTGACCAGGACACAAAAGGATGGCACCAAGGCTGAAGTTCACTGTCCTGCTTTGGTAAAAGAGTATACTAAAAGAATGGGAGGAGTTGATCACTTTGATTATATCAAAGGGACATATTCTGTAGGACGACGCAGCAAGAGGTGGTGGCTTCGCATATTTTACTTTCTACTGGATTCCTGCATAACAAATTCATTTTTGCTTTACAGCAAAAATGCGAATGCTGCAAAATTGACTAATTTAGAGTTCCGTGTCGCCTTAACCAAAGGACTTATTGGAGGTTTTTCATCGCGAAAACGTCGTTCTACTGGTGTTAACTACATCGTGAGAAAAAAAGCTGCTGCTCTTTCCGAAAACTATCAAAAGTCTGTTTATGTAACTGCCCCAGAAACTCGCTTTACTAACGTAGGAGATCATATGCCAATGGAACTGCCATCGTATCAAAGATGCCGATATTGTAGTACTAAGGTAAAGGATAAGCGATCTAAGATCAAATGTAGCAAATGTGAAGTACCATTATGCGTAACACCGTGCTTTCTAAACTTCCATAAACCAACATAATTTTAGTCTCTATTTCTACACTTATTCTTGGCATTTTATCCTATATTGTTACTAAATAGACTGATCCGTAATTTTCATAAACATTATATATTTGTAGACTTGTCTTTTATTTTCCTCGCATCCCATATCACTTTTATAGTGGACTTCAGTCCCCGTAAGAATTTCAGGATAAAAAGTAAATGTTATTCTGATATCTAACGTATACTGCTGCAAAGTTTAATCAAAATCCGTTCAGTAGTTTTTGCGTAAAAGACTAACAAACATAACATACTTTATATTTGTCACATAAATGTAAATGTCCACTGCAGTCAGAGGGAATATTTTTACCACCAATAAAAAAAACACATATTTTTTAATTTTTTAATTTTGTTTTTTTTCCGCATCGATAGTAACCCATAGTCGAAATCCAATTCAATTCATCGTATCTCGATTGTTATGTCCGTTAAAGGGTTAAGTACACTCGCGTGCAAGTAAATCGACTCAAGTCTCAAGTGCGCATAAAAAGTGATATAACTAAAAAATTACTTATTTTACCTCTATATAATGTTTTACATAATTAAAGTCTAGTAATTAGGCTTTCAAATGGTAGCATAATATCAGTAATTTAAATAAACACTTGTACTTAGAATGCAACTGAACGCAACCTCCCGTAAACTGCTCTGCGCTCTATACACAACTTGCGCGACACAACCCCCTATAAAAACCCTCTGTAATCGTTTTTTCTTATCAGTCGCTCATTAGACGTTGACCTGAACACATCTCTGCAAATTAAAGCCGTCATTTGAAGAAAATTATGGATACAACACCTGAAGAAGCCGCTCAAGTCGTTGCCCTATTGCAAGAAGGGTTGAACCAGCGAGAAGTCGCTCGTCGTTTGAATATGAGTCAGTCCGCTGTCTCGAGAGTATACAGAAGGTTTCAAGAGACTGGTGCCTTCACTCGGAGGCCTAATACCAGCCGACGCCGGTGCACCTCGGAGCGTGACGACCGGATTTTGGTCTCGACCTCTCTCCGAAATCGACACCTTACCGGCGTAGATGTGCAGCAGGAGCTACGTCAAGTTCGCGGGGTGACTGTCAGTCAGTGGACAGTTAGAAGAAGGTTGAAAGAAGCTAACCTTACTCCGAAAAGACCCGCTACAGGCCCGAAGTTGACCACAGCTCATCGTCAAGCACGCCTTCACTTTGCTCGAGAGCATTTGGATTGGAGCATAGAGCAATGGCAGTCAGTCCTGTTCACAGATGAGACGAGGATGTGTCTCCATGGCAGCGACAGGAGAGGTCGGGTATACCGTCGTCCCGGTGAACGGTTTTCACAGTGCTGCTTTGTGGAAACCGTTGCATATGGTGGCGGATCTTGCATGATGTGGGCCGGAATTTCCTTAGAAGGCAAAACGGAGCTTGTTTTCGTTCCTGGGGGAGGCCGGGGAGGAGGTCTGACCAGTGATCGTTACATTGAAAATGTTCTACTGGATCAAGTTGTCCCTTATCAAGGCTTTATTGGGGAAAATTTCATCTTGATGCATGACAATGCCCGATGTCACACTGCTCGGGCCACACGTGATTTCCTGAACGAAGTTGGAATTCACACTATGCATTGGCCAGCGCTCAGCCCCGATTTAAATCCCATTGAGCACATATGGGACGAGCTCAAAAGGAAAGTTAGAGCGAGGAATCCAGCTCCGACAAACATCAATGAGCTCAAGACTGCGTTGGTAGAAGAGTGGGGTCGAATACCACAATCATCCATTAAAAAGTTGATAAGGTCGATGAAGAATCGCATGAGAGCAGTGATCAGAGCTAGAGGAGGAAATACCAAATATTGACACGAATAAATTTTTTATCTTACGCACATTTTGTTTCATTTAAACACAATAACCCCCCCATACTGTGAAATTGTATGAATTTTCAACATTTTTTACATTATCATTGGCATTAACCTTTTTTACTAAACTACTGAATCGATTTTCATGCAACTTACACCATTTTAAAGCTCAATTACTAGGCTTTAATTATGTAAAACATTATACAGTGTGAGTCTTTATAAAGTGCACATATCAAAACCAGGGAAACTACACACAATTTCATCGACGGAAAAATTGTCAAAAAAAATAAAAAAGAATTATTAAATTTTTTATGAATATTTTAAAATTTTAAGATGCAGCTGCTAACCCTATTTAAATAAATTGTTATAACTTTTAAACTGAATGTCCTATCAAAATGGAATACATTTTGAAATGATTGTTAATAATAGGCCGTGCCAATAAAGTAATAATTAAAAAAAAAATAAACGCCATAAAATTAGAGTAAAAAGGTATTTGATGAAAATCTGGTATTTTTTTCATCATTTTTACAATAATTTTAAATTTTCTCGAAAAATCGTCCCCTTTACCCTACTTATTTTTAATTTTAAGTTATTCTACATCGTATTAGCTTTCTAATGGTAAAAATGCACGTTTATTACTCAAATGCAACCATTTCTATGAGTGTTTAAAAAAGTGCCCTCGCTTGGCGCATCGTTTCGCTTCGCACCCACCATTGTTTAACAGGCAGGTAGAAACCTTTTTCTTTGGATGAATCATTGTAGAGGCGAGCGAGCGGCGTAGGTGCGGGTGCGGGGAGGGGTGTCTAGTCGTAGGACAATTGAATGTTTGTATGTATGTTAGTCGCTCCGAACTATTCGCCGCTGCTATTCGTGTTTCTCCTGCCAAAGTCGTTATCACGCCACGCGTTCGCTTTTTTGGTCGCGATGCCGCGTATCAGTGATTTCCCTCCGGCACACATTGCCGATATTCATTATTACTATGGAATGTGCCGAGGGAGTGCAAGATCTGCTCGCATAGCTTATTTAGCTGCGTTTCCAAATCGACGCCCTGTGCCATCAGCCCGAAACTTCCAGGAAGTCCATAGAAGACTGGCTAACACTGGACTTGGACTTTCTCGAAATCGCCGCGAACCAGGTGTTATTAATATTGCTATTGAACAAGCCATTTTGGATGATTTGTATGCTAACCCGACTACCAGTACTAGACGTTTGGCTTTACGTCACGGCGTGTCCCAAAAATCGGCATGGCGCATCTTGAGGAAAGAAGGCTTGTATCCTTACCATTATCAAAGGGTGCAGCACTTACATGAAGATGTGGATTGGCGTTCAAGGTGCGTTATGTCCACATGGATTTTAAGGAAAACAAGAGACAATCCCGAATTCTCTAAAACAATTCTGTGGATGGATGAAGCTCAATTCACGAGAGACGGCATCGTAAACTGTCGTAATTTACACATGTGGTGTCCAATAGGTGAAAACCCTAAACTGAAAAGGGCTTCAACATATCAAGTAAAATTCTCTTTAAATGTGTGGGCCGCACTTATTGACAACATTTTGATTGGTCCAATAATACTCCCGAGGACCCTAACCGGAGAGAGATTTCTGGAACTTTTAAGGGACGAATTGCCGTTGCTGTTGGAGTATGTGCCGCTGCTAACCCGTCAAAGAATGATGCTGCAAATGGACGGATGTCCTGCCCACTACTCCCGAATCGTCAGGTTATTCTTAGACGAAAATTATCCGCGTCGCTGGATCGGCCGACAAGGACCTGTTGGGTGGCCGGCACGTTCGCCTGATCTTACGCCTCTCGACTATTTTTTATGGGGGACAATGAAACAAAGGGTTTATAGCAGTCCCATAAATAGTGAAGCGGAACTCGAAGAAAGAGTTTTGCGTGTAGCAGACGAAATTAGAAACGACCCCGAAATGATACGTAGAGCAACAGAGCAAATTTTGCTTCGCGCTACAATGTGTTTGCAACAACGGGGTCTTCATTTTGAACATTTGCTTCACTAAGCTATTTGTTTTTAATTTGTTTTAATAAATAAATGATTTATGTAGATAAATTCTAATTGTTTTATTCCTAAAAATGTAGTTCTCTCTACCTGCTACGGCGCTTAATTGAGATAAGTGCTTTTTTAAAAAGCTCATTAAATAAGTTGTATCTGAGTAATAAACGTGCATTTTTTACCATTAGAAAGCTAATACGATGTAGAATAACTTAAAATTTAAAAAAAAGTAGGATAAAGGGGACGATTTTTCGAGAAAATTTAAAATTATTGTAAAAATGTTAAAAAAAATACCAGATTTTCATCAAATACCTTTTTACTCTAATTTTATGGCGTTTATTTTTTTTTTAATTATTACTTTATTGGCACGGCCTATTATTAACAATCATTTCAAAATGTATTCCATTTTGATAGGACATTCAGTTTAAAAGTTATAACAATTTATTTAAATAGGGTTAGCAGCTGCATCTCAAAATTTTCAAATATTCATAAAAAATTAAATAATTCTTTTTTATTTTTTTTGACAATTTTTCCGTCGATGAAATTGTGTGTAGTTTCCCTGGTTTTGATATGTGCACTTTATAAAGACTCACACTGTATAGAGGTATAATAAGGCATTTTTAAGTTATATCACTTTTTATGCGCACTTGAGGCTTGAGTCGATTTACTTGCACGCGAGTGTATATTGTCGGAGGTCGAACTTTTAACCCTTTTACTGGTGGTGGCAATATTTATGCCAACAACTTTTTTTGTTTTTTCTCGTACGGCAATTCTATTACTTAACACATATAATGCCGTACTAACAAATTAACTAATTGTACTTTTTTTTTAAAGCAGCGATAGCTCAGTGGGGAGACCAACAGACTGCAATGCAGATGGTCTCAGGTTCGAACCCACGTCGCGCACCTCAGATTTTCTGAAGTTATATGACTTTTCGAAATTATGTGCGTATTGATTGACAATTATCGCCTGCTCCGTGCCTCGGAGAGCACGTTAAGCCGTTGGTCCCACTGCCATGAAGATCTATGGCAGTCGTTATTGGGAAGTCAGTGCCCTCTAATATCCTGACGCTGGTCTAGCCTTAGGGTATCGTTAGGATGTCTACGATTGATTCCCAATTCTTAATTTCCCACGTGTGTAATTTTTCAAATTATTATCGAGACGAATTCTTCTTTATTCAAATTCTTAATTTCACCAATTCTTAATTTTCCGAATGCCTCATTTTCTTAATTATAGATAGTACGAATTCTGCTTTTTACAGAAGACAGTACAGTTACGGATAGTGAAATTATATTTATATAATACATATATTAAGTAGCAATTAAATTTAATCTATGAAGGAACCTATCACCTATTTACTAAGAAACTCATTACGTAATCAATCAAAGAGATTAAAATGTCAAGTATAAACGTCAATAAAATTATCAATTCAAGATATACGAAGAGTCTATGAAGGGTTTAGATAGCGATTCGGATTCAAGCGAAAACTTGGAACCACCGCCATTCAGTTCAATAAAAGACGCATGCTACTCCGCATGTAAGGCTGCTTTAGATATTTCCAAATTGAGGTTCGGAAGTGTTCAGGAAGTCAAGATTCCGGATCTACTTCGTAAGAATTTTCTTTTACATGAAGGAGAAGGAGATGACAATTTTTTTATTTTTGGTAGTCCAGGGTGCATGAAGTTAATTAGTAAAACAGATTTGTATTTAGCTGATGGGACATTTCGAAGCGTACCAAAACCTTTCGAACAATTGTTTACGATTCATGTAGACATTGGCAGTACAAGAGAAGTGACTACAATAATACCAATATTTTTTTGCTTATTACCTAACAAAAAGGAATCGACTTATACCGAAGTGTTTCGGGTTTTGAAAGAAAAGTTTCATGTGACAATAACTTTTTTCAAAAGTGACTGGGAAACTGCCATTATGAATGCAGTCAAAACTGTGTATCCTTTGGTGCGTATAAAAGGTTGTTTTTACCATTTTACGAAGGCGATTTGGAAAAATGCAGACAAAATAGGTATGGTAATCGATAAACAGCACAGAAGGATAGTAAGACTGACAGCTAATTTAGCTCTTCTACCTGTTCAATTTGTTCCAGAAGCTTGGTTGTTTATTTTGAACGAGGCTTTGAACGATACCATAACAGAAAATTTTGTGTCATATTTCGAAAAACAGTGGATGACAAAATTATGTTCAAATACCTGGTGTTGCTCTCATGAGCGCCACAGGACCACGAACGCCCTAGAAGGATGGCACTTCCGCCTAAACAAAAAGATTGGGAAGACAGATCTTTTCTCATATATACATTTTTTGAAAAAAGAAGCAACTTATTTTGAAAGAAAGATTAAACAAAATAAAGTATATACTGAGCCGCGGAAAAGACGATCAAAATTTATTATCAAAGACGCTAAAATTTGCAAAATTATAGAAGACCTACTAATTGGGAAAGTCACACCTGAAGAATGCTTGCTAAATTTATGTCGATTTAAGTAAATATCTATATATAAAAATAATATACCAAAAAAACAACCGACTTCAACTTGTTTATGGTTTTTCTCACGGATGTCACTTTCAAATCTGGACCAAATTAAAATGGGACCAAACGGGAAGCAGCTTTCAAACACAAAAAAAATTGGTCCACTCAGAAGAATTTGTTGACTTTTTATCATTTCTTTGACGTTGATAAGTATCATGTATTTGATCTAAATGAATGAATTTGAGTTTGAGTTTGAAAGGCTTTTTTTTGTAAAATTCATATTTATGCTTGTGACTGTACTTATTAGAAATATTCAGAATTTGTACTATCTATAATTAAGAAAATGAGGCATTCGGAAAATTAAGAATTGGTGAAATTAAGAATTTGAATAAAGAAGAATTCGTCTCGATAATAATTTGAAAAATTACACACGTGGGCAATTAAGAATTGGGAATCAATCGTAGACATCATCGTTAGCCTTCGGGTTGCGGAGGTCAGGTGGCAGCCGCTCCGTGTAAAAACTGATATCCAGTCAAATCCGGTTAGACCAGAAAAGCCGACCCCAAGTGACTTGGGAATAATAAAGGCTAAGAGAGAAGACTTTTTTTTTTATACACCGTGAATTTGTAGTCGTTTTGGAACCGAAAACCTTATACTCTATATCAATAATAGAATCGATTAAACTCATTATTTTAATAAAATTAAATGTTTTTTTTTAGAAACAATAAATTTAATGTCGTTTACGAGAAATAAATGAGAACTCGTAGTAACGCCACTCAATTTCACGTACTACGTTTACCTACGCGTCACTACGATCGATATCATTCATGTTTGACAACTTAAAAACATTCGCCAATAAAAATACAGAAACTGCCGCGCCCGCGCCGCCCGCCAATCCCCGCACACTACCCCAGGCGCCGGCAGAGCGAGCGCGAGCGGTTTTTCCCGTCCGACTCTGGTGCAAGCGCGCCCCGCACGCACCCCATCCCGCCCTTCAGTACTGCAGCAACTCGCGCGCGTAATGGTCGTAACGTAATTATTCATTGTCACGCGAAAATGAGTCGTCAATACGAATATTCTAACGCTGAGTACTTGGCAATGGTACAGCTGTATGCTGTTGCCAATTTCAATTTGGAACAGGCCAGACGCTTATACTCCCAGCCGGAGCATTTGAATGCGCTGCGGCTACGAGGAATTGAAAGTCCTCAAGTGCCATCCACTCCCACTATCTTGGCTGCAACTCAGCGCCTTCTCGATCATGGAGAATTCCGTACGCCGACTCATGCGCAAGGCCGAGGACGCCTTAATGACTCCCCGGAGATCGAAGAGGATATTCTGGAGTACTTCGAGCGGGATGCGCGGCGAAGCACGAGAATGGCGGCTCAAGAATTTAATGTTAGCCAATACTTTATATGGAAAACATTAAATACCAATGGGTTACACCCTTATCATTTTCGTCGTGCTCACGTAATAAATAACAATGATGCACCAGCAAGGATCGCCCTATGTGAGTGGTTGTTGAATAATCCGAACGCGAACATACTGTGGACAGATGAGTCATTGTTTACTCGAGTGGGATTGTACAACGTGCACAATGAACATTACTGGACTCTTATAAACCCTCACTTAATACGGGAAGACCACCACCAAGTGAGGTTCAGTGTGAATGTTTAGGCCGGTATGGTAAACGACCGTTTAACCCTTATTCAAATAAAGGTATATATATTACCACTTCGACGTTTTTTCAATAAAGCATCCTAATATTTCATATGGTAACATTAAAGGTATCGATGTTACGTATTTTTAATCTTTAATGTTTTTTTTACATATTATAAGTCATCCTACAACTTGTCAACGTCATTTGTCACTATAAGGTAATGTAGTAGTTGACCAAACGGTTTTAGTGTGAAAAAATAAAAAGAAAGAAAAATAAAAAAATAAAAATTCGAATTTTTAGCAAGTGTGTTGGATAAATTTGAAACTTTGTTAAAAAAAAATCTGGTAAGTGCTTTTTCGATTCAAATATCAAAACTATAACATTTTGTCTGTAATCTCACTTCTTAGCAGTATTCGCAATTGATTTATTGATATAATTTAGATGTTTAAAAAAAGTGGTAAATAATTTACCACTGTCCGATCTCGCTTTGATAAAAATCAGTTTATACAGGGTGTCCCAAAAATCAACGTCAAGCCGAAAACGGATGACGGGCCAAGGGATGGTGGTTCTCAAAAAAATATGAGAAAAAAATTTTTTGCTGCACTCTAAAAATTATAGCCATTTAAAAAAAAAAGAGAAAATTAACACCTTGTTATGATTTTTCAAGTACTATGACTACAAAATGTTTACTTAGCTTAATTATTTTAGTGAGGATTTGTTACTGAATAATGCTAGTATACATTACAATTCAAAATTTGAACACAACTATCTTCATTTCAGAGGAAATATCCCTAATATGCCCAAACATGTACTCAAAATTATTACATTATTCAACTTTAAATGGCCGTGCTGAAAAAAAAATGTACTACGCCATTTCAGCACGTGGCATCAAAAGATGGCGCATTTAATGGGCTTTCTAAAATGCTATAACACTTACTACATTTTATCCTAATTATGGATTTTTTTTCTAAAACAACTTGGATTTATGCTTCTAATGCGATGCATATTTTATTTAAAGCTTACTTAAATTAAAGTAAGACAGTACAAGTTTGGGTGAAACAGATTAGGACGCCACTTCAACGTGTGAGAGTGAAAGAGATAGCAAGCCTGAGCATCATCAACAGCACGAGTTAGAGTGAAACGGAGAGAGACGCCACTTCAACGTGTTAGTGAGAGTGTGAGTGAAAGAGATAGCAAGCCTTAGCATCATCTACGGCATGAGTTAGAATGAGACGGATAGAGACGCCACGAGTGAAAAAGATAGCAAGACCGGATCATCTGCGCACGAACTGCAATACTTCAGTACGTTACGTTATTTCGTTTACTGCGCATCGTTCTGTATTCCTTCGTGTCGTTTTCGTACTTACTAACTTTGGCTTTGCTTATTGGACTTGATTACGTGCTACTTGGATTTGATTTGTGATTTGACCGTTTGTGACTAACTTGGCTTTCTTTTGGACTATTGTCATCGCTGACCGTGTAATTGTGTGTATTCTATGATCGCCACCATGCCGCTTCGATACACAGCACAGGAGTATGCAAACATGCATCTCATTTATGGAGAGTGCAGGTGCAACGCTAATGCTGCAGCTCGACTCTATCGTGAGAGATACCCCAATTCTGAGCGTCATCCGGATCATAGAGTATTTATTAATCTGCACCGATCACTCTCAGAAGGCCGATTTCCTAATCAAATGTTCAGTACAGGAAGATCCAGCATTCCATACGAGGAAGAAGTTTTAGCAGCAGTCGCAGAAGACACGAGTGTCTCAGTACGTGGACTTGAGACAAGCATAGGAGTGCCGAAGAGTACAGCACACCGGATTTTGCAGCAAAACCAGCTCCACCCGTACCATGTGCAACGAGTTCAATCTTTATCACCTCAAGATTATCCTGCAAGGGTTGCGTTTTGTGAAACGATGTTACAAAGACACCGAGAAACCCCCACTTCCTGGATAAAGTACTCTGGACGGATGAGTCAACTTTTAAGAAAGATGGCTACTTAAATCTACATAATGTGCATGAGTGGCACGTGGAAAACCCACATTTAATGCGAGAAGATCGGTCACAATATCGCTTCAAAGTAAACATGTGGACCGGTATTCTGAACGGTAGAATTATTGGACCTTTCGAACTCCCAGACACCTTAACCAGTGAGGCTTACTTAGACTTTTTACAAAATCATCTACCAGATTTATTGGAAGACGTGCCACTCAACATTTACGTAGGTATGTGGCTCCAACAAGATGGCTGCCCTGCGCACTATGCTCGCTCAGTAAGGGAATTTCTTAACCAAGTATATCCGGATAGGTGGATCGGTCGGTCTGGTACGATCTCGTGGCCGGCCCGATCACCAGACTTAAACCCCATTGATTTCTTTTACTGGGGAGCAGTGAAGGATCAAGTTTACTCTAAGCCTATCGCAAACGTAGAGGAACTGCGCCAAAGAATTGCGGGGGCCGCTGAATACATCAATTCAAGAAGTTTTGCTCGTAAAATAAAGCGTTCGTTTTTAAAGAGATGTAGGGCATGCATTGAAGCTGAAGGCAAACAATTTGAATATTTATTGTAACAAAATAAAATGAACTGTTGATTTGAATGGTTGAATTTTTATTTCAAATTGAACACATAATGATTCACAATGACCAAAGGAATCTAATATGGTTTATCAATAAATTAGGTATTTGCCCTATTCACAGTAGCTTCGCAAAACAGTGTCACTAGTAGTTTTTACCTGACTGCCATAAAAGAGGGTTATGTATAACACTAATTTGTTTCTTAGAGGGAAACTAGATGTCATTACCAACATTTTTGAGTAAAACGAAAAAGGTTAGACCCGAGTTGTTTTAGAAAAAAAATCCATAATTAGGATAAAATGTAGTAAGTGTTATAGCATTTTAGAAAGCCCATTAAATGCGCCATCTTTTGATGCCACGTGCTGAAATGGTGTAGTACATTTTTTTTTCAGCACGGCCATTTAAAGTTGAATAATGTAATAATTTTGAGTACATGTTTGGGCATATTAGGGATATTTCCTCTGAAATGAAGATAGTTGTGTTCAAATTTTGAATTGTAATGTATACTAGCATTATTCAGTAACAAATCCTCACTAAAATAATTAAGCTAAGTAAACATTTTGTAGTCATAGTACTTGAAAAATCATAACAAGGTGTTAATTTTCTCATTTTTTTTTAAATGGCTATAATTTTTAGAGTGCAGCAAAAATTTTTTTTTCATATTTTTTTGAGAACCACCTTCCCTTGGCCCGTCATCCGTTTTCGGCTTGACGTTGATTTTTGGGACACCCTGTATATATAAAAATACGTTGTCTTTCTGTATAATTACGACATGCTAAATATAATATAATATTTTGAAACGTGCAAATTTGTTCTTACGTAAAGCGTAAATCGTTTGTTAACGTTAAACTCAAGGCATAAGAATCTACTTAATTTTTTATGTTTATCCGTTCAATTGATATTTTGTTTATTTCAGAAATACAATATGTCTAAGAAAATAATTGGAAAAGATCGACTTCAACACATTGTTGATAATATGGAAGACTTGTCAGATCTCTCTGATTGCGATGAAGAAGATGACCCGTGTTGGGGACAGGCTGTCAGTAGCCCAGCGGACATCTTTGTACCCTTGTCAGAAGAACAAATTTTACAAAGAAGATTAGATGAATTGTTCGGTCCAATTGAAGAAAATGAAGAAGTTACGCTTGAGCACGATGCTACAGAAGAAACGAACGAGTCTCTACTAGAAATTTTAGAGCCTAGTTCACGCGCTAATAGCCCACACAGAACTGAGCCATATGTTCCCGTATTTGCTGCACCAGTTCAGGAAACACTAAGTAATTCTCCTTCTATATCAAGTCCTCGTAATTCAATATCTTCACTCTTACGCGCATTTCAAGATGTTCCCGTGCTTAGTGACCAACAGTCTTTATTTTCTGTAACTGAACTCGAAGCATTTCCCGAAATCCAAAGTGATTCTACGTCTCCCTTGCGTCAACATACAAATTTAAGTACTCCTAACATTCTAGAACAAGAGTCTAATATCAGTAATAGTCACCGCCCACCTCGCAGAGATCGGATGACGCCTCGTGACTGGCAAATTTTAGATGAGCCTCACACTGTTCCACTTTTTGACAAAAAGGCAACAACGTGTACACAATTCACCCATAAAACGCAACCGATTCAAGTTTTTCAAAAGTTTTTTTACTGATTACATAATTGAAATAATTGTCCAACAAACAAATAGATACGCACGCCAAAATAATAGTAGAAATTGGTCTCCAGTATCAAGTGCCGAAATAAAGGCTTATTTAGGGGTGCTCATAATGATGGGGCTCAATCCATTACCGGATATGGAGTTGTATTGGTCCAGTGATCCGTTCTATAATAACAATGAAATTTCGAGAGTTTTTCCTATCACGAGATTTTAAAAAATTACGGAAAATTTACATCTCAATGATAATGAACTTGATCCAGGGAGAAATTCAAGTTATATAAATTAAGACCTTTAATCACTGAGTTGAATGTAATTTTTCAAAATGAAATGGAGAGTTCGAGCCGCCAATCAATTGACGAGTCTATGGTCAAATTTAAAGGCCGCAGTTCATTTAAACAATACATGCCTAAAAAGCCTGTAAAAAGAGGTTTTAAGCTATGGGCAAGATGCGATGCCACAACCGGTTATATGTACCAATTTCAAATTTACACCGGCAAAGGTGACAACGTCGAACATGAAGGCTTAGGTTATAATGTTGTGATGTCTTTGTGTAATAACCTACCGGAACCTACATTAGTGGCTTTCGACAATTTTTTTACAAGCTGCAACCTTATGGATGCCTTGTATGACAAAGGAATATACGCAGTCGGGACTGTCCGATCTGACAGAAAAGATCTACCAAGTATTTTAAAGAAATCACAACCAAAAGCTTTGAGATTGGAGAAGCATCAATTTGCGTCAGTGTCAGCAGGTCCTATTACTGCAATTAAGTGGCATGACACACGCGACGTGTCAGTGCTAACTACGGCTCACCATCCACGTGAGGTGGTGTATGTCAAAAGAACACAAAAAGATGGATCTAGGCAAGACATACTTTGCCCCAAAGCAATCGCCTCGTATACCCTCACGATGGGTGGTGTAGACCACTTTGACCATTTTCGTTCATCATACCCAATTGACAGAAAATCCAGAAAGTATTGGATGAGACTTTTTATTTTCATGTTTGATTCTGCGATTATAAATTCATACATAGCTTATAATACAACGCATACAGTAAATGTTCATTCTCACCGAAATTATAGATTAAAATTAGCGCGCGAATTAATAGATAATTTCACACGGAAAAAAAATAAGCCAATAGTGTTTAAAAATAAAAAAGGTGGTAACTTTGGGGTACCCGACGAAATCCGCCTTTTAAATGTCGGTGTACACATGCCGGAAGAAACTGACACCTATAAAAGATGTAGATTTTGTAGCACGAAAAGGAAACAAAAGTGTACAAAGATATGTTGCACTATGTGCAAAGTAGCATTATGTGCTCGATCTTGCTTCAGGTTGTTCCATATGCCTGACTCCGGTGTAGAATAAGCAAAATGTCAAAGTTATTAAGCAATTTTTTTTTAAAAGTGATTTGATTTTAATTTTTTGTAGAAGTGATTTGATTAAGCATAAGTAATATGAATAAACATTTTGGTTATAAATATAAAACTCTTTCATTCACTCATCTTTCATTACATGCTTTTTTTGGTGATTTACCATCCCAACAGAATATAAAATAAAACAAGTACACACAAGTAGAACCAAGAGGAAGTCACTAGTCAAGATACAAAAATTAACGAAACGGACAATGGTAACTATTTTACCACCAAATTGAAAAATTTGGGAGTCATGAACGGATAATGGTAAATTATTTACCACCACTAAAACTACCCCATCCCCTATTTTTTTTATATTTTTGATGCCAAAAATAGAATCTGCAAGTGTTCTTTACCCTAAAACCACCCTAATTTTCTTAAACAAAAGGGTTAATAGGGCCTGTTTTTACTGAAGGTCATCTAACGGGTAGCTCGTATTTAGAAATGTTACGAACAGTAATATCCGAGCTATTGGAGGAAGTACCATTATCGAACTCGAATAAGTGAAAAATATTATTCATATTCCAACTTTTTTACTATACACAGTACAATTAATTAACTATTTTTTATTGATACTACTAATTATCCTAAGTTACCACGTTTCGGTTCCAAAACGACTATAAATTCACGGTGTATAAAATATGCCTAATTAATGTGAAGAATGTCTCATAATAGTATTTTCGTATCATTTTACGTACTATTATAATGGAATAAATAAATAAAATATTGCGTCTACCACATATATGGCTGTCGCGGCGCCACTGCACAAAAATTCTCAATGAGGCCGCGTCAGCCATCTGATTTAAAAAGCGCGTAACTTGCGCATGGACCGTCGCGATCGCCGGCGCCATTTTGAGTTTATAGCATCGCGTGACTCGACTGTTTGTGCTACCGCGCGCCATTTGTCGCTGTGAATCGAAAGAGACTGCAGTAAAAATTGATGTTCAGTTGATAATTTAGCAAATTTTACGTGACTGCTTTGTGATTTTGCAACAAAACATGGACGATTTTGATGACGATTTGGACTACGAACTGTCGCAATTAGATATATCCGACCTTTTTCAAGAATGTAACACATTACCAAATAGTGATGCTCCATAAGTACATGAAGTCGAAGATACAATATCAATCCCACGGACAAAAAACATCATCGATGGGTGACTTTATCTGAAAGTGAAGATGATCAGATTCCTATATTGCCGACCCCACGAAATACAGAATTATGGTCCGATCCTTTGGGTAAGCAACCAAGCATTATTCCATATACTGAATGTCCGGCGCTTATGCCATTTTCATTACGATTCAGTATGAACTCAGCGAGACCAGCAGAATTTTATTCATTGCTTGTACCTGATAATATTTTCGAGTACATAGCTGAAGAAACAAATCGCTTTGCTCTACAAACATTGAACAAAAGTGCAACAAAATCGTACCGAATGCAGAAATGGATCCCTACAGATTGCTATGAAATTAAGCGCTTCTTTGGCATTTTGATTTGGATGGGGTTAGTGAAATTACCCCAACTATTGTTGTACTGGAGCACTAACAAACGTTTTGAACAACAATTTGTAAAGTCTATCATGAGCCGAAATCGATTTGACCTCATATTGAGGCTGTTTCACTTCGCTAATAATGAATTGAATCACAATAAGGACGACCGATTGTTCAAAGTAAGACATTTATTAGACATGCTGAATACTAATTTTAAACGTTATTACACACCTAATGAAGAAATGTGTGTTCATGAAAGTCTGATCCCATTTCGTGGCCGAGTTATTTTTAGACAGTATAATAAAAATAAGCGGCATACATATGGCATAAAGCTTTTTAAGCTGTGCTCAAACCCAGGGTACACTGTAAAAGTGCAAGTTTATGCTGGCAAAACCCATGACAATGTAAACACTACACCGACCAATGTCGTACTTGCTTTATGCGAGGACATACATACATACATAGATTCACGCCTATTTCCCAGAGGGGTAGGCAGAGACAACGGATTTCCATTTGCTACGATCCTGACACACTTCTCTGGCTTCATTCACTTTCATCACATTCCTCATACACGCCCGTCGGTTCAAGGTGCTCTTAACCTGGCCTTTATCCAGAACGCCTCCGATCTGATCAAGAAACGTTCGCCTAGGTCTTCCTCTTGCGACTGTTCCATTCACACTAGCCCTATAAACTTTCTTAGTCAGTCTTTATGTGAGGATTATCTAAATAAAAGACATACTATTTGTACAGATAATTGGTACACTAGTTTGGATCTGGCACGAAAGCTACTAGCAGGACAAACTCACCTTATAGGCACACTTAGAAAAAAATAGACGAAGATTACCTCAAACAGTTGTTCAAACCAAGCTAAAGTCAGGAGAATTCTCAGCTCAAGAAAGTGACGACGGAGTGACGATTATGAAGTGAAGACATAAGCGAGATGTGCTGTTGCTGTCTACTAAGCACTCTGTAAGTTTCAGAAGAATAACTAATGAAGGAAAAGAAAAATAAATCCAAAGATTGTGGTAGATTATAATCGTGCAAAATCAGCAGTTGATTTATCGGACCAAATGTCCTCTTACACAATCCCTCTTCGCAAAACAACGAAATGGCCCAAGATATTGGCGATGGAGCTATTGCTGAATACAGCGATTTTTAATTCATATATTTTATATAAATTAACAACTAAGAAGAATCTCACTGTCATCCAATTTAGACCTGCGTTGGTTGACTACCTCGTGAACACAGGAGTGGCGGAAACTAGTGCCTCTGTTAGACCTAGGAGATTAAAGCATGAATTGAAGAAAAGACAAGGAATGGTCTCTGCCTGTCGTAAATATTGTGCTAGGTGTTATAAAGAAAACTGTGCACAATTCGGCAGAGTTCATGCTAGAAACAAAACCAAAAGGGTGGTAACATACTGCCAAGATTGCCCGAATGAGCCACTTTATTCGACCAACTGTTTCAATTTAGATCATAGATATATTTGAGTACGTGTTTGAACATGCTGATTCATCTACGATATGATTTGTTATGTCGCCAATGCTAATTTTAATATAAATAAAAGCAATTTAAATGTTTACCTGTAACTTTCATTTGTAAAAAGCCTGATTATTTTCTCATAACCACGTTTGTTTTTGACTCTTCAACTTAAAAATTTTATACATCTCAAAATATATGTAAAAGTACCGAATTCATCACTATAGTTATAATTTACCAGGCCTTGTCAGCCATACCACATACAGTTTAACATGAAATACGTGGCTGACGCCGAAAAATAGCATGTTGAAAACAAGCCTATGCCGTCAGCCACATATGGCTGACATGGCTCCATCGGTTTGGAAAATGTTAGCCATATGTGGCTGACGAGGCATTATATGTGTTAAAAAGTACCAATCCTGCGTGATAAGGAACGCATCACAGATTATTAAAAAAAGAAAACATTGGCACATTTGACAAATGTTTTGAAAGGAAGTATTTTTAAAAAATTCATAAGTTTATGATCTGTATAAAAATCCAAGAAAATCTTCATATTGCGACGTAGCCACGGTAAGATTTCATATTTATTGTAAAGTAAATGGTATTCTATTTATGCTTTACTATATATTTTCTAACAATAATTACTAATTGTTCTCAAAATTGGCTCCGAACATGGTGGCAACATATATGTCATTACCAGTTACCATTACCATTGCACTTGTCCGGTTTGTTTTAGATTTGTATAGAAATGTATAAGTAATCTTTACTTTTCACATTTTCTTAGACAATGAGTAAGCGAAGACAAGTATTGGCGGACAAGCAAATAGAAGAAGAGCTTGAAAATCTATTCGGTATATCAGATGGCTCTTTATCTGAAGATGATGAATAAGTGACAAATACCGAGTGCGTTGAAGATTCAGACTTGCTTTCTGTGTTATTAGGTGAAGATGTTCTGATTAGCTCAGCATCGGAACAAGTACAAGAAAGTCCCGGCCTAGCAAATTCACCTCAACCTTCTACATCTAGAGCAGAAGTTCAAAATTCTTCATTGGAAATTGCAAGATTTCAGTCATCTGTGTCTGAACACGGAGAAATCCTAAACCTTTCAGACTTTTCTTCTTCATCAGATGATGAATCGGATGCAGATGAGGTCGAATGGAAAAAGCAATCTTGGCAACAAATTCCTAACTTGGCAAACGTCGATTGTCCACCTTTACGCTGTACCAAAAATCTACCGAACAGAACAAGACCAGTTACATATTTTGAACTGTTTTTTGATAATGAAGTAATGGAAAATATAATAACACAGACAAACAGATATACAGAACAACAAAATGCACGAAACTGGACATGAACTGCACCGGAATTAAAAGCATTTCTTGGCATCATAATACAGATGGGTATTCATATACTCCCTACAATCGAGGACTATTGGTCAAGTGATCCACTATTACATGTAGTAGAAATAGCTGAAACTATGACACTGCAAAGGTTCCGAAAGATATTGAGATTCTTGCATATCAATTATAATATGACAATGCCGAGCCGTAATGACAATAACTATGACAAATTGTATAAATTGCGGCATCTTATTGACCGTTTAAACAATCTATGTCAAAATAATGCAAATACAACTTATTCTCAGTCAATAGATGAATGCATGATTAAATTTAAGGGTCGCTCTAGCCTGAAACAATATATGCCAATGAAACCCGTGAAACGAGGATACAAAGTATGGTGCAGAGCTGACAGTAATACAGGGTATCTATATTAATTCCAAGTTACAGGCAATACTGATACTGCAGAGACAGGACTGGGAAGGAATGTTGTAAAATAATTATGCGAGCCCTTATTGAGAAATGATTATTCTGGTCATGTGGCTTTTGATAACTTTTTTTCAAGTTTTGACCTTATGCAAGAACTATATGAACAAGGTGTCTACAGTACAGCAACAATTCGAAGTGATCGGGTCGATTTACCACTTTTGGTAAAGAAACCAAAAAAGACTGGAAACAGAGAAGAAGATCAGAAGATAGCGGAAGCTTCTACTAGGGCAAGTACAAAGCTCAAAAAACTGAAGAAAGGAAAATGGAAGTGGAGGGTCAAGAAGAACGTAGGATTTGCTTTTTGGAAAGATACCAAACAAGTGAATGTAGCCTTTGTTCTCATATTATTACATTCGCAAAATATTATATTCGCAAAATATTATATTCTCGAATTATTATATTCTCAAAATATTACACAAAGAACAATCACTGCGAAAAATGTTTTTAATTTGAGGGAAATAATAATAAATATTTGACATCATCACATAGGTTATTCATCACATATATTTGTCTCGGATGGGAATCAAATCTACAACCCCTTTGTTTAAGGCAGCGATTCCTAAAGTGGGTTCCGCGGAACCTAGGGATTTCTTTGGAAAGTCACCAGGGTTCCACGAAATCATTTATTTTAGGCAGTTAAATGATACCAAATATTATTTTGAAATAGCGCAAAATATGTGAGGCAAAGTTAAGTTTTTGTTCTTATTTAAATTACAGTGTCTTTAATTTGTAATCATTTGATATGAGGTTCCATAAAATAAAAGATATTTGGTGAGGGTTCCGTTATTTTAAAAGTTTAGGAACCTCTGGTTTAAGGTTTATCTACCTTTTGTAAAATAAATCTAACTAATGATTTTATATCACCCAGTAGTAGGTAATCCTGAAGATATGCATTAATATAATATTATGTGCATTTATATTGAAGTTTTAATAGATAAACTCTTTGCTAGTAGTTCCTGTCAGATTACAATGAAAAACCTATGTTTGTACTAGTGTCAGTTTTTATTTATCAATTGTTTTTGATGTATAATGTGACATTGTGAAAAATAGTTATTGGGAATAAATTTTGCATTCTGATAATTGCATTCTGATAAATAAATAAATAAATAAATAAATATTAAAATAAAAATGTCTGAAGATAGTGAAGCCAAGTTTATAACGAGTCAAAAAGGCAAGTCTGTTTTTTTATATAACGGTTACAAATACAACTTCTTCATGAAAAATAAAAATGGTACAACCAACTGGAGATGTTGCAACCAAAGGGAGTGCAAGACTTCGATTACATTAAGTTTGGATAAGAAAGTCGTTAGACAGCCCAAAGATAATTGCAGCGTTGATTTTGAAAGAAATATAATTGATATGGCAATGGAGGAGTGCAAAAAAGAAGTGTGCAAAAATTTTGAACCCATTCCAAAAATATTTGAAAAGCACTTCTTGGGAAACCAAGTTTTTCAAAATAAAGAGTATCTGATCCCATCATTTACGTCCAAAAAGGATACGCTGTACAGGAAACGAAATAATTTTTTGAATGTTGGTGCATCAAAGACTACAAGTAATGTGAGATTGCCACACCACATTGTGCAAGACTTTTTTTTATTTGATGATTATGATGGTGAAACGGATGATAGAATTATAATATTTTCGATGTTACCTGCTCAAAAGCTACAAGAATTATTCCAGACAATTGATATTGTATACGGAGATGGTACATTCAAGGTGACACCGTGGCCTTTTTACCAATTGTACACCTTACATATTGATATCGCACGAGACCAAAACACAATTAGTTTTGTACCTATTGTCTATGGCTTATTACCAAATAAGAACACAAATACATACAAAAGGTTCTTTTCTGTACTTAGAAATCAATTTCGTGTGAATATTAGTTCATACAAATGCGATTACGAAATTGCTGCAATTAATGCTATACGTGAGGTATATCCAGAAATAAAACTAAAAGGCTGTTATTACCATTTTATAAATGCTGTGTTTAGAATGAGTAAAAAATTGAATTTCGACGAAACTCACTTAGGTCGCAAAATCACACAGTTGTGCACAAGTTTGGCTCTGTTACCACCCAATCTAATTCCAGAAGCATATCTTGCTATAAATGAAATCGCACCAGAGACGGAAGTTTCACAGAAATTTCTAGACTATTTTAATAACCAGTGGATACAAACCATTACCAAAGATATTTTTAGCTGTTATGGTGAAAAGAACCGCACTACGAATGCAGTGGAAGGATGGCACAGAAGAATTAACTCTCGAATTCCATCTCGACCAACCATTTTCCAATTTTTAGTAGCATTAAAAGTAGAAGCTCAAATTCAAAATAAAAGATTGCTAAAAAGTGCTTTCCACTGCCCTGATAAAAAAAGATCTTTAAAATACATTGAAAATGATAGAAAAATTAATTGCATTATCACAGACTGTTTATCCAACAAAATTCAATCAGTAGAATGCTTAACCATGTTAGCGGCGTTGAATAAGCTCCCATAAATTTTCCATGATGTATATACTTTTACAATTTTTATTGTTGAGCGGTTGTACCAATCGTCGTGCTTGGAAACAGATGCCACTTGTGAAAACTTGTATGCACTTGATCACTCGGGATTTGTTTAGTTTCAGTTATTAATAATTATATTTTATTAATGATAAATGCAAATAATTTTGCAATACTGTATGATACTGCAATTAATTTTTATTTTAATATTGTATTACGTTCGAAAGCGTTTCCATGATGCCTAGGTATTGGAATAAAGAGATTTTGATTTAAATAAATTAATTTTTATTTTTCACTGTGTTTGATTGTACTTCTAATATTTTGAGAATATAATAATTCAAGAATATAATATTTTGCGAATATAATATTTTGCGAATGTAATAATATGAGAACAAAGGGAATGTAGTAAGCACAGCATTCCATCCTAAAGAAAAAGAAATTGTAATAGAACTCAAAAAGATGGTTCAAAAAATACTATCAAATGCCCATTACTAATACCAGAATATACAAAACGTATGGGTGGTGTCGATCGTTTCGACTAAAAAAGAACATCATATTCCGTGGGTAGAAGTCGCAAATGGTGAACGCGAATATTTTATTTTTTGATAGGTAGATGTTGCAATAACCAATGCCCATATATTACATCAGACGAACACCCGAGTGCACAATTTTATGAGCCAAAAAGAATTCAGAATTGCTATTTCAAGGGAGCTGGTGGATAATAAAACCTTTAGAAAAAGATCATTCCAATCAACGCCAAAATATGTAACTTAAAAAAAGAAACGAGTGGAAGAGAGTGATGAAAGACAAAAAAGAATTTACGGTGTACCAGAAGAAATCAGATTTGAAAGATTAGGTGAACACTGGCCTATAGAAATAGAGACTTATAAGAGGTGTCGCTACTGCAGCACTAAAGTAAATAATAAGAGGTCTAAAATAGAATGTGAACGGTGTAAAGTGGCACTATGTATACATCCATGTTTCAAATTATTTCACCAAGAAAATCAATGAACGACGAAGGCCCAGACTGGTGCTGGCAAGGATATTGCCACCATGTTTTTGTCTGTTGTATGTTTTTTTTTTCTTGAACATTAATTATTAAACTACCCACAATGATTCCATAAATCGAGATTTTATTTTTCTGACATAAAAAAATGCGTCTACCAGTTAAAGAGTTAAAGCCTGTATCTATGTAAGACTGGCTTTCAAAGTACAATAGGCAATAGACAGCTTTAAACTTGTACTAGAAATAACTGATATCGACTACCTTTCCTATTCCTTTATTATAAGTATATTTTCTATTCAATGATAGGAAGAACTGAGTTCAGTCTATTTCAGCTTATTTGATATTAGTCACAAAGCGATCGTTTTACCATTCAAGTCTTGTTAGAGACTGGTATGTCTCGTTAAGATAAGGAAGGATCTTCATTTCAATGTATATTTTCGGTATCTGAAATATTGGTGTAGTTTTTTCAATTTGTGAATCCTTTGCGATAGCTTTCATCATACTTCATACTGCTATGTTGTTAGATTCGATTTTCGTTCAATTTGTTTCCAAACAAGCCATTTCAAGTCGCCTATCCATGAAACTAACGTCACGTTATTTAAAGTAGTGTGGTGAAGTCATTTCCTACCTTCACGCTTCCATCCGACCATACAGGTCGACTGGATCAAGTTTTTACCGCCGCCTGATACTCGGCGTTAACCTTTTTAGGCTGGTTAGGTATACCCAGCTAACCCTCCTTCTTTCTCATACGGGCTTGGGACCGTCAAAGGCGAAGTTAAAGGTCAGATACTTTGGAAAACTAGTAGTTAGTTAGCAAATCTATATCTTTATATAATAATAATATCAGCCCGGTATTAGACTATCCCAATGTTAGGCATGGGCCTCTTCTCAGTGTGAGAATAGTCCACCATGGCAATGTGGATGGCTTGCAGCTGCCAGTGCACCAATTATCATGGGTTTGATCCTGGATGAACAATTGTGTAATATATTAACAAGTAGTTGTCCTAGGTCAAAAGTTAATTGTGTCCTTTTCCTCAATATTTGTGAACTTCACTGTGACACAGAGATTGTAGGTACTTACCTATTACAAGAGACATTTACTGATTATTAAAAGTTAGAGGAAATCGCAAGTTACTAAATCTACTCCACAATTGAAACCTATGCTGTTCTTAAATATAATTTATTTACACTGAAGTGACTATAAAAAAAACGGAAACTATGCAGCAAACACAATATAAAAATCTATTGTTTTTAGACACTGGTGACCACAGCTATGTTAAAATATAATAATTTGACTTGGTCTACTAAACCTTGAATACCCCTACTCATACCTAATGTGTATTACAGGTACTACTCCGAACATGAGTGTTGACTTTTATACACAACTAGCATGCCCTGCAGTTTCATTTATGTTTATGATTACTGCTACCAGTGGATTGCTACTTGATTTTAACATCCAATGTTATTTCTAGACATAGTAGAATCTAACTGGTACTTTAACTTTGAAAATCGATTCAGTAGTTTTGAGTTTATTATTTACAAACAAAAATACAAATATCAATTTATAATATATAACGGCGCCTCACAGAAATGTCGGTGTCAAGAGTGACGTTGAGTTGTTACGTCACTCTAGCGGAGCGTCGTGTCGATGGTAGCGGGGCGGCCATCTTAAAACGACACTTAAGTACGAACCGCCGCCAGCGCACCACGTCTGCGACGAATCGCTATCTATCGTGTTAATCCATATAGATTTGAACTTAGTTTGTGTCGATTGTGAAGCCTGCTATTAAAGTGTGATTATCTGTGACATTATTTCGTGAAAATTATAATCATTAGAAAACGTAACGGTTTTATTTAAAAGTGTTTCTATCCGCAATAATTTAAATTGTGAAGAAAATTAAGACGTTGAAGCCGAAGTGAATAGTCGTTTCTATTACTCGCCCACGTGTCTACGATGAATTCTGACGAAGGCCCTCCCGCGCTTTCATCAGAAGTGGGATACAACGAATGCAGTAATGAAGAAAGGCTACCGGACATATCCTACGCCGAAAAAGTTTTGAATAGCATGGAAACATTGCTCACTCGAGTTTTAGCTGCTCAACAAGCACCAATAGTGAGTACAAATCGTTCACCACTTTTGAAATTTGATCCAGACGATTCAGAGTCTGACATTGACGATTGGTGCAAAGTGGCGGAAGTGATCGTAAAACATAAACGCCTAGAAGGAGTTGACTTACTCGTAGCGTTAACTGGTGCACTAAAAGGTCGTGCAGCAGCGTGCATTACGAAGCTAAACTTGGATGAAATTACTTGGGATGCCGTCAAAGAAATTTTAATCGCAAGATTTTCCAAACCTAGGTTGATACAAGACCATTTTGACGATGTTCTACGGTTTCAAATAAGCGCCAAAGAGACAGCATCTGAATCTGCTCTACGTTTGTGGAATATTATCGAAAGGATACCAAAGTCGACGATGTGTGAAGAAGTGATTACTGGATTTGTAATATCGGTACTATGCCAGAGGGACAACGTGATGCGCCGTGAACTAAATGCACAAACAGTCACGAGTCGTTCGCAATTGTTCAGAATCCTTGGTGGAATATCACAGAAGCGACGTTCGGATGTAGATGCCCAAGAACCTGAAACCAAGAGAACTCGTCTAGCTGAGAAGTTCCTCGGAAAATGTCACTATTGCGGATTGACTGGACATCGTATAGCTGAATGTCGGAAGAGACGCAATGATGCCGAAACAAAAACTCAAGATTCTTTGAGCTCATCGCGCTCTGCAGACAAAAGGCCAGCTGTGATCTGCTTCGCGTGTGGACAGCCTGGACACGTGGCGACCGCCTGTCTAGATAGGAAGAACAGTGGGACTGCGGTCAAGGAAGTTCACCAGTGCGAGCACCGCCCTTCCCGAGGTACACTGGTGACATCATCCGGTGAGACCGTCTCTTTTTTATTTGATAGTGGTTCATCTTGTTCTCTTTTAAAAGAAAGTTACTGTGTAAAGCTCTGGGCTACTGTGCGTAAAAGTATTGTTTATCTTAGCGGCATAGGCGGTGACGATTTACAATGTACCACCCAGGTGCAAAGCGATGTGACGATCGATAAACGTACAGTTAGTTTACTTTTTCACGTAGTCCCGGATAGTCATATTACTGACCCTATTATAATAGGGAGAGATATTTTTGAACAAGGATTGTGTGTTAAAATTGATAATGATAACCTCGTTTTCTTTTCTAAAGAACGAAGTCATCTTTGCGACCTTAAGTCAAATAAGTTAGATTTAACCAAAATAGACACGGATTTAGAGGGTAAGGATAACAAGTCACTCGCGACACTTCTAGATAAATATTCCGATTATTTTACTGATGGTATGCCCTCTCGAAGAGTCACAACGGGAGAATGCAAAATTAAATTGATAGACCCAATTAAAATCGTACAACGGTGTCCGTACAGATTAGCGCCGCCTGAAAAGCTGATAGTTAGAGAAAAGGTTCAACAATTGCTCGATGCTGGAGTAATTCGTGAAAGCTCTTCCCCTTTTGCTAGTCCGATATTATTAGTTGAAAAAAAGGATAATTCGTACCGCATGTGCGTCGACTACCGTGAGTTGAACTCAAATACACAACCGCAACATTACCCTTTGCCGCGTATTGAGGACCAAATCGACCAACTTGCTGGGGCTAATTTATTCTCCTTACTAGATATGGCATCAGGATTCCATGGAATATTAATGCACCCTGATTTCATTTCATTTCATTTATTCAGGAACAATATTTACATCGTATTTGAATTTTGCACTATACATAACAGAAATTGATTTTACAAAATGGCACTTAATGGAACACTAAATTAACAACAATATAAACATTATTCGTAAAGATGTCAACAGAGTAGATTAAATAATACAAAAATGATAATGTTAAGGTGATAACTGATAATTCATTCACATAATATAAAAAATAAAAATAACAATTTAAATAATAATCAAATTAAATAAAATTAAAAACAATAATCCATTAGTAAAAATAATTCCATTTTGCAATTTGTTACTGAAACTCTTATTTAAATGTCATTTCAAATATTTTACAACTTTAAGGTATGCTATAAAAGCATTCATTCAACAAAAAATGCTTTAGTCTGGTATAAAATTCTTTAGTATATAATAATGTCTTAATTTCTGAGGACAATTTATTAAATATATTTATTGATTTGAAACCTGCACTATGTTTAACAATATCAAGCTTAGGTAAACATTTTGATTGGAAATCTTTTCTCCTTGTTTTCTCTCTCCTTATCCTTTCATTTTCAGACTCATAAACATGGACATGTTTTTTAAAACTACTAAGTAGAACAAGAATGTACAAACTTGGAACAGTCAATATGCCCATTTCTTTGAAGTGTGGTTTGCATGATTCCTGTTGCCTGATTCTAACTATTGTCCTGATTGCTCTTTTTTGTAGCACAAAAGCTTTTAGTAAATTATACTCATAGCTGCCCCCCCAAAAGAGAATGCTGTACCTTAACCTCGCCTCAACCAATGCATAATAAACTAATTTTTGGTATACTAAGCTGATCTCATTTCTGAGACTCTTAAGCACATAACAAGCTGAGCTAATTGCTTTATCAAGATGAGCGAGTTCCTGTTTCCAATTTAATTGGTCGTCTATATAGACTCCTAAAAATTTAACAAATGAGACTGGAGTCACAGTTTCACCATTTATTCTGCAAACAATGTTAGCAACTTTCTTTGAAGTTTGCCGAAAAAGCATAACATTAGTTTTGCTAGCATTAACCTTAAGACCATTTAGTGAAAACCAACTGTAAAAGATGTCCAAACTTTGATTAATCACGTGATTAAGGTCATTTAGGTTATCAGCAGATACAACTGCATTTGTATCGTCGGCAAACACTACCAACTGAATAGATTCAGAGATCATTCGGTGGAGAAAACAGCGTTCGTAACACCGGAAGGCCAATATGAGTACCTTGCGATGCCTTTTGGTTTGCGAAATGCTCCATCTGTTTATCAGAGGTGCATCACTCGGGCCCTGAATCATCTTAAGGATAAACCACTTATCTATATGGATGACGTATTGTGTCACTCATCCAAGGTTACCGAGGGGTTACAGCGGTTAGATCAGGTTTTAGGCGCGTTAACCGAAGCTGGGTTTACTTTGAATCTCCAAAAGTGTAGATTTTTGAAGCAGAAAATTGGCTACTTGGGATATTCACTTCAATCCGGTGAAATAAGACCGAATATTAGGAAAATACAAGCGTTGTCAGATTCCCCTCAACCGAAAACAGCTACTCAAGTACGGCAGTTCCTAGGCCTCGCTTCCTATTTCCGTAAATTTATCCCTGATTTTACTCGAATTGTAGGACCGTTGTACCCCTTAACAAAATTAAAAGGTCCAATCGTATGGACCCAGAAACACGAACAAATACGTAACGCTATAATACGCGTCTTAACATCTGAACCGGTACTGACCATTTTTGATCCGGAGTTACCAGTAGAATTACATACTGACGCGAGCTCTGAAGGTTACGGTGCGATTCTCATTCAGAAGAAAAATAATCTACCTCATGTAGTGGAGAGTATTACAGCCGACGTACATCGGATGTAGAGTCACGATATCATTCCTACGAGTTAGAGACCCTAGCAGTTGTACGCGCGGTTGAGCACTTTCGACATTATCTCTATGGTAGGCATTTTGTAGTATTTACAGATTGCAATTCACTTAAAGCCTCAGTAATCACTCACTTAAAGTGGTGGGCTTTCTTGCAGGCGTATGATTTTGATATTGTGTATCGTGAAGGAAGGGGTATGGAACAAGCTGACTATTTGTTGCGAAATCCTCTGCCTAATACTGCTGACGTTGCAAGTACATCTTCCACGAACTCACAGACAAAGACAGTTCAGTATGTCGATCTCCACCAAGACTGGCTCTCTGTCGAACAAAAACGCGATAGTGAGATACAAGACCTTATTGCGAAACATAATGACAATGGTTTTCCGGATTCAGTAGCTCAGACGTATGACGTCAGGGAAGGTATTCTTTACAGAAAAATATCTCGTAATAAAATGGTTTCGTGGTTACCAGTGGTCCCACGGTCTTTGATTTAGACGTTAATTAATCATATCCATAACAAAATCCAACATTTAGGCAAAGACAAAACTTTAGACAAACTCTATGAACAATATTGGTTTCCACAGATGTCTAAATGCGTGCGTAAATTCATCGACTCATGTATTATTTGCAAAGCGTCGAAAGGTCCATCGGGAGCTCAACCCGTTCAACTTCACCCGATTCCTAAAGTATCCGTGCCGTGGCATACAATTCACATTGACTTTACGGGGAAGCTTAGCGGTAAGAGCGACCGAAAGGAATACTGTTCGGTGATTATAATCACTCTTAACACAGAAATGTCGGTGTCAAGAGTGACGTTGAGTTGTTACGTCACTCTAGCGGAGCGTCGTGTCGATGGTAGCGGGGCGGCCATCTTAAAACGACACTTAAGTACGAACCGCCGCTAGCGCACCACGTCTGCGACGAATCGCTATCTATCGTGTTAATCCGTATAGATTTGAACTTAGTTTGTGTCGATTGTGAAGCCTGCTATTAAAGTGTGATTATCTGTGACATTATTTCGTGAAAATTATAATCATTAGAAAACGTAACGGTTTTATTTAAAAGTGTTTCTACCCGCAATAAAAATTGTGAAGAAAATTAAAAGACGTAGCCAAAGTGAATAGTTGTTTCTATTACTCGCCCACGTGTCTACGATGAATTCTGACGAAGGCCCTCCTGCGCTTTCATATAAATTACTGACAACCCCAAATATTACTGACTATATCAATCTAAAAAGAATAACAATGATTATGATATTCTTTTCAATTGCCATTAAATTGTCTATGGTTATTTCAAGTGGTAATTATTTGTTTAAAAGGTTTTATTGATTTTATATATTAATTCAATATCCACATGAATTTATATTACAATAAAAAATTAACGGTTTAGCACAGTTAAGTAGGAACAATTAAAATCTTCACAAACTTTTAACAATAATAAGAATATAATAATACAATTTTAATTAAGATTATGGTTTAACCTCTTTATTCATAGAATAACATACTGCCATTATAATAGAATAAATGCTGCATACCTTTGAATCTAATTCAATCTTACACTTTGAAAAGGTAATATTTTCCGACTTAGGTACAGATTTCAAAAATATACAATTCCATAATAATCATTCTTCGCGAACACATACTAGCAGTAACCTTCAAAATTACCAATTGAATCCTTTATATCACTCTAGATTAAATTTAAGTGATAGAAAAAACAGTGACTGAAGAGTTTAATTGACAGTATTGTAATGCCACATAGTTACGCATTGTCTTGTTACAATGATATTTTGTTTTAAATTCTGTTTTTTAAAACCACACACAAACTGTTTTTGACTAAGTATGTCACTTACAGGATATCTTCCGTAGTTATTAAAGTTTTATCAATATCAAAATATTATAAGTGTAATGATCAATGGAAATGTCAGGCTCTCAAAACTTTAATAGCCATGGATAATGTCCTACAAAAATCTTGTTTTAGTATAGTATTGATTTAGAAAAACAAATTTTTGACAATAATATTTTAAGTTTTTTTGCGAGATATTGTTTATTTTAAAGTAACATTTTATATAGCTATAGGTTTGCCTCATTATTCTAATTAAGTGATTCAAGTCAATATGACATTGGTTAGCTCTGAGTTAGTTTTTGTGGATAGGGAAATGATGCTGTGATTGTTACCTATGTTTAAGCCTTATTTTAATGTTTTCATATTGCTATTTCCAGTTGGTTTGTTCTTATTCCAACTGATAATAAATATAATATGATACTTAATAGCTAAGATAGTAAGATACATACTTGCTGTGATTTATAAGTTGATAAATAACTATACCAAATGATTGTATGGATCTCTCTTTAATTTGTAATAAAACATCATAATTATGAGTGACTTTTTTTATTTGGTAATATTACATCACAACAAATACAAACTTTATGATGTTTAACTTAAATGTATAATAATATAATCATATTCATGAAATTTTAATAGTTTTCTATTAAGTAACATTAATTGCACTGTAATTTCATAGTAATATACCATAAGGAACAAACATTTAATGGCAGTGTTTCTATATTGATATAAATCAAAATAAAACTTGTTACTTTTCTATATCATGTGTTATAATGTAAACAGAGATCTATCATATAACATCATAAGTCATCTAAAAAAACCAGGTACTTGGACTTTATTGAAAAAACAGTAAGGTTTTTCAAATATTGGCTCTCTTATAAAATTTAATAATTTCGTTTAGTAGGTTTTACTTTAAAGGTATGATATATACCTAATGTGTTTCCTTACCGGTAAGTTTAAAACATGATCTTGGAGAAAAGGTGTATGGAAATGTCTTAGGCCAGTCAGTGTGCCATATTGTATGAATAATATTTAGGAAACACGTCACAACACAAGTTTGCAACAACATTTTGGAGATTTTAGTTATAAGTAACATTATACTTAGACATGTTTGACATGGCCGTCAGAGGATGCCAAATTTCTTGGACTTATCAAACCCTTGAAAATCGTGCCATATAAAAATACTACTTAACATTTACAGATATGGCAGTTGAATGAGGCATAATTAAAAATTTGCCAAAATGGCAAACCACAATGCTTTCGACGAACCGGAAGCTTCTAGAAACTTGCTAAATATGTCACATACTAAATAAATAACACGCTTTGCAAGAAGTTTAAGTAGACCCAGTTGCCAGGAATCCAATGTTCTATGGAATCTGAAAGCGGACAATAAGCGTCCCCTCAAAGTTAGACCTATTCTAGCCAAGCCATGTTATAATTTGTTACTGTTGCCACAATACACACTACTTACTTGCGTTTCACTTTGGCTTTAATGTTATAATTATTGATTTGTGATTATCAGCAAACAATACTCATTTTGAGCTTGGTTGGACGCGTTATTGCAATGGTCATTCTCACGTTAGCTTTTAATTACCCTAAAGATTCTGGTATTGGAGAATGTATATAAAACAAAATGGGTACATATTATGTACCTATGTATTGCAAACTGTAATAGTGTATTTCACAGCATACTTTTATTATATAATGCAGTACATACCTAAACAAGTTCTAACCACAGAACACATTATAATACCTACCCTACATATTATCACAGAACACTTAAACCCTATCAACGATCGTAACTTGTATTGAATTAAAGAGAGTATAGAGTGCATAGACTATCTATAGAGAGTATAGAGCAATAGACAGAGACACTATAGACTATACAGTATAGTCTATGGTTTTATTACCTAATGTTGCCATCTTCTAAATTTAATTTTCTCCGCAAACAAAGAAAATATGCAAACAACGCAACGTTCTCATTTTTCACTCGTATCTATAGATAATATGATATTAATTAAATTTATTTGCAAATCGTCGGCATACAGTTATGAAGAAAAACGGTTATTTTGTAACAAAAATTTATTTATTAATATTCGAAAATAGGTACCATTTTTTTATCGTTTATTCATTTAGACCACATGCAATTACAATCATTGTGATAATATAGAAAGAAACACGACCAATACACCATACGCAGTGGCGCACTGTGGGCTGAAAATCGACCTCCATAGACATAGAAATGAAAGTTGCTAGATGTTCGTTTTGTTGACGGATATGGCTTCTATTAGCTATTATACACATAACAATGTCATCTGAGCTAACTCCGCACAAAAATGAATTTATTATAAGGTTTTTTCGAAAAAAATGTATGGAGCTAGCATGAAAAATCTGAATATCTCTGAACTTGCAAGGAAAACCGTAATATCCTCAGAGATGGTTATAGGACTAATTATTTGTGATTTTTTGACATACTTCATATAACGGTACCTGCTGCAGATTTTTTTTTTAAAATCATCTAATTTTAATTATTTTTTTTTAACATTAAACGATTTGTTTTATTGTAAAAGTAAAGAAACAACACGTTATATGCATATAATACTAAATCTTCGCCAGTTATTTGTTAAAATATCAAGAAAATTATTTTTGCCTTACATAGTATATATGTTTTAAAACAGGTAATTGGATACCATTACTAAACTTTGCATACAGGTAAACTACTGAATAATAAATTAGCCTTCTAATGAGTTCTGAATAAGAGATTAAGTGATTTGCAATATCGCACAATGGTAACTACGGATTACACTAATTAAATTCTTACAGGTAAGTACATAAGTAAACTAATTAGTTAATTAGACATGTTACGAGTTCTAAGAAATATTTTCGACAACTGTCTAATTATTTATTATTATGTCTAAATGAAGGTATTTTTTAAATCATTAAATTCTACTAATGTCAAAGTAAAGATCAATCGATAAGTTAGTTATTTTATTAACGCTAATAATAGGCATTAAATAAAAAGAAAAATAAATTAAAAAGGTATTTTTTAATAGTTGATAAAATTTATATAAAACAAAACATAGGTACAAAAGTATGCAAAAATATAAATAGGTACAAGAATAGTAATAAAAAATATTTAAAAATAAATCAATTGCAAAACATAGTTACGTACCAAAGCTAAATAACGAAAGATCATGAAAAAATTACATTGAATAGAATTATAATTAAAAGCACAAAAAGTTTCTAGTTTTCCTTATCACTCTCGTCGATTTCTGAATCAGAATCTAGATTGCCTACAAACTCAAAGTCAGTTTCTTGAAACTGAATTAAATTGAGGGTTTCAGGAAATAAATCATCCTTTTTCTTGACATCTAACTTGGGCCTTTGTACATTTATAAAAGGATCCGAAGAAACAACTAACATATTAAGGATATCATGATTCGAATCTTGCCTGCTCTTTTTCTGCGAATGATGTTCCCGAAACCTCCTAAAATCTTTATTGCGAGACTCGGATGCTTCTTCCGAGAGACTTCCTATGGGTACAACATCATTCTTCTCGATTATGTCTGCCCCGTGTATAAGTAATTTGTGGACGGTTGATGACATATAGTACCAGTCATATAATTCCACGTACCTCTCTGCTGTTTTGAAGGCATAATCTTTAAATTTAATTATATCTACTTTTTCCCCGGAAGTTATTGCCTGTAAAATCACAGCAAATCTTCTTATTAGTTCTTCGTCCAACCCAGTAATGGCTGCAGTTTTATGGGGAAATTTGAAAAACTTTCTTGCAGTGTTGCCGTCATTAGTAGTTCCGGAACCTTGTTTAACAATGTCAATCAATAGATTTAATTCGTCTTTAAATTTGTCTTGAATAATTTTTTTTCTCTTACTTAGCATTTCTTTGTGCTCGTTACCTCTCGCAGCCCACTCTTTAAAATCTAGTCTATACGAAATATGTAGTAAACATTCCATACAATTTAAAGGGGGTGTAGAGATGACAATCCAAACTCGTATATGTCAGAAGATACGGTCTTTGCTGTTACTACACCCAAACGGTTCATTTCTGTCGGTTTTGCCAAACACAAATAGCATGATGAACTTGATCTGGCTTGAGACAAATACGTGCAGACTTTACCATCGATCATTGTCATCATTAGGTGATGATTCACCCTGTTTCTATTATTGCACTCTGTAGGAATGAGAGCCTTAATTTCTTCATCCATTTGTCGTTTGTGTTCGATGACTACTGCTTCGCTTTCCTTCACAAAAGTAAATTGAACTGGACGACAATACATTGCTGAGCATGGTTTTGGGTTCATCCACAAAGTATTGTCTCCATCAGTCAGTTTTAGTGGCACCAAGGAAGTCATGAAAATACTTGAATCGTCTTGATCGCTATCCATTTTCTGCTTGTATCGGCTTTGGTTTGACACACCATCGAAACCCCATTTAGATATCAATTTTAAATCCTTATTTTGCACATCATCGTTAGGAAAACTTTGGAGGATTCTTTTGACCGTAATGTCGAGTAAAGCTTGAAGGGTTATTCTTGCCGATGAATCGGTCACTAACACTGATTGCTTCGGAGGATAGCATGCCAGCTTGGTTTGTTGCACTTTAAAGTAGGATGGATAAATATCCTTTCTACCTTCCCGAATAGCTGACTCTCGTAAAGTGATGTATTGCCACTTTGATAATTTTAATGAAAGGAGTAATCCAAGTGCTTTTTCTGATGTAAATAAGATAGTTTTCACCGGTTGCTTAAGCGTTTCCTTAATTTTAGAGGCTGCTTCAGGATGTTTCAGCATATATTCGATTACAGATGCGATATCCTCACAACCTTCTTCCTTAAAACGCGCTGCTGCTGTATGTGCCAATTCACTGGGATTGTCAGTTTTATGCTCATCAGATCTTCTCTTCTTCTGTTTGCTTCCCAGATCTTCGAATGGTTTTCGTGACCTCTTTGTCATTGTACCAATAGAGTATGATGTTGAGGGTTCTGGAGAGATTGATCTTGATCCCTCAGCAACAGTTGGTTCTTGAGCGACTAAATTTATACAACTTGGCCAATCGATAGTTGCTTGCAGCCAAATTTCGTATTGTTTTCTAAAAGTATCAAGAATTCGGTGAGATTTTTGCCACCTTTGTGATGTAGCTCGTACAAATCTCCGACAAAATTCTTTTAGAGTCACTTGATCTTCAACGGAAAGACAAACGTCTAGGCGGGATATAACTTCACTAAACAATACCTCATGATCAAATGAAGTACTCTTACATTTGTAACCTTTAGGGTTTACTTTAAAAGAAATGTAGAATAATTAGGAAGTACAATGAGAGAAGGTATAACAAATACACTTTTAATGAATTAAGATACAAATAAAAGAGACAATCTTTACTTATAGAACTATAGTCAGGGCGTGGTTCGCTAAAGACTTGCTTCGTGGTCCTTGTATAATCAGGACACTTAGCTGGGAGTGTGAAGCCGGGCCACAAGGAGACCGCGACTGACGCCGTCCGTCCTTATATAGTGTCGCACCACCGGTCGCGAGAGGTGGCTAGTGACGTGCGCCCGCATTCGCCGGGCGTCTAGGCGATTATCGTCACACATTTTAGAAGAACGAATAGGTCTAAATTGGTATTTAAACTTTCCATTATAAAATTTCACAGTGATATGTTAGGGGTAACAAAGCTTAGAATAAACTAAATTATGATGCAAAATGTTAACCCTTTTATATTTCAGTCCAACATTAGTTAACGACCTCATTAGACAGTTGTCGAAAATATTTCTTTATTACTTATACACCAAAACAAATCGTTTAATGTTAAAAAAAATTAATTAAAAATTAGATGATTTTTAAAAAAAAATCTGCAGCAGGTACCGTTATATGAAGTATGTCAAAAAATCACAAATAATTAGTCCTATAACCATCTCTGAGGATATTACGGTTTTCCTTGCAAGTTCAGAGATATTCAGATTTTTCATGCTAGCTCCATACATTTTTTTCGAAAAAACCTTATAATAAATTCATTTTTGTGCGGAGTTAGCTCAGATGACATTGTTATGTGTATAATAGCTAATAGAAGCCATATCCGTCAACAAAACGAACATCTAGCAACTTTCATTTCTATGTCTATGGAGGTCGATTTTCAGCCCACAGTGTGGCGTAGCGTAGTGGGGACGGCAGGGGCGCCCGCCCTGGGCGGCACTTTTGGGGGTCAAAATTTCACAATAAATAATTTAAGAAAAATAATATTATCTTGAAAATACACATTGCCGATTTTTGTCGCATCGACAACTTTTTTGGCGAAGTAGGAATTTGTCAAAATCGAAGGTAACAAACTAAATATTTGTCAAAGTAGAAATAAAGAATTTATAAGGGTTTAAAGTTGGCCACGCGAACGTAATGTCGACGATTGCGCGGCCAAGGAGATCACAGCAACTGCTTGGGTTAGAGATCTGTTTGTATAACTTGGCGGAGCAATCGTAACGCACACAAATATTGAAGTGCAATAATATGCTTCAAGTGCAATCTGAATTTAAAGTACTCAATAGTATTGTTATGTTACATTTTGATAACCAATGTCACATTAAAATATTGCCTTACATTAATATATCTGTTCTACTTCTTCCATCAGTGGGTAGCTTCACGATGTGCACAAGCATATATTATTACTTACTTTAAACAATAATTACAATATCTTCATTTACAAATCCAAATATATATTTATAAAAAAAAGAATCTTATCTCTTCACAAGTAACTGGGATTGGGTTTAGTAAATGGCAACTGTTGGTTACTGGTTCAATAATACCTAAGAATAATGTGTTTTGTGGTTTATTACAGAAATCACACAATTAGCTAATTGCTGTTGTTAACAAGAGAAAACATGTATTTTCTCAATGTATACATCAAAGCAAAGCTAAAGCTGATCTGCAACACAACATCTGCACTTTTTAAATTACATTTTGCTTTTTATTTTTTTCATTGCATCAATGAGTTTCTTGCAGGTTTCTTCTCATAGGCTCTCATAGGCCCTTTGCCTGAACCTAGCAACTAACCTAAATGTAGCTTTAGTAATTTAGTAAACTCAACTGCCTTCGTGGCGCAGCGGTAGTGAAAGCGACTACTGTGCATGAGGTCTCGGGTCCGAATCCCGGGTCGGGCCAAGAAAAAGTAATTGGGTTTTCCTGTTAGGAATCTCAATAGCCGCCCGGAGTTCGGAAGTTGGCGGTGTTAGACACCCCGTGCCTCGCAAAGCACGTAAAGCCGTTGGTCCTGCGCCTGACCTCTCTCCGGTCGTGTCGGATTACCGCCCCATCAAATCATGAGAGTTTGGAAACAGAGAGTGCACTGGTGCTTGCGCACACACCTGTGCACTATAATATCTCCTGCGTAGTTGGCAAGTCTCCGTCACGACTGGCCGCCGTGGCCGAAATTCGCTCTGGAGGACTAACCTACATTTTTTGACGTTCATTAGTGTTACTTTGTGATCTAAATGAATAAATGATTTTTGACTTTGACTAGAACTACGACATGAATTTTTTCTCGTTTGATAACTAGCTACGAAAACAGAAATAAATTTATTAACTGGTTTTTATAACCAGCTACCTAAATGAAATTATTTTTTTCTTTTCATAACTGGTTACCAAAACAGAATAATGCATTCTTTTTTCATAACTTAAAAAACTAAGTATATAGTCAAAGTCAAAAACCATTTATTCATTTAGGTCACAATATAACACTTATGAACGTCAAAATATGTAGGTTAGTGAGTTTACTAGGTTCAGGCAAAGGCCTATGAGAAGAAACCAGCAAGAAACTCACGGCCACACTTTTAAATTTATAATGCAAAGATGGCCTTAATGTCAGCAAGTAGATCAGTTTAATTTATACATTAATAATTTTTGGATAAGTAATATTAATTTTACTAAGAAATAGTGCTGTTATAAAGAAGATATAAGAACTACCAACAATCTGGGCACGCTAGGCTTAATACCTTAGTACATATATAGTGCGCAAAAATCCTTATCCGCCTCATGTTCTGGAAGTTTTAGTAAAAGAGACGCTTTTTTATACGTAGGTACATATTAACATACGGTGCCCCTACAAGACTAATGCTCGTTTTCACCAACAGGCCCCTAACCTCAATATTCTGTTACCTAAGCATAAGAGTAGTTTAAGGAGCTAACAATCAGGACCTTAAATATAAGAGCTGCTTTAGAGACTTAAGTGACACCTAAACGTTGGTGGAAACGAATTTTTTGTTAGGGGTTCCCTAAAAGCTGCTAAGGGATACTTATCTGTTTGTGAAAACGGGCATAAGATACGTGAACGTAATAAGGCTAACATTAGTTATTCTTACTATGTTATATAATCCCAAAAATATTTAGAAATAGGTACTGAAATCAATTCGGCCAGAAATAGATAGGTACTGAAATCAATTTGGCCATCGAAGATCTACAAAATAATATTAGGTATAGGTAACTGTTGGGCACTTTCTGGAAATAATTTCACCATATAAGTTTTAGTATAGGTTTAGGTATAGATTTAGAGTAGGTACCTGTAAGTATACTCTCATTACATACATACATAGATTCACACCTGTTTCCCAGAGGGGTAGGCAGAGACTTCAGATTTCCATTTACTACGATCCTGACACACTTCTCTGGTTTCATTCGATTTCATAATATTCCTCATGCAATCTCATTACGTACTTATGGGATAAAAATATTCTCTTTATTATTAATTAAAGATTTGCTTTTGTTTTGCCGTAATTAAAATAAAAACTCTTTCTTCGTCGTTGTGTTTTTTATAACAGGTTTTTAAGTTACGAAAAAGGAATACATTTTTCTGTTTTGGTAACCAGTTATAAACAGAGTAAAATAATTCCATTTAGGTAGCTGGTTATGAAAACAAGTTACAAAAACAGAAATGTTATTCTGTTTTCGTAGCTAGTTATCAAATGAGAAAAAAATCCATATTGGTAGCTGGGTACGAAAGTTCAGTTACGAATGTGGATGAAAGGATCTAAATATAGAATGATGCAAAATGCGCAATGTTATTTTAGATCTGCATTACTGCAACAATTTTAAAGACAAACAGATTAATTAATACATTCATCCATTTGTTGTACGTGACCGTCCGTCGATCAAATCTATGTGAAAAAATAAGCCTGAATTTCTCTTTTCAGAAGCACCGACTAATTCTGGCAGTTTGTGTCTAATGTCGACCAATTAACGACTTATTATTTGTGCAATCAGATTGTCGCTAGATACAAGGGGGTATTGGTGGCTGTGCCAAAGTAAGCGCTCATCTTGGCGCAGCCACCAATATATCATTTAAACGGGGGCTCGTACAATGCTGATATTTTGTAGTCAATTTCGACTAATTTAGTATAGTTAGATCTTCGTTCGGTGTTGTGGTTTTGCAAATACAAGGTGTTTGTGCCAAGATGAATGCTCACTTTGGCACAGCCACCAATACCCCTTGTATTTTTTAAACGGCGGACCGACCAATGATGCTATTTTACGACCAAATTCGACTAATTCACTACGTAAATAGATTCCTAGTTTGCGATGGTAGCTGTGCCAAGATGAGACATACTGTGCACTATATGATCTCCTGCGCAGACGATCAGTCTCCGTCAAGTTGGGCTACCGTGACCGAAATTCGGTCACAAGAAGGAGGACAATAATACTGTTACGTGCTGGGTTCGACGGATAAGAATGTAAACAGTATTACCGACTAAAACACGTTTTATTCAAACACACAATTAAATCTAAAACACAACAAACACTTTACTGCACTTTTCCACTGTAACTGCTTCAAACTCCGTAGTATTTCCGCTTCCGTTCGCTTCGATGAACACTTGACCGCTTACGATTGTAAATTGACTTGGCGAGCGCTAGCCTTCCCTTTTTATACGCGGTTAAAGCGTTTCTAGAGTTTTCTAGTAACGCTATACCCGGTATGTAAACAGTACGATGATTCGAGAAAGTGCCAGTGTTCTCTCTACGCTTCGCGTACTCACACTACGTAGTTCCGTAAGATGTCAATAGATGGCGGCGTAATAAATTATTTGACGGAATATATAGAGATTGCACTGGGCGTAACAATACTTTGCACTGCGTTGTAAAACATACAGGAGTATGATAAATATAATATTAATATAAATATACATAGGTATATAAATAAATGTAATTTTATATATTCTCTAAACGAAATTATTTTAATTGCTATTTAGCCCTCTTCCGATCAATAATTTTCTGATTTGTTTATTACCTTTGTATCAGTTTATGGAATGCATGAAAATACTGAGTATTAAAGTAAATAATAGACACCAAAATATTTTAATAATAATTTATTAACAACAATATGATTCCATGACAAAAGATTCTAAAAGAAATAACATAATCGAATAACCGTGACCTACATATTTTGTAAAGTTTAATGAAATGTACAAGTACCTACTTAAATGCCTTTTTACATTAACTGTCTCCGTAGCGCAGCGGTAGTGAATGCGACTGCTGTGCATAAAGTCTCGGCTTCGAATACCAGGTTGAGCCAACAAAAAGTTATTGCGTTTTTGTTAAGAAATCTCAATAACAGCCCGAAGTTAGGAAGTTGGCGGTGTTGGACACCCCCGTACCTCGGAAAGCACGAAAAGCCCTTAGTCCTGCGCCTGATCTCTCTCCGGTCGTTTCGGAATATCCGTCCCATCGGATCATGAGGGTTAGGTAACAGAGAGTGCCCTTGTGTTTGCGCACATACTTGTGCACTATAATATCTCCTGAGCAGAAGGCCAGTCTCCGTTAAGATTGGCCGCTGTGACCGAAATTCGGTCTGGGGAATATTATTATTATTACATTAATGCGTTTTACGAATTCTTTTTAATGATTAGTTATCAATAGCAATCTTTAAAAAACGCATTAGTCCTAGTTGGGATTCATATTACTTGTATTTTGTTAATCACTCCACTGATAGCCCAGTGGAAGACCGTTGGATGCAGAGGTCTCAAGTTCAAATCCGCGCAACACTGACTTTTTAAAGTTATGTGCGTATTAAATTAATTATCGATCGCTTTCACGGGAAAGGAAAACATCGTGAGAAAACCTGCATGTCTTAGAGTTCTCCGTAATGTTTTCGAAGATATGTGAAGTCTGTTAACCCGCACTGGGTCAGCGTGGTGGACTATGGCCTAACCCGTCTCACACTCAGAAGAGACCCGTGCCCGGAAGTGGGACAGTTTAATACAGGGCTGATATTATATTATTAACTCCACAGCCACAATACCTTAATCATTAGGCTACCACCGCTTCTTATATAAGCATTACATAATTGCAATAAAAAAAAAATTTGATGCTTCAAATATATTTGCTAAGCAAACACCTAACCACCTTTAAATTTACAAACATTCAACAGACACAAATAACACCCAGACACGGAACATTCATTTGTGGATCACACAATTTTTTGTCCCGTGTGGAGGGCGAACCCATATTTCTATCTTTTCTTACTTACGCTGTCTGTGCAGTCAATACCTTGATCGATATAATAATGGAACATGGATTTATAATCTGACGTCGAACTGACATTGACATAGTGTAAATCTGTTAAGTATCTTATAACCACTTCTACAACCAAGCCATTTATAATACGATAAAATAAAAAATATAAGTACTTCTCTATGGATTTGTAAGAAGATAAAATTGTCATAAATTATAAAATATATTATCTATTTTGTAATAATATTATGCGTGATTGATCACATTAAGTATCACAGTCAAAATATAAATACATATTATTTTAACTAATTACTTTACTTTACATTACTTTTTCACTTTTTAACCGGTTTGCTGAATAACATAATACAATATGGTCATTAACGAAAACCTTGTTATATATCTACTAGCGACCCGCCCCGGCTTCGCTCGGTTAGTACAAAACCTTAACTTATCGTCACGAATCACTCTATCTATTGGTGAAAACTTACGTTCAGTAGTTATTGAATTTGTCGCGAACAGACGCGGCGGGGTGTTTGTTTATAATTATGTAGTGATTGTGAATACCACTTTTGATTAAGTAGCTGATGTGCTTCAATAGGATTCAAGCTTCTACATAGCAAATTCTGTGAAAACCGTATAGCGATTTTACGTCCATCCTTTTTTATATTTACTTATAAATAAATCTTCTAAATTTTAAATAAATCTTTAGTCCTTTTCATATGAAATCTTAAGGTAACCTGTTTTTGGTATGTCGTATTTTATTTTAACCAAGTTATGTATGTGCGTATTAAATAATTAGTTATCGCTCGCTTTAACGATGAAGGCAACCATCGTCAGGAAACTTGCAACTCTGAGACCTCTCCATAATGTGAAGTCTATCAAACCGCACTGGGCTAACATGCTGGACTATGGCTTCTTGTTAATACTGCAGCCAAATACATATATATCTTAGGAATGAGTTTATGTCAAAGGCGCAAGTGGAAATGAAACCAATGACATTTCGATTGCAAGTACGATGCCTTAACTGGTCTACCGCGGTTTAAGTTATTGATTTATAACTTCGAAGTTTCTCCAGTGAGACTTTGCCAGAATTTTAGTCTGTTCGAATTTGGATTTTTAACTAATCGTGTTTCATTATCTATCAGTAATGTGTTCTTGTTTTTCGGTGTGTACGGCAGCCATTTTGTTTGTTGATTACTCCAAGATGGCGTCCTGAAAAAGGAAAGTTAATTATACACTTATTTGTTATTTAGTCATTAATTATTATTCAGACGTGATATTTTTATCATTATGCATAAGAAACTTTAAAAGGTTGACCGAATTTGGCATTAAGCTGGCTATACCTCAATACGATTCTTCCTCTATTATGTGGTAACAATCATAACAGACTAAATGCCACCAGTACCTGCTCCTTGGAACAGGAACATTCAGACGTGTGTCTTGAGATAAAACAAAAGCTCACATATTCTGAAATAGTAACACGACGAAATATAATTATAGTAATAGTTAAGTAAATAATCGCTTACCCATTTTTGGCGAAAGTACACCATGCCTCGCTCAGCATATCCACTATTTTACTATCTTTTTCGGTACATTTATCATGCTTGCTTTTCCTGTAAAACTGATACTGTATCATATCCCCATGACAGGCTCCCTGGATACCAAAAGTCTTCATAACCCTAGTATTCATATTCCCATTATACTGAAACGTATAAAAATAAGCGTCCGAAGAAAATTTGGATATCAATTCAATCGCTTGCATAATATCAAAATTAAAATATCTATCCGATACCAAATCAATATATTCGATTTTAGTATCATCACTAACTTCTCGATTATCATAATAAAATTTTCGAAGCTTTTTGTCGATTTCGGCAGCCTTCGCATCACCCTGTTCCACGTGTAGATATCTTGGGATAAAGTAATATAAATCCTTTTCGTACATGATATGTCCGTCGCCATCTCTTTGAATAAATAACGCACCTTCGTGTGAATTCATTCCGAATAAACACGGCACCTTTTTGAATCGATTTAAGGCCATATCGATTCTGGGATATTCGTCAAAAAAGCATTCGACGTTGTTGAATTTCTTTTCAACTACAGGTAAGAAGAAGGCGTTGATTATAGACTGTGGTCGACTTAATTCTGCCATACTAAATGCTATTACCAAATCCTCAATCGGTACATTGGCTAAGAACTCGTACAAACTTCTTTCGTCTGAAAGATACTTGCCCAAATTCGATGCGACTAATTTTGCCTTTTCAATAGGATCCTCTTTTTCAATCATATACAAATCAGCTATAGAGACTCCAGACTGACATATTAATTTATTAAATAATCCATCCGCCATCTTGGACGTTAGGAATGATCCCACTATACCGGCGCCCGCGCTTTCACCCATCGCGGTTACATTATTTGGATCTCCATTAAAATATCCGATATTTTTCTTCACCCATCTTAATGCCATGATGCTATCTTTCAACGCCGCATTGCCTGGCACTTCAGGTATATTCAAACATAGAAAGCCTAGGATATGAAGTCTATAGTTTATGGTAACTAATATAACATCGTTTTTAAGCAAATAATCTGGTTTGTAGTAATCGCCATAGCCAAATATTAACCGACCTCCGTGGACGAAAAATATCACTGGTAACTCTTCTATTTTTTCACGTGGCAAACTCGGTGTATAGACGTTTAAGTAGAGGCAGTCTTCGGAGCCTTCTATAGAGGTGTTGCTGTAGGGATTCAATTGGCAACACTTATTACCTGGTTTGGTTGCATCGCGGATGCCTGTCCAGCTTTCTGGTTCTTCAGGGGCCTGAAATATAAGACACATGAAACTTTACTAAAATCAGAATAGAACAAATAGATACAAATAAGCGTCTATAGTCTTTCACACGAGATGTTGTTGACACGAGAGATGTTCGACAGGGCATTTAGTTAAGATATATGTATATTCTTAAACAAAATAATGCTTTTTCACCTATTGAACGCTGAAATGATATGGCCCTGATATTGCGAGCAGTCATAGGCTATTGTAAATTGAAATACGTACTTTAAATCGTAGATTTCCTATAGGAGGCTTTGCATACGGTATACCCTCAAAGCTGTAATATTTTTTGCCGAAAAATGTTATGCATTCCTTCCCTTGCAGGCGCCCTTGGGTAACCTCTACTTGACACGACATATTACCTATAAACAATACAAATGATTATGAGTTAGTTTAAATAATTTAAATAGCCTTAAAAGTTTAACAGAAGTAGTTTAATAGTTTCACAATTATGTGATAATAGTGTTTTAAAATAAACAACGCGGTATTATCCGTATAAAGTAGTTTAATTTAAATTAGTATTACAGGTCAGATAAACGGTTATCGGGTGTATCTATGACGAATTATTTAGTATCAGAATCTACCTCTTGGCAGTTGTTGATATAAACAACTATACCACATGTGCAGCCAGGTTCAGCAGATATAACCATGAAAAGGTTCTGGGATTCGTGATATCCCGAAGAATATTAACTAATTTGAAACCCGAATTTGTACCGTGGGAGAGCCATGCTTCGGCAGGAATGGGCCGGCTCGACCGGAGTGATACCACGGCCTCACAAAAAAACCGGCGTGAAATAGCGCTTGCGTTGTGTTTCGTCGAGTGAGTGGGGATACCGGAGGCCCAACCGCCTCTCCCCCTTCTGGGGTTGAGGCAATTTTAAAAGGCTGGCAACGCACTTATGACTCGTTTAGTGTTGCGGGTGTCCATGGGCGGCGATAATCGCTTACCTTCAGACGATCCGTCTGCTAATTTGTCGCCTACACCATAAAAAAAATGTGATTAATTCAGAAGTATAAACCGTCATAAGGAAAAAGGACGTATCTGCCAGTATTTTTATATTTAATATAAAAATACCGGCAGATACGTCTTTTTTCCTATATGACATCAATATAGTAAGCACTGGAAAAAAACATCCACTTCCCACCTTAACAAAATAAGAAAATATTATTTATAAGGGTCACAAAGTATAAGCACCACGGACTCATACATTAACGGCCCTAAATATGAGCTGTTCCTGATACCAATACGTACATGTGTACATGCATGGAAATTCGTACTGACTGAAACAAAATCCGCATAATAAACTTAAAACTCTAGATGAGCGATTTGATAATTATTATTTTTTTCACCTAAGGTGGCAAACTAGCATACGGCCCATCTGATGGTAAGTGGTCACCATAGCCTGCAGCACCAAGAGCATCACTTGTGCGCTGCCGAACCTTTAAGAAAGGAAGTGGGAATGGGGGAAAGGGGGTGACTGGGCCTCCAGAACTCTCACTCACCGAACGTAACACAACAGTTAGAATACTGCTATTTCACGTCAATATTCTGTGAGAGGGTAGTCCTTCCCCCGTCGAGCCGCCCATTCATACTGAAATCAGCGAGGCTCTACTACTCTTAATACTTATATCAGATTAATTAAGCCAAAGACTACACTTTTTATGTATAATAAGTTCGACCCTATCCTTAGGCTGCTTTAAAGTCAAAGCTTTTGCAATGTATAACAGCATTAAATAAAAAAAAATCCATTAGGAGTAATTCCTTTATGTTTATAAATGTAATGAATAAATGATTTTTGTCTTAGACATGGCTAATGCTGAAATAAAGTTACTGCGATATTGCCAACACTATGTTTTTCTATGTGTCATAAAACTATCCCTGTTTGACGAGATGGGATATTGAGTTAGTAATAATGCACGATAAGTTCAACCAAACGTTTTTAAAATTATAATATCTAAAGTGTAGATAAAGTCGAATGCATTTTGCCTTTATTTACGTTTTATATTTTCTTTTCATACAAATAATTCCGTCGATTGCGTCAGTCATTGTTATCCAATTGTGTTGCGTGTGAACGAGACGAAATCCCAAACAAGTATTCAGCTGTATTATAGTTATCTTATCTAATCTTATGTGGGGGCCAGACAGTGCAGTCCGGCGACACTTCGACCCAATGGGATCTTTTGTGTCGACACTCTCCCAATAACGACTGCCATAGATGTTCATGGCAGACAGAACCGACGGCTTAACGTGCTCCCCGAGGCACAAAGCAGGCGATAATTGTCAATCATTTCGAAAAGTCATATACCTTCCGAAAGGTGCGCGACGTGGGTTCGAACCCGAGACTCTCTGCATTGCAGTTTGTTGGTCTCCCCACTGAGCTATCGCTGCTCTTAGCTGTATTCTAACTAATTTAATAAATGCGAATGTGAGTTTGTTTATCATGCTTTCACGCCTTAACTACTCGACCGATCATCATGAATTTTCATATAGGTACACTTTGTCGAGGGTACAGAAAAGGACATAGGGTATCATCATTCAACCAGAAAACATACTGTTTCCGAACGGGCGAAGCCGCAGGCAAAAGCTAGTTAGTTAGTTAAGCGCGAGCCAGGCTTACAGTTGACTATATTATTACCACATTCAAAATTAATTAAAATATCTTGTTACGAAAATTCACACTACTATGCATGAGGTCTCAAGTTACACTTTAGTAACGCGAGACCTCATGCAACATGACAGCAGTCCGATTCACTACCACTGCGCCAGTCAGTCAATGCTTCGTTCAATAGAACTACAACCCGATTCAGTTAACAGATATATACTTATAAATATAACATTAATTAAAGTAATAAATTAGGGGGTGACATTGAATTAATTAAATTAGAATAAGATTTAATTCACATAATTTAACTTTATACTTTAAATTGACTTGCAAATAAATATATATTATTATGAAATAGCGATTGTCACCGTGCCATTCAATTATATTACCCTGTGCTTTTAGTTTTTGTTCGTGACTTAACCCGCATTAAGCCCACGGGAATGCAAACCGGGTTAACAAGTATCTCATGTGTTCATCCAGGCCACGGTCTATCAAAGTCAAAGTCAAAAATAATTTATTCACTTAGGTCACAAAGTAACACTTATGAACATCAAAGGGATTAGTGAGTTTATTACCTACATTTATTGAATTTACATTTATGTTAGTTGCAAGGTTCAGGCAAAAGGTTGAGCCTATGAGAAGATACCTGCAAGAAACACAAGGCCACTCTTTTAAATCGCCATCAACTTATTATTTCAGTATTTTACAACTAATTTATGTACCAGGTGTTGCAGTCATTATGCCATATGTCACTGTCCATATAAAATTAAATTCTAAAAATCAAGAAATAGTTAATAATGTTTTGTAAGAAGCATAGAGGTTTGAAATAATATTTATCAGTAGGTAGCCATTTGTAATAGACAGTAGTATGGCATGAGGACGCATACACTTACACTTTGTGACATGAAAAGGTAGTTCGTGACTAAATGACATGAGTATCTGTATGCCAAACATCCATATGAATATTAAAAATAATTGTTGTGTCGCGGGGACTTAACTCAACTTTCAAAGGACACCAAGAACAAATATTTGTCCCACAATACCAGATATTCCTTTCTTTTTTCGCCCGTAATACAGTTGTTGCTAATACATAATCAGTAAACAATCAACACAACCAAATAGATCGATCATTACTTGAAATAATCATTTGTGATTTACCGGCCGTAGAGAAAATTAAGATATGTGCGCATGTGAGCAAGACTATAAATGCGTTTGTATTCGTGGATGCCTACGCATGCATCCATGCGTGCTTTTATGTTTATTTCAAACAATATACATAGAATTACCACGATTGTCGAATACGTAGTTACGTAGGTATATAGGTATTTAAGTATACACCATAGAGTGTATACACAGAGGCTTAATCTTTTACCTGAACCTAACAACTAACCTAAATGTAACTTTAGTAAGCTCACTAACCAATAAACTTTGACGTTCATGAATGTTACTTAGTGACCTAAACAAATGTTTTCTTGGGACTTTCAGGCATAGTAAATTGTTACTCAAATCCATTTCAATAGCCAAAACATTCAAATAAACGAATGACTTTCGAATAGCCAACTAGTAATGCATACTAATATTATAAGTGCGAATGTGAGTATGTTTGTTTGTTACGCATTCAAACCTATTCGACCGATCATCATGAAATTGAGCATACACGTTGTCAGGGGTACAGAAAAGGACAAGGTACCTTGGATTAAAAAAAAGAACTGTTTCTAAGGTATAAAAATTTATTGACAAATTCTAGATTAACACGAGCGTAATCGCGGGCAAAATCTAATATAAAAGTCACTTTTCAAAATTATTTTATAATTAAAACTTAATTCACGTCAATTCAAGAAAATATAATGAATGTGCTATTGTTCTACGTATATGTTAATAAATACGACTTGAAGTGTCAAAATTTATGCAAGTATGTGTTGCCCTAACCTTGATAGTTGAAATTGAGTTTACACGTTATACAATAGAAAACAAACAAGCATACTATCGCCTGATGGTTAATGGTAACCGTAGTCATTGGCATTTTCCAGTTGTTTTCCAGAAGTATAGCTGGCTCCTAAACGTTAGGCCATCGGGCGATGGCCTTCGCAATTTCACAATTCTTCATGTTGTGAGATTAAGTTAATACAATAGAGGACAACCAAGCATACGGCTGCCTGATGATAAACAGTAATCGTACCATTAACATTTTCGAAGTTATCCGAAGGATCTCTGGCTCCTAAAGGGTGATGGCCTACATATAGCTCTGTGAGTTGAAGCCGAAGTTTCTGGGGTGGACAAGACTCATTTGCACCCATTTAGTATACGCTAATGAGCGTAGTCTATGATTGCATGTACTACCAGCGATCCTGAGCAAAAGGAATGCCAGATAGGGGACAAAAGGTAATAAGACAGGTAGTTATTTCCGCCAACGGAACCCTTGCTTATCGGGCGAAATGCTTTACCAACGTTACTATTCTAAAGCAATTCAATTTCTTGTAAGAGCTACTGCATAAGGCTTTTCGGTAAATTGGTCTCTGAAACTCTTACTAACTGGCTGAAATGTTATAACAGTGTTACTGCTCTTACGCTAGTTTATTGCAAGAGCGTAGTAGGTTCAGGGGCGAGCCGGCTCATTCGTACCATCATCAGATAATTGAATGGCAGGCTCGTCCTAACTAACTACCGTCTCGTCTCAGCATTTTATTTTAATGTAATGCTCACTGCACGGTTAGCGTAGTGGTTCAAGTGGTCGCCTCGCCACTGCACTGCGCCGAGTCTAGTGGGTTCGATCCTCACACGGGTCAAAATTCGTGTGATCCACAAATAGTTGTTCCGAGTCTGGGTGTTCTTTGTGTCCGTTGTTTGAATGATTGTAAAGTCCCCGGCAACACAGGAATTTTTACCAGTTCGGCAATTGTAGTTGTTGAAAAGTCAAGTTAAATAATTATATTGTCATTCGTGACATAAATTAGAAAGACAAGGCGTACCTTTGTTGAAATAGTGAAGGGAAAAGTGGCAATTGAATCGTATCAAGAGGTTAAAAGAAAAGCAGGAGCACTCACATTTGTTATGTGGCGATTACTATACCAATAAGAGCTACGCTCTTAAACTGAAGAAGAAGAATACAAACGACTACTATTCTTGATAACCCCTCCAGCAAAGGATGCCTCTGTTAGGAATGGTCTCACGTTGGTAGTGCAATGAAATGTATTCAATTAAGAATGATTTTTGGAAGCAGTCAATCGGCCAGTTAGTAGTATGTACTTCTTTGGCAGATTTTTGTCTTGCAATGATATTCGCGTTGGAATTTATTCCTACAATCTATTCTAATGGTCTAAGAGTGTTTAGAGCAAGTCTCAACGCCACTCAAACAAAGGTGTTTGATTGTCGGCATAGTCTTCCAAATAGTTTCTACAAGCGTTCTAGCGTAAACATTGTTTAACAAATTAAGATGTACGCATACGATTAAAGGTTAAGAAGAATCAGGGGCTATAAACTCAGGGTACCGGTACACAGTACGGCATTTCGTTCTAGGCAAACGTCTTTAATTGAGAAAACTATTCCAGCGATTTATCCATACGTAGAATAAATATCGAGAGTGCACTAGGTTGGCACCTCAAAGGCGCCCAATTGGCGGCCATATATTTTGCACTAGCTTTTGCCCACGGCTTCGGTCGCGTAAAAGTTTAGTTGTAACTGTATAATAATATAAGCCCTGTATTACTGTCCCACTGCTGGGCACGGGCCTCTTCTTAGTGTGAGAAAGGTTAGGCCATAGTCCACCACCTAGCTCAGTGCGGGTTGGCAGACTTCACATATCTTTGAGAACATTATTTATACTCTTAGGCATGCAGGTTTCCTCACGATGTTTTTCCTTCACAGATAAAGCAAGCAACAACTGCACATTTAAAAAAAAAAATTGCCTATTTTACTCGGTGATAATAAAAGCTTTATAATGGTTATATTTTTAAATCGGTTGAGTAGTTTTCGTGTTAAATCCTTACAAACAAACAAACAAAAAAATCAATCTTTCCTCTTTATAATATTAGTATAGATTGTCATTAGGTATGTTAGTTCAGTTATAGTTCCTCGCCTCTCTAAGCACATGCCAATTTGCCTTATAGATAATCTGCTACTGAGTTTAGCTTCCAGACATTTAGTCAAAAAGGAAAGTAGTATATCAAGAATCATCATTGTAAGTCCCACGTCATAGGGAGGAAGCCTATTGCTACAAACTAGACACAGTTTCAGACGCGGTGCTGATACTGAAAAAATCTTGACAAGTCTGTACATCGAACACATTCTATATTTTCAACTGTCTCCGTGGCTCAGCGGTAGTCAATGCGACTGCTGTGCATGAGGTCTAGGGTTCGAATCCCGGGTCGGACTAATAAAATGGTATTGCGTTTTTACTGTTAAGAAATCTCAAGCAGCCCGGAGTTAGGAAGTTGGCGGTGTTAGACACTGTTGGTCCTGCACCTGATCTCTCTCCGATCGTGTCGGACTATCCGTCCTATTGGATCATGAGGGTTAGGGAACAGAGAGTGCACTTGTGTTTGTACACACACTTGTGCACTATAATATCTCCTGCGCAGATGGCCAGTCTCCGTTAAGATTGGCCGCCATGAGCGAAATTCGGTCTGGAGGACATTATTATCATTATCACTAATTTAACTTAATCTAATCTACTTTTACGCGAGTGAAGCCGCGGGAAAAAGCTAGTTGAGTATACAACAGAAAACTGATCGTATTTTTTGCCGGTTCGCGGTATGAGTCTGCTATAATTTATTTGTCATTCATTGTTATCATTGTTAATTTATCTGTATTTATTATACCATTGTTCTCAATCGTGATAGCATACATCTATTACACGTGAAGCAAAAACTTTGTACCCCTTTTTACGAAAATTGCGCGGACGTCGGAGTATGAAATTTGGCACAGTTAAGTTTATATGGCGAAGGAGAGGCGAATCCTAATATTTTTATAAAATATGAATTAGAAATACATTAAATTAATGAAAAAACACTACACGCACACAACCATGCATTTGACACACGCAGTCGAATCGCGTTCGTAGTAATTCGACATTGTTCGTCTGACGTCGTACAATTATTTGTAACTATGGTTACCTATACCTTATTTAATATGTAATAGGCTATTTGCGCAAGAGATATTATAGTGCACAAGTGTGTGCGCAAACACATGTGCACTCTCTGATTTCCTAACTCTCATGATCCGATGGAACGGTAATCCGACACGACCGGAGAGAGATCGGGCGCAGGACCAACGGCTTTACGTGCTTTCCGAAGCACGGGGGTGTCTAACACCGCCAACTTCCTAACTCCGGGCTGCTTGAGATTTCTTATTAGAAAAACTCAATAACTTTTTGTTGGCCTGACCCGGGATTCGAACCCGAGACCTCATGCACAGTAGTCGCATTCACTACCGCTGCGCCACGGAGGTACCAGTACTTTAAAATAAAATATAGCCTATATTACTCGGTGATAATATAGCTTCCTAATTACGAAAGAATTTTTTAAATCGGTTGTTTAGTTTTTGAGTTAAAACCTATCAAACAAACAAAAGAACAAATATTTCCTTTTTATAATTTACTAGATTTTGCCCGCAGCTTCGTTCGCGTATAGTCTAGGTTTTGTCTGCTCCGTGCCTATTGGTCGTAGCGTTATGTTATATAGCCTATAGCCTTCCTCGATAAGTGGGCTATCCAACACAAAAATAATTTCTCAATTCGAACCAGTAGTTCCTGAGATTAGCGCTTTCAACCAAAATAATAAACTCTCCTGGGGTTTTAAAACTATAGTTAGTGAAAGATACGTATTATACATCTGATGTGGCTAAAGCGGTGGAACTATGCATGAATCGAGGAAACGGAATTAGTCACAAAAGCAATTTTATTTCTTAATTACGTTGAACCAATTAATATTGTATGTTTTTATGATATTAAAGATATAAAAATAAAAAGTATACAGATTATAATAATTTTGTATTAAACAAGAAATATGTTTTAAGTTGGCATTATCTCATCAATTCATTAATCATTATGCATGTTGTGACATCTGAAATGTTGTGCATTTATAACTTTTTCATTAAGTATTTTTTTGACGACCTCGATGGCGTAGTGGTTATTGTAACCGACTGCCACGCCTAAGGTCGCGGGTTCGATTCCCGCACAAATCAAACATTTGTGTGCATGAACATGGATGTTTGTCTTGATCTGGGTGTTTCTATGTATAACATGTAGGTATTTACAAAAAAAATAAAAGTATATATGTATGTTTATCCATTGTCTAGTACCCATAGTACAAGCTCTGCTTAGTTTGGGCTAGATGGTGTTGTGTGTATGTGATAGAATATTATAGAATATTATAAGTGGATGTATTAATGTAACAACTACTGATTGTAATAAACTAATAAAAAAAAGGTATCTTATTCTAGTCTTATTCTTTTGGCCTTGCCTTGTATATGTACCAGTGATGTTGCGATTATTCGCATCCGCATCTCCAATCGCGGAGCTTCCGCATCGATTTGGACATCTGCATCCGCATCCGCAATAATCAACGTGGATCTTAATGCGGATCCAGATATAGCGTAGGTTACGATAAGAAAGAAATCAGTTGTTCAGTAGTACGTGTTTAATTTATGAACATTTGCTAAACAACTTGAACCTGCGAAGGCGGTGATATTAGATACTTTTTATTAAATAAGATGAACAATTTTCATCAACATCCGCAATTGCGGAGGTTCCGCATCGGTTTGGACATCCGCATCCGCGGATGTGAGATTTTATACTTCCATATCCGCATCCGCATCCGCGGATGTCAAAAAATCTGCATCCGCAACATCCTTGATATATACCTATATTTTCACTCATAGCCAGTTGCACTCACTGATCGGTAAACGATTAGCGAGCTTAAGCAACGTTGGCTGCGGTCAGTCTATAGATGGGTGACCGCTTAGTGGTATTTCATCTGAGCGTCTCGGTGCTTCGAGAGCACGTAAAAAATCGGTCCTGGTTGTTATCAAATTGACAGCAATCGTTAAGCAATGTCAGAGGCCTACGTGCGGCTTGAACAACTCTTGACAACAGGTTGGCCACTAACAACACGAAAAGAAGAAAAGAAGAAGCCCTATATTTTTACCGAATATATTAGTTTTTACCGACGATTCGCTCTCATAATTTTAGAATTATATTCGCATAATTAGCAGAGATATAACCCGTATAACACATATATTTTGCCAACTATAACGCCATAAGGAAGCAAGCCTATTGCCATCAACTGGGTATAGTTTGTTCCAGACTCCTTGCTCCTAATGAGAAAATCTAGGCGAATCTGTTAATCAGACACATTTTATATTTCCAATTCATATTGAGAATATTCTAACAGGAAATAATATTTTAACTGTTCTCAGTATGCTTAATTTATTGTTATTTTCCTTGTGTTACTATTTTTGGTGAGTTGCTAAATATAAATTACCATCTTAGTCTCCCCATGACCATGGCTGCTGAAAAGCAACCGAAACGTCGGGGAAAGTGTAAAAATAAATTAAATCTAAATAGTTTTAATAATAATAACAATTTTCAAAATTTTGTACTAAAGTGTCAAATAAACAACGCGATAAAATCCGTATATATAGCAGTTTAATTTCAATGAATAATATTCGCGTAAATAGAAGACAATATTATGTAATTTATTATTTATTATACATTTAAACAGGCAGGCAGTTGAGACAACTGATGATGCCCGTATCTCGCACTTCTACTCGCTTTCACTTGTAGCCAAGTGTTTGTCCAGTCGGTTTTTAAACTTGTTAATGTTGTCAGCTGCGATGACATGCGCTGGAAGTTTATTCCACGATCTGACAACTCGGTTACTCAGAAAGTGCTTGTGTGGATTGTTGTTTGAGAAACTGGTACATAGTTTTAAGGAATGGCCTCTTAGATGGGTGTTGTCGTTACGTGTGAAGATGTGTTCAAAGTCTTGAATGTCGTAGTGTCCAGTTAGAATCTTATATGTTTCGATCAGATCTCCACGGGCCCTGCGATCCTTTAGGGTTGTGAATCTCAACATTTTTAAGCGTTCTTGGTATCTTCGGTGTTTCAGGGTTCGTGGTATTTTCGTGAACCTGCGCTGTACCTTTTCTAGAAGTTCGATATCCTTAGCAAAATACGGGCTCCAGGCTTGAAATGCGTACTCCAGAATTGGTCTTATAAAGGTTTTGTGTATTCGAAGCACCATGTCTGGTGTGAGATTTCCAAAGGCTTTCCTGATTAGATAGATAAGGGTCTTTGCTTTCTTCGTTGTTGATGTTATATGTTCTTCCCACTTAAGGTCTTCCGCTATTTTCACTCCCAGGTCCGTCTGCACCTTGGTCTCCATCAGTGAAGTGGAATTCAAATTATAAGTTAGACGTGGATTGTTTTTGCCTATATGTAGTACAGTGCATTTCGAGGCGTTAAGGTTAATAAGCCATTCCTTGGACCAGTTAGCTATTCTGTTTAAATCCTCTTGGAGGCGATCATAATCAATAAGGGGGTTGCCAAATATTTTGGTGTCGTCTGCAAAGATGCTGACATTACATTCCAGGTGTTGTGGAAGATCGAAGGTGTACAGAATGTACAACACTGGGCCCAGCACTGAGCCTTGTGGCACACCACTGTGTAATTTAGTTCAAATCAAATTTTTTATATTATTTGTGCACTGCACTATGTAGCAGGACATAGTGTACCTTATGATATCTGTTAGACCAGTAAGTAACATATCAACGGTTCCCCGGCTATTTGAACTAAGGGACATTTTGAGAAACTTACAGGAGAGAGGTTTAAAGTTTTGTAGTAAACTTAATACAGTATTCCCATTAATACATACTGCATCTTGGGGGAGATTCGTCTCCCCGTGACCATGGCTGCTGAAAAGCAACCGAAACGTCGGGGAAAGTGTAAAAATAAATGAAATCTAAATAGTTAATAATATTTAATATATTTAATAATAATATATAATAATTTAATTAGCTTAAAAATTAGTAAAGTTTAATAGTAGTAGTGTAACAATTATCAAAATTTTGTAATAAAGTGTCAAATAAACAACGCGATAAAATCCGTATATAGCAGTTTAATTTCAATTAACTAAATTAATTTGAACATTCGTGTTTTGTTGCCAACATCAAGACACAATACTTCTATAAATATGTCCCGTTATGGTTAAGTTGACAGAGTAAACGCCTAAATATTTTAACAATGGACACAAAGAATACCCAGACTTTTAAGCAGTGTAAGGAATGCATAAAATAATGTCCTGTGCAAGGATTAAATCCAAACTACTCAGACATGGCACGGAGATGAGGTAGCAATTTAAACACCTGTGCCAGTTACCTATTAGAACAAGATTAGAGATTAACCATTTGATTGGCACTAGCATACCCATAACCAAACACAATAGATTTTCAATTATGTCTGGCATTTCAACATTTGGCAGGTTAATTAAATCACTAATTTTCCTTAAGTATTAATGTATATATAGTTCAAATAATAAATTTGCATAATTGGCGTTATATTATTTAAATTCGATAATATAACTTGATGTTTATTAATGAAAATCAGTCCTATATGTGGTTACATACTTTTCAAAGTCAACAGGTTTTACTGAATATTACAGTAGATAATCCCTTTAATAGTATTATAAGTAAAGTAGATAACAGCATAATAAAATAATTTTAGGTATTATAAATAAGAAAGAACTTACCTCAGACAATGTACTTTGTACTTTACGAATAATTGTGTAAAAATCAAGTATACAATTAAAATTATGTTGTGAAATTTACACACTTATAAAATTATGAACATGTATATTTTTGAATTTTTTAACCTTTTTCTATGAATACGACGAGTACCAACAGACCCGAATGATAACAATTTTCGCACTGACAAGAAAGACAACAAACAACTGTTAGAATGAGAACTGCTGGCAGAAAGTTAGCTGTCAAGATGACATTCACAGCAATGGTTTCTGAACGTTTCGTAAGCGTTAAGCTGAGTTTACACGAAGGCTGGCAAAGACAACGTCCTACGTGCATGTGGGGTTTGGTGTGCCACACAAAATCTTGATAATTATTATTATGTGTGCGTCCGCGAGCGTACTTGTCTAAATGTATTTTTAGATTTCCTGTTGTCTTTAGAGAGCTTACAGTATCGGTAGACAATAGAGAATACAATCCTAAATCTCGGGATCCCGGATCTTAGCCGTTTTCTGTCTCCGAAAATCCCGGAACTGTACTTGGCTAATCTCGGGATTTTCGGGATTGCCACAAGCAGGTCTAGTTTGCATTCCGTAGTCCGTTGCGCCTTGACATACTACCTTGCCTAGAATAATCTAATAATGAATACTAATAATATAGAGTTCGTGGATATCACTTAGAAATAGCATATAGGTATCTATTGTCTATTCCTCCAACCAGCGTAGAACCTGAGCGAGCGTTATCAGCTGCTGCTTATGTTAGCAATAAACTACGAAGCAGGCTTGGAAGTCAATCATTGGATGCTTTGATATTTCTGCGATTGTATTTTCGAAATTCTAAATAGTATTTTTTTGTTGTCTTTTTCATTTCTTGCAAAAGTATACTTTTTTTTGTATTGTCTATTTTCTTTTCTTACTATATTGTGATTTGTGTTGTGCAACGATATTAAAAACATTTTTAAGAAATTACTCAGACTTTTTCATTTGCGACCAATCAGAAACCACAGTGTGGTTATTACACTATGTCATAGTCTAATCCCGGGATCCCGGTATTACGCGTCAAAAATCCCGAAATCCCGGGATTGAAAAACATGCTCGGGTTTGTTTTCTTTAGTACACAATCATTACACGTAAAAATGAGACCAGTATTACCGTATTATCTATGAATGAGGCTGACTGGAGCTGCCATAGCGTGCCTCCCAGTTCTAGGGATGCTTAAACATCAAATGTTTGTGATTCCGATAGAATCGTTTGTTTTTAAAAAACAGTCGCTATATCGTTATTTAATCGATAGTTTTCGATACATTTATAGGTATAACATGAAACACAACTTTGTATACTTTTGTATTAACAATTGAATACATTTAATTAATTTTAAAATATATTTAAATTTTGATCGATAAAAATTAATGTGTTCAAATTATTTTCCTTCAGATGGCTTCTTTTTCATTCATAATGAGCCCTGCTTTGGAAAATATTCGTTCTGAAGGAACAGATGTCGCTGCACAGCACAAATATTTTTTTGCCATCATACACAACACATTAGTTGTTTTCCACAATATTTCAAAGGACAAGCATGTTTATCAATCGTTGGTTTTTCTAAATATTGACGAACATCAATTATCGATTCAACGACTGGTGTTGTATGACGTATCTGATTAGGCAAAAAAACGAAATCATCGGATTTAGAATTTGTCTCTGTAGCAGACGTACTTGAAAAAGCTTGAATTTCGGGTATTTCTGTTGGTATGGATGCAATGAGACCTGCATATTCACTTAGGAGGAAATGTGCTGCGTTTGTTTTTTTTTGTTTTTAATATCTTGGGTCTAACATTGTTGCAAGCTTGTTGACAGTCCTGTATTAAATTGTATCAGCCTTTCATTTACAGATTTAAGTAATGAATTAAGAACCTGTCGTCCTTCAAAAGTTTACAGTTGCAACAATGTGTGCTAATTTTACAGAAATACCTCGTGTAAGTGGTATTATTAGTGGTTGTTGCCACTTCAAAAGGTTCTGGGACCCTTATTATCTCCTCCATAACTGTATAATTTTCTGCTGTGAGTGGAGGAGGTGCCCTAGGGCATTCATTTATCGCAATCGCTGGTTCACTTCGCACCTCCAAAATTCTTTTCAATATATAGTATGAGCTATTCCAACGAGTGGAAACTTCTTGAATAAGTTTCAGTTCTACTATTTTTGCTCTTTTCTGAGCCATACGCAATTTATCACTACTTAATCTGCTGCTGTGGAAGAAAGTCACAATTGCCTTCGCTTTCGATAAAATCTCGGAAAATGCTTCCATTTTAAAACAATCTTGAACGGTTAAGTTAATGCAGTGGGCAAAGCAGGGTGAATGCCGAATTCTTAAAATTTCGGCCGTTCTTTTTATAGCTGTAGCGTTGTCTGTAACCATTGCAACAACCTTCTCGTGGATGTTGTATTCCAACAATATTTCATTAATAACCTTAAACAAATATAAAATAATCGGCATCGCTAAAATCGTTGAAAACAAGTGACTAATTTAACAAATCATTCAAATCGGTTCCCGATCGCGGAAAATATCGCTGCACAAACATACAATAATTTTATAATACGGTCCAATTGAAAACCTCTTCCTATTTTGAAGTCGGTTAAAAATGACAACAGCTACATATCTAATATCAAAAGGCATGCTTGATGTGAGATGAAGGATAAAAAACTTTCATGTGCCATTGCTTCAGCATTGTGATGACCTGCAATTGTTGTGACCTTCAATAAGGGATAAAATAATTTTTCGTCCGCTATAAAGTGCGCAGTTAAAGCCAAATTACTTTCATTTACGTTGTTTGTCTACATGTCTAATGTAATACTTAAAAAATTAAACCTTGAGAGAGCCACTTCCAATTTATTTTTCAATTCGTCATATAGCTTAGGGATTAGTGAACGTTTCAGGGTGTCTATCTGGCAATCCATATCTGTTGTTTAAGGCATGAACAAATTTTTTAAAGCCTTTTTGCTCAGAAGTTCTTTAAGACTAGTAATTTAAAAAGTTATTTAACTTAGCGATAGCGATCATCTCTGCATAAAGACAATCTAGTTCCTTTTTGATTTTTAAGTTGGTATCATAGTAAGTACTGGCTTCTATTAAAATAGATTTAATAGTATTTATAGTTTTTTATAATTGAACTGGTTCTGAATCAGAAGATGATCCCTCATCTCCACGTCGATCAACAGACGTCTCACCTTCACTTACAACTATCTTCTCATTATGCTTTCTTTTCAGATGATCTCTTAAATTAGTCGTATTTCCTGAATGTTTATATTCTTGATTGCAAAACTCACACTATATATTTACTATTATTGTCCACTGTTTTGAAAAACTTCCACACCGATGTTTTATTTTTTCAATCCATTTTAGACGTACAAGTAAAATAACAACAGTATTTTTTGTTTTGTTTACTTTTCCTCCTGTTGTTCTTTCTTTTGTAATTACTGTGTTGTCAATACCAATATTCAAATTTACCCAGAAACATCGCCGAATTACTAAGACAAAAATATAAAAAAATTCTACTAATACTAATAGTTACATTTTCTATGTAAATAAACTGGAAACCTTCGAAACAAAAAATAAATGAAAATGTTGAGAACAAAAATCAAAACGTTTGTTTTAAAATTAACTCTAAAACTCTCTCCTCACATTACACTATTGGTTTGAATATACCCGTATTTTTCGACATTCCCTACAATTTGGCAACACTGTCCTTAGTACTACTTTACACCGGGTCGCCGGGATTTCTCCCAGTAGAGACATCAATTCGTTCTACGGTTAGAGTGCGTTCAATATAAAAAATGCTAGGGACGATAAAAAAAAAAAATAAACGATATACTGATACCTTTCTCAGACAATCAATAGTTTCGTTAGTTGAAATACTATCGATAAAGCGAGTGACTATCGATTTTTGCAACACTACCCAGTTAGCCAGAATTACAAGGGCTAGTGTGTACGTGTTACGTTATGTTATAACTGCTGTTACGGATGACATTTTGCCCAATATTATATTATATAAATAATAATAATTTTAGCTACTGTTTAAACCATGAAATGCATAAATTCAGTATATCTGTAGAAACATCTGTACTTGCTCTAAAAAACTAGAATTTCTCACTTTAATAATCTCCTCATTCTTAGGAAATGTTTTCTTTTCCTGATCCTGTCTTCTTTTTTGATATTGTTTATACGTATAATGTATTAACACATCAATAATATCTTAAATTGTTATTAACAAGATCATGATTTGTTAAAAATAGCATGTAGGTATGAATTAGATGAATTTTATAGTTTCAAGAAAATTGGCTCTTTCTCATAGATATTCAATAATTGCCTATCAAATAATCTATTCTGTCAATTTTCCATCTGACAATATTCCTACCCACTTTTTATATGTAACTTATTTAGTAAGTTGGAGAGCGCCTCTACACAAAATGTCATGGCCGCCATCGCCATTGCGACATATGTACCGTGACAAGTCATGTCATTTATGTCCATGATATATGAAAAATTCCAATGGCAGATTCTTTCTTCGGGTTCGATACTTCGTTATCGGTAAGTAGAATCGTTAATCTACACAAAAAGATAAACATTTTGGTATACAATAACCCTCTATTTGTGTGGTAGGTGTTTGCCAGCACGCCACTTTAAATGCTTCGATTTCATTACACGATGGACTATTCTCACTTTCTATCTATTATTTGTGCAGTATACATGAAATTAAAGTAACAAGCACCACAATGACGCTGCACTTTAAGTTCAAAACACAAAAAACTACATATTAGTAGATATAGGTTTTATAATTATATATTTGATGATTTCTCCTTGTCACTTGTTTGTATCTCCAAATATTGTCGAGAAAACACGTAATACAGTGGATTACAGCCATAAACTACGCCTGTGCACACATATTCTAGATTTGCCCGCCAAAATTCACGTTTGTTGTGTTGTTATAACATTGTGAAATACATATTTCTGAAAACATTATATTTATAGTTGTTTCTGAGTCATACTTGTTGTGAAACTTGTGATATTGAGCTATAATGCACAAGTTGTTGGAACTATCTGTATATGTAATGTTTGCGTAGATTCAGCTATATGACTTTTCTTTGGTGTTTGGTACATTTTACATTGGGAAAGTGTTTCTTGAGATAAACCCATAATGATGTTGATGATATTTTTGTATACCATATGTAAAGTGCAAAAGATGACTGTTAGTATTTCATTAGGGGAATAAGTTATTTGTAGGCTTATTAATATATAATTTGAAAATAATGGCATTATTTATAAAAAAGATTTAAGAGGTGAAGGTTATATTCCAATGTTCTGTAATAGGATAAATAATTATGATCATAATGTTATCAACACAGCAATTGTACTATTCTCTGTCTCAATAGAATTAATATTTTACGTACACAATTGTTTCATTCTTAATTAAATATCATTTAGAAATTTCAAACTCTTTGAAAAGTAGTTAATGAATGCAATAAGCCGCATGAAAGTCCTTCTTTTGATAAATATCCATAAATTTATTTTACAGAAAAATATTTTATGGTAAGAGTCAGTAAATGTTGTTTAACTTTTTCTCAAATTCTATTGGGATAGACTTATAGTTAAATTTCCCCTTAATTAATATCTTGTCCCTATACAGATATTTAATTAGAACCTAAATGTGTTGTAATTAGACAGTAAAGGACATACAACATTTCTATTAAAATATTTTTTTTGAGGATATTTTTCTATTGGAATTCACAACAGCTAACAAGTGTCTGCAATTGTGTTAGTGGTATTTTATGCACTAAATTTATTAAGGCAAATGTACTGTAGAATTAATAGTAAAATACACCCAAGAGACAAGAGATAATACTTCTATTATAATAAAATTATTTTAAATTTTTTATTATAGCTATATAATTATTAGAATTGTAAAGTTTAGTATCATAACATTGTAAAGTAGGTTACTGTTCAATTTCTGTAATGAGATTGTTTGCTAACTTGTTAGGATAATAGTAAAATAAAGATTCATATTAACAGATACTGGAGTTATTAAGAATTCTGTTTCATTATCACACTTATATAGTTCCAGCTTTATCTTAAGACCCTCATTGTGGATTTAAGCTACATACCATTTTTGTTACTATATATATTTTATTATATAGGGAGGTGCCTTTACTATCTTATATACAGTATGCAGTGTACTACTGTGTAGGGGAATTTCCTAACATTGCAGGCCAAATGAACTTATCTAATCAATATGTATACTAGTTAACAATTACTCAGTTTTATAGTTACTGCACAATGTATAGATTTTTCCTTGTCCTATAGTTTCTTGTTCTTGTATACTGAAATGGTGGTAATATTATAATCTTTGATTCTACAGTATTTACTTGTATACAAACTTTTTGAAAACTACACCATAGTTTTTATACCTTATACCAGAATAGGTGTCAATCAGGCATTAGTCTTGCTTAACCTGTTGAGTCTTGGAATGGTTGACATAATTAATAAACTATGTCTGGCTTCTAGTTTGCTGCTGCCACTCAAAATGAAGTCTGTTACAATAACCTATAAATAAATACAGCACTACAAGTTTTATTCAGCCTTGTCAAACCTGCAAAGGCAGTTGCCATACTGCCAATTCAAGAGACAAATATCACACTAGGTCATCTGCTCTGGATACTATTCTCACTGGGAATGCAGATCTGGTTGCTTGACTGCAATTTACTACAGGTTGAAAGACCCTATCTGGTCTATTCCAACTGGAATGAAACACCAACCATTTCACATTTGTCCACTTGACATGTCAATGTTATTATGGTTCAAAATAAGTAGTATTTATTTACAATGATTCTTACTTGCGATTAAGTATTTAAAGCAGTCAACCCATGACTATCAATGCAACTCAGTCAAAACATCAGTCAATCAATAGGTGTTTTTAACTTGATATTTTTTTATTAAGTATGTTTACAAGTTGCGAATGTCCAAAAACGTTTATTGCAAATTAGTAGTTAGTCTGTTAAGAAAGTTTCCTGTGACATTCCTTATCAAGAACTTAGAATTAATATATTTTTATTTTCTTTCTTCCACAGAACTTAAATGACGATGAAGGAGGTGGAGAGCCATCCGAGGACGAGTATGATGCCCTCAATGATGAGACCTTTGGCCAAGGTTGTAAGTATTTATATTACTGCTATGCTGCTTGCTGCTTCGGGATGGTAATGCTTAAATCTAAAGAGATTACTCCAGATAACTAGAAGTTGGATAATAGGTAGCATAGAAAAGTTTTTGTGGTAATTTCAAATGAAAGTAAAAATGGGTATAAACAGACCTATTACTTCCTTTTCATGTTATAAAACTACTAAATACTAGTGGTGTAAACATGACAAGTCTGTAAATTGAAAGAAAGAAAGAAAGAAAATAATTTTATTTGTTCCACGCTCATTATAAGAATCAAATTCATGAAATCATTATAAATGAAGTGATATCCATTTTATGACATCCATATTCTTCAATTTAATTTGTTTTGTGAATGAGCTCACTAAAGCATATATTTAGGCATGTTAGTGCTACATTTATTCTAACAAACTATTATATATTACTCTGAATCAACAATCTTAGTGGAGCTTTTGAAATCATCAAAACAAAAATGTAAAATTTTGTGAAGTGCATAAACTGCTGAATGGATTTGGATGTCACTTGGCACGTAGATAGATCATGTCCTGGATTAACATATAGCTTAATGTATTTTCAAACTAGCGGTCCCGTGCGATTCATGCAGGCAAAGCTACAGGCAGAAACTAGTTTATAATATTAGTTGTATATCAGAACTGAACATGAGTAATCTTTTTGGATTTACGATGACTAACAATAACTAATGCTTACCAGTTTTGTGAACAGTTATAAGAAGACTAATACCACAGACTAATAACTATTACTAAGTATAGAACTAGTACTTACGTAGCAGTACAACTGGCAGTACTGACGTCGTTCGGTCGTCACCACTCGCGCGCGATGTCAAAGTACTTATACGTCTCTTACATGTAGCATTGTCCTTTTTCCGCTCGATGAGCTCAGCCTTCCCATGAATTGCCCAATAGTAGTAGGTAAAGAAATCATTTCTTCAGGGGGTGTGCAAATATCATAAGGATTGATCGGCACATCTGCTAGATTTTTTTATCGATTTATATCCTGGTCATGGCCCTGGTTTGACACCTAGGACCGGGCAGTACTAATTGGTTTTTCTGTCAGGAAATTCGTGGTAACAGCGTGCGGCTAGGAATATGCCAGGTAGACGACAGTACTAGGCAGGCCATCTATCACTTGAGACTAAAATATACACTGCTTCGGTAACGCAGCGGTAGTGCCACCAACGCACAGCAGAAAGCCACTGCTGCGCGTGAGTTCTCAGGTTCGATAACCAGGTTGGGGAAAGTTATTGGTTTTTGATCAAGAAATTTTGTTTCTTTGCTTTATATGGGTGAGATACCGCCTGCCTACCTCATAGACGTGAGACGTAGACGTAGAAGTATAGTTAGTAAAATGTAGGTAGGCATTAAACTCCGTTTCAAATACGAAGTCCCATTTCATAGATGATCGTTGCACAGCAATAGTGAAGAGACCGTTTCAATCGACACATCACGAAATCGATTACCGACTAACTTTTCGAACAAACTGTAATCGTGGATTTAGAATCGAAACAGAAATGATAGAAACAGAAAACCAAAAAAGAAGTCAATCCAAATTTGACATATCGAAATAATAGTTACCTACATCAAAGTTATATAACTATTTAACGTGTTCACTTGTAAAAAAGATCTGGGTTTATTCTTGATTAATTTCTAGTGTGACATACTTACTCCATACTTAGTTCTTCTCCCGTAGCCTTTATTATTCCCAAGTCACTTGGGGTCGGCTTTTCTAGTTTAACCGGATCTGACTGGATATCAGTTTTTACACGGAGCGGCTGCCACCGGACCTCCGCAACCCAAAGGCTAACGATACCCTAAGGCTAGACCAGTGTCAGGATATTAGAGGGTACTGACTTTCCCAATAACGACTGCCATAGTTGTTCATGGTAGCCGGGACCGACGGCTTAACGTGCTCTCCGAGGCACGGAGCAGGCGATAATTGTCAATTAATACTTAGTTATATGGGTGAAATAAATGTGGTATAACGGATTTTGATTGGTAGGACGGCTACTCTTTAAATACTATGGGATATTTAAACCATACGTCCAATATCGGATCTTCAAATCCATTTTTTGCAGAATGGGATTTAAGGTATGTTGCAACCTAATTAATAATAAATAAAAGTATTTCTCTGACAATTGTTTTTACCTCGAATTAGTTCGATTTTATCCGATTCATACTGTCACTATGACAAAAAGTAAAAAAAATTACCCTACTGCGTAACCATGGTATTGTAGTAAAATGTTATTTTATTTTGAAGTTTATATTATTTAAGACTAATATCAATAGATATTATCTATCAGTTGATTATATTTGTGAAACAATTACATCACGTTTTGTATGGCTTCTAATTATTTTTAAATAGTCTTTAGTACCTTAAGTAATCAAGTATATAAATAATAAGGCCAAGGAAAAGATGGATGGACTGTGTGAGGATGGATATGAAAGGGAAAGGGGTAAATGATCAGATGACGGGTGACAGAGAATAATCGAAGTGAAGGACATACTACGCCGACCCCAAATAAATTGGGTCCAGGGCAAGAGGAGGATGATGACCTTAAGTTATCATTGTTTATTTTAGCAATTTATTTGAAATGTGCAGAGTTACGTGCTATGAAGTGTCAAAAGGGACTTCGTATTTGAAACAGACTACAGGAATGTGTCAATATTTGAATTAACATATAGTATGTATTATTTGTGTTTCATATAAAAATCAAAGAAATCAATGTGTAACATTCGCGTAAACGTAAGACAGTATTAAGTTATAGTTCTTATAATGCCAGGCATAATTAAAAACCTATTGTGTCTGACCGCCGGTGTGCCGGTGCAACTCAATAAGTTAATTGACGACATTCTGTGTCATTGTCTTAAGTAGGTATTGCGTTGTGTATAGCTATGTATATTCGAATATCATTCGAATATAATTATGCGTATCGGTACTAGGCGGTAGGCGGTCAGTCTATTAATGTATTTTTATTTATGTATATGGGTGGCCTATGTCCAGCAGTGGACGTCTTTCAGCTCCAATGATGATGATGATGATATGGTTCTGGTTAATAATGTTTGTGTGGTATGTATGTATCTTATGTAGGGGCTAGTCAGTGCAGACCGGCGACACTTCGACCCAGTGGGATCTTTTGTGTCGACACTCTCCCAATAACGACTGCCATAGATGTTCATGGCAGCCGGGACCGACGGCTTAACGGCGTGCTCTCCGAGGCACGGAGCAGGCGATAATTGTCAATCAATACGCACATAATTTTGAAAAGTCATAACTTCCGAAAGTCAGAGGTGCGCGACGTGGGTTGTTTGTGTGGTAACTAATTTGTTAGTTGGTCGTTTTGATTATCATACTATAGTTTAAATAAATTTAACTAATACAATCTGTTAACGGCTAGACTAATATATTATGCTTGAGTGGCAGAGTAAGGCGCTTGAAGAAATCTTGATATATAGGGTCTTGATGGCGTTTTGGTTTGAAGAGTTAATTCGCCACTGCCACTACGCCCAGTGTTGTGGGTTCGAATCGTACGTCAATGGTAAATAGGCCAGGTTAAGAGCACCTTAAACCGGCGAGCGTGTATGAGGAATGTGATGTAAGTGAATGAAGCCAGAGAAGTGTGTCAGGATCGTAGCAAATGGAAATCCGTAGTCTTTGCCAACCCCTCTGGGAAAAAGGCGTGAATCTATGTATATATGTATTTAACGGTATGTGTTGTTACAGCCGATGAGTTCGACTGGGAGGTGGAACATGAGCAGTTGGCGGAACAGCTCGAGAGCAGCCGCCGACACAACTCCGGGATCGACGACCTCGCTAAGACGGAGCTGGGTAAGTAGAACTCTCTGACTCTTCTATAAGTTCAGCGTCCCAGGAGCGTGGACAAACTTACTCAAATTTACCTCGTTGACGCTCGCTATTTGACTCAGTCATTTAATTACTATTGACGTTGATATTTATCACTGTAGCCTGCCGAAATTCAAAGAAATTGTGCATAAATGCATAAGTAGTATTTCATGTGTAAAATTATTGTTATTTATTTATATAATATAATGTATACTTAGCTTATAATATCGTATTATGATATCCTGTAAAATTAATATAAATGTGCATAAATAAATTTAAATAAATCTGCAATTGTTTAACTGAACCACATTTGAGTTGATTGGAAGTAGAATATTTTTTGTTTAAAATGTTTATATGATGTATTACAGAGGCATCACTATCACAGCTAGTGTTGGACGAGACAGACGCGCCACACTCTCGGTCCTTCAGCTCAAGCGTCTGGCGTCATGATCCCCCTACGTTTCCTGTCGCACCGACGGTAAGAACACATCACTACTTTAATTTCTTTAACTGATATGCATACCGCCTTCTTAAGGCATTGATTTGCATAATTGCATTGGAATGATATTTCAATTTAGATAAGCCCAACATAATTGATGCCCATTTTGTAAAATAAATATATAAAAATGTAAGGTTAAGAGCACGATATTTTTTAACATAACATAATATAACTTTTTATTTTTGAAAGACTACTCCCGCGCCAGTAATGCTGACTGCACTGATGGCGTAGTGGTCGTCTTGCCACTGCCACTGCGACGAGTGATGTGGGTTTGATCCGATCGATGTTTTAAAAAGAAAGAATTTGATAGAAATTGCATTGGAATGATATTTTAATTCAGATAAGCTCAGCTCAACATGATACCTATTTTGTATGACAAACATAAAAGAAATCTACTCCCGCGCTAGTTATAATTCCTAAAGCGCAGGCTTTATAACATTCAACCAATTGACATTAAGAACATCCAGAATCGAAACAACCATTTCTGGATCACTAAAATTTTTGTTCCTTATAAGATTCGAACCCACAAACCTCTTCGCAGCGGCAGTGGCGAGTTAACCACTTAACCAGTACGCCATAATAAAATTAATAGCATAATAAAACCAATACGCCATAATAATCTCAGTATAAAATCAATTGCGCGGGAAACCGCGGACCAACACGTGATGCAAGTACCAGCTAACTGTATGACTACCCGCTATTTTCTGTCAGCTGCTAATGTTCGTTTACAGGCTGTCAACGATCGCTTTAGGTGATCGTTCCACTGCTGGGCACGGGCCTCTTTTCTAGACGCTAAAAGAGGCCCGCCGATAGTTCACAGTCACACTGGTGAGAAGGGTTTTAGGCCATAGTGCACCACGCTGGCCCAGTGCGGGTTGACAGACTTCACATATCTTCGAGAACATTATGGAGAAGTTTCTGACATGCAGGTTTCCTCACGATGTTTTCCTCGCCAGTAATGCAAGCGATAATTAACTATTTAATACGCACATGACTTTGAAGAGGCGAGACCTCTGCGTGGCAGTACAACGGTCTTCCACTAGGCTATTGTCGTTCACTATACTTCGATATTATTAATATGAATAATTTTAGTATGGATTTTGTCATTTACAGCCAGTGCCAGGTCTCAAGAATGTGTGTACGGTTGAGGAGCTGGAACGACAGCTACGACAGAAACAGCAACACCAGAACTATACCAACCAGAATTATTTCCAGGTAACAACTTTATTTTTAAATAGACATTTACTTGTAATAAATCCTGTGTCGCGAGGGACATTAAATTAAAATCCATCCAGACTAGCCACAAATATATGGAAGTTGAAAATATTTAACGTAATCTAAAATTTATTTTATACGTAATATTTTGCTATATAAATGCTTATATTAAATTTTTAAAACTATTAAGATTTACATTTAAATATTTTTATTAATTTCAAATAGATACAATTTGAAATAATTAAAAATATTTAACCTTAATGGTTCTAAAAATTTCAAATTGCAAAAATAGTATTACAGTTTCAGTAGCAGCATATTTTCAAAATGTACTAATAAAGGTGTTAATAAAAAACGCGATACAGTCCGTATAAAGCCGTTTAATTTGAATATCTTTAACAATGCCGACCCGGAGATCACAATCGAGACCGCACAATCGCGAACCTTATCACAGGAGCATTCAGGTATTCGTGTGGAAATCAATATGAAGATTAATTAAATTGTTTATTATTTTCAGCCAAGATTTCCACCAGTAATTCTTCAAAGGCCACCAGGTCTTCAAGCACCAGTACCCTTACCATTCGCACCCCAACAATCCATGAATCATGGTTTAAACCAAATGAATCAGCCACTCAACAAACTCATGAACCAAATGAGTCAAAACAACCAGTTAATGCAAAACCATGTCAACCACAACTCACCTTTTATGCAGAACAACCAGTTTCAAAACAACCAGATGGGACCCGGAAATATGATAAACCAGTTAGCACAGAATATGTCGGTTCATCAAATGGGTCAAACAAACCAGATAATTGGTCAAAATATGAACCTTCAGGGCCAATCGTTAACAATGAACCAGATGGCTCAAAATACAAATTTAAACCATATAGGCTCAAGTGTGAACCAGATGAGTCGAAATATAGATCAGATGAACCATAATATGAATCCAATCGGTCGAAGTTTAGAACAAATGAGTCAAAACTTGAACCAGTTGGGTCAGAATGTTAATCCAATTGGTCAGAATGCTAACCAGATGGGTCAGAATATTAATCAAATGAACCAGATAAATCAGAATATGAACCAAATGAGTCAGAATGTTAACCAGATGATGCCGAATGGCAACCAGTTTCCTCCCGGGATAAATCAGTTTCAGCACATGATGGGGCAGGGTCCAAGGATGATTGCGCCACCCCCTGGTATCAACATGCCTAGGCAGAACTTCAATCCAAACATAGGACAGTATAACACCAATTTTCGTGTAAGTATCGTTGTTGTATTTTTCGCCATAGCCTAAAATATTTTTGTAGCCGATTTTAAGTCAGAAGCAGGTTTTTAATTCGATGGTCTCTGATTTTTAATTATGCTTTAGGAGGTAAACGCAGTAAGAGCTAAAAGATGCGGCTCGGACTGCCTTACAGAAGTCTCGAGCTAAATCTCACATTTCTTAGTTTTCTCAGTTATCCGTAGTTATTATAAATATATCAGTATTAAAAAGTGAAAATGCTCCTCGATGATGGAAGCGTCGTTAGGAAATCTATGTCTGAGAGTTTACATAAAGATGTGTGCTTGTCAGCACAATAGTAGTGTGGATTTTGGCTTGACCCTAGTTAGTTTAGTTAGTTAATTTTATACTGGTAATACTCTGGCATTTCTTAAACAAATTGCAAATATACTGTTGTTCCATATTAATTTAGTCACGGTCTAACCAGGTTATAATTATGGAAATTCCTCCAGGGACAACAGAAAATTATTCACAACCATTACAATGCAATTGTTAACACATAGTTATTCTTTTACATATAACTAATAATGCTAAGGAGCACCCATGTAGCTTTAACTTTGATCCATTAGAACAACTTTGAGATGTCTTAGAATACTAGACATAATTAAAAACCTATTGTATCTGGCTGTTGGTGTGCCGCTGTAGCCAACAGGTAAAAAAGCACTAGAGAGCAAAATATTATTTATATATACTCAACAATTGCATCTTTATATTCCAGGCCCCAACAATGCCAACAAAACCAGAACAACCAATAAACCCGCCAATCAGCCAACCAATCAACCAACCCAACATGATAATCAACCAACAACCAATAATGAAGTCGCAACAGCAACCTATTAACAACATGAAACAATCGCCTAACAACCAGCAACAGATGAACTCTATCAACCAGCAACAGATGAACACAATCAACCAGCAACAGAAACCGCAAATCCAGAAAATGCAGCAAATCCAGCAGCAAGTTCCTAAAGACCAGAAAGTTCAGAAAAGCCGAATATATAATAATTCTAAACAGCAGAACTTGACGTCACAGAATTTGGTGCAGCTGATTCAGAATACGCATCCAATGTTGCAGTTCAATAATATAAATAGTTTTCACAACGCGAATCACCATCCGATGTTAAATAACAATAGGAATATTTTTACAAATAGCCAGTTCAATCATCCTATGTTCAATCAGAGGCATAATGGAACTTATAATAACAGGTGAGAACCTTTTTCGGTTATAGAGGCCCTTTTCTCAAAGGAAACCTTATTACTAAGTCTATGTTTGTCCATCCTAGTTCCAAGGGGCTCTAACTTTTTATCTGTATTGGTAAGTAGTTGAATATGCTTTGAATACGTGTTACTATCTTTTGCTTGGACTTTGACCGACAGTAGTTCTTTTTATTGATGAAAACTATAGAAGGAAGAGAAAGAAAGAAAGATGTTTTTTTATTCTGGCACACAAAAGGGCGACACAAAACATGAAAAATAAAATAAAAATAAAGCAATACAAAATAAAAAGCAGAACAATATATAATAAAACTAGAAATATAAAACAAATATTAAACACTATAATTTCATTTGGTTTCTGCTCACTGGCAACACCACACCTTCCGCTTAACTTAACGGAAACCATAGATTATATGACGGAAACTGCCTCCCATCAAGTCAAGGCTAGTATTGTCAGTAAACAGGAGATACAACAATAATCTATTGAAATATATAAATATAAATTTGAATTAAGTTTTAAAAGTAATATGAAAGTGTGTGTCCCATCAGTGCCAAAATTTGAACATCGCTCAGCGTACGTTGCGATTGTTAAATATAGTTAGCTTGAAATATAATAAATATATAGGATGAAAGGTTGCCTGTATGCAAAATTTCATGATGATCGGTTGAGTAGTTAAGGCGTGCAAGCGTAATAAACACACAAACTCACATTCGCATTTATAATATTAGTTAGGTCTTCTTAGTGTAGATATTAGATGTTTTATTGTGCGTTTTAAGTATGGTGAGGACACATCTATGTTTTAAATCATCATCATGTCAGGGGAATAAAAAAGTATATAAGGTAGCTTTCATCCAGATCCAAAAGTACTGTTACAACCCAACCTACGTTGACACGAGCAAAGCCGCGGGCAAAATCTAGTATTTAATAAAAAACAATAGCGTACAATTTACAATATCAGTAATCATGATAATACTATCTATATATATAAAACTCTTCCGTTACTGAGTGACTGACAGACAACGCACAGACGAATCTACTGAACGCAAGAAGCTGAAATTTAGCATGTATGTTCCTTGGAGAGTGTAGGGGAGCACTAAGAGAAGATTTTTTGGAAATTCCAACCTGAAGGGGGTGAAAGGGGTAAAACCCAATATTCACACGGGAACGGAACTTACGCGGGTGAAACCGCGGGAAAACTACTAGTGGTTATATAATACTAGATGTGCCCACCGTTTCACCCGCGTTTATGATTACTGCGCCGCCCCCGTGGGTCATAGCGTGATGTTATATAACCTATAGCCTTCCTCGATAAATGAGCTATCTAAAACTAACATAATTTTTCAATTCGGACCAGTAATTCCTGAGATTAGCGCGTTCAAACAAACAATCTCTTCAGCTTTATAATATTAGTATGGATTGGGATATGGTTACACGAATGTTATACACCATTACATTAATGGAATAATAGTCGCGTTGTTATATAATAATAGTTTTAACATTTAATTTAGTAAGTCAGTAGTTTAGTTTAATTTCAATCTATATTTGCAATTCAGTTGTGTGAGCAGCGATAGCTCAGTGGGGAGACCTCAGACTCCAATGCAGAAGGTCTCGGGTTCGAACCCACGTCGCGCACCTCTGACTTTCGGAAGTTATATGACTTTTCGAAATTATGTGCGTATTGATTGACAATTATCGCCTGCTCCGTGCCTCGGAGAGCACGTTAAGCCGTTGGTCCCGGCTGCCATGAACATCTATGGCAGTCGTTATTGGGAAAGTCAGTACCCTCTAATATCCTGACACTGGTCTAGTCTTAGGGTATCGTTAGCCTTCGGGTTGCGGAGGTCAGGTGGCAGCCGCTCCGTGTAAAACTGATATCCAGTCAAATCCGGTTAGACCAGAAAAGCCGACCCCAAGTGACTTGGGAATAATAAAGGCTAAGAAAGAAGAACTCGCAATTCAGTTGTCACATTGACATTGTATATCAAATCATTCAGAAAGCTGACCATATTTAGACATATTGCTATTATTACATTATATTCGTATCGTTGGCTTCGGTGGCGTAGTGGTTAGTGTAACCGACTGCCACGCCTGAGGTCGCGGGTTCGATTCCCGCACAAGTCAAACATTTGTGTGCATGAACATGGGTGTTTGTCTTGTATGTATAATATGTATGTATTTACAAAACAAAAGTATATATGTATGTTTATCCATGGTCTAGTACCCATAGTACAAGCTCTGCTTAGTTTGGGCTAGATGGTGTTGTGTGTATGTGGTAGAATATTATTTTTATTATATTTTCAGACATTCAATGAACGGCGACGACGCAAGCGGCAGTGATAGCGACGAGTACGCGGGGCTTATGACGCAGAGGGAAAAGCAGTGGCTCATCAACATTCAAATGTTGCAGCTCAACACTGGAACGCCTTATATACATGATTTCTATTATACGGTAAGCATTTATATATTAACCTGCCCTCTGACAAAGGCTCGCATACGAGCCGCTACACTTATACGTGTATTTGTTACCGGCTCGGATACGAATCATCAAGTGCGCACCACTTTAAACTTTATTTCACTAACCTTAACGTTCAAAACTGATTGTTTATCGGCTACGAATATATTTGTTTTGAGTAAAGGACATATCATAAGGTGTTACGAAAATATGAACATGCTATAGGTTAAACACGTGAGGAAAAACGTCTCCAAACTATTGATGTAAAAAGCCAAATACTTAAAGAAAGACCTAAACCCTACTACGCGTAAACTTACGACAGCGCAGGCCAACTCTACTGCTACGCATGTTGGCCATTTAGGACCAAGTTTGGTCTAGCAAGCCATATTGGCGAAAAGATCCATGACTTCTGAGGTCGCCGTCATCAAAATCGATGAGGAGGACTATATACGTTATACAGTGGATGTGTAAGAGAGGGAAAGAGCATGCTTTAGTCTTTTTTTTAAATACTTGTGACTCGCCCCGGCTTCGCACGAGTAACCTATACCTTCCTCATGAATCACTGTCTATTGGTGAAAACCACATGAAAATCCGTTCAATAGTTTTTGAGCTTATCGCGTACAGACGCAGTAAGGGACTTTGTTTTATAATATGTAGTGATATCTCAGTGGGGAGACCAATAGACTGCAATGCACAGGGTCTCGGGTTCGAACCCACGTCGCGCTCCTCTGACTTTCGGAAGTTATATGACTTTTCGAAATTATGTGCGTATTGATTGACAATTATCGCCTGCTCCGTGCCTCGGAGAACAGGTTAAGCCGTCGGTCCCGGCTGCCATGAACATCTATGGCAGTCGTTATTGGGAAGTCAGTGCCCTCTAATCTCCTGACACTGGTCTAGCCTTAGGGTATCGTTAGCCTTCGGGTTGCGGAGGTCAGGTGGGAGCCGCTCCGTGTAAAAACTGATATCCAGTCAAATCCGGTTAGACTAGAAAAGCCGACCCCACGTGTCATGGATGGCGTAGTGGTCGCGGAATAGTGGCCTTGCTACTGCCACTGCACCAAGTGTTGCGGGTTCGATTTTCACACGGGACAAACAATAAATCAGTTAGTGAAAAGTTAAATTGAATAAGCACATAATTTCGAAATGTTAGAGGTGCATGCCTTTCGTTCCCACTAAACTAACTACAGTCAAAACCGGATATAACGACATTGAAGGGACCATATAACTTCGGACGTTATGTCTGATAGTTGTTATAAGCAATAATAATAATAATAATATAATAATATTCTACCACATACACACAACACCATCTAGCCCAAACTAAGCAGAGCTTGTACTATGTGTACTAGACAATGGATAAACATACATATAAACTTTTTTTTTTTGTAAATACATTCATATTATACATAGAAACACCCAGACCAAGACAAACATCCATGTTCATGCACACAAATGTTTTACTTGTGCGGGAATCGAACCCGCAACCTCAGGCGTGGCAGGCGGTTACACTAACCACTACGTCATCGAGGCCGACATATATACAAGTTCCTAGTCATATTTATTGTCATATGTATGTTTAGAATTTTTAAATATGTATAATTATGTAGTGTAGTATAGGTTATGCTTAAGAACTTATTTCAAATAAATATCGAATAAAGAAATAAATAGGTTATTCTGAAAAATATAATATATACAAAGTGTAGTCTACAAGCTGCACTCAGCTTAAAATATTCCTTCATAGATTGGAATAAGTTAAATATTTAATAATAATTAAATTGTTTGAATTGTTTTGTTTTGCTGGTACAAGAAAAATGGTTGGTCGCTAAAGCCGATCAATATAGATAAAGTTCCGTCGTATTAAACGATATGTTTCGACGACCTCGATGGCGTAGTGGTTAGTGTAACCGACTGCCACGCCTGAGGTCGCGGGTTCGATTCCCGCACAAGTCAAACATTTGTGTGCATGAACATGGATGTTTGTCTTGGTCTGGGTGTTTCTATGTATAATATGTATGTATATACAAAAAAAAGTATATATGTATGTTTATCCATTGTCTAGTACCCATAGTACAAGCTCTGCTTAGTTTGGGCTAGATAGTGTTGTGTGTATGTGATAGAATATTATATGTCGCTGTAACCGATGTTGTTATAGGCGGTATGATTACTTAATTGTTTATATAGGTTTCGGCCGGGACCTTGCCATTCGGTCGTAATAACCGATCCGTCGTTATAAACGATGTCGTTATATTCGGTTTTGACGGTATCCATAAAAAAAATGTTGGGTTGTTTCATGAACTTATTTCTGTTTCCAGGTGTTCCTAGAGAGACAAGCCAGTAAAGAGAAGGAGGGTATCAAAGAGGCACACAAGGCTAATCAACAGAATCATCCATTCTACAGCGGAGGTGAGAATTATCATCTTTACTCAATCATCTAAGTTATATTAGACTAGATTTCGCCCGCGGCTTTGCTTGCGTAAATGTAGATTAAGTTAGTAACAGTAGATTCCTATTCTGTACCCTTGACAACGTGTATGCGAAATTTCATGATGATCGGTCGAGTATTTTAGGCGTTAAAGCGTAACAAACAAACTCACATTCGCATATTTTATAATATTAATTAGGAATTAGTTTGGAATTTTAGTATACCTTACGTGAAACCTATAGTTCGTTGAATTTGCTATAGTCTGTGCAATTTAATTAAAATTCGCACTAATATTATAAATGCGAATGTAAGGTTGTTTGTTTGTTTGTTACGCTTGCACGCTTTAACTAGTTTTCGGTACACCGTCCCTTACACCCAGTGTAGAGACACATATTGTGTAGAGACAGATTGCTGACGCATTAATTCTATATACAAGGCGCAGGGTGTGTGCAGCGCAGCAGTCGTCGCCCCACACCCGCTCAGCACACACATCTATTATAAGTTTGTGGTACCAGTAAAGAAAGTATATATCAATGTGACTATCATTTCTTACGCATAACGACGCCCCCTACACCCAGTATATATAAGTCTTCTGTATGTGTGCATGTCACTGTACTCTTAACCGGTCGTATACCGCCGGCTCGCATACCAGCCGGCAGATTTGTACCCGTCGTAGGCCGGTGGCTCGCATGCGAGCCACCAAATTGGCGCCAAAACGCCGCGCGCCGCCTTCGCTTTAGCTTAAGCTAACGTAAAACCAATTTGGTGGCTCGCATGCGAGCCACCGGCCTACGACGGGTACAAATCTGCCGGCTGGTATGCGAGCCGGCGGTATACGACCGGTTAAACGTCTAGATTGATATTAATGTCCTTTTTTGTGTGTTTGGAGTAAATGTCGATATTGCGAACGAGACGCGAGTCATCGTTCTGTTGCCACAAGGTTTAACGAGTCCTCTATATATATATACTTATATTTATACTAATAGTATAAAGCTGAAGAGTTTGTTTGTTTGTTTGGTTGAACGCGCTAATCTCAGGAACTACTGGTTCGATTTGAAAAATTATTTTAATGTTGAATAGCCTATCTACCGAGGAAGGCTAAATAACATCACGTTAGTCGTAACGTGATGCTACGGGACTGGCGCAGTAATATATATATATATATATAAATATATATAAAGATATTTTATGTTGTAATTGCAGGAGTGAAACAAGAAACGCACACACATCGCGAACGCCACAATTCGAACCGCCACAACTCCACCAGCGAGGACGGCGGCACCCCGCGCACGTACGTGCCGGCGCAGTTCGAGAATTCGCTGGGGAAACTACAGGTATATATCTATACTAATATTATGAAGCTGAAAAATTTGTTTATTTGGTTGGTTGAACGCGCTAATCTCAGAAACTACTGGTTCGAATTGAAAAATTATTTTAGTATTGGATAGCCCATAATATCACGCTACGACCAATAGGAGCGAAGTATCAATAAAAAATGTTTAAAAAGTTGCCCGGGTCAGCTAGTACCTACTATATAATATCAGTCCTGTATTTAACTGTCCCACTGCTGGGCACGGGCCTCTTCTCAGTATCATAGTAAGCCATAGTCTACCGTCCCAGTCATAGCCCCAATCCAAAGGGAAATGACAGACTTCACGCCTTTTTGGGAACATTATGTAGAACTCCCAGATATGTAGGTTTCCTCACTATGTTTGCCTTTAACGTTAAAGCGCACATATAATAAATAAATAATATGCATAATAATAAAATAAATAAATGCAATTATAATATTAGTTAGGATTGGGATCGAACTCGAGACCTCTGTGTAGCAGTCTAATTGTCCTACCAGGTTATCGTTGCTTATGTATACAGTGTGTATAATAAACCCGGTCCAATCTCTGTTTCTTACACTTAAAAAACATGCTAAGATAATAAATAAAATCTATATCATCGTAAAACGTCTTCATAATATTTTTAAGTACAGTATTGATCAGCATTTCTACCCTTAAATTACTGAAATTTCACACAGGCTAGCAACACTCCACTAAGCTTGACAAGGACGCGGAGCATTTCTCTAAGGCGTAGCTAGGCGCGGCGTAGCGCGGCGCAGCATCGGCGAGACTTTATGAACTTAAGTGATACCATGCCATGCCATGGGTAATCTATTAAAATATTATTGTAAATAAATTAAATTTACTGGGGTAATATCTTTTATCGATTTTTATAAAAGAATGTCACTTACGTACTCATAGTAAGCTACTGTATAACACCTTTAAGGATCGGATAGGGTTTATTATACACACTGTATATAGAGATTCAAATAAAACATTTTTCTTTTCTTTCGTTTACTTATATAACCTTTGTTACAATTCCAGTGCGGCAGTGTGACAGCTCCTAGGAAGATAATCGACGTGGAGGTAGTGGGCGCAGACCCGGCACCCTCGCGCATGTCGAGAGCATCCAGCGTGGCCAGCACTACGCATCCGCAGGAGGTGAGACTACTTCTCTTTTTAAGACAGCATATATAGTGTCACGCCTTCCAAAAGGAGAAGGTAGAGATGAGATGTGCTCGTTAAAGTTAAACAGAGTTGGGCTTAATGCAAAGGCAAAGTGTTATTGGTATTGTCTGTCAAAAAATCTAGAAATATATTAATTAAGTTCTCGGTTTCGAGTCTCGGCTTGGGCAAAGTATTGTTAGTTTTTTCTGCCAAGAAATTCTCAATGGAAGTAAGATATCTGGGATTGGCAAAGAATTGCCGTAAATCTTGAAATTCGAAAAAAAAATTCATGTAATATGCAAAGGTCACGTGATACCACGTGACCTTGAGGTCAAAGGTCATAGTCATTTTGGGGGTATATCGACTATGCTTAGTCGAATGGCGTTGACCGCGAGTCTCTAACTCTTACGGTTCTTGAGTTGAAAGTTGTATAACAGACAGACGGACAAAGCTGTTGTATAAGAGTATTTTCGAACTCTAAAAGAAATGGAGTTTATTTCAAAGACAACTCACGAACTAGGAGTAAGTCCTGTGTCGCGGAGCATATTACAAACGTTCAAACAAAGGACACAAAAACACCTAGACTCGGAATAACTGTTTGTGGATCACACAAATTCTTGTACCTTGTGGGGATCGAACCCACAACACTCAGCGCGGCGGCAGTGGCGAGGCGACCACTTAAACCACTACGTCATCCGTGCAGTCAAAGCACGTAAAAGCCGTTGGTGCTGTGCCTGATCTCTCTCCGGTCGAGTCGGATTGTCGCTCCATCGGAGCATGAGGGTTAGGGAACAGAGAGTGCACTTGTGTTTGCGTACATACTAGTGCACTATAATAAATCCTATGCAGATGGCCAGCCTCCGTTAGGTTAGGGGACATCCATTAATTACGTGAGCTGTTTTTCTTTTAATTTGGACTCCTCCCTTGGTGAGATTTAGTGGGAGCCCCCGTCGTCCCCCTTACGTGAGATTTACACTCTTATTGTTAAAAGAATAAATAGAGTATAGAAAATAATCGATATTGGCTATGCCATATTTCTTTCATTTAAAAATTCTGTTTTTTTTTTTTCTTATTCACTAAGTCAATTTTTTTAACAGTCATGAGACATTTAACGTACAAAATAGGATATTCTAAGAAAATAACAAGCAATTTTTAATTATTTTTTAAATACGCATATAAATTTGTTTTTCAAAAGTTGACGTTAGATTTTCAATTATGCCCCCCAAGTTTAAATGAGATTTGATGAGATTTTACAGGACCCATCCCCCCCTATTTTGAGCTCACGTAATTAATGGATGTCCCCTTAAGATTCGCCACGTTGACTAACATTTGGTCTGGAGGACATTATTATATACAATGTCACGCCTCCCTTAAGGGGAGGGGTTAGGTTAGTTACTGTCACATTTCACCAGTTATAATTTCAACTCCCACGCAATAAAATAGAAAGAAAAGGCATGTCTATGGCCATCTATCGGATACAGTTCCAATCTCCTTGTTGCACCTTAATGTTTCTAGATAGACAAATCCCAATACACTTTGTCCGACTCGGGAAGCAAACCCAAGCCTTCATGCTCAGCATTCGTATTCACTACCACTGCGATTACAAGGCAGTTAATCACACACTCATTGAAGATGTAAAAATTAAATATAATATTCTCTGATCCTCTATAATGCGACTTATTTGTATCGGCAGGTCCCCAGAGAGATGAAACGAACGAAACAGTTACTTCTGGATATAGAAGCGTTATACCTAATTTTATTAAGGCTTGAAGAACTCAACGATCCCTTGGCCATATCAAACGCGTTGATATTGAAGGTAAGTGCTTATTATCTATATATGTATATAAAACTCTTCCGTTATTGAGTGACTGACAGACAACGCACAGCCGAAACTACTGAACGCAAGAAGCTGTAATTTGGCATGTATGTTCCTTGGAGAGTGTAGGGGAGCACTAAGAGAGAATTTTTGGAAATTCCACCCTGAAGAGGGTGAAACCCGATATTCACACGGAAACGGGACTTACGCGGGTGAAACCGCGGGAAAACTACTAGTTATATAATATAAACCTAGTCTATAGAAGCAGGAATTCACAGATGACGTCCCTCAGACTTAAAATAGGCTATTTGGAAGTAAAAAAATAATGCTTATTAATTATTATTGCCATCAACATAGATTATGACAGTTAAAGCAATCTGTAACATATAAAAAACAAGTATTTTACCAATAAACCTTAATTTATTTTTAGTCAGAACCACTCGATCGATAAAAGAAATATAGATGGCTACATTTATTTTGAAATGGTTCGTTCGTTGAAGACGTTCTTCGATGTTTGCTTGATATCATCAATTTAAATCAACAAACGTGTGACGTCTCTTGTCTGCTATCTAGAGAGAAACCCACCCTCGGATTGTCGACTCTATCTTTTGCAATAGAAGGGTTGACAATACCCAACTCCTCTGATGGTGTACAGCCCCGTCGTGGGATTCGATTGTACTTCAACTTGCAGTATTCTGCGTACGATGCCAAGTTGTGTATACGTACAATGGGAATTAACGCAATTATGCTCGGTATTTACATTAGTTTTAAGAGCAGCGATAGCTCAGTGGGGAGACCAACAGACTGCAATGCAGTGGGTCTCGGGTTCGAACCCACGTCGCGCACCTCTGACTTCCGAAAGTTATATGACTTTTCGAAATTATGTGCGTATTGATTGACAATTATCGCCTGCTCCGTGCCTCGGAGAGCACGTTAAGCCGTCGGTCCCGGCTGCCATGAACATCTATGGCAGTCGTTATTGGTAGAGTGTCGACACAAAAGATCCCACTGGGTCGAAGTGTCGCCGGTCTGCACTGACTGGCCCCCACATAAGATACATTAGTTTTTGTAAAGTAGGCAACGCGAAAGTGCAAATGTGATTACAACATGTGTGTTTATTTGTAGTGCAAGTTTTGTAGCTGTGATTCAGGCTCTAGTACAATTTTATGGAGTACTAAAGTTTATTATAGTCATTAATCAATCAAAATAAAAAACAAAAAAAAAAACAACCGAAACGTCGAGAAATGTTAAATTTTGAATCTAAATAGTTTTTAAAGTTTATATATGTAGAAGTAAACAGTAGCTAGTAAATATTATTAACCAAAGTCGCCCGCCGCGTCTTTTTGTTCGCGATAAGCTCAAAAACTACTGAACGTATTTTCATGCGGTTTTCACCAATAGATAGAGAGGTTCATGAGGAAGGTTAAGTGTATAATTTGTTAAGGTTTTGTACTACCCGTGCGGAGCCGGAGCGGGTCTAGGATCTAGAGCTAGTCGCTAAAAAATTTTGTAACATTACAATTAAAAAAAAAATTATGTACTGTAAAATTATGTATTAAAATTGTGTTTTATAAAAGATAAATAACGCGATTAAATCCATATAAAGTAGTTTAATTTCAATCAGAAATCAAGTCACAAATTCAATCAAATTTTTGTCTCACCGAATTTCAACCGATAGCCAAATTGCGGTAATCATTGCTAAACTTACCTTATTATCTAATATTAAACTCAGTTCGGGCCATCTATAGTAATGATACAACGCAATTTTTTTCGGCTTCCAGGAAAGAGAAGAGAAGCAGAAGCAATTAGAAGCGGCGCAGAAGGAAGCAGAGAACGACCAGCAAGATGTATCAAATCTATTCTTGAAGAACATCGAGTCGGTACAACGGAGGCCCAAACAGGACAGTCCTAAAAGCGAAAGCATTGATAAAAGACAAGTAAGTATTATTTTAAATGTACATAATACGACAGATTATTTGAAAGAAAAGACAATTCCCACTGTACACTTAAATTAAGGCGATGATAAAGTCCGCCGGGATCTTTACAAATATTTAAACGATGCGACGGATACGAAGAACACCCAGGCTCGCGACAACTATTTGTGGATCATACAAGTTTTTGTCTCGTGTGGGGATCGAACCTACAACACTTGGCGCAGTGGTTGCCTATTTAACCGGTCGTATACCGCCGGCTGGTATGCGAGCCGGCGGTATACGACCGGTTAAACCACTGCACCATGAGTGGAATTCTTATTACAAGATAAAAGAATAAGTGAGAAAATTGGACTCGTGCATTGAGGATTTGGAACCTTGAAACATATAAAATGGTATTTATCTATTAGTTCGAAATAATTAATCTGCTCTATTCAAGCTCTTTTTATATACATGGTGATTTTGAAATCGTGTAATTCCTTTTAACTACGCATTCTACTGGTGGTATAGAATAATCCTGACCATATTTTTTTTATAGTATTATGCTTTTGAAGAAATTAATGTACGAATTTTTTTTCATGAAATGGTTTCACATAGCCATATGTTAACCACCCGACACTAATTAACCTTACTAATTAAAAACAAATTACTATAACTGATGTCGTAAATAATAAGGGGCAATAAAAAGGACCGCCCGCGCCCGTTATTATTTACGACAATAATTATTGATCTTTTTAATTAATAAGAAATTAAAATTGCCTCGGGTGGTTAACATATGACTATCTGAAAACATTTCACGGAAAAAAAGAAAATTAAATTATAAAAAAAAAATAAGTATATTTTATACCACCAGTAGAATGCGTGGTTAAAAGGAATTACACGATTTCAAAATCAACCTGTATATTGTTTGTAACTACATAGAAGGCACAATGGTTTTAGTAGTCATTAACACTCAAATTTTCATTGTCAAAAATTGTCTACAAATAGTTGATCAATGTGTCCGTGGTTTGAACGTTTGTAATGGGTACGACTCCGCAAAGGTGCCTAACGTTTTTGCGCTCGTTAATTATGTCACAGCTGCTGTCAGAAGGCGTATTTAGCGGTAATAATAGTAGGTTTCTATGGTTACTGTTGAAGTGGCTGTAGAATGTATGACGTGTAGAGAAACTAACCAAAAGCACCTCTTGCGGTGAATTCCAGCACGATAGCTCTCATAGCTATTACAGAAAAGGCAGTCTTTTAAAAAAATGCGGACTCAATACAATCAATAACAAATCAAACAATAACAGCCAAGGGCACGCATTGGGAATCCTAATTAATATTATAAATTCGAATGTGAGTTTGTTTGTTTATTACGCTTTCACGCCTTAACCACTCGACCTATCATCATGAAATTTTGCATACACTTTTTCAGGGGAACAGAAAAAGACAAAGGGTACCATTCATCCAGAAAAGGTACTGTGTCCGAGCGATATCAATTCATAGACACAATTTAGATAAACGGAAGCGAAGCCGCGGTCAAAATCTAGTCTTAAATACGTATGAAAATAATATTCCATTTCTTTTATTTATATTTAGTTTTTTTTCTAGGTGGTAAACTTGGCGGTGAACCAGAAACCGGCGCCAATAAAGAACCTTCTAGACGAAGATAAGGACGACTTACTAAACAAGATGTTCGCGGGGTTGCTACACAGTGACCGGCTGCAACAAATGCTTACTGTGAGGAAGGGAAAGGTATTTATACAATGACAATTATGTAGTTTGGTTAACCTGTCAAACGTTGGAATGCCAGAGATATTGTGTTTGCCGGTGTGCCGTTGCATCTTAATAGGTTGAGAATGAAGATTTTGTTAAGGCTTACTGTATTAAGTGTGGCTCGGCCGGAAATTGCTGCCGCAAGCACTCAGAGAGGTGCGTTGGCGAACGGCCAGACCAAAACAGAGATGGTGGGACAACTTAGACGCCTTTCAAAGGAATTGGCATATTTACCGACAGTGTGATTTGGGAGTCAAAGGGAGAGGCGTTCCGTTAGCAGTGGGACATACAAAGAGTGGCTAAAAAATACTGTATTAATACCAATTAATAAATTTTATTTTCTGTAATTTATTTGACTTCTTGGTACGACATAGCTCTCACGTTTTTCTTCATCTGGTTTATGTAACTTTTCCATGGTGTTTTCTCCTTAATACCACTATTGGTATAAAGGAGCAAGGACCAAGCAGAAGTAAAAAATTAGGAGATTTATTTATTCAAGGTACACCAACGACATTTTTACAAAATAATTAATATTACACATTCATTAACTGGGATACAGAGTAAAAACATCACTTAAAGGCGTGCACACCATTCACAGTTTTCATTAACTTATTTCAAACGCGAAAATTAAAATGAAGGAAAATAACAAAAAAAAAAATTACAATGAAAGAAAATAAAATTACATTAAATGAAATTAATTAAAAATTACACTAAATTACAGTGCCGATTAGATTACATAATATAAATAAACAAATAATTTTATAAAATAAACATAAAATTATAAGTCTATATTTATAGTTTCTTAGATTAGATATCGTCCTTTTCGTGCATCAGGAGAATTTAGATAGTCTACTATAATATATTATTATTATTATTATTATTATTATTATTATACAGAGAGAGAGAAAGAGAAAGAGATCAGGTGCAGCGTCTACGACATTACGTACATTGCTAGTTTAAATTTGCTTTTTAATTTTCATTGATCTTGGACAAACAACTATTATAGAGAATATGTTAATAAAAGAACACAATACCTTTTTTGCTGAATTATGATTCGAGTCTGGGAGTTTATGATTTACAGCTGTTGGCTACTAGACCAACGGAGCAGTACCGAGCTTTAAAGGAGATGTTTTACTTTTGTATAGGACTTCGCCTATATCTTGTACATCCTCAGGAACCTGAGAAATGTACCCCTAAATACATTTAGTGAAGCAATTCTTTATTAATTTCTAGTATTTTCGTTGCGCAAAATAAAATATCAAATGTTCGACGTTTGTTGTGCGGACTATCTATGACAAGTTGGTAGATAACATTTATACATAACCTAGAATGCTAGACTTGTCAGAAGTAAAAGAGCTCTTGCTGGAATAATAATCACCAAAGAATAGATAATTCTTGTAAAAATGAAAGGAAAACGTATGAATTCAGAAAAGTATAATAAGAAACACCAATTCATCATTGGAATATTTATTATCAGTCAATATGACATTGACAGCTAATGTCAAATATAAACAAAATGTTTCGTTCCGGAGTGCAACCTGCAAAATCAGTATTATATTATATGAACATTGATTTTGACTGTGGGGAGAGCCACGCTTAGGCACGAATGGGCCGGCCCGACCGGAGTGATACCACGGCCTCACAGAAAACCGACGTGAAATACCGTTTGCGTTGTATTTCGTCGAGTGAGTGAAGGTACCAGAGGCCCAACCGTCCCCCCCCGTCCCATATAATGACAATAATATAAAACCTATCATTTTTAAGCGCAAACGTAATTCGACTTAAATTCAGGAAATAATATTTTTCCCCGATTCCTGGTAATATTTGCATTCATGATTTTTTGGCTGATAGTACATTTCATAGCCAAAAATGAAACATCTCCTTTAATCGTGGGCATGTAATTATACTTACGGTTTCTAAGATATACTTCTTAAACCTTTCGGCATGGAACAGTTGAGTTGTTGTATTACGGATGCCATTACATGTTCAGCCCTAGTTTATGTGTTTAGCATACCTATATTCTTTAGAGTAATCGAAGATATTGGACGTTGGTACTCAGCGTTAATTTAGCGAAGGCCTTTGACTGGATATTACACAGTTCTTGTAATATAATCGGTCGTATTAAGAACTTACGGAGAGATATTATACGACATAATATACCAATTGTTAGTCCGGTAGATGCATCAAGACTGTCGTGTCTCACTATCTTAATTGCTCACCGTATAGGCAACGCTGGCGTACTTCAAGACACTGTGCTTGGCCCAACATTGTTACTTATTCTTGCAAATGCAATTGTCGATAGTGAATCTACCAATGTACATGTGATGATCGCCCATAGTATAGGCAACGCTGGTGTACCACAACGAGCTGTGCTTTTTTTACGTGGGGGAATGCATTGACGCATACCTCTCCGCAAGGGCGGGCAGAGGGGTTATGTCGGACTCACCGAGGTAAAAGAGAGATGGTAATGATGATAATAATGGACCTCCCGGTAATGCTGACTAAATCTACCATGGTGTTCCTAAACATGACCAGAGTCGGCGAGGCCGCGCGATTCACTTTCGTATGCAATTTCATAAAACGGCAGGCCACTACACAACAAGACCTATCCTTTAGACATTTTTCACTTATTACGTATTTTAAAAGTCCTACTGTCCCCCTTAGAGTCCGCCTAGTTAGAGTGACTCGGGTAGTACCCGGCTTGTAGGCCAAAATGGGTAGACGTATGGATGTACCTCGGGAAGCGAGCGTGCTTTATACAGCTCCGACACCATACTGGAGATATAGGAGGCGGCTTCTCCGTCGGCCTCAGCGAGGATATCGTTAGCAACTCTCAGAGTCTGCGAGTGGTAAGCGGCTTTATTGCTCCGGCACCTATCTGGACAATAGGTAGTGCCACTTGGGCACGTGGTAGCTCGCTAACGAGAACCGGGTCACAGGATTTGGGGACAAGACCTGTCTATAACTGGTGCCTGAAGGTGCTTTCGGGCACTGGAAGTTACAGCAGCTCTCATTTATATACCAAAGGGTGGGTTAAGTGGGAACGCTATATCATAAACATGGGTAGTAGGTATGTAGAGGAAGGGTTTGTCTACGCTCTAGAGGGGAGACGGACACGACACAGAGGCGCGCGTGGGAATACGCACGCCGCCTCACGGATCTGGTGCTCATCGGATGGCGGGCGGGCCCACGAAACCCACCACCTACAGGTCAAACCTCAGGGTGGCTGGAGGTCATCTCGCGCCCCTCGGCGCCCGGCTCTGCGGTTGGGGAGTGGGTTTAAGCGCTCCCTTTCCGTGTTGGGCCCACTATTGTTACTTCCCCTTGCAACTGCTTCCTACCGATGTACACGTTCTCATGTCTCTATTACTCGGCGCGCGCAGGCGCTGGTGTCGCGGTTCGTGTGCCGCGTGTGCCCGGCGCACGCGCGCCTGCGCTCGCTGTGGGCGCGCGTGCTGCGCGCGGCGGCGCCGGCCGCGCGGCGCGACGACGGCACGCTCGCGCTGTTGGCGCCGCACTACAGGAGGTGAGTGGATACATATTGGGGACACAGCCAGAGTACCCGTTTTTGCCCGTATTTTCATCTCTTTGGTAAAATTATAAATATTGGTCCTCCAATTCTGGGAGTCGAAACTTTTTACTTTTTTACATTTGAAAATCTCAATTAATTTTTGAGATATTTACAAAAAATAAAAGCCCGTTTTTTTAGTTATTTGTTTATATCTTTCGCAATATTTGCAAGTGAAACTTGAATTTTTCAAAAATCATCTACATTCGATTCCGAATCGAATGACATCTAGTTCATATTTTTTCCAGACTATTGAAAAAAGTTGACCGTAAAGGCACTTGTTGACTAGACTAATTACCAAGTCTTACCATAAATATTGCTACAAGGAAAAATCTTTTTTTTTTCTATTTTATAAAACAATAATAATTATTACTGTAATATATGTTAATTTATATATTATAATAATAACATTACAAATATATGAAGCTCATTAAAAATGATCTCCATCTTTAATACAGTCCTTTAAACGTTGAGGTCAGTTATCAATAGAAACACACACATTCCATGGGAAAATTCTTCACTCCCAACCTTATGGATTGTTTTAGGGACACCAAATTATCATGGCGTTTAGCGCATGCCATACGCTCTAAGATTTGATAATCCAGCGGATTAAGACTGGGACTAGATGACGGCCAGTCTTCAGCTCTGATGAAATCCGAAACGTTCGTTTGCAACCACGCTTGGGAGGATCGAGCTTTATGACCCGTGGCTGAGTCTTGCTAAAAGGACCATTCTTAGTTATGGCACATGGTGTTGTTAACAGGCTTAACCACCTTCTCAAGAATCGTATCTTAATACCCTTGTGCTGATGTCTTGACAACTTTTTCCACAAAAATATGGTTTTCCACTCCTTGATAGCTAACACCCCACCAAACCATCACTGAAGTCAGATAATATCCACGTTGTATTCTGCTGACTAACTGGGAAGCTTCTATAGAGCTTTGAGCATAAACTCTATCATTCTGTTGATTAAATAGTAAACATTTGCTCGTCAGTAAAGAAAAAAATTCTGTGACGTTTTACCATATTCATTTTTAAATTATCAGTTAAATAATGACTCTGTCTCTTAATGACTGCAATTCCTAAGTCATCTTTTAAAATACGCGACATGGTTCTAGATGCTATATTCATTTCCCGAGATAAAATCTTTTACTTTCGGACTGGATTACTTCAAATTCTTTCCTTCATTGCTTTGACCTCCTTTTCGTATGAATACTATGTGGCCGACCAAATCTTTTTCTGTCACAAACAGAGAACGTTTCATTGTACCTATCAATAGCCTGGTACACAAACATTCGCCTAATAACAAGCGGATGGAAAGTTTCAAAAATTGTATTTGGCTCCATATCTACTTTGTGTTATGTTATCACAGCAATTCGATTCTCTTTATCACTCTGCTCCACTTTAATATCACGTAAATATTTAACAGCGATTAGCGTGAATATGAGAAAACAATGAATATTCATATAAGAATGTCAGATGCCAAATTCAAATTCAAATGTAATATGTTTTTTTTATTGTAACAGTATTTATGGCTAGATTATATCATTCGTAACGAAACTAAAGCAAGGTAAGGTAAACAATATGTTTGCCATATGCATATTGCTTGACGGTTCGACCAAAGCGTTATCCTCAATGCGGTGTGTTAATTTTTATCCTACTGCTTTCTTTTGTAACCGCAATTTGAGCAACCAATATCAATATTTGCATATGTTGTATAAAAAAATTATGATATATGCAAAGTGGTAGAACAAAAGTTGTTAAATAAAGTATAATTATGTCACGGGTAAAAAGTTGTCAGTATTTACGTTTAAAACCTGTATATGGATTTTTTGCTCAATTATTTCCTTTGTAAAAAGTAATGGTGAACTCTATAACATGTTTTTAATGAAGCATTATGTTTCGTTGCAGTTATATACAGAACACGACGGGCTGGTCACCGATCTTGGAGTCATGTAACATGTTAGCGGAGGCCTTCGACCCTGCAAGGACGCCGTACGCTCTCACTACATCGGTTAGTCATTTATTGTTGTCTTCTCTCTACTCTTTTCTCGCCTTCCTTCTTTAGCCTTTAATCCACCAAATTTTTATCCCTGCAAATCATAGCACTTTTCTTCCTTACTCTTTCTTAGATTTTTTACTTGGCACATCTTTTATCTTTTCTGCAAAGATGAACAGGAATCTTCGCCTGTGTATCTTCACTGGAAAATTTACTTTTGTTATTGGCCTTTAGATAGTTACGGTAGTTCAATGGACAAGGCACTGGATATTTATAAGACTTCGAACCCTACCCATTGTACTACTGTCGGTACTCCTTACACAAGCGTTTAATCTAAGGCAACCTCTCCAGGTTTAAAAAAAATACTAGTAATTGGTAATCCAGATTTCTTGTAAAAACTAATTTAAAATAGTAATTAAAAACTGACTATTGCTTTAATATCTTCTCTTGTTTACAGTTCACTCTCAGCTGCGTCTGCGCATTAATAGAGAAGGCGTCAATACTAGTAAACACGCCTGAAGCCACCTCAAACGAGAGACAATGGTCGAAGTTCCTCAAGACTCTAGCGAGAGCACTCAAAAACACAAACTTGAACGTCGCCAGGCCGCTACAGCCGATGCCAGAAAGCAAGCTAATGCAGCACATCAAACAATTGGAGTCCAGAAGTACCATCGAGATATTACAAAGGGGGAAGGCCGCGGAGTTCGCGGATTTAACCAAGACGGATGTCTCGGAACAACTTGTTAAACATCTGTGTTGATATGTTGAGTTTCAGATCTATATAGACGTTTTAAGCAGTCTAAACCGACCTTTTTATGTATACACTCTTTGGTCATGCTGATCGTAAAAGCCACTGGGATACAAGCCGTGGAATCGATCACTTTTCAAATGATCAGGCTTATATTGTGATGGGACATGTTAATGGATCGCAAAGGCTTCACAGACCCCAGGCTGGGGTACGCTGTTCTAACATAAGCAGAAGATTCTAACCCAAATTTGGCGCAATTCCCCTACTTAGTAGGTATACTGCAAGCTTAATGAAAGCTTTTCGAAAGTGTTTTCATTGTTAACATTACTAATTCGACTCGGGATTGACTTTAACCGATCGTAGTTTAAACTTGACATTTCAAGAGTTGCCGGCGGAGCGGAATAGATGGCGTTGTAGTAAATTTTGAGATATGAGCTATTACGTCACAGGTACCCTCAATGGTAGGCCACGCAGCAAGCTTTAGACCTGGTGATATAAATAAATCAAAATGTCGCTGGCATCAGTGTAAATACTTGAATATAGCTTACTATATTTTAAAGATGGTTTTTATTGAAGTTTGACAGGTTCTGCGTCCAATTATGTTTAACTTTAGTCCTTGACCACCGTGGTCACCGGTTTCTATAATCTGCTGCACGGCAATACCTTTATACTAAAACGCCTGATTTGTCTTACTAAAATTCTCAAGCAAGAATATCAACTTCAAACTTTGAAAAACTATTTTAAAACTCGCGCACTTATTTTCAAACTAAAATAATTAAACCATAATGTGTAAAAGTCATGCAACACTGAACTTTCGCGACATCTATCTCGCTTGCACATGTTGGCATACAATCAGGTTTCAACCAAGCTCGCATTTCTCTCTCTAACCTATTACAAACTGCCGAAAGTTACTGCCTTAGTTTACATATCAATCAGTATGAAGTTTTAAATATTATTTGCTTATAAAATTATCCATTGATGGTAAAAGGCAAAATTACGCGTATTCGTGACTGCGTTAGTGAGTTCGAATTCTATTGGTTTCGTTTGTTTAAGACTGCGCCGAGCGAAATGTGCCAAAACAGGCGGTCACAGTTAAGTGACTAAAATCAACACTTTTTGTGTAATACAAATATAAAATATACAGTTACCATAACAATGAATGTGTTTACAATTACTCCGTGTAAAAAGCTTAAAATAATTAATATTTTCGTCTACAAAATTACGTAATCTTGCACGAAAAATGCAAAAACGTAAGTTCGTGTTACGTGATTTTTAGATTATAACAGTAGAAATCTATCCTATTTTACAGCTCAAACGAAACAAATAGTTATATTACAATTCGTCCGTCCCAAATAATAATAAGTTATTGGTTGACAATAAAGATACATATTTTTCAAAAAAGCACTTCAAATCCTCCATACAATTTTACTATGGCGGCCGCGTGCCGGTTTGAATATGCACCGCACGGTCTCTGTCGTTATGTCTTACGCTCGGCGCAGTCTTAAGCGAAATAAGTATTTTTCCATGTCATATAATGATTTTAATTATATCTTTATGACGTAAAACAATGCAGATTGTTGTCCCTTGTAAGAAGTTGTTGGCGACGATAGAAAATCTTTTCTCAGAATAAAACAGTTTGTCGCATTTTTAAACCTGTATGAATGGTATAAACAACAATTTAATATGTCAGTGTTCAAAGGTTTATTACATTTCAACTAGTAGTGAATACAGTTTTGGAACAAAAAGTTATCTTATGTCTGTTTCGTAGAGTTTAAATTGGGTTTTTGACAACACTGCGATAATATGTTTCGTTCAAACATTTTTCTAGGTATTTGATCAATCTGACTGCTTGTATAATACCATAAAAATCACAAGTTAATATCAGTTATTTAGCAACAAATTAAAAGCATTCCAATCACGCTAACTTGCCCAAATTCAGTGTATTTAAGTAAATCTCAGAGAAATACAAAATGAAATGTGTTAACAATACTATACATGAGCAAAATTGGTCCTGGACCATGCAACTTATGTATTGTTATGCGTACGAAAATAATTTGAATGCAATATGCTATTGCAAGTTAGGTTAGCTTCTCGCTTATGACGCAACACGCATTTAGAATACTTACTTAGACTGTATAGAATTTACGGGGCAATCAAACACAAAACACAAGACTCACTCACTTAGACGCGTAAGAATACCGAGAATTAACCCCGATTTCTAAATTGAGAAAGTAGTCAATCTTCACTGAGTATTCTCAACACTTTTACAGAATCGAATTTCATCAAAGCATCTGTTCATTTACTCAAGTATATGATGTTCAAATACCCATACATAAATTTGATTACAGTTTAAGGAAACTTGATATAGAATTAAAAATGTTTAAGTAATACTGAAGTTGAGGTCGAGTCTTTCTCAACGTGTAATTTAAATTACCTCTCAATTTAAAAACCGGGGGTTAGTTGGACGCATGTAGTAGGCCCGGTTTCTATGTAAGAAACGAGGCCTTTTAGCTACGGTTAGTTATATTTTGGCATATATTTAATAGAATATGTGTCAAAAATTAATTGCCCGTACGAAAAACTACTTATTCCTTGACAGAGGAACCGGGCAAAAATCGACCTTACAGGATCAAGCACTTTAATAACAATTTATATTGTGGCTAACTAGTCGATCAATAATCTTTGCTTCTGCGAATATCAGCGGGTACATACCTACAATTTAAATGCAACTTGCGGACGTCATCAAAATTTAATCTTAAGCATTCATTCGCGATCATGTTCGCCAATCTGAGAAAGTAATCCGCGTCGGCAAGCAAATCTGTCTTTGAACTGTTGGAATTATCAGTCGGAACTAACATCTGATCAATTTATGATTGATCTTTTCTTGATTAATACTAGGATGTGAAGGGTGAAGGGAAAATTTAGCTCTTTTCGTTTTGCTGCCATTTCTATATTTATAGTTTCGGCTATTAGTAAATTTGTTAAAAACTAGCATTGTATGTCATCAGCGACTGCATAGATTCTCTCGACTAAATTCGTATTACCTATATTGTATCACTAAGTGATACAATTTAGCTAATATAACACCAATAAAAATATTTAAAATTTAAATATTATATTCTAATGCTATAGATTCGCCGAAGATGTTGATTTAAAAGTTAGGTGGTGTCTGCCTTCTTATCAAATGATAATTAACACATTGGTCTAGCTATGCTTATTACACAACTTATCTACGCTCTTCGGGGTACGATTAGACCCCTGTTGGGGTATTATTGACCCCGCTTAGACTATCACAATCCCACATAAATTACATGGTTTGAGACACTTACCCAATTTGGGTATTTATCATCACAATTGACGTATTTTCAAACTCCATTTCGAATGTTCTCCATTTGGAGTAACTATTAAACTTTTGGGTTCTTATTGAACTCCAGAATATTTCTGAATTATGACTAAAGTTGATTCGTAAACTCTCCAAAACTATCACGTAACGAGCACTTTTCATTGATTACATGTGTAGATATATTGTTTTATTGTATAAAAACCATTTATACTTTGATGACACCTTTATTTTAAACACGTATATATCATTTCAATCATTTATTCTTGTACATATTAAGTAAAAAATATAAAAAAAGCGTTTATTCTTGTAGAGTAGTAGCTATTAATTTAATCCAAGAAATAATGTTGCTTTTAATTTAACATAGTGGAGTAAAAATCCATTGAATTTAGAAAACATGGAACTTAATATGTTTAAATCCATAAAATTCTTGGATTATAATTTTTATATTTTGTTTTTGAGAGGAAGGGTTAACTCATTATTGCTTATGACTTCTCTTTGACGTTTGGGGTTATTTTGACCCCCACATATGAAAGGAATTACGTTCAAAATAACGAGGCATTAACAACGGCATCAAATCATTTTAAAAGCGGTGTAGGTAATTATTTTGTTAATTTAATAACATGGGTAGGGTTTGAGTCTAATTCCTTTGCTATGAATTTAGTTTTATTTACGAGATCTTTGGGAGATTGTACTGTTATACTGTTTTTAAGTCAAAATTAATGTTATGACAGTCGGGCCATAATGTTGGTTGATCCTTTCTCTATCTATGGACTATAGGCAAGCGGTTTTTGCGACTAATCCATTCATTCACACACTGCGCAACTTCCGCTTCCTCTAGACCGAAAACTGGGGACTGATTTTTACATTTTTAATTTAAAACAAAAGAGACTGTGATCATAAATTTGAAATATTAAATGCACTCAAAGCGATCTTAATTATTTGTTTCTCAATGCGCTTGTGATAAAAAATCAGTCCCTAGATTGTATAACAAATTCACATTTGAACATTTGTTTTAATTTAATGTGACTTTGGACGTAGAATATGAATGTGTTACATGGTAAAATTAGTGCAGCCGTGGTCCAAATCTGGTTTTAAGTCCTACAAATGTAGACAAAGCTGATGGCACCAAACTGTTTTTCACCTCACTACATTTCTACGTAACCTTTCCTTGGCATATATCGACGCAATATAGTAATTAAAAAAGTCGACAAGTTATATGCCAAAGTATATATGTATACACATGTTGGTTTGGTGCCGGTAAAGTCCTATAGTGGCACCAAACAACAAACACTTATTTACACTAATTTACACTAATTTACACTAATTTAGTTATACAACCTACTTTTACATGGCTCTGTTGGCGCTAAATATATATTAATATGACGATGTCTGTAATCGATTTGGCGCATATTATAGTAAAGACAATATATAGTTAATTAATTTTAGTATTAATATCCAGACTATATTTTTCATTGAGCATATTTATTTTCATAGTTTGCAAAAAATGAAGGAGGTGAAAATACGTTTATTTCGTTATTAGAATTGGCAGTTATATCAATTGACTGCACAATTTCTATCATATGTGGCCTTAGTTCAATTTTTGAGACCACGGCCTAGAAGGGGTTAAGTTCTTTTTTGGCCCAAAAATCTGGACTCGAAAATATTTTTTTATGAAAAGAGTCTTGAATATAACATAAATGCAATCAAATAATATGCTTTGTACTTTTGTGTGCGTTTATAAAAATGCTGAAATTAGCAAAATTATGTTGTCGATAAATATATTTTTTCAAATAAAAATCGACACTTGACTTGTATTTAAATATTGATAAATTACGTACGAATGTATAGATGCTTTAATTGATTTGGCGGTTTGCACTACGATTATAATATAATTTGACGATCGACGCACGCAAAAGTAAGACGCTATACATGTAGAATTATATATATAAAAATGTATATAATATACTGCCAATAAGTAACAAGGGGAATCGTAAAATTGTTAAAAGAAAACGGATTCTGTTTTTGTAAAAATAACAAAAATGTTTTTCATGATTTTGAGTAGGCGATGGTCGAGTTGAATTCTTTTTTACTATTAGTAGTTTCTAGTTATTTTTTATCCGATAAAATAAAAATAGTATAAATTGTTTATAGAAACAATCAGTGTTTTATTTCAACATTTTTGTGGAAACTCATAGAAACAATGTTTTGGCATCAACTTAGTTTGTCAACGTGTCATCGCCGTATGCAAGAAGAAAGGGACTAAAGAGGTAATTTGAAGGTCTTTGTAATAAAAGAAGCAGAAGTATGTACTAGGATAAGTATTTTTGTTCTTAGTAAGAAATCCAATTTATGGGGCTGGTAGGTCAAAGCTGGGACAAGATATCCTGAATTGACACTGTATTATATACGTCATGAGATTTATTACAGTAAAAGAGCAATGTCATTGGTAAGTGGCATTACATAACCTGGCTTTTTATTAAAGAAATAGGCATTAGTAAACGAGCTTCTAACCGAGCAATATTTTACTACCATATGTGTCTGCAATGTGTTTAACCATTGACCGGTCGCGGTCGGCTCAAAAACGTTTGCACGCATCCGCTATTACAAATATAATTCTTTGGATAGTCATAATATGTAAAATATTGCCGAGTATTCACTTATATTATAGCCGCGGTGTATATATTCAAGTAAAATAATGCCTTATTAGGAGCTCCTTAGGTATGTATATGAGAACAGTATCGTTTGACAATAGTGTTATCTATTAAGACTAAATCAGTGTAGGTATTTGTCGATATAACTAATAGTAATAATAATACATTCTTTATTGTAACAAAAAGGTATATACAATTAAAGTGTAAGCCCTGATTCCCAAACTAGCGTGAGCTGTATAATGGCAATCAGTTCCTTCCCAAAAACAAATGAAACAAAATTGTTACAAAACATATTTGGAACAAACAGTTTAGAACATACTTAAACAATAGATTTTGTTAATTTTGTGCGTATGCGTTGTGCGTGGGTGTGTGTTTACGTGCGTGAAATATTACTTCTTCACAAGCAATAAATTTTCTACATCATCGTAGCCATGTTTCAATAATGTTTTTAATGTGATAGTTTGATAAGTGTTCTGTTTTGTATACTAAATTAAGTATATTGTATAGTCTGGGTGCAATATTACTATATTGTTGTTGTGCAAAATTACTTTTAACCCTTGGGACTGGACATTTGTCTATTCTTTTACCCGAGGGTTGGAAAATGGGTACAGTAGAATGAAAGTACTACAGTAGAACTCTAATTATTTGAATTCCAACTATCCGAATCGCTGATTATCCGAATTGCTTTCGGGGAAACATTATTGGGACATGTGAAAATGTACATATATACATTTTCTTGAATTAATACATTTTTGAACTTATAGGAAGAAAATAAATGAAGAAATCAATTACATTCTATTTTTAAATTTAAATGCATACAGTGTCAAAAATGAGCTCTATTTATACATACATACATATGTATGTACATACCCTTTCTTAGAAAAATCCAGTTTTCCGAATTTTTTGATTATCCTAATGTGGTGTGGTCCCAATTGATTTGGATAATTCCACTGTAATATAATTTCCTGTTTATTTTACATACTACCTACTTAATTTCATTACATTATTATTCTTCGGTTACAACGTGTGTGTATTTTATGAGAAACTGGATAGTTTTAACTCCTGGAGCATATCAAACACGGTTTCTGTGAGTTTATATGTCATAGCGAATACTGTTCTTCTCGCATCGACGGAGCCGTATGACATGTTGAGAGTGAACAGGTCCGGACTAAACTGAAACAAACCACGAAATACATTATTACATGAGATACTTAGGTGTTATTATAATTGAGTAATATGTAGATAGTGTTTATTTGTGTCTTAAAGATGACATTCGCACCAGTATTAATTACTGTGCCGCGGGGACTTTATAAACATTGAAACAATGTACATAAAGAAAATCCAGACACGGAATAACTTTTTATGAACCCCCACAATATTTTTTGTCCAGCTTGGTGATCGAAACCACAACACTTGGTGGCACTAGCAGTGGTGAAGTGACCACTTACCTAAAGCACAACATTATACATGCTTTTGTATGTAGTTACACAAAATAATACACAATACTATATATTAACACAGTGAATTTGCAGAGTCGTTTTTAAATATTTAGAGGTCGACGATTTACTTTGCCCCAAAATTTTACCTAATCATACTTTAAATGAAATCTTAGTTATTAATACATAGAACTATAATTATCTAACGCAAATTAAAATCTGTTAAGCTAGTTTGGGCATGTAGAAAGCATGGACGAGAAAAGACTGACTAAGAAAGTTTATAAGGCTAGTGTGAATGGATCAGTCGTAAGAGGCAGACTTAGGCAAACGTTTCTTGACCAGATCGGAGACGTTCTGCACAAGGGCCAGGTTAAAAGCACCTTAAACCGGCGAGCGTATATGAGGAATGTGATGAAAGTGAATGAAACCAGGGAAGTGTGTCAGTATCGTAGCAAATGGAAATCCGTAGTCTCTGCCTACCCCTCTAGGAAACAGGCGTGAATCTATGTATGTATATATGTAAATAAAAATCTAATTTACTTACAAAACAAAGATATAAAGATGAAATTACAAACTAAAACAAAAGATTAAAATTTTACAGCTCCAAACAAAATGCACAAATATAAGAATCTGGACTGTCACTACCAGAACATTCTTCATGAGCCCAGTTGCCGCAACTTCTGCATCGGTACCACATCTTCCCACTTTTTTCCCTATCTAAACTCTCTTCAGAATATTCTGACTCATCATCGAAAATTGCATTTTCGTCTACTTGATCAGTAGACGAATCTTCATCATCACTATTAAATAATTATGCCCTTTTATCTCTTTTATTTCTGGTTGTAGCCTCCTTGTTTTTAACCCCTTTATCTTTGGTGAGTTTCCGTTTGTTACATTTTCCTTTGGTACATTTTTCCTTCTCACAATTTTCTTTATTGCAGTTACCTTTATTTTTCTTAAATGTTTTTGTCTTATTCTCTTTTTTAGTCCTTTACCACTTCTTTTCTTCAAATATTGCTTTAAATGGTGTGCTTGTTAAAATTTCAGAATGCTATTTGTTCTTCAACGTTCTTTCTTTATTAGAGATGAGTTGTTGTGGCAGTGGGATTACAATGAAGACAACATTAGCAAAGTGAATAACTGTTTGATCGTTATCACGTTCCTGAATAATTGGCCGTTCTGTTGCACATGATGTGGTTGGAATTGGGGATGGGCTTATAGCAGTTTCCTCCTGAACCACTTCTGGTTGAATTTCTATATTACAAGAAATAGCTGGAATCGTTGCAGGGCTAGCATATGGTTGCTCATTAACTGTCTGTTTTGATGTGGATGGAATAGAAGTAACGTTAGTTGGCTGCTGTTGGGTGTCATTTATAAGCACAGTCCCGGCTTCGTCATCAATTAAGTCATCATCACAAAAAACTTCAGGATTCATGGGGAATATTCCTGTCGTTTTAAAGCTTAATACTCCTTTTTCTATAGAAACTACTCTAGTGTAAGCTTTATTAAACAGTACTGCAATGTCGTATGGTGTTATTTTACCAAATTTCTTGATTTTATATGCAAGTTGCAATCTTTGTTATAAGCTCTTTTAAGCGGGGAATAAAAAGCAACGTGAAGAGGTTGTAGACGGTGGGATGAACGTGGAGGAATGCTAAGCATTATGACAACGTTCTCTTTTGCCAATATCCAAGCTTCGCAAGTTAATTGTATTAATAATATCTAATGCAGGTGAAGTCTTTAAAAAACGAAAAGAAAGATACCGGGCTAGGCCGCAGTTCCACTATTTTTTATTATATTGTTGTCTTTGAAAGCGACTAACTACACTTCGCCTAATGTTAAACAATCGTAAGTCCACGGGCATAGATGTCCACACCACGTCCACGTTACTTCTCGGTAACTGTATAAAAAACTGAACGATGATGATAGGATCCGTAGGTATGGTTAGTGAGGTAGGACATTTCAAGAAGTCATGTCAGACTCTTTTGTTTTGACATGCACATTATCCTTGTTGCGGTATACTTACTGGTAATCCCTCTATAGGCTCATGATTGATTTCTTGGGTCATTTCGTTACATTTCAGGATAGTGGCTCGTTGTGGTGTGACGTAAAGCAGCGATAATTTTGCCTGAAAATACAAACATTGCATTATAATAATTAAATAATAATAAATTATAACGGTCAGTAAACGCACCTTAATCTGCGGCGAAAACAACTCATGCGCTGTCGCCGACTGCCGCCAAAGGCCTAACTTAAAAGGACATACGAATGTCCCGCTACCGTTCGCAAAACAAGCGCCGCGATATTTTATTTTATTGCCTTGATCATTGTTCTTTTGTATTTTAATCTGTGTGTATTCTTGTGTACCTTAACCTTTTGAGCGCCATGGTCTTGTATAGAAGACAAACGTTTCCGTGCCCTTCACGCCACGACTTTATTTGAAGACAATGTCTAATCGTAACATATACCTATTAAAAAAATAGATACATAAAAAATTGCTTGTTTTATTTTGCCTAAAACCCTACTCTTAAATTATAATTTTAATAGCGGCCTCTGTTTATTTCAAAAATAGCTAAATTAAAGTAGCCAGAATTTTTCAACTGTTATAGATTGGCTTTTTAGCTTGGCGCTGAAGGACACATAGCGTTTTATTTATTTATTTATTTATTTATTAAGGTTTACTCACAGCACATACATACAGGTTACATAAAAGTTTCAGTATAATATGTTACATAATATTCTCATGTATATTACGAGTTAACACAACACTTACATATATTTATTACTAAAACATGCTAACTATAAGGTACTAATCAGTTAAATTAATAAAACTTTACAATGTTTATAATGCGTTCGGCACAGGTTGGCGCTTAAAAGGCTAATCATTAAATTTATAACAATGACCGTGCACTGAACTCATAAATGCCCATAAAATATCACCCCTGATCACGTACCCTACATAATGGATTGATTTGCCAGAATTTTGTTACAGAGTGTAAAGTGCATAATAATTTTTGCCAATTCTTGCGTGCCTAAATTTACACATATTATTATAGTTATTATACTTAATACAAAAATTAAGTAAATAATATTTGGGTTTTATGTTAAGCTAGCGACCTGCTCCGGTTTCGCACGAGTAGTACAAAACATTAATAAATTACACACCTAAACCTTCCTAATGAATCACTCTGTCTATTAGTGAAAACCGCATGAAAATCTGTTCAGTAGTTTTTGAGTTTATAATAATAATAATAATAATATTCTACCACATACACACAACACCATCTAGCCCAAACTAAGCAGAGCTTGTACTATGGGTTCTAGACAATGGATAAACATACATATATACTTTTTTTTTTTTGTAAATACTTACATATTATACATAGAAACACCCAGACCAAGACAAACATCCATGTTCATGCACACAAATGTTTGACTTGTGCGGGAATCGAACCCGCGACCTCGAGCGTGGCAGTCGGTTACACTAACCACTACGCCATCGAGGCCGACAAAAACGACGACGAAAGTTTATCGCGTACAGACGCGGCGGGGGACTTGTTTTATAATATGTAGTAATGTGTTAATGATAAATCGGTAATTAGGTACTAATCAAAATTAAACGCTAAATATTTTCTTCAACATATCACAAATGTAACTTTAAAATTTTCATTCAATAAATAATTTGTAATAAATTGTACAGAAATAATAATAGCATATCTGTAAAATTAATTTGTAAACGTTAATATTTAAAGATTTGAAGATATTTGGTGGCATATTGTAAATGCGGATTGTGTAAAGGTATATTATTGGAAAAATAAGTTAACTTTTTTGGTTAGATATCAGCTTCAAGTTTAATTGTACACGTAAGTGGTGTCTATGACTTTAAACAGGGTGTTTATGGTTATAAATCCATGTTAATTTACCTCTCTTTTCAGATCAACAGCTTCTCGAAACTGCATGATCATAATACGACTGCCTGTTCCAGCATTCCATCTGTAAATATTAATAACTGCATATTTATATGATGAAACTATGTCTTTAGTAATATTGCGAGGAGGAAATTTTTCATTTTTTTAATGTACAGATGTAAGAAATAATACTTTAAAAAATAATCTTTATCCATTAGAAAGATATATAACATCGCTACGAGCCACGGGAACGAAGCAGTAATCATAAACGCTCAGAACAGCTAGTACTATCATAACTAATATTATAAATGCGAATATGCGTTTGTTTGTTTGTTACGCTTTCACGCCCTCGACCGATCATCATAAAATTTCATTTATACCTTGCCAGGGTCACAGAAAAATATATAAGTAGAGTAGCTTCCTTCAGAAAAACAGTACTGTTCTCAAGTGATAGAATTTTTTAAATTTTTTAAGTGGAGTGAGAGAGACTATAATATATGTAAGTGGAGTTACACAGTTTAGTCAAACTAACAGACCTGCTCCATTGGAAGTTGTAAGCTCTGGAGAGGAACGCCATCGCATGGTAGTTGTGCAGCTCCATGGCCCACTCTTTATAACAGGATCCCTCCACGTGGTTGTGTGCATCGAATTCAGGAAAGAAGTCGCAACCGGCCTCGCGCATCAGCTGTAAATGTAAGGCTCCTTTAGCAAACCGAAACACTGGTCTTACAGTGGTGGAAACAAGTGTAAAGCTAGTCCCACAAAAAATATCGAAAGGGTCCCTACGTACGACTCTATATACTATTACAGTGGACCCCGGTAATCCGACAAACGTTTTACAGGGCGGTGTCGGTGCCAAAGACCTCCTACAGACCGGCATTTTTTTTAAAAAGATTCCCCTTTTAATTGACGTATTACAAATGAAAGTCATAACATTCTATTTGAACTACAATACGAACACATTGATGGTGGCGTAAAAATTTACAACCTGTTCAATCAATATTAAATTAGTGAAGATTCGTTGAAATAAATGTTAGGTAGGTACAGATCGCGCAATCTATGATGGCCGGACTGAACATAGCGTCTCCGAATTGTTGCGCATGTACAGTCTGTCAGTCAGTACGGATTGCATCCCGCCTCCGCCCCCTGTCACCAAAGAGACCTAAAACTTACAACTGCGACGCCACTCGCATAATGTTCAGACCGGCCATCATACAGTGCGCGATCTATACAGTTATGATGGACTATAGCTGCTTATCCTTCTCATACAGAGAAGAGGTCCATGCCCACTAGTGGGACAGATTTTAAACAGGGCTGATATCATTATATACCTGCATCATCTTATTTACAGTGTAGGGTTTGTTGTAGTGCTTATTAAGCGCGTGGGTAGTGGCGTTAGCAACAAACTTCAACTGCACCTTGCTATTCAGGCACAGCCATGTACACGTTAAGCTGATGCCGGTCACGGTGATCAGAACGCCTTTGCTGGAAAACCAACTAACAATTGTAACTTCAAGATTATATGAGAGATAAGGCTTGATTGAACTACTTATATCAGAGAAATGACTCGAATTGTAGCAGGTTGACTGAGAAAATAGATTTTGTGTTGTGTAATTGAAGAATTTCATTTAACATAGATTATTTATATAAGAATTTAATTTAATTTATCTGCCTAAAATGTTTAAAGATAATTTAGTATCTTGTTTAAAAGGTACACACAAAATAAACACAGACACTTTCTGCCCTATAAACATAGCATCTTTTCATCTCTCTCAGCCTTTATTATTCCCAAGTCACTTGAGGTCGGCTTTTCTGGTCTAACCGGATTTGCCTGGATATCAGTTTTTACACGGAGCGGCTGCCACCTGACCTCCGCAACCCGAAGGCTAACGATACCCTAAGGCTAGACCAGTGTCAGGATATTAGAGGGTACTGACTTTCCCAATAACGACTGCCATAGACGTTCATGGCAGCCGGGACCAACGGCTTAACGTGCTCTTCGAGGTACGGAGCAGGCGATAATTGTCAATCAATACGCACATAATTTCGAAAAGTCATGTTACTTCCGAAAGTCAGAGGTGCGCGACGTGGGTTCGAACCCAAAACCCTCTGCATTGCAGTCTGTTGGTCTCCCCACTGAGCTATCGCTGCTTCTATTAATAATGTCTTCCAGACCGAATTTCGGCCACGGCGGCCAGTCTTAACAGAGACTGGCCATCTGCGCAGGAGATATTATAGTGCACAAGTGTGTGCGCAAACACAAGTGCAGTCTCTGATCCCTAACTGTCATGATCCGATGGGACGGTAATCCGACACGACCGGAGAAAGATCAGGCGCAGGACCAACGGCTTTACGTGCTTTCCGAGGCACGGGGGTGTCTAACACCGCCAACTTCCTAACTCCGAGCTGCTATTGAGATTTCTTTACAGAAAAACCCAATAGCTTTTTGTTGGCCCGACCCGGGATTCGAACCCGAGACCTCATGCACAGCAGTCGCAATCACCACCGCTGCGCCACGGAGGCAGTTAAAATTGTTAACATAGCATGCAAATATTAAATTAAGTAAGGATAAGATTAATAAATAATTTACACATAATTTGCATTAGAACTTAGTTATTTTATTAATGACAATAGATATGTTTCTATATCACCTTATATCGTGTTCCGCGGTAATAGTAGCGCTATACTAGTTCTTAAATAGGAACTTAGTTATGTAGGATATATCTATACTAATATTATAAAGTTAGTTGTTTGTTTGGTTGAACGCGCTAATCTCAGAAACTACTGGTTCAAATTGCAAAATTCATTCACTGATGGATAACCTATTGATTCAGGAAAGCTATAGGCTATATAACATCACGCTACGATACACGGGGACGGGGCAGTAAAGATAAACGCGGGTGAAACCGCGGGCACATATAGTCTATACTAATATTATAAAGCTGAAGATTTTGTTTGTTTGGTTGAACACGCTAATCTCAGAAATTACTGGGTGGACGAATTTTTTTTTGTGTTGGATAGCCTATTTACCGAGAAACATTATAGGCTACATAACATCACGCTACGACCCATGGGGGCGTTTCTAGATATTATACATAGAGACACCCAGACCAAGACAAACATCCATGTTCATGCACACAAATATTTGACTAGTGCGGAAATCGAACCCGCGATCTCGGGCGTGGCAGTCGGCTACAATAACCACTACGCCATCGAGGCCATCTATATATGTATATAGAGGTTTATCATACCTATTGACATCTCCTTTGCTGCAAGTAAGGGTTTCTTTACAGAAAAACGCTGCAACACATTGCCTTTATCGAATTAGACCGCACATAAATATTTAAACTTATTTTGTCATATAACTTACGAATTAGGGTCCGGTTTCATATCCCATCCTTGATACGGCAAGTTGCTATACTTCAAAGAAGCTATTCCAATTGGCCCTGTGAAGTTACAGGTATTAGGTAGATATATGTATGGACATCTTTCATTCTTTAAAATATGTGTGTTTAACCTGTCAAGTCTTGACAATGCCAAACATAATAAAAAACTTATGATGTCTGGCCACTAGTGTGCCGCTGTCACTCAACAGGTTAAACAGATTTATACATTTAAAATAAAAAACAAGCATGCTATCTGCCTGGTGGTATGCAGTAGCTTAGCAATACGGAGTTTACTCCAGCGTCGCAGAGTCTTCAAAAGGATAACTGTTCTATTATTTTGTTTGGGTGCGATCTTCTGTGGAGTGGAGGTCCTTGCTAAGTCGGATTGCCTCAGTTTTTAGCTTATTTCAAGTACCCCGCAAATATTATAGGTTTAAATATGAAGTTGTCGCTTTGTTTGAAGAAAATCGGTAAATTTGTAGTTTGCACTATTTCATCAATATTTTTGAATGGCCGATACGAATTCTATGTTTTTTTTTTCATGAATATTTGCTTGTATTTAGGCCACTATGGTTTGTGTTAATATTACAAAAACATTAGCCATCATGTAAATTGAAACGACGGATACGGGTAGACACTAAGTATATATACATTAGTCTATTCTCGAAATATAAATGAAATTTAATATTGTTGGTTGCAGAATGCGACATAAACAAGTAACGTCACGAATCGTCCCATCGAGCAGGTTATAAAAGCGTGCTCGGCGCGCAATGACTCACTTTGACATCGAGCAGCGGACGGAACGGACGTGCTATGTGATCGCTGTTGGATGATATCAATTATCCCTTACCTTATTTGTTAATGCATTTCTTGAATAATTCAATGATTATTTAACGGTGAAAGTGCATCTGTTATATTTTTAAGCTGTTTCACTTCTGATTCCTAACAATACAACCATATTTTATTTTGTACAAAAACCACGCTATTTGATGTAGAACATACGGCATCTTCATAGTTAAAGATCTAATAAGTACAGCTCTATTAAATTTCACGATTCATGCTACCTTCCTTGACCCTTCTACGAGGTGCGATGCTACTTACACAAGACACCAGTTCGAAACTGCACAGTCAGCTTATCTTCATTGAACTTATAATCGTTGACGTAGATGCTAGTCCAAAGCTGGCGCTGTTTCTGCCACTGGCACACCACCGGCGGTTCTGTCCATATCACGTCCTGGGGTAAGCTGGGAAAAGATAAAAAAGGCTTAGTCACCCTGTGAACATGGGTGCTGAAAAGCAACCGAAACGTCGCGTCGGGAAAAGTGTAAGCTTAAATCTAAATAGTTTTAATAACTTAACAATTTACGAATAGTACAGTAATAGTTTAACTATCCTTACTAATATTATAAACGTGAATGTGAGTTTGTTCGTTACGCTTTCACGTCTCAACTACTTGAGTAATCATTACGAAGTCTCTCATACACGTTGTCAAACAGAAAAAGACATAGGATACTTAAATGAAATGAAATGATATTAGGAGTAGTAGAGTAGTAGAGAGTAGAGTACAATTAGGTGGTCAGATTGGTACACGGTCCTTCTATTTTCCACGTGGGAGAGCCACGCTTCGGCACGGATGGGCTGGCTCGACCGGATTGATACCACGGCCCCACAGAACACCGGAGTAAAATAGCGCTTGCGTTGTGTTTCTTCGAGTGAGTGAAGGTACCGAAGGCTCAACTCCCCTCCCCTCTCTGGGGAGGATGGGGAAATTTAAAAGGCAACGCACTTGCGACTCCTTTGGTGTTGCGGGTGTTACCATCAGGCGATCCAGGTGATCGTATGCCGCCTATAACATAAAAAAAAGCAAGTGCCATGTGAAAGTTTACTACACATTAAATTCTTAAACATCAAAAAGTATAGTCAGGTTATTCAATCAACTTTATAAAATGAAATTAATTAAAGAAAATACATAGATTATTAAAAACATTAAGGTTGTTAATGACAAGGCCTTTTATTTGAAAAATCAACTTGCTGAACGCCACATTGAGCACATGGACATTCTGGATCAGCGGGATAGACTCCAGGAAGAAATTAATTCCTTAAACACTTGCAATCAGACCTATTCATGTTGTTTAAGTCGCATAACAGAATTAGAAGCTTAAGTGAGGCTCAAATAAAAATTATTTCATTACAAAATTACATACAGACATTGAATAGTAGTGCGACCCAGGACCCTTTACTCAGATGTTTTAGGTGACAGGCACAACTTTCTAAATAAGAATTACAATAAGCAATGTAAAATTAATATAAACAACCATAAACCATTTGGAAAATACTTAAAACTACATAAACTAATAAGAAACCTAGATTCTAAGATTAAAAACCACAACAAAATCCAAATATTGACCCAAACAAACCAGGAAATGATCATAGAGCGTAGGAAGTTATTGTCAGATCAAGATAATTACAGTGAACAATTAGCTATAGGTAAATTACAGTATGACCAGCACACACAAGATCTCGAAAAACAAATAGATGAATTACAATCACAATTAACTAGTCTCAACATTAAATATGACAAAGAAGTATGTGATTATATAAGGAAGTATGATGAGATTGCTCGAGTAGGCAAAGAGAACTTGGAACAAGTCTTGGCTTTAAGTAGCGGTAGTATCTGTTCAAATTGCTTAAAATCAAACTCAAATATTTATCAGTCTCAATCAATCAAACATAAATCTAGAATATGCAGTCCCGTCTCTGATCAGATAGGTAGCGCTTTGTCAGTGGAAAATAGTAATATTCAAAAGGTATATATTTTCTCTGATCACTTAGTTATATGTTTTGGTAGTTTAATTAAAAGTCATATAAAACAGCACATTATTAACTTTTGTTTCCCAAATATGAAATTCTCCAAACTTATTGAACGTTTCTCGATCATATCGAAGGCGTTCTGGACAAAGGCCAAGTTAAGAGCACCTTGAACCGACGGGCGTGTATGAGGAATGTGATGAAAGTGAATGAAGCCAGAGAAGTGTGTCAGGATCGTAGCAAATGGAAATCCGTAGTCTCTGCCTACCCCTCTAGGAAATAGGCGTGAATCTATATCTATATCTACATAAACTAAATACAGCTAGTTTAGATATTAAATCCACAATTATAATTCTATATGGGGATAGCTTATTAGTCACAAAAAAGGATAATCACAATCTGACCGAGGTAATGCTGTCTCTACAAAATAAATTAGGATGTAAATTTATAACATGTGCATTACTTTACTCAAATAAATTTCATTATGATGAAAATAAATATATCCATGACATGAATTTATGTATGAATAATCTGACATGTCAATATAAGGACATTTTATGTTTTGATACTAATATATTTATTAGTAATTTTATTTTGACAAAAGATAATACGTATCTTTCATTATATTACAAACGACAACTTGCTAAATTATTAGCATATAATATACAAAATGACACAGGTACCTGTAGGATATCCATGAATTTAATTTCTGTAAATAATTATATTTCAATCAATTCTTCTATTATAAATAATGACAAAGTTGATTTAAACTTAAGATTGGGACAAAGGATAGAGGTTATCAATTGAGTGTTACTCGTCAAAATATACAAGGACTATCAAGGCAAGGATTTAGATTTAAGTTTATTTCTAGAGACCCACAATGTTCAGGTTATGTGTATTACAGAACATTGGCTCAAAAGCTATGAAGTAAGTTTTTAAATAGTATGAATTATATGGTGCATAGCACTTTTTCAAGAACACAAGCCATTCACGGTGGTTCTTTAATACTTGTTGTAAACACAATAACTTGCAGGGAACATAAAGACACAACTTGTCTGTCTATAGAGCGTACCATAGAACTGTCCTGTGTTGAGCTTGAATGGTATATAATTATTTGTGTGTATCGCCCCCCATTGAGTAACTTTAATCTGTTTGAATCAGTGATGGAAGATGTAATTACGAAAATCAGAATTAGTAGGAAATACATATTAGTGTGCGGTGACTTTAATATTAATATACTAGATGGCTCTTCCTTGACTAATAGACTTATAAACTTATTAAAACCATTTAATATAACTAATTTGTTTTTGGAATCAACAATAATAACTGCCACATCTTCCACTTGTTTAGATAACATTTTCAGTGATTGTAACGCTTCATACAAATTAGTTACCACTGACTTAACCTCAGATCACTGTGGACAATTAGCAATGTTTCCAAACATTAATAATAATAATATTGAACAAAAGATAATTGTTAAGCCTTTATCAAATAATCGCTTCAAACATTTTAGAAATAAAATTTCATGTTGTACTCTAATATACGGGAAGATAAATCTCCTAATAAGGAGTATAACAGCTTTACCAGTATTGTTAAGAAAGAATTTGATAATACAATTAGGTCTACAGTAAAAGTTATTAAAGGAACTATGTAATTTAACGAATGGGCAACCGTTGGTATTTATAAAAGCAGAGTGAAAATGTATGAGTTATATAGTATGAAGAAATATAATTTTGAGCTTACTTTTACTGAATATGTTAAGAATTACCCTAAAATATTTAAAAAGTATGCATCTTAGCTATGTCCAAGTTCGTCAGTAACAAAATCATACAGTCCTCTAATAAAGGTAAGACTACCTGGCGAGCTATTAACGAAGCTAGTGGCAAGATAACTCAGAGACAATAGTATTAGTCTGATGGACAATAATAAAATGATCAAAAGTAATGCCGATGTAGCACACGTGATCAATAATTTCTTTGCTAGTGTATCGATTACCACCACGAGCGCATTAAATTCTTCATCTATAGACGCAGAGAGGTTATTACATTCCAGCGTCACAAAGTGTAGAGTATTATTTAGATTTGGTTATGTTAACGCGACTGATATTATCAATGCTTTTCAATCTCTGGAATCTAAAAATACGGGAGATCTCTGGGGTATCTCCGTTAAGGTCGTAAAAAGTATAATAGATATAGTTGCTCCTTATTTAAGTGGGTTATTTAATAGGTGTGTAGATTCGGGAACCTTTCCAGATTTGATGAAAAGTAATTGTTATTTTGTTTTTTGTTTTAATTATAAATCTTAAGCGAGTTATGTATGTATGTTACTGCCTACATGCATACACACCGAAATCATGCAGGCTGTGCGAGAATACCAGCGTTGTGGATGTACTGCAACATTGCTGACGCAGGACCTTATTTGTTCTTCTTATACATATTGGTTGTGTTTCCTGTTACTTTTGCCTACAGTTTCGCTCGCATAAATCCAGGTTAAGTCAGTAAAAGTACATTTTTTCTATATACCCTACATCCTTTTCCATACTCCTGACAACGTGTATGCAAAATTTCATGATAATCGGTTGAGTATTTAAGGGGTAAAAACGTAACAAACAAACTCATTTAGTTTTTAAAGATTACTAGAAATTTGGATTTCACATTACTAGTATTCTTGTTAACCCATCCAGTTAAGGTAGAATGCTTGCGTGATTTACGTCAATAGTGTAATGGGTGGGATTCGAACCCGCGACCTCTCTATCGCAAGTCCAATACCTTATCCATTGGGCTACCGCTTAAAGTTAAATTAGGATTACAAAAGATTTCCGCTTAATTCGCTAATATTTAAATATTATATAAAAATTGTTTGATCATACTCTATAAAAACATGCGCCAGTTTCTCATATTCTGCTTCAACTTTTTTATTCTCTGCTTCTATCTCCTCTGGGGTCCTGATGACTCCTGGTGGAGGAGGTGATGGCGCTTTGTACTGGACCTGGTACTTCATTGGCTGAAGAGTTTTCGGGAGCAGTACTGTTAACCAAAGGATATTAGTTATATTAGATCTTTAACTATGAAATTGCCTTTTATTTCCTACGTCTAATGTCGTGGTAACTATTCAAAAAGCAATGGTTATTTTAAAATTAATGTTAATTTCGAGAATTCTAACTTCTTCTTCCTAGCGATTATTAATCCCAGCTTATGCCAGGGTCAGCTTATTACTGGTCTAACAAGATTTAGCTGAATATCAGTTTTTATACGGAGCGACTGCCATCAAACCTCTGTAACCCAGAAGGATAACATCATTCTATGATTAGACCAGTCGTCAGGATATTTGAGGGCGCTTCCCAATAACGACTGCCATAGATGTTCATGACAGCCGGGACCCACTGTCTAACGCGTTTTCCGACGCACGGGGGTGAAACACTGCCAACTTCTTCCTAACTCCGGGCTAATTATTAAGAACTTCTTGAGATAAATTCTTAATAAATTAATAATAATAATATTCTATCATATACACACAACACCTTCTAGCCCAAACTAAGCAGAGCTTGTACTATGGGTAGTAGACAATAGATAAACATACATATATACTTTTTTTTTTGTAAATACGTACATATTATATACAGAAGTTAAATTGCTACTAAGAAATTCTGGACGGAAAATCTTAGTAACGTTTTCCAAGCCCAACCCGGTAATCGAACCCGAGACCTCATGATCCGCAGTCGTATACACTACCACTGGACCAACAAGGAAGTTTTATTTCGAGAATTTCGTGAATTCTAACTAATACTAAAAATGCGAATGTAAGTTTGTTTGTTACGCTTTCACGCCTTAATTACTCGACCAATTATCATGAAATTTTGCTTACACGTTGTCAGTTGTCACAGAGTACCTTTCATACAGAAAAAAGTACAGTTACCAACTTTTTTTTGCCTGGTGTAATGTGTAGATCACATTCCCCATCGCCGGTTTTGGGGCGGGCGATGGGGATATGTTGGGATCCAGCCCCTAAGATGGAAATTTGGGCTGAACCGACTAAAACCACCGCGGTGTTCCTAACAACTTTATGGCGGGGCCGCGCGGATCGCTCTCGCATTCAAATCGCGACCCCGTCAAAGTTTCGACCCGCTGATGTACGTGGCGGGTCCCATACAACCATCACACAAATTCACAAGACAAAAGTAACCTACATTTACGCAAGCGAGGCCGCGGGCAAAATCTAGTAGACTATATTATATATTATTAATTACATGTGTTATTTATAATAAATATCAATAACCTTTAATATCATTTATTTATTTATTTATTTATTCGGAATAACAAACAGCAACACATTGTATAATACTAAATTGTATAAACATGATAAGGTCACCCGGGGCGAAAGCAACTAAAAAAAATTTTTTTGTGGCTTTGCCTCCCGCCACCACGTGCTACTTATGTAATAGGGTTATTTAAATTAACGTACTTCATTGTATAGCTTTCGATGAACAGTTTCGACGTAAATTAATATAAAATAAGCTTTGGTTTTTCATTAATTTGCATTCTTGTTGCATAAGACCAGTAAAAGTTACATTCACCCCACTTTGAGGTAAATGCGACTTTTCGTTATAACCATGTTGTAATCTGTTTCTAAATGTTGAGGTTAAGAGTACATGTAGATGCACACAGAATTATCCGCAAAAGCTATCTATAGTCGCTGGGATAGTGTTCAGTTTCAAGTAAATTTACTTAAATTTTTTTGTGGGGCGAATGCAACTGCCTTCCATACTGACTAGTGTTGGGATGTAATATCTACTACTTATATCGATAAATATTTGTGAAGAAATTTGATCATTAAAAATAATGAATTTAATTTCATTAATAAAATAGAATTACTTTATATTATATTTAGCTAGATTATATAGTAATTTTATTTAATTAATGGAATTTAGGAAATAAAAGCAAGAAAAATTTACTTCTTTTGTGAAATGCTTTGACAAATATACGATAAATACGTATTGATGACTAACGGCTGAAATTAATAATCGATCCAATCCAAACTTTCGAGATTTAAAACAAAAATTACTTCCGGATTTGATGTAATTTTTGTTTTAAATCTCGAAAGTTTGGATTGGATCGATTATTAATTACGGCCGTTAATTAAAAACTAATATATAGGATTTAGGCAAAACAAAAACGATTTCTGTCTGTATTTTAAAAGTTTAATTAAATAACACTATAAAAGTAAAAAAAAAACTTAGAATAATTCTCAGTCAAAATCAAATTAACTAATATTCCGTATTAATCAATAAAATAACATAAACAAAAACAGTATAAACAGAACTTTGCACCTTGCAAAAAAAAACTTAACATTTTTCCTTATTCACTAATTAATTAATAGTTTACTTTGCATTTACCAATGGTACATAAGTACTTAACGTATTTTCAGTCATTACTCTCAATTACGAGGATATTTTTCTTCGTATAAAAAGGTTGTAAAATAACATTATAAGTAATAAAAGCTTTGTAATAAATAACTTTGGTACTTTGCGCAAAATATGACTTTTTTACTTAATCACTATTGACTTAATTAAATACGACTAGTTTGCTTTGCAATTACTAATGGCACATTAATGAAATATTATTTAAATAGTTAAGAATATAAATAAAAGTCTTCATTTCAGTCAAAATAACAGTCTAACAGTGTTGTGATCCTAGACCACCTGGGAATTATTGGTCTGTGGATAAATAATTAACATATAGTATTTCTAATACAAATTATTTCTCAATCACGTTAATGTTTTCCGAAAACTTATAAAGCTCTCCCACGCAATCAGGTTGAGGCAGCACGGTGATAATATCGGTGAAATCAATTATTGACACATCATTTTTAATAAGTTTAAACGTATTTTTTTGTTTATAGGACTTCAAACCTTTCACAACAGCTTTGTCTCCAGTAATATCTTCTATTAAGCAAACATACTTATAAGTTCTCTTTCCCAAAGCAGAGCTGAATTTTGCTAATATAAAGTCACCTTCTTTTGGTACTAATACAAACTCCTGTTTTGAAGTAGATGCTACGCCTTCCAACATATTATAAACCACGCACTGCCTTTCTTCTTGAACATAACTTTCTCTTTTGTTACCTTTATTTCTTTTTTCCGTTCGACATGTTTTTATCTTTCGGTTTTGATTTTTCTTAGTTTCTTGTTTAGATATTTGATAAATATCAATATTTTTATATCTTGGTTCTCGTTTAGGATTTTCAAAAGTTGTTACATTAGGTGAATTGTCTTCAATGTATATAGAATCATTATCTGAGACATTTTCCAGCAAACTTTTGTAAAAAGTTTCGGGGTCTTCGTCCTCTGACGAATTGTTGCTTTGAAACGAACCACTAGTATTACTATCTGATTCATATCTAGTTTTTTTTTTCTTAGTCAACTTCTTTTTTAATTTTCTTTAATTTTCTCTTTTGTCTGGCTTGTTTCTCTTCTGCTTTCACTTGTTTCTCTTCTGCTTTCACTTGTTTCTCTTCTTGTTCCTTTTCCATTCTATCAATAACTTCCTTATAAGTCAAAATTTCGGCGCCTCTAGTAACACGCTTCTTTTTGGTTTTGGGAGGATTATTGCGACCTATTTTTTGCAATAAAAGTTCCTGAAATGATACGTTCATAACATTTGTTTTAGCTCCATTTTCTAGCTTGCAAAGATCATATGTATCTAAGTTTACCGGCTTTTGTGAGTGTTGTAGGCTTTGGTTAATTTCAATTTTTGTGGTTTCATTATGATTTCCAAAGATAATTGAATGCTCCTTTTTCCATATGTTTTTAGTTTTTCTTGCGATTCCTTTTTTACTGTTCTATTTTCTTTATTATAACTTGACGCTGCAGGTTTAATTAACACGTTTTCTAGTATTATTATTTTTGAAGATGTATTACCTTTAATACCAGCAGATGTAGCTTTCTGAACTTGTTCAAAGGAATCTTGTTTTTGTGTGGTAGAGACATGTCCTGGTTTCTGTTTTTCGCAGACTCTTGGCGCATTTTTTCCTTGTTTCTTTGTATTTACATATTTTTCTTTTACTGATATGCCTGTTTTGTTTCCGAAAATTTGTTGTTCGAAAATAGTTGATCCTGATATTTCTGCTTGACTTTGGTTTTCTTTATTATTGGCATTTACTGAATCATCGTATTCTGTCACCATTTCTCCTTGTTTTTCTGTTATTTTAACTTCTGTACAGTTCTTGCTAGTCTTCTTAATATTTTCGTGACAATTTCCGGTTATGTTAAAATGTTGAAGGGTCAAACTTAAAAGTGTTGGTACGTTAAAATAAACTTGATTTTTGACAATCTTATGCGTGTAGTCATTTAGATTTTTAGCAAAGGTTTGCAAGATCTTTTCTTCTTAGGACATGGGAAATAAGTTTACATGTTCAACTTCGTTATCCTCAACATTGTGCGTAAGTGCCTGTTCTTTTTCCCATCGAGCTAATGCCAAAGGATCAAATATGTTATGAGATATTGCCTGCCGGCTAAACGGATATATACCAGTTTTTTTAAAGCCATTTTGCAGTATAACTGGATTTAGATTGCTCCATATTTCGGTCAGGATTCTGGCGAATTCACTTTTTGGTAGCTTAGCACCAATATGCAGTCTTTGCCATTTAACAAGAGCCTCGTCCCATCTATCTTTCATTGGTTTCATACCACTGCAATCTAATGGTTGAAGAGTGTCAGATGAGTGTGGTGGTAATTTCAATATGGTAATGTTTTCGGATTGAGCCAACTTAATAACATTTAAGTCCACATGAGTGGAGTGCCCATCATAGATTAATAAAACTGGCCGGTCATTTCCAATTGCTGGCAAAAATACGCTTTTAATGTATTTTTCAAAAATTGATGTTTCCATCCAACCGTTGCGACTGACAGTGTAAGCTGTTTTGACATATGGATCTTTGTAACACCACTCATTCCATAAATGCTTACCCTGGAAAACTATAAGTGGTGGGACTTTATCGCCAACTGCATTTGCAGCCAATAATACAGTTGTATTTTCTCTGCCAGGGGAACTAGTGGTCCTGGTACAACGAAACCCTTTTTGTCCGATGACTCGGGTTTTAGACGGGTCATTGGAAAAACTAGTTTCGTCGAGGTTATATATCCTTTGAGGTTTATCAGTGAGGTTGAGATCTTTCAAAACACTTTCTAATAAATCATAATATTCATATACTGTAAACGGATTACATGCCCGTTTACGGGCAATTTCTACAGACTGCGGTTTTTTTACCGACAAACCGTTTCTCTTGCGAAAACCACGAAGCCAATCATCACCAGGTATATTTTCTCTGAATGTCGTAACTATACCATTTCTTTTAATGTAATCTGACACTAATGCCTTAACTTCTTTTGACGTCAAAGGAAATCCATTTTTTTCCATTATGTGCAAATATGACGATATTTCTTGCTCATATGATCTCGAAAATACGGTACTTTTGCCAGGATTTGCCTGTTTTTGTCCGCGTGTACCGTATACATGTGATATTATTGTTGAACGAGGAATATTGAAGCGTTCCGCAGCAGCATAACTGTTTAACTGTTTTTCCTTTACTAGTCGTACAGCTTCAAGAAGAGTGGCACTGCAATACGTTTTCTCCTTTTTTCTTTTATAGTTTCTGACCATCTAATAACAAAATTGTAATTTTGTATTAATTCGTACATTTTATTATTTAAGCTATTTATTTAATTTTGTTAAGAGTACGCAGAACCTAAAACACTTCACACTACATACACTAATTGCAGCTAAATGTTTATGCGAATACGTGAAATTCGCTTATCGAAATGTCGACACGGAACGTCACTAGGGATTTGCAGTTTTCATACAAAAAGCATGGGGCGATTGCAACTGCAAAAATAGTTGCAATAACCCACGTGCACAACAAGTTGAGGTTAATGTAACTATATCAATAAAATGTTAATTATAACACCTAGAGTTTTACGAAATATACCAAAAATACTTACGGTTTATCTTGTTTTTAGGATGCACTTTTATTTGTCCTTGCAACGACTCGTAATATTTTTAATGCCATAAAACTCAACACACGACGCGGCAACACGTTGTTCCAAAATGGCGGCTGACAGAAAATGATCTGTCAGTACTATAGTAAGTCAACTAGTGATGCCATCTGTACTTCATTTTAAAAAACTATGATTCCTCTTTACTCCAATAGATAGAGCTATCTACAAAAATCATTAGATTGAGAGAAAATCGAATTAGTTGCTTTAGCCTCATAGTTGCTTTCGCCCCGGGTGACCTTACATGTACATAAATTTGCACTCACAACGTTATCCACTTAATATATCTATACTAATATTATAAAGCTGAAGAATTTGTTTGTTTGTTTGAACGCGCTAATCTCAGGAACTACTGGTCCGAATTGGAAATTATTTTAGTGCTGGATAGCTCATTTATCGAGGAAGGCTATAGGCTATATAACATCACGCTACGACCCACGAAACAAAACGATTAGCGAGGTTAAGCAACGTTGGGTGCAGTCAGTCTATAGATGGGTGACCGCTTAGTGCTATTTCATCGGAGCGTCTCCGTGTTCCGGAGGGCACGTAAAAAGTCGGTCCCGGTTGCTGCCAAATTGACAGCTGTCGTTAAGCCATGTCAGAGGCCTACGGGCGGCTTGAACAACTCTTGACAACAGGTTGGCCACTAACCACACGAAAAGAAAGAAGAAGACAACAATTGTGATGTATTATATTTAATTGTTATATTATAATTGCATATGCACATTTGATTATTTCTATAATTAATAATTATCATTGTTATTTGTTACTGTACTAATTTTATACTTTGAAATGCAATTAATCGATATTTAACTCTCTAATGCCCTTTTATGTACCCGTATAACGTGTATGCGAAAGGAGCATGCTAAGACGCCATAATAATTCGAGCCCACAGCGCACACCTATAAAGGCTAATGATAATAATAGTAAGCAATGACAATAATTAATTAGCATAAGAAGCGATTTACAAAAGACACTTCATGGCATTTTAAAGTTATCAAATCTTTTTATATCTCATCAATACAATTTATATTAAATATGTGCTATATTATTTTACACATTATTTTAATTTATTTATGAGTACATACTATTAGGAATGAAATAAAACAGAATACATTGCAGTTTTATAGCTTATAGGTAAAAGTCGTCGATATTAACAGCAATAAATATACACTAATCGTCACAATGGAGTTGCAAAACAAGCAACGATATTGACATTTACGTTTTCCGGCGTCATACAAGTTAGAGATGGTGTTGCCATAATAAACTCAAAACCGCGATACATCGATAATAGACATTGCTTTAAGTTAATCAAAGCAATCTTGCAAAGATAAAACTAATAATTATTATTAGTTTTTGTATTATATTTGTATAAAAATGAAATGAACGATTAAAATAATAATTATATAATATAGCAATGGTAAATTACTATTTCGATTAATTACCTGCCGATATATTTTGAGTAATGGCAACATTTTCACGTTAATGTACTTGCTTCCAAGTTCTATTACATAGTTTAGTCGTTTTATTGTTTAATATTTTTAGAAAATATTACCTACTTGTACAGAATAATAAATACAAGGAAAAACTGGGATAAATATTAATATATATTTTAGTATAGCCAATTTCTTGTGCAACTCTGGGCCTAATACTGGCATGCCCCTTTCATAATGATGTGTCGAGTAATAACGGCGTGAAAGCGGGACAAACAAACTCACATTCGCATTTATAATTTTACTAGATTTTGCCCGCGGCTGCGTTGGCGTAAATGTAGGCTAGGTTAGGTTAGGTTAACAACAGTGCTTTTGGGTAGGTCTCTTTGCGTAGTAGCCTGCCGTTTCATACGGCGGGCCGAAACCTCGGCGGGGTCGCGACCGCATGTGCAAGTGATTCGCGCGGCCCTGTCGATAGTGGTTTTGTCGAGGAACACCGTGGTAGGTTTAGTCGGTATTCCGGGAGGTACATTATTCTAATTCCATCTTTCTATTACCCCAGCGAGTCCGACATAACCCCTCCACCCACCCCCGCGGAGGGGTACGCGTCATGCATTCCCACGCGTAAAAAAAAAAGTTTAACAACAGTGATTTTTCTTGATGAAAACCCTTTGTCATTTTCTGCACCCCTGAGAACGTGTATAAAAAATTTCATGATGATCGGTTCAGAAGTTAAGGCGTGAAAGCGTAACAAACAAATTCACATTCTTACTTCCTAATCCTAACTAATATTAAAAATGCGAATGTGAGTTTGTTTGTTACACTTTCACGTCTTAACTACACGATCAATCATCAAGAAATTTCGCATACAAGTTGTCGTGAGTACAGAAAATGACATTGGTATCTTTCATGCCCAAAAAGCACTGTTTCCGAGGAATAGACAATGGACATAACCTGCATTTATGCGAGCGAAGCAGCGAGCATAATTTGATTTATAATATTAGTTAGGATTACAATTAGGTTAGAAAAGCGTGGTTGTATCCTTATTCAACCACGCTTTTCTAAATCTAAATGTTTATACATACATTAATGAGAAAAGCTCGCCTCCAATGCGTAGTAGATTTATAACTATTATTATCAGATAAATGTTGATGTTTTATTACTTGGATAGGGATTGATATCATGCACCTTTATTATCTATCATCATGAAAACGTCACCACAATAAATAGTTACATGACAAATTATAATAATCTCATCGCATGTTATTTACATTCGATCAGATTATGAGCAACAAAATGGCCACTAAGCCCTTGTCTTTGACTACAGATAAGATAAACAATATCTGTCGATACACTTTAAATATATACCGAGTACAGCCAAAACGTGTTAAAAAAATACATTATATTCAAAAAACCATCGATCGAATATTGTTTTAGTTGTGTACGCCGGGTACTCTGTTCTTAGTTGTGTATAATAGTACACGAAATGTATAATTACGGGTGTTGATGTGTGTTTTCGAGTGTGTTTGTGCGTATGATAAACTGTCGTTTCCGGAAATGTGTTGGGTTATAGATAACTGGGCAAACAGATGACATCAACAATGATTTTTAGAGTTATAATGTAAGTATATGTAAATATTATATTATTCTATAGTTAGTTTTGACTTGGTTTAACGGTGCAGGAAAATATCGTGAGAAAACCTGCATATCTGAGAGTTTTCGATAATGTTCTCGAAAATGTGTGAAAACGCTAGCCCACACGGTTTATATTTTACTGTATTACTGAGAAAAGGCCCGTGTTCAGCAGTGGGAAAGTTTATAATAATATAATATAATAATAATAATAATATTCTACCACATACACACAACACCATCTAGCACAAACTAAGCAGAGCTTTTACTATGGGTTCTAGACAAGGGATAAACATACATATATACTTTTTTTTTTTTGTAAATACGTACATATTATACATAGAAACACCCAAACCAAGACCAACATCCATGTTCATGCACACAAATGTTTGACTTGTGCGGGAATCGAACCCGCGATTTCAGGCGTGGCAGTCGGTTACACCAACCACTACGCCATCGAGGCCAAAATAAAGCTGATATTATTTATGTATGAATGAATATCTTGGTAAATTTTCTTTTCGGTTAAATACTTCCCACGCTGGTTATGATGTTTTTGTCGCGTGGATTTTCATAAACTAATGTTTATAAAGTTTATTTAAAGAATTATTTGAATAAATAATGCACAATAAAAAAACCATCCGGACTCGACCCATTTTCTTCATACAAAGCGTATGTACCTCCATATTTAATATATACAGTGGTGGACATATAATTAGAAACACTTGCGACGTATTTCACATTATACAAGGCACATTGCCGTAAAACTTTTCTTTTTGGAAATAAGACAACAAAATGCATAGAATACGTTCAACAACTTATAATTCATTAAAAAACAAATAAATATCCGAGTTTACAACTACCATTTAGATATTTAGTTACATACAAACAACTAAACGACATTTAAAGTACCATCCGTCATGGACAAGTAATTAGAAACAATAAAGAAATGAGATAAAATCTAAGTTTAACGTGTTAACGTCATCAATTTCAAATTATTTATGTAAAATTTTGTTTGGTTTACTAAATTTCTTAAAAAATAATATTTTGTTGCATAGCCTTTGTTATTAATGACGCCTCTGCAACGACGTGGCATTGATTCAAGTAATTTCATACATTTATCGAGTGGGATCGAGTTCCATGCTTCAACAAAGGCTTCGTAATGTTCATTTTGACTGGAATTACGTTTAATGGAGACTTTTTTTTAACGACGTACCCGAAATGTTAATATGATTTAAATCGGGATTATTTGCAGGCCAGTCTAACATGGTAACACGTTGCTCACTAAGAAAGGATTTAACACTGCGGGCCGTGTGTTTAGGGTCGTTATCGTGCTGAAAGATCCAGATCACAGGCAAATTGTCGTCGGTGTAGGGAATCATTGTCTCGTCTAAGATGTTTTTGTATTGAAATTGATCCATTATACCTTCAATCTTACGGGTCCAACTCCGCAAGCAGAAAAACATCCCCATACATTAATGTTACCACCGCCGTGTTGGACTATGCTCCTCGTGTATTTATAATCAAAATCATGGTTTATTGGACGTCTAACGTAGCGTTTGCCGCCTGAATTCACCATATTTAGTTTTATTTCATCCGAGAATAACATCTTTTCCATTCTCGTACGGTCCAGTTAAGATATTTCTTTGCAAATAATAATCGCTTCTCTCGGTGTTGCTTGGTAAGAAGCGGTACCTTTCGAGAAACTCTCCCGATCAATTTAGCTTCCACTAATCTGCGGCGTACCAGTTTCGAGGAAATGTTCCTTGGGTCATCAAGTGGAAAAACTTCATTTCTAATCTCGTTGGAGCCTTTAAACGGGTTTTGTTTAGCTATACGTATTATTTGGAAATCTTCCCGGGGAGACGTTTTCCTTGGACGAGCCTTTCTAACAACACTTTTAGTGGTTCCGTTTCTTTTATAATGAGCAATAGTGTTGAAAACTTTCTTCACAGAACATTCTAGATGATTAGCAATTCTTCTATAAGGCCACTTTCGATCTAAATGTAATTTAACAATTAATTGCCTAGTTGACTCGTCACAACTCTTATTTTTACCCATTTTAACAAAACTTATAATTCACTTAATTCCAAATTGACGTTTAATTGCCGCCAAAACTACAAAAAAAGCGCAGAAAGAGGTTTTATTTTAAATTTAAATAATGGCACCACCCATGGATCCTGTTTCTAATTAGTTGTCCAAGCGGCCAGTAATAGAAATTCAACTATCATTCATATTTAAACTCTTTTAATAATTAAAGATAGAACAGATTTCTATTTAAAATATTTTATGACTGGTTTAACTCATTGGCTATATTCTGACATAGTTAATAGTGATTTAATCTATATACTTTTTACTCATAACGATAGTTCATTCTGTGTTTACCTAAGTTTTATATACTGTTTCTAATTATATGTCCACCACTGTATATATATATATATATATATATTATATATTACGAAGAACTCTTTTATGGTCGGTAATTTTTTTGCTGCAAATCCCGATGTTTGTTCTGCATATCACTGCATTTGTTTACACAGCCAACTGACGTCATGACCACAGATCAATAAAGCGTCCACTGCGTCCAGCGTTTTCGTCAAATTACGCGCAAAATTTGAGAATGCAAAATTTATATGCATGTTTATGGCACTTATCGATTGAATAAAAATTTTGTGAATTTTTTAGAACTTCATTAGCACCATTAATTCTAATTGAGACACTTTTCTAAAATGGGTGTAATACACCTTCTTAAAGACACTTTTAAGGGCACGCCCCTTAAAAGTGTCTTTAAGAAATTGTCAGTTTTATTGACTATTAATTTGACGATAACTTACTCCATATACCAATTTTTCAAGTTTTGTTTGAATGATTGGTGTTTTTGTACCAATAATTTTATAATTCGACCCTCTTTCTCTTTGGCTATCAAGTCAATGACGTAATTTCAATTGTTAACTAAAGACTGCTATGACTCAGTGATTATCACTTTGATTATCAAAAAAGATAGGAACCTGTTGCTCAGTTTAATCAAATTAGTTCAACTTTCCATCTAGATAATAACAGTAGGTCAGGTAATGCTGTAGCAAATTCGAAACTAGTAAAGTTTTCAGCAACTTAGAAGAAGAAGAAGAATACCAGCCCTGTATCAAACTGTTCCACTGCTGGGCATAGGCCTCTTTTCAGTGTGTGAAGGGTTAGGGATAGTCTACTATACCGGCCCGTGGCGGGTTGGCAGACTTCACATATCTTCGAGAACATTATGGAGAACTCTCAGACATATAGGTTTCCTTACGATGTTTTCCTTCACCATTAAAGCGAGCGATAATTAACTTTTATCTACGTAAAAGACGCTCAGATCCCTAATTTCTGCCGGTCATAAATATAGTTTGTTTCGTAATAAAACTGAATTCACAGTGCGATGTACATTGACACTGTCATGACTTATTATTTGATTGTGTCATCCACACGATCAAAAGAAAATTCATCTCGGCAATGTAAATAATTGTTTTCTTTATTTACCAGGACTTGCTATGCTTTTTTGTTGTATTTATTTATTCAACAGGCACAACTACAGATAACAAATTATGAATATGAATAATAAAAGTGATGGAGATAATTTACATGTTAATTTGAAATCCAATTATGGTGAGCACAGCTTTTGAAGAAAAATAATTTACAATTAAAAGGTAGCTAGGTTAAAAAGGAGAATATTATGTTAGGTAAAAGCAAAATACAAAAATTTTATTTTCAATTATGACATAGAAATCCAAAACAATAATGTCATAAAAACACATGCAAAAAAATCATCTCCAAAAAAAATAAATTGATCTCATTTTACCAACCGTAAACTTTTGATACCGTATCTGTCCCAATTCTTCTAACGGAGATATAAATGGTTGGTATATATGATCTGCAACTGAACGTAATAGCTGTAATTCCTCTTATCAAGAGTTTGCAAAGAGTAAAAATCGATATCAGGTTTACTGATAATTTAGCTATTACTCACGAGATGCCACAGGGCGGCGTTTATGGGCCTTCTTGTCCAATATTAATATCTATACAACCTTGAATTACGTAGCGGTGTTATCTTCACTTTTAGCAATGATACTGACATTATTTTTTTATTATATGCTCAGAAGGGGTTAGTCATGCTTTCTGAATGACTAAGAATAATAGATATAATACATTTTAGTTAACGTTTGTTCAGCTCGTGATATGAGTGATACTTATAAATCGAATACTATTTAAACTTATAGTTTTATAAACTAACTTGACAACTTTATAAATACCACAATTTTTCTGTTACACCCTGTTTAAGTACCTACTTAGGTATAATACATATCACGTATTTATTGACTAGCTAAGTATATAATACGGTAAATAATAAACATATCAAGCGTAATCACTTAGATATCAGTATTTTTTTACAATAGCTACTGTTCTGCTTATCTTTTTATTATTAACTAGATTTGACCAGCCGCTTCACTCGCCTAACTAGAAATTTATTGCCAGAAACTAGATTAACGCGAGTTTTTTGTTAATCTAGATTCTGGCAATAAATTACTGTCCCTCGAAAACAGTACTATTTTTCTGGGTGAGAGATACCCTATGTCCTTTTCTGTACCTCTGACAAAGTGTATGCGACAAATTTCAAAAAATCCACATTCGCATACATTATGTTAGTTAGGTTTGTAACGTATGTTAATTTTGAAGTGACACATGTCCTCTGTGCTCAATGCGTTACCATGAAAAGAGATTGGGATGCCTTTGTCTTGACATTATCGGCTTATAATTATAATAATAATTACTACCTGTATCAAGATATTTCTTCGCTACACACATTGGATGTCTATCTATGAAACCTCCGCTCTGTATTAAGAAATTAGGTAATGTTGTCTTTGTTATAAATTATGAGGAAGGATTGAAAAGTTCATGCACTTGTAAATTCGCTTTTGCTCAACTGAAATCAATCTTAGTACCAAGGTAGAAAATAGAACAGCATTAGAATATTCGAGTTCATTTACAATGATGTATTGAGTTCGTTTAAATGGGATATCTATTGTGTTTACGATCTCTTTGATAACAAACCCATAGATTTCAATATGAGATTACCCACTTAGCCGATGTCTTTTTTGATCGTAGGCATCGTTGGTCGGCGAATAGAGGATAATCCTTGAACCTCTCTAATCAAATCAAAAATATTAGCGATATATTTGTCATAGTTGTGTAAAAAACATAATTGACATATTTGATTAGTAATACATGTTATTAATAAAAGTCTATTTTAGAATTATCACGAAATTAGATGTAGGAAAAATAGCAGTCAATTCATCAGTAATGACCTGATAATTATATTGTTCATTAATGTATATTGATATGATATTATCAGATAATAATAGCCTTTGTTTATTTAGTTATGCATTCGTCATAGCATTATGACATCAATGCGGCTATGGACTACAAAATAAATAATCAAATATTAACATGTTTTGGTCAAAAATTAATTGGATTTTTGGTTTGTCTCATAAAAGCATAATAAAGCGTCATGTAAAGTCAAATTATTTACTAATTCAGGCCACAAAGTAGCACTTATATGAACGTCAAAGTTAGTGATTTGAAAGAAGTAGCTGAATTTATATTTAGGTTGAATGTTGCTGGTATTTGACAATTCATATCTACAAGGTTGCATTATATCAGTTTCTTACTCAAAATATGGAGAATAAACAAATGGGTGAGAGAGACACAGTATTTTGGCGAACGTGCATAATTTTAACGCCAATCTATATATATAAAACTCTTCCGTTACTGAGTGACTGACAGACAACGCACAGCCGAAACTACTGAACGCAAGAAACTGAAATTTGGCATGTATTTTCCTTGGAGAGTGTAGGGCAGCACTAAGAGAGGATTTTTGGAAATTCCACCCCGAAGGGGGTGAAAGGCGTGAAACTCGATATTCATACGGGAACGGGACTTACGCGGGTGAAACCGCGGGAAAACTACTAGTATAATATAATATGTGACGGTTAAAATGAGCATTCCATTGTAACTTTGAATCAATAAACAATGTGGACTCTATGGTTTTATTACAACTTCTATTACTGCTATGCTGCAGCGACTTAATTGTTCAAAGCTATGTATGTTATCTTAGTATCTTATGTTATTTATGCTATCTTAGTTAGTTACGTACTAAATAATTTTACAGTAAAACTTTTTGTTATTTAAATCAGTAAATTATTTACTTTGTGGAAAATTCCATGTTCCTATCACTGCATATAATAAAACGAAGTCCCATATCGCGTCTGTCTGCCTGTTCTCGATAACCTCAAAAACTACTGAACGGTTTTTTATGCGGTTTTAACCAGTAGACAGAGTGATTCATGAGGATGGTTTAGGTGTATGTGGGATGTAAATGAGAAGTGTTCTTGTGTGGATACTCAAATGAAATAACTCGATATACTATATGGATATATATATATATATTGTCTGTTACCAGTTTGAACTACTAATATAAATACATATTGGACTACGACCTAACTTAGTGGTTGCAGGAAGATGACTGTTCGCGGCGCTACTGTATACTTGCGCCTAATTACACAAAACTAAAGCGTCAGCAGTGTCGCTACAGTGTATCATTTGTTAAGGTTTTGTACTACCCGTGCGAAGAGGCGCTCATAGCCAGTTGCAACCACTAACCGGTAAACGATTAGCGAGGTTAAGCAACGTCGGGTGCGGTCAGTCTGTAGATGGGTGACCGCTTAGTGGTATTTCATCTGAGCGTCTCCGTGCTTCGGAGGGCACGTAAAAAGTCGGTCCCGGTTGTTGTCAAATTGACAGCAGTCGTAAAGCCATGTCAGAGGCCTACGGGCGGCTTGAACAACTCTTGACAACAGGTTGGCCACTAACCACACGAAAATAAGAAGAAGACTACCCGTGCGAAACCGAGGCGAGTAGAAAGTCTTATTTTAAAAAATCGTCAACAAACTGTAGGAAGACACAAATATTTCTTTAGTAATATCGTAAAAGCTTTATGTAAATAACAATTTAAACTGGGCCCATAATCAAACCTTGCAGTACGCTCTATTGTTCAGGTAAGTCATTGAATTGATTTACTTATAGATACTGGATGCTGTTCTTTTATTTTTTCATTTATACTTGTGATAAGTACTAGCGCAATACTCGTATGGCGCAGTGCTTAAAGCGATCGTCTTGCTATTTACACTACGCTGATGATACGCTAGGCTACATTCCCATGTAGCCAGCATGTACATTATTTGAATGTTAGTAAAGTGTCCTGGGGCACTTAAAGTTTTCTAGGACGGCAGTTATCATTTTAAACTAACTTATTTATTATGGAGAATGTCTAATCTCTCTCGCAGTCTAAACCCACATTTTACCATTACGGTGTGAAAGACCCTGCACTACACTGACAATCGGCCTCGATGGCGTAGTGGTTAGTGTAACCGCCTGCCACGCCTGAGATCGTGGGTTCGATTCCCGCACAAGTCAAACATTTGTGTGCATGAACATGGATGTTTGTCTTGGTCTAGGTATTTCTATGTATAATATGTATGTATTTACAAAAAAAATATTCATTGTCTCGTACCCATAGTACAAGCTCTGCTTAGTTTAAGCTAGATGGTGTTGTGTGTATGTGGTAGAATATTATTATTATATTATAATTAATTTGGTGACGGCACGAAAAGTGTCTATTGAACTCTTAGTCAACGAACAAAACGCAGTAACATAAGTACTAATCTTATACCAGTTTCTAGTAAAAGAATGGTACTGTCACGTTTTAGTTGACAACAACAAGCCAATCCATTTGAAAAGTATGGATATAATCAAAGCACGGATGAGCGTGAAAATGTGATAGCAAGATCGATATCAGTCTCCGTAGATTAAAGTGATTGACAGCTTATCATAAGTATCTATCGTATTCGTATCATTATTCATCATATCATTATTTATTACTGTATGCCTCATTCGTTCCGTTTTATAGAGCTTGCGTTTTCGTTTGTATTTGATGGTAAGTCTTGGTCCCGAATTTGATTCGATTCCTAGTTTATACATATGACGTCAAAAAATATATTTTTTCGATATTAAAACTTTCACCTATTTGGAGTTAGTAAAAGAAGAGAAATTTCGGCAGCTATGGTTCTTTACATGCCTATCCTCGAAAGGGTAGGTATATTATTTCCCCATTTCGTCAGCCATGCTTTTCGGTAAAATGTAATAGGAGGGAAATCTATTGACGTCTATTGGGCGTGGTGCCAGACTTCGTTCTGCTACTTAGAATTTCTTGTCAAAAAGACCCAACAGCACTTGATTGCCCTGACCTAAATCGAACCCGAGGACTAAATGCACAGTAGTCGCACTCACTACCGCTGAGCCACTAAGACAGGCATTGTGTAATTGGGCGTTATTGTAAGGATATTTTCAGTAGTAGTATGTAGTATGAAAATGTGCTCGATAAAGGACAATACGCCCTTTTTATTTGGGACCTAATAAAAAATAATAATTTGGTTAGTATATCTGCCCACCCCTAGGTGGATACAGGCGTGTGTCTATGTACATAATTATGTAATACATAATAATATGTACATATTCAAAGGAATAATGTATGACGAAATAGTGCATGCGGTCAACACGCAATTACGAGTGTTGAAGTAATATTGTCTTACGTTTACGCGAATGCTTTATTTATATTGTATTATTATGAATTTTAGCTATTTAAATTAATTAAAACTTTTTATATTTAAGTTTACACTTTGCTCCGATGTTTTGGTTGCTGTACAGCAGCCATGTTCACGGGGTGAGTAAGATGGTAGTTGTCTCAATGTTCTGAAGTGTAGTTATTTCAAAGTACCCGAATATAATTTGATCTTTGGTGTTTTTATTTACGCAGAATGAGCTCAAAGTCATGTCATGTTATCTAACAGTATTGTAACTCGGCCCTGTCTTTGAAATAATTACCCACAGTCACGTGGTACGCAAACACGTATACTGAGAGGGTTGTCAACCTACTCAGTATTTTAATTTCATCTACCTGCTTGAGTTTCTTTCTAGTTTGGTGAATGTAAATATTATATTTTTTATTTATAAAATGAAATTTGTTGTGTATGAAATAGGAAGTGTTCAATAAAAATCATGTTGAAATTTTTGATTAGTAGATTTAATATTGAGACTAAAAAATATTTGGGCCTCGACTAAGACGTACGAAAGGCTTACGAAAGGCTATTGTGAAATTTAATAGTACAAAAAAATCCGCATTCTGGTAAAATTATTAATAAAAATACTTTTGTTTACAATTGCACGTTGCCATAATTATTATGTAAGTACTTGTAATTATTTCAATCAAATATTAACAAATCGCACGTTTACTGCTTATAAAACCATCACACCATCTGTTCGACACTGCGGCGCATTCGCGACTGGTTGTGTAGGTACCTAGTGTATACCGACCTCGAGGCCCGTAGGTATGACTCGCGTTCCTACCATTAGTATGAAGATAGAATACTGTTAGATAACATTACCGTGTCCAAGTATCATGAAGTCTAGCTGTGTTTTGCTTCTTCTCGGGTTTGACTATTTGAATCACTGGATCCCATGCTGTTGGTAAATTCCAATCATCTTCTCTATTAAAATAATTATGTTTTTTTAATTTCAATATCCTTGCGAAGCATGAAAATTCGTATAAAGTAGTTTAATTTCAAAGAGTGTGAGTTGATCCATGAGCGGTACAAATCAAAAATGTTTTGTGTTCCACAAAAAGAACGACATAATACATTTTAGTTAACGTTTGTTCAGCTCGTGATATGAGTGATACTTATAAATCGAATACTATTTAAACTTATAGTCTTATAAACTAACTTGACAACTTTATAAATACCACAATTTTTCTGTTACACCCTGTTTAAGTACCTACTTAGGTATAATACATATCACGTATTTATTGACTAGCTAAGTATATAATACGGTAAATAATAAACATATCAAGCGTAATCACTTAGATATCAGTATTTTTTTACAATAGCTACTGTTCTGCTTATCTTTTTATTATTAACTAGATTTGACCAGCCGCTTCACTCGCCTAACTAGAAATTTATTGCCAGAAACTAGATTAACGCGAGTTTTTTGTTAATCTAGATTCTGGCAATAAATTACTGTCCCTCGAAAACAGTACTATTTTTCTGGGTGAGAGATACCCTATGTCCTTTTCTGTACCTCTGACAAAGTGTATGCGACAAATTTCAAAAAATCCACATTCGCATACATTATGTTAGTTAGGTTTGTAACGTATGTTAATTTTGAAGTGACACATGTCCTCTGTGCTCAATGCGTTACCATGAAAAGAGATTGGGATGCCTTTGTCTTGACATTATCGGCTTATAATTATAATAATAATTACTACCTGTATCAAGATATTTCTTCGCTACACACATTGGATGTCTATCTATGAAACCTCCGCTCTGTATTAAGAAATTAGGTAATGTTGTCTTTGTTATAAATTATGAGGAAGGATTGAAAAGTTCATGCACTTGTAAATTCGCTTTTGCTCAACTGAAATCAATCTTAGTACCAAGGTAGAAAATAGAACAGCATTAGAATATTCGAGTTCATTTACAATGATGTATTGAGTTCGTTTAAATGGGATATCTATTGTGTTTACGATCTCTTTGATAACAAACCCATAGATTTCAATATGAGATTACCCACTTAGCCGATGTCTTTTTTGATCGTAGGCATCGTTGGTCGGCGAATAGAGGATAATCCTTGAACCTCTCTAATACATGTTAAAATATTAGCGATATATTTGTCATAGTTGTGTAAAAAACATAATTGACATATTTGATTAGTAATACATGTTATTAATAAAAGTCTATTTTAGAATTATCACGAAATTAGATGTAGGAAAAATAGCAGTCAATTCATCAGTAATGACCTGATAATTATATTGTTCATTAATGTATATTGATATGATATTATCAGATAATAATAGCCTTTGTTTATTTAGTTATGCATTCGTCATAGCATTATGACATCAATGCGGCTATGGACTACAAAATAAATAATCAAATATTAACATGTTTTGGTCAAAAATTAATTGGATTTTTGGTTTGTCTCATAAAAGCATAATAAAGCGTCATGTAAAGTCAAATTATTTACTAATTCAGGCCACAAAGTAGCACTTATATGAACGTCAAAGTTAGTGATTTGAAAGAAGTAGCTGAATTTATATTTAGGTTGAATGTTGCTGGTATTTGACAATTCATATCTACAAGGTTGCATTATATCAGTTTCTTACTCAAAATATGGAGAATAAACAAATGGGTGAGAGAGACACAGTATTTTGGCGAACGTGCATAATTTTAACGCCAATCTATATATATAAAACTCTTCCGTTACTGAGTGACTGACAGACATCGCACAGCCGAAACTACTGAACGCAAGAAACTGAAATTTGGCATGTATTTTCCTTGGAGAGTGTAGGGGAGCACTAAGAGAGGATTTTTGGAAATTCCACCCCGAAGGGGGTGAAAGGCGTGAAACTCGATATTCATACGGGAACGGGACTTACGCGGGTGAAACCGCGGGAAAACTACTAGTATAATATAATATGTGACGGTTAAAATGGGCATTCCATTGTAACTTTGAATCAATAAACAATGTGGGCTCTATAGTTTTATTACAACTTCTATTACTGCTATGCTGCAGCGACTTAATTGTTCAAAGCTATGTATGTTATCTTAGTATCTTATGTTATTTATGCTATCTTAGTTAGTTACGTACTAAATAATTTTACAGTAAAACTTTTTGTTATTTAAATCAGTAAATTATTTACTTTGTGGAAAATTCCATGTTCCTATCACTGCATATAATAAAACGAAGTCCCATATCGCGTCTGTCTGCCTGTTCTCGATAACCTCAAAAACTACTGAACGGTTTTTTATGCGGTTTTAACCAGTAGACAGAGTGATTCATGAGGATGGTTTAGGTGTATGTGGGATGTAAATGAGAAGTGTTCTTGTGTGGATACTCAAATGAAATAACTCGATATACTATATGGATATATATATATATATTGTCTGTTACCAGTTTGAACTACTAATATAAATACATATTGGACTACGACCTAACTTAGTGGTTGCAGGAAGATGACTGTTCGCGGTGCTACTGTATACTTGCGCCTAATTACACAAAACTAAAGCGTCAGCAGTGTCGCTACAGTGTATCATTTGTTAAGGTTTTGTACTACCCGTGCGAAGAGGCGCTCATAGCCAGTTGCAACCACTAACCGGTAAACGATTAGCGAGGTTAAGCAACGTCGGGTGCGGTCAGTCTGTAGATGGGTGACCGCTTAGTGGTATTTCATCTGAGCGTCTCCGTGCTTCGGAGGGCACGTAAAAAGTCGGTCCCGGTTGTTGTCAAATTGACAGCAGTCGTAAAGCCATGTCAGAGGCCTACGGGCCTACGGCCTACGGCTTGAACAACTCTTGACAACAGGTTGGCCACTAACCACACGAAAATAAGAAGAAGACTACCCGTGCGAAACCGAGGCGAGTTGAAAGTCTTATTTTAAAAAATCGTCAACAAACTGTAGGAAGACACAAATATTTCTTTAGTAATATCGTAAAAGCTTTATGTAAATAACAATTTAAACTGGGCCCATAATCAAACCTTGCAGTACGCTCTATTGTTCAGGTAAGTCATTGAATTGATTTACTTATAGATACTGGATGCTGTTCTTTTATTTTTTCATTTATACTTGTGATAAGTACTAGCGCAATACTCGTATGGCGCAGTGCTTAAAGCGATCGTCTTGCTATTTACACTACGCTGATGATACGCTAGGCTACATGGGACCAACAAACAGTTATTATTTGAATGTTAGTAAAGTGTCCTGGGGCACTTAAAGTTTTCTAGGACGGCAGTTATCATTTTAAACTAACTTATTTATTATGGAGAATGTCTAATCTCTCTCGCAGTCTAAACCCACATTTTACCATTACGGTGTGAAAGACCCTGCACTACACTGACAATCGGCCTCGATGGCGTAGTGGTTAGTGTAACCGCCTGCCACGCCTGAGATCGTGGGTTCGATTCCCGCACAAGTCAAACATTTGTGTGCATGAACATGGATGTTTGTCTTGGTCTAGGTATTTCTATGTATAATATGTATGTATTTACAAAAAAAATATTCATTGTCTCGTACCCATAGTACAAGCTCTGCTTAGTTTAAGCTAGATGGTGTTGTGTGTATGTGGTAGAATATTATTATTATATTATAATTAATTTGGTGACGGCACGAAAAGTGTCTATTGAACTCTTAGTCAACGAACAAAACGCAGTAACATAAGTACTAATCTTATACCAGTTTCTAGTAAAAGAATGGTACTGTCACGTTTTAGTTGACAACAACAAGCCAATCCATTTGAAAAGTATGGATATAATCAAAGCACGGATGAGCGTGAAAATGTGATAGCAAGATCGATATCAGTCTCCGTAGATTAAAGTGATTGACAGCTTATCATAAGTATCTATCGTATTCGTATCATTATTCATCATATCATTATTTATTACTGTATGCCTCATTCGTTCCGTTTTATAGAGCTTGCGTTTTCGTTTGTATTTGATGGTAAGTCTTGGTCCCGAATTTGATTCGATTCCTAGTTTATACATATGACGTCAAAAAATATATTTTTTCGATATTAAAACTTTCACCTATTTGGAGTTAGTAAAAGAAGAGAAATTTCGGCAGCTATGGTTCTTTACATGCCTATCCTCGAAAGGGTAGGTATATTATTTCCCCATTTCGTCAGCCATGCTTTTCGGTAAAATGTAATAGGAGGGAAATCTATTGACGTCTATTGGGCGTGGTGCCAGACTTCGTTCTGCTACTTAGAATTTCTTGTCAAAAAGACCCAACAGCACTTGATTGCCCTGACCTAAATCGAACCCGAGGACTAAATGCACAGTAGTCGCACTCACTACCGCTGAGCCACTAAGACAGGCATTGTGTAATTGGGCGTTATTGTAAGGATATTTTCAGTAGTAGTATGTAGTATGAAAATGTGCTCGATAAAGGACAATACGCCCTTTTTATTTGGGACCTAATAAAAAATAATAATTTGGTTAGTATATCTGCCCACCCCTAGGTGGATACAGGCGTGTGTCTATGTACATAATTATGTAATACATAATAATATGTACATATTCAAAGGAATAATGTATGACGAAATAGTGCATGCGGTCAACACGCAATTACGAGTGTTGAAGTAATATTGTCTTACGTTTACGCGAATGCTTTATTTATATTGTATTATTATGAATTTTAGCTATTTAAATTAATTAAAACTTTTTATATTTAAGTTTACACTTTGCTCCGATGTTTTGGTTGCTGTACAGCAGCCATGTTCACGGGGTGAGTAAGATGGTAGTTGTCTCAATGTTCTGAAGTGTAGTTATTTCAAAGTACCCGAATATAATTTGATCTTTGGTGTTTTTATTTACGCAGAATGAGCTCAAAGTCATGTCATGTTATCTAACAGTATTGTAACTCGGCCCTGTCTTTGAAATAATTACCCACAGTCACGTGGTACGCAAACACGTATACTGAGAGGGTTGTCAACCTACTCAGTATTTTAATTTCATCTACCTGCTTGAGTTTCTTTCTAGTTTGGTGAATGTAAATATTATATTTTTTATTTATAAAATGAAATTTGTTGTGTATGAAATAGGAAGTGTTCAATAAAAATCATGTTGAAATTTTTGATTAGTAGATTTAATATTGAGACTAAAAAATATTTGGGCCTCGACTAAGACGTACGAAAGGCTTACGAAAGGCTATTGTGAAATTTAATAGTACAAAAAAATCCGCATTCTGGTAAAATTATTAATAAAAATACTTTTGTTTACAATTGCACGTTGCCATAATTATTATGTAAGTACTTGTAATTATTTCAATCAAATATTAACAAATCGCACGTTTACTGCTTATAAAACCATCACACCATCTGTTCGACACTGCGGCGCATTCGCGACTGGTTGTGTAGGTACCTAGTGTATACCGACCTCGAGGCCCGTAGGTATGACTCGCGTTCCTACCATTAGTATGAAGATAGAATACTGTTAGATAACATTACCGTGTCCAAGTATCATGAAGTCTAGCTGTGTTTTGCTTCTTCTCGGGTTTGACTATTTGAATCACTGGATCCCATGCTGTTGGTAAATTCCAATCATCTTCTCTATTAAAATAATTATGTTTTTTTAATTTCAATATCCTTGCGAAGCATGAAAATTCGTATAAAGTAGTTTAATTTCAAAGAGTGTGAGTTGATCCATGAGCGGTACAAATCAAAAATGTTTTGTGTTCCACAAAAAGAACGACATAATACATTTTAGTTAACGTTTGTTCAGCTCGTGATATGAGTGATACTTATAAATCGAATACTATTTAAACTTATAGTCTTATAAACTAACTTGACAACTTTATAAATACCACAATTTTTCTGTTACACCCTGTTTAAGTACCTACTTAGGTATAATACATATCACGTATTTATTGACTAGCTAAGTATATAATACGGTAAATAATAAACATATCAAGCGTAATCACTTAGATATCAGTATTTTTTTACAATAGCTACTGTTCTGCTTATCTTTTTATTATTAACTAGATTTGACCAGCCGCTTCACTCGCCTAACTAGAAATTTATTGCCAGAAACTAGATTAACGCGAGTTTTTTGTTAATCTAGATTCTGGCAATAAATTACTGTCCCTCGAAAACAGTACTATTTTTCTGGGTGAGAGATACCCTATGTCCTTTTCTGTACCTCTGACAAAGTGTATGCGACAAATTTCAAAAAATCCACATTCGCATACATTATGTTAGTTAGGTTTGTAACGTATGTTAATTTTGAAGTGACACATGTCCTCTGTGCTCAATGCGTTACCATGAAAAGAGATTGGGATGCCTTTGTCTTGACATTATCGGCTTATAATTATAATAATAATTACTACCTGTATCAAGATATTTCTTCGCTACACACATTGGATGTCTATCTATGAAACCTCCGCTCTGTATTAAGAAATTAGGTAATGTTGTCTTTGTTATAAATTATGAGGAAGGATTGAAAAGTTCATGCACTTGTAAATTCGCTTTTGCTCAACTGAAATCAATCTTAGTACCAAGGTAGAAAATAGAACAGCATTAGAATATTCGAGTTCATTTACAATGATGTATTGAGTTCGTTTAAATGGGATATCTATTGTGTTTACGATCTCTTTGATAACAAACCCATAGATTTCAATATGAGATTACCCACTTAGCCGATGTCTTTTTTGATCGTAGGCATCGTTGGTCGGCGAATAGAGGATAATCCTTGAACCTCTCTAATACATGTTAAAATATTAGCGATATATTTGTCATAGTTGTGTAAAAAACATAATTGACATATTTGATTAGTAATACATGTTATTAATAAAAGTCTATTTTAGAATTATCACGAAATTAGATGTAGGAAAAATAGCAGTCAATTCATCAGTAATGACCTGATAATTATATTGTTCATTAATGTATATTGATATGATATTATCAGATAATAATAGCCTTTGTTTATTTAGTTATGCATTCGTCATAGCATTATGACATCAATGCGGCTATGGACTACAAAATAAATAATCAAATATTAACATGTTTTGGTCAAAAATTAATTGGATTTTTGGTTTGTCTCATAAAAGCATAATAAAGCGTCATGTAAAGTCAAATTATTTACTAATTCAGGCCACAAAGTAGCACTTATATGAACGTCAAAGTTAGTGATTTGAAAGAAGTAGCTGAATTTATATTTAGGTTGAATGTTGCTGGTATTTGACAATTCATATCTACAAGGTTGCATTATATCAGTTTCTTACTCAAAATATGGAGAATAAACAAATGGGTGAGAGAGACACAGTATTTTGGCGAACGTGCATAATTTTAACGCCAATCTATATATATAAAACTCTTCCGTTACTGAGTGACTGACAGACATCGCACAGCCGAAACTACTGAACGCAAGAAACTGAAATTTGGCATGTATTTTCCTTGGAGAGTGTAGGGGAGCACTAAGAGAGGATTTTTGGAAATTCCACCCCGAAGGGGGTGAAAGGCGTGAAACTCGATATTCATACGGGAACGGGACTTACGCGGGTGAAACCGCGGGAAAACTACTAGTATAATATAATATGTGACGGTTAAAATGGGCATTCCATTGTAACTTTGAATCAATAAACAATGTGGGCTCTATAGTTTTATTACAACTTCTATTACTGCTATGCTGCAGCGACTTAATTGTTCAAAGCTATGTATGTTATCTTAGTATCTTATGTTATTTATGCTATCTTAGTTAGTTACGTACTAAATAATTTTACAGTAAAACTTTTTGTTATTTAAATCAGTAAATTATTTACTTTGTGGAAAATTCCATGTTCCTATCACTGCATATAATAAAACGAAGTCCCATATCGCGTCTGTCTGCCTGTTCTCGATAACCTCAAAAACTACTGAACGGTTTTTTATGCGGTTTTAACCAGTAGACAGAGTGATTCATGAGGATGGTTTAGGTGTATGTGGGATGTAAATGAGAAGTGTTCTTGTGTGGATACTCAAATGAAATAACTCGATATACTATATGGATATATATATATATATTGTCTGTTACCAGTTTGAACTACTAATATAAATACATATTGGACTACGACCTAACTTAGTGGTTGCAGGAAGATGACTGTTCGCGGTGCTACTGTATACTTGCGCCTAATTACACAAAACTAAAGCGTCAGCAGTGTCGCTACAGTGTATCATTTGTTAAGGTTTTGTACTACCCGTGCGAAGAGGCGCTCATAGCCAGTTGCAACCACTAACCGGTAAACGATTAGCGAGGTTAAGCAACGTCGGGTGCGGTCAGTCTGTAGATGGGTGACCGCTTAGTGGTATTTCATCTGAGCGTCTCCGTGCTTCGGAGGGCACGTAAAAAGTCGGTCCCGGTTGTTGTCAAATTGACAGCAGTCGTAAAGCCATGTCAGAGGCCTACGGGCCTACGGCCTACGGCTTGAACAACTCTTGACAACAGGTTGGCCACTAACCACACGAAAATAAGAAGAAGACTACCCGTGCGAAACCGAGGCGAGTAGAAAGTCTTATTTTAAAAAATCGTCAACAAACTGTAGGAAGACACAAATATTTCTTTAGTAATATCGTAAAAGCTTTATGTAAATAACAATTTAAACTGGGCCCATAATCAAACCTTGCAGTACGCTCTATTGTTCAGGTAAGTCATTGAATTGATTTACTTATAGATACTGGATGCTGTTCTTTTATTTTTTCATTTATACTTGTGATAAGTACTAGCGCAATACTCGTATGGCGCAGTGCTTAAAGCGATCGTCTTGCTATTTACACTACGCTGATGATACGCTAGGCTACATTCCCATGTAGCCAGCATGTACATTATTTGAATGTTAGTAAAGTGTCCTGGGGCACTTAAAGTTTTCTAGGACGGCAGTTATCATTTTAAACTAACTTATTTATTATGGAGAATGTCTAATCTCTCTCGCAGTCTAAACCCACATTTTACCATTACGGTGTGAAAGACCCTGCACTACACTGACAATCGGCCTCGATGGCGTAGTGGTTAGTGTAACCGCCTGCCACGCCTGAGATCGTGGGTTCGATTCCCGCACAAGTCAAACATTTGTGTGCATGAACATGGATGTTTGTCTTGGTCTAGGTATTTCTATGTATAATATGTATGTATTTACAAAAAAAATATTCATTGTCTCGTACCCATAGTACAAGCTCTGCTTAGTTTAAGCTAGATGGTGTTGTGTGTATGTGGTAGAATATTATTATTATATTATAATTAATTTGGTGACGGCACGAAAAGTGTCTATTGAACTCTTAGTCAACGAACAAAACGCAGTAACATAAGTACTAATCTTATACCAGTTTCTAGTAAAAGAATGGTACTGTCACGTTTTAGTTGACAACAACAAGCCAATCCATTTGAAAAGTATGGATATAATCAAAGCACGGATGAGCGTGAAAATGTGATAGCAAGATCGATATCAGTCTCCGTAGATTAAAGTGATTGACAGCTTATCATAAGTATCTATCGTATTCGTATCATTATTCATCATATCATTATTTATTACTGTATGCCTCATTCGTTCCGTTTTATAGAGCTTGCGTTTTCGTTTGTATTTGATGGTAAGTCTTGGTCCCGAATTTGATTCGATTCCTAGTTTATACATATGACGTCAAAAAATATATTTTTTCGATATTAAAACTTTCACCTATTTGGAGTTAGTAAAAGAAGAGAAATTTCGGCAGCTATGGTTCTTTACATGCCTATCCTCGAAAGGGTAGGTATATTATTTCCCCATTTCGTCAGCCATGCTTTTCGGTAAAATGTAATAGGAGGGAAATCTATTGACGTCTATTGGGCGTGGTGCCAGACTTCGTTCTGCTACTTAGAATTTCTTGACAAAAAGACCCAACAGCACTTGATTGCCCTGACCTAAATCGAACCCGTGAACTAAATGCACAGTAGTCGCACTCACTACCGCTGAGCCACTAAGACAGGCATTGTGTAATTGGGCGTTATTGTAAGGATATTTTCAGTAGTAGTATGTAGTATGAAAATGTGCTCGATAAAGGACAATACGCCCTTTTTATTTGGGACCTAATAAAAAATAATAATTTGGTTAGTATATCTGCCCACCCCTAGGTGGATACAGGCGTGTGTCTATGTACATAATTATGTAATACATAATAATATGTACATATTCAAAGGAATAATGTATGACGAAATAGTGCATGCGGTCAACACGCAATTACGAGTGTTGAAGTAATATTGTCTTACGTTTACGCGAATGCTTTATTTATATTGTATTATTATGAATTTTAGCTATTTAAATTAATTAAAACTTTTTATATTTAAGTTTACACTTTGCTCCGATGTTTTGGTTGCTGTACAGCAGCCATGTTCACGGGGTGAGTAAGATGGTAGTTGTCTCAATGTTCTGAAGTGTAGTTATTTCAAAGTACCCGAATATAATTTGATCTTTGGTGTTTTTATTTACGCAGAATGAGCTCAAAGTCATGTCATGTTATCTAACAGTATTGTAACTCGGCCCTGTCTTTGAAATAATTACCCACAGTCACGTGGTACGCAAACACGTATACTGAGAGGGTTGTCAACCTACTCAGTATTTTAATTTCATCTACCTGCTTGAGTTTCTTTCTAGTTTGGTGAATGTAAATATTATATTTTTTATTTATAAAATGAAATTTGTTGTGTATGAAATAGGAAGTGTTCAATAAAAATCATGTTGAAATTTTTGATTAGTAGATTTAATATTGAGACTAAAAAATATTTGGGCCTCGACTAAGACGTACGAAAGGCTTACGAAAGGCTATTGTGAAATTTAATAGTACAAAAAAATCCGCATTCTGGTAAAATTATTAATAAAAATACTTTTGTTTACAATTGCACGTTGCCATAATTATTATGTAAGTACTTGTAATTATTTCAATCAAATATTAACAAATCGCACGTTTACTGCTTATAAAACCATCACACCATCTGTTCGACACTGCGGCGCATTCGCGACTGGTTGTGTAGGTACCTAGTGTATACCGACCTCGAGGCCCGTAGGTATGACTCGCGTTCCTACCATTAGTATGAAGATAGAATACTGTTAGATAACATTACCGTGTCCAAGTATCATGAAGTCTAGCTGTGTTTTGCTTCTTCTCGGGTTTGACTATTTGAATCACTGGATCCCATGCTGTTGGTAAATTCCAATCATCTTCTCTATTAAAATAATTATGTTTTTTTAATTTCAATATCCTTGCGAAGCATGAAAATTCGTATAAAGTAGTTTAATTTCAAAGAGTGTGAGTTGATCCATGAGCGGTACAAATCAAAAATGTTTTGTGTTCCACAAAAAGATTTTTCGTGTGATTCTGTTTATTGTATCTATCGTTCCAACGTTAGTAAACTCGCCCGCAATATAGGAATTCTTTTTAGAATGGTAGTCGAGCAAGAATTAAAAAGCACTATAATATCTTAGTAACAAGATGATTTGTAAATTATTAGTATTATTGTCTAGTCCGTAGTGCAATGGTTCAACTTGCAGTCATACGCTCACCGCTGCTCCATCGAGGCAGTAACTTCCATCTTTATAAATGGCAGAATGCCGTTAAACTTAAGGATTCGGTTGCCAAAAGTCAAGAATCGACGTCTTGTGTACCTAGGCTCGATATTTGCAAACAAGAACATGTCTTCCTCTCTTGCATGAAACCAACCTGACAGTGTCTAGTGGACAATGACTGATTGAAATTCTTTTAATTCCAGAATATGCTGTTGTCTAACATACACCCATGCGAAGTCGTCCAACAGGCCAACTTTAGGAGAATGCCTGTTGGGCTATATGACCGACATGCAGACTTGGGTGGACGCGCATGGAGTGTTAAATCAGCGCACTGGTTCGTAATAATATTATACTAATATTATAAATGCGAATGTGAGTTTGATTGTTACGCCTTAGCTACTCAACAAAGGGTACCTTTCATCCAGAAAAAGTACTATTTCCGGGGGATCGAAATTTATTGACAAAATATAGATTACACGAGCGACGCCACCGGCAAAGTCTAGTTGACTTATAACGCTAATACTAGAAATAAATGGGCATCTATAAAATGTAATATATAGTAATATATTATATTACTTATATATATTATATTATAGTATATATATATTATATTATAGTATATATATACAAATAGCAAAAAACCCATAGGATACAGTAGTATCCTACGGGTTTTTTGCTATTTGTATTTATCATCATAGGAAATGAGATATTTACAAAAAAAGCGCAAAAACCGATTTGTGTGACCTTTGACCTTGAAATTTAATAGTTGCGTACACCCTACCATATGTAGGTTTTGAGACAACTTTTAGGGTGTCAATATACAAGTATTTACAGACTTACAGCTGGGTATCTCGAATTCGGAGGTGAACTTACTATAATGACTGGACTATAGACAATAAAACCTTAATAACGAACAAATTTAAAATTTAAATAAATTATGGGCGAATTTCGACCACTTGGCGACCGCTAGTATAAGTAAACTGGCATATGTTAGTTGTTAATTAACCTCGCCGATTCATCAACTTCTATTTTATATTATATTTAAAATGACATTTCGCATACTATGAAAAATTCCTGTGCCGCAGCGGATACACAAACATTCAGTCTACGGACACAAAAACACACATCAATTTTATATGGATCACTCAAATTTTTGTCCCGTGTATCGGGGACTCACAACACTCGTTCAAGTGGCAGTAGTGGAGTGGCCCCTTAAATCATTACGTCATTCGTGCAGTCCATCTGTGTGCTCTATAATACGCTAAGATTTCTTCGAAATAATTAACAAATTTAATTAACAATTAACAATATTTTATAAAATTTCAGTGAACATCAACAATTCAATAGATCTGTCTTACACCAGGAATCCAGAGCCACTCCTGCATCAGGAGATTAATGCCATGCGGTCCAAAAGCCACTTCGTGATGTACCTTAGCCTGGCCAAGTGCGGACTCAAAAGGGTACCTTTGGTAAGTTTTGACGGTACATGATCATTTTTTTTAAGTGGGGATTCCTCATGGTCTTTCACCACCTGGCGAAGAGGTGCGCCTGACTTTCACTGGCTAAAACACTATTGTGTTTACTCTTTGCCTATGCATGGGGTGAGGGATCGGTCTAGCAATTAACTAATCTGTGACCAGTGCGTGGTATATTTAAGTTTATTTTTCAAATAATAATGAGCAATCGAGAAGTTCCAACAGAATTTTAAACATAAATACTTGATCTGCAACCCACCGACGATCCACAACTGAATTTATGTTGATAAAGGTTAATATATCACGATAACTATAAAGAGATTGTAGTTCTCTAGCGTGAATAGTTAAACGAAATCGAAAACGCTTCTAAACTCCTTCAATTCGATAAATATGACATTGATAGTGGGGGTTCCATGCACTGCTGCAATATTCTAATCTACTTCGCACTAGCGCGTTATATGCAGTTACCAACGCAGAACTGGTTTTAAAATTTTACAATTTCTCCATATGAATCCCAGCATTTGAAACGATTTCGTAATAACATTATCTATATGACGAATGGACGTTAACTTTGAGTCCAAAAACACTTCTAGATCCTTCATTTGAACAACCTCTTCCAGCGTAGAGTGTTCTATGACGTTAGTTGCATGTAAAAAGTTTCGTTTGCGATGAAGTTTTATGTGCTTATATTTAATTTGATTTAAGGGAAGTTTATTTTGTCCAGTTAGTAATAACATTTAGATCAACTTGCAATTGTATACTGTCCTCAATACTTTTGATAACCTTGTATAATTTGAGATCATCCGCAAAAAGTGAGTATTTAGAAAATTTGATTTGACTACCTAAATCATTTATAAAAATGGAAAATAGCAGTGGGCCTAAGTGAGAACCCTGTGGGACTCCAGATGTGACTTCATAGTTCTCAGACTCATGGCCACGAATCACAACTTTTTGAGATCTTGAAATTAAGTAGGATGAAGACCATGAAAGGAGTGGTCCATATATTCTAGCATTCGATAGTTTAGCGAGGAGATGTTTGTGATTCACTTTGTCAAAAGCCTTGCTAATATCTGTATAAATCTATGAGGCTATTGACTGGCCATTTTAAACTGTCACAGATAATCATGACTACCGGTGATTTAAGTGCTCTCGAAAGCACAGAGGTTTTGTTAATGGCCTATGAAAAAGACTGAGGCAAAGTTGTCTCAGAGTCCTACAATAATTGCACTATCCTAAAATATCAGCCTGGTATTAAATTATCCTGCTGGGCACGGGTCTTGTCCCAGCATGAGAATGGTTACGCCATAGTCTACCAACGCGGAGTAACAGAATACCCAGTGCAAGTTTACTATGATATTCTTCAAGCTGTGAAGACCTTTAAAAATACTATAGAGAACACTCAGATATGGTAGATTTATTTATAATGTTTCTTCTTCATCGATAAAGTAAGCGATATTGAATATGCATAATCCTTTGAAAACTCAGAGATCCCTGCTAAGGGATTAAAAAATAAACCTCTACCTGGCTATCCAATGGTCTTTACACAGTTGTCACTCTCTATTTTGTTTACTTTCACCTATTTAGTGACAGCGGTACACCGGTGGCCGAACACAATAGGTTTTTGATTAACCTTAACTGTCGCTGTTCATTAACGTCATTTATTTACGTATGTTGCAGATCTTTCAGCTGACAGATTACAAGGGCCGTGACCTGTCAGAAACAGTAGAGTTCATGACTTTTTACGGAAACAAATTTATAAGCGCCAGCTCCCCCGGCAAGGAATATGACGAGTTCCTGAACGCAACCAGTGCCATTGAAACAGAGGTTACGGATATATATAGAAACCAGGGTGAGGCTACAATATTCTTACAAGTAAATAAGAACTATGGTTATGTTTATGTGTATTGTACAAAAAGAATCGGCAACCCTGTGGTCAATCGCTTAAGCCAACCTGAGTCCGAGTTACATTTAGAAACTTCACGACGTTAGATAATTAATTATCTAACCTATCTCTGCTCTAAGCCGTAATTCAAATCAATTATTAAAGAAAATAACTTTAAAAATTACACCTTATTATAAAACATATTTTATAGATCGCACAATATATTATTGAAAGATAAAACTATATAAACATTTTGTGGCACTCTGAGCATTTCAATCACTGCAATTCATGTAGTTTTAAATACAAGAAAAATATTTTTATGTTTCCAGAACCGACTTTAGTGTGGTCCTCGGGACTTGAGAGAAGGCAATTCCCGAAGCTTAAAGAATTAGATCTAAGATCTTGTTCCATTCAAACCCTGCCGTCAGGCGCATTTCGTGGAATGGTAAACTTACAAGCGCTATATATAGGAGAGAATGAAATCTTTCATGTACACACAGAAGCTTTTGCAGGCCTCGATAAATTGTACCATTTGGACTTTAGCAGAAACTTTCCTTTAGACGGAAACGGACACACAAAGAATTTGGGAACTGATTCCTTTTATACGTTTGAAAATTTAACCAGTTTGGTTTCTTTGGATTTGTCTCATACAAAAATGACCCCAAGTAACATTGGCATGATAAGAAGCTTAAGAAGAAGTCTGAGAAGTTTGTCTCTATGTAACACAGGGTTGACCAATATTGGCAGTGATATATTCGATCGGACATCGCTCGAAATACTTGACATATCTCGGAATAATGGTATTTTGACCAGTGGTACCAGTATAAAAGGATTAGAAAATACTCTCGTTGTGTTGTACGCTAAAGATATTGGTCTAGAAAGTATGGAGATGTTCAGAAACTTCAACAAGCTAGAAGTATTACAATTGGCTAATAACGAAATATCTAACTTGAGAAGAGCGATCGCTCAGACTTTGACAAGATTACAAGTATTGGATTTGGATAAAAATAGATTTACAAGTTGGTTTAATTCGACATTTTCTTTGATGCCAAGATTGCGGTTACTTGCACTAAGAGATAATAATATAAATGTTATTACCGAGCAAATGTTGGATGACTTCATGGATATAGATTATTTGGCACTGTCAGGCAATTCTTTGGTATGTAATTGTCACGCGAAGGACTTTTACAAAATGGCTGCAATTAATGAAAAAACTAATAATGATACACGACTACAATCGTCGTCACTACGAGTATATACTACTGGATTTGAGAATTATAATAAGGGTATTTTGAATAGAAAACCTGTTGTATACAATTGTGAAGACGATACCTGTGAGGATTTATCAAATACTGGTCAGTTTCGCATAATTGACTACCGGCCGGGTACCTATACGTGTTTGAGGGTCCCTGACAGTCAGCCAGTGTCTCTTTCGGCCGTGGTAAGCTGCAACAAGAGTTTAAGAGACAACATAGGCTATGATGATGAGTTGAACAATGGGAGAAATAAGCTCCTAGCTTTGTTAGCAATACCGTGTATATTGGTACCTATGTTGTTTATATTTGTTTTTAGAAGAAACTTGAAATACTGCCTTATAACCATGAGGAATTCGGCTATGTTGAGTTTAATCAACAATAAGGAGACCATTGATGGTAAGTCAATTATAGAAATATCAGCTCTGTATATAATCTGTCCAACTGCTGGGCACGGGCCATTTCTTAGTGTGAGGAGGGTTAGGTTATAGTCCACTACGATAGCCCAATCCGGGTTGGCTGAGTTTATATATCGAGAACATTATGAAGAAATCTCAGAAATGCAGGTTTCTTCACGATGTTTTCCTTCAACGTTATATGTCAGTGCATTACAATATTAGCTTAAGTCAAAGAATCTAGATAATTTTCAATTGTTATCGATTTAGCTTTGCAAAACGGGTTTAATCATTAGTTACCAATTTAAAACTTTGTATTTGCTTTCAATGATAGAAAATAATTATAATAAAATGTTAATTTTTGAAATTATTCTTTGGCAAAGCAAACTAACTAAGTAATTACTTTTGGGTAACATGGCAATAACTATAATAATAATAATAGTTTATTCTTTCTCATACATTGATTTTGTTTACAGAAATTGAGGTTGCTCCAGCAAGTTATACAGATACTTGTGTTGGGGCTACCTCGTAACTTCCCTTAGTTTTTATAATGATGAAACTGAGAAATAGTTATATATTAACTTTGCAAATTATGTAAACATTTCAAAGCAGATAAATATATTTTTTATAAAATAAGGATAAATTAATTTAAAACATTTAATCATAGCAAAAATGCTAGCGTGTGTGTGTGTGTGTTTTTTTTGAGGGGTAAAATACAATTGCGTATCGTAGGGCTATGGTGTTTTGCGCCCCGTATGTCGGGCTCGGGCTGGTAGCGACCTATACCGATTAAAAAACCATCTCGTTTCCTCTCGTAGTTGTCTTAGCACTTCCGTCGCGTAGGCGTTAGTTGCTTCCCATGCATCCATCGTCTTCAACATTACGGAAGTTATGGTTTCAGGTTGGATTGTACATTGTAACGTAGTCTCCCACTTCTCCCGTATTCCTTGGAATCGGAGGCACATGAAGAATACATGCTCCGCATTTTCATTGATGCCAGTGCAGATAGGACATTCTGGGGAATCATCGTGCTTGAACCGATGGAGGTATTTTCGGAAGCATCCATGTCCTGAGAGCATCTGCGTGAGGTAATAGGTAGTCTCTCCGTGTTTGTGGTTTATCCACTTTTCTACATCGAGAATAAGCCGGTGGGTCCATCTCCCTTTAGTTGAGGCATTCCAGTGTACCTGCCGTTGATGTAGACTCTTTTTCCCCTCTTTACTCCTCATTTCAGCTGGTGCTGAGTCGGAGCTTATTTTTCGGATGTAGTAAAGAGACTTACGTTCCTCAGCTAGTATTTCTACTGGCAGCATACCAGCAATTACGCACACCACGTCTTCGGAAACGGTGCGCAATGCCGCAGCTACACGAAGTGCATTGAGCCTGTAGACAGACGCAATTTCATGCCGGGTTTCTAGGTTGGCGAGTGCCACTGACCAAACAGTCGCGACGTACATTAGCACTGATGTGACCACGGTTGTCAATAGTCGTCTCCTTTTCTGGTTGGGTCCTCCGACGTTAGGCATTAACCGAGCCAGGTTAACAACCACTCCAATTGCTTTTGTTGCGACACATTCCACGTGTTTCTTAAAGTTAAGACGCGTATTTATCATCACTCCAAGGTAACGTATGAATGGTTGCGTCGTGAGTGTGTGCTGTCCAACTATCAGGGTCATTGTCTCAACCTGTTTCCTGCTGGTAATAAGTACCGCTTCGGTCTTATGTTCTGCAAGCTTCAGTCCAACTTGCTCCATCCAGTTACGAATGACTGCGTACGTTTGGTCGAATGCCCAATTGATTTCCTCAATGAACTTGGCAACGATCACTACCGCCACGTCGTCCGCGAATGCTTCAAGTCGTGCTTTGCTTGGTAAGGCTTGTTTCAATAATGCGTCGTACATAATATTACATAGTAAGGGACCCAGCATTGATCCTTGTGGTACTCCTCCAGTCACTTTGTACTGTTTGGGTCCGATATCAGTGTGTCTCATTAAGGACTCGATCTATAAAGTAGCTCGCTACTATGTTCCGCAAGTAGACCGATACATGTAATGTGGCAAGGGTTTTCATGATTACATCCCATCTGGCCGAGTTGAAAGCATTTTTGATATCTAGTGCTGCGACCAAGCAATACTTTTTTGAACCTCCCTTCTATCTGCTTCCAGATATTGCTGGTTTTACAGTATTGACCACTAGATCAATTGCATCTACCGTAGATCGGCCTTTGCGGAATCCATACAGGTTATCAGCCAGTTGCAGGTCAACAATAGCTTCAATGCGTCTGTGGACAATACGTTCCAGTACCTTGCCAGCGCTATCAAGCATGCATAGCGGGCGGTATGATGATGGTTCACCATTTGGTTTATTCTCTTTACGAAGAAGCACCAACCTTTGTAGCTTCCATCTTCTTGGAAAGGTACCTTCTGGAGACAGGTGTTGTACGTGTCTAGGAAAAGGTCCGGAGCTGTTTTAATGGCGGCTTTTAACGCAATGTTTGGAATACCATCCATTCCAGGGGCTTTACTGTTTCTTATTCTCAAGGAAGCTTCTAGAAGTTCATCTTGGGTGATAGATGGTATTCGGTCAGCTTTATTCTCCTCTGAGGTGTAGTTTTGCTCTATTTGCTGGGGGAAGAGAACCGTGACTTTATACTTTAACAGCTCAGGCTCTGACAGCGAGCACGGTGTTGCCTCTTTAGTCGCAACATGACAGTTTTGTATGGTCTACCCAACGGGACATTTTTTTTTCATCAGATCACTCCAACATTTGCTCTTGCTGTCCCAAATGGCATTCCTGGCAAGCCATGGCAAAAATCAATTGTTTACTTAGGTCAGGCATACATTTAAAATCGTCTTAAAGCGGGTTTTACTTCATATTTGTAATGGTAATGCTTTCAGACGGCACCATATTCAACTATGATGTGTTCGTGTCTTACTGTAATGAGGACCGCGGCTGGGTGCTGGACCATCTTTTGCCTCATATAGAAGCTGAATGCAGCATCAGCGCGTGTTTACATGAGAGGGACTTTCAAGTAAGTAGTACCATCACCCAAAGAGCTACCAGCCGCAATGTGTGTATCTTCGCTGGTGTTCCTACATGAGATAATTATTAGTATAAACCATAAATGGCTGTTCCGAGTACAAGTGTAATTCGTGGCTGTTAAAGTCTCCAGCGACACAGGGCTTGTCCCTAAGTGCGGGTCTAAGAATTAGCTTATTATTATTAATCACAATATAGCTTTGTTCATCTTGATAGATGATTTGTGCAGTATCGAGAGAACGAATAAGTTCATGGCTAAATAGGCAGATTATGAAAAATTCTTTTGTTTTGCTTAATTTCACAACATTGGTTTCTGGATTTATAGTGTGCAATTGAGAAGCCATTTTAATTGCGGGCCCTTAAGACTGTGCCGAGTGTATGACAGATAATGAAGGAGCTCGTGCGGCGCATATTCAAATCGGCGTGCGGCCGCTATAGTAAAATTGTATGGAGGATTTGAAGTGCTTTTTTTAATAATATATATCTTTATTGTCAACCAATATCCTAAATATTTGGGACGCACAAATTGTAATATAACTATTTATGTTTTCTTTAAGGTGTAAAATAAAACCTATGCAGATTGACGTAATTTTGTAGGCGAAAATATTTTAAGTTTTTTATACGAAGTAATTGTAAACACATTCATTGTTATAGTAAATGTATATTTTATCTTTGCATTAAACAAAAAGTGTTGATTTTATTCACTTAACTGTGACCGCCTGTTTTGGCACATTTCGCTCAGCGCAGTCTTAATAGTCATGTCCTTTGGTTTGGTTTTAGATTAAGCTATGTTTAAATCAAGTAGTGAAGACAGAATAACTTTAGTATCTTATAGCCAATTTGATAAAATCCAAATTAATTTGATTTCCAGGTGGGTCTCTCAATCTTGGAGAATATAGTGTCATGCATGGATCGCTCGAAGTCGATCATGCTGATCATCTCACAGCAGTTCCTCCTCAGCCAATGGTGTCAGTTTGAAATGCACCTAGCACAGCACAGGTAATTATTAAATATTAGTTTTTGCCTGCGGCTTCGCTCGCTCGGGAACAGTACTCTTTTCTAGATAAAAAGTACGTTATATCCTATTCTGACCTTGTCAACGTGAAAGTTAAATTTCACTTACATTCATATTTATAATATTATAAGTTAGTACTAAGCAAAATGTCTGATTTCGTTCTAGATCAAAGAATTGCTTTTGATATTCAGCGAAATACTTCAAATGTGGCTGGTTAAGAAATCTTTCTACTCTATATTGAAATTATTATTAGCATTGTTCAATAACTATTATTGTAACTAGCATGTTATGCATCTCATTAAATTATTTATATTTTGACATCTATTATTGCTACATAAAATGCTTTAATATTTAAATGCATCTAAAATTATTTATCATTTAACGAATCTTCAGCCTCAGAATATCCTGTCCTTTACTCAATACAGTATGTATATAAAACATATATATGTGTAAAACCCTGTCCGATCCATTAAGGCCTTATTTCTCCCTTAACAAACAGGCTAAGAAAAATAATTTAAAAAATCTATATCACCGTAAAACGCCTACATAATATTTTTAAATACAGTATTGATAAGCATTTTTACCCTTAAATTACTGAAATTTCGCACATATTAGCAACACTCCACTAAACCGCGGCTTCTTTGATGTATATATTTTTCTATTATAATTCGTCGGCTTTTCTGTCAAAGGACATGAGCCGCGCGTCAAACGAGCCACCTCCTTGCTCGCTGCGCTTTACCAAGACAAACGGACCGCGTTAGGGATGTAACTATCGATTAAATAAAAATATAAAAGTATGAAATTTTAAAGATGAAAGTTAATTTATTTGTAAAATACTATAAAAACTCTTGTGTGCAAAACTTAAACTTTATATAATTATATATTTTTCTTTACATTAAATAAATAAAAAGAATATATACATAGACTCATAAGCTCATAAGCTCATAAGTGGCATAAGCTTATTACATCACGTTATACCAGCAAAGTTTTACATGCGTTTACCGTATACATTTTACGACTCCGTAACCATGTTGTTGTTGAGAAATACGTTATAAAAAAACATATGAAAAAAAAAATATCGAAAATATCGATAAAGTTAAAGTCCTTGCTTGCATCCCTACCTATTATTATTGTATCCTTTAAGACGTGCCACAATTTCGTACGCAGTCTTGCGCTAATATTACTTTCGTTCGGACTACCGCCATTAAGTGCGTTCGCTATTAGCTATGTCGTATTCAAACGCTGAATACTTTATCATGTTCATGTGTTTAGGTAGGAGTGAATGGAATATGCAGCTACGCGTAGGGAGTACGAGAAACTGTTCTCTAGACCACGAGGTTTAGCAGTCCCGTCGGATCACACCTTCGCATACGGGCGTAGTGTTCGTGGTAATTTATGAAAATGGTACCGAATGTGTGTTTACGTTGGAGGTGGAAATGTAAAATATGACCAACGCAGCTTACAACAAGTTAATATTTTTATTAATTAGAAACTTAGATAATTATGATAAGTTAAATTAGAATACTCTGTGACGAGTTCGAGGTCGTTTACATCAATGCAATATTAGCTGATGCGTTAAGTAGGTTACTATGCTATGACGTCGCCACGTGAAAAAGGGGTGAGCGGATTATATCAAAGAATACGCCGAAGCCGACCTTGCCAGTATACTTTTGTGTAGGCATATATCAAAGTATGCAGCGTAGCGCGCGGCGGCGTCGGTGAACCTTAATGAACTTTAGTGATACCTAGTTAGTGAGTTAGTTAGTTGGACGTGTGTTATCCGCACTTAGCCCCAGAATTGGGCCATTATGCGTAAGTAACCGACGCTAAATATTGTTCGGTTACTCATACCACCTCAGCTCCATCCAGAAAGATAATAGGGGACCGATGTTGCACAGTACCTCTTTCATAGTTTTTGGACTATTTAGAAGTTTCGACCGTTGGTTGCTCACACTTTTACAATGTAGGAGCACGTGAGCCGGTGTCTCCTCGGTCTCCATGCAGTCTCTACATAAGAGACTGTTAGTGATGCCGATGTTGAATAGGTGTTTGTTGAGAGAGCAGTGGCCTGCTATTATACCCACTAGGTGGCGTAGGTTTTTCCTTGTGAAACGTAGCAGTTTGCGTAACAAATGATTGTCTAAGCATGGAAGGGCTTCCTTCGTCTGTCTACATTCCATTGTTTCTGTCCACTATTTTTCGGGTAGTTTCGTGGTTCTATCACATAACCATGTTTTGAGTTGGCAGAAGGGTATCGGGACAATTGGTTCAGGTCTTACCATTTTGGTGTTCGATCCTCTCTTTGCCAGTTGATCTGCAGCATCATTGTCAGAAGAGTTGCTGTGGCCGCGTATTCACTGCAACGTTACCCGATTCTTTGTTGCAATAAATTGCAGCTCACGGTGACACTCCAGGATGAGTCCACTGCTGAAGCAGTTGCTCTTAAGAGCTTGTAGTACCGCGGCACTATCTGAGATAATGCGTATTGACTTATCGCTTATACCCCTTGATGTAAACGCTGTTGCAGCCCGGGTGACTCCAACACAATAATTCTGCTTAGAAGATAATGTTGACGTTTCCTAGGGTCGTTGAGTAATTGATGTTTAGGTCGTGGGAGAAGACTCAGACTCCTGTTCCTGATTTTGTTTTGGATCCATCCGTGTATATTCTTACTTCATATATGCCAGAGCTATCTTCAGATTCCTCATGAAGTTAGATGTGGTATTTTTTGTCAAAGACAAAGGTTTTTGGGATAATATCACATATCGCCTCTATCATTGGAATTTCGTTGTATACCAACTCCTTTAGGCGCGCATGAGTTATTCTATTGTCCCGTTTCCAGAGCCCTAGCTTTTCAAGCCGTTTGGCAGCTGTGACAATTTCCTGCTGTATGATGAGGTGTAGGGGTCTGAGATTTAGTATGACCTCCAGCGCTGCCGTGGGGGTTGTTCTCATACAGCCTGTCGTCGGCAGGCAGGTGAGTCATTGTAGGCTTTTAATTTGTGTATGACTGTGCTTAGAAGATTGAATCAAGGTTTAATAAAAGCGAATTTCCCAAAAATATATTTATTTGGAAAGCAAGGTGTTTAAAGAGTCGATGGCGAGAACAGAATCAATCTTAATTAAATTATAAATTATAAACTAAGTACAATAAAAGTTAGTTCCACGGGTTTCATATAACCGGGGTTCAAAGTGATAATCAGCATTATTTGTTCTAGAACATTCGAAGTTAACACGGGTTTCCAGTAACAAGTATTATAGCATAATTTGTTCTAGAACTTTCCATTTAGTTTCACACGCTGCCTTACTCGTGTTATGTAAAATGCTATGTCAGCCCCTTCATCTAGTCTATGTTTTATTTAGGGCTGAGTAAGCATATGTATATCTATTGGGATAGCATCCTTAACTAGTGCGGGGCCACCAAACTATGGCGCCATACCTAGTTATTAAGATTTATGAGTTGTCGGTGTTGCCATGGGTAGTCAATAAAGATATTATTTTAAATAGATAAAACTTAACGAGGTAATTTCTTAAAATAATTTTATAACTGGTTGACATCTACGTATTCATAATAAGCTACTGTATAACACCTTTAACGATCGTACAGGGTTTATTATACACACTGTATATGATAATGACGGATTTCTATATCTATTGAATATCTTATCCAAACCTTGCATTTTATGACGCTGAAGTGATTTTGTTTTATAATTTGCTAGATTTTGCCCATGGCTTCGCTTGTGTAAATGTAGCATAGTCGATGACATTATTCAAAAATTTACTATTGTAGTCCTCAATAGTAAATTTTTTGAATGATGTCCTGTGTCCTTGTCTGTTCCCCTGCCAACGTGTATGCGAAACGTGTAACTACTTGACCGATCGTTTTATAATAATTGGTCAAGTAGTTAAGGCGTGAAAGCAAGACACAAAGCAAAGAAACAAACAAATAAATAAACAAACAAACTCACATTTGCATTTATAATAATGGTTAGGATATTAGTTAAGATTTTAGTACCGCTGCAACACCGAGACTATCATAATAATATTAATAAACAAAATTCTTTTTGCAGACTTTTGGAAACTCGCCGAGAAGACCTAATCCTGGTTCTTCTAGAGGACATACCGAGACGTCTAAGACCGAACACTTTACACTACTTGATGATGACTAAGACATACATAGTGTGGCCCAAAGCAACCTCAGAGAGAAACGTCTTCTGGAGAAGACTGAACAAGAGTCTTATTTCGCAGAAGATTAAGCATACAGAGAATTCTTCTTTGGCTTAGAAAGCCCGTTGTTATATAGTGATATTCTGATTGTATGTCGATCGGTAAGAACTGAAGCTAAAGGTAGTATTGTACATAATAGAGTATTTAAAATTATTTGATAGTATGTTTTCTTACCTAAACCATATCAGCCTACCCATATTGTGCAACTTAATGGATCCTAAAATATTAAAATCTGAATCTTGGACAGAACAACAAATATTACTACGTAAAGAAGCCACACTCACTACAATCGCCTATTTATTGTCCTACACAACGTAGCAGTATGACTGGCAGTACTGCAGTGCCGGCGTTGTTTGATTGTACCCGCTCGCGTGCTAAGTATGATTCTCGTTATAATTTATTAATGCGATCTTTTAATATTTTTTTTATTTTTTTTTATTTATTTATTTATTAAAGGTTATCCCACAGCATATACATATATACATATATTAGGTAATTATATCAATACACAGTCCTATGCATATGCCAATTACGGGCTAACACAGCTTACAGAAAAAGAATACAACAACATTGAAGAGTTTAACATAAGCTAAATTGACAATTCAAATAAAATACAAAAAACAAAAACAAAAATAACACAATAAAAATAAGAAGCACATTATCAAAACAATAAATATTGCTTAAAATTACTTAAAAAACTATGATGTAGTGGTTATCCCTAGTGACTCCAGGTACCTATTTCTAAATTTATTTTCGGTGTCATGAAATATGTCAGCATCGAAAGCACTTTTTGTGTGAGCATTTAAATCACTACACATTCTATTTATAGGTGAATTAAGTCCAATATTAGTTCTAGACCTAGAAGATGAAAGGATATTTGTGAGAGCATATCGCGGTAACCTGCTAGGGACGTTAAAAGATATTTTAGATAACAAATTGATACAATCCATTTCATTTCTTTCACTTCTTCAAAATATTGTTTGGGATAAGCAATATTTATAGTTACACATTATAGAGCCAAATTGTTTCTTATTGCTCTGTAGATGAATTGGTAATTTTGTAATAAGAATTGCTTTTTCCACGAGAACGCAAACCACAATATAAAGTATCTTATGTATTAATCTAGAATATAGTCATGGATTCATCGAAAACTCGTTAACGCATAATCGTGCGATTAAAATATCATATTCAGAAACTTTTACATTTATAAGTATTATTACGATATCATATGTCGTCTATGAGTTAACAAGCATATCGAAGGCATGTCTGTGCTAGATTAAAATTAATATAATAAACTATTATACATATATTATACACCGGGCATTATTGTAAATCAAACTGAGCTTTTGTGCGATTGACATGGTTGTTTCCTAACAAATCGTCCGCGTCCGTCTGAAATCTTCTAGGTATGTGTATTCAAACAAATTTTACAGAGGAAGCAAAATATCTCATCGTCTCAACGGTTTCAATGTATGTCAACAGATGGCATCAAAGCATAATGTTGTGAAGAAATGTTAAATCAAAGTAAATAAGTGTGATTTGGTAGGAAACATTTTTTATTTGGAGTTATAAAAGCACCATCTATCGTCAACCCCTATTACAAAACGAATATAATGCCATCTGGTGTAAACGGTACATCATTTTTAATACTAATTCGAGAGTGACGTATCTATTCTCAGTTATATAGCGTCTTATCTATGGATAGGTCGTCTCAGACAATTACGGACAAAATGCAAATTCATAATAAGTCTACCCAACCAGGAAACAGGCTTGAATCTATATATCCATGTAAGTTAAAGTGCTGTTAGATAGGTACATAGATTTAAAAACTTACAAGTGGTTAATATGATGCCATTCTTCATGTGTTTTGGTTGGGGAGGCGTAGTGATCAGATCCAGGTTCAGAACTCCACCACATATCCTACGGCAAAAAGAAGCACTACAAAATAGTCTTACGTTTACACAATTAAATTAAAATGGAAACGTGGAAGGAAGGAGATGAATTGGCAGACAGTCATTCACTGACCAAATTAAGTAAATACTATAATAATAATAATATAATATAATAATATAATATTCTTTCACATACACGCAACATCATCTAGCCCAAACTAAGCAGAGCTTGTACTATGGATACTAGACAATGGATAAACATACATAATTACTTTTTTTTTGTAAATACATACATATTATATATAGAAACACCCAGACCAAGACAAACATCCATGTCCATGCACACAAATGTTTGACTTGTGCGGGAATCGAACCCGCGACCTCAGGCGTGGCAATCAGTTACACTAACCACTACGCCATCGAGTCGTAATAATAATAAACAGGTAAATTTAAAGCTAGACGAGACGAGCTGAATGTGAGTGGTGACACTGCGATCCTGAATGCCTCAGAGAGTCGGTTAGGGCCTCGTCCCCGGCTTGCCTTGGCTGGGGTGGAACTTCAAGAGCGCCCGTAGGACTCTCAACTCTGGCTTGCCTTGCTCGGCCGGTCAGAGGAGGCCGCTAGAGCTATATACTCGGGGGTGGAAGTGTCATTTTCAAGGGCTTAACTACGGGAAAACTCGCTCGGGGTCTCCGTTGTCACGAGACCCATGATGGTGAAATCGGTGCCGTACCGCTCGACACTCGTAGCCGCTCACACCGATGTTGCCCCCTGCTGCTTTTAAGGCCTGTATGTCTATGGCGACTATTCAGGGGGCCCATCTAGTGAGTCGGCGAGTCGTCGTCTGCCATTCCAACTTTGTACTGAGACAGTATATCACGCTGACACCGTTTTTAACAATAGATTGCATTTTACCAAACCATTAAACACCCAACCCCATAGACTAGAATAATTAGATTCCATATGTAGCAATAGTCTCCTACACCTGCCGCGGCTAATGTCTCGGTTAGTGTCTCATCTCACTTTAAACTAAAACTTTCGAAGGGCCTCTGTATGTTGGACCCATGTCCCCGTGTAAGCCTCTCAAAGGGCCGGGTATTTTCCCATCGTATTAGGGAAATACCCGTACAAGAGAAACATAATAATAATAACGATTTTATTTCGCGTGGCATAGACGCGTATATAAATACCTTATAAAATAACATACATACAATTTGTGTTAGTTATATAAAACAAATTGTAAAGGCGAAGGTCATGTCTTATTAAAAGTTCAAGGTATTTGACCAAATACGAGAAAGATGGCGTCTACTCCATCGACAAGAGCAAAGCTTTTAAATATAAAGAAAAATTTAAGAAACTATCGTAATACGGTGACCACGTTTAACAATTTGCAAGCCTAGGGAATCGAACTCACAATCATCAGTGAATGCTAGCAGTAATTATTTCACTGGACCAGCAAAGAAGTGTTATTTGCCAATAAAGCGAGTAATTTAGTATGTGTCATTGCTTTGTTGCATGGCATAAAATTGGCCATAGGTCTAACTACCACCCACTGTGTGGTCCCAGGTAGAATTGGTGTTATGAGGATTTTCTGTCAACAATGTTTCAATCATACATGTGAGTGTAATGACGGTCTTTAAGGATTCCTAGATTTGGAACATCTATTTGTTGGTCACATACATAATTTCTAATGGTGATACCTCACAAACTAACTGGGGTACTCCACAAACATTCAAACAACAGTCACCCAGAACATCCAAATTCACAATAACTATTTGTGGATTACATATACATTTGTCTATCGAACCCACAACACTAGCCACAGTGTCAATGGCAAGGCGAACATTTAAACCAATACGCCGTGCTTTCTGACTCTTAGTACGAGAGAAGTCTATGTTTTTATACAACTACAAACTGTGGCAAACAAGCATACGGCGGATGGTAAGTGGTCACCGTAGCCTATAGACGCCTGCATCACTAGATGTATCACTTGCGCGTTGCCGATTCTTTGGGAGAGGAAGAAGAGAAAAAGGAAGTGGGAAGGAGAAAGAGCGGGAAGGGGGAAAAAGTGTGATTAGGCATTCGGCACTTTCACTCACCGAACGAAACACAACAAACCCTTCCTCTATTGACTACTCAAGTTTATGATATAGCGTTCCCACGTTCCCACCTTTCGGTATATAAGTGAGAGCCGCTGTACCTTCCAGTGCCCGAAAGCACCTTCAGGCACCATTTATAGACAGGTCTTATCCCCAAATCCTGAGACCCGGTTCTCGTTAGCGAGCTACTTCGTGCCCAAGTAGCGCTACCTATTGTCCAGATAGGTGCCGGAGCAATAAAGCCACTCACCACTTGCAAACTCTGAAAGTTGCTAACGATAACCTCGTTGAAGCCGCCTCCCATATCTCCAGAATGGTGCCGGAGCTGTATAAGGCACGCTAACTTCCCGACGTACATCCATACGTCTACCCATTTTGGCTTACAGGCCGGATACTGCCCGAGTCACTCTAGTTATGACTCCTACTTGCTGAGCTGGCAAGTGCCCGAGATGTGTTGTGCCAATGAAACCACACCGCCACTACGCTAAAGACAATTCCGTGCCTCGCGTGACCGACTGGTTCGCACTAGCCGCGCATGTGTCCGACGCTCGAACGCCACGTGCTTGCCGAGCAATGAACATGTCGTCCTCTGCGGCTAACCACATAGCCACTACGAGTCCAACCTCAATGTAAGGCACCGCGCACTCTAATCAGCGGCCGATAGAACACGCCTTTCGAGGCACAGTGGGCTAGCCTGACCCCGTAGTACCCTGACCCTAAGAGGGGGACCCGTAGTTCTCCCCCCGAAATCTTATATCCTCGGGTCCTGAAGATAGGGAAACACAACAGTAGGAATACTGCTGTTTCACGTCGATATTCTGTGAGAGGGTAGTTCTTCTCCGGTCAAGCCGGTGCCGGTAGAGCCCCGCAGATTTCAGCACGACTGGGCCAGTCGTGCTGAAATTAGCGGGGCTCCACGACATTATAAAATTTAAAAATATAATAAAATTGTATGGTCTGGAGTCTAACCTACGACACCTGATGGCTCGTTTTCATACCCGACGTCATTACGCAGCACTAAAATATCAACAAAAGCGGCAAAGTGACTTATTTAACAACTGCGCCATCTGTGACTCTATCTTACCTGTATTTTCTTAAGTTCACCTCTCCAGCTCTTGTCCTCATACGACACTCCTTGACGTACTTCTTAAAGGCACGTTCTGTGGACAAATTTATTGACAAGAAAGAAAAATATTTGATTCAGCAAGGTAACTAAGCATGTATTTCTGAAAAGGTTACCAGCTCAGCATGTGCTAGGCGTCAAAGAACCAGCGCTGGTTTTCAGCTGGCACCCTGCAGTGCTTCACGGGTGGTGGTAGGCATACGATATATAAATAATATAATAGATAAACTAAAAATAAGTGGTATAATTGTTTAATAGTTACTATAATACAAATATTAATCAAATAATTATTTATTACGGTGTGAAAGAACGTGGTGTGATGTCCCTCCAACGCCAAGGGTGGATCCTCCGACCAGGCTGGTTGATCATGCCTGGCGTGCCGCGGCCTGACGGTTGATGTCGGGAGCTTGTATATATACTTGGTCGCTCTGTAAATGTTACTCGTGCGATTTAGAATAGTATGATGTCATTTGTGCGCTTATGGTATATAGCGACATCTGATAGATGTAGGCGGAACTTCTTCATCTGTGCGGAGTCGCCATAACGGTACCTATACATTCATTTCTTCTCTCACCTGTCTCCCCGAAGGGGTAAGTTGTTGTGTATTACATCCATATTTCTTCAATTATGAATTCAGGTTCGAAGGAATTAGGAGAAGTCATATTGCTGGGTACAGTTCCAGACTTCGTGCAGCTACTAAGAATGTCTTGACAGAGAAACCCCATTACACTAGCCATGATCTCATGCACATCAGTCGCTTTCACTACCGTTTTGCTAGCGAGGCAGTTTAAAGTGTTATTATATTTTTACACCTAGTGCTATCTCTCGGCATTGTGGGGAAGACTCGGCAGTTCCGTCTAATACTTTATTACAGCACCATCTATTGACATCTTACGGAACTACGTAGTTTGTCCGTACGCGAATAGTAGAGAGAACACTACAATCTTCGTACTGTTACATACCGGGTATAGCTTTTCTAGAAATCTCCAGAAACGCTTTACCCGCTTATAAATAGAGCGCACGCGCACCTTCAAGGCAGTTTACAATCGTAAGCGGTCAAGTATACATCGGAGCGAACGGAAGTGAAAATACTACGGAGTTTGAAACAGTTACAGTGGAAAAGTGTAGTATAGTGTGTTGTGTTTAAATTTTAATTAGGTTAAATTTTAACTTTTTTTGTACGCTAGCTAGCTGTCACGTAAACATAGTGCTCCGTGTAAAATTCAATTTAAAAATAGTTATATTTACTAAAACTCTAATGAAAATACATTGCATATTTAATAAATAGTGTGATATTCCCGTGAAATCGTTATCCTAAAATAAAAATCATAATTAAAAAAGTTATAATAAAATATATAAACCAGCGCAGAAACTTTAAACAAAGTGTCAAAGTTAAATTCGAGTGGAACAATTAGACTAAAGACTCATAAAACTTTATAACTATTATAGTGTTTAGTGTTAAAACATTTGTAAAACGATTATTTTGTAAAATATACAATAGTGAAAAAGTGACAAGTGAACGCAAATTCTAATAAAATTTTTGCAGCATGAGTCACGCTAACGGTGTTTAAAACTCCAAGCAACAAGAGGCGACTAATTTCAATCGTCCTGTTAAGATCACCCGTGGCTGGTGCGAGTACCTATCGGTGTTTAGTACGCTACAAAAGAGTCCGATTCGATCCCAAGGAAATACATCAGTCGTCTTTTTGAAAGTTTATAAGTCCTAATTACCAATTTAAAATAAATACGGTTAATGTTACAACAACTTTGATTTAAACAAAACAATTATATACCTACAATAATAATTGGTCTTACTCCTTAACAACAGAGGGCGCTACTGTAACGAAACATCCAGATTATAAATATATTACTGACAAAAATGAATGACAATTTAACATACCGCAAATTACGTAGAACTAACTCACTCAATGATATAATAATAAATGAAACTTATTCTGAAGAGGAAACAAATATATTCGATGCATCAATGATGAGCCTACCAGATGTCGTACAGAAGTGCAGTCAAGTTGTGCAAGATTTGTATGATAAGATTAAGTTATTAACCAACGATTTAATGAGTGCTCATAAAGAAATTGAGAATTTAAATATTGAAAACTTATGCCTTAAAACTGATTTATGTAAATCTATAAAAACAATTGAAAGTTTTAAGAAAATTAACACTAAGACGGACATAAACGTATTGACACCTTTATCCGTGCGGAAACGGCAATCTCACGTGAATAAAACAATTGCTCCTTTAATAAATATCCCAAAGATATCGCTAGAGTGCACTCCTCAAAAGCTACCAGAAGTTGAATTAAATGATTTTACATATCAAAGTAAACAAGCTGAAAGTGAAAAGTTAGCGCAAACTATACAAAACGGAAAGACAAAACAAAAGAACAAAATGTGCATTCTGAGCAGTGCGCGAAGGTCAGAGGGTCTGTGTCCTTAATTGAAGATGTGTTCGCAGATCATTTCGACTATTGCCACTACACAATGCCCAATAGCACTACAAAGGAGTTAATTAACAACATTTAAGGAAAATTAAACAACTTTACTCTTAACGATTACTGTTTGCTCTTCATAGGAGAAAATTATATTAAGGACGGGAGTAACTTTGTTAATATAATAAACATATTAAGACAAACACTGATCTGACTGACAAAAGATCACTTACACCAATGTTGTTATTTGCCTCCCTACATACGTAGCAGGAGCACCGATATATAACTTTAAGGTTGAAAAGTTTAACAATATCCTTTCTCTAGACTTACATAATAATGGGTATGCATATTTCTTGGACAGCAACCTTGATCTAACACTAAATATGTTCTCCTACACTACCGGCAAGTCAATTACCAAGGTATTAGAAATATTTACAGCCGAATTATGAGTAACATACAAGTGGATCTATCCATATTTAACGAGACTAACGTTAACAAAAATGACACTAACAAAACAAGTCACCAATCAGCTCATATTCTTAAAGTTAGAGAAGAGGAACCTCAGCTTTTTCGTTAACAAGTTCCTAGACATAATGCATTAGAACATAGCCGGCCTCATAAACAAAACAGATGAATTAGCTATTTGCTTAGACGAACTAGCTGACAGAAACTCGAGCATAGATGTACTCTGTATCACAGAGCATTTTATGATGGCGGGTAATGAAAAATACTTGAATGTGCCTAACTTTCAATCTTGCATCAAGTTTTAGTAGACTTCTAAACAAGAGAGGTGGAACGTGCATACTAGTCAAGAAGGGACTGCTCTGGAAAGACGTACCGGAGATCAGCCAGCTATCTATATCGGGCCTTTTCGAATGTTGCACCGTAAAACTAATTGATTATGGAATAGTTATTGTCTGTATTTATAGAATTCCTAAGCCTGATAATTGAAATATGTTTTTCTGGAAATTGGACAAAATATTGAGGAAATTATGTAAAATGAATATAAATAATATTGTTTCAGCTGGAGATTATAATATTGATACGCTTAAGACAAATAATATCACAACTGAGTTGGAATGCTTGCTACTAAATTTTAACTGCACTCTAGCATTAAAAGTACCCATAAGACTAAAATCTCTAACATGCATCGATAACTTTGCACATAACTTTAAACAAAACTGTAAGACGGAAGTGATAGAATTTAGTTTATCGGACCACACAGCGCAAGTTCTTAAGTGCCCTATTAAAACTAAATGTGTTATCGATTGCTGACGAGCAAAACGTCGAGATTATAGTGTAGAAAATATGGATAAATTCAAAACCTGCTTAGATAGTCTTTCATTTTCAGATATTTATAAAACCAGTGATCCAAACAACGCTTTTGCAGCATTTATGCAAGACTTTAAAATGTTGTATGATTTGTGTTTCCCATATCGTCTTGTCACTACAAAAGTTAGGAGAAAACAAAAATGGATATCCAGTGGCATAAAATTATGTAGTAGGAAAAAAAGGCAGATGTTGGAAACCTTTAGAAAAATCCAACACATGCTAATAAAACATCTTATTTGAACTATACAAAAGTATTATGAGAAATCATAAGATTGACACAAAGAGTACAAAATAACTACAAAATAAAACACTCCGAGAACAAAAGTAAAACAATTTGGCAAATAATAAATAATTCAAAATTTACTGTACCTACTAACACAATTGATAGAATTAAATCGCAAAACATGATTATCACTAACCCTATGGGAATTGCAAACGCATTTAACAATTATTTTGTTTATAGAATTGTCCCTTCGAATAACAAAAGAAAAAACGTTACCTCCCTTATAAATAAAAGTACCGTCTCAATTTTTATGAATCCTAGTTTGCCGTTTGATATTCATAAAATAATAAAAGACCTAAGAAATAGTAATAGCGTTGGATGTGACGAAATAAGTACAAAAGTTGTAAAATATGTCAACGACCAAATTTGCGGACATCTGAGTCATATCCTTAACCTCTGCATTAGTGTTGGAATTTTCCCAGACGCGTTAAAAACGGCATTAATTAAACCCTTATTTAAAAAACAAAATAGAGATATTATGGAATGTTATCGTCCAGTAGCTTTGATATCTGTGTTTGCAAAGATATTTGAAAAATTTAAATACAGAGAAATTAATGGGTATTTCGAAAAATTTAACATACTTTGTTCGGAACAGAAAGGGTTTAGGCAAAAAAAGAGCATAAATTTGGCTATATATGATTTTTTGAATAATGTTATGGTAAATGTAGATAAAACTAATCCAATATGTGCAATCTTCTGCGACCTTACACAGGCTTTTGACTATGTTGACCACGGTATATTATTTGACAAACTTGAAGCTTATGGAATTAGAGGTAACATTTTAGATATATTAAAATCATATTTAAGCAATCGTAAACAAATCACGGTTATATCAAGGATGAATGTTAAAACGAAAAGAGCGGAATTTTTTCAGTCGTTACAGCGAAAGCCTAATTTCGGGGTACCACAGGGGAGTGTTATGGAACCACTGCTTTTCATTATTTATATAAATAACCTGCCAAAAGTGACAAAGCATCCAATGTCACTTTTTGCTGATGATAGCACAGTCACTGTGGCATGTAAAGACAGAAATGTATTCGAATATGACATAAATAATGCCCTTAACTCAATTATTCAATTTCGGTTTTTTTTTCGGTTTCAATTTAAAATTAATATAAGTAAAACAAAAATAATGTACTTCTCTCAAAGACCTAATATTTCATCTAACATTAATATTATTCATCAAAATAACATAATCACTGAAACTACAATAGGAACATTTCTAGGATTAACAATTGATCAAAGGCTTAATTGGAAAACGCATATTAATAATCTAACTAAAAAGATCAGTAGCTCTGCGTATGCACTTCATAAGCTGTCTTTTATTCTCAATGTTGAATCACTTTTGACGGCATACCATGGACTGATAGCTTCAGTATTAAGATACGGCATCATATTTTGGGCTAACTCGCCTGACTTTGAACAGGCCTTTAAGGCGTAGAAAAGATGTCTTAGATGTTAGATGTCTAAACTTTATACAACAGACAGCTGTAAACCTTATTTCTTACAATATAAAATTTTAACACTTCCGTCAATATATATTTTAGAACTCGCACTATTTGTGAGAAACAACCCTCGGCTATTTCCAAGACTAGCAGATACTGTAGTTAGAAATCGCCGAGATAACACTAAGTTAAGGATGCACCCGGCTAAAACAACACTTATGAGAAAAAGTATTCTCTGCATGGGACCTACTATTTATAATAAAATACCAAATAGTTTAAAAAGTTTAACCATAACTTCTTTTAAGAAAAAGCTTAGGGATTTATTAGCTTCTAATATTATAATTTAAAAGATTTTCTAACTGACTCATTCTAAATATTTTGTGAAAAATAATATTATGCGTACCTTTCTTTTTAACAATACTTGCCATTAATTAGTTGTGCTTAATGATATTTATTTTAATTTTGATCATATTTTAATTTGATTATGATTTTAATTTGAATTTTACTATCTTTATACGATTTTACAATTTATATTTAATTAACCTTGCTTTTTTAACAATACTTGATATTAATTATTTGTGCTTAATGATATTTAATTTAATTTTGATTATATTTTAATTAGATTTTTACTGTCTTTATACGATTTTACAATTTATATTTAATTAACCTTGCTTTTTTAACAATACTTGATATTAATTATTTGTGCTTAATGATATATAATTTAATTTTGATTATATTTTAATTTGATTTTTACTGTCTTTATACGATTTTACAATTTATATTTAATTAACTATATTTGAATAGTATTCTAAATTTAATTATTATTTTATTTTTCTATGTAACTGCTATACTCATTTGTACACCAATTCAGGTAAAACATGCTGGACTTTCAAATTGCTTAACATCAATGCTGCAATGTATCACTCATGTTTAATGCAAATAAATATTTCATTTCATTTCATTTCATTTAATTGTGGGTTAGAATTAAACGTGCTTTAGTCGGTAATATTGTTTACATTCTTATCCCTCGAACCCAGCACGTAGCAATAAATTTAATATGTGTAAAGAAAACTTTGTACCCGTTCTTAAGACTGCGCCGAGCGTAAGACAGATACTTTAAGCTCATTCTGCATAAATAGAAACACCAATGATTAAATTATGTTTGGGTACTTTGAAATAACTTCACTGGAACATTGAGACAACTACCATCTTAGTCTCCCAGTGACTATGGCTGCTGAAAAGCAACCGAAACGTCGGGGAAAGTGTAAACTTAAATATAAATAGCTTTAATAATTTAATTAGCTTAAAAATTAGTAAAGTTTGATAGTAGTAGTAGTGTAACAGTTTCTAAATTATGTTATAAAGTGTCAAATAAACAACGCGATATAAACCGTATATAGTAGTTTAATTTCAAAGACATTTGATAAAAATGCTATTCTTCTCGCTTAAAGAGCAAAATAATTTCGCAGTGCCGACTTTAGATTAACGTGTGCAAACCAATTATACAGCTTGATATTATTAAGTACTAATCGCGTTAATGTAGTTTTAAAGGTTTATTAATAGATATAAGAATTTATTTTTTTGACGAACGGTGCCCTGTATGATTTATTATACCCCTGACAACGTGTTTGCGAAATTACATGATGGTCAGTTAAGTAGTAGTGGAGTGAAAGCGTAACAAACAAACTCACATACGCATTTTTAACATCAGTAAAAATACATTACGGTCTTATTTCGACCATTAGTCGACTATTAGTGTATATAAATGTACTATTTTGTTGAAATTAAACTACTATATACGGATTTTATCGCGTTGTTAATTTGACACTATATTACATAATTTTGAAAATTTGTTGCGCTACTATTACTATTAAAACTACAACAGGGGTTACAGGTAACAGGTTAACAACAACCACTACCTGAGATTTGACAAACCACAGATTCTCGCTAAAGAACATAGATTCCTACTAAGGATGCTTCGCGAGGCTATTGAAATCAAAAAACATCCTAATTTTAATAGAGAAGATGGTTGGAATGTACCACCAGCTTGGGATCCAGTTATACAAATAGTCAAACCCTAGAAGAAGGAAACCACAGCTAGACTTCATGATACTTTGAGCTCATTCTGCGTAAATAGAAACACCAATGATTAAATTATGTTCGGGTACTTTGAAATAACTACACTGGAACATTGAGACAACTACCATCTTAGTCTCCCCGTGACCATGGCTGCAGAAAAGCAACCGAAACGTCGGGGAAAGTGTAAAATAAATCAAATCTAAATAGTTTTAATAACAATATAATTAGCTTAAAAATTAGTAAAGTTTAATAGTAATAGTAGTGTAACAAATTTTCAAAATTATGTAATATAGTGTCAAATAAACAACGCGATAAAAGCCGTATATAGTAGTTTAATTTCAATGAATAATATTCGCGTAAACAGAAGATAATATTATGTACTATTTTGTCTTACCATTTAAATCGGCCATGTGATCTCTGGGCTCGGGCATAAACGGGGGCTCTGACATGTTCAGATTGTCCAATTCTTCTTTCTCGCTTTCATTCTTCGTATAACTGGAATTTAGTAAATTTATTCGTATAACACAGCATTGATAGCCTAGTAATAGATTGTTATACTGCCACACAAATGTCTCGAGTTCTATCCCAAGACACATCTGACTTTTAGAAGTTATGTATCGTATTAAATAATTAATAATCGCTCGCTTTAATGTCGAAAAAAAACATCGTGAGGAAACCAGCATATATGCACTCTTCATTGTTCTCGAAGATAATTTTATGAAGTCTTTCTCTGTAATTTCGCGAAGGGACCCGTCGTTTCATACAGCGGGTCGACGGGGTCGCGATTCAAATATAAGAACGATATGCGCAGCTCACCCGACTCTGTTGGTAATGTCAAGGAACACCTTGGTAGGTTTAGTCGGTAGGAGAAGCATATCCGGAGAAAGATGGAACGTCCCGGACGATCCATCTTTCTCCGGATAAGTCCGACATACATAACATTTCCGCCGTTCAGCGGAGAAGTATGCGTCAGTACATACGCCCGCGTAAAAACAAAATAATTTCTTGCGTTGGCTCAGTGTGGGTAGGCAAACTTTACATATCTTGGAGAACATTATGGAGCACTCTGAGACATGCAAGCAAGACGATCAACGTGTTAACACATGTATTTATTTGGTAAATAATAAGTCTTCTTCTCTCTTAGCCTTTATTATTCCCAAGTCACTTGGGGTCGGCTTTTCTGGTCTAACCGGATTTGACTGGATATCAGTTTTTACACGGAGCGGCTGCCACCTAACCTCCGCAACCCGAAGGCTAACGATACCCTAAGGCTAGACCAGTGTCAGGATATTAGAGGGTACTGACTTTCCCAATAACGACTGCCATAGATGTTCAAGGCAGCCGGGACCGACGGCTTAACGTGCTCTCCGAGGCACGGAGCAGGCGATAATTGTCAATCAATACGCACATAATTTCGAAAAGTCATATAACTTCCGAAAGTCGGAGGTGCGCGACGTGGGTTCGAACCCGAGACCCTCTGCATTGCAGTCTGTTGGTGTCCCCACTGAGCTATCGCTGCTAATTGCTAATTAATTATATATATTATATTATAAAAGCTAATTGGTAAATAATAAGTATATAAAGAAAATGTTAACTCACGGATTACTTTTGAGAATGTATTCGATCTCTCTGACCCTTTCCCTCACGTCCTTGTAGAATTTGGTTCTAATGTCGTCTTGCTCTTTTTTAGTTTTAATAACGGCTTTTAGTTCTATCTCGTTGAATTGGAATAAGTCTGTAAATGCAATTAGTTTTTATTCTTACATCTCTATTTGTCTAAAACTGAGTGCATACATCTTGAGACTTCATTTGTGATTGCATAAAGTAATCAGAAATATATGGCTGGCGACACAATGTATGAAAGTGAACGCATTCCCACAAAGACATTATAGCGACAACATAAAGACGAAGAAGAATAAATATAATTAGTAAAATAAGCAGCATTGTAAAATTGGCGATTAAAAATAGTAGCCGTGAGTTTCTTGCCCGTTCTTCTCATTGGTTCTACGCCTTTGCTTTGCTGAACGTGGCAATAGGCAGATGTAAATTTAAATTTATATTATTGTTTAGCTACCTTGACGTTCATAAGTGTTACTTTGTGACTTAAATTAATAAAGGTATTTTGATTTGATTTGAAGTCTCCACGATAGACAACAGATGGCGCTATACACAATAGGCGCTTATAATCTCGTTCGACATAGAATTTTCAATCACGCAAGTGGAGTTTACACCTACACACCACCGACCTAAGTACAAGTCAACAGTCGGGCCACGAGCCGCCAGGCATGATCACCCAGACTGTTAGGAGGATCCTCCCTTTGTATTCAAGGGACATCACATTGCGTTCTCCACAACATGTATACAGCGAGCAAAGATCATGCTTTGATTATTCAGTAATAATTGTCATTCGTCAGTGTATAGACAATTTCTCCTTACTTGTCTTATTTTTGTTCGGAAACAGTACTTTTTATGGATGAAAGGTACCATTCGTCCCTTGCGGTGGCAGTAGCGAGGCGCCCACTTAAACTGGTACACCATCCGTGCAGTCAAAGATTTACCTATATATGTATGGTCCAAAAACACCGGCACGGCGAAGGATCTAGAACTCTCGCTCAAAAGGTCTATCAAGGATCTGGCTGCGCACACGCACACACACGATGAGTCGATGATCGCTGGCAGTTTCACGGTCACGTTCATTGACGGAAAGGACAGCTCTACTGGCTCTCTGAAAAAGAAAGAAACGAAAGAAAGCAAAATAATTTATTTGGACGCAGCTCTAATAATATCATCAACTAAAAACTATAAATGTTATATAAATAATATTTTTCATTAAAATTATCTGATTATATTCAACTCAGGCATGCGAATCAGGCAGATTACAACCAACATAAACCTCCTGGTTGAAGGTATGGTAAAATGTCCAAGTAATACAAAACTATTTTCAAAGTCGCCCAATCAAATATTTGAGATTTTTATAATTTCGATTTTTATTAGTTGTCTTACAAGTTAAGCCCGTACGGAGTCGCGAGAAAAACTAGTGAGTTATATAAGCGTATCTAGACACAATGAGAATAATATTGTATCTAGATGCTAGCGTCCGAACGTCGACTCAGGAATCTATATTATAAAGAGAAGATATTTATATTTTATTTGTATATATAAATAAATAAACTCCAAAACTACTGGATCGATTTAAAAAATCTTTCACTTGTAGAACGCTATTTGATCCAGTAATAATATATGTTATTTAACATCAAGCTATAAGCCACGGAAGCGGCGCACTGATTATATTATTTAGCGTGAACGGGACAGCCATTTAACAATAAAAATAATTAATATTATTCGGCAGAGTAACACGCCACGCACCCTCGGATTGCCCACCCCAACTATTGCAATAGAAAAAGGTTGACAATACCGAACTCCTCTATATAGGGACAGCCATGACGTGGGTCCCGAGCGTACTCCAACTTGCAGTATTCCGCTTCGAGCACAAAATATGCGTCCTTGACAAGTGCTCCGCCCTCGTGGTACTTCTTTTCTTTTTAAAGTCATCTCTCACACTATAAATAATTCCTGCTTTTGCATATTTTAAGGTTCCTCACTTTACAAACATGTAAACAACGGACACAAAGAACGCCCATACTCGGAACAACTACACTCAATGCAAACAACGGACACAAAGAACGTCCATACTCGGAATAACTACACTCAATGCAAAACAATAGACACAAAGAACGCCCGTACTCGGAACAACTACACTCAATGCAAACAACGGACACAAAGAACGTCCATACTCGGAATAACTACACTCAATGCAAAACAATAGACACAAAGAACGCCCGTACTCGGAACAACTACACTCAATGCAAACAACGGACACAAAGAACGTCCATACTCGGAACAACTACACTCAATGCAAGCAACGGACACAAAGAACGCCCATACTCGGAACAACTACACTCAATGCAAACAACGGACACAAAGAACGCCCATACTCGGAACAACTACACTCAATGCAAGCAACAGATACAAAGAACGCCCATACTCGGAACAACTACACTCAACGCGGTGGCAGTGGCGAGGCGACCACTTAAACCTAGTCAACCTAGTCCCCATTCGTGTATTCAAGTCAAAGTCATCAAGACCGTTTAGCACGAACTTATTCGTTGCAATAGTTGGTGCGGGCAAACTTGGAGTGCGTGGCGGGTTCCTCACTTCCTAATAATTTTATTAAATCCAGTGAATAGTCGCCAAGTAACGCCTAATGCGATTTAATAAAAAATAACTAAGTAATTACTTTATCATACCGTTCTGGTTCCACTGGTTTCAGTTTTCTGGTGGGCCACTTGATAGCAACCCAGATGTTTAGTTTGAGGCCATTGAACTCTCTCTCATATGTGGCAAGTTTCGTGGATTCAAATTTGAGATGCTTCTCCAAATTTCGGAGGAGAAAGTATGAAGCCATTTGGCAGGCATTGGCCAGTTGTTGGCGAAGTTCGAGACGGATCTGGATTAGAAATGATACGGTGGATACTATAGTTATCAAAGTAACATGTCGAGGGCTGTGAAGATGTTAATCATTTTCGATTATATAATTATCGATTAATGTTTTTGATCTCATTGATGTTCGAATTAATATTCTATCTAAAGTTTTCTGCACTTATTTATTCGCATTTTAATCTTTTTTCATATTTTGCACATTATATATAAAACTTCAAGGGCTGTATGTTGCGTTATGTTATGCCAATAATAATAATCAAATGTAAATATCTATATTTTATTTAAAATACTTCTTCCCTTAGTTATCAGTTTAAGATGACTCAAGTCACTCAATTGGGGCATATATACCAATAAATTATGGTACTGTTTTGTTAACATTTTACTTTTATGTAATTTGGAACTGGATGGGCGCGATATACATCTGTTACAGGACCCAATAATACAGAATATAATGATAGATTTTAACGTAGCATCACAAATGCAAATCTCTTGTTGTCTCTATTTTCTCGCTTTGATAGACAATGACAGCAAAAAATTTGCTTCTAGTAATTATCTGAAGTGAAACAGCCATTATACCTCGCTGATGTTATTAAGCTGTTGAGGGTTGTACAATTTGGTATTCGCCAACATTTGTTCAAGAACCGCCAACATCTGTTAAATTTAAAATACAAGTTATATAGGACACAGGTTACAGCAAAATTCCAGGTTTATTTCATTCTGGAAAATTGGCATTTTCTGATTCTGGAGATTCGTTCTTTTTGAAAGACCACCTTCCTTGCCCCTCTTCACCCTGTGTCGCAGAACACTCTACAGATATACAATTAACGGACACAAAGACATCGAGAATCAGAAAGACAGAAAGAAAATATTTTATTTCGGTTTCGGCAGGGCACTTTTGTAAAAAAAAACTCATAATATTCTTACGTTTTACGAGAATATTATACATTGCACACTTAATACGGATTTTATCGCGCTGTTTATTTCTCAAGACGCTGTATTACATAATTTTAAACTATGTAGTGTTCTTAAAAATAATATAAATATTATACAGGTAATGCAAGCAAATATTCGCATGCCTGTTATATGCGAATATGACGGACTGTTCCTTGATGTCACCATCTAATGTTCCATATTCTTGGCGAATAAATATCTTTCTTTCTTTCTTTGTATAATAATATCAGCCCTGTATAGAACTGTCCCACTGCTGGACATGGGCCTCTTCTCAGTGTGAGAAGGGTTACGCCATAGCCCACCACGCTGGCCCAGTGCGGGTTGGCAGACTTCACATATCTTCGAGAACATTATGGAGAACTCCTAGACATGTAGGTTCCCTTATGATGTTTTCTTTTACCGTTAAAGCTAGCGATAATTAATTGTTTTATACGCACATAACTTGGGATCGAACTCGAGACCTCTGCGTGGCAGTCCAACGGTCTCCAATGCTATCATTGTTATATATATTTTAATCTTAAAATACCTTAATATTAAAAGTAAATAGATATAAAAAACAAAAGTACTGATTATACATAAAAAAGTTCATTCGTGACCTGCAAGAATATTAGATAGTAAAATACTTACAGGTAAAACTTCATTGCATTTCTTATCGAATTCGTCTGCGTCACAGATCTCCATTTGCGACCACAAGTGCAGGTAGGTATTCATCTGGGTGACGACTCGAGGGTCTGGTAGACCATCACAGCGTAAATACTGCGCCCACTGCGGAATAATAATATTACTATTAAAATGTGCATCAAGAACTGTCATAAAGGCATTGCGACAAAATAATTTAAAAAAAATACTGTATAGAAGTAAATGCCCATTAAATGAAATTAAAAAAGCTAATAAAAATGCAGGGTGCTTTTTTAATTCTTTTAATGAATACTAAAATCGGTCAAATGCGAGTTGGACTCGCACACGAAGGTTCCGTACCATCGTACAAAATATAACACTATGCATATAATATCAGCCCTGTAATATACTGTCCCACAGCTGGGCACGGGCCTCTTCTCAGTGTGAAAAGGATTACGCCATAGTCCACCAGTTCGTGCTGGCAGACTTCACATATCTTCGAGACTTACGATGTTTTCCTTCACCGTTAAAGAGAGCGATAATTAACTATTAAATATGCACATAACTTCGAAAAGATAGAGACACGTGCTTTGGGTCTCCAGTTCGAACTGGTGACCCCTGCATGGCAGTTCAGTGGTCTCCTATTAGTCTATCGCTATAATTTAAGTAATTGGAATTTGAAGCTAGAACGAAGAAGCCTTCGTAGCTAGAGGTTTATAAGTAAAGCTGACCCGCGCAACTTCGTCTGCTTCACATAATAGAATTTTCCCAGTTCTTGCAACATTTTTCATTAATGCTCCGCTCCTATTGGTCGTAGCGTGATGTTATATAGCTTATAGTCTTCTTCGATAAATGGGCTATCCAACACCCAAAAATGTTTCAATTCAAACCAGTAGTTCTTGAGATTTGTGCGTTCAACCAAACAAACAAACTCTTCAGCTTTATAGTATGAGTATAGATACAAGTACTATATAGACTTACATTTTCTTCAGCACGTTTTTTCGCCTGTTGCGCTATCTTCTGTCTCTCGAATTCTGTAATAAAAATAATGGTATTCATATTATGAAGTGTTTTAAGGAGCTTAACTTCTTAAGACAGTTATATTATTATAAGCGTAAGTGGTTATGCAGTGGTAGTATGGAAGCGACTGTTGTGCATGAAGTTTCGTTTTTCGAAACGGTTTCGGTTTCGGTCGGGCAATTTGTTACTTGGTTTTTAGAGTTTGACAACAGCTTTGTTCGTCTGTCTGTTATACAACTTTCAACTCAAGAACCGTAAGAGCTAGAGCCTCGCGGTCAACGCCATTCGACTCAGCATAGTCGATATACCTCCGAAATGACTATGATCTTTGACCGCTGACCTCAAAGTCAACCATTTTTTCGATCTCTAAGATTTCTCACTTGTTCTGTCATAAAATTCTTAGTGGCGGCACAGCAACGTCTAAAACTGCGCACAGTAGATAGTTAAAGGATTGTCCCTTGTTATATGATATTTAAAACCAAAGCTGGCAGAGTATGGGTTTTATGCATCTCTGCCGATCTCTTCCGAATGCGATCTCTCAAAATACTTAATTACTCTTAATTACTCTTGATGTCAATAGTATGATTACAAGTTGACATTGTCAATGTGTGACGTTTATTTATTTATGTAAAGCATAAAAAACGTACAAAATCTTTATATATATAAATCTTATGTGCGTGTGTTTGAAATTAAACTTCTCCTAAACGGCTGGACCGAATTTGATAAAAAATTTTGTGTGTTCAAGTGGATTCGAGATTGGTTTGATACGCTTTTTTTTCTTTCGTTTGTACAGTACTTCGTCTGTCGGGACAGCTAGCATATAATATATTATATAATAATAATAATAATATATAACAATTATTTATTAAGTTTAAGTTAGCACAAATATGAATAACAATAGGTCTTAAAAATACTTAAAATAGGATACATTACTTTGGACGGCTGTACTAGATTCACCCTCTCGCTCCCGGCCGTAGTTCAGTCTATGGTCCGGAGTGAGAGGTCGTGGAACGCCGTCGCCTCCTTCTGTGAGGAAGTCATTTCCATCAAGGAGGCGGCGGAGTGGGAGAGCTCTCCCCAAACGCAGAGCCGGGCGCCAGATGGCGCGAGACGACCTCCAGCTACCCTAAGGTTTGACCTGGGGGTGGTGGGCTTTGTGGGCCTGCCCGCCATCCGTTCAGCACCAGGTCCGAGAGGCGGCGTGCGTGTTCCCACGCGCGCCTCTGTTTCGAGCCCGTCTCCCCTCTAGGGGGAGACAGTAGGGTTTAGGGAGGGAGTTTTGCCTGAAAGGTAGGCCTCCTCGTGTAGTGGCCTGCCGTTTCATACGGTGGGCCGAAACCTCGGCGGGGTCGCGACCGCATGTGCAAATGATTCGCGCGGCCCCGTCGATATTGGTTTTGTCGAGGAACACCGTGGTAGGTTTAGGCGGTATTCCGGTAGGTACATTATCATCTTTACCATCTTTCTTTTACCCCGGCGAGTCCGACATAAACCCTACGCCCGCCCCCGCGGAGGAGTACGCATCATGCATTACCCCACGTTAAAAAAAAAGGCTACTAGATTATATTTGTATCGCAGGCGATAACTATGTGCTATTATAGTGTAATAAATAGGAAGAGCATCCTTAACAATATTTTACAAATATAGATTGTTTTATAATAAGTTACTATTACAATGAAAATAATATTACTTATTTATATAATTTTGTATTTAAATATTAGTTGACATTATATACCTAATGTTTATGAAATAAACATAGGAGACGTCTAATAATGGGAATGTAAGCTAAGTAGAGTAAGTGATGAAAATATAAATAAACGGCGATCTAGGCACTCTCATAATCTACTGAGTTTTTGTACATATATTCAGCTTGTTTTCTGGCTAGACAATCAACAAAATAAATAATTCATTTAGAAAAATACTAACCATTGATTGAAAAATAACATGTACTTTGAAATGAAATGAAATATGAAATGAAATTTATTAATCACAAATAAGTAAGTCACAGTAATTAATGAACACTGGTACCCAAGGTAAGATCTAACTTGTGTTATGGGTACCAGGCCCCACTTTCAGGTTTCTTAACACTCTGGTATTAATTTAGGTACGTACATTGATGTTATCAAATATTAATAAAAATAAAATATAAGAAAAAGTTAATAAAAATTGGGTTGACACTTATGATTGTGCAGTAGTAGTGCGAGAGTAGGTGTGTGTGTGTGTATAGGTGGTGCGAGTGGGTGTGTGTGTGTGTGTGTGTGTGTGCGTGTGTGTGTTGGACTTTGTGCGTATCATAATATTGATATCTTAAGTAAACTTTTAGTTTCTTCATAACTTTTGCCTAACAGCCAAACCGTTACTTTTTTTCTACATTAAGGTCTTGTTAGTTCGTAAATGTTACATACTTTATTGACTGTATTGTATATATGACGACCAAGAACGTTGAAGTGCCTTGCAGCTACAGAGCTCTTAAAGTTTTGGATATCACACACTTTATACCAACGCCGTTTTCTTGTAGTGTTTGGATTGTATTCAAGAGATGCATGCTTTCTAGTTATTGTTTCTAGTAGAAATAATTGCCTTACGGTAAGAACCTTACACTCATCGTATAACTGAGCAGTAGGGAACCTGTATGGTTTGTTTGCCATCACTTTTAAAACGGCTCTTTCGCCACGTTCTACAGGTAGTAAATGAGTTTTAGCTGCGCCACCCCAATTATTACTACATTTAATACTTCTGTTACTATTTTATTTATTTTTCCAAGTACAGTTACATATAGTGCTCTACGTATAACTCCTGTGTCGCGGGGGACTTACCAAACATTTAAACTTTCTTCTCTCTTAGCCTTTATTATTCCCACGTCACTTACGGTCGGATTTTTTGGTCTAACCGAATTTGACTGGATATCAATTTTTACACGGAGCGGCTGCCACCTGACCTCCGCAACCCGAAGGCTAACGATACCCTTAGGCTAGATCAGTGTCAGGATATTAGAGGGTACTGACTTCCCAATAACGACTGCCATAGATGTTCATGGCAGCCGATACCGACGGCTTAACGTGCTCTCCGAAGCACGGAGCAGGCGATAATTGTCAATCAATACGCACATAATTTCGAAAAGTCATATAACTTCCGAAAGTCAGAGGTGCGCGACGTGGGTTTGAACCCGAGACCCTCTGCATTGCAGTCTGTTGGTCTCCCCACTGAGCTATCGCTGCTATTAACAAACATTCAAACAATAGACACAAAAAACATCCAGACGTGGAAAGATCATAAAAATAAAATTTGGTTTTAGTGGAAGTCGGAAGAAACTATCACGCCATCCGTGCATGTTGTTATTTTCCGCTTTCTTAACCACGCTCGCCCAGTGCGGGTTGGCAGACTTCACATATCTTCGAAAACATTATGTAGAACTCTCAGACATGCAGGTTTCCTCGCGATGTTTTCCTTCACCGTTAAAGCAAGCGATAATTAACTGTTTAATCCGCACATAACTTCGAAAAGTCAGAGATGCGCGTCTTGGGATCGAACTCGAGACCTCCGCAGTCCAACGATCTGCCACTAGGCTGTCGCTGCTCCGTATGTTATATTTTCCGTACGTTGTAGAATAATAAAATAAAATAAAGGCTGACTCAAATCAACGGCTTGTAGGATGTTGTAGACGGCAAGAGGTTGCCTCGCCTCTGACACCTCAGTACTGAGTGTCGTGAATTCAAATCTGACGCGGGATTATATTCTCCATTAATGATTGATCTAAGTCCGGGTGTATTTTTGCCCATTAATTATATATTTATAAAGTCCCCGTGACACAGGCCTTGATGTCTAAAAGAGATCAGGGAAGAAAGTTATCTTTAATATAAAGAAAATGCTATATTCCTAGGACAATGTATATTATGTATTAGGTAACAAGTTAACATTTTTAGCATAACCTTGGTAAATTGCTCTAAACTGTAAAGCCTAGTTATCGTATACTGTATGTTTACATAAATTGTTTCAAAAAGCAAAAATTTTTTTTTTACATTAACGTGGCAAGCTAGCCTACGGCCACCTGATGGAAAGTGGTGACCGTAGCCGATTACGTTAACTTAGAAGTTTGATTTTTTCACAGCTTCAAGAGACTCAAGTCTACTTGAGTATATCGTTTTAATTTCAACTCGATACCTCCGCGCGTTTCCAAAATAAAGGGTCTTGACAGACAGACGGACGGACGGACAACAAAGTGATCCTATAAGGGTTCTGTTTTTTCTTTTTGAGGTACGGAATCCTAATAAAAACAAATACACCTTCCCTACCCTGAAAACTTATGCACAGCTGTCGCATTCACTTCCACTGCGCTATCGAGGCGGTCAGCACAGTATATATTTTTTTAAAATTTAATACTGCACAGTACTGATGTACACACGACTACACATCAAGTCAGACACCCTATATACGCATAACTACGCTACATACAAAATAGAGAATTGTTGGCAAGGAACAGTGCATAGTGGTGTCGATGTAATGGTAAGGATTCCAGACATTGCTACAATACTCCAGTATGCTTCTAACTACGCTATTATAAATTGTGATAGTAAGCTTCAGTTCTTTGAAGATCTTCATCTCTCTTATTATAAAACATATGTATATACTTATATATAATATATGTATATACTTACTATTAAACAAAGTGACAGTCTTTAACAGTATATCTCTTCGTATATCATGTTCATCCACCTCCTGAGCCATAACATTGTTCCGAGCTCGTTGTAACGCGATCCTCTTCTCATTGGCACCCGCTAGGATTGCTTGTCTATGCAAAAAAGTAACAGGAGGTTGCAGAAAGACTTTTCAAAGATATTTCTAGTTTTAGCATTCATGTATCGTGGAGAGCTTTGCAAAGATTAAACCAACAGACACAAAGAACACTCAGACTCCAACGGATGTACATAACCAGTTATTTGTAGACCAAACTTATTTGTGTGCCGTGCATAGATCGAATGTGTAACACATAAACATTTTCGCCATCTGTTATTTAGATATGTTAATTTTCTATATATAAGAATGTCAAAAGTTAGAAAGAATTTTTTTCCATGCCTTGATGATTTTTGTGCTTTGTTAGAATCTGCGTGTTCAAAGAATCCACGACTATGAGAAATGTCTTTTCAATATGTTTATCACGGCATATTGTTGAGGGCGAAGCATCCAAGGAATCTTTTGAGGTGTTGTGCTATATATACGCCTTTATTTTAAAATATATAAATACTAATATACCTTTACTGTGCTGTGCAAGATTATGGACAGGATAAAAGCAGAATGGACAGAAGGATAGGAAAAATAATGTCGTCCAGCCCGAATTTCGGTCACGGGCGAACAATCTTAATGGAGACTAGCCGTCTGCGCAGGAGATATAATAGTACAACACAAGTGCACTCTTTGTATGCTCACTCCCATAATTCGATGGGACGGCAATCCGACACGACCGGAGAGAGATCGGGCGCAGGACCAACGGCTTAACGTGCTTTCCGAGGCACGAGGTGTACAACACTACCAATTGTCTAACTCCGAGCTGCTATTGAGTTATTGCTGTCTCAATCCAGGGTTTGAACCAAATCTTTGGCAGAGCAGTTGCTTTGCTTACCGCTGCATCACCGGGGTAGTTAGAAAAAGGAATACAGAAGAAGGAAAGGAATAACAACTAACTTCTCTGCTTCCTTCTCCACTCTCCATTCTTCTATCCTCTGTAAGAGCCACGCTTCTCTTTCGTTCTTATGCATCTTCTTCCAAGCTTTAGGCTACGACACGGTAAATGTATTTATAAGTAGAAGATGTCTTAGTTAAGCCTTATGTTAAGCAAGTATACGTAATTAGAACATGTAGTTAACTAATAAAATTGTTTATATTAATTTTGTTTAGGAAACATTATTATTATTACTAGTCTAATTCATTGTTTGCAATTTAATCATATATTTTCTTAATATTGTCTTCTGTTTACGCGAATGTTATTCATTGAAATTAAACTACTATATACGGATTTTATCGCGTTGTTCATTTTACCCTTTATTACATAATTTAGAAACTGTTACACTACTACCACTATTAAACTTTACTATTTATTAAGCTAATAAAATTATTAAGACTATTAAAACTATTTATATTTAAGTTTACACTTTCCCTAAAGTTTCGGTTGCTTTTCTAATGTACCACCAGCTTGGGATCCAGTAATTCAAATAGTCAAACCTTAGAAGAAGCAAACCACAGCTAGACTTCATGATACTTTGAGCTCATTCTGTGTAAATAGAAACACCAATAATTAAATTATGTACGGGTACTTTGAAATAACTACACTGGAACATTGAGACAACTACTATCTTAGTCTCGCCGTGACCATAGCTGCTGAAAAGTAACCGAAACGTCGGGGAAAGTGTAAACTTAAATATAAATAGTTTTAATAACTTAATTAGTTTAAAAATTAGTAACGTTTAATAGTAGTATTGTAAGAGTTTCTAAATTATGTAATAAAGTGTCAAATAAACAACGCGATAAAATCCGTATATGGTAGTTTAATTTCAAAGACATATTTTATTTGATAAAATGCTGTTCTTCTCGCTTAAACCCTGCTTGAAGAGTGAGCAACCAATTCCAAAAAATAATTTCGCATTTGTATATAGTAGTTTAATTTCAATGATATATTTTCATATAAAAATTAAATTTTTATATTATACTTTTTTATAAAGCGATTCTATTAGTTCTTTCTTATTCTACTATTTATAGTATTGTAAGAAAAAATTGATTGAAAAGCAATCATGTTACTTCATTTTAATTTCAATATTCTAGTTTCTGAAAAGGAACTTACTAAAGAATTTGACATAAGCTGTTTTATATCAATATTTTGCATTTTATATTGTCACATTAAGTTTCACTTTGCACTGGCTCTAATTTTAAATAATATTATTTTATTTAAACAGACTTTTTCATCAATTTTCAACCCTTATTTTTTATTTCACTATAGTCGTGTGTGATGGTTGTAACGTAGAATTTGAATGGAATGGTAGAGTTAGGGAAAGAATGTTTTTAGGTAGATATTATGGCGGCTGTAAAAAGTAATAAAACAACATGTTTATTGCCATTCAGGGGAGAAAACAAAGGGTACTGTGGGACACAAAAAAAAACATTTCTAGTTGGAGTTGGATTTGCGTGCTGGGTTCTGTAGTGACGAAGCGGCTAGCATCGAAGAAAATTCTAGAATAATTTAATGAATTAAAATTTTGCGATTAGTGCATATGAATTTCCATTTCGGCCTGATTTATTAATTATCGAATGAAAGTTATCATAGGGTAGATTACAACTTAAACTACACCGGACCGCAAAGAAAAAGGGTCGGTTAGAAAATCTTCAATATCTTCAAAAGTACTTGACCTAGCTTTATGATATAAAGACTAAATTAAAGAATATTTAGTGCCACATAAAATAATATATAAAACCTTTTTATTTATTTTTGATAATTGTATAAAAAACTGAAAATATAAAATAATGGTCGTTTTTTAATTTAGTACCAAAATATTCAAATTCCTTGTTTCGCGTCATGTACTCGCGTCACTCGTACGTCAATGTAATCAATAAATAAATTATTATTATTATTCTCTTTATTACTATTTTTCTTCTAATTATTACATTTTTAAATATAAATATAAAAACATACATATTTAAAAATATAAAAACTGAAACGACCCACCGGCATCGGGAACAGGGTCCAAGCTGCCGGTGGTTAGGATTATTATTATTATTATTATAATGCTTGAAGATCTTCTTCACAGTCAGTGAAATACAGCGAGAACTGTTGGTGTGATCCTTTCTACAGTTCAGCGAGTACTCCAGCGTTTCCATGAAACTGGATCCAATCTTCGAAGACCAGGAACAGGCCGAACAAAGTGCACGACGGCGCGGGAAGATCGCTATATGGTGTCAACAGTTTTGAGAAATCGCTTTCTTACGGCTGTTGAAGTAAAGAATCATCATTTACGAGCTGGAGGAAACGACCTGAGTACGGATACAGTAAGGCGGCGCCTGGCTGAACCAAATTTAAAGCAATTAAGACCTGCAAATGACCCAAAACTAGAACGACACCACAGAAACTCAAGGTTGAGTTATGGTAGAAAACACGAGAATTAGACTCTGAATGACTGGTTAAGAGTTACGTTTTCATACGAGTCTAGATTATGTTTATACAAGCACGACGGGAGGAAAAGAGTGTACAGAAGACCGGGAGAGTGCTATAACCAAGCTTGTATAGAAGAAAAAGTACCATACGGCGGGGGCTCTGTTTACGTGTGGGCTGGGATTTCTTCCGAAAGCCGCACTGAGCTAGTGGTGATAGAAAATGTAACTTTACCTGCAGAAAGATATGTCACTGAAATTCTGAATGACTAAGTTGGTCCATTTTTAGTGGACATGGGCGAGAATGCCGTTGCATTTTCGCAACTTGCAAGACAATGACCGCACTGACACATACAGCTCAGATAGTGTTGGCTATTTTCAAGAAATCGGTATCATACACATGGATTGTCCAGCACGCAGCCCCGACTTAAACCCCATTGAGCATGCATGGGATGAACTGGGACGACGTGTACGTCAGCGGAATCCGCCGCCAATTACGCTATGTGAAATGAAAGAAGCTCTAACAGAAGAATGGCAGAATATTGCGCAGAATCGCCTTAAAAAACCTAGTAGAAAGTATGCCAAATCGCATAACAGCAGTATTGCAAGCTCGCGGAGGCAACACAAAGTACTGAAATGCGTGAAAACGGCACATCTGTAACCAATCTACATTTACGAAAATAATCGAAATCTACGCATTTTTATTCATTTTAAATTTACGAAAAATTATAAGCTTGAATTCATTGTCTTTTATTTTTATTTAAGCACAATAAAATATTCTTTAATTTAGTCTTTATTTCATAAAGCTAGATCAGGTACTTTTGAAGATATTGAAGATTTTTTTACAGACTCTTTTTCTTTGCGGTCCAGTGTATTTAAAAGATGCAGTTGTAAAGATGAAATAGTTCAATTGTTACACTCTAGTAATCAGTCGCATTATAATCTTATTTGATGATAGAACAATAAGCCCTCAACTAATTAAACTTCAGCAATTTTGTTAGAATAAACACGTTCTCCAATAATTTAATGGATAACGAATTTGATCTGAAATAATTTATTGTCAACTAAGTGTACATAATGAATAGTGGTTATAACATAAGTGCATTACTCAAGCATTACAATATTGGGGACAAAAAATAATATATGTATGTATGTGTATGTATGTATACCGGCGACACTTCGACCCAGTAGGATCTTTTGTGTCGACACTCTCCCAATAACGACTGCCATAGATGTTCATGGCAGCCGGGACCGACGGCTTAATGTGCTCTCCGAGGCACGGAGCAGGCGATAATTGTCAATCAATACGCACATAATTTCGAAAAGTCATATAACTTCCGAAAGTCAGAGGTGCGCGACGTGGGTTCGAACCCGAGACCCTCTGCATTGCAGTCTGTTGGTCTCCCCACTGAGCTATCGCTGCTCAAAAATAATATTTACTAGCCATGTCTAAACTATATGAGTCAACTATAGAGTTATCATCTGATTTCAGACTAAATTCGATCGCTATAGATAACGAAAAAAGAAAGGCAATCCATAGATATGTATTATATCAAGCTATCTGTACGCTACATGTATTTACTAAAAGAGAATTGTTAGACAATGGCTTATGTAGGAGAATTGTGTTTTCCGTGCTATTATACTTACTTATCGGAGTCTCCCATGGTTTTTGTCGCAAAACGTCGTCGAAGAGAGTAACTTATGTATTTTACTAATGATGAATGACGATGATATTAAATACCAGCTAAATTGATGACTTGATGATATTTGATGGGATGGTTCTATCCAAATTTTTGGGTAGCTTTAAGCTTTGATTTCCTGCAACCAAAATATATTATACTTTTTTACAAGATAACTTCCTTCATAGCGTACTAGGGCCGCTGAAACAAATGATTCTAAATTTATATTAATTGTTAACAATAGTAGTAGTAGTGACCGGCTAAGCAAAGGTGGAACTTTGCTTAGCCGGTCACTACTCATACTTTGAAACTTGCGCTTTTCTTTTAAACATTAATACAATAAAATGTTGTTCGTAAATTAAAGAGAAAGCAATAAAATTGGATTCAGTTGCGGAACCCTAAGCATTATTCTTTAAAGCGACCAGACATAAGGCAATGTTGCATTGCTAATAAATTATTGATTTCGTATTTGAGGTTTACAAAAACAGGTTAAACTGAATTCAGTTAATGCAATGTATTGAATTAGGGATGGGGGAATGTGCGTTATATTTTTATCACTGTTATGTTATTTCAATATCACTTTTATCTGGCAGAGAAAGTTTTGGATAAAAGTTGCGGTTTCTAAAAATAATTTTGTAGAATGGATGTCTTAGTGGTTTCCCGTAAACATCAGAAATGGTAAGGGTGGGAACTTAAATTTTTTTCTTTTTGGGTAGTAGTTTTGTTTTCCCGCTGTTTAGTTTAGAGACTTATATAAAATACATGTCATGTCCAATTATACTTGTTATATACGTAAATTGTATTTACATATTGTATACTTGTAATAACAAGTAGGTAAATCAAATTTATTCAAATGACGCAATATCTGAACCAAGCATAATTTAATTAGAAATTAAATGAAGACAAATTTTAAATGTAAATGTTTATAAATATCTTTCTTATTGATTTAAACCGGACACTTTCCGTCATCGAAAACATCACTACTGCCACTGACATTGGTTGAAAATTCCCAGATTGTATTTCACGTAAACCCTTACTAATATTATAAATGCGAATGTGAGTTTGTTTTTTTGTTGTTACGCTTTCACGTCTTAACTACTCAATCGATAATCATGAAATTTCGCATACACATTGTCAGGGGTACGGGAAAAGACATAGAGTACCTTATATGATTTTAAGAGACACTTTGAGGACATAATTATAATAAAGTTTAATGATGTGTGCAATTCTAGGAGTTTTCAATACCCGGGAAGAAGTACTGTTATTAACCTAACCTACATTAATTACGTATCAGAAGCCGCGGAAAAATTTAGTATTTCGAAAAATTGTCTACTTGCCCCTTCGTCTGCTTCACATAAGAGAATTTCCCCGATTATGCAACATTTTTCATTGACGCGCCGCTTTTATTGGTTGTAGCGTGTTGTTTGTTTGAACGCGCTAATCTCAGGAACTACTGGTCCGAATTGAAAAATTATTTTAGTGTTGGATAGCCCATTTATCGAGGAAGGCTATAGGCTATATAACATTACGCTACAACCCACGGGGGCGGCGCAGTAATCATAAACGTGGGTAAAACTACGGGTACATCTAGTTATAGATATACCAGATATTGCCCGCGGCTTTGCTCGCGTAAATGTAGGTTAATAACATAACTTTTTCTGGCTGAAAGGTACCGTATGTCCTTTTCTTTTGCCTTGACAACGTGTATGCGAAATATCATGATCGGTCGAGAAGTTAAGGCGTGAAAGCGTAAACTCACATTCGCATTTATTATATTAGTTAGGATATTTTCATTGTTATAAATTCATAATGGAGGATACATGAATGATAATCCATGTTTAGTTTTTATTGGCGTGTAGCTTTTGACTTCTAACTTGGTCAAAATTTTAAGCTTAATGTTTGTGTTACGTATAGGTTTCCGTCAATTAATGGGATTCGAACGCACAAATTCACGATTGCAATTCAATTCTTTAATTATAAAGCACTTACCAGTTTAACCCCTAAGGTTTTAAATTGATAAAAGTAGCACATATCAACTGAGTATTCTCTAATATTTTTACATAATCGAATTTCATAAAACCGCTATCATGTGAGCATTCACTGAAGTATATGATGTTCAAATACCTACTCAAATATTATAACAGTTTAAGGAAACTTATATGAAAACAAAAAGATGTTAAGTAGGGGAGAGCGGGGTTGATACTAAAAAAAATTGTATAATGGCTTATATTTCTGTTTTATTTTTCGATTTATGCTTTGGTTTTGCAGCTATGATATTAGTAATAAAAGCCATCACTTAGGTAAGTGCTTTCAGAAACAGTCATCAAAACCAAAAAAGTCATTTGTTAATACATACCCCGTATCCGGGGCAAATTTTAACAGAGCTACGGTAAGTATTAACGTACGGGGCAATTATTAACAGATGCTAAAATTCTATCAAATATGCAAATAAAATATCATATAATATTAAAATGTTTAATTGTACTTAGGATTAAACAAATCAGTACTTTTTATAATAGGAATTAAATTAATATAACATAATAATAATAATATTCTACTACATACACACAACACCATCTAGCCCAAACTAAGCAGAGCTTGTACTATGGGTTCTAGACAATGGATAAACATACATATATACTTTTTTTTGTGTAGATACACACATATTATACATAGAAACACCCAGACCAAGACAAACATCCATTTTCATGCACACAAATGTTTGACTTGTGCGGGAATCGAACCCGCGACCTCAGGCGTGGCAGTCGTTTACACTAACCACTACGCCATCGAGGCCGACATATAGTATACATTCTTTTAAATCTACACTAATTAACAATCACTGTCACAGTTTTAAGATTTTAAACCAACAAACCAGACACTTTAAAACTTAATGTTTAAACATTGCATAATATTTTTAGTCTTTACAGTCTTTAAATGTCTTTATGAGGTAGAAAAAACAGTATTATCATTTAAATCTATACTAATTAACAATCATTAAGGCTTTTCAGTACAAATACTTTAAAGTAAATATTTAAAAGTTACATGAACTTTTTAGTGTCAACAGTCTTAAAGAGTTTCAATGAGGTACAATTAAGACTGCGCCGAGCGAAATGTGCCAAAACAGGCGGTCACAGTTAAGTGAATAAAATCAACACTTTTTGTTTGATACAAATATAAAATGTACATTTGCCATAACAATGAATGTGTTTACAATTACTACGTGTAAAAACATAAAATAATTAATATTTTCACCTACAAAATTACGTAAATTTGCACGAAAAATGCAAAAACGTAATCTCGTGTTACGTGATTTTTAGATTATAACAGTAGAAATCTATCCTATTTTAAAGCTTAAACGAAACATAAATAGTTATATTACAATTTGTCCTTCCCAAATATTTAAGTAATTGGTTGACAATAAAGATACATATTTTTCAAAAAAGCACTTCAAATCATCCATACAATTTTACTATGGCGGCCGCCCGACGATTTGAATATGCGCCGCACGAGCTCTGTCATTATCTGTCTTACGCTCGGCGCAGTCTTAAACAGTATAATCTTTTAAATCTACATCACTAAATATCTATTTATCAATCATTGCCACAGTTTTAAAGTTTTTAAAAACGACCTACAAATGAAAAAGATAGAATAAGGCCTGAAAGATAGAATAAGGAATAGTGTGATTAGAGAGAGATGCGGCATGAAAGTGGATATAGTGACAAGAACAGAAAAGGGTATGTTAAGCCGGTTTGGGCATGTAGAAAGAATGGACGAGGAAAGACTGACTAAGAAAGTTTTTAAGGCTAGAGTGAATGGAACAGTCGCAAGAGGAAGACCTAGGCCAACGTTTCTTGATCAGATCGGAGGCGTTCTGGACAAAGGCCAGGTTAAGAGCACCTTGAACCGACGGGCGTGTATGAGGAATGTGATGAAAGTGAATGAAGCCAGAGAAGTTTGTCAGGATCGTAGCAAATGGAAATCCGTAGTCTCTGCCTACCCCTCTGGGAAATAGGCGTGAATCTATGTATGTATGTATGTACCTACAAATGGTAGCACACAGCATTAAATCTTAATGTCTAAACGTTGTATAAACTTTTCAGTCTTAGACAGTCTTTAGGTATCTTAAGGTAATAAGTTTAGTTTAATTAATCTTAATCTAATTTGTACTTCTTCTTCTCTCTTAGCCTTTATTATTCCCAAATCACTTGGGGTCGGCTTTTCTGGTCTAACCAGATTTGACTGGATATCAGTTTTTACACGGAGCGGCTGCCACCTGACCTCCGCAACCCGAAGGCTAACGATACCCTAAAGCTAGACCAGTGTCAGGATTTTAGAGGGTACTGACTTTCCCAATAACGACTGCCATAGATGTTTATGGCAGCCGGTACCAACGGCTTAACGTGCTCTCCGAGGCACGGAGCAGGTGATAATTGTCAATCAATTCGCACATAATTTCGAAAAGTCATATAACTTCCGAAAGTCAGAGGTGCGCGACGTGGGCTCGAACCCGAGACCCTCTGCATTGCAGTCTGTTGGTCTCCCCACTGAGCTATCGCTGCTAATCTAATCTAATTTGTACTTATAACATAGAAAATAACAACTATTCAGTGTTTTAGGCGGAAATATGTACTATATATTAGGCAATAATTATTCGGAATAAGATTCCTCATTATCTGAGAAACAATTGAGGCAAATGTATTTTCTAGTATCACCTCTAACACAGTTAAAGGTCTTAGCGGCGATAACTCAGTGGGGAGACCATTAGACTGCAATGCAGAGGATCTCGGGTTCGAACCCACGTCGCGCACCTCTGACTTTCGGAAGTTATATAACTTTTCGAAATTATGTGCTTATTGGATTGACAATTATCACCTGCTCCGTGCCTCGGAGAGCACGTTAAGCCGTCGGTCCCGGCTGCCATGAACATTTATAAGAGTCATTATTGGACAAGTCAGTACCCTCTAATATCCTGACACTGCTCTAGCCTTAGGGTATCGTTAGCCTTCGGGTTGCGGAGGTCAGGTGGCAGCCGCTCCGTGTAAAAACTGATATCCAGTCAAATCCGGTTAGACTAGAAAAAGCCGATACCAAGTGACTTGGGAATAATAAAAGTTAGGGAAAATACTAATATCTCTAGCACAGGTGATATGAGCCCATCTTTTGCATAAAATACATTGTATCCAGTCAAGTCCAGATGTGTCTTCATTATAAGACTCCGCGCAAACTAAACAGAAGCAGTCATCTTCTTCACTATTCTGCAGAATATGCTTCCTAACCTTTTCTACTACTCTCCAGGTTTCTTTACCTTTCCCTTTCCCTTTGCCTTTAACCTTAGTTTTCGTTTCCGTCTGACTAATCTTTCTTCTTTTAAAGCCAATATTTCTGGAGTATCAGTAAGAATCGTTGATTTCCGTAAACGCTTTCGTTTGGATTCAACACGTGGTAATGCTTTTGGAAGCGGTCTTAATTATATCTTTGAAGTACGACTTGATATTTTTGAAAAATGAATGGACATTAAGTATGGTTGGTCGTCTCAGGACACCGAATAGACAATGTCACGTTGCGCTTCTTAAAACCTGCGAACCAATCTTTGCCAGCCTTTCCGTCTCTTTTCGAAGATTCTGGAATATTGTCTATCTTGTGTCGAATGGCAAGTTCGTAGGCTAATTTCTTGACATCATTAGATAGCAATCCAAAATAGATATTGGCACATTTTATTAAATAATCTGCCTTCATTGCTTCTTGTTCTGGATTGCAAACTAAACGATTTTTTCTTATAACCCACTTCAATAGAAGTTCCCTACATTTTTTCTTTACGTATTTAAATAGCGTCACATGACAAATATCGTATTCAGTAGCAACATCTCTATATTTTTGGTTTTTCCAGAACTTCCTTAGTTGTCAGCTCAAATAATAAATATAATAAATAATAGTTTAACGTCTCATAAAAACAAGCAATACATAGATTAAGGCCCTAGACCCCACACTAGGCTTCCCTGTGTTGTGAGATCTAATCTTTTATAATACTTCTTGAGACGTGGACCCTCTTGTACACTTCCTTATGTAATTTCTCATTCTTGAATAAAGTATACCTATTGTAAAAAGAACACTCGGTTAATACTACATACAAACATAAAATAAATTAACAAATCGTGTGGGGTAAGTATCTTGTATCTTATGTGGAGGCTAGTCAGTGCAGACCGGCGACACTTCGACCCAGTGGGATCTTTTGTGTCGATACTCTCCCAATAACGACTGCCATAGATGTTCATGGCAACCGGGACCGACGGCTTAACGTGCTCTCCGAGGCAAGGAGCAGGCGATAATTGTCAATCAATACGCACATAATTTCGAAAAGTCATATATTCCGAAAGTCAGAGGTGCGCGACGTGGGTTTGAACCCGAGACCCTCTGCATTGCAGTCTGTTGGTCTCCCCACTAAGCTATCGCTGCTCTTGTGGGGTAAGTAAGTATTAACATGAAGGGGATAAGTATTAACATGTCAATACTTACCCCACTCGATTTGTTAATTGTAGCCCCAAGGTCACTTTTTTACTTCATCAATTCCAGACAATAAACTAGTCTTAATAACTATAAGCAAATAATATAGTGTTACTGTCAATAAAATAGAGATCGATTTAGGATAAAGTTTAATTCGATTTAGCGAATAAATAAATCTTAAATCAATTTATTACAAAGCACAATAAGTTCTTTTACCTGTCAATCTGAGGTCGCGATGCACAACTATTACAAGTGACGGCCGGCTGGCAACTGACGAATCAAGACAAGTAAGTTCTAAACCGAGTATGATATTTTTAACACTTCGCGTTTTTCGGGAATAAGCTTGTTAATTCTTACCCCCGTTAAAACCAGCCCCGCTCTCATACTTAAGTAGAGTTTGTGTCATTCTCAACATTTAATTCTCAATTAAGAAACCGGGGTTTACTTTTGAACACTATGGTGGACTACAACTATTAAAATGTTAAAATTTCCAGAAGATTGAAGTCTACCTTCGGGAAATCTGGTATTTCTTCTTGGTCTCCCTTCTTCTTTCCCTTTTTACCCTTCTTCCCCGGTTTCTTCTTAGGTTCAGCCTCGTCTGGTACAGCTTGTTCGATTACTGTTAAGAACACATACGTTTCACTTTCTTATATGTGCAAGTGAAAGTGGCACTTCATGTCTTATGTAGAAATACTTACGTAATATATAGTTTGGTGGGTAGATTTGTATTTTCTACTATTATATACTTACCATATAAGTAATTTAAATAGAAAGTAAATTATAAAAGTTTTGCTAGAATCCAAATTTTAGGGGCCATGCTATCTCCATACTTCACAAAGCCACTGAGAATAATATACAAACCAAATAAACATTACTAGGGAATCAAACCTGGGAGTGTCTACGGAAACACAACTGTATACCAACTATGGTGCTACTGAGAATAACAAAAAAACCCACTAAGTCATTACCGGGGCACTAAAATTAAGACTTCGTAAGCGCAAACATACGCCAATTAGTTGCTAACAAGGCATATAAGCTGTAACAGCTTTTCCAGTAAACACATAGACTTTTTATATGCCTCATTAACAAATCAAAAAGCTAGTAATAAATTGAATCGAATTAGGCGTACCTTGGCGGAAATCTATTTTAATAAAATGATTGGGAACAGAGGAAACCGCAACGCACATCGGATTGCCCACCACAACTATTGCAATCCAAAAGTCTGGATAGTAACAGCCGCGTAGTTGGATCCGAGCGTACTCCAACTTGCAATATTCCGCTTCGAATAAAAAATATGCCGACACGTGTTTCGCCTCAGCGCGAGGCATCTTCAGGACCGTTTGGCAACGAATGAGAGGTGAGTAGCCGTGCGCGCCTGCTTTTATCACCTTTCTATTCGCTCACTACGCTCACTGTCGCGCGAATGATGAAAAAGTTAATTGTTTCGCTATTCTAGAATAAGTACCTGATATGGCCGGTGGAAGAGATGCTTCAGACCAAGCGAACATCTCACTACTCGTCTTCTTGATAGTCGACTCTTTTCCCTGTATCCAGAAGCATTCCATGAAACACATTAAAATAACTATAATGTCCTCAAGGCCGAATTTCGGTCAGGGCGGCCCAACTAAGTATCTGTCCTATCTAACTGCGCAAGCGATATTATAATGCACAAGTGTGTCCGCCAACACATTGCACTCTCTGTTCCCTAACTCTCATAATCCGATGGGATGGTAATCTAATACAACCGGAGAGAGATCAAGCGCAGCACCAACGCCTTTACTTGCTGTCTGAGGCACGGGGATGTGCGACACTGCTAACCTAACTCTGGGTTCGAACCCGAGATCTCATGTACAGTAGTGGCTTTCACTATCGCTGCGCCACTGAGGCAGTCAATAGAGAAACATCAGTACTTAAAGGTACTGACAGAAATTAATATTCTCTTTTACTTTTATTACGTATGTCTTTTGTGAAATAGTGATTTTATATTTAACCTATGAATGACACACGAGTGGCAGTTATGCAAGCGCTTACATATTTAGGCAAAGGTAATCAAGCAGGGGTAGCTTATTGGGAGACCGCTGGACTGCCACGCAGAGGTCTCGAGTTCGATCTCAAGGCGGACATCTCTGACTTTTCGAAGTTATGTGCGTATTAAATAGTTAATTATCGCTCGCTTTAACGGTGAAGGAAAAACAACGTGAGGGAACTTGCATGTCCGAGAGTTCTCCATAATGTTCTCGAAGATATGTAAAGTTTGACAATGCATACTGGACCAGTGTGGTTGACTATGGTCTTCTCACACTGAGAAGAGGCCCGTGTCCCAGCAGTGGGACAGTTTAATACAGGGCAGATATTATATAATCAAATGCCAATTATTTATAAAAAACAACTTACTTCAAATTTCTTTTTCCTCTTCTTTTTGTCTTTAGACTTAAGCTCTGAAAGTAAAATGACATTTAAAATTATATCCAGCTAAAAATGACTGCTATATTCTCAAAAAGATGGCCGCCTAGGGTCCGCAGTTTCACGGACTACCACGCACCAGTCCGCACCGGCGCACCGTACGAATGTTTAGTATTTACCGTAGTCTATGATCGCTTGTAATACTAGAAGTGCATTGTGGAAGCTAAAGAAATTATAACTAGATAATGAAAGGAAAGTAATGGGGCAGATATGGCACCGGGTGAAACACAGTAACTGTACTACTTCTTTGCGCTGGTATTGAGTCGTCCATGGTAGCGCAAATGCGTTCGTAGTAGTACGTCGCGATGTATTCGATACACGCCAATAACTTATTCTCACGTGCGTGTTAGTTCATGGCCATTGCGTGCGTGCTTTCACGGATTACCACGGACGAGCACGCACTTTCGCACTATGAGAAGAAAATCGACCGGGTATACATATATGCTTCCGCAGCAGGGGCTTGCATATGCTACGAGTCAATAGTTAATAAGTTTAATGAATTGTATCGTTTCCTTAAAGTATATTTAACGTGGAGCGTATTCAGACAAAAAATGGTGATATGGGCTCAATATTTATAATAATTACCACTAAAATGTGTTTAAATTATTTCTTTTAGATACTATATCTTGCTATCTTAACAAATAAAAATGTGAGATTGTTTATTTGTTACGCTTGCACGCCTTAACTACTCGACCGATCATCTTGAAATGTAGCATACACGTTGTCAGAGGTACATAAAAGGGAATAGAATAACCTTCATCCAGAAAAAAGGACTGTTCCCGAGCGAGTGTAGCCGCGGGCAATAATTAATAATGCCACATATATATTTGATTGAAGAATTGTTTATATTTTATTAAAATGAATGTGAGAAGATAACTCATATATACACATGGAATATTACTCGCACCCAAATTTATGTTTTATATACACTACTAAATTGTTATATATTAAACTTTTATTAAAATATGCTTAATTTTAATAAAGTTTAATATATAACAATTTAGAAATATATGCATGTAGAAGTCTACTAGAAAACAAACACATTCAAGTTAAAATTACTACGGCGAAGAATAATTAAAGCGTAAGTCTATAAAGAAAATTTAAACCGAACATTCGACTTGATTCAGTATCTAAACATTGTCATGCAACTAAACTTCATTGAAAAGCAGTTTACTTACATGGAAATTTACATTTTTTGATATTTTTTTCTGTTTCAATCACTTGTAAACACACACCCTCCTATGATCGCCATAGAAACAAATATTGACTAAACGAATGCAATTCCTGCCTACGCTTAGAACTTATTGAAGGTGGCAATATCAGTTAGGTATATGTATAAATATAGACTAGTCTTCGCCCACGAACATTGACCATGATCACTAGAAGATGTAAGGTCAACTAATAATCACGAAAAGATTATTATATAGAAATTACATATATGAATTTTCATAATCCCATCATTTTTGTTTCTACTCTTTTAAAGTGGTTCGTCAATAGCTACTAAAATGCAAATAATTGGATAATCGGTCGACAAACTGTTGGGAAAAGCATTAATCTATTTTGTCTTTACCTAAATATATAAAAAGAACGGAAAGCTTATTTTTTCTTTAAACTTTACAGCTAGCTACTAATGAATGGCAAACCTTTCAAGAAACAGAGCAGAAACAGGTACTGAACTGTTTTTGTTTACATATGGAAGAGTTATCGCGTTAATATAGCTTTTGTCAATACATTTCTATCCATCGGGAACAGATTTTTTGACAAAATAACCCTATGTTCTTTTCTGTAATCCTGAGAACGTGTATGCGATATTTAATGAAGTTCGGGCAAGTAATCAGCGTGTGAAAGCGTCAACTCACGTTCATATTTTTAATATTAGTTAGGATTAGCAAAAATCACTATTTACTGCAATAGCTATCGGTTAACAAAAAACATGTATCTGTTTTTCTGTCTGCCTACCGTACGTTGCAAGATAAATCTGCGTAGAGGAGCGGTCTGATGATCATAATATGTATATACCTTCGACGGGTGGTGTTGGTAAAGACTCGAAGGAAGCGCTGCTGTACGAGGTGTCAGTGAATTGCACCTCTTCGGGTTCTGGTTCCAACTCCGTCGTCGCGACAAGAACTTCATCTTGGAGATCCGATTCTAAAGCATACAATAAAAAATGGTGACTATATTGACAGTTACTATAGCAAACGAATTGAAGTTTTTAATGGTTTGTGGCATAGCTTTCCTGCGTTCACTATTAGCTACTTCGCACATTTCAGAAGAAGAAAACCCACAAAACCTAATCAGGCTTTTCATTACAGAAAGAAAAAACAGCATGCAACATGACACTGGAGCTAATTATTAACAGTTACTATAACAAAACAAATGGAGGTTTTCAAATTGTTGTTTCGCTGCTTAGCTTGTTTTTTTTTATTGCCCTCGGTGGCAGACGAGCAAGTGGTCCACCTGATGGAAAAAGGTAACCGCTGCTCATGGACTTCAGCAATGTCAGGACACAGCAAAGTCGCTGCTTACCGTGAAAGAAGAACTCTCTTTAAACCTCGTTTGAAGAAGGACATATCATAGCGCTCGAGTAACACCGAAGCAGGCAGTTCATTCCAGAGCTTGCACGTACGTGGGAGAAATGATCGCTGGAAGCGTACCGTCCTGGATTTGAACGCTTCCAGGTGATATGGATGAACCCTGCTTCGTTGTCGAGTAGTACGATGATAGAAAGGGGCCGCTGGTACCAAATCAAACAGTTCTTCAGAGCACTCTCCGTGAAAGAGTCGGTAGAACACGCAGAGAGACCCAAAGTATATTGGCGGTCACTACTTCGCTACTTTTAAATGGATAAGTTTCAAGGAACCTAGCCATGCTTTTTATTAATCTTCTTCTCTCTTAGCCTTTATTATTCCCAAGTCACTTGAGGTCGGCTTTTCTAGTCTAACCGGATTTGACTGGATATCAGTTTTTACACGGAGCGGCTGCCACCTGACCTCCGCAACCCGAAGGCTAACGATACCCTAAGGCTAGACCAGTGTCAGGATATTAGAGGGTACTGACTTTCCCAATAACGACTGCCATAGATGTTCATGGCAACCGGGACCAACGGCTTAACGTACACTCCGAGGCACGGAGCAGGCGATAATTGTAATTGTCAACGCACATAATTTCGAAAAGTGATATAACTTCCGAAAGTCAGACGTGCGCGACGTGAGTTCGAACCCGAGACCCTCTGCATTGCAGTCTGTTAGTCTCCCCACTGAGCTATCGCTGCTTTTTATTAATATACAACAAAAAGTTAATTTTGTTATTTTTCAGCAAGCCTTCTTTCAGACCCTACAAATAATTCCTATGTCGCGGTTGACTTTACAAACATTCAAACAACGGATACAAAGAACATCCACACTTGGAACAATCATTTGTGGATCACACAAATTTTTGTCCCGTGAGATTCGAACCTACAACACTTGGCGCAATGGCAGTGGCGAGGTGACCACTGAAACCACTACGCCATCCGTTCTAGGTTAAAAGATCCATCGAACCTAACCACCCTTACCCACAGACTACTACACACTCTTTTTGTAAAGCCGTTCTCTATTCTTGACCCTATATCGTCTGTCACTTCGCAATGCTTTCTTATTACACAATACGACTAGAAATAATTTCTACCTTGCGGGCACAAGCATACAAAGAACACCCAGATTCGGAAGAGTTAATTGTGGATTACACAAGTGTTATTTCCATGTGAGGTGCCGAATATGGATTCTTTCTTCGTTCTTTTCGTGTCGTTAGTGGCCAACCTATTGTCTAGAGTTGTTCAAGCCGCCCATAGGCCTCTGACATGGCTTAACGACTGTTGTCAATTTGACAACAACCGGGACTGACTTTTTACGTGCACTCCGAAGCACGGAGACGCTCAGATGAAATACCACTAAGCGGCCACCCATCTATTTTTTTTTTTTTTTAACGTCAGGGTAATGCTTTTACGCACCGTCCGCGCCCAGGCAGGGCGCGGGTGTGTGGGACTCGAGCCAGAAAAGCCGGCCCCATACCCACTAAACCCCTGACGACGTTTCTCCGGTACCTAGTGTCGGTGCCACGGGATTCGCGCTAGCATTCACCGCGACACCGACAGGTCTTGGCCCGCCACGTGAATAGGCGGGCCCCAGCTGTTTGGGGGAGGACCAGATGGTACAGCCCTCCCCTCCACTGAGGGGGGCGCGCGGAACACCTATGCCCCTCTCTCGGGCCTGTGCTGCTCGGGCGGCAGACTGCCCAAGTCCACCGCCCGCAGGCCGCCCCCTAGGGTGGCTGGAGGTCTGCACGCGCCCTACGGCGGCGCCCTGGACGTCTCCTGCGGTTTGGGTGGGGAGAGACCAGCTCCCTCTCCCGTTCCGCCGCCTCCTTCGCGGACATCACTGCCTCGCAGAAGGTGACGGCGGCCTCCCATGCACCCTCGCTCCGGACCATGGACAGTACCATTGCCGGCAGCGAGAGGATTTGGACACCCAGTGCCCCGGTTAACGACCGGCGCTGCTCCTCCCAAGCTGGGCACTCCACGAGTGTGTGCAGCGCCGTATCCTCGGGGCAAGCGGCCACCCATCTATAGATTGACCGCACCCAACATTGCTTAACCCCGCTAATCGTTTACTGATCAGTAAGTGCAACTGGCTATGAGCGCCTATAGATTGGTTCGCCAGTTGAAAATTTAAACTACGTCACCATTATTATTTTTCTCGATTCTCTTCTATCTATTGCTCTTGCTGTCGTAATGGCAGTTGGTCTTGAAAGCTTAGCTTAGCTTGAAAGCTATTTGTAAAATATTACCTGGTGGTTCCGATGCTTCCTGAAAAGGAATAAAATATATATAAGCCTGTTAGATTGACATCGTTCATTCATCGTATAAGTTTGTGATTATATAGACTTACATATGAGAGTGCTGTATAGTTAAAAATAAGTTAGGATTTGGGTATGAAGTGGCTGTTCGAAGCAACATATCAAGTGTGAATATTCGTACAACACTAGTTTAGAAAAGACTTTGGTAGATGTCCAGTAATCTTAACTAGATTTAACACTGGCTACTTTGACGACCTAAGGAATCCTCCTTAGGCCATCAAAGTAGGGACTTATATACATAGGCACTACTTCACGTGAAGACGTGGTGCGAAGGGCTCTGCTCGTGGACAACACGACTGCTTACGATATCTAAACTAATATTATAAAGAGGAAACATTTGTGTTTTTGTGTGTATGTTTGTAATGTTTTCACACAAAAATTAGTGGAGCGATTTCAAAAATTCTTTCACCATTAGAAAGCTGCATCTTCCCTGAGTGACATAGACTATATAACACTTTTTTTTTAAATAGCGGTCTTTAATGAATATGCATTAATATAACCCAAGGTGTGAAAAAATTAGTCATAAAATATCTGTCATCGCGTGCGCTGCGAAAACTATTGATGATAGAACATAAAAATGTTCTACAGTATTATAGAACGTATCAATATCTACAAAAAAGTCCGCGATACCATATGTATTTTTTTAATATATAGCTAATTACACCTATATAGGTGTAGTTAGACTTATTAATTTCTTTAGTTGTAGTTTTATATATTAAATTTAGATAACAAATTAAAAGTAGGTATTGGGTAATAAATTAAAGTCCACGCGGACGAAGTCGTGGGCAACAGCTAGTACCCTATAGAAGTATAGTCATTTTGTTAGGCAACAATATAAAAAGCAGACCAAGAAATATTTCAGACGCCGCCGCCTACAGTCATAATATCGTATTAAGCCTTACTTGATCGAGTAGTTATATCGTATTAAGATACACTTCAGTATCTAGTGCTAGTCTAGAGCTAAGGCCCAGTTAATAACTTTATTCGTACTTTTACAATTTAAATTATATTACACAAAAGAAATATTATTAGGAGACATATAACAATTATAAAGTGAGAAGTTATTTTTTTTTTTTTTTTTTAATTTTATTTTATTCTACCACATACACACAACAAACTAAGCAGAGCTTGTACTATGGGTACTAGACAATGGATAAACATACATATATACTTTTATTTTTTTTGTAAATACATACATATTATACATAGAAACACCCAGACCAAGACAAACATCCATGTTCATGCACACAAATGTTTGACTTGTGCGGGAATCGAACCCGCGACCTCAGGCGTGGCAGTCGGTTACACTAACCACTACGCCATCGAGTCGTCAATCAAAAAATCAAAGTAGTAATACTTTTTTTTTTTGACCCAGCAAAATCCTTTATGGATACCCCCGATGAGACTCTCCGCCCCTGAAGGGGGTCGGTATACACACTAAAAACCTGGGGTGAGCAGTCCCTCCGCCTACGGAGTGGGGCGGGATGGGGTCGCGTTAGCAATCACCATCCCGCCCCGGCGGTTGGCCCGGCTGATGGTGACCGGGCCTCAGCACCTGTGGAGGGAAGGCCTTGCTCACCAAGGCCATCCCCCAGACGTGTGGGGCCGTGCAAGCCGGTAGAGAGTCCCCCGACTCTGTACCAGTGACCCCACTATACAGGAACGAGAAGGCAGGCAAATCGCCTCCTTCTCGCTCCCGTCCGTCTGCGCCGGAGAGGAAAGAAGTAGTACAACTAACTCAATACAAACTAAATTACAACTAAAGAAAAAAACAATGTCACATAATATGAGAGACAAAAATAAACTCGAACTTATCAGCGCACGCACTAATTACGGTAAAAAAACCATATTGTTTGAAGGAGCACAGCTGTTTAATAGATTAACGGCCAATATAAAAGCATGCGACAACTTAAACACGTTCAAAAATAGACTTAAGAAATATGTATTTACATTGTAGCTTCTATATCTCTAGATACGTTTGGCTGTTCATAGAGGACTTTTAGTGCCCACACTTATGTATGGAAGTGAAAGTTGGGTATGGCAATGAGAGCACTGAGAAATATATGTGGTGTGACTCTGAAAGATAGAATAAGAAATAGTGTGATTAGAGAGAGATGCGGCATGAAAGTTGATATAGTGACAAGAATAGAAAAGGGTATGTTAAGCTGGTTTGGGCATGTAGAAAGAATGGACGAGGAAAGACTGACTAAGAAAGTTTATAGGGCTAGTGTGAATGGAACAGTCGAGGAAGACCTAGGCGAACGTTTCTTGATCAGATCGGAGGCGTTCTGGATAAAGGCCAGGTTAAGAGCACCTTGAACCGACGGGCGTGTATGAGGAATGTGATGAAAGTGAATGAAGCCAGAGAAGTGTGTCAGGATCGTAGCAAATGGAAATCCGTAGTCTCTGCCTATCCCTCTGGGAAACAGGTGTGAATCTATGTATGTATGTATGTATATCTCTAGTGGTAATTTTAATTTTGTTGTATTATTGTTTTTAACTCTGTGTATATCTCATTATAAGTGGACTATTGTTCTTATGAGAAATCAATTTCTTTAAACCGAAGTCCGACAAAGGCTATAAGCCTAGCCTACTTTCATATCAAACTTATTATATTGACTAACATTCTAAGCGCTGACAAAGATAGACGTGCTCGTAAACAATATTTAAACATTACGATTTATAAATTGTGACCTCCATTAGTTGTTACATTGCTGAGTGATTCATTTTTGTTACCTACTTCGTACATATTTTCGTTAACAATGAACACTTATATGTGAAGTGATATAATATTATACTATGGAAAGTAGTCCGTGTAATAAGAGCGGGCTAATGCGCCCCGCGACTTCGCCTTCCTCTAACTCCGATATCATATCAGATATCGCGTCTACATCTGAGATCCAAAAATGGATGTCATCCGTCGAGCAGCAATTAAATGATGTTCATTCTATCACCGTGGATAGTAAACTCAATTTGGACCAGAAGATGAGGATTTCAAACCTGTGTAGAAAAATTGGTCATAGTACCTCGCAAATGGCAGTCCTGTACCAATCGCTAAAACAGAAAGCGCTTCAAGTTTCTAACACAGTAGATACCCTACAAGAAAAGTGCGATCTAACAGAACATCTTTCGGAGCTCAAGCAGACCATAAAGGATACCCGTACTACTGAAAAAGTTTCTTATGCGGACATGATTAAGAAGGGATCAAATAGTTTCGTCCGGCCAAATAATCTTAGCTATTTGGCAATATATCCCCGTGACGTATTAAAGACCAGTGATAAAACGAAAAACCTTGTACAGAAAATTATTAGTCCGGAGGAAATGAAGCTGCAAGTACGTGGGGTTCGCAGAACTAGAAATGGAGGAGTTATTATCAGCACATAAACTAAACAAGACGCAGAAAAAGTGAAGCAAGCTGTCTATCTCTCTTTGTCCGGTCTTACAGTTGATGAACCCGCCAAGCGTAAACCACGGATTGTGGTAGTTGGTGTACCCGCTTCTCTGTCCGAAAATGAAGTATTCAGCTGTCTCTTCGAGCAAAATATAGCCGATAAGTTTTCATTGATGGATCTGAAATCATTCTTGTCTTCAATAAAATTAAGCCACAAATCAGGCAAGAAAGATGCTCAAACCTGCAACTACATCATTGAGGCGCCGGCTAACATAAGAAAAGCTTTAGTCACTCAGGCTAGACTTTTCATACATTGGACGTCCTGCCCCGTGATAGATTTTACACTAGTTACAAGATGTTACAAATGCCATCAGTATGGTCACGCAGCGAAATCTTGCAAAGAGGTTACACCTACGTGTGGACATTGTGCTGAAGCTGGACATTCGATGACCGAATGTACAAAGACGGAAGATGTTCCTAAATGTGCTTCATGCTCTCGTTTTAAGAAGCCTAGCAACCACAAGACAGGTGAAACTGATTGTCCAGCCAGAAAACAAGCTGAATATAAATATATAAACTCAGTAGATTATGAGGGAGCCTGGATCGCCGTTTATTTATATCTATATCACTTACACTAGTTAGCTTAGATTCCTATTATTAAACATATCCTATAATTAATTTCATAAACATTATATATGTCAACTAATATTTAAATACAAAATTATATAAATAAGTTATATTATTTTCATTGTAATAGTAACTTATTATAGAACAATCTATATTTGTTAAATATTGTTAAGGATGCCCTTCCTATTACACTATAATAGCACATAATCATCGCCTGTGATACAGGTATAACCTAGTACAGGCGACCAAAGTAATGTATCCTATTTTAAGTATTTTTAAGACCTATTGTTATTCATATTTGTGCAAACTTAAACTTAATAAACAATTATTATTATTATATATTATATATATCTGGTCATAAAATTCCTACGAATATTAATGTGACGCGTTCTATATATTGTTATTACAGCGATAACCTAGTGAGAAATCAATGTACTGCTATGCACACGTCTCATGCAATTCCATAGCATGCACGTCTGTCTTTTAATAATAATAATATAATATCTATCACATACACACAACACCATCTAGCCCAAACTAAGCAGAGCTTGTACCTACTATGGGAACTAGACAATGGATAAACATACACATATACTCTTTTTTTTATAAATACATACATATTTACATGTTGACTGATCACGTAGTGGCTAACATGGATAACGGGATACATGCTATTGGGATCTTTTTAGACCTTGCCAAAGCTTTTGACTGTTTTAGTTCCTATACTACTATAAAAGCTAGAATATGTGGGAATAAGAGGTACACAATTAGAATTATTTACGGACTATCTTAGGGACAGATATCAATGTGTTAAAATCGGTAAATGCTTTAGCTCAGATATCCCCAATGCTCCTTTTGGGGTTCTTCAAGGCAGTATACTTGGAGTTACGATGTTCCTGATCTACATAAATGACCTATGCGACCTAAAACTCCAAAATGGTATCATAGTGTCTTATGCAGATGATACAGCACTATTATTCACGGGCAAAACTCGGACTGAAGCGACTACACACGCTCAGCATGGCTTCAATATAGTTAGTAAATGGCTTTTTGATAATGTACTAACCCTAAATATCCAGAAAACAAAATATATTCAATTCTCAAAGCGCAACAACACATGACATATTATTTGCTCACAATAATAAATGTCATTCACACGCTGGTGCCGCATGCACTTGTCCTACTTTAGAATCAACACACTTTATGAAATACCTTCGCATAACGCTCGACGCTAATCTAAATTTTCGCAATCACATTGAGTTATAATGTAAAAGTACGAATGTTAATATTTATTTTTAAAACCATACGTAGAGCCACTAACTTTAAATTACTAAGACAAGTATACCTGTCACTATGTCAGTCAATCATATCTTACTGCATTACCTCATGGGGTGGAACATCGAAAACGATTTTATTACCACTGGACCGAGCTCAACGGGCTGTTCTAAAAGTGGCGACTTTTCGACCTTTCATGTTTCCTACCTATGAGTTGTAGCAATCAATTAATGTCCTAACTGTTCACCAATTGCCTTTTCTGCACACCGTGCTTAAACAACATGCACTACTGCCATTCAGACCACTTCCTCCAGACAAGAGACGAAATGATTTAGTATATACTAAGCTTCATGCCAAACATGACTTTGTAAATAAATTCTTCTTATTCCTAGGACCATTTTTATATAATAGATTAAATAGAATTTTAGATATATATAGTCTTAATAAATAAACAATGTAATGTTATTGTTACCAAACACCTGCAAACACTGATCTACTCCGACACGGAGAATTTGCTTATAGTTGTAAAACAGCCTTAAGTCATCAGTAATTTGTAATAATATGTAATCTAAGTTATTTTTATTATATCAATATACATTTTTATTTTAAGTTTATGCACATTGACCTAAACCCTAATATTACTTGGCATATATTTTTTGTAAGTAGAGAGATAGCTTGAAACACAGGTCTAAACCTAGTTCAGGCAATCACTTAATAAAACCTAGAGCTTGAAATTAAACTAGAATGCACAATGTCGGCCGATTAAAATATCTATAAGTAAAACATGTACCAGATTAAGGATAATTATAATTTATTGTAGTCTAATATTATTTTAGACTAATGACAAAAATGTATACCCATGTATTATTATTGAGTATTATTATTGAATAAATTATAAAATTATAATTATATAGAAACACCCAGACCAAGACAAACATCCATGTTCATGCACACAAATGTTTGATTTGTGCGGGAATCGAACCTGCGACCTCAGGCGTGGCAGTCGGTTACACTAACCACAACGCCATCGAAGTTATGTGAGCATTAAATTATTAATTATCGCTCGCGTTAACGGTGAAGTAACACATCGCGAATAAACCTGTATGTCTGGGAGTTCTGCATAATGTCCTCGGGGATATATCTGACAACCCTCACTGGGCCAGAATGGTGGATTATGGCATAAATCTTTGCTCACTTAGAACAGGTCGGTGCCCAGCAGTGGGGCAGTTTATAAATAGGACTGATATTATTATTATTATGTTACATTTCAATTTTACGTTTTTACTTTATGCTGACTTACTTTTCCTTTCTTTTTCTTTTCTTTCTTAGCCATTATGAGTATGTTATTTGCAAATTATTTACAAATAAATTAATTTTTATAAAATACGTTAGAAAAAATAAACGCGATAGAAAAAAATGTTTACACTTGACAATGACAATGCTGAGTATAGATAATTAAATGATTATAATGCTACAGATAATATATTATTTTGTAAATTTAGCATAAAGGTTTTAATATACATATATGCATCATAGAATAGTTATAGGAAAGCGATGTAAAATTTTTCTCGCCGCCTTTTTAAACCAACGTTCTTATGAGTACATGTGTATTGTTATTAACATGCGTAAATTGTATAGAACACTAGATTTTTCCTGCGGCTTTGCTCGTGTTCAAGTAAATTTTCAATAAGTTCTTTCTTTTCTGGATGAAAGGTACTCTATTTCCATTCTCATACCGCTGACAACGTGTGCGAAATTTAATGACCATTTAAGTAGTTAAGGCGTAAAAGCGTAACAAAAAGGCACATTTGCATTTATAATATTAGTTAGGATTCGGATGAAAGGCTTCTTCGTCTTTTATTAAGACTGCGTCGAGCGTAAGACAGATAATGACAGAGCTCGTGCGGCGCATATACAAATCAGCGCGCGGCTGCCATTGTAAAATTGTATGGAGGATTTGAAGTGCTTTTTTGATAAATATGTATCTTTATTGTCAACCAATAACTTAAATATTTGGGACGGACAAATTGTAATATAACTATTTATGTTTCGTTTAAACTGTTAAATAGGATAGATTTCTACTGTTACAATCTAAATATTGTAGGCAAACAAACATTCTGCAAATTTACATAATTTTGTAGGCAAACATATTGATTATTTTAAGTTTTTTTACACGGAGTAAACACATTCATTGTTATGGTAAATGTATATTTTATATATGTATTAAACAAAAAGTGTTGATTTTATTCACTTAACTGTGACCACAGTGTGAGTGAATAAAATCAACACTTTTTGGCACATTTCGCTAGGCGCAGTCTTAAAAGCTAATGTGTTCTGTGCTCTGTGAATTATCACTTGTGCAGATGCTGCATTTTTGACAATATAAATTGAGGCATTGAGGCACTCATAGCCAGTGCACTCACTGATTGGTAAACAATCGCTAATTAAGCTAATTCGCTAGTTAAGCAACGTTGCAACGTTGGGTGCGGTCAGTCTATAGATAGGTGACCGCTTAGTGGTATTTCATCTGAGCGTCTCCGTGCCTCGGAGGGTACGTAAAATGTCGGTCCTGGTTGTTGTCAAATTGACAGCAGTCGTTAAGCCATGTCAGAGGCCTATGGGCGGCTTGAACAACTCTTGACAACAGGTTGGCCACTAACCATACGAAAAGAAGAAGAAGAATTATATAAATGAATGTATATAAAACCAGATTTTGCCTGCGCCTTCACCCGCATAATTGTAGCATTAGTAACAGTTATTTTTTTGGATGAAAGGCATCCTCTGTCCTTTTCTGTTATCCTGACAACGTGTATACGAAATTTCATAATGATCGGTCGCGTAGGTAAGGCGTGCAGGCGTAACAACCAAATAAACTAACTCACACATTCGAATTTATAATATAAGTTAGGATGTTAAATATATCGCACCCTTAATAAAACAGAGACTTATATCAGTATTTTGGATTAAACAAATTTGAACTCTATTGCAAAGAATTAACACAAATATAATATTAGAATTTAACATATACAATTAGAGTTCAAATTGCCTTACTTTCAAATTTCGAGTTAAGTCGCTGTTTTATTAAGAGTGCGATATGGATAACGCCGTGGGTTACGTACATGTTTAATTCTTGTTATCTATTGTTTATAAAGTGCCGTAATATAAGAGTAAAACTGTTTGTTTTACCTAAAATATAATTAAATTATTTAACTTTGCTTGTTATTTAAAGTCCACTGCGATACAGAAAATAAATAAATATTAATTACAGAAGTCAATAAAATTACATAAGGTGACTGAAAATTAACGAATTGAATAATAATTAGTACAGTAAATTCAAAGGTTGATAGATTACGTGACGATGGACTTTATTTGAATGATATGGCATTTCTTAACATTGTACTTCGTTTGTATTCAATATAGTTATTTTTAATTGATGACGAAATATTTTGTCAATAACGAACAAATAAATACGTTTGTGTTTGTCATTGGAGAGAGAGAGAGAGAGCGAGAGAGAGAGAGAGAGAGAGAAAGAGAGAGAGAGAGTCTCCTTAAGTAGATGAAACTTAAACTTACCATCAATATGTCTCAATGTAAACAAAGATAGGCTGAATAATAATAATAATAATGTCCTCCAGACCGAAATGCCGTCACGGCGGCCAATTTTAACGGAGACTGGCCATCTGCGCAGGACATATTATAATGCACAAGTGTATCCGCAAACACAAGCGCACTCTCTGTTCCCTAGTTCTCATGATCCGATAGGACTGTAATCCGATACGACCGGAGAGAGATCAAGCGCAGAACCAACGGCTTTACGTGCTTTCCGAGGCACGGAGGTGTCTAACACCGCCAACTTCCTAACTTCGGGCTGCTATTGAGATTTATTAAAAGAAAAACCTAATAACTTTTAGTTGGCCCGACCTGGGATTCGAACCCGAGACCTTATGCACAGTAGTCGCATTCACTACCGCTGCGTCATGGAGGCAGGCTGAATACGAATTTCATCGAAAACGAATTTCGGTCGCAAATTCTGCATTACTTTTAACGAATCGAAAAATTGACATAGGCAATTCATTTTATACCAAAACAGGGTGTGCTTCTGGCTGTTGGTCTGTCCGATCATAAGACAGGGCTTCGAGTACGCGCGCCCGGTTCCCCGAGCTACTGTAGTTACTAGCCAATATCCCTCCGGTGACTACAGTATCCCCGCCTATAGACCCTACTTTCCTGTCAGACGTCCCGTCAATTTACCCCATATCTCCTATCCCCTTCTCTTTATCCTTCTTTAACGAGAACATTCCCAAGGAGGGTTGGCGTCAGGCAGGCGGCCGGCTGGTAAAACCTCCTTCCCCATTCTACCATCGGACGACCAGACAATCAGACCAGCGACACAAGTACATGGTGTATATACGACATTTACGCACGAAGCGCTTTGCTTCCACTTTTATAATGCGTACCGCTAAGGAGTGGAATTCGCTACCTAAGTCTGTGTTTCCCGATGAGTACAATCTGGGTGTCTTCAAGTCGCGAGTGAATAGGTATCTTCTAGGCAAGCGTGCTCCATCGTCGACTGCATCTTCACTTAAGATCAGGTGAGATCGCGGTCAAACGCAAGCCTATTAGAATATATAAAAAAAAGACCTAAGATAGCGATTTAAAACAGTGGCCGTGAGTTTCTTGCAGGTTTCTTCTCATAGACTCAACGTCTTGCCCGAACCTTGCGGCTAACCTAGTTGTAGCTCCAGTAAATTAGAAACCTCACTAGCCTACTTTGACGTTCATAGGTTACTTTGTGAACAAAATGAATAAATAATTTTTGATTATATTGTCTTCTGTTTACGCGAATATTATTAATTGAAATTAAACTATTATATACGGATTTTATCGCGTTGTTTATTTGACACTTTATGACATAATTTAGAAAATTGTTACACTACTACTACTATTAAACTTTACTAATTTTTAAGCTAATTAAATTATTATTAAAACTATTTAGATTTAATTTAATTTTACACTTTCCCCGACGTTTCGGTTGCTTTTCAGCAGCAGCCCTGTGTGTGAACATGTGCAACAGGGGACCAACCACTATCTGAGATTTGACAAACCACAGATTCTCGCTAAAGAACATCGATTCCTACCAAGGATGCTTCGTGAGGCTATTGAAATAAAAAAACATCCTAATTTTAATAGAGAAGATGGTTGGAATGTACCACCAGGTTGGGATCCAGTAATACAAATAGTCAAACCCAAGAAGAAGCAAACCACAGCTAAACTTCATGATACTTTGAGCTCATTCTGCGTAAATAGAAACACCAATGATTAAATTATGTTCGGGTACTTTGAAATAACTACACTGGAACATTGAGACAACTACCATCTTAGTCTCCCCGTGACCATGGCTGCTGAAAAGCAACCGAAACGTCGGGGAAAGTGTATAATTAAATTAAATCTAAATAGTTTTAATAATAATTTAATTAGCTTAAAAATTAGTAAAGTTTAATAGTAGTAGTACGGTAACAATTTTCAAAATTATGTAATAGTGTCAAATAAACTACGCGATAAAATCCGTATATAGTAGTTTAATTTCGATAATTTTTGACTTTAATATCATATCATAGTTGTTTGTAAAAATGTGCCTCTGATACACAAGCTTGAATTTATTTTTTATGGTTTGGTCACTAAATTACTTGGAAGTAATATGAAAATTTCTGCAATTGTTTTATCATGTAAAGACCTTGTAACCTACATTATATTATGTGTAATGTGAGGTATATATTACACGTATGTTGTAATAAAAATGTTATACTGCGCCTTGTTTTTAAGCTGGTGTGTTCGGTTGCCAGTCTTTGGTGAAAATATTTAATTCTTTCTTGTAAAATTTTCCTAAATTCTTATTAGTGTTAAAATATATTTTGAAAAGTATATAAAACAACGCGATGTTTTAAGTGAAATAATATATTGATAATAGTATTTTAATAAATGTATTAGAAACTCATTGCTCAAAAGTAAGTGAATCTAACATAATTAAAATAGTACGTCTTCTAAGAGAAAATATCAGCATTTAATCATTTGAAAAATATGTTTTATTTAGATCTATTGCTCTTGTTCTGGATTCAAACGAAGACTGAATAAATTCATTCTGAGTTAAATTTCCGAATCATAATCTCATATATTTGTGTTTCCACTTCGAATGTCAGTATTTATGTTTTGATATTTCCTAGTCTTTATATTAATTAAATTATGAAAAATACACATTCATAGAAACATACCAGTGATAAATATAAATTATATCGTAATTACTTGTATAGTATTATTTTTTGGGAAGAAAATAGAGGCATACGGACGGTATAGACGCAACGCTGCGTACATTTCTTCTTAAGTTATTTGATTTCTAATCAGTCTAACAGAAATCAAGAATTGTGTTTATTAAAGTTAAGTTTTTATAACAGTCTGTCGACATTGTCAAGATGTAAATAAGGTTAATATTTCTGAAATAATAAGGATTCAAAAATATGTACATTAGGGTAGAGAGATATAGATCAGATGTCATGATATTGAAGAAATCGACTTGTGCACCCCAGTGCCGGGTGCGCCACGATCGTGGCGGTAAATCCCGTTTTTGAGTGGCTGGCGAGGCGGCATGGTGCCCTCACCTTCCGGCTGACACAGGTAATGACTGGCCACGGTTGTTTTGGCTAGTTCCTGTGTCGCATAGGCTGGCAGGAGACGCCCGGATGTCATCACTGCGACGACTGTCGCGATGTTGTTGTGGACACGGCGCTGAACACTTTGGTGGATTGCCCCGCATAGGCATCGCAGCGCCGTGAGTAGATCGCGGTTGTCGGACTGGTAGCCCTCTCATTCCCGGCCGTGGTTCAGTCTATGGTCTGGAGTGAGAGATCGTGGAACGCCGTCGCCTCCTTCTGTGAGGAAGTAATTACCATCAAGGAGGCGGCGCAGTGGGAGAGAGAGAGAGAGCAATAAACCCTCTCCCCAACCGCCACCCTGGGGTTTGACCTGGGGGTGGTGGGCTGCATGGGCCTGCTTGCCACCCGATCAGCACCAGGTCCAAGAGGCGTCGTGCGTGCTCCCACGTGCGGCTCTGTGTCGTGTCTTCGTCCCCCAGGGGGACGGTGGAGGAAGTATTTTGTGTAGTGGCCTGCCGATTCACACGGCGGAGTCGCGATTGCAAGTGAAAGCGATTCGTGCGGCTTTGCTGTCTATGGTTATGTTGAAGAACACCGTGGTAATTTTAGTTGGTATTCCGGGGTATCTTTTCCCCGGTGAGCCCGACATAACCTCTCCGTCGACCCGCGAAGAGATATGCGTCAAAGCAAGCCAAGCAAAAAGAAAAATAAAAAATGTCATGATATAATATAGCTTCTGAATCTTTTGGTGATTGTTGTAGACGATCGCAATAGAATCTACACGATAATTTTATATGTTTTGCAAGAGTTGTCTAATTTTAGATCCCAAGTAATAGAAAGCACCGTGCTGCTATTAATATTCTATGAATAGAAATTGTATATTTTTATACATTTGCTTTGATTGGTGCAATACGAAATAAATAGCAGCGGGCCTAAAATTGAGCCTTGAGATACTCTTTTTTACAATTGCTATAATCGATTCATAATTTTGGTACCCTCAATTGAACTCACTTCAATAATCTTCTTGCGGTTTTAGAGGTGACTCATAAAATAAAAGCGCTGCTACGCCCCGTGATCTATTTCATATTAGACTAATTTAGATAAAAATTGTAATATATTGAATCAAATGCCCAGAAGAAATCTACTACCATTAACAATGCAAGCGCCTTTATCATCTCTTGTATATATAGGATATTGTTTGTAACACGTATATGAGCTGTAGCTGTCCTGAAACTTTTTCTATTTCAATTTTTTATTTAATGAATTTATATTTGAATTTATAAATGTTAGCCTAACAAGTAGAGATCAAGAAAAATGGGTTAAGCGACATAATTAATAATAATATTGGTTATTGATTGTAATGTATGCGGCAATATCAAAATATAAATTCTTCATCATCTCATCATCTGAGCCGAAAGAATTCCACTGCTGGATACAAAAATACGTAAATTACCACCGTCGCATCCTTTAGGTTAAAATCGAATATATCATAATTGTGTAACATATTCTAAAGACTAGCAACCCTTGTACTACCCATGTGAAGTCGGGCGACTTCACATGGGTAGTACAAGACTTTAACAAATTATACAGCTAAACCTTCCTCATGAATGGATGTTTATTGGTGGAAACCGCACGAAAATCCGTTCAGTAGTTTTTGAGTTTATCGCGAACAGAAAGACAGAAAGACGCGGCGGCGGAGAGGTGGGGTAGGAAGCACAAGGAACGTAATAAACATTGAAACAGAAATAAAGAAGAGTATTCTTTGTTTAGCCTAGGCACAACTATTTGTGGATCACACATCATGATCCATTGTTTACTAGTGGTAACCGCTTACAAAAGAACTCCATGAAGTAACATGACCTGTTACATTATAGTAAATTTCCTGAATCAAAGTTTTATGCATATGTATTAGTATTTGTATAGCACGCGATACCACACACACACACACACACACACACAGCACATGTGATGCATTCGACATATATAACTAATAGTTCATTAAATATATTTTGATTGTCACTGTGTCAAGTGTGTAAATATATGTATGTCTAATTATTTATATATACACAACAAAGTAGTTCCTTAAGAAATCTATTTACATAAATGGACTGTTTATATACTATAAACGTATTTGTTTAAATGGTATTCGCGCCGCTGCGGCAAGTGTTGTGGGTCTTCACGGGCTTCATAGTCAGTTGCAATCACTAACCGGTAAACGATTAGCGAGGTTAAGCAACGTTGGGTGCGGTCAGTCTGTCAGTCTGAGCGTCTCCGTGTTTCAGAGGGTACCTAAAAAGTCGGTCCCGGCTGTTGTCAAATTGACAGCAGTCGTTAAGCCATGTCAGAGACCTACGGGAACCATAGAAAACAATGTGTTTTTACTTTTTTCTTTTTTAATTGACTTTGAGATAATGACAATAGATGGAGGAAATTTAATCAATTCTGATTTGTTTTAAGCAGACTGCATAGAAATACAAATTTTCTTAGGTATTTCAACATGGATTCCGCTCAAGAAATAGAATTGCACGCTCTTCGCCATCAGCGTCCTATGAACGACGTGATAGGCGGCGGTGACTCCCCCGTGCAGAAGTTCTACCGTGGCACCACCATGTTTGTGACGGGAGGCTCTGGTTTCATTGGCAAGCAGCTCATTGAGAAACTATTCAGGTGTGAACTCAATTTCTTGTATCATACTTGATTGGATGTCATATAGATTGTTTATAATGCCATAACAGTTTATTATATAGTCAGCCTCGATGGCGTAGTGGTTAGTGTAACCGACTGCCACGCCTGAGGTCGCGGGTTCGATTCCCGCATAATTCAAACATTTGTGTGCATGATCATAGATGTTTGTCTTGGTCTGGGTGTTTCTATGTATAATATGTATGTATTTACAAAAAAAAAGTATATATGTATGTTTATCCATTGTCTAGAACCCATAGTGCAAGCTCTGCTTAGTTTGGGCTAGATGGTGTTGTGTGTATGTAGTAGAATATTATATTATTATTATTATTATATAATTTATGAATGCATGAGTTACTTGTCAAATGTCTTCTTTATGCCGATGACCAAGTAATACTTGCGTTATCAGCAGATGAGTTGCAGGCGATGGTAACTATTATGCATGGTGCTTTTGAGAGTAAAGGAATAAAAATAAATGTAAGCAAGACGAAAAAAAAACATGGTAAATATGAGGGAGATATTGAAAGGAGAACGATTGCGGGCAACAAAGTAAATGGAGCTCTATGCGCTTTTATGAACAGTCGAAATGTTTCCGAAAAGGCACGTTTGGCTGTTCATAGAGGACTATTAGTGCCCACACTTATGTATGGAAGTGAAAGTTGGGTATGGCAAAAAGAAGCATGAGAGCAGAAAAAATGCTGTAGAAATGAGAGCGCTGAGAAATATATGTGGTGTGACTCTGAAAGATAGAATAAGGAATAGTGTGATTAGAGAGAGATGCGACATGAAAGTCGATATAGTGACAAGAATAGAAAAGGGTATGTTAAGCTGGTTTGGGCATGTAGAAAGAATGGACGAGGAAAGACTGACTAAGAAAGTTTATAAGGCTAGTGGGAATGGAACAGTCGCACGAGGAAGACGTAGGCGAACGTTTCTTGATCAGATCGGAGGCGTTCTGGACAAAGGCCAGGTTAAGAGCACCTTGAACCGACGGGCGTGTATGAGGAATGTGATGAAAGTGAATGAAGCCAGAGAAGTGTGTCAGGATCGTAGCAAATGGAAATCCGTAGTCTCTGCCTACCCTTCTGGGAAACAGGTGTGAATCTATGTATGTATGTATGTATCATTTTATTTATATGAGAACTCGCTGCAATTAGGTTTTCTTATAATTATTATCTTAATTAGCTTACCACTTTGATTTTTCGAATTAATTGCCATCGACCTAATCAATCTCATGTAGAGGGACTCTTATTGATATGTGGTTTCTAATTTTGGTAATGGGCAATAATTTTAACGCTTCCTGTTCATCATTTGAATGCATCGGCTATTCCAAACATATATTTTAGTTGCCAGTATGCAAAATACTAACGTGTATTTTGTAATATATTTGGTATTGCCATCCAACATACTGCAGCAATAAATTGCAGTAAATAATGTCGCTTTAAAAGCTCCTTTGTAACCATATAGAATCCATCTTCCCATGAGAAGTTGGTCTATGACAGGGTAAATAGAAAGCTACTCACTTATTAGTTATTAACATCACTTTGATTACCACGATATCCTAACCTATGGATTCAGTACCATTTTTACGATGACACTCTTTGGAAACTAGACACTATTGCCTCAAAAGAACTTCAGCGATTGTACTAGTAGATTCTAGTTCCCCTAAGTTGTTAACATATTACAATGACATAAAATTTGCCTTGCTAATGTTGTTATTTATTGTGTATTTTAATCATATTATTAGATTATTTACCGATTCGTTTAAATTTTCGACTTTATTACATTTGAATTTCTTTACAATACATGAATACTACTTTTGTAATATAAATAACTAGATGACCCGATGTACCTCCTATCACCTATCCTAACGAATTGTTCTATATTTTCTCACCGTTTAAACCTTCCCTGGATTACGACAAACATTTCAAATGCAAAATCAGCTGAATCGGCCCAGCCGTTCTCGACTTTTAGCGATACAAACGAACAGCAATTGATTTTTATATATATAGATTTCAGAGTGGGAAAAATGTGAATGACACATTTGAATATATGTATGTATATCATAGCGTATGTCATGCTAAGTTGTCATTATATGTCTGGCAAATCATGACATTTTCATTGATGATGATGTTTAATTTTCAGATCATGTGAAATAAAAAAGATGTACTTACTGTTAAGGTCGAAAAAAGGAAGGACAATAGAAGAAAGGCTACAGCATATGCTGAAAGATCCTGTAAGTGAATTGATAAGTTGAAAAGACATGAGTACGTAAATAATAATTAATTGTTTTAACTACCAGCTTTTGCCCACTACTTCGTTTGGGAACAGTACTTTTTCTCCGGATGAATGGTACCCTATGTCCTTTTTTGCCCAGAAAAGTAGTTAACGCACAAAGCATAATAAATAAACTCACATTCGCATTTATGATATAAGCTAGGCTAGTTATGAAGAAAAGATTAGGCTTCATTCGATCATACCACAACCACACCACATTGACGCGACAAAATGTGATCAAGCAGTGGTTACGTGTGAATAGTGTCGCTGCAGCTTTTTGCAGTTGCGTTGTGGTTCCTACAAAATGTGGATATGGTTGAGTAGTCGTTAGTAGTTGCGATGTGGTTGCGACGACGCGGCGACACAATGACGCTAACGAGTGCAGACAGACAGTTCGACACCGGTTTTCATTGAGGAAACACGCCTTGACTGAACAAACTCATGGAATGAATGACGGGGAGAGCGCAAGGATGCACGCAGTGTCGGTGCGTCTATGCAGCGTTGTGTCTGCGATGTGGTCGGACGCTAGTTCGCGATGTTGTTGGTGGTTGCGTCGTGGTTGCGATGTAGTCGGTATCACCAACGTCGTCGATAATGACGGCAAAATGTAGTCCATGTAAATTCTTCTATTCATTTTCAATACAAAATTGCGCCCGCCCACTTGGTGTCGTTGTGGTGTGGTTGAGGTACGTGTGTATGAAGCCTTATATAAGCGACTATACGAGGTTAACTACGTAAATCTTCAAAATTGATTTCCAGGTTTACGATAATTTACGTGAGAAGCAGCCACAGTTCATCGACTTAATAGTCCCCGTGGAGGGGAACATTGCCGAGATTAGACTTGGTCTGAAAGACAGAGACTGGCATATGCTTGCTGAAGAGGTAATCTATTGCCACGCACATTTTTAAATAATAACATCTAGTCGATAATATGTAAGGTATTCTAGTCCTTGGCACTATGCATTATAAAGCCGAAATTCGTTAAATGCTTTGCGTTGTTTTAGGTGAATATTATATTCCACGTGGCTGCGACAATTCGGTTCGACGAACCTCTACGTTTGGCGACACTTACAAACATACGAGGAACCAGGGAGGTGCTTACACTCGCCAAACAATGCACCAACTTCAAGTACGTTTGTAGCGACATCTTTTAATCAGAACTAAGTATATACCTTTGAAAATATAACCAAAAGATCAAAGATATATATATGTAAAGATCAGATATTATTAATAATAAATCGTTGTATAATGATTGAAAGAGTCTTGATAAAGTACAGCGCTAGAATCGGAAATCGTAAAGAATAACTTAATTTTGCTCTTGAATTCGATTCAAAAAATGAAACGGGAAATATTAGAATTGCTCTCTTCTATACATTAAATCTCAGTAACGACATGGAGTCTAGCAAATCTGCGACTTTAAAATCATTTTTAGGTCTTCAGTATGACTACCTTTATGTTATAAGTTGTGTAAACTGATTGAAAATGGTGTTATTATTTCAGACATTTCATCCACGTGTCAACTGCCTTTGCACATGCTACTCGAGAACGAATCGATACAGATGTTCTGGAGGATTTCTACCCGTGCCCAATACCTCCGGATCTCATGATATCAATCGCCGAACAAATAGATGAAACCAAACTAGATAATATTACCGCGAAGTAAGTGTTGATAAACGGAACATTTTTACCTTTCTCAAAGCAAATACATATTGCTTAATTTTCTTATAAATAATATCGACGTGATCTGCCAGTGAAATACGTATCAAAAATCAACAGCACGGATCACGTAGTGGTCTGAGTGGTTGCCTCGCCACACTGCCATTGCGCTGAGTGTTGTGGGTTTGAATCCCACAGGCGACAAAACTTTGTGTGATCCACAAACGGTTGTTCCGAATCTGGATGTTCTTTGTATCCGTTGTTTGAATGCTTGTAAAGTAATATTTATTCCTAGTGCGAAAATTAAAAAAGTCGAGGCGCTCATGCCAGTTACACTCACTGATCAGTAAACGATTAGCGAGGTTTAGCAACGTTGGGTGCAGTCGGTCTATAGATGGGTGACCGCTTAGTGGTATTTCATCTGAGCATCTCCGTGTTTCGGAGAGCACGTAAAAAAATCGGTCCCGGTTATTGTCAAATTGACAGCAGTCGTTAAGCCATGTCAGAGACCTACGGGCAGCTTGAACAACTCTTGACAACAGGTTGGCCACTAACCAGACGAAAAGAAGAAGAAGTGCGGAAATGGTCCTTCTTAAATGTAAGAACGAAATGTTATATCTAGTAATCTTACACTGATACTTATTATTATACCGAACAATATACTTGATGTTGTTAATATATATGTAAACAAACGTTAAATATATTTATTTCTATTTATTTATGTCCAACAAGTTTATAGCGTCATTCAGGGTTGGATTAATTTTCATTTCATATTTTTGTCGATTTTAAATTTGATAATAACTGTGGTATTATCGGCACATGGGACAAATTGATACTTTATTAAATGCAAAGATTCGTTTATATAAAGAAAGAACTATAATTGTTTCCGAACACTACCTTGAGGTATACCACATGTATTAACAGATGCAAAATCAAATTGTTCTGAATTTATTTCAGAATTGATATGTATGTATGTATGTACTACCATTGGAATATAACTGAAACCATTATTCGGCAGGGCCCTTTAAAAATCATAAAATTTTTCCACATGTCTCACGTGGTAAACTAGGTGTAATGCCTTATATAAGGCCAATATTAACAGTACAGTCAGATATTTTAATTGCTTTTATTTAGGTAACGATTGCCAGGGTAATAGATTCACATAATAGTGGATGACAATTTCTTTCATTAAATCATTGATAACCATGAAATGATAACAAAACTTATTTTGTTCTTCAATAGCAATAACGCAAGCTTGTATTATAATCTGATAGATGTTCACTTATGTGTTACATAATATGTGTAATGTGTATATTATATACACATATTATTTTACAATGCATTTATTTAACCTGTTTGGTTGTTTTATATAAACAACCAAATAGGTACTGCATTTCGAAATTAATAATATAATGCTTTAAAAGGATGTACCCTTTGTATCAATATTAAATTCGCCGCAAATTCCGACGTTGTGTTTTTTGTGCTAAAGTTGAATTTATATTGACACAACAATGAAAACTTGTAAATTTCTTGCAGGTTGATTGATGTATGGCCAAATACCTACACATTTACAAAAGCGTTAGCAGAAGAATTAATCAGAACTACTGCTGGCGAACTACCTGTGTGCATCGTCAGACCTTCAATAGGTAGGTGACGAAATAGACGAATATTAAACATTGCTGCTTGCGACCTATAGACGAAACTAACAGGTTTCATCAATACTAATATTATAAAGAGGAAAGATTTTATTATTGTTTGTTTGTTTGTAATGATTTAATTCAAAAATTACCGATTTAAAATTGGAAAGCATTGGAAAGCTATATTATCAACGAGCAACATAATTATTTAAAACAAGTGAAAAACGGCCAAGAATTGCCGTAAATCTTAGAGTTCGAAAAAATGGTATAACGTGACGTTTCGGAGTATATCAACTATGCTGTGTCGAATGGCGTTGACTGTGAGTCTCTAGCTCTTACGGTTCTTGAGTTGAAAGATGGTATCACGTGACCTTAAGGTCAGAGGTCAAAGGTCATAGTTATTTCGGAGGTATATCGACTATGCTGAATTGAATGGCGTTGACCGCGAATCGGCCGAAGTCAACCAAATACTCATTATTAAAGATAACTCAAAATCTACTGGTCAGATCTTGATCAAATTTAAATGGGACCAAATGGAAAGCACCAGCTTTTAAATAAAAAAGAATCATCAAAATCAGTTCATCTGAAAAAAAAAGTTCTGAGGTAATAAACATAAAAAAACAAACTCGAATTAAGAACCTCCTCCTGTTTTTGAAGTCTATTTGAAACTGAAGGCACGTGTATATGAAAATAATCTTGCTTAGCGTAATACTTTAGTTTTCGTTTTATGGAGATAAGAGCAAAGCGAATGTTTTAAATTATTTAGAATCGATAAATTTTCATCAAGCTGGTCCTGCAGGTGTCCCACAGGACGTTATACGAGGCCCTCTTCTATGCTTCAAATTGTAAATTTTATCTTTATTACTTGCAGTTCTTCCCTCGTACTATGAACCGAACCCTGGATGGTTGGATGTTAGTACATTAGGCGGTCCTAGTGGTGTAAGTTACAATTAATAATAGATGCTTTCATTTTATCAACGGCAATTTCTCCTTGGCTAATATTTATTTATTTATAAGGAACTCTAACAAGAAATACACATACATATATTTCAAATAAAAGCTAAGTACAGTGGTGGTGTGTGGTCTTATGTTTTCTTACTTACAAGAGATCACAGCATGCGGCAAAATAGCACATACATAAATGCAAACAAATTAAAAGTAAACATTTTATATCACGTATACTCTTGAATTTTGTTTTCCAGATAGTATTAGGAGCTGGACTGGGTGTCTTACACACTTTTCGTACAGATGTTAATGCTTACTTATACGTAGCTCCTGTGGATTATGTGAACAATGCCACTATATCCGCAGCATGGGACTCTACGCAGAGGCGAAGCGATGGAGAAAAGGATATTCCTATATATACCATTAAAAGGAACATGCGATTTGGTTGGACATGTTTTTTTACAAGTTACGGATATAATAATATGTAATTAGCCTTAGATATTATTTAAAAAATATCTAAGGCGGTGTTCTATTATACTACAGAGCATTTCTGCTATATTGGCAGCTATTTAAATTGTTTAATATCTCTGTAAAAGCTATGCGAGTTTCAATATTTTCTAGACACAATAGACATTAAAGTCGCTTATTCAATTTAATCATTGTACTATTTGAAAATTCATAATAATTAACTTATAATAATGACATATTTATATATTTTAGGTATGATAAACGACACGCTTTGCAATGAAAGACATAAATTAAGTACTCCAGCAGCGGTCTGGAAAAGCGGAATAATACAAATAAAGAACAAGCACTTATATGTGCTGTTATCAATATTCGTACACTATATACCTGCTTATTGCTTGGATTTCATCTGTATGATAATTGGAAGAAAACCGAAGGAGATTTCATCGTAAGTTCTCAATCGTCAGAATATAATAAATCTAATGCGCCCGATTTGCGTCAAATTAAATCATATTAAGACGATGCAAGTGCATCGTCATTGTCTTTATATACTACTACATTCTGCCCTTGCTTATCTGGAATACCGGGATAAACATATCTTATGTGTCAATATCGTACACAATCCATCTTTGTAACAAATGTCATTCAATTTGCTCAATGGATCTTGTAACGTAATGCTTAATCAATCACGCCTTAGGGATGTGGTTGACTAGGGAATCTATTTAAATGAGAAAATTGAAAGATATTATACAAAACGACTAAAAGGTTAATAATTCTGGATACCAAACTTGTTACAGTAAAACAGTAATTTTATAATATAAACTTTTACTTAACGTTAAGCAGAAGATCAGGGCGTGGTTCTAGAAGGCTCGCTACGTAGTCTCGAAGCTCGAAAGACCACTTATCTTAGTCAGGAGCTCAGCAGGAACCGGGGCAGCACATTTTCTTTTTATGTGTATTATTTGTGAGCCTCAGATGGCCTCTACAACTTTACGCGGACTGTAGGTGAGCGCAGAGGGCTCCCAAACCGTATCGGGGGCGCCAATTTCTTTTAAATGATTTTTAGTTGTTAGCCTCAGATGGGCTCTACAACTTTACGCGGACTGTGGGTGAGCGCATAGGGCTTCCAACCCGTTATAAAGTAAACTAGACAACGTTAACCCCCAAGGGCGGACTACCACGGACCTCGGCTTGGTGCGTTGTCGGCAACGTGGATCTAAGGTGATCCACGGGATTAACGTTAACGCGACGCGTATTCCAACCTCTGCGGCGAGGGCGGAACCGCAGACGACTTTGTATGGCTTCGTGAGCCGTGTATGCCTTGTCTTAAGAGAGTGTAATTCTATCATCTGGTTCATCTAATATGTGCCTAGGTCTCCTAGCTTTAGATATCCTATATGGAGTGTAATTTAACGCCGCAACCACTAGCGGGTTGGAGTGCGTCTGAGCAAAGTCAAAGTAGCTACGGGAACACTGCTTCATGAATTGCCTGATGGCAGCTCTAGATCTACGTGTAGCTCTTCGTTGCGCACGAACCACGGTGCTCCCGTAGCTTTGCGCATGAATCTGTTTTGTAGTGTTTGTAGCCTATGGATCCTGTTTGGCCTAACGTGTGCGAATACTACGCTAGCGTATGGCACCAGGGCGCGGTCGCCTTAAATATCAGCTACCGCCGGGCAGGAGGGGAGAGTGGCGCTACCTATACTATGACTCGCGCGCGGCCGCCATAGCACGAGCGCTCCGTGTGAAAATCTAAATAAACATCCATAGATCTTAACAAAATAACTTAAATAGTAAAACGCAGTAACAGTACTACTCTTAGTGCTCTCTGTAGACAAGTGGAACTTTCTCTGGCGAGCCATCACCAAATAATTAGTGGTTTTCATCATCGATCTTATCTGCCATCTGACAGCTCAATCAAAAACTTTTTGTTTTTGCCCAGATTCGTCGATATCTACAAGAAATTAGACAAGCTCGCTACAGTCTACGATCATTTCATAACCAACGAATGGAATTTAAAAGACGACAAGCTATACGATATGATGAACAGAATGAATGCTGCTGACAAAGCGATCTTCAACTGCGACGTTAATAAGATTGATCTACACAAATATATCATGGTTTGGGGCATCGGTATTAGAAAGTATATCATCAAAGATGGGCTGAAAAATACTGATGTAGGTTACAGAAAATATAAGATGTTTACAGTTGCTAATTATATTGTACTTGCCTTGTACATGTATGTCATATGGTATGTCTTTAGTATAAGTTTCATATCTGTTAAGAATATAATATTATTGTTCTAGTTACTTATTTTTCTTTTTAAAATGTTTTATGATTAAGTACTTCACTATCATTACTCTGTCCATAAACTGTTTCACTGAAGAGCATAGCCCATGAGCAGAATAGAAAAGATAATGCCCTATTTTCTTTTTTGCAATTCCTTTCCCGCTAAGGCAGAGAGAGGGGTACTCTCTCTCTTGGCGAGAAAAGAGGAGCAGAGAGGATATGTCGGGCTCACCCGGGCAAAGATAGAAAGTCTCTAGTCCTAGAGTAGGTAGGTAAAACGACTCATTTCAAGAAATGAGTCGAGCCAGAAATGATACCTGTTTTTTTTGACACACATTCATCCTATGAAAAATATGTCGAAATTTAACTGTCCGTAACTAAAACGCTTCGTTACTTGATATAGAAACCGGCCTAAATATACCATGATGTGCCAACTTTTGCTTCAAATGGTAGGTAGGTCGCTGGAACTGAAACTACATCAGCAACCCACCCAGCAAGTCATAACCTCTGCGCCAATTCAGTGCGGATTGATAGACTTTACACGTCTTCGAGATTATTATCAAGAACTCCCAGACTATTGACGTTGTTTTCTTTTATCGCTAAAGCGAGATGTTTAACTATTTAATTCGCACATTGCTTTAGGGTATGCGAATATACATTTTATGTTGAAGTGACTGCCATCTAACCATCTCAACTGATCGGAATAGCGATATTTAGAGTTATACCAGAAGTCAAGATACTTAAGTGATTGTGCGCCGTGTTTATAGAGACAAAATTATAATGATATTCATGGTAACTGATACACTGTGGTGGTGTCATATTTGTATCGCCTATCTATATAGTATGTTGTATGGATTACTAGGTTTTGCCCGTGACTTAATTTGGGAACAGTACTTTTTCCTGGTTGAAAGATCTCCTTTGTCATTTTCTGTACCCCTGACAACATGTATGCGAAATTTCATGATGATCGATCAAGCAGTTAATGTGTGAAAGCGAACAAACGAATAAATTAACATTTTCATTTATAATATTAGTACGGATGACCAGCGAAGCTTTTTTAATAAGAAGCTAGCGTCGCAATACCTTATGTACTATATAGTAATACTATATGAAATACACATGTAGCTGTGTATTGCTTGCCAAAATATCTCAACGAAGTACTTATGCGCGGTAATTTGCGTTACTCCTATGAAGATATCTGATTTTAATCCAAGGAATCCTAACTAATATTATAAATGAGAATATGAGTTTTTGTTTGTTACGCTTCCATGCCTAAACTACGCGATCAATTATCATGCAATTTCGCATACGCGTTATCAGGGGTACAGAAAATGACATAGGATGCCTATCATCCAGAAAAAAGTACTGGTACTAATGTAGCTCAACCTAACCTATATTCACACGGGCAAAGCCACGGATAAAATCTAGTAAGGTCATAAATACAAAACAATAGTAATATTTAAGTAATCACATTTATTTATTTATTTATTTATTATTATTGTCATTTTTTATCACAGACAATGTTACTAATATAACATATTTGCACCAAACAGTTAATAGCAACAATATGCACAATAAAATGCCTATTGTTACTCTATACAAATATGCATATTTACATCAAATATAATGTAGTAATGTTGATAATATTTGAGCCACAAAATATAATAACGACGCGCGATGTTACAACATAAACCTGTGCAGACTAAACGATAGTAGCACTCTTAGTTCTTTTGGACTTTAGCTATTCATAAGTCCGAAATAACTAAAGCTGCTATATTTTGGTAACTTTATGCATCGAATATTTACATAATTGTTTCGTTATTAGCCATTTAGGTAGACATACAGTACTCATGATACTTACAATTATAGGACTAAGATTTTATTTGCGTATCACTTTTCTTTCCAGTAACACAAATAGCAACGCTTGCAATGCATTTAAATGTGAATAAACATTTTAATCTTTATAAATACATATGTGGCTTAAAATCAACAAAGATAAATTATAAATAATTGTATTTACAATAGTTTTAAATTCATATATTATACAAAATTGAACATTCATCATCAAGAATATAGAGGTTAGAAATAATAATAACAATTTGTACAAACAATCACGAAATATAGAAAACTTACACATTCACGGCAAGTAAAGAATATACAATAATTATTATTTGTTGTCTTTAAACAGCTTTGTATGAAGTTTATGATAATGAACGTTGAACAACGATATGCAATTTGATAAATATCGGGATTTATTGTCCGATAGTAATCGAAGTCCATTCAAAACTTATTTTAACACGTTGGTACACTTTGAAGATAAATTAGGACCCAAATAAAAGAACAGTACAATATCTACAATTCGTTTACCCGTCACTGATACTTCAGCTACTGTATTTAATATAGGGCAAACAATAAGATATTAAGGGCCTGTTCCACCACCTCCAAATAGTATTTATCTATAAGATAAAAGTCTCGCCATCTCTCTTCTCTAACCTAAAAAGAGTGAGAAGGCATGCGATTTATCTTTTGGATAACTTTTGCTTGATAGTGATGAAACTGGCCGTGAATGTTCTAATTATTTATCTTGTCTCAATTTACTTATAACCGGTCGTATTCCGCCGGCTCGCATACCAGCCGGCAGATTTGTACGGCTATTCGTAGCCAATAGGCAGTCAGTTTTGATCGGTAAGGTTGGTAATATACGGTTTTAAGCGAAGGCGGCGCGCGGCGTTTTGGCGCCAATTTGGTGGCTCGCATGCGAGCCACCGGCCTACGACGGGTACAAATCTGCCGGCTGGTATGCGAGCCGGCAGAATACGACCGGATAATAAAGGGTATGTTGATATACAAATATATATATAATACAATTAAATAGCTATTTACACTTATTATAATTATAGTAAAACTTAAGTTAAATAACTTACTGTTACTATACGCATCTGACGAAGAATTCTCGTTCTGTATATTATATAAGGTTATTCTGATTGATTAATAAATAAGAAATTGAACTAATATTTAATGGCTTATTTTTGTTAAGTCGATTTTTACCCATAGTGATCGACTAAGTAACTTGTGAATTGACTAAATGCTCATCCAACTTTTTAGTCGTATAGGACTAATTGGTGACTAAAGCCTTAGTGATAATGGACTAAACGAACGGAGCAAATGTGCCGCGGTTTCATGAATACATTACTAGGTAAAATAAGTTTAATACAAAGGAGATGTAACGATATTTTAGTCTCCATATTTACAAAGTGAAGAATAGAAAAACTTTCGTAATTATAAAACTATTCAGTCAGACTAACCTTATATATAATAATATCATAATGGTAAACCCAAAACACGACTTTACACTATTTAACAATGGTAACTATCACATTATAGGCAAGATATACATTATAATAATTATTTACAACATTTATAAGAAATTCGATCACAAAGATTTTATTAAGCAAAAAATTTGAGAAAGCGCTTTATCGAATATTTTTTCAAATTATTTTTAATCAGCTCACTTCGGCGCGGAAAGAGCAAATATTGATTGAATAAATAAATGAGTATAACAAAACATTTGATAAGTAATAAGCTAATTACGTATTTATTAAAAAATAAAATAAATCTAAATAATTGTAAGAAGCAATAATATATAAAGTGATATGTAAATATCATTGCCAAAAGAAATATTCATATAAATACATTTTGTACTTTATTAGGCGTTATAATAAAAAAAAATACCAAAATTCAATTTTATGCATAGGAATAAAAATTCAATTATTATTAATATAATGTTACAAAAATATATTTTTAATAATTACCAATATTAGTTCTTTCCACGACCGAGCAAGTTGCTACCTTCCAAAACCTTCCTCAAGAAATTAAACAATGGTGTTTTATCTCAGGCAAGCTTAACTTGTTAAATCACAGCGGAACACCGGCGCCCAATCACAATAGGTTTCTAATTTTAGGCATTCCAAGATTAGATAGTGTTAATGGCAATGAAATAACCCTACCAATGTCTGTTTGTAAAGAATAAATACTCGACGCTTTCTTACAGGCAAATCAGCGACGTGTCAAAATCAACCTCTTTTCAGTTGATACAATTGGCTATTGCTGATACTGACTGCATCACCAATAGCCAATTTTGGTTAACCATGAACATCATTTTGCTTTCAAGCCTAAGTATGACAGTACCTCTAAATTGAGATCTGCATTTCTTTCCAAAACCTAATTTGGCTAAGTCTAGGACCAAATTTTGTACAATCTTTTGGCTACTAGCTACAAATGTTTGGTAGCTCAAACTACGTTTTTGTCTTTGTTGACATCTCGTCTCCTTGCTGAAGCTCTTATGGAAGCTCTGATGGATGCTCTAGATCCTATGGCACTGGGGACAGCTCGGACGAACTCTTGGGAGTCATTTGCTGCAGAAACTGATGTCCGTTTAGTGTATCTGCCGGGGCTTGTATCATCTTCCTCGGCCTTTTTCCTATAAAAAGAAACAGTGCCTTTAGATTCTATACCTTTACATACATACATGCATAGATTCATGCGTGTTTCCCAGAGGGATAGGCAGAGACTACGGATTTCCATTTGCTACAATCCTGACACACTTCTCTGGCTTTATTCACTTTCATCACATTTCTCATACACGCTCGCCGGTTTAACACGTTAACATTAGAAGCAAACTAGCCCACTCAGTTGTAATGGTCATTCACAACCGGCAAGAGAAATTAAATAAATAAAAAATGGTCCATGAAGGATTTCACTTCGATCACAGTTAAAGACCTATCGCAGTCGCTTTATAAACCACGGCACCATATTATAGTTATTCAAAGATAGCAGAAAGCTACATACCTGGGGAAGCAAGGATTGTCCCAGAATTTCTGATCCTTGCCAAAGTTCTCTCCATCAGCCAACGTCTGAGGCATCTCAGTGTCCATGGTCTCAGGAAGGAACAGGCATAGAAGACCACCGAGGATACCTAGCACTCCCAGAATCAAGAGAGGCAGATCTTGTGAGATATTAGCCTGAAAAAAAAAGAACATGGCGTTAGAATCTGAAGTACACAACGTGGTTTAGATATATGTGGTTATATTGACTATTGTAAAGCAAACTATATTAGCCGTCTGCACGGATTAGGCAGTGGTTAAGGTGGACACTTTGCTACCACGTAGTTCTCACCTCGCTAGGTATAGGTTCTTTATTTTGTTGGTTAAATAAGCGTAAAAAGATTACGTAGAAAAATCTCGTATTTGGTTTCGCCGTTTTGCCTTTTGTTTCGTGTAATGGTATCCATTTGGCAATACTCCATATAGCCACTGCACTGGTTTTATTTATTTTTTATGGAAGACCAACAGCATTATCGCCAATTTTATATTACTCTAATAAATAAATAAATAATTTATGGGAACGGTGATGAAATAAATCAAACGGTGATGGAAAACATCGTGAGGGAACCTACGTATCTCAGAGGTCTCCATAATGTTCTCGAAGATTTTTTGACGTGTACCATCCCGCACTAATACAGTGTGGTAGACTATAGTGTAACCCTTCTCACACTTAAAAGCCCGTGCCCAGCAGTGGGACAGTTTAATACAGGGCAATTATTATTATTAATCAAATGATACTTACTAAATAGACCACGAAAGGTGCAACTATCGACGCTACATATCCCATGATGTGTATCAAAGCGACACCTTGAGCTCGAACCACGGTAGGCAGAAGTTCAGCTGCGTATTGTAAGCCGATGTTGTAGGAGATGTTTACGGCGAAACGACCCATGATGGCCAAGGAAGCAGAGGGTCCACCTGTGAAGTTAAAAAGATAAGATTACATTTGTTTTCTAATAGCCTTTGTCTTAGTCTTCTTCTGTGAGGACTGCAGTTTATTTGTGACGTTATATACAGCGTGTAACAGAAAGGTGTGGTCATATTTTAAGGCCATGATATATTTGTATCTGATAAAGAACCTATCTAACCTAAGTTATCCTCGAATCAAAAAAACAATTTTAAATTATTTATCAATTTTCTATTTTTTTTGTTTAGACATCAAAACAAACGCATTATAACATTATCCAAAATCATTCAGGTCATTTTTGGGATCACAGAGATCTCCAGCTGACTCGGGTAGTCAGCTGTTTGTGTTGTTTAAGTATCGACTAGAGTATGCGTGATAAGTCGATGAAAGGAAAATGCTGTATCTTAGCGCAAATAATGTATAAAGATTTGGTTATCGCGGGTTTACATAGTACAGGGGCTATATTATGTGATGCTTAAATATGACCACACCTTTCTGTTACACGCTGTATACGATAATACCGAATGCTAACATACAAAGTCTCCCGCCTATATCCGCAAAAAGGTTGGCAGAAGTCTTTAACACGCATATTTCACCAGCAATGTTTTAGGTCCTACGTAATAAAGGATAAGCCTATTGTCGTCCACCGGACGGAATTTCAAACTTCCAGGCGCGATTCCAGCAACTCTTGCATGCAACTATGACGTCACATTTGCGTACAAGTTGCTTGCATTGTAAACATGTTTTCGAGAGTGTGCAAATTGCATGCAGGTTACACTTGCATACAAGTGGAGATGTTCAACAATTAACTAGGCCATCATGGGTGGAGGATGTTCTCCTCAATAAAAAATATTATTTTCTTGGGCGCCCACTTTACAGACATTATGTTTCGATAATTTGTACAGCGATAGATATCATGTGCGTAACTATCGTCACTCGTTCGAAATTCGAAACGCGCAACTAAAATTTGCAGGTCACTTAAATAAAATATGTACAAGTTCAGACTACCCCATACAAGTTGTAGCTTGTATGCAGGTTTGGACGAGTTGTATGCAATTTGCAACTTGCATGCAAGTAACTTGCCTAATGGAATCGCACAATTTGACAATTTCTTGGCAGAAAAGATATATATATCAGGTAGCCTGAACCCTGTACCAATGAGGCAGATATCAGACAGATGTTAGTACGTATAAAATGTATAAAAGCTGTTATATTAGTTCCGAGCCTTCGAAATAGTCGATCGCAGGTTTACAAAAATGTCTAAAAATGTCTACATATAGACGGGAGTCTATATGTAGACATTTTTAGACATTTTTGTTCGTTATAGATTTCTAATGAAGAAAGAGATAGAAATATGTACTAACCCACTGGTACCGCAGTAGCTAATAGACTGAAGATACCGCTGATAACCATAGAGCTACAGGCCAGCCATCTACGACCCCATCTGAAAGTAACATTTTATGTAATACTTAATGCTTAAAATTCTGATATGGAAAGTGGCAAAGAAGCTTGGCTTTCGCTTGAAGTCCTTGCCAGCTACTTAATGACCTCCTGACCAAATTTCGGTTACGGCGGCCAATCTTAACAGAGACTGGCCATCTGTGCAGAAGATATCATAGTGCACAAGCGTGTGCGCAAACACAAGTGCACTCTCTGTTCCTTAACTCTCATGATCCGATGGGACGGTACTCCGACACGATCGGAGAGAGATCAGGCGCAGGACCAATGTCTTTACTTGCTATTCGAGGCACCAGGGTGTCTTACACCGCCAACTTCCTAGCTCCGTTACTTTTAAGATACCGAATATCTTTTTTGTTGGCCTGACCCGGTATTCGAACCCGAGACCTCATGCGCAGCAGTTGCATTCACTACCGCTGCGCCACGGAGGCAGTTAAGCTTGTCAGCTACTTAGACTCTATACAAGCATTATAACTTTTATACTAGTCAACAATTTACCTATCCAGCACAGCAGTCAAAAACGTATCAGCAGGTAGCTCGGTAGCTGATGCAATAGTGAACGTAAGGAAAATATCCAGTCCCAGAGACCCTACGTTCCTTACGTGGCCATCAAACACCAGGGATATGGCCATCCAGATGATGATGAGGAGAATAGCGTTCTTCCGAAGACGGGGTGTCTTGAAGAGATCCAGCACAGAGTAAGTTTTGCATTCTACTTCTGATTCCTTGATGGTTTTTAGAGAGCATTCCTGGAAAAGACAGGTGATGAATATGAAACAGAAGAAAATTACAACGACACTCTAAGGCTGTCAATCAAATCAAGAGCCTAATAAATAAATAAATGATTATAAAGGTTCGCGATTTTTACGCATAATTGAGATCTTAATCAAAATTACTTGAAACGTCGGGCAATCAATAGAGTCTTTAATTATTTTCCAACGCGTCTTAGATCCATTGTCTAATATTGTATTAAGCCATATAAAGTTTTTTTTTTAATTTTCAAGAAATGACTTTTCTATGGAGTATAAAGAAATGTAAACAGGGTTGGCGATATTTAGTTGTAAAACATTTCTACTTAATCAGACGTACATATATGTTGGAAGACCGAATGCTTTGTCGTAAAATGGGAGAGGTTTATGTCCAGCAGTGGACTGCAACGGGTTGATATGTATGTATATGTTACAATGTTTTATAGTTATGCCTGCAAACATTTTCCGAATTGAGATAAGCAGAGATGGGTGTTCGTAAATCATCAAAATGAAATTCAGTTACGGAATTTCAAACTTAAGTACTATTATCGGTACATTTCTACAGTTTAAACTGTACATATACACGTCAAATAAATAAAAGTTCTTGGCTCTAAAATGCGTGACTTGAAACAAGGCGAACATCGCGATCATCGCATGAATCTTGCATAAGTGTGTACGCCGAAAGTTTAGCGTACGCAAGGTAGTCCGACTTTTGCAATATATATTTTATTTTAAATAATAATAATAATAACGCATTTTTCCATCCATAGTTTTCATAATACCAGCCCGTCAAACACCCATCCTCATAGCCCAGATTTATTAGGTTCCGTATGTAGCAATAGTCACTTGCCGTGGCTAGTGTCCCATCTTACTCTAAATTAAAATCGAAGGGCCTCTGCATGTTGGACCCATGTCCCCTTATAAGCTTCCCAAAGGGACAGGTTTTTCTAACACATTAGGAAAACACCCGTGAAAGAAAAACAAATAATAATAAAATTTATTCGGCTTAAAAAGGAGTAGGTACATTCTTGGACTTAAATCAACTTTAAATCCTAATATTCTCCCTAGCCTTTATTATTCCCAAGTCACTTGGGGTCGGCTTTTCTAGTCTAACCGGATTTGACTGGATATCAGTTTTTACACGGAGCGGCTGCCACCTGACCTCCGCAACCTGAAGGCTAACGATACCCTAAGACTAGACCAGTGTCAGGATATTAGAGGGTACTGACTTTCCCAATAACGACTGCCATAGATGTTCATGGCAGGGACCAACGGCTTAACGTGCTCTCCGAGGCACGGAGCAGGCGATAATTGTCAATCAATACGCACATAATTTCGAAAAGCCATATAACTTCCGAAAGTCAGAGGTGCGCGACGTGGGTTCGAACCCGAGACCCTCTGCATTGCAGTCTGTTGGTCTCCCCACTGAGCTATCGCTGTTACGACTGCGACTGTAGATACAGAATAATAGCTGCAAATTGCTACTTAATATGCTTCATGATTACTTACGGTGAAGTCGCTGAGTACTTTATCAGGAATTTTAGTCTTGTTTATCTTCTCAAATTTCTTCATAATAGTCAAAGCTTTGTCGATTTTTCCTTGAGATACCAGCCATCTGAAAAGCAACATGTTAATTTGTAGTTTTGTACTGCTGATCTCTGCTGTTAACATTTAACTTTTATATGCAATGCTAAGCACACAAATGTTTCTGCTGGTGGTAGACAAGTATATGGCCTGCTTGGTAGTAATGTTTTCCGTAGCTTATATATCTATTAGCTACGAAAAACATTACTATCAGTTAATCAATACGAACTCAGTAATGATTTCTCTCGCCTTACATACATACATAGATTCACGCCTGTTTCCCAGAGGGGTAGGCAGAGACTACGGATTTCCATTTGCTACGATCCTGACACACTTCTTTGGCTTTATTCACTTTCATCACATTCCTCATACACGCCCGTCGGTTCAAGGTGCTCTTAAACTGGCCTTTGTGCAGAACGCCTTCGATCTGATCAAGAAACGTTCGCCTAGGTCTTCCTCTGGCGATTGTTCCATTCACACTAGCCTTATAAACTTTCTTAGTCAGTCTTTCCTCGTCCATTCTTTCTACATGCCCAAACCAGCTTAACATACATTTTTCTATTCTTGTCACTATATCCACTTCCATGCTGCATCTCTCGCTAATCACACTATTCCTTATTCTATCTTTCAGAGTCACACTACATATATTTCTCAGCGCTCTCATTTCTACAGCATTTATTCTGCTCTCATGCTTCTTTTGCCATACCCAACTTTAAGATTAATTTCATTTCAGATTCTCGTCTAACAGAATCTCCAAATTAAGGAATCGATAGTCATATGTCGCATCGCTATAGTTACGGATTGTCACAATTATTTCTTCTGTTGTGCATAGTAGAGTATGGCATACATACATAAAAAGCTGTACATTAAACAAATTCGTAATCGTAACAATATGTAGCACATTACAACTATGTTACCTTAATATTTTAGACGTACTTACGACCTCAATTGTATAACTCAATTGTGCTGAACTATTATTTCATATTTTACTTAGTCATATATTTCTGTTTACATGTGTGTATATGTGTATGGTCACACAGGCTTAATATTGTAATATAATTACTCTCACAATGATCAAAGAAGCATTCTTAACACGCAATAGTAGTTTTCAATACAAGTATTTTATTAATGCTTTATTAGTAATGAATTGTGATTAAAATAGGTATCCATTATCTGACACCGCAGTAAAATATGAGAAATTACGATAATAGCTATGGTGCTGACTGTACTAAATTATGAGCAGAAAATAAGCTTAGTTCAGCAAAAGTGATAATAAACGAAGTATGCTGCCTTATATTCGAGTACCAGCGGGTAAAATGTTTTTCTGTTCACGATTTGACTTTTAATTATTGTCGATAAATCTTACCTCGCACTTTCAGGAACCAGCCAAGGCGTAAGAATAGCCAGGGCGAACGGTAAACTCGTACCCATCGCGAACATCCTCCAGTCATCAGCCCACAACGCTATCCAGGGCAAAAGAGAAGCAGCCAGAGTAAAGAAAAGAGCGATGGACATGTTTGCGACAAAGGTACGCCATTTGGGTCCAACATACTCCAGCACTGGAAAAAAAGATGCATAGATTAAGTAACATACCATAAATTGAATGATAGTGGGCTAAAAAGAGATTAGCCATCTGCAGAAGAGATAAAAGACCGAGAGAGAACTAAGCTAACATCGGTTTTCTCTATTTCCTGACTCTCATAGCTCGTTATGACGGTAATCCGACATGACCGGAGAGAGATCAGACGTAGAATGAACACCTTTTCAAAGCACGGGCGTGTACAACGCCGCTAACTTCTATCCTCATACCGGGCTGCTAGAGAAATTTTTGACAGAAAAACCCAATAACGTTTTGATGATTCGACCCCGGGATTAGAATTGGAGACCTCATGTATAATATAATATAATAATATATAATATAATATTCTACCACATACACACAACACCATCCAGCCCAAACTAAGCAGAACTTGTACTATGGGTTCTAGACGATGGATAAACATGCACAGATACCTTTTTTTTTTGTAAATACGTACATATTATAGAAACACCCAGACCAAGTCAAACATCCATGTTCATGCACACAAATGTTTGACTTGTGCGGGAATCGAACCCGCGACCTCAGGCGTGGCAGTCAGTTACACTAACCACTACGCCATCGAGGCCATGTATAGCGGGAATATTCACGCCTATATATATGTTTCCCCTATCTCATTCAGAGCTTTCATCGACATTTCGCCAGCTATATTTTAGGTCCCACGTAATAGGGATTGAGCGTGTTGATCTAACCTGATCTCAGGATATGTAGTGAAGCGTGTTGGAACGCTTATACCAATTAACTAGCACGTTTACTCCAATAGATGACATAGGCCTCCGGAGACACCCTTAGTTAGGTCAAGTGGTGACGTCGCGAGGTCCTAAGATGTGTTGGGGTGTCACCACGGAGACGTCACCAACATGCCCCTATAGCGTCCTGCATTGGGCTCTGCTGGGAATCACCATTAAAGTTACGGTTCAGAAGATCCATTCTGACCAATATAGCGTGTAGGTAAGAATGGACTTCGGTGCCCGAGCATTGGCTAAGTGAATAATAGCATATTGCAAATATCGCACGATATTAAGGTTCTTGTTACTAAAACTTACCAAGAATATACATCATAGTGAAACAGTTATCGAATGCCAGTCCAACTAGGAACCGGCACAGCGCGAACGACCAGAAACTGTCGCAAAAAGAGGTGCCCACTCCCGCTGCGAAACCCAACAGGTTTGTTCCTGGAAAGGAAGTTTAAGAATACATTATAATTTTCAAATATGTGAACGTGAGGAAACTTGCATGACTAGGTTTGCTCAAAGATGTGTGAAGTCTACCAGTTAGCACTGGGTAAGCGTGGTGGACTATTTAAGTAAAACCTAACGCTTTTACACCGAAAATAGATGCAAGGCCAGCAGTGGGATATTTTATAAACAAGGCTGATATACATTACAATATGCATTTCATTATAATCTTAAACCAATAATAATGATTAAAAGTCATGCTTATTCTTACTCGGTATTGACTGAAAATATATTCTAGGCAATGGTGAGCCACTAAAGCCCTCTTGGCTACATCACCGGTGCGGTTCATAGTTTATTATATAGGCCTCGTTAAACCAAATCAAATGAACCTAAACTCGAGTGGTTTGCTAGTAGCCGTTAAGGGGTACCACTATTTTATTCTCAGTTCCATCATCAGACCCGCGTCGTCATAAAGATATCCTTGAGGGTGGAACTAAAAGCTTTTAAAGAGTTCCATAATTGACGTACAAAAAGAACAGAAATCCATTGTACTTACCCACTAAAGCTGGTATTCTTCCGTATTTATCAGCAATCCAGCCGAACACCAAGCCGCCCACGATAGCCCCGCAGAAGAATATAGCCTGCGCTGTTGCGGCCAGGTTGTCCTTTTCGCATACCCAGTCCAACTGGAAATAATAGGTTGCCGGGTTACTTTCAGTATTCAGGTTGTCACGGCCTGTTTACGAAGACCCGTTGTGACTGTGACCTGGGTATAATAATTATTGGTACTTATAAATACGTAATAATACATCCCCGAAGAAGTAAGCAGAAGTATTTAATCGACTTTTCGCCACCTATGTGTTAAGGTCGCATAAAAGAGGGCGAACCTATTGACACAGGTTCAAACTCCATCTGGCTTATCAGAATTTCATGTAAGAAAACCCAATAACAGTTGGCCGATTTGGTAATCGAATTTTACTCAATTTTTTTTTTTTATAATTTCTCTACCGCTTCACTATAACACTACCAGATACTCAGCTATCTTGAGACGTAAATCAGAGGAATATCACACACAAATCAATTTCAGTACAATTCCCGTTTAAATCTGAGATTCAGGTCATATTCATCCTCACTAGAAAATTTACTTTTGACATTTTATAAACAAGTAATATCGCAACTAAATAACCTTATGTTGTTCTTGCGTTGAGCTGGGTGACATTGAGTTTAAACTGCTAGAAGTAGAGCTACCGATCTACCTGATGGTAAGTAGTAACTCCTCCTTATGGCCATGGTTGTGTTTTCATTACATCACAGAACAAATATTGTCTTCTATTTACGCGAATATTATTCATTGAAATTAAACTGCTATATACGGATTTTGTCGCGTTGTTTATTGACACTTTATTACAAAATTTTGAAAATTGTTTCACTACTACTACTATTAAACTTTACTAATTGTTAAGCTAATTAAATTATTATTAAACTATTTAGATTTAATTTATTTTTACTTTTACACTTTCCCCGACGTTTCGGTTGCTTTTCAGCAGCCATGGTCACGGGGAGACTCCCCGTGACCATGGCTGCTGAAAAGGAAACAATTCCAAGGAAACTCACCAAGCTGCTGTCTTTTTTATATCGTAGTAGAATACCTTTTTAGCATCTCTCTCCGCGGCATAGGGTAGCGAAGAGAAGCCGCTATTTACCATAAACCATAAAGGTCGAAAACAAGCACCCACCTGCCTGAGGGTGCGCAGTTAGTGCTTATAGGCAGAAGACAGAAGAAATTGAGAGATGAAAGGAAATAAGGGTGTGGCTTTACGTAGGAATTCTGCAATTTGGTACCACTTCTGCAGTTAAGTATTCATTCTTTTAGTACCCACGTCTCGGCAACTATCTCAATTACTATCAGCCAGGGTGAATGGTTGTTTTTTACCTTGATGGTATAAATGCTGAAGACTTACCTCGGAAGCTATAGTATCGTAAGGTACATCACTCTTGTTGTACTCCCAGCCATGCTGACAGGGCACCACGGGCCATTCATCATCAGGGGTAGTTCTACCTTCTGCCAGCGCCGCCTTGAAGTCCGCGGAGTACATCTTGCAGCGGTCATGGGAGTATGGGCCGTTTGATGGAGGAATCGACAGGGCTCGTCTGTAAAGAAGAAAATATAGTTATAAAGACCATCAGATAGGTACTTTTTGTATAATTTTTGTGCAAAGTCAAATCTAATCTAAAATAACAATTAGCAATATATTATAGTATAGCAATATATATAATATATTATATATATTGCTATAATATAATATATTATAGCAATAGTGTTGTGGGTTGGATCACCGCATGAGACAATACGTGCATACTGTATGGGTTTTATTTTTTTATTTTTTTTTGTCATTTATTTGTTTTTTATATAAGTTAAGTAATAGTTTATTTTTCTCTGGTAACGTATCTTTGAAATTTTCTAATTTATTGTTAGTTGTAAAATTGTATGCAGCTGACTTGATGTCCGTGCGTAACGCTGGTCTCCATTGAAAATCAGCGTTGCGATATCACATCGGTTTTATCGCAACGTCAATGCTGAATGGAGACCATTTGTTGCCACAATAGCATAATATGTATATATATATATTTTTTTTTTTTTTACTTACTAACTGTTTATTTAATTGTCTTTTTTATTATTTTGTCTATTTTGTAAGAAAAATATGTAATCATGTTTCTTTGTGGCAATAAAGAATGATTTCTTTCTTTCTTTCTTTCTTTCAATAGGAATAGTTCATGCATCGCGAGGACTTTACAAAATTAAATGTTGAAACAGGCAACACAAATAACACTGACACCCGGAACAAAAATTTTTGGATAACACAATTATTCGAAAGATATTTTTCGAAGTCATCTCTCGGTGCTGTGGCGAGATAACCACTTAAACGACTTTAGAATCCTTGTAGTCATACGTATATTTTCATTTCAAGAGGTATAGTCATGTGAAAGATGGCGTATCTATACTGCCGGTGTATTAACACATAGTCATACGCCTCCTCACGCTCAGAAGAGGCCCGTGCCCAGCAGTGGGACAGTTTAATTCAGGGCTGATATTATTATATTATATACTTTAACCTCGAATAGGTGAGTAGAAGGGTATTAGGTCCATATTTCGCCTAATATCATGTATAACATATTCTATCACATTATTATATGTTCTCGCGTAATAGGCAAGCCTGTACTGCTGTTAATGGGCAACAGTTACAATCTCAGTACCTACTGCTAATGAAAAATTATTGACTGGAAAATCCAATAACACTTGAGACCGAGTAGGATCTCATGGTATGGTTGATTGTCATTTGGTGGAACATTGGTAGTGAATTTGATTGCTGTGTATAGCAAAGAATAACAAAATAAAAGCAATCTGCTTAATATTGTCTTCTATTTACGCGGATATTATTCATTGAAATTAAACTGCTATATACGGATTTTATCGCGTTGTTTATTTGACACTTTATTACAAAATTTTGAAAATTGTTACGCTACTACTACTATTAAACTTTATTAATTTTTAAGCTAATTAAATTATTATCAAAACTATTTAGATTTAATTTATTTTTACACTTTCCCCGACGTTTCGGTTGCTTTTCAGCAGCCATGGTCACGGGGAGACTCAATCTGCTATAGAATTGAAAACACACTTAAGTGCCTACGAAGATTCAATAGCAACAAAATGTATTCTCTTTTAACCGCAATAGCTGTAACGCATCATATTGTATTGATAATAACAAAAGCACTGCCGTTTTTTTATAAACAACTTCTTTCATAATGTTATGTTTTGTTCATTTCTTTATGATTTTTGCCAACGGAAGCCTGTTCGTCTTCAGTGTATTATTTGCATCAATTTACAGAGCAAAAATATTTTTTCGAATAATTAATTTGATATACCTAATACGTTTTCGAATAGTGTCTTCCTTTTAAAAGGATAAACGGAATAAGTTTATTAATACAGTCTCAGGTTTCCAGTAATAGATGTCATGTGTAGGTACTGCCGTCTGTTTAGTGATCCAGACTCCGCTTTACTACGGATTATTTTAATGACTTTTCTGGTTATCAAACATGGTGAAATTTGGCAAATGACAGACGTAAATCCCCTACAGCGATTAAAGGTTACTAATTTATTGCCAATTAAAATATTTACCAAAACATAACTGCTAGTACTCATGTAATGTATTTTGTTGCCTTCTTCTATTAATAATGTGTATAATAATATGTATGTATTTACAAAAAAAAACAGTATATATGTATGTTAAGAGCAGCGATAGCTTAGTGGGGAGACCAACAGACTGCAATGCAGAGGGTCTCGGTTTCGAACCCACGTCGCGCACCTCTGACTTTCGGAAGTTATATGACTTTTCGAAATTATGTGCGTATTGATTGACAATTATCGCCTGCTCCGTGTCTCGGAGAGCACGTTAAGCTGTCGGTCCCGGCTGTCATGAACATCTATGGCAGACGTTATTGGGAGAGTGTCGACACAAAAGATCCCACTGGGTCGAAGTGTCGCCAGTCTGCACTGACTGGTCCCCACATAATTCTATCATAAGGTTGCGGGTTCGAATCTTACCCATTGCACCAAGAAGTGAGCCCATTCCTCACACTAGCACTCTAGGTAAGCAGGAGGTTACAAGAATTCTAGTAATTTGTAACATTTTTTTAATAAAGACTGCTAGCTATTTTAATTTATTTTATTAAAAAAAGAAAAGCAAAGCCTTCGATTGTGCTTCTTTCACACAAGGAGGTGCTATACTGCTTGAACACTGATCAAATTTGTCTCTCACTACGAGTTATCAAGGTTATTTTACGAAAAGTAGATGGACCTGTGCCTGCCTCGTTGAAGATAAAGGGAGATTAAGACTGGTAAGGCATACCGGATGCTCGAGCCTTAGGATGACTTACTTTAAGCCTAGGTTTTCCTATCAACGACGAGATTAAAGTAGTCAATCAGATATAGTTACAAGCTCCAAGCTAATAATTATTATCAGAAAAACTTAATACAACTTTTCCTTGACCTAGAATATGATAACTTGCAATGGTACATGCGTTCTTGCTTATAGTATTCGACCGTAAACTCTTTAGAACCAAATTAACGCTTTAGTTATTAAGCCATTTTTTTCCCTTTATCGTTTTTATAAAATATCGTGTTGTTCACAAATTGGTCTACATCAGACTTCCTGGGCAAAAAGCAATACAATTCTTGGTAAAGTCGGATAAAAAGATGTAACGATCAATTAAGTCAAGTTTTTATTAATTTTGTATAAAAATAAAATAGATTGCCTTTGAGTAACAAACAGATTGTCCCGTAAATAATGGATAATCCCGAAACACCTTTAGAAGAGCTACTAGGAGCCAAACTAAAAGAAAAAGAGAAAAATATTTACCACATTTGATGATTAAAATTGAGATTGTATTTCAAAACAACTTTTATTCATTTGTAGTCACAGAAAAGCAGTATATGAATAGCAGCGATAGCTCAGTAGGACCAACAGACAGCAATGCAGAGGGTCTTGGCTTCGAACCCACGTCGCGCACCTCTGACTTTCGAAAGATATGACTTTTCGGCATTATGTGCGTATTGATTGACAATTAACGCCTGCTCCGTGCCTCGGAGAGCACGCTAAGCCGTCAGTCCCGGCTGCCATGAACATCTATGGCAGTCGTTATTGGGAAAATCAGTACCCTCTAATATCCTGACACTGGTCTAGCCTTAGGGTATCGTTAGCCTTCGGGTTGCGGAGGTCAGATGGCAGCCGCTCCGTATAAAATCTGATATTCAGTCAAATTCGGTTAGACCAGAAAAGCCGACCCCAAGTGACTTGGGAATAATAAAGGCTAAAGAGAAGAAGAAGTCACAGAAAAGCAGTATTGTGAATAAAATAGTACTTTTTATATTTAGCTAGCTGACACGCGAAGCTTCGTCTGCTTTACATAAGAGAATTTTCTCCTTTTTTGCAACATTTTTCATCGATGCTCTGCCCCTATTGTTCGTAGTGTGATGTTATATAGTTTATAGCCTTCCTCAATAAATAGGCTATCTAACACTCAAATAATTCGAACCAGTAGTTCCTGAGATTGCCGCGTTTAACCATACAAACAAACTCTTCAGCTTAATAATATTAGTATAGATTAATACATGGGCACCAATTGCTGGGGTTTATTTTGAAGTCTAATATGAGGTGTTGCCGGATTATATATTCTTTACGGGCCATCCTTTAAATTCGTGTAATCTGTTGTCGATAGGAATAAGCCGGCTTGCCCAGTGTATTACCATCGTCTCATACGAGGAAGTTTTAAGAGTAATAAAACTGTTACTGCATATCGTCTGTTAGGTAAGTAAGAGTTCTGTAGGCACACGTATTTATCTCACCGATATCTTTCCTTTAATACGTTTTGAAGCCCATTTTATAGGGTTGCCAATGTCACCTTTAGTTACGTTGTAGAAAGAACTAGAATAGACTGATGCCCACCGAACATAGGACGTTAGGTTTAGCTTTAAGATTAGGTTCACATGTAAGGCATCGATGTTTAGTTACCTAAAAAATAATCCTAGCTATTTCAATACCACGCTAGTATTATATATATTAACTGCTTCCGTGGCGCAGCAGTAGTAAATGCGACTGCTGTGCACGAGGTCTCGGGTTCGAATCCCGGGTCGAGCCAACAAAAAGTTATTGGGTTTTCAGTTAAGAAATCTCACCACGAGCCTGGAATTAGGAGGTTGGCAGTGTAAGACACCCTGTGCCTCTCCGGTCGTGTCGGATGTCCCATCGGAGCATGAGAGTGCACTTGTGTTTGCGCACATACTAGTGCACTGTAATATCTCCTGCGGCCTGTCTCTGTTAAAAATGGCCGCCGTGACCGAAACTCGGTCTGGAGAACATTAATATTATTTATTATAGTATTTATTACAACTCTAAAGTATACTTCGTAAGGCCGACAATCTTGTAATCTAAGTATATAAGCGATTACCGTAAGTGACGATCGCTTAAAATACCAAAAGGTATCACTTTATACCTACCTTAAGAAAAGGAATCAGAGATAGAGTGAAAGGAGAATGAAGAAGATGGACTTCCAAAATTTTGACTTGCAGACTAACACTCATTAACCGTAACCCTAGCGCCGGTCTCCACCACAAGGATTCTTTCCTGGACAAGTAATTATATAGCGAAGGAGCCAGTCATTCTCTATCAAATGATTGCAAACATATTTCCCAATCAATTAGTTATCTCAATGAAAACCAACTACAAACACAAAAAGTCACGTCCCAACTCCGGATATAGTAGAGTTATTTATATCGGATTTCACATTTAATTTATAAGTAGGAAATTAAACAATACCTGTGCACCGGTAACGATTTTACTCGGCCCATTAGATACGGCCTTTATCGCATTTATTAACCTTTACTTTTGTTAGTTAACCTCTGACGAAGGCCTTTGGACAATGAATTGCTTTTTTGGATAGTAAGGTGCAAAATCGGATAGGCGTGAGAAATTCTTTTGATGATCACTCAAATGGCTTAGGTGGACAGCTGAAGTCTATAAATAATAGTCGCGTTGCGGTAGATTTTTAGTAGCCTACATGTTATTCTAATGTATAAACAATAGTACTGTAGGGTTTCATCGAAAACCGTTAACTAGTTTTCGCGTGAAAGTAACAAGCATCCGTCCTTCGATAATATTTTAGAGAAATCTCAGACATTTAGGTATCCTCACGATATTTTCCTTCACCGTTAAAGCGTGTAAAAAGTCAGACTTGTGTGCCCTAGGATCGAACTCAAGATCTAGCTACGTGGCTGCCCAATGGTCTACCAGTACGACTATCGCTGCTGCTTATCCCATGGTTATGCCGAGTCTGGATGTTCTTTGTGTCCATTATTTGAAAGTTTGTAGTCCTCGCGACACAGGAATTAATTCTAGTTCAGAAGTTGTCGTTAGTAAAAAGCTTTTGACGTTTTACTGGCGTCATATTTTGATAGTAATCCAACTCAATTTTGGTTTGTTGGCTACATAGTTAGACATGTGTTATCCACACTGAGTCGCACAATTAGTCCATTCTGCGTAAGTGACTGACGCCGACGCTAAAACTTGTTCGGTTAGTAATACCAACTCAGTTCCGTCGAGAAAGACAGCAAGGGACATACATCTCCGTGAGTGAAGCCGCAGGCAAAATATAGTGCGTTAATAAAATACTCATTACAGTCATAATACTCACTCAAAGACTAGTCAAAGATATTTATGACATCTAGGACAGACAGGCTGACACCTTAAGGTGTTATAAGCGACGGCAGGATATGATATTATGTTGCCCTTGGATATTCAACTTTGTAACAAACAGCTCTAAATGTTTGTATTTATGTGATTGTACTTAGACTTAGAGTTTGTTTGTTTATTACGCTTTCACGCCTTAATTACTCGACCGATCATCATCAAATCGCATACACGTTGTCAGGCGTTCAGAAAAGGACATAGGGTACATTTCATCCAGAAATAGTAATATTTTCGAAGAATTAAAAATGACATAACCTACATTTACGCTATCGAAACCGCGGGTGGTCTAGTGTGTTGATAAAATGCTTATCATAGTCAAAGCCGATTGTCAAAGACATTTATGACATGTGGGTTTGACAGACTGACACCTTTAAGGTACTTTAATCACGGACAGGATATGATTTTATTTTGCCCTTGGATGTTCAACTTCGTTACGAACGGCTCAAAACGTTTTTCTATATGTTATTGTACTTAGAAAATGATGTCACACTATGTTAACCAATTGTAATTATATACCTACTATTAAATTTTTTACCAGTATCATTTGTTTTTGTTTATTAATCTTTTGTAAGGTATTACCGGATCAGTGTGCTCTTTGACACAATTATTTCTAGGTCAAACAATTCATTATATGAAAATTAAATTGTATATTACTACTATTAAACATGACTAACATAAGCAGCGATAGCTCAGTGGGGAGACCAATAGACTGCAATGCAGAGGGTCTCGGGTTCGAACCCACGTCGCGCACTTCTGACTTTCGGAAGTTATATGACTTTTCGAAATTATGCGCGTATTGATTGACAATTATCGCCTGCTCCGTGCCTCGGAGAGCACGTTAAGCCGTCGGTCCCGGCTGCCATGAACATCTATGGCAGTCGTTATTGGGAGAGTGTCGACACAAAAGATCCCACTGAGCCGAAGTGTCGCCGGTCTGCACTGACTGTACCCACATAACATAAATAATAATAACATCAGTCTTGCATATTAGCTGTCCCTCTACTAGGCACGGGTCATTATCAATGTAAGGAGGGTCACTTCACAGTCTAGTACGTTGGCCGTTCGCCCCGTGAGGCTTGGCAGACATCACATATCTTCGAAAACTTTACCTCACTATGTTTTCCTTCACCGATATAGCGAGCGATAATTAACTATTTAATAAGCACTTTGGAAAGTCAGAGCTGCGTCGAATTTTAATTGAAACCTTTGCGTTACAGTGCATCGGTCTTACTCTTTCAAATCTATATAATATCTGGTGACTATGATCAAACAATAAGAGGTACAGTGAGCTGCAAAATTGCATACCTATTTCAAAACTAAAATAGTATAAGCCGGTAATTGACACTATCTAACAAAATTGGTATAAAAAGTTTTAAATAGTTTATTTATATCGTAATAGATGGCGCTGCAATACTATATAAATTTTTGGATAAAAAATTTAATGGTTTTGTACCCCTAATTAAAATTTTGTATGCTATATTCTAGCAAAACATGCTTGTACTATATATAATATTGTAACACCACCAAATACCATGTTTTATGCAAATAAATTATTATTATTATGTTTCTCTTGTCACAGGTACTTTCTAACATATTATATTAGAAAATACCTGGGCCTTTGGGAGGCTTACATGGAGACATGGGTCCAATGTGAAGAGGCCCTTCGAGAGTTTTAATCAAAGGTGGGATGAAACACCTACAGCGGCACTAGCCACAGCAGGCATAGGACTATTACTACGTATGGATTTTAATATATGGGCTATGGTTATGGGTGTCTGGTGGACCGGTATATTGCTAACTATGGATGAAAAACGGCGTCTGCCCTAAATACTCTAATAGCATCACTAGATGGGCCTCCTGAATAGCCACTATAGGCATACACGCCAACAGCATAGGGCAACACGAGTGGCTAGGAGTGTCGAGCGGTGCAGCGCCGGTTTCACCATCACGGGTCTCGTGACAACGGAGACCCGGACCGGGTTTCCCCGTAGTTATGCCCTTGAAAATGACACTTCCACCCCCAAGCATATAGCTCTAACGGCTTCCCTCTGACCGGCCGACCAAGGCAAGCCAGAGTTGAGAGTCCTACGGGCACTCTTGTAGTTCTACCCCAATCAACCAGTAACGGCAAGCTGGGGACGAGGCCCTAACCAACTCTCTGAGACATTGAGGACCGCAGTGTCGCCACTCACATTCAGCTCGCCACAAGCTGCCCTGCGGTTTGTGCGCTATTATTTAACCTGGTGATACATTGTTTATATCACAAGGCGAAGGTGATAGTTTAAAAGCTAGTGTACTGTGGCCTCCGATATCGCGTTTGTCTCATGATGAGATAACGACCGACCCAGAGGGGTTTATTATTATTGTTATTATTATTATAAAATAAAAAGAAGTAGATTTCTTAACAACTCAATTTTGATAAATTTACTTTCAAACAATTTTTAATCTCTATTTACAGTAATTTATTAAAAAAGAACACATTTCAGGGTAAAACAGGAAGCAAAGAATTACAAATGAATTTATAAATTTATAGTGGGTAGTTTATTTTATAGATAGTTTCGATGACTCACCTATTTGCAAAAATGAGTACGCGTTGCAATATTTATAAAACAATGGCATCTAGTTCACCCATATTCATTCTAATTAATAAAAATAATATTATAATATTATAATAATAATATTCTACCACATACACTCACCACCATCTAGCCCAAACTAAGCAGATGGGTACTATGGATACTATGGGTACTAGACATTGGATAAACATACATATATAATATATATAATATAATATAATATAATATAATAATATTTTACCACATACACACCATCTAGCCCAAACTAAGCAGAGCTTGTACTATGGATACTAGACAATGGATAAACATACATATATACTTTTTTTTTTATAAATACATACATATTATCCATAGAAACACCCAGACCAAGACAAACATCCATGATCATGCACACAAATGTTTGACTTGTGCGGGAATTGAGCCCGCGACCTCAGGCGTGGCAGTCGGTTACACTAACCACTACGCCATCGAGTGATCAAAATTCGAGTGTTCGCAGGATTTTAGACCTTAAGGTATCCATGCACTATTACAGGTGGCTGTACATATATGTATATAATGCTGCCAAAGTGAGTATGGAATTCGAGACGATAATCACAGTTTTACTGACGATATCCTGATCTCGACTCATTTAAATTGCTAAGTTTTATTTATTTATTTTTATTATTATCAATTTATAAATACATTTATTACTGTTACACACAAATTTTGCATTATAATAGTTTTGATTGTGTGTTACAATGCTTCATTAAAATAAAATATTTCTTTCTTTCTTTCTTTCTTTCTTTCTATGTGTCTAGTTGTAGTTTTATTCTTAGTCTTATTGAGCACCAATTTCTATTAGTTAAACTAATACATACATACATAGATTGACGCCTGTTTTTCAGAGGGGTAGGAAGAGACTACGGATTTCCATTTGCTGCGATCCTGACACACTTTTCTGGCTTCATTCACTTTCATCACATTCCTCATACACGCTCGCCGGTTTAAGGTGCTCTTAACCTGGCCTTTGTCCAGAACGTCTCCGATCGACAAACGTTCGGCTAGGTCTAAACTAATAATATATAATACGACAACGAACACAAAAAAAAAAAAAAATTCGCTTGATACAGGAATCGTAACTCACAATTGGCAAAGGAAGTGCATTCAACACATCGCCAACCTAACAATACAGCTCTAAAAATAAATAACATCTTAATTACCAACCATTTATAAGTTAGCCATTTAAATTCACGAATAAAATGTGACCTTGTGTAGCAATAAGCGTGAAACGAATCTTATATCTCATTCATCGTCTAATAGCCGTGTAAACGTTGTAGCAGCACGACTTAATACTGCAGCCTTCTATAACCGGACGTCCGGGCTGGCCGATGATTTGATTACAACTGAACTGAACACACGTGGGTAGTTGCAAAATAATCGTTTGAATCATAATATTATAAATGCGAATGTGTGTTAGTTACGCTTTCACGCCTTTACAATAGTCTATTCCGATAGAATTTGAGAAAATGGTAAATAACTTTTAGTGACGTTTACCATAAAATATTTTTCTGTAGTATAAATTTATGGATATTTATCAAAAGAATTTTTTTACGGCTTATTGTATTCATTAACTACCTTTCAAAGAGAGTTATATTTTCTAAATGACTTTATATTTAATTAGACATGAAACGATTGTTTACATAAAATATTATTGGGACAGAGTATACTTGACCGATCATATTATAATTTTGCATATAATTATGTTGTCACCGGTACAGATGGACATAGGGTACTTTTCACCCAGAATAAAAGTACTAGTCTGTCATTTTCTGTTTCCTTGACAACGTATACGAAATTTCATGGCAATCGGTCGAGTAGTTAAGGCGTGAAATCGTAACAAACAAACTCACATTCGCATTTATAATATTAATTAGGATTATAAATATTTGACTGCATAGATAGCTTGGCAATCATTAACCACGAAGCCATCCATTGACAAAACTTTGGGTGTTGTGGGTTCAACACAAAAAATTGTGTGATTTATAAATAGTTTTGGTAATAGAAAGAAAGAAAGAAAAATAATTGTATTTGCTCCAAACTGAGCGGCGATAGCTCAGTGGGGAGACCAACAGACTGCAATGCAGAGGGTCTCGGGTTCAAACCCACGTCGCGCACCTTTGACTTTTAGAAGTTATATGACTTTTCGAAATTATGTGCGTATTGATTGACAATTATCGCCTGCTCTGTGCCTCGGAGAGCACGTTAAGCTGTCGGTCCCGGCTGCCATGAACATCTATGGCAGTCGTTATTGGGAGAGTGTCGACACAAAAGATCCCACTGGGTCGAAGTGTCGCCGGTCTGCACTGACTGGCCCCCACATAAGATACAAACACAACCAATAAGTTTATGAACAAATAAGGTCCTGCGTCAGCCATGTTGCAGTATATCCACAACGCTATTCTATTCTGGCTGGTATTTTCGAAGGCTCTGCGAGAATACCAGCCAAAATAGAATGGCCAAGTTTACGTAATTTGTGTAGGTACTTTGTGTCTGTTATTTCTTTGAAAAGGTTCCCCGCGACACAGGAGTTATTCTAAGCGCGGGAGTTGTAATTTATAAATAGAAAAAACCTAGCCGGAATTAGAAAGAAAGAAAAAAAGAAAAATAGTTTTATTTCTTCCACGCTCATGAGGTAACAGGAAATACAACCAACATGTCTAAGAAGAACAAATAAGGTCCTGCGTCAGCAATGTTGCAGTACATCCACACCGCTGGTATTCTCGCAGAGCCTGCATGATTTCGGTGCATGTAGGCAGTAACATACATACATAACTCGATTAAAATATTAAATTAAAACAAAATAACAATTTAAATAAATTAGGCAGAAGGTGGTCTTATATGGCAACAGTAATTTTATAATCAATAATAATATTGGTATTTATATAATACTTATATGTATACATATTTATATAGAATAAAAAAAAAGTAAAAAAAAATTACATCGTCTTATGATGATAATATCATAAAAAATATAGACTAGAACCGCAACATCTATTGTAATCGATTGTTATGATGCCTATATACTTGTGGCGATGATATTTATTAAGATTGCCATGTCATTTGACGTCATATGGATAAAAGGCTTTATAAAACATGGTCTTGGAATAACCCATAATTTAGATCCTGTTTTTTTTGCTATTAATCTGTCGAGTCTCGGAATGCTAGTCAATCTAACTAACTTAACGATCCTATCTATCACTACATATTATAAAACAAAATCCCCCGCCGCGTATGTCTGTCTGTTCGCGATAAACTCAAAAACTACTGAACGGATTGTCATGCGGTTTTGACCAATAATTGTAACGTAAAGAAGGTTTAGGTTTATAATTTATTAAGGCTTCCTACTACCCGTGTGAGGCCAAGGAAAAGATGGATGGAGTATGTGAGGATGGATATGAAAGGAAAAGGGGTAAATGATCAGATGACGGGTGACAGAGAAGTATGGAAGCGAAGGACATACTGCGCCGACCCCAAATAAACCACCCTGGGACCAGGGCAAGAGAATGATGACTACCCGTGCGAGGCCGGCGTAGGTCGCTAGTAATATAATAAATGCGAATGTGAGTTTGTTTGTTTGTTACGCTTTCATGCCTTAACTAATCGACCGATCATCATGAATCTTCGCATACACGTTATCAGAGAATCGGAAAAGGACATAGGGTAAGTTTTATCTCTAAACGAGCACTGTTACTAACCTAACACTTTTTTTTACCCAACCTAACCCTACATCGAAGCGAGCCAAGCCACGGGAATTATTTGTTTGTTTTTGGTACGCTTTCACGCCTTAATTGACCGATCTTCATGAAATTTCGCATACACGTTGTCAGGGATATAGAACAGGATATAGGGTACCTTTAATCTAGAAATAAGTTTATTTTTATTTATTTCTTCGGTGAGAGATGAGCCAGCGGCCCACCTGATAGTATTTTTCATTTCATTTCATTTCATTTATTAATCCAAAAACAATTTTTACATTGTGTGTGAATTGTGTAAAAGTTTCTACCTACTGATTACAATTAATTATAATATTATTCAATTAATTACATATCCACAAAAACATGCTAATATAATTAATTATGTAAGTCATTACAATTAAATAAAGAAAAAAATCAAATTAGTTACAGTAAATAAAATATTAAATAATCAAATTGGTGAACACAATAAATTCATTGATACATAATAAATACTATAATAATTTATGGCAAAAAGTGTCAGAATAATGTATATGTCAATAGTTATTAATATTGGATACTTTGCAAGTCGTCAATTGAATACAAGCACTGTTTTAACAAGAACTGCTTGAGATTACTTTGAAAATCTTTCTTGTAAATGGCCGCTTTAAATTCTACGGGCAGTTTGTTAAATATTTTAATTGACCTACAGTAAGAACTGTGTGGCCAGCGGCCCACCTGATAGTAAGCGAGAACCGTGGCTCATACACATGGCTGTGTTTTCTTAGCATAACAAAAGCAATTTAAAAAAAACACTGCCAAGTCGCTGCCTACCGGAAGGAAAAGGGGAATGGAGCAGGATGGGGTTTGGGAAGGGAAGGGTGATTGGGCCTCCGTCACTCTCACTCACCGAACGAAACATAACAGATATTGTTATTTTACGTCGATCTTCTGTGAGAGTGTGGTACTTCCCCAGTCGAGCCGGCCCATTCATGCTGTAACCAGCGGGGCCCTACCACTTTAAAAAAGTATTGTTCTCGAGGGCTATAAATTTATTTATTAATCTAGTAATTAATAATCTATTGTCTGGCTACCTGTATACTGCGACTCAATAGATTAAGAAAAGTGAGTTTTATGTTACTTTTAAACAAGACAACTCAGCGTCGCTGGGGACTTTACAAACATTCAAACAACGGACAATAAGAACATCCAGACTCGGAACAACCATTTGTGGATCACACACAGTTGTGTCCCGTGTGGGATTCGAACCTGCAACACTTGGCGCAGTGGCAGTAGTGAGGTGACCTCTAAAACCACTAGGCTAGGAGTCGAATAGTATTTCTACCAAATAATATATTGGTGCCTACTCCTTCAAGAATATACTACAACGATATAATCTGATTTAAAAAATAGACAATATTTAAACATTTGAAGGGTATTTATTTATAGACTTGCTGTCGACATCGAACTGTAGACCAGTTATCTATAAATAAATACCTGTGAACGATCAATTTTAACTAAATTGATGTAACCGCTCGAATTATATTAATATATATAATATCAGCTCTGTATTAAACTGTCCCACTGCTGGGCACGGGCCTCTTCTCAGTGCGAGAAGGCTTAGGCCATAGTCCATCACGCTGGCCGAGTGCGGGTTGGCAGACTTCACATATCTTTGAGATCATTATTAAGAACTCTTAAGACATGAAGTTTTTCTCACGATCTTTTCCTTTACCGTTAAAGCAAAGCGATAATTAACTATTTAATACGCACATAACTTCGAAAAGTCAGAGATGCGCGCCTTGGGATCGAACTCGAGACCTCTGCGTGGCAGTCCAACGGTTACCCACTAGGCTATCGCTACTGATGGAAATATGTTATTAAATTAAAAACCATTAGTTGCTTGTTTTAACTAACTTATTTATAGAATCGAATTAGACGTTACTAGGAGGATATCCATTGTAATAATATAATTGCAAAGAACCCGACACAGAATGTCGTACCCTCCCCAACAATTGTTAAAAAATATTCCAATATAATAATAATATTCTATCACATACACACAACACCATCTAGCCAAATTAAGCAGAGCTTGTACTATGGGTACTAGACAATGGATAAACAAACATATATACTTTTTTTTTGTAAATACATACATATTATACATAGGAACACCCAGACCAAGACAAACATCCATGTTCACGCACACAAATGTTTGACTTGTGCGGGAATCGAACCCGCGACCTTAGGCGTGGCAGTCGGTTACACTAATCACTACGCCATCGAGTCGTCTAAATATCAAAAAAAGAAATAATTGGAACAGTTATCATTCGAATAATTGAATTGAATGACTGCACGGGTCTGCCACTGCCGCCGCACCGAGTGGGTTCGATCCCCACACAGGACATAAATTTGTGATTCACAAATAGTTATTCCGAGTACGGGTGATCTTGAGCAGCAATAGCTCAGTGGGGAGACCAATAGACTGCAATGCAGAGGGTCTCGGGTTCGAAACCACGTCACGCACCTCTGACTTTCGGAAGTTATATGACTTTTCAAAATTATGTGCGTATTGATTGACAATTATCGCCTGCTCCGAGCCTCGGCGAGCACGTTAAGCCGTCGGTCCCGGCTGCCATGAACATCTATGGCAGTCGTTATTGGGAGAGTGTCTACACAAAAGATCCCACTGGGTCGAAGTGTCGCCGGTCTGCACTGACTGGCCCCCACATAAGGTACATAAGTTGATACATGGGTGTTCTTTGTGTCCGTTGTTTTAATGTTTGTAAAATCCCCCGCGACACAGGAATTATTCCCAGTGCAGAAGTTGTCTTCTTTTTAAAGAAAAGAACATAAACAATTCTGTAGAAAAATAAATAGCTGAACGTGATAGCTAACATTCGAACAGTACGCTAATAGACTATTTTTATTTTGTACATTTATTTACACACAAGGCAAATAGCAATCAAAAAAAATCTGTTTGTGCAAACGGTATCGAAATTGGTTGCAAACTTAGGACGTAAGAAAAAGTAAATGTGGTGTAGTGGATATCTTGCTATCTCCCTCGGGCAGCTGCTTTTAAATAGCGATTACGTCACAATTGTATCGTGCATGCTTTTTCAGTTTTTTTTTTATCTCGGTTAAATTTGCAAATCACATTCCCCTTCGCCGGTTCTGGGGTGGGCGATGGGGATATGTCGTGATCCAGCCCATAAGATGGATTTGGGCTGAACCGACTAAAACCACCGCGGTGTTCCTCACACCTTTATGGCGGGGTCGCGCGGATCGCTCTCGCATTCAAATCGCGACCCCGTCAAAGGTTTGATCCGCCGATGGACGTGGCGGGTCCGACACAACCATCAATGCTTTTTCTGTCATGTGACAACCCCTACAACCAGATTTGAAACAATTGTATCTTATTTATTTTGAGTACCTAGATTTAAAAAACCTATTGTTTTTAAATTTGGATAATGTATCTATTTGATTTAAATAATAAAAAAGTATGAGAATCCTATTGCGTTCTAACTGATTTAGATTAGATTTTGTTAAGCTGGTTTTTTTTATGTGTACAATCGAAAAACGTCCCAATTGTAAATAAACATGTCTTAACTTTTTCTACCTAGTAAAATATCTGTTTCCCGTCTGTTAATAATATATTTGGTGACAATACTATATTTTATAATTCAGATGTCATGGTATTATGTGTCCGATGACAACTTTAACGTCAAGAAAAGTGACCATTTTTAAACGATGCAGGCGTGGGAGACCGCTAGACTGCCACGCAAAGGTTTCGAGTTTTTACTCTGGGATTGATCCCGAGACGCGCAACTGTGACTTTTCGAAGTTATGTGCGCATTAAATAGTTAATCAATTAATTATAGTTTGCTTTAATGGGGAAAGGAAACATTATGAGGAAACATATGTACGTATCTGAGTGCGCTACCTATTTTTAAATTTCAACACAACTAGATAATAATAACAAAATTGTATGGCTCAGCTTTTAGCGCAACGTTTTTTTACTACGACATTTAACGTATAATATCATTGATATTTACGCTCACTCATATTTAAGACTGTACACTACCATTCTCTTTTATATAAATGTAATGTGTGAGTTCACTTTTCTTAGAGTGGACACTTTTTACGCGATACGCCTTTTTAAGTACGGTGAGGGCAAATCTATAATGCCAATCCTTGATGGATACATATTCCATTCATATAAATGTGTTTTCTATACATTTTTCTTGTATTCTATACATAATATTATAAAGCTGAAGAGCTTGTTTGTTTGTTTGGTTGAACGCGCTAACTTCGGAACTATTGGTTCGAATTGAAACAAATTTTTAGTGTTGGATAGCCCATTTATAGAGGATGGCTATAGGCTTTATAACATCACGCTTTGACTAATAAGAGCGGAGCATCATGTTGCTAAAAGGGGGAAATTCTCTTATTTGAAGCAGACAAAGTTGCGCGGGTCAGCTAGTATTTAATAATTAGGATCAGGCTCCTTCGTGTCGCATAAGTAACATAATTTAGCAATCATATGTCAAGAAAATTCACATAAAATGTGATTATTATAAGTTAATGGATACATTGATGAATATACAATTGTTTGTTGTGGCAAAACGATGTAATTATTAAAGAATTATTGTAAATATAGATGCATTTTATTTCTACATCGTAAAATTTCTTGATGTGATGTTTATAGATTATTTTACTGGGATATAATATTTACAAATATTATGAATGCGAATGTGTTTATTTATTACGCTTTAACGCCCTAACTACTTGACCGATGATCATGAAATTTTAGTTACAAATAAGGACATTGGGTACCTTTATGGTCAGTCCCACAACTAACAAGTAAAAGATATTCGAAAGATTATTCGAATAAACTTGTTATTTTAAAGAAGAGCGATGGCAAGACTTTTATCTTATACCTAGATATATGCTATTTGGACGTGGTGGGACAGGCCCTTAATCTAGTTAAAAAGTATTGTGCCTGAGGAATAGAAATTTATTGACAATCTACATTAACGTGAGCGATGCCGCGGGAAAAGTCTAGTTATACTATAAGTTTAGATACTGACTTATCTATACATGACCCAGAATTAATTCCACCGGGTTATAAAATACTTCGCTGCGACCGAGCGGACGGTCGGAAGCAGGGAGGCGCGCTTTTAGTGGCCACACATCGGTTCGAGCTGCGACAAGTGTACGTGAGTGACATAGATATAGACAGCTGTGTTTTTGAATTAGTCAATGCAACGGTTTACTTAAATAGACGATTTTTATTTTTATGCTCAGTGATTTATATTCCGCCTGGTAGTTCTGAGAACGATTATATGGTTTTGTTTGGCATAATAGAGAAACTATGTACTAAGTATAAACAAATTATTGTGTTAGGTGATTTTAATCTTTATTCGTGTCCGATAAATGTGAGGAATTATTATGAGTATTTTTTGTCCTATTGCGAATTCACTCAAAACAATAATGTCTCTAATTGTTTAAATAGGCAGCTAGATCTAATATTGAGTACGGGTTTGAGCGAGGTGTCAGTAGTGAGGGCGGACGGGTCGCTCGTGCCCGTGGACGCACATCACCCACCGATTATGGCGAGCGTTCGCCTCGCAGGTGCGGGCGCCCCGCGCCCCGGCCCCGCAAGCGCCGGCAGCGCGCGCATTTCTAGGAAACCGCGTTGGAATTTCTTTAAAGCGAATTATGAATTATTATACTCTATGTTAGTAAATACTGATTGGACCGATATGTATGAGCTGAGGGATGTGGACGACATTTTGAATTTATTTTATGATAAAATTAATAGCATTTTAGATGCAAGTGTTCCGAAGAAAACATTAAGTGTTAAACAGCGATATATTTACCCCAAATGGTACACCAGTGAGATAATTAAAAACTTAAAAATTAAAGCAAGTCTACATAAAATATATAAAACCACTAAATCAACTAGTACCTACCACGAATATTCAAAATATAGATCACACATTAAAAAACAAATAGAAATTGCGCGCAAACAGCACGAAACTTTGATTCAAGGTCAGTTCGCGAAGGACCCTAAATCATTTTGGCAATATATACGTTCACAGAAAAGTACAGCGGCTAGGCAGGACATAGAGAAGGACGGTCAGTTTCTGTCGGATGAGGAATGTGCTGAGCAGTTCGCGAGTTACTTTAGGTCGGTATATAGTAACGCTCCGCCGCGACTAGACGCAGAAAAGGCGGCAGCGGAAGCGGGGAACACTGGTAGCCGGTGTTTACAAATTAATAAGCTTAGTCTTAAGGATGTTAGAAGTGCTCTCGACCGCCTTAAGCCGAAGCGATCTGCGGGCCCGGATGGTTTACCAGCGTTCATTTTTTAAAGACTGTGGTAGGGTACTCGCGGAACCTTTACTTTTTGTATTTAACACTTGTCTTCAATCTGCGAAGTTCCCAGACAGGTGGAAGATTACGCGAGTCATTCCAGTGCCCAAGGGCAGGGCGGGACCTGACATCAGTGGGTACAGACCAGTAGCCGTGTTGTCGACGCCGGCAAAGGTTTTCGAGTCGGCCATTCAGCGCTGTATGCAAGAGCAAGTACGCGGACAGTTATCAGATGCACAGCACGGGTTCCGTCCGGGGCACAGCACTGCTACCAATCTCCTGGACTTCATGGGACGCGTGGTGCCGGCTGTGGATGCTGGGGTGCAGGTGGACGCAGCTTATTTTGATTTTAGAAAAGCTTTTGACACCGTAGATAATGACATCTTACTGCGGAAGCTAGCTGAGTTCGGATGCACCCGGCATCTATTGCGGTTTTTCGCTAGTTACATGCAAGACAGGCAGCAGTATGTGGACTGCAATGGATGTGAATCCGATACATATTACACCTGGTCGGGGGTAAGTCAGGGCAGCAATTTGGGGCCTCTGGAATTCCTGATAATGATAAACGATCTGCCGGAAGTCGTAAGGCATGGCGTTTGTTTATTATTTGCGGATGACGTTAAGTTGCTGTTGGAGATTAGGTCCGAGTCAGATTGCAGGCGCCTGCAGGAGGATGTTGATCGCATAGTACAATGGAGTCATGAAAACAAGCTTTACTTCAACGTAACCAAGTGCTCGCTGATGAGTTTCACCCGCGCTCGGACACCTGTGCGCTATGATTATGTGGTGGACACGGCGCCACTGCAACGAGTCACCGAGGTGCGAGACTTGGGTGTTTTCATGACTCCCGATCTGACATTCCGGGAGCACATAAACAGAGTCTGTAAGAAAGCGTACAGAAACCTAGGGTTTATTCTGAGGCAGACACATAGCTTCACCAACATCACAGCAGTCAGGGTCCTATATGATGCACTAGTCAGGAGTCATCTTGAACATAGTGCGGTCATATGGGCCCCACATGAAGTGAAGTACGCGGTAATGTTGGAGCGCGTTCAAAATAAGTTTACACGCCACCTGTATAAAAAACTATATGGGGTATATCCGTTTTACCCACTGATGTATCCCACCCTGTTTGTCCTGGGCATGGTTGGTTACAATCAACTGCGTGTCCGACGAGAGTTTGCACTGGTTGCCTACTTGGTGAAGGTGCTTCGCGGATTGGAGAGTCACCCGGCAGTACTGCAGAGCTTGAGCCTGTGTGTACCGGACCGTTACGTGTGGCGGCGACGAAGCCCGCCTCTGCTATTGGTACCTACAGCGAGAACCAACTTACTCGCCAAAGCACCCCTTACCAGAGCTATCCGTACCATCAATGATCTACATGTTAACATTGATGTGTTTACATGTTGTTTTGGTGAATTCGCAAAGGAATTACTATTTATTCTATGTTACAAACAGAATAATATATAATATTAATTTTTACTTTATTTGAATACTTAGATGTAATACCGTGATTGTAAATAATGTAGTTTTTAAATAGTGTTTAGTTCTTAGCTGTCGTATTAGGATAAGTCCTGTAAAGATAGTTTAAGGTGTTTTTTTTTCAAATAAATAAAAATAAAAAATAAAAAAAAAATCTTATCGAAAATTTACTAGGATTTTAGCGGTCATGTATTTTTTATGAGAAAAAATATCTTAATGGGAAATTTTTACAAAAACAATTAATAAAAAAGCGCAAGAAACGGCGGTAGCTCTGTGGATAAGGCATTGGAATTGCAATTGAGAAGTCGTGAGCACTTCTTACAGCCACTCCTTAGAATTGGAGAGCTTACCAAGAACATTTAATCAACAGTAACACAAAACATAAAAATTGCATGATACAGGAATTAAACCTAGAACTTCACGATCGAACTGCTATGTGAACAAGGCCAAAAAGCTTTTCTTAAAGAAACGTTATAATTTAAGTTTTTAATTTCAGCATTTTCTCGCGCGTATTTATTATTATGTACATCCACTATTTAGTGAATGGCACAAATTTTGTCCCGTTTGGGAATCGAACTCACAATATTTGGCGCGAAGCTGCAAGGCGATCACCCATACCATTACGCCATCCGTGTAGTATTATAAATTTTATTGTTTAAAATTGGGACATCGGTATGTATAAAAATCTCGTGTCACGATGTTTGTGGTCGCACTCCTCCGAAACGGCTCGACCGATTTTTATGAAATTTTATACCTATGTAGGTATATTTGGTAGGTATCATACCTACCAAATATACCTACATAGGTCTCTAGGTATATTTGGTAGGTATGATAATAGGTCGTAAAGTTTATTTCATACCTCTAAGAAATCATTTATATGGCAGAACAACGTTTGCCGGGTCTGCTAGTAATATTATAAAAGCACGCAAACACGCACGTGACTAACGAAGCATTCAAAATAGATAATATAAATATCATATTAAGTTAAGAGCACCTTGAACCGACGGGCGTGTATGAGGAATGTGATGAAAGTGAATGAAGCCAGAGAAGTGTGTCAGGATCGTAGCAAATGGAAATCCGTAGTCTCTGCCTACCCCTCTAGGAAACAGGCGTGAATCTATGTATGTATGCATATTAATAATAGTATATTATAATAAGTGCAGCTGGTTTTCTTAGCTGATAAGAAACGTGCCGTATTTTCATGTAAAAAAAATCTCTTACGGCTAGTTTCACCACTGTCAAGTAACAGTTATCTGAAAGATAAATCGCATGCTGTCTCAATCATGTTAGGTTAAAGAAGAGAGATGGCGATACTTTTATCTTATAGATAAATTCTGTCTGGAGGTGGTAGTACAAGCCCTTAGTATCCTAACTTAATATTATAAATGCGAACGTGAGTTTGTTTGTTGGTTTATTACGCTTTCACGCCTTAACTACTCGACCAATCATCGTGAAATTTCGCAGACACGTTGTCAGGGTAACAGAAAACGAAATTGGGTATCTTTCGGTCCTATATAAAGTGCATATGTATATTCCTAGTGATGGGTGATATTTCATTTATTAATAAATCCTTTTAACATAGTCAAGGACCGTCATGCTCACTCAAATGTCATTGCTTGTGGTGGTGTCATGGACCGGGTTGTTCCCTTCCCCTCAATATGGCGAGGGAGCGATGGCTGGCCCATGCGTCGTACTCGTGAACGGGTGCTACTTGTGGTGACTGGTCGACCTTTGTGGAATTCGATAATTTACATACTAAATTTTTATTTAAACAGTTAGATTAAACTACGGAATACAATCATGCCTTGTCTTGATTATTTATGTACATGTAAGTGGATGCTCCTATTTACCATACTGCTGCTTTAGAGGCTACCATCAAATTTTATTAAATGCTTGAGTATGTTCAGTAGTAGTTCATGGAGAAATGGTTGCAACACCTTACAGTTATGATTTGTAAACGAAATATTATTGTGAACTTGGCGATTAAAAAGAGTGGCCATGAGTTTCTTGCCCGTTCTTCTCATGGGTCTACACCCTTGCTTTGCTGAACGTGGCAGTAAATGTAAATTCACAGAAAAAATTTAGTGAAACTTTGACATTCATAAGTATTACCTTGTAACCTAACTTGAATAAATTTATTTTTGATTTTGATTTCATATAGCTCAAAATAAAGATTCAAATATGGACTCAAAAAACATTACGTGTTCTTTGTTTTTAAAAAACATCTCTCGCACTATTAAATCATTTTTCGCGGGTGATTTTATATACATTCAGATACCAGACTCGGAACAACAGAAAAGTATCGCTAAATTATTTGTCTCGTGTTGGATTCGACCCCACTACACTCGGTGTAGTGGCAGCGGATGGTGGATTACTTATATCACTATGACATTCGTGCAATCAACATTAAATCGTGCAATCAATATTAATAAATCCTTTTAACATAGGTATAGTTTAAAGATATATCGCGATAAAATCTGTCTAAAGTAGTTTAATTTTAAACCATATTCCTCACATTGATGTAGATATAATGTTACTAAGTAATAATCGAAATATTATTATGTCCAACCAGGCCAGGCCAACCAAGATCCACAATAAGTACGTGCGAGGAAGCCTGGGTGTGCGCGACATCGCTGATAAGATGCAAGTGAGTAGGCTGCGATGGTACGGACACGTAGAAAGGAGACCACCTGACTACGTCGGTAATTTAGTAGTAGATCTTTGACTCATAGGTCCAGGATCCAGAGGCAGACCCAAGACAAGATGGAAAGATGTAGTGCAAAAAGATATGAGTTAGACGAGGTCGAAGACAGAGCGAAGTGGAGGCAAAACATTGGGAAATCTGACTCCACTATCATGTGGGACTAAAGCTAGGAAGACAGAGAGAGAGAGAGAGACCGAATTTCAGTCACGGCGGCCAGTCTTAACGGAAACTGGCCATCTGCGCAGGAGATATTATAATGCACAAGTGTGTGCGCAAACACAAGTGCACTCTTTGTTACCTAACTCTCATGATCTCATTGATCAGATGCTGGACCAACGGCTTTATGTGCTTACCGAGGCACGAAATATATAATCGAAATATAAATTGTTGTCTCACAAATTATAAGGGATCGAACCCCTAGCACTAGGTGCAGTTTCAAACGCGAAGCGACCACTCAGCCATTACACCTCTGCAGTCAGTCGTGCATAAACTTAAAGGGCAATTTATGCTTATAACCAAACCAATCGGCAAAATTATGCATACGATACGAAAGGAATAATGCTTATCAAGGATACACCTAAAATATACTCATACACATACAATCACTGCAGACATCCGCATTCAGCAATGTAAATATGTAATTTATTTATAAAATTCCAATTTACCAGTAATATTTAAGTGATTAAAAAATAAAAACGAAAGTACTCTACTTTTTACAGGTAGTGTAGTAGTGCCTTGCTGATTTCAGCATGAATGGGCCGGCTCGACCGGGGAAGGCCTACCCTCTCACAGGATATCGACGTGAAATAGCAGTATTCCTACAACTGTTGTATTTCGTTCGATGAGTGAGAGTACCGGAGGCCCAATCACCCTCTTTCCCCCTTCCTGCTCCTTCTCTTTCCTCATCCCGCTCCTTCTCCTCCCTACTTCCTTTCCTAAAGGGTCGGCAACGCGCAAGTGATGCCTCTGGTGTTGAAGGCCGGCATAGGCTACTGTGACGACTTACCACCAGGTGGGCCGAAACTAGGCCTGTTTGCCAGCTTAGTTGCATAAAAAAAACTAGGTATAAAAAAACTAATTACCTTTCTGGACACACATATTCAATATCGTTAATATTGAAATCGTGCTCTATCAAATATATTAGCTCACTGTTCTTAACACGGACAGATTTTTGTGCGATCTGTTGTACAGTGAGGGGACATATATAATTTAAATCGTTGTAATCGACTACCTTGTTATTCACACATTGCATTGCGCTTATGTGCCACGTTATATAATTATACCGAATTATTCTATAATAGCAATTTATGTACAAAATTACTTATTGCTTCCACTAAATCATTATACTTACATTATTCAAAACAAATAAGAATGTAGGTACATATGTATATCTAATAGAAGATACAATTTCTGTTAGATATACATACATTCTTATTACTCACTAGCTTATTCCTGGGACCTTGTATGCGTTGAATTTGGAAGTAGGTACCTATCTACAAATCAGCCCTGAATTAAACTGTCCTACTGCTGGGCACGGGCCTCTTCTCAGTGAGAGAATTAGGCCATAGTCGACCTCGCTGGTCCAGAACAGGATGGCATCCTTCATATATCTTCGAGAACATTATGGAGAACTCTCAGGCATGCAAGTTTCCTCACGATGTTTTCCTTCACAGTTAAAGCAAGCGATAATTAACTATTTAATACGCACATAAATTCGAAAAGTTAGAGATGCGTGCCTTGAGATCGAACTCGAAACCTTTGGCAGTCCAATGGTCTCTAACTAGCATATCACTATGCCTATCAAAACAATAAACTAAGCAGACGAAGAGTATCTTATATATTAAACATTTTAGTTATTATACTGTACGTAATAACTGTGATTAACCAGAGGGACTTTTAACTACATATTACTAATATAAAATAATAATAATAATAATAATAATATTCTATCACATACACACAACACCATCTAGCCCAAACTAAGCAGAGCTTGTACTATGGGTACTAGACAATGGATAAACATACATATGTATATACTTTTTACTTTTTTTTTTGTAACTACATACATTTTATACATAGAAACACCCAGACCAAGACAAACATCCATGTTCATGCACACAAATGTTTGACTTGTGCGGGAATCGAACCCGCGACCTCAGGCGTGGCAGTCGGTTACACTAACCACTACGCCATCGAGTCATCTAGCATTGATTATAGTTTTATAGAGGAAATTGAAACCTCGCAAGTGTGCATCGTCTTATGTTGCTGGCTCTAAGTCTTTACCATGCGTCAAGTGCCAACTTCCTTTACAAGATGCAGGGGTCTATAAAATAGATTGTGACTACGGACTCTCATACATTGATCAAACCAAGAGAAACTGCATGAAAGAACACATAGCTGATGTAAAACACCAACGCTCGTTGAAGTCTGCTGTGTGTGAACACGTGCAACAGGGGACCAACCACTACCTGAGATTTGACAAACCACAGATTCTCGCTAAAGAACACCGATTCCTACCAAGAAATAAAAAAAAAATAACTAATTTCAATAGGGAAGATGGTTGGAATGTACCCAGCTTGGGATCCAGTAATTCAAATAATCAATCCCAAGAAGAAGCAACCACAGCTAGACTTCATGATACCTTGAGCTCATTCTGAGTAAATAGAAACACCAATGATTAAATTATGTTCGGGTACTTTGAAATAACTACACTGGAACATTGAGACAACTACCATCTTAGTCTCGCCGTGACCATGGCTGCCGAAAAGCAACCGAAACGTCGGTGAAAGTGTAAACTTAAATATAAATAGTTTTAATAGTTTTAATAATTTGATTAGCTTAAAAATTTTCAAAGTTTAATATTACCTAGTAGTAGTGTAACAGTTTCTAAATTATGTAATAAAGTGTCAAATAAACAACGCGATATAATCCGTATATAGTAGTTTAATTTCAATTAATAACATTCGCGTAAAGAGAACACAATATTATGGCTCTACAATGTTGACACGTTTTCGTAGAACAGCACAAAATTTACACTGAAGTTATGTAGTTTACTGCAGTAGTGTACTTACCTTTGTTTGCTTTCGTACAAACATAAGAGCGAATAACAATTAAAAGGAATCTTTTTGTGCAAACAGTATCAAGATTGGTGGCACAATAAGGGACTATTTTAAGTTTGGATATAGAAAAAAGTGGGGTCTTAGTGGTGATGCCTCGCTATCTCGCACAGCTACGATTAAATGTCGGTTATGTCATAGTATCGTAGATACTTTTTCTGTCATTTGATAATTACCCCTACTATCAGATTTCAGAAAGAAAGATTTCAAAAATTCTTTGTACTTTAGAGTTTGAGTAATCGTAATATAAAAATGTCGGACTGCAGTATGGTTCCGCGTTGTTTTTTTTTCTGTATACACGTAAGTGGCTGCTCCTAAGCCCTATTATATCATTAACTACTATTAGAAGCCATCTTTGAAATATTACTTATTGCTTGAGTGTTTTATGAGTGGTAAGTGGTTTAATGGTTGCGACTCCTTACAGAAAAGATTAGTAAAATATACAATTCTATAAACTTGGTGATTGAGATGGCCGTGAGTTTCTTGCCAGTTCTTCTCATTGGTTCTTCGTCCTTGCTTTGCTGAACATGGCAACAGGTAAATGTGAATGTAAATTCACATTAATAAGTGTAACTTTAACATATTTTGATTTTGATGTATGTCAACGATCCAATATCTAAACTATAGATTTTATAAGTTTAATACGTAACTAAAACCAAATATATAAACTACAATTGCAGTAAGCGTAAGTGTAAAACTTAAATTTAATTATTTACAGTTATGCTTATTTCAACATTCACAGAAACAACACGACGTACGCACAACATTTTAGCACGGAAATCCTCAATTTTAACAAAAAAGTAACATTAAACAAATAATTATTTTACTATTATAACTTTTAATAAAATCACTTTTGATCGGCCTTCGAATACCCATTTTGCATTATTAACACTATCTTTAGTTAAATCTTAAATTTGATTTAAATATATTTAAATATTAAGTATGATATTATGCTAACTGATAATATAAATGTGAATGTGCGTTTGTTTGTTTGTTTATTTGTTACGCTTTCACGCCTTTACGACTCAACCGATCATCATGAAATACACGCTGTCGGGGGAACAGAAAACGACATAAGGTACCTTTCATCCAGAAAAGGTACTATTACCGACCTAACCTACATTTACGCAAGCGAAGCCGCGGGCATAATCTAGTCTATTAATGAGTGCCTCGTTGGTACTTGTGGTGTAGCTGGCATTTACGCTTATAGTTAATTGTGAGTTCGCGGGTTCGAATCTTAGGTCAGGAAATGTCTTATAGGACTTCCATTTTGAAAACTTTTTAATAGCACCACGATATCTGACAATGTCTCTGGTGGTTTCCAAATGGCTTGATACCTATTAGATAAGGTCTAAAACCTGTCTTAGGTTCCACGTAAAAGTCCAGTCTCCGTATTTCTACTGAGGAAATCCTATAATATCAGCCCTGTATTACACTGTCCCACTGCTGGGCATGGGGCTCTTCCCGTGTGAGAAGGGTTAAGCCATAGTCTACCACGATGGTCCAGTGCGAGTTGGCAGACTTCACATATCTTCAAGAACATTATGGAGAACTCTCAGACATGCAGGTATCCTCACGGTATTTTTCTTAACTGTTAGAGCGAGCGATAATTAACTATTTGATACGTACATAACTTCTAAAAGTCAGAAAGGCGCGCCTTGGGTTCGAACTCGACACCTTTGTGTGGCAGTCCAACGGTTTAACCTGCTGAGGAAATCTAGACAGATTTTAATAAGCTTTACACTCAACTAATCCATTCCAGGACTTGAATCCAAGACCACATACACAGAACTCTCAATTTGATACCACAGTGCCATTGTCATTCATATACGTAACTAGCTTTTGCCCGCGGCTGCGCTCGCGTAAAAGTAGGTTAGGTTATGTTAGAACAGTACTTCTTTTTAAATAAAACATATTCTATGTTACTCGGTGATAATATAGCTTTCTAATGGAGACATAATTTTTAAATCACTTGAATAGATTTTGAGTTAAGCCCCATTTATGAAAATAAATGTAAGCAAGACGAAAGTAATGGTATTTGAAAAGGAAGATTTCGTGACGATGTGTAATATTATGATTGATGGAGAAAAAGTGGAGCATGTGAAAGAGTTTGTATATTTGGGTACTTTGTTTACAAGGGATGGTAAACATGAGGGAGATATTGGAAGAAGAACGATTGCGGGAAACAAAGTGAATGGAGCTCTACGCGCTTTTATGAACAGTCGAAATGTTTCCGAAAAGGCACGTTTGGCTGTTCATAGAGGACTATTAGTGCCCACACTTATGTATGGAAGTGAAAGTTGGGTATGGCAAAAGAAGCATGAGAGCAGAATAAATGCTGTAGAAATGAGAGCGCTGAGAAATATATGTGGTGTGACTCTGAAAGATAGAATAAGGAATAGTGTGATTAGAGAGAGATGCGGCATGAAAGTGGATATAGTGACAAGAATAGAAAAGGCTATGTTAAGCTGGTTTGGGCATGTCGAAAGAATGGACGAGGAAAGACTGACTAAGAAAGCTTATAAGGCTAGTGTGAATGGAACAGTCGCAAGAGGAAGACCTAGGCGAACGTTTATTGATCAGATCGGAGGCGTTCTGGACAAAGGCCAGGATAAGAGCACCTTGAACCGACGGGCGTGTATGAGGAATGTGATGAAAGTGAATGAAGCCAGAGAAGTGTGTCAGGATCGTAGCAAATGGAAATCCGTAGTCTCTGCCTACCCCTCTGGGAAACAGGCGTGAATCTATGTATGTATGAGTTAAGCCTTAACAAAGCTACAAAACAAGAGCAGCGATAGACTCTTGTCTATTATATATTATATATATATATTTATATATATATATATATATATATATATATATATATATATATATATATACTCAGTGGGGAGACTAACAGACTGCAATGCAGAGGGACTCGGGTTCGAACCCACGTCGCGCACCTCTGACTTTCGGAAGTTATATGACTTTACGAAATTATGTGCGTATTGATTGACAATTATCGCCTGCTCCGTGCCTCGGGGAGCACGTTAAGCCGTTGGTCCCAGCTGCCATGAACATCTATGGCAGTCGTTATTGGGAGAGTGTCGGCACAAAAGATCCCCACTGGGTCGAAGTGTCGCCGGTCTGCACTGACTGGCCCCCACATAAGATACATACATACAGATACTAAGATACGATACGCATTAATTATAATAATTAATTACATAATTTATCTGTTTATAATCGTAAGCGATCAATCAATTGTTACTCTGCTCTAAAAGTAGGCTAATGCAGAGGGTCTATTTATTAAGTTACTATTATAAGGTCATCTGTCGAGACAGCGAAATTCTGACGTTAATTAGAAGGTCCTGATGGTCTAGCTACGAATGTGTATAATGATAATTGCATATTTAGACCTTGATGCTGGCTGTCTAACTCGCGTGGTATGGCGCATGGAAACGAATACAGGGATAAAAATGATTCCTAGAAAATATGCTTGATGCACTGCCCGCCGGCTACGGGGCGGCACCGGCGGGGGTGAGTGGGACTCCCAGCAGAAGAGCAGAAGTACTGGTATACCCACTAAAAAACATGGGGTGTTCCCTTTCTCATCCAATGTGGGAGGGGGAGCAGTTAGGAGCTTTTACAAGATTCATCCTTATCGGGCCCTCCCAGAATGTGGTTAACCTAAGTGCTAAGATTCTTTCAAATCTGAAGTGAAGATGTTTGGATAGTTGTTTCCTTGTAAAACGTGCATCATGCAATCCGTGCCTCGCTCGGTAAAGCTGGTTTTGGATCTGAGCTCTCTCCGGTCGTGTCAGAATACTGTCCCATCGGATCATTACAGTTAAGGAACAGAGTGTGCACCTGTGTTTGCGGACACTCTTGTCCACTATAATATCTCCTCGCAGATGGCCAGTCTCCGTTAAGATTGATCGTTGTAACCGAAATTTGTTCTGGAGGACATTATTATTATAAACATACGTACGTGGTCTCACGTCTTTATCCCAAAAGGAGTAAGCGAAGGTGTTTAAATCCATAATTATGTCGCCAGTGATGCTTTTCGGTCTCCCGTAATAGGGAGAGAGGAGAGCAAATGCCACCGAGAACAATCATACGCAAATCATTGAATGGATTTAGACGGAAATGGTACACAGATAGACCATGTCCTAGATCAACATATACGATAATTTATATCCCGATATGCAGTATGCTGAAAAAACCACAATACACATTGTATACCGAGACACCGATATTGGCGGTGATTGGCGAGCATGAGGTCTCGGATAAAGGAAGGTTCATAAAGAGTTAGTAAGTAAGCGGTGTTGGACACCCCAGTGCCATGGAAAGCATATAAAAACGTTGGTCGTGTGTTTTTTATGCCGTTTTCACGCCTTAACTACTCTACCGATCATTATGAAATTTCGTATACACATAGTAAGGGGTACAGAATAGGACATAAGGTACCTTTCATCTAGAAAAACACTGTTACGAACCGCACTTAACCTATATTTACGCGAGTAAAACCGCGGGCAATATCTAGTTATGCATACACTTAAGAGATATGGAAGAATGAGCACAGCAGCACATTAATTCGAACTCAGGATTTCGAATTTCAGTAAACCCTAGCTGTGCCACTAAATGATTTTATCATTGCCTTTTTCTATTAAACATTAAATATATAGGTCAAATAAAAGATTTTACATAAAAAAATATAGTTCTTGTATCGCAGAAGACTTGACAAACATTGAATCAACGTCCAGACTCGGAACAATTCTTTGTGGAACCGTCATCCAAAGCTCCAAAAGTCGGCACTTTATCTAAGAGGACTTAAAACACTTTTAAAGGCAAATTTAAGTCAAATACTACTGCTAAATAAAGAGCCCGATACTACCATTGCTAAATACACAAGTTTAGTTCAATGTCAGTTAACAAGAACCTTCCTAAACATTTAACCTGATAACAGAAGGACAAAACCTTCAAGAATACAAACCTTAGTTGTTGAGTACTTTGTGCCGTAATGGTGTCGTGTAATTCCTTCGTCAATTTAATTACAGTTTTTTCATTTGCATCAGAATTGATGCGATTTTAGTGCACGCCATGGTTTCATACGATGACAGAATATCAAGGTATATTATGATTAATATGTCACGAACATATTTTATAGTTATAAAGCTACCGGTTCAAAGATGACTCAGGTATGCGAGACCGGACTGAGTTGATATTGCCATGGCATTCATATCCCACTTCTTCCTAATATTATTTATCCAACTTGCATGGAATAATTCCTGTGTCCCGGAGGATTTAACAGTCATTCAAACAACGGACATAGAGACACCCAGACTCGGAACAACAGTTTGAAGATTAATTTTGTCCTATATGAGGATCGAACCCAACGCTGTAGTAATAGCGTTATGACCGTTTGAACCACTACGCTATTAGTGCACTCAAGTCATCGTCACTGAACTGCTAAATATATTTATTATTTATTTACATCAAATAGAATGACTTGCGCCCTAACTCATGTAAGGTTAAAGAAAAGAGATGGCGAGACTTTTATCGTATAGATAAATTATATCTGGAGGTGGTAGTACAAGCCCTTAGACAAGACACAGAATAGAAAAATAATAAAAAACGTCACTCACCGTTCTTCCACAGTCAAGTTAGCCAACTCTGGCACCCAACACCAGTGTTGTTCAGGCACTAAAGTCATAAAAATCTGCGAGAAATACACGAACGCGACGAAAAAAGCGAATGGTATCATTAACAGAAACAATATCTTCTGATACAGCCCGAATTCTCCAACATATGGCAACAGATCATCGAAATCGGTATCTTTTTTCTTTTCTTTATCGGCAACATTGGTGTTTTTGGGTGTGGCAACATCGGAACTGTCATTTTCATACGCTTTGTTGACAAATCCGCCGCCCAAGTCAATGTTCGAGAGGTTACTGTTAGTCGTGTTTTGAGGGTCTCCCTCTTCGACGTAAGAATTCCGTTCTTGTGGTGCCATTTTTTTTGTTTTTTAAGATTGTTGCATAATCTTTTGTTTCGTTGGTTGTATCTGTAACAAGAGAAAAACTGGTTAATGATGGATAATTTTAAGTGTGTTTTAGGGTTTCTTTCTTTGTCTTTTGAGTCTTGGAACGCCAGACATACTTAATCTAAAGTATATAGTGTCTGGCCGCGTGAATACCTCTGCAACTTAATCGGGTAATTAGAATGATTCCTACTTTAGCATTATATTAGAAAACTTAAATCAGCTTTTTATATAATTTTTTTACTCTTCTGCTTTGACAAATAAGCATACGGCGCACCTGATGGTAGGTGGTCACCGTAGCCTATGGACGCCTGCAACACCAGAGGCATGACTTGCGCGTTGCCGACCCTTTAGGAAAGGAATTGGGAAGGAGAAGGAGCGGGAAAGGCGGAAGGGGATGATTGGGCCTCCTCAATTTCAGTACTGTTTGCATAAAAAGGTTTCTTTTGATTGCTACTTGGTCTTGTATGTAAAATAATGTATAAAATTACCGTATTAGAAGTACAAGTTCCAATGTCTAATTTTACGTGATCGCAATATTGAACAACTAAATTTGCATTAGGTAACCAGACATTTATTTGACCTTAGCTAAGATCCTCATTATATAACGAAATTTTGAGAGTCAGAGGTCAGTATGTAGTGAACGGATAGATTTCTAATTCGATTATATGCCCATGGTCATCGTGAGGCATGCCTTCCTACATAAAAATTAGTAGCCTCCTTAAATAATAGATGTCGCCCGCGGCTTACGTGAGAAAGTCACGTTTTCGAACAGCGCCATTTATTGAAAAGTTCAGAACTAGTCTCGTTATATAACACTTTTATGATTTTTGATTGGACGGGTGCCACATTGATATAAGTGATCGTCTAGCCCAGTTGTCGGCAACCCGTGCCTCTTTGACTCTTCGGTTGCGGCTCATCCACGAAATGTTTAGTGCAAGCACGGGATTTCACTTACTAGTTTTTCCCCGCGGTTTCACCCGCGTAAGTCCCGTTGCCGAGGAAATATCGGGATAAAAAGTTGCCTATGTGTGAAACCAGGTTTCCAGCTATCTACATACCAAGTTTCATAGCAATCGGTTTAGTAGATTTTACGTGAAAGAGTAACAAACATCCATACTCATAAACTTTTACATTTATAATACTAGTAGGATTATCTTGCCTTGTAAGTTAATACTATGATACCAAATTTAATTTAATTTAGGTTAGGTTAGTTAAACTAAGTATTATTTGACGACGGGCACGCCACGATCGTGGCGGTAAGTCCCGTGTTTGAGGAGTGGCTGGAGAGGCGGCATGGCGCCCTCACCTTCCGGCTGACACAGGTAATGACTGGCCACGGATGCTTTGGCCAGTTCCTGTGTCGTATACGCCGGCAAGAGACGGCCGGTTGTCACTGCGGCAACTGCCGCGACGTAGTTGAGGACACGGCGCTGCACACTTTGGCGGTTTGCCCCGCCTGGGCATCGCAGCGCCGTGAATTGATCGCAGCAGTCGGATTGGTTGCCATCTCGCTCCCGGCCGTAGTTCAGTCTATGGTCCGGAGTTACAGGTCGTGGAACGCCGTCGCCTCCTTTTGTGAGGAAATCATTTCCATCAAGAAGGCGGCGGAGCGGAAGAGGGAGTGTTTAAACCCTCTCCCCAACCGCAGAACCGGGGGTCGGAGGGCGCGAGATGACCTCCAGCACCCTGAGGATTGAACTGGGGGTGGTGGGCTTTGTGGGCCTGCCCGCCATCCGTTCAGCACCAGGTCCGAGAGGCGGCGTGCGTGTTCCCACGCGCTACTCTGTTTCGAGTCCGTCTCCCCTCTAGGAGCTGGGGACAGTAGGGTTTAAAGAGAGTCAGTGCCTTTGGGTAGGTCTCTTCGTGTAGTGGCCTCCCGTTTCATACGGCGGGCCGAAACGGCGATTACGGCGGGGTCGCTACCGCATGTGCAAGTGATTCGCGCGGCCCCGTCGATAGTGGTTTTGTCGAGGAACACCGTGGTAGGTTTAGTCGGTATTCCGGGAGGTACATTATCATCTTTACTATCTTTCTTTTACCCCGGCGAGTCCGACATAACCCCTCTGCCCGCCCCCGCGGAGGGGTACGCGTCATGCATTCCCCCAGGTAAAAAAAAACGAAGTATTATTTGACGAAGGCATACCCAAGAGTGTACTCTAAATCCTAATTTTGCCGTATTAATGTTGCCTGCCTGCTACAGCAAAGCTTAAGAAAAATGTCTCTTTGAATACATTTCACTTGTGGATTGTCTATTTTTGGCTCTTTTGGACGGTTGCCGACCACTGGTCTAGCCAATGTCTCTACGCCGAGTATTGTCAGTTCGATCCACATATGTGACAAGAAACTGTGTAACCCACTAATAGTTGTTCTGATTTTGGGTATTCTTTGCGTCCATTGTTTGAATTTTTGATTACCGCTCTCAAAGTCAAAGTCAAAAATCATTTATTCATTTAGGTCACAAAGTAACACTTATGAACGTCAATATATATAGGTTAGTGAGTTTACTAAGTTAGGTTAGTTGCTATGAGAAGCCTATGAGAAGAAACCTGCAAGAAACTCACGGCCACTCTTTTAAATCGCCAATTAAATATAATTTCAGTATTTTACTACTGATATCAACAAGGTGTTGCAACCATTATACCATATGCTACTAACTTTAAAAAACTAAAGATAATAACAATAATAAATTAATAATATTATAGAGATTAAATAATTTGGGACTAGTTATATTTTTCAATATAAATCTAAAATAGGCATTAGGATGGCATGATGGCGCATACACTTACACTTTGTGACAATGCAAAGGCAGTCCGTGACTAAATGCGGTTGTGGATTTGTATTTTTCAATAATAATCAAAATGAGAAGCAGGATACTTGATAACATCACATATAATCACGAGGTACCTTGACATTACTAAATTGACTTATAGGTAATACAGATCTTTGAATCCTGAATGCAACAAGCAACTAATGCCATGAGTTTTTGTCAGTTAAGTAACCGTTGACTGAATAATAACTCTGCCGAATGAGCTGTATTTTAACGGCGCTTTTAAATTTAAGCAATGGTAAATTAATTATATTAATAGGTAGTTTATTAAAAAAACGTAAGTATACCGAGTCCCGCAAAAGTATAGTAAACTTTATGTAAACGATGATATAGGCCGACTAACTTATGGTTATTTCTAGTGTTTACGTTATGAATATCACTATTCTTAATATTGTCTTCTGTTTACGCCAATATTATTCATTGAAATTAAACTACTGAGACAACTGCCATCTTAGTCTCCCCGTGACCATGGCTGCTGAAAGGCTACCGAAACGTCGGGGAAAGTGTAAAATTAAATTAAATCTAAATAGTTTTAATAATAATTCAATTAGCTTAAAAATTAGTAAAGTTTAATAGTAGTAGTAGTGTAACAGTTTTCAAAATTATGTAATAAAGTGTCAAATAAATAACGCGATAAAATCCGTATATAGTAGTTTAATTTCAATCACTATTCTTATTATATAAGTGAATATTATGTTTAGTAAACATAATGTTAGCAAATATATTATATCCTCTCCCTACTTCCCTATATAAGAAATAATAACAGCGCAGGATTAAAAAATTATGTATATATTTATAAGTTGATATCTACAGTATCTATTAAGATACTGCATACTACTACTGCACTGCAGCAGCGATAGCTTAGTGGGGAGACCAACAGACCGCAATGCAGAGGGTCTCGGGTTCGAACCCACGTCGCGCACCTCTGACTTTCGGAAGTTATATGACTTTTCGAAATTGATGGATGATTTTTTTTGATTGATGGAGCACGCTTGCCTAGAAGATACCTATTCACTCGCGACTTGAAGACACCCAGATTGTACTCATCGGGAAACACAGACTTAGGTAGCGAATTCCACTCCTTAGCGGTACGCATTATAAAATTGGAAGCAAATCGCTTCGTGCGTAAATGTGGTATATCCACCATGTACCTGTGTCGCTGGCCTGATTGTCTGGTCGTCCGATGGTAGAATGGGTAAAAAGGGGTACGAAGTTTTTGCTTCACGTATTAATAGATATATAAAGAATACATACATACATACATAGATTCACGCCTGTTTCCCAGAGGGGTAGGCAGAGACTACGGATTTCCATTTGCTACGATCCTGACACACTTCTCTGGCTTCATTCACTTTCATCACATTCCTCATACACGCCCGTCGGTTCAAGGTGCTCTTAACCTGGCCTTTGTCCAGAACGCCTCCGATCTGATCAAGAAACGTTCGCCTAGGTCTTCCTCTTGCGACTGTTCCATTCACACTAGCCTTATAAACTTTCTTAGTCAGTCTTTCCTCGTCCATTCTTTCTACATGCCCAAACCAGCTTAACATACCCTTTTCTATTCTTGTCACTATATCAACTTTCATGCCGCATCTCTCTCTAATCACACTATTCCTTATTCTATCTTTCAGAGTCACACCACATATATTTCTCAGCGCTCTCATTTCTACAGCATTTATTCTGCTCTCATGCTTCTTTTGCCATACCCAACTTATAAATAAAGAATAATGTATAATATATTGTGAATGTCTGATTTGAAGTCAAGTTTAAAATATGGTTTATTATTTTGACACTATAAGTGTCATTAGTGTCTTGGAGAGCACGTTAAGCCGTCGGCCGTCTATGGCAGTCGTTATTGGGAAAGTTAGTACCCTCTAATATCCTGACACTGTTCTAGCCTTAGGGTATCGTTAGCCTTCGGGTCGCGGAGGACAGGTGGCAGCCGCTCCGTGTTAAAACTGATATCCAGTCAAATCCGGTTAGACCAGAAAAGCCGACCCCAAGTGACTTAGGGAATAATAAAGGCTAAGGGAGAAGATCTACAGTATCTATTAAATCAATAGACTTTCTTAATTATATGCGGTAGATGGCAATAGGTCCGCTCACTATTATGTAGCACCTAAACGTTAAGCTATACCTAGCATATAGGTGTAACACACCCCTGCCTGCCCCATCGGGTAAATTGATGTGCTACAGAAATTTCATAGACAGAAAAACGCAATTTAATTTTGCGGGGACAAGTAATTGAACCTGGGACCTCATGCACAGCAGTCGCATACACTACTGCGGCACTGAGACACACTTACATAAGTTACATATGTATTATTTGGGTAAGAATTAAACTTCGGTAAAGCGTGACCATGAACGGTCACGGTTACCGTAACCAGTGAATGACCAATGGTTACGAAACAGTAACCTTGCTTTAGTAAGCACGTAATATTAGTCATTGTAACAATACGTGGTTTTTAGTTAGACTTTACCTGATTGCGCTTAAGATTAAGTAGGGTTATGTTTTTTATATAGTTTATTCATTGTTAAGTATATAATAGTACAAAATGCAAATCTCCCCGCCAAGCTACATAGCTTGGAGGCGAGATAAACTCGTAAACAATTATTTATTTTAAATCCTTAAAACCATATATTACGTAAGTGCTTCGAATTATGTCCTCCAGACCGATTTTTGGTCACGGCGGCCAATCTTAACGAAGACCGGCCATCTGCACAGGAGATACTATAGTGCACAAGTGTGTGCGCAAACACAAGTGTACTCTCTTTTCCCTTACTCTCATGATCCGGTGGGACGGATTAGTCGACACGACCGGAGAGAGATCAGGCGCAGGACCAACGGCTTTACGTGCTTTCCGAGGTACGAGTGTGTCTTACACCGCCAACTTCCTAATTCGGGGCTCGTATTGAGATTTCTTAACAGAAAAATACCAATACCATTCTGTTAGCTCGACTTGGGATTTGAACCCGAGACCTCATGCACAGCTGCAGTTGCAGTCACTATCGCTGCGCCACGGAGGCAGTTAAATAATTATAACTTAGATAAAAGGTTAAAATACTTATCGAAGCGTGCTAGACCACGCGAGCGCATATAATACGTATCTAAGAGATGGCCTACCTGTAGGTCAAGGTCCATCCAAATCTATTTAACCGTTCACGCGTGATTAACTTGCAAACATCCAATAATCAAAATTATCTCATTTTTTACTAGTTTCGGTTTACACAGAGGATAGTATTTATCTTTTTAAATATTACTAGCAATTTAGGTTTCAAATTAATAGTATTCTTGTTAAGACTGCGCCGAGCGAAATGTGCCAAAACAGGCGGTCACAGTTAATTGAATAAAATCAATACTATATACATTTACCATAACAATGAATGTGTTTACAATCACTCCGTGTAAAAAACTTAAAATAATTAATATTTTCGCCTACAAAATGACGTGAATTTGCACAAAAATTGCAAAATCGTAGGCTCGTTTTACGTGATTTTAAAATTATAACAGTAGAAATCTATCCTATTTTACAGCTTAAACGAAACATAAATAGTTATATTACAATTTGTCCGTCCCAAATATTTAAGTTATTGGTTGACAATAAAGATACCTATTTATCAAAAAAGCACTTCAAATCCTCCATACAATTTTACTATGGCGGCCGAGCACCGATTTGAGTATGCGCCGCACGAACTCTGTCATTATCTGTCTTGCGCTCGGTGCAGTCTTAACCAGCTAAGCTAGAATGCTTGTATTAGGACTGAGTTTATGTTAGTATTGCAATGGGTGGGATTCGAACCCACGACCTATGGATCGCAAGTCCAATGCCTTATCAATTTGGCTGCCGCCTCTTACTTGCTACTAAACTTATATATATGAAATGTATATAATATTGTCTTCTGTTTACGCGAATATTATTCATTGAAATTAAACTACTATATACGGATTTTATCGCGTTGTTTATTTGACACTTTATTACATAATTTTGAAAATTTGTTACACTACTATTACTATTAAACTTTACTAATTTTTAAGCTATTTATATTGTTATTAAAACTATTTAGATTTGATTTAATTTTACACTTTCCCCGACGTTTCGGTTGCTTTTCAGCAGCCAAGGTCACGGGGAGACTATAGAATTAGCTTAAAATTAGAATTAGAGAAATGCGGCATGAAAGTGGATATAGTGACAGGAATAGAAAAGGGTATGTTAAGCTGGTTTGGGCATATAGAAAGAATGGACGAGGAAATACTGACTAAGAAAGTTTATAAGGCTAGTGTGAATGGAACAGTCGCACGAGGAAGACCTAGACGAACGTTTCTCGATCAGATCGGAGGCGTTCTGGACAAAGGTCAGGTTAAGAGCACCTTGAACCGACAGGCGTGTATGAGGAATGTGATGAAAGGGAATGAAGCCAGAGAAGTGTGTCAGGATCGTAGCAAATGGAAATCCGTAGTGTCTGCCTACCCCTCTGGGAAACAGGCGTGAATCTATGTATATGTATGTATGTAATGTCTCTGGAATGACCAGAATCATCAGTAGGTACATTTGTTAAGATTTATTTTAATATGAAAGTATAAATATTGCTGCCTTCCTTTGTTTTTTTACGGCGAAGAAAAACTTCGTAAGGAAATCTGCATCACAGAGTTCTCCATAATTTTCTTGAGATATGTGAAGTCGGCCAACCCGCAATAGGCCAGCGTGGTACACTATGGCCTAACCCGTCTCAAATTATTATATATCATGTATACTAGCTGACCCGGTAAACGTTGTTCTGCCATATACATAAATTAGGGACACGCTAATCACCTAGCGGTATAAAATATAGTTTGCGACCTTTTCTCATACCTACTCTTCTCTCTTAGCCTTTATTATTCCCAAGTCACTTGGGGTCGGCTTTTCTGGTCTAACCGGATTTCACTAGATATCAGTTTTTACACGGAGCGGCTGCCACCTGACCTCCGCAACCCGAAGTCTAACGATACCCTAAGGCTAGACCAGTGTCAGGATATTAGAGGGTACTGACTTTCCCAATAACGACTGCCATAGATGTTCATGGCAGCCGGGACCAACGGCTTAACGTGCTCTCCGAGGCACGGAGCAGGCGATAATTGTCAATCAATACGCACATAATTTCAAAAAGTCATATAACTTCCGAAAGTCAGAGGTGCGCGACGTGGGTTCGAACCCGAGACCCTCGGCATTGCAGTCTGTTGGTCTCCCCACTGAGCTATCGCTGCTATTCTCATACCTACTAAATATACATAAAAAATTCATAATAATTGGTCGAGCCGTTTCGGAGGAGTGCAACCACAAACACCGTTATACGAGATTTATATAATATATATACATAATATATAGATTAGGATTTGTATGTGGATAAGATAAAGGAACATTTATTTGTCACAACGTTGTACATAAGATGTTACAATAATACCTATATGATGTTGCAACATGTTCTGTTCAGAGCATGGACATACATATGTAGCGGGCAAAGAAGATCATGATTAATATATATATTATATTATATGTCGGCCTCGATGGCGTAGTGGTTAGTGTAACTGACTACCACGCTCGAGGTCGCGGGTTCGATTCCCGCACAAGTCAAACATTTGTGTGCATGGACATGGATGTTTGTCTTGGTCTGGGTGTTTCTATGTATAATATGTATATATTTACAAAAAATAACGTATATATGTATGTTTATCCATTGTCTAGAACCCATAGTACAAGCTCTGCTTAGTTTGGGCTAGATGGTGTTGTGTGTATGTGATAGAATATTATTATTATTATTAATATAATTAAAATAATTTTAATGACGAATGAAATTTATCTATACTAATATTATAAAGCTGAAGAGTTTGTTTGTTTGGTTGAACGCGCTAATCTCAGGAACTGCTGGTTGCGCCGGAGGGCGCGGGACGACCTCCAGCCACCCTGAGGTTTGACCTGGGGGTGGCGGGCTTTGTGGGCCTGCCCGCCATCCGTTCAGCACCAGGTCCGAGAGGCGGCGTGCGTGTTCCCACGCGCGCCTCTGTGTTGAGTCCGTCTCCCCTCTAGGGGGGACAGTAGGGAGTGGTAGAAGTGCCTTTAGGGTAGGTCTTTCGTGTAGTGGCCTGCCGTTTCAAACGGCGGGCCGAAACCTCGGCGGGGTCGCGACCGCATGCGAAAGTGATTCGCGCGGCCCCGTCGATAGTGGTTTTATCGAGGAACACCGTGGTAGGTTTAGTCGGTATTCCGGGAGGTACTTTATCATCTTAACATCTTATTTTACCCCGGCGAGTCCGACATAACCCCTCCGCCCGCCCCCGCGGAGGGGTATGCGTCAAGCATTCCCGCACGTAAAAAAAAAAAAAAAAAGGAACTGCTGGTTCAAAATGGAAAATTATTTTAGTTTTGGATTGACCATTTATAGAGGAAGGCTTCAAGCTATATAACATCACGCTAAGAACAATAGGAGCGGAGCATCAATGAAAAATGTTGCAAAAACGGGAAACATTTTCTTATGTGACGCAGACGAAGTTGCGCGTGTTAACTAATGAAAGTATAAAATTCTTTGATCTTATTTGTTTTTTGAAGGTTCTGTATTTGACCACACCTTATAGTTACACGCTGTCTATTTACTAGATTAGACTAATCCATAGATCTGCTATACCGTAATTAATTAAACAATTTGTAAACTGTAGCTAGCCGCTCCAATTTGAGAACTGTACGGTGTCTATAATACACGAAATATTATACAGGACTAAATATATATAATAATAATGTCCTCCAGACCGAATTTCGGCCACGGCGGCCAGTCTTAACAGAGACTGGCCATCTGCGCAGGAGATATTATAGTGCACAAGTGTGTGCGCAAACATAAGTGCACTCTCTGTTCCCTAACTCTCATGACCCGATGGGACGGCAATCCGACACGACCGGAGAGAGATCAGGCGCAGGACCAACGGCTTTACGTGCTTTCCGAGGCACGGGGGTGTCTAACACCGCCAACTTCCTAACTCCGGGCTGCTATTGAGATTTCTTTACAGAAAAACCCAATAGCTTTTTGTTGGCCCGACCCGGGATTCGAACCCGAGACCTCATGCACAGCAGTCGCATTCACTACCGCTGCGCCACGGAGGCAGTTATATATATATTTATATATATATATTTAAACAAATATTGTTATCATAACTTATATTATAAATGCGAATGTGAGTTTGTTTGTTTGCACTTTCAACTAAAGCTTATGTCTACATTTTCCATACCTCTGATTGATGAATCACTTAATTGTTTTATTACTTTTGATCACCTTTACGTTAATGTTCCGGTTGATCAATCAAAACGGTGATAGTATAGTGACGTTTGATCAAGAACTGTCCCGCGCTTGGGCACTGCTGCCGCATAGTCCACCACACTGGCCCAGTGCGCATTGGCAGACTTCACATATCTTCGAGAACATTTTGGAGAACTCTCAGACACGCAGGTTTCCTTACGATGTATTTCTTCACCGTTTAAGCAAATTGACTATTTAATAGTATATTCAAAATAAGCAGCTTTAGCGTAGTGGGAGACCGTTGGACTGCCACGCAGAGGTCTCGAGTTCGATACCAAGGCGCGCATCTCTGACTTTTCGAAATTATGAGCGTATTAAATTGAATAGTACAGCTACTATATACGGATTTTATCGCGTTATTTATTTTACACTTTATTATTAGAGTCTCCCCGCGACCATGGCTGCTGAAAAGCAACCGAAACGTCGGGGAAAGTGTAAACTTAAATTTAAATAGTTTTAATAAATTAATTAGCTTAAAAATTAGTAAAGTTCAATAGTATCTAGCAGTAGTGTGACAGTTTCAAATGTTGTAATAAAGTGTAAAATAAATAACGCGATAAAATCCGTATATAGTAGTTTCATTTCAATATATTTGTATGTTTCAATAGAATCAGAATTGCTGTAACTTTTTATATTTCCTGTTTATCAAACTCTTTTCAAAAGAAACGTGAAAAGTCTAACCTCGAGAGTTAAAAACTATTACAAATACAGGATATTCAAATGTAGGTCTATTAAAATCTAATTTACATTTTTTTGTAACAAATGTGTCAAATTGGCCACTGATAAACAGTTTCTGTATCCTAGATCTTGAAATCCAGCGATGTTATAGGCACGTTTCTGTTTGTTTGTGACTGTGGTGCATTAGGTCTTGGATTCGATTTGTAGGTCGAACAAAATTTTTGCAGCCTGCTCTATGATCTTGGACCCCACAAACCATAGCTAGTGAAATGTAGAGGTAATACCTACCCTTCTGCCGACCCCTTCAGGGCTATTGGCGTGAGACTATGAGTGTATGTGTGTAACAAATAAATATTATGCTAAGTAAACAACTACAGGTGTGGGTCTATAATAATAATATATCTTCTCCCTAGCCTTTATTACTCGCAAGTCACTTGGGTCAGCTTTTCTGGTCTAACCGAATTTGACTGGATATCAGTTTTTACACGGAACGGCTGCCACCTGACCTCCGCAACTCAAACGCTAACGATACCCTAAGGCTAGACCAGTGTCCGGATATTAGAGGGTACTGACTTTCCCAATAACGACTGCCATAGATGTTCATGGCAGCCGGGACTGACAGCTTAACGTGCTCTCCGAGACACGGAGCAGGCGATAATTGTCAATCAATACGCACATAATTTCGAAAAGTTATATAACTTCCGAAAGTCAGAGGTGCGCGACGTGGGTTCGAACCCGAGACCATCTGCATTGCAGTCTGTTGGTCTCCTCACTGAGCTATCGCTGCTCGTTTTGAGTACATAACTCTTCAAAGATTACTGAAAAAGACGAAGTATTGCGCTCAAATCATCACAATAGAGTCTTTTTATATGTCTTTATAGGGACATTTAGGTTAATCATCGTTAAAGATTACACCGAAACAGATATTAGCACTAACTCTGTAATTAAAGTTTGATAAACAATTTTTTATCGCTGTTTCTTACGATATTATAACAAAGTAATAGGTAGATGGTGTTGTGTGTATGTGATAGAATATTATTATTATTAACTGTGTGTGTTTGAATACTACCTATTGCATTAACGAAGTGAGTGCATTACTAACTGTTTTACCGACTGTTACCCTAGCTGTGACTTAAACGAATGGTTTGTAACAGCATGGGTTAACCCCACCAGTTAAGACTGCGCCGAGCGAAATGTGCCAAAACAGGCGGTCACAGTTAAGGTGATAACATCAACATTTTTTGTTTAATACAAATATAAAATGTACATTTACCATAACAATGAATGTGTTTACAATTACTCCGTGTAAAAAACTTAAAATAATTAATATTTTCGCCTACAAAATTACGTAAATTTGCACGAAAAATGCAAAAGATTTTTAGATTATAACAATAGAAATCTATCCTATTTTACAGCGTAAACGAAACATAAATAGTTATATTACAATTTGTCCGTCCCAAATATTTAAGTTATTGGTTGACAATAAAGATAAAGATAAAGATACATATTTATCAAAAAAGCACTTCAAATCTTTCATACAATTTTTCAATGGCGGCCGCGCGCTGATTTGAATTTCTAGCTCTGTCATTCAGTCCAACCGCGTCTTACACTCGGCGCAGTCTTAAGCTAACTGGCGGGGAAAATTTATAACTCAAAAACCTAATCCAAATTAAAATAAAATATGAATATTAGTTTGTTTGTTTGTTACACTTTCATGCCTTTACCACTCACTCTATCGATCTTTATAAAATTTCGCATAATCTTTGTCAGGGGTACAGAAAGGTCATAGGGTACCTTTTATCTTCCATAGGGATAGAAAATTATTGACAAAATTTACATCAACGCGAGCGAAGCCTCGTGCATAAACTAGTAACCTTTAAAAATAACTATTGTACAGTCAGGATAACATCCTATACTAATATTATAAAGCTGAAGAGTTTGTTTGTTTGGTTGAACACGTTAATCTCAGAAACTACTGGTTCGAATTGAAAAATTATTTTAGTGTTAGATTGCCTATTTATCGAGGAAGGCTATAGGCTATATAACACCACGCTGCAACCCACGGGGGCGGCGCAGTAACGATAAACGCGGGTGAAACCGCGGGCACATCTAGTCACTACATATTATAAAACAAAGTCCCCCGCCGAGTCTGCCTGTCGGTTCGCGATAACATCAAAAAATTCTGAACGGATTTTCATGCGGTTTTCACCAATAGATAGAGTAATTCATGAGGATGGTTTCGGGGTATAGTTTGTTAAGATTTTGTACTACCCGTGCAAAGCCGGGTCGGGTCGCTAGTATCTATATATGTGTTATAAAACTCTTCCGTTACTGAGTGACTGTCAGACAACGCACAGCCGAAACTACTGAACGCAAGAAGCTGAAATTTAGCATGTCTTGGAGAGTTTAGGGGAGCACTAAGAGAGGATTTTTGGAAATTCCACCCTGAAGAGGGTGAAAGGGGTAAAACCCGATATTCACACGGGAACGGGACTTACGCGGGTGAAACCGCGGGAAAACTACTAGTCTAATATAAAGAGAGATGGCGAATTTTGTGAGTTTGTGAGTATATGGAAGTTAGTCACTGGAATTGCAACTATTTACAAAATATTACACAATTTGAAAGCAGTATTATTGAAGATGGACATAGGTTATAATATTATGTTTTGTTCTTATTATGATTGCTAGTTATTTAATAAACTACTAGCTGTGCCCGCGGTTTCACCCACGTTTATGGTTACTGCGTCGCCTATACAACACTAAAATAATTTTTCAATTCGAACCAGTAGTTCCTGAGTAATCTCAAGAACTACTACGCGCTAATGCGCGTTCAACCACACAAATAAACAAACTCTTCAGCTTTATAATATTAGTACAGATATTATATTATTATTATATACAACTAAAATTAATATATAAATAATTAATCACAATAGTCAGTACAATATGTGGATAGATAAATACTGGATAACAGAAAGTAGGCCGCAGTAAAGTCCGGTTAAATAACTTCATGGAATGGACGATTACGTGAGATGGTGATGTAATTCATCTCTATTAACTAAGCTGCTTGTGGCCCCGACTAGAATTTTTTCGTCTACAACAAATTAAATGATGCAACTAAGGAGAATTTATTCCTTTTTTATAAAGATTACTCGCAATAAGGATTATCGCTAGAGACTTTAAAATCACTACTGCTTACATCATAATTACATTTTGCAGTTATATTGAATATTGATAAACATTGTAGTCAACACAATTCTAACTTATCGTAACTATATATATTATAATATTATAAATGCGAATCTGAGTTTGTTTGTTTGTTTGTTTGTTATGCTTTCACACCTTAACTATTCGACCGATCATCATTAAATTTTGCATACACGTTGTCAGGGGTACAGAAAAGGACATAGGGTACCTTGCATCCAGAATAAAGTTCTGTTACTATCTTATCTTATCTTATGTGGGGGCCAGTCAGTGCAGACCGGCGACACTTCGACCCAGTGGGATCTTTTGTGTTGACACTCGCCCAATAACGACTGCCATTACAAAGATGTTCATGGCAGCCGGGACCGACGGTTTAAAGTGCTCTCCGAGGCACGGAGCAGGCGAGAATTGTCAATCAATACGCACATAATTTCGAAAAGTCATATAACTTCCGAAAGTCAGAGGTGCGCGACGTGGGTTCGAACCCGAGACCCTCTGCATTGCAGTCTGTTGGTCTCCCCACTGAGCAAGTTCTGTTACTAACTCGTTGTGTTAGTAACAGAACTTTAAAACGCGAGCTAAATAGCAAATCTAAGCAATTCGAGTGCAAATTCGTTGACGTTAAATATTAGAAATTCGGAAAAACTAATTTATATTAATTATTTGCTGAAATCGTAGGTTCGAGGTCTATTTCATGGTTTAACATTTTCCGTTCAAATGAATCGTTCGTTCGTTCAAACGTCTGACCCTTTAATATCTGGATGCTTAATAAAAATAATGTAAATACATTATCATATACAGTTTGTATGCAGACATAATTATAATATGTACCAGTGGCCGCCCAGTGAACAAATTATAATAAAAAAAGAAAATATTTTATTTTAATGTTAGATTTTTGCTCTTCTTTGACATATAAACCTTAACTATGCCAAATCCTTTGTGCGCTCAATAATCTTAAAAATGGGGTACAAAGTTTTCTATCCGCGTATTATTACATAGATGATTATAAATCTATTTGAACCATGGTCACCTTACTAGAACGGTCAGTCTACTATTTCAAGGATATATTTCGCAATTTGGTCCTACCGTTTACTACGAGTTAAACATTTAACAAGTAGTTATTAAGCTAATGTATAATAATTTTAAAATGTTTGATTGAAATTAGATTTTTATAATTGACGTGTAATTTAGAGTTAACTTATCGTAATAACATGATTAATAATATCAAATTTAAACAAACAAACATACATTGTCTCACACCACTATATACATATATTATATACTCAATACTCGATATCTTTATTGCACTCCATAGGTTATATAAAGGTGTTACACAATATCACAGTCGGTACAATATGGACCCTGTAGGGCACGGCGACGTAGAAGAGAGGAGGATGCTTTTATATATATATGTGTGTATGTATGTATCTTATGTGGGGGCCAGTCAGTGCAGACCGGCGACACATCGACCCAGTGAGATCTTTTGTGTCGACACACTCCCAATAACGACTGCCATAGATGTTCATGGCAGCCGGGACCGACGGCTTGACGTGCTCTCCGAGGCACGTAGAAGCCGATAATTGTCAATCAAAATCGTAAAGACATCTAGCAATTATATTTCTGTCCATTTGATTTGATTTAAATTTATTTAATGTTACGAATATTTGTACACTGTTAACTCAGTAGAATATTATGTAACTCCAATCAATCTGGCAATATTCTCACAATTTATTTAAATTTTTTATCCATCTATGGTGGCATGCAAGCATACGGGCCACCTGATGGTAAGTGGTCACCGTAGCCTATGGACGCCTGCAATACCAGAAGCATCACTTGCGCGTTGCCGACCCTTTAGGAAAGGAAGAACATAAAAAGGAAGTGGGAAGGAGAAGGAGCGGTAAGGGGAAAGAGGGTGATTAGGTCTCCGGCACTCTCACTCACCAAACGAAACACAACAGTAGGAACACTGCTATTTCACGGCAATATTCTGTGAGAGGGTAGTACTTCCCCGGCCGAGCCGGCCCATTCATGCCGAAATCAGCGAGGCTCTACTACTCAAAAAAATGAAAAATGTTATAATATTACATATATCATTCGATAACAGTTGCATATATAAGTGCTACTTGGACATTGTGCTGTATTCTACCCCAATTATTTCCCAAAGAAGTCAAGGCGAATAGAATTTAAGTGCAGATTGTTCATCAGTAATTATTGGAGCAGTGTCTTCCCTCACACGTAGTTATTACGGCCAAGATCGTCGGTTAGGGCGTGACTGAGCCTCGTGAGAAGACTAATTGATGATTGTACGTCTAAATCTAACTTACCTGCAAGGATTTATAAGTACATACCTATGTATGATGCCTATGTATGTAGGTCAACCGTTCTAAGTTACTATCCTCTTATACAATGCTCTTGAACTCATATGGGACACAAATAGACGCGTGGCCGTGTACCGAGCAAGTAGACGGGACACACCCGTGTGTCCTGTATGAGTTCGAGAGGAGTCTATAGGAGGATAATAACTTTGTATCATGGGTGACTTACCTACATTGGTAGGCCGTGTGTGTCCCGTGTAAGTACACGGAAGGAGACTGCGAAAAGAAGAAAGACTAGTATGTACGTGTAATGTGTACATAAAAAAAAATATACTTGCTTACTAGGACGAATAGGTAGTTTCAATCAATAAATCAGTCAATTAGCCTTACGTAGTCCACTGCTGGACATAAGCATCCTCCATTTTACTTGACCAAAAGGTAAGCTAGGTGAATTACATATATTTTATTTTATTTATTTTAATAATATATAATATGTATAATATATAATATAATATATAATATAATATGATATACAATATAATATATAATATAATATATAATATTTTACCACATACACACAACACCATCTAGCCCAAACTAAGCAGAGCTTGTACTATGGGTTCTAGACAATGGATAAACATACATATATATTTTTGTTTTTGTAAATACAAACATATTATACATAGAAACACCCACACCAAGACAAACATCCATGTTCATACACACAAATGTTTGACTTGTGCGGGAATCGAACCCGCCACCTCAGGCATGGCAGTCGGTTACACTAACCACTACGCCATCGAGGCCGACGTATAAATAAAGGCCAATTAAAATAAAAATATTTCGCTTATTTTATATATCAATGCTCATAATAAAATAATTTATACGAGGATTAGTTTACGTTGTTATTGTTATTTCACCAGATATGTTTATATTAACTACTGAGACCAACTAGAAAATATATTTACCTCACTTTTCTATTATATAATGTTCTCGCACTAAGAATCCTTGTATCGCGGACGACTTTAGTAACATTGAAACGACAGACACAAAGAACATCCAGATTCGGAATAACCACTTGTGAATCACACAATTTTTTATCCCGTGTGGGATTCGAACCGTTAACATTTGACACACTAGCAATGGCGAAGTGATAACTCACACCACTACGCCGTTTTTTCTATACTACTTAGGTGGCAACTGGCAAACAAACATACGGCCCACCTGATGGTAAGGGGCACCGTAGCTATGGACACCTGCAACACCAGAGGCATCAGTTGCGCGTTGCCAACCCTTTAGGAAAGGAAGAAAAAGGAAGTGGGAAGGAAAAGGAGCGGGAAGGGAGAAAGCGGGTGATTGGGCCTCCGGCACTCTCACTCACCGAACGAAACACAACAGTAGGAATACTGGTATTTCACGTCGATATTCTGTGAGAGGGTAGTCCTTCCCCGGTCGAGCCAACCCACTCATGCTGAAAGTAGCGATTAGTAGTTAAACACAACAACTAGGTTTCTGGATATAATATCAATGTAGGCGGAGTGACGTGTTTACGCCTTTCACTTACTGCAAGGTAATTCTAACGTTTACTTTATAAGTACTTGAATTGTAACAGAATTTAACGTCACGACCATATAACCCCAAAGGGTAACTCTGAAAGATAGAATAAGGAATAGTGTGATTAGAGAGAGATGCGGCGTGAAAGTGAATGTAGTGATACTTTTAGTAATACTTTTAGCTAAATCGTTTGTGTATTTTACAAGTTAATGTCTAAGTATTATAGTACGAAGAAAATCTAAAGAAGATAAGACCTAGGCAAACGTTTCTCGATCAGATTGGAGACGTTCTGGACAAAGGCCAGGTTAAGTGCACCTTAAACAGGCGAGCGCGTATGAGGAATGTGATGAATATGAATGAAGCCAGAGAAGTGTGACAGGATCGTAGCAAATGGAAATCTGTAGTCTCTGCTTACCCCTCTGGCAAATAGTATGTGAATCTATGTATGTAAAGGGGTAGGCAGATTGGAGGACGCAGCGGGCAAGCGTACGCCTAGCCTCTGTCCCTGCTATGAGCGACATGGGTTCGAAGTTCGAACGCAAGGGGAAAATAATTGTGTCTTCCACAAATGGTTTTTTAAGTCTTTGTGTTCTTTGTGTCCGTTTTAATTTTAGGTTTATAATGTTCATCGCAACACAGATATTACAGTACGAGATCTATCTTTATGAAGTCCATGACAATAGATAGAGTCAATATTTTTGTCTATTTGATATAAAGTCTGTCGTTTCCAGACAGTTCTACCGGTAGACATTTCAGTACTTCAAATGCTCAATCAAGGAATCGAATGTCATGATAGTAAGAGCCAACTATATGGTAAATTAAAGCAGCGATAGCTCAGTGGGGAGACCAACAGACTGCAATGCAGAGGGTCTCGGGTTCGAATCCACGTCGCGCACCTCTGACTTTCGGAAGTTATATGACTTTTCGAAATTATGTGTTTATTGATTGACAATTATCGCCTGCTCCGTGCCTCGGAGAGCACGTTAAGCCGTCGGTCCCGGCTGCCATGAACATCTATGGCAGTCGTTATTGGGAGAGTGACGACACAAAAGATCCCGCTGGGTCGAAGTGTCGCCGGTCTGCACTGACTGGCCTCCCACATAAGATACATATGTACATATGTTAAATTTAAATGGAGAAATTTCCTCTTTAGGGATAATTCCTGTGTCATTACAAACATTCAAACAACGGACACAAAGAACACCCAGACTGGGAACACCCATTTGTGGAGCTCAGAATTTTTGTCTCGCGTGGGAATCGAGCCCACGTAGCACATGCAGAGGTGACTACTGAACTACTACGCTATCCGTGTAGTCTGAAATATTACAGAGAGGTGTTTAAATTGACACTGTATACCTAGATGAATTAATTTGAAGGCAATATTTGTGGTTATTTACTAAGCGTAATTATAAGCTACACGCATTGACAAATTAGCATACTCAATTAATTTATGACCGACTATTAATGGAACTTAAATCTCAAACGAAATTAAACCTTCACGTGCTTTGTATACAGTCGAAAATCTATTTATTGGTTACGGCAATCAGTGTTGAGGAAACAATTTTAGTTTTGTGGTTGGATATTGTACAAATATTTATCTGTTATGTCACTTAATGATATCGCTGTGTCGTACTTTTAAGGGTCCCTAAACTCATACTTTTGGCAAGAACACTACAGAAGGTTGTTTAGCTGCGATCTTCTGTAAGGTAGAAGTACTTTCCTTTTCCTCCCCTCCACCCCTCCCTATCCAATGGTATTGTTAAGGGTCTAAACGCCTCAATATTTTACCCTAGTCCTTAGTTAACATGATACGGTACATCTACCACTGCAGCATACACAAAACACCATCACTAGATTTAACTGCATGACCTAAGTACCCAAGCAAAATAGTTTTTAATGTCATACTCAATTAGTATGTTTATTGCATATATTTTTCATGCTAACAATACCATACGTTTGCGTATATGAAAACACAAAATAACATCACAATCCTTAAGTATAAGACGTTAAGATCCATTTTCGGTTGAATGTTATGTACTCAAACGCATATATAAGTTTGTTAACATTGACCTCTTTTGGTACTTATGACCAAGCGTAGTACATTAACAATTATTTTGATACAAGATGTAATAATAAATGGATATGACTTGTTAAAAATATAATTTAGATATTTTATATCTCCTTGTCTGTACCTATATCCTGTACCGGTAGTCGTAAGAGTGAAACAGGCGCATTTCCAGCTTACTTAGTTAGCTCACTTGCTATTAGTCTTTTCAAAATAGGCGTGCAGCCATCCATTCGTTATCTTACCTAATATTATAAATGCGAATGTGAGTTTGGTTGTTACGCTGCCACGCCTTAACTATTCGCCCATTTTTCATGAACTTTCACATACAATTTGTCAGGGGTATAGAATAGGACATATTTCATCCAAAAAAGGACTTTTACTAATCTAATCTAACCTTTTTTTTATAGTGGTGGAATGCATTGACGCATACCTCTTCGTGGGAAAGGCGAGCGGAGAGGTTATGTCGGACTTATTTGGGAAAAATGAAACATAGTCACAGACGGATTTTAATCAGAAGAACTGCATAATTTGATTCCTCCTTCCCACTCTACCATCGGATGACCAGACAATCAGACCAGCGACACAGTTACATGGTGGATATACCACATTTACGCACAAAGCGCTTTGCTTCCACTTTTATAATGCGTACTGCTAAGGAGTGGAACTCGCTACCTAAGGCTGTGTTTCCCGATGAGTACAATCTATATATCTTCAAGTCGCGAACGAATAGGTATTTTTTAGACAAGCGTGCTCCATTGACGACTCCATCGTCACTTTACAACAGGTGAGGTCGCGGTCAAACGAAAGCCTATTAATATTATACAAAAGACTATAATACTTTGACATTAACCTGTGAAATACACAACTGATTCAGCTAAAAGTATAAATCCATTGAAAACGTAGAACCGCAACGTTTTATATACAGTGCACTCGTATGAAACCCATTATCGGTCCTTATATAACGTATCAAGTGCACATTGAATGACGCTCAGGGCGGAAACCGTGCTTTACTGACACTAGCAATCATTGTATTATTAGTGACATACTGATGAGTGGACGACCCCAGTCAATTATTTAATGACGGTATCGTTAAAAAGAAGCGAGAGCTGTCGTATAAGAAATAATTCCTGTGTGTTTTAACTGCCTCCGTGGCGCAGCGGTAGAGAATGCGACTGCTGTGCATGAGGTCTCGGGTTCGAATCCGGGTCGGGCCAGCAAAAATTTATTGGATTTTCTGTTAAGAAATCTCAATAACAGCCAGGAGTTAGGAAGTTGGCGGTGTTGGACACCCCTGTGCCTCGGAAAGCACGTAAAGCCGTTGGTCCTGCGCCTGATCTCTCTCCGGTCGTGTCGGATTACCGTCCCATCGGATCATGAGAGTTAGGGAGCAGAGAGTGCACTTGTGTTTGCGCACACACTTGTGCACTATAATATCTCCTGCGCAGATGGCCAGTCTCCGTTAAGGCCGCCTTGACCGAAATCGGTTTGGAGGAGGACATTATAAAAAAATAATTCCTGTGAACACGAGCATACAATATTTTTTGGCTTTTGGTTGTAGATATAGTAATATTACCCCAAACTTACACAATAGGTGGGACTGAGCGATAACCGCGTAAGTCGAATTCGCGTGAATCGAGGTATAATTTCGCATATAAATACATATAATATAAATTATTTTTAATTGCGGACAGAATCCAAAGAAAATAATAATTCAGTCAATATTTATCAAGGAACCTTAGATTATCCATGTATAAAATCGCCAACTGAAGTTATATTGATGTAGAAGGCTTCATAAAATCTAACAAAGTACTTTGACGTCACAAAGATTTTTCTCCAGCAAAATTTCGTTAATTCCTGGACAATAGTGTAGGGGCAGTTAGTCTATAATCGAAAATAGAGAGTTGTGTGACGTTTAAATAAAAGACGTATAAACGAGATTTGAAAATCGCGTAACTCCGGATTCGTGTATCTAGTTCGAGGTCGCTTAAGTCGGTATTATAGTTATTTATTTTCTGGTTGTAGATTTATCAGCTGGGTTGCATCATTATTTTTTTCTTAAGAAGCCAATCCCGCACTACGAATAATGCCTGTGTTGCAGAATATTTTACAAACATGTAAACCACAGACACAAAGATCACTCAGACTCCGAACAACTAATTGTGCATCACACAAATATTTTGTCTTGTGCGGAAGACACAATCAATACTCAGCGCCATCCATGCTTAAGTCGGGGGAAGAGGTACCCCTTCACAGAATATCCACATAGACTAAAGTAATACCAGTATACGTATTGTTGCACTTCATTCGGTGTCTGAGAGCCAGTGGATCAATCACCCCTACTGTCTCTTCCTTCTCTTCTTCCCTTCTAAGTAGCATTGTTGCAATACCGATAGTTTCACTAGGGGGAAAGAGGGTGATTGGGCCTCCGGCACTCTCACTCTCCGAACGAAACACAACAGTAGGAATACTGCTATTTCACGTCGATATTCTGTGAGAGGGTTGTCCTTCCCCGGTCGAGCCGGCACATTCATGCTGAAATCAGCGAGGCTCTACTACTCATAAAGATGTATCTTTAATCACTTAGGTCAGAGGTACTTTGGCGTTCATAGGTGTTTTGATGTGACCTAATTGAATAAAGATGTAACAAAGATGTAACTTTGACGTTCATAGGTGTTTTGATGTGACCTAATTGAATAAAGATGTAACAAAGATGTAACTTTGACGTTTATAGGTGTTATTATGTGACCTAATTGAATAAATATGTAACAAAGATGTAACTTTGACGTTCATAGGTGTTTTGATGTGACCTAATTGAATAAATATGTAACAAAGATGTAACTTTGACGTTCATAGGTGTTTTGATGTGACCTAATTGAATAAAGATGTAACAAAGATGTAACTTTGACGTTCATAGGTGTTATTATGTGACCTAATTGAATAAAGATGTAACAAAGATGTAACTTTGACGTTCATAGGTGTTATTATGTGACCTAATTGAATAAAGATCCGCGACGCAGGATTCAGTCTTAGTGAAGGAGTTATCGTTTTTTTTTACACTTCACACCATCTAGCCCAAACTAAGCAGAGCTTGTACTATGGGTACTAGACAATGGATAAACATACGTATACACCCACTTTTTTTATAAATACGTACATATTATACATAGAAACACCCAAACCAAAACCAACATCCATGTTCATGCACATAAATGTTTGACTTGTGCGGAAATCGAACTCGGGACCTGAGGCGTAGCAGTCGGTTACACTAACTACTACGCCATCGATTATTTTATTATTATTAGATTATTTTATATATCATTAAAAATATTAAATAAAAAATATATAATTTCCATTTCATTTAACCCAAATTTCTTGTACCTATATCTTTAAAACTAAAATGTCATTAAATTATAATTTGTATGAACTTCTCCAACATTTAGTAACTCCGTGTCTTACACGGTAAGGCTGTTTTTAATTGCTCTATTCAGTGTGCACACGGTTTTTGTGTTTCGTGTAAATTAACGTACGCGGTAGACCCGAGCTATACGATACGACATTAAATAATAATTTTTATCACGCTGTACCTACGTGACAGAGGTAGTTAGAAGTGTTTACGCCTATTTCCGGAATCAAGATTTTAGGTATCATTTCGATATTGAGTTTAATCGTTGGTTACATTTTGTGCTCTTGCTTATAATTGTCAAACATACTCAACTCTTCTTCCGTATTATGTGGAAGTTAAAATTGATGCTAGTGGAATGTTGGTGTAAACTATAAGTTTCTTGCACGTTTCTTCTCATATGGTCAACCCTTTGCCTGAACCTAGCAACTAACCTAAATGTAGCTTCAGTAACTTATTAAACTCACTAACCTATATATTTTAACGTTCATAAGTGTTACTTTGTGACCTAAATGAATAAATGATTTTGACTTTGACTTTGACTTTTAAAACACTACTGATTATACATTATGCTGATAGCTCTTGCTTGCGGCTTCGCTTCCATAAAAGTTAGGCTGGTTATACAGTTATGCTGATCGTCGGCGCTGACAGATCAATATGTATGTAATTACAGCAATCGTTCCTGAGTCACGCTGACGGCTCAGCGCTGACATGCGTCGGCGCCGAGCCGTGCGCGGCTGTACGCATCTACCGTCGGCGCCGCTGAACGCTGAGCGCTGACGCGCTTGCTTAGTTAGGTTATCTACCAGTACTTTCTTTTTAAATAAAATATTGCCTGTTACTCGGTGATAATATCGCAATTAAAGGTAAAATAATTTTTTTAATCGGTTGACTAGTTTTTGAGTTAAATCCTTACAAACAAACGAAAAATCTAATCTTACCTCTTTATAATATTACTATAGATATACAGGATGTCCCAGAAGATGTGAATCAAATTGTAACGGGAGATGCCTTAAATAAGGATCTTTCTGCTAATGTGCTAAATAAAAAAATAATGTTGTGTTGTTGGTCAAACGTACAAGATTTTCTTTGGTGCAAAAATAATACACCAAAATAATGCTGCGATATCAAAACTACGTCACAAATAATAATAGTAATAAAAAAATTGCCTGAAACGAAGCACCTGTAGTTAAAAGTCTGGAAAGACGTACTTTTTAAAACTTTTATTTTTATTTTAACCGAAGGTCATATTTTTTTCAGCATATTTGTAATGTCTTAACCTAAGGAATCTCCCGTTACAATTCTATCTACTGGGACTTTCTGTATATAATAATAATAATTCAGCTCTCAATCAAACTGTCCCACGGCTGGGCACGGGTCTCTTCTCAATGTGAGAAGAGTTAGGCTATCACACCACGCTGGCCCAGTGCGGGTTGGAAGATTTCACATATATTCGAGAACATTATGGAAAACTCTCAGGCATGCAGGTTTCCTCACGATGTTTTCATTTACCGTTAATATAGATTAAATTAATATTTAGACTGTGCTGCTTCAGATAATCTCCTTACAGATGAAGTCTACTTTACAATTGCGACCACTGAACCATTTAATATTATTAAAATACCTCGTTAAACGCAGCTTTGTCGAATTGCATTCAGCCGAGTGATGTAACCTCGGTTCGCGCTTGACGGAATATATCCGTTCTTTAGTCAATTATATACAACATAATCTCACGTTTAAATCTTGGCGACCAGGCAGGGTCTTATTTCAACCATTTAATATTATATATACAGCAGCGAAAGCCTAGTGGGGAACCGTTGAGTTGCCACGAAGAGGTTTTAAGTTCGATCCCAAGGCGCGTCTCTGTCTTTTCGAAGTTATGTGCGTATTAAATAGTTAATTATCACGTGCTTTAACGGTGAAAGAAAACATCGTGAGGAAACCTGCATGTCTAAGAGTCCTCAATAATGTTCTCAAAGATATGTGAAGTCTGTCAACTCATACTGGGTCAGCGTGGTGGACTATAGCTTAATCCTTCTCACATTGAGAAGAAGCCCGGGCCCAGCAGTGGGATAGTTTAATACAGAGCTGATATAATTATATTTATATATATATCATTTAATAATATATCATATAATAATTTTTGTGCAAACAGTATTGAAATAGGTTGCAAAATAACGGATTAATATAATAATGTCTGTTTACGTGAATGTTATACATTGTCTAGCCATGTTTTGCTTCTTCGCTAGTTGCTCACAGCTAGATTTCATGATGTATGTATTGTATCTTATGTGGGGGCCAGTCAGTGCAGACCGGCGACATATCGACCCAGTAGGATCTTTTGTGTCGACACTCTCCCAATAACGACTGCCATAGATGTTCATGGCAGCCGGGACCGACGGCTTAACGTGCTCTCCGAGGCACGGAGTAGACGATAATTGTCAATCAATACGCACTTAATTTCGAAAAGACATATTTTCCGAAAGTCAGAGGTGCGCGACGTGGGTTCGAACCCGAGACCCTCTGCGTTGCAGTCTGTTGGTCTCCCCACTGAGCTATCGCTGCTCATACTTTAAACTCAGACTTCATGATACTTTGAGCTCGATCTGCGTAAATAGGAACACAAATGATTAAATTATGTTCGGATACTTTAAAATAACTACACTTCAGAACATTGAGACAACTACCATCTTATGGAATATGTCGTAGAAAATTGTGAGTTCTGAGGCTAAAGTTCACTAAGCAAAACTACGAGCTTTATATAATAAAAGTACCTATTTAACAGTGTAAGGGCGTTTAGTCACGGCATGCGTCAGCACACTTACCATTGCACTGCGCGCATACAAAGGAAATTATAGCCAGTAGGTTCTGTACCGCGGATTGAGACAGTGTTGTCTCTAATATAAGAACATTTACCTGTAATAAATGTATGAACTGTGTTGTGAACAATATAGACTTGGTGAACAGTTTATTGCCGTATCATTTCTCATCCTGTAGGACAGAATCTACTCCACAACAGAAAAACAGTTTACAGCAACAAAAACTTACGGTCAGGTCACGAATAATACTATTTTTTAATCAATTTTGCGACAAAAAACGATATCAATTTCGCTCCGTCTACCTACTGTTGAAAGTTCGAAGCAGTTGGCGGTGTTAAACACCCCCGTACCTCAGAAAGCACGTAAAGCCGTAGGTCCTGCGCCTGATCTCTCTCCGGTCGTGTCGGATTGCCGTCTCATCAGGTGATGAGAGTTATAGAACAGAGACTGCACGTTTGCGCACACTCTTGTGTACTATAATATCTCCTGCGCAGATGGCCAGTCTCCGTTAACCCATTACCAACTACGCAATATTACGTAGCTGGTAATAATGGCAGATGTCAACTACGTTTTATTACGTAGGTCTTCCCTATAGATTATTTGGTAATCTGATTTCTTCTCTCTTAGCCTTTATTATTCCCAAGTTACTTGGGGTCGGCTTTTCTGGTCTAACCGGATTTGACTGGATGTCAGTTTTTACACGGAGCGGCTGCCACCTGACCTCCGCAACCCGAAGGCTAACGATACCCTAAGGCTAGACCAGTGTCAGGATATTAGAGGGTACTGACTTTCCCAATAACGACTGCCATAGATGTTCATGGCAGCCGGGACCAACGGCTTAACGTGCTCTCCGAGGCACGGAGCCGGCGATAATTGTCAATCAATACGCACATAATTTCGAAAAGATATATAACTTCTGAAAGTCAGAGGTGCGCGACGTGGGTTCGAACCCGAGACCCTCTGCATTGCAGTCTGTTGGTCTCCCCACTGAGCTATCGCTGCTTACTTTTGGTAATCTGATTGATCCTGGATAAAATAAATGTTAGTGGTGCCTACCTACGCAATATTACGTACCACGGTATCCTTCTATAATTTGGTATCCGTAGTACAAGTATTAGTAGCCATTTGTATAGTGACACTGATTCGATTAATTTCTGCATTCAATTGGTTAAGATTGGCCGCCGTGACCGAAATTCTATCTAAATGAAAGTTAATGGAATTGCATTCGAGTATTTTAACCTCGGTTCGCGCTTGACAGAATGTGTCCGCGAGGGGTTAATGAGGATTGACATAATTTTATAGTTTAATTAACTATAATTTCATAGAGTATAACTACATATTATAAAACAAAATCCCCCGCAGCGTCTTTCTGTCTGTTCGCGACAAACTCAAAAACTACTGAACGCGTCGCTAGTCATAATAATAAGTTTATATCTTCTGTCCACACCTTTTCTTATTTTAACCGAAATGCTCACTCAACGATCAACTCCTGAACATTTAATGAATACGGTGTTATAACCCGACAGTCAAAAATTTTAGTAAAATCAAAATCACATGTATCAAACAGTGTCGAAATATTTAGCATAAGGAAATAACCCATTTAATCTTTTCCGCAATATTATATACAACATATTTGCATACTTTAAACACGAATATATACTTGTGTTTGCCCCCGGCGTTGTTCAGAAGGTTCTTTGACCAATTATGCACACATCTGACAATATTTCGTGGTTTATTCGCAAAGGCGTTTCCTAATTTTTATTTCCTATATGTACATACGTACATACATAGATACATACATAGATTTATATTAATGCTGGTAACACACCTCCGCCGCGAAACCATAGCAACGAAACTGCAGTTGTTCTGACATGAATTGTCCGTTGTACGATAGACGAAACAAAAGCGAAACCGACTGCTCTTTTTTTATACAACTAAGGTGGCAAACATGTTTATGGCCCACCTGTTGGTAAGTGGTCACCGTAGCTTATGGACGCCTGCAACACCAGAAGCATCACTTGCGCGTTGCCGACCCTTTAGGAAAGGAAGTAGAGAAAAAGGAAGTGGAAAGGAAAAGGAAGAAGAAGGGGGGAGAGTGTGATTGGGCCTACGGCACTCTCACTCACCGAACAAAACACAACAGTAGGATTACATACAACGGTCGAGCCGGTCCATTCATGCTGAAATCAGCGAGGCTCTACTACTCAAAAAGTAAGCTTTGTTCGCGATTCTATCTCTTTCCCGCACAGTTTCGCCGATTTGCTCAGACGCTAGTTCACACATCCGCGATTCGTTCACCATTTTGCAAAAAAAAGCTTTTTTCGCGGAGGAGGTGTACTACCGGTATTATGAAATCCCAAGGGGGTGGACAGAAGCGTATTAGATCCACATTTTGACAAACTATGGTATAAGTCCAATTTCTTCTTCTCCCTAGCCTTTATTATTCCCAAGTCACTTGGGTCGGCTTTTCTATTCTAACCGGCTTTGACTGGATATCAGTTTTTACACGGAGCGGCTGCCACCTGACCTCCGCAACCCGAAGGCTAAGTTTATAAATTAAGAACCCGAATTAAGAAAATAGCAGGCAAATTGCACGGATGGCGTAGTGGTTTAAGTGCTCGCTCGCCACTGCCACTGCGCCAAGTGTTGTGGGTTCGAATCCCACACGGGACAAACTTTCTGTGATCCACTAATTATTGTTCAGAGTCTGGGTTTTTTGAGTCCGTTGTTTGAATGTTTGTAAAGCTCTCCGCGACACAGGAATTAAACCAAGTGCGGCAGTTGTCTATTTAAAACGGAAAAACAAACAGTAAAGAAATGAAAACCCGAATAACGTACACATACACATACCATGTCTTTAACCTATTGAGCGCCATGGTCTTTTATAGAAGTCAAACGTTTCCGTGCCCTCCACGCCACGACTCTATTACAAGACAATGTCTAATCGTGACATTTATTAAAAAATACATTTAAAAAATAGTTTATTTTATTTTCTGCGTAATTTTAGTATTACCTTAAACACTAATTTTAATTTTTTAATTTTCTAATTTCAGCAGTGATAGCTCAGTGGGGAGACCAACAGACTGCAATACAGAGGGTCTCGGGTTCGAACCCACGTTGCGCACCTCTGACTTTCGGAAGTTATATGACTTTTCGAAATTATGTGCGTATTGATTGACAATTATCGCCTGCTTCGTGCCTCGGAGAGCACGTTAAGCCGTCGGTCCCAACTGCCATGAATATCTATCGCAGTCGTTATTGGGAGAGTGTCGACACAAAAGATCGCACTGGGTCGAAGTGTCGCCGGTCTGCACTGACTGGCTCCCACATAAGATACATACATTAACTCTAATTTTACATTTTAATTTCAATAGGGTCCTTTATTTATTTGGAAAAATAGCAAAATTGAAGTAGCCAAAAATTTTCAACTGTTATAAAAATAAAGCTTGGTGCTGGCAGGCTTCAACCTTACCATTGCATTTTAGGGCACATCAAGACTCAGAATTTCGTGCTAGAAAAACCTAGTACCACTTATAGTATAGCCCAAATCGCCCAATTTGGAATCAAACCTGTGACCTTAGTCACAACAAACGCATTCACTACCGCTGGCATCATAGCACACTGAATAACACAGATGTATCTAATCAATTAATATTTATGATTATGATTACATAATTATTCCCACTTCTAAGCTTCTAGAACAATGATTTGATTGATAGCAATTATGTTCCGCTCGTTTATATAACAAACCTTGATCGCCAAGATGGCGTCTTAAAAGAATATTTAAAAAGTGCAATACAAGCGTTTGTTTACAAATAATTCGCTACAGTGAGTGCACAGCACCGTGAATATTGTCACAATATTTAGTTCAAGTTTAACACCGAATGCGACGGTCTGATTGTTTGACACTAGTGCGTTTCCGTGATTTTACTTACAGATACTCATACACTCCGTGTGAATGAATATTTTATGCTACATTCGATTTTACCCGCGGCATCGCTCGCAATTAAATGTAGGGTTAGCTTAGGTTGCCAACAGCGGCAGGCAGTGGTCTCCTTCTGCGAAGCTGTCATGGCGCAGAAGGAGACCGCGGAGAGGGTCAGGGAGAACAACCTCCTCGCTGACCCTCTCCGGCGCAGACGGACGGGAGCGACGAGTAGGCGATTTGCCCGCCTTCTCGCTCCTGTATAGTGGGGTCACTGGTACAGAGTCGGGGGACTCTCTACCGGCTTGCACGGCCCCACACTTCTGGGGGATGGCCTTGGTAAGCAAGACCTCCCCTCCACAGGTGCTGAGGCCCGGTCACCATCAGCTGGGCCAACCGCCGGGGCGGGATGGTGATTGCTAACGCGACCCCATCCCGCCCACCCCATCGGTGGAGGGACTGCTCACCCTAGGTTTTTAGTGTGTATACCGACTCCCTTCAGGGGCGGAGAGTCTCACATAACCACCTTTCCCCCCCCGGGGGAGGGGATATCCATAAAGGATTTGTCTGTGTAAAAAAAAAAAGGTTTCCCACAGTACTTTTTGTAGATAAAAGGTACTCTATGTCCATTCTGTTTCCCTGACAACGTGTGTAAGTCAATTTCATGATGATTGGAGTAGTTATCTTATGTGGGGGTCAGTCCGTGCAGACCGGCGACACTTCGACCCAGTGGGATCTTTTGTGTCGACACTCTCCCAATAACGACTGCCATAGATGTTCATGGCAGCCGGGAACGACGGCTTAACGTGCTCTCCGAGGCACGGAGCAGGCGATAATTGTCAATCAATACGCACATAATTTCGAAAAGTCATATAACTTCCGAAAGTCAGACGTGCGCGATGTGGGTCCGAATCCGAGACCCTCTGCATTGCAGTCTGTTGGTCTCCCCACTGAGCTATCGCTGCTCTAAACTTTACTATACTATTATTTTAAAAAGGAAAGTTTTGATGTTTTGTTTGTTTGTTTGTAAGGATTTAACTCAAAAACTAATCAACCGATATAAAGAATTATACAAGAAAGTTATATTATCACCGAGTAACATAGGCCACATTTTATTTTAAAAAGGTACTGTTACTCATATTATCTACTTCTGCGCGAGCAAAGCCGCGGACAAAAGTTAGTAAGAAAAAAATGATAAATTTGCTAATATTTATAAATCGCTGATCGTTTTTTGGTGCATTTTTTTGTTTAAGCTATGATTTATTCAATGCGGAAGGACTGTATGTATAATTTATTACTATATAATCACTATATACATATATTATAATATAATATAACAGTTTATTTTAAGCAAACCTGTTATAAATGCAATATTATATATCATTTTGTATACAAGTTATAAGTTAAAATCTATACTGAATATTATAAAGCTGAACCGTTTGTTTGGTTGAAAGCGCTAATCTCAGGAACTACTGGTTCGAAATGAAAAATTCTTTTAGCGTTGGATAGCCTATTTATAGAGGAAGGCTATAGGCTATATAACATCACGCTACGACCCACGGGGCCGGCGCAGTAACCATAAACGCGGCTGAAACCGCGGCCACAGCTACTTCATGATATGAATAGTTACTTTACCAAGAATAGCGGGTTCGATTCTCAAAGAAAAATGTTTTTCATATTCACACTTAGACTGACTGCGGAAAAGTACTCAGAGGTGAATTGCACCCACATTCCGCTCACTCTTTTTAGGTCGACGTAATAATGTGTCTGTGCCTAGCGATTGACCGTAGCCTGCGGTTTAACGAATATACTATTTAGAAAAAAATTACATTTCAACTATAGCAATAAGCCAGCGATGTACTTCTAAATTATACTTTTTAGGAAAATAAAATATAATTAGGCGATTAATTCTATATCAACTTTAATTACATATTTACTTATTACTCATTCTTTATTTTATCAATTTAAAAGCAATACAGAAAAGTATAAAAATAACCATGTTAAAATATAAATTTGGTTAATATATTTATTACTAGCTGACCCGCGCAACTTCATCTGCTTCACATAAGAATAATCCGTGCGACATTGGATCCCCTATGGACCACAATATAGCAACAATGCTGAGTGCGTACCAATCTGTCCACAGATTGCACGTTTCTAATAATTAATGTTAAGTTATATTGTAAGTATGTATTTCCTTTTTGAACTGTATCTGTGGCAAATAAACGGTTTTTCTTTCTTTCTTTCTTTCTTCTTTCTTTCTATAAGAGAATTTTCTCCGTTTCTGCAACATTTTTCATTGCTGCTCCGCTCCTATTGGTCGTAGCGTGATGTTATATAGCCTATAGCCGTCCTAGATAAATGGGCTATCCAACACTAAAAAGATTTTTCAATTCGGACCAGTAGTTTCTGAGATTAGCGCGTTCAAGCAAACAAACAAACAAACTCTTCAGCTTTATAATATTAGTATAGATTTCTAATTCGTTAATTTATGTTGAAGCTTGATGTTATAATTATGATCTATATAAATCTTTTCTCAATAAAATATATCATCTATATAATTATATATAATTATGCATATATATAATTGTTTGTCAGGATCGTAGCAAATGGAAATCCGTAGTCTCTGCCTACCCCTCTGGGAAACAGGCGTGAATCTTTGTATGTATGTATGTATGTAGAGAAAAGTAAAGCTAGCGATGTTCTTCTAAGTAAATTAATTTCGCTCGCTCAGTATGCGGACAGATTTATGTCTTAGATTAGATCTTGGTAGATCATATACAGAACTAATTATTTAGTGCATTCGTTAAACCGCGCGATTGACCATACCCTATGGTCAATCGCCAGGTACCCATAACGTAATAAGCGTCGTTCCTAGCTGACATTGCTTGAGTCCATACAAGTTTTGAGACCCGCGATATAGCAAATATATATGCGAGCTGTTAATTATATTATTTAATACTCAATTATTAAAATGTTTGTACCTCTTTCTTAGGTAATCTTTGAAGTAACTTAGCCGATTTGAAAATTATTTTCACGTTATATAGGTGATATATTTTATTGAGGAAAGATTTATATAGGTCATCATTATAGCATCAAGCTTCAACATACATAAATTAACGAAGTAGAAATCTAAACTAATATTATAAAGAGGAAACATTTGTGTTTTTGTATGTATGTTTGTAATGTTTTCACACAAAAACTACTGTACGGATTTCAAAAATTCTTTCACCATTAGAAAGCTGTATCTTCACTGAGTGACATAGGCTATATTACATTTTCAAAAAAAATAGGGATCCTTAATAAAAATGCAATAATATAACCCAAGATGTGAAAAAATTAGTCATAAAAAATCTGTCATCGCGTGCGCTGCGGAAACTATTGATGATAGAACATAAAAATGTTCTACAGTATTATAGAACGTATCAATATCTACAAAAAAGTCCGCGATACCATATGTATTTTTTGAATATATAGCTAACTACACCTATATATGTGTAGTTAGACTTATTAATTTCTTTAGTTGTAGATTTATATATTAAAATTAGATAACAAATTAAAAGTAGGTATTTGGTAATAAATTAAAGTCCACGCGGACGAAGTCGCGGGCAATAGCTAGTAATAAATATATTAACCAAATTTATATTTTAACACGATTGTTTTAACTTTTCTTTTTAATTTTAGTTTTTAGTTTACATTTTTATGTTTTATTCATTATTGTTTGTATAACCTGGACCTGGAGACCTGGTGACCTGTAATACAGGTAATTTTATACCTACCACAGGCACCAGCGATCTTCTACCGAAATACTATTGTTATTATTTTATATTGCAACTTTGTAACGATATTTCTATGTGTATCTCAGTTTTGGTGAGAAATAAACGATTTTATATTTTATAAGGTATCCCCAGGTATCTTCAAGGGGGTAGGCAAGGCTGTTCGACTCTCGAATTCCGTGATGATTTAATGTCCCACGGAAAAGAGCCTATACTGCCGTCATAAGGAAAAAGGCGTAACTAAGATTTTTTTGTTAAATTAATAATTTATCTATTTGGAATCATTAAAAGAGACGGCTGAATATTTACGAAAATAATATTTTTTTCTTATTCCAACTAGACTTTATGATATTATAAAATTTATGGACTCAATCCGAAAAACTCCGGGACTCAATCCGAAGTCCTCACCACACACAATCGCTTTTTAGAATCAAACAAAAAAATACACAATATTGGCAATTGTGATTTTGTTACTCACCTCTGCTCCCTATTCAACGGAAGTCGGAAAACTCGTAAAAAAATAACTCGTAAGAAAACTGGAGCACAACACAACACTACACAAGTACTATTACTGGGTAACAATTACTTGTTGCAAACGCCGCGCGTTTGCTTGCACTGATCGACCGCTTGTAGCCTTGTCTCTTAAATACTACGTTAAAGGTTGAGGATAACTCAAGATAAGATACTTGTTATAGTATAGCTATGCGAGTTAATTCTAACTGAGCAGCGATAGCTCAGTGGGGAGACCAACAGACTGCAATGCAGAGGGTCTCAGGTTCGAACCCACGTCGCACACCTCTGACTTTCGGAAGTTATATGACTTTTCGAAATTATGTGCGTATTGATTGACAATTCTCGCCTGCTCCGTGCCTCGGAGAGCACGTTAAGCCGCCGGTTCCGGCTGCCATGAACATCTATGACAGTCGTTATTGGGAGAGTGTCGACACAAAAGATCCCACTGGGTCGAAGTGTCGCCGGTCTGCACTGACTGGCCCCCACATAAGATACATACATAATCCTAACTAATATTATAAATGGGAATGTGAGTTTGTTACGCTTGACCGATCATCATAAATTGCGTATACACGTTTTCAGAAGAATAGGCAAGTACATTAATTTCGATAAAAGTATAGTTCTTCTTCTCTCTCTTAGCCTTTATTATTCCCAAGTCACTTGGGGTCGGCTTTTCTGGTCTAACCGGATTTGACTGGATATCAGTTTTTACACGGAGCGGCTGCCACCTGACCTCCGCAACCCGAAGGCTAACGATACCCTAAGGCTAGACCAGTGTCAGGATATTAGAGGGTACTGACTTTCCCAATATCGACTGCCATAGATGTTCATGGCAGCCGGGACCGACGGCTTAACGTGCACTCCGAGGCACGGAGCAGGCGATAATTGTCAATCAATATGCACATAATTTTGAAAAATCATTTAACTTCCGAAAGTCAGAGGTGCGCGACGTGGGTTCGAACCCGAGTCCCTCTGCAATGCAGTCTGTTAGTCTCCTCACTGAGCTATCGCTGCTAAAAGTACAGTTAATAATATATTTTTTAACTTGAGGAAGTGTTCTTGATTCATAACCCCTCGCCACAAGTGGAGGTGAGAGGGTTATGTCGGGCTCTCTTGAGACTTCGGGCCTACCGACTAAGCTACCACGGTGTGCCAGCTCGCTGCTTTGTATGGTGGTCGCTGGAACTGAAAAACAGTTAAAAAGAGTGACCATGAGTTTCTTGCCCGTTCTTCTCATGAGCCCAACACCCTTGCTTTGCTGAACGTGGCAGTAAAGGTGAATTCGCAGAAAAAATTAGAGTAACTTTGACATTCATAAGTGTTACCTTGTAACCTAATCTGAATAAATTTATTTTGAATATGAACAGTTACTTATCTAACCTAACTCACATTTACGCAAGCGAAGCCACGGGCAAAATCTAGTAGCAGTATATAGGTGAAAGATTGTGTTTGTATGTTTGTTAGGTAGTAACGCGTAAACCCTAAGCAAGTTTGAATGAAACAGACTTAATCTTGAAAATGTGGTCACAAGTAACGCAGAATAGTTCTCCTAGTGCGTTATAATTATACGCATAAGAGGGTTTGGGACGGGCTTTCCGGAGCTGGTGTTTAACGTTAAGGTCCTCAAGACGCCTACCCTCATAGTTTTCTAGGCTTTCATGAAGAGCTTTTCGCCACTCTGTCCTTCGAGTAGCCAATTTCTGCCACGTATCTGTAGGCAACCCTATTGCCGTTAGGTGACGCATTAAAACATCTCTAAATCGTAGGTACTGTCCTCCAGAACGTCGTTTCCCGTTATACCTCTAGTATAACAATCGGTTACGGTAACCGCGGTTACCTACTTATTGGAATACAAAGACCATCAAAAAAAGGGGCACATTTTTAAGTTGATTGCAAGCACCCGATGTGGTAAGATCATATCGTCACTATCAAAGCAACCAAAGCTATAATGTAATTTATATCATCGCTATATCTACATTACAGCCTTAACCAATCATTGAAGGCTTCGTCCAATAAACCACCAATTAAACTTGATCCCTTCACTCGTCTCTATTTGAACCAGTTAAAGTTCAATTTACGTTAGATTTACTTTGCTACAGTTCCTATTTACCCCTACTAGTTATGACGTCATCGCTGACGTGTTTTAAACAAAGAAATTAACGTAAATATTGTTTTTACGGAGAAAGGGTTGTTTCTCCGTAAAAACAATAATTGTTGTCTGTCATTGTAGGGTTTCATCTTGAGGGTGCTCTTTAAAAGTCGATTTTTATATACATCAAAGTTAATGTCAATGGCAAAAATAATTTATTCATTTAGGTCACAAAGTAACACTTATGAACGTCAAAAGTTATTAGTTAGAAAGTTTAGTAAAGTTACTGAGTTTACTTTTAGTTTAGTTCCCAGGTTCGGCAAAGGGTTGAGCCTATGAGAAGATTTGTACATGCAAGAAACTCACGGCCACTTTTTCGAATTGCCATGCTATTATAATTTCAGTATTCGACAACTCATATGTATGTACAAGGTGTTGCAGCCGTTATACCATTTGTCGGCCTCGATGGCGTAGTGGTCAGTGTAACCGACTGCCACGCCTGAGGTCGCGGGTTCGATTCCCGCATAAGTCAAACATTTGTGTGCATGAACATGGATGTTTGTCTTGGTCTGGGTGTTCCTATGTATAATAAGTATGAATTTACATTTATTTGCCATCTTAGTAGTATAAAAATTTAAAAAATGGTAGAAGTGAGGTGACAACTTAAACGTCTACGCCGTCTGTGCAATCGATATGTATATGCTGAGAATATTTCTATTGCGTGTGATGAACTTGTAAAGCAGAATCGTGGCGTCATTGTTGTGAATGGCGCCGTATAGGCGGGCGGGCGTCTGTTCTAAGTACGGTGGTCGGGTGTATGACGTATTATGAAATTTCACGATTGTAAGGGGACGGAATCTGATATCTATGTAAAATGGGCATGTGGTATAGGTCAGGTGTGGCATAGGTCTAGACTTGTTAAGCTCATGTACCTATATCAAGGTAAGGAACGGTACAAAAGATGTGGTTATGAGTGTCTTGTCAGTTGCCTTCATAAGTTCTAAGTCTATAGCCTTTTTTTTTTTTTTTTTTTTTTACGTGGGGAAATGCACCTTATGCATACCCCCCCACCACTAGGGGAGGCGAGAGGGTTATGTCCGGCTCTCCCGTATTTCGGGCATACGGACTAAAACCCCACGGTGTGCCCCTTCGCTGCCTTGAATAGTGGATGGGCCGCTGGTAAAGAAACTACCTCAGCGACCCACCCAGCAGACTACAACTCCTGGACGACGCCCCGGCACTACAGAGGGCGTCGGACCGACTCAATGGCTGGCGGGTGGAAGATCCCCGTTCTTCCGCCCGCGGCCTTCATTACGGCGGCATGAGGCGCGCGAATGCGCGCCTGCGCCGCCCGGTTCGCCGGCGACGGCTCGGATCCGCAAGGATACTTTCCTCACGGATCCGCTCCGCCGCCTCCTTCTGCGAGATGATGTCCTCGCAGAAGGATGCGACCGCTGCCCACTTCCTCTCGCTGTCGACCATGGCTTTGATCACGGCCGGCAGCGAGAGGTCTTCACCCACAACCTCAATGAGTTCACGGCGCTGCACCGCCCAAGCAGAACATTGCTCGAGCGTGTGCTGCGCCGTGTCCTCCACACACTCGCAGTGGTGGCAGATGGGACTCGGTTCCCTCCTAGCGACCGTGTGCAGGTATTTGCCAAAGCAACCGTGCCCTGACAACACCTGCACCAGCCGGAAGGAAAGGGTCCCATGCTGCCGCCCTGCCCACCGCTCCAACACCGGCTGGAGGGCCCCAACGGTTCTGAAACCGGCCATAGGAGCCTCCAGCCGCGCCTTCCATTTTAAAATCATGCCCTGGTGGGCCCGATTCCGCGCGCGCTCTATGATAGCCGGAAGGGGACGGCAACCCGTCTCCTCCCGCATTTCCTCACTCACTGTGTACACTTCGGCGAGCACCTCAGCCTCCAAATCCCACGGGGGTGTCCCGGCCAATGCGCAAGCTGCATCGGCCGACACCGTGCGGTATCCTCGTATTACCCTGACCGCTATGACTCTCTGCGGTCTCCGCAAGAGAGTCCTGCACTGAGCGGTCAGGGAGTCAACCCACACCGGTGCGCCGTAAAGCGCCATCGACCGGATAACCCCCGCGTAGAGTCGCCGGCAACCAGCACTAGGCCCGCCCAAATTTGGCAATAACCGCCCGAGGGCGGACGCAGTGCCGAGAAGCTTCGGGGCGAGCTGTCTAAAATGCTCGTCAAAGTGCCACCTTCCGTCCAGCACCAAGCCCAGATATTTCATGTGGGCCTGGACGGGAACGCGCGTCGAGCCCACCATTATCGAGGCGCCACGGGGTGGACCGCGACGAGGCCCATGAAAGACCAGGGCCTCCGTCTTGTTAAGAGCCACCCGTAAACCCAGCGCCTCGATACGCCCGACCACCTGGGAAACCCCCATAGTGGCCAAACGGGCCGCCTCCTCGAAGGTACCCCCACGGGCTGTGACGAGGGTGTCGTCAGCGTAACTAATGACACTCAGCCCGGGGGGTAGGACAGCACGTAGGGCCCAGTCGTACCCAATGTCCCACAGGAGCGGACCTAGAACCGATCCCTGCGGGACACCGCACGACATAGGCCGCCGCCAAACCTCGCCTCGAACCTCGAGGAGGACACTCCTGCCTCTTAGATAGTCTGCCACCAGCCGCTCCAGGTAAAAAGGTACTCCGTGATATCGAAGCGCCCCCTGGACACAGCTGTATGGCAGACTATTAAACGCGTTGGCGATGTCTAAAGACACCGCCAACAGAACACCGCCACCGACGACCGCCTCCTCGGCCGCGGTCCTCAGGCGCATAATGGCCCCGATTGTCGAACGTCCTTCCCGGAATCCGAACTGAGCGTCCGACAGGTCTGGACCGACCGTGCTCAGGTGCTGGACGATGCGGGTGGCGAGAATTTTCTCAAACATCTTCCCCGCCTCGTCCAGCAGCACTATGGGCCTGTACGCCGCGGCCGACTCTGGAGGCCGTCCCGGCTTGGCCAGCAGTACCAGCTTCCCCTCCTTCCAGCACTCAGGGAATCGTCCCGACACCAGGCTCGCGTCGAAAAGTTCCCTGAGGCGGACATCCAGGTGATCGAGGGCCAGCGCGAGAGCTCGCGCCGGCACACCGTCAGGTCCAGGGGCGGTCGTCTTGGAGCGGATCCGCAAGACAGCCGCCCCCATCTCCGCATCTGTAACCAGGGGAGCACTGAGGTCGGCCTCCCGATGTCGGCCTCCCGATGGGGCCATTGTCGGGGGCACGTGCTCTGCCCGGTCAGGAAATAATTCCTCGACCACCTCGGAGAGGAAGTTGGGCTGGAGGTTCTCCGTAAGGGGGGGGGCCCGCGCACGGAGCTTGTTCAGTGCCATGCGATATGGGCGCCCCCAGGGGTCAAGGTCTAGACCCTCCAGCATCTCACTATTCGCCCGTTCCTTGGCGCGGCAAATGGCCGACTGCAGAGACGCCCTCGCTTCGCAATACGCGTCATACAGTCGGCCCTCCTCTCGCTCATCGCGGCGGCGACGGCCTCGGCTGCGTGTGTACAACCTCCGGGCACGAATGCAGGCCGCACGGAGGTCCGCCAGCTCCTGGGACCACCAGTAGACCCCCCTCGGGGTCCAGTGTCGCACTCGGGGCATGGCCGCGTCGCAAACAGCTTGAATGCTGTCGCGAAAGCGGACAGCCCCAGAGTCTACCCCCCCAGACGGGGGTGCAGGAGACAGCCAAGCTTGAACTATGGCTGCCTCTTCCAGTAGGTCCCGGTTCAGCCTCTTCACAGCCCACCGCGGAAAGCGAGAAGTTCTGCCCGCCGACGGGCGATGACCCCTGCTAGGGTCCCGGAGCAGGGAGACACCCAGACGGATATACCGATGGTCCGAAAGGGTCTCCACCTCCTCCAGAACACGCCATCCCCTTACGCGTGCAGCGAGGGCAGGGGTAGCAAACGAGAGGTCCACTATCGACCCCCCCTGCCGTCGCACGCACGTGTTGACGGCGCCCCTGTTCAGCAAACAGAGGCCCGCCGCATCGGCCCACTCTTCGACCGCCCTTCCTCGGACATCCGTGTGGGGGGACCCCCACGCAGTAGACTTTGCGTTAAAGTCCCCCATCACAAGGATGCGGCTAGATGATATCCGCCGTATCGAGGCCTCCAAGTTGTTGAGAAAGGCCTCGAAATCTGCCAGACTCCTGTTCGGGGAGAAGTACACACCAACGATTGTGACCTCTCCCCACACGGCCGCAACGTATCCCGCTCCCCTCTCCTTAACTGAGAGGGAGGGTGAACGAGGCGCCGTGGAGCCGACAACTGCCACGGAGCTGTCCCGGTCACCTGCCCAATTGGGGCTGGGAGGAACATAATATGGCTCCGCGGCTACAGCTACACCGATCGACCACTCCGCCATGGACTGCAGGAAAAGGTCCTGCGCTCGGGCGGAGTGGTTGAGATTCGCCTGGAGGAGGAGATAGTCACGGTCCTGGTCCATGACTAAGTCGACATCCCCTCCTCCACCGCCGAGGGCGGTCTTACCTCAGGAGATAGGGCGGCAGCCGGGGTCGATGGGCTGCCCCCTTCTACACGCTTTGTGGGCGGGGATTTGCACCCCCTGTCGCCACGGAAGTGGGCAGCTGATCGACCAGCCGCCGCGCACGCCGGGCAGTGCGGGGTCGCCTTGCACGCTCCAGCGAGGTGCCCAGGCTGACCGCAGCGATAACAGGCGTCACTGCGGTCCACGGGGCTAGGGCACTTAATACGAGCGTGCCCAGCTCCCCCACACCTAAAACATCTCATAGGCCGAGCAGCCAGGATGTTGACCCTGGCCGAGCTCCAGCCTACAAGCAGACGCCCGGCGTCAGCCAGCAGCTTGGCCGCGGCGACAGGGCATTGCGCCCACACAGCGCCGACCCCCCCAGGGCCGGGACGGATGGTGCCAATCCTTATAGCATCCGCAGCACAACCAGTTCTGGCACTAATGGCACCAGAGACGTCCTCCGCGGACACCGAATCATCGAGGCCGGTGATGCGCATCTCTGCACACTTTACCGGCCTCGCAATCCTGACACCATCCGTCTCAGGAAACAGACTTCTGAGCTTAGCGGCGATATTGTCTGCCGCTTCACCTCCGTCAGCTCCGGGGAACTCCAGGATGCGGCCTCCTGTGTGAGTCTGGCGGACCCTGGCTCCGGGGTGCGTAACGTCCCCGGTGTTCCGCCTCGCCTTGGAGAGCACGGCCTGATACGTCAGGCCGCGCTCAGCCGCCTCCGGTAGCACCGTGATGACCACGGCAGCTGACGTTGGCGCTCGGAGTCTGTTTCTCCTCCGCCTCTTTTTCTTGGCCCCGCCTTGGTTCCCGGGGCCAGGTCTTACTGCCGCTGCAGTCGTCGCAGCAGTAGCCGCAGCAGCAGCCGCAGCGGCCTTCTTGGCCTTCTTACGGCGAGCCTTACCCGTATTCTCTACTGTCCGCCAGCCCTCTCCCTGAGGGATGGCAGGCGCAGGAGCGGGCGGCGCAATGAGCGCAGGTCCAATGGGGCCTCGCCGCAAGGTCTGGGGCGGAGGAGCCCTGGGTGCTGGAAGAGGTGGGAAGTCTTTGGCAGACTTCTGCCGTCCTCCCTTCCCAACCCTGTTGCGAACCGTTGAGGGCGCGCGAGGGGCTTCCAGTGCCGGCGACGATGGCGCTGGCAGGGCCTTACCAGCCACAGAGGCGGCAGCAGCGGCGGCCGCAGGCGGCACGGCTTGCAGCCGCGACCGATAACTTGGTGCCGGCAGCAGTCGGTCACCTAGACCTGCTATGCGGGCGTCCACATACTTAAACATCGTCGCCTGCAGGTCCAGTTCTTGCCCTGATGGTTGGGGCGCCTGTTTCGATGCCCGCCCCCGGGTTTCAGCCCTAAGCCGCATCATCTCCCGGCGCAACTCAGCCATTTCCGTCTCCAGCCGCGTTAATTTGTCGGCCAGGTACACGACCGACTCCCTTGTTGCAGCTGCCGCCTCCTTTAAGTGCTTCTGGAAGGTACCCTTGAGGTTCCGAGACTTGGACGCCACCTTCGTCACAATCTCGGATCCATCAAGGACCCTCTGCACCGCCTCTGCTACCGACTTGGGAGTGGGGCTGCTTCCCTGCGGCCGGATTTTCTGCGCGAGCTGTACCACCTCCTCCTCCGCGCACAGCTCTGTCGCCGCGCGCTTAGCTGCTGCCACCTCAGCCGCCTTTGCCGGGCCGTAAGGCCCTGGTGTGCCGGGCCGGTCCCTGCCCCTTCGGGCAGTCCCGACCTTTGGGTTTGGCGCTGCGCTCGAATCCCCTTCAGACTCGGTATTCATCCGACGGGATCGGCGCTTGCGCTTCCGTGCTAGTGCCGCCTTGTCCGGGACTAGCCCCAAGGCGACACTCATCGCGGAGTCGGTGTCCGACTCCGCAGGGGTTTCGGTGCCTGAAATTTCGCGCGGCACGGCGCTGCGATGTTGGTTGCCCTCCCCAGAATACGAGGGGCAGACGGAGCCAGCAGGCTCCGTGAGGGATTCTCCGGGCGCGGCGCACCCGGTACCCTCCTGGGGTAGTTTAAAACCTTGGTCCGACATCATGAAATTTTGTTTTGGGTGGCCCTAATGACTGGGTTCCCCCCAGCCATACAGCCCCTCGCCGGGCCACAAAGCTTGAGCTTTGGGTTATTTTTATAGAGGTTGTCTTCCTCGCAGCCCGAAGGCCCCCGGTCCTGTCAGTTCAGGATTACGGGTTGGGCCGGATGGGAGTCCATGCTGGACCGATCCACCCGCCCCAAGACCGCCCGACTGGGCAGGAAATCCATGCTCCCCGCCCCGGCCTAACGGCCCCCACTCGTGATTTTTTAGAGAGGTTGTCTTCCTCTATCCCCCCCGGTTGGGCCGGATGGGGATCCATGCTGGACCGATCCACCCGCCCCAAGACCGCCCGACTAGGCAGGACGCTTACGCTCCCCACCCCGGCCTAGCGGCCCCCCACTGGTAATTTTTTAAAGAGGTTTTCTTCCTCTATCCCTCCCGTCTCATCCACGTGTCCTCTGCTAATCAGAGGAACACGTGGAGAGACCCCCAAACGCGGCTCTCGCGAGCCGATAACCCCGAGACAGAATGCCTCGGGTTCCCTACGCGCGCCGGTGCCGAACGCGACGGCATAAGGCACCGGTTGTCAGAATATTAGCCGCCAGCAACAATGAAAGCATTATTGCCAACGTTGCCCAGGGTGCACCACGAGGAGGTTTTCTGACACACACCCCTAAGTCTATAGCCTGCATCAACAATTTTGTTATTGTTGTTTTTATTTCTCAAAGTACATCAATTATTAATTACCTCTAAGGAATATTAAGACTGCGCCGAGCGAAATGTCCCAAATCAGGCGGTCACAGTTAAGTGATTAAAATCAACACTTTTTGTTTAATACAAATATAAAATATACATTTACCATAACAATGAATGTGTTTACAATTACTCCGTATAAAAAACTTAAAATAATTAATATTTTCGCCTACAAAATTACGTAAATTTGCGCGAGAAATGCAAAAACGTAAGCTCGTGTTACGTGATTTTTAGATTATAACAGTAGAAATAGGATAGATTTTATTTTACACCTTAAAGAAAACATATATAGTTATATTACAATTTGTGCGTCCCAAATATTTAAGTTATTGGTTGACAATAAAGATTCATATTTATCAAAAAAGCACTTCAAATCCTCTATACAATTTTACTATGGCGGCCGCGCGCCGATTTGAATATGCGCCGCACGAACTCTGTCATTATCTGTCTTACGCTCGGCGCAGTCTTAACAGATGCTCAAAAGTAGAGTACGCAGAATTACCCTTCCAAAAATTAACACATCTTTTGCAAGGCATTCTAGTCCTTATATTGATTGATATATCTATAGTAAAATAGCAAAATCCTGTGCAATTAAAGACAGCTCTCTAAAACAGACAAAAGTAAAAGTTCTTTAACATACGACGATACTGAAAAACTACTAAATTATTTAAATATATTTGTAACTACATAATAAATAAAATAATGTATATATCTATTTAGAATTTTTTTTTTTTTACGTGGGGGAATGTCGGACTCGCCGGGGTAAAAGAAGATGGTAAAGATGATAACGTACCTCCCGGAATACCGACTAAACCTACCACGGTGTTCCTCGAAAAAACCGCTATCGACGGGGCCGCGCGAATCACTTGCACATGCGGTCGCGACCCCGCCGAGGTTTCGGCCCGCCGTATGAAACGGCAGGCCACTACACGACAGACCTACCCAAAGGCACTTCTAAAACTCCCTATTGTCCCCTCTAGAGGGGAGACGGACTCGACATAGAGGCGCGCGTGGGAACACGCACGCCGCCTCTCGGACCTGGTGCTGAACGGATGGCGGGCAGGCCCACAAAGCCCGCCACCCCCAGATCAAACCTCAGGGTGATATATCTATTTATACATACATTTTTAATAATAATGTGTATTATATTTTATTAACACTGGAATTTAACATCAATATTTTTCTTTCATATTATGTTTTTTTGTTCAAATTTTTTGTCACTTTGTTTATATAAGATAGTTTACATAGTTTTGTAAAGTTAATGTAATTTAATAAAATGAATATACCGTTGTTTTTCGTGAAATGGTTTCAGATAGTCACATGTTAATTAATCTTAATTTCTTTACTAATAAAAAAAAATATCATTAATTAATTGAAATTAAACTACTATATACGGATTTTATCGCGTTATTTATTTTAGTTTGGGATCCAGTAATTCAAATAGTGTGTCTTCTCAAACCCAAGAAGAAGCAAACCAGAGCTAGACTTCATGATACCCTGAGCTCATTCTGAGTAAATAGAAACACCAATGATTAAATTATGTTCGGGTACTTTGAAATAACGACACTGGAACATTGAGACAACTACCATCTCAGTCTCCCCGTGACCATGGCTGCTGAAAAGCAACCGAAACGTCGGGGTAAGTGTAAACTTAAATATAAATAAATTTAATAATTTAATTAGCTTAAAAATTTGTAAAGTTTAATAGTATCTAGTAGTAGTGTAACAGTTTCTAAATTATGTAATAAAGTGCAAAATAAATAACGCGATAAAATCAGTATATAGTATTTTAAATTCAATGAATAACATTCACGTAAACAGAAGACAATATTATCAATAATTAATGTCGTAAATAATAACGGGCGGTCCTTTTTATTGCCCCATATTATTTACGACATCAGTTATTGTTAGGTTATTTTTTTAAATAAGTAATATATTAAGATTGTTTCGGGTGGTTAACGTATGACTATCTAAACCATTTCACGAAAAGAATTCGTACATTAATTTCTTAAAAAAATTATACTAATAAAAAAAAATTTCAGGGTTATTCTATATCACCAGTAGAATGCGTGGTTAAGAGGACACTCTGAGAAAATGCACAAACTTTCATCGAATAGTATAGGACTATGAGAAGACCAATTAATCTAGAATTTTGATATAGGTAAATTGATGTCTTTAACTAGAATTTCCTAGCTCAAAAACACGATATTGTGATTTTGGCTCGATCATAATTATTTTTTAAAAACTCCTCTGAAAAATTACTATTTTTGAAATTACAAGGAAGTTACACTATTATTATGCTTAGGAATTACTCAAATATATCCGTAACATCAATATTAGTGATTTGCTAGCTCATTATTTCAATAACTAAATCCAATCATTTTTAAATAATATTTTACGTTTTTTTAACAATTTCTAATCGTTCTCGATCATTGCGGGCGCATCGCAATTTTAGACCTTATGACTATGCTATTTAAGGATTGATACACAATGAGTGTCATTGGGGCGGATATGGGCGGAGCTATTCTAAACGATAATTTTCGCGGTGTCCCCTTAAAAGGAATTTCAAGATTTCAAAATCAGCCTGTCTTATTGCGTTCCGGGTGGTTTTGTTTGTCCGTTCCTTAAACGTTTGTACGGTACTCAGCAAATATTATTTCTCTGTTGTTTATTTTTAAAAACCTTTTTATGCCTTGAAAGACCTGGTACTATTCCTGAATCCCTGTATCCGAACACCGCTGAAATGGGGTTCCTTAGCTAGGTAAGAGAGGTCATTATAAGTATCGCTAACACTATAATTTATAATGTTCTCTAGGCAGCAGACTGATCTCTGGGTAGAGGCAGATGCGTATTAGACTAATTTTTTAAATATATTCTATCACATACACACAACACCATCTAGCCCAAACTAAGCAGAGCTTGTACTATAATGTACTAGACAATGGATAAACATACATATATACATTATTTTTTGTAAATACATACATTGTATATTACACATAGAAACACCCAGACCAAGACAAACATCCATGTTTATACACATAAATGTTTGACTTGTGCGGGGATCGAACCCGCGACCTCAGGCGTAGCAGCCGGTTACACTAACCACTACGCCATCGAAGCCACCATGATGATGATGCACATACTCTAGTTTTCAGACTCTGTACTGCTGCTGAGGATTTCTGGAGGCAAAAGCCCAATACCACTTTGCCCGATTCGGAAATCGAACCCGATACCTCATTATATCAGTTCCATTCACAGCCGCTGCGCTATCGAGGCAGTTTTAAGGAAATAATAAGCTGAAATAAAAATAATAAGTTATAAACACAGAAGGATGTCTGCATTAGTCCGGAAATGTACATTTAAATAATAATTAATATGTACGATCAATTAATACTATCTATATTTGAAGATTCATTGTGCAAATAAATGTAAAATATATGTAGATATATATGTTCATTTTGTGTTTCATTTTAAACTAGCTTTTGCGCGCGGCTCCACCCGCGTGGTACCTATATCAATAAAAGCCTATATCCTTCCCCATCATTCATCTAAATTGGTTGAGTGGTTTAGCAGTGAAAAGGTAACAGACAGATAGACAGAGTTACTTTCGAGTAAGGATTGTACTATGTGTTTGTGTTTCATTTTAATTGCACTTTATTTTCATTTATGTCAAGCAAAATACGTCCTTAAATATAATTATTGGAGAAACTCTTTAATTTAATTTTACCTAAATTGTCATTACCTAAATTGTCGGTTTAAAACAGCTTTATGTGAAATTTTACTTTTGAATAAATCGACCTTATCTCACGATTTCCCGCAGGACTGGCAGGACAGGCTCCAGTGCGGAGAATTGCATCAATTATAAATAATGAAAGACTTAAGCAAATTTCTGTTCTAGTAACAATAATATATTCTACCACATACACACAACACCATCTAGCCCAAACTAAGCAGAGCTTGTACTATGGGTAGGTATTAGACAATGGATAAACATACATATTTATGTACTTCTTTTTTGTAAATACATACATATTATACATAGGAACATCCAGATTAAAAAAACGAAACTACAACCAAACTAAAGAAAACTGTTTGTTCAGTTTGTAAACATATTTTCTGAAATAAAAGAAGCCTAAGTTACTCCTTATAACATCAGCTATCTGCCAGTGAAAGATCCCGCCAAAATCGGTCCAACAGTTTCAGACATTAGCCGGAACAGACAAAGAGACAGACAGACTATATTTTTTTAATATAAGTACCTACCGTATATACTTTCATATGCATTTATTAAAAAGCTGTTATTTTGACATTACAAACAGACACTTCAATTTTATTTGGGGTGGGAACCTGGTGTCCTGAAACACAGGCTCCGAGCCTAGCTTAGGCACCAGTCTCCTACAATATATATACTTGATTTATTATGTCACCTAGTTAATACCGAGTTTTTTAAAACATCTATGTATTGTTGTGAGAAAATAAATAAATTATTATTATTATTATTATTATTATTTATTTGTATAGATACATATAATATTGTCTTCTGTTTATGCGAATATTATTCATTGAAATTAAACTACCGTATCCGTAAATCGTAATCAATCGTAATCAAAATCCGTAATCCGTATATATACGGATTTTATCACGTTGTTAATTTGACACTTTATTACATAATTTTGAAAACTGTTACACCACTTTACTAATTTTAAGGTAATTAAATTACTATTAAAATTATTTAAATTTAATTTATATAGATACATATGTTTTAGTCCACGATACGTTCGCTATTTTTATAATTTATCAAAAGCAACAGAGTTTTCCACACAGAAAATTTAATATCATTGTTTGACGCCGGCGTATAACCTGCTATCGTGACAAAAGTAACTAATATTTTAACATCCTAAGTAAAATATTATAAATGCAAATCTAAGTTTGTTTATTACGCTTTCACGCCTAAACTTCACGACTGATCATCATGAAATTTCGCATACACATTATCAGGGGTACAAAAAAGAACATAGGGTACCTTTCATCCAGAAAAAGGTACTGTTATTAACCTAACCTATATTATATAATCCCTTTACTTCTATCAGAAGAGGGGAACGGGGGGGTTGGTCCTCCGGTACCCTCACTCACTCGATGAAACACAAAGCAAGCGCTATTTCGCGCTAGTTTTCTGTGGTTTGTTTCCTGACAACGTATATGCGAAATTTCATGATGCTATCGGTCAAGTAATTACAGCGTGAAAACGTAACAAACAAACAAACTCACATATGCATTTATATATTTAGAATTATATGAGACTATTAAAATTATATTGTCTTGAAGAGCAAAGACTTGTTAACAAGAGCAAATATTCGCTCTACTGATAGTATACATTTTGTTAATACTGAAATAAGAAAGTATTTCTATAAAAAAGACAATCCCCGCGCTAGGAATAACTCCTGTGTCGCGGGGGGATTTACAAACATTCAAACAACGGACACAAAGAACATCCAGACACAGAATAACCAATTGTGGGTCACACATTATTTTGTCCTGTGTGAGATTCGAACCCACGACACTCAACGTAATGGCAGTGACGAAGTATTTTCTGTGAGGCCGTGGTATCACTCCGGTCGAGCCAGACCATTGGAGCCGAAGAGTGGCTCTCCCAAGGCCAAAAATCTTTTCTATGTTTAGTTATATGTCTATATACTTTCACCAGGCACAGCATCAAACTCCGTACTGACTACTGACAATATTATAACGGCAATACCCAAGAATGCCACACAACCCGGGTACTGAATCCGAGACCTTATACTCAACAGTCACGTTCACTACCGTTGCGCTCCTAAGGCCCTAATATTTTTAAATATCATAAATTACGCGACATATTTTTTAGTAGGTACTTACTTTTTTTTGATACAGTGAACATTACAACGCATGAATATTAAATAGATTAACTATATATCTATATAAATAATAACTTTGTTTGTTTGCATGTTTCTCCTCTACACGTTCCTAAACCATTGATCAGATTGTGATGAAACTTTGGTAGGTAGTTCTGAGGATGTTCGCGAGGGTTTCTGGCCCAAAAAATCTATATCAACCAAACACTTTTTTACTATACGTGGCATTACAATGCATGATTTATTTATTTAAAAACTAACATGTCTTGAGTAATAACAATAACATAATATATTATAATAACATTAGTATTTTTGTATGAATTTTACACGTACTTGAAAATCAGGCAACAAAATGGCGACAATTTATATGTCAAGTGTATAATTATTACTTAATTATGCTGTCTACTTCATTATTGAGCTAATTCAATGATATATTTTTTTGTCAAGGTGGCAAATATTTTTTACAAATCTTTTAGGCAAAGAACCTTTAGATGTCATATTGTGGTCACATATGACACAGCACTGACGGCATGGATGGGTGTAGTGGTTTAAGTGGTCGTCTCACCACTGCCACTTTCCCGGGTATCGTAGGTTTGATATCCCATTCAACCTAACCCTTAAACATGATGATACACAGGAGAAGGAGGAATCTTTCGGATGAAATAGGATAACAGTATTCTCTTCAGCAATTCGTAAACTAAAATTGTGTGTTTGTACTAGGTATAGTAAATGAGTACCACAAGCATTAAAGATATATGTACATTCTTAAAATACTTATTATCCAAATTAGTATTTGAATAATAAGTATTTTAGCTGACCCGGCAAACGTTTTTCTGCCATATAAATTATTTCTTTCCGGTGTGAAATATACTTTACGACCTATTCGCATACCTACTAAATATACTTACATAAAAAATCTTTAAAATCGGCCGAGCCGTTTCGGAGGATTGCGACCACAAACACCGTGACACGAGAGTTTTATATATACCTATAGATGTTCAAGATCAACTTAAAATTTTAAAATTAGTAAAATTTTAATTAATTAAGATAAGTAGCTTTTCCTCTGACAGTACTTTTTCGGGATGAAATACCTTCCATCCCATCGTAAGGCACTCCGGCCTGTGTCCTTTCCATACCCCTGACAACGTATATGCGAAATTTCATGATGCTATCGGTCAAGTAATTACGGCGCGAAAACGTAACAAACAAACAAACTTACATACGCATTTATAATATGGTTAGAATTATATGAGACTATTAAAATTATATTATCTTGAAGAGCAAAGACTTGTTAACAAGAGCAATTATTCGCTCTACTGATAGTTTACATTTTGTTAATACTGAAATAAGAATGTATTTTTATAAAAAAGACAACTCCCGCGCTAGGCACAACTCCTGTGTCGCGGGGGACTTTACAAAAATTCAAACAACGGACACAAAGAAAATCCAGACACAGAACAACCAATTGTGGGTCACACATTATTTTGACCTGTGTGAGATTCGAACCCACGACAGATACTACAGATAGTAAGCGTATCTTTATCTATCGTAAATATACTTATAACCGTATGCGATTTATTTTTCAGATATCTTATTTTATTTCGGGGGCCTATCAGTGTAGGCCGGCGACACTTCGACCCAGCGGGATCTTTTGTGTCGGCCCCGTGATCTATCCCTGAGCTATCTCCCTATGAATGTACTGCATCAGTCGCAGCGTACACTTCAGAGGGAGAAGCCTGAAGTCTTCAGGGTTCGGATATGCCAATCCCATCAGACCCATCCTTAGTCCAGCCAACGCGTCACATTCACACAGTAGATGTGATATGGACTCGTCCTGTTCACCACAGGCTCTGCAGATCAAATTGTTTGCCAAACCTAATCTGCACAGAAAGTCGTTGGTGCAAAAATGGCCAGTGAACGCTCCTGTTAGCAGGCGTATTTGGCCTTTGTTGTACCCGCAGAACTTTCGGGTGAAGCCCGTGGCTCTGTTTGCAATGAATTTCTTGGAGTCTTCCAGACCCCTAAGGGCCATCCACTTCAGCCTATGTATATCATTGCCATGTGCATTCATAGCTGCCTTGACGGTACTCTCTGAGAGTCCTACGAATGGCTCGGGGCCAACAAATAGTTGTTCCGAGCCCCTCCTGGCTAATTCATCAGCCATTTTCTTTTTCAGATATCTATTACTAGTTAGTTGTAGGACTGGCCGTTATTGTTTTTAAGAGCAAAGATAACAAGAGCAAATATCCACTCTGCTGATTGTTAATTAATCATTTTAAATTTCATTATGTTTTATTATGTTACTGTTAAGATTGATATATTTTAGTTACAAGATTATTTATTAATAAGATACACAGACAAAGAATTAATCAATATATTTATAGATTCATTATAGCAAATAATACATTACAATCTATAATGAAGGTCATACATAACATCGAAATAATAATCTCAAGTCGTGTAAACGTGCCACAGTTTGGAGTACGCATTACTTGAATGACTTGATAGCTTTAGTGATCATTTCGCCACAAATTAAATTTCTTTTGTATATAAGACAACTCCCGCACTAGGAATAGTTCCTGTGTCGCGGGAGACTTTACAAACATTCAAACAACGGACACAAAGAACACCCAGACTCGGAACAACTATTTGTGGATCACACACATTTTTGTCCCGTGTGGGATTCGAACCCACAACACTCGGCGCAGAGGAAGCGGCGAGACAACCACTTAAACCTCTACGTCATCCGTGCAGTCATTAAATAATCACAGATGCACAATTTAATCAATATAGTACGCTTAAACAAACTGTATTCGGCCAAATCTAGAAAAGGAATTAGATATGAAAAGAAACAGGGGAGCCCTTTTCCCCTTTCTTCCATTCCTTTTTTAACACGCTTTTATTAGCTTGGTATGTATCTATGAATCTATGTAACGGAATCTTTGAACGTGATTTTTACCCCCTTTCAAACCAACGGATTGATTTGAAACTTTGCATTATCGAGGACCGATGACTATACAATAGTTAAAAAGAAAAACTAAATACACACTTTAGAAAGTAGAAAATTATTTAATAATTTTACGCTTTTTCAATTAGATCTCTTACTTAGATACTTCAGACTGCGGGACAGGCGTCACATTCACCATAAGTCGATGGCTTTAAAGTCTGTTGAGGTTTACCACGGTGCGTGATATTACGGATTAGCACGCACGAGGGCACACGGGCACATCAGGAATACGAGTCATCCGTGTCTGCGCTGTCTCTGTCCAAGTCTGCGCTAGACTTATCTATAAATAATTGCTTTAACATGCGTGGCGGTTGGCAGGCTTCTGCGCTCACCCACAGTCTGCGTAAAGTTGTGAAGGCCATCAGAGGCACTAAGACATTAACAAAAAAATGCGCGGCGGTCCGCAGCCATTGGAGTTAAACTTAGACTACGACACCTTATACACTCAGCGTATAGACACTTCATGTAAGTGTCTCTGTATGAACGCGACTGTCTTTAATTGCAAAATTTATTGTGACACGATAATTAATGTTGCATCAGCGCCTGTATAAATACGTTGTGTCTAACTGTGGAGCAATACTGTTATTGTGTTTAATTTTTTATACTACAAAGACAGTTCCCGCACTGGGAACAAATCCTGTGTCGCGGGGTGCTTTAACAAACATTCAAACAACGGACACAAAGAACATCCAGACTCGGAACAATAATTTGTGGATCACAAATTTATGTCCTGTGTGGGATTCGAATCCTCGGCGTATTAGCAGTGGCAAGGCAAAGTAACCACTTAATCCACTACGCCATCCGTGCAGTCTCGATGTCTAGTGTAGTTAAAAAGTTTTTAAACAGATCCGACATTTTCATATACACAGCACCGCGTTTGAAGTACTAAAATGCTGCGCGTGGAGCAAGGAGACTTATCATTTTTGTAGTAGGGCTATCAGAGTTTTGAAATGTTTATCCAGAGATTATAAAATATAGTTTTAATTAAATATCTTCTTTTTTTATTATAAGACTAACTTTTGTAATAAATATTCAAAGTCCTCATATTTCATTCTACAGAGATTTCTATAAGCTTGATGATTTTCTGTGCGTGACTCATTTAGCAATGTATGGTAATTTCCTAATTCTTGCCTTTTTAAATCAACTGGTGTATCCAAATACTTCTTTAGCGTTTTCGTCGTTCTTTTTATTACAATATAAGCAGCACTAGCGGCTGCACGTCGGTTATCCATGCTGACCGAGCACCATTAACTGGAATTTTGAGAATGAACAGTTCGGACACAATTTCCTTATCTCTTCCCGGGGCGACGCCCGACGGAGAGGTTATGTCGGACTCAGCGAGGGAAAAATGGTGAGTGATATCCCGGCAATACTGATTAAGGTCACCACGATGTTCCCCTACATAAGCGCACTCGGCGGGACCGCGCGAATCACTTTTACACGCAATCACGACCCCGCCGAGGTTTCGGCTCGCCACCGCGCCGTATAAAACGGCATGCCACTACACGAAAAGACCTAGTCGTAGTATAAACCTATTTTAACTAGTCGTGCGTGATTTTACAGATACGTGCACACGAGAACTCGTGCGTGATAATCCGTAAAATCACGTACCGTGGGAAGGCACCTTATTTTGTTTTAAGTCCAACAAAAAAGTATAATAAAACCTTTTGTATTATAAAATCTACTATTTCCTGATTCCATTGTTTCGAAATTATCGTAAAAAAGGTGAAGCATAAACTGTATGATATTTACTATTTGTGACCCTTGGCTTTACTTGTAGCTATTGCACGCGACTTCGTCCGCGTGGACTTTAATTTATTACCCAATACCTACTTTTAATTTCTTATCTAATTTTAATATATAAAACTACAACTAAAGAAATTAATAAGTCTAACTACACCTATATAGGTGTAGTTAACTATATATTCAAAAAATACAAATGGTATCGCGGACTTTTTTGTAGATATTGATACGTTCTATAATACAGTAGAGCATTTTTTTGTTCTATCATCAATAGTTTCCGCAGCGCACGCGATGACAGATTTTTTATGACTAATTTTTTCAACCCTTGGGTTATATTATTGCATTTATATTAAGGATCCCTATTTCTTTTTAAAATGTAATATAGCCTATGTCACTCAGTGAAGATGCAGCTTTCTAATGGTGAAATAATTTTTGAAATCGGTCTCGTAGTTTTTGTGTGAAAACATTACAAACATACATACAAAAACACAAATGTTTCCTCTTTATAATATTAGTTTAGATTAGTTTGTCTTATCCTGGTATCAGCTTGTTGCCAATCATGAGATCCCAGGGCCGATATACGGTTTTGTGTTAGACATTTTATCGATTGCCAATAGACGCTTACAGTACTACTATATTACCGAGGCGCTCCAGCAATATACCAACAAAAGCAAAGCGGCAAGAACCGTGCCGTGCCTCCTTTTACGTGTAAGCTAATATATAACTGGCGGAACGTATAGATTTCATACCCTTCTGACTATCCCTTCTAGACATATAGAGTACTTGCGACTGATACTGGCTTTCAAATACGGGCTCGGGACAAGAAAAAGTTATTGGTGGTTTGTCTGACAAACAATTCTCAGTTGCAGCCCGGAGTTGGGCGGTTGGCGGTATTAGATTTTTTTTTAACCCAGGTAAATCCTTTATGGATACCCGGGGGAGGGGAGGGTGGTTATGTGAGACTCTCCGCCCCTGAAGGGAGTCGGTATACACACTAAAAACCTGGGGTGAGCAGCCCCTCCGCCGACGGGGTGGGGTGGGATGGGGTCGCGTTAACAATCACCATCCCGCCCCGGCGGTTGGCCCGGCTGATGGTGACCGGGCCTCAGCACCTGTGGAAGACACACTCAGACGTGTGGTGCTGTGCAAGCCAGTAGCGAGTCCCCCGACTCTGTACCAGTGACCCCACTATACAGGAGCGAGAAGGCGGGCAAATCTGCTCCTCCTCGCTCCCGTCCGTCTGCGCCGGAGAGGGTCAGCGAGGAGGTTGTTCTCCCTGACCCTCTCCGCGGTATTAAATATCCCGTGCCTCGGGAAGCACGAAAAGCCGCTGGTCCAGCGCCTAATCTATCTGTCAGATTATCGTCCAGTCGGACTTAGAGAATTAAGGAATAGAGAGTGCAGTTATATTTGCGCACGCACTTGTGCACTATAATATCTCCTGCGCAGAAGGTCAGTCTCCGTTAAAACCGAAATTTGGTCTGGAGGACTTTACTTAAATATTTGATACTAGATTTTGCCCGCGGTTTCGCTCGCGTTAAATTGAGCTATATCAATAAATTGTTATCGCTAGGGAACAGTTTTTTTCTGGGTAATAGGTACCCAATGTCCTGTTCTGTACCCCTGCCAACGAGTAAGTGAAATTTCATGATATAGTTGACGCGTACAAGCGTAACAAATAAACTGATATTCCCATTTATAATATTAGTTAGGATTAGCAGAACGTAAATAATGATGAACAGTCTAATAATCAAGCAATATCTTAAATCACAGACAGACGCTAGATTTTTTGTGATCTCTGCTGACCTACTAAGTGACCCATGAATTCACGCTAGCGCGAATGACCTATATTTTACACAGTTTTTGCCTCATTACTCGAAAACTAAATCTATTAATTAGCTTTAATTGACTTTTTTTGACGTTCATGGTTGCTGGTGGTTAACCACGTGTATTAGGTGCCAATTTTATGGTTAACTGGTTGCCGTTTAGTTCTTTTGGAAGTTTGGAGATGATTCTTTGTAAGATGATATATAGTTCTGGGTACTTCTGGGATGATCTTTGATAAATACAGCTATTATGTGGATTGTTTGGTTGGTTGGCAGTGGTTTGAATAGTCTCCTCGCTTTTGCCAGTGTACCAAAGTATAATACTTGTACTTTCTAATCTAGAATCGGGATGAAATTTGTGTGATACACAAATATTTGTTCTAGGTCTGGATATTCATTCTATCTCAATTCGCCTGCGACGGTCGCCTGGGGTGGAAAAGGTCTTTAAAAAAGATTGTGTAAGCGTGTTTGAGACTTGATTTTTGATCCTTTGATTAAAGTGCCTATTATTACTGTTTTTTTTTTAAATTCACCTCTTTCGCTTGAGTAATGTCCGTGTCACGGGTGAATTTACAAACGTTCATACGACGGACACAAAGAACATTTTGTCTCTGAACAATGATTTATAGATCACACAAATTATTGTCCTGTGTGGGGATCGAACCTACAACACTCGGGCAGTGGCGAGTCGAATACTTAAACCACTACGCCATCCGTCAATCTAGTTATTTATTTATTTGGAATAACATATAATAACAGTTACACATTATGTTCTTATTACTAATACATTTTAAATAAAGTTTGATTAAATGTGCAACCCACACCGTTATTCACAGCTTACATAATTATAAATGTATGACAATTTTGCAAAGATCAAACAAAATATGAATTAAAATTTTGAATTTTACACAATGTTTCTTACATTTGTAACTCAGTTTCTTCAATGGCTCTTTTTAATGTATAGCGAAATTTACTAGCAGGCCTACTAAACACATCCAGTTTAGTGAAAAGCTCATTGTATTTTCAACATGTACGTCGCATAGGTGCGCGGAATCCAGCATTCGTTTTACACGATGATACAGCAAAAAAGGGACGATATCGCACCTCTCGTGTGACAACAGTTCTGGGTACTAGATAACATATCTTGTTTATTAGGTCTCTACAGTCATATCTGTTTCTGCATAAATCAAAAAGAAAAATAGTTTCTAAAAACAGTCGTCTAGACCTCAGGCTCATTATTTTAAATTTATTAAGTAAGTAGTCATATGAAGGGGAATTGTGGAAACACCGGTAATGCGTGGATTTGAGAAATTTGCGTTGAACCATCTCCAGACTCTCAATATATTTGTTGTAATAAGGGTTCCATATGACTACAGCATACTCCAGTTGTGATCTGACCAGAGTTTTGTACAAATAAATGTATGTACTTGCATACTTAAAGTCAATCGAATATCGCATCACAAAGCCATACATACTATATGCTTTTTTAGTTATAGCGTCAATATGTTGATCTAGATGTAGTTTGCTATCCAGCAGTACCCCAGTATTGTATGGGTTGTTAGTTTTCTGCTTCGTTGGTGCAGTGGTAAGAATAGTCTCCTCGTCTTTGCCCGTGTACCGAAGTATTATAGTTTCGATCTCGTCTCGGGATGAAATTGGAGCAATGTTTTTTTTTGTTCTATTTCTTGATATTTATTGTGTCTCAATTCTCATGCGATGGAAGGATTAGGGCCTGGGATGGAAGAAGTCAAAAAAAGTGAGTGTCAACGAGTTTGAGACTTAATTTTTGATCCTTAGACTAACGTGCCTATTAGAACAACATGTGCCATAAAGGTCTTCCCTTGGTGTCCCTAGGGACTACACACCTCTTTGGTGTCCAAAGAGACTACACACCTCCTTAGTTGCAGCACCTTACAGCTCTTATGATTTGTAAACAAAAACTTGGCGATTAAAAAGAGTGACCATGAGTTTCTTGGTCGTTCTTCTCATGAGCCCTACACCCTTGCTTTGCTGAACGTGGCAGTAAATGTAAATTCGCAGAAACATTTGTATAACTTTGACATTCATAAGTGTTACCTTGTAACCTAATCTGAATAAATTTATTTTGAATTTTGAATTTGAATTTGGTGTCCCAAGGGACTACATACCCCCTTGACGTCCCAAGTAGTTGAATAATGTGTTCGTTTGGATACTCATCTTATGACGTAGGTACTGTGAGATCACATATATGATTTAAAACTGTCCTATATATTGTTACATAAACACAATTGTTGTTAAAAACCATTGCCAGATCGAATATATCTGAATATGTATATAACAATCCTTATAGCTCAAGATTATCTCTTGACAGTTCAACATGCTTTTTTTGACAAGCAACACTGACAGTTTGTACGGAATCGATGAACGGCTGAATGAACTAAAGACCTTCGTCCGGTTCCGTTTATTAAAAAATAAACTATTTCTGTACTACAAAAACCTTGACGAGATATATAATGAAAATTGGTTAGCATTTTAAGTGCTTATAATGTTGGGAATCGTCAAGGGCAGGAATTTGAACCAAATTATTTCCTATAATAAAATTTTATCTTATATATTTTATTCAAAATACAAGTACATACACACCTTTTATACTTGTTCCATTTAATCTATACTAGTATATATTTATACTTATATTATAAAGAGGTTAAAATTGATTTTTTTATGTATATACCTATATCTTATTAACATTACCTAACCAAACCTACTTATAAGCAAGCTAACTCACGGGGAAGAACTTGTAAAAAATAAACACATTTTATAACTTATAGTACACACGGCTACTCATCAAGTTAGACACCCTATATACGCATAACTACGCTACATACAAAATAGAGAATTGTCGGAAAGAGACAGTGCATAGTGGTATTGATGTAATGGTAAGGATAGAGCGTCGCGTCCCGTTCAGCGTGAATGAGACAAAATAACAAAAATATAACGCACTCTCTCGCACGATTCGCAGCGTTTAACTTCTAATAGTTCAAATCTAAGCAGTCTAGGTTGATGTGTGTACCGGTTTAAGTGGTCGACTCACCATTGCCACTGCGCAGTGTTGTGGGTTCAATCCCCACACGGCACAAATATTTGTGTGGTCAATACAGATCCCGCATATCGCAATTGTAAATTCAAAAATTAGTAATTATATTTCGTACCGTAAAAAAAGGAAGGACAAAAATGAAAGAAAATATAGAGATGGGTTAAAGTCTCTACCAATACGTCTTATTTTTTTGTTTTAAGACATGTAAAAAAAGGATTCACAGCTGTTTTTATCAAAGGTATAGGTTAGGTTACGACTGAAATTTTTTAAAGTTAAATACCTACAAAATAGTTCATTATCGTTCGCTTTAACAGTGAAAAATCCTGCAATATGTGTGTGCGTGCAAAATATAGTTGTCAATATTACTAGTAACACTACCAGTAATTTATAGCTTAACAAGTGAGAAGCAGCAATGAATTGCCGTAAATCTCAGAGTTTGAAAAAATGGTATCACGTGACGTGTAGCATAGACGATATACCCTGAAATGACTATGACCATTGACCTCTGACCCCAAGGTCACGTGATACCATCTGTCAAATCAAAAACCGTAAGAGCTCGAGACTCGCGGTCAACGCCATTCGACTCAACATAGTCGATATAACCCGAAATGACTATGACCTCTGACCCAAGGTCACGTCATAATATTTTTTTGAACTCTTGAGATTTACGGCAATTCATTGCCGTTTCTCACTTGTTAAGCAATGAATTACAAGTCTTAGTGTTACTAGTAATATTGACAACTATATTTTGCCCGCAACTTCTCTTGCTAGATGAATGCTTGCTTTTTTACTAGATGAAAGGTACCTTATGTCTTTCTCTGTACCCCTGATAACGTGTGTCAAGTAGTTAAGACGCGAAAGCTTAGCAAATAAACTCTTAATCTAATTTAAAAATGGCGATGAACATTAAAAACCAAAACATTAGAAGGATTATCGTTTAAAATTATCGCAATACTATCGCTCAAGATTATTGAACATTAAAAAATTGCAAGATTGAGATAATTGAAAGAAAATTTTTACCGTGGGAGAGCCACGCTTCGGCATGAATGGACCGGCTCGACCGGAGTGATACCACGGCCTCATAGAAATCCGGCTTGAAATAGCGCTTGCGTTGTGTTTCGTCGAGTGAATAAGGGTACCTGAGGCCCAACCGTCCCCCTTCTGGTGGGGGAAAATTTAAAAGGAACGCAACGCACTAGTGACTCTTCTGGTGTTGCGGGTGTCCATGGGCGGCGGTAATCGCTTATCATCAGGCGATCCGTCTGCAAGTTTGCGTCCTATAACAATTTAAGCCAGTAGTTCCTGAGATCTCAATAAACAAACAAACAAACTCTGTATGTACCTATAACACGAACAGTTAGTAGTTACTATAAATGCAACCCATTAATTAATACTCTCATACTTTCTTTTATATAAATCCTCAGTACGAAGCTGCGTCCAAGTTTCTCCGAAGCACACTAACATCGCATACGACTATTATAAATGTATGCCTCGATCATTGTAAGCACAACAATTATGCACAACTAAGATAATGACTAAAATAATAACTTAACCGTAAGCACGCACCAAGTAACAACAAAAGAATAATGTAAAAAATCATGACACTGGTAAATAAACAATTTAATATGTAAATTAAACAGAACTTTCATTCGCGCGCGTTTGAGTTTTAACAACAAAGTCAAGCGAAATCAAGTTAATGTCATGATAAGAGCAGCGATAGCTCAGTGGGGAGACCAACAGACTGCAATGCAGAGGATCTCGGGCTCGAACCCACGTCGCGCACCTCTGACTTTCGGAAGTTATATGACTTTTCGAAATTATGTGCGTATTGATTGACAATTATCGCCTGCTCCGTGCCTCGGAGAGCACGTTAAGCTGTCGGTCTCGGCTGCCATGAACATCTATGGCAGTCGTTATTGGGAGAGTGTCGACACAAAAGATCCCACTGGGTCGAAGTGTCGCCGGTCTGCACTGCCTGGCCCCCACATACATACATAATGTCATGATTGTTGGGGTTCCTCCGAAGTGTAAATAAAATAGCGGACTGTATATAGGTATAGGTTCATTTATTGGACGTAATAAGAACGCGCGCTTATGGTCCGTGGTCCCTTTGAGAGTGCTAGTGCGGGGTCGCGGCGCATCGCAGCTCGTTCCTCGCTCCCCGCTCCCCGCTCGCCGCCGCAGTCCCGGACGGTGATGCATTTGTCTCCGACATACTCCCCGGGTTGAAGTAGGCAGGTAGGCAGCTAATTCAACAAGCAGCTTCTGGAAGGGGGCAAATGTTATTGAACGCCCTTCGAATTATGGTTCCTCCCTTGATCCTTATATCGGCGACTCGAGCGACTTGATCCTGAGCTCCTGGGAAAACAGCCACACAACGACCCAGGGCCCAACGTAACGGAGGTAGTGCTTTATCCTTTACAAGGACTAAGGAACCCAATTTAAGTTCGCTTGTCGCAGTAGGCCACTTCGTCTTTTGCTGTAGAGTGGTAATGTACTCGTTGGAGAATCGTTTCCAGAAATGTTGTTTAACGAACTCGATTCGCTTATATCGCTCAAGACTTGTTATTCTCTCTGTCAGCTGTGGGTGTGGGACCGACACAAGTGATCGTCCTATTAGGAAGTGAGCGGGTGTTAAAGGTGTGAAGTCTGTAGGATCGGAATCTAAGGCGGTAATAGGACGTGAATTAAGAATGGCTTCCACCTGAGTCAGACAAGTGTACATTTCTTCATATGTGAAATGCGTAAGTTGTAGAAGCCTACGGAGATGATATTTCGTGGAACGGACAGCAGATTCAGCCATACCATTGAAATGGGGGGTGTAGCTCGGAATGAAGAGGAAGTCTATGCCTTCTTGGGCGACTTCAGAACTAATTTGAGAGCTTGAGTCCTGTAAGAAACGATGCAACTCGTTACATGTGCCTACAAAATTAGTTCCGTTATCAGAGGTTATACTTTGAGGCTTCCCTCGACGAGCCACACACCTGTTTAGAGCGGCCATGAATCCCTCTTTAGTAAGGTCGGTAACAAGTTCTAAATGCACGGCCTTTGTGGCTAAGCAGACAAAAATGGACAAGTAAGACTTATTCAATTGGCAACCTCGACCTTTACGGTTAGCTATCATAACTGGCCCTGCATAGTCTACCGAACAGTGTAAAAAAGGGAATTCCAGTGTAGTTCTGGACTCAGGTAACTGTCCCATTATGGGCTGAACATTACTGGCTTTAAATCTGAAACACTTTACGCAACCTTTCGTTACAGACTTAGACAGATTCCTTCCTCCTAATGGCCAAAAGGTTTGACGAATATTGGACAACAATAACTGAGGTCCCGCATGTAAAAGCTTTAAGTGATGCATATGGAATATTATTTTCGTTAAATGATGTTTACCACATAATAATATAGGATGCTTTGTGTCATAACTGTAAGGTGAATTATCAAGTCTACCGCCTACTCTCAAGATATCATTTGAATCTAGAAATGGGGTCAATGATATTAATCTATTTTTCTTTGGTAATGCGTGACCTGATTTTAAGATAAGGTATTCATTGGGGAACGATTCCAATTGTGCAGTATGAATAATAAAATTAAATGATTTTTGCAATTCCTCACAAGAAAGGTGACCATAGAATCTGTTCGTTTTATTTTTACAGTTATGAATGAATCTGTGTATATAGGCTATAACTCTTTGTAAATGAGTAAATTTTGAATATTTAGATATAAGTTTTGTAAATAGTTTATCGTCATCGTTCTTGCTAACGTCATTATTTATAACAAGACAAGGTTGGAGATCCGGTAGATCCTGTTTCTGGGATTCATTAGGCATTTTAGGCCAACAATCATCTGACTCTAGCAAATACGACGGGCCCGACCACCACAACGAGGCGTCGCTGATAATATCAGCCTTCACCCCGCGAGAAACTAGATCCGCCGGGTTCTCCTTGGACGGCACGTAGCTCCACGTGTAACCGCTGGTGCTTTCCTTGATCTCATTAACGCGATTACGTACGAATTGATTAAGTTGATTTGAAGGGGTGGACAACCACCCTAATACGATCGTGGAATCGCACCAAAACCGACACATGTTAATGTTTAATGTAAGTGAATTTTTTACCTTGGTACACAGTCTTGCACCCAACAAAGCCCCACACAACTCAAGCCGTGGGATCGTTGTGGGTTTAATCGGCGCAATCTTGTTTTTCGAGATTAAGAGCTGAACACGCACAAGCCCTGAGTTACACACAGACCGAATGTAGACGCATGCCCCATACGCACTTTCAGAAGCGTCTGTGAATACATGGATTTCAATCTTAACGCAAAGATCACTAAGAACCCATCGAGGAATTTGTAACTTATTAAGACAGGGTAATGTGTTAGCAAATGAAGACCAGAGTTGTAAAATCTCTGACGAGACTTCTTCATCCCAAGAGCTTTTATTGATCCATAATTTTTGCATAATCAACTTTGCCTCGACAACACATGGGCCTACAAGCCCTAACGGGTCGAATATTTGACTTATAACCGAAAGAATGTGGCGTTTGGTAACCTTCTTATGAAGTTCAATATTAATTGAGAAAGATAAAGTATCTTGTTGACAAAGCCAATATAAACCTAATGTCTTTGATGATGAACATAGGTTGTTATCTGATAAATCTAAGACTGTGTTTGAATCTATATTTTCCCCTGAGAACAACTCTTTAAGAATTAATGGGTTATTAGATTTCCATTTGCGAATATTGAATTTTGCTGAATTTAAGGCGGCAGTAATTCCCTTACATAATTTTATAGCTTCGCTTATAGTACAGGACCCACTCAATAAATCGTCACAGTAAAAATCATGTGATATACTATATTTAACGCTATTATCGCTGACTGTGGACGCCAGACTACTCAAACATTTTGTCGCGAGATATGGCGCTGATGCCGTCCCCTGGCAAACTGTGTTAAGTGTGTAGGTTTTTAAGCAATGAGAGGAATCATACCTAAACACTATTTGCTGTAACGAGCAACGAACATCGGAGGAACCCCAACATCCGGCTCGAAGGACCATATGTTGGGGTTCCTCCGAAGTGTAAATAAAATAGCGGACTGTACATAGGTATAGGTTCATTTATTGGACGTAATAAGAACGCGCGCTTATGGTCCGTGGGCCCTTTGAGAGTGCTAGTGCGGGGTCGCGGCGCATCGCAGCTCGTTCCTCGCTCCCCGCTCCCCGCTCGCCGCCGCAGTCCCGGACGGTGATGCATTTGTCTCCGACAATGATATCACAATAAAGGCAATTCTTTCTTTTAAAATTCAATCGTCAAATGAGCCATAGGGATCCAGGGATCCCATGGGGAGCCAATTTCTAAGCCATGGGGAGGAACAAAAAGGAGGAACAAAAGGAACAAATAGGCGTCCCGGATCCAGCTCCGGGACGCCTATTTGTAGACACATATTTTTTTGTAATTTATTCTTGGTGTTTTTTTTATGTTTGCATCGCTCTCCGCGGCTCCGAAATTATTACTAGAGCGAGTGTAGTCTTTTTGAAACTAAAAACTATGCTTAATTATAGGATTGGTGTCATATGATGATTTTATTTTTTGTAGACACACATTTTTTTATAATATTGATATTGATATTAATATTGAGACAACTACCATCGTAGTCTCCCCGTGACCACGGCTGCTGAAAAGCAACCGAAACGTCGGGGAAAGTGTAAAATTAAATTAAATCTAAATAGTTTTAATAATAATTTAATAAGCTTAATAATTAGTAATGTTTAATAGAAGTATTAGTGTAACAATTTTCAAAATTATGTAATAAAGTGTCAAATAAACAACGCGATAAAATCCGTATATAGTAGTTTAATTTCAATGAACACAATTTTTTGTCATTTCTGGTTATGGAACCCATAATACTCGGTCCAGTAACAGTGGCGAGATCACCACATAACCATTACGCCATCCGTGCAGTGTCAATAATAATAATATCAGCTCTATTTATAAACAGTCCCACTGCCGGGCACGGGCCTATTCTCAGTGTGAGAAGAGTTAGGTCATAAACCAGCACGCTACTCAGTGCGGGTTGGTTGGCAGACTTTACATATCTTCGAGACCATCTATATATAATATCAGCCCTGTATTAAAACTGTCCTGGTGCTGGGCACGGGCATATTCTTAGTGTGAGAAGATTAGGTCATAGCCCAGCACGCTGGCCCAGGGCGAGGTGGCAGACTTCACATATCTTAGAGAACATTATGGAGAACTCTCAGGCAGGTTTCCTCACAATGATTTCCTTTACCGTTAAAGCGAGCGATAATTAAATATTACCATTTATACATATATAAAAATGCATCCCTGTTTTCCTTGATCACGCCATAATTTGAGAACAACTTTACCAATTTCATTCATCCTTTTTTTCCTTACGGAAAGAAAAGATAAGAAAATTGCGCAGAAAATTGGATAATTTCTGAAAAGTTACTTACTAACTACTGGATAACTTTGCGATTTTGACAGTTCGTTTAAGACTACGCTAATTATGGATAACTTTCAAACATACTTGTTTCCTCACGATGATTTCCACCATTGTTAAGGCGCGCGATAATTAACCATTTCGTATATAATAATATATAATATAATAATATATAATATTCTACCACATACACGCAACACCATCTAGCCCAAACTAAGCAGAGCTTGTACTATGGGTACTAGACAATGGATACACATACATATATACTTTTTTTTTTTTGTAAATACATACATATTATACATAGAAACACCCAGACCAAGACAAACATCCATGTTCATGCACACAAATGTTTGACTTGTGCGGGAATCGAACCCGCGACCTCAGGCGTGGCAGTCGGTTACACTAACCACTACGTCATCGAGGTATATATTTTATATTAGCTGTGCCCGCGGTTTCACTCGCGTTTATTTCGCGTATTTAGAAAAATATATTTTTGTACGGATTTTTAACTGAGCAAAAATCATAATTAACTGCATATGGGACGGCAAACCGACACGATCGGGGAGAGGTAAGGTGCAGGACCCACTAGTTATCGTGCCTTCTGAAGCACGGGGCTGTAACTCCGCCAACTTCCTAACTCTGGGCTGTTATTGGAAATTAGAAAACCTAATAACACTTTTTGACCCGACCCGGGATTGGAACCCAAGACCTCATGCGTGCAGTCACACTTACTACCGCTATGCCACTGAGGCCTGCGCTAGCTATTTATCAATCATCATCATCGTCGTCGAGACTAATTCTGTCGAGAAATAAAGCAGAGCACCTAACAATGTCTTGGTGTCTAGCCTACTCTAAATACCAAACTACGCAATAACTTGGGCACAGCTGCCAGTTGTTCTTCGTCCAGTCAAAGAAGAGCAGCAATAGTGTTTGATGCAATCTAGTCCATGATTATCCTCGTCAATTAAAATATAGCTCTGGTAGATTTTAGGAGACGTGTGTCTACTCTTTATGTGCGCTCGTACAAGTTGGACATTATTGGAAGGCATCGAAAAATCTGAGAGTTCATTAATTATTGAAATGAATGACACAGTGATGCGCACATGTTCGCTGTAATAGCTTGGCGCTAGCTTGATTTGAGTTTGATCCTACAGCGAATAGAGTCAAGTCCTTCGATGTTAACGCAGGAAATGCTGCAACATTATCTTGCACTACTGAAACATTTTCGAAGTTGGCTCTACTTCGGTTTAGTCTTCTTTGATCTACATAATCTGCCAAGTGATTGGCAACATTCAGCCACTCCCTGGCTATATTTATGAATTCGAGGGCATAAGGGCTATTTATAATATCAACTTTGAAGGCATTTGTCAGAGCTGCAGCGTTTCTGAGGTCTGTAAAAAGTGGTTCATGGCATAATTACAGACTTGCCAGAAGAAATGCCGAGTAGTTAAGAAATATGAAACAGAAAAGCGCACAGTACACAATGGTTCGAGTCTCGAGTACCTAATGTTAGACTGCGCGAAGTGCGATGCAAAACAACGGCGCGTGCGCAACGTAGGTATAAACGAGCAACACGTGCGCGAGAGAGACAGACATATTATACCCCATCTGAATGCAGACAATTGTTTTTGTATGTAAATGTTTCAAAAAACAGAAAATAATGTAATAAAAACTTAAAAATAAGACTTGTAACTTCTCGGTAACCCCGAGAGCGGATATCGACGAGTGGGAAGGAGAAGGAGCGGGAAGGACGAAAGAGGTTATTGGGCCTCCGGCACTCTCACTTACCGAACGAAACATAACAGTAGAAATACTGCTATTTCACGTTGATATTCTGTGAGAGCGTAGTCCTTCCCCGGTCGAGCCGGCCCATTCATAATGAAATCAGCGAGGCACTACTACTCCTTCTCTGACTTAATCCCCCTTACCTAGGCTTGCCCCCTTATTACGCGGAACCTAAACAAGGCATTTCTTTTAGAGACATAGGGCGCGAAACCATGTTTAAAGAGCCGATAACTTAAAATCTCTGACTTAAAATTGTCCTCCTCACTACACTAAAATAAGCTCAAGGCTCTAAACACCGACAATAGTCATGGTCAGAATGATTGATCGCTACAACGCACGGGCACCGAACCTGTGACACAAAGGTGAAACAAACACGTTTTTAGTTAGGCTCGCGACAATAGTTGATTGCGGTCACATAATCTTAAGATTAAATATTTAATAGACTTCGCGTTATTGAGGCCATGAGCCTATGCGTAGGCTGTGTGCATAAAGAAGCCTTTCATGCCCAAACTAAGCAGAGCTTGTACTATGGGTACCAGCCAATGGATAAACATACATATATACTTTTTTTTTGTAAATACTTACATATTATAGGTACATAGAAACACCCAGACCAAGACAAACATCCATGTTCATGCACACAAATGTTTGACTTGTGCGGGAATCGAACCCGCGACCTCAGGCGTGGCAGTCGGTTACACTAATCACTACGCCATCGAGGCCGAAAATCTATACTACCCATACTAATATTATAAGGAGGAAAGATTATATTTTTGTGTATTTGTTTGTAAGGATTTAAATCAAAAACTAACCAACCGATTTTAAAAATTCTTTCATCATTAGAAAGCTATATTATCACCGAGTATTATAGTCTATATTTTATTTTAAAAAAGAAAGGACTCTTACTAACTTAGCCCAACCAACTTTTACGCGAGCAAAGACGCAGGTAAAAGGTGTTTTATATGACGATCTAAGTAGCATTGTGAACTCTGCCTACCCCGCCACGTATTTAGAGCACATCTAATCGAGCACGTGCATCACAACTCGAGCATAGCGATCTGTTTGTACACAGATTATATTATGTATTAGATAATTCTGTAGTCCGACCATGCACTCACCCCGCCCTAATGTGGTTGGAACTAAATTAAACGCATTTTGGAGATCATTGTTTTTGATAGAAATACGCGCTTTATATATGAACCCACGTCGCGCACCTCTGATTTTCGGAAGTTATATGACTTTTCGAAATTATGTGCGTATTGGTTGACAATTATCGCCTGCTCCGTGTCTCGAAGAGCACGTTAAGCCGTCGGTCCCGGCTGCCATGAACATCTATAATGGCAGTCGTTATTGGAAAAGTCAGTCAACCCTCTAATATCCTGACACTGGTCTAGCCTTAGGGTATCGTTAGCCTTCGGGTTGCGGAGGTCAGGTGGCAGCCGCTCCGTGTAAAAAACTGATATCCAGTCAAATCCGGTTAGACCAGAAAAGCCGACCCCAAGTGACTTGGGAATAATAAAGGCTAAGAGAGAAGATAATAATATAATAATAATAATAATAAATTTTATTGCCAATAAGTACATAATATACTAATTCTTATAATAAGTGACAGATTATCAAAAATTTAATATTGTTGTTTGCAAAGCGTCCTGCAATAGGCAAAGCCTGTCACGCAGGAAAGCTTTAAATGACAATTTGCCAATATGAATAAATGACAATATTTAAATAATAATATAGAATATACAAACAAATCTGAAAAAAAAACATGAGCCTATTAGAATTAATACAATTAAAATAATTAAATACAGCGATATTATCAACAAATTTCATACACAAAAACAAGAAATAAATGCAAAACTATTTAGTAAAATAGCAACACTCGAAATAAAGATTTTAAAAAGCTCTCGGTGTCGTCGTTGGTCCAGGTAAGTAAATTTTTTCTTACAGCTATTTTAGCATAGCGCATCGATATGTTGGCTAAAGGCAATAAGCCTGTTCATTTTATTATAAATATATTCTTCATAAAGGCACAGAACCGTCACATAAATATCGAATTATTCAAAACTTTGATATTTATTTTAATGCATATAAACATAGTCTGCTCGAAATGGTAGGCATAGTATTGTCTTCTGTTTAAGCTAATTAAATTATTAAAACTATTTGTATTTAATTTTACACTTTCCCCGCCGCCGTTTCAGTTGCTTTTCAGCAGCTATGGTCCTAATATAATAAACTTAAAAATTAGTAAAGTTTAATAGTAGTAGTAGTGTAACAGTTTTCAAAATTATATAATAAAGTGTCAAATAAACAACGCGATAAAATCCGTATATAGCAGTTTAATTTCAATTGAATAAGTTACTTTTAAACTCGTTCATATTTTTGTTTTTAAAACTATTTGGTAATTTATTGTAAATATGAATAGCCATGCAATACACATTTTTACTAAATATATTCACCCATTAATAATAATATATATAATAATATTCTACCACATACACACAACACCATCTAGCCCAAACTAAGCAGAGCTTGTACTATGGGTACTAGACAATGGATAAACATAAACATATACTTTTTTTTTTGTAAACACATACATATTATACATAGAAACACCCAGACCAAGACAAACATCCATGTTCATTCACACAAATGTTTGACTTGTGCGGGAATCGAACCCGCGACCTCGGGCGTGGCAGTCGGTTACACTAACCACTACGCCATCGAGGCCGACAAGATTGATTAAGTTCAATTGTATCATAAACTTGTTATATTAGCAATTAATCAATCAATTATGACTCTCCAATGATTAGTTGCTTTGCTCCATTGCTTAGGGATAAAAAGGTTGTTTGTGTGTCTACTTGGTCTAGTCACGACATAGAAAGAAAGAAAGAAAGAAAGAAAATAGTTTATTTTAATCTCTACACTGGCATAAAACAAAAAGAAAAGAACAAAAAAAAAAATTTTTAGAGATACAAAAATAAAAACAAAGAAAACATAAAATTAAGCTGTTTACATAATTACATCATACCGCCAGTGCGAGATCAAAAATGGCACTTATCTCAGCATAATGCTGCAGCACCATGGTAGGTAGTGCAGCGCTGATTTTCTGATAAGTCCAGTGAGGCCACGGACAGCTACGCTTGCCAAATAAAATAATAAACATAAAAATATTACATTATAACATAGTTTCTAAAAATAATTGGGAGTTTCGGAACGCACCAGCATTCCACATCATTTGTCTATGACGACAAGCGAAGGGACGCCAAGCCAAGCCGTCGATATATCATATAACAATATGGCGGACCGTTTTATCTTTAATAGCGGATGCACCTTGTCGTAAATAAATAAAGATTGTGAATAATATATGTAAATAGGTAGATGTAAATAATTCAAAATTGTGAAAAAAGGTGCGTATAATGTCAATTAAGTGTGTTTTTAGGTGTACTGTGCATGTTATATATACATGTCTTGTGATATGTAAGAGATGTATGATAGTTTAATAAATTGTATTGTGTGCTGTGTTTGGACCAAACACCTACGAGAAAAACTACGCATATTGTACGTCCAATTCGTTTTATCTGAGAGATATATCCGACAGGGTTCGCTGCTCAGATTAAATCACTGCTGGTAAGTTGCATGACGCTGGTAAGCTATTATTTTGCTGCTTTCTGCTGTATAAGCAAATATTGCTTATATTTTGCCTTAAAAGTGCTCAGCGTTGTAACACAGCGTATTGGAGGCGGTAGATCATTCCAGCAGCGACTAGCAGCGAATCTAAAACTGCCACGGAATGCCATAGTTCGATGTCTTGGGGTAACCAGAAGGTATGCTGACGCTCTGGTCCTAATTTTATTATATTCACGAGACCAGCTTAATTTATCATACAGGTAGATAGGCTTCTCTGTTGTGATGATGTCAAAGAGCATTGTGGCAAGGTGTAGTTTTCTACGCGCCTGCATCTTCATCAAACTGCCACTATTCAGATAGGGGGTGACGTGTGCCCGGGGTGGTACATTAAAACAGAAACGTGCACAAGCATTTTGTACCCTTTGGATCAGCCTCTGCGTTCTGCCAAGAATGCACGTCCCATACACTGTATCAGCATAGTTCAGCTTAGACAGAACAAGAGATTCGCACAGCATGATCCGCGTGTCGACACCAATGTACTTACGCACTCTGTACAGAAGTTTAAGACGATAAAAGCAGTTGCGCACGGCCTCTATAACATGGTCTTCAAATGTGAGCTGCCCATCGAACATTACTCCGAGGTTACGAGCCTTTTCTACCCTCTCATTCGACCTACCATCTACTCTTATGTCCAAGGGGTAGGATATGGTCTTACTTATCTTGTCTCGACTACCCATGACTAAAAATTTTGATTTTGTTGGGTTTAATATAAGGGAGTTTCTTTTTGACCAGTCTGTAATCCTTTCCAAGTCCTCATTTAATCTTTTTACAGCTTCTTCAGCATTATGTGGGTGAAAACTGAGGTACATTTGGAGATCGTCAGCATATAAATGGAATTTCGAGTTTACAAGACAAGTGGTGATGTCAGCACTATACATGATGAAGAGCAAAGGTCCGAGAATAGAACCCTGGGGTACTCCTCTCTTCACCTGCTGTGGAGTACAGGCCAAAATATCACCACCACTGTCATTTGCCAACTGTACAAATTGATAGCGATGACTGAGGTAACTATTAAACCAGTTTACGGTCTCTGGATCACATCCATAATATGCTAATTTTGAGAGGAGAAGTGGCACACTGGTAGAGTCGAAAGCGCGCGAGAAATCGAGGAGAATAAGGGCAGTTACCATGCCTTGGTCCTTAGCAGCAAGTATATTATCGACAACATCTGCTAGAGCAGTAGCGGTACTGTGTTTTTGCCTGAATCCTGACTGAAGAGTTGGTAATATTTTATTCTCTTCGAGATATGTCCTGAGTTGGTCGCAGACAACCCTTTCCAGGACCTTTGACAGACATGGCAGTAGAGATATAGGACGCAAATCCTTATAACCAGCTGGATGAGATACTTTAGGTAATGGTTTGACAATTGCTGTTTTCCACGGTCCGGAAATGTTGAAGACAGAATTGATTGATTTATGATGGATGTGATTGCTGGCAGTGTTTGTGGAAGGGTCATCATCAGCATCTCCAGAGATATATTATCACAACCAAGGGCATTGGATTTAAGGCTACGCAGAAGATTCAGTATATTTTCTGGTTTTACTGGTTTTAATTTAAACTTATTTGTGCTAAATCTGTGATACTCATAATATGTAAGTTCAGATTGCCACTGTATCATCGCCTGGTACCTCCAGGAAATGTTTGTTAATCCTTTCTGGATCATTGAAATGATAAGGCAATCCATAGGTTTTTGTTTTGGTGACCTCAATGATTGTCTTCATGTGACTCCATAGCTTTTTAGGTTGTTTCAAATTATCATTCACATATGTTTTAAAATATGCACATTTTTCACTATGAAATGCAGCTATGACCAAGTGTTTCAATTCTTTGTACATATTTTTATGGCTTTCGGATAGAGTATTCTTGTATAGTGCATGATACTTGTCTCGCAGCCTTATCATATCAGTAACAGTATCAGTGATCCACGGTTTAGGCTTTTCTTTAATTAGAGTGGTCTTAATAGGAGCATGTAGTTCGAACAAGGTATGGACATAGTAATTAAAAGTGTTTACCACAGAATTTAAATTGTCTGATTTATCTATAAAATCCCAGTTAATATTATTTAAGTCAATTTCAAATCTGTCCAGTAAAATATCCCTAAGTGGTCTGTAAGTCACCCATCGTGGTGCAGGTTTATCTATTTTAAAGTTAAGTTCTACAGATATTATAGCATGTTGTCCTAGTTCTGGTATGTGAGATACTGATATTCCACACACTCGAGCATCTGTACAAGCTATATCTATGAGTGATTCACTGTGGTTGGTAAAGTGTGTTGGTTGAGTGATGGCTTGCTTAAGGCAAGTGTAATTCAAAAAGTTTTGTAGCTGTATGGTTTTCCTATCTGTCATGTTTAACAAATTTATGTTAAAGTCTCCTAGCAATAAAATTTTGTCAACATTTGCGAATGATGCTACTGAGTCTGACATTGCATCAAAAAAGACGTTTGCATCAAGCCACGGTGGCCTATATGCTGTGCCAATAATAATTGAAACTGATTTGACGCTAAGTCTCAGCCACATCTGCTCGACCTGTGGTGCGTGGGGGTGCGGCACAGTGCGAGCGCGGATACCATAACGTACATAAAACCCTACGCCGCCTCCCCGCCCACCGTGTATGTTAGTTGGTCTAGGCGTGTGGCGCAGGCGATACCCAGGAACTGACGCTGCACGCCCGTCCTCCCCTTCTTTTAGCCAGGTTTCGTTTATTGCCATGATATCCACTGATAATCTAGTCATAGCAACTATAAACTCTTCATGTCGTGTGCCTAGAGAACCTGCATTAAATAGTCCAACTTTAAGATTTTTTTTCTTAGTCATTGTAAGAAATGGATATGTATGAAATTATCTTTCTTGTAAGTGTATCTAAATTAATGTGTTGTATGGTGTAGAATAAAGTAATCAGTAATCAGTAATCAGACATCGTTGTGTTTAGTGAATAAATTAGGATGCTTATGTACAAAAATACAAACATCTAATATGTACTGACTAGATAAGGGTAGTATATTGTATTTCTTAAAATATTCTTCACAGCTTTCTGTCTGTTCTAATCCTAGTAACGAGCGAATAACAAATGCTTTATTTGCTTCTACTGAGTTTGCCCATATTATAAGCGCATATCTTATCACATTCACGGACACAAAACCACTCTCAATAATTTGTGATATGACACACAAACTTTCCATACAAAGTGACATCACGTCTGGGGACGTATTGCCACACTACACGGTTTTAAAAGTATGTGTTGCGGCAGTAACGGTCAGAGACGTAACCGCCTGGAGGCGGACATTCATACCAAGTGCATTCTAAGCCGTGTGTTACGGCAGGAGTGTTTGCGGTCTGTATTTTAGCCTAAAACGGCACAGAGTCATATCCTCCCTATAAATGCTATGGAAATAGTCGGCCGCGGACGGAGTTTTACTTTTAGTGTATTTTAAATCGCCGCCTACAGCCGTAGTGACATATTATGAGGGCCATAATTCACGTCTCTCGACGTACTGTCCGGGAATGTGTTAATTTTGACGAAACGTAGCCATGGTAGGCGGTAAGAGCTATGTCCAGAAAAGCTGTTAGTCTCAGCGATATAAGACGTAAACGAATTTATTTAAATTTAGGCGGAGAGTTTCGATGTGCTGTTTTCAGTTACAGTATATATCAATTTGTATTCCTAAAAATAACGCAGTGGCAGTTTCTTGTACTTACATAAATACAATAAAACAATTTTTGTATTGAACTGTTGTATTGCTAGTACCCAAGATAAGATGAAACTTGTGTTATGGGTACCAGCGTCCTCAGAAAGTCCTCACATAGTCGAAAGACTATGTATGTATTCAAAGTGTATAAATATGTTAATAAAATAACATACTAATCATTAGAGAGTCATAATTGATTGATTAATTGCTAATATAACAAGTTTATGATACAATTGAACTTAATTAAATTACTGTTTGCCCTTCAATGACCGAGACATGTTATTATTACAGCGCCTCGGTTATTTATTAAACTGTTATTAGATAATTTAAACTTCTTCTCCCTAGCTTTTATTATTCGCAAGTCACTTGGGGTCGGCTTTTCTAGTCTAACCGGATTTGACTGGATATCAATTTTTACACGGAGCGGCTGCCACCTGACCTCCGCAACCCGAAAGCTAACGATACCCTAAGGCTAGACCAGTGTCAGGATATTAGAGGGTACTGACTTTCCCAATAACGACTGCCATAGACGTTCACGGCAGCAGGGACCGACGGCTTAACGTGCTCTCCGAGGCACGAAGCAGGCGATAATTGTCAATCAATACGCACATAATTTCGAAAAGTCTTATAACTTCCGAAAGTCATAGGTGCGCGACGTGGGTTCGAACCCAAGACCCTCTGCATTGCAATCTGTTGGTCTCCCCACTGAGCTATCGCTGCCCTCGATTATTTTTACTATTAATAATAATTAGATTGCTTTTAAAAACTTTATATTGAACCTTGTAGGGTATTTGTTTTTGTAAGATTACTAGCAATTTGGGTTTCAAATTATAGTATTCTTGAAATTAAACAAATTTATACAGATTTTATCGCGTTGTTTATTTATACTAATAATTATAGCACTAAGAGTAACTAGTGTAAATGGAACAGTCGCAAGAGGAAGACCTAGGCGAACGTTTCTTGATCAGATCGGAGGCGTTCTGGACAAAGGCCAGGTTAGAGCACCTTGAACCGACGGGCGTGTATGAGGAATGTGATGAAAGTGAATGAAGCCAGAGAAGTGTGTCAGGATAGTAGCAAATGGAAATCCGTAGTCTCTGCCTACCTCTCTGGAAAATAGGCGTGAATCTATGTATGTATAATTGTATATATATATATATATATATATATATATATATATATATATATATATATATATACATATGTCAAATATGCACGTTTCATTACGTAAACTTTAAAATACAAAACATTATTGACATATTTTCAAAATAAATAAGTAAATAGTTTCAAATCTGGTGTAGAGATATTTGTCAAATGACAGAGTGAGGAAGGGTACACGATACAAACTGTGACGTTATTGTTATTTAAATGCAGCTGTCTGAGGGAGAGAGCGCGATATCCCCATTTTTTCTTGTATGCTTTAAAACATTAATTACTGCCTAATTTTGCAACCATTTTTGATATTGCATTCACAAAAAGAATGAGTTGCTCTTAAGTGTAAATAATGTACCCTTTTGTACACGTAATACTTTATTAGACTACGGGTCATAAAATGACATAGGATACCTCTCATCCAAAAAAAATTTGATATAACCTAGATTGACGCAAGCGAAGACTTAGGCAATATCTAGTAAATAAATAAAGAGGTTCTGTGGCTATTTTTAGATGCATGTTTTGGTTTTATGTTACCCCTCTGGGAAACAGGCGTGAATCTATGTATGTACGTATGTACTAATAATTATTATAAAGCTGAAGAATTTATTTGTTTGTTACTTTATTTGGTTGAACGCGCTAATCTCAGGAACTACTGGTTCGACTTGAATATTTTACTGTTGTAATATAACATCACGTTACGACCCACGGGGGCGGCGCAGTAATCATAAACCACGAGCATAGCTAGTTTTTTATAAAACATTATTATTATATAATTGTGAAACTTTAAACTACCATTGTTAAACACTTTTACTTATTACTATTTACTTCTATTTAAGCTATTTAATTATAAAACTATTCAGATTTAATTTTAACTTTTCTCTTTCCCCGACGTTTTGGTTGCTTTTCAGCAGCCATGTTGACGGGGAGACTAAGATGGTGGTTTTTTCAATATTCTAAGTGTAGTTATGTTCAAAGTACCCGAACATAATTTAATAATTCATGTTTCTATTAACGCAGAATGAACTCAAAGTATCATGAAGTCTGGCTGTGTTTTGCTTCTTCTTGTGTTTGACTATTTGAATTACTGGATCCCAACCATCTTCTCCATTGAAATTAGGATGTTTTTTAATTTGAATAGCCTCGCGAAGCAAAATTTAGGAATCGGTGTTTATTTGCGAGTATCTTTGGTTTGTCAAATCGCAGATAATGGTTGGTCCTCTGTTGCACATGTTCACACACAGCAGACTTCAACGAGCGTTGGTATTTTACATCAGGCATACCTGTTCTTTTATGCGGGTACCTATGCTTCTCTTGGTTTGACCAATGTATGAGTCCACAGTCACAGTACATTGGTCAAACCAAGAGAAGCATACGCTGTCTATTGATGAAACCGCATGCAAATCCGATCGGTAGTTTTGAGTTTATTGAAAGCAGACAGACACGGCGGGAGACTTTGTTTTATAATATGAAATGATAGTGATGCACTTGAAAAATATATGTATGTATATAATGCCATTTTCGTAAATCGTTGCACGCTCGCATCACTAGGCAGACAATAATTATAACTCATTTATTATATAAAAAATGGACGAGTTAAGCAATCGGTCTAGTTATAACCTTGACATTGTAAAAGAACATAATTTAACCTACATTTACCGTCGCAATTTGGTCATTGTGTGTAACTCTGTAAGTAATCGAGGATGGTCGGTGACTCAAATTATTTCAGCTCTGCCCAGAAAAATAGTAGGTCATATTGGATGGCGTAGTGGTTTAAGTGGTCGCCTCGCCGCTGCCACTGCGCCGAGTGTTGTGGGTTCGAATCCCACACGGGACAAAAATTTGTGTGATCCACAAATCGTTGTTACGAGTCTGGGTGTTCTTTGTGTCCGTTGTTTGAATATTTGTAAAGTTTCCCGCAACACAGGAATTATTCCTAGTGCGGGAGTAGTCCTTTTTAACAAAAAAGCAATTAGTACTTAGTTGGTTACTCACGCTTTGGTGTAGAACACATGGGCTGGTTTGTAAGTGTGATAGCATGTATATGAAGCAATTGAGACTGTCAATCGAGGGAGAAGGTTACAAACTATCTGCGACTAGGAATCAAATGATTACAATAGCACAACTGTTCCTTTATCTTGAAAAAAGTTACCTAACTGTATGTATGTATCTTATGTGGGGGCCAGGCAGTGCAGACCGGCGACACTTCGACCCAGTGGGATCTTTTGTGTCGACACTCTCCCAATAACGACTGCCATAGATGTTCATGGCAGCCGAGACCGACAGCTTAACGTGCTCTCCGAGGCACGGAGCAGGCGATAATTGTCAATCCATACGCACATAATTTTGAAAAGTCTTTTAACTTCCGAAAGTCAGAGGTGCGCGACGTGGGTTCGAACCCAAGACCCACTGCACATTGCGCGAACAATGCCGAAATACTACGAACGCGATTCGACAGCTTGTGTCAAATGCATGGTTGTGTGCGTGTATTGTTTTTTCATTACTTTAATGTATTTCTAATGCATATTTTATAAAAATATTAGGATTCGCCCCTTCTTCTCCATATAAACTTTAACTGTGCCAAATTTCATACTCCTCCGTCCGCGCAGTTTTGTTTTTTTTTTTTTTTATACTCTAATAGGCTTGTGTTTGACCGCGATCTCACCTGATCTTAAGTGTAGATGCAGTCGACGATGGAGCACGCTTGCCTAGAAGATACCTATTCACTCGCGACTTGAAGACACCCAGATTGTACTCATCGGGAAACACAGACTTAGGTAGCGAATTCCACTCCTTAGCGGTACGCATTATAAAATTGGAAAAATTGGAAGCAAATCGCTTCGTGCGTAAATGTGGTATATCCACCATGTACCTGTGTCGCTGGCCTGATTGTCTGGTCGTCCGATGGTAGAATGGGTAAAAAGGGGTACGAAGTTTTTGCTTCACGTATTAATAGATATATAAAGAATACATACATACATACATAGATTCACGCCTGTTTCCCAGAGGGGTAGGCAGAGACTACGGATTTCCATTTGCTACGATCCTGACACACTTCTCTGGCTTCATTCACTTTCATCACATTCCTCATACACGCCCGTCGGTTCAAGGTGCTCTTAACCTGGCCTTTGTCCAGAACGCCTCCGATCTGATCAAGAAACGTTCGCCTAGGTCTTCCTCTTGCGACTGTTCCATTCACACTAGCCTTATAAACTTTCTTAGTCAGTCTTTCCTCGTCCATTCTTTCTACATGCCCAAACCAGCTTAACATACCCTTATTCTTGTCACCATATCAACTTTCATGCCGCATCTCTCTCTAATCACACTATTCCTTATTCTATCTTTCAGAGTCACACCACATATATTTCTCAGCGCTCTCATTTCTACAGCATTTATTCTGCTCTCATGCTTCTTTTGCCATACCCAACTTATAAATAAAGAATAATGTATAATATATTGTGAATGTCTGATTTGAAGTCAAGTTTAAAATATGGTTTATTATTTTGACACTATAAGTGTCATTAGTGGCTCGGAGAGCACGTTAAGCCGTCGGTCCCGGCTGCCATGAACATCTATGGCAGTCGTTATTGGGAAAGTTAGTACCCTCTAATATCCTGACACTGGTCTAGCCTCAGGGTATCGTTAGCCTTCGGGTTGCGGAGGTCAGGTGGCAGCCGCTCCGTGTAAAAACTGATATCCAGTCAAATCCGGTTAGACTAGAAAAAGCCGACCCCAAGTGACTTGTGAATAATATAGGCTAAGGGAGAAGAAGATCTTGTCCCGTGAATCGAATCTATCTCATCCTAATGGGAGGTCTAAATAATGCGATCAGCGACTGCGACACACAATGCGATGTCGGCTAGACTTAACAAAAAATAACAATTACGACAATATCATAACAATTATTATAATGTTATATAAGCGAGGTCCAAAGTAGTACAAGGGCGCTCAGTTATTATTACTGTCAAAATGTACAATACACAGTATATGGCAACAACTTAGATAAATACTATTGTTTGGTCGTTTGAAAAAACAACGTTTTAGATACTGATAATATTCTATCACATACACACAACACCATCTAGCCCAAACTAAGCAGAGCTTGTACTATGGGTACTAAACAATGGATAAACATACATATACACTTTTTTTTTTGTTAATGCATACATTATATACATAGAAACACCCAGACCAAGATAAACATCCACGTTCATGCACACAAATGTTTGACTTGTGCGGGAATTGAACCCGCGACCTCAGGCGTGGCAGTCGGTTACATTAACCACTACGCCATCGAGGCCGTATTTATTCATAGTTTATACATATTTATTAAAAAAACATTTTGAGAAGCAAGAATCCCATTGGTATAACAAAATACATAACATCTAACGTATACATAATAATATCAGCCCTGTATTTAACTACTGAGCACGGGTATCTTCACAGTGTCAGAAGGATTAGGCCATAGTCCACCACGCTGGCCCAGTGCGGGGTTGCAGACTTCACATATCTTCGAGAACATTATGGAAAACTCTCAGACATGCAGCTTTATTCACCATGTTTTCTTTCACGGTTAAAGAAAGAAAGAAAAAGAAAAAAATATTTTTTTTTTATTCTGGCACACAATACATGAAAAAATAAAATTAAAATAAAGAAATACAAAATAAAAAGCAGAACAATATATAATAAAACTAGAAAAAGAAAACAAATATTAAACACTATAATTACATTTCGTTTCTGCTCACTGTCAACACCACACCTGCCGCTTAACTTAACGGTAACCATAGATTATATGACGGAAACTGCCTCCCATCAAGTCAAAGCTAGTATTGTCAGTGAGCAGGCGATACAAAAATATTCTATTGAATTATATAAATATAAGTTTGAATTAAGTTCTAAAAGTAATATGAAAGTGTGTGTCCCATCAGTGCCAAAGTTTGGACATCGCTCAGCGTACGTTGCGATTGTTAAATCGCAACACTGGTATTCTGCGAAATCCAAAAGCGAGCGATGTTTAATACGCACATAACCTCGAAAAGTGAGAGATGCGCGCCTTGGGATCGTACTCGAGACCTCTGTTTGGTAGTCCAATGGTCTCCCAATAGGCTATATATACGCTCGCTTTTATGTACAAAATTACAATATACTATAAACTGTGTCTGCCTATATGGGTTCATTATTAAGGTACTTATTATAGATCTTTGTCTAAAGCTGAGGTCGCACTTGTAGCGGGTAGCGAAATTACTTCCAAATAATTTAACTGATTTGTTACTACTAGATTTTGCCTCCAGTTTCACTCACTCGGGAACAGTACACCTGTGAGGATATGTCGTTTTCTGTATCTCCGATAATGTGTATTCAAAATTTCATGATGATCGCACGAGTAGACTGTGAACACGTAACAAAAAACCAAACGCATTCGCATTTATAATGTTACTAGATATTACCCGCGGCTTTGTTCGGCATAACGTAGGTACATAGATTGTGTCAATCAATTCCTACCCTTCAGCACCAGTACTTTTTCCTGGATGAAAGGTATCATATACATCTAACAACATGTATGCGAAATTTCATGATGATCGGTCGTGTAGTTAAGGCGTAAGGCGTAAATAACTCACATTCGCGCAGAAATACATGCACTTACAGTTAAATATAGACATTTTGTAGTATTGTCTTATGTTTACGCGAATGGTATACATTGAAATTAAGCACTTCATACGGATTTTACCCGACCTGGGAATCCAAACGGCAATCCCACTATTGTACAATCTTTTTAAGTTTTCTGTTAGATAATTTCCAGTAACTAGGCGAAAAACATGTTTACATAGCTATCTCACAATCGCTGTCAGTGAGACCACAGCTCAAACGAAAATGTAATTTAATACTATTGTTACGCCCGATTTATCAATATTTATTATAAATCACTTTTGTTAACAGCCTCTTGACCTATATGTTTTTATTTAAAAGGTAGTGATCTAATTAGATTATTATATTTAATAAGTGTGCTTGTATTTAAGTCATAAGACACAGCGAGTATGCTGCTCAAAATTCGCCAAAGATAAAAATAATTGTATATTATATTATCCTAATGTTTTGATTGTCTTTTAAGCCTCCAACACAAAAAAAATTTTACTTGTTAGTGATAGGAATATGTTGAGTTATATTTGAAGCTTAAGTCGGTACCTACTTTCTTGCGTGGTTAACGCAAACATTGTACATGAGTAGAAAAATAAGTTATTTGTAAGTAGACACAAGAATACGCAATTATATTTTAACTTTTTGCAGTGCAATTTTTGTTTTAGAATATTCTTTTTGATGTCGGTTTACCTTTTTGTTACAAACTTTTGTTTATTATAATTGTATCGCTAAAAGGCATGGTATACATACATAGATTCACGCCTATTTCCCAGAGTGGTAGGCAGAGATTACGGATTTCCATTTGCTACGATCCTGACACACTTCTCTGGCTTCATTCACTTTCATAACATTCCTCATACACGCTCGCCAGTATAAGGTGCTCTTAATCTGGCCTTTATCCAGAACGTCTCCGATCTGATTAAGAAACGTTCGCTAAGGCCTTCTCCTTGCGACTGTTCCATCTATATATATAAAACTTTTCCGTTACTGAGTGACTGACAGACAACGCACAGCCGAAACTACTGAACGCAAGAAGCTGAAATTTCGCATGTATGTTCCTTGTAGAGTGTAGGGGAGCACTAAGAGAGGATTTTTGGAAATTCCACCCCGAAGGGGGTAAAAGGGGTGAAACCCGATATTCACACGGGAACGGGACATACGTAGGTGAAACCGCGGGAAAACTACTAGTTTACTTATAAACTTTCTTAGTCAGTCTTTTCTCGTCTCTTCCTTCTACATGCCCAAACCAACTTAACATACCCTTTTCTATTCTTGTCACTATATCCACTTTCATGCCGCATCTCTCTCTAATCACACTATTCCTTATTCTATCTTTCAGAGTCACACCACATATATTTCTAATGTTTATATATCCCACACGCAGATTAAATGCACGGCTAATTGTTAATTATCTAGATACATCGTACCGGTGCACCTTGACCACATGCGAGCTACCGTATGAGAAGTGCAGGTCGTGAACTGCGCATGAGTAGGAGTGTTAATTAGAAAATTAAGGGATACTTGATTTATACCGCAGCATCGCTAGCGTTAACGTAGTTTATGACAATTTTCTATCCCCAAGAACTGGTTTTTTTTTTCTATATGAAAAGTACCTTATGTCCATATACCCCTGATAAAGAATATGCGACATTTGATCATGATGATCGGTCGAGTAGTTGACGCGTGAAAACGTAACAAACAAACTCACATTCGCATTTATAATATTAGTTAGCATAAAAAAATTAAGTAAGCACTTCTTATTGATGACGTCGTGGATCAATTCATATAGCATACAAAAACTAACAAAAAGATGCCTGTTCAGTTCGCAAAGATTTTTTCTAAAATAAATGTTGTCTAAGTTACTCCTTATACCACCATCCATATCCACCTGTCTGCCAGTGAAAGTCCCGTCAAAATCCTTCCGGCCTTTTCAGAGATTAATCGGAACAGACAGACAGACAAAAATGTTAAATATAGAATTTTGTTATAGGTAAGTAGGTACTGTATATACTGCATTTGGTAAAAAGCTGTTATTTTGACATTACAAACAGAGACTTAAATTTTATTTTATTGTATAGATGGTTAATGTCCATTTTCTATATTAAGAGACGAGTCGTTTTGCCTACGATTAGATTTTCGTCATAAAGTAATTTTATTTGAATAATTTTCCCATACATTTTGTGTGCCTTGTATGCTTAAGAGATTGTTGGAAGGTAGGACGTATGCGTACCTTGTTAAGTATGGGAGCGTTATGTTATTGACTTTTCGAGGTCCTATTATATTTTGCCGAATGAATGTGATGATAATATGGATGAGGCATTAAAAAGTTCTTTATTGTTTCTTAGTGCGAATGAGGCGTTTTGGGAGAAGATGATGGTGGTACCGGAGATGGAAGAATGTACGTTTCCGTCGTGATATACAAACCGGGGTTAAATGGGACCATTCATATTTACTACTACTTCTATACTACAATTACTATGTGTTTTATTCCTTAAAGATAAATCCCAATAACACAACATTTCCTGGGACATGTCACCGGGACTTCATGATAGTTCATAACCACAAGCGGAAAATTACGCCACGAAGCTATGAGACAATCCAACTAGTATGAGAGCAGCGATAGCTCAGTGGGGAGACCAACAGACTGCAATGCAGAGGGTCTCGGGTTCGAACCCACGTCACGCACCTCTGACTTTCGGAAGTTATATGACTTTTCGAAGTTATGTGCGTATTGAATGACAATTATCGCCTGCTCCGTGCCTCGGAGAGCACGTTAAGCCGTCGGTCCCGGCTGCCATGAACATCTATGGCAGTCGTTATTGGGAGAGTGTCGACACAAAAGATCCCACTGGGTCGAAGTGTCGCCGGTCTGCACTGACTGGCCCCCACATAAGATAAGATAAGATCCAACTAGTATTATAAATGTGAAAGTTTGTGAGATTGTATGTATGGATGTTTGTTACTCTTTCACGCAAAATTTGTGTGTGTCCTCCAAACCGAATTTGTGTGTGTCCTCCAAACCGAATTTGTGTGTGTCCTTCAAACCGAATTTCGGTCACGGCGCGCGGCGGCCAGTCTTAACGGAGACCGGCTATCTGCGCAGGAGATATTATACTGCACAAATGTGTGCGTAAACACAAGTGCACTCTCTGTTTCTTAACTCTCATGATCCAATCGGACGGTAATCCGACACGACCGGAGAGAGATCAGGCGCAGGACCAACGGTTTTACGTCCTTTACGAGGCACGGGGGAGTCTAACACTGCCAACTTCCTAACTGCGGGCTGCTATACAGTTTTATTAATAGAAATCCTAATAACATTTTGCTGGCCTCAACCAGTATTCGAACCTGAGACCTCATGCACAGCAGTCGCATTTACTACCGCTGCGCCACGGAGGCAGTTGATTTACGCAAAAACTAATGAACGGATTTAGATGAAACTTTACAATATCATTGTTTATACACAAGGAAAACATATTATAGGCTTCTAAAAATCTATCTTAAATTAAATCTAAATTGAATTCGCGAGAAAAATCTAGTTAGAAATAATAATAATAATAATACCCAAGCAAAGAATTGAACCCAGACCTCCCAAAAGGTCTTGACCAATGGTACCTAATATTCTGGTACCTAAGTTTCTATGTATAATATATAAGTACTTACAAAAAAAAAGTATATATATGTACGTTTATCCATTGTATAGTACCCACAGTACAAGCTGTGCTTAGTTTTGGCTAGATGGTGTTGTGTGTATATGATAGAATATTATATATTAATATTTATATACGGAAAAGAAGATATGTGAGTAGCGCACGAAAAGTGAAGATTCAGTAACTGCTGACTGCACGGATGCCGTAGTGGTTTAGTGGTCGCCTCGACGCTGCCACTGCGCCGAGTCTTGTGAGTTCGAATCCACGGTACACAAATTTGGGTGATCCACAAATGGTTGTTCCGAGACTGGGTGTTCTTTGTGTCCATTGTTTGAATAATAATAATAATAATAACAATTTACAAAAAACTATTACTGAAAAAATACATAAATATACAGAGTTAAAGGATGAAATATTAAGAATCTGGAAAATGAACAAAGTATATATTGTCCCTCTGGTCCTCTCCAGTACCGGGATCATACCTAAACACCTTCACCACTATCTACAACAACTACAAATGCCACCTAATCTATACATGACTATGCAAAAAGCCGCTATACTGAACACTTGCCGACTCGTGCGGAAATTTTTGCAAGAAGATGTAACTCCTGAACATTCACCCACAAATGAACTCCACTTGGTCTGAGCCCGTGGTTTTCATTCATTGACCGAAATTTTTTATGAATTTCGAGAATATAAAACTGTACATAATAATAATAATAATTATTTATTTATTTTCTCACAACAATGTATAGATGTTTTAAAAAACTCGGTATTACCTAGGTATCATAATAAATCAGGTATATGTATATATTGTAGGAGACTGGTGCCTAAGCTAGGCTCGGAGCCTGTGTTTCAGGCCACCAGGTTCCCACCCCATTTACACATTTTACGTTTAAATGATGTACTAGAACGCTGACAGTAAAATAACTAATAACTGTGATGAAATGAATATGTTGTGCAATTTGATTTTAATCTAGAAGTAAAAATAGTGTTAGTATGCGTGTGTGTGTGTGTGTGTGTGTGTGTGTGTGTGTTTTTTGTGTGTGTGTGTGTGTGTGTGTGTGTGTGCGTGTGTGCGTGTGAGTGTGTGTGTGTGTGGTATGGGGTAATGTTTATTGGGATAAAGACAGGAACGGTAGTATGTTTAAATTATATTGGTAAGCATATTTTTAGTATCGTCGTAGTTTAGTTTTAATAGCCAATCAGTCAGCCTCTTTTTGCACTTTTCCTTTGAGAGGTGCAAGATGTGTAATATCTTTTTCGTCTTATAATATAGGTAACCACCTAGGTAACAGATGTTTTCTGATGATGGATATGACGCACCGTAATATTTGTAAAGTCCTCCATGACACAGGAATTATTCTAAGCGCGGGAGTTGTCTTATATAAACAAAAAGTAGCGATCGAATTGGGACGTTTTCTCTATTGTTCTTGTCTATATATTAATACGTGAAGCAAAAACTTTATATCCCTTTTTACGAAAATTACTCGGACGTAGGAGTATGAAATTTGGCACAGTTAAAGTTTATATCGAGTAGGAGGGGCGAATCCTAATATTTATATAAAATATGCATAAGAAATACATTAAATTAATGAAAAAACACTGCACGCACACAACCATGCGTTTGACACACGCAGTCGATACGCGTACGTAGTATTTCGGCGTTGTTCGGCAGATGTCGTAGAAATCTTCGTAACTATGGTTATATATGTGGAGTAGGTGACTAAATGAAATGTGATTATAATGATATAGTTATAGACAATAAAACCTTAAAAACGATCAACTTTAAAATTTAAATCATGTATGGGCGAATTTCGATTACTTGGCGACTGCTAGTCAATATAATAATATGAAACATAACATTCCATTCCTTATTTATATTATTAATTAACATCTAAGAATGTGTATTTATTTATTTGGTGAATAAATATTTTTATTATTTCATCATCATTCTCTTGCCCTGGTCCCAATTTATTTGGGGTCGACGCAGTATGTCCTTCGCTTCCATACTTCTCTGTCACCCGTCATCTGATCATTTACCCTTTTTCCTTTCATATCCATCCATCTTTTCTTTGGCCTTCCTCTCTCTTTTCGTCCCTCTACCCTCATATCCATCACTTGCTTACCTACATACGTATCATCTCTTCGCATAACATGTCCATACCAAGCCAAACGATTTCCTTTCACCTTCTCATCTATGGGTACCACTTTCAGACTACCTCTTACGTATTCATTCCTAATTCTGTCCATTCTCGTCACTCCACACATCCATCGTAACATTCTCATCTCTGCTACATCCCATACATCTACATCTTCTTAGTAGCTTCTTAATGTCTATAGCAATAAATGTTTCTTCCTTTACATAGTCTGGTACGCCGCGCTGTAGCTATCACTCATCAAAACAGCCCAGATTAGGAACATCAGATTAGGAATCGGATGCAGTGCGAATGTATTCATTAAATTATACACTGGTTACTTTGGTCCGTTAATATTCTAAATTGGCACTCCACACATCCATCGTAGCATTCTCATTTCTGCTACATGCAATCGTTTCTCATCCATCTTCTTAGTAGCCCAACACTCAGCTCCATACAGCAAATATTTTTATTATTTCATTATTATTAAATTGGTTTGGGAAAATCCTTTGCAAAATAATCAAAGTACAATAATTGTTCCAATGCTATTTAATTTACAGCTTAGCTTTAGTGGAAGTGTAGGTTATTGCGTTAGCTATATATCAAACCTTTAACACAAGTACAGACATCAACCTATTGAATCGTAGCGGCACACTGGTGGCCAGACACAATAGTTTTTTAATTATGTCTGGTATTTTAACACTTGAAAGATTAATGACAAAATCGTGTGGATCAGATTTTTGACATACGTTGCTATGAAAGTGACATATTAACGGCTATATTCATAAAAATTACAAGAGGGTTATAACATCGAAATGAATATGTAATTGTGTAACAAAACTAAAACAACGCTCATGACGTAATGAGCGTCATAAGATGGCCTCTTGTCTAAAAAGATGTTTCTGGCACTGTGTATTTATTTGTCTAAAATGCAGTTACATCATACATACAGTGGTGGACATATAATTAAAAACACTTATTTGCAAATCTTCCCGCGGAGACGTTTTCCTTGGACGAGCCTTTCTAACAACACTTTAAGTAGTTCCGTTTCTTTTATAATGAGCAATACCGTTGAAAACTTTCTTCACAGAACATTCTAGATGATTAGTAATTCTTCTATAAGTCCACTTTCGATCTAAATGTAATTCAACAATTAATTGCCTAGTTGACTCGTCACAACTCCTATTTTTACCCATTTTTAACAAAACTTATTTTCATGTAATACCAAATTGACGTTTTATTGCCGCCGAAACTACAGAAAAGCGTAGAATAAGGTTTTCTTTTAAATTTCAAAAATGGAATGAACCATGGATTCTATTTGTAAGTAGTTGTCCAAGCGGCCAGTAATAGAAATTCAACTATCATTCACATTTAAACTCATTTAATAATTAAAGATAGAACAGATTTCTTTTTTTTTATATTTTATGTGTTTTTTAGCTCATTGGCTATATTCTGGTATAGTTAATAGTGATTTAATCTATATATTTTTTACTCATAACGATAGTTCATTCTGTGTTTACCTAAGTTTTATGTACTGTTTCTAATTATATGTCCACCACTGTATATGATTAAGAGATCTGTGAAGTGTGTACTGTAAACGTTGTATGAGATTACTTGATTCGTGCATGGTGATAAAATGTATGTTAGTTGCTAGATTCAGGCAAAGCTTGAGCCTATGAGAAGATACCTGCAAGAATTCAAGACTACTCTTTTAAATCGCCATAAAATTACAATTTCTTTATTATACAACTCATTTATGTACCAGGTGTTGCAGTCATGATGCCTTATATCAATGTCCGTATAAAACTGAATTCTTTATGAGACATACTTACTATTTAACTACACATCGTATTAAGTATTTAGTAAGATATTTTTTTATGAAAAAGGCCGCTAATGTGTAATATAATTGGGCTGAGAAATGAATACTATTTATTTTATATTAACTAATATTATAAATGCGAATGTGAGTTTGTTTGTTACGGTATCACGTTGTCAGGGGTACAGAAAAGGATATATAATACCTTTCATCCAGAAAAAATACTGTTGCTAACCTAACTAACCTACATTTACGCGAGTGAAGCTGCGTGCAAAAATCTAGTCAGAAATATATACTCTCACAAACACTACCCAAACTAAGTAATGAACCTACAACTTAGCAAACGGCCTTGACCCTCAGAAATGAATAGTATTTATTTTATATACAAACTAGCCGACCCACGCAACTTCGTCTGCATCACATAAGAGAGTTTTACTCGTTAGTGCAACATTTTTCATTGATGCTCCGCTGCTATCGGTCGTAGCGTGATGTTATATAGCCTATAGCCTTCGATAAATGGGCTATCGAACACTAAAATAATTTTTCTATACGAACCAGTGGTTCCTGAGATTAGCGCGTTTAAACAAACAAACAAGCACTTCAGCTTGATAATATTAGTACTTATAGATAAATTATTTTTGACTGTGACTTTTAACTAATAAATTTTCTGTAAACCGTATTATGTACAGCATCGTTATTAGGCAAACTAACATTGTGCATTTTAGAGAGTTCGAAAAATTTGAACCAAGTAGTTCCTGAGATTAGCGCGTTCAACCAAACACACAACGACTTGACGACCTCGATGGCGTAGTGGTTAGTGTAACCGACTGCCACGCCTGAGGTCGCGGCTTCGATTCCCGTACAAGTCAAACATTTGTGTGCATGAACATGGATGTTTGTCTTGGTCTGCGTGTTTCTATGTATAAAATGTAGAACGTATAAAATGTAATGTATGTATTTACAAAAAAAGAAGTATATATGTATGTTTATCCATTGTCTAGTACCCATAGTACAAGCTCTGCTTAGTTTGGGCTAGATGGTTTTTTTTTTAATTCGTTTATTTCCATAACATAAATAAAATGTGGTACATTTTTTACAAACTCGCCAAACTGTAAACACAGTTTGTTGGCGAAAGAGACGCTCTTTCTTAATTGTGTTGTGTGTATGTGATAGAATATTATTATAATTATATTATTAAACAAACAAACAAACAAACTCTTTAGCTTTATAATATTAGTATAGATAAAAAGCAGCAAATCATTCAACCGATTGCCATGCGACACTGAAGGTCGAAATAAGGAACTAATTGAGTACTAGAGCGCTCTTAAGCTAGCGTGACGACCCCGCCGGGAAGGAAGCAATCAAGATACTATTGAAAACACGTTATTACTGTACAAACTTATATATACTAACATATTTTGGAAAACGATTGGAAACGATTGCGGGAAACAAAGTGAATGGAGCTCTACGCGCTTTTATAAACAGACGAAATGTTTCCGAAAAGGCACGTTTGGCTGTTCATAGAGGACTTTTAGTGCCCACACTTACGTATGGAAGTGAAAGTTGGGTATGGCAAAAGAAGCATGAGAGCAGAATAAATGCTGTAGAAATGAGAGCGCTGAGATATATATGTGGTGTGACTCTGAAAGATAGAATAAGGAATAGTGTGATTAGAGAGAGATGCGGCATGAAAGTGGATATAGTGACAAGAATAGAAAAGGGTATGTTAAGCTGGTTTGGGCATGTAGAAAGAATGGACGAGGAAAGACTAACTAAGAAAGTTTATAAGGCTAGTGTGAATGGAACAGTCGCAAGAGGAAGACCTAGGCGAACGTTTCTTGATCAGATCGGAGGCGTTCTGGACAAAGGCCAGGTTAAGAGCACCTTGAACCGACGGGCGTGTATGAGGAATGTGATGAAAGTGAATGAAGCCAGAGAAGTGTGTCAGGATCGTAGCAAATGGAAATCCGTAGTCTCTGCCTACCCCTCTGGGAAACAGGCGTGAATCTATGTATGTATTTTGGAAACAAATACACATTCATTCACAAATACATATTTGTTTCCAAAATATAAGGAGTTTAACTAAGAAATTGACGTTCATGTCCTGTATCTTACCGCGCTATAATTATGCCCATCATTCGATGTCCACGGTTGACCAAAAAGAATATAGTAACTTTTGTAGATATACAAAAGAAATAAATCACACGAACACATAGAAAAAACTGCGAAAAGCCAACAAAATGGCAGTTTTCTTGACAGTCAGGATAATATTTTATAGAATGTTTAAAATATATTTATATTTCAATTTTTGTATTATTTTTGCGGCTAACACCTTCAGTTACAGTGGCCAGCCGCATACATTTTTTTTTCAACACCCGCACTATGTTTAGATCTTGTGTACCATTAGTTAGTAGATCTTTAATGCCAGTAATTGACAGACTAGTTTAAATTCCTCTAAATATATGTGTATTTTATTGCAGATTCATTTTAACTTTTCGATTAACTAATCAATTACTAAAAGTTTTACGACATAAACGATTTTTTTTCGTACAGCCTTATGCAATCATAAATTATAGATATTTTTTCATCTGACCTTATTATATAGTAATCAAACGCCAATTGCTTTAAAATACACTAAGATATATGAAAACGTTGAAAATATGGATAAATGTATTACTTATTCCATTTAGTAAGTATGTGATAAAATTAACAAATTTAACATCAATTTGGTTTGTATACATTTCCATCCTAATGGATTGAAGTTGGGTATACTATACTGTAACAATAAATAAAAGCATAATATTACATTTGAATTTGGAGTCTGTCATTCTTATATAAATATTCATTGTGCTTTCTTATTTTCGCGCCAATCGGTGTTAAATATTTTTGTGATATTAAAATGGAGTGGGTGGTAAAGAGAACCGAATTGCTGATGGAGCCAAATGCAATTTTTTAAACTCTCCTTTCGCTTGGTATTAGTCGAATGTTTTATAGCCAGACTAAATATTTCCAAAATATATGAGTACCTACTAGCTTCTGCGCGTGGCTTAGCTCGCGTAAAAGTAGATTAGGTTATGATAGTAACATTACTTTTTTAATAACATATAGGATATGTTACTCGCTGATAATATAGTTTTCAAATAGTGAAAGAAATTTCAAATCGGTTAAATTATTTTTGAGTTAAACCCATATAAACAAACAAACAAAAAATTAAATCTTTCTTCTTTATAATATTAGTTTAAATTTAACCAAGGAATTGTTAGTTATATCCTATCCTACATGCATATACTCGTAATATCGTGGTATCTTTACACATAGCAAATTATCCAACTTTCCGCACAATTTTCTTAACTGTTCTTTCCGTAAGAACCTTCTACAAAGTATAAGAAAACGTTGAAATTAAACTGCTATATACGGATTTTATCGCGTTGTTTATTTGACACTTTATTACAAAATTTTGAAAATTGTTTCACTACTACTACTATTAAACTTTACTAATTTTTAAGCTAATTAAATTATTATTAAAGTATTTAGATTTAATTTATTTTTACTTTTACACTTTCCCCGACGTTTCGGTTGCTTTTCAGCAGCCATGGTCACGGGGAGACTAAGATGGCAGTTGTCTCAATGTTCCAGTGTAGTTATTTCAAAGTACCCGAACATAATTTAATCATTGGTGTTTCTATTTACGCAGAATGAGCTCAAAGTATCATGAAGTCTAGCTGTGGTTTGCTTCTTCTTGGGTTTGACTATTTTTATTACTGGATCCCAAGCTGGTGGTACATTCCAACCATCTTCTCTATTAAAATTAGGATGTTTTTTGATTTCAATAGCCTCGCGAAGCATCCTTGGTAGGAATCGGTGTTCTTTAGCGAGAATCTGTGGTTTGTCAAATCTCAGGTAGTGGTTGGTCCCCTGTTGCACATGTTCACACACAGCAGACTTCAACGAGCGTTGGTGTTTTACATCAGCTATGTGTTCTTTTATGCGGGTGCCTATGTTTCTCTTGATTTGACCAATGTATGAGAGTCCGCAGTCACAATCTATTTTATAGACCCCTGCATCTTGTAAAGGTAGTTGGCACTTGACGGATGGTAGAAATTGACTTATCTTCGTTGGCGGCTTGAAGTATGTGTTGATTGAAGCTCTCTACCACGACTCTCTCTACAACGACATTAAATTTATTGTTTCTAAAAAAAACATTTAATTTTATTAAAATAATGAGTTTAATCGATTCTATTATTGATATAGAGTATAAGATTTTCGGTTCCAAAACGACTACAAATTCACGGTGTATAAAATAAAAGTCTTCTCTCTTAGCCTTTATTATTCCCAAGTCACTTGGGGTCGGCTTTTCTGGTCTAACCGGATTTGACTGGATATCAGTTTTTACACGGAGCGGCTGCCACCTGACCTCCGCAACCCGAAGGCTAACGATACCCTAAGCCTAGACCAGTGTCAGGATATTAGAGGGTACTGACTTTCCCAATAACGACTGCCATAGATGTTCATGGCAGCCGGGACCGACGGCTTAACGTGCTCTCCGAGGCACGGAGCAGGCGATAATTATATTCTATCACATACACACAGCACCATCTAGCCCAAACTAAGCAGAACTTGTACTATGGGTACTAGACAATGGATAAACATACTTATATACTTTTTTTTTGTAAATACATACATATTATACATAGAAACACCCAGACCAAGACAAACATCCATGTCCACGCACACAAATGTTTGACTTGTGCGGGAATCGAACCCGCGACCTTAGGCGTGGCAGTCGGTTACACTAACCACTACGCCATCGAGTCGTCAATTGTCAATCAATACGCACATAATTTCGAAAAGTCATATAACTTCCGAAAGTCAGATGTGCGCGACGTGGGTTCGAACCCGAGACCCTCTGCATTGCAGTCTGTTGGTCTCCCCAATGAGCTATCGCTGCTATATCCTATATTCTATTATAATAAACGAACTATCTAATGTTATTTTCTAAAGATATTGTCTGTAACACACTTTCTGAATCAAAGTTTGTTTTTACAAATAGATTTTTCGTATTTTTAGGGCCTTTTCTTTATAACAAGATAAATAAACAAACAGCTATATATGACCTAAGTTATGTAAGACCTAAGTTATGTATCTCAGTACTTACAAACTTTAAATTATGAGGATACTGCAGATTTGTTGATTGTTGTTAAATAAGCAATAACAAGTTCCATGATAATAATTACGATCTTGGCCTATTTTTGCATATATTTATATAATAACTATGGTTAATTGTATATAACTTAGTTCCTTGTAGTATATTGTAAGTGCCCTTAACGCCTGTGGCACAGGTTTACCCTAGTACAGGCACCCATATTAAAGTACCTATATTAAGTATTTTATGGACTGTATTTGTCTTACCACTGTAATCAATAAATAAATTATTATTATAATTTTAAAATCGGATAAGTAGTGCCTTAAATGTAATATTAATAATAATGTCCTCAAGACCGAATTACGGTCACAGCGGCCAATCTTAACGGAGACTGGAGATCTGCGCTGGAGTATAGTGCACAAGCGTGTGCGCAAACATAAATGCACTCTCTGTTCCTTAACATGATCCGATGGTAATTCGTCACGACCAGGGAGAGATCAGGCGCAGGACCAACGGCTTTAGGTGCTTGCCGAAGCACGGGGGTGTCTAACACCGCTATCTTCGTAACTCCGGACTGCTATTGAAATTTCTTAACAGATAAACCCAATAACTTTTTGATGGAGTGACTCGGGATTCGAACCTGACACCTCATGAACAGCAGTCGCATTCACTACCGCTGCGCCACGGAGGGTTTTCAAACAATAAGAAAACAATATTTTCAATTTTTATTCAGCTACTCGCTAATCGCCTCGCTAGTGCTCCGCCCCGACTTCGCACGGGTATGTTTAAGAAATTACAGACATTTTCAACAATTATCGTCGTATTTCAACCAATTTACATAAAACCTTAACATATATCTAAACCTACTTCATGAATTACTCTGTCTATTGGTAAAAACCGCATGAAAATCCGATCAGTAGTTCTTAAGTGTTCTCGGGAACAGACAGACAAACGCGGCGACGGACCTTATTTTTTAATATATAGTGAAGATATATTTCAATAGGGTTGGATTTCTTTACTAGATAAAAACCCAAATTATATATTAAAAGATACAAATTCAATAAAGATAGGTATCATTTGGATATTTTAGTATTTAAACATATAAAATTTATATAAAACTATATTTTACCTTTGGCTTCGTTCGCGTTAATGTACATATTGTCAATAAATTTCTATTCCTTGGGAACAGCAGCTTCTCGAAAAAAGGTACCCTATATCCTTTTCTGTAGCCTTGATAACGTGTATGCGAAATTTCACAATGATCGGTCGAGTGGTTAATGCGTGAAATTGTGACAAACGACCTCACATTCGCATCAAATATAATTTGTATTTCGAGCTCAATGATGCAAGTCTTTACAAAACTGAGTAAGGCTTTTTGCTCTAAAATGTCTGACTAAGATTACTTCCTTTCCGCATTATCTATACAAATGTTATAAAGCTGAAGAGTTTGTTTGTTTGGTTAAATGCATTAATCTCAGGAAGTACTATATCGAATTGAAAAATCGGCCTCGATGGCGTAGTGGTTGATGTAACCGACTGCCACGCCTAAGGTCGCGGGTTCGATTCCCGCACAAGTCAAACATTTGTGTGCATGAACATGGATGTTTGTCTTGGTCTGGGTGTTTCTATGTATAATATGTATGTATTTACAAAAAAAAAAGTATATATGTATGTTTATCCATTGTCTAGAACCCATAGTACAAGCTCTGCTTAGTTTGGGCTAGATGGTGTTGTGTGTATGTGGTAGAATATTATTATTATTATTATTATTCTAGTGTTATGTAGCCCATTTATCGAGGAAGGCTATAAGCTATATAACATCACGCTACGACTAATAGAAGCGGAGCATCAATGAAATATGCAGACGAAGCACAGGCCAGCTAGTTTAATTATAAATGTTAATATTTGCACTAACTTGAACAGTGACTTCATTTAAAATGCATTCTGAATGTAGATGCTTTTTATTTTTAAAATATACGTATAGGTTAAGGTTATGAAAATGTCTGCTTCAATGGCGTAGTGGTAGTGAATGTAACTGGTGCGCGTTTTATGTTCGACACCCGGTTGAGCAATAATTTTGGGGTTTCTCTGGCTAGAATTTCTAGTACCAGCATGGACGCCGAAACTAAGCTTAGTAGACCAAACCGGAGACTGCCGTGCTAGCAATTCAAATTTCTTTAGGAAAGGAAGAACATAAAAAGGAATTGGGAAGGAGAAGGAGCGAGGAGGGGGAAAGAGGGTCGTTGGACCGCCGGCACTCTCACTCACCGAACGAAACACAACAGTAGGAATACTGCTATTTCACGCCGATATTCTGTAAGAGCGTAGTCGTTCCTTGGTCGAGCCGGCCCATTCAAGCTGAAGTCAGCAAGGCTCTACTACCTTTAAAATCTTCACTGCTCCGGCTGGTGGTAGAAGATAAAGTCTAAATATATTGTTGGTTGCGGAATGTGACGTAAACAAGTAACGTCACGAATCGCTCGATCAAGAGGGTTAAGCGGGCTCGGCGCTCAATGACTCACTTTAACATCGAGCGGCGGACGGAACGGACGTGCTGCGTGATCGCTGTTGGGTGATCATTACAATCTCACGGACACTTTCGATTCTTATTTTCGAGTTAAAAAGTATTTCCGCGATTTCAAATACATCGGCATCCATTGTTTACATCTGATTCACGTAGTGTTGCCATGCCTACAGTTTTTACAATATTTGTACGGTGTTATCAGAGAAATTATTTCCTATTTAACTTGTCTGTAATTTTTCTTACGTAGGTAGTTATTACGAATGCTATTCTATAAATACCATTGTTGAACTTCATCATAGGTATGACCTATTTCTTAAAAAGTTATGTTTTAATGTAGAAGACCATAATAAATACCAATTTCTCAGTATTATACGTCTTTCTATAGTGCAAGCATGGCAACACTTTTTTTGTTTTTCTTGGGGGAATGCATCGATGCGTATCCCTCCGCGGGGGAGGGCGGAGGGGTAATGTCGGTCACACGGGGGTAAAAGAGAAAGATGGAATAAGGATGATAATAATTGACCTCCCAGAATATTCAGAAGCAATATTCAGAAGTATCCGTGGCTTATATTCACTTGTAATTGAATGTGGTCATCCTTAACCACATATATATCATTTTTTGTGGCTGTTGGTTCTTAGGCTAATATTGTATGGCAGGTGAAGAATGTCCTTTATTTACCTTACAATCCGCCTTATATACATACTTACACTAGCAATGAGGGTCTCGGGTTCGAACCCACGTCGCGCACCTCTGACTTTCGGAAGTTATATGACTTTTCGAAATTATGTGCGTATTGATTGACAATTATCGCCTGCTCCGTGCCTCGGAGAGCACGTTAAGCCGTCGGTCCCGGCTGCCATGAACATCTATGGCAGTCGTTATTGGGAGAGTTTCGACACAAAAGATCCCACTGGGTCGAAGTGTCGCCGGTCTGGACTGACTGGCCCCCACATAAGATAAGATAAGATACTAGCATCAACAAAGATATGGTAATTAATAAGCTGGTTAGTTGGTCTAAAAATAATAATACTTAATTTTCAGATCTGGTACTTTGTGTATGTCTGCTTGTCTCTTTTACTATGTCGGCCTCGATGGCGTAGTGGTTAGTGTAACCGACTGCCACGCCTGAGGTCGCGGGTTCGATTCCCGCACAAGTCAAACATTTGTGTGCATGAACATGGATGTTTGTCTTGGTCTGGGTGTTTCTATGTATAATATGTATGTATTTACAAAAAAAAAAGTATATATGTATGTTTATCCATTGTCTAGTACCCATAGTACAAGCTCTGCATAGTTTGGGCTACACGGTGTTGTGTGTATGTGGTAGAATATTATTATTATTATTTATTTTTTTATCGCAGGTCGTAAATGTAAATTCGTTAAAAATAAACGTGGCCTTAGTTACAACCAATCTAGTCAAGCTTGTTTTCTGTAGCACATAGTCACGGTAATGTTATCATTACCGTGACATAGTACAGAATAACTCAATGTTATCTGGTATATCTGGAAAGTAGTTTCAATCAATCCCATGTATTGTTTAAATATTTAACTGGAAACATAAATAATGACCGAAAGTTATGACTCTTTTGTTTTATTTAACTTGATCACGTCCGGATTTAACTGGACGGTTAAACAACCTCGTCTCGGTTTATTAACACGATTAAATTAACTTGAACCTTGTACAGTCAGCTACACAAACAACTTAGCATAGTAAGTTGGATTAGTTTTACTTGTAAAACTTCTCTCTTAGCCTTTATTATTCCCAAGTCACTTGGGGTCGGCTTTTCTGGTCTAACCGGATTTGACTGGATATCTGTTTTTACACGGAGCGGCTGCCACCTGACCTCCGCAACCCGAAGGCTAACGATACCCTAAGGCTAGACCAGTGTCAGGATATTAGAGAGTACTGACTTTCCCAATAACGACTGCCATAGATGTTCATGGCAGCCGGGAGCGACAGCTTAACGTGCTCTCCGAGGCACTGAACAGGCGATAATTGTCAATCAATACGCACATAATTTCGAAAAGTCATATATCTTCCGAAAGTCAGAGGTGCGTGACGTAGGTTCGAACCCGAGACCCTCTGCATTGCAGTCTGTTGGTCTCCCCACTGAGCTAACGCTGCTCTTACATAATTAGCATAATATATATATATATAATCATTGTACATACATAAATATATATGGTAACTCCATAAGTATTGTTAATCATAACTAAATTTATAAATGCGAATGTGTTTGTTTATTATATTACGCTTTTACTTCTTAAGACTGCGCCGAGCGTAAGACAGATAATGACAGAGCTCGTGCGGCGCATATTCAAATCGGCGCGCGGCCGCCATAGTCAAATTGTATGGAGGATTTGAAGTGCTTTTTTGATAAATTTGTATCTTTATTGTCAACCAATAACTTATATATTTAGGACGGACAACTTGTAATATAACTATTTATGTTTCATTTAAGCTGTAAAATAGCATAGATTTCTACTGTTATAATCTAAAAATCAAGTAACACGAGCTTACGTTTTTGCATTTTTATGCACATTCACGTAACTTTATAGGCGAAAATATTAATTATTTTAAGTTTTTTACACGGAGGAATTGTAAACACATTCATAATTATGGTAAACGTATATTTTATATTTGTATGAAACAAAAAGTGTTGATTTTATTCACTTAACTGTGACCATCTGTTTTGGCACATTTCGCTCGGCGCAGTCTTTACAAGCGATCACCATAAAATTTCGTATACACGTTGTTAAGAGTACAAAAAATTACATACCGTATCTTTTATCTAGAAAAAAAGGTACTGTTACTAACCCAACATAACCTTCTTTTACGCAGCGAAGCCGAGGGCAAAATATAGTATATTAAAAAGGCAGTGGCAGAAAATAATTTATTATTATTGTCACGTGCTTGGTTTGAGGGATAAGAATGTAAACAATATTACCGACTAAAACACGTATTTATCTTATATCTAATATCTCTCTCTATCTCTTATATCTAAAATTAAACTTAAAACCTAACACACATATACACATATACTATAACTAGCTTTAAACTATGTAGTATTGTCGCTTCTGTTCGTCCCGATATATACTTGACCGCTTACGATTGTAAACTGACTCGGCGAACGCTAGACTTCCCCTTTTATACACGGTTAAAGCGTTTCTGAAGATTTCTAGAAACGCCATACCCGGTATGTAAACAGTACGAAGATTCGAGAATGTGCCAGCGTTCTCTCTACTCTTCGCCTATCGACAAGCTACGTAGTTACGTAAGACGTCAATAGATGGCGCTGTTATAAATTATTAGACGGACCTGCCGAGTCTTCCCCACAGTGCCGATAGATGGCACTGGCTGTAACATTATTATGAAACAAACTAACTTTAAAAATAATGATTTTATGTTATTACCTCCTCAGATTGAAGAGGAATATCAGTATGTTATTGGGTTATAAAGTTCGAAAAGACTCTTATACAACAGCTTTGTCCGTCCGTCTGTCTGTCTGTTATACAGCTTTCAACTCAAGAACCGTAAGAGCTAGAGAATCGTGGTCAACGCCATTCGACTCAGCATAGTCGATATACTCCCGAAATGACTATGACCTTTAACCTCTGACCTCAAGGTCACGTGATATCATTTTTCCGAACTCTGAAATTTACGGCAATTCATTGCCATTTCTAACTTGTTTCTGTCAAGAACTTTCAGTAGCAGTTATACGAAGTCTGAAACTGTGAATTCTTAACAGTCAGGATATTCTTGGTTTGGTTTTTGTAAGCTTTCCCGTAAGACAGGATTGCTATTTCCAGATTATTCCCATTTTATTGTGAGACCAAAAAAGTCCACCACACACCACACCAGTTTTTTTTATACAACTAATGTGGCTAACGAGCATACGGTCCCCTGATGGTAAGTAGTCACCGTAGCCTATGGACGCCTGCAACACCAGAAGCATCACTTGCGCGTTGCCGACCCTTTAGGAAAGGAAGTGGGAAGGAAAAGGAGCGGGAAGGGGGAAAGAGGGTGATTGGGCCTCCGGCACTCTCACTCACCAAAGGAAACATAACAGTAAGAATATTGCTATTTCACGTCGATATTCTGTGAGAGGGTAGTTCTTCTCCGGTCGAGTCGGCACATTCATGCTGAAATCAGCGAGGCTCTACTGTGTGGTCTATAAATAGTTGTTCAGCGTAAATGTTCTTCCTTTGAATTTTAATAGAGTTCCGTAGTAGAGAATTCTCATTTTTTATCCTTTCCAGTTGTCTTTCTAGAGATTTTAAATGATAAAGATTTAAAATATAGAACATTATGAATTTTCTCACATGTCTACATTATTATTTAGCTGACTGTACGTTAGTATATATTGTTCTCATGTTTCACGTGTGAATGTCAACTGCCTTGTAGGTCTAGTGTCTGGTGTTTTCACAAAACGTAAGGTCCCGGTATCCAATCTCGGGTTCGTCAATCAAGAAGATATTTCAGTTTTTCTGTAAAGAGATGCTTAGTAATAATCCAGGGTTAGCAAAATGGCGATGCTTCAATTCCGCTTCAGTTTTGAAATGCTGTTGGTATTTGGTACAGTCCTTTTTCTTTTTGAGTTTTCCTCCTTCGTACTAGGAATACCTCCTGTGTCGCGGAGGTCTTTACAAACATTCAAACAGCGGACACAGATAACACCCAGACTCAGAACAACCATTAATGAATCACACAAAGATTTGTCTAGTGTGGGATTCGAACCCACAACACTCGGTGCAGTGACAGTGGCGAGGTGACCACTTAAACCACTACGCCATCTGTGCAGTCATCCGTGCAGTCTGATCGTGCCAAATTGCCCTCATATTAGAATCAGGCAATAGAAGTTCATTAGTGTTAAACACTTGTGCACCAAATTACCTTCTGCTTAACCGACCCGTCTCCTACAAGATTGGACGCCGTGACCGAAATTCAGTTTGGAGGACATTATATATGGATATAATTAAACCATTTAAACCAATTTCCATTCACTTCCAGACCGAATAATGAGAACTGATGACAATAAAAACAATAAAAATAAAAAAAAATAAAATAAAAACGTAAATATTTAAAGAATTATAAAGTATTCAAAGAATTTAATTAATTTAATTTTAACAAACAAAATTATATTAACTTTTAAACTTTCGCGTTGCATGATATATAATTATAATATGTGACGGGTATTAACGCGATCATGCATAATGTTTACCTTTTTTATGCTTGACGTTTCGACCAGGTTACACCGGCCGTGGTCACAAGCTGACTGGTGCTGCGATGTCATGTCTCCGTTTGTGAGGCAGAAGAATCTTGATTCACCCTCACTTTTGGCATATTTTTATTTGTCCATGTACCGTCACAAACTACACTCACGGTATCCTTATTACGTATGCTAGCCGTTGTGTCCGTATTCTGTGAATTACCTGACTGTGTAAAACAGCGAAGTTGCGTATTATTAATCACGGGATTCCTTTCGAGAATTCGGCAGCGATAGCTCAGTGGGGAGACCAACAGACTGCAATGCAGAGGGTCTCGGGTTCGAACCCACGTCGCGCACCTCTGACTTTCGGGAGTTATATGACTTTTCGAAATTATGTGCGTATTGATTGACAATTGTCGCCTGCTCCGTGCCTCGGAGAGCACGTTAAGCCGTCGGTCCCGGCTGCCATGAACATCTATGGCAGTCGTTATTCGGAAAGTCAGTACCCTCTAATATTCTGACACTGGTCTAGCCTTAGGGTATCGTTAGCCTTCGGGTTGCGGAGGTCAGGTGGCAGCCGCTCCGTGTAAAAACTGATATCCAGTCAAATCCGGTTAGACCAGAAAAGCCGACCCCAAGTGACTTGGGAATAATAAAGGCTAAGAGAGAAGAAGTTGCTCCAATGCGTCCAATTGCTCCATGTAATAAAATAATTAATATTTTCGCCTACAAAATTACGTAAATTTGTATTAAAATGCAAAAACGTAAGCTCGTGTTACGTGAAGTTTAGATTATAACAGTAGAAATCTATACTATTATATATTTTACAGCTTAAACTAAACATAAATAGTTATTTTACAATTTGTCCGTCCCAAATATTTAAGTTATTGGTTGACAATAAAGATACATATTTATCAAAAAACCACTTCAAATCCTCCATACAATTTTACTATGGCGGCCGCGCGCCGATTTGAATATGCGCGTACGAGCTCTATCATTATCTGTCTTACGCTCGGCGCAGTCTTAAGTGATGCTCCGTCATACATAATATGGCAATTGATTTTTACTTATACCTATAGGCGACAGCTCCCGCACTAAGAATAGTTCCTGTGTCGCGGAGGACTTTACAAACATTCAAACAACGGACACAAAGAACACGCAGACTCGGGACAACCATTTGTGGATCACACAAAGTTTTGTGCCGCGTGGGGATCGAACCTACAACTCTTGGAGTGGCAGCTGTGGCGAAGCGGCTACGTAAACCACTATTCCATCCGTGCAGTGCATTGCTTGGTACTAAGTATATTGTTCTGAATTAGGCTTGAATGCACACACAGCTTCACAAGCACATACATTTTCAAAAAAATTGTCGTAACTATAGAATGTGAACTGCCACAAGCAAAAATAAAACTCAAAACAAAAACCCTTCTTTTACCATTTAAGACATAACAATAAAAAAATACTAATATTCTAGCACATACACACAACACTATCTAGCCCAAACTAAGCAGAGCTTGTACTATGGGTACTAGACAATGGATAAACATACATATATATATTATTTTTTTGTAAATACATTTATATTATACATAGAAACACCCAGACCAAGACAAACATCCATGTTCATGCACACAAATGTTTGACTTGTGCGGGAATCGAAACCGCAACCTTAGGCGTGGCAGTCGGTTACACTAACCACTACGCCACCGAGACCGACAAATGAATTAACTCGTTAATGCTTAATAAACAAAATAGGAAGCCTTTTTGTAAACAATAATTTATTTAAATAAAAATATGACGCATACGCGTTACCCTTGGCAAGTGACAGTATGACGCGAATAAAAAAAAATGATACATTTATTTTTTAAATCGCATGTTTAAGGTTTTATTCAATAGGAATTGCGTCATGGCATATCCGTTTTTATAACCTTAGATATATATTTTTTTAAACGGAAGTTTAATAAATGTCGCATTAATTTCTTGACTGCCTAATTGGTAGTTATAAAATATGTGGCCTAAAGGTTTTTTTTATATATGGAGGAGGTACGTCCATATTTTGCTAACTACTGTTTCAAGGCGAGGCAAGTAATAAGAGGTGACGCTGCTATTTCTGTTCCTCGGGCTTAGTTCCAGACTCGTAATAAATTGCTCGCAATCGATCGCAATCGATCCCGAATGTACACACAGCAATCGAAATTACTAGTGCTGCGCCACGAAGGTAGTCGACTCTTTATATGAGTAAACTGGCAGCACATGCAGCGATACCCTAGGGGAAACCGTTGGACTGCCACGCCGAGGTCTCGAGTTTGATCTCGGCGCAGACACCTCTGATTTTTCCAAGTTCTATGCGTATTAAATATTGGGTAGTATTTAACTGTTCCTCAATTTTTTGCCTTTGTATCACCAAACAATACTAATTGCACAGCAAAATATGCTTACTAAAATTTTAAGAGATAATAGAGATAATAAGTCGACGCTTCGCGGGGCTCCTATATTTGGGTGGGTTTAACAAGGAACCTAACTTAACCTAACCCTACCGAGACGGAATGCAGCGATTTGACGCGTATAGGTGCTCGTTATGATATATTTAAGTAAGCATATTTTGCTGTGCATTGAGTATTTTCGGTGGTCATTATATTTAAACCCCTAAATATTTAACTTTCGCTCGATTTAACGGTGAGGGAAAACATCATGAGGATACCTACATGTCTGAGAATTCTCCATAATGTTCTCGAAGATATGTGAAGTCTGCCATGCTGCACTAGACCAGCGTGGTGGACTATGGTTTAACTTTTATCACATTAAAAACGGAAAAGCCGAGCAGGCTACAACAAGCAAAACCCCCTGTCACCTACTTGATTAACTAAAATATAGCTGCCGAAATGTGGGTGTAATTCACCTCTATATTTATAATTATTTATGTAAAATATTAGCAGTAGCCTAGTGGGGAAGCCGTCGGACTGCCAAGCTGTGATCTCGGGTTCGAACCTAAAGCTACAAAACTACTGCTAAACTCTGACTTATCCAAATTATGTGCGTATTAAATATTTAAAAAGCAGCGATAGCTCAGTGGGGAGACCAACAGACTGCAATGCAGAGGGTCTCGGGTTCGAACCCACGTCACGCACCTCAGAATTTCGGAAGTTATATGACTTTTCGAAATTATGTGCGTATTGATTGACAATTATCGCCTGCTCCGTGCCTCGGAGAGCACGTTTAAGCCGTTGGTCCCGGCTGCCATGAACATTTATGGCAATCGTTATTGGGAAAGTCAGTACCCTCTAGTATCCGGACACTGGTCTAGCCTTAGGGTATCGTTAGCCTTCGGGTTGCGGAGGTCAGGTGGCAGCCGCTCCGTGTAAAAACTGATATCCAGTCAAATCCGGTTAGATCAGAAAAACCGACCCCAAATGACTTGGGAATAATAAAGGTTAAGAGAGAAGATTAAATATTTAATTATCGCTAGCTTTAGCGGTGATGGAAAATATCGTGAGGATATCTACATGTCTAAGAATTCTCCATAATGTTCTCAAAGATGTAATATGAAGTCTGTCAACCCGCACTGGACCAGCGTGGTAGACTACGGTTTAACCCTTCTCAAATTAAGAAGAGAAAAGTCTGGCAGATGATAATTGCTAAAACCCCTGTCACCTACTTGATAACTAAAATATTGATGCCAAAATGTGGCCGTAATTCACCTCTGCCTACTGAATACAAGCTAGATATATAATTATTTATGTACCTAAATAATTTTTTCATTTGCAGTTTGGCAATGACATATAATTATTGTGCTCCGATATAATAGATTATAACGTATCTATAGAAACTAACTTAAGTAATAATTATTTCACAATAATAATTAACGTTATAATTTAAAAACTATGTATTTTAAATTCGACTTCCTCGCATTATGTAATATATAGCCTTATAATAATTAGATCGCTTCGGACAGTGGACGTATGCGTAACAGCTTTTCGTAAGGCCGCGGATTCCATTCCCCAGATGGAGAAAGTATTGTATCCGGTTACAGGCAATTCTTGGTACTTGCTTTCAATCTAACGTAAGATCGCGGCTTCGATTCCTAGGTCGGATAGTAGTATTAGGTTTTCGTATTAGGTAATAGTTTTACTGACCTTTTTGACACGGATGGCGTAGTGGTTTAAGTGGTCGCTTTGCTGCTCTCACTGCGTCGAATGTTGTCGGTTCGAATTCCACACGGGACAAAATATTGGGTGTCCACAAATGGTTGTTCCGAGTCTGGATGTTCTTTGTGTCCGTTGTTTGAATGTTTGTAAAGTCCTCCGCGACACAGGAATTATAAATAAAGAGGGAGAGGAGAATTAAAAAAAAAGTAAGGTCTCTTTGGAACCGATTTTTTCCTATTTGGAGAAAGTACAATAAGGCTCGAATTCGAACCCAAGGCCTCACTTAGACAGTTGTATTGTGTGATCAACACATAGTTGTTCGGTGTGTTCTTTGTGTCTGTTTGAATATTTGTAAGTCTATACAAACGTGTATTTGAAAACGTTATAGCTATAGTGGCCGATCAGTATTGATTGCGACTGCTGTGCATAATGGTCTAGAGTTCGATTGCCAATTCAAGAAAATTGAGATTGGGTTTTTATGTCAAGCAATTCTGAATATCATGGAGCCTGTTAAAATATGGATGGATCAAATAATACCTATTTATTTTTAACGGGTGGAAGATCCACCCTATTTCATACCTTCTCGCCATAATGGGAGGCGAGAGGGCTCTGTCGGGCTCTCCCAAGACTTCAAGCCTACCGACTTAAACCACTACGGTGTGCCAATTTGCTGCTTTGTAAGGTGGGTGGGTCGCTGGAACTAGAACTACATCGGCGACCCATCGAGCAGTGCCCAATGCAGGAAAAAAAAGATCGCCAGTGACGTCTCCTGGGGGATCAAATAATGCCTATCCCTACGCTGCCTACCCTTTCGGAGGTATGGACGTGAGACTATTATGTGTATCTAAAATAATCCCAAATACTCTAGTAAGTATGGTCATCTTTCTGGACATTACGTTGTCACCTGACACATAATGCCAACAAGACATCTGAATTAAAAATAAAGATTAGTACAATCACGACCACTAATATTGAATACTAGCTGAGCCGCGCAATTACGTCTGCGTCACATAAAAGCGACGAGTTACTCCTAAGATATTAATTGAAATCAAATGTAGTGTTTAATTTTGGTATAAATTTAAATACTTGTGATAAATAACGTATTTATTTGGATAAGGATTAAAAACACCTTCGCAAATGATGCATTATTTTAGAAAACATTGTTTTGTATCCAACCTAGGTGGCATACAAGCATACGGCCCACCTGATGGTAAGTGGTCACCGTAGCCTATGGACGCCTGCAACACCAGAGGCATCACTTGCGCGTTGCCGACCCTTAAGGTTAGGAAAAAGGCAGTGGGAAGGGGGAAAGAGGTTGATTGGGCTTCCGGCACTCTCACTCACCGAACGAAACACAACAGTAGGAATACTGCTATTTCACGTCATGTTCACGTTCATGCTGAAATCAGCGAGGCTCTACTACTCAAACAAAATTTGGTCGACCTTAAAAGATAGAGATATGCCATCAAGACCATTTTTTTTAAATTTTAAGCTTAACAGTTCCTTGACACTTGTTTGTTGCGTAACTTTAATTGTTTACGCAGCACACGCAACGGAAGCTCTCGGAAGGAATAAATGTACCCGTTTTAGCAACATTATTCATTGATACTCCGCTCCTATTAGTCGTAGCGTGATGTTATATAGCCTATAGCCATTCTCGATAAATGAGATATCCAAAACTAAAATAATTTTCAATTCGCACCAGTAGTTCATGAGATTAGCGCGTTTAACCAAACAAACTCTTTATTTAGCCTTATAATATTAGTATAGATTGTACAGTAATGGTCTCCATCGAATGTGTGAGCTCACTCTTTTAGTGTGGATACTTTTTGTTCGATCTAAGTACGTTAAAGGTATGTACATCTTAGATTTCAACTTTGGTTAAATATTACTAATACGTTGGGCAGCAGCGTGGCTTGCTTACCCTTGACATTGCGACATTGAAATCCATGAACGCCAGTATGACACTAGAGGCAATAAAATTAAAACCGGTCAACTTCGCGCCACACATACGCTCCAAGGGTTCCGTAACTAAAAAGGCAAGTGCATAAAGTTTCGGGTACGATTCTCGGATCGAGCAGTATTAATGGTATTTTTGTTAAGAAATTTTCAGTAACAGCACGGAGTTTCACATGCTCGGCCTAAGTCTAACTGGCGAAATGTGGGTGCAATGCACCTCTGTCTACCGAAGATATAGACATAAGACTGCATACTATAAAATAATTTAAATATAAAGAAAAGAAAGAAGAAATAAGAAAGGAGAAAGAAGAAAGAATACAGATGAAAGAAGAAAGAAAAAAGAAGACAGCCGAAAGAAGAAAGATGAAAGAAGAAAGAAGAAAGAAGGAAAAATAAATAAGACAGAAGAAGAAAGAAAGAAATCTTTATTGCTATATCTACAGCTTTCAGGTGGGCACAATGTGTATGAAGATAAAAATAAATAAGAAGAATAATAATAAAAAGGAAGAAATAAAAAGCACAGTAACATAAAATACTCAATAAACCTCTTGAGGCACATGCGTCCCACAGTTGCAGCAATCAGGACTCCAGTTCAGCATTTGCCTGGTCCCAAAAACCAGACACTGGTCTTCCACTGGAGCCTGTCATAGTGACGTACGGAAGCCAATATATATCTATATACATATATAAATGAGACTCGGTTTCCTTTGGTCACGCCATAACTTGAAAACGACTTTATCGATTGCATTCATATTTATTTTAAGGTTTCTACTTTGTAGATGGTTCTTACTACTACGGAAAGAAAAGAAAAGAAAATTGTCCAGAATATTTGATAATTTCAGAACACTTAACGACTATTTTAACCTCGCGAGTTTGACAGTTCGTCAAAGACGTCCTGTCTTTAGCTAACATCTAACGTCTGTCGGGTCAGCTAGTCTTCCATCTTCTATCTTCCATATATATAAATCTTCTATATATAAAAATCAATTGCTGTTCGTTTGTCTCGCTAAAACTCGAGAAAGGCTGGGCAGATTTAGCTGATTTTTGAAATGTTTGTCGTAATCCAGGGAAGGTTTACGTTGAGAAAATATAGAAAAATTCGTTAGGATACGTGATACGAAGTACACCGGGTCATCTAGTTTGTAATAAAATACACACTTTGATTGTTAAAATGCAGCTTGTCAGATTGTACACATAAATTAACACGTAGATTTAATAAAACAGCTAATATGAATATATAAATAATTAATGCCAAGGCGAACTTGATTTAGTTTGAATAATCAAACAAATTATTTATAAAAATCAACATTGAATGGTTTCATTTAAATATATGTACTTAATTGACAATTAAAGAATTTTGCATTAGTACAGCATTATACATTTATATAATACGGAATGTATTTTATTTAACACTATATTTTGCGCGTGGTTTTGCTCGCGTTTACGTAGTAACAGTTTTTTTTCTGTTCTCCTGATAACGTGTATGTGAAATTGCATGATGATCAGCCGCGTAGTTAAGGCGTGAAAGCGTAACAAACAAACTAGCATTCGCTTTACAAAGTTAAGTTAAAAAAAAATACACGCCACACATCAAATTATATTTGAGTATAATTACAACACTATATAAGTATACAACGTGTTAAGCTGGCCATAGTCCACCACGCTGGCCCAGTGTGGGTTGGCAGACTTCACATATCTTAGAGAACATTATGGAGAAGTCGGATAAGTAGGTTGCCTCACGATGTTCTCCTTCACTGTTCAAGCAAATGATAATTAATTATTTAATACACATAACTTCAAAAAGTCAGAAAAGTCTGCGTGGTGGTCCAACGGCTCGACTATTGCTGCTTTATCAATAAAAATAAAATATATTTTTGAGGTATGTTTTTCCTTGTACGGTCAGCTACATAAGTCGCTGAACATCACACAATTTTGTAACAATATTTTATGAATTAAGATCTACATATTATTGTCTAATAGTAATAAATTGTAAATCCGTGCCTCGGAGAGCACGTTAAGCCGTCGGTCCCGGCTGCCATGAACTTCTATGGTAGTCATTATTGGGAAGTCAGTGCCCTATAATATCCTGACACTGGTCTAGCCTTAGGGTATCGTTAGCCTTCGGGTTGCGGCGGTCAGGTGGCAGCCGCTCCGTGTAAAAATGAATATCCAGTCAAATCCGGTTAGACCAGAAAAGCCGAACCCAAGTGACTTGGGAATAATAAAGGCTAGGGAGAAGAGTAATAAATTGTGACTAAAATAACTATCCGATAACTGTTAATGTTGTGAAAGATGATAAATTACCACTATTGCGAATGATAGACCATTTTAAAATCTCGGGAGTGTTAATTGACTTATGAGGCTGAGTACATTAGGCAGAATAATCACTTTGGCAAGATTGCAGAGAGATACCTTGTGTAGAACTTAAATGCGTAGCGTCCTTGACCATGATAATAGGCATTCGATAGCAATTATGCACATTATTTGACCATACGGATGACGTAATTGTTATTGGTCACTTTGCCACTGCCCGTCGAGGGTATCCGGTTTGTTCCTAGCTCAGGAAAATAATTTCTTGATCATCACTCGGGCAAGTAAATTTTCTGATCCACAAAAATTCGATTTCCACACGAGACAAAATAATTATATAATCTACAAATAGATTTTTAAGTCTGGTTGTTGTTCTGTGTCCGATAAATAGGATTCAGGAAGAACAAATCAATATACATTTGTTCCTTACTTTAATAACAATATAATAATTGATTTATTAGTAGCCAAATTAAATACATATTAAAGTGAGCTCTGCTTTCCAATCTATCAATCAAGCGTTATTTAAATTTTGTGATAGACTTCCAACCAATATGGATAAGTGCTCCACTATTTATTACCATATTAATGGACATGTCTAAGCCATTCGATCGGGTTAAATTATATGTGTGTGGCATACGAAATAAGCAATGTTCACAAACTAATTGAATTATATTTAACTAATAGATATTAAAGAACTGATACAAGAAAATACGCCCAAACATTCGGCACTATGACTGTGTACTCAACTAGCCTGAAATATATTGAGATATGGTGTACCTCAAGGCAGTGACAAATGAGGAAGAAATAAAGAAAGACATAAATAAGTTTATTTAACGACATATTCATGGCAATCTATACTAATATTATAAAGTTGAAGAGTTTTTTTGTTTGTTTGGTTGAACGCGCTAATGTCAGGAACTACTATAATATCAGCCCTGTATTAAACTGTCCCACTGCTGGGCACGGGCCTCTTCTCACTGTGAGAAGGGTTAGGCCGTAGTCCACCACGCTGGCCTAGTGCGGGTTGGCAGACTTCACATATCTTCGAGAACATTATGGAGAACTCTCAGACATGCAGGTTTCCTCACGATGTTTTCCTTCACCGTTAAAGCAAGCGATAACTAATTATTTAAATACGCATATAACTTCGAAAAGTCAGAGATGCGCGCCTTGGGTTCGAACCCGAAACCTTTGCGTGGCAGTCCAATGGTTTCCCACTAGGCTATCGCTGCTATTTCAGGAACTACTAGTTCGAATTAAAATTTATTTCAGTGTTGTTAGCCCATTTATCGAGGAAGGCTATAGGCTATATTACATCACGCTACGACAAATAGGAGCGGAGCATCAATGAAAAAATTGCAAAAACGGGGCAAGTTCTCTTATGTGACGCAGACGAAGTTGCGCGGGTCTACTAGTAAAAATAAAACAACTCAAAAAGAAAGATAAAACATATATATTATTATTTGCCAGTTATGATTTTCATTCCACTTAAGTGACCTATTGTGGCCTGCCTAAAGGCCAATGTTCAATATTTTGTGCTGTTTCTGCTAATTTCTAGACAGAATCAGAAGAGGATCAAACCCGAGCTCTTATGCACAGTATATAAGTAGCAATGCAATGAAAATAATTTCACTGTATTTAAAAATAAACGTCGCAATTTATTTGTACAAATACTTAAGACTGCGCCGAGCGTAAGACAGATAATGACAGAGCTCGTGCTGCGCATATTCAAATCGGCGCGCGGCTGCCATAGTAAAATTGTATGGAGGATTTGAAGTGCTTTTTTGATAAATATATATCTTTATAGTCAAATTGTAATATAACTATTTATGTTTCGTTTAAGCAATTTACGTAATTTTGTAGGCGAAAATATTAATTATTTTAAGTCTTTTACACGGAGTAATTGTAAACACATTCATTGTTGTGGTAAATGTATATTTTATATTTGTATTAAACAAAAAGTGTTGATTTTATTCACTTAACTGTGACCGCCTGTTTTGGCATATTTCGTTTAGCGCAGTCTTAACTACTCAGTTACGAAATACTTTGAGTATCCATCATACTGACTGGTTAATATCTGATTATCTAAAAAGTATGTCGTAATTGCTAGGACATTATATAATATTAAAAACCCAGCCACGCTATGCTGTGGCTCAGTTTTCTAATATTTTTAATTGCCCGTCTCCGTAAGAACTACTAGGATAAAAGTACATAAAAGCATTCCTATATAGCAATGCACCAAAAAAATTCAAGACAATTTGTTGGCAACTTTTCGAGTTCTGCGGACACAAACATACGAAACCTGAATATTTATATAAAAAGATAGACACGTCCAGGCTTAGCGGCTGATTCTGACATTAATTACTAGCTTTTGCCAGCAGGTTCTTTTTCTCTGAATGAGGTATCTTATGTTACTCTGATAACATGTATGCGAAATTTCATGATGATCGGTCGTGTAATTAAAGCGTGAAAATGTAACAAACAAACTCACAATTATTATGAAAAATATATAAAAGTATTCTATTTCTCGTTATTTGGTAATTTTGTAAAGGCTTGTGTAAAAATTTCAAGGCAATCCATTGACGACATTTCAAGATTTTTGATTACAAACATACAAAAGCTGCATTTGTATATATAAAGAAATTAATAGACATAATGAATTGTGATATGTCTTTAATCATCTTATTTATTGATAATATTATTTCGACATCGTCTTATAATATCTTGGCAAAGGCTCAGAAGGCTATTGATTCAATGGTTTAATATTTTTACATTATATTGGCATTTCATTAGTTATGTTATTTTTCTGGTCAAATTTTTTATATTAACATTTTTTATTTTAGCATTTTAGACATCGTAAAGAAACCTGCGTGTCTAAGAGTTCTCAATAATGTTCTCGAAGATATGTGAAGTCTGCCAACCCGCACTGGGCCAGCGTGGTGGTCTATGGCTCTTCTCACATTGAGAAGAGGCCCGTGCCCAGCAGTGGGACGGTTTAATACTGGGCTGATATTATAATAATTATTATTGAATAAATGTATGATGAGCTCCAATCGATTTACGATTCCGATTATCAGTAACAGAAGATTATATTTTAAAGGATTTCTGTATATAAGAATCTGCACTCGTTGCTTAAGGCCAGTGCCTTTCCATACGTTCTCATATCTCATTGTGAAAGAGCTGTTAGCCTCGATAACGAGTTATATAGGATTAAGATACGTGTAATCGTCACATACGCGTCTTATGTATCGATTTGTTAATCGATTATACATATATCCTGTCGCTTCTGGGTTCCGTGGCACAGGTTTTATTTTGGGATTTAGTGATGTCCGTCGATTAAACATTCGATTCATTCGAACATTTAAATGATTCAATTGTATTCGATATTGTTGTATCGTAATTGAGCTTTGGAATAAGTATAATATACTTAATATTGTCTTACGTTTACTCGAATGTTATACATTGAAATTAATATTATACTTTCATACTCATACATTGGTCAAACCAAGAGAAGCATAGGCATAAAAGAACATATAGCTGATGTTAAACACCAACGCTCGTTGAAGTCTGCTGTGTGTGAACACGTGCAACAGAGGACCAACCATTACCTACGATTTCACAAACCACATATACCTACTCGCTTAAGAACACCGATTCCTACCAAGGATGTTTCGCGAGGCTATTGAAATAAAAAAACATCCTAATTTCGATAGAGAAGATGGTTGGAATGTACCACCAGCTTGAGATCCAGTAATTCAAATAGTCAAACCCAAGAAGAAGCAACACACAGCTAGACTTCATGATACTTTGAACTCATTCTGCGTAAATAGGAACACAAATGATTAAATTATGTTCAGGTACTTTGAAATAACTATACTTCATAACATTGAGACAACTACCATCTTAGTCTCCCAGTGACCATGGCTGCTGTAAAGCAACCGAAACGTCGAGAAAAAGTATAAACTTAAATAGGAATAAATAGTTTTAATTTAATTTAATTTGTTACATTGTTATAGGTAGATACCATTACGTTTAGAAACTGGCTTTTAAAATTGTACAATTTTTGCAAGGGGATGAGCTGCATACCGGGATTCAGGTTTCAAATTTTCGGTTGCAGATGTTCCCAAGCTGTTTACAAAGTTTCACTATGCCACTCATTGTTCATTTATTGTAACTGTTTAAACTTTGTAATGATGTATTTTTAATTAATTTTAATAGCTTAAATTGTAGTAAAGTTCAATATTAGTAGTGTTATAGTTCAAAATTATGTAATAAAAGCGTTCTAAAATAAACAACGCGACAATATCCGTATTAAGTTTTAATTTCAATATAATATACTTCTTCAAAAGTCGACTGCCGGCTGTGGTGATGCAATACAAGTTTTTTTTTTTTTTTTTTTTCGTTTGATTAGTGGCCAACCTCTTGTCAAGAGTTGCTCAAGCCGCCAGTAGGCCTTTGACATGGCTTAACGACTGTTGTCAATTTGACAACAATCGGGACCGACTTTTGACGTGCCCTCCGAAGCACGGAGACGCTCAGATGAAATACCACTAAGCGGTCACCCATCTATAGACTGACCGCACCCAACGTTGCTTAACCTCGCTAATCGTTTACCGATCAGTAAGTGCAACTAGCTAGAGCAGTACTAGTGAATGCGACTGATGCGCTTTATGGTCTAGGCATCGTTGCTTGTGTCGGACAAGGTATAATTTGGTTTTACTGTACGTGGTACCCGAACCATAGCTGGCAAAACGTAGGTATGGCCTCTCGCTGTCTAACACCTCGAATAATCCTTATTATCATTTGTTTCTGTTTCACGGGTATAATAATAATAATAATAATATTCTATCACATACACACAACACCATCTAGCCCAAACTAAGCAGAGCTTGTTCTATGGGTACTAAACAATGTATAAACACACGTATATACTTTATTTTTGTAAGTACATATATATTATACTTACAAACACCCAGGCGAAGACAAACATACGTGTCCATGCACACAAATGTTTGACTTGTGCGGGAATCGAACCGGCGACCTTAGGTGTGGCAGTCGGTTACACTAACCACTACGCCATCGAGGCCTCTATCCCCATTTCGTTAGGGGAAAACCCAGGCATTTGGGAGGGTTACACGGGGACATGTGTCCAACATACAGAGGCCCGCAAGTGTGTTTGTTGGTTTGTCCATACGTAGCAACGTAGCAAAAGATTGAAATTACTTACACTTATTTTCAGGCTGCATAGACCCATAGATAAATACCCTAACCTAAATGTACATAATATCTATATATTAATACGTGAAGCAAAAACTTTGTACCCCTTTTTACGAAAATTGCGCGGATGGAGGAGTATGAAATTTGGCACAGTTAAAGTTTATATGGAGAAGGAGGGTCGAATCCTAATATTTATATAAAATATGCATTAGAAATACATTAAATTAACGAAAAAACACTACACGCACGCAACCATGCATTTGACACACGCAGTCGCAGCGCGTAACTATGGTTACATATCTTTATATATATAATTCTACTGTACGTGTGTATGTCACTGAACTCCTCCTAAACGGCTGGACCGATTTTGATAAAAAATATTGTGTGTGTTCATGTGGATTCGAGGATGGTTTAGTTTTGGGTTTTTTTTTTCGTTTGTACAGGACAACGTCTGTCGGGTCAGCTATTATCAATATATAATGACATATATCAGCAATATCTTACAGGCAAACTTTGGTCGAATTTCGAGCACTCGGCAACAGCTAGTTATAATAAATAAGCATGAAGATAGTTCATAGGCCGGCAAGGGACATAGACTTCCGTTTGTATATTAGACAAATGCACGGTGTAGGTAAAATAAAACACGTATTAATTTATTATACAAGTTACAGATACTTTGAAAGCCGGCAAAGAATCTTTTTGATCCGAACAAAGCCACAGGTTACGGCTAGTATACAAAAAATTTGGCCACAAAACATTAATAACAAAATAAAATAATTTACTGTTGAGATAAGTATGTAATAATGATTACTCCATCAATTAACATTTTGAAATGCATTGCGTGTAAATTAATCTGAACTTACAACAGCATCCATATATCCATACGTATACGTAATAAAGAGGTAATTTTTATGTTTATTGTATGTACGGGTAATTCTCTTCAACTCCTAAAACGATTTTAAAATTCTATATTTTTTATAAACGTCAACGTTCGTCCCGGAATAATTTCTGAATTGTTTTTTTTTTAAAGACACCTCCGGCAGTTGGTTTAAATCATGTGTAAAACTACGGATACAGAGAACAGCCAGACTCGGATTAACCACTTGCGAATGACACATATTGTTGTTGCGTGTGGGAATTGAACCCACAACTCTGGGCATGGTGGCTGGTAATGGCAGGGACCACTTAAATCACTACGCCATCCGTGCAGTGTCGCGGGGCTCTTTACAAACCCTTCAAACAACGGACACAAAGAACACCCAGACACGGTACAATTATTTGTCCCGTTTGGGGATTAACAAACTTGCAAATAACGGACACAAAGAACACCCAGACACGGTACAATTATTTGTCCCGTTTGGGGATTAACAAACTTTCAACAACGGACACAATGAACACCCAGACACGTAACTATTATTAGTCCCGTTTGGGGATTAACGAACTTGCAAAAAACGGATACAAAGAACACCCAGACACGGAACAATTATTTGTCCCGTTTGGGGATTATCAAACTTGCAAACAACGGACACAAAGAACATCCAGAGTTAGCAAACCTACATATATTTGTCGAATCGATAATAATCGGCAAAGCGAGAGGACCACTTAAACCAGTCAATCCATGCACTCAAATACTGCCGGTTTTTCTGCTAGTAGCACAGAGGAACCAGCAGTATTTGTCTGTTATACTATTAGTATTGAACTTTTATACTTTTAAAGCTAATAATATTACTAAAACTATTTATATTTAAGTTTACACATAGCCCGACGTTTCGGTTGCTCTTCAGCAGCAGGAGAGAATCTTCGATTAAACTAAACTAAACTAAAACTAACTTGGTTACCGTTTGCTTGTTTTCGACCTTAGCAGTAATCCGGTAAAATTGTGAACGAGAACTAGCATTGCATCTATAAACATCATCTGCAATGATTTTATTAAGGGTAGGCAATCATTCATCTTCATTTCATTTAAAAAAAAACGACTCCTGCACTAAGAATAATTCCTGTATCACGGGGGACTGTACAAACATTCAAACAACGGACACAAAGAACATACAGACTCGGAACAACTATTTGTAGATCACACAAATTTTTGTTCCGTGTGGGATTCGAACCCACAACACATGGCTAACTACTCACTACACCATCTGTGTAGTTAAAGCTTACTAGAATAGCAATACTTGTATAAGAATCCACAATTGATCCTTCAGAGTTTGGGTGTTATTTGCATCTGTTTTTGAATGATTTTAAAGTCCTCCATAAAAAAAACCCTTGCGTCTAATAAAAAAAAAGAAAAATACATACATAATGTAGTAGAGCCTCGCTGATTTCAGCATGAATGGGCCGGCTCGAGCGGAGGAGGACTACCCTCTCACAGAATATCGACGTGAAATAGCAGTATTCCTACTGTTGTGTTTCGTTCGGTGAGTGAGAGTGCCGGAAGCCCAATCAACCTCTTTCCCCCTTCCCGCTCCTTCTCCTTCCCACTTCCTTTCCTAAAGGGTCGGCAACGCGCAAGTGATGCCTCTGGTGTTGCAGGCGTCCATAGGCTACGGTAACCACTTACCATCAGGTGGGCCGTATGCTTGTTTGCTATCTTAGTTATATAAAAATTAAAAAAATATAAGAGCATAATTACACATCCTTATCAAAGATCCCAAAAATCTCGAGGTAGGCTCTTCAGTAATTGTCTCCTGGGAGACTGCAAGACTGTTACGCAGAGGTCTTGAGATCGGAACACAGCACACACATCTGACCTTGACAATCTTAGTGTTAAGAAATGAACACCCTATGCCCACGTTTCTAATAGTTTTAGTCAATTGAATTGTCTGTATGTGACCTGCTGTGCATGTTGATGTTAAACTGTCCCACTGCTGGACACGGGCCTCTTTTCAGTGTAAGAAACGTTAGACCGTAGTCCACACATATTTATTTATCTACTGTCGGTAAGCTTACAGACAAATAATACAGATATGGTATAAGAATGTTCAGAGTACATACTGACAATAAACTTTTACAGATCTTCTATATATATAAAAATCAATTGCTGTTCGTTTGTCTCGCTAAAACTCGAGAACGGTTAGACTGATTTAGCTGGTTTTGGTTTTGAAATGTTTGTCGTAGTCCAGGGATGATTTAAACGGTGAGATAATATGGAAAAATTGCGAGGAAGATAGTAAAAACCTAAACGGATGATTACAAATGATGATGATGATTGATGTCTTTATTTAGCGAAGGGAGAGTTTTAATGTCGTTAGGATAGGTGATACGAAGTACACCGGGTCATTTAGTATACAATATTTATAATACAGTTTTTATTTGAATTATATATACATTCGAGAGTATTATGGAGAGCTGTCAGACATGCAGCTTTCCTTACGATGTTTTCCTTCACCGTTAAAGCGAGCGGTAATTAACTTCAAAAAGTCAAAGAAGCGCGTCTTGGAATCGAACCTAAATCCTCTGCGTGGCAGACCAATAGTGCTCCATTAGGCTATCGCTGCTTTGTAAGTGTATTTAGAGAGCAGCGATAGCTCAGTGGGGAGACCAACAGACTGCAATGCAGAGGGTCTCAGGTTCGAACCCACGTCGCGCACCTCTGACTTTCGGAAGTTATATGACTTTTCGAAATTATGTGCGTATTGATTTACAATTATCGCCTGCTCCGTGCCTCGGAGAGCACGTTAAGCCGTCGGTTCCGGCTGCCATGAACATCTATGGTAGTCGTTATTGGGAGAGTGTCGACATAAAAGATCCCACTGGGTCGAAGTGTCGCCAGTCTGCACTGACTGGCTCCCACCCACATAAGATAAGATAAGACAAGTGTGTTTAATTGATTGTTTTACTGCCTCCGTGGCGCAGCGGTAGTGAATGCGACTGCTGTGCATGAGGTCTCGGGTTCGAATCCCGGGTCGAGCCAACTAAAAGTTATTGGGTTTTCCTGTTAAGAAATCTCAATAGCAACCCGGAGTTAGGAAGTTGGCGGTGTTAGACACCCCCGCGCCTCGGAAAGCACGTAAAGCCGCTTTAGTTTGGTCCTACGCCCGATCTCTCTCCGGTCGTGTCGGATTACTGTCGGATCGGATCATGAGAGTTAGGGAACGGAGAGTGCACTCGTGTTTGCGTACACACTTGTACACTATAATATCTCCTGCGCAGATGGCCAGTCTCCGTTAAGACTGGCCGCCGTGTCTGAAATTCGGTCTGGAGGACATTATTATGTAATTGAAGTGGTTGCTTCGCCTTAACCGATTAAGCAATCATCTCCTTACAAAGCATGCGACGGACGACCTCGATACAGAAGCTTATATATACATTATATATAATTATAGACAATAATTTATATTTGTTCATTTGCTAAGTGGGCCGGCTTAATATGGGTTGACCGTCCTTCTTCTACATCCTGTGACGGTACTTACAGAAATAGTACTATTTAGTACTGATGCGCAATTGGTACTAACTAGCGTTTCCCCCCGGGTAGTACGAAACCTTAGCAAATTATACACCTAAACGTTCCTGACTCACTCAGTCTATTGGTGAAAATCGCATAAAAATCCGTTCAGTAGTTTTTGAGTTTATCGCCAACAGACAGGCAGACAGACGCGGCGGGGGACTTTGTTTTATAATATACGTAGTGATGATAATTTTACCATCGTATGGTTTGATGATGGCGGCTATTGTGGTCGCCCCTTTTCTACTGTGCCGGGACACTAGATAACATTTTGTGTACCCTTAAGGTTGTTCTTTGTGTCCATTGTTTGAATGTTTGTAAAGTTTGTCGCAATACAGAAATTATTTGTAGTGCGGGTGTTGCCTTTTAATATTCCTTTTTTTTATACATATAAACTGGCAAACAAGCACACGGCCCACCTGATGGTAAGTGATCACCGTGGCCTATGGACGCCTGCAACACCAGAGGCATCACTTGCGCGTTGCCGACCCTTTAGGAAAGGAAGAACAGAAAAAGGATGTGGGAAGGAGAAGGAGTGAGAAGGGGGAAAGAGGGTGATTGGGCCTCCGGCACTCTCACTCACCGAACGAAACACAACATTGAAAAATACTGCAATTTCACGTCGATATTCTGCGAGAGGGTAGTCCTTCCCTGGTCGAGCCGCCCAATTATGCTGAAATCAGCGAGACTCTACTACTCACAAATGCGGATATCGATCTGTTTTTTATTGTTAATTGAATATTATTATATTTATCCAAATTATTTAATGTATTTTATTTCAAATAGATTAATAACGATTTTGTTTAAAATATTTAGTATCAATGTAAACCTCAGCTAAGCATATATGTTTAGTTTGCGTTAGTAGTGTAGTGACTGGTATTCGAACCTAAGACATTTCGATCGTATGTTCAGCGCCTCATCAATTTGTACTAAAACTCGTCTATAGCAACAGAACAAAAAAAAAAGATAAATGATTGACAAACAGAAAATAAAATGGCTGGGAATTGTATTTTTTTTGTATATTTATTTATATATGGTTTAGATTTATAGCAGCGATAACCTAGTGGGAGACGGTTGGACTGCCACGCAGAGGTCTCGAGTTCAATCCCAAGGCGCGCTTTTGACTTTTCGAAGTTATCTGTGTATTAAATAGTTAATTGACGCTCGCTTTAACGGTGAAGGAAAACATCGTGCGGAGACCTGCATGTCTGAAAGTTCTCCATAATGTTCTCGAAGATATGTGAAGTCTGCCTATCCATTGGACCAGCGTGGTGTACTATGGCCTAATCCTTCTCACACTGAGAAGAGGCCCGTGCCAAGCAGCGGGACAGTTAAATACAGGACTGGTATTATTATATAGATTTATTGCAAGAAACACACTATTTCCACTAGTCAACGATTCAGTTCCGCTTGTCACACGACAAAAAATATAAAACCTACATGGTCAATTAGAGTTAAGGTTGTTTACCAATAATAGAACTTGACATTCCAGTGATACGATAATTATCAACTAATTATTTATAATGATTAATTATTTATGCGTAAAATGTATTCATGATTGAGTGTATAGGATGTGTTGTGGGTTAAAACATGGTGACAGGCAAATGTTTAACTGCACTAATGGCGGAGTGATTTAAATAGTCATCTCGTCACTGCTACTACGCCAAGTATTGTGGGTTTGAATCCCACACGGAACAACATCTACAAATGGTTGTTCCGAGTCCAGATCAGAACAACCATGTTCTTGTGTCTGTTGTTTGAATGTTTGTAAAATCCCCGCGAAACAGGATTTATTTTTAGGGCGGGGATTGCCGTTTTTACCAAAAAAAAATGTAATTGCACCGAGCGTAAGACAGATAATGACAGAGCTCGTACGGCACATATTCAAATCGGCGCGCGGCCGCCATAGTAAAATTGTATGAAGGATTTGAAGTGCTTTTTTGATAAATATGTATCTTTATTGTCAACCAATAACTTATATTTGGGGCGGATAAATTGTAATATAACTATTTATGTTTCGTTTAAGCTGTAAAATAGAATAGATTTCTACTGTTATAATCTAAAAATCACGTAACACGAGCTTACGTTTTTGCATTTTTCGTACAAACTTACGTAATTTTGTAGGCGAAAATATTAATTATTTTAAGTTTTTTACACGAAGTAATTGTAAACACATTCATTGTTATGGTAAATGTATATTTTATATTTGTATTAAACAAAAAGTATTGATTGTATTCACTTAACTGTGACCGCCCGTTTTGGCACATTTCGCTCGGCGCAGCCTTAAGGCTGCGCCGAGCGAAATGTGTTGTGTCAAAGTTACACTTAAGTGTAACTTTGACGTTTATAAGTGTTACTTTGTGATCTATATGAATAAACATATTTTTTATTTTGATTCGGTTTCTCCTGTGACATAGGCCTTGGTCCCTGCTTTTTATTTGTTGCCTAGCCTAACCTGTGTCTTTGTTGCTGGATCCCTAGTGTTGAATTGCTCTTTTAGAATGCAAAAAATATTAATATGGCAGGCAGACGGGTATTACACACCTGCATTAGGCGATATAGTCATCTGACAATGTCAGTATGTCAGGCATTTTGATACCATTTTTGGAAGGCTTCATGTTGCAACCAGGTTGAACTTTCAAGCAGACTGACTATTAAAAACTATGTGACAGTAAGAAAACTCACAGTTTCTTAAAGTTAGATATACAGTTATAATATAAATGTGAATGTGAGTTTGTTTGTTTGTTACGCTTTCACACCTTTACCACTCAACCAATCATCATGAAATTTTGCATAAGTACAAGTTGTCAGGGTTACAGAAGAGGAAAAAGCAGCGATAGCTCAGTGGGGAGACCAACAGACTGCAATGCAGAGGGTCTCGGGTTCGAACCGACGTCGCGCACCTCTGACTTTCGGAAGTTATATGACTTTTCGAAATTATGTGCGTATTGATTGACAATTATCGCCTGCTCTGTGCCTCGGAGAGCACGTTAAGCCGTCGGTCCCGGCTGCCATGAACATCTATGGCAGTCGTTATTAGTAGAGTGTCGACACAAAAGATCCCACTGGGTCGAAGTGTCACCGGTCTGCACTGACTGGCCCCCACATAAGATACATACAGAAGAGGACATAGGGTATAGGTATGTATATTTTATACTCCACAGCGACGCTTGTAGAACATAAATAACGAAATTACAAGTAATTTATTTGAACTGTTAAATGGGTCAAAACCAGGTCTACTTTGATCACCACGGATATAATGCCGACAGAAAATGTCTTAACTAAAAACGACTGCGGAAACACTGAATCAGTTTTATGTCATAAACATTAAAAATTAAAAACGTTTCCGAGATAGCGTCGTAAATACGTGTAAGGTCGAAAACGAGGTAGATATTATAAATGATTAAAATTGTCATAATGTTTAAATAACTAGATAATACTCGTGGCTCCACTTGCATTCTTTATTAAATATATCGATGGTGTAGAATCAATCGTAACTAATATGTCGGCCTCGATGGCGTAGTAGTTATTATAACCGCCTGCCACGCCTGAGGTCGCGGGTTCGATTCTCGCACAAGTCAAACATTTGTGTGCATGAACATGGATGTTTGTCTTGGTCTGGGTGTTTCTATGTATAATATGTAATTATTTACAAAAAAAAGTATATATGTATGTTTATCCATTGTCTAGTACCCATAGTACTCTGAAAGATAGAATAAGGAATAGTGTGATTAGAGAGAGATGCGGCATGAAAGTGGATATAGTGACAAGAATAGAAAAGGGTATGTTAAGCTGGTTTGGGCATGTAGAAAGAATGGACGAGGAAAGACTGACTAAGAAAGTTTATAAGGCTAGTGTGAATGGAACAGTCGCAAGAGGAAGACCTAGGCGAACGTTTCTTGATCAGATCGGAGGCGTTCTGGACAAAGGCCAGGTTAAGAGCACCTTGAACCGACGGGCGTGTATGAGGAATGTGATGAAAGTGAATGAAGCCAGAGAAGTGTGTCAGGGTCGTAGCAAATGGAAATCCGTAGTCTCTGCCTACCCCTCTGGGAAACAGGCGTGAATCTATGTATGTATGTAAGTACCCATAGTACAAGCTCTGCTTAGTTTGGGCTAGATGGTGTTGTGTGTATGTGGTAGAATATTATATTATTATTAATATTACAAATGCAATTATGAGTTTGTTCGTTTGTTATGCTTCCACACTTTAACTACTCGACCGATCATCATGAAACTTCGCATACACCTTGTCAGGGGAACAGAAATGGACATAGGACCTTGCATATAGAATAAAAATATAATAATTTTTTTTTTATGTTTGAGCATGCATTGATTCTTGCTTCTCCGCGGGGTGACGGAGAGGTTATGTCGGACTCACCGAGGGAAAGATGATACCGGTAATCCCGACTAAACCTACCATGGTGTTCCTCGACATAACCAGAATTGGCGGAGCCATGCGAATCAGTTTCACATCCAATCGCGACCACGCCGAGATTTCGGCTCGCCGTATGAAACGACAGGCCACTACACGAAAAAACCTAACCCACATTTACGCGAGTGGAGCCGCGGGCAAAATCTTGTATCTAATAACTACAAAACCACGATGTTACAAGACGCAAAATAAACAGTTCATTTCTATAGTTTTAACATTTGAATCAAAAAGTTACTTATATTTAAAATAGTACGAAATGCTTGTGATAGTGAAAATGATTTCAATCAAATAATTCAGGTTTGGGATATAAATGTTGATAGAATCTATACTAATATTATAAAAAAGAAATTTGTTTGTTTATTTATAAGGATTTTACTCAAAAATTAACAAACCGATTTTAAAAAATCATTCTGCATTTATAACCTATATTATCACCAAGTAACAAAGGCTTTATTTTATTTGTTGTACTGTTTATGTGTACTGTTACTAACATAACATAATCTACTTTTTCACGAGCGAAGCCGCGGGCAAAAGCTAGTTTGAAATAATGTTGGTTATTGAATATTGATACTTCACAGACGATATTTAATTTTTTAGGGTTGCGTACATCAAAAGTAAAAAACGGAATCCTTATAGGATCACTTTGTTGTCCGTCCGTCTGTCTGTCAAGACACTTTATCTCGGGAACGCGTGGAGGTATCGAGTTGAAATTAAAACGATATACTCAGGTCTACAGTCTCTTGAAGCTGTGAAAAATCAAACTTCTAAGTTAACGTTACAAAAATATATACGGCCGTGTATGCCGCAAAAAACGTATATTTCGACACTCTCAAGGGAATCAAAATTTATAGGGTATTTTCTGTTGACCTAGAACTTTGAAATTTGGCAAATAGTCTTATACTACAAGTATAGGAAAAAACTGAAAACTATACATTTGTAATTAAATCATAAAAAAACAGTCTTTATGCGAGGACAATTTTTTTTTTAAATATTTATCTACAAATTTGTACTGAACCATCGGTGGGCAAATTCGACTCGCATTTGTCCGGTATTTTTATAAAAGTTATCTTCCTTACTTGAAATAAATCCTGTGTTGCGAGATTCTCTACAAACATTCAAACATTCAGACTCGGAACAACTATTTGTAAATCACACAAAGTTTAGTGCCGTATGGGAATCGAATGCACAACACTTGGCGCAGTGGCAATTACGAGGTAAACACTCAAACCGCTGCGCCATCAGTCACAGTTATATTGTAAATCTATCTATATGTGGTCATATATCATCAATTGTTTCAAAGTTAATTTTAAATAAAAAATAGTGTAAATAATGAGGTACTTAAGGGTTTATTCTAATTAAAGTTATTTTAACTTCAAGCAGGTTCTAGCCTAGTTCTTAACGGTTTTTTTAATAATAAATATAATTATATATTTGTCATAAGTGTTGTGTACATTGTAGGTCTTAATAAATAAATAATAAGCTCTAACACTTAGTCAGTAATTTGACATAATAATATAAAATATTTTACACCTAGACAATATAATATTGTAATTTCAATAACACAAATAAGTAATTTAAATTAAAACAGGTCACATAAATACAATTAAAATAAAAAAAAAAAATTTCAACATACATAAAAACAATAAAATCATGAAATAACATCTACCTACATATTTTTTGACATCAATTACTCCAATTATTATAATAATAATAATAATAATAATAATAATAATATTCTACCACATACACACAACACCATCTAGCCCAAACTAAGCAGAGCTTGTACTATGGGTACTAGACAATGGATAAACATACTTATATACTATTTTTTTGTAAATACGTACATATTATACATAGAAACACCCAGACCAAGACAAACATCCATGTTCATGCACACAAATGTTTGACTTGTGCGGGAATCGAACCCGCGACCTCAGTCGTGGCAGTCGGTTACACTAACCACTACGCCATCGAGGCCGACATATTGTTATCAATAAATAAATTTCATCGACAGTATAAAATGCTTTATTAAGTAAAACAGTCCTTAAACGCAGAAATATACTTGTTGGCAACATTGTCATGTCATTTGGTATTTTTTTGTTGATTTTTATACACATGCAATAATAATTTTTTGGTACAAGGTTGTTCTTGGAACTCTGGGTATGACTAGTATATCGGGATCTCTAGTAGTTCTAGAATATACATCACTGGCTTTTACGAAGTTCGATCCTTTGACTTTTCAAAGTTGTGTTATTACAGCAAGTTTTCAAATTTTGGTATGTATTTTTTGGTACCTATATTGTAGGTACGTATGAGTTGAGTATACATATTTTTTTTATATTCTATAATTTTCCACATACCTGCTTGTCAATTATCAATTAAAGAATTCTTAATATATCATGCATATTACGTCTTTTTCGTTGTATACTTTATTCTACAACCTTTATACAATTTCTTAATTCATCTATAAATATTATAACTGTAACCAGGCAATGTCATAACAATAGTGACATTTTCAAAAAACCTAATTAAGATCGACTCTTTAAAAGCATCCTTCTCTCTTAGCCTTTATTATTCCCAAGTCACTTGGGGTCGGCTTTTCTGGTCTAACCGGATTTTGACTAGATATCAGTTTTTACACTGAGCGGCTGCCACCTGACCTCCGCAACCCGAAGGCTAACGATACCCTCTAAGGCTAGACCAGTGTCAGGATATTAGAGGGTACTGACTTTCCCAATAACGACTGCCATAGATGTTCATGGCAGCCGGGACTAACGGCTTAACGTGCTCTCCGAGGCACGGAGCAGGCGATTATTATCAATCAATACGCACATAATTTCGAGAAGTCATATAACTTCCGAAAGTCAGAGGTGCGCGACGTGGGTTCGAACCCGAGACCCTCTGGATTGCAATCTGTTGATCTCCCCACTGAGCTATCGCTGCTCTTTAAAAGCATCCAAAGGAATATATTTTATAATATCGACACCACCACAATAAGCAGCAATAGCCTAGTGGGAGACCGATGAACTGCCACGTAGAAGTCTCGAGTTCGATCCCAAGGCACACTCTTTTCGAAGTTCTGTAAATTTATCGCTTAATTTCACGGTTGAGGAGAACATCGTATCGAGGAAACCTGCAAGTCTGAGAGTTCTCTATATTGTTTTCAATCAGGTTCAGCGTGTTGGACTACGGTCTAAACCTTCTAACACTGAGAAGAGACCTGTGTCCAGCAGGAGGACAGTCTTATACAGTGCTGGTATTTTTAAACTCCCACCTTGCAAAAACCAGTGAGTGATTGTAGTGGTTTTTAAAGATTAGTAGCAGATGATCCAATATAGAATGTAAGATCAAATTTTATCCAAATTCAATAAAACTAGAGTTATAGTGCATATTCAGATCCGGTGAAAGACGCCCGTCCGAGCTTCAGTCGCGGGCAAATTCTAGCAAATACAACTAAACTTTTATACAAATATACTGTTCTAGAATATTCTCTGTGAATCAATGTTATGCCAGTCTATTGACGGCATCATGTTGACAATTAAGTTTCCTCTGTGATTATAAACATATTTTGTGTCACTGCTGTGCGCTACCGTGTTAACAAGAATACGGTCAATAAACATTTGTTTTATGACGTTGAATGTGCTTTGACTGCATCTGTGGCGGAAGTGAATACGACTGCTGTAAATGAAGTTTCAGGTTCGAATATCAGGCCAACAAAAAGTTATTGGGTTTTCCTGCTGTAAGTAATCTCAATAGCAGTCGTGTTAGACACACCATGCATCGGAAATCACGTAAAACTGTTGATTCTCCCGCTGATCTCTCTCCGGACGTGTCGGCTTGCCATCTCATGACATCATGAGGAGGCAATAGAGAGTGCACTTTTCGCACACACTTGTCCACTATAATATTTATTGCGCAGATAGACAGTCTCCGTTGAGATTGGCTGCCGTGACTGAAATTTGTTTTGAAGGACATTATTATCATTTATGATTTGATTATGTCTTTGTGACACAAGTTTCTGCTGGTGTTTGGAACGTGAAGAGGTCCACCTCACCTTACAAACACCAGCAGAAACTTGCACCTCCGATGAACAGTATACACGTGATTTAGTACCAAACATTCAAATATCTTTACAAGCTTTCAGATTTGTAATGTTACTGGGTACCTCTGCCAACCCTTTCGGGGAGACAGACGTAAAACTATGTACGAGTAGGTATGTAATATTTGGCGATCGTGCAAGCCTGCATTCTAATATCATTTTCTTCGTCATCGTTGCATCGCTTTAAAGCGGCTATAAATTTTGTCGTACCGCAAGGGTTCGTGCTGTCTCCAAAATAGTCTGTGCTGCATATCAAACGCATGTCGTTTGTCGAAAACATTGATTACTATGCGGACGACAATATTTGGTATCACACGTTACATGTGCCGTGTCAATGCCCCTCTTTCCAAAGGGAAAAAAACTTCATTAAGAACATTTATTTTTATTCAAATACTAGCTTCTGCCTCGGCTTTGCCGTACAGTACTTTTTACAGTCTTTACAGTTTCAGATGAAAGGTACCCTTATTGTACATCTGACAATCTATATATATAAAACTCTTCCGTTACTGAGTGACTGACAGACAACGCACAGCCGAAACTACTGAACACAAGAAGCTGAAATTTGGCATGTATGTTTCTTGGAGAGTGTAGGGGAGCATTAAGATAGGATTTTTGAAAATTCCACCCTGAAGGGGTGAAAGGCGTGAAACCCGATATTCATACGGGAACGGGACTTACGGGTCAAACCGCTAGCAAACTACTAGTGTATATATAAATTGCATTATGGTCGGTAGAGTAGGTAAGGCGTGAAAGCTTAACAGACAAACTCACATTCGTATTTACAATATTAGTTACGATGGTAACAAACAAGCAAACTAGACATCTGATGGTAAACGGTTACTATAGAATATGGTCGCTTGCAATTAAAGCTAGGATGGATTTTAGCCAACGGAACTCTTATTCACTTACGAAAAATATATATTGCTTGCAATATACTGCGCATGTTTCGCTAGCTAAGGTTTTAGATCAGTGTAATTTTTTTTATAGACTACTTCCACAGCAACTATAATATCAGCGTCGCGAGAATCCTTCAAAACGTTCAAACGACGGACACAAAGAACATTCAGACTCGGAACAACTATTTTTTGGATTGGCGCGAGTCTCTTGCCTAAACCTATTCCAGACTTCGTACTGCTGGTAAGAATTTCTTTACATATAAACACTTTGTCCGACCCATGGTTTTTTATGTGAGGGAATGCTCTTTATTGATACCCCCTCGCCACAAGGGAAGGCGAGAGGGTTATGTCAAGGTCTCCCGTGACTTCGGGCCAACTATGGTGTGCCACCTCGCTGCTTTATATGGTGGGTTGCTGGAACTAGAACTACATCAGTGACCCACCCAGCAGGTCCCAATAAAGAACCCGAGCCATGAACCAACCCCAAGATCTCATGCACAGCTGTCGCATTCAATACCGCTCTACCAGCGAGGTAGTTAATGTTACGTTTACGGAAAACCGTGTACCATGAGAAACTTCAATGTTTAGTATTGTACAAGGGACGTGAATTTGAGTTGTTTTGTTCACTCGATAGTATTCGCGTGAAACTTAGGCGTAGTTCATATTGGAGTCTGTATCAACTGCACTTATGGCACAGTGGGTGATTGCTACCGCAACACTGAGCGATGTGGGTCCGAATCCCATACAGGACAAAATTTTGCGTGATAAACAAATTATTGTGCTGAGTCTCAGACTACTTTGTTGTAAATTTTACTAGATTTTGCCCGCGTCTTCGCTTGCATAAATGTAGGTTAGTTTAGTAACAGTATTTTTTCTGGATAACCCAAACATTATGTCCTTTTCTGTCGCCCTGATAACGTGTATGCGAAATTTGACGATGATCGGTCGAGTAGTTAAGGCGTGAAAACGTAACAAACAAACGTACAAACTCACATTCGCATTCGAGCAGATAAATGATTTGATTTGCTTGAAACGTAATCTTTGAAGTCATTGATTGTGAACAATGCTTTACTGTAAACAAACTTCGGTTTCAGTATTTCATGCGCGTAATTTCTTCACTACATTCCGAGTTCAGCGTTCTAGAGACCATAACGACATTATAAAACCATTTCATAATCGATCATATCGTGGACAACTAACGTTTCATAACAGAGTACAATCGCGACTAAAAATATATTTTGATGTAATAATTATAAAAATAATTCGAATATAGAATGTCAAAAAATGATTTTAATATTTGAATTTTGAATTTAGTGCACGCGATTTAGTTGTTTTAGTAATAATGGGTAGTATATTTTTTATTTTAGTGATAGTATTATTGAACTCAAAATGTATTTTTACAATTAAACCTAAAATTGAATGTGGTTATAAGGTAAGTCTCTTTTAATTTTCTTTTAATAATTATGTCAATAATTGTAATTCTGATACAAGGCAAAAATCATTTTGTTTGGACACACACAGCTCCTAGCACGAAGAGACCAAATTGTATTTTATAGCTTTTTGCCCGCGGCTTCGCTTGCGTAAAAGTATGTTAGATTAGATTATGTTAGTAACAGTACTTCTTTTAAATGAAATATAGCCTACTTATGTTACTCGGTGATAATAGATATATCTAATAAAGCAAGAATTTTTTAAATCGGTTGATTAGCTTTTGAGTTCCTTACAAACAAACAAAAAATCAAACCTTTCCTCTTTATAATTATAGATAATTAAAAATGGCGTAAAATTGCGACTAAATATGTAACTAGAATTGTTAACGAATGTTAAGATTCAAAACTTCGAGATTCTTTCTTCACAAAATCAACTAGTTTAGTGTCTGTCACCTTTGTAATTTACGGAACGCAGCCGCTTGGCAGTATCTTCTTCGAATTGTTTCTATGATACCAAGAGAACACATCCTTGTCTATGAGCGTCAGTTTCTTTTACTTTGAGGTAGGCCGCTGGCTTTGTTGTCACTTATAGTAATAATACGAAATCTGTATTTAAGTAACTGTAGCCTTCAATTATATTCAGAGTAGTCGTGCCTTTACATACATATGCCAATAGCGCCTGTTATTTTTGGAAAGACAAAACGACGCGCGACGTTAAGATTATTTTAAAATTTACAATCAAAATATGATACAGCGATGCTGAGGAATTTTACGACGCTGCCTAAACCGGCCATCCCATTTTATTAATTTTTACAGTCCCATATTTTGTTATGTCTTCATTTTGTTCTATTTATAAGTGGTTAGTTTTGTTAATATTAGTTAAGTTGTAAATTATGATTGTTGCTTTCTTTATGTAAATAATGAAGTTTCCATTTTACACAAAACAATGATCGAGTATGTTGTTCCAAATTTTATTGCATTAAAATCAAAATATGATGGTATAATTACTAAAATGAAGCCTTTATTAAACTATTGATTCTACCAATAAAACTTTGTATGAAGAATATCGGTAATGTTTAATTTTAATATAAACCATTTTATCAATATTTTAATGACTTGTCTGAATTTGATAATATTAGAACGTTTACTAAGAAACTGCCATTTATGTCTTACTTCTTATTTCGTCTTATCTGTACGAAACGCAATTATCTTTATAACATCATTTATATTTAGACAAGACTATTATATATTATTAATTACATGTATTATTAATAAAAAATATAAATAATCTTTTATATAATTCGTATTTAAAGTTATATCGCTTAGGGTCTGCCCGTATTCGTTGTTTTAATTCGCCATAATTACATGATGGTTGATGTTTTTGTTAATTTAAGACAACACACAGTGGCCTAAATATTAAGAGTTAAAGTATGAAATTGCCGATTTGTACTGAAAAATTGAAACTCGCTATTTACTAAGAGGTACCATATTTATTTAATTGAAATATTTATCCTCATTATCTATACATTGCTGCCATCTAAACGAAAGTTCATTTATGCCTTTACGATAGAACTTCGGGGATCTAGATTCGACAAACTGTGTGAAAGCATTTCGGACTGCCTCCTGGGAAGAAAATTTAATATCACGTAGAAATTTGACCAAATCACGAAAAAAATGGTAGTCCGTTAGAGCAAGGTCTAGCGAGTACGGAGGATGACGTATAGTGTCTAACTGCAGCTCCTGTTGAGTTACAACGGTTTCTCGTGCAATGTGAGGTCTTGCGTTATCATGAAGCAATAATGGTGAAGATAGATTTACGAGTTGAGGCTGTTTCACTGCCAGTTTCGCCATCATTGTTCGAAGTTCGGCACAGTAAACATCTGCTGTTATTGCTTGACCAGACCTGAGAAAGCTATAGTGAATAACACCATGAAGAGACCACCAAATAGTTACCATTACCTTTTTATTGGTAAGCTTTGCTTTAGGGCACTGTTGCAGCGTTTGACTTGGGGTCAGCCATTGCATTTTTCGCTTACGACTATCGTAAAGAATCCACTTTTCGTTACATGTCATAATTCGATCGAATATTCCTTCATTTCTGTACCGATTTAACAAGGTAACACAAGTTTCAACACGCATTTCTTTCTCTAGATCAGTCAAATCATGAGGCACCCATTTTTCATATTTTTATCTTATTGATTTGATGCGAATGAGCCAATATTGTGGGTAGGGTAACGTTAAACCATGCCGCTAATTCCTGGGTAGTTTAATTCGGATCGGCTTCCACCATCTAATTCAATTCAGCGTTATTTACCTGTGTGTCTTCCAAGTGGTTCGTTCTTCAAGTCGAAGTTTCCATTACGAAAGCATTTAAACCAAAACGCAACGCACGGTGCATTTATTAGCAGTCTCCTCTCCAAATACAGCGTTGATATTGTGAGCCGTTTCTGTAGCGTTAGTTCCGTGTCGGAATTCGTATTAAAAAATGACTCGGATTTTCGAAGTATCCATTTTAAAAGAGTGAGCTGAATAAAAAACAATTGAAAGTCGCCAATGGAATGTTGCACATTTTTTAGAAGAAGAATCTTATAGGTATCATCTGAAAAAAGTTTCACTCGAAAATCTCACACCATGAAGGTTTTATGTCAAATCAAAGTATATATTACTATACAACGATAACTTCATACTTTAACCCCTACAACAAGCAACTCTCGTGAAAAATCAAAATTTTATTTGAATTGACCATTCAGAAAATATTTATGGAATAGTTAGTATGAAAACCACAACGGTACCGCTATTTTCTTTATACAAAGCGGCAACTTCAGCCACCCTGATGTTTGACCTGGAGGTGGTGGGCTTCGTGGGGCTGCCCACCACCCGTTCAGCACCAGGTCCGAGAGGCGGCGTGCGTGTTCCCATGTGCGCCTCAGTGTCGAGTCCGTCTCCCCTCTAGGAGGCAGGGGGGGGACAGTAGGGTTTTATTACGAAGTGACCATAGGGTAGGTCTTATCGTGTAGTGGTCTGCCGTTTCATACGGCGGCAGCGCGGGCGGGCCGAAACCTCGGCGAGGTCGCGACCGCATGTGCAAGTGATTCGCGCGGCCCCGCCGATAATGGTTTTGTCGAGGAACACCGTGGTAGGTTTAGTCGGTATTCCGGGAAGTACATTATTCTTATTCCATCTTTCTCTTTTACCCCGGGAGTCCGACATAACCCCTCCACCCGCCCCCGCGGAGGGGTATGCGTTACTGCATTCCCCCACGTAAAAAATAAAATAATATTCGGCTTTATTTAAAAATTGACAATAATTGCAATCATTATAAAATTATGGTGCTGGTATACTTTGGTCGCTTAAATAAATATTATATTATATACACGATTTTTTTCTGCAGCAGTGATTGCTCAGTGGGGAAACCAACAGACTGCAATGCAGAGGGTCTCGGCTTCGAACCCACGTCGCGCACCTCTGACTTTCGGAAGTTATATGACTTTTCGAAATTATGTGCGCATTGATTGACAATTATCGCCTGCTCCGTGCCTCGGAGAGCACGTTAAGCCGTTGGTCCCGGCTGCCATGAACATCTATGGCAGTCGTTATTGGGAAAGTCAGTACCCTCTAATATCCTGACACTGGTCTAGCCTTAGGGTATTGTTAGCCTTCGGGTTGCGGAGGTCAGGTGGCAGCCGCTCCGTGTAAAACCTGATATCCAGTCAAATCCGGTTAGACCAGAAAAGCCGACCCCAAGTGACTTGGGAATAATAAAGGCTAAGAGAAGAGATACACGATTTTTTTCTGTTTTGCTAGATATGACACTTAGTGTTTCAAACCCCTCCATCAAAGCTAAAATATATTATTATTATTATTAGAATGCTTGTAGATTCTCATGGGTGAGGGTCAAACCCATGATCCTCTCGATCTCAAGTCCAATGCCTCATACATTAGGTATCTTTATATTAAGCCGATGTATCGGAAATACGATTCAGCAATTCTTAACATTCTTTAATAGTGTTGCGTATTGTTGACATGTTCTGTTATTATGACTTTTCTATTGACATTATGACAAAACGAATGACGGATACATAATATTATGCAGTATGCATTCATATTATAAATACCGGGAATACCTTAGTAGTTTCGTGGCATAATATTGCGTGTGTTTGCATGTTATCATGATGACTCGGATTCGATTTTCATGTCTGGAAATGAGTTGTTGGGTTACTGTATTGTGTTGGTACCAGTACGTAGTGTGGAAAAGAGCATGTTAGACGTCACCCGTTTCAAAAGATTTAAATATACTTTACATAATAATGTAGTGACCGTAACAAGCCTCGAACGAAGAATATCTTTTATGCACTGTATTGCGACGTTAAGTGTTTCGATTTGGGCAAAAAAATTTGAACATCGCGACTCGTGGCTCACACTTAATGTGCCGGCGGGCTCGGATACGGATGGCGAGTTTATATATTGGGTTCGAGACTATCACGCAACAAATTAGAAATAAATACTGCGTTTATATGGGTAAGTAATATATGATATAACAACAAAATCTCTAATATTAACAACATATAACAACGGAACCTATAATTTTATTTAATATAGCGATTAGTTAATATAATAAACGATAGATATAATTTTAAAATAACTAATTTTTATAAGCATAACATACATTAAATATAACACCGTTTGACATAACATACATTAAATATAAAATCGTTTGACATAACTAGTAACTGATTACCACCTGCGCTAAGATAGGTCGACGGAGCCCCGCTTCGCGGGGCTCCTATTTCTAGGTGGTTTAAAAAAAAATAACCACGATGACTAAGGCGGGAGCGAAGCGGAGCGGAGCTCCCGCCTTAGCCTTCTAATCTAACCTATCCGAGTAGGGGTACTCTGAGTCGGGGTGTTAACCATAATGACGTTTTTTATATACATATATTAAACGTTAGACCTAATGATTTTCGATTAAATAAACAATGTACATACTAAACGTTAGACCAAATGATTTTCGATTACATAAACGTTATATCAAACAACGTTATACTAATTACGTTTTAGAATAAATAAATGTTATATGTAAAGAAATTATATCAACAGTTGGTATATCTCACGTTGATTATATCTTATGAACAATAATAAAATAAAATTAGACCAAATGAGTTTATACGTTATGAGACGCACCCCGTTTATATATATAGCTTCTACCTCACAAGAGAACAAAACACATATCACGTCCATATACCTAAAAAGGGGGGGCAATGGTGCATTATATATACAATTTACCAGCTACAGCTCTAGGTCACACGTAATATAAAATAGCCAGCCTGTTGCCGAGTACTGGTCACAGTCCCAGGCGTAGCGTCCCAACTTATTTTTGTTTGACTTGAAAACCTAAAGACACTTTCCAAACTTCGTACTGTTAAAATTACTTGACACAGTGGCGTAGCGTAGTAGGGGCGGCAGCGGCGACCCGCCCTGGGCGGCACTTCTAGGGGTCGGCAAAATTTCATAATAAATAATAATAATATCATGCAAAAACTAGAATTTTACAACACACAATATTGATAACTGTTCTTGCCGAGAAGTTCTTTAGAATTACTGAAAGTAGTATTTTAAATTAAAATACATAAAACGCTAAGGGCGGCTGACAGCCACGCTACGCCACTGATTTGACAACATAATAGTATATAAACCATCTATCAATCTAAGCACTTTGTTCCTATGAAAAAAAAAGGACCAATAGAGTGACCTTATTTTGCGCTCTCGTATATCATTGTGTATGTTTTCTTTTGCAGCAATGTCCGCAAACACGAGACGGTGCTCTGAACGTGCACTTAATCTCTCACTCACACATGGATGCAGGATGGGTGAAGACCTTCGATGAATATTATTATGGAAGTAAATATTTAACATGACTATGACTAGCTTTTGCCCGCGGTTTCGCTCGCGTAAAAACAAGATTATATTAGAAAGAGTACTTTTTTAAAAATAAAATAAATTTGTTACTAGGTGATAATATAGCTTTCCAATGATGAAATAATTTTTTAAATCGATTGATCAATTTTTGAGTTATCCTCGTTCATACCTATAGATAAGGACGCGTTGGTTATCTCGTTAGCCCGTTGCGTCCAGTATCGTATTGTACACAAATAATATAAATATAAATAATAATATCAGCCCTATATTAGATTGTCACACTGATGGGCACGGACCTATTCTCAGTATGAAAAGGGTTAGGCCATAGTCCACCACGCTGGCCCAGTGCGGGTTGGCAGACTTCATAAATCTTCGACAACATTATTGAGAACTCTTAGACATGCAGGTTTCCTCACGATGTTTTCCTTCACCGTTAAAGCGAATGATAATTAACTATTTAATACACACATAACATCAAAAAATCAGAGATGCGTGTCTTTGGACCAAATTCGAGACCTCTACTGAGACTATAGATTTTTATTTATATTCGAATATCATTCGAAAGCAATTATATGTATCACTAACCGATAGCAATAACTGTTGCATAAATGACATAAATACAGATAGTCAAATGATTCACCCACTACCCAATACCCAATACCCATTTGAATGGTCTTGGTACACATTCGTTCGCTGTATGCACGCATCAACATATGTGTATTTGTGCGATTGTCTGCACTTTATATTGGGTTTTATATCTATATCTTGATATTCTATAACAGAAAGCGTCTTTAGTTTAGTTTGAAAACTATAAGCAATATATTTGAATTGTTTTCCAGCTAAAACCTCAATAAGTGCAGCCAATGTCCAGCTGATATATCACTCTGTACTTTCGGAGCTGCTGCATGATAAAAGAAGAAAGTGAGTTATTATAGAATATTCTATATTTTTATAACTAAACGTAATAACGGCGAAATATAAATGAACTTTATTTGTAACATCTAAGCAACTGATTTTATTTATTTTATTTTAAAACAGATAGTAATCGTAATATTTTAAAAAGCAGCGATAGCTCAGTGGGGAGACCAACAGACTGCAATGCAGAGGGTCTCGGGTTTGAACCCACGTCGCGCACCTCTGACTTTCGGAAGTTATATGACTTTTCGAAATTATGTGCGTATTGATTGACAATTATCGCCTGCTCCGTGCCTCGGAGAGCACGTTAAGCTGTCGGTCCCGGCTGCCATGAACATCTATGGCAGTCGTTATTGGGAAAGTCAGTACCGTCTAATATCCTGACACTGGTCTAGCCTTAGGGTATCGTTAGCCTTCGGGTTGCGGAGGTCAGGTGGCAGCCGCTCCGTGTGAAAACTGATATCCAGTCAAATCCGGTTAGACCAAAAAAGCCGACCCCAAGTGACTTGGGAATAATAAAGGCTAAGGGAAGACTATTCAGCAATAAATCAGTAAAACAGGTACAAGCATCGTCTTTGTATAGACTAAAACGCGTATTTTCTTTTTCTGTGCGTTATCGGCTTGTTTCGCTTAGACTAACCTTTGCATGGTTGGTGGACTTGATTGATAGCCTCACGTTTGACTCTGGTACGTTAAAGGACTTTGTTTTGTTAACTAAAATGGAAACCGGACGCCGATGTATTTTGTGTCCGCGATCTATATTACTGCAAAAGCAATATATCCTGCAAGATACCTTGCCTCAAAATAGACCTGACTTAACTGAATATATAATTCAAAATGGACTTATACAGGTATGTACCCACTTTTCATTTATTATTATAGCATATAAAGGGCACTATTGTATTTTATTATTATCGCCACGTGTATTTATATGCATATATATATGCAGTGCAAAACGCCATTTTCTAATGAAAAATGTGCTCTTTCTGCGTGTAATACGTTTTTTTTCGATTCAGGTTGTTTTCAACAACATTATGGCTGTATGCCATAGATGCTGCAGAGGCAACAATTCCGTTGATAGGAGAGGGCGCGATCAAGTCAGGATTTTGGATGATCCAGAACTTATAGCAGAATCTGTGGCAGGACTCATTCCAGGACCAGCGCTCGACTCGCGCTTCTTAACATAATCCACTCTCAAATCAACACACCTAATCTATTGAATGATTATGTACAAATAAATAACTTAAATAGACAAAAAATGGCTTTTGTACCAATGGAAGCAAATATTCCTCATTTTGAAGAATTTCCTCGTTTGTCCGAAGAAGATGTTTATATTTTTGCTTTAGGAAGCTATCATATCAAGCTTGCGAAGTCATATTGAGCGGAAGACTTATGCAACGGACTCTACCACATTGAATTATATAGACAAACTGAGCTGAGTGATTTACATTTATGTAATATACTAAAAAGTAATGTATGGTTGGTTCGAGTTTGAGTACAATCGCGACATGTAAGGTCACGCATTCATTATTCATTATTCATATATTTTAATAGATTGTAATTATCCTCGTGATAGAAATGCTATCGCTCACTGGTATTGCACATGCCTTACAAGAAACCGAACTGTAGGAGCTGCGCACATATAATTTGATTGTGTGGTACACAGGGCTAGGGCGTTACATTGATTTCACACTATAATATCAACACTACAACGACCCAAACGTAATATCATTCATATTGTAATGGAAATGCTGACACAGAATTCTAATTTCTACGTCACGTCGCATTGATTCTCACACTGCAGTCATGTTCAGGGAGCAGTTGTATAGACGTTGTTACCAAAAGACCATTGTAATTTCTCTGAAATAATATACTTTATATTTGGTGGACATTTACCTCCCATTTATTTATCTCCTGCACACAATAATCTAAACACATAGTACTACGATATAAGTGCCAATACTAAAATACTTCATCTCATCTTTAAAATACGCATTGCTTAAATAACGTAAGTCTTGCGTCTGTTGGATATTTCACTAAAATAAACTGATAAGCGGACGGACGTACAGATCAATTTTCACCATAAGGATGCCGATTTTCGTCATCATTTTGGCAAATAACTCTATAAACAATAATAATACTTTATCCTGTACCAAGGTTCACCTTTTCCGAAACCGCATATTTCTGGCGCTGGTGGAAGGAACAACGGCCCACGACCAGAGCTACCTTCAGGACGCTGGTGCAGGAAGGCAGGATCGAGTTCGCTGGTGGAGGCTGGGTGCACAATGATGAAGCTACTCCTGACTACCTGCATATCATTGATCAGTATACTTGGGGATTAAGGTAAATTATACCCACATTACCAGCCAAAGTTATACATCTGCCACCGATCGTGCAGCGGTAGTGTGGAAGTGATTTTTTGGTTTTGGATAATAAAGAATGATGTATTACTTGCTGAAAATATATTGTCTCGGTCGTTTATTTGGTCACCAGATACCCATGAAGACAGAGACAGCAAGTGTCATCAACAAAACCTGATTGATTACTAGGAAACTTTGACTTTGAGTCATTGGGGGAGGAAAATATGCTTTACTTTTGACATGTCACAGCCCTGACTTGGTTATGGCTTGGAATGTACATCCACCCAATCGCCTGATAACACAAAAAAGGTCTTGTTTGTTTTATCAGGCTAAGAAGAAACTGTTTAAATAAACAATTAATAACTCTTACGTTTTCCAGAAAAATAAACGATACCCTTGGACCGTGTGGCAAACCCAAAGCGGCGTGGCAAATAGATACCTACGGTCATACTCGGGAACAAGTATCTCTACTCGCGCAGATGGGCTACGATGGACTGTTTATAGGTAATTAAGTACATATGACTTACTACTTACTATTTTTACTTTTATCTCTAAATTTAATGCTCAAAGTAAACATCGTACCGAAATCTGCATGTGTGCGAGTTCTTCATAACGTTTTCAAAGCTACGTGAAGTCTGCTAAACCACCATGGGTCAGCGTGGCGGAATATGGCCTAACCCTTTTCTGCCCAATTTATAAACAGTACTGATTTTGATTGATGACAACTGTCATGCTATTTCGAGAAAGTTTGAATCCCAAACTCACCTGTCTTTGCGCTGGATGCTGGACTAGAGTTACAATTGACACGCAGATACGCATTTAACATTGAAATCTAGGTTTACTTTAGCCGGATTTACAGTGGATTCCAGAAAGATTTCGGTATAAAAAAGCCACGAATTAGTAAATGTATGTTACGTAAACCTTGCTGGACTAGATTTCGGATCATAATAAATGTTGGATTGTAATAAACCTTCAGGTCGTGTGGATCACTCGGAAAGAGAATCCATGATTGAAGAAGACAGGATGGAATTCATGTGGAGAGGAAGTGATGTCCTTGGTAAGGATTATACAGAAAAGATTTATATGAGACAAATCAGTGCTTTAGCTGCATTTGCCCCTTTTATGAGAGCGTCGTGCACTGACTTCTTTTGGTAGGTCACTCGACGCTTCTTGAAACAGTTTCCAGTTGAGCAAAACCCAAAACTTCTTTGATTGGCTCATTTGCCTGGTGATTCAGAGGAATATAAAAAACTATACAATTATATAACTATGTGTAGAAAGCGACAGTAAGCTCTCATTGGTCTTTCTAATCTTCTACCAAGTTACTATTGTCCCTTATTATGCCTCTAGTAATTTGGAGTTAGCGCAGTAAATTTTTCTCCCGTTTGTTTATAATGACAATGATTACCTTCCGATTCAGTCTTTCCCCTTATGATTCAGTCTAGTTATCACAAAAACACCTAAATTATGTTTTGGTTGCGATAGTCCTTTCGTTGATACATAGCATCTAAAGCAATTGGAACCACGGGGAATAACAGCCATTAATAATAATAATAATAATAATAATATTCGAACACATACACACAACACCGTCTAGCCCAAACTAAGCAGAGCTTGTACTATGGATACTAGACAATGGATAAACATACTTATATACTTTTTTTTGTAAATACATACATATTATACATAGAAACTCTCTCTGAAAGATAGAATAAGGAATAGTGTGATTAGAGAAAGTGGATATAGTGACAAGAATAGAAAAGGGTATGTTAAGCTGGTTTGGGCATGTAGAAAGAATGGACGAGGAAAGACTGACAAATAAAGTTTATAAGGCTAGTGTGAATGGAACAGTCGCAAGAGGAAGACCTAGGCGAACGTTTTTTGATCAGATCGGAGGCGTTCTGGACAAAGGCCAGGTTAAGAGCACCTTGAACCGACGGGCGTGTATGAGGAATGTGATAAAAGTGAATGAAGCCAGAGAAGTGTGTCAGGATCGTAGCAAATGGAAATCCGTAGTCTCTGCCTACCCCTCTGGGAAACAGGCGTGAATCTATGAATGAATGAATGATATACATAGAAACACCCAGACCAAGACAAACATCCATGTTCATGCACACAAATGTTTGACTTGTGCGGGAATCGAACCCGCGACCTCAGGCGTGGCAGTCGGTTACACTAACCACTACGCCATCGAGGCCGACAATCTATTAATAACTTTCTTAAACAATTTCAGGTAAAATGTCAGATATAATGACCCATACTCTGTTCAATCTGTATAACGCTCCAGAAGGCTTCTGCTTTGACTTCCTCTGCAACGATGAACCGATCATAGATGACCCTGATAACAAAGTCTACAACGCTGATAAAAGGGTGAGTTTCTTTTTGTCTCTTGTGGCAGAAGAACCAATGATCTCATGATAAGTGGTTACCGAATTTAACTACCTTAAAGAGCACCTTATCGATTTCGTAATGTAGCTAAACAATTTTTAAAACAATAACAAATCGAGTCTGTTTGTGCATCATTGGCCTTTTTTCAAAAGTAATATATGTTGGATATGATTTTTGTCACTGTATTTATTCTGATACAACGTAAAAAGCACTAGATGGCTTTCCATTCGGTTAACATACTTCGATAGCTTAAAATATTACTTGGCACCAAAGTCACGTTGCATTTGATTTTGTTCAGTAAAGTGCGCATAATGCGATCTATATTAATGGTGTTCCGAGACGAGATCCATATTAATAAATGTCAAACAAGATAATAATTGTAATTATTCTTCGCAGGTAAACGACTTCATATCCCAGATAGAGCGCCAGGCGAAGTATTACGATCACGACAACATCATGGTGACTATGGGAGGAGACTTCACATACCAGAGTGCCGCCAACTGGTTCATGAACATGGATAAACTGATCAAGTAAGCACTATAATATATATCGCATCCTTAATAAAACAGAGACTTATCTCAGTATTTTTGATTAAACAAGTTTTAACTCTATTGAAAAGATTTAACACAAACATAATATTAGAATTTAACATATACAATTAGAGTTCAAATTGGCTTACTTTCAAATTTCGAGTTAAGTCACTGTTTTATTAAGAATGCGAATTATGTTAATACATGTTTTAGTGTATTGATTTTAAATACACAAACTATCTAATCGAGGTAACTGTGCTTGAGGTCCTATGTACATATATGCGTTTAGTTGAGTACAACTTTTTGTAGCTAGATTAGACGCTAAACTCGACTATGCGTTGCCGGATTTACCAGTCTTCGGTACCGCATACCCTGTTCTAAGATGTTGGTATGGACTTAATTAAAGGAGAGTGTACATCTTTCATACAATTTTGGGCCTAAATGTAAAAAGACGAAATTGGCAAGTTCAGTAAAACGCACAAGGTCGATTGTTAATAGCAAAAATCACGTGTCCAACGAAAACGTTATTAAAGGAATATTCAAGCATAGCATTTTTGTTGTAAATCACAGAATTATACTAAATGAAAACTAACGAGTGCACTATGTGAGTGCGACAAACTGAAGCGCGAATAACGCTAGTGCGACAAAACTGTACTGCAACGCACTATAGTTCGAATGCACGCTCGTGCGAATCACTGAAGCTTGACATCACTCTGGTGCGACAAACGATTAATAATAATAATAATAATATTCTACCACATACACACAACACCATCTAGCCCAAACTAAGCAGAGCTTGTACTATGGGTACTAGACAATGGATAAACATACATATATACTTTTTTTTTTGTAAATACATACATACTATACATAGAAACACCCAGACCAAGACAAACATCCATGTTCATGCACACAAATGTTTGACTTGTGCGGGAATCGAACCCGCGACCTCAGGCATGGCAATCAGTTACACTAACCACTACGCCATCGATTGTGCGACAGAAGTGCGACACCACGCTAATGCGACACTACGCCAGTGCGACAAACGATTGTGTGACAGTAATTCGATAATACATCGTATAATACAAATCATTCACGCATATAACCGAACTAGTAGATTTGCAAACGATAACGCGAATCGAATTATTTTACTGCTAGGACGTCGATTTAATTTGTTCCAGCTCAAATAGCGTACGGGCTTTAAAAGTCGTCTTCCGCTGGCTCCAGCGCCGTGACAAAAATAACGTTTACTAGCAGTACAACACCGAGTTATTTCTAGTGCAGAAGTTGTCTTTCATAAAACAATAACGTAACGTTAACATTTTAATTAAAATTCAATTTATGTGTATATTTAATGTTCACTTTTAAATAACAAATCCAAAGAAAACTATTTATAAATGAAGGAAATATGTACGTTACAATACAAATAAAAGCAATCGAATTTGTTTTAAAACCAAACCGAACCGGCTCATCTTCTGTGAAGAACAAAACTAAAATATGTTATACTATGTCATATCCAGGCGTAGACTATAACCAGCTAATCGCTTGACTGATTGCAGTCCATCGTGGAGTAACCACTGTTATAATATTGTAAGCGCATTTGCCCACGTCAGCATACTTACCATTGCACTGTGTGCATACATGAGAATTTATAGTCAATAGGTTCTGTACAGTGTTGTCGTAAACGTACGACATTGACCTTACATACAATATTAACTAATGTGAATAAACAATATAAGTTGGCGAACAGTTTATCGTCGTATCATTTTTAACTCTGTAAGACGGCACCTATACCACAATATTTTTGTATTTTTTGTCTCAGTCACGTCAACACTCATCCGGCCAACATGTCAGATATAAACATATTCTATTCTACACCATCGTGCTACTTGAAGGCTATCTACTTGTACGGGAGGAGAGATAAAGCCGTGTTTACTGAAAAGGTATGTCTATACATTCATCACCTCAGTCGAAAGACGTCTACCCGACAGAGGTCTCCCTTAAGGTTTTCTATACAGACCGGTCTTGGGCCTCCGTCATCCAACCGCTTCCCGAAACCTTTACTAGGTCGTCGGTCCACCTAGTGGAGCCTACCCCTGCTGCGTCTTTAGGTGCATTATTAACGAAATGAAAACTTCATGAAGCAGAAAATAATTGTAAAGGAAATTGTTTTGGCACACAATACATGCCACAAATATGACTGCCACATGCCTAATTGAATGAAAGACAGCCAAATCTTTGATTCATGATAGCTTAAATTTTAACTTTATTTTTATTACAGGTATAGTCATATATAGCGTTGGTATTGTATAGCAAATAAAAATGACTAAAAAAAACTGATTACCTGCGTGGTAATTAATGCTACTGGTATGCATAACGTCTCGAATTCGGTTCCTGGATCGGGACAAAAGCAAAAGCAGTACGAAGTCTGGTAGTTTGGCCGGATGACGGCAATAGGGTTTTTTAAGTAATAGAGTCTCGTTGATTTCAGCATGAATGGGCCGGCTCGACCGGGGAAGTACTACCCTCTCACAGAATATTGACGCGAAATAGCTATATTCCTATTGTTGTGTTTCGTTTGGCGAATAAGAGTGCCGGAGGCCCAATCACTCTCTTTCCCCCTTCCCGCTCCTTCTTCTTCCCACTTCCTTTTTTTCCTAAAGGGCCGGCAACGCGCAAGTGATGCCTCTGGTGTTGCAGGCGTCTATAGACTACGGTGACCACTTACCATCAGGTAGGCTGTATGTATTTTGCCACATTAGTGGTATAAAAAAAAACCTGAAAACAAAGCCGACAAAATGTCGATGTAATTACACCTATGCCTACCCCTTCAGGAGTATATCTGATGAGGTGAAAAGAAGAATGAAGATAATGAAGATTCTTAAAATGTCTTCTATGTTTACAGGGTGATCACCTTCCTTACGGCAGCGATCTAGTTACGTACTGGACTGGCTACTACACTTCCAGGCCAAGCCTTAAATATCTCGTGCGAAAAGCTCATATATTTTTGCAAGTAAGTTTATATACAATTATTATAACCACTGCACGATCAGCGTAGAGGTTTAAGAGCCACGGCGCCGATTGTTGCGGGCTCGATGAGGTTAGGCCAAACATTTCTGTGATCCACAAATAATTGTTGCGTTGTGGTGGTGATGGTGATGTTGGCGATCTTTGTGTCCTTTGGTTGAATATTTGTCAAGTTTACCGCAACACAGACGTTATATATGGTATGGGAGTCGTCTTAATATTAACAATAAAGAAAACCGACTTCAACCAGACAAGTAATAAAATGAGAACATCATCAATGTATTCGAAGTCATCCAAATTCGCATAACTTAGGATAACTCAAAACTACTGGTCAGATCTTGATCAAATTTAACTGAATACACATGAAAAGCACCAGCTTTAAAATGAAAAAAGAATCATCGAAATCGGTTCCCCTAGAAAAAAAGTTCGTAGGTAACACACATAAAAAAATATGACCGATTTGAGAACCACCTCCTTTTTTTGAAGTCGGTAATAAAAAGAGAAAAAGATTATATTTTTTTAAAGCCTCTGTCATTCCTGCTAGGATGGCGCAATTTAAGTGCTTCTGCCCGTTAGCCAAGTATTAGGAGTTGCAAGCAATGACAGCGCCGAGTCTTAGTGTTCTCAGTGAACAGGGATCTTGCTTTCTGGTTGTAGGTGGTAAAACAGCTCACAGTGCTAGCAAAACTTGGAGATTCGTACGAGTTACATCTTCTGCGTCACGCTGTCAGCCTAGTATTACATCATGATGCCATTACAGGTCGGATTTTCATGATATTGTCTTAATTTTACGCGAATGTTTAATATTGATATTTTATTTAGGTACTATTTAAATTATTGAACCTAAATCTAAATAGCTTTGTCTACCTTCAGAAAATCTACTGTTCATAGGCTTACTAGGACATAAGCTTTTTAAACATCTCGATCATATTAAAAAAAACAATATGAAATTATAATCAAATAATATCCACAGGAACAAGTCAACAGCACGTCACGAATGATTTCATCAGGATAATTAGTGAAGCTTTAGAAAGCTGTTCGAAGAAGGTGTCCAGCCTGCTCAGGTAAATAATGGATCTCTATCGTCTCGACAAAATATACATCACTCATCCAATAGAACAATGACGTAATTACGTTTAGGCTATTATTCAGGAGAACGTTTTAAAAGTTTGAAATTGAATATAATTTATAATATAATATATTATATTATAAATATAATATAATACAATATATTTCCAATCTTTTTTATGAATATTTTTTACTTTATTATCAATAATTATTTATAATAACTTCATGAGATAACTCAAGAAAACTTTTAAAATACCGTATGAATGATTCAGTCGTTTTTGTCATAGATAGAACTTTCGAAACGTGAACTTATGACATTTAAAAGTCATTTTCGACTATTTTGCAATTACGTCGTTGTTCTATTGGATGAGCGACATAAACAGACCGCGCACATTACTCGGTAGTCAATTAGATTTAATATATTAATACCTATATTAGAGTGTTTATAATGTTCATGCCTTTGTTAGCTGCTCAACGTTCATACTCTTTTCTACATATAGTAAGACTTGATTATTTATCACATAGTTAAGAAAAATATGTTTTCACACAAAATGAATGTCTTAAAATTTTGTGTAACATGGAAATCAACGTCCTCATATATAATGTGTAAATCAAAATTACACTTACCTGCAAAGATGGTGCGTTTAATAAACCACCAGTGCTATGAGTTCGATGCCCAAACGGTAAAATTTATTTAGTTTTCTGTGATGTGAAGTGCTCTTACGTCGTTTCAATGATTTCACTGCGATTTTACCTTATAAACATTGGATACCCAACCTAATTGTAAAGCCGTAATTAATAACGCTACATATTTAATGTTCATCAATACTTGCAGTTTCTTGACTCCAACTTGGGGAGGAAGCAGAAGGTCTAAGAACAATCAACAATTCGTCATATGTCATCAACTTAATATCAGTCAGTGCAGAGTAAGTAACGGCCTCAATAGTAATTAAATAACCATTATTGTCCAGAAATGCCATTGTAAAATAATAAACAAAAATATTATGACAATTGACATAAAAATTTTGCAAAGAAAGTGTTTCCAAAAATACTTGTTTATGCTCAAAGAGGTACGTGTAGTTAAATCTGTCCAGTGCCTATAGGGTAGGTCTTATCGGGTAGTGGCCTGCCGTTTCATACGGCGCGGGCGGGCCGAAACCTCGGCGGGGTCGCGACCGCATGTGCAAGTGATTCGCGCGGCCCCGTCGATAGTGGTTTTGTCGAGGAACACCGTGGTAGGTTTAGTCGGTATTCCGGGAGGTACATTATCACCTTAACATCTTTCTTTTATCCCGGCGAGTCCGACATAACCCCTCCGCCCGCCCCCGCGGAGGGGTATGAGTCAAGCATTAACCCACGTAAAAAAAAAATATTAAATCTATCCACATGTCAACATATTTATCCATATGTCTTACATAATCTTCTTCTTCTTCTTTTCGTGTGGTTAGTGGCCAACCTGTTGTCAAGAGTTGTTCAAGCCCGTAAGCCTCTGACATGGCTTAACGACTGCTGTCAATTTGACAACAACCGGGACCGACTTTTTACGTGCCCTCCAAAGCACGGAGACGCTCAGATGAAATACCACTAAGCGGTCACCCATCTACAGACTGGCCGCACCCAACGTTGCTTAACCTCGCTAATCGTTTACCGCTTAGTGATTGCAACTGGCTATGAGCGCCTCTTACATAATAGAAAGCGAGCATATTGACTACCAGTTAGTCTATCACCTTACTAGCCTCTGTGCTACTACAGGTAACTTTCTATCAAAAACTAACCAAATAATACTTCACCTGATCTTTCTAACTCGCCTTATTACAAATTTATGACAAGGTAACAGCCAAACTATCAAATAGAATTTAAAATGGTATGAAAAAGATGGCGAAATGAGTGCATGTGGACGAAGTGCTCTTTTCAAAGTTGCTCCTGGCCCAACCAAAAACCGGAGCATTTAAAAATTGTAAACATGTTTTGGTGTAATTACGAATTTGTTGATTTATTTATTTAAGGATTTTCAAGAAAGGAATATACAATAACATACATTATAAAACAATAATAAAGTTCTTAGCGTGTATAGTCTCTCAATTATAGGAAACCACAGCTTACAAATGAAACAGCAGCTAGTTAAACCTGAAATAAAAGTTATGTTCAATTTACTAGATCACTGATACCGGTTATCTGACAATAAGGACATGAGGATGTAGAACACCTCTGCCTTATCCTTCGCAGATATACAGCCGTCAGCTTACGCCCAAAATTGGTTAGATAAAGACGTGTTGATGATGATATTAACCGTATTTATTAAAACCAGTTCACAGAAACTCAAGAGACCCTGCTTCTCCTGGTATATAACCCACTGAGTGTCAAGACATACCACCACGTGCGACTGCCAGCAATAGCGCTGCATTATTCAATACGAGATTATAACGGTAACTATGATCAAATCAAGTGTAGGTAATAGTCTTAGCTCATGTAAAAATGAAGCATATATTGGAACACCACTTACAACTAAATCTAAGTCCATTATTTTGATATGACAATTTACTTATAGCGGCAAGTGGTGCTATTGCTTATTGCATATAGTTTGACCAGCGGCCCACTTTATGTTGAGCAATGGCCACCAGTTAAAGACAAGGGTAGCCTTATCTCAGGAAGATAGCTTCCTGAGTCACTGACGCTGTACAAGGAAACTGAAAAAAGCTACTCGTTCTTAAAGTAGAAAAGATCAGAAACGGCTACTCTAGCTTGCTGTATGAAAACATTATTGGAATGTATGTATCTAATGTGGGGGCCAGTCAATGCAGACCGGCGACACTTCGACCCAGTGGGATCTTTTGTGTCGACACTCTCCCAATGACGACTGCCATAGATGTTCATGGCAGCCGGGACGTCGGCTTAACGTGCTCTCCGAGGCACAGAGCAGGCGATAATTTTCAATCAATACGCACATAATTTTGAAAAGTCATATTACTTCTGAAAGTCAGAGGTGCGTGACGTTTGATCCCGAGACCCTCTGCATTGCAGTCTGTTGGTCTCCCCACTGAGCTATAGCAGGAATGGAATGTAACTATCAACACACTCGGGCAGTATTAAGCAGCACCATTAAACGTTTGAAGCTGCAGCAGTGACCTAGACATTATTTTTTAATTTTTTTAAAATTTAATTTTTATGTTTAATTTTCCTTCACCGTTAAAGCAAGCGATAGTTAACTATTCAATACGCACATAACTTCGAAAAGTCAGAGATGCGTACCTTGGGATCGAACTCGAGACCTCTGCGTGGCAGTCCAACAGTTTCCCACTTGTCTGTCACTGCTTATTATTATATTATCCTGTATCTTGATCTTCAATAATTTGTGTTTACCAGATGAGGAAGTGGAATACCAGCTGGTACCCTTAACAGCGTCCACCATCAATTTACCTGGTAGATCTTCTAATGCTATCCAGGAGTTGTGCTTCGAAGCCGAGAATATACCACCGCTTGGATTTACAGCTTATTATATATCTCCAGTGAGAGATCAGTTGGTAAGTATCTTATGTAATTGCCATAGAATCTATGAAGCTAATGGTCTTATTATATTCATCATCGTCATCTCAGCCGAACGACGTCCAATGCCGGACATAGGCCTCGTCCAGGTTTTCCACACAGTCTTGGGCCGTTTCCCGCTTCCCGCAACACTTACCAGGTCGTCGGTCCTCTTTGCGGGGGGCTTATCCCTACTGCTTGTTCCGGTGCGTAACCACCAGTCCAGAACCTTTCTGCTCCAACAGCCATCGGTTCTGCGCGCTATGTTTTATTATATTACGTAAAGCATAAACACCGCTTATATCCATACAAGCTCGTGTGGTGTATTATCAATTTAATTAAGTTATTTAAACTTTTAGGAGGAGAATGAGTACCACAAGAAAGCATCTCTAGGCAAGGTCGAAGCTGAACAAGAGATAATTCCTTTTATTTCTAATGAGGTAAATATAAATTACATACTTATATATACCTGCCTATCGTCAAAGGGGTAACGAGGGCTGTATTACCTATAAAGGGGACGGGCCTAATTCCGTCTACCGGGCACAGTTTTGTACTCCTTGCTGATACTAAGAATTTACATTTTAACAGAAAATCCCAAAAATACTTTGGCCGACACAAAAATCGCAACTGCAATACTCACGCACAGCCACGACAATAATGCGCAGCATACATATTTTACATATTTTAGACAACTCTCGCTTTTAGAATATTGCCTGTATTGCGTAAAACTTTACAAACGTGTCTGTTTGAATGTTTGTAAAGAGGGCGACTTGTAAGCTCACCTAAACTGGAAAAATTATACATTTTTTGTCCCGTGTCGATCAAACCCACAAACCTCTGGGCATTTGCATTGGCAATACGACCACTTAATCCACTGCGCCATTCATGCAGACAATGCAACACTACTAACGTCATACTCTATTTCAGTACTTAAAAGTATCAGTAGACAAGAATACCGGGCTTCTGGAAACCATCACGCACGTAGATGGAGTCAGGATCGACGTGTCACAAAATTTCTTCTACTACTCACAAGTTCAGCAGCCTCTGCAGTCAGGAGCTTATAGCTTCAGACCTGAGAAGCAAAGACCAATACCTGTAAGTATAACATATATAGTCTTACGCCTGTATACTGTAGGGGTAGGCAGTGATATCGGATTTACACTACCTACGATCCTGACAAGATCTTTTGTTTCATTAATTTTCTTTACATACTTTACACGCGGTAATCTGTTAAATAATTTATCCCAGAATTTAGTTAGTCCAACTGCTGGCACGGGCGTCTTCTCAGTTTGAAAAGAGTAGGGCCATATTCCACCACGCTGGCAGAGTGTGGCACGGCAGATTTCACTAATCATTAGTTCTCGAAGATATATGTATAACTCTTACGTGCAGGTTTCCTTACGATATTTTCCTTATCGTTACAGAAATCGATAATTATTAAATATATATATGCCTTAAATTCGAACTCGACACCTCTGCGTGAAAGTCCGATGGTTTTCCATTAGGCAATCGCTGCTTTTACACATTGCTTCTACGTAATTATACTATACTAGCTGTTGCCCGCAACTTCGTCCGCGTGGACTTTAATTTACTACCCAAAACCTACTTTTAATTTGTTATCTAATTTTAATATATAAAACTACAACTAAAGAAATTAATAAGTCTAACTACACCTATATTGGTGTAGTTAGCTATATATATAGCTAATACTTAAAAACTACCTACTATATCTAAAGAATTATATCTTTTGAATGAAATGTCCGATTTTAATAATATAAAAAGTATTTTACGTGTATTGAAACGGTCTTTAATAAAATATCATTTAATGAGATAAGGATTAATACAGAGGTATGAATAATATGGTTTGAGTATTGCCGGCACTTTTATCAACTTTTAAAATGTAAAAAAGTAGTTATAGTAGCATAACTACAGTAGTTGGACATAAGGTATCGCGAACTTTTTTGTAGATATTGATACGTTCTATAATACTGTAGAACATTTTTTTGTTCTATCATCAATAGTTTCCGCAGCGCACGTGATGACAGATTTTTTATGACTAATTTTTTCACACCTTGGGTTATATTATTGCATTTTTATTAAGGATCCCAATTTTTTTGAAAATGTAATATAGCCTATGTCACTCAGTGAAGAAGCAGCTTTCTAATAGAGAAAGAATTTTTGAAATCGGTCCAATAGTTTTTGTGTGAAAACATTACAATCATACAAAAACACAAATGTTTCCTTCCTCTTTATAATATTAGTTTAGAAAAGGTCATCATTATTGTAATGTAGGTATTGTTAGAATATATTACCGGTGGTGGGTAATCCTAAGTTATGAATGATATATATAGAGATGTAAAAGTTACGGCGGCAGTCCGGAATAAATTCTTGCGACGAACGGTTGTTTCTCTCAGCTCCCGATAGAACCTTCGAGAACATTACATTGGCGACGAGGATAAACGTGGCTTCTAGAATTTACTTGTTCTGCGTGCGAAGTTACCATGACGATCGGAAAAGTTAAAGAATTCGACGTGGCAATAGGCGTGTGGTCGTCGTACATAGATCGGCTGAATATGTATTTTACGGCGAATGGCGTGAGCGAAGACATTAAGCTACCTACTTTAATTGCTGTGATGGGGGACGCGGCGTACGAGCTATTGGTGAACCTATCAAGCCCGAGGAAACCGTCGGAATTGCATTACGAAGATGCAGTTATCATGATGAAAAACCATTTACAACCGGTACCATCGGCATTGGCAGAACGCTTTCGATTCCGACAAAGACGACAAGCGGCAGAGGAAAGCATCGCCGATTACGTGGCAGAATTGAAGAAGATGTCGCGTCATTGTAAACTAGGCGAGAACCTTAGCGAGAATTTACGAGATCAATTCGTATGTGGACTGAGGAGTGACATGATTAGACAGAGACTGTTCGCGGAGGAGGACACCTTGAGTTTTGTTAACGCTGTGAAGCTGGCAACGTCATTGGAAGCTGCGGAGCGGGATGCAGCAGCGGTTGAGGCGCCAGCGGCGGCAGCGCCCGCGGGCGGTGAGGGGGCAGCGGTACATGCGTTAGCGCCGGTGGCGGGGCGCGGCGGCGAGCGGCGGCGACAGAGCACGAGCCGGGGCAGAGCGCGCGCAGCGCCCGGGTACCACCCGACGGGGCGCCGCGAAGTCGAGGCGCCACAGATCAGAGGTGTAGCTGCGGGAAACAGTTGCAGTGGGTGCGGGTCGACGACGCATAAGTTCGAAACATGCAGATTTCGTAACTACACATGCAGCCGGTGTAAGAAAGTCGGACATCTACGGAGGGTGTGCTCAGAGCAGGGCACCGGTGGATGGCAAGGCAGAGACACTTTGCATTTTGGGGTGGCACAGAACGAGGAAGATGGGTCGGAGCCGGAGCAATACCAGGAAAATTTTCATCATCTCTGTTTGAACGATTATAAGGCGGTGAGTCTACCCATGTCTGTCGAAAATATTATAATTCGTATGGAAATCGACACAGGTACAGCGGTGTCGTGTATTAGTAGTCAAACTTATAAACAATATTTTAGTAATTTTAAATTAGAGCCCACAAGCGTGGGACTGAGATTTTATGACGGATCGAAGCTAAAACCTTTAGGTATAATAAAACCAAGTGTTAGTTATGGCGGCAAAACAAAACGGTTAGAATTATTTGTGATAGATGGGGGTACTACCTCCCTTTTGGGTAGACAGTGGCTCACCGAATTGGATATACAAATACCAAAGTTTAGTAATTGCCATAACATTAAACGGAAGACAAATTTAGATAGTGATTTAAGGATTTTGTTTAGCAGGTTTAAGGAATTATTTAGTGGCGGTTTGGGACGGTACACAGGAGGCAAAGCGACCCTCAGAATACGTGAGGGAGCGGTGCCGGTGTTCCACCGTGCGAGGCCTTTGCCTTATGCGCTGCGCGAGAGCATCGACGCCGAGCTCGATGCGATGCTGCGCGACGGCGTCATCGAGCCCGTGGACTGCTCCGACTGGGCCTCACCGTTAGTACCGGTAAGCAAAGCTGACGGCTCATTGAGAATTTGTGCTGATTACAAAGCTACCGTAAATCCCGTGCTCATTGTGGATAGGTACCCTTTACCGAAAATTGAGGACTTAATGGTACGGTTAGGTAATTCACATTATTTTACCAAAATTGATTTATCCCAGGCCTATAATCAGATAGAACTCGATAGTACAAAAAATATCACGGTGATAAATACGCATCGGGGACTATATCAATATAATAGGTTAGTGTATGGTTTGGCTTCCAGTGCGGGGATATTTCAGCGCATTATGTGTAACTTATTAGGTAATATCCCTAATGTAGAGGTGTTTTTAGACGACATTATAATAGGGGGTCAATCGAGGGAACTGCATCTCCAGGCTGTAGAAGCTGTTTTTAGTAGGTTGCATAAGTATGGGTTCAAATTGAAGACTAATAAGTGTGTGTTTTTCGTGGACGAGGTTAGATATTTAGGTTATGTAATAAACAAGGATGGTATTAAGACGGATCCTAGCAAAATTGAAGCAATCACTAAAATTCCCCGGCCCAGTAATGTAACTGAATTACGATCATTCTTAGGTTTAATTAATTTTTACGCCAAGTTTGTTAGGAATATGAGTGGCAAGTTAGTACCCTTATACGATTTGTTGAAAAAAGATAAGAAATGGCAGTGGTCGGCGGAATGTGAGCGGGCATTTGAAAATATTAAGCGATTATTAACAAGTGCGGCAGTGTTGGCCCATTACGATCCGAAACGTAAACTTATTGTGACGTGTGACGCGAGCGCGCGCGGCGTGGGGGCGGTCCTATCGCAGTTCAGCGACGATGGTACTTATGAGCGGCCTATAGCATACGCTTCGCGGACTCTAAACGACGCGGAAAGAAATTATTCACAAATACATCGGGAGGCGCTAGCCATTATATTTTCTGTAAACAAGTTCCATCAGTATTTGTATGGTCGACATTTTATTTTACGAACAGATCACAAGCCCCTAGTGTCTATTTTCGGTCCCCATACAGGGATACCTACGATGGTGGCCAGTAGAATGCAACGATGGGCGATAATTTTGTCGGCTTATTCATTTGATATTGAGTACGTTCGCACCGATGAGAACGGTGCGGACGGCCTTTCTCGTTTACCTGTGGCGGCTAGTAAACAGATAAGGCATACGGTGCCCGAGCAAACCTTTTTGCATTTTGCTCAACAAGCTTTGTTGTTAGACTACTATGAAATTAAAAATCAAACTACGCACGACCCAATTTTATCTAAAGTGCTGAGATACTTACGGGATGGTTGGCCTGTAGATTGTGAAATTGCGAATTTACAACCATATTTTAATCGTAGGAAAGAATTATATGAGGAGTTGGGTTGCATTATGTGGGGCCATAGGTTAGTAGTTCCTAACGAATGTCGAGAAAAAGTACTGCGCATGGTTCATGAACCCCACATGGGGATCGTTAAGTCTAAGTCATTAGCTCGTAGTTACGTATGGTGGGCAGGCTTAGACGAAGATATCGAGCGCATGTGCCATGAGTGTGAGGTATGTGCGGCGCACGCGGACGCGCCGCCGAGGCAAACACCTCGCATGTGGCCGTGGCCTAACCGCCCGTGGACTAGGTTGCATTTGGACTTTATGGGCCCTATCTTGGGTAAAACGTACTTAGTAGTGATCGACGCTATGTCTAAATGGGTGGAAGTGTTCAATGTAGCAAGTACTGCAGCCAGCGGGGTTTTAAATAAAATAAGTGAATTATTTAGTAGGTGGGGTCTCCCTAAACAGATAGTAACGGACAACGGCCCGCCTTTTACAAGCGTAGAATTTAATAAGTTCTCTAGTAACCTGGGAATCGAACACATTTTCACAGCTCCTTACCATCCTTCGTCTAATGGTCTAGCGGAAAATGCGGTGAAGTCTTTAAAAAGGGTTATCAAGAAAGCCATTTCAGAAAAGCTAGATGTTGACAAAGCACTTTGGACATACTTGCTGCATTATAGGAACACTGAACACTCGACTACAGGGGAAAGTCCGGCTAGGTTACTACTAGGCAGGCGGTTGCGAACTAAACTAGATATTTTAAAGCCAGATAGAGAATCTAAAGTTTATAGGGAACAACGACGCCAGAAAGAAGCGGTACCAGGTGGGAATAGGCAACTAAAACCTCTAGATGAAGTATGGTATAGGCAGTATCTAAAGGGGGAGAAATGGGTTCCGGGTCAGGTAATCGACAGTACTGGACCGAATAATTATAGGGTGAAGAGCCAAGAAGGGGGATTAATTCATAGGCACATAGATCAATTAAAGAGAAGGTCATCGAGACTATCCCTAGCTTGCCCTAGTAATCCCATTCCTGAGGTAGCGAAACCTAGCACAAATTCTCACACAGAGACCACAGCCGTACCAGGGTTGTCACCGGATGAGGTTCAGTCGGAGGAGTCGTCGGGGGCGTTAAGTAATTCGCCTGGTACTAGGAACTGTTCAATGGGAAGAGGGGTTAACACCGCTGGACCTCCGGCCTCACCAGAGTATCAGGATGCACTGCCAGAGGTGTTACCGTGCCGAGCCCGCCCGATTAGACAATGTAGAATAAAAAAAGATAAAATTATTTATAAGATATAATTATAGTATAGTCTAAATTGTGTATGTAATTATTAATAAGTAGCTATGTAATCTAAGTTGTTAAAGTATAGTTATTATGTATATATTATGTTTTTGTTTGTGATGATGTTATTGTATGTAAGTGATAATTGGTGTGGAAGAGTGTAATGTAGGTATTGTTAGAATATATTACCGGTGGTGGGTAATCCTAAGTTATGAATGATATATATAGAGATGTAAAAGTTACGGCGGCAGTCCGGAATAAATTCTTGCGACGAACGGTTGTTTCTCTCAGCTCCCGATAGAACCTTCGAGAACATTACAATTATTACCGAGCAAGCAATAAGTTATGTAGGAGGAAAAATAAACCTTATAGCAAGGACGTACTACTACAGACAATTTCTTGGGAGAGAACTCAATTGAAATTAAACTAGGTACTTTATATGTACGATTTCATCACGTTTTTTATTTGACCCTTTAATAACATAATTTTGAAATTATTACTCCACTACTGTCAAATTTTACTATTACCTAAGCTATTTAAATTACCTATAAAAATACAAATACAAGAAAACAAACATGCCTTATAAGTTTATATGAATTTGTTTGGTATGCTTTCTGTTTTGTGAACTAGATACAGGTATATAAATAATATTTTGCAGTGCCCTCTAATTTACTATGGCTGTAAAAGCCCGCTAAGTTCACGCAATATTATAAAATATTTAAGACCTAATGTATGTACACTTACTTTGCAAATAAATAATTTTAATTATTAAAGCTATTTAGATTTAATTTCTCACTGTTCCCGCCAAAGGTTTGGTTGCTTTTCAGCGGCCATGGTCACGGAGAGACGCGATAAAATACGTATAAAGTGGTTCAATTTCAGTGAATAACATCCCCGTAAACGTAAGTTAATGTTAAGAAAGCCCAATAACAATATTTCCGACCTGGGCATTGAATTGGAGACCTTTTATGCACAACAGTCGCATTCACTACCGCTTCGCCAGTGACGCAATCCTTAATTAATTACTTTACTCTCTGATTTTCCTTTCAGGTTACAGACAAGGTCACATACAACACCATCAGAGGGTCTCTAATTAAAGAGATTCGTCAAAGATTCACAGATTGGGTCACTCAGATTATTAGATTGTACCGCGGTGAGGAATATGTGGAGCTGGAGTGGATTATTGGACCTGTACCGATTGGGTTTGTCTTCATAATATTCAATAGATATTTTGCTATCGATATTAGAATGTTATACAACATATTAATATTTATCAAAGGCAAATTAATCAATTTCATTCGCGTTTCAATTGATTGGGGATTTGGCATTCTGTAAAGGTGAATGATTCGATATTCTAATAGTGAATCTTTTGGGGACGAAAACAATGTTCGCTTGAATTTTGGATCAACTCAGATGCTTGTTAATTACTGCATTCATTTCCTCTTCCTAGCCATATGCAAGCGTTTATGTTTCTATCTTCGAGCGTATTAAGCTGACCATCCATCTGTATCTAATATGAGCTTCAAAGCTCTCGGTCAGCCCACGTGCTACTATCTGTTTATGCCACAAAACTTACAATTATTCCACACGAGAATATTTTTTTTAAGTATGTCATTTTCCGCGAAGAGCAACGTTCTTATTTGATAATATAAACGAAATATTGCCTCTCTAGACCACCAAAGGGCGCTGATATATGCAATCCTAAATAAATTTTTGCCTGCCTCCCTGCCAGTATTATGTCTAATTAAGCCATCACATTATTCGTCTAACTTTATTTTATTATTCTTGCTTTTTTTGGAACTTTAAGACTGTGCCAAGTGAAATGTGCCAAAACAGGCGGTCACAGTTAAGTGAATAAAATCAACACTTTTTGTTTAATACAAATATAAAATATACATTTACCATAACAATGAATGTGTTTACAATAACTCCGTGTAAAAAACGTAAAATAATTAATATTTTCATCTAGAAAATTACATAAATTGGCGTGATTTTCAGATTATAACAGTAGAAATCTATCCTATTTTACAGCTTAAACAAAACATAAATAGTTATATTACAATTTTCCCGTCCCAAATATTTAAGTTATTGATTGACAATAAAGATACATATTTATCATAAAAGCACTTCAAATGCTCCATACAATTTCACTATGGCGGCCGCACGCCGATTTGAATATGCGCCGCACGAGCTCTGTCATTATCTGCCTTACGCACAGCGTAGGTCCATGCCATCGTAACCTAAACATAATGCTACACATATCAAAACATCCGACATGAATTCAAACAGAAATTTTACGTCATCGCTATTTACTTTCGATAAAACTTTATTAAACATCCCTACGTCAGCATTTGTCTGAATTGATATCAAAAACATAGACAGCATGACTCTTGTTTCATAAATGTTATATATGTATATTGATAGGCCTGAACACTTACCTAACCAAACACTCTATTTAGCTATCAATCATGGGTAACCTTTTTCAGTACGGACCTCGGCAAGGAGGTTGTGTCTCTGTTCAGTACGAACATCACCAATAATGGAGAATTCTTCACCGACTCCAATGGTCGACAGATGATGAGGAGAACTTGTTGGAATGAGACAGCTTGTAAGCATTTTTTCTATCTATTACTTTTTTCATAGACCAGCCAGTCCCACCCAGTCTTCGCTCGGGTTGAACCTAATAATAGGGGTTTGAGTATGAAGGAAATTGGTAAAGTTGTGGTTTTCACAATTCAAATTTAATGAACAATTCGAATATTTTCTTAGAGAATGTTACATAGTTGCTTGTATTAAGGCCACTATGGTTTCTCGTAAATTAACAAAAACATCAATCATCATGTAATTACGGCGAACTGAAACATCAAATAAGTACGGGCAGACACAACACGAATGATTTCTAAAATAACCATTGCAATTTTCACACAGAAACCTGCTTTGCTATGCTTTATTATTTACATGAGATGTTAATTTACTTTCTCGTTATATATTTAGATGTGATTACACTGCTTTTGAACATGAATCAATGCCCAACAAACTTTTTTTAATTTGTGCTTTTCGCATATCTGTCCTCGGGAAAAGGGGAGCGATGAGGGAATTAACATAACCTAAAAAGAAAAATACTATTTAACATATTGATTGGTTTGCAGCTCAACAACAGAAGAAACCGATAGCGTCTTGCTACTATCCAGTAACGTCACGGATATGCATCCACTCCTCCAACAGCTCAGTGGAGATGTGTGTGTTCACCGACAGAACTCAGGGGGGCAGCTCGTATGGTGAAGGGGAGATTGAACTGATGGTAATAATATTGTTATTTTCCAATATATTATTATTGGTCTCCGAGGGTTCCACTACGAATTTCCAGCAGGTTCTAACCTGGTCTACCTGTCACGTTTTTAAATCGTTCTGGCAAACAGGCAGGAATAAATAGAATATTTTGTCTGATTATTTTCTTTGTACACGCTCCTTGGTTTACGGTAACCCTATAGCCAAATTTTGAACGTTTGATTTTGTAACATAATGATCTCTTTATCTTTTGTTCCATTCAAATTCACCTTACACTCATATTTAGATATCAATCTTTCGTCGTGCATGCTTAAAACGAATGCTAAATGATCGAATCAGATATGAGGAGATCCGCAGGAAAACTAAAGTTGCCTACATAGCTCTTGGGATAGCCAAACTGAAGTGGTAGTGGGCAGGGCACATTGCTCGTAGAACTGATGGCTGTTGGGGCAAAAAGATTCTGGAGTGTCAGTTACACACCGAAAGATGCAGCAGGGCTAAGCCCTCACGGGGTAAACCGAAGACCTGATAAGGGTCGAGGGAAGCGGATTGGATGTAGGCGGCCCAATACCGATCTGTGTGGTTAAACCGGGGAAGACCTATGTCCAGCAGTGGACGTCTTCCGGCTGAGATGATGAAGACATGCTTAAAATATGTTAGCGTACCATACTCAGTGTATATTAACTAAATCTTCTTTCATATGTATCGATGTCCTCCCATTGTGCTATATTCTGTATAACTGTACAGTGAGCTGCAAAAATGCATACCCATGTCAAAACTAAAATGGTATAATCCGGTAATTGACACCATCTAACTGAAATCGGTACAAGAATTGTTAAGTAGTTTATTTATATCGTAATAAATGGCGGTGCACTACTATAAAATAAAATTAAGTAGATTTCTTAATTACTCGATTTTGATAAATTTACTTTAAACCATTTTTATCTCTATTTACAATATTTTATTTATAAAAGAAGACATTTCAGGGTAAAACAAGAAGCAAAAAATACAAATAAATTTATAAATTTATACTGAGTAGTTGATTTTATCGATACTTTCGATGACTCACTATTCTGTTTGCATTTTTTTTTTTTGTTTAACTTCAGGGGATTGCGTTTACGCACCGTCCGCGCCGGGGCAGGGCGTGGGTGTGTGGGACTCGAGCCAGTGAGGCCGGCCCCATACCCACTAAACCCCTGACGACGCCACGGTGCCACGGGATTCAAGCTAGTATTCACCGTGACACCGACAGGTCTTGGCCCGCCTCGTAGTGAGGCGAGCCCCAGCTGTTTGGGGGAGGACTAGATGGTACAGCCCTCCCCTCCACAGAGGGGGGCGCGCGGGGTGCTTACGCCCCTCCCTCGGGCCTGTGCGGCTCGGGCGGCAGACTGCCCAAGTCCACCGCCCGCAGGCCGCCCCCTAGGGTGGCTGGAGGTCATTCTGTTCGTACTATTATAACCCTATTTTACTCGTAGCAAATGCTGACAACTACATTTAATTTTTATATAAAAGAATTTATAGCTATGTGACAGGGAGCTTAGCGTCAGTCGGGATTCAGCCTCATACCGTGTCAGTTCTAGTGTCAAGATGTCGTTTTCGGTGTAACCTTGTGCCAAAATTGGTAATAAACCGTTAACTGGTAATATATAGCTTTTTTAAAAGTCGCTTAGTGCATCGCGCTTAACAGTACTGTGTTCGAGTGTATTTCCGGTTGAAATTATAATTTGTTACTAAAATCACCCATTTGCTAAAATGTGTACCTACGCGTTGCAATATTCATAAAACAACGCCATCTACTTCATTCATATTCATTCTAATTCGAGTGTTCACAGGTGACTGTATCTTGCGTTTGGTTTGGCTTTGGCTAAAGGGTAGTGTGTTTCAGGTTCATAGACGACTTCTGACGGATGATGGCTTTGGTCTCGAAGAAACACTGAACGAAGAAGCACATGGAGTAGGTCTGGTGGTGAAAGGCAAACATAGGATCCTTTTTGGCAATTATAGGCAGGACGGTAAGATCCTTCTTCGGAAGACTTTTATCTTTTAAAAAGACAACTCCCGCACTTGGAATCATTTCTGCGTCGCGAGAGACTTTACAAATATTCAAACAACGGACCAAAGAATACCCATAATCGCAACAACCTTTAGTGGATCACACAAAGTTCTGCGCCGAGAGTCGTGGGTGCGAATCCCACACGGAACAAAAAATTGTGTGATCCGCAAATGGTTGGTCCCAGTCTGGATCTACTTCGTGCCCGTTATTTGAATGTTTGTAAAGCCCCCTCCCCTCCTCCCTCCTCCCCACCGGAAATATAAATATACAAGCTTAAGCTAATAATGCAAGAAATGGCACTAGACAGACAGATAGAAGAAACTAATAATAATAATAATAATATTCTATCACATACATGCAACACCATCTAGCCCAAACTAAGCAGAGCTTGTACTATGGGTACTAGACAATGGATAAACATACATATATATACTTTATATATTGTACATAGAAACTCACAGACCAAGACAAACATCCATGTTCATGCACAAAAATATAAGCTAGTTGATATAAGACGGTTAATATAAACAAAAACCTATTTTCGCAGAAATTAAGACATTATTTTTTTGAATAAAATAAATAATATAAAATTAGACACAAATTGGAACACCATTGTAACCAATCGTGCGCTGTAGCCAGCTCGTTAACGGTCATAGGTTCTGAGAAATCGTCTTTGTCAACTCGCTAGGACCTGGAAATTCCCGGACCCGTATACAATACGACGGTTTTTTAATATCGTTGGTTAAGGCCTTTGACACCTAAGTAGGTACAGTTGTTATTTCTGCATCACGTAATGTTCTAAAATTTCTAAATTATGTAAGCAAAGAAATTGTCCTGTGGCTAAACTATTGAATACATTTGGTTCACAATTTGTAGATCGTCAAAGAATACCATGTTGTATATGTGGTATCAATTAATGTGATAACATTTGCGCCACTTTATATAGCGCAGAAGCTGTCATTTAAAAAAAACTTCTTGCCAAAACAGAGGTCTTTGCCCATGCAGTCAAATAATGGCATATTAAGTATGACTCAGCTAATGGTAAGGATTTGCCGTAGCTTTGAGTGCTTCTAATAACAAGTATCTATCCACATTGCTAATTGTTCAACATATTATTATGGAAAAAGGAATTGTGAAGGAATGAGTTTAAGAAATTGTCACTTAACCTTGGGCTTTCGCTCATATTAGAGCAGCCTGATTATGAAAGTAGGGCTTTTCTAGACTTCGCAAGGAGGCGCAAGATTGTTAACCTGCGCAGCGGCATACCGGTGGCCAGATACAATAATTTGTAATTATGTTTGGTACTCTAAGACTTAACAGATTAATGGAGTCCAACAGTCTTCGCCACTTGTATTGCAACTACTATACACGACACGTGCAAAAAATAAATAATTAGCAGACACTTCACTTTTTGCGTTGGGGACAAGGGACGGTTCGCTCGACGCTTGTTGAAACATGTTCTAAAATCTAGAACATTATGGAGAACTTCCAGAGATAGGCTTCAATACTTGTAAAACGAGTGTTACCTTACTAATTATGTAATACATAAAACCACACTGCAAAAAGACTCACGTCTATAAAGCCTTTGTAAATTGTATCTTTTAAAGATAAAACTACCGTAGGGTAACGTATGTATTTTAAAAATTACAGTTGATGACCAGACCTTTTCCGAGCGGATGTCCTACACAGCAAGGAAATGGATGTATGAACCCTGGTTATTCCTCACATCTGGCGAGAAGCTGAACAGGCGAAAATGGCAAAACGTCAGAAACAAGAGGGTGCGTACTTACTCTTGATATTGGGGAATCTAAGCAGTTCAACTTAATCAAAAGAGAGCGTTTAAATCCTTATACTAACTAATATTATAAATACGAAAATGGGTTTGTTTATATATTTATTTTTAGAAAATTTACTACCGATTTGATTTTTGAAATTGCTAGTATTCTTGTTAAATGGGTTAGTGTGTCCACATCACTAGTGCAATGGGTGGGATTTGACCCTGCGACCTCTCGATCGCAAGTCCAATGCCTTATCCATTGTTACGCTTTCATGCCTTAACTATGCGACCGATCATCATGAAATTTTGCATACTCGTTGTCAAGGGAACAGGTAAGGACACACCTTTCATCCAGAAAAAGTTCTGTTGCTAAACTAACCTAACCTACATTCTTGCGAAACCGCGAAATCTAACGAGAACGAGATGGGCGTAAAAACCCAGGACTCAACGTCTTCGTCTTCATGTGACCTTGTTTCAATTATATTTAAACATTTACTTAGGTTAATGTTGTATATAAATATGCAGTATGTACATGTTTTAATAATAATTACCACTGTTAGGCGTCATACCAACTGTTAGGCATTATGCCGACTGTTGGGCATCATGTCCACTGTTGGGCATCATGTACACTGTTGGGCATCATGTCCACTGTTGAGCATCATGTCCACTGTTGGGCATCATGTCCGCTGTTGGGCATTATGACCATTGTTGGGCATTATGTCCATTGTTTGGCATCATGCCCACTGTTGAGCATGTCGTGTTGCAAAACGCAGCACAAGACAAAACTCTACAGCAAACAGCAGCAACACACTCGAATCAGCACACCACCACTCTGCATATAAATACAGTCATTTTGCCATTTAAAATACTTGTGACCTTGTGACCCCTATATCTCGGAGGTCTTTTGACCCACTTGACCCACAGGACCCATATTTAAACTCGACCGAGGTATGACCCCCAAGGAGTCTGCACACCAAGTTACAAGTCAATATTTTTCCATTTAAAATATGTAACCTCTATATCTCCGGGGTCTTTTGACCCCCAGGGCCTATATTCAAAATCGACCGAGGGATGACCCCAAGGTGTCTGCACACCAAATTACAAGTCAATCGGTCTAGTGGTTTTGGAGCTATGCCTGACCTCTTCTTCAGAGGTTAATAATTGTTTTTCATCCATAGCTATCAGTATACCGGTCCATCAAACACCTATAACCATAGCCCATATATTAGAATACATGCGTAGCAATAGTCCTGCGCCTGCTGCGGCTAGTGTCGCTGTAGGTGTTCCATCCCACCTTTGATTAAAACTCTCGAAGGGCCTCTTCACGTTGAAACTTTGTCTCTATGAGAGCCTCCCAAAGGGCCAGGTATTTTCTAATATAATATATTAGAAAATACCTGTGATAAGAGAAACATAATAATATCAGTCCTGCATAATTATAGACTGACCACTGTTGGGCACGGGCGTCTTCTCAGATTGAGGAGGATTAAGTCGTTGTCAGACACGGGCACATTGCGGGTCTTACCTATACAAAAAGAAAATTTTCTCCAAACGCGAATGCTACAAAGACAAATCACTAGAATATTTTAACTACATTTAATTTTATACTTACGTTTTTAGTTTTCAGCATTGAAGCTTCATGGTCTGCCGCGCCACATTCACGTGCTAACTCTTGAACCCTGGAAGGCTGGCACTGTGTTGCTACGACTAGAGAATACGTTGGAGAGCCCTTTTAGAGGTAAAGACTTATCGTAAAATAATAAAGATATTTATTTCATCTTCCACAAAGGTAATTACTTATTAGCTATTAGAATACAGGTTAAACAAGTCTCATTCCTATGTCAGAGGCTGGTGTCTATAGTAGGATAAACCTGTGTTACAGATCACCAGGCTAGACAAGTCTAGGTGGTGATATCAGTTTATTATGACATGTACTTAATTTACCTATGCAGAAAAGTATGCGTGGTAGTCTTGAAAACTGCCGATAGAAGTGAAAACTAAGTAACTTGTGAATTGTATCGTCGAGCTAATAGATTATTATTTTTGAATTTTGAATGACGATGACGCGAGTTGCATGATTTTTGTTAACCCAAAAAGTGCTCAACGCGCCTAAAGAAGTTTTCACTTCAAAAATAGGAACAAATATATTAATACTGTCGATTTCGAACTGCTCCTTCGTCTGTATATTAACGTGTGACTATGTAAATTCATTTCACAGAAAAATACAAAATGGATAAATCTGACGGCCCTGATGACTACAACTCTAAGCCGACTCATATCACGGTGGAGTTACGGAAGATCTTCCTTCAGCTGCAGATCAAGATGGTCAGGGAGACAACCCTGGCTGCCAACCAGTGGTTAGATGACGCCAGACAGATGGACTGGAGCACCAGGTAAGTTTAGAGGTCTTTAAGTATGAGATTGTAGCGGTAGCCTAGTGGGAGACCGTTGGACTGCCACGCAGAAGTCTCAAGTTCGATCCCGAGGAGTATCTCTGATTTTTCGAAGATATGTTTAGTTAACGGTGCAGGAAAACATTGTGAGGAAACTTGAGTCTGAGAGTTCTCCATAATTTCGTCGAAGTTATGTAGAGTCTGCCTATCCGCACTGGGCCAGCGTGGACTATGGTCTAACCCTTCTCACACTAAGAAGAGGCCTGTGCCCACCAGTGCTTAATACAGGGCTGATATTATTTAAGTATCCTCCGACCAGGGAGTGTGATCATGCCTGGCGGGCCACAGCCTAACGATTTTAACTTTTATTTATAGTAACTCGCTTGCACGATTCAGGATCGGACAGCGCCATTTATTGTAGTGTGCCGTAAATTTTTGGTCAGAGTAGAGTCTCTACAACACTTTTATTCCAAATAGTTGGCGCAGCGCTCGTATACGACTGCTGACTGTGCAGGTTCTAACATTTTTAGTAACAGTAATTGTAGCTGAAGTGCTGTAAGTTGGAGATTACATTAATTCCGGATGGAAGAGACCGGGTTTGGTACACATGTCCAGCGAAATTTTATTGGAGCTAAAAAATGCATAATTATAGCCAGGCATCTGAAACAGGAAGCATTACATGGAACAGGTTCGCCCTCTATTTCATTGCCTAAACATAATTGGAAAAATCTGTGCCACTGCGATACAGGAATTATTCCTAAATTCCTAGGGAGAGAGAGTCGTCTTTGAAAATAGTAAGTGAATATTTATATAAAATATTTTTTATCCTGTATTTGTTTCCTCAGGTATGTGTATAACGGTGCTGATGATGGCATGCTTCCAGAAGATGTCGAAGAAATCAAGGATAAACCATCCAAACAAGTGGAAGAACAGGATTCAGGTACACGGTGATCGTTTTAGACCTTTACACCCTACCTTGTGACTGCATGGATGGCGTAGTGGTTTAAGAGGTCGCTTCGCCGCGACTACTGCGCCACGTGTTGTAGGTTCAATCACCATACGGGACTAACATTTGTGTGACCCATAATAGTAGTTTTGTGTATTGGCGAATAAAAAAAAAGCCTGGTTTGATGACCTTTGCAGTCATATAACCAGTAATAATTCATCTGACTAAGAAAACGAACTACGACTTTACAATTGACAACAAACATAATTTTAAGGCAAAAGTCAAACTAGCCGTTCTATGACTAATGTAATCGTTGTTTTTGCCCAGGTCACTATTCAGAAGAAGATCAAGACTTAAACAGGCGAAAAGTATTACACCGTCAGAGATACGGCGATAAGAGCAGATCAAAAATCAAAATGCCACCGTACGCTGACAAAGAACGCGAATTCGAAAGGAAAAAACGATCTACTAACGTAACTCAAAATGTTATCGAAAATATAATTAATGATACATCCGCTGATGATATTAGGATGAACGAAACGACCACAGAATGTGTAAAGGATATTACTTATGATTCGACTACTGAAGTCCAGAATGTTACGACGAAACCTCAAGAGTTTTACAGATTTCAGGTCAGATGCAACTGGTTTTAACATGCTTAACCTAAGCTTCACTTACAACTAATTAACGAACTACGAATAAAAATATTAGAACCCGATTTTAAAACATTGCTACTAGTCGCATCAATTGTTTATCCAGAATAATACACCGATATTTCGCTATCTATGTATGTGTTAATTATCAATTTATTTCCTGTTGCCTTCAGAAAATTTGCTATAGAAGACTTTAATAACATCGCCACCTGGTAGAAATCCAAATCTAAGAACTCAGGATCGACAGTAAAGATAATCGTAAAAGTATGACATTGAAACCACTATTAGGTCAATAATAATGTATTTATTCATAGGGTACTCAGAAAACACCAAGATTAACATTTTTAAACAGAGCAAAGCCAAGCAATTTGGCGCAAGAGTATGCTGCAGAGGACGTCGTGTCTTCTGAGGAAGATTTCTCTTCTAATATGAAAAAGAGATCACCAAGAAGAAGAAATAATAATAAGAGTTCTAAGAAGATAAAAGAGGAAGGTTAGCTCAACTGCTTTACATACGTAGTATTACGCTTACATCCCAAAAGGATAGGTAGAGGTGAATTACACTCACATTTCGCTAGCTGTTTTCAGGTCTCACATAAAAGCAGGCAAGCCTATAACCGTCTACTGGGCCCATGTCTATACTACGTGCTGGTAGAATTTCTGGATAGAAAATCCCAATAATAAAAATGTGGCTACTCCATGTCGCCAACTATGAGGTCTCATGTAATACTGAGAATGCTTTGACAGGAAAACCCGTTAATACTTTTCCCGATCCGGGAATCTAAGCTGTAAAAGACTCATCAGTAGCGTTAACTACCGCTGCGACACCGAGGTAACAAGACAAAATATTTTTTATTTTGGTTTGTCACTACGCCACTTGCCTTGGTCACCTTGCTGGCCTGTTTGCATGTGTTGTAGAAACAATTTGTACGATTTACAAAAAGCTGTTCTTATATTTTAATTAACATCACATCAATCATAATATACAACAAATTGTAAATTTAAAAATATGGCTAGTTTAGACAGCATCTTGAAATTTCCAGTATCGTTGTCGACTGGGAAAGTGCCCAAAAGCCCGGCATCATTGCCACGTTGAATGAAAATTCTGACCTTTGTGTCTTTTATTGCAATAATTGTAAAGTTCCTACGACACATGAATTTAACATAGTGCAGTTATTATCTCATTTAAAAGAAAGTTCATATTGAGTTTAGTACGTACATAGACATAGTTTCAGAACTATACCAGCGAAACCAATCTTTAGTTAACTAGATGATGATGATGATTTGTCTGCATGGTTGGCGTAATGGATTAAGTGGTCGCCTCGCCGCTGCCACTAAACCGGGTGCTGTGGGTTCGAATTCGACCCGGAATAAAAGTTTGTGTGAATCGCATAATTGTTCCGAGTCTGGGTATTCTTTGTGTCCGTTGTTTGAATGTTTGTAAAGTTCCCTGAGACACAGGAATTATCCCTAATAAGAGCATGTTTTTGTAGAAAAAAATTTATTACTATTCCAGGTCCACCACCAGTCATAGACGACACAGACGATGGTGTGACGAAGTCTATCTACGACATGTACTATCGACGTCCCAAGCAACATCACTTTAGAAAAACGTCAAGAAGCTCAGAAGAAGAAAAGGTATTGAGGAAAAAGAAGAAGTCCAGAAGGTAAATAAGATGAACGTAACTTGCGCTAGTTGGTACTGTGGCATAAGTTTGCACTTGTCTGCGTGCGGAAGTCCCTCTTTACTCTTCCCTGTTTATATATCTGGAGGTAAGTAAATTTGTAAAAAACCACAAAGACTTTTTATAAAAAGAGAAGAAAATTAAACTACATATAAACTACGCCCTAGAAACAGGTTAAACTTAATAAATATCAAATGTTTAAAAAATCTTTCATCCTCTCTCCTAAATTGCTGTGCCCGACAGGGTCCACCATGATCAAAACTTACCATTATACCACCTAACAACCTACCATACTTATGTATGGAAGTGAAAGTTGGGTATGGCAAAAGAAGCATGAGAGCAGAATAAATGCTGTAGAAATGAGAGCGCTGAGAAATATATGTGGTGTGACTCTGAAAGATAGAATAAGGAATAGTGTGATTAGCGAGAGATGCGGCATGCAAGTAGATATAGTGACAAGAATAGAAAAGGGTATGTTAAGCTGGTTTGGGCATGTAGAAAGAATGGACGAGGAAAGACTGACTAAGAAAGTTTATAAGGCTAGTGTGAATGGAACAGTCGCAAGAGGAAAAACTAGGCGAACGTTTCTTGATCAGATCGGAGGCTTTCTGGACAAAGGCCAGGTTAAGAGCACCTTGAACCGACGGGCGTGTATGAGGAATGTGATGAAAGTGAATGAAGCCAGAGAAGTGTGTCAGGATCGTAGCAAATGGAAATCTGTAGTCTCTATGTTCGGAATCTATGTATGTATGTAACAACCTACCACCTTTTTTTTTTTTTTTTTTTTTTTTTTGTTACCCAGGAAAAATGCTTCATGCACTGCCCGCCGGCTAGGGGACGGCACCGGCGGGGGAGTGTGGGACTCCCAGCGAGACGCGCTGGTCTACCCACTAAAAAACTTGGGGTGTTCCCTCTCTCATCCAATAGGGGGGGCCAGTTGGGAGCTCTAGGAGGATACATCCATAGCAGGCCCCCCCATGTGGGTGTGGGCCGGGTCAAACGGACCCGGCCACCTCTCGTCCCCAGGGGAGAGCCTGACCGCTCTCCCCTTTCGACGGTAGAAGGCGCGCGGGAACACCGCGCGCGCCCTCTCGGAGTTCCTAATTTACGGGTGGCAGGGTCCCCTCAGGCCTTGCCACCCGGAACCCTTAAGTGGGGGGCAGGAGAGCGACAAAAGCGCGTCTCCTGCGCCCTCTCCTCCGGCGGCGGACTTCCGGGGCGTAAGGATCATCCTCACGCCCCCGTTCCGCCGCCTCCTTCTGCGAGATGACAGTCTCGCAGAAGGACCTCATTGCGCCCCAGCACCTGTCGTCGCCGACCATCCTGGATACGACGGTCGGCAACGAGAGGTCGGGGCCAATCACAGCGACCAGGGCGCAGCGCTCCACGACCCACGCCGGACACTCCTCCAGCGTGTGCTGCGCCGTGTCCTGGTCACACTCCTCACAATGGTTGCACCTGGTTGTCGGCTCCCTACCGGCTATCTTGCAGAGGTACTCCCCGAAACAGCCGTGTCCGGAGAGCACCTGAGTGAGCCGGTAGGTGAGCGGTCCGCGCCGTCTGTCCGTCCACTGCCTTAGTACTGGACGGACAGCCTCGACGGTCCTCACCCCGTAGCGGGGCTGGGCCAGTCTGTCTTCCCACTTCTCCTCGAGGACCAGTCGAGCCTGGGACCTTCGCGTCTCCACCGCACAATGCGTGGGTTCCTCGCCATGGAGCCGGAGGTCCGCGCGCCAGTAATACACCGACGCCTGGACCTCCGCCTCCAAATCCCAAGGCGGCGATGCCGCCAAGACGCACGCCGCCTCAAAGGAGACGGTGCGGTACGCCCGCGACACCCTGATCGCCATCGCCCTCTGCGGTTTCCTCAGGAGGGCGACGTTATGGCGATCGAGGGCGTCAGCCCAAATGGGCGCTCCATAAAGGGCCATCGACCGCACCACCCCCAAATAGAGGCGGCGGCAGACGACACTCGGCCCCCCGATATTCGGCAGCAAAGAGCTAAGCGCTCCTGCCGCCGACATCAGCTGGGGGGCCAGGCGGCTAAAATGGACGCGAAAGTTCCAGCGGCCGTCGAGGTGGAGCCCCAAGTATTTCATACTCGGCTCCACCCCGATGCGGACCCCTCCAACGATGATGTGGGCATCTGGTGGCGGCGCCCGCCGGGGCCCATGAAATAATAGGGCCTCGGACTTTTCCAGCGCCACCTCCAGTCCCAACATCCTAATCCTGCCGACAACCAGGGCAAATCCAGCCGTGGCAAGACGGGCAGCTGCCCCGTAATCCTCTCCCCGGGCCGTCACCAGCGTGTCGTCGGCGTAACAAGTTACGCCGACTCCCGGGGGCAGGGCGCCCCGCAGCACCCAGTCGTAGCCGATGTTCCACAGGATCGGACCCAGAACCGATCCCTGTGGGACACCGCACGACACCTCCCTCCGGAACAACCTACCACCTAAGCTAACACTGTGAAATGCAATAAATATATATAATGGTATTTGTTCAGTAGTTAGGTGAGATGATACCGTCAATCAAAACACAATTGAGTTTCTCTGTAATAAAAGATTTATATTTGTTATTTGCATGTTTGTTCGACACTAATTCCAAAATATAACATTAAATTAACTATAAAAACCTTACCTGTAATAAAAGAAACGACATTTAATGCTTATAATTACAATATCAATTCTTATTTCCTAACTAACAAGTAATAGTTTTCACAATTGTTCTAACACGACCACAGATACAATAAAGGCGGGCGACATTGCGTTTGCTACCGTAATGGCGGTAGTAGCGCGGCCTGAATTCTAATTAAAGGAAATATATTTTCTTTACATCACCCCCCCTGGGAAAGCTAGTACTAACTAAATATTATAAAAGTCTATTATGTAGTAAAAACATATTGTACTTTTCTATACTTCTTCGTCAAGTGTTGGTGCTGGAGCCAATTTCGAGATGTGGAAAAAGTTTGACTCTGGTTTTTTATGACCAGTGTTGATCCTGTAAATGGTGTTTGACAATTTTTCCACAATTCTGTATGGTCCGATTCTTAATTCGTCCAGCTTTTTCCTATTCAGCTTGTTGCCATTGTCTACAAACACCATATCACCCACTTTGAAGTCGAACTGTTTACGATTTTTATCATAAAGTGTCTTGTTGTAATTGTGAGATTGAAGTGTATTTGCTAGAGCTTTTTTCCTGTCTTGAATCCAATCGGTCTCTGTCTTCTTTGGTTTTAGCTCATTTGGCAAAATCGTAACATCGGTATCATTTAGTAGATACGTAGGAGCGTATCCAGTGACAGTATGCTCCGTTTCATTATATTTTTTTACACAATTTTGTGCTATGGTTGTCCATGCTACTTTGGTATCTTTTTCGTTAATTTTGCATCTAATTTTATTTACCAATGTTTGATTTAATCGCTCATTTAAACCATTCGAAAAGGGTGAATTCACTGCAGTAAATATGAGTGGAATATTATTATCTTCCAAATATTTTTTGAATTCCTTAGAATTAATACCTGGGTATTGATCTGAGAGAATCATGCCAATATTATCAGTTTCTGCGGTGTTCTTTACTAATTTTATAAAATCATTTGCATTTTGTGTTTTAGATGTCAAAATAAATGCGTACCTCGTGAAATGATCTGATAACAGGTGCAAGTACTTTTTTGTGGACCGGGAACCTCCAAAACCTCCAATTGTATCTATAGAACATATCTCAAAAGGTTTCGTGGCCGGGCCCAAGTGTGACATCATTCCAAATTTGTTTTGTTTTCTTGATTTGTTTTTTAAACATACTACACAATTTTTACAGGTTTTTTTTATATTATTTGTTAAGTTTTCTGCTGTATACAATGAACTTATTGTTTTTTGCATTTGATTTATTCCTAAATGACCTTGGTCTGTATGTATTCTTTTAATGAAGTCTATACTAAATTGTTCCGAGAGGATTATCTTATCTTTTTTCTTGAATTTTTTGTAATAAACATTGTGATCTGATTTTAGTTTTTCTTTTCTGCATTGTATATATTCATTTTGTTCTTGATCTTCTAAGATATCTTTTAGTTTTATTAAGTTTACCACTTTTAATTGTTCCTCCAGATTTTCATTGGCATCTAAAACTGGATTCCTGCTCAGGCAATCAGCTTCCAAGTTGTATCGTCCAGGAGAATATTTTATTTCAAAATCATACTGTGATAGGTAGTATGTTAAATCTCTTAGTTCTTCATCAGTTCTTGATTTTATGTTCATATTCTCCAACGGTTTGTGATCTGAGAAAACAATGAATTTTCTACCTATCAATAGATGTTGCCAATACTTAACACATTCTTTTATTGCTAGGCATTCCAGATATATAGCCTTCTTTCTTTTTTGCACTTCATTCAATTTTTTTGAGAAGTATGTTACAGGATTTTCTTCCTTGTTTTCTTGCAGCTGTTTTAGGACGGCTCCCACTCCTAGTATACTAGCGTCTGTGTATATATGTATAGGTAATTTTGGATCAAAAATAGTTAATATTGGTTGCGAACATAATATTTTTTTCATTTCATCAAATGATTCTTGGCACGCATTGGTCCAATCAAAGGCTTGTCCTTTCCTCAAAAGGTTATGCAATGGATCCAATTTTATTGCTATTTTTGGTACATATTTATGATAAAAATTTATTTTTCCTAAAAATTGTCTCACATTTTTTTGTGTTTTTGGTGTTGGAAAATTCTTAATTGATATCAAGTTGTCTTTAAGAGGACTAACTGAATTATTCTGTATTATGTGACCCAGATATTTAACCGAGTCAGCTGCAAAACTGCATTTTGAAAATTTAAGTCTTAATCCTTCACTTTTAATTGCTTGAAACAGCTGTGTTAAATGCTTGACATGATCAGAGAAAGTTTTGGAGAATATTAAAATGTCATCTATGTAATTTACTGTGAACTCTGCAAGTTTGTGTTTTCTTATTATGTTACACATTATTCTCTGAAATATTGCTGGCGAGGTTTTCAGACCAAATGGCAAACAAGTCCACTGGAAATGACCTTCTTGTGTGACAAATGCAGTTTTGTGCCTATCCGTGATACGTAGAGGTATCGACCAAAATGCCGAGTTTATGTCTAGTGTAGAGAAGTATTTACAATCCCTTGTTTTGGTCATTAGATCCTCAATAAGAGGAAACGGTTGTGATTGTGGCACAACAATTTTGTTTAGGTCACGAAAATCTATGCACAGCCTTGATCTTGTGTTTTCGTCTTTTTTGTAAGCTAATGTTACTGGAGCTGCGAATGGGCTATACGATTCTTCTATCAATTTTTTTTTTAATAATTGTGCAATCTGTTTTTCAATTTCCTTTTTATCCTCTATTGTGCAACGATAGGGCCTTTTACTGCAATATTTTTCTACTATGAGATCAATGCGTGCTTCATAATCCTTTACTGTGCCAATGTCATATTTATCTTTTGCAAAAGCAGATTTATTGTTTATTATTAAGTCATCAATTATTGCTTGTTTGTCATAATCTAAATGGTGTATCGAAATATTGAAATTATCTTTGTTAATGTTTTCGTTAAAGTTTATAAGGTTTCTTTTGTCGTTTTGAGAATGAACAGATTTTATTTCGTTTGTAATAGTTTTATTTTTTATTTTTGAGTCTTTATTTTTAATTTCCTTAGAAATGTTGATTGTCTCTGAATTTTTAATTTTATTTTCTTGAATTGGAATTTTTTGACTGATTTCTAAATTTTCATTTTGAATTAAATAGAATTTTTTTATACAGTCAAGCCCAATTAGAAAATCGTAATCAAAATTATCTTGATCTATTACAAAGACATCAGTTTTTTTTTTTACATTGAAAATGTTTACATCAAGTGTTATTATTCCACTTGCTTTTTTAACGCCATTAATTGTTTTTAAATTAGTATTGTTGTAATTGCTTAATGTTTTATGCTTATGTTTCAGTAATATTGAATTTATTAATGATACATTTGAGCCTGAATCATAGATTCCAAATACTTTAAAAGTTTTATTCAATACTAACTTTACTTTAATTAATGGCGGCACTATTAGTTTTTTGAGTCTTCACACTGCAGTTCACATTCCAATTCAGAATTATTAACGAGTTTGATTTGTTTCTTCTCATATTCTTTATTGTCTTTTGTTTTAAACCAGCATGAATCTTCTGAGTGATAGCGTACTCCTTTCTTTAGCTTTTCGCAGATGCTGCATTTTTGCATCTTTTCTTTCAATGGCTTAATATCATCTTTCTTTTTCAAATACTTTTTCTTGTTAATCAAATGTTCTAATTTACCAACTTCATTAAATAAATCTTTTGTTTCTAAAATTTCTTCTTTGTTGATCCTATCTGTTATAAAGTCTGGCAAACCGGATGCAATTAGATCAATCAAGGTCCCTTGGTCAATTGTCTTTCTTACTTCAAGTAGAAGTTTCTCCTTTTTAATGGAATATTCCAATAAAGATCCTGATTCATATTTAAAAGCTATAGCATATTTGCTACTAGCCCAACCCTTGTTTGCATAGGTTTCTACAAAGTTTGATTGCCATTCTGACCATTCGGATTGTAAACTATGCTTATTCATCATGGAAGCATACCAATCAGTGCATGACTTTTCTAAAAATAATCTGAAGATTTCAATTTTTTCTTCATCTTCTATTACATCAAATCTTTTGCATTCCTTTTCAAAATTATCCATCCATTGACATGCACTAACATTCTTGCCATCAAATTTTTCCAGTACAAATCTGTCGGCTAATTTTTTTACACTTTGTTTTTCCTTTCTTTGTTGACTTTCAACTAATTTTTCCAAAATTTTCACTAAGTGATCTTCTGAACTGTATTTGTTGCTATTTGCCAATTGTTCTTGGGTAATTTCCTCTAGATATTGGTTCTCAAATATCAAGTTTTCATCTTCATCAAAGTATGTTTTTTCCATATCCGCTGTCAATTTTATCCAAACATTTCTAGTTTGATGTCTTTTCTTAATTGTATTTCGCACTGTATTGTAAGCTTTTGAGGTGAGAATATGTTTGTGAAGTGACACTGCCTCATACTCCTCAGGGATCAGGAAAACTTTATCATCTTGTGTAATAATTGAGGTTATGGCGATATAGGTTGACTTGCCGTCTTTTGTAGCTTTTGATTTGAATACAAATTTTAGCTTCTCCATTTTCTTGATAATTACAAGAAATGTCGTTTTATAATGGTATTTGTTCAGTAGTTAGGTGAGATGATACCGTCAATCAAAACACAATTGAGTTTCTCTGTAATAAAAGATTTATATTTGTTATTTACATGTTTGTTCGACACTAATTCCAAAATATAACATTAAATTAACTATAAAAACCTTACCTGTAATAAAAGAAACGACATTTAATGCTTATAATTACAATATCAATTCTTATTTCCTAACTAACAAGTAATAGTTTTCACAATTGTTCTAACACGACCACAGATACAATAAAGGCGGGCGACATTGCGTTTGCTACCGTAATGGCGGTAGTAGCGCGGCCTGAATTCTAATTAAAGGAAATATATTTTCTTTACATATATAGAGTATTGAAAGTCCCGTTATTAATTTCTCAGTTATGTTATTGGGTCTTTTTTCTATTCTCAGTTTGAAGCATGAAAACAGGCTCGTCCTGTATTACGTGAGATTTTCCAGGCCAGGCATAGCGAACCAATGGCACGCCTGCCAATGCTGGCACGTGACAAAACAAGTGAGGCAGGCTTGTAATTGACGAAGTATTACTACGTAGTTGACGAATCTGTACACAACTTGATTAAAAAACGAAACATGTAATTTGTTTCTTTGACGATAACATTGAAGCTACATTATTATTTTATTCAAAAATAATGACATGTTAACCAAGATAGGTTCCCCATCTATACCCTAGGATATAGGACGGTTAAAAAACATATAGTTATCAAACTAAAGCTATAATATAAATATAATTATTTCGGTTCCATCCCACGTAAGTTGCGAACCTATTGCCATCTTGCAGGCAGTATTCCAGACTTTCGTCGACTAAGTTTTTCGTGACGCAGCAACCAAATAACATTTTGCCCTACCCAGGTTCTATATTAAGTATAATATAATAATTATATCAGCTCTGGTTATTAACCGCTGCTGGACACGGGTCTCTCCCAGTATGAGCAAAGTTAGGTCATAGTCCATCACGCTGGCACGGTACGGGTTGGCAGACTTCACATATCTTGAACATGGATGTTTGTCTTGGTTTGGGTGTTTCTATGTATAATATGTGAGTATTTACAAAAAAAAAGTATATATACGACGGTATGTATGTTTATCCTTTGTCTAGTACCCATAGTACAAGCTCTGATTAGTTTGCGCTAGATAGTATTGCGTGTATGTGATAGAATATAATATTATTATATCATATTATCTTCGAAAACATTATGCACAATTCTCAGTCATGTAGGTTTTCTATATGTAATTTTATAATTGTGAACCAAATATATTCAGTAGTTTAGCCACAGGACAAATTCTTTGTTTACATAATTTAGAAATTTTAGAACATTATGTGATGCAGAAATAACTGTACCTACTTAGGTATCAAAGATCTTAACCAGCGATATTAAAAAACCGTCGTATTGTATACGGGTCCGGAAATTTCCAGATCCTAGCGAGTTGACAAAGACGATTTCTCGGAACCTATGACCGTTAACGAGCTGGCTACAGCGCACGACTGGTTACAATACTGTTCCAATTTGTGTCTAATTTTATATTATTTATAATATTGAAAAAAATAATGTCTCAATTTCTGCGAAAATAGGTTTTTTGTTTATGTTAACCGTCTTATATCAACCAGCTTATATTTGTGTGCATGAACATGGATGTTTGTCTTGGTCTGGGTGTTTCTATGTATAGTATGTACATATTTACAAAAAATAAGTATATATATGTATGTTTATCCATTGTCTAGTACCCATAGTACAAGCTCTGCTTAGTTTGGGCTAGATAGTATTGCCTGTATGTGATAGAATATTATATTATATTATCTTCGAAAACATTATGCACAATTCTCCGTCATGTAGGTTTTCTCACGAAGTTTTCCTATACCATTAAGGCGAGTGATACATAAATATTTAATACGCACATTACTTCGAAAAGTCAGAGAGGCTTCTTTACCTTAGGATCAAACTTAAAATCTCTGTGTGGCTGTCCAACGGTTTATCACTACGCCATCGCTTATCGCTGCTGTCTTTGTAGCCAGGAATTAATATGATTAATTATTTTGTATTAAAGAATTTTGTTACTTATTTAAGTACTTAACAGATTTTTTCATGTTTTCATTTTCGTTCGTAGTTATTCAAGTGGCTTAAGACTAATTTGAAAACATTTTATTGAATAGGTACAAGCCTCATAGCGATTACTACGATGACGCAGTGGAACAAACAACCAAGAAGATGACGTACAGAAAGCAGAACAAGAGAAGAAAGACTCTCACAGCAGACATGCCATTCTTCTTGGGCGATCCCGGGAGAAGATTCAACAGAGCCTTCGATGAGAAGAGAGCCAAAGAGATGACAGCGGCAGAAGATGCACCGAAAGGTAATAACCTAAATAACATATTTGTTATAAATAAATAATTAACATGAAATATATACAAATGATTTATAAGAAATATAAACAAGAAAGAAAAATAAACCAAAAAATTAAAAAGCGTCAACGTGGCAGTAATGCCTCGTTGAATGGCAATACTTATTGTTTGTGCAAAGAAAATACCAGCCCTCTGGTCACGTTAAGCGTCAATCAGCCGCTTAGCTAGTTCTATATAATAATAATAATAATATTCTACCACATACACACAACACCATCTAGCCCAAACTAAGCAGAGCTTGTACTATGGGTACTAGACAATGGATAAACATACATATATACATTTTTTTTTATAAATACATACATATTATACATAGAAACACCCAGACCAAAACAAACATCCATATTCATGCACACAAATGTTTGAATTGTGCGGGAATCGAACCCGCGACCTCAGGCGTGGCAGTCGGTTACACTAACCACTACACCATCGAGGCCGACACGCCTAGCACTTGAACCCCATGGCTCCAGCGTTTCGACACCAAACGGCTCAAATTTAAATTTAAGCTTTATTGGTGAGTACCATAAAATTTTGATATTTGCGCCGATTTGATTGTCGCCGCTGATGCAGCAGCTGCACCAGCACAAATAGGGTAGGGTACTATGTATGTATGTTATTTTAAACACAAGAATAAATAGCATTCAAAAGAAAACTTTCAGGCGAACTGTGTCAAAATTGGTTTCAAAATAATGTGAGATTATTTTTTAAGAATGTATGAAATAGTGGGAGTTAATAGGAATATCTTGCTATCTCTCTTAGACAGCTGCGTTTAAATCATAATAATAATAATATTCTATCACATACACACAACACCATCTAGCCCAAATTAAGCAGAGCTTGTACTATGGGTACTAGATAATGGATAAACATACATATATACTTTTTTTTTTTACAATACATACATATTATACATAGAAACACCCAGACCAAGACAAACATCCGTGTTCATGCACAAAAATGTTTGACTTGTGCGGGAATCGAACCCGCGACCTCAGGCGTGGCAGTCAGTTACACTAACCACTACGCCATCGAGTCGTCTAACACGTCTAATAGCAGTTACGTCACAATTTGTATCGCGCTTTTTTTGTCTCTCATTTGACAATTACCTCTATTACCAGATTTGAACCTATTGTAATATAAAAATTATATTTCAAAAATTCCTTATAATTTAGAGTTTAGGTAATGTAACTATTTGTCTTAAATAGGTCGTGAAGTCCCAAATTCGATTTCCATATCTTTATCATGAAAACACACAGCTTAGTTCTTTGAAACTAAACTATTTTTAAAAGATTATATTTAAAACTAGCGACCCGCTCCGGCTTGCCACTGGTAGTATAAACCTTCGCAAGGAAATCTGTTCAGTAGTTTTTGAGTTTATCGCGAACAGACATACAGATGTGGAGGGCGGGGTACTTGATTTGATAGTATGTAGTGAAGTAGAATATTTAAAAAAACATTACTTTTAACTATTTAACTCTTCCTTGTCGTTTTAGTATATAAAAATTGTAATCTCTACTACGTCTTCAAAAAGCAAATGAAACTTTTTTGATTTTAATTGTGTAACATTACAGATGTTCCAAAAAGCTGGCCTTCAAAATCTAGAATACGTAAAGACAACAGCGGTATGGACAACACTGATTATTCTGAAGAAGAAGACATTGACAATTTTGAGAAGGAACCAACGGATGGAAGAGTTGAGAATAACAGAAGAAAGAGGTAATAATAATGACCTAGTGAGTCGTAGCAGCACATCGGTGGCTAGACAATAGATTTTTATTGATGTTTGGCATTCTAAGACTTGACAGATTAACTAGTGGTCGCCCAGTGGTGCAAATTTGACCGTATCGTACCTTTCTTTACTTCTTCTCGATATAAACGTCATCTATGCCTTATCACACACTCCTCCGTGCACGCAATATGCTTGCAAAGGGGTACAAAGATGGAGATTTCTTTTGATTAAGTTTTTCATGAGATCCCTACGCAAAAAATACGAAGTAGCACTTTTATTGGCAATAAAAGTGGCAAGTGTTGTACCATTTTGAAATCTAGACTAAATCGGCCATCTTTAGAAATAACTTGCCAAGGGTAGTGTGGTACATTTTTTTTTCCAACATGGAGTGTCAAAGTTAACTGACAATAATTTTGTAAACCATAACTGGTCAAAACTTAATTTATTTTACTTAGTTAACAATTTTTATTACTTGGATTTATGGTTGCGATTAATAGCACTGTTATTTGAGATTAAATTATTTAAAAAATCACTGTAATATTGTGAAAATTGTGATCACAGTACTTAAAAATGCCAAGGATATAAATTTTCAACTTTTCCGAAAAAATTCTATTTTCGCTTGACTAAGCGACATGGATATATTTCAAATTTTTTTCATAACTAGTATACCTTGGCCCTTCGCTTGGTACCAGGTTATCGTTGAGTTTTGGGACAGCCTGTATATGAATTTACATAACATTGTTTTACGTTTACGTGAATGCTCAATAGTTTAATTTTAATGTAGGTACAATTTAAATTAAACGATACGGATTTTAATATAAAAGTGTTTTAAAATAAACAAAGCGATACAATCCGTATAAGGTAGTTTAATTTCAATATATGCATTTACATTATTTTATCATGAAAAACAGTCCAATTTTTTATCGATTACACTAAAGTTCGTCGATACTAAACAAAAACCATCGAGTGACAAATAGACGAGAAAATTAGTGAACCTAGTCTAATTATATTTATAGATCTTAGTAGAAAATAGTTCATTTAGGAATAAATAAATATCCTATGTATTCGTGAAGATCATGTGCTATCTGTGTGCCATAGTTCATCTGCAGCAGTTCAACTATTTATGCGTGATCGAGTGCCAAACATTCAAACATGTTATTACGTGAATCCTTACTTCCCGACATTATGTTGTAAAAAAAACTAACTAACTGCCTCCGTGGCGCAGCGGTATTGAATATGACTGCTGTGCATAAGGTCTCGGGTTCGAATCCCGGGTCGGGCCAACAAAGAGATATTGGGTTTTTCTGTTTAGAAATCTCAACACGAGCCCGGAGTTAGGAAGTTGGCGGTGTTAGACACCCCGTGCCTCAGAAAGCACGTAATGCCGTTGGTCCTGCGCCTGATCTCTCTCCGGTCGTGTCGGATTACCGTCCCATCGGATCATGAGGGTTAGGGAACAGAGAGTGCACTTGTGTTTGCAAACATACTTTTACATTATGATATCTCCTGTGCAGATGGCCAGTCTCCGTTAAGATTGGCCGCCATGGCCAAAATTCGGTCTGGAGGATATTATTATTATTATTATATTGTAAATGTAAATTTGTTTGTTTGTTACGCTTACACGGCATAACTACTCGATCAATCATCATGAACTTTTGCATACACGTCAGAGATACCTAAAAGGATATAGAGTACCTTTCATCCAGAAAAATGTACTGTAAGTACCCGATGGACAGAAATTTATTGACAAAATCATTTTCTTACAGAACCGCAATAAAATATGAAGAGACGGGCCGTGAGGAACCACAGAACTCTGAAACTGTAGAAGACCCAGAATACGTGATCACACTACGGCCGACGCAAATCAGAACATTTGTCATATGGTTTGAGAACAGCAGAAAATCCTATGCCCCAGGCTAAACATCTAACATAACTCAAAACCATTCACAAGACATGCAAGAAAATACAATTTAACCAACATAATTATACCTAGTTGAGATCTAATTAGACTTATAAAAGCTTTTAAAAAAACTGCTTTCAAGACTGAATTAATATTACTTGTAACAATGGATTGGTTTTACCGCTGTGCGTCTTTTACGAAACGTTTAGTAGACATGCATGTGTCCATGTCATACAAAATATAATATCGTCGGTACTTTTGGTATAAATGGGAACGTAGGACTGAATTCATATACTTAAGTCAAAAGCACAGTACCAGAGTGCATGATTTTCCTTAAAATTATGGTATTGTATTGTAGAACGTGCAACAAATTTATGTAATGGAATTATAGATCAACACTAGTAAGGTCCTGGTGACCTTTAACACAGGTATCCTGATACCTATCGCAGTTACCAGCCTCTCACAAAATTCAATATGTACCTTGTTACCGGTTCCACGTACCTCTTATCTGTAATTAAATAAATGAATTTTTCAAATCGGTGCAGTTGTTCCTGAGATTATCGCGTTCAACCAAACGAACAAACTCTTCAGCTTTGTAATATTAGTATAGATTAATAACGCACTCATTCGAGGTTGCCCGCAATTTAGCAAACCGCTCCTCAAATAACCTAACCTAATTTGCTACAAGCCGCGCGATGGGTTAAACCGACATTGCAAAAAAACGGCTTGCTTTAGTAAAATTATTGACCTAGACTGTCTCATAATGAAATGTATAACCTAGCACTACACAACACCATATCTATGTACTTTATGAGAATTAAAAAAGAAGTAAAATTGAAGAACATTGAAGTATACGATGGATTTTATCTAATTTACTGTTAAAAACACATTGTATATCGGTCGCTCATCATATTGTGAAAAGCCAGGCGCGCTAATAGCAATATGTTGGATCCCCAAGGGACACTACCTTAGTTATGTAAACAGTGAATTTCGCTTGAAGAAAAATGTGTGAGATGTCACAAAATGAGAATTAGACTTGTTATGGATGACTTAAGGCAGGCATGCTTTTTGGTTTTTTTTTGTCGGGTAATGCTCCCTTTCACCCACCCACCCATGCTCACCCACTCGCCACAAGGGGAGGCGAGAGGGTTATGTCGGGCTCTCCCGAGACTGCGGACCTACTGACTAAAACCACCACGGTGTGCCAACTCGCTGCTTTGTATGGGTGGGTCGCTGGAATTGGAACTACATCAGCGACCTACCCAGCAGTTCCCAATGCAGAAATGTTGTGTCTGCGGGCGACTACTTCTAGACAACGCCCTGAAACAACAGAGTGCGTCGGTCCGACTCAACGGCTGGCGGGTGGGACTTGGGTTTAGCAAGACGGACGCCTCGATACGCCCGACCACCTGGGGAACGCCCACGGTGGCCAAACGGGTCGCCTCCTCGAAGGTACCCCCACGGGCTGTGAAAAGGGTGTCGTCAGCGTAGCTGATGATGCTCAGCCCAGGAGGTAGGACAGCACGTAGGGCCCAGTCGTTCCTCATGTCCCACAGGAGCGGACCAAGTACCGATCCCTGCGGGACACTGCACGACATGGGCCGCCGCCAAACCTCGTCGCGAACTTCGAGGAGGACACTCCTGCCTCTCAAGTAGTCCGTCACCAGCCGCTCCAGGTAAAAAGGTACTCCGTGAAAGCCAGGCATCCTAGCGGAAGTGGGAAATATATACTTTGAGTTAACTATTTACTAGTTAAATAACGTACTAATTATTACACTAGTACATAAGAAATATATTTTATTTTAAATTATTTGTATTATTCTATAAAATAATGTTATTATTTCTCCTGAAAGCTGAATTGTTATTATAGTTAATAAAGCATACAAATCTTTCTACCGAGTTAATACTTCTGTATAATATATATATATTTTTGAGTTAAGCGCTCATGTATGCCTTTATAACCGTTGTTACCCTAATATATTGATTTGTTACGATATATTAATGTTACTGTAAATAAATAAAATTATTATTCAACGATTAGCTTTATTTATTCCAATCCTTTCCAAGTAGTGCCAATAACTCAAGACTCAACTAAGATGCTCAACTAATTTATATGCGGGGACTATTATTCCCTTAAGCTCAACTGTTTGCAACTCTCTCAAATAGTTGAGCCTAGAATAATTACATTAATGGCCAATCCCACAACTAACAAATAAAAGTTATCCTAAAGATACATCGCATGCTGTCTCACTCTTGTTAGGTTAAAGAAGAGAGATGGCGAGACTTTTATCTTATAAATAAATGCTATTTGGAGGTGGTAGGACAAGCCCTAAATATTGTTATTTAAAAGACATACAGTGACACTACTGACACTTTAGTTTTAATCAGACGTAAGTAGCGCCGCGCGGCAGTCGTCTTACCGCTACCACTTAGTTAAGTCGTAGCTCAATTGCGTATTTATTATATTTACATATATGTAACTGGTTACAGTGAATATAACATATCTATCAAGAATTATTTTATTTAGATACCCGTATAGGACCTCTTCAGAAAATCCCTACAGTATTCGATACTCAACTTTGAAGTCGGGATCAACGTGTCCGTCTTGCAAACAAAGCCAATGACGATAAATTTTCAACTGACGTCTAAATCTGTATAGATTTAGATGTCAGTTGAAATTTATATTAATATTATAAAGCTAAAGAGTTTGTTTTTTGGTTGAACGCGCTAATCTCAGAAACTACTGATTCGAATTGAAAAATTATTTTAGTGTTGGATAGCCCATTTATCGAGGAAGGCTATAGATTATATAACATTATGTTACGACCAATAGGCGCGGAGCAGCAATAAAAATGTTGCAAAAATGGAAAAAATTCTTTTAAATGAAGCAGACGAAGTTGCGACTAGTATCGGATAAAACGTATTGAATTATAGCGAACTCTACAAAGGCGAAGAACTTACGTCGTATGACGAGAGATGGCGCTGTACTAACCTTAATCACGCAAGCAAAGTTTACACAGCGGGTTTCTATATATACAAGTTCCCGTCATCAACCGTCGGGCCGCGGTCTGTCAGGCACGATCACTCAGCCTGGTCGGAGGATCCTTCCTTAGAGTTGGAGGGACTATTAGCTATTTCGGAAAGTTGCAAACATTTCAAAAAAAATTATCATTTCGAAAAATAATACCTAAGGATCAATCACTCGAGCTTCCTAGTTGAGTCTTTGGTAAGCAGTGTGATTGATCATGGCCGGTCTTTGCCTATAAAGGTATGTATGTATCTTATGTGGGAGCCAGTCAGTGGAATGTGCACAACACCCTGTGAGGAAGGAAGGAAGGAGGTGTAACGGTGCCTTTAAAAAAAAAGAAAAAACATTACTATGCTAAGTCGTTTGTGTAGCTGACTGTACAAGGTTCAAGTTAATTCAATCTTGTTAATAAACCGAGACGAGGTTGTTTAACCGTCGGGCACGCCACGATCGTGGCGGTAAGTCCCGTGTTTGAGGAGTGGCTGGAGAGGCGCCATGGCGCCCTCACCTTCCGGCTGACACAGGTAATGACTGGCCACGGTTGTTTTGGCCAGTTCCTGTGTCGTATACGCCGGCAAGAGACGCCCGGTTGTCACCACTGCGGCGACTGCCGCGACGTTGTTGAGGACACGGCGCTGCACACTTTGGCGGTTTGCCCCGCCTGGGCATCGCAGCGCCGTGAGTTGATCGCGGCAGTCGGATTGGTTGCCCTCTCGCTCCCGGCCGTAGTTCAGTCTATGGTCCGGAGTGAGAGGTCGTGGAACGCCGTCGCCTCCTTTTGTGAGGAAGTCATTTCCATCGAGGAGGCGGTGGAGCGGGAGAGGGAGCGTTTGAACCCTCTCCCCAACCGCAGAGCCGGGCGCCGGAGGGCGCGAGACGACCTCCAGCCACCCTGAGGTTTGACCTGGGGGTGGTGGGCTTTGTGGGCCTGCCCGCCATCCGTTCAGCACCAGGTCCGAGAGGCGGCGTGCGTGTTCCCACGCGCGCCTCTGTGTCGAGTCCGCCTCCCCTCTAGGGGGGAGGCAGTAGGGTAGTAGTGAGAAGAGACTTTGGGTAGGTCTTTCGTGTAGTGGCCTGCCGTTTCATACGGCGGGCCGAAACCTCGGCGGGGTCGCGACCGCATGCGAAAGTGATTCGCGCGGCCCCGTCGATAGTGGTTTTGTCGAGGAACACCGTGGTAGGTTTAGTCGGTATTCCGGGAGGTACTTTAACATCTTTACCATCTTTCTTTTACCCCGGCGAGTCCGACATAACCCCTCCGCCCGCCCCCGCGGAGGGGTATGCGTCATGCATTCCCCAAGTTAAAAAAAAAAAAAAAAAAATTTTGTTTAACCGTCCAGTTAATCGCGTGATCAAGTTAAATAAGACAATAAAAAAGTCATAACTTTCGGTCATTATTTATGTTTCCAGTTAAATATTTAAACAATACATGGGATTGAAACTACTTTCCAGATATACCAGATAACATTGAGTTATTCTGTACTATGTCACGGTAATGATAACATACCGTGACTATGTGCTACAGAAGACAAGCTCAACTAGATTGGTTGTAACTAAGGCCACGTTTATTTTTAACGAATTTACGAATTTACATTTACAATCTGAGATAAAAAAATTAAGTACCAGATCTGAAAATAAAGTATTATTATTTTTAGACCAACTAACCAGCTTATTAATTACCATATTTTTGTCGCCGGTCTGGGTCAGTCAGTCCAGACCGGCGACACTTCGACCCATGCAGTGGGATCTTTTGTGTCGACACTCTCCCAATAACGACTGCCATAGATGTTCATGGCAGCTGGGACCGACGGCTTAACGTGCTCTCCGAGGCACGTAGCAGGCGATAATTGTCAATCAATACGCACATAATTACGAAAAGTCATATAACTTCCGAAAGTCAGAGGTGCGCGACGTGGGTTCAAACCCGAGACCCTCTGCATTGCAGTCTGTTGGTCTCCCCACTGAGCTATCGCTGCTTGCCTATAAAGGTAAGTCACTTATATTTAATCCCACAACTGCCTTGGAGGAGCAACATGCTAGTGAATGCGACAGCAATGCATAAGGTCTGAGGTTCCATTGCTGGCTTGGCCAAAGTGTTATCCGATTTTGCTGCTAAAGCATTGTGCGTCGTGTGCCCGGCATACTTCAATAAGCACGCCATCTTATGATAAAGAGTGTGAGTATCACATTCTTGTATATACAACCGTGACACATAAAATGTACACATTTTGCTCGACCCAGTAAAAACTTAAGTCTTTAAGGACAGTAAACGAATGAGGCACAACAATATTCGTAACATATTTATAACAAGCATAAAACACATGTTTATATTACATTTAAACGGTACTACCTACGATCGTTAACGTTGTACAGTGGGCGGAGTCTCTCTCGTGCCAAATCACGCCCAGTTGCGCACGCGCCTGCCCCGAAGAATCATTAGTGACGCTCTCGAAATAAAATTAGGGCCAGCTTAGTAGTTGCGAGTGTATAGACCACCTACACAGACGATTACTTTTAAAGCGGTGGTTGTCCAAAGAAAAGACATTCGATTTACGAGAGGTCGTAGGTTCGAATCCCACAGATTGCGCAACCGACGCGAATCCACTACTAAAGATGCTTATAAACATATAAATATGACCTTGACGCCATATATGTTTCAAAACATTAACTATCCTAACGTAATATTGTAAATGCGAATGTGTATTTGTTTGTTTATTACGATTTTAAGCGTAAATTACTTGACCGATCATAATGAAATTTCGCATACACTTTATCAGGTATATAGAAAAGGACAAAGGGTCCCATCGAGAAAAAGTACTGTTCCTAAGGGATAGATATTAGTTGACAAAGGTAGATTAACGCGATCGAAGCCGCGAGCAAAATCATTACATATTATAAAATAAAACTAAGTGCCCCGCCGCGTCTGTCTGTCTGTCTGTCCGCGATAAACTCAAAAACTGGTGTATGGATTTCCATGCAGTTTTCACCAATAAACAGAATGATCCATGAGGTCATGAGTTAGGTGTATAATTTGTTAAGGTTTTGTACTACCCGTGCGAAGCCGGGGCGGGTATATAGTTAAAATCTTAAATAAAAATATTGTCTTCTGTTTACGCGAATGTTATTCATTGAAATTAAACTACTATATACGGATTTTATCACGTTATTTATTTTACACTTTATTACAAAATTTTGAAACTGTTACACTACTACTAGATACTATTAAACTTTACAAATTTTAAGCTAATTAAATTATTAAAGAAGTACCAAAGTCAATCAAAGTACCCGAACTTGAAATAACGACACTGGAACATTGAGACAACTACCATCTTAGTCTCCCCATGACCATGGCTGCTGAAAAGCAACCGAAACGTCGAGGAAAGTGTAAACTTAAATATAAATAGTTTTAATAGTTTTAATTATTTAATTAGCTTAAAATTAGTAAAGTTTAATAGTATCTAGTAGTAGTGTAACAGTTTCAAAATGTTGTAATAAAGTGTAAAATAAATAACGCGTTAAAATCCGTATATAGTATTTTTTTTGAAATTAAACTGCTATATACGGATTTTATCGCGTTGTTTATTTGACACTTTATTACAAAATTTTGAAATTTGTTACACTTCTACTACTATTAAACTTTACTAATTTTTAAGCTAATTAAATTATTATTAAACTATTTAGATTTAATTTATTTTTACACTTTCCCCGACGTTTCGGTTGCTTTTCAGCAGCCATGGTCACGGGGAGACTAAGATGGCAGTTGTCTCAATGTTCCAGTGTAGTTATTTCAAAGTACCCGAACATAATTTAATCATCGGTGTTTCTATTTACGCAGAATGAGCTCAAAGTATCATGAAGTCTAGCTGTGGTTTGCTTCTAGATATAGACCCCTATAAATAGATTGTGACTGCGGACTCTCATACATTGGTCAAACCAAGAGAAACATAGGCACCCGCATAAAAGAACACATAGCTGATGTAAAACACCAACGCTCGTTGAAGTCTGCTGTGTGTGAACATGTGCAACAGGGGACCAACCACTATCTGAGATTTGACAAACCACAGATTCTCGCTAAAGAACACCGATTCCTACCAAGGATGCTTCGCGAGGCTATTGAAATCAAAAAACATCCTAATTTTAATAGAGAAGATGGTTGGAATGTACCACCAGCTTGGGATCCAGTAATAAAAATAGTCAAACCCAAGAAGAAGCAAACCACAGCTAGACTTCATGATACTTTGAGCTCATTCTGCGTAAATAGAAACACCGATGATTAAATTATGTTCGGGTACTTTGAAATAACTACACTGGAACATTGAGACAACTGCCATCTTAGTCTCCCCGTGACCATGGCTGCTGAAAAGCAACCGAAACGTCGGGGAAAGTGTAAAAATAAATTAAATCTAAATAGTTTAATAATAATTTAATTAGCTTAAAAATTAGTAAAGTTTAATAGTAGTAGAAGTGTAACAAATTTCAAAATTTTGTAATAAAGTGTCAAATAAACAACGCGATAAAATCCGTATATAGCAGTTTAATTTCAATGAATAATATTCGCGTAAATAGAAGACAATATTCCGTATATAGTAGTTTAATTTCAATCTAAAATAGAACCAACACCTTTCAAAAGTCTTGTATATTTAATGTATTTGAAATAAAACTACCATTATCTCAAATATTGAGCAATCATTTCAGAACTCCTAATATAAATAGTGTTATTAAAAATAACTATTGACGCGAGGAGCATCCCATTCCACTTCGAATTGCCAACCCAACAATGGTCATAGTAAAATTTTACAATATTAATCTCCTGTTTTGATAGACTGGAAGGTCAAGGGCTGAGTCATTACCTGCTTTGCCCAGAGGAGGCCCTGAACAGAAAGAGAGACAATGAAAAACGACGATCATCGAAATAACTGTCAGCATTGGCGTAAATCAGAAACCAGGTAGGTAGTGTCCACCCCAGGATAGATTCAACTGCTCAAAACTCTAGGGTTGTATGTAGGTCATCGCTGTTTTCGGGTCTAGACCTCCCCTTGATACGCCAATGGTTACGAACCTTCAAGAATAGGAATTAACCTCTCCACCAACGCTAGGACGCTGGCGTTTGAGTTTAACCAGACTATTTAAAATGTAAATTTTGTTGCGATAGTCTTCTTTTGTTTGAATAGCTGTTTTGCATTTTCCTATTTTTGTTAATTGTTTTGTTTGAGAGGTTAAAGATGATCGGCTGCAGAACTGTACTGCAATTATGAGAAAGCACGTTATTAAACTCGCTTGATGCCTATCAGCAATTCCACTGCCAGTCATACCTCGTGCTAAACTTGATGATCTTACTTTTAGTTCACTCTCGACTCTTAACACCTTCTAGAATAAACATAGGACTCAGTTTCCACGTCAGAGCAGTGGTTCTAAACCTAGCCCTTGTCTGGGGAAGATAGCTGCCTCTTTGCTTACGGCATATAAAAGAGAATTAAGTGATAAATAGCATCATGAGCTGAACAATATTTTTTTGGATAACCATCCAAAAAAATTTAATACTTCTTTTTAAATTATGACTTGTGATTTGATGGGCTTTCCTAATTTAGTCAGCTAATTCCAGCACATATGTTCGTATTGAACTTCGTTTTAGAAACTGGGTTTACATGTATTGCGTGATCAGACTGCCTGGTGCGAGTTTGTATGACGTTGGGCCCTCCGATTGGCCCGCTCCAAGCTCTTAACCAATCAGAAAGCCAAACGCGTTAAACGTTTCGATCGCATTAATGTAAAAACAACTCGAACTAGGAACTCAGAGGCTATATATAAGTATATATATACATTTCTGTTGATCGTTAAAGTTCTGTCTTGTAAAACTTACGGTTTCTGTTGGTTGGCAATTTGAAGAAGATTGGTGGTTTCCCTCCCCACTTTCGTCCTCAACAGATATTTTAAAACATATTTCTACCAAGTAACTCCTGATGCAATTAATAAATAGTGTGATAATTAACTATAGTATCACGGCGCGTCTTTGCCTGCGAGTGCTTGTACGATGCATCGTAGCCGAGCCAGACTGTTGACACCGCAAGACGGAGCATCACCTGAAACAAAATATCTTACATTAAAGCAGCTGTTTCATTTGACTTTTTTATATAATGTCCCCTTCCAGTCATCAACATGGAGTTTGAAAAAGTGTAAACGGCAATACGCTCGTCCCCTGTTAATAATAATATTAGCCCTGTATTAAACTGTACCACTGCTGGACACGGGCCTCTTCTCAGTGTGAGAAGGGTTAGGTCATCACGCTGGCCTAGTACACGATGGCAGACATCACATATGGTGAATTAAAATTCAAAATAAAATTTATTCAGATTAGGTTACAAGGTAACACTTATGAATGTCAAAGTTACATTAAATTTTTTCTGTGAATTTACATTTACTGCCACGTTCAGCAAAGCAAGGGTGTAGGACTCATGAGAAGAACGGGCAAGAAACTCATGGTCACTCTTTTTAATATTTGTAATGTGTAATATACTTCTGCCTGCCCCTTCAATCAGAAACGATCTAAGTTAGAAACATGAAGGTGTAACTATGATCTATACCCACCATACCATATATGAAGGGTAGGTACAGTGAAAGAAAGATCATTGTGCATTTTTGCCGATTATGATTTAACAATGCCATCTAGTACTAAAATCATTAAGCTATTTGGTTATGAAACCAAAAACAGTTAAAAAAATCATTGTATGCGACAATGATTTTTTTCACTCATCACATATGCGACTCAAAAAACGTCAGCATGGACACTCATGCTCACGTTGCATAAAATATCATATTCCCCACTCTCGTATTTAAAAAGAAGATAACCCTCAAGTGACTATAATCATTATTTCCCTGTACCCTTCATATATACATATACCTCATGAAATCCTGCTAAATTCCCAACTGCTTTTACATACGGTTATCTTACAATAAAGGAACGGATGCTTGGATGGCGTAGAGTGGTTTAATTTCCGCCCGCAAAGTACTGTGGCTTCGGTCCCAACATTTGTGTAACCCACAAATAGTTGTTCCGAGTCTGGGTGTTCTTTGTGTCGATCATTTGAATGTTTGTAAAGTCTCCCGCAATACAGGAATTGCACATTAGCAGACGCAAAGGGACTATTTAAGCCAATACGATATACTGTCTGCAGAAAATTAATATTAAAAACGTAAGGCAGAATAAATAATAAAATTAATAATAAAAGTACTTACTGCTTAAAAATGGTTTTTCTTTTTCTGTTTTTGTCTCCCTGGCATCGAACTGCCGTTGTGACATCACAGGTGATTCCATGTAACTCTTACAGCTTTCTGACTCCAACTGAATGAACAAAAGAGAATTATAAAGTCAGGATTGTTAATACAATAATAATTTAGCCCCTTGGCAAGTTGCTTATGACTGTGATAATAATATAATATTTTCTATGACATACACACAACACCATCTAGACCATTAGTTCCCAAAGCGGTCCAAGTGGACCCCCAGGGGTCCACGGAAGACTCGACAGGAGTCTACGTTGCCATGACAAAAAAATGGAAGTCTACAATTCGTAAATGGGGCCGTCCACGAAAATTTATTTGCTTTCGATAGTGAAGAACTGAAATGTTGGCTTGACTTCACTTATCACTGTAGGCAGATAATATTTTAAGAAGCTCAGCGACTACTGTTACTTGTAAAAACTTGCATATTCCATATTTACTACCAGTGGTCTAAAAACAAAAGGTCAACCCGCCTACCCTGGTAGGCTCAGACAAGAGAATTAAAAAAAAGACAAACAAAAGGTCAGCCAGTTGAGATTAATTGATCAAATATAAATATGGATGCCAAGGAATATGGTAGAAATGTAGCTGAAGGGGGTCCAACCGAACCTGCTAAATTTTGAAAGTAATCTATGAGAAAAAAGTCTGGGAACCTCTGATCTAGACCAAACTAAGCAAAGCTTGTACTATAGATCTTATCTTATCTTATCTTATTTCGAGGGCTAATCCGTGTAGACCGGCGACACTTCGACCCAGTGGGATCTTTTGTGTCGGCCCCGAGATTTATCCCTGAGCTATCTCCCTATGAATGTACTGTGTTAGTCGCAGCATACACTTCAGAGGGAGAAGCCTGAAGTCTTCAGGGTTCGGATATGCCAATCCCATCAGACCCATCCTTAGTCCAGCCAACGCGTCACATTCACACAGTAGATGTGATATAGACTCGTCCTGTTCACCACAGGCTCTGCAGATCAAATTGTACTATGGATACTAGGTAATGGATACACATACAAATACAATGATATCATGTGATAATCTTCCAAGTGCCATGACAACAATTACTAACATTTCTTTGATTTCTTTTTTGTTATGTAACTTTAAATAACCCTTACGTAAGTTAAAGACTAGTAGTGGGTAGTCTGAAAGTGGTGCCCATAGATGAGAAGGTGAAAGGAAATCGTTTGGCTTGGTATGGACATGTTATGCGAAGAGATGATACGTATGTAAGTAAGCAAGTGATGGATATGAGGGTAGAGGGACGAAAAGGGAGAGGAAGGCCAAGGAAAAGATGGATGGACTGTGTGAGGATGGATATGAAAGGAAAAGGGGTAAATGATCAGATGACGGGTGACAGAGAAGTATGGAAGCGAAGAACATACTGCGCCGACCCCAAATAAATTGGGACCAGGGCAAGAGAATGATGATGTAAGTTAAAGACTAAAATTAAAACGCAACTGCCTCAGTTAAACTTTGGTTGGTGGTTCCCCAAGCTTGTTCTCAAAATTATCAATACACACAACGATGGAAAAAAGCCGCTGTACTGAAAAAAAAGTACCACACTGTTTTGGTAAGTGACTTTAAAAGCTGGCGTATTTGCTTTTATGTTTGCTAGATTATAATTTTTCAACTGATTTTTTATTAAGTAACCGTTGCTGATAATCTATATATATAAAACTCTTCCGTTACTGAGTGACTGACAGACAATGCACAGCCGAAACTACTGAACGCAAGAAGCTGAAATTTGGCATGTATGTTCCTTGGAGAGTGTAGGGGAGCACTAAGAGAGGATTATTGGAAATTCCACCCCGAAGGGGGTGAACGGGGTGAAACCCGATATTCACACGGGAACGGGACTTACGCGGGTGAAACCGCAGGAAAACTACTAGTAATCTATATATATAAAACTCTTCCGTTACTGAGTGACTGACAGACAACGCACAGCCGAAACTACTGAACGCAAGAAGCTGAAATTTGGCATGTTGTTCCTTGGAGAGTGTAGGGGAGCACTAAGAGAGGATTATTGGAAATTCCACCCCGAAGGGGGTGAAGCGGGTGAAACCGCGGGAAAACTACTAGTAATATATATACAAGCACCATTGTGTCATGTTATTTTTATTATCAGAAAGTGTTAGAAATAGTAGCTCCATTGAGACCACCAGCCGCTGAGCTATGTCCTTAATTGAACGGAACGCAAGCCGCGCAACGGTTCATTAGTGCCAACCGATCAACCTCCTCAGAATATTGCGATGTTTTATTTGAAAGCACACATTTTTACACAACAGTATCTTAACTAATATTATAAATGCGAATGTGAGTTTCTTTGTTACGTTTCCACACCTTAACTACTCGAGCGATCATCATGATATTTTGCATACACATTGTCAGGGGAACAGAAAATGACAAAAGGTACATTTTATCTAGAAAAGTACTGATACCTATCTAACCTAACCTATATTTAAACGATGCCGCGGACAAAATGAAGTACAAATATTATATGAGTAGATTTAGCCCGTGTATAAGTATTCGTTGGTTTATCTCGCATTATCGCCGTAACGAAGTATCAGATGAAAGTAATTAATAATATAATATAAATTATAATTTCAGGCCTGTATTAAACTGTCCCACGAGCAGCGATAGCTCAGTGGGGAGACCAACAGACTGCAATGCAGAGGGTCTCGGGTTCGAACCCACGTCGCGTACCTATGATTTTCGGAAGTTATATGACTTTTCGTAATTATGTGCGTATTGATTGACAATTATTGCCTGCTCCGTGCCTCGGAGAGCACGTTAAGCCGTCGGTCCCGGCTGCCATGAACATCTATGGCAGTCGTTATTGGGAGAGTGTCGACACAAAAGATCCCACTGGGTCGAAGTGTCGCCGGTCTGCACTGACTGGCCCCCACATAAGATACATAATTATATAATATTATACAGAGGACATATTAGATTTTTTGTTTGTTTGTAAGGTTTTAACTCAAAAACTACTACTATTAGAAAGCTATATACTCAGCACGTAACATGGGCCATATTTTATTTAAAATCATAGTACTATAATTACTAACATAAGCTAATCTACTTTTAGGCGAGCGAAGGCGCGAGCAAAAGCTAGTTATATACAATATTGTCTTACGTTTACGCGAATGTTATACATTTAAATTAAACTGCTTACCTTATAAGGATTTTATCGCGTTGTTTCTCTTTCACAGAATGAGCTTCAAGTATATGTTATGCATTTTTTTGGATTTGACTTTCTCCCAAGCTACAGGAGCACATTCCAACCATTTTCTCAATTGTAATAAGAATTTTGTTTTGTAGGAATCGGTGTTCTTTTACGAGTGGTTTGTCAAATCTCAGGTAGTCTCAAGTCTCAAGTCTCAGTAGTAGTTGGTCCATAAATCTAAATATTTTATAATTGAAATAGCTTAAATATGTAGTAATAAATTAACAGTCGCAGTTTAACAGTTTCTAAATTATGTAATAACAGTGTTTTAAAACAATGAACGATGAAATTCGTGTAAAGTTGTTTAATTTCAATTTATTATCGATAATTTCAATCATTTGAAATTCATAAGCGCGCGCCGAAAAATCGAACTCTATACTTCGTCATTCACCTGGTCTCTCCTATAAATATCGCAGCTATCAATAAATGTTTACAACATTACTAACACTCAATAACAAAATCGTTTACAACATGTAAACTAACCCGTCAATGCTTCAGAATAACCATCACAATAAATTTCCAGTCCTCATAACATTAAAACTGATCTTAATCCTTGATTTATGCAAGCTCTTAGCGCGGGACTTATTCATGGCAATTAAAATTATAGCGCCTATGTATGTGTGTATATGTGTGTGTGTGTGTTTGTATTTCTGCGTAATTCTATTTCGATGGCCACCGCACGTGTACGCATAAATAATGCGAGGACGGATATTAATGACAATTTAAGATCTCGACGGCTTGCATCTGATATAGTCTGCAGATAAACTAACACTTGTTCATAGTTTTACTTGCGAACTGTATTGAAAAGCCCGTGGCTTCGCTTGTAAAACTTGTGGCTTTCTTTAACAGCGCCATATATGGCTTTTAGGCATATATTGGTCTTCTGAAGCCATTCTCTGTCAAGGCCGCCGTGATTGAAATTCGGTCTAGAAGATTTATGATTTATTTTTCATGCTTCATTACACACGTAAAAGCGTAACCAACAAACAAACATAGTGATAATATTAGTTAGGATAAATATTAATATGAGTCCCAACTGTGTCCACGGACATGCTGTTTAAAAAGTTTAGTAAGGAAGAATGTATTTTCTTATATGTTATCCTAATATAATTAATGCGAGGCGCTCATAGTTAGTTGCACTCACTGGTCGGTAAACGATTAGCGAGGTTAAGCAACGTTGGGTGCGGTAAGTCTATAGATGGGTGACCGCTTAGTGGTATTTCATCTGAGCGTCTCCGTGCTTCGGAGGGCACGTAAAAAGTCGGTCCCGGTTGTTGTCAAATCGACAGCAGTCGTTAAGCCATGTCAGAGGCCTACGAGCGGCTTGAACAACTCTTGACAACAGGTTGGCCACTAACCACACGAAAAGAAGAAGAAGATAATTAATGCGAATTTGAGTTCATTTGTTTGATTATTAAGCTTTTAAGACTGCGCCGAGCGTAAGACAGATAATGACAGAGCTCGTGCGGCGCATACACAAATCGGCGCGCAGCCGCCATAGTAAAATTGTATGGAGGATTTGAAGAGCTTTTTTGATAAATATGTATCTTTATTGTCAACTAATAACTTAAATATTTTGGACGGACAAATTGTAATGTAACTATTTGTTTCGTTTAAGCTATAAAATAGGATAGATTTCTACTGTTATAATCTAAACATCACGCAAGAGGAGCTTACGTTTTTGCATTTTTACGTAATTTTGTAGGCGAAAATATTAATTATTTTAAGTCTTTTACATGGAGTAATGGTTAGTAGCAGCGATAGCTAAGTGGGGAGACCAGCAGACTGCAATGCAGAGGGTCTCGGGTTCGAACCCACGTCGCGCACCTCTGACTTTCGGAAGTTATATGACTTTTCGAAATTATGTGCGTATTGATTGACAATTATCGCATGCTCCGTGCCTCGGAGAGCACGTTAAGCCGTTGGTCCCGGCTGCCATGAACATCTATGGCAGTCGTTATTGGGAAAGTCAGTACCCTCTAATATCCTGACACTGGTCTAGCCTTAGGATATCGTTAACCTTAGGGTTGCGGAGGTCAGGTGGCAGCCGCTCCGTGTAAAAACTGATATCCAGTCAAATCCGGTTAGACCAGAAAAGCTGACCCCAAGTGACTTGGGAATAATAAAGGCTAAGAGAGAAGACATGGAGTAATGGTTAACACATTCATTGTTATAGCAAATGTATATTTAACAAAAAGTGTTAATTTTATTCACTTAACTGTGAGCTCCTGTTTTGGCACATTTTGCTCGGCGCAATCTTAACTACCCGCCAGATCATCATGAAATTTCGCATACACGTTGTCAGGGGTACAAAATGGGGATATAAGGTGACCTTCATAAAAAAAATACAGATACCGAGGGATAGGTTTAACGCAAGCGAATTCGCGGACAAGGTTCAGTGATAAATAAATAAATAATAATATTGCGTCAAAAGATTTGCGTCGTATGCGTCAAAAAATTTGGGTCGTGTCCGTCAAAAGACGTCGGTATGTGCCGCGGCAAAAATTGCCGATGGGCTACAAAACCGTGCTATGAAAACAATATCCTAATAGCATTGGAAATAATGCTTACTGTCATATGGGTGTTGAATAGGTAGTGTTACTTGGGATCGAAGTAGCTGCCTATATTGCAAACCGAACTGCGCTAGTAATAAATCGATTCTCGTTTAAAAAAAGACAACTCCCACACTAGGAATAATTCCTGTGCCATGGGGGAACAAACATTAAAACAACGGACACAAATATAACTCCCAGACTCGGAATAACCATTTATGAAGAACACAAAGTTTTGCCCCGTGTAGGATTCGAACCCACAACACTTGGCGCAATGGCTGTGACGAAACGACCACTTAAACCACTACGCCATCCGTGGAGTCATTCCTGTGTCGCGGGCGACTACAAACATTCAAACAACGGACACAAAGAAGACCAAATCACAATGATTTGTGGACCACACAATTTTTTTTGTCTCGTATGTGATTCAAATCTACAACATTCGGCACAATGGCAGTGGCGAGGCGACCGCTTAACTATACGGGTGTGGCAAACAATAAAACCATAGATTATTAAAGAAATACATATATCATAAAGCTATGACGTAAAGAGGCGGAGTATTATGACGTATAGGCAGGAACTCTTCGTAAGCTACACGTACCATTCTTACATAAGAATTTATTATTTGACCGGTAGAATTATTGGTCGTATATATCTTAGCGGAGCCGTTAGAGGCGGGTTCGGTGTTTAAAATGATGTATAATTTAAAAAGAAAATATTTTTTTGTTTAGTTGCCGAAATATAAAGCATCTATTTTTTTATATAAAGCATATATTATATACTATATATATATTATCTATCATATAGAGAAGAAATAAATATTTGTTTACATAATATTGTCTTCTGTTTACGCGAATATTATTCATTGAAATTAAACTACTATATACGGATTTTATCGCGTTGTTTATTAGACACTTTATTACATAATTTTGAAAAACTGTTACACTGCTACTACTATTAAACTTTACAAATTTTTAAGCTAATTGAATTATTATTAAAACTATTTAGATTTAATATTAAATCTAAATAGTTTAAATAGTTTTAACATAATATAATTTAGTATAATCCGTATATACCTAGTAGTTTAATTTCAATGAATAATATTCGCGTAAATAGAAGACAATATTATAAAATTATAGGTCTACCCACTTTATCTTTATATATATAACTAGTAGTTTTCCCGCGGTTTCACCCGCGTAAGTCCCGTTCCCGTGTAAATATCGGGTTCCACCCCTTTCACCGCTTCAGGTTGGAATTTCCAAAAATTCTCTGTTAGTGCTCCCCTACACTCTCCAAGAAACATACATGCCAAATTTCAGCTTCTTGCGTTCAGTAGTTTCGGCTGTGCGTTGTCTGTCAGTCACTCAGTAACGGAAGAGTTTTATGTATATAGATTCTACTGTACGTGTGTATGTCACTGAACTCCTCCTAAACGGCTGGACCGATGTTGATAAAAAATGGTGTGTGTGTTCATGTGGATTCGAGGATGGTTTAGATTTCTTTTTTTTTTCGTGTGTTCTCGACCACGTTTGTCGGGACCAGCTAGTGTTTATATAAAATTGTTTTTAGCCTAACTTGCTGTTCGCTCTTTTGTAAATATGGATTCTCAGTAAGTAAATTATTGTAATTCTTATCTATAATAACACTAGCTTTTGCGCGCGCCTCCGCCTGAGTGGTACGTATATTAGGTAATAAAAAGTAGCCAATGTCCGACCACAGATTTTAAACTATATCTGTAACAAATTTCATCTAAATCGGTTAAGTGGTTTAGCCGTGAAAAGGTCACAGACAGATAGACAGAGTTACTTTTAAATTTATAATTCTATCAAGAAAGTAAGGATTATAAAGAGGAAAGATTTAATTGCATACACTACGTAAGTTTACTGTTAGGTGCTTTATACTTAGGTCGAGCAAAATTAATTACACGGATAGCGTAGTGGTTTAAGTGGTCGCCTCGCCACTGCCGCCGCGCCGAGGGTCGTGGGTTCGATCCCCACACGGAGCAAAACTTTGTGTGATCCACTAATGGTTGCTCCGAGTCTGGGTGTTCTGTGTCCGTTGTTTGAATGTTTGATAAATCCCCCGCGACAAAGGAATTATTCCTAGTGTGGAATTTTGACTTAATATTTATAAGTATATATATGACGACTCGATATCGTAGTGGTTAGTGTAACCGACTGCCACGCCTAAGGTCGCGGGTTCGATTCCCGCACAAGTCAAACATTTGTGTGCGTGAACATGGATGTTTGTCTTGGTCTGGGTGTTTCTATGTATAATATGTATGTACTTACAAAAAAAAAAAGTATATGTGTATGTTTATCCATTGTCTAGTACCCATAGTACAAGCTCTGCTTAGTTTGGGCTAGATGGTGTTGTGTGTATGTGGTAGAATATTATTATATTATAAGAACAAGAAAAAAATACTGTTTTTTTATTTTATTACATTTCTATATTTTTTTAACTACAGATAACAAATTATAAATACGAATAATAAAAGTGATAGAAATCATTTACATGTTAATTTGAAATCCGATTAGAGTTGAGCACAGCATTAAAAGAAAGTAATTAACAATTAAAGGGCAGCCAGGTTAAGAAAAAAAAATCTTATATATAAAATTCTCGTGTCACAATGTTAGTTACCATACTCCTCCGAAACGGCTTGACCGATTTTTATGAAATTTTATATGCATATTTTGTAGGTCTGAAAATCGGCTACTATCTATTTTTCATACCCCTTAGTGATAAAGTAAACATTAAAAAAAGAAATATTACTTTTGACAGAACGAAGTCTGTCCGGGCAGCTAGTATTATATGAGCAGCGATAGCTCAGTGGGGAGACCAACAGACTGCAATGCAGAGGGTCTCGGGTTCGAACCTACGTCGCGCACCTCTGACTTTCGGAAGTTATATGGCTTTTCGAAATTATGTGCGTATTGATTGACAATTATCGCCTGCTCCGTGCCTCAGAGAGCACGTTAAGCCGTCGGTCCCGGCTGCCATGAACATCTATGGCAGTCGTTATTGGGAGAGTGTCGACACAAAAGATCCCACTGGGTCGAAGTGTCGCCGGTCTGCATTGACTGGCCCCCACATAAGATACATACATATAAGATAAATGTCATATCTGTAAGGGATTGTCAATTGACTTACGAATTGACTAAAGATTACGTACGGTCAACGAACAACGGTTTCGTTCGTGCATATTTGTTTTTTTGTTTGCCTGTTAAGGTATTCTCAGTTGACTGTCTTAATGGTTTTTTTTATTTATTTTTTGTCGCTAGCTGGCTCGGGAAACGTTGTTCTGCCATATAAATTCATTAGATAGAGATACCCTAATCACCTAGCGATATGAAAAATACTTTACGACACGAAATATACATTTAAAATAACTCGGTCGTGCCGTTTCGGAGGTGTGCGATCACATACACCTTGACACGAGATTTTTATATGTATAGATTTAACAAAACTTACTACGCATTATTTCCCTTTATCCCCTCAACCCTCCCCAGAGAATTCCATAGACGTAGAATTTTAGCGAAGACTCTATTGCGTAGTGGTTAGTGGAACCGACTGCCACGCCTGAGGTCGCTGGTTCGATTCCCGTACAAGACAAACATTTGTGTGCATGAACATGGATGTTTGTCTTGGTCTGGGTGTTTCTATGTGTAATATGTATGTATGTATTTACAAAAAACAAGTATATATGTATGTTTATCCATTGTCTAGTATCCATAGTACAAGCTCTGCTTAGTTTTTTTTTTTTTTTTTTTTTTTCTACCACATACACACAACACCATCTAGCCCAAACTAAGCAGAGCTTGTACTATGGGTTCTAGACAATGGATAAACATACATAGATACTTTTTTTTTGTAAATATATACATATTATACATAGTTTGGACTAGATGGTGTTGCGTTTATGTGATAGAATATTATATTTTATTATATGCTTGTGTTAGGAAAAACGCCGTCAAAAAGAGATCCTTTTGGCATAAGTTTGCTCTTATATTCGCCTTTAATCCTGGGTTTGAATTCAAAGTTGAGTAAAGAATTAACAGGTGTTTGTGGCAGGCAATTCGCAGTTACAATATAAGGCCAGAGCCAATAAAATTTAATCTGGTGTCCTTTACCTTTTACATTTTTATCCTAAGTGTGTGTGCTACTTAATTAGGTCTCGGGCTCGAATCCCGGGTCACGCCAACAAAAAGTTAATGAGTTTTCTGTTAAGAAATCTACAGTGTTATGCCCCCGTGCTTCATCAAGCACGTAAAACCGTTGGTCTTGCGCCTAATATATCTCCGATCCTGTCGGATTACCGTCCCATCGGATCATGATAGTTACGGACGAGAGAGTGCACTTGTGTTTGCGCACACACTTGTGCACTATAATATCTCCTGCGCAGATTATAATAATAATAATAATATAGCTTTATTTCGGACCAATGAATCCATAGACTGTTAGTAATACAATTTAACTTATTTCCTAGTGTTAGTATAAATTAACCTAGAGACAAACTTTTTATAAAGTGGAGAATGGAAATTCTCAGCAACAGTTCTCAGGATACTGTTAGGACTGTCTCTCACTCTCCTTAGTAGCGAGGCCGTTTTTTTGCGCACAATTGCGTAAAAGCCATCCGTTCGTGCTTGCGCGAACATTTTCGACGCACTGCAGTAACGAGACAATCCCAGCAACATCCTGAAAGCATTATTATATTGGATGCGCAGGGCCATTGCCAGTCTCCGTTAAGATTGGCCGCCGTGACCGAAATTCGGTCTGGAGGACATTATCCTAAGTGTAATACACACATATGATATGCTATGTTAATAGATAAAAAGGTGGTTACCACAGCAGCTGCTCTCAACGCAGCCTGTAGCCTTTCTATGTGTTGTATGGCAGCTCTTAATATCTCCAGTTTGGGTAATCTGCCACTACCAGCTCGCGCTCGTATCCGTAGTTCTTCAAATGCGGCGTTTACCTGGAAATAATTATCTTATTTAGTATCATTGTAACACTTACTGCACAAATTATTATAAAGATACGAGGCATTTATTGTTTCTTCTTTTTAAAAAAGGCAACTCCCGTGTTAAAAATAATGTCAGTCGGGTAGAGCAGCGATAGCTCAGTGGGTAGACCAATAGACTGCAATGCAGAGGGTCTCGGGTTCGAACCCACGACGCGCACCTCTGATTTTCGGAAGTTATGACTTTTCGAAATTATGTGCGTATTGATTGACAATTATCGCCTGCTCCGTGCCTCGGAGAGCACGTTAAGCCGTTGGTCCCGGCTGCCATGAACATCTATGGCGGTCGTTATTGGGAAAGTCAGTACCCTCTAATATCCTGAAACTGGTCTAGCTTTAGGGTATCGTTAGCCTTCGGGTTGCGGAGGTCAGGTGGCAGCCGCTCCGTGTAAAAACTGATATCCAGTCAAATCCGGTTAGACCAGAAAAGCCGACCCCAAGTGACTTGGGAATAATAAAGGCTAAGAGAGAAGAAGGGTAATTTTACTAACATTCAAACAACGGACATAAAGAACACCAACAGACTCGGAACAACCATTTGTGGATCACACAAATTTTGTCCCTTTTGGGATTCGAACCCACGACACTCGGCGTAGCGGCAGCGGCAAGACGGCCGCTTAAAGCACTACGCCATCCGTGCAGTAAAATTTTATTGCATTTTACAATGTGGATTTAGTTTTTTAGTTTATGATACAAAAATGAGTTTATGTCAACTTAGTTAGTCAATACCAGCAATATTGACTAACCGAGTTTGTTTTTGGCACGTGATTATTAGCCTTTCAGAAACTGTGGATTAAATTAATACTAGATTTTGCCCACGGCTATGCTTGCGTGAATGTAAGTTAGGTTAGGTTAGGTTAGATTAGTTTAGTAACACTTTTTCCTCGATGAAAGGTATGAATGTGAGTTTGTTACCCTTTCACGCCTTAACTACTTGACCGATCGTCATGAAATTTCGCTTACACGTTTTTAGGGGTACAGGAAAGGACATAAGGTGCCTTTCGTCCAGAAAAAAGTACTGTTACTGATCTAACCTAGCCTGCATTGCCGTGAGCGAAACCGCAGGCACAGATCTAGCAAAAAGCATAATAATTGATTTATATTTTAACCTAAGATCAAAGATTCAGATTTTCTGTCTTTAAACGAAGTCAATGTTACATAAAATAAAATATTTGCCAATATTCTATTGTAAAGATTTAAAAATGGAACTAGCCACTATCGTCGTAAATAACTTTTAAAACGATTATGTGAGCCAATCCGTCAAATAAAGTCAAAATAATTGCCAGTATTAAAAGTCTTTACAAACAGATTTCGAATATAGAACGTCAGCCATGTTACTATTTTATTTTTTTCTTTTCATGATGCGGGTCGATTGTATTCAATGGTGCGTTCCTAATAAGCTACGGTTTCAGAACGAAACGTTATTTTGGTTGTTTTATCGTTGATTTATGTGGACAGTTCGTAAATTTATATTTTCTTGTTGTATTTTTTAATGTTATTTCTGGAGATTGTCATCCTCGGGAAAAGTAGTTCGGTTAATTTAATTAATGATGCAATTAGGTGATGCATTCATCGTTCTGAATTTTATGTGTTTGGACTACTGGCGTTCTAATTTGAATACGTTTTCAAGGGTTTTAAAGCTCACGATGCCTTTTTGCTAATACAGTGAAAATGTTCTCATCTACATAAAATTCACGACACTATATATCATCTACAATAATAAATAAATAAATAATATCTATAATATAATCGACACACATGAATCGACCCAGATTGTTTTTTAACTAGCAACATCACTCAAGGACTCCACGAGACAGGCTCGACCTAGTGTGGATTCCACAAGTAAAACAGATTTATGTTTCCAAACAATATATGTATTAGCTAGTATTTAATTAATTTGTGTTATAGTTTTTAAGGAAATGTAAAGGATTCATGGTTCGGTAAATAAATGATTTATTTATTTATTATTAATATACAAGAATAGTCTATAACCTTTTACATAAGCAGGTACATTTAAATCCTTTACATACATATAGAGAAGAATTATAGCCCTGTTCCTCATGGCCAAAGTAGGATGCATAGTTTGGCCGTAATACACATTTCGCCATCTATGATTTTATATCTTACATAAATAGGGAGCGAGCCTTCTGCTAGACCAATTCGACCTAAGACCTCATGTACTGTAGTCGTATCCTTAAATTATAAAGTCGACAGAACTCAGACTACGTTCTAAGTCCTAAGTAAAAGAGTTTACTATCGTCTGGCAAACGTATTTTGAGTCCATATTGTTACTAAGAATTTACTAAACCCAAAATACTTATCCCAAACCGCGAATCAAACAAACTTCACGATTTACATAATATTGTCTTACGTTTACGCGAATGTTATACATTGAAATTTGTCATACAGGTTCTCCTAGTGCAGATACCAGTCTCTCACATAGATAAACTGATGCACTATATTATTTTATTATTATGTTTGTACATTCAACCTGTAATTTCTGTGTGAGAGAACAAAATAAAGAAATTTATTATTATTATTATTATTGAAATTAAACAATCTTATACGGATTTTATCCTGTTAACATGGCTGCTGAAAATCAACTGAAACGTCGGGCAAAGTGTAAAGTTTAATCTAAATAGTTTTATAATTTCAATAGCTTAATTAAAAGGAAACAGTTACTAGTAAAAGTGTTTAACAATAGTAGTTTAATGTTTCAAAATAGTGTTATATCAGTGTTTTATAAAAAATAAAAATCGTAATAAAATCCGTATAAATTTGTTTAATTTCAAAACGTCACTATTTGTCGTATAATCGTAAACTTATCCCACGGAACCAAGAAGACAGTGTACCATATCTATATATATAAAAATTAATAGCTGTTCGTTTGACTCACTAAAACTCTAGAACGGCTGGGCCGATTTAGCTGATTTCGGATTTGAAATGTTTGTCGCAGTCCAGGGAAGATTTAAACGGTGAGAAAATATAGAACAATTCTTTAGGATAGGTGATACGAGGTACACCGGGTCATCTAGTACGTAATAAAACTGGACTATAGAACTTCCTCTTAAGAAAATCTATAATAACCTATTAATCGGAAAAGTTTAGCGGCGGGGAATAGAAAAGTTTCTTGTGCGGTTTATTCTTTCTTACTATCCTATATACTACATATTATAAAACTAAGTTCCCCGCCGCGTCTGTCTGTCTGTTCGCAATAAACTCAAAAACTAAACAGATTTTCATGCGGTTTACACCGATAGGCAGACTGATTTATGAGGAAGGTTTAGATGTATAATTTGTTAAGGTTTTGTAGTACCAATGTGAAGCCATGAAAACGACAACATCCACACGGCGTTCAATCTCTATATCAAAATCTCGTCTCTCAGGAAGATCACTTGCACGTAGATAGATCGTTAATTATTTTATATATAAGTATATACATAACAGGCATTTAGTATGAAGTAAATGCTTTGTATGAATAAAAATCAATTTTATAATAATAAATTGGCAACATTGTGGTTTTCATATTACTTTATCAATATTTTATGAATGGCCAATTCGAATTGAGAGCGCGGTTGACGTAGAGATTTAAGTGGTTGCATCGCCACTGCCACAGCGATGAGTGTGTGAGAGTGTGTTGTGTGTTCGATTCTCACACGGGACAAAAAGTTGTGTGATTCGCAAATTGGTTGTTCCGAGTCTGGATGTTCTTTGTGTCCGTTGTTTGAGTGTTTGTAATGTCCCCCGCAACACGGGAATTATTATTAGAGCGAGCAAAGTCTTCTAAAAAAAAAAGTAAGTACTATGCTTTTTTAATGTATATTTGCTTGTATTTAGGGCACTATGGTTTGTCTTAAATTAACATAACATCTACCATCATATAATAGCGATGAACCTTTAAATACAAATTGTATAAAAGTTCCGAGACTGGATGTTTTTTGTGTTCGTTGTATAAAAGGGCATGCCAGTATTAGGCCCAGAGGTGCACAAGAAATTGGCTATACTAAAAAAAATATTAATATTTATCCTCGTTTTTCCTTGTATTTATTATTCTGTACAAGTAGGTAATATTTTCTAAAAATATTAAACATGAAAACGACTAAACTATGTAATAGAACTTGGAAGCAAGTACATTAACGTGAAAATGTTGCCATTACACAATATATGTTGGCAGGTAATTAATCGAAATGGTAATTCACCATTGCTATATTATATAATAATAATTTTAATCGTTCATTTAATTTTTTATATAAATGTAATACAAAACCTAATAATAATTATTAGTTTTATCTTTGCAAGATTGCTTTGATTAACTTAAAGTAATGTCTATTATCGATGTATCGAGGTTTTGTGTTTATTATGGCAACACCATCTCTAACTTGTATGACGCCGGAAAACGTAAATGTCAATATCATTATTATCATTGCTTGTTTTGCAACTCCATTGTGACGGTTAGTGTTTATTTATTGCGGTTAATATCATACATATGTCTTTTACATATATCTAAGCTGTAAAACTGCAATGTATTCTGTTTTATTTCATTCTAGATTGTCCTCATAAATAAATTAAAATAATGTGTAAAATTATATAGCACATATTTAATATAAATTATATTGATGAGATATAAGAAGATTTAATAACTTTAAAATGCCAAGCTTCTTGTAAATCACTTCTTATGCTAATTAATTATTGGCATTGCTTACTATTATTATCATTAGCCTTTATAGTTGTGCACGGTGGGCCCGAATTATATGGTGTATTGGCATGTCCCTTTTTGTAAAGTCTTCCGCAATACAAGAATCCTGCCGAGGTCGTGAGCTTTTAACAATAATAAAGATATAGTATTGATATATTACGTTTCTTCATTTCGCCATACATGTTAATCTACATACTCTAACTGCGTGCTAAATTTCATCTAAATCAGTCAGTATGAACTGCTGCTATACTGGCTGATTTTAACACCTAATATTAAGACTGCGCCGAGCGAAATGTGCCAAAACAGGCGGTCACAGTTAAGTGAATAAAATCAACACTTTTTGTTTAATACAAATATAAAATATACATTTACCATAACAATTAATGTATTTACAATTACTCCGTGTAAAAAACGTAAAATAATTAATATTTCAGCCCACAAACTTACGTAAATTTGCAAAAAGGTAAACTCGCGTTACGTGATTTTTAGATTATAACAGTAGAAATCTATCCTATTTTACAGCTTAAACGAAACATAAATAGTTACATTACAATTTGTCCGTCCCAAATATTTAAGTTTTTGGTTGACAATAAAGATACATATTTATCAAAAAAGCACTTCAAATCTTCCATACAATTTTACTATGGCGGCCGCGCGCCGATTTGAATATGCGCCGCACGAGCTCTGTCATTATCTGTCTAACGCTCGGCGCAGTCTTAACATGTAAGATTACTATTCATTACAAAAAAGCATTGACTATCTCTACATAATCTATATCGTTTACTCGTAAGAAGTACCAATAAATGATGGCGTATTACATTTTTGATGATTTTGACGCGTCCACCGTGATTCACCCGGGAAAGATAAAAATAGTTTTAAGTGAATTTATGTCAAGCGTTGTATTTAAAATTAATCTTAACTGGTAACGTATAATTTCATAATACATCATTGATGACTAAATTACATGTCTCACTGTTTAACTTGGGATGATATGATTAACTCATAACTAATGTATTTTAACTTGACAATCGATAGCCTGGAAACGGGTGGACTGCCACGCAGAGGTCTCAATTTCGATCCCAAGGCACGCATCTCTGACTTTTCGAAGATATGTGTGTATTAAATAGATAATTATGACTTGCTTTAACGGTTAAGGAAGACATCGTGAGGAAACCTGCATATCTAATAGTTCTCCATACTGTTCTCGTAGACATAAGAAGTCTGCCGTCCGGTACTGAGCTATTTTGTGGACTATGGCCTTACACTTCTCACATTAAAAAGAAGCCTGTGCCCAGGAGTGGGACAGTTTAATACAGGGATGATATTATTGTCTTTTCAAAAAGGATTTAATTCAGAAGGGATGCGTACGAAAGCTTTTCATCCCGCGGTAATTATTCTTGAAAACCCGTATATTAGTTATACTAGATTAGAAAAATATATATCATCGAGTAACTTTAGCTAGCTAACATCGCTAGCAAGCATTAGCAATATTTTATTTAAAAAGATATGTACTGTTACTAACATAAACTAATGTATTTTTTTCTTGTGCGATTGCATTGACGCGTACCGTGCATCAGGTATGTTTGCACAAGCACACGTCGATGGCTTCCACGCCATCGTCAGACATAAATCTGCCTCTTTGCTCTGCAGAGTGCGGGGTAGCTCCAACTCCATCCTGAAGACCATAGCGGGGAGGTATGATTCCCCTTTGTTAGGTGATGTTGTTCAAAGGTGTATTTTGAACAACAGCCTGGTTTCCAAATAGATAATAAGTTTACTAACATAGGTATAATTTATCTTTTGTTTACTAACCCATATGGATGTTGCTTATCCGAAATAAAGAATATTTTATTTTATTTATTTTATTTATACCCCTTAGCAAGGGTAGACGGAGCGGTTTTGTCGGACTCACCGGGATAAAGATGTTGAGTGACATCCCGGTAATACCTACCAACTAAACCTATCACTGTGTTCCTCGACATTACCGCAATCAGTGGATCGTTCACTTCAACTCTCCGAACAAGAATGCCGTACTGAAAAAAATATATGATGTTGCCAGAAATAAAAATGTAAACCAATAGAACAATCAGATTTATAAAATATTCGGGGATAGCAGTAGTCAGAAATATAGGCTAACAATAAGTTGCTGTAAAAGTCGTGTTGCTAACTTCTTAGTTCCAGCTTGTTTGTCTGCTTAACGTGCTGTAGCGACTGACTGTTGACTGTAGATGAATAATGTTGGTGTCCATTTCGTGCATTGAGCTGGGCACCCACTAACCTAACAATATGATGAAGATAATGTTTTTTAGATGAAGAATAGTAATATTACTTTATTCAAACTATTGACTTAGAAAACGGCCATTATGATAAATGTAGCTGTTCAGTCTGTTCATTAGTGTATCCGTCTGTATATTTATGTATATAACGTTAATATCAGCTAGTCAACGATCATAACGAGCTTTTAGGAAGATAAGTTTATTTAAAGAATATGTCTCAGATTCTAAAAATCCAATACATTGCATTGGTCTAGATGTTTTGCAAAGATTTAGTTCCATTATCCTGCGACACACGCATCGCAACGTTCTAACGAGAATTGAAATTTCGAACACATTTGAATAACGACTTTCCAATTTCAAACGTTCGAATCTGAATACTTTTTAATTTTGTCTCTGGTTCGAAAGAGCAATATGGCATTCATATTTTCACTCTTGTGCTTTGTGATCTTATAAATATAACGCTGTTTATTTTTTATTCAGGGCCTCTTGATTTTACGACGAAAAGTATTCGCCCACAGAATAGTGATCATTTACAATTAGACGACCGTAATGTCAATTAACATTATAAAATCTAAAAGTATATAATTTATTTCAGTATTGGGGCTATTAGTACACCGCCTTACAGCTTCATGTAATAAATTAAATGTTGAAAATGAAACGAATTAGTATTAAGGTCGGTGCACACAGTTGGAAAAATATTTTATAATATCGTCGGCTGAATACATTTTATTTGATATTACTGTTGGAAAATGCTGGATACGTGGATGCCTGGTAGATATAGAAAGTAATATGTGTCCGTTATTACCTGAGACTAAAAATATAGCTTACGAAATGTGAGTGTAAATACAGGTCTGCCTACGCAGTCAACGATATAAACAGAGAGCCTATGTGTGTACTAGGCCATCGAAAAAAATAATTTATAAAACAAAGTCTCCCGCCGCGTCTGTCTGTCGGTCTGTTCGCGATAATCTCAAACTACTGAATGGATTTTCATGCTGTATCACCAATAAATAGGGTGATTCATAAGGAAGGTTTATGTATGATACATCTTATGTGGGAGCCAGTCAGTGCAGACCGGCGACACTTCGACCCAGTGGGATCTTTTGTGTCGAAACTCTCCCAATAACGACTGCCATAGATGTTCATGGCAGCCGGGACCGACGGCTTAACGTGCTCTCCGAGGCACGGAACACGCGATAATTGTCAATCAATACGCACATCATTTCGAAAAGTCATATAACTTCCGAAAGTCAGAGGTGCGCGACGTGGGTTCGAACCCGAGGCCCTCTGCATTGCAGTCTGTGGGGAGCCACTGAGCTATCACTGCTCAGTGCTAACACTAAGGAAGGTTTAAGTGTATAATTTGTTAAGGTTTTGTACTATCCGTGCGAAGCTGGGGTGGGTCGCTCGTATGGATTAATTTTAAAAGATTGATTGTTTAAAAGTATTATTCTATCACGTAATTTAAATATTGACTGATTGCAACCACTGTAGTCGGTATTAATGGTATTAGTCGTATACATGTTTTTTACGGAAAGTATTAAATCCTAACTAGTAATAATAATAATATTATAATTGCGAATATGAGTTTGTTTGTTTTTCTCTCGACCGATCATGATGAAATTTTGCTTACACGTTTTCAGGAAAACAGAAAAGGACATAACGTACCTTTCAACTAGAAACAAGTACTGTTACTAACCTAACCTACATTTAGGCAAGTGAAACCGGGCACAAATCTAGTAAATAATAAGCAGTAGAGGCTCACTGGTTTCAGCATGAATGTGCCGGCTCGACCGGGGAAGGACTACGCTCTCACAGAATATCGACGTGAAATAGCAGTATTCCTACTGTTGTGTTTCGTTCGGTGTGTGAGAGTGCCGGAGGCCCAATCACCCTCTTTCCCCCTTACTGCTCCTTCTCTTTCCTACTTCCTTTCCTAAAGGGTTGGCAACGCGCAAGTGATGCCTCTGGTGTTGCAAGCGTTCATAGGCTACGGTGACCACTTACCATCAGGTGAGCCGTATGCTTGTTTGCCACCTCAGTAGCAAAAAATGTCAACACTCTTTTATAAATTGTCCCACTGTTACGCAGTGGACTGCTCGACTGTCTTTTCACTATGAGAAGGGTCATAGTCTACCCTAGACTACTATGGAAAGCTCTTCTACATACAAGTCCCCCACAATATTTTCCCTTAACTATTATAGCGAGCCATTAACTATTTAGTACGCTTTTTATTTCAAAACTACCCCTCTAGGTAACATAGTCAATAGATAGTGTTGTAAGCCAACATATTTATAATATAATAATGATATCAGCCGTGTGTTAAACTGCCACACTGTTGAGCACGGGCCTCTTCTCGGTGTGAGTAGGGCTACGCCATATTCCACACATCTGCGTTGTAGTCCAATGGTTTCCCACTAGGATATCGCTACCTCAAACATATTGAATAAATCTGCCAACATATTAACTTAAAACAATTAAAGTAATCTTTAAACTTCGCCCTCCTACCCTCCAGAAATTTAATTCTCTCGCTCGCCTTACCTGACCTTAGAAATGAACCAAAGACTTAACCCTACTGAAACAACTAGAAATAAACTACACTAATAAATACAATACAAAAACAGAACTGAAAACGTTAAATATCCACAAATCCCAGAGGACGAAGCCACTGCACGCTCGCACCGTCAAGTCGGATTCCAGGCGACTCGCCGCCGGTCTATACTGGGATTTACATTAAAAATAGTCTTGTACGTCTAATAAACACCAAAAGATACGGGACACATCTTAATTTCACATAAAAACAAATTTACGGCGTCCGTCAAACGCTCCACGATTTATTTTTATACATAAGTGTTGTACCATTCTGTTACAGTCATTAAATATTATGATTGTTACCAATAAATCTGTCACAAATTGTCACTGTTTGCCTTCACATTTTAACCGCCCTGACTTATTATATGGAATATATTTAAATAATAATATAAAAATGATATTAAATGTTATATTATTGCAATTTATTTTGTTGGCTTTTCGCTTTAAAGTTGTTCTTTTTGTGGATGAGTAATTATTATTAATGGGTAATATATATTAAAAAAGCTTTGAGGTCTATCGTTTTGTTGTTCCAGACATTTTAACAGATGACCCATTAAAAATCAAAAACACTTCTAAATCGTAACTATTGCGTTATTAATAATATTACATAGCTTCTACTCGCGGCTTCGATCGCGTAAGAATAGGTTAGATTATGTAAGTAACAATATTTTTTCTTTAAATATAATAAAACCTATGTTACTCCGTAATAAATGATAATATAGCTTACTAATGGTGAAAGAATTTTTAAAATCGGTTATGTATGTATGTATGTATGTATCTTATGTGGGGGCCAGTCAGTGCAAACCGGCGACACTTCGACCCACTGGGATCTTTTGTGTTGACACTCTCCCAATAACGACTGCCATAGATGTTCATGGCAGCCCGGACCGATGGCTTAACGTGCTCTCCGAGGCACGGAGCAGGCGACAATTGTCAATCAATACACACATCATTTCGAAAAGTCATATAACTTCCGAAAGTCAGAGGTGCGCGACGTGGGTTCGAACCCGAGACCCTCTGCATTACAGTCTGTTGGTATCCCCACTGAGCTATCGCTGCTCTTATAATCGGTTAAGTAGTTTTTGAGTTAAACCCTTACAAACAAACAGACGAAAAATCAAATATTTCCTCTTTATAATATTAGTATAGACTACTTAGCAGGTGCTAAAGTGCATGCTTTATAACTCAGTCAGCAATGTGTTCACTTCAATGATACGTTTGAGTGCAAAATGAATAAAAAAATACCGCAATACACATGAATGCTTATTTTGGATATTACAATTATAAAAAACTAGCGATACGCACCGGCATCGCACGGGTAGTACAAAACCTTAACAAATGATACAACCAGACCTGCCTCATGAATGCCCATGCCCACTATGTCTATTCAAAATATCATTAAAATCAGTTCAGTAGTTTTTGAGTTTCTCGCGAACAGACAGACGCGGTGGAGGACTTTGTTTTATAATATGCAGTGGTAGTCAAATATTTTGTGATTAGAATCGTGTAACTACGCATCTTTTCTATTTATGTTTATGTTTAAAAAATACTACGCACTACTAAGTACTAGAATTTTTGTGTCGTGCATCATTTGAATGTTAGTAAAGTCTACCACTTTACAAACAAAATTTAAACAACGGACGCAAAGAACATTCAGACTGGCATCAACTATTAATAGATCATACAAATTTTTGTCCCGTTTGGGGATCGAACCCACATCACTCGGCGCAGTGGCAAGGAGAAAACCTCAACCACTAATAATATAATCATTATCATGTTAATTTTAATGAGATGGTTTGTTCGTAGAAGATTTTTGACATATGTATTTATATATATATATATATATATTCTGCGTAAATAGAAACACCAATGATTAAATTATGTTCGGGTACTTTGAAATAACTACACTGGAACATTGAGACAACTGCCATCTTAGTCTCCCCGTGACCATGGCTGCTGAAAAGCAACCGAAACGTCGGGGAAAGTGTAAAAATAAATTAAATCTAAATAGTTTAATAATAATTTAATTATCTTAAAAATTAGTAAAGTTTAATAGTAGTAGTAGTGTAACAATTTTCAAAATTTTGTAATTAAGTGTCAAATAAACGCGATAAAATCCGTATATAGCAGTTTAATTTCAATATGTGGACGTTCCAAAAACAATCTTCGATTGCGATCGAATTGCACGTATGCTATGCCGAACTGAATTAATCGTCACACCAATGCGACATTTCCGAGAGTCACGAATACGATTTATACAGGACAAAAAATTGTGTTGTCTATAAATGGTTCTTTCGAGTAAAGTAGGTACTTCGCGATTCAAGAATCATTCATAGAGCAGAACTTATTTTTTTTAAAACAAAGTAATTATCTTACTTTAAATAAATATAAAATGCTGTATCTGAGAAATAAGGAATATATACATATATATATACATAACTTTAAATAGGTTTTTACAGAATTGGGTTATTTCGCACTCTTGAAAGTGATCAACTAAAAAAGGTCTTAAAAAGTATATTTATTTTTCTTCAGCTTGTAGCTACAGAATTATTACTATCAATGCTATATTTTTTTGTAATTGAAATTAACCAAACGCTATCTAAGGCCGACGACCGAAAAAAATACACCACTCTCAAACATTTAACGGGAAATAATTTGTCTATATTCTCTCGTATCCGTGATGTCTGAAAATATAAAGTGTACACGCGACAAAACCGCTTCTGACACAAGAGTGTTACTTTAAAAGCTTTAAGCTGTCACATCACTTAATTGTATTTAAAGTGCCATCGATCCCAGGGGAGTCGCCCGCCTGTTAAGGTCGACACCCACTAAAGCAATGCGACGTCGAGCGTCGCTACGCTAAGGGCGGTGCCCCATTAGTGCGTTGCGTTGCGTTACATCGTCGCAGCATCGACGCTGCGACGTTTTCCATATATTTTTTGTAACATGCTATATTAATGCGTTGCGTAGTCGCACGCGACTTTTCTACAGATGCACGGTAGAGAGACGAAGCGAGGGTGCTGCGCTGCGCTGTCGGAGCTCTGGTGCGATGACGGACAGTGTTCCAATCTATTGTGGAATGAAGACTGAAATCAGTGCGTGCGTCGCCCTATTGCGCTGCAACGTCGTGGGTCGTCGCAGCGCAGATGTGGCATACAATGCGTTGATCCGTTGCGACAACGCAACGCACTAATGAGGCACCGCCCTAATAAGGCACTTCTCTAAGGTCGGTGGGTATAAGATAAGGTAATACCAAATTGCCTATAAACTTCGTCATTTGTTCAAACTGGCACATTGCTTTAAAATCGCAACGAAATAGCCTTGTGCTAAGTTACAAGCTCTCCAGTTTCAAGTCCAGCGTTGCACCCACCGTTCAGGACAGAAGTTTGCACACCGTGGTAGGTGTAATCGGTAGGCTCGACATACCCTCTCCGCTTTTAGTTATGTAATATCCACTGTATCAAATCGTCCATCTTATAAAAATGTTTCCGGTATCAGAATGGTTATTTTAAAAGGGCCTGTTATTAGAATGTATACCCAAACTTATATATCTTTATCAAACACTATTCCCGCGTGAGATATGCAAAAAAATTTTTGTGTGCGACGTGTCAAAGATCAATCACAAAGGGTAAAAAATTGAGATTGCTTCGTTTATGAACATGCGTTGGTTTTGCAAATATCCAGAGGCGACGGCAATCGTGTTGAATTAATATTAGGCGGGTAGTGAGATGAGTGAAACAGTAACCACTTCAGAAGATGGGGATTTGTAGACGAAAAGTCCACATAACCCTATTGATGGGGATACTCAATGGGGATATGTTGAATAACCCAGAAAAACAACTAAATAATACAATATGTTTATGAGATCGTATAAGGTAGCGCGTTTGACGTAACTATGCTTTATTCAATCCTAATTAGTATTATAAATGCGAGTGTGAGTTGGTTTTCCATACCTTAACTATCGTGTAATTTTAACTACTTGACAGATCATCGTGTAATTTCACATACACGTTGTCAGGGGTACAGAAAAGGACATAGGGCGAGCGACCGAAGCTGCGGCAATAACGTAGTATATATTATTGTGTATCAATGATGTGTTGTATAAAATACATCCGATATTAATATCTCGGCCATCTGTAATATAGATATCGGGTCGTTGACGCTGACTACTGTAAACGCTGCTATATCGCGTCACGTCGCATCGCTGTTATGTGTACCTACCCTTAAACCGAGTGACATGCGCAAGCGCCCGCACGTGTGAAATCACCCTTTTAAATTTAACTTTTATGCTTCGGTCTCAGTTTAATTGTTTTCAGATTGAGTAGACGTGTCCAACACCACTAGTGAGATGAGTTGTACGTGAGGTATTAGTTTTAAGATGGATTACCAATATTTTTGTCACCGTCGTGATACTTCGTAAATAGTTACTATTACAAAAATAGTTAAACAAGTCTCGAGTACGATTCTCAGGTCGGGCAAAATATTATAGGACTTTTCCCTCAAGAAATTCTTAATTGGTGTCTAGCTCTGAAGAAATTGTCGAAATATGGATGTAATCTAAATAGTTTAATAATAATTTAATTAGCTTAAAAATTAGTAAAGTTTAATAGTAGTAATAGTGTAACAATGTTCAAAATTTTGTAATAAAGTGTCAAATAAACAACGCGATAAAATCCGTATATAGCAGTTTAATTTCAATGAATAATATTCGCGTAAATAGAAGACAATATTATGGATGTAATTCGTTTTTAGCTGTCCCAGCAGTGGAAGACTATTAAAACTTAAACTTGTCTTTCATAAAATTTGAATAAATTAATTAAACAAATTATGTAAGACTAGACTTTGTCCATGGCTTCGTTCGCGTAAATATAGATTAGGTTAGGTTAGCAACATTACTTTTTTCTGGATAATAAGGACCCTATGTCCTATTCTGTACCCCAGACAACGTTTATACGAAATTTCATGATGAGCAGTCGAGTAATTAGGGCGTGAAAGCGTTACCAGCAAACTCACAGTCGCATTTATAATAATAATATTCTCTACACCGATTTCGGCCACGGCGACCAATCTTAACGGAGACTGGCCAACTACGCAAGAGATATTATAGTAGACAAGTGTGTGCGCAAACACAAGTTCACTCTCTGTTCCCTAACTCTCATGATCCGATGGGACGGTAATCCGACACGACCGGAGAGAGATCAGATGCAGGACCAACGGCTTTACGTGCTTTCCGAGGCGCAGGGGTGTCTTACACCGCCAACTCAACTCTAACATCATCCAATTTAAAACAAAATTAAGAAAATGGCTACTGGAGAATTGCTGTTATACATTAAATGAATATTTTAAATGCAATCAATGTAATTTCACTCATTCTTTAAAATGAAGTGTATATTAACAATATAAATAATTAATACTATATTAAAATATAATTTTATTTTATTTATCTTATCATCTATTATGTAATTATTAAACTGGAAATGGACATTGTTTATAATATTTTTTATACAGTTACGATATTATATATTCCTTTTGCATTTTATGATTATTTTTACTATTGATAATTGACATTTGTTTATAATATGTAATGAATATTATGTCTAATAAATATTTTTTTGTACTATGTAACAACATTCGTACGCCTACTAAAGGCGAGATATGATGTACCTTAACCTTGTAACATCCTCTGTAACCATGTCTCATGCGAATAAACTTTCATTTCATTTCAACTTCCTAACTCCGGGCTGCTATTGAAATTTCTGAACTGAAAAACCCAATAACTGTTAGTTGGCCCGACCCGGGATTCGAACCCGAGACCTCATGCACAGCAGTCGCATTCACTACCGCTGCGCATGGAGGCAGAGGTATTCTTTTTTCGCATTTATTATATTAGTTACGTAAGTGGCAATTGTTTGGGTCCTAATATTAGAACCATAAGGCCCGGCGCACATTGGCGGCACGGCACGGCAGGGGATCCTTCAGCATCCCTACATGTAAGCGCACACTGTGCACTGGCGGTAACTATCATTAAGCATACCGAAGCGTTGGACAAAGACACGTTTCAACGCTAAGCTAATGAAGCTACGCGCGGGGCCGCGGGGTACGGGCAGGCGCTGTCTTGCCTCGGTATCCCTAAGACTGCCAAAGCGTTCCGAGGGATGCCGAAGGCTGCCGACATGGCATGCCTAAACATACCGCGGTATTCATTGAAATTAAACTACTATATACGGATTTTATCGCGTTGTTTATTTGACACTATATTACATAATTTTGAAAATTTGTTACACTACTATTACTATTAAACTTTACTAATTTTTAAGCTAATTATATTGTTATTAAAACTATTTAGATTTGATTTAATTTTACACTTTTTTACCGCGGTATTGTTTTTGTACTTACGAATGTTGACATTGATATTTCAACTTTATTTCCATAGGATTAGGTTATATTTTTATTCGTCGCCTAAAAATACCTTGCCATGCCGTGCCGCCAATGGGCGCCGGGCCCTAGTCTCAGCTGGCGAAACATGGGTATGTAATACACATTAGCCTACCCCTTTAGTTATACAGGCGTGATCTATGTCTTTGATCGTGCTTGTCTTAATCCCATAATCTACGTTTCCCTGAACGAGACGATTTTGGAATTAACCAGAAACTCAAACTCTTAGACTTTATTTATATCACTTGTTTGTTTGGACTCAAAACCAACGTGTTTGGATCAAAGCTACAATACTTGGAGTACCATATACAGGTTGTGGTGTAAATAATGGATAACCCTGAAACTGTCGACTGGCCAGATTATTATCCATCATTTACCCCACTTATATCACCATATGCTCATGGATGACCAAATTATTGATAATTTTGATACTTAAAATAAAAATCGTACTTGTATCTTGTAGCTTATGTGGGGGCCAGTCAGTGCAGACCGGCGACACTTCGACCCAGTGGGATCTTTTGTGTCGACACTCTCCCAATAACGACTGCCATAGATGTTCATGGCAGCCGGGACCGGCGGCTTAACAAGCTCTCCGAGGCACGAAGCAGGCGATAATTGTCAATCATTACGCACATAATTTCGAAAAGTCATATAACTTCCGAAAGTCAGAGGTGCGCGACGTGGGTTCGAACCCGAGACCCTCTGCATTGCAGTCTGTTGGTCTCCCCACTGAGCTATCGCTGCTCTTGAAACCCACCTAAGTCGCTTCTTACTATAAAGAAAGGGAAAAATAGAAACAGCTATCCTGCCAGCAGGCAATTCTTTTTAGCAGCTGAAATAGAGTAATACCAATACTATACAGTTCGAATAGAAATTATGTGAAATGTCCTGTTAATACAAAACCCTGCCACCGGTGGTCAAAGAGGGGTCATGAATTAAATAGGCCGCTAATCTTGTTCTTGCCTCTTCTCCGTATTCCTCTATATTATAGATACCAAGTTAGCTATAGTTATAGTTAGTTTGTTTCCAAAAATAATGCAAAGTACAATGTTACATTGACCCCAAACTAGGCAAGCCTGTAACTTAATCCTTAATCGGGAACTATTTTCCACCACGACAATCTAGCAAACAACACGAATATTTTTAAAATGACAACTGTCTAAGCTCTATTTTTACCCCAATATAATCTTAGATAATTACTGATTAATTATATTGACAAAAAAAAATTCCAAACCCATTCTAATGTCAAATGTCAACACCAGAGTCAGACCAACGTCACGTTTGAAATTGCGCGTTTTTCAAGTAGTGCAGATTTAATTCTGAGAAGTTTCTTCAGAAAATATTCTAGTAAGTAGGTATTTGATTCGTTATTGACTAATTTATTATATTCTGTATAACGTTGTTATGACAGACAATGCTAAAATGTAATTTAAAAAAAAAATAATTGTAAAGTTATGTAATCGAATTTATAGACGTAATTGCGCAAAGGGAAATAATTTCCCACTTAGGTTGTCCGTAAACGGGCAGACGTGAATAATTTCCACCTGGAAAAACCTTTGTTTTTCAGTTTCAGTAATTTATACTTTATTTTATTTACAATACCACCTAACATGGCACAAGATATTACAGTTAAATCATGATAAGTTGAATTGTTTGTCCTGCCCGATTAAGAATTAAGCTGTTTCTTTCTCCTGCAGAGATGAAACACATCATTTAACTTATTTCAGTTTTTCAAATAAATATTCCATTCGTGGATTAATTTCTATGTCCCAGAGGACTTTACAAACATTTAAAAAAAGGTCACAGAAACACCTAGACTCGTAACAATTTTTTGTGAGCCCAGTACATTTGTCAATGGTCAACAGTGTCAATGACAGGCGGAGCGACCATTATAACCACTACGATACCCTTGCAGTCAAACAAAGTTTTACCCACGAAAGCTAGTTACAGCTTTCCTTTAGTCTAAGCTTTAACCGCGGAAGAGTCAGCAGGCAGTCCCCCTATGCAGTCATTAAGACGGGGTATATTATAATTATATATAATAATATAATATTCTATCACTTGTCAATTGTCTATGTTTGATACTGTAAATTATTATTAACATAAGAGCAAAAAGCAATCAAAAGGGCGTTTTTTATAAAAACAGTATCCAAAGTGGTCGCAAAATAATTTATAACTATAATTTTGATATAAAAAATATTGGGTTGTAGTGAGGATATCTTGCTGTCTCCCTCAGACAGCTGCATTTTAATCGTGGCTACCTCACAATATAATTATATCGCGCATAATTTTTCTGTCATTTGATATTATTAATATAAAAATATTATCTATTATATAATATATTATTATTATTATTGTTAAATTTAAAATACAAGTATTGAGTTTGGGTCATGTAACTAATTGACTTAAATAATAAAAATAGTGACTCGCATAGTTTGATTAAGTTAGCAGTAAAACAGATATTTTGGAGCTTTAAGCTTTCAAATAAGTAAATATTAAGTATATTAACCTGAATACTAACAATTTTAAAGCCCCGTTTTCACATCATAATATACATAATAAATGTAGATAATTATCCTTCCACGTTTATTCGCGGACGTGCATTCACACAAACTTAAGCAAGCATATCTCCAAATTAATATTTTAACAGTACTACTTATAACTTATAAATACATACAGCAGCGATAGCTCAGTGGGGAGACCAACAGACTGCAATGCAGAGGGTCTCGGGTTCGAACCACGTCGCACAGCTCTGACTTGTGGAAGTTATATGACTTTTCGAAATTATGTGCGTATTGATTGACAATTATCGCCTGCACCGTGCCTCGGAGAGCACGTTAAGCCGTTGGTCCCGGCTGCCATGAACATCTATGGCAGTCGTTATTGGGAAAGTGAATACCCTCTAATATCCTGACACTTGTCTAGCCTTAGGGTATCGTTAGCCTTCGGGTTGCGAAGGTCAGGTGGCAGCCGCTCTGTGTAAAAACTGATATCCAGTCAATTCCGGTTAGACTAGAAAAGCCGACCCCAAGTGACTGGAAATAATAAAGGCTAAGGGAGAAGAAAGAAGACTTATAACTTAAATTATATGTTTGATATTTGTTAACAGATTTTATATATTCCTGGGTCCATTTTTGTATAATAAGTTAAATAAGTTGCTGAGTATATACAGCGTCAGTAATAAAAATTGTAATGTTATGATAACGGAATATTTAGGTAAACTCAATTAAGCAGACACAGAGAATTTGTTACAAGTATTAAAATGATGTGATTATACTTTAGGTACCTAAGCATTTTACTGTATGACACAGAAGCTTGTACGTGTACAGGCAATTTAAACTTAAGTTTATATTCAATCATATTCATGTTTCAAAGGATTTCTTAAATAAATGTCCACTTTTAAAATAGATAGTCAAGTGATCGCCTGAAACTCAGGCAAACTGTAACTTATAATAATGTTAAGACGTTAACGTATCCTTTCTTGCCATAACTATGACTATGATTTGGTTAGTCAACTGATTTCTTAAGCCAATAAGTCATTGTTAGATATTAAGATTTAATTTAAAGTTGATTTAAGTCCACCATTGTACTCCTTTTAGCCGAATAAATGTTATCATTATTATTATATACATATGTAAGATAACTTTTAAGTTGAATGGACTGAATCGGCGATAAAATCAATATCACAACCTACTTTTCTAAGTCGCCGTCGCTCTCTCAGTGTGGCCGCTTTCCGTCGGTCAACCGCCGCAGTTTTCCTTTTACACGCCTTACAGGCCCACGCCAAACATCTTCTACTTGGACCCAACACATGCTGGACATGAGTTTCTTCTTTCTCTTCAATATTTTCCCCGCTTTTGTGCTCATTTTTAACCTGACAACACTGCTCGTTCAAAACTTTCTTTTCATCTTTTTGGAATTCGAACTCTTTGTAATTATTGTTGTTATTATAACCATCATAGATGGCATTGTAGCTCATTTTGTGAATAATTCTGTATCTCAATTTCATAAAAAATTTAAGGCGTTGCCAGTTTTATTTATTTCTATTGTAGGAGCATGTGGTGCTATTTTTAGAAAGTCTTATTGATCATATTCACTTGTATGCTTTAAAAATCATCATTCAGAATAAGATTATTTTCTTTTTAGAGAAGCAAATAGCGAAAATAATATGAAATTCGTTTTGAAAAGAAAACATCTGCTGAATGCTATCATTATACATTAAATTGTCTCTAATTAAAGAAAATACTTTCAATCTTTGTACAAGTATTTCACTAAAGCTTCACTCACTAACTCCTTAGTCACTACACAGTACTACAAAAAAATTCAAACGCGCGCCAAAATGTGACAGTTGACGTTTAGTTTTTTTTTCGGGTGACACGGCCCGCGACTCGCGCGACACTGAATACAGCCGAGGGATGATCACAGTCTGAGATTTACAAAATATGTTAGCTATTAATAAACTGTCTAGCTGTGTAGCTCTGTGTCGTTGAGAGATGCCAATTTATTAGTGTTTGGATTGAAATTGATGCCGGCAATATATTCCCTTTAAATTTGTTGCGACGAAAGCTCACGGACATTTTTATACCTCTCGTTTTCGTGTTTTGAATCGATTTTTAATGTGGCTTTTTCTCTTAACTTTTTTGTTTGTTTTATTTTATTGTCGTGTTATTTTTTAGAGCATGATTATGTGTAAAAGTTTGATGATAAATCTTTCTTTACCAATCGAGAATGAAAGTTGTATGGGGTGCGTCTATTTTGTTTTTCACACATAATACAATTTTACGGTCCGAATGATATAACATGGTCTTTGATATGGTTTTTTATGTTTCAGATTCAAATTTATTAACTCTGCTAGGTGTGCATAGATTTAGTATTCATTTTATTTTGTGTAAAAAGCTTACTTCCTGAGATTCAGTCACATAACTTATGTCGCTTCCACTTTGAATTTTATAATACAAGTGATTTATGAGTAGGTATTTTATGGAGCAGATGGACCTCTGATCCTTACGTTAACTACGCTGGTGGCAACATAAGAAATAACAGAGATTCCATCTTGTAGGCTCGGCATCATGCATTTAATACTAGTCAAAAGTACGCGTCGTCTGTGTCTTCAGGCAGTTGCTTCACGGACAAGAGCATACCTCAAGAGCAACAAAGGAAGCAGGTACCGCAACCTATAATTATTTGCAATCGGGAAGGAAACCCGTCGCCTGGCCCAAGGCAAAAGATAAATGGGATGATAAAAAGAGAATGACAGAGCAATGCTGTTTTATTCATTTTTATACTACAAGGGTAGCCAACTAGTAAACGATCATACACTAGTCAACGCAAAAGTGATATCCCTGTGTCACTGACGCACTGCCGGAGAAAGAAATTAGAAATGAAATGATTGGCAAGGGAATGATAGGCATGGCATAGAATGGGAATGATAGGCATATGAGTTTGCGGACCTCTACCCACCGGATAAAACGCAGTCACAGTTTTATAACGCCTACGTAGCTTTCTTGTAAAAGTAAAAAAAAAAAAGATGGCCAGTCACCATAGGCTGCCATGATTGAATTTCGGTCACGGCGACCCACCTTAACAGAGACTGGCCAATTGCGCACTAGATATTATAGTGCACAGGTGTGCGCAAACGCAAGTGCGCTCTCTGTTCCCTAACTCTCATGGACCGATGGGGCAGCAATCCGACAGGTTTGGAAAGAGATTAGGCGCAGGACCAACAGCCTTACGTAATTTTCTAGGCACAGAGGTTTCATCTATCGCCAACTACCTATTGCCGAAGAAACTCAGTAACATTTTGCTAAATCAAACTAGAATTTAAAGAAACGGAATTCGAGCTTAAGTTCTCATGCAGAGCAGTTGCATTCACTAAGGCAGTAAAAAGAAAAGATAGTACCCTTGAAAGTACACAAATTTGTACCGTCACCAGACAATTGTCAACAATGAACTGTTCCAGTATAAACTTAACCTCTATGAAATCCAACTCTTTGAACAACATCCCAGTATTCCGACCCGATTTATTGTATTGTAATCTAAAATCTATTATTGCAATAAACTATTGTAACAATTAGATATAGCAGCTCATATAAGAAAAATAATATAAAATTGATTTGTATTGTTAATAAACATTTGGCGATTGAAAAGAGTGGCCATGAGCTTGTGGCCTGCTTCTTATCTTATCTTATCTTTTGGCCAGTCAGTGCAGACCGGCGACACTTCGACCCAGTGGGATCTTTTGTGTCGACACTCTCCCAATAACGACTGCCATAGATGTTCATGGCAGCCGGGACCGACGGCTTAACGTGCTCTCTGAGGCACGGAGCAGGCGATAATTGTCAATCAATTCGCACATAATTTCAAAAAGTCATATAACTGCCGAAAGTTAGAGGTGGACCCTTTGCATTGCAGTCTGTTGGTCTCCCCACTGAGCTATCGCTGCTCTTTCTGGCCTGCTTCTTCTCATGAAAGCTCTACTCCTCGAACAGGCTTTCTACATTGCTCTTTTTTTATTTCATTTATTTATTTGTTATTATTATATTTTACTTAATATATCAGTTAATTGACGTGTCCAGGAATTGTCTACACATTTTTATGGAAATAAAGATTTTTAACTCTGACTTTGTATGTAGATGTCTTCATTCTCATTATGCCGTGAAGGCAACTCATTTCTGCTTGTAACAAATTTATGTTATGTATGTAAATTATAACAAACTAGCTTTTTCCCGCGGCTTCGCTCGCATAAAAATAGGTTAGGTTATGTTAGTAACATTACTAAAGTCTATGTTACTCAGTGATAATATAGCTTTTTAATGATGAAAGAATTTTATAAATCGGTCGAGTAGTTTTCGAGATAAATCCTTACAAACAAACAGATAAACAGACAAACAAACAAAAAAACAAATCTTAACTCTTTATAATGTTAGCATAGATATAGAACAATTTATATTTACACATTTCCTTGATTTTTTTATACTACAATGTTGGCAAACAAGCATACGGCCCACCTGATGGTAAGTGGTCACCGTAGCCTATGGACGCCTGCAACACCAGAGGCATCACTTGCGCGTTGCCGACCCTTTAGGAAAGGAAGTGGAAAGGAGAAGGAGCGTGAAAGAGGGTAATTGGGCCTCCAGCACTCTCACTCACCGAACGAAACACAACAGTAGGAATACTGCTATTTCACGTCGATATTCTGTGAGAGGGTAGTCCTTCCCCGGTCGAGCCAGCCCATTCATGCTGAAATCAGCAAGGCTCTACTACTCTGAGTTTCGAGTGATTGACTGCCATGGTCACTGGAGAAGTGGCAAAACACAGCAAGACTTCGTATACCAAAATTAAATAATGTTCATAATTATCGAGTATTTTATTTTTACTTTTTACTAGATTTTGTCCGCAGATTTACTCGCCTAAATGTAGATTAGGTTAGATTATTGAAATTAAACTTCTATATACGGATTTTATCGCGTCGTTTATATGACACTTTAAATTTTTAAAAAAATTAAGCTAATTAAATTATTAAAACTATTAAAACTATTTATATTTAAGTTTACACTTTCCCCGACGTTTCGGTTGATTTTCAGCAGCCATGGTCACAGGTTAGATTAGTTTAGTAACAGGACATTATTCTACATGAAAGGTACCCTATGTCCTTTTCGGTCCCCTGATATCATGTATGCAAAATTTCATGATGATCGGTCAAGTAGCTTAGCCTTGAAAGCATAACAAACAAACTCGCATTCACAACTAGGAATAATTCCTGTATCACGGGGAGCTTTACAAATATTCAAACAACGGTCACAAAGAACATCCAGTCTCGGTGAAATAATTTGCGAATGTGATTCGAGCCCACAACACTCGGCATAGTGGCAATGGCGAGACGACCCGCAGTAACATTCGTTTAAAGTAGTTCAATGTGTAACCTTCGTGAAAACGTAAGATAATATAATAATAATAATAATTATGTTTATTTCAGTTAAGTTACACATATATTAACATTTACTGTGACAGCCACACTAGGCACAGCCTGTGTCGTGGCCATCAAACGAACTATATAAATAACAGTTAATTAATAAAAATACATTTAAATATTAATATAATATTTACATAGATTGTGTTTATATGTATATTTCATCCAGCTTTAAAAATTAATCAGGGAAAAATCTTAAAAAAGAATCAGGGAGTATTCCAGAAAACTTCGATCCCAAGGCGCGCATCTCTGACTTCTCAAAGTTATATGCGTATTAAATAGTTAATTATCGATCGCTTTAAAGGTGACAAAAACATCGTGAGGAAACCTGCATGTCTGAGAGTTTCCAGATCACAGTCATGTGGAACAGTCCGGATACACCATGGCGCTAAATAAACGTATAAAAATGCCATCTTTTGATTTAAGTTGGAACTAAGAGTGTCCTCACTTAAAGAACTTGGCATTCAAAAACAGAACCACTACAGTGTTGCTATATCAATTGCCTGTGAATATTACATGGTAAATTTTTGCATAACATTCCTTTTAATAATATATCAACAAATTCTAAAAACGAAGAGACCCATGAGTCGAGCAAAATGATATTAATGAGTTTTCGGTAGAAAGTTTTTGGTATCCATAAAACCTGGAAACTCTCGGTAACGAGCATTAGACTAGCCCCCTTTTAAGAAGTTATAAAACTCTGTCTGTACTCAACAACATCTTACGTTTAGGATATTATGTAGGTAAAATCGTCGATTGACGAGTATTTTCTAACAATTTGCGCTAAAAACTAACCATGCCCTTTGGGAAGCTAACAGAGAGCCAGGTCCAAAAGGGAAATTTTTCTGGAGTATTACTATAAAACTGGATGGGATTTTGATGGGGTTTTCTGGAGTAATACTATAAGACGAAGGCCTTGACAGTAATGGGATCATTGCTAGGCAATTAGGACTAAGGAGCTGTTGAATGATATGGTGTAATGGAATCTTTGGATAATAAACGGCATCTGTGAGATATTAAGAATCGGAATGGTAGACTACAACTGGACAAGCCGCCACTGGCATACTGATATAAAAGTAAAATAGCGTGAGTAAATGAGCACCTAGGACTACAGTTTCGATATTATAAATCTCGCGTGAACCCCTTGAAAATTAAAGAGACAACTGCCGCACTAGAGTATAAAGGACTGTACAAATATTTAAGTAACGGGCACAAAGGAGACCCAGACTCAGAACAAGCATATGTTAACCACATACAAAGCGTTAAACATGTAAGACTTAAACCATTACAAATCCTACCTAATATTATAGAGTAGAGAGAGTAGAGAGAGAAGAATATTATACCTAATATTATATATTTACCTTTAAGAGTCCCGTCAGCGCATCTACGACGATTTAACCTGCTACATGTTCCTGCAGTGGACTCTAATTACAGACAAAACTCATACTTGGTCAGAGCGAGTCGCATGTACAATGTGGCATGCCGGAGTGTTGATATTGACATTTTCTTTACAAGTGTCACTAAATTAAAAAATACATTGTGTACCGAGTTCTCTAATTAGATCTATGGAGTGATATCACAACATGTCTGCTTTTACGTATAACCATTTTATATTCACGGTTATAAATTTTATCAGTGAAAACTTGTAATTGGCCTTCACCTTAATAGTATTATGTTAATAATGTATTTTTAGCTGTAAGTATTCCAAAAAATGTTAAAATAAAAAAATAAAAAATAAAAAAAAATTATAAATGCCAATTTGAGTTTGTTTGTTTATTACGCTTTCACGCCAAACTACTCGACCGAGGATCATGAAATTTCGCATATACGTTGTCAGGGGAACGAAAGGACATAGGATATCTCACATCCAGAAAAAAGAACTGTTACTAACATAACCTAAACTACATTTATGCGAGCAAAGCCGCTGGTAAAATCTAGTTATTATATAGATACTTAAATTATTACATAAACATTCTTATTATGCATCTATAAAGACATGATTATACAAAATATTTTCCAAGGCGACCCCAACTTTAATTGTTTTATTACAAAGTAAGTGGCGCCTCTAGTGACGATAATAGAAACTATAAGACAACAAGAAGCGCCAGACAGATTGAAACGAAAATAGGTACTACACATCGCGCATGCGCGCTATAAGCGAATAGGGAGGCTGATCACAGCAGAATACGCGGAGATGGTGTTGAGAATAAATATTTTGCTTCAAACATTTTAATGGATATCTCTGTTAGCTAATGCAATGTGCAAAATTTAAAGAAATAATCATTTACATAATATTGTCTTCTGTTTACGCGAATATTATCCATTGAAATTAAACTACTATATATGGATTTCATCGCGTTGTTTTTAAAAATTAGTAAAGTTTAATAGTAGTAGTAGTGTAACAATATTCAAAATGATGTAATATAGTGTCAAATAAACAACGCGATAAAATCCGTATATAGTAGTTTAATTTCAAAGAAATAATAATTTTTTCATATAAACAAATGTGTTGGGTAATTTATGCGTAAATATATAAATTGTTATTATTATATGAGTCTTATCTTATCTTAAGTTTATATGAGTCTTTGTAACTTGTTTAATAAATAAATTATTATTATAGTAAATTGGATTTAATCTAAGTATGTAGATCTTATTTACACTTGTGCGTAAGATAATTCAGAATTACATAGTTTCTAATTTTAATAATGATTACATATAAAGCTAACTCCAATTGTCGGCTCTTATAAAATATAAATGTAGCACCTACTTATTCATCTTTATAAATATTTTCCATTTTGAATAGCGCAAAAGTAATAATTAGATATTATTTTTTAATATGGTAATATATATAATATAATAATTACAGGTAGTACCGACTGCAGACTGCTATCTGCTTTCGATACACGACTGCTCAATTATATTTTGAATTTGAGACGAAACACCTTTTGTTTCACGAAAATTTATGTTATAAACACTTAACAGGTACAAGATATCCAAACAACAAATTAAACTAAAACAGTTCTGAACACCTAAAGCTCCTCATAAGAGAATAAAACTCACCTTAACTGCGAACCTTTTTCTTACCCAAATCAAACTTACGTTTCATACATATTATAACACTCCCCACTCCTTTAACAATATCATAAAAGCATTTTACAGCATAATAACGACTCCATGCATTTCTTATTCCGTGAGAACAACATCCCTCGCGATTGGGGTGTGATCCGCTGGCAAGGACACTTATAACATTAAAATTAACAAAATAACACAATCTTGTAAATAAATAACATATATAACAATAAAATAAACATCTATATAAATATATTTTCGAAGTGTTATAAAGGAATTCTGTGATTTTTGTGTGAAAACATCATGGTTCAGTGTGAAAGGAAAAATGTCGACAGTAAGTAAAGATTTTATGCTTGAATATTACTTTTACATTACCTCTTTACCTTACATTATCAGAGAAGTGTATTCAGTTATAATCTTTATAATAATTAAGTTTATTTTCTTGTTTTAATAAAGTAAAATCGTTCATCTTGTAACGAAAATGCTGGCCTATTTTTAAAACATTCTATTTGAATAATATGTCCTCAAATGTGGACGTTTATTGATGACACTTTAATCAATTCTATTTATTTATATCAATGTGTTGATTATAATACAATAACAGCAAGATAATTCTGAACAATAATATACAGATATAATTTGTAATATTTTATTGATTTCACAACATGTTCAATTGATTTCAACAAGCATTTTACTGTTAATATCAAAATATCAATAATCTAATTTGACAACATTTTCAGTGTTAAGTATTAAGATAAACTTTATACAAATAAAGATTATAACCTAAAAAAATATCTTTAAATCATATAAAAATACTGTAATGTATATCTCAAATGTTATTTGAAATGCAGGTTTAAGAAAATGAAGGTAATATTAAGTTTTCGATTCAAAAATCGAATTGCGTGTGACCTAATTTGCTAGATGACATTTACTGAGTCGTGACCTAGGTCATAGGTTCATAGGACAGTCTGCGTACCGTGCAGGCGTTACTTAGTGCTTCTATAATAGCTTCAAGTGTTATTACATTGAAACTAATTTATTTGTGGTGTTTTATTTCTGTTAACACAGGAAATATTAAAATCAAAATAGGATGCAGTAAGAATAATTTTGTTTCAGTGTTAATATAATGTGTATTAATAGATTTAAATACAGAAATAATGTGAAATATGATCGCTTCATATAACGGTGGTGTGTAAAAATATATTAACTATTTTTAAAATAGTTTTTAATATGTGTTTGTGTCGTAAGGAAGATGGAAACTTAATGAAATGAACGGTAATAGCGCTACGGGAGATCGTTGAATTGCCAAGTGTTGAATATAATTTTGAATCATAAGTATGCATTTTAGAATCTCTAATATATACACTCGTTAAAGGAAAACATTATGGTGAAAACTGCATACAAACGTACATGGCCTGAAGCCTATTTCTAAATCTCAGAAAGGATCTACGGATCTCCAGTTGTTACGATTCTAACACAACTCATTGACTTAATTTGCTCTTATTTTCTAGCATATTTCTTTTGGTTTATTCATTTTCCTTCCCTCTGTCATGGTCACGCTCGTTGGTTTAGAGTACTCTGAACTTGGTAACTACGTAAAATCTATAATATAACCTACTAAGTAAATTTAATATTGTCTTACGTTTACGCGAATGCTATACATTGGACTTCTTCTCTTCTCCCTAGCCTTTATTATTCCCAAGTTACTTGGGGTCGGCTTTTCTAGTCTAACCGGATTTGACTGGATATCAGTTTTTACACGGAGCCGCTGCCATCTGACCGCCGCAACCCGAAGGCTAACGATACCGTAAGGCTAGACCAGTGTCAGGATATTAGAGGGTACTGACTTGCCCAATAACGACTGCCATTACATAGATGTTCATGGCAGCCGGGACCGACGGCTTAACGTGCTCTCCGAGGCACGGAGCAGGCGATAATTGTCAATCCATAGGCACATAATTTCGAAAAGTCATATAACTTCCGAAAGTCAGAGGTGCGCTACAGGGCAACCCGAACCGGCGAACCCGAGACCCTCGGCATTGCAGTCTCTTGGTTGCCCCACTGAGCTATCGCTGCTTATTGCTAATAAAAAATAGTTAATGCTATACATTGGACTGACACTCCTTAATACCTACGGCTTTTATCGGACTATTAAAAACTCGTGGGAATTCACAGTGGTTAACAGTGAAGGAAAACATCGTGTGGTAACCCGCATGTCTGAGAGTTCTCCATAATGTTCTCGAAGATATGTATGTGAAGTCAGCTAATACGCAAGGGCCAGCCTGGGGGACTATGGCCCTAAGCTAAGTCTTCTCACATTGAGAAAAGGCCTGTGCCCAGCAGTGGGACTATTTATATATTGGGTTGATAAATGGGACTGATATTATTATAAAGACCAGAAACGTAATTTATATAGTAATATAGCTTTTAAAAAATACCTCTTCAATAGTGAGGCCAGATTAAATTAAAAACTAACCGTTATTGTTAAATTCTTGCTTATACTATTAATGCGAAAGTGTGTTTGTTAGTTTGTCTTTTAAAGCATTTTTTTATTTAATTTACCGAAATCTGACATTAGCTACGTTTATCTCGGAAAAATCACGCGGTACCTGTAAGAAGTTTTCTTTGAGATCTCGGGAACAAAGCCATAAGTAAATAGTATTAAAATAATTGTGAATACGACCTGCGTTATAATCTATACTAATATTATAGAGAGGAAAGATATTATTTTTTATTTGTTGGTTTGTTTGTAAGAATTTTACTCAATAACTACTCAAACGATTTTAAAATTCACTATTAGCTTTCTAATGGTGAATATAAATAATCTAATAAAATATTGTTACCGAGTAACATATAATTTATTTAAAAATACTACTTTTAACAAAAAAAATTTTCACGTGGGCGAATGCTTTGACGCATTTGACATAACCTGTCCGCGGGGCGACGGAGAGGTTATGTCAGGCACCAGAGGAAAGATACCCCGGTATCTTTCCCCCGGTGCCCGACATAACCTCTAACACCAGTAAAAGTTAATACCGACTAAACCTACCACGGTATTCCTCGACATAACCATACACGGCGGGGCCGCGCGAATCGCTTTCACTTGCAATCGCGACCCCGACGAGGTTTCGGCCCGCCGCGCCGTGTGAAACGGCAGGCCACTACATAACACACTTCCTCTACTGTCCCCTTGTGGGGGGGGACAAAAACACGACTCAGAGGCGCGCGTTACTACATTTACTAGCATAACCCAACCCATTTTGACGCAAACGAAGCCTCGGGCAGAGCTGGTAAGTAAAATATATGGAAAATATTTGATCGACAACTACTCCAACACACTATCATTCGCGTGTCCTAAGAGAGTCGCTTCGCTAAAGACAAATATCTTTAATCAATGCCTCTTACCTATGTTATCCTACGGTTCTGAGACAAGAACAATTTACGCAGATTAATCCACAAATTAAATGTCACGCAGTTATCTCCGGAACGAATAGAATTTCTTTGAAGGATAAACTTTGGAATGATGTTATTCGACAAATAACTAAGCTAAAGAGGCCTCGGGCTGTTATATCTCAAACAGCACCATGCAAGGTCATTGAGCAAACGAGCTAAATGTAATGTAGAACATCCCTCGACGAGGCAGACCAATGCACTGAAGAAGGTGGTTAAGGTAGACTGGAAGCGGAAGACCGAGTATTGTAACGCAAACTATGGCAGGTCCATAACCAGCAATGCGCTGCAAAATAGTGATTTATTTGAGGAGGCTTTCAAACAGACATTTTTACCAGAATGGATGTACGCCATATACTGGCTAAAAACAGTCATATTATAGGACAAGCTGTCCCTTGCGGTTTCACCGATCGCGTGGAATCACTTATTCGCGGTTACCTATATTTTCTAAAATAAATATAATACTTACTATAACATCAGCTATGTGTTAGTAAAAGTCTCGTCACAATCAGTCCAGCCGTTTCAGAGATAAGCTGGAACAAACAAACACAAATGTTTTAAAATTGATTTTTGATATATGTTAGTACAGTTTACACTTTCATTTGCATTTAATAAAATGCTGTTATTTTGTCATTACGAACTGATACTTCAATTTTATATATTTATATGTATAGACTAGTTGTCTCTCGCGGTTTCACCCATGTTTATGATTGCTGCGCCACTTTCGGATTGCTCGTGGCGTGTTGTTTTATATTCTTTAACCTTCCTCAAGGACTAGGTGTGAAAGTGTAATAAATAAACTCTGACTCGCAGTTAAAATAATAAAATCATAATAAAAATAACTTTAAGGAGGAAAGACTGACTAAGAAAGTTTATAAGGCTAGTGTGAATGGAACAGTCGCAAGAGGAAGACCTAGGCGAACGTTTCTTGATCAGATCGGCGGCGTTCTGGACAAAGGCCAGGTTAAGAGCACCTTGAACCGACGGGCGTGTATGAGGAATGTGATGAAAGTGAATGAAGCCAGAGAAGTGTGTCAGGATCGTAGCAAATGGAAATCCGTAATCTCTGCCTACCCCTCTGGGAAACAGGCGTGAATCTATGTATGTATGTATGTATGTAAAAATAACTATTGAAAGAAGTTCACATTATAATATCTATACTAATATTATAAAGCTGAAGAGTTTGTTTGTTTGTTTGGTTGAACGCGATAATCTCAGGAACTACAGCTACATAATAAACTACCATCGCACATTAAAAATGTACACTCAATTAATGTATTCAAAACCCGGTTAGCTCAATATGTACGTACATCATTCACATAGTTTGTCCTCGGGCAAGTGAATACATTAGTTGAGTATCTCCTACCTTCAATAATATATTATAACTGAGTGAAATGACGAAGTTGTAACTATACATTAAGTTATTATTGTTCTCAAGTAAGTGACTATTTTTGTTTTTATTGAGAATAAAGATTCTTTAAACCGAACTACAGGCTTGAATTGAAAAATTTATTTTGTATAGCCTATTTATCGAGGAAGGCTATAGGCTATATAACATCACACTACGATCCATGGGGGCGGCGAAATTCTTTTAGTGTTGAATAGCCTATTTATCGAGGAAGGCTATAGGCTGTATAACATCACGCTACGACCAATAGGAGCAGAGCGTCAATGAAAAATGTTGCAGAAACGGAGAAAATTGTCTTATGTATCTAATGTATTGTATTAAAGACAAAAACCGGCCATTTTGTCGTCAAATATCGTCTGGAATATGCTGAAACCGGCGTGGCGCTTAGACAGTGTCCCCCTTTTAGCATAATAAGACAGTAGCTCAACCGCCTCTAAAGACGTACAAAAAACAATACACCGGCGAAATGACGTAAGCTTCCAACGTAAATAAGTTAAGCAGAGCTTAGTAAGCTCACTTTATGAAAGACTAGCTGTCACCCGCGTGTATTATTACTGCGCCGCCCGCGTGGGTCCTAGCGTGATGTAATATAGCCTATAGCCTTCCTCGTTAATAGGCTATCCAACTCTAAAATATTTTGTTAATTCGAACCTGTAGTTCCTGAGATTAGCAAACGAACAAATAAACAAACAAACTCTTCAGCTTTATAATATTAGTATAGATTAGATTTTGCCCGCGGCTTCACTCGTGTTATGTGACAGGATTTTAATAGCCTATAGGTACGTTATTCTGATGTATAAACAATGATTCTGTAAAATTTTATTAAAATCCAGTTCAGTAGTTTTTGCGTATGTATGTATCTCATGTGGGGGCCAGTCAGTGCAGACCGGCGACACTTCGACCCAGTGGGATCTTTTGTGTCCACACTCGCCCAATAACGACTGCCATAGATGTTCATGGCAGCCGGGACTGACGGCTTAACGTGCTCTCCGAGGCACAGAGGCACATAATTTCGAAAAGTCATATAACTGCCGAAAGTCAGACGCGCGCGACGTGGGTTCGAACCCGAAACCCTCTGAATTGCAGTCTGTTGGTCTCCCCACTGAGCTATCGCTGCTCCTTTATTTATTAAACAAAAATAGAACTGAAACTACTTTTCGGTTCTACTACAAAATGGTTTTGGCTAAACATCTGTTTATTGACTGTTTAAAATTCAATATTATTTTCGAAGGGCCAGCATCAAATTTAGACAGCGTCTTAATTTAGTTACTGTTTTAAAGTAACAAGGTTAACTGGTAAAATGTGGGCGTAAAGCTTCGCCCGAATTAGGATATAGAGCGCAATATACACGATTTGTATTGAGCACACGTATTTGAAACATTCACTTACTAGATTTTGCCCGCGGCATCGCTCGGGTAAATGTAGGTTAGGTTGGTTAGTAACAGTCCTTTTTTCTGGATGAAAGGTACCCTATGTCCTTTTTTGTTCCCCTGGCAAGGTGTATGCGCAATTTTATGATGATCGGTTGAGTAATTAGGGCGTTACAAACAAACAAACTCACTTTCGGATTTATCTGTATATAAATACGTGAAGCAAAAACTTTGTACCCCTTTTTACGAAAATTGGGCGGACGGAGGAGTATGAAATTTGGCACAGTTAAAGTTTATATGGAGAAGGAGGGTCGAATCCTAATATTTATATACAATATGCATTAGAAATACATTAAATTAATGAAAAAACATTACACGCACACAACTATGCATTTGACACACGCAGTCGAAGCGCGTAACTATGCTTACATACATCAATATATAATTACATATCAGCAATATCTTACGGGCAAACTTTGGTCGAATTTCGAGCACTCGGCGACAGCAAGTTATATTAGTTAGGATTAATTAGGATTATAAAACTTATGACAATATTAAAAGCTTATTATATTAAAATCTTATGATAATGTGGTTTAAACTAGGGCAGATCAATTTTGCATACACGTTGTCAGGGATACAGAAGACATAGGGTACCTTTCATCCAGAAAAAGTACAGTTACTAAATTAACCTAAACTATCGCGAGCGATTTTTCATCACATTCCTCATACACGCCCGTCGGTTCAAGGTGCTCTTAAGCTGGCCTTTGTTCAGAACGATATGAAAATGTTAGAATTATTCATTAGAAAACAGAGGAAAATACGTCTATATTAATTTACGCTGCCCGCTTTTCATCTTAAAGCAACCGGAACCATATAAAAACCCTCTAAATACTTTCAAAAGTACGTCATCTAAAAATACCGCTATAATTCCGTAAAACAAAGTGTAAATCTTCTTCGTTTGAAGAATATGCAATGCTAAATAACTTTTTATACTTTGTAACAGAGATTAAAAGCAGACCATAACTTGGATTATTAGGCGATATTTGCCTCCGCCCCCGTAAATATTTCACCATGATGAGAAATGTTTATTGACCGCCGCATTTATATAGTAACTTACTTATAATAATATCAGACCTGCATTAACCTGCCCCACTGCTGGGCACGGGCCTCTTCTCAATGTAAGAAGGATTAGGCCATAGTTAACCACGCTGGCCCAGTGCAGGTTCGGGCACGCCACGATCGTGGCGGTAAGCCCCGTTTTTAAGGAGTGGCTGGAAAGGCGGCATGGCGCCCTCACCTTTCGGCTGACACAGGTAATGACTGGCCACGGTTGTTTTGGCCAGTTTCAGTGTCGCATAGGCCGGCAGGAAACGCCTGGATGTCATCATTGCGGCAACTGCCGCGATGTTGTTGTGGACACGACGCTACACACTTTGGCGGAATGTCCCGTCTGGGCATCGCAGTGCCGTGAGTTGATCGCGGCAGTCGGACTGGTTGCCCTCTCACTCCCGGCCGTGGTTCAGTCTATGGTCCGGAGTGAGAGATCGTGGAACGCCGTCGCCTCCTTTTGTGAGGAAGTAATTTCCATCAAGGAGGCAGCGAAGCGGGAGAGGGCCCTCTTAAACCCTGCTCGCCACCCGATCAGCACCAGGTCTGAGAGGCGGAGTGCGTGTTCCCACGTGCGCCTCTGTATCGTCTTTGTCCCTCCCAGGGAGACGGTGGAGGAAGTATTTTTGTGTAGTGGCCTGCCGTTTTACACGGCGGGCCGAAACCACGGCGGGGTCGCGATTGCATGTGAAAGCGATTCGCGTGGCCTCGCCGTCTATGGTTATGTCGAGGAACACCGTGGTAGGTTTATTCGGTACTATCGGGGTATCTTTTCCCTAGTGAGCCCGACATAACCTCTCCGTCACCCCGCGGAGAAGTATGCGACAAAGCAGAACCCAGGTAAAAAATAAGTGCAGGTTGGCAAATTAACTACTAAGGTGCTTTTAAATTGACATTTTTTTACTGCAATATGTCACCATCTAGTGGGTTCTAGTTCGATCATAAAGTTTCAAGAAGTCTGAGGTAAAGTTACCTCAGACTTCTTGAAACTTTATTTTCACCATGATGAAAAATATTTATCGTCTCATTTATGTACTATTACTAAGGGACTTCTTAATAGACAATATTATAGTGGGCAACCGTTGGACTGCGATGCAGAGATATAAAGTTCAATATCAAGGCACGTACTGTTACATCCCTATGATGTTAATCCTTTATTCGAATAAATTCTTTTTTAAAAAGACATTCGTATTTTCCATTCTAACAGTACGTGTTACAATAGTTAGATATTACTCGCTTTAAAGGTGAATATATCGTGAGAAAACCTGCATATCTAAGAGGTATCTGCATATCGGTGTAAGATTTTTATTTCCTCATAAGAAGTCACAATGATTAATTTACTGACAAACAATTTTTCACAACATAAGCTTAAAGGAGTGTACAGAAACATAAATAATTATTACTAACTTAGAAGCAAACAACAAAAGAACGCAACATGAAAGTTAATAACTAAATGCTTCAGGGTACATTGCAAACAAATTCTATCTAAACGCTCGAACGTTGTCAACAGTACACGGATGTTGTAACTCCACCGCTACTGAATGTGGCACGCACAGCTTCGCACTGCTCTTAAAAACATATTACGTTTTCGTTTATATATATACATATATATTGTTTTTTAAAGTTTTATCTACGTTTATAATTTAATGTTGATTGTTATATAGTGCTTATAATTATGTATAGGTTTATTATTCTTTTTTATTATGATTATTTATTTTATGTTTTGCCAAAGATATATGAATCGAGCCTTTTTCTAAAAACAGTCATGCTAGCAGATTCTTTTATTATCAATGGAAGCGCATTGTACATTTTAACCCCTTCGTATTCTATGCTTTTTTTGCCGTAGTTAGTTCTGGGTGGACGTGTTACTTGGTAGTTTAGAGTTACGTAGCTTTATTTCATGGGTTCTTGTTTTTTGTAAATGACAAGGTTACAAGGTCGAAGTTAAATAAAGTCTGCCAACCCGCACAGGGCCAGTGTTGTGAAGTTTGCCTTATCCTCCTCACACTGCGAAGAGGCCAGGTTGATATTATTATTATGTCGCTGTGTACAACGTTTTCAACTATAGCCCAGCCAGCTCAAAGACATTTGAATGCGTGCTCATTCCAAACATAAATCTTTAGATCTATGCAAAATATAATCTAATAATAAATTTATCCGGCGAGCATAGAATATCCCAAAAGACAACATTAGATCAAATATTTTTTAAGACATGTAGACTCACGCCAGTACTACCACGCCAGTATGCATTTCACTTTCATTGCAAATTTACGTCATAAACAAGCCTGTTTCCACCTCCTGCAATAATCCCAGAGTCGATCACACCGAAAACCTCAATAAGATATTACCCGAATCGAACTCGCACCCTCACACTTGGCAACAAACATAAGCCACGAGATCAAAGAGGCATTTAACAAGATTAACACAGATTCCAATCTAGGTTAACTTGCAAGAAATTCCCTGGCGACACGAATTCGCTAGTCCAATCAATACCAATTAAATCGTCCACAATCGTCCGCTATTGAGCACGTACCTCAAACCACGAGAAGCTCAGGGGACTATCTTGTGTTACTAACTTTTACATGCAGGAATACCTCCATTGTACTTTTTCGACACGAATGTATATACCACTATCGCGATAAACTCAAAAACTACTGAACGGATTTTCATGTGGTTTCACCAATAGACAGAGTGATTCATGAGGAAGGTTTAAGTGTATAATTTGTTAAGATTTTGTAATACCCGTGCGGAGCCAGGACGAGTCGCTATTTAATTGTAAATAGATTACGAATGACTTGCCAATGTGTCACTTTATCGTGATTCGATGACGTTAGACGACTATTCGGCACACCGAATTCGAATGTATTATTTCGAATATCTTTCACAGTTCATTCGAATGTAGTATTTTCTACTATATAATGGTTGAATATATGATATACTCATTGAAATTAAACTACTATATACGGATGACAACAGGGGACCAACCACTACCTGAGATTTGACAAACCACAGATTCTCGCTAAAGAACACTGATTCCTACCAAGGATGCTTCGCGAGGCTATTGAAATCAAAAAACATCCTAATTTTAATAGAGAAGATGTTTGGAATGTACCACCAGCTTAGGATCCAGTAATACAAATAGTCAAACCCAAGAAGAAGCAAACCACAGCTAGACTTCATGATACTTTGAGCTCATTCTGCGTAAATAGAAACACCAATGATTAAATTATGTTAGGGTACTTTGAAATAACTACACTGGAACATTGAGACAACTACCATCTTAGTCTCCCCGTGACCATGGCTGCTGAAAAGCAACCGCAACGTCGGGGAAAGTGTAAAATTAAATGAAATCTTAATAGTTTTAATAATAATTTAATTAGCTTAAAAATTTGTAAAGTTTAATAGTAGTAGTAGTGTAAAAATTTTCAAAATTATGTAATAAAGTGTGAAATAAATAACGCGATAAAATCCGTATATAGTAGTTTAATTTCAATGAATAATATTCGCGTAAACAGAAGACAATATTATATGATATACTCGTAATAATATTAAACCTTCGGATGTCAGCTTTTATTATACAACAAAAGTGGCAAGCGATTGTTGAACATGAAGGTTTTCAACTTGCGACATTGCCACTAGGGTAAAAATATTAATGACTAGATTTAGGTTACGTAAATTTTTTATCTCTCGAGAACAGTAGTTTTCTGGATGAAGGGTACCCTATGTCCTATTCTGTACCCCTGACAACGTGAATGCAAAATGCATGATGATCGGTCGAGTAATTAAGGCGTGAAAGCGTAGGTAACAAACTTTCACATTTATAATATTAGTTTTACTATAATGATAGGATATTTAAATTATATAATGTATGTATCGGCATGTATAATATTCTAATAATATTCTACCACATACACACAACACCATCTAGCCCAAACTAAGCAGAGCTTGTACTATGGGTTCTAGACAATGGATAAACATACATACACACGTTTTTCTTTTGTAAAAACATACATATTATACATAGAAACACCCAGACCAAGACAAACATCCATGTTCATGCACACAAATGTTTGACTTGTGCGGGAATCGAATCCGCGACCTCGGGCGTGGCAGTCGGTTACACTAACCACTACGCCATCGAGGCCGATGTATGTATATATTGTGTAATATATTTATTTGACAAAATAGAAAATACAATAATAACAAGTTTAATAAAAAATAATAATAAAATTTGCCAAATGGGACCTAGTTCAGCATATGCCAGGCTAAGGAAGCCTGGCGCTGGTTTTCAACCAGATCCCTTTAGTGACTGCACGGATACTAAGAACAATTCCCATAAATTATAATGATAATTAAAAAATAACATTACTAACATAAATAATTAACAAAAAAAATACAAATATACATACATAAAAAAGTCAAAATAAAAAAATTAAAAATAAATGTCTTCTTCTCTCTTAGCCTTAATTATTCCCAAGTCACTTGGGGTCGGCTTTTCTGGTCTAACCGGATTTGACTGGATATCAGTTTTTACACGGAGCGGCTGCCACCTGACCTCCGCAACCCGAAGGCTAACGATACCCTAAGGCTAGACCAGTGTCAGGATATTAGAGGGTACTGACTTTCCCAATAACGACTGCCATAGATGTTTATGGCAGCCGGGACCAACGGCTTAACGTGCTCTCCGAGGCACGGAGCAGGCGATAATTGTCAATCAATACGCACATAATTTCGAAAAGTCATATAACTTCCGGAAGTCAGAGGTGCGCGACGTGGGTTCGAACCCGAGACCCTCTGCTTTGCAGTCTATTGTTCTCCCCACAGAGCTATCGCTGCTCTTTTAAAATAAATGTAAAAGAAAAATAATAATTTTATAAATATATAATATATTTTATAATTAATAATACAATGTGAAATGTGTGTTTCAATACAAATATGTAGACATAACGTATAAACACATCAGAGAAATAAAATTAGAATTAATAAGATAGATTGTCAAGCTTTTAACGCTATAAAAATAGTAATAAAATAATACATACATACATAGATTCACGCCTGTTACCCAGAGGGGTAGGCAGAGACTACGGATTTCCATTTGCTACGATCCTGACACACTTCCCTGGCTTCATTCACTTTCATCACATTCCTCATACACGCACGTCGGTTCAAGGTGCTCTTAACCTGGCCTTTGTCCAGAACGCCTCCGATCTGATCAAGAAACGTTCGCCTAGATCTTCCTCTTGCGACTGTTCGATTCATACTAGCCTTATAAACTTTCTTAGTCAGTCTTTCCTCATCCATTCTTTCTACATGCCCAAACCAGCTTAACATACCCTTTTCTATTAATATAATAATAATAATTTTTATTTCTTAATCATATAATAAAATAATATGATTAAGAAATAAGAAATTATTGTGATATTCTTTACTTTATGTACTTACCTACATGTATGTTTCTAATGCTATTGTATGCATCTACATCTTTTTATCTCTGCATAACCTACGGTTGACTGGTAGAGAATGAACTTGGCATTAAGTCCGCCGATGTATTGTTTTGTGCATGATGTTTTAAAATAAATAAAAAATAAATAGGCATTTTGGCAGTGTTGCACATCCTCGTACCTCGAAGAGTAAGTAAAGCTGTTAGACCTGCGCCTGATCTCTCTTCGATCTCTTGTTGTTCCATCGGACTATGAGAGTACACTACACACTACACACTATGTGCACTATAATATCTCGTGCGCCGATAGCCAGTTTCCGTTGAGATTGGCCGCCATTTCCAAAATTTGTGATAGTATATTTACTATCCTTTTTTTTTTTAACTCAGGAAAATCCTTTATGTATACGCCCTCCCCCGAGGGGGGGAGAGGATGGTTATGTGAAACACGCCGCCCCTGAAGGGGGTCGGTATACACACTAAAAGCCTAGGGTGAGCAGTCCCTCCGCCGACGGGGTGGGGCGGGATGGGGTCGCGTAGCAATCACCATCCCGCCCGGGTGGTTGGCCCGGCTGATGGTGACCGGGCCTCAGCACCTGTGGAAGGGTGGCCTTGCTCACCAAGGCCACCCCCAGACGTGTGGGGCCGTGCAAGCCGGTAGAGAGTCCCCTGACTCTGTACCAGTGACCCCACTATACAGGAGCGAGAAGGCGGGCAAATCGCCTCCTTCTCGCTCCCGTCCGTCTGCGCCGGAGAGGGTCAGCGAGGAGGTTGTTCTCCCCGACCCTCTCCGCGGTCTCCTTCAGCGCCATGACAGCTTCGCAGAAGGAGACTAGCATCTCGCCGCCGAGCATAGCGTTGATCACGCTCGGCAGGGAGAGATCGCCCCCTATTATAGCCGAAAGCGTGTGCCGCTGCGGCCCCCACAATATTTACTATCCTAATCTAATCCTAACTAAGTAACTAATATTATAAATGCGAATGTAAGATTGTTTATTTGTTTGTCGAGCTTTCACGCCTTAACTACTCGACTGATCATCATGAAATATCGCAATGTCATTGTCAGTGGTACAGAAAAGAACATTGGCTACCTTTCATCTAGAAAAAAGTACTATTCCCAAGTGAACGAAGTCGCAGGCGAAAGCTAGTAATTAAATAATTGGCAAATACGAACTGAGCCACTCAAGTAGCAATGATCAGTACAAATAAACTTAGAAACGAGGCTAAACTCTAGTTTTGTTATGAGTTCTTACTCATAACAAAGTTACCCTAACGAATGCACAATTATGTCAGTCTGCGAGCGAGTTATGAGTGAGTCAGATAATTAGATAGGGGAACAATGATCAACGTTATATATTATAGAAGAGCTTTGAAATTAAACTACTATATACGGATTTTATCGATTTTATTTTATTTTTAAAGCAGAGATAACTCAGTGCGGACACCAACAGACTGCAATGCAGAGGGTCTCGGGTTCGGACCCACGTCGCGCACCTCTGACTTTCGGAAGTTATATGACTTTTCGAAATTATGTGCATATTGATTGACAATTATCGCCTGCTCCGTGCCTCGGAGAGCACGTTAAGCCGTCGGTCCCGGCTGCCATGAACATCTATGGCAGTCGTTATTGGGAGAGCGTCGACACAAAAGATCCCACTGGGTCGAAGTGTCGCCGGTCTGCACTGACTGGCCTCCACATAAGATACATACATACATACGGATTTTATCGCGTTATTTATTTGACACTTTATTACATAATTTAGAAAACTGTTACACTACTACTACTATTAAACTTTACTAATTTTTAAGCTAATTACAAAGAGACTAACACACTAAGAGCTTGCTTGAGAATATATTGGCTCTCTGTTGCATATTTTTTTACACTACTATTTATTTTAAAGCTGTTGGTCTTCCTAATAAATAAATAAATATCAATGGAAATGAAAGTAAAGGGCTTCTCAATCAATTTGAGAGACTTGCGCTGATCGGTGGAGACTTTTCCATGTCTGTCTATTCTCTGCATTGAACTATATGTCACCGTGCCTCGGAAAGGTGTTGGACCAATGGCCTTCTGTGCGTAAGGCCATTGGTCTTACACCTGATCTCTCTTTGGTCGTGTCAGATTAGCCGTCCCATCGGATTATGAGGATTAGGGAACAGGGAGTGCACTTGTGTTTACGCACTTACTTGTGCACTATAATATCTCCTGTGCAGATGGTCAGCCTCCGTTAAGATTGGCCGCCGTGACCGAAATTCGGTCTGGAGGACATAATGTTATCATGATATTATATGATACCACCTCATATCATATAATTATTATGACTAGATGTAACCACTGTTTTTATTCTACGACTAGCTTTTGCTCGCAGCTTCGCTCGCAAAAAAGTAGTTTAGGTTATGTATGTGAATGAACTTTAAAAATTTAATATAGCCTTTGTTACTCGGTGATAATACAGCTTTGAAATAGTGAAAGGATTTTTTAAATCGATTTAGTTGTTTAGAGTAAAGTCCTTACAAACAAACAAAACTCTGTCCTCTTTATAATGTTAGTATAGATTTTGGAGACAGAAATATGCGGCACATGATATGTTATATTAAAAGTTAGAACCTCGCCTCATTAAGACTGCGCCGAGCGAAATGTGCCAAAACAGGCAGTCACAGTTAAGTGAATAAAATCAACACGTTTTGTTTAATACAAATATAAAATATACGTTTACCATAACAATGAATGTGTTTACAATTACTCCGTGTAAAAAAGTTAAAATAATTAATATTTTCGCCTACAAAATTACGTAAATTTGCACGAACAGCAGAAATCTATCCTATTTTACAGCTTAAACGAAACATAAATAGTTATATTACAATTTGTCCGTCCCAAATATTTAAGTTATTGGTTGACAATAAAGATACATATTCATCAAAAAAGCACTTCAAATCCTCCATACAATTTTACTATGGCGGCCGCGCGCCGATTTGAATATGCGCGGCATGAGCTCTGACATTACCTGTCTTACGCTCGGCGCAGTCTTAAACCCTTTGCTAACAAAGCTAGAACTGAGCTATGAAAATTATACGAACCTATTGGTGAGTATCACACAAATCACTCACTACGCAATCGTCTTTCAATGTTGCAATGGTGTCATTATCTTTACTTAAGCAAAATTTTGTTGCGCGTCTATGTAGCACAGCAACATGCAAGTCAATCGACCATGTAAAAAGCATATCAACATTTTCTGTTATATCAACTATATTGCGTCGCTCGCGCATCAGCCTTGAAGCGATTCGAATCCAGGACCGAGCAAACTATTAATTGCAAATTCTGTCAAAAACTTATCATTACTTATTAACGTAACTTCACCCGGAAGTTCTGCGGCTACAACAAGGGCCAAATACGCCTGCTCACAGGAGCGTTCACTGGTCATTTTGGCACCAACGACTTCCTGTGCAGATTGAGTTTAGCAAACAATTTTATCTGCAGAGCCTGTGATGAACAGGACGAGTCTATATTACACCTACTGTGTGAATGTGACGCGTTGGCTAGACTAAGGATGAGTCTGATGGGATTGGCATATCCGAACCCTGAAGACTTCAGGCTTCTCCCTCTCAAGTGTACGCTGCGACTGATGCAGTACATTCATAGGGAGATAGCTCAGGGATAGATCTCGGGGCTGACACAAAAGATCCCGCTGGGTCGAAGTGTCACCGGTCTACACTGATTGGCCCCCGAAATAAGATAAGATAACGTATCTTATTGCCGATAGGCTCGCCCGCTATTAGGTATGTCATATAACTTAATAACGTAGTTGGAATAATGAAGATGTAATGCACTTCTCATCGCACCGCTGCACCAACAAGGCAGTCATACCTAAACTTTCTCACTATAATCTATATATATAAAACTCTTCCGTTACTGAGTGACTGACAGACAACGCACAGCCGAAACTACTGAACGCAAGAAGCTGAAATTTGGCATGTATGTTCCTTGGAGAGTGTAGGGGAGCACTAAGAGAGGATTTTTGGAAATTCTACCCTGAAAGAGGTGAAACCCGTTATTCACAAGGGAACGGGACTAACGCGGGTGAAACCGTGGGAAAACTACTAGTCTTTCTTTCTTTTTCGTGTGGTTAGTGGCCAACTTGTTGTCAAGAGTTGTTCAAGCCACCCGTAGGCCTCTGAGATGGCTTAACGACTTCTGTCAATTTAACAACAACCGGGACCGAATTTTTACGTGGCCTCCGAAGCACAAAGACGCTTAGATGAAATACCACTAAGCGGTCACCCATCTATAGACTGACCGCACCCATCGTTGCTTAACCTCACTATTCGTTTACCGATCAGTGAGTGCAACTGGCTATGAGCGCCTCAAAACTACTAGTAATAAAATATAATAACATCAGCGCTGTATTAAACTATTGCAATGCTTGCCACGGGCCTCTTTTCAGTGTGAGAAGGGCAAGGCCATAGTCCACCACGCTGGCCCAATGTGCGTTGACAGCCTTCACATGTCTTCGAGAACATTATGGAGAATTTTCAGACATGCAGGTTGCCTCACGATGCTTTCCCTTCACCGTTAAAGCGAGCGATAATTAACTATTTAATTTGCACATTCCTAACTTCGAATAGTCAGAGGTGGGCGTCTTAGGATCCAGCTCGATACCTCTTTGTGGCAGTCCAACGTTTTCTCACTAGGCTTGGTTTTTCTCGAAAAACAATTGAAAAACAATTCATGCTAAACCTTTATAGTTTTTTTGGCAGTTAGAAGCACTTGAAAGTTGATCAACTATCTGTGGAATTACAAAGGAATATAGACGTTTATGAGAATTAAAATATACGCGGAACACACGCGTAGGACGATGAAACTCAATTCATATCAAAGAGAAATAAAAATAAAGTCTTTGATTCAGATATTTAAAAGAAAAGAGCATTCCGCCGACAATTCTATTATTTTCAATTCACAAAAGCGTTGTCTTGAAGATAATCTAGTGTAATAATTGGAGTTTTGTTTGAAATTAAGATTTTAAAATAAGGTCAGATCTACCGTGTGATCTTGACGTAGAATATGTACGTAACATAGCTTTCTTTCATGCCATTTATTCTTGCAATGACTAGAATAATGCTGCAGTCTCCCCGTGACCATGGCTGCTAAAGAGCAACCGAAACGTCGGGGAAAGTGTAAAATTAAATTAAATCTAAATAGTTTCAATAGTTTAATAATAATTCAATTAGCTTAAAAATTAGTAAAGTTTAATAATAGTAGTAGTGTAACAATTTTCAAAATTATGTAATAAAGTGTCAAATAAATAACGCGATAAAATCCGTATATAGTAGTTTAATTTCAATAGAATAATGCTAACTAATATTATAAATACGAAAGTGAGTTTATTCGTTTGTTTGTGACGCTTTCACGCCTGAACTACTCGACCGATCATTATGAAAATTTGCATACACGTTTTTAGCGGTATAAACAAGAACTAGGGTACGTTCTATACAGGAAGAAGTACTTGTTTAATGTTTAATTTTATTTATTTTTCTCCCAGTTGACAAAAATAAATATACACTGTTTTGATACTTATTTTAGTACGGTTCAAGGAATCAGAAATTTATAGACCAAAGCTACATGAACCCGAGTGAAGACACGGGAAAATCTAGTTAAAATAAGAGACAATGCGCACTCTTAATAAAACAACGATTTATCTCGAAATTTATAACTTAGGCAATTTGAACTCTTACTGAAACACTATTAGAGTTCAAATTGCCTAAGTTCTAAATTTCGAGATAAATCGTTGTTTTATTAAGAGTGCGAATGGTAATCACGTTAATGTTTTTGGCTTACCTCGACTAGTTTGAAAGATGCGCTTGGCACCAGATGCGAAAATCATTGTCAGGAATCTTATCATGAAAATGTCTATCCAAAACAGAGGGAACAAGGGAATATCAAACATATATCTGCGTAAAGTTTCTTCAAATTTCTTTCGTCGAAAGTGACGTTCGAACCAATTCTTAGTACAGATTAGAACGACCCAATGTGTTTCGAACAATAAGTTCGAAACTTTGGCGTTAATATTTGGTAGCCAGTCACTTTGTTCATGAGTGTAAGCATTTGTCAGAGCCAGGACTTAAAACCAGATTCGAACAAAACTTTGTGAAATTTAGCAGCCTGGACATTCATAGCAATAGCAAAAACTGCAATAAAGTTCTCGTAACGGTACTATTCAGCTGCGGTACCATATTACGCTCAATAGCTCGGCTTACTTAACTAAAATATTTAGTCTAGACCATTAGTTCCCAAAGTGGTCCAGGCGGGCCCCCAGAGGTCCACGGGAGACTCGACGGGGGTCTAAGTTGGCGTGACAAAAAATGGGGGTTCACAATTCGTAAGCGTGGATCTATGAAAATTTATTTGCTTTCGATAGTAAAGAATTAAATTCACCCATTAGGTAATGAAGATAGATAATATTTTAAGAAGTTCTGCGACTGTTACCTACTTCTAAAAACTTGCATATTCCTTATTCAGTACCAGTGGTCTCGAACCTACCGATTTTTCGGTAGAGAATTTCCAAAAAAAAAAATGGTCCGACTGTAGAGATTAGATAAATTAATTTAATTACATGAACTTGTTTGATTCTTCATCAATATAAATACGAATGCCAAGGAATATGGTAGCAATGTAGCTGAAGGGGGTCTACCCGAAAAGGCTAAATTTTGAAAATTGTCTATGAGAAAAAGTCTTGACGAACGCAAATAAATTTTAAATATTATATTGCATTCCCAATCGTCCTACCAATGGGGCAACGAGTGGTGGAACAAACAGGAATACTTCGGCATTGACACTACAGCGTGTTGTGGGTAGATACCAACAGGCAAAATTTATGTCACCCACAAATAGTTATACAGGATCGGAGTGTTTCTTTGTGTCCATCACATGATAATTACCAGTGAGCGAGCCTCTTTTACAAGTAACAATACGTACTATTTATTAATCGCGCCGTAAGCTGACAAGCGGCAGGCGCCAAGCCCATTAAAAAATTAGCCTAAATTTCTTTATTAAGTATAAAGATTATATTTATTAAAATATAATCTTTATACTTAATAAAGAAATATGAGATAACTATTTATATTATTGATTATAAAATTATTAATTAAATTATAAAACGATAATAGGTTTTAATGTACATATAGTGGTTAAGATGTACCCGAACTAGCAGTATATGTGAGGCCGGAATTGTAACTTGATAACACATGCTTTAAGTGTGCTACTGTCAATTCAACCACAACATGCAAGTAAAATTGGTGATTTAACATAGAACCTGGTTGAGTGCAGAAAGAAACAAAGCAGTCTGTCTTATTTTAAAACCCTTATCTATGTTTTGCGTCATTCAAGTCGGCAGATATAAACCACGTCGTGGACAAACTGTAAGCCACGAAAATCCAAGTAAAACCTCATTTAAAATAAACTGGATTAAGTAAATATTTTGCCTAATTTATATATCAAATCTAAATATCACGCACAGCCTGGCAAAATGTGTACCAAATTAGATGAGTAGCGGAGAGTGGAGTGGAGATTGTAACGATTTAACTCAAAAACTAATACACTAATTTTAAAAATCTTTCACTTTTAGAAAGCTATATCATTACCGAGTAACACAGGCCATATTTTATTTTAAAAAAGTACTGTTACTACCATAATCTAAGCTACTTATACACGACCGATGCTGCGAGCAAAAGCTAGTAACATCTTCTTCTTCTCCTTAGCCTTTATTATTCCCAAGCCACTTGGGGTCGGCTTTTCTAGTCTAACCGGATTTGACTGAATATCAGTTTTTACACGGAGCGGCTGCCACCTGACCTCCGCAACCCGAAGGCTAACGATACCCTAAGGCTAGACTAGTGTCAGGAAATTAAAGGGTACTGACTTTCCCAATAACGACTGCCATAGATGTTCATGGCAGCCGGGACCGACGGCTTAACGTGCTCTCCGAGGCACGGAGCAGGCGATAATTATCAATCAATACGCACATAATTTCGAAAAGTCATATAACTTCCGAAAGTCAGAGGTGCGCGACGTGGGTTCGAACCCGAGACCCTCTGCATTGCAGTCTGTTGGTCTCCCCACTGAGCTATCGCTACTATTCCAAAAGCTAGTAACATATTATATAATAATAATATCAACTGCTTGGCACGGGCCTCTTCTCAGTGTGAAGGGCTAGGCCATAGTCTACCACGCTGGCCTGTTGACAGACTTCACATATCTTTGAAAACATTATGAAGATAAATGTTGTATGTATTTATTAAGACACGCTAATAAACATTTGTTTATTAGTGTTATTTATTACTATTCGCGTCGTAACTAAGACTCAAGTTGATTGGTCTAACTTATGATGGCAGTTAAAAGAAGCCCGCGTCAAGTGAAACTTAGGATTGGATCTCACTAAGGCCGGTATTACACTTGTTCAACGCATACGCTGCGATCGTGCAATGTCTTCGAAGCGAAGCGAATGTGAAGTCTTTAGCATATTTTTTCTTTATGCTTCTAATGTGGCCAACTTGCCTTAAGTTTACGGCCCACCTGATGGTAAGTGGTCACCGTACGCCTGTAACGCCAGAGGCAAAACTTGTGCGTTGCCGACCCTGTAAAAACCTTTTAACATCCTTTTTGAAGAACCCCATACTTGTGGCAAAACCTCAGCAGGGGGTTCATTCCACAACCTGAGCGTCTGCGGGAGAAAATTCCTTTGGAAACGCTTGGTGCGGCACTAGTTATATTGCAAGTTGTGAGAATGAAATCTCTGCCGATGGCGAGCTGTGCAATGATAAAAAGTAGATGATGGGGAGACCAACAGACTGCAATGCAGAGGGTCTCGGGTTCGAACCCACGTCGCGCACCTCTGACTTTCGGAAGTAATATGACTTTTCGAAATTATGTGCGTATTGATTGACAATTATCGCCTGCTCCGTGCCTCGTAGAGCACGTTAAGCCGTCGGTTCCGGCTGCCATGGACATCTATGGCAGTCGTTATTGGGCGAGTGTGGACACAAAAGATCCCACTGGGTCGAAGTGTCGCCGGTCTGCACTGACTGGCCCCCACATAAGATACAAGATACAAGGTATCGAATTATACATAACTACGCTACACGCTACTAAGTGAGGTCCAACCCTTATACTCTCTTGGTTAAAGAGGAAAAACATTTCAATGAATAAGGAAAAAAGTACCCTAACGGCAATCAAGAAGCTTTCGGCAAAATAGCTGCAACTATATCGATTCAAATACATAGACTGTTGCCAGTTCCCGGCGTTAAGCAAATACAACGGATTTCCGCTTTTCTATCCTGCTGTGCAATTATGTACAAAAATCCAAATTCACTCCTGAGTCAGTATTGAAAATGAGTCTTTTACCAAGTCCATTTATCATCATCGTTACTTAAGACTGCGCCAAGTGTAAGACGCGGTTGGACTGAATGACAGAGCTCGAAATTTAAATCAGCACTCGGCCGCCATAGTAAAATTGTATGGAGGATTGAAAGTGCTTTTTTGATAAATATGTATTTTTATTGTCAACCAATATCTTAAATATTTGGGACGGACAAATTGTAATATAACTATTTATGTTTCGTTTAATCTGTAAAATAGGATAGTTTTCTACTGCTATAATCTAAAAATCACGTAACAGGAGTCTACGTTTTTGCATTTCTCGTGCAAATTTACGTAATTTTGTAGGCGAAAATATTAATTATTTTAAGTTTTTTACACAAAGTTATTGGTAACACACCCATTGTTATAGTAAATGTAATAAAATAAATAATATAGTAATAAATAATAGATGGTATATAGTAATAATATCAGCCCTGTATTGAACTGTCCCACTGCTGGGCACGAGGCTCTTCTCATTGTAAAAAGAGTTAGTCCATAGTCCATCACGCTAGCCCACTGCGGGTTGGCAGACTTCACATATCTTCGAGAACATTATGGAGAACTCTCAGACATACAGGTTTTCTCACGAAGTTGTCCCGTGTGGGTATCGAACCCCCAACACTCAATGCACTGGCAGTGATGAGACGGCCACTTAAACCACTACGCCATCCGTGCAGGCAATTGAGGAGTATTACATAACACTGTCCAACATAAATAAATACATATAATAAGGATGAAAACCCACAGCGTTACTTTGATTACGTGAATACCACGTAATTTCGTTCAGGCTGGTCTAAATGACCTAATTTCAGAAAGTGGCCGTAAACGCTTTCGTCTTTGCCGTTTTTTTCCTTTGACTATGGTCGTACTGTGGGCGGGAAAACCAAAAATTAAAATCTATACAGAAACTAGATTTTTCCCGCGTCTTCAATGTTAAAATAGATTTTTAGTATCCTATATGTTATTTTAATGTATAAACAATAATACTGCAGAGTTTGAACAAAATCCGTATATATAATATATGTAACCTTTAAATACGACCACACTTTCAAGTTACACTCTGAATATCTACCGGTTACCGTGATGGAATGATTCGGGATTACCTGTCAAATCGTGAAAAGGACGTCTGATGCGTTCGGGTAACTAGAGTAGGGTCCCTATTCTCTCCGACACGTCGGGACATGTCACGGTAGCTAACAGACATCTCTGTCGTGACAGCTATATATGTACTTTTACTTGCAATGTAACTATCTGCATAATATAATATAAGCAGCGATAGCTCAGTGGGGAGACCAACAGACTGCAATGCAGAGGGTCTCGGGTTCGAACCCACGACGCGTACCTCTGACTTTCGGAAGTTATATCACTTTTCGCAATTATGTGCGTATTGATTGATAATTATCGCCTGCTCCGTGCCTCGGAGAGCACGTTAAGCCGTTGGTCCCGCCTGCCATGAACATCTATGGCAGTCGTTATTGGGAAAGTCAGTACCCTCTAATATCCTGACACTGGTCTAGCCTTAGGGTATCGTTAGCTTTCGGGTTGCGGAGGTCAGGTGGCAGCCGCTCCGTGAAAAAACTGATATCCAGTCAAATCCGGTTAGACTAGAAATGCCGACCCCAAGTGACCTGGGAATAATAAAGGCTAAGAGAGAAGATTTGCAATGTAACTATCTATTTTTATGTACCTACTATATCAGTATAGGCAGCAAGAGCCAGAAGACCGTTGGACTGCCACGCAGAGGTCTCGAATCCAATCGCAAAACGGACATATCTGCCTGTTCGAAGTTATGCGCTTATTAAATAGTTATTTATCGATGCTTTAATTATGAAGGAAAGCATCGTGAGGAAACTTGCATGTCTGAAAGTTCTACATAACGTTCTCGAAGGTATGTGAAGTCTGCTAACTTTCATAGGCTAGCATGGTGGACCATGGCCTAACCCTTATCACATGTCCAGCAGTGCACAGTTTAATACACGGCTAATATTATATTTATTAGTACGCTGTCTGTCTATTCTTATTTCTTACCTATATATAGTTATTGTAAAACTAAACAAGTTGTCAGGCAGTGTGAAGAAATTCTCAATAGCAGTAAGGACTCTGGACTTGTGCCCGGTAAACTGCAATTTTGGAGTAGTAGAGCCTCGCTGATTTCAGCTTGAATGGGCAGGCTCGACTAGGAAAGGACTACCCTCTCACAGAATATCGACGTGAAATAGCAGTATTCCTACTGTTGTGTTTCTTTCGGTGAGTGAGAGTGCCGGCGGCCCATACACCCTCTTTCCCCCTTTTCGCTCCTTCTCCTTCCCACTTCCTTTCCTAAAGTGTCGGCAACACGTAAGTGATGCCTCTGGTGTTGCATGCGTCCATAGGCTACGGTGACTACTTTCCATCAGGTGGGCCGTATGCTCGTTTGCCACCTTAGTAGTACAAAAAAAATAGCAACATCGATAGCAACCGTACTAATCATCTGTTATTATAAAATGTTTACTCTAGTTTTCACTGCGAATCAAATAACCGATAGTGAAATCTTACAGAATAGCATTCCTATCCAAAATCCGAAGTGAAAATGTTGCCTTACGCTTATCGCTAATATCGCGCGATGAGACAAAACGTTATAACATTTATGTTTTATTTAAATATCTTTTCACATTGCGTTATTACTTTCTTTGTTTTTCTACTTATTGTAATGATATACACATAAACATTTATACGTTTTAAGATGTATCTTAAAACGTATAAATGTTGAGGAAAATCATAAAAGGGATTTTTTGCAGATCTGATTTTCATTTTAATATAAATCTGCGACCAGAACAGAACTTAGGTTTCTATACAAGTTTATTAGAGTAGCACAAAGGTACTTTTGTTGTGTTAATACAATTCTATATAGGTTTGAACTCTGTAGGAGAAGCTAAAAATCATGACCATTTTATAGCATAAAATACAGTGTTAACTTCGCTTAATAAAATGCTTGGATAAACAGCCCCAGCCGAGCTATCTGTGGAATAGCTCGGCTTTGGAGGTAAACCTCCAAGTGAAATAGCTCGGCTGGAGATCTCGTCTCAGTTTGAATCCCGCGTCGAGCAAAGAGATACTGGGGTTTCTCAGGGATTGTGGAGCACACTCTCCGCAGTTTGGAAATAAGCTGTAGACTCAACGTGAATATACCTTCCTATTGACGAACGAATAAAATAGTAAAAACCAAATCTAAACTAATAATAATAATAATAATATTCTACCACATACACACAACACCATCTAGCCCAAACTAAGCAGAGCTTGTACTATGGGTACTAGACAATGGATAAACATACAAATATACTTTTATTTTTCGTATTTATAATCCTAATATTATAAATGCAAATACGAGTTTGTTTATTTGTTTGTTTCGCTATCACGCCTTAACTATTCGACCAATAAAAAAACTTTGCAACTTTGCCAACCTCGTTGCGAATATCCAAGCGTGGGAATATAATACACATACGTATCGGATTCTTAAGACTGCGCCGAGCGTAAGACGCGGTTGGACAGAAAGACAGAGCTCAATATTCAAATCGGCGCGCGGCCGCCATAGTAAAATTGTATGGAGGATTTGAAGTGCTTTTTTGATAAATATTTATCTTTATTGTCAACCAATAACTTAAATATTTGGGACGGACAAATTGTAATATAACTATTTATGTTTCGTTAAAGCTGTAAAATAGGATAGATTTCTACTGTTATAATCTTAAAATCACGTAACACGAGTTTATGTTTTTGCAAATTTACGTAATTCTGTAGGCGAAAATATTAATTATTTTATGTTTTTTACACGGAGTAATTGTAAACACATTAATTGTTATGGTAAATGTTTATTTTATATTTGTATTAAACAAAAAGTGTTGATTTTATTCACTCAACTATGACCGCCTGTTTTGGCACATTTCGCTCGGCGCAGTCTTAACAACGAAAACAAAACACGGAGAGACTTAAATAGTGTTTATCTCTGCTGTTGTAGTGTCCCCGTGAACATGGCTGCTGAAAAGCCACCGAAACGTCGGGACAAGTGTACACCCTAATAGTTTTACTATATACTTATAATAATTTAAATAGAAGTAGAAGAACATTTTACCCCAAAAAAATGACCTAACCATTTTCACACTGAAAAGAGGTACGCACGAAGTGGGTACGGGCCCAACAGTGGGACAGTTTAATACAGAGCTGCTATTATAATTATCTCATGACCAGTAGCACTCTCTGATCCGTAAACGATTAGCGAGGTTAAGCAACGTTGGGTGCGATCAGTCTATAGATGGGTGACGGCTTAGTGGTATTTCATTTGAGCGTCTCCGTGCTTCGGAGGGCACGTAAAAAGTCGGTCCCGGTTGTTGCCAAATTGACAGCAGTCGTCAAGCCATGTCAGAGGCCTACGGGCGGCTTGAACACCTCTTGACAACAAGTTGGCCACTAACCACACGAAAAAGAAAGAAAGATTATAATCATAATTTTTTTCTGATAAAGTCTTGCGACGGGAAGCCTTGTTTTTATTCCCGCGCCCAATTTGATGGGCCCAGTATTGTTGCCTTGGATGTCAGCAGTCATGTTCAGCAAAATTTTAACATAAGACATTTCTTTATTACAGGTTAATTATACCAGATGAACGTACCCAGTGAACAAAAGATGGATTGTAAATATTCTACGCATTGTAATTACTTTTAATTCAGGTACGGCCAATTTATCTTTTATATTTATTATATAATATAAATCTCTTTCTTGTCTTTATTTTTCTAGTTTCTAATTAAGAAAATATCAACTCCCGCCCTAGAAATAATTCCTATCCACTCTACAAATATTCCAACGACGGACACAAAAAAAACCCAGAATCGGCACAAATTTTCGAAACACTCTGTATAGTAGCAAAGCGACAACTTAAATCACTTCGTTATCCGTATAGTCCATAAAGCTTAAGAGTGTGTTTGTTTGAACGCTCCAAACTCAGGAACTACCAACCCCATAATGATACCACTGAAATCTTAGAGGGAAGGCGGTTGGTCTCCTCTAATTCGATCCTAGGCTTCATTCACACGTAAAGGGGAGAGCGGTCAGGCTCTCCCCTGGGGACGAGAGGTGGCCGGGTCCGTTTGACCCGGCCCACACCCACATGGGGGGGCCTGCTATGGATGAATCCTTCAAGAGCTCCCAACTGGTCCCCCCTATTGGATGAGAGAGGGAACACCCCAGGTTTTTTAGTGGGTAGACCAGCGCGTCTTGCTGGGAGTCCCACACTCCCCCGCCGGTGCCGTCCCCTAGCCGGCGGGCAGTGCATGAAGCATTTTTCCTGGGTAACAAAAAAAAAAAAAAAAAATGCTTCATTCACACGTACATCAACCACAGCACATTGACGCGACAAAAGGTGATCAAGCAGTAGTTACGTGTGAATAGTGTCGCTGCAGCTTTTTGCAGTTGCGTTGTGGTTCCTACAAAATGTGGATGTGGTTGAGTTTTCTTTAATAGTTGCGATGTGGTTGCGACTACGCGATGATTTTTACGAGTGCAGACAGACAGTTCGACACCGGTTTTCGTTGAGGAAACAGTCGTCGGTGCTAAGTCACGTGCTAAATAATCAATTATCATTAATTTGGTAATCAACCTGTTTATATTTCAATAGTTGGGATGGGCATTCCAAGGGTGCGTAGCGGATTCGCAATTATTCTATTACAATATGCGGGTTATAATGTGTGGGACAGTGACAAATAGGATCTAACGATTGGCGGTTAGAATTACTTAAGTCGAATTAACGGCTACTTTAAAGAAATCTCTCTCCAAGTCTAACTTAAACGAGTATACGTACTAAAATAGATTTGTCTCTCTCCAACAGCAAGGTAGAGCGGTGTCGGAGCGAGAGGGCGCGATGCATCCCACCGCCAGGTGACGTTGTCGCCTACACCCGCGGAACATGTCATGGGACTCAATAGAGTCGCGCGACTTCCTCGGGTAAGTACTCCACTGTCCTAAAAATAATACTAAACAACGTACGTTACGAACATACGTTTACGTTTTTTAACTATAGTTTGCATTTTACCAAACCATTAAACACTCATCCCCATAGACCAGAATAATTAGATTCCATATGTAGCAATAGTCTCCTACACCTGCCGCGCCTAGTGTCTCGGTAAGTGTTCGATCTCACTTTAAACTAAAACTCTCGAAGGGCCTCTGCATGTTGGACCCATGTCCCCGTGTAAACCTCCCAAAGGGCCGGGTATTTTCCTAACGTATTAGGGAAACCATGAAAGGCAAACCAATAAAATCTTCTATTCACTACATCTCAATCTCTGTCGTAGACCCCGTCATAGTTCGTAGTTGCAAGTTCAAGCTTTGCTTGTTTGATTTACACGATTTTATTTTATTTATAATATATATAAGAAATGGTAAAATAACACATATTGCAGAATAACACAAAAGTCAATCAAATTGAGACGCAGGATATAGAAATAAAAGCAACCTTTCAACAAAAGCTCCTTAAGTATACTTTTAAATATGTTTGTTGGACTATCAAAAATTTTGAAGTCAACAGGTAGAGAGTTATATAATTTAATTGCTTTTTAATTGCTTATGCCGTAGGAGAGCCACGCTGCGGCACGAATGGGCCGGCTCGACCAGAGTGATACCACGGCCTCACAGAAAACCGGCGTGAAATAGCGCTTGCGTTGTGTTTCGTCGAGTGAGTGAGGGTACCGGAGGCCCAACCCTCTCCCCCTTCTTCTAAGGGAGGGGGAGAGGGGTCAAATTTAAAAGGCCGGCAACGCACTTATGACTTCTATGGTGTTGCGGGTGTCCATGGGCGGCGGTAACCGCTTACCATCAAGCGATCCGTCAGCTCGTTTGCCGCCAATACCACAAAAAAAAAACTATCTAAAAGAAAAAGTGTCTGCTAATCAATTTCTAACAATTTTGATTTCAATTGTCTTTGGGATGGAACTGACTCCCAACATACAGCTGACGCTAGCTTGAGAATCAGGGCTGCACAATGTTTGTACTCATCTTGCTATGACAAATAAAGATTTATCTAGAATTATTATTATTAAAGAAATATTATTGACACCTACAACCATGCTTCGCAACATTTAATGTTGGACGTAGTGGAGGCTCTAGGTTTTCCCTTCTTGTGTTTAATTTAGGGAACCATATTCGGGCCTTTCATACTTTAAAAAAGAGTTAAAATTTTAAAACTTCGAAACCAATTTCTACATGATTTATAATAATTCAATTATTATTGTGAAAGTGAGTGCGGATATTTGGATGGTTGTTATTCAGTCAGGGATAAACTGTTGAACGGATTTAACTTGACACACAGATAGTTCATATCCCGTTCGACACGTATGACTTTTAACCCGGTTTGCGTAACTGTAAAATTCCATCTACGGATAAATGATTAATGTCCTAGAATAATAAAATGTAATTTTGTCTCGATTCATATGTAATATGACTATGGTTACAGCGGGGTGCCGGCGCACCAGTTGTCGGCAACGCGACTACTCAGCTCGCCTGACCCATCAAGACATCATCTCGATGAGCCACAAGGTAAAATAAACTCCTATTAATTAAACGACATGTATAGATGGTAATAGAGTTAGATAAGTTTAAGCAGGCCAGGTAACGGCTAAACCTTCTCCCCAACCGCAGAACCGGGCTCCGGAGGGTGCGAGATAACCTCCAGCCACCCTGAGGTTTTACCTGGGGGTGGTGGGCTTCGTTGGCCTGCCCGCCACTCAATCAGCACCAGGTTCAAGAGGCGGAGTGCGTGTTCCCACGCGCGCCTTTTTATCGTGTGTCCTTGCCCCCTCAGGCGGACAGTAAGGATTTAAAGATTAAATAAGTGGTCCCCGAAGGTCTATAACTGAAAATTTACATACACGTTGTTAGACATACAGAAAAAGGACATAGGGTACCTTTCTTGCAGAAAAAGTACTTTGCTAAAGGGGATGAAAATTAATAACCTACTTTGCGTGAGCGACGCCGCGTGCAATATCTAGTAAAAAATAATCAAATGTAACGATAACGCCTTCAAGCATCCTGTCAAATCATCCTGACAAATCACCCTGGAGCTGACGCTCAAACACCAATACCGCTACCAGCTACTAGCGACATTATGTCATCTAAATGATATGTACCAATTTACAGTCTTTCTACTTCAGCGATACCTATAGCAATGGCCTGGTTTTATCAAGCTTGGCTCCAACAATTCAATTATAAAGAAACTGAAAAAATCTCACTAGTCAAACTTAGAATACACACACATACACGCGCACGCTGATTTGTCTGTACATTTTTTTTTTCTTATACGTATCTTACTGTAAACTAATGGAAAAAGTAAATACATAATAAGATGTAAAGTCTAAGGGGTGGAGACCTGGTAGTCTGAAATACAGGCCTCAAGTCTAGTTTAGGTACTAGTCTGCCCGCAATATCTTGTTTAATAAATTATGTAACCAACTAAATGTAATAATATTTATATTGTTGTATATTTGCAGAAGTATACCCGTTCTCCGAGGAGTTCCGCGGCGGGGAGGCGCGGAATGGCGCGCTGCGATGGGGCGCCCGCTTTGGACCCGCGCACCGCCCGCCCGCCGCCGGCCTCCTCGACTGCTTCCGCGCCTGCCGCTCCAGACTTGATCAGTACCTCGCCAGGAGAAAGGTACCATACACTAATTGAGTACCCCTACAATCTAATCAACCTTCCCAGACTCAAGCAGTATTACGCCCGGAGTCTTTTTCTCATACAGGTATTTATACAAGCATACGGCATACCGTTACGCATACGTTTTTTTTACCTGTATATAATATTATGCTCTTGATGCATATCCCCTGGGCACAAGGGTAGGCGAGATGGTTATGTCGGGCTCTCCTAAGACTTCGGGGCTACCGACTAAAACCATCACGGTGTGCCACCTCGCTGCTTTGTATGGTAAGTGGGTCACTGGAACTGAAACTACATCAGCGACCTACCCAGCACGATAAAGGGCGTCGTTAAATGGCTACCCTAGCGTATAAACGTTGACAAGTTTGCAACTTCAGGGTATCAGTTAGGTACTTCCGACCCATCAATAAGAAGTCATTGTACCTACTAATAACATTCGTCCCCGTTGTCAGCGTTGTCTTAAGGAGACTGGCAACATGAAATCCCTGTCTACCAGAAGAATACTATGACAGATTTGCGTGATCTGCTGTAAGGTTACCGATTTTATTGGGCTTTGCTTATTGCCTGTAGCAATAGAACCAGGCAGCTAAGCTGTACTCGGTATCTACCGTTCATGAATATGGCAATATTTTCTTGCCATTGCAAAAGCAACACAGCTAAACTGCTTCCCATGAAGGTAGGGAGAATAACGGCTATTCCGCCTTTCAGTTGAGCTGCAAAACTGCTTTCTACAAAAAATAGATCGACAGTTCCAACCCACTCAACACCAGCATTAAGTATATTTGCCCAATTAAAATAGAATCCTTTCACCAGTGGTAGGATAACAATACCTTGGATGGACAGTATATGTTATCTAACGTTATCTAAGGCTTTTTAATGTTTGACCTGTCAAAATAATCTACTGCGCCTGATGGTAATCAATTCATGGAGATTAGTTTCTGTCATTATGCGTATGTGGTATGGTGGCCCTAACTTTGACGGTCCCAAGATATATTTTAGCACGCATAAAGACCCCAGAACTGGCAGAAGGAGGAAATATATGCGTTACAATATCCACCTCGACTCGAGAACCCTGTATGGCAACCGAAGAGATTACAATCAGGATAACCGGTTTAACAGTCTCAGAATCTCATTTCCTTTTCTATTTCTCGCATAAAGAGCCCAGAACTGGCATAAGGTGGAAATATATGCACAGACAATGTATTACAATATCCACCTCGACTCGAGAACCCTGTATGGCAACCAGACGGATTACAGTCACAATAACTAGTTTGACTGTCTCGGATTCCCTTTTTTCTTTTCTTCTGCGTCTGCGTCTCCTTGAACAAAACTGACTTCATGTTATTTTTTACTCCGTAGATCGAGCGAGGAGTCCGGCTCTACGGTCAAAACGAGCAGCGATTAGCAGTCAAGATATGGCTATCAGCTCTGCGCGGAGTGAGACATAGAAGCGACAAATTTGCGCTGTTAGGTCACCTGTATCAAGCGTATATGGACTTCGGAAAATACAGGTAAGTTAACACTATAAAATAAATGCGTTAATAATGAAGGCATTGAGAAGTATTTATGTGTGTTTAAAGGATTGAATAAGGAATAAAAGTGTCAAGGGAACCCTGAGGCATGAGAAAGATACAGTTACCAGAAATGAAAACGGTTAACTAAAATAATTTGGGTATTCACAGGAAATGGCCAATCAAAGGTTTTTAAGAAAGTATATTTATATAGTACTAGCTTTTGCCCGCAGCTTTGCTCGCCTTGTACTAGTTCAGGTAACAGTAATTCTTTTTTACAAATAAAATATAACCTATGTTACTCTGTTACTGTTATGTAGCCTATGATAACATAGCTTCCTAATGGTGAAAGGCAAAAAAAAAACGGTCGAGTAATTTTTGAGTTAAATTCTTACAAACATAAAAACAAGAAATCAAATCATTAATACTATATTCATAATATACCTTATATTATAAAGAGGAAAGATGACAAAAGAAACAGTCTGGGTGTAAAGGCGTGCCGTATGCGTCAAGCGATGTGCCCATTTGAACAAATTACCTGTTTTGGAGTCTATTTGCATTTCGAGTGTATAGTGAGCTGCAAAAATGCATACCTATATCAAAACTAAAATGGTATAAGCCGGTAATTGACGCCATCTAACGGAACAACTGTTAATTAGTTTATTTATGTCTTACAAGATGGCGGCGCAGTACTATAAAATTTGAACAACTAAATTTCTTAAGAACTCAATTTTGATAAATTTACTTTAAACATTTTTTTAATCTATCCACAATAGTTTATTTAAAAAAAGAACACTCTTCAGGGTAAAACAAGACGCATAGAATAACAAATTAATTTATAAATTTATAGAGGGTAGTTTATTTTATAGATACTTTCGATGACTCGGTATTCCGTTCGTTCGCGAACATTATTCTGTCCCTGTGTTCGAGTGTCTTTTCGGTTGAGATAATAATTTCTTATTAATTTCACCTTATTGCTAAAATTAGTACGCGTTGCAATATTTATAAAACAACGCCATCTAGGTCATTCATATTCATTCTAATTCTAGTGTTCACAGGATATTGGACCTTAAGGTATCCATGCACTATTACAGGTGACTGTACCTATAACCTTAATAATAATATAGATAGACTTCAGTGGTTTTTAAGATACATTTTCAGTAGCAGCAGCGGTGTCTGAAACTGTGCCCAGTAGACAGCAACAGGCTCGACTCCCATTACGTAGGACCTATAACCATAATTGGCGAAATGTGGGTGTAATGAATCTCTGCGTAGCCTTCTGGGGATAGACGCCTAAGACTACGTTCGTACGTACCTAATTACTCTATATATAAGTACATACGCTACGTCGTGAGTTCAAACTGATTTCCGGAAAGAGTATCATAATGTGGTGTACCAAACATATACATATTACTATTATTTGGGACGTTTTTTTTATTGCTGTGAAATCGCAATCAATCTTACGGCTCGCCTGATGGTAAGCGGCTACCGCAGCCTTTAAACGCTCGCAACACCAGAGGCATCCCTCACGCGTTGCCGACCCCGAGACATTTGTTTTTAAGCCTCATATGCACAGAAATTTTTCTAGCTACAGTACGCTTCAAACCGAAACATAACAGTGCACAATTTGCACACTACTTCTTGGCGGTAGAATATGTGGCACTATGGTGGTATAGATAAACTATACTAGCCAAAAATGAACGCCCCTCCACAAAACGTGATTATTTTAATATGTGAAAGGAAATAATTATTGCAACACTTTAAGACTGCGCCGAGCGAAATGTGCCAAAATAGCGGTCACAGTTAAGTTAATAAAATCAACACTTTTTATTTAATACAAATATAAAGTATACATATAGCATAACAATGAATGTGTTTACAATTACTCCGTGTAAAAAAGTTAAAATAATTAAAATTTTCGTCTGAAATATTACATAAATTTGCACGAAAAATGCAAAAACGTAAGCTCGTGTTATGTGATTTTTAGATTATTACAGTAGAAATCTATCCTATTTTACAGCTTAAATGAAACATAAATAGTTATATTACAATTTGTACGTCCCAAATATTTAAGTTATTGGTTGACAATAAAGATACATATTTATCAAAAAAGCACTTCAAATCTTCCATACAATTTCACTATGGCGGCCGCGCGCCGATTTGAATATGCGCCGTACGAGCTCTGTCATTATCTGTCTTACGCTCGGCGCAGTCTTAATTGTGTGCGTGCGGCAACTTTACCGTAAACAGACTCGTCGCCGCACTTAGAGGTCCACTAATCGTGCGATCAGTCCAGGTATTAGCATTGTATGGCGGGGAACGTGCGCCTTGTATGGAACGATACCTTTGATCTGTCGCGCGTTCGTGTCATTTATGCACTAGTTAGCCGACAAATCTGGGCGTTCGACGTTTGGGCATGCTGAGTAGAACAGATTGCACAAAAAAATAAAAAGATCTACAGATCGCGCACTGTATGATGGCCGGTCTGAACATTGCGCGAGTGGCGTCGCAGTTGTAAGTTTTAGGTCTCTTTGGTGACAGGGGGCGGGGGCGGGATGCAATCCGTACTGACTGACAGACTGTACATGCGCAACAATTCGGAGACGCTATGTTCAGTCCGGCCATCATAGATTGCGCGATCTGTACTGAATATTAATGTTGTGGAATAAGAAAAATTAAATTAAATATAGTAGGTAGCCTATCTATATTTTTTTATGGTTATATCCACCTAGACGGCTCTTGCAATAGATACCTACCACCGATGAGTACCAGTGACCTTATTTGGTAAACAAACAATTTATTACATAATTATTCAGTTACTGCTTTCAGACTATGTTTATTCTCTAACTAAATTTTACTCGCGGCTTCACTCGTGTAAATGTAGCTTAGTTATAGGTTAGGTTGGCAGCAGTATTTTTTTCTGGATGTAAAGTATTGTCATTTTCCGTACCCTGACAACGTGTATGCGAAATTTAATAATGATCGGTCGAGTAATTTAGGCTTAAAAGAATTACAAACAAATAAATAAAAATTACATCATACTAATTAGGAGCGTGCATCTCCAGTAAAATGTATCATACACTTTTTTATTTACGTGATATGAATAACCATCCACTATAAGTACATTTGCTCCACGATTAGAATCTACTAATTTGAAAGCACTCATTTTTTTAAATATTTTTCATTAACGTCGCGACAATAACAAAAGCATAGCAATTTTAAATTTATCGTTTTTACATAAATTAGTCAATGGTAATATAAATTGTCCTCATCTGGTACAGAAACTTAATATAACAATCACTCATAAACTTCCACGGCTGTCTAGATACTCCTTGTTTACACCTAAGCGATCCAAAACTAACCTAGGCTTTTTCTCTCCTATAAATAGGCTCCAAGCGGAATATAATTCTGTTAGTAAAAATAAGGATATTGATATATTTAGTCTAAGTTTACCAACTTTTAAAAAGAAAATATTATCACTATGCTAAGATCCAATAACACAGTAGTATAAAGTTTTGTTCTTTTAGTATATACTAAATATGTAAGAATATGTTAATTTAAGTTTTTATTTTTTACTTCTGGGAAGCCTTATACTCCCAACTATCGTTTGGTTTTTGCTTTCCGTGGCAACCTGTAATTAAGGCAGCACCAATACTTGTATACCACAGACTTTGTAACTTACCTTTTAAGGTGTATGTTCTTGTTGGTTGTCCAAATTATTAAATAAATAAATAAATAATTAAATGCGTAGGAAACGTTTGTTACTTTGTAATGCGCAATAGTTTAGATCTACCCTAAATTATTTTCTCATTTCTGCATTAATTCTCTTATTATTATTAAACTTCTACAATACGACGCGACGCAATGTGCATAATCACATCACATTATAAAATAATTATCTAATTGGTTTCCGTAAGTAGATAATAATTTATTGACATGGTTATAATTACATGAATGGTATGAATACTATGTAACGTAGCGGCTAACATAACGCTTGTCTGAATCTGAGCCAGAAAAGCGAAATGTAATAATATAATAAATATTAATAGTTTCATCTCCAGCGGCGCTTTCTGTGATCCAAGGTATCTGGAAACAGTAGTTTCTATGAAAAAGTTTACGGCAAGAAGTGCTATCTATGAACAGAGATCTCTGTCAACAGTGCTTCCTATGTACCGAGATGTCTACAAACAATGTTTTCTAACAACAAAGTTTTCGGCGAAACGTGCTGTCTAGGAATAGAGATTTCTATTGGCTATGCTTTCTGTATGTAGTCGTACCGTACAAGCGTACTTCTATATTAGGTTCCATTATGATTAGTTAGTGTTTGTGCGGTGCAACCCGATGTCGCACCTTATATTGTGCCCTGAGTGCCCCAATGAGGACTTGATGATTACTTCAGACGATGCAATCAAGGTGGCTGCGTTCTAAGCCGCAACTGTATAATATTGAGCTATGATTGCCACCGAAACGCTAAAGTTAGGATTACCAGCACAAATGCTTCTAAATCTGTATCGACGTTTATTTCACATACTCCAAGTTTATGATTCAACTAATTAGTTCCATCATAAACTACTTACGGTACGCATAAAACGCTGTATATATTAGTAGGTATACGACAGAAAGATATTTTTATTAATAACATAGTACAAAGCTTCCGGATAGTTTGTAATGTAAACGTAGCATTATAATAAATCCACATTCACTATGGACGGTAGTTTGGCAAAGTGTCAAAAGAATATCTACACTGTCAATAAGGCTGTGTTCGCGGCAAGCAAAGAGATTGTGCCTACATATAATATCTGCTTATTAGCACTTAAGCTTTATTATATATTTTATTTAAAAAGGTAACTCCCACACTAGGAAGAAAGCCTATATAGCAGGGCACTTTACAAACATTCAAACAACGGACACAAAGAACACCCAGACTCGGCACAACCATTTGTAAAGTAACCACGTAAAGTTTTGTCCCGTGTGAGATACAAACCCACAAAACTCGGTGTCATGGCAGTAACGAGGCGACTACTACGCCATCCGATAAAATTTTTTCACAGTTTGCAATGCACATTTCCAATTTAACTTAATCAAAATAAAAAAAAACAGACGTATCGGAAGATAGATTTGAAGATGACTCTAAACTATCAAACATGCAAATCGTCGAATGATTTGAAAATTCTTCAACTCATTCTTCTCTTCTCTCATCCTCTTTGTATTTTAATAATAAGAGGAGATCAAGATGGAAAAGCTTGCATACGATTATCCTGATAGTAAGCTGTAACGATAACTTGCAAAACCGACGTATTACTCGCAAAAAGGACTTAAAAATAGTATGAAAAGAAAGGAATAACTGGCATACATGTGTAATTTTCCGGAACTCATACTCTTTGGCCAAAAAGAAAGTAAGCATGCTAGTACTCACACGTCCCGAAGTCTTGTAATTGTTATTCGTCCTATAACCAAATAACTGGCAACGCCAATACTTCCACTCAAAAGTTAACTGACATCAGCATAAAATCATCAACAAATAATCTGCCAAACACGTCCACCGCCACGTTTGGGAACACGCCAGAAATGTTTAATATACTCAAGTAGATTGACTCGATTAATACAGAATCCCTGAAATACACGCTAACATTAATGAACCGAACTTTGGCAATAATTAACGTAATTAAGTACCACGGAACTATCCCCTAAACAGGAACCGCTGGCGTAGCTATTGACGTAACATTGAGTGGGAAATGTCTGTAAAATAATGTTAGAACATTAAGGGGACACCGCGAAAATTATCGTTTAGAATAGCTCCGCCCATATCCGCCTCAATGACACTCATTGTGTATCAATACTTAAATAGCGGTCATAAGGTCTAAAATTGCGATGCGCTCGCAATGATCGAGAACGCTTAGAAATTGTTAAAAAAACTTAAAATATTATTTAAAATGATTGGTTTTAGTTATGGAAATAATGAGCTAGCAAACCACTAATATTGATGTTACGAATATATTTGAGTAATTCCTAAGCATAATGATAGTGTAACATCCTTGTAATTTCAAAAATAGTAATTTTTCAGAGGTGTTTTCAAAAATAATTATGTACGAGCCAAAATCACAATATCGTGATTTTGAGCTAGGAAATTCTAGTTAAAGACATCAATTTACGTATATCAAAATTCTAGATTAATTGGTCTTCTCATAGTCCTATACTTTTCGATGAAAGTTAGTGCACTTTCTCAGTGTGTCCTCTTAATCTCTACTTATCCTAACTAATATTATAAATGTGAATGTGAATGTGTCTGTTTGTTTGTTAGTTACACTTTTACGCCTTAAATGCGTGACCAATCATTATGAAATTCCATACACGTTGTCAGAGGAACATACAGATAAAAGGACATAGGGTACCTTTCATCCAAAAAGAAGTACCTACTGTTACTAACATAACCTAACCTAACCATTACCCATACATTTACGCGAGCGAAGCCGCGGGCAAAACCTAGTAATTAATATTAAACTGAGCTTTAGCAAAGCGTGGCCGGTTTTAACTAACTAAGTATGAGAAATAACACCTTGCAACACCAAGTAATCGAAAACCAATGAGTATAACGATCAATACTCATCATAATTTCGTGCAAGCATTTGTACATGTCACGCAACGACGTTAACACTTTCAGTGACAGCGATGACAGTGAGTGACAATGAGTGACATCAAACTCATAGGTTTCTGCTTTGATCGTAGCTTTGACATCAAACACACACTATTCCTTGCCAACTAACCAAAACGCTCAAGCAATTATTTCAGTAAATACTACGCTATTCAATATATATATATACACCTGGCGCCTGGAAGTATATTAAGGAGACCAGTAGTAATTAGCAATGTGCGTTAATTGACAAAATCTAATTATTCGAATCATCAAATAAATCTAAATATTCGAAACCTTTACGAATATTCGAATGCGCTAAGCATTTATATTGATTGATTTTTTATATACGCTTTGTTATAGCAGGCATAGGGAGAGATCGTTGGTTTACCACGCCAGAGGTCTCGAATTCGATTCCAATGCACGTAGGTCCCTGACTTTTCATAGACTGTGCATATTTAATAGTTAATTATCGCTATAACGGTAAAATAAAACATTGTAAGATAATATGCGTGACTGAGAGTTTTCCGTCATGTTTTTGAGGACGTGTAAAGTTTATCAGACTGCACTAGGCATGCGTGGTGTACTGTGCAGAAAAAAGATGCTAGTGTTTAGCAATAGGCTGTTCATATTATACAGGGCTGATATAGGACAGATGTTGATGTGGATTCTGTAGAAAGGCTAGCTTAATACCCTAAGCCGACGAGCGTGCATGAAGAATAAGAGCGAATGCAGCAAAAGAGATATTTCAGAGTCGTAGCACGTGACAATCTGTAATACCTACCTACCAATCGTTCCGAATTAATATCAAAGTCAAGGTCAAAGTTAAAAATCATTTATTCATTAAGGTCACAAAGTAACACTTATGAACGTCAAAATATATACGTTAGTGAGTTTACTATGTTACTGAAGCTACATCTAAGTTAGTTGCTAGGTTCAGGCAAAGGGTTGGCCTATGAGAAGAAACCTGCAAGAAACTCACGGCCACTCTTTTAAATCGCCAATTAAATATAATATCAGTATTTTACAACTCATATCAACAAGGTGTTGCAGCGATTATATAACTTATAAAACTAAAGATAATATTAATAATAACTTAATAATATTATAGAGATTAAGGTTGAGTTATTTTTTTAAATATAAATCTAAAATAGACAGTAGGATGGCATGATGGCGCATACACTTACACTTTATGACAATACAAAGGCAGTCCGTGACTCAATACGGTTGTGGATTTATATTTTTCAATAATAATCAAAATATAATTTAAATAGAAAATTATAATCATAAAAACATTAAAGATTTTTGACTCGAGTCAAAGTCATAGACAAAAATCTTTATTTCCATAAAAATGTTCAAACAATTCTCGGACACGTCAATTCACTATTATATTAATAAAAAATAATAATAAAAATAAAAAAAGGAAATAAAAATTTAGCATAGAAAAAGCCTGTTCGAGGAGTAGAACTTTCGTGGTAAGAAGCAGGCAAGAAACTCATGGCCACTCTTTTCAATCGCCAAATGCTTACATCAATACATTTTCCTTATATGAGCTGCTGTGTAGTTATTACAGTTATTTATTTCAATAATATTTAAAAAGTAAAAAGTTGTTAAATCTAAGATACATCTTCTTCTCTCTTAGCCTTTATTATTCCCAAGTCACTTGGGGTCGGCTTTTCTGGTCTAACCGGATTTGACTGGATATCAGTTTTTACACGGAGCGGCTGCCACCTGACCTCCGCAACCCGAAGGCTAACGATACCCTAAGGCTAGACCAGTGTCAGGATATTAGAGGGTACTGACTTTCCCAATAACGACTGCCATAGATGTTCATGGCAGCCGGGACCGACGGCTTAACGTACTCTCCGAGGCACGGAGCAGGCGATAATTGTCCATCAACATGCACATCATTTCGAAAAGTCATATAACTTCCGAAAGTCAGAGGTGCGCGACGTGGGTTCGAACCCGAGACCTTCTGCATTGCAGTCTGTTGGTCTCCCCACTGAGCTATTGATGCAAATCTAAGATACATATTAATAACAAATAAAATATTACTCACAGGAACTCTTATTACAGTAGTGTAACACATAGACCCTCAAAAGGGAAGGCAGAGGTGAATTACACCCGTATTTAACCAGCTATGGGTTAGGGTTCCACGTTATTGACTGCAAGCTTATCGCTACCTAAATTTCACAGTTTCAGACTCCGTGCTACTACCAAGTGACTTTCTTGAAAGAAAAACCCAACACGACTTTTCCCGACCCGATTATCAAATACGTGACCAAACGTATAAAATACAAGCGCTAACTTACGCTGTGTGACCAATGATTTCACTGTAGAGCTATGTTTTTGTGTTACAGAGAGTCTCTGGAATTCGCAAATCGTCAACTGGGCATATCCGAAGAGCTGGATTCTGCGCCGATGAGAGCTGAAGCCTATCTCAACTTGGCACGAGCTCATCAGACCCTGGGAGGGCTCGACAGGTAAAGATTTATATTAGCTTGTAATTACGTTTACACAGAGAATAGAATTCGAATGTCAACCTCGTATTTGTATTTAACCATACCGTAGCTTCTATCGCTGCAACATCGTGTTTATATTTCAATAGAACGAGACCACGATGCATGTATCTTTAAAAGATTCAAAGAAAAATAAGTCTGGTAATGATTGCCAAGGATTGCTAACACATAGCCTGGCAGGCACTTTTATCATCATGAACGCTATTTCTGTCCCAAAACTGGGCTTGGAAACTAACGGATGGATTCGAATACACCACATTTTCCATACCTGTTTGTCACAGCTGATACCTTATGGGTTCTGTGTGTGATGACACTCACTCGTCGACACACGACGCAAGGAAGAAATATTGTTGATTTCCTTCTAGCAGTCCATATTTTTACCAAACCTGGCAACACTACTCATCACTGGAACACAATTCACGGTTGTATATCTGCTATCTCGTATATAATAGATTTATTTGATTTGCCAGCTCAAGTTACAGCAAAAGCTTGTATCTAAACGATGTTCTGGGTGTTCCTTCTTCTCACAACTTATTTTCTTCTTTCCAGAGCTCTCTCATACGCTCGGCAAGCACTCTACAATGACTGTGGCGGAGGCTCCACGGCTGGTTGCGTCCATCTTACTGTGGCAGCCGTCAGCTTGGAACTGGGAGCCTTCTCGAAAGCCATGGATGGGTTCCAGAAGGCTCTCGCGGTAGCACAAGCACAGAACGATAATACGTTACTGTTGCAGGTTGGTGTAAGAACAATTTTGCTTTTTATTCAATAGTTTTAAGAAGGCATGCTTAGAGATTTTCTTCTTCTTACTCTTTCGGTTGAGTTCTCTCTATTGAGAATTGTGGCTGCTTTTGTATCTTGTATCTTATGTGGAGGCCAGTCAATGCAGACCGGCAACACTTCGACCCAGTGGGATCTTTTCTCTCTCCCAAAAACGACTGCCATTGATGTTCATGGCAGCCGGGACCGACGGCTTAACGTGCTCTCCGAGGCACGGAGCAGGTGATAATTGTCCATCTGCTGCATGAGATAGGTTGAAGTTTGTAGAACTATAATCCTAACTATTTCTATTTGTAGTGTTATAACTCTTCTTAGATTTTTGTCGTCGTATAAGGAAGGTTTCTAGTACACGACTAGACTTCATCGTTTTTTTTTTTGCCCCAGGGTAATCCTTTATGGATACTCCCTCCCCCGGGGGGGGAAGGGTGGTTATGTGAGACTCTCCCTCTACGCCCCTGATGGGGGTCGGTATACACACTAAAAACCTGGGGTGAGCAGTCCCTCCACCGGCGGAGTGGGGCAGCATGGGGTCGCGTTAGCAATCACCATCCCGCCCCGGCAGTTGGCCCGGCTGATTGTGACCGGGCCTCAGCACCTTTGGAGGGAAGGCCTTGCTCACCAAGGCCATCCTCCAGACGTGTTGGGCCGTGCAAGCCGGTAGAGAGTCCCCCGACTCTGTACCAGTGACCCCACTATACAGGAGCGAGAAGGCGGGCAAATCGCCTCCTTCTCGCTCCCGTCCGTCTGCGCCGGAGAGGGTCAGCGAGGAGGTTGTTTTCCCTGACCCTCTCCGCAGTCTCCTTCTGCGCCATGACAGCTTCGCAGAAGGAGACCACTGCATGCCACGACCTCTCGCCGCCGAGCATGGCGTTGATCACGCTAGGCAGGGAGAGATCTCCGCCTATTATGGCCGCTGCGGCCCCCACGCGGCACACGCCTCCAGCGTGTGGAGCGCCGTGTCTTCCGGCGCCCCACACTCGTGGCAGGCCGGGGTCGCCTCCCGTCTCGCGATCTGGTGCAAATACTTTCCGAAGCATCCGTGCCCGGAAAGCACCTGCACCAGTCGGAAGGTCAGCGACCCGAATCGCCGCCCTATCCACCCCCGGAGGACCGGGCGAATGGCCTCCACCGTCCACTGGCTCGGGAGACTTCATCTAGACTAGAAGTATTTATCCATCGAAAATACCGATGAAAGAAGTACAAGCGATTTTTTTCGATTAAAGTACCAAGTCTTCTTGATTTTATCGTGAATCATCCGAAATATTTACTTCGGCTGCACAAGTCAGGTTAATACCATGCAGAGAAAAAGCCACCAGTGTCTATTAATGAATTGAATTTAGCCTGTTGAATTAAATAAAACAGCTGTCTCATCAATTCCAGGTATACGTAGGCCTGTCGGAGCTCTGGCGTCGTCTGCGCGACGCTGAGCGCGCAGTGGCATGTGCGGCGCGCGCGTGTGACCTAGGCCGCGGTCCACGCGCGGCAGACCTCAACACTCGACATCATCGTATAGCGCTGCTGCAAATGGCGGCCGCGCTAAGAGCTCGAGGCGAACTAGGCGATGCTCATGACTACTGTAACGTAAGGAAATTTACATTACCATTGAAGCCTAGTGTCTGGTATTCTCACAATCATAATTGGTTAGTTTTCTACTGCCTACTCATTCCATCCTTAAGCTATTTTTACAAACAATATAAGTTCGTCCAGACTCTCCTGCAACCATCGTTGTTCTACATAGCCTAAAGTGGCAAATGCTCTGTGAAGACATGACGCCGAGTAATGCGTCAGAATTTTTAGCTTAATATTGATTAGTTTTGCGGGTTTCTGTTTATCATTATCATTTAAACTTTATACATTTCTAACTCTCTTACGGTCAGCGTCCATATCGCAAACACATGCGCTTTACTTTTCTATTGCGATGGATGTTAGGATTTTCTATACCTATCTTCTTTAAACCGTTCATAGTCACTATCGCAATCTGGGATGCTCTTTATCGAAATAACAACAAATTCTGCAGTGATAGCACCAATATAAGGCGTCAATCTAAGTAGCATTTGACATCGTGATGAACATCTTTATAAAATAGCAATACTGGACGGCAAAAGACGATGTTATACAGTTACGTCTATAGTTTTAAGCCTAAACGGTATACAACTGGTATTTCAGGAAGCTTTGCGGCTGGCGGCGGTGGCGGGTGACCAGGGATGCTACGCGCGAGCAGTACGCATAGCGGGTGACGTGTACCGACGGAAATGTGATATTGGAAAAGCGCTTAGGTAACTGAACACTATAATTTTCATATTAAATTATCTTTATTTTTATTTAATGTTAGCCTTGGACGCTTACTTCTTGTTGACTAGGATTAACTAGGGACATAATGCGCACCTTCATTACATATTATAAAAAAAAGTCGCCGCAACGCCTTACTGTCTGTTCAAATATATAAACTCAAAACTACAGGACGAATTTTCGTGCGGTTTTTACCAATAGACAGAGTGATTCATGAGGAAGGTTTAGGTGTATAATTTGTTAAGATGTTGTACTACCTGTGCGAAGCCGTAAATTCGCTTGTTAAAAATAAATGTCACTGTGCTGCTAGCGCAAGGATCTATGATCATTGATCACCAATGATCGGAGTAAGTAGAGCAATTTTTTGTACTTGCGATACGTAATCTTAATATGGACACTCCCAAAATCCCGGGATTTTAAATATATATTATTAAATTAGTTAGAAATTACTTTTTTAGAGCTAATCATGTCTTAAGGAATTATGAACGAACACATATCCTTCTCTACCCTCCAATTGGTAAGTATAAGGTAGACAGGTTTCAGGTGAATGAAATTAATAACTTTATTTTAAAAATATATTTTATATGCAAGATGACGGCGAAATTGATCAGGATGTTAGGCAACGAATCAACACAGGATGGATGAAATGGCGACAGATCTCGGCCACAATATGCGATCCTAAACTGCCTTTGAAATTAAAGGGTCGCATGTATAAGGCGGTGATAAGGCCTGTCGTACTGTATGGAGCTGAGTGTTGGGCTACTAAGAAGATGGATGAGAAACGATTGCATGTAGCAGAGATGAGAATGTTACGATGGATGTGTGGAGTGACGAGAATGGACAGAATTAGGAATGAATACGTAAGAGATAGTCTGAAAGTGGTGCCCATAGATGAGAAAGTGAAAGGAAATCGTTTGGCTTGGTATGGACATGTTATGCGAAGAGATGATACGTATGTAGGTAAGCAAGTGATGGATATGAGGGTAGAGGGACGAAAAGGGAGAGGAAGGCCAAGGAAAAGATGGATGGACTGTGTGAGGATGGATATGAAAGGAAAAGGGGTAAATGATCAGATGACGGGTGACAGAGAAGTATGGAAGCGAAGGACATACTGCGCCGACCCCAAATAAATTGGGACCAGGGCAAGAGAATGATGATTTTAAAAATATATTTTATTTTATTTTTCTGTTGAAATTAAACTAAATTTTATCGCGTTGTATATTTGACACTATATTACATAATTTTAAAAACTTGTTACACTGCTATTACTATTAAACTTTACTAATTTTAAGCTAATTATATTGTTATTAAAACTATTTAGATTTGATTTAATTTTACACTTTCCCCGACGTTTCGGTTGCTTTTCAGCAGCCATGGTCACGGGGAGACTAAGATGGTAGTTGTCTCAATGTTCCAGTGTAGTTATTTCAAAGTACCCATTCATTATTTTTAAAAACAGGTGCATTCCTCTAGCGGCGCAGACCGCTATCGTGTTTTGTTTCCACAAGTCATGTCGCGCGTTATACTTAGGCAGCGCAACATCGCGCGTTACACGTGAGCGGCAACCTCGCGCGCATTAAAAATTAGCAACGCGTCGCTGATGTTAGTTTGACAACATTGTGCGTTCACTTACAATACATAAGACAAGTTTTCTTTAATACTTGTTAAAAAGTCAATTAATTTTTTAGAATCCCGAGGAATGTCCATATTAACATCAACGTTTGCGGTCATTAAACCAAAATAGCTCTACCTACTCCGATCACTGATGATTCCACCCTTCTTACAGGAATACTACACAAGGTCGTATGGCCGTGATCTTCTGTAAGTAGATCGTCAGCACCAGCCTAGTTTGACCGAATTTCCTTAGCAAACTAAACTAAATTGTCTGTCTCTTTATCGATAATAATAATAATAATAATAATATTCTACCACATACACACAACACCATCTAGCCCAAACTAAGCAGAGCTTGTACTATGGGTACTAGACAATGGATAAACATACATATATACTTTTTTTTTTTGTAAATACATACATATTATACATAGAAACACCCAGACCGAGACAAACATCCATGTTCACGCACACAAATGTTTGACTTGTGCGGGAATCGAACCCGCGACCTTAGGCGTGGCAGTCGGTTACACTAACCACTACGCCATCGAGTCGTCGATCGCAAATAATAATAAACGCAAAGATGATAGATTGTATGAGATGGACTATCACCTCAGCACCTTCTTGAATCTTCTTCTACAATATTATCCCATGTGTGAATACGGCAAAGTCTAAGAGTGGTTCAACTTGAGATAAATATATGAAATCGTCAAATGTGCTCGTTAAGACGAACATACATACATAGGTATACGCCTGTATATCTTCGAAAAGCCAGGCTAAGCTGATTGAAACACATTACCCGAGCTATATTTTAAATCTTATATATTATGGGACAAGTCTACTGTCACCTACTAGACGCATTGTTAGTCTCCTGATACTACTGCAACAACAATAGCACCTACAACACTCACGGTAGGAATACTTCTCCAAACTTAACCCAAATATAATGACAAAAATGACTGGTCCAAATAAAATAAAAAAAATTGCCGTCATGTAATGTTCGCTATGAATAAACATTTTTGCCTTTTGTTTTAAGACACTACGAAGTAGCGATGGGTGCTGGCCAAGCCCTCGGCGACCGCCTCGCCCAGATGGAAGCCATGGACGGAGCAGCACGCTGCTTAGAGGCACTGCGGCTACAGGGCAGGATCTGCAACTGCAGACCCCTGGAGTTCAACACTAGACTGCTGGAAGTCGCTACTTCTGTTGGAGCTAAGGTCCTTAAATAGGCAACACAGACAATCTAAATTCCATTCCAAATCTAACATTGCGGTGAACATTTGCATATGAATTCTTGTTTTTTTTCTAGTAAGAAGTTATTATACCTACATATAAACAGGAGAAAATACATAATAAGAATGTATAAATATATAAAGTAATAAGAGTGGCAGAAAATCCGATGTCTTATATTGTCTATCTTGGAACTCAATAACTGAATCTTATTGAAATCAGTTATCTGTTACGAGACAAATAAAATCAAAAGTCTGAGAAGCATTTCACCCACACTTCACTAACTGGATTTAAGTTCCGCCCAATATTCCAGAGTTTTATATGAGAATTTTCTTAACATAAATACCACATTTGTTCAAATCGAGAACTGCGTCAGTACTTCACGATCAGCGAAAGCATGAGAGTCACCATTTGCCACGGGACCAAAGCACAGTCCAATATACATTTAGTCGGCAAGCCCATAGGATTTTTTGTAAATATTCCAGATGCTTGTCCGCCGCGTCCGGCTTCGCCTCGCAGAGATCTACACAGGCCTGGGAGACAATGAGGCAGCAGCTAGGCAGAAGAGAGCTGCGGCGGCCTGGGCAGCTCCAGCCTGTGCACGGTGCAGGGAGCCATTGGCGGAAAGACCGGAGCCGCTAGCGTCGCTGCCTTGTACCCACATAGTACATCACGCGTAAGTATAATATCAGCTCTATGTTAAACTGTCCCACTGCTGGGCACGAGCCTCTTCTCAGCGTAAGACGGGCTGGGCCATAGTCCACGCTGGCTCAGGTTAGCAGACTTCACATATCTGCAAGACATTAAAATACTGATTTCCAGATTCTGGTTGTAGAACTAGAATCCTGAATATGTCTTAGAGTACATAGTTTATTAGGACAGTCAGAAAGGAAAGATATAGGCTGATATGCTATCTGCCAGAGATAGTGACTTATAAAAGAAAGATTAGATTAAGAGTATCCAAAGGCACGCCACGCGACACTGTCATGTCAACTGCATTTATTATACTTTCATGTCTTTACCATACCCAGTGCTTTATATCATATACAATTTATAAAGGCAACTATACTTCTTTATACACATTCAAAATGAATTTAGATCCTTTTTTTAAAGGAGTCAAGGCCATTAGATGTTATTTGGTAAGCAGGCTCATCTGAAGAAGTATCGTCTTACTGGAAACCGTAAAAGTAGCAACACTGTTACTGCATTTCGCCGTGTTCCGTCGCTCACATACTGATCTCTCCTATATCTACTTCTGCCATATTTTCCTTTCATCCCAACTGTTTTGTATACATTAATATCGCCGAGTATTGCAAGTGATTATAAATATGCTGTGTAACTGCTTATTGTCAGGTGGACCGAAATTGTCCTGTGAATGGATACTTATCGTGTGTGGTTTCCAGTTGTATGCCCGAGTCCTGGTCTCGCCGCTCGACTCGCAGCATGGGTGGTGCGGAATGCGCCGAGTGTGCCTCTCCGAGAGCGCCCAGGGCTCCGCCACCCGCACCGCCCGCACCTAGGACTCTGCCCTCGCAGGTATAAACGAACAGACATTAGAACTGCGATAGGCGATCACTGATGACTGCACAGTGACAGACAATAGTTTAAGCAGTCGACGCGCCACTGCTACTGCGCGGGGTGTTGTGGATCCCACAGGGAGCAAAAATTTGTGTGAAACACAAATGATTGCTCCGAGTCTGGATGTTCTTTGTGTCCGTTGTTTCCATGTTAGTAAAGTTCCCCGCGATACAGGAATTAACCCTAGTGCGGGAGTAGTCCTTTTACAATAGGCAAACGTATGTTTGTTTTTTTATTCGATAATTATTGAGTTTGCTTTGACCTCCAGGAGCAGTAGCAACACTTTTATATAATGGTGGTTTTGTAGTTGCGCTAACACTGCGGCTAGTCAAAAATCTTAGTGAGTCAGAATAATTATGAAGGATATACTTATAATATTGTCTTGTCTGAAAGCTAGTCTTTTTTCAACTATTTGCGACAAGCAGCAATTCATTTTGTTTTTATTTAATAATTTGTTCTTATAGATATCATGATTTTGTCAATTAATTTCTTTACCTCTAGATCAGTACTTATTTCTGGATGTAAGCTACGCTATGTCCTTTTCTGTATCCCTGACAGTGTGTATGCAAAATTTTATGATGGTTGGACGAGTAGTTAAGGCGCAAAGGCGTAACAAACAAACACATTCGCATTTACAATTATAGTTAGGATAAAATTGTTATTTTTTCTAACATACGTATATTGCATTTCAGGATTTCCCGTTTGGAACACCGCCAACGCTGCGCGAATCAGACCTCAACTCTATAATATCAGACCACAGCAGTCAACAGGCCACATCCAGTGTCTAATTAAATTTATTTCCAAAATATTCAATATTGGCAACACTGAACATATTTAATTATGCATATTGGCAGCACTAAACTAATTTGACAGATTCACAGACTCATAAAGCAAAGGTAATCGCACATAGTGCCATGAAATGTATTGGAAAAATATTCTTAGATGTATTGTCTTTCATAGTAACAAGTCATACAGAAATAAGTCTGAATAGACACGAAGATTCTCTTTTTGCGTTATTTATATTTAATTCGCATAATAATTGTACATTTTTAATAGATCTTTAAGTTGAATACAAAACCATATTGTTTAGCCTTATAACGGCCATATTGTCTGAGATGGATATATTCGGGGATAAAAAATTATAAAGATTATAGGTTCGTTACGAACTCTTGTAAGCCTTCTTTTATCCTCACTTTCTTTAACTTTATTGAGCATTTCATTGGCTACATAAACCATAACTCAACAAGTTTCAATTACATACATTAATCACGCAAATAAATGTATTATTAATATTAAAAATGAATTCTTTATCACGCTCGCTATGCGAAGCGGTATAGGTAGGATATTGTCGTTTTGGTGCAATAAAAATATTGATGTCTAAAAATATTGTTAATATTAACTTTTATTTGTATGTGGAAAGTATTTTACGTGTGCTCAACATTGAGGTTGAGTGTTCCTAAAATCTTGAGCACATATTAAAAGCACGAAATGGTGATGTAAAATTAAATATTTTGATCGAATTGTGAGAGTGGAAAAATATGATATATGAAAACGATTATAATGAACGAATGTCCATATCTTATAATAAATTCTATGTATAATTATAATATTCAGAGGCATGTCTGTACATTGAATATAATTATAAAAGTTCCTTATTAAATAAACTCGAACAAGAAACTATAATACGGCCTGCACGCGATCTTTTTTGTCGCCTAATCACACGATTATGCATGCAAAAAGTCGACAGTGTCAGGAGGCCGAGACAAACAGAGCTTCTCTAATCTTGAGTTGATTGCGCGAGAACTGCTAAACTACTTTTGATGGAACTTTTAAAGAAAGATAAATTGAAATGGACAGGGAATAAAGAATGTAACTAGGAATAACACATACGCTTATTATAAATTTATCTTGTACAAGCATAATATAAGCAATAAGAAAGATCAATGATTAATATTTTTAGTAGGGGAAAGCCTTGTACAATTGTTTGTCTATATTTTATGATTGACGTTTATTATTTGTAAACCCTGTCGTTTTATGTCTATTGTATACCTATCTCAGTACCTAAGATACGAAGACGCAAATTTCTTCACTAGCACAAAGCAATTTGTTTGCGAACATTTGTAGAGAGAAGAACATAATAGTAGACGCATACCACATCCAATCCGAATCAAAAAAAATTGAAGTAAACATACATAATACTATATTTTACATAAGAAGTTACGCACAAGATCCGAAACCATCGCCAATTTAGAATATTAACGGACCAAAGTAACCATTGTATAATTTAATGAATACATTCGCACTGCATCCGATTCCTAATCTGATGTTCCTAATCTGGGCTGTTTTGATGAGTGATAGCTACAGCGCGGCGTACCAGACTATGTAAAGGAAGAAACATTTATTGCTATAGACATTAAGAAGCTACTAAGAAGATGTAGATGTATGGGATGTAGCAGAGATGAGAATGTTACGATGGATGTGTGGAGTGACGAGAATGGACAGAATTAGGAATGAATACGTAAGAGGTAGTCTGAAAGTGGTACCCATAGATGAGAAGGTGAAAGGAAATCGTTTGGCTTGGTATGGACATGTTATGCGAAGAGATGATACGTATGTAGGTAAGCAAGTGATGGATATGAGGGTAGAGGGACGAAAAGGGAGAGGAAGGCCAAAGAAAAGATGGATGGATATGAAAGGAAAAAGGGTAAGTGATCAGATGACGGGTGACAGAGAAGTATGGAAGCGAAGGACATACTGCGCCGACCCCAAATAAATTGGGACCAGGGCAAGAGAATGATGAGACATTAAGATACAATAGAAAAAGCAAAACATACGGCAAGGATCTCAACTAACCTAATCTTATACAAATGCCATCAAAAAAATACTAAATAAGTAATTTTTGTGTCCCACGGTCTTTGTAAAAGGTGTTCTGTATTTACTAGACCACTAGGGCTGGCGTCGTTTCTAACTGGACTCCAAGGTGAACACGTGGATGTCATACTAGTCAAGGCTTACAATTTAAAGTTATTTAAGCGTGTATTTCACATATTAGGGTTGGACAAGCGAAATCCCAGTTCGATCTGAGTTTTCTAGATTACTATTTTATTATGTTCGGGTTGGACGTGGTGCGTAAACAATGTCAGTGTTGGGGCAACGTGCACCCATAAACCGCCCCCTTTGATCAGCTAATAATTCAGTAGAGTATTAAGGATTTCAGTCATTTCTACATAAAGGGCACTATTAGTGTGTAGTATACAAACAGTGCCCTTTGTTATTACAATTACTTACTTTATTATTATTCCTCTTTTAAAGTTCAAACGTAAGTCCGCTATCCAACCTTAAGTCTTCACTGATCAGCAATTTCTTGGCCAGCTTTCACCGATGTTTTCATTTACTACTACTACTACCTACTAATCTGAGGTAAAATTTAAATTAAAGGTAACACATTTTGGTAATTTTATTTGCACTACAACAGTATTTGCCGTTTTCAAGTACCATTGTACAGTAACCATGCGCACAATTATTATATTCGAATGGAAATTCGAATATATTATACTGTACTTACATAGATGGTATTTGAACACGCAAAGTAGAAATCGTTTTACGTGCAATTTTATTCAGATATTATTTGACTGCACATCGCTGTAATATACTGTTACTAGACTGTTATATTTTTAAGACAATCTTCCGTAGCATTTTTAATTAAATTGTTGAAATCATTTTAATATTTACCAATAAATGTAATATATCACTTAGTTTAATTCTTCATCATAATATCAGCTGCAAGTCAATGACTGCTGGACACATGGTTCCTCCAAGGTTTCCCACACAGATCGATCTTGGGCATCGCTCGCATCCAACCACTTTCCGCGACTACGCGGCTCTTAGACTCTTACCCTACTCTTCCACGTTGTTGGCTATCCCTGCTGCGTTTCCTTTTCTGCCTCAATGGCCATCGTTTCTGCTATGTGCCCTGCTATGCAGCCACTGCTACAGCCCTCCTGATAGCCAGAAAGGCTATGAAGGCATCAGTGGTTTTCCAGCGGCTCGTCTCATTTCTGATTTGATCCCAGAAGTTTTTTTTTTATTTTGCCTTCATGTGTACTCCATTTATAGTACCTAGAGAAGACACATACGTCTGTAGATAATAAAATTATTTCGATACGCGTTAAACTTAAAACAAAAAACTGGCCAGAAAGTTACCGATCTGCGGCAACCTTATTTTCATTTTCTTTTATTTATTTCAAACCAGACTTTAAAATCTCTCAAGTAACAACTAAATAAAAACGCGGCGTAACCTAGTTATATTGGTTGTATTGTGTATTAAGGATATCGAATCCTTTGAAAATACGCTTTATTAAAAAAGACGTTTGATTTTGTACGAATTATAACGATTAAACATTTAACGATCGGGTATTGGTGTATTGTAATGATAATCATTATCTGTCTATCTGTATGTGAACGTCTATGGCTAAAAAAACTTGGATTCCTCTTGTATAATCTGTCAAAGTTACCAGCAAAAATAATCTAAATTCTCTAGTATGTAAAAATATATGTAAATATCTAATAAAAATATTAAATGAAGTTCTTTAAGTTCTTTATCTAAAATAAATATTTCTAATATATAATAAAAATTGAATTATAATTTTTGACATTGACAGTTTTGTGACGTCACACACAGATAGAGGATCATATTGTGATTTATACTTTTTTTGAGATGGAATATATACGCTTGTATAGCAAGATATACGTTGCTGTTTTTTATAATACGTTATAGTACGTAGTTGATATATTTCTAAGTCTTACGGAGGAATATGTAATTGTATTTAATAATAAATGACAGGTAACATTCTCTAATGGAAACTGAATTAATTGGTATGGTTACGTCAAAAATGTCTAGAAACTTTCATCGTTTAAATACGTTTTTATTAATATCGTTTACTTGTTCATTTAAAGACTATCTCAGTTTAAAATATTTATATCATAAGTAACGTCTTTATTTCAAAATTCGAACAGACATTTTGACGTATCCCTATGACGTAATGAAATAACTAGTGATGTGCAACAGGGGTTGAGAACCGTAAGAATAGAAATTAAATCAGTATATATTAACCAAAACTGGAATTAAACATATTCTAAATTCATTATTAACTGCCAAATTTCTAATCGTCAATTAAGCATAACACATAAATATAAAATTCATATTAAACAGTAACATAGATGCACTGGTTTGTCGGGCACATGAGATGTAAGGGAGTAGTGAAAAATTTATGAGCCTTAATAAATAAATGAATAAACCAACACTTTTATAATAAGATAATTGATAGCCTTTTTAAAAACATACTCAAGAAATAATTTCGAATATCAGAAAAGTCCTAATTAGTTTATGTATGTTTTATATATAATAAATTTCATATCCTAAGTTAGTGGGTAGGCAAGGTCAAGGCATAAGCGTTTCATCTTTAGCCAAATAGAACTGATTTTCTTTATCTTTGCTCCAAGTGAGAAAAGTATTTTTATAAGTATATACTATATTTAAAGACAACTAAACTGGTCAATAAGTCAATCTGGATAGAGCCTGCACGATTGATACTCAACAGAACATTATTATGTCTAGATACTGCCTCACACTTGGACAATTTGAACAAATACATCTTGCTGTAAGGCTTTTATTCTAATAAGAAACAAGTCATTTATAAAGCAGTGTGGTTAGCTAAACGGTTGAGGTCCGATTGCATTACAACCACGCTACAGTAACATCATTATAACGTACATAACTATCCAAAAGCTGGTTTAGACATCAAATTAGGTAATGAGTATTTTTCACTACTCCCCACAAATTAAACACTGTTGAATAGGTAGGCATGCGCATAAGAGAGTATAAATATTGTAACCAGTAATAGTCCAGAGTCTATCGTCGTTACATATTGTAAAAATAAGAATTTACTGTTGATTTTCTGATACGTATCGTTCATCGAAGTATTGAAAAGGATGTATCTTAAGTGTAATGAACGAACGCTATATTTATACGTTGTATCCGTTACATTATCGTTCCATACTTGAGCTACGTGCAAGGATGCCACGCCAATATTTAACAAGAAGACAAGGTTTCAGATAAGCCGCCTTTAATATACTGGTCTAATCTTGGTAAAGTTTAGTTTAATCATGGCTTTGCCTATAAATCAGTCTATAGCAGGCCACTGCTGGATATAGGTCTCTCTCAATTAACGCCACAATAGTGGCTTTCTGAAAATCTAATTCTATTCAGCCATATTTGGTTAAATTAGAAACTGTGATCGTACACCAATACGTTTACTCATAAATAATAAGGGAGTTTAAAAAGATGGTGTTGACATTTTGCCATTGCATGTCTTTTCTAGATTACAATATAACATATAATACTATATTTTCAGTAAGATAATACAATCCTTTTAATACTTCTTTAAATGGTTTTACTGAATATACACTAAACTAAATTCCACTTCGTCCTGACAGCTATATCTGTAAATTTTAGCTAGACAAACTGATTTAGACTAATGTTTTAGTTAGGCATATAGACACAAACAGGCAAGCATACTTAAGTTAAGATGGGACTGCATTTGTGGCTAAACTAGAGAAATAGTCATTTGTTACCTTGCTTTATATTCCTACAACTACTACACAAAGCAAATATAAAGTTATGATATGTCCTATAATATTTTGAGAGCTATTTTGTCTTATATATTATAACAGCAATAATTGTCGGTGCGATTTTTGAACCGTAACTCTTAACTGTATATCGTACAAATGTGTCCCATCTCTATTAAGCGCATTTAAATTTTAGATAGGAATTCAATTTTTAGTTAGGCGTTATTAAAAATAAAGTGTCTAAATAAGTCAGTCTAGCTAGCAGTATTTGTAGATTTCGTAACGGACTTCTTTTTTTAAATGCGATAGAAAATACCGAATATCATTTCTTATACATTTTATCTTTGAAATGTTGCGATTGAAACTGCTCGCCGACATTGAAAGTTTAACTTTGTTCTCACAATTTTTGTATAAGCCTTTATAATTCGTTACGAAATTTAACAAATACATTTTAAAAAGTTTTGATGAAATGACGTCATTTGACGTCTATAATGACACAAGTGTTCAATCGAACAGTCATAACAAAACTTGACAACATTCACTTATAAATAAATCTAAGAAAAATTTATATTATAATATAGTATTATATATATATATATATATACCTTTATTATATGTACCTGCACTAAGTACCTACTTGTTAATACCTGCCTCTATAAAAAAACTATTTTACTTAACTTTAAAATACATATTTATATTTGTTATACTTTTGAAATCAGGTGATTTCTCTTTAAGAAAATTCATTTAAAAGTTACATTCTTAAAGCGAAGGCACTGATTTTTACTCGCCTTTACAGATTGTTTTCGGAAATGTGGAGTGATTTAATGCAATAACTGTCTTGTTCAAAATTTTATTAAATCTTTATGTAAACGGTATAAAGGTACAGGTAAACCTATATATGACGTATAATAGGTTTCCTAATGAGGGTGACCGTCCAAATCTATCCATCAGCTAAGTTATTTGGTCACGCCGTACACGAGAACTATGCATCATAGATTGTTCAAAAGCACAACGCTTATATTGTATGTAAGAGGCATCAGTACTTCCCTTCTGACCAAATTATTTTTACAGCTCTGGGTTTGGCAACTTTCATCCTGCCCAAAGTAGCATTCCTTCTAGTCTAGTTTCCTTACCGATAGTTCCTAGACGCTGCATAGTGACATCAGCCTGTGTCCTTAAAGTACAAAATGTAAGCAATTAACAAATCGCTTGAACAATCAAGACACAATGAAAGAAACACGAAGTAACATTAGTTACCTCCTGTATTACTAAACAATGTCAGGTAGAATGAATTTTTTAAATGCGTGATGCGCGGTGGCCCTCCCTTTGCCTCACTAATAAAAGCTTAAGTGCGGAAAATATATATCTACCCAACTTTTAAATTTAAATTTCTAACTCCTTTTAAATAGCTTACTGGAGCTTATAGCCTGATGCTATCTCCTCTCAATCATGCAGATAGTATGTAAGTATACAATACTAGATTAAATCATTACACATTTCCGCTGGCAATACGTAAAATAAAATCTATCAAAAACTCTATTACGTTGAACTAAGTATAACTGTCTATCGTTCCAGGAACTTTCACACTAAATCTAGCTAAATGTAGATAGGTAGATTGCACTCTATTTATTAGAATTTACAATTTTATTTATTTCATAAGTAGCAATAAGCATTTGTCTCGTGGAATGTGTACCAAAGAGTTTCCAAACCATCGCAATAATGTTTTTATTAATTATTTTGTTATCTGTGTGCTTGTATGACAATTGCGTTTTTAATATGGTCGTAGACTTGTGATATGTTTGAACTGATTTCGCAATATTGTGTATCCTTTTGATAAACTGTAGTTAAATTAACAGTTATCCAAAGATTTCATGAATATCTTGCAGTTGAGCGAAAACCACAGCGGATTATGATTTAAAAGCAATAAAAATAATTTGATGTGTATTAAAGACAAGCAAAAACCTTCGTATGCTTATAAACACTACAGTTTTTGCCATTATTATTTTATAGTTAGATAGAGATGCCTTCACATTTCTAATATTAGTATGCAAAAATAATCTTTAATTGCATTTTTTTTCGCTCAGCAATCTCTTTAATATGCTCATTACCTACATAAAAATGTACGACCTCTTAATTTTAACAAGTCTATTAACACACATCAATGCAATGTGGTAAAATATATTGTCTTTTTAATTTAAAGAGCATTTGGGTTCGGCAGATTCGCATCTCAAACCCGAAGCGGTACTCCACTTTCCAGAAGATCTCTGCCTAATAACTCTCTTTTGTATTCCGTTAAGTGAGATCCCGAAATGCTGCACCTAAGCGTATCTGGTTGTAGTACTGGCAACACGCAAATGATATTTCTGGTGTTGCAAGTATCCAAAGGTAAAAATTTTGTTTTTATAAATAATGAGGGTAAATGTTACAATGTATTGATGTGTGTAGATAGCATAATACCACAGACAAAAATCTAATTCATACAGTCTGTTAACAATTTCACTCAAACAAGCGGTCATTGAAGACTGTCATCGATCCTTGACAGTTGTTGACAGACTGTACGGCTTTATCTATTCTGTGCTAATACCTATTGTCTATGGAACTGTGCCGAACATTCCCATTGTGATTGCGAATAATTATTGTTATATTGTAAAATAATAAAAAAATAATGTAGTTGTGAATTCGGCGTTGTGTTATTGATCATCTTTAGAATAAAGTTGAGAGTATAAATGATTGCTCGTTATATTTTAAAATTTTAATTGAAATACATATTAATTTGAAAATGTGTTGTTTTATTTTACCTAATGCTATGCTTACATGGAATTAACTACATGGTATAATTATGTATATACACGTACAGAGTTTATCTATCAAAAATATTTTTACGCCTACTTCTCTATGAGAAAAGGGGAGTGGAGAGGATATATCGGGCTTACACGACGAAAGATTGAAGTTCCCATGTCTCACCGATTAAACCTATACCAACTCGCAGTCCTAAATGGTAGGTGGATCGCTGGACCTGGAAATACTTTAGCGACATCCATTAAAATACTAAAGTTACCAACGTGTCTCACTAAATAAGCAAAGTAAAATGGCAAGAGACTGACCAGTGAGTCCAGTGATCACATATATAGGAGGAGGTTGTTGGGGTTATACAGAGAGTATACATTGAACCTTTTGAAAAAAAAACGCAGCAACAGACTGCAGTGCAGAGGATTTCGGGTTCGAACCCACGTCGCGCACCTTTGACTATCGGATATGACTTTTTTCGAAATTATGTGCGTACTGATTGACAATTATCGCCTGCTCCATGCCTCGGAGAGCACGTTAAGCCGACGGTCCAGGCTGCTATGAATATCTATGGCAGTCGTTATTGGGAAAGTCAGTACCCTCTAATATCCTGACACTAGTCTAACCTTAGGGTATCGTTAGCCTTCGGGTTGCGGAGGTCAGGTGGCAGCCGCTCCGTGTAAAAACTGATATCCAGTCAAATCCGGTTAGACTAGAAAAGCCGACCCTAAGTGACTTGGGAATAATAAAGACTAGGGAGAAGAAGAAAACATTTAACCTTTTGACCGCCACAGTTATGTCTACGTGACAAAGCAAAATGTGTCCAGCACGCCACGCTCACGAATACATGACAGACTTAAACAATCATAAATCTTATAAAAATATTGTTTTTCTTATTTATGTTGTTAATTATGTAAGAAGACTCATTGTATGTAGGTGAAAGAGGTGAAAAGATGAATTCGTAGTTTGGTGCCAAGAGCACGCTTCTGCTTTTTTGACGAGGCGGTCAAAGGATTATATAAAAGGATCGTATACCTATCCGAATACATATCCTAACTTTTGCTCTACCCTACAGTTGCTCCAACAGCGCTGCAAAGGCAAATAGCAGAGTTTCGGGGTGAAAGAAGTGCGGGAGAGGTAAGACCGCGCAGACTATAGAAGGAATAGAAGGAACTAGAAGTAAACAGAGCTACACATCAAGTTAGACACCCTATATACGCATAACTACGCTGCATACGAAATAGAGAATTGTCGGCAAGGGACAGTGCATAGTGGTGTCGATGTAATGGTAAGGATAGAGCGTAACAAAAATGTAACGCACACTCACGATTCGCAGCGTTCAACTTCTATAGTTCAAAGTCCAAACAGTCTAGGTGCATGCGTCGCTGTGTGTACGATAACTATACCGTAGTAGAAGAGTAAGTAGTAAATTAAAACTAAACTTGGCGGACACACTGCCGTCTACATTATAGAGAAAAGTCGTATTTCACGACACGCTTAGCTAAATGACATTATCCGTCGTGCTCTTATCACCGCCGGCGTACCAGCAGTATTAGAACCCAGGCTTGGTACGTGACGATGGGAAGAGACCCGATGGTATGTCTTTGTTACCTTGGAAAATGGGTAGGCCTTGGACACCCTCGCGCCATCACATCTTCCAAGCAGGGTGAGCTGTGCCAGTGCTGCTGCTGTAGCGGCGGAAAACCTCAAACGGCGCAAATACAGTAATTTAATTGGTAATTACGTTTTCGAGCCGTTTGGGGTAGAGACGCTAGGTTCAAGGGGTCCGGGCGCTCGTGCGCTTTTTAGAGATATATCTAAGCGGCTAATCAACACTTCGCGTGACCAGAAGGCTGGACTTTTTTTGGCTCAAAGAATCAGCATTGCCATTCAGCGTGGCAATGCTGCCAGTCTTCTGGGCACACTCCCGGTCGACAGCGATGCTGAGGAATTTTACGACGCTGCCTAAACCAGCCATCCCTTTTTATTAAATTTTACAGTCCCATATTTTGTTCATTTTGTTCTATTTATAAGTGGTTAGTTTTGTTAATATTAGTTAAGTTGTAAATTTTGATTGTTGCTTTCTTTATGTAAATAATGAAGTATACCAATAAATGGATATTTAAGAGAAAAGTCAAATAATCAGAGTATGTCTTAGAACAAAGTAAAGAATAAGAGAATGTTGATAACATCTTAACAGAAATTCTAACTGATACTATAAATGCGAATGTGAGTTTGTTTGTTATGCTTTCACGCCTTAACTACTCGACATTTTGCATACAAGTTGTTAGAGGTACAGAAAAAACACTTTTCATCCAGAAACATAGGACTATTCCCAAGTGCAGCCGCGAGCAAATCTAGTGTACAATAAATAAATATGGTAATAAGATATTTTCTATCAGGTCGGATTAAGTGGTCAAAATAGAAAATACTTTCAACTCATTTATTAGATTGGACAGATTAGAAATATAAAACTAACACTCGCTCTCCTGCCAACGTTGAATTATAATAAGTAACAACTGATTTTGGCATTTTGATGCCATGTTCTGATTCTTCAACCACAGATCGATGTGACTATATATTTCTGATACATTTATACTAATACTAGCTTTTGCCCGCGACTTCGTCCGCGTGGAATAGTTACTTTTGCAGCATTTTTAATCTTTTAAGTTTATTTTGCAAATAATACACTTATTATAAATGCTTTAGTTGACCGCAAATAGCTTATATTAAAACATTTTTATAAACTATTTTTTTTTTGTTTTCCAGCCTTTGCCTTTGGGTTCGATACTTGTAAGCATGCCACATAGAGAATGAAAAACCCATGGAGAACAGTTTTGTTTATTATCGTGAATGCTGCTTTTAGGGGAATCTGCACTCTTATAAACTGAAATGGCAAATTGCTCGGCATTGTCGAAATACGGGGCATTAAAACATTGTCTCCTTTTGTCATTACATAGCCTTTGTGCGGCAAGATTTTTCATTGAGAGGACTGAATACCAACTGCCAGCCTTAACTTATGGGCAGGCACTCCTGATAATTCTAAAGAGTTGAGATACTCTATAGAGTACGATGACGATACTTGTTCAATGTTCATAACATTGAACTGAGAGGTACACGACAACATCTCCCTCAACATCTGACATAATTTGTTCGTTTATCTGGCCTACTGTCTCATTTGTCAGCGCCAAAATTCACCTGTCACACAAACATTCTCGACATTCTCCCATACTTATTTGTAAATCTCGATAGACATTATTATTTAAATAATCTGTGTTATCGACAATTTGACAGAATTCACGTTTTAGTGTAATGATGCCGTTGCTGTCTGTTAGCATACAATCTTCTCCGACTTTTAGAAGAGCAGCTGCATATTGCCCTGCGTGAGAATCGTTGTGTAGTTGTACTTGCATATTTATTGTCCGACAAAACTTTTTACATATACCCATAATACAGCCTTCAAACAGGCATTTATTTAATCTGCGGTGTGCCCCTAGTAATAACCGGCAGGGTCTCTCTAAAGTCACCAGTTAAAAGCACCGTTCGTCTCTTATTTCATCCCCATGTAAGTTGAAATCTCAAAATCCCTGGGGCCAATGTTTACTTACTTACTTCTTATCAAGTGCCTAAATATAAAGTCTCATGGTGTTTTCTCTGATACTGACGAATTCCCATACAAAATTTCATCCCATTTTTCAACTCCTTCATGTCCTTTTTTACAACAAAAGCTAACTATGTCCTTTCGCAAGATCTAGTCTTTCTTTGTACCAAATTTTATCAAAAGCGGTTGTGGTTTAGGCGCGATAATGAGGAATTCCCATACAAACTTTCATCCCTTATATCAACCCGTCCATGCCATTTTTTACTACAAAAGATAACTATGTCCTCTCCCAAGGTCTAGTCTATCTCTGTACTAAATTTCATCAGAATAAGTTCAGTGGTTTAGGCGCAATAATGAAGAATTTCCATACAAACTTTCATTGGTCTAAAAACAAAATGGTGTCAACTAAATCCCCTGTAATCATTTAAAGCGCAATTGTTCGTATAATAGCTATATCATTAAAGAAAACACTTTTCATATCGATTGCGTTACCTATTTTTTAGTTCTAATTATCAACACAAGTGCATTTATTAATAAAAAAATAGTATGGTCACCAGATTTAGACTTTCAATGTCAATTACTAAATATATGTATGAAAATAACATATTAATTAGATATGCGCATTTGTTATATTTCATTGAATATCTTAAACGATCGCAAAAAACTAAACGCCCTATCTTACTTGCACCCGCTTGAAGAGTTGTGCGCTAGCAATTACAGCAAATTTTCAATGTATGCCAAGATGTAAAAACCATTAAAACTGTCCGGCTATTGAGGTAACATTTTTTATAGGTACACAAGTAAAATATATAAAATTCAGCTTTTATACTATGTCGAAAGTATAATTGTAATTTCTTAAGGTTGAGAGGTGTCTGGCAAGTGGTTGCAACTGTAGGTACTAAGTGTCCGGCAAATGGATGACGTGTTACTCCAAAGAAAATATAAAAAAATTGAGCTTTATATTTTAACAAATTTGAGGTACTATTTTATACACGTTTACTACCTGTTACCTGCCCAAGTAACCACAATCCAAACTCCATACTCGCTGATCGTTCTTATCTGTGTTGGGGACATGCACAGACAAACTTTCACCTTTTATAAAATAACGAAGGTCTGGCCGTCGTGGGCTCTTGGGCTATTGTAATTTATATTTAGGCAATTCTTTTTTTACAGAAATAGAAACAACAATCGAAATCTAAAATAAAGTTATATTAAATACATGATAGTATACATACCATACCATTTGTTTACCCTTTTATCATCCACACATTAATTAAATAGTCCATTAAAAACAAAGCTATAATTCAAAATTTTGCCGCCATTCACAATTGTCAATGACAGGTGTTTCGTTCGTAAACAAGTCTAAACGTTTCATATTGTATGCAATGCCATTACTTATGTTAACAACGTTTAAATTTAGTCAGTAAAACTGGAAAAGTTTACAAATTATATATTTTTCAAAATTTAAGTAGCTATTTATATTTAGAAATAAACATTACATCAATTTATCTTAGCATAAATTATTATGACAATCATTGGCTGTATGCATGTACGTTTGTGCCCGCTCAAAAAACGACAAAAGTTGTTTATAAAAAAAAAACTTACATTTGTATTGATTTTCGCAGTTCTATCCCAGATTTTTTCTGCGAAAATACATCTAAAATTTTCGCCTATCATTTTCATTTCGTATAATTATAATTATATCGTGAAGCAGCCTAGATAAGTGCATATATAATAACGTAAACTTACTTTTTACACTGTGTAGCCACCCGTAACGATATTTCTGAATATACTTTACATTCTTTTAGTGTTTTACGAAAAAATATAGTGTTATAAGTGATAATGAGTGCTACAGCCCAGCAAAAGTCCCTCGTCAGGGAGAGTTTATTTCATTTTATCACTAAACATGTCCCGCACGCTGATCTAAATGTAATCGACGATGTAATATTAGTTTATGTGATTTCAATCCTGCAAGAGGCCTCGAAAGATCCCTGTTTCGATGTTGAAGGTGAGAAACAACTTCGATAATTTAATGCGTAATTTATTTGATATATTTTCTATTACAACGTCCTAAATTTTATAGAAAATGGCATTTTAAGGTTGAAATTCAATACAGGCATACTAAGTTCCATTATATAAAATGTTCATTGTTTTTCTTCACAGCAGTGTATCTTTTAGATAATAGTGTCCCTGCAAAACGAAACACGCTCGCCTTGACAAATAAAATTATATTTTATACTATATAGAAATCATATTGTATAAACATTGTGTATATATTAACATAATTACTATTTATTTATATATTTTCTTGTAAACTTTTACTTAAATAAATAATGTATAAGTATTTATTACATGATATTAGATTTAAAACAATAATCAAATATGGGACAATAAGAATACATCATTATGGGATGCTGTAACAATGGTTACAGTTATTTGTGTATTGTTTTTAATTACTATTGTGTTTTGTCTAATTTTGTCCCATTGTTGGGCTAAGGTCTACTGCTTTTCCACCAATCTTGGCTGCAAAACATGAAATTTAGATAAACTCCTTGTTAAATAATTTTTATATAATCCCTTAGGCTTCTTAAACTTGTTATTTGAACTTGTTAATGTGGGGTTATAGTATATCATATATATTTTCTTTATTTGAAACCTTTCAATAAATTTTACATGTGCTGCAACTAGAAGTACAGATTGCCTTTGTGGTGCAGTGGTAGTGTAGGTGAATGCTGGTTGTAACGTCTCAGGTTCAAGCCTGGACTATGCAAAGTGTTATTGGACTTTTCTATTAATAAATTTTCAAAAGCAGAATCAATTCTGGAACTGTGTCTGGTTAAGAACAATATACCTGTCTCCTATTATGTGACCTAAAAGCATAAACCGCAACATAAGCATGCATTTTTATACCCATGGTATTAATTATGCAGTCAAAACGTTTTTGATTAACATACATGCATATTCTTATGTCAATATTGTATGCATATGTATATTAAACCGTCATTCTACCAGCTATTGCTTTTCGGTCCCATGTAGTATGGGGTGAGTTTATTGCCATCTATCAGACTCGGTGCTGCTACAAAAAACGCAATAACACTTATACCCAACCTGGTAATCGCAATGGCAGCCTCATGCACAACACTTAGTCACTGCATTGCCACCAAAGCAGTATTTTGAATTGAATATTTAAACTTTAATCACCAACCTGGCCTAAACATAAAACTAGAGCCGATGTAACGTCTAGTAGATGGGTAATATTTGAAAATTATTACAAAAATATATTTGTATGTCCGAACCTTGTAACTTTTATGGTTGGTAAGATTAACGTTTTAAGTAACGTATTTTGAGGTTTTAAATAAAAAACATTCCATATCAAAAGTACACACAATGTTTATTCTAGAGGTCAATAAAGTTACATCAAAAGTTTTAGGAACTTACTTTAGCCTTCATATTTTTTTATAATTATATTATAATTGTCAATAAACTTCAAATATCCTTGGTTCTATATATATTTATGAAAATAAAACAATAATGGTATCTCTCAACATTAAACAAAAAAAAATAACAGCTCTTATATTATATGGCACATTTATTGGCAGTCACTGCATACTTGGTTGCAGCATGTGAGGCACATCGGTAACAAAAATATTTGGTACGTCTCGTCATACGGCTAGGACAGATAGATCTTTTTTTACGGATAGCACAGATCACGATAAATAGTAATTGCCAGATACCTTCAAAAGATGTAAATTCAGTCGGACTTACTTGTTGTGACGCATTGACAAGATTATGTGCATGTGTTCGAGTAGTTCGAGATGGTTCGATGGTTACCCATTTATACCTATTCCTTCCATAGTAATAACGCCGAGGCTCTGCCAGTGACGATCTTTCTCTTCAAACTCTTTTACAATTTGTTCATTTCTGACCTCTTCCTCTCCACTGTTCTCCAATTTATTCATTCCTAACTTCTTCATCTTCAGACTGTTCTCCGATATTTGTAGCCTGTGTTTCAACATCACTTCTATTTCCGTCATAGTTCGATCTACAAATGGGAATTATTATAAGTTATATTTATACAAAGTACTTTATATGCAATCCCTAGAAACAGTCATTACTTACATTATTTGTTCTTGCACCTCAACTTGAGGTCTCCCGTCTTCGTCCCTGTCTTCATCGCCATCATCTTCAGATAGTTCCAACTCTGTATTTCGGTTACTCTCTAAAACATAATCAGGGTCGATAATATCATCATTGAATTCACTGCAGTTGTTGTCACTCTCATTCATAACAGTTTCACAGATTTCTTCATACTGCAAAGGTCTGTTTCACCTTCGTCGCCTCGTAGACGACGTGGACGCCAAATCTTCGTCATCAGCTGGTTATTTTCGCACTGCATATGTTGGGTTCTTTTGATTAGGCATTCTAAAATATATAAACCGATGTTACGTCTGTTAGACACTGAGCTTACCTACACAAGTCTGTAAGACGGCGATGACTCCGTTCTAGACACCTGTGCACTCCTCGTGCTTGTGACGCTGACTAACGCTTCAAGGTGGCGGCGAAACAAGGTAGCGACAGAGATGACCTTGAGCGTGCCTCACTTTACAAATTATTGAAAAAATTAAAGTAATTACGTCTGAGAGACGTATAGGTCGGTGGTTAAAGGTTAATGAAAACAAGTGAGAAACGGCCATGAATTGCTGTAAATCTTAAAGTTCGAAAAAATGGTATCACCTGACCTTGAGGTCAGAGGTCAAAGGTCATAACCATTTCGAGGTATATCGACTATGCTGAGTCGAAAGGCGTTGACCGCGAGTCTCTAGCTCTTACGGTTCTTGAGTTGAAAGATGGTATCACGTGACCTGGAGGTCAGAGGCCAAAGGTCATAGATATTTCGGGGGTATATCGACTATGCTGAGTCGAATGGCGTTGACCGCGAGTCACTAGCTCTTACAGTCCTAGAGTTGAAAGTTGTATAACAGACAGACGGACGGCAAAGCTGTTGTATAAGAGCTTTTCAGAACTCTAAAATGAAAGAGAAACCATACAAAATTGACTGAATAATGATAATAATGGACTTTGCAAACATTGAAATAACAGACTCAAAAGCAACTTAAACTTTAATTTGTAATTTCAGAGAATACAGAATTATAGTTAGATTATGAAGTTTTAAGTATTGCGTCTTAAAATTTTATAAATTGCATGCTGCAAGGCCAAGTACAGTGTATCCTGACTATCTATATAAGTACTCAATCCCTCATACTTGTACAATTTCAATGATAAAAACTCAATGTGACTGCACAGATGGCGTACTGGTTTAAGTGGTCATCTCGCCGTTGCCATTGCGTCGAGTGTTGTGCCTTCGAATATCACGTCGACAAATTTTTGTGAGATCCTTAAATAGTTGTTCCGAGGCTGAATGTTCTTTGTGTCCGTTGTGTGAATGTTTGTAAAGGACATTATATATATGTAAAGACACAGGAATTACTTTTTCTAGCATAGGAGTTGTCTCTTAAAATAAGGGTATACAAATTTTAGCCCACACAATTTTACCCTGCATAAAACTTGAACCACAACACTGCATGTTAGTGACACTGCAGACTGCAGTGACAAAGCATGCAAACGCATAAAATAACGCGCAATCGATAAATATATCTAAAATGGTAGGTTTTCATTGGCAGTTTTGGATCTCACATATAAGGAAGCCAGCTTACTGTCTTAACCGGGCTCTTTGACTGACATGGGAAACGAATCCGCGACCTCATACACAGCAGATGCATTTACTACTGCTGCACTACAGGCAGTCATTAACTTGGTATAGAGTGACATTTTATGTAATGATTGTAATTTGATACATGCATAGCCTGACGCCCATTTTCCCCAAGGGTTAGGTAGATGTATTACATTCACATCGCTAGCCATAGTTTTAGGTCCCACAAAATAGGGAACATGCTTGTTGCTGTTACCGTTCACATGCTACTAAGAAGAAAAACCCAATAATACTGTTTGTCTGCGAATTGAACACGAGATCGCATGCACAGCTGCCACATATACTACCGCTGTGCCACTAAGCAGTCAATTTAACACATAGTCTGAAGAAATTACCATATTAGGGCAAGAAGTCATACATCTATTATCTATATGTATAAAACTCTTCCGTTACTGAGTGACTGACAGACAACGCACAGCCGAAACTACCGAACGCAAGAAGCTGAAATGCATTTGCTGATGGATTGTGTCAGGAACAGGAATGAAAGGGAATTATTGATCAGAAAATTCAAATTGAATACTTTGGATTTTGGGCTTAGTCAAAGTATTTTGGCGAATCCAAAGTCTGAAATTGCAATGGGGTTGTGTGCTTTAGTTGAAGTTTGCCGCAATAATCGTCAATAATTCCTTTATCTGGTAAATATTAAGATAATGTTGTGTTGTATATGATAAGGTACGATGGGGTTGGCGTATCCTTGTGGATAAAAACCCCTTATAGAAAAATAAAGATAATAAAAAAAAAAAAGTAGCTGAAATTTGCCATGTATGTTCCTTGGACAGTATAGGAGAGCACTAAGAAAGGATTTTTGGAAATTCCACCCTGAAGTGGGTGAAAGGGGTAAAACCCCATATTCACACGGGAACGGGACTTACGCGGGTGAAACCGCGGGAAAACTACTAGTCTATACTAATATTATAAAGCTGAAGAGTTTGTTTGTTTGGTTGAATGCGATAATCTCGAGAATTACTGGTTTGAATTGAAAAAATATTTTAGTGTTGGATAGCCTATTTATCGAGGAAGGCTATAGGCTATATAACATCACGCTACGACCCACGAGGGCGGCGCTGTAACCATAAACGCGGGTGAAACCGCGGGCATAGCGTTAGAAATATACACAGGTAGGCTTCATAATAAGTTACTTGCTATGGTGTCTACTGAAAGAGTGAGAGTGCTATGACTTGCCCTTGTTTAAGCACTATTCTTTATTTAATAATATACAGCCACATCACATATATGCTAATTTATCGCAGAAACTACAGCTATTAAAACATTTAAAAACAAGTGAGAAACGGCAATGAATTGCCGTATTATTATTATTATTATCTTATGTCCAGTCAGTGCAGACCGGCGACACTTCGACCCAGTAGGATCTTTTGTGTCGACACTCTCCCAATAACGACTGCCATAGATGTTCATGGCAGCCGGGACCGACGGCTTAACGTGCTCTCCGAGGCACGGAGCAGGCGATAATTGTCAATCACATCATTTCGAAAAGTCATATAACTTCCGAAAGTCAGAGGTGCGTGACGTGGGTTCGGAACCGAGACCCTCTGCATTGCAGTCTGTTGGTCTCCCCACTGAGCTATCGCTGCTCTTAATTGGCGTAAATCTTTGGCCGCACCTTAAACACAAACTTATACAGGTAGCGTACACTTTGAAGCGGACACTTCGGAGCACTTATTACTTGACTAGATTTTAACCTACAGCTTTGCTCGCCTAAATGTTAGTTAGGTTAGACTAGTAACAGAAAGTTCGGAAAAATGGTTCAAGTAATATGCAAAGGTCACCTGATACTACGTGACCTTGAGGTCAGAGGTCAAAGGTCGTACTCATTTCGGGGGTATATCGACTATGCTGAGTCGAATCGCGTTGACCGCGAGTCTCTAGTTCTTACGGTTCTTAGGTTGAAAGTTGTATAACAGACAGACAGACGGACGGACGGACAAAGCTGTTGTATAAGAGTTTTTTCGAACTCAAAATGTTAGGTAACAGATCTTTTACTCAGGCTATGCCCGAGTGAAATGTCTTGGACAATACATAATATCATCTGCAAAGTATTTTCTGGTAAGATTATGTTAGTGTTACTATAGGCATTGGCTTGGCTTTCCATACGCCTGACATTGTCCATATCCTGCCTATTTGACTGCACGGATGGCGTAATTATTTAAGCGGTACTCTCGCCATTGACATTACGCCGAGTGGTGTGGCTTGGATCGAAAAAATTTGTGCGATCAAATAGTTGTTCCGACCCTGAGTGATTCTTGTGTACGTTGTTTAAATGTTTGTAAAGGACCCTGCGATGCAGGACTCAATATAAAACCAGATACGTAGTCTTTAAAAAATACCATTAGCAGTAGGCGTCTAGTTACAGCGACCCACCCACCATTCAAGGCAGCGAGTAGGCACACAAACCTACCACGATTTAGTCACTTTCAATCTGTTCTCGGGTGAGCCAGACACACTGTCTCCTTTTCCTTTACCAAGGATGAGTGCATGTTCTTTTCACAAGTTAAAAAGAAAACGGGTCATGGACTTAATTAAATATTGGTTGGCGTGGTCTTTGTATATTTAAACTTAATTAATTACTTGTTTTCTTTAAAAAAATATCAGTGGGTAACCATGGTTTACCATGGATTATTAGACGAATATAGTTAGTGCGTATATATGCACACAATTAGCTGCACACTTGGCACAGGATAAAATACAGAAGGTTTTTTTAGTCCTACCAATATAGTTATTGGGGAGACACCTCCAGGCCCTATGAAGTCGGCACCAGTGAAACAGGGTAACTACTAAGCCTGCCTGCCACTAGAGCTAATTAACCTCTCAACCAATCCAGTTATTAAAAAAAAGAAAATACAAAAAAGTTATTCAAACAAAAGTAGACTATCATAACAACATTTACGTTTTAAAGTCTGGTTAAGCTCGGCGATTCGGTTAAGAGATTAAAAAACTTTTAGGATTGAAATTAAACTACTATATACGGATTTTATCGCGTTGTTTATTTGACACTTTATTACATAATTTTGAAAACTGTTACACTACTTTTACTTTTAAACTTTACTAATTTTTAAGCTAATTAAATGACTATCAAAACTATTAAAACTATTTAGATTTAATTTAATTTTACACTTTCCCCGATGTTTCGGTTGCTTTTCAGCAGCCATGGTCACGGGGAGACTAAGATGGTAGTTGTCTCAATGTTCCAGTGTAGCTATTTCAAAGTACCCTAACATAATTTAATCATTGGTGTTTCTATTTACGCAGAATGAGCTCAAAGTATCATGAAGTCTAGCTGTGGTTTGCTTCTTCTTGGGTTTGACTATTTGTATTACTGGATCCCAAGCTGGTGGTACATTCCAACCATCTTCTCTATTAAAATTAGGATGTTTTTTGATTTCAATAGCCTCGCGAAGCATCCTTGGTAGGAATCGGTGTTATTTAGCGAGAATCTGTGGTTTGTCAAATCTCAGGTAGTGGTTGGTCCCCTGTTGCACATGTTCACACACAGCAGACTTCAAATTCAACTTCTAGGATCGCGATATTTCTCGAGTCACAGTGCTCCATGTAGTTTGTTTGCCACTTTTATTTTGGGTTTCTAGCAACTTGGTTTAAGCTGTAAATTGTGGAATTCTAGATAAAATTGGCAACTTGGCATTTTGGCAAATTGGATAATGGTCGCTGTGGTGTGCCGCAGCCACTCAATAGGCTATAAGTATCAACCACTAATACTGTTAACCCTTCCAGCTTAGCCTGCTTTAGAAGTGGGTTCATGTCAGTAATGCAATGGTTGGGATTTTAACTTACGACCTCGCGATTGCAAGTCCGATGCCTCCATTGGGCTATCGACGCTTCATTAGTTTTTAGCACATTTCAAGCTGAATGATGAATGAAAACTTTTGTTTTTAGAGTTCGAAAAACTCTTATACAACAGCTTTGTCCGTCTGTCTGTTATACAACTTTCAACTCAAGAACCGTAAGAGCTAGAGAGTCGCGGTCAACGCCATTCGACTCAGCATAGGCGTTATACCCTCGAAATTACTATGACCTTTGACCTCTGACCTCAAGTTCACGTGATATCACGTGACCTTTGCATAGGTATATTGTTTTTCGAACTCTTAAGATTTACAGCAATTCATTGCCGTTTCTCACTTGTTTAAAAAGACAACTCTCCCTTTAGGGATAAAGCCTGTGTTGTGGGGTATATTACAAACATTCAATCAAAGAACTCCCAGACCCGGAACAATTATTTGTGTATCACATAAATTTTCGTCCCGTGTGGACTGTGGACACGTACCCACAACACTCAGGGTGGCGGCAGTGGCGAAGCGACCACTTAAACCATCCGTGCAGCTAATGCTTTTGACAAAATATTTCGTAGCGTGATGTTAATGCCTCTAACCCTCCTCAAGAATTGGGCTAGTTCCAGTAATTACCGCGTTGAAGCCAATTGTTTTTTAGATTAATTACACCTTAACATATAAAGGAAAAAAAGAAGCTTCGACTCACCTCATGGTAATCCCTAAAAAAGGAGTGGCTATGCTGCTTGATTGGTTGAAACTTGTAAGTGGTGAGATGCTGAGAATACCTCAGTTATCTCTGAACTAAACTGCCTCGGTCGCACAGCGGTAGTGTACAAGATTGCATGATCGAGTTAGATTCCGGGTCTTTCCGGGGTAGTGTTTCGTCGCACGCAGTGGTGACAACCGGGCGTCTCTTGCCGGCCTATGCAACACAGGAACTGGCCAAAGCAACCGTGGCTAGTCTTTACCTGTGTCAGCCGGAAGGTGGGGCTCCATGCCGTCTTTTCAGCCACTCCTCAAAAACGAGACTTACCGCCATGATTGTGGTGTGCCCTATGCAATAGCGACCCCACCTTTCAGTAACATAGACAACGTTTTTTTACATATTTATTCGTTTTTATTTTTAGCATTTGTAACCAGCGGTTTGAACCGCTGGAACTTGCGAATGCTACTTCTGCTGTAAACCTAAATGTAATTGTGCCCTTCAATTTATTCTTCAGGGTTTATAGAGATGATGGCGGCTTACGTGCCCGAGTTCTCGAGGATCGAGCCTGGGCTGGTGTGCGCCTGGGTACTGGACCTGGAGGCAGAACTGCGCGTATGCAGTGAGGAAACCAAGTCCCTCTCCAGCAATGGTAAAAAAATTTTTAGTACTTCTTTCGCATTAGTGTTTGTCATGTTAAAACAGTACGGAAACCATGGGCTTTTATTTTCAGTAGCGACGAATTACCCGATTCTCTAAATAAAATTATATAAATTCCCAAAATATGTTCTGAATGCAGATGTTTTTTTTATTTTTAAAGATATGTCCTGCACTACGGGCTACGATCTTCATCTGATCTAAATATTAACTTTAATGCGCAATAGTATGGTAGACGTTTTAAAAAAATACGCAATGCTCGAGCAACCCCAGGGCCTATACCCTATAGGCCAGCTGTGCAATATTATATTATGTACCTAAGTATGTTAAAATATGTATCGGACTTGCCCCATTCTAAAAGCCTTGGCAAGTTTCTGCTCTTTATGATACAGTGCAAGTATATTTTTGGAAATGGTCACCATTCATGGGATAATTGTGACAGCGTTTTTGTCTTGCCGTTGCAAAATCTAAATTAGCATTACTTATAAACATCAAAACTATACTAACTGTAGGCTTACCATGAAACATAAATACCCTCATTTCGTTCTGAATGTTCGGACCGTGAAAGCCATTTACGTAACCTCTTGATTGTCCTAAACCCTTTCATGAACCAGTCCAAACAACAGGTATTGAAAGAAAGAAATCTGAAGAAACTTAATTGTAAGTTGTTTCGTTAGGCCCGAAGTTTCGGATAAACATTTTTATGGTAGATAGAAGCCTAGACGCAAATTCACAGTATAGTATACTACGAATTCAATCAGTAGAACTATGCTATGAATTTGCGCCACGAGGATGTTTGTATGAAGCTCATTTTAAACTGATGTTTCAGATGATTCCATTGACGACAAGATCAGCCTGACGCTCCAGAGTCTTAGTGAGACGCTGCCTTCCATCAATTCCACCAAGCATAACCGGTAAGACTAGTAATCCATAATTGCTCACTTCGAGATATAAAGCTAAAAGAAAAGTATATATAAAAGAAGAAAGTTTGAGAAAATCGCCTGGGCGGTGAAATTTTGTATGAAGGGTTGAAACGGAAATCCAGTTATCCGATAATGTTGCCTTACAGTTCCTATTTAACATTATTTAGGGATATAGTCTTAAAACAGCTTTTCGAGAAAAACGCTATACTCTCATCGGACAAAAGGGTAGATATGGGATTCTCGAAAAATTCTAAATATTTATTTAGAAATCATCTATGTAAATGGAAAACTATTCGAGCAAATTTGATTTCTAGCAAAGCTTAGGTCTTTTTTTGTGGATAAAGTATATACTATAACAGCGCAGGTTGCCATGACTCCATTTCAAAGTTCATCCAAATGGGTATCTCTTGAAATAAGACGAAGTTACTGTCCAGTAGACCGATCTTTATTGCTTACGTAATTTTGGTAGCAAAATAACGAAGGATGCTTAAGAGCATCCTTCACAAATGGATAACATGGAATGCAGCGATGATAGTTGTGCCGATACATCCAACCGTTAACGTTATTACTAGAGATCGGATAATTGGATGTATATTTACCTAAAATGAATTTTCTGCTAACATATTATGGAACCGGCTTCTGAGATAAATAAAATATAATCTCGGGTTTGCTTAATTAGTCGGATATATATTTACTTAGCATTAAATTTAGCTTTTCATTCAAGTATGAGTGTTGTGAAGGAAAAGGTGGTGAGGTAAATAAAAAAAACATAAATGAATGTAAATATTGTTAATGAACTAGAAAATACATAGAAAAGAAATGAAAGTAGTATTTGTCGATTGAAAAGCGAATTAGTTTTAGTCGATAAGAAAACCAACACTTGAACTTTAGGTAAATATGCATCCGATTATCCGATCTCTAGTTATTACCAATAGAATGCTACGTAGGAGCGACAGGGTGGTCCTAAAAGCTTATAACTGTCATCTCTCAATTGTCATCGGTAAGCGAACACACTTAAGCAGTTACTAAGTATTATCAAAATATTTGCTGCTTCACTTTCCATTGGCTGCGATCACTTAATTATTACTACGCTCTACGACATATATTTAAAATCAGCCAATAATTTGATAATTATAGTTTAATTTATACTATGTAAATTAATATAATAATGGCAGCCCTGTATAAAGCTGTCCCATTGCTGGGCACGGGCCTCTTCTCAGTGTGAGAAGAGTAAGGCCATAGAAGAGATGTTGGCATTAAAAAAAAAATTTACCGATATTTTTTTAAATATCAATATTGAGGGGAAAATATCGATATATCGGTCAAATTTTCAAAGATTTTCGGTATTAAAATAATAATGTATTTAATTCAGTGTGGCTCAATAAATGGTAGTCTTGTAATGTATTAGAATCTTAATAAAAACGAAGATATATTAATCATTATTACTTTTCATTAGGCAAAATACGAAAATATCAAAATCTAAATAGCAATCTTCTAATATACAAAACAAACTAATCATAGACAATACAGTAATTTTTTCCATTCTTTTATCTTTAACGGCTTAAAATTCAGTTAAATAATATTTATGTTAACAAATTAAATTTAAAAATGATCGTTTTTGATACGATTTTCGATATTGAATAATTTATATCGATATATTGTCTAAAAATATCTATGTATCGAATCACAAATATCGATACATCGATGTATCAATATATTTTCAACAAGTCTAGACATAGTCCGCCACCAGAGCGGGTCGACAGACTTCACCAAATATCTTCCATTACCGACTAAACCTACCACGGTGTTCCTCGATAAAACCACTATCGACGGGGCCGCGCGAATCACTTTCGCATGCGGTCGCGACCCCGCCGAGGTTTCAGCCCGCCGTATGAAACGGCAGGCCACTACACGAAAGACCTACCCTAAAGGCACTTCTACCACTCCCTACTGTCCCCCCTAGAGGGGAGACGGACTCAACACAGAGGCGCGCGTGGGAACACGCACGCCGCCTCTCGGACCTGGTGCTGAACGGATGGCGGGCAGGCCCACAAAGCCCGCCACCCCCAGGTCAAACCTCAGGGTGGCTGGAGGTCGTCCCGCGCCCTGCGGCGCCCGGTACTGCGGTTGGGGAGAGGGTTCAAACGCTCCCTCTCCCGCTCCGCCGCCTCCTTGATGGAAATGACTTCCTCACAAAAGGAGGCGACGGCGTTCCACGACCTCTCACTCCGGACCATAGACTGAACTACGGCCGGGAGCAAATATCTTCCATTACTATAACTGTTCTTAATTTATTGAAATTAAACTGCTATATACGGATTTTATCGCGTTGTTTACTTGACACTTTATTACAAAATTTTGAAAATTTTAATAATAATATAAATTTAAATTTCAAAAGTTTAATAATAATAATTTAATTAGCTTAAAAATTAGTAAAGTTTAACAGTAGTAATAGTGTAACAATTTTCAAAATTTTGTAATAAAGTGTCAAATAAACAACGCGATAAAATCCGTATATAGCAGTTTAATTTCAATGAATAATATTCGCGTAAATAGAAGACAATATTATGTACTTAATTTTTTTTTTTTCAGTTTGTTATTGTACTTTTCAGGTCCCACTCGAACTCTGAGAGCTCCGAAAGTGCGGAGAACACCCGGCGCCCTCTGTTGAGCGAGAGCGATGAGCACGCCGAACTATGCCGCCTGCTGCATGAGATGTTCCCCAACTCCTGCGTCATGGAGGTAACATGGCACTCCTCATTTATTTAACCTACTAGATTTTGCCTGCGAGTTCGCTCGCATTAATGTAGATTTTATCAATAAATTTGTATGTATATATCAGGAATATTTTTTTCTGGATGAAGGGTATGTCCTTTTATATAACCCTGGCAAAGCAAATGCAATTTTTTATGAAAATTGGTTGAGTTTGTCGGTTATACTAGCATCACAGCAACTACTGTTACTCCTTGTGTTATAAGTAGAGATCGTATATTCCAGTGCATATTTAGCTAAACTTTGAGGAAGCAACATAGAGTGGATAATACCACCCTAAACATGGTTAGGTACAAATTATTGATGTGAAGAATGTTCTATTTTTAGATTTCCATACTAAAGTTGTGTCAAATTAAAATGTTTTGTTTTAATTACGTAAAATAAAACTAAGTTGGCTTTGTTTAAGTAAATATTAGATAAATTTAAACTTATGCTTCAAATACATACATACCTACATACGTTTTGTTGTACATAATATATTTGTGGCGGTTTCTATTGTTTCAAAATATCTTTTGTTTCACAACAAAATATGGTATAGTTTACTATCTCTTTCTTAGATATAGTAGTAACTATTTGCTATCTCTTTCACTCAATATATAAGCTGTTTGAAGGAGATAGCAAATCAAGGAATGTAAGCATTTTGTAAGTGTGCGAGTGAGACAGCAAATGTTACCTGTTTATGCGCAAATAGCTAAACGACATCACAATTGATTTACTACATTCGTCGCTATGCTTGCTATGCGTTCATGCCAATAATAATTAACGATATTTAAATCCCGGTATTAAAATCGGTATACGGCATTTTAGAGGTGCTATTGTCCACTCTAGTTACATGCTTCCTCAAAGTTTAGGTAAATATGCACTGGAATATCCGATCTCTGGTTATAAGCTTCCATAGGATATAGTAACGATTTACCATTAGTTAGGACATGCCTTTTTGAGTCATTGGTAGTGTCGTGGAACGTGGTATGATATCCCTCCAGCACAAAGTGAGGATTTTCCGACGAGGCTGGGTGATCGTACCTGGCGAGCAGCGGCGTTGATGTCGGGAACTTGTATATATAGTATCTCACTGTGTAAACTTTGCTTGCGACATTCAGGCTTGCATTTATAGTGTGTAATTGAGTACAGCTCCATCTCTTGTCGTGCGTCGTAACTTCTTCACCTATGTGGGGTCGCTACAGTATTATGAAATAACGCTTTATAAGCCTACCTTGGTCGCGCAGCGGTAGTGAAAAAGTATCGGGTTCAGTTTCCTAGACAGACAGCGTTATTTTATTGTTCTGTTAACCGATTCATTACGGTATGACATGGCAGGCGTGCCATTACTTTATTTTCCCATATGGCGAGTGACACGAGTGACGTGTAATTTTTAAATTCCTTATAACTCGCTCAAATTGAGATTTTAAGAGGTGCTTCTTGAACTAAGCATTTATTGTTTTGAATTTAGATCATGCCTATAGTCTCCGTTTCAAACAATTTCAGGAGTTGACAACCCTGATAACGAAATACCTACCGTATGCTAGTGTGTAATAACATTATGGACTTATAAAAAACGTGCCGGCGCGTCTATTGTTTGCGGGCCGGCTAGTAAACAATAACCACCGGCGCATCTTGTAACTGTTTTAAAACTTTTTTGCTATTCGAAGTAATTAGACGTGACGTAATGTGAACTGTTTACAACATCTGAATAAAAAATCAATTACCAGCCATTTTCAGTAAAACACGTAGTCAGTCCTTATGAAACCACTTTACACAACGTATCCTGCTGTTTACATCTGATGTTTGATGTCAACTGAACTTGATTAAGACTAAACAATGAAAAAAAGCATAAAAAGGGCATTTTGTTTTGTATATGGCTGATGGCACAATAGCCGTGTCATCAACTCATATGGCGCTTGACACGACAGCCGTGTCACGAAATATTTGTTCGCCACCACAGATAGAAGTGTTCGAAAATGGGCGCCGCAACGAATCGGTTAAGGAATTCTCAGTAATAGCACGGATTCTGGAGTTGTGCCTGGTTAAAGACCCTATTATGTGGGACATTTGTATGTCCCACATATTAGGGCCGTCCGGAATTCCAGAATCAGAACGCTGTTGTGTTATACATCTCTACCTATCTCTTCGGGGTCCTCTTCTTCTCGAGTCGATAGTACAATTATTTTAAATATGGCCTGCCCAATGTGTAGACACGGCAGTCGCATCAGCAGTTCGGGGTTATAAGCATGATTATGTATGTATGTTTATATTTTTAAATATCTATTCCAGATCAAACACTGCGTGTCCATTGCCCACGGAGACGTGGAACGGGCGGCCGCAACTCTTCTCCACCGGCGCGAGCAGGGACAGTCGCTGTCCTCGGCAGCTCTGCACAACGCTATACGCACTCCGCTCATCGACGACAACGAGCTCAAGACCAGGATCATCGAGCGGTAAGTCACCGCGTCAAAGTTTGGCAGTGGATGGGTGTGCTGTCAGTGCACTCACTCGTACTGTAACGTACTGTAAGTAAGTGAGTGACACTTACACGTCGCGAGCAGGAACGGCTGCTGTATCAGCAGACAAATGCGCCATAAGATCGAGCCAGACTCGGAGAAGGATTAGGCCATAGTCCACCACGCTGAGTGCCGATTGGCAGACTTCACATATCTTCGAAAGCATTATGCAGAGCTCTCAGACATCCAAGTTTCCTCACGATGTTTTCCTTTACCGTTGAAGCGAGCTAATTAACTATTTAATACGCACATAACTTCGAGTCAGAGATGCGCGCTTTGGGAACGAACTCGAGACATCTGCGTGGTCTCCCACATTTTTTTTTTTACCCAGGAAAATCCTTTATGGATACCCCCTCCCCCGGGGTGGAAGGGTGGTTATGTGAGACTCTCCGCCCCTGAAGGGGGTATACACACTAAAAACCTGGGGTGAGCAGTCCCTCCGCCGACGGAGTGGGGCGGGATGGGGTCGCGTTAGCAATCACCATCCCGCCCCGGCGGTTGGCTCGGCTGATGGTGACCGGGCCTCAGCACCTGTGCAGGGAAGGTCTTGCTCACCACGGCCATCCCCCAGACGTGTGGGACCGTGCAAGCCGGTAGAGAGTCCCCTGACTCTGTACCAGTGACCCCACTATACAAAAGCGAGAAGGCGGGCAAATCGCCTCCTTCTCGCTCCCGTCCGTCTGCGCCAGAGAGGGTCAGCGAGGAGGTTGTTCTCCCTGACCCTCTCCGCGGTCTCCTTCTGCGCCATGACAGCTTCGCAGAAGGTTGGTCTCGCACTAGGCTATCGCTGCTTAAGAGAGAATAAATAATTTTATTATTTATATATTGTATTTGGTATTTCCAGTTACTCGTACGTGGATAAGAACTCTGAGAATAAAGAGCACAAGCCTCTCGCTCCGAAGATTGAGCCGAAGAAGATGGTTCGCTACCGTGATAACAAGATCGTGTCACTCAAGGGCGAAAGGTACACTGAGGTAAGTACATATCAAACTATACACTACCACATAACATGGGTTATTCCTGTCCCTCTCGGGGATACAAACAGGACAAAAAATTTCGACCACTCTCCCAGTTAGAGAACATACACTTTTACAATTTACTTTGAGCATTGGAGTAAGTAGCTGTGGTGTCAATAATTAACTGTTAGTATCAAACTACTGCTTGTTGGCCATCTATGTAGTTTTCTCTTCCAGACAATTTATTTATATTTATTTATTTATTTATTTGAAAAAAACACCTTAAACTATCTTTACAGGACTTATCCTAATACGACAGCTAAGAACTAAACACTATTTAAAAACTACATTATTTACATCTAAGTATTCAAATAAAGTAAAAATTAATATGATATATTATTCTGTTTGTAACATAGAATAAATAGTAATTCCTTTGCGAATTCACCAAAACAACATGTAAACACATCAATGTTAACATGTAGATCATTGATGGTACGGATAGCTCTGGTAAGGGCCAATGGTTTCTTGTACTCGAAAATTTAAGTAAAAAGGAATCTTCATTGTAAACATGTATTTTAATATATTGTGCGTTATAGGACACTATAATTTTTTATTACGTAGGGAGTAAAGCAGGGGCTTTACCCGCCCACGGAACTCAAGAGTTGAACAAAAAATCCCCTCGTGTGCCGAGTGATTTTAACTCGAATGCGGGTGTAGGCATGGCGACGATTCAACAATAGCTGCGTATAGACACGACTCGGATGTGAGTTTTGGGCACACAAATGCTTATTTTGTTCTCATAAGATGAGTGCTGGGCACTGAAAGGCTTAAGTGTAAAGGGATAAGTTTGCCGCTTTTAAAGTCAATCGTTGTCACGGGTTCGATTCACGGGACAGCTAAAAGATGTTTAGTTTTCCTGTTAGGAAATTCTCAGCAGCGACACAGATAAGTGCGAAAATAAACTCGACAAAAAATTTTAATAAACTAAAATTGTACGAAATTTCCGTGTAATACAGCTTCAGCTACCATTTGAGCGTTATATAGAAACTCAACGATCAGGGTATTGAACAAGAGACTGGGCAACCGTCTTTATTTAAACATTGTGAGGCACACCTGCATATGTAAAGTTCTCCATAATGTTCTCAAAGATATATGCACTCTGCCAACCCGCACTGGGCCAGCTGGTGGACTATGGCCCAACCTCTCACACTGAGAAGAGGCCCGCGCCCAGCAGTGGGTCAGTTAAATACAGGGCTGATATTATTATTATATTTAATTGACAGGTACCAAAATCCGGTATCGACGAGGAACATTTGAAAAAGCCGAAGAAGCAGCATTGCCCTTAACCATTAAAACCACGTCAGTACAGTGGAAGAGCGGAACCGCGCCCCCTTCTCCCCCTGTCCTTCCCCGCACGCCCGCACCCACCCCCTCCCCTCTATCAACGCGTAATTACGACATGTAACCCCGTAATTACGCCCTTCAGTCGAGTAAAAACGACATGCAGTCGCGTAATTTTGACATACATGTGTATAATGTGCGTAATTTTAACCGTTTGGACTGCACTATCAAAGTGTTCTAGATGTCTCAACGTTCGTAGGTATTTATTGTGTAAGATATTACTGTTTGTAAGCGTAAACGGATGCGTAAATATGGCACGTAATCTCTACGGGATGTGTGTAAGGCTGAAATTGTATGGTAAGCGCGTAATTTCACCGTTTAATGGTCGTAAATGTGGATGCGTAATGAGAAACGGTAATTTTAAATTCGTCGATGGTAATGTGATTGTAGTTAACAACATATTTAAATTTAAATATCGACGCGTAATTCGACAGTTTTACGCAACATGTGATTTTAATGATAAACGCGTGATAATGAACAACATATTGAAATACTGTAATAGTATCGTAATAAAGCGCACAACGCGTAAATATTATTTAATTTTAATTGAATACTTGGATAGATATTCAGACGTTTGCGTAATACCGACGCGTGCCGTTGACTTGCGGCGCGTAGAAGCGACCTGCGGGCGTGCGCATTTCTGTGTCTGTAGTGTTAGAATAGGTTTAGAAGCGCGTGAATCGTATGTTATTTTCTTTACTCCGCTTTTTTCCAGTACTGATTTTATAAAATTATTTAATTTAATTATAAGTATGTCACAACTTAATGTAATAGACTGTAATTTTTTAAATTTAATTTCGTATGTATTTATTTTTAATTGTAAGCATTTTAGGCAGCTATGCAGTATTATGGCGACGTGTGTTCACTATAGTTATAAAGGAGCATCGCCCGGCACGTTCGCCGCGGCCCGGCCGGCGCCGAGTCGTCGCCGTGGGCCACTAGAATGTTGTTCGTGTGTGAATCATCTTGGAGCGCTAAAATGCCGCCCGATGCCGTATAGATTTCCAATAGTTTTAAGCGAGATCTGTTTTACTGTGATTTCATATTATTATAATTTAATTATTATCATTAAAAATGTGATTCCTATAATAGTTAAGTTTATAACAACTGTGATTGATATGCCATTTTATTTGATAATTTACCCTTTAAGCGGTTTTCGTATTAGTTTTAGTGACAATAGTAACTGTTTTAGTCGAGCAAGACTATACCTTTTGTGATGAAGTTTTTATTTAGTTTTATTGGTGATTGCTAACGATTCATCTTAAAAAATATTTAGTCAATGCTTTATTAGTTGAACTAATGTAACTGGATTGGATCAGTGTTGCCCAATTTGTGGTATTACATCCTTGGAGTTGCCAGTGTACAAGTGAGCCACTTTAAAATAATTGGATTATGACCAAAATTTGTTTATATTCAAAGTATTAGTTTATTAAATTATTCATTAGTCATTAATTTTACATAATTAGTAAAATTGACTATTCAATAGTCATTATTAGCATGAATCGTTGGCGTTTACCGTATTTATTTAATTAATTATTATTGACAATTAATTTATTTCGTCGACTGATTTATGATTTGTTATATTTCTCATTGAATGAGGTGTTTCGTGAATATAGCTAGGCTATAATTCTCTCTGAATTATTTATTTATTTTTAATGCCTAAATTGTCATTGATTTGATATTTTCGCTGTAATACTTAATCATAAGTCTCTGCCTACCCCTCTGGAAAATAGGCTTGAATCTATGTATGTACTAAATCATCAATAGTAAAAATATTATAAAGTAAATATTTAAAATACTGTCCCGTTAGCCTCGTGACGTATAAGTTACGACTAGGGGTGATCGTAAAGTCACACGTTCAATCCCCTAATCGAGCAGTGTTAGGAATATCTCAGAATTCTCTCGGTTATACGTGCTCTATTTTGTGGGAGTTTCAATATAACAGTTTGTAATAATCTGCCCACCCCTTCCCGGTATAGAGGTGTTAATTTATACAAGTATGTGAATATTAAATGAGGTATTTAACTACTCAACAAAAATCTAGAGAAATATACATTTTTAGCGAAAATATAAATCAATGCACAGAAAGGCTATTTTACCAAATTGGGCTTTTAATTAATTATATAATGCAAGCTTTGTGAGTGATGATATCAAATGACATACAAAGAAAACGCGACTACCTACAATCAAAAAAAATATAAAAATGCATCAGAGAATGTACAATATATTAAAATTATAAGATATTTAATAAACATCCAATCCTGACTATAAAATAAAAACAACAAAATACATAACAATTTTTAATAAAACAGCTACATACAAACTCTTTATAACAAAATAGTTTTTTTTTTTATTTACTGTGATTCATTCGGATATATTATTTTATGAGTTGCCAAAGCGAATTCACCACTTTCGTGGTTTTGAGCCTTTTACTTTTAATGCGTGAGTAAAAGCAATTGCGTAAACATTAACCTAAACTGAAACTATTTATTTCCAGAAGTCCTAACTAATATTATGAATGCCAATGTGAGTTTGTTTATTACGCTTTCACGCCTAACTACTCGACCGATTATCATAAACTTTTACATACAGTCAGGGGCACAGAAAAGGACCTTTCAACAGGAAAAAAGACATAACCTACATAGACGCAAGCGAAGCCGCGGACAAAATCTAGTTGGCCATGACGTTAAACAGTAAAGACAAGTCATTTGATATCAACACCTACGTTTGTATTATAAATTTATATATATTTCGCCAAAATTTGGTGCTAAATCTAACATGAATTTGCCAAAACGCGGATAGATAATTTAAAAACAAAATTCGAGTTTCTAAAACGTAAGAAAGCTCTATGTGTATTTTATGTCTATGTTTATTTATTTGTGACTTATTTATGGACGAGCGATTTTGGAAAACAAATTACATATCTTCCTTCCCTTGATTAGTGGCAAGGCCATGATTTTTATTATACACAACATTTACTGACAAGGGAAAGGATATATTATAAAAACCTATAAAATATAGTATAGTTGAATTTTACTAGAAGTTTCCAGCAGTTTCAAGAAATGTGTTTTCCAAAGTCGTTCCTCGGTAAAATGAATTTTGACTTACAATGAATCTCTTTTTGATATGATTTTGACTATCTGACAGTATTATTTATTTTCTAATCTATTTATTAAATTACAGCTTGTATATGGCGGAATATCGTTCAAATATTTTTTTATTGACTTGTCTGTGTCATCGAAAATACAAGGTATTTTCACTGACAAGCTAGATCATATGACAATAGATGATGAAATATTAAGGTTTAAACTATGGCCAGTTTTAGAAATATTGGCAATCACACAACGATTGAAAGCCATCAATCATGATCTCTTTTTACAAGCACTCTGGCCACGATTAACATCACAATAATAAAAATTACACATAATTATGTATATTCAATAAAAACATATATGAACGATACGCTGTTGTGGTGGCTTCGCACCCAAAACTAACTATATTACATTTGACTATCAAAATTGTGTATTTTATTACATTTCTTATTGGTCATATTATTATGTCAATATCACCACGAAATCTAAACAATTATACGATTGACGACAATAATGATGTTATATGGTCTTAAGTTCTTAACCAATAGCCAAAGGATAAACAGACAAGAAGAATATTCTCTCCTTACCTTAAAAAAAAACGTGTCCGCGCTAATAATAATTCCAGTGTCGCGGAGGATTTTACAAACATTAAAACAACGGACACAAAGAACACCCCGACTCGGAACAACCATTTGCGGATCACACTGTTTTGTCCCGTGTATGATTCGAACCTACAACATTCGGCGCACTGGCGAGGCAACCATTTAAATCACTGCGCCATCCGTGCTGTCCAGTATTACTATTACAATAGCCAAAGGTTTTGTTATATATACCTAACAATGCCGTTAGTAACGACAGTTACCACTTACCATCGGGTAAACCGCTGGCCCGCCTGCCAATAGAGCCAATTAAAAGAAAACTGAAAGCACATTACCCTGCCTGGCTACGCTGTCAAATGCCTATGATAAATCTCCGCTTCAAGATATAAACTACAACATCAATAAACATGTTACATCTAAAGTATATTTAGAGATGAAAAGTTACATTATAGAAGTACAATTAGTCAGAAGCATTGCAATAAGTAATACATTGGACTAAGAGTCTGTATCAACCACCAAATCTTTACTGAGGACTATTTCTACTAATATTATTAAGAGGAAAGATTTGATTGATGACTTTGTTGGTTTGTAATGATTTAACTCAAAAGTACATAACCGATTTTAAAAATTATTTCACCATTAGTAAGCTATATTATCACCGAGTAACATCTATATATTTGATGATTTCGACAGAATTTCTTTGAAAAATTTCTAATATGAAGCCGGGTGCGCTAATCAATATATAATTTATGAATTCTTAATATTTATATGAAGCAAAAAGAAATGGAGATTATCACGCTCTACATCAACTTACCAATTATTTTTCTTATAACAATCTCAAAGATGCTAGCCCGAAGTAGTAATATCTAATGTACTGACGAAAAATATAAAACATATCTAATTATTACCGATTTCAAAAAGCACATGTTTTGTTAAAGCATCCTTTAACAAAACATTATTATAAAGCAAATACACTTAAAATTGGTAAATAGAAGATCAACATCATGTCTATAACTACCAATTCATCCAGCACCATATATTTATATCAATACCAGTAAGACAATAGGATTCAATGAATTCTGATCGGATCCCAGTATCGTATGCTTAATTCATTTATCCAGTATAATAAACAATTATTGATAGTCAACAGTAATGAGGCGAATGGCGTCAATCACAGGTGTCATAAAAACTCAAAAATAAAAATCTTTTATCGCATTTATTTTCTATTGATTTTTATTTTAATAATTATATTTGTCTATAGTTTTAATATTGGTTTGTTTACAGTGCCGGTTTTAGAAATAACTGTCGCCAATGATAAGGGGCTTGTAACGATCCCTTTTCATTGAAACGATTGATATTTTAGTTACTAACGTATATTTAAAAAGATTAAATCTTTTTTTGTTGTCGGCAGCTGCCAGAAATCCAGTTCTGGATTTACCCCGTCCTATTTGACCCCATTGTCCCCACTTGATCCCGTTTGTCCCCTAAAGCCGGCACTGGTTGCAATAATGCGATGATCGCGCATTCAATGTCATTCATATCGTTTAAGTGAATTTGAATAAAAATGTACTGAAAATATATTGTTAATATCCCTACGCGTGTTGTTATTACAGATTAATCCCCAAAATTGTTTATTTAATGCCAATTTTTTTTATCCTGTCTAGGCAAGGCGAAAGAAAGAAGCAAAAACCGCACACCATACAGCTAGGTGCGGAAGTGTCAGGATCTTTGAATTCTCGACTTCACGCTGCCCCTAGCGAATTGTTACTCAATATCTTTATTGCACTCCATTTATAGCCCAGTCATACTAGAGTTTCACTTCGGAATGATAGATAATAAGCTGTAAACTCGAATGCACCTTTATTTTAGTGTTCTAGAAGTTGTCTCAAAAGTCTCATAAAATCTCGTGTCTGCGCCGTAAGTTATTCAAGGTCAAAGATTACAAAAATCAGTTTCTCGTGATTATCTCGGTTTTTATAGCTCCAATGTTAAAATTAATATAAAATTGTAGAGTATAAAATTTGCAACAAATTTTGCCAAAAATATTTTTCATCCTTCCAACCGTTTTTGAGATAGAGGGCGGCGAATCCGCAGCGCTCGGCTATACTCACTGTAATGCAAGGTCAACCGTGAATATCATTGAATAATACCTTGTATAAAGTTATTATATTATTGAAATATCATTAACAATAAATAATTTGTATTATTTATTACCTAGTTTATAACATTTTGCATATATCTTAAATTTTTATTTAATAATACTTACCTACTTTGTGTAATTTAAAACTCATGAGATGAAATACTTATTGTTTATCTTAAATTTATAATAATTTACTTAAAGTAGATTTTAAGTAGAAATAAAACGGATAAATAGATTGTAATTTTATCTGTAGCTATATATTTCTTACAATTTGAATTGAAATGAAATGCAAATATATAAATCTTTAATTATTTAAAGAACAAAAGTATTAATTTTCTTCTTCTTCATCGTCGTCCTCTTCTGGACACGTGAAAATGTCTGTTTCGTTGTCATCATCTTTGTTGTCCTAAATCGTTGATACCAGGCCTTCCAGAATTTCTGTGTTAAATGAACTCTCTTCCTCAGAGTCACTTTGTGATGAAACAGAATTGATGCAAGCTTCTCCATTACACTAGCCACAAGCTAAAGTGCAATTGCATGCCAGACTTTCTGCACCCACAGCGTACACCACATCCATTCTTACAATTACAAAATAGTGTATTAAGTAATTCCGCAGGAGCTGGTGGTAATATTGTTGTTATTGGCTCCAGTAGTTCATTTTGCAGCAGCCAACCCCATTCCTGGGGTTTTAATCATGCCCTAACCAATTAACAATTTATATGCTGATGGGCTGCACTTGTCAGTGGTAGATTGGACGACTGGACAGGTTTATGAAGCTTTGTAGACTTTATGAACTGAATATATCGAAGATGATCGATATTGTCCTCAGTTATAGGAGCATATAAGATATATGCAAAATGTTATTGATATTTCAATAATTTAATAACTTTATACAAGGTATTATTCAATGATATTCACGGTTGACCTTGCATTACAGTGAGTATGGCTGAGCGCTGCGGACTCTCCGCCCTCTATCTCAAAATCGGTAGGAAGTATGAAAAATATTTTTTTTTAAATTTGTTGCTAGTTTTATGCTCTACAATTTTATAATAAATATTAACATCATTGGAGCTATAGAAACAGATCGCGAGAAACAGATTTTTGTGACTTTTGATCTTGAATAACTCACACGAGATTTTATGAGACTTTTGAGACAACTTTTAGAACACTAAAATGAAGGTGTATACGAGTTTACAGCTTATTATCTCTCATTCCGAGGTTTATCCCTTTTTTCTGTTAAGTGACTGGACTAATATTAAATAAAGGTGTTACACAATATCACAGTAGGTACAATATGGACCCTGTTTTGCCAATCTGTGTGTCTCCTCAATCCATACGGACATGACATCTATTGTCTATTTCAATCTCCAAACTATATTAAGTGCTGATTGAAACTAAAATTACTGTTGTACAGAATTTGAATCAATACTTAAATTTAAATTTTATAACCTTGCATAAGCATTCAACATGTTTTCCCTCTCCACAATCTTCCTCAAACGATCTTGAACTTTTAAACTTCGCAAATCGTTTTAAGATATGATTGCGAGTGCCGACGACGACAGCGTTCCACAAGGAAGCACACTAGTTCCCGTTCTATATTTATATAAATAAAAATCAATTGCCATATGCAAGTCGGAGCATCACTTAAGAACGGCTCGACTGATTTGGCTGTTTTTTTTTTGTTTGTAATTGTCAGGACAAGGTTTACTTGAACGAAAATGCCGAAAACTTAAATAGTATTTTAAATGGAAAATTACCTGAATTGTATTTTTGTATAGATTTACAGGACAACGACTGTTGGGTTGTTAATAAAATTCGATTTGTAAATTACCTACGTTAGTTTAATCTTCAGAGGAAACAGTACCTACGATAATAGCGTTCTCTATATATAATCTTATCAGAAGCACCGAAATTCTGGCAGTTTGTGACTAATGTCGACCAATTAACGACTAATTATTGGTGCAATCAAATACTCGCTAGGCATTTGTGGTTCCCGACATATTGAGGTGGCTGTGCCAAGATGAGTGCTCGTCTTGGCACAGCCACCAATAACCCTTATATATTTTACACGGGGGCTCGGTCAATGCTCATATTTTGTGGTCGAATGTCGACTAATTATTGGTATATATATATATAGTTAGATCTTCGTTTGGTGCTGTGGTTTTGGAAATACAAGGTGTCTGTGCCAAGATGAGCGCTCACTTTAGCACAGCCACCAATACGTCCTTGTATCTTTTAAACGGCGGACTAACCAATTCTGCTACTTTACCACCAATTTCGACAAATTCACCACGTAAACAGATTTCCAGTTTGCGATGGTGGCTGTGCCTAGATGAGACAAACCTTGCAATTTTGTACTATATAAATAGAGTAGGTTTGGAAGCGTCAATAATACAACAATATTAATATTAATTCCAATTTATTAACGACATTAGCTACTATAAATAAATAACTAAAACATGGTTTGTAATACTTTTGGTAACTACAATTGTCTATGACAGATAATATAATTATTATCGAAAATTGTTTATGATACAGTTTTGGCGCGAAAACTGCCGCTTTCACGTCAATGGCGCTAGTGAGACGAAAGATTATATTTACTTGACTTTTAATTTACAATGGAAATGACATATTGATCGATTTCGATATACGTTTAACATTTAGTTACAACCTTTTATTCAATATTAATACAAAAAATAATCAACAAATTCATAATCAATATTTCATAATTTTGTCACTCCATTTTAAATTTATTTATTGTCACTTTAATTAAACATAGATCTTTATTTACAATAAATCTCATATATTTTATATTCTGTAATAATTTATCTTTTGTCCCAATAGCGACATCTTTGTAACATTTTTATCGACTATGACAGAATGTTACATTAGGCGATGCTACATCTGAGTAATAAATAATATATATCGAATATTTTTTTGTACATTACTTATCTGTTCTGTGGCCATTTCAACATAATCCTTATTTTTACTTACAAATAATATTTTGGATAACATTTTAGTTACCTATGTCTGTTTTCATTTAGAAGTTGCGTCTTGGTTTCTAATGTATTTTGGTAAAAGGGATGTTGACATTTTAGTGGAGTCTACTCAAAGGGCAGAGTGCGTAATAAAATCAGCATTTTGTTAACATAATTATAATATGGCAACTTTTTGTACAAGTGTAAAATTCGGCCAGCGTTTCTAAGAAGTTTTTCAGTTGAATATTGTTTTATACACATCTATGATATTGTAGATTCAAAACCCACAAATTGAAAGATAAAAGAAGAATATTTACTTATAATTATTTTGGGAAAACTTTTACGTTTACTATTGAATTAAAATTCCAAATTATTAGTATTTTCCATCTTAACCAATGCTTTTATTTGACACCTATGTGTGTAGTATCTAAGCAATGACCGACGGCAAAACTAAGCTATAAAACTGAATCTATCCCCACTAAAGCAGACCTTAATCTAAACGATTTAATTGGCTGGTAAAGTACACATCTGTAGTATAAAGGCACGGGGCACGTCAATTTAAGTGCCAAAGTAAATACATGAAAAATGTTTCAGTCATACATAAACACTCTGCCCTTTTCCAATGAAAGAATTCAAGCCTTAATATTACCGATGATGGCGTTGACCACTTCGGTTGATGACGCAGTACCTCCCACGTCAGGTGTCAGTACCCTAGAAAGGGAAGAAACATTGTTTGAGAAGAATTTTACTACAACTTTCTAAAGGAAAAAGAGTGATGGACCTGTATACTTGCAAGAAGAATCGGTCTCTGTTTGAGAATCAAGCGTAAGTCTATATATGTATGTCTCAAAATCGGATTAGTATTGTTGAGTTTATTCTTTACAAACACCAATATTTTCTCTGCATAATATGTGTCGAAGGCTGGTACCAGTTTTGTTATGTTTATTTCAGCCTGCACTTTCCCACTTCAGACAAAGGTAGCGTACCTTTAAGATGTAGAAAAGCAAGAGCCTCTTGCTTTTCTACATCTTTCTGTTATAGTAACTGTAGGATAGTTTGCATCAGTATATCCGGTAGCAATTTAATTCGTCCTACCGACCACTTGGCCACTTAGCACCATCTGGAATCTGTTTATTTATTTTACTTGTTGGCCACAGATGGCCTTGACAACTTCACGCGGTCTATAGGTGAGTGCAGAAGGCTTCCAACCCGTTGAACATCTGGAATCCAGTCCATCTATGCTGAATTTAGCCCATGCCTTCTTGCGCATACTCGAAACGTGTCCAGGTCAATTCCATTTGAGTTTTGCTGCTTTCTGGGTGACATTTGCGATTAGTGGCTTGGAGCGTATTGTGGTATTTTAATTCCTATGATACTACGCTTCGTAGGTCCCAAAATTATGAATAGGTACTAGCGATCCGCCCCGGCTTCGCACGGGTACTACACTGCCTCCAAACATCACCTTATTGCAAAAACTAGCAATTGTAACCATCGCTTCGCTTCGCATATCTTCAACAATCATCGTCATATTTCAATACACCTAAAACTTTCCTATGAATCAGTCTATTATTATTATATTATATATTATTATTATATTATATATTATTATTATATTATATATTATTATTATATTATATATTATTATTATATTATATATTATTATTATATATATATATAGTGCCTCGGAGAGCACGTTAAGCCGTCGGTCCCGGCTGCCGTGAACGTCTATGGCAGTCGTTATTGCGAAAGTCAGTACCCTCTAATATCCTGACACTGGTCTAGCCTTAGGGTATCGTTAGCCTTCGGGTTGCGGAGGTCAGGTGGCAGCCGCTCCGTGTAAAAACTGATATCCAGTCAAATCCTGTTAGACCAGAAAAGTCGGCCCCAAGTGACTTGGGAATAATAAAGGCTAGGGAGAAGAAGATATTATTATTATGTCCCAGAACTTTTTTATGGGTGAACCGATTTTAATTATTCTTTTTTTATTTGAAAGCTGGTGCTTTCCATTTGGTCCCATTTAAATTTGACTTCGAGTACATTGATGATGATCTCATTTTTTTTCTTGTCTAGTTATTCTCCAGTTGAAGTCGGTTTTCTTTTTTTTTTTAATTTTTCTTTATTTTATAATATGTCGTGATACAGTGATAAGATAAAGGCTGACCTGTCAACGTTGATGGTCTTCTCCACCGCGTCACGTATGAGGTCGGCGTGGTAGCGATTTCCGAGGTGCTCGAGCATGTCCACCGACGCATTGATCATGGCGATGGGGTTCGCAACGTTCTTACCGGCGATGGCGGTACCTGACAAAATTGATTTATTTAATGATTTCCAACAAAGGAATATACAATAATATACATATTATAAAGCAATAATAAAGTTCTTTATAGTCCCTCAATTATAGGAGACCACAGCTTGCAAATTGTAAGTAAGTACACTTAACGTAACTTAATAACAAAAATTGTATTCTATACATAAAAGTTTAAAAAAGAGTTAGAATGTTTAAAAGATATTATTTAGGCTTAGTTCCATCGGCTATACTGACCGGTATTCCTGGTACCAGGTTCAAAGACCGCGTAGTGGTCGCCATAGTTCCTGCCAGAGAGCAGGCCCGCGCCTCCCAGCAGTCCACACACCACGTTGGACACGATAGACCCGTACAAGTTTGTCATTAGCATCACGTCGAATTGATGAGGTCTGGAAGTGGAAAACACGATTTTGATACAATAATAATACAGAAATTGTTTCAGCTCTAACTGTAAATCAAGAAAGAAAACAAATTAGTTAAAAAATATGTTCTTATATTGTCTTACATTTACGCGAATGAAATATTTTTCCATACTTTGAAATTTAACTACTTTATACATACTGAAGGATACATTTGACGTTCATATGTGTTACTTTGTGACCTACATGAATAAACATATTTTTGATCTGATTACTATAAATACTATCAATAATAAAGGTTTAAAAAAAATTCGATAAGATCCGTATCAAGTAGCTTAATTTCAATAGATTTTTGATTTTGCTCAACACCAGAATTTCGAATTTATTGACTTGAGTTTAATGTATTTACAGTGCACAATATCGTGTAATTCAGGTGCTTCTAAATTACGAATATTTTACTGAGATATGTGGCTGCAATGTTGCCGAATATAGCTCGGCCAGTAAAAAAGCATTCGAATTCATGTGCCATACTAAACATAATTATTTTGATAACCATATGCGCATATTCTTTGACATGGCAATTACTGTCAGCCAGTATATTGCAGCCACACATGCATTGATTAGTGCATATAGCCGTTTTTGAGGTTAGATACAAATTTTCTGTCAAGAAATTCGCAGAAGCAAAATATACGACAATATAGGCATATTATGTAATATGTTTAGGTATCATGTAAGTTGTAAGCACATGGTTGGGTTAACTGCCTCTGTGGCGCAGCGGTAGTGAATGCGACTCCTGTGCATGAGGTCTCGAGTTCGAATCCCAGGTCGGGCCAACAAAAACTTATTGGGATTTTCTGTTAAGAAATCTCAATACGAGCCCGGAGTTAAGAAGTTGGCGGTGTTAGACATCCCCGTCCCTCGGCAAGCACATAAAACCGTTGGTCCTGCGCCCGGTGTCTCTCCGATCGTGTCGGATTATCCGTCCCATCGGATCATGAGGGTTAGGGAACAGAATGGACTTGTGTTTGCGCACATACTTGTGCACTATAATATATCCTGCGCAGATGGCCAGTCTCCGTTAAGATTGGCCGCCGCGACCGAAATTCGGTCAGGAGGTCATTATAAGCACATGGGATCTAAAAATATAATAGCTGACATAATGTAAGTGCATACACATTTCCTTGAGGTAGACAGATGTGTGATTGAAGATAGGCATGAGACTATTGTATATTTTCTTAAAACAGACCCAGCGATAGCCTTTTACTTTTCCAGAAGATTACATGTTTTATAGACACTCTTTATTACTACTGTCTTATTTAAGAAAATTCTAAAAAGCTTTTTAGTAAAAAAATGTTATTATAACTTAAACGACTACTTAAACGACAATTTTGCCAATCTTAAAACCTTACAGTGACATCAAGCATTAGAACAATTATACATACATGTATCTTTTAAATAAGTAATATAATTTTATTTTATTTTATAATTGTATGACATTTTATAATTTTATTGTTCTCACATGACATTATTTTGAAATTTTAAGAAATTATTATGTGTGCCTGACATTATTAAAGATCTGCAAATGTAAACCCATATTCGCAAATGAATAAATGAACTATGAGTTATGAATTATGAATTAAATTATGAATAAAATCAATATTATTACGAAAATGTTACTACTCGGTCAATGAATGTTTGAAGGACAAAATGTTGTGAATACATAGCAAACAAAATAGATATTCTAATTTGACATTTTCAGTTAATTGACATACTTATACATTACACCTAATTTTATTTTTATTTGGTTATTAATAATGTTTGTCTTATCCAATATTTATTGACGGTATTGACATAATTGTATAATGTATGTTGAAACTTGGTAAATATTATTATTTAATTCTGATACTTATTGAAATTAAATTATTAAATCTTCTTATTTTATGTAATATTTTGCATGCCAGCCTGGTTGAAATATGGTGGTACTCACTACTTTAATTGTAACAACTATTTTTGTAATACCCATAGATCGCAAAATAAATGATTTTGAATATTGAATATTGAATTTTTGAATTTTTGAATTGTATTACTGACTACATTTTGCTCGTGGTTTGGCTAACCTAAATGTAGGTCCAGGTTAGGTTAAGTGAGTAACAGTCCTTTTTGTTTATGAAAGGTACCCTATGTCCATTTCTGTACCCTTAATAATGTGTATTCGAAATTTCATAATGAACGGTCGAGTAGTTAAGGCGTGAGAGCGTAACAAACAAACTCACATCCGCATTTATAATATTAGTTAGGATATTCTCTTTAGCTTAATGTGTTGATACAGCTGATACTAACTTGGCAACAAGTTGCATGCAACAGTTATCGATGATCATGTCATTGTGTTCAATCTCCGGGTACTCCTTGGCGATACGGCGCGATGTCTCCAAGAACAGACCGTCAGACAGCTTCATGATGTTCGCCTTGTGGACTGTTGTCACCTGTAACATGAGAAATAGGGGTTTTGAATAATTGCTAACGACCCTTCCCGGCTTCGCACGGGTAGTACAAAACCTTAACAAATTATTCACCTAAACCTCCCTCATGAATCACTCTGTCTATTGGTGAAAACCGTATGAAAATCCATTCAGTAGTTTTACAGACGCGACGGGGGACTTTGTTTTATAATATGTAGACCAAATTTTGGTCACGCCGACCAATCTTAACGAAGACTGGCCATCGCATGAGATATTATATTGCACAAGTGTGTGCGCAAACACAAGTGCACTCTCTTTTCCCTAACTTTTATGATCCAAGGATTTTTATTCTTGCATATATTAACAATAATAATTCCGGGTGCACACACCTTCTTGCGTCCGTTCTTCCTGGCGAATTCGAAGGCGAAGCGCGCCACTCTCTCAGAGTTGCTCGCTGTTACAACCTTCATGGACTCAATGACACCGCACACAGACTCATGCTCCAACATGGCGTATTCACCCTCTGTGTTTTGTCTGTAACATATTAATTATTAATCAGCCATACAGAAATTCTTCCTTCAAGCCTGTACATACTACTACTACTGTATAAATTGTCTTTCAAGTTCCAAGTACAGGCTTGCCTAGTTTTGGGTAAATGTAACGCAGGCATTTTGCATTAGAATCGAATATAATTTCATTGAACCTTGTTCCTATTCAACCTTGCAATAATCCATCACTATCTCAGCCTAAAAACGTCCACTGCTGGACATAAGCCTCCTCCTTCCACATAGACTGGCCTTGGATAGCAATAATTACTCTAAAATAAAAGGTGGTAAACTAACCTAATGATGCTAATATTGATGTCCTTATGTCTGGTGGTGATTCCTGGGAACGACTTGCAGTTAAGTACATACGCGTACATGTCCAGTTCGTTACGAAGAGCGACATTGCGTGACGTCACGTATGTAGCTTCGCTTTTTGTTTCGATGTTGCCCTGGAACAAAATTAATTATTCATTACAATCAATATGATTAATAATAATAATAATAATAACATTAATGTCTCTTCCACAAAGGCATCTTATATCTAACAAATATACATATTACAGAATATAAGCTGATTCTTATTAACGGTTTGAACTTAAGTCGCCCGCAGGCTGCCAGTCACAATTGATTTTCCAGGTTCCTGTATTCTGCCCTGGTAATCGATATAGCAGTAAGTCAGAAAAGGCGGTTTCGAGAAAACAGCGCGCAAAGATTTTGTTACAATTTTAACGTTTGTGGTGAAACTATACACTCGATTTCTATGTTCTATATGTCAAAAGAAAGGGAAAAATATGTATTGTTACGCCCAGTGACATCTCTCGGCATTGTGGTAAAGACTCGGCAGTTCCGTCTAATAATTTACACCGCCATTTATTGACATCTTACGGAACTACGTAGTACGGTACGAGAATCTTAGAGAGAATGCTGGTACTTTCTCGAATCATCGTACTGTTTACATACCGAGAACAGCGTTGCTAGAAAGCTCTAGAAACGCCTTACCCGCGTATAAATAGGGCGCACGCGCACCGCCGAGTCAGTTTACAATCGTAAGCGATCAAGTGTTCATCGAAGCGATCGGAAGCGGAAATACTACGGAGTTTGAAGCAGTACAGTGAAAAAGTGTGGTATAGTGTTTGTTGTGTTTTAAATTTAATTGTGTGTTTGAATAAAACGTGTTTTAGTCGGTAATATTGTTTATATTCTTATCCGTCGAACCCAGCACGTAACAGTATTTTACAGTAGAATAACAGTATCTTAACATTTTTATTAGGGTTATCGTAAAACATCCCAAAGTCAATCGTGTCTTTATTACTATATTCTTAGCTAATTTAAGTTTAAAGATCTTTATTAACTCAAAAGAACATACAGAGCACTTAATGAGCATAATAAATTACATTATAAATACAAAGTATTAAAATATATGACAGTAGTGCGTTTTAAAAGTAATGGCTCCAAAAAAAGAGTGCTTATAATAAATAGCGTAGCAGACGTTTTGTGAAACTTTGCTGCAATAACATACTACGATGCTGTGTATCTTTAATATTTTTCATGTTTATAGACTTTTGTTCTGTATTATTACTATAATTATTATAATTAAATAGTATAAAAAAAAAGTTTTATTCATATTTATGTAAGAGGACAGTAACTGTCATAGATACTGCACTCTTGCTTAGTAGTTATTTCATATCGCTAAATTGCTTACAGAATTCAAGCATCATAGTGCCCTTTACCTTAGATCTTGAAAATATTTTAGACTATTTTACTATGGAGTAAAGAACTTGACTGCATTTTACTGTAGTGTTTTAAGTTAGGTGTTATCAGAATTTAATGAGCAGTATGTCTATAAATAGTAGGTAAAAGAACAAAAAACCATTAAAATAACATCAAAACCTCGTTTTAGTCAATAAATATACGTAATCAAAGACATCAAATCAGCTTAAGAGTTCATTTGACAGATCAAATATCCCATTGGCTCTGGTTTTTAGGTACATAATTATTCTTACAATCTAACTGACGTGTAGCTTTCGCGTTAATTATAAAACATAAACAATAAGATCAACAATCTTAATTCTAATTATTTGGCATAAGCCTTATGTACCTAATTAAAAACGGAAAATTTCTCCCCAAACTGGGTCCCCATAAAGGGCCATGGACCGCACGACGAGCCTCCGGCAGGAGGTGCCTGGCCCCCGTAGGTTGGGCAGCAGACGCGCGAGCGCACCTGCAGCGTCCAGAAGACGGGGGGCCAGTCGACGAAAGTGGGCTACAAAGTCCCATCGGCTGTCGAGCAGGAGACCCAGATACTTAAGGGTTGGCTCGACAGCGATGTGGACCCCTCCTACCATGATGTGGGACCCTGGAGGTGGCCGTTTCCGAGGACTCTGCGAACAGACGGCCTCGGACTTGGACAAGGCCACCTCAAGTCCCAATCGCCGGATACGACTCACTACTCTTAATCACTTAAACAAAAGTAGCTAACTTCAAAGAGCTTTGTAACATAAAATAGGCTATAAGTCCTTTAAAATAAAAAAAATATATAATTTCCATAAAATTTCTTTAAAATAAATAAGACACGTAAACATGCATTATAATTATAATTTTAAATACAAGTTTCCAGTTTTACCTTCTTCTTCTCTCTAGCCTTTATTATTCCCAAGTCACTTGGAGTCGGCTTTTCTAGTCTAACCCGATTTGACTGGATATCAGTTTTTACACAGAGCGGCTGCCGCCTGACCTCCGCAACCCGAAGGCTAACGATACCCTAAGGCTAGACCAGTGTCGGGATATTATAAGGCACTGACTTCCCAATAACGACTGCTATAGATGTTCATGGCAGCCGGGACCGATGGCTTCACGAGTTTTCCGAGGCACGGAGCAGGCGATAATTGACAATCAATACGCACATAATTTCGAAAAGTCATATAACTTCCGAAAGTCAGAGGTACGCGACGTGGATTCGAACCCGAGACCCTCTGCATTGCAGTCTGTTGGTCTCCCCACTGAGCTATCGCTGCTCTAGTTTCCAGTTTTACCAACCATTAAAAAATTTCATTAAAACTGCGCCGAGCGTAAGACAGATAATGACAGAGCTCGTGCGGCGCATATTCAAATCGGCGCGCAGCCGCCATAGTAAAATTGTATGGAGGATTAGAAGTGCTTTTTTGATAAATATGTATCTTTATTGTCAACCAATAACTTAAATATTTGGGACGGACAAATTGTAATATAACTATTTATGTTACGTTTAAGTTGTAATAGGATAGATTTCTACTGTTATAATCTAAAAATCACGTAACACGAGCTCACGTTTTTTGCATTTTTCGAGCAAATTTACGTAATTTTGCAGGCGAAAATATTTATTATTTTAAGTTTTTTACACTGAGTAATTGTAAACACATTCATTGTTATGGTAAATGTATATTTTATATTTGTATTAAATAAAAAGTGTTGATCTTATTCACTTAACTGTGACCGCCTGTTTTGACACATTTCGCTCGTCGCAGTCTTAAGTTGTTAGTCTAGATCAGAGGTTCCCAGACTTTTTCCCTCATAGACCACTTTCAAAATTTAGCAGGTTCCGGTGGACCCTCTGTAGCTACATTTCTACCATATTCCTCCTTGGCATTCGTATTTATATTTGATCAAATCTCTATGGGCTGACCATTTTTTTTTAGACCCCTGCTTTTATATATGGAATATGCAAGTTTTTACAAGTAACAGTCACTGAGCTTCTTAAAATATTATCTGCCTGCATTGATAGGTGAAATAAAGCCAACATTTTAGTTCTTCACTATCAAAAGCAAATAAATTTTCGTGGACCCCCGCTTACGAATTGTGGACCCCTATTTTTTTGTTACGCCAACGTAGACCCCCGTCGAGTCTCACTTTTGGAAATAATGGTTTAGATCTTTTACCTAACAAAATTGACGACACACAGACAAGAGAAACTTCCTGTAGCTTCACAGGAGCAAAAAAAAAAGTTTATAAAAGTAAAATTATGAAATTAAACTGCTATATACGGATTTTATCGCGTTGTTTATTTGACACTTTATTACAAAATGTTGAAAATTGTCTCCCCGTGACCATCAGCCATGCTGAAAAGCAACCGAAACGTCGGGGAAAGTGTAAAAATAAATTAAATCTAAATAGTTTAATAATAATTTAATTAGCTTAAAAATTAGTAAAGTTTAATAGTAGTAGTAGTGTAACAATTTTCAAAATTTTGTAATAATGTGTCAAATAAACAACGCGATAAAACCCGTATATAGCAGTTTAATTTCAATGAATAATATTCGCGTAAATAGAAGACAATATTAAGTACAATTATGGCTATTATGCGCTTTAATTGATTACTGAAAACTGCATCAGTGGGACCATAGTAATAAATGTTAAAACTGTCAAGAAATTCTCTTTGTAAATTGTATGCTTGTTTGCAACAATAGTTATATCTAGTACCTTGAGGCAGACACCGTTTCTCTTGATGGTAGTGATAGCGTATTGGACATCCTCATCATGGTCCACATCGGGATCAATGTCCACCAGCTCGAAGTCTACGGGCGCTCCAATATATCTGAAATAAAATGAGACAGTTTAACTACAGACAAAACTAATAAATTTCCGTGATAGCCTATTGGGAGACCGTTGGACTGCCCGCAGAATACTCGAGTTCGACCCAAGGCACGCATCTCTGACTTTTCAAATTGCGGATTAAATAGTTAATTATCGCTTGCTTTACCGATAAAGGAAAACATCGTAAGGAAACCTGCGTGTCTGAGAGTCCTCCATAATGTTCTCGAAGATATGTAATATCTGCCAACCTACAATGGGCCAGCATGGTGGACTATGGCCTAACCCTTCTCACGGAGAAGAGGCTCGTGCCCAGCAGTGGTACAGTTTAATACAGGGCTAATATTATTATAAGAAATTTCTATGTTAGCTAGTAAATCTATTTTCTACTAATTTTAGTCTAATTTTAAAAAGACAACTACAGCACTACGAGTAAATCCTGTGTCGCGGGGATCTTTACAAACATTCAAACAACAGACTTAAAGAATACCCAGATTTGGAACAACTATTTGTGTATCACACAAATTTTTGTCCCATGTGAGGATCAAACCCTCAACACTTGACACAGTAGCAATGGTGAGGCCAGCATTTAAACCACTACGCCATCCGTGCAGTCAAAAGAGCTAGCATTCTGACAAACTATCGTGTACTACGACCACATTACCAACCACAAAATTCTTATTATTGTATTGCTCTAACTTTAGTACGTAATTATTAACCACAACTGTAATTCGGAGCGGAGACCTGGTGACCTATAACACAGGTTTCTACCTAGCTTAGGCACCAGTCCTCCATAATATTGTCTTGGGAAACTATACTACTTACTAAGCATCCCCAGTGAGCAACGATAGCTCAGTGGGGAGACCAACAGACTGCAATGCAGAGGGTCTCGGGTTCGAACCCACGTCACGCACCTCTGACTTTCGGAAGTTATACAACTTTTCTAAATTATGTGCGTATTGATTGACAATTATCGCCTGCTCCGTGCCTCGGAGAGCACGTTAAGCCGTCGGTCCCGGCTGCCATGAACATCTATGGCAGTCGTTATTGGGAGAGTGTCGACACAAAAGATCGCACTGGGTCGAAGTGTCGCCAGTCTGCACTGACTGGCCCCCACATAAGACACATACATACTAAGCATAATATTTGTAAATACCTGAAATATTGTGGTGAGAAAATAAACATATTTTATTATTATTATTATAGTAATGACTAGCTGACCCGCGCAACTTCGTCTGCTTTACATAAGAGAATTTGCCCCATATTTGCAACATTTTTCATTGATGCTCCGCAGCTATTATTCGTAGCGTGATGTTATATAGCCTATAGCCTTCCTCGATAAATGGGCTATCCGACACTAAAATAATTTTTCAATTCGAATCAGTAGTTCCTGAGATTAGCGCGTTCAACAAAACAAACAAACAAACTCTTTAGCTTTATAATATTAGTATAGATAGTATTGATACAGAAATGCATTCTTAAGTATATGCAGTGTCATTATCATATGCACTCAGCCAAATCAATTAGTTTTCCTTGCATAACTCAGGGTTAAGTCTTGATTATGTCAACATGATAGGCATGAATGAAATTATAATTAATAACTAGATTTTGCCTGCGGAATGTAGGTTAGGTAAGATTAGTAACAGAGCTTTTGCTGGATCTGGATTCTGGAAACAGGAAATGACATACAGTACTTTTACCTTATGTCATTTTCTGTTTCCCTGACAAGACAATGTACATGCGAGATTTTATGATGATCAGTGGAATTAAGGTGTGAAAGTGTAACAAACAAATTCACATTGCCATTATTCGCATATAGTTAAGTTAGATAAGTTAAGAATTCATTTACATCTATGCTGTTTTCAAAAGTTAATTAATCTTATAATTCTCATAGTTAATTTAATCCTTTAGTTAGGGACTTTTATTACTATTGCAATATGCCAGTCTCATTGTAGCCTAAGCTGATACTAAGAATTAGACTTCACTTATCCTACGAGCCTGCATATGACCTTGCAGCCTCACTCATTGGTTCGGCCAAAATTCTTTCAACAGTATTTGCTCAAGTGTCTTCTCCGGTTGTTTTACAATGGTAGCGTGTCGGCCGGGGGCATAACGGAATAACGAATTTTCACTGTGGGGTGCGTCCCGGCCAGGGGCGTACCAGAATGGGACCCTAATGGCCAGACCCAACTTTTTTTTATATGTAAACTTGTTGATTATACTCTGACATTGTCTCCTAGTCTTGACACAATCCATAAACAAATGGTATACATTCTCCACTGCATCACAAAGCTAACAATTTGGAGAATCACTTTTATGCATGAGGCAAACTTAGCTGTTGAATTATGTCCCGAATGGAGTCTCCACATTTTTTAACAATAAAATAATGTGATGCTTCAACACTATCAAACCATGGAACCCAAGGAGGCCCCGCCTGCATGAGCCTATACCATATGGTTGTTTGCTTCTAGTTCCCAAAACGTTTTCTTTTTCAGACAGACATGGTTAGCAGCCAATGCATGCGCGCGCATCCATTTCGTAGTGATTAGACACACAAAGCTAATTATATTTTATAGAGAACCAATTAAAATATTTAATAATCTCAGTGTTTATCAAATATTTAATAATGTTTACTGCATATCAATAAGTAAGTACCAGAGTAAAATGAATTTAACTCATTAAATCTCATTTCTATACATGTGGTATGTAACTAGTCAAAACCAGTTTCAATAATTGTGTTTGTACTATGAACTTGTTAGTATTCCCTGACACCCATTTGAGCCATCAACTTATGCAATGTTTTTTTTAAGACTACTCCTGCGCTAAGTATAATTCCTGTATCATGGTGGATTTTCAAACATTCAAACAACAGACACAAAGAAGAAAGAGACTCTGAACAACCATTGATGAATCACAGAAAGAGTCTAGCAGGATAAGTTAGGGTCAGCGACCACAACAAGATAATATGAAAATAACTTATGTGGTGGCATTGGCGAGTATTTAAACAATATAAAAATTCCATAAAAAATATAAATGTAGACTATTATTTCTTCTAATGAATAGTTTTTCTTTCAATTAGTGTAGCTGCAATAGTTTTAGAAAAAAACTGTTTTGAAAAATACCCACTCTAGCATCTATTTGATCAATTATCTCCAGAACGCAGCAAAATGTGAGGCTGAAATTGTGTCAATGGTAAGTTTGTACCTCGCCAATGTTGCCACACAAGTTATTCTCAAATCATATTTTTGTGGCCGCTGACCCTATCTTATCCTGCTAGACCCATTTTGGTCCATGTAGAATACGAATACACAAAACTCGGCGCAGTAGCAGCGGCGAGGCGACCACTTAAACCACTGCGCCATCTGTGTAGTCAAATTTTTATTTACAATCAAAAAAATTTTAAGACTGCCTCTCCAACAATGGCATTCTGTGGCACAAAAACTTAGCAAGTATTCAAGTGGCGGGTGCAAGAAGTAAAGACAAAAAGAGTAGAGTTGCATCAAAAAATTTATAAAATATGAAGTCAAGAGGAGAATAATGATTAATTAACTGATAAGAGCAATGCATAATATAATATTAGAGTATGGGTCATAATTGTTTTGGTAAGTATTTATATATTGTAATTGCAGCAACAGTAAACTTGTGACCATGGCTGGTGTAACCTGGTCAAAATGTCAAGCATAAAAAATGTAAACATTATGCACTATTGCATTATTACCCGTTACATATTATATAATATATATCATGCAACGTGAAAGTTTAAGTTATTATTTCACTTTGATCAATTGTGGTCATGTGATTTGTATAATTTGGTAATAATTTACAAAAAAGGCAATATTTTTAATACATATACTATATATTGGCTGGATATATGGCTAGAAGTAGTAATCTCTGCCTACCTCTCTGGGAAACAGGTGTGAATCTATGTATGTGTCAATCTATGTATGTATGTATGTAGATATATGGCTGTTAAGCTTCACTGCTCCGAAATTAAATTAGGTTTTAAATTAGAGGTAAGTTCCAATCAGTTTCAATAAAAGTTTTATATTTTAAATGACTAGATAAATAGAGAGGTTGATGAACAAATGTTTTACTGACTGAATTTAGGAGTTGGTCAATTAATTGCGTTTGTGTCTATATAATGTGTGAGGTCACTCTTCTGAGAGTGGACACTTTCGTGCGTTCTAGGATTGGTAAAGTCACATTACACTTACACTTAGACTCGAAAGTCACATCCTCATAACACACACTTTTTTAATTTGTTTCTAGCTACAGCTATATATATATATATATATAATATATAATATATATATATATATCATTAGGTTTAGATAACAATAAAACTTCTATAATAATAACTCTAAGTCTACATAAGCTGGTATTGTCTCTATTGTCAAATCCAGCTGGGAAGAAAGCCAGAAATGAATATAAACAGCTGACTATAACCGAATTTTCGAACGTTTTTATTATGTTGATTCTAAAGGTTATGTTACAAAAAACTTACTTGAATATGTCCCTGACATAACCCATGCACTCCGGGCCGATGCCTCCACCAGGGAGCATGGTTACTGCGTGACGACCGCCATAGTGCGCCTTAGGAATCAGTTTCTGTTGCCTGATTACTGGAGTCTTATGCTGCATATCGAAATCAGAAAGTTGGGGAGCTGCCGCTGCAGAGCTAGCATTTGCAACACCCCGAACTTCGGGCAGAACCCTCAATTTTGATAATAATCTCACAGCCATCGCGTATTTTTCACTAAAAACCAGTCGCAACTGTTAAATAACCACAGGAAGAGGAAGATGGAAAATGGCAGGTGAACTGAGTTTTCTCCGCGAGATGGCGCTATTATGTCAAAGTTTCGAAATAGATGGCACCACAGGCAGAAGTTTGACAGTTACGATAACAATGTATGTTTGTAAACATGTTACAATTTGATCGAAAATAAATTGATGTGAAGGTTAATTGAGTAAAATAAGTATTTCGCTTTGTTTATATAGATTTTTAGATTATTCGTAACTCGGTTATATATTTTATTTATCCTTCAAAAAGGTTTTATCTAATAACGATGCACTGAGATCTGACTTAAACCTGGCAACATTTAAAGCTGGTGATTTTTTTCAAAGTGACATTTGTACTTTGCTTTTCCTTTCCCATCGGAGTTCTCGAACACGAACGGGTGGAGAGCGGGCGTCCATTTTGCTTCGCCATATTGAATTTGGTCGGACATCTTTGGACGCCATGTTTAGTCGGACATATTTTATAAACATTTTCGCGTAAATTTCAAATATTTTTGAGCCTAAATATCGAACTTTTTTTCACTGAAAACTGTGGCACTAGTTTCGGTAAAGATTACCTCGGAAAATTCCGTGCCAACGCATCTGTCCATATTTGTCTTCTGGGGGCCGTCGGTGCTTTTGTTACAGGATAAATACAGGTAAATTATTTCTATCGAAAACAGTACTTTTTGACGTATCGTAACAAGTGTTTTGTATTTTCTATGAAATTACGCATTTGCTAGGTAGTTAAAGGGTGATAGAATGAAGGTCATTTTATAAGGTATTGATGTGTGCAGCGTTTGGCGTGGTCATTTTATAATTATCTAAAAAATCGTCGGGTCGCGAGCCCGGCCGGCCGAGCTATGCTGCCAGTATACTCGCACCTGCCCGCAGAGATAGTTGTTTGACTCCAATGCACCACAAATGCGACACAATAAAAGTGAAAAATGATTTTCTCAGTGGGAGGCAACGAATTCTGATAAAACCAGTACGCTAGCGAGTGACGTACTTATTAACATTATTTACTCTGCAGTCCCATCTGTTTACATATTTCACTGTGCGTTTAAAATTAAATCATGGAAAACAAATCAGTTGTACTCGATTTATATTGTGAGTTGTTTTATTTACATCTGTAATCCAATGTTATTGTAATCAACGACTGATAGACGACGAATTTTATTTGACATCTTATAGGCAAAGGTATTTATGTCATACAGCCAAAGATGTTTCTATTTCGTTGTGGGATAGGCAATAGAGATACAATTTATTTTAATTAAATAGTTTCAATTCATATTTAGTTTATCACTATGCAAGAATAATAATAATTAATGTATGTAAATTCTAGCAGTATTGAAATTTGATTGACTTTCTAACATATTTATTTAAAAATTTAACATGTCTATTAGTATAATACCTCACATAATAGTTAAATACAATACCAATATTAAACTAAGAATATTAAAATCGTAATATCAAAAGAAAATATAACAATAGGAAAATGTGGATTATTCAATTTAATTATTATTCTAATTTAAACTAAGGTGTCATACAATCACAATACACTCAAAGTTTATATGTAGTTTACAAAAGATATGGTGCTTACCTATTTTGTTTTATCAAATTGTCCATGAAGAGATTATTGCTCTATGAATTAATACTTGTACTCACTTAACTTATAAGTTTTTATTTACTTATTTTATATCACATGCTTCTTTTGTTTTACTCATTTAATACCTACATTGCTTCTGTTGAAGTTGTTTATTGCCTCTAAGATTTAATGAAAACTGATGCCTATTTTTCAGAACTATCATCTAAAAATAAAAAATGACAGATTTGTTACATTTTCTAATTATTTGTCACAACAATTCTTCTAATCATGTATCCTTATTAGTATATAATACAATATTTCTTGAAATACTTTTAGCTGTATGTTTGTGCGCACTAATCACCACCATAGCTTAACCAACTATTTATGGGGTACCAAGATAAGGTTGGGATAATAATTTAGTGTTTGTCTCATTTAAATTGAGGTAGATATATTAACCTGCAAGCTCTCAAGGCTGGAGGCAGCTAGAGGTAGCCAGAAATGTATTACATCTGCATTATGCCAGCAATGGTTTTGAAGACCCACCTATATAATTATTTATTTGAATAGTCCCCTGTGACACAGGGCTTTGTGCCTCAAGCCAGAGTTACCTTTTAAAAATAGAAACTACAAATGTGTACGCTGAGAGCTATTTATCACATGCATTTCGTGGAATCATAGGCTAGCTACAGTCGCCCAAGAAAGTGGTCTACCAGTTATGTTTCTGTGAGATCAAATTTTTGCTAAGGTTGACTTTTCTAACTTGACACATGGCATGATGCAAATATAATACATGATAAAGATAGCAATGTGACTGTCAAACATTATTGCAAGGAGAAATCGATCTTGTTGTTTCATGATGTTCAAATGAACCTCAACTGTAGCGTGGTAAACCACATTATTGGCTAACTGTACAGTGACCGGTTACCATCACTAGGTCTCATATTTTGTGGCATTACTTTGTGCTTATGTAAACATCCAATTGTAAATATCAGGGTTTGTTACCTAGGTTGGGCAGTGTTCTTGAAAATTTCAGAAAGGAAAATGTGAATAATATACAGTACAATAGCTATACAGGTAACAAACTATGTACTAACTGTGAATCATTCAGTTACAATTAGTCAAATTACCAATTTTAAATTATATTAAGTAGTTTTCTGATAAGTAGACTACACAAACTTATTATAAAATCTTCAGGCCTTCAGGTACATTCTAACAATATTTGTTGTAAAATGTCAAATAAAAAAAGAAATATATATAGAATGGCTCTTTGTATTGTTCTTAGCTACCAATTAGCAATATCTGTTTACTAAAAAAGACAAGTAAGCAAATACTATATTTTGCCCACAGCTTCACTGGTGTTATTCTAGACATTGTTAATAAATTTCTATATCTTGGGATCAGTACTTTTTCTAGATCAAAGCTACCTTATGTCCTATTCTGTACCCCTGAAAACGTCTGTGCGAATTTTCATAATGATCGGTTTAGTAGTTAAGCTGTGAAACCGTAACAAATAAACTTCATTCGCTTCAGAAAATATTTACTTTATATAATGATATATGGAGCAGTGATAGCTCAGTGGGGAGACCAACAAGACTGCAATGCAGAGGGTCTCGGGTTCGAACCCACGTCGCGCACCACTGACTTTCGGAAGTTATATGACTTTTCGAAATTATGTGCGTATTGATTGACAATTATCGCCTGCTCCGTGCCTCGGAGAGCACGTTAACACGTTCAATGCCGCCGACACGCCTAGCGTGTTCTTGCTAATTTCTATAACTACGCCTCGAACACGCCAGGCGTGTTCTAAATGTTTTAGAGATATTACGAATATTTGCCTAAATTGCCTTTTGAAATTCTCAGTACATTATCCTCTAGCAATAACCTAAGTATAAGTGAGGTGGCCCCCGGAAAAACCCTTTAAATTTTTGCATTAAAAAAAAAGTGATTATGTAATGCCGAGAACACGCCAAGCGTGTCCACCTTATCAATTTATCAGAAGTTGTCAACAGTTTCTTTCGTTTTACTACTTCCGCTATATTAGGTGTATTCCCACAAATGTAAACACGCGTAAAGTGTATGGTATATGATATCACTGTCGTAAATAGGGAGATCTTGTGTTCCCAGTTAGTGCGACTAAAATCATTAAAAGAGATGTAACATTGCCGCACAACTCGTTATCGTTATAGAGATGCCGCTCGGTCGCAAAGTATTGTGCATAACTAAGTTATTCCTTAATAAACTGTTATTAACTTACAACAAATTCCTTCTTTGTATTACACACAATACTTGAAGTGCGAACGAGTTCCGATATGCCTACAAGTGTGAACGAGAGATCTGATAACAATGATTTATGACGCAATCTATCCTTTCGTGAACTTCATTAATAACACGATTTGTTTCATTATGTATAAAAAAAATTAAAAATATAGCAATTAACTTTATTAATTATACTACATTCTACTAATTACTAGAAATACCTATATAAGACATAATAATACTAATACTAACATATTTTGGATTATGTAGGTACATAGGTAGATTATTGTTTTACGACACCCGCAGGGTATGTAGGTATCTACTCATATTTATTTAATTCTTAAATCACTGTGTATGTATTAAAACATTAAATATATAAAATTAGTGCCTACATTAGTAAACAATTTGGTATTTGTAGTAAATAAATACGATAACATCAACAAAAAAGGTATCGTTAATGTTATGTATAATCTATTTCAAAATGACAACATGTTTACGATCTCTGATAAAATTACGATAATTACTTACCTAAAAATCTATTTCCAGCCATAATTCCAGGTTAAATCTCACTACCGTATTAGAATCACCTTTATTCTTGCGAAGCGAAATGCAAACTAACTGATATTCAGCGTTGAAACCGAGAATTAGACAAATTTAGAATTTAACTCTATCGAGGTGCCACTGAACACGCCTAGCGTGTCAATGTTTAACTAGATGCAGTACCGCCGACACGCCTGGCGTGTTCGCGTGCATTTATAGGGCGGCATCGCTATGAACTTCAAAAAAATTGTGGTGGCAGTGAACGTGTTAAGCCGTAGGTCCCGGCTGGCTCCCACATAAGATACATACATACTATATATTTTGCCTGAAATGAGAAATTGATGAGTCATTAATTCAGGTTCTGTTTAATGACTATTTGTCACTTTATGTCGTCTAACAAAGTGATTATGAATAATTATTATTGTATCATTATCATTCTTCCAGTGTAGCCGATCTAGTTACATAATCAAATTAATTAGTATTTCCAGTCATAATAATTATTTAATGAGCTAATTGGCTGTATTATTACATACATACATAGATTCACGCCTGTTTCTCAGAGGGGATCTGCCTAGAGACTATGGATTTCCATTTGCTACGATCCTGACACACTCCTCTGGCTTCTTTCACTTTCGTAACATTCCTCATACACGCTCGCTGGTTTAAGGTGCTCTTAATCGATCTGATCAAGAAAGGTTCGCCTAGGTCTTCTCCTTGCAACTGTTCCATTCACGCTAGCCTTATAATCTTTCTTAGTCAGTCTTTTCTCTTCCATTCTTTCCTCTTCCATTCTTTCTACATGCCCAAACCAGCTTAATATACCTTTTTCTATTCTCGACACTATATCCACTTTCAGGCCACATCTCTCTCTAATCACACTATTCCTTATTCTATCTTTCATAGTCACACCACATCAGCGCTCTCATTTCTACAGCATTTATTCTGCTCTCATGCTTCTTTTGCCATACCCAACTTTCACTCCCATGCATAAGTGTTGCCACTAATAGTCCTCTTTGAACAGCCAAACGTGCCATTTCGGATACATTTCGACTATTTATAAAAGCGAATAAAGCGCCTTTTACTTTATTGTCAGCAATCGTTCTCCTTTCAATATCTCCCTCATGTGTACCATCCCTTGTAAACAAAGTACCCAAATAAACAAACAATTTCACTTGCTCCACCTGTTCTCTATCAATCATAATATTACACATCGTCATGCACTCCTCCTTTTCAAACATTACTTTCGTCTTGCTTACATTAATTTTCATTCCTTTACTCTCAAAAGCACCATGTATCATAGTTACCATCGCCTGCAACTCTTCCGCCTCTTATTATTATTATTAGGTCTGCGGCATAAAGAAGACATTTAAGAAGTAACTCATTCATTCTTAATCTCCATTCACAATCTTTTAAATCTTTTAAACAATTGTCCATGTATAGGTTAAACAGCTAGGGTGACGCTACACATCCTTGTCTAACACCTTTTTCGATACTAAACCATTCTGTGTAGGTCTCATTTATCCTAACACAAGCTCTGGAATCGTCATAAAGAGATTTCAGAGCTCGTGTGAGGTTGCTATTCACTCCATACATAGACAACACCGACCATAGTTCATTCCTCACCACTTTATCATAAGCCTTTTCCAGATCCACGAATGCGCAATAGACCTTTTGACCTTTGGCCAAAACTTTCTCGGCTATGCTCCGTAAGGAAAAGACCTGATCCGTACATCCCATACCCTTTCAAAATCCCATTTGTGCATCCCATATTTTCTCGTCGGTTACTTTCAAAATCCTTTCAATTAACACTTTCGACTGACGACGCTGAGCAATCTAATGCCTCTATAGCTTTTCCAATCTTGTTGTGAGCTTTTCCTTTGTATAAAAGTACTATGACGGCCTTGCACCAATCACTTGGTACACGGCTGGGATTCCAGCACAAGTTAAACAGGCGACACAGCTCAGTTACTATGAGACCCTATCCAGCTGTCAGCATTTCGACTGTAATCCTATCATAACCACCAGCCTTTCCTGATTTCATGCTTTTCAATGCTTTCATTATTTCATCCATACTAATAGGGCTTTCATCATATCATTCATTTCGAAACTTTGCCCATGCCATTCCTCTCTTTCAAATAAACTTTCAAAATATTCCTTCCATCGCTTCAGTACGCTCTTCTCTTCATTCAGTGAACTTCTATTCTTGTCTCTGATCGATTTCATGTCTTACTACAAGGCATAATTTATTATATTCTTTAAGCCAGCCACCATCCTTCGATCTTTAAGATTTCAATTTTACCTGCCTAGATAAAGTGACCTACTTTTTAATCTATATAAATAAAAATCAATTGCCGCATGTATATCGGAGCATCATTTAAGAAACGGCTCGACCGATTTGGCTGTCCTGTTTTTGTTGTGTTTGTAATTGTCAGGACAGGGTTTGTATGAACGAAAATTTGAAAATTTCGGCTGTAAATGCCGAAAATTTAAATGGTATTATTTTACGACAAATGTTTTTTGACGTGTAATGTTTTTTGTATAGGTAGTTAGACAGTCGGGTCAGCTAGTGTACTAAAACATAAAGGTCACATATGTTTGTATGTGTGTAACGTGGCTCTCTGAAACAACCAAATCAATTCATATATGTGATCAAAAAAAGGGACCCATTAACAAAGACATGTCATGTAGAATCTAATAATAATAATAATTATAAAATCCTTGCCCAGCATTCCAACTATCACATGATATATTTCATAAAAATCAATAAAATTATTTTGCCCTGAAAACCTAACAAGCATATAAATATAGTTTCTACAACATTATTTATATAATCTAGTGGCACTCTTAATCTAATATTTTATATAAGGATAATGTAGACTACAGCTGCTGTTTATTTCAAACAAATTACATAATAATTATGTTGTAGCCATTTGAATATTAATTTATTTATTGATTAAAATGACCTTAATAAATAAAATTAAATCTCAGGTCAGTATTAGATAAGTAGATACAGATGCAATATCGCCACCGCCGCTACGCTGAATGTTATAGGGTTGAATGCCACATGGAACAATTATTAAATTTGTATGAACCACAAATATGGTTCTGAATCTGTGTGTCCATTATTTAATTTAATTTTTTATCCATTCTGTGACATATTTTAATTGGTTGTAGTCTCCCGTGACAGGGCTTGAATACTAGTGCGGAGAATTTTTTCTATACTTACTAATATCATAAAGAGAAAAGATTAGATGTTTTATTTGTTTGTAATGATTTAACTCAAAATCTACATAACCGATTTGAAAAATTCTATCTCCATTAGAAAGCTATATGATCACCGAGTAACATAAGCGATAGAGCAGCGATAGCTCAGTGGGGAGACCAACAGACTGCAATGCAGAGGTCGCTCGGGTTCGAATCCACGTCGCGCACCTCTGACTTTCGGAAGTTATATGACTTTTCGAAATTATGTGCGTATTGATTGACAATTATCGCCTGCTCCGTGCTTCGGAGAGCACGTTAAGCCGTCGGTCCCGGCTGGCATGAACATCTATGGCAGTCGTTATTGGGAGATTGTCGACACAAAAGATCCCACTGGGTCGAAGTGTCGCCGGTCTGCACTGACTGGCCCCCACGTAAGATACATAACATAAGCGACATTTTATTTAAAAAAATGTGTTCACGCGTTTTTTAAACCGGCCATTCGTGTGTAAATAATTTGTGACGCTACACATTTTCTTCGTGTTTTAGGCAACTATCAAAGCAAAGGTAACTATTTTGAGGATTCCACTTTTACCATTGCATATTACTTCGCTTACGAAGCCATGACTTCTTCCAATCATGATGCGGTGTTGGAAGAAGTCATGGCTATAATAATAGATATTTATTATAACTGAGATATTAAAATATATATTATATCTGAGCCGTGACATGAAAATGTCATCTCACTACATATTATAAAACAAAATCCTCCGCCGCGTCTGTCTGTTCGCGATAAACTCAAAAACTACTGAACGGATTTTCACTAATCGACAGAGTAATTCATGAGGAAGGTTTAGGTGTATATGACCCGCCCCAGCTTCACACGGTTAGTACAAAACCTTAACAAATCATATTTCTAAACCTTCCTCATGAATCACTCTGTCTATTGGTGAAAACCGCATGAAATCCGTTCACTAGTTTTTGAGTTTATTGCGAACAGACAGACAGACGCGGCGGGGGACTTTGTTTTTATAATATGTACTGATGATGTAAGACAATATTAAAACTTGCTTTTGTTTTAAAGAGTTTCATATTTTCTAGTGTTAGCGTAATGAATCACGGTCTTAGATTTGAAACCTAATTATGACTGTATGCTATCTGCATATAGTGGATGTTTTTCGTTATCTATTACATTTTAATATTAGTCATGCATATTAGTAACTATACGTACCTAAATATTGTAATTTTAACGATATATTGCATGCCATCTGTATTTTATTTGCAAACTAGCTGACCTGCGCAACTTTGTCTGCTGCACATAATATGGTCGTAGTGTAATGTTATATATAACCTATAGCCTTTCTCGATAAATGGGCTATCCAACACTAAAATAATTTTCAATTCGAACCAGTAGTTCCTGAGATTAGCGCGTTCAACCTAACAAACAAACTCTTCAGCTTTATAATATTAGTATAGATTTAGTGTAAGTACTTATAATATTATGTCCTTATTTTATAATATATTTGTATTGTAATTAAAAGACCATCTGCAAATCATTGTAACTGATATTATAAATGCGAATGTAAGGCTGTTTGTTACGCTTTCACGCCTTAACTACTCGACCGATCATCATGAAATGTTGTCACATTTTAGTTGTAATAATGTCTTCCAGACCGAATTTCGGCCACGGCGGCCAATCTTAATGAAGACTATCCATCTGCGCAGGAGATATTATCTCTCTGTTCCCTAACCCTCATGATTCGATAGGACGGTAATCCGACACGACCGGAGAGAGATCAGGCGCAAGACCAACGGCTTTACGTGCTTTCCGAAGTACGGAGGTGTCTAACACCGCCAACTTCCTAACTCCGGGCTTGTATTAAGATTTCTAAACAGATAAATGCAATATCTTTTTGTTGGCTCGATCCGGGATTTGAACCCGAGACCTCATGCACAACAATCGCATTCACTACTGCTGCGCCACCGAGACAGTTAAAGTTTTAGTTGTACCCTTATGTCTAAAAGGAGAGGTGCTCATAGCCAGTTGCAATCACTAACCGTTAAACGATTAGCGAGGTTAAGCAACGTTGGGTGCGGTCAGTCTGTAGATGGGTGACCGCTTAGTGTGGTATTTCATCTGAGCGTCTCCCTGCTTCGGAGGGCACGTAAAAAGTCGGTCCTGGTTGTTGTCAAATTGACAGCCTGCAGTCGTTAAGCCATGTCAGAGGCCTACGGGCGTCTTGAACAACTCTTGACAACAGGTTGGCCACTAACCACACGAAAAGAAGAAGAAGTCCAAAAGGACATAGGGTACCTTTCATTCAGAAAAAAGTACTGTTACTAATCTAATCTGGTTTAAGTGGTCGCCTCGCCGTTGCCGCTGCGCGGAGTGTTGCGAGTTTGAATCCCAAACAAGACAAAAATTTGTGAGATCCACATATGGTTGATCCAAGTCTGGGTGTTCTTTGTGTCCGTTGTTTGAATGTTTGTAAAGTCCCTCACGACACAGAAATGATTCCTAGTGCTAGAGTTGTCTTTATCAAGAAATTCGACGCGTATGAAGACGCGGCCAAAAGATAGTCACTACATATTATAAAATAAAGACCCCGCCGTGTCTGTCTGTCTTTTCTGTTCGCGATAAACTCAAAAACTACTTAGCGTGTTTTTACCAATAGAGTGATTCATGAGGAAGGTTTAGTAGGTGTACAGTTTGTTAAGGTTGTAATATAAGACGGGGCGCGGGTCGATAGTTTATAATTAAATGGTTTAATGATTTGCAGGTGGTAGTTATTCAAGATGATGAACCAGGAGATCATGTGCGAGGTGGAGATAGGCACGCACGGCTCCATGGTCGAGATCGATGGAGATGACCAGGTGGGAGTCAAGGTAAATAACTTTATATTTATCTTCATACACCTGCAATCTCAAGCTGTATTGGATAATATTAGTTCAAATTTGACAGGTATCGTAGTGGTTGAAGTGGTCGCCTCGATACTGTTACGGCGTCAAGTGTTGGGTTCGATCCCCACACAGAACAGACCACGGTGGTACAGGGCAGCAGTTTATAATATAATATATTTATATAGATTATTGTAATTGATTAATTACAGTCGAATTTCAACTACAGGGCGATCGGTATCCACTATTTAATACGCGCATAACTAATAATGTTCTCCAAACCGAATTTCGATCATGGCTGCCAATCTTAACGGAGATTGGCCAACTGCGCAGGAGATATTATAGTGCACAAGTATGTGCGTAGCAGACACAAGTGCACTCTCTGTTCCCTAACTCTCATGATCCGATAGGACGGATAATCCGACACGACCGAAGAGAGATCAGGCGCAGGACCTACGGCTTTACGTGCTTTCCGAGGCACGGGGGTGTCTAAGACCGCCAACTTCCTAACTCCGGGCTCGTATTGAGATTTCTTAACAGAAAAACCCAATAACTTTTTGTTGGCCAGTTGATACGTCTGCATGGCAACAGTCCCCCACAAAGCCATCGTTGCATCCTGTATCTTCTTCATCTTCGTGTCAATGGTTCTTCTTATGTGAACTATATATATTCGGCCATTCTAATTGCGTTAGGAGTGGCTGCACAAAGCTCTGCTATTGTGCAAGTGCTCAGACAAAAAGGGCGTACCAACAAATGTGCCATTGTCTGCTCCAGCTCACCACAGTCGCACTGAGGAAGGCCGAGGTGCCTGAACCCCCACCTACAGTTCGTTCTACAGCGGCCAACCTGGGTGCGAAGTCTATTTAGGGAGTTCCTTACTAGTCATGGCAGGAACCAGGTGGTTGAGACTCCTGTGGTGTGATATTATGTAAGGGTGAGGGATTCATTTCGGCCCACAGCCTACGCCTTTCGGTCGCAGGGTCATCGCTCAAGGCCAAGCAGCGGTAACCCAATGGTTAAGGTATTTGACTTGCGATCGAGAGGTCGAGGGTTCGAATCTCACACATTGCACTACTGACGTGAACCCACTCCTAATAGAAGCTTTCTAGCTTAGCTGGAGGTGTTATCAAGAATACCAGTAATTTGAAACAAAATGGTCACCTTTAAAAAAAATAGGCTCAGTATCCTGTATCTAATTTTTCGTCAACAAAGTACCAGCGCAATTAATAAACATTAAATTTTTTGTAACAATTTCAGTACGAAGAGATAGAAGCCGCTCAATACGAAGAGTACATCACAGATGACCAGTATGAGGAGGCGGAGGAACAAGTCATTGGCATGCAACACCTTGAGGAAGGTCAGTCCTCAACAGATTACATGTAGAGAGCACTTAGCTTGCCCACTGCTGGGCTATCATGTGGCTATAATCACTTATACCTTCGCGTTGCACGAATCTTACTAATTCATCATCACTATTCCTACCAATATAAACGTAAATGTGAGTTTATTTATTTGTTATTGTTACTCTTTCACGCCTGAACTACTCGACGGATCATCATGAAATTTCGCATACACATTGATCAGGGGAACAGAAAACGACGTCGGATATCTTTTAAAAAAGTACTGTTACTAATCTAACTTAACCTACATTTACGCGAGTGAACTCACGCCAAAATCTAGTATATTATAAAAGAAAGTCCCCTGCCGCTTCTGACTGTCTGTTCGCGATCAACTCAAAAACTACTAAAGTTAGTACCTATTTTAGTGTTGGATAGCTCATTTATCGAGGAAGGTTATAGGCTATGTAACATCACGTTACGACCCACGATGGCGGCGCAGTAATCATAAACGCGAGTGAAACCGCGGGCACATCTAGTTTATAAGTTAAGATTTTATACGCAGTAACTAATAGTATTCAAAATAACCGTTGTGTATAAACAGCATTAAAATCAGGACTCTATAAACTTTTCAATTTGAGTAACTTATAAGATAAAGTGAAGAGATATTAAAGATATCATGTCATCTTTCTCACATGCTTGCGCTTAACCTTTTGAACGCCACGCCATAACGGCACCTCCATGTCCTGTACGCCAAGCCCGAAAATCGATATATTATATATTGTTTTTTATGATCAAATATTTCAATAACTAATAACAATTTTGTTTGCTGTATACAATTAAGTAATAATTGGGGATTCAATTTTTAAGTTGTATCACTAAACTCACAGAAAACTAATGATTTAATATGTTTATTTTGTATTTTTCTGTGAACCGACAAAAAACAGTGTTGTCGGGTATAGACGACGTTGGCGCACAGGGCACGCTTGCGCATGTCGAGTATAGACGACGTTTTAATTACGCCACAGTTTGTACCTTTCATCCTTTTTCTGTCATTGAACAATTAGCGTTGAGATTACCTAGCATATTTTTTATAATCCCCGCATGTTAAATCTATGCTAGGTTTCAGATTTTAAAGATTTTCCTATCTTATTTACTTTTTGGTTTTATGGATATTATCTATAAATCTATCATCATCAGGCTATAATAGTCCACTGTTGGAAATAGCCTTCCCCTAATGAGCGCCATGGCGCCCTGTCTTCAGCTTGCTTGCTCTTTATAATTCTATACTAATATTATAAAGAGGAAAAATTTGATTTTTCGTTTGTTTGTTAAGGGTTTAACTCAAAAACTACCTAACCGATTTTGAATATTCTATCACCATTAGATAGCTTTATTATCACCAAATAATACAGCGTATATTTTAATTAAGAAATATACTGTTACTAATATAACCTAACCTATATTTAACGCAAGCAAAGCCGCGAGAAAAAGCTCGTTTAAAATATAATAAATCTGAATTGAGTACCTACTCTAAAACTAAATTAATTTAAAAACTGATAGTCAACTTTCAAATAATCCTGGTTTTCCACAATTGAACATCATTAGAGCACATGTATGAGCACATGCACACCGACTTGCTATAAGTGGTCAGTTGGTCACCCATCCATAAAACGTACCTCAGATATGACCACACCTTCCAGCTACACTAAGAAGATGAACAACATTACCGGGTGTTTTTTCAATCCTTTATATTATGCAATATTTACCGATGGACTACTTATTGCACAAAAACACCTATTTGCATCAACAAAATATACATTTATACGATTTAAAAAAACAACTCATAGATTATACATGCTGGGATTGTAACAAATCTTTTGTCTTTGGTTTCTAGTTTTGTTTATGGAATATTTTAACTAGTTTTCTTCCGCGGCTTCGCTCGTAGAAGTGTAGGTTAGGTTAGTAACTGTATTTTTTTCTAGATGAAAGGTACTCTATGTCCTTTTCTGTACTCCTGACAACGTGTATGCGAAATTTCATGATGATCGGTCGAGTAGTTAAGGCGTGAAAGCTTAACAAACAAGCTCAGATTCACAATTATAATATTAGTAAGAATTAGATTTATATATCCAAATGTATAATTATTAACTTGTCAATTGTTGTAATGAAAACGTAATAGAAAACCTATTGTGTCTGGCCGCCGGTGTGCCCCTGCGACTCAATAGGTTAAGAGCGTTTTACTTTGTGACGTGATCCGAACGGCAACGTTTTATTTTGGGGTTTTAAAATGTCATTTATTTATTTTAACTTTGTTTTCAAAATGTTTTAATCCACTCTATAGACTAAAGTGTATCATAGATGGAATCTATACTAATATATAGCTGAAGAGTTTGTTTAGTTGTTTGCTTGTTTGAACGCGCTTATCTTAGGAACTACTAGTACAAATTGAAAATTTTCGTTTCGAATAGCCCATTTATCAAGGTAGGCTATAAGCTATATAACATCACGCTACAACCAATAGGAGCGGAGCAATAATGAAAAATTTCGCAAAAACGGGAAAAAATCTCTTATGTGACGCAGACGAAGCTGCGTGCATACCTATAGTTTAATTATAATTGTAGTCATTCTACTATGTAAATATTGAGTCCAGTGTTTTCGAACGCCGGTGGCCCAATAACCCCCAGTTCCTCCGTTCCTTCTATAGCCAGCACCCTTGTTGATATTGTAGCTGCTTTTCATCAGCCATAGTCACGGGAAGCCATGGCTGGTGTAAAGCAAAAAAAAATACTTTAAAACATTGTTTCATGTGTGGCATTTACAGCTTTCACTGTTAATCTTTTTTGTTGCACAAAATAATTTTTCGTAATTTCTTTTAGTGTTTATAAATTATTACTAAACCGCGTCCCATACATGTCGGCAACGGCTGACAGACTATAAAATTTCAGTTGGCAACGAGGAGGTGATACTGCCGGGGATATCTGGCGAGGAGGTGCTAAACGCCAGCTCTGACACGCACTATGACTCGCTTTATGTCACACCACCTTCAACCAGCAGCAGGTATGATATATTTCTTTCTAGGCCACTGCCGGTGCGACTATAAAAATGTATATAATAAAATCAGGCCTGTAATGGGTTGGGAGCCTTCTGCGCTTACCCATAGCCCGCGTAAAGTTGTCAAGGCCATCTGAGGCCGTCAAGTAATACAACACAAAAAAAAAATCTTATGTATATGAACTGTCCCAGTGCCGGGCACAAGCCTTTTCTCATTGTGAGAAGTGTCAGATATCTTCGAGAACATTATGGAATACTCTCAGACAAGCAGGTTTCTTCATGATGTTTATTTTCACCGTTATCTTATCTTATTTCGGGGGCCAATCAGTGTAGACCGGCGACACTTCGACCCAGTGGGATCTTTTGTGTCGGCCCCGAGATCTATCCTTGAGCTATCTCCCTATGAATGTACTGCATCAGTCGCAGCGTACACTTCAGAGGGAGAAGCCTGAAGTCTTCAGGGTTCGGATATGCCAATCCCATCAGACCCATCCTTAGTCCTGCCAACGCGCCACATTCACACAGTAGATGTGATATGGACTCGTCCTGTTCACCACAGGCTTTGCAGATCAAATTGTTCTTCTTCACCGTTAGCAGGCGATAATATATCTGACTTTGTTTTTCTTTTTTAAAAAGATCACTGGTATTTGAGTTTTAAATTACTATTATTTTTATTAACACCTCCAGCTAAGCTAGAATACTTGTATTAGGAGAAGATTCACTATCATCTATTTAATACGCACATAATATCAAAAAGTTAGAAGTGTGTGCCGTGGACTTAAGACCTCAGCGTGGCAGTGTCCCACTAGGCTATCGCTGTAGCTAGATTATTCTTAACTTTGTTTGAAATCGCTTTTATAAAAGTTGCCTGTTTCGTTTTTAACACATAATAACGGTTTTTTCCAGAAGAGGTCGCGGCAGACCCCGTACCAACACGAATAATAGCAACACCACGAATATACAGCATCTAATGCCTATCGGTGAGTTGAATATACCACTATACTTCACTCATATAGCAATAAGATCAAACTTGTTATAATTGGTCCATTCGCAGTACAACCGAGTCAAATATGTGACCTTGGCGCGTATTGATGTATGAATTATTTGCCCCGCTATCAGTAGCACTGTAGAAACCATGCCAGTAAAAGAACAATGGCAGAATTTTGTCTAGTGTTTTTTTGACGTCCGTAGATTTCATTTATAGCAAAGAAATTAAATTAATTTAATAAGATTGATCAAATATTCATTCATTTTTCTAAAATCCATAATACTTATTTATGTTAATAAAAGTATTTTAAATGATGTATCTACGAATTACGAATTACCTTCAAAATGTCAACCATACAAATAGGGGTGTAAGTACATGTAGTATTCTATAGTTGTCTGTATCGATTAAATTAAACGAATGATCGATATGGATTAATTGACTTTGTTTGAATCTTTATTAGTATGCACTGTAATTCTTCTATTTTTAATTAAACTGATGGTAAAAAATGTTTGTTTGATTATTACGACAATTGTTATATTCGTACACAGTTCGTAACATAAACAATTCAAACCATAATATCTAATTTTTTCGGCTTTCCCAAGTGAAAATAGTTTCATTTATAGAGTCTGGAACTAACGCCGAATCTTTTGACATACTTTTCATTACAGGACGCTGCCATTTGATCCCAGACATTTTTTTGTATGGAGACCTGCCATTGTTCTTTTGCGCTTGCGTGCATTAATCATTGAGGAGCAATTTAAAAAAAATACATTTATCCTTCTCATTGATTTCGGTGATGGCGATCTTAGAAGTCATGGATCTTTGGTAAGCCCTAATATGGCTTGCTGGACCAAACTTGGTCTTGAATGTCCTACGACAGGTGTGGCTGTAGAGTTGGCCTGTGCTGTCGTACGTATACGTGTAGGAGGGTTTTGGTCTTTAAGTATTTGGCGTTTTACGTCGATCGTTACGAGACGGTTTTCCTCAAACGCCATCTTATTAAAGATTGTAGATCGCCATGTAGACCTATTTGCAGCAAGCTTTTCCCAAGACGATATTACTTACTTATTAATTTCGACTATGACCTAGAGTATCTCTCGCACATTTCCACTGTAATAGCGGGTACGACTAGGGTTGCCAACTTTATTTTGAATGAATATTTACTGTCTCAGGTACAAAAGTACAAAATCTGAAAATAAAGTATTACATATTTAACTTGCCTTTTTGTTACCATATTTTTGTTGATGCTTGTGACATGTGACATCTAACAAATATTTATTATCAAGGATCGTCGTAACCGGATCTTTACAATACATACATATGTATGTCTATACTAAGATAGATAAACAATTCATTTTATTTAAATTAGGGAATTTATAGCGTTGCTTTATGTAAACAATTAAATAATACCTGTAAAGGTTGACATAGGTAACACACGTACTTTATTTTTTTAATAATGTATAAAGTACGGTTGGCAACCTTAGGTACGACACAACTTCATTCTTTTCTGTTATCTGATAAGTAAGTCTACTAGCAAATTTGAAAGACTTATACTATAACATACATTCAGTATGATTTATTATATTTTGCAGGTGAAGTGCCAGTGGGTCTAATGGAGGGAGTGTCGGGTCGCGGGCCAGCTCGACGCTGGGAACAGAAACAGGTGCAAATAAAGACAATGGAGGGAGAGTTCTCTGTCACCATGTGGGCTACTGGCGAAGATGAGGGTGAGATATATAATTTCTAATTATATTCAAACTATGATGGATGGTGTGGAGGCCACTGCTCTTGGACCACATGTCTGCTTACCATCAGGCGGAATGTGGTCATTTTGAACAGCGAAATATAAAAAAATAAATATTAACTTCTTTTTTATACTACCAAAGTGGCATACAAGCCTACGGCCCACCTGATGGTAAGTGGTCACCGTAGCCTATGGATGCCTGCAACACCAGAGGCATCATTTGCGCGTTGCCCATCCTGTAAAAACCTTTTAACACCTTTTTAGAAGAACCCCATACTGTAGTTAAAAATAACATACAACCAAACCAAGCAATTACTTGCAATCTGCAAATAAAACTTTTCTAATTTAGTTTAAAAGTAGAATATTAAACATATTTTCGAACGTCAAATAGTATATAAATACTTTCTCGCTCGAACCACAGGTATAACCTAGTTTGGGCTAAAATCTACAAGTGCACTTTATGTAATTGTTAAGATGCAATTGTAAAATTGAGAATTTTGACTAAAATTAATAAATAATTATTATATTAATCACTCCTTTTTACTATAAAATCGCTTTTTGATTTCTGTGTCGCGTGGGGCTCCACAAACATTTAAATTACTGACACAAAAAACACAGACACGAAACAATTGTGAAGCACATATCTTTTTAGAGTTCGAAAAGACTCTTATACAGCAGCTTTGTCCATCCGTCCGTCCGTTTGTTATACAACTTTCAACTCAAGAACCGTAAGAGATAGAGACTCGCGGTCAACGCCATTCGAATCAGTATAGTCGATATACCCTCGAAATGACTATGACCTTTGATCTCTGACCTCAAGGTCATATTATTATATTTGCATATTACTTGAACCATTTTTTCGAACTCTAATATTTACGACAATTCATTGCCTCTTCTCACTAGTTGTGTGGCCTGACTGCATGGATGGCGTAGTCGCCTCGACACTGCCATTGCGCGGAGTGTTGTAGATTCGATCCCCACAAGAGACAAAAATTTGCGTGGTGCACAAATAGGTCGGAGTCAGGATGTAATTTGTGTTCGTTGTTTGATTGAATTTTTGCGCAGTCTCCCACGGCACAGGACATACTCCTAGTACGGGAGTAGTAATTTTTAAAAAGAAAAGCACGAAGACCATGCTTGCCACTTCCAAGTATGTATGTATGTATCATACTTGGGGGCCAGTCAGTGCAGACCGGCGACACTTCGACCCATTGGGATCTTTTGTGTCGACACTCTCCCAATAACGATTGCCATAGATGTTCATGGCAGCCGGGACCGACGGCTTAACGTGCTCTCCGAGGCACGGAGCAGGCGATAATTGTCAATCAAGACGCACATAATTTCGAAAAGTCATATAACTTCCGAAAGTTAGAGGTGCGCGACGTGGGTTCGAACCCGAGACCCTCTGCACTGCGGTCTGTTGGTCTCCCCACTGAGCTATCGCTGCTCGGTAACTAAATCTTATGTGTGTATGTTTACAGATGACGGCTCAAATCCGGAACCAGATCCTGACTACACGGAATATATGACGGGCAAGAAAAATATATTAGGAACTGAAACAATGCCAGGTTCGTACTTTATAGTAGCACAGTCATTGATATAGCATGTTTAAGTTTCTCGAACGAGGCAAGCCTGATTTGTTATTCAAGCACCCGATCGGCCAAAATAGTGGTCCCTACGGTTGAGGTTCATTTGAACATCATGAAACAACAAGGTCGATTTCCCCTTGCAATAATATTATGACAGTCACCATTGCTCTCTTTATCATGTATTATAACTACGTCATGCCATGTGTCAAATTAGAAAAGTCAACCTTAGCTATAATTAGATCTCACAGAAACTTTTATCAAAACTGATAGACCAATTTTTTGGCCGACTATATATATCGATAAGCTTATAAAAAGCTCACTGTTGGTATGCCAGTGGTGGACTGAACATATTAATATTAGTATAATGATAGTGGGAAACCATTGGACTGCCATGCAAAGGTCTTGAGTTCGATCCCAACGCATTTCAAAGTTATGCGCGTATAATGTATTAAATTGTCCCACGGCTGGGCACGGGCCACGGGTCGCTTCTCACTGTGAAAAGGGTCACTAATTTTAATTTCGAAAAGTCAGAGACGCGCGCCTTGGGAACGAACTCGAAACCTCTGCGTGGCAGTCCAACGGTCTCCCACTAGGCTATCGCTATGGTTTAATATAAGGCGCGAAAATAGATGATTGTGTATATGTACATTTCTGCCTTGCTCTTTTAGTATAAATAGGCGTGATTTTAAGTATGCATAATGTTTTATAATAATACTTCTTGTTATCAGGTTTAGATTTATCAGATCCCAAGCAGCTGGCGGAATTCGCGCGTCCCGGACACAAAATAAGACTAAAGAAACCTATGCCAGAATCCTCAGATAGAACAATAGGTAATGTATTTAAGAATATATTTATATTAAACTGCTTAATACGGATTTTTTCGCGGTTTAAGTAAAAGACAAATTTAATATAATTTTAATACAATGAAGGCCTGGAATACCAGATGTCTGCCATTCTAGGACTTAAAAAAATATTGTTTTCCGGACAATATTTTTTTGCTAGTAGGATAAATTATTAAATTATTTAAATATATTTAAACTCTGTTTAAAACACCAGTAGTGTTTAATTGTCTAATAAAATGTTTAACTATAGTTACCTTTCTGGCGCATCTGTGCAGCTCACGCTTTGGCACATCTTTAGTTTATATACAGTCGGCCAAAAATGTGGTCTACCACCCTACGGTTAAGGTTCATTTGAACATTATGATACAAAAAAGTCGATTTCCCCTTGCAATAATATTATGACAGTGACCATTGCTCTCTTTATCATGTATTATATTTACGTCATGCCATGCGTAATTTAGACAAGTAAACCTTAGCAGTAATTAGATCTCACAGAAACTTTGGTCAAAACTGCTAGACAACTAACTTTCTTGGCTAACTTTATTTGAACTCATAAAGTAATAATATATATAAATTTGATTCATTTTAATATCATTGACCCACCTGATGGTAAATTGTAACTATCACTCGTAGTCAAGACTGAGTCACGAATAGCTGACACAGTTCAAGGTTTCATTCCATGTATTGCCATACCTGGCTTAAATTTTGCAGACTTACATACATGTGGAAGAAATCCTAACTAATTTTACAAATGCGAATGTGAGTTGATATGCTACGCTTCCACGCCTTATCTAGTCGACCGATATATATTGATATAAAATAATAAAACCGGGGAATAGAAAAGGTCATGACATACCTTTCAGCCAGAAAAAAGTACTGTTACTAATCTAGCTTAACCTTACGCAAGCGAATTCGCGGGCAAAATCTAGTTTGTATATAATGTATTGTGTTGTATGTTCCAGCTTGTCCACACAAGGGTTGCACAAAGATGTTCAGAGACAACTCTGCAATGCGCAAACACCTACACACGCACGGGCCCAGGGTTCATGTCTGCGCCGAGTGTGGTCAGTATATTTAATATATTGCTATATGAAGAGGTAATTAAATATGTTTGTATGTAAAGAGTAAAATCTGTAAGTTACTGAACCATATCTAAAAATAACGATTATAGAAAGCTTAATAAACCGATTCTAAAAAATCGGTTATGGAAAGTTTACTGTGCTAATTCTAAAATATTTATTAATAATTATTAATAAAAATAATTGGTTGGATGGTACTAAAACATTTTTAGAATCGGAACCGATTCTAAAAATCGTTTGGGGAGAGCTTACTGAACCGATTCTAAAAAGCGATTATCGAAAGCTTACTGCACCGATCCTAAAAATCGATTATGGAAAGCTTACTGTACCGATTCTAAAAATCGATTATGGAAACCGATTCTAAATAATCGATTATGTCCAGAAGTGTCTCTTAAAATTATTTATCTATCATGCTGAATAATCAACCGGTCTAATAGATGTCGTCATCACGTTTCAGGTAAAGCGTTCGTAGAGAGCTCCAAGCTGAAACGTCACCAACTCGTACACACTGGAGAGAAACCCTTTCAATGTACCTTCGAAGGCTGCGGGAAGAGATTCTCCTTGGATTTTAACTTAAGGTATGTCTTCTAATATCTTACGCTTATTGTAAGCAATAAGCGCATTGTTATATTCAAGTAATGTATACTAATATTCGGGATTAAATATAATGACCACCAAAAATACTAATTGTGCAGCAAAATATGCTTACTAAAATATATCATAACGAGCACCTATACGCCTCAAATCACTGCATTCCATCTCGGAAGGGTTAGGTTATGTTAGGTTCCTTCTTAAACCCACCCAAGAATAGGAGCCCCACAAAGTGGGGCTCCGTTGACTTATTCTTTAAATATATATATATGATTTAAGTATGATTAGAATTATAATTTTACATTTAAATGCTGTTTTAATTATGGTGATTATTTACTATTTTTGACTGTTATATTTTCCTATATCTGGTGATAAGTTAAACATAAGCTCTAATATTATAAAGAGGAAAGATTTAATTTTTTGTTTATTTGTAAAGTTTCAACTCAAAACTACTGAACCAATTTTAAAAATTCTTTCACCCTTAGATAGCTATATTATAACCAAGTAACATAGGCTATATTTTACATAAAAAAGTCTTATTACTAACATAATGTAACCTAACCTACTTCTACGCGACTGAAGCCGCGGGCAAAAGCTGATAGTCCAATAAAATTGTGTAAGGCTGTATTTACTTTGCATGGTGAAAGATGTAGTATACATTCTTGATTATTCTGTTGTCAATATTTTTTATTATAATGGTGCATATCGCTACAGTTCGTATTGGAGCAGTATTTGTGGCATTTTGTAAGGAAATTCCTAGTAACAATATAGTTGAAACTGTACCTGGTACATGTAACAAACCTGCTAAGATTTATGTAAAACTTAAAACTTGTTGAATGCTTGAAAGCTCTTGGTGATTAGGTAGACAACTATTGCCTCGGTGGCGCAACAGTAGTGTATGCAACTGCTGTGCAGGAGACCTGGAGTTCGATTTTAGGGATGAGTAGTGTTGTGGGTGTTATGGGAAGAATTTTTGATAACCAGCATGGAGCTTAGAACTGTGCCTGGTAAACGGCTAAACTTGCATCCTTTTACATAGGACCTAAAACTGCTGTATGCTTTGCCCACTGAGTATCATAGTTAGGCCTTTATATGTATTTAATAAGATTATAGAAGATCACTCATATCAACTCAGTTCTCTCCTGAATGTCAAAAGTCGGCTTATGTTGTTCAGTATTGTCAAATGTATAGACAGGTAACGAAATTTGCTACTTTTACTTACCTCTCTTGGGAATATAGAATGTCTAATTTAGTTTTATTGTTGTACTAATAAACATGTTTTATTTCCAGAACCCACGTGCGTATCCACACGGGTGACCGGCCCTACGTGTGCCCGTTCGACGGCTGCAATAAGAAGTTCGCACAGAGCACCAACCTCAAGTCGCACATACTCACACATGCCAAAGCCAAGTATGTATCACTGCAATAAAATAAAAAACAAACTAGAGATGATTGTAACATCTTTACTTATAAAGCAGCATAGTCTCTGTATATCTGTAAGCAATATTCATTTAGTAGTTTTAAGCCTATTTGTGGAGCATAGAATGGTCATACGTAGTTCATTAAATGCATTGCAAACTAAAGTACAAAACCATAAAATTGCAAAATTAACATTTACCCTTTTAAGTGGCAAAGCCAGCTGTAGAAAATGATTTGCTTACTTTTTATCGCTCACTTAACCTCTGGTATGCCGGAACGTGGATCTGCGCGAGACACAATGCTTTTTCTATTATGTCTGGTATTCCGGCATACAAGAGGTTAAACGGTAAAAAAACAACGAGGAAATCCGCATGGCTGTAAGTTCTCCATAAAGTTTTCGAATATATGTGGAATTCTTCTCGTGTTAAGAAGAGTCTTATGCCCAGCAGTGGGACTACTTCTATATAGGTCTGACATTATTATAGGCCGGCTCGAATGACTAAGAAGTACCGCTGCCTCACAGTAAACTTTCGTAGAAGTGGTAACACTTAATTTGACATGCCTGGTCAGTTTCTTTTTTTCCTATTCTGTTCCTTTCATTCCATCTTTAAAGTAATGGCTTTAAAGATGGAATGAAAGGAATCGAATAGATTTATAGATAGTATCGCGTGAGAGATTCTCCAGCTATTGCAAGGGATCCTAGACTATGATGTAACCATTGCTATACAAAAAATGAGTATAATTAGTTTACATCAAATAACACATAACAAAAAAACAATACAAAAAAAAATTCTCAATGAGAAACAAGAAAATCAAAAGATCAAGTCACACGACAAGATCAAACTCAGACCTAGTTCAGCATGTCAGACAAATGTCTGACACTGCTATCCAAATGGGCGGCTTTTGGTTTTGATTTTCAACTATACATAATTATATCTAAAAGCATTATTCTTCTTTTTAGATCAAGAAATTCGCTATCCCGCAATGGTGGCAACACATACGAGTCAGCACGAACAACGCCACAATACGTCCAACTAGAGATGTCGCCCGACGACTCCAATCCACAGCTGATATTCTACACGCACGAGTGAAACGTGACGCCGCGACGTGCGTGTAATGCAAGACAGCTCGTAAATGTGCCACGAGTGACGCAAGACAGTTAACGGTGCCACTAGTGACGCAAGATAATTGTTAACTGTGCTACGTGTGATGCAAGATATTGTGTATATATATTATGAGTCATGTAAGACGCTAACAGTGATGCAAGACCGAGTAAGACTAGAACAGACTTGCAAAGTGATCAAGTGTATAGATATGATTTTCTTTTTCTGAACTACACTTTGGATTAGACCAAAGGATTTTTCTATGTTTAATTTTAGTCTGGCAACATTGCCTTTGACAGTGTTGCATAACAGAATTGTATTATTGGCACCTTTCTTTTTTAAGTTTTGCACTGTTTGCTTATGAAAAGGCGAGTTCTAGTTTGAAATGACAGCTTAGTATATTACCAACATACAATAATAATAAACTTATAACATATTGGCTGCCACGCAGATCGTTCAATCCGCTAAATTAACAAACTAAGTCACAGTCACACTCAAAGAACAAGAAGATGCATTGAACATAAACAACTCATTAAAAGATTTGAGGAGAAGTTTATAATAAACTTCTCCTCAAACCCTTCAGTGATATCTAGTTGTGTTTCTATGCGTATATTTGGAATACAAAGCTGTCATTTGCTATATAAAAAATTACAGAACCAAAAAGTTTATGTTCTCTTGTCTATTTTGTCTTAAGACTTGGCGTGGAAAGGTTTGTCATGAATAATATTCTTTTATGGCAACAATCTCTTTAAGATATGCTGTGTATGTTTTCTTTTAACCTCTTAATATATAATTGTAATTTTTTTTGGCAACACTTGAGGATAATTTAGGCTACCAATTGGTTTTTTGATCATATTATACCGCGCACAGACAAAGCGAATCAAGGCTAGCGAAGCCTAACAAACGTACTGGATTGATTAATTATATCAACTAGACACAACGGAAAAATGCCGTGTCTGAGTACCAGTAACCTTCGAACGTTGGTCTACAGATTTTATTTAAAACTACCTAACTCGCACAACTACGTCTGCCTTACATACGAGTTTTTCCCGTTTTTTCAACATTTGACATTGATGCTCCTCTCCTATTGGTCGTAGCGTGATTTTATATAGCCTTCCTCGATTAATGGAAATTCTTTTTGCGTTGGATTCCCTGATGGTAGGGATCTAACACTAAAAGAATTTTTCAATTCCAACCAGTAGATCCTGAGATTAGCGCGTTCAACCAAACAAACAAACAAACTCTTCAGCTTTATAATAATAATATTCTACCACATACACGCATCACCATCTAGCCCAAACTAAGCAGAGCTTGTACTATGAGTACTAGACAATGGATAAAAACATACATATATACTATACATATACAGGTTGTCCGGTAATTAATGGATAACCTTGAAATGTCTTATAGTAAAATTGATGGCCATTCAGAAATAAATATGAAAAGAATCTATCCTAACTACTACCTGAGATATGATTTTTTTTAATTACCATATTTATATTTCTTGTACACTACGACTATAAATGAATGAATTCCATCAGTTTTTTGTTGTTTTATTATTAAACACTAATAGATAGACAGTCAAAGGTATGACTAGCTTATAACTATATTGCACATATTTAATATTTTTTTATTTTATTTTTTCTGAACAGCCCTCCGCATAAATTACTGGACACCCTGTATATATAATATTAGTATAGATTACTGACACATGTTGGGAGGCGATAGTTATATTCTATACAGAATCTGTAGTGCAGAAACATGGGCTATCGTTTTTGTCCTCAACAGTTGGCGCCACTAGCAACCAAGGTCCTTGTCAATCCTGTCACAGCTGCTGTGAAGAGCCGTATTTGGCAGTAATAATTGTCAGTTTAACAAATATTTGTGTTATAGTCCAAACCAGAACCATCGCTCTAATTACTGGTCAATGATCACCTTTCTGTCTGCTTATCAATCCAGATTTTATATTATTTTATCTCTTTACACCCCTAACGTCGGCAGAACCATTAGACACTGAAAAAAATTCCAGTTGAATTGTCAGTTTCTATGATTGCCGTTGAAGAGACTATAGAGTATGACGTCTAGAGACCTTACTATCTACTAGCACCTCGAGCGGCGAAACGCGATAGTTCTTATTAGTAAAGACATTATTTTTCTATTACACTACATTGAATATTTTAAGTTTGATTTCTTTGTGATTTACAGCTAGTATGTAGCTAGCCTGGATAAATGGATTTGTTTTAATTATATACAAATGTATTGACATCAATTTACATAGATATGTGCTATCCAAACTAAACATTTGTAGGTATTTCCTGATCACTCACGAATTTGATATTTGAATATTAAAGTTCTAGTCGGGCGTGTTGTTACTTCGCTATTGCCTCAGTGTTCCTTATTTCAATATAACTCAATAATAATTCTTAAAGAGATTGTCACCAAAATAGGATAATGTTTGTAAATTTTGTACCATATAAATGCCAAAAATAATATTGTAATATAAATAATAATTATTAGGTTCAAGAGAATTCATGTATTTATCCACTAAAAATATTTTCATTTAATTATATAATTAACTCGACTAATACAATCAGTTCTACATTTTATTTCAATTTAGAATGTATAATGTGATTTTTGCAGTCGAGTATTTTATGCTTTAGCATTTGCAAATAAATATAATAGTAAATAATAGAAATTATAAATATGTGAATTCTCTGAATTTGTATACATGCAAGAATATCATTCAGAAAGAATATTTTATTCCCTAGATGAGCTAAATTGCTGAATTTTTGGTATGTGTGAGGATTAATCATGTATTAGCGTGTTAGAATTGTCAACTTGTGCAGATGATGCATGCATATTCCTGTGCAAATCAGTTAAGCATTATTGCCGTCCTTAGATGGGTGACATGGTATATAAACACTAGAGTCATAAGTCTGTATGGGTCTTACAACAACACTTTTCATTGAATATCTATATCACTTTTAGTTATGGCGTTCTACGGTAGTTCTTTTACTTTTGCATTACATTATTATTATATTGAAGATGAATACAGACATGAAAGTAAGAAACTCATCCTCTTTCCAGAATGTCTGTCATCAATTTGTGTTTATTGTCTCCCTCGAATATATAGGCGGAAATGTATTACAGTCTTTTCGCTTTACAGACATGATTTTTAGGGAGCCTATTGCTACCCAGTACAGTTTCATACCCAAAATCACTTTGCGCGACCCCGGTATCAAAACCAAGACATCATGCACAACAGTCGCATTTACCGCTGCACGAAGTAATTATTTTATCGATCGAAAACACACAACACGCTTAATATGAACCATTCCTTTATAGATTTTAAGTCGGTATTAGTCAGCTGGACGCAAAGATCGCAATAACATAACTGCCAAAAGTGATTTAGTAACTATTTTTTATATTAGCATAGTCAATTAATGTCCTCTAAGATATTTGAAGAGTAATATTCGTGCATGGATATATGCCAGTTACATTTAGTTCTTTTATAATTTATAAGTTAAATAGTAATAAGTTGGCGATACCCTCCTTGTGTAGATGACAGATACACGTAGTGGATTTATGAATTAAACTATCTTGTGCCACGGCTTTGTCCGCATCAATCTTATGTTGTGTTAATCTAGGATTATGGTCCTAATGGTTATTATGGTTGTGTGTCTTTTTTACCTATATTATTATTCATATGTCCGGACTATTAAAAATTGTTTACACTTTGAATCTTTTCAATAATGTGCTGAACTTCCTAACTAATATGATAAATGCGCATATTAGTTTGTTTGTTTGTTACACATTAACTACTCTATTGATCATCATAAAATTTCGCATACATGTTGTCGGAGGTACAAAAAAGAACATAGAACAGCTTTCATCCAGGAAATGTACTGTTCCTGGGAGATGGCTAAAGTCAATTGAAGAAGTGGTATTTGATCCTAAATCACACATAGACTAACGTCGATTTTTATTACTTTGATATAATATCAGCTACTTGTATCTGTCTTCTATAATCGTCTTTGTAAATTTAAGGATTTTCTAATAAACGACTGATACGATTGTATATATTAAATATTTTCATGATTTTGATGTCGCATTGCTGTATTTGACTCGAGTAGTTTAGGATAAATAGTCAAAATGTTGTAGTGTGTCTCAGTTTTAAAGTTGACGAATATATTTATGTACATAGATATATATTTTATTTAAAAAATGTAATATGAAGTATTTTTATTTGCATATAAGTAGGGGATGCAAAAGAATCTATAGGTAGTTGGCTGTCCAATGCTTACACTTTGTGTTAGGGGCTATCGTTTTTGTGCTCACCAGTTTGTCACTAGCGAGTAAGGTCCTGTCAATACTGTCAAAGTTGCTGTGAAAAACCGTATTTGGCGGTAATAATTGTCGGTTTCTATGGTTACCGTTGAAGTGACTAAAGAGTTTGACGTTTAGTGATCTTGATCATACTATCAATTAGCACCTCTAGCGGTGAATCCAAGTGTGATATCATTATTTAGTTAATGTGGTACTAGCGGGGATTAATGTTTTATTTCGTGTCATATTGACTGGACAATATATGTAAGTGGACTTGCCAATGTACTAAACTACGAATCTTATTTTAAGAAATCATAAAATATATAATTAAAAATGAATTATTGTATTATCGTCAACTTTAAAGATGAGTACATGCATGTTCAAATACAGCAACGCCATTGTAAGGGTGGATCCCTATGGAAGGAGACAAACGAAATAAATTGTAAATATTTATATAAACATGTGTTTTATTTGCAACTAGGACCTGAATGACATAAAAACTAATTATAAACTGTACCACTGTGGGCACGGGCCTTTTCTTAGTATGAGACTGGTCCAGTGCGGGTTGCAGACTTCACATATCTTCGAGAATATTATGGAGAACTCTCAAACACTCTTTAACTATTTAATACGCATATAACTTCGAAAAGACATACGTGCATTGGGATCAAACTCGAGATGTCTGCGTGTCCAACGAAGTTTCTTCGGCTTTCTTTCAAAATGACGTTATTTCGTTGTTCGGATTGCTTCATAGAACAGCTTGGGGCAACCAAGAGGTTACGTACCGAACATTCGGAGGAATTTAGAAATTAATGTGTTACCACGGTATGAACAGTTGGCCCGAAACTTCCGCATTTACGTTTTATGATACTAAACTATATCGGTGGGGGTATGTAAGAACGGAAACACGTCTTGATTGCACACTTCGTTTATTCCGACTGAGATGTCACACAGCAGATGGTTCACATTACTTTTGTATACCTACATACACTACACCTCCACCCTTAAATTTATGCTTATCTTTATATAATGTAATTATAATTAAATAGCCTTAATATTTATGACATGACATTAAAATGATTAACCACACAATAAATTTACGTCTAAATTAAACATACAACAATCAATCTTAATCAAACTCGAAACCATATCTAGCTACTGGTTTGCGCACTCTTTTTGGCGTTAACTCGGGCAACTTCGGAGATGGCGAACAGAGTGTAGACTTAGTCTCTGAGCTATCGCCCCGCACTAAGGGCTCGATCGCATTTTCTGTCTGTAGGCTTAAGCCATCTCTACTCTCATCCGCCACCTTCTCCCTGCGCGGCGAAACGACATTCTCACCTCTGTCCGCCACTGAGTCACTAGACTCAGTATCAGGACAAGCAACATCAGAGAAACGCGACTTACGACGACGTATTTGATCTACATGACGCTTTATAAATTGACCGTTATCACCTTCCACGATGTACCTTCGAGAACCTTCCCTGTTGTGAACCTGACCTTTAATCCACTTGTCTTGCTGACCATAACCCCTTGACCATACCATATCGCCTTGCTGGAAGTCGCGCCTCACGCCACCCGCGTTCCGAGCCTGCCTATCCTGCGCAGTGTGTACTTTCTCCTGCAAAGCTTGGTCGTTCCTTAATAAATCCAAACGTGAACGTAATCTACGTTTTTGTAATATCATTGCAGGAGTTTCCCCTGTAGTGCTATGTATAGTATTCCTGTAGGTTAAAAGGAAAGTTTGCAATGCAACGTCCATGTCCACCATATCCCGACACGCTTTTTTAATAGCTCGCTTACATAATTTAACAGCGTTTTCCGCAGCGCCATTCGAAGAAGGATGGTAGACAGGTGAGAAACTTTGCTTAATTCCATTATGTCTTAAAAACTCAGTAAATTCCCTACTGGTGAATGGGGGACCTTGGTCCGAAACCAATTCGGCGGGCAGGCCGAATCGAGCGAAAGTAGCTCGAAGAATTTTTATAATAGCCGACGCATGGGTGTGTGGCGTCTCAAAAGCTTCAAGCCATTTCGATGTTGAGTCCACTAATATTAAAAAGGTTTTACCCTTAAAAGGCCCTAGGAAATCTATGTGTAAGCGTGTCCACGGCTGAGGCAAATACGGCCAATGTTGAGGTGCCGAACGAGCCGGCGCGTCCGCCTCCAGCGCACACGTTTCGCAGCTACGACACATGGCCTCCACATCATCATCGATACGCGGCCACCACACATAACTCCTAGCCCAGCTCTTTGTCTTAACTATACCAAGATGGCTACAGTGCAGTTGTTTTAGTATTATTTGCCTCAATGATTCAGGTATAATCATTCGATATCCCCACATAATACAACCACCCTCTATATATAATTCATTCTGCCTAGTAAAATATGGTTTTAGCTCATCATCATTACAATAATGTGGCCAGCCCGATTCTATGTAAACTTTAATTTTGCTTAGTATAAAATCCCTAGACGTAGCCTTACTGACGTCACAGTTGGTTATTGGTAGAAAATTTTCAACAAAATTTACGTATGTTGTTTCTTGAACCGCACTCGCCTTAGAACCTGTAGACGGCAAACGCGACAACGCGTCAGCGCAATTCGTCTTGGACGATACGTATTCAATATCGTAATTGTACCCGGATAACAGAACGGCCCAACGTTGCAATCGAGAGGTTGACATAACTGGTATACCAACCTTATCACCAAATATGTGTGTAAGGGGTTTATGATCCGTTCTTAATTTAAACTTTCTCCCATACAAGTATTGATGATATTTACGTATTCCGTAAATAATAGCTAACGCCTCCCTATCAATTTGCGAGTAGTTACGTTCAGCCGCGGCGAGTGAGCGCGAGGCATATGCCACGGGCCGCTCGCCGCGCGCCGTCACTTGCGACAGCACTGCTGCCACGCCCACGCTGCTGGCGTCCGCTGTCAATACGAGTGGCAATTCGGCCGAGTAATGCATCAGGACTTCGCTACTTGCCAGCACTTCCTTTACCTTTTGGAATGCGCTGTGACATTGACTACTCCAAACGTATTTTGTACCAATCTTTAATAAATTATATAAAGGTGCGAGTATAGTACTTAAGTTTTTTATGAACTTTGAGTAGTACATAATCATGCCGATAAACGATCGCAATTCGGCTACGTTCACTGGTACGGGTATATCTAAAATAGCTTTGACTTTATTGGGACAAGTATGGACTCCATCCTCACTAATCACGTATCCTAAATAAGTAATGGACTTTGCAAAAAAATTTTTTTTTAACCTTTTTTTTAACCTTTAACCCATATCTTTCCAAACGTTGAAAGACCTCGTGTAAATTCTGTATATGGTCAGAATCTGATGATCCTGTTATGATGATGTCATCCAAGAAAACCCCTACGCGTGGTAAATCTGTAAACAATTCTTCGAGACGACGCTGAAATATTCCCGGACTCGACGACAGTCCGTACACCAAGCGATTATACATGAATAAGCCCTTATGCGTATTAATAACCGTATACTTTTTAGAATCATCTAATAAAAATTGTGCATACGCCTGGGATAAATCAATTTTGCTAAATTTTTTGCCTCCGTGCAAGCGAACTAACAAGTCCTCCACTCGTGGAAGTGGATAACGGTCAACCTCCAAAACTTTATTTAAAGTCAATTTATAGTCTGCGCAAATTCTAATGTTACCGTCTTTTTTAAGCACTGGTACAATCGGCGTAGCCCAGTCGGAACGCTCGACGGGGGTGAGAATGCCCTCTCGCACATGCTGCTGCAGGGCCCGCTCCACCGGCTCGCGCAGCGCGTACGCCAGCGGGCGCGCGCGCATGTACACCGGCCGCGCCCCCTCCCGCACGTAAATGCTGACCGGCGGGCCGGTGAATCGGCCCAGTCCCTCCGCAAACACTTTACAATATCTGGAACTGAATGCATCTAAATTGAATGTATCGGCTGATAATTTATTTAAACAAGCTGATTTAACAATCGGTAACTGAATACCTAATTCTATTATCCATTGCCTACCCAGCAAAGCCGTTTTTCCGTTATTAATTACATATAAATCTAAGTTTCTAACTTTATTTTGATATAGGACTTGTGGCGTTATAACGCCGACGGGATGTACTGACTCGCCCGTATAGTATCGTAAAACAATATTACATCTCTTTATTGCTAAACTACTAAATAAGTTCTGATACATTTCATAACTAATGCACGATATCGCGCTGCCGGTATCACATTCCATATTTAATTCTTTATTCTGTACTAATAAAGTAATCATAAACGGTTTGCACTGGGTTAAGTTTAAAAGATTAAAATCAATGTTTATTACCTCCTCACTGACATCACTTTCACTTCCTACTGCGCTATCTGCCGATGTAGCCACCCAGTGTTGGCCTGATAAGTTCGGGCACACCCGTCGCAAATGCCCTGCCGTGTTGCAGACGCGGCATACATAACGTGCAAATCTACACGTAACCGTTGGCGAATCGTTTCACTGCAAATACCGCACACCAATTGGTCCCGTAAACTTTCTTGTAGCCAGCTGCCAAATTCGCATGACTTGGACATTTTTTTCAATACGGCGATGTATTCCGCAATAGTTTCGCCACTTTGCTGTACCCGTTTTCTGAACTTATACCTCTCCGCGAGCTCACTAGGCTTGGGCTGTAGATGTTTTCCCATTATCTCAACAACTTGCAAAAATGTCTTATCTTTTGGTTTGTCCGGTGTGCACAGATTTACTAAAAGTTCATAACTGCCTGCCCCCATAAGTGTAATCAGTGTTGGCACATATAAATCATTTTTCACTTCATTTACTAGAAAATATTGTTCTAACCGTTCGATGTATAATCTCCAATCGTCCTTGTTTACATCAAATTCAGATATTTTACCAATCTTCATATTGCACAACAATCACGCACGCTTTTAATATTAATTGCCGGTTTTCTCGTCGCCACTAAACTATATCGGTGGGGGTATGTAAGAACGGAAACACGTCTTGATTGCACACTTCGTTTATTCCGACTGAGATGTCACACAGCAGATGGTTCACATTACTTTTGTATACCTACATACACTACAGATACCTTTGATGGCCTACGTGTAACTGTGGCGAACGCAACTGCCCGTGACGTATCAACTGAGCTGCAAGAATAAGCGCTCACCCGTTGCACCGCCGCTTGCGACGACACGACAGGCAGTCGTCTAACAATCCAATGTAAATACCTATTCATCTGACATCTCAGTTCGCAGTGAAAAGGCCATGTTCAACAGCAATTGGGCACGCCAAAGTCGGCTTACATCACACTAAACGAGCCATAACGCCATCAGTCGGCTTTAGATATTGATGGTATAGATTTAATTTGTGTCGCAGTAAGATGGTTTTAGCCGTTGTAGAGGAACGTGGTGTGTCATGTCCTAACACAAAGGGAGGATCCACCGACCAGGCTGGGTGATCGTGTCTAGGTGGCCGCAACCTGACTGTTGTCCACTGCCAGCTAAACTCGTTAACTTGTTGGTATACATATGTAGTTACTATTATAGCTGTGTAAACTTCACTTGCATGATTCAGGTTTGTATGGTGAAGCACGTATTGTGTACTCGTTTTAGTATTAGTACTAGCGCGTATTGTGTACTGCCTCCGTGGCGCAGCGGTAGTGAATGCGACTGCTGTGCATGAGGTTTCGGGTTCGATTCCCGGGTCGAGCCAAGAAAAATATATTGGGGTTTTCTGTTAAGAAATATCAATAGCAGTCCGGAGTTAGGAAGTCGGCGGTGTTACACACCCCGTGCCTCGGAAAGCACGTAAAAGCCGTTGGTCCTGCGCCTGATCTCTCTCCGGTCGTGTCGGATTGCCGACCCATCGGATCATGTGAGTTAGGGAACAGAGAGTGCACTTGTGTTTGCGCACACACTTGTGCACTATAATATCTCCTGCGCAGATGGCCAGTCTCCGTTAAGACTGCCCGACGTGACCAAAATTCCGTCTGGAGGACATTATTATTAAAATATTAGTACTGACAAGATTTTTATAAAGCACGGACTAGGACTATGGTTATTTGCCTAAATTTAAAAACAGATCTGACTACTTTAAATAATGTTTGTTTTAGATGTTATAATTACGTAACAAAACTTAAGATTAAAGGAAGTTAAAAATATTGTAGGTACTAGGTACCTACTTGATTAGATACTTCTTTATTGTGCATAATTTTTTATTAGGGTGGGTACGTCCGTTTCGAAAATCTAGAACATACTTTTGTTACATCTAAGTCTAAATATAAAAACAATGCTTTTTATTAACATTAAATATTTGCATAAGGTATTACCTACTTATGATTTTGTTTGAAACGATTGGGTAATAATAACAATTATTTGATTAGACGCTTTATTTAAACTGATTATAAAATTATTAAAAAATACAAATTTATAATTGTTGCACTATATTAGTTTATTATATTCCTAGATATATGTATATCTATATATCGGTTATAACAATCTTACTGTGATATAATATGTATATATACGATAATATGTTGTAACGGATGCGCCTGTCATAGCCTAGCTGCCATATTGACTAGCTCCCTCCTCCGCCTTACCGCCAATTATCACGCAGAGTGGGGATGAGCTAATGGAAGCGAGCATTATTAGTCAGTTTACAGTTAAATAAATATTATAATTAACTTCGAGGGTAGACACAAAACTACATTTTATTATCTACCCTCAACTGATGTTGTTAATATTAGAAAGTTTTGTAAATTTATAAAAAGGGAAACTTTGAATTATATATCAATAAGTTTATTTTTCATTTTCATAAACTGTTTTTACATATTTGGGACATTAAATATTTATTCAATGTATATTATGGATCCTCTGTAAATCAAAATTGTCAAGTGTCACAGTTGCCGCTTTGAAATAATGTGCATGATGTGCAACTATTTATAGGATTGTGTAGGTATTATAGGAAGTTTATACCCGGTTTACAATAATTACCCTGTAACTGATCGTGCGAAAAGTAATGTTGTGGGGATGTCATAAGGTTTAATTACTGCACGGATAGCGTAGTGGCTTAAGATGTCGCCTTATGCCACTGCCATTGCGCCGAGTGTTATGGGTTCGGTGCTGGAGACGGGACACTGGACAAAACTTGTGTGATCTACTAATAGTTGTTTCGAGTCTAGGTGTTCTTTGTGTTTTAAATCGTGCTGGAAGCAGTATTTGTGGCATTTTTGTAAGGAAATTAGTAGTAACAATATAGTTGAAAACTTTACTCGGCAGATACAAATTATTAGAAGTGGTTATTTTAAAAGGCAGAATTGAGTTAAGTAATTATTTATTTAAATAAATAATAAGTTTTAAGGGTAGACAAAACTAGATTTTGACGATTTACTCCTACCCTCAACTGATGTACAATCCGATTTGTTTATATGTGATAGTTCTTTGTTAATAAATAGATACGGAATCTTGTAGTTCAATATGAATAAGTTTAGTATTAATTTTTACAAACTGCTATTGTGTTGTGTTGTTAAAAAATTGTGTGATCTACTAATAGTTGTTTCGAGATTACGTGTTCTCTGTGTTTCAAATCGTGTTGGAGGTGGTATTTCTGGCATTTTTATTAAGGAAATTCCTAGTAACAATATAATTTGAAACTGCACACAGTAATAAACCCGCTATGATTTATGCAAAATTTAAGATTGATGAATGCCCTAAAAACAACTACAACTGCAATGGCGCAGCGCAGCTTCGATTGCAGTGTTGACCAGTACGGAGTTTGTATGTATGTAAAAACAGCTAGCGTGTATAGAATATAGCTACCTCTACTAACCACTTTGGTACATATATGTGTATGCATATTTTAGTATTTTACTATAAAATACATATTATATGTTTTATTTCCAGAACACACGTGCGTATCCACACGGATGACCGGCCCTACGTGTGTCCGTTCGACGGCTGCAATAAGAAGTTCACACAGAGCACCAACCTCAAGTCGCCAGACTCACACATGCCAAAGCCAAGTACGTATCACTACCGAGGTTTAAACTGGGATATAATCATATCTTCTATCTTTATCCTAATCAATCCGCTGTTTTAATGCTTGTAAAGTTCCTTGCGACACAGAAATAACTACAATAGCGGGAGCTGTAAATGTAAAATAAAAATTGGTCAGTTTTGAACAGTCGATAAAAAAGCCTTTATTCGAAACCAGTGCTAGTGTTATACAATCATACACTTATACATACGAATGCGTGTAAGTTAGGTATTGCCGGTATATTATTGCAAAAACAAAGTGGTGGCTGACCTCATCTTGTTTTAAATTTTAGTCACTTAACTTCTCGGATAGAAGGATGTACTTACCATAGTTATGAACTCAAAACTTTAGTATTGTTGAAACTACGCAGCTTTCGCGAATATTTGGTGAACAGGTTAAAGTATTGTCAGATTGCATAGCCGTCCGAGATACTTATTTTATTACCCGGTATTGCGAGATGGTGGTTGTCAGTACAGGAATACATTCCTGTTAAATATAGACTTGTTGAACTAAAACATGTAGACGCACTTAGTAGGCATCCTTTTACGATGATGAGTATTAATCATGTAGAAATTTCAGATTGATTCTTTCTAATACAAAATTAAGAATGATAAACTTAGTTCATTTATTAATTAATTAAAAAGGAATGATGTCCACAAAGCAGAAATGATTATGAATAAATGAACTGTACCGACTATATCGTAAAACCGAACTCAGCTAGATAGGAATCTTTCAGATGCACCGTGACGGCATTGGGAGCGCCGTTTGAAAGCCTTACCTTAGCAAAAGACTTACTTAAGCCCCACTGAAGCCTCACTTGAGCTACGCCGAAGCCTCGCTTGAACCGCACCAAAGCCTCGCTTGAGCCGCGCCGAAGCTTTGCTTGAGCCGCGCTGAAGCCTCATCGACGCCATAAATCGCATACGCACACACCACATACGCATACACTATACCACGCACAGACCACACCATGCACACACCACACCACACCACACCACGCACACACCACACCACCAGTAATGTATTATATAGGGGCCAAAGTAACTCACAGTTACATAAAAGCAAAGCGCTTAACGAAACGCAACCTAAACAATTTGATAATTTGACATTTACGTATGAATTTGACATTTGCCATCACACAAGTGACGTGTAAGCTGTATTCGTCGGCACCTTATAGTTTCCTTCTCACCCCTAAAAAGCTCAAAATGAGCTTTAAACGTGACAAAAAGGAGGAGGAGGACAGCGGAGGCAATCCCTACCAAAACTTGGATAAAACCATTGTCCTGCAAGAAGCCCGCTACTTCAACCAAACGCCTGTGAATCCACGAAAATGTTCGCTTATTTTGACAAAGATTCTGTATTTATTGAACCAAGGGGAGAAATTTACGACTCAGGAGGCGACAGAAGCATTCTTCGCAACTACGAAGCTGTTCCAATCGAAGGATGTGATGTTGAGAAGGATGGTGTATCTGTGCATCAAAGAATTGAGTACTTTGGCTCAAGATGTTATTATCGTTACGTCGTCTTTGACAAAAGATATGACTGGTAAGGAGGATCTGTATCGTGCGGCGGCTATCCGGGCGCTGTGCAGCATCACTGACAGTACTATGCTGCAAGCGATTGAGAGATACATGAAGCAGGCAATCGTTGACAAGAACCCGGCTGTTAGTTCGGCCGCGTTAGTCTCAGCGTTGCATCTGTCGTCAAGCGCGCCGGATTTGGTGCGCCGATGGGCTAATGAAGCTCAGGTTGGTATTTAGAGTAAATATTTTATTAATAGCAGCTCTAGTGCCAACTGCATTGGGCCTCTAGGTGCTCAAGCCCCCCTTGCAATGGCATTATTGGACCCTCTAATTATATATCCTGTAGCCCCTCTTAACTGTATAAACATTGGTGAAATGAAATATTTCATTTACTAATACATGAAAAGTTATGGTTACCTAAATATATTTTATATTAAAGCCACCCAATATTTATATGAAGTCAACACTCCTAATTTCAATTTTTCAATATTTTTATTTATTTCTCTTATAAGGTACATACAGTTGTTTTTATTACAAAGTTTCACAAAATACAGAGGAGTACATTTAACAATGTTATATAAAGATAAAACCTAACAAATTGTTCTGTGCCTTCATGAGAGCTGGATTCGTGGCCTATTTTACAAATCTCCAGGCCCCCTTATTTCTAAATGACATAATGCGAGTGTAGCTTTTATCCAAACAACAATTGATACAATATTACTTTGATAATTTAGTTAACTAAGTAGGTACCGTATACAATTTTTGTCTATTAAATCTTGGGTAACCAAACATAATTTAAAACTACTGTCAGTTATTCGCGACTCTTTACAGATTAATACTGTACATGCTTAAATATTAGTGAGAGTGGAGGTGTGTAGTGTGCGTAACATTGTGTGATATGCAAGTGTGTTTAGTGTGTGGTGTGTGTGTTGCGCGTATGCGTGTGATGCGTGTATGTGGTATATGAGTCGAGCGGTCTGCGCTGCGAGTGGAGCACTTGTATTGTGTGAGTGATCGTGTGGTATCAGTTGTGAGCGTTAACGTTTTGATAAACTAATTTGTAGGATACTTTCAGTCTTATCATAACTCAAGTTTAATAAGCCAATCTGTGATAGCTTTTTTGCATTCTTTGGTTGATAACGGATACATATAAATAATATTAATAATCTTAATTTATACAAAACTAGCTGTTGCCCGCGACTTTGTCCGCGTGGACTTTAATTTATTACCCAATACCTACTTTTAATTTGTTATCTAATTTTAATATATAAAGCTACAACTAATAATAATAATAATAATAATAATAATAAATCTTTATTTGCATAAAACATGGTTTTAAAGTTGATCAATACATGGTTTGTGTTTCACATGCTTTGCCATACAATAGGCGTGCAAATTTTTACAAAAGTTACATGATTTATATCTACCTATACACTAAATCTAAATTAAATACCATATTATTACCACTATATCTCTATTTACATATCCTCCTAACCTTTATGAGACATATATTCGGCTACTGTGTAAAAACACTTATCTGTTAGCCATTTCTTAAAAGTGTTTACAAATCTTGAAAGAGTTAATTCTCGCATGGACTTTGGAATTTTATTGTATATTTGTATACACATACAACTGCTATTTTTTTGATGTAGGCTGGTAGACATCATATGGACTTGTAATTTACTGGGATCTCTAGAACAATATTTTTTATTTTTGTCGGCCTTTTCAAAAATATCCGGATGTTTTTTGACAAAGACACCGATTTCATAAATGTATATAGATATTAATGTTAACAATTTTAACCGCTTAAATAAAGGCCTGCATGACTCTAATGGACCAGCGCCACATATTGCTCTAACACATTTTTTTTGGGATATAAACGCTTTATTTATGTCTGTCGAATTTCCCCATAGTAAAATTCCATATCTAAGGACTGAGCCGACATGTCCATGGTATGCTATTAGAGCAGTATTTTCACACGATATCTGTTTTAATTTTTTTAAAGCATACACAAATCTGTTTACTCGGTTACAAAAATTAATAAGTCTAACTACAACTATATAGGTGTAGTTAGCTATCATATATATATATATTCAAAAAATACATATGGTATCGCGAACTTTTTGTAGATATTGATACGTTCTATAATACTGTAGAACATTTTTTTTTCTATCATCAATAGTTTCCGCAGCGCACGCGATGACAGATTTTTTATGACCAATTTTTTACACCTTGGTTTATATTATTGCATTTTTATTAAGGATCCCTATATTTTTTGATAATGTTATATAGCCTATGTCACTCAGTAAAGATGCAGCTTTCTAATGGTGAAAGAATTTTTGAAATCAGTCCAGTAGTTTTTGTGTGAAAACATTACAAACATACATACAAAAACACAAATGTTTCCTCTTTATAATATTAGTTTAGACTACTCAAGAAATAGTAATTTTGCTGAGCTAGGCTAGTATTAACTGATATAGGGGAGAGAAGATGGCATGTTTGCGCCTGAAATTGCTTCTTTTGGCCGAATTGTATGGTGTTTTGGCGTGAGTTGTTAAAATGACGTCGCGAATGAACAAGGCGCGAACAGAGAGAACATCGCATGTTTTATAAAACTCCATAGTGGGGAACCAAAATGGAAGATTCCATCCCACCTTCAGGAGTGTCCTCTGAGCGCGCTCAGCCACCCCACGCAAGGATGCAGTATTGGGTTAGAGATTGGCAGAGTGCCAAGTAGACACGTCTTAACACCTGTTCGTTCTGCAACTTGAAGTAGGTTGGTATTTACCTACATCTTTTTTCTCAGCCTAGATGTGAGTGTGTCAATATGGGGGTGAAATAAAAGTATATCATCAATTTGTATGCCTAAGTATTTTATGATTTTGGTCGTGTTGAGAACAGGCAGTGGCAGCTAGCCTCGGCCAATAAGCTACAGGAATGAGCGGTTAGACAATGGCGGAGAAAAGGACACCTCCCTTCACCTATTTAATTAGTCGTAAAGTACAGTAATAGCAGAATTTGTTTGTGAAATAATAATTGATTTCTGTATGCGAATGCAATGCACAGTTTTGCAATCAAATTGATTGTAATTTTGGTATTTTTATCAGTATATACTTATGGTAAATAAGCTTCGATAAGAATTTAAAGGTCCACTATAGATATTGTACCAAGTGTATAGGTGGTGTAGTAAGGTTGCACCCCTTCAGGACACAATTTATGTAATATTGTCTTCTGTTTACACAAATGCTATACACTTTGAAAATTCAATTTTTAGAACTATGGTTTGACACTTATAATAGTTACTTGTTAAGTGTTGAAAAATAGTTCTGAAAATGATTTAAAAAAAGTATATAAAAAAAATTTGTTTCAATTCTGTGTCTATTGTTTAATGTTAGCAAAATTCCTCTGCAAAACAGCAATTATTTTTAGTGTGGGAGATGATTGCATGAAAGACAGTGATTGTGCCACTGCACTGAATGATGTGAGCTAATTCCTCACACAGGACAAACATTGATATGATAAACAAATATGTGTTCCAACTTTGAGTGTTATTTGTTGTTAAGTAAAGTCCTTTGGGTCATAAGAACTAAACCTAGTGTGGAATGGTCTTTTAAAAATATAAATAATAATTTTATGACCTATAAATATATGGTACTATAGCGAGTAGCTTTAAAGTTTCAAAATAATATATGTTAAATGAATCTTTATATTTACATTGATATAATAATCCATAAATATATTTAGCACTAAGCAACAACAAATTGGTTTTTCAGGAAGCCATCAGCTCTGACAACGCTATGGTGTCTTACCATGCCTTAGGAGTCGTCGCTGGTTCCAGAAAGAATGACAAGCTCTCCACAGTCAAGCTAGTTACTCGTCTTGCTGGAGCTCCTCTTAAATCCCCATATGCACTCTGCCTGCTCATCCGTCTAGCTGCCCAACTGGTTGAAGACGACGATTCTGATGTTGCAAGACCGTACATTGAATTTATTGAATGTTGTCTTAGACACAAGTCTGAAATGGTCATCTATGAAGCTGCCCATGCTATTGTCAATCTTAGGAAGACCACTAGAGACTTGGCACCTGCAGTGTCAGTCCTGCAGCTGTTCTGTGGCTCTTCGAAAGCTTCTTTGAGACTAGCAGGTGCTAGGACGCTTGCTAGATTGACTGCTAAACATCCCACTGCAGTTGCAGCATGTGCAGTTGATTTGGAAAACCTGATTTCTGATCCGAATAGATCTGTAGCTACCCTGGCAGTAACTACTTTACTTGCGACTGGAGCGGAGAGCTCAGTTGATAGGCTTATGAAGCAGATTTCCAGTTTCGTGTCCGAAATTTCGGATGAGTTTAAAATAGTTGTCGTTCGCGCTATCAGACGCCTGTGCACGAAGTTTCCGAGGAAGCATCAGTCGCTGGCTGCGTTTCTGGCAGGCATGTTACGCGACGAAGGTGGTTTGGAATACAAAGCTGCTATCGCTGATGCCATTATCGCTTTGGTTGAAGAAAACCCTGAAGCTAAAGAAACAGGACTGGCGCATCTATGCGAGTTTATTGAGGACTGCGAACATACAGCTTTAGCTGTCCGAATATTACATTTATTGGGCAGGGAAGGCCCTAAATCCCGCCAACCTTCAAGATACATCAGATTTATTTATAACAGAGTGATTCTCGAGTCCGGGCCAGTTAGAGCAGCGGCTGTGGCTGCAGTAGCCCAATTTGGAGCCCAAAGGCCAGAACTCTTGCCCAATATCAGAGTCCTTCTTGCCCGATGCCAGCTTGATGAAGAAGACGAAGTTAGAGATAGAGCTATATACTACAGTGCGATATTAGACACTGGTGATCCACAACTCATCAATGACTACATCGTAAACGTCGCCAAACCTAACCCTGTGTTACTCGAAAAGGCTCTCAGAGACCACTTGGCGACTACACCTGAAGATCCTTTTAATATCTTGACTGTTCCCGCCGAAGAAGAAGCTAAAGAAAGTAAGGAAGCGATCGTTGAGATCGAAGTGAGAAAGCCAGTACAGATGTCCATAGAAGAGATTTACGCCGAGCAATTAGCCAAGATCCCTGGCATCGAAAGGCTTGGACCGGTCTTTAAAACAAATCTGCCAATTGATTTGACTGAAGCTGAAACCGAATACAGAGTCCGGCTCCTAAAGCACGTCTACGCAAGACATGTTGTCTTACAATTCGAATGCGTCAACACATTAAGCGACCAAATCCTTGAACAGGTAGCTGTTAAATTGGAAGTTCCTCCAGAATACGAAATCAAGACGGTGATACCTTACCAGAAACTGGTATATGACAAGCCTGGCTCCGTTTTCGTGATAGTCGAATACCCATGCGCATTCCTAGACAGCTTAGGCACTTTCGTTCCAACTCTAGAGTTCATCGTACGCGATTGCGACCCAACTACTGGTATACCAGACCCTGGTGAAGGTTACGCTGACTCTTATCCTCTAGAAGACTTTGAGATGAGCTGCTCAGATCAAATAAGAGCAAGGGCGGGGACCGATGATTGGGAACAAACTTGGGAACGCGCAGCTAATGCGCCAGAAGCGAGCGATACTTTCGTTCTTTCACAGAATGATATCAATGAGGCTGCGAAGGCTGTGTGTGAGCATCTCGGTCTGCCTAAAGGCGCTATTGTTGGGGAAGCTGTGAAAGAGATTAGAGGAGGTGGTATTTTCAGAGGAGGTGCTCCGGTGTTAGTTCGAGCTAGACTTGCAGCGAGCGGTGGTGGTGTGACTATGAAGCTGGCCGCTCGATCGCCAAGAGAAGACGTAGCACAGCTGTTGTTGGCAGCCGTTGGTTAAATCTTAAGCTTAAAATACTTTAGTTTATTGAATGTAATTCTGAAATGTGTGCATTTAACTAAAGATTTAAAACATAGATGTACCCTCACTTTACTATTTAAAATTAAAAAAATTTACTATTGAACAAAAAAGTGTCCACATTAAGAAGAGTGGGCTCACTCACACTACATTTACATGAAAGTACAATTTTCAATATGGGTGAGCATGATAAAACTATATTTATAATTTTTATGTCATGTTGGCATTCTGTCAGGTGACAATGTAACTTCCAGTAAGGTAACCATACTTAAATGTAGTAGGGTGGATCTACGATTTAAATCTTTACATTTATACAGAATTATATGGCTTTAATTTTCCTTGGAGACCAACATGTCCAGCACTGGGATTAATATTAAAGTATTGATTTAGGACGATGAATGTCCAAGGTTGAATAATTCCACTTATTGTATTAAAATTTAAACATGTATCAAATTTAGTATCTTAATTGAACTATCTGTAATCCAATCTAAGATTTTCAAATACAGATTAAATGAATGTATGTTTTGAAAGTCAATAAAGTAATATAATTAAATATATGTCGTATTATTTAATATATACAAGTTGCATGTTACATGCTCCACATGTAACATAAGTATGACTTACTAGCTTGTGTCCGCGGCTTCGCCCGAGAACAGTACCTACATCTTTCAAGATGAAAGGTCTATTTATCCTTTTCTGTACCCTGACATGTATGCTATGATGATCGGTCAAGCAGTTTAGGCGTGAAAGCGTAACAAACAAATTCGCATTCGCATTTATAATATATGTTAAGTTATAACTGTATTGCTATTAACGCAATTATATTTGGTATTTATATACATACATACATTTAGTAGGTTAGTATTTAGTCTAATTGTTACTACGACTAGTGCAACCTAGCCGAAACGTCAAGCCTTTCCAAAAGGTATGTAAATACCAAACACAAATGCATGAGTAGGTACCAGTTTCAGTTATATCAATCATACAACCCGAAAGTAAAATCCTAACTAATATTACAAATGCGAATGTGAGTTTGCTTGTTTGTAACGCTTTCACGCCTTAACTACTCGACCGATCAACATGCAATTTCGCTTACACTTTGTTAGAGATATAGAAAAGGGCATAGAGTACCTTTCATCCAGAAAATAATACTGTACTCGAGGGACAAAAATTTAATGACTAAATCTAATTGATTATAAATTTGATAGCACAGAACGTAGGCATATGATCTCTATCAGGTCTAGTTAACGAAATATGACATATATATAATAAAACACAGTTTTATTATAAAAAGATATATTTAAAGATTATCTTATTATATTTAGTTTTTAAGTTGAAAAATCTCTTTTATTTGACTTCCTTGCTGAAGCTGAATGTAGAGAGCTGAGCTTATTATTCACCCATTTAAAAATATAACGGCGGTGAAAGTAAAGTTTAGCCGCCATTCCTTATCTGACTGATACCTATCTTTTCAACAATGCTTATCGACTTGATACTACGACGACTAATTGATATGTAATACGTCTTGAAATCATTGTTACTAGAATTGTTGCATTATCTAAATATTTTAGTCGCAATACAAAAGAAACCAACAATAGTGTACCTACCAAATCCCTGGTAAATTTTAGGATTACATATTTAATATTATATTCACACATGTTACTCAGATATTGGTAACTAGATTTTGCACGCAGCTTCGCTCGTATTACGTTTTTCAGAGTTTCATTCCAGTTATAGAACAGTACTTTTTCTGGATGAAAGGTACCCCTATGTCCTCTTTTATAGCCATGACAGCGCGAGTACGAAATTTAAAATGATGATCGATTGAGTGGTTAAGGCGTAAAAGGGTAACAAACAAACATTCACATTTATAATACTAGTTAAAATAGCAACAATCATATTGGCTTACCCCAGGTTTCTAAATTGAGAAAAGTAGGTAGCAAATATCAACTGAGTATTCTCAAATCATTTTTACATAATCGAATGTCATTAAACCGCTGTCAACTGAGCATTAACTTAACTATATGATGTTCAAATACCTAATCAAATTTTATTATGGACTAGCTTTTCATTCCTTCTTTTCTATTCTTCGTCCGCGTAAATGTCGAAAATGGTTCTAATGGGATTTTTAATTGGTTATCAATGGTTAATGGTTAATTGGTTATCAAAAAAATGGTCACGGGGAGACCATGGCTGCTGAAAAGCAACCGAAACGTCGGGGAAAGTGTAAAATAAAAATAAATTAAATCTAAATAGTTTAATAATAATTTAATTAGCTTAAAAATTAGTAAAGTTCAATAGTAGTAGTAGTGTAACAATTTTCAAAATTTTGTAATAATGTGTCAAATAAACAACGCGATAAAATCTGTATATAGCAGTTTAATTTCAATGAATAATATTCGCGTAAATAGAAGACAATATTATGGTTATCACATTATTAATTTTGTTATAACATATAAATTATTATGTTAATATGTTTGTCTACAATAAATTTTAATGTCCCTTGTAAGTATCTCCGAAATCCTATCAATCTTAATAGATGACTGTTTTACGTGATGGTGGGTTTACCCACCATCACGTAAAACAGTCCTCGGCTTCAACTCCCCAATACCAAGACTAAGCAGAATTTATAATAAGTTCGACAGTACCAGTCTTTATAAATTTAAGAGCCAGGTTCACAACAGAACTAATTACTATTAGTTACCTAATTACATTAAATTAAACAGCGGTAATTACTTATTATATTTTATAAACTGTAGGCTATATTACTGTTCGTTAGCTGTGTGATTAATTTTATTTTAATTTAAATTACTAATTTTTACTGAAATATTGTTACATTATTTTCTTATAATCTGATCTGTGTTAATACTTAATCCGAATGTATTCCGTAAATGCTGTGTTTGCCGATTGATATTTTGCAACCATACCTTATTTGTTATGAATATATTACTTGAAGAAATGTGTATGTAACATTTGTAGGTGAACCTATGACTAAATAAATATTCAACTCCAATTACAGAAATAAATTACATTCCAATGATTATTTCTCGACGCTCCGATACGGCCATCTTGACACCTGACACGTCGTCGTGTGAATTACCTGGAAACAACAAAAACTTTTGCAGTATATGCAATTCCGCTCGGCCATCCTGGCTTATGTTCTCATTAAGTTATACACTTCTCAGTATAACAGTAATTCATTAATTCGCAAACGTATATATTCGCAACAACTCTCTCAATTACGTCTTTTTATAACCTGTTCTCTTTTAGTCAAAATTTACCATCACTACTCTAATCACCGAACCGGTGTCCAAACAAGCTATGGACAAACTCTCAGCATTCTGATAATCACATGCGTAACAGGATCAGCGTCCGAACAACGACATGGACAACTGACCCGGCGTCCGAACAATGACCTGGGGCCCAAGTCTGCTATTACAATAGTGTCAGAATGGTCTTCATTCGTCATTGATTTCATAATTGTTAATTTTGACAAGTTTGGTAAATCTATTAATATAATGGCGTCATTATGACTTTCCGATGGTCAACCAATGACACTCCGTTGAAAAAATAGCATGGAATGATAATCTCGTACATAATGACAAATGATAAAATTTTGACAGTTCCTTTGATCAAATAGCTTTTAACACTAATAAATAATATGTAAAAATATATATAAACGAAATCTGGCATGAATAAATGTTCGAAGTTAATAGCAATTTTTAAAAAATCACTTCTACCTACTGGTTTTATAATAATGACAATACAACATGTCATTATACCACAATCCTATTAAGAGACCATTGACTGACCAATGATCGATCATTATGAATTTAGCAGATTACGAACTTTTAGCAAAATGACAATGGGGTTGCAGTTACGCCGCGTCGGAATGACGAATTTATAAAAATAGCAGACTTGGGCCCCTGGACAACCTGTCGGCTCTAAGCTGCGCCTGATTGTTCCTAATATAACTCAACAAAAAATATAAATTTCGAATTCTAATCCGATTTAAATATCTTTTATATATGTATTTTACATTGTTTTTTCAATATGGAATGATTCGTATATTTTATAACCAAAATGTTCTAGTCCTTACCATTTCAAATTAAATTTCGGACTCTACTTCCCATGAGGCCGTGTCCTAAAAGTGTGAAGCGACTTAGTAGAAGTATGAAGAGAAGATAGTCAGCTTACGTAGAAGAGTAGAAGGAGAATAAGAGCGAAAGGATAGATCACAGAAAGTTAATCGAATAGCAATAGCACAGATTAAACTTTTACACAGGTTTTTGGTACAGCTAGGCGTCTTATACAAGTATTACATAAATACGTATACACCGGCGGCAGCCTGAGCGACAAGCGCCCCGCGGTGAAGTGTTCCGTCGGCGGCCGGGCGGGGCGCAGGAGCAGGTAGCCAGGCGAGCGGCCGAGTCTATTGTTTAAGCCGGGCTTGCATTCCGCTAAATATCTAATAACAAACTTTGTTGTTTCTTCGAAGCAAATCACCCTCAAAATAACTTTCTACCTCTTTTTAACCCCGTTAGGGAGTAAATTTCAATAAAATATGAAACACGTCTTCCATCAATTCTCTAAAAGAATGCTTATGCAAAATTTGAAGTAGATTGAACCAAGGAATCAAGTTGTCCCATACAAACTTTGCTCCCCTTTAGGAGTAGAATTTCGGAAACTCCTTTCTTATCGGATGCCTACGTCATTCAAAGAACACACCATCCAAGTTTCATGTCTCTACGAACAGCGGTTTAGGCTGTGCGTTGTTCCGTCAGTCAGTCATTCAGGACAAAGCATTTTATATGTACATATAGATTAAGAAAACTTGATATAGAAACAAAAATAATGTTTAAGTAATACTTAAATACAGTTTGAGTTTTTCTCAACATGTAATTATCAATTCAGAAACCGGGGTAATAAAATATCAAATTACAGATGACATTACACATTTGGTAATATATTTTATTTAATCAGCTCTTTTTAACAAAGGTTATATTCAAAAAAAAGGTCCACAATATAGATACTAAAAATCTTACTTATAAACGAATATACTTCTTTTTATAACAGTCAAATATAAATCTAATCTTAAGAGTTAAATTTTTATCTAAAGTCGAATACAGGCGGCTCAGTATAAATCTAGAATATTTCTATTTCTAAAGCAAAAGTGAGTTTCACTACATGGATGACGTAGTGGTTTATATGGTCGATCGCCACTGCCACTACGCAGAGTGTTGTGGGTTCGAATCCCACACGGGACAAAAAATTGTGGGATTCACAAATGGTTGTTCCGAGTGTAGGTATTCTTTGTGTCCGTTGTTTGATTGTTTGTAAAGTCCCCCGACACAAGATTAATTGCTAGTGTAGGTAATGAACTTTAAAAAGAAAAAAAAAAACATTCCTACTTACTAATTACATTGATTTAGTAATCCAATCAAATTTGATTTAAAGTGATTAACCCATTGAATTAACTGTTATAAAAGTAATAGGTAACTCAATCAGCCCTAAACTTATTAAATAGTCTGTCAAGTTTCAGAATGCCAGATATAATTAAAAAATTATTGTGTTTGGCCACCGGTGTGCCGCTGCGAATTAACCGCCGTTCCCACTATGTCGTGACGATAGATTATCGTGTCGTTTAAAGCACGACGCTTGTGTATTTAAATAGAAGTGTTCACATACAGAACGACACGATTAACTATCGTCCACGAATTTTTTTGCAGCGACGGCAGATTGTCAAGTCAATGGGAACTGCTAGCACGACAGTCGTAAAACGATAAAAAAAGGTTAATAGTCTTAACGTTCATCATGACGGCAAATCGTGTGTCGTTATTGCAACTATCCGTCGTAGCCACGATAAATATATCGTCTCGTCGTTTACACGTTCAACGATAAAATATTGCGACGACACAGTGACGATAAACAGTCGATATAATGGGAACAGCTAGAGACGACAGTCGTCCAACGACAAATTAATTGTCACGACATAGTGGGAACGCGCCCTTACAGGTTATACCTTACATTGAATTTAAACTACTTTATAGGAATTTTATCGTGTTGTTTATTTTACAATTATTATCGTTTTGTAATAAACAACATGATTAATCTTTTGACCGCCAGTCATGTATACATAACAAAGCAAATGTGTTGACCACGCTACAGTCACGACTACTTGACAGACGTTTAAACGCTAATAAATCTTGTATAAATGTATTGTTTTTCTTATTTGTGTTGTTAATTATGTAGTGGTGGACATATAATTAGAAACAGTACATAAAACTTAGGTAAACACAGAATGAACTATCGTTATGTGTAAAAAATATATAGATTAAATCACTATTAACTATGCCAGAATATATTCTGGCGTAGTTATATTTTGGCGTTACGGAACGTTATGTTATGAGTTTTTCATTTCATTGGCCAATGAAATGAAAAACTCATAAAATATAATAAAAAGAAATCTGTTCTATCTTTAATTATTAAAAGAGTTTAAATATGAATGATAGTTGAATTTCTATTACTGGCCGCTTGGACAACTAATTAGAAACAGAATCCATGGTTCGTTCCATTTTTGAAACCTAAAAAAAAACCTCTGTCTACGCTTTTCTGTAGTTTCGGCGGCAATTAAACGTCAATTTGGAATTACGTGAATAATAAGTTTTGTTAAAAATGGGTAAAAATAAGAGTTGTGACGAGTCAACTAGGCAATTAATTGTTAAATTACGTTTAGATCGAAAGTGGACTTATAGAAGAATTGCTAATCATCTAGAATGTTCTGTGAAGAAAGTTTTCAACGCTATTGCTCATTATAAAAGAAACGGAACTACTTAAAGTGTTGTTAGAAAGGCTCCGTCCAAGGAAAACGTCTTCCCTGGAAGATTTGCAAATAATACGTGTAGCTAAACAAAACCCGTTAAAAGGCTCCAAGGAGATTAGAAATGAAGTTTTTTCACCTGATGACCCAAGGAACATTTCCTCGAAACTGGTACACCACAGATTAGTGGAAGCTAAATTGTTCGGGAGGGTTTCTCGAAAAGTACCGCTTCTTACCAAGCAACACCGAGAGAAGCGATTAATATTTGCAAAGAAATATCTTAACTGGACCGTAGGAGAATGGAAAAAGTGTTATTCTCGGATGAAACAAAAATAAATATTATGAATTCAGACGACAAACGCTACGTTAGACGTCCAATAAACCATGCTTTTGATTATAAATACACGAGGAGCATAGTCAAACACGGCGGTGGTAATATTAAAGTATAGGGATGTTTTTCTGGTTGCGGAGTTGGACCCGTCCGTAAGGTTGAAGGTATAATGGATCAATTTCAATACAAAAACATCTTAGAAGAGGCAATGATTCCCTACACCGACGACCATTTACCTGTGACCTAGATCTTTCAGCACGATAACGACCCAAAACACACGGCTCGCATTGTTAAATCCTTTCTTAGTGAGCAACGTGTTACGATGTTAGACTGGCCTGCAAATAGTCCCGATTTAAATGCTATTGAAAATTTTGGTACGTCGTTAAAAAAAGTCTCCGTTAAACGTATTTCCAGTCAAAATGAACTTTGCGAAGCCTTTGTTGAAGCATGGAACTGGATCCCACTCGATAAATGTATGAAATCACTTGAATCAATGCCACGTTGTTGCAGAGCCATCATTAATAACAAAGGCTATGCAACTAAATATTAATTTTTAAGAAATTTAGTAAACCACACATAATTTTACATAAATAATTTGAAATTGATGACGTTAACACGTTAATAGTTTTGATTTTACCTCATTTCTTTATTGTTTTTAATTACTTGTCCATGACGGATGGTACTGCAAATGTCGTTTAGTTGTTTGTACGTAACTGAATATCTAAATGGTAGTTGTAAACTCTGATATTTATTTGTTTTTTAATGAATTATAAGTTGTTGAACGTATTCTATGCATTTTGATGTTTTATTTCCAAAAACAAAAGTTTTACGGCAATGTGCCTTGTATAATGTGAAATACGTTGCAAGTGTTTCTAATTATATGTCCACCACTGTAGTTAGACTCATTCCAATTTATATTATGTAAACTGCTTACATTCATTTCATCCATATTAGCACAAGATACCAAAAGAAATGAAGGTATTAAAGGATGAAATCATAGCTTGGCGCCACGTCAAAAAGTAAAAGCGGGCTCACCGCTTTTGCTTTTTGACGTGGCGGTCAAAGGATTAAATCCGTATGATTAATTAAATTTATATTACTTTCACTGTTACAATTCTTAATACTTATTTATCTTTACATACATACATAGATTCACGCCTGTTTCCCAGAGGGGTAGGCAGAGACTACGGATTTCCATTTGCTACGATCCTGACACACTTCTCTGGCTTCATTCACTTTCATCACATTCCTCATACACGCCCGTCGGTTCAAGGTGCTCTTAAGCTGGCCTTTGTCCAGAACGCCTCCGATCTGATCAAGAAACGTTCGCCTAGGTCTTCCTCTTGCGACTGTTCCATTCACACTAGCCTTATAAACTTTCTTAGTCAGTCTTTCCTCGTCCATTCTTTCTAATTTATCTTTGTACTAATAAAAATCACTAAAAATATATAACAGGTAGAAAACACTTATAGCACATATTTTCTAGTTAATTCTAATCTATATAGTCTGCTAAAGACTGCCAACGATCGTAGACAGGCGACAAAAAGTAAGTTAAACAAGGGCCCTAGTCGGTACTCCAGCAGGAGTGATCAGCAAGGGTCATAATATATCACACTAGTTTTTGCCCACGGCTTCGCTTGCGTAGAAGTAGGTTATGTTAGTATCAGTTATATTTAAAGTATGGCCTATGTTACTCGGTGATAATATAGCTTTCTAAAGGCGAAAAAATTATAAATTCCTTACAAACAACAAAAAAATAAACAAATCTTTCTTCTTTATTATATTAATATATATATATATATATATGTGTTTTTTTAGTGCGATCGTTGGCAGACTGTATGAATTACCTTAATTCAAAATGTACTTATAGACAGATAAAAAAAACGTTTTAAAACCCTTATTTCGGGTATCGTAGCCACTAATAAAAACAAAACCGTATACAGATAGTGCGATGCACGAAGACGCGCCCCACCAAGTTTTGGTTGCGGGGTCGCGTGTCGCCAGCCGGCAGCGGTTCGATGCGCACAAGTAGTACAGCCTAGGTTGCGAAAATCCAGACTCGTCAAGAAACTTGCTCCACTTTATTTTTTTTTTAGTGTCGGGATATTCTCATCGTGTTGTACTTAAAAGCCAGGTATGTAAATGATATTTACATTGTTTAGAAGTTTGTAGCTACTAAAACACATGAAATAAGCAGAGGAAAGTAATTTAATTCTGAAAATTCTGCAAATTTTACTAAAATAAGACTTCATTTCGTCTTTAAAAATAAGTAAAACTATTTAATGCTTTTTTTTTAATTTCAGGCAAGAGAAATTATTTCAAAAATTTATGATTTTATGAAATAAGAAGCAAGTAATAATTACGCAGAAAAACTCACTGATGCGCGATGGAGAACCGCACAGGCTGTTGGAGTATCTGAAAGCACAGTGACTAGAATTCTATACGATAGAAAGGAATATACTAATACAATGAAGCAAACTACAGCACCTGCTATGGAATTGAATATAACTATGGAGACAACTGCGATAGTTCCTATAGTCCCAAGTACGGAGCGTACAACAGAGCCGACTACGGAAGCGGCTATTGAGTCTGAAACTGAAGCGAGTACGTCGCATTCGAATTCAGTAGACAGAAGTGCTTCTATTCTTACATCACCTATGAAGAAGAGAAGGTTAAGACCACGAAAAATTAATTTAGATGAATTTGATATTGGTGTAGTCCGAGGAACTATCCAAAACTATCATATAGAATATCGTCTTAATATTGTTTTGAAAGACCGTATACAATTTGATGGATGTATAACAACTCTAAGAACATTGTTATGTAAACTTGGTTATAAATGGAGATGAACTGAGAATAACAGGAATGTGCCAACCGAAAAACATGATATTCAAATGTTAAGATTGATATATTTAAAACAGGTAGTCTTTTCCTAATGCAGGTAGACCTATAAGTGTATACAGATGAATCATATATTCATACCAGGTGCAAAAAAATTCATGGGCCGGAAATGGTTTTAAAACAAAATTTAACAAAAGGAGTGCGCATAATTATAGTACATGGCGGAAGTGCAGAGGGTTTTGTACCAAATGCGTTGTTGACATACAGAGCAGAGATCAAATCCGGAGACTACCACGACAACATGAACACAGAAAATTGCTCAAAGTGGCTAAAGGGGAAACTAATTCCAAATCTCCCAAATGATACCGTGGTAGTCTTGGATAATGCAGCGTATCACAACACTAGTTCGGAAAAATACCAACATCCAATTCCAACAAATTAGACATGTAGACTTGGCTGAATGCAAAAAATATCCATTTCGAACCAAAATTTAATAAACCTGAACTTTATGAACTAATCTTAAAAAACAAAGAAAACTTCCGCAAGTACAAAGTTGACAAATTATTTAAAGAACATGAATTAACTGTTTCGGCTGCCTCCTTATCATCCAGATTTGAACCCAATCGAAAACATTTGGGGTATTGTAAAAAACGACGTTGCTAGCCGCAATATCAATCAAAATTACGCATCAATAATGACCATTTTAAATGAAGCATTTGATCGATTAATTAAAGATGTCTGATTCAATACTTGTCAGCACGTGGAAAAATAGATAACAATTGATTTCAGTTTTATTATAAATGTCAGTGATACATCAGACTCTGAATCAAATATTTCTGAAACGAATAATTGACGATTTTGATTTCTCAATAAAGTTCAATAAATTTTTCACGTATTTCATTTATGTCTATAATTACCCCCTATTATAAAAATGGTAATATTATCGTATATTAACTAATAATCACTAAAATAGCCACACCTCAAAATAAAAATATATAAAATTGAAGTAGAGCATCTTTCGCTTTGACCGTGACGCTTTCTCCTGATTAGTCTATTCATTGTAGAGTGCGCGTGCACGCATAGGTAATTATTGTGTATCGATAACATTTGAGTGTTATTGTCATTGGCGGAAGCTTGCACACATACACTATAAACGGTTAGGAGGAATAGTGGGGCGCGTCTTCGTGGATTGCACTATCTGTACAGTCTCTTCGACAAATTGTACACAACTAATATGAAAAAATATCTCTAGAAAATATTTTGTTAATTTTAAGTCACATTTTGACTAATTCTAATAATTATACTTTTAGGAACATAATCACATATTACCGCACATATATAACAGTGTCAAGGTCTAATTTGCAATTAGACCTTGGAATTTTTGGAATTGGAATTGGAAGGAAACCATAGGGCTGTTTTTTTTTCAAAAGTTTTCTAGCAATGTGGCTTTCTAATTACTAGTAATCTTGTTAACCCCTCCAGCTAAGCTAGAATGCTTGTATTAGGACTAGGTATACATCAGTAGTCCAATGGGAGAGATTCGAACCCGCAACCTCTTTATTGCAAGTTCAATGCCTTATCCATTGGGCTACATTGGCGCTGCGATCGGTTTGTTCAAGCAGGACAACGTCTGTCAGGCCCGCTAGTATACATACATATTTAACAGTAACATATCTATATATTAAAAGTAAATGCACGGATGACGTAGTGGTTTAAGTGATCGCCTCGGCAGTGGTAATACGCCGAGTGTTGAGGGTTCGAATCCCACACGGGACAAAAATTATGAGATCCACAACTGGTTATTCCGAGTCTAGATGTTTTTGTGTCGGTCGTTTGAATGTTTGTAAAGTCTTCCGCGACACACAGAATAAATTTCTAGTGCGGGAATTGCCTTTTTAAAGAAATTCCTTGTGTTGTGGACTCACCAAAACACTAACAATTTAACAAATATCAACATAAAACAGGTAACTGACCGTAAAACGCATATCAACTGTTGTAATTGGCTACAAACAATTTGATAATCTTTTGATTTTGACACACCATTGATTAATATATCTATTACTAGGACAAACGGAATCGATGGGGCGAGATGGCGTCGCTCCCAGTTATTCCGACTATGATTCCTAAGGCACCTCCCAATAATTCAGCTTGCTCCAGGCATTTTCTGACTATTTCTCTGAAAATAATAAAAGAATATAATTGGTCGTTGATCTTATGGCATAAGGTTGGGTAAATGATAAGTTATTGTGCGGTACAGTAATAATGTCCTCCAGACCGAATTTCGATCACGGCGGCCAATCTTAACGGAGTTTGGCGATCTACGCAAGAGATATTATAGTGCACAAGTGTGTGCGCAAACACAAGTGCACTCTCTGTTCTCTAACTGTCATGATCCGATGGGACGGCAAACCAGAGAGATCAGGCGCAGAGCCAGCGGCTTTACGTGCCTTTCGAGGCACGGGGTCGTCGATACCGCCAACTTCCTAACTCCGGGCTGCTATTGAAAAACCCAATAATAGCTTTTTGTTGCCTCGACCTGGGATTCGAAGCCGAGCAGCACGGCAGTCGCATTTATTGTCGCTGCGCAACACAGGCAGTCCGACGGAAACGCACGAACGAAAAAGAATGAAGTACGGTATTCAGTTTCTGGATCGGTCGATTAAGAAACACACATACAGTGTAGCTGTAAGCAAGTTTAAGGATTTTCATTTGCACTGTGTTATTGTGATTTCTGTGAAGAAATTCTCAAAAGCAGCACGGAGTAAAGTAAATATTCAGCGGTTTCGAGACGGTCAAGCTGGGTATTTTTGCAAAAACAATACTTCAACCAAACACCTTTGACCTTAATAAGACGTATGTAATTTATATGAAAGTTTGTTAGTTATATTTAACATTTCTTTTTTATAAGGGGGTTGAAGCACTTACGTGCACGCTATAATCCCTGTGTCGTCGGGAACAACACACAATAAATCTCTTAAACAATAGCGGCCAGACACAATTGGTTTTGAGCTATGTTTGGCATTCCAGCAATTGGAAGGAAAGCAACATTTATTGCTATAGACAGTTAGACACCAAATAAAAATACAACAGGGACTTATCAGCTCACCAAAGCTTAATCAAATGTCTTAAGAAACAAAATTAATTACAAAATAAGGACATTAAATTTATGTTTCCCACGGTCGTTGCAAAAGGTGTTCAGTTGAGCACCTTTTTTTGAGTTGGGTTGGGTTAAACGCTCCCTCTCCCGCTCCGCCGCCTCCTTCATGGAAATGACTTCCTCACAAAAGGAGGCGACGGGGTTCCACGACCTGCCCAGTTAAAAAATAAAAATAAATAAAGGGTTTTAACTGGATCCCAAAATTAACAGTGTTTTGTGTTAAACAAGGAACACAAACAATACTTTATACGGAAATACAACTTATATTTGTGGATACACAATTTTGGTCTAACCGAGCATTTATTTTTGTTACTTTGAACCAAAAACACGTACCCGAGTAATAGTGGTTAAAGGAATACTAAGCCGACTACGCCATTCATGCATTTAAATATCTAAGTCGTCGATAGCGAATTTATAAATTTGATAATAGATCGTTCTTAACTAAATTGCTTTTATTAACCTCTGAGTCTTGGACAAAGGCCAGGTTAAGAGCACCTTGAACCGACGGGCGTGTATGAGGAATGTGATGAAAGTGAATGAAGCCAGAGAAGTGTTAGGATCGTAGCAAATGGAAATCCGTAGTCTCTGCCTACCCCTCTGGGAAATAGGCGTGAATCTATGTATGAGTCTTCTTCGAAGAGGTTAATGAAAACACTTTGTAACGGTCTGTGTGTTAGTGACAGGCATAGCTCCGGAACCACTAGACCGATTGACTTGTAACTTGGTGTACACCTTCATATCTCCGTCGAGTTTGAATATGGGCCCTGTGGGTCAAAACACCCCCGAGATATAGGGGTTACAAGGTCATAAGGTCAAAGAATATCCACCAACAGAGTGATTTGGAAGTCCAGGGGGTATGCTTTTGCCCAGCAGTGGGACATTACAAAAAGCCTGTTGTCAAAAAGTTGAATCCTGGGTTTTTAGACCCATCAGAACAAAACATTATTATGATCTTTGCATTAGTCCATACTTTGCGAGTCGGTGTGTGTGTATCGTGTTGTCTATGTTGCAATATTTACCTGTATCTAGTCACTCTCGAGTCAGTTGCAGCTTCAATCCCAGCAGTCACAAGCAAACTCTTCAAAACAGTAATATTTTTGGATTCCCTTTTGATAATACTGGAACATAAACAAATTTAATTTTATTATTTTACTTATAATTTAGTGTTTAATTGCGCATTAATTTATGTGTATTATACAACACAACACATCCCTACTAATATTATAAATTCGGAAGTAACTCTGTCTGTCTGTCACGCTTTCACGCCTAAACCACTGAACCGATTTTGATGAAATTTAATACAGAGATAGACTAGACTTTGACTAGACATAGGTTGTTACCTTTTGTTGTAAAAAGGGCATAAAGGGAATGAAATAAGGGATAAGAGTTTGTATGGGAATTAGTCATTATCGAAGATAAAACCACAAAACCTTGTAGGCAAATATTTTTTGAAATTTCGACTTACGTGGATTTGACATAGGAGATGAAAGTTCATATGGAAGTGCAAACAACTCTTGTCTATGTTTACTATACGTATATTTATCGGAAACATATGTATGATTATTAAAAATGCCGTCAGCAGTTTGTATGTGTATTATTTGCACAAAAGTACCATAAAAATTAAAATACTACCTAAAGTAACTATGCCAAAAGTTTATATCTTTACGAATTTAAATGAAACACATGGCATATACATAGGTGTTTTAATTTCATCTCAAAATAATCACCTGTGTTGCTTCATAATCGGTTCAGCTGTATGGCTATGTTGCCGGAACAGACATCTAAAATTCTTAAAAACGGATTAACGGGTTTAGTCCTGTCTAAATCGACTATTTAGGTATGAACATAAATCTATAGGAATTTAGAATTATTTGTTACTAGCTTTTGCGCGCGGCTCCGCCCGCTTGGTACCTACATCAATAAAAAGCTTAGCCTATGTCCTTCCCCATATTTTAAACTATATCTGTACCAAATATCATGTAAATCGGTCGAGTGTTTTACACAACAAGCATACGGCCCACCTGATGGTAAGTGGTCAACGTCGCCTATGGACGCCTGCAACACCAGAGGCATCACTTGCGCGTTGCTGACCCTATTGGAAAGGAAGTGGGAAGGAGAAGGAGCGGGAAGGGGGAAAGTGTGTGATTGAGCCTACGGCACTCTCACTCACCAAACGAAACACAACAGTAGAAATACTGGTAATTCACGTAGATATTCTCTGAGAGCGTAGTCTTTCCCCGGTCGAGCCGGCACATTCATGATGAAAACAGTGAGGCTCTACGAATGTATAATATTATAGTAAGGATAATTAGTTTTTCAAATAAAATTGCGCCACTGCACTCTGCGCAGTAGCCATGACGAGCCATCCGAGTATTTTACCACGTTATTATATAAAACAATTTTGAATGTATTACCTTTTCAACTGTTGTATAATAGCGACCATTTCTTGAAGGCACTTGTTTGCTTTGAAGTGAAGAATATTTTTTCGTTCTTCACACAGAGTTTCTCCACTTATCTCGTTGATGAAGGAGTTACTAAAAAAATATTTCTTATTAGAATACATACATACTTATTCCTGTATATTTTGAAAAGGGTAAATATAGGAAGGCACGTGTCGCCGTTGGTCCTGCGCCTGATCTCCCTCTGGTCGTGTAGGATTATCCGCCCAATCGGATATGAGGGTTAGGGAACAGAGAGTGCACTTGTTTGCGCACACGCATGTGCACTATAACATCTCTTGCGCAGATGGCCAGTCTCCGTTAAGATTAGCCGCCGTGACCGAAATTCGGTCTGGAGGACATTATTATTATTACTATCTCATTTCGCCTGACAAGGTGTATGCGAAATTTAATGATGATCGGTCGAGTCGTTAAGACGTGAAAGCGTAACAAACAAACATACTCATATTTGCGATTATAATATTCGTTAGGATAATATTAGTATAGATATCCTAACTGATATTATAAATGCGAATGTGCGTTTGTTTGTTACGCTTTTACGTCTTAACTACTCGACCGATTATCATGAAATTTGGCATACACCTTGTCAGGGGTACAGTAAAGGACGTTCCTTTCATCCAGAAAAAAGTACTGTTCCCGGGCAAAGCCGCGGGCAAAAGTTAGTAATATTATACTTACATAAATTCGTGTACCACTTTAAAAGTAACGCTCAACTCTCTCAGAAATATCTTAATGACATTATAAGCTTGTGCGCCCTTGTTTTTACATCCAGAATCATTCATAGAATCATCTCTTGGCCACGCCTTGATTTGATTAGCTCCATCATTTTCATCATTTTCCTCGTAATTAATGAGACACGACGCGTAATTTTCATCAATCGCGCCTCTATCATCCTTACCGATCGCGTAATTTTCATCAATTATTATTATTGAACAATTACTGTTATCTAGTGCGTAATCTTTCTTTTTTATTGCGTAATTTTCATCAAATCTTTGATATTCGGTCCAGTAATTTACGTTATTATTGATGGTAAATTTTTTACGCGACCCGTAAATTTCTTGTATATTTACGTTCTCCGTGTAATCGCTATCAGAAATAATGTCTTCATAAATTATATTGTCGTGTGTTATTTTTTTATGATTTTCTTTCAGTGCGTTAATGTCTAGATTTGTTGTCTTATCTTTATTTTCAGTTAATACTTCACCGTTTAATATAGTTATGTTGCTTTTTTGTTGATTAACTTTACGCGTCGCGTCAAAGTCATCATTTATTGCGTAATCTTCATTATTTAGCAACATTTCGTTGTTTGATATATATTTACCATGCTGTATCGATATTTCTGGGTTTTTATATTGAATTATATCATTTACATCAGAGATTTTGGTTCTAATATCAGATAAATCTAACGTAAATAAATCTAGAGGCTCTTTATTCTTTACAAAGTCTTTTAAATTCCTGTTTCTTATCATTTTTGGTTCAGAAATTTCGTCTTTTCCAGCTAAAGTGATTTCTTGAGTAGGTAAATCTTCTTTATCATTCAGATGTGTATTTGCGAAATCTTTTATCACTTTCGGATCAGCAGTTGATAAATGATTTTCCAATATTGTTTCTTTGTCTTGAATAACAATTTGTGAAATTTTATTGATTTTAAATGTATCTTCTTTTGAAACTATTGGCTTAAAAATGGGTTGTTTCAATTTCGAACCGAATTCTATGTCTTCAATAATATTTCCGTTTGTTGATGTTAAATAAGATTGTTTGTTTTTTGAAAGTCTTATTATTTTAGTTTCATCTTTTTCTTTTACAGCGCTGTCAGTATATTCAGTATACGATATTGATTTATTGTTGTCGATCTTCAACATATTTACATTTTTACCGATCATTCTTACTACTTTGAATTTGTCTTCTTGCTATGGAAATAAAAATTTTTTTTTATAAATTTTAGTAAATTTACTAATCAAAATAAAAAATAAATAATTTAGTTGTTAACTATAGGTTTAACTGTGACCTGTGATTCTCTAATAGTTGTTCTAAATATGGGTATTATTTATGCATATAAATACTTGTAAAGACCGCGGGAATTGTTATACAATATGACAAGCAGAAAGTTGTTATTCTACGTGTTCTGTTGCCCATTTTATTTTATATGACAATACCTGCATTATGAATCAGGCTCTATGCCGCGTACAAAATAGAATTAATGGCCACAAACTACACCCATGACGCAGATGAAATATTACTGCTACTATTAATATTTTTATTTATAAATAATTGTCCTGTGTGGGATTCGAACCCACAATACTCGGTACGGTGCGCGGTGGCAGCAGTGTGACGGGTGCTTGCGCGCCAAGCCATCCGTGCAAGAGTAAGAGTAATAATAAATAAATCCAGAGTGTTACTTACATTCGCAACATTTTTCTGTTGTCCATTGCTAGTTTGTGTATTTTCATAATAATTCGACCATTCCTTGTAATGCTTCTTTAAATAGTCTAGCACATACGCAGGCTCCTTTCGATCTGGAATAAAATGAAAGAATAAATGTAATTTTAAAGTTGTATAAGAATAATTAAATAGAAGACTGGCTGTACTGTTATGAATATTCTGTACCATATACCCAACAAATTCAATAAATAACTAACAGTACGAAAGATGAGAATGGCAGTCCAACGATTAAATCCTATGTAATATTATATGTCAGTTTGTTTGTTACTCTTTCACGCCTTAACTAGTCAACCGATCATAATAAAATTTCGGATAACGTTGTCAGGGGTACAGAAAAGGATATTAGGTACCTTTCATCCAGAAAAAAGAACCATTCAAGAGGTATAAAAAAAATTATTGACTATATCTAGATTAATGTGAGCAAACCTGCGGCAAAATTCTAGTAATATTATAAATACGAACGTGAGTTTGTTTGTTACAGTTTTAGACTTTAACTACTCAACCGATCATTATGAAATTTCGGATAACGTTTTCAGAGGTACAGAAAAGGACACAGGGTATCTTTCATCCAGAAAAAAGTACCTGAGTGAGCGGAGCCGCCAGCAAAAGCTAGTGAATAAATAAATGAAAGCTGGGCCAATAAATTCATTACAAGTACTTACAAGTGAGCTTAGTTTCCGTGCAAGCGTCGTTGATTTCACTGCGACAAACATTCGTGGGTCGAAGCAGTTCAGGGTCCAAGTCAACTCTCTGGCTCTCCATGCTGTGCCGTAACGAATCGAAGCAGTTCTCATACTCGACCAACACTTCAGGAGTAGGGATTATGGTCTGGAAAGCAATCAATATTACATGGCATCATTTTGAAATGCGTTTCTTGCAGTTATTTTCTTTTAGGTTTGTAGATACTGCAAGCCTATGTTTGAACCTAATAACTAAAGGTTTCATTTTGTCACTGTAGATTTTTATTTTTGGCCTTCATTTGTGTAGCGTCTTTACTCAAATTAATGTAAATTCATTCTACGACGCCTGAACAAGTTTTTTTTTAGTATTATAATAAATAATTACCTAGTATTTTTATAATTATTTTGTCTATGTTACTACACGAGTGAATAAAATGATAGATAATGTGTAATTTAATGAAGATTAATGTAAATTTTGTCTTGTAAACTCCGGCAATTTCTTTTTCACTTCTCTTAACAATTTGTACTTCACCTCGGACTGCAATATGGTCTTGCGTTGTTTTTATTCTGTGTCTAGGTGGTGGTTACTCCTTTCCTATCAGTAACTACTATTAGAGGTTACTTTTAAATATTACTTATTGCTTACGTTCATCAGTGTTACTTTGTGACTTTTATGAATATTATTGCTTTCATAATTGACAGACGAGCCAGCATCTCGCAGCGCCAACCGTAGCGTAAACGAGAACCGTGGCTCGTACACATGGCTGTTTTCTTAGCATTACAGAAGCAATGTCAAAAAAAGACAACCAAGTCGCTGCCTACCGGAAGGAAAAGGGAAATGGAGCAGGATGGGGTTTGGGAAAGGAATGGTGATTGGGCCTCCGGCGCTCTCACTCACCGAACGAAACATAACAGATACTGTTATTTTACGTCGATCTTCTATGAGAGAGTGGTACTTCTCCCGTCGAGATGGCCCATTCATGATGTACCACTCAACTTCGTGTTGAACTGACTCTTAGTAACCGGAGTTTAATGATATTTGTGATCGTTATATTTTTAAAATTCCCTGTTACACAAGGTCACTACTGCAACAACTGTATTTAAAAAATAAACGCTACGACATACCTTGAGGATTTCCACTAGTAACACACCACATCCAACTATTTTCATAAAGTCCTGCGGTTTTATATCCAATTTCAGTTTACCTGAAAAGGTAAATTAAGTATCAAGGTCCCGAACAGCTAGGCAGATCCATGTAGGCAATCTTTCATGAGAATATTCAGTCTACCATCATAACTAGAACCAATTTAAGATCCAAAACCATAGTCATCAGTTCAGTTAAAATGAGTTGTAAAATACTGAAATTGTATTTAACTAGCGACCCGCCCCGGCTTCGCACGGGTAGTACAAAACCTAAACAAATTATACAACCAAACCTTCGCCATGAATAGCTCTGTCTAATGGTGAAAACCGCATGAAAATCCGTGCGGTAGTTTTTGAGATTTTCACGAAAAGATGCAGCGGGGGACTTTGTTTTATAATATGTATTGATTGGTAAGTTAAAAGAGTGGCCGTGAGTTTTTGGCAGGTTTCTTCTTATAGGCTCAACTGATAGGCCGGTTGCCTGAACCTAGCAACTAACCTAAATGTAGCTTCAGTAACTTAGTAAACTCACTAACCTATATATTTTGACGTTTAAGTGTTACTTTGTGACCTTAATGTATAAATTATGACTTTGACCAGCATGGCCTATGGTGTATTTTCATATGGATTAGAGATTTGTATACAGAAAGTTCTAGACCATTGCAGGTAGAGCAACGTGTTTTTTTTTAGGCTTGGAATTGTTTAATATATTGCGATTACACAAACTGGCTCATATTACTATCAAAACTAAAATGGTATAAGCCGGTAATTGACGCCATCTAACGAAAATCGATACAAGAATTGATAAGTAGTTTAGTTATAGTAATAGATGGCGGTGCACTACTATAAAATAAAAAATGAGATTTCTTAATAATATATTTTGGTTAATATACTTTAAAGATGTTTAAAGTTTATTGAAAGAAATAACACCTTTCTTACATGAATGAAAACCTGAGAGTAAAACTAGCAGAGCCATTATCTATAATTAAATTACATTAAATTAAAATTGTTTATTGTCGTTCTCTTATATGCTATTTTATAATCAGTAGTTGGGATACTCCTTTTAAGTAAACATTACCTGTGCCAGGAGACCCCGCTCTTCACATTACAATAATAATATAATTGCACAAGTTTCACAATATTTCAAACAAATGCTTAATAAATATAAACTAAGGTATATAATTAAATTTGTTGAGTAAATAAGTGTGTGTGTGTGTATATATATATATGTAAGTATTTTGTGGATGTGAATGCGTGTGTGTGTGCGCGTGTGTCTGGTGTGTATGTGAGTATGTGTGTGTATTTGTGAGTGTGTAACTTGTAAGTGTGTATGCAATATTATTAAGACAACAATTATTATGAAATTACATTTAATAATTCCTCAGTACTACTAAAATTTAAGTTTTAAGCTAATGCATGAATATTTTTTTGCATTCATGATATGTTAAAGAGTATATATGTAATATTTTATTTATATTGTTATATAAATGGGCTCATTGCCTATCAAATTTTTCTCGCGAATGATGTAGCAACGGTGCAGGTAGGGATGACACAGTGATTGTGTCTTTTTATAAGAAGTTAGGAGTCGAATTTTAATTTTTTATGTAATTTTAGGACAGTGAGTAAAATATATAGTTGCCTGACAGGAAGAATGTTACTAATTTGTATAAGTCATCGGTGGGAAACCGGTAAGGTTTAAAATACATGACTTTTAAAATAGATCTTTGAGCCTTCTCGATTTCAATAAATTTACTCTTATTAGCGCCGCCCCACACTGGTATACAATATATTAATATTGACTGAATCAAAGAAACATAGATTCTATTCATTGTTTCGGACGTTGTAATGAGACGCAATGTTTTGGATACTCATATAAATTTTCTAACCCGGGTCATAAGTATATCCAACTGTAAGTACCATGACATTCTTTGAACAATCAGAATACCAAGATATTTTATATTACTAACTTTAGCAATAAAGGGACAACTGCAGATACTCGACTGGATATGGTTGAGAAGAAAGTGTAATAGAGAAGCATATATATTTAGTTTTTGAAGTATTTAAAGTCAGTAGATTACTATTTAACCAACCAGTTATTTTGGCCAATCCAGCCTCAGCGTGATTTTGAAGGTCATTCCAAGTGCTGCCCGTAAACACTATGGCGGTGTCATCAGCATAAGAAAATATATGCCCAGCAGTAATATTAAGATTGCATAATTGGTTTATGTATATTAAAAATAGGCTAGGACCAATAACACTGCCTTGCGGCACCCCGTACAAAACATGTTCAGATTCGCTAATGTAGTCACCAATTGTGACTTTTTGTTGACGTTCCGTAAGATAATTTTAAAGAGCAATAAGCTATTATCCCGTATACCAATATCTTCAAGCTTCTTTATGAGGATGGGAATAGAGACAGCATCAAAAGCTTTCTTTAGGTCTAGAAAGGCAGCTAGACATTTTTTGCCCTTATCTAAGTTATTAACAATAAGGGAACTAATCTTAGAAACAGCATCTTCAGTACACATGCCTTTACGAAAGCCGAATTGCGTTGGTGCCAAGATCTTGTACTTACTTAAGTAGATAAGTAAACGTTTGTTTGGGAGCCTTTCCAGAATTTTTGATATGGCGGGTAGTACTGATATTGGTCGATAATTATTAACATCATCTCTGTCTCCACATTTGTATACCGGCGTTACCAGAGATTGTTTCAAAGCTTTAGGAAAAACACCCATATTAAAACAAAGATTAACAAGGTGGCTGATTTTAATACAACGCCATCTAGTTTCATTTGAACGCCATGCATATTAATTCTAATTCGAGTGTTCACAGGATTTTAGACCTTAAGGTATCCATGGAATATTACAGGTGACTGTACAATAATTGCTGTTAACAGTAAACAACAGTATTTTGACTGATACGGTAATAGGGTAGTTGCCTATGTTTGATTTTGTACTTTATTTTACACACCAGAGCAAATAGCAATCAAAAGAAATGTTTTTGTGAAAACAGTATTAAAATTGGTAGCAAAATAAAAGAGTAAGTAAGTTAAATTTGGATAAAAGAAATAGGGTTGTATTGAGGATGTTTTTCTATCTCCCTCGGACAGCTGCATTTAAATAGCACCTACGTCATAGTTTGAATAGTGAATTCTTTTTCTGTTATTTGACATTTACACCTAGTACTAGATATGAAACGCTGGTATCTTATTTATTAGAGTAGATTTCAAAAATTCGTTATTTATTTTTAGAGTCTGCGTAATTTAACTATTAGACTTAAAAATAAGAAATGGTAATTAAATCCGTTAGACTGTCACGCAGAAGTCCCGAATTCGATCCCAAGGCATATATCTAAGTTTTCTAAAGTCATATAGGTATTAAATATTTAATTATCACTCGCTTTAACTGCGAAGAAAAACATCGTGAGGAAACCTGCATATCTGAGAGTTCTCTATAAAGTTCACAAAGGTATGTGAAGTCTGCCAACCCGCACTGGGCCAGCATGATTGACTATGGCCTAACCCTCCTAACTGAAAGAAATGGCCCGTGCCTAGCAGTATGACAATTTAATACAGGGCTAGGGATGCAAACATCGTAATGAAAAACATCGACGTATCGGTACATCCATGCATCAGACAAAAACATCGATGTATAAAAACATCGTTAAAAAAACATCGATGTATCAAAACATCGATGATTTTCTAATATTCTTTAAAACTTCACAGTATTGACATTTACCGTTTTTCCCCGAAAAAATCGACGACAAAAAACCGTTTAGAAAATAATCGATACATCGATGATTTATAAAGGTATGTATTATTAACATCGATATTTTAATAGTAAACATCGATGTTTACTATTAACTATCGATTTTTCTGAAACATCGATGTATCGTTTGCATCCCTATACAGGGCTGATATTATTATTAGTGGTCGTAATTAAAAGTATGTGCCACGTGATTACAGAGGTAGTCCTACCTTTCCCGCAGGCGTGTTTCATTAGTAATTCGACGAGGACTTCTACAACATCTCTTAATCTCGCGTTGTCATACAGCATCTTGACGCACGTGAGAGATTCGTGGAGATTTATCGGCAATACAGCCATCTTGTTCGCATATTCACAGTTTAACTGAAATCATAAAAAACATAATAATAAAAACGCACTAAGCTTAAGTAGCTTTCGCCCGTGGATTTGTTCGGTTGATTGCTTGGATGGCGTAGAGAGCAAGCGGTGGCCTCACCGCAGTGTTGTGGGTTCGAATCCCACTCGAAACAATTATTTATGTGATCCAAAAATATACGTTGTAAAAATAAATATACTTAGTGTCCATTAATTGCATGTGAACAATAACAGAGAAAAGACAATCTATGAAGCAGGACTTAGGTGTTCTTTGTGTCCGTTGTTTCAAACAACGGACACAAAGAACATCCAGACTCGGAACAACCATTTCCGGATCACACAAAGTTTTGTCCCGTGTGAGATTCGAACCCACAACACTTGGCGCAGTGGCAGTGGCGAAGCGACCACTTATACCACTAGGACATTCAGTCAAATTTAAGCCTAGATGTTATGATGTGAAAAATTACTAGTAATCACGTTAGCTAAGCTTAATGCTTTTGTTACGTCTAGGTTCACGTCAGTAGTGTAATGAGTGAGATTCGAACATATGACCACATAGTAAGACCGATGCCTTATCGATATGTCTGCCGCTACTGCCAGGGACAAAGAAAGATAGAAAAATATATTTATTAAAATAAAGTCAAAGTCAAAATCAAGTCAAAAGTCAAAAATCATTTATTCATTTAGGTCACAAAGTAACACTTATGAACGTTAAAATATATAGGTTAGTGAGTTTACTAAGTTACTGAAGCTGCATTTAGGTTAGTTGCTAGGTTCAGGCAAAGGGTTGAGCCTGTGAAAAGAAACCTGCAAGAAACTCACGGCCACTCTTTTAAATCGCCGATTATATATAAATTCAGTATTTTAAAACTCAGATTAACAAGGTGTTGCAGCCATTGTGCCATGACTGGCTATAAAAAACTAATAATAAGAACAATATAAATGTATCTTACCTGTAATACATCCCTTAGCATTTCTTCCATAATTTGTGTATAAGTACATATCCATTCATCTATTCTTGGTCTTATGTTATTAAACATAATTTTATTTGCCATACAAAAGTTCTTCAAGCAAACTTCAACAAACTCATCGTTCTTTTTAAAATTGGAACGGATTTGGTCAGTTGCACCAGAGGCCCGCTTAGGTGTGGCCGTGTGGAATGTTGCAGTTTTAATTGAAGGTAGTTTAGGAATTTTAAATATTTCATCAATTTTTGGTGTTGTATTAGCGTCGATTGGATTTTTAGTTTCTATTTTAGGTGATTTAGGATTTATTGCGCTTATTATTTTTTCTATACGATGTCTTGCTGCTGAAGTAATTATGTTTTTTTGTGTAGAATTGTTAATTTTATTTACATTTGTTATGTGTTTATTTTCTATTTCAGGTGTATTTTGTTTAATAGAATTTAGTACTTTATGATCTTCAGAATTATGATTTTGGCAATAAGACGATGTTACTGTAATAGGTTTTTCAGAACTAACATCCGAATTTGATTTAGAATAAACATTTTCAAATACATTTAACATGTTTATTCTCTGATTTTGAGAGTGTATGTTCGACAATTTGACGTTTTGAGAGAGATTACCGAATTGTTTATTTGATGAAATTGCATTTTGATTTTGCAATTGAGTCTCTTCATAATTTTCTTTTTGATTTAGTTTAATATCAGTTGCATTTCTAATATTTAATACTTGCATTTGATTGCTAATATCAGCTGCGGTTATAATAATATTATTATCATATTTTGAATTATATACGTTATTATTCCGCGATTTCGGTTTAGTTATATTAATTAGAATATCGCAATTTTTATCAACCTGTACATCATTATGCACCAACTGCTTTTTAAACATTGCGTTCAAACTATTTTCTCTATTAGCAATAATTTTGGATATTTTATTTTTAATAAATGCGTTGTTTTCGTCTGTGGCAACATTATCGAAGGTCACTTTCAATCGTTTTAAATCTGAAAATGATTTAGGATTAATGATGGCGCCATCTTTTATTTGTTGTATAGTATAACAGCGTACGTTGCATGCTTTAGCTTTTGACAGAAGATATGGATCATTGGTGATTAATACCTGGAATTATAAAAAATCCATTACTGTAGTAATTATAAAGTTGCTACAAGTCTTTCTGGTACGGTTTTTGGGTATTATCAAGGCGGGGCATGGAATAGCGTAGAGTAGGGTCTTTGTTTGATCTGTTACATATTACACTCAAGAACAAATAGCAATATTAAGAAGCCTTTTTGGGAAAATAGTATTAAAATTTATTGTAAAATAAGAAAGTAGTTAATATTTGTTGGCGGCCTCGATGGCGTAGTGATAAGTGTAATCGACTGCCACGCCTGAGGTCGCGGTTTCGATTTCCGCATAAGTCAAATATTAGTGTGCATGAATATTATGTTTGTCTTGGTCTGGGTGTTTCTATGTATAATATGTATGTATTTTTTTTACTTACTTACTTACGTATTTACAAAAAGAAAGTATAGATGTATGTTATCCATTGTCTAGTACCCATAGTACAAGATGGTGTTGTGTGGACGTGATAGAATATATTTATTTTAAATTATGACTTAAGAATAAGTGGGGTAAGGCAATATAATAAGTGAGAGTGGAGTGGGGATATCTCGCTATCTTCCTTAGACAGCTGCGTTTAAATGGCGGCTACGTCACAGTTTCTATCATGCATTCTTTTTCTGTTATGTGACAATTACCCCTACTACCAGATTTGAAACACTTCTATCCTTTTTTTTGGCTGAACTTAGCAACTAACAAATGTAAATTCAGTAACTTTATTAAATCACTTACTCATAAATCTTGACGTATTTTTTTTATACATATTAGTTGGTAAACAAGCTTGCGGCCCACCTGATGGTAAGTGGTCACCATAGCATATGGACGCCTGCAACACCAGAGGCATCACTTGCGTGTTGCCGACCCTATAGGAAAGGAGGAAGTAGGAAGGAGAAGGAGCGGGAAGGGGGACAGAGGGTGATTGGGCCTACGGCACTCTTAGTGAAGGACAGGCCAAAGCTTTTGTATTGTAGCCGTCCAAACGCTACAGTAACCGCTTACTATTTGGGAGACTGCATGTTTGTTTCATACTAAAGTACTAATGACGGATGGTGTTGTAGTTAGATGGTGATTGCGTCGCCATAGCTACGCCACGTGTTGTAGGTTCAAATTCTACACGGGACAAACATTTGTTTCATTCTCAAACAGTATGTTCCGAGTATGTATCTAAATATCGCCGCGACATAAGATATAGTCCTCGTGCGGTGGTCTTTTTAAAGACTAGATATTGCCCGAGGCCTCGGTCGCATAAATTTAGTTTAGGTTAGATTAGTGACAGTACTATTTCCGGATAAAAGTTACCCAGTCTTTTTCTGTTAGCCTTACAAAGTATATGCAAAATATTATGATTATCGATCGATGAGTTAAAGCGTGACATCGTAACAAACAAACTCACATTCGCATTTATAATATTAGTTAGGATAGAAAGATAAAAGAAAATAATACTTACTAAATAATAATTGTTCTTTATAGTTCGCATGCAGCAATTTAAAATGCTGTCTGTGGTATTAATGGTGATGACTTCTTCAAATCGGAGAGGTTCCACTGTGAAACAAAAATAAAATGTGGTTTACAAGATGTAGTATCATAATTATGTGAAGACCAAAATGAAAAACTTATCTTTCGAATGTTTTGCCTACAAGAGATAAGTATATAATGTGATTACTATGGAGATCATATCTTATCTTATGTGAGGGACAGTCAGTGCAGACCGGCGACACTTCGACCCAGTGGGATCTTTTGTGTCGACACGCTCCCAATAACGACTGCCATAGATGTTCATGGCAGCCGGGACCGACGGCTTAACGTGCTGTCCGAAGCACGGAGCAGGCGATAATTGTCAATCAATACGCACATAATTTCGAAAAGTCATATAACTTCCGAAAGTCAGAGGTGCGCGACGTGGGTTCGAACCCGAGACCCACTGCATTGCAGTCTGTTGGTCTCCCCACTGAGCTATCGCTGTTCTTTTAAATACTATGGAGATACTGCCACATTAATTTTTTGGGTAGATCAAACAATATAAACATATGTATATTTACTAGCTTTTACCCGAGGCGTCGCTTGCGTACAAGTAGGTTAGGTTGGTAACAAAACTTTTTTCTAGATAAAAGGCACACTATGTCGTATTCTGAACTCCTGACAACGTGTATGCGAAATTTCACAATGAGCGGTCAAGTAGTTAAGGCGTGAGAACGTAACAAACAAACAAACAAACTCACTTTCACATTTTATAATATTAGTTAGGATTTTTATATGTTATCCTTGAATATTACTAACTAGGGTAGAATAGACTATAGTCCAAAAATTCAAGACGTTCATTCAATGAGTACTTACCAACATATTGTCTGTGGGGCACAGCCATTTTTCTGCTTATTTGCCTCGCGACTAAGACTCGTTGTTGTCCGCGGCAGTCGCCGATACACAACGCCTCGATCTCGCTGCGGAGAGACTCCGGTATTAGAAGTCTGCATGATTCATCTGTCAAGAAAAATTAATGTACATTTTTATATAATTTTATATTTCTATCAATATTTATAAATAAATCGTCTAGTGAGAGACCGTTGGACTGCCACGCAGAGATTTCGAGGTCGATCCCAAAGCATTTCTGACTTTTCGAAGTTACGTACGTTTAAATAGCTAATTATCGCTCGCTTTAACTGTGAAGGAAAACATCGTGCGGAAACCTGCATGTCTAAGACTTCTTAATTACGTTCACGACGATATACCTATCAAGTTTGCCAAATCGCACTGGTCCATTGTGGTGGACTCTAGCCTAACCCTTTTCACACTGAGAAGACACCCGTACCCAGCAGTGGGACAGTTAATACAGGATCGTATTATGTATACATATATATTTTTCTACCGTTCTTCTGAATAAAAAAGTTAACCCTGCCAAATCTCATAACCTTCGTACACGCACATCTCTATTACAATACAAAATCCAATTTAACAATGACAACAATTTTAATATCAATATGAATTGCCTGCACGGATGGCGTAATGATTTAAGACTGCGCCGAGCGAAATGTGTCAAAACAGGCGGTCACAGTCAAGTGAAGAAAATCAACACTTTTTGTTTAATACAAATGTAATATATACATTTACAATACCAATGAATATGTTTACAATTACAAAGTGTAAAAAAAATTAAAATCTTTAACATTTTCGCCTACATAATTACGTAAATTTGCACGAAAAATGCAAAAACATAAGCTCGTGTTACGCGATTTTTAGATTATAACAGTAGAAATCTATCCTATTTTACAGCTTAAACGAAACATAAATAGTTATATTACAATTTGTCCGTTCCAAATATTTAAGTTATTGGTTGACAATAAAGATACATACATATATATGAAAAAAGCACTTCAAATCCTCCATACAATTTGACTATGGCGGCCGCACGAGCTCTGTCAATATCTGTCTTACGCTCGACGCAGTCTTAAGCGGTCGAGTCGGTACTGACGCCGCGCTGAGTGTTGTGGGTTCATGCCCCTCACTGGACAAAAGTTTGTGTGACCCATAAATGGTTGTTCCGAGTCTGGGTGTATGGGTGTATTTACAGTCTGGATGTCTTGGCTTTGTGTTCGTTGTAAAGTCCCCCGCGACACAGGAATTATTCCTAGTGCAATAGTTATCATTTTTAATAAAAAGAATACTTATACATACCAAAAACAGCAAAACTCTTTGACTCAAATAAACAAAAATAAACTTACATGATTGCAATACTTTTTCTATGATCTCATGGTCATCTAGCAACACATCCATATCAACCACGATATACCAGACTTCCTTGATGGTGTACGAGCTGGAAACTTCATTCAGTATGGGCACTTTGGTTGTAATAACCGGTTCATTTACCAGCATATTTCTGGCTGAATTACTTTTCTCATAATCGTTGGTCATATTATTGATTGATTTATTATTATCTTGACAATTCATCAGTTTTCTTTCCATGACATTACTTGTTGGCACATAACTTTTAATATCTTCTTTCTTCATTGGCATAATACGTTCTGTGTTAAAACCGGTAATATTATCTTTTATTAATGTGTTAATTATAATAGGGTTTTGTACACAGTCTTTCGTTAAGATAATATCTGAGTTCATGGATTCCATTGACGTGTTATGAAGCGGTATATCAGGTACTGGCATCTTATTGATGTTTGTAGTGATTTGTGGTAACGGTGATGATGTGAGTAAAGATCTGGTTTTGGTTTCCGTTTCGGCAGGCTGGAAATAATTAAACTAAATTCTATATTTTTTATTAGATTAATAATTTTTACCCGTAGTTTCGCGTGAGCCCCACGGGAACGCTTCCATGACAAAGGTATCTTATACGTTGTCCAGGACATAGTTTATTCAGGTGTCAAGTTTCAACTAAACTTAACTATTTCTGGTTTATGTAAGTACATCTTAACATTTATGATATTATCAGGATAGTATTAAGCCGCTGATATAGTTACTTTAGTTACAACAAGGAACAATACAATAAAACCAACACCGGTATTGATACGCCGCCGTTCTCTGTGTGTAGTGGGCTTAAAATATAACTGGCGAAATGGAGATGTAATCTCTGCCCTACCGCTTTGGGGATTTACTCGCAATAATATGTCGCAATCCTCTAGACCGAATTTCGGTCACAGCATCCAATCTTAACCCAGACTACTGCGCAGGCGATTATAGTGCACAAGTATGTGCAATAAACGAATTAAATTTATGTACGCAAACACAAGTGCGTTCTTTGTACCCTAACTCTCATGATCAATGGGACAGTAATCCGACACGGCCAAAGAGAGATCATGCGTAGGACCAGCGGTGCAACGTGCTTTCCAAGGCGCGGGGGTGTCTAACACAGGAAAATGCAATTTCCTAACTCCGGGCTGCTACTGAGGTTTCTTGTCAGAAAAATCCAATATAATTTGTTGGCTCGACCCGTGATTCGAAGCCGGAGCTTATGCACAGCAATCGCATTCACTACCGTTGCGCCACCGAGGCAGTTACGTGTAAGTAGTGTATGTATAAACTTACATAGTTTATGTATTTTTCATTGTCATCACTTAAACTGCTATCATCTGCATTAAACATTTTCAGATTAAATGAAACCTGTTTCTTTTGAGGCGGTGCCAGCTTTTGCAATTTTATCTTCTTTTCTGCAATACAAATTACGATTATTAGTAAGTCCCATTCAAACCTGAAGCTAGTAGTGCAGATGGTTTCATTTGAATAATATTTTAATATAGTTGTGCAGAGCTTGCTACTAACTATACTCCATTTAGTTAGGTAATTAACTAAAGGTAAACAATCTTGACGACACTTTTTATCTAAAAACTCAGATTAAAAATAAAATGCTGTAGTTGAGTACCTAACCAAATGGAGTATAGTAACTTTTGAATAAATTACGAGTGTGAATATGCATGCTCACTGTACAGAAGACTGCTAGCAAATAACTTGCTGTGATTAGTAAGGTTTGCAAACAATTTAGTGAAACATAACTACAGAGTACTTTAGAAATTGTTCCTGACCATCTGAGACCTCCTTACATTTTAGTTACAATCTATTTTACAATTAAAATCATAGAGATTATGAAATATTTACTGCTCCTGTAAAATTTATTTCGATGCAGATATTTCAGACAGGCACGGACGAAATGTTTTATTTATTTATTTTTTATTATATCACACATACACACATGAAACTATTATTACAGATACTTAATATCTAATGCAAAAAGCCTATGTACATAAATGTAAAACAAACAAAAATGGTAATTAAATAATAAACTTAACAAGTTGCACAATTAGCGGACCACATGAATTTGTTGAGTATACATGAAAAGAGATCCATTCTGTGAGCCAACATGTTGTAACAATAGGTACAAAATACAATACACTCAAGCTCAACAACAATATTTTTTTGTGAGGAGATCGAATCCATCTCTTCCAGAACTTATAAGTGGCAAGGTAATTATTCAAACCAATCCACACAGGCTAAATAAATATACTCACTTTCTATAGAATCTAACAGCTCTTCCTGTAATTTCCTTCTTTTAGCCACCAAAAGAAATCTTAAGTCAGAACTATCTAATTTTTTTATATACTGCTCCTTTCTTTCTTCCGAAGCTAAACTTGTATCTATGTTCATCTTATTAAAACTATTTAAAGAATGATTTTCTTTAGACATGTCAAGCTCATACAAAGTCAAATTGTCTTTTAACAGGTCTGTTTTATGAAGGCCCAAGCCTGAATCTTCCATATTCTGAAATGAACCTACAGATTTTGTCCTAGATCTAGTAGATATAGCTTTCATCATATCTGGAATCTCTTCTTCTGAGAGCTCCATTTTGGAACTTTCATTCGGAGTGCATGGTACAAATGTGTTTATTATTTTATTTTCTTTATCAAATCTTAGTGACAGTGTTTTATAATTGACAAACCTTTGGCATAAAGGTATACCACTGCTATGGACAAATCTATCCATTTCTAAAGTTTGAGTTATTTTATCTGTTGTTGTTCGTTTAGCATCAGGCACTAAGTAAGGCCATATAGGTGCAGGCCACTGAATTGGCATCATAAATGTACTAGGCATTGGCGTAAATTGATTTAACATTGGTGTATGTTGGCCATATGTTCTTTGGTAATCTTGCCAATGACTTGATGTTGGTATATTTGGTATAGTTGGTATGTTGATCCCAGTGACGGCTGCAGGTGATCCAACATGACCAGGGTGAGTGGTAGGCTCTGGGTAACCATGGAAATTGTTAGTGATTTTCTGTATGTTGTTTTCCTTTTTGAGAATGTTTTTCTGTAAATAAATATAGGGTATAAGATGTTGGTGTCCAGAATATACTGTATATATTATCAACGAAATAAGTAACTAAATATTAAACACAAAGTTTGGGGTAGCGGCTAATAAGAAATAAATTTATTCAACCTCATAAATATTTGACAGTAAGTGTCCGGTCTTCTGTACATTAGAATAAGCAAGTCTATAAAATTAAATGGATATCGTAATGACTAAATACCCACTGTTTTGGTAAACAAATTGATTTTACAAACCTCACTAGCATCTAAAGTCCAAACAGCTTCACCCGTTAGCACGTTGAAATAATAAGATTTGCCTGGAAAGCTTTTCGAAGAACACAAAATCCAATCACTGCTAATAGAACTTTTTTTATTGACGTTCATTTTGCATGTTTTTAAATTCAGTTATACGATATTAGGTACTAAAATATGCGTAACTGTTAATACAATGTAATATTGAAACATTTTACTGTTAAACTGCAAAACACAAGTTGTCGAAAGCCTTGAAAATAAATGCTTCAAAAGTTTTATATAAATTTTGCTGACACCCGCGAAATATTTAACGTTTTTAATTTTTATACTTGCTCGAGAATGCGTTTCAGGTAAGCTGGCAATAGAAATTTCGTGCATTCATATACATTATTATACTAATTTACCGTTGTCCGAAATTAAGCTCATTCTCATTAGATATTATGTATTTATATAAACGTTAAAAATTTTAATAATTCAATTAAAGTTTCTGTCAATAAGGCGGCAAATTCTAGTGCAAAATTGCAAATAATATGTCAAATCGATGCTTAAAATGATAGAAAATTTGGTTTGGAACTTAGGACTGAAAAACATAAAGGGTTGGCAATTGGCATAGAAAGTATGACGTCCGTTGGTAAAAATGATTAAAGAAAGTCGTACTGAAGTGCTATTCCCAATAGCACTTCAGTACGATTTCCTTTAATCATTTTTACCAACGGACGTCATACACAAACTGCGTTGATATAAACATATCCACGGCTACAAAGCAACTTACCCATTGAACTATAATTATGGTACAACAATTTACCCATTATATTATTAGATTCTATGCACGGTATCATTTTAAAAAATAGCTTAAAAAAATTTATTGTAACTGGTGGATATCCTAACTGATATTATAAATGCGAATGTGGGTTTGCTCGTTTATTTGTTTAGGCTTTCATCATCGTCAAATTTCGCATACTGGTTGTCAGTAGGGACAGAAAAGGACATACATAGGGTACCTTTCATCCCGAATAAGGTACTGTTACTAATCTAAATTAACCTACATTTACGTGTGCGACCTCGCGGGTCTAGTCATATACAAAAAGAACTTGAAAGGGCTAGGGCACAGCGGAATTAAACCATTTTTGAGCCGGAGCATTAGTGTACTCTAAATAAGACCTAGGTAGCCTGGAGTACTGCTCTCATCTCTGAAACGGCTCTACACAGTGCCGGTTTGACACCTTCGAAAAGTAGCAGTATTGTGCAGTCCGTATCACCGATAATCCTGAGACTTTTAACCTGTCAAGTGTTAGCCAACCAGACATTAAAATCTGTTGGGTCGTACCGCCGATGAGCCGCTGCAACTCAATAGGTTATTTCTAAGTATCTGCAGTTACGCAGGGACGTTGCCTCGTTAGCTGTCTTACCGTTTATACAATAGTAAGTGTTCCGGAGAGCTTGTTATCTAGAACAACGTGTTTTTATTACATATTGGAGCAAATAACATCGCTCACAAAATTGTTGTCTCCTGATTTTGAAAGCCGGCAATACACGTTGGCTCAACGTTGTCGAGTGACAGCCAAGGCCAACGTATAGTCGGTGTATTTGCTTTGCTTTGCCAGTGGTTGGTATCACTCGCCTAGCCTAGGCCGAGTGAAGGCAAGCGCCAACGTGTATAGAGCTCAATTGGCGTAGCTTGTAACAACTTGCAGTCGCTCGCGATCTCTCGTCTCACTTCGGAGCGGTATCGGTTTTTCTGCACAAATCAAAGGCGTTGGCCTGCGCTCGGCCAATAGCGTCCACATGTTGGCCCGGCTGCCATTTCGTGCTTGGCGAACATCGCCATTATACGTACAAAATGTAGGTAAGCAAGTGATGGATATGAGGGTAGAGGGACGAAAAGGGAGAGAAAGGCTAAGGAAAAGATGGATGGACTGTGTGAGAATGGATATGAAAGGAAAAGGGGTAATTGATCAGATGACGGGTGACAGAGAAGTATGGAAGAGAAGGACATACTGCGCCGACCCCAAATAAATTGGGACAGGGCAAGAGGATGATGATGACTATGATATACACTGATATAATAATTATATGCGCTTATTAATCGTGAATAAGTCGTTGGAGAGCCCTAATTTAATAAATACCAGCAGTTGCAATAAATTTTAAAACGTCCATATTGTTTCAATGCTCAATAAAGACTGACAGCACCCAACGTGTGGACATCTTCACAAAGCTCGTCTACATTGGCCGTTTGCATTGGTTTTCTTCAAACTTGGCGAACGTGTAGTACTTGCCTTGTATCAGTTTGCCTTCGCTCGCGTTGGCCTACGCTTGGCCAACATGTATTGCAGGCTTAACGTATCATAAAAATATGGAACTTGCAGGGACTTGTACCATACTTTGAACCGCACACGCACGACACCACAAGACATTAGACAGGAGAAATGGTTTCCATTTGCGCGGGCAACGGCTCGCTCCGACGTTAGCGCCGCGCACGGAAGTTAGCGTAAACTAAATTCATTTCTGATTCGTCGAATGTGAGACATGCTATGGGTTACATTTCTGTGTAAATATTTTATAAGTTTGATTGGATAACGGAACATTTGGTGTACTATAAATAATAATTAATGTGTCAAAACTCAAATATTATATCGGTGTGCCAGTCCCAAACCAGGTACCAGTGGTTGACCATTCGCATACTAAATTGAATAAATTAAGAAATGGCGGGCATTTTATAGAATTCAATTGTTTTGTAAGGTTGCCCAGACTGTTACCAAACTTCCGAACGTACTTTTTGCGAGAGTGAAAGAAAAATATAGCTATTAGCTATCTTGTTCTTTTTATTACACCAGTACCTACCTCGTTTAGAATTTACTCTTTAGTAGCCTTCCAGCCGCCCAAAGAGTGAAGTAATATAAAGGGAACAGCCGCCATTACAGTTAGAACTAGTTAGATATGCACGTTTACATGGTAAGTGAAATCCTTCAAAATTACCTATTTTTGCGTAATTACATTCATAAAAAGGTATTATTTAGAAAATGTTGTGTTTATTTAACTGCTATTACTTTATGCTATTGTTTTTAATAAATAATGGCATTATGTATTTTCAACAGTGGTTAACTTCTAGAGTACACTTTGTACTGGGTTCCTATTGTTGACCAACTGTTTTGCATCTGGTTGTCTATAGTGTTTTGTTTATTTATTAATTTTTTCATAGCGATGCTTTTGTTTGACAATTTAGAGCTTCAAGCTTTATATTCGTTTTACGCAATGTGCTCTAGTAATTGACCACTGGTTTGCTAATAGTATATAGTAATAAAAAAGTGTGTCTATGGATAACCAGATTAGAATTATAAAACTGTTGCTCGTTTTTCTAGATTGATGATGCATGCGAAAAAAGTATTTTTTAAATATACCGACGAAGATCTAATGAAGTGTCTCAAAGAAATAGGCAAAGGCGCTAAAATAAGGGAGACATGCCGTAAGTACCAAATCCCTCATTCGACGGTCATAAATAAATTGAAATTGAGACATCCTGTACAGCGCAAAATGAGACCACGAACTATTTTGATTCCACAAGAATTATTATTGACTATTATAAGTGGATTAATGCTAATGGCAATATGACAAAGGAACGTTTATTGGAAACAGTTAGCCAAATAATAGAAGAGGACGGCCGGAGAAATCCATTTAACAATGGGAAACATGGACGAAAATGGTTTACTAGCTTTTTGAAAAGACATCCAGATGTGACACAGCGATATCTTGAGTCTATAAACTCAGCGCTAAGCCGGGTAACGGAAGAAAGCCTGAGAAAATGGCACTCTGGTTTAAGAGAATTCTTAATATCTGAAAATGCCGAAGACATACTAGAGGAACCTGATAGAATTATAAATGGCGATGAATCTGATTTCAATATTTGTCCTACGTCAGGTTTGGTGCTAGGTCCTAAGGGAATGGCAAACTACTACGAAATTAAAGATAAGGAAAAAGAAAGCATCACTGTCTTGAGAACTTTTTCAGCATCCGGAAAAGTCTTGCCCGTCCTGATTATTTACCCATATGAAAGGATTCCTCTTGAAATAGCGCGAAATATACCAGGAGATTGGGCCAGAGGTAAGTCATCAAAAGGATGAATGTCATCCAGAGTTTTTCATGGCTACATTGCCAATACGTTACTACCAGCATTACGGAAATCTAATGTCAAGTTTCCTGTTCTTTTTCTAATCGATAGTCACAAATCGCATATAACTTACGAAGTCAGTCAACTTTGTAATGAAAATCAAATTATTTTGTATGCCCTACATCCTAATGCGACTCATATTATACAACCGGCGGATGTGCCGGTTTTTAGAGCATTAAAAATTCATGGAAAAAGATTGTCCCTAAGTAGAAATCTGAAACTGGAAACAGAGTTGATATTGTGGTAAATAATTCTAGATACCAGCCAATTTCATGCAGCCAATTGTACCTATATAATCTTAATTTTAAAAAGGTCAAATAAAAATGTTGACAATTTTTTTTAATGTCTTCCTTTTAATTATAGTCTATAATTACATAATCAAATAATTAACATAATATATACGAACAAATTATTTAGAATAAATTTAAACTATTAAGGAAAAGCAAATATAGGCAAATAAAATCGTCATAATATTCCTGCATATCGCTGTCAATTGGCAACGTGCTGTGAAGACTGACAGCATTGCCACGTAGAATAGCCATGCCTAGTCTTTGCGCAAAGAAAATACCAGACTTTTGGTCATGCGAAGCGTCGGTCAGTCGCTTAGCTAGGTTTCTATCAGGGATGTTGCGTATACAGAATTTTTGACATCCGCGGATGCGGATGCGGATACGGATATTTGAAGACTCATATTCGCGGCAGCGGATACCGATGCGGACGTTCAAATCGATGCAGAAGCTCCGCAATTGCGGATGCGGGCGTTGATGAAAATTGTTCATCTTATTTAATAAAAAGTATCTAATATCACCGCCATCGCAGGTACAAGCCTGTTTTGCAAAGGTTCATAAATTAAACACGAACTACGTGTTACTGAACAACTGATTTCTTTCTTATCGTAACCTACGTTATATCTGGATTTGCATTATCATCCGCGTTGATTATTGCGAATGCGGATGCGGATGCGAATATTCGCAACATCCCTGGTATCTATAAACAGACCTAGCACTTGAACTCCATCGCCCCAGTGTTTTGACACCAAATGGCTTAGATATGTACTTACTCACCAATGAGGTTTTGATTTTTGCGCCGTTTACGTTTATCTATACTAATATTATAAACAGGAAAGATTTGCCTTTTTGTTTGTTTGTTTGTAAAGATTTAACTTAAAAACTACAAACCCAATTTTAAAAATTCCTTCGCGATTAGAAATCTCTATTATCACTAAGTAACATAGGCTATATTTTATTTTTTTAAAGTACTGTTACTAACATTACCTAACCTACTTACCCTGTCTCTACACGGGCAAAAGCTAGTAATTTATAAATGCATTTGTGACGACTCCCCACAAAGAAGACTCGAAGAAGTTTCGACGACAGACAACAGATGACGCTGAACACAATAAAGGTCATAGCACATACCTATATCAACTCGAAAAGGGATCGTCACCGTATCAACTCGAGCCGTGCAGTATTCTTTGTATGAAATTCCCTACTACAACGCACACTAATCGAAATCATAACGTAATCGCCTCGCCTTGGGACAAGCTCAAGAACCGCGGTGCGGTGCGTGGTCAAGATGCAGTTCCCGCGCTTACGGCTCGTCGTCGTCCCCGCGCTTACGACTCGACGTCTCCGTGCACTACTATTACCGAACATGCTGTCATTTGCAAGTCAACTTTCAATTATGAAGCGCGCCTGCTTTATCGAATTTGTAGGTTAGATTTCAAACAAAAACTAATGTTGAAAAGGGATAAACTCATTGAAGAAGTGAGGAAATATCCATATTTATATGATTTAATTGAAGATACGCTCAAGCGCGGCACCGCCTAGCCGTAGCCGAGTCGACGTACCGGAGCTGCTGATCCGCGTTGGTTACGTGTCTACGTTAGGTTGACGCCTGTTTGACGGCGAGGGGAAAAGCGATACGGTGACGATCCCTTTCGAAGTGGATATGTGTGCTACGGCCATAAGCGCTGATAATCACGCCCGCCATACAATCCTGAATCGGACAAGTGAAGTTTAAACAGCAACTAATACAAGTTGCCGATATCAATCGTTGGGCAGCGGCACGCCAGGCACAATCACCCAGCCTGGTCGGAGAATCCTCCCTTTGTGTTGGAGGGACATCATAACGTTCCGCTACATATTTTAATATAATTAAATGGTAGGTTTTTTTTTTAACCATTGACTTGTGGTTGTGCGTATATAATTTGGCTATAGATAGCTGTTATGTTGGTATATATGGTGGACCGTCGCCGAGGCACGTGAGGTCGTGCAGGCAGCGGGCGGCTTTGTATATCCTTAATTTGCTCTTCACCGGAGACCTGGAAGTAAAAAGCAGTTTATTGGACACGTTAACTCAATTATTTTCTTCATGCACAAAGCTTCCAGCGTTTAGAAACGTCTAGCTAGTTTGTTTGTTACGCTTTCACGCCTTAACTACTCGACTGCTTTTCATACAAGTTCGCATACACGTTGACAAGGGAACAGAAAAGAATATAGCGTACCCTTTGTATTTTTCTGTTCCCCTGACAACGTGTATGCGAAATTGTATCGTAATCGGTCGAGTAGTTAAGGCGTGAAAGCGTAACAAACAAACTCTCATTCGCATTTATATTATAAGATAGGATTCTAACAAGCAATATCACAAAACATGACGCTTTGTACAACGCTAGAACGTAACGTTTTTTAAACGCCAACGCCTTTGTTCCAGAATATAATCGAATTTACGTGTCGTAAACATACCTCGAACTTGCGTTTCTTGTATATTTTGTAGCCCACAAAGCTACCAACGATAATCAAGGCAAGAACAACAGCCGAGCATGCAATGCTGATTATAGACCCAGTGCTGCTTGAGTCCGTTAAGCTGCGCTTGAGATTGGAACTACTCGCAGACTCAACGATGTCTAAAAATAGATATTTCTTTAGTAGGTAGTCTAGTCATATAATATGCACAACATTGACATTACTGTCTAATATTTTTTGAATTTGAGTTCAAAGGCTAAATAATCGAGGAGTGTATTTTAAAATCTACTCGTAATAAAAATAAGATACATGCGTTTCAAATCTGGTAGGTAGTATTGTCAAATGACAAAAAAGGATGCACGGTACAAGTTATGAAGTAACCGCTATTAAAACGCTGCTGTCCGAGGGAGATAGTGATATAGCGGCGCGCCAGCGCATACGTGACATCATTCCCCACCGCAGCTCCGACCGTTGACGAAGAACGTTCGGGCATCTTCGTGTCAAATCGTCGCCGTTCGGTTTTCTCGCGGTGCCACGCCTCAATGCATTGTTAGCCATTTGTTGTACAACTCGTCCGACGCACACTCCGCGCTAATCTATCTTTTTAATAACGGTCAGCTGATTTCGCGATCTAATATTTAATTTCTAAATTCATTTAACTTGTGTTCCTATCGCTGTAATCTATTATTATATACTTTAAACTTTCTTCTCTTGTGTTTCGTGCTATGCCTACTCTTCAGTGACTGTCTATTCTTGTGTAATAAAGTGTTATAATAAAATAGCCTTTAATTTCAAAATGAACTTTTTATTTGAAGGACAACCGTACACCCATAGTGATATTTACACTACGATCCCACTTTTCTTACGTCCAAAGTTAAAGTATTAATTACTCCCTTATTTTGCAGCCAATTCTGATATTGTTTGCACAAAAAGATTTTATTTAATTGCTATTTGATCTTGTGTTTAATTGTATAAAATCAAACATAGAATCTATTCTATTTCCTATGTTTATGCTGTAGGTGGATTGTAATACCTGAACGGGTCTTGGTTGGTTGGTCGTTGATTTCTAGTAATTCCAGCTCCTTATACATGAGAATGGTTTTATTTGTAAAATACCTTCTTATTTCAAAGGTTTTTATATTTCTCATAAAGTAATAACAGCATATCATTGAACCATTGTCGTCATGGGTAAGTTTGTCATGAAAATAATTCCATAATTTAATAATTTTATTATTTCTTATAAATGCTGCGGCCCCGTAATCTGTAAAAAAAATATGTGACAAATAGGAAGTATTTATATATTTTAAATTAGTACATAAAATAAATCTCAAATTAGGCGTTACTTGGCGGAAATCCATTGTAATAAAATAATTGGGAAGAGACGAACTCGCCAGGCACCTTCGGATTACCCACTACTGCAATAAAAAAAGGTTGATGATGTAAAAATGCGTGGGATTCTTTCTAAGATATTTTAATAATGACGCTACTTATCAAAATACTTTAGAAAACATCCCACGCTTTTTTACATTAAAATGATTTATTTTATTAATCCTTATTTTGAATTACTAACAAAATATTTTCCACTTTTTAGGTTAGTTTTTTAAATAGAGCGTGTTTTTTTAGTTTTTTAAAACTATTATTTATTCAATGTGAGAAGGGAATGCAATCCTTTTATTTGATATTATTAATTTAAAGGGCCTAACCCTTCTCACACTGAAAAGAGGCCCGTGCCCAGCAGCGAGACAGTTTAATACAGGGCTGATATTATTATTATAATTTAAATGTATTATTATTATTAAAATGTATTATACTCACAATAGGACGGATTTTTATCCCAATCGCAGAAAAAGTCTAGTGAAGTAGACTCGTTGTAATATTTCACTGGTAATTTCACTGGTATATTACTACCAAGTGTAGAATCGGCCCTTGCTGAAATAGTACCATGACTCTATAGTTTTCAACTTAAAAACTTGCTTATATAAAGTGTCTATTACTCTATCTATAACGGTATATACGGAGTAGCGATAGCTCAGTGGGGAGACCAACAGACTGCAATGCAGAGGGTTCGAACCCACGTCGCGCACCTCTGACTTTCGGAAGTTATATGACTTTTCGAAATGATGTGCGTATTGATTGACAATTACCGCCTGCTCCGTGCCTCGGAGAGCACGTTAAGCCGTCGGTCCCGGCTGCCATGAACATCTATGGCAGTCGTTATTGGGAGAGTGTCGACACAAAAGATCCCACTGGGTCGAAGTGTCGCCGGTCTGCACTGACTGGCCCCCACATATGATACGTAGTATAGATTTATTAATGTATGTAGTTATAATGTATTGTAAATGTCGCTTATATAATTAGTACTTACTTGTATTGAATGTTATTCGCAGGTTCACTCTTTCTTTGCTTTTCTTGCTTTTCAGGGATTCAACGTAGCAGTTTAGTAACGTGTCGTTGTCAAACTCTTCTAACGTTAAAATTAATTTATGTGTCACTGCTGGTATATATGGTAGAGTTAAGAATGTTTCATCTGGAAAAAAGAAACTGCCTTTAACATAGATGCAGGAATTCACAGAGGATACTACTGCAATCGGTCAAAAAGCCGACGTTAAGAAATGCGACAGTCATATTTAATAAAATTATTGGGATTAGAAGAACCCGCCAGGCAACCTCAGATTGCCCACCCCAACTATTGCAATAGAAAAAAGGTTGACAATACCGAACTCCTCTGGATAGGGACAGCCACGACGTGGGACCCGGGCGTACTCCAACTTGTAGTATCCCGCTTCGAGCACAAAATATGCGTCTACTTTTATTGCAATAGAATTCCACCAAGTAACGCCTACTTCGTTTCAATATAATCATACTCAACTTAATTGTGTTAAAATTAGTAAAAATTTCTTATTTAGTAAAGTCAGTCATGGATTGTGTTTCGTCACAAAAATACGCATTGAAGGTATAATTACGCTTCGACCTCCGTTCTTCAGAGAGAGTAGTGTAGCGACTTCACACATACCAAGAGTTACAATAGATGTCAAGAGATGGCGCTTTACAAAATTACACACTTCGCCATACAATACTGAAATGGGCAAGTAAAATTTTCACTGCAAATTACTATATAAGTACGTAGTGGGTGTAAGGGACTTATCTCGACTCAAACTTGTATGAATAAAAAAACGCAAAATTAAGAATTTATATTGATTAACATTATTACGCGGTACGCAATGGGTTGCCACCAATACAACGCACCGCTTGCGCCGGCGGAATGACCTCTGCGTACTGCGCGCATAAAAACAGCTGGTCTGTGTAAATCACGACGATTTAATTAAATTGCTGTATTTTAGTAAACTGTGGTATTCATTGATTTTCATTTCATAAAATGGATGGTTTATACATTTAGTTATGATTCACAGTTAGAAAAATGATAAATTGGAGAAAATAAATTGTGATTTTTCGAATATATCAATGATTATAACTCAGAAGAATGGTCTGAATCTATTATTTCAGTTTTCGGTATACCGTCCCTTACACCCAAGATATGCAAGTTGGACCGTGGACTGTCAGGAACGACTCAGCCTGGTTGGAGGAGCCACCCTCTGTGTTGGAGGGACATCACACTAAGCTTCTTCACATAACCAAAGCAAGAGATAACAACCGTCAGGAACGCATCGGCTGTGGCGTGGTTTCGGCCAGCCACAGCGCCGTTAATTTCCTTACTAGCAACGACCTGAGGTTTCGCTCGCTTTTTTCTTGATGGAAGGACATTTTCTGTAGGTACCCGTGACAACGTGTATTACGATCGGTCGAGTAGTTATGGCATGAAAGCGTAACAAACAAACTCACATTCGCGTTTATAATATTAGTTAGCATTAGATATCATACCATGATAGTATTTCTGGCGCCATTGAATCAATGTATGTTGGTCGTTAGAGTCACATGTGAAGGTGATAGTATCCCCGACCTTATAAGCCTTATTTTTAGAAATAGTTGGGACCAGCTCTGAAAATAAAACATAATATGTATTATATTTTAGTTTTAAAACAAGAACGTCATACCCTTAAATACAAAAGACTTTAGACTTAGGTATAAATATTAATTGTGGATGAAACTAATAATTTGTGTAAGGTATGTGGTTATTCGAATTTACCACACTATGGCAGCGACGGCGACGGGGCGATCGGTTGCGCAATTGCATTGCACCTTTTGTGTAGACACTAAAATAAGATTAATAGTTTATAATTATTTAAATATACTCTCTGAGGCCTTTATAAAGTTTAGTTAATTTAAATTTTAAGACCGATATACATACTTACTTTAAACTAAACGATTTTAGACTTTCGCGATATGTACGCATAGTTAATAATCAATTTACGCACATCAACAGAGTCTAGGGATACCTTAATCCTAAATTATTTACGACTTTATAGTTTAAAATCTTTTTAGTTGTTATAATAAGTTTATATATAGATCGAAACCTATTTTACTCTACTTTCAAAATTTATAAATGTAAATAAAAGAAAACAAAGGGAAAACAAAAAACGGCGGCAAAATTGTTAGTAATTCGTTACGACAAGAAAAAATAAAATTGTTTCATTGATATTAATTAATGAAAAGGGATTAGATTGTTTTTATTTTTTAACGTAATGAGTCGTGTGAACTTTAAGAGTCAGGTCACGTCGTCATTTGAGTCGAGATGAAATGTTACGAGCCGTGGGCATATTAGAAAATGGTGCTATTCAACGCGTCGTTACTGAGGCCCTACACACCAGCCAAAACGTGATATCAAGGTTGTGGTCACGTTACCGTAGTACTGGTGATGTCGCTGAATGGCACACGGGTAGATATCGCGTTACTACACAGAGACAGGATCGAATTCTCCAAATGACCGCCAGAAGACAACCTAATAACACAGCAATGCTACTAGTACAAAGCCTTCAGTAGGACCACCAGCTGATGGCCTGCACAGTCGCCCGACTTAAATCCTATCGAGCATGCCTGAGACATGCTACAACGAAAAGCTTTGAGAGATTTCCCAACAAAGATTTCCAAACAAGCAGTTATAAGACAAGTTATGACATAACCGCTATTAAAACGCTGCTGTCCGAGGGAGATAGTGATGAAGCGGCGCGCCAGCGCATACGTGACATCATTCCCCACCGCAGCTCCGAGCGTTGACGAAGAACGTTCGGGCATCTTCGTGTCAAATCGTCGCCGTTCGGTTTTCTCGCGGTGCCACGCCTCAATGCATTGTTAGCCATTTGTTGTACAACTCGTCCGACGCACACTCCGCGCTAATCTATCTTTTTAATAACGGTCAGTTGATTTCGCGATCTAATATTTAATTTCTAAATTCATTTAACTTGTGTTCCTATCGCTGTAATCTATTATTATATACTTTAAACTTTCTTCTCTTGTGTTTCGTGCTATGGCTACTCTTCAGTGACTGTCTATGCTTGTGTAAAAAAGTGTTATAATAAAATAGCCTTTAATTTCAAAATGAACTTTTTATTTGAAGGACAACCGTACACCCATAGTGATATTTACACTACGATCCCACTTTTCTTACATCCAAAGTTAAAGTATTAATTACTCCCTTATTTTGCAGCCAATTCTGATATTGTTTGCACAAAAAGATTTTATTTAATTGCTATTTGATCTTGTGTTTAATTGTATAAAATCAAACATAGAATCTATTCTATTTCCTGTGTTTATGCTGTAGGTGGATTGTAATACCTGAACGGGTCTTGGTTGGTTGGTCGTTGATGTCTAGTAATTCCAGCTCCTTATACATGAGAATGGTTTTATTTGTGAAATACCTTCTTATTTCAAAGTTTTTTATATCTTTCATAAAGTAATAACAGCATATCATTGAACCATTGTCGTCATGGGTAAGTTTGTCATGAAAATAATTCCATAATTTAATAATTTTATTATTTCTAATAAATGCTGCGGCCCTGTAATCTGTAAAAAAAATATGTGACAAATAGGAAGTATTTATATATTTTAAATTAGTACATAAAATAAATCTCAAATTAGGCGTTACTTGACGGAAATCCATTGTAATAAAATAATTGGGAAGAGACGAACTCGCCAGGCACCTTCGGATTGCCCACTACTGCAATAAAAAAAGGTTGATGATGTAAAAATGCGTGGGATCCTTTCTAAGATATTTTAATAATGACGCTACTTATCAAAATACTTTAGAAAACATCCCACGCTTTTTTACATTAAAATGATTTATTTTATTAATCCTTATTTTGAATTACTAACAAAATATTTTCCACTTTTTAGGTTAGTTTTTTAAATAGAGCGTGTTTTTTTAGTTTTTTAAAACTATTATATATTCAATGTGAGAAGGGAATGCAATCCTTTTATTTGATATTATTAATTTAAAGGGCCTAACCCTTCTCACACTGAAAAGAGGCCCGTGCCCAGCAGCGAGACAGTTTAATACAGGGCTGATATTATTATTATAATTTAAATGTATTATTATTATTAAAATGTATTATACTCACAATAGGACGGATTTTTATCCCAATCGCAGAAAAAGTCTAGTGAAGTAGACTCGTTGTAATATTTCACTGGTAATTTCACTGGTATATTACTACCAAGTGTAGAATCGGCCCTTGCTGAAATAGTACCATGACTCTATAGTTTTCAACTTAAAAACTTGCTTATATAAAGTGTCTATTACTCTATCTATAACGGTATATACGGAGTAGCGATAGCTCAGTGGGGAGACCAACAGACTGCAATGCAGAGGGTTCGAACCCACGTCGCGCACCTCTGACTTTCGGAAGTTATATGACTTTTCGAAATGATGTGCGTATTGATTGACAATTACCGCCTGCTCCGTGCCTCGGAGAGCACGTTAAGCCGTCGGTCCCGGCTGCCATGAACATCTATGGCAGTCGTTATTGGGAGAGTGTCGACACAAAAGATCCCACTGGGTCGAAGTGTCGCCGGTCTGCACTGACTGGCCCCCACATATGATACATAGTATAGATTTATTAATGTATGTAGTTATAATGTATTGTAAATGTCGCTTATATAATTAGTACTTACTTGTATTGAATGTTATTCGCAGGTTCACTCTTTCTTTGCTTTTCTTGCTTTTCAGGGATTCAACGTAGCAGTTTAGTAACGTGTCGTTGTCAAACTCTTCTAACGTTAAAATTAATTTATGTGTCACTGCTGGTATATATGGTAGAGTTAAGAATGTTTCATCTGGAAAAAAGAAACTGCCTTTAACATAGATGCAGGAATTCACAGAGGATACTACTGCAATCGGTCAAAAAGCCGACGTTAAGAAATGCGACAGTCATATTTAATAAAATGATTGGGATTAGAGGAACCCACCAGGCAACCTCAGATTGCCCACCCCAACTATTGCAATAGAAAAAAGGTTGACAATACCGAACTCCTCTGGATAGGGACAGCCACGACGTGGGACCCGGGCGTACTCCAACTTGTAGTATCCCGCTTCGAGCACAAAATATGCGTCTACTTTTATTGCAATAGAATTCCACCAAGTAACGCCTACTTCGTTTCAATATAATCATACTCAACTTAATTGTGTTAAAATTAGTAAAAATTTCTTATTTAGTAAAGTCAGTCATGGATTGTGTTTTGTCACAAAAATACGCATTGAAGGTATAATGACGCTTCGACCTCCGTTCTTCAGAGAGAGTAGTGTAGCGACTTCACACATACCAAGAGTTACAATAGATGTCAAGAGATGGCGCTTTACAAAATTACACACTTCGCCATACAATACTGAAATGGGCAAGTAAAATTTTCACTGCAAATTACTATATAAGTACGTAGTGGGTGTAAGGGACTTATCTCGACTCAAACTTGTATGAATAAAAAAACGCAAAATTAAGAATTTATATTGATTAACATTATTACGCGGTACGCAATGGGTTGCCACCAATACAACGCACCGCTTGCGCCGGCGGAATGACCTCTGCGTACTGCGCGCATAAAAACAGCTGATCTGTGTAAATAAATATCTTGCAAAGCAACTCAAAAAGTAACCAATTCATAGACTTCATGTTACAACATAAATTCACCCAACACATAAAATCTCCCACACGAATTTCATCCACATCATCAACATGTATAGATTTAATATTCACAAACTTTAATGAAACAAAAGCTATTACGACGGTAGAAGAATTAGGACTCTCTGATCACTGCGGTACGGTAATACATCTACCACTCCCTCAAAAATCAAAACAAACTACATGGTACATGAAGAAAAGAATATTTAATCAAAAGAACATGGCAAACTTTCGGTCGGAATTAAATAACCATGATTGGAACAAAATTTTACCTCCAAACAGAAACATAAACCAAAATTATTCGCTATTTCATAACATACTCATCAGCGCCTTAGACAAGTATAGACTTGTCCTAATTTTATTTTACGGATAGGTATAGACCTATCCGTAAAATAAAATTAGGACCTCGAGATAAAAAACATTGGCTTACAGTAGGAATTCAAAAATCTTGCATAAATAAAAGATTATTAAAAATATTTACCCAAAAAGCAAACAACCCAATAATTTCAAAATACTATAAACATTACGAAAAAACATTAAAAAAAGTCGTAGCCACCGCAAAAAAACTGTACTATAAGAATAAAATACTAACATCTGAAAATAAAGTAAAAACAATGTGGACTATTATTAAAGAGCGAACTAATAAACTCATAACAAAAGAAAAACAAAATATTAAATTACTAATAAATAATGAACTTCATACCGAACCTGGGCGCATAGCTAACCTTTTCAACCATTTCTTTGCATCCGTGGGAGTAAATACTCTTAATTCCGCCAGTACAAAATCAAATAACAACCCTTTACCACAAACCACAGAGAATACTATGTTTCTGAGTCCAGTAGAACCGTACGAAGTCAACTCAATACTAAAAAATCTTAAAAATAAGAGAAGTCACGGAATAGACGAAATCCCTCCCATCCTAGTAAGATTCTGCGCCGATCAACTCACGTTACCTTTCTATAATTTAATAAACCAATCGTTTGAAGAAGGAGTAGTACCAGACCAACTCAAAAAGGCATTAATTAAACCGATCCATAAAAAACACTCAAAATCAGACCCCAATAACTATCGCCCCATTGCTCTCCTACCCACAGCTTCTAAGATCTTCGAGAAAGCGATGTATAATCGTATATATTCTTTCTGTGAAAAATATAAATTATTTAACGATTGTCAGAACGGTTTTCGCAGAAACAGATCGACTTCCCTAGCTGTATTTAAATATATACAAGAAGCGCTTAACATCATAAACGAAAAACAATATACATTAGGAATCTTACTAGATATGACCAAGGCCTACGATAAAGTTCAATTACCTATATTACTCAATAAATTGTACAAAATAGGCATAAGAGGTAAACCTTATGACTGGCTTACATCATACTTAACAAATAGGCAACAACTTGTAGAAATTGAATATTACGACCTAAAATCTAGTAAAATAGTAAACATTCACTCTAACACAATAGACATCAAAACATCAATACCTCAAGGCAGTGTTTTAGGATGCCTACTATTCCTCATTTATATAAATGACTTGCCTAACACCATCCAAGGCCCATGTGTTTTGTTTGCAGACGACATTTCATTACTCACCCCATGTAAAACAGAATTAAACCTCAATGAAAAGTTAAACTCCATACTCACCAAAACTATAGATTGGATGAATAACCATAATCTCCAAATAAATTTCACCAAGACCAAATTAATATGTTTCCACCCCCATCAAAAAACACCTCTTAATATAAATTATTCTTACGAAGGGTCAACCATAGAAGTTGTCAAAGAATTTACACTGCTAGGAATTACCATAGACTCCCAAATAAATTGGAAACAACATATAAGCAAATTAAGGAGCAAGCTATCAAAATATACATATGCGCTCCGCGAAATAAAAATGACCACCGATTTGACCACCGCGCTCTCCACCTATTATGCCTACGCCTACTCTTGGTTATCTTATGGAGTAATCCTATGGGGAAATAGTACCGACGCAGCCACCATATTCATCCTACAAAAGAAATTACTACGAATATTAGTTAATATAGAAATAACAGACTCATGTAAACCATATTTTCATAAACTTAAAATTTTAACCTTACCTTGCATCTATATTTTAGAAATAAGTAAATTTGTTCGAAAGCACCCAGACTTCTTCACAAGAAGAGAAGATATACAATCTAGGATAACTCTTAGACATAAAGATAGATTGGTATTACCATCTTCACACCTCACTATGCATTGCACAAGCCCTCAAGTGATGTCAATAAAAATCTACAATAAGCTGCCAGAAAATATAAACAAGGAAACTAATAACAATACATTTATAAATAAATTAAAACTATTTCTGCATAGTAAAACCTATTATAGTGTTCAAGATTTTATGAATGATACCACAATCAAAACTTACTCATCTAATCCACTACCTGCTCAATATCTAATTTAAAAAAAGAAAAAGAAATATCACTTACACTTACATATTTGACATATTGATTTAGTATTAACATTAAAAAGTAAAAACAAAATAATTTAATTATATTAAATAAAAACAATTAAACATTTAAATAGTTAGCTACCCTCCCAATTGAAATATTCATTGAACTAAAGAGTGAGCTTTTGAAATACATACAATATATTCCTCTCTCCTGTTTTTAGACCTATTTGTTAATTTTAAAATGTAATCTATTGAATGTTATTTATGTACAAATGATTTTATTATAAACTGTGCTGTGCCCAACAGGGTCCATAATTGTATCCAGTTTAAGAAATCTACCACCTGTAACCACATTATGGAAAAGCAATAAAGTATTGAAGTATTGAAGTATTGAAATCACGACGATTTAATTAAATTGCTGTATTTTAGTAAACTGTGGTATTCATTGATTTTCATTTCATAAAATGGATGGTTTATACATATAGTTATGATTCACAGTTAGAAAAATGATAAATTGGAGAAAATAAATTGTGATTTTTCGAATATATTGTTACGCCCAGTGACATCTCTCGGCATTGTGGGAGGGACTCGGCGGTTCCGTCTAATAGTTTACACCGCCATCTATTGACATCTTACGGAACTGCATAGTACGGTACGAGAATCTTAGAGAGAATGCTGGTACTTTCTCGAATCATCGTGCTGTTTACACGCCGAGTACCGCGTTTCTGGAAAGCTCTAGAAGCGCTTTAGCCGCGTATAAATAGGGCGCACGCGCACCGCCCAGTCAGTTTACAATCGTAAGCGATCAAGTGTTCATCGAAGCGAACGGAAGCGGAAATACTACGGAGTTTGGAGCAGTACAGTGAAAAAGTGTGGTATAGTGTTTGTTGTGTTTTAAATTTAATTGTGTGTCTGAATAAAACGTGTTTTAGTCGGTAATATTGTTTATATTCTTATCCGTCGAACCCAGCACGTAACAATTGGTGTCAGAAGTAAGGTAAGAATATGCCAGTACTACCGAAGGAGGAAGTGGAAGGGGTGCGTACCAGGAACCAGCGCCAGCAAGATGTGGACCAGAGGCGCTTTGGAGACGCCCCCTCGCCGACGTCAGGTGAATCACGTGACTCCGCGGCTGCAGCGGAACCATCTAGTGCAGCTCACTCGCCGGTGAACCCCGACCTCGCGACTCTGATGGCATTTATGCAGGAGCAGGCACGCCGCCAGGAGGAGCAGGCACGCCGCCAGGAGGAGCAGGCACGCCGCCTCGAGGAACAGCTGCAACGCGATAAGGAAGAGGGCATGCGCCGCCAGGAGGAGCAGGCACGCCGCCAGGAGGAGCAGCTGATGATGTTGAAAGACCTCAGCGCAACGGTTGGCAAGGAGATGAAGGAGGTGAAAGAGCAAGTCCAACGCCACGAAAGTCGCATCGCCGAGGTGGAGAAAACGATACGTGGGCTCAAGGCTGGCGATGGGATCGTGGCACCTGCAGTTGTGGCGTCTTCACCACGAGGCTTTAAAGTCCCACCATTCGACGGATCATCGTCATGGTCAGCCTATAAGATACAGTTCGAGGCCGTCATGAAATCGAACGGGTGGACGCAAGAACAGGCTCTGACTGCACTCACCTTGGGGCTTCGTGACCAGGCCTTGACTGTGTTAGAGGCGCTTGGTCAAGACATCACGTACGAAAAGCTGTTGGAGGCATTAGAAGCGAGATATGGCGACGCACATCTGGAACACGTGTTTCGCGCCCAGCTGAAAGACCGATCGCAACGTGTTGGTGAAACCTTGCAGCAGTGGGCCCTGGAGGTAGAGAAGCTGGTTCGAAAGGCGTACCAGTCCTCACCTGCGCTCATCGACGGAAACCTCGTTCAAGCTTTCACCGACGGGATCCGAGACCTGGAGGTTAGGGCCGCAGTGAGACTCGGACATTTCAAAAACCTGAAGGACGCCCTAGCCCACGCTCTGGAAGTGGAAGCAGTACGACGGGATGATCGAGCTCACCGTATCAGGGAAGTGTCGACTTCGCCCCGGTGCTATAGCTGCGGTGAGAGAGGCCACATCAGGTTGAGCTGCCCGAAGCGAAGGAGTCCACGCAGCAGTAACCAGTCGCCGGTAGAAGGAACACCTGATGTGCCTGCCGGGCAACAACAGCAGGGAAACGAGTAGACGCCAGGACTACGGGGCGGGTGCTGGCTGGTGATAGGAGAGCCCCAAGGATCTCGATCTCACAATCGTGTGACGGAAACAGCCTGATTATCGAAGGCGAAATTAACAGAATGCCGTGCAAGATGACATTGGACACTGGAGCTTCTCGGACAGTCGCCAGTTTCCGACTAGCAAGACGGTTTCTTGGGGACTACTACGGGAACCATGAATGTATACATCTAAGAACAGCTACCGGTCAGCACATAACCGTCCGAGGTGAGAAGGGGGTGGACATGAAACTAGGAAATAAAATTTACCGCCACAACGTCATCGTGGCTGACGTAGTGGACGACTGCATCCTGGGTTTAGACTTCTTACGGAAGCATCACTGTGAGATCGACGTTAGTCAAGGAGTATTGAAGTGTGGCTCAGAAGAAGTATTCATGGAGGGCGCATCATCAGGCAAAGTGTACTGCCTGAAGAAAGTAGTACTTCGTCCGAGGTCGGAAACAATCATACCGGTTTGTCTGCCAAGGAATTCTGATCAGGAAAATCGATGTGTAATTATAGAAGGCTTGGACAACGATGCTTCATGGAAGATTGCACGCACTCTGGCTAGGAATACCAACGTTACATCGGTACGTGCACTGAACCCAAGCGACAAAGAACTGGTACTCAAGAAGGGCACGATATTGGGCACCTGTGAAGGAGCAGTTTGGATGCGTAGATGCCATGAACAGCCTACCAACGCCAAAGTCCAAGGGGCAAGGTACGACGTATCTTCTCTCTTGAAGGACTGCCAGAATAACCTATCGAGAGAAGAAAAGAACAAGGCTGAGATGATGTTAAACCGGTTTGCCGACATCTTCTCGACAAGTGATGCTGACATAGGCAAGACTGCCCTAGTTCAACACAAAATAAACACAGGAAATGAGGTACCGATCCGCCAGCGACCAAGACGTGTACCAGTGGCACGGGAACATGAAGTTGACACTATGATCGAGGGTATGGTGAAAGAAGGTGTGATTGAGCCTTCGTCCAGTCCATGGTGTTCACCAGTGGTTTTGGTTAAGAAGAAGGATGGCAGCATGCGATTCTGTGTGGACTATCGTCGGCTAAATGATATCACAAAGAAAGACAGTTACCCGTTGCCAAGGATTGACGACACTCTGGATACGCTAACGGGGATGAAGTGGTTTTCTACACTAGACCTAAAAAGTGGCTACTGGCAGGTCGAGATACATCCTCGAGATAAGGAGAAGACAGCATTCTCCACAGGCAAAGGATTGTGGCAATTTAACGTCATGCCCTTTGGATTGTGTAATGCCCCTGCCACTTTTGAGAGATTGATGGAACGGGTACTTACTGGATTGATTGGAGACGCCTGCCTGGTCTACTTGGACGATATTATCATAGTAGGACGCACCTTCGAGGATCACCTTCGCAACCTGGAACGCGTTCTCTCGAAGATTCGAGGAGCTAATCTGAAGTTAAGTCCAAAGAAATGCGCGTTGTTCAGGCGGCAAGTGAACTTCTTAGGACATGTGGTCTCCGAAGAAGGCATCCAAACGGACCCGGATAAGATCATTGCTGTCAAGGACTGGCCAGTTCCGGAGAACAAGACACAAGTCAGGGCATTTCTTGGTTTGTGCTCCTACTATCGACGGTTTGTAAGGAACTTTGCTGACATCGCCCGGCCTCTGCATAAGCTCACCGAGGATAAGATAAAGTTCTGCTGGAATGAGAGCTGTGACGTCGCATTTCAGAAGCTGAAGGAACATCTGTGTAATTCACCAATTCTAGGCTATCCCGACAATGAACATGAATTTGTAGTAGATACAGATGCCAGTAACACCGGCATTGGTGGCGTGTTATCTCAACGTAAAGGAGAGCATGAGATTGTAATAGCGTACTTCAGCAAGGCCCTATCCAAACCTGAAAGGAACTACTGTGTCACACGAAGGGAACTTCTAGCTGTCGTAAAGACATTGCAGCACTTCAGTAAATACTTGTTGGGACGGAAATTTCACCTGCGAACTGACCACGCTGCATTGAAATGGCTACTACAGTTTAAAGACCCAGAAGGACAGGTAGCAAGATGGATTGAACAACTACAGGAATTCGACTTCGTAATACAGCATCGTAGTGGCAAGTCACATGGTAATGCGGATGCCCTGTCACGTAGACCGTGTCCCGACCAGTGTAAGCACTGCGCCAGGCAAGAGGCTAAGCAGGAAGGACTAGTGAGGATGTTGAGGACGGATCTTAGCGAAGACTGGAAGGAAACTTTGCAGAGAACGCAACAAGAAGACAAAGACATAAGACCCATCCTTGAATGGAAGAAAACAGGTGCATCGAGACCTCACTGGAGTGAAGTTGCGGCAACGAGCCCTACCACCAAGAGTTATTGGGCACAGTGGGAAAGCTTGGTTATCCAGGATGGAGTTCTGTGCCGGAAATGGGAGAATGCTCGAGGTGACAAGTGTCACCTGCAAATGGTCGTGCCAAAGCTCAAGGTACCGGAAGTTTTACAACTCTATCATAATGGGAGTTCGGGAGGTCACATGGGAGTTAAGAGAACTCTGGTTAAGATCCGAGAACGATTTTATTGGATCCATTGTCGAGAAGACGTTGAGGAATGGTGCCGTAAATGCACGAGTTGTGCTGCCGTGAAGGGACCACACACTCGCAGCAGGGGTGCATTGAAGGTGTACAATGTTGGAGCCCCGTGGGAACGTATAGCTTTAGATGTTGCCGGACCGTTTCCTGAAAGCCAAAGTGGGAACAAGTACTTCTTAGTGGTCATGGATTACTTCACAAAGTGGCCGGAAGTGTTTGCGATTCCCAATCAAGAGGCATCTACGGTCGCCGACAAGCTAGTCCACGAAGTCTTTTGTCGTTTCGGGGTGCCCTTAGAGATACACAGTGACCAAGGTCGGAACTTCGAGTCTGAAGTATTTAAGGAGACATGCCGGGTGATGGGTACTCACAAAACGAGAACGACCGCTTATCATCCGCAATCAGACGGCATGGTTGAACGATTTAACCAGTCTCTGGAAAGATATCTGGCAAAAGTTGTAGAAAGCAAACAAAGGGATTGGGACAAACACATTCAACCATTTCTCCTGTCATACCGTAGTGCCGTTCACGAAAGCACATCAGTAACACCTGCTTTCGCTAACTTCGGAAGGGAACTACGATTACCTGCAGACTTGATCACCGGCATCCCACCTGAATCTCCACGCAGCATAACAGATTATGCGAATGATTTGCGCAACAGGATGAATGACGTATACGAGCACATCAGACAGACCGGTCAGCAGATGTCTGAGAGGATGAAGACCCGTTACGACCGGAAGGCGAACAATAAAGGCTTCGAGGAAGGATCGCTGGTGTGGTTACATAATCCGGCACGCAGCAAAGGAAAATCTCCTAAGTTGCAGGCAAAATGGGATGGACCCTATCGCATAGTCACTAAGATGAATGACGTCACCTACCGGATCCAGAAAGGACCACGAGGTACACCAAAGATCGTTCATGTGGATCGATTGGCACGCTACTACGGATCCAACAATGTTCGGGACGAACATGTCTAAGAGGGGGGCAGTGTTACGCCCAGTGACATCTCTCGGCATTGTGGGAGGGACTCGGCGGTTCCGTCTAATAGTTTACACCGCCATCTATTGACATCTTACGGAACTGCATAGTACGGTACGAGAATCTTAGAGAGAATGCTGGTACTTTCTCGAATCATCGTGCTGTTTACACGCCGAGTACCGCGTTTCTGGAAAGCTCTAGAAGCGCTTTAGCCGCGTATAAATAGGGCGCACGCGCACCGCCCAGTCAGTTTACAATCGTAAGCGATCAAGTGTTCATCGAAGCGAACGGAAGCGGAAATACTACGGAGTTTGGAGCAGTACAGTGAAAAAGTGTGGTATAGTGTTTGTTGTGTTTTAAATTTAATTGTGTGTCTGAATAAAACGTGTTTTAGTCGGTAATATTGTTTATATTCTTATCCGTCAAACCCAGCACGTAACAATATCAATGATTATAACTCAGAAGAATGGTCTGAATCTATTATTTCAGTTTTCGGTATACCGTCCCTTACACCCAAGATATGCAAGTTGGACCGTGGACTGTCAGGAACGACTCAGCCTGGTTGGAGGAGCCACCCTCTGTGTTGGAGGGACATCACACTAAGCTTCTTCACATAACCAAAGCAAGAGATAACAACCGTCAGGAACGCATCGGCTGTGGCGTGGTTTCGGCCAGCCACAGCGCCGTTAACTTCCTTACTAGCAACGACCTGAGGTTTCGCTCGCTTTTTTCTTGATGGAAGGACATTTTCTGTAGGTACCCGTGACAACGTGTATTACGATCGGTCGAGTAGTTATGGCATGAAAGCGTAACAAACAAACTCACATTCGCGTTTATAATATTAGTTAGCATTAGATATCATACCATGATAGTATTTCTGGCGCCATTGAATCAATGTATGTTGGTCGTTAGAGTCACATGTGAAGGTGATAGTATCCCCGACCTTATAAGCCTTATTTTTAGAAATAGTTGGGACCAGCTCTGAAAATAAAACATAATATGTATTATATTTTAGTTTTAAAACAAGAACGTCATACCCTTAAATACAAAAGACTTTAGACTTAGGTATAAATATTAATTGTGGATGAAACTAATAATTTGTGTAAGGTATGTGGTTATTCGAATTTACCACACTATGGCAGCGACGGCGACGGGGCGATCGGTTGCGCAATTGCATTGCACCTTTTGTGTAGACACTAAAATAAGATTAATAGTTTATAATTATTTAAATATACTCTCTGAGGCCTTTATAAAGTTTAATTAATTTAAATTTTAAGACCGATATACATACTTACTTTAAACTAAACGATTTTAGACTTTCGTGATATGTACGCATAGTTAATAATCAATTTACGCACATCAACAGAATCTAGGGATACCTTAATCCTAAATTATTTACGACTTTATAGTTTAAAATCTTTTTAGTTGTTATAATAAGTTTATATATAGATCGAAACCTATTTTACTCTACTTTCAAAATTTATAAATGTAAATAAAAGAAAACAAAGGAAAAACAAAAAACGGCGGCAAAATTGTTAGTAATTCGTTACGACAAGAAAAAATAAAATTGTTTCATTGATATTAATTAATGAAAAGGGATTAGATTGTTTTTATTTTTTAACGTAATGAGTCGTGTGAACTTTAAGAGTCAGGTCACGTCGTCATTTGAGTCGAGATGAAATGTTACGAGCCGTGGGCATATTAGAAAATGGTGCTATTCAACGCGTCGTTACTGAGGCCCTACACACCAGCCAAAACGTGATATCAAGGTTGTGGTCACGTTACCGTAGTACTGGTGATGTCGCTGAATGGCAGACGGGTAGATATCGCGTTACTACACAGAGACAGGATCGAATTCTCCAAATGACCGCCAGAAGACAACCTAATAACACAGCAATGCTACTAGTACAAAGCCTTCAGTAGGACCACCAGCTGATGGCCTGCACAGTCGCCCGACTTAAATCCTATCGAGCATGCCTGAGACATGCTACAACGAAAAGCTTTGAGAGATTTCCCAACAAAGATTTCCAAACAAGCAGTTATAAGACCATTACCTTTCTCTAATTTTATTGCCATGTTTATATCCGTTTGAGTAACTTTTGACGGTGGGTGTTGTGTTGATTCTGAGGTTACATTTTCAATAAAGTATGTAGTACTAATATTGTATGACTGTTTTTTAATTTCACAATTAAATTCATAAATACAATTATAAATTAAAGATACGGTCTCGATCCTCCGGCTTTTAATTTTACTTGAATTGTTTATTAAACCTGCAACAAAAAAATGCGTATAATTTAATATCATATCTAATATTATAAATGCGAATGTGAGTTTGTTTGTTTGTTACGCTTTCACGCCTTAACTACTCGACCGTTCATCACGAAATTTCACATACACGTTGTCAGGGGATCATAAAGGGACAAAGGGTACCATTGATCCAGAAAAAACAAGACACAAAGTGTAAATTTAATTCTAAATTGCTTGTATAATTTAAATAGAAGTAAACAGTATGTATGTATGTATCTTATGTGGGGGCCAGTCAGTACAGACCGGCGACACTTCGACCCAGTCGGATCTTTTGTGTCGACACTCTCCCAATAACGACTGCCATAGAAGTTCATGGCAGCCGGGACCGACGGCTTAACGTGCTCTCCGAGGCACGGAGCAGGCGATAATTGTCAATCAATACGCATATAATTTCGAAAAGTCATATAACTTCCGAAAGCCAGAGGTGCGCGACGTGGGTTCGAACCCGCGACCTTCTGCATTGCAGTCTGTTGGTCTCACCACTGAGCTATTGCTGCTCATAAGTAAACAGTAACTAGTACCTAAGGGTGTATAACAGTAGTAATTTAAAGGCTTCAAAATTATGTAATATTAGATTCTGCCTGCGGCTTCGCTCGCTTAAAGGTCGTGTAGCTACCGCAAGTATGCAGCCTTGAACCGCACACGCACGACACCACAAGACTATGACTGTTTTATAGAAATAAGATTAGTTCTGAAAATAACTTTTGAGTTCAACATAGAAATAGCAAATATTATATTCGACGAGTCAGGAATGAGTTGAGTTTACGCAAATTTCCGTGCGCGGTGCTAATGTCGCAACGAGCCGCAAATGGAAGCCATAAAATCAAATCGCGCGAGTGGCTCGGTTTTTTTCGATAGGTGGCCGCTGCGGCTGCGGCGCTTATACGTGCGCGCACTCCGCGCGCTATGACAATCAAGAAATCGTCTTGTCGAATTGCTGTTTCTATGTTAATCACAAAAGTTCTTTTCAGAAGTAATGTTTTCTATAAAACTGTCATAGTCTCGTGGTGTCGTGCGTGTGTGGTTCAAGGCTGCATACGTGCGTTGGCTACAGTAGGTTAGGTTGATAACAGTACTTTTTTCTGGATGTAAAGTGTCCTATGTCCTTTTCTGGGAATGCAAATTCATGATTCATTGAGGTCGAGTAGTTGAGGCGTGAAAGTGTAACAAACAAACAAACAAACAAACTTACACTCGCATTTATAATTTTATTAGTTAGGATTAGGATTAATATAAACAATACAACGCGATGAAATTCGTATAAAGTAGTTTATTTCAATAAACTCGCTTTTTAACATAAAACTTAATAAAATGTAATAAAGAGGAAAATTGCTATACGGCTCATACGTTTGTGACACTACGATAGTCATAAGCATTCCATCGACGCAATTTGATTACATGCAAATAGTATGCCCATTAAACAAGAAATACAGTATAATAACTTTCAAACTTCGCGTTGATTGATATACCTAGACTTGGCATAAATATTGTTACAAGGAAAATCGTTTTTCTGTTGCATAACATTAAAAATATATGAAGATCATTCAAAATGGTTTCATTCATGGAAAATTCTTCACTGGCAATCTTATGGATTGTTCAAGCTCACGGCAAAGGAACTGGCGGTGCGCGTCACAAGGCTTATTTAGTGCCTAATTGGCAATCCTAACTAATATTAATACGAATCAAAGTTTGTTTATTTGTTACCCTTCACGCCTTTACTACTCGACCGATCATCATGAAATTTTGCATTCACGTTGTCAGGACATAAGGTACCTCACAAGAGATAGAAAATTGACATAACCTACATTTACGAGAGCGAGGCCGCCGGCGAAGTTATGGGAAAGCGTAAAAAATAAACGCACAAATTCATATTTGCATGTATAATATCAAAAAATCTAGCCTAAGGTGTAAACTTTTTTATCGCAATAATTAGCTAAGATTTATTTAATTGTTCATTATTAAGTAGTTTATTTTGTATATCTTAAGTATTCTCGTTGTCAGGTCAGGAGATAAGATAGGTACCTTTCATGCAGAAAAAGTACTGTTCCCCAGCGAGCAATATCACGGAAAAATCTAGTATAACATAAGAAAGAAGAAAAGGAAAGAAATATATTGCTATACAGCTTTTAGGTGGGCACAATGTGTATAAGGATAAAAGAAATAAGTAGTATTTTCATCCATAGTTAACAATATTTCAACAAACACCCATCCACATAGCCCAGACGTATTAGAGTACATATCGCACTCTTAATAAAACAGAGACTTATCTCAGTATTTTGGATTAAACAAATTTGAACTCTATTGCAATGATTTAACACAAACATAATATTAGAATTTAGCATATACAATTAGAGTCCAAATTGCCTTACTTTTTAATTTCGAGATAAGTCGCTGTTTTATTAAGAGTGCGATATGTAGCAATAGTCCTACGCCTGCTGCGGCTAGTGCCACCGTAGGTGTTCCATCCCACTTTAAATTAAAACTCTCGGAGGACTGATGTCTCCGTAAGCCTCCCAAAGGGCCAGATATTTTTCTAATATGTTAGAAAAATATCTGCGATAAGAGAAAAATAATAAAGAAGAAAAAAAACAGAGTATCAAAATATAACCGATAAACATCATGTGCCACATGCGTCCCACAGCTGTAGCAATCAGGACTCCAGTTTAGCATTTGCTTGGTCCCAAGAACCAGGCACTGGTCTTCCACTGGAGCCTGTCATAGTGACGTACGGAAGCCATAAGAAGAAGCATTCAATTAACGACTTACTTGGGCATACAACTGTATTCAAGCTCACTGTAACTGTAAGGAAAATGGCAGTGCGTGTCACAAACATAGCGGAAAATATCAAAATACTTCGTAACGTTTAGTTTCCTTAATGTTATCGTTATAATATACCGTACATTTTATTAATTGATATTAGATATTGCACGCTGCTTTACTCGCATAAATGTAGGTTCTGTCAATTTTTATTCCTTTGGGAACAGTTCTTTTTTCTAGATGAAGGTACCCTATGTCCTTTTGTTTTCCTGACAATGTGTATCTATGCGATATTACATGAAGATGAATCAAGAAGTTAAGACGTGAAAGCGTAACAAACAAACTCACATTCTTATTTATAATATTACTAGATTTTGCCCGCGGCGTCGCTCGCGTAAATGTAGTTTAGGTTAGATTAGTAACAGTACTTTTTCTGCATGAAGGTACCCTATGTCCTATTATGTTTTGCTGACAACGTAGGTATATACGAAATTTCATGAAGATCGTGTAGTTAAGACGTGAAAGCGTAACAAACAACCTCACATTCGCTGTTATAATATTAGTTAGGATAACATCATGTAAATTATTGTGGAGGAACAGGGTTTGATGTCCCTCCAGCACAAAGGGAGGATCCTCCGACCAGGCTGGTTGATGGCAGGCCGCGGCCCCACGGTTGATGTTGGGAAAAAATTGCCTTAACCGCGTTGCCATGCAAAAACTTTCTTAACGCAATATTTTCCTTGGCTAAGGTCTATTTAGTTATTCGCTATTTAGTACCTAATAAATCTAAGGGAAAAGCATTAAATTTAACGACTTACTTGGACAAACAATTGTATTTAAGCTCACTGCAAGGAAAATGGCGGTTCGTGTCACAAACATCGCGAGTGTGCACTGTACTAAATTCTGTACAACTATGACATGAGTAAGTTAACAATAAATAATACTTTGAATCAAAATACGTCATAACGTTTAGTTTCCTTAATGTTATCAGCATAAACGCTAAGTATAAAACCCAGGCTGGTTAGCATTTTCATTCCTATTTGTCAATATGACACCTTTGGTAGAACTAGTTCACAAATTGAAAGTATTACTTGAAGTTTTTTTGTCAGGGGTTTGGTGGGACGGCCGACGCTGGGGTAGGCTAGTTGCAAAAGCTGGATTACCAGGTCTTGTGGCTCAAGCTCAGAGCAGTGGACTGCAACAGGAGTGTATGTGTGTAAAAAGTACGGTAAATACAGAAAGATAAGATAGGATCATAATTATAATCGTTGAGTCGGAGCGACGCCCTCTGTCGTGCCGAGGCATCGCTGAGGAGTCGTCGCCTGCAGACATAACATTCGCAGATGTAGTTTCAGTTCCCGACGCGGTGGTGGTTTTAGTCAGTAGCCCCGAAGTCTCAGGAGAGTCCGACATAACCTTCTCGCCCCCCTTGTGGTGAAGGGGTATGCATCAGGGTCATAATTACGAAGGTTCGCAATTCGTTTTTGAAGCGAAAACTTACTTAGGGACGTTGAGCACTTTTTGGGTGAACAAAAATCATGGAACTCGCGTCATCGTCACTGAACGTATTCCATGTGCTATATGTATACTGTGTACTTTTTGGGTGAACAAAAAGTGTTACACTCGCGTCATCGTCACGCAACGTAATAATTCAAAATTCAAAAATAATAATCTAATAGCTTGACGATACAATTCACAAGTTACTTAGTTTTCACTTCTATCGGCAGTCCCCAAAGACTGCCCCGATCAATAGGTGTCAGACATGCTTACAATCGGACTTTTATGGCACTTGTAACGTTATGGTAGTCAATCAGCTTTAGAGGCGTGGTTGACTTAGGATTTTAATAGAAATTAAAGATGAACAACGCGATCAATAAGCATATATTTGCACTTACAAAAGGTGTATGAGAATAAACAGAACTATAATTATATTCAACTAAGTATTTAGTGGTATTTCAGGGCGTGGTTCAAGATAATAATAATAATAATAATAATAATAATCATTTATTTCTCTCTCACACAGAAATTGTTACAACAATCAGATGACTTAAATGTAAATTATTTAACAAGTAGTCAGTAAAAGCTGTGCGAGAGACTGGTCTCTGTACTAGGTAGACCTGTATGACAGATGACCAGCCTCCCCCGACTGTACAATGTTGATGCACGAGATGATCATCTGGTAGAAATTACATGTATTTAGTTAGGTATGTGAGGGATGTATAAATGCTAATCTAATTTTATGAATGTAATATGTATTAGTGTGTGTGTGTGTGTGTGTGTGTGTGTGTGGGTGCGTGCGTGTGTACGTGCGTGCGTGCGTGCGTGCGTGCGCGTGTGTGCGTGTGTGTGCGTGCTAGTGTGTTTTTATTTCGGTACATGTAATAGATTTTCTGTTTCCTCATAACTGAGGGATTTTAGCCAGGAAGAAAGCTTTTCTTTGCAGCGATATTTTGTGAGACAATATATTGATAATTCCTTATTTACTTTTTTGTATAAATATCCTCCCAGAAAACCAAAGAACCGACTGGAGAAGGATGTAGACCATTGCTTGTTTAGTGACGAGCAAACATTGTATGCCCGACGTTTGGCTAGTTGAGCTGGATCAAAAGGGAGCAGAGAGTGCTGTTTTAGAATGGTGTTTAGGATGTACAGTTGGCGGACAGTCAGAACGTCTGCGAGTTGGTAGAGGTCTCTTGTGGGGAATAAGAAAGGCAAGGAGTGACTCACCTTGAGGACTGCTCTTTGCGCTCTTTCCACCTTTATCAGACTTGTTTTGCAGACGCCGCCCCATACTGAAATGCAGTATGTTATCACAGATTGACACAGGGATGTATATACTAATTTTATTATTGTTTTGTCTGCACTTTGGCGTAGATTTTTAAATACATACATTAACTTACGTATTCTTGATGAGAGTAGATCAATGTGATGCTTGAAACTTAGGGAGCTGTCGATTATTACGCCTAAGTATTTGATGTGTGTGACACGTTCTAAGTGATCACATGTGCAAGTCTCATTAGTTGAGCAAGAGTGGGCTATAATGTAGTAGTTCTCTGAACAATTAAACTGGGTGTTATATAATGTGAAGGGTATGTATTTAGTTTTGTCACTATTGAGTGTCAGTCCATTGTTCTTGAGCCATGAAGTTACTCTGTCAAGACCAACTTGAGCAATAGCGTACGTGTCATCCCAAGTATCACCGTGAAATATTAGTGCAGTGTCATCCGCAAACGTTACAATTTTGCCATGTGCTAATTGTGTGCTGCACAAGTCGTTTATGTAGGTGAGAAATAGCGTAGGGCCGAGTACGCTACCTTGCGGCACGCCAAATGCAATTGGTAGGTCATCGCTAGTATCCTCTCCAACTCTAACTCTTTGTTGTCTACCTGTAAGATAGTCGGTGAACAGCTTGTGCTGAGTATCTCGAACACCCAATCGCTCTAATTTGCTTAGTAGGAGTGGGACAGAGACCGTGTCGAACGCTTTTTTTATGTCGAGAAAAACTGCTAAAACTTTTTTCCTTTTATCTAATTTACCCACTATATGATCAGTAAGTTCATGTACTGCATCATTAGTTGATGAACCGGCCCTAAAGCCGAATTGAGATGGGGAAATTAGGTTTTTATTTTCAAGGTAGTCAGTTAAACGCTTATTTATGAGCTTCTCTACCACTTTGGATATGGTAGGTAGGATAGCGATAGGTCTATAATCGTTGACACAAGCTCTGTCTCCACTCTTGAAAATAGGTATTACTTCAGCAAGTTTGAACATCTGCGGAAATACACCAGTACTGAACATAACGTTGAATATGTGGGTTAGTGGGGGAACTAAGATGGAGTGGTATCTTTTCAAGAAAGCGCCAGAGATATTATCTCTTCCTGTTGTGTTGACTTTCTTTAGACCCAGTACACAATTTCTAACCTCTGTTTCAGTGACAGCGTCTAGCACAAACGAGGATAGCTGAGAATCCACGTACGATACGTTGGGTGATCCCCTAGTGTTGATTTTATCCGCTAGGTTTTTACCAATTGACACAAAAAAGTGGTTTATATGGTTTAAGGAGGAAATCGGGTTATTATTGTTTACTAGATCTGTGGCTGGTGCAGGTTTATTATAGTGATGTGTAACTTTTTTTATTGTGTCCCATAATGTTTTACTGTTGTTCTTGGCTGCATTATTTAATAGCGCTTTTTCATATTCTCTTTTTAGGTTTTTTAGTGTTGAGTTACAGAAATTTCTATAGCGTAGATATGTTATCTTGATAATTTCATTATGTGGGTTCTTCCTATATTTAACGTGAAGTTTGTCCCGATTTCGCATACACTTGAGAAGGCCTTTAGTTACCCAAGGTCTTTTAACGCGCTTGCGATTTGGGACTATGTTGATAGTAGTATTGGACATAATAATCGAATTCAAACTCGAAATCAGGAGAGAAGTAGCTACGTTAGTGTCATTGCAATCGTACACTGCGTCTAAACTCGGATTAATCATATCCTTATCTAGTCCCTCACAGTTTAATTTTTTAACAGTGTGCGTTTTTTTGTGTTGAATATTATATTTTAGTGTAATAATTGTGCAGTAGTGGTCAGTTACCGAAGTGTCAACAACATAGCAGGAGGCTGGAAGTGTGCTTTTGAGCATAGCATGGTCTAGACAGGTTTTGTTATGTGTCGGCAACTGGTGTGCGGGAAGAATGCTATGCGAGGCTAGGAGGTTTAGGTATACGGATGAATTGTTATCATTATTATTTGGCATGATATCTATATTGATATCACCTGTAAGAATAATGTTAGGTGTTTTTATACTGGTAATCAAGTTATTTAACGATTCAATAAAAGGCTGTATATTTTTATATCCTGGTGGTCGGTAAATTACAATTAAGGTAGTATTGCAGTCAATTTTCAGGGTTATACAGTTGGCATCTTGCATAATAGTGTCCAAAATTGTCACTCTCATAGTGTTTTTAAAATAAACTACGACACCTTAGTTTTGCGTCAGGTTATTATCGGTTCGGGTGTAGTTGTAACCGTCCAGTTGCGGTATATAATGTGTATGTCGTAGCCAGCACTCTGTTAACACAACTAGATCCCAATCCGTGTTTGACCTATCTAAAAGTGTTATAAGTCTCTGGAAATTTCTGTTTAAACTGCGTATATTTTGGTGTATAATTTTTAGAGTCGAGTGTGATGTGTCTAATAGTTTAGCACATTCCTCCATATCGCAGGCAGACGATGTAGCGACTTGGAAATGGTCTAAGAAACCATTTATTTCATTAATGTTATCGAATTGGAACACACATATAGCCAGTGGGTGAGTTCAGAGGTAGTGAGATAGGATATTTAATTAGAGAGTAGAGATTCAGGATATATCCGAAATAGCGCTTATGGTTTGTATGAGAAGTGGAATGATTCAGGCGTATCAGTATATATAGAACGGTATGAAGGCTGTGAGAGTGTAATGCAAGCGAGTATGGGACAAGCAGTATATGTAAATATGTATGTAAAATGGTTTGAAATTTAACGAAATAATGTATGTTTGGAAAGAATAGTGTATTGCGTATATTTGTAGAGTTAAGGATGGTATGTGAAAGGGCCTGTGTAATTAAAACGTATATAGCGTGGTACAGTTTAGCAGTGTAATGTTTATTAGATAGGTGTCTTTTAGAGAACTCTGGCCAAGGAATAGTTATGTAATCTGTGTGCAAATGTATATGTATGAGTGATGTGTACTTGAGACTAGTGTGGGGGTGTATTGTTATTAATAATAATACTATGTAAAGAAGTCGTAAAACTAGATGTGAGTAACAAACAGTAGAAGGAAGCTGTGATAGTCATTTTGTTATAAAGGTCTTGAAATCGTGTTCGCTATCAATACGTAGCGCCGGTGAGTCGTGAGACTTCTTGATGAAGACTTTGCCGTAAGACGTCCAGGTGCTGTGGTAATTGTGATCCTTGACAAACTGCCTTGCCATATAAGCAAGCTTTCTCCCAAGACTTGTAAGCGACTCGTCGATAAAGACAGGTTTTGGCGGCCCAGGTAACTTGAGGTGAGTGGTGTTGAGCTTGCTTTCTTTGTTAGCTTTGTTATAGCTTTTGCAGTTCTTGATAAAACCGTCTTTGCATAAAGTAGATGCAAAATTTACCACTATGTGGTTGCTTGTCTCCTTTTTAGTTCGTAGACGGTAGATATCCTGAATGTCACAATTTGATATAGGGTGTTGTATAACCTCGCCTATGTTTTTAACCAACGAGCTTAGAGTTAATTTATTTTCGGGATTATCCTTAGGAACGTTCCTTATTTCTATAGAAGTTGCTCGCGAGTTACGTTCTAGTAGCTCAATTTTATTTTCTAATAGTAAAATTTTGTGCTCATGAGTTTTATAGATGACGACATAGAAGATGACGGCTTGTTACGTGGTCCCGCGTAGAAATGGACTACTTTACTTCGGTAGGCAGCGCAGTGGAAGGAGCTCGGCACCGGGACGCGTTGCCAATATATAGGGCCACCGCTGGGGAGGAGAAGCCGATGGAGGGGCGCCGCGAGCACGGCCGCTCAGCAATGACCGGTCCGCGTCACAAACTATCACGTCATGCCACTATATCACCAGTGGAGTCATATCAACAATGGTGACCATGGAGTATGACCCTCTTGAAGACACGGCGAAAATTAAATTGTTTTGGAACCTACACGGATGGCTGAGTACTTTCAGTGGTCACCTCGCCACTGCCATGTCGCATCGCCGAGTGTTGTGGTTTTCCCCACACGGAGTAAAAATTGTGTGATCTACAAATAATTGTTTCGAGTCTGCTGTTCTCTGTGTCCGTTATTTTAATATTTGTTAAAACCTCCGTGACACAGGAATTAATCCAAGAGATAGCTTTCCTTAAAAAAATGACAAGGAATTGTTGGAGGAGTTGAAAAAACAATTCCATTGCCTTCATTATCGAAGTGCAAGACTAAAGAATATTGTAAAGTCCTGTAGTCTATAGAAGAGAAGTACCACGGCACATCTGATGGTTAGCAGCTATCCTGGACTAAGTTGAGGTGCAAGTGGATGGGGGCAGGCAGAGACAATAGGCCATGGGGAGGACGGCGAGATCTGGTACTTTTACTTACCGAACAAGCGCTGAGGTGGAATACGTATCGATGCATATTTTATGTTCAAAATGGAATACTACAAGGCGCGAGGAGGACTTTTCAAACATTTAAACAACGGACACAAAAAACACCCCGACTCCGAACAACTATTTGTGAATCATGAAAATTTTGATATAAAGGAGACTGACTATTTATTTATGGAAGTTGGTCCAAGTGCCGCCCAACATTGACACATAGTGCATAATGTTACTTAGATTAATAGTAGTCTGTAACCCAAAGCACATCAAAATCTATCCGAGAAGTATTTAGAAAAATATTTTTGTACGGATTTTTAAGTGAGCATAAATCATAATTAACTGCTTATGGGACGGCAAACCGACACGATCGGAGAGAGGTAAGGCGCACGACCTACTGCTTAACGTGCCTTCCGAAGCACGGGGCTAAATCACCGCCAACTTCCTAACTCTGGGCTGTTACCTAAAACAGAACCTAAACCTAATAACACATTTGGGCCCGATCCGGGATTGGAACCCAAGACCGCATGCTCGGCAGTTGCACTTACTACCACTGCGCAACCGAAGCCTGCGCATCATCGTTGTCGAGAATAATACTGTCAAGAAATAAAGCAGGGCGCCTAACAACGTCTTGGTGCCTAGCTTACCCTAAATAACAAACTACGTAATAGCTTGGGCACAGCTGCCAGTTGTTCTTCGTCCATTAAAAGAAGAGCAGCTATAGTGTTTGATGCAATCTAGTCCATGATTATCCTCGTCAATTAAAATATAACTATGGTAGATTTGAGGAGACGTGTGTCTACTCTTTGAGATCCCGCAGACTTACAATATCTAGTTGGCCGACTATCGAACAACTAAATTGCGTACCTTCAGAATTTAATCGTCCGACTTTACTTAATTATTATTGATTACTAGCCGCAGACCTAACTGGCTTAGTTGGTGACAGTGTTGCTGGCGCGGTGACGTCTGCGAAAAAATGCGGAAAAAGAACGCACTACTTGCTATATTAATAAAAAGAAGACGAAAACAGAGAGGACATTTTGGGTGCATCTTATATTAAGTGACAGATTAGAACATGGGCAACATCATACTTTACATCCTAAACTAAGATATTACCCAGATAAGTTATTTTTATTCTAGAGAATGAGTATTTCTTCTTTTGATGAGCTTGTATATCTTGTCGGGACAGCAATAAAAAATCAGGACACAACTTTTCGACTCGCCATCTGCGTTGTAGAAAAGCTCTGCTTAACACTCCGGTAAGTACCTTTTTAATATACGTATAGGTTGGCAAATAAAACATATAATCTATCTTTTTATTTATTACTCTATCTATACTATATATCTATGTTACAATTTTTTTTATTAGTGTTACTGTTTCGTCCAAGACGTAATTTTGCTACTGGGCAACTTTTGGTCGCATTTCCATTGCCTAACGAAACGTCAAATGTCACTTGTCACTTGTATCTAGAATGTACTCGTAACTTGAGAATAAAATGGTTGGACCTAACTTTGGTGCAAGAGGCCACTTGGGATAATTACGCCTCCTTTTGTAAATCTTTGGAAATTGGATATTGTTGGACTTGGTATATAATCACTACACGCAATCTTGCCTATTGGGTGCATTATAAACAGTTGTTAAAACCATTTGTTTGTTCGCGAGCTGATGGTAATTTTCCTCACTTATTGAATACTATAAAATATCAGTTGGATGGTGTAATCACGTGCCATACATGTAATATTGTGTTGTTGAGTACTTGGCACTTTGTAATCGCGAAGATCGTGGACCTGTGAAAAGCATGTGTTGACCTGGCCGACGTGCTGGGCTCACCCGCCTGCCAAGAGGCTGTTCTCGGTTGGGGTAAGCGTGTTGACTATAATCGGATCCGTTTTATTATTCAATTGACAACTTGATTCACAGCCCGGCGTCTGAAGGACGTATTAAGGTGAGTCAGTAGTCTAACCTCACATAATTTTTATATTCTGTAAACTTAGAGCCATGTATCGTGGCTGAATACATCCACTTTTGTTGCTAGATTGGGCTAGAAGATAGTTATTCCACTGCGCAAACAAATTCCTAGCAGGTCTTAGCACTGGATGATACAGTTACTTATAATCATAATCAACATTCAAACAATTTAGGGAAAATATATTGTGTTATTTTTTTACAAATCAATCAGTTCGGATTCAGACTGAAAATTGTGACCAGTATATAATAAAGTCACTATCATGAGGAGATGGAGTTATACGTGGTGGAGGTGGTGTTTGACTATCTGGTGATGGACTTGAAAGTTGCAAAAAAGGTTGTATGTGTATCCTGTGGGCTTGTGATAGACGGCGGCGCTGTAATAGACGACCTATGATAGACTGCTGTTAAGATTCTGTCAGATGCTGTGATAAAATTGTCTGATGTGTAGAATGGATTGAATGGCTATGCTGTGGCTGAATATTTTCATCAGAAATAATCCGAATGGAAGTTGATGGAGTAGTCCGCCTGGCAGCTTCTGAAAATTGTGATTTACTAAGCTGAATCTTAAATTATGTATTTGGCAACAATCTTTTATTCTTTATATCTTAGTAAATTTGTAAAATTCTTATACGCGGTTCTAATTTTTATCAAACTACACTCACGGTATCCCTATTACGTATGCTAACCGTCGTGTCCGTATTCTGTGAATTACCTGACTGTGCAAAACAGCAAAGTTGTGTATTATTAATCACGGTATTCCACGTTGCGAATAAATTTAAACCATCTTCCCTATTGAAATTTCTATATTTTTTTATTTCAATAGCTTCTCTCACTACTCTTGGATAAAAGTGGCGATCGGTGGAGAGAAGTTCCGGACGATGACATTAAATCCAATGATTAATATCCGATTCCAGTATATGTTAACTCCCGGAGCTGCAGGAGTTCCTACATAGGCCAAACCAAGCGTACTAGCTGACAGGGTCAAGGAACACATCGCCGCTGTGAAGAACCGGCAGACTAGCAAATCAGCAATTGCAGAATAAAAGTTACTGGACCCTTGGACGTATATCGTGACTCAGAAAACAACATGAGTAGGAGTTGCACATGAAGGGTTTCATGCCAGCAGCGTCTATCCTGTGCTGTGTTATTGTATTATTATGTTAAAATAAGATCGAGTAAAATCATTGAAAAACAAACACAACTTTTGTATGGGGACCTACTTTAATTTTTAAGCTTTTTAATTTCTATTTTTATTATTATGAAGAGAATGAACGCATATTCACTGTAAATTTTATGTGTCTACATATTATCATTATAAAGACCTAGCAAAATATATAGAATAAAAAAAAATTACTTGTATGTAGACCCCTTTAATTTTGTACTTTCTTTAATTTTTAGTATATGTTGTTATAGCGGCCATAATAATACTCATTATGTGAACATTTCATGTATCTACCTTTTGGGTCCGCAACCCTAAAAAAGTCCATGCACTTACTAGATTTTTTAACGAACGTACGTACGTATTTGTATGCTACTGAACGATAGAGACAAACCGATTTGTTTAGACAGTAGCGCGAGCGAGACAAGCGTGAAACAATATGCGGGTGCATCCCGCGGCATGTGGTCATACTTAACTTGTCGCACATCAATGTATCTTATATTCCTATCTCGCTCTGCAAAATGGCGATGAAACAATACGTAAATTTAGGAATTTAAAAAGAAATTTTAATTTTTATGTACATACGAGTGAAAAATGATTCCATTATATTTGTTTTTTCTTTTTAAATGCTTTGTGCAACGCAAGTAGCAGCGATAGCTCAGTGGGGAGACCAACAGACTGCAATGCAGAGGGTCTCGGGTTCGAACCCACGTCGCGCACCTCTGACTTTCGGAAGCTACTTATATGACTTTTCGAAATTATGTGCGTATTGATTGACAATTATTGCCTGCAACGTGCCTCGGAGAACACGTTAAGCCGTCGGTCCCGGCTGCCATGAACATCTATGGCAGTCGTTATTGTGAAAGTCAGTACCCTTTACTATCCTGACACTGGTCTAGCCTTAGGGTACCGTTAGCCTTCGGGTTGCGGAGGTCGGCAGCCGCTCCGTGTAAAAACTGATATCCAGTCAAAACCCGGTTAGACCAGAAAAACCGACCCCAAATGACTTGTGAATAATAAAGGCTGAGAGAGAAGAAATGCTTTGTGCAACGCATTAACGCACATGAAGCCATTTTGGTTTGTCAAAGCAAAGAGCAAAAATAAAAGAGTTTCTTTAGGTAATTGTAATTATAATTGTAAATGGACTCCCTTTTCCGCATTTGAAGTCTAAGTTGGTCCATTATGCGTGAACGTCGGCCTATGGAGATAGCCAGCCCAACTCCGCCCAGAAGCACAGAAGTTTCCTAGGGTCTTCGCAAGCTTCGCGGAGTGACCTCGGGTTGTTGAGGATTTCCTTACGTTGTGCTGTTACTCCCACACATTCCAGGACTACATGGGCAGCAGATTTTTCTTCGGTTAGACATCCCCTACAGAGTGGGCTGTCTGTTGCTCCGATGTTGGAGAGATGTTTGTTCAGGGGACAATGTCCTGTTAGGATCCCCACGATGGTCCGAAGGTCCAAACTTTGTAGGTTGAGCAGGCGGTGTGTTTCTTTAGGTAACGTCACACGTACCTCATCCTTAACAAAATATCAAAGGTACTTTTGTTTTCATGAAAGATAGAACTAGATAAAAAATCTTACCTCGTTCTTTTTTTTTCATTCACACTGAGTTCTGCCCAATTGCCAATGAGAACTTCGCAGACCTCTTCCCATAATTTTTCTTAATTTTTTTTCTTTTTCGTGTAGCTCTGCTGCATTTTGCCGTGTGACTGACCAACTAACTTGTATAGTCTGCGAACTTACATAGGGAGTCCGTGCTAATAAGCTTATGACCAATAGTTGGCCAACTTTTTAATTTAGATGACTTAGATTTAGATTTTAATTTTTTTGCGCTCTTAACGTTCCACACCAGCAAACCAGTAACGACAAGCTGGGAACGAGGCCCTAACCGACTCTCTGAGGCATTCAGGACCGCAGTGTCGCCACTCACATTCAGCTCGCCACAAGCTGCCCTGCGGTTTGTGCGCTTTTATTTAACCTGGTGATACATTTTTTGTTTATATCACAAGGCGAAGGTGATAGTTTAAAAGCTAGTATACTGTGCCCTCCGTTATCGCGTTAGTCTCATGATGAGATAACGACTGTTCCAGAGGGGTGAATATTATTAGTATTATTATAGAGTTATTATGTTTACCCGTTCCGTGGTGTTAGTGAATAGGTTACAAAGACCGGTTTAATTTACGTACAACTAATTAGCTGCAATAACTTACAATGAAGGAAAATAAGTTTTATTCTTTTATCCCTAAAAGGATAGTAGCATAGACTTATAACGCAATTTACTGTTACACATATAAAATAATAGGAGGTATATTCGTAATATAGGTATACAGAAATATTTTTTTGCCGACTTGTCACTAGTCACATACACGTTAGGCATTAGGTATTATTAAGCACCTATTATTTCAAAATTATTAGAGTTTGAATAAAAACTGTCAGACTGAAAATAAACAACTGTATATGGATTTAATCATAGTTAAATTTAAAACAACTAATACATAAACACTATTTTATTACTCGATACTTAACTATTTAAACTGTTGAACTATTTCAGGGCCTGTGCACACCACGTTATTTAAACGCGCCGTCGACGCGCGTTTGTAGCGATACAGACGCTATACGCACGGGAGTCAGACGCAGCCTGTAGACCTTTGCACACCTGTATAAATTCAAACACGCGTTTGTATCGATACAGACGTGTGTGTGTAGCAATACAGAAGCGATGCAAACGCGCGTGTGTGTCAATCAAAACGCGCTGGCATATTGCGTTTTTAAGCAGAACCTCGTCAACAGTAGCAAGATGGCGTCGATCGAGACAACATTGATTGCATGCGCTTAATTATTAATTTTTAAAAAAGGAACGTGAAAAACTGCCGACGTATGTGGGTACACCCATTTATGAGCGAGATAAGGTTAAGTGGACATTATACAACAACGTTTAAAAAAATTCGCAAATTGTTATCGCGACATTCGATAACAATTTGTCCTAACGAAACGCGTGCCTACACGGATAGCGTAGTGGTATAAATGGTCGCCACTGGCGCCATACCAAGTCTTGTGGGTTCGATCTCCACACGGGACAAAAAATTGTGTGATTCACAAATTGTTTATCCGAGTCTGGTAGTTCTTTGTGTCCCTTGTTTAATCCCACGCGAGACTGGAATTACATTCCTAGTCCGAAAGTTGTCTTTAAAAAACGATAAAAAGGCAAAGATTAACTATACCGCGATTCAGAAATAGTACACAACGCCATCTATCGAGCTTATATGTAAACTTACTTGTAATATTTTTAATATAGTGCTTCATAAAAATAGTTTAATATTTAATAGCATATTTTTTCCTTCAAAAGAAGTCCCATACCAACTTACAACTCCTAATTCACCCGCATAGCCTAGATTAATTTTATAAAAGGCTGTTGCAAGTACATTTATTTCTAACTAAAATAGGTACCTATATGAAATCTCGTGCTTTGAATATGACAGACTTCCATACAATTTATCCCTTACTTTAGCCCTTAGGGGAGAACTTTCTAAAATCTTTTATTAGTGGATGCATATAATATAAAAGGCACCAAATGCCGAAATTTCAAGTTTATAGGCCTAATGTTTTAGGCTCTGCGTTAATGAATAAGGACAAGTCCTTATGTAGGTTTATGTATGGATTTATCATATAATAATACCAGCCCTATAACAACTGTCCCACTGCTGCCTCTTCTCAGTTTGACAACGGTTAGGCCATAGTCCACCACGCCGACCCAGTGCGTGTTGGAAGACTTCACATATCTACGGCAACATTATGGAGAGCTCTCAGACATGCCGGATTCCTCACGATGTTTTCCTTCATTGTTAAAGCAACCGATGATTAAATAGGTATTTAATACGTACATATCTTCGAGAGGTCTTCGCGCGTCTTATGATCGAACTCGAGACCTCCGCGTGGCAGTCCAATGCAACGGTGTCCCACTAGGCTATCGATGCCTCGATGCGATGCGATCGATGCTATTTATATTAGGTTTTAGCAAAGCAAAATACTAACGCCATAATCGGAATACGTAATGGCTTACAGGAAAAATATAATATTTAGAGTGAACCTATATATAAATAACAATAATATAAATGGTGACAAATCGGGAAACATTTGTTTTAAATTATGAATGTATTGCATTTTATAATTGTTAGTATTTGTTGTGAACTATTCGCCGACGCGCAATGTTACGTGAAGTTCTATTGGTGATATTAAACTTAAATATATTCGTGCATGGTAAGTAATATTTTACATACATTATTATAAACAATGTAAGAATCTTGATCTTGTCGGAGCCTCATCCATGTCACTCTATTCTCCGCTATATTATTATCTAATAACTTACACTTTCGCGTTGCATGATATACAGGATGTAAGGCGAACGCTTCTGAAGCCGAAAGGCTAATATGTATTATACTAGTTAAATGCTATTGAATACCGATAATAATTTGCCTTATACTTATTTTTTTTATAATTTGGAAATTTACGACTCCGCAATGTACATCAAAAATAACTCGGGTTCAATGCCACGCGTATTAGCGCGCACGACAATAAATTCTAGCCCGCTCGCCGCTGCGCTCGCCGATACAAGTTCGTGGCTAAATAGGGTGAAGGTTTTGGTAGAAACCCATTTACCTAGTTAAATCCGCTGTGCTCTTATGAGATGCGGCTCAAACTGCGCCCCATTCACCTCCAGACAAATTCGGGCTCGTCGCAGCGTCTCCTCGTGAAGGCGGGGCATTAATGTGGGGTCTTCAATACAGTCCGCACGAAGTTTTTCGAAGACGCTCACTATTCGTCGACGCATCTCGTCAGCACTGTCACACTCCCGATCAAACACTCTTTCTTTCACGTAACCCCACAAAAATAGTATAAAGGGGTAAGATCGGGGGAACGAGGTGGCCATGCGTGCAGTCCTAGCCTCCCAATCCATCGGTCACTGAATAATTCAGTGAGACGCTCACGGACGGACCTTACAACGTGTGGTGGCGCACCGTCGTGCTGGAACCACGTTAACCGATACTGAGCCAGCTCCAAGTCATCTAAAACGCCATTTAGATGCTCGTTAATAAAATCAAGATAACGTGGTCCGTCGAGCCGCTGCGGTAGAAATACTGGTCCGAGTATTCTATCATTATAAACACCAGCCCACACGTTGACTGACCATCGTCTTTGGTACCCGGTCTCTTGGAAGGTATGTGGGTTAGTCAGAACCACACGTGAGTATTCCTTTTATTACACCATCCGTTCCTTGTGAATGTGGCTTCGTCCGTCCAGATAACGTGCTCGACGAAATTTGGTGCTTGATGTTGCTGGTCTATAAGCCAACGGCAATAAGCACGACGGCGCTCATGGTCACCGGGTACCAAAGCTTGCACTTTATATACCTTGTATGGGCGCATTCTATTTGCCGCAACACCTTCTGAACATACTAGTGCGACACAGATATTCCGTCCCGCTGGCGCATTAATTTCGCAGCATTTCGCGTGCCGAGGTGTGGGTTTCGACGAATGACATTTAATATACGTTGTTCCGTGTGCACATCCACTTGTCTGCCACCACCTGGCGCCGCTGGAGCAATCGGTCGATTGTCTAACACACGTTGAAACGCTGCCGTTATCATACGCAGATCAGAAGAATGCTAGGCGGTCGGATGTCTTTGGCAGTAAATCCTCAGAGCATGAGAAGCATTTCCTCGAGCTTCTCCCAAACACATCAACATATTCCCGTACTCACGAGCACTATACACATACGCCTCAGGCATTATTGTAGGCCGACGACCACAAAACTAAAACGATAAGTAGTAATAAACTAACAACTAAGTAAATAACAATAAAACGTAACGGACTATAAAAAAACAATAACAGCTTTACAAGAAACCAAACAATAACAATTTTATAAGCAAAACGTAATCTAACAAAATATTATTCATTCCCGCGCGGCCAAATTGCAACGAAGAACTGATAACCGTTCGGAAACAGTGTTGCCAACTGTGCTATCATCTCTGTAGCTAGATCTTTTGCAAAAAGTTGCCAGATTCCCACATTATCTTACCCCAAAAAGTAGCTAGAAGTTGCCAAAGTTAAAAAATAAATAAACTTATCGTTTTTCTACATTAACATCTGTGTAATGGATAACTTTACTTTTGTAATATATTTACAGGTACATACTTATGGTAAAACGTTATTAATGTAACTTAATCTAGGGAAGATGATGTAGATGATTGTGCATCCTGAGAATCCAATGATTTTGTATATATTTCTCCACGGTTACCATTTGTTGGAGAACTGTTGAAGGTAAAGTACAAAAAAGTAGCTAAACCTTTTGGCTACAATTTTTTAGAAATTGTGCCTGACTGGGGTGCAAAAATAGCTAGATCTAGCTATAATATAGCTAAGTTGGCATCACTGTTCGGAAATTAAGTTACCAACTTACCATAGATCAACAAAATACGTGTACCTATTAACGTTAGATTAGCCGCTAGGTAAGCACCTACATTGTAAAAATATTTTGTACTCAGTTTAATAATATAAAATAATAATTACCAGTGTGCGATAAATCTAAGACAGGTAGGCATTATGTTATGTATTATAAACTTTATGTAGGCATTAATATGAATTACGCCGTAAAGGCTACTCGAAAGTAATAGTACCTAATAAATGGTTTCTAAGACAACATTATTAAATGGTTTACAACAAATTATTACGGGCTAGTTAAGAACCGATATTCTTCGAACTCTCTTAAATTTCGGCCTTTGTGAACGAAGACTTAACAATCAGAAAAAAATAAATGTATTATTTAGAAGTCTGAATAAAAAGACGATGTGTCCTTATTAATAAGAGGTATCTAAAAGTTACATTAAAAATGTGGACATACATAACATTATTTTACGTACCTACTTATAAAATCGATTGTAGGTCAAAAATATGCATTTTTTTAACGACGCGTCTGTTAAGTCAGTTTAATCTGATCACTGCAGGGCGCAGACGCAATCCGTTTTGCGCAAGCGCGGTGTGACTGTGAGAGTCAACGCGGCGCCGCCGCCGCCCCCATGATGTTATTGTTGTGGATGGTTGCGAGTAGTGAGTAGAAAAGCAGTCGGTAGGCATTGTAACTTTGTTTATTAACACTATTTTAATAACCGCGGAGTGATTAAAATCAGAGATGGTTTAATTAAACTAAAATGTGTCATCAATGTCATCATAAACAGCCCACAATTCTGGTAAAGCTTGCAAAGTACTTAAACATAAAGTTATTTGTGTGATTTTAAGTTTTGGCTTGCGCTCGTCGGCATCAAGTAGGTATTATTTGGAATTAATTAATAGAAGTACAAAATAATAAGCGCGGTAATAAGTTTTTAATGTCTCCGTGTCGGGGTTAGTAACGCATATAATCAAAATTAAAAATTGATTCTCAGAACTTACCTAAATGTATGCCGCGGCAGGTTCAATTCCTATCTAGGAACCTAACTAGATTATTTTTACTGAATATTGCATCAAGTCGGCCGACGAATTGAAATTTATTATCAAGAATAACTAAAATTACCGGGTGGTCCTTTATGGGTCACAGGGATTATTTCAAGGTATTTTAATTTAAGCTAGCTTTTAATTAATCTTCCAACAGATGAAATAAGAAAGTAGGTAGGTATGTAGAGAGATACAACGATGCCTACTCGTGACATCGCGCGAATCATTGACCCCTAGCGTCAGCTGTGCAATTGAATTATATGTATATTGCAGTTCCTTCTAAATAGGGAATTAAATTTATTTTCTTTTTGATATCCGTTTTATTTGGCTGTCCGAACACAATAACACGTGGAAAAAGCACAAAAAATCTATATGAAAAGGAATTTGTTTACGATTTTTTTTGTATTATCATGTCAGCCATCATATATAATACGTAACGGGTATTTAACGCGATCATGCATAATGTTTACCTTTTTGATGCTTGGCCTTTCGACCAGGTTACACCGGCCGTGGTCACGAGCTGACTCTTTTCTTTTCTGGAGTCAGCCAGTACATATGTTATATTCGCGGCTTCGCTTGCGTATATATACGTTAGGTTAGAAACAGTACTTTTTTCTGAATGAAAGGTACCCTATGTCCTATTCTGTACCCCTGACAACGTGTGTGCGAAATTTCATGATGATCGGTTGAGTAGTTGAGGTGTGAAAGCGTAACAAACAAACTCACATTCGCATTTATAACACTGGGGAACAGTCATTTCGTGGTATGGTAAGTTGAAGTCAATTTTGTGTAAGTTCAGTATGCTGAATACGAGAAAAATATCTGATTAGTTAAATTGACTCTAGTTTATGAAATAAGACTTAATAACTATATGACTGAAAGAAGGTTGAAATAAAAATACAATTACATATTAAATATATATTTTAGAAGCGGCTATATAATAACGACAAGAAAACTTAATACATATGCTGTTCATTAAAATTAAACTGCTATATACGGATTTTATCGCGATGTTTATTTGACACTGGTGGAACAGTGGACATGGTCATGGTCTCCCCGTGACCATGGCTGCTGAAAAGCAACCGAAACGTCGAGAAAAGTGTAAAAATAAATTAAATCTAAATAGTTTAATAATAATTTAATTAGCTTAAAAATTAGTAAAGTTTAATAGTAGTAGTAGAGTAACAATTTTCAAAATTTTGTAATAAAGTGTCAAATAAACAACGCGATAAAATCCGTATATAGTAGTATAATTTCAATGAATAATATTCGCGTAAATAGAAGACAATATTACATATGCTGTTAACAAAAAACATAAAAAAAGATATTAGAAAACCTTTATCTGAAAGCTTTTCTAATCTGTTTATATTTAGGACAATCCATTATTAAACTCAAGCAATAGTCTACCATCATAATATGGTTGTCCCATCGGCCTTGGACTCTTTCTTTTATTGTTCTAAAGTCCTGATGGAACCGTTCTTTTTGTTGAATATCTCAAGAACCTGAGTCAATCCATACAAAGTAAATACTTTTTAAGTATTACTGATGAAGGTGTTTATTAAAACCAATAACAAAATTAAAGCCGCAGAATTTTTTTTGTTCCCCAGTGTAATATTAGTTACGATTCTGGTCGCCTCGCCGTTACCACATCACTGTATTGAGGGTTCGATCCCTACACACAATTGGTTGTTACGAGTCTAGGCGTTCTTTGTTTCCGATATTTGGATGTTTGTTAAGTCCCACAATACAGGGATTATTCATAGTGCGGTAATAATAATAAACTTTTTAGTAAGACTTTCACTCGCTCTCTCTCTCACTTCTTGGTCTACCCTTTCTTCTTCTTTCATAAATTTTTCTTCCCAGACGATATTTATAAAATTGTCATGTCATATTTAGTGTCCCAAGTGCAAGGTCTGTTTATAAAGACCTAACTAAGCAACTGATCGGCTCCTCGCGTGACCAAGGCTGGTATTAAGTCTGGCAGGGTGCATTAGATATAAATAAACTCGCCTTATTATGGGACAGTCATTCCGGCGGCCTCGGTGGCGTAGAGTTTAGTGTAACCGACTACCACGCCTGAGGTCGCGGGTTCGATTCCCGCACAAGTCAAACATTTGTGTGCATGGACATGGATGTTTGTTTTGGTCTGGGTGTTTCTATGTATAATATGAATGTATTTACAAAAAACAAGTATATAATAATATATATGTTTATCCATTATCTAGTACCCATAGTACAAGCTCTGCTTAGTTTGGGCTAGATGGTGTTCTGTGTAATGTGATAGAATCTTCTTCTCTCTTAGCCTTTATTATTCCCAAGTCACTTGGGGTCGGCTTTTCTGGTCTAACCGGATTTGACTGGATATCAGTTTTTACACGGAGCGGCTGCCACCTGACCTCCGCAACCCGAAGGCTAACGATACCCTAAGGCTAGACCAGTGTCAGGATATTAGAGGGTACTGACTTTCCCAAAAACGACTGCCATATATGTTCATGGCAGCCGGGACCGACGGCTTAACGTGCTCTCCGAGGCACGGAGCAGGCGATAATTGTCAATCATACATACATACATACATACATAGATTCACGCCTGTTTCCCAGAGGGGTAGGCAGAGATTACGGATTTCCATTTGCTACGATCCTGACACACTTCTCTGGCTTCATTCACTTTCATCACATTCCTCATACACGCCCGTCGGTTCAAGGTGCTCTTAACCTGGCCTTTGTCAATCAATACGCACATAATTTCGAAAAGTCATATAACTTTCCGAAAGTCAGAGGTGTGCGACGTGGGTTCGAACCCGAGACCCTCTGCATTGCAGTCTGTTGGTCTCCCCACTAAGCTATCGCTGCTATTGTGTTAGAATATTATATTATTATTATATTATATCAACAGGTGAAATGTGAGTGTAAAATACCTCTATCGTACTCCATAGAGGATATTATATATATTTCAGTCCATATATGTTTATCTAATTTTGTCTGGCATGAAGGAAAATACTGCAAAAATGTTTTCACAAAGTAACAATTATCAAGGATAGATATTTAATATTAATGTGAAATGTTGTTCCTATTATAATGTAAGCCGAGTAACATTGATTGGAACTTAACTTACTTGAAAACAACAATAGCTTTTAAACACATTTTTTTTTTTTCCGTGTTGAAATGCATCTGATGCATACCCCCCCGCCACTAGGGGAGGCGAGAGGGTTATGTCCGGCTCTCCCGTATTTCGGGCATACGGACTAAAACCCCACGGTGTGCCCCTTCGCTGCCTTGAATAGTGGATGGGCCGCTGGTAAAGAAACTACCTCAGCGACCCACCCAGCAGACTACAACTCCTGGACGACGCCCCGGCAAGCTTTTAAACCCTAGATCAGGGTATAGCGAGTTTTCCTTCGTAAATTCTACTTCGAGTTAAAGCTCAACTAATATTATAATTAATGCGAATGTGAGTTTGTTTGTAACGGTTTCACGCCAACAACTACTCGACGAATCATAATGAAAATTTAAAAAAAACATTTCTCATACTCGTTGTCAGGGGTACAGAAAAAGACATAGGATAACTTTAATCTAGAAAAAAATACTGTTACTAACCTAACCTACATTTACGCGAGCGAAGCCGAGGGCAAAACGTAGTATTTATTATTAACTTTTACACTGCAGGGACTGCTACCGATAATGTTGTACGATGGAATATTACGCCATTACAATACGCCTCGTCAGGATTCGATTTAGCCAAACCAGCTGTGGCGATACTCAACGAACCATTCAAAATTATTCTGGCAAATTACTACACCTCAGAGATTTCGTAAGTTAAACACGTTTATTATTATTGTCGGCCTCGATGGCGTAGTGGTTAGTGTAACTGACTGCCACGCCTAAGGTCGCGGGTTCGATTCCCGCACAAGTCAAACATTTGTGTGCATGAACATGGATGTTTGTCTTGGTCTGGGTGTTTCTATGTATAATATGTATGTATTTACAAAAAAAAAAGGTATCTATGTATGTTTATCCATTGTCTAGTACCCATAGTACAAGCTCTGCTTAGTTTGGGCTAGATGGTGTTGTGTGTATGTGGTAGAATATTATTATTAATATTATTATTATTATTTATGTAATATTTATTACTTTTCAGGAGTCAATAAGTTTTTTATTTCTCGTTTTTTAGGGAGCTTTGTTATTATGTGATAATGTCGCCCCCATAACAAAAATCTTATTAATTTATATTTACTTATGGGTAATGACTACATTACATAACATTATATATTCTCCAATACTACTGAGACAATATACAGACTGTCCGGTAATTAATGGATAACCTTGAAATGTCTTACAGTAGAACTGATGTCCGTTCAGAAAAAAAAATGAAAAAAAATCTATCCTACCTACCTGAGACATGTTTTTTTAAATTACAATATTTAAATTTCTTGTACGCTACGACCATAAATGAATGAATTCCATAATGAATGTTCACAGCACAACATCTTAGCCGCTTCTGACAAAGGAGAGGCTAATATGCTACTACATGCGTCCACTTCAAATTCTCCATCAAACACAGATTGTCTTGTCAAAAATTTAAATTTGTTGCATGTGATGTGACCAGAACGCATCCTTAACAAAGCTACGACATGTCGCCGATCTATTTCTGCTCTAACGTGCGATTCGATGTCATTAAAATATTAGTATAGATTAAGGTATCTAGTATTATTAACTCTTATGACTGCGCCGAGCGTAAGACAGATAACGACAGAGCTCGTAAGGCGCATATTCAAATCGGCACGCGGCCGCCATAGTAGAATTGTATGGAGGATTTGAAGTGCTTTTTTTATAAATATGTATCTTTATTGTCAACCAATAACTTAAATATTTGGGACGCACAAATTTTAATATAACTATTTATGTTTCACTTAAGCTGTAAAATAGGATAGATTTCTACTGTTATAATCTAAAAATCACGTAACACGAGCTTATGTTTTTGCATTTTTCGTGCAAATTTACGTGATTTTGTAGGCGAAAATATTAATTATTTTAAATTGTTTACACGGAGTAATTGTAAACACATCCATTGTTATGGTAAATGTATATTTAATATTTGTATTAAACAAAAAGTGTTGATTTTATTCACTTAACTGTGACCGCCTGTTTTGGCACATTTCACTCAGCGCAGTCTTAATGAAATAATTATCTTTTTTCAGTTGCGGTAACAACAATACTAATAAAATATTCAGGACAACGTTGGCACCCAACGATAACTCGTGGACTACTGTTATAAAAGTAATACCTACTGATTATTCAATTTGCCTGCCATAGCGCAGCGGTAGTGTATGCGGCTGGCGTGTATGAGGTGCCGGGTACGATACTTGGTTCGGTCAAAGTGTTATTAGGTATATTTGGTCAATATATTCGTAGTAATAGCATGGGCGTAGGAACTGTGCCCGGTCAACGGTTGACTCCACGTATGGCGTAGTGGTTTAAGTGGTCGCCTTGCCACTTCCACTGCGCCGAGTGCTGTGGGTTCGAATCCCGCAGGGGACAAACATACCTATATGTGATCCACAAATGGTTGTTCCGAGTCTGGGTGTTCTTTGTGTCCGTTGTTTGAATGTTTGTAAATTCAGCTTGTCCGGGGAAGGACTAGCGTCTCCCAGAATATCGACGTGAAATAGCAGTATTTCTACTGTTGTGTTGCGTTCGGTGAGTGAGAGTGCCGGAGGCCCAATCAATCATCAATCTTTCCCCCTGCCCACTCCTTCTGCTTCCCACTTCCTTTTTTAGGGTTAGCAACGCGCTAGTGATGCCTCTGGTGTTGCAGGCGTCTATAGGCTACGGTGACCACTTACCATCAGGTGGGCCGTATACATCTTCGCCACCCAAGTTGTATAAAAAGAAATTCTAGTTAGAGAGTTTGAAAAAAATGGCAGGCTCGCCTGTTTCACGTAGGATTTAAAACCATAGCTGGCATAAGAACTGTGCTGAGTAACCCGCTTAGTGCGCAAAACTAACCCTATGAGTCAAACAAAAAATCCTTCGTGTGTTCACAAGTCGTATCCGAGTCGTGTGATGAGTGATTTTAACTCAGATGCTGGTGTGGCGACTCCGCACAGACGAAGAAGTTCCGCCTACATTTAACAGATGGCGATACAATCGCGCTTAACATGACGTCACACTATTCTGCATCGCACAAGTGGAGTTTACATAGCGACTAAGTATATATACAAGCTCCCGGCATCAACCGTCGGCCCGCGGCCTGCCAGGCACGATCAACCAGCCTGGTCGGAGGATCCTCCCTTTGTGCTGAAGGGACATCACACCCTGTTCCTCCACACTGGTGTAGGCATGGTGACGAGTAAACTATGATGTAGGGATCGAGTTTAAATAAAACACGAGCTTAGACGATACAATACTGATCTATTTCATGATCTACAATCAATATATATTCGGTTTGGTTACATAGTTATACATAGGTACATAATACATAGGCGATATACATATTACACATCACACCTCCCTCCTTAAAGAAAAATAAAATGAAGTATATAGTTTATTTTATTTTTAAAATTACAAAATCAAAACGATTAAATACAGTAAGTGATTATAACACTCGTTAATAATGTCATAGGATACATGTGACATTCAGCGCCGTGCGATAACAAGGTGTAAAGTTTCATAGCAAACATTCATTTAAACATAAACAAAATTAAACACAGACAATTAATTAAGTGGGTTACATGTAATCATTCATTAGGTATAAACAATTTTGTACGGTTCTTATGAACAATGTCAGGTTTACCGTCCTTTAATATTTCTACATTTGGTGAAACATCTTTCATAGCAATATAAGGACCTAAATATATATCAGACAATTTATTACCTGCTTCATTGCGAATCAAGATCCAATCACCCTTTTTATACATAATTGGCTTAGAATTTTTATCGTATCTTTCTTTGCGTGTTAATTTCGTTTGAATTAAATTTTCTCTGGCTTCTTTTAAAGCTACTTGTAGGCGATATTTTAATTCCAAAGGATAGCTGTCGTAATTATAAAGAGGTTCAACTGTTTTAGTTAAGTTGCTGGGTAAATTACACTTTTTGCCAAAAACTAATTCGAAAGGTGTATATTTGGTGTGCGTGTGAACTGTAGTGTTGTAACTAAAAGACCAATAAGGCAGCCAACTACTCCAAGTTTCGGGGTGACTATTTGTGTGTATACGTAAAAAGGCACCCAGATTTTTATGTGAATTTTCAAGTGCGCCTATGGTCTCGTGGTGGTAGGCGGTAGAATTTAATTTGTTTATGTGAAGAAGTTTACATACCTCCAGTATTGTCGCGGACATGAACTCGGCTCCTCTGTCGGTGGCTATTTCTCTGGGCACTCCATAACGTAGTATGAAGTTGTTTACAAAACTGCTGGCTATTTCTTTACTGGTTTTGGTAACTAATGGATAACATTCTACATATTTGGTTAATTCACATTGGAGCGTTAAAATATACGAAAAATTATTATTGTCTTTATCTAAAGGTCCTACAATATCTAAATATAGCTTTTCGAAGCTGAGGATGATGAGCTGTGGTTGTAATTGACATAGGTTCTTTAACGGGGACTGAGTATTTTTGTTTTTGGCATTGTTCACATCTACTAACAAATTTAATGACATCGCGCTCGAGACCTGCCCAAAAATAATATTTTTTAATATTGTTGACCATTCTTCTGATGCCCGCGTGGCCACTCGTAGGCAACAGATGAAAGTCATTGAGAATAACTCGTCTTTCATCTTTGTCATCTATTCTTTCGATATCTTTCAAGATACACAATCGGGGACCGGTCCAACAACTCATATTCTTTATAGTTCGTGCTAATTCATCAATAAACGTACCGTTCATCTTACTCTTTATAAAATACACTTCATTTATACATAATTCCTTACAAAACTTTGTCAACTCCCTCACAAATGCGTCTGGGGCAATATGCGATCGGGTAGCGAGCTTGATATATATTATCATATCATTCGGTACATAACACAATAATCCACTACTATTCTCAACCTTACATTCTTTCTTTAATCTATTTAATTCTGTATTGTTTATAAATCTTAGTTCAACATACTTCTTCGGTTTGCTATGAGTTTCCACAACGTTCGGCTGATCAGACCTCTCGTCAGTAGAAACTATAGTATCCGAAGCGTCTTGTTCACGACTTAACATTCTTCTTTGTGCACGCGTCATAACGTTCATCGTACTTTCATGCATATCCCGTAGATCCCTAGATGTTAAGATAACCCGAGACAACGCGTCTGCAGCTGTGTTGGCCGAGCCTCTAATAAATTCCACGCTAAAATCGTACTCCTCTAACAGCATTCTAAATTTTAATAATCTGCTCGAAGGTTCCTTTATATTAAACAAGTATACTAGTGGTTTATGATCAGTCAAAATTTTAAATTTACGACCATAAAGGTAAGGCCTAAAATGCTTTACAGCCCAGAAAATGGCAAGAAGTTCCTTTTCTATCGTCGGGTAATGTTTTTCCGCTTTATTTAAAACCCTGCTAGCATAAGCCACTGGTTTTCCATTTTGGTTAGCTAAAATAGCTCCTATTGCCAATCCTGATGCATCTGTTTGAAGAACAAACACATTATCATCCGAAAAATTTGGATACTCTAGTACAGGAGGGGAAACTAATTTTTCTTTTAACAAATCAAATGATTTTTGGCAATTTTCAGACCATATAAATTGACTATTCTTTTTAGATAAATTATTCAACGGTTGCGCAATGGCAGCAAAGTTCTTAATAAATTTACGGTAATAATTGGCGAAAGCTACAAAGCGTTTTACCTCGTCTGAATTACGTGGAGTGGGGTAGTTTTTCACAATGTCTAATTTTTGTGGGTCGGGTAAAACACCCTGTGAGGATATGACGTGGCCTAAATATAAAATCTCTTTCCTCAGGAAATCACACTTAACTGGATTTAGTTTAAGTTTAGTTTTACGCAACCTTTCGAAAACATCTACTAAATTTTTACTGCTGAATTTAAGCTTTTCCCGAAAACGATTAAATCGTCCAAATAAATAAGGCATTTGTCATAAGTTAACCCAACCATAGCCATGTTCATCATTCTTGAGAATGAATTAGGACTAGTTTTTAGCCCCATAGGCATTCGGGTCATCTGGTATTGTCCCGAACAGAATGCAGTATATTTTCTACTATTTTTATCGAGGTTGACGTTATAAAATCCCTGATGTAAATCCAAATGTGTAAAGTAAACGCATCCTGAAAGAGAATCAAGAATGTCTGTAATGTTTGGCAAAGGGAATTTATCATCTTTAATACAGTTATTAAGTTTCCTATAATCTATAACTAACCGCCATTTCTTTTCGCCGGTAGGGTCATGTTTTTTAGGTACTAAAAGTACAGGGCTGGACCACTCGCTTTGACATGGCTCAATTATTTTTTGTGATAGCATGTCGTCGATTTGTTTTTTAATTTCTGTCTTTTGAGAGAAAGGCAATCGGTAAGGCTTAACATATACTGTATCTACATTGTCTTTTAATTTTATTTCATGATTGTATATAGGTGTGGTAGATAAAGTGTCACCCGGTAAATAAAATATATCTGAATATTTAGCGCAAATGTTTCGAATAGCACTTTGCTCTTCGACGTTTAAATGTTTTAAATTAAGCTGAGGTAATAAAGCCTTCACACGGTCGGCGTTACGTAAACAACTCTCAAATGCACAGATATTATAATCGCTTAACTTTTGTATAGTGGGTTTAATTTCATCTATGGTAAGCGAATTTTCAGTTGTGTTCAGAATTCTAACTGGAATTTTGCCATTTACGGGTAATCCTAAACTACTAGCCATAAAGATGCCTTTACGCAACTCAGTCGCACAAACTACGCACTCTTCTGTCAAGCTGGTTTCTACATAGTGTATAGACTCTGATCTCGCCGGTATATTAAAAGATTGCAACTCTTGTCTATTTAAACGTAAATATATTTTATTATTCGAAGAGGTGTATAAAGACAATTGTTTACATTCTAAATCAATACATGATTTAAATTTGTTTAGAAAATCATATCCAATTATGCCATCCGCCTTACATGGCAGGGATTTAAAAACATAAAACTTATGACTGAAATAATATCCCTGTGTCTCTAACGTTAGATAAACAAATCCAATTGCATCAACTTTGCCTCCGATACCGTTTATAGTTGTACTCCATTTATGTATTGGAATATTTTGTTCTAGAATCTTACTATAGGGAACGGCTGAAATTGAAGCTCCAGTGTCAATTAACCATAAATATTTTGTGCTATTTATAGACAACGTCGTAACTAGCGAATTATCATAAGAGAAAACAAATTTACTTTCAGGGACGAAAAAACTGCTGAACATTTTCGTCTGCTGAATTATCGCTATTATTACTGGTAATCACTTGTACATTTTGGCTTTTCGGGACGCCTCTCTTATTATTGGAATTATTAGAAAAATTACGATGGTACTGACCTTGAAATTCTCGCCCCGAACGGTTCCCTCGTAAAGGCTGGTTCCAATTCCGCATACCTCCGCGCTGGTGATGGTGACCTCCCGTGCCGCGTTGGTAGCTGGTAGAATAATAATTACCTCTTGGGGCCGAATGGAATCCTCTCTGGTTATCTCTGAAATGTCTTATATGTTGTCCATTAGACCTCCGCATTGACAGAATATCTGACGAAGTGTTTGCGAATGATTCAGTCTCCTCATCCACCGCTGCCTGTATGGCATCATTTAATGAGTTAAAATTCCTTGCAGCTATAATTGTGCTCAGCCTACGATTTCGCAGCCCTTCAGAGAAACGCTTGATGGCGAGCTTTTCATTGACGCGTTTTAAAGCATCGTAAGAGTCGGCGTGTCCTTCGGCCTGCGAAATCGTAAGGTCGACGAACAAACTCGATAATTCCTGACCAAAATCCGAAATTGACTTTTCATTTTGTTTTATAGAATGTAATTTACTCTGTAAGGCAGTGGACGACTTTTTTGGCAACAAGTGTAACTTCATATCCTTCAACAATTCAGAAACCTTTGTATATTTGACAGCCAACTGCAGTTTAGCACGCTGTGATAGTCTGCTTTTTAAAACAAATTCTATCAAGTTTCTTTTCTGATCATCGTCTAGAACGGAATTATAATACTCTATACCATCTATTAATTGTCTCGTTACTGTTTCTTGATCATTCATGATAGGCAATAAGCCAAGGGCTACCTTCAAATCAAATTTCGCCATTTTTGAACGGTCGGTTAACTGACAGCTTTTACACAAATTAGAAATTTCAGAGTACAATTTCTTAAACTTATCACAATAACTATCAAACCTCTCTATCTCTGCTAAATCCTTAAACTTCTTAACTCTCGAAATTTCATTTAGATAATTATTAAATTGATCATACAAAATAACAGCTTCATTTAATTTCTTGCTACAAACACTCTCTTGTCTCCTACTTGGGCCGATTTTAATTAAATATTTTCTTATTTTTATTAATTCATCGCACAATTCGTTAATAAAATCTGCCATTAAATGTAATACTTATTATATCATTATCAGACCCATCACAATACATAATCAAAATACATAACCGCTAAGAACTTTCTGTAAATAACATGGAGCTTTTATATTACTAAATTGATACACTGATTACATTTAAACAACGCATACATACCAAACATTTCGGTTCCTGACACTGTCACTATAGCATATTACCTATTTAGGGTCTCGAGTTGCAGTTCAATACCGCGGTACTGACCGATTTTTACGATTTAGCACTTATTTCATATTTATTATACGCACTTTATACGCAACTACACGCACTATTATAACCGTTATTATACGTACTGACAGCACTCATAGATATATACGCACTGACCGCACTGATGGGTACGCACTTTTCCGACGCTTTGTGTCACCTAAGTATCTCATACGCTATTACACGATATCATCGTGTACCTGCTTACGTTGCTGGCCGCGAAGAATACTCGCATATCTCCTTAGCACCAAGTCGTTGACGTGGCTCTCTACAATCTTTTTGTGGCACCTTCTGTAGAGCCTGTATGCGATAAAGAGGCCTCCTAGCCCCAACAACAGGACAATTACCAGTAGGATAACGTTACTGGTACTTGCGTGGTATAAAAGCTGATCTGTCTGCGACGAATTTTGACCACTACCAGTCGCAGCCTGAGATATAACCACCTGCTCCTTCAAGTTACTCTGTGGGTTGCCCATTGTTGCAAATTTTCGTCACCCCGTGAACAATTCGTACGTATCGAAACGACAGTCCAGAACAATCTCTTTTCAAATGCATAATTATTGTTCAATGTTCATGCTACACGTGGGGACAAAGTTCACTTTCCTATTTCGGCACGATATCGAATTGCGCGCGCGAGGCTGGCCCCTGTGGCAGGGTCGCCATATGATACAATACTGATCTATTTCATGATCTACAATCAATATATATTCGGTTTGGTTACATAGTTATACATAGGTACATAATACATAGGCGATAGACATATTACACATCACAAAACAATAGCTGTGTATAGACACGACTCGGATGCTAGTTCTGGATGCCTAGTGCGCCTAGCCTTGTTTTTACTTTTATGCTATCGAAACGTTTACCACTTTCGCTCTCTGATTGGTTAAAAGCTTGGAGCGGACCAATCGGAGCGCCGAACATCATAAATGCGTCGATCGCGTTCACGTAAAACACACGCATTTGGCAACCAGAACTAGCATCCGTGTCGTGTGATGAGTGATTTTAACTCGAAAGCTGGTGTAAGCATGGCGATGAGTTAGAGCTACGTATATACAAGACTCGAATGCATTTTGGGCACACGAAGGATTTTTTGTTCGACTTATAGGGTGAGAGGGCACTGAATAGGGTAAACGGCAATAGCTTTGCCCATTTTATGTGTGACCCAATTACCTAGCTGGCACAATATGGGTGTAAACACCTCCACCTATCTCTTTGGGATTAAAGGCGTGAGATACCCGCGTTCATCGTTACTGCGCCACCCCCGTGAGTCGTAGCGTGATGTTATATAGCCTATAGCCTTCCTCGATAAATAGGCTATCCAACACTAAAATAATTTTTCAAATCGAACCAGTATTTTCTGAGATTAGCGCGTTCAAACAAACAAACAAACAAACTCTTCAGCTTTATAATATTAAGTATAGATATGTATGTTGCTGTAAGCTTTAATTTTAGGATTGGTAATTAATATTAATTTTTATCATAATTCCATAAAAATATATCGGTTCCAGACTTCGTGTCGCGGCTAAATATTTCTTGAAAACTAGTCTTAGTAACATAATTTTATCGCTTTGTTTATTAACATGTTTATTAGATAATTTTGAAAATATGACACTACCACTGAACATATAATACTATTATAACTATTTTCAATTATTATCTTTACTATTTTGCTTTGAGTTTACACTTTCCCCGACGTTTCGGTTGCTTTTCAGCAGTCATGCCCGTGAGGAGGCTGGTTTCCTCTTTGAAAAATAGTTTCCGAGTCTAAATAGGTTTAAATAGTTTCAAATTGCTAAGATAGTATTATAGCTTCAGTAGTATTATAATATTTTCAAAATCTATATACATAAAACTCTTCCGTTACTGAGTGACTGACAGACAACGCACAGCCGAAACTACTGAACGCAAGAAGCCGAAATTTGGCATGTATGTTCCTTAGAGAGTGTAGGGGAGCACTAAGAGAGGATTTTTGGAAATATACCCTGAAGGGGGTGAAAGGGGTGAAACCCGATATTCACACGGGAACAGGACTTACGCGGGTGAAACCGCGGGAAAACTACTAATTATGTAATAAAGGTGTTAATAAACAACACGATATAATTCTTATAAAGTTGTTTAACATTCACGTAAACGTAAGACAATCAATCAACTAACAATCAATATCACTTTGACTGATCTGGGAGTCGGCACCTAAATCTAGTGCACAGACGTCGCATTCACTAACACCCTTACAGTTGTATAGTTTAAAGATAATATTAATATTGTTTATAGATAGAGCAGGCAAGGAAAGAAATGAATACACTATGGAGATGTACTATGAAGAAAAATGACAGCTATTCTCAAATTGTTACATTTAAAGTTCGCATTAAGGGTTTAGGTAAGTTTTCCTTACGTTCTGCGGATACGGTTATTCCAGTATGGCGCCATCCATAAAAAACGTCACACCAAATCTATGATCTTTTTCCCTCCCTCGTCCTTGTCACAGCTGGTCACTAATCTTGTCGAAAAATCGATAGTTTTACAATCCATAGTAAAATGCCAAAATTATCTACCAATCGATAGGCTTATCGATACGATCGATTTCTGTTTAAGTGCGACACTATTGATAAACAGCAATACTATCGATAGCATCGATAGTAGTGATCGTCAAAAACAAATAAACTATCGATAATATCGATAGTTTTGTAATATCGATAGAAACCTTTTTTCAATAGTATCGTTTGCAGTTTGCAGGTAAAATGGCTGGTATCGATATTGTCGAAAGTATCGATACTGTTGATAGGCTATCGATACTATCAATAGTTGACTATCGTGCGGCAACACTACTGGTCACATTTGTGAGACTCCCCCTCCCTAGTGACGTCACATATTTTGCAATTTTACATCTAGATATTATTAAATTAAAACAGCAGTTCCAAAATTAGTTTTATTTAGACTTTCCCTTGCGTACTGCTGTACTTCTTAAATATATTAAATATTGAAACGTGACGTCACATAATTCAGGAGCCCTCCCACCCCTTTTCTCACTATATCACACTTCGTCAACTCCCTCCCACCACTTTAATGTGTGACGTAATTTATGGATGGTTATAAACGGAAATAAAACATGGAAGTATTGCCATCGTAAAAAATGGCACCACGGAATCTACACAAAGTAGAACAAAATTAAATAAGCCGTGCTATAGTAACATATAATTAAGTATATCAATGGGTTTAAGTTCTTGACATTCACAGTTAATTCTAACTAATATTAGCGAGTTTGTTTGTTTGTTACGCTTTCACGCCTAAACTTCTCGATGAATCATCATGAAATTTCGCATATACGTTTTCAAAGAAGCAGAAAACGACATAGGGTACCTTTCAGCAAGGAGAAAGTACTGTTACAACCATAACCTAACCTACATTTATGCAAGCGAAGTCACGGGTAAAATCTACTCTATTATATAGGTACTACATTGTGGAAAGCAATAAAGATATGAATTTTTATTTTTGCAGAAAAAATAAAAATGTTCGTCGGCAGATCAGAGTTAGATTGGCGAATGACAAATTTGTCAGCTTTAGACTATGACGGAATAACTAGGTATTCTTACATAGATGGGGAGGATGTTGACCTGGACTGCAAAAGTCACAAATCAGAAGGGCATCTTCGCTTGAGGTATTACAATGCTGAGGGTGAGTTTGGTAATTTATTATATACTAATAATAATATAGTTGCCCCCAGAAAATGGAAAAAATTAAGGAGTCTGGCCATCTGCGCAGGAGATATTAAGTGCACAAGAGTGTGCACAAACACGATAGCACTCTCTGTTCCCTTACTTTTATGATCCGATGGGATGGTAATCCGACACGATCGGAGAGAGATCTGGCGCAGGATCGACGGCTTTACGTGCTTTTCGAGGCACTGTCACACGTGTCTCATAGTGCAAATTTTAACTCCGGCTGCTATTGAACCTTCTTATCAGAAAAAGCCAATAGGTATCTATTTTGTTGGCTCAACCCGGGCTTCGAAACATTTTTTTTCTTTATACTGCTAAGGTGGCACACAATCATACGGCCCACCTGATAGTAAGTGGCCACCGTAGCCTATGGACGCCTGCAACACCAGAGGCATCTCTTGCGCGTTGCTGACCCTTTAGGAAAGGAAATGGAAAGGAGAAGGAGCGTAAAAAAAGAAAGCGTACACAAAAGTCGCATTAACTACCACTGCGCTACTAAGATGGCAGATATACACGTTTGGGTGACAACACTCACCTGGTGTTCTTTCCGAATGCCTTGGCCTTGCGCAAACTCGCAGAGGTAATGAATGTGGCCGTTCTGCATGAGGTTTCAGGTTTCAAGTCCTGGGTTGGCCAAATCCAAATCAACAATTTAATTGCAGTGTCAACAAATTGTTTATATGTGGTATTTTATACCTATGAATATGTATATACATAGAGTCAGATCGAAGAGCCAACCAACATACGTCATTTTAGCACATTATTCACCGCAGATGTGATAACAAAATGTCCTCCAGACCGAATTTCGGTCACGGCGGCCAATATTAATGGAGACTTCGGCATCTGCGCAGGAGATATTATAGTGCACAAGTGTGTGTCATTTTGTATACAAGAGCACTCTCTGTTTCCTACCTCATAATCCGATGGGACGGCAATCCAACACGAACCGAGAGAGATCAGGCGCAGAACCAATGGCCGCCGTGACCGAAATTCGGTCTGGAGGGTCTTATATTAATAACATTTTATAATTTTAGGCAAACTGTTGATTGAAACTGACCCAATCGCATCTAATGACACTGCGGAATTTCGGAAGATAATGACATTTGAACATGACGACGCTAAGATCGACTGCACTTACATATCAAAATATAAGCTGGAATACACATATAGATTAATATTTCGGTTTAAAACTGCAACAGGTAAATAACAATCTATATTAATACGAGCTGTACCGACACACGAAAAAAAAAAACTCAAATCTAAACCATCCTCGAATCCACATGAACACACACAATTTTTTTTATCAAAATCTGTCCAGCCGTTTAGGAGGAGTTCAGTGACATACACGCGTACAGTAGAATTATATATGTATATAAAGATTACAAAGAGGCAAGATTTGTTTTTTTTTTGTCAAGGATTTAATTATAAAACTACATAACCGATTTGAAAAATTCTTTCAGCATGCGTAAGGTTCATGATCACTGAATAACAAAGGCTACATTTTATTTTAAATATAAGTTCTATTACTAGTGTATTCGCGTTAAGAAAATAGTGACTCATCGTTGTCACTCAGCTTAGCTACGCCTCTTGACCAATTAAATCTTAGTAAATTAGAAAGCCGTGTTTACATTGACCAGTTGAAGTAAGCCCTTCAGACAATAAGGAGGCGGTTTTTGTTAATTTAAACAATTTATACCTCACCTATTCGTAAAAATAAAAGTGGATCAATAATTCATAGCGGAGAAAGACGAGTGATTTATAATGTTTTTAAGTGTATAGTTGTGAAAACGGCTAGTGCATGTGGTGTTTCTGAAAATACCGTTTATAAAATTATTAAAGAACAGAAGGAAATGAATGCTCTAATATCGCCTGTAAAAAAAATAGCTTTCTACGATTGTCAAATTTGATGACTTAGACAAATGTGCTATAAGGGGAAAAGTGCATTTATTATATTTAAAAAACGAGTACTCGACATTAGACAAAGTTATGTCACTATGTAAAGGTGATGGAGATATTGCACCTTTCAAACGTACTACCCTCCATAAAATACTCCACAAGCTTGGTTTCGATTTAGCGGGCGAGCAGATCATTGTTACTAGAAAGAGACGACATCGTTATATGGCGACGAAAATATCTAAGAAAATTAAAGAACACAGGATAGGTAATAAAAATATATACTTTCTTGATGAAACGTGGGTACACACATTAAAACAAAGGCATGGGTAGATTCGACCATCAAGAATAAGAAAGATTCTTATCGAACCGGTTTATCTAACGGTCCGGGAGCTTCTACGGGAAAAGTCTGATCGTCTTGCACATTGGAAGTGTAAGTGAGTTTTGGAAGAGGGTTTGCTATTATTTGAATCTAAATCAACAAAAGATTACCACGAAGAAATGGAAAGCGATACATTTTTAAACTGGTTCAAAAATATATTACTAAAACTTAAATCGGGAAGCGATGTCGTCATGGATAACGCACTCTGTTAAATCCGAGAAGATACCGACATCTCAGTGGAATAAGCAGCAGATAATAGACTGGCTTCAAAGTAAAGGCGTGACAATGGATATGAGTTATTTAAAAAAGGAACTTGTGTTAAAAGTTGGTGAAATTGCCCCGCAATATAATATATATTTAGTCGACGAAATGGCTGAAGCAAATGGCATTGAGATTCTTCGCCTGCCGCCGTACCATTGTAAACTCAATCCAATTGAGTTGGTGTGAGCCCAAATAAAAATTATATTGCTGCCAATAAAACTACTAATAAAAGATGTAGAAAAGCTGTATTATGACGCAATAGCGACAATAGACTCAAATAAATGGAAGAAATACTGTGACCACGTGGTCAGTGAAGAAAAAAACACGTGGGACTTAGACGATGTTATGGAACTCGCGGAATAGAATTCTTTAATAATAAATGTTGATGAAAATTCTGACGAATCTGATTAAATTTTAAAATAATTACCTAATATTAAAATTTAAAATACTGTGTAATAAAAGTTTGTTCGGGCCTTCATACACCCGAACCGCCGTGCGCCGTGACGTATGTCATCGAACCGGTTCTCGGACGCCGCCGGCGCCGCTCCTCCATGTTGCGCGGGGGGGCCCCTACACACACCATACGAGACCTAGGAGCGAACGCACGCTCACCGCGACGCGATTTTTTATATAATTGTTTTATGTCGCAATTAAATATACAGTCCGCTACTCCTGCGTTATTATTTGTTGAGACACCTGGGGCTGCTTAGTTTTGGGGCTCGGCACAGACAAGTTTGCTTTAATATTAATGGTTTAATTTTTACCCCAGAATGAATACGCCTTTACTTTGCAGATGCACTGATGAGTCTCTATTTTCTTAACGCGAATCGACATATAACATAAACTAACCTACTTTTACGTGAGCGTAGCCGCGGTCAAAAATTAAAAAGAATAATGTTGACCTAGTCACTAATTCAAAGAAGTAATTAGATTCCCTAATTAGTGATAAGGATAAAAATATTTAATGACATGATATTAGTCCTCATGGTTTTTTTTTACCTCCGTTAATGCTTTGATCCATACCCCACCGCGAGGGCGGGCGGAGGGGTTATGTCGGACTCGTCGGGGTATAAGAGAAAGACGGAATAAGAAAAATGTACCTCCCGGAATACCGACTAAACCTACCACGGTGTTCCTCGACAAAACCGCAATCGACGGGGTCGCGCGACCCAGACCTACCCAAAGGCACTCATTCACTTTACCCCTACTGTCTCCCCCCTAGAGGGGAGACGGAATGGACACACACGCCTCTCGGACCTGGTGCTGAACGGATGGCGGGCAGGCCCACAAAGCCCACCACCCTCAGGTCAAACCACAGGGTAGTCATAATGATGAGAATTAATAACTCTTGGGATGTATTCTTTTTTAACGCGCTGGTTTACTAGTTTTGATAAAAAAAAAATTTGCATATTTATGGCAAAGTAGTTTCCACCTAATTCATAGAATAAATTAAGCGTGTATCTCATTATTTTGTATTTCTGTCTTCGACTAATAATTTCTGGTGTGCTAAAACTCGACAGAAAATTACGAAAGAATATTAATAACTGGAGAGCTACTTTGGACTGCAGTGGGCCAGCGAGGTGCATTAGTCTAATCTTCCTCACACGGGAAATTGGCCTGCAGTAGCCAGCGAGGTGCATTAGTCTAATCTTCCTCACACTGGAAATTGGCCTGCAGTGGACCAGCGAGGTGCATTAATCTAATCTTCCCCACACTGAAAAGAGGCCCGTGCCGAACAGGGGGACAGTTTAATACAGAGCTGATATTATTATTATTTTACATGTTCACGATGTATAAGCTCAGAACCATACTGCGATTCAGGAATATTTCATTGTAATAAAATTAATTGTTGACAAAAAAAAACTACCCGAGGGCTCGATAGATGGCGTTGTTCCTCTTTCCTGAATCTAAATCTAGCCGAGGACATATGTTTCAGATTTGAGGTCAATATAAAATTAGATCAAGTTACAGTTTGATTTTAATAAAACAACCTACTGGTTGCTCCACCTTCATAGAGATCACCTCACACCTGGAATTTAGTTCCAAGTTAGATGCGAACTAATACAATACATTAATATGAGGTACTTTTACAGATGACTACAAAATTAATATCAATGGTTTAAAGCTGGTATCTACAGAGCCTGAAAACCCAGAAAGTGTTGAAAAACACTACCTATACAAGTTCTATAAAGGTCAAAATATATCTGTCTCTTGTGGCATGAGCAAACGGTTAACCAGCAACCGTCTTCACTTCCATGATCTAACGATGAGTGCTGAGATTCACCCAGGTAATTTTTTGCCGGGGCGTCAACAACGAAGCGTCGCCCGCAGGCATTTCTTTCATTAAAAAGAAAGAAAGATCCTTATTCTTATCCTTACTAATATTATAAATGTGAAAGTGAGTTTGTTTGTTTATTTGTTACGCTTTCACGCTTAACTACACGACCGATCATGCATAGACGTTGTCAGCAGTACAGAAAAGGACATAGGGCACCTTTTATCCACAAAAATGTGTTGTTGCGTGACGAAGCTGCGGACAAAATCTTAATATACAGGGTGTCCGGTAATTAATGGATAACCTTGAAATGGCTTATAGTAAAACTGACGGCCGTTCAGGAAAATATTAAAAATCTATGCTATCTCTTGAGATATGATATTTTTTAATTACCTTATTAACTTTCTTGTACACTACGACCATAAACGAATGAATTCCATCGGTATTTTGTTATTTTATTATTAACACTAAGTATGCTAATAGGACAGTCAAAAGTATGATTAGCATTGCATTGCACTTTTTTAATATATATATTTTTTGTTTTCATTTCTTTCTCTGAACGCCCATCAGTTCTTCTATAAGATATTTCAAGGTTATCCATTAATTACCGGACACCCGGTATACAGAATAGTACATAGTATGGAAACCAAATTAGGTACCTGTGTAAGCTATTGCTGCAATTACTACAATTACTATTACACACTGCTGGATGGGTCGCTGATGTAGTTTTAGTTCCAGCGACCCACCCACCAAATAAGGCAGTGAGTTGGCGCACCGTGGTAGGTTTAGTTGGTAGGACTCGGGACGTTCTATCTTTTTTCGAGGAGGGTCCGGCATAACCCCTTGGCTCCCCTTTCTCCCGCGGAAAAGTCGATACATCCTCTCACGTTTAAAAAATAATTATTATCAGTTTACATCAATCATTTACATCATGATAACACTGCACAATAGCATGTCTGATTATTGGGTTATGTTAGATGATATTAGTCCAACTTTTAATGACAATTTCAAATCTTTGACTGAAACTTCTCTATCAGGTCTAGTTAACAAAATATGACACATGGGTCTTTTTATAATAAAACACGGTAAATTTAAAGATTATCTTATTTTATTTAGTTCTTAAATTGAAAACCTTTCTTTTTTTTTGCCTTCCTTGCTGAAGCTGAAGATAGAGAGCTGAGCTTATTATTATTTATATACTCTCCGCAAATGAAACAAAAATGGTTAGGATTATTCACACAAACATGTCTTGACGATGCCACATCAAATTATATTAAGAAAACTTAATATTGTTATAGTTATCAGCTTTGTGGAAGCTATAAATAGTAAATAAGAGCTGTTACATAAAAAATGAGGGTATACGTAGAATCAGCGACGTCGTATTCGTAAACATCATGTGATAAAAGTCATACATCAGAGAACAATAATAATAAAAACATACATACATACATACATAGATTCACGCCTGTTTCCCAGAGGGGTAGGCAGAGACTACGGATTTCCATTTGCTACGATCCTGACACACTTCTCTGGCTTCATTCACTTTCATCACATTCCTCATACACGCACAAAATCAGTCCTGTATTAACTCACTGCTGGGCACGGGCTTCTTCTCAGTGTGAGAAGTGTTAGGCCATAGTCCACCACGCTGGCCCAGTGCTGGTTGACAGACTTCACATATCTTTGAGAACATTATTGAGAACTCTTAGACATGCAGGTTTCCTCACGATGTTTTCCTTCACCGTTAAAGCAAGCGATAATTAACTATTTAATACGCACATAACTTCGAAAAGTCAGAGATGCGCGTCTTGTGATCGAATTCGAGACCTCTGCGTGGCAGTCCCGATATTTATCGCTTTTTCTGTTTGGAAACTGTCTTTCTGGATGGACTCCATTGCTCTTTTCTGTAACCCTGACAACATGTAACAAACAACCTCACGTTTTCATTTATAATAAAACTAGTTTTTGCCCGCGGCTTCGTTCGCTTAAATGTAAGTTAGTTTAGTAACAGTTATTTTTTCTGGATGGTCCCAATGTCCTTTCTGTACCGCTGGCAACGTGTATGCAAAATTGCGTGATAATCGGTTAAGTAGTTAATACGTAAAAGCGTCAAAAACAAATAGACTCACATTTGCATTTATAATATTAGTTAAGATTTTAAAACAATTAAACATTTCTATACCTATATCTTTTACCCATAAAAAAGGTACTGGTCCCGGGGTAAATAAATAAATTAACAAAACGTTATAAGCCGCTGGCAAAATCTAGTTAGCAATAAAATTGTATGGATTTGATTTTCGGCAACTAATACTTTGAAAAGAAAACGCTTCTAATACATAATACCACTGCATTGAATAAATAAATTATTAGCAAATAATATCATTTGTCACTTTCAGTCACAAAACATAAATGGAAGCGAATTATAACACTAAATACAGACAAATTGAACGAAAAACACCTCAAGTGTAGTAATGAAGAAACTTCAATTATCGCAGATATATTATTTCTTTCTGAAACAATTGGTAAGTTCTTATTGTTATTTAACCTATTGAGTTGCAACGGCACACCCGCGGCCAGATACAATAGATGTCTAATTATGTTTGGTTTTCTAAGACTTGCGAGGGACTTATAAACATTCAAAAAACGGACACAGAAAACATCCAGGATCACTATTTGTGGATTCCACTATTTTTTGTACCTACAAAGGTACTAGTAATTTGTATTTTTTCGGTAATAATAAACATTGGTTTTAATCATTTTTATACGAGCGCAATTCGGCACACGCGCGGTTGCCCGCACTTTTCAAAGTATAATCATATCTAAGCGCATTTTAGTGATCTTACGTAAGAACTATCAAGACTCCCTCCCACCCCCTTGTAAGAAAAATAAGTCATGGTCGTCCCCCTGCACCCTAAATCATCTTAAGTACTAAATTAATGGCGCCATATTAATTAAACGCTAGGGTCATGGTGTCCTAGTGCTCGAGATCTATATAGAGAAATAGTAAAAAATTTGATCGACGCGACGCGCGACGGTTCGCGATCTGCTGACCAGAGGCTGGTCTTTATTTCGCGGAAAAAATGCCCAGAAGACTGGAAAAACTGCCAGTCTTCTGGGCACACTACAAGTCGACTGTGATGCGGAGGAATTCTATGACGCCTATTAGAGAGTTTTAGCTTTGAGAATGACTTTTTTAATAATATTGTCTTACGTTTACGCGAATGTTATTGTTTGTTTATTTAACACTTTTAATCTAAAGTATTACACTACTACTATTAAACTTTATTACTATTTAGGCTGATACCCAATGTAAGATCTAAGTTGTGTTATGGGTACCAGCGCTCTTCAGTAACATATTCGATTGGCAATGTCAAAGGTGTGTGTGTGTGTGTGTGTGTGTGTGTGTGTGTGTGCGTGTGTGTGTGTGTGTGTGTGTGTGGGTGTGCGTGTGCGTGTGCGTGTGCGTGTGCGTGTGCGTGTGCGTGTGCGTGTGCGTGCGCGTGCGCGTGCGCGTGCGCGTGCGCGTGCGCGTGCGCGTGCGCATGCGCGTGCGCGTGCGCGTGTGCGTGTGCGTGTGCGTGTGCGTGTGCGTGTGCGTGTGCGTGTGCGTGCGCGTGCGCGTGTGCGAGCGCGCGCGCGAGCGCGTGCGCGTGCGCGTGCGCGTGCGTGTGCGTGCGTGTGCGTGCGTGTGCGTGCGTGTGCGTGCGTGCGTGTGCGTGCGTGTGCGTGCGTGTGCGTGCGCGTGCGCGTGTGCGTGCGCGTGTGCGTGCGCGTGTGCGTGTGCGTGCGCGTGTGCGTGCGTGTGCGTGTGCGTATGTGTGTCACTAAATTGTGAGTTAATAGTGTAAATAGTAGTAGTCTTTTATATAATATTTTAGCTTAAAGTTGGTTCCAAAGAATTGTTCAAAATGCTAAATATATGCTTGATTTTCAGATCCGTTCATACTGGGCTTAATAGCGAGTGATATTATACAACAATACCGCAAAAACAGCTCGACATGGGTCATTGATTACCAGTACACTGTCAATCAGACTCTCAAATGCCTCGCTGAAGAGTATAGCTTCTATTGGCGGACTTTTAATAGTTAGTATACTTATATTATACTAACGACCCGCCCTGGCATCGCACGGGTAATATAAAACCTTAACAAATTATACACCTAAACTTTCCTCATGAATCACTCTGTCTATTGGTGAAAACTGCATGAAACCCAGACGCGGCGGGGGACTTTGTTTAATGATATATATTGAAGCAGCGCTAGTGTAGTGGAAAATCGTTAGATTGACACGCAAAGGTCTCGAGTGCGATCCCAAGGCGCGCATCTCTTGATTTTTAAAGCGAGTGCGTATTATATAGTTAATTATCGCTTGCTTTACCGGCGAATGAAAAAACATCGTGAGGAAATCTACATGTCTGAGAGTTCGCTATAATGTTCTCGACAATATGTGAAGTCTGCCAACCCGCAGTGGGCCAGCGTGGTGGACTATGGTCTAACCCTTCTCACACTGAGAAGAGGCCCGTGTCCAGTTGTGGCACAGTATAATACAGGGCTGATATTATATGACTATTAAACATAAATAATAAAAAATGTGAGTCAATTACCCTGATGTTAATTGACTGTGCATCCCTAGATCAAACCAACTCAGCGTGGTGGCGAGACAACCACATTAACCAACGTGCCTTCCGTGTGGTTATTATATGTTAACCTCCGTGCCGCAGCGATAGTGAATGCGACTGCTGGTCGAAGCCTCGGGTTCGAATCCCGGGTCGAGCCAACAAAAAGTTATCGGGTTTTCCTGTTAAGAAATCTCAATACTCAGTATCAGCCCAGAGTTTGGAAGTTGGCTGTGTTAGACACTCCTGAAAAACACGTAAAACCGTTGGTCCTGCGCCTGATCTCTCACCGGTCTTGTCGGATTACCGTCCCATCGGATCATGAGAGTGAGGGAACAGAGAGTGCACTTGTGTTTGCGCACACACTTGTGCACTATAATATCTTCTGCGCAGATGGCCAGTCTTCGTTAAGATCGGTCGCCGTGACCGAATTTCGGTCTGGAAAACATTATAATTATTGTTTAAAATTTCAGGTACAAACTTACCATCTGGCCCAGTTATTTTGAGAGACGAATATAACGGGAGCAGCATTGTCTGCGAGACTTATAAGAAGCCAATTTCTCGGCGAACAATTGTAAATCTTTTTCGGAAACTGGAAACAAATTCAAGGTCGGGTGGGTATATTCTTTGGCCAGAAAATGTTGTAAATGTTATTACCATTTTTATCTACACTATATATAATATTATACAGAGGAAATATTAGATTTTTTGTTTATTTGTAAGGTATTACACAAAAAATTCGCAATTTAACTTAAAAATTCTGTCAGCATTAGGAAGCTGTATTATCACCGAGTAACACAGGCTACATTTTATTTTAAAACATACTGTTACTAACAAAACTTGACTTATTTTTTTACCTGGGTTAATGCTTTGACGCATACCTCTCCGCGGGGCGATGGAGAGGTTAGGTCGGGCTCACCGGGGGAAAGATACCCCGGTAATACCGCCTAAACCAACCACGGTGTTCCTCGGCGGATTCCGCGCGAATCGCTTTCACATGCAATCGCGACTTCGCCGAGGTTTCGGCCCGCTGTGTGAAACGGCAGGCCACTAGATAAGATACTTCCTCTAATGTCTCCTTGTGGGGGGACAAAAACACGACTCAGAGGCGCGCGTGGAAAAACGCTCGCCGTCTCTCGGACCTGGTGCTGATCGGGTGGCGAGCAGACTCACGCAGCCCACCACCCCCAGGTCAAACCTCAGGGTGGCTGGAGGTCTTGTGCCCTCCGGCGTCCGGTTTTGCGATTAAGGAGAGGCTTTAAGCGCTCCCTCTTCCGCTCTGCCACCTCCTTGATGGACATGACTTCCTCACAGAAGAAGGCGACGGCGTTCCACGACCTCTCGCTCCGGACCATAGATTAAACCACGGCCGGGACCGAGAGGGCAACCAATCCGACTGCCGCGATCAACTCACGGCGCTGCGATGCCCAGGCCAAAATGTGCAGTGCCGTATCCACAACAACATCGCTGCAGTCGCTGCAGTGATGACATCCGGGCGTCTCCTGCCGGCCTATGCGACACAGGAACTGGCCAAAATAACCGTGGCTAGTCATTACCTGCGACAGCCGGAAGATGAGGGAGCCATGCCGGCTCTCCAGCCACACTTCAAAAACGGGATGGCATGCCCGAACCAAAGTCAAAACCTAACCTAAGCTAACCCACTTTTAAGCGAGCGAAGCCGCGCGCAAAAGCTAGTATAAATATGTTAATCATCTCGCGAATGTTTGTGTTCTCAAATTTAAAGAGAAGTCGATGAATTGATTTAATTTTTACAGAATGTTGCACTTTGTTGCTTCCTGAATGGCTGCACGACTGCACGGATGACGTCGTGGTTTTTAGTGTTGTGGGTTCAATCCCCACACCGGACAAAAATTTGTGTGTTTCACAAATAGTTGTGCCGAGTCTGGGTGTTCTTTGTGTCCGTTGTTTGAATGTTTGTAAAGTCCCCCGCGACACAGGAAATTTTACTTGGACAGGAGATGTGGTTTAAAAAAAAAGGAATAAGGAATTGTGTTTTTTAAATCTTCTCCCTTAGCCTTTATTATTCGCAAGTCACTTGGGGTCGGCTTTTCTGGTCTAACCGGATTTGACTGGATATCAGTTTTTACACGGAGCGGCTGCCACCTGACCTCCGCAACCCGAAGGCTAACGATACCCTAAGGCTAGACCAGTGTCAGGATATTAGAGGGTACTGACTTTCCCAATAACGACTGCCATAGATGTTTTTATGGCAGCCGGGACCAACGGCTTAACGTGTTCTCCGAGGCACGGAGCAGGCGATAATTGTCAATCGATACGCACATAATTTCGAAAAGTCATATAACTTCCCAAAGTCAGAAGTGCGCGACGTGGGTTCGAACCCGAGACCCTCTGCATTGCAGTCTATTGGTCTCCCCACTGAGCTATCGCTGCTCTTATCTTATTGTGTCTTTTAAATAGGTACCTATTATTATAACATAAATTAGACAACAATTTATCTGATAAACAAATACGTAGTTGTTCCGAGTCTGGGTGTGGTGTCCGTTGTTTGAATGTTAGTGTAGTCCACCTGGGGGTGGTGGGCTGCGTGAGTCTGCTCGCCACCCGATCAGCACCAGGTCCGAGAGACGGCGAGCGTTTTTCCACGCGCGCCTCTGAGTCGTGTTTTTGTCCCCCCACAAGGAGACATTTGAGGAAGTATCTAGTAGTTAGTTAAAGTCCAAATTAAACCTAGTGCGGGCGGAACCTTTACAAAAAACAGTTTCTCCTTCAGTCGAGGTGTATTTGTCAAGGCATTGCAAATATTTGTAGATCACAAATGTTTGTCCCATGTAGGATTCGAAACCCCAACACTGAGTGCAGTGGCGAGGCGATCACTTAACCCACTGACATGTATTACAGGTACAGTTCCAGATTATTCAAATATTTGGATGATTGGCTGCGCTGTGCTTGTATCTGCAATGGCTATCGTTTTTCTCAGTATGATAATCTGGTGCAGGCTGAGCAGAAATAGAGCTACTCGCGAGGTATGTAGTACACAATATAAGTATGTATGTAATAAAATTATTGGGAAGAGAGGAATCTGCCACGCGCCCTCGATCACGACCCAGCTGTTACGCAATCGATTTTGCAATACCCACACTACACCGAAATACGACGGAAAATGAAATAAACGTACTTAATGCGTCCTGAATGATTCTGACAGATGTAAACAATGATCGGATTGAGAAACGGCAATGAATTGCCGTAAATCTCAGAGTTCGAAAAAATGGTATTACGTGACCTTGAGCTCAGAGGTCAAAGGTCATAGTCATTTCGGGGTATATCGACTATGCTGAGTCGAATGGCGTTGACCGCGAGACTGCTCTTACGGTTCTTGAGTTGAAAGTTGTATAACAGACGGACGGACGGACGGACGGACAAAGCTGTTGTATAAGAGTTTTTTCGAACTCTAAAAGTGATTTAATTCCAACATACCATACGAGGCTGTCTATTTTTAAATTTTATTAAGCATGGAACATCAGAATGCCAAACTACATAATATAATCAACAGAATCTCTTAAAACTAAGTAGTAGTGTAGCCCACGGCGATGTTCACAGGTTACCATTCGATTTATATACATATGTATGTATTTCATATACATATGTATGACAATTCAGTAAAATATACAAAGAATTACAACAAGTGAGAATCGGCAATGCATTGCCGTAAATCTTAAGAGTTCGAAAAAATGGTTCAAGTAATATGCAAAGGTCACGTGATACCACGTGACCGTGACGTCAGAGGTCAAAGTTCATAGTAATTTCGGGGTATATCGACTATGCTGAGTCGAATGGCGTTTACCGCGAGTCTCTAGCTCTTGCGGTTCTTGAGTTAAAAGTTGTATAACAGACAGACGGACGGACGGACGGACAAAACTATTGTATAAGAGTCTTTTCGAACTCTAAATAGTAAAAAAGTTAAATTCTGTGTAAGTTCAAAGGAGATGGTACACTAATTAGAATTCAGTATCTCATATACAAGTTTACGAAAACTTATCGCAGTGCATACAAAATGTCAATATGTTCAAAGATGGCATTGTATGTATTAGTCATTCGACGGTTTGGTGAACACAGGCCTGTATAACATGTAACTTGTGACTTTATATATCCTTTGCATAAAATGTATAATAATAAAACTAGGTACAAATTTACTGCAACCGTAATTTACCGACCGAGAAATACTTTTCGATTTTAAATTCATGATTGACACACTGTAAGTTGGAGAATATTATGATCCTTTGACGCGGCTGTCCCTATCCAGAGGAGTTCGGTATTGTCAACCTATTTCTATTGCAACGGTTGGGGTAGGCAGTCCGAGGATGCGTGACGGGTTCCTCTCTTCGGTCGTTCGGTTCTTCTCTTCATGGCGTAAATAATTTAATGACAATGGATTTATGCCATGTAACGCCTAATTCTATTCAATATTAGTACCTATGTAAACATACATATTTTGCAATACTAGTACTAGTAAGCAGCGAAAGCCTGGTAGACCGGTGAACTGCCACGCAGAGGTCTCGAATCCGATGTCTAGGCATACACTCAGAGGTATAATCAAAAGTGTCATGTTTCACTTCAAAAAGCCAGAGCTTTTTGAAGTGATGTTTAATATTAAATAGGTAATTACCGCTTGCTTCTAGTCTCTTAGTTTTCCGTAATGTTTTCGAAGACTTTTGAAGTCTGTCAACCACCCCTAGGATGGTGTTGTGGAATAACTGTCTACAACAACTGTTGTCCTCTCACTGAAAACAGTCTCGTAAACACAGCGACACATCAACCTAGACTGTTTGGACTTTGAACTATTAGAAGTTGAACGCTGCGAATCGTACGAGAGAGTTATATTTTTTTTACGCTCTATCCTTACTTACATCGACACCACTATGCACTGTCCCTTTCTGACAATTCTCTATTTAGTATGTAGCGTAGTTATGCATATATAGGGTGTCTAACTTGATGTGTAGCCGTGTGTACCAAGCATACATAGTTTACATGCAGAGCTGATGTATATTATATTTAGGATTACGGTCGCCAGTGTGCCTAGACTTGAAGAATGAGGCACGACCTACGTGTGTTACAATATAGGTGAGATATCTCTTCCAATATGTAGTGTATATTAACTCAAAAAAACAATTTTAAATTCCAGAATTCATGCACAAATTTGACACGAGACTTCGAAACGCAAATACCGAGGTATCCGAACCAATGGGAGAATACTTTAACCATCTTACAAGAAGGCACCATGGTGAACAACCAATTATACACCGGAGAAAATTTTCCAAATCACACAAAAAGAAAAAAATCTGACGACCATGTCTACCATTACCCTGTAGCATTGTGTAATGATTCTATTACCGGTGATACTAGGTTAGATGATAGTAAAACTAATATTACTAGAGGTTCTGGTGAAGAATATAGTAATGTACCAACTAACAGCAGTACTGAAGAGGATAAGTCTCAGTTGAGGATGGACAATAAGACGTATGCTAGTGTTTTGGATTCTATATTAAGAATTAAAAGGACCTCTGAGTATGTTGAACCAGCTTATAGTGTGGTTCATTTAACAGATTGAGGTTATGTGGGTATAATCCTAACTATAATATTTTAAATGCGAGTGTGAGTTTCTCTGTTACGCTTTCACGCCTGAACTACTCGACCTATCATTATGAAATTTCGCTTAAACTATGTTATCAGGAAAACACAAAAAGACCTAGGGTATCCTTCACCAGAAAAAAGTATTGTTGCCGAGAGATAGCTAGTAATCGAATTATTCGAATGATTCGATTCATATTAAATCATTCAAATGATTCGAATAATATTAAATCAGTTTTATGTCGACATATATATTTTTAAAAAGCGCCTACTTGAAATATCGTTGGACTAAGCAAATTAGCAAACAGTAAAACGTAGCCGTTTGAGTTTTAAAATGTGGATTGAAGGTTATGAAATGACGGAATTAATACCTACGTATAACCAATGGAGTATTTATTTACCTGCCAATTGCTGGAACGCCAGACATAATTAAAAAAACGCTGGCTGGTTTGATCGCTCGCAGGCCGCTGCAGCTCAAAACGTCCATTCTGAACACAAAAGTGGCGGCAGCCTTATTTAACTATTAGGTTACGCACTTTACGCTATTTTAAAGGTAGTGGTTCCGCGATTAAGTTATTGTGACTTCAAGCCAGGAGAGGACAGGAGGACAGGTGGGCCCACACCAGAATCATCAGAAGCCCAAATTGTCTGGCGTTCAACTAAAAATGCTAAGATTGTGATGTATAATATAATAATAATAAATTCTTATTGCCCAGAAAAAGTACATAGTTTAAAAAACAGCAATGTTAACACAATATTAGGTGAAGACAATATTTGTTAGAACACTGATACCCCCCCGGCCGTAGTTCAGTCTATGGTCCGGAGTGAGAGGTCGTGGAACGCCGTCGCCTCCTTCTGTGAGGAAGTCATTTCCATCAAGGAGGCGGCGGAGCGGGAGAGGGAGCGTTTGAACCCTCTCCCCAACCGCAGAGCCGGGCGCCGGAGGGCGCAGGACGACCTCCAGCCACCCTGAGGTTTGACCTGGGGGTGGCGGGCTTTGTGGGCCTGCCCGTCATCCGTTCAGCACCAGGTCCGAGAGGCGGCGTGCGTGTTCCCACGCGCGCCTCTGTTTCCAGTCCGTCTCCCCTCTAGGGGAGACAGTAGGGAGTTTTTAGATGTGCCTATAGGGTAGGTCTTTCGTGTAGTGGCCTGCCGTTTCATACGGCGGGCCGAAACCTCGGCGGGGTCGCGACCGCATGCGAAAGTGATTCGCGCGGCCCCGTCGATAGTGGTTTTGTCGAGGAATAACGTGGTAGGTTTAGTCGGTATTCCGGGAGGTACTTTTTATTCTTAACATCTTTCTTTTACCCCGGCGAGTCCGACATAACCCCTCCGCCCGCCCCCGCGGAGGGGTATGCGTCAGGCATTCCCAAGGTAAAAAAAAAAAAAAAACTCATACCCAAAGTAAGATTTAACTTGTGTCATGGGCCCCTCTCAATTTATTTATTTAATAACATTATGATCTCTTTATAATTCTTGCAATATACAAAATAGAAATAGAAGATGATTAGGGTATGGGTATGTGTCATGTGTTTGATGGTGGGTGTATGTATGTGTGTGCGTGTGTGTATGTATGGATGTATGCTTTGTGCGTGCCTGACATTTTGATTACAGAGTGGTTATTTGTATATGTGGTGTATTTATTTATGGACAACCAAGAAAGCATACACTAATTAAAAACATTGTGATAAAACATAAATACTGATACATTATGTAGTGCTGCCTTACATACAGGCTGCCACGGCATGCATTAACAATTAAAAAAATATATTTATTTATGCTCGTCTGAGAAATTACGATAAAGTGACATCACTTACATTAAACAAAATACAAACAAATAATGGCATTTATATAATAAAAATGAAACTAATAATAATCATTACAAATTGCATGCATAGTGTTTACATATAAATTATATAAAAAACGGAAATTAATATTATGTATGTATCTTATGTGGGAGCCAGTCAATGCCGACCGGTGACACTTCGACCCAGTGGGATCTTTTGTGTCGACACTCTGCCAATAACGACTGCCACAGATGTTCATGGCAGGCGGGACCGACGGCTTAACGTGCTCTCCGAGGCACGGAGCAGGCGATAATTGTCAATCAATACGCACATAATTTCGAAAAGTCATATAACTTCCGAAAGTCAGAGGTGCGCGACGTGGGTTCAAACCCGAGACCCGATGCATTGCAGTCTGTTGGTCTCCCAACTGAGCTATCACTGCTCAATTAATATGATAGTAAGTTATTAACCTTTTGAACGCCGACGTCGTCTATACTCGACATGCGCAAGCGTGCCCTGTGCGCCAACGTCGTCTATACTCGACAAAACTGTTTTTGTCGGTTCACAGAAAAATACAAAATAAACATATTAAATCATTAGTTTTCTGTGTTTTAGTGATACAACTTAAAAATTGAATCCCCAATTATTACTTAATTGTATACAGCAAACAAAATTGTTATTAGTTATTGAAATATTTGATCATAAAAAACAATATATAATATATCGATTTTCGGGCTTGGCGTACAGGACATGGAGGCGCCGTTATGGCGTGGCGTTCAAAAGGTTAATTATTATAAAACTTAAAAATTACTTATAATACTCAAAATCTTAAAACGCTGACAGTAATTAAAATTATCATCAAATAATGTCATAATATAATAATTATTATAATTTAATTAAAGATAATTGAAATAAATTAGAATAAAATAAATTAATAAATGAATTCAATTCTACATAAACTTGTCGACCAATATAGATTTAAACTTGGGCAAGGAGTAGGATAAATCTGTATCCATATCAGGCAGACGTGACAGGCGACTGTATTGCACTTGCATTCTGTTGATAGATGAGAAATGCCCTAGATTTGTCCTAGAGGTTTTGGCGTCTATCTAGACGACCGAGCAAGTTTGTATGGCACATTCATATTTATTCGACCAAGTAAATGAGAGCAGTCAACATGTTACGCAATACGAATCCAAGTAGCTTAAAACTATGTTATCGACATGAGTGTGAAAACGCAGCCTGTTATCGATATGAATACCAAGATCACGAATGGCATCCCTTTCCTGAATTTCGCGATCGTTAACTATATAATTTTGAAAATAAGGACTTGTTTTTCTGAGAGGTTCATATGGTAACACTTTTCAACGTTAAGTAACATCTTGTTATCGAGACACCATTCGGAAAAACGATCAAGGTCTTCTTGCAGTCTGTGCGTATCATAATCATTGTCAATACGTTTTACAATTTTAATGTATGTTGATCATTGCTTTAGAAAGAGGCAGGCTGGCGCAGCTGCCAGACACAATAGCTTTTTAATTATATCTGGTACTAGGTTTTGCCAGCAGCTTGGATTGCATAAATGTAGGTTGGGTTAGGTTAGTAACAGTACTTTTTCTGTTCTCCTGGTAACGTGGATGCGAAATTTCATAGTGATCGGTCAAGTAGTTAAGACGTAAAGCGTAACAAACAAAAAATCTCACATTCGTATTTATAATATTAATTAGGATATGTTATAAAAATTAAGTAGCACTTAATGGTTAACTTTTTTTAAAAGAGTTGATCAAAAACTTTAAATTGTAATGTTAATTTGTATGATAATTTATGTTTATGTCATAAAATAAGTCCGTGAGATTGAAAAATAAAATGCATTCAATTCAAGTAATTACATATATTGTGTATATTTCAACATGGGATTTTACATTTATCGTCTAACTTATATTACATTAAAATAACTGCAAGAACCATTAAGTTAAGTACTACGTACACACGGCTACACATCAAGTTAGACACCCTATATACACATAACTACGCTACATACAAAATAGAGTATTGACGGCAAGGGACAGTGCATAGTAATGTCGATTTAATCGTAAGGATAGAGCGTAACAAAAAAATAACGCACTATCTCGCACGATTCGCAGCGTTCAACTTCTAATAGTTCAAAGTCCAAACAGTCTAGGTTGATGTGTCGCTGTGTGTACTAGAAAAGACATATCAACTAAATTGTTTGTAACACGAGTTAAAGTATAGGCTCTCTAACTCAAATTAATTTCCTATTAAGAACCAATATTAAACTAATCAGCAGTAGTGTCATGGACAGGATAACATATTTTTTGCAATATTAATGAAGCACTGACATAGGTAGTAAACATGATGACTTTGCACTCAAACGTGTCGTTGCAATAATTGCCGAAGTAAGTCAGAGAGCGTGCACTCTACTACTGTTAATACAAACAATTTATTAAATATAGCTTTTGCCCACGGCTTTATTCACATAGAAGTAGGATGTGTTATGTTGGAAACAGTTGTTTCTAATAGCAAAAGAAATTTTAAAATCTGTTACCTATGTAGCCTTTGAGCTAAATTCTTACAAACAAACAAAAAAAAACATATCCTTTATCTTGATAATATTCGTATAGATCTCTTCTTATATCTTCTTATATCGTATAGAACTCCTCTAGTACAAATACTTAATAACACAATGATGTAAATTGGTATTAAAACTATTAACCGTATTCCTTGTTTGGTATATCAGCATACGTGCCATAGAGTTAACCATATGTAACAGGTACTAAAGGAAACATTTCAAATTGATGTTTAAAATATGTAAGAGTGCATGCTCTCTATCTCACTTAGTCGATTATTGAAACGACATGTTTAAGTGCAAAATTGTAATACATATTAAAAACATGCCGTTGTATTATGTATTACGATACTACTTAATTAATATTGCACTCAAACGTATCGTGCCATCACGTGGCTCAGAGTAAGTTAGAGTGCACGTACTTCGAACTCGTGAGCCAAGGTATCTATACTCCATTTGGTTAGGTACTTAAATAAAAGTAAACAATCTTGATGAGACTTTTTACACGAACACATTTTAAACAAATAAACTACTGCTTAAACTAACGGTTCAATTGATTTAGTCGTCGTTATTGTTGTATTTACATTGATCTTTAGCAGCATTTTATTTTTAAACTGAGTTTTTAGATAAACGGACACATCAAGATTGTTTACCTTTAGTTAAGTACCTAACCAAATCGAGTATAGCAGCACATGAAAGGAACTTCCAGTCGTAGTTCTAGTAATTATTTTAACAAGTTATGCTATGACAGATGTTCTATTTCAAAGAATATATAATTATATTTTAATAACTTTCCTTTCTACATAGACAATGGTAAATATCACCATTATTATACATAATATATCGATAGTAGAGATGTGAACACACACGACTTAATAGCTCTAAACTTATTCGATGCATGAAATCGATTCTGATATAAAAAAATTATACTAGTAAATTGTATTCTTATTTATTTGAATAAAAATATTAATTTAAATAAATGTAAAGCGTTGTATAATGTAATGTAAAATGAAGTTGAAAACTTTAAAGCGGAAGAAATGTATAAATATATTTATTTATTTATTTTAGGAAAGCTTACAGTCTAATAAAACATTTGATCAGTTACAATTAAGGTACACATGTTGCTAATTACAAGATTTCACATAATAATTTGTACACCACTTGTATAACTATTCTGATTTCCTATGAATTAGTTAACGGATCTTCAACTAAACAAATGAAAAAAGAAAAGAAAGAACACAGATAAAAATAACAACAAAAAACAAAAAACATAAAAAGCAATAATAATTCATACACATCAACCAGAAAAACACATCGTAATATAATAAAGATTAAGCGAGATAAAAAAAAAACAATTAATCTATAAAGAAATCTTTAACAACTTTATTTTTGATGGAGTTCGAACTTGTACAAAAGAAGTCAATATACAATTTCGATGAAATCTTGTTAATTTCAATTATATACTTAGTAGTAAGCCTAAGAGGAAAATATTAGATGTCTGCAAAATTATAATATCATATTAATGAAGTAGAAAATTATTAAAGATGGTATTGGCAATTAGTTTTTACTATCTACACTATTTTTACTATCAGCTATTAAATAGGTATGCTTCAGAATATTGTTACCTATGTATTTGCCAAAAATATAGTAGGTACCTAACAAAGTAATAATTAAAATTTATATCTAATCAATTAATCATCATGATGTTCGACTAACTTTAAATCGATTCTGTATTTCGTTTTATCGATCTAAAATTGCAATTTTGCCACACCCTATCACTCAACGTTTCACGGAATATGAAAGTGATGGAGCGATTCAACTAAAAGAGCTTATGTTTAACTTGCCCGTATTTTAAAACTAACCTTATAATTCACACTATAAAGTCTAAAATTAACTGTCATTATTCCACCATATATGACTCAAGGGTAAGGTATTGTTGGAAGTGAATGGGAACTCACACTTTGCGAATAAATGCATGAGGATTTTACACATTTGAAATTGAACTTTAACTTATTCAATTTAAACAGCAATTCATTTGGGAGGCCTTGAATACTTACATCATTAATAAGTTACGAAATACCAAACACATGGGACACCACAAGTACTTACGCGAATAGCAACAAATGCATGACTAAAGTTAAAAGAATGAAGTCTTAATCACCCAATAAATAAAGTTGTAAATGAAATGCTAATAATACGTACTTAGGACAATTTGGCGATGGTGAAAGTTGTATTAGTTCCTCGCTCGAAATTTGTATTCAGTTTGGCGGCAAAACTGACGGTCGCTGGTTCAGCTTGATTACTTTAATTTTACTTTTTAAATATGGTGGTATTTACGATGTGATATTGTGAAATGTGTTTTAAATAAATAAAAAAGTTTTATTTATTCCGTGTAGAGTGTAAATTGCAAACGTTTAAAATGTATGTGGAATGGGCTGTGTTTCTCTTCCTACTTTCTTTTGGTGAGTACTTATATACAAATATGTTTAGTTTAAACATTGAAGTTTCCACATTGGTTCATGGTAAACAACATTTTAACGTACAGATACATTAGAAAATTACTCTGTGGTTTACATCAAGTATTATAGACACGATTTTAGTCTCATAAACTAAAAAAAAGGCTATATTTTATCGAATACATATTATAAATAATTTTTATTTGCAATTTCAATGCTATTTGTGTAGCAATTTCGTGTTAAGTAGAATAAAACAAAAGTTTATACAAATCACAATATTGTACAATTTCTATAATATGTGACAATGTCATTAATTTTAGTCACGTTTTTCTTTTAAGGTTTAAAGATCATAAAATGAATAAATAAATACTAAAATATTAGTTACGTAAGTGCTTATAACTTCTATAAACAAGAAGTTTCAAAGCAAACAGATAGTTACAGTAGCGCAGAAAGTAATGATTATGTAACGTGTTTTTTTAATTGTTTTGTAACCATTATAGCGTTGGCGAATCGTAGCACTTAATGCTTTAGAAGTATGAATATTAAATAGATACTACTGATGTTATACACCTAGTATAATGAATTATTAGTATTATTAATTATTATTATTATGAATTATGAACGGTTCTATACCCCGTTGGTACAGTAAGTACGCGTATGTCTCTCACATAGTAGCAAATACATGTCTAGATTAAGTTTTTTTTGTGCAATTTTGTATTTTGTTGCTATGTGAGAGATAAACAATAAACTATATTATTATTATTATTATAACAGAAGGACAACTCTCATAAAAAATCTGTTTAAAATAGAATTGCGATTTAGTCTAATAAACCTTAAACATGAACTAAAATGCATTTTATGTGTATTTTTGATGTTAATTTTAATTTAGGAGATTACCATTTGTTATATTTATGACATTGAGACAAGATCGGAACTCTATTTTAAACAGTTTTTATTACAAGAATCGGCTTACGTTATGCTGATTGCGAGGTCCCGATTTTGAATCCTGGGTCGAGTAATATTATTATGATTTTCTGAATTTCCTAATAACGATATTGGATTCGCCATATTATATCATGGCATCTATCATCAGTGTATACAGTGAAATGTGAGTAGGTATTGCATAATTATGCTTCTGTCTATCTGCAACCTGTGGGATAAATAAATAGGTTAATCTCATGACTGTTGAGTGAACATAGAGGTGTTCATAAAATGCTCAACTATTGAGCGTTAGGTGAACACACGGATATAGACGCACTATTATTGGTCATGGATGTTTTCGTCACCGAATCATTAGTAATACTTACTAATATTATAAATGTGAAAGTTTGGATGTTTCTCAATCAAGAGTGTCATACTAGACCTATGTTTATCAAAATTGGTTTAGCTGTTTAATCGTGATAGTGCAATAAACAGATACACGTAGTGTACAACGATTTGATATATATCGTTATGTTGTCCATTTATTTTTAATACTAAATAATTAAAAAATAATAATTATGAGTATATAATGTCGGCCCTGTATTAAACTGTCCCACAGCTGGGCACGGGCCTCTCTTCATTGTGAAAAGGATTAGGCCATAATCCACCAAGTTAGCCCAGTGCGGGTTGGCTGGCTTCACATAGGTATCTTCGAGAACATTATGTAGAACCAGGCATGCAGATTTCCTCACGATGTTTTCCTTCACCGTTAAAGCGAGGGATAATTAACTATTCAATACACACATAACTTCCAAAAGTCAGAGATGCCTTGGGGTCGAACACGTGACCTCTATGTGGGAGTCCAACGGTCTCTCAATAGGCTATTTATTACCATTATTACCAGTACTAATCTTATTGTCCCGCAACGTAAGAATTCAGGAGCATTAACAAAAAGTTACTGGGATTTTTGTCATGAATGACAAATAATGCCGGTGGTAGGTTGGTACTGCGTTCGTTCTCTCTCCGGTCATGTCGGCTTGCGGTTCCATCCGATTATGAGAGTTAGGGAACAGAGAACGAACTTGTGTTTGTGCATACACTTGTGTACTATAATATCCTGCGCAGCTGGCCAACCTCTAAGTACTGAATTCTGTCTAGGAGACCTTATTAGATGCTCTAAGTAGCAGCGACCTGATACTAATCCTGGTACTACATCACTACCATCTACTACTCGTAACGTTATGCTAGTCAACCCGCTTGAGAGGCGTGGTTGACCTATGAAATTAATTCGAATTTAAAAAATATACAACGCGATTAAAAGATTTGTTTTTCCAATAACAACATGTGTAGTAAAAAACCAAATTATATAAAATAATGTTAGACTAGACGTTAAGCAAAAGTTCAGGGCGTGGTTCTATAAGGCTTGTGCCGTGGTCTTTGTTTATAAAGACCACTTACCTTCAAGATGGCAGCGCAGCGGAAGGAGCTGCAACTAGGCGCGGTCTTGCTTTTATAGGGCAGCTACCGCCGGCAGGGGCAGAGAGGTGCGCCACCCCACATTGGCTCGCGCGCAGTTGCCATGACGCAATCGTTCGACGTGACATAGTATACCCATACAGGTATTGGAAGTACCCGGTATTATAATACCGATTTTCCACTTACTACCAGACCACTGGCTAACCTACCTTCAAAAGCTATTCATAAAATATACAGGCCTGTGAAACTCGGTATCTTCTATAAACTCTGCTTCCATATATTTGTATCAGCAAAACTTGAAAGGAATTTTATTTTTATAAATTGATTAGCTGACCCGCGCAACTTCGTCTGCTTCACATAAGAGAATTTTCCCCGCTTTTGCAACGTTTTTCATTTATGCTCCGCTCTTATTGATCATAGCGTGATGTTATATCGATATCGAATCGATAATTGGACTAACCAACACTAAAAGAATCTTTCTATTCGAACCAATAGTTCCTGAGATTAGCGTGTTCAACCAAACAAACAAACAATCAAACAAACTCTTTAGCTTTATAATATAAGTATAGATTTGAAATTTGCACTCAATGAAATTAAACTGCTATATACGGATTTTATCGCGTTGTTTATTTGACACTTTATTACAAAATTTTGAAAATTGTTACGCTACTACTATTAAACTTTACCAATTTTTAAGCTAATTAAATTATTATTAAACTATTTAGATTTAATTTATTTTTACACTTTCCCCGACGTTTCGGTTGCTTTTCAGCAGCCATGGTCACGGGGAGACTGAGATGGCAGTTGTCTCAATGTTCCAGTGTAGTTATTTCAAAGTACTCGAACATAATTTAATCATTGGTGTTTCTATTTACGCAGAATGAGCTCAAAGTATCATGAAGTCTAGCTGTGGTTTGCTTCTTCTTGGGTTTGACTATTTTTATTACTGAATCCCAAGCTGGTGGTACATTCCAACCATCTTCTCTATTAAAATTAGGATGTTTTTTGATTTCAATAGCCTTGCGAAGCATCCTTGGTAGGAATCGGTGTTCTTTAGCGAGAATCGGTGGTTTGTCAAATCTCAGGTAGTGGTTGGTCCCCTGTTGCACATGTTCACACACAGCAGACTTCAACGAGCGTTGGTGTTTTACATCAGCTATGTGTTCTTTTATGCGGGTGCCTATGTTTCTCTTGGTTTAACCAATGTATGAGAGTCCGCAGTCACAATCTATTTTATAGACCCCTGCATCTTGTAAAGGTATCATCTTGTAAACGTCGGGGAAAGTGTAAAAATAAATTAAATCTAAATAGTTTAACAATAATTTAATTAGCTTAAAAACTAGTAAAGTTTAATAGTAGTAGAGTAACAATTTTCAAAATTTTGTAATAAAGTGTCAAATAAACAACGCGATAAAATCCGTATATAGCAGTTTAATTTCAATGAATAATATTCGCGTAAACAGAAGACCATATTTGCACTCAATATTGCATTTCTATAAAAGAGAGAGTTCTGTGACATACTTTTCATACGAAAGTTTTCACGAGAATGGGTAATTAACTACAGGTTTTTTCGTCCCTATTCTCTATTAGCCAGAGCCAAATCGTAGCGTCGGATAAATAATACCTAATTATCGGACTCATTTAACATACTTAATTAATTAAATAGATGCAATATAATAATATATAGAAAATTTCTATCTAATTATCATTAAAAAAACATTTATTATATTAAGTAATCATTACAATTAACAATGACTGTAATCTATTGCCTAATCATTGACTAAATACACTAAGTAAAATGCCTAATAATCACCTACTTAATACTAAGTTAAAAGCACACAATTATTAAAATTAAACTACTATATACGGATTTTATCGCGTTGTTTATTTTACACTTTATTACATAATTTTGAAACTGTTACACTACTACTACTAGATACTATTAAACTTTACTAATTTTTAAGCTAATTAAATTATTAAAACTATTTATATTTAAGTTTACACTTTCCCCGACGTTTCGATTGCTTTTCAGCAGCCATGGTCACGGGGAGACTAAGATGGTAGTTGTCTCAATGTTCCATTGTAGTTATTTACGCTGTTTCTATTTACGCTGAATGAGCTCAGAGTATCATGAAGTCTAGCTCTGGTTTGCTTCTTCTTGGGTTTGACTATTTGTATTACTGGATCCCAAGCTGGTGGTACATTCCAACCATCTTCTCTATTGAAATTGAAAAATACTTAAATATAAATAGTTTTAATAATTTAATTAGCTTAAAAATTTGTAAATTTTAATTGTATCTAGTAGTAGTGTAACAGTTTCTAAATTATGTAATAAAGTGTAAAATAAACAACGCGGTAAAATACGTATATAGTAGTTTAATTTCAATGAATAACATTCACGTAAACAGAAGACAATATTAAGCACACAATTACATCATTACTAATATTAAATACGAATGTGAGTTTGTTTGTTTGTTACGCTTTCAAGCTTTAACTACTCGACCGATCATCATGAAATTTCGCATACCTACACGGTGTCATAGGAACAGAAAAGTAAATAGGGTGCCTTCTATCTAGAAAAAAGTAATCTTACTTACCTATCCTAACTTACATTTATGCAAGCAAAGCCGCAGGTAAAATCTAATTATAAATACGAATGTAAGTTTGTGTGTTTGTTGTCTATTACACCTTAACTACTCTCGATCTCGATCATCACGAAATCTTGCATACACGTTGTCTGAGGAACAGAAAAGGACGTAGTGTACCTTTCATTCAGAAAAAAGTACTGTTTCTGAGGGATATAAATTTATTGATATAATCTAAATTAACTCGAACAAAGACGCGGGCTAACTCTAGTCATATTATTACAGATATGTATGTATGTATGTATGTATGTATATGTCTTGGCTAAGGCCAACGCAAAGTAGAACGTACCTTTCTCTGTCTACCCTTTGAAGGACATAGCGTAGTGTTAAATGTTAATGTTAGCATCCGGATTATATCCGAATTAAATCTGGGTCAACCTTGCTTGTGGTAATTTTTATTATGTTTAAAGTAGTATTAAAAAAATTGAAGGTCTGTCAATGTATTTTAGCAGAATTTAAAAAGAAGATTCTGCGTTTAATCTATGTTTATGTAGGTATGTTAATTATAAAGGAATTGTAAACTGGCAAAATGTCCGATCACATATTTTTCACTTTTATACTATTTCGTACGCCGCAATGTAATGCAATGCAAGAAATCGCGAATCAAATAATCTATATAATATATAAAATCTCATGTCACGGTGTTTGTGGTCGCAATCCTCCGAAACGGCTCGACCGATTTTATGAATTTTGTTATGTATATTTGGTAGGTATGAGAATAGGTCGTAAAGTATATTTCATACCTCTTAAGTGATTAGGGTGTCCCTATCCAGCAGAACAACGTTTGCCGGGTCAGCTAGTATAATATAAATATCTGAGACATCTCAGATAAACGAGAAACTCGAAAAATTAAAAGGCCATGTTACTAATTGTTAGGTCACATTGTGACATCAATTATATTGAGGGTGAAGATGTTGATGATCATCGTCAGCTAACGAGCACATTCTGCGTTGCTCCTGATTATTAACTTAGTCCCACCCGAGAATTAAACCCAGAACTTGTCGATCACCAAACATAGGCTCAAACTTAAACGCAGGTTCAATTAGTAATTATAGCTTTATAAATTTTACAACAATTTCAGAGTTCACGTAGAAAGTTTGGAATGTCAGCCAATCAATCATCTTCAAACAAAAACAGTAACAAAAAACTGACTTCCCATCGTCTTTAGTAACTTTCTACTAATTAAACTATCTCATTAGCGTTTCCATGAGAGTTTCAAGATAAAAAGTATGTAAAAGCAGTCTTATATAATAATAATGTCCTCCAGACCGAATTTCGGCCACGGCGGCCAGTATTAACAGAGACTGACCATCTGCGCAGGAGATATTATAGTGCACAAGTGTGTGCGCAAACACAAGTGCACTCTCTGTTCCCTAACTCTCATGATTCGATAGGACGGCAATCCGACATGACCGGAGAGAGATCAGGCGCAGGACCAACGGCTTTACGTGTTTTCCGAGGCACGGGGGTGTCTAACACCGCCAACTTCCTACCTCCGGGCTGCTATTGAGATTTCTTTACAGAAAGACCCAATAACTTTTTGTTGGCCCGATCCGGGATTCGAACCTGAGACCTCATGCACAGAAGTCGCATTCACTACCGCTGCGCCACGGAGGCAGTCTTATATAGAAATATAACATTGTGTAAAAAATTTAAGTCAATCTATTGACTACTTTTCGAATTTTGTGGAACATACGACAATCAAATATTTATATACAGCATGTCCCGTAAGGGGTGGATAAGTCTGAACCATTTTATAGTAGAGTATAGCTATTGGTGGGCCAAAAACACAATAATAAAATGTTTGCCAGGTAATACCGATGAAATGTATTTTCTTTAAGTAAATACATTTTTTACAATTCTTAGCTTTTCTGTATACCATTGCTATAAATTAATGAAAACCATTAAAAATGTGTGTTGGCCGATTACTGTTGGAATTTACAAAGAGATCTCCCTGAAGCCACTCATTCAAGGAAATCATATAAAAGATAATTTAACAGCGTTTAAACAACTTGAAAACGGCTGAAAATATGTATATTTCGGCATGGTATATACATTATTTTATCCTGTGTAAATACGAGGTTATTGCTATTAATTTGCAGGAGTAAATTTCATATTCATAAATACTACCTAGGAATATTTTATTTTTATTTTGGGCCTCCTTTAGCTCTAATTAGTGGAGTAGTGTCCTCAATGACGTAGTGGTTAGTGTACCCTACTGCCACGCCTGAGATCGCGGGTTCAATTCCCGCACAAGTCAAATATTTGTGTGCATGGGCATGGAGGTTTGTCTTGGTCTGGGTGTTTCTATGTATAATATGTATGTATTTACAAAAAAATCTATATATGTATATTTATCCATTGTCTAGTACCCATAGTACAAGCTCTGCTTAGTTTGGGCTAGATGGTGTTGCGTGTATGTGATAGAAAATTAAAAAATATATGTTGTATATATAATATTTATAATGTCTCTCCGTCTCCCCGTGACCATGGCGGCTGAAAAGCAACCGAAACGTCGGGGAAAGTGTATAATTAAAATTAAATTAAATCTAAATAGTTTTGAATATAATTTAATTAGCTTAAAGTTAGTAAAGTTTAATAGTAGTAGTAGTGTAAAAGTTTTCAAAGTTATGTAATAAAGTGTCAAATAAACAACGCGATAAAATTCGTTTAAAGTAGATTAATTTCAATGAATAATATTAGGTGTACCCTTTCTTTACGATACGCCTTATATGTAAAGCGAGTGGTTTTTATTCTCTCTTTATTTATTTACTAGCTGCCCGGACAGACTTCGTTCTGTCAAAAGTAATTTTTCTTTTTTTTATGTTTACTTTATCACTAAGGAGTATGAAAAATAGATAGTAGCCGATTCTCAGACCTACTAAATATGCATATAAAATTGCATAATAAATCGGTCAAGCCGTTTCGGAGGAGTATGGTAACTAACATTGTGACACGAGAATTTTATATATAAGATTTAGGGGCATATGTCCAAGAGAGGGTATGAAAAGACCCCTTGATACCACAAAATTTAAAAGCAGCTTAATATAACCGATGATGCCTCCGTAACAAATAGTTCTATTTATAGACAACAGCAACAAGCAAGCGCTATTTTTTAAGCATCACCTATACCAGTTGACGAAATGTAAGTATATTCCACTTCTACCTGCAGCAGGAAGGAGAATACAGGCTTGTGTTCACTGGCGCCAACTCCATAAGACCTAGGAGTACCCTTCAATATTTTATGCAATAATAATATATCTATATATTAATACGTGAAGCAAAAACTTTGTACCCCTTTTTACGAAAATTGCGCTGTCAGAGGACTATGAACTTTGGCACAGTTAAAGTTTATATGCAGAAGGATTGTCGAATCCTAATATTTTCATAAAATATAATGCATATTTATATAATAATCAGAAATATATTAAATTAATGAAAAACACTACACACACACAACCATGCATTTGACATACGCAGTCGAATCGCGTTCGTACTATTTCGGCATTGTTCGTCTGACGTCGTACAATTCTTTGTAATTATGGTTACCTATAAGTTACCAAAGTTACAAGTTCTCTTTATTACAAAAAGCAAAAAAAAACAAAGTAGCAAGCTTAGAAATTTTGGTCGAATTTTGACCACTAGGCGACCGCTAGTATATAATAATAATATCAGCCCTGTATTAAACTGTCCCACTGCTGGGCACGGGCCTCTTCTCAGTGTGAGAAAGGTTTGGGCCATAGTCCACCACGCTGGCCTAGTGCGGGTTAGCAGACTTCACATAATTATCTTCGAGAAGATTATGGAGAACTCACAGACATGCAGGTTTCCTCACGATATTATCATTCACCGTTAAAGCAAGCGATAATTTAATTAACGATTTAATACGAATATAACTTCGAAAAGTCAGAGAAGCGAGCCTTGGGTTCGAACTCGAGACCTCTGAGTGGCAGTCCAACAGTTTCCCACTAGGCTATCGCTGCTGATTTTATCCCATGCCCCTGGATAATTAACAATAGATAACTGTTTAAACTATATTCATCAGTTTTCATTTACTATTGATGGATAATGATGTTTACATTATTATATAATTTTTCAAAGACGCTTACCTGTCTATGTATATTATATTACTAGACTTTGCACGTGGCTTCGCTCTATTAACAGTTATCTATATACTTATTTTAAATTATTATAAATTGCTATTAAGCCAACTTTTAAATGTGTATGTCTTTTTTTTTTAACTTTTAATTATAAATTTTTCATACTTAACATTTAATTCGATATTACAACTTCTTTTATGTAATGACCAAATATATGTATTAGACTTAAGTAGTGGGGAAGGCACTGTTTCCTGGGATACAGGCTACAACCTAGTCCAGGAGGCAGAGCTCACTTTAATTTATTACTTATTTGAAGGCTAATAAATCAATTATCATTAAAAAGCAAAAAAAAAACAAAACTGTTTTCTAGATAATATGTACTCTATGTCCTTTTCTGTTCCTCTGACAACGTGTATGCGAAATTCCATGATAATCTGTCGAGTAGTTAAGGCGTGAAAGCATAACAAACAAATAAACAACCTCACATTCGCATTTATAATATAAGTTATTTTATTGGCTATAAAAAATACTTTTGTCAAGTTTTTAGAACTTATTATTTTAGCCCCTGCTTATGTTAATGTATGTGTTTGCCGTTTGCCGATGCGAAACAGCCCAGGTGTTTGTTCAGAGATTGTGTTGTGTTCGCACAGATATTACATAAGTTAGCCTTGTGTGTAACTGCGAGTATGTATGTCACAACAGATCTCACGTCTCGCCAATTATATACAGGTTTTGTCACAGTTTTAAGATATTTTGTTGTGTCAAGGTTATTACTAAAACATCTTGATTATCATGCAAGATGTTTTATCACGTAATGCAGCATGCATCTAGTAGAGGCTTAGATAAGGATCTTATAAGCAGAGCTATCCAACAACTATAGTTTTTAATGTTTTTATAATCTGCTATCGTAGGGTATACGATGTATACTAAACATATAACCAATGAAGTCTATTTCTTATAAGTAGGAAGGAAGAAAAAAACATCGTGCGGCAACTTGCGTGTCTGAGAGTTCTTGATTATGTTATCAAATATGTGTGAAGTCTGCCAACTCGTTGTTGGCCAGCGTGGTGGACTGTGCCCTAATCCTTCTCACACTGAGAAGAGGCCCTTACCCAGCAGTGAGACCTTCATAACAACGCTGATATTTGTAAGTCAATAGCACAATTCAACAGCAAATGGAAGGGATACCAAAACGGATAAATAGTACAATTATTAAGAATATCATATTAAATATTATTAAGAAGCGATAGCTCAGTGGGGAGACCAACAGACTGCAATGCAGAGGGTCTCGGGTACGAACCCACGTAACACACCTCTGACTTTCGGAAGTTATACATGACTTTTCGGAATTATGTGCGTATTGATTGATAATTATCGCCTGCTCCGTGCCTCGGAGAGCACGTTAAGCCGTCGGTCCCGGCTGCCATGAACATCTGTGGCAGTCGTTATTGGGAAGTCAGTACCCTCTAATATCCTGACACTGGTCTAGCATTAGGGTATCGTTAGCCTTCGGGTTGCGGAGGTCAGGTGGCAGCCGCTACGTGTAAAAACTGATATCCAGTCAAATCCGGTTAGACCAGAAAAGCCGACCCCAAGTGACTTGGGAATAATAAAGGCTAAGGGAGAAGAAGGAAGTTCCTGAGATTAGCGCGTTCAACCAAACAAACAAAGAAACTCTTCAGCTTTATAACATTAGTATAGATGGTAATTAATTGTGATTATTATATATTATTTTTTTACTGTTACTGCAGTAACAATGAAGAATTACTATTATTATCTATGATAGAGCACATCGACTTAATGACGCTGACTGCACGCGAGCTAGCGTATAATGGGTGCTGGGATCTTACGCGCATTATCGGGATTGGCTGTGTATCGTAAATAATTTGACTGATTCAAACTATTTACGATGCATTCAGGCTTAGTGGTTTAAGTGGTCGCTCGCTACAGACACTATGCCGAGTGTTGTGGGTCCGAATCCCACACGGGACATAAAATTGTGTGATCCACAAATGGTTGTTTCGAGTTTGGGTGTTTTTTTCTGTCCGTTGTTTGAATGTTTGTAAAGTCCTTGCGACACAGGATTTATACCTAGTCTTCTTATAAAACTTTCTTTTATCTACATTCTATCCATCATCTTATAAAAAAAAAATAAGCTATGCATTTATATACATTATGGTTTGATTCACCTCTAAATATTGCGGTGATTATGTATTGTTTATAAAAGCGTACACGAATCTACACTTAAATTGTATACGAAACCTATTATATATACTTGTGTGTATTGTAATATGTACTTTTGGAAGTTATGCATGTATTATATGTATATTTGAACATAATACCTGTTTCCTAGATGTTCGTAGGAGCAGTGCCGCACCAGGGAACATTATGCCAGTTCTAGACGACCTAGATCTAAAGAACCTGCGGTACCCAAGCTATCCCAGAATTGATCGACTTGGTAACGTTACAATAGTACTTCTATACTTAAGCCAAAGTAAATGTGGTATTGTTAATAAACTGCTTATTTATGAATTCATCGATAGTGTGAAAATATATTTATCGCCTTAGCAATGAACTTGCTTTTACGCATTGATTCAATAAAGGAGTAACAGCGCCATCTAGCGACACTTTTCGGTAATAATATATAATAATAAATATAATAATACGGAAAATTAGTATTCAAAAAATAATATTTTTCGGATTTAAGAACTTTATTTCTCATAAAGAATAAAATTCGACTACATGAGAATAACATTGGTAAATTAAATAAAAAATTGGCTATGAAAACCATCTCATATGAATTTAGCGGTTCATATGTGATTTAGACACAAGCAAGCATAAAATCTTCATATTAATTATAATATTGTTACGTGCTGGGTTCGACGGATAAGAATACAAACAATATTACCGACTAAAACACGTTTTATACAAACACACAATTAAATTTAAAACACAACAAACACTATACCACACTTTTTCACTGTACTGCTTCAAACTCCGTAGTATTTCCGCTTCCGTTCGCTTCGATGAACACTAGACCGCTTACGATTGTAAACTCACTCGGCGGTACGCGTGCGCCCTATTTATACGCGGGTAAAGCGTTTCTAGAGCTTTCTAGTAACGCTATACCCGGTATGTAAACAGTACGATGATTCGAGAAAGTACCAGCGTTCTCTGTATGATTCTCGTACCGTAGTTCCGTAAGATGTCAATAGATGGCGGTGTAATAAATTATTAGACGGAACTGCCGAGTCTTTCCCACAATACCGAGAGATGTCACTGGGCGTAACAATACTAATAAACCTACTTTACATCATTTTTATTTCCTGGTAACATAAAAACCATATTGTTTTTGGCTTAAGTATGTAACGTATAAGTTTTCACAGCTTTCGTCCTTAATAAACGCCGGTGTGTCTCTCCATACATTTTAATCGCTTAATTCCTCTCTTCTATTAAATGTATATATAAATGTTAAATTAAATACACAACAATTTTAGCTGACGTTTAATATCGAAAGCTATGAATACTCATACTAACTCACAGGTCACCTAAAGCCAATACCAGGGCTGGATTTAGGGCAATAGGGCTAAGGACTTCAGTCCCTAGTCAAGATCCTCCACAAGAAAGTGCTCATTTTACCTAGTACATACCTTAGTTGAAACGTTAAACTACAGTAGTTCAACTACGTATTTACTACTCTTTAAGAGTTCATCTAAAAATACAAAATAATTGATGTCACAGAAGTCTAATAAATAAAACCAAAAGATGAAGTTATACATGTCATCGTATATTTGTAACGTTTATCTTATGAAAAGAACTTATAAACAGAAGTTCGCATAATGTAGCAAGTATGTTATTATGATGCACACTTTGACAACAATAGTAATGATGAATTCGAATTAATAACCTCATATCACGCTATATTTATGAAATGGTGTTGAAAATGTATTCGTTAAAAAATTACGATTCAACTATTGGGGAACACAAAGTCACAGTTGTTCAATGAACGGTTTCACTAACCAGGTGTACCAGTTGAAATGAGCGCCAAAAGAGGCACAGAGGATATCATTAAAATTTCTTCGAGAACTGGATTCTATTGATATTCCTTTTTGATTTTTTAAATCCTCGCCTTTAAATTCCACCCTGGCCGATACATATAGACTGCTAAGGATCGTTGACAGCAACGTAGATCTAATCAAACGATTAGACGGTACATACTATACGTGTTTTCCCCCGCAACTTGCCTTCATTCCTTCAGTACGATAAGATTTTTAGCAGACTGTATGAATTAGGCTTTAGCTACACTGTGCTAATGGTACTTATATATATGAAGGTGTCATGCTTTGGAATAGTTGTGCTGGACTGCTTTCCCTGCTGCTTCTTCAGGCCATATTTCTAATGTCGACGTGGTTGGATATCTGTATATGTTACCGTACATTATTTTTGTTGACTTAGCTGCTGAAAGGGCTACGCCAACGATCAAATATGGTTGTAGTCGTAACTCACGAGTAACAAAAAAGTGTGGTCATGTTTAAAAATGCGTTACGATAGACACATATTTGTTATCGACAGTGGTTCTTTTTAACGAAGGTACACAGAGCAGTAGCTTTCTATTGGTGGAAAAAGTCTTAAATCGGTTTTATAGTTTTAGAGATATGGAGGGTATTTACACAAACAAACTATTATCTCTTCTTAATTAGTATTTTCTTTTATTATTTTATTAGGGTATACAAACAGTTACACACAATTTTCTTAATCTGGAGTATTCACATTATATGTATATGAGTAAGTTAGATTATATGATACACTCATTTCCTCGGCTTATGTCGAATCCAATAGAAATTGAGCGATGCCCAGATAAGAAAAAGTATTCGTAGTTAATTTGCTATCAAGAATCTTTTCATGTCAGAAGAAATTCTGTGTTCGCCGTACATTTCGGCTATATGTAAACATCAACATAATTATTTCGCGTTGTAGAAGACTAGTCTCTTGCCTTCTATTAGGCAATGAACAAGAGACAAATTTCTAACAGAAAGCCTCGATGTCACTTTATCCGATTCGGAAATCGAAGCCAACGGCAACCGACGATTACGTATCCGCTTACACTTTGTGGTTGTTGGGTAGTTTTCGGATGCGAGTCACTCTAGTGACGCAAGAAAAACCGAATATTAGCTTTCTGTTAGTAGTATTTTTGTGTCTTAGTAGGTAGTATTTTGTTAGGACTAAGCCTACTTTTAGGGCATTAGCCTCCTCCATACCTCTCTAGCAGACTATATCTTGCGCCAGTCTTGGCAACAGGGTCCCAATCATCATTAATGTCATAACACCACCATTTAGATGGCCTGCCTCGTCTCCTATTCTTATATTGGGGATACCGAATATATTAAAAATAAAAAACCACTTAATTGTTACTTTTTGTTACTCGTAATTTATTATCAAGCTATCTAATAAAGCTGTTCATGTATCATCTATAATGGAGGCAGCTAACGATCTCGCTTCCCCATATAATCTGTATGTCATTATAAAAAGGGATTTATTCGCTGTTTTAGTTTTAAGATATGGTGGAAATTGAACAGACAAATAAACTTAAAGGATACTTTCTTTTGACATCACTAATTGTATCTCTCACGATACAAAGAGTTGTTAATTTTACGGATAGATAAATGGAACCCTGGTGCTTTTTGTATTTCAATATTTTTATTAAATAATAATTCTAGTGCAAACACAAGTTAATTTTAGGCTTATTTGTCTGTGTAAAATTGTAATGTAAATCATCTTATATTATGGAAATAAATGGTACCTATTATCTTTTTCTGCGATAATTTTTTTCTTTTGCATTTTCATCCTATGTCTATTACAATTCTAAATCATAAAATGTCATAAAATACTGTAATACTTGCTCCTGGAAAGAATGCCAGTGTCAGATTTTGGATCTACGAAAAGGGGATTGCCCACTTTCTATAGACACTTTGGCCAATCGTGGACAGGTTATTTAGCTAATAATATGATATCAATTAAATACTTCACATCAGTAAAAAGGAGAATATAAACCTAGTTTTGTATCAGACTTTATATTTAGATAGGTTTCTATATGTTATTGAAAAGGGTAATTAATCAAATAAAACAACATACTTTTCATGAATATTTTATTAATCAGACTCATATGTAAGTAGTATATGGGTAAAAAACTGGGCAGGTGGATCAATGTGCTCTTTATACCTTGCCCTAAAAACCATATTATGGTCATTATGTGAGCGCAGCAACTCACTATTCTACGGCCCACTATGTTTTGTTTGTATGTTTTATCAACTATGTTTTGTTTTTTTGAGATTACTCAAATATTGTTAAAAAATAAAATAACCAAAAAATTAATGAAATGTATTTATGATTTATTTTTTTATAATTTCGTGTCCACGTATGGCCAAAAGTGGACAATGTCTTTTAATAAAAATCCCACCAATTCCAAAGACACTAGCGCCACGGTTGTGAGACTTATTATGTATACTCTAAAGAACTTTACGCAAGAAAATCAACATACTCTACTGGGTTGTATGGCGTAATAATGAATCACTGATGTTACAAGTTTGGTTAGCAATGCTTCATCCGGTATTTCTGCATTAGCGATGTGTCATATAAAAAGATTTGGTATGAATTGTGGGTCTCATTGCTAGGAATTACTAAGAAAGGCGCCGCACCTCATAGCAGTAAAGCGTTTAATGTTGGTATTGAAACGTTTCTACAAACAAGACCTTTTTTTTCCTAGAGAGCGTTGTATAACTCAGTCATGTATGTCTATAATTTTACATAACTAGGTTTCTACATCATATTACCGCCACTGTGTGACGTCTAAAATGTTAACCAGAAAAATATGGCGAAATATATCACGAGTTCCCAAATATTGGTTTCATTTCTAAAAAAATATTTTTATGCCTGCAATCTTATTATAAAATGTGAGCAAAATCTATCAAGTCAAATCAAAAGCTTTTAGCACGTTTAGCCCAAAAGCTGAAGCAGGTTATAAAACTAATTTTGACAACGTGATATTTTTCCATCGGGATAATGGTTTGGCAGTACTACCGGCGCTCTTGACGAAACATTTAAAGGCATCTCTTGTTTAAAAGAGACACACTGGACCGCATTTTCTCTGGTACCGTGCTAGCATTTGACGTAGAAATGATGGAGCTCATAGCTAATGGTTTAAGTGGTTACCTAGCCGCGCTCTATCCTAACGCCTATTTATTTTGGCCAATGGTTTTGGGTCTCAAAATTATTACTATAATATTTTAGATCCTTCAATAGGTTCATAGCCATTTAATTTTTAATTTCGCCAAGCTTTCCTATTCTGCTTATATAAGACTCATTATGCTTGAATGGTAGCTTAATAGCAAGAGACTTGGCAAATGCTGCATTCATCCTGCTGTCCTCCATCAATCGTTTGAAATTGTAACTCAAAGGCATGGTCATATTTAAATGTAGTAACATACACCTAACTGTATCACATCATCTTATTATCTTTTACAAAGGATATAGCATATAATATGATCCTTTATTAAATCATATACGTTATCTTGCTTTTCGATAACTTGTCTCTTTATAAGGTTCTCCGTATAAACCGTTATCTACAACATCCGCTTACCATCAGACGACCGACGCTTGTACACCATCTAAATATTAGCCAAAATTAAACTTTACACCTCAGACCTGACTATGCCTTTCTGTTACATATACAAGTTACAAAAATATAATGTAAATGCTTTTGTGTTACAGCTACAGGAGCCCTCATCATTCCTGAAGAGTTGCCATCGCTTCTCTCCGTAGCCTACTCCAATATACCGCCCATCAAGAAAGGTACCTAATATAATTAATTTGTTCTAACGATTCTGGTTGAACGATCTCTTTCGATGATAAACCAATATTATTTTATAGCATTATTATAGCGTATTACTTTCGTATATTATAATCATTACACAGATGATATTAATTAAAGTTAACTTGGTCATTATAATAAAAAGATCAATAATATAAATACGCGTCAACACAACCTGTTGATTGTTTTTATGTTTGTTATGACCACCGACACAGAAATTATTCCTATGCTTGAAACGTCTTTTTTAACAATACAAACAAATCAATATGAATAGTAATTCATGTGGTTGGATGCCTTAAAATAAGCAGTTTCTGTAGCCTATTTAAACCTCATGTAGCCTATGACAAAGGGAAAGGGGACTGTACGAGAGGTAACAGAAAGTAGGGACTGAAATGATTTTTGTACCTTGGAACGAAACGTAACAGTGCGTGAACTTCTAATTTCTCTTTTTTTCTAATCTAATGTCGGCCTCGATGGCGTAGTGGTTAGTGTAACCGACTGCCACGCCTGAGGTCGCGGGTTCGATTCCAGCACAAGTCAAACATTTGTGTGCATGAACATAGATGTTTGTCTTGGTCTGGGTGTTTCTATGTATAATGTGTATGTATTTACAAAAATAAAAGTATATATGTATGTTTATCCATTGTCTAGTACCCATAGTACAAGCTCTGCTTAGTTTGGGCTAGATGGTGTTGTGTGTATGTGATAGAATATATTATTATATTATTAATTTACCTCGAGATTCTGTGAGAAGGGTATACTTCCCTAGCCAAGCTGGTCCATTCGTATCTAAATCAACAAGACTACCACTAAAAATAGGAACTGTTTCGTTAATGTTGGTGATATTGTTTCCAGGAACGGATTCCCGAGTCGGCTTCGGCTTCGCATTTGGTAACCACGCCGACTTCCAAGTAATGCTGGAGATAGGACCACAGACGAATACTAAACCGCTAGGTAAGTTTTCATTTATCATTCATTTACAAACTCATGTCAAATAATTGGGTTTTGCTAATAAGCAATTAGTCAATATGAAAAATAATGACATATTAATTGCCATCTCCATAGATTATGGATTTTAATTTTATGTTACTTTGAAATTAAACTGCTATATACGGATTTTATCGCGTTGTTTATTTGACACTTTATTACAAAATTTTGAAAATTGTTATGTTACTACTATTATTAAACTTAATAATAATTTAATTAGCTTAAAAATTAGTAAAGTTTAATAGTAGTAGTAATATAACAATTTTCAAAATTTTGTAATAGTGTCAAATAAACAACGCGATAAAATCCGTATATAGCAGTTTTCTTTCAATGAATAATATTCGCGTAAACAGAAGACAATTTTATGTTACTTTTTTACACAATGTATGTATGTATGTATCATATGTGGGGGCCAGTCAGTGCAGACCGGCGACACTTCGACCCAGTGGGATCTTTTGTGTCGACACTCTACCAATAACGACTGCCATAGATGTTCATGGCAGCCGGGACCGACGGCTTAACGTGCTCTCCGAGGCACAGAGCAGGCGATAATTGTCAATCAATACGCACATAATTTCGAAAAGTCATATAACTTTCGAAAGTCAGAGGTGCGCGACGTGGGTTCGAACCCGAGACCCTCTGCATTGCAGTCTGTTGGTTGGTCGGTTGGTTGGCTGCTCTAGACCGGGAATACAAACTACAATCTTTTACACAATACTCGACGACATATTGCCGTATAATAAAAATTATATCAGCCTTGTACTAAATTGTCCGACTGCTGGGCACGGGCCTTTTCTCAGTGTGAGAGGGGTTAGGTCATACTCCATCACGCTGGCCCAGTGCGGGTTGCTAGAGTTCACATACCATCGAGAACACTATATCGAACTCTTAGACATGCAGGTTTCCTCACGATGTTTTTCTTCACCATAAAGCAGCGATAATTAATTATTATTTAATACACACATAACTTCAAAAAAGTCAGAGGTTGCTTTCGAACTCGAGTCCTTTGCGTTGTAGTACCATGGTCTCCCGGGCTATGGCTACTATTACATATATTATAACTTTATTTGTTTGTTCACAGATGGAACTGGATTCCAGCAAAGTTCTACAAACGCTAAGCGTCAGGCACCATCGCCACCGAAAATTACCAAAAATAGAGAAAAGGTAGGTTTCATTCATATACATCAAAGTCAAGTCAAAGTACAAGTCAATCCATTGAAGTTACAATAAAATTGATTGGATTTATTTTGTTGATAGTTTATCCAACAATAGCTCAACATTTTTGGGCATCAGTACCTAATCATGTTTATCATTAGAGATGAATGTGTCCGATTGGTCAGGCTTGGCACAAAATGGGCAGAAATGGCGTACTTTGATGTGGAAGCCAAGATCCACTTTGGGTAGCTGAGCCAGCGAAGTAAGTAATCATGATTACGAAGGAACCAAATGTCTATGAATAGTTGTAAATAAAGTTCAACTGCGCGGATGGCTTACTGGTCTAAGTGATCGGCCCGCTGCTGCCACTGCACCGAGTTTGTGGATACGATTGCCACACGGGACAAAAATTTATTTGATCCAAATCAAATCAAATCAAATCAATTTATTATTGCAAATATGGGTACATTTTAAGATGATACATGTGTATTATATAGTTGCTTATGCCATATTTTACCATTGTGGTGTGCAAAGTTGTTTAATATTGACATAAAAATTAACTAAATGTCACACAAATTAATAAATGTCATGAAATTACATATTGGTATCTTAAAAAATAATAAATGTCGGATATAAGAAATTAAATACAAATTAAAAGTATGATCATTCTGGGTACTTATAAGCTATAGGAACTTATAAATTCTAAATTATTGTTATTAATCAATTTTGCTATCTCAGCGATAGCTCAGTGGGGAGACCAACAGACTGCAATGCATCGGGTCTCGGGTTCGAAGTTTCGAACCCACGTCGCGCACCTCTGACTTTCGGAAGTTATATGACTTTTCGAAATTATGTGCGTATTGATTGACAATTATCGCCTGCTCCGTGCCTCGGAGAGCACGTTAAGCCGTCGGTCCCGGCTGCCATGAACATCTATGGCAGTCGTTATTGGGAAAGTCAGTACCCTCTAATATCCTGACACTGGTCTAGCCTTAGGGTATCGTTAGCCTTCGGGTTGCGGAGGTCAGGTGGCAGCCGCTCCGTGTAAAAACTGATATCCAGTCAAATCCGGTTAGACCAGAAAAGCCGACGCCAAGTGACTTGGGAATAATAAAGGCTAAGAGAGAAGAGAAGAAATCAATTTTGCTATCTAAATATTCTGTCACATTGTAATATGCATTGGTATACAAGAATTGCTTTAATTTGTATTTAAATGAATTAATATAATTACAGTCTGTTATATTTCTTGGTAAGTGGTTGTATACTCGTGGTGCCATACATAGAATACTTCTATTGATTTGTGTTGTTTTATTATGTGGAAAACATATTTTGATTTTACACCTCTTGCTCTTATATTGTTCAAATAGAGTTTTATGTGAATGAACAAATACGACAACATCAAAAATATATTTTATTTTATTTTATTTTATTTTATTTAGCACACCAACTATACAATTACAAATGCTACTTAAATATAGAGTGCGTATTATAACATTATAACAGTAATCATACAAATGACAGGCATGCATGACAAGAAACTAACAGTCTAATTAATCACCGGTAAGATAATATTTACTAGGCACTATTTTGTGTAGATAGGTATGTGCTAAGTCCAAAAGTAGTTGTTACACAGATACACAATTACATAGTGCAGATAAGTTATGCAAAGCGGTAATTATTTATGTCATAGGTGCAATATAAACATTAAAAAACAAAATATTTTAAAGAATTAAAATCACAAAGCCCACCATAAACAGCAGTATTAAAAATTAAAAGAAACAGATTGAATATCGACGAGTCAATGTATACATCCATAAATATTTTATTTGGCAGTCAGTACGAAGCGTCTGTATGACAAAAAATTCATTGAAAAATGTCAATAGCATTGTTTGTCGAAATGCATTTCTCATTGTAAAATCTCATCATACGTGTAAGAGGACTGTTAAGAGTAGTGTTCAATGTAGATATGGGAGTATCAAATACTCGGTGATGCCTCATGGTACGTTTACTTGATCTAAAATTAAAGAAATTGATTAATTCGGCATCTATAGATCCGTTAATAATTTTATGAAGAAGTAGTAGGTCAGACATATCACGCCGTTCTTTCAAACTAGTTATGTTGTAGTGTGATAGTCTATGGTTATATTCAGGCAAAGATTTTCTTACTCCATCTCTCATACATAAGTTTCTGACAAAGCGGGCTTGGACTGCTTCTACACTATCCGCATACGTTGAATAGCAAGGGGACCATATGGCAGAGCAATACTCTAAGAGCAATACTCTATATATACATGGGAGTGTCATTAGCTTTAGATCGATAAAGTGAGGCTTACAGGACTCTGTTGATTTAATTTTACAAATTGCTCTGATACATCGTTTTTGAGCTTTGAAGACAATATCATTTTCTACAGAGTTGCCCCAAAAGATGACACCATAACGTCCACAAAGAGTTGTTCCGCGCCTGAGTGTTCTTTGTATCTGTTGTTTGAATGTTTGTAAGGTCCTCCGCGACACAGGAATAGTACTAGAGCGGGATGGTCTACTTATTTATAAGTACAACCTTAAAATATAACCACACTTTTTAGTTATACGCGGTATAACTCTGTGTCAGAACCATAGATTCTTTATTAAATATGTATTACTTGTGCTTTTTGTGCCTTACTTGAAATTATTTATTTGGCTAACAAAACAAGTTACAATCAAAGAGAAACAGGGCAGAGTAAATAGTTTAAAGACAGATTGTAGCTAACTACATATCTATGCATATAATATTCCAAGTAAGAACATTTGCTGAAATGCTTTATTCGTAATATGTATTATTAAATTTTCTTTTAATTTTTAGTTTTATATGAAGTAGAGACAGTAGTATATGGCATATTGGCTGTAATACCTTGTACAATACCAAGTTGCAAAATACTAAAATTATAATTCTATGGCAATTTAAAGTGTCCTTGTAATCTTTTGCCTGAACCAGAAACTAACATAAATGTAAATTTAGTGAACTCATTAACTTCTTTAACATTCATAAGCGTTACTTTGTGACATAAATGAATAAATGACTTGAGGTAGATAGGTTAGGTTTGCCCAGAAGTCCTTGTCCGCACGCATTTCTAGCCTGCATCGGGTACTGCTGGGTGGGTCGCTGATGTAGTTTCAGTTCCAGCGACTCACCCACCATCCAAGGCAGCGAGTTGGCACACCGTGATAGGTTTAGTCGGTACCTAGTACCCGGGGCGTTCCATCTCTTGTCGGGTGAGCCCGACATTACCTCTTCGCTCAACTTTTCCGCGGATGGTTTTTCGGCAATGCATTCCATTCCACGTAAGAAAAGCTAGGTTAGGTTAGTTAGTAGAATTTATATATATTTGAATTAAAAACATTTTTATTTCACAGCTGCTACAATCAGAAGGCAGCAAATATCTGCAAAACTGGGCTCATAAGATGAGGCATCCGCAAAAAGAAGTTGTAGTTAACCAGCCTATACCGGGTGACGTACCTAACTTAGAAGAATCTATGGTGGAATTGGTAAAGAATGAAAAAGGAGAATACGAAATCCACCAGCCAACGCCAGGGAACCTGCCTCCAAGAATACTTGACGATTTGATCAAGCTATACAATTTAAAGACCGAAGCAGCTAAGAAGGTGGTGGAGCAGCCAAAAAGATCGGACGAAGAAATCAAGAAGATAACAGAAGATTTGTCTAACGTGGACTTAGATTAGAGTTTTGTAAATTTCTTTGTAATAAATTGGTGTTAGTGTCATATTTTTGGGTTTTATTGGAGTTTAGCTTCTTGGGATATCGTAGAAAACCTGTACTCTTTGCAAATTTTCGCAAAGGCAGAATACAGCATATTTGTTAAAATTATTTAAAAAGAGCAACGGTCATATTGTGGTAGAATAGTTTTACGAAAAAATGGTTCAAGTAATATATGAGGAGCGTCGGCAGACGAAAGACGCGCGATCCAGGGCGTGGCCGTGGTTTTATTTGCGGCTGCAGGGGGAGAGGCGCTCCCACGCCGCTGTAAGCGAGCCGCTGCCGAGGCACGCCTGGTCCGCGTGACAAACTTTATTCTTCTTCTTCTTTTTTTTTTCGTGTGGTTAGTTGCCAACCTTTTGTTAAGAGTTGCCCGTAGGCCTCTGACATGGCTTAACGACTGCTGTCAATTTGACAACAACCAGGACCGACTTTTTTTACGTGCCCTCCGAAGCACGGAGACGCTCAGATGAAATACCACTAATCGGTCACCCATCTATAGACTGACCGCATCCATACGGCTTACCCTCGCTAATCGTTTACCGATCAATGAGTGCAACTGGCTATGAGCGCCTCGACGACAAACTTTGTTGTATAATATCTATGTATAGATTAGGTAGTACCTGCTATATCCAGCAAAAGATAGTGACGATGTGGTTCACATCGTCACTCTTTCTCCCTTTTTGTTGACCCCTGCTTTATACGTAGTTGCCCTTTACTTCATATTGTATATTGTGCACTTTCTTTAGCATTAATACTGAAGTGTATTTTCACTTCAGGTACATACCAACTTCTGAAACGTATACATTATTTATACTTGAATCTTTGTTACCGTTACCCGTGACGTTATCGTAAGCATAAAACGTAACGCTTAGTCGCTTACTTTGACTTAGCCAAAGTATATATACAGGATGTAACAGCAAGGTGTGGTCATATTTAAGTGACACGTAATATAGACAATGTTGTTGTACAATAGAAAACCCCGACTAAAATATCCCTATACGTCAATTTTCATAGTGATTTAAACCGTTTGTTTTGATGTTTAAACAATAATAAATATACACACTGTATACATTCTCATCCCTATATCCTTGAATAGGTAGGCAGAGCTGTATCACGCCCAGATTACGTAAAAGTCAATTTTTTGATAGCCATAAAAATGTTGTATTTTACACAAACAAATACATTTTTACCATCCATTTATTTATTTGTACACTAAACGACATAAGGCACATTTACGAGTTTTCAATTAATTCTAAATTTTAAAATTGTAACTATTTCTAGTTTTAGAGTTCGAAAAATCTCTTATACAACAGCTTCGTCCGTCCGTCCGTCTGTCTGTTATACAACTTTCAACTCAAGAACCGTAAGAGCTAGAGACTCGCGGTCAACGCCATTCGACTCAGCATAGTTGATATACCCCCGAAGTGACTATGACCTTTGATCTCAAGGTCACGTGGTATCACGTCACCTTTGCATATTATACCATTTTTCGAACTCTAAGAATTACGGCAGTTCATTGCCGATTCTCACTTGTTTAGAATTAATTGCGTGTTATCTGACTAGAAAAAATAATGAATGAATGAACAAAAACTCCTTTAAATAAAGATAAGACGAAAAAACAGTATGTAAGTAAAGGTATTAATATCTATTGCCTAGATTTAGCTTCGCTTACAATAATCTAGATTTGTCAATAAATTTAAATATATATCTCGGGAACAGTATTTTTTTTCTGGATGAAATATACCCTATGTCCTTTTCTGTGCCCCTAACATGGTGTATGCGAAATTTCATGATGATCAATAAAGTAGTTAAGGCGTGAAAGCGTAACAAACAAGCAAACTCACTTCGTATTTATAATATTAAGTTAGGATTACCCAAAGTTGGGACCAACTTGGTTACATTTATCGACGGTATTTATACCTTTAAATACTTGCCAACGGTTATCACACGTTGTCTAATATTATATTATGGAGTTATGACATTCGGGCACTCCCAGTGAAAGTTGAAGTCACGTTGGAACTTGCAACGAAAGTACCTACTTATCTAATCAGATGTAATATGAACTTCAAAAATGAATTTCTCTTTCTTTCTTAGTGTAGAAGTTATTAAGTTAGACTAAATGATAGAGTTTATGTTTAAAGTTAAAATGAATGTTCGAGGCAATACTTGCATCGAACACGAATTGCTGATCTAGCAACCTAATACGGCCACGCCGAGTGCGCAGCGCCGTCAGTGCGAAATCGGACAGCAAGCCAGGTGCATTCATTATTAGCAATTCCCTATCATTCACTATCATTTAGCAGAGCATTTATTAGGTATTCTTTGAGCGGAATAAAACTTAAAGTATTTTCCAATCAGTGTTTAATTTAGCATCTCCTTAAGCATAGTTCCAGCGTAGCATTTAGGTACCGTACCGCACAATGAATTTAATAACTGGACCAAAGGTTAAACGATATAAAGGAGCGAGAGGGCACGCGCGATGACCGCTAATCGAGAATAAAAGAATCGATACGTTAGTATTGTAGTATGGTTTCACCGTACACTTAGATCATTTGACAACATTATTACGACATAATTGAGTGGCAGAGGCTGATGTTAACAAATATTTGATGATGTGAATGAGACCTGCCTGAGTAAGTACCATTTTCTTATAGTGAACCGACGTAAGAAAGGAAGAAAGAAAATTGGACAAAAGCAACATTAAGAGAGAAAATCTTCACCAATAATAATAATGCGAATGTGAGTTTGTTTGTTACGCTTTTACGCCGTAACTACTTGACCCATCATCATGAAATTTCGCATGTACTTACGTTGTGAGTAAATAGAAAAGGACCGCGGACAAAATCTGGTATACTTAAAATAAAATAGATAAATTTTGCCAAATGTAATCTAGTTCAGTGTATACATGCAAGGCTAAGGAGGCTTGGCACCGGTTTTTTACTAGATCCCTTTGGTGACTGCACGGATGCTAATATTTGTAGATAAAACATAAGAAAATAATAAATAACATCCGATAATATAAAAAAATAATAAATAAAATGAAGTTAGATTTTTACAATAGTAAGTAAGCATCACTGATTTTGTGTTCTAGTCGGTGAGTAAAAATACCGGAGGATTATAATTACCATTCTTATTCCTTTTAAATTCTTTAACTTAGGATCAGGCTGCCTGTAAGCTTCATCGCCACTTTCCTTGTTTTAAATAACATTATCAGAAGTTCAATGTGAGAGTTTATAATAATAATAATTATATTGTTTATTTCTCTCAAAAAGGTAAGTACATTGATATGTTACAATAAGGTGCAGCATGAACTAAAACCTAAGTGAGAACTGGAGTTTGTACTAGGTACGAAACCTGTGTGACAAATCTCCAGGCTCTCGCCTATAGTAATACAAAAATATGCAGCTAGAGATTGTAAAATGTGTCAGAAAAAATATGTACTTCAAATATACAAGAAAATGTAAGGCAATCGATAAGGTAAATTAGCAAAAAGTGCGGGATGAGAGTGTATATTTAAAGAGTATGTGTGTATGTGTGCGTGTGAGTGTGTGTGTGTGTATGTGAGCGTGTGTATATGCATATGTGCGTGTGAGTGTAAGCATTCGTGTGTGTGAATGCGCGTGCGCGCGTGCCTAATTATTTTAAAGTGTAAGTTTCAAGATATAGTTCGTTGACCTATAAAAGACGATTCTTTTAAATTTATATTGTACACTGCCAAGGACTGCTATCCGCTATGAACATGATCGAGAAAGTCTGAGGCATTTTTGGAACGACCTCTTTCTGTGTGAGGGGCAAATGAAACCTGTATCTTTAACTAGACCAAGAGTTACGTGCGCCTCACTCGCTCGTCTTAACTTGAGAACTTATTCGAATTGCATACAAGTGTTATAAAGTCACGAATATATATAACATTAACCTATTAAAGTCGCATCGGCACACCAGCAGCGAGACACACTTATAGAATTGAACTAACACGGCTGCTTCGATTTAGTTCTTTAACCTGTCAAGTCTTGGAATGCCAGATATAATTAAAAACTTATTGTATCTGACCGCCGCGGCCAGGTGGCCGCTGCGCTCTACAGTCTTATTTATAAAACTTACAATACCTATATTTAAGTATATAATATTGTTATAAGAACAAAATAAGAAATTAGAATTTAAAAGAAATGCTTACTTGTGTAATAATTATGCTGTAGATGTTTACAGAAAGTTTATGAATACTTAACAATGATTATATATACATATATATATATATATATATTTATATTACTGTAGTGGCTAATTCGGCCTTACCTAATGGTAAGTGGTCACCGTAGTCTATGGACGCCTGCAACACCAGAAGCATCACTTGCGCGTTGCCGATCCTGTAAAAACCTTTTATCACCCTTTGTGAAGAACCTCATACTGTAGTCTTGTGGGAAAACCTTGGCAGGGAGTTCATTCTACAACCTGAGCGTCCGCGGGAGAAAATTCCTTTGGAACCGTTTATAAGATTTATTGATTATCTTTGCGTAATACATTTGTAGGTAGTTAAGAAACTACCTACAAATGTATTACGCAAAGATTTAATACACAGCTACATACATAAGTTTTAATTTGGGCACCTTTTAGGACGGTAGAAATAGTTTCAATATAGCATGATCACGCTCTATAATTCTCTATCAAATAAGTTAGTTCACACTTCTTAATAATGGCATTTTTTTTGTGCGACGAATTTAAGTAAGTTTCCAATTACGACGAAGGCGCACAAGGATTGCACGGATTATGTAGTGATTTAAGTTGTCGCCTCACCACAGCCTCTGCGCCGAACGTTATTAGTTCGGAACCTACAGACTCGGAACTGCTACTTTTAGATCACACATAATATTGTGTCATCCACAAATCCACAAGTAGATGTTCTGAGCCTGGGTATTCCTTGTGTCCGTTGTTTGAATGTTTGTAAAGTCCTCCGCGACAGACGTATTTTGTGCAGAATTAACTCGAGTGTCATTTTTGTGTATCATCATCATCATCGGGCTATAATAGTCCACTGCTGGACATAGCCCTCCCCTAATGAGCGCCATAGCGCCCTGTCTTCGGCTTGCCGCATCCAGCATCTGCCTGCAGTCTTTCGCAGATCGTCATCCCATCTGGTCGGAGGGCGTCCTACACTACGTTTGCCGAGTCGCGGTTTCCACTCAAGAACACGTTTACCCCAGCGGTTGTCGGTTCTTCGCGCGATATGGCCAGCCCACTGCCACTTCAGCTTGCTAATTCTCTGAGCTATGTCGATGACTTTGGTTCTCCGTCGGATGTATTCGTTACGAATCCTATCCTTCAGAGAAACTCCGAGCATAGCTCTCTCCATAGCTCGCTGAGCGACTTTGAACTGGTGGACCAACCCTACCGTGAGTGTCCATGTCTCGGCTCCGTAGGTCATGACGGGTCGCACGCACTGATTAAAAACTTTCGTTTTCAAGCATTGCGGTATGGATGACGAGAAGACTCGGCGTAGTTTCCCAAACGCTGCCCAGCCCAGCTGGATCCTCCTCCTGGCCTCCCTCTCGAAATTGTTTTTACCTAACTGCAGAATCTGCCCGAGGTAAGTGTATTCGGAAACGATTTCGAGAGGGTGACCATGTACGACGATCGGTATTGGATCAATGTGGCTATTGATCATGACTTTGGTTTTATCCAAATTCATGCCAAGGCCGATACGTCGCGAGGCTGCTGCTAGGCCGTCCAGCATCTGGTTCAGCTCCTCTAGCGACTCCGCCATTAAGACTATGTCATCTGCGAATCGCAGGTGTGAGATGTAGTCGCCGTTTATGTTAATGCCTTTTCCTTTCCAGTCCAGCGTCTTAAACATATCTTCCAACGCGCTTGTGAACAGTTTCGGGGATATAACATCCCCCTGTCTCACTCCTCTGTGCAATTGGATGGGTTTAGACTGCTGGCCCTGTACTTGGACACTCATGGTGGCGACTTCGTACAGACATCTCAGCACCTCGATATAACGATAGTCTACTTGGCATCGCTGTAGGGATTCCAGAACAGCCCAGGTTTCGACAGAGTCAAAGGCCTTCTCATAGTCCACAAAGGCCAGACACAGGGGCCGATTATATTCTTCGGACTTCTGTATAATCTGCCTCACTGTGTGAATGTGGTCTATGGTGCCATATCCTCCTCGAAACCCGGCCTGTTCCGGTGGCTGGAACTCGTCGAGTCTTCTGGCGAGACGGTTCGTGACCACTCGTGAGAACAGCTTATAGACATGGCTCAGGAGCGAGATGGGTCTGTAATTTTTAAGGAGAGTTTTGTCACCCTTCTTAAAAAAGAGCACCACCAAACTCCCGCTCCACGCCTTTGGAGTTCTCCCACTGTGAAGGACGGCGTTGAAGAGGTTCTGTAATTCCTGTATAACAGGTGCTCCTCCAGCTTTAAGAAGCTCTGATGTTATTCCGTCCTCACCGGGGGCTTTTCCATTTTTAAGCTGACTCAGAGCTAACACGATCTCGTCTTGACTGATGTCTGGCAGTTCGTCGGTGTAGTGGCGTATCAGGGTGGCTCTGGAATCGTGGTCGTCTCGTCTGGAATGAGGGGCATGTGCAGCGTATAATCGGCCATAGAAATTCTCTATCTCGGCGGAGATCTCCGGCTTCGACGATACGGTCCTCCCGTCATGCGTTTTAAGCTTCGTCAGGTGGCTCCTGCCAAGCTGCTGAGTGAATACTTTGGCTTTTGTGTATAGTAATAACTAAAAGAAGCGATTTCTGGCAAAAAGCCAACACTTTACAATTGATATCCTAAGTCTATGGAAGCCGATTTTACCAGCCCATCGTGCGCTGTGTCTGTACGCGATAGACTCATAATCTACTAAACGGATTTTCATGCAGTTATTACCAATAGACAGATTCATGAGGAAGGTTTAAGTGTATAATATGGTACGGTTTTGTACTACCGGTGCGAAGACGACTCGGGTCACTGGTTATTCATAAATCCGTTAGTTCCAAATATAATGTGTATGCCAATGACAAAAACCAAGGTGTACCTACAGCCTATTAAGTGTTGAAGTTTTTAGCTAACTACAAGCAATGATTGATAAACACTTAATTGCCATGGGAAATATGAACAATACCACACAAATTAATTAGGAAACGTGTGTCTAACATATTGTGTACACATTCCCTTCAAACGAGCACCTTGTCAACAAGGAAACGCGATTGAAGAAATTATAAATAGTGTTGTGTAAAATGATTAGAAAAGTGAGTGTTTGTGTTTTAATTTTGATTATAAAATGTAAGTATCATTTGTCTATTATTATTATGTTCCTCTTACCACAGATATTTTTCTAACATAAGAAAAATATCTGGCCCTTTGGGAGGCTTACACGAAGACATGGGTCCAACGTAAAGAGTCACTTCGAGATTTTTAATCTAAAGTGGGATAGAACACCTACAGTGGTACTAGCCGCAGCAGGTGTAGGATTGTTGCTACATAATTATGTACTCTAATACTTCTGGGCTATGGGGATGAGTGTTTGATGGACCGGTATATAGGTGACTATGGATGAAAAACGGCGTCTACCCTGAATACTCTAATAGCATCAATCGGATGGGCAGACGATGACTCGCCAACTCATTAGATGGGCCCCCTGAAAAGCCACCATAGGCATACAAGCCAGCAGCAGAGGGCAACACCGGTGCGAGCGGCTAGGGGTGTCGAGCGGTGCGGCGTCGGTTTCACCATCACGGGTCTCGTGACAACGGAGACGTAGCGGGTTTCCCCGTAGTTATGCCCTTGAAAATGACACTTCCACCCCCAAGCATATAGCTCTAGCGGCCTCCCTCTGACCCGCCGACCAAGGCAAGTCAGAGTTGAGAGTCCTACTGGCACTCTTGAAGTTCCACCCCAGCCAACCAGAAACGGCAAGCCGGGGACAAAGGCCTTAAAGGACTCTGAGGCATTCAGGACCGCAGTGGCGCCACTCACATTCAGCTCGCCACAAGTTACCCTGCGGTTTGTGCGCTTTTATTTAACCTGGTGATAAGTTTTTTGTTTATATCACAAGGCGAAGGTGGTCGTTTAAAAGCTAGTGTACTGTGCCCTCCGATATCGCATTGGTCTCATGATGAGATAGCGACTGTCCCAGAGGGGTTATTATTATTATATATACTAACATGGTAGTGAATGCGACTAGTACGCATGAGATCTCGGGTTCGATTCCGGGGTCTGTCAAGATATTGTGTCAAGAAATTCTCAAGCAGCACGGAGTCCGGCACTGTGCCCGGAATTTACGAATTATGCTCACCCTATCCAGAATACAGGCATGCCTCATGTATCTGTATAAATAAATATATGATTATTTCAGATGAATATTACATTTGATTATATCGCCAGGTTTTCCCAGTGGCGCAAAATTGCTGGTGATACCGGAGGACGTACCCGCTGGGTTTGCAGCTATATATGGGTTCGCACCCCAATTACATAAAGGTAATTTAACACGTAAATAAATAATAAATTTTTATCCTAACTATTATTATAAATGCAAATATGAGTTTGTTTGTTTGTTTCTTACGCTTTCACGTCTTAACTACTTGACCGATCATCATGAAATTTCGCATATACATACATTGTCAGGGGTACAGAAAGAATATATTTCCTTTTACCCGGAAAAGAGTACTGGTTCCAAGTGATAGAACTTTATCGATAAAATTTACATTAACGCAAACATTACGCGAGTAAAATATAATAATATTATATAGATTAAAGATTTGTATTTTTGTTCGTAATTAATAAAATCAAAAAGACATGGACTGAATTTCAAAAAACGACTGCTGTATGATATCACGCTATCACAGAAACGAAGCAATAATCGTAAACGTGGGTGAAACCGCAGGTAGTAGCTATATATAATATGTTTGTATTACTCGGTGGTACTGCAGTTTTAAAAGCAATAGATATGTGAGTTCTTAGCTTCGATGCCTGGGTCGGACAAAGTATTAGGTAATGGGTTTGTCTGTTTTATCAATAGCGGCACACCGTCTGAAACACTGTAGCGTTGTAGACTGCAATAGACTTGTTCCATATTACGTGAGACTTAACCATAGTTGGCGGAATTATGGGTGCGAAACACCAGTTTTCACCGCTTCGGGGATATTAAAGTGAAGCTATGTAAGTATGGACTATGCCATGGTCATTCGGCTGGTGATCTTCTAGCGTGCCTCACACACCGCTGGGCGTAGGCTCTGGAGGGAGAGGGAGAGGCTCTGGCCGTTAGCCTCGATATCGCTAAGGCATTTGACAGAGTCTGGCATAGGGCACTTCTATCGAAGCTACCATCTTATGGAATCCCCGAGGGACTCTGCAAATGGATTGCCAGCTTTCTGGATGGTTAGAGCATTACAGTCGTCGTTGATGGCTGCAGCTCCGAAGCCAAAACCATTAACGCTAGTGTTCTTCAAGGCTCGGTGCTCTCCCCAACGCTGTTCATCCTGCATATCAATGACTTGTTATCAATCGAAGACATACTTTCCTATGCAGATGATAGCACGGGTGATGCGCGTTATACCCGCTAACAGAATGTCCCTCGGAGCATGATACAGGAAAGACGAACACAATTTGTGTCTGAAGTCGAGGACTCTCTTGGGTGGGCCTCCGAATGGGGTGAACAGAACTTAATTTGATTCAACCCCTCGAAGACACAAGTGTGCGTGTTTACTGCCAAGAAGGACCCTTTTATCATGGCGCCACATGTCCAAGGAGTTCCTCCCCGTATCTCTGAAAGTATTGGGATCCTCGGCGTGGAAATCTCGAATAAAATCCAGTTTGGGAGTCACTTGGAGGACAAAGCTAAATTAGCGAGCAAAAAGGTGGGTGTACTGAACAGCGCGAGGCGGTACTTCACACGAGGTCAACGTCTTGTGCTTTACAAAGCACAGGTCCGGCCGCACGTGGAGTACTGCTCACCTCTTTGGGCAGAGACCCCCAAATACCAGCTCAACCCACTTGACTCCCTACAAAGACGAGCAGTTCGAATCGTCGATGATCCCAATCTGACGGATAGATTGGAGTCATTGCAGCAACGGAGAGACTTTGGGTCTCTCTACGTGTTCTACCGACTATTTCACGGGGAGTGCTCTGAATAACTGTTTGATTTGGTACCAGCGATCCCTTTCTATCACCGTACCATTCGACAACGAAGCAGGGTTCATCCATATCACCTGGAAGCGTTCAAATCCAAGACGGTACGATTTCACGTGGACCACTTGCTTGTCTGCCACCAATGGCAATAAAAAGAAATACAATTATATTTATTTTATACAAGGTTTGTTTTTGTGTAATAGGCAATGACCATCGTCTCGGCTTCGGTTTTCGCTTCGGCAACCACGCCGACTTCCAGATACTGTACGAGTTTGGACCTCAGACTGTTACAAAACCTCTGAAACCTCCAAGTAAGTACCTAAACTTAATGATTTACTATTCTAATATAAAAGTTATAGGTAAGTATCTTAAATATATTGTTATAATGTCTGTCTAATACAATAGACTTTACATCTCTACGATTACTGAAGATATACAGCGCTATAGAGTGCTGTGTCGTATTAAGTGTAATTTCATAATATTAAGCCATATCTACGTGACACAGCGGCCATTTTACTGTCTACGAGCAGTTTTAAACCTCACAGTCTCTAGAGCGAGTTTGTTTTACGTACGCGATCGAAACGTTTACCGCGATTGGCTCTCTGATTGGTTAAGAGCTTGGGAGGGCCAATCAGAGCGCCGAACGTCATAAACGTGTCGAACGCGTTAACGTAAAAATAGTTCGCACTATGCACCCAGATAGACGCAGGAGATATTATTGAAAAAGAACCTACCTGTCTACTAAATAACGATACCTAAACATTGTCATTGGGTCTCTATCTACCGCACTCGTCTGTACCGAAATATTTTGAACTGTTGAACGATATAATGTGTTTGTTTACACAGAAGCCCGCTCGGCGTCGTACCGAAGATTCGTGCGACGTCGTCCAGTACTGGAGCTGTTACTTCGAGCTGGTATCCTCAAAGATTCATCGTACGACCACAACGTCATCCATGATTGTGACGACGAACCGCGATAGAACATATTTTATCTTTAACATTACACACTACTGTAAATTGGACGCCCGCTTATGCCATATTTAATCAGCCAAGTCTTAAAGTAATAGAACTAATTAAAAAATCTATTGTGTCTGGGCGCCGCGCGGTGTGTCGCTGCGACTCAATAGGTTAAACCTTACCTTACCTTAGTGCAGTCAAGGACATAATTGGCTATAAAATAAATTTCATTAAATAAATTTGTGACAGTATTTTATGAAGAAAAAATAACTAATTATTGTTCTACAGTAATAAATTGTGATTAAAATACCAATCCTTTAACTATTGTTGCTGCAAAATATTACGAATTATCATTGTTGTGTATGGCAAAGCAGGTTAAAATGTCACAATTATTTATCAATTTATGTCGCTGACTGTACCTAAGTATAAGGATACTTTAGTAAACAGCCAAATTTGTAAGTGACTGCTGAATGAGGCAACGCCTGATTAAATATATCAACCTCTTGGACAAAACTTAGATTCCGGAGCTTAAACACAATGCTTGTTTCGTTGTGTCGTTGCTGGCTAATTGATATGCTGATTCCTATTGTTTCTTTAGCAGTCCCTTTAAAGAAACTATTGAGAAATTTTGGTGTCTGTTGGTCCTGGCCCACCGTAAAATAGTATTTACTAGTACGAGGGCTAGTATAAAATCTATTCAACCGCACAGCAAACCAAAAACCAAATTACCTAAGCACTCTAACAAAATTTAAAATTGGTACGCAGTTCTAAGTACTTATAATCTAAACACAGTTAATACAGTTACAATTACTCTAATTGTATGTAGATACCCAAATTAAGCAATGTTTTGAAAAATTGTTTATATTTTAATGTCAATAAAAAATTTACTCACTTACTTCAAGCAACTTGCTTGCACAAGTACCTATCTTCAGGGGTATCACTGAGAATAAACAATTTTTTATCCAAGTGAATCACCAAAAATGTTTCCAAAACAAATTGGTCGTCAAGCATACCTACTGGGTGTAAGGGAAACGCTTCCGAAGGAGGCAAAAGGCGAATAAATACAATCGAATACCAATAAACATTGGTATAATAAGTTTAGGTATTTGAACATACACGCAATGTAAATCATACAAAACTGGCGGTGTATAAATGCACAGCGTAGTTAGTTAGTTACGTATAAAATAGCGCGCTTCTTATAAAAATGGCATAGGTACAAATATCACTTACCTATTTAATTACGCCGCGAATGCGTTGGTGATCACACTGCACTTGGTTCATCTCTAGCCAGTGATGAGTCTCCTCGTAAAGACATTATTCGAAATTATATATAAATTCATTTCGTTAGTAGTTATTATCACACTCCTGGTCAAACGCATTTTCACGAAAATCCCTGTACTCAAGAAGGTTCTTCCGAACTTCACAAAAGCACACAACTCACACGAATTATAAACGAAAGTAGGATTCCTTCAAGAATGGTTGAGCGCAACAAGTAAAAAACAACACAAATCTAAGATAAATATTGACTATAAATTAATAGCCTAATTGAAAAAGCGCAACAGACAAAAAAAAATATTTAACGTAATAACAGCCGGCGGGCATAAGCCAGGTCCGTAGCTGGAACCATAAGTTAAATATTTTTTGTTATTATTAATAATTAAATAAAACACTAACATGAAACTACCCGCACAAAATACCCGCAAATTCGTATCTAATAAAACTTTCACAGGCACGCCACCATCAACAACTTACCGCCATGGTTAAAAAAAAAAGAAGAAAGAAACAGGTTATTTTTGTCTATCGCAATAGACAAAAATAACCTGTTTCTTTCTTCTTTTTTTTTTAACCATGGCGGTAAGTTTTGATCTAAGAATTAAATCAAGCAAGAACTTTCAATTTTTTTTTATCCAATAACTACTTTATTGTTACAAACTACTTATTTTAACTCATAAATGATTTACTTATTTTGCAATATTTTGTTTTTGTAGGTAATAAGTAATAACTAATTACGAAACAATAAGAATATGTACCTAATATGTTTAAAACTAAAATACGTACAAAGTTGTAAATAAATAAATTTATAGCAGGGTTTATTTCAATTCATTTTGTTGATCCGAAGCTAGTAATCATTTTATTTTACTACTGGGCAGTACGTATTGCGTTAAGTCTATAAATGAAATTTAATTTGTTAATGTTAACCACCACCACTCTTCGTTTCGGAAGCAATTCCGTTACACCCAGTTTACATTTTATGCAATAGGACTATAAATAAAACACATATCATGTAATTTCATTCTTTTATTTCTCATAAAAATGCCCGACAGACTACTGTACATTATAACCTAAAAACGAGAATTCCCGCCAAAATCGGCCCCATTTTGTTAATTATATTAATTCAAAATGGCGAAGCGTGTATGTATATTACGGAATAATGATTAGCCTTGTAAGCGTCGGTATATGTATATGTAGATATATAAAAATTAATTGATTATTATGAAAATATTTTGACAGTATTTTTCGTGAGATATTTTTGCCTTAAAACTGATAGTTACATTAATTTCTAAACTAGAGATTGCTTGCTAGCCTATGGGACGATCCCTTGTACTACCTATACCGCCAAAATATCTGTGACCTACAGAAAAGCCAAGTATTCATAATTTACCCATTTCTAGAATTTTCTTCAAATGTCAAAAAATGGATTGTCATTGGCGGTCTACAGATATTTTCGCAGAATAACAATTAATAACCATTAAAAACGTTACTAAATAATGGATAAGCTCTGAAAACTGTTGTTACAACGGGCAGTTTAAGAGTTCACAAACACGTATCTTTTATAGACATAACTATCTCGAACTTGAATCGAATTCATGACAAGATTTAAGTTTATCAGCTTCTTAGAACAGGTATGAGATCCTTCAGATAAAAAGTCGGTTCTTCTAAGTATCTTTATTGAGTATTATTTCCCTTTATTGTACGTCAAGTCAAATGCTCAGAGATTATAAAGACCTATGTTTCAAAGTGTTGGTAAGTAGGTAGGTAATCCTTTTACTTACTATTTGAACAGAATTATCTCGATAGCGCATACGAGGTGCTAAGTCCAAAAACATGAATTAGGTACCGTAGAATAATAAAAACGTACTTTAAATCGCGGGGTGACTGATAAAATCTCCGCTTAAATTGTGCGAATTCTCAACGCATCCTTTCATTCTTTCCTTTACGGCTGGCAGCATTGTATATCATTGTTATTGTGTTCAATCGCTGTGGATGGATCCGTGCTGATTTGCAAAAAAATATACATAAAATATGTAAGTACTAGTTTTGTGTAATATTTGTTCCTGTTTGAGGATACTTTCGATCGCCGTAATAAAAAAGGGGGTATCAAAGTATCATCATAGTTTAAAGTTAATCACTGACATTTTATTCATTTTATGATTATCGAATAATAAACATAAAAAAAATATTTTTATAAACATATCGGCAGTACAGACAAAACCGATATTTACATATTTTTTCTTCGCATATTTTAAGAAAAATATAGTAATAATCCCGAATTTGATTAGTCACCCCCATTCTACCAGTATTCGTTATTAAGAAACAACACTAACATGATCGCTCAAACTATTTTTTAAATCAAGTCTAGTGCTATCTTTGTTTTATTTGACGATATAGACAGAGATAGCTTGTTATTTGCTTTAAAGTTTGCTTCGTCTATTTGGGCCTTTAGTTATTATCTGTTATGTTTCAGAATATGTACGTATACATGAAGTCTTAGTATAAATAAAATATTTTTGTGTATACAAAACTGCTTCCTTCGGCCTTAAAACTTGATTGCGAAGCAACAAATAATATTATGTACCAATTATTTTGTTTTGCTAGATGTGATCAGTATTCTTAAGCGTCGTATATGAGGACACTTGACCTTTCTCTAGACTCAACAACCTATAACAAACACAAAGCATATCGAGCTCCTAAACAAACATGTAAACATTTTCACCTAAAAACATGAGCAAGTTACAAGCAAGAATTATATTTACATATTATCTGTAAAATTAAATATGAATAATATAATGTATTTCCACGCAATTCCGTTGCAAATTCAAATCCATATTTGTAAAAAAGTTTAAATCTTCTACTGTTATAGGTACTAAGCAAATCCCAGCAATTGCACTATTATATGTAACACAAAACGAACAATTACCATATGAAAATAAAATGAAAACGAAATCGACTTGGCTCGACACTTGTATATGTACTGTAATTTTCTTAGTATTCCCAAATTATTTTCGGCCAAATCGAGACCGATTTTCATCGGAATTTTAGCAATAATGACATTCATAGACCTAGTCTTTTAGTCTGAATATATTTAATGGTACTGATTCCTCATAAACACGGCATAGTTTTCGTGATCAATTCGACCAAATCACGGCAAATTGGTACTTAGAACGTGACAAGACCAGAAAATATGTATGGTAACATCGATTTATTTCAGGAATCCATCAATATCCGCAGATGTTACATCGTGGGTCTCTCTGGTGACTATATAAGTCCATTAGAACTGAAATCATAATGCGCTACAACTTTTTTTAAATCTCCGTGTATCTATTACCAGCTTAGTTATTTTTTACTTTGTCATAGGCTTATATTTTAAGCAGACACTAACTTATTTCTGAGCAATATTGGTCTACATGGTTTCTTTACTTGAACAATTCTTCTAATCTGATGGTCACTAAATCAAATCATATCTTTGAATTCTTAATATGATTTAATATATAATTAAAATGAGCCAAGTCAGAAACAAAAACGAACAAAATAAAAACAAAAGAAACTAAATTCAATATAATTTTATTTCGCCTAAATTAAAAATTAGTGTGCGGTGTTGCTATACAAAAAAAAAACAATATTACAAAGTCCAGTTACTTAAAAATTAAAAGAAGATATAAACTTAGGATTATTTAAAATAGTATTAAAATTAGTCTTTTCCACAGATGGCAAATTGAACATTAGAAAGTTAACTACGTTTTATATTCTGGTACATGTTGAGGTTTCTAACAAAACGAGTCATACACTTGATATATTTACAAATTATAAGCTTACATGGGCGTAAACTCTGCGCATCAACACAAACTCACCGCTGTCTTTATAAGTCGGCGGGCAGATTGTACGCCAAATATGAATAAAATTAAGGGTTATAAGCGACTGTAGGAATATTGATCTTTGCTTTCTTCTACGACAAAAACTGATGAAATACTTATTGACTGTTGAAACAAGCCGTATGTGGGTAGACCATAATTTCAAGTTTTTAAGTCTTGTCCGATCACAACAGTCTGGCTAGGTAAAAGAACCGAGTATTGGTGTCCACTTTATAACTAGGCTAAGCCCAGTAGATTACCAGTCGCTTACAAACCATACAAATTCAGTTTTAAAAACTATAATACACTTTATGCGATAACATGTTACACAAAACCGGACAATCAATTCGCTAATGTTACATAAAAATCGAAACAATCCCGGTAGAATGTAACATAATTTGTGACATTTCGATACAAAACCTTATACAACTATATTTTTCTATACATTGGACATTTTTATATTTTAGTTAACCACTTTATTGGGCAGAAACATTCGTAATCCTTGTTTTTGAACTTATATTCTCGTAGTGGGAACAGCCATTTCAAGTCACTTGTCCACCAGACCTACTGCATAATACAACATGGCAAAGCATCCCTCCACACCCCCAGGGAGGTTGGCAGTGGTATCTCACACTGACATTCTGTTATTTTGCTTTGCTTTGCTATTAAAAACAGACTGTATACTGGAATAATTCCTGTGTCGCGGGGGACTTTACAAACATTCAAACAACGGACACAAAGAACACTCCAACTAGGTACAATCATTTGTGGGTCGCACAAAGTATTGTCCTGTGCAGGGTTCGAACCCACAACACTCGACGCAACGCCAGTGGCGAAGCGACCATTTAGACCACTATGCCATCCGTGCAGGTTGTAAAGGTTTATTGCTGTCTACCAGACACAGTCTTTAGCCCTATTACATTGTACAATTACATTGTTCAGAACTTATTAAAATGTTTAACAGGCGGGGGGGTACAAGTGACATATCTATATGATCACATGAAGGCTTGGTCAAACAATACTAGGCCTATTATAGCAGCGTCACTGTGAATTATAGGCGAAGTGAAACGTGCCTGCGTTTCTTTGCCTTCTCTTTTTGATTCTACAGGTTTACCTCTGAATTACATATATAGTACAAAAAAATAGTGTGATGAATATATTCAAAGACTTATCAGTCATATTCGAGCGAGAGCGTCGAGCTATACAGAGAATATTTATAGACTTGTCTTTATAACAGCATAAAGCTGTGAAATAAAAATATATTCTTCTCTCTTAGCCTTTATTATTCCCAAGTCACTTGGGGTCGGCTTTTCTGGTCTTACCGGCTTTGACTGGATATCAGTTTTTACACGGAGCGGCTGCCACCTGACCTCCGCAACCCGAAGTCTAACGATACCCTAAGGCTAGACCAGTGTCAGGATATTAGAGGGTACTGACTTTCCCAATAACGACTGCCATAGATGTTCATGGCAGCCGGGACCGACGGCTTAACGTGCTCTCCGAGGCACGGAGCAGGCGATAATTGTCAATCAATACGCACATAATTTCGAAAAGTCATATAACTTCCGAAAGTCAGAGGTGCGCGACGTGGCTTCGAACCCGAGACCCTCTGCATTGCAGTCTGTTTGTCTCCCCACTGAAGCGCGGTACGTTTTGACGCGCTTTATAAACGCGTAATGTTTGACCAGGCCTTTAAGAGTACAAGTAATCTTCAAGTGAGCTACTTTTCGATGTACGTAACTCTAGTTTTCGACAATATTCCGTCTTATAATATATCAGATGTTACATGTCTTTTTTCAATAATTATTATTATTCATAAGTTTTCTTCCTTAATTTAAAACAATTTTAACATAGCTTATCATACGAAAAACTGGACAGCCGATTCATAATATACAAATTACATTAATTAATTTTCTAAACTTTTTAGTAAAATTAAATATAATATATTTTTATTAAATTTGGATTTCACGTTTAATGTTAATGTCAATTTTATAATTATGAAACACATACAATCATTTAATTAGCTTATTTTCCAACAAACACTGCATCTCATTCAAATGGACAGTACGATTTTAAAAGAATGAATGGACAGTGAGAAAGTAAATAAAATATTTTTTATAACGTGACGGATTTTTTATTCTAGTGTTTAATTGTCGAATGCTTTTCCCTTACTATATCCACAAATTACAAAAATACAGATTGCCGATGGGGTCTCGAATATTGCTTTCGGCTTAATACGCTATTTATCTTTACGTAAGTCCATCTGTAATGTATATATTCTGTGCGATATATTTGACAATATAAAACGAACGTCTATTCAAATTACTTTATCGACCTATTTCTTATTCTTATGTATGTTATGTTTCATGAGTTAAATTAATCTTTGTCATCAGGATATTATATATTTTAAATAATTAAAAATATTAATATTTCAGTCATCACAATTGTTGTGGAAATGATTTATCTGTTATTTTTTTGTAATAACACGATGGAATTTAATTGAATAATAAATAAATGCGTTGAGATTAACTTCGGATGATCGTTGGTGGACATTTTGGTGATAATATTTCCATGAAAAGTGAGTTTCTAGAGAGTGTTTAGTATGAGTTTGGTCACGTGACAATTTAAAGGACAATACAACGATGTTAATATACTTTACACGTATTTGGAATGATTAAATAAATGCTACTAATATTTGCTAAGATACTACATATTCTGCTTATTCCTTAAGAGATGTAAGCGTGATATTTGTCAAAAAAATGCTTAATATCATAGATGTCCCCGCCACACTGATATTGCACGAAAAGTGTCCACATTAAGACACACACACATTTCATTTACATGATAGGGAATGATAGTGTACAATTTTCGATATGATTGAGCGTCATAATACTATATTTATAATTCAGATGTCGTGTTGGTATTGTGCTTAATGACAAGAAAGAAGACCATATTTAAACGCAGTAGAAAGCATATATGATTAAAATTGTTGGATTTAAAACAAACAAGCTAATAAAAGCAAAATATTAAAATATATGTATCTAATATACCTTCGCCTTCCTTCAGCCATCCCTAAATGGACGACTCAGAGTCCCATACCTCCTTATTTCAATAATTTTAAGATACACTCCTCGCTTATAGGCCTGTTTAAGCCTAAACTACATAACTATATATTGGACAAATACATATACCTATTTATTATCGCAGAATATTGCAAAATTAGCGACTATACAATTTTATTTTGGCGGGAAAATTCGCGCCTATTTTCATCATAATTTTGGTAATATAAAAATCAGCTGTTATAACGATATGCCATTCTTTAATTAGGAGGAGGATCTTAAAACTCAATACCACAGAGATTGACCGGTAACTTTTTTCATAAAAAAAAGATCCGTCAAAAACTGTTTTCTCAAACAAACTACTTAAATTTCCGCCATTTTGGTTTTATCTGCAACTCACGGCTGAACAGTAGTATTCATAGTTTTAGAAACGTATGCGAAGAAAGTAAAAAATAGAATTTAAAGTAACCATAGATATTCGAGCCAAACCACGGCCTACCTGGTTACCATAGATAGCGCTTACGTTGGCAGCACCTAGGGTACCAGTACAGGATCTCTAAAATGGTGAATAGTCAAGCAAGCGCCTTAGTAAGTACTAACAGCACAGTGACCCTAAGGGATTTTTGATAACTTGCTCACCGCACTTTATTTCGCTATCGACTTTCTGTAGAGTAAGTTTATTTCGCAAATTGGACTGCTTTAGATTTTAATATTATGGATACTCAGTAGAGAACTACAGTTTAGAAATGGAACAGTATGTTTTTTTAAATGTTTACATTTTGCTGGATTTCCACTTGCTGTGAACCTGGCTTGAATTACCTTATTAATTCTAAATACTTTTTGCTTGCACCCTTATCGGTTTAGGATATTCTTAACATGGTCTTTCTTTGAAACATTTCTGGTTTGGCAAATCGAATACTGTGTACGACATTGAGAAATGTATCTTATCGATCAATTGACTATAAAATATCACGTTACTTATAATCTAAAAAGGAATAAGCAGAAATAATAAATATCTGTATTAGCTGGCTTCAATGTCTTTTTGAGCTTAATCATTGTAAGATTAGTTTTTGTATTTTCCGCAATTTAAATTAATGGAAGAATTAGTCTTAAGATTTTTCTCGATTACTTAATTCTCGTTTGATTTACAATAATTAACATTATGACTTGTTTTCCATAACGATTATTATTAGAAAGTATTATCAAAGTAACGGCCTCCAACCAACAGATAGCGCTACTTATCACCAATTCGTTTACAATTTAATTTATAGATGGCAGCACGGTCGTTTTAAACAGCGACCTCTCTACATCGAGACACGAAATTGACAATTTTATACAACTAGTAATAATTTTATTAAAAACGTTATTTACATATTTTAGTCACAAAACATTCACGTATTTTCATGAAAACTTACGCAAGACTTGAAATTTACATGCTATCAGGCCGTGAAATACTTTTTTCTAGTTTGACAAAATACATCTGGGAATAATTGCTCGACAAAACCGATCAAAATACGTATAATTGTACGGATTGGCATTAATATTATCACAGCCGTGCAAGAAATCAAATTTTAACTTAGGCTGATCAAACTATGACGATCAGCCAGACCGATTGAAAGCCAAATATGAAATGAAAGCGTTTCTTCGGCTCGACTTTGGTGTTCTATAAATATTGTCGAACCCAATGCGGTAACACTAAATGTACAATAACAATTACTGCATTTAGAGTTGGGACGACTTCCTTGTCGTTCAGTATACACGCACATTATTATTATAGTGCATCAATTTTGAGCTGCTGTTTTGTACCTATTGGTTTTGTGGCACGATACCTTCACAGCATGTATATTTCAGATCTTATGTAACAATTAGACAATATTGTAATATCCCATGTTCACCATCCACATTAGATCCATGACTTAATTACTTTTTAAAAGTAAATTCATACCAATGCGTTAGATTATTTACAGATGTTATATACATAGACTCACGATACGACCTAAGGAAAAGCGGTAGTGTATTTCACTCATTTTAATCAGCTATGCCTTTTACACCCAGGTTGGACTAGGTATGCTTTGAAATACCACGTAACTGAGTGTGACCTTATTGCCATTTACCTGGCATATAGCCAGACTCGACTACGAGCATTTTGGCATCTTCCTGGCACATTGTCAAACTCCGTGCTGCTAGTAAGAGTTAGCTAATGGAAAACCCAATAATAATTAGCCCATCCCGGTAATTAACTCCGACATTTCACAAGAGTAAATGAAACTAAACGCCAAGAGGTCAACGGGATAATCACAGAAATCATATTATATAGGTAAATAAGTGCTCGTGAGTCAAATGCACAAATCTCGATAAAAATATTGCCTGTACTTAAAAAGCAATAATATCAATCATAGTTAAAGTTACGAATTATGTCCTACAAATTTAATACCGTAAGACTCTTCCAAGTTCGATCGAATCAAAGTACGCATATCACAATAATTGTATTCGAATATTCGATAGTAATACGAATAAATATACTCTCGGTTAAAACAACAACTGTTATTTTACTTTCGTATATAATTTAAACTACGACTGATATTAGAGAGTTCATAGCCGATTCTAAATAACCACAGCCTAGCTAAAGCTATAGACAATTTCTAAACAAATGTAAACAAAATTGACAAGCTAATAAAAATACCGACTATTCAAACGATTAGCCAACATTTTCTTTTCCCATCTTGTCCTACATCCTGCTTTTTAGCAGACATACGAATCAGCTTAAGATAGACTATGGTTATATTAACCAAAAATACCCATAGCAGCAGACACCCATCTGTAAAAATCTAGCACATTACCCAATAGATCATATGACACAACTCAAACAATATCAACCTTAAGAACACTATAACACTCGAATCCTTAAGATCTTGAAACACTTAACCTCATCCTACAAACATTAAAGGAAATTTCCTTTACCTGGAAACACAGTTCAATTCTTCCCACCAACATTAAAGAGACAATTCTCCTTAACATTTGAAACACAGCTATGACGCTTTAAACCAGTACCCGACTGCGTTAAAACTAGTGTAATGTTTTCACTAAATCACTTCTCGTTCTCACATGTGCGTGTACTAGCTCTCGTTCGCGGGTTCCCTCGTGTTGGGCGGTAAGCTCTGCGGCTGGGAGAACTGGTTCACCATTTTGCTTTGCATCATGTTGAGGAGTATATCGGAGTATTGTTCTATTATGGAGAGCGCTGGGTTACCCGCATTTGTCGCTTCTGTTAACGGAAAAATTGGTATTATTAGTATTTAAGTAGATTTGTCGAGTAAAGGGCAAAATAAGGGATTTTAGCCTGCCACATCGCCGTGTTGTGAGCTCAATACTCATATGGAACATAAAAATAAATAAATATAATTCTTTACTTAACTAATTCTAATTTATTAATAATTATCAGCTATTAACTATAGTATATTTTAGTTGTATAATGATAATTATCACTTATTGTTTGCCCTCAATATTGTAATGCTTAAAGAAGTTATAAGCTTAATCACCACCTTACGTACTTGATAATAAATCATTTGAATTTGACAATCAATTGTATTGTTTACAATTAGTTGTTGCGTGTCTGGAAGTCTTTTGTGTCGTTTGATTGAATTTGTAAAGTCCTCATCTTAATGAGAGGGGTTTGTATGTCAATTGTCTTTAAATTAAAAATATATTCATACTTTCTTTACAGTGCGGCTTATTATCGTGTAAAATGCGGATATTACATTTAAGTTATTTTTTTTGTAAATATACGCTTCTGTGTATATTTGCAATCAAAATAATAATATCTCAAAGTTTTATGTTACCATATAAGAGGCTATCATGCTATAAGCAATAAAAATACTTGTTTTGGGATTACCTCGTTCGTTCCCAAAAAATGTCAGTCTCCGTGCTGTTATCACGAATTTCTGTCTTATCATCTCAACCGAAAGTCGTCCACTGCTGGACATAGGTCTCCCCCAAGGTTTTCTACACATTCCGGTCTTGGGCCACCTGCGTGCACCCGGTTCCTGCGACCCTTACCAAGTCGTCGGTCTACCTTGTGGGAGCCTACCCCTACTGCGTCAGCCGGTTATCGTCCGGAATTTCTGCCTAGTTAACCCGAATACCGTTTTACCCGACTCTTGTGTCGAACCCGTGACCTCAGACACAGCACTAGCTAAAGGGTTAAGCGTGTGGTACCTTTAGAGACGAGGTGCTCGAGCTTCTGCCGTGTGCTGTGGACGCTGAGGCGACAGTCGCCGTCCGTGGAGGAGAGGCTGCTGAGGGCGTCGGCGCCGTTGTGGCTCGGCCGCGCCACTGCGCCGCGGAGCACCTTCTGCGTCTCAAGGATAGCGGCTTCGAGACCTGGGGTAGAAAAAAAATACAACTGTAGATATTTTTAACTGCAATGATAGCGCAGTAGTCGATTGGTCAGAGTGCTAATTTATTTCAACATGATTCTGAGCTGACTTTTGTTTCAACAAAAGAATCATTATTCTTATTTTTTTAATAATATGGCCCGCACCAGGAGTATCTCCTGTGGTGCGACAGACACAAAAAACACCAAGACTGGGAACAACCATTTGTTAATCGCACTATGTTTTGTCCCGTGTGGGATTCGAACCCACAACACTCGGCGCAGTGGCAGTGGCGAGGTGACCACTTATCCATGCAGTCGTGCACTGCGCTATGCTCTGTCCATCTCCAGATAGAACATAAATTGGTGGCTCTACAAATAGCCGCTCAGAATCTGAATATCTTCTGTGTCCAAAATTTCAATGCTTTGAAAATTCCTCACAATATACAAAAATATTCCTACAGAGGCTTATATACAACTGAGCTTGCTGAACATACAAATATTTACCCCATATGGAATCAAACCAACAACAATGCATCGTCAATAACGTGATCACCCAAACAACGACACTATCCTTCCAATATTTCTTTGTTGATACTTAACCGGTCGTATACCGCCGGCTCGCATACCAGCCGGCAGATTTGTACCCGTCGTAGGCCGGTGGCTCGCATGCGAGCCACCAAATTGGCGCCAAAACGCCGCGCGCCGCCTTCGCTTTAGCTTAAGCTAACGTAAAACCAATTTGGTGGCTCGCATGCGAGCCACCGGCCTACGACGGGTACAAATCTGCCGGCTGGTATGCGAGCCGGCGGTATACGACCGGTTAATACTGTGGTCTAAAACCCTCCTTACACGAAGAAGAAGCCCATGTCCAACAGTGGGCCAGTTTAAATACAGAGTTGATGTTATTATACTTTGTACAAAGGACATATTCCTTACCGCTAATATCAGCGGCAGCGTTCGGTTCCCGCTGCAAGCTGGTGTATAGCTGTACGACCTTACACGCCGTCTTAGTGAGCTGCTCCGTCAGCGCCGAACACAGCTGGGATGATGACACTGTACAAAGAAGACAAAAAATATTAAACATGTTGTTAAAATTAATGCATGAAACATCATAGAAGATGGTTGGTGAGCACCACCAGCGCGGGATCCCGTAATTCAGTTAGTCAAACCCAAGAAGTAGCAAAACACAGCAATAGAAACACTACTAATAATTAAATTATGTTTGGGTACTTTGAAATAACTTTAAACTTCAGGACATTGTGACAATTACCGTCTTAGTTTCCCCGTAAACATGGCTGCTGAAAAGCAACTGAAACGTCGGGGTATGTGTAAAATTAAAAATAGCTTAAATAGAAGTAAACTGTTTTAACTATTAACACTGTCTAAGTTTAAGTTACAAAATTAAGTTTATAGTGTATAAAAAAAATAACGCGACAACATCTGTATAAAGTAGTTTAATTTCAATATACCAAGTTAGCCTAAGAAGGAGCAGCGATAGCTCAGTGGGGAGACCAACAGACTGCAATGCAGTGGGTCTCGGGTTCGAACCCACGTCGCGCACCTCTGACTTTCGGAAGTTATATGACTTTTCGAAATTATGTGCGTATTGATTGATAATTATCGCCTGCTCCGTGCGCGTTAAGCCGTCGGTCCCGGCTGCCATGAACATCTATGGCAGTCGTTATTGAGAGAGTGTCGACACAAAAGATCCCACTGGGTCGAAGTGTCGCCGGTCTGCACTGACTGGCCCCCACATAAGATAAGATAAGACAGCCTAAGAAGTGACAGCCGTTTGCGGTTTTGTCGAGGAACATCGTGGTAGGTTTAGTCGGCATTACCGGGATGTATAACCATCATCTTTCTTTGGCCTGGTGAGTCCGACATAACCCTGCGCCCGCTCCTGCAGAGGAGTATGCGTCAATGCAATCCCCCACGTATTAAAAAAAATTTGGGGTGGGCTGTGTAATGGACACGGCCGTGTGTTATACGCGAATACGTCTCGTAACGGGTAATTTCAACCGTCCCAACTGCAGATGTACTGGCACCGTCGTAGAACCGCTCGGCTGCATGCATTTTTTTACGTTCCCGGCACTGTTTGACTCGGTTATATGGTGATTTATTGGTACCATTTAATTGCACTTGAGAAGCCCTTTCCAACCGTATACGATCTCTGTATTTATATTTAGCTTTTTGACGTGTATAGGCCGACATTATATATTATTGATATCTTTTTTTATTTTAACACCTTATTATATTCACAGTCACAATTTTACACTAATGTTTTATACAATCGATAGATTTTGACGAGAGCTGACGATTGAAACATGAACGAACGTCGTATCTTCTCCGAGTCAAAAGTTATACTAAATGGAAATCTCGAAACGCAGCAAAATGACCTCAAAATGGTGGCGCTTCCCCCTCCGCCGAGCGCGATGTGTCTTTACTTAGCGTAATAAATTATTTGATCTTTTAGCTATCCAGAGGTGTAATTGAATTTTGGATGAAGATGATAGACATGTAGCTGCAACACCAAACTGTATTCCCCGATTTTGTTATCATTCAGTTTTTGAATTGCCTCTCTATAGAAGCAATTTTAAAGACGTATTCACGTCAAAACGTATTATTATTACTATTATTAAAAGAAGTGACAGCCTACTAAATATACCTATGGTATAACATATTAAATAAATAAAGTGCTACGTAGAGGTGTGACTATGTAAGTACTTACGGTTGGGTTCCGCGGGCGGGTCGGGCTTGGCCCGCGCGCGTCCCGCCGTGAGGCGCGCCGTGACCTCGCGCGCCTTCGCCGACAGGTCCCGCTCGCTGCCGCTGCGCCCTGCGCACACTACGCGTCACTTCAAGCGCACACGCACATGCTAGCGCACTTATACATACAGATAATGAGTTTCATTCGTGTGTAGGTATCATTCGTGTAAATGCATTTGTTGTCACGCGCTATATTATATCCACCATATTGATTTCGTGATTATAAACACCACACTCTTCTTCATATTTATTTATTTATTTTTATCGCCAACAACTGACACACATTTCTTACATCTAAATAATAATTTACAGACATGCCTTGTGCTCATTTACTAACAGGCAACCATTATTCATCAATCATATTATATGTCATTAAATAATAAATTAAGAAGTATTGGCAAGATTCAATGGTTTTGTTAAAACAATCGCATATCACTAACAATATTTAGATGAGAGTATTGATTTCGATATTTCGTATCCGTACACTGTACGATGTAGAAATAATTCGCCGATCGATTTAAAGTACTGTGACAGAATTTCTACGTATTTAATCAATATAACTAATAGACCTGACTGACTGTTGATCTTGTGGTATAAATTTGCAGCCAACCATTAGGCCTTCAGATATCTATAGATCGAAATAATGTCATTGAGATTTTTTGTTACAACCATCTCAACAGCACAGCGTCAAAGTGTCCAATAGCAAGAGACTCTTCTCTCCCACGTGAGACAAAGCTCGCAAATTATACGACTTCTCTCTCTCTCTCTCTCACGCGAAACAAATCTAGCAAATAAAAGGCTCTCTTTTATCACGTGAGACAAAGCTAGCAATTTAAATACTTAATACATCTGTCTACTCCTTCAGGAGTAACTTCAGAACACTATATGATGTTATCAACTCACCGATCCTTCTCTGCGAATGGTCGACCGAGGCAGCTCTCGGCCTAGTGACGTCACTGGTCCCTTCGGCCTCCGAGCTGGATTCCTCGTGCCCCCCAGTCGACAGACTCACTGGTTAAAAGTGGGGTTAAGTTAGCTGTGGGTGAATTATGTGGCTTGCATATTGTCGAGTGGGATATAGCAATACCGTGGAGTCTTGTGCGATTCTTAATAGGGATATCAGCTGTGGTGATTATGATTATTTATCTATACTAATATTATAAAAAGGAAAGATTTCATTTTTTGTTTGTTTGTTTCAACTCAATAACTATGTAAAGATACAATTACAACTTTTATTATATGTGTAGATATGTTTTCTAAAGTGGTTTTTAACAATATATTCAGTGACTTAGTATTATGTGCATATATCTATACCGTCTACTTGTATATAAATATAATAGCTTATTCTATACCTGCACTGTAAGCATTCGCCAGTCCTCGTCTCCGGGCGGTGTTGGCTGCCTGCTTGTTCATGGATGATATGGTGGGCCTCATCAGACCTTGGGGTCGTGCCGGCTGCTGCCGAGACGGTTGGGGATCTGATTCTGAGTCGCTCTGTAGACAAGTTAGGATGCTGTTACTGATATACAGGATGATTTTGAAATCGAGTAATTCCTTTTAACCACACATTCTACTGGTGGTATAGTATAACGCTGACTATATTTTTTTAATTTGAGTTGTTCTTTTGGAAAATTAATATGCCGCTTTTTTCGTGAAATGGTTTCAGATAGTAATATGTTAACCAACCGAGGCAATTTTAATTTTTCACTATGTAAAAAAAACAATTATAAATGTCGTAAATAAATAAATAAAATAAACTTTTTATTGACCCTTATTATTTACATCAGTTATTGCTGTTACTTTTTTAAATTAGTAAAATATTAAGATTGTGTCGGGTGGTTAACATATTACTATCTGAAACTATTTCACAAAAGAAATTCGTACATTAATTTCTCCAAAATTATAATTCTAATAAAAAACATATTGTCAGGATTATTCTATATCACCAGTAGAATGCGTGGTTAAAAGGAATTACACGATTTCAAAATCACCCTGTATAATACATGGTAATGTATACTGATATACAGTAGATTTTATATACTTATATTTTTAGAAAATATGTTATTATTGTCTGCTTCTGTGTATCATGATTAGGTTATACTAATCATATTAATATGTCTAGCGAAACATGTTTAGGCATTTATATTATATTTAAAAACACAGCTGCTGCGTTTGGGCCCAATATGTGTGCCGCAGGAAACATTACAATAATACAATTAACGGATACAAAGTAAGTACATTCAGTCTCCAAACACGTATTTGCGGATCGCACAATTTTTGTCAAGTGTGGGGATCGAACCCATCAGCGTGGCGGCATCGGCCAGTCGATCGCTTGTTAGTTATGCCATCTGTACAGGCTTTATCCTAATAATATGACTGCACGGATGGAATAGTGGTTTAAGAGATCGCCTCGCCACTGCCACAACGCCGAATGATCGATCCAGACACAAGACAAACATTTATGTGATCTAAAACCAGTTGTTCGGAGTCTGGATGTTCCTTGTGTCCGTCGTTTGAGCGTTTATAAAGTCCCTTACGACACAATAACTAGACCAAATGCATGTTACACTTACCAAAAAGAATAGTTTTGTTATTTTAAGAACAATAGTTAACTCACTGAGGGCCTGTCCCACCAACTCCAAACAGCATTTATCTATGAGATAAAAGTCTCACCATCTCTCTTCTTTAACCTAACCAGAGTGAGACAGCATGCGATTTTGGATAACTTTTACTTGTTAGTTGTGAAACTGGCCATAAGTGATTTAAAGATATAAATGGTTAGAGATAAAGTACTGACCTGGTTGAGAACCCCAACACTAGAACTCCTAGTCATGTTGGACTTATTATTGTACCTCGGTGCGGGTCGCACGAACCCGCTCGGAGACTTGCCCGCAGAGCCATTCTGAGGAGTTGACGGCTTGGACGAGGTGCCTGCATGCGTCATACCTATATTGTAGGTTGGTATAACAGTTAGATACGTAGAAAAAGAGTTAGGTAGCAAGAATAATTAGAGAAGAAGACCTGGGTACAGCAAATATATTTTTGAAGGTAGATGTAGGTATATAGAGAATTGTGTGATAGGATACTTGACTATTTATTTTCTATTTTAATAATTTTATCGCAGTATTTAAATACTTTATTAATTAGTTGATAAAATTCCATGGTGAGGACCCCATCTCTTAATAGGAAGAGAAAATATAATAAATTTGCAAATTGTCCTTGGAAACCTGCACAAATATTTGAAAGTATTATAGAGAATTTGTAGTCACGCAGGATTTATATTTACGAAACATAGTAAAATATTGAATAAACCAGTAACACGTAAGATAGAGGTACAAACTGTAGGTTTGAAATATATATCTTCCAAATTGCAGTCTAAAGATCCTATTATTACAGCAATATGAAAACGTTCCGATTTGTTTGAAACACTTCAAGAACATGGTATTAGATTATAATGGTGTAAAATACAGTTACATTAAGCAGAGAAAGGCAAAATATCCTCTCAAGAGATTGCAAGATAAAGTATCCCACAAGGAGTTAGTACATTGTCTCGAAAACTTCATACAGATTCGTTTCCTTTTCTTAAAAGTCAATTATCCCGTTACAACAATATTATTATTTTATTTGGGAGACATATTCACATTATATAACATTTTTTTATTACTCTATTTTTAATGCATTTATACATCAATATTGAATATAGAACTAGACAGTTAAGTACTTATAATCTACAACATAAATATATATACAACTACAACACTACTAATATAAAAAATGCAACTATAAAAAGCAATGTCCCAAATGTTATGCACATAAAAATATGTAACTGTAATAGTATCTATTATCTACACATTTACTATAAAACATCAAACAGCCCTCAGACTAGAAAACCAATAAGCAAACAAAAACACTAACTACAGATACACAGAACGACGTATCGATAGACCGCACGAAAATACTCACACATATGTACGTAGGTACCGCTGTACGCATCATACGGAAATCTAAGTGCGAGTGTTTTCGCTCGTACCATGTATTCAGCGTTCTGTACCTAAGCTGTTTGTGTTTTAATTTAAGGATCAAGTCGGACAACTGCCGTAATTGATATACAACCAACTAACACTTCGCTTTCTCTGAATGCGTCTTCTTCTACGTATTGTATTAAGACGGACATCTATATTTATTTAATTTGAGTTTAAAAATTTACTTATATTTTGTTACTATGTGGATTGGTGTTATAGTCTTAAAGCATTGTATAATTATAACATAATTGTATAATTATTAAAATAAACAATTATGTTATAATTGTATGTTTTAATAACTGTATATAACAATTTCATGCAATATAAATAATATATGTACAATATTTATCTATAGTATCATATCTACATATGCCATTAACCATAAGATATATAAGTCCCAATACGTGCCTTACTGTAGTTTCAATGTGTTAGTACTTCCAACATCCTAACTAGATCTAGATTGTATGAAACGTGTATTATTCAACTGCCCAACCCGATAGTTAGTCTTACTGATATCCCCAAAGTCAGACAGATCTTTTATTTCAAATAAAATTTACATAAATAGTCTCACGGCTATAACCCCGAAGGTGTAGGCAGATAGTATTTCACTCATATTTCGCCAGCCAGTCTTAGGTTCATTCACTCTCATCATATTGATCAGGAACTCACCCAAGAGTATTGTTATTCTAGTAATTTTATAGAAATTCATAGAAATCAACAGGAAAATGCTTCGTTTTCTTTACATTCCGATTGTATCACTCATTAAGTCTCAGTGTACATTATTCGTCGATCATTTTCGTCTATTATAATCGTGTGTCAAAACGAAATATACCTTTCTCGCTGCTTGGTACTACATCCTCATTCACACACAACAATAATTTACGCCCGTCTCCTGGACAAATAGATGACCATACCTACCTTGCTTCATTCACTTTTGCTATATTTTTTATGTATGCTCATTGGTTTAGCGTACTGTTCACCTGATCTTAAATAATTATAAAATCTCGAGCGTCAGGCTTTAACTGACGACCATGAATAGTTTAGTTGACATAGCGATGACACTGTTTATCGAGCTCGCCGGTTAAATTCCTACTTCAAATATTACGTTTTCTCTTGTTTATAATTTCTTAATCCAATATAAAAATCTTAAAATACTAGATCTAAGACCTTGTTAGAAATCTTTCTCCTAGGCCTTCTTCTGCCGTCATTACCCATACTTTCTTGTTCTTGTTTCTGTCTTTTCAATCTTTTATCATACACATGACATTCTTTATTTCCTATCCATTATTTCCCTTACACCCTCCAATCTCACTGATCCAGAATAATCCGTTATTTTTCCATCCTTTCTAACCAGTCTCTCTATAGTTTGCATTACCTGGTGAAAAGCCTTAGACCCTATCTTTTAACCCAAACCTCTAACCAATTAATCAGTATAGCACTACAACCACGTATATTTAGCTTCTAGATCCCACAACGACCACCATGATAGCCCACCTTACGGTGTCCTGGGCACATGGGCTAGATACGATCGCTCAGTCTTCATTACCTGACGAAAAGCTTAGACCCTGTCCCTAAACCCAAAACTCTAGCCAATTAATTAGTTTAGCACTACAACCACGTAATTAGCTGAACCCAAAACCACCACCATCATAGCCCACTTTGTGGTGTCCTGGGCGAGATCTAGCTCTAGCTAGCCAGTTAATTAGTATACAGCACTACAACCATGTAATTAACTGCTAATTCCCAAACCACCACCACGATACGCGATCTTGCGGTGCGGGCAAGGGCTAGATCTGATCGCTCAGTCTTCATTACCTGATGGAAAGCCTTAGACCCTATCTCTTCACCCAAAATTCTAGCCAATTAATCAATATAGCACTACAATCACGGTAATTAGCTGCTAATTCCCAAACCACCACCATAATAGCCCACCTTGCGGTGTCCTGGGCGCGGGCATGGGCTTGGCAGCGAGATCTGACAGAGATATCGCTCGCCGCATCCCTGGCGACTCTTCCTCGCGGTCTGAGGCGGACTGGAGCGAACGATTCGCTGTGTACGAGTGTATATTGTAACAACATGCGGTAATAGCAATCTGAATAGTTCTGCGGTATACGCAGTGGGACGTTATGGTGTACTCATATTTAATGATCGTATACCATGAATAAGGTGAAAACCGAAAACCATTTAAATATATTGGAGATTGCATAAACGGTATTGGTAAAGTTACAAATTCTAAATTATTCCCAAACCAGAGTAGTTCGGGGACGAGTCTTTTGTAGACTACCGAGCACGCTTCCAGACCTTGTGCTGCTACTGAGATTTTCTTGTAAGCAAATCCAATCATACTTGACGAGCCGAGAATTAAACCCGAGATCAACAGTGGCATACAAAACCGCTGCGTCACTGAGTAAGTCAGTCATATTATTAACAAGATAATATAGACTTGTTAAGACTACGCCGAGCGTAAGACAGATAATGACAGAGCTCGTGTGGCGCATATTCAAATCGGTGCGCGGCCGCCATAGTGAAATTGTATGGAAGATTTGAAGTGCTTTTTTGATAAATATGTATCTTTATTGTCAACCAATAACTTAAATATTTGGGACGGACAAATTGATTAATATACCTATTTAGGTTTCGTTTAACCTGTAAAATAGGATAGATTTGTACTGTTATAATCTGAAGATCACGTAACACGAGCTCACGTTTTTGCATATTTCGTGCCAATTTACGTAATTTTGTTGGTGAGAATATTAATTATTTTAAGTTTTTTACACGGAGTAATTGTAAACACATTTATTGATATGGTAAATGTATATTTTATATTTGTATTAAACAAAAAATGTTGATTTTATTAACTGTGACTGCCTGTTTTGGCACATTTCGCTCGACGCAGTCTTAAGTATATAGCTATATCTTTTTTGAAAAGGACAACTGCTATTAACCGGTCAAGAATTAATAAACCTTGAGAATTTTGACGTTACGGCTGTATTTTAAGAAAAGTTGCTAACTTACAAGCAACTTTTCTATCAAATCGATTGAAGATAATTTGAGGAATTACAGTCACACTATAGAGATTAGGTAACACTACGTGATTCCTGCGACTAGTTTATGATAATATACAAGTATACGATCATTAATTATGAGCAGATATTTCTCACATCAATTGTGTATATTTTTTCAGAAATTATTATTATTATTATTATTATTTTTGTTTGTATTTTATAAGTAAGACGTACGAATAAATTTAATATTATTACTATATATAGAATATTTATTATATTATAGAATATTTTAGAAAATTAATTTGTTTAAAGTACATATGATTTCTCTAAATTGACGCTATATCGTCAGAAATTGCAATAAAGAATCCATTCAAAATGTTATATTTAAGCATAAAAATAAAAAATATTAATAATATAATAAAAAACACATCATGCTATCAAAAAATTCTTCGCATATGGCTAAAATCATGCAAGCTGAAAAAAAACGTAAATAGTATATTTAAAAAGAAGCCATGATTGGTGTGATATGTCGTGAATAGGCCGGTGCTTATTATAATATATGTATATGTATTCTATATAGTTTTAGTCTGGGGCAAATTCACAATATATCACATTATGAGTTGAAGTACAATTATTAGATGTGTATTATTGGCCTTGATACTTTTATTTATTGAATTGGCTTAAGAATTATCATATTCGTTTGTATAATTAATATAACTGAGGCTTGACATTTATTATCTAGCTTCAGAGAGATCGTGCCGTAGTTACTTACTATCATTCTGTTGCACCTCCTATTACGATTACAAATATAAATTCTCTATATTTGTAAGATAAACGACATTACAAGTAATGTAGAACACATTACTTCTCATGTCGTTTATCTTATAAAGATTAAGATATCAGTACAAATAATCTGGTTTTTTACTAAGAAATGTTTGGTTAAAGTTTTATAAACATAATCTCACATCTTTACTAGGTGGAGAGGAAAACATAAGAATTAAATAATGCCTATATTAAAACTATTCGGTAACACAACAACAAACACATTAAACACCATGCCGGTCACAAATGACCGAACAATATATTTTGTATTGTGTTTGTTACACCTACTTATTTCAACTTGTCGAAACGTTACGACTTAAAAAATTATTAATAAATTTGGAAAACCTAAGTAAATATTTTATCGACGTTATTGTTTTGTTCTTTTAATAAGTTTAATCATCTAATAAAGTTATGAGTTCTACACACATTTAAAGATGGTTACGAGATAAAATGTAATACATCTAACACAACATATTAACGATGCTTTCTAGTCCTAAGTTTCTTTAGTTTTATATAAATGATTGCATGCCGCGAGGCTAAGTACAATGTTACCTAATTGTATACTTACTAACATAACATCCCATATACCTGTATTTGCAATTAATGTAATAAATAAAGACAAGGCCAATAATAAACATCTATTTAATACGCACTCCACTTGATCGCAACTAAAAGGGACCAACGACAACGTCACATGCGATCCCAACCTTGTTGCGGCGAAAATTTTGATGGCAACACCGGATTCTGAGCCAAAACCCTCTTAGCCAGACAAGAACCTCTAGGCGTTAATACCGGTCGAATTTTATTCGGAAAAAGCCGGTTTTCCATACACAATCTGGGTGTAGGACCTCGAATAATCTTTCTAAAAGGTGGCTTCGGTCGACTAAAACCGTAAAATGATAGTCTTTTCGGTGAATTTGTGCAACTAGAACTTGTTGTAGACGACTCGTAGTTTTCACTGTCTAAGTGTACATCTGTTTTTGGTATCACCATTTCGTTGTAAACTCTCTGTTTTAGAGATCTTGGTGGTAATGCCACCTCGGGTTGTATGGTGTTGTTCAGTTTCACATCTTCCACTGGCTCTATATTTCCAGCTTCGTTAGAGTTATCCATACCGACGGTAACTAAGCCACCTATTTGGTCAGAATCTAAAATATCGGGTAGGCTAAGGTTTCGTTTAATTTCTTTATTATCCGATGTAGGTTCTGTATCCGTGTCAGCTTCTTCAAGAGTTAAAGAAGCGAAATTTGGTACCGTTGTCTGTTTCGTTGCTAATTTCTCGAACTTTCTAGATAAAACCTTGACTACGCCTTTGCCATCATTGATATTAGCTTTTAAAGGTCTCATTCGCCACTCTTTCAATATCTTTTCTTGTAATATTTTACGTTCTTCCATTTCAACTAACTTGTTGATTATTTCTATTTTCCTTTCAATATATTTATATTTCTTTATTTCATCGGGTGCTATGTTTTCTTTGGTTTCTTGTCGACTATGTCCAGGGCCTACTGTATCGTTCCTGGCAAGCTTCATATTAAGCTGATCTTTGGCATTTTTCGCGTATAAATTGTTATCTTGTTCAGCATAGTAATCTAAAGAGTCTTTGGCAAAGTCGTTGGCGTCAACATCGAGGGAATCCATGCTGACTTGCTTCATTCGGTCCATGCGTTGCATAGCATATACTTCTAGGCTGTCCATTTGCATTTCTGATTTGTTTTCGTTGACATCTTTCTCTTTGACAAAAACGTCGAAAGTTTTCTCGCTGTTGTCAATATTTGAATTAGAGTCTTCTGGTTTTTTATTACTTAAGTAATTTTTGTTGTGAAGGCCATCCAGTTTTGCTTTATATTGAGAAGATATTGAGGAAGTCAAGCCAGATTTTTCTATGCCAGCCTTGAGCCTATTATTCATTTTAACTGATGACGTTCTTTTGATTGGCTTCGGCGGTTTATGTGGCACAAACTCCATCGTAATTTTCGTATTATTATTTTTCTGTCCTGATCCTCTTTCTAGACTTTTAGTCGCATTATTATATTTACCACCGTTCGCTTTATCTTTATTTTCTTTATTTTTACTAACTTTTGTTTGAGTATTCTTCTTAATTTGTTCCTCAAACTTCTCCAAATTCTTCTGCACATGTGAATTACGTTTCTCCATAAGATTTTTCAACGGATTCGGTTTAGACGCTGGTTCTAATACAACTTCAAAACTACAGCTTTTAGATTTGACCATAGCATTTTGCTCACATCCTTCCATTTCACTTTTATACTTATCCGCGAACTTCGGATGTAAAGACTTGCTTGTATTCGCCATATAGTCAGTCTTGTTCAACCTCGGGATCTCATCGCTAAGTTTCTTTTCCTTGTTATACTGCTGAATATTATTTCCGTCGAAATAATACGCAATATTCTTAGCAGGAGGAGGTTGTTTTGTTGACGAGTCATACAAACTTCGGGATCTAGTTACAGTTTTGTGCCCATCTATGACTGTCGGAGTCTTATGGACTTCAACGGGTACATCGAACCCATATACCTTGTTTACAGGCGGTTTAAGATCAGGCTTTTTCATATTAGTCTCTCTATAGTTAGGGCTACACGCTTCGCCTACGTAATTGTTATACATGTATCCGAAATATGCGTTGTTCGGACTTGAACCGTAGCTTTTAGAAGTGTTATCAAATTCGTAACAACTTTTACTGTTGCGAGGAATACTTGTATTTTTTTGCTGTTTCTTAGGCTTAGTGCCTTCAAATAACATTTCTAAAGGAGCTGATTTTGTGCATTCAGAATCATCAGATAGTACACTCTCTAGGGAATTGCAATTCGTTCTGCATAATTGATTGTCGTTGTCTAAAAAGTCGTCGGATAAGACCGATTCTTGACTACAACTGTTCTTCATATATTTCTTTTGGTTCAAGAAGAAACTCGCACTGCTGTGCCTATGATTTTCCAAATAATCGGTATCATGAATGTTTTCATACGAACAGTTTTGTGAATCATTTAAGTTGTATCTACTATCGAATTTGGCCTGTTGAAAAGCGACTTCATTGCCGTACTTTAAGAATATTTCGTTTGATATGCTTGAGCAGTTAGAATTGTCACTCAAAACTGATTCATTTGATCGAGTCACACATCGTTTTGTTAGCACACTCTGACATCGATAGAAATTAGTGTTGTACTTCATGGAATCTTCGTCGATATCGTCCAGATTCGATGGCATATTCCTAGGTAGCGTCGAGCTTTTCTGATTGGCTATATAAGCTGGTTTTGCTGGCACTACCGGCTTTTCGCTACCGTATATTTCATAGTTCGACACTGCCCGTCTCGGTGGATTTTTAGTATGCTTTTTACATATTTTCTTCGAGTATAACTTGTTTTTACAACTAGCGTCTTGACTAAGACTACAGTCTTCTAAAGAATCGGAAGAAAAGTTGCCATCATCTTTCTCTTTAGTGGGCTTAAGGTCTAAATCATTTTGATCAATATCGAATTCGTCTAAATCTCCGTACTTTTTAGTTATTTCAGCTATCATTTTTTCTGTATCCGATTTTATAGTATCCACTATACTTTTGCCGCTATCTTTAATATTTTTACTTTCGAAACCCACGAAGAAACTTAAAGAATTTCTCTTTTTAGGATCAAGTGAATTAGTTTCGGGTTTCGGCGTTTTCTGATTGGCCTTGTCAGCCCATTTACACTCTTCAGAGACAGGAGACACAGGACAAGATTTATAATTTTTGAAAATGCTACGACAAGAAGGCTTGGGTACTTTCGGTTTTTCTTCTGGTTTCGTCAAATTTAGATGAAAATTTCTAGGTTTAGGCTCTTTATCTGGGAACAACCTATTGAATACCTTTGACTGAACTGGTTTTCCCATATCTATAGTGAAAGATAAGGTTTGCTTTTGAGGCAACTGTTCTTTGAAAACCATAGGTTTTGTATCATACGGTGTATAGTGTATTTTTCTATCATTTTGCGCAGTATTTATATTCGCGTGAGGCGGTACATAAGGAGCGATATTTTCTATATAATCCGGTATAATCTTATGGTTTAAATTCGCCGGTATTGCGTAGGGATTCTTGTTCCGATAGTCTAAATAGGGGTTTAGGCTGTCAAAATAGTTGGAGTTTAAACTGTCTAGCGATTCCTCTGGACACGGGTTTATTCCTGGTCAGCGTTAGGGCAAGAATTTCGAGAGAATGTTAGTATTTAGCGATGATATTGCTTTAGTTATAAACGCTTCTTTGGTATCAGTAAAAATATAGTCTTTTACTGTCAGTACTTTAAGATAAAATGTAAGCTAAGTCTTTTGGTAAGGGTTGTAAATGGGTGGGTTTGAAGCGTTTATAAGTAATGCTTAATGACATCAAACGTTAGTGAATCACACGCAGTAATACAGTCAAAGGAAAAATATCTTGCATTAAGTTATTTAATTGTTTTGTTTATTTCCAAATATATAGTTATCTTTGACTGTACGTATAGAAAGTTCAGCATTCGTTTGTAATAAACTCAAAATTTATTAATATTATAAATTCAACTTTAATAAGTAACACAACTTAGCAGGTATTTCTAAGGAAGCTGGGTTTACACGTTCTGTTTTAGTTTTACACAACTAAAGTGGCCTGCAAGCATACGGCCGACCTAATATTAGGCGGTTGCTATAGTTTACGTGTACTTGCAATAGAATAAGTGTCAAATTACTGACCCTTCAAATGAGTCTTTGTGCTGACAACGTAAGAAATAAAGACCATTGGTTCCTTCTATAGGTAGCTAACAACAGATACCCCCTTTAACCAGCACTGGAAACTACTTACTGCCGGAATACAATATTTTATGATCTAAGATGCAATCTTCTATATGTAGCTATTCTGCCATCTTCTAAATTTACCCAGTCATCCAGTCTCGTGATAGAACGAGAATATTGAGACCGTCTTTAAAAACCAGGACTTTGAATGTGTTATTAACCTCTGAGTCTTCTTCGAAGAGGTTAATGAAAACACTATGTGGGTCTGTGTGTCTGTCTGTTAGTGACCGGCATAACTCCAGAACCACTGAACCGATTGACTTGTAACTTGGTGTGCAGATACCTTGGGTCATACTTCGGTCGAGTTTAAATATGGGCCGTGTGGGTCAAAAGCCCTAAAATATAGAGGTCATTTCTTTTCATTACTTTTACGTTTAAGACGAAGAGGTTGAATCCTGGGTTTCACCCATCTCGTTTTTCGTTCATCGGTGTAGGGACGCCAGCATTAAGAGACAACGCTTTTGATTGGTTAGGCTGACAGTTTTATGTGCAATTTTAAAAAGCATCATCAACACAAAAAAAACCTGTTTGCCATGCATTTTGCATGGAAAATATGTTTCTTTTTACATAATAACAAAGGCTAATATCTTATACAGATATCAAAGGCTCCTATGCAATTTGCACGTTCACATAGTGACGAAATCACAAAACTCGTAAATTAAAACGAATGCTCAACTTCCATCTATAAACTCAACATAAGTACAAAGTGAAGCAACATACCGTAAGGTCTGGAATTAGATGGGATTGCCATGGAGACGGGGCGCGCGCGACGCGAGCTGTCCTTCTCTGGTATGTATGAGAGATCCGTTGAGGACTGACTGGATTTTAAGTTGGATCGGAAGGCTACCTGTAAATAGAAGAAAGTATATGAGAAGTTATGTTATTTCCGAAAGGAGTACATTACACCGAAACAGTTACTATGTTTTAGGACCAACGTAGTAACCAGTTATGCTGTCTACCAGGCACATTTTCAGACTACGTATTACTAGTGAGAATTCAGTAACCGAGAAACTTGAATAAGATTTCGTCTGGTTTCTGGGACCTCATGATCACACACAAATAGAAGCGTAACCTTAGAGGCTGTCTTTCTTGCCTCTTATTTTTTTACTAATTAGTTAATTAGGAACCATGACACATTAATTCTGAAGATTCGGGCAGACTGTAAATCACATTTATTCCTAAATATATCCAAAATTTCGGTAGATTACAACATGATTATAATTCGTAAACCCTTTCATTAAGTAGTCCGAACAACGAAGTAGTGTCATTTTAAAAAAAGGAAAACCTAAGTAACTTCATTGAAAGTTACTATCGTTCAGCCCGAAGTTTCAGATAGACATTTTCATGGCAGAGATACTGATTTTCATAAAATGTACTATGGATGTAACTTGATATTAAAAAAGCATAGCAAATAGTAATTAATAATAATTATTATTAATTTATATTTCTTCAGAAAGGTTACATACAAATTTCCTAATACAAGACACTATATATACATACACATTTCACAGACATATTTCACAAAGTAGTGTGTGTAGTAATTAGTTACTTACGCTCTCCAACTGTCTCCGAGTCTCCAGTATCCTCCTATTGAGTTCCTCTCGTCTCCTGGCCGCGTCAGGGTCCAGCATCTTGGAGGGAGTGCGTGGCGCGGGCGACGGCCTAGTCGGCGGTGGACCACGGGACAAGTGTTGCGATGAGAGCGATGTGTTGCCTGCTGATGAAATATTATATTTAAATTTGCGTTACTGGTTCCAAGACAGTTTAGCTGTGCTAAGAAATTCATGAGGGTCAAAACTTGGTGTTTTCCATGGTCACTGCTGAACCTGTGGCTACTCAGGTGTTACGTAGTGTAAGTGAAGTTAGGACTAGTCCTAAATATTATTCTAAGGAATAGGATGATAACATCTCAATTAGTATCTTCATTTCGCACTCTCATTTCGCCAGATATATATATTATATACTTTATCCATATAGGTTACATATAATTTATCCCGACTCTAGCTAGCAAAAATATATTTGGCCAAAAAATTCTCGTATATACATATATACCACTGATCTCTGCAGTCGTGCCGATGCCGATTGCCGTCCCATCAGATTATAAGCCAATTAGCTGCCGTGACCAAAATTCTGTCTAAAGAACATTACATACAAATACATATTGTGACTGAGATTGTTGTCGTCTAATTAGTAAGGATTCCAAGATTCTTGAAGTCACTATGTTATATTAGCTAGGAATACGCTTCTATTTTTTTTTATGCCATTGGTGTCAGACAAGTAAGTGGTTCACCTGATGGAAAGTGGTAACCGCTGCTCATGGACTTCAGCAATGTCAGGACACAGTAAAGCCGCTGCCTACCGTGAAAGAAGAACTCTCTTTAAACCTCGTTTGAAGAAGGACATATCATAGCGCTCGGGGAATACCGAAGCAGGCAGGTCATTCCAGAGTTTGCAAGTACGGGAGAAATGATATTTTTCTTATGCTGGCAAAACAGCACCTCCTTCTTTTGGCAACCTCTAATTAATACTATGGGTATTGCAATAATCCACCGACTACTGTAACCAGCTTACCATCAGACGGTCCTACTCCATTCTACGTTTGCCAACTTTAACCTATAAATTCTTGGCATGCCAGATAAAATTGAAAACTGATAGTGTCTGGCCGCCGGTGTGCCATTGCGACTCAATAGGTAAATATCATTAAAGTGCTTACCAGCAGTAAGTGTAGCATCCATGTCGGCTCCGCTGAGGCTGTCAAAAGCCGACTTGATGTACTGCTCCCTCCTGCCCGCCGTGTCGATGGACTCGCAAGAGCCGGAGAGAGGGTTACGTTCCGCGTTATCCCCGGAGGGGGTGGATACCTACAATTATAGATTAAAGTTGTGGGTATTGTGTAGGAACATATCTGTTTCTGAGGGTTCGATGAAAAGCTAGTAGCTAATTTATTTTATAGGGATGCATGAGAGGAGCCTCTCCGAGCGACGTAGAAAAGTGAACAAAAATCAAGAGTCCGGCGCATCCTGGACACCTAGCACTCGGTAACGCAGAGTCTAGGTGACTAATTCTCTCACCAGGATGGATCAATACAAATTCACACAACGGCAATTATCAGCTCTATCACAGACGCCACAAAAAGTAGCATTGGGCTAAAATCATTTAAAACTGTTGTCAGCGACACGATAAGAAGCTAATTTATAAACATTACGTCCATAGACATGAGCCTGATGAGTTTAATTGGTGTAAGTGTAACTCTAACTTTAGAAGTAGTAGGTTTAAAAGCTTCATAATTGTTTATTTTTATCTGTTTATCATTAATATATGAACATGCTCCGATTATATCAATTATTTCAAGTTTTAGTACAGAATTTAATTTTATAAGACAGTGAGCCTACTACCGTCTTCTAAAAAAACTCAATTCCAAACAGTGAAAAGCAAATTATAATTTCGTGAATAGGCAAAATAAAAAATCTACTACTACCCAAAAACAAGTTTGCTTCACTTCACTTGTAAAAAGATCATAGTAACGTATGACCATATTTATTTTATTTATTTTCATACTTGATGATGAATGATGATGATTTGTAAAGATGGCTGTATGCACAGCCATCGTTACAGATCTTTGATTATATCCCAATTTTCGCACATATTTTACACACATATTATTCACAAAATAAACACTTTTTGAAGCAATATTCGACCGTTATAATCAGTTACAAAGAAATTAATTATTTTAATCAAAAGTTGTCTACAATTTTTCAAATAAATACATGTTGTAGAAAATTCTCGGACCGTTACAAATGGTCCATGACACATTACTCTCCTAAAAACCATAGTCTGTAGACCTACACTATTGGGTGATGACTTACTTTTATAGACACATACTTAATGAATTAACAAAACACAATATAGCACACAGAGCATGAGTTGAAAGTACATTAAACAGAAGGTACACCGGACATGCCTTCGTTCATAGCTCCACCATCATCCAGAAAGTATGTTACACTATGCCATTCAACTAAATACGAGATTTTTCTAAGTATATCTGCAAAAGAATTATCGTAATAAATAAATAAAATAATAATATCCGTTCTGTGAATAAACTGTCTCACTGCTCAGCATGGGCCTTTTCAGTGTGAGAAGGGTTAGGCCATCTATTTAAATAAATAAAGTCGGAGTTAATGTTCGTAATATTAAAACAAAAGCTTTTTACTAAAGAAAGTATAAACGGAACTTATATAAAAATAAAAACGTTTGTCTGTATGTAACAATCCGATGGCGGCTAATCTCTAAAACGGCAGATAGCAGATGTTATAAGGAGTAACTTTTATTTTAGATAAAATCCCTGCGAACTGAACAAACTGTTTTTTGTAAAATTCCACACGGACGAAGTGGCGGGTAATAAAAATATTTTCCGACCCCAACTACGAATATTTATAAAACGTTATCGTTTCAAATGAGAAGAAATCTCCTTAAATTACTTCAAACTTTTCAAACGTTTTTACACTGCATATTATCGATTTATAAATATCTTGTTGAAATAAGTTGTAAAATACTGAAATGATATTTAATTAGCGATTTAAAAGAGTGAGATCCTTTTCTCTGTTTGCAGCCTGAACCTAGCAACTAACCTAAATTTAGCTTTAGTAAATTTCAGCAATTGCCACCTGCACTGTCAGATTTCGCTAGTATACAAATTGAGAGCGCCAACGCGCCGCCGCGCCGTATCGGGCCTGTTTCTAATCTATATAATATACTTGTTTATTTAAACGAATAATGAAATGACTTAACACCTTGTACATAAATGAGTTGTAACATACTAAAATTATATTTCGATGGCGATTTAAAAGAATGGCCGTGTGTTTCTTGCAGGTATCTTCTCATAGACGCAACCTTTTGCCTGAATCTAGCAACTAACATAAATTTAAATTTATTAAACTAAATAAACTCCGTTGACGTTTATAAGTATTACTTTGTGACCTACACGAATAATTGATATTTTAATTCGATTTTGAAGCATATTTGGTCAAAGAGTGTTTCTTGCAGGTATCTTCTCATAGGCTGAATCTAGCAAGTAACATAAATGTAGGTACTTTTAGTAAACCAAATAAACCTTTTGATGTTCATAAGTGTTACATTGTGACCTAAATAAATAAATGATTTTTGACCTCGAAGTATCTTTCGGCACGAAGCTAATCTCTCGTTATAATTGAATGGCATTAAAGTGTGTATGAAGCCCAGCACCACCTGATCCCTGGACGCCATATTCCCATACCGGATAACGTGTTCTAACCTTCCTCTCGGACATCCTAGGTGTTAACTTTGGTCCCTTTACCTCGTCATCATCAGAGTCGTGGCCGGACCCGCTGAGCGACGCCTGCGGGGGTATATCGAGCCGGGTCTCGCCCGCCCATCGCTTCGATCGCCTCACTGACTGACGCAGCTCTTCTGCGTCCATTGCGTTTACCATGAATTCACTGAAACATAAAATAAAATTAAAGATTTTAAGGTGAATGGTAAACTTAATGCAAATATTTTCAAGATGCCGGAAGGATGACGACCAGATAAATTGTCTAGGTAAACTATAAGCGTGTACCGACTGACCGATTTTTGTTACCAATGAGAGTGATGGCTTACAGAACCTAAGGCTCTTCTTATTTTGCTTACTGAATTACATACATACATACATACATACATACATAGATTCACGCCTGTTTCCCAGAGGGGTAGGCAGAGACTACGGATTTCCATTTGCTACGATCCCGACACACTTCTCTGGCTTCATTCACTTTCATCACATTCCTCATACACGCCCGTAGGTTCAAGGTGCTCTTAACCTGGCCTTTGTCCAGAACGCATCCGATCTGATCAAGAAACGTTCGCCTAGGTCTTCCTCTTGCGACTGTTCCATTCATTACTGAATTAGTGGTGACGAATTTGTTGACAAAGTAAAACCAATAATTTGACATGGTAATCAAACAATTTTGTGATCGAATGTTGCATCTGGAGTACTAATATAACGTAACTGAACCACTAAAATATTGCCTTGATTAGTTTATTTTTTAATATTGAGAAAGATCCTAGAGCTGTAATCATCGACAGAAAAAGCAGCATGGCAGGTCCTCGTAATTATAAAATAGACAAGCGATAAATTACCCTAAACATGTTCGAGCATGCTTCAATCATGCTCGAATCACTGAACAGGTTTATATGAAATATGGCAAGCAGGTGGACACTAGCAAGCAGGTATTAGCAAATAACATATTTCATACCAAAAATCGCTTAGTCTCTCTGGATTATGTTGAAATATATAATAATATATAATAATATTCTACCACATACACACAACACCGTCTAGCCCAAACTAAGCAGAGCTTGTACTATGGGTGCTAGACAATGGATAAACAAACTTATATACTATTTTTTTTGTAAATACCTACATATTATACATAGAAACACCCAGACCAAGACAAACATCCATGTTCATGCACACAAATGTTTGGTATGTGCGGGAATCGAACCCGCGACCTTAGGCGTGGCAGTCGGTTACACTAACCACTATGCCATCGAGGCCGACCAAATAATTAATATTATTATTAACAAACAATTATTTTTCTTCTGTGAACTTGAAAAACTTACAGTAAAAGTTTACCGTTAGACTGGCATACTGGCTAAATATTTACCACATGCTTGTTACAATTATTTGATATAACCACACCTGTATATTAGACAGCTCATAATTATAGCTATGCCACATACCCAGGCGTATCGTCGTCATTGTTCCCAGGGTAGTACATAGTCCTGTTCCCTCTCTCCGACGATGAGGTGCGTTCTCCATCCGATATGTCTTCGATATCGCCGTCGTGTTCGGTTGACTCCTGGTCCTAGACACACACACAAGATAAACATATTGAAATTATCTCCAAGTCTATATCATAGTGATTTAACGCGAAATTTAATAGAACAAGATTTCAGTTTAACCAACCTAGCGACACTATAGTGGGACCTCTGTGCACCCGAAAATGACAAGGTGCAAGAAATAATAAATAATGGTTTGAAATTGACAAAGAGTAATGTGTAACTAAAAAATAATACGTACCAATGATACACATAACGGCTCTAAAAGATGACCACACATTTTATTACACGCTGTCTAAAATATAGACTGACTACTAGAACATTTTACTATACTCAGGCGTATATACAACTCTAAACGCACGCTTCGTGACATAAAAATGTACAAACATACATCGTGATACCCAAAAAAAAAATGGTAACATATAAAATGATAAAAAAAAAGTGATCAATATAAATAAACTTATAAAAGATAAACAAAAAATGAACAAACAAACCGCACCTCGTACTTAAAACTGCCGAGCGACGAGTCGTCGGTGTGGTGTCGCGTCCGCGTCTCGGTCGCACGACTTTGCGACAAATTAATCGTCACCTAACGATCACAACATAAACGCAAACATAAATGGGTGGAAAGCAAAAAATAAAATGGTACATAACATAAAAAAAACATACCACATCTAACAGAAATATTAACTCGAGTTTCTGAAAAGCTAAATCAAACTCATATCAAGCTAATTCAGCCAGCCAATCCTAGCAGTTGACATGCCTTTGACCATTTGTTAACAAATATGTATAGTTCTGCTTTTCAGAAACCGGAGGCTATTGAAGTGCTTAAGCAAATTACAATCCTCAATTCCTGTGTAAACTCTTGCGTAAAATGACATAGAACAACTAACAAATTAAATATTTTGGACAATCATTTGCTAGACGTCAAAATTTTTGTCTCGTACGAGATCGAACCCGTACCTTAGCCATACCTTACACAATCACATTTAATGAAATGATTACAGCTATCATAAATATTTTAGGACTGCATTACTCAACATTTTTACAATTAATTATCGAGTATTCGTCACGAACCATAAATCATATTGTTCGTACCAGATATAAAGCTTGAAACTGTATTTAAAATGTCCAACAAATAATGAATGTCTTCACACATTTAATACAAGGTAAATGAAGAAAACATAAAATAAAATAACACTTAAAACAATGAAGCAGATAACCAAGATGCAAATTTATAACTATAATTAAGCATGCCCATTCCACAGTAAAGAAACATACCAATTGATTTTGAATTCATTATTCTGTTATGTATTCTATGCATATTTATATGTCACAAGAATAATACTGTCATGCAGGGAAGAAAGTAAACTTTTATTCTACTGCCCGTTCCCGCTAAAAGTAAATTAGAACATTTATATAATGAAATGCAATGCTGGGTAAAAAATCATGAAATTAAAAATAAAGTTCATACATTGACTACTTTTTGAGTTTTGCGGGCACAAACATACGGCAGCTAAATCTTTAACTAAAGATAATATCAGCCTTGTCGGTAAACAGGTTTTCTGAATTAGGGCCTGGCCTACCATGATGTACCGCGCTGGCCAAGTAAGAATAGACGCATACGACACAACATTAAAAATACCAACTATTTCTTACAGACTGATATCATTTCCAAATTAATATAGCAATAAGTATTTATTTAATACACGCAACTCCTAAAAGCCGTAGGTAGGCTGGATTCGAACTACAGCTCTCTTAAAATTCCATCAATCTTCTAATGGGCTATTAAGAATATCAAATATCAATTATTTATTATTATACTTGCATTCGAAAAATATTCGAATACAATTATGCACAACGCAATACCTACTACATACATGACTAAGTGCGCAGCGCATGCACTTGTGTATAGTATTGTCACATATGTGCACATGCTCTATAAAAACTCTAAAAGTAAATGTCATGCTGTGAATAAAGCAGTTATAGAAATAGCAACATCACTGAAGCACACATAATATACAAACCGTAAAGTAAAAGTGACGACGAAAGAAGTACTATACACCTACCATGCGTGTTTGTCGTATAGGTCCGATTACACGCAAATAATATAGATCTACTAAGAATTACATCCTACTTATATTATAAATGTGAATATTTGTGAAAATGTTTGCACGTTTGTTACTTAACCACGCGTAAACTGCAGCATGGATTTGGACGAACTTTGGCACATAAGTACATAAACCGTGTCCTGACTAGGGTAAAATCTATTAGAGTATAATTTGGAACCTGTTGTACCTTTTGGTAATAACGACTCAATGATAGTAGGAAAAATATATTTTAGATATATTGCAATGTAATTCTCGGCACATTTATCTTTATTTAAAAGTGGCTAAAGTATTGAGACATTGGCTATGTAAAGGCATTTTAAAGGACAATTACACACAGACGCCTATGGATCCCCGAACATGTATGTGCAGAGGTGTATTATATCGAACTATGTAAGAACAGTCTATGGGCTACTATCGGGCACATTGTCTTTGTGTTTAGTTTTCTAATAGAAAAACCCAATTACACTTTGCCAACCAAGATCGCAATAGTAGGCTCAACCTATGCCCCAACGAAGTTAAAGTAACTAAATGTATATATTTATGAAGTTCTATAAGCATAATATCTCGATTAGCATGCTATGAAAAATTACTAGCATTTTTTTATATTCTATAGCCTTGTTCGAGTTTTATCTTCTTAATTATAAACATGCTACTTGCTACTAAACAACAAAACTAAAGACGTATCAACATTTACATAAACGACGATTGTTTAGCGAAATGACAACCAGAATAGGGTAGATGACTCACAATTTATTATTACTAAAAATAATATAATTATAATAGTTACGTTACCCAAACTCTAAAAACCATAAATAAGATACCTGCGTTTTAAATCTGGTCTGGTAGTAGGGGTAAATGTCAAATAACAGAAAAAGGAGGCACGATACAAACTGTGACGTAACCGTCATTTAAATGCAACTGTTGGAGGGAGATAGTGAGATATCCCCACTAAACCGCCACTTTTTCTTATAACCAAAATTTAAAATATTAATTATTCGCTTATCTTGCAACCAATTTAGATACACTATTTACAAAAAAAATCTTTTGATTTCTATTATATCTTGTGTGTAAAATACCATACAAAATCAAACATATTCAACTACCCTATTCTACGTGCAGTATATCGAACGCAACGTCACAAAAGCTACATGACATGAACAAAACATAGCAAAATAATAACAGAAAAAAATGATAAAAAAACCTTGTTCTTGTTAAGTGTCGGGGACAAGGCGAGTATATCGTATGTTCGCGTGAAGGTCGTATCGAAGTGCTTGAACAGAGCTTCGATTCTCGGCAGCTGCGATATGTTCAGCGATTTCGGCCTCTGAGTCACCGCAACCAATTATGAAACGGCTGTCTTTTATGAGCAACCGTTGCACCGTGAATAGCTTACTTTTATCAAAAGTTTCGTTTATTTTCCATTATATAAAATTTAAACAAAATTGCATCAAGAAAATATTAATAAATCAAAAACTAATTAATATTTCTTAAAAACGTAGTTAAGTTAAAATTGCACACTATGGTTAATATATATATTAGACAAACCCCTTTAGTTATAAAAATATAAGATTTAATAAATATGGGATCAAAAAGTATACTACAAACTTAACTTGTTAGGAAGATAACGAAACTCATAAAAAAATAAACCAATCACTAAAATGTAAAAAAAGAATCATGTTAAAAACAAGAAAATAAAATATAAATAGTATAATAATATGAAAATGTAATGAAGTTTGTACAACAGGAAAAAATGTAAACGAAAACAATAAAAAAGGTATACCTTGCGTCAAGTTCTAGTTCACTCTAGTACTACCCCTCCTCATCCACCCCATACGCTTGATTTCTTGTCATTGCGACACTACTTAAAGCAACTTCAGAGATAACTATAAGTTTTGGGCAATGTAAATACATTGATACAAAGCTAAATATCCCATGAAACATAAAAGAAATAAAAACAATATATCTCGATGACAAATTAAGAACAAACTTCATTATATTTATAAATAAAACACACAACACCAAACAACAAACTACTAACAACTTACCGCCACCACAAACTACATAAACATAGATGGCCCGCACAATACGACTTACAAAAACAGACGCCCTTACACACAGACAAGGATCAACTGATGAACTTGCTCTCCTTTCGCTATACATATACGTGTATGTGTGCGTGTGTGTATCCGTTTTTGTATTTTATAGTGAGCGGGCCATCTATACTTATATGTTTTGTGCCAACACCGATGAGTGATTAGACGTACTAGGTTATTTACTATAACATGCTGAACATTTATAGGCTAAAATAATATTGAAGTAGTTTAGAAATTAACTTAAATATCACGTTTGTAAACCTTCAGTATTGACAATGCATGGTTGAAATTCCGTAATTTTATAATTTTTGTTACATAGCTCTCACATTTGCGCGAATATTTACATAAACACATTGAAATTATATAGTTTATAATTTATTATCTATGCTATTTAGCAGCCAAAGCACCTCCTCGTAACTATACGCTGCTAAAAACCAACCGATATAGTTTACATTCAATGTAAGTAATATTTTTCTTCATTAGTCAAAATATGTTCAACATGTAACATAGATACACACTTAAGCAACTGTGTTGAAGTGTTAAATTAAAAGTAAAAGGTTTGATTTACACAATACTCGAAGTGCAACATAACTACGTACTAACCAAAGAAATACATTATACTCTACAATATAGTATATATATGCATAAAATTATATAATTATCATATATACATAGTTGTTTAATCGTTTATTAAAGCTACACGAATTAATAACATCATGTCTAAAGATTTATGTGCGAGAGGTAAAGATAAAAACAGTGTTTATATACATCTCAAACAAAAGTGCAGAGTGCAAAAACATGTTTGTATTAAAAAAACAACATATGTGCAGCATTAAGTGCTTTTTGCTAATAAAGTATATTAAACCACTTATCATTAAGTGAACTGTATGTTCACCTAATAATATGTGGTTAGCCTATGGACACTGTAATATTTACTACCATTTGTAGTATCATAATATTGCTCTTTTCGTGTCGCTGTCGTATAAGCAGTAAGTGGAGTCAAATAGAAAAAGGCTAGCGTCTTAGGCCCGGTTCCAACATTTAAAAACCAATTTCGTAATAGCTACGAACAATTTAATTTTGACATATTTTTTATACAATACGTGTCAAAAATTAACTGTCCGTAAGTAAAACTCGTTACTGAATATAAGGACCGGGCATTTAGCCATTGATTGCAAATTTTGACATGGTAATTCTAATATTGACAGCATAAATAGATTATTATTCGCGTTCCGCTTAAAGAGCCCTGTATTGAAAGAAGGAGAACGTTCTAAATTTTCGTGAGACGTATCGAGTGTTTAATCGTAATGCTACTAACCGTACTGTATACTAACTATTTGAGTTGGAATGCTTATTCAATTTTTCGAATAGTCTAACTATGATATTAACACTTCAACACAGAGTAACACACATAAACTGCACACTGTGTTCGGTAAACAGTGACTGACCTGTTTGACAGTGGTCTCTTTCCGTTTCTCGATGTATCGTGTGTCAGTGCCGCTGTCTAAAGAACTGTCTTTTGAGCCGTCTGAGTCGCCACGTTTTTCTGTAAAGTTATAAATATATTATATGAATTGGGCAGTTAAATATTTTACTTAGGACTTAATTTTCATAAGATTGAAGTTATTATTTTTCGAATATAAATTTATACAGATTTTGTCGTGGTGTTTATTAACACTTTTATAATAAACAACAACAAAATTATGAAGCAATTTAATTTCAACGTATGAGATTTACATAAATGTAAGACAATACTTTTACGAATTATTAATAATAATATTAATTATTAATTTTATTTTATTGGTAAAGCTCTCATTGTAATGTGTTTGGCTTGCACTTTATCCTATGAATAATAATTATGTTAATTAAATAATTCATAGGGAATAAGTGAGGGATAGATATAATGTTTTTATTGTCTAGAATAAATAAGTATATATGTAAAAGTATTATTATATAAGTTTATTGGCTAGTAAATGTGCTTGTTGGGTTATGATGGTTGGGTTAGTTTCATGCCCGGGCACGCCACGATCGTGGCGGTAAGTCCCGTGTTTGAGGAGTGGCTGGAGAGGCGGCATGGCGCCCTCACCTTCCGGCTGACACAGGTAATGACTGGCCACGGTTGTTTTGGTCAGTTCCTGTGTCGTATACGCCGGCAAGAGACGCCCGGTTGTCACCACTGCGGCAACTGCCGCGATCAACCCACGGCGCTGCACACTTTGGCGGTTTGCCCCGTCTGGGCATCCATGGCCGAGACTATGTAGTAGTGGCATGTACACGTACCAGTATGCGGCTGTATCCGCTGCGCCCACTTGCCGCGCGCGGGGGGCGCGCACGTGTCGTGGCCGAGACTATGTAGTAGTGGCATGTACACGTACCAGTATGCGGCTGTATCCGCTGCGCCCACTTGCCGCGCGCGGGGGGCGCGCACGTGTCGTGGCCGAGACTATGTAGTAGTGGCATGTACACGTACCAGTATGCGGCTGTATCCGCTGCGCCCACTTGCCGCGCGCGGGGGGCGCGCACGTGTCGTGGCCGAGACTATGTAGTAGTGGCATGTACACGTACCAGTATGCGGCTGTATCCGCTGCGCCCACTTGCCGCGCGCGGGGGGCGCGCACGTGTCGTGGCCGAGACTATGTAGTAGTGGCATGTACACGTACCAGTATGCGGCTGTATCCGCTGCGCCCACTTGCCGCGCGCGGGGGGCGCGCACGTGTCGTGGCCGAGACTATGTAGTAGTGGCATGTACACGTACCAGTATGCGGCTGTATCCGCTGCGCCCACTTGCCGCGCGCGGGGGGCGCGCACGTGTCGTGGCCGAGACTATGTAGTAGTGGCATGTACACGTACCAGTATGCGGCTGTATCCGCTGCGCCCACTTGCCGCGCGCGGGGGGCGCGCACGTGTCGTGGCCGAGACTATGTAGTAGTGGCATGTACACGTACCAGTATGCGGCTGTATCCGCTGCGCCCACTTGCCGCGCGCGGGGGGCGCGCACGTGTCGTGGCCGAGACTATGTAGTAGTGGCATGTACACGTACCAGTATGCGGCTGTATCCGCTGCGCCCACTTGCCGCGCGCGGGGGGCGCGCACGTGTCGTGGCCGAGACTATGTAGTAGTGGCATGTACACGTACCAGTATGCGGCTGTATCCGCTGCGCCCACTTGCCGCGCGCGGGGGGCGCGCACGTGTCGTGGCCGAGACTATGTAGTAGTGGCATGTACACGTACCAGTATGCGGCTGTATCCGCTGCGCCCACTTGCCGCGCGCGGGGGGCGCGCACGTGTCGTGGCCGAGACTATGTAGTAGTGGCATGTACACGTACCAGTATGCGGCTGTATCCGCTGCGCCCACTTGCCGCGCGCGGGGGGCGCGCACGTGTCGTGGCCGAGACTATGTAGTAGTGGCATGTACACGTACCAGTATGCGGCTGTATCCGCTGCGCCCACTTGCCGCGCGCGGGGGGCGCGCACGTGTCGTGGCCGAGACTATGTAGTAGTGGCATGTACACGTACCAGTATGCGGCTGTATCCGCTGCGCCCACTTGCCGCGCGCGGGGGGCGCGCACGTGTCGTGGCCGAGACTATGTAGTAGTGGCATGTACACGTACCAGTATGCGGCTGTATCCGCTGCGCCCACTTGCCGCGCGCGGGGGGCGCGCACGTGTCGTGGCCGAGACTATGTAGTAGTGGCATGTACACGTACCAGTATGCGGCTGTATCCGCTGCGCCCACTTGCCGCGCGCGGGGGGCGCGCACGTGTCGTGGCCGAGACTATGTAGTAGTGGCATGTACACGTACCAGTATGCGGCTGTATCCGCTGCGCCCACTTGCCGCGCGCGGGGGGCGCGCACGTGTCGTGGCCGAGACTATGTAGTAGTGGCATGTACACGTACCAGTATGCGGCTGTATCCGCTGCGCCCACTTGCCGCGCGCGGGGGGCGCGCACGTGTCGTGGCCGAGACTATGTAGTAGTGGCATGTACACGTACCAGTATGCGGCTGTATCCGCTGCGCCCACTTGCCGCGCGCGGGGGGCGCGCACGTGTCGTGGCCGAGACTATGTAGTAGTGGCATGTACACGTACCAGTATGCGGCTGTATCCGCTGCGCCCACTTGCCGCGCGCGGGGGGCGCGCACGTGTCGTGGCCGAGACTATGTAGTAGTGGCATGTACACGTACCAGTATGCGGCTGTATCCGCTGCGCCCACTTGCCGCGCGCGGGGGGCGCGCACGTGTCGTGGCCGAGACTATGTAGTAGTGGCATGTACACGTACCAGTATGCGGCTGTATCCGCTGCGCCCACTTGCCGCGCGCGGGGGGCGCGCACGTGTCGTGGCCGAGACTATGTAGTAGTGGCATGTACACGTACCAGTATGCGGCTGTATCCGCTGCGCCCACTTGCCGCGCGCGGGGGGCGCGGGCGCGGCGGGGGGCGCGGCGGCGGGCTCGGCACGCGCGGCGGTCTCGTCGCCGAGACTCTTCTTGGCCCACGTGGGCAGGCGACCGATGCGCAAACTAGCAGGGAACAAACAGACAATGCTTACTTAATTATATATACTGTTACTTGCTGGGTACGAGGGATAAGAATGTAAACAATATTACCGACTAAAACACGTTTTATTTTAGCACACAATTAAATTTAAAACACTACACACACTACCTATACACTTTGCCACTATAACTGTTTCAAACTCTGTGGTATTCTCGCTTCCGTTCGCTTTGATAAATACTTGACCGCTTACGATTGAAAACTACCTTAGCGGTGCGCGTACGCTTTATTTATACGCGAGTAAAGCGTTTCTGGAGATTTCTAGAAAAGCCATACCCGGTATGTAACAGTACGAAGATTGTAGAAAGTTCCACTGTTCTCTCTACTATTCGCGTACCAACAAACTACGTAGTTCCGTAACATATCAATAGATAGCGCTGTAATAAATTATTAGACGGAACTGCCGAGTCTTCCCCATCATGCCGAGAGATGGCACTGGGTGTAACAATACCAAACTTACATCTATGTTCAAGTCGACAGGTTCACAATACCGCAAATTAATTCAGAACCGTTTTTACACTACACCGGCAAGCAAACAATTCGTTTAGCGAACTTTTTGTATATAATTTATTGTACCTCATCTTCGCCACTTATAGTATACACTATATAAAATTATAAATGAGTAAAATTATATCACCTAAGTATTGAACAATACAATAAAAATATTACTACACGTCAAAAAAGTTAATTAAATACTAACTATCACTTATCGCCTGAATTACTACAAACCATCCTAACTATTTCTAAAATTGTTACTCTTTCGATTCAGAACAACACTATTATTACTAATAAACCAACACAAAATCTCAGAATACTTCACTTTTCAATGAAAATCTGACAAGTAATTAACTTACCGAAAACCTACTTCATGATACTTACACACAAAAACAAAAGGATAAAACCCACACACATAAAAATGTCTTCATGAAACACAAAACCAAACTCACGTATAGTCAGGCACAACAGGCGTGGTAAACTTGTTCTCCTCATAAGGCAACTCCCTCGGCGGGGAACCGAAGTGTGAGTCGCTCTCGCTATCTAGGCCCGACATACCGTTGCTTGCCGCTGGCACTTTCCTGTAAACATTAGTCAAAATTAATGTTAGAGTTGTAATAGTATGGATGTAAAAAGGCCGTCCTCCTCGTCGTACCACCAACTCATGCCACCAATGGTACGAGAAGGAATTTAATTTCCTCTTCGTGCCACCGATTGAAATGTTATATCCAGATACACATTAAAAGTTGCTCTACATAATTATTATCTAATAACCTTTTGATATTAATATTATGTACCTAATATGTATAAATAAATTGTTGTTTAATAAATAATCTTCAATAATTATCACTCAATTTATAATTATTTTTTTAACAAATGGATGTCTACAAAACAAATGAACATCTACAAAACAAATGACTATCAGAAAGTGATCAGCCAGCGATAGTGCTTACAAAAAACAGGTGCATGCGATTTTAACCTTATTGACATTACTCAGAATTTATAATTTTATTAACGTATTAATGTCAGAAAGCAAGAAACTACCAAAAAAAAACATACGGTGCAGTCTTTGGGGACTGCCGATAGAAGTGAAAACTAAGTAACTTGTGAATTGTATCGTCGAGCTATTAGATTATTATTTTGAATGCATTCGGTGACGATGACGCGGGTTACATGATTTTTGTCCACCCAAAAAGTGGTCAACGCTAAAGTAGTTTTCACTTCAAAAACGTCTGTCATGAATTGTCAATAGGGTCAAAATCACATGCACCTGTTTTTTGTAAGCACTATCGATGATCACTTTCTGAAAGTCATTTGTTTTGTAGACAAGTTAATTAGTTTTACACAAATTATTTCAAAATTATTTTAGATACCTATCGCCGTGGTACAACTAGTTGGACATAATTCCACCGTTGTACTACGGGTCATAATCATAAATTTTATTGACTTACCATAGAAAAACGTTATTTTACATAAATAAAGCAATACAAAATGTACATAACACATGTACATAATGTACATATAAGATTTTTGTACTTTATTTTATACATTTTATTAAGTAATGTTAGTAGAGCATATATCATGGCGTCACATTAAAATTTCAATCGTTGGCAGGAAGAGGAAATGAAATTCCTTCTCGTACCACTGGTGGCACGAGCTGGTGGTACGACGAGGAGTGAGCTAAAAAAGCCACACAATAATTTCAACGCGCGTATATTTGCGGATGTGGTCTCCGCATGAGACAAAACTATCTTACACACATCAACAAAAATATTTTAAAATATTTTGTCAAAACAGAATATTATACATTGAATATCTAGACCACACACTAGAATGGTTATTTCATTTCAGTGATATTTGTGTATATTCAATGTTTGTAAAATCTTCCGTGACAAAGAAATCATTTCACTAAAAGTCTGCCAAATATTAATATTGCAAAGAGATAAATGGATGTTTTCGTTCATATTTGTCAAGATCATTTTTCGTATAACAATTTACACGTCTTTGGAATATAATGTGTTAGAGGCGTACCTTGCCATCGAAACTACGTAAGCTAGATTCTACATGCAGTTTTCCAATAAGAAACGTTAGATTATTTTATTATTTTGAAATAAATCGCAGTAAAATAATGCATTATTCCATTATTATTGGTCACCGAGACGATAACCGAAGTTAACTATGTATTAAAAGAATAGTCGTTAGCACTGACTTCCCCTGCCGTATAGCCTGCTGCGCCAGCCTGGCCCGCATAGTGACGACCATGTCGTGAGGGACCCGCCACACGAATATACAGCCGTCGCCTGACGCTGAGATCAGGTGCTGGCAATCTGGAGTGAACCTGCGAATTTGAGAAGAAACTATTAGAATATTTTATAATAGCGGTTACTTATTTATACTTAATATTTTTTCTACATGTTTAATATTTAAAAAAGGGGTCATTGTCATGACAGATAACAATAACCACTACTACTCAGTTAGAAGTTTATTTTTAGGAGGATAAAAACTTTTTAACTATTTTTTTTTAACGTAACGTAACCTTCTAAAACGATATTTAAATAATAAAAAATTTCAGCCAAATACCATATTTTAAAAGCCAAGTCTACAAGTAGTAGTACTTATTTTCCACCACTGGCGAAGGGAGATTGGATCTATAGTCCTGTACATATGTTTGAATAATTATACACTTACTTGAGTCCAGTGACGATCTCGGAGTGTCCGTACATGGTAGCCATGCACTCGCCCGAGTAGTAGTCGTACACGCTCAGGATCTTGTCCGTACTCGACGTCGCCAGGTAGATGCCGCTGTTGTCTAGCGCCACCTGACACATTAACATAACATATTATAAAGCATTCTAAAAATATAAGGAATATTTATTAACAGAAAATGTGAGTTGAAAAATGCATACCCATGTCATAACTAAAATGGTATTAGCCGGTAATTGACGTCATCTAACGGAAATCGACGCAAGAAGTGTGTAGTTCAGTTATATTATAAAAGATGGCAGTGCACTACTATAAAGTAAAAAAGTTGATTTATTATTTAACTCAAATTTATTAAAATAAGTATAATTTAGAAGTATAATTTATAAAACAACGCCATCTAGTTCATTCATATTCATTCTAATTCAAATCTTCACAGAAATTTAGACCTTAAGATATCCATGAAATAATACAGGCGACTGTATGGTTTTATCCATTGGCCCCACACTAAGCAAGTCTGTCCTGTGACGATCACGTTTAGGCACATTGCTCGGTTGTCATCTTTTAAATTTAACATTTATCGGTTTACATAATATTGTCGGTTATTTTTATACTACTAAACTAATTCTATATTGACCCATATTAGTAATCGGATATTTTCAATCCTTGACGTAACCAGGAAAGGACTGCTGGTCGGTACGCCTGTCCTCAAGCGCTTAATCTGCAACCCTTTCTCTACCCAACCGAAACAAACCAAATCCACTCATCTCATATCGAAGCAAACATCCATATACTCACGCCGAGACCACTCACTTAGATTCTGGTATAATTCTCTTACATCATTCATTATAATTACTTTCGTCGGTTTAGAGTTCTCTCAACTGAGGAGAATGTCTCTAATTTCGCCAGAAAACATTACGCTAGGTCTTCTCTAAGACTTTTATTAAAACAAGTGCCATATACTTAATTATTCAATATTTTCCAATCTATACTAATATTATAAAGCTGAAGAGTTTGTTCTTTGTTTGGTTGAACGCGCTAATCCCAGGAACTACTGGTTCAATAGAATAATTATTTTAGTGTTGGATAGCCTATCTATCGAGGAAGGCTATAGGCTATATAACATCACGCTACGACCCACGGGGGCAGCGCAGTAACCATAAACGCAAGTGAAACCGCGGGCACAGCTAGCTGTTTATAATTTTATGTTATCATAAAGAATTAATTAAGTCCACAGTAAATATTTTACCAATTATGATTATAAAAATTCAATACTTGTATATCTAAATAAATATTGACTGATTGGAAGTTAAAATAGTACCTTTATAAGTGTGCCATCTTCCGCGGTGGTCCCTCTGAAAGTCTTGGTGTGTCTGCCGTGAGCCGCACTGTACACTCTCACATTACGGTCCTGAAATATCATAAAATCAGCCTTTTTAAAATTCTTCTCACACTACGAGAAAGGTCAGTATAGATAGTAGATCCATAACTAGGATAAGTCCTGTGTCGCGTGGACTTTACAAACATTCAAACAACGGACGAAATAAACACCCAGGCTCAGAACAACTATTCGTGGATTATAAGTTTTTGTGTGGGTATCGAATCCACAACACTCTGCAAAGTGGCTATACCGACCAATTAAACCACTACGCCAACTGTATCATTAATCTGATGCTACTTTAATGAGATTTACTAACATTAGAGTGAATCGGCTATTTGTGAGAACTGGCTTTTTAAGCTATTGAGTCGCAGCGACACACCGGCGGCCGGACACAATAGGTTTTCAATCATATCTGGCATTCCAACAAATGACAAGTTCAACCACTTAAATAAATTAAACAACATTTTGTGTATTTTTTATATCTGAATTACTAACGCATATCGGGATAAAAACTATCCTTTGTATAAATCTAGGCTATTGTCTTTCTCTGTTTCAAATTCCTTCCAAATCCGTCCAATGGTTTACGCGAGTTTATATTATCTAGAAATATTAATAAGTTTATTCTATACATACCTGACAAGCAGTGAGTATATGTCTGCCGCCCGCATCCACCTCCATATCATACAGCGTCGTGCGACCAGACACATTTTGTCCGCGAGCGAACTGGTAACCACCGTCCTGCGTCTGTAGATAAACAAACACACATATTAAAGTACATGTAAAGATTATACTCCTCATGATTTGACTGATCTGCAGAAAGAAATGCGTGTTGAAACTTGTTGAATCGGTACAGAAATGAAGGAATATTGGATCGAATTGTGACATGTGACGAAAAGTGGATTCTTTACGATAGCCGTAAGCGAAAAATGCAATGGCTGACCCCAGGTCAAACGCCACAACAGTGCCCTAAAGCAAAGCTTACCAATAAAAAGGTAACTGTTTGGTGGTCTCTTCATGGTGTTATTCATTATAGCTTTCTCAGGTCTGATCAATCAATAATAGCAGATGTTTACTGTGTCGAACTTCGAACAATGATGGCGAAACTAGTAGTGAAACAGCCCCGACTCGTAAATGGATCTTTACCATTATTGCTCCATGATAACGCAAGACCTCACACTGCACGACACATCGTTGTAACTCTACAGGAGCTGCAGTTAGAAACCATACGTCATCCTACGTACTCGCCAGACCTTACTCCAACGGGCTACCATTATTTTCGTGATTTGGACAATTTTCTACGTGATAAAAATTTTCTGCCCAGGAGGCAGTACAAGATGCTTTCACGCAGTTTGTCGAATCTAGATCCTCGGAGTTCTATACTAAAGGCATAAATGAACTTTCGTTTAGATGGCAGTAATGTATAGATAATGAGAGTAAATATTTCGATTAAATAAATATGGTACATCTTAGAAAAAACGAGTTTATATTTTTCAGTATAGGATTTACTTGCTGTCAATGTCAAGAACTCAAATCCTTTGATATAATTATACATTACTATAGCAACTCGGCTTAGTAACTTTGTGTACTTGTCGTGGTGCCATTTTTAGTGGTGACAATACCTTTATGTTTTATTTATGTTCAATGGCCAATTTCCTAATTCTCTGCTGCCACTGAGGATTTTTGACTGAAAATTCTATGAACTTCTTGTAGACCCGACCTAGCCTTCGAACCCAAGACATCATAATTTGTAATTAGTATGGTAACTCACCGTTCTCAACTGTCTAAATAGTATAGTTTTATCAGCACCGCAAGAAACCATCTGAAGACCTCCGCCAGCATTCAGGAACCTCACCGCTGTGATCGACGAGGAGTGCTCGTCTAACGTCTGCAGGATCTGGTAACCCTGAAGATGAGAAAATATTATATTGAGACAGATAGATACGGAAAAGTTAGACCAAATAAAGTAGTTCTGCTGTGTTAGTGTATTGATGCTGGTCGTGTAATCAGCCTTTAGATTACACATACCATGATATACGTTGGATTCCTACTAGAGACGTTTTATTTATCTAACTGTATACAATGGTCGCGTGTCAGTAATACTGGGAACTGATGGTTTTCGGCGCTATCATACAGCATCTATAGTATTATTATTTTAATTTCAAAAAGAAATGCGGCGAACAATTTCCTTTATGATCGTCTGCAATACGGAGTGTATCATCGTATTGATGACCTTTCGTATGAAGCGACTTCACATAGAAGAAAGTTTCGATACACGTCAAGAGATGGCATTGTACATAATCAAAGATTTCGCTATACATTCCTGAATCGCGCAAGCGAAGTTTACATAGCGAGTTACTATATACATATATATAAGTTCTCTACATCAACTTTGTGTTGGAGGGACATCACAGCACGTTCCTCTGCAGGTATCGCTATGTTATGTAGGTGCACCCACACGTCGTGGCGCGGGCAGAGTTAGCCGAGCCGACGTAGAGAAGTGCGCGGTTACCCGGTCGACGTGGAACACGTGTATGAGGCGGTCCCGCGACGCGGAGGCGAGCAGGCGCGGCTGCGCGGCGTACTCCAGGCACAGCACCTCCGCGTCGTGCGCCTCCAGCGTGTGCAGCAGGGCGCCGGCCGCCGCGTGCACCCACACGTTGCCGGCGCGGTCGCCCGACGCGATGTGCTGCCCGTCCGGGGACACGCGCACGCACCTGCGACACGTACTCACGTCACTCATGCGATACTGGTGCCATAGGTAGGAGCTCAGCTCAATTAAGCTAGGAAGCCATAGAACAGATAAGACAGTAAAGAACTTTTTCAAAAAAAAGAATTGAATTTTGTAGTAAAATATCGACACAAGATACTGTTCTTTTTTACCAAAACCTTACGATTCCAAAAATAAGGATCTAATTTTATTTTAGATTTATTGAAAGCTTTTGATTCCGTTACAATACCCATAATAATTAATCAGCTAAATCACATGGAAATTATTGGAATACCATTAAACATTCCTACTAACTATTTAACATATAGAAAAGAAGTAGTACATGTCGGCGAATATCGAAACGCTACCATAGAACGCATCACTTTTGGTGTACCACAAGGCAGCGTCCTCGCACCGTCTAATTTTAATTGCTAACATAACCATAATATGATATTAAAGATTAGAAGGTTTAAACAAATATATACAAAATAAAAATATTATAAACCGGTCCAGTTTTTTAGTAAAGCTTCAATGACATACACACATACAGAAGAATTATATATAAAGCAGAATATAAAGCGTTCTGACCTGACTCCAGTCTTATCATCGTAGCTCTTGGACTTGTCCTTATCATTGGTCGCCGTCAAATCTACGTCCTTGAGGAACTTCAGCTCTGGATCTATATACAGCACTTTACTCAGCTCCTGCAAATTATTAATGAATATTCAATTAACTTGTGTTATAGTCATATTGTAACACAAATAACCGCAACTACATAATACTAACTAATATTATAAAAGCGAATGCGGGTTTGTGTGTTTCACTTTCACGCCTTAACTACTCGACTGGTCATCGTGAAATTTCGTATTCACGTTGTCAGGGATACAGAAATGGATATAGACCCTATGACCATGTGCTGCCCCAAGGGATAGCTAAGATCTGCATCAATTTAAAATCTTCAAGCCTATATTTTCGTAACGGATATTTTAAAGTTCGTAACGAAGTCGCAATTACACAGGTTGATGGATTCGCAAGGTTAACCAACTTTACTACCATCATATTCTAGACTCTAGATGGATAGGCATTACAAAGCACCACAGCCCTCTGTGTTTCAAGCTCTTTTGAGCTACACAATAATTATTGCAAACACCTCATGTCAAAATGTATACATTATACAAATATATATACATACAGATTTTGACCACTATTGGGCCATACTTACACCTTGGGCCACCACATTTAGGCCTTGCATTTTGGTTCAAAAATTCCCTTAACGAGCTTTTGCAAAAATATCACATCGTCCCATTATCGTTTTATAAAAAAATTATAAAACGGTAAAAAGGCAGCGTGTATATACCAAATGAATGACATATCCGACGAATAGAAGGTCTCTCAATAGAGAGGATGCCTGTGTTTGATAATGTACATTATTCTACACATAAGAGAATATAGCATTTAAAAATTATTTTTATGCAGTATACAGTATCAAAATTGGTTACAAAATAAGAAAATCATTAATATTTAAAATTAGGCCATATAAATGTTTGGTAATTGGGATGTTTCACTTTCTCGCTTGCTCAGCTGCAGTTAAATAACAGTTACGGCATATTTTGTATCGTGCATCCTTTTTCTTCCCTTTAATAATTAACCCTACTATCAGATTTTAAGCACATGCAGATTGTATTTATTGTTATGTGTATTCGAGTTCAATAATTCTTTATAGTTTAGAGTTTGGGAAATGCAATAACATAAAATTGTTAGTTAAATATCCTGTTTGTACAGTATTTTTCTAAAGGCAGATAAGGAAAGAGAGTGATATACTAACATTGCTATATATATTATGGTCCTGCGGCGACATGACGTGCCACAGTCGCACGGTGTCGTCGCTGGAGCACGTGAGGAAGGTGCCGGGCGGGACGGAGCCCGCCACCGGGCCCACCATGTCCACGCCCCAGATACACGCCGAGTGGTACAGCGCTGAGTGGGACTTGCCCACCTGTAAATGGAAGAACACAACACATTGTAAGGTTTTCTTCAGCTAAAATCTTACATGATATATTGTACTTTATTTCTACGACATAAAGTACAAATTAGTGTTCACTTTGTGATGTGCTCATAGAATGGCAAGCGAGCATCGGCATACAAGATTGATAGGCTCTAAATTCAAGCCGCGCGTAGAATTTGACGATTCATCTCGCTTATTCTCTGCGCCAGTGGGCCCTTAATCTAAAACTTTAAGAACAGATACATCTCACTTTAACAAAACAAAATTATAAATAAAACTGGTCTAGTATAGAACTAGCGAGAGATTACAGCCGAAACAATTAACTTTACTTACACTACACTCTGGAATTAGGTATGTATTCATATACTTTATCACAAACTACATGCTATACTACTGCATGGATATAGGTAATGGTTTAAGTGGTTGCCTCGTCACTGCCAGTACTCTGAGTGTTGTGTGTTTAACACCCACACGTGACATAAACTTGTGGGAACAATAAATAGTTGTACCGAGTCGATGTGTTCGTTTGTCGGATTGTAATATCCCCACGACACAGGAAATATTCCTAGTGCGGGAGATGTCTTATTAAAACTTAAAAATATAACAAATATTATATAGAATATTTAACTTTATGTCCACCACGTAATGTAGTTGCTTTGACCTTAAGAAAGATGACAAAAAAGCATACGGTCTTCCTGATACTAAACAGTTACCGTATCTTATTGCTTTCAATACCACACACCAGTTATCAACCCAAATGTAACGAAATTAAAAGGTGGGTGGAAAAGCTTGCAGCACTCTTACCAACAAACTGTACATTACATTTTGCCACAGTATACTAAGAATAGTAAGTCAACTTCGTAGAAATGTGCCGCTGCCGGTTAGAATGTGTGCGTGCGTGCCGGGCGCCGTGTACGCACGCGCTGCCACGCACACATTAGCATAATATACGGCGGAATACCGTGGCGGCAGCGTGGGCCGTACCGTGAGTGTGTCGTGTGATCGGGCGCGTTCAAGTACCTACGCTGCACGCCCGCTCGCGTTCGCCTGCTCTCGCGTTATATTATATAATACACGATATATTATTTAAATAAAAACATAGTGCTGCTCATAATACGCAAATAATATTTAACTAAAAATAAAAAAATAAAAAACTTGCCGAGCGGTCTTAGATAAACTACTGTTCTTAATATACTGTGATTTTGCTGACAACGCGATCTTAGCATAAAATATTATAAACGCAAAGCAGTGCAAACTATACCGCCGCGACGTACAGGCATTAGAGAGACGAATTTCCAAAACCTAGCTTGTATTATCGTAATCTGATTATACGTGACTATTTAGTGCAACTTGTGTGTTTTCTCTTCTCTCCGCATTCACCCAACCACAACAACAATCAAATGTACGAAACCGTATTTCCGGGTGGGCACACAAAAAGTACCCACCGACACCAAAAGCTAGAATTAGACATGTATTCATATACTTCATCACAACCTAACATGTAAAACGTCTTAGGTATAACACTTACCCTTTTAATATCTCTGACGTCCCAAACATACAGACTGTGATCGTTGTACACGCAGGTGAGTTTGTGATTTCTTTCGTCGTACGTGAGCGCTATGGCGTCCGGGTACCGCGCGTTCGGTGGCTGACTGAACATGTGACTGCAACATACAAATTAGACATTATTAACCGTACAGATGGCGCAGTAATATTAGAAGTCACTTGTATGTCTAATGTGTTTCGATTCTCGTAGTGGACAAAAAAGGTTGCGAGATGCAAAAATAACTGTTTTGAATTTGGATTTGCATTTTTTTGTAACTGGATTTCGGTGGTCTTTTCCAATTAACGTTGCCCTCCATAAGTTCTTGGGGTCAATTCCTCCGTCGGTCAGGTAGTAACTACCCATTATTACTTTATAATATGACTAGCTGACCCACGCAACTTCGTCTGCTTCATATAAAACAATTTTTCCGGTTTCTGCAACATTTTTCCCGGTTTCTGCAACATTTTTCATTGCTGCTCCACTCCTATTGGTCGTAGCGTGATGTTATATAGCCTTATAGCCTTCCTCGATAAATGGCTTATCCAATACTAAAATAATTTTTCGATTCGAACCGGTAGTTCCTGAGATTAGCGCGTTCAACCAAACAAACAAACTCTTCAGCTTTATAACAAATATATAGTATAGATAAGTAATGGTTAAGTTGAAAAGAAAAGAATAGTATCTTTAATTAGAGCCGTATGTGAACCGCTGGAACTCTTATCTATTGGAAAAATCCAGAAATATTACTACTCCTACCAAATAATTGGCAGCAGTGGTCTTTTCAAGTCATAAATGTTTCCTTCTATTAAATTGCATATCAAATTCCAGCAGTGGATCATACATACCTGATGTTAGTCCCTTGCGCAACATCGACGCCGAGGTAGTGTGTTCTGGGCAACGTAGTGATGTACCGCAGCGAATCCGGCGCGAAGCACCGCACTATGCCTTCAGCACACCCGACGAATATGTAATTGGAGCCGATTGCCATACAGTTCGCTGATGTTGTCTGAAATATAGACATTACAAATGTTGATAGAACGTTAAAGGCCCTTCAGAATTTAATAACAAAGTCTAGTCTAAGAAATGTAATAACATTATATTTCTTAGAAGTTTAGGCTTTTTAAACACGTTTTAGATATCATGATTTCAATATATATAAAATATATTGAAATCATGAAATGTTTAAAATCCTATAATATTAAAATATGCATATATTTTATCTAGGCAATTTCTCTTCACGGTACAGTCAGCAACAAAAGTAGCCTAACATTACATTAATTTCTAACCTTAGTTTATGAATTAAAGCTTGCTAATAATCATAAAGTTTTTATTAACTGGCATTTAATTTTTAACCTTTCACATAAAAACATCAGAACATTCGTTTCTTTGAAAGACAGAAAATAAAAAATTTTAAATGATTTTATGTTCATTCCCCCGGTAAACGTGGTGTCGTATAACAGAACAGTCGGCGACTCACCCGGAGCTCGACCCACTTGTCGAGCAGGCGGCGGCTGTTGAACTCGCACAGCAGGCCGCCGCGCGTTATGGCGAACGTGCTGTCGGCGGAGTCGCCGCGCCCGCACACCACGTCGCAGAACTCGTTGTCCTTCTGCTCGCCCAGGATGGCCGAGCGGCCCATCAGCGGCACTGGCTCCTTGAACTAGACACACATGCATTTTAAAAGATGTAGGGGTGCAACTTACCAACTTAGCAGTCTAAAACCTAAGATGTTCGTTTAGACCTGGAATTTCACGCTAGAATCACCTGACACCAGATTAAGTCAGATACTTCAGCTTAAGGTTCCAGATCGCGACCTCCAATACTTATAGAGGTCGTAGAAAATAAAACTTTAATCTGGAAGATTCTAGGCTCTAGATCAGCTAATACACTATTAGTCTGACATACAGATAATAGCAGTCAAATTTACGGACAGTGGCTTCTATAAAAGATGCTGTATCGTTTGCAGAGGACAGATAGCGGTCCTCTGTAAATGATACAGGCGTCGTTCCCCTGTAGAAGATCAGTTGATGTCAAGAACCTGTAATGTAATGCAAACTTCGCTAGCGTGATATAGGATTGTATAGAGCAGTATAATTGAGTACAGCGCCATCTTTTGTTAAAAGTAACTTATACTCTAACTCATTCGTTGACAATGATTCGAATACTTAATGAAGCAGGTAATTTAATTTATTCGAATCGAAACCGAATATGTTGTACAAATATTAAAATATTATTCCAGATGTACGGTAGTGCTGTACAACGCTCGGAAGAACCAGCAGACGCACGTGCTGAATACTTGTCGCAAGAGTGTGACGTGCGTCGCGTTCTCACCGGACGGCCGGTACCTTTTTGTAAAATCAAGTAAATGCGAGTAGTTCTTCTGATATTGCAAGCGTCTATAGGCAACAGAAATGGCTATTTATCAGCCTAACTATATAGTTAGTTAGTTAATTAATTAGTTTATTTCCAAAGAGATAAAACAAAATATAGTGTTACATTGACCCCCAAACTAGAAACGCCTGTATCTTGGGAGCTAATGTAGGTTTAGCATAACAAGAATAATTAAATCATAATTTAAATAAACTTTAGCATTTATTAATGTAAAACATCCTAACTAATAATTATAAATGCAAATGTGAGTTTGTTTGTTTGTAGCTTTCACACTGTAAATACTCAATCGATAATCATGAAAAATAATAATAAAGATATTTATCTCATCTTTCAGAAAGGTAAATACTTATTATCTAATACAATACATGTTACACCTTCAGATAATAGAAAGAAATACCTGGTTTGTAACCAATCCCAAACTAGGTAAGCATTTGCTAACAGATTTTATATTTTTATGTCTGCCTCGATGGTGTAGTGGTTAGTGTAACCGACTGCAACGCCTAAGGTCGCGGGTTCGATTCCCGCACTAGTCAAACATTTGTGTGCATGGACATGGATGTTTGTCTTGGTCTGGGTATTTCTATGTATAATATGTATGTATTTACAAAAAAAAGTATATATGTATGTTTATCCATTGTCTAGAACCCATAGTACAAGCTCTGCTTAGTTTGGGCTAGATGGTGTTGTGTGTATATGGTAGAATATTATATTATTATTATTATTATTATTCTTGGGTCCATTTCTGTATAATAAGTTGCTAAGGATATACAGCGTCAGTAATAAAAATTGTAATGTTATGATAACGGAATATTTAGGTAAACTCAATTATGCAGACACAGAGAATTTGTTACAAATATTAAAATGATGTAATTATACTTTAGGTACCTAAGCATTTTATTGTATGACACAGTTGCTTGTACGTGTACAGGCAGTGTTAGCCTAAGGATATATTTAGTTATATTATTGTTCAAATTATTTACTTAAATAATGTACACTTTTAAAATAGATAGACAAGTGATCGCCTGAAACACAGGTCTAACCTAGTTCAGGCAAGTGGCTTATAATAATTTAAAGATGTTAAATTATCCCTTCTTGCCATAACTATAATTATTATTTTGGTTATAAACTAGTTTATTAAGGCATTGAGTTATTGTTAGATATTAAGATTTAAAATAAGTTTATTTAAGTCCACTATTATACTCATTTTATAGCCGAATAAATTTTATTATTATTAAATTTAAAAAAATTTAAAAGCTAAGGAAATGTGGATTTCTCTCAGGAAAAACGACTGTTATTAATCTAACCTAACCTACATTTAGGCGAGCGAAGCCGTATACAAAACCTAGTATTTAATAATAATAAGTATAAGTATGATTAAAAACTTAATACTGATAAATAAATGTGCATTACCTTGGCATTCCTGGAGTACTCCAGGTACCAAAACTTGACATGCCTGAAGCCGACAGTAACGAAGTAGTTGCCGTTCTCAGCGAAACTCACCGCCTTCACTCGAGACGAAACCTGGAACACAACACTCGTATTAATATAACATCACGACTATCTATCCTCGCAGAGATTAAGCAGAGATATAAAAATCTATATATATTTAGGTGACCCGTATGTTTGCCACCTCAGAAGTACATAATAATAATATCAGCTCTATATTAAACTGTCCCACTGCTGGGCACGGGCGTCTTAGCAGCGTGAGAAGGGTTTGGCCATAGTTCATATGGTTGGCAGACTTCACACATGTTCGAGAACATTATGTAGAACTCTCCGACATGCAGGTTTCCTCACCGTTAAAGCGAGTCACAATTAACTATTTAATACGCATATGTATGTATATGTAATTTCGAACTGTCAGATTCGCGCCTTGGAATCGAACTCGAGACCTCTGCGTGGCAGTCCAACAGTCTCCCACTAGGCTATAGCTGCTTAGAGAGAGTTAAATTAAAAAAACAAAGGATAATAATGTGTTACCTTGTTACTGGCCAACTTCAAGTTAGATCGCCAGTCCCAAACATTGACGATCATGTCATGCTGGGAGCCGATCGACACTAGGTACTTCGATGATGTTGAAAATGCCTGCAAAATAAATATAATTATTCATAATATTGTCTTCTGTTTACGAAAATATTATTCATTGAAATTAAACTGCTATATACGAATTTTATCGCGTTGTTTATTTGACACTTTATTACAGAATTTTAAAAACTGTTACACTACTACTACTATTAAACTTTATTAATTTTTAAGCTAATTTAATTATTATTAAAACCATTTATATTCAAGTTTACACTTTCCCCGACGTTTCGGTTGCTTTTCAGCAGCCATGTCACGGAGACTAATTTGGTAGTTGTCTCAATGTTCATATTATTAAAAACTAAACACATAGGATCGAGCCTGTGTCCTAAAGATGTAAGCAGACATTGTAGATTTTCAACTATTTTTAACATTGAGTGCATGAATAGCGCAGGTTAAAGCAGTCGCCTCGCCCCTGCCAATACACCGAGTGTTGTGGGTTTAATCCCCAGACAGGACAAAAATTTGTTTGATTTGCAAACAGTTCTTTCGCGTCTGGATATTCTTTGTGTCCATTGTTTAAATGTTTGTAATGACCCGCAATATAGGCATTATGGCGGGAGTTATCTTTTTAAAACAGAAAAAAGCGACAGAATAGGAACTGCTCCTAGATTATCATTCTTACTTCATTCACTCGCAATCATTCATGTACAATTACATAACTTAGATACTACCTAGAAGGCATCTTCTTTTTTCGTATTTTACTTTGGGCTACCAATAGCTCTACTAAAAGGTGTTTCAAAATTATCGTTTCTTTACAAGACACTCAGTATATACAGCATGTAACAGAAAGGTGTGGTCATATGTATTTAAGCTTCACATAGAAGCCCTGTACAATGGAAAGCCACGGTAAATAAATCCGTATACATTATTTTCACTAAGATATATTTTTTTATCGACTTGTCAATATCACCACATTCTAATCGATACTTGGACAACACTAACAGCTGATTTGTCGGAATCCGTGAACCCGAAAATTACCAACCGCTACCATGATAGTGATTTAATGCGGTTGTTTCGATGTTTTAATAAAAAATAAATAAAATATCTAAATTGTCATAAAATTTTAATAATTTGTTCCGACCCGGCGATACGGCCTAATAACTTGGGTAAATTTTCAGATATACCTTACTGTCTTTAAATATGGCCACACCTTTCTGTTACACGCTGTACATACCTCGTGTCCTGTAAACAAAGGATGCTCCAGAAACACCTTAATATACACAAAGCAATATATTTCAAGGTAGTATCTAAGGTATGTAATATGCATGCATTTTGTGAATATTCTTTATCAGAGACCCATAACATAAAATATAAATAAAGTCTTACCACACAGCTGACTCCATGTGTGTGTCCAGCGAACTCAGCTATTTGTACTGCGCCAGACGCCGTAGGATCCTGGAAAAAGAAGAAATAAATGTTTCAATATCATCATTTTCACCTTCAGATTAAACTAGTTGCTAACGATTTCCATAGAATTTACAGATTACTGGTTTAAAACTTATAACAAAATTTTATTTAGTAATGTGGGATAATACGCTTATATTTGATTTGATTATTCTTCGGTCAAGCAAAGTACTATTAAGATTTGTCTGACAGAATATTCTCAATAGCAGCTCGGTGTCTGTAACTGCACTGCACGCGACAGGCTCGCCAATGTCATTTTACGTGGTACCCTTAATCATAATTAGCGAAATGGAAGTGCACCTCTGCCTACCAGTTCAGGGATATATAAGACTATGTATGAAACTTCTGCTCGAGCATAAAATGTAAAATAATTGTAACATCTTGTTATTATTTGCCGACAGATGGCAGTAGTCATGCAATCTAGTTTATTCTACTCGCCACTAGATGTCGCTAGGTGTTTAAATATTATTTCAACTATAAAAGATATTTATTTTTTCTATCATATCTATACACAGTTTTAGATTGCCAATTGCTGCTTACAAATAAATAATGAGTTGGTAATTTTAGAGACGTAATGTGCATAGTAAAATGAGTACAATAAAATTATATTGCACCTAAGATACACTTATTCCTTAGTCTTTAGTGTATTAACATCATTTAAAAGATTAACGACCTAAACATATAGCTAATAATTAATAGCATTTAATAATTTTAAAGTAATGTCCCCGTGAGGGCAATAGCCTCTCTCTTGGACTTCAAAGACCCGGTTCCTATACTCAAATAACGAGTCGTTTTACTTGCGGACAGTTAATTTTGACATATAATTCAAGAAAACATGGCAAAACTGTGCATAGCTAGAACGACTCATAAGAAGGAACCGGGCCCAAATCACAATCTGCTAGATCTATGTCTAGAATCACGTATCACAGTCTACCGTCCGCTGGCTAAAAAGACGTTAAGCCATATATGTTCCATAGCACGTCGTTTTATATTATATTGTTTTACGTCTACGCGAATGTTATACATTGAAATTAAACTACTTTATACAGATTTTGTCGCGTTGTTGATTTTAAAACCTCGTTTTATTTATTGGACGGCATCAGTAGTATTCAACTAACCTGTAGATCCCACACCCTGACAGCGGGCGCATGGCCACACTCGCCGGTGGCGAGGTACCGGCCGTCCGGTGAGAACGCGACGCACGTCACACTCTTGCGACAAGCATTCAGCACGTGCGTCTGCCGGTTCTTCCGAGCGTTGTACAGCACTACCGTACATCTGGAATATTAAAAGAATAATATTTTAATATTTGTTGAGGTATATTTATTGAGGTATATTCGATTTCGATTCGAATAAATTGAATTACCTACTTCATTAAGTATTCGAATCATTCGATTGTTTTGGCATATTGATAACTATACTAATGAAAGTTCAATAACGACAATCAGCAAATGTAACCAGTAGGTCGACCATAAAAAGTCTATACGAAACTGCGGCCCCAACTAAAAAGTTCGAATGAAGTTGCTCTGGATTTCTTTCTTTCAAAATGACATTACTCCGTTGTTCGAACTACTTCATGAAAAGTTTTAGGACGGTCATGAGGTTGCGTACCGAAATTTAGGACGATATTTCAGAATGCATGTGGCATTTTGAAATATCGTCTTAAATTTTGGTAGGTTTCACGGTACGAACAGTCGGCCCGAAATTTCGGCATTTACGTTACATGATGGGCCAACAACTCTTATCAAGGTGCTAGCTCAAATCTTGGTTCCAATATATGATTATGATTCGTATATTAAATAGTAACAATGAATGGAACCTAGAAAAATTTTCAATACATCTAATGTTTTTCGTTCATGATAGCGCTAAATACAAAGAAACTAATATAATAATAACTGTTTTAAGAATAATTACATCAGTGACATAAGTTTGCGCCAATTGTGAAATTCGATGCCCGAATCGGACGGAATTATTTATTACGACGAAGTAACTGGATTTTCCTGTTGGATACATGCACAGTAGATGGTTGGATAGGATACCTCACTATAAGATTAGAATTAACAACAAATCTGGCGAGATTTGGGTAATATACATCTGTCTATCCCTTTGGGACTTAACCAGCGTGCGACATCGTCTGTATGAACAAATACTAGGTATATCAGTTACAATCGCATTTTTGTGGTTAAATTTGTGACACGCATCGAATAACAGTGTAACTCAATAAGCTATGTTTTCAAGGAGACCAATAAATGCCTCCTATTTGATATATTATTATGGGATATTCGCTAATTCAATTTAAGCGACAGTATTTTATAGTTAAGGTATCGGCCTTGCGATCGAGGGTTCGTAGGTTCGTTCCTTACCCACATACTACTATGGGGAACATTGGTTATACCATTTGCGCATCATTTTTCGCAGAAAAGAAGAGCGAAGGGGATACTTCGGGCTCACCCGGGGAAAGAAGGAAAGTTCATGGTCCTATGTACTAAAGCTACAACGGTATACCAACTCGTAGCCTTAAAAGGTTTGTGGATCACTGGAACTGGAAATACTTCAGCGACCACTATGGTGAATCCTATCCTAACACAATCAATTTTATATGAATGCCAGCCATTTGTAACTAAACACTGCTCGGAATTTTAAATATAAGTTATCTTGTGACACACAAGACTTAATAACATATAATACTCACGCCTCTTTATCCCCGAAAGGAGTTTAAGAGGTGCCTTACACCCACATTTTGCCGGCTACAGTTTCAGGTCACACGTTTTAGGCGGCGACGCTATTGAAATTCGCCCAGCAGATTTCCAGACTACATACTACCGAAAATATCTTGGCAGAAAACTCAATAACCCCGTCCGACCCGGGAATGGAACTCCATCTCATGCACGCCCACTACGCCTGCGCCCCGAGGAATTAATATGCTAATGTTTAAACTTCAATTATAACTTTATAAACAAAGTTTAAATTGGCAATTAAACAGATGTACTAAAATAACTAAAAATAAAACAGTTACGTACTCGTTTTAGCTTAGGGAATAACAAATACAGGTAATTTATCTATTTTGTTTTCGAGACTATCAAGAGTTTGGCAAAGTTCGAGAAGATTTACGCCAAGGGATTTAAAAGCAATATATTTATGAAAATAAGCGTTTTAAATTGTTCTTTGGAATGGAATTTTAGCCTTAGGGAGTAATACAGACATTAAGCTAAAAGAATAATACAACAGACACCGAGACACTTCTATAATTATGTATAGAGTTAACTTTGAACATGTCGAATACAAACTCTAATATATTCACTACCAATCTTTATGTTTTTACGTGTTACTTTGTAAATGTATAAATGAAATTGCCTTTGTGTGCTTTCAGTTTAGTTAAATCGTCATCCTCTTGTCACAATGGTGATATCTTAACCAATAAGCTATTGCTGTTTAATTATTTATAGTTACAAGCTAATTCTATTAAGAATAGACCATTTCATTTTAACTTTAAGTTGTGCCGCAACCGCTTATAATCTGTATATAGCGACTACGCCATTGCTTTTGTATATAGATATAAAATGAATAACTCAACTGCTAATAAGCAATCCAGTGTGGTCTGCCAATGCATGAAAGGAATCCCGTGACTCTAAATGTAAACGTATGAGCAATAATCATATGTTATTTCATCAAAATTAGTTCAGCGGATCAACTGTAAAAACAAATATAGTACAAAATTATGGCGTCTTCTCACGTCTTTCACGTCACTCACGTCGGTCGTTAATAGATTTTATTAATAAATTTCTATCCTTTGATTCATTCAGTCTCAGTGGCACACCGGTCGCCAGAGACAATAGGTTTCCAATTATGTTTGACATTCCAAGACTTGATATAAAAGTAGGGTATAGAGTCGAATTCATAAAACGATAAAGTATCACCCTAGCCTCAAAACTGACTGTGACCGTTAAGCGCGACATTCCCTAGCAATCCCGTACGTGCAGACACATACACAATACATGGCTATTTACATAGGATTAACACAAAATATACCATTCATTGGCGTGCGATGATCGAGCGGACAGGCGACGCAGGGAGAATTATATTAGTGAGCCATACGTCCCACTGTAGGCTGACAGCGATTATGTTTATCCGACAGTGGCTTTTGCAAGTGACTTAAATGCTTCGTAAAATAATTAAGTTAAATTGAGGTAATTACACTTACTGGCCTCTTCATTTTATTGGTATTTTTATAATAAAAAAATCCACTATGAAACCCAATGTATTATAGGTAGCACCAGAATGCAGTCTCGCCACTTGCCAATGCAACGAATGTTGTGGATTCAAACACCATAATTATGACTATTATGATTATTATATATTCCGATCGATCGTTGTGTTTTCGTGATTATGATTACACATTACAATTGAGGTGATTTTTCAATGACTGTGATCCTCTGAGGTATTTAGTACTATGGTTGATTTAACATCCTTACTAATATTGTCTTCTGTTTACGCGAATATTATTCATTGAAATTAAACTACTATATACGGATTTTATCGCGTTGTTTATTTGACACTTTTTTACATAATTTTGAAAATTTTTACACTACTACTACTATTAAACTTTACTAATTTTTAAGCTAATTAAATTATTATTAATACTATTTAGATGTAATTTAATTTTAGACTTTCCCCGACGTTTCGGTTGCTTTTCAGCAGCCATGGTCACGGGGAGACTAAGATGGTAGTAGTCTCACTGTTCCAGTGTAGTTATTTTCTATTTTCTATCGAACCTAACCTACATTTAAGCGAGCGATGCCGCAATACTAAAATCTAGTATTAGTAAAAATTTCAAAGCGAAAATAGATTAGATACAAACTCGCCAACAGTGACACCACACTGCATAACAATTACCTAATTGTCATGCGCATGAGTTAACCCTCGTCATATTGTTAACATTGAACAAGCGACGCATGGGCGGGGGAAAGCGAGCATACTGATTAGCGGCACACACTTACAGATCAATTATTAAATCGCTCTTAGTGGAACCGCGGTTATGAAGTTTTGAACATCCGGCTATAATCTGAATTATTATATATAGTTGCACGCCTATATCCCGAAGAGCGGATCTCTTAACAGTGAGTGAAATGTGTATGTATCATATTTAGTATTGCACACTTATATGTCGACAGCTATGGTGTTAGGTCTGTCGGAATAGTGGCATAGTAGTTTAAGTGGACGCCGCGCCACTGCCATTGCGCTGAGTGTTGCGGGTTCGATTCCCACACGGGACAAAACTTTGTGTGATCCACAAATGGTTGTTCTGTGTGTCCGTTGTTTGGATGTTTGTAAAGTCTTCCGCGACACAGGAAAGATTCCTAGTGCGGAAGTTGCCTTTTTAAAAGAGAGTAGAAAGAATAAAGGACAACCCGATTGTATTTCATCGGGCTTATTTTCAGTGTCGATGTCACTAGTGAGAGTTACTTGGTAGAAACCTGGATAACACTTTGCTGGACCCAAGAAATGAACATCATGCACATAAATCGCATTCACGACAACGGTAGTAGATACGATTTATTTGCATGAGGTCAAAGGAATGCGCCTTTGAGAAATTCAACTATAACTAATATAAAATATACGACAGTTAGTTATTAAATTATTTTTGTTACAGACAGTGTGACCTCGAATAAAACCAAGGATTTCCTTCAAACTTTTACCATGCAAAAGATCCTAGCAAAAAAACCTTTTGATGTACTTCTACCATTATACCTACTCAAATTCGTCAGCAGTAAATGACAACAAAACTGAGTCGGACTCAAGATTTTATCCCAGTATATCGCACGTAAACATAAGCGCAAATTATTGGTTAGTTAAAATATGTAAATAACTTTGAATATCACCCCGCTTACAGTGAGACCTGTCTGTATGTAATTCTTTATTGTCATACGCGTGGGTTAACCCTTGTTCTGGTGATGATTGACGAACGCGTGAGCGGCAGCAGAGGGTTTATTCATAAGTGATAGCGTTACATATTTGCATTGCATTGCAACATATAAACTAAGAGCTCGAGACTGCTAGACCAAATTCTTTTTAGCAAAGGTGAGTTTTTTTTTCGGCGTATGCATACCCGCTAGTTTCAAAATAGGTTATATTTATTATTTGTATTTTTTGTCTTGTCGCTATAGGTTTTTCGATCGATCTGTTCCTCTATAATTTACAAATTATGGATAAGGTCCTGGCTCTGGGATCATATACTTTAAAGTTTATTTATGCCGAATTGTGATATCTTAATGTCGCTCTTATTAGCTCTATCTCTTTATTGAACCCTAGTTTAACCCTAGTTTGATCGCCTCGCCTCTGCCACTGCGGCGCGGGCGGTTTGATACCCAAATGAGACAAAAATTTTAATATCGATACGAAGCCACTATAAAAAAAATAAAAGAATTACCCTTTATATTAAGGGAATTCCTGCTTGCCGAGGCTTGAAAGAAGATATAATTTTTTTTTAATGGCCTGCTGTCTACGAACCAGACGAGGCAATGATGCCTTACCTAATAGACATGTTTGATTTAGGCAATCTGCACTATATCGCTAACCTTTTTCAATTTTTCAACTCGCGAAGACGTAATACCGTTATAATAAAACATCACCAGTTATGATTAAATCGCTGGCAGTGGCACCTCGCTGTACGACAAATGACAAATACCTCCGTGTACTGCTACTTCATGCTGCGTGGGGTACACTTGTAATTCAGCATGACACGCGCAAGCGGAAGAGCGAGCCGACTTAGTGATGAGCGGTAGCGATTTATTAAAACAAATATTTTTTTACTGCTTCGATGGCGAAGCAGTCGTGTATACACTGCTGTAAATGAGGTATCATGTTTGATTCATGGGTCGGACCAGGTATTCTTGGGTATTTATGCTAAGAAAATATTTAGTAGCAGCAGGGAGCAGGAGCACAATAAAACAATTTTAATTTGGAGTCTGACTTGTGTCCGGTAGATGGCAATAGGCTCGATCCCCTATTAAGTGTTAACTAAAAATACAGAATTAGAAATAGATATATTTATTTGCATAGAATGTAGGTTTACAAATTATGATCGTTACATGTTTGTCGGAATCCTTATACATTCTACCTTACGGTATGCAAGAATTAATACATCATAAACATAATCATTTAAATAAAAGGGAGATAATAATATAAACAAAGTGAAAATGCAGAAAATAAATACTAAAGTTAACCTGATAAATATACTTTTACAGTTCGCGAAATATAGGTGTGATGTACTCTCTATACTCTTTCAAAGAATCAAGAGCTGTAACATACCTCAGTCTACCGTTTTAGAGATAAAGACGTGAGACCCTGTATGTATGTATCTTATTTGGGGACCAGTCAGTGCAGACTGGCGACACTTCAACCCAGTGGGAACTTTTGTGTCGACACTCTCCCAATAACGACTGCCATAGATGTTCATGGCAGCCGATGGCTTAACGTGCTCTCCGAGGCACAGAGCAGGCGATAATTGTCAATCAATACGCACATAATTCCGAAAAGTCATATAACTTCCGAAAGTCAGAGGTGCGCGACGTGGGTTCGAACCCGAGACCCTCTGCATTGCAGTCTGTTGGTCTCTCCACTGAGCTTTCGAAATATGACCCTGTATGTATATAGAATTTGCTTTCACATTTTTGGTTAATTACTGCCCATGATAGCTCTTATTTATTGACAAATTAAGGCGGCATGCTGCCACTGTTTATGTGCTGGGTTAAATTCCCACGATGAAAGGGGCTCAAAATTGTGTGTGATACATAAACCATACCTACTATTGTCTATTAGATCACATATTTTTAAGTATTATCGATGAGTCACTAAATTGTAGAAACATATTTTGCTTGAAACGAAAAACGCGTCCCAAGAGGGACATTTACTAGGGTGGAGGACATTTACCCTTAATTTGTTAAAAATAGGGGTTGCATCCCCATTAGCCACACCTTGATTAGTCCTATAAAAGTTTATAAAGCAATTACTTACATAGAAATATAAAAACCAGTAAATGTTGTTTAATTTTTACTAGAGGTCGCGTAGTGGCCGAAATTCGATCATAATTGATTTAAATTTTAAGTTGATCGTTATTAAGGTTTTATTGCCTATAACTATACTTTACATTTCACGGTACTTAAGATATGTCGGTAACCATAGTTACGAAGAATTCTACGACATCAGTCGAACAATGCCGAAATACTACGAACGCGATTCGACTGCGTGTGTCAAATGCATGGTTGTGTGCGTGTAGTGTTATTTCATTAACTTAATGTATTTCTAATGCATATTTTATAAAAATATTAGGATTCGCCCCTTCTTCTCCATATAAACTTTACCTGTGCCAAATTTCATACTCCCCCGTCCGATCAATTTTCGTAAAAAGGGGTACAACATTTTTGCTTCTCGTATTAATATATAGTTAATATATAGATAAGTGATACAAAAAGCCAGGACCTTCGAATAGCTGACTTACTCTAATATTAGTTAATCCTTATCCATTGGTAATCACTCTCTCAAAACACTGTCTCGGTGACGCTGCGACAGTAAAAGCGACTGATGTGGATGAGGTCTTGGATTCGATTACCAAGTAGGCCTGTTATTAAGTTTTACTGTCAAGTAGAACTCAGTAGCAACTGTGCCCGGAAGACAACTATAGGCTCGCCCCTATATAATAATTAGGGAATGTGGGTGTGAATACAGTGAGACTATGTAATATTATAATATTCTATATTCTACCACATACACACAACACCGTCTAGCCCAAACTAAGCAGAGCTTGTACTATGGGTACTAGACAATGGATAAACATACTTATATACTTTTTTTTTTGTAAATACATACATATTATACATAGAAACACCCAGACCAAGACAGACATCTATATTCATGCACACAAATGTTTGACTTGTGCGGGAATCGAACCCGCGACCTCAGGCGTGGCAGTTGGTTACACTAACCACTACGCCATCGAGGCCATCGATTTATCTGATCGCTGAAAATATGAATTAATACATTTATATTATTTTGTATAAATGGCATATAAATGTATTAACTCACAGAGTTACCCCACTATATTGAATAATAACTCTCAACAAAAACAAAACTAAATAATAATATGTTGAGACCCTACTATGAGTAGGGACTTCAGCAGCAAATACCAGGTGGCATATGATAATAAAGATAATAAGTTAAATATCCTTCGACTCGATATACTCTACGCACTTCTGATCACTATAAGTAAATAATCCACATTCTATAATTGTCAAAGAATGCGATTAACTTGCTATCAACAAAGATTAACGTCTTATATTGATTGATTTTTACATATACGCGATATTATTTCTGTCACATTTACATATTGTTAATTACATAATAGTGATATCTAAACACGGATAAATGCCCTAAAATTCTACGCTTATTAACATGTTCTTTTTAAGTATATACCTACTACTCAATACTCCTTGCGATGACACTTCCAATTTATAGCCTATAACCATTTTTTTGTAGTTTCGTTAAACCAATTTAAAAGATTAAAATTAAAAGCTTTTCTAGTGCCGATCTAGTCACATAAATACACAATATAAATAAACCAAACAGAATTCTCATAAATTAAGATTAACATTAAATATGAACATACATTGCATTTTAATTGAAATTCGACGTCTATTGGATTAGATCGGAGCTCTATTTCGAACGTACTATTTAATTACGTTAATCGGCTTTCTGGTCAATATTTCATCGCAATTAGATAAAGGGATTAGCATGCATTAGTGATGCATACATTATCACTGTTCGAAGGCCAATTTGTCATTCCACCCTGATGTTGCCAATTGCCAGTATCGCTAAACAAAACGCTTCTCCAACCAATAAACCTCAACCTAATCATACGTATTCGCTTAGTATGTATTACAGACGGTACGCGCTGCGCACACGCAGACTTTCTCACGGCCACGCGGCGCGTCGTTTGGTAATCATCTTCACGATTAACCGATCGCGTGGACGCAGTGGTCGATGTGCTCATCATGCTACCGATTCCTGAAGTAAACCATACATACATTCAAGAAACACATTTTTACTTGGGACCAATAATTTGATCTATGATGTCACATAGATTTTCATGAATCAGTGGTGATCATGATTTAACTTATGGGTAGACGATAGCTGCCCATAGGTTAAGATATTACAAAAGAGATCGAGCAGACTTTGACTGTACTACTGTACACATACATAAATTCACATCTGTTTTGTTCATCGAACCCAGAACCTCACAATAGCTCACAAACATAAAGACGCCGCTACGGTACCAACGACGAGCCTGACGACACACACAACATGCGTAAATACTGTACTAACACATTTTGCATTGTTTTCAAATAAGATATGATTAATTATGAACTAAGTGACAAAGACTTAGTTAATACTAATTTAGTTATTAGTCAGCCCAATTAATGTGAGAGTCGAGTGTTCAAAGAAAGCCATGAGTCATTAGGATCTTGCACAATATTTATCATACGTATAATGCCGATATCTACTGACAAGAAATTTACAAAGAGATTTGTTTTGTTTTCATACTTTTTGTCATCCTAACTAGTCCTAACTAATATTATAAATGCGAATGTATGTTTGTTCGTTTGCTATGCTTTCTTGTCCTAACTACTCGACCGATTATTATGAAATTTCGCATTCACGTTGCCAGAGGGACAGAAACGGTTATAGGGTACCTTTTATCCAGAACTAACCTACATTTATGCGAGCAAAGCCGCAAGCAAAATCTGGTATGATTTAAATCTTTTGGGGTATAACACATCTCTGTCTTCGCGTTTGTGGATATCTTCGTATGTATATTTACATAATTTCTACAAATTATAGCGCATCTCGTTCTCAAAAGTGTTCTGTGAGCCAGCCAAGCGTTGCCTTCCACCTCATGCCCTGCAGTGGACCATGAAGTGGTGCTAACGACATTATAAGTCGAGTAAGAAGCGCCGGCGACAGTGCGTCGACCCCAACTCACTTCCGTTTCCGGGTGTACGGCCCAGTACGGCCGCAGACCGACCGGATGCTGAGGTTAAACATACTAATGGCAGACAAGAGAAAGATTTTTGTGGCTTGATCTGCGTGAAACGGACTTATGGTGATATTTCTGTGCATCTAACATCTTAAAATAGTAATATTGTGTTACGTTTACGCGAATGTTGTATTATTATTATTATTATTATCTTATGTGGGGGCCAGTCAGTGTAGACCGGCGACACTTCGTCCCAGTGGGATCTTTTGTGTCGACACTCTCCCAATAACGACTGCCATAGATGTTCATGGCAGCCGGGACCGACGGCTTAACGTGCTCTCGAATGTTGTATTACTGGAACATTAAAATTAATCTAATTAATACGAATTTTATCGCGACAAAATTAGTATGAAGATATTTAATTTAAATCTTTAAATCGCCCTTAAAGAGTTCTTAATTAAAAAAGGTAACTTTACAGAGAACGTATATAACTTAACGTGCATTTATATTCGTCTTCATAAATATACATAAAGTCAATATTTCTTACTTGTTTTTATTACTAATATGGTGTAGACAGACAATACATAAATAGCCATTTTTATGTCTTGTTTTCTTTTTTTAATATTTATCAGAGAACGGATATAGTCTAAAAGCAGTAACTGATTTATTTGATAATTAATTGTTTGTTGACCAAATCTTCTTCTCTCTTAGCCTTTATTATTCCCAAGTCACTTGGGGTCGGCTTTTCTGGTCTAACCGAATTTGACTGGATATCAGTTTTTACACGGAGCGGCTGCCACCTGACCTCCGCAACCCGAAGGCTAGACCAGTGTCAGGATATTAGAGGGTACTGACTTTCCCAATAACGACTGCCATAGATGTTCATGGCAACCGGGACCGACGGCTTAACGTGCTCTCCGAGGCACGGAGCAGGCGATAATTGTCAATCAATACGCACATAATTTCGAAAAGTCATATAACTTCCGAAAGTCAGAGGTGCGCGACGTGGGTTCGAACCCGAGACCCTCTGCATTGCAGTCTGTTGATCTCCCCACTGACCTATCGCTGCTTGACCAAATAGACAAGTAAAAAAAGAAGTGTACTATAGACTAACGCCAAGGGGTGTCTCACACCACACCTATGTTAGCAGCTGTCTAAGAGCTCATGTAATAGGGTCGGGTCTATTGCCATTATTGCCATTTACCAAGTTATCAGATATCACATTTCATACTACCACTGAGAATTACTTAAAAGCATTACTTATAATATTCGGGAATGAAATATGGGCCCTTGTGACTACTGCAAGCGAAAGCGCAAACGTCCCAACCCAAACGGATCAGTAAAAATCAAATAAATCACTAATATCAATGTTCAACAGAACGGTTACCCATCTAAACACTCGACCGTGGTAACGTTGGTTAACCTCGTGGAACGTTCTGCGCAGCCGTCATTACGTCACTGGCCCCTCAATTTGTACAATTACTGTCAGGGCTAATATCTGTTTAGCTATTCGAGTCGTTTGGGAATTAAATAGAGTTATACTGGTATCCTTAAATAATGTACACGCGAGAAAAACTAGGCACGCCATATTCCTAAAGGTGAATTATAAGCTCAATAAAAATATATAACTACCCCCTACTAAGGCAAAAAATACAAAGAGAAACTTTAAGGTGCAGTCATACCAGTAATACATGAGGATTAATTATGGAGCTTAGAAAAATATCTGGCACGGTATTGGTAACCACAAGAACTCTAGGCTTACTCCTAAAAACAATTTACAATATGATAATATATATATATATATATATATATTACCTACAATACACCTATGCTTAATTCTTCGGATATAGGTGTAAGATTATGTATGTACGTTAAACTGAGGTTCACTATTCCAATAGATAAGAGTTTGGCGTGGTGGAAGCCCATAACATTGCCAAAATCTATGAGCAATAGATACTACTTACCATAACGTCACCAGCTACCTTCCATCTATGGATAGCCTGCTCTAAAGCCAAAAAGTTATAGACCTTGTGGTCTATAAATTTTTCTAGAAAATTTGCCTTCTATAATTTGACTGCACGGATGGCGTAGTCGTTTTAGTGGTCGTATTGCCACTACCGCTGTGCCGAGTAAATTGGATTCGATCCACCAAAGGCACAAAAAATATTATCCACAAATTGTTGTACCGAGCCTGGTCGTTTATTTCCGTTGTTGGAATATTAAAGTCCCCCGCCACACAGACATTAATCGAAGTGCAGGAGTAGTCTATTAGAAAAAAATTACCGCTACGGCTTGTGTAGGTACAGTACTTTTGACCTCACCTTAACAAAATATAAATAGGCGAAATAATCGCGTGACTGTGTGGCATGGGGATCCTCGAGGAATACCCGCAGTACAGCAGTATCAAGGTCTGTAACCTTATCATAAGCGCAAGTTTAACTGGACATGGTCATGACTCTTAGTGACATAATAAATTGCTAATATAGCCACCGTATAACCTTCTGTTATGCTTTTAATTTTTATTTTACATTTTCGTGTACGTATACTTATATCTTCTTCTTTTCGTGTGGTTAGTGGCCAACCTGTTGCCAAGAGTTGTTCAAGCCGCCCGTAGGCCTCTGACATGGCTTAATGACTGCTATCAATTTGACAACAACCGGTACCGACATCTTACGTGCCCTTCGAAGCACGGAGACGCTCAGATGAATTACCACTAAGCGGTCACCCATCTATAGACTGACTGCACCCAACGTTGCTTAACCTCGCTAATTGTTTACCGATCAGTGAGTGCCACTGGCTATGAGCGCCTATATAAAACGGCAAGACTAACAAAAGTTTAATTTAGACAAGTCGTTGATAAAAAACCTAGTCTAGCTCTGGAATGCTCGCACAGTGCTTTGCTTTAACGACATTCAAGTGAAATACAATAATCTTTAATCTTGGTACAAGATAAAATAAATTATTTACACGGCCATTCCTCATGTCCCGCCTGTGTAACTACACTACGTTGGCTCAGTGCGAATTAGCAGACTTCACACATCTTCGTAAAACATTATTTAGAATTTTCAGACATGCAGGTTTGTTTTCACTGTATTCACTGTTAAAGCAAGCTATATCTACCATTTTGTACGCAAATAGCTTCGAAAACTCAAAGGCCTTTGGAATCGGTTTCTGCTTGGCAGTCTAACAGTAACCAACTAGGCTAGCGCTGTTCAGCCATAAGTATTCAATACACTTAAGTCTTCAACATAGCTAAACCTTTAGATACCGTTTAACCATGGTTTAATATTTATACAAGATATACAAGTAAATAAAACATTCACAGACTACCCGTTGGGTCGGCTAGACAATAAAGGTAAGTGCACACCGTATCGATCTTAGGGCGCGGCCTCACCGCACCCAAGCGCACCCCCGTACATTCACTCAACGTTTTAAAGTTCAACACTGTTAAGTATTTAGGTGTTTATCTATTATTCTATACCATGAATTTGGAGCACTAAGTATGCAAGGATAGGAAGGGCTAAACAGAAATATATTACACTCTGGAGTTTGCCAGTTAGTTCTTTCGCGTACACAAAGTGTCCATTTGCATTCTCGCCTATATTGAACATTAATCAGTGATATTGTTTTACGTTTACACAAATGTTACACATTAAAATAACGCTTTGTACAGATTTTATCGCGTTTAACTTGATTATTATTTCAGAAAACTATTTTTACATTCACCGCGACGTTTTGCCCAATTTGCAGCAGCAATAGTTAAGTGAAGATTAAGATAGTATACATCTCAATATTGAAGTGTAAAGCTATTTCAAAGTATGAAAATATTGTTTAAATTCTTTTGTTTCTATTTTATGGGGTACATGCAGTCCTTTTTCCTTTAAAAATGTTTCTGCCAGTTCCTTCTTTTCAGCTAGTTTCCACACTACGCTTAATGACAGTGTCGAAAATTGCAATGTACAAAAAGAAGCCCTTACGTAATTTGCTAGGGCCCTGCATTGGTTTAAACACACAAGTCGACCGAATCATAAAACTTCAATGATCCAAAGTGTTATTATCTATATCATAAACATATGAACACAAAAGCTGTATATTAAATATTCTACAAGCGCAACCTATACCCATAACAGTGACGTAATGTCCCCCGTTTCGTTCGTCCTGAGTCCGGGCGTCATAGAGGTCACCATAACTGTAAGCTACATACATAATAGTTCGTCAATAGATGACGGACTTCATTGACATTCAGCCCGAATATAACTCAATTTCTTTTAAAATGTTACCTGTCAGGTCTTAGAATACCAGTCATCATTAAAATCTATTGTGTGAGACCACCAGTGTGAACTGCGACTCAATAGGTTAAAATAAAAGGTTACGGTACATACCCTACATGTAACAACAAAGATATTAAAATTCGCTTTAAATTCAATAAGATTATGGGCACGTCTCGAATAACAGAAAAAGGATGCATGATATAATTTGTGACGTAACCGCTTAATAAGTAAAACGTAGGGATATTCTTAGTACAATGCACTTTTCCATAGATAATTTATAATAATACTTGCCTCTTCATTTTGCATTCAATTTAATATTTTAAAGACAAAATGCTATTTTGCAGTGGAATATAAAATAAATTTCAAAATTATACAAAGACAAGTAACCTATGAATCGCTTGCTGAAATAAATCTTCGTCTTTTCGTATGCATTTGGTTTTGACAGAGATTTTGAAGCACTTATTCTCAGGTTTGGTTCGTAGATAGAATCTTAGTCAGAATATTTTTGAAATAAATTAATACTCGTTTCAGTAGGGATAGGTGCCTTTACGTGCAAGAAGGCAAGAAATACTTCAAAAGCCTCCTACAAGACCACGAGCTATTATGATGACTTTTTTACAGTAAAACCCGTGAGTACAGCTGTTGCAAATAATCGAAATGTCGGGCAATAGATAGTGATTTATACATTACGTATAAATACACATTATTATACACACTCGTATTCTAATATTGTATAACATTGTTCTACAGCACCACTAAATTAATGTTTAATGTGATTCTATATAATTGTGCATTTGCATTATTATTATATTTGTTAGCAAACCTAAATAAATAAATGAATATGAAAGTTTTTAATTTATCACCTATTCTTTGCCTCAATATTGTAATGCTTGAATAATGCACTAAGTTACACTACTCGTATCACTATAACAGCTAATGTACACTTAGTTGACAACGAATTATTTGAATTTGAACCTTATGCACAAACACCGACTCACACTTGACTGCTTTCTATCTATTTCCGTGATCGATCGAGGTGGATAGGTATTTTAAGGAAATTGCCTCTTACGTAGCACATCACTGTACATGTATGTTTATTATAAAGCTTTCTTGGAAATTGTCTGCATAGATTTAATCGTAGAGCAGAAAAATGACGAACATTATGAAATGGATGATCTTAGATTCAAGGGAAATGGAAATATGTTGTTTATATTTATTTATTTATACAAGCTGGCCACCGCGGTTTCTTCCATGTTTGTGATAATTGCTCCTCTCCCGTGGCTCACAGCGTGATGTTATATGACTATGTTTCTACTGAATAAAGAAGCTTTCTAATTGTGGAAGAATTATTTAAATCGGTTTAGTGGTTCAGGGTTTATCGATAACGAACAAACAAACCTTCACATTTTATAATATTGGTATTGATGACCAAGGTTTTAAACTGGGTTGACTGCGATCTTCTAAAAGTTAGAGGACCTTACTCCAGTCGGATTTCTCCAAATTGAGCGAAATCACATGTTTAGTCGTGGAATCCTAACTTCCTAATCCTAACTAACATTATTAATGCGAATGTGGGTTTCTTTGTTAATTCATTTGTTACGCTTGCACGCCTGAAAACTTGATCGATCATTATAACATTTCACATAAACTTTATCAGCGATACTGAAAAGGACATAGGGTACTTATCATTTAGAAAAAGTACAGTTCTCGAGGTATAGAAATTTATAAATAACATCTAGATTAAAGTGAGCGAAGCCGCGGACAAAATCTAGTGTTACTACACATTTACATATGCTTTTATGCAATGTTACACCACAACCGCTACTAGATATAAGCTCTCTATCGCAAAACAATAAAAAGAACACCTGGTACTGAAAGGACTTTAAGCAAAGCTCTCCTCACCTTACCTCACCTTTCATTCCACTGAACCGTAATTAACCTACTGATTACTTGAGTACCACTAATATTCAGAAAATTATATCCTATTTAAGGGACTTCTAAACAGGCTTTTTTGCTGCATTACGTGGTAATGCTTTTTCTAACGGTCCAGCCGTCCTAGATAAATAAATAGCCGGGCCATGTGCATATATATTGCTGTAGATTGCATAGTATGGATATTTCGGGAGTAACGTTGATAGTCGTTATATTGTAGTATAAAAGGCCTTTATCTTAAATTGTTTAACTTAGAAACATATACGTGAGATACCATATCAAGACATGACAGACAACGGGCCAATTAGACAGTCATTTTACGTTAGGTAGGTACACTTGACAATGTTGGCCAAACTGCAAAGCCAGTTATTTTTAATTTCATACTATATACATATTTAAAGAGCATTTCGGAAAGATGTTTCCCCACTAGAGCACCGAGTGGTCGTACAAATTGAAGTGCACCTGCAATTTCCTGAGACGCGCCGCTCGCGGCTACCTTCTGACCGGAAAATTGAATGCGCCGCAGCGTGAAATGTCGGGAAGGCTTAATACTACGCTACAGATCAAAATTATGTGCATCACGTAAATCTAGGTTAAGAGGATAGTCAAATAAAATATGTACCATATTTTATTTGACTATATGTGCGGAATAATTTATTTATTTATTAACTAAAGGACCAGAAGACCGAGAAAGAGTGGTTATAACAACAATACCTACGTAAATTTGCTAGTCGTTTTGTTTTTTGGATTGATATGAAGTAAAAGTAAAATGTCAATGATATGATGAAAACTGACCGCTATTTTGTAATACTATGCTATGCGTTTGGATTTCTAATTATTAGTATCCTTGTTAATCCCCCCACCCCCTCTCCTCACTTTAGCATGTAGTTTCACATGGGTAGAGCAATGGATGGATTAAACCTCACGACATCTCGATTCAAGTCCAATGGCTTATGCATCAAGTTACCACCACTGACAAATATTTTGTAGAAGACATACCTACTGCGTATTAGGGCATGCAATATCGGAAAGTTTCAATTCCGGAATTGAAAAATACGCCCAGAATTCCGGAATTACGATATTCCGGTATTGCGGATTGTATTACTTATTACTGCGTATGCGCATACCACAACTGAATTGGGTTCTGGGTTAGCGGAAAACAACTATAATGATTGAAATCTTTTAAATCTTAATGTGCTGCATAAGGTTTTAAAGACAGATACAGTAAATATATGAGACTTCAAGGTTAGATAAATGGCGCCTGAATGGTTCAAGACGAAGTCTTAAATATGATCAAGAAATTTTTATGAGGGATTTTTACTCAAGTGCATGCCACAAATTTTTGATTTAACTTATCGTAGAAACGGAACTTGACCATGGTTTTGGTCCCTAGCGCCAACGGGACAGTGACTTCGTTTATAGATTTATAGATGTCCGGCTACGTGAAAGTAATACCCCTGGTGGTATTTTAAGCATCCGTAGCCGACAGTATCCGCCTACTACCTGCGAACTAAATATTTGCTATTCTGCTGGTACATAAAGAGCTAAACCAAAATCAAAAACCTGGCGGTGCGGTACTCACCCTGCTGGGTAGGCGACGAGCTCAGTGTTAGGATCGCAGTCCAACGCCGCGTTGCTGCCAACCGTCAGCCCGAGGACACTCTCCAACTTTATCTGTAGACAAAACAAACGTGCTGTTAATTATCAAATTTCTTAAAAATACAAAACGATCTGACTCCTTTTAAAATAATGTATTAAACTAAGAAAAAAATATTTTAAGAACAATAATGAAGTGTACATTTTTAATCATTTTCAATCATCAAGCCACCGACTCTAACATATATTAAATACGTTATACGGATAACCAAAACAAACGCGCACATTAACTGAATGTCATTTACCAAAGAAATACTACATTTTACGCAACAGTGTTGACATAATCTGTTCCAAGTCCTAAAAAGTTTTAATCTATATACAAACAGTTTTCGTCTACGCACGTACAAAAACATGGTGAAGTTTGTCTGTGTGTGGAATATCTTTATGGAGGTCGTTTTGTGAAATACACCTCGGCTATTACACATATTTTCTCGAGGATGACGTAAAAGCTTGTATTCCCAGTAAGAGTTATATAGTTTACAGAAACTATAAAAATATCTGAATTTTTTATTACTTTACAAGTTAGTAGGGTTACAAAGCTGGATCTAAGTAGAACTGTTATTTGTATTTGTGCAACGTATACTCCATACGTACATATCGCAATTTTTTTTTTTGGAAATATTATTCCTTAGTTTAAACGATTTATTAAACGCAAGCAAAGGGCACTAAAGCCAGAAGCATCTATCCCACAGGGATATAACTCAAAGACTAACACTATTTAAAGCATGACATCGTTCTTTCAAAACAAAATAATAGCTCCAACATTTTTTATTAGCTTTGTTGATAATCCACTGCTGGTCACGGGCCTCTTCTCAGTGTGAGAAGGCTTAGGCCATAGTCCAACACGCTGGCCTGGTGCGCGTTAGCAGACTTACACGTCTTTAAGAACATTACGTAGAACCTTAGACATGCAGGTTTCGCCACGATGATTTCTTTCACCGTAAAGCGAGCGAGCGTAGCTGTATGATTCGCATTAATAATGTCAATCAAGAATAGTTTATGTTTCGTAGGAGATAATAGTGTTATAACTGTTCTCTTAGCAGATTATCAATACACAGTACTCACGGAATTGTATTTATTAAACAACAATATGCTATCACTTTAAACACGAATTCGTAAAGTTATTCGTATACATCAAGTTAGATGTATGCTTTTTTATTGATTTGAAGGTGGGTTGAAAGGAATAGTATGAGAGAGGTCAGCAATGAGCTACTGATGTGCTACAGTTGTGCACAACGCGATTCCTACTTTGTATTTTATATTGTTAAAAAGACAACTCTGGCTCTAGGAATAATTGCTTTTTTGAGAGGCCTTTACAATCATTCAAACAAAGAAAACCTAGACTCGGAACAATTATTTGTGGAGCACACAACTTTTTTGTTCCGTATGGGGGTCGAACCCACAACATTCGGCGCAGTGGCAGCGGAGAAGCGACCACTTAAACCACTACATCATCCGTGTAGTCAGCATTGCATGGTTGAGGCAACTCATGTACTTAATTTATGTATAATATTATTCATATTCATATTCATATTATTTATTTGCAATCCACAATGTAATATAGGATGGTAGACAAGTATCCTTAAAGCTAGTGACAATCGTGGACCCTGTCGGGCACAGCAAATCAATTTTTTATACATAATTATTTATGTCAATTTTCTTGTTATCAATGTTATTATATTTAGTACAATACAACTATGAGATAAATTTTACATTCATGCAAAAAATACTTAAACTATAACATATTCATAAATTCTAATATAATAAATACTATGTCACAAAATTTTAAAATTACAATATAAAATTAATTCAACATAAATATAATGATATTATTATGTAACAAGATATAAGTCGTCTATTCGTTTATCATTTATGTATTCTTGTATTGTATTACTCAAGACATTTCAATAATTGTGCACATAATTATAATGAGAGCATCTGGATCTTATTCGACAGGTTAAGCATTAGAACGGTGCCACTATTCATGCACTGGTTTCTTGAAGAGTTTCCTTATGAAGGTAGTAGTTCTTCGGGAATCCGGCTCATTCATGCTGTCACCTAATAAGTGCCAAGTGCGGGTTCTTCCGGCCTCTTCAATAGAAGCCTTACACACAAATACGGAATAACTAAATATGCATGTAATGCACATCTACTTAACCTTTCAAGGCAAGCGTACACTCTAGAAATGTAGCTAATTAAACGAAAACACATATTAATTTCAATAACGGTAATTAGAAAACGGGTGAAAACGTTCTCGTTAGTGAAGCTCTGCAGGTGAAACAGCTTTGAAAACCAGCGTTCCTATTTGAACTCTCATTAAGCGTGGAAAACTGCGTTCTAAGTAGGCTAATCGTTTGCAATTTACTATTTGCCAGCTGTTTGATGAGTTGCATAACATTTTAGCTGATCTAAGTAGCTTTTTTGCCATAATGTCAATTTTTTTTCCAAAATATGTGGCATTCAGTGTACTATACCACGTATTGCAGTTTTATTATGTACTAAATACTACTGAATATTACGCTTGTTCAATATGTATGCGGTATTTTTGTGACCAATATATAATAAATATGTTTCGTAAAGTAACAAAAATAATAAACAAGATTTAGTAGTACGATTTGTAATTTTAGAAAAAATATTCCTTAACTTTTAATCTCCATAATTAGGTAATACATATTTCATCGTTATACGCAGCAGAATTTTGTTTCGTCGCAATACCTTATTTTCGAGATTTTCATCCCAAAATAGAGGTTTCAAGCCAAAATACGACTTGATATAATATGTAGTCCATGCTAGAAATGACGACTCGATGGCGTAGTGGTTAGTGTAACCGACTGCCACGCCTAGGGTCGCGGGTTCGATTCCCGCACAAGTCAAACATTTGTGTGCGTGAACATGGATGTTTGTCTTGGTCTGGGTGTTTCTATGTACAATATATATGTAACTTACAAAAAAAAAGTGTATATGTATGTTTATCCATTGTCTAGTACCCATAGTACGAGCTCTGCTTAGTTTAGGCTAGATGGTGTTGTGTGTATGTGATAGAATCTCTTATACGTATAGAAATAAAACTGCAAATATTACGAATGAAATCATTTAGCTGGACTTCTAACAACATATCTTCCTATCTTATTCAGTTAGAATAACTAGCCTCAAAATCCTCTGCCAAACAACCTACAATACAAGCGAGGAGTTACTAATCCTTTGCTTCTAATTCTCAGCGCAGTACATTAACTTGGTATATTACCATAAATGTCACCATTTCCAGTCGAGCGACGCCGCGGCGAAAGCCAAGTCTGTTTAGAATATTTGCCTACGCAAGGCTGTGCTAGTTGTGCAAATATCTCGGAAACCTTGGCTATATTAGATAAAGCTTTGTTTGTTGAGATAGGCAACTCGGAGGCGGCTCCGCCATTTTGGAATACTTTTAAGTTCGCTTTGTCTCGTTACAAATATAGACCCTTCTTGCCTCATACTTGTATTACCTTTAAATAGTTTTCTCTCTGTCTACCTCTTTCTAGCTGAACTATGTATTAGAGAGAACTATTAGAAATAAATCTCGGGTGGAACTCCTTGCGCTAGCCTATGTCTGTTTTTACATACTCATATGTGTTTGTAGGGGTAATCAGATGTCTTCTCATTAAGGTTGTTCAAATAAATTACTTTCGGTGGATATTGATATATACATATATTTACTGGTACCAGTTATCTTCTCTCTTAGCCTTTATTATTCCCAAGTCACTTGGGGCCGGCTTTTCTTGTCTAACCGGATTTGACTGGATATCAGTTTTTACACGTAGCGGCTGCCACCTGACCTCCGCAACCCGAAGGCTAACGATACCCTAAGACTGGTACCAGTTATAATTAATATAAATATATAATTGAACTACGACCTAACTGAGTGGTTGCGAGGACACGGCTGCCTCGCAGCGCTACTGCATACTTGCGCCTGACTACACAAAACTAATGCGACAGCAGTTTCGTTACATGTTTATTGTGAGTGTCCAAGACACGAGTTAAATAAGTTGCATTTAGGAATGCGTGCCAACATTGACCACACCGCTTAGCTTAAGGCGAGACTGTGGACAAAGCGCGAAAAAGGATAACGTGTCATTCAGTAATTCCAATTTAAATCTGAGGCGCAATTGCTAACAATTTTAAAAAGCCTTCTAATCGACACCTATAGCGCCCAGCTAAGAAGTTCACAAAGTAAAGCATATTTAGTAAATTTTACCGGTTTATATGGTTGTAATTAATAATAAATAAGAATATTCTACCACATACACACAACACCATCTAGCCCAAACTAAGCAGAGCTTGTACTATGGGTTCTAGACAATGGATAAACATAATAATATACTTTTTTTTTTTAATACATATATATTATACATAGAAATACCCAGACCAGGATAAAAATTCATGTTGATGCACAAAAATGTTTGACTTGTGCGGGAATCGAACCCGCGACTTGGAATTAAACTTCTATTACTTCAAAATCGCAAAACTTAAGTGGTACCTAATAAATGATATTCTGGAGATGAAATAATTATTATATGTATGGACTTTGTTCGCTGCGTTTAAGATTGTTGCTTTTATGGGACCATAATAACACAAAACAACAATTACAAATATCTACAAAAAGCATCAACTGTTTTTGCTCTATTGGAAACTTTTGAGTTACAATATAATTCAATTCGTGCGACGATATACATCTATAATTAAATATAAGTATACAAAAAAGAAACACAATAATTGATTGTTGTTTCTTAAAACCACACATCATTGCATTTGCTTCGTTGTATCAATGAAAGCAAAACAAAAAACACATGTTCCAAGTACAAATTCCGCGCTCTGTCAAGGTCGTCTGACACTTGATCCAAGATGGCTGACCGGGCGTCCTTGCCGCGCATGCGCAAGGATGGACCGCGTAATAACCGTAGTTTTACGGCCTGTGAGTCAAGGGTAACTGGTTATATTTTTAGAATGGAATATCGCATACTGTACTGTTGGGGTTGATTTTCAATACCAGATAAAATACAAATGAAATAACAGGCACACGAATGCAATCATGATTCGGTTCAGACTCGTCAGTCTGCAAGTAATTTTGTAGTAGGTATGTTGAATTTATTGCAGAGTGACAGAAGAATCAGTCGTTTGTTTTTCTTCCACGGCATTATTATAACATTTTACGAAAAGGCAGTTTAAATACAGAAAAATAAACATTTATTTAATTACGATTTACCTACTTATGTGTTCGTTCACTTAAAAGTTCAAATACTGGCATAATTACGACTATCGCTTAAGGACGAATCCCTTTCTAATAAATTCTGCAAAATGTCTCCTCACCATAAGCTTACATGTCTACGATCGATACGTACAAAGTGCTGTCATAGTTTGGATGATCGACATTTGACAGAAAAATCCGAAATCCCTTTTAAAGTTTTCCAAATCCATTTTAATCTTATAAATGTGTTTGTGCTTTTATCCACGTAAAAACAGATCGCAGAATGATAGGCTAATTTTTCCAAGAACAATTAACTATTCGTGCAGGATGGATCTTCAGAATCAAGCCGCGGATATAAACTTCAAAATTTACCTATTAAATCTGGGATACCAGACGGAATTAAAAAGATATGGTATCTGGCCGCCGTTGTGCCGCTGCGACTCAAATTAATAGTTTAATCTTGATAAATAGTAGGTTGATTAAATAAGGACTACAGCGAAGGTTTCTTCGTTCCATTTCAATACTCGGTTTCTGAGAAATGTCTTGAATTTTTGGAGCATTTTTTTCAATATCTCGTAATTGAAGAGCTATATTGTAATGATTAAGGTCGTGTTATTCTAAGGCTTAATATTCCCAGTAATCATTTTTTATTACTCTACCTACCTAGATTTATTTTACCGTTAAAATATTTCAATTCCCACATTTTATAACAGCTCTTTTCTGTTATAGATCAATCATTTGGTGAAAGCGATACCGCCATATTAAATTTTATCGAAATGAAAGTTCTTTCCAAATAATTACTTAGTCAAATTGTTGATACTGCAGCGTTCTTTTATACAAATTAATTTAAGAGTTGTTTAAATTGATTGATTGGTTTGCAATGGTTTTTATTTATTCGTTTTGGCTATTGATTTATTTGTAATTAACTGTGAGATTTGAGACTATAAATGTACAACTAGATAGACCGTGTGGTGTCCGGCGTTAGAATAGCACCACCCCCTACCAAAGGACAGAGGTGTCGTAAGAGTCGACTGAAGTCCATGGGCGTAAATTTTCGACCTTACGCTCTTACAGGGGAGATGGGCCTCTAAGCATCGGTTTGCAACCCATCTAGGAGAAGGAAAACTCCGAAATTCAACCCGGAATGGAGTCTCCGATAGGCGCAAGTAGAGTTCAACTCGAAATTAGCGGCAGACCCCTGCAGCCAACCTGGCTCCACATGTATTGGCTTGCCTTTCCTGTGGGATCAGCCAGCAAGGCCGAGAGGGTAATGCAGGTCCTGGGCAACACTGCGTTTCCTTAACCCCGTCCCAGGCGGTGTTATGTCTGTGGAGAGGTCACTCCACCCATGTAAGTTCTGCTGCGTGGTCAACAACACGGAAAGTGGCAGTTACCAGTTATAAGTCTACACATATGGGCGTAAGTGTGGACGCTAGGGGTCACTTTCGACAGTGGGAGGGCCCATCGAAGGTCCAATGTTCGGTTACCGCCCGCTTCAAGCCGGGCAGCCCCCGGTCAGTAAGGTATCGTTCCGTCCCGGCGCTGGTCTGCTCCTTTAGGGTGTAGGGAGCACTAGCTTTTGGCTAGGTGGCTGGTACCGTTATTTATAACACCTACTGATAAAAGAAAGCAGTGCAAAACTTCGCGCCTCCAATCCATGCGCATTGCAACATGGAATGTCCGTACTATGAGGACAGGCCTCCCGAATACCTGTGGAGGCTCACAAGTATGCAGCACGCAAGACCTGCGCAAAACTGCTGTAATCGGTGTAGAATTAAATAAATTAAACATCTCGGTTTGAGCCTTGCAAGAAACCAGACTACCCGACGAAGGTTCACTGCGCGAGTCCCTATACACATTTTTCTGGAAAGGAAAAGACTCTACTGATGTTCGCGAGCATGGAGTTGGTTTTGCGGTCCGAAACGACATTTTATCCGCCATTGAGAGCCCTCGCGGGATTTCGGAGCGCATAATGGTCTTAAGGCTCAATAGCAGTTGTGGGTTTGTTACCCTTATCTCTGCCTACGCTCCGACTCTAACATCTTCGGACGAGTCTAAAGATCGTTTTTACATTCAACTAGCCGAGACAGTTAAAAATGTCAGCAGTGGCGATCACCTCTATATTTTAGGTGACTTCAACGCTCGTGTCGGTCGGGATCATTCCGCTTGGCCAAGTTGTATTGGTTACCATGGAGTTGGCAACATGAACGACAACGGCCAACGCTTACTAGAGTTTTGCTCGGAGCACGGGTTATGTGTAACCAATACATATTTCAAGGGCAAAATGACCCGTAAAGTTTCCTGGAAACACCCGCGATCCGGCCATTGGCATCAGCTAGATGTAGTACTTTCCAGAACTAAGGATCTCCGTGAAATTCTCCATACACGTACCTTCCATAGCGCCGATTGCGACACCGACCACTCTCTTGTGGCAGCGCGCGTGGCTATCACTCACAAGAAGATTTATTCGTCCAAAATGCCAGGTAGAAGAAAGATAAACCTTTCTAATATCAGGAACGACGAGAAAGTCCGAAAATTTGAGCGTATGGCTACCGCAGAACTTGATGCCTGGGACGCTAATACATCTATAAGCGTCGAATGGAACAACGTCAAAAAACTACTGACTGATTGCGCCAGTGATGTTTTCGGTCAACTGAAAACAAAGTCACAGGACTGGTTCGCAGAAAATGCTGAACACCTACAAACCTTGCTGGACTCAAAGCGTAATGCTGCTCTAAGGCACCGCATCTCTCCCTGTCTAGAGACCGACAAGGCTCTTCGAGCGAGCAAAGCAGCTCTACAACGAAGTGCCCGATATTTTGCGAACTTATACTGGTCGAGTCTCGGTAATGCAATTCAAATGTGTGCAGACAGAGGAGACATTAGTGGTGTTTACGAGGGTATCAAACGGGCTCTAGGACCTGTTATTAAGAAGACGGCCCCTCTAAAGGACGCAAACGGTGCTATCATCACAGATAGCCAAAAACAGCTCGATCGTTGGGTCGAGCACTACACAGGTCTCTACTCACGTCCTATATACCTACAACCAGAGGCTGCTCAATGCACGCCCAAACTGGATGTATTGAGTGAGCTAGATGACCCACCGTCTGTAGAGGAATTCATCAAGGCTGTTAAACAGCTTAAACGCGGCAAGAGTCCCGGCGGTGATGGCACCCAAGCCGAAATAATAAAGCTCCAGTGCATGAGACCGATACTGCATAATCTACTTTGTAAGTGCTGGGAAGCGGGAGAAGTGCCACAGGACATGCGTGATGCTAACATCGTCACATTATACAAAGGGAAAGGAGATCGCGGCGATTGTAACTGTTACCGTGGCATTTCTCTTTTGAGTATAGTTGGCAAGCTTTTCGGCCGAGTCGTTCTGTCTAGACTCCAAAAACTTGCAGATCGCGTATATCCTGAGGCACAGTGTGGATTCCGTTCCCAGCGGTCCACAGTGGATATGATTTTTACGCTTCGTCAGTTACAAGAGAAGTGTAGAGAGCAAAAGACTCCTCTGCTTGTGGCGTTTGTTGACCTTAACAAAGCCTTCGACACGGTCAGCAGGGAGGGTCTGTACTCGGCACTGGAGAGCATTGGATGCCCTCCTAAAGTCCTGAGCCTCGTCAAATCATTTCACGAGGATATGAAAGGTGCGGTAGTGTACAACGGTAGCACATCTGAGCCGTTTGACGTTTGCAGAGGAGTACGCCAAGGTTGCGTTTTGGCTCCTACCCTGTTTGGAATATTCTTCTCTCTTATACTGCGCACAGCTTTTGGTAACGCCAAACAGGGTATTCACTTATATACGAGGACAGACGGAAAGTTATTCAACATCTCCCTCCTCAAATCTAAGAGAAACCGAGAGGACCTTTTCGTCGACAGTCTCCTTTTTGCCGATGACGCAGCCTTTGTAGCTAATTCCGCAATAGAGCTTCAATCAATGGTGGACAAATTTTCTCAGGCATGTTCTCTGTTTGCCATGTCTATTAATACAAAAAAGACAGTTGTGCTGGCACAAGGCACAACTGTGGCTCCATCAATAACTCTAAATGGCACGCTGTTGGAGGTAGTTGACAGGTTTTGCTACCTAGGGTCGACCGTGTCGAATAATCTCTCGCTTAACGCAGAGATCGACGTTCGTATCGGCAGAGCGGCGACCATGTTCGGGAAGCTTAGTGCAAGAGTATGGTATAATAATAAATTGACAAGAAAGACCAAGATGATCGTCTTTCAGGCTTCCATCTTAAGTATACTCTTGTACGGAGCTGAGACCTGGACGTCGTATGCAAAACAAGAACGTCGTATCAATTCCTTCTATATGCGTTGCCTCCGCAAGATTTTAGATATATCATGGCAAGACAGGGTCACCAACGAGAGGGTCCTAGAAATCGCACAGCTGCCTAGCTTGACCGCGCTTCTCAAACAGAGGCGACTGCGTTGGTTAGGGCACGTGCACAGGATGGAACCCTCCCGACTACCACGACGTGTTATGCTCGGTGCAGTAGCGAATGCAAAAAGAGACGTTGGGAGACCGTTGCTTCGCTTTAAGGACTGCGCCAAGCGAGACATGGCCGCTTTTAAAATTGACCACCGCGATTGGGAGAAGCTCGCTGAAAAGCGGACGGATTGGCGAAAACGTGTTTTGGAGGGTCGCAAATTTTGCGATGAGGCCTGGTTCGGAGCTCTTGCTGACAAAAGACAGAAACGCCATCAAGGTCGCTCGGCACCAACCACCACAAACTTCTCATGCCAGACCTGTGGTAGAGAATGTCGTTCTCGCATCGGTTTATTTAGCCACCAGAGACGATGTCTCTCAGATATAACGCCATAAATCGTCTGAAATAGACGCAAAGGCCAATATATAGATAGGAGCTTAAAATAATTTTGCGTTTTGTCTGCCTTAGTTTTCTTATAGCTTAATGAGAGCGCATACGCGTCCAGTCCCGGGTCAGATTCGCGGGAAAACGTAACAGTGTTATTTAAAAAGAATTTTATTAGCAACCATCTAATGCTTCGGTAAAAAAGTAAACCTACATAGTTATACCGGTTGTCATAATGATCTATCATAACGGTGTATTGATGTGAGGATTCAAAATATTTTGAAATACAAATCTGGCTATCAAACAAAGTAAGAAGAACGGATGAGTTGTATATAAGTCTAACAAACGACAAAATTACTTTTTATATATATGTCCCTTATAATGCTGGCTTAAATAGGCGTTAACAGTAACTTTGTTCTTGCAAAATAGCTTTAAAGATTGTGCCTGTATCACAACCAGTGAAATAACAAGACTTGGAACAATAATTATTAAAAAAAAACTGAATTACACAGATATTTGTGCCGTACGGAGGCTGAACTCGCAAAACACTCGCCGCGACGTAGCGGCTCCCGAAACCATTGCGCCACTCATGCGATCAAGTTACCAATATTTACATTCAAAGATTCAAAGCCTCCTTCAGCAAACGAATGAGTCACTTTAAGTCGACATACTGACACTTCTACTTAGCACCATCCCACACTTAAGTGAGCAGTAATTGAAACTGGGTTAGTTAATGGGGCCCGCGGGCGATGATTCGACAACTAAGCACACATTATTCAGTTGACAAGAACTTGTCTGTCAGACGCATATTAAACCTCTTGCGCAATTAAATGTATTAAAATATAAGCGAGGTGGCAAACAAGCATAGGTACAGTCTAGTGGTACACAGTTACTGCAGCCAAAGTCTTATTGGAACACCAACCTTCCTACTTTTACAAAAAAGAAGAAACTTCCGTCAGAGTATACGCGATTATTGCTGGTAAAGCAACTGCTGATCATATAATGTTTGTTTAGCCTATTAAATCGCAGCAGAACGTCGGTGGCCAGACACATTAGATTTTAAATTATGTTTGGTATTCTAAGACTTGACAGATTAAGGAGCCTGGATACGACAGTCACCGCAAGAATACTGCACGCAGTTATTTAGCTGCAATTTGTAGGTGGTACTTCTTCAATCAAATAGCCCCAGTTCGACCAAAAGCCTAGGCTTTCGCTTCTCTCTTATATCTTGATATCAGCTGTTCATCTCTAAGGAGAACCAAATCCATTAATATGGCGACAATGTAAGTGTTAAGTATATCTGGCTACAAAATTGTCCAAGTACTGCACCTGGTAGAACACAGCAGCGAAGCAACCTTGTAGTTTGACTACGGTCTTTTCATATTCGATGTTCTACAAAGCCTATATCCTCCTCGTTCTTTTTTAAAATAAGATCACTATAATACTCCTAAGAAATAGTAGCACCCTCTCAGAATCCGCAAGTTTAAAAGTTCTTGAATCGCTCGCCCAAAGTTAAATAAACTTTTCAATAATATTCCGTATATGAAGCTACTTAAATAAACACAAGAAAGTAGCGATAGCTCAGTGGGGAGACCAACAGACTGCAATGCAGAGGGTCTCGGGTTCGAACCCACGTCGCGCACCTCTGACTTTCGGAAGTTATATGACTTTTCGAAATTATGTGCGTATTGATTGACAATTATCGCGTGCTCCGTGCCTCGGAGAGCACGTTAAGCCGTCTGTCCCGGCTGCCATGAACATATATGGCAGTTGTTATTGGGAAAGTCAGTACCCTGTAATATCCTGACACTGGTCTAGCCTTAGGGTATCGTTAGCCTTCGGGTTGCGGAGGTCAGGTGGCAGCCGCTCCGTGTAAAAACTGTTATCCAGTCAAATCCAGTTAGACCAGATAAGCCGACCCCAAGTGACTTGGGAATAATTAAGGTTAAGGGAGAAGGAAGGCTACTTAAATAACCAATTTTCTTCGTCATTACCTCAAATGATTTGTAAGATGTGAAGCGTGAGGTATCAAATTTATTTTACGAACGGTTATTTAAATTATTCATGTTTGTAGCAGCTTAACTAGCTACCTCGATGAGGACTAGTGCATATCGCTCCTGTATAATAAATGTAGTTTTCAGAACTGTGCACTACCAGGTTCAAGATATATTCGAATGTATAGACCACACAATACATAATATATAGTTGTACATCGTTGCGTTCACGTACATGCGTTCTTATATTATACTAGCTGACCCGCGCAACTTTGTCTGCTTCACATAAGAGAATTTTCACCGTTTTTGCAACATTTTTCATTGATGCTCCGCTCCTATTGGTCGTAACGTGATGTTATATAGCCTATAGCCTTCCTCGATAAATGGGTTATCCAGCACTAAAAAGATTTTTCAATTCGGACCAGTAGTTTCTGAGATTAGCGCGTTCAAGCAAACAAACAAACTCTTCAGCTTTATAATATTAGTATAGATTATAGTAGATATTGCGTTGTACAACTATTTTCAAATATAATTCGAATTAAAATACGTAACATCATTATAAGATATCAATATAACGAAGACATCTCCCACACTAGGAATACCTAACTCATGTGTCGCGGGGGACTTTACAAACATACAAATAACGGACATAAAGAATACCCAGAATCGAAACAGCCATTTATAGATCGAACAAATTTTTTGTTCCGTGATTCGAACCTGCAACACTCGGCATAATGGCAGTGGCGAGGCGACCACTTAAACCACTACACCATCCGTTCAGTCAGTTTATGTTTGCGAGCGATCGTGAGAACTTGAGGAGATTCCCGAGAAAGCGTTATCGGTTTCTGCTGTTAAATTAATGACGTAATATTATATTAGGGATATATTATGACTATGGAGTCTCGACGTTATTATCACTTTTGCCGTCTTTTATTTGGTATTATAAAGACGAGATCTCCGGCATACCTTTATGAAAAATTAGGTTTCTCACTACACCTGCTTAGAATTACCACTCGAATGACGTGCCAAAAATACAACACAGCCATGTTTCGTGGTTGTTTTCGGTATGCAGCCACAAACTGTTGGAATAATCTGCCGCCACCGCTGAGAAATTGCAAAACAATTTACACATTTAAAAGGAAACTTAAGGCAGAGATTCTAGGTGAACAGAAACTGTTACTTTAGTGACTAAATGTCATGTTATGTTATACTGTCTTTATAGCTTCTAATTTTACGTTTTTCTTTTTTATTTATGTTTTAAATATTTTGTCGTGATCTGCGCATGCACATGCTTCCTCGATTTGTATTAACATATCTCTACAAAATGTAAAATCAATGTAATGATTTATATTTGTATCAGCAATATTGCCGTCAGTTGAACCTCAACAAATAGTTATTATCGGAAGACCAGCGTCGTCACTTCTCGGTATATAGTGTCTTACCTATGATCGTCACACCTTAGAGGTGTTACGACTAATGGTGAGATAATACCTTTTTAACGACACCCTTACATGTTTAATTTATTTTTTGATTTGTTTTATTTTGTATTCGCATGAGTATGTCGTTAAATCTACTTATTTATTTCTTTCTTTTATATTATTACATTTCTGCCTACTCCTGCAGTATTACAGGCTTGAGGCCATGCATGTAATCTATTGGATACAAAATACCTAGTTCAAACGGTAGCGTTAACAAGTTTCAGATGTGTGCTAGGAATGCGTTGTGTCGTCGCAGTTACGACGCAACGCTCTAGAGACTCGCTGTCGCCTACCAACTTATTAACTCAGGTACTGATATCTTGGGCTTGTTGTGTCACAAAATATAGTGTCACCTGGTTATGCTCTAAGGCCTCTAAAGCCTCTGCCATAGTAGGTCAATCGCATCTATATCTCTTAGGAACTGTACCTGATACGTTATTTTCAGGAACCACAAAGACCACGACATTGCTCCTGATGCTACTAGGTCTCTATGCTCCTCGAGCAAGTGGAATTATATGTATGTTTAATGTTACGAAAGCTTCAAGTCGCGCAAGTATTTCTAAACTACTACTACCTACAATATTTTTTTGTGTAATCCTCAAACAATTGTTCAGAGTCTGTATGTTCTCTGTTTCCCTTGTAATAGGCCTGGTCCCTATACTAAGGAACTAGTTTTACCAATTTACCTACGGACAGTTAATTTTTGACACATATTCTATGAAAAGGATGAATTTATGTCTCTAGCCAAAACCACTCAGTTCTTAAGACTGCGCCGAGCGTAAGACGCGGTTGGACTGAATGACAGAGCTCGATATTCAAATTGGCGCGCGGCCTCCATAGTAAAATTGTATGGAGGATTTGAAGTATTTCTTTGATAAATATGTATATTATAATAACTTAAATATTTGGGACGTACAAATTGTAATATAACTATTTATGTTTCGTTTAAGCTGTAAAACAGGATAGATTTCTACTGTTATAATCTAAAAATCACGTGTAACACGAGCTTACGTTTTTGCCAATTTACGTAATTTTATAGGCTTATATATTAATTATTTTAAGTTTTTTACACGGAGTAATTGTAAACACATTCATTGTTATGTTAAATGTATATTTTACATTTGTATTAAACAAAAAGTGTTGAATTTATTCACTTAACTGTGACCGCCTGTTTTGGCACATTTCGTTCGGCGCAGTCTTAAATATAGGAACCTTAATATTTATCACGTCCCTAGTGACACAGGCAATATTCATAGACTAAATATTGTTTACCTTTTTTTTACTTGAGAAGCCACCAAGTAAATATAGCAAGATCATTTATTTTTCGCAGTCTAACTAAGCGACAGACGTTAACAGAGCGAGTGTACAATCAGACCGTCGCGCCCAATATGGCGAAGGTATGCGCGTAGGTTCCACCGCTGTTATGTCGCATTATTGTTGTTCCGACCTGCTGTGGAATACTAATCATATTTACAACCTTCTGAGAGGCAGAGTTAGTTATTTGTCGTGTTGTTTTCAATGGGAATTATGTATGAATTTGTGGTCATATTTGGTCATGTGGAAAATTTACGTACTGCCTAGGTACGTAAATTTTTGATCCCACGGCATATGCTTGCCGCCGATTATGAGGCCTTCAGGTCCATTCCCAATAGTATTAGGCTCAATCTCCGTGCTGCCACTAAAACAGCGTTTTTCAGTAGTGATAAAGCTTTTAGTGTCGTCACAGTCTGTTATTGCACTAATATCCATAATGTAAATGTAGTTTGTAGGCTAAAGTTCAGAAACTTCTAAACGGTCGTTATTTTACTGCAATGTAGCTGAAAAGTGCTGGTCGGTAATAACAGCCACACATATATTATAGAATACACTACAGTATTTTGCATATGGTTATTCAAATTCATATTCATTTATTGTTATACCATGATGATGTTTAGAATGGTCGACACATTAAAGTTTAAGCTGGCCATGGCTATATTTCAAAATGTTGCGGGCACCAATTCAGTAAAAAAATTCTCGTTGGGAAATTATTTGTATTGGTGTCATTTAGTAAAATTTGTGTATTTTAATAAACTAGTGGTCGCCAAGTGGTCAAAATTCGACCATAACTGATTTAAATTTTAAGTTTGATCGTTATTAAAAGGTTTATGTACCCTTATAATCACATTTGATTTAGTCACCTACTCCACATACATAGTATGTAATCATAGTTACAAAGAATTCTACGACATCAACCGAACAATGCCGAAATACATGGTTGTGTGCGTGTAGTGTTTGCCCATTAATTTAATGTATTTCTAATGCATATTTTATAAAAATATTAGGATTCGCCACTAGTTCTCCATATAAACTTCACCTGTGCCAAATTTCATACTCCAACGTCCGCGCAATTTTCGTAAAAAGGGATACAAAGATTTTGCTTCACGTATTAATATATAGATAATCTCGTCTGAACACTTTTCAAGCAGGCTAAACCACCGGCAACAGCTAGTAAAATCATACCTTTTTTTAATGGTGTATACGTACCTACCTATATATTGTGCAAACTATAACAAAGATCATATCTTTCTGTCTATTATTTAAACAAATACACAATGCATTATAATACTTAACAAGTATCAAGACGTGGGTAGCGGTCAAATGACATAAGCGTTGTGTAACCGTGTGTGCATATCGCCTACACTGAGAATTGTTACATGTTAATAGATACAGTATCACGCTTACATGTATATTGACGAAAGTATAGGCAGGGGTCTAATACAGCCAATATTTCGCCACCTATGTATTTACATGGCCTAAAATAGACTGCATATCTCCAAAGGGGTCAGCAGGCGTCTATAACATCCACGATTAGGGTCCACGTAATATCGGACGAGGTTATTGATATCTACCAAACACATTTCCAGGCATCGTCTCCGTTGCTGGTATACTTTGCTCGAGCCAGGATTCTAGCCTGGGATCTTATGACCGCACGAAAACTTGCCCCAAGAGGCACATTTCTTGCTGACTAAGTGACATGGGTAAACGTGGGTTTATTACCATCCTGGGTACATTTTTTACTTCTGCGCTACTATTGAGAAGTTCATAACAGAAAATCAATGGCAAGCTTATAGCTACTAAGAATTTCCTGATAGAAAAAGGCCCCTATCCCTTAAAAAGATTTATATAAAAAACATCTCAAAAACCGGCTTCTAAACATATGTCCTCCAGACCGAATTTCGGTCATGGCGGCCAATCTTAACGGAGATTGGCCATCTGCGCAGGTATATAGTGCACAAGTATGTGCGCAAACACAAGTGCACTCTCTGTTCCTTAACTCTCATGATCCGATGGGACGGATAATCCGACACGACCGGAGAGAGATCAAACGCAGGACCAACGGCTTTACGTGCTTTCCGAGGCACGGGGGTGTCTAACACCGCCAACTTCCTAACTCCGGACTCGTATTGAGATTTCTTAACAGAAAAACCCAATAACTTTTTGTTGGCCCGACCCGGGATTCGAACCCGAGACCTCATGCACAGCAGTCGCATTCACTAACGCTGCGCTACGGAGGCAATCAGTCATAAGTTAACCTCAAATCAAAGTATTATTCTAGAAAGGGAGTTACTACAAGATTAGTGGGGGTTTTCGTTACATGATACGGAAGCCTACATTATAGATATATGTAGGTACATGTACATAGGTACTTATCCAGTTTTATTACACCAAGGTTTGCAAGCGTGAGTAGAAAGCAGCAACTTTCTAAGCATATATTTACATAGTTTTTATCTTTGCTAGCCTCAAACCACACCAAACATGTAAAAATAATGAGGAGATATCAAACCATATTGTAAGAAAAGCATAATATGTCCTTATTTTACGTAGACTCAGACCATTATAATAATCCCCCAAAGGGCTAGGCAGAGGTAGAGCTGCTAAAATCATAGCTGGGGAAATGTGGGTGTGTTATGTTTTGAAAACCATAAAGAATGTGACTGCTTCAATATGCGTAAAGTCCCTCAAGGCAGATCAACTAATAGGATTAGCTGGCTAAATTAACAACAGGCAATCAAACCACATGAGTTTGATTTTGATACATCGTTGACTAAAGACGTTGCGAAACCGGGTATTTGATTCTAAAGAGATATCAACGGATAAAACTAATTGTCAGTTCGTGTATCGCATACAGAAACTAGGCTTTGCGCAAATACAGCGCATATTCGACATAATATTGACGAGACAAAGCAGTAAAATGTAAATAAATCTCATTCTTAACACCTCAAGCACTGTACACTGTGCACATAGGTCACCGGTGTCCCACATGGCGTTCTAAGTGTTAAAGGTGAAATTCACAAGATTAAATTACGCATAGGCTTTTACAATCTTGAGAATATCACAAAACTCTTAACAAAGCTCAATTTTAACTCTTCGATCGCCGTGCATCAGACATTCAAGGTCACCAATGACCTAAATGGCGCTTAAAGTGTCCAAGGAGAAAATTACATCCATATTAGGTAGTTTCAACATGGTCCTTTTCTTTCTTTATAACACATCTGACTGTTATCACTTCGAACACTGTGTAGCAGAATCTATTTAACTTCTATCTACATTTAGTAGTCATAGGTGACCTACACAGCGGTCAAAGTGGTAAAAGGTAGAATCAAAAGTTTAAACCACGCGTAGGCTTTTACTACCTTCAGAAAAATCAGTGAACCATTAGCGAAGTTTAACACTCCGAACGCCGTGCAATAGTTCCAACTCAAAGGCTTATAGTTTGTGGTCACCGGTGGTCTACATGGCACTGAAAGTGTTAAAGATAAAAATTATGCTGACAACACAATTAGGCAATACATGGATATTATACTATCATTTTAACACGCTTTTGACTTGACCTGTACCTATCGATCTATATACATATGTAACGGAATCTTTGAACACGATTTGCACCCACTTAAAAACATTAATAATCTAAACTTTGTATACTTATTAAATTTGTAAACTTAGTAATGCTCATCCTTAACATTCTGAAAGCCGTGCCACATTTCGAACTCAAAGGATTACGCCGGATAACGGACGCCATGCTCTAAGATATAAAAGAGACTCGATTAATAAATAAATTTCTGGTCACCGGTGAGACACATCGCGCTTGAAATGTTAACGAGGAAGAACAAGTCTATATCACACGTAGGCAACGCTTCCGACGTCATGCAGTACGAACAATAGAAAAATAAGTTTGTGGTTACCGATGTTCCTTATGGCGTTTAAACTGTAAAAGGGGTTGATCAAGCTTATTCTAAACACTTCGAACGTCGCCGTCGTGCATGAGACTCAATTAAATAGGCTTATGGTCACTGCGACCCACATGGCGCTTGCAATATTGAAGGGAAAGATGAAGTCCATATACCAAGCACGCAACTCGGCCTATAGCTATACTCCCATTACTTCCAAAATTGTTTGAATCCGTATTGCACTCACAAATCTCTCCCCAAGTCCAACCATATCTTAGTGACGCTCAGCATGGCTTTCGTTCAAACCGATCTGTAACTACCAATCTTATAACGCTCGTGAATCTTGTCTCAGAGCACTTGGATAAAGGCATACAAGTTGATGTCCTTTACTTCGATTTTGAAAAAGCTTTTGATCGTGTAGATAATGAACTGCTACTGAACAGCTTTTAGGAATAGGTTTTTCTCCCAAATTATTAAAACTTTTTGCTAGATATCTTAGTAACCGTCAACAATACGTTCGCCATGGTTGTTTTGTCTCCGCTCCGTATCATACCCGGTCTGGTGTGAGCCAAGGTTAGCATCATGGTTAACGATATTGAGTCAGTCCTCAAACATAGCAGATGTTTGCTCTACGCTGATGACCTCAAAGTGGTGTATGGGGTGGAAACGGTTGCTAATACACTAACAATACAAGAGGATATCAACGCTCTTCTTCAGTGGAGTATTAACAATAAACTTGCTTTTAACAATGCTAAATCCTGTGTCATGTCCTTTAGTCGCGCACGAAACCCCTTACATATGCCATACTTCTTGGGTGTCGAGCCGATGGCTCGCGTCAACTTAGTTAAAGATTTGGGAGTGCTGTTTGATACACACCTTACTTTTCATGAGCATATGAAGACATTAGTTATTGACTGTAATAAGAAACTTGGATTCGTAATACGCAATATGCGAGATTTTGACAACCCTACTGCGATTAAACTCGTTTATATGGCACTAGTAAGAAGCAAACTGGAGTCAGCGTCTATGATCTGGAGACCCTATGAGAGTACATACGTATTACTTCTCGAGAAAATTTCAAAAGTAATTTTTACGCTTCTTTTATAAAAACTTTATCATTATTATCCTTTCCTCTATCCAACAAAATTTTTACTCGGAATGTTATGCTTTAATTCTCTGGAAGTAAGGCGTAATTACCACTTACTTACCTTTGTCTGCCAGGCTTTGCGTGGTAAATGTGACTGTCCGGAACTAGTAACACAGATGGTTAGGTTATTTGTCCCCATTGTACCTAAAATACAACTTAGATCACGCAAAGTCCAGTTACTAGCGGTGCCTTATGCACGTACTGTGGCGCATGCCAACTCGCCCCTTGTTCGTGCACTGACCTTACTAAATATGCTTCTGACATCAGAATCTGAATGTGATCTATTTGCTTCGGGATGGATGGATGTGAGTCGTAGTTGTTTAAGATTTTGTGAGATGATAGATATTTAGTTAGTTACTAAGTTACGAATCTTTTATTGTACTCATGTAAGCAGATGTTCTAATAAATTACATAAGCCTTGTATATTATGTCGGGTAATATAAATGTATATAGATATAAGTTTTAACTTGTACAACGATTTGGTGTATACTGTTATGTTGTCCATTTGTTTATACTAATAAATAAATAAATAAAAGGTCATGGAAAGACGCAAATTACAAATGTTTTATTTCGATATCACATACATACGCAATTCAAATTTAAAATGGAGATATCCTTTTAAGTATAAAATGATACCTGTTAGGATACCTCATGAAAAGAGCAAATGAAAAATACTTTTGTGGTCATCGATGTCCCACAGAGCATTTAAAGATTTAAAGGGAAAATTTTTCCATACCACGCGTAGGCAGCACGTGGGCTTTTACTTTCTCACTACAACACTTACTGTTAACTTTTCCGTTTCTATCGGACCGGTTACACTCAATGTGCCGTGATAGATGGCCGTGGGCGATAATAAATGTTAATTACGTACTTACGACAGCTGATGGGTTAATAACCACTTGTTTAGGTAACAAAAAGATGAATTATAAATCACTTTCATATGCTAATCGACTGTATGTTAGTAAAGAATACGTTTTACGGAAAAGAATTTAATGCCGCAATTTTTTTGTGAATTTTCATTTTATATTTTGGCTATCGCTCGGAGGCCTTGTGTCCGAGTCCCTCACATAATGCTTTTTTCACTGTGTCTGGTTGGCTGCTAATTAATGAGTAAAGATTAACAAACTAGAGGCGAACAACAATTTAAGAAAGCTTTATTTTAGTTTCTTTTAGGTTTTAACTGCGACTCCGACCGAGTTCAGCGCACTATAGCCAGAAATTCGTAAATCCAAAAAAGTAAGGATGCCTCAGGGTACACTAAAATAATAGTATTATATAAATTTTCAGGTATTTTAAGAATATGATATATAACTTTTTAATTGAATGAAAATATAACTGATTTAGGATTTAGCTCTTACTCATTGTAGCAGTCATTATCATAAACGCAGCAGTGGTCAATGTTGTAATGAATAGCTATAAATCTTTGAACTAAACGATAAACTTGCAACTTTACGACTCCGAAAACATAATCAAAATTAACTTTTAAGTACTATAAACATCGATGTTAAATTATTAATTAGTAATTACACATGTATATATTCAGCCAAAAGTTACTGTTAAACCCAAATGACATTTTACAATGACAAGTGACATATAGATCCGAGATTTGCCAAAAATCGATGCTTGTTTTATTAAACCCACATAAGTAATTACATTGATTTTTGAAATAGTCTATGAGAGTCATACAATATACGGTCCACTAACACAACCACATAATTATATTACACGTGGTATATAAAGATAAACACCTATATACACATATATAGGTATATATCTATATAATAAAAAAGCTTTCCGTTTCAATGACTCCGGTTCGCTTATGGTATAATCGCATGACAAAAACCTTAGCTCGTGGGTTATCATAGTGAATTATTGCTGTTTTTGACTCGTTCGTATGATAATTTGATGTTGTTTTCTGTGACTTATATAGGAATAACTTCATATTCCGTATGGTACGCCTGTGTTTTGGTGAAAATACGATCTTTAATATTAAGCAGGCGCGTGCTGTGTGGTCTCGGAAATGAAACTTCTTAAAGCTTATTATGTGGGTTAACGTACATGTTTTGGAATCATGGAAGACTTAATATTTATTGCCTTCTTTTTGTGTGAATAGCAGCAATTCCAGACACATATTTACGAAAATGATCGAATCTGAAAAATCTACTACATGTAGTACCAAACAAACTGGTAGATACTATAAACAAGTGAGATACGGCCATGAATTGCCGTAAATCTTAGAGTTCGAAAAATGGTATCACGTGACCTTGAGGGTCAAAGGTCATAGTCATTTCGGGGTATATCGATTATGCTGAGTCAAATGGCGTTGACCGCGAGACCGCGAGTCTCTAGCTCTTACGGTTCTTGATTTGAAAGATGGTATCACGTGACCTTGAGGTCAGAGGTCAAAGGTCACATTCATATCGGGCGTATATCGACTATGCTGAGTAAAATGGCGTTGACCGCGAGTCTCTAGCTCTAACGGTTCTTGAGTTGAAAGATGGTATCACGTGACCTTGAGGTCAAAGGTCGGTTCCTGAACTGTAGTGTTCATAAATCATAGGACGCCACTTCGCGTGATTTGAATACGTAGTTTGTAATAGTGTGCTATAGATAATAAATTATAACTACATCGGGACTACTCGTCTCGGGACTACTCGTCGTTAGTAAGTTCATTTGTAACCCCTTACTTGGGCTAACGGCTTTACCAGACCATCAGGCTATTGTATTTAATGTATTTGACAGCAAACGGGCAATAGGCTTGCTCCCTATTAACGAATACCAAGATACTATAGCTGGAAACTGTAACCCTTTCTAGGCTAGAATCTTGAGAATCAGCCAACATCAAAATAATAAAAAAATGGCTTTGCTCTCTATCGCCACCTACCGCCGTCAACCTCAACTAAACTGGCTCATCAAAGCGTGAAGAGAATAATTAATAGACGACACAACAACACACAATTAAATAAATCCCGATCACGTCTGACACCGAGCTCGCGTTGTGACTGAGTTATTAAATAATTCGTTGAGTAACAAACTCAAGTTAACTATTAAGTAATAATAATTATGTACAATGATGTACATTACTTTTGTTGTACGGTTATATGAAATATAAGTTTATAAATCATAAATCATTTATTTATTCAATTAATTTTGGGTATCACATGATTACAAAAAGGTTAAATTAGTACCACCAAAATCTGAGGAGGCGTATGAACGTCAAGCTTAAAAAAAAATATAAATACATTAAATTATCAAATTACATATTTAGATAAGAAATTAAACAAAATAATAATGTCAATAAATGTAACAAATGAAATTAAAATGTCATTAGTATGCCTAGATAATTAAAAATACATTTAGATAAATAACTTTGAATGTTAAAAGCGAAAAGTTAAAATAAATTTAAAATGTCAACAGGTAAGAGTCAAAACAAATTATAATGTCAAAACGTAAACGTTAAAATAAAAGTTGTAGTTATAATGAGATGACTGACGTGGTATGAGATTGAGTAGTGTTCATTTTTCATGAGGAAGCAGTAAAGTAGCAGCATGCAAAGTGAAAATGTATCAGACGACCGACAGTTAAAATCCCTATACCGTAGGAGTCAAAAAACTGGCGAGGAAAAAGGCAATTTCTATTTGTTCCTGTTTTTAAACTTATCTCCTGCTATCGGAATAATTTCTGTATCGCGGGGGACTTTACAAACATTTAAACAACGGACACAAAGAATACTCAAACTCTGAACCAACTAATTTTGAATCACACAAATTGTTGTTCGCGGGTGTCGAAGTCACAACACTCGGCGTGGCGGCAGTGGCAAGGCGATGAAATAAACCACTACGCAATAAACCGCTAGCTGCTCCTTCGACGTAGCAGCCATATCTATGCTAATTTTATAGTTAAAGAGGTTGTTCGTTTGTTTTAACGCGCTTATCTCTGGCAGTACCTCTGCTACTATGAAACTATATCTGGAATCACTTTCATACTATCGCGTTATATAATTTATATCATAGAAAATCACTTATCACTGAGTGAGGCCAAAAGCAAACTCAGTGAAACTTGTGACCACGGCCATTGCAATCTGGCCGAAACGTTCAGCCTTTCAAAAAGCTATGTGAATACTGACCATGTTACAAACTTAAACTGGACGAAGCCCTGGCATAATCCCACTAACATCCTCCTATCCAACTATCAATTATCATTATCCTTAAGGTCCAACCGAGGCTGGCGATTTCTTTCTTGATTTCGTTTCGTTGTGTAAGAACTTTTGGACATGTAGACTTACTCATAATGTCTTAATTATTCAAATAATTAATTTCTCTGCAATAATAATGAATCAGAATAATTTATTAACTATGAACCACTAAGTAACGACTTAACTGACCACTTATGCTTTAATAAAATAGAGAACATCTAAAATATGGTAATAATGAGCAGGACTTGCTTCCAATTGATTCCGTATATAAATCCATTCAGTATAAGTTAGATTACATAAGCCACTTCATTTGTCCTTTAAGATCGAGCCTACCTCGTGGACTTATATGCGGTCAATTTCAAGTCAGTTGGTTTATATACCTCCCTTATGCTACTTTTGCTCGCAACTACATACACGTGGCATTTGGTAGTAGGTACCTTATTAATACTCTACTTTAAGGTGGCCTATCAAGATGAAAGATGCACCAAAGTTTAAGTGACACCTCCAGCAATATGCTTAATAATAATTTTATCATACAATTGTTTTGGCTTCTGTAGCTCTTATAAAGACCACTCATGCCGCTTGGAATACTAAAGGATTAATCGTGCATTGACTAGCCTTTGAAAGAGTAGTATTGTGTCCACTAACAGACAGACGGACGCATAACACATTAGCTGTGTTTTTAAGTTACGGCGTACCGAACTCTAGAAATGTATAAAATTGCAACAAGAAGTAAACTTGATGTGAACAAAAAAGCTGTGGTTTCCTTATTCATGACGTGTAACAAATGATTATAATAATTTTAAAATTATTTGCTCATTTATAATGAGCTTCCTTCACTTATTGTTTTAATTTTATATCTGCTACAAGCAGATACCAGAACCAGTGCCGTTTATTTTTGGATTTATAAAGTTTAAGAATTTCAAATATTATGCTATTTTCAAATGCTTCGTGAAACTTAGATTTCATCATATTTAAGAATAGTATATATATACACAGACTCACGCTTAGCTATATTCCTAATGAAGTAAGCAGATATGTATTATAAAAATATACTTTTATTTGTTTGGACGAGCGTACTGATGTCTAGCAGACACCTTAAACCAGACTTCAGTGCTATTGATAATTTCCTAAATGCGGAAGACTCCGCTATAAAACTTGAGACCTTACGATCTTATAATAAGTAGACATATCTCATATTATATTGAACAAATAGAAAACTCGTCCGGTACTAGGCCCAGTAGACGGGAAAGGTCTCGCCTATATTAGGTGGAACAAGAAACATACTTCATAACGTGTAATTAGTACACCTCTGGGTACCATGGGCATATACAGGTATCAGTCTATCTATTGCTAATACAAACAGTTTGTGGATAATTGATGCAATTAATTTGTAACTATGCCAATACAGCTAATATTCCCTCAGTGACTAATTTCTGGGATTGAGTTCGATGTTTGGCACTGTCAGTCTCGTCCATTGCAATCAGTAATTCAGTAGATATAGGCATATCTTATTAATATGAAAGTGACTTGGATGTTAGATAACATATACAACACACCGATAAGCAATTAAATGTTTTTCATTAATGTAGTCTTGTCTTTTGAGTTTTAGCTATCTTCATAAGGAAGATTGCTAAATTCCAAAAAAAAGAATTTTTTAATTAGGCTTCAGCCTGAACATATTGTCTGTGTCGTAGGGGACTCTATAATTATTAAAACAACGGACACAAAGAATACTCAGTGTCGGAACAACTATTTGTGGAACACACTATTTTTATCCCGAGTTATCTAACTGATAACCCTCGGCGCAATGGCAATGGCTAGGCGACCACTTAAAACACTACGCCCCAACATGAAACAGGAGAGTTCTTTTTAAAAAAAATTACATAATATCTATCGTGTTGGTAAAAAAGTACCTATGCAATAAGCAAATACATATACCGATAATGGGAAGTACTTATAAAATAAATCAAAATATACAAGTCTTTGTCATCTGTTAAACACTAATTAATCTGCCAAGTCTTGAATACGAGACATAATTAAGAAACCAATCGTGTCTATCCGCCGGTGTGCCGCTGTGATATACGCCTTTACTACACTATATACTCACGTCGTAAGCAGGTGTATTCAAGCTATCCCTGATGACGGGCGCGCTGTTCCTGGGCCCGATGAACGCCATATTCACATCTTAACTGCATTTAACTGTATCCAGAGTCTCTTTCCAACTCCCAACCTAGGGGTCCACTCACAATTCAGTATGCAAATACCCTCTGACCTTAATTAATATCGATCCCTAGTGGTGCAAAGGGCAGATATTCTTATATCACCGTTATTTTCACTATATTTGGCACAGCACTTAATGAGTATTTTTATCACAGTTTACTTCGATTCGTGGATTATTTTTCATTTATTGTTGTTGCTTTTGGATTCGTCTGCGATTTTAATTGATTTATTAATAGGTTTAGTGTTTGCCGTTACAATGTGGTATATTTTACTGCATCTTTGAACCTGTAAATCTTGAATGAAGTACGTAATATTATAAGATGTCTAAGCTTTCCTTTTATAATAACTTCTTTTAAGATTGATAACTATTAAAGCTTATTGTATGTTGTTCAGGTGATATGTAAATAAAATAATAGACAACTACAGATTTAATCCAGGCTGCCCCAGCAACCAACAGTAAGATAGGTTAACCTGTTAATTGTTGTAATTCCAGACAGAATAGAAAATCTATTGTGTCTGATTGCCGGTGTGCCGCTGCCACTTATTGGGTTAAATAGATATAACGATTGCTATTAGATACAGTTATAATAGTTACAGCAATAAAAGTTTCAAAATTAAAATCTAATGAAAGAAGGGCTTCATTCGCACCCAAAATTACAAAACTTAAAAGAACTTATGTCAACATATATTATTGTCTTACGTTTACGCGAATCTTATCCACTAAAATTGAATTACTTTATACCGATTTGATTCCTAGGTAATAAACTTCCAAATTCCCAGACTCAATCAAGTGTTCAATAACGTAAATTATCTTTAAACTATCCGAAATGAAATATCAATATTGATGCCCCAGAAAACAGTTCGCTACAAGCACCGCTCCACAAACCGGCGCAATATGGAAAATTGAAAAACAATTTGGCTCCGAAAGAATCAGCATTCGTGAACAAATTGCTTCTTTGAGAAAAACAACTTAGCAATTCATCTTGGAAACTCTTTTATTATAAAAGATATTATTACTTTTCAAACTAAAACCATGCGGGGCAGTCTTTGGGGACTGCCGATAGAAGTGAAAACTAAGTAACTTGTGAATTGTATCGTCGAGCTATTAGATTATTATTTTTGAATTATGACGTTCGGTGACGATGACGCTAGTTTCACGCTTTTTGTTCACCCAAAAAGTACGAAAGCGTTCGGTGACGATGACGCGAGTTCCATGATTTTTGTTCACCCAAAAAGTGCTCAACGCGCCTAAAGAAGTTTTCACTTCAATAATTATTTTTGTTTTGAAAACTAAGTACATCTCGCCGTCAGTCCTACATATTGACGTTATCTTTACGATTAGCAGCAATGGCTCTAGCCGAGTTCCTATCTCCGTCCTCAATTACATAAATCTAAACATAGTCAGCGAAAAATGAATGTGGTATCTACACCTCTGCCTGTGGATGGAATGCTCTTCCTAACTAATATTATAAATTTGGCGTATGTACAGTTACAATCCAGGGTGGCCGGTCCCTCAACAGCAATGACCTCCATACAACCATAGAATTATGGGTTGACACTAAACATCCTAGTCCATTCCAGCATGTTTGAATTCAACTTGAAATTCCGGCATAGACATGGCCCATCTGGCTCCTTTAGGTTTGTATGTAAATGCATCTACTTATACATTAAATTGCAACTAAATGTCTGTATCATGTTTCTGTGGTAAATCAAGGCTTCTTAAGAAGGCGCTGAGGCATAACAGGAAGACTACAAATGTACAGTGTGCAGAAGTGGTAGTTCTGATGTCATAAACATCCATAGTCCATGCTTACCACCAAGCGGGTTCGTTTGCATGTTTCCAAAAAAGGTGTACGGTCAAAGTATTTATAATTTTATGATGTGATATCAAGGCCATCAATAGTTCCACGCATTGTAATAATATTAGTAATTTACTTATTCAAGATGTGTTTTTATATATCTTACCACCTTCTGTATTGTTTTTTCATAAAGAACGACTTTTAATTATAGTTTAATAGCGCATTGTTAATTATGGTAATTTTATGTTAAACCTCTTCAATCCTTTGTGGTTACATAGCTTCGCGCCTCTAACCCGAAGAGTCTGGCAGAGATCTTCTTCTTTTCGAGTCAATGCTCTTGTCCCCTTTTGCGGTCAAATGGTCTTGGCCCAGAAAGTGGCGACCGCTATGGCGGCAGCAGTGGCGATGTTCAGTTCATGTCTGGCAGAGATGTATTGCATTTACGTTTGGCTATGACTGCTAAGTCACACGTGATATGGGGAGAGCCTATTGCCGTACTGGGCACAGTCCCTGACTCCATGCGTCCACTAAAATGTTTAAATAGGTAAGTTGAATAGCACTTTGTCCGACATGGAAATCAAACTTTAGACATTAGACAGCAGCTGCATTCACAATCACTACCGCTGCGAAACCCAGGTTTAAATATAGTCGATCCATAATAAAATCGCTGCGATCTTCACGGCTTGGGAACTGAACCTTCACAGTCTACAATAGTACACTCGCTCTCACTCACTGACAATAAAATTGAAAGGCTATCTATAAATTGGTAGTAACATAATTTTACTTATCACTAACTAACAGTATATACTAATATACTTAAGCTGAAGAGTTTGTTAGTTTTTTTGTTTGAGCGCACTCTAGCACTACTAATCGGATTTAAATATTCTTCAGCATTAGATAGCCCAACTCTTGGGAAATGTTATATATAACTTCGCGCTACGAACCACGGCATCCGAGTAGTAACCATAAACAAAACTGCAAGGGACAGCTTATCTGTTGTTTGTGCTAATATTATAAAGAGACTAATATTATAAGAATATTTGTATTTTTATTTGTTATAAATAAACTCAAAATCTACTGAACCGATATAAAAAAATATTTTACCACTAAACATCTGCATTATCCAGCAGTAACATAGACGCCAAATACAAGCAAAACATCACGCTACAAGCCAAGGGAGCGGAGCAGTTAGCATAAACGTAGACGAAACCGCGGGAGACAGCTACTATTGAATATACGTACAGATAACAATTATCGTATCATCCAAATACGTCAATAAAATGTAACACAATAACTATAAATGGCGAATTCCCATTTCAACCTTACACCTGTCACTGACGGCTTTCACTCGCGCAGAGAAAATATTTCGGATTGTTGCGCACACGCAGAGCGACGCGCGAGCTATTTTATACAACGTTTCATAAGTAGACCGCGCTTTGCTTCTCGCTTATAGTCAATTACATAATAATGTGTAGTTGGTCACCCGGTGTTCGAATTCGGACGATAATGCCTATATTTGATTTATTAATTTGAGTTTTCTGCACTCCTTCTACATATAAACTGTAACTATGTCGAAACTCACATGCCTCTGTCCACGGATGTATATATTGCTTACATGCAAAGAGGAGTGTTAATTTTGGCTTAGTTAAAACGGGGTTAAAAAGATTTACAAAGTTTACTACTTCACCTATCTTCTTCTCCCTAGCCTTTATTCCCAAGTCACTTAAGGTCGGCTTTTTCTAGTCTAACCGGATTTGACTGGATATTAGTTTTTACACGGAGCGGCTGCCACCTGACCTCCGCAACCCGAAGGCTTACGATACCCTAAGGCTAGACCAGTGTCAGGATATTAGAGGGTACTGACTTCCCAATAACGACTGCCATAGATTAATACCTACTACTACTTCACCTATAAATTAATAAAAACGACTAGCATTTGCTCGCAGCTTCACTCGCTCGGTAAGAGTACTTTTTCTGGATGCAAGATAACCTACGTGCTTTTCAGCACCCCTGACAACGTGTATGTAAAATTTCATGGTGATCGGTCGAGTAGTTAAGGCGTGAAAGCGTAACAAACAAATTAAAATTCGCATTTATAATATTAGTTAGGCTGTAAAGTAAGCCTCAAAATAAGATACTATGTCTTATCATTCAAGTTTTTGTCATACATTGTAATATTAGCCGGCGATATTTCCAAGCTATTTCGTAATGCATAGCTCGGTATGTGGAACTCGAGGCTAACAGTATAATTGCCTATAGCTTTCTACTCGGCGGGATATCATTCGCGGTCGATGTGAAGCGATACTATATATCTAAATGATATTATATTACCGCGGTAATGTTTACTATATAGTTGTTTTATTGAGTGTGAGATATCGGGTTTGGATTTCCTGTTCAGGCAATGTGTTATGATGTGACTTTTATATTTTTGAGTTGGTAAATGAATTATACGACATGTCTTCTGCCAAATGATTACAGAACCTTATGGATGGGCTAGGGGCGTGGTGGTTACACCAGTCGTATTCATGTAGCCAATGTATTTTTTTGTGTTCTAGGCTTGTAAGCCTGGAATACAACTCAGCGCCGAAATACAACATAAGGTTGTTTTGCTGCTAATGCTTCAGGTAATGAAACTACTTCAATTTAGGTGCTTGATAACTAAGCGGGGCTTACGCTGTTTGTCTAGCTGGTAAACAAGCAACGTCCGTGTGATAGTAAAAAAAAAACATCTTTTTTGGGCATGTGCAAAACCAGGAGTACCACTAGCGTGGTGTTAAAGAGACTAAGATGTATGCTGTTATATTTTTTAAAAGAAGGATTACCTCCTTTTCTTTAACTCCTGTATCCCGACAAATCGCGCACTAGTTTTGACATTATATTACAAACAACGGAAACTAAGAACATCTAGACTCGGGACAACCATTTGTGGATCACACAATGTTTTGTCCCGTTTGGGATTCGAACCCACAACACTCGGCGTAGTAGCAGTGGCGAGGCGACTACTTAAACCACTACGCCATACGTGTAGTCAGAATATTTAAAGATTTCTATTTCTGAGATAGCAAATGAATATATTTCTTTCTTTCTTTCATCAGTTGCCAAGTGATGATAGTAGCTTATAAATGCTTGCAACTCCAGACTTATTCGTGTTGCCAATGATTTTTCAAGTGCTCTGGAAGCGCAGTGGCCTAGAACCCTGGAACCCTACTCAACGTCGAAAAACCACTTTCGGTGATGATTTTAGTTGAAGTGCTTAATAAGTAAGCGGGATTCAGGCTGTTTGAGTTGGTGGTAAACAAACAAGGCTCGCATGACGGTAAATATAATTTATGGACGCGTGCAAAAGATACCACTTGCGTGGTGCTAGCGCAAGGGACGAAGGTTTACTGGTCCTTCACTGACAGACCACCGACGGCATAAGATTGCGCCTATGTTTGCGTGCAATCCCGACGTACCGGATTCGAAGATCTGAGTTTAAAGCTTGGATCAGACAGATGTTATGAATGACAGATAGGTATATTGTTAGCAATTTATCAGTTACTACACGGGGAGGCCGTGGGGTCACGTGGGAACTAAAAATGTAGTATTTAATGTGAGCATAATATAAAATACTGCCTACCCATTCAGAGATAACAAGCATGAATCTATGTAACGAAAAAGCTGATACAACAAGTAAACTATTTACTAGCAACACAAAATAACTAAACTACTATACTATTCCATTACTAAACTATAAAATACCTGTATAGTCACACATACCTAACTACTCACAAAGTGCCATTAAGAATGTCTCGAACGGCACCGAACCTATTGACCTCGCGCGTACATTAACATCGAAAGCTCTGATTGTTTGAAACAATGCGGTTCTAGCTCGGCACGTGAAGGCTTTCATAGTGCACAGAGTGTAGGCAGAGAACTAGGTTATACTTAGGTGCGAACTAAGAACAATAAAGTGAACCGCAGTGTAGACTAAAGCCAGACTGCTAATGATCATACTACAACAATATTGAAGGAACGTACTCGCTAAATAAATAAATGTTGGATTAATAATAATAATAATATTCTATCACATACACACAACACCATCTAGCCCAAACTAAGCAGAGCTTGTACTATGGGTACTAGACAATGGATAAACATTTATTCATACTTTTTTTTGTAAATACATACATATCATACATAGAAACACCCATACCAAGACAAACATCCATGTTCATGCACACAAATGTTTGACTTGTGCGGGAATCGAACCCGCGACCCCAGGCGTGGCAGTCGGTTACACTAACCACTACGCCATCGAGGCCGTCAAAAGGCCGTTGTGCTAGTAAGTGAAGAATAGTTCAGCTAAAACTAGTCTGCTTACGATCGCACTTTACCAAAAGTAAAGTAATGGTTAACCGCTTGCTGTGTCCGTATCTACGTCTTCTGTCAACAATTGTTACCAGACTGTATGGATAGATCGATATGCTCCATTATATTCCTGTAAAAGTGCCAATTGCCGGCGTAATAGTAGCAACACTGTAACTGCGTTTTGCCTGGCAAGTAAGTTTCGGGGCTGAGTAAATGAACTTGTCTATTTCTTTTCATCCTATCTTTAAATTGAGTAATACCACTGGCATAAGAGATTATAGACTATGGTAGGCGCAGGTCCAGTTTACATTAGGTGGATCTTACCATTACAAAATATATAACGCAACGTCAAAAATTATTACATAATCAGCAACATAAGTCAAACACAAAAAAGATGGATGAATGTTAGTTTTTATAGCAGTAGTCTTAGACAGGAATTGTTAAAAGATAGTCGATTTCACAGTTTTAAAACAGAATAATAATGGCGATATTTAAATTCATAAAATACTTTTACAAATTAGTTAACTTTTCAGCTACTTATATTGCTGCACATTTAACAAATTTATTACTTAAGAACGTAGGTACTAGCTATTTAGCCCAGTTTGTAAGTTTTCCCAGTGGCCGTAATTTATTAAATTCAATAAAACACTTAACAAATTATTTTAAAATTTTTGCCTCTTTTCCAAATCTCACACTCCGTCCTTTGCGACATATGCTTAAAAAGGGCTACAAAGTTCATATCTTCACGAATAAATATGTACAAATTACTTTATAAACACAATTTTATACTGAAAATAACATGATTATATAACAATATAACGTGTGCATAACACAAAAACTTGTTATAAAATAATGATTAATGATGATGACTTGATCTTCATCTTTACAATGATGATATGTGGTACGTAACAAAAAAGTGTGGTCATGCCATCGTACAATCACATAATTATTGTAAATTGAAATGTGTACATAGTTCCGGAATGTAATAGATCCAAAGGGCTAATTCTCAAGAAGTAGAGATCTTTATCTAATAGACATATAATATAATAATATCTGCCGTGTATTAAACTATCCCACTGCTGGGCACGGGCCTATTCTCAGAGTGAGAAGGCTTAGGGCCATAGTCCACCACGCTTTAATACGACCACATCTTTGAGTTCTACGCTATATAAAATACGAGCACGTTCACTTTCCATCGATAATATAGATAATACATAGCTATATGTAGAGCAGTTATCCGTGGACGATTTAAGTATACCAAGCGCGCTTTGAAAGTGACCGCACGTTCAGCTAGAGGGCTTAACACATCTATGGTATTGGATGGAACTTGTTATATAAGGCAAGCGCACTGGTTATAGTAATTGTCTATCAATCGTACGTGTAAAAGAGGGGGTTATAATAATATCAGCCCTGCATATACACTGTCCCACAATTGGATATGGAACTCTTTTAAGTGAGAGAAATGTTAGGCAATAGTACACTACGCTGGTCTATCGCAGGTTGGCAGACTTCACATGTCTTCGGGAACAAGCAAAATTTTATGTTTATGAGGGGTTACAATAATATCAACCCTATAAATAAATTGTTTCACTATTAGGGTCCGGCCTCTTTTCAGTGTGGATCCCATGTCCCATTTCATCAAACCTAACTAATATTATAAATGCGAATGTGGGTTTGATTGTTTTGCTTTAATGCTTTAACCACTCGACTTATCATCAAAAAATTTTGCATACACGTTGTCAGGAATAGAACAAAGAACATGGGTGCCTTTTATCCAGGAAAAGGATTGCTTCTGAGTGAAAAATGCGATTGCGGTGCCTGAGGGCCCGGACATCAAATTTTCTCGAAAGTGTTACCGAGCTCTCCAGTCATGAAACATATCCAACTGACTATGTCCAGTAGAAGGCATGAGCCTGGCCCAAAGCAAAATGTTTGTGTAATACAGGCGTGAGACTTTGTGTATAGATCGATGGAAGTGACCCGTCGGCGTCGTGACATCGTGACCGGTAAGTAGAGTATTGCAATGATCTAATCTCTTATGTGATATTATTGTCACTATAACACAATGTATAGAACGTGTTTAGTGTTGATCACGACTTTGACTGGGTCACCAGGATTCAATACCTGACGTATGTATACCATAGCGGTTACGTCAATCTGAAGGATCAGGCCTTGCTTGAGATCGCATTGTTTTGAAGTAAGTGCGCGTCGGAGTCATGAAGAGATAATCGTAAAAGACCGTGAGTTTGTATCAGAGATTCGACCGGTACAAATATAGACGTCAGTTCTTTATTTCGGTTTATCAGTTCTCTTTTAACCGAAAACGTACCAAATAATGTTTTTTAATGGTACGTTGCTAGTTTGGTTTTGTTTGCAATGAATCGGCTCTTAACCGGTCGTATACAATATACGTCTCGCGCGGCTCGCATGCGAGCCACCAAATTGGTTTTACGTTAGCTTAAGCTAAAGCGAAGGCGGCGCGCGGCGTTTTGGCACCAATTTGGTGGCTCGCATGCGAGCCACCGGCCTACGACGGGTACAAATCTGCCGGCTGGTATGCGAGCCGGCGGTATACGACCGGTTAATGAAGATTCCAAAATGCCGGCTCCGTACCATTTAAAAGTTCTTAAGAAAGAAGTAGGGCTGATTTACCAAAAAATGAGCTACAAAAAAGTCTAGAAACCGCTGCATGCATCTTTACCAGTATTTTAGGAAACCTCAATCTCTGGCTTGTATGCCAAATTAGTTCTCTATATACTATCAATCCGTAGACCATGTTATTTTTCTTTACCAAACACAAATTCTGGAGTGGCGGTCACGCATCGTAAGACGCGGCAGGGGTAGGCGAGGCCTCCTACGAGGTGGACCGACGACCAATCCAACCGCTTTCCGCGACCCTTACAAAGGTAAGGGTAGGGGTCGCGGGAAGCGGTTGGATGCGAGCGGCCCACGGCCGGCCTGTGTAGAAAACTTTGGAAAAAGCCTATGTCCAGCAATGGACGTCTTTCGATTTCATCAAATAAACAAGTCATTGACCACAAGTGAAACTAATTGCGTACCATAAAGCTTCGGCAGTCAAAACAAACAGCATCGCGTACATTAGTATTGTATAAGAGACGTAATATAAGTTTATTGCACAACTTTCTACGATACGGTGACGAGAGCTATTAGCGGCACTTCTGTTTACGGAACTATTGGTACAGTCTTCAACATAAGAAGCTGAACATACAACAAAGTTAAAGTATTTTATGAATTAAAACTGTAAGGGTCTGTTTCACAAACTCCAAATAGCATTTATCTATAAGATCAATGTCTCGCCATCCCTCTTCTTTAACCTAACAAGAGTGAGACAGCATGCGTTTGATATTTATGGATAATATTTACTTGACACTTGTGAAACTGGCCATAAATTATATTTGTACTAAATTAGGTTTAAATATAAACGTAGATTAGGTATGGTTAGGTCAGTAACAGTACTTTTTTCTGTATGAAATGTATCCTATTTCCTTTTCTGTTCCCCTGACAACGTGAATGCAACATTTCATGATCATCGGTCGAGTAGTTGAGACGTGAAAGCGTAACAAATAAACTCACGTTCACATACAATATTAGTTAGGATATTATTGAACTATGACTATATCAACATTATCAACTATCCTTTAACTATTACGACTAAAATTATTATAATTTTGAGCGAGATTTCGTTTGCTTCTAGCAATCGAAATCTCGTAAATGTCTATCAACTTATATTGCTTACTGTATTAGTCTCGGTTATAGCTCCGCAATACCTATAAAAAAATTCCTGACGTAAGTCTTATATATCTCTAGCTATTGTCTTATTATAGTCCACAAGAGTGATAGGTAGGCAGACTTGTGACGTGTATGGAGCAGTTTTTGAAAATACTACTGCTGATTGTACGTGCCCGAGAGATATTGCTTAGTAAAAAGTGGAACTTAAAGGAATATACATTGGCTAGTTTAAGCCCACGGCGTTGCATGGCAAACGTTTGTTTTCTGGAAAGGTACCTTATGACCTTTTCTGAACTCTTGACAACGTGTAGGCGAAAAAATGGTTTTAATCAGTCTACATAACTATATACATAATCCGACTAGAAATACTAATTACTAATTACTTAGTAAAATCTAAATTACTACAAGTATCCCGTCGATTTAGAAAAGTTGCCCGCGGAAATATCCATCTTGTTGATTGAAGGATTCTCGCACCGTTCACATCAATGTAAGGTTATGCAGTTATGTGTAAGTTGACTCGAATCCAACGAAGCATATCACACAGAATGTATGTGATGGCCCAGATCTTCCATTTCGAATACACAAGAAACCAGATGGAAAATTTCCTTTACCAGTAACGCTGGCATAAAATTTGCATCGCCAGTAAAGCAGTCATTAAACGTTTTTTATAACCGTTTGTTAACAAATGGATGACCAATTAATGCAAATTGTAAAGCCAAGTCCAAGGATGTATGAGGATATCAAAGAGTACAACATAAAAAAGTCATAAACTCTACATTACAGTTAACTTATTCATAATCTCACATGCATACCAAAAGAAAAAATTAAAAGAATCTATTGCGCATTTCAAAAAAAGAACAGTTAATACTTCCATATGCGGGAGCTACCGGGACATACCGCTAGAGGGCGCCGCCGGAAGGCGCCATCTTTGTCGCGCCGGATACGAGCGGAAACGTTGCGCGGGAAATCATAACGCCATATTGGATCGGTTGACATAAACAAATGAAGACAGGGCTGGCGAATTGCGAAGAATTTAATTGGAAATAGAAAATAAATGAAATTGAAATTGGATCTTTACATTATAGGCAACGAGCTTGTAAAGTTTTACAAGCTAACGAAAGAAACACTTTTTCGATGCAATATGGTTAAAAACTGTTGAAACCAGGGCAAATCGATCTACCTATATAGCGTTTGCCAAGCGTGTTTATAATGAACTAGCTTTTGGCCACGGCTTCGGTCATTTAAAAGCAAATTAGGTTACCATAGGTTAGTAACATAACTTTTTTAAATTAAATTATATAGATAATAACAAAATTATTTAGTCTTTTACAAACTTGATCATAGCGTTACTAAATATAAGCTCAGCATGAGAAGTAAAACAGTAATAGACAATTTAAAAGCACTATTGTGCCGTAGTTTGACATATGACCTTTCAAAAAAGGTGCGCCATAAGCCACGAGATACCACTAATAGTGAACTATTTTGTTAACTGTTCATAACTTATAATTGAGACGCAAGTTTAGGTAGGCCGGAAACCTACATCAAGAAACGAGTCGCTTTAGCTAAGGATAGTAAAATTTAGCCGTATGTTCAAACAATATGTGTCAAAAATTACCTACTTAATTGTCCGTAGGTGAAACGAGTCCTTTTTTGATATAAAAACGGACCTTAGACGAAAAGAAGTAACGATTAGATGGTGAAACGTGAAGTTATCAAGCGCCAGTTCAGTTTGTGGATTTACAAAGAAGTTTAAAAAGTCAATTGTTAGTATGGTAGACATAATTGAAAATCAGTTGCATCTGACTGCCGCGATGCGCTGCAGTTTAAAAAGTTAAATTGAAATACCACATGCAAGAAGATTACTTTAATAACTTTAATATTATTCTCAATGAAAGTTTTCTGCTTTGATTAACATAATCAAAGCAGTCAATATCAGCGATATTGTTATACCACAAAAACTAAAGGACTTTGTTCACCTGCCATACATTATTAGCCTAAGAACCAACAGCCACAAAAAAATGATAAATATGTGGTTAAGGATGACCACATTCAATTACAAGTGAATATAAGTCACGGACACTTTTAAATATTGCTTCTGAATAATCCGGGAGGTCCATTATTATCATCCTTATTCCATCTTTCTCTTTTACCCCGGTGAGTCCGACATAACCCCTCCGCCCGCCCCCGCGGAGGAGTATGCGTCAATGCATTCACCCACGTAAAATAAAATAGTGTTGCCATGCTTGCACTATAGAAAAATGTATAATACCGAGAAAGTGGTATTTATTATGGTCTTTTACATTATAACTTATAACTTTTTAAGAAATTGGTCATATCTATGATGAATTTCAATAATGGTATTTATAGAATAGCATTCGTATTAACTACGTAAGAAAAATTACAGACAAGCTAAATATGATATAATTTCTCTGATAAAACCGTACACATATTTTAAAAACTGTAGGCATGTCAACACTGTGTGTCTCAGATGAAAACAATGGATGCCGATGTATATGAAATCGCGAAAATACTTTTTAACACGAAAATAAGATTGGAAAGTGTACGTGAGATTGTAATGATTGATAATTAAGTCATCAAATAATATACAAATTATTGTTTAGGTGGAATGTGTGTTGATTCATAGGGCAAATTGTTCATTGTCCTTTAAAGTTAGACTAGATATCAGAATACGTCAAGAAATTGACTTCACATGTCAACTATCATAAATGTTCATGACAACCGGGATTAAAGGTTCTACCTACTCTCTAAGGCACAGAGGGAGTATGACATTTTGCAAAACGTCCATCTATGAGGTCTTCCAGGCCGAATTTCGGTCACGACGCCCCATCTTAACGAAGTCTTGCCATCTGCAAATACTATTGTAGTGCACCAACGTGTGCCCAAACACGAGTGCAATCTCTATTCCGTAACCCTCATAATCTGATAGGACAGCAAACCGACACGACCGGAGACAGATCAAGCGTAGGACCTGCGTGAATTGTCTTTTTAACCTGTCGAGTCATTGAATCCCAGACATAATTAAAAACCTATTGTATCTGGCTGCCGGTGTGACGCCGCTGCGACTCAATAGGTAAATACACAAGAAAATAAAGTATCAAATATGTTTTCGACAACCCTAGACTTAAGTATTCAGCAGGATAGTTCCTGTTATGGAAAGTAGCAAAAGCTGCATATCTCAGGTGTGCTGGTGTTAACTGGGATATTGCTAAATGTTCAGATATTAACCTGATTGAGTATATTTCGTTATTATTCGCCGCCGACCCAAATGGGGGGACAGCGGAACGGTCACAAATTCCCGCACGGCATACTCGCGAGAATGTGTCTAATGTTGATATTTTATATCGTATTCGTTATTAAATTGTAACAACTGGTGTACAATACCTATTTATTAAAAAATGGCCGATCTAATGTTGTAGGCACTTTCTTTTAGTTAACCATGGATAAAGAGAGCCCATGGTAGGCAATAAATAGATTGTTCTTTAGCAATTTAAATAAATGTAATCATTACATATGTATGTAATTAAATTAAATCAACCTTTCATAAATAATATTAAACGCGTCTATAGCCCATGGATTAGGCATTCTACTGCGATCGATAGGTTGTGGGCTTGATACTTACCAACATCACACTACTGACGTGAAAATGATATATAAGCATTTAGTTTAGCTAAAGATATCAGTAAAGAAGGATAGACTAGAGAGCAAGAATACCAGTAGTTAGGAACCCAAAATGATAATTACCCATTAAAACAAAAAAATACACCTTTTCTTTTCATACACATATGTTTATTAAACATAACACTAGAAATAAGCATAAGTTAATAGGCCCATATCATCGTTTACATAAAGTTCACAATACATTTGCGGGACTCGGTATACGTTTTTTTAATAAACTACCTATTAGTATAATTAATTTACCATTGCTTAAATTTAAAAGTGCCGTTAAAATACAACTTATTCGGAAGGGTTATTATTCAGTCAACGACTACTTAAATGACAAAAACTCATGGAACTAGTTGGTTGTTGCATACAGGATTCAAAGATCTGTATTACTTATAAGTCAATTTAGTAATGTAATTTAGTAGTCACAAAGTGCAAGTTTATGCGCCATCATGCCATCCTACAGTCTATTTTAGATTTATATTAAAAAAATATACCTTAGCTCAAATTATTTCATCTCTATAATATTATTAAGTTATTATTGTTATCATCTTTAGTTTTTTTATAGTCAATAGTATATGGCATAATGGCTGCAAAACCTTGTTAATCTGAGTTGTAAAATACTGAAATTATATTTAATTGGCAATTTAAAAGAGTGGCTGTGAGTTCCTTGCAAATATTTTCTCATAACCTCAATCCTTTGCCTGAACCTAGCAACTAACCTAAATGTAGCTTCAGTAACTTAGTAAAGTCACTAACCTATATATTTTGACGTTCATAAGTGTTACTTTGTGACCTAAATGAATAAATGATTTTTGACTTTGACTTTGGCTACATACATTGATATACGCTTTATTATTACATTCAAATTTCGCTTCTAAGCTTTAGGTAGGTTTCACGCAGTAGGGGATGATAGTTTTTAATTTATACACAGTGAGCAACACGAGCGTTGCTATAAGGAATTGCCTGACAAAAAATCCAATAATAATTAGTTCGACCTAGGCATTGAATACTAGTCCTCAAAATAGGTCGTCGACTTACGCCACGGGATCAATGAGGCAGTATTTGTTTTGAAGTAAAGTGAGTGGAATACGCCGCTTGAACATTTCTAGACGAATGGCCGCGTAGGTGTCAATGACAAAAGTACACACACGCTTCTGTCTTAACGAGGATATGAACTCATATACCTGATTATCCAATCGTTGTTTCATGGCCACGTTTTATTGTGATCTCGAGGAAAATTGCGCTCAATGGAAACAAACTGGTAAGTAATAAAATTTGTTTTTATGTTATTGTTGATTACGTAACATTACGGTATTATATTTTCAAAGGCGTAGGCAGACATATCGTCCATATTTGAATATCAACAGCTAATTCAAAATCCTAGCTAAAAACAGTTTAGATAACCTCTCAACCGATCCAGTTATCAAAAATACGAAAATGTAAAAAGCTATTCAAACAAAAGAAGACAATCACAACAGAATTTACGTTTTAAATAGTCTGGTTAAGCTTGGATGCCGTCAAAAGTTGTAGATTCGGAGCTAGTACAGATAAATTTCTCATTGAAATGCATTACACGGCTTGGGAATTAAATTTTGTGTTAGGTATTATCCCTGCATTACAACACCTGTTTAATTCTTCAGAGATATCAAGGCGTGATATACTAGTAACTGAGTGCAATGCGTATTCTAACCGTTCATTTACAAAAGACAAATTTTGTAATTTAAATGTGGTGCTATCTTTCTCACACTTGGCGAAAAAGAAAGGGATAGTTCCTTTATCAAAACAAAGATCGTGAGTCATCAAAATAGTTATTATTTGTCAGGGTTGATTAACTCAATAGGGGAACTGCGCAGTAGTTCGTGTACCCACCAGTCAATGTCATTGTTCCGAATGTTATTAGTAATTTCACAGAACGAGGCATCTCTTGTCCTTGTCGGTTACATGCTGTTATATAGATATGAGTTGAGTTTTAGACTTTATTTTTCGTTTTTGGCTTTCATATCGCAAAACATTATTAAGTAGATAAAATAAATATCAATAATGACGTCATAGTCCCATATTAGATACCTACATACATGCATATACCTAGATGATAAGGTCTGTATATCGCGTAAAAACAGATGTATTTACACAGACATGTGTGTACAGCGATCGCAAATCAAGATGATCAATCGTCAATCACTGCATTCGTTAGTTCCACGCCTTGTATGTCCTTCGGCATTCGGTCCCTTTGTATTTTGTGTCATAGTCCTTAGCTTAACCAATACTTCAATCACTGTAATTTTATTTAAAAAGGATGACTATACGGATAACTCTCTCGTTTAATAATCGCTTCACCATTCCCTGTGGGCTGAGTGTTGTTTTTTCGAGCCAAAGACGGGATAAATATTGTGTGAGCCAGAATAATTGCCTGAGCTATTGCCGTTTTAAGACGTCGATAAACCTGCCCGAGGCAAAATAATGTAGAACGAATATTCCAAAATGTTACCGTGACGTCTATGACATATACACACATACTCCGTTGATATATGTAGGTACATGCTGGGCTTCATCTACGAACCCACATCGTTCTCTTTGCCAACACACCACAGACACACAGTCATCCTACAAGACAATCTACAGATAAACAATCACGCATTATAAAAAAATGCGTGATATGCAACAATATTCAGAACATGCAAGAAATATGCAAACACAATTACGCAGCAAGATGGGGCGATGAAAAACGGTAATTGTTTGCGAATTACATCACATTGTTATGTAGTCCCGCCGCAGTTAAATGGAAAGTATGTAAATATGCTCTAATTATTGTTATTACACACACTCGCGTTTACTTTGGCCTGGTCAGACGCTACAATTGGCTATGACCTGTGAGACAATAGTAACAATAATTTCTGAAAGGTAGGATAAAGCCATGGATTCGGACCTTCTCATTAAAATATCAACATGAACCACTCGGCGCAGAGGCAGTGGCCAGGCGACCACTTAAACCACTCCTTACAGCAGTGTTCTAGCATAGCTGGAGAATAACAATTTTACAAGTAATTCGTAACCTAAATTGCTAGTAAACATTTAAAAAGATTTGGATGGAGCTACTATTTTACAGAATATCGTAGTATGTAATCCTGTGTGATTGAAATTGCTAAAGTTTCTTAGTCCCTCGTATGCTGGTTCGCAGATCCACGTAAGACATATTGTTTATTAATAGTAATAATAAACTTGTATTTCGGAGTATTGTCCATAAATGTTAGTCATACAAATTCCTTAAAACTATGTTAGTAACAAAAATAAACCTAGTTTAAAAATCTGCGTGCCCCTACTGGTGCACTCGATCCATACATGTGCATACGGGTCCAGTGCCACAGGAACGGGCTGTCTAGTCTGTTTGCAATAATGCTTAGGATGCTGTTAGCGCTTCCCCGCAATCGAGACATCAGGGATGCAGTTCTATTTCTTAAAATTGCTTGAAAGCTATCTATGTTCGCTTCAGCAAACATCCCTGATGCGCTACAGAACCGTGGGAGCCCCATCAGCACCCTAAAAGCATTATTATACTGGATTCGGAGAACGTTGTAGGCCCTCTTCGTATGTCTGACCCACAGGCTGCAAGTATAAAAAGATTGACAAAATGCTTTAAAAAGCGTGATCTTAACTTCCTGCGAACATCGAGCAAACCTGCGGGCCAGCATATTACAGCGAACCGACAACGCTCTTTTCTCACTCTCTATGTCCTCGTCATCTTTCAAATATTTGAAAGATGACGAGGACTTGTTTGACTTGTGCGGGTTCGATTCCCGCACAAGTCAAACATTTGTGTGTATGAACATGGATGTTTGTCTTGGTCTGGGTGTTTCTATGTATAATATGTATGTATTTACAAAAAAAAAAAAAAGTATATATGTATGTTTATCCATTGTCTAGAACCCATAGTACAAGCTCTGCTTAGTTTGGGCTAGATGGTGTTGTGTGTGTGTGATAGAATATTATTATTATTATATTATTATTTATTGTATATGTTGATGTATTGTTATAAGGTCGGCCAGAGGTGCATAGCACTTGTCCTAGCAGTACAACCACACCTTTGAAGCTCCAGAGACCCACAAATGTTACCCCTCATATTATCCCTATAATAGCTTGCCTCCAGGCTCAAATATTAAAACGCATGCAAATAACACCTAGACTTGGAACAACCATTTGGGAAGTACACAAATCCTTGTCTTTCGTGAGGTTTGAACCCACCACACTGGGCGTAGCGGCAACGAAGCGACTACTTTAACCACTGTATGTAGATGGGCATTTTAATCTACAGCTTAACGATATGGAGACATAAGGAACAACCATTGTGTTTGGACGCAGACGTCGATGGACAAATTAATCCAAAGGTAAAAGAACAGCCGATCAGATATGAGATTTTATCAAAGAGTGGTACTACTCAATAGCTAATAGACCCACGCTTGTTCTATTCATTATAGCAGTTTAGTTTTTCCTTGGACTACAATGCGGTCACGTGTTGCCTTTACCTTTTTATATAAATGTAAGTTGATGGAACGATTATATCACAATCACTGGGGGCTGAACTATTAGCATTTTGAGTTATTATTATAATGCTTAGGTGTTTTTGCAGTATGTGGTGTAACAAAAGTTGTTACAGGTTACTTTCTAGTGGTATTCACAGTCGCTGCACTAACGTAACAAGCGAAATACGTAACTGTGTGAGGATTTTAAAGGATTGGACGTGCGTCCTTGACAGTTGTTCTATTTGCAGTGCACACTCCCAAGTGTGTGTAGGATTAGTCCCGTTGTCAGAAGTTGTTTTCAAACCCTATTGATTGATAGAGAGAGATGCGGCATGAAAGTGGATATAGTGACAAGAATAGAAAAGGGTATGTTAAGCTGGTTTGGGCATGTAGAAAGAATGGACGAGGAAAGACTGACTAAGAAAGTTTATAAGGCTAGACGAATGTAACAGTCGCAATAGAAAGACCTAGGTGATCGTTTCTCGATCAGATCGAAGGCGTTCTGGACAAAGACCAGGTTAAGAGCACCTTGAACCAAGGGGCGTGTATGAGGAATGTAATGAAAGTGAATGAAGCCAGAGAAGTGTGTTAGGATCGTAGCAAATGGAAATCCGTAGTCTCTGCCTACCCCTCTGGGAAACAGGCGTGAATCTATGTATGTAAGTATGTATGTATTGATACTACATTATTATTATACTGTTTTAGTGATTTCCGAGTCGATTAGTGTTATAGTTATTTCTGTCAAGAGATTTTTCTTTTCGAGGATTATACTCATTAGGAAACACAAGGAATTCTTTCATTAGAGGGACTTGCAAAGGAAAAATATTTCACCAGCAATAGGCTAACTATCTTATGTTATTTTAGATACGATGTGTATCTATACTCTTCTCATAGGCTCAACCCTAAAACCCTTAAACCCTCTCCCCAACCGCAGAACCGGGAACCGGAGGGCGCGAGATGACCTCCAGCCACCCTGAGGATTGACCTGGGCGTGGTGGGCTTTGTGGGTCTGCCCGCCATCCATTCAGCACCAGGTCCGAGAGGCGGCGTGCGTGTTCCCACGCGCGCCTCTGTTTCGAATCTGTCTCCTCTCTAGGGCGGGGACAGTAGGGTTTAAAGAGAGTCAGTGCCTTTGGGTAGGTCTGTTCGTGTAGTGGCCTGCCGTTTCATACGGCGGGCCGAAACCTCGGCGGGGTCGCGACCGCATGTGCAAGTGATTCGCGCGGCTCCGTCGATAGTGGTTTTGTCGAGGAACACCGTGGTAGGTTTATTCGGTATTCCGGGAGGTACATTATTCTTATTCCATCTTTCTTTTACCCCGGCGAGTCCGACATAACCCCTCCGCCCGCCCCCGCGGAGGGGTATGCGTCATGCATACCAACAAGTAAAAAAAAAAAAAAATTCTCATCCCTTTGCCTGAACCTAGCAACTAACCTAAATGTAACTTCAGTAACTTAGTAAACTTACTAACCTATATATTTTGACGTTCATAAGTGTTACTTTGTGACCTAAATGAATAAATGATTTTTGACTTTGACTATATTATTTTAGATAAAATCCTTCGTATATGCTACACTTGAAGATAAGAAGCAATATTTTACTACAATATGTGTCTGCACTATTTTCAACTATAGTCCAGCCATTTAACAACATCTTTATACGTCGCCATGGGCAACATAATAGTCTGTCTCTATAGCCGAGACATACATCTTGTAGTATGGAAGCTATTGCTTGCATTGTTGCTGACCACTAATTGCAGTAAAATAATGCCCGTTAAAAAGCCCCTTTACTGAATCAATGTTGAATACGGCCATATAGTATTACGTACACTTCAGGGCATGCCTGTCATTATCTAGTACATCAGTGAAACGATGCAAGTTATATATTTACATAATACGAATGCACTCGTCATGCGATGTGTCGTGCCTCTAATAGGTGTGGTTTGTCGTTCAGCTAATTTTATAGAAGATGAATGGACATTATCACGAGACGAATGCGTTTAGAATATGGGAACGGACATATCATCAGTGAAACTTTATTCAATACTAGATTTTACCCACGGCTTGGCTCGCGTAAATATGGATTAGGTTAGTTTAGATTAGAAACAGTGCTTTTTTCTGGATGAAAGGTAGAAGATGAATGGACATTATCACGAGACGAATGCGTTTAGAATATGGGAACGGACATATCATCAGTGAAACTTTATTCAATACTAGATTTTGCCCACGGCTTGGCTCGCGTAAATATGGATGAGGTTAGTTTAGATTAGAAACAGTGCTTTTTTCTGGATGAAAGGTAGAAGATGAATGGACATTATCACGAGACGATGCGTTTAGAATATGGGAACGGACATATCATCAGTGAAACTTTATTTAATACTAGATTTTGCCCACGGCTTGGCTCGCGTAAATATGGATTAGGTTAGTTTAGATTAGAAACAGTACTTTTTTCTAGATGAAAGGTATCTACCTAAGGTATGTCCTTTTCGGTTGCCCTCACATCATGTATACGACATTTCGTGATGATCGGTCGTGCAGTTAAGCCGTGAAAGCGTAACAAACAATCAAACTCACATTCGCATTTATAATATTAGGTAGGACATATATGTATGTTTTTGAGTACATTAGAATATGTTCTAACGTTGCTATCTTCGAAGGAATAGGCAGTTTGTAAGAGCGCGGTTAGACCGCATAACTCACGAAGAATAGAACGGTTATGTGAATTAGTAGGTTATAGTAAAATGGCTATATAATAGCTCAATAGTTTTTGGTTTACACTGCAAACTTTTGTGATTCCAGCTCAGCTTGTAAAACAAGTGTAGTTGAGCGAGAAGATGCTTGCAGATTGAAGCCTAGAAAATGTATCCAATATTATATATTTATCATCTTCCTATTTAAAGCTCACTGATCTGGCGGCCATACGCTGTAACTTTGCAAGCATACTATCCAATAGCTTTTAGCTCACGCACTTACAATAAAAAATAATCTCGGTCTAAAAATATATAAAACGAAAACTGAGTGATATTTCGTTTTCTGTATGTTTAGGCCGGGTTTATCAGGGTACTGCCCTAGACTCCATGTCACCCTAACTAATATTATAAATGCGAATGTGAGTTTGTTTCGCTTGCACGCCTTAACTACTAGACCGATCATGAAATTTTACATACACGTTGTACCGAATAGGACATAGGGTATCTTACATCCAGGAAAAAGTACTGCTCCTGTAGGATAGTTTGACTAAATCTAGATTAACGCGAGCATAGCCTAGAGCGAAGTCTAGTAATTAATAATTTTATAAACCTAATGTCACTGATACACTGATGACCTGGTCATCATATCCGAAACCTGCAAACACAACTTAAACCACGAGACCAATGTAACAATCTTTAAGAAGACTGGATACTTATGTATTTATACAGATACTATCAGTAGTTCACACATTAAGAAGACACAGTACAACATGATGTCATAGGTTAACACCATAAACTCGTAAACAATCAAACCATAAATCGTTGTGAAGGGCAGGTGGAAGGCGCATCATTGTACTGATAACGTTTATTACTTAATTGGAAGTGGTACATACAATACTTTGTTGTTCAGATCGGTAGAATACTTCTGATTCGGTTTTAAAGGCTGCTGTACAAATTTTTGGTATGACATCTGTTGTTTCTGGGCATGCCGTAGTATTCGTATATGTATATTCATATAAAACGATAGGAGAAGGCATTACAATTCCTTTACTTAGAACTTATATAGAAAATTACAATATTCGAATATTGTAATTTTTTATATATTGGAACAGTCGCAAGAGGAAGACCTAGGCGAACGTTTCTCGATCAGATCGGAGGCGTTCTGGACAAAGGCCAGGTTAAGAGCACCTTGAACCGACGGGCGTGTATGAGGAATGTGATGAAAGTGAATGAAGCCAGGAGAAGTGTGTCAGGATCGTAGCAAATGGAAATCCGTAGTCTCTGCCTACCCCTCTGGGAAACAGGCGTGAATCTATGTATGTATGTATGTATATATACAATTTTATTTAAATATATTCACAATTATTACTTTTATATAGTAATGGTACCGGATATTATCTAAAAGATGGCTAAAGTCAACTACTTTCGAGCCACAAACGTAAACGTGGCGTTAATGTCTCTATAAAAAGTAAACAATTCCTGTTAAATTGTTCGTGAAAATACGCTGAGCTCTGTATAATATTTAATATTCATCGGTACGTTTTAGTTTGATTTATATAACAATTTTCACAGTTTGTAACAAAAGGTTACCGTAGCCCACGGCCGCTTGCAATATAAGAGAAAGACGTTTGTGCTACTAGCTCGTAGCTGGACCTTCGAAAATGGTAACATGTAGGTATTGCCAGCGCAAAGGACAAAAACTCAACACTCTTCTGTAGGCAGCACTTTACCAGCCCGGCATCTCCAGATTGAGTGAAACGGATCGCGGAGTGGTTTAAGTTCAGTGTAGTGGATTCGATCCCCAAACGGTCAATACTTATGTGATCCACAAATAATAGTTGCGGAGTCTGGGAATTCTTTGTGTCCGTTGTTTGAATGTTTGTAAAATCACACACGATTTATTGCTAGTGCGGCAATGATCGTTAATAGAACACCAGTTTAAGCGGCATGCAGTTGATTTGAACCTTAATTCTATATTGTCATTTGTTGGAATGCCAGATATAATTGAAAACCTATTGGGTCTGGCCGCCGGTGTGCCGCTGTCACTCAATAAGTTAAAAGCTTTTTTTTACAGTGAGCATCAAAGTTTGCAATGACGATAATGAGCCATTTTATTGAAGCAGTTGCTAATGTTTAAAAAATGTAAAGTGCGGTGGTTAGATCTAGTTGGTCTGGCGTCTTTCCACCAAGCAACACAATACATAGAAGCAACTTCAAGTGGCTTCTTGAATACTTTCTTACATGTAAATATGGTTGCGAACACATTATTCGGTCGGCCTTGAGACTGGCGAGCACCGAGCCGTGACGTCTGCTCTTACGCTAATTGATGTTACGAACAGTGCCCGCTTACATCAGACAGACGGACGAAATTGGGCTGCGCCTTACTTGTACCGTGTTTTGACAATGCTGCCAAAATATTGACTTTTTAGACAGCAAAACTGATGAAAGCTTCTATTTTAGATAATAACATAGCACGCCAGCATACGAATCGCTTGATGGTAGCCTATATGATTGCAGCGTTAGAAAAAGACTCGCTTAGACGACCATCTAAATCTCAGCCTTCAAAGACAACTATCGCATTAGGAATAATTCCTGTGGGGACTGTGCAAACATTCAAACAACAGACACAAGAAACACCCAGACTCGGAACAACTACTTGTATTTGTCACGTGTGTGGTTCGAAACCTCGACACTCGGCGCGGCAGTAGTGACGAGAAGTGTCACCACAATATAGCTTTTTTAGACAAATATAGGGTTCCAAAGTTAAGATTACCACATAAATCTGTCGAAGGGTAATTAAGGCGTTAAATATGCAATTATCTGTACATTATGAATCGTAGTGGGTGTATAAATATGTAGTTTGCATGACATCAGATGTCCTCTGTAACTGCGCAGCGTAAATACTACGTTACAATGGACACGTTTCTATCACCGCTAAAAATATCAGACAGATTTTAATAAACAGACTAATCTACATACTTAAGATCGAGAATCTTACTATTATTATAAATGAGGGAGAGTTTAATTGTCCCTTGGGTTTTCTAAATGGGCATTATTTTACTGCGATGTCTGGCTGCAATATAGTGGCCGGCGATGTAGTCAACAATAATCGCCTATAGCCTGGCAAATTATTAATGGTATGGCCGAAACACTAAAATGTTATTTGATGACCGAACTATAGTTGCAAATATTGCAGCCACATATTGTAGCAAAAATAATGCCCACTCAGAAGACCCTTTCCTTGATTTAAACATCGTATCTAAAGTAATATAAGTTCATGAGTTAATTCACCACGAAAATCTCAAGTTATATAGGCATGGTTTCCACCATATGTGAAGGTAGGAACTATACATACGACCGGCTGGTAGAAAATAGTACCACACATAAGTCCACGTTGAAGTTTATTCAGAATATCGCCTCGAAAAATAAATACCACAAACTCTTTTTTATACTATACAATAATAGCCAAGAATACTGCCCACTTTATGGTAAGCATTTACAGAAACCTACAGGCCGTAGGGGCAAATTCAATACCAGGTATTTGCACGTTGCTAACTCTTAAAAAAAGAAATCAAATAAAAATAAATATCATTTCATTTCATTTCAAATCGCTGTGCTGCCAACGCAAAGGACAAACATCACCTACTGCTAACAACACACAGTCTTCCCAAGAAATCTGTAGGCCTACCTTGAAATGTAAACAATGAAGTCTCGGGCCTACTGTTGATAGTATTGGTACCATAGCATGTAATTTGATGTCGATTTAAAAGAGTGGCCTTAAGTTTCTTACAGGTATCATCTTAAAGGCTCAAACTCTGGCCTGAATCTAGCAACTGACATAAATGTAAATTCGGTAAATTAGTAAACTTACTAACACCTTTGACGTTCATAAGTGTTACTTTGTGTCCTAAACGAATAAATATTTAATTTTCTGATTTGATTTTGACATGAAAAACATCAAATAACGCTTACATCGTCGTTAACTCTACTGTGAAGTAGTTCGCGCAACGGAGTAATGTCACTTTGAAAGAAAGAAATTACCAAAAATTACCTTAATATTTTGTTCGCCCAAAGTTTCAAAAATATATATTCTTGGTAGACCTACTGGATACCATACCATACAACAAAACCTATTCAAATACACAATACACCTATGTACTTTGGATGGTTTAGACACAGACAGTTGTCGATATTTAAATGCAATTGAACAAATGTAGCTAATGAGAAGCCATATGCCTAGCAGTGAATAGATTAAAGATGTTATAATAACAAGTATTTTCAAGGTCAATGCTTAATACTGTAGATTTGTATGGACTACCTCACAGCTCGTGGGCTGTGCTTACGCTAAGTTTACGGCCGATGGTGAAATCCTAATTTTCATACCAGGGTCAGGCCAATTGTTAGGCAATTCTCAACATTTTTTTTGCTGGACACATTTCAAGATATGAAGATATGTGCCCAGTAGACGGCAATAGCTTCGCTTTTCACCCCGTTTATCTTTGAAACATACCTAGTTGGCGAATGCGTGTAATATACCAGCAGTAATTCTCAACAACTACTATTGTCATCTACCGAGCACGTTTCCAGACATCATCATCTGCTGGAAAACGTCCACTGCTGGACATAGGCCTTCCCCAAGGTTTTACACAGACCGGTTTTGCGCCACCCGCATCCAACCGCTTCTCGCGACCATTACCAGGTCGTCGTTCCACTAAGATTTTTATTTTAATCTTGGCGAATTCTTTTACGCATACCTCTCCGCGGAAAAGGTAAGCGGAGAGGTAAGTCGGGCTCACCCGGGGAACATGGAATGTCCCGAGTACTACCGACTAAACCCACCACGGTGTGCCGGTTCGCTGCCTTGAATGGTGGATGGATCGCTGGAACTGAAACTACATCAGTGACCCACCCAGCAGTGCCCAACGCAGGCTGGGGATACTTACCTAACCTACCCTATTGCGTCTTCCGGTGCGTGGCCTCCGCTCCAGAACCACCAGACGACAATAACCTTTTTTCTTACCACGTGATATTTCAAAAATCACAATTAAGCAATGTATATGCACTTCTGCCATCCACCCATCTTTTCGAGTATACATAAGCGTGAGTACATAACAATATACGTATAGTAGTAGTACCAGATTAACATGACATCAACATCCTTTAGCAATAATAACATTAATATACTGCAGCATAACTAGTACCTGCGTCTTACAATAGTTATATCTACGTGTATGAACGGCCAAGGTGACAAAGATTAATCTTTGCTTATTGTCGACTTGATGGAGTTTGGAAATTAAACTTGCTGACATACAATAAATGAAAGAATGCGAGGGAGGGACCGTAATGGATTCGTATACAAGATTGGTTGGAAAGGGAGTGCTAAAGAAAGTGACTAAAGTAGGATAGGCAATTGACGACCTCAATGGCGTAGTGGTTAGTGTAACCGATTGCCACGCCTGAGGTCACGGGTTCGATTCTCGCACAAGTCAAACATTTGTGTGCATAAACATGGATGTTTGTTTTGGTCTGGGTGTTTCTATGTATAATACAAAAAACAAGTGAGAATCGGCAATGAATTGCCGTAAATCTTAGAGTTTGAAAATATGGTTCAATATGCAAAGGTGTCGTGATCCACGTGACCTTGAGGTCAAAGGTTATAGTCATTTCGGGGTATATCGACTATATAATAATAGCAATATAATGTATAAGTTCTTTCTTTTTTTTTTTAATAGTGCTACAATATCGCTTTGGGTGAATCCTGTAAAGATATTTGTATGTCTGTAAATAAATGTTGAGTCGAATGGCGTTGACCGCGAGTCTCTAGCTCTAACGGTTCTTGAGTTGAAAGTTGTTCAACAGACAGACAGACAGACGGACGGACGGAAGGACAAAGATGTTGTATAAGAGATTTTTCGAACTCTAAAAAAATATATAATTTGTATGTTTATTGTTTATCCATTGTCTAGTACCCATAGTACAGGCTCTGCTTAGTTTGGGCTAGACGGTGTTGTTTGTATGTGCCAGAATATTATTATTATTAATTACTATAGTTCTATACATTAACACCTAAAACCCTGCCTATACCACCAGCTATAAATACATACATACATAGATGATATGAGAGCCTACTGCTCTATTGGCAAAATTTGCTAGTCCATAGTAATTAAATATTTTTATAAGACACCTTTTAAAAACATGATAGAATGCAAGTGCAAGCAAGCAAGCAATAGAGTGATGAACATCAGATGTGCTGCTTCTGAAAATTTTTGGACAGCATAACCGAATAACACGTTACCCGACCCAAGAATCCGAGACGACATGGCCAGCAGTCCACTACCGTGGCAGACTATATCGAGGCAGACTATATTACAATAGTCGCTATTTCATTCTAACTAAGGTACATCAAAGAACAGCTTAATGTTGATTAATCACCTGTAGAGTTCGCAATCTCACTGTAAACCTCATCAAAAACGAATCAGTAGCTCAAATATCTATCTTGTATTGAAAATAAGTAATTGCAGACCTCATTGTTCCAATAATACAGAGTACTATCTAAGTACATTAAGATTACAACGGTGACGCAGTGATTTTTAGGTCACCCTGGTGCTATTAAGAAGACAAGCATTATTCCAATACTAGTTACTGCCCGCGGCCTAGCCGTGTGAACCCAAGGTAACGCATATTGGTACTTCTTTTTAGATGAAACCCTGAATGGATGGTACCCTATGTCCTTTTCTGTTACCCTGACAACATATATGCAAAAGTTCATGATGATCGGTGGTACTAGTAAAGGCTTGAAAGCGTAACAAACAAACAAACTCACATTCTCATTCATAATATTAGTTAGGAAGTTATGATAAGATTACACTAATGATTTTTGGTTGACTGATTCGAGTAGGCAGATTTATGATAGTTCCAACTTACGAGTCTAAGAAGTTTGGGTAGGTAGGTTGTTTTAAATACCTCCGTAAGGTATCCAGTGACACATTGATTATAACTAGTACAGTACTCCTCGTTCAAAATAATACCAATACTTTATCTAAACTTAACATACACATTAGCCAGAAACTATACTATAGATATTTAATAGTCAGTTGCAAATTATTTACGAGCACTTGTCAAGGTTTTGTGTATATATACACTTACTTATACTAAGCAAAGCGATAATATATGTAAGTTCCTGCGTATTATGTCATACTGCCTAGCTAGTGTAGCCATAATGTATACAACTGCTGTGCACAAGGTCACGGGTTTGATTCCCAGGCTTAGTGTAATTCAGTTTTACTGTCGAGAAAGGTGGGACCTAAAAACATCGTTGGAGAAATGTGGGTGTAATGCACCATTGCTTTTACTTTTAGAGAATAGTTTTTATCTTAGGATATATTATTTGGTAAAGCGGCAACTCAATTTGTCAAGGTCGCAGATGAAGTCCTGCTTTATGGATTGCCTTTTTCTTCTATATACATTTACATTTTAGCATGTGAATGCTTATAAATTGAGATATAGGAACAGCAGCAATAGCTTAGTGGGTGATTGTTGGAGTGGCACGTAGAGATCTCGAGTTCGATTCTAAGACACGCACCTCTGACTATTCGAGGTTAAGTGCTCATTAAATAGTTAATTATCGTTTGCATAAACGCCAACAGTATAGGCAAACATCGTGAGGAACCCTGCATGTGTTAATTCTCCAGAATGTTCTCGAAAATATGTGAAGTCTGCCAACCCGCACTTAGGCCGCGTGGTGGACAATGGCCTGACACTTCTCATACTGAGAAGAACACCGTGCACATCAGTGGGACAGTTTATATACAGAGTTGATATTACATTAGCTTGAGGTTGCGTACTTTATGAACGGAGTAGGTAGAAATTCTGCATTATATTAGGTGCCTACAAGTCTATCACGCCATCTTGATTCTTAATTGCGTCGATGAATTAGTCACACCCACATTTCGCCAGCTATGTTAAGGTCCTATGTCAAGGTAATATAGATGCATATGAAACGAGGTCATGACATAATAATATATATACAGAATGTCTGTGCATTCCCGAAGGAGTGGGGCGAGGTATGTAATTATAGAACCTCGCTGATTTCAGCATGGCTCGACTGGGGAAGGACTACCCTCTCACAGAATATCGACGTGAAATAGCAGTATTCCTACTGTTGTGTTTCGTTCAGTGAGTGAGAGTGCCGGAAGCCGGCCCAGTCACCCTATTTCCCCTTTCCCGCTCCTTCTCACTTCCTTTTTCTCATCTTCCTTTCCTAAAGGGTCGGCAACGCGCAATTGATGCCTCTGGTGTTGCAGGCGTCCATAGGCTACGGTCACCACATGCCATGAGGTGGGCCGTATGATTGTTTGCCACCTTAGAGGTATAAAAAAAAACGTAATAAGAGGCGCACCTTTTGCCATTTACCGATCATATTTCAAGACTTCAGGTTGCTACTGTCAATATCTAAAGATTTATTATCTTTAGAAGAAAGAGATAATTGACGAAAATACCGGTCAATATACATAAAATCCTTTTTTGAAGTCGGTTCAAAACAACATTGAAAGACGCGCGTAGCATACCCGATACGTCACAATACGCAAATCGTCAAATCCATATTTCTTAGAGACCGCTTGAGGTATCTCTAAGGTCTCTGCTGCGGGTGACTTAACAAGCATACTTATACTTATATAAGGACACAAAGTTCGCCAAAACAATTATCAATGGATCACACAAATCATTGTGCCGAGTGCGATTCGAATTCAACACTCGGCGTGACGGCAGCGGCAAGGCTATGCCCGCAACGCCATGGCATCACATACAAAGCAGTTAACGATTTTTCTATATAAACATTACTGACCCTATCTTCGATTCAACGTTTAACATTTGATCATGTTTATGTGCTCAAGTACACGAGCACACTTATGTATTACACGCCTGTATATAGCAATCAGTAGTAAGCTGCTCATGTATTCAGGACGCGGTATGTTTACATACAAAGAACGTTTTCCTGATTGTGATCTACATTTACATAACACCTGATTAGGTAGTACACGCTCATTCTTGTTTAGACGGTACAAAGTGCATGTATGAGCTCGGAAATATACGGCTTCTATAGATTCTTAGTCTATCTGCTTAGATAAATAGATAGATTAAAGAATAATCGCATCGCATTTTTACTGCCGGTGTAATCTGGCCAAAACGCCTAAAGTTAAACAATGTACAAAATTTTAATTTATTAACATACAAATAATGGACACAAAGAACACCCAGACTCAGAACAACTAACTCGTGAATAACACAAATTTTTGTACCGTGAGGGTTTAGAATTGGCAACACTCGCCGCAGTGGCAGTGGCGAGGCGACCACTTATAACCACTACGCTATCCGGGTCGTCTGCGATCGCGTTAAATTCCCGTTACAAACGATAATACAGGGTGATTTTGAAATCGTGCAATTTCTTTTAACCACGCATTCTACTGGTGATATAGAATAACCTGACCATATTTTTTATTATGTTATTGGAGAAATTAATGTACGAATTTTTTTTGCAATTCTTTTTATACTTTTAAAAAAAAAAACAATAATTAATGCCGTAAGTAATAGCGGACGGTCCTTTTTATTGCCCCTTATTATTTACGACATGACTTATTGCCATGTTACTTTTTTAAATTAGTAAATTATTAAGATTGTGTCGGACGGTTAACATGTGACTATCTGAAACCATTTCACGGAAAAACGGTACATTTATTTTTCCAAAAAAATAGTTCAAATAAAACAAAATATGGTTAGGTTAATTCTATACCACCAGTAGAATGTGTGGTTAAAATGAATTACACGATTTCAAAATCACCCTGTATATTGAATGACCTTCCTTCGATATATGTTTGTATTGTCTTTTAATTCTGTTGATAGCAGACGAGCTAACAGCCCACCAAGAGTCAGCGTTAACTATCGCTCATGGACATGCTGTATTTTTGACATCACTAAAGCAATTGAAAGCTAAGGCCTGACTAATCCGCTGTCTACAATAATCCATATTAGAAAACAATGATAAGGTAAGTACATAGTTACCGTAGCCTATGTGAAAGAGACGAGTGATAGAGAGAGATCCAACTATTTGATGTGTATCTCTCCGTTTTATTTACCCTTACACCATTTGTACATTTTTAAGCAGGAATATAGAGGATTGCTTTTTCATTAGTCGTGTTTCGACATGGAAGCGTCTAACATCTATATGTTATTATAGTCAATAACAGTATTAGCTTCAAATATCGATAAGACTTTGAAATATCTTTTGTTCTTTAATTCCGCCATTTTTATAGAAACATCACGTTTTAGGGTATGTCGCAGGGCAGTTTATAGACTAGACACAAAGTAAACTTAGACTTAACACAATCATTTTGGATTACATCATGATTTTCATTTTTAACCAGTATAAACTTGTGTCTGGTCGCCGGTGTGCCGCTACGACACAGTAGATTAAACGGACGAGTGCAGAAGTTTATACAATTTTCTAGGTTAAACGATAATTTCTATTAGGTCCCTAGTAACACTTATCTATATCAAAATTGTTTACTAACACCAGAACAAACATCCACAGTACTGCAAAGGATGCTTTAGATTACAAGTATAATAAAACAAGACAAAATAAACACTACTTTACAACACCATTTCCCCGAGCGGAAACTACCAACATAACACACTTATGACAACACGTAAAACAACAATTAATCCTGTGAATACCATCACGACTCACGAAAATAACAGACGTTGTAGACTGAGCTAATATTGTGATTACGTACTTACTGCATGATAAAGTAGTACAGCCAGCAACAGAAGTCGTATACAAATGGGAGAAATCGATATTATTTTGTTATTTCAAACAGTTTTATTAAAGATAGTTTCAGTTAAAAAATTAGGATATTTGATTCGTTAAATATTTTAAATAATTCTTTGTTCAGTTACTTATGGTGCTGGCTGTACTATGTTCTGCTAGCTGCTACCCGCGGTTCTAAGGAAAGTAACTATCGAGCAGCGATAGCTCAGTGGGGAGACCAACAGACTGCAATGCAGAGGGTCTCGGGTTCGAACCCACGTCGCGCACCACTGACTTTCGAAAGTTATATGACTTTTCGAAATTATGTGCGTATTGATTGACAATTATCGCCTGCTCCGTGCCTCGGAGAGCACGTTAAGCCGTCGGTTCTGGCTGCCATGAACATCTATGGCAGTCGTTATTGGGAGAGTGTCGACACAAAAGATCCCACTGGGTCGAAGTGTCGCCGGTCTGCACTGACTGGCCCCCACATAAGATAAGATAACTATCCAACAAAAACCAAGCAAACCCTTTAAAATATGAAGCCAGAGATGTTTTAAATTTGGCAAGTCATTTTGCCCTGTGTTGGGTATTTATTCAGGTAGGTTCTAGGTAATCTACTATAACGCTACGGGCCGTAGGAGAGCGGAACAGTTGAAGTCAGAAGGCACAGTTAATTTCCAGTATAAAAAAATCTATATCTGGTATTACTATATACTATAGTGTATGAGCCATTAAACATCAGGCGGTCTGTATATTTTTCGTGTGGTCCGTCTGATGGTAATTGATACTATAGGTTTATTTACAGCCTTATAAAAGACCTAGGATGACAAATAGGCATATGGTCCGCCTAATAGTAAGTGGTTTCAAATAACCGAGCGATCCGCTTGGTGGTAAGCTGTTACCGTAGCTTAACTGTCTTACTAATCCTACCTAATAATATAAATGCGATCACGCCTTAACTACTCGACCGATCATCATGAAATGTCGCATACACGTTATCAAGGATTCAACAAAGACTATAGTTAGACAGTTTATCTAAATGAAAGGTACCTTTCATTCAGAGAATCGCACTATTCCTAAGCAAGCGAAGCCCATGGCAAAAGCTAGTAAAACCATAAAATCTTCAATTTATTAGCGGTGGATCTTCCAAGCCAAACCTGTGCACAACACGGGTCCACACAGAATTAGAAATGATCTAACCGTTTTGTTCTGCTGATCTAGTTAACCGAGTTGATGACGTTATGCGCCATTGCTGATAAAAACACTAAATGATCTCAAGTGCTCGTGTGTTATACTTGTTATCGTATTTTGATGTGCCTGCCTCGGTGGTGCTGCAGTAGTACATACGACTGCTGTGCAAGAATTCTCTGGTTGTATTCCCAGGTCGGACAATGCGTTATCGGGTTACCTGTCATAGACTCGTCTCCTGTGACCTACAGGCGTAGTTGGCAAAATTTGGGTGTAATACTCTTCGTTCTAACCTTTCGGGCATAGAGGCGTGGTCCTATGTATGTATTTTTGTATATATTGTTGTGGCCGTCTTTAAAAACAAGCTATAAGTTTTCGCAAACATTCTGTGACAACTATACTTGAGTTCCAGTTTTCAACCAGCAAATTCAAAGTAGCTAGCACTAGGACTATCTATCCAAATATTGAGAAGTCCCACATTCTTTTCTGTCTACCCGGTAGACAATAATAAGCTCGCTGCTTATTACGTTAGACCTAAAAACATCGTGCAAAGGGGCTTTTAAAACAGTCCGATATCATATAACATTAAAAAAGACACATTTTCTCTTTGAACTGGTCGTGGCACGTCTGTCACACATAACTTCCTAACTAATAAATTGTTTGGACAAGCACGTCAACTAATACGGTAGTTCCTTGGTTTATATAAGGGTATGTCTACGACATTTATGTATTAAGAATGTATACTGATCACGGAGGAATAGAAAAAATGCTATGTTAGTCATACATTTGTGGCGCTTATATACCTTCATAGGTTAGGTCTAAATATGGTTTAAAGATTGGCAACTTGAAATGGATTGAGAAGAATATGCAGAAAAGGAATTAAATAAAGCTTCAATGAAGATTGCAGTGGAAGGGAATGTAGGTTTGTGAGCCTCCGGAATTCACAATCATCGAATCCCGGTAACAGTGTTACTTAATACGCTTACGCCGCGATTAAAAGTGACAGCACAGGCCGTGAATTTCTTGCAGGTGTCTTCTTATAGTTTCAACTCTTTGCTTGAACCTAGCAACTAACATAAATGTAAAATTAGTAACTGCAGTGAACTCACTAGCCGAAAACTGCCTTAAGCCTTATGACCTAAATGAATGAATGATTTCATTTCATTTTTTGATCGCCACACCGGTTCCCTGTAAGAGTAAGGTCGTTCCCGACGAGCCGTCTCATTAGTAACGTCATTAAATAATTGGCACGGCTGGGTTTTCCCCTTAATAAGAATACTAGTGGCTTGGATTGAAAAGATCCTATTCTTCGCCATCTTAGTCTAAATAACACATTCGCGTGACAGACGGATTCTTGTCGACAAGACCATTTAAGACAAGAGAGATTTCAATCACCCACATAGTCAACTAGGATTTTTTGTGCCAAGGTGGGTAGTTCATCGGTAGTGAAGCACCGAAAAATCACAGTAGCAGAGCGTGAGATATACCTATCTCACGCTCTGTTACTGTGATTTTTCAAGAAATAGGCTCGACTCTTACGATGTAGAATCTAAACATGGCATGTGTGATGTGGGTGGGATCTCCATATAACTGCTACTAAACTTTGCCAAGTGTTGTGGGTTCGATCCCCACACGAGACAAAGACAAAGAAACCCGCCACGACACAGGTACTTATATAAAAATATAAAGAAATTGTTTTAATATGTCATAACTTTCAGCATCACCATTTTGTTTACATCTCCATCTCACATCTATATACATTACTGGAGTTCTCACCTATTGTTAAGCTATCTATAAAGCCTAACAATAGCCAGATACGTATCATCGTCGCTTTACGCCCAAGCCCTTCGATCTCACATAGCGGAGCCAATGTCCCTCCTACAGACATTGATGAAATTTCTCGGCGCACACATGTAGGCCGTCTGAGACCTCCACGCAAGGCCGTATAATTGATATAACCAGTCTAATTTGTATTGTGATGTAACACTGTCTATAAATAGACTTTACAAATACGGGTTTTTAGTCATTCATGCATGTCAGCTTTTTTGATGTTCGAAAATTGCAAAGCCTGTCTGTCTATTTGTTTTACCTACCATTAAAAGGCTCTATCTTTCGAACCGTAAGTTTCCTTTAGCTTTTTTCACATAATGTGTGTCATTATGACAGATATTATAGTAAATTATAATAAAACACTAAAAGTACAGAAAGTTAAACGTAATAATATTATGTTACCATTACGAAATGTTCAATGTGCAAAATGGCAAACTTTAAACTAGAATTAATTATATAGTAAAACTCTTAAACAAGATAAATAATAGAAATCGGTCAAGTGTAAGTCGGGTTCGCGCCATTGTGCTGTAACTGAGCCCATGGCCGTTTTTAAGGAGATTATCGATACAAAACTATATAGTAGAGAGAAAGAGATACAAAGAGAAATGACATATAAAGCCCGTGACACAATGATGAGCTCATCCTTTCAACGATCCACAAGGTTAAACGTGGCGTCGATAATATCTTTAAACGGTCGCATTACAAGCCTTCCGTCTGGGGAAACTCCATTATTCCAAATACTTTTACTTACTTTATACTTCCGCCGATGATTTTCGGGTTCGATTCCCGCACAAGTCAAACATTTGTGTGCATGAACATGGATGTTTGTCTTGGTCTGGGTGTTTCTATGTATAATATGTATGTATTTACAAAAAAAAAGTATATATGTATGTTTATCCATTGTCTAGAACCCATAGTACAAGCTCTGCTTAGTTTGGGCTAGATGGTGTTGTGTGTATGTGGTAGAATATTATTATTATTATTATTATTATTATTATTTAATGATTTCATTTGAATGAATGGGGAATCAATACTGTCATAATAATATATTTTTTTTACCTCGGCTACCTTATACTCAAGATGTCAGTCTTCGCTGAAGATAAAAAAGATAGCGTGTAACCCACAGAGAAGAACAGCGCATAAGTATGAAGAAGAAGAAACGAATACTAAAATTAAACAATATTAATACTATACAATACTGTGTGTAACAATATTTGTCTATAGGTACTGGTTTTATAAAGAAAAAAGATTAGATTTTTTGTTCGTTTGAATGTAAGGGGTCAACTTAAAAAATACTTAACCGATTTTTAAAATTATTTTTCCATTAGAAAGCTATATCATAACCGAGTATAATAAAATATATTTTTTTTAAATACTTTTACCACCCTAACCTAACCTACTTTTACGCGGGCGAAGCCGCAGGCAAAAGCTAGTCCTTAGTAAAATAATATAAAAATATTATACTCTGGCAATTAGTCTAATAGAATAGAATTTATCTACTAAACACGGTAGCCAATAAGTCTTCGAACAATATTTTGCCTGGAGCATAACCCTGGAGTATCATTATCAATCGTTATTCCCAAAATGGCAGCTCCGTGAAAGTCTGATATTCAATCGTATCAAACCGGTCAACCTAGATATCTAACCGAATCTTCGCGATAGAATCGATCGTGTATTGCAGGTGTGTTTTACTATTTGGATCAATCATCCGCAACATTTCATTCGGCTGTTGAGAAATTTAATATCTACTATCTGAAACAACATTTATGCGCAAAAGTGTCTTTTGTATGGCACCATTCATATTTAATAAATGCCCTAAGAGTTGGAGAGAACTGCCCCCATTGCTTTTTAAGAAGACGCTGCGTAAATTCTTACTTAATAAAGCCTACTTACTACAGTGTTTTAGATTTTTAAATGAGAGGGATTTTACTATTCCTATTATTAATGTAGATAAGATTAAGTAGACCTAATTTTGTTTTATTTTCAGTATTTTAATTTAGTTTTTAAATTGAATGTGTGACAATGTATGACACTAATGTTTTTGCATGACGATTGGTAAAATATGGCTGAACACCATAACATGTTTATCACCTTTTTGTACCCATATTTGCAAAATAAATTATCTTTTATCTCTTTTATGGAATGTGCGCGATATACGGTAATAAGATTTTAAGTAGGAATAAACCATAGCTGGCCAAATTTGAGTGCGTAATACATATCTGCTTATCTTTTCGAAGTGTCAAAACATACCTATGCATATAATATTTACCATGTTAATTAGCAACTTTAGCAATATAATATGATAAGTGCAAAAAAAAAATGACAATAATTAATAAGTTTCTTACGCTATTACTATACCGCTAAAATAAGCTGGATTAAATTTCGTATGGCGATCGTCAGATTAAAGTAGTGTATACTTTATTTTTATTTTTATTTATTCATTGCACAAAACAAATTACAATCTCATTAAAAATTTAAAACAATCAAAGCTTATGTTTAGTTCTAGATTGCAACTCAACACATGTGCATACATTGAAACAATTAAACATCAAGTTAACAGACAGAAGAGATGCACAAATATACATATAAGAATATATAGGTTTACTGTAAATATTGAGAAAAGAAGAGGCTTGTTTTTAAAAAATTGCAAGAGGATTAAGAACTAACAGCATTAACAGTAAAATTCTAATCTATATGTAGGTACAAACTAGTTGTATGATATAAATAAAATCTAAATAGTACGTTAAACACACTGTTTACCTGTAAAGTAAAAACCAGGATTATCGCGTTAATTTTCCTTACATATTGTCAAATACGATACAACATGTAAAAAGTTATTCTATCGGAAATAACCTGTATACTTCATTTATTAATATATGTATATTGACAGTTGTTTGTTTACCTACCACTGTGCACGGAATACAGCGCTTTTACTAGAGACGACTGAGTGTGTGACGGCGCTAAGCGCAGACAGCACCGTCACTTCTACAATATAAGTGTCATATTTGTATAGCGTGTACCTGTCACTGACAAGAGCTTCACTACATATTATAAAACAAAATCTCCCGCCGCGACTGTCTGTTCGCGATAAACTTAAAAACTAGGAACGGATTTTCATGCGGTTTTCACCAATAGACAGAGTGATTCATGAGGAAGGTTTAGGTGTATAATGTGTTAAGGTTTTGTAGGTACTACCCATGCGAAGCCGAGGCGGATCGCTAGTATTGTACAAAATATATCAAGCGTCGCTTGTAGGCAAGTGTGCTCCTTTCTTAGTAGATTCTACATTGAAATACATTGTATCGTACGACATAAAATCGATAATTTAACTACCGTGAGTTCAATCGAATGGTTACTCTAGGAAACAACTGCAATCCTAACTCATATTATAAATACACGTTGTAAGGGGTACCTACACAGAAGGACATAGGATACCTTTCACTGGAAAAATAACTATTACTAACCTAACCTACATTTACGCAAGCGAAATTGCGGGCAAAATCTAGTAACACTAAGAACTATTGATTGTCAAGTACCAATACTCAGACTCTACTTTGAATATCAAGTCCATTGCGCTTAAATAAGGGTTCATAACATTTTAAATTGCTTTGAAGTCGGTCCATTAAGATAATACCCAAGGATTAACTTGTGTAGACCTCCCGGGCCGCGCGCTAAGTGAATTGGTTTGCCCTAGTTCCGTAATTTGTGACGTATATCTCAGACAGATTATTTTTGTCCGCCACGGAAAAATTAACCCTGGTCTGACAATTAACAACTAGGTATAAATCTAGTGTTGCGAGGGACTTTACAAACATTCAAACAACGGACACAGAACATCCAGACTCGGAACAACCTTTTATCGTTCACACAATTTTTTGTCCCGTGTGGGATTCGAACCCACAACATTCGATAGTGTTGTAGCATAGTAGCAAGACGACCATTAAGCTACTACGCCGTCAGTGTAGTCATATTGAAGTGGTTCTGATACTTGTACAAAGGGAGCTAGGTACACGTAATACGTCACAGTACTTGAGAGTGTCAAAACTGCTCAAGTCGCGAGCTCCCACTTATGAACGAGCGCCGCTTCAATCAAAGCGCTCTTGCCTTTGTCAAACATCGCTTTCACAACAAAAAGGTAGAACTTCCGTCGTCATTTCTACGCTACTTCTTTTTATTAATAACTTAGAACTTATGCAACAGTTTCCAGCAATATTTTATACATCTTACTTGTCTGAAGAATGAGGGCAGAAAGAGTGTAACATCAATATCTATCTGTATCTACCTACTTCTACATTATAATTTCATTACATATGTACATAGATACAATCACGCCTGTATATTCCTAGAAGTGTAGGCAACTGTATTATGTATTATGTCCACATTTCTCCCGCTGAGCTTTTAGGTTAGGATTAGGCCTACTTAAGTTACCTTTATCATACTCAGAAGAGGCTCGTGCCCAACAGTGGGACAGTTAATAAACGGGGCCGATTTTGTTATATAAGCTTTATTTACCACGTATGCAGGTCATTTAATCAGTCAAGCAATTACTCCATAGACGAGCACTCCATTAATTGGTAAAGATTTGACAAAAACTGAATGTTACCCAAGCTTATCTTAATACATAATTGAAAGTCACATCCAGATCAGTTCAAGCATTAAAGAGATTATCGTTCATAATTTTACTATATGAATTGATTAGATATAATTAATACAACCAAGCCTGTTATATAGTGTGAGTAGAACTAACTCAATGAGACCTACAATAGAATCGACGACATAATTATTAATATTTCCTTTTCAATATCATTGTAACATCATCTGGTGGGAGACTCTCACAGGTCACATTCATAATACACACGCACACACACACTATATTTACGGTCTAGCTAAAACTATGACATATAGCCGTTTTTACTAATCCCACCAACCACTACACACCCGTGTAGCCAATTGCAGCATTGGTGGCCATGGAAATCTCCATATAGTTCTGGAGCAAGCCAAACTTTCTTGGAAGCCGCAAACAGTTGTTCCGAAAGTGTCCCGCGTCACAGGCATATTCCTAGTGCGCGAGTTGTCATAATGAATGATAATTTAAAAAAGTGGTTTACGTTGGATGAGTTACGAAATATATTTTACAAATTTAGCAAGGTGGATAATAGATACCTACACAGTTTACAGAAAGGTATTCACCACGGCCACGTAGTATTGAAAGACCAGATTTGAGCTAAGTGATCCTGATTCCAGTAATATGTATAGCCAAAACGCTTAACCTAAACGCGCGTCAATTTGTAAGTGTAAGACACAATATTTACATAATATTTGTGTATTATGTTGTGTCTTACTACGCTTACGACTTTGTAGTGGTAAGTGATTTTGTAATTCTTAAATATACACAGTTTGCAACGATCGTTGACAGGTGAGGTGTTGGGCAGGCGAGGCGATGTAGGTCAGGGATAATCAAGCTGTTCGTTTTGACAGGCCAACTAATATTATAAACGCGAATAAGAGTTTGTTTGTTACGCTTTCACCCCTTACTACTTGACCGTTCATCATGAAATTGCGCGTACACATTGTCAGGCATACTGCAAAAAGACATGGGTACATTTCATATACAGAATACATACAGAAAAAAAGTATTGTTTCCGAGAGATAGCTAGGTATGGAATAACATACAGTGTTTCACGCCCATATATCACTAAAGCAGTAGACAGAGGTTATATAAGCATTTCACCAACTTAGTTTTAAATCCACAAACGGATCATTTTCGAAAGGACATAAATATAAATTCTCTGTTGCTAGTGCAAATTTCCTTACAAAATTACCAATAACATTGTCTTATCCGAAGATCTCTCAATCAGTTCTTACGTGTCGAATAACGAGGCATTTTAGTATCTCTTCTAGAATATTCTATAAACATCACATAGGAGCCATAATACACGGTGTAATTAACCCGACCACGGCTCTTATATACACCGGGTCATTAAATTAAATTGAGATTAACCCTTACGGTCAACGGCACTGTTAACTGTAGATTACGCGGTCAACGCAATTATTAACTTCATGATAACAGTGTACCTCAGGGTTGCCAGCCCCACTATTAATAAGGGGTAACACTGTATCGTTGATCTTGTGGCTATGCTTGCGGCCTTTGTCGTGGTTGCATGCCACTTAATAACAGAAACAAGCAAAAATACATTCTTTATGCATCTTTGCATGTTTACATGTTTTTTCTAATCTATCAATTGCTGGAATGCCACACATTATTAAAAAGCAATTGTATCTGATGTTAATAGATAGTTCGCTATCTTAATTATGGAAGTTCTATAGTCATACTAATTTTTATAGTTTCTAGCTAGATTTCAAATTGACAGCATTGTCTTAGGTATATATCTCACCCTCGTTTACGTTAGATTTGCATATTTATTTGTGAGTTTTTATGTATCAATTCAAAATGGTGTGTAGACTATAAGTCAATAATCTATATGTATTTATTAGATATCGGATACCATAAAATACCGCATCTTTTGTGTAACACCCGGACAGAAATTAACTATGTAATAGGCATATAATTTTGAAGAGTGTGTACCATGGAACCGATCTCCAGATCGCTACGCGGCTGTCCAACGATCAACCCACTAGGCTATCGCTTGTTAAACACAAAATCTATGTATCTTAACGTTTTAATTCATCGTAACATCTAAAAAATTTCATGTCTCAACATACATATTCGGTATGTTGTCTATTTCACTCGATTTGGATTTTATTTACCACCCACTGCTGACATTATAACTTTATCCAGGAGCAACGAACAAAACCTAACAAATAATAAAAGATAGTATATGATACACAGCACTCAATTGGAGCTTAACTGTCTTAATACCGGTATGAACGTGATACTTTATCTTAATTACACGTACAGACAAACATTTTACATAAATCTTTGTAATTATATTACGGAGAACGTCACTCAACTTTCTAGCTATATTTTCATGTACAAAAATGTCCAGAAATCCACAAAGTAACGGCAAAACAAACTAAAATATTAGCAAGACCTACATTTTAACTAAAAACTATTACAACCGCATGCCTACACACTTACTTGCATTATAAACCTCTCTCTTTCCAAGAGCGGTGTATCAACACTAGCAAATTTTCACATCACTATTCACTGCACAGTATCACTGAACACGTGAAGAGAAAAAAAACAGCAATTCTCGATATGAATTTGTATTATTTTCCCGGTGATTGTCGGTTTTCGCGTGACTACACGTGCGGTCTCGGCGCGGATTCTACCGTCACTGGTTTAGATCGCGTAGGGGGGAGTGTTGGTGTCATTTGTCTAATGTCTTTTTCTTTGACGCGAGTATACGCTCTCAGATAAAATTGTTTATTACTTAACCGTGTTATCACTTCTCCTCTAAAATATCATATGAGACAATTTTATGTTCATTATAATATATTACATTAGGTAAGATTCTGATAAAATTCGCAACAAAAGATGTAACCTTACTATAAAGTTGTTTGGACACGAAGATAAATAATGATTGTTAAGACAAGTACAGTTTATGTATAACAACTCTGCTGATATTGCGATATGTATTAAATATATGCACGTAATTAGAATGATCAGCTGGTTGATTGTACATATAGCCATTAGATAATATATTGAAACGTGCGGATTTATACAAATAAATATTCTTGTTATAGTAAAGACCAAATAATAAAAAACGAATTATCGCTCGCTTTAACGGTGAAGGAACACATCGTGAGGAAACCTACATGTCTGAGAGTTCTACATAATGTTCTCGAAGATATGTGAAGTCTGCCAACCCGCACGGCGCCAGCGTGGTGGACTATGGCCTAAGCCTTAAACTGAGAAGAGCCCGATGCCCAGCAGTGGGACAGTTTATATACAGGGCTGATATTACTTATTATTATTAAACTGAAAAATGGATACTACAGTTATAATCTATTTTTAAATATGATACCATAAAATATGTTGATACTATTGTTTCTCATTTTCGTTTTTAGTCTAATCTTATCATGTATATACATACTGGTATTGGTCTGTCTATACACATAACATAGTTAAAGTAAACGAATCGATGAATGTAAATCGCACATAAGATGGACGGCCTTCGGGCCAGGTGGACTGACAAGCTAAACGAAGGTAGCATCAAGTTTTGTGGCGCTAATTGGGAGATGCCTGTCTAGAACTGGACTGCATTTGACTGATTGATTTATTGTTTCATACTTTACAAGTCACTGCACAGTGCACAGCTGGCGTAGTAGTTAAAGTGCTTGTTTCGCCACGACCAATGCGCTGTGTGTTGTGGGTTCGATCCTAAACGAGGCAAAAAATTGAGTGATCCACTACTCTGAATCACACAAATTTTGGAAAAATTGTGTCAAAGACCACCCACACGCTGAACAACTGTTCAGAGTCTGGATACTCTGGATGATAGTTTTGTCCGTTATTTGAATGTTACATAATCCCCGCGACACAGGAATTATTTCTAGTCTAATAATAATATGTAAAGAAAAGAATCTAATATTAAATAATGAACTAATCCTATATAGTTTACCTACAGCCCTATGCAATATGTCAGTAATAATATCCATTGCACATACCTACTTATTTCATTTTATGATAGTTTGTCGTAACAGAATTCTCGATTACGCTGTGTTTTACGATTTTCTTGGTAATAAATAAGTTTACGATATGTGAGCAATAATAATACAATATATACCAACATCGTACAACTCGAGTTTGTTCATTCGAACACTTTAACTCCGCAACGGCTTGTCAGATTTGAATAAATCTTTTTGCGTTACATAGTCCTGTAATTACGAAAGTTTATCGTGTGTATACCATGTTTTATGCATATACTCACGCTTGTTTGTCCACATAGTTAGGGCAGAGATGTATTATATTCACATTTCTCCAACAATGTTTTAAATACCATGTAGTCTGTCGAGCATTAGAATACCAGACATAATTAAAATCTATTGTGTCTGGTCACCGGTGTGCTGCTGCGACTTAATCTATACTAATACTATAAAGCTGCAGAGTTAGTTTGATTGATTGAACGCGCTAATTTCAGGAACTACTGCATACTGGTACGAATTGAAAATTCTTTGTGTTGTATATATTATAACACGCTACGACTAATAGGAGAAAAGGATTAATTAAAAATTTTGCAAAAACAGGCATAATTATTGAAATTAAACTACTATATACGGATTTTATCGCGTTGTTTATTTGACACTTTATTACATAATTTTGAAAACTGTTACACTACTTTTACTTTTAAACTTTACTAATTTTTAAGCTAATTAAATTATTATTAAAACTATTTAGATTTAATTTAATTTTACACTTTCACTTAATACACACTAATTACACTTAATAGAGAAGATGGTTGGAATGTACCACCAGCTTGGGATCCAGTCATTCAAATAGTCAAACCCAAGAAGAAGCAAACCACAGCCAGACTTCATGATACTTTCAGCTCATTCTGCGTAAATAGAAACACCAATGATTCAATTATGTTAGGGTACTTTGAAATAACTACACTGGAACATTGAGACAACTACCATCTTAGTCTCCCCGTGACCATGGCTGCTGAAAAGCAACCGAAACGTCGGGCAAAGTGTAAAATTAAATTAAATCTAAACAGTTTTAGTAGTTTTAATAATAATTTAATTACTTAGCTTAAAAATTAGTAAAGTTTAAAAGTAAAAGTAGTGCAACAGTTTTTAAAATTATGTAATAAAGTGTCAAATAAACAACGCGATAAAATCCGTATATAGTAGTTTAATTTCAATTAATTATATTTGCGTAAACAGATGACAATATTATGGGCATAATTATCTTATGTGAAGCAGACGAAGTTGCGCGGGTCAGCTTGCAGCTTAATCAAATGCGAGCCAATCGCCATTAACTTATAAAGTTGCGACGGCACACCGGCGGCCAGACATCATAGGTTTTCAATTATGCCTGGCAATCCAACAATTAACAGGTTAACTATGTACATGTCTATACAACGTACTATATATAAGATTTTTCTAATAGGAAAGTCAATGCTGGACTCTGAATCATAAACTTAAGCTACAAGACAAAGCCGAGCAGATGTTAATATTTTAAGTAGAAATCGTTAATTGCGCAAACACGATAGTAAAACGTGTTCATATTGCATAGCGTTACTTGTTACTATTATAATGAATATTATTATATTCAGTATTATCGCTTATTATTCTAGTATTACACACGATGTGTACATTGTTTCTAAACTATCGTGACTTAAGCGATGGTTTAGACATTGCAATTCGGTTCATAACGCCGGGATAGCAACTATATATTAATTTTCATATTTCATACATTTATTTTTATTTTAACTTTATTTAAAACTAGCATTTGCCCGCGGCTTCGTTCGCGTAAGGTAAGTTAGGTTGTTAGTAATAGTACTTTAAAAAAAATATATAGTCTATGTTACTCGATGATAATATAAGTTTCTAATAGAGAAATAATTTTTGTAATCGGCTCAGTAGTTTTTGACAAAATCCTTACAAACCAACAAAAAATCAAATCTTTCCTCTTTATAATATTATTATAGGTATAGACGAGAAAAAACATTCTAGGTTAAAATCTGTATCGCAGAGGACTTTATAAACATTTAAACATCGAAGAAAACTCAGAATAAACATTTGTGGAGCAGGCAACATTTTGTCACGTGTCCCCGGGGATCGAACCCTCAATCGACGCAGCGATAGTGGCGAGGCCACCAAACCTAAACCTAATCCGTGCAGCCAGCCGGTAGGTATAGCAATACCTACTAATAGGTAAAATGAATTTGTTTGTAGGGGGTTCATCACTGCAACTTGCAGTAGTCCCAGAACTAAAATACTTGGATTTTTTTAAGTGGTTCTATTAAACGCAAACAATTGTCTCCAATACAAAGCTAGTTTGAACTATATAATTATGTCAGCAATGTGCGTCAATGTTTGTAAATTGCTTATAAAAAGAGGTGTTAACGCTAGTGCGAGAGACGTATTTAGCCTGCTAGCTTAACCATATCCAGACAATGATAACAGCATTGTTTCTGAACGCTAAAGAGCGTATGTTGATAAACGAATTAATAAAAGGAAATGCATAATAATATCAGCCCTGTATTAAACTGTCCCACTGCTGGACACAGGCCTTTTCTCATGCGAGCAGGGTCAGACCATAGACCACGACGATGGCCCAGTGCGGGTTAGCTGAATTCAAATATCTCTAAGAACATTATGGATAACTCTCAGATATGCAGGTTTACTCATTATATTTTCCTTCACCGTTAAAGCGAGCGATAATTAACTATTTAACCTGTGGTATGCCGGAACGTGGATCTACGCGAGACACAATGCTTTTTCTATTATGTCTGGTATTCCGGCATACAAGAGGTTAATTCGCACACAACTCCGAAAAGTAAAGGCGGGTACGGACTGCTGTAACGTAACATGCAATGTAACATGAAAGGAGCAGTTCATAAGTGTGGACGCAGCGCGCGCACGAACCGAGCATGTACCTACTCGCATCTGTTTCCGGCATGCGCGCGTAGCTGTTGCTGTGTCTTCTTCCTCCATTTATCGCGCGCGTTCTGCAGTACAGACACACACAACCCGTCCACACTGGCGCTCCGTGCACACTGCGCGCCCCTTTGTGTTCGGCGAAAAAACCGACAAATGGTGGATCGCGGCGCGCACGAATATAAATGCTCTGTTCGTGTGCGTAGTGTGCACGGTTTGTACGCGCAAGGCGTCCTTACTATGGGAATTCTGTTACATTGTATGATACATTGCGACAATATGGACGGCAAATTCTTTCATTGCGTGTTACATTGCATGTTACATTTCGTAAGTCTGTACCCGTCTTTAGAGATGCGCGCCTGGGGATCTACCGATTTCGAGACCACTGCATGGCAGTCCAATTTATTGATATTTAATATACACATATTCAGATTCACATGAGCATATTCGTGAAAAGTAATGGTCATTTTGAGCCACTTTTTCTAGTAATACCATGCATAAAAGGCAAATATACACATTAGCAAACTCTATGTAGGTTTTAACAGAGTAATTCCTAACATCACCTGGGATTCAAATCTAACCCTGATCTTACGATTGGTTGCGAATTATGCCACGGGATCAACCAAAAACTTTATTGTTTTTCTTTTTAAAAGGACTACTACCACATTTGGGAGTAATTCCTATGTCGCGGGGGATGTTACACACATTCAAACAACGGACACAAAGAACACCGTGACTCGGAACAACCATTTGTTGATAACAAGTTTTGTCCCGTGTGGGATTCGAACCACAACACACGGCGCAATGGCAGAGGCGATCACTTAAACCACTACGCCATCCGAGCAGTCATCTAACAAACTTAATCAATAACTAAAGTTAAATTAATTGTTCAGTCACAATAATGTTTATTTTTACCGATCAGCCGATAGGCATATTGTGTGATGTGCAGTGTTTGTAGTATGTTGAAACGAATGTATCATGGCAGTTTATCGTGTTGACACGCAAAAGCTAAATATTTTGTATCGCACGTAACGTCTGTCCTCTCTCTTATCGGAGGTAATGTGATCGCTCCATTCATTTACTAACACATGCATATTGTACTTTTAACTCGACGTAATCTCTCCGAGCGCTTAGCTTTCGCATATATCATGGATGCTTCCAAGAGGTTTTGAGTCCTGTTTATTTGCACTCGACTGATGAAAAACAAGACCGGAGTCATTACAGAAGAAAGACAAAATTAGATGTGTAAAAACTATACGAGATTTTGAGTGCCGCGTGAGAGCTCGAGTCTCTAGACTGCGAGACTGTTTAGCACATGAGTCCTGCAACTCTTGTATAATTGAGTCGAATCTACATGATGACGACTTGAAAATTAGACAAGTCCTTTGCAACAAGATCTTCTTAAGTCTCTAACGTTTTTATAGCATTCGTTTTAATACTGCGTTTTCTGTGCAAGGCCTTAAGGCTACCGGAACTCGAATTTAGGTCGAGTTCCGGTAGACTATGTAGATCGGGCTGTGTAATTTCTGTTAAATAAATCTGGGTAGTGTCAGGGACTAAACTATGTCAACTAGATGACAATAGGCTCACCTATTCAGAGTATTAAGAATGTCTATGTATACTCTAAGCTCGCCTCCTATTACGTGTGACCTAAACCATAATTGTCAACATGTGGGTGTACAGTCACCTGTAATATTGCATGGATATCTTAAAGTCCAAACTCCTGTCAATGAATATGAATTAAGAGATGGCGTTGTTTTATAAATATTGCAACGCGTACTAATTTTAGCAAATTATTATCTCAACCGAAAAAACACTCGAACACAGGGACAGAATAATGTTTGAGTTATTAAGAAATCGACTTATTTTTATTTTATAGTACTGCACCTCCATCTATTACGATATAAATAAACTAATTAACAAGTTCTTGCATCGATTTCCGTTAGATGGCGTCAATTACCCGCATATACCATTTTAGTTTTGACATGTAATACTCCTTTCGTGATATAGGCGGTAGACTATGTAATGTAATAAAGAGGATAAATTTATATTTTTGTTTGTAATGAATAAACTCAAAACTACAGGACCAACTTTACAAATTTACTTGCTACATTATCTAGATCTATCATAAGCTATATAACAGCTAATGTAGGTAGATATAAAAAATAAAACATTGAACACATTTAACATCTACATAAGTTATTCCGTTGCAAATAGGTAAAATTATGATTGATATCATTAACTAAACCTTCAATCCATTACAGTTGATTGGTTCTAATTACTAAGGTAGTTAACACAATTCTAGTTGGCTGCACTCATTAACATGACTTTTACCTCCAGGGTATACCTACCTGAGTATTACATTATTATTTACACAAGGTGTCTGATCTTGTAGGTACAAGAATCCCAACTTATATTGTAAATGCGAATGTGAGTTTGTTTGTTGGTTACGCTTAATTTACTACTCGACCGATTATCATGAAATTTCGCATACACGTTGTCAGGGGTACAGAGAAGGACATAAGGTATACCTATCATCCAGAAATAAAGTACTGTTCCCGAGGGATAGAAACTAGTTGACATAACCTACAACTAGACGAGCACAGCACCGGGCTCCTACAAAATATTCGTCTTAAAAGAAGTCGGTTAAAAGAGAGTTTAGAGACATACACATACACATAACGGACACGAAGTACAGCCAAACTCAAAACAGTTATTTGTGGATCACACAAGTAATGTTTGTATGGGATTCGAAGCCGCAACACTTTCTAGGGATGTAGCGGCGAGGTGAGTGACCACCGGCCACAGTTCCAAAGACTGTGCTCGTACTGAGAATTTCTTGACAGAAAACCCCAATTGAACTTGACCAGACCCGGAAATAAATAAACTTAGCTAGATTAACTTTTATAACGATTCAACTATTCGTATTTACACAATCTGTGACGTTTTAGATGCTTTTCAGTCACAGTCACAAGGGGACTAAGATAGTCATCGTCTCACTGTCTTAAATTGTATTTATTTTAAAGCATACTGTAAAGCAAACTTTTAAAAAGCATAATTTAATTATTACTGTACCGATTAAATTCGTGGAACATCTGTTCTACGAAATTACGTAACAAATAATTACAAACGGTTTATCAATCACGGCAACGGTACCCAAGCCAGGTTTAAATTCTATCATTTGTGGCATCGTTAATCCGTTCTAGATGGGAGTCGAGTAGTTCTAGGAATCAAATGTGTTCCATTGAGAAGGTACATTTAGGCGCGGATCGCGGCCCGGTATGGTGTTGCGGTAATTTACAACATCAGTAGCAACGGTCGCGCGTCTGCCGATCAGAGCCAAGGGTATCGGAATAAAATCTTATTAAATAGATACACATACATAGCCTCACGTCTAAATCCCCGAAGTAACACCTACATTTGTCTTTAGGTTAATTATTTGTTCTTTTTTAAAAGAATACAGTTTCCTCTCTTTTAATAATTCCTGTGTCCTAAGCCTACAACGGCATAGAAGGCGTAAGTTTTAAGTAGAAAACCAAACCAACTGCTTTCTCTTTGATTTGCTTTGTTTGCTTAAAAAGATAACTCTTACACTTGGACTAAAGCCTGTTTTACACAAAGAACACCCAGACTCGGAACAACCATTTGTGAATCACACAAAGTTTTGTGTTTTGATCGAACCCACAACACTCGGCGCAGTGGCAGTGGTGAGGCGACCACTTAAACCATTACACCATCCGTGCAGTCAAACGTGTCCGACGTGTATGAGCCTATTCCCTTCCCTTCTGCTTCTGTTGCCAGAATTTGTTCTGCTGCAGAAGACTTCTAAATACCCAATAACACCTTGCCTGATCTGTGAATTAACGGCACCGTCACGGTAATGTTATCTAACAGTATTCTATCATATAAACGGTCGGAACGCGAGTCATACCTACGCGCCTCGAGGCCGGTATGCACTTGGTTCGTAACCAGTCACGAATGCGCCGCAGCAATGAACGGACAGTGGTTGGGTTAGATATTATATTGTTAGTATATAGTTTTGTAAGCAGTAAGCGTGAGACTTGTTAATGATTTAATGAAATGAAATTGTTGATTGAACTAAGTACATATACTTACATAATAATTATGGCAAAGTACAATTGTAAACAAAAGTATTTTAATTGACGTTTTTATCCGAATGCGGATATATTTTATACTATTAAATTTAACAATAAAGCTTTTCGTATGTCTCAGTCGAGACGCAAATATATTTCAGCCGCAAATATATAAGGTTGTTTTTTTATTAAATCTACTAATGAAATGAAACCTATTTCATTCACAACAAATGACATTTTTTTATAAAAAATATAATATTTACAATCACTAAACTAGAAAGAAACTCAAGTAGGTAGATGAAATTACAATACTGTAGGTAGGCAGCCCTCTCACGTATACGCGGACCGCGCGGCTTGAGGTAATTATTTCAAGGACAGAGCCGAGTTACAATAATGTTAGATAACATTACCGTGACACCGTACTATGTTATTGTATAAACCTCTTGTCCATCCAAAGATTACCCGGCAATAATTACTTTTAATGATAAGGCTGACCTTCGTACATCATAATAATTGGTGGGTATGTACATATTTTTTACAAAACTGCTTCATTATTATATTCTAAACACACAGTAGCTGATAGTCTCTATATAATTATTAATTAGACATACATTAATTACGTTTATAATAAATGTCGAGATCATTCATATTAAAACGTCATTTGATCGGATTTGGATAAATAAATTGATTTATTGATAAACTGCGTTGCAAAGCTACATGACTAGCGGTCGCCAAGTGGCCGAAATTCGCCCATAATTGATTTAAATTTTAAGTTTATCATTATTAACCCATTCGCTGTCCCGTGATAGACACAATAGAAAATCTATTGTTATGTATCATATGTGATTCATCGGACAGGGAACCTGTTAAGGTTTTGTTGTCTATAACTATACCCTTATAATCACATTTCATTTAGTCACCTACTCCATATTACTTACCTACATAATTATGTAACTATAGTTACGAAGAATTCTACAACATCAGACGAACAATGCCGAAATATTAAGAACGCGATTCGACTGCGTCTGTCAAATGCATGGTTGTGTGCGTGTAGTGTTATTTCATAAATTTAATGTATTTCTAATGCATATTTAATAAAAATATTAGATTCGCCACTCCTTCTTAATATAAACTTTAATTGTGATAAATAGTTATGTCTGTATATCCACCGTTTGGCTACTATATATAATTCTTTTAATTTAAAAAGTAGTTTTCATGCACTCTATATAAACTGTGCCAAATCACACTTCCATATGCGCGCAATAAAATCTGAAAGGGTACAAAGTTTTTGCTTCACGTATAATATATATCTATACTTACCGTATTAGGCGATCCGCTGGTGACGATATTTTCAACGGACTGTAAAGTTCTGGTTATTGCCGCCTATTCAAAAGGTCACTGAAATCCTTTGCCGGAGGAAAGATAGTGCTTCAGGAAGGAGGATTTTAAGGATCTTTGACCTCAAGTAACGCTAAATAATGGTGTATCTAATGGATCCGTTACTAGAACTCGAACCGGCAACTGTTCTAAAACTTTTAAGAACCTTTATTTTACCAATTCATATACATACATTCAGAGAGAGCGAACGATGGTATTTTATACGATACGTTGCCGTTCAACGTGATGATAGCGGCGAAATGCGAAGGCGGCTGCCGGTGATCATCCCCATTATTTGTTGTTTATCCAACTATGCGATGGAACGATGATATAATATAACGATGGAACCGACATATATTCAAAACCAATATATTGTCTCCTAAACAGCATTGCAAAAGAACTCTTGGTTTATTGAAATTAAACTGCTATATACGGATTTTATCGCGTTGTTTATATGACACTTTATTACAAATAAATTAAATCTAAATAGTTTAATAATAATTTAATTAGCTTAAAAATTAGTAAAGTTTAATAGTAGTAGTAACGTAACAATTTTCAAAAATTTGTAATTAAGTGTCAAGTAAACAACGCGATAAAATCCGTATATAGCAGTTTAATTTCAATGAATAATATTCGCGTAAATAGAAAACTCTTGGTTTCTTTAAGAAAACCGAAATGAAGAGGTGCATGTAGCAAATTTGTACCGGTTAATCCTAACCGTGTCATCGGTTCGTTTGCTCACTTAACACAATATCCTCATAAAAATGTAACAATAAAGATACGTAAATCATAACACAAGGCATAATGCAAGTGAACACAAATATGCGTCAATTACTCGCTTAGTTTGCTTCGTGCTATTCTGAGCTGCATGCATTCATTCAATGCGAGGAATGCGGCCATTTTTTGTTTAAGAAATACATACACATTTTTGCATAACCATCCGATAAACATCATTTTTAATCAATTGAAAAAGACACGAAGACGGCAAGAAAATGTATAAAGTATTTACTTTTATGAATAAGAATCTCATCACTTATAATTTATTATGCTTCTTGGTTTAGCTTTACTTTTCGAACTAAGATACGACGCGTTTTGGAAGGATTTTTAGTATAAATTGGAATAATGAACTTTGGTACAGAACGATTTGAAATGTGTAATGTATAAAATAATATAGTTAGTGTGATTAATATAAAAATATAAATACCATTGAATTAATATTAACGCATTAGAATCTCGAAAAAATTAAACTGTTTAACGATAATTTAGTTTATTATTAACAACATAATTGATCGTAATAATTAATTAATTATTATCAAACGCATACTACTCGATATTTTGTGGCGATGAATAAACCTAGCGATCTTATCGATTAATCGTGTCAACGATAGACAACAAACAAACAGTGACGTCTGAAAGAATTGTGCAATACTTACTTATTGAGGTAATTATCAATTCGTATTAATTGTATTGTATAAGTATTTCGAAACTTACTAAGAACCTATTTATCAATTGGTACTGGCCCAGTGAATGTCACTTACGTCTTTTATTTCTAATTAATCAGACATAGTTAAAAATCTATTGTGTCTGGCCACCGGTGTGCTGCTGCGGCTCAATTGATTACCTAACTGCGTAGGAAGTATTTAGAAGGTCTTTAAATGGATTGTAGCCATTAAAATAATTCTTGGCGAACCTTAATTTGTCGGTGTCTGTTTTAAAATCGGCAATACAAGGCCTTATTCAAGATTTGCAGCATCGTAAAACTCTTCTGTCTTTGATCTCCTTGCTTTTAAGGTTCTTTAGATATTTTGTGTAATACTAAGTAGATAGGTACCTATTTGAGTTACAGGATGAATGCGCGAGCGATCCCTGCGTCCCGGCCATAGATCTACCTGATAATGTGGCCAAAGATAGGCCAGGTAATTCTGTACATCTATCCCCAGGTAAGCCCAAGATAACCCCTCCACCCGCCACGTGGAGGGGTTAGTCCCCCATGTGAAAATAGAAATAAAAGATAACCTGTATGATAAAAATACCTGCTGAAAGACTAATAAAAGAGAAAATGGTAATACGTAAAAGTACCAGACATTCATAAACAGACATAAGAGTATTTATTAGACCAACGGAAGCCGATTGGCAAGTAATTAACAAAAAAACAACTTACCCGATCAGATATTGCTTCTTCCATTTTCCCGCGCTTCAATCCCGGCGCACGGATCACATTCACCGGTGGCGCCACCACGTTGCTGGAGGAAGGCGGCGTACCGCCATTCCCGCTCACAACCGGTATGAAACCGGCCTCCATGTTATTATCAGGTACTAAACATTTCAGCCACTTGATAACAGATGGCGCTAAATGCAAATTAACTCGAACGAGCAATCCATTGCGCGCTAGATGGCGTTGTTATTTAAATTTTATCACATATACTTATCCGTAATTAGCACTAAGAAAATAATACACTTTATCACTTAAAAATGCACTTATTCAATTCACTGTATGCAATAATGGACGTATTTTGAGTCACTAGCCATTTTTAAGGAACTGGTTTTTGAGCACAGTACGATTTTTGTTACTTTACAACTTTGAGCATGATTTTTGAACGGAATGCGTAATTTGACACATGGAAACACAATTTTTTACACATGAATTATTTAAATTCACAACAAACTGGAGCTTTCTAGATATTTTTGTTATTCTTTTTTTAAATCACATCGTAGACGAGTCACCGTGTTGGCGGTTAGACATTTTCTGCATAACAGAGTGCCGTCTCACTCATCGCCCCATCTGCGAAAAAGACAGAAGAACACTTTAAGTTAATTGACAAAACAACATAATTATTATAGTACAGGTTTCTACTTCAATAAACGTAGCGTAGAAGTTGTATTTAGAAGCCAAGCTTATAAAACACGAAATTTTATTATGTAGGTTTAATAATTAGGGTGGATGCCTGGCTGATGGGTCTGGCCTTTTTCGCCTCTTTCTTTATTAATAAGATTTTTGCAGTTAATGAAAAAATCTTGTCCATCACCGAGTACCGGGACCAAGGCGTTGATGATGGGACGAATTAGGTAGCTACATGAGAGCCTGGTGTTAACTAGCCGCATAATAGGAATATGTGGAAAAGCGAGAGGGAAGCTTTTGCCCTGCAGTGGGACAATGCAGGCTGAAATTAAAGAAAAGCCGCCGAGTAGAAAAAGTCTTAAGACACATTAGGTACATGAAAGGACAGCATTAGATCCAGGATGGCCGCAATTGAGACCCAGTAGTCCATATTGGGCAAATACACCAATTAATATTAGGCTATTATATAATTTAATTTAATTTATTAATGATATGATTTTTCAAAGATAAAAATTGGACTAAAAGGCTGGTACTTATTCGGGACAATCACCCTACTAGACTTACTTCACAGGTGCAACGAAAAAATGGGTTGGTATTATTTCATTAAATTGAAATTTAATAGTGATTGGATGAATGCAGAACAGATGTAATTTGCTACATAATTGTTTGAATAAATTGGTGCAAAATGAAAGCAAAACGTTTTTTTTACAAGCGGACAGTCGTGTATGTAAATTTTTATTTATTGCGGCATGCGACGGTGTTTACAATGTGTGAAATAGATGCTATCTGATAAACCAAGAAGTTCTTATTACTACAAGACTCTTAAACAAGGTGTTTATTTATTTTTATTATTATTTCGGACTAAATTAGTGCCTTAGTGTGTGTGTGTGGTGACGACCATTCAATCTCGCGTTAGAGAAAGCGCTGTTGTAATCTGTGTTTAGGCAATACTTAGTAATAGGACTATAGTTTTATATACACCACGATGTTAGCATTTATAATCACTTGCCGCAACAATTATATGGATGACTTAATTATAAGTCTAAAACTCATTTGCTTAAAGGGCTCATTCAAGAATTATTTTATTCTATAAACGAGTATATTGAAACAGGTATGTTTAATGTTACTATTTAATAAAGCGAATTAGGTACATACCTAATTATAAACTGTATTTACATGCCATAAGGCTGGTGGCAAATGTGTTGTTATAATCTTGTATTACATCATATGTATAATAAACCACATTTTAGCAAATAAACTATTTGATTTGGCAGACAGGCTTACAACCCACCCGATGATAAGCGATTACCTTAGCCTATGGAAGACTGTAACACCAGGCGCATCACCTTTTAAAAACATACAGGTATAGGGGATAGGTTATCATATCTTTCAAGCACTTAGGTCTGTCTAAGTTGCCTAGCTATATCGTTTGTAAACGTGAAAAGGATCGCCATCATGTGGCAATAGTAGGTAACTAGCGAAATGTATTTAGTGTTGAGTGTAATACATTTGTGAAGGTGTGGTTTCAAGATATGCTGGTGTGAGGCACCGTAATTTTAATAATATTGCGGTGTAACTTATCCCCAGGCCGCCTCGATACTGTAGCGGTAGCGTATACGACTGCGTTGTATTTGACCCGGGTTCAATTCCCGGCAGTGATATCGAGTTTATCTGCCAAAAAAATCAGCAACACGAAATCAAAAGCTGTGTCCGGTAAACAGCAATATGCTCGCCGCCTAAATTACATAACCAAAGCTGACGAAATGCTGGTGTAATAGGTACATCTCTGTCTATCCTTTGGGAATATAGGCGTGAGATTGAGGGCCTATGTTACCTTCAAATTCATATCGTTTTAATAAATATATTTTTAATTCGCGCATCCTATTTTTGTTAACTTACCGAACCTTTTTCATCTAAAAACCATGCAAGCACGATTTTCAATCCACACCAATAAGTACTTGTTCGAAAGCAACCAAAAATAATTACATTTTACAGTTATAATGATAAACAGTTGCCGTTACTTGTCTTCCTATATTAAAAAGTGAAAGTATTAGAATCTAGCCGAGGAGAGCCAGGCCTATTGTGAGGCTTCGCGTTTTGTATCTCAGCTCGGACAAAGGCATCGTTTGAACTCACTTACATATTATTATGCTGCGACCATTCTAAGGTTGCTTATAAGCAATTTGTATTAGAGCAAAAATCATAGATTCATTTAGGTCAAAGTAATACTTATGAACGTCAAAATATATAGTTTAGTGAGTTTACTGAAGCTACATTTAGTTGCTAGGTCAGACAAAGGACCTTTGAGCCATTAAGTAGAAACCTGCAAGAAATTCGCTAGAGATAATACAGTGCCTAGACAAATTTCTAAGCTGTTCCCAGTTTCATCCACGGTTATGATTACTGTCCCGCCCCCGTAGCTCGTAGCGTGATGTTTTATAGTTCATAACCTTTCTCAAGAATAAGGGAAAAAATTATTTCTAAATTACAACTGGTAGTTCCAGAGATTAGCGAGTGTAAACAAAACGAGAACTTTCGTTTTGTTATATTAGTATCGTTATCCTAACTGATATTATAAATGAGAATTACGGTTTGATTGTTACGCTTTCACGCCTAACTACTCAACCAATTATCATGAAATTTCGCAAACACCTTGTCAGGGATAAAAGGACACAGGGTACTTTTTATCTAGAAAAAACTACTGTTCCCGGGCGAGCGAAACCGCGGGTAGAAGTTAGTAGACATACAAAATTTCTATCTATTAGTACATCTAGACCTCCACATTGTACATAATATTATATATTGCGACACAGCTCTAAACGGTTCGACATATGTATGTTTAAAATACCTTCGTGTAAATTTTGCTTTTTTTACAGTAACGTCTATGTGTAATAACACCTCAGATCAGCAATCGCTTTCACTATTCTGCCACTTAATCATATAGGCACACAGCATGTGTCTGTCACTCGGGCGTCGATGAAGTCGTGTATAAAAGAAAAGCACAAACAACTCAACTGCAATAATGGTTAAAGCTGTGCCCACTGCTTTGGTTTAGAATACTGTTCACGACGGCCATTTTCTTTTTACCAAAAATAACATACTCTATGAGTCCCTCTATGATAGATCCAACATTTATGCCGTTTTAGCTACAAAATAGCAAAGAAATATTGTATATTATATTATATAAAAATATTATTAGAAATATACATACATACACCATAAAATCGTGGATTACTACTTATGCCTGAGGCAATCGCGCAAAAAATAAGACATGTTACCCGAGCCACATAAGATGAATTACCATTTTCATATGCGCTACTACGATAACTAACCTACTCACCTGAGATTATATTTTTATTGCCAACCAAGGACTAAAATATTATCATAAAGCGAATTTTCGCACAAACATAGGAAAAGATTGTATTTACGGACTACATTATATCGAATTGTCTAGCACCTTACACCGTACAAGCTCTGCTTAGTTTGGGCTGGACGGTGTTGTGTGTATGTGGTAGAATATTATTATTATTATTAATTATAGCAGGATATTGCTGATAATATAACATCGTAATTATATTTAAAGTAAGTACGTATCCCGAATAAGGAAATCATTCCTGTTTAGCTTCGGAAGCCACAAACATTCAAACAACAGAATACTCAATGCAGTGGTAAGACGACCATTTAAACCATCCGTGCGATCGGAAATTTATACTAATATTATAAAGCTGAAGAGTTTGTTTGTTTGTTTGGCTGAACGCACTAATCTCAGGCACTATTGGCCGAATTGAAAAATATTTTAGTGTTGGATAGCCCATTTATCGTGAAGGCTATAGGCTATATAACATCACGCTACGACCAATAGGAGAAGAGCAGCAAAATTTTCAAAAACCGGGTAGGTGTGAAGCAGACGAAGTTGCGCGGGTCAGCTAGTAAATTATATAGCTTCTAATACGTATATATTTACAAATAACGGCCTTCAAAATTACCTACAACATTCTAAATCAAAAAGTTGACAAGCCTATATCCGATATATTATATATCAATGAATGACGTCGGAACAGCGATGATTTAATTTAAATACGTTCTTGCATATAACATCTTTCCGACCTTCACGCTAAATTGTGTCAATAGGCACAGTAGGTATGGCCAGAGCCGCTCCTAACAAAACTTAGTATCATGCCGTACGATTAAAATAGAGGTGTGTCACGCCCACACATCCACAGTCATGTTTATGACTGACTTTAGTGGGAGATCTCCGTTTATGGCAAATCTTATGGCCAGCGTTGAATTTGCAGTCGAAAGTATCCTACAAGGCTTTGCCTAATATCGAAATTTAACCTACGATCTATTAAACATTTTTCCAGGGTCAGTGGTGCGACCTAGCTTATTAAGCAAGGTTATCCCAGTTTGCTTTTCCAACACAATATAAGGGATCGCCGGCCCTTGAATTGTTTTAGAGAAAACATCATGACTCTTTAAATTTACTATTTTCGTTCAAAAGGCTGGCTACTAACTCACGTCACGAGTATCTCGGACCCTGAAATCTTTTTCCTTTCTACCAATAAATATCCTATTTATTAAATTTTTAGTTTATTTTTGTTTAGGTGTCAATACAATCTGTTATTTATCTTTATTTTTTTATGTCTCGTCGTAATAATATGGGTTATGTATTCATATTTATGATAAGAACCCTACTGTAAAACTAAGCATATCGTTATTGTGTTTCATCCCCAACAAAATGAAATGATAAGTAGTCACAGAGCCACCAGCCCTAATTATTAATACTGCGTTGGTAGCAAAAACTTTGACGACTCCAGCCTCGAAAGTAAATAAAATAATACTAAATAAATGGGGTATGAAATATCAAAGAAAACACGTCCTGTAGCAATGAGTTCTAACTATTTATAGAACAGCAATAATAGGAAGCAATTAAGGACAATCAAAGAATTCTCATCCCAGCACATCTTGTGCTGTTTAGAATAGAGAAAATTACATTGATTAGGAGACAAAAAAATGCTAGTTCGTTACAATGTCACGCAGTTTGGTGGATACTCGAGTCTCAATTTCACCAATTCGACAAAAGAAAAGGAATACCCAGTTTATGCGGTTAGCGCGTGTACCTTTGCGTAGTAAATCTATCTCGTTAGCTGAGCGCAAATTTTATATAGAGATATTTGTAGTGCCTACATTCTGTGTACTATCGGTTGATTTATTTGACGTCAGCGACGCTAGCATTAAATTAATTGCACGTTGGAGCGAGAGATCGAAAGTCCACTCTAATAAAACTTGCATAATTAGAAATTAAAATACAAGTTTGATTATAATTATTTAAATGTTAGGCGATAGATCGTGTCTGCGGCGTCAGTCACTCTCTGGTCATAAAATGTATACCAAGAAACCGAAAAATACAAAGAGAAAGGACGTGATACAAATGATGAGCCACTTCCCTATACTAACAATTACAGAATCCCATTTACAGAAGAAAGGAGAGTACAAAAGAAGCTTTTGCTTCGTAGTGAAACTACCACTATTCTACTAATAAACAACACATTAAAATTTTACTTAATCTGACTGTCATCATTCTTCAACTCAAATGTGGCATACAGATACACCCTAACGAGATAAATCCACAACGTAAATTGCCAGAAGCCAAAGGTCTGTACTGCCTGTTTTACGTGTATTACAGTATTGTTTGTTCGTGTCAGCGTGAACCGACACTGACGACGTGCAATATAAACGTGGTCAACCCACCAAACACAGTCCAAATACAAAGAACCGGCACCAAATCACTAAATACGTATCTTCCATTCAACTTAAAAGTATCTGTGACAAAAATGTTTGTCGGTAAGTATCTCATTGTTACGTGTTTCGCAAGCGTTGCGTGCGATTGCGTACGGTTGCTCCGTATGCAAATATTGGTTACCAGTTTGGTTGCGCAACCGTCGGTTAGACACGCATCTAGTTGTGATGTTAACGTGGTAAGCAGCGTTAGGTAAACAAGTCCTACGCAAGGTCACGCATATTTAATTTGTTATTTGCTCGTTATTCAGGCGTTGGAATTTACATAAGTGTTTTCTGATTAATATTATATACTTAAATAGGTATGATGGCCAAGTTTACTAATATATGCTTCGATATGTCTGACTGCTACTAAGTTATTTGACCGATGTCCTGTTTCCGGCTGTTTACGAAGAGGTACCTATACCGCTTAGAACGACAAATGGTGCTGCAGTAGTGAATGCGTCTGCTGTGCAAGAGGTCAATGCTAAGAATGCGGGTCTGCCAAAGTATTATTGTGTTGTTCTGTGAAGAAATTAAGAGGAAGTAGATACCTAGTAAAACGCTCGTCTCCTATAACGTCTACGTGGGATCTAAAACTTCTTAAATGTGTGTGTAATATACCTCTGCTTACACCTTTCAGGGCAATAGGCGTGAGACTGTTATGGAGTATGCTATTGTATATTAATTATCAAGTAAAAAATTGCTTGCATTGGTTTTCATATTTCTCTCTATGCACCAGTTTTAGGCAGGGCGTGCTGTATCGTTGACCAAAGCATCGCTTTACATCAAGCGCTATTATGATCAAACGCAGGTCTATCCGAATTAATACTACAAATACGAAAATGAGTTTGTTTATTAACCTCCGAGTCTTCTGCAAAGAGGTTAATGAGAACACTATGTGGTTCTGTGTCTGTCTGTTAGTGACAGGCATAGCTCCGGAACCACTGGACCGATTGACTTGTAACTTGGTGTGCAGACACCTTAGGGTCATCCCTCGAGTTTAAATACGGGCCCTGTGGGTCAAAAGACTACCGAGATATAGAGGTCACAAGGTCAGAAGATATCCAGCAACAGAGTGATTTGGAAGTCCAAGGGAGAGGCTTTTGCCCAGCAGTAGGACATAACAAAAAGGCTGATGAAAAATAAAAAAAATATAAAATGATTACATGATGACGAAGAGGTTGAATCCTGGGTTTTTACACCCATCTCGTTTTTTATTTGTTACGTCTTCACGCCCTAACTACTCGACCAATCATTACGAAAGTTCGCTTTCACGATGTCAGGGGTATAGAAAAGGACGAAGGGTAACTGTTATCTAGAAAAGTATATACTGTTCCCGTGTGATTAAAATTTATTGACATAATATAAATTAGCGACCAAAGCCATGGGCTAAATCCAGTAAGAAATAAAAAATATACCCTTCCTTCTCCTTCAAGGTATGCAGCATGCTAACTCAACATCAGAAATAAGATGGCATCAATGTTTCGATTATTTTTATCTAGTGACGCGAATCGAGAGAAACGGGCTAGCTATCGACTCGGATTCTCGTTACCGACGGTGAGTTAGACACTCCATCGCGTATGTATCAAAGAAAATCAAAGACCGGTAAAAAGCATGTCGAACTTGCGCGAAGTAGTAAACATTTTCTTTTTTAACATTACGACAGAAGTAGCTTACTAATGGAGCACAGCAGCAAGAGCCACCAATGGATTGCCACACAGAAGTCTCGAGTTCGATCCCAAACTTAAATACAGAGAGGCGACTCTCTGTATTTAAGTTATGTACGTATTAAATAGTTAATTATCGGTTGCTTTAACGGTGAAGGAAAACATCGTGAGGAAACCTGCATGTTTCAGAGTTGTCAATAATGTTCTCAAAGATATGTGAAGTCTGCCAACCTGCATTGGGCCACCGTGGTGGACTATGGCCTAACCCTTCTCACACTGAGAAGAGACCTGTGCCCAGCAGTGGGACAGTTTAATATAGCGCTGATCTTACTATATACTAATGGAGTAAGAATTTTCAAATCAGTATATTAGTTTTGAGTTTATTCATTACAAATAAATATACAAATATTTCCTCTATTTAAAAAAAAAAAAATTCTAGAAATTTTGCGTTTTCAATTTTCTAGTATTCTTGTTAAGACTGCGCCGAGCGAAATGTGCTAAAACAGACGGTCACAGTTAAGTGAATAAAATCAACACTTTTTGTTAAATACAAATATAAAATTTACATTTATCATAACAATGAATTTGTTTACAATTACTCCGTGTAAAAAACTTAAAATAATCAATATTTTAGTCTACAAAATTACGTAAATTTGCACGAAAAATGCAAAAACGTACGCTCGTGTTACGTGATTTTTAGATTATAGCAGTAGAAATAAATCTTATTTTACAGCTTAAACGAAATATGAATAGTTATATTACAATTTGTCCGTCCCAAATATTTAAGTTATTGGTTAACAATAAAGATACATATTTATCAAAAAAGCACTTCAAATCCTCCATACAATTTGACTATGGCGGCCGCGCGCCGATTTGAATATGCGCCGCACGAGCTCTGTCATTATGTCTTACGCTCGGCGCAGTCTTAACCCCTCCAGCTAAGCTACAATGCTTGCTCTTTATAATATTAGTATAGATATACTGTAAACAATTCAGTTGTTTTGGGCACAAGCTACACACAAATGATGGCTGGCTTTAGCGTGATGTATATAGTACGTGGATGCGTCATACGAGCGCCAGCACCATAGCATGCTATTTCACGTCATTCACGAATATTTCATCCTACTTATATTATAAATGTGTAAGTTTGTGATGGATGGATGTTTGGATGAATGAATGTTTGATACTCTTTAACGAAAAAACAACTGAACTAATTATGATTAAACTTTATAGTATTATTGCTTATTCATCAGAATAACATATAGCTAACGCTATTTCTGTGTGAATTGTGCCTTAAAATGCCATAGGGGTGTATGTAGGACCTGTCTATATCACGTCGTGCAGAATTGTATTATATTATCATTTGAATACAACAATACGCATCACTACAACGCCATATTGGGTGATTAGCACAATAAATCATGCGGGTTTCCTCGACACGTTTTCCTCCACACGTACAATACATTGAAATATTTTAATGGTTGGTTGTATATTTACAAACATATTACCTTTTTTTTTACCTGGGGGTATGCATTGACCCATATCCCTCCGCGAAGGCGGGCGGAGGGGCTATGTCGGACTCACCGGGATAAAAAAAAGATGTTAAAATGATGATATTAGATCCCCCGGAATACCGACTAAACCTACCACAGTGTTCCGCGACAAAACCGCAATCGGCGGGGCTGCGCGAATCACTTGCACATGCGATCGCGACCCCGCCGAGGTTTCGGCTCGCCCGCGCTGCCGCCGTATGAAACGGCAGGCCACTACACAATAAGACCTACCCTTTGGTCACTTCTCAATAAAACCCTACTGTCCCATCCCTAGAGGGGAGACGGGGAGACTCGACAAAGAGGCGCGCGTGGGAATACGCACGCCGCCTCCCGGACCTCTGACCTCTGCGGTCCTCTGCGGTCAGAGAGAGGGTTTAAGCGCTCTCTCTCCCGCTCTGTCGCCTCCTTGATGGAAATCACTTTCTCACAGAAGGAGGCGACGGCGTTTCAGGACCTCTCACTCCAGACCATAGACTGAACTACGGCCGGGAGAGAGAGGGTAACCAATCCGTCTGCCGCGATCAATTCACGGCGCTGCGATGCCCATGCGGGGCAATCCGCCAAAGTGTGCAGCGCCGTGTCCTCAACAACGTCGCAGCAGTGGTGAGAACAAAAATCTCTTGCCGGCCTATACGACACAGAAACTGGCCAAAACAATCGTGGCCAGGGTGCCATGCCGCCTCTCCAGCCATCGTCGTCATTACTATTTTATATTGAGTTAAGAGCTTTAACGCCATGTAGCTTGTGCCGAATGACAATGTCCGAATAAAAGACACACTCTATTTTTTTTTTTTTTAATAATTAGTTTGTTTGTGCTTTACTTGCGAAATGTTATATGACACTCTACAGACTAAAGTAAAAGTGTAGGTATCATCATCTTAAACCAACGAAGTTTCATCAATATATCATTTCATAATAATAACAAATAAAATTATATTTACCTTTATCTTCTTTATCATGATCATCATACAATTTTGTATATGGGTTGTCAAGTGTAAGTACAGAAAAGGACATAGGGTGTTTGTTTTATCCCGAAAAAAGTACTGTTACCGAGCGAAACAGCGAGCAAGAGCAAGCATAACTTAAAGTCACGACCCATCGAGACAGCGTAACAACAGACAAAATGTGTCATGCGTCCCTGCCGAACTCTTTAGGAATAAACAAGCGTGATGTTATGTCCAAGCTGTTGTTAATGTGGCTGTCACGATTCACGGTACGCGTGGAATAAACCGTCGCCATTGGACGTCTAGTCAGGTCTAGCAGTCACGAGGATTCCTTGATTTATGCCGTCCAGCAAACCGTATGAATATTGAGTCGCGGCTGAATATAGATATGCCCTTTTGGGTGCCACGATTACAGTCGGTTCTGTGACACAGATTACTGAGATAAAGATGGCCGGCTTTATACAACTAACTCTACGTGTAGTAGAGCCTCGCTGATTTCAGCACGAATGGGCCAAATCGACCGGAGAAGAACTACCCTCTCACAGAATATCGACGTAAAATAGCAGTATTCCTACTGTTGTGTTTTGTTCGGTGGGTGAGTGCCAGAGGCCCAATCACCCTCTTTCCCCCTCACCGCTCCTTCTCCTTCCCACTTCCTTTTATTTCTAAAGGGTCGGCAACGCGCAAGTGATGCCTCTGGTGTTGCAGGCCTCCATAGGCTACGGTGACCACTTACCATCAGGTGGGCCGTATAGGTACCTGTTTGCCACTTTAGTGGTATAAAAAAAAACTTGGAAATATACATTATCTTTCTTTCTTTCATTGTTTTTAATAAAAATACTGCCGCAATAGGAATAATTACTGTGTCACGGAGGACTTTACAAACTTTCAAACAACGGACACCCACATTCGGAACAACAACGTTAATATTCAAGCAAATTTGCAATACCAGCCTTGTCCAAAAATATACGCTACTTACCTACCTATGTATAAGAAAATGGTTTGATCCTAGTCTAGAACGCTAACAAAGTTGGCTAACTTTGCACATCTTTGAGAACATAATATACCCTCAGATATGCAGATTTCCTTAACCGAAAAATAACTCTTCAAAGTCAAGTCAAAGTCAAAAATTATTTATTAGGTCATTTAGGTTACATTGTGACACTTGTGAACGTAAAAAGCTTTTGGTTAGGGACTGCAATGTTACTGAAGTTACATTTAGGTTAGTTACTCGGCACGGTCGATACCTACAAGAAACTCAAAGACACTCTTTTAAATCGCAATTTAATTATAATGTCGCCTAACAAGTTATATTAAGACTAGCCAGTGGACAAGCTGTTGTCATCTTAACTAATAATATATACTAGATTTCACCCGCGGCTTCCCTCGCCTTAATCTAAACTTCATCATAATAATTCTATCCCTTGGGAACAGTACTTTGCCTGGATGAAAGGTAAGACCTATGTAAATAAAAATAATGCAAAAGCTATATATACAAATACATAAAATTGAAGTGCCTGTTTGTCATGACAACATAACAGCTTTTTTCTAAATGCATATGAAAGTACCTATATACGGTACTCATGTGAAAAAAAAAACAATAATTAAAATTGTTTTTGATCTATCTGTCTGTTTGTTCCGGCTAATCTCTAAAACGGATGGACCTATTTTGACGGGACTTTCACTTGCAGATAGCTAATGTACTTATTAGAAACAAACAAAGTCGCAGGTAACAGCAAGTGTTAAATAAATATATAATGTCATATTTGCATATATAAGAGCGCGGAATATTACTCACGGCGTTTCTACTATAATGGACGAAAGTATATGCGCTTAGTGACACACCAGGCGCTCAGCGTAGCCAGCGCAGTCAGTTTATAAGTGTTATATTTGTTTCACCTGTATAGTTATCACTAACAGGTGAGGAATGAATAGAAAACTAGCATTTGCCAGCGGCATTCTAACTAATATTACAAACGCGGATGTCAGTTTGTTTGTTTGTTACACTTTCATACCTTAACTTATTAAACGATCATCATAAATTTAGCACACACGTTATCAGGGAACAGAAAAGGACATAGGGTACCTTTCATCCAGAAAAAGTACTGCTACTAATCTAACCTACATTTACGAGAGAAGCCACGGGCTAAATCTAGTATTACATACATATTGTCGAACTGACGGTGGTGGTTAATTGGCGTCGATCAATCGCAATCAATTTAATTATTTAGTAATAACTAGCGAACCAACCCGGCTTCGCACGGGTAGTACGAAACCTTAACAAATTATACGTCTAAACCTTCCTCATGAATAAGCCTGTCTATTGGTGAAAACCGCATTAAAATCCGTTCAGTAGTTTCCGAGTTTATCGCGAACAGACGCAGCAGGGGATATTTTTAAATAATACTTTGTAATGATAATATTGATTACGATTCAATGAGGGCCAATAGTTCGCCTCTCATTGAATACGAGCGGTGCGTAGTATTCCTTGCTCTCACATATGACATTATGATCAATAATTAATTAAAATGTCCACAGCGAACGATCAGAGCGCACTCGAGGAGTAGGTCACAACTCGCAATCATGTCGAAGGCCAACTGATACAAATTCAAAGTCCACACGTTGACTAAATACCATTAACATTTACTTTGCATACGTTACGTCTGCTCACAGCTGAGATTTTTAATATAAAAGTGATTTGGACTGATATAAAACGCCGACGTAATATATTCTATATCTGTCCAAAGTGTGAGCACATGTGTAATGCACCAACATTTCGCCAACTATGTTTAGTAATATGCAACGTATTACCATCCACCAAACAATAAAATTATTGGGAAGAGAGGAACCCGCCACGCACCCTCGGATTGCGCCCCCCAATTATTGCAACAGAAAAAGGTTGACAATACCGAATTACTCTGAATAGGGACAGCCACGACATGGGACCAGGGGCCCAAGTCTGCTATTTTTATAAATTCGCTATTCCGACACGACATAACTGCAACCCCATTGTCATTTTGCTAAAAGTTCGTAATCTGCTAAATTCATAATGGTCGATCATTGGTCAGTCAATGGTCTCGTAATAGGATTGTGGTAGAATGACATGTTGTATTGCCATTATTATAAAACCCGTCAGTAGAAGTGATTTTTGAAAACTACTATTAAATTCGAACATTTATTCATGCCAGATTTCGTTTATATACATTTTTACATATTATTTAATAGTGTTAAAAGTAATTTGATCAAAGGAACTGTCAAAATTTTATCATTTGTCATTATGTACGAGATTACCATTCTATGCCACTTTTTCAATGAAGTGTCAGTGGTTGACCATCGGTAAGTCATAATGACGCCATTATATTAGTAGATTACCAAACTTGTCAAAATCAACAATTATGAAATCAATGATAGACCATTCTGACACTATTGTAATAGCAGACTTGGGCCCCTGGGCGTATTCCATCCAACTTGCAGTATTACGGGCACAAAATATTCGTTGACACGAGTTTTACCACAGCGCGAGGCATCTTCAGGAACGTCTGGCAGTTTGGTAGTTGGGTGGGCAATACGAGGTAGCGTGGTGGGTTCCTCACTTCCCAATAATTTTATTATAATGGGCTTCCGCCAAGTAACGACTACTTCAATTCAACATCCACCAAACGATAAAACATGCTGCAACTGAGACTCAAACATAACCTTACCCGAAATTGGAAACGCGGGGCCTCTGAACCAATAATGCGAAAGAACATATCTATAGATAAAAAAATGTTTATGTTTCTAATTATTTTGGTATTAAGACGAAGTGGTCATAAATGGTATGGTAAAGATCATGGCAGTTGTATATTGAAGTAAAAAAGTTAAATATTGCTGGTTATAGGTATTTTTGTCTTAAAAGGATCTATTTTGCATCTGTTAATTGTATGTTTGTAAAGTCCTCCACAGGGCTAGAACTCTAGAACGGAAGAATTCCTTTAAAAGAAAGTAAGATGTATAAAAGAACTAATTATTTTCTGACACTGCAGTATCTCTATATTATAGACAAACATACACGCAGATTCACATATAAACCGAATTCAGCGCAACCATCCGCAGGCCTCACAATAAATAATCCTTTGTGCCGTTTCTGCAGTCATTTTTAACTATTAATATAGAATAGAGACTTCAATAAAACGTTCGGCATTGTGGAGCGAGCCGTAATGTCATTTTTATAGACTTTATTGGTCTTTGTATTCTATATCGTACCGGTACCTGCGCGTGCCTTAGGACGCGCCAATCGTCAAGCAATTTACCTTAATGTTAGCTTCAAAAAGAACTTCTTTTGTTGTTTAATTTGCAAACAAAGAAAGAATCTTGTCAATGAAAGTACAAGTATACCGACGAATAATATACATGACAGACATGTGTGTTACATGGGTAAATAAACAGTTGCTCTGAGTTTAACTTGTCAGTTTCCCTATATGGAAAAATTATATTAAGGTATTGTTTCTGGACGTCGCCGTCGTGACGATGGTTAATAAACAAAATTTGTTTTAATTCAGCTATCTGACGGTGAGCGATTCATAGGCTGCACTCAGACCATGAACGTTGAAAATACGAGAAGTACAAATCAGACACACTAGGGAAAACGACTTAAAAATAGGAGGATGGAACACCTTACCCAAATCTGCCTAGGTTACTAAGTTTCTGGAACTCAATCCCACTAGACTAAAAGCAGATAGTTTTATTACCATTACACATGTAAGAGGTATAAACACAGGCGAGCCGGTACACTCACACTGTCATCAGATAATTGGCAAAGGCTTTTCACTAATTAATCCTTTGATAGGTACAGTCATTGATAGACTTGACCAGCATAACCTAGTCTGTGGTAATACTAAACACGTAAAACCATAAAAATACCAGGTGAACAAGCGGCTCAAACAACCGCGTTCTTCAACAAAAGCTCAACAAAACACTAAAGAATAACAACAGTACTACAATGTAGAGCTTCGCTCAAAGAAAGCTCCAACAACTTACCTCTAAATCTTACATTTTAGAGAACAAAGGCGGTTGAAATTGTAAGAGTTAGGCCAGGATCCTATTTGGCAAACTGGAGCGAAATATGAAAAGCGTGCAGTGTTCACGTTGGGCTTGTATATTAAAGTTTAAGCAGAGATGTAAATAACATTCACGTATCGTTAGATGCTTAGTTCGATTTTAGTATCACATAATAAATGAAAAAGCAGCAGTCGCCTAGTAGGATACCATTGGAATGCCACGCAAAGGTCTCGAGTTCAATCCTGACCTCTGAATTTTCGAAGTTACGTGCGTATTAAATAGTTAATTATCGCTCGCTTTATCGGTAAAGAAAAACATCGTGAGGAAACCTGTATGTTTGAGAGTTTTGAATAAAGTTCTCTAAAATGTGTAAAGTCTGCCAACCCGCACTGGGCCAGCGTGGTATGGCCTAAAGCTTCTTACACTGAGAAGAGGCCTGTGCCTAGCAGTGAGACAAATCATTTACAGGGCTGATATTATTATTAAAATTAACTAGCTGTCCCGACAGACGTTGTTCTGTACACACGAAGAAAGAGAGAAGAAAAGAGAGAGAAAAAAACAGTAGCCAGCGGGCGTCGAACCTTGCATTTACCAAGTCGCATTCTCCACTCTAAAACTCGTTTTTAAGTCGTAACCTGGACGCGGACAGTTCTTTTTTAATCTCTCCAGCAACCCAGCTCATACCTTCAAAACTGATACAGCACTTTAACCATCTGCTTCTGCGCTTTACTAAGCAGGCAAACAGTTAGCTACAAAGCATTCACATAGTGAGGCTTTGTCCTAATTTGTGCCTGTTTAGGCTTTACAATAGCCGGTTAAATGCCTAAAGGGTCGTTAAAAGCAAACACTGCAACAATTTTAACAATTTAGAGTGGTAAAAGAAAATAGTTTGTGTGAGCTTCATTGTATTTTTCACACAAGTGCAAATAGATTAATGTATGTGTATCATTTTAGGGGTAGGCAGAAATGTATTAGATTATATTCAATTTTCGTCAGCTATGTGCTCTTGTCCCACGTTAAAAGGCTAAGCTAACGTCAAGCAAAATCAGCAGACGAACACATTTCCAAAAAAATTGAGATTTACTAATAGATAAATTATATGAATCACCCGTTCCGGATATGATAACTTGAATTGCACAATTATCTGTAATTAAAACAACACATACTCATGCAACACATTACTTTATCTATATTTTTATACGTAGAGAGAAAAGCTTGTAACCCTTTTTAGGCATATTGCGCACACGAAGAAGTATGATCATTGGCTTAGTTAAACTTTATATGGACAAAAGGCAAACATTTAAAAGAATTAACTGAACTGCGGTCTAATGTCGATCTCTGGTAAAAATAAATCTACGGAACTACAAATCCTTAGTATATTTTACCTCAGTAAAATACTCACAAAAACAAAATATGATCCTACCGCAGCAATGCGGTGAAAACTTCACGGCAGCTCGGTTTGAAATCAGCGGATAGTTTCAGGAGGGCAGGCTCAAACTAAGACGAAACATGCGACCCGTCAACATGTTAAATAGTTTAGAACTATTGAGGCGAATGTTTTATAACTGTTAGTATAACTGAGATATTCCGGTTACCTCTTTAGTCAATTTACGGCCTCAAATAATAAATGATATGATGGGCAGTGGTGTATGGCACCCATTTTGCTAGCTGTATATTGAGGCTCACATCGTATGACACATTAATATGATAAAACTGTACAGTGGATAGATTTAGAAAATAAGAAACACAATCTGGAAAAATAAAAAAATCTAGGTAATTATTTATTATATTTTTATAGTCTTTCTGGCGTGCAATTACGATGCCCGAACCTTAATTAACGAGATATTTCAAAAAATCAGGCATGAACACTATTGATGTCTACCAGACCGACTTCAGACTCCGTGCTGTTAAAACTTCTCGATAGATCAAATTTTGCCTATAAGTCGAATCTAACACCTTTTCTTTAGCACCTTATTGTTTCTTCGCAAAATTACACCACCAAACCAACAAATCTACTATTATTATAAAATTTTAAGTAGAATAGCATCTAACGCGGTGCCATTACCGCGAGGCCGCGCCGTCGATCGGAAACCGTCAACCGTACTCGCTCCAGTTAACATCCGAATGACATTGTACTAGCGACCGTTTTTATACCGCTGTATCAAGTTCATGGACTCTCTAGAGGGTAAGCTGAGACATACTAACAAACACATAAATATAATGTACAAATATGTGACCTTTCTTAGTATTTCTATTTTTTAAGACGAGGGTCACAGTGTATTACAGTAAGAGAGAATTTCTCGACAAATAAATCAATCAAGTTTTTTCTCCTACGTAGAATCTAGCACCTCCAGTTCCTTCGCAAAACTTTACCATCAAACCGATAAATTGTACTAATATTATTAATTTTAGAGCAGACTAGCGTCGAACCCGTCAACCGTGTTCGCTCCAATTAACATCCGAATGAAATTGTACTAGAGACAGTTTTTATACCGCTGTATCAAGTTCATGGACTCTCTAGGGGGTAAGCTGAGAAGTACTAACAAATACAGAAATATAATGTACAAATATGTGACCTTTCTAAGCAATGTTAAATTTTTATTAAGTTAAGAAACACACGTGTTTTATTTAATTGTTGTATTGCGGCGATCATCACAAAGATTCCAATAGCAGAACACAAAGGAATTCTAATATGCTATGAATGTAAAAGCCTGCTAAGTTTTAAGCTACTAAGTACTATAAAACATTTAAGATCTAATGTATGTACACCTAGTTTTGCAAATAAATGAATTGAATTTGAATTTGAAGGAACCCGGTTTTGTTACCTAGTGCAAAATCTGACCAACAGATAATAAAAATATAAAATACGTTAAGGTTTGAATTAGATTTTTAGGTTTAGTTGAGACTAGCGACTCGCCGCGTAACGGGTAGTCCAAAAACCTCAACAAATTATACATTTAACCTTCCTCATGAATCACTTTGTCTATTGGTGCAAGCCGCATGAAAATCCGTTTAGTAGTTTTTGAGTTTATCGCGAACAGACAGACAGACAGACAAAGCGGGGGACATTATTTGATAATATGTAGTGATTTACGTCAGTTAGGATGGAATTCGAGACTCCTGCGTAGCAGTGGAATGGTCCCCCAAAAAGCTATCGCTACCAATTCAATTGTTTAGCAAAAGGAAATTTAGTCGATAACACGGTTATAAATTGGCATCTGGGAAAACACTAGAATAGATATGTCTATACCGTCTCGATTCATATGCTGCCTTTGTTACTAGATCAAATAAAATCTAAATCTAATTCCAGCCACGCCCCTATTATGGTTATTTCGTTCTGCCGCCAAATGGAGCACAACAGAAACAATGGCCACACCAAATTGACCGTAAAGATACCGATTTTGAACTCGCTTCACAGATAATCGATTTGATTTCGATATATTTTTATACGATTACTATGTACTACACGTTATGGCAGCGATAGCTCAGTGGGGAGACCAACAGACTGCAATGCAGAGGGTCTGTGGTTGGAACCCACGTCCCGCACCTCTGACTTTCGGAAGTTATATGACTTTTCGAAATTATGTGCGTATTGATTGACAATTATCGCCTGCTCCGTGCTACGGAGAGCACGTTAAGCCGTAGGTCCCGGCTGCCATGAACATCTATGGCATTCGTTATTGGGAAGTCAGTGCCCTATAATATGCTGACACTGGTCTAGCCTTAGGGTATCGTTAGCCTTCGGATTGCGGAGGTCAGGTGGCACCCGCTTCGTGTAAAAACTGATATCCAGTCAAATCCGGTTAGACCAGAAAAGCCGACCCCAAGTGACTTGGGAATAATAAAGGCTAGGGAGAAGACTATGTACTACACGTTTGAAGTAGGTAGTTGCGCAGCGGTAGTCCTCGTGAATGCTGTGCAGGGTTTGATTATTTTGTCAGACAAAGTGTTATTGGATTTTCTATCAAAGTATTCTGCCTGGCATTAGATTACATTGCAATTTTCTGGAGCTCGATCTGGTAGACGGCAATAGCTCTATAAAGTGGGAACTAAACCAATATTTGTCAAAATGTGTGTAGGGTAGACAGGCTCTTCGCTGATAGATTCATGAGACTATGCATGTATGAAGTTGTACTATGGATTATCATAGTGCCCGACGCACCTTGCAGCGTTCAAGCTATTGGCACTCCTAACAAATATTAAAAATGTGAATGTAAGTTCGTTTGTTTGTTTGTTACGCTTGCATGCCTTAACTACTCAACCGGTCATCATGAAATTGAGCATAAACGTTGTCAGGAGTACAGAAATGGACCTAGAGTAGGTACCTAGAGGAATAGAAAATTTACATAACCTAATCTAGTTTTCCATACATTTCAGTTAGTTAATTAACAACACCTGTAGCAGAAACCTAGAGACAGTGTTAGCAAATGTATCGAAAGAATCAATCGTTAATAAGATCATTTAATCAGTTATCGAAGGTGGAAAGATACGATACTTTAGCAACAACAAATTTACGTGTATGGAAATCACATAGCTTGTCTCCTAAGTCCTAAAAATAAACCAGACAGAATGTACCTATATGCCACCCCTACACCTTCAGAAATATACAGGCAATTTTCTTTATTTTTGTACCTATATATATTCTGACGTCATTCTCCATGTCAACACATAAACTTATTCAAGAACATGACGCGTTATTTACATCTGTAACTTCAGTCCGTAAAATCGATAGTTTAAAACCTCATTAGATGCTGTATAAACAAAACGTAACACCACATAAATATCACCCTTATTGCTTAAGTAAATAATACTTTTATTGCTTGCAAACATTATTATGAAAACGTGTCTAATTTTCTACTCGGCAATATAATCCTAATGTCTATAGACTCTGGAATTAAATTGCCGTGTACTGCATTTAACGGGGTGCTGAAAGCAATTTCAACTTGCAGTCTGTTGTAGCTATGCCATACAATATTCAACTACCCACTATTCCAATTAACGGTTAAGTTAAGAGGACACACTGAAAAATGCACTAACTTTCATCGAATAGTATAGAACTATGAGGAGACCAATTAATCTAGAATTTTAATATAGGTAAATTGATGAAGAATATCCTAGCTCAAAAACACGATATTGTGATTTTGGCTCGATCATAATTATTTTCGAAAACACCCCTGAAAAATTACTATTTTTGAAATTACAAGGAAGTTACCCTGTCATTATACTTAGGAATTACTCAAATATATTCGTAACATCAATATTAGTGATTTGCTAGCTCATTATTTCCATAACTATAACCAATCATTTTTAAATAATATTTTAAGTTTTTTTAACAATTTCTAAGCGTTCTCGATCATTGCGGGCGCATCGCAATTGTAGACCTTATGACCGCTATTTAAGGATTGATACACAATGAGTGTCATTGGGGCGGATATGGGCGGAGCTATTCTAAACGATAATTTTCGCGGTGTCCCCTTAAGAAAATTGAACAGTAATACGGATATACAATTGCATTGGAACGTACTGTGCCAATTTTTATATTATAACCCGATTTATTTTTATTTCGTACGTGTGTATGTCACCGAATTCCTCTTAAACGGCTAGCCCGATTTTGATAAAAGTTTGTGTGAATTGGAGTTTGTTCCTGCATACTTTAGGTAGGTGGCGCTACAGCAGGACACCGTCTGTCGGCTAGTTGTCATATAAATATTTTACTTACAACCTTATAGTAACGGGTTTAGTCTATAAAATAATGTATGTTTAAGATATAAATTAATAAATTATGTGTTGTAGTATTTAAAATGTCATTCTTGTCCGATCCAAGGTTGCATGTAAGAGATTGCATTTAGCGATAAGGCCGCTCTTTGTACGTTAAGTTTTCCTGTTCTTTGTAAGAAAAAGTTTGCAAAATCTATTTTATTGTATCTTTACTGATTCTAAACAGAACTTAGATTTATAATACATAAACGAATGTTGTGTAACGTTAAATAATGGTTGGCAAACTATTTCAAAATTAGAATTTTATTCAAATTTAAAATTAAAAACGCAACTCCTGCACTTTTAACAGTTTCTATTGCGGAGGACTGACAAACATTCAAACAACAGACACAAAGAACACTCAGAAAATTCATAACAGCTATTTGTGGATCACAAACAATTTTGTACCGTGTGGGGAATCGGGAATCGTACCCACAACGCTCGACGCAATCAAAAATCTAACTGCCATATACGATTTTTGACAGCAGCTGTGACAGAATTTACAGGACCTTACTCGCTAGAAGTGAACAGCGATAGCCTAGTGGAAAAACGTTGGACTACCACGCATAGTCTCGAGTTTGATTACAAGGCACGCGCGTGCGTGTGCGTATTAAGTTAATTTTAGCTCGCTTTGATTGTGAAGGAATACATCGTTAGAAAACCTGCATGTCTAAGAGTTCTACATAATGTTCTTGAAGATATGTGAAGTCTGCCAACCCGCACTGGGCCAGCGTGGTCGGCTATGTCCTTATCTTTCTCACACTGAGAAGAGGCCCGTTCGCAGCAGTGGGACAGGTTAATACAGGACTGATATTATTATACTAGCTAGTGGCGCCGACTGGTCAGCAAAAAACGGCAAAATTGGCAATGGTAAGCATATACAATAAATGTTTAATAAGAATCTCCCATAAAATATGTCTTACAGTACCCAATTCAGTTGAATTTTCAAGTTACAAAACAAGGAGGCAGTTAGATGACAGCATTACTACTATGTAGCACGTTAAAGGACTAAATTGTGGGGTTGGCAGAGAGCCAGGTCGTCTTAGTCACGGAGGAATAGTATCGGCGTTTGTCATCCCGTTCATTCGAGTTCGAGATATTTATTTAGCTTGATATGATATTAGATTTTTGTTTTGTTTGTCCAGTGGCTAGGGTCGCCATAAGAAAAATAACATGTTCTTTTTTGGACTAATTTGTAAAATGTTTTATTTTTTATTTTTATACATCTTTCCATGAAAGTCTAATCTAACTTTAGTAGGTTCAGAAAATATAAGGTGCTGGTCTGATTGTCGAAATCCAAAAATATAATTATAAAATTATAGTATTAGTTATTATAATTTGAATAATTATATTTTACATTAAACACAGATAAAATTAATATCCTTGAAATCGTAAAATTATTCTTTATTTTAAATTAAAGTTGATGAAAATTACTGCAACAGAAAAATAAAACCATAATTCGAGATAATAACCGAAATAAAGTACAAAATTAATGATATCACCAATAATAATAATAATTCATCAATTAGCAATCGGTTTTTTGCTTCACTAATTCTCACATCAAATTATTAATTAATTTATATGACCTTAGAAAATATAAGTAATTAAATAATTTAAGGAGTGGCTGATGCTAAAATGCTCTCTAGTGCGTAGATCTTAAAACAACTCTCTAATTAACCAGTTATGTGTTTGCCCCTTCTCTTAATAGAAGAGCGGTTTCTCCGCAGTTAATATATTATTAATAGTTTATATGATTGGAATAACATACAAACAGATATTTAAGTGATCAAACAAGTGTACGCCCGTCTCACGTTAAGTTGCTATCGCAGGTTACAGAAGTTTTAAGCATTGCATGTTTCATTGGTGCATTGCCCACTATAGGCTTGTTAGCATTGACTTTTATAAAATATATAATTACTTGATTTAAGTCTTTTTACCTTTTCTTAGGACACGAAAACGAGCTGTTTTGCGCTCGATTCCTCGTAAAATTATAGCATTCGGAGATTTAAATTGAAATATCTTGCAAATCATATCTTGAATTTATGTCTTTAAGTTGCAAATGCTAGCTGTTAGTTTGTACACAAACCTATTTAAAAATATAAAATACCAAGATCTTAGTCATTTTGATTGCAAAAGTAATCAAAAATCAAGATTACATAAAAACTATGTTTGCCTACTGAAGCGTAATTTTTACAGACTTACAAAACATATTTGACAGCGCGTCAATACATGGATGTCACCCTTAGCCAAAAGAGATTCTGGAAATCCTACTCATCGCACAAACATGACTCAAAGGCTGCAACTTTCCGTAGGGTGGAGGTAATTGCCTATATACCCTACTCTTCCTTCTTCCCTTCTATACAGTGTGTCCCTGGATAAAGTGCAATCCCGAAAGGGGATGAAAATAGACAATAGACCATCGACAAAAAAAATTTTTAAACATTGCATTCTACTTACAAAAACTTATTTTTAGTCATGGTACCTACTTTTTGGCATGTTATTTGTTATTTCATAGTATTTGCCAGGTACGAGCCATATTTTTTTTTAATTTCATATAAATAAACCCTCTACTTCGGAAGAAATCGATACTTTTGTACATAGGATACTTGATAAAAATTAAAATCTTAAAACGTAAAAATCTACAATATGTTATTTTAATTTTTTTGTTGTCTTTGATTCATGGTCTAGTTTTATCTCCTTTCGGGATTGCACTTTATCCAGGGACACACTGTATAATATCAGTCCTGTATTAATTGCTGAAAAATCCCACAGCTGGGCACGGGCCTCTTCTCAATGTTAAAAATGTTAGGCCATAGTCCACCACGCTGGCCCGGTTCGGGTTGGCAGACTTTATATATCTTTGAGAACATTTTGTAGAACTCTCAGACATGTAGGTTTCCTCACGATGTTTTCCTTCACCGTTAAGGCAAGCGATAACTAATTGCACTTTAATCCAAATAGATTAGGCTTGTATATGCAAATCACCAAACGTATGGTGATGTATTTAATAAATAGCTGTGAGACCAGCAAGGTCAATAGATAAATATAAATTAATAGCACGAAAGAATAAACTACAAAATTCAAAGAAATGGCGCGAGCGACAAAAAGTATCAGGGAAACGACATAATTTAAAGACTGTTTTACATAATATTGTCTTCTATTTACGCGAATATTATTCATTGAAATTAAACTCCTATATACGGATTTTATCGCGTTGTTTATTTGACACTTTACTACAAAATTTTGAAAATTGTTACGCTCCTACTACTATTAAACTTTACTAATTTTTAAGCTAATTAAATTATTATTAAAACTATTTAGATTTAATTTATTTTTACACTTTCCCCGACGTTTCGGTTGCTTTTCAGCAGCGGTCGTGACCATTTTAATAATAATTTAATTAGCTTAAAAATTAGTAAAGTTTAAAAGTAGTGTAACAATTTTCAAAATTTTGTAATAAAGTGTCAAATAAACAACGTGATAAAATCCGTATATAGTAGTTTAATTTCAATTAAAGACTGTTGTCCGATTTCATTGAGTGTCACCATACAAGTTGATGGCAGAAGTATTATCGATGTTAAGGCTATCGTGTTGAATGGCCAGTGACGGAATGGTGACCACGAATGGTTTTCGATTTGATCAACATTACTGCAGCCATATCAATACTTAAGTGTTTTAATATGTGTATAACTGACCATGACAGAGAAGTGCACAGCAGTGGCATTTTGAAACCAGGGCTGATAGAATATGATCTATATCCCCGAAAGGGTAGGCAGAACTGTATTTGCAATCATATTTCGATAATTTTGATTTATCGGTGGCGGAGTGGCTGTATGGTGCGAGCATATTGCCGTAAAAAGCTAATAACAGAATTATTTCTATATTCAGACAAATAAAATCAGTAACCGAACTTCAGATTTACTAAAAACCGAGAAATAAACAAAAATTTTAACAAAAACGAAAACCGACTTCAGAAAAGAATATTATAAAACAAAAATGCACTAAAAAGTTAAAAGTAATTGCGTATTCTTGTGAATAAATCAATTATTGTTATTTTTGAAGTCAGGCTCCAGAAATTAAATAAAATAAAATATAAAATTTTAAATTTTTGAATTTACTTTTTTGAAGTTGTTTTCATTTTTGTTAAATTTTTTGTTTATTTCTCGATTTTTAATGAAACTGAAGTTCGATTACTGATTTTATTTGTCTCAATATAGAAATAATGTTGTTATTAGCTTTTTTGTGTATACCTTATTGAGTTTAACAGTTGCACATAACCCTATACTATTAAATGCTGTCAAAAACCAATTTGGAATTGTGTAAACAATACATATACATGTGATACATAATATGATTGTAGCAATCACGGCAGATTTGCTGTCACTTATTAAAGAATTCCGTTGTATAAAACTGAAGATTTTTATCAGAACACCACCAAATTAGAATAGGTTCGAGGTATCGAAACACCACGAGGGGCTTCCAAACTATCCTACACAGCAGTTTATTTTATTGTAGCCAAAAATTAGAACATCATCAATGTAACCGAAGTCAACCAAATGCGCATTATTAAGAATTACTGGAAAACGAATGGTCATATCTTAATCAAAATTAAATGGGACCAAACGGAAAGCACCAGCTTTCAATAAAAAAAGAATCATCACAATTGGTTCACCAAGAATAAAGTTATGTGGTCTTCTTCTCCCTAGCCTTTATTATTCCCAAGTCACTTGGGGTCGGCTTTTTCTAGTCTAACCGGATTTGACTGGATATCAGTTAAATAAGTTATGTAACACACATAAAAAAACATATAGTTGAATTGAGAACATTCTCTTTTTTATGAAGTCGATTAAAAAATAAACCATCCTGTATTAATATAAGTCCTTCGTATTTCAGCAAGCGCAAAGTCATGATTTGGCATAAGCAGTTTTTGTCACCGAAGTAAAATTTTATGATTAAATATCCGGACATTGATTCGAGACAGATCCTATTTTCAAATAAAACTTATTAGTAATATTCCAAACCAGTAGTAGCAAGTATCAATGATTTTAACATAAACACATTTGGGTATACAGTGATATAACATTTTACAATAGAGCTCTTGGACTTTACAAACATTATAACAACAGAGACAAACAACATCCAGACACAACATCAACTATTTCTGGATCACACAGACGTTAGCTCATGTGGGGATTGAACCCGCAAACACTCACCGCAGCGTTTTGACTACTTCAATAATTCAGTCAAACTTTATGTCTAAACTTATGCATAGCTCTCTCAACTGATCGGATATGTTCCTAATGCGAGTTTAAATTCTTACATCTAGATTTTGCCCGCAGCTTCGTTCGCATAAATGTAGGTTATGTCGTTTTTCTATATCTCGGGAACAGTACTTTTTCCTGGATGATATACCCTATGTCCTTTTTTGTACCCGTGACGTGTATGCTAAATTGCATGATGATCGGTCGACTAGTTAAGGCATGTACGACGTTCGCATTTATAATATTAGTTAGGATATCGTAAATCAATATATTATCCGCATTCCCGGCAGATGAATAATGATGTGTGGCATTTTAATCCCCACAAATAAACCGTTTGGTAAAAGTACCTATTAAAACTTGTCAATGTCACACTTAATTTGGATAATTATTGACTAAGAATGTCGAGCAATTATCATCGATTTATCAAGTAATTCGAATGAATTATCACTCATTCCGAGAATCATAGGCCACGTCGCTTTGCTCGCGAGGATTACTGTTCGGTGGCGATTTATCTACGCGAATTATGCACCATATCTTCGATTAGATTTCAAATCAAAGAGGCTCTACTTGAAAAGGCTACCAAACTCTGAAAACCACCTCTGAATACTTTTGGTAGTTCTTCCGTGATGTCAAAACGAATAGAAAGACAGACAGACAAAAATGCATAAACGAAAACGAGACAAAGCTATATACTCTGTAACGCAGAGGTTCCTAGACTTTTTGTCTCGTAGACCACTTTCAAAATTTTGCTGGTTCCAGTAGATCCCTTGCAGCTAGAAATTTAATCCGCCAAGTAAAATTGGTATGTTCGGACTAAAAAGTTAAATTGGGTTAAAATTAAACAATTTGATCACATGTCTACGGGCTGACCTTTTTTTTTTGAATTCTCGGTACTGCAGCTACAACAGCAGGCGGGCGGACATGTTTTTTTAAATTCTCCGTTTATTCAGCGAGTGTTATTGCTCAAAATAAGTATATTCTGCCTATATGTATACGTGAAATCAAGCCAACATTTTAGTTCTTCACTATCGAAAGCAAATAAATTTGTCGTGGACCCACGCTAACGTATTGTGATTTTTTGTCACACCAACATAGACCCCATCGGGTCTCCCGTGGACCCCTAGGGGTCCACCTGGATCACTTTGGGAACTAAGGCTGTAACGCGTTATCCCACTCCACTCTCACGCATGCAATGGGCCCTAGCCTATATAATATCAGCCTTGTATTAAACCTCTTCTCGATGTAAGAAGAGTTGGACCATAATCTATCACGCTGGCCCAGTGGGGGTTGGCAGACTTCACATACCTTCGAGAACATTATGGAGAACTCTCAGACATGCAGGCATCCTCACGATGCTTTTCCTTCATCGTTAAAGCAAAGGATAATTAACTATTTAATGCGCACATAACTTCTAAAAGTCAGAGATACGTGCCTCGGAATCGAACTCGAGACCTCTGCGTGGCAATCCTAAGGTCATTTTTTTTCCTTCTTTCTGTGCAAAAAGACAACTCTCGCACTAGGAATAAATCCTGTGTCACGGGGGACTTTACAACTATTCAAACAATGGACACAAAGAACACCCAGACTCGGAACAACCATTAGTGGATCACACGAAGTTTTGTCCCGAGTGGCAGTGTCTTTCACTAGGCTATCGCTGCTAATATATTTTAATTATGCACACATGTTACTCTAAGACAAAGCCCACTTACTGATAAAGACATAATATAAGAACAAAATGCATAATGATTAACGGTAATGTATTAACTCTTTGTTACATATGTGTGTCATCTGGCCTTGGTACGACGCAAGTCGGCTTGAAGTTACGTGCATGGCGGTTGGAACATCATCTTATGACGCAATACAAAACAACCACGAGTATCATGCACTTCTTTTCTTTATTTAATCTGTATAGAAAAGTTTATAAAAAGGCACACTGAATTGATCGTTGCTCGAAATGTATTTTTCTGTAATGGTTAATAACTAATCTATTGTCAGAGTGTAACAATAATACAAGTAACCTAAATTTCAATAAATTAGCTTAAAAGGCTTACTAATGGTTTGAATATTTTGAAGTCATTGATTGTCTATGTCGTTTATCGGGTGATATTGTAAGCCGGCACCGATGGCTGTAATACCTTGAGACCCGAGAGATCAATAGCAGGGTTAACAGTTGTCTTTAAAAATATCTGTAATTCTTTAAAGATATATCTTAAGAAACAGCTTTAAGCATTTCTAGATTTCGTGATGCTTCTGAAAATGCCTATTCTCACAAGCAGCACGAAATCCAGGCATTCTAATAGACAACAATACTTACATATTACATGGTACCTTAAACATCGTTAGCAAAATGTTTGTGAAAGACATCTCTGCCTACCTCTTAAGTACATAAATATGTATAATCCATTTGCCTTACTTGTACTATTTAATGAACAACATAGAAAATTCTTGCGTTACTGCTTTCAGACTATATTTATTAACTAATCAACAAAGATGACAAAAAAGAAAGACAATACATAAAGATGTAGCCTAGCTAGCAGTACCCAATATTTTTGTACTACTAGCTTTTGCCCACGGCTTTGCTCGCTTTATAGTAGATTTAGTCAATAATTTCCTATCCTTCGAGCACAGTACTTTTTTTATGCACCCCTATGTCGTTTTCTGTACACCTGATAACGAGTATGCAAAATTTCTTGATCGCTCGTAAAGTTAAACAGCGTGGATCGTCATGGTTACACAAAAGGACATAGAGCACATTTTACCCAGAAAAAGAAATACTGTTGCAAGGTAGACAATTGACATAACCTACATTTACGTGAGCAAAGCCGCAGGCAAAAAGATTCTAAACAAATTTAGCCTTCTGCTATATACCTCTGTGTGGTTACCGCCATGGCGTCAGGTCACTGACACTGTAAGCACTAAGCACACCGCTTAATGGTTCACGATCGATCCATGGTAGACACTAGACACGCAGTGTCTTTTTACTCTATTATTTAGTCTACAACTTATGGTAAGCAGAGTAGTTGCAACTTTGTATATTGGAAGCGAGAAAACCGCTGTTATTGGTTGAACAGATTGTAATTAAATTAAAGGGAATCCTATCTCAATATTATAAATGCGGATATGAGTTTGTTTGTTTGTTTTCACGCCTTAACTACTTCATGACCATCATGCAATTTCGCATACACGTTTTCACGTCTACAGAAAAGGACATAGGGTATTTTTATGCAGGAAAAAGTACTGTTACTTATCTAAAACCCAACCTATATTTAAGTGGACAATAGCTAGTCCATCATATATACATAGAATCACGTCGGTGGATCTGAAATAATAGGCAGAAATGTACTATGCCTATAATTCGGCAACTATGATTTTATGTATGAGATTCCGGATGAATTACGATCCAAGAAAGCGAAAATATTACCGTCTACCGAACTGATTTCCAGACGAAGTGTATACAAAAAAATAGCCTATACACACATACACATTCTAACGCCTATATCCCCGAAGGGGTAGACAAAGATCCATTACAGCTACATTTCGTCAAGTATTGTTTAACATCCCACGTTATATATAGGCAGCGAGCCTATTGGCCTAAACCGGGCACAGTTCCAGACCACATGTTTCTGTCAATACTATACTAAGTAGCGGCACTAGCTAGTACTGATTATAATATTGACAGAAACAGAATTAGAAAAATACTTTCCCTAAAACCGAACCCGAGACTTTATGTACAGCAGCTCGCATTCCCTACCGCTGCGCCACTAAGACAGTGTCCTCATAAAAACCTGCCTAAACCTAACGACGATCAACCAAGCCGAGGCTCGAGAGCTATAAAAACTCCCGGTGTACCTTCAAAACTCATAACTTAAACGTAAGTTTACCCGCAGGCAAAGTTTTACGTTCGCCTTTATTTTTACTTTTACTTGAGTTACCTGCGGATATATTCGTTATACGCGCACGCCACTTACCTATGCATGTATGTATGGAGGAACAGACATGCAGACCAATAAACATAGGAGCGGCGGTGGCGTGAATATTTTATGTTTTAGGTACACTACACAGAAAGAGCTTCGCTATGAATGTGGTTATGCTGTAAAATGTAGCTCTAACCAAAGACTACATTATTTATTTTCATACTGGAAACCGTCACGGAACACAAAATTGTGTGTTCCACCATTCGTTGTCCCGTGTCTGCGTTCTTTGGGGAATTATCAATCAATGGAAAACTGATTTTTATGTTACAATCATGATGTGTTCACATATTTCACCTACACCAGAACTGTTTAATAGTTTATAAGTTTTTTACTATATGCATTATGTTTTGATTTGTGTGCGTTATTAAATAAATAAATAAAATTCCCTACCGAGGTTTTCCCACAAGACTACAGTATGGGGTTCTTCAAAAAGGGTGCTAAAAGGTTTTTACATTGTCAGAAACGCACAAGTGATGCCTCTGGTGTTCATAAGCTACGATGACCACTTGCCATCAGGTGAGCAGTGATAGCTCAGTGGGGAGCCCAACAGACTGCAATGCAGAGGGTCTCGGGTTCGAACCCACGTCGCGCACCTCTGACTTTCGGAAGTTATATGACTTTTCGAAATTATGTGCGTATTGATTGACAATTATCGCGTGCTCCGTGCCTCGGAGAGCACGTTAAGCCGTCGGTCCCGGCTGCCATGAACATCTATGGCAGTCGTTATTGGGAGAGTGTCGACACAAAAGATCCCACTGGGTCGAAGTGTCGCCGGTCTGCACTGACTGGCTCCCACATAAGATACATACATACATACCATCAGGTGGGGCGTATGCTTGTTTGCCAATTAATTTAAAAAAAGAAGTCCTCTGCGATATACAGATAGGGTTTTATTTCTGGTATGGGCGTTATATACTGTAAAGAGAAACAAAGAATCCGTAGAAATTCTATTCCTTGCCATTCCGTGGTTTAGTTTATAAACAAAGGCTATTATTATTCAAGAAACAGGAAGAATGCGCAGCCGTATCCGCAAAAATCACAAGCAAGTATTAAAAATAATATAATGGTTTTAAGATAATCCGATAACAAAGAACGATTCGGACATCGCAATCTGATAATAGCGGATACATTGATTTCAAGCGAGCTTAGAAATTACTGACATTCCTTCTATAGCTCTTACGCGATAACAAGACCTAGGCAATCCTTAAAGACAATTTTTACACATACATGATATACGTTCCTATGTATGTATCTTATGTGGGGGCCAGTCAGTGCAGACCGGCGACACTTCGACCCAGTCGGATCTTTTGTGTCGACACTCCCAATAACGACTGCCATAGATGTTCATGGCAGCCGGGACCGACGGCTTAACGTGCTCTCCGAGGCATGGAGCAGGCGATAATTGTCAATCAATACGCAAATAATTTCGAAAAGTCATATAACTTCCGAAAGTCAGAGGTGCGCGACGTGGGTTCGAACCTGAGACCCTCTGCATTGCAGTCTGTTGGTCTCCCCACTGAGCTATCGCTGCTCACGTACGTTCCTGTGTAACTCAGGTACGGTCGAAGTGATAAGAGAACATTATAACTTATATAAAAATGTTGTACATAGATAAATAGTCTTACGCTTATTGTGATACTAGATTCTGAGCGTGACTTCGCCCGCATCAATGTAGGTTATGTTAGGTTATATTAGTAACAGTACTTTTCTCTGGATGAAAGGTACGCTATGTCCTTTTCTGTTTCCCTGACAACGTGTATGAGAAATTTCTTGATGATTGGTCGAGTAGTTGAGGCGTGAAAGTGTAACAAACAAACAAACTCACTTTCGCATTTATAATATTAGTTAGGATTAAGAAGTCTGTCTATTACACCATCTCATACCATGACCGTGCTAGGAACGTATCAGACACGATACGCCCTGCTAAAGGAACTGCTGGTCGGTGACGGAACGGTCTAGTGGGCAGTCTTATACATTTCCTTACAAAGAATATTTTTTTGCCTGACACGTTCCTAACACGGTCATGGCATGAGACGGGGTAGTGGGCAGACTCCTTTAGTTAGGATAATATATTATGGTGGTGGTGTATTTCACACACATTTCGCCACGTATTGCAGTCCCACATGATAACGAGCCTATTGCCATATACCGGGCACGGTAATATACTGCGTGCCGCTGCTATGATTCTCCAACACAAGAACAAAAACACAGTAACATTTTGCCCGATTCGCGAATCGAACCCGAGACCTCATGCAGTCGTACACCACCGCTACACTGACAAGCTTGCATTATAATGTAAGAAAGAATAAATCAAGAGAGATACACTGGGGTCAAAGCAAGTAAAATTTCTACCACTCATCTTTTCACCTCACGCTAAATTTATTTGTCAAACACTCTAACCTTTAAATATGGCCACACGGTAATGTTTATGGTATACTTTTGAAGATTAGATTAGCAAGCAGCACTTTGTAATACTATCTAAATAACTTCTAAAGTAGGATATAAGGATATTTTCCCTCCAAACTTTTTATGACAGTCTTAAGTACTTCAGAACTAATAGAATGGGAAATAGGTCCTTACGAACACAATGGCAAGAATTAGGTCAAGTACGTCTCAAGTTCATCATTAACATGACAATGGGAACTTTAATATGTCTGAGCCTTATCCAATGGATATATTGAATATAGAAGATACTGTTAGGTACCAAATCCGTGGTATTGCTCATATATCTAGGCAACTTTATTTATAACAAAGTTAATAAGCTATGTAATATATACCATCTCACTAAATACAGATGTAAAACAGTTGTACATGAGTGGCTTCACACATTAAATCATACATAATAATATAATAATATTCTGCCACATACACACAACACCACCTAGCCCAAACTAAGCTTATACTATGGGTACTAGACAATGGATAAACATACATATATATACAATTTTTTTTTTGTAAATACATACCTATTATACATAGAAACACCGAGACCAAGACAAACATTCATGTTCATGCACACAAATGTTCGACTTGTGCGGGAATCGAACCCGCGACCTCAGGCGTGGCAGTCGGTTACACTAACCACTACGCCATCGAGGCATACAGAGACCGAAATCTTAATTATTCTATCAACTCTATAAGCTATTACATAAAAAGCCACATACATGAACAAGAACGCACACACTCACAGGCGCATCATCACACACACACGCATCTCACGCTCACACACACGCGCGCGTCACAGTCACATACACACTAGCAAATTCTTTTCCAAATTTTCAACTTTTAAAATTTTGCTTGTCGTAATATAGTCATAATTTTAATCACTTTAAATGTTAAATATGTGGGAGACCTGGTACCCATAACACGAGTTGAATGTTACTTTGGTTAACAAAGCAGCGATAGCTCAGTGGGGAGACCAACAGACTGCAATGCAGAGGGTCTCGGGTTCGAACCCACGTCGCGCACCACTGACTTTCGGAAGTTATATGACTTTTCGAAATTATGTGCGTATTGATTGACAATTATCGCCTGCTCCGTGCCTCGGAGAGCACGTTAAGCCGTCGGTCCTGGCTGCCATGAACATCTATGGCAGTCGTTATTGGGAGAGTGTCGACACAAAAGATCCCACTGGGTCGAAGTGTCGCCGGTCTGCACTGACTGGCTCCCACATAAGATACATACATACTTTGGGTACCAGTGTCGCAACACACTACTTACTATATAATATTGTCAGTGCTTCATTCTATTTTTGCTTTAGCTGTAAGCGGATTATTGTACAACTTTTTGAAAAAAAAAAAGATTTTATTATTATGTGTATATTAAAAAAAGGACGTAGTTTTGTAGCTTTATGAACTGCACGCATAGCCTACTGGTTTAAGTGGTCATCTCGCCAGTGCCACTACACCGAGTGTTGTGGGTTCGATTCCACACGGGACCAGAATTTGTGTGATCCACATATCGAGGGTAAGTGATTTTTCTTGCCGTTGTTTGAATGTTTCTGAAGTTCTCCAGAACATACTATTCATCCGTAGTGCGGAAGTAGTGTTTATATATACAATATTTAATTATTTTTGACACATACGCTGGCTTTGTAACATGTATCTGTCTGGCTACATTAGATTTTGAACTACTTCGACATCGAACCACACCTACATATATTCCCTTATACTTGTATCCTTGAAGCTGTACGCATAGATATTACATACCCATTTCGCCAATTACATTTCCACTGAATGGGGAACGAGGCTAGTGAAGATTGCACATTTTCAATTTCTGCTATAACTAAGAATTTCATAGCATATAAATCTGATAACACCTTCTTGTTTGTTTTTTTTTTCTACATGGCAACTCCCTCGCTAGGAATAATTTCAGTATCGCGGAGGACTTTACAAACATTCAAACAACGGACACAAAGAACACCCAGACGCGGCACAACAATTTGTGGATCACACAAATTTTTGTCTCATGATTTGATCAAACCCACAGAACTCTGACGCTGTAACAGTGGTGAGGAGACTACTTAAATCACCACACCATCCGTGCAGCTAAATATATGCATCGCCTTGACTTATCGTACAAACAAAAATATTTAATAAAAATAGCAAAAAAAACTACAGTTAAAATGTTGTAAGTGTGCATCGAATCTATGACTGGGTTACCGCCGATCCAGTATACATAATCGTAAGTATATACACCACTAGACTAACTTAACATGTTAATATAAGCGCATACAATCACCTACGCTAAGTTAATTGTTTATGTTCAAGCATCGCCGTTGGGAGCTGAGCTGAATTCCAAGCTACCACCTAATTGTCAAATCTAATGTAAGCATACCACCTACTTGTAACTTAATGTATCAATTAGAATACAGAGGCTATTTTGACATAGACTACAATGTTTATTTTATTTGTCTATTATTATAATAATAATAATAATAATAATAATTTATTTAAAAATGAAATTACATTGTAGTTATACACACAGTATTATTGCTATACACGATGACAGTATACATTAACTACAATAATGGTGGGTGGAGTACTGTTCTCCTAGATACTATTATTATTAAAATTTAAAAAAGGCAATTTAATAACCCTATTTGGAAGTATGGGTATTAAATAAATGTGGGTTAGTAGACTCCATTGTGTATGATTAAATATGCCTGTTATAAACTGTCCCACTGCTGGGCACATGTCTCTCCTCAGTGTGAGACAGGTTAAGGCCGTAGTCTACTAAGCTGGCGCAGAGCGGGTTGGCAGACTTCACATATCTTCGATAACATTATTGAGAACTCTCAGACATGCAGGTTTCCCGGCGATATAGTTATTTATCGCTTGCAACGGTGAAGGAACCCGTTCTTAAATATTTTCTTGCGGATCGCACTTTGTCTGTCTGTCTGGTCTGGGAAATGAGCCCAAAATACTTGATGCACTTCTATTGGCCAGGCAATAACTTTAAACATTGCGCCATCCGTGTTTGGCTTCAATGTGTTTTAAAGGTCACCTGGGTTAAGTTAACGAAGAAATTGACAATGTCGACGTGAGCTGGCAATACATATTTGTATTATTTGTGACTTTTTTCAAGAGCATCTTTGGAAATTGGCTTAAAGTGAAAGATGATGTATGATACATGTTTTTATTTTAACGACAGTGAGTACAGAACAGAAAGAACAGAGTACGAAAGAAAACTAAAATGTGGAAATAATACTGTCAATAATTATGAGAACAGAGCAACGGAACAAGATAACACCTGTCCATCGATTTTTAGGTGCTCACAACTTTCCTACTATACACCTTTGTGGAGAGACACCAGTCTCTCCACAAAGGACTGAGAATTTGTTATATCTGTACTGTGTTATCTTATGTAACTTACCTTTGTAAAAGAGAGAAATAAATACTTATTATTACTTACTTATTACTAATGTCATATCATGAGGATGGTGTGGAGGCCACTGATCTTGGACCACATGATCGCTTTCCATCTATAAAATAAAAATGTCAGCTCTGTATAGAAACTGTCCCACGGCTGGACACGCGCCTCTTCTCAGTATAGGAACGGCTTCATAACTTATTGGAAATCATTTAACGTAAATTCTCCTTACGAGAACACGACTCGTACTTGACCGGTTCTATTAGTTAACCGTTGTACAGTTACACCATTTAACAGAATCGTTATCTAAAAACAGTTACAAGATAAAAATTACGTGCTAATGAGTGTTTAATTGTCATGCAACAGCAGTTACGTAGAACGTCACCGACAAACACACTGACACATATTTACTTGATGTTGTGGGAACATAAGTAGGTAAATTAGCAAGGCAAAGTTTTGCAGTAAATATTCTGATACCATTTAACTCAAGGATGGCATAATGATTTAAGTAATCGCCTCGCCGTAGCCACTGCGCTGATTGTAGTGGGTTTTATCCCCATACGGGACAAACATTTTGTGTACCAAAAATTGTTGTTCTGAGTCTGGGTGTTTTTTTGTGTCTGTTGTTCGAATGTTTGTAAAGATGCCCGCGACACAGAAGTTATACAGAAGAAGAGAAGACGTATCTAAAAAAAATACTACCTCTAAAAGTTACAGTAAAATTTACCGGAATAAGACATTAGAAATCACACAAGACAAGAGCTCTTCGAAAACTACGGCAAGCACCTTTGACATTTTGGTATTATGATCGATGTATGACTTTAACGATGAAGGAAATGATCGTGAGGAAACTTGCAATCTCTGATTGCTTCATATTATTATCGAGCGTACCTACTATGCATTTGACCAGTATGGTAAACTAGGAACTGTCACCTCATATTCTGCGAGCAAAACTAAAATCAACGTTACAAAATAAAAAAATTCTGACCCTAAATCAAATTCTCCATCGAATTAGAAGAGTAGCTGTGAGTTTCTTGCAGGTATCTTGTCGTAGGCTCGACGCTATGCCTGAACCTAGCAATTAACAAAAAAGTAAATTTATTAACTTTTGTAAGATCATTAACCGATATTCTTCGACGTTAATAAGTGTTACTTAGTGACCTAAATGAATTAATTATTATTGACTTCAACTTTGAATATGGTTCAAAATCCTTCCTATACAGCGCGTGACATAAATGTGTGGATTTTCCGGATGAGTTTTCGGATTGTATAGTATTAATAACAATTAGCATCGTGAGCTAAAAACATATATGGTGCTAATGTTCAGTAAGTGCTTGTTATAACAAAATTTGTTTACAGCATATTTTTAAAATAAATAAATTTATGTCAGATCTTTTATGTATTTAACTTCTAATACTTTACTATTTTTATAATATTTTTGAGTTTTACTTTAGCCATTAGTCCTCTATAAGACCGTATTCCATGACCACATCTTATTGTAACACGTGGTATATAGGCATCTTACACTGCCTAGAGGTAACTTTAGAAACAAACAGTTTAAGACCAGTCAAAGAAAGGAATATTCCTTCGTTCAGATTTAGCCAACAAACTTAAACATTTATTCATCCTCCGTCACATGAGCTACGTGCATCAATAAGTGTACTTGAAAAACAAAGCCTTCTCAGTCCATTCATTGAATGCAAATGTGGCGATTTGCGACAGAGCTACGAAGATTCACTCGTTTAGCGATGGTGTAACCGTATCGGAGATGGGTGTTAAGGTATTTAAGACAAACATCGTCGTTTTAAATGCCGCCATATATAAGTGTCTATTTTGACTTTTCTAAAAGTGTACATTTATATTTTACTAGCTGACCCACGCAACTTCGTCTGTCATATAAGAGATTTTTTCCCGTTTTCGCAACATTTTTCATTGCTGCTCCGCTCCTATTGGTCGTAGCGTGATGTTATATAGTCTATAGCCTTCCTCGATATGGGCTATCCAACACTAAAAGTTTTTTTTTAATTCGAACCTGTAGTTCCTGAGATTAGTACGTTCAAACAAACAAGCAAACTCTTCAGCTTTATAATATTAGTATACATACCACATTAGTGGTCTCGTTGTATTCGAAATTCTACTGAAATTCTATATACCTATGTTTTGCTTAAATACATTTCAGCTATCTACATTTCTTTGCCATATAAACTTTCAACTATGCCAAATATCACTCCATCGTGCATGTTGTATGCTCGTTTTTAGACCATCTTGACTTTATTAAAAGTTTACATTTGCCTACTTATATCACACTAGTGGCTGACTAGTGGTCGATTGAAGTTTAATATATTTTACTTATAAATTTTAGCTATAACTATTTCGAATATCATACTCCTCCGTGCGTGCTATATCCTCGTTACCTATTAGTTATATACTAAAAGACACTGCCCAATGGTAGGCGGTAATCGTCTTCTACAAACACTTGCAATACCAGGGATATTACATGTAAGTGATGGATCCCGCAAAAAGGTGTATTTGTGAATACAAAGGACAAAGATCTCCTTAAGGGGATCAGGTTTGAGGCCTCAGTATGCCTTTCCGTTGGGATAATGAGAGAGCCCACGTAAAAATTTAGAAAATCACGTTAAGTAAGAGAAATAGCTTCTCTTACCCGGAATCATGCTCTTCAACACTGAGAGCCGTGATTTTTCGACAGAATAAATTCGAGTTTCTTAATACACAATAGCATTAAAATAGCTGATTTGATCACATCATTATGTGGAATTATGTATTATTAAGCGTTTCCTGTTAACTCATTATGGCTAAAATTAAGACAAGGACAAGTAAATAGATAGATAAGATTTTATTAGGATGTTACTTGTCAGAACCGTTACTCAGTGCCATGTCCTCCAGCCACGACTTGCTTTGGTCTGGGCTATAATGCATTTTAATTAATTCCAGTCTGCATTAAAAATGTAATCGCTGCGTTTTGAGTGACATTGGTAAGGTCACCTTCAAGGTAACTTCATGGCGTTTGGGCACGCTTATAGATCTTCTCCCTAGCCTTTATTATTCCCAAGTCACTTGGGGTCGGCTTTTCTGGTCTAACCGGATTTGACTGGATATCAGTTTTTACACGAAGCGGGTGCCACCTGACCTCCGCAATCCGAAGGCTAACGATACCCTAAGGCTAGACCAGTGTCAGGATATTATAGGACACTAACTTCCCAATAACGACTGCCATAGATGTTCATGGCAGCCGTGACCGACGGCTTAACGTGCTCTCCGAGGCACGTTAAGTCTTTTTAAGGCTTATAGATATAAAGTTGTAAATCTATGGTCGCATAAGCTCTTGCAAAGTAGTGACTTAACGTCTACATGTGCTAGTGGAATGGGTTTACCATGGACTATATTTAAAGACTTTTCCCATTGCTATGCACGGTTCTATGACCTGCCAGTTGTTGGAATGTCTGAGTTAATAGAAACCCTTTTGTGTCTGGCCACCCGTGTGTTACTCAATAGATTAACCAGAATAGAAGCAGTTATATCAACACGTTGGTCGAACCGCTTAAAAACTTTGCCCGCTTTTAAAAACACATTAACTCTTAAACATGCATATTACCTCATAAACTTACCTTCACCTTCGAAGCAATTGACAATTTATTTAGTTGGATCTTTTGGACCTTCAAAACTAAGTTACATTGATTTTACATTACATTCAAAAGCCTAAATACATTAGCATCCCCTTTCCATATCCGAAAACGAATTACGAAAATGGAATTACCCTATTTGTCAGTCATAGAAGGTATATCCGATCGTCTTTACTTTGCAAATCCAATATGCCTTCTCTAAAGATTAAGTATTTCTCAGTTCGTTTGTTTGTCTATCAGCACATCCTCTCTTTATACGCAACAATGGTGACTGGTTGCTATTGTGTAATGATTCTCGACCGTTCAGTACATAAGCGTCAGAATACCATGTTTGTATTGTTAGCTGTGGTCGGACTACTTGGAATGGTCTGCGGAAACCAACCGTCTAAGCCGGTAAAGATGGCTGGCAGTGACGTGACACCACAGGTTGAATCACAAAGAACTTAACATGATATTTGAGAGCTTACTCTACACAGGTGGATATGGCATGGCGTCTGTCATCCTGACTAATATTATAAATTAGAAAGTAACTATCTGTCTGTTACCTTTTCACGGCTAAACCGCTCAACCAATTTAGATGAAATTTGGTACAGATATAGTTAAAAAACCTGAGGAAGGACTTAGGCTACTTTTTATTAAAGTATGTAGGTACCACGCGGGCGGAGCAGCGCGCAAAAGCTAGTTTTAATAAAGATATTAAGAAACAATCTGTTATTCTTTTTAAAAAGCGTCTTAAGATCTCAAAAAGTAGTCTGAGTGAGTCCTCAGTTACAGAATTTTTAAATGATACATTATAATGAATATGCTATTACTACCAAATTGCCAGTGTTTGTAAAAGTATAAATTTATCAGGTTAACTCTAGTATTTATTTTAGATTGTGTTTATTTTCTGCATTTTTACTTTATGTTCATTATTATCTCTCTTTCTATTCAAATTACTGAATTATTTTTTGCATACCGTAAGGTATAACGTATAAGGATGCCGACAAACATGTAAACATCTTAATTTGTAAACATACATTCTATGCAAATGAATATTTCTATTCTATTCCACTCTATTCAGCAGAAGCATTTAATAAGTCAATATATGTAAGCATATCTAGACACAATGGAAAAAAGGACAGTATCTAGGGGCCGGTGCCAGAACGTCTACTTAGGAATTCAATCGTTATCTTTGACAATTTAAGTATGGTCCAATGGAATCTGGCCTTTGCATACATTCACTTTCTCGGAAGGGTAGGCAGAGATTACGACTTTCTAGGATCTCGCATATCTCCTTTGCTTCATTCACTCTCATTACATTCTAATATGTATGTATTTACAAAAAAAAAAAGTATCTATGTATGTTTATCCATTGTCTAGAACCCATAGTACAAGCTCTGCTTAGTTTGGGCTAGATGGTGTTGTGTGTATGTGGTAGAATATTATTATTATTATTATTCTAGATAAACGTTAATTACTTAAGGGAAATGTTAATCAAACAGATCAGAGATATCTAGTCGGAGTACATTCGTCTAGAACTCTAGATCTACCCCTTGCAAATGTCCCGTTTGCCTTATATACTCTGCTCGTCAACTATATTTATCTTTATTCCCGTATTTGTACATATCTGGTATAAAATAACCAACATTTAAAAAGAAATCCAGAGGTCAATAGAATTGTCGTAGAAATGATTTTGGTAATAACAATAGTATTATCATGAACACAACACGTTTATGTGTCTTGCATTCCAACAAAAGTTCAATCCGAAAGCACGCACCTCTGACTATTCGTAGTAATGTGCGTCTTAAATAGTTAATTATCGCTCGATTTAACGATGATGGAAAACGACTTTGAGGGAACCTGCATGTCTCAGAGTTTTCCATAATATTGATTGGAACCTAGTGCTCATAGCAGTTCTTGCTGCGTGGTACAGGCGGGTGCTGTCTTGCCGCGGTATCCCGAAGACTGCCAAAGCGTTCCGAGGGATGCCGAAGTGTTCTAAAGGCTGCCGGCACAGCATGCCTAAGCATACCGCGGTATTGTTTTTGTACTTACGACTGTTAACATTGAAATTTCAACTTTATTTCCATACGATTAGGTTATATTTTTATTTGTCGCCTAAAAATAATTTGCCATGCCGTGCCGCCAATGGGCGCCGGGTCTAACTGTGCCAAATTTCATACTCCTCCGTGCGCGCAATTTTCGTAAAAAGGGGTACAAAGTTTTTGCTTCACGTATAATATATAGATAACTGCAATATTTCTTTTAAACTGTTTTTCGATATTTACTTTTCGCCATATGTATATCTATTTTGCAAGTTGAAGTAACCTTTGGATATACTCATTGCCTTTTCTTTCTTTCTTGATTTTTAATTACTAAGCTCACTTAATTATTGTGCATGCTGTGGCCGCCTTAAAAGGTTACGCAATTGACATAAGCGTCACATTATACTATTTTTGGTGTATTGTTATTGTAATCGCTGGTGGTCATAAATAAATAAATAATTAAAACATATACCTAGCCTTAGAAACTTAAGTTAATAGTATAAACCTCGTATCCAACGACCTTGCGAAGGTTTCGGCTCAACGTTTACGTAACCCACCGGTCTAACGGACGAAGCCTTACAGCTTAAGTCGACTGGACAAGTGTCACGTGGACACTTTATTTATATATATTTATTCATCTGTTTGTTTTACATAACGAAGCATCTCATATGTATACTATTGAAGGGATGGGTAGAGGTGTAGAGGATCCACATTCTTTCAGCTATAAGACTTTTTCGACGGCATATCGAACATTAAACACTACAACGGCATAGAAGGGTTAATTTCAGTTAAGAAGCGAAATAAATTGCTATCCACAGGGTGCATTTGCAGTTTTATGCTGCTACTCCGAATATCCTAACAAGAATTTATATAAGAATGTATTTGGCTTAGGAGTCAAACCCGAAGCAGACGATTAGCCGTAAGGGTCAATAGATACAAATAGGTATATAATATACTAGATGTGCCCGCGGTTTCACCCGCGTTTATGATTACTGCGCCGCCCCGTGGATCGTAGCGTGATATTATATAGCCTATATAGCCTTCCTCAATAAATGAGCTATACAACATTAAAAGAATTTTTGAATTCGGACCTGTATTTCCTAAAATTAGCTCGTTCAAACTAACAAACAAACAAACTCTTCAGCTTTATAATATTAGTATAGATATCAAAGCTTGCTTTTCAATGGTTCTACAAATCAATAATTTCTTCTGATTCGAGATGCTTGTATATCCACGAAGGGATAGACAAATGTGTATTACACCCGAATCTCGCCAGCTGCTTTTATGTCCTACGTAATAATGGGCAAGTCTATCGCCGACTACTGGAGACGCCTCTACAAAGCATTTCATATTTAAACTAACTTACAACAGTTTACCCAACCCGGAAATCGAACGCAGCACCTCACGATCGCCTTTACACCACATTACCAACGAGCCCGTCAATGATACTTGAGTATATGACAAGTTCGAATCGAGACACTTTCGATCTCATCGTGTGATACGCATATTCCAAACGACCGCTCCCATTACGAACGCCGGAAACAACATTTCTCTTCTAATAATGACATCAAATTTGTATGCCGATAACGCCGTGATAACGGTGCACTACGTAAAAAAACTGCGGTATATCTAATCACGGCCCCGATAATGGTATCACTACAATTTTTTATCTGTCAAAGCCATATGCAGTACACATAACGTAATGCAGTGACCGAAATTTTCAATTTTTCCTTGTTTTCAGAAAAGATTTCATTTTATGTTAATTGATTCTAGATTTTAATTTTTTTAAATGCTACGACATTTAAATTTACACCTTACTAGTATTCTTGTTAACTCCAGCTAAGTTAGAATGCTTACGTTAGAAGAGTATTCACGTCCATATTTGAATAGGGTTTGAAGCCACTAATTCTCGATTGCAATACCAATCCCTTATCCAATAGACTTCTGTTTCTTAGACCTTGTTTTGAATCTCGCCTAATTTCTAAAGGTCTAATGGACGAAGGAAGATCTAGGGAGAATTAGAACCCTAATAATATCTTACTATCATACTATCGTGCAATAGGTATGTATGTTTTGACGGCACGGATAGTATAGTGGTTGAAGTGGTCGCCTTGTCACCCACAGCTACTGCGCGGAGTGTTGTGGGTTCGATCTCCATACGGGAGAAAAATTGTGTGATCCACAAATATCTTTTGCGAATCTGGGTGTTCTTTGTGCCAGTTGTTTGCATGTTTGTAATGTCGCCGACAAAGCGGTTTAAAGAAAAATTATTAACTAATTTCAATTAATATTCTATCGCATTGCACATGGCATAAATGTATAATTTTTGTGTAAAATGAAGAGTAAAGTTTACTTTGAGTAGGTGAATCTGTAAGTTTTAAGACTTTAGACATTCTAGTATGTGCATGTGTGTGTTGTGTGTGTGAAGCTCATCGGACACACACAACATCGCCAGTGTCAAATAAAAACTTACCAAGACTTTTTATTACTATACACCATATCGTCTCTATAAGCGTATATATCGTTCACCAGATGGTCTAACATGAGTATTAGCTCTTAATGCATCATGACGTGGTACATGTCTTGTAATGATATTCGGTTAGTCGGCATTTCTTTTTCTTTTAGATATATGCATAATGAGACGCCCCATACGTGAAGACCTCTGCCTAAACTATTGCAGGCAATTGTCACACACACCTGTGCATCATAACCATATTTGTCCAGCTATAGTTGCGACATAGCTCTCCGGGTAGCCAAGCTGAAGTAGCAGCGGGCAGGGCACATAGCGCGCAGAACCGACGGCCGTTAGGGCAGAGAGGTTATGGAGTAGCGGCCACGCACCGGAAGCCAGGGTCCACAAGGTTGACCGACGACCTGGTAAGCGTCGCGGGAACCGGTTGGAGACCAAGACCGGTCTGTGTGGAAAATCTTAGGTGAGGCCTATGTTCAGCAGTGGACATCTTTCGCCTGAGATGATGATGATAGTTTTGAATCCCATGTAATGGATAGCGAGCCTGATGCATCTAGCGTGCACGCTTCCAAACTTAGTAGTAGTGAGAGTATCTTTCAGACACACTCAATAACCTTTTGCCTGACCTTGAGACCCAACAGTCACATTCACTACCGCTGCGCCAACGAGGTACTCTCTAGATAAGTCGAATAAGTAGTTTATATTTATTTTTAGATATATACATATATCTATGTGGGGGACAGTCAGTGCAGACCGGCGACACTTCGACCCAGTGGGTTCTTTAATGTCGACACTCTCCCAATAACGACTGCCATAGATGTTCATAGCAGCCGGGACCGACGGCTTAACGTGCTCTCCGAGGCACGGAGCAGGCGATAATTGTCAATACGCACATAATTTCGAAAAGTCATATAACTTCCGAAAGTCAGAGGTGCGCGACGTGGGTTCGAACCCGAGACCCTCTGCATTGCAGTCTGTTGGTCTCCCCACTGAGCTATCGCTGCTTATGTTTAGATAACTGTCAACAATAATAATGGAAGCGATTCTCGAAACTTTACTGAACCAATATTCTTATCAACGTTTAGGTAGGTTAACTACGCGACTTTAGAGTATTTAGGATGCAGATCTTGTCATTGTAATCTGAATTTCAGATTTACGAGATAAATTGGAGTGTCGTCCTGTCTGTGAGAGATAAGATGAAACACGGTCACAGAACGAAAGTATCTACGTAATGGATATTAATGTCAACTCACTATATCGTTGTTCTTATACTGTGTGTCACTAAAATGTGCATGAGCTTTGAGATTTGATTTCTAGGTAGGGCATTTGTACTTTTCGTGCCCTTATTACGTAGGGTCTAAAAACATAGGCGGCGTAATGTAAGTTTTAGACACCTTTTTCCAACATCTTCGGGAAAATACGCTTGCGATGTTTATATTTATATAAGTACATAAAACTTTATTGTTTGTCATGTAAATCTACACCCAGAATCAAAACAAACTATTTGTGAAACACCAATTGCAATGGCAGGAACAAGACGCCTTAAACCGCAGTGTTTTAAAGGTTGCCCTGCAGTGCAGTCAAATATTACCAGACCTCTAATTGCTACAAAAAATTACTTCGTTAAACTATAGCCTGATTGATCGTGGAACAGAACCCAGGATACCGCGTTCACACGCAGCACACACGCAATCTTATGCAGTAAAACAGCACTACATAACAATTTCCCTTTTACTTGTATAATTGAAATAATCACACTTACGCAACACATTAATCAGTGTTAAGATAAAGAATGACAGAGTGAATTTTTGATTATTTAATTGTATATGAATCGAGTGTTAGCAATTAGTTAACAATTTAATTGTTACGATCAATTTAACTGTGAGGTTATCGACTGGTGATAATGTTATATACTTGCTTTGAAGCGCGCGTGATGGCTTCAATTTCGAAGTAAAATGGTTGATTTTCTTTTTAGAAAAGATATCTTTCGCAATTGGAATATATCCTGTGTTGCAGGGGACAAACGTTCAAACAACAAACACAAAAGACATCTAGACTTGACTATTTGTGGATCACATAAATTTTGTGAGGTTCGAACCGACTCGGCACATTGACAATGGCGAAGTGACCAATTACACCACTACGTCTACAGTACAGTTTTATTTTGGTGTTCATCTTTTATCAAGCAATTATAGTAAATGTTTTTTATTACGACAAAATTGTTTCTTTGGTCACTCCCACTTACATATTGGCCCAAAATATATATACATATCACACCTGTAAATCCGTGTATATAAAATAGGCAGAGGTAGATTTCGCGAGCAACTGCTAGGATCACCATGTAATATAACTTATCTCGACTCGGAATCGATCCTGAGTCTCTTCATCCTTATGCGACAGAACCAATGAGGTAGTCAAACCAAACAAACATTCATAATATAATGAATTATGTTCACAATATATTTTAAATAAATATGGCTTCAATTCATAGAATAGTTGATTGTCAATTGTAAAAGGAAAACTGTATTTATAATAAATGTAAATATATATTATTTACATATGAGACAGTGATTCATTATTTATTATGTGTATGTACTGTGTTATATGAACGTACAACCTAAATATAATTAAATTACAGATTAGACATATTAATTAATTATATTTAAGTAAATACATTTAATATATTTTAGCTAAACCAATTCCCATGGGAACCGTGGGATAAGTATATGACTTACACACTCATAGAATAAAATGTAATCTTGTATGAATATTTACAAGTCTAGAAGAAAGAAGCTGGAAATTTATAAATACCTAATACAGATATTCTATCACATACACACAACACCATCTAGCCCAAACTAAGCAGAGCTTGTACTATGGGTACTAGACAATGGATAAACATACATATATACTTTTTTTTTTTTTTTTTTGTAAATACATACATATTATACATAGAAACACCCAGACCAAGACAAACATCCATGTTCATGCACACAAATGTTTGACTTGTGCGGGAATCGAACCCGCGACCTCATGCGTGGCAGTCGGTTACACTAACCACTACGCCATCGAGTCGTCGAGATGAAAAAATAGTACATATTTATTGGATTTTAATTTAATTATATATATATATATATTATTATATTATTTATATATATATATATACCTATATGCCTGTAATTCAGATAGGTTGAAGTGTAATACACTCATATTACACTAGTCAAACTTTTATATGCATATCCAGTGTCTTTGCTGTAACTAAGAATTTCCAAACAGATAAACATGTTGCTTGAGGATCACACATTCAGTTCTAAATATATGCAACAGGAAAAACAAAGACAAAATAAATTTACAGATACTTGTTTCAATATTGTGTACTAACAAATTATATTTATATTTTTGTTAAGTATGTTGCAGTAGTGTTTTTTTGGTGTTGTTGCTTTACAAACATTGTAAAGATGTTCACAAAGAATGCCCAATTCAAAACAAACAAAACACAAAACCAGTTACAACTACTACTTACAACTCTTTGAAAAACAAACAAACAGTTGTTTTGAATCTGCTCCATGTGGATCAATTGCTGGAGTCTCTAGCTAAAGTGCAATTAGATATTTGCTCCTTCAATCATAAACATACATACATAAATAGATTCAGACCTGTTTCCCAGTGGGGTAGGCAGAGACTACGGATTTCCATTTGCTACGATCCTGACACACTACTTCAATCATAAACACCGAATTTAATAACTAATCCATGATCTTACCCAGAATTCTAGATTATTATATAAAAGACGAAAATAATTTACTTAAGTTACAAAGCAACATAATATGAATGTCAAAGTTTATAATTTAGTGAAGTTACTGAATTTACATTTGTTTGTTGCTTGGTTTAACCAAGGGGTTGTGCCTGCAAAATGTTACCTGCTGGAACCTCAGTACCTCTCTTTTTAATACCCGTTCAATTATAATTTAACGTATTTATTGGAATGAATTGCTAAAAAGCTGTTCTGTGTAAAACCTGTATATTAAAAACCTTGAGACACAGACAAGACACTTATGGTTACTTGCCTATGTTCTGTATATAAAATTATGGACATGCCACAAAAATCCCTTTCAGTATCTGAAATACTACAATAGCCCTAATAGTAGTTTTCATATCTTTTTGATAAGAAAACTATTAGATAGCCGATAACACAAATAAACAAACTTAACTCTTTCTGTGTCACAGATAAGCTACAAAACTTATTTTTATCTGTAACACTGGAATTCTAAATATCTATCTATTTTAGAACTGTATGTCATTGACATTTAAGAATTTGGCTTTATGGGACTTTCTATTGCAGCTATACAATATATATAAGTCCTTTAAAAATAACATTCACAATTATTTATATTTGGAACATAATTTTATCTTATTTTTGTACTATATTTATTTATATCTGACTCTACCTATGGTGAAAGGTAATAAGGTAAGCTATGACAAATGATATTTTTTGCAGTAATTTATTGTATGAATATAGTATATTTTAACATGGTTACAATAACTAAGCCTTTTGGCTTCAATAATATACTTTGTGAAGGTGTATCGGTGTCTGTAAGTTGCCTATAGTATGTGCTCAGTTTTTATCCAACCTTAGATTTTTATGATACTTGTTACCTTATCCTTTCAGGTAAACTGTATTATTTGCATATATATATATAAGATACAGAACTTGTGTATAAGCTAAAAGGCTTATGAGGATACTAAAGCTAATGTATAATAATGAGAATACTGTGTGTTAGATCAATATTTGACTATGGAGTAATACAGGAAAAATAAAGGGTAGCATTGTATTTACCAAATCATTAGCTGAACATTTTGGCTCAACACAGCTAAGCAAAATAATTTAAAAGATTTTATATAAATATATCTTTATATCTTTATTCACGGAACTCGTAAAAATCGCCGTGATTGGTTGCTAGTGTTGCCTTTACTTGTACTACTGACAAATTGTTCAACAATAGTGCGATTTGAGATCAAATGATGACAAGCTGACTGAAGAGTGACACGGTTCACAACAAAATAGACGTAACGGTCACCCACCGAGAGAATGACCTTGTCATCAACTCTCTTCAATCACAAAGATATTTGTTTATTATTTTTTACATGATCTATCCTTAACACATAAAATATTGTTTTAATAGCACAACAATAATAGCATTAGGAAGAATCGGCTAATTAGAAACCTGTTTCCGATTTCTTGGAACCAAATTTTCCAATTCACGATATAGGTAGGTAATGAATATTACACTATTTCGAAAGAAATATAAAAGTAAAAACATCAAAATAATAGCACGATTATCCAACATGGATTTGGAGAAATATACTTTCACCGAGGCTCTCTATAGCACGATTGTTATATACTGACATGAGATTTTGTATTCCAAAAAAAAAATCTCGAGTTCAACATCCAAATTTTTTCGTCACATTTATAACATAACATAACACTCACCTGAGGTAATTACGCGCGCACAGACGTCAGCAATGCTATGAAATCACTTAACACAGCCTGAATTATGATAAGAGTGTGATAAAAGTAAATATTGTAACAATCTTTGTTCTAAGGCTCCGCGCGTTGGTACACACAATATGGTAACCGCGACACACTTGCTCATATGATATTTACAGCTGATGTGTAAAAACTGAACAAATAAACACGCACGCGACACAATTTGAGCAATATTCACTACGAAATCGGGTTTTCGTTTTAATATTGTTTTTCGATCGGTTGGCAATCGTCACAAAATTCTTTTGAATTGATTGATTTGGTTGTTTCATTCATGTTGGAATCGGTCGTTGATTCGTTCATGAATGAATGAATTATGACGCGTTTAGTTCATGTTCATTGTCAAATAAATTCAATTGCCATTTAAATATAGGTAGGAATACACAGTGCATTGACCATATTTAATTCCTTTCATAATTTAAATACAATAGAAGTACATGTATGTAATTATTGTTTAGAATATTTTAAGATTTAATATTTATTCAAAAGATCGTACATAATATACAGTTTGCGTTCCAGGTACCACTATATCACTCTAGATTATTCTTCTCTTTCACACTTGATACTTTTGCGCGTGATAGAGCACCCAAAAACATGTTTTTGCTTACATAGCATTACCTATGGATTTAGTTACGAAAAAGCAAGTTTGAAAACCATTGATTGAACATTGAGATAGCAACATAATTATAATTAACAACAAATGTCATAAATAACAATAAGTTATTACTGTGAAAGTTGTATAAATTTGTTTATTTACAAATCCGCCTGTTTAATTAATCCGTTTATAATTTTATTTTTTAATGAAGTTAATTAAGCAGAATATAATTTAAAGATATATGAAGTAACAACAAAACAATACACAACAAAAAGCCATAAATAAAACATAACCTTTAAAAATGGACGAACCTAAAACAGAAGATAAGATTGAGTTTAAGAAGCCTGTCCTTTTTGGACGCATTGGGAAATTGCCTAAAAAATTTAAAGAAGATACTGAAAAGGCGTCTGAAGACAAATATGCGGAGAAACCGCTTGAAAACACTTCAGAATCGACATCCAAAAACTCTTTATCTCAAACAGCTCTTATGAAAGAATTATCGACAACTATACCTTACAAAGAGCCTAAATGGTCGGGACAATGCCCAGAAGGTAAGTCGCTATTATTGAATATACTATTATTACAGTAGTCTATCAAATCTTAAAATACCTAACAAAATTAAAAATGTATTGTCTGGCCGCCAGTGTGCCGCTGCGACTGAATATACATGGGACAGGCCAGGTATACTATAGAGGGTTTTCGGATAATCTGACGATCTTGTGCTGGTACCATTTATTATCAATGTTTCTTTCTTTCACAATTTGGTATGTGTTAAAACTGTAAGAGAGTAAAATAAAATTGTTACTATTTTTAAAATAATTAACAATTAAATTAATTTTTAAGCAATTTTCATTATAGTAGTATGTTTAATTTTCAAAACTGACATGTAAATGAAAATATGTTTGTCAAGGGTTGGAATGCCACCCTTAATTAAAAACCTATTGTGTCTGGGCACCAGTATTTTGCTACAACTGAATAATTAAATAAGTGATTACTGTACATGCAGCTGCTCTACACAGATCAAACTACCATGCTGTGCTCGACAGGGTTGCTAATTGATGCATAGCTTTACTAATACCAACTGCACTAAATTATGGATAGGAATAAAAATGGCATATTTATTGATGTAGTATCTTCAACAGTTCAAAAATTGTGCTCATTGTTTCAAAGTTTGTATGTCTTCTGTATGATACCTAGTTACAAATGTGTGTGTTGAAGCTATAATTTGATGTATGGTGCAAATAGTTCTTCAGGTCTGATTTTTTGTCTGTTGTTTGAACATTTGTAAAGGCCCTGCAAACAGAGATATTATTAGAATTTGTTATATAGGTATATATTTCATATATTTTTTTCTTGCCACAGCCACAAAAATGTAGATCCACAAATAGTTGTTCTGTGTCTGTTGCCTGAATATTTGTAAACATACCTGTGAGACAGGAATTATTACTAATGCAGAACTTGCTTTCTAAAAAGAAAAAAGATAGAAATAAATAATTAAAAAGGCTACATATTTAACATGTTATGAGCCATGGGAGCAGAGCAGCAATCGTAAATATGGGTGAAGGTGCAGGGGACAGCTAATCATTATATATTTTATCTATTTCAGGATCTGAGTATGCTTTAGAAGTATTAAAGTCAGGAATGATCATGGAAAAGATAGATCTTACAAGCAAGGGCTTCTTTGTTTTTGGCAGACTCGCAAACTGTGATGTTATCATGGCACATCCTACTATATCCAGGTATGTTACACATTTCATATTTATAAGGTCCTTCAAACTGAATTCCGGTCACGCGAGCCATTCTTAATGGAGACTGGCCATGACACGGCACATGATATATTGTAGTGTACAAATGTCTGCATAAGTACAAGTGCATTATATACTAACGCTTTATGTGCCCTCAGAGGCACAGCAGTGTTCAACACCTATAACTGGTACAAGTAGTGGTGGTCCAATGGACAAGGCATTCAACTAGCAACTAGCCCGAGAAGCTATGGGATTGAATTGCACCTATTGCACTTCCGACAAGAACTCACATCTAACACAAGCAGTTTAGCTTAGCTTAGTAACTATACTAAATAGATTTAATAATTTAAATAGTACTAACATTTAATTACATAGTTTGAATATAAATAATACACCAAAACCTGCATAAAGTAGTTTTGTTCCACTATGACATAGCTAACTATGTTAAACTTTTAATTTTTTACAGATATCACTGCATTCTGCAATACAAAGCCTTTGCCGAAGAGAACGAGCATCCATGCGGCTGGTACCTGTTCGACCTGGGCAGCACACATGGAACATTCCTGAACAAGGAGCGGTTGAAGGCATACCATTACAGCAGGGTGCGGGTCGGACATCAGATCAAGTTTGGGAACAGCACCAGGACTTACATTGTCTTGGTAAGTATTAATAATAACTGGATTGCATTATGGATGGATTGGATCAATGTTGCCGCAGTAGTGTGCTGCAAGAAGTGTTAGGGCCGATACCCAGGTAGGGTAAGTAGTCATTGGATTATTCAGTTAAGAAATTCTTAGCATGGAATCTTGAACTGTACTGAGTTGACGCGAAAATGTTTGCCTTATATTATGTGGGTTCCAAAGTCATAGCTGGCGATGTTTGCGTGTACTACACCTCTGTGTACCCTTCCGACATAGACATGGGCGTGAAAAATATGTCATCATCATCTCAGCCGAAAGACGTCCACTGCTGGACATAGGCCTACCCCAATGTTTTACACACAGACCGGTCTTGGGCCACCCAAGAAGTATGTATTTAATATAATTAAGAGTCTCTAACATCACCTGGAGAAGCTCATTCAAGAGCTGGAGAGAGACAGAGTCTTTGGTGCTGGATACCGTATTGCATAACACGGCACGCATCATAAAAAGTGACCTTTCTCTTGAGCCATAACTATCGGTAGCTGAGACCTAGTTAACAGTGGTGGTGACAATTTACATTTTCGACCATTATAAATCTCAAATCACCCGTGCAAGGTCTCTGCAGCAGCCTTTCCTCTTCTTTCAATTGACACTCATCACCCACCAATTGTTTGTGAAACAAATCTAAATGTAGACATCATTCCCATGAAAAAACGACCTTTAAATAAATACAACTTTCACAAATCGGACTATGTGCAGATCAACCATAAAATACAAAACACTGACTGGTATGAACTACTCACCCCTTTGAAGTCTGAGGAGGCCCTCAACTTATTTTATAATAAAACTGATGACATTATAAAACAACATACGCCATTGGCCGCGCGTAGAACTTCCTCTTTTCCTGTCTGGTTTTCAAAGCCGTTAATTAGTATGTTTAGGAAGAAGCAAAAGGCATGGATAAAATGGAAAAAATATAGCAATATATCTGATTATGAAAATTTCGCTAATTATCGGACTTCGTTTAAGGAAATGTGTAAAAAATGTTTCTAGCAATATATTAATTCGGTCGAAGACAGCATACATAACAATATTAAAGATTTTTGGGTGTACATCTCGAATAGAAAAGACAAACCTGGTATACCAAGTAAAGTTAATTATAATAATAATACATCTAATGACCCTCAAGTAATCTGTAACATGTTCTCTGACTTTTTCTCTTCTGTTTATGAGCCTACTTCACCCACTTTTTGTCAATGGAAGCCCCCTTCGGGCATACTATCTAATGACGTAAACCAACACAATATGTATATTGCTGATCTCCACTTTGTAGAGGCTAACGTTAAGGCGGAATTAAAGTCCCTCGACACAACTAAGGGCCCGGGTCCCGACGGTCTGTCAGCGTATTTTCTTAAGAACACTGCGACCGTAATCTGCAGGCCTCTAACTATTATCTACAATAAATGTGTTCGAGAGGGAGTGATGCCGACTGTATGGAAGTATGCCAACATAACGCCTGTTCACAAAAGTGGCTCCAAGACGAGCGTTGATCAGTACCGTCCCATATCGATACTGTCTACCTTGTCGAAGCTTTTCGAGAGACTGATACATAATGAGATATACCCGTCAATTCACAATATTATCATTCCACAACAACACGGTTTTTTGAAAAAGCGCTCCACAACTACTAATTTGATGGTATTCTCGGGTTACTTATTCGACAATGTTGATAATCGTGTGCAGGTTGATGCTGTCTATACAGACTATCGAAAAGCTTTTGACAGGGTGGACCACGAACTGTTACTTCATCGTATTGCTTACAATGGGATTCGTGGCAATCTATTACGTTGGTTCCATTCTTATGTTAACAATCGTTGTCAAAGGGTTGTTATCAACGGATTTCAATCGGATATAGTGAAGGTCACTTCTGGTGTTCCGCAGGGGTCTATACTCGGACCATTGCTGTTTAATATATTTATAAATAATATAAATGAGTGCTTCCATCATTCAAAATTTTTGTTATATGCAGACGACCTCAAGGTATACAAATCTATCAATAACATACATGACTGTTTTCTTCTTCAAGAGGACCTTGATAGACTTTCAGACTATTGTCGCACAAGCAAGCTGCAACTTAGCATTCCGAAGTGTAATTACATTAACTTTACCAAAAATAAAAATGTAATAAGTTATCCGTATACACTATGTAATGTTGAACTGACGAAGGTAACCTCCGTGCGTGATCTTGGAGTACAGTTAGATTCTAAGCTTTGTCTAGACCTGCACATTGAGCGAATAATCAACAAAGCATATCAGATGTACGGATTCATAATGAGATCAACGCATGATTTTAAAAGGACCTCCTCATACCTCTGTCTATACAAAACTCTAATACGTTCGCAGTTAGAATACGCCGTAACAATTTGGAATCCGTACTATATCAAGTATATTGACATGTTGGAAAATGTCCAGCGTAAGTTTCTTCGTGCAATGCATTATAGATGTCATAGATCTCTCCTACCTTACGATCGGTTACTCAATAAATACCAACTTCTGAGTCTCAGCTCCAGGCGTAAACAACTTGAGGCAATTACTTTGTATAATGTAGTTCACTGCAGATATGACTGTGTGGATTTGAATAATGTTTTATGTTACTCAGTCCCTAGAACAGTGCACAGACGGCAGGTACGTGCAGGCAAATTGTTTGCTGTAGGTACCTGCCGTACTAATACAGGGTTAAGGTCGCCAATTCGACGTATGACTGATACATACAATAAAATGTTTGAGCATATTGACATATTTCTATGTTCTATTGGGCAATTTCGCAAAATGTTATTTACAACACTCTCCAATATGTAATTTTGTTGATTCAATTTCGGTCACCGTTCTGATATATATATATTATTATGTATTTTCATTCTAAATTTACTATTATTCTATATATAAATATGTACTTATATAATGTCTAATTCGATTGTATAAGATGTATCATCTGTTCTAACCTGTTCTAACTCAAATCGATGGTCACCTAGCGCTAACCTTAATTTTATTGTTAATCTGTGAACAGCGCTGTGGGCTTCACTATTGTTATCATTTGGAAATGTTCAACATTAATGTAAAATTTTATAGTGTTGCTGTTTGTTGTTCCTTCCTAATAAAATAAAATAAAATAAAATATAAGCCTCTTCTGCCTCTTCCATTTAATAAAATATAAATGTTTCTACTAGTGCCAATTTCTGGACAGTGAGTTCCAGTTTGCAGTCCAACAACGATTGACTGGATGTCTTGTTTTGCAGGATCTCACAACTAAGATGTATGTATGGTATTATTTACATTTATTACCCTATAAACCATACCTGCATCGAGCCATTCCTGTAGATAACAGGTTGGTGCCCTGGGTAGGCCGTAGCTCCCTATCCTCTAATCTTGTGTATTTCGCGAACAAACTAGGTAGTAAGACGTCGTTCACTACTTAGTTCGTTCGATAATCTCGTCTTGTACAAGCGGCAGAACAACAAAGTGCGGTATCGCCTGAACTAGTCACGTCATTACTACCGCTCACTGCAACAATAAGCAACAGCAAATCAAAAGAACGCGTGCCGGAGTAGAGCTAAGCGAGCGGACTGTTATAAATATCCTATATACCCAAATTCCGTGAACCAGCCATCCTTTTTGTCCACTCAGCATTTCTCCCTTCAGTCCTAAAAACATGTTTGAAACCTATTCTGCGCTCCGTCGGTCAGCCATACCAGTCTCTTTCCTCATCTTGGCTCGACCACAAATTCATTCCTAACTCAAATATCGTATTGGGACTTAAACTATAAATCGCTACCTTTATTTTAGGGGAATAATATCCTTTTTCTTTTGAACTAGACCTGTCAATCCCATATAACAGAGTGATGAATACAAAGAGCGACCCAGTTTACTTAAGTGCTGCGAACTAAAATGGGCGTTCCAAGTCGCGAATTATTATGTTTAAGACTTACTATGCTCAGAAGCAAAGCATCGTTCTTTTACCCGATACCCCTTACATTGCTGTTGTGGTTTCAGGATGTCAGTTTGGGAAGGGGCCGAACAACTTGTTCTGAAGGTAGTGTACTACTAAGAAAACGACGATAATATCAAGTTTAATATGAGATCCATCAGAGATGGACCTGGTGATGCTTTTGTAGGCGGCTTCTGCAGTGCCGGCCCTATAATAGGGCGGGCAAGCAATGGGCGCCCTAATTGGATCTCGCTTTAAGGTTATAGCACAGATATCGACTCGGAACGGGAACGTAACCGTATCGCCTTTCACCTCGCCGTCAACCTAACGTAAACACGTAATGAAAGCGGATCCGGTACGTTGACTCGGCTACGGCTAAGCGACGCCGCGCTTACGGCTTGCCGACCGCGAGGCGAGGCGATTACGTTACATTTCTGATTAGTGTGCATTGCAGTAGGGAGTTTCATACAAAGAATACTGCACGGCTCGAATTGATACGGTGCCGATCCGTTTCCGAGTTGATATGTGTGCTGTGACCTTTATCCGAAAACCTACCTGGATTCGACACTGGTTGAGCTCTTTTGTTCTCTCCCTGGATCCGCTTCTGCACTATGGCTAAGGGGTTTATCATGCCCAGCAATGGGACAGTTTATATACAAGGCTGATATTATATGGTTTACCTCTTTGACTCTGCAGGGCCCAGACTTCGACTGCGAAGGCGAATCAGAACTATCAGTAACAGAGACTAAGCAGAAAGCTTTGGAACTGAAGTTAGACAGGAATAACATGATCAAGGAGGCGATGGAAGAGAGAGATAGACAGAGACTGGAGGAAGAGAAGAAGAGAGAGGAGCAAGGCATCGATTGGGGGATGGGTAAGTTGGTTGTTGAGATTTAATTTATACTAATTGTTAACTGCGACTTCTACCTCGTTTATTTAAAATCTAAATTTCAGAGTATTTCCATTTTAAACATCAATATAGATAAAGCGATTCAATTGTGAAAACGATTGCAAAATTGCGATGGGATGGGATCAAAATTGATTGCAAAAGGACGTTATTAATATTTAAAATTTAATATGGATATCTCGCTATCTTCTTTGGAATGCTGCATTTAAATAACGGTTACGTCACAGCGTGTATCCTGTTTTGTCATTTATCAATTACTCTATTAATCTACGCTATCTAGAATTCACAAGCATAAAGATAGTAGGTAGTTGGCGACCGAAACAGAATTTGCAGCCATAACCGCAACCGAATCTTCGGCATTGGTATCAGTTTCGGCTGAAACCGAAACTTATTTAGATATAATATATATATATCGCACCCTTAATAAAACAGAGACTTATCTCAGTATTTTGGTTTAAACAAATTTGAACTCTATTGCAAAGATTTAACACAAATATAATATTAGAATTTAACATATACAATTAGAGTTCAAATTGCCTTACTTTCAAATTTCGAGTTAAGTCGCTGTTTTATTAAGAGTGCGATATATTATAATTATTATTATTATATGTTAATTTTTCCATTGTATACTGCAATTTAGTGTTAAAATGATATTATTTTTATCTTTGCAACATTCACTTCATCGGAATTGAGAAAAAGATATTGTAGTTAAATCTTGGATCCAGTATAGTCGCTGCAAATACACGAAGAACTAAGCTGGTAACCACAGGGCACGAAGTTTCGACCAAAATTCAGGCGGAAGTTTGGCTTCACCGAAACCGAAACCTAATCTATGGTAGGTCACTACTATATGGTGTAAAGGATGTCTGAAATATTAACACTAACATATTTATTTCAGGTGAGGACGCTGAAGAGGAACCGGACTTAGCAGAGAACCCGTACGCCATCACAGCCAACGAGGAGTTGTACTTAGAAGACCCCAAGAAGACTCTGCGAGGATACTTCGAGAGGGAAGGTCATGAGCTCAGCTATGACTGCGAGGAACGGGGCGTCGGACAATTTATATGCAGGTAGCAATTCTCACCCACTGCTGGGCATAATCTTCCGTATAGCTCGATGGTTTTAGGGTTCGGTACCCAAAGGGTGCCAAAGGAACCCTATAACTAAGCCTCTACAGTCCATCCACCGGTTCGTCTCTGTGTCAGTGGGCTGGATCTCATGAACTGTAATAGATAGAGAGTTTTGTAAGATAACCCTTTGTGTGAAAGACCAACTCGCACTTGACCGAGTGTTTTTATTTAATTTAATTATATGATTGCATGATCGTCGGTTTAGAGTACTCCCTACCTGGCTTTTCTCCAGATTGTCTCCGGTCTGGTCAGAGAACATACGCCAAAGTCTGCCACTTCTGGCTGTTACACTTTGTTAGTCAGTCTTTCGTCCACTTCTCCTTGCCAAATCACGGTGGCCTCACTTTTCTCAACTCTTGTCAACATATCTTTTACACCACAGCACACTACTAACTCCCTATCCCTTGGGGAACAGTACGTTTTTCTGGATAAAAGATACCTTTTGTCCTTTTCTATATCCCTGACAACGTGTATGCGAAATTTCATGATGATTGGTCGAGTAATTAAGGCGTGCAAGCGTAACTAACAAACAAACTTACATTCTCATTTATAATATTAGCTAGTAGTTTAAAGACACGACGATTTTTCCACATAAAGACAACAACAATAATTAATGAAATAAATATTGTTCCAGAGTAGAACTGCCGATAGACGACGCCCGCGGCAGGCCGGTCATGGCCGAGGTCATCCACAAGGGGAAGAAGAAGGAGGCTGTCATTGCGTGCGCGTTAGAAGCGTGCCGGATATTAGACAGAGCCGGCTTGTTGAGGCAGTCTAAACATGGTGAGTGACAGACTAGCAGGGCTCTTGATTCAACCAGGGCCTTTGGAGTTTGGTGAAACTAGTGCAGTCTGGTTGGGCATCTACTAGATTATAGCAGTACTCTTTGTCTGGTACGCTGTCAATAAGACAACGCATTTAAGATATACTAGCTTTTGCATTTGGCTTCGCCTGCTCAGGAATCAGGTTGTTTTATATGGATGTAGAATTTGCAGAATCGGTGTAGTAGTTTCAGAGATTAGACCCTACATTTATTCAATCAACAATTTATACAAACAAACAATACATGCAACAGTGTAAATAGTAGGTACATCAGAAACTAACTTGTGAGACACTGGTGCCTGAAGTAGATTTATAAAATACCTGTATTACAGGTAATAATATTATAATTAAAATTGTGTTGTATGTGTTTCCGCGATCAGCGATTCCGCTTGCGTAACGGGCTGGGATCTGTTTGATATAAAGTCCATACCCCTTTACAAAATTCACTCATTGGTTTTGCTGTCAGAATCTCGTCGGCGCAAGCAACGCGACTGGTCAGCCGATGACTACTACGATTCAGATGACGACACATTCCTCGACCGGACGGGCAGTGTCGAACGCAAGCGCAAGTTACGCATGCAGAAGCAAGGCGTCGCCGAGAGGGAGGACGAGCGGCCCAGGACTTACGACGACCTGGTCAGTTACTTGCGCCCCTTTACTGAGCACAGCATCAGGTCGAATAACGAATCGAATATTGTATCGAATACTCTGAACATTCGAATAAACAGACAGATTATTTATTAATCGCACATCGTTAATAAGCCCGATCACAACAATCAACTATCAGGTTCGAATGGTCGTTCATATAGAAATAACTTTGGGTAACTTAAAGAATCTATTTTTATTATCTTTAATGAACTAAGTACTACTATTCGCACAGTGGTTGTAAAGTGACAATATTCTAAGTATTTTAGAATATTTTATTTCATTTTTAGACTTCTTCTCCATATAAACTTTATTTATGCCAAATCTCATACCTCAACCGCGCTGTATTTAAAAAAAAAGGTCACGTAGATTTATCGTCAAGTACTTATTAATTAACATTGGTGTTTAATGTAAATTACAATAAAGGAAAACACTCCATAAAGCAGCATTTGAACCTGCGAACTTGACAAACCGTGTCGTCGCTCTGCCAACTAAGCTATTCATGGTCACGTCAAGGATCCAATATGGTGTTTAAAACTAATTTGTTGTCTTTCAGATAAAACAAATCACGGACATCGAATCCAAGATATCTACCGAAGAGCGAGCCTTAGAGCGGTTGCGATCGTCATCAGCAAGCACACAACCTTCGGAAGATGAGGATGCTCTAGACCAGTTCATGAGCACTCTTAGCAAACACAGCATGGCAGAGAAAGCGGAGATCTCTAAAACCAAAGTGAGTTATGCTTGCGTTTCTTTAAAGCTAGATTTATTCAAACTCACTGAGTTAACCCACCACGACCACGACCACGATCGGTGCAAGTCGGTCGAAAGGTCCGGCAAACAATAGGTACTTATTACCTTTTAAATACTTAACCGCTAGGCCTGATATCTTAGGCTCCAAAGGAAGGAACGATCATACATTTATACATAGTTTTGCGTCTATTTCCCAGAATGGGTCTAAATTTCACCTGCCATGGTTTTGGGTTCCTCGTGAAAGGCGAGTTGTCTACAGGGCAATTCCAAACGCCATGTTGCAACTGATAAGTCTTAGTTAATGACTGAAAACCATAATAATACTTTCCCAACACGACTATCGAACCCGTGATTTCATGCAGAACCCTAGATCTTAGTCACCGCTAGCTATCATGGCAAAAACATTTTTTTGCTGGTCGAATGGTACTGTATGCCCTTTTCTGTACCCTTGACAACGTACATATGTACATGCGAAATTTCATGACGAACTGTCGTGTAGTTAAGGCGTGAAAGCGTAACAGATAAGAAAATTCACATTCCAATTAATAATATTATTAGTTAGGATATTGACTATCGTTCCTAAATCATGTAGCAATACTTCCATTCAAGAATCTTTGATTGTCCTTTCTGACTTCATTTCGTTAGTTCTTTACATTTTTTTCATTATAAATGTATAGATAATAATAGTTTTATTCATCAAAACTTATACTAAATAATGTATTTTGACAGATGAGCATACAAAAGCTCAAGGTGGAGTTATCCAAGACTCAGCGACTGGCGGAGCTCGCGCGCCCGGCACATCTCCCGCCACTCATCAAGAAAGATGACAAGATCATCAAACAGGCTGGCAACTCCGCTGTCTTTGGCAAAAGGTCACTAATATAACCATATTTTGTATTTATTTGTTTTGTCACTGAAATTGATGTTTATATTTTGAGTCTTATTTTAATTTACCTATTGAGTCGAAGCGGCACACTGGCGGCCAGACACTATAAGTTATCATTTAAGTTTGGCATTCCAACCTATTGACTGGTTAAAGCTATATTTTATATTGCTTAGTGTAATGATGAATTTTATGATCAAAGTAGTTTAATTACTTATTGCAGAATAAGATTAAAAGAAGACACAGAAAAGCGTCCGAAAGTACGTCAAGAAGTAAAACAAGAGGAATCGGAATTCGTCGAAGAAATGGACTCAGACGAAGAAGAAACACTGCAAAAGAAGGAAGATAAACAAGTACAAAAGCCAGAAGAGAAAAATGAAGTACAAAAACAAGAAGAGAAAAAAGAAGTACAAAACGTAAGAGAAGATAATAAGAGTGTAGATGTTAAGAAAGTTTACGGACCAATGAGACCGCCGGATAACTATGTGGTCCCTGAGAACTACTTTGATCAAGAGAGTGACAGAGACCTTCCAGAGATCATGGAGAAAGAGTAGATATCTTTCAATAAAGTTGGTTTAGTATAACAGTCTGTTTATTTTTGCAGTTTATCCTCAAGGTTTCTTTTTACGTGTATTCACCCTTAATAAGATGTATACGGTATAAAGTTCCATTAAAATGTATACATTCTAGTGTGACTGGTTAAACATTGTACATACTTAAAGACATGATAATTTATGGTCAGACGTAACATATAATAAAGATATAAAAATAAAATTGTGTAATCTGCAAAGAAAACCTTTATTAAAATTTGTATGAACTATCCATAAAACGTGGACACTCCGCGCGTGTCACACACAGCTGTCGAGGCTAATGACCTTTGATAAGAAAAGGACGGGCGGGGGTGCAAATTCGGGAGAGTGCGGGGGGCGGTAGCGGGGGCGGGGGCAGTGGTTTTGTTTAGCTTTGGTATATGCGTAAGAGTGTCCGCATATTAAGTTTTTATTGGATAACTAGGTCAAATTTTGCCGCCAATGGATATGATATAAAGGCACTTCAACATTTATTGCGTATTGTTTCATTGTTTGTTGTACAATATACATGAAGTTTTAAAATAGTAAGACAATCTTGAGCCTGAGGAACGTGAGAAACAGATCTAGTTGTAGTTGCGGTTCCCGCGATAATCCCATACAAAATGCGGAGTGTAGGAACGATGTGAAATGCAGTCAGCAGACCTGTTCTCACTAGAATTAGAGGCGCTCATAGCCAGTTGCACTCACTGATCGGTAAACGATTAGCGAGGTTAAGCAACGTTGGGTACAGTCAGTCTATAGATGGGTGACCGCTTAGTGGTATTTCATCTGAGCGTCTCCGTGCTTCGGAGGGCAAGTAAAAAGTCGGTTCCGGTTGTTGTCAAATTGACAGCAGTCGTTAAGCCATGTCAGAGGCCAACATGTCATTGTGTACAATAATCATTTAACCCATCAGCGACAAGTAAACAAAATACTAACATTACCGAGAGAATTCTCGGAAATCCGTAAATTGTGCCACTATAAAAACAGATGGTAGCTTCGCGCCACGCCAGTTCGTGAGATGGTTTCGGCGCGGCTAGACGTATGATGCTCCGTTCGATTCCAAGTTCCTTATAAACGTATATGTTGCCTGTGCGTATATACATACGCCACAATATAAACAAACTTATCAATTGATAAATTACACTATTTATCACAGTTATACGAACAAAATTATATTAATTTAATCGTCCTGATTGACTAATCCATATTAGACAGGTCTAATACGACAACGTTCTTACTATGCCTGCTCTGTCCACTTGTCGATTGCTTAGGGTCTGGCTTTCGTTGCTGTTATACGTAACTTGTATGTTTATATAAGTGTAAATGAAGACCGGTTGCTTTTATTTTTCATGACAATATGAAGGGGGCCTGGAAATGTTATTCTCTAGCGACCCGCCCCGGCTTCGCACAGGTAGTAGGTACAAAACCTTAACAAATTATACACCTAAACCTTCCACATGAATCACTCTATTTATGAAAACCGTATGAACATCCGTTCAGTAGATTTTGAGTTTATCGCGAACAGACAGACATACGCGGCGGGGGACTTTGTTTTATAATATTATTATGTGCTGGGATCGAGGGATGAATGTAAACAATATTACCGACTGAATGACATGACATGTTTTATTTTAACACACAATTAAATTTAAAACACAACACACACTATACTACACTTTTCCACTGTAACTGCTTTAAACTCTGTGGTATTTTTGCTTTCGTTCGCTCCGATGAATACTTGACCGCTTACGATTGTAAACAGACTTGGCAGTGCCCGTGCTCCGTTTCATATACGCGATATAAGCGTTTCTGGAATTTCCTAAAAGCGCCATACCCGGTATGTAGCAGTACGAAGATTCGAGAAAGTACCAGCGCTCTCTACTTTTCGCGTACTGATAAGCTACGTAGTTCAGTAAGACGTCAATAGATGGCGCTGTAATAAATTATTAGAAGGAATTGCCGTCTTCCCCACAGTGCAGAGAGATGGTACTGGCTGTAGCAATATCTAAACTAATATTATAAAGAGGAAACATTTGTGTTTTTGTATGTTTGTTTGTAGTGTTTTCACACAAAACCTATTGGACCGATTTCAAAAATTCACCATTAGAAAGCTGCCTCTTCACCGAGTGACATAGGCTATATTACATTTTCAAAAAAAGTAGTGGTCCTTCATAAAAATGCAATAATATAACCCAAGGTGTGAAAAAAATAGTCATAAAAAATCTGTCATCACGTGCGCTGCGGAAACTATTGACGATAGAACAAAAAAATGTTCTACAGTATTATAGAACGTATCAATATCTACAAAAAAGTCCGCGATACCATATGTCCAACTACTGTAGTTATGCTACAATAACTACTTTTTTACATTTTAAAAGTTGATAAAAGTGCCGACAACAATCAAACCATATTATTCATACCTCTGCATTAATCCTTATCCCATTAAATGATATTTTATTAAAGACCGTTTCAATACCCGTAAAATACTTTTTAAATTATTAAAATCGTACATTTCATTCAAAAGATATAATTCTTTAGATATAGTAGGTAGTTTCTAAATATTAGTAGGTAGTTTTTAAGTATTATCTATATATATAGCTAACTACACCTATATAAGTGTAGTTAAACTTATTAATTTCTTTAGTTGTAGTTTTATATATTAAAATTAGATAACAAATGAAAAGTAGGTATTGGGTAATAAATTAAAATCCACGCGGACGAAATCGCGGGCAACAGCTAGTGTAGTGATAAACTGAGAAGCGGAGCCGACAAAATGCTTGGGGCCCTGGTTTAGACGATTTAAGAACGGTTACGCCCTGTAGCGCGTTGGGCATGGCGTAGTATCATATTTTCAGGTTTTAATTGTAATTTATTTATTAAACGTTTAAATCGGTTGTTGGATTTATACAACAAATGTTTTCGTGCCCGCCTGAGTCGTATTATTTTATGCTTATGTTTGTAATTTTAGTTAAATTTACTAGCTTCATAAGCTGGGCCGTGCTCAGCTGGTATAAACAAGGCGGTTAAAGGGTTAAGCTTTAGTTTCTAATACATCTAATATTTTAAGATAAAAGTGTGGAAGGTGAATTGAAGTGATAATAAGAAATAAAGAAACACTTATTAATGTAATTCTTATATATTTTATTTATTTTGCTTGGTACATATCTCAACAAAACGTAGGGATGGTAAACTGAATAAGAAATATATCAACAACATATTTTATTGCTTAAAAAAATGTACACAAGATCTATATTTAATATTTATTCTATAAATGTTGCTCTTAACTAGAAACCGGTGTTTACTGATGGACCGTAAACGGTTTTTATCGCAAATATTGGCTAATTAGCTTGCTGAATCGTAATTTATCGGTCAATTTCGCCGAACACGACGTCCAATGTTCCTATAATAGCTACGATGTCGGCTAACATGGAGTTTTTGCCGATTTTCTCTAGAGCCGCCAGGTGAGCGAAGCCGGGCGCCTTGATCTTGCATCTGTAAATAACAAAAATATATAAATAATAGACCTGTTTATTAACTATTACAGTATGACATCTATATAACATAACATTTAAGCTACGTTTTATTAAATTACGCTGCCCAATCGATAAGGCATCGCACTTGCGATCAACTAGTCGTGGGATCGAATCCCAACTGCTGTAATACAACTAAAAACGCACTTCTTACACGAGCATACTAGGTTAGCTGAAGGGATTACAAGAAAGCTAACAATCATAAATTCACCCCTGTCTCCCGGCGAGGTTGGCAGATGAAATAAATCTAAAAAAACCTGTTTAGTAAAAACATAGGTATGGGGCATAGTATTAGCTACATAAATAACTTCGCAAGCAATCTATATTCCATTCGGACGAAATCGCGTGCAAACGATGTATCTTATGTGGGGGCCAGTCAGTGCAGACCGGCAACACATCGACCCAGTGGGATCTTTTGTGTCGACACTCTCCCAATAACGACTGCCATAGATGTTCATGGCAGCCGGGACCGACGGCTTAACGTGCTCTCCGAGGCACGGAGCAGGCGATAATTGTCAATCAATACGCACATAATTTCGAAAAGTCATATAACTTCCGAAAGTCAGAGGTGCGCGACGTAGGTTCGAACCCGAGACCCTCTGCATTGCAGTCTGTAGGTCTACCCACTGAGCTATCGCTGCTCATTCGTGCAAACGATATATACATCTGTATTTTTGAATAAAAATATTAAATAATGAATTATGAGAAGTAGTGGAACATACAATTTAAATTAGGTAGGTATAAATAAGTCCAGGGAAAAAGGGATTATTAGTGTTTGTCAATTAACCTGGTATGGAAGTATGATCACGCAAGGTACAGTCACCAACATAAGTAGCTAAACAAATATAACAGTTTTTTATGAATTATAATATGTGATCTTTCCCTTAAGTAATAAATTGCGAAAAAAAAATTCAAATTTAACTTTCGCTACTGTAAAAGATTAGGTATTATCATTATTGTCTATGATTAAGCAATATGATATCTCATAAATGTTTGTCGACTTATGTTGCTGACTGAAGATGGCATGTAAAGAAACTTACAATAAAATAAATTGAAGCTACCGAAAGACTGTTTTACCTGTAAGGTTTGGATCCGCCGTCAGAGACAAGGTAGATGCCGAACTCTCCCTTAGGCGCCTCTACAGCTGTGTACGTGGCGCCGGGGGGTACCTGGTAACCTTGAGTGAATAGCTTGAAGTGGTGGATCAGGGCTTCCATAGATGTCTGCGATAAAAGAAATTTATATATAAGACGGTTTATAAAGATGTTTGTTAATCAATTATGTGTAAACTATTAAATAAATTGATGTAAGCCTGGTACACAGATACACTCTATCCTAGAAAATAACACTTTTATAGGAAAAGGCCTCCTCATAGTTGTAGGGAAATACTGAAAGTAGAACTTGGCTGCGCGGATAGCGCAGTGGTTTAAGTGGTTGCCTCGCTACTGCCACTGCGCCCAGTGTTGTGGGTTCAAATCCCACACGGGACAAAAATTTGTGATCCACAAATTGTTGTTCCGACTCTGGTTGATCTGTGTCCGTTGTTTGAATGTTTGTAAAGTCTCTCGCAACACAGGAATACCTAGTGCGGAAGTTGTCTTGAATTTAAAAAATATATCGTTTAATTTTATAAATAAGAAATTTGAGACATGTTTGGATATTTGTTAAACCGTTCAACGAATTTATATGAAACTGGCACACAGATGCAATATGTCCTGGAATTACGCTTATTATTGGGGCAAAGCCTTCTCATAGTAGTTCTACTTTCAGTATTTAAATACACTAGTTATGAACTTATGAATAGATGATCTAGGAACTATTTTTTATTTTGTGTTTTTCTTCAAGTGTTTTTTTTCCTGTTTTTCTTCATCAAACCCATTGTACCCAAAACAGTAATTCGCTTATCATAACAATATTACTTTAATATACTTATTTCTATAGAGGGGGTCTAAGAACATTGAGGCGGTTGACGCCTGTACTACAATAATTTTAAACGCGTCAAAACTGCTTTTTCCCAATTTGGTTAAAATAAATTATTATATGAGATAAGTATATATCCGCTTGACGGTAAACATTTACCGTAGTCTACCTACACAAAGACAGCATCAAAACTATGAGACATGCAATTTTCCTTCACCGTTAAAGTAAGCGAAAATTAACTATGTAAAACATACATAACTTTGAAAGTCAGAAGTGTGTGCTGAGGGATCAAACTCTAGATCCATGTGTGGCAGCAGTCTAATGGGCTTCTCTCATAGCTATAGTAATAACTTATTCAAAACAGAAATGTCATTGTAGGTTAAGACTGCGCCGAGCGAAATGTGCCAAAACAGGCGATCACAGTTAAGTGAATGAAATCAACACTTTTTGTTTAATACTGTTACGCCCAGTGACATCTCTCATCTCATCTCGGCATTGTGGGAAAGACTCGGCAGTTCCGTCTAATAATTTACACCGCCATCTATTGACATCTTACGGAACTACGTAGTACGGTACGAGAATCTTAGAGAGAATGCTGGTACTTTCTCGAATCATCGTACTGTTGACATACCGAGTACAGCGTTGCTAGAAAGCTCTAGAAGCGCTTTACCCGCGTATAAATAGGGCGCACGCGCACCGCCGAGTCAGTTTACAATCGTAAGCGATCAAGTGTTCATCGAAGCGAACGGAAGCGGAAATACTACGGAGTTTGAATCAGTACAGTGAAAAAGTGTGGTATAGTGTTTGTTGTGTTTTAAATTTAATTGTGTGTTTAAATAAAACGTGTTTTAGTCGGTAATATTGTTTATATTCTTATCCGTCGAACCCAGCACGTAACAATACTAATATAAAATATACATTTACCATAACAATGAATGTGTTTACAATTACTCCGTGTAAAAACCTTAAAATAATTAATATTTTCGCCAACAAAATTACGTAAATTTGCACGAGAAAAGGAAAAAAAGGAAGCTCGTGTTACGTGAATTTTAGATTATGCCAGTAGAAATCTATCCTATTTTACAGCTTAAACGAAACATAAATAGTTATATTACAATTTGTCCGTCCCAAATATTTAAGTTATTGTTTGACAATAAAGATACATATATATCAAAAAAGCACTTCAAATCCTCCATACAATTTGACTATGGCGGCCGCGCGCCGATTTGAATATGCGCCGCACGAGCTCTGTCATTGTCTGTCGTACGCTCGGCGCAGTCTTAACTTTGATTTAGACTATTATGTGTTACAGGTATTCATTACACGACTTAAAAAAGAGGAGGTTCTCAATTCGATTGTATGTTTATTTTATGTATGATTTTTGGAGTCGGTTTCAGCCGCCTACGCCGCGTGCTGGATCTATGTGTGTGTGCATGCCAATGTTATGTTATGATTATAGTACATACATAGATAAGGATTTCCATTTGCTACGATCCGGACACACTTCTCTGGCTTCATTCACTTTCATCACATTCCTCATTCACGCCCGTCGGTTCAAGGTGCTCTTAACCTGGCCTTTGTCCAGAACGCTTCCGATCTGATCAAGAAACGTTCGCCTAGGTCTTCCTCTTGCGACTGTTCCATTCACACTAGCCTTATAAACTTTCTTAGTCAGTCTTTCCTCGTCCATTCTTTCTACATGCCCAAACCAGATTATAGTAAGACATCTTATGTTTAAGTAGTTACAAACCTACCTTGGCTGACACCGACGCCATAAATAACAATAATTGTACATTATAATTATCCTAATAATTTGATTGTCTTTTAAGCGGCCTAAACGCATAGATGTATATTACTAGAAAAATTACTTGACTGTAAAGTTGTAGACACAAGACTACGCAATTATTTTTTAACAATTTTTGGTAATTTTTCTTGAAGTCAGTTGCCTGTTTTATATTTGTTTTTTGTTTATTTAGGTTACACTCATAATTGATAATCTTCGTAATCTAATAACTATTTATCATTACCAGTGATCGGCAAATCGGGCGCTTATATACCTAAACTTCTTCCCACGAATGAAAAATAAGGACATTCCTTTCTGAATAAATAAGTAATCCCGGGTTCCCGGGATTGAACAAATTTGTAAAAACAACTATAACAAACTTAATGAAATTATAGCAGTGGTTATTTTGATTTAGTATTTTTATTTTATTCAAAACAAATGGAATATTATATATTATTATAACTATATAATTATATTCCAAAAACCAAGTATTTTATTGTTACAATAGAAACTAAACCAGTTATCATAAAAACTTTCATTGTAAATTAAAAGTTGCATTAGAAACACGTTTTTAAATCTAAAAGAATTACAATGGCAGTTTAACAAGGAACAGCCGTCTTGATAGTACGAGTAAGTATGTAAGCATTATTCAAGGATTTTTTCGCTACTAGTACGAACTATATTTTGTATGCAGGTAACATTTTTAGCAATCTTAGGAATTTCAAACGATTCCGGGATCCGGGATTCTGAAAGGCATGTATTATTCTTTCATGGGAATAAAAGTGAAGTTTAGTCATATTTGCGCCCGATTATCCGATCACTGCATTACGTCTTGGCGTCACAAGAACCTATTCTTATAAAGACTATCGTTTTGAAGTTATAATATAAGCAATATATGGAAGGTATACCTTCATCTCCTCGCGAGAAGGAGGCGTGAGCTTGGCGTCATCAGTCTTGACCTCGCCGGCCGGCATCTGGTTGAGACACTGGTCGATGATGCGCAGTGACTGACGCATCTCCTCCACACGGCACAAGTATCTGACATATAAGGAACACATCATGGAGAGAGACAGACAACAAAAGTAATATTAATGTTACATATAAAACATTTAAATTTTTGAAGTAAGGCTTTTTTAATTTTGTAATTGCCTATTGTAAAGTTATAGTATATTCTTAGAGGATTTATCGGCTGATAAGGCGGGCACACGTGACCGCGACGACACGGCAAGTGGAGGGATCGTTCGTGTTGAAGCCCATTCTCATTCCTCCCGACACTTTTGCTCGGGCGCTCGGTTACAACGGACGCGTATCAGATTGTGTCTATAAAATATTTCTGTATTGGAATTGTGTGTTTTTGTTCTGTAATTTAAATAAATTTCCTTGCCGGTAAGATTATATAGCTTTTCGATACGAATATATATATTATAATGCCTGTATATAATGATACAAATATTACAAACAAAATATCATGGAGACCATATCGCACTCTTAATAAAATAGCGACTTATCTCGAAATTTGAAAGTAAGGCAATTTGAACTCTAATTGTATATGTTAAATTCTAATATTATATTTGTGTTAAATTTTTGCAATAGAGTTCAAATTTGTTTAATCCAAAATACTGAGATAAGTCTCTGTTTTATTAAGGGTGCGATATGTACTGAGAGTACATTTATATTTGTACATTGAGTAAATTAAATATAGTAGCACTAGCGGTTATTTGCTATTGTAACTGATTTAAATAAGTGTACTGAAAAATTGTAGAGCTATATGCTGTACTGTCGCATTAGGGACTTATCCTGTCAAGACATTGAATAAATAAATAAATAAAATAATGACTGCGTCGCCCTACCGCGGTTTAAGCTTGTAGTCCATCGTAAGGTTCGATTCCCACGTCGCGTCGGATACAAATGTTATTGGGTTTTATTCTTGGTTAGTAAATTTTCAGTAGCAGTACAAAGTCGTAAAACATGCTGAGTGTATTAGAATTACATACATAACTCAGAGAAGTCCTTTGGTGTTCAACAACATTTATATAAACATATTTTAAAGGATCACAGTTTTAAATCAGCATTTTATAGTTTTGAGTAGTTAGCACGAAATCTTCATAGCACTACTTTCAAACATAATACTTTGTATAATTCCCTGATAGCTGTTCTAAGCCTAGGTATTCTTTACGTCCATCTTTTGAATGTCTTTGTATTATAAATAATATTACTATAAACATACCTGTCGTAGCAATCTCCGTTGGTACCAATAGGTACATCGAAGTCCAAGAGATGGTAAGCGTCGTACGGCTGAGACTTGCGCAGATCCCACTTGATACCGGACCCACGGAGCATCACACCGCTAAATACAAAACAGACACAAACACATTAATAAACAAGAATAAAAATGTCTAATTCTGGTTTTCGATTAAGCCTTTGATTACATATACCATCAACGAGATACTTAAGTGTGTTGCACACTGTAACTATACAAGGTACTAAAAATTGTCATAAATACACAGTATTCATTATTTCCTTATTCTTGTCGAAACATATTGATTAAATGTCACAAAAATGTATAGCATAGTACGAAAATAATAAAAGTCTGGTAAGATACTCCTTATCAGACTTTTATTATTACGACGAATACAATGAAAACTACGATATTAGGATTAAAACTATTTCTTAAGTGACTTAAAGATCTTATAAAGCTATCGCTTGATGCCTGAAGACTATAATCGAAGATCCAATTGAACAATTCTGAAAGGAAGATGCTAAGATCAAAGATTACATTCACTTACTAACTACATAGCAAAACTAATATTTAGCATGATCTGGATACACTAGAACTAGACGAATACGTCAATATTGGCCGTTGAATTATTACATAAGCAAAATTTTAGTCATTCTTAACCTCCCTCTCCCGTGCGCCTTTGTCAGCAAAAGTAATCATAATATATCATGCGGATGCAGTTTTTTTGACATCCGCGGACGCAGATACGGATATTTAAAGGCCCACATCCGCGAATGCGGATTCAGATACGGATGTACAAATCGATGCGAAAGCCTGCAATTGCGGATACGGATGTTGATGAAAATTGTGCATCTTATTTAATAAAAAGTATGTAGTAATAGGAGTTAAAGTATGAAATTGCCGCTGTATAGTAAAAGATACTTTGAATTGACATAAAACCTTCATGAAAAGTTTCACTCGCAAATCTAACACGATTTGCGAGTGAAACTTTTTTCAATTATGCCTATAAGATTCTTCTTTTAAAAAATGTGCGACATTCGACTTTCGACTTTCAATTGATTTTTTATTCAGCTTAAATCCGAGTCATTTTTGAATAGGAGTTCCTACGCGGAACTAACGCGGCAGAAACGGCTCGCAATATCAACGCTGCGTTCGGAGAGGAGACTGCTAATAAACGCACCGTACGTTTTTGGTTTAAACGCTTTCGTAATGAAAACGAATAGAAAATTAAAATAGAATTTAATAGAAATTCGAACACGTGAATAACGCTGAATTGAAGGAGATGGTGAAAGCCGATCCGAGTCAAACTACATAGGAATTAGCGGCATGGTTTAACGTTACCCTACGTACAATATTGCCTCATTTGCATCAAATCAATAACATTAAAATATTAAAAATGGATGCCTCATGATTTGACTGATCTGCAGAAAGAAATGCGTGTTGAAACTTGTTGCCTTGTTGAATCGGTACAGAAATGAAGGAATATTGGATAGAATTGTGACATGTTACGAAAATTGGATTCTTTACGATAACCGTAAGCGAAAAATGCAAATTGACCCCAGGTCAAACGCCGCAACAGTGCCCTAAAGCAAAGCTTACCAATAAAAAGGTAATGATAACTGTTTGGTGGTCTCTTCATGGTTTTATTCACTATAGCTTTTTCAGGTCTGATCAAGCAATAACAGATGTTTACTGTGCCTAAACTCGAACAATGATGGCGAAACTGGCAGTGAAACAGCCCCGACTCGTAAATCGATCTTCACCATTATTGCTCCATGATAACGCAAGACCTCACACTGCACGAGACACCGTTGTAACTTTACAGAAGCTGCAGTTACAAACCATACGTCATCCTCCGTACTCGCCAGACCTTGCTCCAACGGACTACCATTTTTTTCGTGATTTGAACAATTTTCTAAGTGATAAAAATTTTCTGGCCAGGAGGCAGAACAAAATGCTTTCACACAGTTTGTTGAATCTAGATCCCCGGAGTTCTATCGTAAAGGCATGAATGAACTTCCGTTTAGATGGTAGCAATGTATAGATAATGACGGTGAATATATCGATTAAATAAAAAAAGCGGATGTCCAAATCGATGCGGCAGCTCCGCAATTATAGATGCGGAAGCGAATATTCGCAACATCCTTACTCCTTACCACCATTGATGCTTACGTAATAAAATCGTAAAATTTAAGTGACATATACCTGAAGCCATAGTTAAGTGCGTCCTGAGCGGTGACCACTCCGATGTCCTTGGTCCTCTGCACCCAGATCCTATTAGTGGTCAGCACATCTTCCACTTCGTCTAAACGCTCCGCGAATTTAGCCGCGAACTCGTAGATGTCGTCCATCAGACCGATGGGCATGTCCTGAAAATGGAAAACCAGAAATCAGATTCGGAAATGAGGTATCTCGGGCATATATCTAATAAAATATTCCTGTAAAATTTTGTTTACATAAAATATTTTAATTCTATTGGGACAGAGTATAGTCGGATGTATATTTACTTAACTTCAAACCAGGTTTACTACCGCAGAATATTTTCGATAATATAGTGCCTTCCATAATAGCCAACATCTTAACTTTAGGTAAATATGTTTTCGAATAGCCAATCTCCACTAACATCTCACGGAGTATACACTTAAAGTTTTTAATCCCAGAATCGAAGGATTTTGTCGTTATAAAAGCGCTGCCCATAACAGCCAACACGTGAACTTTAAGTATATATGCATCCGATTATCCGATCTCTAATGATTACAAATAATGTTTATACATAAATATTATATATGAACATTATCTGTCATCACAGAAATGTCTAAATCTTTAGTAGCCATAGAGATATTGATCGTTGAAAAGTACAGTGTTTATTTGCAATAAACATTATGTTTAACGCATTCCTGTAAAATACAGATAGGGTTGGCAGAAGTGTACAACCTTATTTTATTATTAAAGTTTATAGGACCCACATAAGAAGAGGCGAACCTATTGCTATTTCTGTAGCTATAACAGCAAGTTTCCGACCTTCCTACACCAGAACACACAGAATAGGCACCAAAGAATCTTTTACCAAAGAAACTCCACCAGGCCTAATGTAAGCGGCGTGCATCCTAGCGCCGCTGACTCTCTCGTAGAACTCCATCATCTTCTCTCGCTCCTCGAAGAGCCAGAAGAAGGGAGTGAGAGCACCAACGTCAAGAGCGTGAGTTCCGACCGCCATGATGTGGTTTAGGATACGAGTGATTTCGGCGAACAGGGCTGTGAACAAATGGATGATATTTTCAGTGTCTGTCTACATTACACGACTTATCAGTCTGCATCTGGTAAAAGCCATCTGAAGCCAAGATGTAACTTATGCAAAATATAAAACGCTATGAAAATCAATAAATTAAGGATATGTTACTATTATCTGCATAATTTGCTACTGCATCTGTATTTTTTTATTATGGTAAACTATATCCTTTCTCAGCATTCAAACTCTATATTTATAACAATTTTCATTAAAATCAGTAATGCCATAAAATCAAGTTGGGTACTTATCATCCCTGTCTAATAAACTTTTTTATATACATAAGAATTACATTGAAGTTAATGGTACATGGCCAAATTACATTTTAAAATACGTTATTACATTTTAATTATAACCTATAGTTATGTATAGATTTTCCAATTTTACAAGCCTATCGTAGAATATGTCTAGATCTGGGCACTAAGTGAGTATCTAGTTCAGGAATATGACTGCTCGGGCTGTAGTATACATATCACGCGCGTCCCTATGACGTAGCATAAGTTGACCCACGCTATTACATGCATTTTATAAGATATTTGTTACAATTCCTTTAGTACAATAAAAACTACCTATCAAATCAATTGTGTATTTCTCCATACCAACCAGCAAAGTTGTACTCATAGGAAATATCCTATATATAATAATATCAATCAATGTTGGTGAACACACCAACAAAATAAATGTCTTAAATCTCTGTCATTAAGTATGTTATAATGACTTACTTCTGATATACTTGGCGCGCAGCGGTATGTCGATGTTAAGAAGCTTCTCGACGGCTAAACTGAAGCATTGCTCGTTACACATCATGGATACATAGTCGAGACGGTCGAAATATGGTAGCGCCTGGGTGTATGTCTTGTACTCTATGAGCTTCTCAGTACCACGGTGCAGAAGACCGATGTGGGGATCGGCTGCGCGCACAGTCTGTGAAGAAGCACATTAATACTCCATTATGTTATTTTCAAAAAGACAAGGTCACTTGTCATGATATGAGAAAATTATAAACATAAGTAAAAGTAAACATTGATTAAAACGTCGCCATGTACATAAATAACAAATGCACAATCGACGTATACAGTAGTTCAAGTAGAAAGTCTTCAATACTTGAACAAACATTTATCTGGGTATCTAGTGATATCTGTAAACTGCTTTATTTCAATAATAGTGAGGTCTATGCCACATAATATGGACCACTGTATGCTTAATAAACATCTTTTTTGGTTAAATTGCTACAAATGGGTTGTAAAATTATGGTAAAATAATAATATATTAAAATTAGGGTAAGAAAATGAGATTATCCCCTTCACACATCTATACTTAAATAGCATTTACTTGACTATATGTTTATGTCTTGTCAACAACTCCAATTACCTAAAAAATTGCCCATCCTATTTAGTTTTGAATTAATATGGAATGAGATGGGTAAAATAAAATAAAAAACCCAGGATTCAACCGCTTCGTCTTAAATGTACAAGTAATGAAAGAAATGACCCCTATATCTTGAGGGTATTATGACCCACAGGGCCCAATTTCAGACTCGACCGAGGTATGACCCCAAGGTGTCTGCATACCAAGTTACAAGTAAATATTTGCCACAAATGGCAATTTTAAAAAATACATGTGAGCTTGTAACCCTATATCGCGGGGTCTTTTGACCCACAGGGCCCATATTCAAACTCGACCGAGGTATGACCCCCGAGGTGTCTGCTCACCAAGTTACAAGTCAATATTTTGCCATTTAAAATACATGTGGCTTTGTGATTCCTATATCTCGGGGTCTTTTGACCCACAGGGCCCATATTCAAACTCGACCGAGGTATGACCCCAAGGTGCACACCAAGTTACAAGTCAATATTTTTCCATTTAAAATATGTGACCCCTATATCTTGGGGCCTTTTGACCCACAGGGCCTATATTCAAACTCGACCGAGATATGACCCCAAGGTGTCTGCACACCAAGTAACAAGTCAATCGGTCCAGTGGTTCCGGAGTTATGCCTGTCACTAACACCAATCTGTCACTAACACACAGACCCACATAGTGTTTTCATTAAAATCTTCGAAGAAGACTTAGAGGTGACGTAATCAAATTTATTTATAAGTTCAAATACCTACATATTAACCAGATAATTATAATAGTGAAAGCAACAACCATAATTTACAACTTAACTAATATTAACAAAACTAACCACTTATAAGTGGTTAGTTAACTTAGAGGTTAATAAAATAAAACTTTTTAACTTAGAAAAGAAAGTATTGACGTCTGATGCTAATTACCGCAAAGATACGCCGAGCTATACTATACATGATATGTAAATGGCAAAGTATGAATTAGTCATCAAGGTCTAAACTGACCTCTCCATCGAGTTCGAGCACAAGCCGCAACACTCCGTGAGCGGCAGGGTGCTGCGGACCGAAGTTCAGCACCATGTTGCGCACCTGCTTCTCACCCGGCGCGATCACACCTTATCAAATAATACATTAAATATAAGAAAAATATAGTTGACTTACGTTTGTTTACCCTGTAGAATACCCTTAAGGCGTAAATTATACAGGTAATGGATATACGAGATTAAAATTATACAGAAAAGACGACGATACGCCAAGGTGCATTATTATCAGGGGAATATGTAGAATTTTTGAGTACCAAGTGACGTCAAATATGCTACTACGAAATCTTAATATGGATATGCCTTTTTTAATCCCGGGATTGATTTAGTATTCTAAATTTGTTTACCTTCTTTGGACACAAAACATTTATTTTCGACATTTTAACAAGCCAAGAAACATGGCTTAAATTTGCTCCGCTCACATCGGTTGACGTTGAAAGATCATTTTCATCATATGAGTGGGTTTTACACCCGTATCGAAACCGATAAAAAGAAGAAAACATTGAAAAAATTATAATAATATATTTTAATTCTTTAGTAAATGATGTGGACAATGAACCTTTAGCTTCCACCAGTGTTTCTAACATAGTTGAAATAGATTCTGATTGATTTGTTGTAATTGCATTTCATTTCATTGATTTGTAGATACTGTTTAATAAAACATTATATACTCAAGAGTCAAGTTTGTTTAATTTTCCATCTCTCTACTCTCGTTGCACATCAAATAGAAAATAATTAAACTTTATTAAGCCGCCAGGCGGCGAGTACTAAAATTCCGTCAAGCGCCATTTGCCAGCGTGTTACGTGTAACGCTACTTAGTTTGTGTTTAACACAGGAAAAAAGAGTTTTATAAGACAATAATATAAATACCGGAGTTTGAGAAAACAATTTTTATTAATCCCTAATTCCTGGTTTAAAAGGCATATCCATTGAAATTAAACTACTATATACGGATTTTATCGCATTGTTTATTTGATAATCTATTTTACATAATTTTGAAAATTGTTACTCTACTACTACTATTAAACTTTACTAATTTTTAGGCTAATTAAATTATAATTAAAACTATTTAGATTTAATTTAATTCTACACTTTCCATATCCATGTTAAGATTTCGTAGGTAGTTTTACGTTATTTGGTACTTAAAAAGACTACCTATTCCGACTCCTAATTATCATACAGCTCGATTTTGTGGCCATAACAGGTTTTCTTCATAAGTACTATATTCATTATGTATAGGAAGCGACAAGCCTCTTGCGCGAAGGCAGCAATACGACGTCTGTGCCGCGCTGCTTGTGTGTAATTCACAACACGCCGCTTTCTTATATTTAGTATGGAAAAGTTTTGAAGTGGCTCCTGTTGCTTTTCACTGTCTCTGTATAATTTACGCCTAAAGGCGTAGATGAAGATACTTCTCTCTTCAGATGTATGTATATGCATATATCATTACTTATGTATTTACTTTACATGTAATGGGCCAAAGCAGTCCTTCTTGCTGTTAGCATCTACCATATAGTGTTCTGGGCTTACATATTCCATACTGAAAATATTGTAGGAATCCACCGCAGGTAAATTTATGACACAACACAAAGGTGGGTAACACACAATCCATTTAAGGGTAACCAATTACCAACCTATAGATATTTGTCAAACTATAGTAAAAAGTATTAATAGAATGATAGACATAATTAAAATCCTAATGTGTTAGCCCGTTTGAATGCTCCTGAGACTTAAAAGGTTAAATAATAAAAAGTTTTACCATGGTATGGTGGGTGCTTGAGTAGGGAAGTGACCTCATCCGGGTACATGACAGCTCCCTGGAACTGCTGCACGAACTCTGCATCTGGCATCCATTTGTGGACGTTGCGCTGATTGCTGCCAATAACACATTGGCTACTTATTTAAACGTTTCTAACTATTGACATCTTCATAGTATAACACAGAGCTATACTATGAAGCATGGTGCTGTGTGTATGTGATAGATAAATTATTATTATTATAAGAGCTAATAGTACAAAACTTATGTAGTCATATTGAGTTGTTTGAGTTGTTTGAGTTTAGGTAATCTGTCATTATTGGAGATTTTGCAAATTACAGGTTCTAAGATAAAAAAGGTGTGCTGCAAGTGAATTGCACTTGTTTCTACTGATACAATAAATACTAGATCACAAACAAATATTTACATTCCAAATTATAAATAAGAACTACAGTCCAAATCCTTTTTTAAATCAATTATTTTAACCAGAACATAAATATGTGAAATAAACAAATGTTTTTATACTGTTTAATTACTTTTTCATATTTAATACCACATATAAATTGTGTTTTGTCTTAACACATCTCCGTTATAGAAAACTGATTACAATCAAATTGATATATTAGATCAAAAAATTAAACGGATTATTGTTATAGCACTTTACATAATTATATTTCCGCCGCGATCTTCCCTGACATAAAAAATATCTACAAGATGACATGGTAAGGCTATAGTGTTGATTTTAGTGTATCATACATCACTACACTTAATTACCAAAATAAGATACAACTTTAAAGATTTGTAACCTCAAACGTTACATAATTTTAATATCACAATATCTCCACAATGTTAAACAATTTATAGGACAATCTATATTTTAATGCAAGCGACACTCACTTCACATTATAAACCGCCGGTAAATTCTTTAAAAGGGCTGTTGTTTGCCCCAAATTGCTGGATTTTCGCAGGAAAACATTGAGTAGAGAGGCCATTTTTGACGGGACTACGTTCCGTTCATCAATAAAAGTGGAACTTGTCACTTGTGATCTTATTACAGCTGACAGGACAGCTGATGGAAATAGATTTGCTTTAAAGTAATAAAATAAATTTAATCATATTTAGTACATTTTGCTGTAATCATGTCATATTTATGTATACTCTACGTTTTAATGGCATTCATAATTCAATCAAGTAATGCCTCAATACAGAATAACGAGGTTTATTATTTTTATAAAATTGCGTTTACAGAAATGTTTTTTGTAATGTCAACTTTTACTGATTGCGTTTAATTTTTACCCCACAGCCATTGTGGCTTTACAGTTGCATCGAGACCAAGAATCACTAATAGCTATACTTTTTTGATTGCAGTCTCAATTTATAATAATTATTGGCTAGATATTAGACATACCGGTTGGTATACTTTTGAGCAGCGATAGCTCAGTGAGGAGACCAACAGACTGCAATGCAGAGGGTCTCGGGTTCGAACCCACGTCGCGCACCGCTGACTTTCGGAGGTTATATGACTTTTCGGAATTACGTGCGTATTGATTGACAATTATCGCCTGCTCCGTGCCTCGGAGAGCACGTTAAGCCGTCGGTCTCGGCTGCCATGAACATATATGTAATGGCAGTCGTTATTGGGAGAGTGTCGACACAAAAGATCCCACTGGGTCGAAGTGTCGCTGGTCTGCACTGACTGGCCTCCACATAAGATACATACTGTTTGTGTTTGAATTTGAGTGTGTGCATGCGCGCACGTGCGAATACATCGCACTCTTAATAAAACAGCGACTAGACTCGAAATTTGAAAGTAAGGCAATTTAGACTCTAATTGTATATGCTAAATTCTAATATTATGTTTGTGTTAAATCATTGCAATAGAGTTCAAATTTGTTTAATCCAAAATACTGAGATAAGTCTCTGTTTTATTAAGAGTGCGACATGTGCGTGTTTGTGTACCTATATACATACACGACCGCACACACACGTTATATGTAGATAACTTACGTTTAGAGTAGAATGTGGTAATGTGGTGTCAGCAATGCTTATCCCAAACATAGCTCGTAGATCTTGCCCTACGAGCCATGTTTTGGGATCAGCATTGCTGCCATTTGTTACCAACATATTACGTTCCAAGACTGCCCATGAGGGCCTCAACCACATCGTACCTTTTAGTTTTCTACCATACCATAACCGAGTAGTAACGAGAAACAGGCTCCCTGATGTGTGTCGCCTTTATCACACACATCAGGGAGCCTGTTCCTCGTCACTGAACTGCTTTGAGAGAACAGACTTAATAAGCTGCTAGTGTGTTTATGAATATAATAATAACAATATAATCAAAGCATATCTGCTGATCTCAAATAGTATATTTATATTGTTTCAGTTGTAATCTTATTCTATAATTCTTTGTTGTTTCATAATAATTTAGTGTTAGTTATTATGTAAAATCTTTATTAGACTTAAATATAATTGTTTTGTTGTCTCTAAGTTATTGCTGTGCATATTTGTAATTGGCATAAGCCAACTACCTTACATAAGATAATAATTATGTAAATGTATATGTTTATTATGTTAAAATGCCTATTAAAAAATAAAATAAAGCTTTTTGCATTTATGATAACATGATATCACAGACTATATTATATATAGTACTTACCTAAATGATTAAAGATATCTATAGAGTTGTATGACTGATCACCAGTCGATCATAATATAAATAAGACACCAAAATAAAAAGTCATGTCTATACTTTATTAAAATATTCACTTCATTTCAATCTTAATAATTACAATCACACCATTTACCATTACACTGTCAGTGTGTGAACACACAGCAACCCTTATCACTTAACGAAACTAGCATTTATAAACTCATTCAGAACACGAAAATGCCTTATAAGTATCAGCAGGTATTCAGAAAAATGGACCAATATATTATTGGGTGAAGGTACTTCACCCGTTAAGGTTCTCCAAAACATGTATAAAAGACAAAAATGATTATAACAAGGTCTATTATTAATAGGTATGGAATCCACACATAGTTTCACGAGTATTAGGGTCTATAAATGGTGGCGAGTGGTCTACTTGACTCGTTTCTGCTGCCTCTGCCGATAGATGTCGTTGACTGGCGGTGCAACGCCAAGTTCGTCGTCATCCGAATCTTCGCCAATTTTTCGTCGACGCGCCTGGTGAGGAAACAAGAAGATAAGATAAAGACAAAAGATTATGCGACTAATTATTAACATACTTATATTTGCTCGATGACCTAACGGTAGTAATTGCGAGTAGTTTGCATAAGGTCTAGTGTTTGATTCTCGGGCAAAGATTTTTTGTAAATAAATTACTAATGATAGCACGCAGTCTAGAACTGTGCCCGGCTATGGCTCTTCTTCTATTACGCAGGCCCGAAAACCAAGTCAATGTTAACAATCTTTATTGCCATAATAATGTGTAAACACTTCTTAGTCACGTTAATTAACTAATATGTTAATAAAAAATTTATAATAAAAGGAAATAAAAATAGCGTAGCAAAAAGCATGTTCGAGATGTAGAGCTCTCGTGAGCAGAAACAGGCAAGAAGCTAATAGCCACTCCTGCCGTCCGCGTGGCATTTAAGAAAAAAATTGATTTATTTCCCGAAACAAGATTTTTCTAAAATATAAGTAGCTTAAGTCTCTCGTTATAACATCAGCTATCCGACAGTGAAAGTCCTATCAAAATCGGTTTAACCGTTTCAGAGATTAGCCCGAACAGACAGACAGACAGATAAACATTTTCAAATTATATTTTTTATATAAGTACCGTATATACTTTCATACGCATTTAGCAAAAACCTGTTATTTTGACATTACAAACAGACACTTTACTTTTATTTATTTGTATAGATACTAATCAATTGAATACTTATTTTTCTTATATGAGCTGCTGTGTATAGTAGTGTGTAATGCATGTCTGCCCCCCCTTTGGGGAGTAGAGAGGCTATGTATATGTATCTTAATCGTGTATACCTTGCTGGCGACTGTGGTGATGCCCTCGTCGTCAACGATCCAATGCACGGAGCGCGCTAAGTCGAACAGTTTCGTGTCGCAGCCATTCTCTTGAGTTGGTGCCGGCGCTGTATTCAATATTTTAATTAATTAGAATTATGAAGACTATACAATATATTATTCATAATTGTATTTTCGTGTTAATTATGCTTGTAATAACAGCGCTGTTTATAAATTTTTCCACTGTTGGGTACCTGTTGGGTTTCTTTTTAGTGTAAGAAGGGTTAGGCCATAGTCCACCACGCTGGACCAGAGTGGGTTGGCAGACTTCACTTCTTCGAGAACATTATAGTAAAATCTCAGACATGCTGGTTTCTATACGATTTTTCCTCCACTGTCAAAGCATTAGCGATAATTAACTCTTTAATACACACATATCTTCGAAAAGTCGGAGGTGCCTTGAGATCGAACTCGACACCTGTGGTGTTGCAGTCCAACGGTCAGATGGTAGACTGTAGCTTAATCCTTTTCACTCAGAGGCCCGTGCCCAACAGTGTGTCATTAGTCATTAATCATTTATTCATCACAAAAAACTTTGTGTAGAATTTTAAACTTACATACTAATCATACTAAATATGAACATGTTATGTGCATGTCAGTTTATATATTTGGCTGATATTATTATTTATTAGGTATATTAAAATTGAAAAGGTAACTAATTGTAGTTAGTCCAAGCGTGTATACTGACGTTTGTCAGGCAATGAGATCCTGTTGAAGAGTTGCATGAGGCGCTCGACGGACACGAAGGGTCCGCGGAAGCTCGTGGGCGGCGGCATCAGCGTGCACAGGTGCGCCGCCGGGGATGGCATCGGGAACGTGCCACCTAGCGGACAAAAAAACATTATATAGTTAACTAGATTTACCCGCAGCTTCACTTGCGTTATATAGAATTTGTCAAAAGATATTTAGTACTAGGAAACAGTACATTTGTCTGGATGGAAAGCTGGTTAATATATAGATTCACTTACGATAGAATAACAATCACAAAAACTCACTTAAACCTAAGATTTACTGCTACATTACCTGGTCAGTGAGGCGCTCATAGCCAGTTGCAATCCCTAACCGGTAAACGATTAACGAAGTTAAGCAACGTTGGGTGCGGTCAGTCTGTAGATGGGTGACCGCTTAGAGGTATTTCATCTGAACGTCTCCGAGCTTCGGAGGGCACGTAAAAGTTGGTTCCGGTTGTTGTCAAATAGACAGGAATCGATAAGCCATGTCAGAGGCCTACGGGTGGCTTGAACAACTCTTGACAACAGGTTGGCCACTAACCACTCGAAAAGAAAAAAAGGAAAGAAGATGACCTGGCCTGTTATTGCTTAGAAACTATACAATGAAAAGGGAAGATTTAACTCTATCACACCCTACAGACGTATATTTCCAGATTTAAAAGTCTTGAAATTCTTACTTGGTTGTTGCCAAAATCAAATCAAAATACTTATGAACATCAAGGTCACACTAACTAAACTGTAGTGAGAACTACGATTGCGTGTTCAGAGTGCCTGTTTATTTGATCATCACGAGAGTATTTAAAATACAATATTAAGCATGTGTGAGCATACACATATACACACATGCAAACAGAAATATGTATGACGAAGTAAAATATTAAATAATAATTCAGCACAATTGAGTTATACAACTGAGGTCTTAAGTATGTCTAAAGGTGACAAAGGCCTAAGGTGACATAGTTGTAATGTGCCTACAAAATTATAATATGAATTTACATTTACCTGTTTGTCATTTTCTATGACCTGAGAATCGAATCTAGAAGCTATTAGACGCGATTTTATTCCACGGGACACAAGTCTATAATAAATTATTATTATATTACCTGAAATAGGATGTTCGCCGGGTAGCGGGTTAATCTTCGGCTTGTATGGAATCATCTGACTAGTGTCTGGCCTCGCTATGTCTTTGTTAGGGTCATTATCTCTAAAAAAAGGTAAATTACATAATAAATAAAGGACAAATATATAACTGTATAAAGAGATTGTGTGTGTCTCACTTTTGTCCGAGTATAACTGCGGCTAATTCCGGTGAAATCCCCGCCAAAGCGCCTCCCAGCGCCCAAGATTTGTTCGACATTGATGCCACCTTTATAACAAATGTATATTAAGCTTACATATATAAATAATAGCTGGTATATAGAATCATTCGATTATTCAAACCATTCAATTATTCGAATCTCTCAATTAACTTTTGACTATTTATTAGAATATTTCTAGCATTCAAATCATTCGATTATTCGAATGCAAGAACACTCATAACTACCAAATATGTCACCGTGCCATAGCTCTAGTAACAGCTACTCGATTATTATGATATATTAGTTATTTTACCTCGGTATATCCAATAGACTTCAACTCAGCAATGCTGCAAGGATATAAGTCTAAGAACTTGTATCGATCTACCAACTGCGCAGTTTCTTTACCTTCGAATTCTTTTATCTGGAAACAATAATAGTTTTATATAAGCTGAGCCAGAGGGACAGGTGGAGAAATCGAGAGAAAAAGGAAAGGCTAGGTAAGGGATAGAGAGTGAGAAAAGCGTAACTTTTATGTTTATGTATGGGGAATATTTTATATAAAAGAGTATGTGTGACTTATAGTTTTTTTTCTTCTTGCGTTGATACGCACGCATATCCCTTAATTTAATCAGGTATTTATCCGTGGAACAGCGGTAACGCATACAATGGCTGTGCACGAGGTCTCCGGATTGTCTTCCGAGTTGGGCAAAATGTTATTTAGTGTTTCCGTCAAGATTTTTTTTATAGTATTTTCATTCTATTTGCCCGCTACATATTAATATTAATAATAATATTCTACACATACACACAACACTGTCTAGCCCAAACTAAGCAGAGCTTGTACTATGGGTACTAGACAATGGATAAACATACATATATATACTATTTTTTTGTAAATACATACATATTATACATAGAAACACCCAGACCAAGACAAACATCCATGTTCATGCACAGAAATGTTTGACTTGTGCGAGAATCGAACCCGCGACCTATTAATATAGGTCTTACTTAACCGGTCGTATACCGCCGGCTCGCATACCAGCCGGCAGATTTGTACCCGTCGTAGGCCGGTGGCTCGCATACGACCGGTTAATAGTAAGAACTAAAACTATAGATGTTTAAATGTGGATGTTATACAATTATGCCTATGTCTGTAGTGATATAGGCATAAGACTGTATATATTATATAAGCATTTAAATATCTTTTTTGTATTATACAGGGTTAATTGAAAAATACTAATAACCTTATACAAATTTTGTTCAAACACATTTTCAAAACTTCATATTTTAGTCCTAAGTCTTATTACCTTGTCCGATAGCTTCGATACAGGCTTTGCCTAGTGTATTAGTGTAATTGGACTTCGTAATAAACATTAATATTATTATTAATTTGAAAACCATATTTTAAAAAGTTAGTTTTGTATTTAGGTCTGTATATTCCAAGATGTATGTGTAAGCTTAATAAAACATACCTTCTCAAGCACAGCTTGCCTTCTCTTCTCGACTTTAACGATACTAACTAGATCGCCGATATTGGATTCGAACTCCAGGAACCTGTTCCAGATGTCTACTGAACTCTCGGGCTTCAGACTGCCGGACGAGAGCACCCGTTCGAACAGTACGCGTGTATTGTTGTCCTCTGAAAGATATTGCATTATTAACTCATTTTTGCCTTCGGCTCGCAATCATTCTCATATCAGAATGAGATTGAATAACTACACAGGAATTATTGCTAATGCGAGATTTAACTTATAAAAAATACACTATTTATCGTAGGAACACATTTTGGCTGCGATAATGCAGGATAGACGAATGCCTAGCCGGAATACATATAACATACAATCCAATTCTCAGCGGCAATCTAGATTTAAATGAGAATACTAATTCTATCGCTTCAATATTTCTAACTAACTTCTGCCCGCGGCTTCACTTGGGAGCAGTATTTTTCTCTGGATGAACGATGCTTTATTTTCTTTTCTGTACCTCTGACTACATTTGCAATATTTCATAAGGATCGGTCGAGTAGTCAAAGCGTGATAACGTAAGAAACAAACCTTCATTCGTATTTATAATATTAAGTTAAGATAATGGTAAGTGCTTACCGTTCAAATGTGACAAGTAGTCGATATAACACAGCACATACTCCGGGATGTGTGAGAACTTTTTGAGGCCCAGCTCGAATATCCTGAACGCTATGTTCTTGTCTTTGGAGCAGTAGTACTCCATTAAGGCAGCTGCCACGAACACGTGGTACCGCGACCTGGAAACAAAATATTTCATTCAAAAAGCAGGAATGATGTCAATAATATGTGATGCTTAAAGATGCCAATATATGTGAACCATGGCATAAGTTCTCGCTTATGTTTGCACGTGGTCGTGGGGATGTTTAATACCCAGGTTAAGTCAAAGTAAAGTAAGTCCCAACAACACTTTTACGAACTGAACTTATCAGGTTTATAGACACCGTAATAGCACGGTGTTTGAAGACGTGCTCGGTAGGCAGTAATTTGCTTGCCCTCTGCTTGCGCCTTCAAGGGTATGAAAGATGTTGTAATGAATTATTATTTACCAATATAATGCTGTATGTTCCTGGGTTGACATTATATTATAACAAACTTAATATATTTAAGACTTTTTTTACTTGAAGAGTGTAAGCTACAGTAGCTTAGCAGAATAAGATTAGATTAGATTCGAATAAGGAAAATTAAAAAAATCAACTAGTACCTATGTAAAACTTTCGTATTGTGGCGACTCCGCACTGACGACGAAGTAAGTTCCGCCTACATCTAACAGATGGCGCTAAATACGATCAAATGACGTCACAATCCTGCATCGCGCAAGCGGAGTTTACACAGCGACTAACTATATATACAAGCTCCCAACATCAACCGTCGGGCCGCGGCCCGCCAGGCACAATCAAACCAGCCTGGTCGGAGGATCCTCCCTTTGTGTTGGAGGGACATCACACCCTGTTCCTCCACAGTATCATTTATTTTATATTTATATAATATCAGTGCTTGATCATTGCCGATTGTTTACATCGAATCTTCACTCGCATAAGTTCTCTCTCACTAAATAAATGATGTGTATAGTTATAATTGGACTCCAGATTTGAGTATTGTATACTGTTTAAGATTATGTGTGTGTCTATTAGTCTGTAGTCTGTTACTGTACCTATTCAATAAAATAAAATAGTGATGTTCTCCGTATTGGTAGCGCACAGTAAGCTACAGGCTACTAGGCTATAGTATGTATGTATGTATCATATGTGGGGGCCAGTCAGTGCAGACCGGCGACACTTCGACCCAGTGGGATCTTTTGTGTCGACACTCTCCCAATAACGACTGTCATAGATGTTCATGGCAGCCGGGACCGACGGCTTAACGTGCTCTCCGAGGCACGGAGCAGGCGATAATTGTCAATCAATACGCACATAATTTCGAAAAGTCATATAACTTCCGAAAGTCAGAGGTGCGCGACGTGGGGTCGAACCCGAGACCCTCTGCGTTGCAGTCTGTTGGTCTCCCCACTGAGCTATCGCTGCTCTTAGGCTATAGTAACTCCTTATTTATTTATTTATTTCTAACTATTTATCATGTGACAGGCCTTCTACTTTACCCTCATGCGGTTTACACAAAAAGCAGCTTAGCTACGTTTTCTTAGGTTTACGTTACCAAGAAGATCCTGCCATGACCTTAAATATATATCCTAGTGCGCTCTCGATATTTTTTGTGCCCATTTTTATTTTTTTTTGACCCAGGATAATCCTTTATGTCACCCCCTCCCCCGGGGGGGAGGGCGGTTATGTTAGACTCACTGCCCCTGAAGGGGGTCGGTATACACACTAAAAACCTGGGGTGAGCAGTCCCTCCGCCGACGCCGACGGGGTGGGGCGGGATGGCGTCACGTTAGCAATCACCATCCCGCCATTGTGCCCTGCCTTATGCTCTCTTTCCATCCGGTAGCTTAGGCTTAAATAATAAAAAATGTACGTCAATTACCCTATATGAAGCTAATTGTGGATAAAACTTGCCAACTAACTAACTATATAAGTACATATGTATGTTACGTTTACCTGGGATCTTCTCTAGCTCGTTTGAAGACAGTCCTGGCAGACTTGATACCCTCGGCTCGGCGCGCAAACTTCATGTACTGGACGTAGGCCAGCGTGGGGTCAATGTCCTCCATGTCCAAGTACCGCGTGTATACTTGGTGTACCTTGAATATAAAGATACATATAACATACCAGCCATTATTTCCACATATATACAATTAACGTAACGTAAACGTAACACATTACATACAATTAACGGTTCAAAGATAGCTGCACGGCGTAGTGGTCGCTTCGCCACTGCTTCTGCCGTCTAGTGTTGTGGGTTCGATTACTACATGGAGCAAACATTTTGTGTGATCGAATTTCGAAATATTTTTTATGGAATATGTGTAAAAATTAACTGCTGGTAGGTAAAACTACTGGTTTCTTGAATATAGGAACCATGCCCAAAAAAGGCAGGATATTCGTATTACCACATACCTTATTATAATGCAGCCTGCTCTCTTCATAGTCAGCATGCGCGAAGTGCAGTAGCGTGGATTGCTTCAATGGTCCACTCGTCGCCCTCTCGTACACCGCTGCTGCTTCATCAGAGAACAGCCGGGCGGCGTTCGAGTCCTGGGTAAGACAATACATTAGTTACACAATATATAGGCGTAAGCATAAATGCGCCTGCGCATTGTAAAGTACCGGATTTGACGGTGCGATATAAGGTTAGCAAGGATTTTCGTAATTTTATTTGGAAAGAAACCGTATCTGATTAGATGACGTTGCGACTGAAGTGATCATCGTGACGAGATGCCGTTGCATGATGTTGTCGTTTCTTTTATCTAAGACCTGTAAGGAGCGGTTTAGAGTGCAAGTAAACCGTTTAGCTCCATATGCCCTGTTTGTTTTTATTTGACAATTATTAAAGTTTTCTTCTCTCTCATGTCCAACTGACCCCTTTCTCCTGCAGGAGCTTGGCGGAGTGGTCGAGGAACTGCGCGGCCTGGTGCCACACGTCGGGGTGGTGCGCCAGGCACAGCAGGCACTGCTCGATGGCGAACATCACGCGCCGCGCCACCAGCGCCGTGTCCTCCGAGCGCAGCGGGTTCGACCGCTCCCATGTTATGTACTTCTTCCATAACTCCACCTGTGGCCGATCAAAATTTATTAGACGATAGCTGACTTTACAGTTTACGATAGAGAACGACAGTATACAATTTTCGATAGGACTGAAAGAGATCCTAGCTCATATTGTTAATGCGGATGTGTTGCGAAGTTTGTTTATTTGTCATCAACATCATGAAATTTCGCACACACGTTGTCAGGGGAGAAGAAAAGGGCATAGGGATTTTCATCCAGAAAAAGTACTGTAGTGACAGTACTTTAACTTAAACTAATCTGTCAGTCGCCAACTTAACGTCCAGAAGAGGAATCGAATTTGACCGTAGTAAGGTGCATCTATAATTTAAATCTTTGCCTTACGCATACCTTCTTGACACACATCGACGAGAAGGCCATGTGGCTCTCTCGAACTTTAAAACCCAGTAATAATCTAGTAGCGCATATAAGTGGTTTAGTTGAACTATGAGCTTATATTGTTTAACTGATAAATAAATAAATTAAACCACAATGGTGTGCCTACTTGCTGCTTCCACTGTTGGGGAGACCACTGGAACTAAAATTACATCAGCAATCTACCTAACAGGACCTAATATAGGCCGAAATTAAGGAGGATCTCCCGCCCGCCAGCCATTGAGACGGAGCGACGCCGGTAGTCGTCGACCTTCTCTATCTGCATTAGGCGGTGCTGGGTGGGTAGCTAATGTAATTTCAGTTGCAGCAACCCACCCACCATACAAAGCAGCGAGCTGGCACACCGTGGCGTCTTTAGTCGGTAACCCCGAAGTCTCGAGAGAGCCGGACAAAACCGTCTCGCCTCCCCTTGTGGCGAGGCGGTATGCATCAGGTGCATTTCTCCACCATACAAAATAATGCCGAAATGATAAATACATCTGGAATGACGAAATACTATACCATACCTGTTTCATCTCTTCCCTATCAGCAGTGGGAGGTGTAGCCGGCATGTTCCTATTCAGACCTCGGGTGACTGTCTCCAGTTCCTTGGCGACGCGGCGAGCGTTCATATACTCACGAGAGCGCTCCATCGCCATACGCTCGGCTGAGAAGACAATATAACATTTTTCATCATGCCTGCATATTCCGGAATAAATAAGCAGATATATTATAAAAATCTCTGCATATACAACATGTAACATAATAAAAGCACATCCTGAAACCTGAAAGTAGTTTGTTCAAAATCGGCTACTGAATCAATTCCATCAATTTTTAATATAATTAGGTAATTTTTATCCCTAAAATAATTAAAACGAATTAAATTATAGTCACCCATTTATTAAACAGCTGAAATAAACGAAAATGTATCATAATTCAAGGCAATAAGGTTTTTGATGCAATAATGTTAGATTTATTGTAATATACCCATACTATCCGCGCACAATAAGGAGAACTAATTGGTTAAATTAAAATATTTAAGTACATAAAAGTAACATTATAAATGATTATATTATTATTACGATTTAATAATCGAATTGGGGTGTTTGAGGTTGTGCGTTATATCTGTGACATGTTGTATAGGTACTACTCATCTTGTGTTTATTAAGTTTGTCTCAGTAATAGTAACCCAATTGTAAAGTGTCATCGGGTCCTTCTGTCAAGAAATTTTTAATAATAGCACGGAAACTCTACCCGACAGACTACATTAGGCACACCAACTATTAGGTGGGGCCTAGAAATAAAGCTTACGAAATGTAGGCGTAATACACCCTTTACCGCTGTCTGTACTTCGGGAATATGGGTGTGGGGTCTATACAAACATATATGTCATACCAGCATAGAGCTAAAACACAGCGTGTTTTAACGAACCCTGTAAACTTATAGCAGAAACCCAATGCGTAGTTATTTGGTCAAGGTGATTGAACTTTGAGCAAAATCTTAGATTTGAACGAGGTTCCAGTATGCCAACCAAATATTGTTATATATTTGACGTTGTCACCAGATATTCATTACGAAAGCTTACCTATGATGGTGTTGATGCTTTGTTCGAACGCTATGTAGTCTTTCCACAATGTCTCTATACCTATAATAGGCGTGATCACCGCTCTTTGGTACACCTAAAATACAAAATTCAGTTTATTATGCGTCTACTTTAGAAACACCATGCTCCGAACAGTATTTTGATCCTTTTCGTAAATGATGCCTACAGTGCTAACAACATAATTGATATGTTCAGGTGTAGACAAGCATGAAACTTAGCTTCATAGGCGTTCAGACTGCACAGATGGCGTAGTGGTTTATGTGATCGAATCCGACACGAGACAAAAAATGTGGGATCCGCAAAAGGTTGTTCCGGGTCAGGGGGTTCCAAGTGTTTGTTGTATGAATGTGTGTCTCGCGCGACACAGTTTGTTTCCGAAGCAGCAATGGGAGTACGCCTGGGTTCCATAACGCGGCTGTCCCCCATCAGAGAAATTACTATTGGAATTAGGTTGGATGACCAATCCAACATGAGTTCCTCTTTTCCCAGTTATTATTTTACTATGTAGATAAATAAATAGGTTTCAACATCCCTGTATCCAGAAAGACACCTTACTGCATATTATACGCAAGTTATTGCAAAATGGTATTTTTTAATGTAAACTAATATATAATACAAAAGCTTCCATACCTTCCTGACAGCAGATATCTTCTGATTCTCAGCGTAAGATCCAACCGCCTCCACACTTTTCAAGAATGTGATGTAGTCGTTCCAAATGGGGTACGCGTGGATGTCCAGACCTATCTTGTCGAGGGCGAAATCGTACGCCTGCGCCATTTTTTCTCTATAGATCAAATATGGAGTTTTTTTTTAATAATAATAAATATAGGTAAATGCCAGCATTTTAAAACTGAAACCAGTTTCAGTACCTATAAAGCACGACCAGATATGCTCGATTTGCATCCGAGATCCGAATTTCGAGAAGTGAAGATGGTGGGTACTAGAAATTCGCCAAACAACGATAGGCCGAGCTTGCTTTCTTCGTCTAATTGTAGGTTTAATTTTTTTCCTACATTCTAAAGTATATTATGTACTATGTAGTATACTAATACTCGTAAAATTTAGGAACGTTAGCACAAAGCCTGAAGACTCAAAAATGTCAATCAATTTGAACGAACCAAGCGATAACAATTTAACTTATAAAGTATCGCTAACTAATGCTTAACTAGCTCTTCACTGAACACAGTAGAAAGCTAGTTAAGCATTAGTTAGCGAGTCTTTAATTATTGGTTAAACACACACACTCGACGATCAGTAATGTTTATAAGTGACATTTTCTGATTCAGCTAGTTAATACTTAGCTACCTTGTAAATATTTGAGATTGGTTTATAACCAAGGCTGCTATTTCTTTTAGGATATCTCCATATTGTGAATATAAAGACTAGCGCGCAAAAATGCATATCAAGTATGTTCACATTGGTACAGTCAACGACATAAGTAGCGATACATTTAATATATTTTTTTCAGTATTTTATAAATGAAAATGTCTAATTATTGTTCTATACGATTAAATTGAAATTAAAATAACAATATTTTAACTATTGCTGTATAAGGCTATGAATTATCATTATTGTGTATGATAAAGTAATTTAAAATTTAACAATTGTTTATCGACTTATGTCACTAACTGAACTATACATATATAAATAGATGATATACGTACTTGTAAGTAGGCAGCATGCACTTGGTCTCCTTCACGTAATTGAGGTACAGTCTCCACAGCTCAATGTTGAGGATCTTCATCAAGCACCGCTGGAACAGCTGCGCGGCCAAAACAATCCTTAGTCAACGTTATTATCGGCTACACACCATTCCATATTCACATATTAGTATATAAAACGGCGGTAGCCCGATGATCTAATTCTCGATTATTCCAGTCGGATTTATTCAGCAAATATTGTTGTGTTGATTTCGCATGTATTGATCATATTTGACTTGCAATAAATATTGAAATACTAGCTTTTGATATTATATATTTTATTCTTTATATATATAATTATATATTTTATTATATTATAATTTTTATTCGATAAAATTAATTAAGATCAATAAAAAGTATGTCTATGTTCTTCCCCAGATTTTAAACTATATCTGTACCGAATCGATAAAATATTCTTACATAAAGTTAGCAAGCAGCGATAGCTCAGTGGGGAGATCAACAGACTGCAATGCAGAGGGTCTCGGGTTCGAACCCACGTCGCGCACCTCTGACTTTCGGAAGTTATATAACTTTTCGAAATTATGTGCGTATTGATTGACAATTATCGCCTGCTCCGTGCCTCGGAGAGCACGTTAAGCCGTCGGTCCCGGCTGCCATGAACATCTATGGCAGTCGTTATTGGGAGAGTGTCGACAAAAAAGATCCCACTGGGTCGAAGTGTGGCCGGTCTGCACTGACTGGCCCCCATATAAGATACATACATACATAAAGTTATATAAAATATAAGTTATTGAATAGGTACTTACCTAATTAGAAGACGCAAGTCTTTTGATCTAGAATGTCTATGCCAATCTCTCAAATTTAGTCGTTTACTGTAACTGAGATACTATGCGGAAGCCAAATACTTCATTTTAATTAAATATGTGATAAAAATTATGTTTTGAAACTAGTGCAGTTTACTATCGTCAATAAACGATTCATGAAAATAATGTTTAAAACTTATGTATCGTCTTATGGTAAAGCCAACTGGTTTAATTAGACATTTGATCAAAGGTCTGCTTCATCGAGTCAATTACAAACTTTCATTCTTATTCACGATAATAAATCTAAACTATTTAAAAGTGGTAGTTAAGATTTATTATCGGCCGCCGATTTCAATGAAAATAAAAGAATTTTCATTAATATAGCCCGCTTGACTTATCTGAGTATATTCGTAATTTCTTATACATTTGTATTAGACCTTTCACTCGCACTCGGATATTACATATAGATTTACTGTTTCACACGCTTAGTCGTACGAAATTAATTTTCCTACTTAGTTCAAAAAGCAAATTTAAGATATCATATCTAATAATAAGATAATGAGGTCATAGCATATACATAGGTACACATACAATCAGACATCTGTCTTCCGGAAAAGTAGATCAAGAATACTCATGTCTACTAACATTCGATCCTGACATACTCATCACAAGTGCCTGAAGCACGCTCGTCGGTTCAGCTTAACTACACTGGAATTTGATTTTTTCAATTAAAAAGGACAACTCCCGCACTAGGAATATTTTCTATATCGCAGAGGACTTTACAAACATTTAAACAACGAACACAAAAAACATCTAGACTCGGAACAATCAGTTGTGGTAGATAAGTTTTGTCTCGTGTGGCCTTCGAACCCTCGGCACTCGGAGCAGTGGCAGTGGCGAGGCGACCACTTAAACGACTACGCCATCTGTGCACATTTCTGACCTGGTCACAATACATTTACCTTCCGACTACACTTTTACATTGGGCTTATTCTCGTATAGGTACCCATTGTCTTAGTCTTCCATTCTTACTACAATCAGTAATGATTTTTTACTCATCGTATAACCCAAATTACATTACATTTACATTACATTTTTCATTTTTTTCATTACCATTACATTACATTTACTCATCGTATAACCCAAATTAGTACAACCCTCTCAATTCTCGTTACTATATATAGTCTTTAACACGTCACCACACTTACTTAAGCGAGCCCTTTAGAGGTTGCTACACGTACAATCGTGTTGGATTCATTCAATCTGCTTTTAATATATTCCTCATTCTTCCCAGCTCTCGTAAGCAAAGTACCCGAATATACAAATTCATTCACTTATTCCATACCTTCACCGAATGTGTTAAGCACAATATTAAATTCCATTAAGCACTCCTCTTTTGTAAAAACCATTCTTTCTTTCATTCGCTCTTATGCCTTTTCTTTTAAAAGCTCCATGCATAATCGTAACCATCTTATGTTGTGACGATGCAAATATTACTTTATCATGGGCTCGTAAGGCATTCGAACAGTAACTTATTCATTCTCTATATAATTCACTATCATTAAAATCTTGAAATAGATAAACAGCTACAGAGATGCTACACATCCCTACCTATCACCTTTTTTTATGGTAAACCAGCATACTTTTGACCTATGTATCTTTACGTAAACTCTGGAAAGCATCCAAGTTCTTATAAAGACATACGACTATTTATTTCCCTATACAGTCCGTAAAGAAACATATTATGTCATGCGCGATTAACATATCCCATAGAAGATTCGTAAATTACTTCACAACAGTACAAAATATCAGAATCACTATATCTGGGCCATATGAACAATATTTATAAGTAGGGAATAACTTAGACATGTGGAACCTGGTCTGAGACATTTCCAATCAAGTAATTCCGAGTCGAATTTGACTACGATAGTAATCTTCCTGGTCACTGGAATTGCCAACCAAAAATAGAAAAAACGTGGGGCTAATCCAGCTAAATACTTTTACATTCTTGGAATAAACCTCGCTATTGGTTCGGTCTACATTTTGACAAGTCCAAAACAGACAGAAAATTGCTATTAGTTAACAGCCTAACGGCGCTTCTCAATTCTCCATATCTCACACACGTCAATAAGTTAGGAGAACGATGTTTTTAATAGAATAGGCGCTCATAGCCAGTTGCACTCACTTCACGAAAAGAAGAAGAATAGAAGTAGGCCACTGGTGTACCCTTCAAGAATAATCAAGGTCTGGAGCCCAACTACCGTCTCTTTAAACATTGAGATTGCATGGGCGAGCATGGAACAGCGCGTGTCGATTGACGTTTTCGTAATCCCTACTAATATTATAAATGCGAATGTGAGTTTGTTTAATACGCATTCACGCTTTAACTACTCGACCGATCATCATGAAATTTCGCATACACGTTGTCAGGGAAAGGACATAGAGTACCTTTCATTCAGAAAACGTACTGTTCCTGAGGGACAGCTAATAGTTAAAATGCGATTTAGAAAGGTAAGTTACGTCACTAAAATAAAACAAATTATTATCCAAAGAGACAGATTGATAAGGTTGGATACCCATACTCTATTGCGAAATTATATTGATCTAAAAATTATTTAGACCAATGCAGTTTTCAGTTTGTTCTCTTTAATGGTGTGAGTTGATTATCAACTATCTAGCTTAGACCTTTGTTCAAATGTATAATTAAACCAGCTGGTCAGTATATTAAATTCTAGTCAAATTAATTAACACAAAAGGAATACACATTCTTGCATTCTTTCACTCATTAACACACACACACCTTACAATTACATAGGATTTCATCTAAAGGGTTTATTACATGTCAAAAGTGAGCTTATATGCGAATGACTGTATAATTTAAACAATAAATTTAAAATTAGAATATTTTATTATTCTTTACAAAAGATAGTTTTTAATTAAAGTTGGCCATTCACAACAAAAACTCGCCTCCAACATGTCTGAACACAGTATCCCTAACCGAAAAAAAAGAAAATTTTAATAATTTTTGTTTTATTTCATCATCTTAAACTTAACACTTATTTTACTAAGTTCCTATGACTATGATCTTACTTAGGAATCACAGTACTCCTTGGGCTGTTTAACTTAAAGATCATGGCATGCCGTAAAAGAAGTTCTGTAGAAATTATGCAGAGGAAGCACTGCTATCCTGTAAAAGTATCAAAGAGGTAGCTCGGGATATAAAAATAAATTATTATATTTATTTACTAAAATAGTAGTTCCACCATAGTTTCCCAGGGCTTCTTTCATGGTTCGCACAGTAGTATCACAGATAGTTTTCCAACTACCATCCATAGGGATAGCTAGTATCACAGATATCTTTATCAATACATATCTAACTAACTTACTCTTTTACTTTACTAACCTTTTCCACTTTTTCGAAATTTCTTGCCTTCATCTGAAACAGACAAAAGATATTATGCGTATTGGTATTGTGTATATACCAATGTTCTTTTTCTTCAGTAATAAGAAAAGAGTGGATGATGTTTGATTTTGTCAAATCATTTATGGTTTATCCAGAAAACTCACACAGTGGACAGTACTTTAAACTTTACAATCCTTTAGACAATCTATATATAATAAACATTGTTCAAACATGTAGTTCGATTTTCAAATTGGTATTATTAGGTATTTTTATATAGAAAGGTAAACACATAATAGATTGGTACATTATTTGTTTAGTAGCTATTGAAAGCTTGTCAAGAGCTAATAGAAATAGATTTCCTGGAAACTGTATATTCATTGATTGCTAACATTTTCACATTTCAAATTGTTGAATTACGGCCACAGGGCATACACTAATAATAATAATAACAACTTATCATTTGCAAATAATAAGTTAAACAAGGATTGAAGTTCTTTAGAATCAAATAAAAAATTACTTGATGTAAAACGATTGTAATAAAACAATTGTAGAGAGGAAAGCATTTTCATTGACCCTCAGTTTGACCCTCATTTCTGAGCTCCTCTGAAGAAAGTCAACCGAGTCATTACTTTAAAGTGTACTTACAACTTAGACTATTGCTTATCACATACAAAATATGCTATTAACATGTGTCTCATCTCTGGTCATCCTTATAGTTTCATTTATTGCCAAACTGCCCACAGGATGGTGATTTCCTCTCTTGAATATTATATTATTGAAGCTAACTGATGATTAAAACTAAAATTACCTCCTGCTCAATATATATCTTCCAATACCGGCCCGTAGTAGGAAACGCAGCAATCAACTTCTCGTACATTTGACGCACTTCATTGATCGCCCTGGTTTGAGCCTCACGGATGAGTAGAGACCAGGAGTCCACATCATATGTGTTGGCTTCTACTGCACGCTGGGCTCGGCTAAGCCTTTCATTACCCCAATCCTGTAACAACAATATGAGCGAGCTTAGAAGCTACAGTACGTTCTATGAAAAAAATATGATATTACCTACTATAATGAGAACTTGGACCAACATTTTTTTAGTTACCAAACTTGATCTAATCAAAAATCTTTATTTCCATAAAAATGTATAAACAATTCTTGGACACATCAATGAAGTGATATAATACTTAAAATATAATAATAGAAATAAAAAAAGGAATTAAAAATTTAGCATTGAAAAATCCTGTTCGATGAGTAGGACCACGGTAATGTTATCTATCAGTATTCTATCTTCATACAAACGGTCGGAACGCGAGTCATGCCTATGCGCCTTGAGTTCGGTAGACACTCGGTACACAACCGTCGCGAATGCGCCGCAGTGACTAACGGACAGTGTGATGGTTTTATAAGCAGCAAGTGTGCGATTTGTGAATATTCATTAAAATAAGTAAAATTTGCAATTGCATACAAAAGTAATTTTAATTAAACTTTATATCCGAATGCTTTATTTATTATTTATTTAATAGTATAAACTATTAAATTTAACAATAAAGCTTTTTGTATGTCTCAGTCGAGGCGCAAATACTTTTCAGACTCAAATATTGACATTGTGACTGGTTAAAGTGGTTAAACATTGGACATACTTAAGGACATGATAATTTATAGTCAGACGTAACATATAAATAAAAATAGAATACAAGTGTGTAACCTGCAAAGAAAACCTTTATGAAAATTTGTATGAAACATCCATAAAATGTGGACACTACCGAGGCTAATGACCTTTGATAAGAAAAGAATGGTTGTGGGTGCAAATTTGGAAGAGTGCGGGGTGCGGTAGCGGGGAGCGGGGTCGGAGGTTTTGGTTACTGTACTGACTCGTTTCGTGGAATAACGGGAATTACCAAGATCGCACGGCCAATCGGTCATCGTTTGTAACACAGCTGTGGTATATGCGAAGAGTGTCAACACATTAAGTTTTTATTGGATAACTAGGTCAAATTCTAAGTACCAATTTTTTTAGATATTCAGTTCCAGAATCGAGTATTCAATATCCTCCTTCAATATGTCTAGTCTTTTACCAATCACCCTGTATATTGTTTTCATGTTGTAAACTGCTTGAATAGCCCACTTCTGCAGTATGAAGATGGTTTGAATGTCAGCAGCAGTCCCCCACAATAGAATACCATACAACATTACAAGAAAGTATTGTGATAAACAAGCAGCAGTATCTATGTCAGAAAGTTGACAAATTTTTCTGATTGCATATGCTGCTGAACTGAGCCTATTCAACAATTTACTAATTTGTGGGCCCTAACCCTAGCTTTGAATCTAGTGTAATCCCTAGAAATTGGTTGGTATCAACAAGGTCCAACACATCATCCTTAATGTTAGATGTTTTCACTTGTTTGTCATTTGGGGTTAAAATTGGATACATTTGGTCTTTCCTCTACACACATCAGATACATTTGATCCAACATGAAGTTTTAGGAACAGGTCTGACGAGGCAGGTATGCTAGGAGGCAAATAATGCAGGGAAGGTAACAAAAGCTAGAGCCCCAAACATCCTCTTATTGTCACATTTTCTTGTATTTTAGATTTTTGCTTTGTTCTTGTCATAATTCTAAATGAAGCACAGTTATACTTGGGGATTGTTTACTATTTACTACATATGTTATTTTTATTATTAACAGTATGTATCATTAAAATATATGGAGATACTAATGGCGCTTGTGACTGAATTCAGTTGGAGTGTAGCAAAGAGTGTGCAACTGTTTGGGACAAAAGTTCCAAGACGACTTTCATCTTATTTTTAGTCATTTTATAGGAAAGAATAAAGAAAACAACGATTTAAGATAATTTTTGTTTTACGAAAAATTGCACACCCTTTCCTGCACTCTGGCCCTGAACAGATTTGCAACAAAATGAAAATATTATTGAGGTGAATTTTCTTGGTGAGATGTACCATTCAAGCTGCAATACTATTGCCTGTGCAGACAATCTTGTAAATACCTGGACATAAATGGCATGATTGTTGCAGGTGACAATTCTGATTATTCACATTAGCACAGCAGCAAACAGTTGGTATCAGTGCATTCAAGCCCTTCAAGCTAGGCGGATGTTATTTTAAAGACTATTTGTGATAAATATACTGGTTAATTTGGCATACTCCTGCTCAAACCAATTAGTTTCAACATTCACAAACCTCAAGCTTGGCTGGGACCAATTGGTTACTCCAGCAGTAAAGTTAAAAACAACTTAAGTGACTCGGCCAATTTAATCAACCCATAATCTCTTGAATGACTTAGGTCCTACAATATATTATAAGTCACAATAGAGATCTATAATATAATAATCTTCATCCAGCATATCACCATGTTTTTGAAAACAAATGTACTTATGTTTTGTAAGGATTCAGTACAATCTTGTAATATTGATTAACTCCTCAGACACCCCTTTGATAAGGTGCATATCAAAATTATACATTATGCACATGTACAACAGGCTTACCAGTGGATAAAGAGTAGGTATATGACTACTGAATATGCCTATGTATTAAAAATTGTTGATTGCATGATTTTCATGTCTAATATAGCAGTTAGTTGTGCACAAACATAACAAACGAACTTTAAGCTAAAATCAACTAAAATATTACTAAGATGAATACTTACAATTTCATTACTATCTTCCGGAGGAGGTGGATTGGTTGATTCAGTCATTTTTCTGAATTTATAGGTTATGCGTTAGCGTCTATATTGTTGACTTTCTGCATATAGGACTGGATATAATTTACTAAGGCGCCGAATGAAACAACTGTCTAGTATCTGACTTAGGATAATAGTAAAACAAAAAATAACTTATATTAATTGCGGCGTCGACGCAACAATCACACGAACGCCATCAAACTAGTCGTTCAGAAATAACTGAAAATAGTAACAAAAGTGTAATCAACAAGTTAATAAAAAATTTCGGTAAAACAACAATATTGAAAGTATTACTCAAAAAGAAACGTTACAAAGTCTTGTATTGTAATTATAAAGCGCCCAAAAGAGTCAATATCGTCAAGTTTAACTTACCCAGTTACTGAACAGAAAATAAACACCACTTTGACATTTTATTCTTGATAATTGTTTCATTTTCTGACGTTTGCCATCAAGCTAAGTTGAGGCGGTATTTCATCCTTCGTAGATCAAAACAAACAAAAATGTTATTCTACTCGTTCTTTAAATCCTTAGTGGGAAAAGATGTGGTGGTGGAATTGAAGAACGACCTCAGTATATGTGGTACTTTACATTCTGTCGATCAATATTTGAATATAAAGTTGTCGGATATAAGCGTCATAGATCCTGAGAAGTATCCTCACATGTTGTCGGTTAAAAACTGTTTTATACGTGGTTCTGTCGTCCGTTATGTGCAGTTGCCTGCAGACGAAGTGGACACGCAATTATTGCAAGATGCAGCGCGTAAGGAAGCCACAGTTTCTACAAGATAATCATAACCTCATCTGATTGGATATATTGGTGTTTTGAACTATGAAGTGGGTGTAAATACTAATGTAAGAGTAAGTTTCGCAAATAAAGTCCTAAAGTGAACGTTTTGATCTTGTATTTTTATTCATTCTTCCATGATTCTTGATTTATACAAAACCTGTTTGATAACTACCTCATCTGATGTTATGTTATTTTATGATTCTTAGGAGTTGATGTAAGAAAATGTATTTAATGCCAGTAAGGAAATTAATTATAAATTATTTTACTGATAATATATGATTTACTTAAAGTCTCAAATTTGATTCTGGCCATGTTATTAGGGTCTTCGGTTCGGTTTGTGAGGTAATTATCAGTAGCAGCTCAGTATCTAAAATTGTGCTTAGCGGAGTGCTTGCTAGAAGGAATGAAATAATTTGGAATTCATTTATAAAGTGAACACACCAAGTATTGGTCCTCTAGTGTAAGCAGTATCTCCATTTGATAAACATTCCTTTAACTGTACCGGGACTAAATAATTGTTTATTTGCAAAGTTAAAACACCCTAACCGTAGCTCAACATTTGGCTAGCAGTAACTGCAAAAAAGGAATGCAAAATTATGTTCAAATGAACTTTGGAATTCATAAATTTACCCCCTTAGCCGTTTTTCTGTAGACCTAAATATATTGCAATAAACAAGGCCTTAAAATAAAAAGCATTATTTATAACTAATCCAAATTTCATGTGGGTAACATAGCAGCTGTGACATTTCTGTCGCCTCGGTTTTTTCATTTGGTTAGGTAGTTCTAGAAAATGAATAATACTATTGTAATACTATTATTCATTTTCTTTAGCCTTGTAAGGCTTCGTATAAAACTGCGTGTAACGAAACGTTAAAAGCTTTCTTTTTCTATCGTTTTGTTTTGCAACACCAGCGCCATTTTGAATACCCAGACAAATAATATTCTACCTAAATAGTAGAAATTGGTTACCGAATTATTATAATGAGCGATCCCGAAAGTAGCGCTATATTTTGTTAAGTTTTATTGCTGGAAGTAGTCAATAAACTAATTCAAGTAAAAGGAAATCTAAAAAAGCTGTAATTTAATTACAATTAAATCATTAATTTAATAACCATATTACTATTACAAAACATGTATTACTGATGTTGTCAGCAAGACGTTAAAGTGGGACTGTGCGGGGCATATCTGCAGAATGAATTTTCAAAAGTGGACTTTTATAACAACGTGGTGGACGCCAGAGAGACGACGTTATCGGGGTAGGCCGTGGAAACGCTGGCGCGATGATCTGGACACATTTTTGAACGACTTGCAGACCGAAGCTTGACCTAACGATGGGACAGTATAGGATAAGAAAAATATTAACCCTATTGTATAATAGTATATAATATTATATAATGTAAAATATATTTATAACAACGTCATTAAATGTATAGTCACCTGTAATAATGCATGGATACCTTAAGGTCCAAAATCCTATAAATGAACTAGATGGCGTTGTTTTATAAATATTGCAACGCGTAGTCATTTTAGCAAATAGGTGAAATTTATAAGAAATTATAAACTCAACCGAAAAGGCACTCGAACACAGGGACAGAATAATGTTTGCGTACGAACAGAAAAGTGAGTCATCGAAAGTTTTGGTTAAATAAACTACCCACTATAAATTTATAAATTCATTTGTAATTCTTTGCTTCTTGTTTTATCCTGAAATGTGTTCTTTTTTTTTAATAAACTATTGCGAATAGATATTAAATTTTTTTTTATCAAAATTGAGAATTATTTAAAAAACGAAGAAATAAGGAATTTACTACTTTTTATTTTATAGTAGTGCACCGCCACCTATTACGATATAAGTAAACTACTTCACAATTCTTGTATCGATTTTTGTTAGATGGCGTCAATTACCGACTTATGTCATTTTACTTTTGAAATGGATATGCATTTTTGAAGCTCAAGCTCAGCTGCACATATGGTGTATCGTTATTGGCCAAAGTAAAATCTATAAATTGTTTAGAATGTGATAAAATAGTTTTACGTACGTTTTAGTAGTTATAATATTGTTGTGGCGCAGTTCACATACAGTTCTACTTATTACTTACTTACTGTTACTTACTTATTGTCTTATTAGTACAAATTTCATAACAGCAAGTTTTGTATTTTGTTTTATTATTATCATGAGTTATCGACTTAAACTTTATTAAGGCCGGTTGTGTACCATTGTACACAACCAGCCTTAATAAAGTTTGTAAGTTATGCAAACTGATTAAAAATGCTTAAGGATGAAGTAGAAACTAAATAATAACCCCAATAAGTTGAAAAGACGGGTCAATGATAAACGTGAATTGAACAGTGCAGCAAACGTGACACATGTCTTACAATAAAGCTGGCAAACAACCTTACGGTCTGCTTTATGGTAATGGTAAGCAGTTGCCGTAGCATCTAATAATGTCCTCCATACCGATTACAGACACGGCGGCCAACGTTAACGGAGACTGGCCATCTGCGCAGGTGATATTATAGTGCACAAGCGTGTGCGCAAACACAAGTGCACTCTTTGTTCCCTAACTCTCATGATGCGATGGGACGGTAATCCGACATGACCGGAGAGAGATCAGGCGCAGGACCAACGGCTTTACGTGCTTTCCGAGGCATGGGAGTGTCCAACACCGCCAACTTCCTAACTCCGAGTTGTTATTGAGATTTCTTACCCAATAACATTTTGTTGGCCGACCCGGGATTCGAACCCGATACCTCATGCACAGCAGTCGCATTCACTACCACTGCGCCACGGGGGCAGTTAAATCTAATAGCTTACAATTCAACGGGTATCACTGACGCCCTGCTGACCCTAACAACAATCCTAACGCTTTCCCTTATTCAAGATGAACGGCAGAGCTCTTCTCTATTGCTTTCCTATCAACCCAGCTGATGCCAAAGCTACCTACGTTATTATGTAGCCTTACTACCTTTCACCTTTCCACCTTTTTAATGTCTCACTGGTGGTCTTATTTATTTATTTATTTTGGGAAAACAAACAGATACATACAATTCTTAAATTAAATAACTAAAATAAAAATGTTGGTGGTAAGTATGTACCTCACAAAGTTATCCACATATTCTTCTTCTTCTTTTTGTGTGGTTAGTGGCCAACCTGTTGTCAAGAGATGTTCAAGCTGCCCGTAGGCCTCTTACATGGCTTAACGACTGTTGTCAATTTGGCAACAACCGGGACCGACTTTTACGTGCCCTCCGAAGCACAGAAACGCTCAGATGAATTACCACTAAGCCGTCACCCATCTATAGACTGACCGCACCCAACGTTGCTTAACTTCGCTAATCGTTTATCGATCAACTCACGCACAGATCACTGGTGGTGATTTGCGAGAAGTGAGTGTTTTTCAACAGATGTACTGACTATTAGACGAGTACACCCATAAAAGTTTAGTAAATGTAAGTTATTTAAATCCGAAAATAGTTGATCGCCGGTCGCTTATTAGTTGGCGTTAGCACAATTTTCTGAAGAATCTACTAAGGCTACATTCAATAGTAGAATTATATTATCAAAGTCTGGCAGATGGCAACACATAATCCTTCATTTCATTCAAGTTTTCTAAGCTTTTCGCCCTTCGCCTTCGCGTTTGGTGTTCGACGATTTGCTCGCTCTGCAGTTTGCAATACTATCGTTATTATAATCAGTTGTATCATCTATCGAAAGATAATATATATTGATTATCTACGCGGCGTGTGATGCATTGTGCCTGTATTATTTCGACACACAAACATAAATATACTTTTAATAAACCAAGTGTTTTCTAACATGTGATTACAAATGTAAATAATTAATTAATATTATCGCACAAACGCACAAAATGGACGTAAAAGGTTGCATTCGAGGGTGCGATGTGTGATACTTTTATTTTTATTGTGTTCTTTACGTCTTGTGTTTGTGAGAAAGTGTTTTTTTGAACGGATTTGACGTTCGTCCGAGTTGATCGAGCTAGGATTAGCTTGGAGGACTGAAAGTAAGTTGTAATTCACAATGTTTACATTTTAACTGCTTGTCTAATACTCGTAAGCTGCTACATCTGTCGGCAGTATGTCTAGTCAAGTGACTCATTCGGCGTAAAGCCCTTTAGCAATGTTTTTTTTATTTCTCTGAGCAGCAATTTAGTGTATGTGTACTCGTCGTCCAATTACCGTCAATTAACGCGATTCAGTGGCTGCAAATGCATTCACATCATTTTATTTTCGTGTTTATTTATAGAACTGGCCTTTGATGTTTGGAGATTTAGGTGATGCTTTTCAAGTTGAGGCTCAGAAAAATATTTGTTTCGCTTTTTTACTGATTTTATAACAAGATGATATATGAATAAATTTGGATTATTTTATTAATTTGACTATTTTATATGCTATTTATGTATAGCATTGCCTCCAATTAGAAATTATTAATGCTGTATCGAGTAATTAAATAAATTATAAAAATAATTATCTAAACAACTTCAATAATTGTCATTCTTAGAAAACCAATAAATAAAAAAAAATATGTTAAGTTTTTATTGATGCTTAAGAGTTCAAAATACATTTATAAATATCCATTGAACACACTAAAAATGAACTACTACTTACTACAAATAATTTTTACTGACTTCTATGGTATGTGCAACCTGTAGGCCTAAACTCAAAGGTTTTAGAAACCCTTTTATACAAAATATTGTATCTGTACCTAGTTATAAATTTACATGCATGTGAAAATGTATTAAATATACAGATATATTGCATGTTTGTTATTGTATTTTAACAGATAAACCTTTTATATGTATAATTAGGTAGGATATAAATTAAATTAAAGTTTTAATACATAATTTAACAATTTTGAGACATTATGTCATCTCTTTGTGACTGGTGTAAAATAATTTTATAATTAATTATTACACCCCAGTTCAATAATTAATAAGTGAAAGCTTAATTTATTCTAGTCAAATCATTCAAACATAATTAAACTATCAATGATAATAGTCTTATACTAATTAACATGGATTGCTTATGTACATGTAAATTATGATAATTAAATAAATAATATTCAAATGTAACACAATTTAAAAGAAAACAATCCTCATTAGCAGTCATCTGAATAGTCAAAGATGTCTTCATGATCATAATGGTGATGTCACATACAGAGCTTGCAGTTATGTAGATAAATATACCTCATTATAATAAATTATCATGTCGATATCAATTGTAACAATTCATATAATGATGTTCTTATTAACTATGCAAGTGTTATTGCCTCGTTGGTTGTGTAACATAAGCTTGCGTTTATATTTAGTTACCCAAAGTGTTGTTGTGTTTTTCTATCAAGATATTCTCAGTAGCAGTAAAGAGTCTAGAACCGTGCCCAATAAAACGGCAACTAGCGCTTTAGTAACAGCATGGAGTCTACTACTTCATGGTAAAATATTTGGTCTTTTATTTGCAGGACTTCAATACACAGCTAACAAAATGTTGATGTAATACAACTCTGTTGACACTGCTGTGTATAGTCAAGTGTGAGCCTACATATTATTTACTTACTAGTTGACCTACGCAATTTCCTCTGCTTCACAGAAGACAATTTTCCCCGATTTTGCAACATTTTCCATTGATGCTCCGCACTTAATGGTCGTAGCGTGATGTTATATAGCCTATAACTCTATTAGCCTTCCTCAATGAATGGGCTATCCAACACTAAAATAATTTTTCAATTCGAACCAAAAGTGCCTAATATGCTAATCTCAGGAACTTTTGGTTCGAACTTTGAATTGGTTGAATATGCTAGTGTTTACCAAAATATGTAACCGAACAAACAAACACTTCAGCTTTATAATATTATAGTATAGATATAAATGTTACACATAACAATCTTGACAACTGTTTTTTTATAACAAACAAAAGATTAGACAGTTATATACAATAATGGTCTTGAATATTAAATGGGACTAGTTTTTAGTTTGTTAAATTATTATGAGCCTTATCAATCATTTCATCATTATAAATATTTTAATATATTTTATTACTTTACATTATAATATAAAAAGAACAATTTTATAAACTAATTAATTATTGTTAAGACATAGCGAACCAGACATGTTGTTTTTATCCTTGTATCTCAATAAGGTTAAACTAACAGGTTAATGATAATGCATAATTATTATTTTAATAATTAGGATCACTATGGTGGATATAGTCCACAATATATGAGCTTAGCTAAATAGAAATTAGTTTTAGAATTTTCGTGGAAAGAATTATCTTTACAATCATGTTTCTAGGATAACATTACTGTTAAGATAAAAATCTTAGTTATATGAAAATAAATTAACAGATATTATATAAATATTGATTTAGACAATTTACTATAGTCTAAATAAATCTATATAAATCTAAATCTTCTTTTCTAATGTTGGAAGTAACTGCAACATCAATTCTATACATGTTTTAGTTAACAAATATATTTAATTATATATATAAATATAAAGAAAATATGTAAGACGTTTTTACAATTTACAATCTCTTAATTTGTCTACCTGTCATTTCAATCAAGCTATATAATACAGGGGATAGAAAAAAAACATTATAAATGTTGCCACCTACTGTTAGATTAGCCATATAATAAAACCTGTTGACACTCATTAGTAACATAAACTTCCTTTATACACAAATGAATAGAAACCAAACAAAGAAACTTCTCACAATTCATATTTAAGCTGTCATAATTTTATATAACACAATTATTTTTAATCTGTTATAGAATCTTAGTGAAAGTGTTGCCTAATGAGATAATTGCCTCTGCTGTATCAGGTTAAAGTAAAAGTGAGTGTTATTTAGGAAGATAATAAATGTGGAGGACTTTCTCTAATGACACTATTAAATCTTTAGTGTCATTGGTGTGCATAAAGGGGCTGAATAGTCTGGTGCTCGCTTCATGGTGGTTTCAACATTAGAAATTCTAGTATTGTATGTAGGCTACCCCTGGTTATGGGCTAGGCTCTCTCTGGAAATGAAACCTACATATATATGTATTTTTATTACACTTGTATCTCTGAATCCTATTCAATAATGTTATGTTATGTTATACGCCGAGTTATTGTGAGCTATTTTATTGCTAATACGAAGTCTGTGCAGTGTCAGAGTTTGTGACTGATACTACTGAGGATCTCTTAATTGTATATTTCATATTTATTTCCCTTTAAAATAAATTTGAAAATAACGAAAGTAATAATCGGGTGTTAGTGTAAGCAAAAACTTATACTTCGTCTTAATGAGTAAGGCAGGATTTCTACCGCGGTCTAAAGCATAGGCGATACTGACTAAAGTTGGGCATCATAATATTGGACAAGAACTCATTGCAGACGAGGCGAGGACTTTTTGGAAAACTTAACCCGCGCGAGCCCAGTGTTGACGCGTTCTTGTCACGTCTTACGACGTTTTTGTATGGTGCGCCTAAGTATGCACCTACAATAAAGGACCATCTCGAGGCCCAGGGATACCAAGAAACGGAATTTCAGGATTATTTTTTTTTCAAATGAATATTTCTTCGTATTCTTGTTAATCTCCTAAGCTAAGGTAAATGCTTGTGTTAAGAGTGAGTTCATGTTCGTAAGAGCAAGGGGGCGGGATCGATCCCACGACCTATTCAACTCAAACTCAAACTTAGATATTCATCAAGAAGACCAAAAAGTATGAACATGTCGCTTCCTATCAAGCTTAACTTAACGTCAGAAATGCATGAGTATCACTTCTGCCAAACCCAAGGAGTGTAAACAAACAAGAAGTTATATTGGTGCAGTATAATATTTATAACTCCATAACATAAGTATCGATATCTCTATTGGTGGAAGCATTAACACCACATTACGCTATCTGGCTAAACAAACAAACGGCCACATAATGAGCTTAGTTAATTGTAATTACACACGATTATGTTTACGGAGATAATGCTAATTGATGTAGGCAATTATACGGCTATCTCTATTGTGTAGCGTGTGAGAATTATTGTGATTATTCTGCTTATCTTGTGTAAGCATACATATGTACGTAGATAGACACGCCTCGCGACCTACTTTTTAGGGGTAGGCAGAGATTACAGATATTTTCATTATTTTGACTTATTTTATTCACTCTATGTTTAGATTCAGTTTAAAACACAAATTCAAAACTGGGTAGCGGTGGTGAATGCGATTGCTGTGCATAAGGTCTCGGGTTCGATTCGCGGTTCAGGAAAAATGTTATTGGGTCTTTTTGTTTAACCTGTGGTATGCCGGAACGTGGATCTACGCGAGACACAATGCTTTTTCTATTATGTCTGGTATTCGGGCATACAAGAGGTTAATATATTAATAGCAGTGCGGTGTCGGAACTGTGCCCGGTAATAAACAATAGGCCCCGAACCTAAACTCACAGTCGGCGAAAAGTAGATGTACCTTATATACATTTGCGTACACGTCTGTGCGTATAAGAAAGAGTATAAATGTTACTATATTACCTAAAAACTCATGCCGCGCCGTCCCATCAGTGTGTGTCGGGCTTGACTGCGACAGTATAAAATTATGCGCAGTGCGAAATCTCAAACACGAGCAGTCACGTTATATGTTCCCGGTCAGTGCCCGCCTTTATGGCAGATGTGTAATAAGTATTGATTATGCAAACAGCTGGTGAGCGTTTTATATATATCGGTAACGACGCCGACACTGTAACGACTCGGCACCGAGCTGACAGATTGGCAGGCATTTGAGCACCGGACAGCAAACTGATAATCTCATCAGAATCAGTGCAGTGGCTTATGTGTGATGTAGGAATAGACAGGTAAATACTTTAATAAAACCGTTTGACTAACATCTAAGCAGTTAACTCTTGTTTGTTTTTCTAAAATAACAAACATTGGGAAATGTTTATACTAACAAATCCTATGTATATATGTCTTAGGTTCGAAATCCCGATATGGTACGTTCACTGGGAAACCTAATTCAAAAGTGTCAACGATGGATGTGTAATTTTAATCGATAGAAGGCATTAGTTTTGTCGGCCCAGTACAATACATGCTATGTATTTAAATACTTGGAGGCTCGGGTCTACCAAAAAGTGACATTACGAAATAATTTCAGAGATATTGGCCTGTGGAGGTCAAGAAAAAAGTCCCTATTGACTTCACATAACTGGCGAAAATAAATATAAATCATTTCTATAACCCTTGTGCGACTCTCAGGAATTATTTTCCTATTTATCCTCTTAACGTAACAAGCGTAAAGATATTCTCAAAGCCGGCACTTAAAGATGTTTACACAGCGTACTATCATTTCCTCACTAAAGAATTCGTGACAATGACCCGTTATCAGTCGTTCCGAGACGTGTTTGAGCGCTTATCGCTGGCAATATATCAATATTGCGACCGATTATGTGAACGGACCTTGACAGAATATACACAACAGTTAGAGTTGAGTATATAGTTAGATGTGGTGGTATGCGTAATGGCTCAGAGGTATTTGTAGTCATTTTTCAATTTACTTATGTATTTTTATTTAATATGACCTCTGGCGATATACGTTTTAAACTCAGTATCGCATGAAGGGTATAAAAAAATATTGTTTGACTTTACCAATAACGGATACAAAGTACACTTCAACTCAGAACAATTATTTGTGGGTCACTCAAATAATTACTGTACGGGATTCGTATCCACGACTCTTAGCGCGGCGGCAGCGGCGAGGTGACTGCCTGACCGCTAGGACGTCTATGCAGTCTTCTTCCTGTAGTAACATTGCTATTGCGCTGTGTTTGCTATACTGGCATTATCATATTGATATGAAACGGCTGCAGACTAATGGGTGAGGTCCATTCCCATCCATTGCACTACGGACGAGTCACTTGACTCTCGACTCAACACATTACACAAGAATAGGTTAGCTCGGCTTGTTTTGAAGCATACCAATAATATCCTTTTTCTAAAGTTTCCACGACAGTAAAGCCTTTAGTATCACAAGCCGTCATAGCTCACTGTCATCTCTTACCAACAAGCCACCCATATGCCAGTATGCCATTTTTATGGCCTTAAAAAAGATTACCAAAAAACCGGTACATATCCTGGATATATAGTATTCGCTGTGGCAAAAAAGTCTGCCTACCTAAGCAATAGTAACAACGGCTGATTAGATTGGTATGTGCTCAGCAAATAACACCAGATATTGTGTGGACATAATGATAGCCGGTTTTTATCATCGGCGAAATATTATTGTGATCCCACCAAAATTCTTTTTGCTGAAATGTATGTGCCCAGTACCCAGTCATAGGCTTTTAAAGACATATATATGTATTAGTGGCAAGCGAGCCATGTTCTCTTGATGGTAACGGTATATGGATATGGTTTGCAGAAGTTTGCAGAAGTCGCTTGCGCTAGCAGCAAAAATACAAATTTTTTTGGAAGGATAATGTGCTCCAAGTTTCAGCAAAAGGTTGCTTCTAGAACAGCAAGCGTCCATAAACCAAGGCAGATTTGCTTTCTTTTAATTTGTATGAAATTTAAGTCATGAATTGACCCTATCGTGGTTGAACACAGAATACTTTTACGTCGTCGGTCTAGTATGTCTTTCATTTAACTGCGTTAGTGTCATAATCAAGACGTTGATTATGACACTAACGCAGTTAACAGAAAGACATACAGTTGACATTCATAAAATGGAAAAGTGGAGCTCTTTTGACCGAGGCAGGCAGACGGCTGATGAACCAAAGATTTATATAACACCAGCCCTGTATTAAACTGTTGAGCACGGGCCTCTTCTCAGTGTAAGAAAGGTTTAAAGTTTAAAGTTAAAAGGTTTAGGTAGACTTCACATATCTTCGAGAGCATTATAGAGAACTCTCAGACATGCTGGTTTCTTCACAATATTTTCCTTAACCGTTAAAGCGAGCTTAAATAGGTAACTATTAAATACACTTATAACTACTAAAATTCAGAAATGCGCGCTTCGAATCCTCTGCATGGCTATCCAACCGTCTTAGTCAAAGATTTACTAAAACAAAACATAAGTATTCTAGTATCTAATGCCTGATATGGGCTCCCATAGGATTGAGAAACTAGTATTTTAATATTTTGTAACTATAGCTAGCCATTTGCATACTTACAGAACAGCTTGGATCGCTACCAAGCCGTGCGTAGCTCGGCCTGGCGTCAAATTAAGTACAATTATTGGTCCCATGTGGAACATCGAACAGTCGATTTGTCTCGAGGTCGATGCTCCACCCTTACGTCATTTGTGTTCTCTAAATGATACCACTTTTGGGTGGGGTAATATGCACGACTGTGTGAATTCTGTTGTTGCGAAATTTGTTTATTTTATTCTTATTGTATCTCATATTAATAAAAAGTCATAGAATAGGCGATTGAAAAACAGTTTTATTGGCAGGTTTTTGTTTGGGGCTAAGCAGAAACAACACTGTTCCAGTAGAGACGATCCTGACATCCTGTCTCTTGTTTTATCAAACGGTTATTTTTATATATATGTATTACATTTTCTACTCGTCGGGTTACATTGCTTTCTAGGTCTTTTCTTAGAACGACTCTGATCTGGTTCTGTCCGTTCTTGCCTAGGCCTCACCTCGTCAACAATATATTGTATATTTGTTATGCATTATATCCAATAACTCAGCAATACAGTACGGAATCAGTCACTATTCGAAGACAATTAGCCTACCAAATGACGACAATTAGCTGACCCCCATACAAATGTTTTTAATATTAACGGATAAAAACTAAAGGTGTGTCTTAATACATATAATGGTATAAGTAAATAGGATTTAAAATTTTTGCCTTTTTTATATTCTATTTATTTTTGCTCTTGTGTATGCAGCCCATAGATCTATCTATCGATATAAGAAACGGGCGAAGCAATACCGAGTTTTACACAACACTAGGAATAATTCATATACCGCGGGTGAATTTAAAAATGAATAAATGAAAACATTCAAATAACGGACACAACGAACTTCTAGACTCGGAACAACAATTTGTGAATCATACAAATTTTTGTACCGTGAGGGATTCGACCCACAACGCTCGTCGCAGGGGCAGTGGCGAGGACACTAAAACTACTGGGCCGTCTGTTCGGAGTCAGTAAATGTGCCACCTAATCGGTAATAATAACAGCTAGCGCGAAATATAGTAAAGATTTTGTTTAAAACACAAGCGTGAGTACAAGTTTTAAGGAATTACTGTATAATTACCGTTACTAGCAGTCGCCTAGTGGTCAAAATTCGACCAAAATTCCTAAGCTTGCTACTTTCTTTTATTTTTTTCTTTATATATATAATCCATATAAATAAGGCATAGGTAACCATAGTTACAAAGAATTGTACAACGTCAGATGAACAATGCCGAAATACTACGAACGCGGTTCGACTGCGTGTGCATGGATGTGTGAGTGTAGTGTTTTTTCATTGATTTAATGTATTTCTGACGCATATTTTATATTAATATTAGGATTCGCCCCTTCTTCTCCATATAAACTTTTACTGGTCCAAATTTCATACTCCTCCGTCCGTGCAATTTTCGTAAAAAGGGGTACAAAGTTTTTGCTTCACGTATTAATATATAGATTATCAATTTAAGTCAACGTCATCCTTCGGTATGTTTATCTAATCTGCTTGATTCTCATTCATTTTATTACGCTATTTTCCGGTTCCATGACTGTCTTATTCACTACCGTCTTGAATATTCGATGATATCACCATGCCATCTGTTTGCTTGTCCTCCATGAAATTTTCTGCCTTAGTTACATATAACATTATATTTTTTTAAGATTACTACTATTTTAAGTTTTCCCTTATTCATATTATTACTTAATATTCTTGTTACAACTTTAGCTAGAATGCTCGTGTTTGAAGTGAATCTTTCGTTCGCCTTCCGTGTGACTTCCTCGGTCTAAAGTCCTGCAATTTTCATGTTATATTTGTCAGCTGTATACTTCTGTAAACTACGTTAGTGTGATTACATTACTGACTAAATGGACGACGTAGCCTCGAGCCTAGTCAAGCGACAACCGTCGTACGTTCGATACCCACATACTTGAGTTATCAATAAATTGTTTTAGTAAGTCTGGGTCAAAACAAGAGTCGCCGAGGGCCGCGACATGAGCAATTAACGCTATTAACGCGATAGACATCTATTAAATAATAGAAAATATTAATTTTAATTACGTAACATACAACATTGATCAGAAAGGTTTTCTTTAAAATAATTATACCAGAATATATATTACTAGTAGTTTTCCCGCGGTTTCACCCGCGTAAGTCCCGTTCCCGTGTGAATATCGGGTTTCTCCCCTTTCACCCCCTTCAGGGTGGAATTTCCAAAAATCCTCACTTAGTGCTTCCCTACACTCTCCAAGGAACATACATGCCAAATTTCAGCTTCTTGCGTTCAGTAGTTTCGGCTGTGCGTTGTCTGTCAGTCACTCAGTAACGGAAGAGTTTTATATAATTATATAGATGTATTGGTTGGCTGTCATTGATTCCATACAATAGATAAAATGTAGCTGCGGCATGTATCTATGTAAACAAAAACTAAATGCTGTTAATTGGTAAGTGCGTAACTTAAATGCGGCAGGAAAGAATTGCAAAACGCTTTTAAAAAAGATCTTGTTCTTTCAGTAAATGTTTACGAAAGAGATTAATTAGAAAACTGTAAAGAAAATTAGCAAATTCGGGCAAACTAAGTGTGCTTCTGAGTTTTTTTTTTTATAAAATCACGTCTGTCACCTTGTCACATATAACAATGACATTGGTGTCCGTCATGTTAGTTTTATAATGACGTCAACACCCTCCGAATTTCAAGTAAGTAATTTTCTTTATTTATCTTCCTCTAATTTGAATTCTCGTCTATTCTAGAAAAAATTATCTTATATTGTTAAATTTGTTGTATTATAAAATTATTTACATAAAGAAAGCAACAATCATAATTTACAACTTAACTAATATTAACAAAACTAACCACTTATAAATAGAAAATTTTGTACATTTTACATTGCACGTTTTGAAACAATTAGGTCGTTTACTATTATTATAAATATATAGGAATATCTTATATTTAAATAATAATATACTATCTATTTTTCTTTTTATTTAAGGCTATTTTATAGGTACATTAAAGTACCAGTATATATGCATATTCCATCATTGCTTAAACAAAATATGATACTTTTCTAATTAATTATATTTATTATTTGTTTAAAATTAATAAACACCAAATAATATTTTAGAACTTAAATTTTATTGATCTATGTAAAAATACAAAAAAATTATAAAGGTAGAATAACCACACAAAATGTAACAAAAGCATATTAAGTATAACATTAAATACCTACACAATGAATAAAATCTAAATTATAAATAATTACTAAAATCTATAAAAAGAGTTTGACAGCGGTGGGATTCGAACCCACGCCCTTTCGGACTGGTGCCTAAAACCAGCGCCTTAGACCGCTCGGCCACGCTGCCTTGTGGTGGGGACGACGAAACAGCGATACAGTTATGAAAATGTACTGAGTTTCCATATCAGGAAAATTTTCTATGCTTTGTGACGCACTTTACGACCCTTGTCGTAATAAATACCTAATGTTACATTGTACGATTTGAAACAATTAGTTCACTTACAAATGTGTGATATGTTTTTTGGTCTTTCTAAGATTACGTGGAAACTGATCAACGTGTTTTTATACATAGACATAATAATTTATATGTTAGAGAGTGACTTTAGCTACTTTTTATTCAGAGTAACGTGAGTAAAGCCGCGGCAAAAATATAACTAGTGAAGTGTTTCCTGATTTAGTCGTCCGGTTATACGCAAATTTCAATTGATGTGCTACAATGGTTTGGGAGCTGAAATTTTACATACAAATACGAGTGAACAAATTAGGCTCATTGCCATATGAATTATGTTCATAGGTACTCAGGGTCCATACTTCATAATTATGGGTACCCAAACTGCTATGTTATTGTAATCGATGCGTTATGTCGTATTATTATTGTTTTTAGATAACGAGTAAGCATTATAATTTAATTAAGATACTACTACTAGAAGTGTGTCAGGATCGTAGCAAATGGCAATCCGTAGTCGCTGCCTACCCCTCTGGGAAACAGGCGTGAATCTATGTATGTATGTATGTAAGATACTACTACTATCCTACCTAATAATATAATTGCGAATTTGAGTTTGTTACGCTTACACGTTTTTACTACTCGACCGATCATCATGAAAATTCGCATACACGTCAGAGCCTTTAATCCAGAAAAAAAACCGAGCGGAGCGGCGAGCAAATGCTTGTATATAATAATAAGGAATTCACCCATAGTAACAATACGTTAATTAATTGATTGACAAATGGAAACTAATTATAAATAATTACTTTACAGCAATGTTCTAGCTGGAACTGAAGGTCATATACGTAGAATAGGTTTGCCTAATATATAGCCTTCACCTTACTAATATTATAAATGTGAAAGTAACTCTGTCTGTCTGTCTGTCTGTTACCTTTTCACGCTCAATCCGCAGAACCGATTTAGATGAAATTTGGAATGGAGATAGCTTGAGGCCCTGGGAAGGACATAGGCTATATAAAATCACGCTACGGCTCACGGGAGCGGCGCAGTAACAATAAATACTACTGACGCAGGTCAGACCGTGGGCACAGCTAGTACTATATATAAATAAACTCACGCCTATTGGTCCCCTAATGGGTAGAGCTGTATTATATATTCACACTTTGTTATATAGTCCCACGTTATAGCGGTTATAACCCTTGATACCTATTGGATAGATTTTTTGAGATGACCAGGGAAATCTAACTACATTTTGCTCGAGCCGGGAATTAAAACTGGGGCCTGAGGATGGAACCTCTCACAAGGGCATAATAGACAGCTGTTGCTATTATTTATATAATGGCGGCCTCGATGGCGTAGTGGTTAGTGTAACCGACTGCCACGCCTGAGGTCGCGGGTTAGATTCCCGCACAAGTCAAACATTTGTGTGCATGAACATGGATGTTTGTCTTGGTCTGGGTGTTTCTATGTATAATATGTATGTATTTACGAAAAAATAGTATATATGTATGTTTATCCATTGTCAAGAACCCATAGTACAAGCTCTGCTTAGTTTGGGCTAGATGGTGTTGTGTGTATGTGGTAGAATATTATTATAATAATATATTGTTTAGTTGTTAATGTTGTCATGTTTGTTAAATGGTGTGTTCTTTGTATCACAGAGATAATGAGAATATTGCGCAAATTGAATTTTTTTAACGATTCCTGCCCGAGGTATAATTCCTGTATCGCCGGGGACAGAAAGAACACTAAGGGCTTGTCAACCACCTCCAAAAAGCCTTTATCTATACCTAAGATAAAAGTCTCGCTATCTCTTTTCTTTAACCTAATAAGAGTGAGACGGTATGCGATTTATCTTTCGGATAGCTTTTACTTGTGAGGTGGGAGCGGCCATAAGACTCGGACAAATAATTTTTTATTGCACAAATTTTTGTCCCGTGTGTAGATCGAACTCACAACGACGCGACACACGCGACCATATCAAACATAACGCCATCCGTGCAGTCGTTCCATTTTTATTTAGTTACATAGATACCAATGTTATCTGTTTATAATTGTATTGTTTAAGTATTTTTGGGACCAAGGTCACACCAAACTAGAATATTGATTTGTCGTACATTAAGAACTAAATTGGATGTACATACGCTGTATTCAAGCACTTAATACAGACTTTTTAATGTTTTGAGTTACAGTGCCGCCGGTGCCCAGACACAATTGGTTTTCAATTACCTATGTCTAGCCTGCGAGCTATTGACAGAATGATGTGTTTGTTATTATATTTCGATAAGTCGCTTTTATGGTATCAGTTGGATATTACATGTATACTAAATACATATTAGAAAGCTGAAGAGTTTGTTTGTTTGGTTGAACGCGCTAATCTCAGGAACTACTGGTCCGAATTGAAAATTCTTTTAGTGTTGGATAGCACATTTATCGCCGAAGGCTATAAGCTATATAACATCACGCTACGACTAATAAGAGCGGAGCATTCATGAAAATGTTGCAAAAATTGGGCAAATTCTCTTATGTCACGCAGACGAAGTTGTGCGGATCATCTAGTAATGTTTTAAGATGACAATAACCTACATTACTTGCGCAGCGCTATCTATTGATAAGTTCAGAACTAAAGGCTTGTAAAAATAACATTAAGTTGTCAAGTCTAAGAATACTAGACGTAATTAACAATATATTTTGTCTAGCCACCGGTGTGTCGCTGCGACTCAATAGGTTAAAATTTAACTATCCCACAGCAACACACAAAGAACTAGGATTAAAAGTAACCTTCAGGTCTATCCGAGCACTAAACTTAATCAAAATCTGTACAACGGTTTACTAACAATCATTCAAACATTTTACGATACGCGAATGTTCATTAGTTAGTTGCCACTTATTGTCATTTGAATCTGCCCTTACAAGGTTCATAGGTAATAAATACTCTCCGGTAATGTAGGAACAATACACTTCTGCTTACCCTTGAGAAGATATACAGGCGTGAAACTGTATCCTAACTAATATAAATGTGAATGTGGGTTTGTTTGTCTTCTACGTCTTCTAGCCTTAACTATTTGACCGATCATAATGAAATTTAGCATAGACGTTGTCAGGGATAGGCAAAGATAAGAAAAAGAAAGAAAGTCAGAAAATAAGTTATTTTTACAAGTTGTGACGATAATCGCCTAGACGCCCGGCGAACGCGGGCGCACGTCACTAGCCACCTCTCGCGACCGGTGGTGCGACACTATATAAGGACGGACGGCGTCAGTCGCGGGCTCCTTGCGGCCCGGCTTCACACTCCCAGCTAAGTGTCCTTATTGTACAAGGACCACGAAGCAAGTCTTTAGCGAACCACGCCCTGACTATAGTTCTATAAGTAAAGATTGTCTCTTGTAATTGTATCTTAATTCATTAAAAGTGTATTTGTTATACCTTCTCTCATTGTACTTCCTAATATATCTACATTTCTCCTAAAGTAAACCCTAAAGGTTACAAAGTAATAAAATTTTTTACAACATTAAGATTTACGCGAGTGAAACCGCGGTCAAAAACTAGTATATGGATATGTATGAAATCAACATTTTTCGTTTTGCATTTATTCTGGAAGTTTACAAAGAATATAATGTAGTAACTGTTCCCCTTCCCTGTTTATGTGGGTGCAATAAAAATGATTCGACAATCACAATTGTGGGGTGCAAAGGGGAATACAAAGCGTCGGCTGTGATAACATCCTCAGTTTTAAACCATGTAGAGAGTTTTAATTTATAACAATGAAAATATGTAAACGTATATTTACATATAGACAGATTTTATTTTTATGTTTACATCTATACTTATATGAAGACAAGTGGCGCGGCGGATTTTACAAAAATTAGAACTTTTTGTGGATCACACAAAGTTTTGTCCCGTATGGGATTTAAAGCAACAACACGGCGCAGTGGTAACGGCGAGTCAATAATAAAAATATGTAAAACATATACAGCTAGGCAGGTTTTATTTTTAAATTTACTCTCATAACAGTATTAATAGGTACGTGTGACGTGAGGAACTTTAGAAATTATTAACTTATTCTAGTTTACACAATTTTCTTCTCTGTTTGGTGTTCGAACCTAAAACACATACCGTTTTACATATAAACCCATTTTAAATATTTGACATATACTTATCTACTATATAGCGACTGTTCATGAGAAATCTTACTCATAAACGTTAGTTAGCGCTAAGAATAAGTTGATCAATAGCTAAACAGTAAATAAATCTAAACAGCGCCGGTTCCATGTTTAAACATAAGAGACAGTATGGTAGATTTTCCGATCAGCTCGGACAGATTTGACATTAACGTTAATCGTTTACGATAATATTAATTTTATATAAATGAAATCGATGGTATATTGTAGATTAAAATGTTTTCAAGGAAAATTGGTTGAGCACAGCTTTCTTCGTACTGCTTGATTTTCCTAATAATATCAAATAATAAAAAAATTGCAGCTTAGAGAATACGAAAGAAGATCTATAAAGTGTGGTTGAATCCGCTTTACGTTTTTTGCGATGCAGAATTTCGTAACAGATATCATATCATATCATAAAAGAAATATATGCTATATAATTGAAATTTAACTAGTGATTTGCTAATATACTTTCATCATGAGTGTAATTTTCATATTCGTGATTTGTAAAGCTGCAAATAATTACAATGATTTGATATTAAATGTTGATTTAAGTACATAAGCATAGTATTGTTATTAGGTATTATTCATTAGAATATGCAACAGTTAATTATGATTGTAGCGAAAATATATAAGTATATATAAATATAAGTCTATGGTTATGACGATGTAGGTACTTACATATATTTAAAATATACTGTACTTGTTTATTCCAAATTGTGACAATTGTTATTTTTATTACCGTCTCTACCATACAAACCAGACGACAAATTTATTTTCTTATAGTAAGTTGATTATTATATATAACTGAAGTGATAATATGCTCTTTCAATAATCCAACTCTTTGAATTACCCAAAGAAAATTCAGAACGCCATCTGTTAAAGTCAAGTAAAAGTCGCTACGCCACAGATATCACTAAAACCTAAAAAATGTTTTTTTATAGATTATGTATTACTTCAATTTCATTATTATGTAAATTAGTTTGATCATACTCTATGCTGACTGTTAAATGTTGCAAGAATAAAATTGTGTTTCGTGATTTTGCGAGCTATCACCTGAAAGACCGTTAAAATTGGTTTATAAGTAAATAAATATTATTAATTGATTAAAGGTAATGTGTGATGAGAGCTTCTTAGATAAGAGATAGCTAAGCAATGCTTAGCAGTATTTTTTATAAGTAAGGCTGATACCGCATTGTTTAAAGCACGGTGATATTACTGCATTAATCACATGATCAAATTTTAAAATCTCTAATGTTTATAACTGTTATAAAATTTATACTATAAGCGAGAAAGTTACACCATTTTTATATTTACTTTTATGGACATAATCGTGATTTGATTTGTCTGGCGCGTAAGCATGTGCATTTAAATTATGAGGTCCCGGGTTTGTTGCGCAGTCCAGCAAGATTTATTGAGTTATGCTGCTAAGAAAAATACACACGTAATCTAGTCGCTATGTTTATGAGAGCATATAATAAAGTCTATTCCCATCTACCGATATCTCTATAATTCGCGCTGCTCCTGAGAAGTCTCTTATAAAAAAATCCTCACAATTCATATGACACCACAATCGGATCGGATCTTTGTGATGGTTGGAAAACGTAACTGCAGATATTGAATCCATATACTAACGATAGCCAGTGCGTAATATAAAACAAACATACTTCTGTGTTACGTGGCTCCTGGATAAATACGTGGTTGCTTATTAAAACGGGGACCCAACGATAATGGTTTACAAGCACCTCTACATAATTTCGTTGACTAAGTAATTGTTCACGACTGCTAAAATATTAAATAATAAACGCCATAACTCGTGTCAGACGAGGGTACGGACAGGGAGGGTGCCCAACTAGATAGGTCTGACGTAAGTTTAAGTATTTGCGAAATTATATATTTAGAAAGGTCAATACGTGTGCGATAGATGTTCCTTTTTTCTTATAACGTTACATCGTAGGAGAGTCAACAATTAATTGAAATTGCAAACATAAAACTTAGCTGAGCGTGACTTATTGGATCTATTTTAGTATCAACAATAATTGGCATGTACTTAGTTAAACGTATTATTGTAATTTAATAAAATTGTAATGTTTTGATAATTATGTATACAATTTAAATTGACTTTACTGACATTTAATTTATGCATGAATTATATAATATACTTGTACGCCATATATTAGCAAAACACAGAATGCATCATACATAATTTTCTTTGTACCTATGTTTAACAGGATTAAATTGTGTTGTCTTACGTTTACGCGAATGTTATACATTGGAATTAAACGCCTTGATACGGATCTTATCGAATTGTTTATTTTAAAATACACTAATAAAACGTAATTTTGAATCTATTATGCGAAGCCATGGTCACGGGGTGAGGGGCACACCGTGACTATGGCTGAAAAGCAACCGAAACATCGGGGTAAATGTAAACCCAAATGTATATAGTTCAATAATTTATATAGTCTAAATAGTAGTAAAGTTTCAAAATTATGTAATAATAGTGATTTTAAAATAAACAATGCGATAAAATTCTTATAAAGTAGTTTAATTTCAATAATTTGATCGATTGATATTTGATACATTCAATAACTTTACATCCATCCATCTATAAGACTTACCTTGCATCTATTTTTAATAAAGATGGTTTACCTTCAAGACCGTTGGAGATGTACCGATCTTTGTTGACGTTACGTTACCTTTGCGGCTGATGGAGGAACAAATTAAAATTATTTAGTCTCGGCCAAAGTCAATAATCTCGGTGTTAGCCAGAAATAGTAAAATACGTTTTATTTTTTAATGAGGTAAAATTCCAGGAATAGTGAATTCCAAGACCGATGTCGCCCTTACACCTTAATAAGGTTCCAGACATTTATTGCCTTTGCCCTATTCGCTAGCCTTTCTTTCTTCAGAGTCAGGTATTGCAAGTGTCCGTAAGTTACAGTAATCGTTTTTTATTAAGAGATCCATGCTTGAATGTTAAATTTAGCTAAATAAAGTTGTTACTTGTAACAAAACAAACGTTATTTGTGTGTACCGTAATACTGTTTAATATTCTGTACTCAAAACTCGGGTTCAACTTTTTTACATAAATGTTAACCTACTGGCATTGTAATCTGGCCAGTTGTCGTATCCTTACTTAAGCTTTTTAAGGAGATGGCACTCAGTATGTGTCCTGTCACTGGTTTCAGTTATAAATAAATAAATAAAATTCATTTATTGCCAAGTAATCTTTACAGTAATATGCGGTTTTCAGTGGTCCCACACTATGCAAAGCCTGTCCTGTGGGTAGGTATCTATCTTTGACAAATTTCGGTGGCAGTACAGCGATTCCTATATAGACGAGGGCGCAGAGAGCGCAAGTGACAATTATGTCGTAGTCATAGTACACTGTTCCAACCTCATCCATTGGACATCCCCATTGCCCAAATTTATAAGGTTCCATAATTAAGTAGCAATAGTTCTATATCTGCCGCGATAGCTCAGTTGGAAGGCCAACAGACTGCAATGCAAAGGGTCTCGGGTTCAAACCACGTCGCGCACCTCTGACTTTTGGAAGGCATAGGACTTTCCGAAATTATGTGCGTATTGATTGACAATTATCGCCTGCTCCGTGCCTCGGAGAACACGTTAATCCGTCGGTCCCGGCTGCCATGAATATCTATGGCAGTCGTTATTGGGAAAGTCAGTACCCTCTAATATCCTGACACTGGTCTAGCCTTAGAGTATCGTTAGCCTTCGGGTTGCGGAGGTCAGGTGGCAAGCCGCTCCGTGTACAAAACTGATATCCAGTCAAACCCGGTTAGACTAGAAAAGCCGACCCCAAGTGACTTGGGAATAATAAAGGCTAAGGAGAAGAAGAAGTTCTATATCTGCCGCGGCTGGTATCTTGTAAATGTCCCATTTCATTTTTGAGTCTCGAAGGGCCTTTACATATTGGACCCTGATCCCTGTAAACCGCCCAACAGGCCGGATATATATAACTTAAAAATTGCAACATAATAACAACTTAATATAGTTTTATTGAAGAAGCGCCTATAGCATTATGGTTAAGCTATCGCATTTACGATCAAGACGTTGTGCGTTCGATTCTCTCCTTCTACACAAGCGACATGAATCTACTTCTACTACAAGCGTTTACCTTTCCAGGTACCAATACTACTAGTTATTTTTAACTCGAACACTAAACTTTATAAAAAAAGACATGCAAGTATATTCTAGTTGTTCATGTAAAAATATGCGATTTATTGGTCCCATTGCAATATCAGACTTAATTTCAAAAAACTTTAGCTGGCTATAGCCAATTTAGACTGTGCTACAAGTCTAGACAGTGCTATCAACTGACATTTAAAGGAACTGCAAAAATGTGATACCTGTTGTATAACCTACCCCTTCAGGAATAAGCTTATGTATAAAGCATGACGCATCTAGTAACCCTATATCCTCAGCGCTCAGGGGTCGGTAGGGCTTCATTCACGGGCAAAGTTCGTCGACATAGCCGTCTGTCCCCCACCCTGTTGTCAGCCACCCTTGCCTACTGCCAATCAATATCGTTACGCAATCGTCTGCTGAGGGTTGACACCACGGCGACGGCGGGTTGGATTGTTTTTTTTTATTTGGGAAGGTGTTAATTTTGTGGTTTTTTATTTGCGTTTGGTCTGTGTTCTGGAGATTGGTAGAGAGTATTCGATGGCCCTTCGCATGAAGCTGTAAACCCGGATTGCCTTACTTGAATATTTGGTTATGATATATAATAGTTTGTTATATTATGCAACTAGATTTTGCCCACGGCTTTGCTCGCATTAATCTAGATTTCGTCAATAAATTTCTATGCCTCGGGAACGTTACTTTTTTCTGGATGAAAGGAACCAGATTTATTTTTCTGTATTCCTGTCATGTATGCGAAATTTGATGATGAGCGGTCTCGTCGTTAAGGCGTAGAAGCGTAACAAACAAACTCACATTCGCATTTATAATATTAGTTAGAATATTAAAATGTATTATTACGTATCGTCATTTACTTACTTAATTTATGGGTAGTTGTTTCTACTGCCTTTCCCAACATGGAGTTAGATTAATTGCTAGGCGGGGTCGTCTGAGCTTGAAGGCCAATGTCGCTGTAAGGAATCCACGAAACCGCCCAATGAAAAATGTTATGAAATGTACCGTTAAACATTTTTCATTGAAAAATTCAGAGATGCCTACATATATATATAAGAATTATAAATATTTCGCATCAAATGCCAACCCTGCTGTCTTCATATTAAACTTATCTCATTGATGCGTGGAGCTAGGTCTGTGTTTAAAGTATATTAAGACTAGAATAATATGTCAAGGGCAAAATGTCTCGGTTATTAAACCTTGTTGGAGTGCACTTCACTTGTGTAGAAAAGGCTACCCTACACCTATACAATTATTGAATAGGGAGGAGATAGGATAAGGCATGCAGTCTTCTCATCCGTGCTTAATGCTGTTCATATTAACTTTAATGACGTTACTAGAATACAATACATATTTTTGTTATATGTCAGAATAAAAAGAGTATTATATATCTCTTTTTTTTTGTAATCTTGTAAAATACAATACGCCTCGATGGCGTAGTGGTTAGTGTAACCGACTACCACGCCTGAGGTCGCGGGTTCGATTCCCGCACAAGTCAAACATTTGTGTGCATTAACATGGATGTTTGTCTTGGTCTGGGTGTTTCTATGTATAATATAAATAGGTATGTTTATACATTGTCTAGTACCCATAGTACAAGTTCTGCTTAGTTTGAGCTAGATGGTGTTGTGTGTATGTGATGGAATATATATTTATATTTATACAAAGACTAACATTTGACTACTCAAATACCTTCGAAAATGAGTGCAGATATTCAAATTACGCGTATCATTTCGGTTATTTATATATAAACTGTCCTACTGCTGGCTGCGAGTTGGCGGGCTTTATATATCTTCGAGAACCTTATGGAGAACTCTCAGACATACAAGTTTCCTCACGATGTTTGTCTTCACTGTAAAAGCGAACGATAATTTTTTATACGCACGTTACTTTGTAAGTGAGTCTTGGGATCTCGAGATCTCTGCGTGGCAGTATTAACGGTCTTCTATCAGAATGTTGCTGTTGCAGAAAGCGCTTAAAACAGTATTCGTTTTAGTTTTTAATAGAAAATTACATACTTTTGGTTTGTATTAGTTAGTTTACTTATTTTGAACCCGTTTCATTGATGCGATGAGATAAATCTGTGTCTAGACTGTAGGTAGATTCTAAAGTCGTCTGGAGGAGGTCTAGATGTCGCGGTCACTTAACTGTGTTACAATGCACTCTTTTAATGTAATTTGATGAGTTTTTATATAGCAACTGTGAAGTTAATGGATTTTTGTATAGGATATGGTTGAGACGACTAACTTGCGCATTTAACTGATTCTGTTAATGGCTCGTAATTGATAATGCTGGAGGTTGTTGATGAAACATGAAAATTTTAGATAATGACCGTCCTACATAATATGGAATTACATAGAAATTGACACGAGAAACTATTACTAAAATACTAAAAAGGAAATAACACCGGTCTGGTGCGAGTTCCAATGGCGCCTCGATTCTTCTATTCCTTAGAAGAAAACGTATAGATAGTAACATATTTACTCGTACAAAGTTCCCTACCCTATTTCTGATGAGGAAGGCAGAGGTGTATTAGCCCTTATTTCGTCACCTATGTATGGTATTAAGTCCCATGTGGTATGGTGCCAGTCTATTGCCGTCTATCGAGTATAATTTCTCTGACACTTGACTCCGTGCTGCCATTAATATTTTATTAACTGCAAATACCAATAACAGTAAGCCCGACCCGCGTATCGAACACAAAACCTCATGCACGGCAGTATTCAAAACCACTATGCCACCAAAGAAGCCCTTAAATATATCACCTTTCTTTTATTTTAAATCGCCCCAGTTGTGTGATGTAGTCGTTTATTCGTTCGTTAAGACTGCGCCGAGCGAAATGTGCCAAAACAGGCGGTCACAGTTATGTGAAACAATACAACATTTGTAATTTTTGTTTAATACAAATATAAAATATACATTTACCATAACAATAAATGTGTTTACAATTACTCCGTGTAAAAAACTTAATATAATTAATATTTTCGCCTACAAAATTACGTAAATTTGCAAACAATCCAAAAACGTAAGCTCATGTTACGTGATTTTTAGATTATAACAGTAGAAATCTATCCTATTTTACAGCTTAAACGAAACATAAATAGTTATATTACAATTTGTCCGTCCCAAATATTTAAGTTATTGGTTGACAATAAAGATACATATTTATCAAAAAGTACTTCAAATCATTCATACAATTTTACAATGGCGGCCGCGCGCCTATTTGAATATGTGCTGCACGAGCTCTGTCATTATCTGTCTTACGCTCGGCGCAGTCTTAACCACGTAAACGTCGCGAGAGACTTATGCCATTGTTACGAAGAGCTAGATCTGTGTCTAGACTTCTAGAGAGTAGACTAAAGTCGTCTGGAGGAGGCCTTGGTGACGCGGTCATTACTCTCCGACGGAGTGCACCCTAATAATACACTATGAAGTTTCTTTTTGAACTGAAAAGTCTCTTCCGTGATTGGATCTTTGCTCAGTATATAGGTAAGACTTTCGGCTCGCCCATTTTCGACTATAGTTCATTTTAATTAAGAATCTTGATGATATCGATGGGGTAACGAGTTCGACCCAATCAAATATGATTTAGGTTGTTGCTATTTCCTATATTATGTCTAAGCTATGTTGATTGTTTTTTAGAATATTTGATCTGTTTGTTGCACGTAAATATATTTGATATCCTAACTAGTAATAATGCAAGTGTGAGGTTTTCTGTTTCTTTGTTACGCTATTACCCTTTAACTATGTACGTGAACGATCATCGTGAAATTTCGCATATATACGTTGTCAGAGCTACAAAAAAGTATAAGGATAAATAAAATAATGTATCCAGAAAAAGTAGAAGTTAATTGAGAAAATCACATTTTATAGAATTTTCATAAACTTTTGTTATTGTCTTTCGTTGGGGTTCCTTATCTACAATCTGCTTTGTTGTTTCATCTCGATATCTTATCTACAAGGGACTTAAGATCCACTTCAAAGTGGAGGGACCATTCGACCTTTACATTTAATGTGTATTTTGATATTCTACTTGTAAAATTTGATCACTATCCTTAGCAAATAACATGCTAGGGGCAGGCAGAAACTACGGACTGCCTCTCACTACGATTCTGATATGTATATATCTCTCTTGCTTTATTCAGTCTCGTTACATTCTTCTGCACAGTCGTGGTCTAGTGCATATTAACGTCGTAAAACTAACATCATTGTCATATAAAAATAAATTTGTGGGTGGTTCAAAAGATCCATAGCGATCTTTTGAAAACATTGGTGTTCAGTCTGCTTGTGTCCTCATCCAGTACAATCTTACAGAAACGTGAAACGTTCCAAAAAGCTAGCAAATAATTGCGTGATCGCATCAATTAATACTCTATCATCTATATAATATATATAAAAAACTCGCGTCACGGTGTTTGTGGTCAGACTCCTCCGAAACGGCTTGACCAATTTTTATGAGATTTTTCATGTATGTAGTATTACATTAATACAAAAGTATGAACAGGTTAAACTCAGAACTAGTTACAGTATCTAATATATAATAATATCAGGTGTGTACTAAGTACACTGTCTTACTGCTGGGCACGGGATCTCTTCTCAGTGTGAGAAGGGTTAAGCCATAGTCCACCACGCAGACTCGGCGCGGGTTGGCAGACTTCATATATCTTTGAGAACATTATAGCGAACTCATAGACATGTCGGCTGCCTGGAGATGTTTTCCTTCACCAGTGAGACGGGTGATAATTTATTATTTTTATACGCACATAATTTAGAAATGTGAAAAGTTGTGTGTCTTCGGATCGATGTCGAGACCGCAGTGTGGCAGTCCAACGGTATCCCGGGCTATCGCAGTATTTGTATATCACGCAATTAATTATCGGGGAACCGAACACACAGCAATACGTATTTCTACGTCTGAAATGCCCTCTTCAACTCCAAACAACCTCGGGCAATCAAAGTCTAGATTTTATTAGATACTTACATACAGTTAAATCAAAATTTCGTCTGGGGATGACGACCCTTTTGTCAGACATGACATTTGCGAAAAGGTTTGGAGTCTAGACGCAGTTGATAAGCAGTTTATTGAAAAGGACAGTGACCCTTATTATCTTATTAATATAATATAACTAGATTTTGCCCGCGGCTTTGCTCGCGTAAATGCAGGTTAGGTTAGTAAGAGTACTTATTTCTGGACAAATTTTCTGTTCCTCCGACTACATGTATGTTAAATTTTATGATGACCGGTCCAGTAGTTAAGGCGTCAAAGCGTAACAAATAAACAAACAAACTGACATTCGCGTTTATAATATTACATAAGATAATGTTATAACCCGAAAATAAATATGAATTAACGTGTCATGAGCCTGTCGTGCATGACAGAGAAGGCATTATAAAAAAGACGGTAGATATATACATATTTATGTTACCATATACCTTCGTATCAAGGGTCTATATTTAGAAGTCCCAAATGTTACACAGCGGAGTGGGCGTCAGGTGTGTGTTAAGAAAACCGTGAATTTTATTTCTGTCGCGGAATACAAGGATTATACGTTTTTATGGAAGAAAATTCTGAAAGATATATATATCTTTACTAACCTTGCCCGCGGTTTCACTAGCTCGGATCAGTACTTTTAATCTACATATGTAAAAGGTACCCTATATTCTTTTCTGTACGCCTGACAATGTGAATGCGAAATTTCAGAAATTTCATGATGATCTATCTAGAAGTTAAGGTGTGAAAGCATAACAAACAAACAAACATTTGCATTTGTATAATTAGGTAGGATTTTTTAGTTTTGAAAATCTTCGTATGTACCGCTCTGGGCAGAGGAGAGAGAGAGGGTCGGTTAGGTTATTTTTAGTAGCAGCATCGTTTGGAAATGTGACCGGTAGACGGCAAAAGGTTCTATTTACTTTTACTAGTTTCTCTTCGCGGCTTCGCTCGCGTGAATGCCACGGGATTGCATACGGAGATAGAAAGAAACTTATAAAAGACATAATTTATATGTGCGCCAAATTTTATTTAGTAGTTCATTGGTTTACGCGTGATTAAGTAATAAAATATCTTCAAAATCCAAATATCTTTAAAAATCTATCAAATTTTCAATTAGTAAGAAGATACTTATGGTAATACACTTCCACCTACCTCTGTCGGGATTTGAAGACGTGAGTGTATGTATGTATGTATTGTTACGTGCTGGGTTCGACGGATAAGAATATAAACAATATTACCGAGTAAAACACGTTTTATTCAAACACACAATTAAATTTAAAACATAACAAACACACACTTTTTCTCTGTAATTGCTTCAAACTCCGTAGTATTTTCGCTTCTGTTCGCTTCGATGAACACTTGACCGCTTACGATTGTAAACTGCCTTGGCGGTGCGCGTGCGCCCTATTTATACGCGGGTAAAGCGCTTCTAGAGCTTTCTAGCAACGCTGTACTCGGTATGTCAACAGTACGATGATTCGAGAAAGTACCAGCATTCTCTCTAAGATTCTCGTACCGTACTACATAGTTCCGCAAGATGTCAATAGATGGCGGTGTAAATTATTAGACGGAACTGCCGAGTCTTTCCCACAATGCCGAGAGATGTCACTGGGCGTAACAGTATGTAATAACCATAGGCGTACCGCAGGCATTATGATTTAACCGCGGTATTTAGAACACCGATAGCTTAGTAAGGAGACCATTAGACTGGCGCGATAAAGGTATTGAGTTCAACTAACTTTCGTAATATATGCATCATTTATTTTATTTATAACTAGTTAGCCACCCGTCTTTCCTCAAAATGACATTAACATATAGCCTATTTCCATGTAGAATAACTAATGTACCGGTGGCGTAGTTTAGGCGTTTAGATACCCTTCACACTCACACAAACTCAATAGTAGCCCAGATGAAGTTGGCGGTGTTACACGCTCCCGTGCCGGTCATGTCGGATTGCCCATCGGACTCTGGGACTTACGGAATAGAGAGTGCACTTGTGTTTGCACAGACACTTGTACACTATAATATCTCATACGCAGCTGGTTAATCTCTGTTAAGATTGGCGGCCATAACTGAAAATTGTTTCAGAGGACATTATTATTATTTCTTCCTACAGTGTAATAATTTTAAGATCTATCCTAAACACAAGTAGAGTTTTTATCTTGTCTTTGTAACTTTACATTTTTATTATTAAAATTCCTAAATAAATTGAACACAATCATGTACCAACTATGTAACAAGCATGCTATGGAAGAGCAGAGCCCCCTAATACAGGCATTGTTTGCTTAAAAGAAAGTTCCAATCACGAACATTGTTATACACATTGTTAACGAAATAAAACATTTTCTATTTGTATTTGTATAGTGTGCATTTACGATCCCAAATCTGTTATTATTCTTAACTTCTCAGGTACAGAATTGAACACGCAACTTGAAACCTCTAACCCATACAAAATGTTATAACCCGATGTCTATAGCCTATATAATTATGTACAAAGGTTTGCAAGCTGCCTAGTCACTGATAAGCTCTGTATAGGAGTTTCTATGTAAGTTATATCCTGTTTGTAGCTTTGTTTGTTCATAGTTCACGAGGCAATCTATCTGTATTTCTATCTACTAGCTTCCGCCTTCGGCTTTACTAGCTTCGCGTGCTATTCAGAGATACTGTAACTTTAAATTGGTGAAGGCATTTGCAGAATCGGTTTAATAGTTTCAGAGATTAGACCCTATATTTAAACGAACTATTTTTACTTCTATGCGACTTTATAGACTAACTATTTATCCATCGTGAACAGTACTTTTTCTGGATGAAATGTACCATATATCCGATTTTGTACACATAACAAACATTTATACGTATTTAATACTTAAGGAGTCTGCCCACTACACCGTCTTATTCCAATTAGTCAGCAGAGTACAACGTGGACATTTTCCAACTTCAGTGATGGTTTGGTGAGGTGTTATGTATCAAGAAGTGACTGAGCCATATTTTTGTGAAAAAGGTGTCAAAACATCGGCACAGGTGTATCAAGATACGATTCTTAAGAAGTTGGATAAGCCTCTTAACAACATCATGTTCCGTGCGCAAAAATAACCAAGAATGGTCCTTTGAGCAAAACTCAGCACCGGTTCATAAAGCTCGATCCACCCAAGCGTGGTTGGAAACGAACGTTTCGGACTTCATCAGAGCTGAAGACTGGCCGTCATCTATTATCCCGATCTTAATCCGCTTGATTATGATTTATATTCAGTTTTAGAGAGTATGGCATGCTCTAAACGCCATGATAATTTGGGGCCCTAAAACAATCCATAACGTTGGCAGTGAAGAATCTTACCATGATGAGAGTGCTATTGATAACTGGCCTCAACGTTTAAAGAACCGTATTAAAGCCAATAGAGATAATTTTAAATGAGGTTCATATAGTTTTAATGTTATTTTAATAATGTATAAACTAACACACATTACAGTAATAACTGTTTTATGCAATAGCAAAAATTTGATTTTTCCTTGTAGCAATATTTATGGCAAGACTGGGTGGGTATATTTTAACAGTAGCATGGGTATACAGAATGACGTAAGCTCTATATTATCTTTATAACAACACTGGCTGCTTCGCTGGCGCGGTGGTAGTGAATTGCTGTGCATGAGGTCTCGGGGTCGATTTCCGAGTCGACCACAGTGTTATCGCGCTTTTCTGTAAAGAGATTCTAAGTAGCAGCACGGTGTCGTAAAAATGAAACAATTTTAGTAAAACAAGCTATGACGTAATGTCCAATGTACTATGGAGAAAAATCATTTTTTAACAGAAAATTACTATTAGGAGTTCTGAAGAGTAAGCTCTAGCCATGTATCGAAACCAGAACATTAAGATTAGTGATTAAGTTATACCGCGAGACCAACGTAGTTAACTCCACCATCCATCCATCGATGTTCGTAGCTGCAGTGAGACACCGGCGGCCAGACGCTATAAGTTTATAATTATGTCTCTTATTCTAAGACTTGACAGGTTAATTTCGGTCGCAAGTTGCACGTGTCTGATTCACGTTAGTCAATGTTTTTATAAAGCTAAAACTGCATGCAAATGAATGTATGCAGGCAATTTAAAGGCGTCGTTCAATAGGAAGTACATACAAGGCGTAGATACAGGAAGGACCGTGATAACGACAAGATTGTCATATTAATTGGTTTTAAGCCCGGTATTCTGTTGCGACTGTTGACTAGTGTGAATTTAAGTGTTGCAGTGACGGTGCAGGGTATAAGAGGTAAGCATACAAAGCAGCGAGTTGGCACACCGTGGTGGTTTTATTCGGTAGGCCCGAAGTCTCGACAGAGCCTCGCCCTCTCGCCTTCCCTTGCGGTGCGTGGGTATGCTTAAGGAGCAATACCCCACGATAACAAAAAAAAAAAAGGGTGTTATGTGGTCATTGCGCTTGAAAGAAAGTGTTAAGGATGCTGTATTGTTCGATGTTTGCGAGATAATAATTTGTGCGATTCACAGGTGGTTCTTTGAGGTTGGGTGGTGTTTGTGTTCGTGGCTTTGTTGCTTGTAAAGTTGCTTGTGATATAGGGTTCATATCCAGGATGAGATTATTTTAATTATACCACTTAACAAATAAATTACTTAAATTAGTCTTTTGAGATGTGTATTATACACATTACACATATAACATTAATTATGTACTTAGTATATTCTCTATTTGTTTTTCTATTAAAAGATAACTCCTGAACTTGAAAGCATTCCTGTGGCGCTTTCTGTGCCTTGGAGACTTTAAACAAATAATAGACCTCCACCTAGAATACCCACAACACTCGGAGTATTGGCAGTAACGAGGCAGCCATTTAAAGACCTATCCGTCAAGTCAATACAGCTTGTTATATTAAAATTAGTGTTTTGAGTCTTTGTACACTTATATAGCACTAATTTTGTTCCTAGTCTATTTAACCTGCTTCTAGTGTATTCCGTTAATCCAGCAATAACAGTCTAGTTGTAGACAGTTGGACTGCCGGATAGAGGTCTTGAGTTCGAGCTGACTTTTCTAAGTCTTCTTCTCCCTAGCGTTTATTATTCCCAAGTCACTTGGGGTCAGCTTTTCTAGTCTAACCGGATTTGACTGGATATCAGTTTTTACACGGAGCGGCTGCCACCTGACCTGCGCAACTCGAAGGCTAACGATACCCTAAGGTTAGACCAGTGTCAGGATATTAGAGGGTACTAACTTTCCCAATAACGACTGCCATAGATGTTCATGGCAACCGGGACCGACGGCTTAACGTGCTCTCCGAAGCACGGAGCAGTCGATAATTGTCAATCAATAGGCACATAATTTCGAAAAGTCATATAACTTCCGAAAGTCAGCGGTGCGCGACGTGGGTTCGAACCCGAGACCCTCTGCATTGCAGTCTGTTGGTCTCCCCACTGAGCTATCGCTGCTCTTTTCTAAGTAATGGGCATAATAAATATAAATTATTATTACACTTTACATACAGAGCTGACATTAACATTATTATAATGTATTCAGAATGTTCCTAGCGTATTCAACATGTTCTTAGTGCATTTAGAACGTTCCTCATATATTCAGCTTGTTCCTACTGTATTTAGCTAGCCTAATCTCCTACTGCACACCTGGCCGTTTCGTACACTTAGTATTTGGAGGTTGTTGACTTGACAAATTAGGCTGGCTACGTGCTTCCGATTGTGTGGCCATAGATGATTATCACATAATTACTTATTCAATATTCACTATGTAAATGTGATTAATGGGATGTAGATTGTAGATTTTCTATTATGATCGTTTGGTAGACCACTATGCTATAAATAAGTAGTTTAGCTAATGTTAACGATTGTTTTAAAATAATCATGCAATGCATGGTAAAGTCTGTGAGGACTGTACCGGATATCTGGTTTAATAACATGGTCTAAAAATGTCTATTTGTGGGTGTGTGTCTCATAACTGTGTGCTTTTGTGCCTTTTGTCGTTTAACGCGTTGCTACCGAGCATAGTTCCAAACTCTGCCCCTGCCGCACTTTGTCCTAGCCGGTAATCGAACCGGAGCCCTCATACACAGCAGTCGCATACACAACCGATGCAAGCAGGTTATTGTGATAAGTAATCATGTTATTTATTTATTTTAGGTACACAAAATAACAAAATACAAGTAGGTTAGAATATAAATACATCATATTACAATTATCTTTTAAAGTGAGTTCATAACTATGTGCTATGATTTAGTATTGCCATATGTTATTTTAAAAAGAAAGCTGCTCATGGTTTTGCCAATATACGATATATAATAGAGATCAAGTAAATAAGACTTGTGCTGCGACTGTAGGTGCGCATGAGTGGCTGAAATGCAGGCATTTTTGTAAGACGTAGCGAACACGGAAATGTAGGCATGGGCGTACTTTATGTATAATAATAATAATAATAATAATAATAATAATAATAAGAGAGAGTTCAGGGCTAGGCTATCGATTGCGGAGAGATGGTCAAGTTATATCCCACCTTCTTTACATGGATGACCTAAAACTATTTGCCTCCACCAGACCCCAACTGACGGCGTTACTTAAGGTAACGGAAACCTTCAGTAATTCCATCAGGATGGAGTTTGGTGTTGACAAGTGTGCAGTTATGTATGTAAAGCGAGGCAGGGTTGTGGAATCTGATGGCATTGAACTCTCAGATTTTACTAGACTTAGGTCTCTCTCTGCAAACGAAACCTATAAATATCTGGGTATGTCACAGGCATTAGGTATCACTGAGGACGGTATGAAACGGACGTTGCGGGAGCGCTTCTTTGGCCGCTTGAAAAAAATACTGAAAAGTCTTTTGTCAGGCGGCAACAGGGTGCGCGCCTGTAACGGTTGGGCCATGCCGATCCTTATGTACTCCTTTGGCATACTCAGATGGACGCAAACGGAATTAGATGCCCTGGATAGAAGGGTCCGTACACTGTTGACTGCATACCGAATGCACCACCCGCGCTCCTCGGTAATGAGATTGTACATCCCACGGAAGTGTGGGGGTCGCGGTTTTTTAAATGCCAAGACCCTCCACAACCGTGAAGTGTGCAATCTCAGAGAATATTTTCTCCGAACCGATGTGGGCGTTCATCGCGATGTAGTCGCAGTGGATACGGGCTTTACCCCGCTTGCTCTGGCTAAGGAGAACTGGCGCAAACCTGTTATGCTTGGAACTGACGAGCGCAGGGATGTATGGAAAGGAAAAGAGCTGCATGGACGCTTTTTTCGGGCCCTGAATGGGCCCGACATAGATTTTCAGTCATCGGTGTCCTGGCTACGTTTCGGCGATCTCTTCGCTGAGACCGAAGGTTTTGTATGTGCAATAATGGACGAAGTTGTTATGACGAACAACTACCGGAGATATATCCTGAAGGATGGGACGGTTGACATATGTCGGGCATGTCACCAGCCCGGAGAATCTCTCAGACATATTATCTCCGGTTGTTCTCGTCTTGCCAATGGAGAGTATTTGCATAGACACAACCAAGTAGCCAGGATTGTCCATCAGCAACTTGCCTTAAAGTATGACCTTGTGGAATCTGAAGTGCCGTATTACAGGTATGTGCCCGATCCAGTTCTCGAAAATGGTCGTGCTACTTTGTACTGGGATCGGTCTATCATCACTGATAGGACAATTGTGGCGAACAAGCCAGATATTGTGCTGATAGACCGATTGGAGCGCCGAGCAATGATCATCGATGTTACCATTCCGCATGACGAGAATCTTGTGAAAGCTGAAAAAGAAAAAGAGTTGAAATACTTAGACCTAGCTCACGAGATTGTCGACATGTGGCGTGTGGACTCGGCGATCATTGTGCCGATAGTCATTACAGTCAATGGTTTAATACCTAAGAGCCTCGACCACCACCTGCAGAGGCTCGCGTTAGATGGCTGGATCAAGTCCTTGATGCAAAAGGCAGTACTACTCGATACGGCGCGTATTGTGAGGAGATTCCTCTCTCTGGGGCCCTAACCACCGGCAGCTTGGACCCTGTTCCCGATGTCGGTGGGTCATTTCAGTTTTTATATTTTTAAATATGTATAGATTTTATATTTATATTTAAAAATGTAATTATTAGAAAAAAAAAAGTAATAAAGAGAATAATAATAATAATATTTATTTATTAACAGAAAAATAAGATACATCCTTACACTACATTATACAAATTACATCAACAGTGTTAAAGCATACCTGCCTTAAATAATTTAAGCTTAAATTGAAATTAATTATTAACTTTGTTAATTTATAGTGTATACAAAATAAACGAAGTTCAAAAGGTTATGTTTAAGCCTGCCTGAAGTAGGATAAAGCTGTGTTTCAGGACATCACTTGACAATTTTATTTTATACCAGCGCATTATCAATACAAATATTTACAGTCAAGTAGGTACATCTACGATTAAAGGTGTTTAGAAAGTAATATACAACTTTAAATTTACTTTTCATAATTCATAATATCATTTTAAGACTTCTAGCAGTTTTTCTGTGTCCGTATAATTTAATTTTCCTAGGTATTCCATTAACATGGAACAAAATTTTTTATAACTAACATTATATATATTTAATATTTTATTTAACTTGTTATTTAATGTATGTCGCTAGCTACCTCTTCGAAGATATAGGCGTGAGTCTATGTTTGTATTAATATATACATAGACTCACGCATATATACGTACGTGATCAATTAGTTATAAATATATAAGTATAGATCTATACGTAACTATTTGTTAGTCAGCACGTTGACTACTAACGAACGTGATATATATTAATCAAAACAAAATAAGGGTTACCATATGTTTGTAATATTTTGTCTAAATTAAAGGTTTCTGGGGTTGGCGTAGTTAGAACGATATGTTTTTAATTAAATACCATTAAGTTTTAATATATGTAGTTAAACTAGTTTTGTGGACTATTATAGCCTGATGATGATGATGAAGTTTTAATATCCACATTTAAAACTAAAATAATATAATATAATATAATAATATAATAATACATTTATTTCGGACATAATCCATATAAGTTAGTAACAATTTTCTTACAAACTATGTTAGTAAAAAGAAATAAATTAAGCATACATTACAGTTTTCCCGTAACGATGCCTACCCAGTGTGCCTGTATAGGACAATCATTTCGGGAAGCAATCATTTGCAGAATGCTGTTGGTGCTACTACGCAATCTCTGAAACAGTGACGCCGCTTTTTTTCGCATTATAGCGTGAAAACCGTCAACGCGCGCAACTGCAAACATCTGCGACGCACTGCAATAACGCGGTAGCCCCAACAACATTCTGAAAGCGTTACTATATTGTATACGCAGGACGTTGTAGGCTCGTTGCGTATACCGATTATACCGAAAATAGATATTCATATTTTTTAAAGAAAAATAAAATTTTGCCAAAAATACACTTATGACTGAACGAGTAAAAAACTACTTAACTAAACGTAAGAAACTTTATAGAGCTTTCTTAATACTGGGTATGTCCTCCTCTTTTTTGCACATATTCTTGAAGTCTGAGATGCTTTCAATCAAGTGGCGAACTATTTCTTGTGGTATTTGTTCCTATCTCGCTCTCAGCACGTTTATGAGCTGTCTTTCGTTATGAATGGGTTGATTTGTGTCTCGGACACTTCTTTTCAATAGGTCCCACATGTGTTCAATGGAATTCAGGTCCGGACTGTTCGCAGGCCACGGCAGAACTTCTATACGGGCTTCCTTCAGAGCCTCTCTGGTGGCTCTAGCGTTATGTGCACGAGCATTGTCGTGCATTAACTTAAATGCTGTACCCGTTCGCTGTGCAAATGGCACCACAAGGGCCTAATGACTTCCCGGATGTACCGTTGAGCTGTTATTATGCCTTCATTTAGGACTAGCTCGGTTCTACTCGTTAGACTTATGCCACCCCATACCATAACATTGGGACTCCCAAAGCGGTCTCTTTCGTGAATGCATGCTTCGGAAAATCGCTCACCTTCTCTTCTCCACACTTTGATGCGACGGTCATCACTAAAAAACTTCACTTTACACTCATCTGTAAACAGTAACAAACTCCAATCATTCATGTCCCAATCCATATGTTGCCTTGCAAATGTTAACCGGTTAGCGCGATGAGCACTTGTTAATGGAATCCGCACTATTCGTTTTCTGGAGAACTGTTGGTCTTCATGCAATCGGTTTCTGATAGTTTGGTCACTGACGCGAGTGCCTGTAGTGTGGCGCAGGCGGGTTTGCAAAGTGCGGGCCGTGACAGTACGCTCTCTACGTGCATTCAAGCATATGTATTGATCTTCCTGTGCTGTAGTTGCTCGAACTCTGGTCGATCCCTGTCTTCTAGTAGTTCTCCCAGTCTCTTGAATCTGATTCCAAGCATTATGAATGGCTCTTGGCGGAAAACCCAGCTGCAAAGCAACTGAACGCTACAAAGCAACTGAACACTACAAAGCAACTGAACACTACAAAGCAACTGAACACTGCGAATGGCCTTCTTGAATTGATGTTATGGCCCTAGTCGTACTAACCACATCCATATGTCGTCGTACACTCGGCATTGTAATTTTAGAAATACTAATGCACACTGTAATTTTCCAAAATAAACTGTTCGCTGCAGAACTCAAATGTTAAATGAGTTTAAAGTTCACCTTAAGATTGCGCTGAACGAAATTTGCCAAAACAGGCGGTCACAGTTAAGGGAATAAAATCAACACTTTTTGTTTAATACAAATATAAAATATACATTTACCATAACAATAAATGTGTTAACAATTACTCCGTGTAAAAAACTTAAAATAATTAATATTTTCGCCTACAAAATTACGTAAATTTGCACGAAAAATGCAAAAATGCAGGCTCGTATTTCGTGATTTTTAGATTATAACAGTGGAAATCTATCCTATTTTACAGCTTAAACGAAACATAAATAGTTACAATACAATTTGTCCGTCTTAAGTTATTGCTTGACAATAAAGATACATATTTATCAAAAAAGCACATCAAATCCTCCATACAATTTTACTATGGCTGCCTCGCGCCGATTTGAATATGCGCCGCACGAGCTCTGTCATTACTCATTATCTATCTTACGCTCGGCGCAGTCTTAAAATAGAGTAGAATCAAGTGGTTACATAAAAAATAAGAATAACTACCCACTTATACTAATATAAAAATCAAAAAATTGTTGACAAACCCTTAAACTAACATGGCACTGCAGATTTCACCACTTGAGTAACGTAATTTATTAATAAATCAGTCATGATTAAAAAATTTACACGAGGCCATTATTTTATTTTGACTAGTATAAATGCTGTTGCGATACCATGATATATTATATGTGATTATTTATGCGGCAATAGCCCAATGGATTGACATTGGATTTGCGATCAAGAGGTCGTGGGTTCGAACGTAGGTACGTATTGCACTACCGACTCGCGACGATATCCGCGCCAAGCATATTCGTTTAGCAATAAAATTTAACAGAAATACTAGCAATTTTCTTTTGATAAATTTATTACATCACGGTGGCCTCTCCTAGAAGGGATAGGCAGTGCTGTATGTATATAGCTTCATCAAATGAATGGTCATGCAATAGATGATAGCATAGTATCTTGTAACTATTTAATATTGTCTTACATTTACGCAAATGTTAATAATTGAAATTAAACTACATTATACGGATTTTATAGCGTTGTTTATTAAACACTTTTATTACATAATTTTGAAACTGTTTCACTACTACTATTAAAATCTACTACATTTTAAGCTATCTAGATTATTAAAACTATTTATATTTAAGTTTACACTTGCACCGAAGTTTCGGTTGCTTTTCAGCAGCCCCGTTCACGGGGAGACTGACTTTACACTGACTGACACTATTTATTATCAGTAAAGGCAAGCCAGAGTATCCCTGCTTTGAACTAGCCTGAATCGGTTAGACGGTGCGTCAAGTACGAATTACCAAGTCATAAATCATGTTATTCGTCATGTCACAAATGTAGCAGTTTTACGGCCAGTTCTTCCGTAAACGGTGACCTTAGTCTATGTACGATACAAGAATAGGCATGCTGACGAATGAAGCCAGGGAAGTGTGTCAGGATCGTAGCAAATAGAAATCCGTAGTCTCTGCCTACCTCTCTGGGAAACAGGCGTGAATCTGTGTATGTATGTATCTTCGTTGTTATTAGTTTGTGGGACAAAAGAAAATACGTGTCCAATATTTTTTTTAAATCTAAAATACGGACAAAAATGTTATCATGCCGTTTGACCACATACCCATTGCAGTAAGAAATGTCCATGTATAGGCTTTCGCATCGGAAGACACCTTCAAATTAGCTTCTCGGTAAAGCTGATGCTCCTGCGTATGATCTCTCTCCGGTCGTGTCAGATTGCGTCTCATCGGACTATGAACGATATTCAGTCTGGATATGCTTATATTTCTTTAATGAATAAGGTTTGTAACTGCTGGAACGCAACACAAGTTTAATAGTCTGTGACCTTAGCGCATAGTCCAATTCTTTAATACACTGCAGTGCTCACACACATTTCAGTTATCACATTTATCAGATTACATTCCATACGGACTGCTTGTGAGTATCGTGAGAGTGAATCATCAGATATACCAACGCACATTTAGTTGTCTGTTTTATCAGTTAGCTCGGTGCTGGGAAGTGGCCAATTGTACCACCTAACTACGTGTTTGTGGACCTTATGTAGGTCAGCCTCTTATTTCGCGGAAGAAACGTCTTTATTTATTTATTTAGGACCCGCAATGAAGAATACGTCTTTGTTCAAGTAACTTTAAGTTCATAGTGTTGACGTAATACCGATTGGTGTCACTAGATGGCGCTGTGCGTGTGACGTCAATAATTAAAAGTCGATGTTAAGATTCTCCGGTGTTGAACCACCTCGACGTGTATTATTTGTTTTTTGTAGACCAATTTTGAGTAGCGATAACTAGTTCCGTCGTTTACTTAAATAAATAGTTCAGATATATCCTAACAGGTTTTTTATTGAGTATCCTGTAGGAATAATATCCCGCCCAGTTTCGCACGATCACGGCCATTATACAGTCTTACATGCTAAATAGGTATAATTAGTGTTAACTCCTTATGGTTTTTAATTATAGGAGAACACTACACGTTAAAGATTTAGTTTCCTTATCCTAACTTGAGAAGAGGCATAAGCCTCTTCTCAATTGTTGCACTCTGCCTATCAAAGCCATATATTATGTCGTACTTTGCAAAATTTTTACAACGGAATTAAACACCCAGATTTTCCCCTTGACGATTTCACTACACTCAGTGCTCTAACAGCATATTTAAGTAAATAACGTTAATTAATCAATTTTACCAATTTAGGAATAATTCAGTTTTATTTTAAGACGAACGTCATCTATCTTATTGTGCCAAAATTCTTTGCAATTATTCCGCATACTTTTATTCGTTTTTATATACAAAAGGTAAAATAATTGACATTAATGGAATATTGGTATGTCAATAAGCATCCGACTATGGCTCATAGAAAAATAATACATAAAAAAATAATAAAATGGAAATAATAATGTAAGATACTTACTTTGTTAAATGCTGGGCGTAGTAAACTCATGAACATATTTTTTATTCCTTGTTGATAAATAAATATACATATTATTAATAAATGTAATATACATTAGGTATTATTATTATTATTATAAAAGTGAAGATGTGCCAAAAATCATCAAAATCTGTTTTACAGTTTATGCGTGATTGAATAAAAGCGATTCAACCATCTTTACAAACTTAGACATTTATACCTAAAACTATATTAGAGTTCGCGGCGTAGCCTGCGTGATTTCCATGTAAAACCATGACCGGGACAAAGATACCTATCCTATGTGTTTATCCAGAACGTAGGCTATCTGTGTCCTAAGTTTTATCCAAATCTATTCAACAGTTTATGCGTGATTGAGTAACAAACATCCATACATATTGTAATCCCAGCTCAGAAATTAGAGGATTCGTAGTTCAAACAAAACACCTTATACAAATAACAAATACATTTATTACCTTTCTACAAATTTTATGCAAACACTTAAATTTACATGAGACTTGCACTTACTTGCTAGGTTTTATTTTAATCCAACAGTATTCTCATACGACGTTTATTACACGACCGTTCACTTCAACGCTCCGAACAAGAATGCCGTACTGTCCGTTCCGTAGCTGTCAGTTGCACGTTTAAATTCAAAAATATATGATGTTGCCAGACATAAAAATGTAAATCAATAGAACAATCAGATTTATTAAATATTCGGGATACCAGTAGTCAGAAATATAAGCTAACAGCTCGGCCATCCTGTTCCAAGCGCGTCCTCGCGCATAACTCTTGTTTTAATACATTCAATAGATATAGTAGGATGAAAAGAAAAGCAATTATATAAAAAAATATGTATAATCTATGAACAAAACAGCTTAATTATTAATCTAATTTAACTATATGTAATTCAGGATTTTACTTAAACATTAATTACATACCATTTAGTTGACATCTACCTCATTTGGTTCCATCTCTTTACTGCTATCATTATTATCACTGTCACTACTTTCTAAGTTCCTAGAGAATGATAAACATGGTTGGATTTTATCGATTGCTACCACGGCCTCGTATCGACGACCGTGTTTGCGTGTCATGGGAGTATCCTCAATTATGTATCTTTCGTTTGGAAGCACTTTCATTACGCGATATGGACCTTGAAATTTGGTAACTAATTTTTGAGATCTACCATCATGAGGAACTTGCCTCTCAACGCGAACTAAATCTCCTACGTCATACTTTGTCCCTGATTTCCTACGCCTATTAAATCTCTCTACATCTTTCAATTGCTGCGCCTTTATATTCTGACCTGCCTCTTCCCTAACAATATTCAAATCTTCGGCATTAATTACGTTTGTCGTATCAGATATAACGGAACTCAAGATGCCTTCGGCACTGCTAGTTATGTTAAAACCAAACAGAAGTTCGGAAGGGCTTTTTTGTGTAGTCTTATGTATTGTAGTATTAATGCCCACTTGAATGTCACAAACATAGTCATCCCAGGATCGATCATCCTTATTATGGGCACAGGTTGACATAGCGTCTAGGATTGTCCTATTGAATCGCTCAACTTGCCCATTTGCCCTGGGTGTTGCAACTGCGTTAGTAATATGCTTAATTCCGAACGACGCGGTAAATTCTTTAAATGTTTTGCTAGTAAAACTGGTCCCTTTATCGGTGATAAGACGTGTGGGAACCCCGAAATAACTTATGTGATCTTTCAAGACACGTATACTAGTAAGAGATTTAGTGATTTTGACGGCGGTTATATTGACGAATTTCGTAAAACTATCGACAAGAACTAATAAATAACAGTTACCCCTCTTGCTCTTAATAAACGGGCCTAGGTGATCCGCGTGTATCGTATGGAAAGGTACACTAAGTTTTTCGATAGGATGTAATCCTCCTTCTCGTCTACCACCGGGAGTTTTGTGGTGAGCGCATTCCAGACAAGACCGTACGTATTTTTTCGTGAAACGACGCATTTTCGGAAACCAGTAATGTTGTTGTATACGATGTAGAGTTTTGGCAAATCCATAGTGCCCTATATCATCATGGTTTTTTTTCAGTATTTGCCATCGTACACCTTTTGGAACTAACCATCTAATGCTATCTTCGACTATACGATAAACGCGTCCATTTTTAAGCTTATAATTTTTACATATGTCCGTTACCGTTTCCGAAGTCTTGTCCTCCAGGATTTTTTTAATTCTCTGCACTTCTTCATCCGCGCCCTGCACGGTAGCGATCCAGTCCTGTTCCGAGCTTTCAATGCTTAGTATGTCCAATATATGTGATTCGGAAACAGGGCCCGCTACCGGGCCGCGACTTAGCGCGTCAACATGCGCCATTCGAGACCCGGGGCGGTACTCGATCGAGCAGTCAAATTCCTGCATTTGCACCCACCACCGTGCAACCCGCGGAATTAGATCGCGCTTAACAAATGTAGATCGTAAAGCACTACAATCGCTGTAAATTGTAAATGGTATTCCAAGCAAATACACTCTAAACCTACTTAAGGATGCCACCACAGCTAAGGTTTCAAGCTCGTAGGAATGGAGCTTGCGTTCGTCTAGAGAAGTTTTACGGCTGAAATATGATACTGGGTGGAACACTCCTTGGGAGTCACTTTGCATAAGTATGCCTGCTAGACCATCTTTACATGCGTCGGTGTGTAATTGCGTTATTGCTAGAGGGTCATATAAAGCTAAAAATGGTCGTTGTATAAGGAGGGTTTTTACTAAGTTAAACGCTTTGTCTTCATTACTGCCCCATATCCAACTAACGTTTTTTTTTAATAAATTTGTCAGCGAGGAGGTTATAATGGCGTAGTTTTTAATAAATCTTCTAAAGAAACCGGACAATCCCAAAAATTGTCTTAATTCATGTATACTTTTAGGTGTTGCGAATTTAGACACAGCTTCGGTTTTCCTATTTCCCGGACGAATACCTGTTGAATTTACTTCAAAGCCTAGGAAATCTTTAGTATCCAAAAAGAAGTTGCATTTACTAAGCCTAAGCGTTAAACCACCTTGCTTGAGAAGTCCAAGGACTTCTTCTAACCTAGCTAAACCTTCAGACACATTTTTACAGGGTATTAGAATATCATCCATATAGACGACCGCGTATTTGATTTTGGCGTCATGGAGAATTTTATTTATTGTCCTTTGAAAGACGGATGGTGCATTAACCAGGCCAAATGGCATGCGATTGAACTCATATTGACCGTCAGGTGTTACGAAAGCGGTCTTGTGGCGAGATTCTTTACAGATAGGGATTTGATAGTAGCCTGAAGCTAAATCGAGTGACGTGAATAGCTTGTTACCTGCCAGTTGGTCTAGTTGATCCTCTACACGTGGGAGAGGGTAGTGATCTTTTTTTGTTTTTCTATTTAGTGCTCGATAATCGACACATAAACGTTTTTCACCGGTCTTTCTCTGGACTAACACAATAGGGCTAGCATATGGCGAAGAAGATTCCCTAACTATTCCGTTATCCAACATCTCTTGTACCATGTTGTTTACCAGTGATCTTTCAGAATGAGATAACCGATAAGGTCTATATACTATAGGATTGGAATCTTCCAGATCAATAACCATTTGTGTTACCTGAGTGAAACCAAGGTCCTTTAATCCTTTTGAAAAAGAGTCTTTGTATTTATTTAATAGTTCCTGTAATTGTAAGCGTTCCTTGTCATTAAGATTTTCACCACACTTGATTTGTTCATCGGCATTAATAGAATCGAAAGACATCTGATAGCAATCAAGAACCTCACAAAATCCGAAATGATAGCTTCTGATAGACCGAGTCAATAGAGTGTTTTCTGTTATGGTTATATCAGCATCAGATACATTATACGCCAGTACCACCCCGTTTCCTTCCTTGATATTATATTGACCCGGTAGCAAAAAATATTGTTTCCCTCCTGCCCACCTAAGAGAGCCCCGTACGTAAACATCTCCGCTATAATGTGAATTTGATTTTACAGGCACTACACGCAATGACAATTTTGGTATACAAATATTGCTATCACAGTGTAGATGTAGTTTGGTGGAATAATTTCTCTTAAATATCAATTGGGTCGGTGTCTTAGTGATTATAAGGCCCGGCATCTCGGTAAAGGAGTGTCCTAGAAGGGTAGGATACCCCAGCACATAATCCTCAACCACGTACATGTCTATAACGCTTTTAATGCCTTGTACTTCAACTTCAGCCGTTATTATACCTAATGGGATTATCAAATTTGCACCTATACCTCTAAGAGCGGGAAGGTTAGGGGAACACTTAATATCCATGCCAAGTTTCTTAGTCTCCCTTACTTTGATTAACGAGCACTGACTTCCCAAGTCTACATGACATTGTGTTATTTTCCCATTGATCTTGATATCAAGGATATATTTATCAATAGCCTTATCAGTCGAGCTTAATACAGACACCTGCTTTTCGTTTTTATCTTGTGGTTGTGTTTCATTTTTATGAGAGCTAGTACCTGGCTTGTTTCGATAACAGCTAGAGGCTTGATGCCCCAACCTATCGCATAGTGTACATTTAATTATAGGCTTTTCGCACTTAAAGCTGGGGTGACCGAGTTCATTACAATTAAAACATCGTAGGTTAGAATTAATCACGCTTGGTTTAAAATGTTGAGTCTTATGACTTGCCGTTATATTAAATTGCTTACGATCATACCTATGCCTAAAACTATTTTCATAGGTTTCTTTGCTCTGACCTACTTTTACAGTTCGAAAATATTTTAGAACTTGTTCCGGTTCACTAAATTGAGCCGCTTGGGCACCTACTCTTACGGCGCGGTCATCTAACCCGTGTAGAATGCAATCTACCGCCTGCTTACCATAGATTTTACACCTATTTAATAAGTTTAGTTTCGCGTAAAAATAGTGTTCCAACGATTCGCCGTATTTTACACGTTTTGATAACATTTCAGTCAAGAGCTCGGCGTAGTCCTCGCGGTAAGGGAATGACTCAATCAATTTCTTTTTCCATTCACCCCATGTATGTAAAAGAGAGGGTAAGCCCTGATACCAAGTTTTCGCTACCCCAGCAAGCTTAGGAAGTGCGTAGTGAATTATTTCCTTTTCAGACCAACCGTATATTTCCGCGCATTCTTCTACTTTAGTTATCCATACTAGTATAGTTTGCTCTTTACTTAGCGGATCAAATTCGGGTATGACGTTATGAAGAAATGATAGCTTGGGCTTCTCCGAACTCTTGACATTATTTAGAATTGACAAAAATTTATCTAATATAACATTTGTTTCAGATTCCTTATTTCTATTTCTACTAGACTTAAATAATTTGGTCGACTCACGGTTGCACGAGCTGTCACTGCTACGATCCGTCCATCTTGAGTTGCCTCTTTTCCTTCGTTGATCCTTCCTCGGCTTCCTCGATCTTTTGTAAGTCACGCTGCTACTTGAACTGTCAGAGTTAGTGTCAACTACTCGCCTTTTCCGTTTCCCAGACCGTCGCGGCACCTGTTCATATCTAGAAATAATTCTAGATGCAACCGAGTTACCATCCATACCCTCTAAACTGGACTCAGTCCTGCCCTCTAGCCTGGACTCACTCCTGCCCTCTAACCTGGGCTCACTCCTGCCCTCTAACCTGGGCTCACTCCCGCCCTCTAACCTGGGCTCACTCCTGCCCTCTAACCTGGGCTCACTCCTGCCCTCTAACCTGGGCTCACTCCTATCCATATTGAGTAACAACCCTTCCCCTCGTTTGTACTTCAACAGGTATGCAGACTTATCTGAAACTTACCAAAAGAAAAGCTTAGTGTATATTCCTGAAGCATTTTACAATTTAATTTTACCAAGTTAATATGCCTAAATCATTCCTTATAACCAATCCTCTGGCGACGGGACAAGGATGACAAAGAAAGAAAAAGGAAAAGAAGGAAATAGTTCTCCATTTCTTTATAATATGTAAAATAAATATAGTTGTGAAGAGTGAATACAGCATCTGGTAGTAAGTTAACTATCCAGACATCTTTGAACTCCACTATACTAATAACAAAAGCGTCATATAATATGGTTTTATCAACCATTAAATATAACAAATACAAATTCTGCCAGTCCATATTTAGAATTCATACTTCAACAATGAATGCGTATGCTCTTAAAACCTATTGTAATCCAAAAAGTCAATATAAAAACTCAATATATAAAAAAAAAGAAGAGTAATGATTACATTAATTATTATATAGAACATCAAATCCCGTTAAAAAAAAATTATCATAATATCTAAAGCAACATTAATTTAATTTCTATAACATATTTACTTCAAATTTATATTTTAATTCAATTCATTGTATGTTACTGGCGGTCGTTGGTAAAACAAAAGTAGAAAAAGAATAGTTTTTCTACCCTAAATATTTCGACATTAAAAGAAAATATAAATCCTTCTTCACTAATATATTCGTTAGCCATCATGAAATTTATAGTAGCAGGAAACAAGTATATTTGTTAAGTTGACATGTGGTATCAACATATTATTGTTAATCTCAAACCGTAATCTCCTGATTTCATAACATACTTGTGGACGTGAAAAAAAGAAAATTTATAAGAATTCTCTTACGATCCCACTTCTGAACTGTAATCCCAGCTCAGAAATTAGAGGATTCGTAGTTCAAACAAAACACCTTATACAAATAACAAATACATTTATTACCTTTTCTACAAATTTTATGCAAACACTTAAATTTACATTAGACTTGCACTTACTTGCTAGGTTTTATTTTAATCCAACAGTATTCTCATACGACGTTTATTACACGACCGTTCACTTCAACGCTCCGAACAAGAATGCCGTACTGTCCGTTCCGTAGCTGTCAGTTGCACGTTTAAATTCAAAAATATATGATGTTGCCAGACATAAAAATGTAAATCAATAGAACAATCAGATTTATTAAATATTCGGGATACCAGTAGTCAGAAATATAAGCTAACAATATTTACCAAATTACTCATCTACACTAATATTATAAAGAGGAAAGACTTGAATTTTGTTTGTTTGTAAGAATTTAATTCAAAAACTACATAACCAATTTTGAAAATTCTTTCGCGATTAGTAAGTAATATAGGCCAAAATATAACAATCTTACTTAATCTATTTTTACAAGAGCGAAGCCGCGGGCAAAAGCTAGTCCTATATATAAAGGTGTATCTGCGAGTTGAGTTTCGTTAAAACCCGTTCAACGTTTTACGCGTGATGAGTAACGAACATTCAAACTTACAATATTAGAAACATTACTAGTTCGCTTTACAATAACAATACTTTACTATTACACGTTGCATATCTGAAGTATTTAGCTGTCAGTTTGATATAACACGAGTGCGTACTGCGTAGATCAAACGCTTGTATCCGATGTACCGCACGTCCCAAATATCTCACGTCGAACGACCGTATGTACGGTGTAATGTCTTAAAATAATGTTATTGCACCATTGCACTATTATCGTTTTGCTATTTTCATTCAGCTTTCTGCTTCAGACTACGAAATTTTAGGATAAAAGATGTGGGACGATAAAATGTAACTACTGTTTCTGTAGTTGCTAGGATTGGTCAGAAATGTTTTTTTATGTAGTTCTGTGGTGCAGCGGTATTGAATGCAACTGCTGTTACGTTAAATTCCTAGATCGGGCAGTGTTATTTTTCATTTCTATCAAGAAATTCTTAGCACATGTAGTCTAGAATTGTACACGGTAGACGGCAATAGGGTCACCACCAGTGAGCGGCAATAAAATATGGAAGTATTATCACCGATAAAAATGGTACCACGGAATCTACACAAAGTAGGCAGTTTTGAATAAAAGTAAGTCGTGTCGCTATAGTAACGTATAATTACATCAGGGTCAAATTTTTTTTTAATAGTCTTCTCCCGCATTTGTTTTAATTTCTGTATCGCAGGCAACTTAACAAACATTCAAACAACAGACACAAAGAACACCCAGACGCAGAACAACTATTTGTGGATCACATAAATTTTTATCCCGTGTGGGTTTCGAACCCATAACACTCGGCGATGTAGCAGCGAATTGACCACTTAAACCACTCCGCCATTCGTGCAGTCAAGTTCTAGACATTGTTCTATCTTTTTTTTATGTCTTAGGAGGCAAACGATCTGACGTATCATCTGATGGTAAGCGATTACCGCCGCCCATGGACACCTGCAACACCAGAGGAGTCACAAGTGCGTTGCCGGCCTTTTAAAAAGGAGTACAAAAGAGTAAAACGGAACAGCTAAATGTAGAAAATAATTCAATAATTTTAATGTTATAAAGCGTGGAGTGGGTTATCAACATTTCTTAGAAAGCACCCCACGCTTTTTTACATTAAAATTATTAAACTATTTTCTACTTTATAAAGCGTGTTTTTTAAACTATTTTAAGTAATATAAAATATATTACTCGTTAATAATATAGCTTTTTAATAATGAAACAATTTTTAAATCGGTTTACTTAGTAGTTTTTGAGTTAAATCCTTAAAAACAAATCAATTAATATTTCCTCATAATATTAATATAGATAGGTTGTAGGTCTTTCATGGCCTAAAACTAATTATCTAACTTTCTCACGTAAGCATACCACTTGATGATAAGCGGTTACTGCACTGTAGTACTGCCAGCCGTGTTACTACGCGAGTGTGTGGCGTTTCTTTAAGTGGTCATGGTTTTTAGAGTTCGAAAAAACTCTTATACAACAGCTTTGTCGGACGGACGTCCGTCCGTCTGTTATACAACTTTCAACTCAAGAACCGTAAGAGCTAGAGACTCGCGGTCAACGCCATTCGACTCAGCATAGTCAATATACCCCCGAGATTACCTCTGACCTCTGGTCACGTGATACCATTTTTTCAAACTCCACGATTTACGGCAACTTATGGCCGTTTCTCACTTGTTATTGTTCGATATGAAGTTGCGATCTTTCGTATGATGGAGGTATTTGACGGTGTAGTGGTTTAAGTGGTGGCCTCGCCATTGCCACTGCGCCGAATGTTATTAGTTCGATGTCAAAGAGCAAAAACATTGTGATTCATCAATAGTTGCTCCGAATCTAGGTGTTCTTTGTGTCCGTTATTTGAATGTTTGTAAAGTCCTTCGCGACACCAGTCTAACTCCCAGTGCGGCAATTGTTTTGTAGTCAGTCAAGTCTTAGAATACGAAACATCATTAAAGATCTATTGTATCTGGCCACCGGTGTGCCGCTGTGATTCAATAGGTCAAGAAAAGTTTTCTCTAGCCGGGTTACTCCCAATTCGTCTATTAGCAAAAACCCAAGCTTAAACATGGATCCTTTTTAGCCGTTTATCTCTTGTTATCACTACACTCTCCCTTTATCACACTATAGGCACACCACATAAATTTCCCATACTTGCATTTTCACAGCAATAGAATTAAACAGAAATAATCAAACTTTTAACACAAAGGCAGCAGATAATATCCGTGCATCCTATTTATAATCGGTTCTGCTAAACAAGATCGTTCGTAGAACTTCGCACACAAATCGATACAGAATCGAATAGTTTCATGCAATATTTGCGTAAGACCACCCGTGCGATTACGACTTGCGACATTAGCGTCACCGACTTTTACTCATATGTACATACATAGTCTTACGTCGATATCGCCGAAGTAGTAAGCAGAGGTGTTTCACACCCACTTTTTGACATCTATGGCATTATTCAGGTCCCATGTAATAGGGCGTATGACTCCATAAGGTACAGACGTCGTGCTGATGTTGAAAATTTCTTGACAGAAAAGCCCAATAATACTTTTCTAGATGTCATACAGTATATGGCACTTTTATGTTTTCAGAAGTCTCACCACAAATTAAATAAAATCTGATGGTCGGGTCAAAATAATGCGTCAAAACGAAGGCATACATGCATAGACGCCTCGTATATATTAAATAATGCAATAATTTAATATAATAAAAACATTAAAAATCATTAATTTAGAATTTGAATTATACAGCGGTCACGGATCAAGTGGGATTATATTGGCGCAGTTAGACTCGGAAGACAAATTCACTATGACACCTGGCTTCTTAAATAAATTGTCATCTACTAAGCATAGTGTCAAACAGTATGTCGCTACGGTAAATTTCCTTAAAATAAACCAAATGATACTATCAGATTCCCTAACGAGCGATAGTTGCGCATGCGCCGACACTTCTGGCGTAGCAAAGCATCCAAAATACAAATAACCCACTCGATAACTTCCTGCGCGTGTTGAAACATGCGATACAGGGATTATTATTATGAATAGCAATAACTTTAAATTGTTTATTAACCAACAATATATTGCGACAAAAGATTCCTTATCGATCTGGCGAATATTGAGTTTCTGTGTATTTTGGCAAGGGATTGAAATTGAGTTTCTAACTGTGAATGCGATATTGCATACGGGTTTGTTTAGCGATAAAAATAAAAGAGCTGTTGAATTTTAGACTTTTTGTAGTAATACCAAATATATTTTTTCATCTTATATAGGTACGTATAATAATGTATACCCTTATATAAACTGTCCCAGTACTGGGCACGGCCCCCTTTTTAGTGTGAGACGAATTAGGGCTTAGTCCACTATACTGGCCTTGGGCGAGTTGGCAGACTTCACATATCTTCGAGAACTCTCAGACATGCAGGGTTTCTCACGGTGTTATCCTTCACCATTAAAGCGAGCCATATTTAATACACAAATAACTTGGAAATGTCACGACGCATACCTTGGTATTGGACTAGAGACCTCTGTGGCTGGACTCTTCTTCGTTATTTTTTTAATTCGAGGCGCAAGTACTGATCTTGTTTCTCGTAAGTTTAATTACTTTATCTCTTATGACAATAGCATTTTTATGGCCCGGGTGCCAATGGCTTAGCCGTACTAAAATGATTGGCAATTGTAAGTGTAGTACATAAAGACATTTCAGATAAAACCTATTGTTATTATTAGCCTCTCGAGTAATATGAGGGCTGTTGTAAGTCAGACTTTTATTTGTTTGGTTTCGTTTCTGCCTAGCATACATGTACATGTACATTAATAGACGCATAATTATATATAAATAAAAACCTTTTATCAAGAGTATATCCAATTATACGTCATAGGAACTTCTTAATCATTCCATTACTGCCTTTACTCTTACAGGGCTTAGATTATACATAATACATCACAACAGACAAGAGAGTTATGAGCCCGAGTAGGTTCATGACCAAAATATGTTTTCATTAATATCTAAGAAATCTGAAATTAGTGGATAATGTAACTTTTACAGTTAATATTAGAGCATACTAAATTTAAAATTCATAAATGTACATACAATTTTAGATGCTAGGCAGAGTGCCCTAAGAAAATAGGCCATCTCCTTTAAGAAGTCTGCCCACTACCCCGTCTCATATCATGACCGTGCTAGGAACGTATCAGGCAAAAGAATATTCTTTGTAAGGAAATGTATAAGACAAGTTCCGTCACCGACCAGCAGTTCCTATAGCAGGGCGTATCGTGTTGCTTTTCGTGTCTGAAACGTTCCTAGCACGGTCATGGTATGAGATGGTGTAGTGGGCAGACTCCTTTAAACGGCTATCTGAAAATCTGATGAATCTGATCTTGGGCCCACATGTTATGTATACATATTGACAAAGAATATTAATAAAATATAATAATATCCTTACGATTAGTCGAAATCGAGTGCATCATATCTGTATGTAACAAAAACTGAGCTCTTTACAGAATTGATGTGAGAAATAATTTGATAAAGTCATCTTTGAACATCTAGCTGATTATTCTTACTAATGATCATTCTAAGGACCACAAAATATGTAGCCTAAGATCACCCACGTGTTATTATTCAGTCGTTCAAAGTGGACAAATCGTTTAACACATAATACAATATTATTATCAATTATAAAAATCAAATCAAATCAAAATATATCTTTTTCACTAGCACCATAAATTAGCACGTTTACGTTACGTGAACCCCAAGGTACGAATATAATAAAAATATATTATAACTTTTAATATTTAGGGATTCTATTATAATAAAACCTAAATAGATATTGTAGCATATTAGATTCCAACATAAACATTCCAATAATTCAAAAACACATCAACAATAGTCAGCAAGTTTTAGGAGATACGGTTTTTTAAATTTGTTGGCGGGAGCACTGAGCCTCCTTTTCCCTGAGGGTCTCAGGACGGGTACTCAGTATACTGAGCCAAAGCTCGAGAAGAGGAAACTACTACTAACTACAAGTCATAATTCATGTTGACTTGATTACGTATACACTTACAATCCAGTACCACTCCTTATGTCTCATGCAGATTTCTTACCATTTTCATTTTTCATCGCAGTCACGATGAAAGATGTAAATGGTATACTTCCGTGTAACAAACACATTGTGTGCATATCGTTGTGTTGTTCATTGAAAGCTCGCTGTCCCAGTTCGACAGTTTCTTCGTAAGTATTGGAACTTTCTTAGAAGCTTTAGGCTGGAATATAGTAACGGCGGTAGCGGGAAGCTTTGCGTTTAAAGACTGTTAACTAAGTGGTGCTAAGATCGTTTTGTGTAGGAATACTACAGTCTAGCTAATAGCTAAATGATGCTAATCAATATAGTCCGTTAACGACTCTCAACGATCGTTACCAGGTGACTGAAAGTTCCGGCTTATCAAACCTTAACATCAACGTAAATCAGTATTTTCTTTTCCCTTTTCCTGCAGCTCCCCTCACGATCGGGACCAGACTGCACTAATTTATTTGAGCTAGACTGCGATCAATCAGTCTTTACGCGTAGAAATTGATGAAAGATTTCAGTTCAATCCATTGAGCACATTATTTCTCTAGTATTTTGTCAGGATGCCGGCACCACTGATCTGCCAATGTCTGTCGACTTTACTACCGTCTCTTAAAATATTATCATTACATGTGTCAGAATGAGACTGCAGGTTACAGAGTGTATACCTTAAGCATCGTTCTCATGAATGCAATGACCATCCTATAAGTAAACGGTGGTAAAGCCAATGGTTAATAAATGGAAGTCATTACTCTCTCGTATCCAACAGTTCAGAGATCCAATGAGGAAACATTGAGATTATAAAAACGTAGCAAGTACACGCGATGCTACCCGCTACGCCTTTTACTTGCGGCCTTAGTATTGTGTCTTCAGAAGTAAAACATCCATAGTAGGGTATCAGACGCATTGATGGAAACAGTCCATGAAAGCTCTGCGACCTATTTAGATATCTATTGTGAAGAGGAAAACAGTGGTGTTGTTTGTCTCGATATAAGTATTGGGATTGGTTTGTGGATAGATAGAGGTTTGATAAGATTTGGTTGTTGAATACACTGGTTTACATCAATTGCGGTTGTTTTATACAAAATATGATAGGATAAATGTCTGGATTGGGCTCTGAATATATTTAGTCAAGTGGCGAATTTAGAAGGATCTTAATATTTTGCCAAATTTTGAGATAATCTTGAAAGGCCATCGAGAGCAAGATTAGTCAACGCTTTGCTATCTTTGTGTTTGGCATATTGTAATAACCATATTAAACTAGAGCCTTTTCTGTATAAATATATTTATTAATTTGTAATGTTCAATAATAAAGACACGTCAATAACAAGCCAACCCTGTAAAACTTTTGTTCTCAACTTCAGTAATAATACAGTATGTATTATTTAAGAAATTTTCTCTCATTACATTGTTAATACTTGCTCGTGAAAATTAAGGCTCTCTGTAGACGCAATGAGCTTTTAAAACGTATAAGCTCATAAGGGCATTTCTAAACTGTTTTTAATTACTGTCACATAGAACATCTTGACCAGTTGTAGTCATCGAACAAGTAACCAGGAGACAGCCTGCGTCTGGTCCATTGAATTTGCGAACATTAGATAAGCGAATAACCGCACAAGAAATTAAATGATTTAACAAATTCATCAAACATGCTCAAGGTAGTATTCATGAGTAGATCTTATTTATTATTCCGACGTAGGCACCAACTTGTTCTGACTTGTTTAACTAACTGGGAGTCGGTGACTATTGATTACTTGTTAGTATCGCTTCTTGCTCCCAAACTTTTCGCCTACCTTCTGAAGAAACTTTTGTTATGAGGGTAGATAGTATTTGTTAATTGAATAGGTTTATTATATCAGCTTATTGATGTTCCACTTGCAAATACTTTGTTTTTGTACATTGATCTGAAGATCTGGCTTCTACCGTGCTGCTGCTGGCAAATTGCTCAATTAATTATATTGCCACCAATTACCATTATGGTCAAGATTATTAAATTTCCTTTCAGCTTAACGATGCTACACTTCCTTTCGGACCCGCCATATTGGTGTTCATTTGACTAGCTTTTGCTCGTGGCTTCGCTCGCGGCTTTGCTCGCTTAAAAGTAGGTTAGATTATATTTTTTAATAAAATATAGCTTGTTACTCGCTGATAATATATCTTTCTAAAGGTTAAAAAAAGGTTCCATCGGTTGAGTAGCTTTTGTGTTAAAGGCTTACAAACAAGAAAACAAAAAATATAATCTTTTCTCTTTATAATATAAGTATATATTATACCTTTGAAGTTATATGACTTTTCGAAATTATGTGCGTATTGATTGACAATTATCGCCTGCTCCGTGACTCGGAGAGCACGTTAAGCCGTCGGTCCCGGCTGCGATGAACATCTATGGCAGTCGTTATTGGGAGAGTGTCGGCACAAAAGATCCCACTGGGTCAAAGTGTCGCCGGGCTGCACTGACTGGCCCCCACATAAGATACATACATACATATATTATACCTGATCCTAATATCATATTACCAGTGGCAGCATTTGGCATTGTACTTTTAGTCAATATTGAGATCCTGAGGACCAGGTTCCATACTTTTTTAATTGTTTTTGCCCGCTTGTTATTTAGTTGGGAGGTGTATTATCGATACTTAACCTCACTATTGAGACATTGTGCGTAAGTGACCGAGGTGAAGAGTTGTATAGTTATCAATACCACCTCAGAAAGATAATTGGAGATAGATATTGCTATCGATATTGGATGCTGGCTACAGAAGCTTTAAATAGTATATCCCGCTTAATGCTGACTCTTTACAGCCCTCTAGGAAACTAAAATGGGTAATACTACTATGATACTATCATTCTGTGTATCATCAGTCGCCAAACAGATTTACTTACGTGCCGACTATATATGACCGTTCTTCTTCTCCCATTCTTTATGTTAGACAGAGCCACAGTTGTGAACCACATATTATAGTTGTTCAGAGTCTGGGTGTTATTTTGTTCCGTTGTATGAATATTTGTAAAGTTCCCCGCGACCCAGGATATACTCATAGCGAGGTATTGGTCTTCATAAAAAATTAAAACACCAAAAATATAAAAAATATCTCTTTCATTGTCAAAGAACAGAGACATCTTAATGTGCGGCAATAATTGCTTACTAGGTGGGCCTCTTGAACGTCTAATAATATCATTGTCGTCATCATCACTTGTCAAGTCAAGAAGCCCTTAGTAAAATTTTAATGAAACAACAAGATAATTATTGAAGGAGACAGCTTGCTGCGTTTGCAAAGCGCAAAATCAGTCACGTCTCCGATCACTGAAACAACTGAATTACGTGCGCTTATATAAGGAATGACGTCATAAAATTAAAATGAAAACGCCAACCGTCGCTGAACACGTCTCGAACTTTTGCAGAGCTAGCAAAAAACTTAATATTTTTCCATTTGTATCACTTCTGCAGATAATCTTGAACGTGGGTACAAGACGTGACTGGCTTGTGGATGTGCCAAGCTTTGGTTTCTGTCGTCGCGATTTTTGATTCTGAACGTTGATTTTATTTTGGGAGATTATTAATACAATTTAGATGTGTTTAAATATTTTTATCCCAATTTCGCAACAGTGCGTTTATTTTATAAAGTCTCAAACTCGTCAATAGGCATATTGCATGAAGAGACTTTAAACAATCTTTTGCATTGGTTTCTGAATGCTACGGCTAGTCTTTCTTGCGAGGTTTAAAGGTAAATACCGCTGTCGAACACCTGGCTCGTTTATCACCACTGGTACCATAAATGCACATAAAAAGACCTCGTATATCTTCGACTCGACAAGAGTTTTCTGACTTGTCGCAATTTAACCAGGACTGATATTAGCTTTTATACATTTGTTACTGATGTCAACATGGCTTTATATGGTCTTGTGTATTCGTAATGTGCCCCCACGCGTTCTTTCTAAGAATTAAGTAATAATTTGCAAGAAATATGACTGACCTTGGACCAGTCCAATTTCCAGTGAGGGTTTATTATTCTGTCTGTAGTGGATCATTTTATTAATTATGTTTGTATAAACTTCACATTGGCAATGTGGTTATGAGGTGTAAAAGAAAAGCCTGTTTGTTTGTCACTTTACCACATGGGTTCAGGACAGCTATATTTTTGGAATTGCGTAATAGATTGCGTGCCTATTACCGTCTACATTTCCAGACACTGTGCTGTTACTGAAAATTACTTGTTGGAAATCACTTTTATGAAGTTGAGGTACATTCAGTTATCGGCAATCTGGCCTGGAAAGTCAAGGCAAAAGACCATGCATTAGAAATCGTCTTATGTATATTTGACAGTGCAAAGTTGGCAAAATATATACTAAGGAAGGAGATAGATAGAGGAAACAAACTTGGAGAGGTGGTAATATTTTTCCAGTGTTAACAATCGGGGATAATTCAGGCGAGCGTGTACACAAGCTTAATACGTGACCGGAGTGAAGATCCTATCATATTCTCTGTTCTCACTCATGTCACGTCTCGATTGGCATTAGTAAGTGTGATGTATATTACATTCGAACAGCATCTGTTTGAGCCATTGTTGTGTCACTGCTGTCCTTGACCAAATAAGCAACCGTTAGTTATACGTATGACATGGATTCTTCTGCAGACCGATTATTTATATTTATATATGGTTTAAGACATTTTTATTTTCTCAAAGATTACATAAATCACTTATTTATAGAATAAATTATCTATTTACTATAAATAATTTTTCAAATTGCTTTGTCCAGAAGCATATGGTCGATGATTAAATATCAAATTCGCTACGGAATGTCTGACCTTTACAACCAGAACAGGCAACAATATTTTAAGGTCAAGAAAGATAAGATTGCAAGCTTTAGATCGCAAAAGTATTTTGAGAATACTGCTTCCGTAAATTGACAGGTGTAGATATTTTATCTGTAACTTCTGCATCATGGAGATTGAAAGATCATAATATTCCCATTGACTGTCACGTTGCGATTGCGATGTGACAACGCAAATATTCACATGGTATTGCTTTGCAATTCGACTTGATTGATCGTTCGAGTGCATGGATGACGTAGTGGTTTAAGTAGTTGCCTCGCACTGCCACTACGCCGAGTGGTGTGGGTTCGAGTCCAACATTTGTGATTCACAAATAGTTGTTGAGTCTCGGTGTTCTTTGTGTCCGTTGTTTGATGTTTGTAAAGTCCCCGCGACACAGAATACATTCCTAGAGAATACAAAAAAATCATGGATTCCTTTGCTTTTTTTATATAGTCGGCCTCGATGGCGTAGTGGTAGTGTAACCGACTGACACGCCGGAGGTCGCGGGCTCGATTCCCGTACAAGTCAATCATTTGTGTGCATGAACATGGATGTTTGTCTTGGTCTGGGGGTTTCTATGTATAATATGTAAGTATTTACAAAAAAAGAAGTATATATGTATGTGTGTGAACATGTTTATCCATTGTCTAGTACCCATAGTACAAGCTCTGCTTAGTTTGGGCTAGGTGGTGTTGTGTGTATGTGGTAGAATATTATATTATTATTATTATACAGGTTTGCAATATTCCAAAACAGTGTCAGACAGACATAACTGTCTCGACAGCGCAGCGATTACTTACTTAGCTATTAGATGTGTATACGACTGCTGTGCATGAGGTCTTTGGTTTGATTACCGTGTCTGGCAAAGTGTTATAGGGCTTTTCTTACAATAAATTCTCAGTAGCAACAAGGGGTCTGTGCTGTGCTAGGCAATAGGCTCGCCCTCCATTATACATAGAACCTTAACCATAGCTGGTTAAATTATGATATAACTCTGCCTGTCCTTTCGGTGATACGGGTATGGGACTTTGTACGTATGCAAAAAGCTAATTTTGTATCGGCTTCTCAATAACAAGTGAAAATATTTCGAGATAACTGCTTAGTAGAGGTCTAATAATATTAAATCTAGTTGGAACTTTTTGTCTCCGTTGAATTTATGTCAATATTACGTGACTGTAAATATCAAAGACGAAGTTTTATTTGTTACAAGATCTGTAATATTAAAGATTGAAGATGACTTTGATAGAAAGGGATGAAATAATAAGACGACTGTTTAAAATTGGAAGAAACACCTTTTAACGATGAAAGCCGAATTTTTGTAATAAATCATGTTCAACATACGCTTTTGATGTAGTAATAATATAATAAACATCAAATATGAATTAAAATACAATTTATATATATATATAAATTTTTGTCCGCTGCTTTGCTTGCGTTAATGTAGATTATGTCAACATATTTGTATCCTTCGGTACTTTTTTCTGGATGAAAGGTACCTTGTGTCTTTTTCTGTTCCTCTGATAACGTGTCTGCGTATAAATTTCATGATGATCGGTCGAGAAGTTAAGGCGTGTAAGCGTAACAAACAACCAAACAAACTCACATTCGCATTTATTATATTAGGAGGAAACCATGTGTTGCTTATAACACTGTGACTAGATCGGAACTCATTTTGACCGATTTTTTATTACGAGAATTTGCACGCAATAATTTAGCTTAAATGTTGCAGCCCGGGTGGCGGAGTAGAGTGCCTTTATCGCACAGTAGATCGTAGTCAAACAAACCTACAATTCTATCTGCGCCATACTCAACGGCATTTAACATTTATTTACTGACTGTGACTCCTTGGATTACCAAGATTATACAAAGTAAACAACTATAAATATGTTTAATTTTTACTAAGGAGTCACTTGAGTTATCATTGAATGTTACTGAAATTGGTGGTTATAAATAATCTTATTTTTGTATCCAAGCTACTAATTTTATTTATTTTTTAAAAGACATTCACCCTTCAGTCACTAGGAATTATTCCTGTGTCGCGGGGTATTTTACAAACATTCAAACAACGGACACAAAGAACACCCAACGTAACATTTGCAGATCACACATATTTTTGTCCCATGTGTGATTCGAACGTCGCTTCGCTATTGCCACTACGGCGAGTGTTCTGTACTCGGCGTATTGGAAGTGGCGAGGTGATTGCTTAAACCACTACGCCATCCATGCAGTCCAAATAAATGGCTACGAGACCGTACGAGACCGTACGCCCCTTGACTTTCACCCCTTTCATTACGTCGACGGGGCCTATTTTTGGGTGAATTTAAGAAGAAACCTAACAAATACCTACTAGCGGGCGAACCTTGAGGGGCGAACGGGCTCGTAACTAAATAAATACATCTGCAATGGTTTTAAGCTCTTATGCAATCCAGTGGAGTACCTAACCATCTTAGTTAAGCTGTATCTTCTACATACGTATAGACTCACGCTTGTAAATCCTCGAGAGGGTAGATAGATATGTCTTTAATCCAGTCTTTGCCTGTTACATTTCCTATGCGTAAAAATATACCACGGTATCAACGCAGCAGTATCTTTTATATCGTCTTCATACCCAAAAAAACATCATCCATCACACAAACATTACTAAATCAGGAAAGGTTAAACACGAGTAAAACAAGGAAACAACGTTAGTTCCATCCCATTCACAAGACGGATAGCTTCCGTCGTGTGATGAATTTATCATTGTACCGGGAACAGACGGACTTATGTGGGTCGGCTAGGGTTACCATTCGATCTATTTGATCGTACGGGACTATCATTATCATTTTTTATAGCCATGGTAAGCGGTAATTCCCGCTATATCTATATAGATGTGTTCACAGAACACAATAATGTTTATAAATAGCATGGCTGTTCCCTTAGTACTTATAATAATATTAGTATTCATATTATTATATAAACTGTCATATTGCTGAGCACGGGCCTCTTCTCTTCTCTTCCACGCGAAGAGTTAGGCCATAGTCCATCACGCTGGCCCAGTGCGGGTTTGCAAACTTCACGTATCTCCGAGAACATTATGGAGAACTGTCAGACATGCAGGTTTCCTCACGATGTGTTTTTAGTATAGGGTCGCTAACTCAAGTTATCTGTATGTATTGCAACGCCTTGAGGACTGCCTTAATGGTTACCGGGGCATAAATATACGTTTTTGTTTAAGGTTAATCGTGATATATCTCGGGTTTGGCTAAATGTTACTGAGTTTTTGTGATAGATTTTCATTAGTAGCAAGGGGTCTAAAACAGTTTTAAGGGATATATAGATACCAGCTGTCCCCTGCGGTTTCACCCGCGTTTATAATAACTGCTCTGTTCCCGTAGGTCGTATCGTGATGTTAGGTACCATATATCTTTCTATACTAAAATGTCTACTGGTAGTTTTAGTAGATAATCGCGTTAAAATAAACAATCTCTTTAGCTTTATAATATTAGATGTTTGTATGTATGTTATTGACTTTTCGAAATTATGTGCGTATTGATTGACAATTATCGCCTGCTCCGTGCCTCGGAGAGCACGTTAAGCCGTCGGTCCCAGCTGCCATGAACATATATGGCAGTCGTTATTGGGAAAGTCAGTACCCTCTAATATCCTGACACTGGTCTAGCCTTAGGGTATCATTAACCTTCGGGTTGCGCAGGTCAGGTGGCAGCCGCACCGTGTAAAAATGATATCCAGTCAAATCCGGTTAGACTAGAAAAGCCGCAAGTGACTTGGGAATAATTAAGGCTAGGGAGAAGAAGTATGTATGTTATTGTAAAGCCATAAATTAGATCAGGATATCTCCTGACCTAATTTATGGCTTTACAATAACATAGAGAATATTTTAAGTCGTTCTAATGAGCATTAGATACGGTAGTATTTAATGCTCATTAGAACGACTTAAAATATTCTCCTGGAGAAGTAGTTCTGATCCGATTATGGGACGTTAAAGCGCCGGCGCGGTCTGGTGGGTATTGCCTCATATTAATCTCTTTTGTTTTCATACTCCTGTATCGTTACAGTCGTAATATTGTGCTAGACAAACGCCCTTTGTATATTTCGGGTTATTATTCAAATAATTTAGTTAGTTCAGCTGGTGACGTTTTTTTCATGAACTTATAATTTTTCATTAAGAATAAATAAAATAAGAATATTAATTTCTTCGGTTTTTCTCTTATCTTCATAGCAATTGTGTTGAGCTAAGTTTATTCTTCCTGTGTCTAGTATAGTTATTGCTTAAGTTTAGTAACAGTTTTCAATTATAAGATATATTACATAAGCTATACAAATTCTGGTCAAAACGCCAGATCTATTCCTTAACTTATCATATGTGGCGATTGGCAAATCAACTCTTATTGGATTGAAGAATATAATCTATAAATTAGTTAAATGTGACATAATTCAAAATTTATATTTGTGTTGTCCTCAGGTCTTTCTGCTTACACACTGCAGGCACTTGGTGAGTAAGTTTAGTACGATTACTTTAGCAGAAAAATATAGAGAATTTGTGGCTATGAGTTTTTATAGCTCCAGAAGCATCTTCATTCTCTTTTAATACTTTTCTCGATGGCGCGGCAGCAGTCAATGCGACTGCTGTGTGTGATCTCAGGTTCGATACCTGGATCAAGTAACTAGTTATTAGGTTTTCTGTCAAGAACAATCTCTAGTCTGGTACTGCCAGGTAAACGAAATTGACTCATCTATATTAGAGGCGCTATATTTGGCCCATTATTGGTACAATGAAGGTGTAACACACTTCTGCCAACCCTTTCGGGGATATAGGCTTAATAACTAGACTATTCTGAAAGCGCTTAGTGCCTACGACACATTACTTCCCCCTTCAGAAATAAAATCGTCTCATTTTGAAAGACCGATTAACCGAGTCGTTTTCCGTCATAAATTTTTAAGTCGCGTGGTAAACCTTCGGTTCGTATTAAAAGACGTGCCTTTTTGTGTCAGGACAGTCTGATTAAAATGGTATGGATGGCTACACTACTACATGCATGTAATATTGTGTCCTATATATAAAATATCGCCGTCAGACAGTTACTGAAGTCTAGCCGATTCAGCGGTTTGGGTTAGTAGTTCCAAAAGCTACTGGAAAATAAGAAATGTTGTTAATGTATAGCTCAAGAGAGTGCTTGTTTTCTTTCGACGTTAATGTTTCAATAGCAGGAATCGAGAAACAAAAAACATTTATCACGTCGTGAATCTGTGGTTGGAGGTTTGGCTAAGAGGGAAAAATAATCCCTGCTGCGCCAGATTTTACTAGCATTTAAACAACGGACACGAAGAAAACGAAATGTGTTTACTAGTGGAACACACTTATTTTGTCTAGTGTAGGAATGTGGAGTGGTGGAGTGGTAGTGGAGTTTTTACAATGGTGAGGTTACAACTTAAATAATTAAAATTGATTGTAAGATATTTGGTTTAATGAAAATTTTGATATTTTCACTAAGTATTGAAAGTAGCCTACAACCTACTGGAGAATCAAAACTGTCTGATAGATGCGCTGCTCATCACGACTGACTGAACTTGTACAAATACCGATAAAGATTAATGGAAGCATTTATCTACGTCGTTTACAAGTATTAACGATCAGGAAGGGAGGCTTTAGGCACAAATGACATCTTTACAGATGGCCGCCGACATAATAGGATACAAAAAGCAGACGCACTCACACAAAGACACCCGTGTACAGAGAGCAAGGAACAAGTCGACCGAATGTAACTGCATTTGCTCATTTGATACCAGATTGCTTCGCATTTCATACATAGTCTCAGGACTATATTCCAGACGGGATAAGCCGGGGTATATTACACGGGTATATAAACATTTCGCCAGCATTGATTTTAGGTCACACGTAAAGCGGGTGAGATTGCCGTCTACCGAGCACCGCTCCATGCACCTAGCTGCTACTGAGAAATATAAAAATATCAATAACCACAAAAATATTTCAGCGCCAATAATACTCCTAGCCTGCTCCTCAACTGCCTCCGTGCCGCAGCGGTAGTGAATGCGACTGCTGTGCATGAGGTCCCGGGTTAGAATACCAGGTCGGGCTAACAAAAAGTTATTGAGTATTTCTGTTAAGAAATTTCAATAGCAGCCCGGAGTTAGAAAGTTGGCGGTGTTAGACACCCCCGTGTCTCGGAAAGCACGAAAAGCCATTGGTTCTGCACCTGATCTCTCTCCGATCGTGTCGGATTACCGTCCCATCGGATCATGAGAGTTAGGGAACAGAGAGTGCACTTGTGTTTGCGCACACGCTTGTGCACTATAACATCTCCTGGCCAGTCTCCGTTAAGATTGGCTGCCGTGACTGAAATTCGGTATGGAGGACATTATTACTCCTAGCCTAGGAACCTTAAAATGACTGGTATACGGCAATAAGCTTGTTACGCTTATTCATACGAGAGAATTATGAATATAGTTGACGAAATGTAGACGTAATATATTTGTTAGGATGTCTGGGATGTTTATCTCTAGTTTTCCCTTAAAAGGATTTGGATGTCATTTGGTCTTGGCACGTAGATAGACCACGGACCATGAGACAAATGTGTAATCCACATACAATTGTGTCATGTCTGGGTGTTCTTTATGTCCGTTGTCTAAATATTTGTTAGGATCCTCGCAAAACAGTAATTATTCACAGTGCTCGCACAATTTCTTTGTAACAAAAAATATATTTATAATAGGATGATATATCAATTGACTGTTCGTTAACTTTAAAGGGTTAGTCATCTGGGTGTAATATCTTAATTAATGTTCCTATTATTAAATTTGTAATTGATAGCCGGACGTCATTTGTAGTCATATAAATGTCATGTTGTCTCAATAAATCAATCTGTTATGTGACAGCTAAGCACTTCTGCTATACGTTTATTGTTGTGTTCATTTATTCGACAGTTTGTTAATAAATAGATTTACGTCTGTTTTCCGGAGCATGAGACAGATATTTTGGATTTTCACTTGGTATACATAACTCTCTACCTTGATTCACTTGCATTACGTTCTTTATGCACGCTCATTGGTTAAGGACATGGCCTATCTTTAGATCCGTTCTGTTTCTAATCTGCTCATAGACCATTCGCCAGGCTTTTTAACTTGACTTTGGAGTTTGACTATGTTATGAATTATGTTCCGATTGCCTTCTGTAAGGGATGAGACCATGTTAGTTCACGGTTGGACCACCATTTAGTTCCGATAGTTTATAAAACGTGTCGGACTGACATATAGCTCACTTGTCTAAAGAAAATTAAAAATGTCATTTGTATTTTATATGTAAAATATCTTTAAGCTAAAATCATGACCTAACTAGGATGATACGTGAAAGAAGTCTCTCCGACTAACTCGGAGGCGCAGCGGTTGTTAATGAGGTTTTCGATGTTCTGATCAGGCAAAGTGTTATAGAGCTTTTCTCTTTAAAAAATCTCTATAGCAGCTCTGAGTCTGCAATAGGCTCGCTTCACGCTTTTTGTTACTTTGGACCTGAATTCACTTTCGCTCACTAACCTAATTTAAAACCGTAGTTAAAAACAGTGTAATACTGAACACACCTCTGCCTTCACCTTTAAGGATATAGTCGTAAGACTATGTATGTAAGTAAAACTAGGACAATATAACAACACACACTTTCACATTTATAATATTGGAATATGTAATAAATAATGGAAGGAGGGATAATTATGCCTTCAACACAATCAACTATCCAATTGAGTTACGTACATTCGTCAAATTACCGCAGCCCTTCGTGACTCGACGAAAGCCATAATAATATAATAGTATAACAATAAAATACATTATAGTCTATAAGGCTCAATTCACACCGAGACGACTGGTTGTCGGCAGTAGCACTTTAAGATTTATCTTCATAGATTGCTTTTGGCAGTCAAAGGATAGAATGTGGAGAATTAAACTAAAATAAAAAAATATCAATTTCTATATTAGTATTGCTAATCACCGATAGAAGCACCATTCAAACGATACAATAACCATAACACGTAATTTTGGCGAAATAAAATGAACGTGACTTTAAGTCGGCTTCGGTGGCGTAGTGGTTAGTGTAACCGACTGCCACGCACAAGTCAAACATTTGTGTGCATGGACATGGATATTTGTCTTGGTCTGGGTGTTTCTATGTATAATATGTACGTATTTACAAAAAAAAAGTATGTATGTATGTTTATCCATTGTCTAGTACCCATAGTACAAGCTCTGCTTAGTTTGGGCTAGATGGTGTTGTGTGTATGTGGTAGATTATTATTATTATTAATATTATTAAACATACGGTATTTTAAATTTTTTGATTCTATTTACATTTACACTTTCCTATAAATTTTAGTTACTTTTAAATAGTCTCGCCATAAGTGTCGTAACCTATCTATGGCTGCTGAAAATCAATCAAAACGTCTGTAATAATTAAAATATAAAAATGTTCAAAAACGTCAAAACAGTTCAAATAACAGCGATTAAATCTTTCGATATTTTGTCGAAGTTTAGCCACTATCGACCATCTCTTCGTTCGACTACTTCTGTTTAGTTTGCCGTCTGTGTCTATTCGGTGTGAATCGAGCCTAATAATAAAATAGTTGGCTATGAATTCTCAAGGACGCAGGATAAGCTTATATTTGAGTTACGCATTCGACTATCGGATTTGGCATCCATTGCGGTAATAAAAGTGAAATCGATGACAAAAGATAGCTTATATATTACAAGCACTGTGGAAATAATGTTTTTGTAGTCTGTATTGTAATTTTATTGTGCAAAAATTGCTTTTGTACCCGGGTTACATTAGCAAATTGATGCATTGAAATTAAACTGCTTTATACGAATTTTATTGCGATGTTCATTAACACTTTTATTACATAATTTTGAAAATATTACACTACTAATGATTCTCATGTATGCAGTGAAAGTTGAGTATGGCAAAAGAAGCATGAGAGCAGAATAAATGCTGAAGAAATGAGAGCGCTGAGAAATATATGTGGTGTGACTCTGAAAGATAGAATAAGGAATAGTGTGATTAGAGAAAGATGCGGCATGAAAGTGGATATAGTGACAAGAATAGAAAAGGGTATGTTAAGTTGGATTGGGCATGTAGAAAGAATGAACGAGGAAAGACTGATTAAGAAAGTTTATAAGGCTAGTGTGAATGGAACAGTCGCAAGAGAAAGACCTAGGCGAACGTTTCTTGATCAGATCGGAGGTGTTCTGGACAAAGGCCAGGTTAAGAACACCTTGAACCGACGGGCGTGTATGAGGAATGTGATGAAAGCGAATGAAGCCAGAGAAGTGTGTCAGGATCGTAGCAAATGGAAATCCGTAGTATCTGCCTACCCCTCTGGGAAACAGGCGTGAATCTATGTATGTATGTATGTAATGATTCTGTAAGACTAGGTATTTTATCTGTTTAAAATTATTAAACTATTTAGATTTAAATTTACACTTTCCCTGACATTTCGGTTGCTTTTCACCAGCCATGTTCACGGGGAGACTGGACGAGAGTTAATAATCATCGCGATAAAATCCAGTTTAATTTCAATTACATTCGCGTAACCGTAAGACAATATTATGCCTCAATAGGCATTTGTTCAAATGGTATGGGGCATATAAACTAGGTATTGATGCGAACTATGTGATGCGTTTACCGTCGAAGAGCATTTAATTTTGATTTAGACTACAGCAAAAATGCAATTTCAACACGCGCAGTCCAATTTGGCATGTATCTTCACACTAGTCGTCTGTTTAAGTAGTCTGGAAACCCTACTTCATAATATCCCAGTTTTGATACCACTGTATCTTGAGTATGTACAAGTCCAAAAGGATTAACAGACGTGCTTATGTAATGTTGCCGGCTATAGTATTAAGTCCCACGTTAGAGGAGGCAATCCTATTGGTGGTTAGTGGTGACTGGCCACAGGTCCTGTAGGACTACCATAAAATGTCTATCCGAAACTTCGAACTGTAGAAAAAACCTACAATGAAATTTCTTTGGATTTCTTTCTTTTAAATTTATGGTAATCCATTGTTCAGACTATTTCATGAAAGGGATTAGGACAATCAAGAGGTTACGTACTGAAAACCTGTACGAATCTCGATGTAAATATGTTTCATGGTACGCACAGTTGGCACGAAACTACAGCATTTACGTTTCATGGTAGGCACGGTAGGCCTACTGACTACGTGATGCTACTAAGAATATTTTTCCATCAAGACCTGATCCTTTTTCAGCCCTGGCATAGAACGAGAATTCATGCTCTCGCATTTATATCGCTGCTACCAAAGCATGCAACCGAATCAACGAATCAGTTTTAAGATGTTGATTAACCGACGGACAAGCATAAACATATCGAGCCCCGACATGTTGTAATATGTGTTATTATTTATTATTCTCATACCATGTTTCTTCCACATGACAACTACGGCTATTTTTAAATACGCCTTCAAAGTAACACAATAAATATTGACCTTTATTATGTAACACATAAAGCTAAAAATAAAACGCACTATTGTCAATAACAGTTCTGTAAATAGACGGTCTGAATTGGACTTTAAGTTTTAGGATGTATGGTTGAAAGTGTATTGTGTGATGTTTTACGCAATATTTAATGCGTGTACCAGAGAAATATAACAGGCATGGTCAGGATGTGAAGGAATGGTGATCTCAATTACTAGTGTGACGGCACGCGGTACTAGCTTGGTGATAGATACTGAGGCTGCTTGCTGTTCGTTAAGGGTTCAATTCATAGGCCAGGCCAACAATAAGTTGTTGGGTTTTCTATCAAGAAATTTTTAACAGCAGCTCGAATTTAGTTACTGTATGGATGGCGTAGTGGTTTAAGCGGTTGCTGCGCCGCTGCTACTGAGCCGAGTGTTGTGGTTTGTGTGATTCACAAATGGTTGTTCCGAGTCTGGGTGTTCTTTGTGTCCGTTGCTTCAATGTTTGTAAAGTCCCCAGCGACACAAAAATTATAACTTGTGCGGGAGTTGTCTTAAAAAAAAAAAAAAGTTGATGGTACACATCCTCGTGCCTAGTAAAGCACTTAAAGCCATTGGTCTTGGGCCAGATCTCTCTCCGATCGTGTCCGATTGTCGTCTCATTGAACTATGAGAGTAAGGGGAATAGAGAGTGCACTTGTATTTTGGCACACACTGTGCACTATAGTATCTTCTGATGGCTAGTCTCCATTAAGATTGGCCGATGTCTTTCGGTCTGGAGGACACTATTTTTTTGTACTGTGTTGGTGATCTGGCTGCTTAGCATTGTGACTTATAACTTCGAGTCACTGTTGTGTGAGAGCGAATGCATGTGTTAGTTAACTGTTGCTTTTGATGCGATGGTTATGGCGATGGAATCACGATCGATTGATTACCTTAGCATTGAAGGTTCCAAAAGATGTCTAGTAGATTGGAATCCTTAATTTGTCCATCGGTATTCGGACGACGGCGTCTAGACATAATGCTTTCGTCATTTTGTCTCGATATGGTTCAGCTCACAGTTTAATGGATCGTGTGAGTGAGACACCTGGAACTAAAAGTCTGCCATCATTTCCTTCATTGACTGCTCCTAAATCCTAAAGGACTTTACCACCGATGAAAAAGTAGAACGTTATTCTGTCTTCTTCACACTGTCTTTTTTTATAAATGCTCACCCATCTAATAAAATGAATGCGCCAATAGTCCTGAACATACCTCGAGGTATATTCAGGAATATTGTCGCATTCATCATACATTCCTCTAAGTATTTTTCAGCATCGTTACTTAGTTTTTCCTGAACCATATTTAAAAAACGAATATTCACCTATATACGCAACAATGAGTGTTCACAATAGCGGAGCAAACAAAGCTCGTCTGAATGCTATTCCGAGGAGACGCGTTCATTTCCCGTCTGAGGTCACTCAAATGAGCCCTACTTCTATTGTTACGTCGAAGGAATAATTATATTTTCTTTAAATTTTGCGTAACAGAAAGTTGCCCCTTTGAAACTTATATCTGCATAATATGATAGTCACTAAATTATTATTTACGGAGTGCTTCTTTACTCCCGAGATATATCTATGTTTATGCTTAGCTTTGCGACAGATCGACGCCTGCGTAGCATGCAAAATGTAACTATAATACACCCCCTTAAGGGATGAAAAATAAAAAATATCCGCTGCCTACGTCATGATATGGTCTGGCTAGATCAATGAATAACAGCGCTTGACGATATAAACTACTAAACGCACGGCTACTTCATGATAAAGTCAAACAATAATGATGATATCGTAAAATAGTTAGATTACTCACTGTTAAGAGGTGCTGATATCGTTTTGGTTTTGTGACGCTTTATGGTAGCGTACAGTTGATCTAATCAAAAAGCTAGGTAATAATAATGCCAATTGAGATAAAAGTGATGTGCAATTTCGTTACGACTCAAAACTATACTTAAAATATAGCTTCCTTCTTCATTTGGAATTTTTATTATCCCTATGATATGATGAAAGCCATAAATGTACGGGCTACGTACACTTCTTGATAAGTGATATAAAAGAGTAATATTATTAATAATTGCACTATTTTATTGATTACCGAAATAAGATGACAAACTTGATAATTATGCTAAATTATGATAAATGATTGATATGTTAATGAGTACACGATACGCTTGCTGAAAGTGAACTTTAGCATTTTTGTAAAATTCCAAAGTCTTTTCAAAATGATTGTCACGAAAATAAACTATGTTTTCGTCTTCATAATTAATGAGACGAGAGTGGTTCGATTCAAATTTTTCCAATATGAATCTAATGTGTCGTGTTTCCTGGTGATATAGTCGGTAGGTCGGCGATCGCGGCCTCTGTCTTCTTGAATGACGAAAGAAGCTGCTCCATCGCACCGACTATTTGCTTCTGATTAGCTAGAAAGTCTTCCATTTTATAAGTTAAAATTTGGAAAGATCTTACTTGAAAACTGCTTTATGTACAACCCTTGCTTGTTGCCGTAGTCACTGCGCGTACTTGCTCGCTCAGCACTGCTCGCTTGATAAACTTGATAGTCTCCGATTGTCACTAATCACTACTAGTCCTCACACGCGTATAGTCCTACTTTTACCAACACGCGCGAAAGGTCAATTAATGATATGGCCAAACGTGGATTGCCATATCATCAAACGTTGACGTTAAAACGGTATGGTCAGTTTTAGCTGGCCACATTATTAAATACAACCATTTCATGAAATGGTCGGGCACATCAATTGTAAGATCTAGCCATGACGTATCTATTACTGTAAAAGAGCACGCTAATGATTTAACCTAGTAATAATAATATTGCTATTTATATCCACACTTCTCAATTACCAGCGGGCTATCTCAGAAATGGTGTTTGTCGCAGTATTAAGTCGTGGGGGGCCGATCGTCGTATTCGCTCAATACACAACAATATTGCTGCGCTCGAAATAGACCGAACCCATTACTGCCATCACCATAAATGGTGACCAAGCGAATATGTTATGGGCACTAGCTTCCAATTTTTATGTTAGTTTTCTTTGTAAATTTTGAAGGTTTACAACGTCTGGGTGCATATTAAGGCTGATGTCTTTATTTTTCTTCCAAAGGTAGGCAGAGGTGTATTAGGTATTATACCATCTTCGCACTTGATTTTCGGATCCAGATGATAGAAGGCGAACCTTCCACTGTGTGCTCACCTGGCACATTGCTTTACTCAGTGCTGCCTAAGAATTTTCTACCTCTAGTAAATATTGCTTAAACTGGAAGTGAAGATCGCAGGACTAACGAGGCGCAGGGTTCGCCTATTATCCTCACTAACATAAAAAAATGCGTATGTGAGTTTGTTTGTTACGCTGTTGCGAGCGAAGTAGCGACTAGCAGGCAATATAAATATATATTTTTTTGTTATTATTGCGTTGGTAAAGAAAATAAGTGATGGTCCAGTGTAGAGACCCTTGGACGGACGCGCAAACGTCTCGAATCGGACGGCATACGTTGTCTTTTGACCGAAATAAAATTATGACTCGCTTTAATGGGCAAGAAAACATTGGGCGGAAACCCGCACTGACAGGGCCAGCATCGTGTAGTAGGGCGTAACGTGTCCCATACTGAGAGCCAACCGTACCTAGCAGTGGAACAGTTTATGAACAGGGCTGATAATCAATTGATCAGAAAGTAATCATTTCGTTGCCATCGATGCCACATGAGAATAATACCAATGACCCAGTATTCACAATTTTCTATGAAATAAATAACTAAATATTGCATCGGTCCATGATCACCGTTTTAGAAAACAAGATCTTACTTGAGGCGTAGAGCTACTCAGGCATGGGTTACTTCTTAATTAAAGTGTAAGCAAGATTGACCATTATGTTTCAAGCGTAAGGTTTTAATTACATTGTGGACACCTTTAGTTATATCTACGAATGTATATGTCAACCGTGGACAGGCCTTTCGTAAATTTTGTACTTAATCTATTTGTTGGTTGAACGATGCGTCAAGGAGCCTGACTTAGGAACACAATACGAAACTGTCTGGCTGCCATATTTTACATCAATCTGGCAGCCCCAAATTGAGCGAATTCAAAGCTTAAGTTGACTTTCATATATTTTCTTTATCATAATTGAACAATGTACAAAATATCTTCTTTGGTAAGCTCTTACTCCGTGTATTGTTATGATATAAATATTTCTTAAATAAATTGATCAAGTTACATCTCAATAGCTATCAGGGCACGTCGTGGGGGGTCGGCAGTTGTGGTCGCATACCATATAAGTAATATCCTATATTTATAACGTTTCTGTATTATACTGTTTATTTGTGAATGCCTTTTACACAGGGCTGGTACATACTTGCTTATTTTAAAAATAAATTACTGTAATGATAGATTGGTGAAATATAATCATGTCGTACAAATCGATTTTCGGACACAGCGGCCAATCTTAATGGAGACTAGCCATCTGTGCAGGAAATTTTATAATGCACAAGTGCGTGCGCAAACATAAGTGCACTCTCTATTCCTTCACTCTCATAGTCTGATGGGACGGCAATCCAACACGACCGGAGACAAATATTACCCTAGACATTTTACGCGTTTTAAAATGACGTACGTGCTCTCTCTAGATTCATGCCAACTTCATATTAGAATTAATTAAAATTGTATTAACAGATTCGGTATGAAGATAAACATTCCATCCTGGAGTTATATTTCAACATTGCCATAAGTTTTTCATACATTGCTTATTTTAGAATTTTATACGCCATAACTTTGGACTTTGATCGAACTATGAAAGCATTTACACGGCTACATTGAGCATAATTGGCTGAAGAATCTGTATGAAAAATTGTTTCGGTTCGGCCTCGTTAATGGTACGAGAACGTATATTGGGGCTAAAATACAGGCTTGTCTAGTTTGGGGTTAATGTAATACGGTATTTTTAATTATCTTTGAAAGTAAACTAACTATAATTATATTATATGTGTCTATCTGTGTGGCAAGTTTTATCTAAATCGGTCTAACGGTTTACGCGTGATTGAGTAACAAACATCCAAATCTTTAGGCATCTGCACAGACATTCACATTTATAAAATGTGACTGCACGGATAGCGCCTCAGTGAATCGCTTCGCCGCTGCTGCTGTGCTGTGTTCTAGATTTAAATCCCTCACGAGACAATTATTTGTGTCATCCACAAATAATTGTATGTTTGTAAAGTGCTCGTGGATTACACGACTGCTTACCATCAGGCAGAGTGTAGTCATTATGACAGACATTAATAAAAAACAGACCCTCGCGACATTGTTAATCCTTAGAACAAGTAGACATATTCATTTAAAAAGTAATATTTTGATGCGAGTTTGTTTCTTTGAAAGCGTTATAAACAAATTATTTCGTCACACGCCTTAAATTCTTGCCCGATCATCATGAAATTTTAAAGCACGCACGTTGTCAAGGGTACAAAAAAGGACATAGTTCCCGAGGATTAAAAATTTATTGACAAAATCTACATCAACGCGAGCGAAGTCACGGACAAAATATAGTAATATTATAGTAGGAAGTAGGATGTATTGTACAACCCTGTAATACTTAGCCACATGACGGCTTGCGTAGGAGTGGCGCGCTCTCGTAATTTTTATTACAACATCTGTATGTTAACGAGATACAGATATATGTGCGATCTTGATAATGGAACCCATCTATTGCTCTTATAGCTGACTTCATCACGTGTTAATTTGTTTTTTGAACGATATCTAACACTTTACGATGTACATATATTTCTAGTCCCTTATATTAAGCGTATTCCGCGCACAGAGAAACTAACAGATCTTGTTAGTCAAAGTCAAAAATCATTTATTCATTTAGGTCACAAAGTAACATTTATGAACATCAAAATATATAGGTTAGTGAGTTTACTAAGTTACTAAAGCTACATTTAGGTTACTTGCTAGGTTCAGGCAAAGGGTTGAGCCTATGAAAAGAAATCAGCTGTTAAACTCTCCAGCTTTGCTTGATGGCTGTATTTTGCTGGATTTATATCGGTGTTGCAATGTGTGGGATTTGAACCCAATTATTTCGCTGCAATGATACATAGATTACTGCTGCTTTATGTCTTTGGAATACGATTCTATTCTAGTCTTATCTATGCATTACTAATGCTTTATTAAATGGGCTACCGCCACTTCGACATAATTGGATTTTTCTGTATATTACTACCATTATTTATCTTAAAGATATAACTTCCGGACTTTTGTAATGCCTGCGTCGTGGGGGGCTTTTGAAACAACGGATATAAAATGCTTTTTTCCTTCTAACTATACCCATATTACCTATTTTTAACACTGACACTATAGTATCATTGATAATCGATTATTTATCATTCGAATGTGAAAATGCACAATAATATAATTATATTGTTGTTTCATAGTTAATCGTAGAATAATTTTGATTTGAGTTTCCAATTATATTGCATGCATAATATTAAGGTGAATTATGGAAAATCTTAGAACGGAGGAACACTCATTTTTGCAAATAATTATATGAATTTTAATGCAATAGTGCGCGTCACTAGTTTCCAATTCCCTACTCAGTTCAATAGACCATCGGATAAAAATGTATGGTGTTTTATCGGTCTTTTGAAGCGTGTTATTCATACTTACCCGTATGTGGTCTCGATTACAATAGATAATTGTTTAATATGCGGGTTAATTGACATTATTCGGCGTAATTTCAGAGGCATTATGTAATTATATCTTCTTTTTATTGACATCAACACAGGATGGATGAAATGGCGACAGATCTCGGGCACAATATGCGATCCTAAACTGCCTTTGAAATTAAAGGGTCGCATGTAAAAGGCGGTGATAAGGCCTGTCGTACTGTATGGAGCTGAGTGTTGGGCTACTAAGAAGATGGATGAGAAACGATTGCATGTAGCAGAGATGAGAATGTTACGATGGATGTGTGGAGTGACGAGAATGGACAGAATTAGGAATGAATACGTAAGAGGTAGTCTGAAAGTGGTGCCCATAGATGAGAAAGTGAAAGGAAATCGTTTGGCTTGGTATGGACATGTTATGCGAAGAGATGATACGTATGTAGGTAAGCAAGTGATGGATATGAGAGTAGAGGGACGAAAAGGGAGAGGAAGGCCAAGGAAAAGATGGATGGACTGTGTGAGGATGGATATGAAAGGAAAAGGGGTAAATGATCAGATGACGGGTGACAGAGAAGTATGGAAGCGAAGGACATACTGCGCCGACCCCAAATAAATTGGGACCAGGGCAAGAGAATGATGATGATCTTCTTTTTATTGACGTCCTTTACGAGGCGCTTCTCATACGCTTGTTTTTGACGTCCACGGTGAAGTACTTGGGTTGCCGGTTGACAACTTTATAGGGACCAGCGTATGGTGGTTCCAAGGCTCCTCTCACGCGGTCCTGCCGAACAAAAACGTGTGATGTTGTATGTAAGTCGCGTGGCACGTAGAATGATGACGTGTTGTGCCAGGCAGTTTGACGTGGAGACAGCTTCGCCATGTACGCGCGAAGACGCGTCGCGTACTGTGTGACGTCAGCAGTCAGGTAGTCGTCATCAGGGCACAGGAACTGACCGGGTAGGCGAAGAGGCTCGCCGTACACCAGCTCGGCAGCAGATGCTTGGAGGTCGTCCTTCCAGGCACTGCGCATGCCTAGAAGAACCAGTGGCAAAGCTTCGGTCCACTGCGATGCAGGAGCGTGGCACATGAGCGCCGCCTTGAGTTGGCGATGAAGGCGCTCAACTATGCCGTTGGCTGCTGGATGGTAGGCTGTCGTACGGAGATGGCGCGCCCCAACCAAGGCAGTGAGAGCCTTGAAAAGGTGGCACTCAAACTGGCGGCCACGATCTGTGGTCACCCGTTCAGGACAACCAAACCTGGCGATCCAGCCAGACACGAGGGCAGCAGCACAGGTCTCGGCGGTGATGTCCCGAAGCGGAAATGCCTCAGGCCATCGTGTAAACCTGTCGATCACGGTGAGGCAGTACCTATAATCATAAGACAGAGGTAATGGCCCTATGATGTCGAGGTGTATGTGGGAGAACCTCGAGGAAGGTGGAAGGAATGAGGAAAAGGGAGAAAAGGTGTGACGGGAGACTTTAGAAGTTTGGCATTTATCGCAATGCCGTGTCCACTCTCTACAATCTTTACGAATCCCTGGCCAAACAAATCTTTGTGTCACCAGTCGCACTGTAGCAGAACTGCCAGGATGGTGTAAAGTATGTAGCATCTCAAAGACTTGTTTGCGAAATTCGGGTGTTACGTACGGACGAAATGTAGATAGCGAAGTATCGCAGTAGACTGGTATGTTGCTCGACTCAGTACGTACCTTGCGCAATCTTAAGGCTGTACCGCGGGTAAGTAGCTCCTGCAGCTCCGGATCACTCTCCTGAGACCGCGCAAGAGACTGGTAATCAATTGTGCTGGCTATCTCCTCAACTCTTGACAACGCATCTGCGACGACATTATCCTGGCCAGGTATGAACCTTAAATCGGTCGTAAATTGCGCTATAAAATCGAGATACCTGTATTGTCTGGGTGAGCATTTGTCTCTGTTGAGCGAGAACGCAAATGTTAGCGGCTTGTGATCGGTAAATACAGTGAACGGCCTAGCTTCTACCATATGTCTAAAGTACTTGATGGCTTCGTACACTGCAAGTAGCTCGCGGTCGTATGGGCTATATTTCTTTTGAGAAGTACTTAATTTGCGTGAGAAGAAAGCTAAAGGATGCCAATTATTGGTCCCATCCTTGCGTTGCTGTAGTACAGCTCCAATAGCTACGTCAGAAGCGTCTGTAACTAAAGCAAGTTCAGCGGATGGATCAGGATGAGTAAGCAACGTAGCCTGCGATAGGGCAAGCTTGCAGTCATTAAAAGCTTGTGTCAGCTCTGGAGTGAGTGTGATAGGCTGTGAACCTTTGATGCGTGGTCCAGCTAGGATGTTAGTAAGCGGTGCTTGAATATGAGCGGCATGAGGAATAAAGCGACGGTAAAAATTAAGCATACCAAGGAAACGCTGTAGCTCCTTGACTGTTTTCGGCATAGCAAAGTCCTGGATAGCTTCAACCTTTGTTTCCAAAGGCTTAGTACCAGCTGCTGAAACCTGATAGCCAAGGAAAGTTATTTCAGAGAGACCAAACTTACACTTAGAAGTGTTCACCAATATTCCATATTGACTCAGGCGTTCAAATAACTGACGTAGGTGGTCCTGGTGAATTTCTGGAGAAGTGGAGAAAACCAGAATGTCATCGATGAAACCGTAGCAGAAATCCAGACCTAGAAGGACTTCATCGACGAATCTCTGAAACGTCTGAGCAGCATTCCTTAACCCGAACGTCATGTACGGGAATTCATATAAGCCGAAAGGTGTGGTGATGGCAGTTTTGGGGATATCAGCGCAATTTACAGCAATTTGATTGTATGCCTTCACCAGATCGATGGTGGAGAAGATTGTGCATCCTGAGAGCTGCGAAGAGAAGTCGTGGATGTGTCGTACAGGGTACCTGTCAGGGATGGTACGTGCGTTGAGTGCACGATAGTCACCGCATGGCCTCCATCCATCATCCTTCTTCTTCACCATGTGCAGAGCAGAAGACCATGGACTGTCCGACCGTCGTGCTGTGCCACAAGCGAGCATATCCTCGAACTCCTTTTTCGCTGCTTGACAGCGGACCGGATCGAGACGACGAGGTCTGCACGAGACTGGTGGACCTGGAGTTGTCCTAATGTGATGCAAGGTGTTATGCTTTGGAGAACAGCGAACGCCGGCAGGTCTGGTAATGGTAGGAAACTCCCGTAGAATTTTGTGGAATTCAGTCTTACCAGTGACGGTTTTGAGTGAAGCGATGTCCTCAGAAATCCCGGAATAGACAGCAGCTACAGATAAGGATGTGGTACCATCGACCAAGCGCTGGTTCTTGCAGTCTACCAGAAGATTGTAGTGGCTCAAAAAATCTACGCCAATGATAGGCTTGTTCACATCCGCGATTGTAAAATCCCATATGAAATTTCGTCGCAATCCTAAGTTTAATTGTAAGCATGCAGGTCCATAAGTGTGTATGACTGTGTTATTAGCCGCTACTAAGTCAAACTTGGACCTGGTACAGGGCGTCTTAATTGCAGATCGCGGAAAAACGCAAAGGTCTGAACCAGTGTCTACTAAAAACTGCATCTTAGAATTGCGATCGATGACGAACAGACGGCCTGATGTTAAGGGACAGTCGTGAGCCGCTACTGCCGACCGCCCTTGTTGTTTTCCGAGCGATAGGTACACGGCTGTCTGCATTTACGGGCGCTGTCACCATACGTGAAATGGTAAAAACAATGCGGATGGTCGGGTGGCGGTTGTCTCGGTTTAGAACGGCTGCGAATATTATTCTGCCTTTTCGAGCGAGACCTAGATCTAGAGCGAGAGCATTCGGATCGTTCTAACTTATTGGTTAGTAAAGCGACTTGCCTTGTAAGCTCGGCGATTTGGTGTGCCATGTCGTTGTGGGATGACGCCGGCGAGGTACTTGCAACCTGTGGTGTAGACGGTGCAATCTCGTATACCTTGTCGGCGAGTTCACCCAGCTTGTCCTTGTCGAGGTCCATCTGCGTCGCTATAACCGTCTGTATATTCTGCGGCAACCTGCTAGACCATAAAGTTAATAAAAAATCGGCAGGCACTGACGGACCAGCCAAACCTGATAGGTGACGTAAAAACTGCGATGGCTTCCTATCGCCGAGTTCCTCATGCATGAGGAGCTGTTTCACCCGCTTCTCCTGTGAAGCTGAGAGGCGTTTGATAAGCTCATTTTTTAATTTTAAATATTTATCGGTGGCGGGTGGGTTGGTAATCACGTCCTTCACCTCCACGGCGTATTGATGGTCTAGTTGTGCAACCAAGTAGTAAAATTTTGTTTCATCGGTGGTAATGCGGGATAAGGCAAACTGTGATTCCACTTGTGCGAACCACAACGCTGGCTCTTCTGGCCAAAACGGAGGTACACGCACACTGACACGCAACACCTCATCGCTAATTGTAGAATTCTCGCCACTTTTCACGCTCATTATGTTTGCACAAAATATAAAATAAAATCGCTCACCGCTTAAGGACCAAACCACAGTCAACGTAATCTCCGATTCCTTCGCCAGCAGATTCTTGCAACGATCAGCACACGATCACGTCGCGTCCGGGTTACGCGTTCAGATCACGTCGGGGTCACCAATTGTAGTCAAACTTGCACTACGATTATTTGCATTGACAAGGAATCGAAGCCGGTAAAAATGAAGAAAAAAATAAATAGAATAAATGAATACTGTTATTAATTTTGATGAGAAATAGTTTAATGATTTACTTATATAAAAATGAGTACAATTAGATGTAAGTAATTATCGCGATCCGAACAGAGTAGTGGTCGAATGTCGAGTGTCCGTCGCCGCATGCCAGCTACGACCTCTGCGCGTGCGCAAGGTTAAAAAACAACTTAGGTCGGCACGTGTAAGGCGGCGACCCAAGGCGCCTAAGCGGAGCGGTTTCGTTGCGGTGTGGTAGCGGATGATCGCCACAAGCTTACCGTGGAGACGAAATAGTTAGCATATAGTTGCTATGCCAAAGTGTTGTGTAAGGCTTTTCTAAAAGGACATTCCAGGTTTATATTGTATTGTAACACACAATTGTCTGCCCCTTCGGAATATAGACATGGAATTAGTCGCAGCATGAGGTCTAGTAATGTAATAATAGTAGTGCCCGATATACGGCTGTAAGTTCGACTCCAACATAATACACCTCTGTCTACGTGGAAATGTAGGCGTCTATTTATGTATTATCGAATCAACTTCTAAAGCAAAGGATAATTACAGACGATTGCCACATTACTTACTGTAATACTGATTCTTTGGAAAATTCAACCTGTGGTACCTAAATCTGATGACCCTGAACAGTTAAGACATGCTGATCCATCATTCATAATGCTAATAGTTTTTCTCTTAAGAATTCTACTGAGAATTCTTAAGCTGAAGCTTAATACATATAATGCTGTGTCTAGAAGTGAGCTGCTTGCACTTTCACCTCTCTTTAATACGTGGAAATTTTGGCATAACGCACCCCTATCCACAATAGACCTAAATAACTCCAAGGTACATTTTTATTTAACAAAAGAGTGCCCTTTTCTCATTCCCCCCAGCGCGCCACTTCGAGAATTGGGCTTCCGGTAACCGGAAAACGGTAAGAATACATTAAAAGGTAGCTAATTTTGCAGCTCATACATAAATTATATGATCCAGCGTGGGTGAGACTGAGCTTTATAAATGTTGTTTTTTAGTTTTTGTTGTATTATTCGAGGTCTGACTGCCTCTATAGTCAAGTAAGATTGGTTTGATTACTTGATGGCGTCAGTTATGAAGCGGTAGTCAATGCAATTGTCTCAGAGTCGACTTCAAAGTCAGGGCTTTCTATCAAAGAAATCCTTATCCTTATCCTTACTAATATTATAAATGCGAATGTGAGTTTGTTTGTTTGTTTATTTGATTTTAAGCTTTCAAATTTCACATAAACTTTGTCAGGGGTACAGAATAGGATTTAGTATACTAATCTAATGTAACCTATCCTACATTTACGCGAGCGAAGACGCGGACAAAATCTAGCAAATAAATAAATTAAACAATTACCTTACGCAATAATAGAAGCCACTTCCCACGATAGCAATCATAAGTAGACCCAAACACATTTTAGTCAGTTCGCGTGCGATATCACTTTAGGCAAAATGTCAATCACATTATGCGTTCGTGTGGGTAGTTTGAGGTCGAATATTATAATGTGACGTATTAACGTGTGGGATATGACCTTGTACTTTCTCCTTGTGTATGAAAAATTGAGGTGTCAGAAATTAAACTTTAAGATTTGGAAGTAATAGCAGCAGATTTCGTTAATAATTCGCGAATAGACCTACTATTAGACAAAACTGTCTACATCGTAAGAATAAGTCGGTCTAGTCTTTTTGTACATTTTTAAAGGACTCGCGTCTTACAGGCTCGTCAATCCTGGCGTAGTGGTTAGTGTAAATGACTGCCACGCCTGAGGTCGTGGGTTCGATTCCCGCACAAGTCAAACATTTGTGTGCATGAACATGGATGTTTGTCTTGGTCTGGGTGATAATATGTATGTATTTACAAAAAAAAAAGTATATATGTATGTTTATCCATTGTCTAGTATCCATAGTACAAGCTCTGCTTAGTTTGGGCTAGATGATATTGCGTGTATGTGAAAGAATATTATTATATTATTATTATATACATAGGAAATATCGTCGTTTCCTTCACAGGGTCGAGGAAATAGGATCTTCTTTTATAAAGTATCAGGTTTTCACCGAGGTTGGATACAGGTATTTCCTTTATATTCAAGAATGAGCGGCATTCCTTTCAAGGAATTAAGATCCGTGTTGCTTTACAAACATACAATTACCAGAAGTACATCCAGACTCGGAACTGCTGTGCAATCCTGTTAAATCTTACTACCAAACTCGCATCTAAGTCAGCTGTTATTATTTTAGTAGTTCATTACTATGATCGTCAATGGTTATTGGTGAGGCGACCATCGAGTTCAAGACGAAATTTTTAACAGAATATGTTGTAGTTGTATCTGTTTCAATGTTATGATACTTGACCGTTTGCTCGCTACGCTTGCCGAACATTTAATGATTTACATTTTATATAGGCATAAATTTATATTAGAATTCTAACAGTGCAAAATAAATTTGCTTATGTTAGCTTTACAGCAGGTGATGTGACATTTTGACTACCAGACGGAAGACCTGTCTAAAAACTCCATTATTTCTTGGCCTTGGTTAGTATGTTATTTTAACTAGCGAAGCCATATTGAGATCACTCCGTGAGATGTAGTCTGTGATAACAACGGCTGGGTCTTATTGTAAACAGTATTGTGTGCGTTGGCCTTGAACTGTGCCGTAAGGCCCGGTGTGTAGTGTTAAAACATACGAACGCAATGTATCTCATTCTTATTGATTTCTTATTCCTAAAAGACTACTCCCACACTTGAAATATTTCCTGTATCGCGGGCGGCTTTACAAACATTCAAACAACGGACACAAATAACTCACAGACTCTGAACAACTGTTTGCGGATCACACACATTTTTGTCTCGTGTCAGGAACGAACCAATATTCAAATTCAAATCTGAATTGCACCTGGCGTAGTGGCTAAACCACTACGCCATCCTTGTAGTAATACACTTCTGCTTACCCCATGGAGGACTAGGACGTAAGCCTATGTACTATGTATGTTATTTAAAGTGGTCTGTTGATTTAGGTACATAATATTGTCTTACATTTACGCAAATGAAATTATAAACTTTTTTTAAACATTACTGGCAGTTTGGGTTTCAAATTACTAGTAATCTTGTTAACTCCTCCAGCTAAGCTAGAATGCTTGTATTAGGAATAGGTTCACGTCAGCAGTGCAATGGGTGGGATTTGAATCCGCGACCTCTCGATCGCAAGTCCAATGCCTTATCGATTGGGCTACCGCCGCTTAACAATTTATACGGATTTTATCGCTTTGTTTATTTTAAAACACCAAACTTCTTCTCTCTTAGCCTTTATTATTCCCAAGTCACTTGGGGTCGGCTTTTCTAGTCTAACCGGATTTGACTGGATATCAGTTTTTACACGGAGCGGCTACCACCTGACCTCCGCAACCCGAACGCTAATGATACCCTAAGGCTAGACCAGTGTCAGGATATTAGAGGGTATACTGACTTTCCCAATAACGACTGCCATAGATGTTCATGGCAGCCGGGACCGACGGCTTAACGTGCTCTCCGTCTCTTTTTCTAAAACACCAAACTATAGATACTATTATTTAAGCTAATTAAATTATTATGGTGGCAATCGATCGTGAGTTTTGTATTTAATTCCTAGATCGAACAAAATGTTATGAGATTTTCTGCTAGGAAATTCTAAGAAACAGCGCGATGTCTAGAGATATACTTAATATAGGGGAGTCCGATTGTCCTTTATGACAAGGGTCCTTAAACTAAATGTGATAATATGTGAGTGTCGTACATATTTGCCTACCCTTTCGGGGATATAGTCGTGATACTATTTATGTTGTTTAAACTGGCCTGTTAACCCGGCGGCAAAGTGTACGTTTATCTGTCGCGCCATCGGAAGTTCTTGTGTTTGATTTCCGGGTCTAGTAAAATGTGATTAGGTTTCTGTTAAACAATTCTCAGTAGGCATGAGACGTATGTATGTATATTGTTTAAATTAGGTCGTTGATCTGCTGCGTAAGTTGCTGCTTATGGCTGCTATCGATATTGAGGTTTTGTATTTGATTCTAGGATCGTACAAAATGTTGTAAGTTTTCTTGTTTAGATAGGATTTTCTTGTTGGGATAGGCGTGAGATAAAGTATGTTCTTTAATCTGGCTCATTGTCTCCGCGGCATGAGTGTATGTTTATGCTTGCGGTCCGAGAGTTCTTGTGTTTGATTTCCGGGTCAAGTAAAATGTTATTGTAGGTTAAAGACGGCTCTGTCTGTTCCCCTGACAATTGCATGACGGTGAAAACGTTTAACCGAAATTTCATGATGATCGATCAAGTAGTTAAGGCGTGAAAGCGTTACAAACAAACTTACATTCGCATTTATCATATTAGTTAAGATTTATTTTATATGTTCCTGATAGTACATTCTCAGTAGCAGTACGATGTGTGGCAATGTGTCTGACAGACAGAACTGTAAAACAAGTTGCCTTAATGTGTCTGTAGGACATCTCTACTTACGTCTTTGAAAATATATAGGCGTGAATACATGTATATGGTAATAACCGACTGGACAACATAAACTGAGACTTTGTGCTGCAGAATTCGTGAAACAACGTTTTCGATGTGACTCCCCAGACTCCACTAAACGAAATTGCGGCATCGTGGGCACATTGTAGCATTTTTGCGAAAGTAAGATCTTCTATAGGTTTAATGTATTTCTTTTATAGTACAGACTATGAACAAGGGGAAGGACATTATTTTATTATTATTATTATTTCCGCCTGTATTTTCCCACTATAGGGCAAGGGCCTACCTCTCACTTTTTCACATCTCACGTATGCACCAGTCTCCTAAAGCTACTTAAGACTGCGCCGAGCGAAATGTGCCAAAACAGGCGGTCACAGTTAAGTTGATAAAATCAACACTTTTTGTTTAATACATATATAAAATATACATTTACCATAACAATGAATGTGTTTACAATTAATCTGTGTAAAAAACTTAAAACAATTAATATTTTCGCCTACAAAATTACGTAAATTTGCAAAAACGTAAGCTCGTGTTACGTGATTTTTAGATTATACCAGTAGAAATCTATCCTATTATACAGCTTAAATGAAACATAAATAGTTATATTACAATTTGTTCGTCCCAAATATTTAAGTTATTGGTTTGCAATAAAGATACATATTTATCAAAAAAGCACTTCAAATCCTCCATACAATTATACTATGGCGGCCGAACGCCGATTTGAATATCGAGCTCTGGTCATGCAGCCCAACCGCGTCTTACGCTCGGCGCAGTCTTAATTCGTCTCACCATGAGCGCATGGTCTACCACGTTGCCGCTTAGCACCATCTGGGATCCAGTTTGTGCTGATTTTAGTCTAAAAGCTCCGGCATGTAGCAAACGTGTATTGTTCAATCCCATTTGCGATTTTTATTTTGAAGACATAAAATACATAATATAACCATTTTTATGAGATGTACATATGAGACGATCGAAAGCGGAAGATTGCGTTTTCTGGATACCGTACGCAGTTCAAACACTTTGGGCTAGCTTACGATATAATGTGACACCTTTTATTTTTGTAGAAGCCTATCTACTATTTTGATCTATCTTTATACAATAGCAACCACTAATAGATCAGAAGTTTGACCAGCGAACAGGTTGTGAGTTCGAATCCTAGTCATAGCACTACCGACGTGAACCCACTCGTATACAACCATTTATAAGCTTTCTTGGAGAAGATAATAAAGTTTTTAATAATATGCTTCACATTTGTAATAATTCATGTGTCGCGGGGGACTTCACAAACATTCTAGCTACGGACACAAAGAACATAAGACTCGAATTAAGTATATCATTTGAGGCATTTTTTTTCCTGTGTTGGGATCAAATCTGCAACACTCGGCAGGTGCAATAGAGAGGCGACCATTTTAGACCAGAATAAAAAATTCTAATCTATTATAGAATTCCATTTGGTCATGACTTTATTGATTACATTCTCTGAATCTGCGGCGAGATCAAGATATGCTTTTCATAATAATTCATGAGTTGCTCAAATCTTGTTGAAATTTTCATATAATGGACTACTAAACCACCCAGACTCGTAACAACTATTTGTGGATCACACACTTTTATCCTGTTTGGGGATCAAACTCAAAACACTCGACGCTATGGCAATGGCAAGGCTGCCACTTAATTCACCATACGTGCCATTAAATTTTTCTTCGACGATACAATATTAATTGACATTCTCTCGGCGCCAGTCATGATACGGCTACAGAATTAGTCAGCAACGTTACACAACATAACTGTTTTATATTACTAATACCGTAAGTATGTAAACTTTAGTCATTGACTCACTATCGCTGAACACATCCTAGGTCCTAGTTTATCATGTTCTGACGTCAGTGAACCACTGGCCACTGTCAATACGAGCTCTCGATTTTAGATCCAATATATCGATCAATTGGCGAGACATTAGACAAGGAACTATTTATATATACATACATAGACGTAAGCCTATATCCCCGAAGAAATAAGCAGACCTTTGCTGCTTTGCTGCTCCTGTATTGCACAAACACATTTTGTCATCTATTGTTTTAAGTCCCACACAATAGTTGGGTAGTCTATAGCACTTCTGAGGCACAGTTCTAGACTTCGTGCTGCTACTCAGAATTTTTCGACAGAACCAGAAAACCCAACTGAAACTGCCTCACTTGTCAGTCTAAAGTAAGTCCTCATGCACATTAACACAGTCGCATTTACTTCTCCTGCGCCTCCGAGACAGTCTCATTATTTACGCTAGTATATTATATTTACAAACTGCACGGGTGTAATTCCGTACGTAGCCGGGACGGATTGATTATGTACTATTATATTCAAATTATTATATAATACCTATATACACAAATTATTTACAAGAAATATAAACTAAAGAGAAAAATACAACCTTTAAATTAAAAAGCATCATAATATTACTCCGCATCGTCGTCAATTGTTATATAATTAAAGTTTTAAGACTGCGCCGAGCGAAATGTGCCAAAACAGATGGTCACAGTTAAGTGAATAAAATTAACACTTTTTGTTTAATACAAATATAAAATACACATTGACCATAACAATGAATGTGTTTACAATTACGCCGTGTAAAAAACTTAAAATAATTAATATTTTCGTATACAAAATTACGTAAATATGCACGAAAAATGCAAAAACGTAAGCTCGCGTTACGTGATTTTTAGATTATAACAGTATAAATCTATCCTATTTTACAGCTTAAACAAAACATAAATAGTTATATTACAATTTGTCCGTCCAAAATATTTAAGTTATTAGTTGACAATAAAGATACATATTTATTAAAAAGCACTTCAAATCCTCCATACAATTTGACTATGGCGGCCGCGCGCCGATTTGAATATGCGCCGCACGAGCTCTGTCATTAATTCATTATCTGCCTTACGCTCGGCGCAGTCTTAAATTTAAAAACTACTCTTCTATATTTTTTTTCGTTTACAAAAACGTAAAGGTGCTAATTACTTATTAACTAATAGCCTAAAAAGGCAGTTCTCTGCGACCTTTTTCTTATCTAGAGCATTGTTATACCCGTCGTTACTTCTGAACGATAGGGTCGATTCGAATAATTTAAAGTAGAGTTTACAGGCAAAAATATAAAAAAATGCTTATTGCCAAAAACTATTTACAATGTTAAAAGTCATATCCTGTGGCCTACACTAGGCAAGCCTGTCTTGTGGGTACCTGGACGCGACTTTCTTCGTACATACATTGGTAGCTCTGGTACATAACCAGGTAGGTACATAACCAATCTTATTTGTCAAACTATTTTAAGATGGATAAGGAATAATATCATGATACCAATATCACCACTATTCGATTCCAGCCGTGTTTGAAGTTAATTATTGTGGCTTAACTATAATAGTTAGGCATATGCCATAGTGGACTTTTTCTGTGTGTAATGATGAGCACTATAAACATATAGTACACTATTTTATGTATGATCTATAGTTTCCGCAGCGCATTTAAAATATTGACTTTTATAGCCAAAATTTTAATAGCTTGGGTTACATCATTGTAACCCAAATGTTGGCTATAAAAGTTTGTTGTTGAGGCGCTCATAGCCAGTTGCACTCACTGATCGGTAAATGATTAGCAGGGGTAAGCGACGTTGGATGCGGTCAGTCTATAGATGAGTGACCGCTTAGTGGTATTTCATCTGAGCGTCTCCGTGCTTCGGAGGGCACGTCAAAAGTCGGTAGCGGTTGTTGTCAAATTGACAGCAGTCGTTAAGCCATGTCAGAGGCCTACGGGCGGCTTGAACACCTCTTGACAACAGGTTGGCCACTAACCACACGAAATACAAAACAAACGATCGTTGTAATTTAGGTAGGAATTAAAAATATTTTTACAAATAAAATATAGTCTATATGATTAGCTATTATTTTTTTAAATAGGTTAATAAGTTTTCGAGTTAAATCCTTACAAACAAACATAAAAACAAAATATCCAAATATCAAATCATTCCTCTTTATAATAATATTTGTCGGCCTCGGTGGCGTAGTGGTTAGTGTAACTGACTGCCACGCCTGAGGTCGCGGGTTCGATTCCCGCACAAGTCAAACATTTGTGTGCATGAACATGGATGTTTGTCTTGGTCTGGGTGTTTCTATGTATAATATGTATGTGTTTACAAAAAAAAAAAGTATATATGTATGTTTATCCATTGTCTAGTACCCATAGTACAAGCTCTGCTTAGTTTGGGCTAGATGGTGTTGTGTGTATGTGGTAGAATATTATTATTATTATTATTATAATATTAGTATAGACTAGCTTCCTTTTAAGATTTAGCTTACAAGTTCAGAGAAATCCTACATGCAGATTTGATTCTTGGGTCGGACAGTGTTATGGAAATCTCTGATAGAATTATTCCCGTTAGACGCAAAAGGCTTGTCGGAAAACGAAAGCAAGTCATTGCCTTTTATTGAACCTACCATAAACCTTAGTCGGCAAAATTCGGTGTAATACATGTTTTTCTGCCTATAGCTACGTTTGTGTACACGTAACCGCGTTTGATTGTCATTACCCGTGTTTAAGTCGATGACACATACGCGCGTGGCTCGTGCGTGCTTTGATTTATAATAGGAGAAGTGCCCTCGTAACGATTAATCACGGGGTACTGACGCGCCCACTAGTGCGGAAAATTGCTGCACTTTGTGACTGGGATGTTTGTTTTTGAGGCGATTTCTGTTGTGCGTAAGAACATGTACAGAGTAATTTACAGACAGTACTAAAGATTTAGGAAGAACAGTATGCAATTTTAATAGAATTTGGTTTCTAACACCATAAAGGTGTCAAATTAACAAATGTTTTGAAAGTAATATTTGAAATTAAACTACTATATGCGGATTTTATCGCGTTGTTTATTTTAAAACACTTGTATTACTAAATTTTGATACTCCAACACTACTATTATTGAACTTTACTGAATTTAAGCTATTTAAATTAATTAATCTTTTATATTTAAGTTTACACTTTGCCCCGACGCGGCGACGTCTCGGTTGCTTTACAGCAGCCATGTTCACGGGGAGACTAAGATGGTAGTTGTCTCAATGTTCCAGTGTCGTTATTTCAAAGTACCCGAACATAATTTAATCTTTGGTGTTTCTATTTACGCAGAATGAGCTCAAAGTATCATGAAGTCTAGCTGTGGTTTGCTTCTTCTTGGGTTTGCCTTTGACTACTATTAGGTTTGAATTACTGGATCCCAAGCTGGTGGTACATTCTCTCACCATCTTCTCTATTGAAATTAGGATGTTTTTTAATTTCAATAGCCTCGCGAAGCATCCTTGGTAGGAATCTGTGTTCTTTAGCGAGAATCTGTGGTTTGACAAATCGTAGATACTGGTTGATCCCCTATTGCACATGTTCACACACAGCAGACTTCAACGAGCGTTGGTGTTTTACATCAGCTATGTGTTCTTTTATGCGGGTGCCTATACTTCTCTTGGTTTGACCAATGTATGACAGTCCACAGTTACAATCTATTTGATAGACCCCTGCATCTTGTAAAAGTAATTGGCATTTGACGGATGGTAAAAATTTACTTATCTTCGTTGGCGGCTTGAAGTATGTGTTGATTGAAGCTCGTTTCAAGATGTGGCCAATCTTGTCAGTGACGCCTCTTGCATATGGTAGTATGGCAGGCTGGCGCTCGACTGTGGCTGGCTTTTCTCGGGATCTGTGACGGCGATGCGGCTGTTGCGCTTGAGCTTGTTGTCTTGCAGTACTTGCTTGACATGTTGAAGCTCAGCGTCCAGGTGTTTCTTGTCACAGATTCTGTGGGCTCTCTGAAACAAAGACATTCCCACGGTAGCTAACTGTTTAGGATGGTGGTGAGATTCACCGTTTAACTATCTATGTGTATGGGTCATTTTTCTATACACAGTGTGGCTCAAGTTTTGATCAGGATTCCTGATGACAAGTACATCTAAGAAAGCTAATGAATTATTTGCCTCTAATTCTACAGTAAATTGTATGTTGTTATTGATGGAATTAAGATGTTCTAGGAATACACTTAAACTATCTGTTGGTAATATTGTTAAAGTATCGTCTACATACCTCTTATAAATCCTGGGTGTGATGGTGATAGTCTGCAAAGCTCGAGCCTCAAAGTCCTCCATATATATGTCGGCAACAACAGGGGATACTAGGGAGCCCATTGCCACATCATCCACCTGTGTGTAGAATTTATTGTCCTACAACAGATAGCCAGTTGTTAAGCAATTGTTTAGTATTTTTGCATATTCCTCAGGCATATTGTTCTCTATTAGCTTTCTTTTAGTTATATCAATACAGTCCCGAACAGTTATGCATGTAAATAATGACTGCACATCAAAACTAACCATTGTTTCTTTGTCAGTGAGACGTAGGTGTTTAATCTCACTCAAATTGGTATGAATCCTTCACGTGTGCTCTCGAGTTGCCTCTGAGTGGTGAGAGGATCTTCGCTACGGGCTGAGCCAGTCTATAAGTTGGTGTGTCGATCTGACTTAATAGGACGTAGGGAAGCGTTTTCCTTGTGTATTTTTGGTAACCCATACAGCTTTGGAGGTTTTATGCAGGCTGGTATTAATTCTTTGACGTCTAGATTTAGTTTCTCGGAGTATTTATTGATGATATATTTGGTTTACTTTACTATCTTGGTTGTAGGGTCTATTTTAACCACGTTATATGTAGTTTCACCCGAAAGTAAATTTTATTACATGTTTGTAATCTGACGTATTCATTACGACCGTAGCGTTTCCTTTATCTGCACGCTTAAATTCAGTGACTGTGGATCTATAGCTGAAATTCAGTAAAGTTCAATAATAGTAGTGTTAGAGTATCAAAACTATGTAATAAAAGTGTTTTTAAATAAACAACGCGACTAAAGCCGTATAAAGTGGTTTAATTTCAAAGTAATATTAGATTTAGTTGAGACGAACCTTTTTTTAATATGGCTGCATGCTTTTTTATTAATTCTTTTTGGCGGTAAAAGGGGAACGGAGAGGGTAACTCGGACACGTCCGCGGAAAATATGGTCTCGGGTGCTGCCGACTAAACCTACCAGTGTGTGCTTACCCTGCCTTGAATGATGGGTGGGTCGCTGGAACTAAAAGACGACCTAGGCGATCGTTATCTGCGAGTCAGACACATTCTAGAGCTAAGGTCAAGAGTACTCTATACTGACGAGCGTGAATGAAGTACGAGGATTAGAATATAATAATTATATATAAAAGAGATTAGAATCGTAATTTGTCGAAAGCCGAAAGTATCTACCTCTGAGAAACAGGGGTGAGTATCGACTCAAGCGATGTATGCGTAATTGAGATTCTTGCCTGTTTCTTTTCATGAGAGCTCGTCTCCTCGAACAGATTTTCCAATGTCAATTTTTTTATCAATATGTTAGTGAATTGACGTATTCAAAAAGAGTTCACACATTTTTATGGAAATAAAGATTTTTGACTTTGACTTAGTGTCTAACTGACCTCTGTATTGTATCAATTTGCGTAAAATCACCCATTGATGCATAAGCTTTCGATCAAAGAAGACATTTAGTTGGCTAAAATCTCTCACCCACGAGTACATAGACGTAAACAGTAGCTAAAAAACAAATGTCTACGTAGATAAACAGACTGGGAATAACTCCCCACTTCATAATATAAACTCTACAGAAATTGCACGATGAATGCACACTAGGGCTGCCGATCGGAAACAGGCAATGTTGATATATACCTGGATTTTATATATACTAGATATTATTATTGATACGCCTGTAACAGGCCTGTGATCAGCAATGAGTGTCTTTTATTATAAAAATTTTAGGCCATAGTCCATCAAGCTCATATGTTAGGAGACTTCATACGTCTTGAGAAAATTTTAGAGAAGTCTTAGTCATACATGTGTTCTCACGATGTTTTTCTCGACCGTTAAATAGAGCTATATTCAATTAATGATCCAATAGCCAGGCATATTGAAAGAAGCATTGTGTCTGGACCTGAGGGTTCCAGCGTAGTCCTATACATTGGCCAGCTGATAAATATAACCCAAATTTAAGAAATTCTAGAACCTAAATGTCGGTTTGCAAGTCTAGAGGAGAATCCAGCTAAGCAACATATTCCACCAGACAACCCTGATACACACCCACTACTTCAGTATTTGCCGAGTTGAGCACACTCGATCCGCTGAATATTTCAGACGGATATATATTTCACTATGGGATATGCAAGGCGGTTTGAAAAATTGTGGCCGTGTTTATTGACTCGTAAAATTGCAATTACCTACAGCTCAATCCATCAATGACTGGGGCATCTCGGTTTGCGGCGTAAGAATCGTAAAAAGGAATGGCGGATACTGAATTTGGTAACATGGTTTGGACATGTGGAAAGAATGGACGACGAAAGATTGACCAATATGTAAATGGGACAATCAGAAAGAAATGCTCGATGTTTTTCCTTAGGAAGACAGTTTCAAGATATGAAAAGAATGGACCAAATAAGATTGGTAAAGAAAGTATTTAAAGGAAATGTATGAAATAAATGGATTATCGGAAATAAAAGACCTAGGTCTTTCCTTAGGCAGATACCGTAGACGGTGTCTGGTGCGACTCCATAAGATGGACTAGGAAAGAATAAGGCAAATCTGATTGGGACGGGTGGAAAAGAAAGAACGAAGCGAATTTTTGACCAAGAGACGTGGTGGATGGCCAGGTTAATAGTAACTGGAACCGACGAGCATGCATAAAGAATGAAATACGCAAAATAGATTATGCCAAACGTTCGGTACCGTGTTACTCATCGGGAGTATTATTTAGCACGAAATCGACTGACATGTGTGGATGCTCTTGCGTATCAGGCGTGTACTCCCAGTTCCAATGTCTTTATTTTACAAAGTATTAGGCTTTGTTTATTAAAACATACTGAGTAGTTAATTAAATAAGTACTGCACTGAACATGCGTATCAACCCTCACGCCAGTGATATGTTTTCCTAACTCAATAACATTATTAATTCAATAGTAAAACAGCACTATTTTCATAACATACCACCATTTTATTTGCCCATATACCCGTGCATACACGCTACTATGAATTTTCCAGCGGGTAGACAAATATTTTAAAATGGAGTCGCGTACTAGTTTTGCGGTATAAAATATGATTGTGTTTATTTAGGCGTGAGTTTTATCGTACGGGGAGATAAATCAATCAGTTTAAAAGTGTTTGGATGATAGCTTTTTAGTTTGAGTTTGAAAAGGTGTCTGTATGTTTTTGACTTTAGTAGAATATGGTATGTATGTATGTATGTAATGGTAGGGCCACGCTGGTTACAGCATGAATGGGCCGGCTCGACCGGGGAAGTACCACCCTCTCACAGAAGATCGACGTAAAATAACTGTATTCCTACTGTTGTGTTTCGTTCGGTGAGTGAGAGTGCCGGAGGCCCAATCACCTTCTTTCCCCCTTCCCGCTCCTTCTCCTTCCCACTTCCTTTTTCTCTTCGTCCTTTCCTAAGTGTGGTTTGGGGTCGGTGCGGGGCTCGAGGCTAGCGAAGTGTGATGCCTGGTAGGTCCGAAGGGCGTGGGGCGCCGGTGTGGGGTACAGGGAGACCCGGTGGGAATGGTTTCCGTCGGCCACCTGCCGGTTAGTAGGGGACCCGAACCTGGGTACATCCTGCTCGGGAGGCTGTCCCGCCAATCGGCGAAAATCCCGTCACGTAGTCGTCGTGCCGGATTGGGAGACCGGAGTGGACCCGGCGGCTATGTGCGGGGGGGGCACCGGGGGCCCTTCCGTGCTTCGTATCGGCTTCTTGCATAACTCGTGGGCCTACCTCGCACTAAGACTTTGTTCTTTCTTTGGGCACCGCCTCGACCTCAAACCATGCATCAATCCATATCACCTCTCTGATAAATTATAAAAACCATGAAAGGTAAGAAAAAGAGCAAATTTTCTACGGCGGACACCCCTTCCACATTTCTCGTGGATTTCTGCAATGTCAGGGGTCTACACAGTAACCTCGATGCCGTCCACCACCATCTCGAGACGGTGCGGCCTTCCCTGCTCTTTTTAACGGAGACGCAGATTGGCACTCCGGACGACATTTCGTACTTAAAATACCCGGGCTACGAGCTGGAGCATTCTTTCCGTCGTAAAGCCGGGGTGTGCATGTTCGTCAGGGGTGACATCTGTTACCGCCGCCTTCGGGGCCTCGAGCATCGGGACCTGTCAATTTTATGGCTACGCGTAGACCATGGGGGTCTTACCCGAGTTTACGCATGCCTTTACAGGTCCCATGCCAGTGATTCGGAGTCAACTCAGCTACTTGAGAACGTCCAAGAGGGGACTGACCAAATATTGGAGAGGTACCCATCCGCGGAGTTGGTGGTCCTTGGCGATTTTAACGCTCACCACAAAGAGTGGTTGGGATCCCGGACTACCGATTCCGTGGGTCGGGCTCTCTTCAATATGGCCTCGGCCTATGGCTTCTCACAACTGGTGTTACATCCCACCCGTATCCCAGACAACGAGAGCCATGAACCTTCTTTGCTGGATCTTCTGCTGACTACACATCCACTAGGATACAGGGTGGAGGTCGATGCTCCTCTGGGATCATCGGATCACTGCCTTATCCGCAGTGCAGCTCCTGTTACGCGACCAGATCGCTCTTCGGTGACTGGTTACCGTAGAGTCTGGCGATACAAGTCAGCAGATTGGGATGGACTTCGAGAATTTCTTGCATCCTACCCATGGAAGCGGCTTTGCTTCTCATCCGGGGATCCTGGCACTTGTGCTGACTGCATCACAGATGTGCTCCACCAAGGGATGGAATTATTCATCCCTTCTGCTAAGATACCCGTGGGTGGCCGCAGCCGCCCCTGGTTCAATAACGTTAGCAGGGATGCTGCACACCAGAAGCAGTCGGCATACTTAGCCTGGAATAGAGCTAGGAAGTGTCGGGATCCTGATGTCAAGGAGAGAAAGCGAGAATTGAATGCCGCTTCTAGATCCAGCAAGAAGGCTATTGCCAAGGCTAAGGCGGAACACGTTGCCAGAATTGGCGAGCGCCTTGGAAGACATCCTTCAGGGAGTCGGGCTTTTTGGGCGCTTGCCAAGGCTGCGCAAGGAAATTTTTGCCAGGTCAGTCTCCCACCACTGCATAAGTCTGATGCCAGTCTGGCCCATAGTGCAAAAGAGAAGGCCAATCTTTTGGTACAACTTTTTGCCTCAAACTCGACTTTGGATGATGAGGGATTCACACCACCTACCATCCCAAGGTGTGAGAGCTCTTTTCCTGAAATCCGCATCAAGCAGCGTGCGGTTAGGCGTGAGCTCGAACTCCTGGACATCCATAAGTCGAGTGGGCCTGACGGCATCCCTGCAGTGGTACTTAAGACGTGCGCCCCTGAGTTGACCCCTGTTTTAACGCATCTATACCGTCTTTCCTACAATTCCAACAGGGTTCCATCTTCGTGGAAGGTCGCTCATGTTCACCCGATCCCGAAAAGGGGTGACCGGTCGGATCCTTCAAACTATAGGCCGATAGCGATTACTTCCTTGCTCTCCAAAGTTATGGAGCGGTTAATAAATCGCCTTCTGTTACGGTACCTTGAGGATAATCAGCTGATTAGTGACCGTCAGTATGGCTTCCGCCATGGGCGTTCGGCTGGTGATCTTCTAGCGTACCTAACATACCGCTGGGCGGAGGCTTTGGAGGCAGGGGGAGAGGCTCTGGCCGTTAGCCTCGATATCGCTAAGGCATTTGACAGGGTCTGGCATAGGGCTCTTCTATCGAAGCTACCATCTTATGGAATCCCCGAGGGACTCTGCAAATGGATTGCCAGCTTTTTGGATGGTCGGAGCATTACAGTCGTCGTTGATGGCTGCAGCTCCGAAACCAAAACCATTAACGCTGGTGTTCCTCAAGGCTCGGTGCTCTCCCCTACGCTGTTCATCTTGCATATCAATGACTTGTTGTCAATCGAGAACATACATTGCTATGCGGATGACAGCACGGGTGATGCGTGTTATACCAGCTATCAGAATGTCCCTCGGAGCATGATACAGGAAAGACGAACACAACTTGTGTCTGAAGTCGGGGACTCTCTTGGGCGGGCCTCCGAATGGGGTGAACAGAATTTAGTTCGATTCAACCCCTCGAAGACACAAGTGTGCGCGTTTACTGCTAAGAAGGACCCTTTTATCATGGCGCCACAGTTCCAAGGAGTTACTCTCCGTATCTCCGAAAGTATTGGGATCCTCGGCGTGGAAATCTCGAGTAAAGTCCAGTTTGGGAGTCACTTGGAGGACAAAGCTAAATTAGCGAGCAAAAAGGTGGGTGTACTGAACAGGGCGAGGCGGTACTTCACACCCGGTCAACGTCTTGTGCTTTACAAAGCACAGGTCCGGCCGCACGTGGAGTACTGCTCACATCTCTGGGCAGGGGCCCCCAAATACCAGCTCGACCCACTTGACTCCCTACAAAGACGGGCAGTTCGAATCGTCGATGATCCCAATCTCACGGATAGATTGGAGTCGTTGGAGCAACGGAGAGACTTTGGGTCTCTCTGCGTGTTCTACCGACTCTTTCACGGAGAGTGCTCTGAAGAACTGTTTGATTTGGTACCAGCGGCCCCTTTCTATCATCGTACCACTCGACAACGAAGCAGGGTTCATCCATATCACCTGGAAGCGTTCAAATCCAGGACGGTACGCTTCCAGCGATCATTTCTCCCACGTACGTGCAAGCTCTGGAATGAACTGCCTGCTTCGGTGTTTCCCGAGCGCTATGATATGTCCTTCTTCAAACGAGGTTTAAAGAGAGTTCTTCTTTCACGGTAGGCAGCGGCTTTGCTGTGTTCTGACATTGCTGAAGTCCATGAGCAGCGGTTACCACTTTCCATCAGGTGGACCACTTGCTCGTCTGCCACTGAAGGCAAAAGTTCAATTTCGGTACCTAGTAGATTAAAAGCCCAGCTTGCTTAAAACTAAACTTTGTAATATATCAGCTTCTTAAACAGATTATAATGACAAAGGCATATAATAATAGTTTACTTTTAAATGGTACGTATGTACTGGTAGCAGCATTGCTCATTTTACATTTCGAAAATAACCTTGTCTTAGTAATCACCGTAAGAGTACACAGAAAACATTCACATTTCGTCGGTTAAATACCATGTAATATTATTGTTTACCGGGCACATTATCAGACTTCGTGTTGCTACTGAGAATTCAGCCATAAAAAGATCCAAACATACCTTTTTTCGACCCGAGAATCAAACCTGGAATGTCGCGATCAGTCTTAAGATACACGCACAAATTCATGTCACGGCATAATGAAGTTGATATTATAAAGAAAAATATAAAACTGATGCTAGCCTGAGTGATTTTCCGACCCATTGACTCCAGTCGTAGGCATAATGTTTCTGTAGAGATTTATGAATAAAACATGGCTATTAAATAACTTTGTCAGTTAATAAATTATGCAGCTCGGCTATTTAGACGACGTCCTATTTGTGTTAGTGGATATAAAACACTGATTCACTTTATTATCTGATTATTTTTATTTAATAAAGTTGGTGAATAAGCACACAAGGCGGCTTTCACGCCTGACGGTAAACGAGTGCCGTAGCCTATGGTCGTGTGAAATACCAGAGGTATAACTGGCCTGAAGACTCCATTAAAAGGATGGAAGGATTAAAAGGAAAGGATACAGGAAGGTACCTGTGTGCCACTAAAACTGTTAATTACACTAAAATATTACTGTGAGTTTGTTTGATTGTTACGCTTACACGCCTTAACTACTCAACCGATCATCATGAAAAATTGCACACACGTTAAGGGTACCTACAGGAAAAAACATATAGTACTTTCTGCCTTTTCTTTCATCTAGGAAAAAGTACTGTGCCGGAGGAATAACTAGTAGGTCAATAAATAGGGCTGATCTTGTAACTCTTGAAGTATCACATATTTTATGTCTTACGTTTAGGGCATCCATTAAAGATTATTGGGTTTCCTGTTAAGGTCTTCAAAAGAAGTTACATAGTGTGAGAGTTACCAGAATCGCTGCTTTTGAGAGATGGCATCAGGCATTCTCTATTAAAACATGATGAGATGTCCGTCTAATTTCCAGGTGTGCTTATGCAAGCATAAATCTGTGTATGCCATTTTGAACCATGCATTTATATTATTAAACTATCAAGGAGTTAGCAGTGAAACTGTGTTGCCAGTGCATAACCACACAATCTAGTTAACATCATTATAACTTTCCCTAAACATTTGGGTAACTGACAAGCACTCCCCGACCGCTGAATGTTTTAGAAGTATTCCGCCGCGTTGGCTGGGTAAAGAAGCTTTTGTAACTAGGTGTAAGTGGGTCCCAGTGGAGTACTCATGTTTTAGGAGTTCATATTCATTTCGAGCTATGAATACTGCTTGCCCAACTTTATAAAGAAATGCAAATGAAAAGGTATTGTAAACATTTACGTGTTAATAGCGAAAGAGGAAAGACGCTGGTTGGATTACTAAGTCAAGTATAATATAAATAATGCGTATTAAATAGTCAATTATAGCTTGCTTTAACAGTGAAGGAAAACATCTTGAGGGAACCTGCATGTCTTAGAGTTATCAATAATGTTCTCTAAGATTTGTGAAGTCTGCCAACCCGCACTGAGCCAGCGTGATAGACTATGGCCTTCGAGAAGGGTTAGGCCAAAGTTAGGCACCGTTATTGAGAACTCTAAGACATGCAGGTTTCCTCAAGATGTTTTCCTTCACCGTTAAAGCAAGCTATAATTGACTATTTAATACGCATATAACTTCGAAAAGCTAGAGATTCGCGCTTTGGGGTCGAATTCGAGACCTCTGCCTGGCAGTGCAACGGTTTCCCACTAGGCTATCGTTGCTTCAGTCAAGTGAAGTTATGTATGAAAATATTGGGTTTGCTCAATTTAACAAACATAGCCATTTATTTACTGTCCCTAAAAATAAAACAATTGCCTATATAGCTAAAGATTACGAAGTAAATTAATTAGAATTCATAAAAGTTTACTAAGATACGAACTTACGAAGAAAATTAACGTATCTCTAAGCATAATATAAGGTTACGATTTGCATTATAATAATATACATACATACATATATTTATTGGCTACAGTGTCAGACGACTTCTGTATGGACTTTGTATGGAGGGAATTCTGTAGTGGTTTTAGGTTTACGTAAGAACAGGGTAATTGGGCTGTGTTTAAAAATAAAGTTGGAACTGTAGAACTAAATAAGTAGTAGAAATTAATCAGGAACATATGATTCATTTCCGACGATTGCAGTAGATAATGTTTAGGTTAGACGGATCGTAGTTAATTAGTTAGATATAAGGATCGCTTAGCTGCATTTAAAAATGATCTTTCAGAAAAATCTAAGATGTCACAAGCATCATTTTAATGATACACAACATCTTTGAAATTTAATAAACATGAGAAAAAGGCTTTAAAAAAAGTATTGCCAGAATTAAAGATTAAAAACAGCACAAGAATACATTCCTGAACGAACAAACAAACTTCAACACGTAACCATTGCTTAATTTATTTGCCTACCTACGAAATAATTCACTTTTTTATTCGAACGATAGTGAGGGTAGTAGAGGAAAAGAAAGGCGATAAAAGTAGACGCGCACGGTTACTTATCGTTCATTCGTTGCCAAACTGCCATAAGGATGCTTCGCGCTGAGGTGATAACACGTGCCGAGGCATATTTTGTGTTCGAAGCGGAATACTGCTGTACTCCAACGTATTTAGGATTACACAACGCGGCTGTCCGTTATCAGAGGAGTTTGGTATTGTCAACCTTTTTCTATTGCTTTAGTTGGGGTGGGCAATCCGAGGGTGCGTGGCGGGTTCCTCCCTTCTCAATTATTTGATTACAATGGAATTTCGCAAAGTAGGCGTTACTTTGTGAAATATGAATCAGTGTTTGGCTTTCCATCACAAAACGCTCTTCAAAATGTTTGTAGCAATGACTTTGACAGTATTCTATTTTAAAAAAAATAATGCATTGCCTCCTGTTATAAGGCCTAAGTTCAGGGATGAGTCCTTATCGGTTTCACTGTCATCGTGTTGGCGCAATTTTATGATGATCGGATACATTATTATCACACTGTTATAAATGCAGTTCCAATGTTTCTATTTCCTATTAAATACAATCATCTTTAGATAACGAAATCTTTGACATTATCCTAACTTTTTATGCGAGCGAAGTCGCGGCAAAATCTATTTATGAAATAAAAGGTTTCACGTGGCTTTACAGTAGTCAGGTAACAAATCCAACAAAAGATATAATATTTTGCCATTGTTCAACCTAGCTCCCAACGGGCATGTCGCAATGTCCGCCAGACAGCTGACGTGAGACTGAAATATTCAGATAGTGAGTTGCTACAATTCGAAGTCAGTGTGTTTTAGGAAACTTTTAATTTGTTAATTGCCTCTGTGGGATAGTATTAGTTTAAGCGACTGCTAAGCGTAGTTACGGGTTCGAGTCCCGATTCGGGTAATTGTGTGTTATTGAGTTTTCCGGTCAATTCTTAGTAGCAGTACGGTATCTGGTAGTGCCCGGCATAATGCGATAAATACGCCATTTATGAGCTATAACCATACCGCAAAATTTATCCTTTGGGAGATATATGCGTGAGTCGATGTAATGTATGAAATTGTAGCAGGATAACTGTACTTTTTAAAAATAAATTAAATCTAAATAGTTTAATAATAATTTAATCAGCTTAAAAATTAGTAAAGTTTAATAGTAGTAGTAGTGTAACAATTTGCAAAATTTTGTAATAAATTGTCAAATAAACAACGCGATAAAATCCGTATATAGCAGTTTAATTTCAATGAATAATATTCGCGTAAATAGAAGACAATATTATGTACTTTTAAATTTATTAAAAAAACTAGATTTTGCCCGCGGTTTCACTCGCGTAAATGTAGGTTAGATTAGGTTAGTAATAGTACTTTTTCTGAATAAAAGGTACCCTATGTCCTTTTCTGTTCCCCTGGCAACGTGTATGCAAAATTTAATGATGATCGGTCAAGTAGTTTAGGCGTGATCGTAATAAACAAATAAACAAACTCATATTCGCATTTATAATATTAGTTAGGATTTGGAAGATAGGATATGCATAAAATATACATAAAATAGATACAGAGTATCACGCCAATATCTTAGAAGATAGACAGATGTGTATTACATCCACATTTTCACAGCAATGTTTTTAAATACCATGTAACAGGTGGGCAATATATAACTATTATAATATTGTCAGTTTCCCCGTGAACAAGGCTACTGAAAAGCAATCGAAACGTAGGAAAGAGTGTAAACATATACCGATATCGTTTTAAAAATTTAAATAGCTTAAATCGTAGTAATGTCTAACAGTGGTACAGTGTTATAGCACAGTATACTAAGAACAGTAAGTCATCTTCATAGAAATGCCTGTTTGAATGTGTGCGTGCGTGCCGGGCGCCGTGTACGCACGCGCTGCCACGCACACGTTAGCATAATATACGGCGGAATACCGTGGCGGCAGCGTGGGCCGTACCGTGAGTGTGTCGTGTGATCGGACGCATTCAAATACCTACGCTGCACGTACGCTCGCGTTCGCTTGCTCTCGCATTATATTATATAATACACGTTATATTATATAAATAAAAACATAGTGCTGCTAATACGCTAATACGCAAATAATATTTAACTAAAAATAAAAGTGACAACCTTAAGCGCCAACGCAAGAGTAGGCTAATAACTCGCCGAGCGGTCTTAGATAAACTACTGTTCTTAGTATACTGTGGTTATAGTTTCGAAATTATGTAATAAACGTGTTAAATAAACAACGCGATAACATTTTTATAAAGTAGTCAATGATAATATTTTTAACTATAACTCGTCCAGACCGAAAACATTTTAATGCATCGGACATTCCAAACTTAATACTTTGGATAGCCACAAGCAAAATATTGACGTGTATTCAATATGACTGTTATTTTTGTTTGCATTGCAGACACACATTGCAGTAAAAATAATGAGCACGTAGAAGCCCCTTTATTTCATACCCATTCAATCAGATCTATTTCAAGATTTTCAAGCGCAAGCACCCTTACGTCTATGTTTGTATGAATAAAAACACTAATGCAATATATTCATACAGCAAAAATCTGTCTGAACGGTTTATATTTCAATTAAACCATACTCAAAGCTCCGTCAAAAACGTAATACAAATTCACTGAGCTTTTGTTGCGAAAAACAAAACTACCCTCCTTTGAAAAGATGCTTTTACCTTGCTATGAATAGAGTCCTTTTTCCTTTTTCAAGGTAGTTGTTAAAACTGTACACGGGCCGTCCTGCATTGATAATTTAAGCAGGAAATGGCCTTTAACCTTTATTAGTATGTAAATTAAACGAATTTGATCTTTATGTCTTTGTCATTAGAGTTTGGAACGTCTGTTTGGTGAGGTAGAAGAATTGAACCTTACGTTTAGGACTGTTTTCGCCATGTCGTTAATTATACGGCCATTTTATTTTAATTTAGACTAAAAGCCTTTAAAATCCTTTAAATATACTAATTTAGTGTCTTTAAAGGATATAATGAGGAATAGTACAATAATTGAGCGCTGTGGTTTAAGTAAAATAATGAGAAGGTACCTTTAGTTACAAGATTGAGAAAGATAGTTAACATGGTTTGGGAATGTACAAACAATGGACGACAGGAGACTGACCAAGAAATTACATAGGTATATAAGGCACATACATGTGAATGGACAAGCCAGTAATAAATAGTTATTTATGCCTTTAAATAGTTACCGATGTCTTTAAGAGCCGCTGTCTAAGTATTGTATTAATTCGTACCTTACTCCTATTTTGGTCCGCGTCGGCAACCATTTAAACCACCGCCATCCGTGCAGTCAAATATCCATGCTTATTTAAAAATGCGATAGTAAATCTGTTTGTTAAAGTTTCATGGGTTAATCCCAAAACCAATATTGAGGAAAAGCGCCGAGTAAGTAACTGTAATCCTGAAAAACATAAACAAAAAGTCTCGAGTATAATTCATAAAGCAAAAATAACATCTCAAAATTAACCCATAACAACAATTTACCAAACAATTAATTATAACAAGCATTTAGCCGCATACTAATTGCCGTCCCTTTTACAACCTTTTAAAATATTTAGGTACTTTGAGCGCACCCTTAAATACCTTATATGAAAGGTTTGAAAAGGCCGCAGTGCCCTCAAAGCCTTAAGGCTTACATGTAGCGCTCGTTAGGGTACCTCATCAACGCACTCTTGTTTCGGAAGTGAAACAGTTTTAGGAGTCGTGTATACGTGGATGATTTTATGATATTTAGCTCGATGCTGACCTAAAGGGAGGATGGATTTTTATATTATGTTCGAACTATTGACCGTGATTGACGTCTGTGTGAAATTCGGTTATACCGGATACACTGATCGCATTACTTTAGGTGTGGTGTTCTGTAAAATAATTTTATTGTGGTTGATACCGCTGTTGTAGTTGAGTGCAAATTATCAAGTTGTCCTACTATGAAGTTTAGGCTTTCCCTTAAACCCCTTTTGCACTCTATTAGGGGTTAAATGTAGAAATTATTTCTTAGCAAAATATCAAGTTTCTAGACCTATGGGTTTGAGTTGTGTTGTGTGTCGATATACCTGTCAGTAAGTTTATAGTCGGTTGTAGGGATAATCTAAAATATTCTCGTAGTGGATGGTCAAATGAAATAACTTCATGATATACTGTATGGTTACCTATTCACTGGTACCACTTAAAATAATATAAATACTTATTGAACTACGATCTAACTGAGCGGTTGCGGGGAGACGACTGCCGCACCGCGCTGCTGTATAATTACGCCTGACCATACAAAACTAAAGCGTCAGCAGCATCGCTACATCGGTCAATTTAGAAGACCACGCATAACTTTTTATAGAGTAGTCTGATTTTGGTTTGTTTTTATCATTTATATTTCTTCTTCTTAGTCGTACACTCTTGACAGAGTGGTCGTGGTCATGTCTCGGTCGAATCTTGCGCCACCGCATCTCTCGTGATGCGACGCCATTTATATATATCATTTATTATATTAATCTCTTAACCAACGTCGGACCTTGGAGCCTTGATACACGATTTTCTTTTGTGTCTAGGCTCCGGATAAGTGACTCATTAGTAAGAAATAGTATTCTAATATAATAAATACCTAAAGAATACCAAAAACTGTCAAGATGCCAATTTTATTACACACGGTTTATCTGGTGATTAAAAATTGTCTAAATTTATACCACGGTATTAAATAAGTAGTCGAGAGAATCACTCATAGTCAGGGGCACTCATTGATCGGTAAACGATTAACGAGGGCAAGCAACGTTGGGTGCGGTCAGTCTATAGATGGGTGACCGCTTAGTGGTATTTCATCTGAGCGTCTCCGTGCTTCGGAGGGCACGTAAAAAGTCGGTTCCGGTTGTTGTCAAATTGACAGCAGTCGTTAAGCCATGTCAGAGGCCTACGGGCGGCTTGAACAACTCTTAACAACAGGTTGGCTACGCACCACACAAAAAGAAAAAGAAAGAATATTGACACTGCCTGGATTAAGTATGCAATGAGGTGTATTAACATTGTAACCAGGACATGTCACGCAGCTGCATCACGATTATGTTAATCAAGCCGGTAGTTAGTGTGGATGCAGCAATTATAACTATTATGCCGTGACGTAATGTTAACTGAATTGAACTATATTGTAAAAAATTGTTGAATGGGCTCTACGGAATCTCTGCTTACATTTTATTAAGTGACTATGTCGAGGAATAAGCAAAGTGAAAGATCAAGTGCAGATACCTGCTCCATGTGGGGTTGATAGCCAGGATAAGATAGAGAGAGAGAAAGAAAGAGCTTTAGCTCAAGCTGAAACAGCCTAACTAGGAAAGTACCTGCACCAAAGCGAAATTTAGAGGGCAAAAAAATACTCTCGTTGATTGCTACAGGATATTTCACTAAAATTGATTCACAAACCGAATTCATTTTCTGTCTCGTTTAAAAATAATTCATATTATTTGCTTCTATGTGTCCCAGGGATTCTAAACTTGTGAATTCGGCCCAGACCTACACAAAAGAAGCACACAAGAAAATCCACCAAAAAGCAATGTTATGTTTTGTTGCTGTGTTAAGCACAGTTGCCAGACTCTTGAATAAGGAACTGTGTTTCCAACAGTGTAGAATTTTCTTCTCCACTTAAGAGTACGTTCTTGTTCTCACGTGCTTTCAGTAACAGCTCGTGTATTTGCATATGCAATATTATGCTAACCAGAGCCACGTCGACTTAGCAAGCTACTGTCTCATCTGTAGGAGACGAGACAACGTTCTACCAAGAGCAATAAAACATAATGTCGTCATGTGAAAAAAGCCTAAGGTATTACGGACATACGTAACATGTTAGTAAGGATTAAGTCTCGGCTTAGCCGGATATGTTTCAAAGCACGTACGCAGGGTTTTTAGGATATAACGTGTGCTGTTATATTTGCTACAATTTGTTTCAGGCTTCATCGCGAGTGACACGGTGAAATGAAACGGATTATCATTGCTGTTTATTTCATGTACACCTTTTTAACTACATTTATGTTAAGTTTGCGGGTATTTTCAGTAACAATGGAGACCGGGATATAAAAGTGTTTTTATGAAGGTATTATATGATATATAAACAGTTTATTTAGGGGATACAAGCATTATTGATGTTGAATTTACAATTTCAGGCGCGGTGACATGTATCATATAATCGCACTTGAAAAATAATTTATATTTTTCATTTACCAACAAATTTAAATGCCACATTCACTAAATATTAACTTAAGGTTGTGTTAATACCTATCCTAAAACCATATTCAAATTGGTTGCCATTGTAAAGTTTATAATACGTAACACAAAATACAGATAAGCAAATAAAATGTCTGTTTACGGTTAAGCTCTTATGCACGAAGCGCTTTAGTGCCGATGATAGCATGCATTTTAAGAATATTAGGATGAGAAATCTCTAGTTGCAGGTTACCTTACGATATTGACAAAGCAGCGATTATTTTATTTTGATCTAATTGGTCATAACCCAATAGAGCAAATAAATACATATATTTTTAAAGTTGTATACTTTGCAAAGACAGTAGGTTTATAAGCGGATTAAAGTAACTGATTCGACACTCCAACGGCCCTACCACTAGACTAGCGCGCCAATATTAGCTCTTCTTTATTTTCCGATTACACAAGTAGCACCCGTACTACGTTTAATCCCTGCTTCTTGGTGCTCTACTAATAGATTTAAAACTATAGATACCAAGAATATGTACATATTGTTACGTGCTGGGTTCGACAGATAAGAATGCAAACAATATTACCGACTAAAACACGGTTTATTCAAACACACAATTAAATTTAAAACAACAAACACTATACCGCACTTTTTCACTGTACTGCTTTAAACTCCGTAGTATTTTCGCTTCCGTTCGCTTCGATGAACACTTGACCGCTTACGATTGTAAACTGACTCGGCGGTGTGCGTGCGCCCTATTTATACGCGGGTAAAGCGTTTCTAGAGTTTTCTAGTAACGCTATACCCGGTATGTAAACAGTACGATGATTCGAGAAAGTACCAGCATTCTCTCTATGATTCTCGTACCGTACTACGTAGTTCCGTAAGATGTCAATAGATGGCGGTGTAATAAATTATTAGACGGAACTGCCGAGTCTTTCCCACTATGCCGAGAGATGTCACTGGGCGTAACAATATATAATATGTAAGAGGATTACTTTAAAAACTAATTGATATATTTTCTCTTTTGTTACAGATATTCTCAGCCAACAACATCAAAATGGCGGCAGCAATATATAAAAACATTGACACACTATAAAAATAACTAAAGAGACAAGGTCTAAACGCACAATGACCTGAATCTGAAGTACACCTCAAAATACATGTGATAACAGCCACTAAGAAGGCCTATTTTATTAGCTAAAAACATAAAACTAAAAAAAATCCTGTTCCTGTAGTCATAGTGTCAATTAGCGAAAACCAAAGTAAGATTAGGGTCCTACCTCTAGTAATTTTCAAGTTAAAAAAAGTAAAATTAAAACGTATATTTTCGAACCAAAGCTTAGTTAAGGATGTCGAATCAGAATCAAATACCTATATACAGTCAAGTAGTTCCCAAATCTCAATATAGGGCTAAAAACTCTAAAGCAAATCGGAATCAGAACCTAAGAAGCGATTTTGACCCTCTTAACTTCAATAACGGAGGCAATTTCGCTTTGAGCACTCCAGTTGAGGCGAAAATGGAGAAAACGGAGAAGGCGGAGAAGAAGGAGCCTAGGAGGGTCAAAGAGGAGTCTTCTAGAGTGAGGAGGGTGCAGAGGAATGAGGCCAGCGAGGGTAAAGTGGAGGCGTACCTGCGGCAGTACCAGGTCAGCATAAGGCAGCAACAGCATCGGCATTCTGCTGTCAGACAAGCTGAACATAGGGTTAACCTCAGGTAAATATTACTCTTTTATTTTTGGAGTGCCGTGTTTGCATATCCAGGATTTTTCTAGCATTAACTAGTAGTTCCTTGGTCTTTCACGGAGTTTTAGCTATTTATATATAGAGTTATTTAAACTTGAAGTAATGACAAATAATCAAGAGTTATTTTTGTAGTTCTTTTAACTAAGACTTTTTTTTATGGTGGCCGCGCCTTTTCTATTTTGTTAGCTTTTGCTATAATTTACTTCATTTACCCTACTACTATTTATTGGGCTGTTTTCTAGAGCAGTTACTTAGAATTCTCTACTAGAATAAGGCAATGTCCGACTCAGGAAACGAACATGAAATCTTAGGGTTGGCCACAACATAAGACCAACCTTAAAGGCTAAACTATAGCTGGCATCCTACGGGATCCCACAAAGCAGGCCAAGTAGTCTAATACATAGCAACGTTTTACAGTTACACTGAATAGCTCTAACTGTCGCTCATTGCCGCCATATAATGATTATCCTCAAATCTTTTTGAGCGCGGCGATATTAGTGGCTACCTATCCACACTATAAACTCACGGTACGTTGCGGCTTGCTTATGTTTTCTTGCTATTGTTTCCAGTCTAGATAGTGCCAAGCAGACGTAGCCCTGTCCATGGACAGCTTTTGCTATGTTCTTCGAACACCCGTTACTTTTACAATCAGCTAGGCGGATGGTTTGTTTGCCACATAAGGCATTAAAATATCCAAGAATTGGCACGTCTGAACGACGAGCATGCATGGAAATGTAATAAGAATTAATGAACCAAAACAGATATGCTTGGATCGTAGCAAGCGCAAATCTGTAGTCTCTGCTGACCCTTTCAGAAGACAAACGTGAATCTATTTACCTACGCATGAGCTAACATGTCATTATGTTTTTTGTAGATCTCTACCACTTAACGACGTAGCAGCAGCCCGCGGTCATGAAAGAACACCAACAGATCGGCATCGTGGCTTCCCGGAGAGGGATCGGGAGGGCTCCAGGGAACACCGACGGGAAAGGGACCGAGATAGAGACCGAGAAAGAGATAGGGATAGGGAGAGGGATATCTTTGAATTTGATGGTAAGTTACAAAGCGAGTAGTTTCTGAGACCGTGCGTTTAGCATCATAATATACTTCTAAATTTTATACTGCGGAAGTGTTCAGTTGTCATTGCGTTAGTTCAATTCATAAAGAGATCCTAACGCCATCTATGCTAGACGAGAGATTTAGACTGGCAATGATGACTTCTTTTTTTTACGCAATACTTCGGGAAATATAAGTTAAGTTTTTGGGTATTGCACGTGTGCGTATGAGTATTTATATTATAGCTAGATTTCTTAGATTATTCAAGACGACAAAAGCTAAGCCAAATTTAAAGCAAAAATGGTTTGGTTATGGTATCGTCGGTAATTGAGTTGGGGTAATAGATCAGATAATTAACTTACAGAATTTATGATATGTAATGTCATACCCTAATTTTGGGTGGATACAACAACCACTAGGGTTTTAGCACTTGTTAAAAAAACTAAATTAGAAATAATATATTACACGCCTTATATACATATACATACTTTATTTATTGTTTTACTTCAATTAATCTAGACTCTAGATATTTCTTACAATATAATATGTTTGTTTCTTAGTGTGACCTGTTACCCTAACTCATATACTATCGATATGTAAGTTCAGAAAACATACACGATCTAAAACCATGCTTAAAAAGGAATTTACTTATTCTAATCAAGACATATTTACTTTACAGGCACGCCGCTAAGTCCAATAGCTTCTCGTCTTCACGACAAAGAATCCCGTGGCGTGCGAAAGTCGACTTCTGCTCAACGCGTGACGGAGACCAGCATATCCACTGACAAGAGGAGGTTCTTCTGTAGGGAGTGGGCCTTCCAGAAGATCGCGCACTGCTTGGAGCAGCGGCCGGTTAGCAAGACTTGTGGAGCACTTATATTAGGTAATTTTTATGGTACCCAGTGTCTAGTGATATAAGTTGTATATTTTTTATAGTACTAGGTAAGATGCCTTCGATAAATTACGTCACAAGTTAAGGAGAAGGGAGAGGGTCGACGAAGTGTCCTAAATTTCGTGACGTCACATTTAAAATTCTAAGAACAAATAGTATAGTAATACACCGCTATACACAAGAGAAAAAGGGAATTTCTAAAAAAAAAAACTTATTTTGGAACTGCTGTTTTAATTTAATAATTCATAGAAGTAAAATTGCAAAAATATGTGACGTCACACTAGGAAGGAGGGAGTCTTACTGATGTGACCAAGACCAGCTGTGACAAGGACGGGGACGGGGTAAAAAATTCATGCAATTGGTTTGACTTAATTTATGGATATTTAAGAACTACATGTAATTTTTTATATGTAGGTATTCGTCGATCACTGTATCGTTCGTTTCATTCTTTGGGTATGTTGTAGTGGCTCGTGCAAAAGATTTTGTATTTGTTCATAAACTACGTTGCTTTAAGCTAGACGTCAAGTATAAAACTGACTGACTTACCTTACCAAGAAGCTATGGCGACATCGCGGGCTACGTATCGTTCAATTCATATTGAAACGTACGGCAGTTAACTCACTTGGCGACGGTTTGGCAACGTGGCCAATTTGGATTCGTAGCCACGACCAATACGCTCTCTATTTGGAGGTATGGATATTCTAGCGCGCTGGCGACAACGCCAATCAAATGTACACGAGCAAGCTGCATCTCACTCCCTCGGTGTTCAACCCGCCGCCAAGACCGACGCCAGCCATACACGTGTTTTTGTGCAAATCTGAGAGAACTGACTGGCAGATGGTAGCCAATGGCTACCTTTACAAAAGGCGACATCGCTATGGCTTCTCGGTGAGGTAGGGCTCTAAGTCTATCAAGACAAGTATATGTGTGTCCAGCGCTTAGAAGAGTTACAAGCATTCATTGTATATGTTCCAGGCGATGCCGGCAGCGGTAAGACAGCTCTATGCCAGGAGCTTAGTGAACCAGGCCAGGGTCCGCAGGCGAGGCAACAGCGCGCGCTCAACAGACGTCTTCTTGCGAGGCATTTCTTACAGGTATGTGATGTACCTACTTTTATTGTAACTTCACACGTTTGTAAATAATGTATATACTTATTTACGTCACTTGAAAGCTCGACGGACATGTTGCCTGAGCAAGCCTTTTGTCAATTTAAATAATTAGTATTTCGTTAAGATTATTTTTATTAAATACTTAAAGTAATTTAAAATATACATTATTTGTACGGTCTATAGACCATAGGCACCACCGAATCATGGGAGATAGTTTTCAGAAACTAGCCTAATTGCCTATTATACTTTTTCATTTTTACTGACAGCAAAACGTTTACTAATGGACATCATAAAGTATTCTTACATACGTTCTGTAACGCGCCTTTTTCTCTTATAATTACTATTTAAGACTACCTTTCTTTTTTTTCTTTTTCGTGTGGTTAGTGGCCAACCTGTTGTCAAGAGTTGTTCAAGCCGCCCGTAGGCCTCTGACATGGCTTAACGACTGCTGTCAATTTAACAACAACCGGGACCGACTTTTTACTTGCCCTCCGAATCACGGAGACATTCAGATGAAATACTACTAAGCGGTCATCCATCTATAGACTGACCGCATCCATCGTTACTTAACCTCGCTAATCGTTTACCGATCAGTGAGTGCAACTGGCTATGAGCGCCTCTTAAGACTACCTACTACTTCTGGAAGTGTTTACTACGAGATCTCAATAAAATACTATTCGGCTGTAATGTGTGTGCCTACCGTTCATAAAATGCTTTACTACTTGTTCTGGTTGTAAGGGTCGTTGCCTTTTATATAGCCACTAGCTATATTTTGGGTGCAATACCTCTGGATTTTTTCTGGATGAATGGTGGTTCTGTTCCCCTGACAACTTGTATGCGAAATTATATGACGACCGGTTGAGTAGCTGAGGCGTGAAAGTGTAACAAGAAAAGAACTCACCTTTGTATTTATAATGGGTATAAGTTAGGATGGAAGAGTAAAACCAGAAAGCTGATGACGTTATCACATACAATACATGTCTTCGTATCGTTCCAGAGTCATACCGAGAGCAGTCTACGTCCGGGTGAGTTCGTGCGCTCGCTCGCCATGCAGATCCTGAGCCATTCCTCAAGGAGGCCTCGAGCTGACAATTCTGATCTCTCGCCACGAGACCCTGACACGCCGCACAGTCACAGGTACTTTGTTCTTACATTATATACATATAGTTATCACTGCATGTCCTTAGAGGCAGAGAGAGGTGTATCCTACACGTTTCGATTTTAAGCTACGTATGTATGTTTGAAGTTCCATGTAGTCAGTCCAAAATCATTTATTTATTAAGGTCACAAAGTAACACTTATGAACGTCAAAATTGATGAGTTTACTAAGCTACTGAAGTTACATTTTGGTTAATTGGTAGATTCAGGACAAGGGTTCAGGCTATGAGAAGAAGCCTGTGGGAAACACACTCTTTGTTAGTTTCAGTTTAGTATTCGTTCAACCAATCTAGAAAATAACAAATAGAGTATACACTTATAAAATCAGCGTGTAGGGTAAGCAACGATAGATCAGTGGGGAGACCAACAGACCTCTGACTTTCGGAAGTTATATGACATTTCGAAATGATGTGCGTATTGATTGACAATTATCGCCTGCTCCGTGCCTCGGAGAGCACGTTAAGCCCTCGGTCCCGGCTGCCATGAACATCTATGGCAGTCGTTATTGGGAAGTCAGTGTCCTATAATATCCTGACTCTGGTCTAGTCTTAGGGTATCGTTAGCCTTCGGGTTGCGAAGGTCAGGTGGCAGCCGCTCCGTGTAAAAACTGATATCCAGTCAAATCCGGTTAGAGTAGAAAAGCCGACCTCAAGTGACTTGGGAATAATAAAGGCTAGGGAGAAAGAAGTAGGGTAGGCAGATTAGTCTCTGCCTATCTACCACTTCGCTTGTAGACGGTATGTGGTTCTTTGCTTATTTCATTGTTATCACATTCTGACACGCCGTTGGTAAATATGTAATGTGTAAGTCATGCCAGAATTCCAGGCATCCATAAATTTGCATGCTGACCACTAAAACTTATAACCATATTTACTTGGTATGCCAGACATAATTACAACCTATTGTGTCTGGCCGCCGGTGCGTCGCTGTGACTCAATATTAAGTTTTACAATACTAATATCTATTTTTAATTAACCTTCCAGTGCTTGGGTGCTTATTTAGGCTAAAGACTAGACAGCTGTAAATGTAATTTCCAAACATTTAAAATCCTAACCTTACCACCTTTGTACATTTTGGAAACCAATGTTTGTCAAATTAAACACCACTCTTTATCCACGCCTGAAAGACATAGTCTCGCGTAACAGACGCGATAGTAGTAGACTTCGGCTACATAGAGCTACAACTGCACTCATACGCAAAAGTATATTTTGCATGGCACCAATCATATTCAATAAGTTACCCCAGCATTGGAAAACATTAAACAATAATGCATTTAAAAATCAACTGAAGGATTTTCTTACGAGTAAAGCCTATTATACTGTTGACATGTACATATGTGATGTAATTGAAATAATACTTTACTTTTTATTTAATGTCAAATTTTTGTACGCCACAGCATGAGGCTAAACATGACTGGACATATTAATTAATTAAATATAACTACTACGTGCATGCTTCTGTATATAACAACACAGATTTTTAACAAATACAGAATTATTATTATTATTGTGTTAAAACTTACGTGCAAACAAACTGTATGGATATCCGTTTTCGAAATTACATTAACATGAAAACAAAATATTAGTTTTTTTGGTTTTGCTGACTATTTGGAATTTAACTGTTTGTCTTACTCAAGGCCCGACACTAGGACCTACCGTAGGTGTACTCACAAACTTCTGCTCCGTAGGCAGTTAGCTAAATTATAATGTCGATTTATGTTGTTCCAGGCGTAACTCTGACGAAGAGATGCTGATCAATCGCTTTCGTGAACTTGGGGACGATGGCGAGGAGAGCTCCAAACCACTGCTGGCTGATAGCGAAGGTATATTTTACTAATTCTTATAACTCTCTTATCCAGAAGAGTTTAGAGAGGAAAAGCACGCCGTTCTCAATTATTTGGTGACATCATGTAAGAGCAGTGCGTTTACGTAAGAGTAGTGACACCGCTACCATTCGCTCGCTGATTAAGATTTTAAAAATTAGTCTCGTTTTTAAATATCTCTCCTGCACTAGCATCGACTTTACAAAAATTTAAACAACGGAAACGAATCACACCTAGATTCGGAACAACCATTTGTGGGACACGTAAATTTTTGTCCCGTGTGCGATTTGAACCCACAATACTCGGCGCAATGGCAGCGACGAGGCGACCACTTAAACTAACTACGGCACTTGCAGTTAATATCTACATATATTGTCTATTATTTGCCTTTTCACTATATTCCTTTTCCGTAGGGTGAGCAACGTACCACAATATTGCAATCGATTATAGGCTACGGTAACTCCTTACCATCAGACGGTCATCTTACCGTCTACCGGACACAGTCGTAAATTCCGTACTACTATTAAGAATTTATTGTAAATTAGATTTTGTCCGCGGCTTCGCTCGCCTGAATGTAGGTTAGGTTATGTAAGAAACAGTACTTTTTTCTGGATGCAAAGTACCCTAAGTCCCCTGACAACGTGTATACGAAATTTCATGATGATCGGTCAAGTAGTTAAGGCGTAAAAGCGTAACAAACAAACAAAGTCACATTCGCATTTATAATATTAGTTAGGATAACCCAATAACCCGTTGCCCGACCAGGGAACACCCCAAAATTATTTCACGAGACAACAAGTGAGAAACGGCCATGAATTGCTGTAAATCTTAGAGTTTGAAAAAAATGGAATCACGTGACCTTGAGAGGTCAGAGGTCAAAGGTCATAGTAATTTCGGGGTATATTGACTATGTTGAGTCGAATGGCACTGACCGCGAGTCTCTAGCTCTTACACGTTACCTTGAGGTCAAAGATCATAGTCATTTCGGGGTATATCGACTATGCTGAGTCTTTAGCTCTTACGGTTCTTGAGCTGAAAGTTGTATAACAGACTGACGGACGGACGAACGGACAAAGCTGTTGTGTAAGAGATTTTTCGAACTCTAAAAAGACAGTAGAATTGATGATAGACAGCATGACGCCTTTGTAAACAATAAACAAAGGGTTCGGCAACAATATAACAATAGATATTAATTATTTATGAGTAACGCTGTCGCATACATTTGTTGTGCTAATATTGGAAATACTTGGATTATTGCCAACTGAATGTAGTTATTATACATCGTTGACCCACAGTATTTAACACGTTAGTTTATTCACACCCGTGTAGTGATCCATACATATCATCTCAGCCGAAAGTTGTCCACTGCTGGACATAGGCCTCCCCCAAGGTTTTCCACACAGACCGGTCTTGGGCCACCCGCATCCAACCGCTTCCCGCGATCCTTACCAGGTCGTCGGTCCACCAAAATTATAACTATGTATGTATCTTATACCAGGCCAGGGCCAGTCAGTGCAGACCGGCGACACTTTGACATAGTGGGATCTTTTGTGTCGACACTCTCCCAAAAACGACTGCCATAGATGTTCATGGCAGCCGGGACCGACGGCTTAACGTGCTCTCCGAGGCACGGAGCAGGCGATAATTGTCAATCAATACGCACATCATTTCGAAAAGTCATATAACTTCCGTAAGTCAGAGGTGCGCGACGTGGGTTCGAACCCGAGGCCCTCTGCATTGCAGTCTGTTGGTCACCTCACTGAGCTATCGCTGCTCATAAGTAAGTCAAAAATTATTTATCTATTATTATTAGCCGATATTTTAAAAGATAATAATTGCTACGCTGCCATTTCCAATGAACAATGACATAAGTAGTTATGAATGGAAGGTGGGCTGGTTGATTGATTGACTGATTGATTGAAGTATATGTGTATGTAGGATGTGAAGAAAAAGGGTGGCGTGGTATATAAAAAAACAAAGTAATGTACTTAAATATTTTTATTGAACTTAGTACTATTTGTAGTATATAGCAGATTAATTTCAATTAATAATATTCGCGTAAATAGAAGACAATATTAGTACTATTTACTTATTTGTTAAGGATAACTTACCAAATATTGTTACGTGCTGGGTTCGACGGATAAGAATGCAAACAATATTACCGACTAAAACACGTTTTCTTCAAACACACAATTAAATTTAAAACACAACAAACACTGTACTGCTTCAAACTCCGTAGTATTTTCGCTTCCGTTCGCTTCGATGAACACTTGACCGCTTACGATTGTAAACTGCCGTGGCGGTGCGCGTGCGCCCTATTTATACGCGGGTAAAGCGTTTCTAGAGCTTTCTAGTAACGCTATTCCCGGTATGTAAACAGTACGATGATTCGAGAAAGTACCAGCGTCTTCTCTACGATTTTCGTAAGCATACCTACTACGTAGTTCCGTAAGATGTCAATAGATGGACGTGTAAATTATTAGACGGAACTGCCGAGTCTTGCCCACAATGCCGAGAGATGTCACTGGGCGTAACAATATTTATTTATTTTGTACATACAGAAAATACATGGAAAATAAATGAAAGATAGTAAAGTTTTACATAGGCACATTAGGCAATATACGCAAATGTTAGTCATACAAGGATTAATGTGGCTCAAGTTATTGTGTTGATTTCCCTACACGTTGCCATAACAATCTCAAATTACATGTCACAGAATATACACTTAAATTTCTGAATCCCGTGATTGCGGGATTTTGTCGATAAAAAGCATCATAATAGTCAACACGTGAACTTTAAGTAAATATACATATATCCGGATTCTAACCCACATATTTAATTATTTTGTATATAAAGGAGATGTTTCAGAAATATATGGAGCCTGGGCCTGCACATTGTACACCTAACCCACATAGTAACCCATTTCAATTGTTACTTTTCCATAATTCTATATCATTCCTGTGTAAATTCAAAATAACTTAGCGTAGGATCGCAACCCAACAAACAAAAATAATCATGGCGGTCGGACATGAGTCAAGGTGGAAATGACAGCTACTGTCAGTCTGACATTTTCTTTCACTTTGTCAGCTATAATTGGTAGTCTGATTTTTGTAGTTTAGTATGTATTCTAATAGAAAATATAGAAATAGTACAGAATTATACTTAAGGATAGTATCACTCCCTCTCATTGAAGATAAATAACAAAGACTTTATAGGTGGATAAGTGTAATAAATTGATTTGCCTTTTTATTTATTTTTTAGGAAGACTGAACAGGGCTTATGTTTACTACATGAGTATTTAACAAAAAGTCAATTATAGGTCTTCTCTTATGCCAGGAACTCTTATGGGCTATAGGTAGAATATACAACATACTATGTATTACTTATTTAAGTATTCCTTGGTTTTACCTGTATTATACGAAATCATCACAATTAGTGATGATTCAGGGTGATTTGCAGGGAGTGATTTGTATGGATATTATGTGTCTTACCATTTTCATTTTGTAAGTATTTACCTAATTATTTTGGTACAACATTTTATTGAGTCCAATACATATTATAATAATACTTCAGGGAAAGCATAATAATTATGTCTTATATGCAGGCACCTCACAAACAAGAAGTTAAAATATTCGTTTAATTAATAAGCAGATATTACTGTAACAGAATACATAAGACTATACCAATCATACTATCCACCTTGGTACAGTGCAATTATTTGTGAAGGCCTATATTGAGATGAAATTATAGTCAAGAAATGTAAGTTTTAGGTTGTTTACATAAAAAAGAAATTCATATGAAATATGAGGCAAATAAATAAAAAATTTTTTTTGTGGGACCATTTTATTCATTTATTTCATTTCCTAAATCATGTCTTATTAATATTCCATCCAGAAAAGGAGCCGGAGCTTCTATATTATTTTGATACCGAGCTCAACCTAAGTACCACACAATTGTCATAATGTGAGCACAGCAACCCATCGTTCTTAGTCCTGAGACATAACTGCAATAATACTTGATGATCTTATCATCCCAACTTGATCCTGCCCAAGTTCATAATATATACGTATAGTATAATAGAAGGACCTTGTCTTTGTTGCATTTCATCCACATTTGCTGATCGCTGCACATTTCTTCGCACTGATACCCAACAAGCATAGCAAAGCAGTCCTCCGGGTGGAATCTGAGTTATACAAAGAATATTAGGTGTTGATGATTTTTATTAGTGAAATAAGTAGATACAATACCTGTCTAGGATATATCCTAGACAGGTACAGTAGCCATAATTTCATCCCTCTCAGGTCCTTCTGGTATACTGTGTCTGCATGTTTGGGTGAGAGACCGTAGACACCACACACATTCAACCTCTTGAGGAGAAGCTATGATTCCCTGTTGCTGCAACATACGCTGTGTATATTGCCAACAAGAAAAACATAACAATCCTCCCTCAGGTATCTAAAACAAATACATACATACATAGATTCACGCCTGTTTCCCAGAGGGGTAGGCAGAGACTACGGATTTCCATTTGCTACGATCCTGACACACTTCTCTGGCTTCATTCACTTTCATCCCATTCCTCATACACGCCCGTCGGTTCAAGGTGCTCTTAACCTGGCCTTTGTCCAGAACGCCTCCGATCTGATCAAGAAACGTTCGCCTAGGTCTTCCTCTTGCGACTGTTCCATTCACACTAGCCTTATAAACTTTCTTAGTCAGTCTTTCCTCGTCCATTCTTTCTACATGCCCAAACCAGCTTAACATACCCTTTTCTATTCTTGTCACTATATCAACTTTCATGCTGCATCTCTCTCTAATCACACTATTCCTTATTCTATCTTTCAGAGTCACACCACATATATTTCTCAGCGCTCTCATTTCTACAGCAAAACAAAATGGATAAATAATTACATTTATACCAGATAGGTTCTTCATTTTTAGTATTCACATATTATTCTTTAATTTTAAGGTCATTCCGATTCAATTATCGTTATTTCAATTTATAATAATATGAACATATTGATTAATGATTATTATTAAGTTTTAAGAACTAGTTAATAATATCAGATCAAATCAAGAATAATTTTTAAATTCTTTTTAATATATATGTGTCACTTGCATTGCAACAGTGTAAGAATTACTACATATTTTGATAATCAATCACATCATATCAGCTTATTGTTTTTTAAATAAAAGAAACAAAATACCTCTCTTGGAGCAATGATTTCTGCTATGAAATCTCTTGCCAGACCTTCTGAAAGAGACTCGAGCTCTCCTTCCAAATAATGAAGTGCGACACCTGACACACTCAATTGTGTCGTGGCGATGTTGGAGATTATGCTCATGCCCTGGAGATGTCTAACAGTAGATGCGGTTAAAACATTGTGAACATAATACTCCATCATTCACTTCACCGTCCTACAACAAACCAAAATCAAATTATCATCAGTCCAACACAAATATTGTAGCAATTATGTGATTAGATGGATTATATAATTATTCTTACCTGACGGCTAAAGAAGTTCTGTTCCAAGGCAGAAACTATTTCAGGACCCAAATTGCTGACAACATAATGTTGGTCCACTTCTGCTATGTCAAAAGTGCAATATACGCAATACATCATTGCCAAAATAAATCTGCAATGAAGAAAAAACACGTAAGGTGATTAAAAAGCTATTTTAGTAACAATAAATGCAAAATTATAAAAAGAAATAGATCAATACGGGAAAAAACAAATATGGGGATGGGCATTCCAAGAGATACAATACGAATTCCTGCTGATACATTGTAATTGTAGAAAATAAAACAACATACATAACGATATTTGGGCAAAGCAACTAGAAAACACAATATGGTTACATACCTGAAGATGAATTGATGAAACGGTGCGGTGTAACAAACACGACAATGTCCAAATCACAATGAGAATCAGAATCCTTTAAACGAAAGCCAGGTCAATATAAAAGAAATCAAACGGAATCCACAGAAAAGCGGTGTCGTAAAATAAAGCTTAGAACACTGACCACATTCAAAAAGCGCGAAAGTGAATAACTTCAACTTCAACCGTCAACGTCGTTCTCCACTACTTTGACATAAACTGTCAAAAATGTTGACGGTACATGGTTCATTCGTTCAGAAACTATATTTTGCGTAAGCATCTAACTGCTACAGCCTCTCAGCGGCATTGAGCTACTCTCACTCTCGCCATATGAACATCACGAAAGTACGAGATTATAATGAAACGAATTAAGATCTTATTTTATTGTTATTTTGCTTAAATAATAAAGTGGAATAAATTAAACAATGATAGGAACATCAGCAATGCGCCTACGCAGTTATTGAACGATATGCCACTTATCTGTCAGTGTGGTCATATAAAAATCGTATGGATTTAGATTTTCGTTATTTACACATTATTTCTAATTTAAATAAATGCAACTGCATTATTCTGATAATCCCTGATTTTTTCCAGTTTTTCTATGCACTGTATAGTACGCGCATTTTATCTTGGCCGGATTGAAGTTAGCTACAAGATACATTCGCGCATGTACAGTCACTGAGAAAATAGTTAAATGATTATATTTAAGCTTATTATCTCTATGGAAATAAAAATATTGAGGAGGTAGGCAGAGGCAAAGGAACTATTTGCTACTACTATATCGTATAAAACTATTTATACTTACAATTTCTCGAATTATTAATTAGCTCTTCGGCAGTTGTAGTCAAGGCCTATCAAAATCCATTTTATCAATTTAAATCTTCAAGCATTGCTTAGTTATTTATACCTACGGAGGAGGGTAAGAGCCAGAAGAGATTATACCAAAAAATTGCATATTATCATGTATGTATAAAAGTCCTCGTTCACAGTCTAGTTTATAGGCCTTGTATTTAGTAGATTAGTTGACACTTGACATATGATAGAAATGATTAATCAATCAGCTAGTTTGAACTTACAACGAAACAAAATATCAAAAATAACAACAAACGAAAACAATATCAACTTGAGCACACGACCGTACGGAAGAGCGAGATAGTTACACGAACAACCACAAAGTGCTGACGAGTGACTGAAATAGCGAATCCTTAAGCATTATGGCCGTGCAATTATAGGGATGTACCACTTATTTTTCACAACTTCTAATTTCTTAAGATTGTCTATGGCACTAATCCGATTATCTTAATCGATTAATAATTAATTGTAAATAAAGCCTAAACTGTAATACTAATCGAAGTTTAAATACTGCAAACACGTATAATGTTTATCACACATTATAAAGAGCGATACATGTCGCCGATGATATAATTGTATATTACGTGTTCCTTCTTAAAATTATTAATAATTAATAATTAATTGATAGTAAATAAGGATATGGAGGCAGCAATAACCAAATAGAGGTTCAAAGCCACGGTGCGCACCAATGTCTTCGAAATTGATTGTAAATGTATTTTTTTACGTATTTAATAATAATATACGGGCGCCGAATTAAAAGGCTGAAGATGTAACCGGGAGTAACGCGGGGATGAATAAATAACGATATGGGTAAAGTTGACAGAATTACGGCAAAACTAAATATTAATATTAAACAATATGACCATTTATTTTGAGAATTATTTCTATAGATACACTTTAATTGAATTGATTTTACTTACTGGCACAGAATTCAGTATTCAGTATTTTGTTATCATTCCACAATGTTAATAAAGATATTGACTTAAAATATGTACATTATGGACCTTGTTTGGGCATAGTAAATCTCACATAATAATTATAGACTTAAAATATATCTAATTTAAACGTATATTTACACAACTAAATCGATTAAATCGATTTTCCAGTATTTATGGAATTATTGTTACGAAACGAGTATGCATAGGTCAGTCACTAGCTGGCGTTACCGTCCCCGCACCCCGCACCCTGTCACCAATTAGTACCAAAAAACTGCACTGCGCAGCCACTTGTGACGAACTTCAATCCGGCCAAGATAAAATGCGCGTACTATACATAGTGCAAGCCCATAATGAAACATCTCCTTTGATCTTATCCCACGCTTCGAATAAGTGTAGACTATAATTGCGTATCAGGGATATCACTCGCACGTTGGAAACTTGAGAGAAAAGAAATATAATATTTTTTTTTAAATACATTCTTTTACTAACATGTAACTAACCTAACCTACTTTTACGCGAGCGAAGTCGCGTGCAAAAGTTAGTTATTGGAAAAAGAAAATGGTAGAAGTGTGACCGACACTCTTAGGTACTTTCCAGGCGAAACGCAGTCAGTGGTGTATATATTACTCATTGATTGCTGTGTTTGTTATATATGTTTAAAATTCACACAATATATCTATATGTGATGTCCTGTCCGCAGACCAGCGCACGGATGACGAGGAGGCGGCGTGCGGCGGCCGGCGCACGCGCACCATACACCGCATCCACGAGCGCCGCGACTACCGCGACCTGCACGCCGACGCGCCGCTCTCTAACGCTGACGATGCACAGGTTTGTGACTTACAGAGTGTTTATTTGATTTTTGTATTTTGGTCATGCTGTGTAACGGTCTTTTCTAATTAGTATTAGGCCTTCAGTAGACACGTAAGGTTTATAAAAACCAAACATAAAAACCTTTAAAATGTATAAAGTAAATAACACTGAAAGTAAATAATTATTTCGTAAATAATAATAAAAAACATGAATACAACGAACTGCTGTAACGTAAGGACGTTAAATTACATGCAAAATCAAACACAGGCAAGGGCCTGTGTTTGATTTTGCATGTAATTTTATACGTAACAACAACAGCAATCAAATCGAAAATGTTTGTGCAATCAGCTTCAAAATTGATTAGTAAATGACGAAGTACTAGGTAATATTATTAATAATGTATGGGAAAAGTGAAGACTTATAGTGCGTTTCAATTACGAAGTCCCATTTCACAGATGATCGTTGAACAGCGACAGTGAAGAGACCGTTTCAATCGACACATCACGAAATCGATAACCGATTTACTTTCCAAACAAACTGGAATCGTGGATTTAGAATTGAAACAAAATTGATAGAAACAGAGAAACAGAAAGAGTCTTATCTAAGTTTGACATATCGAAAGAATAGTTACATGAAAGTTATATATAACGTGTATAATTGTAAAAAAAACTGGGCTTATCCTTGATTAATTTCTAGTATCACATACTTTCTCCATACGCAGTATAAGGGTGAAATAAATGTGGTATAGCAGATTTTGATTTTCAAGACGACTACTCTTTTAAAACTATGGGATATTTTAACCATATGTCCAATATCGCATATTCAAATACATATTGTTGATAAAAAAATATTAAGGGTTTGCAGAATAGGATTTAACGTACGTAGCTACGTAATAATAATTAATACCAAATACAAATTTACAAAAGTATTTCTTTGATAATTGTTTTTACCTTGAATTAGTTCGATTTTATCTGATTCATATAGAAGCGTCACAATGGCTGAAAGTAAAAAAAAATTGTCTTCTGTTTACGCGAATATTATTCATTGAAATTAAACCACTATATATAAATAACTACACTGGAACATTGAGACAACTGCCATCTTAGTCTCCCCGTGACCATGGCTGCTGAAAAGCAACCGAAACGTCGGACAAAGTGTAAAATTAAATTAAATCTAAATGGTTTTAATAATAATTCAATTAGCTTAAAAATTAGTAAAGTTTAATAGTAGTAGTAGTGTAACAGTTTTCAAAATTATGTAATAAAGTGTCAAATAAATAACGCGATAAAATCCGTATATAGTGGTTTAATTTCAATAAAAAATTCCTTAGTGCGTAACCATAGTATTGTAGTAAAATGTTATGTTATTTTGTTGTAAAAAAATTACATAATGTTATCTATAGATTCTAATTATTTTTAAATAGTCTTTAGTACCATAAGTAATCATTGTTTATTAGCAATTTATATGAAATGTGCAAAGTTACGAAACAGACTATAGTGAGAATAACAAGCTCTTACTTTGCACTCTGACGCTTGCATTTAAATAGCGGTGACGTCACGGCATATTGTGCGTTCTTTTTCTGCCATTTGACAATAGTTTCTACTACTAAATCTTAAAGGGTTTTGTCATTAATTTAAAATGAATTTAAAAATATAGTTTGTATTTTAGATTTTGCGTAACATAAACATTGAATCAAGTAATATTGTCTTACGTTTACACTAATGTTATACATTGAAATATAAGTACTGTATATGGGATTTATATTTCGAAATAAACTGTCATAAAAGCCGTATGCAATCGTTCAATTGAATTGAGTACTTTATTTCAATATAACTTGTATAATTTCGCAGCTGCCAGAAATCTTGCCAAGATCTTCCACGAAACAAACGAATCCATTTGCCTCGGAAGACCAAAACGACGATCTCCGGCTTTACGAGAATCACGAGAATCTCTTCTTACGAAACATCTCGCAGCGTCAGTCAAAAGAGCTGCGTAACTCTCGCCTTCTTAGGCAGTCTTCTGAACCACTTAGCGAGAAGAAAGCTAATATGCTGCAGAAGAGTCTGTCTACGGAGCAGAAGAATGAGAGCTCTGGGGAAGACAAGAAGATTGAGAATAGTCCGCCGAAGTCTAGGATTCCTGTGGCTAATTTTAGGTAAGCTAATTGAATATGGACGAATAATGTTTTCATCATTCTTATAAGGTAAGCAGTGTTATTGATGTTCAGTGGAGCAGTGATAATAAATTTGATGATAAGATGAATTCCTGGTTCTGATAAAGTATTATTGGGATTTTCGTTCAAGAAATTTTCAGTAGATAGAGTCTGTAACTGTGTCTGGTGCCAATAACAGTTAGACTTCTTTTACGTGGGACCTAAATCCAAAGCTATAGGCCGACCGTTTAACTAGCGTATCGCCTGCGCGGTAAGAAGGGAGCGGGGGGACATGTTACCGGGGAGGTGAGACGTGCGCGGAACATCGGTAGTAAATGTGTATAATGTGCCTCAGCCTACTACTTTGGAAATACATACTATGTATATAAAGGAATATGCGTAGCATATATTTGAAGTTGATTGTGAAGTCGTGTTTTCGATCCCGCGCCATACTGTAAGCAAAGTGTAAGGATTTTGTCAGTAACAGCAATGTTCTCGGCATGCAAAATTGACTTTTCCAAGTTGTTCCCGATAATTTACTATTTAATACGCACATGTATTAAATAATTAACTGTCGGAAAACATCGCCAGGAAACCATTATGTCTGAGAGTTCTCTATAATGTTCTCTAAGATATGTGAAGACTGCCAATACCCACTGGCTCAACGTGGTGAACTATGGCTTAACCCTACTCACATTTAGAAGATGTACCCATTGATGCCCAACAGTTTATATACAAGTCTGATATTCTATTCCAGATATCCAAATAAAAGCGAGCTCCGTTCCGCCGACTCATCCCCACTCAAGAAACCCGACCGTCCTTCCTCTCCAAAAGCCGAGGACACCGAAGATCCTCCCGAGTACCAGAACATCATCAAGCCGCCTGAAGAGTCCGAGCCGCCAGAGAAGGATGTTCCGCCTCCCATACCGAGCCTGCCAATCAGTCCCAGGACACTGATAGCTAACGCTTATTACGATAAGTTGTTGGCTGAGCCGCAAGTACAACAGGTAAGATACTTTTAGATATTTGTCCCACAGTCATATATTTATTCTACAGTCAAACCCACTACACAGTTTTGTGGGGTAACGAAACATATATATATTAGGGACCCGCCCCGGCTTCGCATGGGTAGTAAAAAACCTTAATTTGTTAAGTTACAACTGAACCTTCTGAATGAATGAAGAAGATGACCATGAATCACTCTGTCTATTGGTGAAAAACGCATGACAATCCGTTTAGTAGTTTTTGAGTTTATCGCGAACAGATAGACGCGGCGTGGAGTTTGTTTTATAATATGTAGTGATAGCGATGTTTGATGATTTCTTATGTAAATAAAAAAAAAAACATAAGCGTCTCGTCGCTGCCGCTGCGCTGAGTGTTGCGGGTTCGAATGCCACATATGACAGTAGCATAGTTGACTCACCATTTTTTTTTTATTATTTAAGACATACATAACTTAAACACTAAAATACAAGAAATTTTTGAAACCTAATTAGTAATAAATAAGGTACAATTTTTTTAAATATTGTAGTAGGCGTAATTGTCAAATGACAGAAAAAGGATGCACGATACAAACTGTGACGTAACTGCAGCTGTGCGGGGGTGATAGCGAGACATGCCACTACGACCGTAATTCTTCTTATATCCGAATTTCAAAATATTAATTGCTCTCTTATTTTGTAATCAATTTTGATAATGTTAGCACAACAAGTTTTCTTTTAATTGCTATTTGTTCTCGTGTGTAAAATAATGTTCAAAATCAAATATTGGTATAGATACCCTATTATTTGTGTGATTCATGAATTATTGTTTTGATTCTGGGTAAACTTTGAGTCGGGTAATTTAATGTTTATAATGCTCCGGGGCCCGAAGAATTGGCCTTAAAATATAGGTTAATATTACGTTCTCTCGTTAAATTATTTGATAGTTAGTACTTATATTTATTCAATCGATTTTTGATTGCAATCTGCCAATATAACTAACGCGTTGATTTTATTCGCAGGCTCTTCTTCCTCAAAACCTAGAGAAGAATCCGGACGAGTGTTTCAAGAAGGCTCTCTTGTTCCCACTGCTGGAAATCGACCCGCCCAAACAATGCCTGTTTCTGCTAGTCGACGCCATAGATGAAGGCATTTTGGGAGGTAAGCAGTGTTAAACGGATTTTGATAAAATATTTTTTATACCGTATGTGGTAAACATGGCAGTACTGAGCCTTGTCCAAGAAGAACGCAACATTTTGACTCCGCCCGGGGCGGACCACCCTGCCCCCACTTCGCTGCGCCACTGGGCTTAAGTTGTTACTTAATAATAATAATAATAATAACAAGGTATTTTTGTTAACGAACATTCTCATGTAGTGTATTCACATATCGCTTGAATTTAGCTGGTGAAATTCAATTAACCTATTGAGCCCTAGCGGCGCACCTGCGGCCACACGCAATTAAGTTTGGCTTTCTAACAATTGACAGGTTAATGGTGCAGCAGTCAGGCTAATTGTGGATAACACACGCCTAACTTAATTAACTGTACTAACTGTGATATATCTCTACATACAATAGTAAGCTGTAACAGGCTTGAGAATGTAGTTTACACATTATATCCTTATGTCCCAGGAGTATGCGAAGACCGCGAAGGTGCGGAAGGTTCCACAAGTGTGGCCGGCCTGCTCTCCCGCCATCAGCACTTGTTTCCACAGTGGCTACTACTTGTCTGCACCGCTCGGAGACATTGCAGGAACCTTACCAGAATGTTTACAGGTAAAGAGCCTGGTATACTGGGTGGGTTTATTTTAGTAACTGCATATGGAAGTACACACACAATTCAATTAAAGTTGATCATTATAACCCAATCAGCATCTCATATTGATTGGTTTGTTGCTGCATGCGGTTATGAATTACAACAAACCATTTTTAGACCGTGTATTTATTTTACAAATTACCGACAAAACTAAATACGGCTATACAAGTCGTAACTAGTCGCAGCTGTTAACAAGTTTGTATTTATGTTGTGTTGTATTACGTTCCATAGAATAAATAAATAAATAAATAAATATGCATAATCAAACAACTTCAGACGAATCTCCATCATATGCTGCCGCGCTATGGTTCGAGTTGGCTGCTTGTATTTATATTAATGAAATATTTTGTATGAAAAACATAACGTTACCGACGCACAGTGGTCCAGATTTCGAAATTAGTGCACTTAGGGATCAAAGTTGACCTATCGCGTTGAATATTTTTTATGCTGACTCGTTTTGGTAATATTAATAACTTTTGTTCCAGCATTTTTGCTATAAAGTACTATTTCATATTAAAAAAACATTGTATTTTTTTTTGTGTGGAGCGAAAGTAATTATTACGAAAATCTCTAAAACGGTAATAGTGTTAAGCGGGGCGGTTAGTAGGCGTTATAATAGCCATAATCCTTGACATTTCGTGCCTTGGGATCATTATGATATCTCTGCCGCTTTGGCGTCCAGAACACTTAGAATTTTCCATACTAAATGTATGGGTAGAATCAACTTCATTATTTCCTAAATATAGTATTTTAAGTATAAAAATGTAAATATAAAAATAAAAATAAGTATAAATATGCTGGAGTTGAAACATAAAAACATGGTAGCTCTAAAACGAGCTGTTGAAAGAATGTTAAAGCATCTATCATGTCAAAGTCTACTGGACTGGATCTATCATGTCCACTGGATCTTCTTCGCCCTCGATTTCTTCTTCTTTTACCTCGATTTCTTCTTCTTCTACGGCTGATTCTAGCAACTCAATAGCTTCTTCAAATAAATGCAATTTCTTAGATTCTGCATACTTTGGTCTGGTGTGGGATATAAAGTTGGAACTTATCCCATTTTCCGTGTATGATGCTCTCTTGCATATCTAAAATCATTGTTTCTTGCTTCAGCTGCTTCTTCCGACAAAATACATAGGTATTTTCAGCGGTAGAACAAGAAAATGTTTACAAATGTCAGCACCGTGAATAAGGAGCTTGTGTACACTGGCTGGCATATTAAACCACGGGTAATGGTGTACAAAAAGCTCAGCTGTTTCCCTACAATATGTTCGGAATTTCTCGATGTTAATGGCATTTCAAGAGGATATGACTTGCAAGATAACTGCGAAATGCTTGATAAGATTTTAATCTATCTTCGTGATATGTGCAGTCTTCTCGTAGTCTCTGAAAAAAATTCTGACAGTGTGCCATCATTGGTAGTTTCGAATCCCTGTTTAACGATGTCTGCCAAGCAACTATCTGTTCTTTAAAATCACGCTGCGTTATGTCCTTCCTCGCTTTTTTAAGGTCCTTGTTCTCGCCTCTAGCACTCTACATCTTGAAGTCCAAGTTCTAAGATATGTGCAGCAGACACTCTATGCACCTAATCCACATATGAAGTGTCGAGAGTCCATACTTGTACACGTCATCTCGAACAGGCCTCGAAAACACTTTAGAGAGGATAATCTCTCCAATGTGTTTTCGAGGCCATACGACCAAGTGAGATGAATGATCATCTCACGTGGTTTCGCCAGACATATTGCAAATAGCTGTAGATGGAGTATCGGTGACAATTGTAGCAACTTTGCCATAAATCACCATCATGTGCAGTTCATGTCTGATTTTGAAATTCCCGCAAATTGATACGGATATATTTCTGATTTCTTCCTTCATCGCAGCTTCTTCTTTCTTCCTTCATCGCAGCTTCTTCTTTTTTAACGAAATCGCTCGTCTTCTTTGCAAACTGAAACTTGACAGGCCTGCAATAAAACGTCGAAGAAGGTTTAGGATTCTCCCATATCACCATGTTTGCCAACTCGTAACTTCAAAGGGACAAGACTCGTCATGAATACCGATGAATCATCTTAATCAGGCACCTCGCTTCTCTGTTTGTAGGTGCTTTGCGCTGAAGATCCGTCGAATCCCCATTTGCTGGTCAACTTTAGCTCTCCGCTTGATATATCAAGAGGGTCACCAACAACATGCAGGATTCTCTGAATAGTTAAATCCAGTAGTGCTTGCAGCTTCACCTTTGCTCCATGTTCAGTTACTTCAATATTTGATTTGGATAGCACTTATTCTTAGCTTCTAATAATTTGTGGTATGAAGGAAGCTATAGTGCTGAATTCTTGATAGTCGACATAAATGACCTCAGCGCCAAATACTTCTATTTTGACAAATCCAGTGAAGTGGTGCGGGCTAAAGCTTGATCTTCCTGAATAACGGTATTTTTCTCCTTGTTTAAAAAATATGATTTGAAGTAAAGAACTCGTTCAGGATTCTTCATAAGGTGTTCAATAACTTGGGCAAGATTCATTTTTCCATTTTTCTTGCGATTAAAAATTAAAACAAAAAATAACGCAGCTTCCGAATAGTCGCTTAATCCACCTGACCGCCTTCTTTTTTGCTTGTTTCCCAGATCTTCAAATGGTTTTGTTATCTGAATTTCAGTAGACGTGCCCATATCCTTAGTAGCACTCGATGTAGATGCATCGACGAAGTCAACAGATATAGATATTTTATTTTCTTCCTCTAAATTAATGGTTCCTTCGAAAATCTCGGTGAGATTTAACGAATTGCAGACAGGCAACTTGATTCCCTCCTCCAAACAAGCCATATATGTATCTGTTCATAAATGTCTTCTGAATTCTGTTTGCCGCGGTCCATCTGTGGTGTAAACTGGCAGTGATAGATCTTGCAAATTTCAATATCATTAGAGAATCTTCTTCAGAAATATGAAGTGAAATGCAGGCCAAAATTGCTTGATGAAGTCGCTTGTAGTCCTTGATTTCCCCTTCTCCTAGAAATAAGTTAAAGTCTAAGTTAGTTCCAAGCTGCGACATGATGTGCCAATTCTTTTCCGCAAGATCGTTTTTCGAAGATATTGCTCCTTCAAGAGTTAAAGTGGTAATGACAAAAGTATGCGTGCGCGTCTCATTTATAAACTAGCTTGGCCAATAAGCTTCGCGTATAAATGTGTATTGTATTAGTGTTAGTTTAACAAACGCGTTAATAAGTCATCAAGAAACGACTACCAGTATTTGCTTAATCTAATTAGTTATTGTAAGTACTGAGAATTACACATAATTAAGCAGTTAATTCAAGAAAAGGTGCATTAGTGAGTTCTATAATATATTGTAAAAAATATCGCTAATTAGGTGTGACATTGCATTATATAGCTAATAACAAGTCGAAAATAAAATAAAAGTTTTATGTTGAATAAGAAAATATGTATTGTAACTTTAACTAAAACTTTTAACTAATATAACATAACACTGTACAATATTATTAAACCTTAAAGTAAATTACAATGAAACGCAATATTCAGGCAATGATAAGTTGATTCTACCCATACATTTAGTATGGATAGTTTCTAAGTGTTCATGAGCAGCGATAGCTCATTGGGGAGACTAACAGACTGCAATGCTGAGGGTCTCGGGTTCGAACCCACGTCGCGCACCTCTGACTTTCGGAAATTATATGACTTTTCGAAATTATGTGCGTATTGATTGACAATTATCGCCTGCTCCGTGCCTCAGAGAGCACGTTAAGCCGTCGGTCCCGGCTGCCATGAACATCTATGGCAGTCGTTATTGGGCGAGTGTCGACACAAAAGATCCCACTGGGTCGAAGTGTCGCCGGTCTGCATTGACTGGCCCTCACATAAGATACGTTCTAAGCGTTCTGGACGCCAAAGCGGCAGAGATATCATAATGATCCCAAGGCACGAAATGTCAAGGATTATGCCTATTATAACGCCTACTAACCGTCCCACTTAACACTATTACCATTTTAGAGATTTTCACAATTATTACTTTTCCTGCATACAAAAAAAAAACAAAATTATTTTTAGTATGAAAAAGTACTTTATAGCAAAAAATGCTGGAACAAATGTTATTACTATTAACAAAACGAGTCAGCAAAAGAAATATTCAACGCGATATGTCAACTTTGATCCCTAAGTCCACTAATTTCGAAATACGGACCACTGTGCGACGTGCTGTATTACATACAAATCGGCAATTTCAAGAACTAATATAATATCATGTGAGAATGTGTCTAAATTCTTTTTATATTCTAGATTTTAATATAAATGTAAATGGAACTAGGGAGTCATTAATATTTTAAATTTGGATTTAAGAAAAAGTGGCGCTTTCATGGCCATATTAAATATCTCGCTATATCCTCGCAAAAGCGAATGTAAATAGTAGTTCTGTCACAGTTCGGATTGAGCATATTTTTTTTGTCTTTTGACAATTTTCTCTACTACCAGATTGGAAACGCTTGTATCTTAATTATTTTTGAGTAGATTATAAATTCTTTATTTTGGAGTTCGGGTAATGCAACTATTAGACTTAAACAATAAAAAATGTGTGTCAACTACACTGAGGCAGTAACTAGCAGGCAGGCTCTACGCTTATTGCCCGCCTACTGTTATTATGATGGAGTTTTGAGTAATATTGTATTTACTATTGGCAGGTTTCCGTAAGATAACGTTGGACGAACTGCAGCGCGCGCACGTGTCGGCCGACGTGCAGCGCTACGTGCTCGCGCGCCTCGACACCGAGCCGCGCCTCAGGTCAGTAGTGTGGATAGTAGCGTGAGCGTGGCGTGAGACGAACTGCAGCGCGCGCACGTGTCGGCCGACGTGCAGCGCTACGTGCTCGCGCGCCTCGACACCGAGCCGCGCCTCAGGTCAGTAGTGTGGATAGTAGCGTGAGCGTGGCGTGAGACGAACTGCAGCGCGCGCACGTGTCGGCCGACGTGCAGCGCTACGTGCTCGCGCGCCTCGACACCGAGCCGCGCCTCAGGTCAGTAGTGTGGATAGTAGCGTGAGCGTGGCGTGAGACGAACTGCAGCGCGCGCACGTGTCGGCCGACGTGCAGCGCTACGTGCTCGCGCGCCTCGACACCGAGCCGCGCCTCAGGTCAGTAGTGTGGATAGTAGCGTGAGCGTGGCGTGAGACGAACTGCAGCGCGCGCACGTGTCGGCCGACGTGCAGCGCTACGTGCTCGCGCGCCTCGACACCGAGCCGCGCCTCAGGTCAGTAGTGTGGATAGTAGCGTGAGCGTGGCGTGAGACGAACTGCAGCGCGCGCACGTGTCGGCCGACGTGCAGCGCTACGTGCTCGCGCGCCTCGACACCGAGCCGCGCCTCAGGTCAGTAGTGTGGATAGTAGCGTGAGCGTGGCGTGAGACGAACTGCAGCGCGCGCACGTGTCGGCCGACGTGCAGCGCTACGTGCTCGCGCGCCTCGACACCGAGCCGCGCCTCAGGTCAGTAGTGTGGATAGTAGCGTGAGCGTGGCGTGAGACGAACTGCAGCGCGCGCACGTGTCGGCCGACGTGCAGCGCTACGTGCTCGCGCGCCTCGACACCGAGCCGCGCCTCAGGTCAGTAGTGTGGATAGTAGCGTGAGCGTGGCGTGAGACGAACTGCAGCGCGCGCACGTGTCGGCCGACGTGCAGCGCTACGTGCTCGCGCGCCTCGACACCGAGCCGCGCCTCAGGTCAGTAGTGTGGATAGTAGCGTGAGCGTGGCGTGAGACGAACTGCAGCGCGCGCACGTGTCGGCCGACGTGCAGCGCTACGTGCTCGCGCGCCTCGACACCGAGCCGCGCCTCAGGTCAGTAGTGTGGATAGTAGCGTGAGCGTGGCGTGAGACGAACTGCAGCGCGCGCACGTGTCGGCCGACGTGCAGCGCTACGTGCTCGCGCGCCTCGACACCGAGCCGCGCCTCAGGTCAGTAGTGTGGATAGTAGCGTGAGCGTGTGCACAAGGGTGAGTGTTAGCGTTAGCGTGAGTGCGAGCGTGAGAATTAGCGTGAGCCCAAACGTACTGATAAACTTGGAATCTAATTGATGTTATTCCGTTATTTTTGCATAATTATAAGAAACCCTGCGATTATTATATTTTGATGTGCGCAATTGCAATCGATTTATACACGAGTTAATTGACGACACTAAAACACATAATGTCAATTGAAATTAAACAAACTTTATACGGATTTTATTTTTTATAAAACACTATTATTACATAATTTTGAAACTTCAGACTATTATTGTTAAACACTTTAGTTACTGTTTACTTCAATTTAAGCTATTTAAATTATACTATTTAAATTATACAAACTATTTAGATTTAATTTTACACTTTCCCCGACGTTTCGGTTGCTTTTCAGCAGCCGTGGTCACGGGGAGACTAAGATGGTAGTTGTCTCAATGTTCCAGTGTAGTGGGCTAATTTGGTTAAAACATACATCGTTTCCAGGGCCCGCGTGTCGAGTGACTCGACGGCGGCTGCTGCGGCGGCCGCGGCTTTGGATCACCTGCGGATTAAGAGCGACGGCTGTCTGCTGTATCTTGAAAAGGTAAGGTTTCGTAGGGTATAAAATTATGTACCACTGTCATTATGTAATAATCACTCTAATAAATAATACTATGTCCGTTCATTATATTACTGCTGAGTTAAAACACCGGAATTAAACCAGAATTTACGAGCGCAACATTTTAAACAACGTACAAGGATCACTTGGCCACTTATTCAAGATGATGTTATAGGTCCACGCCTGTTAAAAAATGTGATGTGATATCCACACATTTCTCCTAGTTTTGAGTCCTTTTGTGTCCGTCATTACAATGTTTGTAAAGTTCTCCATGTTACAATTGTACCTACTCCGAATATTTTGCCTTTTGAAACGTTAAAACAAAGGAAGTTCCATTTAGAACATGCCAACAATAAAACAGTGAAAGGCGGCCTCGATGGCGAAAAGGTAAGTGTAACCGCCTGAGGTCGCGGCTTCGATGCCCGCACAAGTCAAACATTTGTGTGCATGGATATGGATGTTTGTCTTGGTCTGGGTGTTTCTATGTATAATATTTACGTATTTACAAAAATTAAGTAAATATGTATGTTTATTCATTGTGTAGTACCCATAGTACAAGCTCTGCTTAGTTTGGGCTAGATGGAGTTGTGTGTATGTGATAGAATATTATTTAAATTATTCTGTAGTTAGACTTATCATGTGTTAATACAATGTATAGTATATGGTTCGGTTCCTATATCAAGAAACGAGTCGTTTCAGCTACGGACGGTTAAATTTTAATATATTTTTTCATACAATATGTGTTAAAAATCAACTGTCCTTAGGTAAAGCTACTCGTTTATTAATAGGAGCCTATATGTGTACCAAGTTTTATCCAACTGTTAACGTATGATTGCGTATCAAATATATTCAAAAACCTATATATTGTTCATTAAGGAGTGTTTCTTTTCCATTGCAGGTGCTAGACGGTGTCGCAGACGGGTTCATAGCGCTACGCGAGATTCGAGAAATCCCGGGCACGCTCAACGGATTGTACTTGTGGCTTGCGCAGAGACTGTTCCATGGAAGACGATTCACTAAGGTAAACTATACAGTTTTAGACATCTGGTTTAATTGGTTGCCTTGCCACTGCGCCGAAAATTGTGGGTTCGAACCTCCGAGACAAAAGTTTATGTGATCCACAAATAGTTGCCCTTGTCTAGGTGTGCTTTGTGTCCGATGTTTGTAAAGTCCTCGTGACACAGAATTTATTCCTAGTGCGATCATTATATTTTAATTCAAAACAAAAAAAATACGGCTCATTGTTCGTGAACGTAAATAAAAATAAATCTTATAAGCTTTTACCTATTTCTTTTGACAACATTTTAATGTAACTCAATACCTATTCAAATAAACCATACCTTGAAAAAATTTAAATTGCCCCCTTGATGTGTGTTGTTTGGTGCTGCTGGTTTTTTTACGACCGTGTGTAGTATTAATCTTAGTCGTGTGCTTAGATCAATACATTTCAATATTAGTATTTTATGTGTATGCAAAATAAATAATAATTTATGAATAGTTGTTAAGTAAGGTATAAATAGTGAATGGAAATAAAGCGTGGAAGTATTCTTACCGCTAAAAATGGCACCACGAAATCACAAAGTAGGCAGGGCTTAATAAAACTAAGCCGTGTCCCTATAGTAACGTATAATTATATCAATGGGCTTCTGAGTTCTTGACATTGACAGCAAGTAAACAAACTGTAACAGCTTTCCACATTAACAGTAACGTCCATGTTTAAGTGGTAGAGTTGAGTAAGTAGCTGTGGTGTCAATAATAAACTGTGTGGTTAGTATAAAAGTACCTACTTCCATGATTTATTTAGGTTCACTGTTTATAAATAGGTCACGGGTAAAAGGATATTAGTACTTTTTAATAAAGTTCTAGAATAATCGTTTAATCTATATAAATATATATCGCACTCTTAATAAAACAGAGACTTATCTCTGTATTTTGGATTAAACAAATTTGAACTCTATTGCAATGATTTAACACAAACATAATATTAGAAATTAGCATATACAATTAGAGTCCAAATTGCCTTACTTTCAAATTTCGAGTTAAGTCGCTGTTTTATTAAGAGTGCGATATATAAAAATCTCGTGTTACGGTGTTTGTGGTCGCACTTCTCCGAAACGGCTCAACCGATTTTTATGAAACTTTTTATGTATATTTTGTAAGTATGAGAATAGGTCGTAAAGTATATTTCATAGCGTTAAGAAATAATTTATATGGTAGAATAACGTTTGTCGGGTCAGCTATTATTAATATTATTTAATCTAAAGTTTTCAGCTGCGACCTCATATACTCCGAAGATACTTCTTGAATGTGGTGAAAATTTGTTTTATCAGCTATTTCTTTAATGTTCGTTGCAGGTCCGACTCCTTTTGGACGTTCTTCTCGCAGCCCGCTGTGGTGTGACAGAAGAGATGCTGTACAAGTGCCTGCTGACGAAGGAGTACAGCGTCACTAGAGAAGACTTTAACAGAAGATTGCATCTGCTTAGAAGGTGAGCTGACTGTTTACATAAATCATTTATTGATTTAGTTGCTGTATTACCAAGTCATGTTTTGAATTGTTGACATCACTGATAAGTTTACGTTGGTTGTTGAGCCTTTATAATGTCGATTCTGTAGTCAGTGCAAACTTTGGTGTTTGTGTTGGGACTGATTTTGAAGTTGGGACTGACTTTGAAGTTGGGACTAACTTTGAAGTTGGGACGGACTTTGAAGTTGGGTTCTGACTTTAAAGTTGGGACTGACATTGAAGTTGGAACTGACTTTGAAGTTGGGGCTTGACTTTGATGTTGGGACTGACTTTGAAGTTGGGACTGACTTTGAAGTTGGGACTGACTTTGAAGTTGGGACTGACTTTGAAGTTAGGATTAACTTTGAAGTTGAGACTGCCTTTGATGTTAGGACTGACTTTGAAGTTCGGGCTAACTTTGACGTTAGTATTATTATGACGTTGGTATTACTTTGAAGTTCATGCTGACTTCGTTGAAAATATTTTAAGTATGCAATATTATATTTGTTTACTTGGTCTGCTCACCAGGATCCTGGTGATGGAGCGCTCGACCGGTTACCTGTCGCTGTTCCACCACTCGTTCGCGAAGTGGCTGCTGGACGTGAAGCACTGCACGCGGCGCTACCTGTGTGCTCCCGCCGACGGACACGCCGCGCTCGCCATGTACTACACGCTCGACGCTAAACGGTAACTACCTGTCACTGTTCTACCATCACCACCACCATCGTCCACAAAGTAATACCTTATTAGCTACTATAGACTAGACCTAGTCACCAAAATTAAAAATAATATAGGTGCTAAAAATATAGCAATAACAATCAATAAAGTCACATTAATCGATTTAAAGAAAGCTTTTGACACTGTCAGCCACAGCGTACTAGTGAATAAATTATAAAATATAGGAATCGTGGGCACCGCACTAAAAGATTTCGAATCCTATTTACAACACAGGTATCAAACAGTCAAACTCGATAAATTTTTAAGCCAGCCGCTACATATAACTTGCGGCGTGCCCCAAGGATAAATTCGGAGTCCTTATAACTACATATCACGTTATTTGGTCGAAGATCATTCAACGAGTCAATTAGTAGTGGACTGCAATATGACATAGCAGTCCACTACTGAACAGAGACCGCGCCCAACTTGCACTGTTTATATAAAATATTTAAAGACTAGGTAGTCTAGTCTATTCTAGTTTAATAATGTTTTGTTTATTCCAGATTGTCTGCATTAGAGATTCACAACTATGTGTTCCACATGACGAGTTTAGAGCAGTACTTGTCTTCGCAGAAGAAGAGTAAAAATAGGTAACATACTCATTATTATTATGTCAGTTAGTATGCTCAGTGGGAGTCATTTATGAGTAGTAGAGCCTCGCTGATTTCAGCATAAATGGGCCGGCTCGACCGGGGAAGGACTACCCTCTCACAGAATATCGACGTGAAATAGCAGTATTCCTACTGTTGTGTTTCGTTCGGTGAGTGAGAGTGCCGGAGGCTCAATCACCCCCTTTCCTCCTTCCTGCTCCTTCTCCTTCCCACATCCTTTTCTAAAGGGTCAGCAACGCGCAAGTGATGCCTCTGGTGTTGCAGGCGTCCATAGGCTACGGTGACCACTTACCATCAGGTGGCAGTATGCTTGTTTGCCACCTAAGTTGGATAAAGAAAAAAGTGGGGAGACCAACAGAGACTGCAATGCAGAGGGTCTAGGGTTCGAACCAACGTCGCGCACCTCTGACTTTCGGAAGTTATATGACTTTTCGAAGTTATGTGCGTAATTATTGATTGACAATTATCGCCTGCTCCGTGCCTCGGAGAGCACGTTAAGCCGTCGGTCCCGGCTGCCATGAACATCTATGGCATTATTGGGAAGTCAGTATAATATCCTGACACTGGTCTAGCCTTAGGGTATCGTTAGCCTTCGGGTTGCGGAGGTCAGGTGGCAGCCGCTCCGTGTAAAAACTGATATCCAGTCAAATCCGGTTAGACCAGAAAAGCCGACCCCAAGTAACTTGGGAATAGTATAGGCTAGGAAGAAGATATTCATTATTATTATGTAAAAAGGCAAAACCTAGTTCGCTTTTGACTGCGGCTTCGTTCGCATAAAAGTAGGTTAGGTTATATAAGAAACAGACTTTAAAAAAAAAACTCCGGTAGCAACAATCAAAGCCTAAGGCAAAAAATATATTTTGTTTTCTCACTTCTACTGTACAAAGGTATCTCAAGACTTTGTGTATAAACACATCGGTATATTTTACAGCGAGCCACCTACCGACCAGTTGGATCTCCATTCGCTCATACTCCTGTGGGTACTAGACTCTGGCTGTGACGTGGAGTCTGCCCTGAGAAAGGAGAGCGACTCCCAGACTCCCACTCATCTACTGTTACAGGTAAAACATCAATATATTTGTTCTACTGTTGCTATGACACATATGACACAAAATATACAAGCATAGAAGTGATTGTTTAGCCTTAAATAATATATATAATATCAGCTCTGTATTAAACTGTCATTCCTGGACACCGGCTTCTTCTCAGTGTGAGGATTAGGCCATAGTCCACCACGCCGGCCCAGTGCGAGTTGGCAGACTTCATATATCTTCGAGAGTATTATGTAGAAATGTCAGCCATGCCGGTTACCTCACGATGTTTTTCGTCACCGTTAATGCCAGCGATTTAATTATTGAATACGCACATAACTTTGGAAAGTCAGAGATGTGCGCCTTGGGATCGAACTCGAGAGCTCTGCGTGGCAGTCTAACGGTATCTCACTAGGCCATCGCTATTTTAAATAAAATGGGATATCAGAATGCAGTAATTAATATTAAAAGTCATATGTACGCGAGTGATTCACTTAAGTTAAGTATGAAACGGTCGCAGTGGTTATGCCGCTTACTATTACAACTAAACTAAAGAAAATAATTTTCACATTCAATGCACTTGCGACATCACTCGAGATAATGACGTTTCTAACAAATTTTTGTGTTGATTTGTGATCGAATTATCCTTACTTTATTAATATTACCAGCGACCCGCCCTAGCTTTACGAGAACAAAAGCTTAAAAAATTATACACCAGAATCTTCCTCATGAATCACTCTATCGGTGAAAACCGCATGAAAATCCGTTCAGTAGTTTTTGAGTTTATCGCGAACAGACAGACAGAGACGCGGCGGGGGACTTTGTTTTATAATATGCAGTGATAAATTCGAAAGTAACTGTCTGTTTGTCTGTTACCTATTCACAGCTACACTACTTAACCGATTTGGATGAAATTTGCTACAGAAGTAGATTAAAACGTGGGAAAAGAAATAAGCTACATTTTATTGATGTAGATACCACGCGGGTGGAGCTGCGCGGAAAAGCTAGTATTACATATTTTATTTGCTTTATGGATTGATGAATCAGTCGTGCAAGAATAAGAAAAAAATATTTTTCTTTAGTTGAAATAGTAATCGGCACACCGGCTGCCACCGTTTTATAATCAACTTTAAATAATCACCTACGCGCATGTCTGTGTAAGTGAATCTGTTTCTATCCGACTACAAAAAAAAAAGAGGGGTTCTCAATTCGTTGCAATCCATTTTTATTTTTTATGTATGTACCCCGGTTACTCGAAGATAACTAAACCGATTCCGTAAATTCTCTTTTTGTTTGATGGGTCATACTTCAGAGATGGCCCCATATATTCTTTTTACGATATTTGAAAATTGACTGTATTATGTTTTGTGGTAATGCGCCATGTGTTGCGGGCTCAACAATTATGACAAAACAAATATTATTTTCTGAGAGTTGTATTAAGATTGGATTATGTTTTATTAACAAATAAATAAGACAAAAGTAAGTATTTATAAAACACATACTTTAGAATTATTTAGAATCATGAATAGCTTATTTTCAAGTAATGAACCCGGACCTCGCTACCGTAAATATTAGCGCAAAATTTTATAACGGCTCTGATAAATTTAATAAAATAAAAGTGACACCAGAAAACGTATTTAATTGAAAGAATATCATCACATACAAGACATAACAAAGACAATACTATAGGCACATTAAATATGTGACAGTATAGTGAAATGTCAACCAAAGAGAAGGGATTAAAATTTATAATTACAACAGGCACCTACGTGACATTGAATTAAACTACTATATTCGGATTTTGTCGCTTTACTTATTATAAAAGACTTTTATTACATAATTTTGAACTTTAACGCAGTTATGGTCACAGAGAGACTAAGATGGTACCTATAGTCTCCCCGTGACCACGGCTGCTGTAAAGCAACCGAAACGTCGTAAAAAGAGTAATCTTAAATATAAATAGTTTTAATTAATTGAAATAGCTTAAATTGTAGTAAAGTTTAACAATAGTAGTGTTAAAATTAAACTACTATATACGGATTTTACCGCGTTATTTATTTTACACTTTATTACAACATTTTGAAACTGTTACACTACTCTACTAGATACTATTAAACTTTACTAATATTAAGCTAATTAAATTATTAAAACTATTTATATTTAAGTTTACACTTTCTCCGACGTTTCGGTTGCTTTTCTTTCTGTTTTTTCGGTTGTTTGTCTCCCCGTGACCATGGCTGCTGAAAAGCTTAATTAGCTTAAAATTAGTAAAGTTTAATAGTAGCTAGTAGTAGTGTAACAGTTTCAAAATTTTGTGATAAAGTGTAAAATAAATAACGCGATAAAATCCGTATATAGTAGTTTAATTTCAATGAATAACATTCGCGTAAACAGAAGACAATATTAGTAGTGTTAAAGTTCAAAATTATGAAATATTTATTGAAATGAATTAATTAATTCGTGTAAACGTAAGACAATATTAGGCACCTACGAGATTTTAACTACATATATTATGTTACAGCATTCCTTGTTGTTACAGCAACAAGACGGACAAAATGAAGACAAAGATGGTGATCCTGACTCCGAAGGCAAGGAATCTCTTTCAGGTGAGTGTAAGACATTTTAGGATTTAGAATTCTTTACCCAACAGATGCCAGTGAGTGAGAATGAGTACTCATTACTTAGTTTACGCCGTCTGTTTATCAGCCCTGTATTTAAACAGCTCTCCTATACTATAATATTAGTTAACCTGCTGGAATTTTCAAAGATAAATGTTTTATTATGCTGTAAAAAATGAAAAAGCTCACATAATGGCATGTTTTTGACTTAAAAAGGTTTAATTTTCGTTTACTATATCGTGAGAATGGTATTTCATAAGCCTGAGCCTGCCTCCGTGGCGCAGCGGTAGTGAATGCGACTGCTGTGCATGAGGTCTTAGGTTCGAATCCCGGGTCGGGCCAACAAAAAAGTTATTGGGTTTTCTGTCAAGAAATCTCAATAACAGCCCGGAGTTAGGAAGTTGGCGTTGTTAGACACACCCGTGCCTCGGAAAGCACGTGAAGCCGTTGGTCCTGCGCCTAATCTCTTTCCGGTCGTGTCGGATTACCGTCCCATCGGATCATAAGAGTACAGTACAGTAGAGAACAGAGAGTGCACTTGTGTCTGCGCACACGCTTGTGCACTATAATATCTCCTGCGCTGATGGCCAGTCTCCGTTAAGATTGGCCGCCGTGAACGAAATCGGTCTGGAGGACATTATTGTTATTATTATTATTTTGACAGAAGCAAAATGTACAGAAGAATGATCTCTATTTTCGTGAAATTTCGAAGCTTTTTCTTTTGCGGGTTCATGTTACGGTAAATTCTATAGCATATACACTATATAAGTTAAGCATATATGCTGATCCTACAAAAAAATATCGCCTTGTTATCAGTCAAAAATACTATGGTTTTGTATGTTTTCAGCGTAGAGCAAACATTTGCTATGCTTCAGGAATGATCAAGGTCGTTACCCGTGATGCCAAATAGTAATGTTCCCAGGATTGAGCCTTGGGTCACACCAGACCTAGTGTGATACTGAGCAGGGACAAAACATCTTCAATAATCATCGTTATATTTCAACTAGTTTACACAAAACCTTAACCAATTATATACTACCTCATGAATCACTTTATCTTTTGGTGTTGTGCATGAAAATCCGTTCAGCATTTTTTGACTTGCTTGGGAGCCCCAGTGAAACAGTCAAAAGTCACCTATAGGTAATTTGTTTAAAATTTTGTGTAATCCACAAATAGTTGTTCCGAGTCTCGGAGTTCTTTAAGTTCATTACTTAGACATACGTCAGTAGAATTTTTTAAACAATAGAAATACGACAACTTGTAGTACTACACAAATACGCACATATGCAATCTATACAAAGTGCATGTACCCTAAGTAGGTCAGAAATTGATAAAACCTATACGTTGCTTATACAATTAATTAAAGAATAGAATATATATATATATAGGTACACATATATTTGCATGATGTGTTTCCCTATGTCCCGATAAATAATATTTATAAGTAATATGTACCGGTGGTTTAGCAGCTTGAGGAAATCATAAGTAATAATTATATGTATATTTACTGAACTTTGTACGTGTATAGAATTTAGGTGTAGTCAAAGACAGTTTTATATCACAGATGAGCATCTTATCTTTCATCTGATTGGGTACAGTACTAATTACATAAACTTGTGTTTTTAGCGACTCAATTTATTAGGTGTCTGGGTTTTATATTGCACATTATTTTACACACAAGACGAATATTAACAAAAATAAATAATTTCGTGCTAATTGTATCAAAATTGGTTAAAATAAAGGAGTAATTAAAATTCTAAATTAGGATATAAGATACAGTGGAGGGTAGTGGGTATATCTCGCTGTCTCCTTCGGATAGCTGCGTTTAACTAGCGGTTAGTGCACAGACTCACACTTTGTATTGTGGATCGTTTTTGTGTCATTTGACAATTACCCTTGCTAACAGATTTGAAATGCTTGTATCTAATTTATTTTTGAATACAGCTTAAAATATATTTGTATTTTAAAGTTTGGATTAAGTAACTATTGGACATTAATTATAAAAAAATGTGTGTCAGCTACTCTATTATGAATTACAATAACAATAACTTTTTGAAAGATCCGGACCCGAATTTAGAATCTCGCTATAGACTGTTAATACTAACTTTTAGCTCAACCAGTGTCTCGAATATGAGACCTTAATAACCTAATCAAAGAACTAACATAACAGTCTTATATGTGATATGATATGGAATAAATGTTTTAAATAGTTTTAGCTACCATATTCAAGGCAATTGGTTAATAAGGTTATTAGCACGTGCGTAATAACAATGAGTAAGAATACCGCTAATTACATTGACGCTTTATGCAAAGAAAAATATTACTAATTATACTGATAATTACAATTCTATGAAGTTAACCACAAAACTTACCTGTGAGCATGCCACGATTTCTTATCTTAAAGCAGTATTATTGTATTCTTACTTTACAGTCTATAGTAAGATTACAATAATACTGCTATACACAATCATATACTGTACACAGCATTTGTTGTGTGTAAATTTAGACATAACTAGAAAGTATAGTGCGTACAGCTCGGAAAGATATAGGGCTAGTTTCACTGCACAGATGGTGTAGTGGTTTATGTGTTTGCGCCACTGCCGCCGCGGACAGAAATTTGTGCGGTGATCCAAAAATGGTTGTTCTGAGTCTGGGTGTTCTTTGTGTCCGTTGTTTGAATGTTTGTAAAATTCCCTGTGACACAGGTATAATACCACTGCGTGAGATGTCTTCTTTAAAAAGAAATTGGGAAATGTATAGGGCTGTCTCGCTCTCTTTTTCTGGAATTATCAGTCCCCGTGTGGCATGGATTTGAAAATTGATGGCCTTGTTGGTTCAGCCACAGCCAATATACAGCATTGAGGGGCTGATATTTGATTCCCATGTCTGGCAGAATGTTTCTGGCTTTGTGTAATAGGACATTGTCAGTAGCGCGCATCGCTATTTAATATGAAGAGTAACTTTCGGCCTTTACCGGATACATTTGTAAACTCGTTGTTGCTATTGAGAGTTTTTTGTAAAAATAATTCTGTAATACCACTTGAACAAAATGCGAGAAAGCAATCCAAGGGTGCGTGGTAGGTTCTTTGCTCCCCAAATATTATTGTAAAAATGGAACAACGATAGATTGATAGTATAAGAGTAATTTATCACTTGTATCCATTAAAATGTACTTATAATATAACATCGATACATACATAAGCAGCGATAGGCTACTGGGAGGCCGTTGTGCTGCCACGCACTTCGATCCCAAGGCATCTCTGACTTTTCGAAGTAATGTGTAATAAATAGTTGACTATCGCACGTTGTAAAGGTGAAGGAAGACATCGTGCGGAACCTGCATGTCTGAGAGTTCTAAAGAAAAACCAAACTCGTAGCAACTGTTAGTGTATCACACAATTCTTGTCTCATTTGGGTTTCGAACCCACGATACTCAATACTATACACTGCCAATATATCACTCATATCAATCAAAATATAAATTTCAAGATTAGACGTTCCGTCAGAGATAACACAATTCAAAATGCCTAACAACATTAGGTATGCCTTTATCAGGACATGTAACTGACCTAACTATTTTTCATATTAATTGTAACAATTATACGTAATTTTATTATCTCATCCTGTGTACATACTAGCTGTATACTCGTGGGTTTGTTTCAATTATATTTATCATAAAACATATCAACCAATGAATGTATTGTGTATAGATAAATATACCAAGGCCTAAGGCAGATTTTAAAATATTTTTTCCTTATGTAGTTACTTGTAATTCTGGTTTTCGTTATTTTTTTTACATGATAGCAAAATAAATTATGGGTCATTTTAGGATAAGGGGCTGGAGCAAAACATGTGTCAATCAAAAATAGTAACTCTAAAATTGGAAGTCTTCCAATCTGTCTTTCTATCCGATGGTTAAATTTTGGAGGGCTAGATAACAAATTGAATAATATCAGTCCTGTATATAAACGGTCCCAATATTAGTTACAGGCCTCCTCGGTCTAAAAAGGCTTAGGCCATAGTCCATTACGCTGGCTTAGTGCGGATAGGTGGATTTTATATATATATTTTCGAGATTCTTATGGAGAATTCTCAGACATGTTTTCTTCATCCTTAAAGCGAGTGATAATGAATTATTAAAAACGCACATAGCTTGGAAATGTCAGAGGCCTTGTGATCGAATTCGAGACCTTCGCGTGATAGTCCAACCGTATCCCTATTGCCGCTATATACGAAATATAATAATAAAATGAAATAAAGTAACAAGAAACGAGAATCTCCAAATTAGATTAGAAAAATATTTGTTGTCAAATAGTCTGTTTTTTTTTAAGATTATGTTTTTATAACATTATGCTACGATTAAAGAAGCTAAGCAGTAACCACATATGCCATTTAACGCAAGTGTCACCATGTCACGCATTTATATACCTATTATATTTTAATATTTATCCGCAACCGTATCCGTTACATAAACGATAGATTACCTCAAAATTTTCGGAAGAGCATTCCAAAATTTATTCTTATTTGCCTTATTAAATAAAATCCATAACACAAACACACACACTGACTAATATATTATTAGTTAACAGCAATTAGTGCTTGAGCCTTATCTGTATGAGCATAAAGTTCAATATGTCATTACTAGTTTATTAGGAAAACTAGTGAATATGTTTCAGTATATTTCCTGTAGACATTTGTGATATACGTGTTTGTCGTGGTCATTGTATTGTCGATGAATTGTGATTTTATTAATTATAATAAATGTTTAGTGTGTTAAAGTGATATATAAATATTAAGTATCTAATATATAGGACAGGATTTAGAGGATATTTAAAAATCTGTCTCATATAGCGTGTTATAGACAGGCGTGGTCATTAAAAGGACTCAATGATAGAAGATAATATTAATATTATCATTTAAAATATATATTTAATAGTTTGTCTTTTACTGTAAAATATTGTGTTTATATCAGTGGGTCGAAATAAACTTATAAATTGAATGTTGAACATTTGCAAGACAATCTTTTGGTGTTTAAACTAGGCGTAATAAGTATTAAATAAACTCAATAAATAATAAAATTATTTTTATTAACTGTTAACAGAAAGAACAGTACAGTAGAATACATCTTTTCTGTAAATTTAGACAAGAAACCTCAAAGACTTGAGCCACAGAAGTGATATAAAAGATCAAAATAATTGTGTGTGATCGTTTGTGACAAGGATTTTTGTGACTTATTACAAAAAAAAATATAAAATGTATAGCAATGTTGTAATCAATGTTGATAAAAAGGAGTGGGTATACAGTTCATACTATCACTACAATAGTGTCAAGGGTAAGTCTTTGTTAACTTTGTATATTCACGCATTTATATCCTAAAGGGGTAGGCAGAGCAGAAGTAGTTACGGATTAAGTCCCACGTAATAAGATCTGATTGCCGTTTATTGGACTTAATTTTAGAGTGCGTGCTCCTAAATAATATAACTAAATATTGGTAACGATTTTCAACGTCCATATTTGTCCCCATGCGCAAGTGTTATTCTAATCCTGACTTCCTAACTAATATTATAAATGCTAATGTGAGTTTGCTTGTTTGTTACGCTTTCACGCCTGAACTACTCGATCGATCATTATTAAATTTCGCTTACACGTTATCAGGTGTACAGAAAAGGATATAGGATATATTTTATCCAGAAAAAAAGTACTGTTCCCGTGCGAGCGAAGCCGCGGGCAAAAGCTAGTTATACATAATTATGGTAAGGGGCGAGGTTTCAGCTTGACTTATTAGTCCGAGCAAACTGTTATTGGAGTGTTCTGTAAATAAATTTTCAGTGGCAGCACATACTCAATTTTATTTTTATCCGCTCGCCCATTTTATTTTATATTCATAGAGAACCTTCATCGCAACGAGGCAATTATTATAGAAACATCAAATTGTATGATGTTCTTCTTTGTCCACAGTAGACCCTACGCCTCTGGAAGCTATCATGCCAGAACTGATCGCAGGCGAGACCGCCACGAGGTGGCCACGTGACCGCCGCGTGCTGAGAGCCCTGATTGAACTGAGCAGGGCTGACTCCGTACCGCCTGAGGCAGCACGTGAACACATACTAGTAAGTCCTGTTGTCTATATTAGTGGCCCCTTGAGTTAGGTAGTGAGCTGCCTCATTGTACGTGGACACCTACTGCTCTTTAAGCGATGAGCTAGTTCGCAGTTACAGTAGACCAGACCTGACCAGACCTGACCAGACCGGTAGAAGGTCAATTCAATTGAAAGGTAGTTTAAACCTTTTGTTGTATCGTGATACACACAATAAAATTTATTGTTATGTATATTTCATTTTAAACTTTATGCATAAAACAATACATCGGCGGACTTGATGCCAAGGGCATTCTCTACCAGTCAACCGTAGGGTTCTGCAGATAAAATGAAGTAGGTGCATACAGTAGCATGGAACATACTTATACATAATATATATATAGGTACCAATAAACATATTATATAATCTAAATAAAATATATACTCATATATATATATTTATGTATTCATGTTGATATAGATACATGCATACATACATATATATATACATATGTATTATATTAATGATGAGAAGAATCTGATAAACTGTCGAGGAAGAGACCACGTGCTTTTACCTTGAAAGTGTACTAGTAATAGTACAATCATTTGGTAGTTTAACCTGGCAAATATACCGGGAGATTTGAAAATTGGTGATTTTACTCGTATCCTTGCCATATTAGAGAAAGGCAAGGATATGTGGCAAACTTGAAATTCGGAAGAACCACATCAAAATCTATAAAATTACCAATTTTCAAAACTCCTGGCTTTACAGATAATCCTCTAACTTCAAATGACTGTACTATACGTGATCCATGTTAAGCGTCGTAGTAGCAATTACGCGTGTCGTATGAAGCCGTAAATTCTGGCTATGATCAAAATATATTACAGCTGAAAAGGAGATTTTTAGAATATTGTTATTTTAGAGCTACAGACTACAGTTAGGTGACTGTTATAATAATATCAATCCTATTTATAAACTATTTAACAATTGAGCTCAGGCTTCCCTCCGGTATGCGAAGGGTTAGGTCTTTGACCACGACGCTGCCTGGCCCAGTGCGGGTTGTTAGATTTCATATTTCTCTGAAAACATTATGTAGAACTCTCAGATATGCAGGTTTATTTCTTCACCGTGATAGCAAGCGATAATTACTTATTCAAAACGTACTTAATTAAGAGATGTCATACGCGCATAGCACGGGTTTCAATATGAGATTTCTGCAAGGCACTCTAAAGGTCTTCTAGACGAAAGTCGATTAGAGTAGAAATTTGACTAAACATTACGCCAAATATGGCTAGTATCTTATATGTACTATATAAAGTTTGGGATTGTCCTCAGTTGACATCAGAACAGCCCCTGGAGAGCGAGGATAACAAGGAGACTGCTGAGGAACAAGAAGATGCTACACCACTAGACCCTAACGCAGTTCATGAGCTCGCTACGAAGGGTGATGAGGAGACATTGGCTGCGTTTCTCAAGGTAAGAACATTTTCATGTGTAGTAATTTATCAATAATTGATATTTTATTGTTTTATCGTTCAAATTGATATTATAAATTGATGACGGGTTTATATTTGATGCGTGTTTTATTTTATTGTGAGACTAGCTGTTACCCGCGATAGCGTAGAATTTAATAAAAAAAAAACTAAAGTAAAAGTAGCCTAAGTTACTTCTTATAACATCAGCTATCTTCCAGTAGAAGTTCCGTCAAAATCAGCCCAACTGTTTCAGAGATAAGCCGGAACAAACACACAGACAGACAAATATACAGACAGACAAACATACAGACAGACAAACATACAGACAGACAAACATTTTTTGATATAAGTACCATATATACTTTTATATGCATTTAGTGAAAAGCTGTTATTTTGACATTACAAACAGAAACTTTTTATTTATTTGTATGTATAGATTAGCTCTTGAACAACTCTTGACAACAGGTTGGCAACTAATCACACGAAAAGAAGAAGAAGCTCTATCAAGTCAAAAAATCTTCACTTTTTTATTTGAAAGTGCATATTTTCGTGTCTATAAATTGGCTTATGTGGCGTATGGCGTGTAATGTAGTGAATGTGATCGTTTTACTTGAGATTTCGGATTGATTTTTGAGTTGATTTCGGAGTTGGAAATAATACATTTGCTGTTTCCGTTAAGAAAATCTTTGTAGCAGCATTAGGTCTGACATTCTGTTCGCTAGATGACAATTAGTTTAGTCCTTGTTAAGTGTACTTTAAAAATACAGTAGACGAAGTGTGAGATGTTATGAATTTATAGATATCAAGAAGCATATTTAATTAGGAGATATAATGTACATGCTGTCCGATAAAGATAGCATAGATTAGTTAACGCTACGACAACACTACGCAGGTTTGCTACGACAACGCTACGCAGGCTTGGATTCACGCAATGTTCCTGTTGCCGTAGTTAGCGCTGAACGCTATCATTGAAAGTAGACATATAGAAATGTCATTCATATACTTTAACAATAAGGACATCATTCACGTCCCATGCATTTTTGGGCCAAATCTGAAAGTGCCGGCTAGTAAAAAAAGCCTAATATTCGGATAAATCGCAAAATTCCTATTATTTTTTACTATGACACCAAATCTGTGCGCCCTATGGTTATGTTGTTACATGCTTTTAACATACAATGTGAAAACATTTCGCACCCTTAATAAAACAGAGACTTATCTCAGTATTTTGGATTAAACAAATTTGAACTCTATTGCAAAGATTTAACACAAATATAATATTAGTATTTAACATATACAATTAGAGTTCAAATTGCCTTACTTTCAAATTTCGAGTTAAGTCGCTGTTTTATTAAGAGTGCGATTTGGTCAAATATATTAAATACGAAAAAAAAAACAAGCAATAATACCAACAGCGCTTCATTTAGATTCAGTACTTTTTATTTAGGTAAGAAAGAGCAAAATGGAACAATATTCAATTGTATTTGTCCTAATCTAACATATACATCATTTAATCCTATTGGAGGTAGTGTGAGGTATAGGTCATGTCTAGCATAACCCATGTACCAGATTATGGTCATGGTATGAGAGCAGCATCCAATGGTCCTCTTGCCGATATTGCATGTACAATAATAATGAGCTAATGCTCGACGACCATTTGCTGCCCGGTCTAGTGCAATGTTCACATAGTATTTTTGGCTTGGATGTGTCGGGATTGTATTAGTCCTCTTATAACCCACAAGTCTTCCCCTTCAAGTTCCCTGACTATTTCCAGAGGAATCCCACCACCGAGCTCAACGACAAATGCTCCGTCGGATTGAAGGTGCTCTCCGTAATAGCTTTTTGCTTGTTTGAGCTGCTATACACCAAGGCTGAATAATATTAAATTCTTCTGTCAATGTTGGAAAATCATTAAAATCTGCCATATCCGCAGCCGTGGGTTGGAACTGTGCTCGCCGGTTTAAATTTTGTCTATTCACAAGATCTCCCTGTGTATTGGGCATGTTTATTCTTTCATCTATTATTTGAAGGATATCAGTAGCATGAACGTTATCCACTATCAAAACGCGATAGGCATTTATTAATGCTGGAGCAATTCTAAAATAATCCATCATATCGTGCAGTGTTGATTCGATTGTTGATGTGTCTCAGCAGCCGGAAATTCCTTTTAAATCGGCCATTTACGACTTCCACGACTCATCGGAAAATAGTAACAAGTCGCGACTTATTAGCTTGTTCTGTTTTAAGTTGCGTTTCCCCAGGAAGCTTAGTCTCGGGCATCTTAGCGGTGTATCCATATGCTTCAAGGGTGGAAATTGCATCTTTGAAGTCACGGTCCAAAATAAATACGTTACGTTCGGTGAAATCATTGAAATAATCTGACGCCATGATCATATTCATTTTATAAAATATTAAGCATTATTTACGCATCTGAAGAAGTAGCAGTGTGTGGACCAGAAACTTCTATGATGTGCCCGTCACATCAGACAAACAGAAACGGCTTTAATAAGTTTCTGAACTTGTGGCTGCTATAGGATTTCCTTTGAAAAAGTAGTTTTATCTCTTTTGAATATATATGTAAGTGCCATCTACAATTGTTATGGTTTTTCTTTCGTCAGTAGGGCTCTCCGGGTTTCCAAAAATTCTTTCAGGAATCATAAGGTTCCTCCGTGCTACATCTTCCGGGTCATATGGTCAAAGCCTAAGTGAATAGGAACAAAGTCCTGCAGTAGTGCTTCTCTGCCAGTATTGAGCATTCGCGAACAAGTGCTTTTGCTAGATTTAAAAATCGATGCTAGCCGTGCATTTGATTCGCCGGTTCGGAGTTTTGCTAACAAAGCTGCTAGAATAAGTTCTTTTGTTTCTTCTTTGATTTAGGGTAGGTGTGTTGGCTAATCAATCAGTAAACTGTTTAATAGTCAGGCCAGTCCAGTCATGAAATTCTTTATAATTTATTAGTTCTAATGTTCAACATCTAAAACTTCTGTGCTGATATGGCTCATTAATAATCTTAGCGCACAAACAATTTGAGTTGCACTGAATCCTCCGATTAAATTGTCTTGCAAAGCAAATAAATGCCATTTATCTTGCTCATGGTGTTCACTGCATACACGGCTATTTTCGGTTATGAATAGGCTGTAGTAGCATAACATTCGTAGTATGATATCTTCGGGTGTTCTGCGCCTCGTTGCATTTTGACAGTGCTGAAATACACACGTATTCGCCGAATTACCGGTACGGCTGAAAACGGGTAAAACGGTTGGTGAAGCATGAGACTCAGCGTTGACTTCTTCGTCTGCAACGTCATGATCCACTTTACGTTGGCGTCGGATATACCGACGCTCAGCCCGTTGCCAACAGGATCGACAAATAACCTCTGTAGGTTCTTCCTGTAAAACAAGAAAAACATGTATTATTAGTTGCACATGTATGTACATGAGCCGTGATATTCTAATCGTTTTGTTTTCTAAGCAAGAAGGGTTCGATTTCACGGTGTATACATACGAGGTGACACAATGATTGGTTAAGTACAAAGGTGTACTTATATAGAAACAAAAACGTGTGAAATAAATAATGCTTAATAAATAAATGGTCAAAATGAATGAGTTGATGGCAAGAATTGACCGAATTATTTGAAAAAAGAAAACATACTGCGCCGACTTCAAATAAACTGGGATACAGACAGAAAATGATGAAATAAATAGTCAAAATCATAGGAACTATAGATAGGTAAAGGTCTGTATAAAGAATGAAATAAAATAATAATTATTCATACCTGTCAAACTAATAGATCTTCCATAACAAACTGTGCAACCTCCGTATGCTGTGATTCTCGGGAAGTCCAAGTATAACTTCGACGATCACCGATAGGCGTACGACACGAAATACACAATTGTGCACTCATAACGTCAGTTAAAACAATAACAAAAATGACTTCAAACAAGAATAACAATATTAACTGAGGAGTGCAAGTCGCGATTTAGCCGTCCGATGTAACAAGAGTCGCATGGATAACTGAACAAAACAAAAGAACGCGAAGACGCGGGGTACAGTCGTTGCGGTGGGGAGGGACAAACCGGTGATTTTCCAGGTAACTGCTTAAAACAGGTTTGGACTTGTTGTGAATTGTGGAATTGTCTGTGCGGCGCGTAGAGTATCAATGATGAAAATACTTTCTTAATAGAGAATAGAATTCACTTTATTGCACATGAAAAGGACATACACAGTATGAATAATTAAATATACATGATCAAATGTATGAAAATAACAACATCACAATGAAATTTTTATTGTATTTTAAAAATATGTAACATCGTAACAGATTTGGTGTCGTAGTAAAAAATGATAGGAATTGTGTGTTCTATCAGAATATTACACATTTTTATCCTAGCCGACACGGCAGTTTTTGGTTTAAAATGAATGATGTCTTTTACCGATTTGTATGTAGCATTGTCTATATGTGGGTAAGTTCTAATGTGAGTATTGTTACGCCCGGCAGCGCTACCCGTCATTAGTGGAGGCTAGTGACGCGAGCGGCGGCACGGCACTACACAGTGCGGCGCGCGCAGGCCGTGCGCACGCGGCGGCGGCGCTGCTACGCGCCGGCGCACGCGCTGACGCCGCCGACGCGGACGGCTGGAGCCCGCTGCGTGCTGCCGCCTGGGCTGGACACACCGAGGTAGGAATGTCACTGATATATGGTGGAGGCGACGTGCGCACGCGGCGGCTGGAGCCCGCTGCGTGCTGCCGCCTGGGCTGGACACACCGAGGTAGGAATGTCACTGATATATGGTGGAGGCGACGTGCGCACGCGGCGGCTGGAGCCCGCTGCGTGCTGCCGCCTGGGCTGGACACACCGAGGTAGGAATGTCACTGATATATGGTGGAGGCGACGTGCGCACGCGGCGGCTGGAGCCCGCTGCGTGCTGCCGCCTGGGCTGGACACACCGAGGTAGGAATGTCACTGATATATGGTGGAGGCGACGTGCGCACGCGGCGGCGGCGCTGCTACGCGCCGGCGCACGCGCTGACGCCGCCGACGCGGACGGCTGGAGCCCGCTGCGTGCTGCCGCCTGGGCTGGACACACCGAGGTAGGAATGTCACTGATATATGGTGGAGGCGACGTGCGCACGCGGCGGCTGGAGCCCGCTGCGTGCTGCCGCCTGGGCTGGACACACCGAGGTAGGAATGTCACTGATATATGGTGGAGGCGACGTGCGCACGCGGCGGCTGGAGCCCGCTGCGTGCTGCCGCCTGGGCTGGACACACCGAGGTAGGAATGTCACTGATATATGGTGGAGGCGACGTGCGCACGCGGCGGCTGGAGCCCGCTGCGTGCTGCCGCCTGGGCTGGACACACCGAGGTAGGAATGTCACTGATATATGGTGGAGGCGACGTGCGCACGCGGCGGCTGGAGCCCGCTGCGTGCTGCCGCCTGGGCTGGACACACCGAGGTAGGAATGTCACTGATATATGGTGGAGGCGACGTGCGCACGCGGCGGCTGGAGCCCGCTGCGTGCTGCCGCCTGGGCTGGACACACCGAGGTAGGAATGTCACTGATATATGGTGGAGGCGACGTGCGCACGCGGCGGCTGGAGCCCGCTGCGTGCTGCCGCCTGGGCTGGACACACCGAGGTAGGAATGTCACTGATATATGGTGGAGGCGACGTGCGCACGCGGCGGCTGGAGCCCGCTGCGTGCTGCCGCCTGGGCTGGACACACCGAGGTAGGAATGTCACTGATATATGGTGGAGGCGACGTGCGCACGCGGCGGCTGGAGCCCGCTGCGTGCTGCCGCCTGGGCTGGACACACCGAGGTAGGAATGTCACTGATATATGGTGGAGGCGACGTGCGCACGCGGCGGCTGGAGCCCGCTGCGTGCTGCCGCCTGGGCTGGACACACCGAGGTAGGAATGTCACTGATATATGGTGGAGGCGACGTGCGCACGCGGCGGCTGGAGCCCGCTGCGTGCTGCCGCCTGGGCTGGACACACCGAGGTAGGAATGTCACTGATATATGGTGGAGGCGACGTGCGCACGCGGCGGCTGGAGCCCGCTGCGTGCTGCCGCCTGGGCTGGACACACCGAGGTAGGAATGTCACTGATATATGGTGGAGGCGACGTGCGCACGCGGCGGCTGGAGCCCGCTGCGTGCTGCCGCCTGGGCTGGACACACCGAGGTAGGAATGTCACTGATATATGGTGGAGGCGACGTGCGCACGCGGCGGCTGGAGCCCGCTGCGTGCTGCCGCATATAGAATTGCATATTTCTTTTAGAATCTATAATCTACGCGGACGGCAAAAAATAAGTCTTGATTTTTCTTATTGTCATGTCAGTGACTCAAGCGCATGTATTGTTTCAGGTTGTAGAAGTGCTACTAGAGTTTGGATGTGACGTCGACTGCGTGGACGCCGACAACAGAACAGCTTTGAGGTAAATGCTACTTCATATAATGTTGATTGGTATATACAGTAGGCCGATATAGTCACTTGCTATCAGTCAACCGACACAAATATAATTATAATAATATCAGACTTGTATTAAATTGTCCCACTGTTGGACACGGGCCTCTTCTCAGTGTAAGAAGGGTTAGGCATAGGCAAGTATAGTCCACCACGCTTGTCCAGTACATGTTGGCAGACTTCTGATATCTTCAACAACATTATGAACAACTTTCAAACATGCAAGCATCGCTAAAAATGCCGCCACGCAAAGTAAGCAGGGTTACTTGTGATATATGCAAGAGTTTAAGTTCTTGTCATTGTCAACAATAAACTGTAAAATAGAACAGCCAATAGCTATCTTGCTCCGTTGAAAGTGGATGGATGGACCTTCATTTTTGAGTACTAGAGTTGAGTGAGAAGTTGGTGCGTAAATTATAAATTGGTTAGTATGAAAATACTTTTTCCATGTTTTATTTATGGTCACTGCCTGCAATATTAAAAAGGTTAATCAGACTATGAAGTGCTACCGATAGGAAAGTTAAGGTACGGGTGGAAATGAGGGTAGCGATGCAGAGGCTGCAAGCCAAGCGCACCGCCCCGGGCCCAGACGGCGTTCCTGGCCGTGCATGGGTCCTAGCCCTCAAGGCCCTCGAGCCCCGACTAAGGAGCCTGTTCAGCGCGTGTCTGGAGCGGGGCCAATTCCCGGACAGGTGGAAGACCGGGAGAATGGTTCTGCTCCGGAAAGAGGGGCGCCCGGCGGACAGTCCGTCCGCCTACCGGCCCATTGTGTTGTTCGACGAGGTCGGAAAGCTGCTCGAAAGAGTGGTGGCTGACCGCCTTGTCGCCCGACAAGGCGGTCAGCCACCACTCTTTCGAGTGGTCTGCTCGGTGTGGGACCGGATCTGGTGGACAATCAGTTCAGTTTCCGTCGTGGGCGTTCCATGATCGATGCGATCGCACGCGTAAAGGCTCTGGCGGAGGAAGCCGTCTCACGGGGTGAGGTGGTGCTGGCGGTGTCTCTCGACATCGCGAACACGTTCAACACCTTACCCTGGAATTGCATAAGGGAGGCACTGCTTTACCATCAGGTGCCGACCTACCTCCGTCGAATCGTCGGGGCGTACCTGACAGCAAGGGCCGTTATATACCCGGGTTCGAGCGGGTGGTCTCGGCGGGAGATGTCGTGCGGTGTTCCACAGGGTTCGGTTCTCGGCCCGCTCCTGTGGAACATCGGATACGACTGGGTGCTGCGCGGTGTGCTCCTCCCCAGCGTAAGCGTAGTTTGCTACGCCGACGACACGCTCGTCCTCGCTCGGGGAGCGACGCACCGGCAGGCGGCTGTCCTGGCGACGGCAGGGGTCGCGCATGTCGTGGATAGGATCCGGCGGTTGGGCCTCGAGGTGGCACTGCACAAATCTGAGGCTCTGTTCTTCTACGGGCCTCGGAACGCGCCGCCGGCGGGGTTCCACATCGTGGTGAGAGGCGTCCGCATCGGCGTCGAGAAATCGATGAGGTATCTGGGCCTCGTCCTCGACGGCCGATGGGCCTTCGGAGAACACTTCCGAAGATTGGTCCCCAAATTGATGGGCGCGGCTGCTGGGTTGTCGCGGCTTCTACCCAATCTGGGGGGACCAAACGCCTCGTGCAGGAGGCTCTTCATGGGGGTCGTGCGGGCTATGGCCCTATACGGGAGCCCCATTTGGGGGCATAACCTGACGGCCCGTAAGGGTGATGGCCGTCAGGGTCGCGAAAGGGTACCGCCCTATCTCCTTTGAGGCGGCAAGCCTCCTGGCCGGATCACCGCCCTGGGACTTAGAGGCCAGACTTCTCGCATCGCTCTACCAGTGGCGCGGGGAGGCTCTGGAGCGATGCTTTCAGCCGTTGCCGAGAGAGGTGGAGGCGCGGCGGTCGGAGCTCCGCGACGTCCTAAGGGCGGACTGGGGTGAACGGCTTGCGCGACCGAGTGCAGGGCACGCCGCAATGGAGCGCTGCGCCCTGGTCGCTGTGATTGGCCCCGACCTCTCGTTGCCGACCGTCGTATCCAGGATGGTCGGCGACGACAGGTGCTGGGGCGCAATGAGGTCCTTCTGCGAGACTGTCATCTCGCAGAAGGAGGCGGCGGAACGGGGGCGTGAGGATGATCCTTACGCCCCGGAAGTCCGCCGCCGGAGGAGAGGGCGCAGGAGACGCGCTTTCGTCGCTCTCCTGCCCCCCACTTAGGGGTTCCGGGTGGCAAGGCCTGAGGGGACCCTGCCACCCGTAAATTAGGAACCCCGAGAGGGCGCGCACGGTGTTCCCGCGCGCCTTCTACCGTCGAAAGGGGATAGCAGTGAGGCTCTCCCCTGGGGACGAGAGGTGGCCGGGTCCGTTTGACCCGGCCCACACCCACATGGGGGGGCCTGCTATGGATGAATCCTTTAAGAGCTCCCAACTGGCCCCCCCTATTGGATGAGAGAGGGAACACCCCAGGTTTTTTAGTGGGTAGACCAGCGCGTCTCGCTGGGAGTCCCACACTCCCCCGCCGGTGCCGTCCCCTAACCGGCGGGCAGTGCATGAAGCATTTTTCCTGGGTAACAAAAAAAAAAAAAAAAAAAAAAAAAAAAAAGGGCACGCCGCAATAGCGGCGGTAAGTCCAATCCTGGAGGAATGGCTGGAGCGGCGCCATTCGCCTTCCGGCTGACGCAGGTCCTCCCCACCCAAACCGCAGGAGACGTCCTGGGCGCCGCCGTAGGGCGCGCACAGACCTCCAGCCACCCTAGGGGGCGGCCTGCGGGCGGTGGACTTGGGCAGTCTGCCGCCCGAGCAGCACAGGCCCGAGGGAGGGGCGTAAGCACCCCGTGCGCCCCCCTCAGTGGAGGGGAGGGCTGTACCATCTAGTTCTCCCCAAACAGCTGGGGCACGCCTAGTTGGCGGGCAAAGACCTGTCGGTGTCGCGGTGAATACTAGCGTGAATCCCGTGGCACCGACACCGGTACGTGGGGAACGTCGTCAGGGGTTTAGTGGGTATGGGGCCGGCCTCACTGCCTCGAGTCCCACACACCCGCGCTCTGCCCGGGCGCGGACGGTGCGTAAAGGCATTCCCCTGACGAAAACAAAAAAAAAAAAGGAAAGTTAAGGTAAAACGTACTCAATTACTTAATAGATTTTCAATAATCAGCCAATTCGGATAATGCTCGGGCGAAGACCCGCGTTGATTATAAGGTATAGTTCGACCAAAACCGCTGTACCGCGCCTTAGGTATGTGCGCGGTGAGACGGGGGCGATTGCCGTTAGCCTTAGAATTAGTATTAGCCTGCGTTCCCCCCCCCCGTCTCGCTTATGTGTTACAACAAAAGTTGTTTAATATGATGTAATTTAAATTAGTATTTTTCATTTAACCCTGTGTAGTATTTTGCCGATAATCATAATGGAGAATTGGTAACATAAAGCTAATACTAGAAAACTACTTGCTTTATTGTCATTAACATAACTTATTGTTGTCTACAGAGCGGCAGCCTGGTCAGGTCACGAAGCCGTGGTCTCCCGCCTCCTGGCCGCTGGCGCAGATCCTGATAAAGCCGATGCTGAAGGCCGAACACCACTCATAGCAGCCGCATACATGGGACACGCGGAGATAGTGAGGGCATTACTGGATGCTGGAGCGAAAATCGACCATGCTGATGAAGATGGTGAGTAGAGATCATGATCTAGGAGAGGTAGGGGACAGCGAGCCTTTCGCTTAAAGCCGTCACCAGGAATGCCGACCTCCTTAAAACATATTAAAGGAGTGAGGGTAGCGGAATTCAATTTTTCAGTTTTCAAGTCGCTGTCGCCGTACATACCACCTAATGTCAATTACCCAAGCACCAAAACATAATATGAGATGGAGGGGTTTGCCCATGAAGTCTGCTCCTGTGCCCGCCACAAACAGACAGCGGAGACTGAGCAGTACCGGTGGCGGATTTATTGTATTCGATTTAGTATAACATACTAGATTTTGATCGCGTAAATGTGGATTATGTCAATATTCTATCCCACGGGATCAATACTTTTTCTAGATGAAAGGTACCCTATGTCCTTTTCTGTACCTTTGACAACGTGTATGCGAAATTTCATGGTAATCGATCGAATAGCTAAGGCTTGAATAAAAAGTCGAGTGACCGAGGTTTTGAGCCAAATGTAGGTATATTGTAAATATAGTCAAAGGTTTAAATTATTGACGCGCTTTATACACAATGCCTGTAGTGCCCTCTGCAGAGACCAAGAAGTTACGACATAATAATACAGTAACATATACAGCCACTCTGTTTACAATTTAATCACAACCTATTGCTGACGTACACTTGGCTTAGGCCCGTGACATTAGTTCTCTTTCCGGTTAGCCGAGAAAATACAAGAAAAATCAAAATAATAATAATGATAATAATGTATATTACGCAGTCCAAATTACAATTAACATTAACTTTGATAGCCACACTAGGCAAAGTCTGTATCGAGGCTATCTGATAGGACAATAACACTTAGGACTAAACAGTTTTACATTAATTATGTACTTATAACTAGTTATTCTATCTTACTTCTAAATCTAAATTTTACTGAAAGAAACAACTTGAAAAGGTGAAATATTAAATAGGCAACTTATTCTATTTATTTTAAATTATTATATATCAAAACTTTAGTTAGTTTATAAACTTTAATAATCAAACTAAGCTGGTAAACAAAATTATTAGGTAAATAAGACAAGAGACAGCTCTGTACAATCCTGAATCGCGCAAGCGAAGTTTACATAGTGAGTTACTACGCATACAATTTCCTAATATCAAATCTTCTGTGTGTTCAGGGCATAGTGTGCTCTCTCCATCTAGAGTAGATTGCCTTTATCAATTTTTACTAAGATTCTTGGTGTTGTAAATGTCCACCGTTTACGCCAGTTGCTCAGCATTAGGTGGAACGTGTACTTCGATGCTATAATAGCAGTACAATAAGAATGTGGTGGCGTGTGGCAGGTCGCACAGCGCTGTCGGTGGCGTCGCTGTGCGCGAGCGGTTGCGCGTGCGCCGCGCTGTTGCTGGAGCGCGGCGCTGACGTGTCGCGGGCCGACCGGGATAATGCCACTCCACTGCTCGTAGCTGCTTTTGAGGGGCACACGTAAGTATTATAATAAATTTTATGAGCGTATTGACGTAAATACAATAAGATGTAGTATTCTTTTTAATATTCCTTTTGTATACACTTTTCCTTCGAATTTTTTTATAATATTTATATTCAAAACATCTCATTCACACTTGCGTGCTTTTACTTCGGCGAGTATGTAAAAAGTTAGTTCATTCAACTAAAGCTTAGTTGAATAAATAACAATGAGCAAATCAGTTGAGACCATTTCTGAGTATCATACATATTTGTGCTCAAGTCTTATTAAAAGACAGGTCCATTGTAAAAATCCGCAATGTTGAGACCATAGGTGCCTCTCACCTATGGAGTCAAATATTAAGGTCTATTAACGGTACTTATGTGTGTCGCAGTGAGATCTGCGAGCTGCTACTGGAAGCGGAAGCGGACGTTGAAGCGGTGGACGCAGCCGGGCGTACTGCGCTGTGGGCGGCGGCGGCAGCAGGCCACGCGCGCGCGCTGCGCCTGCTGCTGTTCTGGGGCGCATGCGTCGACAACATGGACGCCGACGGACGCACCGTGCTCAGCGTCGCCGCCGCGCAGGGTGAGTGAACATACCACTTGCTATATTATGCTGCTACAGGAGGCGGAGGCGAGGCGAGCGCGGTATCGTCATGGTTACATTCTCACACCTTACAACCTAATTGGTGACGCACCAAGCGGTTCCAAAGGAATTTTCTCCCGCGGGCGATCAGTTTGTGAAATGAACTCCCTGCCTAGGTATTCCCACAAGAATACAGTATGGGGTTCTTCAAAAAGGATGTTAAAAGGTTTTTACAGGGTCGGCAACGCGCAAGTGATTCCTCTGGTGGTCCCTAGGCTACGGTGACGACTAACCATCTGGTGGGCCGTATGCTTGTTTGTCACTTTAGTTGTGCAAAAAAATGCGGAGCAGTCTTTGGAGACTGCCGATAGAAGTGAAAACTAAGTAACTTGTGAATTGTATCGTCGGGCTATTAGATTGTTATTTTGAGTTTTAAATGCGTTCGGTTCACCCAAAAAGTGCTCAACGCGCCTATAGAAGCTTACACTTAAAAAAAAACCGGAGCGGAGGCGAGGCCAAGGCGGAGTCAAAGGCAAAGACGGATGCAGACTCGACGTTTGCGCTCCTGCAACGAGGTACGTTAGAATCCTTCGAAGCAACGAACTTTTATAATGTTCTCGGCTTCAATAAATCTTAGCTTGCATTTAGGTGACTTGGGGAGGTCAGTCACCCAATTAGTACTAGATCTGAGATTGCGGTGCCGTGTTTCGCGCGTGTCTTCTGAAAGTAAGTGCGGTTAATAACAGCCAGGCCGCACAGGTGAGTAAGAACCTGAGATGCGTGGCAATTGCTGGATTACCCATCACCCCCCGTACCCCACCATACCCCACCATACCCCGGCCATAGTTAAAGGGAGCAGCAGAGGGGTGGTTTAGCCGGTAGAACTCGGGCACACCTCGCTACCGTTTTCTAGATGGACTACCTTCATCTAGGAAACGGTAGAGAGGTGTGCCCTTAGGAGGATTCTACACTTAAAAAAAAGAATCTTTGCTTTCTGTAAGATCTAGTGTCTTAAAGAGATCCTAGATGCAACTGGAGATATTGTGCATAGTGTAAATGACACTCACACTTCCTGTTCTTTTGAATATACATGAATTGCAGAATCTTATGTGTATGGCGTATTTGATAGTTAATCAATACATTGAACGCCGTGCCGGTCATTATGACCGCAAACAATACATTTTCTATTGTGTCTGCTACAGTCAGGCAGTCAATTTGTTAAACAACTTTTCATTTACCAGGTAACGTGGAGGTAGTGCGACAGTTACTGGACAGAGGGCTGGATGAACATCATAGAGATAATTCAGGATGGACACCTCTGCATTATGCTGCGTTTGAAGGTACATCTTGAGCTTCTGTTATGCTCAACCTTTTGTTTCCATTATGTGGATTTTATGTAAAGAAAAGAATCCTATGTAATAAATAAAAACTTATGAAACACATATGTTAAGAATTAAAAGCATTGAAACTTGTGTTTAATCATTTATTTGAGGGAATTTTTGCCTGCCTTATTGTTGCAGCGGTAATAAATTAGGTTGTGCAGTCCTCTGGTTTATTTTCGGGATAGGCAAAGTGTTACTGGGTTTTTCTGACAAGAAATTTTAAGTACCAGCACCGACGTCAATAGGCTCGCCTTCTATTTCTTGTGATCTAAAACTTTAGCTGGTGTAATGTGAGCCTAATAAACCTCCGCCTGCTCCCTAAGAAATATATAGGTGTGAGACTATAAACATTCCCAGAGTTTTTGATTGATTTTTTAGTTTATTCATATGGTAGAGGTCAATAGTACTATTACTATTGTTCACTTATTACTTCGATTTCTTACTTTTAATGTTGCCTATTTAATGTGAATGCTGTGTACACTTTTAATAGGCAAACATATATACCCACTGTTATACCCATAGTGTAAGTGCTAAAATTTGTAACATTTGCATGTATTGCTGTAAGTGTACCTTATTATAAATAAATAAATATTACGTGGGATTTAAGACGCGTAGTCTATCTATGTAATATCGCAATGTTTATCTCTCCCAGGGCACATTGAAGTGTGTGAAGCTTTACTCGAAGCTGGTGCCAAGGTAGACGAGGCAGACAATGATGGTAAAGGTCCCTTGATGCTGGCGGCGCAGGAAGGTCACACGAGGCTTGTGGAGTTACTCCTCGACACATGGGGTGCGCCGGTAGACCAACGAGCTCATGATGGAAAAACTGCATTCAGGTTGGTAGCGCTGTTGAGAAAGGGGTTGCTTTTAGATTTGATTTGATATACCTAAATGATTGCAATTGATCAAGCTTATTATATTCATCTATTTTCTAGTTCTACCTGCGAGAGACCACTTTAAATTTATAAAATTATATCGTAGCAAGTACTGTCACATGTGTTTTGCATTTGCTACTATGAACGCTTTTTTATATAAATACATTAACATATAAATTAAATAAACTAAAAATGATTTACACAATAATTTGTAGAACGTATTGTGTCGTTAAAAACGTAGTAACAATTTAACGTATGCGGACCAAGTATGTTACCCTGAGGCACGCCCGACGCAGTATATTGATATTTGGAATAGAAGGTGATTTTAATTATTAGCGTAATACTTTTACATATAGCTTTTATATATACTCATGATATAGTTTCCTAATCATTGTGTGCAATGTCTCAGCGAATTACGGTGATTTAATATTGTTACATGGTTTACTAAATCAAAGGCCTTGCTCATATCGAGAAAATCTTAATTTCTTTTATCTACTATGTTATTATTTTATTATACGAGAAAGTTAGTTTCTTTCTTTCTTTACTTCTATATTAATATTATTAATCATACTGTGCGTATTTACAATTGAGTTCGTCAACGTACTTTCAAAAGTATTTAGACAAAAGAAAACGGAAATGCAGCTTGCTACCTTTCTTAAATAGACTATTTACTGCCCATTGTCGTTTTGGGTTGCCCAGTGAAAAATAAATGACAACATTAGGTAATATCATGGTTGTCAACAGGCTAGCAGCTTTAGAAGGTCACGTAGAAACAGTGGGCGCATTACACGCCCGCGGCGCGGACGCTGATGCGCTGGACGCGGACCGGCGCAGCACCCTGTATGTGCTGGCGCTAGACAACAGGATGGCCATGGCGCGGTACCTCATCTCTCATTGCGCTGCCAGCGTCGACACTACAGACAATGAGGTACTTTTTATTAGGGCTTCAAGTAGATAGGTCGGGTTAGTTAGTAGAAAAACTTCTGAGTAGCTGTACCTAGTTTGGTATAGCGCCTCCATTTCCGATTACTCTTCTTTTTTTATTCCTTTATCTATCAATCTCAATCTTGCTCTCTCATTCCCTTTAATTATCTTGCTCTCTCGTTCCCTTTTTCTACCTTGCTCTCACGTTCCCTTTCTCTATCTTGCTTTCTCGTTCCCTTTCTTTGTCTTGGTTTCCCTTGCTTTTCCTTCCTTTATGAGTTTGCAATAGGCTTGTAATCTATTAACTGGTACCTAAAAGCATAGTCTGGCGTAATGTGCGTGTACATGTATACCTTAACTTTAGATTTTAAGAAGTACGGCATAGTAAAAATTCTCCTTGACCCTGCGTTGCCGTTTCAGTTAGCCGCTTTAGAATTTAATTTATAAGAATAGTTGTTTTGCGTCTGTTTAAGTTACACGTATATTTTATTTCTTTAGGGTCGAACTCCATTACACGTATCGGCGTGGCAGGGACACACGGATATGGTCAATTTGCTGATTAAAGTCGGTAAGTACATGGATATCTAAAATATTACGTATGTTGTTGGATTAGTGTAAATTTTAATTCTCGGACTACAGATCAATTAAGACAAGTTTTCGGGAAAATATCGATTTTGTACTGATAAAAATATTATGTATTAATAAAAGCTTCAATGCTTCGAGGTTTCGATACTCTTACTGCAGATTTTCTCCATTTTAAGACTGGACATAGAATAAAGTACGTATTTCGCGAGTTCTTTTTTAAAGGGTTTTCTGCAAAGGTAATAAGTACAAAATATCGAGACCGAAAGTACTCGATACCAAAACGTAGATAGTTTCTAAGACAGGCAATCTATTTTTGTTCGCTAGGTGGCGCGGCGGTGGACGGGCGCGACCGCTGCCTGCGCACTGCGCTGCACGCGGCGGCGTGGCGCGGCCGCACGCTGGTGCTGCGCTCACTTCTCAAACACGGCGCCTCGCCCTCCGCCGTGTGCACGCAGGGAGCCACGCCCTTAGGTACGTATACATGCTGCTCCGAGGCTACTTCTAGCGGCGCTAGGTGGCGCGGCCGCACGCTGGTGCTGCGCTCACTTCTCAAACACGGCGCCTCGCCCTCCGCCGTGTGCACGCAGGGAGCCACGCCCTTAGGTACGTATACATGCTGCTCCGAGGCTACTTCTAGCGGCGCTAGGTGGCGCGGCCGCACGCTGGTGCTGCGCTCACTTCTCAAACACGGCGCCTCGCCCTCCGCCGTGTGCACGCAGGGAGCCACGCCCTTAGGTACGTATACATGCTGCTCCGAGGCTACTTCTAGCGGCGCTAGGTGGCGCGGCCGCACGCTGGTGCTGCGCTCACTTCTCAAACACGGCGCCTCGCCCTCCGCCGTGTGCACGCAGGGAGCCACGCCCTTAGGTACGTATACATGCTGCTCCGAGGCTACTTCTAGCGGCGCTAGGTGGCGCGGCCGCATGCTGGTGCTGCGCTCACTTCTCAAACACGGCGCCTCGCCCTCCGCCGTGTGCACGCAGGGAGCCACGCCCTTAGGTACGTATACATGCTGCTCCGAGGCTACTTCTAGCGGCGCTAGGTGGCGCGGCCGCATGCTGGTGCTGCGCTCACTTCTCAAACACGGCGCCTCGCCCTCCGCCGTGTGCACGCAGGGAGCCACGCCCTTAGGTACGTATACATGCTGCTCCGAGGCTACTTCTAGCGGCGCTAGGTGGCGCGGCCGCATGCTGGTGCTGCGCTCACTTCTCAAACACGGCGCCTCGCCCTCCGCCGTGTGCACGCAGGGAGCCACGCCCTTAGGTACGTATACATGCTGCTCCGAGGCTACTTCTAGCGGCGCTAGGTGGCGCGGCCGCACGCTGGTGCTGCGCTCACTTCTCAAACACGGCGCCTCGCCCTCCGCCGTGTGCACGCAGGGAGCCACGCCCTTAGGTACGTATACATGCTGCTCCGAGGCTACTTCTAGCGGCGCTAGGTGGCGCGGCCGCACGCTGGTGCTGCGCTCACTTCTCAAACACGGCGCCTCGCCCTCCGCCGTGTGCACGCAGGGAGCCACGCCCTTAGGTACGTATACATGCTGCTCCGAGGCTACTTCTAGCGGCGCTAGGTGGCGCGGCCGCACGCTGGTGCTGCGCTCACTTCTCAAACACGGCGCCTCGCCCTCCGCCGTGTGCACGCAGGGAGCCACGCCCTTAGGTACGTATACATGCTGCTCCGAGGCTACTTCTAGCGGCGCTAGGTGGCGCGGCCGCACGCTGGTGCTGCGCTCACTTCTCAAACACGGCGCCTCGCCCTCCGCCGTGTGCACGCAGGGAGCCACGCCCTTAGGTACGTATACATGCTGCTCCGAGGCTACTTCTAGCGGCGCTAGGTGGCGCGGCCGCACGCTGGTGCTGCGCTCACTTCTCAAACACGGCGCCTCGCCCTCCGCCGTGTGCACGCAGGGAGCCACGCCCTTAGGTACGTATACATGCTGCTCCGAGGCTACTTCTAGCGGCGCTAGGTGGCGCGGCCGCACGCTGGTGCTGCGCTCACTTCTCAAACACGGCGCCTCGCCCTCCGCCGTGTGCACGCAGGGAGCCACGCCCTTAGGTACGTATACATGCTGCTCCGAGGCTACTTCTAGCGGCGCTAGGTGGCGCGGCCGCACGCTGGTGCTGCGCTCACTTCTCAAACACGGCGCCTCGCCCTCCGCCGTGTGCACGCAGGGAGCCACGCCCTTAGGTACGTATACATGCTGCTCCGAGGCTACTTCTAGCGGCGCTAGGTGGCGCGGCCGCACGCTGGTGCTGCGCTCACTTCTCAAACACGGCGCCTCGCCCTCCGCCGTGTGCACGCAGGGAGCCACGCCCTTAGGTACGTATACATGCTGCTCCGAGGCTACTTCTAGCGGCGCTAGGTGGCGCGGCCGCACGCTGGTGCTGCGCTCACTTCTCAAACACGGCGCCTCGCCCTCCGCCGTGTGCACGCAGGGAGCCACGCCCTTAGGTACGTATACATGCTGCTCCGAGGCTACTTCTAGCGGCGCTAGGTGGCGCGGCCGCACGCTGGTGCTGCGCTCACTTCTCAAACACGGCGCCTCGCCCTCCGCCGTGTGCACGCAGGGAGCCACGCCCTTAGGTACGTATACATGCTGCTCCGAGGCTACTTCTAGCGGCGCTAGGTGGCGCGGCCGCACGCTGGTGCTGCGCTCACTTCTCAAACACGGCGCCTCGCCCTCCGCCGTGTGCACGCAGGGAGCCACGCCCTTAGGTACGTATACATGCTGCTCCGAGGCTACTTCTAGCGGCGCTAGGTGGCGCGGCCGCACGCTGGTGCTGCGCTCACTTCTCAAACACGGCGCCTCGCCCTCCGCCGTGTGCACGCAGGGAGCCACGCCCTTAGGTACGTATACATGCTGCTCCGAGGCTACTTCTAGCGGCGCTAGGTGGCGCGGCCGCACGCTGGTGCTGCGCTCACTTCTCAAACACGGCGCCTCGCCCTCCGCCGTGTGCACGCAGGGAGCCACGCCCTTAGGTACGTATACATGCTGCTCCGAGGCTACTTCTAGCGGCGCTAGGTGGCGCGGCCGCACGCTGGTGCTGCGCTCACTTCTCAAACACGGCGCCTCGCCCTCCGCCGTGTGCACGCAGGGAGCCACGCCCTTAGGTACGTATACATGCTGCTCCGAGGCTACTTCTAGCGGCGCTAGGTGGCGCGGCCGCACGCTGGTGCTGCGCTCACTTCTCAAACACGGCGCCTCGCCCTCCGCCGTGTGCACGCAGGGAGCCACGCCCTTAGGTACGTATACATGCTGCTCCGAGGCTACTTCTAGCGGCGCTAGGTGGCGCGGCCGCACGCTGGTGCTGCGCTCACTTCTCAAACACGGCGCCTCGCCCTCCGCCGTGTGCACGCAGGGAGCCACGCCCTTAGGTACGTATACATGCTGCTCCGAGGCTACTTCTAGCGGCGCTAGGTGGCGCGGCCGCACGCTGGTGCTGCGCTCACTTCTCAAACACGGCGCCTCGCCCTCCGCCGTGTGCACGCAGGGAGCCACGCCCTTAGGTACGTATACATGCTGCTCCGAGGCTACTTCTAGCGGCGCTAGGTGGCGCGGCCGCACGCTGGTGCTGCGCTCACTTCTCAAACACGGCGCCTCGCCCTCCGCCGTGTGCACGCAGGGAGCCACGCCCTTAGGTACGTATACATGCTGCTCCGAGGCTACTTCTAGCGGCGCTAGGTGGCGCGGCCGCACGCTGGTGCTGCGCTCACTTCTCAAACACGGCGCCTCGCCCTCCGCCGTGTGCACGCAGGGAGCCACGCCCTTAGGTACGTATACATGCTGCTCCGAGGCTACTTCTAGCGGCGCTAGGTGGCGCGGCCGCACGCTGGTGCTGCGCTCACTTCTCAAACACGGCGCCTCGCCCTCCGCCGTGTGCACGCAGGGAGCCACGCCCTTAGGTACGTATACATGCTGCTCCGAGGCTACTTCTAGCGGCGCTAGGTGGCGCGGCCGCACGCTGGTGCTGCGCTCACTTCTCAAACACGGCGCCTCGCCCTCCGCCGTGTGCACGCAGGGAGCCACGCCCTTAGGTACGTATACATGCTGCTCCGAGGCTACTTCTAGCGGCGCTAGGTGGCGCGGCCGCACGCTGGTGCTGCGCTCACTTCTCAAACACGGCGCCTCGCCCTCCGCCGTGTGCACGCAGGGAGCCACGCCCTTAGGTACGTATACATGCTGCTCCGAGGCTACTTCTAGCGGCGCTAGGTGGCGCGGCCGCACGCTGGTGCTGCGCTCACTTCTCAAACACGGCGCCTCGCCCTCCGCCGTGTGCACGCAGGGAGCCACGCCCTTAGGTACGTATACATGCTGCTCCGAGGCTACTTCTAGCGGCGCTAGGTGGCGCGGCCGCACGCTGGTGCTGCGCTCACTTCTCAAACACGGCGCCTCGCCCTCCGCCGTGTGCACGCAGGGAGCCACGCCCTTAGGTACGTATACATGCTGCTCCGAGGCTACTTCTAGCGGCGCTAGGTGGCGCGGCCGCACGCTGGTGCTGCGCTCACTTCTCAAACACGGCGCCTCGCCCTCCGCCGTGTGCACGCAGGGAGCCACGCCCTTAGGTACGTATACATGCTGCTCCGAGGCTACTTCTAGCGGCGCTAGGTGGCGCGGCCGCACGCTGGTGCTGCGCTCACTTCTCAAACACGGCGCCTCGCCCTCCGCCGTGTGCACGCAGGGAGCCACGCCCTTAGGTACGTATACATGCTGCTCCGAGGCTACTTCTAGCGGCGCTAGGTGGCGCGGCCGCACGCTGGTGCTGCGCTCACTTCTCAAACACGGCGCCTCGCCCTCCGCCGTGTGCACGCAGGGAGCCACGCCCTTAGGTACGTATACATGCTGCTCCGAGGCTACTTCTAGCGGCGCTAGGTGGCGCGGCCGCACGCTGGTGCTGCGCTCACTTCTCAAACACGGCGCCTCGCCCTCCGCCGTGTGCACGCAGGGAGCCACGCCCTTAGGTACGTATACATGCTGCTCCGAGGCTACTTCTAGCGGCGCTAGGTGGCGCGGCCGCACGCTGGTGCTGCGCTCACTTCTCAAACACGGCGCCTCGCCCTCCGCCGTGTGCACGCAGGGAGCCACGCCCTTAGGTACGTATACATGCTGCTCCGAGGCTACTTCTAGCGGCGCTAGGTGGCGCGGCCGCACGCTGGTGCTGCGCTCACTTCTCAAACACGGCGCCTCGCCCTCCGCCGTGTGCACGCAGGGAGCCACGCCCTTAGGTACGTATACATGCTGCTCCGAGGCTACTTCTAGCGGCGCTAGGTGGCGCGGCCGCACGCTGGTGCTGCGCTCACTTCTCAAACACGGCGCCTCGCCCTCCGCCGTGTGCACGCAGGGAGCCACGCCCTTAGGTACGTATACATGCTGCTCCGAGGCTACTTCTAGCGGCGCTAGGTGGCGCGGCCGCACGCTGGTGCTGCGCTCACTTCTCAAACACGGCGCCTCGCCCTCCGCCGTGTGCACGCAGGGAGCCACGCCCTTAGGTACGTATACATGCTGCTCCGAGGCTACTTCTAGCGGCGCTAGGTGGCGCGGCCGCACGCTGGTGCTGCGCTCACTTCTCAAACACGGCGCCTCGCCCTCCGCCGTGTGCACGCAGGGAGCCACGCCCTTAGGTACGTATACATGCTGCTCCGAGGCTACTTCTAGCGGCGCTAGGTGGCGCGGCCGCACGCTGGTGCTGCGCTCACTTCTCAAACACGGCGCCTCGCCCTCCGCCGTGTGCACGCAGGGAGCCACGCCCTTAGGTACGTATACATGCTGCTCCGAGGCTACTTCTAGCGGCGCTAGGTGGCGCGGCCGCACGCTGGTGCTGCGCTCACTTCTCAAACACGGCGCCTCGCCCTCCGCCGTGTGCACGCAGGGAGCCACGCCCTTAGGTACGTATACATGCTGCTCCGAGGCTACTTCTAGCGGCGCTAGGTGGCGCGGCCGCACGCTGGTGCTGCGCTCACTTCTCAAACACGGCGCCTCGCCCTCCGCCGTGTGCACGCAGGGAGCCACGCCCTTAGGTACGTATACATGCTGCTCCGAGGCTACTTCTAGCGGCGCTAGGTGGCGCGGCCGCACGCTGGTGCTGCGCTCACTTCTCAAACACGGCGCCTCGCCCTCCGCCGTGTGCACGCAGGGAGCCACGCCCTTAGGTACGTATACATGCTGCTCCGAGGCTACTTCTAGCGGCGCTAGGTGGCGCGGCCGCACGCTGGTGCTGCGCTCACTTCTCAAACACGGCGCCTCGCCCTCCGCCGTGTGCACGCAGGGAGCCACGCCCTTAGGTACGTATACATGCTGCTCCGAGGCTACTTCTAGCGGCGCTAGGTGGCGCGGCCGCACGCTGGTGCTGCGCTCACTTCTCAAACACGGCGCCTCGCCCTCCGCCGTGTGCACGCAGGGAGCCACGCCCTTAGGTACGTATACATGCTGCTCCGAGGCTACTTCTAGCGGCGCTAGGTGGCGCGGCCGCACGCTGGTGCTGCGCTCACTTCTCAAACACGGCGCCTCGCCCTCCGCCGTGTGCACGCAGGGAGCCACGCCCTTAGGTACGTATACATGCTGCTCCGAGGCTACTTCTAGCGGCGCTAGGTGGCGCGGCCGCACGCTGGTGCTGCGCTCACTTCTCAAACACGGCGCCTCGCCCTCCGCCGTGTGCACGCAGGGAGCCACGCCCTTAGGTACGTATACATGCTGCTCCGAGGCTACTTCTAGCGGCGCTAGGTGGCGCGGCCGCACGCTGGTGCTGCGCTCACTTCTCAAACACGGCGCCTCGCCCTCCGCCGTGTGCACGCAGGGAGCCACGCCCTTAGGTACGTATACATGCTGCTCCGAGGCTACTTCTAGCGGCGCTAGGTGGCGCGGCCGCACGCTGGTGCTGCGCTCACTTCTCAAACACGGCGCCTCGCCCTCCGCCGTGTGCACGCAGGGAGCCACGCCCTTAGGTACGTATACATGCTGCTCCGAGGCTACTTCTAGCGGCGCTAGGTGGCGCGGCCGCACGCTGGTGCTGCGCTCACTTCTCAAACACGGCGCCTCGCCCTCCGCCGTGTGCACGCAGGGAGCCACGCCCTTAGGTACGTATACATGCTGCTCCGAGGCTACTTCTAGCGGCGCTAGGTGGCGCGGCCGCACGCTGGTGCTGCGCTCACTTCTCAAACACGGCGCCTCGCCCTCCGCCGTGTGCACGCAGGGAGCCACGCCCTTAGGTACGTATACATGCTGCTCCGAGGCTACTTCTAGCGGCGCTAGGTGGCGCGGCCGCACGCTGGTGCTGCGCTCACTTCTCAAACACGGCGCCTCGCCCTCCGCCGTGTGCACGCAGGGAGCCACGCCCTTAGGTACGTATATATGCTGCTCCGAGGCTACTTCTAGCGGCGCTAGGTGGCGCGGCGGTGGACGGGCGCGACCGCTGCCTGCGCACTGCACGTGATAGCAAATCGACAAACTTGTGTGTTTCACTACCAAGTTTCACCCAGCTAAATGTGATTATTCGTAGTTATCCGTATTACGCTATTCATATAAAATTTTGTTCTCTAGGTATTGCGGCTCAAGAGGGTCACGAAGAATGTGTGTTATGGCTTCTGCAGCACGGAGCCGATCCTCTACAGGCAGATCATTGTGGTAAGTAATAAACATTTTATTATTCTTGTGTCTCCTTTAGACTCTCTTTTCTTTGTTTGTTTATACATCATCTCTTCTGTATTCTATTTTCACGATTGCAAAAACAAAATTTATTTTAAAAAAAGAAGGTTTTATTTCCGTCTTTAGAACTTTCTATGGGATTACATAGAATTGTCAAAAGCCTTCGATCAAGTTTCATATTTATATCGACAGAGATTTTCTACTTGCCCGTATTGCTACTTGTCCTTATATTAATAGTTAACCAGCTTATTGACCAGCGGTTGCATTACAACAGCGGTAGACGCTAATTACTCTAATTGCATCACATTAAACTCAGGTGTCCCGCAAGGATATGTGTCGTCCCCAGCAAATAATTTAGCTGCATATCATTTGATGTGTTATGTTAAGGACGTGTAAATAAAGATTTTGATGTCTATTTCACAAATGCAATCGGATTTAATGTATTATACAGGGTGACTGGTTAAACATTGTACGTACTTAAGGACATGATAATTTATGGTAAGACGTAACGTATAAAAAAAAAAAAAAACTGTGTAACCTACGAAGAAAACCTTTATGAATATTTGTATGAAATATCTATAAAATATGGACACTGCGCGGATCGCACACAGCTGTGTGCGCCGTGCTACCGAGGCTAATGACCATTCATAATAAAAGAACGGTCGAGGGTGCAAATTCGGGAGAGTGCGGGGTGTGGTACCCGCTACCACGGCGGAAGTTTTGGTTTCTGTACTGAGTCGTTTCGTGGAATAACGGGTATTACCAAGGTCGCACGGCCAATCGGTCATCGTTTGTAACACAGTTGTGGTATATGCGAAGAGTGTCAACACATTCAGTTTTTATTGGATAACTGGGTCAAATTTTAAGTACCTATTTTTTTATATATTCGTGTCCAGAATCAGTACTGAATACCCTCCTTCAATATGCCCAGTCTTTTACCAAACAACCTGTGTAAATATTTTTAGCTTAAGTGCAGTCGCTTTTGAATGTAGTCTTTGTAGTCTTGAAATCATTTACCTGTATTGTGTAGGTCGCACGCCAGCCAAGGTAGCGTGGCGCGCGGGGCACGCGAACATCTGCCGCCTGCTGGAGCGCTGGGCGGCGCCCTCGGCCCCCGCCGCGCCGCCGCCCGCCGCCGACCTGCACCCGCCGCATGCGCCGCGCCCGCCTAGCGCCGGTATGATCTACATACATAACTAACCAAGGTAGCGTGGCGCGCGGGGCACGCGAACATCTGCCGCCTGCTGGAGCGCTGGGCGGCGCCCTCGGCCCCCGCCGCGCCGCCGCCCGCCGCCGACCTGCACCCGCCGCATGCGCCGCGCCCGCCTAGCGCCGGTATGATCTACATACATAACTAACCAAGGTAGCGTGGCGCGCGGGGCACGCGAACATCTGCCGCCTGCTGGAGCGCTGGGCGGCGCCCTCGGCCCCCGCCGCGCCGCCGCCCGCCGCCGACCTGCACCCGCCGCATGCGCCGCGCCCGCCTAGCGCCGGTATGATCTACATACATAACTAACCAAGGTAGCGTGGCGCGCGGGGCACGCGAACATCTGCCGCCTGCTGGAGCGCTGGGCGGCGCCCTCGGCCCCCGCCGCGCCGCCGCCCGCCGCCGACCTGCACCCGCCGCATGCGCCGCGCCCGCCTAGCGCCGGTATGATCTACATACATAACTAACCAAGGTAGCGTGGCGCGCGGGGCACGCGAACATCTGCCGCCTGCTGGAGCGCTGGGCGGCGCCCTCGGCCCCCGCCGCCTAGCGCCGGCCCGTCGCAGATACTAACCCAACGCGAAAAACATGCAGATCAATAGAGTGCTACTATAAGCATGATATGTATTACTAGGCCTATGATGCGAATAAAATAAAATTATTCGAATAATTAATTAGGATATTCGATACTTAAAATATAAGTGTTTTGGAAAATATAGAAATAGAATAGAATAGAAGTTTATTGGTTTCAGTATTACAGCAATTTTGTATTAATTACAGAATAAACTATAATACCGAAAGCAAAAGGTTTAAGCGTCAGCTTATGCTTGGATCCCGGAGAGTTACCAAGCGCTGGTTTTCAGCTTAAACCTTTGACTCCCGTTTACAAAAAATATTAAAAGCGAAACGAAACGAGTAACCTGTTTGAAATTGTAAGAAACAATACATTACCAATAGCAGTTAAAAACTAATGTTACGATTGTGATTAATTGGAAACATATGCGGCTATTTGATTCTTAAATTTAACACTTAAATCACTATAATAGTACATAGTCCATAAATGTAACACTTAGATCACTTTAATAGTACTTATATGTAAGACGGTTTATTGATATTTGAAATTATAATAATCTAGTTATATTTTTTTGGGCTTCAAGTATAAATTCTGTAAATTTCTTTATAAATTTAATTATAACCGCAATACAAAATATATCACATTGGTACGAAAATCAGTCATAGTAAAAATTTTACAGATTTATTTCCTAATTTTTGTAAATGGAAATATATTGTAAACTGGGTGCCGAGTGCGAGTTATTTTTACGTTAACGCGATTGAAACGTTTGGCTCTCTGATTGGTTAACGGCTTGGAGCGAGCCAATCGGAGCGCCGAACATCATAAACGTGTCGATCGCTTTAACGTAAAACAAATTGGACCTAGGCACTCTGCAGCTTTATAGATTTTAGTTCACAATTCTTAGTCGAACAATTGAATATTCCAATGCCCATTTTGATGTTAGATAATTACAACATGTAAATGAATAATTAAATTCTACATTTTATAATTAACGATAATTCTATTTAGAAATAACTGCAATTTTTTTGCACCACTTTAGCAATATCATGCGCCATAGTATCAATTAAGTTTTTATAATCATATTTGTCTCTGTGATTATGCAGGCTCACCCGAATACAAACGTCGTAGCGTGCATAGCTCAAACTCGACAAAATCATCGTCGAATATGACAGGCGGATCTGCGCGCTCACACGAACCTCAAGAACCCATAGAAGCTGGCCATGAAAAGGTAATAACAAATGTTCTTAATTAGTACAAATTCAAAAGTTGTGCTCTCTGGAAAGCGTCATTTCTTTCTTAAAAGTTAATCCAAGTCCTCGAAAGTATGATTGTTTTCTCGAAGTTTGTCTAAACATTTCGAAAGTATTATATACTCCGCGAAGGTAGACAAAATTTCTCGAAAGATTAATCATTGCCTTTTCCAACTTTGACCAAGAAGACTTATCATTTATATATAGTAAGTGCTGCCCAACACTGACACATGGGGCATTCCACGTAAAGCGGACAGGTAAAAAAAATATGTCTTTGATTTTAGTAATATTTGGTTATGTTATACCTATAAATGTCCTCCATCCAGATACAACATTTTTTTACAGTGTAATGTTTAATTAACCAGCTAAAAGGCTTTAAAAATTTGACTAACCGGTAGACATAGGTTACTTCGAAGCCCATTACCCAGTTTTAAAAAGATACAAAAAAATAAATAAAGCGGTCACATTTCATTAAAAGAGGTTTCTGAAAAAAAGTTTTTGAAGTAAAATAAATATATTTATATTTTTAAACTTAAATTTCACAAAGTTCGACCATTTATTTTTTATTTATTTAATTTCTAAAAATAGCTCATAATGTATTAATAATCCTTGCCAAGTTTTATAATGGGCGTAGAAATCGTTTAGGTGCTAGACCTGTTAGTTTCGAAGCGTAGCGGCCGGCGCCCCACGGTGGTATTTTTTGTATGAAGGCGCGGCATAATTCTATTCTAAAGTGCAATAGCTAGTCATCCTTTTGACTATCTATTTATTAGCATAATTAGTGTTTAATAATAAAACAACAAAAAACCGAAGGAATTCATTCATTTATGGTCGTAGTGTACAAGAAAGTTAAATATGTTCAAAGTATTTGACCTCAAAAATACATATCTCAGGTAATAGTTAGGATAGATTTTTTCATTTTTTTTCTAAACCTCCATCTGTTCTATTATAAGACATTTCAAGGTTATCCATTAATTACCGGACACCTGTATATATCATGTAATGCAAAAGTTTAAAAGTTATTATCTTTATGTGCGCTTGTACAAGTTGGACATTATTGGAAGGCATCGAAAAATCTGAGAGGTCAATAAGCTGGCTGTTATATTTTTGTATAATGAATCAAGCAGTGATGCGTACATGTTCGATGTAATAGCTGGACGCCAGTTTGATTTGGTAGGTTTCAACAGCGAATAGAGTCAACCCAGGCGGTGTTAACACAGGATATGTAACAACATTATCCTCTACTACTGAAACATTTTCGAAGCTGGCTCTACTTCGGTTTAGCCTTCTTTGATCTACATAATCTGCCAAGTGATTGGCAACATTCAGCCGCTCCCTGGCTCTATTAATAAATTCGATAAGGGCTATCTATAATATCAACATGGAAGACATTTGTCAGAGCTGCAGCAATTCTGAGATCTGTAAAAAAGTGGTTCCTGGCATAACTACAGACTTGCCAAAAGAAATGTTGAATAGTTAGGAAATATGAAACAGAAAAGCGGCACAGTACACAACGGTTCACGTCACTAGTGATGTTAGACTGCGCGAAGTGCGATGCAAAACAGCGACGCGTGCGCGACGTAGGTATAGACGAGCAACAAGTGCGCGAGAGAGACATCTGAATGTAGACAATTGTTTTTGTATGTAAATGTTTCAAAAATCAGAAATAATGTAGTGAAAACTTAAAAATAAGACTTGTAACTCCTCGGTAGCCTTGGTACAGGAGCGAATATTTTAGTTAATTTTTTAAAGTATCTATTACTTTAAGGGGGAAAACTAAAAGTATTCCCATTTCTGGACAACGCTTGGGCCAGACCTGGTCAGTCTCCTTTCTCGAAAGTAAAATTGACTAAGTTCTCGAAAGTAATGTTGACTTAGGTTTCATTTGGCGTGGGGGGGCCTGCTATGGATGAATCCTTCAAGAGCTCCCAACTGGCCCCCCCTATTGGATGAGAGAGGGAACACCCCAGGTTTTTTAGTGGGTATACCAGCGCGTCTTGCTGGGAGTCCCACACTCCCCCGCCGGTGCCGTCCCCTAGCCGGCGGGCAGTGCATGAAGCATTACTCCTGGGTAACAAAAAAAAAAAAGGTTTCATTTGGCGTAATTTCAAATCTTTTAAAGAAAGACATGCACTTGTTACAATTTGTAATGCTCTTGTGCGGACTATATTGGAATATTGCTGTAGTGCTTAGAATCCTCACTACCAGTGTCACATTGACCAAATTGAAAGTGTTTAAAATCGATTCCGTTTTCCTTAACAGTTCATGCTAAAAAATTACAATCTCTTTGTACTTATCATGAAAGAATAAATTTTCTCAAGATTAATTCTTTAGGGGATCGTCGGTGGGTTGCAGATCAAATAATTCTATTGAAATTAAACTGCTATATATAAAAAAAAAAATTAAATTTTTTTTTCTATTTTTTTTTTGAAATTTTTTTAAAAACCGTATATAGCAGTTTAATTTCAATGAATAATATTCGCGTAAATAGAAGACAATATTAAATAATTCTATTTTAAATTTTAACTAGTAATCTCGACTGTTCACTATTATTACAAAAAAATCAATTTACTGTACCACATCGTGGCCAAAGATTACAAAATTTCCTTCCATTTGCCTCGAAGTTCTATAAAACAAATATTGGATATCATAGTATGATTCCCAGATTATGTCGTGAGCACAACCGTCTGTTTCAACATAAAAAGGTTGACATTCATGCCTTGTGTCCTTGCTGGTTTTCAAAAAAGAATCGTACAGTTTTAAGTCAACCAGTAAGTGACGATTCTTTTGTTTTCGTTTATGTAATTTCCTTTTACTCACTTACAATTAGTTCATTTTTCTTTTTGACTTTTATGTATTTTGTGATGCCACTGATGAGTATCACGTGAGTAGCCGAGTGTTATACTCAGTAAATGTTTTGTGTGCCTAAAATTGAATTTACATTCTGTAAAAGATTTAGTTAACATTAATTGTAAGTTCACGTAAATTATATGAAATCTGTTAGCAAATAATATATTAAATAAATAAAATAATTTATGCCGGAATGAGTATAGTTATGTACTGGTTGGCAGGCCATACTACTGATGCCGCCTGCGTCCTCGTAACAATAGTATTAAATATGTTTGATGTTCCAGCCGTCTCGTGCCCACCTCTCCCTATCGTTCGCCCAACAAGTGGCTCGCTGTGGTCGCCGACGGGAGCCCGAGTCACACCGGGAGCCTCCCCAGCATCATGCTCAAGAGAAGGACTCTAAATTAAGGTAAGATTTGTCTTGATATATTTAATCTACCGTATTTTCGGCTATCGGCAAATTTACCACTTATAGACGCACTATATATGTAAACAACACTGTATTTTACGTGGGAGAATACATTGACACATACCTCTCCGCGGGGGCGGGCGGATGGGTTATGTCGGACTATCCCGATAATACCGACTTACCACGTTGTTCTTCGACGTTACCAAAGTCGATGTATATGGCACTTGCCTAAAACTCTACTAAGTCTGCTTAACTTCACAGCTGTTTGCTTTTGATATTCTCTGAGGTGTAGGTAATACTTTGTTGATTTTGAGTTTATTTACAGTAGATTTTCTCTAATTTGAGCAAAATCTCATGTATAAAAGCGACCACAGATAAATTTTTGTTTAGTGGTAAATGTTGCTGTGATCATTAAACAAATATTCAAGTAGTTCTCTGTAGCACCCCGGTGTCTGAAAATGTATCCAGTTAATAGAAGTTGTTCGCCTAAATTACATAACATATCTAAATTGTATATCGCTTTGTAGTGCGCTATTTTAGGCTAGCCGCGCAGCACTTCTTGGGACCAGATTGTGCTAGTTTAAATTCAAAGTTAAAAAGTTGTGGTTTAGGTGGTCGCCTCGCCATTGCATTTGCGGCGACTGTTGTGGGTTTGATCCCACACGGGACAATTGTGTTATTCACAAATAGTTGTTCGAGCCTGGGTGTTCTTTTTGTTCGTTGTTTGAACTGCTATTAAAACTATTTGTATTATTACAATATTTAGATTTACATTTTCCCCAACGTTTCGGTTACTTTTCAGCAGCCAAACCGACTAGTTAGTGGTGATTTTAATCCTAAGCGCCTTCAGTGCGTGGTAAACGTATCCGACCATAATACTATTGCAGTTAGACATATTTTTGCTTGACAACCACATAATTACATACACCTATATGGATAAGTTAATCGAACCTTACTTGGTGTGTTCCAGGAGCTACCTGGCGAACGAGCGCGACGCAGAGCTGGGCGCGTGGAGCGCGTGGCGCGGGGACGCCAGCCCGCTGTACGCGTCGCCGCCGCGCACACCCATCTCGGACATATGCAGCCCCACACAACCTGCACTTGCCTTTGGTAAATTATAAAATAAATGTTATTATTTTATTAGTTATAAACGTTTTAGGATTTCGCAATTTGTACATAAACTTAATACTATACAAAGTGTTCTTACTCGCGATAAAGCATTTAAAAGATAAACCTATTAATTGCCCGACGTTTCAATCGACTTGCATCGATCGTGGTCCGTGGAGTCAACCCGTGACCACAATAAATAATAGGTACTTATAACCTTTTAAATACTGCATCCCGAGTAAAGAATTTTGCGGGGGCCAATTGACGGCAACTCACCATCTGCGGACGAGATATTATAGTGTACAAGTGTGTGCGCAAACACATGCTCTCTCTGTTCTCTCAATGTCATGTCATGTTTCAATGAGACGGCTAACTGACTCGACCAAAGACAGATCAGGCGCAGGACCATCGGCTTTTTTTGTTTGTGTTTCGTTTCGTGTTTAATTCCGCCAACTTTCTAACCCCTGTTTGCTATTGAGATTTCATAGGAGAAAATAACAATAATTTTTCATTGCCCCGACTCGGGATTCGAACTCGATATTACATGTACAGTACTTACACAATAATTCAAGCGAAATCTTATACTATATTATTATTTTCTTATTGCAGGATCTCAGCCACAAAGCCTAGTGTCCATGCAGCCGGTGCTCACAGACACTCACTTCAACAGAGACACACATATGCGCATCATCCTGGGAAGAGACAGCAAACCGCCGCAGGACAGATCTGATAGGTCAGTCATTGAACAATATTTTTACTACAATAGCAGTCTGATTGTTCGCTCCTTTAGTCAACCTTGGCAGTTAGGTTAATTTGTTAGTCTTTAAACACAAGTTATGATACATAGGTGTAATAACGGGTAGGGAGCCTTCATCGCTCACCCATAGTCCGCGTAAAGTTGTTAAGACCATCTGAGGCCAAAACAAACACACACAAACACACAAAAAAAAATTGTTGGTGTAATAGGGGTTGGTGTAATATATATATCTTCTTTACAACAAACCGACTATAGGAGGCCTTTTAGTCTTTAAATTAAAATTAATGTGTCTAAATCCAACATTGTTACCAATTGCCTACATGTAATACCGTCGCTTTTAACAATAATTTTAGATAGAGACAAACACTCTTAAACAGATGTTTAGCATGTGTTCTATGGTAAGACCATAAAAGATTAATAGCTTAACCATATCTAGACATAATGATAAAAGCATTATGTCTGGACACCGGTGTCCGTAACCTGATGGACGAATAAGACCAGTTGTATGAACACAAATCTATGAGTAATCTGGTGTATAGTTATATATCCAGATAATTAAGGAGGGCAGAGGACAAACGAAGCCTGTTTTCCTACCCCAGGGGCCTCTTATGCATAATTGCTGTTTATATTATATTTTCTTCTACGCGTCATCGTTGACAGTATTAAAAAACTATAATGTTCATATTCACCAGTTTTCCAGATGAAAAATAAAATGACAATTGTAAAATAAACATTTGAGAAGAAGAAGAATGGGTGAAACTTAACTATATGTTGTATTAATGCTTTTTGTATCTGGCTGTTCCTAACATAATATTTAGTTAATATATGTTTAGATTTCGGCCTCTATTCACATATGCCATGCATGCAGTATAGAATTGTATAATATTAATGGAATAATTGCCATCTGTGGAACGCTTATAGAATTAAAATATTAATTTTTAATACATATTGTATCGAGACATCATGAACTTATCCCGGTTACGTTTCGCATTGGGTCAATCTGATACTTTTTATTCCTCGTTCCCGTGGGAACTGCGGGATAAAAGCATAATATAAAATACCCTTATATAAATGTGTAACTTTGTTTAAAAAAACAAGTGAGAATCGGCAATGAATTGCCGTAAATCTTAGAGTTCTGAAAAATGGTTCAAGTAATATGCAAAGGTCACGTGATACCATGTGACCTTGAAGTCAAAGGTCAAAGTCATTTCGGGTATATCGACTATGCTAGGTCGAATGGCGTTGACCGTGAGTCTCTAGCTCTTACGGTTCTTGAGTTGAAAGTTGTATAACAGACAGACGGACGGACGGACAAAGCTGTTGTATAAGAGTTTTTCGAACTCTAAAAGTTAAGTACAAGTTAATTCATTGAATACTTTTTAAATTTGCAGACACAAACATGTATATCGCGGGCTTCAAGCCGTAGAGGCATACCTGCAGAACCTATAACATGGAACCCACGATATATAAAAATTGTAACTAGTTGCAACTACGTGCATTATTTATTTAGAAAGATTATAATGCATATTATATTTATGAGGTCGAAATCTGAATATTTAATTAATAAATATATATTATTTAATATAGTATATAAGAGTATAGTTAAAATGGTGACGTATTTGTGCGAGTAGCGAGCTGTGGGGAGCGAGGGGGCGCGTTGTGTGCAACAGGCTTATGGGCAGTATCAGCCGAGCCAGTGGCAGGATACTGAAGAAAACGTGAGTCTGGGAACTGGTTGTTTTGGCTAGAGGTGGGGCTGTGCTCTCTCTCTTTATTTATGGTATCTACTTCTTTAATACTTAGTATATATTTCTATTTATGTTAGGTCTTGCAGATTTGAATTAAAACTTATCCAACACATAGATTCACGCCTGTTTCCCAGAGGGATAGGCAGGCTTATCCAACACAGACAAACTATTAGTTTTTAGAGTAATGACGCACTTAATGAAACAACAAAAATAATGATTTTGTAAGTGGCTATTGCCAGTGCATACAGAGCATGCATCAATTCGCTAGATAATTTATCTATGGAGAAAATTGGACAGATTTGTATATAAAATCTGTCCGAACTCTGTCTGTACCAAAGTACCGAGTGAGTATAAATACGTTCGAATATAGCTGCGCATACAGTGATATCCTTTTTGTATGATAGAAAACGCAGCGTGCTTTCTTATAAATAGTGTAATAAAAGACGCTATGTTTTGAAGACACTTGATCCATGAATATACTTAGGTTGAACTGTAGATAGTATGCAAGTACATAATAAATAATGAGATACTATACTATGTATAATTGAGGGAATTTAGTTGTATTAAATTAGATTGTTTAATAAAGATAGCTGGCTCAATACAATGTGTGAGTGAGTCTTGTTTTAAGCGTTGTGTCGGGATATTTTTACCTATGTATTTTATGACGGCAAAACACATGTGACCGGGGTCTTATAAGAATATCGACACCTGCTATATACCACATCAGTTATAGTATTACACATATAATTATGTACTTTATCCTGGATCAGTATAAACAGTCGTTTGCAATATTTGTAAATTATGTTGCTATGTTATATAAAAGGACGATAAATATTAGTATATTTTTATATACCTTTTACGAGTAAATTATCTTAAACGATCAAGTGCTTTTGCAAGCTATACAAATGTACAAAGAGAATATAATTCCTAAAAAGGAAATGTGTAGCGTCACAGTTAATATTGTTTCACATATCTATTAAATGCACAGACACACGTAACTTATTTTATGTAATACAATATGTGAAAATGTAATTAGTATACATTTTGTAAAATATCTCTGCCTGAGCCGAGAACGCGTTTTTAGTATCGAAATTAAATTATATTTATTTAAAATTATACTTACATATTATATTTATAATACTTTTTAAATAAAACTCAAAGAAGTAAGTATTGTATATAATTATAAATAACCTAAATATATCAGTGATTTTAAGTTTTAGTTAGGCTTATTGAAAATAATGTTGTTTAAAATATGTTAGTCGCATACTGTTGTAATATAACGAGTAGGTCTAGGTAGGTCTTCACTTGAGGTCGCGGGTTCGATTCCCGCACAAGTCAAACATTCGTGTGCATGAACATAGATGTTTGTCTTGGTCTGGGTGTTTCTATGTATAATATGTAAGTATTTACAAAAAAAAGTATATAGGTATGTATGTTTATCCATTGTTTAGTACCCATAGTACAAGCTCTGCTTAGTTTGGGCTAGATGGTGTTGTGTGTAAGTGATAGAATATTATTATTATTATACAAGACACAGTCTCACCTCTATATTTTCGGTTGGGTTTGGCTATTGGCTGGTGGATAAGTTTGCTGTAATTAGCCTTTCGCATCATCATTCATTCATCATCTCTCGTTGTATTACATAATGTTATATAAATTATTATATTGTAAGCCATTACTGTTGGTTCAGTGGCAAAAGTGTGTTGTGCGACCTCCGATCGTGAGTTACTACGTTCGTTTCCGGAACAAATACGTGAAGCTATTGCCTTATGCTGTCAGATAATTATCTTTAACTGAGTCCTAAAGAGTAACTGTGAACGACAGATTTATGTAAAAACTGTATCACATTTTAATAACTTGTTATACCTGTAATTGTTGATTATAAAATATTCTATTTTCATTTTAGCTTGATGATTGATCAAATAAGTTAGTTTATATTGCATAATTTATAAGATTTATTATGCCAATAGGTACGTTATATCAAAACTGATGTTGTCTAGAAGATTGAAGTTATTATTAAGATTATGATATTAGTCGCAGTATAGTCGGTAATTGGGTTAGGGTATCAGGTCAATAACAAAAAATACCCATACCGAATTATTTTGAGTTTTGATAACAAGTTCTACGAGAATACACACATAGAAAAATCATTTACATTATCACCGTTACGCACACGTATATTTATATGACATATTACTCTAACTTAATTATCGACTGTAAAAATAACATAAAATTAGGAATCAATTTCGATTTATATTTTGCTGTTTTATGAGTTGATGACAGCTATGAGTTTATCTAGATAATTAATTGGGTCCTTTAAAAGGAGTTTAAGACGGATGAAGTTTAAAAATCAAATAGAGTGCCTATGTTACTACAAAACAGTGATTAAAGTTAGAGTATTTTAATTAGTTGTTGTCAATTACAATAAATATCAAATAAAAAAAATACTGAAGTAGCTGTTATATCAACAGCTGGTTTACAACAGTATATCTAATCAGACGTTTAAGCTAATTACCGTTTTGTGGTGTATATAGCATCTGATTTAAAACCCTAGGATAAGCTCAGTGTAGTATTCACTAATATAGTAACTAAGAAATAGTTTAATTCATACATCTATGAAGCTTAGCTGCTAATACTAACAGTTATATTAACTCGAAGGTTTGCATGATGAAACTAACCTGAGGTTGATCTCCAAGACAAGGAGCAATGAATCAAATACTTCCCGTTAGTAATTCCTGAAAAAATAAATATTAACTGCGGTTATTCACGAACGCACGCCTTAAAGTGCTTGCAGTAATACTAATGATTTTATTCGTCAAGAGCTTGCAGAGTTCTGTTTAACTGTCGAATGGTAATCAGAGTGTCTAGAGTGAGATATTTTTGCATTAACGTGATCGAAGCCTTTACCGCGTTTGGTTCCCTGATTGGTTAAGAGCTTGGAGCGGGCCAATCAGCGCGCCGAACGTCATAAACGCTTCGATCGCTGTAAGGTAAAACAAACTCGCACTAGGCACTCTGTATTATCCGAAAATATTCATACTGCTTGGATATTCGAATAATTCGAACTTTTATTCGATAAGAATCGGTGGCACGTTATGCTTATTACATCTTGTTGGTAATGTTTTGTTTTTAACAATCATGAATTATAGTGTTTTTTGTTAAAACGTTTTACATTTATTATTATATTTTACAATTTCAGTATGTTATTGTAAACACACCAAAATTGTGAAATATTTTCTTAAATTAAAATGTTTTATAATGACGGCTATGGGTGAATGGCTGTGCGTGTAATGGCTTACGGTGGTGTGTGTATTTGTAAAACAAAATGGTAAATGGTTAATTATTTTGTGTATTTACTTAACCCGTCGGTCATTGTTTTTGTCAAAATGTAATTTTTTACGAATCATAATGCAGATCACCAGTTTATTGCAGTAAATAACTAAGTACTATAATAAGTACCTCCAAAGGAATTTGGATGTAATCCTCCGTCTCGTTGAGCTCACTGGTTCGATTCCTGTGTCGGGCAAAGTGTAACTGGGTTCTTAGTATTAGTACAGAGTCTGCAAATGTCACTGATAGATGCCTAAAAACCAACAGGTGAAATGAGGTTGTAATTCACTCTGCGTATCCCGTTCGGGGAAATGCCTTAAACACAACTTTGTTTATATAATGTACTTTGTAACGGCACTCTAACATTTGACAATGTGTTATTGCATTTACTACTTAGTGGTGAAGGAAAATATTATGCGTGGTTACTTGATCATCATCTTTTACCCGTGACTTATTTATACCTTACTTAACAACTTTTGTTTTACCACTTTCCATAATTCATTATTTACTATTTTCCATACTAAAATACATATATTGAAATTGCTTACTCTAATCGCTCGACTTGGTCTTAAGGCTACACGCGGTCGCAATAGAAAGCAGCGGTGTAATTAAACAACACACCACGGGGGATGGCGTTGTGCTGGACGAGGGGTGCATCCAATTTTAGATTATTAAAAAATGTTTGTTAGGTGTATGGTGTTTTTAAAGTGGTAGATTAAAAGTTGTTAAGTATGATGTATAGAAAACACGCGTAATAGGCTTTTAATATTTTTTTATTTAACCCTGTGTAGTCAGAAAACTTGCATGCCAAAGAGTTCTCTATTATTTCCTCTAACTATCATTAATATTTTGAGAGAAAGGTGAAGCAATTACGTGGTTTTGATAAAGTTTATTATTAACGTAGTTTATGTGTAACTATAGTGATAACTTAAAAATAATATGGTTGTAATTTTCTTACAGTAAGAGCAAGAGAAACGGCATCGTGACTAATCCCGCGATGCGACTCGTAGCTAACGTCAGGAATGGTCTTGGTAAGTGAAAAAAAAAAAACTCTCTTAGTTTATGTTACTGCTTTCTACGTTCGTAGTTAACACAAATTTAACTTTAATTTAAATCTACTTGACGAATGAAAAAGACAGAATAGTAGTACAGTCAGTAACATTATCAATAAGAGCAAAATTTCGATTGATTCACTCTTTCAAAATTATAGTTTCATAGAAGTAACTTTTAAAAGGTAATTGGTATACTATATATCAATTACATTTGATACCGATAATTTTACAATTTTATTGAAATTCAAATTGTTTTTATTTGTTAAACACAGGTTTACAAAAATATCTTACAAAAACAAATGAAAGTGCATAGCTGTGTCTTGCCAATATTATTGGCGTACAAAAATTAAAATGATAAAACTTAACACACAAATAAATCAAATAATTAATCAAAACAAATCTAAGTCAAAATTACATTTATAGCGACAAAACTAAATCAAACTCTAAAAATAACAAAAAATTTACAACACGTTTCATTTCGAAAATCGTTGACTGAGTAAAAGCATTTTCTATACAATAAATTACTAAGCTTTTTTCTAAAATGTTTCAAATTTAATAGTTTATATTCCTCCGGTAGCTTATTATACATTTTTGGAGCTAAACAGAATATACTGTTTCAGTTTTAGCTACCCTCATGTGGAACAGTATATACTTATTAATTATATATTCGTTCAATTAACTTAAGTTGTTGACTGTACCAACGACAGACCAACACCGTAGAATGAAACAGGGTGAGGGCAATCGATGGCTCGAGAAACTGGGTTTGTATGCCCAAGTCACTTTAATTTGGATACTAACTGTTACAATATCAATAATAACGTCACAATACAATATTTTAAACAGTATAATTTGCAAGCGGTTATCTATAAGTCACTGTTGCAGTCGTGTGTGTATTTTGTATACGAAACAGTCTAAAAAATGATTAGTAGATCAATAAAAATTAAAGAAATAAAATCGGTCAGGTTACAATCAACAGAACCCACTTAAAAGTATTGCAACACTTAAGAATATTGTGTTTTTTTAGTTAAATACCTCTCTATTATCTCTTTCAGACAACGCAGCAGCCAACATTCGTCGCACAGGAGTAGCATTAGCAGCCAGCGCCAGTTCTGCCAACCCTGCAGTCAAAACGAACGCTTTCCAATGGAGAAAGGAAACACCTCTATAAAGGCAGAATATCAAGCCTGTCGAAAATCATTAAGAAGAGAATTGTTCCAGCTAAACAACCGATGTAGACTTCTATGTCCTCAGGTGGATTAGACATGACAACGTTCGGATTTACTTTACTCGCCGCCAGATGGCGGTAGCGTGTTTTCGAACATTGGCATGTTTTCGTACCTAAAGTTTATGTTTGGAGTCTGTTCAGGTATCTTTAGGGCTACTCTTACGCTAACGTTCCTTGGACCCGATGTCGGTTTGGTCTTATAAGTTTATGTATACGAATGATAATCTGTACCGGCACCGCGGAACAACATTCGAAATATTATTCGAATAACAATGGAATAAAACCGGTTGCTTTTCGAATACTCAAACATTCGAATATAATTAGTAAAAATCGCGTGTTGGTAATTGTGATACGCTGTCGGTACGGTTGCGGGTAAAAGCGTTTGCCTCCGATTTAAGAGTAACTTTAAAGATAATAGCTGTACAAATATAAATACGTTGCTAGTCCTTTATGTATAGACGTATATCGTATAAATGTCTCGAATAAACGGGATAATATATTTTAGTTATTATAATTAAAAATCTCGAATGCCGTACGCTAAATATGTACAAATAAATTCGTAAACGATTATAATCCGAACGAATTTTAATCAATTTATTTATATCGATATACATACATATATCGATAATAAATATCGATCATCCCTAAATCACAATATCTCTATATTAACAATCGTTAGAAACGTTTGATAGTTGTCGACATCGATAAATATCAATCGATGGAACTCGTCGAATTACGCGAATTTTAATATCGACGTCAACTTTTACAATATATACTTGATCTACGGGTGACGGAGATAGAAACAACTACATCTAGCTATCCTTCTTTGCCTACGTATAAATATTGTCTAAAAGATAATAACTCAAGTTAAATATATACGCGCAAATAACTAAATCCAGTGAACGGAAATAAAATATGGATAAACTCAATGAAAAATGGCACCACGGAAACTACGCAAAGTAGCCTTAATAAAACTAAGCCTATATAGTATCTCTATAGTAACGTATAATTATATCAATGGGTTTGAGTCAGGGATGTTGCGGATGAAGATTTTTTGACGGATATTTGAAACCTTACATCCGCGGATGCGGATACGGATGCGGACGTCCAAATCGATGCGGAAGCTCCGCCATTGCGGATGTGAATGTTGATGAAAATTGTGCATCTTATTCAATAAAAAGTATCTTATGTCACCGCCTTTGCAGGTTCAAGGCTGTTTTGCAAAGGTTCATTAATCTTGTCGCAATCTACGTTATATCTGGATCTGCATTAACATCCCCGTTGATTATTGATATTGGATGCGAATATTCGCAACATCACTAGTTTGAGTTCTTGACATTGACAGCAAGTAAATAAACTGCAAAAAAGAACAGCTGATAACTATCTTGCTCAATTAACAATAACGTTCATTTTTGATTTTGAGATGGCATAGTGGTTTAAGTGGTCGCCTCGCCTCTGTGCCAAGTGTTGTGGGTTCGATCCCCCACACCGGACAAAACTTTGTGAGATCCACAAATGGTTGTTCCGAGTCTGGGCGTTCTTTGTGTCCGTTGTTTGAATGTTTTTCAAGTCCTTCGCGACACAGGAATTAATCCTAGGGAGCGAGTTTAAAAAAAATCAATAGGTTTAAGATTATTTTTTCATTGGCAGCCAGTAAATAAACTGTAAAACAGAACAGCTTATAGCTATTTTGCCACATTAATAACGTCAATTTTTGAGTAGTAGAGTTGAGTAAGTAGCTGTGGTGTCAATAATAAACTGTCGTTACTATAAAAGTACTGCTTTCGTGTTTTATTTACGTTCACTTACTAAATCGAATCTACGTCCTACAATACCTATTATACGTAATAACTTGTATATAACTAAATTAGTTATATAAATTATAATTAACATCATTCTGTCAATGGACAACTTCGAAAAGACTTACGACTGACGAAGCATCCCTTTTCATTCTAACTCGGTTATAAAAAGCTTTAAAATATTTAAAAAAACTGCTGCATAAGGCCTTTTATACAGACCAAGCGATGAAATATACAAAAATATGTTTACTATAAAAATAATAGACATTTCTCCGAGCTAAGTTTACTTATCATTGCTATTTTTTTAATCATTTGGACTGCTATTCTATTCATTAAGGACCTAGTGTCACAGTGAAGCGATGTGACGTCATTATCTTTTTGCTAAAGAATTATACCATAGATGCGCCCTACTTGTTTAATTATTGCCATTTTTCTAGACATGTATAGCCTTACTTATAAACTACTCTCAAATATAAGAGGTACTTAAGTATTAGTAAGAGTGAATCAGGGAAAACACATTTACTCATACACACAAATAATATAATTTTATAGGCTTACCTTGATCAATTAAATTATTAAAGTTGAGTAACGTTTGTGTGTTTTCTTGATTACGCACTAGTACAAATACCTAATTATCTCTTAATATTTGAGAGTAATTTATAAGTAAGGCTGTAATTTGTCAACTAACAATCAATGCCACAATCACTTATATTGAAAATGTTACTCTATCGTTGTCTATCTAAACTGTAAGCTCACTTGCCTTAATGCGGATATTTTTTCTTGCGATCTAGGAACGGTAAGGGCACTGCTATGATTTAAAACTTTGCATGTTGCTAATAGAGTAAGTATGAAATTCTATGACGCGGTTTGCTTAGGCTATTTCTGCAGATTACACTTCAAAAATTAGATATAATACAGATAGACGGTACTTGTAAAGCAATGTGGGTTCAATTTAGTCAAATTTTCATTACAGCGTTAGTTAGACTTGCACACCGCTCGCTGTATACTCGCGTATGTGTAAATCCGTATGTTTGCGCGTATTGTATCGAACTAGCTATTTGTAACCACATATATGTATGTATCTTATGTGGGGGCCAGTCAGTGCAGACCGGCGACACTTCGACCCAGTGGGATCTTTTGTGTCGACACTCTCCCAATAACGACTGCCATAGATGTTCATGGCAGCTGGGATCGACGGCTTAACGTGCTCTCCGAGGCACGGAGCAGGCGTTGATTAGTCAATCAATACGCACATAATTTCGAAAAGTCATTTAATTTCCGAAAGTCAGAGGTGCGCGACGTGGGTTCGAACCCGAGACCCTCTGCGTAGCAGTCTGTTGGTCTCCCCACTGAGCTATCGCTGCTATTGTAACCACATAGTATCAAGCTATGGAGTTGAGAAACTTTCATAGATAAAATTGAGAGTAACAGATATGCACAAAGTTTCATTTATACCTTTATACATTCATAACGTTGTTTGTCAATAAAAAGCATGGCTTTGCTATTAAGTAATGTTATTAGAAATCCAACGCGTCTTCATGTGCCTCTGCGGTGCTAATATTCCTAACAAAAATAAATTTCGACTATCGCATTGCATCGCTTCACTCTGTGACACACGCTTTATATTTTATACACATTATACAAAAATAATAATCAGTATTAATGATACTTTAAATATTATAAAAATAATACATTTTGGTAAAGCAAAATAGTTATAACAATATCATAATTTGTTGCGAATTAAATATATGACACATTTTAGTACATTTCTATAGGTGAAGAAACGTACTGAACCAAAAATGTTGGCTGATCTCAAAAAGAACAAACTTTGTATAAACGATAAATGTTTTAGTTGCGACGCATTTATTCTTTACGTAATTTAGTAGACTAGTCTGATTGTGTGTCACATTGATATAGATAAATGAAAGACTACAAAATATTATCCTACAGTAATACGTACGTAACTCGCTATTACTATATTTTTATACGCAGTAAAAGGTCTCGCTCACACACACAAAAGTGCGGATACACAGAATATCTGCACGTAGACGAGAAAAACAGAAAAAAAACTCGGATACTCTCGGATATTATACTTGCTAAACACTACTGAAACTATATAAACTATATAATTAATAATTCATAATGAAAACACCAGTATAATGAGTGAAAATATAACTTAATTATAATTTGTATTTTATTGTAATTAATATAACAAAAGCAATATCAATTAAAATGTATTCGCCATTCTATATTATTATTATTATCATCACCATTTATTACTATTGAGATTCATTGTCATTAAAATCACTGGCTATAATGTTATTTAATAAAATCTATCGGCAAAATTCCTATCATGAGATACTATAGTACTCGATGCACTTCGAGACATTGTCTCGGCGTCGCAGCGAAGGTAAATACGACTGCCTGTCCGCGATAAATGGGCTATCCAATACTAAAATAATTTTTCAATACGAACCATTAGTTCCTGAGATTAGCGCGTTTAACCAAACATACAAATAAACAAACTCTTCAGCTTTATAATATTAGTAACGATATAAAAAGAACGGCCAAGGATTAAATGTTTCGAAGTGCGTTGAGTATTTTGAAATCTTTCGGTAGACTCAGATATTATCCCATAATACACTTATATTACAAGCCATTGAGTGTTATATACCATTATATAACACTAATATGTACTACGTCTATGGTTGACTCGTTTCATATACTTATTTGAACGCCAAGAAGTAGTTGTTAAAATCATAAATAAATAATGAAGGGCGGATACACACGGTGACTTAACGCATCGTTCTTGCAGCGATTTAGTCGCAATGCAGTAGCGAAAATCTTTACACGCGCCTGTCAATTTAAGTAATGATACATTTCTGACACAAATGCAGGTACTTTGAAATAACGACACTGGAACAGTGAGACAACTACCATCTTAGACTCCCCGTGACCATGGCTGCTGAAAAGCAACCGAAACGTCGGGGAAAGTGTTCTTAAATATAAATAGTTATTAGCTTAAAATTAGTAAAGTTTAATAGTATCTAGTAGTAGTGTAACAGTTTCAAAATTTTGTAATAAAGTGTAAAATAAATAACGCGATAAAATCCGTACATAGTAGTTTAATTACAAATGCATGTTTATGTTTTTTTGGAGAAGCAAATGCATTAATGTAATCTTGTGGTTAAATCAATACAAATGGCTATAAGCTTCGTTCAACTGTAAGACTGCTTCTGTAATGCAGCAGTAGTGAATGTGACTGCTTTGCATGAGAGTTTTAATTCTGAGTCGCAGTGGCGTAGCGTAGTGGAGGCGGTAAGGTTAGGGGGCGGCAAAATTTCTCAATAAATAATTATAATATCTGGTATATATTTAAACCATTTCATGACAAGCGAGATGAATGGGCAGATGCACAATAACGATGACTGTTCCTGCCAAAAAGTTCTTTAGAATAACTTGTATATTATACTCTTTTAAATTGAAATACCTAAATAAGAGGGCGGCAACATTTTCTTTTGCTCCGGGCGTCTGACATCTACGCTACGCCACTGCTGGATCGAGCAGTGTTATTTCGGATTACCGTCTGATCGGATCATGAGAGTCAAGGAACAGAGAGAGCACTTGTGTTTGCGCACACGCTAGTGCACTATGATATCTCCTGCGCAGATGGCCAGTGTACGTTAAGATTGGCCGCCGTGACCGAAATTCGGTTCGGCGAACATTATACTCTTTTTTATCGTTGCAAAAAGTCATCGTGTGTTACTGCCCAAACACTCATAAAATCGAGCTTCTAAATGTATGTGAGAATAACATCGAAATCATCACTATCTAAGCTTAAAATATTCCAAATGGTCCTAATACTATATGCATACTTAATTATGTAATATAATACAATTATGACGTCATGAATGCTGTACCGAATAAGTCAAAATATTGTGCAGAGAATCGGACATGACTATTCGAAGAAATAAGTTGTCACGATTAAACTGTACGTTTATAAGTAAATAAATGTAAAATATAATATTAGTTAAATGTAAGACAAATGTTGAGAAACGTGTCAAATATATAGAGGTAACGCTACGCTTAAGTATTCAGATGCGGGGTAATGGTATGGCGTAGCGTAGCCTAAATATGTACACATATTATGTTAAGTGTTGCCATTCTGAAATAGTATTTTCTGCTTGTCGTAAACTTGAACATTTAATTGTGCATTTTTATATATTTTTTTGTAATTAATAAATCTGCTTATAAAGCTGATAAATGGCAACACAGCGAGTGCGAAAGGTAACGATTTTGACTGTATAGCGTTTTAGTTGTATTTATTTTTTGTATGGAAGAAAAATAAATATTGTAACTAAATTATTATTGTTCAGATTAAAGACTTGGAGTGGGTACTCACTTATTAATTGAAGCGATTAAAAGACAAGTTTACTATTCATGTTGAAAATGAAACTGACACTAGATGGCGTTAGATAGATACTAACGCTATCTATTTAAAAATAAGCTCGACGGGTCGAAATGCTAAAGAATCATATAGGAAGTATCAAAGTCAACATTTTCAATTTCCATATATTGATTGAACATTTCGTGGCATCATCTATTTAAAATGTAATTTAAATTACATAGTGTATTTAGAGGATCCCAGGATCCGTAGCAAATGATAATATACATAAACTTTATACATACGCCTGTTCCTTTAGGAGGGGGAGGCAGCGATGACTTTTCCCTCTAAGGAACAAGCGTAAAGAAGCGTAGTATGTACTAATGCCAATTTCATTGGTCAGTGCCAATATTCCGTAAAAATCAAATAACTGCTATCCTGATAAATCTAGATAGCAAATGATTTTTATGTTAAGAGTCGGTAAACGTTGGCAGTTCAACAAATGGGAATTGAACCCACAACCTCTCGATCGCAATACCTTAATCATTACGCTACTGTTATTTTAAATAAAATCTTATTTAAGTGACTACCCATATAGAAAGGAGACGTATTTAGGCAGCGATTAGGACGAAAAATAAGAAAAATGTAACCTAAAAAAGTAAAAATAAGTAAAATCTCAATGGTAGGCGTGGTAGCATTTCGGCATTATTAGGTATTATTATTATTATATTAGGAATATGAAGAAAGTGAGAATTTTTGTGATCCTACATATTTTTTGCGTATACAACCAACTTTTAAAGTAAATAAATTGTCTCATTATCCTATTGAGTGGCAGCGGCACACCGGCGGATAATTAAATGAATTTTTAATTGTATCTGGTATTGTACGACTTGATAGATTAATGTAAACTAGGCCTAAATTGTATGTATTATTTTGTGAAAATACATTCTGTGTCATATGAACAATTATCGTGAAAAAGTAAGGCGAAAGCCAAGAAAATACAGCTTGGGTTTCTTTAATTCTTTACACGCAAAAAATGTGTAGGAACACAAATTAAAATAAAAATGCATTTTATGTTGTGTCATATATTCGAGGCTAAAATCTAATGGTTTCTAAAAATTATACATTTTTATTATTATTATTATAATACATGAAAATGTCGCAGTTTGTTGTAATTAATATTAATTTAATAACGGTGATACATTTGCTTTATTTTTTATGGATTATGCTTGTCCGATTTTTACATCAATGTATCGATATTATAGTTTTGAATACTAAATTAGTAATGAGCACAATTGATATTCGAATGATATTTTCAAATGATATATTCGATTGATACTTTCGAATGATAATTTCGAATTTGCGTTGAGTCTATAACCACGCATTGCAGATACCTATATAATTATCCGTGCGAAATTATTGTTACTATTTACTATTGCGTATAACATATTCGAATATATTTGCAATTGTGGATACCTCTAATATTAGTATTTACTAATATAATTCAACAGTTGCTTTGTCAATCAAGTTGATACATACATATTGCATATTTCTTGAAAGCATACAATATAATATTATATATTGATGTTAAAATCAGATATGTATTCCTTGTTTATGTTTATGAAATAAATCTTGCTATCAACGAGACAGTCATATTTCCAACTGCAGCGGTTTTTGATTGAGAACAATTACATGAGTTTACATGACACTGCACACTCTTTACGAAACAGAAGTGATTATATGTATACGTTTATAGTGTATTTTTATTATTATGTATAGACTAAATACATATAAATGAACCTTTATTATGATTTTAGACCAATTATGTTGTCATAACCTGGAATTATACGAACAATGCTTAAAGACAACACATTTTATGAAACATGTTGCGAAAGCTGAAGTGAAAAATTGTTTAGTTTTTGCAATACTGCATATATAATTATGTTGACTGTCAAAATATCTCCTATATTATAAATGATTCAGATGTCTCATATTTGTGATGTTTAATAATATACGTACTAATTGAATATTTCTTCATTATCTGACTTCAAATGCTGTTTTTAAACATACCTAAATTCGAACAGCCACTGATTCGGGTTGTTAGATAGTCAGACTTTCCCGTGTTCAAGCTATCTATTCTAGAAAAACTAAATCTATTTAGCGAATTTGCTATAGACACTTAATCGACAATTTTGCCTTTGCGTTTATAGTATTTGTAATTTGATATTAAAAATAATACTAATTTCAGATCCATACTTATAAATGACTGCGGTGTAGAGTGACTCATCCGTGTTATGTATTCAATACTAAACTGTTACACCGATTTAGAAAAATTTGGTGTGAAGATAGCTGGAAAGTTACAGAAGTATGCTAAAATAATGCAAGCGAATTCACAGTAACAGGTAGTATGTATATAATGTAAGTAATTTTGACAATCAATAGTCTTTGCAATAATGTTATGTTTAATATGTTCTCAAACGATATCCGCTGCAGTGCATTAGTTGTAACGCTTGTGTATAAATTAGCAATATTTATTTATTAGAAGGAGTGTGTGAGTTTGATATGTGATCTACAAGTGCGAGTGACTTAGGCGCCGTGCGATCTTGAAAATATAATGAAATATATATAATTTCTCTTAATAGTTGGTGTTTTATTTATATTTTGTCCATTACAGGCTGAATATTGAATTGATAGTTGATCTTTGTGACCGTTGTTTGAATGTTTGTAAAGTCCCCCGTAATACCGGGAAATTCCAAGTGCGGTAGTTGTCTTTTTTTAAAATAATTATAAAATATATAATAACAAATGTTATAACGTCACACAATGTGTCTCAGATTTAATTCTAGAGCTCTCACTGGTGATATTTATTTAGGATATTCTCAGTTTCAACATGTCTGGCAATTGCTAGACGTCAGTGAAAAATGTAACACAAATAGATGTTCCAAGCCTGGATGTTCTGTGTATTTCTGTACATTTTGATTTCGCTGCGACTTTCTAGTGTGGAAAACCCACAAATCAGTCAGGCAGTACAAAAACATATCTACAAAACTTACTTTAAGTCTCAATCGACGATTACTAATATTTGAGCAATGATTGAGCAGCAATAATATTATCATGTCTTGTAGATATAATTTAGTTTCTTATTATAAAAAATATCTCTGACAAAATATTAGGAACTATAATAAAACGTATCTGGTAACGACATCTATTAGAAATAAAGTAAATTATTATATGAACGTGTCTAGCATAAGAACTTAGCATTATTTTTGGCCGAAAGATGTCAGTCCTACCAATTTATGATAAGAATTCATAGAAAGATTCTAATTGCTTAGAAGTCAACGATATGCCATCGAATAATAGATGGTGTTCATTTATTCGTGTTGCCAAACTACTTATTATAATTATGTCTGTCAGTCAAAGAGCTATTGGTAAGCTCGATACAGCTTCTGAAATGGTAATTTTACGCAAAAATGTTGCTGATTCAGCATGTACCTACTGCCTTGCTTGCTACATATCTTAATAAAAGGAGAAGGCGAAAGTTTTAGTTATTATTGAGTACATAATCCAAGTCATTTAAAATTCACAAAAAACTCACCATAAAACTTGGAATGATCTGAAAGAATCTCTATGACGAAGCCCTTTTTTCGTTTCGACACGTAGCACGCTGATACAAGAAGCTGATGAGAAACCTGCAAATAATAATAACGTAATATAGAAAGTAAAATAAGTGGAAAACCGTTAGACTGCTGAGGTCTCGAGTTCGATTCCAAGGCGCGCATCTCTGACTTACCAAGTTAGGTATGTGCGTAATAAAAATTTAGTCATCGCTAGCTATAACGGTGTAGGAAAACATCGTGAGGAAAGCAGCATGTCTGAGAATTCTCCATAATGTTTTCGAAGATATGAGAAGTCTGACCTAACCCTTCTCACACTGAGAAGAGGCCAGTGTCCAGCATTGGGACAGTTTAATATAGGGCTGAGATTATTATTTATTAATATAGAAAGCCGTTTATGCTAGAAGGAGTAGGCAGAGCTGCATTACACTCATTTACTTAGTAAGGCCTACGTTATAGGAATCAAGCCAGTATATGTAGTAAAATTGATAAGGTAAGTCTTGCTCGCGGGTATCATAGCCTATGTGTTCACGCAGACAAGGCGTGAATCATAGACGGCGCTTGGGAATGCGCGGAGGGCGCGGTGCGGCGCGGGGCGATACAGCAGCGGCGGCCCCGCACGGCACTCCATCATCGACCACGGTCAGCGACGCGCGCGCACTCTCGTTGTACGGAGCCCTAACCAACATTATACTGTCTTGAACCAATATTATAATTGTTATAGTCCATTTCAAGTCTTTATTTTACGAGCCTTTAGTTAGGTCATCAACACTATGAGAGTTGGCAATACCAGGGATAGGTATAACTTGCGTGTTGCCTATGTGAAAGGAAATAAAAAATACCCTTTATCCTTTTCTGTTCCCCCAACAACGTATATGCGAAATTTCATGATGATCGGTCGAGTAGTTAAGGCGTGAAAGCGTTACAAACAAAGAAACCCACATTCGCATTTATAATATTAGTTAGGATATGATCTATGTGTGAATATATAGCTACATAAAATAGGTTAAGCAGAGTACTAATAACGCAGCAATAGTCGCCTGCTGTGACTAGTACCGCCGCCGTAGGTGTTCCATCCCACTTTATCTAAACTGAAATTCTCTCGAAGGGCCTCTTCACGTTGGACACAATCATGTCTCCGTGTAAGCCTCCTAAAGGACCAGATATTTGAGAGGGCTGCTACATTTTTTACTTATCACACTGAATACAATAACTATTTCACTATTCTTATATCATTTTCTATATGAGCATGACAGTCTCCCGGGCGAGCCGGCTTATTTATAACAATCGCAAAAGGATTAGAAAATACCGACGGCCAATTCCTTCTTATGCTCCATCTCAACCATATACAACCTAAATTATGCCAAATCCAGGATTTTTTACACACATTGCATTATGAGCAGTCTGAAGATTTGTTGGCTGTCTTTAAACGAGTAAAGAACACTGGTGGTCAGATACAATAGGTTTTTAATTATTTCTGGCGTTCTAAGACTTGACAGATTTATATATAATGTTAAGAATATATAGGTAACTTGGTTTCGAGCATACTGTCAGCGATTTACCCCAATACAGGCATATTTGATTGTTACCACACTAAGAAAAATTCCTGTGTCGCGAGGGACTTCACAGACATTCAAAGAACGGACACAAAGAACAGCCAGATTCGGAACAACTATTTGTGGATCACACAATTTTTTGTTTTGTGTGGGATTTGAGCCCCTTCAGTCGGCGCAGTAGCAGTGGCGAAGCGACCACTTAAATCACTACGCCAGCCGTGCATTCAATTATATTTTACCTATAGTACCTACCTTTTTAATATAAGAACTGTATTAATTTATTGAAGCCGTAATTAATAATTTTATTGATTATGTTTCTCTTATCACCGGTATTTTGTAACACATTACATGAGTAAAATATCTGGTCCTTTAGGAGGCTTACACGGAGACATGATTGTGTCCAACGTGAAGAGGCCCTTCGAGAGAATTTCAGTTTAGATAAAGTGGGATGGAACACCTACGGCGGCGGCACTAGTCACAGCAGGCGACTATTGCTGCGTTATTAGTACTCTGCTTAACCTATTTTATGTAGCTATATATTCACACATAGATCATATCCTAACTAATATTATAAATGCGATTGTGGGTTTCTTTGTTTGTAACGCTTTCACGCCTTAACTACTCGACCGATCATCATGAAATTTCGCATATACGTTGTTGGGGGAACAGAAAAGGATAAAGGGTACTTTTCAATCCGAAAAACAATTTATTTTTACGTGTGGGCATGCATTGACGTATTTCTCTCCGCGGGGCGACGCAGTGGTTATGTCGGACTCACTGGGCGCAAGATGGCGATATCCCAGTCATACCGTCTAAACCTACCACGGGGTTCCTCAACATAACCAGAGCCGGCGGAGCCGCGTGAATTACTTTCACATGCATTTTTCGTATTGTCCCCTTGTGGGAGGACGAAGACACGACACAGAGGCACGCGTGGGAATAGGCACGCCGCCTCTTGGACCTGGAGCTGATCGAGGGGCGGACAGGCCACTATTTCTAATCTAGCCTAACCTAACCTATAGGTATTTACGCGAGCGAGACTGCGGGCAGAAGTTAATAGTACTCTAAAACGTTTAACTATGCGAAGCTTAATAACAGTGCTTGCTATCTACAATGATAACTAACAATTACTATTAAACTAAACAATGCAGTTTCCCTGTGCCCTCGTTTAACATGAGAACACTCGATCAAATCTAGCGTAAACCAGATATAATAGCTTTAGTTAGGGTTGGCACGCGTGTGCTTTAACCGTCTGTTTTAAAAGGGGGTGATAGAATAGTAGAGAACTGTCAACTGACGACTTCACTTGGTTTCAAAGAAAAGTAGGTACTAATACCTGCTTAGAATATTATGTCTATTATTGAAATAATTATATTCCTGAGGTTAACAGTGGTCTATATATAAAATAGTCTTACGTTTACGCGTAGGTATGTTGTACATTGGTTTTAAACGATTATATTACGTTTTTTATTTGAAAGAACTTTTTTTAATTACTCATTTTAATTGAGAAGCTGGTTAGAATGTACCACCAGCTTGGAATCCAGTAAATCAAAAAGTCAAACCCAAGAAGAAGCAAAACACATCTACCCTTCATGATACTTTGAGCTCATTTTGCTTAAATAGAAATAGTTCCCCGTGACAATGGCTGTTAAAAAGCACCTGAAACGTCGGGGAAAGTGTGAACTTAAATGAAATGAATGAAACTATTTGTTTCAGTAACTTAAATAGTAGTCCTATCCTTTGAAAGCGGCTCGCATACGAGCCGCTACATTATGTATAACGGGCGATTTTATACGTCACAGAGGCAGTTACTTATCACATAAAGAGCAGCGATAGCTCAGTGGGGCGACCAACAGACTGCAATGCAGAGGGTCTCGGGTTCGAACCCACGTCGCGCACCTCTGACTTTCGGAAGTTATATGACTTTTCGAAATTATGTGCGTATTGATTGACAATTATCGCCTGCTCCGTGCCTCGGAGAGCACGTTAAGCCGTCGGTCCCGGCTGCCATGAACATCTATGGCAGTCGTTATTGGGAGAGTGTCGACACAAAAGATCCCACTGGGTCGAAGTGTCGCCGGTCTGCACTGATTGGCCTTCACGTATGATACATACATACATACTTATCACATAAGAGGAAGAGCTCTTACTCGAAATAATATTTGACATTTTGTATGATCCATTCGGTTATTACAAGGCTTCCGGGAGTAAACGAAAATTTAATATTTAATTATAAGTATTTTACGTGTGCAATATAATTATATACAACAGCCATTGGCTATTAAAGCCTTTCAATTGTTGGAATGCCAGACATAATAGTGAGGGTAGTTGTGACATAATTTTTATTATTGAAGTCGAATAGTTACATTATCCAAACTCTAAATTACTGAAAATAGATGTAAACTTTTTAAAAATCTATATCTATATCTATCTATATATGGTACATACGTTTCAAATTTCGTAGTAGGGGTAATTGGTAAATGACAAAAAGGATGCACGATACAAACTTTGACGTAATTGCTATTTAACCGCAGCTGTACGAAGGAGATAGCGAGACTTTCCTACTACGGACCAACTTTTGCAAGCAATTTAGATACTGTTTGCACAAAAGGATTTTTTATTACAATTGCTCTTCTATGTAAAATAATGTACAAAACGAATAATAGGTAACTACCCTATTGAGAACCTACTGTGCCTGGACGCCGGTGTGCCGCTGCGATTCTAAACTCTCAAAGTAAAGTAAACAAAAAGACTCAGAGATAAGTGTGTCAACCCTGTATAACACGCGAGTAATGAGTTGTAAAAAACAGCTTGTTTGTAACTTGAGCACGTCGCGTCGCACCCTCAGAATAGTGGGCAGGGTATGTCAAACAAATATGTAGGCTATGGACCAACAGCGGCCCGAAATAAACAGTTCATAGTTTATGTAAATGACTGTACGGATAACGTAATGGTTTAAGTGATCGATCTCCACACGGGACAGAAATTTATATGAACCACATATGGTTGTGCCGAGTCTGGGTGTTCTTTGTATTCGTTGCAGGGATGTAGCGGATGCAGATTTTTTTACATCCGCGGATGCGGATGCGTATGTCCAAATCGATGCGGAAGCTCCGCAATTGCGGATGCGGATGTTGATGAAAATTGTTCATCTTATTTAATAAAAGTATCTAATAACACCGCCTTCGCAGGTCCAAGTCTGTTTTGCAAAGGTTCATAAATTAAACACGTAGGTACTACTGAACAACTGATTTCTTTCTTTTTTTTCTCTCCGAATTAACATCCGCGTTGATTATTGCTGATGCGGATTCGGATGCAGATGTCCAAATCGATGCGGAAGCTCCGCAATTGCGAATGCGGATGCGAATATTCACAACATTCCTGATTCGTTGTTTGAGCGTTTGTAAAGTCCTCAGCGATACAGAATCTATATATCATAGAGCGGAAGTTGCACTAAAAAGAAGTATCTAATAACGTCTGCTAGGAAATATTAACTTTCTTTGTTGATACAAAGAAAGCGTAAGTACCTACTTATTCTTTCAGTCAACTTTAGGTAGACAGAAATATTAGGTAGGCATCTCATTTTGATGTTTAAGTAATACGAATAATTCTTTTAATTAGCCTTTCGATTAATTGTTAATTGATAGTACAATTCTGAAATAATGTGTTTTTAAAATGACGAAGATATGCTTAACTAAAATTTATATGGTAGATCAAAATCTACCCTAATAGAAATAAGTTGTCACTCATTAGCGTGATACTTTATAACCAAGGAAGTTAACAAGATTGTCCTTAAGAACACTCTTACAAGAAAATCTTTAAACAAAAGCTAAATTCCAACTTCCGTCGCTGTCTTTAGCTCAAGTATTATACAACGGATGGATATCTTGATGGTAAGTACATCTCAACGTCAAAAACCCCCCCTTTTTAAACAGGAAAAGAAAACAATGCCCAATTTCGCAGCGCCCCTAAGAAATTTGAGTAGCGACACGCGCCGCCACGCGGCGGTTAGCGGAACTAAGCCCTCAAACAAAAGATGGATTTGGTTATTAAAATAAAAAATGGTGGATTAGTGATTTGATTCCTTAAATACTGTTTTGTGTGTTGTGTTATTTTGTAGTTATTGTGTGTGTTAAGTTGTGGGAAATGGCCGTTCAATTTCATTGGTGGCGTAGTAACTAATAAGTGGGAGATCTGTAGGTTGCCGTGCAGTGGTCTCGACTTCGATCCCAATGCATGCACCTCTGACTTTTACGTATTAAATTGGTAATTACCGCTTGCTTTATGTATGAGAGTTCTCCATAATGATCTCGAAGATATATGTGAAGTTTGTCAACCCGCACTGGGCCAGCGTGGTGGACTATGGCCCAGCGCTTCTTACACTGAGCAGAAACAGTGAGGCAGCGTAAGTTGCCGCCTCACTATGACTTGTACTTAGAATGTTGTGGGTTACTTAATTTAATTGATTTAGAATAACAACCATTTGTGTTATGTAAAATTACAAAGAAGATTACATGGTAGAATAAGCCTATTACACAATCAGCACTGCTATCCTCTTATAAACATATTAGGTATTAAGACTGCGCCGAGCGAAATGTGCCAAAACAGGCGGTCACAATTAAGTGAATAAAATCAACACTTTTTGTTAAATAGAAATATAAAATATACATTTACCATAACAATGAATGTGTTTACAATTACTCCGTGTAAAAAACTTAAAATAATTAATATTTTCGCCTACATAATTACGTAAATTTGCAAAAACGTACGTAAATTTGCACGTAAAATGCAAAACCGTATGCTCGTGTTACGTGATTTTTAGATTATAACAGTAGAAATCTATCCTATTTCACAGCTTAAACGAAACATAAATAGTTATATAACAATGTGTCCGTCCCAAATATTTAAGTTATTGGTTAACAATAAAGATACATATTTATCAAAAAACACCTCAAATCCTCCATACAATTTGACTATGGCGGTCGCGCGCCGATTTGAATATGCGCCGCACGAGCTCTGTCATTATCTGTCTTACGCTCGGCGCAGTCTTAATAAAAACATTACGACTACGCTTATAGCAAAGTTACAAGTTACATTTGACAAGTTTAACAGGTACAAATATTTTCTTTTAAACTTAACTAGGTTTTGCCTTTGCTAGCGTTAATGTAGACTTCGTCAAAAACATGTATCCCTCGGCAACAGTAGCTTTTCTAGATAAAAAGTACTCTATGTCCTTTTCTGTAACTCTGTCATCGGGTACCTATGCAAAATTCTTAACGATCGGTCGAATAACTGAGACTTGAAAGCGTAACAAACTCTCATTCTCATTTATAATATTAGGATAGTTAGGCTTTAAATCTAAAATTTGCAAGATGAGTTGTACATACAAGCTGCTATTGTTTTACTTTATAACATTTTTGTAGGTCAGGTGGCAGCCGCTCCGTGTAAAAACTGTTATCCAGTCAAATCCGGTTAGACTAGAAAAGCCGACCCCGAGTGACTTTGGAATAATAAAGGCTAAGGGAGAAGAAGATAAAAATTTTGTAAAAAGATATTGTTAAAGTTTACCTTTGCCTAAGTAATGTAACTGTAAATTTAAAATCATAATAATAACATTTATTTATCAGAATATTGTCAGATTGGTTGAAGTTATTTAAAATATAGCACATAATATTCTACTGAATTAATAGTGTATAAATATAGGTAAAATAAAATAAATTTAAATGTACAGGAATACTTTAGTTTTATAAATTTAGTAGCAGCGATAGCTCAGTGGGGAGACCAACAGACTGCAATGCAGAGGGTCTCGGGTTCGAACCCACGTCGCGCACCTCTGACTTTCGGAAGTTATATGACTTTTCGAAATTATGTGCGTATTCATTGACAATTATCGCCTGCTCCGTGCCTCGGAGAGCACGTTAAGCCGTCGGTCCCGGCTGCCACGAACATCTATGGCAGTCGTTATTGGGAAAGTCAGTACCCTTTAATATCCTGACACTGGTCTAGCCTTAGGGTATCGTTAGCCTTCGGGTTGCGGAGGTCAGGTGGCAGCCGCTCCGTGTAAAAACTGATATCCAGTCAAATCCGGTTAGACCAGAAAAGCCGACCCCAAGTGACTTGCGAATAATAAAGGCTAAGAGAGAAGAAGGAATACTTCACAGTTACACAATGATTGAAAAAGAAAACTTGAGGGTGGAAATTGTCTACCATTTATATTTCACCCATTTGTGTTTCTCAGTATTCATTATTTTATTTAAATAAACATAGAGCGCGAATAAATAAATAATATAATTTATAAACTTAATAATAACTTCCCTAAAGATCAAAATAAAAGATTTAGCCCGACGTAACGATATTAGAGGCGCAATCAAGTGCTTCAACGAGGACTAGTGCAAGAATGAACGCTTAATAAACTTTGTTATAGGGCTGTGTGGGATAGTCGGCGTCAACCCTAAGGTTAAGGCTGCGGATACGACATAAGCGGAGCGGGACGCGGAGCGATAAAACACACGCCATTTCGTGCAGCGGTCATAGCACCTAAGAACCAAAAATAAAGATACCTTATGCATTTTTATTTTGTTTCGTTAGAAACAACTCTCGCACTAGGAATAAATCCTGCGTCGCAGGTAACTTTATAACCATTCAGACAACGGACACAAAGAACATCTAGACTCGGAACAACTATTTGTGGATCAAACTTTTGTCCCGTGTGATAATAATAAACGTTTATTTGAATAAACAAATTTCGATTTAAAAATCATGAACACTGTCACTCAAACTAGGTTAACCTGTGCTATAAATAATAGATACAGTAAGATTCGAACCCACAACACTCAGCGCGGCAAAGGCTTGGCGACCACTTAAACCGCTATCCATAACATGCACTATTTGTGTGTCAAATATTATCCAGACTTGTTGAACGGTTTACGAATGATTTAGATTTAGATACTATCATCGAAACATATTTACAAAATGTTATATTTATAATAAGCAGCGATAGCTCAGTGGGGAGACCAACAGACTGCAATGCAGAGGGTCTCCGGTTCGAACCCATCACGTCGCGCACCTCTGACTTTCGAAAGTTATATGACTTTTCGAAAGTATGTGAGTATTGGTTGACAATTATCGCCTGCTCTGTGCCTCGGAGAGCACGTTAAGCCGTCAGTCCCGGCTGTCATGAACATCTATGGCAGTCGTTATTGGGAAGTCAGTGCCCTATAATATCCTGACACTGGTCTAGCCTTAGGGTATCGTTAGCCTTCGGGTTGCGGAGGTCAGATGGCAGCCGCTCCGTGTAAAAACTGATATCCAGTCAAATCCGGTTAGACTAGAAAAGCCGACCCAAGTGACTTGGGAATAATAAAGGCAAGGGAGAAGATATTTATAATATAATATTGCCTTACGTTTACGCAATTGTGATACATTGAAATTAACCTACTCTATATTAAATAAACAAAGCGATAAATGCGTATAAAATAGCTTATATTTTAATTTATATTATTGGTAATATTACTATTTACGCGTCATTAAGATAGTAACATTGAAATATTTTTACAAACTTTAATAATTTTAATATTAGGTACTATATATAGTGTGTTAGCGCACGTGGTTTCTGATGAATGCAAGTACGACATGTTTTTACAGCAAATAAAGTTAAATGTGAACTTATATGCAATTTATGTCCACATTAGACGTTTATTAAAATTTTGGAAAATAACATTTATGATATTTATGACACTGAGACTATCATGGACGTATTATACTAACAGACTATATTGGCACTCAACTTTCAACAGTTTTTATTTATAAATTTGACTGTCAGGTATTGCATATATTTGTGATAGGTTTTATGATATTTGTTTACCAACAGGCGGGTCGTATGTCAGTTTCTCACCTTAATACATACATACTCTTAAATATGTCTCTGAAGCGGTAGACAGAGGTCCATTACACCAACATTTCGCCTGCTTTTGAGGTCCCAAGTAATAAAGAGCCGAGGAGTGCCAGACTAAGTCACTACTGAGAATTTCTTGAAAACCCAATAATGATTTTCCTCGATCCAGGGATCGAACACCTGACACAACAGTCGTGTCTACAACCGTAATCATCACAACTGTGTGGACTTCCACATAATATTTAAAAGAATATTCCCGGATGGAATATATGAAAAAACGAAGATTATCAATCCGTAAAGATGCAATGAAATCTAATTGAGAATGACAAAGTTACACGCCTCTTTCTCCCAAGGCGTAGCCAGAGAGAGTTATTTGAGAATTATAATAATAATAATGCTAAAATAACATTATAATAATATTACTGTAAGATAGTCCGCCCCGCTTACTCTCCGCTGGTCCGAATCGCGGCCTTACCCATCACCCTTGTGCTGTTAAATTGCACGTAGCATTCAATTATGGCTGTCAAAATATATTTGTCTTCTGATTGCTATAATTGAGTACACGCGGCGAAATTATCTTTTTTCCTTTGTAAGAATTTGAGGGGAAAGTAGGCAATTTTGGATATGACAATGGATTTTGTGAGCAAATATATTCATAGATAAGTATATAGAGTGAAATTAAAATACTAATAAACTTTAATTACCCGTGTCTTCTTTGGATAATACTAAACAACTTTTGGTCCATCACATAAAAAAAAAAAAAAAAAAATATAATAAAAATTTTTGCTCCCAACCTCTCCCGCACAACACTTCCCGAAAGCGGTGTGTTGATTTAAGGTCGCACAAAATACATAGAGTGTGATCCTATTGGCGTCCACCACACGTGCCAAATTCCGTGTTGCTAACTAATAGTTTAATAAAAAACGCGATAAGTAACAAAAATTCAATAACCCGGGACCTTATGCATAGCAGTCGCTTTCGCTACCGCTGCACCACCGAGACAATAATATCTTCTTCTCCCTAGCCTTTATTATTCCCAAGTCACTTGGGGTCGGCTTTTCTGGTCTAACTTGATTTAGAGGGTACTGACTTTCCCAATAACGACTGCCATAGATGTTCATGGCAGTCGGGACCAACGGCTTAACGTGCTCTCCGAGGCACGGAGCAGGCGATAATTGTCAATCAATACGAACATAATTTCCAAAAGTCATATAACTTCCGAAAGTCAGAGGTGCGCGACGTGGGTTCGAAGCCGAGACCCTCTGCATTGCAGTCTGTTGGTCTCCCGACTGAGCTATCGCTGCTATTCTGAGGCAATCGTATCATTGCAATTAAACAATATCAGTTTTACTTATAAATGACTGTACACTATTTAAGATACAGGTAACCGAATAATTAATATAGTATAATATTCTATGACATACACACAACACCGTCTAGCCCAAACTAAGCAGAGCTTTTAGGTACTATGGGTACTAGACAATGGATAAACATACATATATACATTTTTTTGTAAATACATAGGTACATATTATACATAGAAACACCCAGACCAAAACAAACATCCATGTTCATGCACACAAATGTTTGACTTGTGCGGGAATTGAATTCGGCGGGTGGCAGTCGGTTACACTGACCACGCCATCGAGTCGTCGTTAATTAACTAATTACGACGAATTAAAATAAATCGTACCTATAAATGTTAATAGTGTTAAGTATCAGTTGAATAATAGTTAAGTAACAGCAGTGAGAGCCGGAGACCGTTGGACTGCCACGCAGAGGTCTCGAGTTCGATCCTAAGACACGCATCTCTGACTTTTCGAAGTTATGTGCGTAATAAATTTTTTTTATACAACTTAGTTGGCAAACAAGCATACGGCCCACCTGATGGTAAGTGGTCACCGTAGCCTATGGATGCCTGCAACACCAAAGGCATCACTTGCGCGTTGCCGACCCTTTAGGAAAGGAAGTGAGAAGGAGAAGGAACGGGATAGGGGAAAGGGGGTGATTGAGCCTCCGGCACTCTCACTCACCGGACGAAACACAACAGTAGGAATACTGCTATTTTACGTCGATATTCTGTGAGAGGGTAGTCCTTCTCCGGTCGAGCCGGCCCATTCATGCTGAAATCAGGAAGGCTCTACTACTCTAGTATATTGTCGCTCGCTTTAATAATAGTTAATTATCGCTTGCTTTGACGGCGAAGGAAAACATCGTGAGGAAACCAGCATGTCTGAGATTTCTCCATAATGTTCTCGAGAAATGTGAAGTCTGCCAACCCGCACTGGGCCAGCGTGGTGGACTATACCGTAACCCTTCTCACACTGAGAAGAGGCCCGTGCCCAGCAGTGGGACAGTTTAATACAGGGCTAATCTATATATATAAAACACTTCCGTTACTGAGTGACTGACAGACAACGCAGAGCCGAAACTACTGAACGCAAGAAGCTGAAATTTGGCATGTATGTTCCTTGGAGAGTGTAGGGGAGCACTAAGAGAGGATTTTTGGAAATTCCACCCCGAAGGGGGTGAAAGGGGTGAAACCCGATATTCACACGGGAACGGAACTTACGCGGGTGAAACCGCGGGAAAACTACTAGTATTATACATGACAGCGGCGAATTGTTAATTATTACATTTTGAGAAGTATTAATATACAACCAGCGATAATTCTTGCATCGCGAGACTTTACAAACATTCAAACAACGGACATAAAAAACACCCAGATTTGGAACAACTATTTGTATATTTGTCCCCGACAAATAGAAATTTATTGATAATATCTACATTAACGTAAGCGAAGCAGCGGGTAAAAACCTAGTATTTTAAGAGGTAAAGCTGCATATATATGTACATGCAAATAGGACACAAAGCACGTAGCAGTTTTTGAAATCTCACATTTGCTTACACAGAGTGAGATAAGAGGAGATGTGTGAGAATGGAGACAGAGTGACAACAGACTCGAGATAAGCCACGATCATTAGCGCGACACGTCAAGTGCCGACCGCACCCTCGCCATTACGAGATGAAAGGGATGCTGTGGAGAGATCTACTCGTGTTTACGTTTAGATAATGGTGTGATGTACTATTACTGTTTAGGGTTTAGTATACTGCCTTGGTGGTGTAGTAGTGATTACGATCGCTGTGTACGTGGTGTCGAGTTCTTGCTCGAGTCTATTTTTCGGTGAGAATTTTTTTTTGACTATAAACCCCGAATTAAATGTTCGTGTTTTTCATAATTTCGTATACATATACGAAATAATAATAAATCATTATATTTATATATAAATAAAATGTAAAAAGTACAACTATATATATATAGTTGTACTTTTTAAGTTACAACATAACAACCTGAAATTATTTTATTTTCTCTGAAAGTGATTATTTTAAGCTACGACATATCTTCTCGTCCAATATACCGCAGTGTCTCAAGACGAAAGTCTTTGACCAGTGTGTGTTGCCAGTAATTAATTACGGCTCAGAGAAGTGGTCGCTCACTATAGCCCTTATCAGAAGGCTCAAGGTCACGCAAAGGGCGATAGAGAGAGCTATGCTCGGGGTTTCCCTGCGGAATCGAATGAGGAGATCTGCAGGAAAACTAAAGTTGCCGACATTGCTCTCCGGATAGCCAAGATGAAGTGGCAGTGGGCAGAGCACATAGCATGCAGAACCGATGGCCGTTGGGGCAGAAAGGTTCTACAGTGGCGGCCACGCACCGGAACACGCAGCAGGGGTAGGCCCCCCACAAGGTGGACCGACGACCTGGTAAGGGTCACGGAAAGCGGTTGGATGCCGGTGGCCCAAGACCGGTCTGTGTGGAAAACCTTGGGGGAGGCCTATGTCCAGCAGTGGACATCTTTCAGCTGAGATGATGATGATGATTATTTTAAGCTTTTGAGAAAAATAAATGTATTTAACCGTAAGTCTTCTTTACCTACTTTCATAATACAATCATAAACACATTTTTATTAATCGTAATTACTAAATTTTTTTTCTTTTCTTAAATAATTAAAGAACACTAAACTTAGAACGGCTATAAAGGTATATATAACGTAGCAACAGAAATACGCAATATAATCTTGCTTGACACGAGAATCGTACTCAACATGTCACGATTTCGCGCATTTATAAGAACAAACTTTTGTCTCGGGGCGGATGATGCAGATGTTATATGATATTAGCTTTTCCCGCGGTATCGAACACTCGACGAGGGACTGTACAAACATTCAAACAACAGATACAAAGAACATCCAGACTCAGTTGTCCAGATTTTTGGAACACACATTTTTGTCCTGTGTGGGATACGAGACGACCACTTAGGCTTTAGACAGACGGACTGCATTTTAATTGCACTCCGACTGCAAAATTGCAGTTTGAATGCAGTAAGTACGACTGCAATAACACTACAAAGCAACCGCGCAGCCCAATTGCAGTCGGTGTGCAGTTGGCGTGCAGTTTCAACAACTGCACGCTGACTGAGAGCTAGCTGCACGGTGGACATGCAGATCATCAATCTTAATGCAGTTAGTCCAACTGCATTTGTACTGCACGCCGACTGCAATCGGGCTGCACGGTTGGTTTGTAGTTTAATTGCAGTTGTACTAACTGTATTCAAACTGCAAATTTGCAGTCGGAATGCAGTTGAAATGCAGTCCGTCTGTCTAGATCCTTAAACCACTACGCCATCTGTGCAGTCATAAAGTTAGGCATAACATTGAATCTACATCTGATACAAAGCTCTTTATTTTCCCACAACTAATCAGAAAGTACTACAATGGCACTTCTAATGGTAAGTGGCAACTGCCAATTAAGTGTCAGAATGGTACTTGAGTGATCGCGGCGATATGCCACGAATTGCTCTGCGGTGTTGTCATAATGTTTGGCTATAAGAAGCAGAATTTACCGATTCGAAAAAAATAAGGCTATCTATGTATAAAATCGTTGATATTGATCGAACATTTGGTACGGTACTGGGATTATAAAGGTCATAATTATCGTCAGCTGTGTAGGTATAAGAACTGCCCCGCAACGCAGCGGTAGGATATGCGGCTGCATGAAGTTTCGGGTTGGTTTTCTTTATTTGTTGGCATTTGTGGGACTCGAATTCACAACATTCGGTGCAGCGGCAACGTCAGTATTAATCTAAAGTACGGTGTGCGACCTTACACCTTTTCATTGATATGCTATGCTAAAATATTAATATTGATAAAATGCTAAACTGATAATGATGATAGAATGTTAAACTAATAAACTGTTCTGTTCTGAGTAGTAGAGCCTCGCTGATTTCAGCATGAATGGGCCGGCTCGACCGGGGAAGGACTACCCTCTCACAGAATATCGACGTGAAATACCTGTATTCCTGCTGTTGTGTTTCGTTCGGTGAGTGAGAGTGCCGGAGGCCCAATCACCCTTCCTGCTCCTTCTCCTTCCCAATTCCTTTCCTAAAGGGTCGGCAACGCGCAAATAATGCCTCTGGTGTTGCAGGCGTCTATAGGCTACGGTGACCACTTACCATCAGGTGGGCCGTATGCTTGTTTGCCAAATTAGACGTAAAAAAAAATTGACCTAATGTAGAATTAAAGAACTGCCCTGTAATGTATACCCTAAGCATAATAATGTTCATTTCAAAATATATATACTTATCCGTATTTTTATTTGACCGACCAGGGAATCGATTATGAGACGGCTGACATATTGTATATTTTTGTCATTGAAAAATTGTTATATAGGTACCTATAGCTCGCGATATTTAGGTATATTAGGTATATCTCTGCCTTCCCCTTCCTTTACAAGGCGTGAGACTACGTATAGTGAAGTCAGAAGTGAATTACGCCTTTATTTCACCGGCATTTTTTTGGTTCTACCTAACAGGGAGCGAGCAATATGACGACTGCCGGAAACACAGTTTAAAACTCCGTGCTGGCATTAAAAACTTCTCGATAGAAATTATCAGCAATGCCTGACTCGGCACTCAAACCCAATACCACAGCAGTCGCATTCACAATTGCTACGCAACCAACCCAGCTTATACACAGTATATTTAATCCGTAATAATACAAGCGAAGTCTGGAGCGCGAACGCTAGTCCCAATAACTGAGGGCTACAAAACAACAATCGCAGATATGTGACCCCAAATCTGAGTCCTTTTGAACGCTAATTGACGAGCTCCTATTGGTTCAGACAGGGGATCTGCGCGCGCCAAGTCACGGGATTGGTTCGTTGTAACAAGCCACGCCCATCGACGTGGATTAGGGGGAGAGTTGGGGGTGGGTTAAGCCTTAAGTGGGAAACAGTTTTGGTGCTTGGGATTAAGAATTGACGGGATTTTTTACGAAATTATTTTAGAAGTACAATCTTATCTTTCAAAATAATGTAATATTCTATCACATACAGACAACACCATCTAGCCCAAACTAAGCAGAGCTTGTACTATGGGTACTAGACAATGGATAAACATACACATATACTTTTATTTTTTTGTTCATTCATACATATTATACATATAAACACCCAGACCAAGACAAACTTCCATGTTCATGCATACAAATGTTTGACTTGTGCGGGAATCGAACCCGCGATCTCAGGCGTGGCAGTCGGTTATACTAACCACTACGCCATCGAGGTCGTCAAAATACTTATATATTAAGAATTTTGTATCATCTTCATCATCTCAGCCAAAAGACGTCCACTGCTGGACATAGGTCTCCCCCAAGGTCTTCCACATAGACCGGTCTTGAGCCACCTGCATCCAACCGAATATTATATAGGTAACAGAATATTGTATAATTGGCGATAAAAATGTTTCGACCAGCTAAAACATACATACATACATACATAGATTCACGCCTGTTTCCCAGAGGGGTAGGCAGAGACTACGGATTTCCATTTGCTACGATCCTGACACACTTCTCTGGCTTCATTCACTTTCATCACATTCCTCATACACGCCCGTCGGTTCAAGGTGCTCTTAACCTGGCCTTTGTCCAGAACGCCTCCGATCTGATCAAGAAACGTTCGCCTAGGTCTTCCTCTTGCGACTGTTCCATTCACACTAGCCTTATAAATTTTCTTAGTCAGTCTTTCCGGTAGTCTTTCTTTCAGCTAAAACACTTAAAAAGATATTGTTATACTCTGCTAGCTTTTGCCTGCGGCTTTGCCCGAGTATAGTACTTATTTCAGGATGTAAGGTATCGTAGGTACAGTATGTCCTTTTGCTGTTTTGCTGTAGGTACTCCTGACAACGTGTACCTATGAGGAAAGTTCATAATGATCAGTCAAGTATTTAACCTAAGTCCAGCAATGGACGTCTTCCGGCTGATATGATGAAAGGCACATGATTTAGACAAGCGAGAAATAAATAATAAACCAACAAGTATCAAAACTTTTGCGTTGCGGTATCCCGTTTTGCATTCTAGGGATGATCCACCGAGTGGGTTAGACCGTCTTACAGCAATTTAGCTGGCTATCCCTTGTACACAGTTATATCGCTATGAGTATAGACATAGCATAGGTGTAGGGTACGAGCACATTGGTGACAAACGAACAAAAAATATTGAAATTAAATATTAAACATTAAAATTAGTTTTGTTGGATTGTCGGTCGGTAGTATAAGTTGGCGTGATATCATGAGGTGTTTGGCTTTGATGCCCGAGTTGGGTGTTATTGTTAGGTGATAGTGGCACAGCGGTAATTAATGCGATTACTATGCATAAAGTATTGTTGTTGGTTCGATTTCCCAAGTCAAAAAATTCATAGACTTAGCACAAGTCTGGTCATGTGCCCGGTGGACACTGGACAGCAACAAAGTAAAGAGAGCCCAAAGCTTTGGAAATATACAGAATGTTCTAGAAGTCGACGTCAAGCCGGCATCAGGTAACAGGCTAAGTATAATCGAAAAAATCTAGAGCTTGAAGAAGCATTATTCTAGATTACATCTTCTCCCTTAGCCTTTATTATTCCCAAGTCACTTGGGGTCAGCTTTTCTAGTCTAACCGGATTTGACTGGATATCAGTCTTTACACGGAGCAGCTGCCGCCTGACCTTCGCAACCCGAAGGCTAACGATACCCTAAGGCTAGACCAGTGTCAGGATATTAGAGGGTACTGACTTTCCCAATAACGACTGCCATAGATGTTCATGGCAGCCGGGACCGACGGCTTGACGTGCTCTCCGAGGCACGGAGCAGGCGATAATTGTCAAACAATACGTACATAATTTCGAAAAGTCATATATTGGAACTCGAGACCCTCTGCATTGCAGTCTGTTGGTCTCCCCACTGAGCTATCGCTGCTTATTCGATATATTATTCGAGATTACATAACAAAAAAAATAATTAAAAAAGTAAATATCTGTAGGTAGTAACAGAAGTGAAAAGACCGTCACAAGGTATAGATATTTTGAATATTTTTAAATGCCTGTAATTTTTAAAATACGTAACATAGATATTTTTTTATATTATCCTGATAGCTTTTATAACTTAGCCTGTTACCTGATTCCGGCTTGACGTCGACTTCCGGGACATCCTGCATGTTTTGTTAAAGACTACTCTCGCGTAGAAATTCACGTGTCGCGGGCACTCTCACCGGCAACTATACAAACATTCAAACAACGGACACAAAGAACAACCAGACTCGGAACAACCATGTGTCATTCAATCCCTCAACTTTTATTTGTATGGATCATATCTGTTTTTGTGGGAATCGAACCCCCAAAACTTGGCGTAGTGGCGGAGCCATCGCTTACGTGCTGTAGCGGTTAATTTTATCATAGAATTCAAATTTAAAATGCTACCATAATTACTAGATATCACTTTGTGAATCTATATATCTACTAATATTATAAAGCTGAAGTTTGTTTGTTTGGTTGAACGCTTTAATCTCAGGAACTACTGGTTCGAATTGAAAATTATTTTAGTGTTGGATAGCCTATTTATCGAGGACGGTTAAAGGCTATATAACATCACGCTTCGACCCACAGGGGTGGCGCAGAAATCATAAACGCGGGTGAAACCGCGGGCACAGATAGTTTATATATAAAATATATGAATTTACATATTATATATACCTATTTAAATACTAGCAGCGATAGCTTAGTGGGCAGACCAACAGACTGCAATGCAGAGGGTCTCGGGTTCGAACCCACGTCGCGCTCCTCTGACTTTCGGAAGTTATATGACTTTTCGAAATTATGTGCGTATTGATTGACAATTATCGCCTGCTCCGTGCCTCGGAGAGCACGCTAAGCCGTCGGTCCCGGCTGCCATGAACATCTATGGCAGTCGTTATTGGGAAAGTCAGTACCCTCTAATATCCTGACACTGGTCTAGCTTTAGGGTATCGTTAGCCTTCGGGTTTCGGCGGTCAAGTGGCAGCCGCTCCTTGTAAAAACTGATATCCAGTCAAATCCGGTTAGACCAGAAAAGCCCAGTGACTTGAGAATAATAAAGGCTAAAAGAGAAGAAGAATATATTTAAATACTATCAAATTGTCATTTAAAGAAATAAGAGACATGCGATTCTAGCTCTGCTTACGACGACGTTTTGGCGGTGAAACCGCTGGATGGATTTTGATTAAATTTGGTATAAACACAATATCTTGAACCTTAAACTAAAATCACACATAGTACTTTAAAAACCAGGTAAACTAGCAGTAAAACCCTAGCGCTAATATAATAATATGTATTCAAAACTGTATCTTGTCCCTATGAACAACGCCTTACAATAAATTCCTGTGTCAATTTGGGCCGGAATGTCTCGATTTGATTCAGTATCCTGAATCTATTCGGATCAGGAATGAGCATATTATATTCCCTTCCTATAGCTTCACGCCTTTCAGACGTTGGAGGGGTAAGCAGAGATTGTAGTCTGCGATGTAGTAATATTGGACGAATTTAATTACGCTTGGTGAAAAGAGAGATGTTTCGCGCCTGCATTTTAGTAGCACGTTTAGGTCTTTAGAGTTTTATATTATGTTGATTATGTTCTATTAATGATATATGATTGTTACGTAATGGTTGTTTTATTTGATGTAGATTTTTCCCGCGGCTCCGCTTGCATCATCATCGTGTTACTCGGTGATAATATAGATTTCTAATGGTAAAAGAATTTTTATAATCGGTTGGTTAGATTTTGAGCTAAACCCTTACAAATAGGCTCGCGCCTTTGCTTGCGTAAATGTAGGTTATAATAGGTTAGGTTAATAACTGTTGGAGCGGGGCTTTCGGCCGTTGCCGAGAGAGGTGGAGGCGCGGCGGTCGGAGCTCCGCGACGTCCTAAGGGCGGACTGGGGTGAACGGCTTGCGCGACCGAGCGCAGGGCACGCCGCAATAGCGGCGGTAAGTCCAATCCTGGAGGAGTGGCTGGAGCGGCGCCATGGCGCCCTGACCTTCCGGCTGACGCAGGTCCTCACCGGGCATGGATGCTTCGGGAGGTACTTGTGTCGTATAGGCCGGGAGGAGACGTCTTGTTGTCACCACTGCGGTGACGGTCCCGAGGATACGGTGCTGCACACACTCGTGGAGTGCCCAGCTTGGGAGGAGCAGCGCCGGTCGTTAACCGGGGCACTGGGTGTCCAGGTCCTCTCGCTGCCGGAAATGGTTCTGTCCATGGTCCGGAGCGAGGGTGCATGGGAGGCCGCCGTCGCCTTCTGCGAGGCAGTGATGTCCGCGAAGAAGGCGGCGGAACGGGAGAGGGAGCTGGTCTCTCCCCACCCAAACCGCAGGAGACGTCCAGGGCGCCGCCGTAGGGCGCGCACAGACCTCCAGCCACCCTAGGGGTCGGCCTGCGGGCGGTGGACTTGGGCAGTCTGCCGCCCGAGCAGCACAGGCCCGAGGGAGGGGCGTAAGCACCCCGCGCGCCCCCCTCAGTGGAGGGGAGGGCTGTACCATCTAGTCCTCCCCCAAACAGCTGGGGCTCGCCTCGCTACGTGGCGGGCCAAGACCTGGTAATATGAATAAATGATGACCGGTCATCATGAAATTGATGACCGATCATCAATTTCATGATGATCGGTCGAGTAGTTAAAGCGTGAAAGCGTAACAAACAAACTTACATTCGCATTTATGATGTTACATAGTTAGGATTATTATATTGCCTGCCATGTATGATTGTTTAAAATAAGTTTGAAACATCATTAAAAATGCATGTGGCAAGGTTGTATATGCGTGTTACTGCATGCATAATTTGTAAATTAAATGTAGACGTATGAAAATTGTGTCTCGCAATAAATAAAATGTAATGAAATGAAAAGTTTGAAGTTTGAAGTTTTGTTAGTGAATGCGACTTCTGTGCATGAGGTCTCGGGTTCGAATCCCGGATCGGGCCAACAAAAAGTTATTGGTTTTTCTGTTAAGAAATCTCAATAGCAGCTCGGAGTTAGGAATTTGGCGGTGTTCGACACCCCCGTGCCTTGGAAAGCACGTAAAGCCGTTAGTCCTGCGCCCGACCTCTCTCCGGTCGTGTCGGATTACCGTCCCATCGGATCATGAGAGTTAGGGAATAGAGAGTGCACTTGTGTTTGCACACACACTTGTGCACTATAATATCTCCTGCGCAGATGGCCAGTCTGCGTTAAGACTGGCCGCCGTTTCCGAAATTCGGACTGACATTAGTATTATTACTGGGAATCTCATATAGCCATCACGGCTATATTTCCTTGGGTTTAGGTAGGGATGGTACCTACATATTTTTATCAGCTATGTAACTGATGTTACGTAGATATTAACACTGCGCCGAGCGTAAGACAGATAATGACAGAGCTCGTGCGGCGCGTATTCAAATCGGCGCGCGGCCGCCATAGTCAAATTGTATGGAGGATTTGAAGTGCTTTTTTGATATATATGTATCTTTATTGTCAACCAATAACTTAAATATTTAGAACGTACAAATTGTAATATAACTATTTATGTTTCGTTTAAGCTGTAAAATAGGATAGATTTCTACTGTTATAATCTAAAAAAAATTCGTGCAGTTTCACGTAATTTTGTAGGCGAAAATATTAATTATTTTAAGTATTTTGCACGGAGTAATTGTCAACACATTCATTGTTATGGTAAATGTATATTTTATATTTGTATTAAACAAAAAGTGTTGATTTTATTCACTTAACTGTGACCGCCTGTTTTGGCACATTTCGCTCGGCGCAGTCTTAAGGGCGAGAATATACTGTCTATCGGTCACATTCCTCGACTGTTACCAAAAGCTAAGTAGGTCAAATACAAACCTACAATAATATTATAAGGAGAAAATATTGATGACTGCACGAATGGTGTAATGGTTTAAGTGGCCGCCTCGCCGCTGCCACTGTGCCGAGTGTTGTGGGTTCGGATCCCACGCGGAACAAAACTTTGTGGGATCCACAAATGGTTGTTCCGAGTCTGAGTGTTCTTTGTGTCCGTTGTTTAAATGTTTGTAAAGTCCTCCGCGACAAAGGATTTATTCCTAGTGCGGAGTAGTTTTTAGAAAAGAAACAAGAAAATAGTATTTATTAGTATTTTTTTTGTAAATGAACTCTAAAACGACTGGACCGGTTTTAATAACTCTTTCTTCATTAGAAATATAGAAATAGCTTCACGCCAAGAACAACGGGAGCGAAGCAAGTTACGAACGCGGTAAAACCGCAGGAGACAGCTTATAATGTATACCTATCGGCGAACTTAATGTCAGAAATGATCTTTAAGTCATTTAGTGATTTAGAAATAAATAAAGGTATGTCCTTTATGTAGGTACTAATATTGTAAAGAGATATAATAATATCAGCACTATATTAAACTGTCCCACTGCTGGGCACGGGTCTCTTCTCAGTGTGAGAAGGGTAAGGCCATAGTCCACCACGCTGGCCCAGTGCGGGTTGGCAGACTTCACATATCTTCGAGAACATTATGGAGAACTCTCAGACATGCAGGTTTCCTCACGATGCTTTCCTTCACCGTTAAAGAGATACAATTTGTTTAATTAAATGAAGAAGCTAATCTTTGAAACTACAAAACTGATTCTAAAACTTCTCACTAATAGATGGCTACAATTTCGCTGATTACATGCTTTTCCAATGACTGTGCTGTTGGTCCCGTAGCATAAGGTCTTGTCGCGTGTTATCGTAAGAATCCGGGTTCAATTCTCGTGCCGAGCAAAGCGTTATTGTGGTATTCTGTAAAAATTAAAAGCTCAAGCTAAAACTAAAAATTTACAGACGTAATCAACAACTTGCTTATACCTTTGGGTACATTATAGTATTATTCCTTCTATATATTCTATCATATAAACACAACACCATCTAGCTCAAATTAAGCAGAGCTTGTATACATACATATATCTTTTCTTCTTGTAAATTCATATATATTATACATAAAAATACCCAGACCAAGACACACATCCATGTTCACGTACACAAATGGTTGACTTGTGCGGGAATCGAACCCGCGACCTCAAGCGTGGCAGTCGGTAACACTAACCACTACGCCATTGAGGCCGCCAAATTTCTATTACTGTCGCATGTATGCATATATTATAGTTTGTTATCTTACATAATGTTACTTATTTTTAGAGCAGCGATAGATCACTGGGGACACCAACAGACTGCAATGCACAGGGTCTCGGGTTCGAACCTACATCGCGCACCTCTGACTTTCGGAAGTTATATAACTTTTCGAAATTATGTGCGTATTGATTGTCAACTATCGCCTGCTCCGTGCCTCGGAGAGCACGTTAAGCCGTCGGTCCCAGCTGCCATGAACATTTATGGCAGTCGTTACCGGGAGAGTGTCGAAACAAAAGATCCCATTGGGTCGAAGTGTCGCCAGTCTGCACTGACTGGCCCCCACATAAGATACGTACATACATACATACTTATTTTTAAGGTGAACTAAGTAGTCGTGTGTTTTTTTGAACAATTATTGTTAAATGTGAAAGCTTGTAATTGGCCGTAGCTTAATCATAGTATTTTTATCTAAACTGTTAACTAGCTGCAAGTTTTCTAAACTTGAAAATTAAATAAATAAATATAGACATGAGGCTATGTAATAAAATATCCTAAATATTTAATACGAAAATAAATTTGACAGTCTATTAAGTCTTGACTCCGAACCTGTGACTTCTAACATTACATAAAACCACTATAGGTATATACCTATTCATTACCAAACTATCGCCGCTCTCTTTCGTTATAATAGCATTACATTACCTATATGTGTTTTTCTTTCTCTTTCATCTAAAATAAACCAAATCCTGCACTAGGAATTTTAATACATTGTGTCGCGGGGGACTTTACAAACATCCAAACAACGGACACAAAGAATACCCAGAATCGAAACAATCATTTGTGGATTACGCAATTTTTTGTCCTGTATGGAGATCGAACTAACAACACTTGGCACAATGGCAATGGCGAGGCGACACTGAAACCACTACGCCATTCGAGCAGTTACCTTTTCCCAAACATTAGACAGAGGCGTATAGCACCTAGTTTAGCAACGTTTAACTCACCTAATTTAGGTGTCGAACCTATAGCTGGCAACATTACCAGACTTTGTGTATCTTCCAAGAAATAAATCACATTGAAATTAAACTGCTATATACGGATTTTATCGCGTTGTTCATTTGGCATTTTATTACATAATTTTGAAAACTGTTACACTGCTACTACTATTAAACTTTACTAATTTTTAAGCTCATTTAATTATTAAATTTAACTAATTTTTAAGCTAATTTATTTAATATGCGAGGCTATTGATATCAAAAAACATCCTAATTTTAATAGAGAAGATGGTTGGAATGTACCACCAGCTTGGGATCCAGTCATTCAAATAGGCAAACCCAAGAAGAAGCAAACCACAGCTAGACTTCATGATACTTTGAGCTCATTCTGCGTAAATAGAAACACCAATGATTAAATTATGTTCGGGTACTTTGAAATAGCTACACTGGAACATTGAGACAACTACCATCTTAGTCTCCCCGTGACCATGGCTACTGAAAAGTTACCGAAACGTCGGGGCAAGTGTAAAATTAAATTAAATTTAATAGTCTTAATAATAATTTAATTAGCTTAAAAATTAGTAAAGTTTAATAGTAGTAGTAGTGTAACAGTTTTCAAAATTATGTAATAAAGTGTCAAATGAACAACGCGATAAAATCCGTATATAGTAGTTTAATTTCAATGAATAATATTCGCGTAAACAGAAGACAATATTATGTAAATAAATCACAAATACAAATTAACCTTAAACCTTACCCGACGCAGACAACAAACCTGAGACCCCTACACTATAAGACAAAGCAATAATTTATTAAAAAAAACATATACAACATAATACATACATAAAAAAGGCATATTTATCAATATTGAATGTAACAGTACGTAATACTATTACATATTAAAATGATATTGATAACTGTAATATGATATCGGTAAATTATAGATTGGTCGATCAGAAATGATAATTTAAACTGCCCAGACGGAATGTTAAAGGTGCACTGATTTATTTCTAATAAAATGAACTACACCGATGCAACGGTGACGCGCATACATGTGTATAGCGTAAACGCCGAGTAAGCAACTTGTACAGATAAACTGTACATCGAACCTATACCAACCCACAATTATCAGTAATAAAATTCTCCATTACCAAACTATAAATAAACAACAAAAAGAAAAACATTTAACCACCGACCAATAAACAAAGGGCCAGTTAAAAAACACACGGTCGCCTCCTACCCACCATTCATCCCGGGCCACCATTCACCCCACTCACCCACCTACCCTATTTCACCCCGTAACGACAGTTTATTCCGACGTTTGCCCCATTCGGGTCGTTTCCGACATACGAACGCAACGATTAGCCGTAATCGCCACGATTATATAATCGAAACGGATTTCATTTTCGGTATTCGTTTTTACCGAATTCACATATTCGGTATACAATAGTGATGTGACATTTTGAATTTAAAAAAGTAGTGAGTGTTTTTCTGTGTGTGTTAATTTTTTATTTTGTATTATTTTCGAAATATTTTATAACACGGACTATACTTCAAGTGTGTATGATCTATAAATAAATTAATATAAATTCAGAAGAAAATTACAAAAGCTAACGTTTTTAAAATGTGTCTTAATATTAAGATTAATACAAACTAAAGTTTATAAAGTGTAGTTTATTCATAAATATATACATTTTTAATTCAGTGGGTTCATTATAACATTTATTTGCTTGCATACTGGCTTAGGGATAGATTAGGATTAAGTATAACGTCAAACAAATAAAAAATATGGCCGATGTTTTTGACAGCTTTCTTTTCGTAAAAACGCTACGTTTTGGCGTTCATTACTTAACATTTATGAATGTTTGAAATACGAGGAGTTGGCTCCTCGTATTTAAGGTATAAAATCAAGATGATAAACATTTAAGATACGCGAATAATAATATCTAACATATATTTTATGCATTCCGTTAAATAATTTTGAATATTAGATTTTCTTTGTCTATTGAATTAGTATCGCTGATACATTTATTTTTTATTTCCAAATATATGTCTAATCTTGTATTAGAGCTTTACGAGTAGGCAGTGTTCTTTTGGTACCTCTAATATTTTATCTGGTTTTTCTTTAATATATGATATTAATAATAACTATTAAAATCATAGAAATAATTAGATACTATAGTTAATTACACTTTCTTCCAAATTAAGTTATGTATCCAATTCTCAGTGACATTTTCTTTAAAGCGACAAAATATAAAATCATAAAACCAGTGCCAAAACCCAATAAAACAAAACATATTTCGTGAACAGAGCGTAAAATATAAAAAAAATCAGTGCCACAGAACAGCATAACCAAAAAAAAAAACAGTGCACAGATTTAAATCAACCAGCTTTTACCAAAGGCGTGAAAATATTTACTTTGAAGACATATAGAATATTAAATAACTATTTTTCTTTGAAGAGTATATCATATGAAAATACGGATGCTATGATGGATCCAGAGACCAGGAGTGAATCACCACCAGATTCAAATAGACAAGAGCATTCCTCAAAAACTTCTTTTCTAATCGAGGATATACTCTACCGAAGTCATGAGACCCGTAACTTCAAGGCGCCGGAACATAGAAGATTTGACTACGAGAGGGAGCCGAAACCCTTCTTCCCAGTACCGGGAGATGTTAGACCCCACGTGCCTGGACGCGAAGGGTCATATCTGCAGGTCGCTATGGGGGCGTTGGGGGCGTATCTGCACACACCTAATACCTACAAGGCTGTTGAAGCACCTTATTTCTTAACACAAGGTACGATTGCATTTATATCCTATTTAATTTTGCCCGCGGTTTTACTCGCGTAGATGTATGTTCGGTTAGGTTAATAACAGTAATTTTTCTGGATAAAAGGTACCCTATGTCCTTTTCTGTATCTCTGACAACGTGTATGCGAAATTTAATGATGATCGGTCCAGTAGTTGAGGCGTGCAAGCGTTACAAACGAACTCTCAGTCAAATTTATAATATAAAGTTAGGATATACTGATGGAGTTGTAGGTCCTGTGATATATTTATGGTGATTGTGGTGTTCTGGTTTTGTTGCCCAGGTCGGGCGAAGTATTACATTGTATTTTTGCCAGAAAATTGGTAGTATATGGTGCTGATATCCATCAGCTATGTGCCTTGCTGATATCCATCCATTTGTTTGCTTTGATCGTAAATTTTCAGGTTTGTTTTCCGAAGGAGGCAATGTTATTTTTTATATTTGATTATAAACGCGTCGTCTGTAACGTAAGACTAGTCAGTTTGTACTTTATAGACAGTGCTGATATTTCTATGATATATTTTTATATATTTAATAAGGCACACAAAAAAAACCAGTGGGTATATTTTAAAATCTATTTAACAGTTTTGTTATAAACTATGATTGTAACTATGTGTACACACCATGTTAAAAGGTAAAGATCAGTACAACATGATGTTGCTTGACTCAATATCAATCATAATTATCTTCTTCTCTCTTAGCTTTTATTATTCCCAAGTCACTTGGGGTCGGCTTTTCTGGTCTATCAGGATTTGACTGGATATCAGTTTTTACACGGAGCGGCTGCCACCTGACCTCCGCAACCCGAAGGGTTAACGATACCCTAAGGCTATACCAGTGTCAGGATATTAGAGGGTACTGACTTTCCCAATAACGACTGCCATAGATATTCATAGCAGCCGAGACCGACGGCATAACGTGCTTTCCGAGGCACGGAGCAGGCGATAATTGTCAATCAATACGCACATAATTTCGAAAAGTCATATAACTTCCGAAAGTCGGAGGTGCGCGACGTGGGTTCGAACCCGAGACCCTCTGCATTGCAGTCTGTTGGTCTCCCCACTGAGCTATCGCTGCTGTTATGTTATCAATCATAATTATATTCTAGTTTATACTCAGTCTTAGATTTAATCTGTCTAATTACAATAAGCAGAAATAATATAGATACGTTATGATCCTTACCGGTACTATGAAAATAAAGACAAAATATGCCTGACAGTATTTTTATATTGTGTAATTTAACATTAAGATCTTCAAAGTATTATATATGAGAGCAGAGACCACGACACAGAAATTCTAAATTAGATATTATAGAATTGCAATAATGCTCTATCTTTACATAAACGATACTAAACTGCCAAATAAATTAGTATTTGATCATATTAGTTAAATCAAATTATTTGTTCATTAGGTCACAAGGTAATACTCACGAACGTAATATAAGTTGTTATGAAATTAAATTATATTAGTTGCGAGGTTCAGGCAAAAGGTTTAGTCTAGCCTAGCCTGAAAAGATACCTGCAAGAAACTCCCGGCTACTCGCTATCTATCACCATTCATTGAATTACAATTTCGATATATTAAAATTGCTGCGAGTATTCTTTTATAAAAACGTAAAGTAAGAATGATTTTTTATTATAATTTATATTAAGACTGCGCCGAGCGAAATGTGCCAAAACAGGCGGTTAGTTAGTTAAGTGAATAAAATCAAAACGTTTTGTTTAATACAAATATAAAATAAACATTTACCATAACAATGAATGTAATGTAAAAATACTTAAAATAATTAATATTTTCGCCTACAAAATTACGTAAATTTGCACGAAAAATGCTAAAGCATATGCTCGTGTTACGTGATTTTTAGATTATAACAGTAGAAATCTATCCTATTTTACAGCTTAAACGAAACATAAATAGTTATATTACAATTTGTCCGTCCCAAATATTTAAGTTATTGGTTGAAAATATAGGTACATATTTATCAAAAAAGCACTTCAAATCCTACATACAATTTTACTATGGCGGCCGCGCGCCGATTTAAATATGCGCCGCACGAGCTCTGTCATTATCTGTCTTATGCTCGGCGCAGTCTTAAGTTTAAAATAATCAGCGAAATATTTAAATTTTAACCTATTTCTGTGACATCCGACCGTTAATTGTTTCTTGAGGATGCTCTTATTTGCTATTCTATTTGGTAAACTGAAATTAATTATTAAACCATTCAGTTACTGCTTTCAGACTATATTCGTTTCTTTTTTGTTATACTTCTTAGGTAGCAAACAAGCATACGCCTACCTGATGGTAAGTGGTCACCGTAGCCTATGGACGCCTGTAACACCAGAGGCATCACTTGCGCGTTGCCGACCCTTTAGGAAAGGAAGTGGGAAGGAGAAGGAAAGGGGAGGGGGAACGAGGGTGATTGGGACTCACTCACCGAACGAAACACAATAGTAGGAATACTGCCATTTCACGTTGATATTCTGTGAGAAGGTAGTCCTTCCTCGGTCGAGCCGGTCCATTCGTGCTGAAATCAGCGAGGCTTTACTTCTCTATTAAGTAGAGATGACGAAAAGAAGAAAGACAATACATAGATATCGGTCTATATGTATTATCTCTAGCTCCCGCCATATTTGTTTACTACGTTACATACGTAATAAAATATGGACTATACAAACAAAGGCATTAGATTCACACCTGTTTCTTGAAAAGAGTAGGCAGAGAGATAGAGAGAGTGTCTTGCGAACTGACATGTGTTTCTAGCTTCAATAATATAATTTGAATCACAATACACGCTTATCGGCTTAGGGTACTGTGTATTCCCCAGAACGTCTCCGATTTGGTTAAAGAAAGTATGTCTAGGATTTTCTCGTCGTAATCTAATATTAATTATGTTGTAATAATTAATCAATTAAATAACCTTTTGGCGTGCAGTGCTGGACAGTGGACATATGTAGATATGTATGTTCCTTATTAACTTAAATATACTTAAATGACGTAGGTATATAAATTTGTTATAATATTGGAACTGTATATGGACGGTCTCACTGTTGGGCCCGGGCCTCTTCTCACCTTGAGGGGGGTAAGGTATAATACGGATAGTCCACCACGCTGGCCAAGTGCAGGTTGACATACTTCACACATCTGAGAGAACATTTTGGAGAACTCTCAGACATGCAGGTTTCCTCGCGATGTTTTCCTTCAGTGTTAAAGGAAGCGATAATTAACTATTTAATGCGCACATAGGTAACTTCGAAAAGTCGGAAGTTTATGCAAAATAAGTTTGTTATTATGTTACTCGAACATTTTGGTAAATCGGGATCGTTCTTTAGTATTTGTAATGGGTAGGTACCTAATTTACTTTAATTCTACTTTTAATTTGCGCTTAGCTTGTTGGATTTAATTCCCATGCGACTTAATTATAGCTAATTATAGCTAAGTACTCTATCTCTGTTAATAATACGATTTTTTTAAGTAGCGTCGATGTATTTTTAATCATAAAGTCAAACAATTACTCGTGGAAAAAGCCTATTATAGTGTAAACGAATTTATAAATGACATGCAATGTAATAATAATGAGAAATAACACATGCTATTATTTATATAGACTTGACATATTTTAATTTTTAATTATTGTTTGATATATAATATATTCTAAATTGACTTGTACCACAATAACATTGCCTGACATTTATTATTTTTAATAGAGTTATTATTGTATTTAATTTATTTATTTTATGTGATTATTAGTAATGTACAATCATTAAAGACAAAATACCTAAAAAATTGCATGCCTTCAGGCGGATTTTGGAGAGACCAATTTATTTGTATGTTATCTAAATTACCCATTTTCGCAATAAATTAGTTTGAGTTTGACTACTCTTACAGCATTATTCTAGAGGAAGGCAGTACTTCTTCTGGCAAACCTTTCGTATCCTTACCGAATAATTAACAACTTTGGGCTTTTTACTTGAAATGCTCTGTGTATCTTCTGTCTGCCACAGCTGCTTATTTTAGTATAACTTCTAATGTTATCAGCTCAAGATATGTAGGTAACAGAAAGTTGTATTATAAAACAGCTGCTTCCGCTATAGTTAATATGTCCTGTGTCGAGAGTAACTTTACAAAAATAAGTATATACCTACCTATGTAAGTTTATCCATTGTCTAGTACTCATAGTACAAGCTCTGCTTAGTTTGGGCTAGATGGTGTTGTGTATATCATAGAATATAATTATTCTGTTTGGTGGGCCTAAAAAAATAATGTTTATGAAGAAAAGCTAAATTTGTTTGATAGTAGGTAGGTATGCTTTTTACCTAAAAATGTCGAATGAACCAAAGTTAATACATATATTTACTAGACTTACGATAGTAAGCACTCTTTACAAATGATTATCACCATTTTATGACTTACACACGTACCTAAAGTGCCAGTCGTAGTTAAGAGGTGTAATACACCTCCATTTCATTGGCTATGATTTAGGGCTCACTTAATAGCAAGGATATTTTCGTCTACCAAGCACATATATAAATACATACATATTATACATAGGAACATCCAGACAAACATCCATGTCGATGCATACAAATGTTTGACTTGTACGTGAATCGAACCCACGACCTCAGGCGTGGCAGTCAGTTACATTAACCACTACGCCATCGAGGTTGTTATTAAACTATTTAGATTTAAGTTTACACTTGCCCCGACGCGGCGACGTTTCGGTTGCTTTTCAGCAGCCATGTTCACTGGGAGAGAAAAGCCGTATAAAGTAGTTTAATATCAATCAATAATATTTGCGTAAACGTAAGACAATATTAAGAAGTTGTGTATTAATATTATTTTATTATTGCAGGAGTCCCGTACCATGCACTGTTCACTCCGTCGGAACTCTCTCTCTCGGCGTTAAAGCACTGTCGACGAAGGAAAGCTAGGACAGTATTTTCAGACCCTCAACTTACTGGTAAGTTTTCATCAATACATTATGTACTTAGCAAGCCACAGCTGCCCGCCAACAAGACACAATAGTCTTTTAAATTCGGCTGGTATGCCAGCAATTGACCGGTTAACGTCTACAGCGGCAGCGGCTCGCCGACGGCTGGATATATTTCACAAATAATTATGTCTGGTATTACAGCGATTGACGGGACCTTTAAAGTAGTAGCGGTCCGCCGGCGGCCGGATGTTATTGACTAACAATTATTTGCGATATTCTAGCATTAACAGGTTAACCTTTTGAGCGACATCGATCCGCCGGCGGCCAGACAAAATTGGCTTTCAAATTTGGCTGGTGTGCCAGCAATTGACAGATTAACGTCTTAAGCGGCGGTGGCCCACCGACGGCTGGGTATAGTTGACTAACAATTATTACTGGTATTGCAGCATTGACAGGTAGACCTTTTGAGTAACAGCGGCCCGCCGGCGTGCAGACACAATTGTCTTTCAATTATATCTGGTTTTTCCAGCTATTGAGAGGGATATACCTATTTAAAAGGATAGTATTTATATGGCGCATGAATGTTTTTATCCGTTTGTGTCAGTAGTTATGATACCAAACAGATTGAATCGAAAATCGCACAATGAGGGATTTTTTTTAAATTTGGTGCGGCAACATTAAATTGATATCTATCCGAGGTTTCTCCAGAGCGTTTGCAAACGTTATCTTTGAATTTCATTTAAAATCCAGTATTTTTATGCAGGGCTATTTAACGATACCAACTTATCTTACACAGTTTTAATGTATTGGTTTCGACAGTGCATGATAATTTTATGTATACATATATAATATAAAAGTAATAATTTTTTATATAATATATATAATATTATCCTCCAGTCACAACTATTGTTACAAACACGAGCTAATGCAATGTACCTAAAGCACATAAAAAATATTTTCTTAAGTTTTATAACTTAGAATATTACAGAGTTATCGAAGTATGTAGACAAAAATATCAGTAAGCTAATACTTATGCCCGTTGTTAATTTCGAAACCACGCAGAGGTCTCGAGTTCAATCCCTATGCACACATCTCTGATCCTTAGAAGTTATGCGTGTATTATTTAGTTAATGATCGCTGATTATAACGGTGAAGGAAAACATCGTAGGCTCGTCTGAGGGTTGTCTGGTCTCGAAAGTCGGTCAGTCCACCCTGAGCTAGCGTGATAAACTATTAAAAAATGAAAAATTGTTATTACAGCGTTTAAAAATCTGAATACTTATCAATCTAAAACCTTATAAAATACATACATACATAGATTCACGCCTGTTTCCCAGGGGGGTTGGCAGAGACTACGGATTTCCATTTGCTACGATCCTGACACACTTCTCTGGCTTCATTCACTTTCATCACATTCCTCATACACGCCCGTCGGTTTAAGGTGCTCTTAACCTGGCCTTTGTCCAGAACGCCTCCGATCTGATCAAGAAACGTTCGCCTAGGTCTTCCTCTTGCGACTGTTCCATTCACACTAGCCTTATAAACTTTCTTAGTCAGTCTTTCCTCGTCCATTCTTTCTACATGCCCAAACCAGCTTAACATACCCTTTTCTATTCTTGTCACTATATCCACTTTCATGCCGCATCTCTCTCTAATCACACTATTCCTTATTCTATGTTTCAGAGTCACACCACATATATTTCTCAGCGCTCTCATTTCTACAGCGTTTATTCTGCTCTCATGCTTAAAAAACTTAACACCTTTTAAAATAAAATAAAGTAATTTGCCAAGCGCTGGCAAAATTAAACAAAAATACTTCTGTGGTTTTCACACTAGGCAAGCCTGTATCGTGAAGGCCCAAAACAATTACATACTTAATACAAAGAATTAAAAAGTGCAAAAATTTAAAAATACCCGTATTAATGAGAAATAAAAGTCAAGTGTTTCAAGTATTGTAATACCTAATATACATATTAAGACTGCGCCGAGCGAAATGTGCCAAAACAGGCGGTCACATTTAGGTGAATAAAATCAGCTCTTTTTGTTTAATACAAATATAAAATATACATTTACCATAACAATGAATGTGTTTACAATTACTCCGTGTAAAAAAATTATAATATTTTCGCCTACAAAATTACGTAAATTTGCATGATTTTTAGATTATAACAGTAGAATTCTATCCTTTTTTACAGCTTAAACGAAACATAAATAGTTATATTACAATTTGTCCGTCCCAATTATTTAAGTTATTGGTTGACAATAAAGATACATATTTATCAAAAAAGCACTTCAGATCCTCCATACAATTTTACTATGGCGGCTGAGCGCCGATTTGAATATGCGCCGCATGAGCTCTGTCATCATCTGTCTTACGCTCGGAGCAGTCTTAAGGCGTGAAAGCGTGACCAATAAACCAACCCACATTCGCATTTATAATATTAGTTAGGATAGTTAGTATTACATTTTATCCTAGTAAAAAGGATTTGAAATGACATATTTAATTAATTAATAAGCTCTAATATAAAATTATTTACTCAGGTTTAGAAAAGCGCTTCGAATCCCAGCGGTACCTGTCAACTCCTGAACGAGTGGAGCTGGCGGGTGCCTTGAACCTCTCGGAGACTCAGGTTAAGACCTGGTTCCAGAACAGACGCATGAAGCACAAGAAACAGCTGAGGAAACAGCAGCAGCAAAGAGGTTAGTCATAACTAGATTTGGCTGTTAATTCGTAAGCGTGTAATTTGGAAGTAAAATAAGGTAAAATAGGTTATGTCTATCAAGATAAAATATTTTAAGTTAGGCCTTCATTTAGGCATTTATTTTGATGTAGTAACTTTGGCGTAATGCGTGTACAAACATACAGACAGCTAGACAAAAATTTTGCCCAGAGATAGTTACTAGACTGCCACGCGGAGGTCTCGAGTTCGATCCCAAGGCGCGCATCACCGACATTTCAAAGTTAAACGGCGTATTAAATAATTAATTATTGCTCGGTTTTACGGCAGACGCAAAACATCTTAAGGAAACCTGCATGTCTGAGAGTTTTCCAAAACGTTCTTGAAGATATGAGAAATCTGGCAACCCACACTGGACCAGTGTGGTGTACTATGGCCTAACCCTTCTCACACTGAGAAGAGGCCCGTGCTCAGCAGAGGGACAATTTATATACAGGGCTGATACTATTATTTTACTATATAGGTATGCTAGTTACATATAAGTAACGATGTTACTAGTGCATAAAATAAAAAGGTCTATTTCACTAGATCCGACAAGGTATAACTACAGGCTTGGGGTGGCTTATAACTACTCATACAATGATGTCGGTCAGCTCTTCTGCACACAGTGTGACCAGATTTTCAAGACCAAATTTGGTTTTGCTAGTCATCATAGAGACCACAAAAGACCCTATAATTAGTCCGGGTCGCTGTAATCGGAAACTGTGAAGAGGACTATATACAGGGTATGGCGTGAATAATGGATAACCCTAAAACTGTCAACGGCCAGATTATCATCTATGATTTACTCCACTTTTATCACCATATGCCCATGGACATTTTATTCGATACAGGGATCCAAAAATGCATAATTCCTTAGAACACATGTTTTTTATTTAATTAAAATATTTTACAACGATTTTTATTTAAAATATCAAAAATATCAATAATTTGGTCATCCATGGGCATATGGTGATATAAGTGGGGTAAATGATAGATGATAATCCGGCCAGTCGACAGTTTCAGGGTTATCCATTATTTACACCACATCCTGTATATAACTACAGAGAAAAACGTAGCATAGAACATAAAAGTATATATCTAACTAGGGAGAATGATCTGTTTTATTGCTAGAAAACACGCGAGAGTTAATTCCAATGTTTCAAACGTTTGTCGATTTAAGAGCTCGCCTTTGCTTATTATTTGGTGACAGTACAAATAAGCTGGTTTGTCTGAGGAACTACCATCTTCTTACAGTAAAACTGGATAGTGTAATACTGTTCCGAAGACTGTCAATATATACACGTATCTCTACTATTCCTTTCAATCCCCATTTGCAACGCGCCTGTAGATAACCTGATATTGCAAGCAATCATAGGCACTACGCGTAAGGTAACCAACAGACGGAATCTAACCTAGTTTGTTACCAAAGCCAAATCTTTGTCTGATAAGTGTCTATGTTACATACATGTCTATGTATCTTAAATCTTTGTCTGATAAGTGTCTATGTTACATACATGTCTATGTATCTTAAATCTTTGTCTGATAAGTGTCTATGTTACATACATGTCTATGTATCTTAAATCTTTGTATGATAAGTGTCAAAGATTTGGCATTCCATGCTATATTTCGAAAGCTATCCTTAGGCAGCTAGCAGATTATATAGTGGCAGATTGATCTAGATAATTTTAGTTTTTCTTTGCAATAACACGATAGGTAGAGAAAAAATTCTTAAAAGCGTTTAGGCCTTCGCGCCTGTTCCGAGTGGCACCACCAATTAGTAGATATTTTGAGGTAACTAGTGACTTCATTTTCGAAATATTTTGATACACTCTATAGACTAAGTTAAAGTGTATCATAGATAAATTATAATTAGGTATATTCTCTTAGTAAAATAATAATAATAATAATATTCTACCACATATACACAACACCATCTAGCCCAAACTAAGCAGAGCTTGTACTATGGGTTCTTGACAATGGATAAACATACATATATAGGTTTTTTTTTGTAAATACATACATATTATACATAGAAACACCCAGACCAAGACAAACATCCATGTTCATGCACACAAATGTTTGACTTGTGCGGGAATCGAATCCGCGACCTCGGGCGTGGCAGTCTGTTACACTAACCACTACGCCATCGAGGCCGACAAAAGTTTAATATGATAATCTTTTACAACCTTACTTACTTACCTTAAACCTATGAAGTATGTCAGAAATATTTTGAAATAAAGTTCAAATAAATTATTAACATTTAAAAGCCTTAAAATTTGTATTTTAAGACTTTTATTATTATTAATAATATTTAAATATTTATTTCTCACGACATTTCACGAGTGTATGTTTACAAAATATACTAAAATTATGAATGTGGGAGACTTCGTGCTAAACTGAGCTTACACCTGTATCTTAGGACACCAGGTCTCCACCCGCAGTGTGTCATACTCGTATTATGATTGTATATTTTAATAAATATATATAAAATAACATAAAGTTCTTATCATTATGTATCTCAAGAAATTAACTCCTAATGCAACAACGAATACACAACTTTTATTTCCAATATTATACCCACGATTTCCGCCGCGAAGTGGAAGATGACCACATAAAAGATTGCGGCATTCAAGTAGCCAAACTTTATGACTATAGCTGAATTTCTAGTTTCAACTATCGGTGCGTTTACAATGTGAAACTATTCACAACTAAACTAAAAGTTATCTAAGATGGTAAACTTGCGACCGGTGTGAGTACGTACATGCCTTTGTTGTAGAGAACTTACTAACTTTGTAATAACTTGGTAGGGAAGTAACAATGTATTCATAATATCGCCTCTGTATATTCTTGTGCAGAAGCGCCTACACAATATTTTTTTTATACTACATAGCGGCAAGCAAGCGTACCTGATGGTAAGTGGACACCACAGCCTATGGACGTCCGCAACACCAGAGGCATTACTTGCGCCTTACCGATCCTTTAGGAAAGAAAGTGGGAAGGAGAAGGAGCAGGAAGGGGGAAAGGGGGTGATTGGGCCTCCGGCACTCTCACTCACCAAGCGAAACATAACAGCAGGAATAAGTACTGCTATTTCACGTCGATATATATATATATATATATATATATATATATATATATATATATATATATATATATACAATAACGTTGTTAGATTTCTTTTCGTTGGGTAGGTACATATCTATTTTGGCAGATAAGTTAAAATTTTTACATATTACTGGTCGATGTCTGTTCATAGGCGATATTTAAGAGTATTAATGCGAGGGATCTTTTTAAGATATATAAAATCCAACGATAATATTTTAGATTTTATTAGTCTGTATGTATGTTTTTAGCAGCAGCTTTTGTGTGATGCGCGGCATCATAAAAAACGCCAAATGCCAAATGCTAATTCTAGAGATGTCTTCTAGTACCTACCTAGTAGTTAAGACTGCGCCGAGCGAAATGTGCCAAAACAGGCGGTCACAGTTAAGTGAATAAAATAAACACTTTTTGTTTAATACAAATATTAAATATACATTGACCATAAAAATGAATGTGTTTACAATTACTCCGTGTAAAAAACATAAAATAATTAATATTTTTGCCTACAAAATTACGTAAATTTGCACGAAAAATGCAAAAACGTAAGCTCGCACTGCTTGATTTTTAGATTATAACAGTAGACATCTATCCTATTTTACAGCTTAAACGAAACATAAATAGGTATATTACAATTTGTCCGTCCCAAATATTTAAGTTATTGGTTGACAATAAAGATATATATTTATAAAAAAAGCTCTTTAAATCCTCCATACAATTTTACTATGGCGGCCACGCGCTGATTTGAATATGCGCCGCACGAGCTGTCATTATTTGTCTTACGCTCGGCGCAGTCTTATTAACTCAATGGATTAAAAGTGAAAAGGTAAAAACAGAGCTGATATTATAATATATATTACTTGGCCAAATAATAAAATTGATCATTTCATGATGTGGCCGACCATTTCATGAAATGGTTATATCTATTTTATGATATGGCCAGCTGAAACTAACCATATCGTTTAAACATCAAGTTTTGATGATATGTCAGTCCACCTTTGGTCATATAATTAATGTAGGGCTTTCATGATATCAAAAGTACCTATATTAAATAAATCTAAATCAAGAAAGAACTTATGTTTCAAGTAGTTTTGTGCTGTAACCACATTTCACATCACATATCTTAAACTGATGCATTATTATTAGCGTTTTATTAGAATTATTGTCCGCCGCCATGATGCATCATAGAAACAAAATAATATCAGCGCCTCTTACGGTGAATAATGTAACTATTTACGATATGATCACTAATGTTTGAACATATCATGAAGTAAGTAGCCTAAAAGAGATGAATGTGCTCGATTGGTCTGTCTTGGCACAAAATAGAAAGGTATGGCACTTTAATGTCGGAGGCCAAGATCCACTTTGGGTCGATGATCCAGTGAAGTAGGTAAGTATGAAGAAGCTGTCTAAAAGCACGGCTACTTTTATTGATCTGGTCAGACTATATCATGATTTTGATCAGCGGATATTTGACCATTTCATGAAATGGTTGACCAGATTGAAGTGGTCATTTCTATGACCTGGCTACGAGATATGCAAGTAGAAATAGTATTAAATGAGAGTACCTAAAGCAAGACAGAGTAATAAACCTGGATCAAGCAAGCAAGGGGTTTCAGCTAACCCATCCAGAAAACAGGCCTCTATATACAACACAAACGCTTCCAAAAACTACCATAAGCGTGATAAAACGTAGTGTGAAACAAGTTCAATATCTCCTAAATACATAAAGTATGTGTTCAACCATTTTCCTGAGTCGATCTTACCCTAATTGAAGTCAAACCTCAAAGACGTCTGCAATCTAATAACGACGCTTTCACCCCACAAACTCAAGACGTTGTCAAATCAAGTTATAACCAAGATGGCTGCCGTTGCTAGGCAACCAACGTCTTGAAAATCATCACACTCAAAACTCAACTTTATTATCAAATAATAGTGTCGAAATTGCAATGCGGTTCGTTTTAGTGGGAGGGGTGTGTGTAGTTGAAAGGAAAATAAGCTTAATTGCGAGTTAAAATAAGGATGGTCATGGTCTGTGTTTAGATGATTTTTGAGTGCGTCTTATAATGATTTTTGTTTCTTGTCTTTTGTTGCTTGATTCAAGGGGTAGGTATGCTGCCGATAGATATAAAAAAATATTTTATGCTCTTGTAAGTTAGTTTTTTGACCTTGTATAATATTGAGACAAATGTAAGAAAATTAGGATTAAAAGTGGACTAGCGAAGAAATTAAAAAATATTCTGACAAAAAATAGCGGCCTATGTCACTATGTTTAAATGCACTAATCTCAGAAACTATCAGTCCGATATTGAACATGTTTTTATGTTACATAGCTACTTTATTGAGAATAGGTTTTGTGTTATATAACATCACGGTACGAGCTTAAGACTGCGCGGAGCGAAATGTGCCAAAACAGGCGGTCACAGTTAGGTGAATAAAATCAGCACTTTTAGTTTAATACAAATATAAAATATACATTTACCATAACAATGAATGTGTTTACATTTACTCCGTGTAAAAAACTTAAATTAATTAATATTTTCGCCTGCAAAATTACGTAAATATGCACGAAAAATGCAAAAACGTAAGCTCGTGTTACGTGATTTTTAGATTATAACAGTAGAAATTATCCTATTTTACAGCTTAAACGAAACATAAATAGTTATATTACAAATTGTCCATCCCAAACATTTAAGTTATTGGTTGACAATAAAGATACATATTTATCAAAAAAGCACTTCAAATCCTCCATACAATTTTACTATGGCGGCCGCGCGCCGATTTGAATATGTTCCGCACGAGCTCTGTCACTATCTGTCTTACTACTGAAACTGAAGTAATATGGAGTCCGATGAGTATGTTATATACTAATATTATAAAGAGGAAAGATTTAATTTTCTTTGTTTGTTTGTAGAGATTTAACTCAAAAACTACGTAACCAATTTTAAAGATTCTTTCCCCCTTAGAAAGCTCTGTTATCACCAAGTAACATAATAATATAGTAGTACCAAGTAATACCAACCAAGAGGAAAATAAAACAATGCATTTCTATTAAATTTATATTAGGATAGTACGTCCTTTCATATACGTAATTATAAATAAATTGTACTTAAAAGATTTATAATATCAATAATTAAATGTATCTTATCTTATCTTATTTGGCGGCCAATCAGTGCAGACCGGCGACACTTCGACCCAGTGGGATCTTTTGTGTCGACACTCTCCCAATAACGACTGCCATAGATGTTCATGGCAGCCGGGTCCGACGGCTTAACGAGCTCTCCGAAGCACGGAACAGGCGATAATTGTCAATCGATACGCACATGATTTCGAAAAGACATATATGTAACTTCCGAAAGTCAGAGGTGCGCGACGTAGGTTCGATCCCGAGACCCTCTGCATTGCAGTCTGTTGTCTCCCCACTGAGCTATCGCTGGTCATAATTATTATAATTAAACGTAAATTTCGATCTATTTTAAAAATATGTATAGGTACGCATTTATTTCTTGCGGTTTTCCATTGTACAGAGGCTATATTATCTGACGCCTAAATATAACCACATCTCTGTTACACGGATGACGTAGTGGTTTAAGTGGTCGTCTCGCTACTGCCATTGCGCCGAGTGTTGTGAGTTCGAATCCCATACGGGACAAAAAAAAATGTGATCTACAAATGGTTGTTTCGAGTCTCGATGTTCTTTGTGTCCGATGTTTGAATGTTTGTAAAGTTTCCCGCAATACAGGAATTATTGAGAGTGCGGGGGTTGTCTTTTAAAAAACAATGTCTAATAATTCATATGGACGTCCACTTTCTCTAGTTTAATCCTTTTGCTGTAAAATCTCATCAAATATTCCTTGTCCTTAGGTGCTGCAGCAGTGGATTTCACTACGAAACACCCGGCGACCCATCCTGAATGTCGAAAGGTAATAATATTATATTGATATTATAATAGGTTACGAGCCCATTCGCCCCTCAAGTTTCACCCCCTAATAGGTATTTGAAAGGTTTCTTCTTAAATCCTCCGGCCAAAAAAAATAGGAGCCCCGCGAAGAGGGCTCCGTCGACTTAATGGAAGGGAAAGTCAAGGGGCGTACGGGCTCGTAGCCTTATAATATAGGTAGGTACAGTTATAATATACGGAGACGAAATAGTTAAGTCTTCTATTTTCCTTGCCCTTTTTATTATAATTCTGCCCAGTGTAGGTCTGCTTTCTAGTCTTACTAGATAAGTGCTAAACTGGTAAACAAACAAATTTGACCGGCGACCAAAGCGCAAGTCGTGACTCGGCCAACAACACGTAGAACTCGACTAACAACGCGTAAAAATGTGGTTGAAAATAAAGACATTATACAATTTTTGTTGGTCGTTTGTTCATGCTTAATTGAATTACCTTTTTAAATTACCTAACTTTCTTTTTCTAGTAATATATTTAGAAGAAAGACTAAAAGCTAATTTAACATACCTAATCAAAATTTAATCTTGCCTTGTGAGCTGTGGTAAATTTTTGAACTGTTGCGGCTCTTTATGGTTTTAAAATGACATTCTTTAAGACGTCTTCTTACTGTCCTATCACATACTTTAGATTACCAATAGAGCAATTGTCATAAAATCTCCGCTACTCAATATAAAAGCAAAGCTGAGGTTTCTATAGTAAATAAGTAATATATAGGTAAAAAACGTATGTAGGTATACTCGTTAATTTGGGCTGGGCTTCTATATTCCATTTTATTTTGGGTATGATAGTATCATCAAATCGATTTGAGTAATCATCATCATCATCAGGCTATAATAGTCCACTGCTAGACATAGTCTTCCCCTAATGAGTGCCATAGCGCTCTGTCTTCATCTTGCTTGATTTGAGTAATACATAGTCTTAAACTCTCTAAGGATATGCAGCCAGATATAGAGAAGCGATAGCCTAGTGGGAAACCGTTGGACTGCCACGACGAGGGCTTGAATTTGATCCCAAGGCGCGTATCTTTGTCTTTTTGAAGTTATGCACGAATTATATAATTAATTATGGCTCGATTCAACGCTGAAGGAAAACGCCGTGAGGAACCCTGCATGTCTGAGAGTTCTTCATAACGTTCTCGAAGATATGTGAAGTCTGCCAACCCGCACTGGGCTAACGTGATGGTCTATGGCCTAACCCTTATCACACCGAAAAGAGACCCGTTCCCAACAGTAGGACAGTTTAATACAGTGCTCAATATATAGTTATATCAAAATATATTTATTAATATTGTCTAAAATTAAGTGGTACGCCATTATTTATTGCACATCAAATAAACAAGTAATTAACATAATATATAGACAAATTATTTACAATAAATATTGACTAAAGAGAAATATAAAACAACAAAATTAAAAAGCGTATAGTTATATACATATTAAATTCAGGTTTAATACTATTTTTAAGTATTTCTTATTAATACTTAACAAATTTAACTTAACTTCTAATAGAAGTAAGTGCAAATTTAATTTAATATAAAATAAATTTCATCCTTTGAAGGTAACTTTTCTTTCTACAGGTGGAAAATTCGAGAATGTCAACACAAACATCGGATTCCGACAGCGAACACAGTGACAGCGATATCGATATAGTCGGTGAATCGAACTACGCACAACACTACTCGGCTAACAACACGTAAAACTCGACGAACAACGCGTAAAAATTGACTAACAATGCGTAATACTCGTCTAAGTGCATGCCTAATTATCGCTAGGGGACATTTCTAATGCATTTCTGTATAATTTATGATTTGAATACTAATTCTTTACCCTGATGAGGACGAGGCATAAGCTTAAAATAGTGTTGGGAAATAAACTCGACTACCAAGTATCGACGTCAATAAAATGTTTAATAAATGAATAATAATAAAATATGTATGAATTTAGATTATTTAATAATTAGGGAGTTGTTATTTATTTAGAGAATAATGATAATAAATAGTGTAATCTAGTCTGAAAATAGTAACAAATAATAATTTTAAACAGAATTTTTATATGATTTATTGATTTGATACGAGAAATAGAGTAAACATAACTATATTTTAATTTTATAGTAGAGTGCTACAGGAAACTATCTCTTCATTAGTATAGTTAATAAATAATATAATAGTCCATTAAATAAGAAACCTAGTCAACTTTGTAGTATTATTAAGTGCAATAATAGTATTATTTGTATAAAATAAATATGTAATTATTATAATAAATGAGTGTTTAGTCGTTTAAATGTAGTTAAATTATTCTGTACAGTTTGTTTCAGTTAGATATAAAGGCCCGAGGACACTATTCAGTGGACAAAGACAGTGGCCGTAAACCACAACAATTTAAAAAAAAAAATTTTTTATTTTTTTTTCTATTTTCTGTTACTTATTAATGCGTTACACTTGTGGTTAAGGCTGCATAATAATTTTGATCTATGACGACTTCTATTTCACACTCTGTAAAACATAGCTTCAGTCCAGCGACAGATGACATTCAAATAATGTCCATCAAGTTCCATATATCATGACAGTTAAATATCAAAACTATATAATACTGTTAGGAATCAGAAGTGAAACAGGTTAAAGCATAGCCGAGAGTTCGCCATAGTTCTCGAAGATATCTGAAGTCTGCCAACCCGCACTGATACAGCGATGTTGTCTATGGCCTTACATTTCTGACACTGAGAAGAGGCCCGTGCCCAGCAGTGGGACAGTTTAATACAGGGCTGATATAAACATGAACCCAGCCCTCGACATGTTACTCTGATAACTGTTACAGGACCCAAGCTATAATTAACAACTATATTACAGATGTCTTTATTACTAAAATTGTAGCAGTTTTAACAAAATATAAAAGTATTATTTTAATATCTACATATTATGGCGACGCAAAAAAAGTCAATGTTATCTTTTATAGGATTACTTTTACCTACATTGCCTTGTAACACACAGATAGCTAAATTCAGCATTGGTTACCTACGGAAATTCTAACTCTATATACTCGTACCTACATATATAATAAAAAAAGCCTCAGAGAAAAGTTAAAGACTAAATCCCGTAGTAAATTTAATTAGACTGTGTATAAAGAAGCAAAAATTACTATAATTTCCCATCGTATGCAAAGTAACTATGTGACAATAAAATACTCACATGGAGGTAAAGAGTGAGCTATATACCACCTATTAGATAATTATTACTCAATGAGCAGCGATAGCTCAGTGGGGAGACCAACAGACTGCAATGCCGAGGGTCTCGGGTTCGAACCCACGTCGCGCACCTCTGACTTTCGGAAGTTATATGACTTTTCGAAATTATGTGCATATTGATTGGCAATTATCGCCTGCTCCGTGCCTCGGAGAGCACGTTAAGCCGTCGGTCCCGGCTGCCATGAACATCTGTGGCAGTCGTTATTAGGAGAGTGTCGACACAAAAGATCCCACTGGGTCGAAGTGTTGCCGGTCTGCACTGACTGGCCCCCACATAAGATAAGATAATATAGTATATATGTATATAAGTTTTTCCAGAATAATTTTTTTTATTTTCTTTTTCGACATTTTACATGAAAACAAGTTTTTGAGTATAACCTATACCCATAATACATAACTGTATATATTTAAAAATTCTAAACATACATATGACATTTAATATGACTACATACTTGGGTATATTGCTTATAAAAACTATCGGACATAACGTTCGAAGTTATATGGTCCCTTCAATGTCGTTATATCTGGTTTTGACCGTATAATCATTTTATTATTTAATATGCGTTGATTAACTTGTAAATAGAAATTATTAGAAAAGCTCAATCTAGACTCTAGATTATATTTTATTAATTAGATGTTCATAATTATAACTTTTGTTCATTTGTCTAGTAATTGTAATTCGTGAAATCACTGGTTATTTTGCAATAAATTAGATGTAAGTTTCTGAGTGAGTGATTAGCAGAGCCGATGTCAATTTGGGAGATCGTTGGACTGTCACGCAGAGGTCTTGAATTCGATCCCAAGGCACGCACATCTTACTATTCAAAGTTATGTGTGTATTAGTTAATTTTCGCTCGCTTCAACGGTAAACGAAAACATCGTTAGGAAATCTCCATGTCTGAGAGTTTTACATAATGTTCACAGCGATATGTGAAGTCTGCCAACACGCACTGGGCCAGCGTGGTTAAGCTTCTTCTCTCTTAGCCTTTATTATTCCCAAGTCACTTGGAGTCGGTTTTTCTGGTCTAACCGGATTTGACTGGATATCAGTTTTTACACGGAGCGGCTGCCACCTGACCTCCGCAACCCGAAGGCTAACGATACCCTAAGGCTAGACCAGTGTCAGGATATTAGAGGGTACTGACTTTCCCAATAACGACCGCCATAGATGTTCATGGCAGCCGGGACCAACGGCTTAACATGCTCTCCGAGGCACGGAGCGGGCGATAATTGTCAATCAATACGCACATAATTTCGAAAAGTCATATAACTACCGAAAGTCAGAGGTGCGCGACGTGGGTTCGAACCCGAGACCCTCTGCATTGCAGTCTGTTGGTCTCCCCACTGAGCTATCGCTGCTTAAGCATCGCTGCTTCGTGGTTAAGCATGGTCCAATATTTGCCACACTAGGAAGAACTTCGTACTCAGCATTGGGACGGCAACGTGCAAACGGTGGTATTACAAGCACTCATGAACTACGATAACCACTTATTTGAGTTGATAAAATATTGCTGGCGAAGTGTAAATGTAATCTATATCTCCTACTTCCTATTCCTACAACTTAGTCGCCTACTCTACTGTAGGCTTTTACTCCTACTACCTACTCGTCTACTCGACTACTACAGGTTCATACATGTTGAGCATTTTGAACATAAGCCGTTTTGCTTATCAATCGGTTTAGGCATGCTATTCTTGTGTTATGCTTACGCGAATGTTACACATTTAAATAATTACGTATACGTATTTTATCGCAGTTTATTTTAAAAACACAACTGTTGACTATTTTGAAATTATTAAACTCATCTCTACAACGCCTCGACGTTTCAGCTGTATAAATTTTACAGCAAAATATTTTTATTCAATTAGGTCAAAAAGTAAAATACAGTTACATATATAGTTCAATTAGTGTAGCCTGTTAACGTTATACTTACTGAAATATAATATAAATTTTCATTTACATTGACCTGTTACTCAGGAATGCACAGCATAGAACCAATAAGATCATACAAAAAAGAATACTTGTAACCATAGGTGAAATATTTATTTTTATAACTGATCACTATATATATATATGATACACTGATCGGTAAACGATTAGCGAGGTTAAGCGACGTTGGGTGCGGTCAGTCTATAGATGGGTGACCGCTTAGTGGTATTTCATTTGAGCGTCTCCGTGTTTCGGAGGGCGCGTAGAAAGTCGATCCCGGTTGTTGTCAAATTGATAGCAGTCGTTAAGCCATGTCAGAGAGGCCTACGGGCGGCTTGAACAACTCTTGACAACAGGTTGGCCACTAACCACACGAAAAGAAGAAGACTACGATATAATATGTCGGTGTTTATTTCAAACTCATATGATTAAATAATCAGTGATTTCACGAAGTTACAAGTTACATAGAAATCTGTAGAATTAAGTTCTGAATCACATAATATTGTCTTCTATTTACGCGAATATTATTCATTGAAATTAAACTACTATATACGGATTTTATCGCGTTGTTTATTTGACACTTTAATACAAAATTTTGAAAACTGTTACACCGCTACTACTATTAAAATTTACTAATTTTTAAGCTAATTCAATTATTAAACTTTACTAAACTACAACAGCATCAGTAGTCTCCCCGTGACCATGGCTGCTGAAAAGCAACCGAAACGTCGGGCAAAGTGTAAAATTAAATTAAATCTAAATAGTTTTAATAGTTTTAATAATAATTTAATTAGCTTAAAAGATAGTAAAGTTTAATAGTAGTAGCAGTGTAACAGTTTTCAAAATTTTGTAATAAAGTGTCAAATAAACAACGCGATAAAATCCGTATATAGTAGTTTAATTTCAATAAGTTCTGAATCGTCCATGGTGGTTTTTAAAGATATACAATTTCTATAGCGAAAAATTGTTGGAATTTTTTTGTGTAATCTTTTAGTAATAGAATACTGTAGCGTAGAAAGTTGAACCAAATTGTAAATCGAATCTTTGTAACAGGTAGAACTTAGAATTTAAAACTAATAAGTTAATTATAAAGTCAAAGTCACTCAGAGGGCGATGGAGAGAGTTATGCTTGGGGTTTCCCTGCGGGATCGAATCAGAAATGACGAGATCTGCAGAAAAACTAAAGTTACCGTCGTAGCTCTCCAGATAGCCAAATTGAAGTGGCAGTCGGCAGGGCACATAGCGCGCAGAACCGATGGCCATTGGGGCAGATAGGTTCTAGAGTGGCGGCCACGCACCGGAAGACGCAGCAGGGGTAGGCCTCCTACAAGGTGGACCAACAACCTGGTAAAGATCGCGGGAAGCGGCTGGTTGCGGGTGGCCCAAGACCGGTCTGTGTGGAGGACCTTGGGGGAGACCTATGTCCAGCAGTGGATTTCTTTCACCTGTGATGATGAAGTTAATTAAAATTTATTTTTATTATTATGAGACAGAGTGTATGGCTTCGTTTCGTTCTCACACAAGCAATGATAATGCTAAAATCTGAGAAAATGCTATTTTGTCATTTAGTTGGCAGTTAAGCCTTGGCAACGAAACCAAAAATTTTAATAATGGATGTGTCTTACCGTACATGCTTACATCGCACGAAAATGTGTCCACACTAAGAAGAGCGAGCTCACATTTTAAGAAGAGAACGATAGTGTACCTACAATTTTTTAATATGAGTAAGCGTGTAATATATTTTACATTTATAATTCAGATTTCATGTGCACATTTACCGGTAAGGAAAACATCATGAGGAAACCTGCATGTCTGAGAGTTCTCTATAATGTTCTCGAAGATATGTGAAGTCTGCCTATCCATTGGACCAGCGTGGTGGACTATGGCCTAACCCTTCTCACACTGAGTCAGCCCGTACTCAGCAGTGGGACAGTTTATTGTATATAAACTGTCCCACTGCTGATATTTTTGCGGGCTGATATTATTATTATATGTTTGATATCTACACTAATATTAAAAGTCTGAAGAGTTTGTTTGTTTGAACGCGCTAATCTCAGGAACTACTGGTATGAATTGAAACATTTGTGTTGTGTAGCCCATTTATTGAGGAAGGCTATAGGCTATATAACATCACGCTAGGACCAATAGGAACGGAGCAATAATGAAAAATGTTGCAAAATCGGGGAAAATTCTCTTATGTGAAGCAGACGAAGTTGCGCGGATCAGCTAGTCGTATGTAAGATGACAACTTAACATCAGACAGACTAATTTAATCGTAGTATTACATGTATGATTAAATCTTTGAAGTAGGTAAAATATATCTTAACTAATATTATAAAGAAAAGATTTGATTTTGTGTCTGTTCCTTTGTATGTTGGTTTGTTTATAAGGATTTAATTCAAAACCAACCTAACCGATTTTTAAAATTCTTTCACGTTAGAAAGCTCTATTATCACCGAGTAACATAGGCAATAATTTATTTCAAAAAATACTTACGTAACTTAACCTGACCTACTTTTACGCGATCGAAGACGTGGGAAAAAAAATTGTATTATATATTTTTAATATCTCAGCTAAAGGACGTCTGCTGTTGGACTGCCATCCCCTTAAAGTTTTCCACACACCGCGATTTCCGCGACCCTTATGAAATATTTTTACCATGGACGATATTTTCCATTGACACGCCAAACTTATTATTATATCTATATTATTTATAATAGTGCTGTAATACGGAATAACTGTTATTAATTGTAAATTAAATTTTTTGTGATGAAGTTAGTAAGTAATTTAAAATTAAATTGATTGAGAATTGAATATTGAGTTTTATTTATTAATTTATTTTAATAATGTCCTCCAGACCGAATTTTGGTCACGGCAGCCAAACTTAACGGAGACTGGCCATCTGCGCAGGAGATATTATAGTGCACAAGCGTATGCGCTAACATAAGTGCACTCTCTGTTCCCTAACTCTTATGATCTGATGGGACGGTAATCCGACACAACCGGAGAGAGATCAGGCGATGGACCAACGCCTTTACGTGCTTTCTGAGGCACGGGGTTGTCTAACACCGCCAACTTCCTAACTCTGATCTACTATTGAGATTTCGTAACAGAAAAACCCAATGGGATTCGATTTTCAAGAACTCATCACGGAGGCATTTACATTACATAGAAAACCAACAGCGTCATCATAATCCACAAAGCAATATGTATCATACAACCATTAAAAGGTCCTACCTTATGAGCTATATGCAGAAAATGCCAGTTTGTTTGTCATTACACTTTCATGTCTTAACTACTAGACCGAAAATCGTCAAATTTCGTAAGCACGTTGTCACGGATATAGAATAGGACATACAGTACCTTTGCTCCACAAACAAGTACTCTTCACGAGCGAAGGCGTGAGTAAAAGCTATTATAGAATAACAAACCACTAATATTCATGAAACGAATTCTTCAACGTAGCGTAATTATAACTGTGTATGTATCAGTTTTCAAATATTTCATTTATTATTATTATTACCAACAGACTGCAATGCAGAGGGTCTCGGGATCGAACCCACGTTGCGCACCTCTGACTTTCGGAAGTTATATGACTTTTCGAAATTATGTGCGTATTGATTGAAAATTATCGCCCGCTCCGTGCCTCGGAAAGCACGTTAAGCCGTCGGTCCCGGCTGCCATGAACATCTATGGCAGTCGTTATTGGGAGAGTGTCGACACAAAAGATCCCATTGGGTCGAAGTGTCGCCGGTCTGCACTGACTGGCCCCCACATAAGATACATACATACATATTATTATTTATACTATTATGCTGGCAAATAAGCATACGGCCCACCTGATGGTAAGTGGTCACCGTAGCTTATGGACGCGTGCAACACCAGGGACATCACTTGCGCGTTGCCGACTCTTTAGGAAAGGAAGTGGGAAAGAGCGGGAAGGGGGAATGGGGGTGATTGGGCCTCCGGCGCTCTCACTCACCAACGAAACACAACAGTAGAAATGCTGCTATTTCACGTCGATATTTTGTGAGAGGGTAATGTACTTCTACGACCCACTTAATAATTAAATTTGACTGCGCGGATGATGTAGTGGTTTGAGTGGTCGCTTCGTTACTGCCACCGCACCGAGTGTTGGGGGTTCAAATCCCACACGGGACAAAAAATTCTACCAAGTCTGGGCGTTCTTTGTGTCCGTTGTTTGAATGTTTTAAAGTCCACCGCGACACAGGAATCATTTCTAGCGGGAATTGACAACATAAGAAAAAAGTTTTGGACACACTTAATACACAGGGCACAGTACCAGACTGCGTTCTGTTACTAAGAATTCCTTGATCCAAATAATTTTGCTCAACCCAGGAATCGAAGTCGAGATCTCACGCACAATATTCTTACAACCGCTACATAAATAATATCTCACAAAATGCTCATTTAAATAACAAGGTTACAAACAATACCGCACTAGATAATTTTGTAAAGGGGTGCAAACAATACACACAGAATTAGTGAGTAATTGTGCGTGTGATTGTGAGAACGTCGTAACAACGTTATATCGGGATAACTTTGTTAAACGCCATGTTACAATATTGAGTTATTTTTCTTTATATTATTGTTAATTGCGAATTGGTTTGGCGTCCAATTATAGCGATTCGATGGGAATATTGTGATGGTTTAATCCTTATATGTATATGCGAATGTGTGTTTGTTTCTTTCTTATGTTTTCACGCCTTAACAGTAACTACTCGACCGATTATCATGAAATTTGTTAGAGGTTCAGATAAGCACATATGGTACCTTCCATCCAGAAAAAGTACTGTTTCCGAGGAATATAAATGATGATATTAAATCCAGATTAACACAAACGAAACCGCGGTCAGGGCTAGATATAATATGCAAAAATAATTTTTAATATCTGAGGTATATTTACTGAGATTCTTGAGATTAAAAAACAATCTATTTAGATTTAAGGGAGCATAATAACATAGACTTTCGCCTTTTACGCTGTTAAGGGTAATAAATATATTTAATAAAATAATACTTAAGCCATGTAATCATTGGCTTATCACTATTATCAAACGCCATACGGTATAATAGCTGGCAGGGTGTAAGACGCAATATGAAGTGGCGCAGCTTTTGAGCAGGTGGGGTGATGGCTCCTACTGACAAACAGGTTATGTAGAAGGTAGCCATCAGGTAAAATTCAAGTGCAGAAAAATTACTCCTCTATAAGCAGATAGATAAGTATTGGTGTACTGATTTTAGAGTTCGAAAAAACTCATATACAACAGCTTTGTCCGTCCGTCCGTCTGTTATACATCTTTTAACTCAAGAACTGTAAGAGCTAGAGACTCGCGGTCAACGCCATTTGATTAAGCATAGTCGATATACCTCGTAATGGCTATGACCTTTGACCTCTGACCTCAAGTTTACGTTCCAACTCTAATATTTACGGCAATTCATGGCTGTTTCTCACTTGTTTTTATTCATATTGCCCGCGGATTCGCTCGCATAAAAATAGGTTAGGTTATGTTAGTAACAGTACATTTTTAAACAAAATATAGCCTATGTTACTCGTCAATAATATAAGATTCCAATGGTGAAAGATTTCTTAAAATCGGTTAAGCAGTTTTTGATTTAAATCATTACAAACAAACGGAAAATCTAGTTTTTCCTCTTTATAATATTAGAATAGATTTGGATAGTATAGACACAGTATACTAAGAACAGTAGTTTATCTAAGACCGCTCGGCGAGTTATTAGCCTACTCTTGCGTTGGCGCTTAAGGTTGTCAGTTTTATTTTTAGTTAAATATTATTTGCGTATTATGAGCAGCACTATGTTTTTATTTATATAATATATCGTGTATTTTAATATAACGTGAGAGCAAGCGGACACGAGCGGGCGTGCAACGTAGGTACTTGAACGCGCCCGATCACACGACACATTCACGGTACGGCCCACGCTGCCGCCACAGTATTCCGCTGTATATTATGCTAATGTGTGCGTGGTAGCGCGTGCGTACAAGGCGCCCGGCGCGCACGCACACATCCAAACCAGCAGTGGCACATTTCTATGAAGATGACTTACTGTTCTTAGTATACTGTGGTATAGACGAGATATTGGGAAAAGTAGGTTTGCCTGAATAAACGGTAACCTATGTATGTTCTTTTCTGTATCCAAAATTTCATGATGATCGGTTGAGTAGTTAAAGCATGAAAGCGTAACAAACAAACAAACTCACATTCATATTGATAATACTAGTCTGGACTAGCTTTTGCCAGCTACTTCATACGCGTGGAACTTGGAAGTACATAGTACCTATCTAGATTTTTCTCTCTATGCAGATTTTAAATTAGACCTCCAGAAATATAATTGTAAAAACCGTATTCAATTTCGTGCAGTAGTTTTTGCGGGCTACGCGTACACACAGCGACACATTAACCTAGACTGTTTGGACTTTGAACTATTAGAAGTTGAACGCTGCGAATCGTGCGAGTGAGTGCGTTATATGTATTTTTGTTATTTTGCCTTATTCACGCTGAACAGGACGCGACGCTCTATCCTTACCATTACATCGACACCACTATGCACCGTCCCTTTCTGACAATTCTCTTTTTTGTATGTAGCGTAGTTATGCGTATATAGGGTGTCTAACTTGATGTGTAACCGTGTGTACAAACATACAGACAGTTTTGGCTTCTATAGCTCTAGGCTCCATATATTGTTTTCTGTAATATCTTCTATGTTGAGACAGCATCCAGTGACAATTTTATTATATGTATAGTTCATTCAGGGCCAGCTTATTGGTGGGAATCGAGCTATGGCAGAAGGAGAGAGAATGAGGACAATTAAAAGAGCTTTGGGAGAAAAATATAGACAAAGAGCGAAAGGATGATAAAAGGGCTGTAGAGGAAGATAAAGAGAGAAAGAAAACGTGTAAATGGGCTGCGATAGCAAGAAATTGTGAAAATTCTGTCAAATAAATAGATATAGCAACTAAAAAACTGTACATAATAAACAATAGGACAATTTAGATTTTATTTTTTTATACGGAACTAGCTTTTGCCCGCGGCTTCGCTCGCGTAAAAGTGGGTTAGGTTAGTAACAGCTAAAATATTTTTTTATACCGGTTGTGTAGTTTTTGTGTTAAATCCTTCCAAACAAACAAATAAAAAATCTATATCTTTCCTCTTAATAATATTATATATAGTATAGATAACAAATAGCATTTAAAATAAACTTTTTGTGCAGAGAGCATTAAAATTGGTTGCAAAATGAAGTACCTAACAATAAATATTTAAATTTTCGCTAAGAGATAAAGTATAGTAAGCATATTTTTGCTCGCTATAATAATTAAATAAGTTTTACTGTCTGGAATTTTTAAAGAATCACAACGAACACTGAAAAGAAACATGCATGCAACATGATTAACATGACAGACCTCTGATTTTTCAAATTAAATACGTCTTTAAGAATGGTTCCCTCTCGCATAGGGTCGCCCCGGCAGTAATCAAATCACGTCGATATTGAGCCTTCTGCTCGCAAATTAAAAGAGTTGTCCTCGATCACTCCCCTTGTGCCACTGTGCAGATAAAACGGTAGGACAAATGTGGAATGTCCACGAAAGGAGAATCGACGGACTTTCAACATCTTAACTAATATTATAAATACGAATATGAGATTTTTCGTTACGCTTTCAAACCTTAACTAACTACTTGATCAATGATCACGAAATTTTACTTACACGTTGTTAGGGATACAGAATATGACATAAAGTACCTTCAATCCAGAAAAAAATTACAGTTACCAAGGGATAGCTTGCTTAATTATAAATCCACTTTTACAACCTATTTTAAATAATGCATTGTATATACTAGGGCGGTCCCAGAAGTACCGGGCCTGACCAAGACATTGCGGTTGTTGTTTGAATATATCACTGTATTGGAAAGTACGCAGTCTATAAAGCATGTGTTTCAAGTTTGAAAGCGCCACGTTCTTTAGTATTTGTTTGGCAACCATCAATAGTGAACGTTGTCAGTGAATTTGTGAAAATGGAGAAAATTGGTCATCGTTATGTGATACAATACTTTGATTTGGGAGGTCTCCGCCCAACCAATATAAATGCTGAACTGGATTCTACTCTGGGTGAGTCTGCTCCTTCGTGTACAATAGTAAAATTTTGGGTTGCTGAGTTTAAACGAGACCGTACGAGCTGTCAAGGCAAGCAGCATCGCAGTGGTCGACCTAATGACGTGAGGACTCCAGAAATAATGAAGAAAATCCACAAAGTGGTACTGGATGATCGTCGACAAAAGTGCGCGAGCTAGCAGACATTGTAGGCATTTCAAAAAGTGCGGTACATCGCATATTATTTGAAAATGTGGACAAGAGAAAGCTGTGTGTAAGATGGGTACCGCGTTTGCTTGCACTCGAGCAAAAACAATGTCGTGAAGAGGTTTCAATTGATTGTTTAGCGTGTTTAGTGTTTAGCGTGAACATCGCTTGGAAAAGTGTATAGAGCTGAAAGGCGATTATGTTGAAAAACAAATATATATTTTTCCAAAATTTTTGTGTTTTCTTTGTTGGGTCGGGTACTACTGGGACTGCCCTCGTATCAACTTAATTTTATTTCAATCTGTCGAAGGCAATGTGTTTACCTACACAACAGCAATAAACAAAACTGCATGGATGTCATAACTATACTCTTTTTATCGTCGCTATATTTTTGTTACATTTTTAGCGCCATAATCCTTTTACGTTAATCAAAATGTATCAAAAGGCATGCAGATCCTTATTCTTTTTGGCTTCGTTAATGGAAGTTTTTACAGTTTTTGAGTAGTAGTGCCTCACTGATTTCAGCATGAATGGGCCGGCTCGACCGGGGAAGGACTACCCTCTCACAGAATATCGACGTGAAATAGCAATATTCCTACTGTTGTGTTTCGTTCTGTGAGTGAGAGTGCCGAAGGCCCAACCACCCTCTTTCCCACTTCCCGCTTCTTCTCCTTCCCACTTCCTTTCCTAAAGGTCGGCAACGCGCAATTGATGCCTCTGGTGTTGCAGGCGTCCATGGGCTACGGTGACCACTTATCATCAGGTGGGCCGTATGCTTGATTGCCACCGAGACGATATACACCGCCAAAATATTGCTCTTAATAGAAAAACTATTTAACAGTTTAGTATTTAATGAGGTATTTCATAAGCTATTCAATTTCATGGTCGATCCTATACACGCTACGCTGCACGTACGAATAATTACATAAAATAAACTTTGCATTTCACTGTTCTAATGACAAAAACCTGAAAAAAGAACGTGAATCATCTGTCAGAGCCCATTTTTACTGCTCAATATCAACTGTCAAATAAATTCCAACCTTAAGACATACGAAATAAAGTTCAAAAATACTTGACGGATAGAAAATTAAGTTGGTATTCTGAAATTGACAGTTATTACGGAGAGGAATGCGCCGCTTTGATCCAGTTAGGAGCGGATTGAGCCCGTTTTAGGAGGTGCAAAGGTACATTATGAGCGAAAATCCGATTTGCTTTGTTTGCTCGAAGTCCTGGGGTAGAAATAAATTAATATAATAGATGAAAGGTATAGTTTTATTAGAATATAATTTGATTTTATATGTTTACCGTGATTATAGTAAGTTTGAAATATGTGTTGAAATTAAACTGCTTTCGATCATCTTGTTTATTTAAGAAACACTTTTCTATACTAATATTATAAAGAGGAAAGATTAGATGTTTTGATTGTTTGATTGTGACGATTTATATCAAAAACTAGCAAACCGATTTAAAAAATTCTTCCACCGTTAGAAAGATATATTATCACCGATTAACAAAGACTATATTTGATTTAAAAGAAAAGTACCGATACTAATATAACCTAATCTACTTCCCGCGAGTGAAGATACGGACAAAATCTGATACTAATATATTATTTTCTAAATTCACTAACTTTGTAACGACGTTCTAACTCGATAATAAAAGAATTAGCAAGCTTAAACCTACCTAAAAGGTTAAATAGCGTCAAGGGGCGTGACATTCAGATAAAAATCTCCATTGTAATGACATGTCACCCTTATGAAGGGTTGATAAAACGCTTAATATAATAGTCGTGATGTTTTAATATCTTTCACAACCCCTCTAGAGAGAAAGCGTGAGTGTTTTCAGTAATTTTACTGGCATTTAGGTTGGACAATCATTGTCTATGCCGACCAAAGATTTAAATCACCTTTCTGGACGTGAAGTTGTCATCTGCCACACAATACCAATACCACATCTAAATTATAAAAACACAGGTCTAACTTAGTTCAGGCAAGTAGCTTATAATAATCTAATGATGTTAAAGTATTCTTTCTTGCCATAACTATAATTATTATTTTGGTTATAAACTAGTTTTTTAAGGCATTATAATTGTTATTGTTAGATATTAAGATTTAATTTAAAGTTGATTTAAGACCACCATTGTACTTCATTTTAGCCGAATAAATTTTATTTTAGCAATTATTTGTAGTAGTATTACGCCCACGAATAGAAAAGTGTATAAGCCTTCTGGGAGACCGTTGAGCTGCTACGCAGAGGTCTCGAATTCGATAGTAAGCCCTCTGACTTTTCGCAGTTATGTGCGTATCAGTTAGTTAATTATTGCTAGCTTCAATGGTAAAGGATAACATCGTTAGCAAGCCTGCATATTTGAGAGTTCTTCGTCATGTTCTCGAAGATATGACTCAGGTCAGATAAGGCTGCATTGATGGCGTTGGCCATGCGGATTGGCATACATGAGTAATTCCTATGCCACGGGAGGCTTTACAAATATTCCAACAACGGACACAAAAAACACCCAGACCCGAGAAATCATTTGTGGATCCCCCTTTTTGTCTCGTGTGGGAATCGAACCTACAACACTACGAAGTCGTAATGGCGAGGCGACTGTATAAACCACTGCGCTATCCGTGCAATAAATACGTCCATCATTAAAACAATTATTGTTTAATATATCGACAATGGCAGTTAAAGCAATTTGTCTGTATGTCACCGACTACGCGAAGTACTTAATGTCAATTATCAAGTGATTACGCTACTCGACGCTAGATGGCGCGGATCGGATTACCGTCTTTAGGGACTTGTTAGAGCGTAACAGAGCTAGTATAAAAAGACCCATAGTATCTATTCAAGTATTAGCAATTTTAGCATGTTGAGAGGTCTACGTAAGTTGGTTATGGTGTACAGTGTAGTTTTGTTTGAATTGCAGTCTTCTGTGTTGGGTATAAGGTTGATATTTGCGTGTGTAATGGTAGTTAATTAGATTGCTATTGACGGGGAATGTTATCTCATTATCTTTTGATAAAATATTGATTCTGGGTGCGGGTACTCACGGTCGACACATAATAAAAGGTTTTAACAAATATTATTGCATATAATTACGCCCGTATTTTAAAGACATGGCAGAAAATCTAATGTTATAAGTACATATAATATAAATATATAATTTCAGCCCTGTATTAAACTGTCCCACTGCTGGGCGCGGGCCTATTCTCAGTGTGAGAATTGGGTCATATAGTCCACCACGCGGGCCCAGTGTGGGTTGAAAAACTTCACATATTTTTGAGAATATTTTGGAGTACTTTTAGACATGCAGGTTTCCTCACGATGTTTTCCTTCACCGTTTAAGCAAGCGATAATTAACTATTTAATATGCACATAACTTCGAAAAGTCAGAGATGCTCGCTCGAACTCGAGACCTCTGCATAGCATTCCAACGATACCACTAGTCTATCTGTGCTTGTTATTTTATGTTATACATAAGTGTAAGAAAATATATTATCAAGATTTCAACAAAATTGTTGCAGTTCGGTGGCAGAATGGTGGTATTTAAGTGCTGTAAATTATGATTATTCATATAGATTCTAGGGCTGGGCACACTTCCCTAACGTTCCATACATGCACATATAGTCTTATGCTTATATCTCTGAAGAGGCAGGCAGAGATAATGTGGTGTGAGGTCAACCAAGGTCAAATGTAATAGCGGGCGAACCAAACAGTTTTAGACTGCGTGCTGCAGAAAAATCCAAACACTACCTGACTTGATAATCATACCCGATTTTTTTTCGATTTTGTTTATTTATAATAATAATAATAATTTTTATTGGAAACCTTGTTACATTTTCACAATAACTAAACGATAATGACTACAGTAGTATAAACTGTGTCGTAGCCATTATCGCCCACATCCGAATATATTTTAAACAACTAAGGTTAGTAAAGGTACAATTTTATTGTTTATTTTAAATAATTTTGTGCCTATATTGAGGATGAGAGTATGTGTTTGTCGGTGAGTGTCTGTGTGTGTATTGTGTATATATACATATGTGTGTGTCTGTGTGTATCGGTATGTGTAGGTGTGTGTATATGTATGGTAAGGGGAGTAAGATGTATTTGTTATCAATGTTATCATGCTATGATGTCCTCACATTGTGTATAAGTTTGTGAAAGAAACCACTCTGTTAGTTTCAGCCATAAGTCAAAGGATAGATTTTAAGCACCCTATTTATTTTATTCTAAAGTTTAAGGCTCAGAAAGTAATATTGACGGGATGCTAGAGAAGTCCTGTGTGATTTAAAAGAACAGACTCTGTCAGATCAACGGTGTTTTTTAATAAAGGCTATGTCATACGGAGTTTCAGTATGCTTACGCAAAATCACCTGCAGTATACATATATAATTGTCGTACCGTCAGCACCTTGCAGAGATTAGACGTTGGGAATCTTCTCGGCTTACCAGTCATGACCTTGAGTATACATCTCTGGGCTCTCTTCAGACGCACCATTAACGTTTTATACCCACCACTCCAAGAGGTAATGCAATAGCCAATACCCCAAGATATTTTATGGAGCTAGTACAAGCAATAGAAAAACAGGTACAGTTAGTAAAGTTAGTAGTAAAAGTTGTATCGATAACTTTGCTCACAATTATCAAAAAGAATGCAAGGCAAAAATTGTTGATTTTGGTCTCTCTGATCACACATCTCAAATTCTAATTGTGCCTATTGAAAAAACATGTAAATTAACCCTTTGGAGATTCAAAAAGCAAGATATCTCTACGGACAACTTAATGACATTTAAAGCTCACCTTGAATGTTTATCTTTCTCGGAAGTATATAATGCTAAAGAGGCCCATGAGTCCTTTGATAGGTTCATGGATGATTTCCTAATGCTCAATAGACTTTGCTTTCCCGAAAAAACAGTCACCATAAAGACCAATAGGAAAACTAAATGGATATCTCGTGGGATAAAACTCTGTAGTAGAAAACAAAGACAACTACTTTGGAAATATAGGTGCAATCCTGACTTAAGTAATAATCAAACTTTTAAAAAATTTACTGTGTTATTTAAAAAAAATAATGCGTTTAACCCAGAAGTCGCAAAATAACCATTTTATACAGAACTCGCAAAATAGATCGAAGGCAGTTTGGAAAATAATAAATAAATCTAAATCAAGTTTGCCACATGATACAATAAATGCCATACAAAAAGATCAAATTTCTATAACGAATCCTATTGACATATCTAATGAATTCAATAACTATTTTGTTGACGAAATCGAAAATAATAAACAAAATGACATGAATTGGACTAATCAAAATAATATTGAAAATCTGACATCACAATCCCTATTTATGTTACCGGTTTTGACGACTGACATTATTAAAATAATTGACAATCTAAAAAATACGAACACAATTGGTTATGATCGTGTATCTACAAAAGTCATTAAGTATGTTAAAGAAATTATAGCGCCACCTCTCGCACACATCATTAATTTATGCATCACTGATGGCATATTTCCGAAAGGTCTAAAAAAAGCTATAATTAAACCTCTATTTAAAAGAAACGACAAAACAGATGTGAAAAACTATAGGCCGATAGCAAAACTCCCAGTACTTTCTAAAATATTTGAAAAAGTAATTAATAATTCAATTTATACGTACTTTGAAAAGTTCAACCTATTCTGCAAGGAACAAAAAGGATTTCGTAAAAACCATACTATTAATATGGCACTGTACGATTTATTACAACATCTTATAACATCAGTAGATAAAATTAATCCAGTATGTGCAATCTTTACTGATATGACCAAGGCATTTGATTATGTAGATCACAAGATATTACTGCAAAAACTACATGGATATGGCATAAGGGGCAATGTTCTGAAACTTATTGAATCATATCTTAGTGACAGATATCAATACACGGAAATATCTAGAATATGTCATAAGACTAAAACGCAGATCATATATAGATCAAAACCAAGACAAGTAAGATTTGGCGTGCCCCAAGGTAGCGTGCTAGGGCCGTTATTATTTCTGTTATGTATAAATGATCTGCCAAAAATAACACAACACAAAATGATCCTATTCGCCGATGATAGCACAGCTGTTATAAGATGTAATAATGTTACAACTTATCAAAATGATATTAATGAATGCCTTCTCAATATCATCAGTTGGATGAATAATAATAATCTCGTAATTAATTTAAAAAAAACTAAGGTAATGCACTTTCATCAACGGCAACCACATCCAAATATTGATCTAACTTATAGTAACCAAAAAATAGAAGAAGTTAATAATGCTAAGTTTTTAGGTATAACCATCGACAGTAAGCTTACTTGGAAACCCATGATAGAAGAACTCTGTAAACGTCTGAGTAAATCTGCTTATGCACTCTTTCATTTATCAAAAAAGGTAAATAAAGATACGTTACTGGTAGCATACCATGGACTTGTAGCTTCTGTGCTGCGATATGGCGTAATTTTTTGGGGGCAGTCGACTGACCGTGAGCTTGTATTTAGGATGCAAAAAAGATGTGTCAGAGCAATGTGTAATATAAAAACAACGGATAGCTGTAGACCCTATTTTAAGTCTTTAAAAATACTTACCCTTCCAGCATTATACATACTGGAAATTGCATTGTTTGTAAAAAAAAACACACAACTGTTTACAAAAATATCTTCCACTAAAAAAACTCCATTGCGTGCCCAATACGTAAACAAACTATGTAATCAAAAATGTAAGACCGCATTGATGCGAAAAAGTTTTTTTGGTATGGCACCTAAAGTGTTTAACAAAATTCCTAATGACATAAAAAACTTGACATTGTATAAATTTAAAAAAGCTCTTATCAAATTATTAATTGACAAATGTTATTATAATGTAGACGAATTTTTGAACGACCAAATATTAGAATAATGAATATATTTTTTTTTTTTTTATGACATTATGTAATGACTCCTAATGGGTCCCTTATAAATTTGTATGTCTTAATAATGACAAAACATAGCGCATGCCCTATTTATGTAAACACCTATGTATACACCTATGTTTCACAAATAAACTGATTGATTGATTGATTGATTGATAGAGAAATTAGGAAAGCTACACGTGTGAGCCCTAATTAAGAATGAGGATGGTGGTTGGGCAGCCGCACTGCGGGCAAAAGTAATGAACTTTGTTTTTTCTTTCTTTTTTTTTTTTTTTTTTTTTTACGTGGGTGAATGCATTACGCATACCCCTCCGAGGGGGCGGGCGGAGGGGTTATGTCGGACTCGCCGGGGTAAAAGAAAGATGTTAAGAAGAAAATGTACCTCCCGGAATACCGACTAAACCTACCACGGTGTTCCTCGACAAAACCACTATCGACGGGGCCGCGCGAATCACTTTCGCATGCGGTCGCGACCCCGCCGAGGTTTCGGCCCGCCGAGGTTTCGGCCCGCCGTATGAAACGGCAGGCCACTACACAAAAGACCTACCCAAAGGCACTCCTCACAAATTATCCCTACTGTCCCCCCTAGAGGGGAGACGGACTCGAAACAGAGGCGCGCGTGGGAACACGCACGCCGCCTCTCGGACCTGGTGCTGAACGGATGGCGGGCAGGCCCACAAAGCCCGCCACCCCCAGGTCAAACCTCAGGGTGGCTGGAGGTCGTCTCGCGCCCTCCGGCGCCCGGCTCTGCGGTTGGGGAGAGGGTTCAAACGCTCCCTCTCCCGCTCCGCCGCCTCCTTGATGGAAATGACTTCCTCACAAAAGGAGGCGACGGCGTTCCACGACCTCTCACTCCGGACCATAGACTGAACTACGGCCGGGAGCGAGAGGGCAACCAATCCGACTGCCGCGATCAACTCACGGCGCTGCGATGCCCAGGCGGGGCAAACCGCCAAAGTGTGCAGCGCCGTGTCCTCTACAACGTCGCGGCAGTCGCCGCAGTGGTGACAACCGGGCGTCTCTTGCCGGCGTATACGACACAGGAACTGGCCAAAACAACCGTGGCCAGTCATTACCTGTGTCAGCCGGAAGGTGAGGGCGCCGTGGCGCCTCTCCAGCCACTCCTCAAACACGGGACTTACCGCCACGATCGTGGCGTGCCCGGACTTTGTTTTTTCTAGGTTAAGGGTAAGTAAGTTAAGTTCTAGAACTTAACTTACTTACCCTTAACTACGAAGTTTAGGGTGAATTCAGCATTATTACGTACAGACTCACAAGTAGGTCCATTAACAAGCAGCACTGTATCATCAGCATAGGAAACAATTCTACAGCTGCTAATTTTAAGGGAACAAAGCTCATTAACATAAATGAGGAAGAGAGTGGGGCCAAGGACACTTCCCTGTTACTACACCGTCATTTTGTTTTCTAAATTTAGGAGAATAGGAGACTAGGTTGGTGAGTTTTTGGATCTTAGTTATTTTACTCAAACAACACTCTGTGAGTATAATTATTTCGGGGAGATTGGCAAGTCTATGCAAGAGTACCGTAAGTTCATCAAAATTCGCTAAAATGCTTTGAATGTTGACATGCAGTACTTTCCAGGACTCATGAGGTTATTTGTAGCAGTCACACAATGTTCAGGGGAACATACTAGGGATTCTGAGACAGTGAGTTTGTCTAAGTCATAATTAATTAATGTAGGATTATCCATGACCATTTAAAATGAGTAGCAAGACACACCGAACGATGGAAGACATATTAAAGTAATATGGCCTCAACACAGTCCAGGCGTTAGATACTATAAACATGATGCAATAATCTATTGCTTTGGAGGTTTTATTGTTATCTAAGACCATTATGAACATGTCATAAAACATGAGGTAAGTGTAGATTTGTATTAGTAGAAATAGTAAGTTGAGTAGAGTATATAAGTGACTATGTAGTGGGTTTGTGTAAAAGTATAGTGTGTACCTAAGTGTTACATAAGAACATAATGGTATATATTTCAGATTTTATCAGGAATTGTGGGTTCTTGATAGGTCTATAAAGTGCATTTTTATGGTACCAGGAGTGCATGTCAAGTAAAGAAAAGAGTTTACATAGACCGCAATATACAAAAAGTCATTTTTTCATTTCCAGGTCTGTCAGTGATTGTTCTGATATGACTCGTATTTGTGTACTTCCAGTTTTCTTACGAAGATAGATATTTCCGTATTTTTTCCAACAGAACATATAGTTGTGTAGCTTGGAGTACTCTCTTGTCCTATAAAACAACCTCCGTAAGCTAGCCGGCAAATGTTCTGTAACGTTTATAGGTTTGCGTTCGTCAAGTAGACCTATATTATGGGTATTCAAAAGTTCCGTTTTCGATCAGTTTTTGTTGAAATCACGAGCAAACGACAGAAGTTAGCTTTAAGTCTGTACGCTATTAAATGCAGCAACAATAGGTCGTGCTGTACCTGGCTTGCCGGGAAGGCGGTATACATCACGAATTTCAGCAGCTGAGAGGCTCACATTGACGGCTGCTCCAACTTTGGTGACGATAGATGATAAGTCCGATGGCATCTCGTTTTCTTTGGTTGGTATATTACGCAGTTCCATACTAGACAAGCGCGACATTTGTTGTAAAACCTGTAATCTTGACTCAAGATTGCTAATAGAGTTTCTGAAGCTATCTTTTTCGTTTTGTAACGCAATAATCTGCTGCCTCATATCTTCAAATTGACCGTTAATAAAAGTCATAGACTTCTCTATTTCAGCATTTGATTTAGTCAGTAAAGTAGTCTGGTTCTTGAGCTCGGCAATGTCCGAGACCAAGTGATTTAGGGTTGCTGATTGTTGCTCAGAAAGCTTCGTTAGCAAAGAATCCTGTTCCTCTTTCCATTCCTTCAACATATATTTAATTTCCTCTTTAAAGTCAGAGAGCTCACCGGAAGTAGAGAGCTCCGGTCGTGAGCGTTTATGCCGAGATATAGTGTTTATATTATCGATATCAGCGACAGCAGTGCGCGATAAGTCAGACTCCGATCTAACTTGAACTAAGTTGTTACTACGGCTCGCCTTGGGTGACGGTTTCAGCCGTGACATGTTATTAAAGCAATGTAGAATAGGCAGACACTATCTTCGCTTACAGTATGTGTGTAGGCGCAGAAACAAGTAAATAATAACTGTGATTCTCATTAGTTCGTTGGAATGGCAAAGTGCACACTTATTTTGTAACGATAATTATATTAGTCACCTGGAAGCGGCGTCTTACTCGTAGGTGCAGGAGCGAGATGGAAATTATGAGGGTGCTCTCTTGCAAAGCTCTTGCATTCACTACAATTGCTCCACCGAAGTGTTTCTTCCTAAATTTACTTGAAACCATCCCGAAATAATCTAGATGCCCCTGCTTTCAAAGTTTAAGAGTAAGTCTAGCTGACCCACGCAACTTCGTCTGCGTAACATAAGAGAATTTTCTCCGTATTTGCAAAAAAAATCATTGGTGCTCCGTTCCTATTGGTCGTCGCGTGATGTTATATAGCTGGGCTAGCTGACACTTAACATTTTTTTAATTCGATCCAGTAGTTCCTAAGTTTAGCGCGTTCCACCAAACAAACAAACTCTTTAGCTTTATAATAATGTATGTATGTATGTGTCTTATGTGGGGGCCAGTCAGTGCAGACCGGTGACACTTCGACCCAGTGGTATCTTTTGTGTCGACACTCTCCCAATAACGACTGCCATAGATGTTCATGGCAGCCGGGACCGACGGCTTAACGTGCTCTCCGAGGTACGGAGCAGGCGATAATTGTCAATCAATACGCACATAATTTCGATAAGTCATATAACTTCCGAAAGTCAGAGGTGCGCGACGTGGGTTCGAACCCGAGACCCTCCGCATTGCAGTCTGTTGGTCTCCCCACTGAGCTATCGCTGCTCACAATGCTATTGCTGCTTTATAATAATACTAGCTTTTGCACGCACTCCGCCCGCGTGGTACCTACATCAATCAAATGTAGCCTATGTCCTTCCTCAAGTTTTAAACTATATATGTACCAATTTTTTTGTTGTGTGGTTTAGCCGTAAAAACGTAACAGACAGACAGAGTTACTTTCGAATTCATAATATTAGTAAGGATTAGTAGGTATAGATTATAAAATTTAAAACTTTCATGATTCTGTTGATAATAGTAAAGAAATTTTTAAAAATCTTCTATATTTGGACATTCTGCATAATAATATAATATCAACCTTAAATATAACTGTCCCACTTCTGGTTACAGGCCTCTTCTCAGTGCGAGAAAGGTTAAGCCTTTGCGGGTTAGCAGACTTCAAATATCTTCGAGAATATTATGGAGAACTCTCAGACATGTAGGTTTCTTCGCGATGTTTTCCTTCACCGTCGAAGCAAACGATAACTATTTAATACGCACATAACTTCGAAAAGCCAAAGATGCCACCTTGGGATTGATCCCGAGACCTCGCGTGGCAGACCCATGGACTCACTCTAAGCTATCGCTACTGTTTTATAAGAGAACTCTTTTGCTAAAAATCCATTTATCAACAGTATTTTGCGTTTACTTGCCTCTTAAACTTTTACGTCAGGTTTTCAAATGGCTTGCGCATGTTAAAACTAATTTCTTGTTATCATTTTTATTTACTTGGCAGGTTGTTGTACTGTCGAAGCATACCTATAAGCACCTTATCTGTAAGTATTTGCTAAAACAATGATATTTGGTAAAAATATGAGTAATTAGTGTTTGTGGTTATTTATGCCGAACTAAGGTAGTAACTCAAGGGTCAAGGCCAGACAGAAGTAGGCATATAATATTGCTTTCTTAAATGTTGAAGGAAAACATCGTGACAAAACCTTCACGTCTGAGAGCTCTACGTAATGTTCTCGAAAATATGTGAAGTCTACCAACCCGCACTGGGCTAGCGTCGTAGGTTATGACCTAAGCCTTCTCACACTGAGTAGAAGCCGGTGCCCAGGAGTCAATTAGTTTAATTAGGGCTGATGCCCTAATTAAACTAATTCACTTCTGGGCACCATATCAATTATTATATATAAAAATTTGTTAACAGACGGACACAGACCTACCTATGTTTAATGCTGGTATTTGTCGGCTGAGTTAGTAAAGGTGAAACAAATTACTTGTCATGCGTTTCATTTGTCACTTCGTTGCTTTTTGGAAGCCGAAGGTTATTGCGGAAAACAACCGAACTAACTAACATTCGAATTAAAAACATAATGTTACTTTGTCTACCCATTCGGTGCTATAGACGTGAGACTATATCTTAACTAATATTATAATGCAAATGTGAGATTGTTTCGATTTCACATCATGAAATTTCGCATACACGTTGTCAGGAGCATAAGCATAGCGTACCTTTCACCCAGAAAGAAGTACGGTTAGTAATCTAACCTACATTTAAGCGAGCGGAGCTGCGGGCAAAATATAGTATATAAAAAACGCAAGTGTAGTTGTGAGTAAGGAGTAGTATTTCCTTTATTATATCTATCAACGTGTCTGTACAATGAATCAAAGTATAATATTCTAGAGCCGTCTAACAATAGGATATAAACTTTACATAGTCAAATGTAGGTCCGGTTCAAAAAATTGTACGTCAGATTGAGTGAAACATATTTCTGTGAAAGATAACCTAAAACTACGCTTACAATCAGAGTACTTATCAATAAGGAATAAGTTATCTATAGATTGTTGGGAGGCAGACAGATTCGGTATATTTTATTAGCTAGGCTTAGGACGTCAATTTCATTTTAGTTAAAATTTTGAACTAAAAAAAATATTGAAATTCAGGCAGCGCTTCACTGTGGCTCATTCTCAAGTTTTTAATTCACTGCACGGATGGCGTAGTGGTTTAAGTGGTCGCCTCGCCACTGCTAATACAACAAGTGTTGTGGGTTCGATTCCCGCACGGGGAAAATTTGTTGCGAGTCCGAGTGGGTGTTCTTTGTGTCCGTTGTTTAGATGTTTGATGTTTTTACGATATGAAAGAGTTTATTAGGCATAAAAGAAAATATATAAAAATGTCATTGATATTTTATGTTTTGTAATGTGTAGAAATAAGTAGATATAGTAAATAATGATGTCGTAAATGTATTTATATTTAAACTAATATTATATAAATTTAATTTTTCGCATGACCCTGAGGGCGAGATGTGTTTGAACGTTTAAAACTTATAACACCTTGTTTGTATACCATGTTTCAAGCGAATAAAAGATATCTTCTTATTTGTGAAGTCTCCCGCGATACAGAAAATTATACATACCTATTGAGAACAATGTATTTTTAAGACAGCACGTCTTAAAAAAGCATTATCCCTTCCTGAGAGAACTTTGGGATAAAAGTATATAAAACAATGCTATATACAAATGCAACGTTGTGTAAACATTTCAAGTCAATATATCGAATACTTTTCGAGTTTTGTGGACACAAACATACGAAAACTGAAAAGATTTTGAAATGTGTCAATAGTCCTAGTATCTATCATAAAATACATACATAGTATTATGTTATATACCTAACAGAAGGCCTAGGCAGAAATGTATTACATACACATGTAATTATAGGTCTGGATAGATTTACAACTGGATGTTCTCTATGTCAGTTGTTTAAATTTTTATATACTACTCCTAATGCGGGAGATGATTTTTAAAAAAGCTGGGCTATTTTACTGTCTTCTACTGGGTACATTCACTATTCCATGCTGCTACTCAAAAGCGCAATAACACACACTGCTTGACCTGGAATTTGAATCCGAGACCTCATACATTACAGTCACATACATTGCTGCGCCACTGGTAGCCTCTTGCCTGTCATAAAGCGATCTTTAAGCTTGCTTATTTAATATACTATACAAATAAATAAAATTGAAGTGTCTGTTTGTAATGTCAGAATAACAGCTTTTTACTAAATGCATGAAACTATATCCGGTACTTATATAAAAAAAACAATTTTTAATATTTTTGCCTTTCTGTCTGTCTGTTTGTTTCGGCTGATATCTGAAACGGCTGGACTGGTTTTGACGGGACTTTCACTGGCAGATAGCTGATGTTATAAGGAGTAAATTAGAATACATTTATATAAAAAAAAAAATTAGGCTTACACGAGATATGAATGATAACTTTTTTGTTAAATTCCACGCGGACGAAGTTGCGGATAACAGCTGTATTAAACAAACAAACAATACCACGTACGTTTTATATATAACTATGTCGGTAACACAATATTGTTCGTAAATATCATACACCTCACTGACTCACATAGTTATCTGTAGATAACACTGATAAGAGATAAGACGCGCCTAAACGTCGCCATTTTGTTTTAGTAACTAACACACTGCCAGTCAGTGACATTGCGTTTTCATTAAAAAGTTTAATGCTTTAATTATCTGTGTCTAGTGAAAAAAGGTGATTATTTTTTATTATAATTTTTAACGGTGAAGGAAAACATCGTGAGGAAACCTGCATGTCTGAGAGTTCTCCATAATGTTCTCGAAGATATGTGAAGTTTGCCAACCCCCACTGGGCCAGCGTGGTGGACTATGGTCTCTCTTCTTATTCTGAGAAGACCCGTGCCCAGCAGTGGGACAGTTTAATACAGGGCTTCTATTATAATTATTATAATTTTTATTAAAAATTTATTTGTAAATCATTACCTACATATTAAAAAAACAAAGTGCCCCCGCCGCGTCTATGTTCGCGATAAACTCAAAAACTACTTGACAGATTTTCAAGTGGTTTTCACCAATAGACAGAGTGATTCATGAGGAAGGTTTATATAATTTATTAAGGTTATGTACTACCCGTGCGAAGCCGGGGCGGGTCGCTAGTTCTAAAATAAGTATGTTTTTTTTTGTGTTTTATGTTGTGTATTTTTTAGTAGATACTTAAGTTTTATCTTTGTGTACGTATTATGTTATATACCTATGTATGTAGGTAATTGTGTATTGAGCGATAGCTCAGTGGGGAGATTAACAGACTGCAATGCAGAGGGTCTCGGGTTTGAACCTACGTCGCGACCTCTGACTTTCGCAGTTATATGACTTTTCGAAATTATGTGCCTATTGATTAACAATTATCGCCTACTCCGTGCCTCGGAAAGCACGTTAAGCCGTCGGTCCCGGCTGCCATGAACATCTATGGCAGTCGTTATTGGGAAGTCAGTACTCTCTAATATCCCGACACTGGTCTAGCCTTAGTATATCGTTAGCCTTCAGGTTGCGCAGGTCAGGTGGCAACCGCTCCGTGTAAAAACTGATATCCAGTCAAATCCGGTTAGACTAGAAAAACCGACCCCAAGTGACTTGGGAATAATAAAGGCTAGGGAGAAGATGTAATTGTGTATTGAGGTTGCACTAGTAGTTATAATCTATACAAATAAATCAAATTGAGGTGATTTTATTAATTTTTTTACATTTTTATTTTGACATTTTTAATTTATATAATCATTTGTAATTGCATGACGTAACAATAATGTATTTTGTATGACATTTATGTATTTAATTTTGTTATGCTATATTTTTGTATGCCTATTGGCGGGACATGGAGTACACTATATAAACTATCCTGTAACAACTTGTAAACCTGTGTTCACAAAATAAATAAATTTGAATTTGAATTTGAATTTGAATTTGTTTGTAATGCGCCAAATCTTAAAAGTAAGAAAATAATTTTTTTTCAAAATAAGAAATATTTTCTTATCGTTTTCTTACATGCTATTTTATAATCAGTAGCTGGGGAAAAGTATTTAGTTGTAATATATAGCACCATCTGTAGCCAGACTGGGTAAGGTCTTGAATGTCGTCTTACAGCGCCATACCTGAATTACAGTTATTGACAGCACGGATGGCGTAGTGGGTTAAGTGCTCACCTCGCCACTGCCACTGCGCCGAGTGTTGTGGGTTCGAATCCCACACGGGGCAAAACTTTGTGTGAAAAATAGTTGTCCTGAGTCTGGGTGTTTTTTGTGTCTGTTGTTTGAATGTTTGTTCAGTCCCCCGCGACACAGGATTTATTCCTAGTAAGGAAGATGTCTTTAAAAAAAACAATGTTTGACCCAGAAGTCGGTCCCGGGACTTTACGATCGGTCGCAAACATAAGCGTAAAACGCCACAGAACTATACAGGTAGTTTGTTATCAGAACAAGTTATCAATATTATCTTTATCTGTGTCACCAAAAAGTCTCAAAGCATACGAAATATGTGCATTTTATGATAAGCAATCAATGCAAGCCTTATATAATAAATGCGAAAATGTTTGTTAGATCGTTTGTCCTTTACACAGTAATTTATTGAAATGACGTGATTTTTTTTATCAGTGTCTCAGAGGCGCAGCGGTTGTGAATGCGACTGTTGGACATAAAGTGTCGGTTTCGATTCCCGTCGCGAAATTATTTAACTAAGATTATAAGTTTATATATGTAGTTAGTTTTGTTAATATTAGTTAAGTTGTAAATTATGATTGTTGCTTTCTTTATGTAAATAATGAAGTATACCATTAAATTACTAAGATTATCAAACTATTCAAATTATTAAACTATTTAGAATTATACTTAGTAGCGATAGCTCAGTGGGAGACCAACAGACTGCAATGCAGAGGGTCTCGGATTCGAACCCACGTTGCGCACCTCTGACTTTCGGAAGTTATATGATTTTTCGAAATTATGTGCGTATTGATTGTAAACTATCGCCTGCTCCGTGCCACGGAGAGCATGTTAAGCCGTCGGTCCCGGCTGCCATGAACATCTATGGCAGTCGTTATTGGGAGAGTGTCGACACAAAAGATCCCACTGGGTCGAAGTGTCACCGGTCTGCACTGACTGGCCCCACATAAGATAAGATAGAATTATACTTTCCTCGACAATTACGACGTTTAATGTCCCCCGTACTGCTGAAAATCAACTGAAACATAAGGAAAAATGTATATCTAAATTTGCTGTACCCAATAGGGTTCATAACATCTCATTTGTTTTATAACTCCATCTTTGTATAGCACTAGTAACCGGCCCCGGCTTCGCACGATTAGTACAAAACCATAAATTATACACCTAAACCTCATGAATCGTTCTGTCTATTGGTGAAAGCCGCATGAAAATGCGTTCGGTACTTTTTGAGTTTATCGCAAACAGACAGACAGACGCGGCAGAGGACTTTTATAATATTTAGTGTTTATGGAGCAGCAAAAATATCTGTTCACTTAATGAATTCAGTTGCAAAAAGAGAATACAGGACTATCTAATCGGCCTCTCATATGACGAAACTGAGGCAATAATCAGTATTCCAGAGTAATTTAATTATTATTGTTGTTGTACAGGACATACATGATCCACACGCACGCGCGCACACACACACATACACACACACACACACACACACACACACACACACACACACACACACACACTCACACACACACATCCTCACACACACACACCCTCACACACACACACCCTCACACACACATATTATATATACATTATACCTATGCTTCGGCAGCCTATTAGTTAGTTATAAGTAGATATCATTACGTTCAGAAACTGGCTTTTAAATTTGTACAATTTTTGCAAGGGAATGAGCTGCATACCGATATACAGGTTACCACCTAGTTCGGTTGCATATGTTCCCACATGTTTACAAAGTTTCACTATTCCAGTCATTGCTCATTTATTGTAACTGTTAAAACTTCGTAATGATGTATTTTTTATTATTAATAAACTTTATTATTATTATTATTAGTGTTTATGAAATGCAATCAAATATTGAGTATTGAGTATTGATCAACAGTCGGCGCAGTGGCATAGGCGAAGGGACCACTTAAACTATATAGGTATGCCGTATGCCACCTGTGCGGCCTATGGTATATGGTCCCATAGTCTAGCTTATTGGACCCGTGGTTTCTGTAGGATAAATCTTTAGGCCCTACCTTGGGCCGGACTAATCCGCGGGTAGAACATAGTACATCTATGCCAATATTATAAAGAGGAATTATTTTGTTTATGTTAAAAACAACACAACTGATTTTAAATATTCTTGCGCCATTAGTAAACTAGATTATCACTGAGTACCTAACATAGACTATATTTAATTTTTTTAAAGTAGGTATTGTTAACCTAACCTTTTTTAAGCGAGTGAAGCCGCGAGCAAAATTTTGTATTGTATATTTTGACAACTACTTATGTCGTCATTAAAATTCGAGTGTTCGGCTATGGGTGCGCCGTTCTGATAATCATTAATTAATCTGATTATTGTATTGAATAATTTTTAGGTGGAAAATATCTGTAAGGTACCCAGCGACACAGGAATTATACTATCCTAGTGCAGGAGATATCTTTAAAGAAAATATATTCGGCGTCTAAAAATGTAGGTACCTGTATTTTCTAATTTGCACTTAATAGGGAGTGACACTTATTGCCATAGATATCTAAATTAACACTCTATGCCTATTGCCATTAAGCCGCGCCTAATTCTAGATTTCGTTTACTCTATTTGTAATTTTCTAACAAAAAAACATGATAACAATTTGCCTGATACGCGAATTGAACCCGAGACCGCACATAAGCATTGAGCTAAAGTATGCGACGGGCATTATTTATTGAAATAAGTTTTTGTCAAGAAAAAGAGAGAAAACTAATTAAAAGTATTTTATAAGTGTCTTATACCTACTATTAAATAATTTCCTTTTATGAAAGGAATTCATTTTTCATTACATTTAAACAACGGAAAACTATGTTCTTCAACCATGCGATCCGTCCAGTCAAAGTTTTAGTTTATACCTAGTCGTTTGGATTGCCACTGATTTCTATGTATCTCCCAAGAGCGCTGTTATGCTATTTCTATAAATATAAACCTTGTCACAAGTATGAAATCATTCTATTGATATCTTATCGTGTTATTATCATTTCTGATACTTTAACTACAGAAACAAGGTTTCAGATGTTACTCATAAGTACATACCTTCGTTGTTTTCCACAGGAAAATGAGTTGGAACGTGGCGGCTTTCGTTATAGTGGTTGCTTTAGCTGGGATTAGCTGCCAAGATGGTAAGTAGCGACATCTATTAATGAAATATTGAAATTAAACAATGACATCTGTTGGTCAAATGTTGATACTACACAATGCATTGTAAAATTTGTGTATAAGCCAAAATACCGTTTTTTATTTAATTAAAACTGTAGAAATATTGAAATTAAATAATTATGTATTTATGAATTTACAGTACTCATGTAATTGAATTGACTCATAGAACGTTCTATTAGATTTTAATGTAAGAAGAACATACTTTTGAATCATAATAAGATAATTGAGTAATTTATCTGTATATTTCTTCTACACATTACGTTTAAATGTAAAGATATACCTACCATAAACACAAAAAATAATATCAGTCAAAAATATTATCATGACAGTATTTGTGCTGCCATCTAGTATACAGTAGCACAACAAATTTTTTTTTTATTTGCAGAAACCACAGCAGCGACACCTTCCAATGAAGTAGCGAAACAATCAGGCATCTGCAGAATCTGTTCTTGCGAAGACAACAAAGTTGACTGCTTTGATCAGAGTATTGCTGATTTCTTCACGAAACAGGAATGGGCAGGTAGATATTTTAATTATTGACATTATTAACATCGGTGCCCAGAAACAACGGATTTTGTATTATGTATTGTATTCTAAAACTTCACGGATTATATTATTGGCCTTGTTAGTCTATTGACAGCTTTCGCATCGAGATTGCGTTTAAACTACGGCCGAAAGTGACATGAGCTCGATTCGGCTTAGGCAAAACATACATACAAGCATAGGCATACAAGCATACGGCTAGCCAGTAAAAGCGGTCAAAATGATCTATGAACGCATGCAAACCAGGAGTATTATAAAAATAATATGAGTCGTGCGCTGTCGAACCCAATAATAATTAATTAATATGGGATGAAAGGAAAATAATTAGGTATGTGAACCGCTGATAATGTTATTCATTGAGTGAAACGCAGTAACTTTGTTCCCTTATATGGTTTTTCTGTACGAGGCGAGGTAGTAGTTTCACGAGCAAGCTGGTCTATTTCTACCGCTTTCAAATATCTAAGTGTAATGATGGGCTCTCCATAAGCAATGGCTTTTAGGCCTGACCTGGCAGTTCTTGGAATGCCAGACATAGTTAAAAATGTATTGTGCCAGGCCGCCGGCATGCCGCTGTGAAGTTTTGTAGGTTTTTTTAAAATCTCTTAGTCTACCGAGTCTGGATACCCGGCAGAAGAGAATGGTCTTGTTCTTTATAACGTGGAGTCTGCTATCAACCTAACTCTTCAGAAATATGCTGTACCTGTTGCTAAATGCGAAATAAGCGGCATTGTAAAAAATGGCGATTAAAAAGAGTGGTCGTGAGTTTCTTGCCTGTCTTCTCATTGGTACTACGCCCTTGCTTTGTTGAACGTGGCAACAGATAAATATAAATTCATATTACAGTTAAGCTAGTGTAATCTTGACGTTCATAAGTGGTACTTTGTGAACTAAATTAATAAATATATACCAAGTTTGATTTCTGAAAAATATTTGGTGTCTTTACACTTTTTCGAAGTTTCGGTTGCTTTTTAGCAGCAAATGGAGATTTTATGAGTAGTGCAAATAAATGAATAAATGAATGATATGAATGAATGAATGAATAAATAAATGAAAATGAATGTTAATCCATTTCATTTCCATTTCCAGATCTGACATCCTTCAAGCCTAAGGTAGTGGATCTGTCTGAGAACCTGTTCACCAACGTGACCATGATAGCAGACCTGCCCATTGAGGTCTTGAACCTGTCCAGGTGCAGCATCGAAGGGATCGAGAATGCCAGCTTCAGGGACCTCCAGGAAATGCGTGTGCTGGACCTGAGTCATAATAAGCTCACCACGGCTAAACTAAGTCCGCATGCTTTTGAGGTACCTAATTACTGACTTAGAGACTTAAATTGGAAGACTTATCAGCTATTTTTCATTAATGGTATGCCACCATCCGAAAAAGCTGGAATCCTAAGCGAGTCATTTGTTCTCCTTAAATGAGTTCTCCTTTGCAATCGATCTATCATTTGTGCATGTACTGAAGTTGGCTTTCCCGCCAGGAAGATCAGCTGAAGTAAACCACACTTTTTACCGTAGTAAGTTGTATAATTTATAAAAAATCGCTACATATTTGTATTACTTTGCTTTAAATTCGATTCTAAAACAAGTTTATTAAATAAGTGGGTGGCAATTAATTATCTTGGCATCGAATCTAAGGTCTAGCAGAAAAAATAAGTATTAGGTAGACTTGTATCTAGCAAGTCATCTAACTAATTAATAAACAATTTTTGGGCAGGACTTAATAATATTTTTTATTACTTATCTCTCACAAAGCTAAATACTCGCAATAGGAATAGATTGACGTCGTGTAATGGTTGACGATAGAACATACAAACTTTCAATTGTAAGTCAAATACTCTATTGGATCTTGAAGCTTAAAACAAACGATAAATTGGTTTTTGCAGGGTCGCTTCGCTCCTGAAGAATACGAGCCTCTAGCATCTATGAGGGTGCTAAACCTGGGGTACAACGACCTGCACTCTCTAAACCAGGACCTCTTTGAGCACCTTCCCGAGCTAGAGGAGCTGGACCTCAGCGGAAACCCTCTGACGACGATAGACCACGTGACGGTTATCGCTATCTCCAGTTTGCCTATGTTAAAGGTGAGTTACTTGCAATTTAAAATAACGTCGTCTTTAATGATAGGTTGATATGAAAATGTCTATCCAAAACTACGGGGAACGATTCCCTACGACGCGCGTTACCAAAAACGAAAAATCCTACCTACCTATCACGAAGTTTCATTGGATTTTTCTTTCAAAGTGACATTACTCTGTTGCTTTACTTTACTGTAGGGTTCAGGATAATTGCAACGTTAGTTCATGTAATTCACGATACTAGTAGTACGAGCAATGAGACCGAAACCTCAGCTTTTACATTAAATTTAATGACAGGCCGACAGTATTCATGACCCTTCTAAAAAGACATTATTGCCAGCGATAAGTAGCCTTATCAACTCAGTGCAAAAACTGGACAAAAGGGATCCCTGATGATAAATATTAATTTCTAAGTACCATATACTATAATTTCACCGGGAAACGTGCAGAAAACACGTCGTTTATTGTATTCGTCTGACTAACCTTGAGTTACATCTAGTGTAGTTCTTGCTGGTTATTTACTATTCCCCACTAGATGACTCTGACATCAAGTAATACCTAAATACTTTTTGTTTGTTACGCTTTCACGCCTTAACTACTCGACAGACCATCATAAAATTACACACGCATACAAGTTCTTAAGACATAAGGACTTTTATTCAGAAAAAAGGATTGTTTTTGAGGGATAGAGAATCTTTTCGCCGCTAGATGACGCTAACATGCACGCTATCTTCCAGGTCTTGAGAATGCGTTCTTGTGAACTCGAAGAGATCCCAGAGAAGTTCCTGCACACTCCTCGATACTTGGAACGTTTGGACATCAGTGACAATCGCTTGACTGCCGTCCCTCAAGAGTTAGAAGAAACCAAAAACTTGGTATTTTTGAATCTGAACCAGAATAAGATTGTAGAACTGGAAATGGGTTCAGAAGACTATCCGTAAGTAAAACAGTTATAACTCAAAATAACATGGGACTGCCTTGGTGTCGCAGCAGTAGTAAATCTAATTTCTGTGGGGGGATCACACTTGGGGATCTCATCTCCCATCATCTCCCTTTTCGGGATGTCATTGGAATTTTCCGTCCAGAAATGTATAACTTTCGCGTAAATCTAAGATAATATTATAGATTTATTTTAGGGTTTGGGTTACGCAACTACTAATAAAAAAGAAATTACTGTTTTCATGAGAATTAAGTATTTAAAAACAACCTTATATAAAAATGAAACGTTGTTTAAAATTTTAAAGTCAATCTATCGATTACTTTTCGAGTTTTGCGAACACAGACATACGAAATCTGTATATTTAGGAATATATTAGATCTTTAACTATGCTATTTCTGTTTATATCCTACATCTAATTTCGTGGTTTTTGTAAAAATACACCGGATATTAAAAAAATAATTTATATTTCGAAAAAACACTATATATTATTAATAGAATGTAATTAATAACCAATGTCAACAACATTTATACTATTTGTATTTAAAGATATGTATGTATATATGTATGTATCTTATGTGGGGGCCAGTCAGTGCAGACTGGCGACACTTCGACCCAGTGGGATCTTTTGTGTCGACACTCTCCCAATAACGACTGCCATAGATTTTGATGGCAGCCGGGACCAACGGCTTAACGTGCTCTCCGAGGCACGGAACAGGCGATAATTGCCAATCAATACGCACATATTTTCGAAAAGTCATATATATAACTTCCGAAAGTCAGAGGTGCGCGACGTGGGTTCGAACCCGAGACCGTCCGCATTGCAGTCTGTTATTGTGTGCCCGTATTCGTTATTTAAATTCGCCATAGTTACATGATGGTTGATGTTTTTGCTAATATAAGACAATCCATAGTGGCCTAAATACAAGCAACATGAAAAAAAAACACAGAATTCGACTTCGCCATTCAATAAATATTGATGAAATAGTTACATAGTATGAAAATCACAACATTATCGATTTTCTTCATATAAAGCGACTACTTCGTATTTGAACCTGTATATAATGAGAACTAATGCCCGTTCCCAAAAGAACTTCAAGCTATAATTATGTAAAAACACTCTTAAATAAAATTGGAACGTGGTGTGAAAATTTCAAGCTAATCCATCGATTACTTTTCGAGTTTTGCAGACACAAACATATGACAAATGAAGATGAAGTATATATAAACACTAGCTGACCCGGCACACGTTGTTCTGCCATATAAATTACTAGTAGTTTTCCCGCGGTTTCACCCGCGTAAGTCCCATTCCCGTGTGAATATCGGGTTTCACCCCTTTCACCCCCTATATGGTGGAATTTCCAAAAAATCCTCTCCTAGTGCTCCCCTACACTCTCCAAGGAACATACATGCCAAATTTCAGCTTCTTGCGTTCAGTAGTTTCGGTTGTGCGTTGTCTGTCAGTCACTCAGTAACGGAAGAGTTTTATATATACATATAGATTTCTTAGCGGTATGAAATATACTTTACGACCTATTCTCATACCTACCAAATATACATAACAAATTCATAAAATCGGTCGAGCCGTTTCGGAGGAGTGCGACCACAAACATCGTGCCACGAGATTTTATAAATATATGTATATTATATTTACCTTTTACAGTGGCTTTCCCCGCCTTCGTAAGCTTGAAGAGCTTCACATGTGTAACATGCCATCTCTGAAGCGCATTGGAGCTGGCGCTCTAGCTGGCTTGGAGAATATTCAGCGTCTATACATAACATATAACCCAAGTTTGGAGTACATCGATCCTAAGGCCCTGGCCCGGCCTGATGATATCGGAGAGAACTATGACTGGCCTTTGGTTAAAGAGGTGAGAATCTTGTTGTTTGATTGTGTGGCGTTTTAGTGGATTTTGTGATCAAATTGCTATGCCAGTTCTCTAAGAGTTGTGAGTTTGATTTCTTGTGCGGGATAAAGGTTTGTGTGTTTTACAAATGGCTGTTTTAAATCATTTTATTCTTCTCTCACAGAGAAAAAAGTTTACAGAAGTTATTTTAACCTTGATAGGTACAATTCAAGAAGTGATAATCTGTATGAGAGACATGTTTCCGTACTAGGTAGAAACCTGTATGACAGATGACCAGCCTCTCCTAATTCTAGACAAGTAGGTACTATGGTAGTGTAATCTGTATTATAGTTTCCGTGTAATTTTTAACATGTGAGATGAAGAAATGAATTAATGAAAATATTTTAGTGATGTATCATTGAGTGAGTGTATAGAGTGTATATGTCAGAGAGTAAATATGGGTGTATGTGTATTGATGTAAGTAAGTACGCGTTGGATTGTGTGCGTGTGCTTGTGCATGAACGTGTGCGTGTGCGTGTTTGTGTTTGTGTATGTGTGCGCGTGCTAACCCTACGATAAATAGAATCTGTTTATTTTGGGATTAGAAACTGATAACAAGCTAACAGATGCATAAGCATCCAGTATGAATACTGAATCAGTGTGTTCAAGTATCTATGAAGGCACATATAGAAGATTTTCAGTCTGTTTGTAGTCAAGAGATTTATTTACTCATATGTGATATAAAGCACTTTGTAAAAGTTATTTCAATATTTGTTTAGGTTATTACGTATCTTATTATAGATTCTATTTTCATTAAAATATTATATGTATGAGGGTCTATTAGAAACGAAAGTACTTAAGTAAGAAATGAAAAGAAAAAATAAAATAAAAGCTTAACTAATACCTATCATAAAGGTGAATGTGAGTTTATTTGTTTATTAGTTTGTTTGTTACGCTTTCACGCCTTAACTACTCGACCGATCATCATGTAATTTCGCATACACGTTGTCAGTGGAACAGAAAAGGACATACATACATATACCTTTCATCCAGAAAAAGGTACTGTTTCTAATCTAACCTACATTTACGCGAGCGAAGCCGCAGACAAAGTCTAGTATTGTAATAATATTATTATTTGCAGCTTTATTTGCAATCTAACAACTTATCAGAAATAGACTCCCGTCTGCTATCTCGCTGGGACCTCCTGGAAAAGGTGGATGTTACCGACAACCCGTACCTCTGTGACTGTTCCACCCAATGGATGGTAGACCAGCTGGTTGGTACCGTCGAGAAGCAGGGAGGAAACTCCTCACTTATGGTGTAAGTATTTCGAACTATTATTCAGATGTGAGTGAGTGTGAATGACATTGCAACGGCAAATGTTCTCTATTCTGGAGAAAGGCCAGGTTACAAACACGTACGGTGTTTGTAACCTGGCCTTATGTATGGACCGCGTATGTATGGAATTTAATGCAAGAGAATAAGAAAGAGAGATATGCCAGAATTGTAAAAAGCGGTAATCAACAGGCCTGCCACGAAACGTAAATGACGAACTTAAGATCGCGCGTTCGTACAATAACACATTTATTCCGAAATTCTTCCTAAATTTCGGTGTACGTGGGTGTTACTACATAGTAAGGTGTTTTGTTCGGTTCGAAATTTCAGAAAGACATTTTCATGGTAAATCTAATTGTAATCTCTTCCTACCTCTTCAGGAAACTTCTTGGGGTCTGTGTATGTTTGTAGTTGCTGAACAAGCATTATTTGAAAGATTCTCAGTGGATGAGGTTATTTGACAAGGAACCAATTTTTACCATTGGTTCCTTTTGTAGAAAAAGTAGGCAAAAGTGATTATAGACTGGGCTGGCCATGTCTGCTGAGGAACTATAAGCCTCGGAAGGAATTAATCTTAGAGTGGAGATCATGAGTAGTGTTAAGGTGGGTCGATTTCAAAGCCAGTCAAAGGCAAAAAAATTATTGAGATTCCTGATGATTTAAAGTATTCATCTTTCTATTTTTATATCTCGTTCGTCCTGAACGTTACAGTCGAAAGGTTACGAGTTTGATAACCGAGTCGGAAGAAGCGTTGTGGGGTTTTTTGTAAGAAAATAATCAGCAACAGATCAAAGACTGGCAGGTTGCCTTATGTGAAACCCAAATCATATCTGGTGAAATATTGGTGCAATTCACGTTTTTCTACCTCTTCAGGAATATAGGCACAGAATACACAGTTGTGAACTAATGTATGTATTTTCCTTTTCAGTTGTCAAGAGCCAGTCGAGATGCGAGGCTACACGATGAAGCATCTTCATGAGATCCACCGCACCATGCGTTGTGTCGACAAATACGGCCACAGACCCGAGAGAGATGGCGCGATACTGCTCGGTCTACTCATTGGTAAGAACGAGATGAATGCTTTCCCTTAACGCCGTTTGGGTTCGAACTCCACACGACACAAACATTTATGTCGTCTACAAATGCTTTTTTCGAGTGTGGGTGTTCTTTGTGTACATTCTTTGAATGTATGTATGTAGAGTCCTCCGTCACACAGGTATTACTTCGTGTTTGAGTTTTATTTTTTATTTTATGTGACTAAGATGGCAAACTAGCATACGGCTCACCTGATGGTTAGTGGTCACCGTAGCCTATGGACGCCTGCAACACCAGAGGCATCACTTGCGCGTTGCCGACCCTTTAGGAAAGGAAGTGGGACGGAGAAGGAGCGGGAAGGGGGATAGAGGGTGATTAGGCCTTCGGCACTCTCACTCACCGAACGAAACACAACAGTAGGAATACTGTTATTTCACGTCGATATTCTGTGAGGGGGTAGTCCTTCCCCGGTCGAGCTGGCCCATTCATGCTGAAATTAGCAAGGTTCTTAAAAATAGTAAATAATGTCTCGTGTAGGTACCTAATATTCCTTTAATCAATATAGTCAGTATACCTTCAACCAGGCTACATTCGTATCCTGGTTGTTTTTGGAGATGTCCTTTTAAGGACCAACGCAGGTGACTCGTGTTTAGTCTTGAACGTCTTAGTGGGTAAATAAAGTTATTGATGTCTTGCTACTTTCCCTATGTCTTCCTTCTCCTATACATTCATTATTATCATATTAATTAAAATTTTCAACTTAATGCCTTGAGTGAATGGTTCTTACAATCAGATGGGGTATGAGCTCTGCCAACCAAGGCAATAACAAAAAACCATGCAGTCTTTGGGGACTGCCGATAGTAGTGAAAACTAAGTATGTATCTTATGTGGGGCCAGTCAGTGCAGACCGGCGACACTTCCACCCAGTGGGATCTTTTGTGTCGACACTCTCCCAATAACGACCGCCATAGATGTTCATGGCGGCCGGGACCGACGGCTTAACGTGCTCTCCGAGGCACTAAGAAAACTAAGTAACTTGTCAATAGTATCATCGAGCTATTAGATTATTATTTTTAAATTTTGAATGCGTTCGGTGATGATGAAGCGGGTTCCATGATTTTTGTTTACCCAAAAAGTGCTCAACGCGCCTAGAAGTTTTCACTTCAAAAATGTTGATCAGCAATTTACTTTTCAGCAATTGTTAAGAATATTAGTTTGTCTTACTTACCTTAATTTTTTTACAGGTGTTCTCCTCGCAGTACCGCTGATGTTGGGTTTGATGCTTATGTGGCGTCATGGTTACTTCGCGTGGTTGGGACTTCGAGGCCCAGTTGATGTATCGCGCGCCTTCTACAAACGGGCCCCTGCAGAGGACAATTATTTCTAAGTTTTAATTGACATTTGTATAAGACAAATTAGGATTTCTTTCCTTTTATAATATAAGCTTTAGTTAGTAAATAGACTATATTTTTTTAAATGCTGTTTGAATTTTGTTGTTGTACGGGTGGCTTAGCTGTTTAAGCGGTTGCCTTGCCAGTGTAGTGTGTTTGATGCCGACTCGAGACAAAAAATTTTTCTTTGTGTCCGTTGCTTAACACTTTCACGGACTTCTTCTCCCTTAGTCTTTATTATTTCCAAGTCACTTGGGATCTGCTTTTCTAGTCTAACCGGATTTGACTGGTAGCATTCAATTATGGCTGTCAAAATATATTTGTCTTCTGATTGCTATAATTAGGTACACGCGGCGAAATTATCTTTTTTCCTTTGTAAGTATTTGAGGGGAAAGTAGGCAATTTTGGATATGACAATGGATTTTGTGAGCAAATATATTCATAGATAAGTATATAGAGTGAAATTAAAATACTAATAAACTTTAATTACCCGTGTCTTCTTTGGATAATACTAAACAACTTTTGGTCCATCACATATAAAAAAAAATATTTATGCTCCCAGCCTCTCTCGCACAACACTTCCCGAAAGCGGTGTGTTGATTTTAGGTCGCACAAAACAGAGTGAGATCCTATTGGCGTCCACCACACGTGCCAAATTCCGTGTTGCTTACGAATAGTTTAATATAAAATGCGATAACAAAAATTCAATAACCCGGGACCTTATGCATAGCAGTCGCTTTCGCTACCGCTGCACCACCGAGACAATCATATCTTCTTCTCCATAGCCTTTATTATTCCCAAGTCACTTGGGGTCGGCTTTTCTGGTCTAACTTGATTTGACTGTATATCAGTTTTACACGGAGCGGCTGCCACCTGACCTCCGCAACCCGAAGGCTAACGATACCCTAAGGCTAGACCAGTGTCAGGATATTAGAGGGTGCTGAATTTCCCAACAACGACTGCCACAGATGTTCATGGCAGCCGGGACCGACGGCTTAACGTGCTTTCCGAGGCACGGAGCAGGCGATAATTGTCAATCAAAACGAACATAATTTCGAAAAGTCATATAACTTCCGAAAGTCAGAGGTGCGCGACGTGGGTACAAACCTGAAACCCTCTGCATTGCAGTCTGTTAGTCTCACCACTGAGCTATCGGCTCTTTTCTTTAATAGTATTTAGTAGTAGGGTAAAAGTTTTAAAATTTTGTGATAAAGTGTAAAATAAATAACGCGGTAAAATCCGTATATAGTAGTTTAATTTCAATGAATATTTTATTTATTCAGCACTGTTCACAATATGGTTAGTCGTAGATATAATTTCGTCATAAACAGTAAGTATGTTTTTAGACATTTCTACTTACACTACTTACTTACATATCACAAATACGCGCATGAGAACAACATCGATTTGGTTGTCAAGATTAAAATATATCAAGATAAGCACGGCTTGTGATAATTATCACGCTAATTAATTAGATAATTATTGTACAAATATTTGCACCTTATGCAGTAAAAACTGAAACCCAAGACATGCATAGCAGTTCGATTCTCGATGGCGTAGTGGTTAGTGTAACCGACAGCCACGCCTGACGTCGCGGTATCGATTCCCGCACAAGTCAAATATTTGTGTACATGGACATGGATGTTTGTCTTGGTCTGGGTGTTTCCATGTAATTATGTATGTATTTACAAAAAAAGAAGTACATATGTATGTTTATCCATTGTCTAGTTCGGCTAGATGGTGTTGTGTGTATGTGATAGAATATTACAATCTGGGTGTCTTCAAGTCACGAGTGAATAGGTATCATCTAGGCAAGCGTGCTTCATCGTCGACTGCATCTTCACTTAACATCAGGTGAGATCGTGATCAAACGTAAGCCGCTGCATAACCGACGCAATCAATTTGAATGACGTTATTAAAAATCTTATCCAGATACGATAAGTACATATATAGCGATATCTGACAGATCTGTATATACAGACAGATCTAAGTACTTTATGTGCTTCTAAATAGGCAATATTTTATAGCAATTGTTGGTTATCTCAAAACGCGCTGAATCAATTAGGTTAAAATTTTATATATGACTAGCTGTTGCCCACGACTTCGTCCGTGTGGACTTTAATTTATTACCCAATACCTACTTTTAATTGGTTATCTAATTTTAATATATAAAACTACAACTAAAGAAATTAATAAGTCTAACTATACCTATATAGGTGTAGTTAGCTATATATTCAAAAAATACATATGGTATCGCGGACTTTTTTGTAGATATTGATACGTTCTATAATACTGTAGAACATTTTTTTGTTCTATCATCAATAGTTTCCGCAGCGCACGCGATGACAGATTTTTTATGACTAATTTTTTCACACCTTGGGTTATATTATTTCATTTTATTTAAGGATCCCTATTTTTTTTTAAATGTAATTTAGCCTATGTCACTCAGTGAAAATGCAGCTTTCTAATGGTGAAAGAATTTTTGAAATCGGTCCAGTAGTTTTTGTGTGAAAACATTACAAACATACATACAAAAACACAAATGTTTCCTCTTTATAATATTAGTTTAGATCACCTATAAAGTATAATCAAAAAAAATATTTCTAAAATTAATTTATAATTAGCAGAGTCATCGCGTAAATAAACAAGAAACACATATCCGAATTAAGAAAATCCTCGTTTTTTTAAAGTCTGTTGGATCTGTTCTTTTGTTAATCTCCATTGCTACGCTAAACTGTTTTGTTGCAGCCTACATAATTCGCAGTCTTAATAAAACAGCGACTTAACTCGAAATTTGAAAGTAAGGCAATTTGGACTCTAATTGTATATGCTAAATTCTAATATTATGTTTGTGTTAAATCATTGCTATAGATTTCAAATTTGTTTAATCCAAAATACTGAGATAAGTCTCTGTTTTATTAAGAGTGCGATATACATAGACCTATACCCCATACAAGGTATGCAGAGATTTCTGATCTCCACATTTTGCCAATATATTTTTGGAGCCTTGGTAATAGTGGGCCGATTTCCGCTACATAGTAGCAACTTATAACGAGCTGTTACTAAGAATTTCCCAAAAAAAACACTTGGAAGGATCCGAGAATCGTACCCGAGACCCCACAAACATAAGCCCCATATACCACAAGTCAAGGTCACACTAAATGTGTAAATGATTACAAATATGTCTTACAATTACCGATAAGACATTATCAAAAATACTATCAAATGATTTATGTTGATAATCTAAGTATACTAATATTATAAAGCTAAAGAGATTTTTTGTTTGTTTGAACGTGCTTATCTCAGGAACTACTAATCCGAATTGAAGAATGATTTTAGTGTTGGATAGCCCATTTATCAAGAAAGGCTGTAGGCTATATAATATCACGCTACGACCAATAGGAGCGGAGCAGCAATGCAAAATGTTGCAAAAACGGGGAAAATTCTCTTATGTGAAGCAGACGAAGTTGCGCGGGTCAGCTATCTATACAAATATTTGTATGTTTGGTTGAACGCGCTAATCTCAGGAACTACTGTTCCGAATTTAAAAAATATTTTAGAGTTGGATAGCCCATTTATCGAGGAAGGCTATAGGCTATATAACATCACGCTACGACCCACGGGGGCGGCGCAGTAATCATAAACGCGGGTGAAGCCGCGGGCACATCTAGTCTATACTAATATTATAAAGCTGAAGAGTTTGTTTGTTTGTTTGTTTGGTTGAACGCGCTAATCTCAAGAACTACTTGTTCGAATTTAAAAATTATTTTAATGTTGTATAGCCCATTTATCAAGGAAGGCTATAGGTTATATAACATCACGCTACGACCAATAGGAGCAGTGCAGCAATGAAAAATGTTGCAATAACAGGGAAAATTCTCTTATATGAAGCAGACGAAGTTGCGCGCGTCAGCTAGTAATAGATATTTTAATTTACTATGAGTAATCTATTTGTCATGCTTAGTACTAAGCTGATATTATATATGGGTGACACAGCGGGAAAGAATGTAACTGCTGTGCATGAAGTTTCAGGTTCGAACGCCAGGTCGGCACAACAAAAAATTATTGGGCTTTTCTGTCATGAACTTCTCAAATACAGCCCGGAGTTAGGAAGTTGAAAGTGTTGACTATCCCCGTGCCTCGGCAAGCACGTGAAGCCGTTGCTCCTGCGCCTGATCTCTCTCCGGTAGAGTGGCAGTCCCATCGGATTAGGAGAGTGAGGGAAAAGAGAGTGCACTTGTGTTTGCGCACACACTTGTGCATTATAATATCTCCTGCGCAGATGGTTAGTCTCCGTTAATATTAGCCGCTATGATTGTGTTTCAGTTTGGAGGATCTTATATTATGTTATATTGATGATATTCTATTAACAGATCAGAAATTGTGCTGGTAGATGAAATAGGCTTATTCTGCAGGATCTAAACCCAAACTGTGGGTATACTACAGCTCTGTCATTCTTCATATCCTAATCCTAACTGAATGAACTGAAAACGGAACGAACTGCCTGCGTCGGTGTTTCCCGAGCGCTATGATATGTCCTTCTTCAAACGAGGTTTAAAGAGAGTTCTTCTTTCACGGTAGGCAGCGGCTTTGCTGTGTCCTGACATTGCTAAAGTCCATGAGCAGCGGTTACCATTATCCATCAGGTGGACCACATGACCGTCTGCCACCAAAGGCAATGAAAAAAAAGTTTATGCAGAACTGATAATATTATTACTATTTTAATGTATGCCAGTGTTTTTCCATACGATTCATACAAGCCAAGACGTAAGTAGAACCTAATCCTAATATTATAAATGCGAATGTAAGTTTGTTTGTGATGCTTTGACGCCTTAACTACTCGACCGATTATCATAAAATTTCGCATACACGTAGTCAGGGGAACAGAAAAGGACATAGGGTACCTTTCATCCAGAAAAAGGTACTGTTACTAAACTAGCCTACATTTACGCGAGCGAAGCCGCGGCCATAATCTAGTTCTTTATAATTATTACTTATTGGAGTATCTGTTTGTAATTTATTAAGAGTTTGAAAAATCTCTTATACAACGTCTTTGTCCGTCCGTGCGTCCGTCTGTCTGTTATACAACTTTTAACTCAAGAACCGTAAGAGCTAGAGACTCGCTGTCAACTCTATTCGACTCAGCATAGTCGATATACCCCCGAAATGACTATGACCTTTGACCTCTGACCATCACTGACCATCACCATCAAGGTCGTGTGGTAGGTATTACTTGACCTTTGCATTTTACTTGAACCATATTTCGAACTCTAAGATTTATGGCAATTCATTGCCGATTCTGACTTATTGAAATTAAACTGCTATATACGGATTTTATCGCGTTGTTTATTTGACACTTTATTACAAAATTTTGAAAATTGTTACACTACTACTACTATTAAACTTTACTAATTTTTAAGCTAATTAAATTATTATTAAACTATTTAGATTTTATTTATTTTTACACTTTCCTGACGTTTCGGTTGCTTTTCAGCAACTGTCTCAATGTTCCAGTGTAGTTATTTCAAAGTACCCGAACATAATTTAATCATTGGTGTTTCTATTTACACAGAATGAGCTCAAAGTATCATGAAGTCTAGCTGTGGTTTGCTTCTTCTTGGGTTTGACTATTTTTATTACTGGATCCCAAGCTGGTGGTACATTCCAACCATCTTCTCTATTAAAATTAGGATGTTTTTTGATTTCAATAGCCTCGCGAAGCATCCTTGGTAGGAATCGGTGTTCTTTAGCGAGAATCTGCGGTTTGTCAAATCTCAGGTAGTGGTTGGTCCCCTGTTGCACATGTTCACACACAGCAGACTTCAACGAGCGTTGGTGTTTTACATCAGCTATGTGTTCTTTTATGCGGGTGCCTATGTTTCTCTTGGTTTGACCAATGTATGAGAGTCCGCAGTCACAATCTATTTTATAGACCCCTGCATCTTATAAAGGTAGTTGGCACTTGACGGATGGTAAACATTGACTTATCTTCGTTGGCGGCTTGAAGTATGTGTTGATTGAAGCTCGCTTCAAGATGTAGCCAAACTTGTCAGTGACACCCCTTACATAAGGCAGTATAGCAGGCTGGCGCTCGACTGTGGCTGGCTTTTCTCGGGATCTGTGACAGCGGCGCAGCTATTGGAGCTTGTTGTCTTGCAGTACTTGCTTGACATGTTGAAGCTCGGCGTCCAGGTGTTTCTTGTCACAGATCCCATGGGCTCTCTGAAACAAAGACATTCCCACGGTAGCTAACTGTTTAGGATGGTGGTGAGATTCACCGTTTAAGTACCTATTTGTATGGGTCTTTTTCCTATATACAGTGAGGCTCAAAGTATGATCAGGATTCCTGATGACAAGTACAGCTAAGAAAGCTAATGAATTATTTGCCTCTAATTCTACAGTAAATTGGATTCTCACTTGTTTATAAAACACTATTATTACATAATTTTGAAACTTTAAACTACTATTGTTAAACACTTTCACTAGTTACTATTTACTTCTATTTAAGCTATTTAAATTATAAAACTATTTAGATTTAATTTTACCCTTTCCCCAACGTTTCAGTTGCTGTACAGCTTAAAATTACAAAATTATGAAATAAAATATTAGTGTTTTATAAAAAATTTACAACGCGATAAAATCCGTATATACTTGTTTAATTTCAATATACAGAGTGATTGGTAAAAGACTAGATATATTGAAGGAGGGTATACAGGAATTGATTCTGGACGCGAATATCTAAAAAAGTTGGTGCTTAAAATTTGACCTAGTTATCTAATAAAAACTTAATGTGCGGACATTCTTGCGCATATACCAAAGCTGCGTAACAAACGACGAGCCGATTGGTCGTGCGACCTTGGTAATTGCACGAAACGACTCGGTAGCCAAAACCTCCGCTCCCGTCCCCCGCTACCGCACCCCGTACTCTCCCGAATTGCTTAGTCACAGCGCACGCGCAGATTGTTTTGAACGTCCGGTCCTCGTAATAACTTTCGTGTTTCGCAAAAATCTGTGCCTTATCTGCATAAAACACTATTAGATACTGTTATCTGTGATTTCTGTGAGTTAGTTATGAGTTTCCGAGTATTGAAAATGTCATTTTCAAACGAATAGTACTGGGAAATGGTTCGTGCATATATTATGCTCGTGCAAATGATAGTGTGCGAGGTGCAATACGTTTGTATCGAGAGTTGTTTCTGAACCGCCGAGTACCTACGTACCACGTAATGTTAAGTGTAAACCAACGTTTACGTGAATTTGGTCAATTTACCATGCTAGCGCACGCCAAAGGCCGACGCAGAGAGCCCTACCCGGTCCACCTACAAGAACAAATTCTCGAGTACTTCGAGCGCAACCCACAAGCGAGTACTCGAAATGCTGCTCGTCACTTCGGTATCTCGCAGTGGACGGTGTGGAATATTCTCCACCAAGAAGGGTTGCAGCTTTATCATTTTCGAGGCTACTTTCACAAATCTTGGGACGTTTAATGTGTACAATGAACATGGTGGAGTCATTCGAATTCCTATGCAACTTGTCATATAAATTTTCATGAAGGTTTTCTTTGCAGGTTACATAGATTTTATTTTATACGTTACGTCTGTCCATGAATTATCATGTTCTTAAGTACGTACAATGTTTAACTAGTCACACTGTATAACATTCGCGTAAACATAAGACAATATTATGTAAATCCATACAAACAACAAATCTAATATTTCCTCTTTATAATATTAGTATAGAGTATAGATAACAGTGTTAATAATTATGCATGTTATAACACCTTAAAATTTTGTGCATTTAGTCACAATTAATGATTTTATTTAGTTATATAGAAATAATGTCACAACTACTGGATTTCCAAATAAATAAATAAATCAATATTCATGAATAAAGATTATCTACGAATATCTTGATAGTGCTAGCCGCGCAGTGTTGTGGGTTTGATCCCCACGCGGGACAAAAATTTGTGTGCTCCACAAATGGTTGTTCCGAGTCTGGGTGTTCTTTGCGTCTGTTGTTTAAATGTTTGTGAAGTCCCCCGCGACACAGGAGTTATTCCTAGTGCGAGAGTTGTCATTATGATAATAATAAAAAAACAGTGGCAAGACACTTAAACCACGGGGCCATCCATGCATTCAACTATTCAATATATAATCTGCTAATCAGATAACTTTATACGCTAATAAAAATAGTTTTAGCACCTACATCCATATTTTATTTATTGCCGGATATAATCATGGCTCAGTATACTATCCGAAAATCATATCTTATTGGTGAAGACTATGTTGCCAGTGATGACTTACGGCTCATAGACGTGGTCGCTCACTATGGACCTTATCAGAAGGCTCAAGGTCACGCAAAGGGAGATGGAGAGAGCTATGCTCGGAGTTTCCCTGCGGGATCGAATCAGAAATGAGGAGATCCACAGGAAAACTAAAGTTGCCGACATAGCTCTCCGGATCGCCAAGATAAAGTGGCAATGGGCAGGGCACATAGCACGCAGAATCGATGGCCATTGGGGGCGGAAAGGTTCTAGAGTGGCGGCCACGCACCGGAACACGCAGCAGAGGTAGGCCCCACAAGGTGGACCGACGACCTGGTAAGGGTCGCGCGAATCGGTTAGATGCGGGTGGCCCAAGACCAGTCTGTGTTGCAAACCTTGGGAGAAGCCTATGTCCAGCAGTGGACGTCTTTCGGCTGAGATGATGATGATGATCATGAAAGACTATGTCGACGGTGCAGCGGCCTTCTTCTTGCTTTCTAAAATGGTTCGATTCCCGAGTCGGGATAAACGGTAATGAGATTTTCTGTCGAGAATATTTTGGTATCAGGAATCTTGAACTGTAGGTACTCAGTAGACGGTAATAAGCACGACCCCTATGCGGTAAACAAAAATGAATATGAAAATATTTTTTATTCATCTAGGTCACAAAGTAACACTTATGAACGTCAAGGTTACACTAATTAACCTATAATGTGAATTTACATTGACCTGTTGCCACGTTCAGCAAAGCAAGGGCGTAGAACCAATGTGAAAAACGGGCAAGAAACTCACGGGAGCTCTTCTTAAGCGCACATTTTCCAATGCTTCTTATTTTACAAACTTTTTCAGTAAGTAGAGACAACCATTACACCATTTTTCTACTACCGAATTGAACCTTCTAAACGTGCCTTTAAATTTTATAATTGAACCTTCTTGCTTCCTTTTATCTATATTTACTTCTATACTAATTTATATATAAGTTTGTTTGGATGAACGCCCTAATCTCAGGAAATACGAGACCGTATTGAAAAAAAATAATTTTTTTTAACAAATTTATAATATATTCACCGGATATCCTAAAACGATAAATTATAAATTCTTTTAGTGTTGGATAGCTCATTGATCGAGGAAGGCTCTAGGCTATATAACATCACGCTACAACCAATAGGAGCGGCGCATCAATGAAAAATATTGCAAAAATGGGGCGAAATGCTCTTATGTGAAGCAGACGAAGTAGCGGGGGTCAGCTAGTAGCAGATATAGGCGTGAGACTGTCAATTTATGTATGTATAAATACATAAATTGATACGCCTAATGAGAGTTGGACTGTCACACTGAGGTCTCGAGTTCGATCTCAAGGCACGCACCACGGACTTTTCTAATTTATGTGTGCATTAAATAGTTAATTATCGCTTGCTTTAATGATAAAGGAAAATGTCGTAAGGAAACATGCATGTCTTCTTAGACATGCAGGTTTCCTCACGATGTCTTCGAGAACACTATGGACAATTCTTGTTCTCTATAATGTTCTCGAAGATTTGTGAAGTCTGCCAACCCGCACTGAATCAGCATAATGGACTGTGGCTTATATCTTCTTACACTGAGAAGAGGCTCGTGCCCAGCAGTGGGATAGTTTAATACAGGGTTGATGCTATAAGTACAGTAACGTGACTGTGATCAAAATCATTTTTTTTAACATGCTGACTTCAGTCTGTTGTTTTGTGACGTAATTGAATTCATGTGACTGACACTCCCACATTATAAATCGATTACAATACAACTTAAATTAACTTCTTAACTTTATTTATGAGAACTAATGATTTCTTATCTTACAACAAAATACTTTATCTTTAATTCATATAAGCGAGGTTATATACATATATATATATATAATTCTACTGTACATGTGTATCTCACTGAACTCCTCCTAAACGGCTGGACCGATTTTGATAAAAAAAATTGTGTGTGTTCATGTGGATTCGAGGATGGTTTGGTTTTTTTTTTATCTCTTTTTTGTTTGTACGGGTCAAAGTCTGTCGGGACAGCTAGTATATATGTATATGTATATAATATTATCTTTGTACATAAACTGTCCCATTGCTGGGCACGGGCCTCTGCTCATTGTGAGGAGAGTTAGGTCATAGTCCATCACGCTAGTCTAGTGCGGATTGGCAGATTTTTGTTACGCCTTCACGCCTTAATTACTCGACCGATCATCATGAAATTTTGCATACACGTTGTCAGGGGTACAGAAAAATACATAAGGTACCTTATATCTTTACCTCTTCTTCTCTCTTAGCCTTTATTATTCCCAAGTCACTTGGGGTCGGCTTTTCTGGTCTAACCGGATTTGACTGGATATCAGTTTTTACACGGAGTGGCTGCCGCCTGACCTCCGCAACCCGAAGGCTAACGATACCCTAAGGCTAGACCAGTGTCAGGATATTAGAGGGTACTGACTTTCCCAATAACGACTGCCATAGATGTTCATGGCAGCCGGGACCAACGGCTTAACGTGCTCTCCGAGGCACGGAGCAGGCGATAATTGTCAACCAATACGCACATAATTTCGAAAAGTCATATAACTTCCGAAAGTCAGAGGTGCGCGACGTGGGTTCGGACACGAGACCCTCTGCATTGCAGTCTGTTGGTTTCCCCACTGAGCTATCGCTGCTCCTTATATCTTTACCTGAGAGATAAAAAATGAACTTAACTTAAATTTATTTCTATGTTAAAATATTGATTTATTATATTTCTAATATGTTAAAATAACAAAAATGTATACCCATATGTATATATAAATAATATTTATATGCCAATGATACAGTATAATGTGTCGCTGTTCTTCAAAATAAGTGTAACATACATAAAACCACATTTGATGCAAATAAATATTATATTCTATTCCATGCGTATGTAGATTCAGAGAGATTGGTTTTGGTATATATGGTGGACCGTTGTGTCCTTATCAGCGATAAGGTATCTTGGGCAAAGAGTAAAAAATGTGTAGATATTTCTGTTAACTGGTTAGTGCCTAAAGTACATATTACAGGGTCATATAAGTAAACGTTGTGCAAGTGATAAAGTAATCGTCGTTTCTTGGTATTTTGAATTGGTAGCGCAGTCACCTTTTGGCAACGATACCTTTTATGGTTTAAGAACTTTATTCTCATAAGAATTACAATAATTCACTTACTAAGAATCCATATTTACAATAAATGAGCGTACAGAAAAATAGACGAAAGTAAAACTTTATATAAACATAAAGTGGGTAAACTTATAATTTTATGTTAAACGTATCACTGTCAACATCACCAACCTAGCAAACACGGATCTAAAGTAACAAACACAAATACAGCTAGATGTGGCTATCATGGCAATGAAGGCAGGAGGTTTAGATGAAAATACTACGTGATGTGGCTCCGGTGTGCTTGCTAAAGAATGTGTACACGGCTCTTTGCGAGTCTATCGTAACTTACTGCATCGCGGCTTGGGGAGGCTCTGCTGCATCCCATCTAATAAATCTGGAAAGAGCCCAGCGTGCTGTTCTGAAAACTATGCTGAGAAAGCCTTTCCGTTTTCCTACGACGCTCCTGTATAAAGAAACTGAATTACTAAGTGTTAGAAAGCTTTTTATACAAAAAATAACACTTTTAACACATAAGTTTGTTCTTACCTCTAGTGACTACGAGGACATGATCAGGAAACGGGTTTTTAAACTACCTATTATTAAGACAAATACTGCTTTTGCTAGGCGGTTCTGTGTCTTTCTGAAGCCGTATATTTATAATAAAATGAACAGGCTATTGCCGTTAGCCAACTTATCCGTGCGCGATGCTAAAATAGCTGTAAGAAAAAAATTGCTTACCTGGACCTACAACGACACCGAGAGCTTTTTAAAGTCTTTAATTTGATTGTTGTTATTTTTACTAAATAGTTTTGCATTGATTTCCTGTTTTTGTGTATGAAATTTGTTGATAATATCGCTGTATTTAATTATTCTTTTTCCTTTTCTTTTTTATTTGTATAAATTCTAATAGTTGCATGTTTACTTTTTCTGATTTGTTTGTATTATTATTTAAATATTGTCATTTATTCGTATTGGCAAATTGTAATTTAAAGCTTTCCTGCGTGACAGGCTTTGCCTAGTGCAGGACGCTTTGCAAAATCTGACATAATCAGGTTCTTTAAATAACAATATATAATTTTTGATAAACTGTCACTTATTATAAGAACTTGTATATTATGTACTTATTGGCAATAAATTTATTATTATTATTATTATTATTATTATGTATTTTTTTACTCTAAATATTCTAATGATTTATATTTATGTATATATAGAAGACAATATTATATATTGTAGTTATTTTCAAGTTTGTTTTGGGATTTTTCTTCTGTGTTCTTAGCTTACAATGAATACTATATAACTTGTTAGCTTGTCTGCTACCTTTTATAGGTAAAAATGGTCTTTCAAGTTTGTCTTAAGAACGTAAGGTTATTGACTTTGACCACTCTGTAAGTATGTGTAGATAATATACTTGATACAGATAAATTTGTCAAAGAATACATGACGTAGGTATTACTTTACTATACAGTATGTCCATCATAAGGTACTTGACAATAAGAAAGAAAGAAATAATCCTTTATTGCCACAAAGAAACATGACTACATATTTTTCTTACAAAATATCGACATAATAATAAAAAAGACAATTAAATTTATTTCATTTTATTTCATTTATTCAATACAAAAAAACATTGTGTAGAATTTTAAATTTACATACTAAATGTGCACATATAATTACAATTCCCGCACAAGTCAAACATCTGCGTGCATGAACACGGATGCCCGTCTCCGTCCGGGCGCCTCCATGCACAACATCTATATAAAAAAAATTAAGTATATACATGCATGATCATCCACTGTCCAGCACCCACAGCACAAAGCTCTGCCCAGCCCGGGTCAGACGGTGCCGTGCGCATGTGGTAGAATATCATGTGGAAATAAAGAGTTCGTAAGTAAAAATAGATACATATTATACTATTGTGCCAACAAATGCCATTCAGCATCGATGTTGTGATAAAACTGACGTGATATCGCAACACTGATTAACAATAACACTGCTATGTAATATGTAGATCACAGGCAAGTATTATTATATAAATTACTAGTAGTTTTCCCGCGGTTTCACCCGCGTAAGTCCCGTTCCCGTGTGAATATCGGGTTTCACCCCTTTCACCCCCTTCGGGGTGGAATTTCCAAAAATCCTCTCTTAGTGCTCCCCTACACTCTCCAAGGAACATACATGCCAAATTTCAGCATCTTGCGGTCAGTGGTTTCGGCTGTGCGTTGTCTGTCAGTCACTCAGTAACGGAAGAGTTTTATATATATAGATTGTTATAAATAACTTGAAGAGAAAGCTTTGTACTCTTTTAGCATATGACATCACATACTATTCCACGCTCAATAAAATCATATTTTATGCTCGGAGAATATGAGATTTGACGTAGCATAAACTTTATAATATCGAAAAGAAGTGCAGAAGACCAAAATTTATAGAAAATAAATATATAATATACAATAATAAGAATAAATTTGAGCCACTGGTGACCATTAGTATCCTTCAAGACATTAAATTGCACGGATGGCATATTCTACCACATACACACAACACCATCTAGCCCAAACTAAGCAGAGCTTGTACTATGGGTTCTAGACAATGGATAAACATACATATATACTTTTTTTTTTGTAAATACTTATTTATTATACATAGAATGATTGTTTACACCGTATCGAGTGTTGTGGGCTCAATTCAGGACAATAATTTGTGCGATACACAAATAGTTGTTGTACGACGGAGTCATATTTTTGTAAAGCGTTTAAAGTTTTGTAAAATCGCTCGCCTCCCATCCCTCGCAGTATTATAAATTATTGATAGTGCGACAAATGTGTTATATAATAATAATAATGTCCTCCAGACCGAATTTCGGCCACGGCGGCCAGTCTTAACAGAAACTGGCCATCTGCGCAGGAGATATTATAGTGCACAAGTGTGTGCGCAAACACAAGTGCACTCTCAGTTCCCTAACTCTCATGATCCAATGGGACGGCAATCCGACACGAAATGTGTTATATAAGCTAGCTTTAGCGTAAGTTACAGACATTTAAAATCGTGGTGTAACCTGCCATAAAGTGTTAGGCAAGCAACTTCTTAAATGTCCTGTCTAATCTAACCGATATCTTAGTCTTTGATACGAATTATCTTAAGGAACCAATTTTTTACCTTTATCTGTATATATACGCCATTTTAAATAATATATCAGTATTTTTTATAAAACTTAGCGTTAAGACGTTTATTTCAAAATGATTTGCAATAAGTTATTCGTTTTAAGTGTGATTTTGATAGTTTTAGTGACTTTTAATTGCAGTTTATCACAAATGGTAGATGCAGGTAATTATAACATGCGTTTATACTATAATAATATAATAATAATATTTATTTAAATAATAGGTACAATAATTTATAATAAATGACTAATTAATTTATAAAATACATTTGTTGTTGTTTGCCCGAACTAGATTAAAATACTAGCGACCCGCCCCAGCTTCACACGGGTAGTTCAAAACCTTAACAAATTATAGACCTGAACCTTCCTCATGAATCACTCTGTCTATTGGTGAAAACCGCATGAAAATCCGTTTAGTAGTTTTTGAGTTTATCGCGAACAGACAGACGCAGCGGAGGACATTGTTTTATAATGCGTAGTGTTAATATAAACTCTGATTTGAGATTGTTTTATCTCTGTTACCAGTGCTGTTACCGGTTAACTTTTGGGTATTTAGGCGTTTAGTGACCTTCTCACGCTGAGAAGAGGCTCTTGCCCAGCAGTGGGACAGTTTAATACAGCGCTGATATTATATGGAACACATAAGGAAGGGTTATTTTATAATAATCGACGATTATTGTAATGACAAAAGTCATAAGACAAGTTTTGTACGTACAAGTTACTGTACTCATTATTAAAGCAGGATTTATAATCAATCAATCATGTAAAAGCCAATTTTTTGACGTAAATTTGTGCCTATGGTTTGTTCCGCATTCGGCCCTCATGTTTCGTCCCAAGCGTAGAATTACGCATTCGTCCCAAAGTATTTCCTTTTATGCCTCTAAATTTAAATAAATATTAATTTCTTAATGTAATTCAGATTTTCCAGATTAAGTTCCTTTTTTGTCCCTGTCCCCTTTTTTTGTATGGACTTTTTGTTGTATCGTCACCCGAAAAAGTATTCTAAAATACCTCGTTGATCTCTCAGTAAAACTTTGGGCTTTTGATTGCATGACATCACGAGCCTGACAACGAAAGAGTAAAAATTATATTTGACCATTTTTTGTTTTGTTAACCATATGTACAAAAATGTAGGACGAACAAGGAATAATTTAAAAAGTGGGTCAAATGGGACCATTTTGAAAAGTGGGACGCAATGTAGGGGCAAATTCGGAACAAACCGTGTCTGGTTGTGCTTACGTTATGCTAATGACTGCACTAAAAATGAAAACATGAAAAATAAAGATAAAATATTAACTGTGTTTTTGTATAAGTAGTTGTAAGTAAGCCTAAATAAATAAAACACACGCTAAGGGGACCACAGAAAGTACCGTCTGATGTAAAGGTTAGCCGGTACTTTTTTAGACCTGTCACGATCGTTGACAATCATAAGACCGTGCGAAAGGCAAAATGGTGACCACTTTTCAAAATTATTTTTAAGTAATCTATACTAATATAATAAGCTAATATAAGGTACTTAGAGTAGGCGGAACAGCTGCCCCTTCGATGGGACTATTGCCCCACCCTCAGTACAGAGTAGGCTCTGTCTAAGACAGAAGAGCACAAAAAAAAAAAAAAAAAAAAAAAATATATATATATATATATATATATATATATATATATATATATATATGTATGTATCTTATGTGGGAGACAGTCAGTGCAGACCGGCGACACTTCGACCCAGTGGGATCTTTTGTGTCGACACTCTCCCAATAACGACTGCCATAGACGTTCACGGCAGCCGGGACCGACGGCTTAACGTGCTCTCCGAGGCACGGAGCAGGCGATAATTGTCAATCAATACGCACATAATTTCGAAAACTCATATAACTTCCGAAAGTCAGAGGTGCGCGACGTGGGTTCGAACCCGAGACCCTCTGCATTGCAGTCTGTTGGTCTCCCCACTGAGCTATCGCTGCTCATTATATATACATATATATATAATAAGCTGAAGAGTTGGTTAGTGTATTTGTTGTGCGTTTCAGAAAATTCGTATCTCATTAGATAGCCCAATTCCTGAGGAAGGTTCTAGACTACATAACATCACTCTAGGAACCACGATACCAGTAATCACAAAACGTGGGTAAATTGTAAGGGGTAGATAATTTTTAATTATATTTTTTTTTTGTTTAAGAGATTACTCCCGCGCTAGGATTAAATCCTGCTTCGGCGGATTTTAAAAACATTTAAAATGGGACACAAAGAACACCCAGACTCGGAACGATCGTATGTGGATCACACAAAGTTTTGTCCCGTGTGGTATTCGACCCACAACATTTGGCGCAGTGTCAGTGGCGAAGCGATCATTCTAACCACTGCGTCATCCGATCCGTGCAGTCATTTGAATAAACAGAGACGTTAGAAAGATAAGATTCTTACTTAATCTTGAATTTCTCATTGTAGAGTACCCAGAAATTACATTAACCTCACAAAATATCCGTTAACTAAAGCGGGCATTGCCATGGATAAATTGGGTGACATAAAAAAAAGTGCCCGCGGTTTCACCCGCGTTTATGATTACTGCGCTGCGCTCGTTGGTCGTAGCGTAATGTTATGTAACCTATAACCTTCCTCGGTAAATAGCCTATCCAACACTAAAAGACATTTTTCAAATGGAACCAGTAGTTCCTGAGATTACCGCGTTCAACCAAATAAACAAACTCTTCGGCTTTATAATATTAGTATAGATTACTCCTATACCAGTCGCGGACGTAAAGAAAACCAACCTCAAATAACACTTTGGTGACAGTGGAATCGAATTCAAGACCTCACGCATTCTCAACCTATGCTGTATCGGTAGAGAGCAAAACAATTTTTTTTATTTTAAATATTATGATCGACTTGCGTTTCAAATTACTAGTATTCTTGTGAACCTCTCCAGCTAAGCTAGAATGCTTGTATTAGGAGTGGGTTCACGTCAGCAGTGCATTGGGTGGGATTCGAACCCGCGACCTCTCGATCGCAAGTCCAATGCCTTAACCATTGGTCTACCGCCGCTTTTAAACACTCATTTTAAGCGTTCGACTGTCGCGATAGCAATAATTTCTGAACCGTGGTGAACTTTACAAACATTCAAACAACGGACACAAAGAACATCCAGACTCGGAACAAATATTTGTGGATCACACAAATTTGTGTCCTGTATCATCGAACTCATAACACTCAGCGTTGGTGACCATTAAAACCACTACACTACATCATTTCAGGTGTAGAAACAACAGATGTGCCGACAGAGACGGAAGAGCCCTCACAAACGATATGTACGGTGTGCGCATGCGCAGACAGTATCGTAAATTGCACCAATCTGAACATCAGCGCACCCTTTGAGTTAACCGATTGGGATGGCAAGTACTTACGTTCAATTAATATCTACTAATAATGTTCTCCACACCGAATTTCAGTCACGGCGGCCAATCTTAACGGAGACTGGCCATCTGCGCATGAGATATTATAGTGCACAAGCGTGTGCGCAAACACAAATGCACTCTCTGTTCCCTATCTCTCATGATCTGATGGGACGGTAATCCGACACGAATGGAGAGAGATCAGGCGCAGGACCAACGGCTACACGTGCTTTCCGAGGCACGTGGGTGTTTAATATCCCCAACTTCCTAACTCCGGGCTGCTATTAAGATTTCATAATAGAAAAACCCAATAACTTTTTGTTGACCCGACTCGGGATTCGAGCCCGAGACCTTATGCACAGCAGTTGCAATTACTACCGCTGCGCCACGGAGGCAGTTATACTAATATTAGGTACTTAACTATAAAATTTGCGTTTATACCAGGACTTGTAAATTATTAATCATAATATGAATTAATTTTCAAAACAGCCCTCGGATTTTCAAAATTAATTAAGTTATTAATAACTATCCCGCGACTTACGCGTGAATTTTAATTAAATAAAACAAAAGTAGTCTCAGTAACTCCTTATAATATCAGCTATCTGCCAGTGAAAGTTCTGTCAAAATCGGAACAGGCGTTTAAGAGATTAGCCGCAACAAACAGACAGACAGAGAGACAAAAAATCTCACTGGCAGATAACTGATGTTATAAGCAGTAACATAGGCTACTTTTATTTTAGAAATAATTAAAAAGCCGTCAAAAATAAATATTTTTTTTTTTGTTTATCATGTATATGTTTATCCACGCGGACTAATTCGCCTGTAACAGCTAGTTTCAAATAAAACTTTATATTTCCAGGTCTTGCAAGTTTCAAACCCATAACAGTAGACCTAAGTGGGAACCCACTGATATCGGTCTCGAGGATTAGCAAGTTACCGATACAACTACTGAACTTATCCAACTCAGAGATTGAAGTCGTCGAAGACGCAGCATTTATTTATCTAGAAGATTTAAAATCTTTGGATCTCAGTAGAAATAAGATTTCTACTACAGATTTAAGTAAAAAAGTGTTTTTTGTGAGTATTGATAACCTACATATTATTATATTCTTTGTCCTATATAGGTACGGTGTAACGGAAAGGTGTGGTCAAAATTTTTATTTTTTGTAGTATATAACACATCATTAGGTCCAGCAGGGTTTTTAAAAGCTGTGACGTCAGCAGAGCTGACGTCACTATTCTCAATAGATAGATCACTCATAGCAAACAATGAAACACGCTTTCGATAATAAACACTTATAATTCTTAAGCACAATCTTAATCTTAACTATGTAGCAACATAGTAAAAATCAATATTAAATTTAGTACTCACAAGATTACAATTTTATGAAGAGTTCTTGCCTCCGTGAGAACTCGTAATAGAATGCTTGACTTTACAACGCCAAACGCGCTCAAGATGGCGGGCGTTGGGAGGTCAATACACAATCACAATATCCTCTCCCCCTCGGACCGCTAACGCGTACAGTCGTATGCACCCGTGCGAATTTTTATTAATTTATTTTGAAAAATCAATAAGTTAAATTACGAGCAAGTACTAGGCGCGCAGAATCCAACGAAGATTGACTCAGCGAACGCAGTGTAGTGGCGCGGCCCGAAAAGGACAGCAACACACGAGACGGATATACTATCCTGAGCATCGCTGCGCACACGTCACACCGCCGCGCGCCGCCCGCCGGCCGCTCGTCGCTCGCCTCCTAGTGTGAGTACGCCTTGTAACAGTGGGCAGCGCACCCACACAAGCCTGCGCGCTCCGTTCGCCACTTGCCATTCACTAGCGCACGCGATTAGTCGGTAAATTTTGTTGCAAGGCGCAATATTGATACTATATAACTAAAAATGTCTGTTAAACGCACACCACCGAAAAGTAGTTCAAAACTACTCACTTCTCCTGTTCATTACGGATCTGATCCAGCACTCTATTCGCTCGAAAAACAGGAATGTGCTGACCTAAACATTACTAAGAGAAGCAAACGCCGTTTGAATGATCCATCTAACGCCGCCGACATAACGCTATCTGATCTAATGGCAAGGATGGAAGAGATAAAGAAACAGCAGGATGCTAAGTTCGCGTCATTAGAATCATCTATAATCCAATCTCTATCAACTCAAAATGATGAAATGAAGGAGTCAATAATGTACCTTTCGGCAAAATACGATGATGTTCTCAGTAACCTATCATCACTCCAACATGAAAATAACGTTTTTAAAACTCACATTAAAACCCTTGAAGCGAAGTTGGAGCAGTTTGAGATTAACGCTCGCTCATCCACAGTAGAGCTTAGAAATGTCCCTGTATCAGAATCTGAGACTAAGGAACACCTAATTGAAATCACAAAGAAAGTTGGCACGCTTGTCGAGGTCCCGGTTGGAGACTCGGATATACGAGACGTAATTCGGATGAAGCTTAAAAACAAGGCACCCGGCCCGGTGTTAGTGGAATTCACCTCGACTATAAAGCGCGAGAGGTTTTTAAGAGCCACAAGAAATTTTAATAAAAATAACATCGATCAACGGCTAAGTACGTCTAGTCTCAGTATTAATGGACCAACTAAATATATATTTGTATCTGAATCCCTCACTGCAACAGCGCGACGACTACATTACCTGGCTAGAATGTTTGCTAAAGAGTACAATTACGAGCACTGCTGGACATCCTTTGGCAAAGTATACCTGAAGCATAGATCTAATGAGTCCCGCCTACGTATAAGCAGCGAAGAAGACATCGAAAAGCTGAAGAAAACTATTTGACTAGTTAGATTTTTAATTTTTATAATTACTTTAAATAATTTTACTGCATGCATAGTACTTCACTATCTTTACTTGGATACTGCTATTCTTTTCCTATGTTTTATTGTCTACCATATTCATACATATAAACACTTTTGTAACATTGATAACATACACAAAACAAACATAGCTACTAATACACTACATTCGCAAAATCTTGAAATTTACTACACATTACAACTCCCCTACGCACGTACAAAACACAACAACATAACTACTCCAAACCGCTATGTCACACTACTCTATACGAACAACTACACATCCCAGCCCAATTTCAAATGTTATACCAAAATCTTACTTCTTAACTCGGAGAAAATAACTAAAAGCCTAACAATAACTGCATACGTTAACAAGCATTCACCCACTATTCGATAACGCCCAAGACAATATTAACAACATAGACGCGGTATCTGTCTCTGACTCGTCCTGCTGCGACCTGGATGACTGTACTCCTACTAACTTTATACCTGAATATTCGCTCAAGGTCCTAAACCAAAACATTAGGAGTATCTCGAAAAATATCAACGGGTTCTACACTATACTGTCTAGAACAAAGGTAGACTGGGACGTAATAGTCTTAACAGAATGCTGGTTACGTACTGCCCCAAATATTCCTAACCTGACGGGCTACAATCATTTCCAAACCACAGATAATCTTACGCAAAATGAGGGCGTCGTAGTTTATGTACGCGAAGACCTTAATGTTTCTATAGAAGAACCGTATTTTCCGGGTGCTAACGGATTGCTAATAAAATTTGATAGTAACATTATCATACTAGCGTTATACCGCCCCCCTGGCTACAGAGACATACTGAACTTCTTGAATAACTTGGGTGATGTACTACTAAGAATAGAAAAATACGATAACATCGTGATTACAGGAGACTTAAACATCAACATTCATCCCGACCACCGAGACTCAGACAAACTCGCTTACCTCACTCTACTAGCCGCCTATGGCTTGCTACCAGCCCACACTATACCTACTCGACAGAATGCATGCATAGACCACTTTATGCTAAAGACTGTACTGCCTGCCTCAGTCCTGGTAGCCCATTCCGCTTTAACCGACCATGAAACCGTCATGTTATTCCTCACAACAAAAACTAAAACAACAGTCGCCAAAAGAACAATAACCCGTATTAACTATGTGCAATTAGATAAAGACTTAAAACAAATTAACTTTAACGACATATACAACATGCAAGACGCAAACCTGGCAGCTGTTACTATGGTGAATCTTATTAGACAAGCTATTAAAACTAACTCAAAAACGGTTAAAGTGCCAAACAGAAAAAAAATTGTTAAGGATTGGATCACCCCGGGTTTTCTTCGATGCATACGACACAGGGACAACTTACACAAACAATACAAGAAAACACCCAACAATGAAATTTTAAAACTAACATATTCTAGATATAGAAACTATTGCAATAAGCAGCTTAGAAATGCTAAAATAGAGTATGATAAACAAGAAATACACAAAGCGGGGAATAACATGAAGCAACTATGGACCGCTATTAATAATATAACCAATAGAGGTAAAAAGAAAGAAAAAAACTCACACCTACTTACATTTTCTTCAACTCCACATACTTCTGTAAACAATATTAATAACTTCTTCGCTGACATTGGAAAAAGCCTAGCAGAAAAAATTGTGAACACAGCGGATGACTTCACGGTCATAGACACTTACAAAAACATTCACTCTATGACACTTTTACCCACTGATGAGGCTGAGGTGGAAGCTTTGATTATGTCCCTTCGTAGCGACTGCGCTGTGGGGTGGGACGGAATCTCAAGCAACTTACTTAAAAAATATCGAGCCGCATTCGTACCCCCACTCACACATGTCTGCAACCTGGCTCTAACCACAGGCACATTCCCTAAGATCTTTAAAAAATCAATTATACATCCAATCTACAAGAGTGGAAGCCGAGATCGTGTCAACAACTACAGGCCCATAGCCGTTCTGCCCGCTCTGTCAAAGATACTGGAACGTATCATGAATACAAGGTTGATCAGCTATCTAGAAAACAAAAAAATACTGTCCCCGACGCAATATGGTTTCCGAGCGAGTAGATCGACCTCTGATGCTGTCCATGATCTAACAGGTTACGTAGTTGAGAACCTGGATCTCGGAAAAAAGGTCATAGGTATCTTTGTAGATCTAGCAAAAGCATTTGACACGGTCTCGGTTCCCATCCTAATGCAAAAGATGGAAAACGTAGGCATCAGAGGGCAACAACTTCGTCTATTTGAGGACTACCTCAGTGAGCGTACCCAGAGCGTTAAGGTGGATGACTATATCAGCGACGACAGAACTATAACGTACGGAGCGCCCCAGGGCAGTGTCCTCGGCCCCACGCTTTTCCTTATCTACATTAATGACCTGGGTAGGCTCACTTTACAAAATGGCAAAATTATAACTTTTGCTGATGATACAGTTTTGCTCTTTAGTGACAATACATGGGATAAGGTATTCACGAGTGCGCAGTCGGGTTTCAACACTGTGACTAAGTGGCTTCGAAGTAATATCCTGACACTGAATGCAGACAAGTCTAACTACATCACCTTCTCTCTCAAAGCAAACGCTGCGTCACTCGTCGATCTATACAAAATTGTTGCTCACTCCTGCCCTAACCCAAACGATAACCTGTGTAATTGTAGTAACCTAAACAAAACTGAAAAAGTAAAATATCTTGGTGTGATTGTCGACAGTTATATGAGGTTCCAAGATCATATTGACAGTCTTAACTCTAGGTTACGTAAATTGATGTATGTTTTCAAAACAATGAGGAAAGTAGCAGACGACAAATTAAAGAAAACCGTATACCTTGCACTGGCTCAGTCCTTGTTGTCCTACTGCATCACTTCCTGGGGCGGAGCGCCAAAATCCAACTTAATAGACCTAGAGAGAGCGCAAAGAGCTATCTTGAAGGTATCTTACCATCTTCCATACCGCTACCCCACACACCAGTTATACAGAGACACTAAAGTCCTTACAGTGCGGCAGCTTTTCATGTTAGCCACATTACTCAAACAACATAGTCTATTGGAATATCACCCTTCATTGGCTGTTGGTAGAAGGCGAGTGAATCCAGTAGATCGACTCCAACATTCCCAACGTACCAAATTTTCAAAGCGCTTATTCTGTCATTTAGGAGGTTTCCTTTACAATAAAATAAACGGTTCTCTAGGCATATTTCATCTAACAAAAAAGCATTGTAAAATGAAAGTTACGAATTGGCTCCAACAGCTGAATTATAGTGAGACAGAAAAAGTTCTTAATATCCCGGAGTAGTACTACCACACAAACGCATGCACACACGCACACACATATACCCACAAATAAACACCCACGCACATACAGCATGACTCACACACATACACACACACACACACACACACACACACACACACACACACACACACACAAACACACGCACGTTTACACAAACACACGCACGCACGCACAAAACACAATATTGCAATTCACAAAACTCGCATAGAACATGTTCAAATCACTTGTTTTTAAAGAGGGGACGACCTGGTGACCTGAAATACAGGCCAAAAGCCTAGCTTAGGCACCAGTCTCCCACAGTATAAATTCCATTGTTATATTGTTTTGTTCCTTGTAATTGCTGTAATATTGTGGTGAGAAATAAATAAATATTATTATTATTATTATTTCACTATTATTTTAACACACACTTCCTTAATAGCTAATTTAATTACGTTAATTCTTTACAAAAATCAACAGACCGCTTTTAATATTTAGATTGTTTTAATTTCAGTTCAAATGTTTTAATAAACGACTGTTTGATTCTGCAATTTAATCTTGAACTTGAAAGTATTCGAATTACTTTAAACTCAACAAAAATGTCTAGAAATCAATTCGTTATTGCTTAAAAATCAAGTTATGAATTTAGCAGTTGCTCAATTACTTCAAAATGAATGTTTAAATTATAATGAGTAATAGTTTGTCGTCTCGAACAACAACAAACCATTACAACTCTTATTTAAGCAATAACTGGTAAAACTGGCATAAACAATGTGGTAATCATGAAGTAATCTTAGTAAATAAATAGAGACCCGACCATAAGTCAATTATCTGTAAAATGATGTATTAAAATAATTAGTTATGTGGACTTGCGCCGACATATATGAAGCAAACGAGTGGACGGATCGCCTGATGGTAAGCGATTACCGCCGCACATGGACACCCGCAACTCCAGAGGAGTCACAAATGCGTTGCGCTCCTTTTAAATTTGCCTCCACCAGATGGGGGGGACGGTTGGGCCTCTGGTACCCTCTCTCACCCAACGAAACACAACGCAAACGCTATTTCACGCCGGTTTTCTGTGAGGCCGTGGTATCACTCCGGTCGAGCCGGCCCATTCGTGCTGAAGTGTGGCTCTCCTATGGTTTAAAAACATACGTAACGTAATATATTACGGTCGTAATTTATTTTTACATTTATACAGCGATAGCTCAGTGGGGAGACCAACAGACTGCAATGCAGAGGGTCTCGGGTTCGAACCCACGTCGCGCACCTCTGACTTTCGGAAGTCATATGACTTTTCGAAATTATGTGCGTATTGATTGACAATTATCGCCTGCTCCGTGCCTCGGAGAGCACGTTAAGCCATCGGTCCCGGCTGCCGTGAACGTCTATGGCAGTCGTTATTGGGAAAGTCAGTACCCTCTAATATCCTGACACTGGTCTAGCCTTAGGGTATCGTTAGCCTTCGGGTTGCGGAGGTCAGGTGGCCGCCGCTCCGTGTAAAAACTGATATCCAGTCAAATCCGGTTAGACTAGAAAAGCCGACCCCAAGTGACTTGGGAATAATAAAGGCTAGGAAGAAGATCGTCATCAGCTGACAGACGTGTATCAATAAAAATATAGTAAATTTACATTATTACAAACATTGATCTAGTTTAGTGTGTTGTGCGTGATATGCACAATGTTGAAGTGATAGTTGGTTTTGTTTTTATAATGGACAATAAAATATCTTTATAAACATTTTAACATGGAGAGCAGTCCCTTCAATAGAAGTGGTGTAACGCGGCGTAGCCCTCCACCAACGACGCCACAAAAACCAAGAGAAGATGAGACAGTTAAAATAGTCTCAACGTCGGATATTCAGGGACGGTTGAGTTCAATCGAGCACTGTTTGGACGAGGTATGCACTATTGCATCTGACGGCAAGTTAAACACAGAGCAAAAGATGAAAATAAGTACCCTTTGCCGTAAATAAGGAAACGGTGTTGCTCATATGGCTGTTCAGTATCAATCACTAAAGCAGAACTCTTTTCAAAGTCAAACTTCTACAAGCCCTGTCTGAAAAGCAAGATTTAGTGGACTAAAGGAGATCAAGGAGTCCATTAAGGAGACAAGTGGCAAGTGTTGGAGCGGTGGGCAGGGCGGCAGCATGGGACCCTTTCTTTCTGGCTGGTGCAGGTGTTGCCAGGGTACGGTTGCTTTGGCAAATACCTGCACGCGGTCGCTAGGAGGGAACCGAGTCCCAGCTGCCACCACTGCGAGTTTGAAGAAGACACGGCGCAGCACACGCTTGAGCAATGTCCTGCTTGGGCGGTGCAGCACTGTGAATTCGTCTATGTTGTGGGTGAAGATATCGAAGCCATGGTCAACAGCGAGAGGAAGTGGGCAGCGGTCGCATCCTTCTGCGAGGACATCATCTTGCAGAAGGAGGCGGCGGAGCGGATCCGTGACGAAAGTATCCTTACGGATTCGAGCCATCGCCGGCGAACCGAATATAATGAAGGCCGCGGGTGGGAGAACGGGGTTCTCCCGCCCGCCAGCCATTGTGAGTCGGTCCGACGCCCTCTGTAGTGCCGGGGCGTCGCCCAGGAGTCGTAGTCTGGTGGGGAGGCTGAGATAATCTCTTTTCCAGCGGCCCATCCACTATACAAGGCAACGAGTAGGCACACCAGTACACGAGTAGGAGATTTTGGTCCGTAGGCCCGAAGTACGGGACCTCCCCTTGTGGCGAGGGGGTAAGCATCAGGCGCATTTCCACACGTAAATAAAAGGTTCCCGCATAACTGGAATTTAAAGTTCAAGAGAAGAAACACGGATGTGTTTTAATAAGTACAAGTTGGCGTAGTGGTTAAAGTGGTCGCCTCGTCACTGCTACTGCGTGACACCAAAATTTTTGTGATCCAGAAATTATTTTTCCGAGTGTGGATGTTCCTTAATTTCGTTGTTTGAATGTTTGTAAAGTCCTCCGCGACGCAGGAATAATTCCTAATGCGGGATGTGTCTTTTTTAATAAGATAAGATGAATAGGTATACACTTTGGCTTTATTCAAAGCGGCAGAGAAAATTTGAGGGAATGCCACCCATACATAAACAACATATTACACCACATGCCAGCATACTCGTAGAGACTCCACTATCGACAACTATTAATGTGCATGTAGACTTCACATATCTTCGAGAACATTGTTTGCAGAATGTTCTTGAAGATATGTGAAGTCTGCTAATCTGCACTGGGCCAGCGTGGTGGACTAGGGCCTAACCTTTCTCACACTGAGAGGAAGCCCGTGCCCAGCAGTGGGACAGTTTAATACAGAGCTGATATTATTATATTTGACGTTAGAACTGTAGCGTCGCTATTGGTTAATCTTTCTTGCCATATATTAACTACCATTGGCGTTGTTAAAGTTATCGTCTAACATGACCTAGTAGCGATGGCTCACTCGTAACCCTAGAATTCGGAGTGTGAACCAAATTTTCTCAGGTAGGTATCAGAAAATATTGGGGTACGGCTATCTACTAGGATAGCTATACCCCAATATTTTCTTTTTTATAGTCTACCAAGACTAACCAATTAATACGCACTTTACTTCGAAAAGTCAGAGTTGCATGCCTGAAGATCTAAATCGGAACCTCTGCGTGGCAGTCCAACGGTCTCCCACTAAGCTATGGCTGCTTTTATAATATATAGTAGCTCAATTTATATATCTTTTTCCAGGGACCTCTTAAAGAGGACGGTCCTCGTAACTTCAAGCAGATGGAGAGTCTCAGTCTAGCGTACAACGATATCCACTCATTACCATCTGATGTATTCACGTTCATGACCACCTTGAAGAACTTAGACCTCAGTGGGAATCCGCTAGCGTACATAGACCAGGTCACCTTAGGAGCTCTGACGGAATTGACCAATTTGAGGGTACGTTATTTAATACTAACTATTGCCTGCGTTTTTCCTCGGAGACAGTACCTTTTTCTGCTGTACAGAACCGTGCATTAACCAAAAATCTTACCGTTTTTCAGTTTTTATCACTAAGCGGTTGTGAGCTGGAGACACTTCCTGACGGTCTGCTAAGGAGACAAAGGAAGCTCAAGCGACTAGACCTCAGCTTCAACAGCTTCACGACAATACCTGCTGTTCTGCAAGAAGCACCGAAGCTAATCTTCTTAAACCTGGAAAAGAACGCCATACAAGCAATCGATGGCAACACGTAAGTTTTAAGGAATCAGTTCGGGTAGTAGGTAGTGAATACGAATACGAATACAATGAATGAGGTCCCAAGCGCTACGTGTTACTGAATTTTCTGTCAAAAAATTATCACCAGTAGCACATGGTGTGGCACTAAGTAAGGTCTAAGGCTATTGCCTATTGGTTCGCCTGCATTTATCAAGCCTCTGGAGGACTTTACAAATATACAATTAACGTATAAAACATACAATAAATCTTTCTTTTAGATAAAGTAGACCTCTCCCACTATGTTTAATTACTTACAAACATTCAGACATAAGGAAAACGGAGGCTTCGAAAAACATGTAAAACAACTTATCGAAGTCATAACTCTTGGCGTAATGTCAGTGGTGAGGCAACCTCTTGTCGCTGCGCCATGGCGTGCAATCGATAATTATATTTAACACTCTCTCCAAGAAACCGAAACTAGACAATCTGTTACCGGAAAAGGATACACACATCCTTTAAAGCTTGGTTCCTATATCAAACAACGAGTCGTTTTAAATGCAGACAGTTAAATTTTTGACTTATTTGTGTCAAGAATTAACTGTCCTTAGGTAAAACGACTCGTTTCCTGATAAAAGAACAGGGCATAAGCCGCAGCAGTCCATACCTTGACTAAATCTCATGGTTTACTTTCCAGCGCACTAAGAAACCTGACAAATCTTCAAGAACTAAAACTAAACCGCATGAGTCGACTGCAGAATATCACGGCTGGAGCTCTAGGTGGACTTTTCAACCTGGTTACTCTTCAGCTATCTCACAACCCGAGGTTGACTAACTTGGATCCCAATTTTCTGGTTTCGGAAGATGAGGATGGAGAAGAACATTGGCCTACACTTAAAGCGGTAAGAGGGTTTTTTGATCAGTCTTCCAATAGGATGAGACGTATAATGCTCCGCTAAGTCTATCGACATCTCATTTCTTCTTTGGTAACAACACGCACTGGGCCAGCGTGGTGGACTGTGACGTAGCCTTTCTCATACTGCGAAGAGACCCGTGCCCAGCACTTGGAGAGATTATAAATAGGACTGATATTATCCTTACTAATATTAGAAATGCGAATGTGAGTTTGTTTGTTTGTAACGCTTTCATGCCCTAATTACCCATCCGATCATCATGAACAAAAAATAACCTATAAAAAGTACTGACCTGTGGAATGGAAATTTATTGAAAAATTTATATTAACCCCAGCGAAGGCGGAAGGCGTGGGCAAGCTCTAGTATTTATATACATATACTATGGGGTAAAGGTTTAAGTGAGTGTTTAGCCACACAAAAAATGTGTGACTTAAATAATTATTCTGAGTGTGGACTTGTTTATTCATTTATACTAGCGGTCGCCTAGTGGTCAAAATTCGACCAATAAATTCCTAAGCTTGCTACTTTGTTTTCTTTTTTCTTTATTACATATAAATAAGGTATATGTAACCATAGTTACAAAGAATTGTACGACGTCAGACGAACAATGACAAAATACTACGAACGCAATTCGACTGCGTGTGTCAAATGCATGGTTGTGTGCGTGTAGTGATTTTTCATTAATTTAATGTATTTCAATTTATTTTATTTATTTATTTAGTTTTACAGAAGGCTTACGGACTAATTAAAACTATGAAATATAACAATTATTAACATTTTCAGTTTGCCAATTAAAAGCCCTCACATGTATGTGAAAAAAAAAAACTATCTATATATAATCTAATGCATATTTTATAAAAATATTAGGATTCGCCCCTCCTTCTCCATATAAACTTCACCTGTGCCAATTTTCATACTCCTCCGTCCGCGCAATTTTCGTAAAAAGGGGTACAAAGTTTTTGCTTCACGTATTAATCATCACTTGCAACTATTATTACAGGCAAACCCAATGCAATAGTGAAGCAAACTTAATACGTAATAAAACTTATTTTCTAAAACTTATTATATATAATGTTATCCTTGTGAATTCACCCAGTGTACAAGCAAAAATGCCTATTTGCAGATTACACCAATTTTTACAAACATTTAAACAAAGAGCACAGGTAACCCCCAGGAGTCTTTCGTGTCCGTTTGTTAGAATGTTTGTAAAGTACCCCGTGCCACAGAATTTTCATGCCGCGAATGATGCCTCAAAAAACTACTGTTCCTTGGACACAAAGGCACACTTGTCCGACCAAGCTGGATGATCGTGTCAGTGGGCCTCCGATTGATGTTGATAGTCGGTCAAATACACGAGTTACCGTACTCTGTCTACAGATAAATTAATTTTAAAAATCACTTGCCTATTTATTAATTAAATTATATTTAGAGAGCTTTCGGATTCGACTCTTGTGTTGGACAGTGTTATTGGGATTTTCAAGCATTTATTTGTCTTTAGGCAATAGGCTTGCAATATTAGGTGTGACCTAAAATCATAGGAGGCATAATATGGGTGTAATACCAGGGTATATGACCTATTAGATAAGTTTAAGCGGTAGTTCCGAGTCTGGGTGTTCTTTGTGTCCGTTGTTTGAATGTTTGTAAAGTCACCCGCGACACAGAAATTATTTCTAGAGCAAGAGATATCTTTAACATATACTTTTTCCAGCTCTATTTAAACAACAACAACTTGACGACAATTAACTCCCACTTTCTGGAGAACTGGAACGATTTGGAGGTCGGAGACTACAGCAACAATCCGTACGTTTGTGATTGCAACAGCCAATGGATGGTGGACGTGTTGACTCCACTTCTGATCAAGTCATTGCAAAATGGGACCCTTAAGCACATGGTGTAAGCATATAAAAATATCAGCTTTATGTACGTGTTAGGCACGGGCCTCCGCTTAAAGTGAGAAGGCTTAAGTAAGCTACCACGCCGGCCCAGTGTGGGTTGACAGATTTCACATGTCTTCGAGAACATTATGGAGAACTCTCAGACATGTAGGTTGCCTCACCGTTAAAGCAAGCGTTAATTAACTATTTAACACGCACATAACTTTGAAAAGTCAGAACGTGCCTTGGAAACAGACCGAGGCCTCTGCGTGGCAGTCCTCTCACTAGGCTATCACTGTTCGTTAATGGTGTAAAAACGATGTTTATTTTCACCCTTGTTAGAGAAGCAACGGTCCCTCCTAATGGTAAGCGGTAAACACCAATCCTGGACATGGCTTTGTTCTATTAGCAATGTGGAGGCAATAATAATTATGCAAAACGCAGTACTACTCGACACGGCGCGTATTGTGAGGAGATTCCTCTCTCTGGGGCCCTAACCACCGGCAGCTTGGACCCTGTTCCCGATGTCGGTGGGTCATTTCAGTTTTTATATTTTTAAATATGTGTTTTTATACTTATATTTAAAATGTAATTATTAGAAAAAGAAAGAGTAATAAAGAGAATAATAATAATAATAACATTCTACCACATACACACAACACTATCTAGCCCAAACCAAGCAGAGCTTGTACTATGGGTCCTAGACAATGGATAAACATACTTATATACTTTTTTTTTTGTAAATACATGCATATTATACATAGAAACACCCAGACCAAGACAAACATCCATGTTCATGCACACAAATGTTTGACTTGTGCGGGAATCGAACCCGCGACCTCAGTCGTGGCAGTCCGTTACACTAATCACTACGCCATCGAGGCCGACAAATGACAAGTAAATACAACCAAGTGCTGCTACTCTAACGCTAGTGAAAACAAGAACCGAAAATAAAATTCCACTCATCTCAATCAGTGATGTCATGGTGAAGAATAGAACTCGTGGTTTTTCCACTATAGTGCCTGGTAGTTGAATAGACAATTATTTCCCTGCTTCAGTATCATCTTTTAGCATATGTGTTCTGTTAAAGGTGCAAGAAGCCTGCAGATGTGAGAGGGTTAACGTTTGCGCAACTAAATGAAGCCTCCAAGACCCTGATCTGTGCTGCGTCGGAGAACTTGTCAGACCAGCCGGTGGTGTCCAACTTAGCCATCATCTTGGGTATCATGATAGGTAAGGAAGCAATATGTACAATCCAAACTAATATTATAAATGCGAATGTAAGTTTATTTGTTCGCTTTCACACCATACTTCTTGACCGATCGTTTTGAAACTTTGCATACACGTTCTTAGAGAAACATAAAAGGACATTGGGACCTTGGACCTTGGACCTTTCGTCCAGAAAAATTCCATTACTAATGTAACCCACATTTACGTGAATGAATCCGCGAATAAAGTCTAAGTACAAAATAATATCAGGTCTATATTAAACTGCCACACTGCTGGGCCGAAGTTAAGACCTTTGCGTGGCAGTCCAACGGTCTCCCACAATTGGAAAGATCCTTGATGGTAAACGTCACGATGGCACAAAGTCGCCGAGACGCCGCGACCATAACGCGACGCGACGATGAGCGGGACGGCGATGGAAATTATGTGTGTTAGGAACATACTGTATAGTTTTGGCTTACTAATATATATTCAAAAAAAATATTATTTCTTGTATATAACTTGTTTTTTATGTTTTGTCGTGTATTTTTGTTTGTAATTGTAAATGTGGTATACACCTAAAGACATTTCACTTCGTACCATTCCCTAACTATAATAATTGTATAGTGATGTGTCAATGGTGTAACTGCAAATAAATGACCCGAGAATCAAACCCTCACAGCACAACAGTCGAATTCACTACCGCTGCGCCACCAAGGTATACAAGAGGAGAATCTTAATATATATTTGTATTGTTTTCAGGTATCATAGTCACTTTCCCAATAGTGCTAGTATTGGTGCTCCTATGGAAAAAGGGATACTTCGCGCGATGCCGGGATCGATCGGAAGGGAAGCACTCCTACCCTGGGTACTACGACGAAGAAAATGAACGATTATAGACAAAAACATCTCTAGTATTAAGTTCCTATGAAAATAAAATATTTATTAGTAAACTTTTTTTTCTCTCGCACTAGGAATATGTATGTATCTTATGTGGGGGCCAGTCAGCGCAGACCGGCGACACTTCGACCCAGTGGGATCTTTTGTGTCGACACTCTCCCAATAACGACTGCCACAGATGTTCATGGCAGCCGGGACCAACGCTTAACGTGCTCTCCGAGACACGGAGCACGCGATAATTGTCAATCAATACGCACATAATTTCGAAAAGTCATATAACTTCCAAAAGTCAGAGGTGCGCGACGTGGGTTCGAACCCGAGACCCTCTGCATTGCAGTCTGTTGGTCGCCTCACTGAGCTATCGCTGCACTAGGAATAACTCATTGCGGAGGACTTTACAAACATTCAAACAACGAACACAGAGAACACCCAGACTCAGAACAACCATTTGTGGAGCACACAAATTTTTGTCCCGTGTGGGATTCGAACCCACTACATTTGGCGCAGTGACAGTTGCGAGGCAACCACTTAAACCACTACACCATCCGTGCACACAAGCCGGACGTCGTACGCGTTAGGCGACAAGACACCCGCCTCAGTTTCCTAACTAATCTCAAGAATAGTTTAATATGGAACTAAACTAAACTTTAACTCATTAAAAGGTCAAAACCAATAATAGTAATCAAGATAAAGTAAAACTACGTGTATATACTATTCTTGATTATGTTAAGCTGTATCTACAGCCATATTTTAAAACGATCTAACAAATAAACATCTATCAACCATTTGCAATACGGCATTTAATCATCAACTTATGCACAATTCATAGTCTTCCCTTGACCATAGCTGCTGAAAAGCTCATGAGAAGAACGGGCAAGAAATACATAATCGCCAAGTTTTTGTTTACAAATCATAACAGCTGTAAGGTGCTGCAACCATTCCGGACACCGCGAAAATTATCGTTTAGAATAGCTCCGCCCATACACGCCCCAATGACACTCATTGTGTATCAATCCTTAAATAGCGGTCATAAGGTCTAAAATTGCGATGCGCCCGCAATGATCGAGAGCGCTCAGAAATTGTTAAAAAACCTTAAAATATTATTTAAGAATGATTGGTTTTAGTTATGGAAATAATGAGCTAGCAAATCACTAATATTGATGTTACGAATATATTTGAGTAATTCCTAAGCATAATGATAGTGTAACTTCCTTGTAATTTCAAAAATAGTAATTTTTCAGAGTTGTTTTCGAAAATAATTATGGTCGAGCCAAAATCACAATATCGTGTTTTTGAGCTAGGAAATTCTAGTTAAAGACATCAATTTACCTATATCAAAATTCTAGATTAATTGGTCTTCTCATAGTCCTATACTATTCGATGAAATTTAGTGCATTTTTTCAGTGTGTCCTCTTAACTAATACTGAACATACTCAAGCATTTAATAAAATTTGATGGTAGCCTCTAAAGCAGCAGTATGGTAAATATATTAAAAAAGAAAACATATGGAATCTGTACATTCTTTATTATTATTGAATTTGTAAGTAATAATATAATATCAGTTGTTTATTATTACGTAAAAGATACATGTTTTAATAAATTGAACAGTATTTTAATATTTACATAATTAGTATATTTTAGATAATTTTTGTATTTCATTAAATCTTTAATACATTTCAAGCATTATTTATATATATCTATACAAACATAATTATAGTTTAATTGTGGACAGAATTTTTGTCTGTATGTTTGTGTATCAATCGACACATTGCCTACAACAATTTAAGTATTTCATTACAGCTAATTTTTTTTTTCAATTGATTATAAATAATTTTTAATTTATGCGACCGTTCTAATTAAGTAAGATATTTTAAAGTGCGTTATGTGGGTCAATTAAATTGCAATATTTAAATTCTATGGTCTTATTTGTTATTGGTACACAAGTGATTAAGATCGTATATCATATCATCAGATAAAAATCAGTATTACTAATATTAATGATTGGTTCAGAATGGGGCAATTTGAGGGGCAAAGCAAAATGCATTTTCCTAAATAATAGTAATTTTGATGCTGAAGTACTAGTATCGTTACCTGCGACTACTCTAAATTCCTGGATTAGGTATAGCATCACGTCGACACTGTAATACGTGGGGATCGAACCCACGAACACTCGATCGCAAATCCGAGGTCTCAAACATTGGGCTAGATAAAATAAATTCTTATATATTGTAGAATTATTTCGAATTAACAAATGCTATTCAGTAAAATCTCATTGTCAAACTCACTTTCGAATCCGCATAGTTTTACATGTATTTATTATAGGTAGCATCTATGTTTTAGAAGTAGATATGTCTCTAATCTGTAAAAATATATCTGCGATATTTATATGTAGGCAGTCTCTGTATTTAAATAATTAAACATTTTCTATGTAATCTATGATAAAACAAATGTAATTGTGTTACTGTTGAAATACAAGTTAGTGAGTGTCGAAGTAAGATTCGAATTCGATGTGAAAACTTAAAGAATAGCTTCGCTGGTAATCAGACAACTGCAGTCCAGAGGTGGACGTATGCCTTGCCGATGTTTCCCCACGTATTATTTGCTGGTTTACGAATAGGTGTTGCCTTGAATACGGTTTCCAGATCACATTTCTTTGGCTGTTCTTCTTTTTTCGGTTCTTGGACTTTGCAGACTGTATGAAAATAAAAAAACAATATTTAAATATAAAAAAAATACAAGAAATTTGGAGAGCAAATGTAGTATTGAAAAGTGCTTCTACATTACGTTTTTCTTAAAAAGAACAAGTCTTTCACTAGTAACACACAGCACACAGTACACAATCTTGTGTTGCGGGGGACTTACACAACACCCAGACTCGGAACAACTATTTGTCAATTACACAAATCAGTGTTCACTTATGGAAGGGATTCGAATCCAAGACTACTTGATCGCAGGTCGAATGAAAAATCTACTGGGCCAGCGGTGCTTGACTGGTATTGATTGTCATCGTGTAGTTTTCAGTATGTAATAGTATCGTACGAAGACGAGCTAGAATCTAAGTCTTCGAAATTGCTAGCATGTTCTAATGCCTTCTATTGGCCACATTTTCTAATTGCTTGCTAATGTTGGTCCTTGCAGTAAAATCCAATAGAAAATAAAAAGCAGTGCTACGTTAGTGAGAGACCGCTGGACTGCCACACAAAGGTCTCGAGTTCGATCGCAAGGCGCTGTCTCTAAGCTATCGAAGTTAGGCGAATATAAAATAGTTAATTATTGCTCGCTTTAAAGGTAAAGAAAAATATCATTAGGAAACCTGCATGTTCAACTGGTCAACACACGACTCCAAAACTTGGAGCATCGTCGTAAAGTTGCCAGTCTCTCGGTTTTCTATCGGATACATTTCGGAGAGTGTGCAGAGGAACTGCATAATTTGATTCCTCCCTCCCCATTCTACCATCGGACGACTAAACAATCTGACCAGCGACACAGGTACATGGTGGATATATCACATTTACGCACGAAGCGCTTTGCTTCCACTTTTATAATGCGTACCGCTAAGGAGTGGAATTCGCTAACTAAGTCTGTGTTTCCCGATGAGTACAATCTGGGTGTCTTCAAGTCGCGAGTGAATAGGTATCTTCTGGGCAAGCGTGTTCCATCGTCGACTGCATCTTCACTTAAGATCAGGTGAGATCGCGATCAAACGCAAGCCTATTAGAGTATAAAAAAAAGTTCTCCATAATTTTCTCGAAGATATGTGAAGCCTGATGATCCGCACTGGGCTGGCATATTGGACTATGGTCTTACCCTCTTCATACTGAGAAGAGGCCCGTGCCCAGCAGTAGGACAGTTTAATACAGGGCTGATATTATTATAAAACCTTTTTACATTTTGCTCAACCCAAAACTCCAATATTGTATGCAGACCTGCCAATTTATGCTAAGCCTGTAGGCATACGCTTCAAACATAAGTAAAATAATGAATGTAATATAATACTCACAACCTCTCGCCATTTTCCTCACACATCTGGGTGCCATTAACTTCTTGATTTTCTTTCTAATGACCGCCAATCTGGGAAGAATAATTAAATTAATTAGTGAATGCACTATGGAGGTCACTGAAAATCAGCGGCGTGATGCAGTTAATTATTGACTGCGGCAAAGAAAAAAAATGTTTAGCTTGCGTCACGGCATCATGCTGAGCGGCCGCCATTATTTCATGCATTAATTGTTTGCTTTTGTGATTGTATTATTGCTTTCCTTTTTTTTATGTACGGTGTAATAGCCAACAAGTACTTAAATGCTTCTTTATACTCGTAGCTAATCACACTTTTCCGTGTAAATAATATATCTTATGTATAACATAAGTCTCGTATATTTTTCCTCCACTTTCTCGCTCACTACCCTACTCTATTACTTTCACTCTCTCTCTCTTTCTCTATATCCTCCCCTTTCATTACTTTCTCTCTTCCTCCATTTCTCTATATCACTCCCTTACTCTCGCTCGTCCTCCCTTTCGGTATCGAATTCTCTCTCTCTTTCTTAAAGAGATTTCCAGCTCGCCAACCATTCATTCATCGAATCCTAACTAATATTATAAATGTGAATGTGAGTCTGTTTGATTGTTACGCTTTCACGCCTTAAGACTGCGCCGAGCGAAATGTGCCAAAACAGGCGGTCACAGTTAAGTGAATAAAATCAACAATATAAAATATACATTTACCATAACAATGAATGTGTTTACAATTACTCCGTGTAAAAAACTTAAAATAATGAATATTTTCGCCTAGAACATTACGTAAATAAGCATGAAAAATGCAAAAACGTAAGCTCGTGTTACGTGTTTTTTAGATTATACCAGTAGAAATCTATCCTTTTTTACAGCTTAAACGAAACATAAATAGTTATATTACAATTTGTCTGTCCCAAATATTTAAGTTATCGGTTGACAATAAAGATACATATTTATCAAAAAAGCACTTCAAATCCTCCATACAATTTTACTATAGCGGCCGCGCGCCGATTTGAATATGCGCCGCACGAGCTCTGTCATTATCTATCTTACGCTCGGCGCAGTCTTAACTACTCATCCGATCAGCTTGCAATATTGCATACAGTTTGTCAAGGGTATAGAAAAGGACATAAGGACATGCCTTTCATTTATAAAAAATGTACAGTTTTCTAGGGGCAGAAATTTATTGACAATCTACGCAAATATCAAAGTGTTTTCAAGCAAACCACCGGCTTCGTACGGGCAGTACAAAACCTTAACAAATTATACATCTAAACCTTACTCATGAATCACTCTGTCTATTGGTGAAAACCGCATGAAAATCCGTCCGTAGTTTTTGAGTTTATCGCGAACAGACAGACAGATAGTTATTGTTGATAGGGGTCTTTGTTTTGTATAATATGTATTGATGTAGTGATAGTGATACTTACTGACTTGGGGTAGGACCAGCCAGTCTCATAGCCTGGGCTCTCATACATCGGTAGCTGTGCGATGCTTTGAAGTGCTTGCATCTGTAATATTTCAACAACATTGTAAAGAGCCATACCAAAAATGTAACTAACTTTACAGTCGCTCGCTGACACTTAACGTTGACAATCATCGCCTGCTTCGTGCCTCGGAGAGCACGTTAAGCCGTCGGTCCCGGCTGCCATGAACATCTATGGCAGTTGTTATTGGGAAGTCAGTGCCCCATAATATCCTGACACTGGTCTAGCCTTAGGGTATCGTTAGCCTTCGGGTTGCGGAGGTCAGGTGGCAACCGCTCCGTGTAAAAACTGATATCCAGTAAAAGCCGGTTAGACTAGAAAAGCCGACCTCAAGTTACTTGGGAATAATAGAGGCTAAGGGAGAATAAGTCGCTCGCTGTAACGCACGAAGAATATTGTGATTAAGAAATTCTTGGGATTGACAATAATTTCATACGGGCAGTATCGATGTGACCAAATAAACCGTTACATAACATGTGCAGTCGAATTACCATCGAATTAAAATGTGCTAGTAAAAATGAATTCAATGTCCAATTTATTGGACTAGGCATGTTAATTATTTTAATTGAATCAAAAATAATACTAGAGTGCCTCAGTGGCACAATGGTGAATGCGACTGCTGTATGTGAGGTCTCGTGTTCGATTCACGGGTTGTTAGCAAATCGTTATAGGGTTTTTCTGTCAATATAAGTGCAGCATGGGGCTTGAATATTGCCCGGTAGACAGCAATAGACTGGCCCCTGATTACGTGGGACCTCTAAATAGAGATGACGAAAGTTAGGTAGATAGGATCTGCCTACCCCTTCGTGATATAAGCGTGATGCTACGAATTTATATACAGAATAATTATTTAACTGCCTCCGTGGCGCAGCGGTAGTGAATGCGACTGCTGTGCATGAGGTCCCGGATTCGAATATCGGGTCGGGTCCAAAAAAAAGTTATTGGGTTTTTCTGTTAAGAAATCTCTAAAGCAGGAGTTAGGAAGTTGGCGGTGCTAGACACCCCCGTGCCTCGGAAAGCACGTAAAGCCGTTGGTCCTGCGCCTGATCTCCCTCCGGTCGTGTAGGATTACCGTCCCATCGGATTACGACGGTTAGGGCACAGAGAGTGCACTTGTGTTTGCGCACATTCTTGTAGACTATAATATCTCCTGCGCAGATGGCCAGTCTCCGTTAAGATTGGCCGCCGTGACAGAAATTCGGCCTGGAGAGAGAGAAATTTATATAATTAATAATTATTTAAGTTACTAACTGTTTTGGAAGCATTTCACAATGATTCTTGACGTTCTTATTAGACTTAGACCTGTAAAAAGAAATTAGGTTTTAAGACTAAAATACACATAGAAGTAGTACGTAATAATCCTAACTAATATTATAAATGCGAATGTGAGTTTGTTTGTAAAGTTTTTACGCCTTAACTACACAACTGATTACTATGCAATTTCGCATATACGTTGTCGGGGGAACAGAAAAGGTCATAGTGTACCTTTCATCCAGAAAAAAGTACTGTTACTAATCTTACGGGATCGAAGCCGCGGGGAAAAGCAAGCAATTTAAAAGTAATAGTTTAAATATAAAGTTGCCACTTTATATAAAGAAAATAAAAATGAAAGAATCTATAAATAATATAATATCAGCCCTGTATTATTTTGTCCCACTGCTGGGCACGGGCCTCTTCTCAGTGTGAGACGGGTTGGGCCATAGTCCACCACGCTAGCCCCCTATTACGTGGGTCTTAAATCATAGCTGGCTATATACACACCTGCCAACCCCTAATTATAGGGAGGTATAAACGTGAAACTATGAATATATGTAAAGAATATTTTTTTATATTACTTACGGTTTTGTAGGCTTTTCATAATGATTCTTGTTATTCATATTACTAGACCTGTGAAAATAATACAGAGGTAGGTAAGACAGTGTTATTTCCACAGTTGAAGTTGTTATTACGTTAACACTAAATGGAGTCAGAGGGAACCGGTGAACGGAAATAAAAGATGGAAGTATTCTCACCGCTAAAATGGCATTACGGAATCTACACAAATTAAAGGCTTAAAAAAACTAAGCCGTGTCCCTATAGTAACGTATAATTATATCAATGTGTTTGAGTTCATGACATTGACAGCAAGTAAATAAACTGTAAAACAGCACAGCTGATATCTATCTTGTCTCATTAACAGTAACGTCCATTTTTGAGAAGCAGAGTTGAGTAAGAAGTTGTGGTGTCAATAATAAACTGTGGTTAGTATGAAAGCACTGCTTCCATGTTTTATTTACCTACCAGCTGCGCCCCGTGGTTTCACTCACGTAAGTCTCGATGCCGTGATAATCGGGATGAAAAGTAGCCTATGTATTAATCCAGGTCTCCAGCTATCTGCATACTAAGTTTTCTCGCAATCCGTTCAGTAGTTTATGCGGGAAAGAGTTACAAATCCATGGATGCATCCTCATAGACTTTCACATTTATAATATTACTAGCTGTCCCGACAGACGTTGCTATGTACACACGAAAAATAAAACCCAAATCTATATCATCTCCTCGAATCCACATGAACACACACAAAAAATTTTATTAAAATCGGTCTAGCCGTTTAGGGGGAGTTCAGTGACATACACACGTACAGTAGACTACTTCTTACTCATGTTTGTTTAGGATGGGATGAGGCAGCACAGAATAAATATAAGAAAATTAAAAGCATATATTTATAGAGAGAAAGAGAAAACAACAAACTTTAATTTGATTGAAACTGAGAAAAAATACAGTTATCTTTTTAGATCTTATTTACCTAACTAAAAAATAGAGGTAAAATATGCATAATGATAAATATTTTTACTTAATAAGTGAAAAAAGCAGCGATAGCTCAGTGGGGAGACCAACAGACTGCAATGCAAAGAGTCTCGGGTTCGAACCCACGTCGCGCACCTCTGACTTTCGGAAGTTATATGACTTTTCGAAATTATGTGCGTATTGATTGACAATTATCGCCTGCTCCGTGCCTCGGAGAGCACGTTAAGCCGTCGGTCCCGGCTGCCATGAACATCTATGGCAGTTGTTATTGGGAAAGTCAGTACCCTCTAATATCCTGACAGTGGTCTAGCCTTAGGGTATCGTTAGCCTTCGGGTTTCGGAGGTCAGGTGGCAGCCGCTCCGTGTAAAAACTGATATCCAGTCAAATCCGGTTAGACCAGAAAAGCCGACCCCAAGTGACTTGGGAATAATAAAGGCTAAGAGAGAAGAAGTGAAAAAAGATATATTTTTATACTTAAAACAATATTATAATATTTCCGTGGTTCGATTGCTTTTCAGTAGTCACTGAGACATCACTGAGAAGATGGTGATCGTGTTAAGGTCTTTTAGTGAAATATTATTTTTAAATACTAACGGTTTTTTGGGCGTTTCCTTAAGACTTGAACTTTCTCTGTCAATAAGAAAAGCACGTATTTTAATATTTTATATACTTGTCTCGATGCTGTACGTAAGGGTATCGCTTTCAAGTCAGGGTCAAGATAAGATAACTTTTTGACAAAGTATTTCTGTATAGCAAACCGGAGTTAGGCAGAGTTTGGTTACAAGAAAAAGGACAAAAGAGTAAAGCTGCTGCTCCAACGCCTTATCTCTCTCCAGTGTCGGGTTGCTGTCCCATCAGATTATGAGAGCTAGGGAATAGAGAGTACACTTGTTTTTGCGCACACATTTGTTAACAATAATATCTCCGATAATCTTATGTATATAAATAAGATTATCGGAGATATCTATTACTACAGATTATAACAATGTATTGCGTGTAACAGAAAGATGTGGTCATATTTAAGGGTTGTAATATATATCTGAAAAATAACCTATCTGTCGTATCCCCGGATCAAACAAAATTATTTTAATTTTATCACGATATCATACATTTTATTTTTTATTGTAATTTAAATATCAGAACAAACGTATGTATACATCACTATCAAAATAGGGCTTGGATATTTTTGCAGTATAATGACAAAGACCATGTGCAGCAAATTAAATGTATGATTAAAAATAAATTGCTTTCATTTCTTATTGGTCTACTCCAATGTGTATTAATATCATAAAAAGGAAAGGTTTGAATTTTTATTGTTTGCAGGGTAGTTCATAAAATTATTTCACCATTAGAAAGCTGTGTTATTTTATGAAAAAATATGTATGTTAAATACTTACCTTTTTCCAGGTACTTCCTCAGTGCTTCTATTTTGCCTGAGAAGAAAACACACAATTCAGTAGCATGATCTCTGAATGAATGTACAGTTAACCAATGAATCAATTAATGTCAAAACTTAATGCATTCGAATAATTATTAATGCCCCAATATTTATATTTAATATATTTGCTTCATGATAAAATTGTTTGCATTTTTAAAAAGGTACGTCTTTAGAGTGAACTCCTATGATAGTCTATATGTGAAGGTCTATTGGGAAACCACTTGAATATCTAAATACAGAAAATAGCCTTAGTGGGAGAAAGTTGGACTGCCACGCAGAGATCTCGAGTTCAATCTCTGACTTTTCATAGTTACGTGAGTATTAAATAGTTAATTATCGCTCGCTTTAACGGTGACGGAAATCATCGCGAGAAAACCTCCATGTCTGACAGTTCTCTATAATGTTCTCGATGATGTGTGAAGTCTACCAACCCGCACTGGGCCAGTGTGGTGGACTATGGCCTTATCCTATTTTCACACCAATGAAGAGGCCCGTGCCCAGCGGTGGGACAGTTTAATACAGGGCTGATATTATTACATATATTTTTATCACATCCAACCAAAATTTACAAAGTCAGAAGACTCTAGATTTTTCTTAAAATCACCAGGATCTTACTAGTATTTTACAATATAAAACAAATTTACAAAGTACTAGAATTCTTGGTAACCAGCTAAAAAAATGGTCATGTTACGAATGAGTTCACGTCGGTATAGCAGTTGTGGGGCCGCAACTTTACTATTTCAGTATATCTTATCATATCTTAAACTATTTAAACAGTAAAATAATGTCTTACTCATATAATGCATTTGACACGTTAGCAACCAAATTTAACCTAAAAACGAAAAAATCTTTTTCATTCTCCCTTAAAAAAAGACAACTCCAGCGCTAGGAATAATATGATGGTATAACATACCAGCCCAGTTTGTAAGGTGTTTTCCTACGATTGATTGTGGAGTATAATCTCGTAATCCCACGACCTGCAATTAGATTAAAAGAGAAATTTCAAATTAATTATGATGGGGTCCTTACAACAGCTCAGACTGGGTGATAGGAACTGGTTCTAGACAGACGAATCGCACCCCCAGTGCAATAAAGACGTAAGAAAAATTAAGTAGATTTTTAATTGCAGATTCGAATAGTGCAAGTTAAGATATACAAGCTCAATTATTTTCTTTGTGATATGAAAAAAAGTAAAGGTTCTATACAAAAAAAAATTGTCGCTTCGTAATGAGTTTGATATTTTTCAATCATAAAAGACTCCAAAAATACTTAAAATTTCATAAAATTCACTTAATCTTACTTATGTCTTTGTTTCACTAAATTAAACAAAATATTATTAAAGTAATTCCTATAATAAATATATCGGACCAAGCAGATTTTTGCTCTCCTCTAAAGTTAGCATATTCTTCTTACGCCTTTATGCGGGATCCTGAACAGTGGTTTCTACCATTGTTCTTGGATAAGGACAGTAGGCCTACTCTGAAACGTATTCCGAAATGTGTCCTGAATTTCAGCACGTTATCTCTTGATTGTCGTAAATCCTTTCATGAAGTAGTCCAAACAACGGAGTAATGTCATTATGAAAGAAAGAAATACGACGAAACTTCGAATTTTCGAAGTTTCGAATAAAATATTTTCATGGTAGACCTACCAGTCCTGCAGGGTACATAAATTATCAAGATTTTTTTTAACTTGGTGCATTAAAATTATTAAGTACTGGTCTAACTCTCAAATGGTCTCAAATATCAGCAAAATAAATTGAATTATAAGTATATCACGAAAATCTAGATGGTGCAGCGGTGATGAATACGACTGCAGTGCTGAATTCTTGGTTCGATACTTGGTTTGGGCACTGTTATCAAGATTTCCTGTTAGAAAATTCTCACTAGCAGCTCGGAATCATATTATTATGCATTACGCAACACTAAGACATTTTACTAAATCTTGACCTTATATACCTTGCTTAGTAACCAAACCATATCGCAATTGAACTCCACCTAACAACGACATTTATCGATGTTTTAAGTAAACTTATATTGATTTCACTGAACTTAAATTTTAGTATCGAAAAAACCGCCTACAAACCTTGTTGTTTTTCTTACCGCATATATGTACATATATTTATATAGTATGTCAGTATATTTAGAAAGATATATTTACCTTGATGCTCTGTAATTTCTTCATGAAACAATCTTTTGATACGCTTCAATAATCTGAACATAAATGGACAAGTCAAGTTAGTAGGCATAATAATAACAGGCCAATGTTCACTCAACAAACACCTCTTAACCTCTCAACCAAAGCACTCAACATAACGCCTCTCGGACCTGGTGCTGATCGGGCGGCGGGCAGATCCACGAAGCCCACCACCCCCAGGTCAAACCTCAAAGTGGCTGGAGGTCATCTCGCGCCCTGAGGCACCCGGTTCTGCAGTTGGGGAGAGGGTTTGAGAGCTTCCTCTCCCGCTCCGCCGCCTCCTTGATGGAAATTACTTCATCACAGCAGGAGGATGCCAGCATCCGAGCTTAACCAGACTATTTAAAACGTAAATTCTGTTATGATAGTCTTCTTTTGTTTGAATAGCTTTTTTGCATTTTCGTATTTTTGATAACTGGATTGGTTGAGAGGTTAAACAGCGATAACTCAGTAGGCATTATCTCGAACAGAGTCATCGTACTACAAGCTCTAAGAAGCAACAACTTCGACAGCAGACTCATCCTGGAGTGTCACCGTGAAGTGGCTCTCCCGGCAATGATGACTGCACGGATGGCGTAGTGGTCTAAGCGGTTGCCTTGCCGCTGCCGTCACGCCAAGTGTTGTGGGTTCGATCCCCACGCGGAAAAAACATTTCTGTGATCTACAAATAGTTGTTCCGAGTCTGGATGTTCCTTATGTCCGTTGTTTGAATGTTTCTAAAGACCCCCCGGGACACTGGAGTGATTCATATCATGGAGTTGTCAAATTTAAGAAAAAAGAAAAGGCATTGCTTCGAAATATTGGGTAACGTTGCAGTGAATACGCGGCCAGAGCGACTCTTCCAGCAATGATGTTACAGACCAACTGGCAAAGAGAGGATCGAACACTAAAATGGTAGGACCAGAAAGAAATGCCCCGATACGCTTCTGCCACCTCAAAAATAGTTATTTGTTTATTTGGTACAATTACTGAAAACAATAACAATTTATCTTATATAAAGACTCAAGAAATTGATTTTGATCATCAGAGAAGGTATCAGCATGCGGGCAAATAATATTATAATGCGACAGAACCACGAAACTACACGAAAAACAGAAGGCAGTGCCAAGATGTAGACAGACGATGGACGCTATACCATTCTTATACAAACATTGGTCGCGCTTACTGCTACGTTCCATCAAAAAAACCTACGCCACCTAGTGGGCATGATAACAGGCCAATGCTTCCTCAACAAATACCTTTTCAACACTGGCATGACCAACAGTCGTAGACAGAGACCGTGGTGACCGAGGAGATACCTGTTACTCATGTGTTCTTATCAGTGATTGAAGTGGGCATATACTGATATTATACTATATACAAGCTCTTACTTATTATCAGTGCTGCTCATCGCTACACCGATCAGGGAACTGCGATCCAAAATATTCTTCTTAACTGCAACAAAATTAATTAATAATTGCAATTAAGACTGCGCCGAGCGTAAGACAAATAATGTCGAGCAGATTCAAATCGGCGCGCGGCCGCCATAGTTAAATTGTATGGAGGATTTGAAGTGCTTTTTTGATAAATATGTATCTTTATTGTCAACCAATAACTTAAATATTTGGGACGGACTAATTGTAATATAACTATTTATGTTTCGTTTAAGCTGTAAAATAGGATAGATTTATACTGTTATAATCTAAAAATCACGTAACACGAGCTTACGTTTTTGCATTTATTCGTGCAAATTCACGTAATTTTGTAGGCGAAAATATTAATAATTATAATAATAAACCCCTCTGAGACAGTCGTTATTCATCATGAGACTAACGCGATATCGGAGTGCACAGTACGCTAGTTTTTAAACTATCACCTTCGTCTTGTGATATAAACATTCAATGTATCATCAGGTTAAATAAAAGCGCACAAACCGCAGGGCAGCTTGTGGAGAACTGAATGTGAGTGGCGACATTGCGGTCCTGAATGTCTCAGAGAGTTGGTTAGGGACTCGTCCTCAGCTTGCCGTTGCCGGTTGGTTAGGGTGGAACTACAAGAGTGCCCGTAGGACTCTCAACTCTGGCTTGCCTTAGTCGGCCGGTCAGAGGAAGGCCGCTAGAGCTATATGCTTGGGGGTGGAAGTGTCATTTTCAAGGGTATAACTACGGGGAAACCCGCTCCGGGTCTCCGTTGTCACGAGACCCGTGATGGTGAAACCGGCGCCGCACTGCTCGACACCCTTAGCTACTCGCACCGATGTTGCCTTCTACTGCTGGCGTGTATGCCTATAGTGGCTATTCAGGAGGTCCATCTAGTGAGTTGGCGAGTCACCGTCTGCCCATTGCATTGATGCTATTAGAGTATTCAGGGCAGCCGCCGTTTTTCACCCATAGTTAGCAATATACCGGTCCACCAGATATCCATACCCATAGCCCATATATTAAAATCCATACGTAGCAATATACAGCAATATATATACAGCAATAGTCCTACGCCTGCTGCGGCTAGTGCCGCTGTAGGTGTTCCATCCCACCTTTGATTAAATCTTTCGAAGGGCCTCTTCACGTTGGACCCATGTCTCCGTGTAAGCCTCCCAAAGGGCCAGGTATTTTCTAATATAATATGTTAGAAAGTTCCTGTGATAAGAGAAACATAATAATAATAATATTCTATCACATACACACAACACCATCTAGCCTAAACTAAGCAGAGCTTGTACTATGGGTTCTAGAATTAATTATTTTAAGTTTTTTACACGGAGTAATCGTAAACACATTGATTGTTATGGTAAATCTATATTTTATATTTCTATTAAACAAAAAGTGTTGATTTTATTCACTTAAATGTCACCGCCTGTTTTGGCACATTTCGCTGGGCGCAGTCTTAAACACTGCAAAAATTTAATGTAATGTAATGTGTTTAGGTACTGATATTAAAAATATTGAATAAGTCTTTTGATTTATATAACTTGAGTAACGTAGATCTTCGTACTATGTGCGAAGTTGAACTTCGAGTTTTTACGATCGATTCAGATCTCACTCCGATCGTGTTTGCCGTCCCACCAGAATATGAGAATTAGGAAACAGCATGCACTTGTGATCGCGCACACACTTGTGCACTATAATATCTTCTGCGCAGATGGCCGGTCTCCTTTAAGATTGTCCGCTGTGACCCAAATTCGATGGTGTAATGTTTTCAATGGCCGCTTTACTACAGCGCCGTAACAAGTATTGTAGGTTCGATCGACAAAAAATTGTGTAATCCATAAATGGTTGTTCCGAGTCTAGGTATTTTTCGTGTCTGTTGTTCGAATGTTTGTAAAGTCCCCCGCGATACAGAAGTGTGCGGGAGGGAGTTCTATTTTAAAACATTTTATTACTTATATACATCTTTGACTCACGCTAGTATAACTGTGAAAGGACAAGCAGAGGCTATGTATATTACTCACAGAATTTGTACGGCAGTTTAATTATGCTGCCAATACGCCTGTCCAAGCAATTCCTGAAATACAAAATTAGTTTAGGTTAGTAACGGTACTTTTTTATTATTTTTGTGATTATTCAATGGGAATGCAACCTAATTATATTATTAATTTATATTTTATTATTATTGTTATTTTATATCAATTGTGTTGAATACTTTTATTTAAGGACTCACTGCAGTTTATTGTTTCATGATTTTGAGGAATATGTTTTGCATTGTAAAGCAAATACCAAGAAATATCCTATTTCTGGGCGGAAGGCGCTGACGACTGTAACACAATTTAATATTAGCACGGTCGTCAACGGCAACCTCTTAAAGAATGTACCATTGCTCGGTTTTATTTAGAATCAGTTTAAGAGAAATTTGTAAAACTATTTGTTGAATAAATTATTATTATTATTATTATTATTATTATTATTATTATTATTTCTGGATGGAAGGTATCCTACGTCCTTTTCTGTTCCTCTGACAACGTGTATGCGAAATATCATGTTGATCGTTCAAGTAGCTAAGACGTGGAAGCGTAACAAACGAACAAATTCGCATTCGCATTTTTAATACTAGCTGCGCCCCGCGGTTTCACCCGCGTAAGTCCAGATGCCGTGGGAATATCGGGATAAAAATCCTATGTATTAATCCAGGTCGCCAGCTATATACCAAGTTTCATCGCAATCGGTATATTAATTTTTGAGTGAAAGAGTTACAAATATCCACCCAACCATCTACCCTCACAAACTTTTATATTTATAATATTAGTTAGGAATTATGTAAAGTCCAGTGTACCGGCCACAGTTAACAGTTACATGTTCTACATATTAAAAGTGATAAACTTTTACGTTTTCTGGCCGTTGAGAGAGCTGTAAGCGGAATCCACCCAAGCCTGCCCGTCTCTTGATTCCACTGAAAGATAATTACCACAAAATAATATATAATTAACTATTAGCAGCCGTAACCTAATGGGGATATCCTTGAACTGGGACGCTGAGGTCTTGAGTTCGATCCAAAGACGCATCTCTGACTTTTTGAAGTTATGTGCGTATTTAATAGTTACTTATCGCTCGCTTTTACGGTAGCTCAGTGGGGAGACCAACAGACTGCAATGCAGAGGGTCTCGGGTTCGAACCCACGTCGCGCACCTCTGACTTTCGGAAGTTATATGACTTTTCGAAATTATGTGCGTATTGATTGACAATTATCGCCTGCTCCGTGCCTCGGAGAGCACGTTAAGCCGTCGGTCCCGGCTGCCATGAACATCTATGGCAGTCGTTATTGGGAAAGTCAGTACCCTCTAATATCCTGACACTGGTCTAGCCTTAGGGTATCGTTAGCCTTCGGGTTGCGGAGATCAGGTGGCAGCCGCTCCGTGTAAAAACTGATATCCAGTCAAATCCGGTTAGACTAGAAAAGCCGACCCCAAGTTACTTGGGAATAATAAAGGCTAAGAGATAAGAAGATCGCTCGCTTTTACGGTGACGAAAAACATCGTGAAAATATATAATTTAGGCTGTACGGCTGTAGTGGTGTTGGTGGTAGCCTCGCCACTGCTACTGTGTCGAGTGTTGTGGGTTCGAATCCCACACGGGACAAAACTTTGTGTGATCCACTAATGGTTGTTCCGAGTCTGGGTATTCTGTGTGTCCGTTGTATAAATGTCTGTAAAAGTCCCCCGCGACACAGGATTTAAAACTAATGATATACGGTATTGTTTTTAAAACGGCCCCTTTTAAAATGGCTGTCTTAATATCTCAAGGTAACACACGATCGTTGGAGTGTCACACAGAGTTCTCAAGTTAAATCAAAGGGCACAGACCTCTGACATTTTAAAGTTATGTGCGTATTGAATATCTAATAGGTAGTTAATTATCGCTCGCTTTATTGTGAAGGAAAACATCGTGAGGAAAACTGCAAGTCTGAGAGTTCTCCATAATGTTCGCGAAGATATGTAAAGTCTGCACGCCTCTCTGGGCCAGCATGGTGGACTATGGCCTAACCCTTCTCACACTGTGAAAAGGCTCGTTCCCAACAGTGGGACAGTATAGTATATATTCATTTAAAATTTAATAATATCAGGTCTGTACTTTTTGTACGTTTTATGGTTAGGCCATCGCCAGTTGCACTCACTGATCGGTAAACGATTAGCGGGGTTAAGCAACATTGGGTGCGGTTAGTCTATAGATGTGTGACCGCTTAGTGGTATTTCATCTGAGCGTCTCCGTGCTTCGGAACGCACGTAAAACATCGGTCCCAGTTGTTGTCAAATTGACAGCAGTCGTTAAGCCATGTCAGAGGCCTACACACGGCTTGAACAACTCTTGACAACAGGATGGCCACTAAACCACACGAAAAGAAGAAGAAGAAAGAAGAAGGCCATAGTCACATGGCATTGAGCCGGCGTAGTGGACTGTAGCCTAATCCGTCTCATACCTACTTATACAGTATAATATTGAGTTCAAATGTATTTTTATACAAAACTTAACTACAAAATACTGCGACATTACCTGATTCTTGATTGAGGACTGAAGGACTATCAGAGGATATCTGTTTCATTCTAGAACTGCAAGGAGAAATACAAATTAATCCAGTTAATACTACTAACTAGAATCTGCCCGCAGCTTCGCTCGCGTAAATGAGTAGTAGAGCCTCGCTGATTTCAGCATGAATGGGCCGGCTCGACCGGGGAAGGACTACCCGCTCCCAGAATATCGACGTGAAATACCAGTATTCGTACAGTTGTGTTTCGTTCGATGAGTGAGAGTGCCAGAGGCCCAATCGGGTGATTGGGCCTCTGGCACTCTCACTCACACGTTACCCCTTCCCGCTCCTTCTCCTTCTTACTTTCTTTCCTAAAGGGTCGGAAACGCGCAAGTAATGCCTCTGGTGTTGCAGGCGTCTATAGGCTACGGTGACCACTTACCATCAGGTGGGCCGTAAGCTTGTTTACAAACACAGTCGAATTAAAATAATTTTGGTTATGTCAGTTTTCTATCCCTCGGGAACAGAACTTTTTCTTGAATGAAAGGTGGTTTCCCACAGACCCTGGTGGTTCAGCTGTATTGCTGCTAGAGTCGCTTCTTGTTGTATGTAGAGGTCTAAGGGGACCAGCCCTAGAATTACTACGAGGGCGGCTGTCGGTGTTGTTCTCATACACCCTGTTATTGCTGAGCATGCCATTCCCTGGAATCTCTGGAGCTTAGTGATGACGGTATTGAGTTCAGTCCTGGTCTACCATACGATAGCACCGTATGTTATTGTTGGTCTAATTATGGCGGTATATTGCCACAGTGTTATTTTTGGGGAGAGTCCCCATGTCTTTAGCATTCTGCTGCATTGGAAGAAGCATGCGCATGCTTGTTGTAGTTTGTAGACAAGGTGCTTGTTCCATAGCAATTTGCTGTCTAATATGACCCCTAGATACTAGACTTCGTTAAGCGTGAGACTATGTATGTGTACAAATAAATAAACTCACTCAGATTTTATGATGACTGGAAGCTCGGATTTCTTTCGTAGAGCCATGTTAGCTATCTCTGTTGACGCGCCAAGCTCTGAAGTATTAAATATTTCCAAAAATATTATTAGCCGTAGCCTAGTGGGAGACCGCTAGAATGCTGCGCAGAGGTCTCGAGTTTGATACCAAGATACGCACGACAAATTTTTGAAGTTATGCGCGTATTATATAGTTAATTATCGCTCGCTTTAATGGCGAAGAAAAACATCGTGAGGAAACTTGCATGTCTGAGAGTTCTCCATAATTTTTTCGAAGATATGTGAAATCTGCCAAGTCACTCTGGGTCTTCTGGGCTTGATAGATTTACGGTCTAAGCCTTCATATAATGGGAAGAAGCCCATGCTGAGTAGTGGGACAGTTATATAGAGGGCTGATATAATATTATTATAACACACACGTGTTGTGTGTGTGTGTGTGAGCGTGCGCGTGCACGTGCGCGTGCACGTGCGCGTGCGCATGCACGTGCGTGTGCGCGTGCGTGTGCGTGTGTGTGATTTGTGTGAACCACAAATGGTTGGTCTGAGTGTTCTTTATGTACGTTGTTTGAATGTTTGTAAAGTCCCCCGTGACACAGGAATTATACCTAAAGAGGGAGTCGTGGTTTTAACAAAGAAAAAATAAAGAAAGAATACAAGAAATCCGCCCCCGGTTCTGCAGCCGCTGTATGTGTGTGGTGGGCTTAAAACCTATCTCTTCGGGGATATTTAGAAGTTGTGTGTACCTATGTATAACTTTGTTGTAATAACTCACCTGCAATCCGGAGATCACTAACTATCAGTTTGTTCTGAAAAAAAAAGCGATATAAGAAAAAGATACACAACATATAATGCGTGATTTTGGTAAAATAGATATGTCTTATATTGAATCGTATTAGCCGCTACTTGGCGTAAATCCATTGTAATAAAATAATTGGAAAGAGAGTAACCCGCCACGCACCCTCAGATTGCCCACCCCAACTATTGCAATAGAAACAGGTTGACAATACCGAACTCCTCTGGATAGGAACAGCCACGACGTGGGACCCGGGCGTACTCCATACTCGTACTTGCAGTATATCGCTTCGAACACAAAATTTGCGTCGAAACGAGTTTCCTCTCAGCGCGAGGTATCTTCAGGACCGTTTGGCAACGAATGAGCCTCATTCGTATTATTAGATACCAATTACTTGTTAATTAAAAATTAGGATTTAAAGTACACCCGGCATCAGAACACTTATGCTAGTTACAGTTTGTACATAACGCTCTCACACCTATTGTTATGATAAAATGTGCAATAATAACTTACTGATCATTGGCATGCCTAAAAGGCTTAGCATAATGACCTTATAATATTTTATTAACACCAAAGAGCTTATAGCCTAGTGGGAGACCGCTGAACTGCCTCAGAAAGTGAAGACTCAGAAACGTTCCAATTGGGTTTCTTTCCTATTATTCTCAAAACAAAATTGGTTCAACAATATCCCTTGCAAAGCAGTCAAAGCACAATTATTGAAATTATAGCTATTTCTTTTACGATAACTTCTTTCTTTTGCACTACTGGGCACGGGCCTCTTCTCAGTGTGAGAAGGGTTAGGCCATAGTCCACCACGCTGGCCCCGTGCGGGTTGGCATACTTCACATATCTTCGAAAACATTATGGAAAACTCTCAGACATACAGGTTTCCTCGCAATGTATTTCTTCACCGTTAAAGCGAGCGATAATTAACAATTTAGTAAGCAAATAACTTCGAAAAGTCAGTGATGCACCTTGGGATCGATCTCGAGACCTCTGCGTGGCAGTTCATCGGTCTCCCAGTAGGTGATGACCTACTGAAAAAAAGAAAGTGAAATGATGAAGCAGCGATGGCTGGTTCATCATTTCATTTTTTTTATTTATTCTTTCGCAGACATTTGCGGAACATACTTGACAGCATATCATTGCAAAGATGGCATGGAGGTTTAATACTCAAGTCACTTAATTTACTTTTGACCTGAAGGATTGAAACTGGAGCGATGTAGAATTGCTATTTGAGTACTTACCGTCCGCGGAGGCACAATGTCCTTTTTCTTCTTCCGATGTCTTACTGACGGTATATGTCTTTGTGGGCTGGCGACAGGAGCGTTCGATTTGACTTTAGGCGAAGTGGATTTGTTGCTGGAAAAGCAATATCTTATTTAACCTAGAGTCGATTTTTAAATAACGCATAAATCTAACTGAGGTTTCTTTTTTTTATAAAAAGACAACTCCCGCAATAGGAATATATGCTGTGTCGCGGGGGACTTTACAAACATTCAAACAACGGACACAAAGAACACCCAGACTCAACAAATATTTATTCAATCATTTGTAGATCACACAAATTTTGTTTCGTATGGGGATCAAATCTACAAAACTCGGAGCATTAGCAGTGGCGAGGTGATCACCTTAACCACTATGCCATACGTGCAATTTCTGACAGATTTGCAAAGAAATTTTCTTTCATATTCAGAAATTTTTGGTGCAGCGGCAATATAGTCTCGAAATCCTTCTGTTTTTCTATCATCATTGGTCACTTAATATCATATGAATACGGAATCCCTGCTTTTCGCATAACTTTTTCCCTAATATACTTTGGCATAACTAGACCAGCATTTTTTTTTTGGTGTTATTGTACTTTGCCATAATTGTCTTTGGCATACAGTTTATGTTGACATAATTATCTTAGTGACATACTAAAATATTGGTTCAGGTTGCCGCGGTGTGGCTCTCGGGCTACCCCCAAGCGTTCAGTTGTGATAATATACAATATATCCTAATGATTATGCTTAAAAATATGCGTGAGCTGTTAAGCGTAAGTGTAATTAGGACAAACAAAAGTATGACATGTTATATTATATTGTCTTAAAATTTTATGCAAATGGATGAGGGTCCCATAAATACCAAACCGATATCAATGATGATAAACTTGTTAAATATAACCAAGAGTCACTAAAACCGCATTTATAATAACTGTCCCACTGCTGAGCACGGGCCCTCTCAGTGTGAAAAGGGTTAGGCCATAGTCCACCACGCTGGCCCAGTGCGGGTTGGCAGACTTCACATATCTTCGAGAACATTATTCAGAACTCTTAGACATGCAGGCTTCCGCATTTAATGATCGTAAATTTTATCTTACATATTTTATAATTAATTTTGGCTAGTATGTATACCCTAATCCTAACTAATATAAATGCGAATGTGAGTTTATTTGTTTGTTACGCTTTTATGCCTTAACTACTCGACCGAACATTATGAAATTTCACATACACGTTATCAGGGATCCAGAAAAGGACATCGCGTACCTTATATCCAGAAAAAAATATTATGCCGGAGCATAGAAAATTGACATAACCTACATTTACGCGAGGGAAGTCGTGGCCAAAATCTGGTTATTTATGTGTTTGCCTCAGTGGCACACCGTTAGTAAAAACGATTACTGTGCACGCGGTCTAAGGTTTAGTGCTAGACAAAACAGTAGTTACAACATCCGTTTTTAAGTAAACGAATGACTTACAAGGATCCGGTCTCGGGTTCATTGATTCGCTTCAGTAGTTTCTGTGTCACCACTGTTGTAGTGCCCATCTCTGAAACAATAAAATATATTAACATTACGAACAAATAGGGCACAGAATACATACGGTACGGAACGCCAGTTAAATGTCCTGTCGAATGTATTTGGACTGCACGGATGGTCTAGTGGTTTAAGTGGTCGCCTCGCCACAGCCACTGCGCCGAGTGTGTGGGTTCAAATTCGGGACAAAATGTGTGATCCACAAATGGTTTTTCCATGTCTGGATGTTCTTTGTGTCCGTTGTTTGAATGTCTTTATAGTTCCCCGCGACACAGGAACTATTCCTAGTGCCGAGAGTTGTATTTATAAAAGAGAACAAAAGAAAAACTACGCTCTAGGAATATACCTATATTGCAAGAGCTTTAGCAGCATTTAAATATCGCAACCACGTCGGATGCTTATGTTTTTTCTGGCATGTGTGATGTCTACGAACGTGATCATCATCAATCATAATCATCAGAATCACATATCTAAGTTTAGCCAGAGTGCTTAGCCAAAATCTATGCATTGGTTAAATAAAACTCCAGATGATAAAAAAAAGGAGGTTTTGAAACTTACCCAGACTGATTGCCTTCAAACTTTTCTTACGTTGAAACTGAAAATCAAAGAATTTGGTTATTTAAGCATTCTGGCATAAAAGCTCCACAGAGCTATATACACCTATATTGTCTCAGGAGCAATCCAATTAGACTGTTAAAGATTTCAGCGTATAGACTATAGATCTTCAGCAGCCTGATGAGACTGCCCCTTCTAGGGGAAGACTAGGAATAAAACTACGATTACGAAACTTACTAAGAAGATATTCTGAAAAAAATAAGAATATATTCTGAACGTAATTTTTTTCGGGCGTCACCCTGAAAAAAATGTAGTTCAGAATATATTCTAAATATATTTTACAAGTAAAGAGCTGACTGACGTATAAATGCACAGCACAAATAGTAGAACAGATAAATAAAATATTTCGGGCAGATTCCTAATATAATGCATTAACAAGTTTCATCAAAAGTCAGACTCCATGGGCTCGGAGATTGTATAAAAATAGCAGAAGATCCTATACACATACAGTTAGTAAAGGGGTTTCTAAACGAGTATTACTTTCACTGCAATGTGTGGCTGCAATATACTAATTACCAATTAACAGCCATATTATGGAAAACGACTATCCAAAGAATTGTGTTTGGCATGGCCTATGAATTCAAATGATTTTACGCTCGCCGAATTAGAAGAAATATTGCAGCCACACACATATTGCTATGAAAATATTGGGTTTAGTATACTGACGTCATATCCCAGTTGTTCAACTTGTAACGACATCGCCGTTGTCGTCTCTTTACTGGAAACAACACAAAAGATTATACAGTTATACTTTTACTATACGTTCAAAATTAGATTATGTTATAATCTATACAAATAAATAATATTGAAGTATCTGTTGGTAATGACAAAATAAAAGCTTTTTACTAAATGCATATAAAAGCATATATACAGTAAATGTATCAAAAAAAAAATTGACGGAACTTTCAATGGCAGATAGCTGATGTTATAAGGAGTAACTTAATCTACTATTAATTTAGAAAACTCAGGGTGCCCTGTAAAAGAAATATATTTTTTAAATTCCACGCCGGCTCCATAGCTGTTATCTAAAAATGTAAACATCTAACTTCTCTATTACCAGACAATGTTACGTACCCCGTAAATGTTATACATACATACATATCAGAAAAAAATACTATGTAACGAAATCTAATATTGTAATAGGGGTTAGAGTATGAAGTTGCCGTTGTATAGTAAAAGATACTTTGAATTGACATAAAACCTTCATGGTGTGAGATTTTCGAGTGAAACTTTTTCCACATGATACCTATAAGATTCGATTTTCGACGTTTAATTTTTTTTTTATTCAGCTTAGACGGGAAGATGGATACTTCGAAAATCCGAGTTATTTTTGAATACGAGTTCCGACGCGGAACCAACGCGGCAGAAACGGCTATATCAACGCTGCGTTTAGAGAGGAGACTGCTAATGAACGCACCGTGCGTTTTGGTTCGCTTTCGTAATGTAAACCTCGACTTGAAGAATAAACCACGTGGAAGACCGCCCACACAGATGAATAACGCTGAATTGAAGGAGATGGTGGAAGCCAATCCGAGTCAAACTACCCAGGCATTAGCGGCATGGTTTAACGTTACCCTACCTACGATATTGGCTCATTTGCATCAAATCAATAACATAAAAAAATATGAAAAATGGATGCGTCATGATTTGACAGATCTGCAGAAAAAAATGCGTGTTGAAACTTGTGTTGCCTTGTTGAATCGAATCAGAAATGAAGGAATATTGGATCGAATTGGTAATGTTAATTGTTTGGTGGTCTCTGCACTATAGCTTTCTCAGGTCTGGTCAAGCAATAACAGCAGATGTTTACTTTGCCGAACTCCGAACAATGATGGCGAAACTGGCAGTGAAACAGCCCCGATTCGTGAATCGATCTTCACCATTATTGCTCCTTGATAACGTAAGACCTCACACTGCACGAGAAACCGTTGTAACTCTAAAGGAGCTTCAGTTAGAAACCATACGTCATCCTCCGTACTCATTAGACCTTGCTCCAATGGACTACCATTTTTCGAGATATAGTCAATTTTCTACATGATAAATAATTTTCTTCCCAGGAGGCAGTATAAATGCTTTCACACAGTTTGTCGAAACTAGAACCCCGGAGTTCTATCATAAAGGCATAAATGAACTTCCGTTTAGATGGCAGCAATGTATAGATAATGAGGGGAAAATATTTTGATTAAATAAATATGGTACATCTTAGGGAAAAACGAGTTTCAATTTTTCAGTACAAATTGGCAATTTCATACTTTAACCCCTAATATTTATGTGTGATGTGGTTGTGCTATAAAATAAATAAAGACACTGTTACTACTACATAGTATTAACCATACATATATATACATAGATTCACGCCTGTTTCCCAGATGGGTAGGCAGAGACTACGGATTTCCATTTGCTATGATCCTGACACACTTCTCTGGCTTCATTCACTTTCATCACATTCCTCATACACGCCCGTCGTTTCAAGGTGCTCTTAACCTGGCCTTTGTCCAGAACGCCTCCGATCTGATCAAGAAACGTTCGCCTAGGTCTTCCTCTTGCGACTGTTCCATTCACACTAGCCTTATAAACTTTCTTAGTCAGTCTTTCCTCGTCCATTCTTTCTACATGCCCAAACCAGCTTAACATACCCTTTTCTATTCTTGTCACTATATCAAATTCCATTTTTTTTTTTTTTTTTTTTACGTGGTGGAATGCATGACGCATACCCCTCCGCGGGGGCGGGCGGAGGGGTTATGTCGGACTCGCCGGGGTAAAATAAGATGTTGAAAAGATAAAGGACCTCCCGGAATACCGACTAAACCTACCACGGTGTTCCTCGACAAAACCACTATCGACGGGGCCGCGCGAATCACTTTCGCATGCGGTCGCGACCCCGCCGAGGTTTCGGCCCGCCGTATGAAACGGCAGGCCACTACACGAAAGATCTACCCAAAGGCACTTCTAACACTCCCTACTGTCCCCCCTAGAGGGGAGACGGACTCGAAACAACAGAGGCGCGCGTGGGAACACGCACGCCGCCTCTCGGACCTGGTGCTGAACGGATGGCGGGCAGGCCCACAAAGCCCGCCACCCCCAGGTCAAACCTCAGGGTGGCTGGAGGTCGTCTCGCGCCCTCCGGCGCCCGGCTCTGCGGTTGGGGAGAAGGTTCAAACGCTCCCTCTCCCGCTCCGCCGCCTCCTTGATGGAAATTACTTCCTCACAGAAGGAGGCGACGGCGTTCCACGACCTCTCACTCCGGACCATAGACTGAACTACGGCCGGGAGCGAGAGGGCAACCAATCCGACTGCCGCGATCAACTCACGGCGCTGCGATGCCCAAGCGGGGCAAACCGCCAGAGTGTGCAGCGCCGTGTCCTCCACAACATCGCGGCAGTCGCCGCAGTGGTGACAACCGGGCGTCTCTTGCCGGCGTATACGACACAGGAAATGGCCAAAACAACCGTGGCCAGTCATTACCTGTGTCAGCCGGAAGGTGAGGGCGCCATGGCGCCTCTTTAGCCACTCCTCAAACACGGGACTTACCGCCACGATCGTGGCGTGCCCACTATATCAACTTCCATGCCGCATCTCTCTCTAATCACACTATTCCTTATTCTATCTTTCAGAGTCACACCACATATATTTCTCAGCGCTCTCATTTCTACAGCATTTATTCTAGTATTAACCATATATTTTCGAAAGGGTGGCAGAGGTGACCCACATCCTCTCATAGTTTAAATAACCACGTAACAGGAGGCGATTGCCATCTACTAGACAGCTCCAGACTCGATGCTCCTACTGAGAATTTTGTGAGAGAAAACTACTACATACTACAGGCTACACTTTGCTCGACCTGGTAAACAAATTGTTATACAGGATGTCCCAGAAGTCGAAGTCTAGCCGGAATCAGGTAACAGGCTAAGTTATGACGAGTGCTTTGAAATAACGACACTGGAACATTGAGAAAACTAGCATCTTAGTCCCCGTGACCATGGCTGCTGAAAAGCAACCGAAACGTCGGGGAAAGTGTAAAAGTAAATATAAATAGATTAATAGTTTAAAAAAATAATTAGCTTAAAATTAGTAAAGTTCAATAGTATCTAGTAGTAGTGTGACAGTTTCAAAATTTTGTAATAAAGTGTAAAATAAATAACGCGATAAAATCCGTGTATAGAAGTTTAATTTCAATAAGTTATGACGACTTTACTTTACATTTTAAAGTACTACGAGGAAAACTTTATAATGCAGCTTTGTTGGAGTGGTTGTGGCTATGTGTTCCTAACAGATACGTTTGGCGCTGACTTCGGCCACCACTACTGGCGGTACCGAGGGCGAGAACAAACCTGCTCAAGGAGTCGCCTCTGACGCGCGCACATTGCATTCTCAATCTCATACACAATAAGTCAGACCTATTCATGTGTACTTTGAGTGAATTTAACAGAGTACGAGCGGTTATTTGCTATTGTAATTAAATTAAATAAGCATAAGCAATAAAATAATATAAAAATAGCAGCGATAGCTCAGTGGGGAGACCAACAGACTGCAATGCAGAAGGTCTCGGGTTCGAACCCACGTCGCGCACCTCTGACTTTCGGGAGGTATATGACTTTTCGAAATTATGTGCGTATTGATTGACAATTATCGCCTGCTCCGTGCCTCGGAGAGCACGTTAAGCCGTCGGTCCCGGCTGCCATGAACATCTATGGCAGTCGTTATTGGGAAGTCAGTACCCTATAATATCCTGACACTGGTCTAGCCTTAGGGTATCGTTAGCCTTCGGGTTGCGGAGGACAGGTGGCAGCCGCTCCGTGTAAAAACTGATATCCAGTCAAATCCTGTTAGACCAGAAAAGACGACCCCAAGTGACTTGGGAATAATAAAGGCTAGGGAGAAGAAGAATTAAATTAAATAAGTGTACTGTAATATTACCAAGTTTTATGTGATATTGTTTTTGTTGGCTGTACTGTCGCATTATGTTTTTTCCTGTTAAAGTAGTATAAGTTAGATTCAATAAATAAAAGACTTCTGGGACACTCTGTATATCGCAGCAAATTCATAGCTGGCAAAGTGAGGTTCTCTTCGGAGATATAGCCGTGAACCCTATGTATGAATAAAGAAGCGAAGTCTTAAATATTGTTATGAAACTATGAGAATGCACGGCGTAGTGGTTTACGTGGTCGTCTGACCACTGCCACTGCTCCAAGTGTTATGAATTGAAATCCCACACGGGACAAAAATTTGTGTGATCCACAAATAGTTTAGTTGTTCCGGTTCTGGATGTTCTTTGTGTTCAAATCAAATATTCTTTATTGTTAAACATAGGTACATATATATAAGATGTTTACAGTAATGGTGATGATCAACTATGTTCTGCCAATTAGGCTTACACAAATTTAATATTAATTTGGAAGTCACTAAAAACATGCAAAAATAATACTTTTGAATCACTTCTATTAAAACTATACAACATATTAAATTCACTTTAGCATAAAATAAAAATATAAAAATGAAAACATGCAGAATTTATATCTGCCAATTACTAATTATAAATACAGTAAATACATGTCGGCTTCGGTGGCGTAGTGGTTAGTGTAACCGACTGCCACGCCTGAGGTCGCGGGTTTGATTTCCGCACAAGACAAACATTTGTGTGCATGAACATGGATGTTTGTCTTGGTCTGGGTGTTTCTATGTATAATATGTATAAATTTCCAAAAAAAAAAGTATATTTGTATGTTTATCCATTGTCTAGTACCCATAGTACAAGCTCTCTCTAGTTTGGGCTAGATGGTGTTATGTGTATGTGGTAGAATATTATTATATTACATATAAATTTAAGAATTAAATGTCAATGCAGCTAATTAGAAAATAAAATTCAATTAATAAGGACATCAATGCAGCAATTACAATGACAAATTGAATTTGCAAAAAAACAATCTCAAAATTCATGTCAGTTTAATTTATACCTTTATTATTTAAAACGTCTCTTATATCATAAAACACTTTTCAATGAGAAATTCCTGTAGATGTTTTTTAAATGTTGGTTAAGTTTCCGCGATACAGCAATTATTCCTTGTGCTGTCTAAAACTAAATATATTTCTTTCGCAAAACTGGACTTTGTGTCTTATACTAAGGCACAATCCCTAGACTTAAATATTTGGATTGTACTTTCGACTCGTAACAAAGACGAGGATACTCTAATTAAAATTTGTGTGTCCACGTTTTCACGTGGCGAAATGAAACAAGCAAAACCTTACTGTTTTTAAAGGTACCCATAACAACTAGAAAAATTGTACATATATAATTATCACCTGGGCTTAAAGATGAACTTGTTAGAAGTTACAGTCTCACAACTACCAGAACTTGAGCCGGCCAGTTGTGCCAACTCTATCACACCGTTGATGTCTCTGTCGATACGTTTCTCTTGGGTCTTAATTTTCTCGCGTTTTCTGGACAATAAGGAATAATATATGACCAATCTGGATAAAGGAATTAAAATTATTAATTGTTTTAGAACAGCAGCGATAGGTTATTGGGATGCCGATGGCCTGTCACGCGGAGGTCTCGATTTTGATTCCAGGGCGTGCATATTCAGATATCGGAGCCCTTTTCGAAGCTGTGCGCATTAAATAGTTAACTATCGCTTGCTTTAACGGTGAAGGGAAACATCGTGAGGAAACCTGCATGTCTGAGAGTTCTCCATAATGTTCTCGGAGATATGTGAAGTCCGCCAACCCGCACTGGGCCAGCGTGGTGGACTATGGCCTAGCTCTTCTCACATTGAGAAGAGGCCCGTGCTTACCAGGTGGACAATTTAATACAAGGCTGATATTAATTGTTTTAGTGGAAAAACGAAGATTGGCTGCGACGAAGCGAATGAATCAGTTTCTTCGGTAAAATATCAGTACTCATTACAGGAAACTGGCCTTAGAGAAGAATACCTTCTGCGTTTCACTTGGTAAATAAGAGTGCCAGAGACCCTCCTATACCAATTCTTCATTTAATCCTTTTTACATCCGATTTTGCAAGCGGTTTCGCTCGCTTTAATGTAGGTTGTCATTGAATTTCAATCGCTGGGGTACTTTTTTTGGATCAAAAGTAGGTACCCTACGTCCTTTTCTGTATTCTTGATCAGGTGTATATGAAATTTCATGATGTTCGGTCGAAACGTTATGGCGTGAAAGTGTAAAAAACAAACTCACAATATTGTCTTCTATTTACGCGAATATTATTCATTGAAATTAAACTGCTATACCTATACGGATTTTATCGCGTTGTTTATTTGACACTTTATTACAAAATTTTGAAAATTGTTACACTACCACTACTATTAAACTTTACTAATTTTTAAACTAATTAAATTATTATTAAACTATTTAGATTTAATTTATTTTTATTTTACACTTTCCCCGACGTTTCGGTTGCTTTTCAGCAGCCATGGTCACGGGGAGACTGTCTCCCCGTGAACATGGCTGCTGAAAAGCAACCAACAATTTTGTAATAAAGTGTCAAATAAACAACGCGATAAAATCCGTATATAGCAGTTTAATTTCAAACAAACTCACGTTCGCATTTATAATATTGCCTACTAGATTTTGCCCGCGGTCTCGATCGCGTAAATGTAGATTAGGTTAGATTAGTTTAGTAACAGTACTTTTTCTGGATGAATGGTACTCCATTTCCTTTTCTGTACTCCTAACAAAGTGTACGCAAAATTTACTAATATTATAATTGCGAATGTTTAATTCCTTAGTTTGTTTGTTACGCTTTCATGCCTTAACTACTCGACCGATCATCCTGCAATAACTCATACACGCTGTCATGGTACAGAGTAGGACACAGGGTACCTTTCATTCAGAAAAAGGTAACGTTCCTTTTTTTTACGTGCTTTTATACTTTGACACATACCCCTCCACGGGGGTTTGTCTTAGGCTGGGTGTTTCTGTGTATAATATATGTTTATCCATTGTCTAGTACCCATAGTACAAGCTCTGTTTAGTTTGGGCTAGATGGTGTTGTGTATATGTGATAGAATATTATTATTATTATTACTTTCACATGCAGTCGCTACCCTGCCGAGATTTTGACTCGCGCCGTATGAAACGGCAGGCCACTACACAACAAAACTACCCGTTGGGCGCTACTACATTTATTTTATTTTATTTTATTTTATTTTAATAGGAAAACAAACAGTATGCTATGACTAAAATTATAAGCTATTTATACAATTATAAACCATTAAGACGTTTTCACAGTTGAGTATATAATGCTTGATCAGTTTTTAAATAGCTAGGCTTGAGATAATATCAAACTTACTCCAGAATCGAAAAGAAAGCCCTAATGCCTAATTAAGCCCTATTGTCCCTATCTGTCCTATCTTCAGGACCCGAGTAGATAGGGTTTTGGGGGGAGTACTACGGGTCTCCCCCTTAGGGTCAGGGTAATACAGGGTCAGGCTAGCCCACTGCGCCTCGAAAGGCTAGGCAATCTATCGGCCGCTGATTAGAGTGCGTGGTGCCTGACATTGAGGTTGGACTCGTAGTGGCTATGTGGGTAGCCGCAGAGGACGACATGTTTGTTGATCGGCAAGCACGTGGCGTTCAAGCACTGGACTCATGCGTGGCTAGTGCGAACCAGTCGGCCGCGCGAGGCCCGGAGTTGTCTTTAGCGAAGTGGTGGCGTGGTTTCGTTGCCACAACGCACCTCGGGCGCTTGCCTGCTCAGCAAATAAGAGTTATACCTCTACCTACCCTTTCGGAGATATAGGGGTGATGCTATTTATGTTACGTGTTGTTAAAAGTCTGTGTTCCTCAATTTAAACACTAAAAGAAACCGTTTCATATGTAAAAATCAATAAAATATTTCGATGATTTAAAAAAAGACGGCGTCGATAATCGTCATGTGAAATATGACAAAAATCATAAATAATTAGTACTATAACCAGACTGTGCCGAGCGTAAGACAGATAATGACAGAGCTCGTGCGGGGCATATTCAAATTGGCGCGCGGCCGCCATAGTAAAATTGTATGGAGGATTTGAAGTGCTTTTTTGATAAATATGTATCTTTATTGTCAACTTAAATATTTGGGACGGTAAAATTTTAATATAACTATTTATGTTTCGTTTAAGCTGCAAAATAGAATAGATTTCTACTGTAATAATCTAAAAATCACGTAACACGAGAAAATGCAAATTTACGTAATTTTGTAGGCAAAAACATTAATTATTTTAAGTTTTTACACGGAGTAATTGTAAACACATTCATTGTTATGGTAAATGTATATTTTATACTTGTATTAAACAAAAAATTTTGATTTTATTCACTTATCTGTAACCGCCTGTTTTGGAACATTTCGCTCGGCGCAGTCTTAAGAGATAATTCGATTTTGCATACCAGCTTCATACAAATTTTTCGTAAAAACATTATAATTCCTTCGCTTTTGTGCAGAATTAACTCGGGCCAAGCGTACTATTGCTGAGAGGGTCAAAGAACACATCGCTGCTGTGAAGAACCGGCAGACTAGCAAATCAGCAATTGCAGAACATATACTGGAATCGGGTATTAACCATTGGATTGATCATTTCATCATCTGGAAGTCCTCTCCATCGATCGCCACTTTTATCCAAGAGTAGTGCGAGAAACTATTGAAGCTATTGAAATCAAAAAACATAGAAATTTTAATAGGGAAGATGGTTTCAAATTATCCGCGACGTGTAATCCCGTGAATAATAATATGCAACTTCGCTGGTTTGCAATGTCAGGTAATTCACAGAATACGGATACGACGGATAGCATACGTAATAGGGATACCGTGAGTTTAGTTTGTGACGGTACATGGACAAACAAAAATATGCCAAAAGTGAAGGTGAAGCAAGATTTTTCTGTCTCACAAACGGAGATATGACATCGCAGCACTAGTCAGCTTGTGACCACGGCCGGTGTAACCTGGTCGAAACGTTAAGCATAAAAAAGGTTAACATTATGCATGATCGCGTTAATACCCGTTACATATTATATATATATATCTATGACAGCCGTTTTTCAGCCTACCGTGCGCTGTATGAAACGGCAGGCCACTGCAAAACAAGACTACCTTTTGGGCACTACTACATTTAAGCCCTACTGTCTTCCATTATGGGGTAGAGCCACCTCACTGTTACTGTTTTTTTTTTTACGTGGGGTACTGCTTTGTCGCATACCTCTCCGCGGGGCGACGGAGAGGTTATGTCGGGCTCACCGGGGAAAAGATACCTCGGTAATACCGACTAAACCTACCACGGTGTTCCTCGACATAGGCCGCGCGAATCGCTTTCACATGCAATCGCGACCCCGCCGTGGTTTCGGCCCGCCGTGTGAAACGGCAGGCCACTGCACAAAGAATATTTCCTCCACCATCCCTCTGAGCGGGGTTGACAAAGACACGATACAGTGGCGCACGTGGGGACACGCACGCCGCCTCTCGGACCTGGTGCTGATCGGGTGGCGAGCAGGCCCACGCAGCCCACCACCCCCAGGTCAAACCTCAGAGTGGCTGGAAGTCATCTCGCGCCCTGACTACTAATGTAACTTACATTTACGCGAGCAAAGCCGTGGGCAAAATCTAGTACAGCGAAAATTTAAAATATAGCATTCACAAGTTCCACTAATAACTAACCTTCCATTCATCCGCAAAAATATCAAGGGTCTCTGGGTTAAAGTCCATGTTGGCTTCCTCTTTCTCCTATCCAACCGAAGTTAAAACCACTATAACAGGACCTTAAGAAACTGACGATTTAGGTCACAAAGAAAGGCTTACCTGCGAGAACGAGACCTCGAGTGCTTCGCTCTGTTAGTGACTTGCTGCTTCGTTTTCCTCACAGAAGCGCAACCTTGGAAGATTCTCTGTGCACACGACGAACAGAATATGACTCCTTTGAATACTTCTGCGTTGTGAAGGTTTGTTTCACTGCAGACATCTGTTGGCAAACGGTAATCAGACATACCTTAAATCCCCGAAAGGCAAACACGCACAACTTCTAGCTAGATTTTAAAAACCTTATCATAGTACTGCCTCCGTGGCGAACGAAGTTATTGGCCTTTTCTGTTTAATTCAGCCCGAAGTTAGGAAGTTGGCGGTATAAGACACCCCCGTGCCTCGTAAAGCACGTAAAGCCGTTGGTCCTACGCCTGATCTCTGCTCGTGTCGGATTGCTGTTCCATCGGGTCATGAAAATTAGGGAACAGGGATTATACTTGTGTTTGCGCACACACTTATACACTATAATATCTCCTGCGCAGATGGCCAGTCTCCGTTAAACTTGGCCGCCATGACCGAAATTCGATTCGAACGAAATTATTATTGTTCATATAGGCTCGTAATATCAATGTTTGATTGAAAATTTTTGGTGCGTAATCCACAATTACACGCGTCTGGGTGCTCTTTGTGTCCGTTATTTGAATGTGTGTGAAGTTCCCCGCGACACAGGATTTATTCCAAGTGCGGAAGTTGTCTTTTTCTAAAATAATAATCATGCTACTAACAACATTTGTGGCACTTCTTGTGGTAGCTGAACCCCTCACGCGTGGTGATCTCATTTCGCATCAGAACCGGACTGCGGCAGTGCTCGCATATACCGCAACTGATACATGCAAGAAAAATATCAATAATAATAATACTAATAATAAAATATCAAACCGCGAGTGTGCGGGCATATCATATGATCAGCCCTGTTTATAAATTGTACTACTAATGGGCACGGACCTCATCTCAGTGTTAGATGGTTAAGCCTAAGTTCGCCACGGTGGACAATGGAGAACATTATGGCGAACTCTCAAACATGCAGGTTTCCTTTATTATTTTCATTAAAATACAATTTATTATACAATTTTATTTTCATTAATACGCACTTACTTTGAAAAACCAGGGGCCTATTTAATAACGTGACAATGACAGGTGACAGATGACAGGTTACAATCCGACAATTTGACATTTTTTGTTTAATTAAGATTATCACTGACAAATATGTCACAGTGGAAATTCTAAAATATATCGACGTGTCGTGACAATTTGACATATTTTTGTTTAATAAACAATTTCTCCTGACAGGTGAACACAACTGACAACATAACATGACATGACAACTTATCCAGAAAATCTTAAACATAAAATTGCCATGACAGTTGGATATATTTGTCGATTTGTCAGAAATTTTCGATAGGTAAGCTCGCACAAGTTAAAGCTATTCCACAGTTACATTAGTATCTACTAAATAATTATAAAACAATGGTGTTAAAGTCTTCAATAGATAGCAGTACCTAGTAGTGAAGATGAATATTTGGTGCAAATTGCACTACGTCCCACATTTAAACCAAGAATTAACTTTTCTCTCAATGTACTAAAATACTCATAGAACGGTTTCGAGTAACTAAAACTACCGTTGAATCCTTAATAAATAAAATTAGACATCAACTTCAGCACACAACAAGAAGTTCTCACATGTGCATACCTCGATATTGTGTTGTGACAAATATGTCAATTACTATGACAAATAAGTCGGAGATATTTTCTTACGAGACTTGACAGGTCAAACCTGACAAATGTCGCCTTTATTAAACTGGGATTTTTAATCTGACAATTTTGTCAGTTTGTATCTGTCGCATTTTGACTTAATTGTCATCTTTATTAAACGCCACTTGTCACGACAATTAGACTTATATGTCAGAGGCGTGCCTTGTGATCGAACTCGTGACATTTGCGTAGCAGTTAGGCTAGGAAAATTAGGACGCTGGGCGCGGTCGCGATTGCATGTGAAAGTGATTCGCGCGGCTCCGCCAACTCTGGTTATGTTGAGGAGTACCGTGGTAGGTTTAGTCGGTATTTCCGGGATGTCACCATCTTCCCCCGAGTGAGTCCGACATAACCCCTCCGAGGGCTATGCGTCAAGGCTAATGGCCCAGATAATCTCTCACTAGGCTATCGCCTTAACCCTTTTATTCTATTGCTTAATGCTTATACCATTATTCTTATACACTTTATTTTTAAAACAAACTAGTAAGGATGTTTTCCTTCACCGTTAAAGCAAGCAGTCCAACGGTCTCTACTATATCACTGCTAACTAACTAACTATGTCACCTATGTTGTGGAACTGTTGGGGCTAGTTGCTTAGCACGGTACGATGACTTTTTGTCTTTTAGCCCTTTATCCACCACGTCAAAAAAGCAAAAGCGTGCTTTCAGCGCTAAGCTACGATTTCATCATTTAAAAGGGGCATGCCAGTATTAGGCCCAGAGGTGCACAAGAAATTGGTTATACTAAAAAATATATTAATATTTATCCTAGTTTTCCCTTGTATTTATTATTCTGTACAAGTAGGTAATATTTTCTAAAATATAAAATATTAAACAAGAAAACGACTAAATTATGTAAGGGAACTTGCAAGCAAGTACATAACGTGAAAATGTTGCCTTTACACAAAATATGTTGACAGGTAATTAATCGAAATAGTAATTTACCATTGCTATATTATATAATTAATATTTTAATCGTTCATTTAATTTTTTATACAAAAGTAATACAAAAGCTAATAATTATTATTATTTTTATCTTTGCAAGATTGCTTTAATTAACTTAAAGTAATGTATATTATCGATGAATCGAGGTTTGTGTTTGTGTTTATTATGGCAGGTATCTCCAACTTGTATTACGCCAGAAAACGTAAATGTAAATAACATTGCTTGTTTTGCAACTCCATTGTAACGATTAGTGTATATTTATTGCTGTTAATATCAAAGACTTTTACCTATAAGCTATAATACTGCAATGTATTCTGTTTCATTTCATTTCTAATAGATTGTACTCATAAATAAATTAAAATAATGTATAAAATGATATAGCACATATCTAAAATAAATTGTTGATGAGATATAAGAAGATTTGATAACTTTAAAATGCCAAGTTTTTTGTTAATCACTTCTTATGCTAATTAATTATTGGCATTGCTTACTATTATTATCATTAGCCTTTATAGTTGTGCACTGGGGCCCGAATTACTATGGCGTCTTGGCATGCCCCTTTGTCATGTAGTCGTGACCGTGGCGTGGTGGACACATTTTGCTTTGTCTTAATATACGTGACTGTGGCGGTCGAAAGGTAGAATCGGCGCGAAGTATTATATTTTGTGATTAACTTTCTTCTTCGAAATGAGGAATCGATCTATGACTTTGGGTCTAAGTATTAGAAAGTTAAGTACTTACGCCATTTTACTATAAATTTTGTTTGCTCTTATTTGTTAATATTTTCTGGATTTTACTCTACATTGTATAATTATATTGATTACACCAAATTTAACATTATTTACAAATAATTTTTACAATAATTTCATGTTGACAGCCTACATTTCGGAATAAGAAAATGTCATTTATTGACAGGTAGTTTTATAGTCACATTTTTGGTTTTTATGGTTGGCCTATAGCATGTTTGCGTGCGATCGTAAAGCACAGGGTTCATTCTCGAGCCGGACAGCGTTACTAGCTTTTTCTGTTAGGGAATACACAGTAGCAGCACGGAGGCTGGACATGACTTCTTTAGAAATCTAATGCCACGTCTCCAACGAGCCAGTAAACCATAGGTGTAAATTATTTAAAAATACAAGTTTAAGGCTGCCTGTCCATTGAAGCGGAGCGAGGCTGCGGAGCGATGAATCGGAGAAATATTAACCAATAGGATTGCATAAAATCTCCGCTCCGCTCTAGTATGCAATCCTGTTGGTTAATATATCTCCGTTTCTTCTCTCCGCAGCCTCGCTCCGCTTCAATGGACAGGCAGCCTAATTATATGAAATGGTTGATATGGCACAATTTTATTTTAAAAAGAGCAGCATGGGTACAATATGTAATAAAACACTCCATAACAATTTTATATAATATATATTTATTTGTGACAGTATAATTATGTTTTACAGAAAAGTTAAGACACTTTTTCTTTATAATAAGATGTTAAATCGTCAATAACTATTGAAATTTTGTCGTCAATATAATTAATATAATGTCAAGTCAAAAATCACAAATACATATAAAATATTTCACAAAAATATAAATCTATGAACTAAAATACAAAGTTAAATAAAATAATAAAAATTAAAAACTTATTTTAAAAACAGGATTTATAATTATAATTGCATTAACGTTTACTGGCCGGCAAAATGCGTATTTTACAAAATAGTTTACGATTATAATTAAGTTTTTAGTTAATTAAGTACTGGTTTTTAATCATTAAATAGAAACACTAGGGATACTATTTGGGTAGTACCCACTGTAGAATTTAAAATAAATATTATATTGCTACAAAAATAATTGTTTTATACCTACTTATAATTAATTTGTTTATAATAAAATCCAAAAAATACATAATAATAAAAAACGAACTCTCATTCAGTGTATTTGAAACATATTTCATGGCCTGATTCTGTCATTTAATTAATTGTTATTATTATTCTAGTGTTTCTATTTAAATAATTAAGGGATATAAAAAATGTTTCGTGTTAGTTGTTTTTGAGATCAAATTCATAAAACGAATAGTCAAAGGAATACCCAATTGAGATCATAATTTTAATTAAACCTTTTAGAAACTTAATTACTTTTTAATTTAATCTAAATCTTTACTTTAGATTATTCCGTAGTAGAGATTTCTATTTAGCTTTTACTAAAATCACAGGAATTTAATTTTACATTTTTCCTAAAGTTATTTATTTAGGTATAAACTATATTTTATTTATTCTAAGTAATTTCTGAAATACTGGCCCCGAAATTATATTGCTTATACTATATATTTATAATATACTAAAAACTAAATTAATGTACATTTTTATTAATTATTTCTATTACATAAACTTTATAAAACAAAACAAATTACAATAAAATTCTAGCAATGAAAAATAAAAAAAATATAAGTGCTAAAATAGGAAAAATATTTTTCTTATTAATACTAATATTGCCACTACTGCCCTGTATATAATTTAATTATTTTTTATACAACGGAACTATGTTGAGCTTTATTATAATATAATTTATATGTAAACACTGCAATACGTTTGAATAAAGTTCAATAACGATTATCTAATTCAGTTTAGATTCGGTTCTACAGCATGCAACAGAAAGGTGTAATACATAAGAGTAGTATATAATAAAAGTACTCCAGCCTCTTTTAAAGATGTCCAGATTTATCCGGTAACATCCATGTAAGCTATTTACAAAAAATGTAACTTGTTTACCTTAAATATCAACCGACTTCTAAAACAATAAAATAACTGGGAAATAATTTTCTTTTTAGTCTAAAATAAGTTCTCTGTCGAATCTAACTAATGTAAAGTTAGCGACAGACAAACACCGTTTAGTTTTTGAATTTCTTTTGTATTTTTGCTGGCTGCATGTTTGCCAGAGAGGAGGTAATATGCAAAACTTAGTTCAAAATACAGGTCTTACTTGTATAATCCGTCCTATTCTTCCAAGTAGGAAATAATTTGTTTCAAGTTGCAGGTTCCTTTTATGAACACACCATTCTGTAACATGCAATTTTTTATACGTTTCGGTATTTTAATACTAAAACGTATTGCCGCCAAAAATGTACAATATAAAAACACGAAATTAAATTTCCAATCAGAGGTTAGACGAATTACAAAGCCAATGTCCCTTTACTCATTAACATATTGAAAGAGGTATAACCTCAGTATATTTTTGCGTTATTATTACTATAACTGATTTATAGACGAAAATGTATATTGTTGGAAGCAACAATTGATTTTTTTATGTAGAGCAAATTGCAGTAAAAATTAGCTTGTGCATGTTTAAATTGTGCACTAAAATAATAATTAATTATTATTACTTAATTAAAGTACATATTAATATTATTTATCTAAATAAATGTAACTTAAAATAATAAATGTGTTATATTACTGGCCTTAATGTTTAAGGATAATGCCACATTATTTTTATTATAATAACTCGGAATAATACATAGATTTCATGAGTTATACCCATAGAGAAATTATTATATTTTTTTATTGTAATCACAATCATTGTAATATACCATAACTTGAATACTACATACTAGTGATGTAACGAATATTCGTATTCGCATATTTATTAACATTCGTATTCGCATTCGCATTCGCAAATCTTATGTGAATGTTTTGCGAATATGAACGTCCGACAAAATAAATAAGATGTCAATAACAAAAAGATATATCAAACAAAGAAATATTAATTTCTCGTAGTGTTGTTTTGTGTGTTTTGTGATGAATTTAAGTGCTTAGAAGTACATTAAAACGTAAGTAATTGTTATTTTATTTATTATTGTAATGATTCAAGCAGCAATAACAAAGTTTTAATAATGTAAACGTTATAAAAACTTAAAACAAATAGTGGCCGGCGCGTGCTTTTGCGTGTTCGTTTTTTTCTCAGTGTCGTAATTATACTTTTATCAAACTAAACGAATAAGATTACGATAATAATATTAACGTATTTGTAAGTAATCATTTGTAACATAATATTATAAAATATATCAAGAAATATGAATAATTTGACTCTAAACAAAAAACGGATCCTTGACGCGCAGTTTGACACATTGTTTTAATTTTATTTTGCCTAAGGATAATATATGTGCTATACATCGTTAGAAAGGTATTGTTTTTTTACTTATAGAAACAATATAACCAGTAGTAAATTGTATTATTTCTAGATATATAAAACGAAGAGAATAATACCGGTGATTCTGTCATGATTATTTTCCTATTTGCATAAAATGCCTTTTTAGATAGAATAATAAGCTGTATTTCTTTATTTATTTATTTGATTATCATAATTGAGTAGATTTCATACAATAAAAACCTAAAATTAACTATATAACGTAGGCGCCAGATTGGCTCGATAATGCTCGGAATGAGATGCAAACGATGACAAATGTGTGCGTGTGACTCGCGCGCTGAGTAAGCTGTCAAAATATAGCCATAGATAAATGGCGCCAAATTCAAAAGAGAATAATTCGTTTTCGCATTCGCAGTCGCGAATATCGACGGCAGATATACGCACCCGCATTCGCATTCGCAAATGCCTAAAAATTGACATTCGTTACATCACTACTACATACATACATGGCCTTTTTGTCATTTTTTTTCTGGCTTCTACGACTCAGGAATTGCTGCGATTCTGCCATAAATACATTTCGTGCTTCGTTCACTCTTATTACACTTAACACACACGTTTGTCGGATTTGGCCTTTTCTCAGAATATCTCTAATGTAATCAGATAACTTTTGCCTAGAGTTTTCCTACCGATTATTTAGAAAATAAACAAATTGATTTAAATGTATCATACTGAACTAGTATTTTCGTTAAATATGTATTTAAAACTTTTTAGATTATAATTGGTATGTTGTGGACAATTTTAAATTACCACGATAAGTGTTAAATTAAATGAAATTAGACGTGTATTGGCATTTTTGAATTCACTTATAAATTTTTTATCATTGAATATTGGTTCTATATGTCGTACTTTCAATTGTCATAAAGTTTAATAAAACCAGAATTAGGTAAGGATTAAATTTTCAATTAGCACATAAAGTATAAGTAGTTTTTGTATAAGATGTCTGTCAAATATGTACCTTAATTAATCTATCCAGCGATTGCAAAATCGTAGTTAATAAATAAAACACTTAGAACCAACAATAAAATCTCTAGGGATATAAAAGTAATACTCATTAAACTTTGGAGCGGCCCAAGTTCACAGCGGTGTCTTAAAAGAGTATAGAATTTAAATTTGAAAATGAATTACACGAATATAAAACTATTCTAATCAACCTGATGGCAAGCAATAACTGGATTCAAACAGGAGCTTTACATTTTTTGTAAATAGATCTACTCATTGCGTTGAGGTAGCATATTGCTACACATACCCGGGATTTCTCAATCTGTTGCAACTCGGCTTAGGAAGACAGAAAATACTCTACTACTGCAGAACACCGCAATCAAATAAAGTCGTGGTATGTTTCTGTCACAGGATATCCTTCAGGATGTCGATGCTGTCAGTATAGCAAGCTTTCAGAGTCTAAGAAAATTGCTTAACATCAGACAGCCCAAATTTAAATTTGATAAAGAATTTTAAGTAACGCATAGAAAATACACTGCTGTGTAAACATAAGGCCGATCCGTTGTTAACATTACATTTCAACTGTATTTCGTAAAAATACTCTTAATTGGATAATATAAAAATATATTTAAATATAAATTATTGTCATATCGTTTGAGCAATAGATCACATTTTAATGCCCTTAAGTACTTAGTTGTCATTTAATTAAAAACTCGTTTAGTTTTCTATAATATATGTTACACAATGTAAAGATCACAATCATCTTGAGATGATGATGAGTAAGATAATTATTATTATCATCATTATTGTAATAAATAATAATTATAATTTATAATTTTTTTAAATCGTTAATTATAACGAGATACTGATATTAACACATTGAACGATTATCACAAATGGCATTCAATGTGATTAGTAAATTATAATTATTACTATAACAACAATATAATTATAATAATGATAATAATTTTAATATCAATTGACACAATTATTTTATATTAGCAGCCTATGGAGACACGTGTTCGAGAGTTGGTTTTAGAGTCAAATTCAAATTAATTATAAATACCCTTCCGACATTTTGGTAATCCTTTAAGGTCGCGTAGTTGGTATGTAAATACAGTCAGCAAACAAAAACATATTTACTGGTAATGTTTGTAAACATAATATCTAATATTTATGTGTCGAAATCTGCACTTCACGAAGACGCTGTTAAGTTCACACCAGTCAACCCGTAACCAAGTTTGATGCAAGTTAGTCGAAACGTCGAATTAAGTTAGGCTTAGCTCATCGAACGGGACAAGGAAAACGGTATATGTAAGCAGTGTATAACTATTTTTTGTTCGCGCGTGTGGTGACAGCCAAGGTGCCTAGTGCGAGTTCTTTAAACGTTATCGCGTTCAAAACGTTTACCACGTTTGGCTCTCTGATTGGTTAAGAGCATGGAGCGGGCCAATCGGAGCACCGAACGTCATAAACGTATCGATCGCGTTAACGTAACACACTATGCACTCAGATAACACCGCACTGCAGTACTGCCAGTGGTACTGCTACATGAGTGAGACTCGCTTCTATACGATGTAATATTATTCTTTGATTATGACGTCAGACATATTTTCGCTATAGTCATACATTACTATTGAGTGTTAGTATATATTTTAGTCTGGCAGAAAAAATTAGGTGTGCTTTACTTTAAACGCTTGTTGTGTACGCTTAACGTTGGAAAACTAATTTATTTATATCATATTTCTAGCTGATGCTTGCGATGTCGCATGTATTTACGTACATACATACATACATAGATTCACGCCTGTTTCCCAGAGGGGTAGGCAGAGACAACGGATTTCCATTTGCTACGATCCTGACACACTTCTCTGGCTTCATCACATTCCTCATACACGCTCGCCGGTTTAAGGTGCTCTTAATCTGGCCTTTGTCCAGAATGTCTCCGATCTGATCAAGGAACGTTCGCCTAGGTCTGCCTCTTGCGACTGTTCCATTCACACTAGCCTTATAAACTTTCTCAGTCAGTCCTTTCTTGTCCATTTTTTCTACGTGCCCAAACCAGATTAACATACCCTTTTCTATACTCGTCACTATATCTACTTTCATGCCACATCTCTTTTGTAGTAACATTATATATTCTTTGATTATGTATTTGCCATAATCAATCATAATATTTAGTTTTAGTGTACCCTTTAATTTGGATTTAGAACTAAGTATGTTTGTAAAGTAATGATTTCTCCAACTAGTTGACTAAGTCTAATGTCGGAAAAGTATTTATTTTTATTACATAGCTAGCTGACGCTTACGACATTACTAACCTAATATGACAGTGAGGGAATAATATAATATAATATTCTATCACATACACACAACACCATCTAGCCCAAACTAAGCAGAGCTTGTACTATGGGTACTAAACAATGGATAAACATACCTATATTTTTTGTAAATGCTTACATATTATACATAGAAACACCCAGACCAAGACAAACATCCATGTCCATGCACACAAATTTTTGACTTGTGCGGGAATCAAACCCACGGCCTCAGGCGTGGCAGTCGGTTACACTAACCACTACGCTATCGAGGCCGACGAATAGAGAGTGCACTTGTGTTTGCGCACTATAATATCTACTGCGCAGATAGCCAGATAGCGATCGGTTTGGATGACATTATTATTATTGACTAGATTTTGCTCTCGGCTTCACTTGTGTTAATCTAATTTTTGTCAAACAATTCCTATCCCTAGGGCAAACTTTTTTCTGGATGAAAGGTACATGGCTTATGTAGTTTCTCTGTAACCCTGCCAACGTGTATGCGCAATTTCATTTCATTTAATTTCATGATGATCGGTCGAATAGTTAAGGCGTGAAAGCGTAACAAACAAACTCACATTCGCATTAATAACATTAGTTAGAATTTTTGATCAAATTCATCTTTTTCATGACGATATACAATTCTAAACTAGTAAGTTTATGTGTACTACGTCCAGTCGAATCGGACCACAAAAGTATATTTTTTGAAAGATTAATACTATTGTTGACCCCTGCGGCTAAGCTAAAATGCTTGTTAGAGGTGGGTCCACGACAGTCGTGCAATGGCTGGAATTCGAACCCGAGATATCGCGATCGCAAGTCCATATAGGCTTACGCTTACGCCGCTTTTTTGTTACATATTGTGTTGTTTGTTACAAACAAACAAACTCACATTTGCATTTGGTACGCTTTCACGCCTCACACGTTCGACCGAACAACCAAATTTCGCATACACGTTGTCAGGGGAACAGAAAAGGACATACATAGAGTAGGTACTTTTTATCCAGAAAAAGTACTGTTGTGTACTAACCTGGCCTACATTTTCGCGACTGAAGCCGTGGGCAAAATCTAGTGCTCTGTAAATAAAAGAGGATTAAATACTGTTCTGGTGTTGCATGTGTCAATATCGGCCAGAAAGTCGTTTACGTCAGCTAGATTCTAATATTAGGATTAATGGAAGCTTCTCAAATCAGTGCCTCCTCATATGCAGTCCTAAATGGTCAGACCTGGCGAAAGACCTCCTGCATAGTGGACAAGTAAAGGGTCTGTGACCTGTGTGCTTGCGAGTGTGTCGGGTCAGCTCATCAGATCTCGCGAAGCGCCATTCGCAACCGGCCCAGCCGCAGGAGTAGGGCTTTTCACCTGCAAGAAGACAAGATTGTTATTAGTTAACGGTTTATACCGCGACTTTTTTAGGTACTAAAGGCGTTTGCCTATTGCCCTGTATGAACGAACCAGGCAAAAAAAACTATTCTATATATTAAAATTGTAGGGAGAATTTGGACCACTTTTTAAGGATACTACGCACACGGATGAGTGTGCGTTGATTTATATAAATAACTAGCTGTCTCGACAAAAGTTATCCTGTACACACGAAAAAAAACTAATCTAAACCATTCTCGAATCCACTTGAACACACACAAAAAATTTCATCAAAATCGGTCCAGCCGTTTAGGAGGAGTTTAATTACAAACACACGCACAGAGGACTTATAATATAAAGATTAATATTCAATAAATGAGTCTTTACAAAACACATTACAGGCTACTTATTGTATTAAATTCACATTAAAATTATATTTAATCTAAAGGAAAACATTTACAATTTTTTTTTATCCAACTAATCTGGCAAACAAGCATACGGCCCACCTGATGGTAAGTGGTCACCGTAGCCTATGGACACATGCAACACCAAAGTCATCACTTGCGCGTTGCCGACCTTTTAGGAAAGGAGGAAGTGGGAAGGAGTAGGAGCGGGAAGGGGGAAAGAGGGCAATTGGGCTTCCGGCACTCTCACTCACAGAACGAAACACAACAGTAGGAATACTGCTATTTCACGTCGATATTCCGTGAGAGGGTAGTCCTTCTCCGGTCGAGCCGGCCAATTCATGCTGAAATCAGCGAGGCTCTACTACTCAAAATTTAAATATTGGACACAAAAATGTTCGTTTATGAAGTCTGTTTTTACATTGTATTACCTGAACTAGATAAGAGACCTGTGTTTCAGGCTGTTTCTAATATTACATTTAAAGACAGAGTGATTCGTGAAGAAGGTTTAGGTATATAATTCGTTAAGGATTTGTACTACCCGTGTGAAGATGGGGCGGGTTGCTAGTATATAATAAAACTTACCAGTATGTGTCCGTTTATGCGCCTTCAAATGCGAACTCTTCGTATAAACCTTATGACAGCCAACCACATCGCATTTGTGAAGCCTCCTTCTGTTTTGCCCATCATCATTACTCACATACTCTTGCTTAGTATCTGCCATTTTTGTCGGGGTCTGTGCCAGATGGTTCAGTGAGTCGGATAGTGCGTTCTGTAGTGCTGTGTTGAGAAGAAATGATTTGATGTGGGCGTCGGTTGCCGGTTTGTGCATGAATGGTATCATTGGTAAGAAAGGTTTTGTCAGTTCCAGTGTAGGTATGTGTGGGATCGGTTGTGGGTGGGTCGGTGGTGGTTTCAGTCTGAAATAAAGAAATGGCATGTTAATAAATTAATAAATGTTAGCGACTTTGATGACTTGGCATATAAATGTATGGCTTGTCTGATGTCGAAGTCAAAGATCATTTAACGTTAAACTTTAGTGGTTAGCGAGTTTACCTAAGCGATTCTAAACATGCAATATTTACCTACTGCAATATGTTCAACTAAGTGATTAAAAATTATAGTTTGTTGTAAGTTGTATTTAATAGTAATATCAGCCTTGTATTAATCTGCTGGGCACGGCCATCTTTTCCGTGGCAGGGGTTATGACAAAGTCTATTATGCTGGCCCAGTGCGGGTTGCCATCCTTCGCACATCTATGAGAACATTATGGAGAACTCTCAGACATATAGATTTCCTCACGATGTATTCCGTCACTGTTAAAGCGAGTAATTATTAACAAATTAATACACAAATTATCTTGAAAAGTCAGAAGTGCAAGTCGGAGGATCGAACTCGAAACCTATGCGTGGCAAACCAAGGGCCTCCTGCCAGGCTTTCGCTGCTCGTTAATATTAGTATAGGTAGAATAGAATATAATAAAATAAAATATGTATCTTACTTATTTACATGTTGTTTAGGTTTTCTAGCGCTTCTGAGGTCCGGTCCTAGTTTTATTTTGGATAACTGATGACTCGAGCTGAAAAGTAATAATTTTTATATCAAAAGACAATAATTGTATTTTAAGCTGTTACAGATTAAAACATCCGCCCGCCAGCGGACGGACGTAATTGTATTCAGTTTTTTTCTTTTTTATACAACTAAGGTGGCAAACAAGCATACCATTACAGCACCTGATGGTAAGTGGTCAGCATAGCCTATGGACGCCTGCAATACCACAGGCATCACTTGCGCGGTGCCGACCCTTTAGGAATGGCAGTGGGAAGGACAAGTAGCGGGAAGGAGGAAAGAGGATAATTGGGCCTCCGGCACTCTCACTCGTCCAACGAAACACAACAGTAGGAATACTGCTATTTCACGTCGATATTCTGTGAGAGGGTAGTCCTTCTCCGGACGAGCCGGCCCATTCATGCTGAAATCAGCGAGGCTCTACTACTCATAAATAATATTTCTGGCAATCCAGCAATTGACAGGTTAACTTATTGAGTCGCAGCGGTACACCAGCGGCCAGATGCAGTTGATTTTTAATTGTCTGGTATTCTAAGACTTGACAGATTGAAGCGCTTATAGTTGTGTAATTTTAGGAAGAAATGCAGGCAACGTTTCGTTCATTAAAACGTATACCTCTATTTTCTCACAAATGATGATTTTGAAACAACAAAAAAATTTAAATGTCATTTATATCTGCCATTGCTGTTTCGATGTTTATATTTTTATATTCTACAATTTTTTTAATGTGTTCTTTTTTTGACTGAACGGATGCCACTCCCACCGCGACGAGTACGTGTTGTGGGTTCGAATCCCACACGGGACAAAAATTTGTCAGATCCATATATGATTGTCCCGAGTCTTTGTGTTCGTTTTTTGAATGTCTGTAACGTTCCTCGCGGTATAGGAATTATTTATAGTGCAAGAGTTGTCCTTTGTAAAATTAAAATAAATATCATTTGCATAGTTCAAGAAAACTATAAAATAGGTTTAGTTATGGAGTTTATACGGTACGATGATCTCAAAGGTAAAATCAGTCTAATCTGTAGTTATATCTTTTGTACACTAATATGTTATTTGAGTCAAATATGACATAGTTCTGTTTAAACTGTCCCACTGCTGGGCCTGGACCTCTTGTCAGTATGCGAGGGGTAAGGCTATAGTCCACCACGCTGGCCCAGTGCAGGTTGGCAGACTTCATATATCTTTGAGAACATTATGGCGAACTCTCAGACTTGCAGTTTGCCTCACGATGTTTTTCTTCACCGTTAAGCGAGCGATAAGTAACTATTTAATACGCTTATGACTTCGAAAAGTCTAAGATGCGCGCATTGGCTCTGCGTGGCAGTCCTACTAAAATATTTAATATTTCTATGCTGTTAAAAATATTTTCTTTGAATGTTTAAGGCTAGTTTTAATCTTGATTGGAAAGTTTTACCGAGTTCGGGAATCGGTATCAATGACACGATAAACTGTAAAATCAAGGTACTTATCTTATATTATCTTATCTTATGTGGGTGCCAGTCAGTGCAGACTGGCGACACTTCGACCCAGTGGGATCTTTTGTGTCGACACTCCCAATAACGACTGCCATAGATATTCATGGCAGCCGGGACCGACGGCTTAACGTGCTCTCCGAGACACGGAGCAGGCGATAATTGTCAATCAATACGCACATAATTTCGAAAAGTCATATAACTTCCTAATATAATATCAAGGTACTTACTCGAACATAAGTTCCGTAGATGTGGTCTCGTCTCCTCTGGTAATCTTAGACGAAGTAGGAGTAGCGCCACCTGTAGACAAGGGAAAACTTAATAAATAATTTACGAAACCGTTTTGATTATGTATGAATGGCACAGTGGTTTAAGTTCAAATACCACACGGGAAGAATAAATTGTGATCCACAAAGAAATGTTTGTTCTGAGTCTGGATGTTCTTTGTGTCCGTTGTTTGAATGTTTGCAAAGGCTCCCGCGATACAGGAATTATTCCTAGTGCGGGAGATCTCTTGTTGAAGTTGTTTAGGTTGTGGGTTCAGATCCCAAACGGAATAAAAATATGTTATTATTATTTTAGAAAGACAATTCCCGTAGGTACTAGGAATAAATCCTGTGTCGCGGGGATCCTTAGAAACATCCAAACAACAGACACAAGGAACATCCGTTTGTGTGATAGACAAATAGTGGTTCCGAGACGGGGTGTTTTTAAAAAGGTTTTTTGTTTGAGTGTTGGTATACATGAATTACAGAAAAAGCAGGAGAAGTCGCTGGAAAATAAATATTACGGTCCAACGAGTATTAAAAACCTAAAAATTGATTTTACTTTAGTGACCTAAATCTTTACTATCCTAACTAATATTATAAATGCGAATGTTAATTTGTTTGTTACGCTTTCACGGCTTAACTACTCCGCTGATCATCATGAAATTTCGCATAACGCTGTCAGAGGTAATGAAAAGGACATAGGCTACCTTTCATTCTAGAAAACTGCTACTAACCTAACCTAACCGACATTTTCGCCAGCGAAACCGCGAGCGACATCTAGTTTGTAATATTAATTAGGACTAGCAGCTACCCGCGACTTCGTCTGCGTGGAATTTAACAAAAAAGGTTTAATTAATATCGCGGTACCTAAATTTTATTCTAAAATAAAAGTAGCCTTAGTTACTCCTTATAACATCAGCTAGCTGCCATTGAAAGTTCATTGAAAGGCGCTCATAGCCAGTTGCACTCACTGATCGGTAAACGATTAGCGAGGTTAAGCAACGTTGGGTGCGGTCAGTCTATAGATGGCTGACCGCTTAGTGGTATTTCATCTGAGCGTCTCCGTGCTTCGGAGGGCACGTAAAACGTCGGTCCCGGTTGTTGTCAAATTGACAGCAGTCGTTAAGCCATGTCAGAGGCCTACGGGCGGCTTGAACAACTCTTGACAACAGGTTGGCCACTAACCACACGGAAAGAAGAATTGAAAGTCCAGTCAAAATCAGTCCAGCCGTTTCAGAGATTATCTGCAACAAACCGACAGACAAAAGTTTTAAAATTGGTTTTTGATATAAGTACTATATATACACAGGTACTTTCCTATGCATTTAGTAAACAGCTGTTATTTTGACATTACAAACAGACAATTAAATTTTATTTATTTGCATAGATATTTCTCTCTGCATGTGTACGTGCGGGTATGTTTAGTTTTCTAACTTATCTACTGTGTTCCTCTATATTTGTAAGCTGTGGCTTACAGTAATAATGGCTCTGTCCCTGATAGTGATCGCCATTTCCAAACTAGTTCGCGGCATAACGCGCCACTTACATATGGTTCATTGTAACACACACGATCTAATGTGCTTACTGAGAAACTTGGTCACGAGAAAGCTTTCCATACGACCGCTATATATAGATTACTAGCTTTTGCCCGCGGCTGCGCTCGCGTATAATATAGCTTATGCTACTCCGTACGGCTTCGGTGGCGTAGTGGTTAGTGTAACCGACTGCCATGCCTGAGGTCGCGGGTACGATGCCCGCACAATTCAAACATTTGTGTGCATGAACATGGATGTTTGTCTTGGTCTGGGTGTTTCTATGTATAATATGTACCTAAGTATTTACAAAAAAATACATATGTATGTTTATCCATTGTCTACCACCCATAGTACAAGCTCTGCTTAGTTTGGGCTAGATGGTGTCGTGTGTATGTGATAGAATATTATTATTATTATTATATAGCTTTCTAATAATGAAAGAACTTTTAAAATCGGTTGAGTAGTTTTTGAGTTACAAACAAACGAAAAATCTAATCTTTACTCTTTATAATATTAGTATAGATTGTAGCAGGTGTGCGTTGGACTGCCACGCAGAAGTTTTAAGACTGCGCCGAGCGAAATGTGGCAAAACAGGCGGTCACAGTTAAGTGAATAAAATCAACACTTTTTGTTTAATACAAATATAAAACATACATTTACCATAACAATGAATGTGTTTACAGTTACTCCGTGTAAAAAACTTAAAATAATTAATACTTTCGCCTACAAAATTACGTAAATTTACACGAAAAATGAAAAAACCTAAGCTCGTGTTTCGTGATTTTTAGATTATAACAGAAGAAATCCATCCTATTTTACAGCTTAAACGAAACATAAATAGTTATATTACAATTAGTCCGTCCCAAATATTTAAGTTATTGGTTGACAATAAAGATACATATTTATCAAAAAAGCACTTCAAATCCTCCATACAATTTTACTATGGCGGCCGCGCTCCGATTTGAATATGCGCCGCATGAGCTCTGTCATTACAGATAATTATATATACATATATAGCGTATTATATAGCGTAAGACAGATCTTACGCTCGGCGCAGTCTAAAGTTCGATCCCAAGGCGCGCACCTTTTTTCGACGTTATAGGTATGCGTATTAATTAGTTAATGATCGTAATATTGTCTTCTGTTTACGCGAATGTTATTCATTGAAATTAAACTACTATGTACGGATTTTATCGCGTTGTTTATTTTACACTTTATTACATAATTTAGAAACTGTTACACTACTACTAGGTACTATTAAACTTTACAAATATTAAGCTAATTAAATTATTAAAACTATTAAAGCGATTGCAGTACTTATAAAGCAGCAGCAATAGCAACGGCAATGAATTGCCGTAAATCATAGGGTTCGAAAAAATGGTTCAAGTAATATGCAAAGGTCACGTGATACCAAGTGACCTTGAGGTCAAAGGTCATAGTCATTTCGGGGGTGTATCGACTATGCTGAATCTCTAGCTGTTACAGTTCTTGAGTTGAAAATTGTATAACAGACAGACGGACAAAGCTTTTGTATAAGAGGTTTTCAAACTCTAAATGACAAGAAAAAATAAAAATTAATAACGGGTATGACCGCTGAGTATGACCGCTCCTTGCAGCGACTACAGCATGTAATCGTCTTGGCATGCTTTCCACCAGGCTTTTGATGGTGTCCTGTGGAATGTGTTCCCATTCAGCCGAGATCGCACGTTTAAGCTCCCTGATGTTTTATAGAGGTGGTTGGACAGATCTTACTCGCCTTTTTAGGAGGTCTCAGACGTGCTTAACGGGATTAAGGACGAGGTTCTATAAAACACCCGTCGGCATAGCGTTCCCCTGGTCTTCGTAACACTCGCCGACGTCGGTCCTCACTATTAAGACAAATTTGAGCCACATCGGAGAAGTACGCTACTCAAGTTGCCTAGTGTCCAAGATGGGTAATTTCTAACGAACCTCAATCGAGCAATCCGGTGCTCACGGAGTAACTTGGGGGCCCGCGCTGAATGTCGACTGCGTATATCAGCCGCTCGACTGCGTATATCAGCCGCTCAAAGCCTCCTCCTCACAGTCCATAGGCTAACTTGTGCTCCTCGCACCTCTTCAAGGATTCTTTTGAGGTCTATGTAACTGTATTTGCGGTTCCTCACCGCCTGAGTCACTAAAAAGCGGTCGTCTCGTGGTCGTGTGCAACGTTTTCTCCCAAAACCTTGCCTTCTCTGAACGGAACTCGAACCTAGAAAGAACCTGGACTCGATACCAAGAGATAGCTCTTGGTATCGAGTCCAGGTTCTTTTTAAACATAATTTTGAAAACTGTTACACCACTTTTACTTTTAAACTTTACAAATTTTTAAGCTAATTAAATTATTATTTTAATTTTACACTTTCCCCGACGTTTCGGTTGCTTTTCAGCAGCCATGGTCACGGGGAGACTAAGATGGCAGTTGTCCCAATGTTCCAGTGTAGCTATTTCAAAGTACCCTAACATAATTTAATCATTGGTGTTTCTATTTACGCAGAATGAGCTCAAAGTATCATGAAGTCTAGCTGTGGTTTGCTTCTTCTTGGGTTTGACTATTTGTATTTGTGGAAGTTTCGTATTTGGATTTGCCCATTTTCCATACCCAGACTCTTTATTAAGTGCCAGTAACATAGAATGGCGATTAAAATCTCTTTAGCATTAAATTCTTACCAACAATGTAGAAAAATCAAACATGCCCGTTTTTTTTTGCAAAGGAGTTTAGATGGCAATGTCCTTTCCCTGTTCTATACTCGTCCCTATTCCGTGGGACCTTCACATTGCTGGCGATAGAAGGGTGCACCAAACCTCTGCCTTCTCTTTCGTGAAAATACGAACTTAAGTAAGTGTATGTAAATTATTACATTTTTGTTTACTATGCATAAATAGACAGAACAACTGATAAAAAAATACAGTGTTGTCAACTCCACAATCGCCACGACTTTTTCCAATTCTTTATACGGAAGCTTAGAGTCGAGTCCTGATACGGCCAACGAAGCGCTACTTAAAACGGGATTCTACCACAAAAAGCGGTTTCCTTTGTCGCATCGCACCGTCTAAACGATCAGCGGCAAAAACCGTCGCGTGCGCATCAATCGCCGGCGGAGCTATTGAGGCAAGGGGATAAAAAATATCGGATAATTGTGCTAAATGGTTAAATTGCTGTATAAGTATAGTTCGAACGTAGCACGGGTTAGTATTATATTGTCTTACGTTTACGCGAATGTTATACATTGAAATTAAACCACTTTATAGTCGCGTTGTTTATTTTAAAACACTTTGCAGTACGTATTATAAAACAAAGTCCACCGCCATGTCTGTCTGTTCGCGATAAACTCAAAAACGACTTAACGATTTCCATGCGGTTTACCAATAGACAGAATGATTCATGAGGAAGGTTTTGTGTAAATGTTTGGGGATTGTCCCTTTTTATAGACTTTCTACAGAAAAGTCCATGGCATATGTCTATCTTTTAAGGATAGCTTACTACACCAATTCTAACTTCTAAAAAACTGGTCACATGTAATGTGGTTATTAGATAACTATTTAAACAAATACAGTTTTTAATCCTTATCAACTTAAATATGTTAGTTATCTTAAGCATATCATGCACATTGTGATAGCCTTTAAACCGCTAAATTTAAATAAATATCTTAGAAGTAATCGCAAAATAAAAAACTAATGCGAAAATAAATTCAAACGGTCTCACACCGATCGAAATCGCTTGATGCAAGATGGTCAACGCAAAAAGCTGATGCTATGCTACCCGTGCGAAGCCGGGGCGAGTCGGTAGTATAACTTTATTTTAAACTATAACACTACTATTGTTGAACTTCACTACAATTTAAGCTATTTAAATGATTAAAACTGTTTATATTTAAGCTGTCATTTTTCCCGACGTTTCGTTTACTTTGCAGCAGCAGGTCACGGAGACTCCCCGTCGCAAAAACGCTGATAATAACGCGACAAATCCGTATGAAGTACACTGACGGACTCATAAACTGCATCAATGTTCAAGACGCCTTGGAAATAAACATTTTAACCAAGGATTCAAACTTTTTGTACAAATTTAAATTGTAACCTATAGTTTGGTTCGTTAACTTCATAACAGCGTAGTATCAAATCCTTAAGTGTATGTTTGTATAACGTTTGTAAAACGATAAATGTAACAAAAATTGTGAGGGAATGCATTGATGCATACCTCTCCACGGGGCGACGGAGAGGTTATGTCGGGCTCACCGAGGAAAGATGGTGAGCGACATCCCGGTAATACCGACTAAGCCTACCACGGTGTTCCTCGGCATAACCGCAATCGGCGGGGCTGCGCGTATCACTTTCACGTGCATTCGCGAACCCGCCGTGGTTTCGGCCCACCTACTACTACCCCACCTACGGACACACGACATAATGTAACACCTAGCTTAAGATCTGAATTTTTTCTAACTATTTCTGTGTAAAAGAGGAAAATTATTATTTAACAGAATTGTTGCTGGCTGCTGGTCTATGTAACTTGCGACTAAGGAAGTCAAGAAAGCCATATTACAAAGCAACAATCGGCTTGAAACAACGACCCATCCGGCACAATCTAGGTGGTTTCCGACAATTTTGGACAATTTATTCAATAATTAGCGTACTTAAATACGTTATGCTCCAAGTTAAAATATAATTAGGGTATTAATGTGTTAAGTCGTTTACCAATACAGTAATGGAAGCATAAAAAAATAGCAATAACTCAACTCTTAATAGCTGTTGGTAGTTATAATGTTCTAGTTTATGAAAATTGATTGTAATGGTTTGGTTAATGTAGGCCCGTTCCGCTCGCCGGGCACGCCACAATCGTGGCGGTAAGACCCGTTTTTGAGGAAAGGCTGGAGAGGCGGCATGGCGCCCTCACCTTCCGGCTGACACAGGTAATGACTGGTCATGGTTGTTTTGGCCAGTTCCTGTGTCGCATAGGGCGGCAAGAAACGCCCGCTTGTCACCACTGTGGCGACTGCCGCGACGTTGTTGAAGACACGGCGCTGCACACTTTGGCAGATTGCCCCGCCTGGGCATCGCAGCGCCGTGAGTTGATCGCGGCAGTCGGTATGGTTGCCCTCTTGCTCCCGGCGGTGGTTCAATCTATAGTCCGGAGCGAGAGGTCGTGGAACGCCGTCGCCTCCTTCTGTGAGGAAGTCATGTCCATGAAGGAGGCGGCGGAGCGGGCGAGGGAGCGCTTAAACCTTCTCCCCAACGCAGAACCGGGCGCCGGAGAACGCGAGATGACCTCCAGCCACCCTGAGGTTTGACCTGGAGGTGGTGGGCTTCGTGGGCCTGCCCGCCACCCAATCAGCACCAGGTCCGAGGCAATGTTTCGGAACAGGCGATAATTGTCAATCAATACGCACATAATTTCGAAAAGTCATATAACTTCCGAAAGTCAGAGGTGCGCGACGTGGGTTCGAACCCGAGACCCTCTGCATCGCAGTCTGTTGGTCTCCCCACTGAGCTAACACACGACCAATGATATTATATACTAGATATGTCACTTTCATAGCAATGGACGACAAGAATATGATCCATACAATTTGTTATTAATAACCAAACTTTTACTTTGGTTTGGTAAATATGTAGCAGTATAGACTTACGTAAAGTCTATAGGCACCATTTCAATAATTGTGCTTTGACTGTTTTCCAAAGGATTATGTGTGTTAAACCGATTTTGTTTTGAAAACAATACGAATTTGTTCTCAAAACAATAATTGGGTCGGTTCTGTCTTCACAAGTAACATGTCGGCTTCTTTTCTGTATATAATATCAGTACCTGCGACACTGAATAATTATAGCGCGTGAGTAGTCTATTTATTATAATATCAGCCCTGTATTAATCTGTCCCACTGCTGGGCACGGGCCTATTCTCAGTGTGCAAGGGAAAAGCCATAATCCACGACGCTGTGGCCCAGTGCGGGTTGGAGACTTCAAAAACATTATGGAGAACTCTCAGACATGCAGGTTTCGTCACGATATTTTCCTTAGCCGTTAAAGTGAGCCATAATTACATACATACATAGACTCGCGCCTGTTTCCCAGAGGGGTAGCCAGAGACTATGGATTTCCATTTGCTACGATTCTGACACACTTTTCTGGCTTCATTCACTTTCATAACATTCCTCATGAACGCTCGCCGGTTTAAGCTGCTCTTAACCTGGCCTTTATCCAGAACGTCTTCGATCTGATCAAGAAACGTTCGCCTAGGTCTTCCCCTTGCAACTGTTCCATTCACACTAGCGTTATAAGCTTTCTTAGTCAGTCTTTTCTCGTCCATTCTTTCTACATGTCCAAACCAGCTTAACATACCCTTTTCTATTCTCGTCACTATATACACATATTTACTATTGAATATGCACATAACTTCAAAAAGTCAGAGATGCGTGCCTTAGGATCAAATTCGAAACCTCTGCGTTGCAGTCCAACGGTCTCCCACCAGGCTATCAATGCCTTGTAGTCTATATATAATTAAACTAGCTGACCCGGCAAACGTTGTATTGCCATATAAATTATTTCTTAGCGGTATGAAATAGGTACCTATACTTTATGACCTATTCTCATACCTACCAAATATACATAAAAAAATCATTACAATCGGTCAAGCCGTTTCGGAGGAGTGCGACCACAAACACCGTGACATGAGGTTTTTTTATATATAGCTAAATATTTGCAACAATGATATAGTACATAGCGTGCTCCATGTAAACAAATATACTTTGTTTAGTGAAGTAACTAGTGCACACGAACAAATACGTTGGCTAAGGCGAAGATTGACTGGCTCAGTTGAACTCACAATTATTGGCACGTGATTTGACAGACATGGTCTGAATTAATAAATTAAATCCATTTAAACAGTATAATAAGCTGACTTAGCTTATTATACTGCTAAAGTGGTTCTAATTGATTAATTACAACGCAAAGTTGTGTTCGACCAGCAATCGAAATTTAACCATTATCATTATGAACATTTGGGTAAACCATATACAGAATATCCCAGAAGTCGACGTCAATCGGAATCAGGTAACAGGCTAAGTTATGATAGCTATTAGAAAATAATTAAGTAATTCATTTAAAAAAATATAGACATTCTAAAAAAATCAAAAAAATCTACACCCTGTGACGGTCTTTTCACTTCTATTACTACAGATATTTATTTTATGAATATATTTTTTTTTGTTATGTAATCTCAAATAGTGCTTCTTTAAGCTCTCGATTTTTTCGATTATTCGAGAACAAATAACGAAAAAAAAATTTTTCGCATGGTAAATATCTGTAGTAACAGGAGTGAAAAGACCGTCACAGGGTGTAGATTTTTTTACTTTTTTTATAAATGTCTATAGTTTTAAAATACGTAACTTAGATTTTTTATATTTTTCTGACAGCTATTATAACTTAGCCTGTTACCTGATTCCGGCTTGACGTCGACTTCTGGGCCTGTATGCATACCATAATTACATTTCCCTACCTACATTTTTATATTTGTTTATTATAACTAAATAAATAAAAAATGAAATCGGTTGACAAACACAGATGAAAAAGCTATTGAACTGTTTTTTGTCCCTAACTATGTAATACTAGCATTTGCCCGCTACTTCGTCCGCATGAAATAGTTACTTTGAACAGCATTTTTAATTATTTAGGTAACTTATTTTGCAAATAATACATATACAAACTGCTGACGACATTTTTAACTAATCATACACATGTTTCCGATAAATAGGTATACGTATAGTAAACAGACACTGATTTGTTTGGACGTCCATACGAACTTTCATCTCGTATTTAAGCCCCATGTAAGCCGAAATTTTAAAACGATGGACAAATATTTATTTACTTCTTATCAAGTGCCTATATACAAAGTTTCATGGTTTTATGACGAACTCCCATACATAAATGTCATCCCTTATTTCATCCCCTTTATTAAAACAAAAGGTAACTTATGTCCTTCACAAGGTCTATCTCTGAACCAAATTTGATATAAATCGGTTAAGTGGTTTAAGCGTGAAAACGTAACAGACAGACAGACAGATAGAGTTACTTTCGCATTTATAATATTGGTAGAGATATATAAAAACTAATTGTTTCTAAAAATGATTTTATTAATAACAAAAACCGTTTTTATAGCCCGGCAATAGTTACTAACGCATAAAATACAATAAAAAAATTGGTTTGCCTTTGTCTATTTATATAAAGATAATATCAGCTATGCAATTCTGTAAAACTTCATTACTAAACTTGCATCCGAATCGGTTGTTATAATTTGAGATTTCCTACTAACCATGGCATTTTTTAGGTTCTAATTGACCTTACTTGCGTGCATACATATGGTTGCGTGTTGGTTTCCCCTGTCGGGAAATGTGTTATTGAGCTGATAGGAAATTCTTTGCAACAGCACGGCGTCTGTCACCCTCAATTACAAAGCATTTAAGAACATATCTACTACACTTCTGTCTAAACCTTTTTGTCTTTTAAGAACGCAATGCCCGCGCTTCTTATTCATCTTGTATCAAGGGGGACTTAATAAACTTTAAAATAACGACACCCAAACCCGGAACAACTGTTGGTGAATCACCCGTCTGGAGATCGAACGATTAACCCTTAACTGCTCACCTGTGATCAACCTACTTTTGCACGCCGAAAATTCTATCTTTGGTCAGCCGCAACGCACTCCCACCAACAGTAGCTTCCTTATTCCCGCTAAAGTTGTCATTTCAGTGTCAAACAGGATGACAGAGAGTAGGCACTCGTCGCTGCAGTGATCCCGTGCGAGTAATTACGTTACTTTTTTGTTTGTGGTAAGTTAATATATTTTTGATATTAGTTTAATTTTCCTATAGTTTATTATATGTCTAGCATATAATAAAATATAGTAAAGTTATTGGATTTTTCTGTTAAGAAATCTCAATACAAGCCCGGAGTTAGGAAGTTGGCGGTGTTAGACACCCCCGTGCCTCGGAAAGCACGTAAAGCCGTAGGTCCTGCGCCTGATCTCTCTCCGGTCGTGTCGGATTATCCGTCCCATAGGATCATGAGAGTTAGGGAACAGAAAGTGCACTTGTGTCTGCGCACATACTTGTGCACTATATATATATATATATCTATATATCTCCTGCGCAGTTGGCCAATCTTCGTTAAGATTGACCGCCATGACCGAAATTCGGTCTAGAGGACACTATTATTATTAGTATAATGTATCTATTATAATAATATTTACATGACTTTTTAACGTGGCAGAAATATTGGAGCCCTTGTATACATTATTTTTTTATTATTTTGGGTTTTGGCATGATAAAAGAGAGGAAATTATTTTACAATGCCTGTGTGAGGTGTCAGATGATGAACAGCTTGTTGGAGATCTTTCAGCTATATGTTTAGGTTTGAGAATAACATGACCATGTTCTCCTATATGTCCAAACCAAATAAAGCCGTAGTTCTACTGTCTACCATGCATCATGAAGTTGACATCGATTCAACATCTGGCGAAACTAAATCCAGAGATTATAACCTAATATAATGCTAATAATGGAGGAGTAGATGCTAATAACCAACTATGTGGAACCTACAACGTAGGCAGAAGAACCAGACGGTGGCCTCTAAACGTATTCTTTTATTTATTGAACATCACATGCATAAACGCATCGCGCAAATATTAGCAACATTCGTACTCTCGTGAGACGACATTTCTTAAAACAGCTGGCTGTACAACTAGTCCAAGACTAGCAAATGAAACGTGTTAACGTAAATACGGCTTCAAAAATAATAAAAATACGTCTTACTGAGGTACATGACCTGCAAACTCAGTTCGACCCGTCTACAGTCAAAAGAGGACGCTGTAATGAGTACCCTAGAAGCAATGATCGAAAAGTGCCAAGGAAATGCATGCAATGCAGTAAATTTGTGTGCGATACCTCCTTTGTGATTTATTGCTAAGGCTGTCATCACAAATATTCTGATTAGTCTGTAAGAAATAATACATAAGTAAGTACTGTTGATCTGAAAGTATCTATTTTTATTATATTTTATGAAAAGAATTTTATTTTTGTTTTTGTAAGAGTTCCTTTTAGTATTTAAGACAATTAGATCTTAAATTTTCTAAATAAACGTTGTATTTTAATAAAATGCCCTGTTATTAATTCATTGCCTAATAATTATATTAGAAATCATCATATAAAGTTGGGCTCAGTGGAGACCCTATGCGAGCAGCGAGCTGTTAAAACTCAACGCAGTAACAGTAGCGAGACAATCTGTTTAACCATTATGCATCTTTTATTACTAGGCATACACCAGCAATAGCCTAGAGGCACACCGTTCAACAGCTACGCACAGGTCTCGATTTCCTCGTTTTACGAAGTTATGTGTGTATTGAAAAGTTAGTTTAAATATTTTTTTTTAATTTTAAGCTGAAAAGTGGATATATTGACTAGAATAGAAAAGGGTATGTTAAGCTGGTTTGGGCATGTAGAAAGAATGGACGAGGAAAGACTGACTAAGAAAGTTTATAAGACTAGTGTGAATGGAACAGTCGCAAGAGGAAGACCTAGGCGAACGTTTCTTGATCAGATCGGAGGCGTTCTGGACAAAGGCCAGGTTAAGAGCACCTTGAACCGACGGGCGTGTATGAGGAATGTGATGAAAGTGAATGAAGCCAGAGAAGTGTGTCAGGATCGTAGCAAATGGCAATCCGTAGTCTCTGCCTACCCCTCTGGGAAACAGGCGTGAATCTATGTATGTATGTATGAAAAGTTAATTTTCACTCGCTTCAACTATGGAGGAGAACAGTGTGAAGAAGCCTGCATGTCTGTGAGTTCTACATAATGTTCTCGAAGATATACAAGATATGAAGAGACTTAAGTTATAAAATTAAGTTCTCTGCAAAATGTATGCAGTAACAGAGGGTACATATTTGTTTATTTATCGTTGAAAGATCAACAGCACATACAACATTCGAAATAAACACAATAAGACAAAAGGCCAATTACAGGTCTTGGCGAATATATTGGTACTGATGTATATTGTAGTGTTAATATGTATTCTGTGGCACAAGCACTAGGTATTATTAGTATTTATTTTTTTACACCACACATATGTATATAATAAACTAACAGAGAGACAGTGGGGAGACCAACAGACTGCAATGCAGAGTCTCGGGTTCGAACCCACGTCGCGCACCTCTGACTTTCAGAAGTTATATGACTTTTCGAGCTTATGTGCGTATTGATTGACAATTGTCGCCTGCTCCGTGCCTCGGAGAGCACGTTAAGCCGTCGGTCCCGGCCGCCATGAACATCTATGGCAGTCGTTATTGGGAGAGTGTCGACACAAAAGATCCCACTGGGTCGAAGTGTCGCCGGTCTGCACTGACTGGCCCCACATAAGATACATACATACATATAATAAACTACCAAAAAATATAAGGAATATTGAAAATATACAACTATTTAAAAGGCGTCTTTAAAAACTGCTTGTAGTCAAATGCTATTATTTGCTTCGAGATTTTATAGAGGACAAGCATATAGAAAATAGCTAGTAATCTGCCAAATATAATATTTTTTCATGCTATGACATTTTATGACATTTGATCATTTTATTATTATCACTTGACATTATTTTGAAATATTAAAAATTATTATGACAGCCTGACATTAAGTATTAATATTATTGACGACTCGATGGCGTAGTGGTTAGTGTAACTGACTGCCACGCCTGAGGTCGCGGGTTCGATTCCCGCACAAGTCAAACATTTGTGTGCATGAACATGGATGTTTGTCTTGGTCTGGGTGTTTCTATGTATAATGTGTATATATTTACAAAAAAAAGTATATATGTATGTTTATCCATTGTCTAGTACCCATAGTACAAGCTCTGCTTAGTTTGGGCTAGATGGTGTTGTGTGTATGTGATAGAATATTATTATTATTATTGCTATTTTTAGATATGTAGTATTATTATTAATGTTAATTACAATGTCTTTTCTCTTTTTTTTCTTTTGTATGCCTGATGGTTGAATATGGTGAAAGACCAATAATTGTTTTAGATAATAAGATCTGCAAATGTATACCCATATTCGCAAATGAATAAATGAATTATGAATTATGAATCCTTTTATAATGTTCCACCTCTATTTCTTTTTGCAGTATAAACCATTTTTTACTTTACATAATATGTGAAGTCTGCCAAAACGCACTGGGGCAGGGTTGCCGACTATAACTTCAAGCACATCTACAGAGAAAAGGCTTGTGCCCAGAGGGGAGTCAGTTTAATACAAGGTTGATCTTATTATCATTATAAGCAAATTTTTATCTAATCACATACCATATACCAAAATATCGTATTTACCTATATAGATAGCTCAGTGAGGAGACCAACAGACTGCAATGTAGAGGGTCTCGGGTTCGAACCCACGTCGCGCACCTCTGACTTTCGGAGGTTATATGACTTTTCGAAATTATGTGCGTATTGATTGACAATTATCGCCTGCTCCGTGCCTCGGAGAGCACGTTAAGCCGTTGGTCCCGGCTGCCATGAACATCTATGGCAGTCGTTATTGGGAAAGTCAGTACCCTCTAATATCCTGACACTGGTCTAGCCTTAGGGTATCATTAGCCTTCGGGTTGCTGAGGTCAGGTGACAGCCGCTCCGTGTAAAAACTAATATCCAGTCAAATCCGGTTAGACCAGAAAAGCCGACCCCAAGTGACTTGGGAATAATAAAGGCTAAGAGACCTTCTCTCTTAGCCTTTATTATTCCCAAGTGAGAGAGACCTATAAAGAGGAAAGATTTTTGTTTTTTGTGTGTTTGTAACGATTTAACTCAAACGTATTGATTTTAAGAATTCTTTCACCATTCGTAAGCTATAATATCACCGAGTAACGTGGGCTATATTAAAAAAAGTACTATTACTAACATAAACTAAGCTAATTTTACGCGAGCGAAGCCGCGGACAAAAGCTAGCTTATATATTTACGTAACAGTTTATATACAGGACTGACATTACTAAGCGTATTATTCGATTATAAAACAAGACCGATTGCTTAACATCTCGCTACTAGCACATATGTCTAGCAAAGCATTTCCTCAACCAAAAACGACTATAGTATTTGGCATTACACAATTTACTAGTCATAATTCAGAAGCGGCTAGTACTGGCTTTATTTTAATGAAAATTAGGCAACTTTTCCTACCAGGCAGCGATAGCCTAGTGGGAAACCGTTGGACTGCCACGCAGAGGTCTCGAGTTCGAACCCAAAGCGCGCATCTCTGACTTATCAAAGTTATATGCGTATTAAATAGTTAATTATCGCTTGCTTTAACGGCGAAGGAAAACATCGTGAGGAAACCTGCATGTCTGAGAGTTCTCCATAATGTTCTCGAAGATATGAGAAATCTGCCAACCAGCACTAGGCTAGCGTGGTGGACTATGACCTAACCCTTCTCACAGTAAGAACTTTGAGCAGTAGGACAGTTAAATACAGGACTGATATTATTATTATTATAGGCAAGTCTCGTACTTGGAATAATTCTTATGTCACGGCGGACTTAACAAACATTCAAACAACGGACACAAAGAACACCCAGACTCGGAACAACCATTCGTGGATCACACAAATGTTTGTCCCGTGTGGGATTTAAACCCACAACAATCAGCGAGGCGACCACTTATCTTATCTTATGTGGGGACCAGTCAGTGCAGACCGGCGACACTTTGACCCAGTGGGATCTTTTGTGTCGAGACTCTCAATAACGACTGCCATTGATGTTCATGGCAGCCGGGACCTACGGCTTAACGTGCTCTCCGAGGCACGGAGCAGGCGATAATTGTCAATCAATACGCACATAATTTCGAAAAGTCATATAACTTCCGAAAGTCAGAGGTGCACGTCGTGGGTTCGAACCCGAAACCATTGCAGTCTGTTGGTCTCCCCACTGAGCTATCGCTGCTCTTGAGGCGGCCACTTAAACCTCTACGACATCTGTGACGTCCAATTTAATTTAGTTTAATCACAGTTTACATACAGGGCTGATATTTGCACGCACATTATAGGATTATAAAACAAGACTTGTTGCTTAACATCTGGCTACGAGCCCGTACGTCTAGTGAAGCATTTCCTCAACCAAAAACGACTATAGTATTTGGCATTGCACAATTGAGCGGTCATAATTCAGTAGCGGCTAGTCCAGTGGACCAGTTCTCACGATTTACATAGTTGGACAGTCGCGAAGCGTTGTAATGATTGGACTATCGCTTTTGTACCAGTTGGGTAACGCGGGGCGATCGTCGAGATGGTAATCTTGGATTTGAGGTTTAGTGGTATAGATTCACTTAGTATACAGCATGTGACAGAAAGATGTGGTCATATTTTAGGACCATGAAGTACATATGTCGCAATAATAAAGTGTGTGTACTATCGTGGCATTAAAATAAATTATTTGGAACTTGATTTCGACCGTGGATTCGCTCGCGTAAATGTAGGTTAGATAAATAACTGTTTTTCCTGGATGAAAGGTACTCTATATCCTTTTCAGTACCCCTGACAACGTACATATATGCGAAATTGATGATCATGATGATCGGTCGAATAGTTAAGGCGTGAAAGCGTAACAAACAAACTCACATTCGCATTTATAATAATTGTTAGGAATTTATGACACTTTCAAACATTTTATTTAAAGATCGCAACAAACGCATAACATCATTATAAAAATTGCGCCTGGTATTTTTTGGGTTCACGGAGGTTAGTGAGTCAGCTATTAAAGTTGTTTAAGTATCGACTAGATTAGAGCTTTCAAGACTTTTTGCTCATAGACCACTTTCAAAATTTAGCAGGTTCCGGTGGACCACCTCCAGCTACATTTCTACCATATTCCTTGGCATTCGTATTTATATCGGTGAAGAATCAAACAAGTTTATGCAATAAAAAAATTGGACTGACCTTTTTCTTCATTTTTCTTTTAGAATTTCTTTACCGAAACATCGGTAGGTTCGAGACTGAATACTGGTACTGAATATGGAATATGAAAATTTTTACAAGTAACAGTCGCTGAGCTTCTTAAAATATGAAAATATTATCTGCCTACATTTTTAGGTTAAGTTAAGCCAACATTTTACTTCTTCACTATCGAAAGCAAATAAATTATCGTGGACCCCACTTACGAATTGTGGATCCCCTTTTTTTTTAACACTAACGTAGACCCCCGTCGAGTCTCCCGTGGACCCCTAAGGGTCTACCTGGACCACTCTGGAAACTAATGGACTAGAATGTGCTGATATTGATAAGTCGATGAAAAAAATGCTATATCTTAATGAACATAATGTATATGGCGATTTTCTATTGTATGTGGTTATATTACTTGAGGCTTAAATATGATTACTCCTTTCTGTTACATGCTGTATAACAGATCAAGAGTCTACTTTTTAGAGCGTTTACGCCATGTAGTAAGAGTAACAACGTCGCAAAGAAGTGTCATATCATAAATATTTGATTTTTATTTATTTATTTGAGCGCTTCTACCACATAAATATTCTGGGTGATCAACGGTCTACGCGTGCTTGAGTAACAAGCATTCAAACATCGTCAATATCTTTCATATTTAAAATATTAGTAGTGAAGTAGGACAAGATGACAGAATTTTGAACACTGCCTGATTAACCTGGTAGACTGCACAGAGGGCGTAGTGGCTTAAGTTGTCGCCTCGCCGCTGACACTGCGCCGAATGTTGTTGGTTCGATAACCAGATGAAACAAAAATTTTGTGATCCGCAAACAGTTGTTCCGAGTTTGGGTGTTCTTTGTGCCCGTTGTATCAATGTTTGTGACGTCACCCACGACATAGGCATAATTCCTAGTGCGGCAATAAACAATTCACGAAAAAAAACCTATGCTTTGAAGAAATGCAGGTGTTTGCACGATGTTTTCTTTTACCGCGCAAATTACTTTGTCTACTGTGGGACTGCCACGCGGGGTCTAGAGTTCTTTTAGAAGTTATGACCTTAAGATATTTTATAATTAACTAGTAGTTTTCCCGCGGTTTTACCCGCGTAAGTCCCGTTCCCGTGCGAATATCAGGTTTTACCCCTTTCAACCCCTTCAGGGTGGAATTTCCAAAAATCGTCTCTTAGTGCTCCCCTACTCTCCAAGGAACATACATGCCAAATTTCAGCTTCTTGCGTTCAGTAGTTTCGGCTGTGCGTTGTCTGTCAGTCACTCAGTAACGAAAGAGTTTTATGTACCTATATAGATTATTGCCTGCTTTAACGGTGAAGGATAACATCGTAAGAAAACATGCATGTCTGAGAGTTCCACATAATATTCTCAAAGATGTCTGTAGTCTGCTAATCCACATGGCGCCAGCGTGGTGGACTACTACCGTACACTTCTCACACTGAGAAGAGGCCCGTGCCCGGCAGTGAGTTAGTTTATATACAGGGCTCATAGTATATTGTTGATATACTACACTCATATGTTTGGAAATGGTATGATTAATAAAACATAGTCAGCATCTTTTGAAGGTAGCAAATCCAAACACGTGCCTTGCCGCTAACGCTATGTAGCTTCTATAATGGATCAAATCACATAAAAGTTTACTTAATCAGTCTAAGTGAACTTTTTATCCGTTAATTGTCAAGCACTTTCCGACTATTTTATGGGAAGTGAAATATTTCTAAAAATGTAGGTCCACATTTGTTTTCCTCAAAAGTTCAGTAATGATTATAGCTGAATTAGCACTGCACGATTATTTTCTTTATTAGAAGATTCTTTTAAATGTTGGTTCATACATGTTTTCCTCAAAATTACAATAATGATTATGGCAGAATTTTGACGACATGGCGAAGACTAAAAAGATTCAACAGTTCGACATAACTTATAAGTCTTTCATTTAAAAGTAACCGCAGTAAAATCTGTGTATAGTAGTTAAGTTTCAATGTTTATTCGCGTAAACAAAATATTGACAAAATGTACCTAAACACAATACATCCCTACCTACCCCCTCTGAATACAAGCGTGAGTATATAAAGTATACATATAATACAAACGCTAGCTCGCTCATCCGATCGTCCAGTGAAGGGTACGCGTGTTCCCTCGTTGCCTTTCTAATGACATGCACCTGATGTATATCTCTACTGGATATGGTTCAACTATTGGACTTATGATGCGGTTTAGATAAACGGATTCTGCACGATTGCTTGATCGGTCAAATGGACATCATGCACTAATAGGTTATAATAGGTTATATAGGTTGTCGGCTTCGATGGCGTAGTGGTTAGTGTAACCGACTGCCACGCCTGAGGTCGCGGGTTCGATTCCCGCACAAGTCAAACATTTGTGTGCATGAATATGGTGTTTGTCATGGTCTGGGTGTTTCTATGTATAATATGTAGGTATTTACAAAAAAAAAATATATATGTATGTTTATCCATTGTCTAGTACCCATAGTACAAGCTTTGCTTAGTTTGGGCTAGATGGTGTTGTGTGTATGTGGTAGAATATTATTATTATTATAATATAGTATATGCCTTAATTTCTTTCTTTTTTATAAAGACAACTCCTTCTCTAGTTATAATTCCTGTGTTGCGTTGGACTTTACAAACATTGAAACAACGGACACAAAGAACCAGTCTCGGAACAACTATTCGTGGATCACACAAATTCTTGTGATCCACGATCCCCGTGTGGGGATCGAACCCACAACATTTGGCGTGGCGGCAGTGGCGAGGTGAACACTTAAGCCACTACGCCATTTGTGCAGTCTAGTGCGTGCATTTGTGACCAAGAACAGGTATAGGCGCGTCCTCTATTATATAAAACATAAAACCATAACTGTCGGAATGTGGGTCTGTAAAACACCACTGCTTACCTAATTGGGTATGAAGGTGTGAGTCAATGTATGTATGGACAATGTTCAACATTGGTATAGTGGTTTAATGGACATCTATGCAGTACCAATAGGTCTGAGTATAGTCGGTACGAGTACGGAACATGTTTTCTCTCATTGCTGTAAACTGGGGCAGCTTGAATAGAAAAGTGCCTTTACCCAACCGAAATAGGATTCTTTGCGAATAAAATATCGATTTTAAATCAATCTAATACACTAAATTAATTCAGTGAAGCGATTTGAGAGCCTATCGATTTAGATCGATTAATGTTATCGCGTAAAACCAGTCTATGTAGTCAGCACACAGAGATTCTCGATCTGATTGGACTAATTTCAGATGCATCGTCTAATGCTTGATTTAAACGAGAATCAATTCTTATGACATAATTTCGAATTGAATCGAAGTTAGATCTTTTAGGAATAAATCGCTATCTAACAAACGTGCAAAATTTAAATAGCGCGATTCAGGTACTGATACAAGCTGTATCAAACTTCAATAGCGCGAATCAGTTACTGTTGCGTTTGGTATGAAGTTCAGAAAATGTAGTACAGTGCCATCTTTTAGTTGTAAATTGGACCTTCGTTATGAATATGCATATAAGGGGTATTAAATACGACTACCTCGATATGTGTCGGGTTTGATTTCAGATTTTAAAAGTATTATAGGATTTTACAGCGATACATTTTTAGTAGCAGCACGGCGTTTAAAATGGTGGAGACAGCAATAGGCTCACCACTGAAACACCCTGAAACCTACAACCATATAAGGCCAAATGTTTTTTCTTTTCGTTTTTCAATAATTGACTAGATGACTAGCAATTTGGGTTTCAAAATACTAATATTCATTGAAATTAAACTACTATATTCGGATTTTATTGCGTTGTTTTTTTTTACACTTTATTACTTAATTTAGAAACTGTTACAATACTACTACTATTAAACTTTACTAATTTTTAAGCTAATTAAATTATTAAAACTATTTATATTTAAGTTTACACTTTCCCCGAAGTTTCGGTTGCTTTTCAGCAGCCATGGTCACGGGGAGATTCCCCGTAGTAAAGTGCTTTGTAAAGTGTAAAAATTAGTAAAGTTTAATAGTATCTAGTAGTAATAGTGTAACAGTACCGCCACTTTTCTTATTGTTTCAATGTGAGTGTACTTACATACCTACGCCTATCCCTTGGGGACATAAGCAACTGTGTCTTTCTTAAAGGCACCTTTCGCCAAGGCATCAGTCCTGTGTCATGGGGGATTTACAAACATCAAAACACACAAAGAATACTCAAACTCGGAACTATATGTGGATCACACAGTTTTCGGGATCGAAGGCACAATACTTGCAGTGGTAGAGGCGAGACGACCACTTTAACCACTAAGCCATGTATCGATGTAGTCCTATATGTATGTGTATTTATACATATGTATGTAAGTATGTATCATATCTAGAGCAGCGATAGCTCAGTGGGGAGACCAACAGACTGCAATGCAGAGGGTCTCGGGTTCGAACCCACGTCGCGCACTTCTGACTTTCGGAAGTTATATGACTTTTCGAAATTATGTGCGTATTGATTGACAATTATCGCCTGCTCCGTGCCGGAGAGCACGTTAAGCCGTCGGTCCCGGCTGCCATGAACATCTATGGCAGTCGTTATTGGCAGAGTGTCGACACAAAAGATCCCACTAGGTCGGTCGACATAAGATACATGTATCATATCTAGTACGATATATATCATGGATGATGCGTGTTGACGCACTATATTACCTATACGTTTATGGGCGCATACCCATTTGTGCGCATATTTACTACGCTCGACTTAAATAATAATCTACTATATAGATAATAGACTTAACAGTTAAAGTAATAGTAAAACAACTATTTTGTGATATTGTAAACAATCACAATTTAATTTACATATGATAAATGCATATGTGAGTTCATCTACTTTGTATGAACTACTCGATCATCAGGAAATTTAGCATACATGTTGTCAAGGGAACAAAAAGGGCATAGGGTACTTTTTATTCAAAAAAATGTATTGTTACTGATCTAACCTAACCTACATACATGCGAACGAGGCCGCGGACACAATCTAGTTTTATCTAAATCTATTCTATCATTTTATGTACAGCAGCCTTGTGGGAGACGGTTTAACTGCAACGTAGAGGTCTCGAGTTCGATCTGAAAGCATGCTCTTCTGTCTTTTTAAAGCACTGTCATCTTATTAGTGTTAGAAAGGTTAGGCCATAGTCCACCACGCTGGCCCAGGTGGGTTCGCAGATTTCACATATTTTCACGAACATTATGGAGATCTCTCAGACATGCTAGTTTTCTCACGATGTTGTCCTTTACCGTTAACTGTTTTTAGTACGCATACAAACTCGAAAAGTCAGACATGCCTGCCTTGGAATTGAACTCGAGACTTGCGTGACGCACGTAAAGTCTCCCACTATAGCTCGCTTCTTAATGAAAAACTTCTTCTTTCTCTTCTTTAGTTTAAGAGCGTAACTCTTGTCGTTGGAGCAATTGTCACATATGGCTGTCTTTTGCTTTCTTTTTAACCTTTTAATACGACTCAACTCCCACTTTTAATACGACTCAACTCCCACCTTTAATACGACTCAACTCCCACTTTTACCTTCTCTTGTTGTACAAACGTACGTCTCGGTCTTTTAACCTCAGCTTTTTTAATTTTTCCCTAAAATATGGTTTTAAACGATTCGTCTTGTCATACCTGTCTTCCATCATTAATCATCCGTATAATAATATCCGCTATGTATTAAACTGTCCCTCTACTGGGCACGGGCCTCTTCTCAGTATGAGAAGGGTGTGAGAAACTATACGTAATACTTCTTCATTAAATTTTCCCTTTATCCAGCATAATCTGCCACATTTCGAATGGGATTAAATATAATGACCACCAAAATAACTAATTGCGCAGCAAAATATGCTTATTAAAATATATCATAACGAGCACCTATACGCCTCAAATCACTGCAATCCGTCTCGGAAGGGTTAGGTTATATTAGGTTCCTTCTTAAACCCACCCAAGAATAGGAGCCCCGCTTGTCGACTTATTTTGATCTCTTTAAATTTATATATTTGGTTTATATTTAATTTTGGTGAACATTTACTATTTTCGACTGTTATATTTTACTATATGTGGTGATAAGTTAAACATAAGCCATTTCAAATTGTGCTACGCTTTCTCTGTCCCTTTTGTTAACGTTCAAGGTTAACAATGAAAATCAAACCCAGTACCTCGCCGAATCGTATACGCACACTTACATTCCCTATGTCAGTAAACAAACAAACAAACTGTCCCACTAGTGTACAAACTGAAGCACTAACACACTTTCACTTAGCACTAAAATCCCAGATATATATCTTAATAGTTCTACGTTAACATTATGGAGTTACGATGGGGCTATAAAATAAGCTGAAAGGATAAACGCTTTCGAAACTGAAAAGATAAATGCTTGTTAAATAATTGTTTATGGGATCAACAGTTTCTGTAGTGAATGTGACTGCTGTACGTAAGGTCTCAGGTTTGATTTGTGAAAGTGATATTGGGTTTTTCCTTTTAAGAAATTCTGGATAGTCTGGATTTGTGCTCTGGAAACGGCAATAATCTCGCCACTATTAGTTTGAATCGAAGCTGGTGACGTCTGGGTGTGATAGACCACTACCCTTTGGGAATCGACGCGAGAGACTATTAATTGTAATGTTATAATCCATACTAATATTAAACATGTGAAAGTAGCTGTCTATGCTAAATTTAATCAAAATGGGTTCAGTGGTTTAATTGTGGAAGTGTAACAACACTTTCACGATTAAACCACTGAACCAATTTTGATTAAATTTAGCAAGAAGATAGATCGTATCCTAGAGAAGGTTATAGTCTTCTTTGTTTTGTGTAGTGAATGCTGTGCATGAGGTATTAAGTTCGATTCCAGTCTTCGTTCTTGAAAGTGTAATTGAGGTTTTTTGTCAAGAAACTGCAGCAGAACGGATTCGAAAACTATACGGTTACGACCCTATTACATTAGACTTTAAACTATTGCTGGCAAAACATGTGTTACACCACTGCCTACCCTTGCGAGAACACAGGCGTAACACTATATTCTATCACATACACACAACACCATCTAGCCCAAACTAAGCAGAGCTTGTACTATGGGTTCTAGACAATGGATAAACATACATATATACTTTTCTTTGTCAATACATACATATTATACATAGAAACACCCAGACCAAGACAAATATCCATGTTCAGGCACACAAATGTTTGACTTGTGCGGGAATTGAACCCGCGACCTCAGGCGTGGCAGTCGCTTACACTAACCACTACGCCATCGAGGCGACAATACTATGTACGAATGTAAATTCTCAGCGGCAACACGGATTTTGGAACTGTGCCCTGTAGACGACAATAGGCGCATATCTTTATTACCTTGAATAACAGCTGGCGAAATGCTTCTGCCTACATCTTCTGGAATATACTTACTTATCTATACTAATATTATAAAGCTGAAGAGTTTATTTGTTTGTTTGAACGCGCTAATCTCAGGAACTACTGGTCCGAATTGAAAAATTATTTTAGTGTTGGATAGCCAATTTATCGAGGAAGGCTATAGGCTATATAACATCACGCTACGACTAATAGGAGCGGCGCAGCAATGAAAAATGTTGCAAAAACGGAGAAAATTCTCTTATGTGAATGACGAAGTTGCGCGGGTCAGCGTGACGGTGGTATTAGCGCGTTCAACTAACAAACAAACAAACTCTTCAGCTTTATATTAGTATAGATACCAGATTTAGACCGCGGCTTCGCTCGCGAAAATGTAGGTAAGGTTATGTTAGAAACAGGTATTTTGTCTTGATGAAAGATTCCCTATGCCTTTTCTGTTCCCCTGACAATGTATATGCGAAATTTCATGATGATTTGTCGAATAGTTATGGCGTGAAAGCATAACAAACAAATTAACATTCGCATTTATAATATTACTAGCTTTTGCCCGCGGTTCCGCCCGCGTGGTACCTACAACAATAAAAAGTACGCTATGTCCTTTCCCAGGTTTTAAACTAGCTCTGTATCAAATTTCATCCAAATCGGTTGAGTGGTTTAGACGTGAATAGGTAACAGACAGAGTTACTTTCGAATTTATAATATTAGTAAGGACTTAGGTTCTAAACGCTGTCAGGAGTATTTCAATTTCAATTTCAAACTTTATTGCATACCAAAATGTATAAAATATCTTATAGTTAGATTTGATTACAATTATAGGCCCTGTCGGGCACAGCAGTACAGAAAAGGCGATAGGATACCTTTCATCCAGAAAAGAGTACTGTTCCCGAGACATAGAAAATATGAAAACAAGCTAAGTCGCGTGTGAAATCTAGCTAATAATATTAGTGAGGATTATAACAGGTAACTAGGTATTCTTATACCTTGTACCACAGTTGAAGTCCTCTCAACGCCGCGGTGTGTTACATGCGAATTTATTCGCTCACCGAACATTGTTAGTTGTTGCGAAACTGCTGCCGGTAGCGTATCAACACCGATGCTATAGTTTATATTACAGTGTTTTCCCACGCCAGTTACAGCGAGCTTGGACATCGTATGATGCAATTGGTCTAATTTAGATACTAAATGGCCTCGTACCTTCACCCTATGGAAGATTCGAGAGAAAAACAACTTTGTGTTGCAGACCTGCTGTATTTTCTCTTAAGAGTCCCAGAAACCCTACTCACTGATAATGTTTTAAGGTTTCTTAATAAGAAATATGGACATCAAAACGTTGAAAGAAAATGTTTTTGACAGATCTGTTGTTGTCGCGCTAGGCCCGAACAAATTATTTATGCATGAAAGAGATAACTACAGTTCGGACTATTTATACCTCTGAAATCCTCATCTTGTATTGCCTGTTTCTTAATTTAAAACGAAATCGAAATTGATATTCTTTCATAAACAGAATGAAAGGATTTTAGGTATGTCTGTATGATGTTGTTTATTTTATTGGTTTTGTTAAATTTATGCCTGACCGACTGAAAACAGTATAACCAACTGGTTTTTTATGTGTTTAAAGATTCCTGGTTAAACATTTCAAACTTGGGCGACACAGTGGTGGCCAGACACAATACATTTTAATAATGTCTGGTATTTTAACTTGACAGATTAAAAAAAAACATAGGGACATGGAAACATAAATGAACCCTTTTTTTTCTCTAGTGTAATTATTCAGGGATAAATAAATCAGATGAATACGTTTGTATGGCATAACGCTACCCCTAATTCCTCTAATGGAGACGCTTTGCTGACAACAGAGGGAATAACAAACTTCTATCGGCTACAATAACCGCTTGTCAAGCGACCCGCAAGCTTCAATGCCACCTTAGTACCACAAATATGTATATCCAGCGGTGTGGTGATCACACATGTCAGCTTGCAATACATTGTACTAATTTGCGTATGTGAGACCGCCTTCTCGAGTCATTAATAAGGCATAATTTATCCTATTCGAGGTATGGGCGTTTTACTCTCCCATTCCTAACACTGGTAGTTTTGGGCATATACATATTTTGACTGCATGGCAGGCGTAAGGGTTTCCGTGATCGTGTCGCCACTGCCACGGCGTTAAGTTGTGTGGCTTCTTCGTTCTACGGATTGAAGCCGTTTTTAGAGTTCGTAAAAACTCTTATACAACAGCTTTGTCCGTCTGTCTGTTATACAACTTTCAACTCAAGAACCGTAAGAGCTAGAGACTCACGGTCAACGCCATTCGACTCAGCATAGTCGATATACCCCCGAAATGACTATGACCTTTGACCTCTGACCTCAAGGTCACGTGATACCATTTTTCGAACTCTAAGATTTACAGCAATTCATTGCCGTTTCTCACTTGTTTATTAATAGTTGTTCCTGATCTGCGTGTTTTTATGTCCGTTGTTTATGATTTTTTGTAAAGATCCTCGCGTCACAGGAATTTCCCAGAGCGGTAGTTGTAATTTTTAAACAACACTAGTCAACTTCTAACTATATGTTAGCCTCATCTTTGATACGACTAAATTTCAGTGTATTTCAGTTGCCAAACAGATTTGTTTTCCAACTATAGTACAAGTTAACGGTTCCTTGTCTTTCTTTACGAAACAGTTTAGTTGTTCCGAGTTATTGCTTTTGCAATTTTAGGGCGGTGGTAGTATAATGGAATAGCGATCGAAAGGTTGTGGAGTGGGTTCACGTCGGTAGTGCATGGGTGGTCGAATCCTAACCATGCACTACCGACGTGAACCCACTTCTAACACAAACATTTTAGCTTAGCTGGAGGGATTCAATATAATACTACTTATTTTTAACCCAAATCATCACCATTACCACGAGCGGTTACCGTTTACCATCAGGCGTATGCTACTACAAGCTATAAAACATCGCTGCGTAGCTTTCACTGTGAAAACATCCTATGATCTGTTAAGCATACGAGAACGCTTACGGCGAACTGTTTACTGTATAAATAACTTCTCACTGTTCTCCCTATTATGGACGGAAACTATAAAAGGTGTCATGAGTTTAGGCATTACTTGGTGCTAATTTAATATAATTACGCTTGTAAATCTCTGAAGGATTAGGCATGAGTGTATTGTACAGAAAATCATTTAAGCCCCGCCAGACTAAGGTAATTTTGATAAAGCTGAGATTTCTATAGAAAGTGTGTAATATGTATGTATCTTATGTGGGGGCCAGTCAGTGCAGACCGGCGACACTTCGACCCAGTGGGAACTTTTGTGTCGACACTCTCCCAATAACGACTGCCATAGATGTTCATGGCAGCCGGGACCGACGGCTTAACGTGCTCTCCGAGGCACGGAGCAGGCGATAATTGTCAATCAATACGCACATCATTTCGAAAAGTCAGAGGTGCGCGACGTGGGTTCGATCTCGAGACCCTCTGCATTGCAGTCTGTTGATCTCCCCACTGAGCTATCGCTCTCTTGTGTAATATGTATGTAGAAATTAAACTACTTTATACAGAATTTATCGCGTTGTTTATTTTAAAACACTTTTATTACATAATTTTGCACTATAACTCTATTTACACGTTTTCATATTTACATGGTACTTGATTCTTAAAGTATTTTTCGCATAAAACACAATACATAAAAATAAACATACGAATCAAAGAACCGATTTGAACCACTGGTTGGCAAGAACACGTCTATAACAGAAGGCACTTGTATTAAACAGGCTAGATCTAACTGACCGACTAAATGAACTAAATTATTTATAAAGCTCGCAGTTCTTATAAAGAACGAACCTTTTCTATAATTAGTAATGACACAAGCAACATGCAGAGAATAAATAAATGAGATTTCTTTATTTACAATATATCTACATTATTAATTTTAAAACGAAATAATCTAATATATATTTACAAACGTTTTAATAAAGATAACATAATTACAAAAACACAAATAATTATAATACTAAATATTTACAAAAAGGGTTTAGGCATCGTAGAATTCTTCAGCATCGCTGTCAACTGGTAACGTGCCCAGAAGACTGGCAGCATAAATAAATAAATTTCAAACATGTATTGGTAAACTGCTTCGTAAAGAAAGACAAGAAACCGTTAGCCTGTACTATAGTCGAAAAACAAATAAAATCTATTATAAAATCATTCAGTTACTGCTTTCAGACATATTCCTTCTCTAATAAATAGAGATGATAAAAAGGAAGTCAATATAGTCTTTTTTGACTAAACGGATGGCGTAGTAATTCAAGTGGTCATCTCGCCACTGCCGCCGCGCCGGATGTTCTGGGTTCGATCCTCACACTCTCACAAAATGTGTGTGATCCACAAAAAGTTGTTTTGCGTCTGGGTACTCTTTGTTTCCTTTGTTTGAATGTTTGTTAATTCCCCCGCGATACAGGATAAATGCCTAGTGCCTTTTTATAATTAATATTCTATTCTATGACATACACACAACACTATCTAGCCCAAACTAAGCAGAGCTTGTATTATGGGTAGTAGACAATGGATAAACATACATAATATATACTTTTTTTTGTAAATAATAATAATAATGTCCTCCAGACCGATTTAGGCCACGGCTTACGTTTATCTACTCGTGTGACGGCGGCCAATCTTAACGGAGACTGGCCATCTGCGCAGGAGATATTATACTACACAAACGTGTGTGCAAACACAAGTGCACTCTCTGTGCCCTAACTCTCATGATCCGATCGGACGGTAATCCGACACGACCGGAGGGAGATCAGGCGCAGGACCAACGGATTTATGTGATTGCCGAGGCACGGGGTGTTCAACACCGCCAACTTCATAACTCCGGGCTGTTATTGAGATTTCTTAACAGAAAACTCAATAACTGTTTGTTAGCCCGACTCGGGATTCGAACCCGAAACCTCATGCACAGCAGTCGCATTCAGTACCGCTGCGCCACGGAGGCATAATACATACCTATCTATTATACGTAGAAACACCCAGACTAAGACAAACATCCATGTCCATGCACACAAATGTTTGATTTGTGCGGGAATCGAACCCGCGACCTCAGGCGTAGCAGTCGGTTACACTAACCACTACGCCATCGAGGCAGCCAAAAATTATTAGGTATAAATATCAAAAATAAAGATTGCTCTTGTTATATAACGTCTCTAGCTGCAAATACGCCATATTTGTTAACTAAATAAGACAAAAATGATTTATAAGCATATGTAATATACGTACTCCTTTGATATGTATTAAGGCTAATATTTATATAAGTTTTATTAAAACATTTATTTTATTTACCAAAAAGAGAAATCACCTTTTACAATCCTTACTAATATTATAAATGCAAAAGTAACTCTGTCTGTCGGTCTGTCTGTCTGTCTGTCTGTTACCTTTTCACGCTCAATCCGCTGAACCGATTTAGATGAAATTTGAAATGGAGATAGCCTAAGACCCTGTGAAGGACATAGGCATATATAACATTACGCTCGACTGACGGGAGCGGCGCAGTAATCACAAATACTACTGACGCGAGTGAGACCGCGGGCACAGCTAGTTCCTCATAATTCTACTTAAGCTTACTATAAATACATATTAATAATTAAATGTAACTGTTAATAAGAATAAGGACAATTACTAATGAGCTCCATACTAGGTCAGACCTCTCTGGGGGAGTTCTTGCGTGGTACATTACCAGAACACGTAATTCATTTCAATTTACATGCTAAATTATGATTATTATTTAAGTGATTATTAAATTATGATTATTTTATAGTATATTTACCTTTAGATTAACAACCAATGAGGAATGTATAAGTGTTTACAAATCTCCAAATTCGTTAACCCCATAAATAGTCTAAGCTAGCGAGCATAACTAAGTGCTAAGTGACATGGAACCGTTTATTTCACTTAAACTGCGCTTATTTCACTTAAATATAACTTATACCAGCTGTTAACGCCACAATAAGACATATTTATAACTTAATCTTATGCTTAGATTATGTACTGAGAGGAGCTGAGCGGGTGAACCTAGCGTTTTTGGCGGATATTTTAGTTATGGCGGCCAATCTTGACGGAAACTAATAATAATACGTTTAATAATACGTTTATTGTTCAGAAAAAAAAAATACAAATAACAGGTTAGTCACTAGACCCACACTAGGATACCCTGTGTTGTGGGTTCTAGTAAACTAAATATAAGATACCTATTATTTATCCTAACTAATATTATAACTGTGAATGTGAGTTTGTTTGTTTATTACGCTTTAACTATACGTTGTCATGGGTATAGAAAAGTACATAGGGTACTTGTTACCGAGTGAGCGAAACCGCGGGCAAAATGGGCTCGTAATTTCATGATTAACATTTTATTTTTGTAGACCTTAGGTTATGCAGTTCTTATAGCATATATATATACATAGCCATGTTATAGGTACGCTATGTCCTACCACATAATATGGCGTACAAAGTATGTAGAATGGATTTATTTTTAATTAGCTGACTCGCGTAACTTCACACAAGATAATTTTACCCGTTTCTGCTACATTTTTCATTTATGCTCTGCTCGTATTGTTCGTAGCGTGATGTTATATAGCCTATAGCCTTCCTAGATACATTTATCCAGGAAGGCTATAGGCTATAATTATGTATAACATCATTATATTTTAGTATAGCTATATAACATTATTATTTGAACACTACAATAATCGCACTCTTAATAAAACAGCGACTAACTCGAAATTTGAAAGTAAGGCAATTTGAACTCTAATAGTATATGTTAAATTCTAATATTATATTTGTGTTAAATCATTGCAATAGAGTAAAAATTAGTTTAATTCAAAATACTGAGATAAGTCTCTGTTTTATTAAGAGTGCGATATATTAATTCGATCCAGATGTGCCTGAGATTAGCGCGTTCAACCAAACAACCAAACGAACAAACTCTTCAGCTGTATAATATTAGTATAGATAAGTAAATGCTGTCGTCAATAGCTTAATATACAGCACAAATACAAATGCTCTCTTTACTGAACAAGGAGTGGATTTGTATTAGGGAACAGAGTTTGTTCGGAACCGACACGACCTCGCTCTCATAGTCCGACAGTACAGCAATCCGACACGAACGGAGAGAGATCAGACGCTGGGCCAACGTGTTTTGTGTTTGCAACCCCTTCAGCTACTCAACGCCGGACTTGAGTATTTCTTGACCAAAAATACCAATAACTTTTTTTATTAACCCGAATCCTCCCCGTGACCATAGCTGCTGAAAAGCAACCGAAACGTCGGGGAAAGTGTAAACTTAAATATAAATAGTTTTAATAAATTAATTAGCTTAAAAATTTGTAAAGTTCAATTGTATCTAGTTGTAGTGTGACAGTTTCAAAATTTTGTAATAAAGTCTAAAATAAATAACGCGATAAAATCCGTAGATAGTTGTTTAATTTTAATGAACAACATTCGCGTAAACAGAAGACAATATTATCCGAATCCTTATGCCACGCAGTCGTTCTCACTCCTGTGGCGACACTCTTACTAAATGACTAGGCAGGGGGTATTAATGTGAGCACTAAACACCAAATGTAAATGTTTTTTTAATACACCTGTATCTACCCCTTCGGAGATACAGGCGTGAGATGTATATAAATTCTAATTACAATCCACTTAACTATTGTGACGGCGTGGTTGACCTAGTGTTTTAATTGAAATTAAAGATGAACAACGCGATCAACATGCATATATTTTCACTTACAACAGGTGTATAAGAGTAAACAGAACTACAATTAAATTCGACTAGATATTTAGTGGTATTTCAGGGCGTGGTTCAAGATGAAGGCTTGTTACGTAGTCCCAGGTAGAATGGACCACTTAACTTCAGTATGCAACGCAGCGGAAGGAGCGCGGCACCTTTTTTTTTTGTTATGTTTGTGTTAGTTGTTAGCCTCAGATGGTTTTAACAACTTTACGCGGACTATGGGTGAGCGCAGAGGGCTCCCAACCCGGGGGCGCGTTGCCCATATATAGGGCCGCCGCTGGGCAGGAGAAGCCGATGGAGGGGCGCCGCGGGCACGGCCGCTCAGCAACGACCGGTCCGCGTCACACTATGCCTGCGACTTCGCTCGCGTAATTGTAGGTTCTATCAATTTTCTATCCCTCGGCAATAGTATTAGTTTGTTAAGGGACCAGAAAAAGACATATCCTTTTCTGTTGCCCTGATAACGTAGGTGCGAAATTTCATGATGATTGGTCAAGTAGGCAAAGCATGAAAGCGTAACAAAGAAACGCACAATCGCATTTATACTATTAGTTAGGATATTCTACCTAAAATCCATAAGCTGATCTGTCGCTAATCGCTCCCGTCTATCACAATGGTCGCAACTATCCGGATTTGGCGTAGTCCCTTATTAGGGACACATAAATTATGATTTATAATAATTAAATGGTACGCGGACAGAATTATGTTTTTCTCGTAATAATATAATGATATTTGAAGTTATATTTGTATTATATTATATTTAGTAATAACGCACGGGATAGTAATTTGGAATAATATCCTATTTATATAAGAGTGAAAGTCTGTGAGAATGTTTGATTGTTTGTTACTCAATTACGTGTAAACTGTTAAACAAATCACAAAGAGAATACCTAGGCGTTCGTTTTTCGATCAGATGGAAGACGTTCTGGACAACGGCCAGGTTAAGAGCACCTTAAACAGGCGAGCGTGTATGAGGAATGTGATGAAAGTGAATGAAGCCAGAGAAGTGTGCTAAGATCGTAGCAAATGAAAATCCGAAGTCTCTGCCTACCCCTCTGGGCAACAGGCGTGTATCTATGTATGTTAAACAAATTTGGGTGTAACGTGGCATATAAATAGACCACGTCTTATATTAACACAGTGGGAGACTGTTCGACTGCCACGCAGAGATCTCGAGTCGGCTCTCAAGGCACCTCTGATTTTTTGAAGTTATATGCATGTTTAATAGTTAACCACCGCTCGCTTTAAAGGTGAAAGAGAATATCGTAAGGAAGCCTGCCTGTCTCAAGGACATCTCACCTTAATGGTCCCGAAGATCTGTGCAGTCTGCTAGCCGATACTGGGCCTGCGTATTAGACTATGACCTACCTCTTCTCACACCTCAACCTCATCTCACGGATAGATTGGAGTCGTTGGAGCAACGGAGAGACTTTGGGTCTCTCTGCGTGTTCTACCGACTCTTTCACGGGGAGTGCTCTGAAGAACTGTTTGATTTGGTACCAGCGGCCACTTTCTATAACCGTACCACACGACAACGAAGCAGGGTTCATCCATACCACCTGGAAGCGTTCAAAACCAAGAAGATACGCTTTTAGCGATCATTTCTCCCACGTACGTGCAAGCTCTGGAATAAACTGCCTGCTTCGGTGTTTCCCGAGCGCTATGATATGTCCTTCTTCAAACGAGGTTTAAAGAGAGTTCATCTTTTACGGTAGGCAGCGGCTTTGCTGTGTCCTGACATTGCTAAAGTCCATGAGCAGCGGTTACCACTTTCCATCAGGTGGACCAATTGCACGTCTGCCACGAAAGGAAACAAAAAAAAATTAAAAAATAAACGCTGGTAAGAGGCCCGTGCCCAACAGTGGGACAGCCAGACTGATAATATTATTACTATTTTAATGAATGCCAGTGTGTTTCCCATACGATTCACACAAGCCAAGACGCAAGTAGAACCTAATCCTAATACAATAAATGAGGATGTGAGTTTGTTTGTTACGCTTTCACGCCTTTACTACTCAACAGATCAACATGAAATTTCGCATACACGTTGTCAGTAATACAGAAAAGGATATAGGGTACCTTTCATCCAGAAAAAGTACTGTTTCGGACGGCTAGAAAATAGACATAACCTAAATGTACGCAAGCGATGCCGTGGGCAAAATCTAGTATTATTATCATACACGCCTCGGAAACTGCCGTATTTTACGATCTCGCTAAACTAATTTTGATGAAATGCGGTACAGAATACTTCTGGCTAATATGGCTTTTGGCACATATATTCTCTATCTTTTACTTCTATAGTCATTAATTGTCGAACAAGCATTTTAAATGCGCGTAACAGAAGGCCTAGATGCGTAAAGCATACTTACCAGTGCCCACAGAATTGCAAAAATGCCAAACGAATTTTGTTTCACAATTTTTTGGGGATCCCTATTCCAAATAAAAAACATCGGATCACTAGAATTACCATAGCGATGATTTAGTCTTTAAAACATAGATGTTAATTTCTTGCTTCGACATTTCAATCTTTCACGAAGAAAATTGGACACTGTCGATTTATTTTGTAATTTGAATGTAACACATCCGATGTATGTACGTTTTGGTAGGTATGTGAGGTCCCGGATATGACGCCATGCCCGGATATGATGGACAAAGTCTTAGTAGTATTTTCAATTAACGTGTTTGCTGACACAATTGCTGCTTAAGAGGCACAATAGAAAAATATATTGTGTCATATGTGTTTTATCGGACATGTTGGCTATTAGGGCAGTCTTAATACCAGCCTGGAGTCTGCCTTTATATCTATATAAGTGTAATAAAAAATCTAAGAATATATTGTATAATATAATTATTTTTGTGTTCAAATAAAATCAAAACAAATAAGTACGGAACCCAATGCACAGCACAAGAATATCTTGCACTTACCTGTTTCTATTAAAACTACCGTAAGCATACATATTCGGTGCGTATGCAAATGTGCACCTAAATAATTGCACATCCAAACATATCCAAGCTTACGGGTTACACACACATACATACACGTATACTGTGTATTATATGTGTGTGTGCGTGTGTAATCGTGAACCGGTGCACGCGCAGTGCATCTGCCGCGCCCGTGATGTTACCGTTCTGCGAATTGCTAATAGTGATGCGACTATGTCGATATATATTTTTTTAGTTTAATTTGGCTATCGGCACCAGACGCCGGTATCTAACCAATATAAATATTTTGCCTTTATGTCTCCATATGGTTAAGCTTACAGTGCATTACACTCGTATCTTATATCTTATGTGGGGGCCAGTCAGTGCAGACCGGCGACACTTCGACCCAGTGGGATCTTTTGTGTCGACACTGCCAATAACGACTGCTTAACGTGCTCTCCGAGGCACGGAGCAGGCGATAGTGCATTACACTTACATTGCATATAAGAGCTTGTAACAGTATGTTGATGATTTCAATATATTATGGAAAACTTGTTAGAGAACCTTGGAATAGATAAAAACTAACCAGCCTCGCTTATATGGTGACGACAAACATCGTGAGATAACCTGCATATCCGAGAGTTACCCTTAAGTTTTTGAAGAGGTGTTATATGTAATATCAATTCACCTTGATAGACTCAATAATTCGATTCAAAGATGCACGCTAGCCCGCGTACAGGAGATTTCGAATCAAGACGATTGTAGCCCGACTTGCTTCGAAATCCCTTTAAGAGTAGGTCCGTTATGGCACATCGTATATGGTATGTTTCTATTTTATTTTTAACAGGGCCAGTGTAAAAATAGTGTCTTAACCCTTTCGTACATACTTAGAAACCACTAAGAACAGAGTAGTACCCTCGTGACTGCCAGTACATCAAATATTGGGTTGAGTACAGATTCCACAAGACAATCTTTTGAGTGGTCTACAATTGATTACTCTTCGTTGCCGTTGTTTGAATGATTTTATGATTCCTAATCCGAGAGGTGCCTTAAAGCAAAAAAGAAACTGCAGTTTTCAGTTAATAAACAATAAGTAAGTGGTAAATTCTCTTAACTTAGTTGCAAAGAGCATCGCGACATGAATAGTATTATACTTAAACTATAATTAGTATTGAATTGTAGATAATCATTGGCTAATAATGTCGTGATACGGGCTCTTTTGTCTTAAGTAATTAGTTGGTGTTTGTTTTTACTTCGGTCACAATCGCAGGATAAATGAGTAATTAGAATTTAAGATGAATGTTTTTTAATCTGAATTATTGACATGGTTTTCTTTATGGCTGATTATGAGGTAATGGGCGCCTATATTAAGGATATAATGGATTTTAATCGCTCTCTATGTAATTTGATACTTGTGATTATACGATTCATAAATGTAATAGCGCATCCAGCGAAAACGTCTGTATACTAATGTTTGGCGGCAAGGATAGAGAGGTTGAACAAGTGGCTGCCTCGCCACGGTCACTAAGCCGAGTGCTGTGACACAGGACAAACAATTGTGTAATCCATAAATAGTTGTTCCGAGTCTGGATGTTCTTTGTGTCCGTTGTTTGAATGCTTGTAAAGTCCTCCGCATTTATTTCCAGTATAGATGTCTGTTTCAAGAAAATCAAATAGATATATGGAATGACATGCGATGGTCAGATATTCTGCAGTTATAAAAACGCATGGTCGCAGAGTTTGATACGTGTGAATGTCGTAAATGTGAATGTGAGTTTGTTTGTTTGTTACGTTTTCACGGCTTAACTTCTCGATCTCGATAGAGAAATTTTGTACTTTGCCAGAGGTACAGAAATGGACATAGAGTAACTTTCATCCAGATAAACAAGTTCTGTTAATGATAGAAGTAAAATAAAATAAAACGATTGTATATTTATACAAGTAACTAAAATATCGATACACAAACATCTATCAAATACCGATGCGAATTTATAGATGTTTGTGAATATCGATAACACGTAAAGCTGCACCATTTCGTCCAAGATATATCGACATAACGAAACTCTCGTCTGGTCCCATCATACATTTACATAAACTTTTGGTAATTCTGCCTTTTTGGGTGAGAAAGGATAGTCAACAAAATGAACTAGCCGATATTTAAATTAGCTACCTAATAATACCTAAGTTTTATTACCGTCTAATTGGCAAACAAGCTTGCAGTTAGATCTATAGTAAGCAATTACTAATTCTAAAGAAGTATTAAACGCATCGCGAGGAACTTAGTAAGACTTTATAATTTTTGTGTTTCCGTGGACCATTCTTATTTCGTTTCTATATTATTATAAATAATATTTTGAATTGACGAGTCCAATAAATATTAAATAATTATTATGGAAATTAAGATTTTAGACTTTAACTTACTTTTATTTTCCCATAATTTTTTTATTTTCCCATAATTCCCATATTTTCCCTCCATTCCATCATTCCCATAATTTTATTTTCCCATAATTTTTTTTTATAATATTGTTTATCCACGTCGATAATTAATATAAGAAAGTTCTTCGCTTAAAGCTCGGTTTTTGCAAACTAGTGCGAAGGAAAGGACCCCATAGAAAATTTCAGCAATATATTTTCTTGCTATTTTTAGGTTTAGCTCCTAAAGGCGCATTTGGGCTATCATCAAGTGACCAGTATGTGTTCCTAAAATCATCAGCATGCTCTTTGAGGGTGTACACTCTTCAATAAATACCCTCGTATTGTAAGCATTAATAGACATGGTAATCTTTATGGTCTGACAAGCCATATGCTTATTTCAATAGGTATAAAATGACACAAAATATCGATATACAAACATCGATACCCACCCCTCACTAACAAACAAAGGTGCAGCATCATGTCCTAGATTTATCGACAGAACGAAAACCGCGCCTCTTACGCATCAGACATTAACATCGACTTTTGGTAATTCTGCCTCTTCGATAGAGAAAGGATAACCATCAACGTGGATTAACTGATATTTAGATTAGCTAACTACTTATAGCACTAGGCTGCTAAATATAGCAGCGATTTCTATTTATTTATTTATTAAGCTTTATTTCTCCCTAACAGCAAAAGCCTATTAGAAAACCGTTGGACTGCCACGCAAAGGTCTCGAGTTCAGTCTCAAGGCGCGCGTCTCTGACTTTTCGAAGTTATGTGCCTAAAAGGTAATATTCTTTTTTTTTAATAATATTCTACCACGTACACACAACACCATCTAGCCCAAACTAAGCAGAGCTTGTACTATGGGTTCTAGACAATGGATAAACATACATATGATTATATGCTTTTTTTTTTTGTAAATACATACATATTATACATAGAAACACCCAGACCAAGACAAACATCCATGTTCATGCACACAAATGTTTGACTTGTGCGGGAATCGAACCCGTGACCTCAGGCGTGGCAGTCGGTTACACCAACCACTACGCCATCGAGGCCGTCAAAGGTGAAGGAAAACATTGAGAAGAAACCTGCATATCTGAGAGTTCTCCATAATTCTCGAAGATATGTGAAGTCTGCCAACCCGCACTAGGCCAGCGTGGTGGACCATATATAAACCTGAGCCTTTTCACACTAAGAAGATGCTTGTGCCCAGCAGTGGGGCAGTTCATATACTGTGCTGATGTTATTAACTGTGGCACAGTGATAGCTAATGCGAGATCACGGGTTCGATTCCACTGTCGGGCAGTGCTATTGGAATATATATATTAGAATACTTATAGACTATTTAAAAATAATTAGTATCTATACAAAATATGATATAATTGTTTCACGAACATAATCAACTAATCATTTCTATTGATATTAGTCTTAAATAATTTAAGAGCAGCGATAGCTCAGTGGGGAGACCAACAGACTGCAATGCAGAGGGTCTCGGGTTCGAACCCACGTCGCGCACCACTGACTTTCGGAAGTTATATGACTTTTCGAAATTATGTGCGTATTGATTGACAATGACGATTCCCGCACAATTCAAACATTTGTGTGCATGAACATGGATGTTTGTCTTGGTCTGGGTGTTTCTATGTATAATAAGTATGTATTTACAAAAAAAAAAGTATATATGTATGTTTATCCATTGTCTAGTACCCATAGTACAAGCTCTGCTTAGTTTGGGCTAGATGGTGTTGTGTGTATGTGGTAGAATATTATTATTATTATTATTATTATTATTAATTATCGCGTGCTCCGTGCCTCGGAGAGCACGTTAAGCCGTCGGTACCGGCTGCCATTAACATCTATGGCAGTCGTTATTGGGAGAGTGTCGACACAAAAGATCCCACTGGGTCGAAGTGTCGCCGGTTTGCACTGACTGGCTCCCACATAAGATACATAACTACAATACGTTTACGAATAGCACCTGCCAAAAATATTGACGGGTGCCTTTCGTGGACTAGGCTAGGTGCTCTCGCGCAGGTGCCATTCGGACGGGTGCGCTTAGTGGACTACGTCCTTAAATCCCATTCCACAAACCATTAATATATTTTCTTTATCAAAAAATGAATTTGACGATGTGATATTGGAGAAATAGAGCCACCTTGTCAATCAAAATCTTTTATACCTACCACATTTATTTCACCCTTAAACTAAGTATAGAGTAAGTATGTTATATAAGGAATTAATCAAGGATAAGGCCAGATTTCTTTTACAAGTAAACACGTTATAATAACTTTGATGTAACTATTTTATCTATATGTCAAGCTTGGATGGACTCCATTTTTGATTTTCTGTTTCTATAATTTCTGATTCGATTTTAAAACCACGATTACAGTTTGTTTGAAAAGTAAATCGATAATCGATTTCATGATGTGTCGATTGAAACAGTATCTTCACTATTGCTGTACAACGATCATCTGTCAAATGGGACTTCGTACGAAACGGACTTTAGTAGCGGCACGGAGTCTAGAAATGTGCAGATATTATAATATGCAAGTGTGTGCGCAAGCACAAGTACACACTCCTAACTTTAAGACTGCGCCGAGCGAAATGTGCCAAAACAGGCGGTCACAGTTAAGTGAATAAAATCAACAGTTCTTGTTTAATACAAATATATAATATACATTAACATAACAATCAATGTGTTTACAATAACTCCGTGTAAAAAACTTAAAATAACTTATATTTTCACCTACAAAATTACGTAAATTTGCAATAGAAATCTATCCTATTGTACAGTTTAAACGAAACATAAATAGTTATATTATAATGTGTCCGTCCCAAATATTTAAGTTATTGATTGACAATAAAGACACATATTTATCAAAAAAGCACTTCAAATCCTCCATACAATTTTAATATGGCGGCTGCGCGCCGATTTGTATATGCGCCGTACGAGCTCTGTCATTATCTGTCTTACGCTCGGCACAGTCTTAATAATCCGATGGGACGACAATCCGTCACGACCAGAGAGAGTTCTGGTGCTGTACCTGCTTTCTGGTGCACGGTGGTGTGCAACACAGCCAATTGCTTGACTCTAGGCTGCTATTGAGAAGATTCTGCTGCCTTAGGATCGAACTCGATACCACTGCGTGGTAGACAAACGGTCTCCCACTAGGCTATCACTACTAGACACGAATGAAAATTAACTACTTACTATTTTTTAATGCGGTTCCGAAATTTCTAGTTCTAATTGAAGAATATTAATTTGTCAGAATAAATACTCAATAAACATTATAACAACGGTTACAAAGAACAACAGACTTGTAACTAAGAACGTTGTACCGCGCCTGGGTATATAGGTACCCCAGCGGAATGGGGTAATCCCTTAGCGTTGTCTTTAAATAAAGCAACAGAAAGTATATACCTACAATGACCCAATTAGCCTCTTAGAAGGGCTCAATAAAGCCAGGCAGATGTTCCTCATTCCTTTAGCCAGTAATATGAGGAAGAATTCAAATAGCAGGTGTAATTAAAACGGTAGGTCGCTTTAATACCAATATAAAAGCGGCCCATTTAAAAATTAAGCTTAAGTACACCTGCTTCTGTGTTTTTAATACACACCTATTAGTTTTAAAGGCGTTTTATTGCCAACACCTAGAACGATTATAACGTCTAAAGTTATTTTTCATTAAAATTTTATAGTTTTATATTCATGATATTCATACAAATTGATTTTAACCATTTATAGTAAAATTAAAACTGTAATTGTTGGATATAAAATTGTTATTGTTTTTTAACTGCGAGATGATCGAAGTATTTCGAAGGCCGTATAATAAAAATAATAGGGATATTCCGCTTTTTATAAAAATGAAAAACAAAACCCAACAAATGTACTAGATAAGACCGCGGCTTCGCCCGCGTGAATCCTAATTCTCTGCCAAAAGCTCCCAACACAAAATCAAAAATATGTTTATTCATGTAGGTCACAAAGTAACACTTATGAACGTCAAAGTTACACTTATTAATGTGAATTTACATTTACCTGTAGCCATGTTCAGCAAGGCAAGGGCGTAGAACCATCGAGATGAACTAACGGGCAAGAAACTCACATTCACTCTTTTTAATCGCCAGGTTTACCGTATTGTATATATTTAACTATTCTTTGTCCAACCCGCGCCTCGAAGCTAAGACCTTGTGATCAAACACAAATGTATACTACTAAACCAACCAGGCAGTTGTAAGCGTATTAATCTGATGTCTAATTAAATACAAGTTGTAAGTTATTTTCGTTTCTGAGTAAACCACTTGTACACGACAGCTAACAACAGATGCGTAACAGTTGGTCGACTCTACAACTAAAACTAGTTTGGACAATACTACGAGTATATACTAAAACTTTCAATCATAAAAGTGTCCTTAACGTACTTAGATCGTATAAAAATGTGTCCATGCTAAGAAGAGTGAGCGCACGCGTTAGATAGAAAACCATGTGTGTATCTTATGTGGGAGCCAGTCAGTGCAGACCGGCGACACTTCGACCCAGTGGGATCTTTTGTGTCGACACTCCCCCAATAACGACTGCCATAGATGTTCATGGCAGCTGGGACCGACGGCTTAACGTGCTCTCCGAGGCACGGAGCACGCGGTAATTGTCAATCAATACGCACATCATTTCGAAAAGTCATATAACTTCCGAAAGTCAGAGGTGCGCGACGTGGGTTCGAACCCGAGACCCTCTGCATTGCAGTCTGTTGGTCTCCCCACTGAGCTATCACTGCTCAGAAAACCATAGTGCACAATTTTTTATATGATTGGGCGAAATAATCCTAGCTATTAAGATTGCGCCGAGCGAAATGTACCAAAACAGGCGGTCACCGTTAAGTGAATAAAATCAACACTTTTTGTTTAATACAAATATAAAATATACATTTACCATAAAAATAAATGTGTTTACAATTACTCCGTGTAAAAAACTTAACATAATTAATATTTTCGTCTACTAAATTACGTGAATTTGCAAAAACGTAAGCTCGTGTTACGTGATTTTTAGATTATAACAGTAGAAATCTATCCTATTTAACAGCTTAAACGAAACATAAATAGTTATATTATAATGTGTCCGTCCCAAATATTTAAGTTATTGGTTGATAATAAAGATACATATTATAAAAAAGGACTTCAAATCCTCCATACAATTTTACTATGGCGGCCGCGCGCCGATTTGTATATGCGCCGCACCAGCTCTGTCATTATCTGTCTTACGCTCGGCGCAGTCTTAATAAATGTGAATGTGAGTTTGTTAGGTGCTTTGTTATGTTTTCGCTCCTTAACTACTAGATCGAATCCAGTTGAAGTAGTTTTTTCTGGATAATCTATTACTGTTCCCCTGTAACATGTATGCGTGTAAATTTCATGATGGTCGGTTGTATAGTTAGGACGTGAAACAAACACGTCGTTTATAATATTAGTTAGGATTGCTAAACAATAATAATATTCTACCACATACACACAACACCATCTAGCCCAAACTAAGCAAAGCTTGTACTATGGGTACTAGACAATGGATAAACATACATATATACTTTTTTTTTGTAAATACATTCATATTATACATAGAAACACCCAGACCAAGACAAACATCCATGTTCATGCACACAAATGTTTGACTTGTGCGGGAATCGAACCCGCGATTGCTAAACAATATATTATGTACCTAGTAAGCATTTAAATTAAACTGATTTATAATGATTTTATTGCGTTGAATATGTGTGATTCCTTATTCCGATAGCTCAGTGGGAAGACCAACAGACTGCAATGCAGAGGGTCTCGGGTTCGACCCCACGTTACGCACCTCTAATTTTCGGAAGTTATATGACTTTTCGACATTATGTGGGTATTGATAAGACTATTATCGCCTGCTCCGTGCCTCGGAGAGCACTTTAAGCCATGAACATCTATGGCAGTCGTTATTGGGAAGTCAGTGCCCTATAATATCCTGACACTGGTCTAGCCTTAGGGTATCGTTAGCCTTCGAGTTGCAGAGGTCAGGTGACAACCGCTCCGCGTAAAAACTGATATCCAGTCAAATCCGGTTAGACTAGAAAAGCCGACCCCAAGTGTTTTGGGAATAATAAAGGCTAAGAGAGAAGAAAAATAGGGTAACAGTTTTCAAAATTATGTAACAAAGTGTCAAATAAACAACGCGATAAAATCCGTATATAGTAGTTTAATTTCAATGAATAACATTCGCGTAAACAGAAGACAATATCATAGACTAACGAGAAAAAAAAAATTTTTCGTGCTTTTAACCGATGATAAATTTATTTCATTCGTCCGATTAGTGGACGAATTATTTATGTTATTCGTGGGCGTATAGCAACAGTATTCAATAATAATCTATTGCTAAGCAATATAGTAAGCAGAATAGCCCCGTAAGTAACAAACTACCGGTAATACATTAGGCAAGTGTCGACATTCACTACTAGTACCGCACACAACATAAACATTACCGAACCAGTTAGGTCCTAGAAAGCTTTGATAATAAGCTCTATTAGACACTGTGTGCGTAGCACTGAATTGTGTGGTCATATTCAATATAAAGATCGCGCTTCGCTTAGCGATATAAATATTTATTGCTACAGACAACAAGACACGATAGAATAGAAAAAACTATGTTTTCAACAAGGACTTATCAACCTACCTAAGCTTAATGAAATGAATAAAAAAATTGGCTTGATGGTCGTATAGCGCGAGTTGTGCGAAACGACACGAAAGGAACACTTCGATATAATTTGAGTACGAAACGACCCGATATGAAAAAATAAGTGTAAAATAAATATTATTTCATAAAGTGTCTACGATGCCAAAAATCCTTTAAATCAAAATAAGGACATTTATGTGGCCCACTTTCGGTGCAAAAGGTTAGTAACAGTGCATTTTTCTGGATAAAAAGTCTCTATGTACTATTCCGATCCCCTAACAACGTGTATGTGAAATTTCATGATGATCGGTCGAGTAGTTAAGGCGTGAAAGCGTAACAAACAAACTTACATTCGCATTTATAATATTAAGTTAGGATAGTTAGAATAGTCCTATTGATTTTTTTTATCTGGTTGCTAAGCCAGCGGTCTACCTGATGGTAATCAGTAACCGCCGCTAATGGATAAAATATTTTGGCACATGAGATATAGAGCAGCGATAGCCGGAGACCTTTGGACTACCACGCAGAGGTCTCGAGTTCGATAGGTATATATAGCCAGTTGCAATCACTAACCGGTAAACGATTAGCGAGGTTAAGCAACGTTGGGTGCGGTCAGTCTATAGATGGGTGACCGCTTAGTGGTATTTCATCTGAGCGTCTCCGTGCTTCGGAGGGCACGTAAAAAGTCGGTCTTGGTTGTTGTCAAATTGACAGCAGTCGTTAAGCCATGTCAGAAGCCTACACACGGCTTGAACAACTCTTGACAACAGGTTGGCCACTAACCACACGAAAAGAAGAAGAAGAAGTTAATTATTGCTTGCTTTAACGGTGAACGAATACATCGTGAGCAAACTTGCATGCATGAGAGGGTGTCGGCTCCGTACGCCCCTTGGATTTCGCGCCTTCTGCTAAAAGGTTCTGTTCGCCCCTTATTCGTGGCCACGATCGTCCCTTCACAGGGGGCGAATGGCACATTAATATTTAACTATTTATTTTGGTGTAGCTGATGGACCCCTACAAGATTTTTGTAGAAATTTGAAGTATCTAAGTACAGTCAGCCGAAATACAATAATGTAATACTGAATATACTGATAAAGTATTATTTAAATAATCAATTTGTAATCGTTTTACTCGCGTTATTTGTAAGTGCCACGGACCTTGTTTACCTGTTTTAAAAAACATTAAGATTTTTGTAATTCCTGAACATTGGCGCGATGTAGATAAAATAAAATAGAATATTTAATAATAATAATGATTAATAATAATAATAATAATAATTAATAATAATAATAATTAACAATAATAATAATTAATTAATAATATTATATTGTAGATCTCTATCGCTAACGTTTCTGACTGTACTTTTCATCGGCTAGTAATCGCGGGCGAAACTAAGTACCTACCTAAATTGCCACGGGGCGAACGGATACACTTAGGTAATCAGTGGCGAAACTCAAGGGGCGAACAGGGCCAAAACCCCTGAGAGTTCTCCATAATGTTCTAGAAATTATATAATGTCTGACCAACCCGCACTGGGCCAGCGTGGTGAAATCTGGCCTAACCCTTCCCACACTGAGAAGAGGCCCGTGCCCAGCAGTGGGACAGTTAAATACAGGTCTGATACTCGTATTATTATTACTAAGTACTAACTTTTGCTCGCGGCTTCGCTCGCGTAAAAGTAGAAACATCACAATCTTTTTTAAATAAAATATGGTCTATGTTACACGGTTATAATATAGCTTTCGAATAGCGAAAGAATTTTTTAAATCAGTTGAGTAAGTTTTTATTTAAAGCCTTATAAACGAAAAATCTAATCTTTCCTCTTTATAATATTAGTATAGATCTATCACTAGCTATTGCCCGCGGCTGCGCTTGGTAAAAGTACTTTTTTCTGAATGCAATGTACCGTATGTCCTTTTCTGTTCCCCTGACAACGTGTATGCAATATTTTGTCATTTTGCCTGTACACATTTTAACGCAAACATCTTTCTGAAGTTGCACGTACATATCTTACGTTTGTGTACAGGGTGTGACGTAAATAATGGATAACCCTGAAACTGTCGACTGGCCAGATTATCATCTATCATTTACCCCACTTATATCACCATGTGCCTATGGCCATTTTTTTTCTATTCAGGGTTCCAAAAATGCGTAATTCCTTAGAAAACATGTTAAAATTTGAGAATAAGTATTTTTGTGAAGTTGTCTCAGATTTTAAACAAAAAAACTTGATACTGGTCTGATGATACAAGTATTCAGGAGTGATGTAAAAAAACGGAACGAGAAAATGTCACCAATTGTAGAAATGGCAGCTGAGTATGAGTAAGTACGATTTTTATTTAAAATATCAATAATTTGGTCATCCATGTGCATATGGTGATAGGTAAAAGTGGGGTAAATGATAGATGATAATCTGGCCAGTCGACAGTTTCAGGGTTATCCATTATTTACGCCACACCCTGTACATTGAAAGTCAGCTCGAATATGTATTTACATAAGGCTGTCTTATCTAGTTGTATAATCCTTTCCCTCGCATCGACGTTGTTAATTAAGCTAAGTGATAGTGAAAGGGACAGGGTCCAAACCTGTTGCTAGAATTGTACCTGCGTTGTCTTGTGAGCTAATTCTGTTGATATTACACCTGTGTATTTAAAGGGTAAGCAGACGTCTAGGGTATCTACAGTTCTTTAGCCATTTAACAATTTTAAATTTACTGTCAACGGCTACTACATTTCCTTGTCTTTTTAACAATACTATTTACGCACTACTCTACCCGGGAAAAGAGGAGCGAGGAGGATATGTTGGGCTCACCCAGGAAAGATGGAAGTCTAGGATCCTACCGACTAAACCTACCACGGTGTGTCACGTCGCCACCTTGGGTTGTGGGTGGCTCGCTGCGACTAAAACTGTCTACCATAGCACCATGGTGTATTCACTGCGTGCGTTGGTTAAGTAGACATATTGGACACTGCTGAGTAGATTGCTAAAGTACTTTTGATTCCTGCGATTTACCCAACGTTCAAGGTAACGAGTTGGCATATCGTGGTAAGTTAATACGGATCCGGGACTTTCATTTTTCCTCCGGTGGGCCCACATACCCAACACATAAACATACATACATTGTAGCCATTGCCAGTAAACTAAATGGAAAAACATACTGATCTACACCCATTATAAAATTTATATATTAATACGTGAAGTAAAAACTTTGTACCCCTTTTCACGAAAATTGCGTGGACGGAGGAGTATGAAATTTGGCACATTTATAGTTTATATGGAGAAGAAGAGGAGAATTCTCATATTTTAATAAAATATGCAGTAGAAATATATTAAATTAATGGAAAAACACTAGTGGCACACATCCATGCATTTGACACACGCAGTCGAAGCGCGTTCGTAGTATTTCGGCATTGTTCGGCTGACGTCGTACAATTATTCGTAACTATGGTTACATACCTTATTTATATGAAATAAAGAATAAAGAAAACAAAATAGCAAGCTTAAGAATATTGTCAATGAAAGAGTATAGTTAAGTAAATAATAATTTGTTTGAAAAAGATAGGTAAATTAACCTGTATAGTCTTGGCGAAATCTAAATGAAATGTAGTTGATCAAACATAAAATTTAAATCAATTATGGTCGAAATTTGACCACTTGGCGACCGCTAGTATGTATAAAAGTATAATTTAAAATTTATTAGAAATATAAATAATCCACGTAAGGTATAGGATAACTTTCATCCAGAATAAAGTACTCTTCCTGATAGATAGAAAATTTACATAGCCTACATTTATGCGAGAAAAGCTGCAGACAAAACCTAGTATGATTTAAACTAATGAATTTTAATACTATAATACGTCAAAACTAGTGACGGAAATGTCATCTCTTGGAGCCAATCTGAAAGTGAACCGATCGTGCTATTTCGAAGGTCGACAGGATCTGGACGGATGTGATCCCGGAATTACAAACCGTTTTATATCTATGGTTTATTTTAATAGCGCCTCTCTAGTTTAGAGAGGCGCCTCCGTCTATGATTTATGGTTGCGGCTGTGACTGACGGCGTAGATGGTGTAATCGTTTAAATGGTCGCGTTGGCAATGCGTTGAATATAGTGGTTCGATTCCTCGTTTTTCAGTTAATCAAATCGTCATTGTTAAACTTGAGAATGCTACATATAGGGTAGTGCAAGCAGCGATAGCTCCGTGGGGAGACTAACAGACTGAAATGCAGAGGGTCTCGGGTTCGAACCCACGTCGCGCACCTCTGACTTTCGGAAAGTAATATGACTTTTCCAAATTATGTGCGTATTGATTGACAATTATCGCCTGCTCCGTGCCTCGGAGAGCACGTTAAGCCGTCGGTCTTGGCTGCCATGAACATCTATGGCAGTCGTTTTTGGGAGAGTGTCGACACAAAAAATCCTACTGGGTCGAAGTGTCGCCGGTCTGCACTGACTGGCCCCCACATAAGATACGTACATACATATAGGGTAGTGCAATTGGTGGAGTTCGAACCTGCAAACTCTTGATCGCAAGTCCAATATCTTATTCTATTTGGGTACCGCTACTATTAAATTTGTCAATGCATTCCACGACGTTTAGGCAGTAATATATCATAACCCATCTATATTTAAAACATCCACCTATACAAATAAATCAAATTGAAATGTCTATTTGTAATGTCAAAATAACAGTTTTTTACTAAATGCATATGAAAGTATATACGGTACCTACTTAAATAAATATAATATTATAATAATATAATATTATATATATGCTAGTAAGTAATACTAACTAGTTAAATTAAATATTTATAAACATTTATTACAATTTTCGTCTGTCTATTTATTCCGGCTAATCTCTGAAACAGCTGGACCGATTTTGATGGGACTTTCACTAGCAGATAACTGATGTTATAAGGAGTAACTTAGACTACTTTTATTACAGATTTCTTTGTGTTAATTTCCACGCGGATGAAGTCGCAGGTTTATAGCTAACTAATAAAAAAACCTAATAAAACACTATTCCACTGACGTAGAGTGTAGTGTTAGTGTTACATACTATGGAATGCCTGACATAAAAATAGCTCTGCCCGACCTGAGAATCGATTTCGCGACCTAACTTTGTTTAAATACACAAGCATTCACTTTTAAACCGTTGAACAACAAGTAATTATGGTTTTAGAGCAAACCATTTGCTATCTATTAGTAGTTAATCGAGGTCCGGTAGCACATCCGTATCGTCGTTGGCCTTGCGTACGCACGATCTTTAGGGTTCCGCGTTTGAGGCCCGCCTGTGTAATTTTATAATTTACTAGCGGATCCGACACATGTTGTTCAAAAGAATTGCTTAGAAACCGATCACACATATTGAGTTCAATTGTGAATTATCATGCAAAATATCATCAAAATTGATCTAGCTAAATCAAAACCATCCAAGAATCCCACTCGGACACACAAAAGTTTCATCAAAATCAGGCTAGACGTTCAAGAGGAGTTTAGTGACATACACAAGTACTGAATAATTTTAAATCTAAAGGTCAAGCCTCGTTCCCCTTATTTGGTCATATAAAGCAGCTTCCATAGATCGAATTATGTAACGTGATTTGGGAGATGCCTTCCTCCAGCGATGGACTACCAGGCTGATCATGACGAATGTGATAGGGATACCTGGTTTAAGACATTTATTTCTCACTAGCATCCCGCCCCGGCTTCGCACGGGTAGTACAAAACATTAACAAATTATGCACCTAAACCTTCCTTATGAATCACTCTGTGTATTGATCAAAACAGCATGAAATTCCGGGCAATAGTTTTTAAGTTTATCATTAGTATGTTGTAGTTGTAATGTCATGTATTTATTGTGGGTATATTGAACATAGAACAACTTTATTTTTAATATTCATACCTACGCGATATTGTAATAGGCAGGTAGTTACTCACCAGTAGTCCGAGCTCGTCTCCTGGGCGTCGGTGGTCGCCGCTTCAGACTCAAGTCGACTGGCTCCAGTTGTATCGGTGGTCCGCAAGCCTACAACAATTAAAAAGAATATATTTTAACAGAAAAGTCGTATACGACTCCTTAATATCAGCTTTGTTCATAAGCTCCTTGTGCTGAGCACGGACCTCTTTTCAGAGCCTACAACAATTATAAAACAATATATTTATTAAGAAATCTTTATTGCGTTACAGCTTTTAGGTGGGCAAAATGTGTTTGAGAATAAAAAACATGTAATAATAATAATAATAATATAAAGTAGAAAAACAAACAAAAACAGATTAACAAAATAAAATTAACAATCATCTAGCGACACATGCGCCCCACAGCTGCAGCAATCAGGACCCCAGTTCAGCATTTATCTGGTTCCAAGAACCAGGCACTGGTCTTCCACTGGAGCCTGTTTAGTGACGTACGGAAGCCAATATGTTTAAAGATACATACACAGTTATATATAATATAGAATTATGTACAAACTTTATTAGCATGAGCAGGTATAAAAACATAGATAAATGACTGCGCCGAGCGAAATGTGCCAAAACAGGCGGTCACAGTTAAGTGAATAAAATCAACACTTTATGTTTAATACAATTATAAAATATACATTTACCATAACAATGAATGTGTTTACAATTACTCTGTGTAAAAAACTTAAAATAATTAATATTTTCGCCTACAAAATTACGTAAATCTGTACGAAAAATGCAAAAACGTAAGCTCGTGTTACGTGATTTTTATATTATAACAGTAGCAATCTATCCTATTTTACAGCTTAAACGAAACATAAATAGTTATATTACAATTTGTCCGTCCCAAATATTTAAGTTATAGGTTGACAATAAGGATACATATTTATCAAAAAGCACTTCAAATCCTCCATACAATTTTACTATGGCGGCCGCGCGCCGATTTGAATATGCGCCGCACGAGCTCTGTCATTGTCTGTCTTACGCTCGGCGCAGTCTTAAGTACATAATGAATATTTTCTTAATTTTTAACGCAGAATCCATTAAACAATTATTGTATACTACGCCGACTGTACACATTTTCTTAATAAATTAGATAGTCTTCTGTGTCATGAGCTACCTAAATTTTTATCTCGCTCGCAAGCCTCAGTATGCGTATGATTTAAATAACTCCTAAGAAAATGAGTTGGTGGGAAGTGAAGGTAACACCTGAATTGGCAGATGGAGAGCTGAAACTCTAAGTTCAATTAAGTTTTTATGCACTAAAAGAAAACAAAACAACCTTTCAGGTGTAAAACCTGAAGTAAAATTCAACTCTTTGTTGTTTTGTTAGGATTCCGTACGCTGGTGTATATATGAAATGGCGCCCAAGCGAAAGCCACGTAAAATGGTGTCAACTTATGCTATTGCTAGATTTAATAAAGAATCTATCACTACATATTATAAAAAGTGAATGTAACAGTCGCAAGAGAAAGACCTAGGCGAACGTTTCTTGATCAGATCGGAGGCGTTCTGGACAAAGGCCAAGTTAAGAGCACCTTGAACCGACGGGCGTGTATGAGGAATGTGATGAAAATGAATGAAGCCAGAGAAGTGTGTCAGGATCGTAGCAAATGGAAATCCGTAGTCTCTGCCTAACCCTCGGGGAAACAGGCGTGAATCTATGTATGTATGTATATTATAAAACAAAGTCCTCGTCCGCGTCTGTCTGTCTGTTTGCGAAAATTTCAAAAACTACTAAACAGATTTTCGTGCGGTTTTCACCAATAGACAGAGTGATTCATGAGGAAGGTTTGGGTGTATAATCTGTTAAGGTTCTATACTACCCGTGCAAAGCCGGGGCGGATCGCTAGTATATTATAAACCAGCACGAAAGCAGTACTTTTATTCTGAATGAAATTTACCATAATCCTTTTCTGTAACCCTGACTACGTGTAAGCAAAATTTCATGGCGTGAAGCGTAACAAACAAACTCACATTCACATTTATTATTTTAGTTAGGATTAGTGTTAGAATGTATAATTGGACCGTGTTGTGCAGAAATAATCCAATACACAAAAACATAATTAAAAGTTATGTCGATTTGAAACGTAAGTAAATATTTCTTGTGACTGTTATCCTACTACAGCATGTTATGCATATAGTTTTATAAAGAACTAGTAGTTTTCCCGCGGTTTTACCCGCGTAAGTCCCGTTCCCGTGTAAATATCAGGTTTCACCCCGTTTATCCCCCCCCTTCCGGGTGGAATTTCCAAAAATCCTCTCTTAGTGCTCCCCTACACTCTCTAAGGAACATACATGCCAAATTTCAGCTTCTTGCGTTCAGTAGTTTCGGCTGTGCGTTGTCTGTCAGTCAATCAGTAACGGAAGAGTTTTATATATCTTTTTTCGAGGATAAAAAACACTTTCAACAATAAAAATACAAGTTAGGATTTGGATCGATTATTAAGCCAGGCCATTTTGTCTACACGAATGTAAAATGCATAGTGGCTTAAGTGGTCGCCTCGCCACTGCCACTGCGCCCAGTGTTGTGGGTTCGAATCCCACACGGGACAAAAATTTGTGTGATCCACAAATGGTTGTTCCGAGTCTGGATGTTATTTGTGGCCGTTGTTTGAATGTTTGTAAGGTCCCCCGCGACACAGGATTCATTCCTAGTGCAGGCATTGTATAGTTTTAAAAATAGAAAAAGAAAAATTGACTGACCTTATATAAAATCTAAGGTACCCCATATCATGCAAAGTTTGTAATCACATCGATATTCCACCACTCTAAAGTTATGCACTTATGAATAAGATATTTTAATTTTAATATTCTATTTAATATTCTATCACATACACACAACACCATCTAGCCCAAACTAAGCAGAGCTTGTACTATGGGTACTAGACAATGGATAAACATATATTATACATAGAAACACCACACAAACACCCACATGAGTTACTTGTCAAATGTCTCCTTTATGCCGATGACCAAGTAATACTTGCGTCATCAGCAGAAGAGCTGCAGGCGATGGTAACTATTATGCATGGTGCTTTTGAGAGTAAAGGAATGAAAATAAATGTAAGCAAGACGAAAGTAATGGTATTTGAAAAGGAAGAGTGCGTGACGATGTGTAATATTATGATTGATGGAGAAAAAGTGGAGCAAGTGAAAGAGTTTGTATATTTGGGTACTTTGTTTACAAGGGATGGTAAATATGAGGGAGATATTGAAAGGAGAACGATTGCGGGAAACAAAGTGAATGGAGCTCTACGCGCTTTTATGAACAGTCGAAATGTTTCCGAAAAGGCATGTTTGGCTGTTCATAGAGGACTATTAGTGCCCACACTGATGTTAGGAAGTGAAAGTTGGGTATGGCAAAAGCATGAGAGCAGAATAAATGCTGTAGAAATGAGAGCGCTGAGAAATATATGTGGTGTGACTCTGAAAGATAGAATAAGGAATAGTGTGATTAGAGAGAGATGCGGCATGAAAGTGGATATAGTGACAAGAATAGAAAAGGGTATGTTAAGCTGGTTTGGGCATGTAGAAAGAATGGACGAGCAAAGACTGACTAAGAAAGTTTATAAGGCTAGTGTGAATGGAACAGTCACAAAAGGAAGACCTAGGCGAACGTTTCTTGATCAGATCGGAGGCGTTCTGGACAAAGGCCAGGTTAAGAGCACCTTGAACCGACGGGCGTGTATGAGGAATGTGATAAAAGTGAATGAAGCCAGCGAAGTGTGTCAGGATCGTAGCAAATGGAAATCCGTAGTCTCTGCCTACCCCTCTGGGAAACAGGCGTGAATCTATGTATGTATGTAGAAACACCCAGACTAAGACAAACATCCATGTTCATGCACACAAATGTTTGACTTGTGCGGGAATTGAACCCGCGACCTCAGGCGTGGCAGTCGGTTACACCGACCACTACGCCATCGAGGCCGACGATATACGAAATACATTAGGCAACTAACTATTGACTAATTACGTAAATTCGACCGTTTATTATAGAATCACTTACATTGGTGCTAGGGTTGCCGACCAGCAACATTGTAACGTTTCTTTTTTACCCACTTTCGCCCACGGTTACGCCTGTAGTTGTCATAAAAACTTTAGGTTATGCCCACGGCTAAACATCGACAGCCATGTAACAGACACAATAGAAAATGTATTAAACTTTACTAATTTTTAAGCTAATTAAATTATTATTAAAAATCTAAATAGTTTAATAATAATTTAATTAGCTTAAAAATTAGTAAAGTTTAATAGTAGTAGAAGTGTAACAATTTTCAAAATTTTGTAATAAAGTGTCAAATAAACAACGCGATAAAATCCGTATATAGCAGTTTAATTTCAATGAATAATATTCGCGTAAATAGAAGACAATATTAAGAAAATGTATTGTTCGTGGTCATTTATGACCGGTACGGTGTTCAACGTGTTAAGTGACAAACGATGTATCCAATTCTACAGGGCACAGTTCCAAACTTTGTTACCTTTTCTTGAACAGAAAAATCCAGTAATTTGGCCTACCCGGGTATCAAACTCAAGACCAGATTTTGCCCAACATTTATATTTACTACAAGATATTGCCCGCGGCTTCGCTCGCGTAAATGTAGGTTACATTAGGGCAGTTTAGCAACAGTACTTCTACAGTACTTTTTCCGGGATGGTACTCTATGTCCTTGTCTGTTCCCTTACAACGTGTATGCGAAATTTCATAATGATCGGTTGAGTAGTTAAGGCATAAAAGCGTAACAAACAAACAAACAAACTCACATTCGTATTTATAATATTAGTTAGAATGTTACTGAGATATAGTGTGGTTTACTTTTAGTTTAGCCTGCGGTTTCGCTTGTGTGCTATGCTTTAAAAACTTGACTATATAGGTAACGTTAGTCGGATATAGTGCAGGTTACATAAGGTAAAAGAATTTAAATATTGGGTCGGCAATTTTAGATGCGTAACTAGCTGACCCGCGCAACTTCGTTTGCTACACATAAAAGATTTTTCCCCGTTCTTGCAAAATTTTTCATTTATGGAACATCATACAGCTCCGGTACCATACAGAAGATATGGGAGGCGGATTCTCCGTCGGCTTCAGCGAGGTTTTGTAATTGTAATTGTAATTGGACTCCCTTTTCCGCATTTGAACTCTAAGTTGGTCCATTATGCGTGAGAGTCGGCCGGTTACGGAGATAGCCAGCCCAACTCCGCCCAGAAGCACAGAAGTTTCCTGGGGTCTTCGCAGGCTTCGCGGAGTGACCTCGGGTTGTTGAGGATTTCCTTACGTTGTGCTGTTACTTCCACACATTCCAGGACTACATGGGCAGCAGATTCTTCTTCTGTCAGACATCCCCTACAGAGTGGTCTGTCTGTTGCTCCGATGTTGTAAAGATGTTTGTTCAGGGGACAGTGTCCTGTTAGGATCCCCACGATGGTCCGAAGGTCCAATCTTTGTAGGTTGAGCTGGCGGTGTGTCAGACGTGGTGAGATGGCCGGTAGGGCTGCTCTCGACTGTCTACAGTCCGTTATCCGTGCCCAGCGTTTATTATGTTGGCTCTGAGTGCGAAGCCGCATCCATGTTTTTAGTTGTGAGAATGGTAGAGGGAGGAATGGAGATGGACCTTCCGTGGTGGTTCCCGACCCTCTTCTAGCCAACTCATCTGCAGCATCATTGCCCAGCGATTCACTGTGCCCCTTTATCCATTGTAAGGTCACTGTGTTTTTTATGGATATTCTTTCGAGAGCAAGGTGGCATTCGTAAACGAGCCTGGAGTTGCAGCTATTGCTCTCTAGGGCTCTAAGTATAGCTGTGCTGTCGGAGAGGATTCGTATCCTGTAGCCTTCAATCCGTCTCCTATCGATCGCGGTGGCGGCCTCCGTGATGGCCACACATTCGCATTGGAAGATAGAACTGTGTGAGCCTAGTGTCATAGATGTGTTAATATTGAGATCCAGGGAATGAACTCCTGCACCCGTTCCCTGTATGGTCTTTGAGCCATCGGTGTAGACTCGGACCTCTTTAATTCCCGATTGATCTCTCTGTTCCTCATGAAGTTGTACATGGTAATTTTTGTTAAATAAATGTTGTTTGGAGATCTTATCACACGGAGCGGCGAGCATTGGTTCATAAACTATAGCTCGTTCAGCGAGGTTATCGATAACAACTCCCAGAGTTACGAGTGGTGAGTGGCTTTATTGCTCCGGCCCCTATCTGGAGAATAGGTAGTGCCACTTGGGCGCGAGGTAGCTCGCTTACGAAAACCGGATCTCTGGAGTTGGGTTGGAAAAATCGAGATTTGGGGACAAGATCTGTCTATAACTGGTCCCAGAAGATAATAAAAAATATAGAATATTGTTTACTAACGATCCGCCCCGGCTTCACACGGGTACTACAAAACCTTAACAAATTATACACCTAAATGTCAAATCATGAACATAGGTGAAAACCGCATGAAAATCCGTTTAGTAGTTTTTGAGTTTATCGCGAGCAGACACGCGACAGTGGACTTTGTTTTATAACATGTAACGAAGCTATAAAGGAAATAGCATAAGCTTTTATGTATAAATAGTCAATGAATAAAATGAAAAAAAGGTTTTGCTTCTGCGCATGCGCAAGCCAGTACAATTTAAAAGTAGCAACCCTAAAAGCAACGTGTTTAAAATTTAATGACTGGAATAAACGTCGAATAGTTTTTATTCGATTCGGAAACACCGGTTTTTGTGCTAAATACGGTTACATTACGATACTACGATTGAAACAATGAGTAAAGTAATCGAATCGCTTGTTATATACATACATACATAGATTTACGCCTGTTTCCCAGAGGGGTAGGCAGAGACTACTGATTTCCATTTGCTACGATCCTGACACACTTCTCTGGCTTCATTATAGAAAATAACCGATATTGTCTATGCCATTTTTTCTTTCTTTTAAAACTCCTGTTATTTGTTATGTTTTTTTTTTACTTTTTCTTATTCTCGAAGTAAATGTTTTTAACAAGCATGAGATTTTTTTAACGTATAAAATGAGATATTCTGAGAAAAGTAAAAGCAATTTTTTATTTCTTTAAATACGTATAATAATTTATGTTTTTCAAAAGTTGACGTTAGTTTTTCAATTAGGCCCCCCTCTCTCCACCCCAGTTTAAAAGTTTGAAATGATTTTACTGGACCCCTCCCCCCTAATTTTGAGCTCACGTAATGAATGGATGTCCACTTATTCTACTACTAAGGAATTATTTATATTTCAGACACAATAGTCTATAAATAATAAAAATCAATTGCCACATGTATGACGTAGCATCACTTAACAACGGCTCGACGGATTTGGCTGCTTTTTTTGTTATATTTGTAATTGGTAGGACAAGGTTTGTATGAGCATAATTTTTTTTTATGTTGTAGGCGGCAAACGAGCATATGGATCGCCTAATGGTAAGCGATTACCACCACCCATGGACACCCGTAACACCAGAGAAGTCGCAAGTGCGTTGCCAAATTCGCATAAATGCGCGCGCACAGCCAAAAATTTAAAAGACAAAAATTTATTGACGTTTTGATTTTGAATTTAATTACGTAAGATGTATTTTTGTATAGATTGACAGGACATAGACTGTTGGGTCAACAAGTTTTTGATAAAATAACCCAAATTATATTTTCTATACAGACAAATTAACTAGGAATGATCGCTTTGCTATTACTTAACAAAACTTGAAACAAAGGATACAAAACGCCTAATAACGGAATAAAAAAAAATGTTTAACCACAAATTGCTGTTTCCTATGAATTAGCTACTAGCTCATTTTTTCATGTATTTAATGCAATTGTACCATCCTTGTTGGTTGTTTGTTTGGTACGAATTCAAATTTCAAGGTTAGATTCGATTGGGATTTAGTGAAGTCTGAGAAGATAATTGTTATATTTAACTAGCTTTTTTGACGTGGGGGAATGCATTGACTCGTACCCCTCCGCGAGGGCGGGCGGAGAGGTTATGTCGGACTCACCGGGGTAAAGATGTTGAAATTATGATATTAGGCCTCCTGGAATACCGACTAAACCTACCACGGTGTTCCTCGACAAAACCGCTATCGACGGGGCCGCGCGAGTCACTTGCACATGCGCTCGCGACCCCGCCGAGGTTTCAGCCCGCCGAATAAAACGGCAGGCCACTAGACAAATAGACCTACCCTTTGGGTACCACTACTTTAATCCCTACTGTCTTCCTAAGCGGGGGACGGACACACGACACAGAGGCGCGCGTGGGAACATGCACGCTGCCTCTCGGACCTGGTGCTGATCGGGTGGCGGGCGGGCCCATAAAGCCCACCACCCACAGGTCAAACCTCAGGGTGGCTGGAGGTCGACTCGCGCCCTCCGGCGCCCGGCTCTACGGTTAGGGAGAGGACTTAAGGGAAACCTCTCCCGCTCAGCCGTCTCCTTGATGGAAATCACTTCCTCACAGAAGGAGGCGACGGCATTCCAGGACCTCTCACTCCGGACCATAGACTGAACTACGGCCGGGAGCGAGAGGGCAACCAATCCTACTGCCGCGATCAATTCACGGCGCTGCGATGCCCAGGCGGGGCAAACCGCCAAAGTGTGCAGCGCCGTGTCCTCAACTACGTCGCGGCAGTCGCCGCAGTGGTGACAACCAGGCGTCTCTTGCCGGCGTATACGACACACGAACTGGCCAAAACAACCGTGGCCAGTCATTACCTGTGTCAGCCGGAAGGTGAGGGCGCCATGCCGCCTCTCCAGCCACTCCTCAAACACGGGACTTACCGCCACGATCGTGGCGTGCCCGAAGAAGGAACCTAACATAACCTAACCCTTCCGAGACGGATTGCAGTGATTTGAGGCGTATAGGTATATTTTTCCTTTCTTTTGACATATAGATCATAAAAATCGAGTATATAGTTTTATCACAAACGCTAAAATTGTAACAAAATCTTAGCGCACTGTTTTCTAAAACTGACTCTTCTGACTTACTGCCCTCTTGATTACCACGGCAGAATGTTCCTTAGACTAATACTAGTCTGTAACCCAAAGCACAACAAAATTTATCCGAGGAGTATATATTGTTACGTGCTGGGTTCGACGGATAAGAATGCAAACAAAATTACCGACTAAAACACGTTTTATTTAAACACACAATTAAATTTAAAACACAACAAACACTATACCACACTTTTTCACTGTACTGCTTCAAACTCCGTAGTATTTTCGCTTCCGTTCGCTTCGATGAACACTTGACCGCTTACGATTGTAAACTGACTCGGCGGTGCGCGTGCGCTCTATTTATACGCGTTATATATAAAGCGTTTCTAGAGAATTCTAGTAACGCTACACCCGGTATATAAACAGTACGATGATTCGAGAAAGTGCTAGCGTACTCTATACCCTTCGCGTACCTCACACTACGTAGTTCCGTAAGATGTCAATAGATGGCGGTGTAATAAATTATTAGACGGAACTACCGAGTCTTTCCCACGATGCCGAGAGATGTCACTGGGCGTAACAATATGAAAAATATTTTTGTACGGGTTTTTAACTGAGCAAAAATCTTAATTATCTGCTCTTGGGACGGCAAACTGACACAATCGGGGCGAGGTGAGGCGCAGGACCCACTGCTTAGCGTGCCTTCCGATGCACGAGGCTGAAACACCGCCAACTTCCTGACTCTGGGCTGTTATTAGGAATTAGAAAAACCTAATAACACTTTTTTGCCCGACCCGGGATTGGAATCCAAGATCTCATGCACGGCAGTCGCACTTACTACCACTGCGCCACCGACGCCTGCGCTAGCTATTTATCAATCGTCATCATTGTCGTCGAGAATAATACTATCGAGAAATAAAGCAGGGCGCCTAACGTCTTAGTGCCTAGCCTACCCTAAATACCAAACTACGTACATTACGCAGGCACAGCTGCCAGTTGTTCTTCGTCCATTAAAAGAAGAGCAGCAATAGTGTTTAATGCAATCTAGTCCATGATTATCCTCGTCAATTAAAATATAGCTATAGTAGATTTTAGGGAACGTGTGTCTACTCTTTATGTGCGCTCGTACAAGTTGGACATTATTGGAAGGCATCGAAAAATCTGAGAGATCATTAAGCTGGCTGTTAAATTTTTGTATAATGAATGACACAGTGATGCGTACATGTTCGCTGTAATAGCTTGGCGCCAGTTTGATTCGGTAGGTTCCTAAAGCGAATAAAATCAAGCCAACTCCTTCGGTGTTAACACAAGAAATACAGCAACATTATCCTCCACTACTAAAACATTTTAGAAGTTGGCTCTACTTCGGTTTAGCCTTCTTTGATCTACATAATCAGCCAAGTGATTGGCAACATTCAGCCGCTTCCTGGCTATATTAATGAATTCGAGGACATAAGGGCTATCTATAATATCAACGTGGAAGGCATTTACCAGAGCTGCAGCGATTCTGAGGTCTGTAAAAAAGGTGATCCAGAAGAAATGCCGAGTGGTTAAGAAATATGAAACAGAAAAGCGCACAGTGTACAACGGTTCACGTCACGAGTGATGTTAGACTGCGCGAAGTGCGAAGCAAAACAACGGCGCGTGCGCAACGTAGGTATAGACGAGCAACACGTGTGCGAGAGAGACAGCCATATGCCCCATCTGAATGCAGACAAATGATTTTGTAGGTATGTAAATGTACCAAAACACAGAAAATAATGTAATAAAATCTTAAAAATAAGACTTGTAACTTCTCGGTAACCCCGGAAGCGAATATTATTTTAAATTTTTTTTAGTTATCTTTTTCTTAAAGGGAAAATATAAAAGTATTCCCATTTCTATGCAACACTTGGGCCAGTCTCAGTCAGTATCCTTTTCGAACTTTCCCCGGGATTTTCCGCATCGTTCATTCAAACTTTGTGCTGACGATCGAGCCGTTCTTAAGTGATGCTCCGTCATACATGTGGCAAATAATTTTTATTTATATAAATAACATATTTTACAAACATTCATACAACGACACAAAAAACACCTACCGTCGAAATGACATCGAACCTTCAACACTCAGTGCAGACGGTGGCAAGGACTTTATGGTTTTAAAATCGGTTTTTATTCTTTGTTATAAAGCTATTTTCAGTAGCGACGTGAATCTAGCCTATTGGCTTCTACCGGCACGATTCCAGACTCCGCGCTGTTTTTGAGAATTCCTTGACGGAAAATCCCAAAATGAACCCGAGACCTCATGCGCAGCATTTGCATTCACTACTACTGCGACGCAGTCACTACATGCTAAATTAAAGTTACAATAATTTATTAATTTAGGTCACAAAGTAACACATATTAAAGTGTGCTGTGTCAAAAGTTATCAGGGACATAAAGGTTGGTGAGGATAGTGTTGAATTATATACATTTATACATGCAAAAATTAATTAGTTATTATATTTAACTATTTAGAATAATTGCACTTCAGTAATTGTATAATATAACATCATACAATATAAATAATGGTCAAATACTTTACAGTTTGATAAGCTATAAAAGGCATAGCAACACTGCTGTCTATCACTTCTTGTTGTGAGCTGTAAGTGAACGGACATATAAAACTTCCTCGTGTCAAAGTATAAAATAAATAGTTTAAAGTATTTGTACAGTGTGTTATTTAATCCATAACCTCTAATAGATAGTAAATTGCTTGAATTTACATTTATGTAAGTTGCTAGATTGATCCTATGAGAAAATACCTAAAATAAACTCAGGGTCACTCTTCTACAAAAACATTAGTAACACCTTATTTTACATTTTCCGAATGTATTATTCTATAATGAAAATTACAAACAAGGAAAAGAACACGCGAGGATTGAATGACTACTACATTAAGCGGTCATGATCATCAAGACATTTTTAAGGCATATGAGAATAGGGCTATCAGAAAGGTACCTTTCTGGATTAAGGCTTAAAATGTCCTAAGCTGATGGGCTTGCATAAAAAATTTTGTGAAAAGGACAGTGATATTCTAAGACATCAGATAGATACATGCATGTAGCAAGTGGAAGTCCTTAGTTACCCCTTCTAAAATAGGGGTGTGTCTATATATGTATATTTATAAAAAAAAGCAGGCGCTGTTGCAGGTAAAAGCTAGTTAACTAATAAAAACACACACACAAAGCATTGCATAACACAAGCATGTTCAGTGTGTTCAGGCATGGTTCGTGGATCTTCGTGTGCGTCCGTCGCCGGCGCGGGCGCATGCAATACTTATACAGATCGGGTGGAGTATAACTGTTAGCGGTAATATAGATAAATGCATGGCCTGTTGGCAGTTTGTGAGGTCTTGAAGTCGATTTCATCTGGTAATGACCGCGGTAGACGGCATTAAGAGTGCTTCCTACACAATAAACATTTTAATACTACGTATTCCCTTTTACTTAGGACGTATAAGGATAGCTGGCGAGATATCGATGCTGTAAAAGGTGTTCGCCATGCTAGCTGACCCGGGCATAGAATACCGGACCACACGATCTCAACCATGCATAAATTACAACGAACGATTAATGAAGCATAAATTTTTAAATTTATTCAAAGTATGTTCGTATTATGCTTATAAAATAAATTTTAATATCCTAACTAATATTATAAATGCGAATGTGAGTTTGTTTGTTTGTTACGATTTTAACGCCCTACCTACTCGACCGATAATCATGAAATGTCGCATACACGTTGTCAGGGGTACAGAAAAGGACATAGAGTACCTTTCATCCAGAAAAAAGTAGCGTTACTAACCTAACCTATCCTACATGTACGTGAGCGAATCTCGAACAACACGACCACAACCATGCAAAAACTTACAACACGAGACAAACAAAGTATTATTTTTTTGAAAGTCACCTTGCTCACTGCGACCACACAATATTAGAGGTGGTTTGCGCAGGCGCAGCTCGGGACACGCCCTCGCCTCCATAGTTGCGCAACACAAAGATATCATCCATTACCGCGCGTACTTTATAGTGTGATAATTACCGCTCGCCTTTAGGTGCTACCAAGTGTGACCTCACGAAGAAACACATCGTCACAGCATTGGACGTACCTTCAACGTAATCCTGGCTTGTCTTGCTAAAATACGTGATTAGTCTTGAGAAATATGCGACGATATATACGAGTTTTAATCTAGCACTAGCATGCCGTTAATGTGCTTTGGTAGCTCACCTTAGCACATTATGCAAGACATGCAAGTAAAGCCAGCTTGCCTTAATGAGATGCATGACTTGCCTGCGATATATTCGAGGTTATACTTATGCGAGTTTTGAATCTATCACTAGCATTTCTTCAGTTAGCTAATGCAAGACATGCAACTAAAACCAGCTTAACTTACTAAGATGCCTGATTTTCCTGCGACATATCCTATGTTTTATGCGAGTATTCAATCTAGCACTAACAAGCCTTTAATGTTTTTTCACGAAATCATCTAGTCAGAAGTATACACCTTGTATGCCTGCCTATCCCTGACTTGCTAACCCGGGCATAGAATCCCGGATTCTACAACCACAAATGTGCAAAATGTTACATTACAGGACCAACAAATCATTTTTATAGTACCCTCGTTCAGTGCGACAACACAATATTAGAGGTGGTTTGCGCAGGCGCAGCTCGGGACACGCCCTCGCCTCCATAGTTGCGCAACTCCAAGATGTTATCTATTACCGCGCGTACTTTATAGTGTGATAATTACCGCTCGCCTTTAGGAGCTACGGAGTGTGACCTCATGAAGAAACACCGTCACAGCATTGAATGTACCTTTAACAAACCCAGCTTACCTTGCAAAAATTCATGAGATATATGTGTTATTCAGTCTAGTACTAGTATGCTTTTAGTGTGCTTTGACGAGCTCATTTATGACAGTCAAGTAAAGGCAATGCTTTACTAAAATGCAGGATTTTCCCACGAGATATCCGACGTTATATGTGAGTTTTCAATCTAGTACTAGAATGCAGTAAACACGCTTTGCTGAGCTAATCCATGATATGCAAGTGAAGCCGGCTTGCCTTGCTAAATTGCATGATTTTTCTTGCGACATATCCGAGGTTATATGCGAGTTTTCAATCTAACACTAACATGTTTTCAGTGTGGTTATGTGCGATCATCCAGTCAAGGGTATATTTACACCTCGTATGTCTACCCCTAACTAGCTGACCCAGGCATAGAATCCCGTAACCCAACCACAAATATGCAAATTTTATACCACAAGACCAACAAAGCATATTTAAAGTACCCTCGTTCAGTGCGACCGCACAACATTAGTATCGTTTTGCGCAGGCGCAGCTCGGGACACGCCCTCGCTTCCATAGTCGCGCAACACGAAGATGTTATCAATTAACGTGCGTACTTTATAGTTTGATAATTACCGCTCGCCTTTAGGAGCCGTCGACTGTGACCTCATGAAGAAATCACATCACACAACATCAGAACATTGGATGTACATTTATGAAACTAGCTGTTACTCGCGACTTCGTTCGCGTGGATGTTTTTTATCGTGGTACCCTATTTTCTACAATAAAATTAGCCTAAGTTCCTCCTTATAAGTGCAGATATTTGCCAATGAAAGCCCTGTCAAAATCGGTCCAGCCATTTCAGAGATTAGCTAGAACAAACAGACAGAAGACAGACAATAATTATAATAATTGTTTTTTTGGTATTGGTACCAGGAATTATTATTTCTATTGATCGGTAGCGGACTTTATAAAGAAAAAAGCAATAAAGAGAAATGGTTTTGAAGACATGCTAAAGTCAGACACACAACATTATTCTGGCAACACATCGATCGACCCAAAAATCAAAGCAAAGATTTCGATATCAACCCAATCTTAAGTACAATCTTATGCCACGGAATTAACAAGACAGTCTGCTGTAATACTAATTAAAATATTGGAAAATCGTCATTTTCCAAGAGGCGCGGCGGATTTCTTAAGCGGATGCCGGCGCCATCACTGCGTCACTAGTTATCCTAGATAGTACCACAAATTAAATAAATACAGATCGCCCGGCACAATACAACATGCGAAAACTTGTCAACGTTAATAAAACATAGAAACAGTACATTCATACTAACCACAGTTTATTATTGAAATCACAGCTATTTACGCAACTCTACTACCCAAAAATTGACGTTACCGTTAATATGGCATAATAGCTATTAGGTTTTAAAAACATTTATTTCACTTCATTAATCTATAGTGACAAGTAGTACATGGTGTAGAAATTTAAACAGTGTGAAAATCTGGTGTGACCACGAATCCGCAATGTTCTGTTTTACAGTTTATTTACTTGCTGTCAATGTCAATACCTATCCGGAATCTGAGAGATGTTCCGAAGCGTTTATGTAGAAATTATCTCATGGTATTGTCCAATATTATGGCTTGGTAACGCATTAACGGTCAACTCACCATTCAAAGTGTAAACACGTTGAAATGTCGAAAGATTAATGGTGCACGTTTTTGAATGACAGATTGTATTAAACCTAGGGCATCGGGGTGAAGTATTTAGCGGTGAAAATACTTCCACGTTTTATTTCCGTTTACTTGCAAAAACTGTTCAAGAGTAGTAGTTTTGCTGATTTCATTTTAATTGGGCCGGCTCGACCGTGAAAGTACTATATTCACACAAAATATCCACGGTATGTATTAGTATAAGTACTATTGTTTGAATATAAACACTTTATACGGATTTCGTCACGTTATTTATTTCACTTTAAAACATTTGTAATACATAATTTTAAAAATCTAACACTACTATTATTGAACTTTACTACAATTTAAGCTATTTAAATTAATTTAAAATATTTATATTTGGTTTACACTTTGCCCCGACTTCATGATAATTTGATCGCATTCAGCGTAAATAGAAACACCAAAGATTAAATTATGTTCGGGTACTTCGAAATAACTAGGTACACTTCAGAACATTGAGACAACTAACATCTTAGTCTTCCCGTGAACATGGCTGCTGTAAAGCAACCGAGACGTCAGGGCGAAGTGTAAACTTAAATATAAATAGATTTAATTAATTTAAGTAGCTTAAATTGTAGTAAAGTTCAATAATAGTAGGGTTAGAGTTTCAAAATTATGTAATAAAAGTGTTTTAAAGTAAAATAAACAACGCTACAAAATCCGTATAAAGTGTTTAATAAGTACGCTAGAAACAGAAAGGGTCCTAAAATTGAGCCCTGTGGCTCGCCCATTCCGACTGGTAGTCCAGAAGATCTACTTCCGTTGATTTCAACGTGTTGTAGTCTATCGCTTAGGTAAGAACCAACGAGGTCGAGTGCAGCATTTCGAATTCCATAATGCCTGAGCTTTCGCAATAACATTTGATGTTCAACGCAGTCAAAGGCTTTTGAGAGATCACAGAATACGCCAATGGCATCTTGCGATTTTTCCCAAGCAGAAAAAATATGTTTTAAAAGTGTAACACCCGCATCTATTGTAGATCGACCCTTTCTAAAACCATATTGTTGCGTATGAAATAAATTGTTTACGTTAAAGTGGCTCTCTAATTGCTGTAATATAATTTTCTCAAATATTTTACTTATAACAGGTAATATAAAAATCGCCCTGAAATTACATTGATCACTTCTGCATCCATTTTTAAATAATGGTATTAATTTGCTACATTTGATTGAATTTGGAAAAATACCAAAATCAATGCATCCGTTGAATATTGCACTATGTTATCAATTATACAGAAATACCCCACATGTCAGCTGATTTTTTTGAATTAAGTGACATAAATACTTTTATTATGTCATGCGGATGTAATATTTAAAACTAAACAGGACTTTACACTCCACCATCTCTAACAAGGATTCTGCTTTAATTGGGCAAGACCTTAAGGAACTAGTTGTATTAACAGATATCTTTGCAAAGTAGTTATTAAATGTTTCAGCTACTTGCCAGTTATTTGAAATTATCTTATTATTTACATTAAGTTTAATAGTATTATCACGCAGCTTAGTGCGTCCAGTTTCATTATTAATAATGTTCCAAGTAGCTTTAATTTTATCGTTGGCATTTCGAATTTTGGTTTTTAAATAAAAGGACTTGGCTTTTCTAACATATTTCTAACATATTTAACAAAATTTGGATCATAATTATATTTTTCAATCCATATAATTCATATAACTTAGCTCTACTTGTATATATCCCAGGTATTGCCCAATCACAAAACTAAACTTTAATTTTTTTGTAAAACGTCTGTTTTCAATATTTTGTTACATTCCAGTGTAATAACGTTAAGCAAAAACTCATATAGTTCGTCTGGACTATCGCAATCTAGGTCCATATTGACAACCTTGGCAATAATGTTATTATTAAATTCCTTTAGGCGATTAGATGTCATTGGTATAGATGTGATCATAGTTTCTTTTTTAATTGTATTAATAGGTTATACAACCTTTTGCCCTCAGTGGTCGGCTGTCAAATCACTCAATATGGCCCTACTTAGAAATTGGCATTCGCAAAATATATTGTCTAGGCAGGTAGCAGAAAGCGATATAATTCGGGTTGGTTCGAAATTTTTTTAAAAATTAAATACTCTAAATAAACTAATAGGTCTTACAGAAAGAACTGATTGCAAATTAATATTAAAATCACCACACACTACTATGTGCCTATTACCATAACTTGAGCGTTTTAAAATAGCCTCCATTACTGTTTCGAATACACTAAAGTCATTTTGCGGTGATCGTTACACGCAAATTATAACATGTTGTTCCAGCTCCACACAGGATAATTCAACAGTGCGCTTAATAGAAAGATTCGCTATATCATTTCTTTCCTTACATTTAAGATTATTACGTACATATATTAGAGAGCCACCATGTATAGAATTCTTTCTTACAAACGCACTTACAATTGATAATATTCATTATTAAATATTAGTTTACTACTTCTTAAACAATGTTCTGTTAAGCAACATATTTGTATGCCATGTTCTTTAAAAAATAAATCTTAATTACTCTAACTGATTCACTGTTAAAGCGAGCAATAATTAACTATTTAATACGCACATAACTTCAAAAAGTCAGTTGTCATTTGACATATGATCAAACTCACGACCCACGTCGCAGCAGCGATAGTCTACTATCGTGTATTTACATATCACTTGGATATCGCAGGATCAGCGATTCCACAATGTATGGATCAAGATAAATCTCAGTACATGGCATTTATTAAAATCAGTTCAGCAGTTTAGAGTTTTTAAGGTAAAATACCATCTCACATACCGGTGATATTGAATACCCACCCTGCAGTAATTGGATAAAGGTATGTCACAGTAAAAAGTGAAATCTATAAGTATATGCGGAATATGGTCATATCAGCATGCAAAACATACCTGGGGCACAGATTAGACACACACAGAGAGCCAGTGACTGGCGCTCTATTTATAAAGGGAAGCGCACATTGGCTTCTTCACTTTAAGTGAGACAGCCTCAAAGAAGTACCTCCTCAATAAAATCTGTACAAAGTACTTTAATTACGCGTAAAGGTTCTAAGACAGTATTATGCAAACTTAGTGCTATGTTCATAGCAGTTTGTCAGACTGCTTAAGGAGACAGTGTGCTTGCAGGAGCTTAGCTCAGCTCAGCTCAGAGTTATGAAAATTATGTTAAGACTTCGCTGAGGAATGCAGCCTTCGGCAAAGTTTGCATTCGATAAAAAAATTATTCCCAAATTTGTTCTGTTTGCAATTAAATTGAAGATGTACAACATTTGCTGATGGATTGTGTCCCAAATAGGAATGAACGAGAGCTGCTTATGAATTTAAGTTAAATTGATTAGATGTAGGGTTACTTCAATCCATATTGCCTGTACCGTCTTCATAGGTTGCTAAAGAAATGTGTGATATGCAGCAGACTTTATTTGTAAATTTTCTTTATTAACATGTAACTTCAAGGGTTCATTATACTTAACAGCAGTTATGTAAAATTTATATTACTAATGTAAAAAAGTATGACGGGCTTAATATGTCTGGTTTACACAAAATGCAGAAAATTAACAAATAAAAAAAAATGGTCTTGTCTGCCTGCACGGATGGCGTAGTAATTTAAGTGGTCGCCTCACCTTTGCCATCGTGCCGAGTATTGTGGGTTCAAATCCCACACGGGACAAAAATTAGTGTGATCCACTAATGGTTGTTCCGAGTTTGGGTGTTATTTTTGTCCATTGTTTGAATGTTTGTTACGTCCCCCGCGACACAGGATTTATTCCTACTGCGGGAGTTGTCTTTTTCAGAAACAAATAATTTAAATAGGACCAAAAAGAACACAATAAAATTGGAACTAGGGTATTATTCATCTATTGCCCAAGGAAAATAATTAATAATGGAATGAAATAAAAGGAATAAAAAATGTAGGTATAAAAGAATTTTTAATAAAATACTCAGCCGCCACCTAATAATATAACGGCGGGCACTCCATTCTTCAGCTGTTCTGTGGGCGCGACTAGTTTTGTAACGCTAACATCCTTACACGCCCGTGTCTAATAAATAAACAAGCAGCCAGTATGCAAATACTAATATCGCGTTTGCGTTGAAAACCATTCACGTAACAAGTGACTATTTAATGAATATTAACCTATTGAGTTGAGAGAGGAAAATCTATAAAAAGTCAAAAGACGGAAAGAGCCCCCGGCCCAGATATAATCACCAACGAACTCTTCTTCGAACGAAGGACAGTGAAAGAACTAAATCCAGTACTAACAAAGATCTTCAATGAGATTCTATAAACCGGCAGCATCTCAAGCTAATGGGCAGAATCACACCTTATACTTCTATACAAGAAGGGTTCAAAGGACGATATAGAAAATTATCGACCCATATCTCTCATTTCAAACATATACTATGTTATATTGTCTTCTGTTTACGCGAATGTTATTCATTGAAATTAAACTTCGTTCGTTCGTTATATTTCTTATAAAAGTCGAGCACTAGGAATTATTACTTGATTGGGGGACTACTAACGGACAGAAAGAACAGGTAGATTCAAAACAACTTTTTGTGACCCACAATTATTATATTTAACCCGTGTGTTAACATTTTAAAATTATAGTACTTAAAATCTTAATTAATTATAATCGATTAGATCTAAAGATAATGTTATTGTTTGTGGTAATCATATTCTGTGAAACTGTTTATGACAGTTTGTACTCGTGAGCGATTGAAGCACTTTTGTCTCGGCTGTTGCGAAGGAAAAAGCTAAAACTACGGTTGACCCGATTATTATCACAAATTGTATTTAAAATAATTATTATGATGTAATAAATCAAGTGTTGTATCTGAACCGTTTTACCTGTTGGTTGTTTTATTTAAAACGTGTGAGAATAAAACCCACAGTCCTTTATGCGATAGCAGGTTGTAATCCGTGCTGTCTATTTATTCAATATCGGTGAAGGTAATAAATACAGCTAGACTCGGCACAAATATTTGTGAGCCACAAATATCTTGTACCTACGTGAAAATCGAACCCACAGCCCTTAACTACCAGTGCAACTCGTGCAGCTTATTCTAATACCGGCGACGGCGAAATATACACGTAGACTCGGAGCAATTCATATTGTTGTGAGAAACAATTATTTTTACCCCGTGTGAGAATCAAACCCACGGCCTTTTACGCACTACCAGTAAATTATGCAGTATAATAATTTCATATCGGCGAAAGCAATACCTATTTATTTATTTATTTTATTGCACCATCTACAAAGATACACACAATTTAAAATTTAAAGCTAAATACAAAATTGTTAGGTCAATAGATTAATGTGCACCTCCACTTACAGTAGGCCACAGCATGCAAAGTACAAACATACATACAGTTGGCGAAATTGAACAAAGTTACAAACAATAAAAAAACCTATAATAAATTAAAAATATTGAAGTACAAATAATGAAATTAAAAATAATTATTAATTTTATAGTATATAGGTAGGTACACACAGAGACACATTAATCTAGACTGTTTGGACTTTGAACTATTAGAAGTTGAACGCTGCGAATCGAGCGAGAGAGTACGTTATATTTTTGTTACGCTCTATCCTTACCATTACATCGACACCACTATGCACTGTCCCTTTCTGACAATTATCTATTTTGTATGTAGCGTAGTTATGCATATATAGGGTGTCTAACTTGATGTGTAGCCGTGTGTACACCTAGACACAACTATTTGTAACCTACAAATATTTTTATCCCTTATGAGAATCAAACCCACAGCCCTAAACACACTACTAGTGAGCAATCCGGCTGCTAACTCTACACAGATAGAGGCTACAACTACAATTTATCACCAGAATCGGACCCGGAACTCCGTAAATTTGAGCAGTCTAAATTATCTCACTACAAGTGGGGCAAAGCCAATACCTCCTATCAATATTCACGTGTTCATAGAAAGGAGGTTACGTTACACAAATATACTAAAACACTTCCCCTTCCTTGTATTTCGTACTATTTAATGTTATAATCAAATCTATATACATACTAGCGTGTATCTATAGATTCGCTCGAGAACAGCACTTTTTTGGATGATAAGTACCCTATATTCTTTGTCGTACCTCTGAAGTAAAATTTCATAATGGTCGGTCGAGTTGTTAGGGCGTAAAGCGTAACAAACAAACAAACATACATTTGCATTTATAATATTAAATACTAGCGTCTGTCCGCGGCATCGCTCGAGAGCAGTTCTTTTTTCTGAATAAAGGATACCTCCCTATATCGTTTTCTCTACCTCTGACAACGTGTAAGCGAAATTTCATGATGATCGGTCGAGTAGTTAAGGCGTGAAAGCGTAACAAACAAACACGCATTCGCATTTATAATATTATAGTAAGGAATACATTTTGCTCGCGGCTTCACTCGTCGTAATCTAGGATTGTTAATAAATTTCTATCCCACAAGAACGGAGCAACTATTTGTTGGCCCCGAGCCATTCGTAGGACTCTCTGAGAGTACCGTCATGGCAGCTATGAATGCACATGGCAATGATAAACACAGGCTGGAGTGGATGGCTTTTAGGGGTCTGGAACACTCCAAGAAATTCATTGCAAACAGAGCCACGAGCTTCACCCGGTAGTTCTGCGGGTACAACAAGGGCCAAATACGCCTGCTCACAGGAGCGTTTACTGGTCACTTTGGCACCAATGACTTCCTGTGCAGATTGTTTGGCATACAATTTGATCTGCAGAGCCTGTGGTGAACGGGACGAGCCCATATTACACCTACTGTGTGAATCTGACGCGTTGGCTGGACTAAGGATGGGTCTGATGGGATTGGCATATCCGAACCCTGAAGACTTCAGGCTTCTCCCCCTGAAGTGTACGCTGCGACTAATGCAGTACATTCATAGGGAGATAGCTAAGGGATACATCTCGGGGCCGACACAAAAGATCCCACTGGGTCGAAGTGTCGCCGATCTATACTGACTGGCCCCCTTAACAAGATAAGATCCCACAAGAACAGTACTTGTTCTAGATAAAAAGTATCTATGTCCTTTTCTGTAATGTATCAAAAATGTGGAACAATTTACCACCGCCTATCAGATTACAAACTTCTATTGGATCATTTTTGGATCATCATCAAGATATTTGCGTCGTTACTTAATTGATGCTCAGCGGAGCTTAGGACTGACTAACATAAATGCATCCTTCGTTTAATGCAATGCCTTATATTGATGACGCATTGTATTAAATGAATGACCTTCTAGCCTCATATTATATTGGTAGTATCGTTGGTCTATATATATCGCACCCTTAATAAAACAGAGACTTATCTCAGTATTTTGGATTAAACAAATTTGAACTCTATTGCAAAGATTTAACACAAATATAATATTAGAATTTAACATATACAATTAGAGTTCAAATTGCCTTACTTTCAAATTTCGAGTTAAGTCGCTGTTTTATTAAGAGTGCGATATGTACCTGCGTGTGTGTGCCTGTGTCACGCTCGTCATGTGAGCGCGTGATATAATAATATATTAAAATTAATTTTATTCAGTCTTATCATTATTATTATTTTATTTATTTTGAGGCGCTCATAGCCAGCTGCACTCACTGATCGGTAAACGATTAGCGAGATTAAGCAATGTTGGGTGCTGTCAGTCAATAGATGGCTGACCGCTTAGTGGTATTTTATCTGAGCGTCTCCGTGCTTCGGAGGGCACGTAAAATGTCGGTCCCGGTAGTTGTCAAATTGACAGCAGTGGTTAAGCCATGTCAGAGGCGTACGGGCGGCTTGAACAACTCTTGACAACAGGTTGGCCACTAACCACACGAAAAGAAAGAAGAAGATAGATTATTTTTATATAATTTTGTGTTGTGTGATCTGTATAATTAGGTATATTATTTCATGATGATCGGTTGAGTAGTTAAAACGTGAAAGCGTAATAAACAAACACACTCACGTGCTCATTTCTATTAGTAAGGATTAGGATATTAATAGCCTCGCGCCTATATCCCCTAATAATAATAATAAATGGATAAGCAGAGATGTATGCTTGACTCAAGAATCAAATTCGAGACCTCATGCACAGCAGTTGCATTTTTACCGCTGCGCTACCGGGGCAATCTATATGATCACATTTATGGTGCAGTGCAAGTTTGTTGGCACGGTATATAATAATAATAATAATAATATTCTACCACATACAAACAACACCATCTAGCCCAAACTACGCAGAGCTTGTACTATGGGTACTAGACAATGGATTAACACACATACATTATTTTTTTGTAAATACATACATATTATACATATAAACTCCCAGACCAAGACAAACATCCATGTTCATGCACACAAATGTTTGACTTGTGCGGGAATCGAACCCGCGACCTCAGGCGTGGCAGTCGGTTACACTGACCACTACGCCATGGAGGCCGACTAATTAAAACATCGAAGGAAAAGCGTCTGATGGTAGTTTTCGACTAGCAAAAGAATTTTAAAATCGGTTCATTAGATTCAGAGATTCAATCACATACATAACAATCCAATTACGTTTAGGCCAGCACAGGTATTGGATCCCTTATTTTTTAACTTTTATTATTTTATAAGGCTTTTTGTCCACATGGACATGCCAGCCCTATTGTACCTTATAACATAACTAACAAAAAAATTAAATAGGACAATTTATACAGCTAAATCTATAAATTATTGGTACATAACAGTAGCCAAGGAACACACACTTTTTGCTACATCAGTCTTTGGATATGAAAGGATAGACTGAATTAAGCCCACATATAATATTCAATAATAATAATATTCTACCACATACACACAACACCATCTAGCCCAAACTAAGCAGAGTTTGTACTATGGGTACTAGACAATGGACAAACGTACATATAAACTTTTTTTTGTAAATAAATACATATTATACATAGAAACACCCAGACCAAGACAAACATCCTTGTTCACGCACACAAATGTTTGACTTGTGCGGGAATCGAACCCGCGACCTTAGGCTTGGCAGTCCGTTACACTAACCACTACGCCATCGAGTCCTCATATAATTTGTTTAATGCAAATTTCTTTATCAGTTATTCCCTTTTTCTAATGTTTCTGACACATTGTATTTATATATTGCACATCCACTATTTTATTGCAAACATTACAGTTGGGGGAATCCAATTTTTTCATCAGAAATGCGATTTTTGCGGATGGGAAGTGTCCTGATCGTAGCCTTAAGGCTAATTTAACATAATTTCTACTGGGGTTACTATCGTCGAACCAAGGGGTATCTTATCTTATCTTATGTGGAGGCCAGTCAGTGCAGACCGGCGACACTTCGACCCAGTGGGATCTATTGTGTCGACACTCTCCCAATAACGACTGCCATAGATGTTCATGGCAGCCGGGACCGACGGCTTAACGTGCTCTCGGAGGCACGGAGCAGGCGATAATTGTCAATCAATACGCACATAATTTCGAAAAGGGGTAAGAGGAGGCTGTCTTTGAATGATCTTGTACCAAATGCCCTTTGTTTCAGATATATTATTAAAGTATTGTTTCCAATAATTAGAATTGAATACTTACAAAAATTAATTATGTTTTAAGCTGCCACACATTACTTCGGTGGCAAACAGTGGTATTGGGTATAACTGCTGGACTCATGCACTTTGGACCAAATGATTTCATGAATTCCTATTTTCAGGAAAGTGTTACTGTCCAAAAATTTCATTAGCTGTACAGTCTGAAACTATGTCCGGTGGACAATAATAGACTCACTTACCTATTACGTGGGTCCAAAAACTATAACTAGCAAAATACAATATTTATTTAGGAACATAGACATGAAACTATGTATTTAAGTAAAAGGATAGCTATACTCAAAAACCATACAAGACCAGCCACGTACGGAAGCAAGTAAGGAGCGATAAACAACGAACTTTCCCGACAGAACCCGAATAGAAATCGGTTGCGCAATCGCCCAATCCCGTACCTGAATCAGATAACTGACAAATCAATAGATCAATTACGATTGGCCCGTTCCAATGTTCCATATTCAAATCGATGTATCGCATTGGTCTATTTAAATTTGGAATTTATTTCGAATCAATTATGCAACTGCATTTTGCTGTCGGTTAGATCCTCGATCTTATTCGATTTTGGATTATAGATGTAGATTATGTTCAAGGTATTAAATTATTATGGTGTCTGCAGCACTATGGGATTTCTTATCTGGTATAGAATCTAAGGTATAGAAGGCAGTGGTAATAACTTGTCGATGAGTAGGTAGTTGAAAATACCATAGTCTTAATTTTATCGAAACGTTTCTTTCATTTTGAGTTACAAGTTACTGGTAGATAGTCTAGTTTTGTTGTCCTCTAAAGATAAATGATCATATTAACAGGAGGCGTCCTAGTAAAGCGTATTATAAAATAGTGTTCGGATCACAACTGCTGGGCTTCTACAGATCCCAAGCGAGATTTAAAATTCAAGGTTAAAAAATGTAAGATATCTAGTAATAAAAGGAATATTTTGTTTTAAAGCTTAATATTCGGAATCATATTACTAGATTTTGGCCGTGGCTAGCGTTAATACCTGTAGATTTTGTCAATATTTTTCATCCCTCAGGAACACTAGGTACTTTTTCCTGAATAAAAAGTACCCTATGTCCTTTTCTGTAACCCTAACAATGTGTACGCGAAATTTCATGGTGATTGGTCGAGAAGATAAGGCGTGAAAGTGAACCAAAAACTCACATTCGCATTTATAATTTAGGATTAGAATAGAAGACATAAATGCATGCGCGCACAAACTTATGTACTGATGTTAATACATTCTAATAGCAGAATACATTCGGTGGCGCAGCGATAGTCAAAACGACTGCTGTGCTTAAGGTCTGTGGTTTAATTACCAACCAGGGCTTTATTAGGTTTTTCTATCAAAAAACTTTTAGTAATAGCACGAAGTCTGGTCCATCCGATAGAGGGTAGACACGACTATTATTTGAAACCTAAAACTAGCTGATAAAAAGTAAGTGTTATACATCTACACTAAAACTGTAGGTATATCTAAGCCAACACAATCCCAAATTCCACCTTTCGAGAGCTAATCCACAAGCGGCATAATGAAGCGTCAATCATGCGCAGGCGTCACTTGCAGACATCCCGCCATTATCAAGAGACGGTAAATCATTGGCAAATTGACAGGGCCATCACCTCGCTGTTACGCAGAGCCGAATATATTACTGTGTATATTTACCCATACCGCGAATAGCATTCAGGTGTGGTCATATTTTAAAGGTCTCGATGACCCTAGTTGAAACGTCAAACGAAATGTAAAACGATTCCTTAAATTTAACCTTTTGACCGCCACAGTCATGTAGATATACATGACAAAGCAAAATGTATCCGGCACGCTACGGTCACGCCTATAATCTTATAAAAAAGTATTGTTTTTCTTATTTGTGTTGTTAATTTTGTAGCTAGACTCATCAAAATGTATATGATGTGCAATTGTACACTGCTTACTATTTATTTCAGCCATATTAGCATAAGATCACAAAAACGATGTAGGTAATAAAAGACGAAATCGTAGCTAGGCGCCGAGAGCGCGCTTTTGCTTTTATGACTTGCTGGTCAAAGAGATTAAAAGAGACCCTTAAGATAAAATTAAGTAACAAAATAAAACGCGCAGGACCAAAAGCTTTGATTTTCAAGGCACGGGTGAGAATTTCTCATCAGAAAAGTACAATTACATTTTGTTAGTCGGGCATCGAAACCGAGAGCTCACGCACAGCAATCGCATAAACTACCGCTGCACCGAGACAGCAGTAAAGCCTTACCTAGAACCTAAAACCAAGATGTTAGATGTTAATGATAACTCTCTCTGGAGCCCTGGTCACCTGTAGATAGGAACTTATGCACATTGCGGATATTTACATGTCCTTTTTAAATATTTGAATTTAGTAAAACGTACCATAATACAGTTACAGTTAAAATGAAATTATTGTAGTTTATTATTGATTATCGTAATTTATTGTCAATTATATATATATATATATATATATATTATATATTTTTACGTGAAGCAAAAACTTTGTACCCCTTTTTACGAAAATTGCGTGGACGGAGGAGTATAAAAGTTGGCGCAGTTAAAGTTTATATGGAGGAGGAGGGGCGAATCCTAATACTTATATAAAATATGCATTAGAAATACATTCAATTAATGAAAAACACTACACGCACACAACCATGCATTTGACACACGCAGTCGAAGCGCGTAACTATGGTTACATATATCAATTTATAATGACATATATCAGCAATATCTTACAGGCAAACTTTGGTCGAATTTCGAGCACTAGGCAACCGCTAGTTTATTTTATTACTTATTCTGGATAATCAATAATATTGCCGTACATGTAATTCGACTTTAAATGTCATTATAAGAAAGAGACATTGCAATAAAAATGTGTAAGCCGCCAGGCAGATTTTGGAGATTCATATAATATTGTAACAGCTTAAGACTGCGCCGAACGTAAGACAGATAATGACAGAGCTCGTACGCCGCATATTCAAATCGGCGCGCGGCCGCCATAGTAAATTTGTATGGAGGATTTTAAGTGCTTTTTTTATAAATATGTATCTTTATTGTCAACCAATAACTTAAATATTTGGGACGGACAAATTGTAATATAACTTTTTATGTTCCGTTTAATCTGTAAAATAGGATAGATTTCTACTGTTATAATCTAAAAATCACGTAACACGAGCTTACGTTTTTGCATTTTTCGTGTAAATTTACGTAATTTTGTAGACGAAAATATTAATTATTTCAAGTTTTTTACACGGAGTAATTGTAAACACATTCATTGTTATGGTAAATGTATATTTTATATTTGTATTAAACAAAAGGTGTTGATTTTATTCACTTAACTGTGACCGCCTGTTTTCGCTCATTTCGCTCGGCGCAGTCTTAAGAACTATTGTACCCAAAATCACACAAATAAATAAGTTTAAAGTTTGAGGAAACGGGCCTTTATTCAAATAATGCATGTTTTAATTTATAAATAGCAATAACGTTACTTACCTCCATGGTAGAGGGCAGCACGGCGCCTTCGCGACGCCCCGCGCCCTCCCTCTCATCCTGTAACAATACAACTAAAATTAAACACAAAATCTGCACAGATGGTTTGGCGGTGAAGTGGTCGCTTTGCGGTGCTGAATATTGTAGGTTCGAATCCCACATGGGACAATTATTACTGTGATCCACAACCAGTTGACTCAAGTGTCCGTTAATTGTATATTTGTAAAGATCGGCGCAAAACAGTCATAATCCTTATTAATGTTGTCTTTAACCTACAACAGGCAGCGGTACGCCGGCGGCCAGAAACAATAGATTGTGAATTATGTCAGGCATTCCAAAAATAAACAGGTTAAAAGAAGAAAATAAATCTACTCTAGTACATATCCTCTTATATTTTTAAGTGTATTATCGCGTGGGCGATTTTTGAACTTTTAAGCGTTGTTCGCTTAAACAGCAGCGATAGCTCAGTGGGGAGACCAACAGACTGCAATGCAGAGGGTCTCGGGTTCGAACCCACGTCGCGCACCGCTGACTTTCGGAAGTTATATGACTTTTCGAAATTATGTGCGTATTGATTGACAATTATCGCCTGCTCCGTGCCTCGGAGAGCACGTTAAGCCGTTGGTCCCGGCTGCCATGCCATGCTATGGCAGTCGTTATTGGGAAAGTCAGTACCCTCTAATATCCTGACACTGGTCTAGCCTTAGGGTATCGTTAGCCTTCGGGTTGCGGAGGTCAGGTGGCAGCCGCTCCGTGTAAAAACTGATATCCATTCAAATACGGTTAGACCAGAAAAGCCGACGCCAAGTGACTTGGGAACAATAAAGGCTAAGAGAGAAGAAGAAGCGTTGTTCGCTTAATAACAGTTCACACACTTAAAAGTTCCGTACAAACATACCGTGCAAATAATTTATATTATACACTAAGCGTTTACTATTAAGTAAGTATATGTTTCCCTACCCAGTTCAGCTGAATAGGACTTAAACTGACTAGATGATCTAACTCTACAGCCTGCAATATACCTTTTTTTTTTGACCCAGGAAAATCCGTTATGGAAACCCTCTCCCAAGGGGGGTGGCGCCCCTGAAGGGAGTCGGTATACACACTAAAAACCTGGGGTGAACAGTCCCTCTGCCGACGGAGTGGGGCGGGATGGGGTCGCGTTAGCAATCACCATCCCGCCCCGGCGGTTGGCCCGACTGATGGTGATCGGGCCTCAGCACCTGTGGAGGGAAGGCCTTGCTTACCAAGGCCATCCCCCAGATGTGTGGGGCCGTGCAAGCCTGTAGAGAGTCCCCCGATTCTGTACCAGTGACCCCACTATACAGGAGCGAGAAGACGGGCAAATCGCCTCCTCCTCGCTCCCGTCCGTCTGCGCCAGAGAGGATCAGCGAGGAGGTTGTTCTTCCTGACCCTCTCCGCGGTAGCCTGCAATATACCTAACCTAATGCCTGGGTCAACAAAGTGTTATTGAGATTATCTGTCAAGCAATTCGCAGTAGAAGATCAGAGAGCCAGCAGCCCGGTAGACGTCAATATGCTCACTTACCATTATGTGGGGCCTAAATGTATACCTATAAAGAGGAAAGATTTGATTTTATGTTTGTTTGTAAAGATTTAACTCAAAAACTATTCAACCGATTTGAAACATCATTTCACTTTTAGAAAGCTATAGTATCACCGAGTAAATAAAAAAATTTGTATGTTTACTTTTTTTCAAAGTACTGTAGGTACCTAAACTACTTTTACGCGACCGCAGCTGCAAGCAAAAGCTAGTAATCTATACTAATATTATAAAGCTGAAGAGTTTGTTTGTTTATTTGATTGAACGCGCGAATCAAGAACTTTAGGTAACTAGGTCCGAATTGAAAAATTATTTAAGCTTCAATAATATTATGTTAATTCTGTTTTTTTTTTTGATGGGCAGCCCATTTATCGAGGAAGGTAATAAGCTACATAACATCACGCCACGACCAATAGGAGCGCAGCATAAAGTATTGCAAAATAGGGGAAATTTATCTTTGTGAAACAGACAAAGTAGCGCGAGTCAGCTAGTCTTATTTATTTATTAACTTGGACATCCAGTAGTTATTACATTAATGCTTATTCTAACAAAAGAAACACTAGTACTAACATTTAATGTATAACTTTTTAAGGTGTCGCATCATGCACCATTAAAGTAAATTGTCCGTAGCACTTAAACACTAAGACAATGCATTAATTGAAACAAAAATAAACTAAAAATATTAAGAAATTCAAAAAATTATAATAAAATCTTACATAATCAGAGATATATAAATATAGACAGATATTCGTATATAAAAATATATTAGTTCTAAATCAAACTGTCCAGCTGCTGGGCCTCTTTATCTTCGAGAACATTTTGGAGGACTCTCAGACATGCAGATTTCCTCACGATGTTTTCCTTCACCGGTAAAGCGAACGATAATTAACTATTTAATTTATTTATTAACTTTATTGGGACAAAAAAAGCAGTTACACATTAAATGTAATGCAAACATTTTATATACATATGTAAAGAAAAGAGTTAATGTGTAACCCACACCAATGTCCGAAAATAATATAAAAAAAAGGGAATAAAATAAAATAAAGACGCGCGATAATTGAGAAAGGGCAAATCTAGCAATAATTATATTAACAATTCAACAGCTTGTTTACGAAATTTTGAATACGGGAGTGCAAGTATATCTAAGTCTATAAGGTGTGTGTTATACGTCTCAACAAGGCGACGAAGAGGCGCCCGTGTGCGGCGTTGGTTCTACACTTTGCAGTGTAGAACAGCCGGGGCACGCGCGCCTCTCGCCGCAATACGGTTCTAGGTACAATGTAACTTAATTGATTAGTGATTTCGGGGCAGTCAATCCTATTGTTACATAAACTGTACAACATTTCGGATGCAAGTAATTTCCGTCTAGATTCCAGGTTCAAAAGTTGGTATTTGCACAGTAGATGCGTATATGACAATTTAGGAAGTCGGCATTTAAATTGTGTTGTTCGTAAAAACGTTTTCTGAATAATTTCAAGTCTTTTTACATATTTATCGTAAAGAGGATTCCAGATCGGGACTGCGTACTGCAATAAATACGCGCACAATTCCGAAAAGTCAGTAATGCGCCTTGGGATCGAACTCGAGACCTCTGCGTGGCAGTCAACGGTCTTCCAGGTAATAGGGGATAAGTCTTTCACTATTTACAGTTCTACTTAGGGCTGCTACTGAAAAATTCAAAACGGGAAACAGCAATAACATTTTGCTCGACTAGATAATCGAACTTCAGACCTCACGCACAGCAGTCGCGCTCGTTACCGCTGCGCTACATAGCAGTTCTAACAATAAATAGTGTAACAGTGTGTCCGGCGTGGTGAGTGAAAGCACAAATGTTAGGTTCCCACGGTATTAAATAAAACGTGTCCTCGTTGTCGACGCGGACGCGTCACCTGCCAACATGTCCGCCGGCTGGACGAGCAAGCTGGACAACTTGTTGGAGACGTATGAATTTGTTATTTTGTTAAGTCTGACCACCAGTGTACCGTTGCGTCTCAATAGGTTATCCAGGCAAATGTTCTGCATGGGTGTTCTTATTTTTATAGCACAGAAAGTTTCATGTAAGTTCAAAAGCACAGCTTGTTTTACTCAAGTGCTCGATCTAGAATCCTAAATAATATAAACTACATTATACAATTAATTAAAATTTTTACTATTTTCATATTTTTATTGACATTGTTATTTTACAAAGTGCTTTTTTTGGATTATAATTAATTATAGGCCACTGACTATTCTCTTGACATATATGTTTAATGGTGTATGTTTAATGTCATGGAATTGGAATAATTATAATAATATGTTAGTGTATAAATATTTTATAACTATGCATTCAAACACAATGTGAAAATTGTTTATGAATAAAGTTTGATATGATTTGATTTGATAAATACGAATGACCGTTTGTTTGTGTGTTTGTTACAATTTAATAATTAAACTAGTCGACCGATGATCATAAAATTTTCCTTCATTTTCCTTTTCTATACCCTGACAGAGTTGTCAGGGTACAGTAAAGGATATGGTACCTTTCATCCATAAAATAACAGTTCTCGAGGAAGCCAGTGATATATTTATGAATTGCCTATATATATATTTTCTGCTGGACATAGCCTGCCGAAGGCTAAGTCCAGCAGTGGACTATTATAGCCTGATGACGATGATGAAATTTTCTAATTTTTTCGAAGTTCGGTATTGATATATCCATTAAGGATGCAATTTTTTCTTTTAGTGTCAGAATGCCGTCTGGTCAATTGTTGTGATTGTTTGGTCTGTTATAATGTCTCGGCCCTATTAAACTTTAGAGTACTCGTTTCTTGAAGTTTTTGGTTTTAGTTAGCAATAAAGTGATAGGCGAGTAGGAGACCATTGGACTGCCATGCAAAGGTCTCGAGTTCGATCCCAAGGCACGCACCTCTGACTTGTCGAAGTGCGTGTATTAAAATAAACCTGCATGTTTGAGAGTTCTCCATAATTTTCTCAAAGATATGTGCCAACCGGCACTAGGCCAGCGTGAGGGACTATGACCTAACGCTTCTCACTATGAGATGAGACCCGTGCCCAGCAGCGTGTTTCCTGAAAACGTGCATGCGCAAATTCATGGCGATTGGTCGAGTAGTTAAGGCGTAAAATAGTAACAAACAAACGAACTCATATTTGCATTTATTATATTAGTTAGGCTTAGATTCTTCACATTTTAAAGTAGAGTTTCTTTCCTGGTGTTCAAGGACTGGCAAAAGATATTTTCTGTCCCATACATTGCTGGCGTAAAACTTTACAAAAAGCTTGTCAATCTCCCAGTGCGTGTGTCCTACGTCCTCTATAAGGGGGCATGTTATCTCAGATGGGCCCTCTGATATGGTAGTGTTTGTGCGTTCACATACCTCTAAGCTGTCCCTCAATGAGCTTCAGTTCGTTTTTTGTACTTTATTTTACTAGTTACCGAGAATCCCTGCATTGAAAGTGCATCAGAAATGGGCTTGGAGATATAGTTACATGTCTTTAATCTAGATATCAGCTGAACCTGACGATTCATTGTGTCTCAGACTGATATGCCTAAATTTCCGTTTCTGTTTGAGCTTCGGGGAAAACATAGTCATTAAAACACTCTTATCTAAGCATAAATTATAATAGAATTGTAACTGTTCGATGTCTATACATATAACATACCTACTTCCCGCGCAACTTTGCCTGCGTTACATAAAAGAATTTTATTTGTAACATTTTTCATTGATGCTCCGCTTCTATTGGTCGTAGCGTGATCTCGATAAATAGGCTATCTAAAACTAAAACAATTCGGACCAGTAGTTCCTGAGATTAGCACGTTCAAACAAACAAACAGACTCTTCATATATTAGTAAATATAGATAGATTTAAGAAAAAAAGATGTGGTAGAACCTAGGAGCTGTAGAAGACAAAACATATACTGTATGTTTCTACGCGCTTTACGCAAAATCCACTGCAGGAAATTGCATGCGGTTTTCACAGTTGTATGCTAGAGGTCTAACTCAAAATCTGTTAGAAGTTTCATATTAATAAGCTGCCTTGAAGTCGAGCATTAAGAAAGAAAAATATAGATAGCTGCTTCTAAATTTCACGCATGCGACGTCGTGGGCTAAAGTATTTATATTAACAAGCGGTCGCCTAGTGATCGAAATTCGACCATAATTGATTTAAAAGTAAAATATTGCTAATATATGTAATGATATATTGATATATAATATAATAATATAATATCACAATATTCTATCACATACAAATATATATCTGTCGGCCTCGATGGCGTAGTGGTTAGTGTAACTGGCTGCCACGCCTGAGGTCGCGGGTTCGATTCCCGCACAAGTCAAACATTTGTGTGCATGAACATGGATGTTTGTCTTGGTCTGGGTGTTTCTATGTATAATATGTATGTATTTACAAAAAAAAAGTATATATGTATGTTTATCCATTGTCTAGTACCCATAGTACAAGTTCTGCTTAGTTTGGGCTAGATGGTGTTGTGTGTATGTGGTAAAAGGTTACGAAGAATAGTAGTACTACATCAGCCGAACAATGCGGAAATACTACAAACGCGATTCGACTGTGTTTGTCAAATGCATGGTTGTGTGTGTAGTGGTTTTTCATTAATTTAATGTATTTCTAATGCATATTTTGTATAAGTATTAGGATTTGCCACTCCTTCTCCATATATAAACTTTAACTGTGCCAAATTTCATACTCCTCCGTCCGCGCAATTTTCGTAAAAAGGGGCACAAAGTTTTTGCTTCACGTATTTATATAGATTCCTCTTATACTAGCTAAGCCCGGCCACGATTCTATGTGGCTTAGTCTGATATTTTCAATTGCCCGTTCCCCTGGGAATTTCGGTATATAAAGATTATTTAAACACACTCTTTTATGAGAAATGCAACGTTGTGTAATCATTTTCATTTACTCCATCGACTAAAAAAATATAATTAACCCTATTATCAAGAAACACATGACAAAGCAAAGTAGCCATCATTGCCCACATTTCGAACAACCTAACTTGGTTACCTTCACACTACAGAAGTTCACAAATAAATGACCTTGTGTTGTGTTTGACCGCAGGAACACAACGCAAAATGTTGCGGTTTGTCTATAAGCACGGTCAATAATAAAAATATATTTATTGACATAATAGACAAGCAGCAACTTTCGTAAGGAGGTATCTAAGTTCGGAACAGTTACAAGTACGAATTAAAATGAATACTATTAATACACTCGAGTAATACACATTGTCTTACGTTTATGCGCGTTTATGTTATACATTTAATTGACATTAAACTACTTTATACGGCTTTTATCGAGATGTTTATTTAAAAACACTATTATTACATAATTTTGAATCTATTAAACTATTAAATTTTACTGCTATTTAGGGTATTTAAATTATAAAACTATTTACTTTTACACTTTCCCCGACGTTTTGGCTGCTTTTCAGCAGCCATGGTCACGGAGAGACTATCTCCGAGGCCATGGTTGTTTAATATTTTCTTAACTAATATTATAAATGCGAATGTGAGTTTGTTTATTACGGTTTCACGCATTAACTACTCGGCGAATCATCATTCCATTTCGCATACACGTTGTCAAAGAACACATAAAGACATAATATGCCACCTTTCCTTTAGGAAAAAGTACTGTTTCCGAGCGATTGAAAATTGACATAACCTTACCTTTTTTTTTATACTGCATACACGCATACGGCCCGGCCCACCTTAATATAACATTTATGCGAGCGGAACCGCGGGCTAAATCTAATTATGTAATGATAGTGTTTTTAAAATCCGTATATAGTAGCTTAATTTCAATACCACATTGTCTGTGGGTGATACGCCTATATCCCCGAAAGGGTACATAGAGGTGTATTACAAATACATAACACCAAGCATGGTTTTAGAACCCACTTAATAGGACTCAATGGCTCATGTTAAGCGGGAACCTCTAAGGGATATGACTGTATTTTCTTGACATCACAGAAGCATTTCCAAATACTACCAAGCAGCTGCCTACCATCCTCCTCCTGACCGAATTTCGGTCACGGCGGTCAATTTTAACGGACTAGCCAACTGCGCGGGAGATATTATAGTGCACAAGTGTGTGCGCAAACAAGTGCACTCTCTGTTCCCTAACTCTCATAACCCGATGTGAAGTTAATCTAACACGATCGGAGAGAGATCAGGCGCGGAACCAACGGTATTACTTGCTTTAGGAGGTACGAGGGCGTCTAACACCACCAGCTTCGTAACTATGAGCTGATACTGAGAATTTCTGTTCACAAAAACTTAACTTATTGTTGGCCGTGTTTCGTACCCAAGGATTCATGCACAGCAGTCGCATACACTACCGCTGCTATCAAACTAATTCTCGTAGTCAGCATAGGCCTTTCCCAAAAAATATATCTTCGCTACTGGCTTGTAATACCCGCCAGGATATAACCCTACGTTGCCGATCCTATGGGAAATGAGTTAAAGAAGGTATGGAAGGGAAGAGTAAGGTAGCTATACCAGCCTCTGGAACTCTTACCAGGCGAATCGCAGTAAGCAAGTGCTACTACCCACACACCGGTTTCCTGTAAGATAGTACTTGTCAGCTTCTTCGTACTATCACCATGTAATTGAAATCGGTGGACTTTGCCACTCCTCTACGTAATGAATGAAATAGTATTTGTTTTTTTTATCATAAATGGATGTAGATTTTGCCCGCGGCTTTGCTTACGTACATGCAGGTTAAGTTAGGTTAGTAACAGTACTTTTGCCTGGAAAGGTACCCCATGTCCTTGTCTGTACTTCTGATAACGCGTATGCTAAATTTCATGATGATCAGTCGAGTAGTTAAGGCATGAAAGCGTAACAAACAAACTCACATTCGCATTTATGATATTAGTTAGAATTAGGATTACATTTATCTTATCTTTTTATATAATATTTTTAGTTATCTTTTTATGTTAATTTAATAGGAGGTAAGATCACTAGAATAATATAGCGACTATTTATAAGAGTTATAAGTAAGGCAAACGTGTACAAAGGATGCGCCTGCGCAGCCACTAGGTGAAGGCTAGAGTATATGGCGGCGGCTAGACGAACGCAAGCGCAGTTCCGTCCGTAAAAAATCATATATTTTACTGCTAGAGAGATCCCGAGCCACAGGTTCAATCTAGTTCGGGCAAACAAAATCAAATGTATTTTTATAGCTTAATTAGTCATTTATTATAAATTATTGTACCTATTATTTAAATAAATATATTATTATTATCACCTTTATTTATCACCAATCAATAAAAATTACAGTTTTAAATATATATATAAAAAAACACATTTAAAAATATAAATATTATGGAGACCCACCGACATCGAGACAAGCTCCAAGCTGTCGGTGGTTAGGGGTCCAGAGAAGAACCTCCTCACTATGCGAGCCGTATCTAGAAGGACCGCCTTCTGCATTATTATTATTATTATTCAAGTTTAGAAAAAGCCTACGTAATATTGAACTTCGCCTTTGTTTGATATATATAAATTGTAGCAAAGTAGAAAATATATCCTAACTAATATTATAATGCAAATGTGAGTTTGCTTATTAGTCCGTTACGCTTTTACGCTTTAACTACTGATGAACGAACGATCACTATGCAATTTCGTAAACACCTTGTCAGGGGTACAGAAAAAGACAGGGGTACCCATTCCTTTTCTCTCCCACCATCCAGGAAAAACGACTGCTGCTGACGAATAGATTTCTTTTGTCAAAATGTACATTAATGGGAGCAAAGCGTAAAATATACTATGTATGTATGTATCTTATGTGGGGGCCAGTCAGTGCAGACCGGCGACACTTCAACCCAGTGAGATCTTTTGTGTTGACACTCTCCCAAAAACGACTGCCATAGATGTTCATGGCAGCCGGGTCCGACGGCTTAACGTGCTCTCCGAGGCACGGAGCAGGCGATAATTGTCAATAAATACGCACATAATTTTGAAAAGTCATATAACTCTCGAAAGTCAGAGTTGCGTGACGTGGATTTGAACCCGAGACCCTCTGCATTACAGTCTGTTGGTCTCCCCACTGAGCTATCGCTGCTCGTAAAATATAGTAAGATATAATTTTATTTTGATTGATATCCTCAATTTATAGATCTTTAATTTTGAATCTCCCGACAAAATTTCTCCCGCGGACGCTCAGGTTGTGGAATGAACTCCCTACCCAGGATTTCCCACAAAACTACAGCATGGGGTTCTTCAAAAAGGGCGTTAAAAGGTTTTTAGAAGGTCGGCAACGCGCAAGTGATGCCTCTGGTGCTGCAGGCGTCCATAGGCTACGGTGACCACTTACTATCAGGTGGGCCGTATGCTTGTTGCCAATTTAGTAGTATAAAAAAACTCATTTTTGATTTATCGTAGAAGCGAAGCGCGATGTCATTCGAACACACCTATAAGCATTACTAGGTTAAACTAGAATTGCCAACCGTCCTGTTTTCCTAGGACATGTCCTAGATTTTGTAGTGTCCTGGGACATCCTGAATAGTTTTTAAGCAGCGTACTGGGTTTTTAAATTTTAAAATTCGCGCGCCTTAATTGACCAACGGGTTAATTTGAAGAATTTTAGCACAAATTCAAATCCTACTTAAAAAGACGACAGCTTAAACGCCTTGTGGTTAACATATTTCAAGCAATGCATTTCTGTGGAACAGTATGCAGAACTACGGAAAGTGGCTGAATATGTATTTAGTATACCGGGTCATACTGCTGGATGCTGGATGCGGCAAGCCGAAGACAGGGCGCTATGGCGCTCATTAGGGGAGGGCTATGTCCAGCAGTGGACTATTATAGCCCGATGATGATGATGATGATGATACCGGGTCATAACGCTAATGTCGAGATCTTTTCCCTCATAAACACACAGTGGTGAAAAGAAAAAATCGATTACTGCCAACAAAAGTAACTGCAATCATCAAAACTATATATAACATAGATATGAAGTGTGATCAATTTTATGATTATTTGTTAACTCAACCACAGATACTGAAGGAAATTGGTGGGGTTGAAAAGTATAGTAAAAATTAATAAATTTGTAATATATTAGAATTTATTACATACTATAACTAACCTAACTAAGTTTAAAAAGTATGTTACAAACTAAAGTGTGTGTTTTATATTTAAATTATTAAAAAAATTAATAAGAAAGAGAAAGAAAGAAAGAAAAGACTAATTTTTTTTGACTGACTTTTTGACTAATTTAACTATTGCAACTTTATTACTGCGTCCTGTTTTTAAAATTAATTGTCCTGGAATTCCAACTTCAAATCCTGGTGTTTTAAATTTGGGGTTGGCAACCCTTTTTTTTTTTTTTTTTTTTTTTTTTGTTACCCAGGAAAAATCCTTCATGCACTGCCCGCCGGCTAGGGGACGGCACCGGCGGGGGAGTGTGGGACTCCCAGCGAGACGCGCTGGTCTACCCACTAAAAAACCTGGGGTGTTCCCTCTCTCATCCAATAGGGGGGGCCAGTTGGGAACTTAGAGGATTCATCCATAGCAGGCCCCCCCATGTGGGTGTTGGCCGGGTCAAACGGACCCGGCCACCTCTCGTCCCCAGGGGAGAGCCTGACCGCTCTCCCCTTTCGACGGTAGAAGGCGCGCGGGAACACCGCGCGCGCCCTCTCGGGGTTCCTAATTTACGGGGTTGGCAACCCTAGATTAACCTCATCTCATAGTAGGTATTATGTCCATTTATCTAGAGATATGAACAAGAAAATCTACTCTACCTTCCATAAAAAAATAAGTACTGTTCCCGAGGGATAGAAAATTGACATAACCTACATTTACGCGAGCCAAGCCTCGAGCTAAATCTAGTCTTAAATATATTTCATGTAGGTATATATAAATAAACTAACATCAGCCCTGTGTTAAATTATCCCAATGCTGGGCGCGGGCTCTTCTCAGCGTGAGAAGGGTTAGACCATAGTCCACCACGCTAGCCCAGTGCGGGTTGGGCGACTTTACATATCTTTAAGAACATCATGGAGAACTCGCAGACATGCAGGCTTCCTCGCGATGTTTTCCTTTACCGTTTGTGTAGGTTATAGAGAAATAATTGTAGATAACTGAGAGCGGAGTACATCCACCCAATCATTAAGATATTACAACGCATATACTTTCGGCATTACTATATTTTAAAGGGCGATTATTGTTTGATCAGATCGTGATATCAACTGATATTTATCTATCTACTGGTCTATCATGGCAATATCTATCCGAAATTTCGGGCCAACCGAAAACAGCTTGCAATGAAGTTTCTTCGGATTTGTCTTTCGAAATAATATTACTCCATTCATTTTATATTTGTCACTTTATAAAAAAGACAGCTCTCGCCCTTGCTGTAATTCCTGTGTCGCGGGGACTTCACAAACATTCAAACGACGGATACAAAGAACACCCAGGCTCGAAACAACCATCCGTGGATCACACAAATGTTTGTCACGTGTGGGACTCGAACTCACGACACTCGGCGGAATGGCAGCGGCAAAGTAACCACTTAAACCACTAAACTATCCGTATAATTACTCTGTTGTTTGGACTACCACAATCAAGAGGTTACGTACCGAAATTCAGACTATATTTTGGTATGAATGTGTTTCATGGTACAAACATTCAGCAGGATATTTCAGCGTTTCATCTACAGATTTTTAAATGGCCCAGTTTCGTAAGTACTTACGGGGATGCAGAGGCTGATAGGCTTCCTACAAGGAATTTGAATTCTAGACAGAGAATTTGATAAACTGTGGTGTGATACTAGTTGGCACCAAAATATTTTAGTTCGGTCTCTAATAGCCAGCTTAACCGAATATCTTTTCAATAGTTTTGCCTTTAATAGCCAGTGAATATCTACTCCAACAAAACGAATATTTTTTTAAGGTTAATCGGCACGTATTTATTTTTGTGTATTGGTGTGATGTGAAATAAAAACAAGCATAGAAATAGTAATTACAATTAGCTTCGCTACGCCTACCAAAATGGTATAGATGGTCTGGGTAGATGGGCACGTACGAAACTACAAAATGAGGTTGATTGAATTACTGAAAACGGATTTTATCGCTTTGTTTATTTTAAACTTTTTTACATTATTTTATAAGTATTACACTTAACTTTACTACTATATGAGTTATTTAAATTATTAAAATTACTAGGCTTTTCCCGCGGCTTCGGTCGCGTAAACCTAGGTTTTGTCAATTTTCTATGCCTCGAGAACAGTATATTTTTTCTGGATAAAAGTTACCCAATCTCATTACAGTGAAATACTATTACAACATTCTCTTTACCGGATTCAGAAACCATTCTTGAAGCTTAGGGTCATCCATCTGTTAACAAACCTGGTCTTTCACCAGTGCCTGGTCCGATTGCGTTCGCTGTCTTCTTCCGAGTGTCTAAATCACATTCACCTAATATACCTACTTTTAGGTCAGTATTATTTCCACCCTTTAATTAGACTATTTTATTATTTTTCCCTTTTTATAAACTGTTATAACTCATGAAAAACAACACTACGAGGCAGACAAGACTGAAGCTCAACGACTGAATTGTAACCTTTTTTATTTCACTGTCCAAAAACAACTCCAACTCTCGCCCTAGGAATAACTCCCGTGTCTTTACAAACATTCAAACAACGGACACAAAGAACGCCCAGACTTGGAACAACCATTTGAGGAACACACAAATTTGTGGGATCAAACAACACTTGGCGCGGCGGCAGTGGCAAGCGACCACTTAAACCGCTACGCCATCTATGCAGTCTAAAATTATATCGTGTAGTACATAATGGTGCATATTTTCTGCCTTTTTCCGCGTGTCTGAATTACATTTGCCTAACTCGAATCACTTTAACCGGGAACATTCACCTAATATTCCTTTCCTGGTCAGTTTGTTCTCCACCCTTTCATAAGACCTTGAGCATAATTATTTTGTACTTTCTTACCCTCATATAAACAGTTATAGTAACTCATGAAAAATACAACAACAACTCTACGAGTCCGACAGCTAGCGCTTTTTATAAATGGCCTCCATTGGACGTTCAGGGGCGAAACTGCAAACGCCCTGCACGGTTAGATAGATTGTCTTGAAGAAGCTGGCTGGGAAAGACTGGATTCGGATGGTGTAAGACTGAAAAAGCAGCGATAGCCTGGTGGAAGACCGTTGGACTGCCACGCAGAGGTCTCGCGGTCAATCCCAAGGCGCGCACCTCTGGGTTTTCGAAGTTATGTGCGTATGTAATCGTTAATTATCGCTCGCTTTAACTGTGAAGGAAAACATCGTGAGGAAACTGCATGTCTGAGAGTTCTTCGTGATGTTCTCGAAGATATCTGAAGTCTGCCAAGCCACACTGGGCCAGTGTGGTGGACTATGGCCTAACCCTTCTCGTACTGAGAAGAGGCCCGTGCCCAGCAATGGGACAGTTTAATACAGGGCTGATATTATTACAAGACTGGATGTTATGGCGAAAATTGAGGCCTATAACCATTAAAAGACTGAGAGGCTGATTAATTAATTTATCGATATATTCATGAGCGAGAGGTCAAACCCGTCACGCTTTTCCACCAAGCAATCCTGCTCATCTTTAAGTGAAGGTGGAAGTGGTGTGGTAACGTAATGTCAAAATAGAGCGGTGATGGCCCGACCTTGGTATCTAGAGGCGCGTCGTACCTGTCGGTGAGTTAAGGCGGACATACTCTCATCTCAGACTAACGTCTCATAATATTTTATTTATCTCCATCGTTTTCTTTTAACCGTACCTACCGGTAAACAAGATTTATTTTATTTAAGATTTAATTTATGCGAAAAACCATTGTGGCTAGGCTCGATATTGCCAGTGTTGAAAAAGAAGTCGGATTACCCTAATTTCAGCGAAACTTCGGGCTGTGCTGTACTACATCTACTTTTTCCTTTAAGTCTCACTTAATTGGAGGGACGGAAGGGAAAGATCTATTGCCATTCACCGGAAACATTGCCAGAATACATGTGCTCATTGACAAGTGTCCGACGAATAATCCAACAAATAATTAATTAATGAATTAATTCATTATTAAATCATTAATTAATTAATTAATTATTAAATCATTAATTAATTATAATTAAATAATTATTTATTAATGTTATGCACAATTAATTAATATATTTAAACATACCTACTATTGATGTGATGCTTTTTAGTGGCTCTTTTTGTCTCATACTGTTCTTGTTAAATCGTGGATAATGTAGTGGGCTGCAATATTGTAATATACTATTATGCAGTTTCTACATTTAAACATATTGCATATTGTAGCTGTATATTATCCCAAAATAAAATAAAAACAACACTTTTATCAACCCGATAAACAAACTCGGGTCCTAACAACTGCACGCAAACATAAGCACAAACGTATGCCAAAACCAACAAGGCTCAGAAACACCAGTAGTAATTACAAAGAGAGAGCTTCGCCTTAAGATGCGCCTGCGCATGTAGCGCGGGCGTGTCGCAACACACGACTTGATGTACTACACGAACAGATCTCTTTATTGACCTTCTGTCTAAACAGACCTACCTTAATCGACCCTCTTCAACTAGAGCCTTGCTTTCATTAAAAGGTAGCTGGTGATAAGTGGGTCTGATACATCACTGCCTATCCCTTAGGGAATAAATAGTAATAAGATTTTCCTTTTCTAAACATTGGGTGTCCTTCGTATATAAGTCTTTAGGTATTTGAGGTCCTGTGTACAATCGCCCGACGCCTACGCATGCCCTTTTTATTGTTCTCTGTTTAAAAGTCAACGTCCGAAATAGACCTCACAACCTATGTCATATCAAATGTACTCCGCGAGTGTTTTGTCCCTAATAATGGGGTAATTTCGGACCACATAGAGGGAAACCTAACAAACATACACTCAAGCTCTAGTAATGGATTGCAAAAATAATTACTGCATGTGCATGTGCGTAGTTTTAGCTCGACCCTAATCACTATTCGACATCGGTGAAGTGCCTTGACTATTTATGATATACTAGGTTTTGCCTGCGTCTTTGCTCGCGTAAAAACTGGTTAGGTTAGATTAGTAACAATACTTTTTTCTGGATGAAAGGTACCCTACGTTCTTCTCTGTTCCCCTCACAACATGTAAAAAAAGCTTCTATGTAATTATCATCTGGTCTGTCAAGTCTTAAAATACCAGAAATAATTAAAATCTATTGGTTGGCCACCGGTGTACCGCTGCTACTCAATAGATATATCGCAACTGTATTAAGAGGTGTCAGCATTACTGTGTGCACGCGCATCAGTCAACTCCGTGTCGCAACTCACGATCTGATGTACAACTCGTTACACTGACCTCTTTAGTGACCTTTAACTAACTGTAGGCCACAATCACTAGTCGTACGGAGTCTGTGTACATAAAAATAATATACGTGTCAAAATAATGTTGTTAAAATACATAGAAATAGGCCAGTAAGCTTAGCCAAGTTGCCAACGTTATGAATGTTGTCCATTTCCACAATCTCTATCGTCTTATCGTAAGTGATCTTATAAGGCGTATCTCTAAGGCAATAAGCTGTGATGTATAAGACCCAAACTTTGCTATGTAAATATATACAAACATACATACATACATAGATTCTCGCCTGTTTCCCAGAGGGGTAGGCAGACGGATTTCTATTTGCTACGATCCTGACACACTTATCTGGTTTCATTCACTTTCATCACATTCCTCATACACGCTCGCCGCTTTAAGGTGCTCTTAACCTAGCCTTTGACCAGAACGTCTCCGATGTAAACGAGAAACGTTCGCCTAGGTCTTCCCTTTGCGACTGTTCCATTCAGTCTAGCCTTATAAACTTTCTTAGTCAGTCTTTTCTCGTCTATTCTTTCTACACGCCCAAACCAGCTTAACATACGCTTTTCCATTATTGACAGTTCCTATATCCAATTTCATGCCGCATCTCGCTCTAATCACACTATTCCTATTTATACAAATATAAGTCATACTTATTATCGTCTACAGCCTGTCAGACTCCGTGCTGTCAATTCGATTTTCTAACAAAAAGAACGAATTACTCTTTGCCCGATCCAATCGTCAACCCTAAGACCTCGCGATCGATAGCAAACGCAACGCAGACTCATGCCACCGGACTAGCAAAGCCAGTTAGTCGAAAACTTTGGAATTCAAACAAATTATCCGGATATCAGAAATCAAAGTCACATAGTTTCTGAGTAGTAGAGCCTCGCTGATTTCAGCATGAATGGGCCGGCTCGACCGGAGAAGGACTACCTTCTCACAGAATATCGTCGTAAAATAACAGTATTCCTACTGTTGTGTTTCGTTCGGTGAGTGAGAGTGCCGGAGGCCCAATCACCCTCTTTCCCCCTTCCCGCTCTTTCTCCATTCCACTTCCTTTCCTAAAGGGTCGGCAACGCGCAAGTAATGCCTCTGGTGTAGCAAGCGTCCATAGGCTACGGTGACCACTTACCATCAGGTTGTTTGCCACCTTAGTAGTATAAAAAAAAAATAACACGGGACAAATAATGTGCATGTGGTATGAATACAACACAGTATAACCCAATTGAGTCTCAATATCGTCTTAAGCAAATGTTCTTAACACTAATTCATTTTTCAATGAGACATATAATTTTTTTAATTTACGTTTTATATTATTATCACTTTCACTCACACTTATAATTGTACCGTATCGTTCTGTATCATGTAATTCTTTTAACGGTGAAGAAAAACATCGTGAGGAAACCTGCATGTCTAAGAGTTCACAATAATGTTCTCAAAATATTTGTGAAGTCTGCCAACCCGCACTGGGCCAGCGTGGTGGACTATGGCCTAAACCTTCTCACACTGAGAAGAGGCCCGTGCCCAGAGTTTAATAAAGGGCTGATATTATTATAAATCTATGTCCAACATTGTGACCCGTCGTTACTAGGTTGCTTTACACAACAAGTGGTCAACATTAACTGGTATTAATTATGGTCCAAATGAATAAATTAGAAGTATACTCACCATGTAAACCATTAAGCACCAGTTGTCTTCGTTTCACGTCCTTGGGGTGACAGCTGGTGGACAAAAAAGTAACAATTAATATTTCATACTTGTCTTACGTTTACGCGAAAGTTATATATATATATGTATATAATATATATTTAAGTACGTGAAGCAAAAACTTTCTACCCCTTTTTACGAAAATTGCACGAAAGGAGTTTGATATTTAGCACAGTTAAAGTTTATATGGAGAAGAAGGGGCGAATCCTAATAATTTATAAAATATCCATTAGAAATACATTAAATAAATGGGAAAACACTACACGCACACAACCATGTATTGCAGGCGCAGTCGAAACGCGTTCGTAGTATTTTATAGTATATATAAACTTCATTCAAAAGCTAAACGGTCATCTGAGAATGAGATTATTTTAGTAACATACAAAAGATATCGGAACTATTGTAATAATCTGTTAAAAAACTGGACTATAACAAGGCCGAATTAGAAAAGGCAGGCAAAAATAGCAAATTAGTTTGGAAATTCATAAAATCCAGTACTTATTCTGCAAAAAATCAGGAACCTCCGTTAGACTTACTACTCACAGACACAAACCCTCAACAGGCAACCAACAAAGCTGATAACTTTTATGTTAACGTCGGTAAAAACTTAGCAGAAAACATTCCATTCTCAGGTAATCTACTTTTGTCTCCACCCCCCAAATACTATCCGCCAGCCAGGCTTAAATCCTTTGTATTGCTAGAAACTGACATAGACGAAGTTCTTAATGTAATTTCTGGGCTAAAGGACACTTGTGCAGTTAGTTGGGATGTTATCCCTACCAACGTAATCAAAAGATTTAAATGCTTTCTTGCCCAACCTTCAACTCATATATTTCAAATATGTATGACCGAAGGAATATTCCCTAATGTATTAAAAAAAGATGTTGTTATCCCGGTCCATAAGTCCGGAAACAAAAGCGATTTAAACAATTATAGACTAAATTCTATCTTACCAACATTGTCCAAAGTTTTAGAAAAGTTAAACAATAACAACAGATTAATAAAATACTTAGAGGTAAACAATATTCTTTCGGACAGACAGTTTGGATCTAGACCACAACGATCGGGTCATGCGTTTCAACAACTAACTGACCATAGAACAACTAACTTGGATAATGGAATGCATACAATTGGAATCTTCTTGGACCTCGCCAAAGCATTCGACTCTGTTTCGAATTCTATATTGCTTAAAAAGCTCGAATCAGTTGGAATAAGAGGCAAACAGCTACAACTTTTTGCTGACTATCTAACTGATCGATATGAATGTATAAAAATAGGCGAAATCATCAGTGAAGATATTCCAAATACTTCTTTTGGAGTTCCCCAGGGAAGTATTATCGGTCCTACACTTTTACTTATTTACATAAATGATCTGTGTAATTTGTATCTTCGGAACGGGGATAATAATATTATACGCGGATGAAACAGTAATACTGTTCACCGCTCAATCACGCATCGAAGCCTATCAGCGAGCTCCAGAAGGTCTCAATACTATCAGTAAATGGCTCTCGAATAATAGATTAAACCTAAATGCACAAAATACTAAATATATTCACTTTTCAATGCGGAACAAAAACTCACAATTATAATTATCTGCTATCTGCTGACACCGCATGCACTTGCCCCACTTTAGAAGCAACCGATTGTATAAAATTTTTAGGCATTACGCTTGACATTAACCTTAATTTTAGCAAACATATTAATTTATTATGCAATAGAGTACGCAAACTAATATATATTTTTAAGAATCTTCGTAGCGTTGCAAAATTTAAATTACTAAAACAGGGTTATTTAGCATTATGGCAATCAATCATAACCTATTGTGTAACATCGTGGGGTGGAGCATTAAAAACAATATTATTGCCTTAACTGTCCGTCAACTATTTATCCTGCACACTGTCCTTAAACAACATACGCTACTACCTTTTTTACCTACGATCAAAAGAAGGAAAGACTTAGTTTGTGAAAGTTTCCAAACTAAGCATGCTTACATGAAGAGTTTTTTTTTATTCTTTGGGCCTTTTTTGTACAATAAACTAAATAAGTTATTAGATATATATAGCATTAATCATAATCAATGTCACATAGTTTTAACAAAGTACCCAAAAACGCTTACGTATTCAGATACAGAGAAATTGCTAGTATTTGTAAAATATTTTTTTATTGTTTAAGCAATTTTTCATTTATAATTGTTATTGTTTAAAACTATTTTAATTATATGCTTAACTATATATGTTTGCATTACATTTATAAATGTTTTTGTAGACCCTTACTTTTCTAACAGTAGAATAAAAATGTAATATTGAAAACAGCCTGAAACACAGGTCTCTGACCTAATTCAGGTACTTAATACAATGTAAAAACAAACTTCATAAAGATATATTTGTGTGTCCAATATTTAAATTGTATATGTTTTCCTTTAGATTAAATAAAGATTAATGTGAATTTAATACAATAAGTAGCCTGTAATGCATTTTGTAGACTTTCATTTATTGAATAAAATTTATTATTATTATTATTATTATTTTGGCATTGTTCGGCTGATGTAGTACTATTCTTCGTAACTATGGTTACGTATATCAAGTACAAGCTCTGCTTAGTTTGGGCTAGATGGTGTTGTGTATTTGTGGTAGAATATTATTATTATTATTATATCAATATATAATTACATATATCAGCAATATCTTACAGCCAACCTTTGTGTAGATTGGAATGATATACTATTTATATTATAATATATTTACGTATTTATATGTAATAAAGAAAAAAGAAAACAATGTAGCAAGCACTGTACATAATAATTTGTTTGAAAAAGATAGGTAAATAAACCTGTATGTTCGAAATCTAAATGAAATGTGATTATAAGAGTATGGTTCTAGACAGTAAAACCTTAATAACTATTAAACTTAAAATTTTAATCAATTATGGTCAAATTTCGACCATTAGGCGACTACTAGTACATTGCAATTAAGAATGATTAAAACTGTTTATATTTAAGTTTAAACTTTTCCCGACATTTCGCTTGCTGTTCAGCAGCCATGTTAGTTCAGTCTGCGTAAACATGGCTATAAATAATATATAATAATAATAATATAATATTCTATCACATACACACTACACCATCTAGCCCAAACTAAGCAGAGCTTGTATTATGGGTACTAGACAATAGATAAACATACATATATACTTTTTTTTTTGTAAATAAATTATATTATTCATAGAAACACCCAGACCAAGACAAACATCCATGTTCATGCACACAAATGTTTGACTTGTGCGGGAATCGAACCCGCGACCTCAGGCGTGGCAGTCGATTACACTAACCACTACGTCATCGAGGCCGACAAATAGTGTTTATATAAATCGTTTTAATAATTTTAATTGCTTAAATTGTACATAAATTCAATGTCATAGTTAAAAATTATGTAGGTAATAAAAGTGTTTTAAAATTAGCAACGCGACAAAATCCGTATATAGTAGTTTAATTTTAATTTCATACTTGCTCATCAGTCAAGTCTTAGAATACCAGACATATATAAAAATCTATTGTTTCTGGCCGCCGGTGTGTCGCTGCGACTCAATAGGTTATTATCTTTTGATGGGGACCACAACGAAGAGATATTCAGTTTTGGAAGTGTCCATACACTACGGCAATTACTTGCCTTTCTTACAGTAAAGCATAGTATTGCAATTAATACAAAGCTAAAGATAATTTATCGTTGAGCGTTACCTTGTAACGAAACCTGCTTACCAGAGTATTCTTAATAGAACTAAAGGCACCTGCTCTGTAAAACGAGACCAAAATGAACAAAGAGTCCAGGATACCAAGGGCATTTTATTTTTAATATATCGCACTAGGAATAATTCCTGTGTCACGAGGTATTTTACAAACATTCAAACATACAAATAATATCTAGACTCGGCTCAACTATTGCAGATCACACATTGTTTGTCCCGTATGGGGATCGAACCCACAACACATGGCGCGGTGGCCGTGGCGAAGCGATCACGTAGACCACTACTATTATTACAATTAACAGAGTAGTAGGTAGTGCTTGTAAAACATATCTATACTCTATTCAAATAGGCTTGAGACAAAAGGTAAAGAAAGAAAGCAATGTTTCTCAATCAAATGTGCACTCTCGTATCAACAAGTTGACAGGGAATGAAAATGACGGCTATAACCCGACTTATAACAAAATTATACATTCACTACAGAACATTTGTACTAGCCGTACTTTTTGATTTAGCGGTACTACAATGCGTTCTAACTTTGAGAATCATTACATTTTTATGTCACTTTTTTAAACTAGAGTATTTAAAATTCACGTTAAATTATTAAAAGAATTTAATACATTAAAATGATGTGTTTTGATTAATGTGTTTTAATAATACATTGAATTTTAGTATATATGCTGCTTTTAAATGCGATACAATATATTTATAAATATTATATTTTAGCTAGTTTATTGACTTTTGTCTAACTTTATAATATTCACAGTCAAACGTGACGTATTATAAATAACCTTTTTTATTGTTACTTGTTTTTTTTTACATTATGCATTACAAGCAGCGATAGCTCAGTGGAGAGACCAACAGACAGCAATGCAGAGGGTCTCGGGTTCGAACCCACGTCGCGCACCTCTGACTTTCGGAAGTTATATGACTTCGAAATGATGTGCGTATTGATTGACAATTATCGCCTGCTCCGTGCCTCGGAGAGCACGTTAAGCCGTCGGTCCCGGCTGCCATGAACATCTATGGCAGTCGTTATTGGGAAAGTCAGTAGGTACTCTAATATCCTGACACTGGTCTAGCCTTAGGGCGGGTTGCGGAGGTCAGGTTGCAGCCGCTCCGTGTAAAAACTGATATCCAGTCAAATTCGGTTAGACTAGAAAAAGTCGACCCCAAGTGACTTGGGAATAATAAAGGCTAAGGGAGAAGGATTGTTTGTTTACATTTTGTATCAAGTCGAAATGAATAGAGTATAGACTTTGTGTAGATCACAACTACCAGGGCATCATAGCCGCAGAATAATCATCTCCCAAAGCACAATCTGTATACATACCTCCCGCTCTAGGAATAAATCCTGTGTCGCGTGGGACTTTACAAACATTCAAACAAAGAACACATATATTCGGAAAAGCCATTTGTGGACAACAAGAGAACAAGTGGAGCATGTAAAAGAGTTTGTATATTTGGGTACTTTGTTTACAAGGGGTGGTAAACATGAGGGAGATACTGAAAGGAGAACGATTGCTGGAAACAAAGTGAATGGAGCTCTACGCGCGCTTTTATGAACAGTCGAAATGTTTCCGAAAAGGCACGTTTGGCTGTTCATAGAGGACTACTAGTGTCTACACTTATGTATGGAAGTGAAAGTTGGGTATGACAAAAAGCATGAGAGCAGAATAAATGCTGTAGAAATGAGAGCGCTGAGAGACATATGTATATGTGGTGTGACTGAAAGATAGTGAAGATATTCTATAACTACACAATAAATAAAATTGAATTGTCTGTTTGTAATAAGGAATAGCGTGATTAGAGAGAGATGCGGCATGAAAGTGGATATAGTGACAAGAATAGAAAAGGGTATGTTAAGGTGGTCTGGGCATGTAGAAAGAATGGACGAGAAAAAACTGACTAAGAAAGTTTATAAGGCTAGTGTGAATGGAACAATCGAAAAAGGCAGACCTAGGCGAACGTTTCCTGATCAGATCGAAGACGTTCTGGACAAAGGCTAGATTAAGAGCACCTTAAACCGGCGAGCGTCTATAAGAAATGTGATGAAAGTGAATGAAGCCAGAGAAGTGTGTCAGGATCGTAGCAAATGGAAATCTGTAGTCTCTGCCTACCCCTCTGGGAAACAGGCGTGAATCTATGTATGTATGTATCTAAAATTTGTCCCGTGAAGGATTGGAACCTCGGCATAGTAGCAGTGGCGAAGCGACTACATAAGCCACGACGCCATCCGTGCATTAACTTTTTTTAATTGACTTTCGAATTACTTCTCTGTTCAAACGAGCGATGATTACTTATTAAATACACACGTAACTTCGAAAAGTCAGAGGTGCGTGCTTTGGGGTCAAACTCGAGACCTCTGCGTAGCAGTCTAATGGTTTCCCACTAGGCTATCGCTGTGCCACACTAATCCTAACTAATATTATAAAATATAATGTGAGTTTGTTTGTTTGTTACGCTTTCACACCTTAACTTATCGACCGATCATCATGAATTTTCGCATATACGTTGTCAGGGGATCAGAAAAGGACAAAGATACCTATCATCCAGAAAGAAGTACTATTACCAACCCAACCTAGATTTACACGAGCGAAGCCGCGGCGGAATCTAGTAATAAATAGAAATAAAATCTATAATATATTCTATATGTATACAACAAATAAAATTGAATTGTCTGTTTGTAATAGGTCACCTCTAATGGCATAAATATTGATATTGTAGACAATATAAAATTTCTGGGAGTACAAATGGACGCTTTGTTAAACTGGAAACATGAATTGTCTTCTATTGTTAGTACTATAAGTTCAGCCTGCTATGCAATAAGAAGTCTTAGGGATGTTCTCACAATAGCTGAACTGAGGATGGTTTATTTTGCTCTAGTTGAGTCGAAACTGCGGTATAGCATTCAATTCTGGGGAAATAGCTATAATTATAATATAAAAGCAGCCTTCATAATACAAAAGAGAGCCATTAGAACAATGATGTGCATACATCAGACTGAATCATGCATGGACTTTTTTATTAAATTACAGATACTTACTGCACCATCACTTTACATTTTAGTAATTTTGACCAACTTAATAAAACATCTTTCCAAATTCGAGACAGAATCTGAAAGAGCAATACGTCTCAGTACTCGTAGAAAAGATCTACCAATAAGAATACATCCAAAACTGAATGTGGTCAAACATTGTGCTAGTGTACAAGCAGTCACATTGTACAATAAATTACCCTCCGAATTCAAAACAACAGTAAACCATAAGGTTTTTAATAGTAAATTTAAGGAATTTCTTTAAAAAAAATGCTACTACAGCGTGGATGATTATATTAAGGATGCAAATAAAGGCTTATGCATATAAGGCAACAATAATAAGCATATCATAGTTTGTAAGTTCGATATAAAATCTATATTTGTGTTCTTAGAATTTTTTTTTTTGTAGTTTGTTTTTGTTCTATTTCTTGTCGTGTTAGTTTTAAGAATTTTCAACACAAATGTATGTTTGTTCAGAAATAAATTAATCTAATCTAATCTAATCTAATCTAATATCAAACAACTTTTTACTAAATGTATAACAATCGCTTACATAAAAAAAAATCTGTCTGCCAGTCTGTTTGTACCGGCTTATCTCTGAAACGGCTGAACAGATTTTAACATGACTTTCACTGGCAGATAGCTAATCTTATAAGGAGTAATTTAGGCTACATTTATTTAAGAATATTTTTTGTTAAATCCAAGCGGACTAATTCGCGGGTAACAGCTAAAGTATTATATAATAATATATACTTACAAATAAACGACGGCTTGAACACCATTGCAGATCGAACACAATAACTTGTCATTTTAATATAAAGCATTTAAATATGTTATATTTAATTAGATAATTACAACTGGCCTTTAAAGAAAATAAAAAAAAAACAATAACTCATAAAAAAACTAAAATTACATTATAAATTAAATACAGAAATACTGGCCTATTTACAATCAATTTATTATTAAGTTGTAATTATTTAAAATAATCTACTCGTCTGCTCATGCTTTTTGAATCTGTAACAAAAAGAAAAACCTAATTAATTAATTTTAGACATTTCGCCAACTAAGCACTTTATATTCTACTAATATACAAACAAATCCATATTTTTTTTTTGGTTTTTGGTAATGGAAAATTCTGCACTAGGAATCCTGTGTCGCGCGGACTTTACAAACATTCAAACAACGGACACAAAGAACATCCAGACTCGGAACAACCATTTATGGACCTTTATTTTTAGAATTTTGTTTTATAAGGACAGTAATATATGGCATGATGACTGCAACACCTGGTACGTAAATTAATTGTAAAATACTAAAATTATAATTTGATGGCGATTTAAAAGGGTGGCCTTGAGTTTCTTGCAGGTATCTTCTCATAAGCTCAACCTTTTGCCTGAACCTTGCAACTAACATAAATGTAAATTAAGTAAATGTAATAAACTCACTAACCTCTTTGACGTTCATAAGTGTTACTTTGTGACCGAAATGAATAAATGCTTTTTGACTTTGACTTTGTGAATCACACAAATGTTTGACGAACACAAAAACTACAAAGCCGTATTTAAAATCATAAAAGTTTCCGAAGATGTTTGTATGTTTGCTACTCAAACACCCGAAACTCGTTGTACTGATTGGAGTGAAACTTGGCATACAGATAGACCATGTATTGGATTAATACATAAATCTACATTTTATTATACCGCTAATGCTTTTCCATAAGATAATAGTTCAGGTATCCTTGTTACTTTAACAACACTTTAGTTCATAAATTGAACAAGCAGATACCCTTTTATTAATTATAATAAGTAATATCTACATAGTACAAAACAAAGAAGATTCCTGCCGCCTGTACATTTGATCTTTACGCAACGGATTTCAATGCGGTTTCCATCAATAGACAGGGTCACTCAAAAGGAAGGTTTATATGGATAATACATATATAATATGTAACGGGTATTAACGCGATCATGCATAATGTTTACCTTTTTTATGCTTGACGTTTCGACCAGGTTACACCGGCCGTGGTCACAAGCTGACTGGTGCTGCGATGTCATGCAGCACCAGTCAGCTTGTGACCACGGTCAGTCATTATGCATGATCGCGTTAATACCCGTTACATATTATATACATATGTATATTTCATGCAACGCGAAAGTTTAAAAGTTATTATGGATAATACATGTATAGTAGAAAATAATAGCAGCGATAGCTCAATGGGGAGACCAACAGACTGCAATGCAGAGGGTCTCGAGTTCGAACCCACGTCGAGCACCTCTGACTTTCGGAAGTTATATGACTTTTCGAAATTATGTGCGTATTAATTGACAATTATCGCCTGCTCCGTGCCTCGGAGAGCACGTTAAGCCGTCAGTCCCGGCTGCCATGAACATCTATGGCAGTCGTTATTGGGAAAGCCAGTACCCTCTAATATCCAGACACTGGTCTAGCCTTAGGGTATCGTTAGCCTTCGGGTTGCGGAGGTCAGCTGGCAGCCGGTCCGTGTAAAAACTGATATCCAGTCAAATCCGGTTAGACTAGAAAAGCCAAGTGAACTGGGAATAATAAAGGCTAAGGGAGAAGAAGACATGCATAGTAGAGAAAAGCCGAAAATTTCAAAGGTTTACAATGTGATGTCGTATAAAACATGTTTTTATGCGCTTACATTGCAAACGCTGCCTAATCCTTACAAGATAGATCAAAATAATGTACTACGGAGTCATATATCTTAAAAATACCGCGATGGTATATATCTATCTCCTAAGGATAACCCACAGTAACCACTTTTCTTTTACATATTACTAAACAATAATGGGTTATTTACGAAGCTATTTTAACAATAGTTACATACTTGTGCATTTAGTGTAGATTAAAATTGTCCTGTACAGCATACCATTAAAATTAATATCCTAAAAGATATCAGAGATTTAAAATGCGGGGGCAGAGTGGCCGTCAGGCCGTACGTTCCTCCCGGTTGGCAGCCGTATTAGTATCTACATTGCATCCGTGCGAAGACGGGGTAGGTCGCTAGGATAATATAATAGCAGCCCCTATCTTCAAGACCCGAGTAGATAGGGTTTCGAGGGGGAACTATGGGTCTCCCCCTTTGGACCCTTTGTACTGCAGGGTCAGGAAGCCCACTGCGCCTCGAAAGGTGTGTTCTATCGACCGCTGATTAGAGTGCACGGTACCTGACATTGGTGCTGGACTCGCAGGAGTATATGGTTAGCCGCAGAGGACGACATGTTCGTTGCTCGGCAAGTCCGTGGCGTTCAAGTGTCGTTCTCATGCGCGGTAATTCGAACCAGTCGGTCGCGTGAGGCACGGAGTTGCCTTTAGCGAAGTGGCAGCGTGGTGTCGCTGCCACAACGCATCTCGGGCGCTTGCCTGCTCAGCAAGTAAGAGTCATAGCTGGGTGATTCGGGCAATACCCGGCTTGTAGACTAGAAAGGGTAGACGTATGGATTTACGTCGGGAAGTGAGCGTGCCTTACAGCTCCGTTACTATAGTGGAGATATGGGAGGCGGCTTCTCCGTCGGCCACAGCAAGGATATCGTTAGCAACTCTCCGACTTCGCGAGTGGTGAGCGGCTTTATTACTCCGGTACCTATCTGGACAATAGGTAGTGCCACTTGGGTACGAGGTAGCTCGCTTACGAGAACCGGGTCTTAGGATTTGGGGACAAGACCTGTCTATAACTGATCCCTGAAGGTGCTTTCGGGCACAGGAAGGTACAGCGGCTCTCAGTATATACCGAAAAGGTCGGGTAGTGGGAACGCTATATCATAAACTTGAGTAGTCGTAGAGGAAGGGTCTGTCTCTCTGCTGGTTTAAAATTTATTGACAAAATCTAGATTAACGCGAGCTTGCTGCGGGTAAAATCTAGTATACTATTAATAACTTAAATACCGTTTATTAAAATTTCTTACAACAATGTCCGTTCTAGGCATCAAATGGTGAACAAGTTACTTAAAATATGTAGTTATATACATTGTAAATTAATCACTATTATCCGCTTACCATTGCTATATTGTATGAACTACTTAATTACACAAAGATATGTTATAATGAGCAAAATTATCGCAATGTACTTTATTGGTCGATAATCATATAATTATATATACCTACTCATGCGTGTATTTACCAAGAAAGCTAGGCATAAGTGTATTACATCCACATTTTTAACAGCTATTTAAGATACCACTTTAACCTTTAACCAATTGAGTCGCAGCGGAATACCCGTGACCAGAAGCAATATTTTTTTTATTTCTCGTGTTCTAGTACTTGACAGATAAAGGGTAAGTCTTTTATCGCTTACCGGGCAAATTGTCAGAATCCGTACTGCTTAGAATCATGTACCAGAATACTATTAGTATCCTGCTCAGAAATCGCACTCACGACTTCATGACCGCACGTAAACATAAGTGCAAACTTAAGCTACAAGACTATGGAGCTTCTTACGATTAATAAATATACGTAAGATACACTATAGAAGTTGTTTGTTAATAATGTTACTGAAAATACTTTTTTTATTTACTTTTTAATATATGGATTTCAACAGACTTGAGGCATATTTATATTACACCTACACTTTGCCAGATATGGTTTTAGGTCCCAATTAATATGGGGCGAGCCTATTATCGTAACCAACTACGTAGAGGTTTCAATCAAAGGTTTCCTAGAGTAGGCAACCCTGTAGTGTATAGTGTTAGTCGGACTCGATGGCATAGTGTAACCGACTGCCACGCCTGAGGTCGCGGGATCGATTCCCGCACAAGTCTAAATAAGTGTTTTTTATACCTTTTTCTTGTTATTATAGGTACAACAATTGAATATATCTAACAACCTGCAGGATGATGTTAGGGAGGCTGTCTTATTGGAAGATCATGAATCTGCGTCGATGAAAATATTCTTTCTAGTAGTGACAACGAACCTGATCATATCAGGGAGGCTTCTATAGTCCAAAGTGTTTGTGTATGTGGAAGATGCCAAAATAAACCTTCAACCATCTGTAGATGATACAACATCAACACCCAAACTGAAGTTGATGTGTCAAAATTGTACTGATTTAAATAATTAATTATCTGCCTCACAAAGATTAATTAATTAATTAATTAAGAACTATGATTACGGTAATAAAGCCAAATATGTCTACTATTAATTAATAAATAAAATAGGTAAGTATATTCCATATAAGATACTTATATTTTTTGTTAATTTTTCATTGTGAGAGGTTATGTTATTTTGAGATGTTTTTATTGATTTTATACGTTTTTGTGTTTTAGTCATTATTTAGTCAATGTTTTTAAAATATTTATATTCAAACTTGTTCGGCTTGATTCAGATTGAAAGTAGATACCAATAACTCTAGGGTTATTTTATCCCCACGTTGTATGGGTGAGGAGATTTTCTCAACTTGTACATCGAGGGTTAAGTAAAAATCTAATATTGTACGCCTCACACGACCAGGCAGTGTGATCTGATAATGACCATGTGCTATTAAACAATTATAACATCCTGCAACCACTGTTTGGTAATAAATGCATTTGATTTGATTTGTAATTGGTGGCCGCCGTTGGTGGACTTTGGCAATGTATTTTTATTTTAGTTATTCACATAATACTTCTTTTATTACAGGTATTTTTCAACGTATACATAGTATCGAATATGTACGTACGCCTTATAGTTCTATTTCAATATACTCATCTGACTACCGTGATAGTACTGGTACGCTTTTCAACCTTAGTTTGAAAAACGTCTAGTTATAGCACCTTTGGATGGGAAATAGAGACAAAAAGAGTCAACATGAGATGATGGATTAACTCATTGATTAGTCGGTAATTAGACACAATGGCAAAAGCATTGTGTATGTGCCTTGGGTTACAAGTGTTGACCAAAAGATTAAAGCTTAGAAGATAAGTGAAGAGAGTCGATAAGAGATGATGGATTAAATTATAATTTAGTTGGAAACCAGAGACACTGGAAAAACAGTATTGAGCCACAGGTACCGAGTGTTGTCCAAAAGACTAAAGCTTAATAGAAAAGTAAAAAAAGGGAGCCGACGCGACATGTACTCATTGATTATTTGGAAACCAGACACATTAAAAAAGCTTTATGTCCTAGGGTTCGAGTGTTGGCGAAAAGATTAAAGCTTAAAATAAAATCAATTCATTATCAGGTTCAGCTAAAAAAAATGCTGTTATTTTCATATATTAAGTGGATAAAGCAGTCGTTGTCAATTATTTGGTGACGTTAATTATGTGCAGGATCGTTTTTGGAAGTGTTATCTTCTTACAAGAAACTGGCGTAAGACTAGTTCTACTCATTGCGTTACTTACATTTCTTTAGCCAGTTAAGAGCGTTTACGCCTTGAGGCCTGTTCCTAACATCAACGTCGCAAAAAAGTATAATATTTTGAAGGTTTTTAAATGTAATTTATTTCATCCCATATGGTTTCTCTTCACCCATCTAGATTCCTAATTCCAAGGGTCGACAAGAGGCAGATTACACTCAGTAACCGCTCATGACCAGGTGGTCCGTAATAAGGTTTCCTTTATATGTTATTTAGACATCTTAGTGCATACGTATCATGACGTATGTATAATCGTTTGTAAGGAAGTCGTCTTGATAAAAAAAATTAATGGAGATGCTAATTACTTAAGAGCACAGGATAAACTGTTGAGGTGCTCAGACCAACCTTAATTCCATTGGAGGGTTGGGGCACCCCCAGGCACTATGTAGTCTGCGCCAGTAATCGCTTTGTATCCTATCCTATTCTAGGAAAAAGGTACTAAAGATGGGTTGAAAAGGTACTAAATATGGGTTGAAAAGAAAGGTATAGGACAGATACGTATCTGAGCCTTTAGAACTCTTTATTAAAAATGGGTTGAACAGGTACAGCTCTCATTTACTGGCAGTAACAGTTTTACAATTGTATCGCCATATTGCTGAAAGAGAATAGCAATTCCGTGAGCAAACCTGCTCTTTCATACCATCCCCGAATAACTAACAGACGCAAGTTCCTCCATTTAAATTACAGATCGAGTCAGCCGCATGTACCAATTGACATTGGCTGACATAGACTGGATTATGAAGAAGAAAAAATGAAGAAGACCGACTGATGTACCGTAAATTAGTCCAGTGCCTACATCCAGCAGGGAATTGCAGACTAGTTTTTTGATTGATTGCCAGTGCAGTTCATGCCTAAGGTAAATCCAGACTGCCTCATGAAAGTTCAGGGTTTCCTCATAGAAAACATCTTACTAATTCGCAATATGAACTTGAACTTCTGCTGGTAAGTACTGTAGATATCTTTACAGAAATATTGCTAACATGACCTATTGCAATTATTTATAATTGACATTTTAAATTACGGTACTATGTAAGCGACTGTCTCTGTGTCGCAGCTGTAGTTAATTCGACTGTTGTGCAGAAGGTTAACGCGGTGTCCTGCGTTAGCGACGAACGCGACGCGACAAGACACGATGCAATGCGACGCGATGCTACACGCGACAAATGTCCTACGTGATTTTGGACATTACTTCTCGAACCATGGGGACACATTGCAATTTTGCTTGAAAGTTTATACATGAAGAAAATACTTTTAAAAAAAAATAGTAAAATATACGGAAAGAATACAAATATAATATTTTTACAAACATATTTGGCGAATTTCATCATTTATATCCAAAATTAAGAAACGATTATAAAATGTTTAAACAATATTGTGGCGTCTACTTTCGATTACATTATTGCTGCTATTAAGTCTGAATTTGTGAATTACGTAGTTCGTGGTGTCGCATCTGGTCGCCCTCAAAACAAGTACGCGTTACGTCGCGTCTCGCCGCAGACTGCCATATAGGCCGTTGTTTTGATCACGTTCGTCGCGTTCGCAGCGTCGCGTCATGTCGTATTCGTCGCTCACGCAGGACACCCCGTACGAGTTTGATTGCAGAGTTAGGCAGTGTTATTAGGTTTTTCTGTTGAGAAATCCTTAGTAAAAGCATGGACCTGTACCCAGTATAAGGCAATAGGTTGGCCCCTATTGCATAGAACTGAAACTTAACTGTAGTTGGCAAATGGGAGAGTTATATTTTTCTACCTGCCCCTTTAGCACTATAGCTATGAGACATATATGTATGTACTAGAGGGATATCTTGAAAATAGAACCACTTTTCCTCATATTGAAATTTTATATAAAATTCCATTATGCTGTACCAATTTTGATGTATTAAAATTTCTTTTAACATTGTTGCATATAAAATAATTGTACAAAGTTAAACATAGGCCATCTACCCTATTGAGACCTTGTATACATACATATTATGTAGCATGTTGATGGCTGGTTACTAAAACTATGTCAGCTCCTGTCTAATATTTGAAGACCACACAACCACATTACACATTAGGAATAACATGAGATATAAGTGAGATAAAAAAAATTGCATGCAGCATAGCTATATTATTGCTAACTGTAAGTTTTATAGTAATAATGATCTGTGTAACAAAACAAAGTATTTGGACATCCCAATCCAAATACTTCATTTTCTATACTTAAAAAAGATACCTAAGTACAACATTCAATAATAGGAATGTATATTCAAAATACTGGGTATTTTGATAGACTGCATATATTCCTATTTTTACATATAATATCTATAAGAACCCATTCATGTCAAACTGACCTGAAAATGCTGAATATTTTGCATCCGAAGCTGAATATTTTGCATCTATAGTAAGTTGTTATACTCGTTGTCTCTTATCAGAGAATTTTGTTATGGGTAACCTTTTTCTATTGCAATGGTTAGGGTGGCCCATCCAAAGTGAGTGGAGCATACCACTCGTTTGCCAATTGGACAACATGGACATTTATATGATTGGTAGGCTATATGATGGTTTGCAATTTCAGAACTGAAAAGATATTTTTTGTCTTTACAATATAATGTGACAAATTTACAAGGATATGTTCTGCTTGATGATTAGAGACTACTGTTACCTACTGAAGCTATTAGGAGGTATCATACATAGGATATGAAATGTGCATTGATAGGGAGACACTGTGCTATCATTTTAATGGATAAAGTATATCAGTCTCCTGCCAACAGCACAGCACCTCTTTCAGGACCTATGCTGGTGTAATATCTATATTTTAAGCTTAACCATTTATTCCATATATAATATTATTTCGTCTTGATCTTTTATTGAGGCAATTAGCTGAAAAATAGATACAAAGAATAATGTGTTGTGTGTGGATCCCAGGGTTTGAGCATTGGCCAACAGTTTAACCTATTGAGCCGCAGCGGCACACCAGCAGGCACAATAGGTTTTTAATTATGTCTGGCAATCCAAGACTTGACAGGTTAAGTAACTAATACTTACAGAATTTAATATTTTACCCTTTAAAATTATTTAAACCCTGAACATTCTAATTCTGCCTAAAACAAAAGACATAAATATGGTTTTAAACTAGATATATGAACACATTTTTAATTATTCCTTAGATTGTATTTTCTTTTTAATTTTACTTGAAAAGATTGATTTAGGAAACTTTTGTAAAGATTGGTACATGAGTTATCAAATATCTAAGATATAAATTATATTAAATAAGTTACAGCTGAATTAAGACTTCTGTTATGTCTGAAGCATAATGAATAAGTATCATATATGTGGAAAAGACATGTCACCTTAGGCATTAAATTGTCAAAAAAAGATAATGATTTTGTTTATGTAGAGGATTCTAATTTTTGATTGTGTTATGGATTTTCTCCATAATACAATATATTAAAATAGTTTCAGCGGTTTAACCATGAATACGTAACAATGAGACTGTGAGTTTTATGTAATATAAATATGGAGTAAATACATAGTTAATAATTTAGTTATTCATTTAAAACTTATAGCACTTATGTTTGAACTACTGTCATAGTTAGAAATAAATGTGTGGTTACAGTTACAAGGTTCAAGCAAAAGCAAACGGCATACATTTAATGAAAGTCTGTTACTAAGCAGTAATTTGTAAAGCAATCTTAATACAATATACAAATACAAAAATAACAGTATTTTGTAAATTCTGTTGTTTTTATTATATTTTTGTAACAGTCTTGTATAAGCAATACATGACTTTTCTAAAGTTATTCCTGTAGGTACATATGTTCTGCTCAACTACTTCTGAATAATAGGTACAAGTCACCGAAATAACATTATCTATAATTATTTACGCAGTACGAAGAATCAAATTATGTCTGTTTTCTTCAAGGATAATTATCTAAGTTATCTCAGAAAAAATGCAAATCTTTGTGAAATTTGCAGTTTGCAAAACTATTTTTTATGTTACATAGCTTAATATTTTGATTCTGTGATTTCTTTAAAACATTGGGAAAGTGGTTAAATGTGCAATAAATAATCATATTCAAACTCATTTTGCGATTATGGCACTTAGCGTACCATTAAATTATTATTAATTTTAATACATACTCACCTTAGAGTTTAATCCATAAAGTTGTCGACACATATTAACACTCTCACAACACGTAATTTTAACAAGTTTCTAAAACAACAGCCATTTACAGCCATTAAGACATTATTATTTTTGTTAACAACTTTAGAAAAAAAGTTTTCTCAAATGTCACGTCAATCGTCACGTAAATATTTTCATTGAACTGTCAAAATTATATTACCCGATCGAAAAAATGGAACACGAATACGGAACAAGCGTTTATATAAACGCTGCATTATGATTTAGTCGGATTATAATCAAAAGATTGGCGCAAAAACTGAATTGTTTTGTTTTAATTTTTAGCATGCTGTGAGGATATCCAAGTTTTCTGTGTCGAAATTGTTACGCGCCGTAAAGACTGCTATCCGGTTGTAGCGGCCTTCTAATACTGTTCAAGAAATAACGCGAGATAGTATTGGCCGTTCGCTGCCCGCGGCCGGTTTACGTACGGCTTATGTTCAATATTATGTACCTACAATGCCACAATAATTATGGAGACAATTACTGAACAAAATAGTCTCGCTACTGTTTGAAGTCGATTGCGTGTTTTTTAATAGTCGGCTGGCTCAATGACCTTATTTTAATAATGAGATGATCTTAATTATGATGGTATCGTCAGTTTATAAAAAGCGAGCGTGGAATATAAAATTCCATGAACATAAATATTCAACCAATTTTAGGAATTATCCTTTTTATTTTACTACATAATCAGTTTATTTATTGTAAGCATTGATAATGTAAGCCAGATAGGTTTTTAAACGATAGATACTGTTTAATACCTAGGTACATACAAAATTATTAAGCTGAAACAAAAAGGCATATGATTGAACTCCATTGCTGCATCATGGCTACTTATATACGTGACTTTCAACCGTCGCGCGTCGTGGAGTCGTCATGTCCTCACTTTCCAGCTTCCTGTCAGTGAAACACATCCTCGATACTTAGGTACAAATTATATAAATGCGAATGTGCTTGCTGCAGTGCCGGATTATCCTTAAGACAACCTAGGCATATGCCTAGATTCTAGAGGCACGAGAGCCGACGGTACACTTGTCCTCGCCTACCTAATTATTCTGTGAGGCACCTATGTAGTGCTAGCCTAGGACGCTCTCGATACTAAATTTGCCTCAGGTTTGTTGCTTGCGCTTTATTTCATATAGCAAAACGTCAATGTGATTTCTAGCATATCAATTGTGTAAAAGAGTGATATATGCTTTTTATCTTGAAGAAATACACTGTCTTTGTAATATATAGTTTCAGAATCAAAGGGATCAAAGCCGAAAATATATGTTGTTTCATCATTCATCTGAAAAACCTCCACTTCAGGACAGAGAATTCCTCTAAGGTATCCTATCGCTTTCTAGCAACCCTTAACAGGTCTTCGATCCACCTTGTGGTGGTGCCTGCCACTGCTGCGTCTGCCAGTACAAGGCCGCCACAGTACCTAATACTTAAATGTTGATTTCGACGGCAGTATAGCTAACTTGCTCAAGCCTGAATAAGCCCAATTGAGTACCGCCAGCACCACCATAAAGATGATGGTTTCATTTGGAAGACACTGTACAGTCAGCAAATTAGTATGTGCTCCTACACAGGCATTACAACTCCTTTTTATACGGTCGACGCTCGCCTGATGGTAAGGAACTTCAGATCGAATTTTGACTACGGCGACAACCTAAACGGAGATTAGTCATCTGCGCAAGAGATATTACAGTGCATATATGCGTGCGCAAACACAACTGCACTCTAGAGAGTGCTGTCCCATAGACTTATGAGACTGATGAGATTCAATCACTCTCATAAGCCGACACGATAGCAATCCGACACGACCAGAAAGAAATCTGGCGCAGAACCAACAGCTTTACGTGCTTTCCGAGATATTTTTTGACGTTAAGACCACCGTTGGGTTTCAACACCACTGACTTCCGAACTCCAGGCTGCTATTGAGAATTGCTTGATAGATACCGAATAACTTTTTGCTAGGCGTACCCGGGATACAAACCCCAAAAGCTCATGCATAACAATCGCATTCACTACCACTCAATCACCGAGGCAATCAAGGTTGTCATTCGATGGTAACCAGTTACCATAATCTCTAAACGCTAACAAGATGAAATATCAATTCCAAGCTTAAAAAAGGATGCCTTTATCTCTTAAGTAAATAATTACCTATTAGTCGAATACCAGGAAGGCGATTTCATGATAACAAGTTAATTGTCGTACGATCGTGCTGGCAACTTTTTTGGCTATTATATCGTCTCGATCCCGGTAAACAATAGTGATGTCTCGTGCCTCATAAATGATTTGCTATTATATTTTTTACGTCATAGTATCTAGGTATAAAGTACTTCGATTCATGTTTACCTATGACGCTCATCTGCGTTTTATTATCAAATAATCAAGTAACAATTAAAGCATTCTAATAATTTATCAGTATTAGATGCGCCCTGCGGTTTCTGCTGCGTAAGTCCGATGCCGTGAGAATACCTATAGGAATAAAAGTAGCTTATGTGTTAATCCAGGTCTCCAGTTATCTACAAACCAAGTTTTATCGAAATCGGTTTAGTAGTTTTTGCGTGAAAGAGTAACAAACATCCCACCCATTAATTTCGTTCGAATCACTTGAAAATTTCAATTGCTAAAATTGAGTACCTTTTTCTGCGGCTTCGCCTACTCGGGAACAGTACGTTTGAGGATGAAAGGTACTCTAATTCATACTTTGTATCTCTGACAACCTGTATGCGAAATTTCATGATGATCGGTCGAGTAGTTAAGGCGTGAAAACGTAACAAACGAACAAACAAGCTTATATTCTCATTAATATATTAGTTAGGTATAGGATAATCACAAATTACCAGGCGCTACTTATGATAAAAAAATACTTCTGCTAGAACTATTGATGCCATAACTACTGAGGTCCAAGTAAATCTAAACTAATATACTAAGGAGAAAAATAGATTTTAAGTTTGTATGTTTGTTTGTTTATAAGGACTTAACTCAGAAATTATTCAACCGATTTTAAAAGTTCGTTCACGATTGGAAAGCTATATTATCACCGAGTAACATCGGCTATTATGTATATTCACTTTATTTTAAAAAAGTGCAGGTAGGTACATCTTATCTTACCTACTTTTACGCGAGCGGAGACGCGGGCAAAGCTATGAAACAAATAAAATTATAAAAAGGCATGTGATATTTTGTCAGCTCCAGGAGCTTCATCTAAGAACTTGCTATTCTGCCGTCCACTGACTAAAAAGCGGCTGACCACAAAAAGTAATTTTCGAGTAAAAGTAAAAAAGGTGGCAATTAATGTTGCTAGAAAACTAAGCTACCTCTAACCAAGATTGTTAGTTATATATGTAGAAATAGTATAGTATAGCTCAGTGGGGAGACCAACAGACTGCAATGCAGAGGGTCTCGGGTTCGAAGCCACGTCGCGCACCTCTGACTTTCGGAAGTTGTATGACTTTTCGAAATTATGTGCGTATTGATTGACAATTATCGCCTGCTCCGTGCCTCGGAGAGCACGTTAAGCCGTCGGTCCCGGCTGCCATGAACATCTATGGCAGTCGTTATTGGGAAAGTCAGTACCCTCTAATATCCTGACACTGGTCTAGCCTTAGGGCGGGTTGCGGAGATCAGGTGGCAGCCGCTCCGTGTAAAAACTGATATTCAGTCAAATCCGGTTAGACCAGAAAAGCCGACCCCAAGTGACTTGGGAATAATAAAGGCTATGAGAGAAGAGGTTACGTAGAAATAGTATCTATGCATAATGTGGGATATATTTAATTTATAAGTATTTATTATATTTTATTTAAATTACTTTTTTATCTTATAGTCAAGCATTTTTTTAAATTTTCCTGTGCCTACTATAAGTCGGCTAACCATAGCGTAAGTGCTTCATAGCGAAGTATTTTTTGGTAACTATTACGTCTTGTGCCTTTTGAAGAAGTAAATTGAATATGCTTAGTTACAAACCAGCTAAAGGATCTTAACGGCCTAGTAACAAATACTTGGAAGGATAACTTGCCTTGCTTAGAAAGCAGTTAAAGTGACTTAAATGCTTTTAAACTAAGTATTATTCAACATTGTTTTATTTAGAGGCGCTCATAGCCGTTGCACTCACTGATCGGTAAACGATTATCGAGGTTAAGTAACGTTGGGTGCGGTCAGTCTATAGATGGGTGATCGCTTAGTGGCATTTCACATGAGCGTCTCCGTGCTTCGGAGGGCACGTAAAAAGTCGGCCCCGGTTGTTGTCAAATTGACAGCAGTCGTTAAGCCATGTCAGAGGCCTACGGGCGGCTTGAACAACTCTTGACAACAGGTTGGCCACTAACCACACGAAGAGAAAAGAAGAACATTGTTTTATATTTGTTCTCATATTACATAACTAAAACGTGGTTAAATAAGTCTCGCTCACAGTTAAGCTGCCTTTTAAGTAAGCACCTACGGGTAAAAAAATTAAAAGTAAATACTATTTTGTTATAATTAGGTGTTTAATAATTGAAAAAAAGAATGTTACAATATAAAAAACTAAAGAAATATAAAGCTATTAAATAGCTTTATATTATAAAACACAATACACAAATAACTCGTAATAGTTGAATAGGACTGTATCGCTTTTGAAAGCTTATGACACATTTTTCTAAATTCTTAAGACTGCGCCGAGCGAAATGTGCTAAAACAGGCGGTCACAGGTAAGTGAATAAAATCAACACTTTTTGTTTAATACAAATATAAAATATACAACTACCATAACAATGAATGTGTTTACAATAACTCCGTGTAAAAAACTTAAAATAATAAATATTTTTGCTTACAAAATTACGTAAATTTGCACGATAAATGCAAAAACGTAAGCTCGAGTTACGTGATTTTTAGATTACAACAATAGAAATCTTTCCTATTTTACAGCTTAAACTAAACATAAATAATTATATTACAATTTGTCCGTCCCAAATATTTAAGTTATTGGTTGACAATAAAGATACATATTTATAAAAAAAGCACTTCAAATCCTCCATACAAATTTACTATGGCAGCCGCGCGCCGATTTGAATATGCGCCGCACGAGCTCTGTCATTATCTGTCTTACGCTCGGCGCAGTCTTAAGGCCTATTTGGAGATCAAAAATTGCACAATGCTATAAAAATATACTTACCATGTACTACTACCACTTTAAGTATTTAAAAGTTTTTAAATGCTTATGAACTTGTTTTATAAAATAAATCACAGTTTCAATAATTTATACTACTAACTTTATAATTAAATCACAGTATCAATAAAATTTATACTATTAAAATAATCGAAGAAAAATATTAAAAGAATATGTCAAAACTTACAGAAAGACACTTTTCCAGTATTTTATATCAAAAATGTTAATCTTTTGTTCTTTTGTTTTGGTCTGTTTGTTTGTCGTCAGATATTGGTAAATTATTCCAAAATACAATCTTATGTTTAGGGATAACTTTGTTAAAATATTAAGTTTCGTCTCCTCATCTATTTCTTTTTTAAATATTTATCATTTAAAAACTTAAGAGTAACATATTCCTTATTAAAATCATTTTTGTAATGCAGATCATAGCTCCATCGTTTAAAACACACTTGAGCAATTTTTGTGATATTCGCTTTGGGGCTTGAATTTAGTATACGTCGATCTGATATATTATTATCGCAGTTAAAAATACCCTGCGGCTGCATAGATTTAACTTGAACTTCTCCATGATTTGCCGACGCCACTGTATCTTCAAAATCAATGAAATCATAAATACACTTTTTCTTCTTCATGGATAATTCCACCTGATGGTGGAATTGGTCGCAGCTCATATAAGTATGACCTGGTTCGAAGTAATATAGAGTGATAGTGTCTGTGAGGATCAAATCACTGTTTACGAGGTCTGTTAACATCGAAAATAACAGCCATTTTAATTTTGCGCTGTACAATTGTCCAGCCATAGACGAATTGATTTTATATCTCTATATTTCAGGAAAAATGTGCAATAAGCACTCATTATGTCATTTTGCTTACGCTCCGCTATACCATCGTGCCTTATAGCGGCTAAAGGTTTTACATCCTTTGTGACTTTCCCTACTGATGCAAAAGTCTGGTTATAAGTCTGGGGCAAAATAATATGGATTTAAAAGTATCTAGTCGTGGTAACATGATTATGTTTAATAAGTCGCTGCTAAAATATATTTGCTGTGTATTCTATTATAAAGTTTTGTGTAAATTATATAATTCTCTTGCATTTTTGTACTTGTTATGGTGTTTAACCCGTATTGAACATGCATTGCAATCCGGTACAAGTTGCGTTCGAGCATCATGTTTTGTTTCAAGACTGTGTAATCTATTAGGTCTCGCATGTTTCACACTCCTTGTTTCCTAGACGAGTGAACGATATGCTTAGACTATGCAAGTGTTTTCGGTACAACTCATAGCCAAATTTGTGTTCTGGATATTTTGCACAAAAGTCAGAATACATAAATGTAATGTTGATTTCACTGGGCAAGTAACGGCGATGAGGTGCATGTTCCGGACGATAATGCGGAGCAGCAGGATGAAAATACTCAATATGTTCTGTAATAATATCTCTATTGAAAGTAGGAGTTTTAGTGTAATTGACAAGTTTTTTTTTTGAAATGGCTAGTGTCTTCGCCTAGATACGACGCTACTCATGAGGACCCTTGTCACACGCAAACGCGGGCCTGAAGCGATTAACAGCTTTTTAGCCTAGTATTGCTGTTTAGCCGCTCTCTAGGGAAGAATATTTATCTAATACTGATTACAATACATAGCTTAAAAGTGGCTAAAGACGCATAACTGCTTTCTAGCGTGGTTTACTTTATAACTGCTTTATAGTTTAGTTCGAACATTCTAACGGTTATTTGTATAAAACAATACATGAAGGCAGTTAAAGGTACTTAGCGACTTTATAGTCAAGTATTACCGGATAACGTGGTTTTAGTTAAGTAAATTTGTAACAAAATGATACATGAATTGGTGGTTAAAGTATTATAGCTATTCTCAAGAGAAGTATTGTGGCTTATTCGCTTTTATAAAAAGCAAATAATGAACATTGTGTGGTTTACCTGCTCACAAGTTTTCTGTAACTCTAAAAGTATTTATCGTAGAAAAATGATTCTTAGATCAATAGATAGAGAATCGAAAATAGTTTAAGACTACATTAAAAAGTGAAAAACGACCAACTGCGGCTTAACGGCCTTTTTGTCAGTGGACGGCAGTATTGGCAATCATATTCACGAACCGCTTTAACGAAGCAGCGATTTTTTTAATACTCATCATGTGTCAATCCATCTATCAATCGCTTTTTTATGATTACAGTAACCTCTAAACGCTTCGCAACGCAACACAAATTGTTATTCGGTTTTGCAATCCAAATATAAACGGTCCTATATGGATACCCCTTGGTTTAATTGGTCATCTCTCCTTTGGCAGTGTATTTTGTCGTATGATCCGCTAACTGGGCAAGAATTGGAATGATCCACAAATAGTACCTGGTGACTAAACTTGAGAAAACCGCCTAATTTCTGCGCACCGTAAGCTAAAATAATATATCTACACGAATACCTTCGCCCTTACTTAATTTTTAATTAGTCATAATGTTATTTTAAACTTTTTCACTATATTTATTATCAAAGATTTTAAGAAAGCTTTTGTTATGTCTTACATTATAAGCAGTATGAAAATATTGTTTTCTTATTATAAGATTTTATATACCCTTCCATTTTAACCCACCCGATTATTTACAATTTTCACATAATAAAATATTAAGAACAATATAAATACATAGCCTTACAATACGCCACTCTGCTTCGTGCGCACTGTGGTGCCTCGTCCACACAGTGGTACAGGCACCGCGCACTCGGCAGTCATTTATCATAACACACCGTGCCGACTACGACACGCAGACATCCCATTCACAATAATTAGCGACATCTATGTTATTTTATGATAAACAATATTATTTTATATAATGCAAGAATTTGTTCTAACGAAAATACAACATACAACAAATACACATGTCAAGACATGTCAAGACAAGACAAGACAAGACATGTCAAGACATGTCAAGACATGGGTATTTCTCAATGAAAGGACTCAATTCTTTGAGTCCTTTCATTGAGTTATCTATGACACAAAAGTTGGGATTGCCTATCATAATATAAACTAGCGACCCGCCCCGGCTACGCACGGGTAGTACAAAACCTTAACAAATTATTAACTAAGCCTTCCTCATGAATCACTTTGTCTATTGGTGAAAACTGCATGAAAATCCGTTCAGTAGTTTTTGTGTTTAACGCAAACAGACAGACAGACGCAGCGGGGGACTTTATTTTATAATATGTAGTGATCACATACTTACAAAAAACACAAGAAGTAACAGTTGCCAACGTATCCAACCACTTAATAGAGGAAAGCACGTAAAGCCGTTGGTCCTGCGCCTGATCTCTCTCCGGTTGTGTCGGATTACCGTCCCATCGGATCATGAGAGTGAGGGAACAGAGAGTGCACTTGTATTTGCGCACACACTTGTGCACTATAATATCTCCTGCGTAGTTGGCCAGTCTCCGTTAAGACTGGCCGCCGTGCACGAAATCGGTCTGGAGGATATTATTATTATTATTATAGTAAAATAACTTAGAGTTTACACTGTAATAACTCCTAGTATAAATCTTAACTGTATATTATAAATGCGTATGCATGTAATGCGCTTTAACGACTCAACCGATCATCGTAAATTTTTGCATAGGTACTCGTTGTCAAGAAAACAGAAAAGGGCATAGGGTACCCTTCATAAAGAAAAAGTATTGTTATTAAATTAACCTAAATTACACGAACGAAGCCGCGGGCAAAATCTAGTTTTGTATATATTACGATTTTAATATATACACGACTAGATTCTTGAATCTTTGATTAAATACCCTTTCATTGAGTAGCGATGGGCACAACTGCTTTCGAATTTTATCCGAATCCTAATTAATATTATAAATGCGAATGAGAGTTCGTTTGTTTGTTATGCTTTAACACCTTAACTACTCAACCAATCATCGTGAAATTCGATCTCGAACGGAGGACCAATAATACTAATACCAATAATTACAATATTTGCGATCATTACACTTTATGTGCTTTTCCACGTAGTCAATCGATTTCGAACGTTTTGACCAATCGTTATAATATATCTTAATCGATAAGAGCGATATTGCTTTGTAGCTAGTGCTGCAACAATTAATCGGACAACCTCCTGGGCGCCTGCTCCCCGTGTCCTTGGTGGTAAGCAAAAGTAAATAATATATGTATGTATTAGAAGCAAAGAAGAGAGCGCCAGAGTATGATCTTGCTTCACCACAAAATGCCTCTGAACGGCAAATAATACCATTGCACTGAAGTCTCAAGAGCGTCTTGCTATACTACATGGCCAATCGAATTAGTGATTATTCCAGGTGGCCACTTATTTGTGGGAGTTTTCCTCTCGCTGCCGGCCGTGATCAAAGCCATGGTCGACAGCGAGAGGAACTGGATACCTGTTGCATCCTTCTGCGAGGACGTTATCTCGCGGATCCAAGTCGCCGCCGGCGGACTGGGCGGCGCAGGATTGAAGCCACCATAGGGAAAGTGGGAAAACGGGGATCTCCCATCCGCCAGCCTTTGAGTCGGAGTGACGCCCTCTGTCGTGCCGGGGCGTCGCCTTGAAGTTCTTTTCCGCAAGCCTTGCCTGCGTTGGGCATTGTTGGGTGGGTCGCTGATGTAGTTTCAGTTCCAGGTCGCTACGCCATTATAAAAAAAGTTGACTACTCATTACAGGTTTAAGACCTTTTAAAGAATGGCTAACAGCGTAACTTGTAATCCAATCCAGACTGATTTTAGGTCATAGCAGCCAAAACGGACACACGCCATCTGCGCAAGAGGTACCTATTACAGTGCACGTGCTGTTTCATGTTAGAATCCCGAACCCGAAACCTTATGAACAGCAGTCGCGTTCACAACAGATGCACCTAGGCAGTCAAAAAGAGGCGCTCATAGCCAGTTGCAATCACTAACCGGTAAACAATTAGCGAGGTTAAGCAACGTTGGGTGCGGTCAGTCTGTAGATGGGTGACCGCTTAGTGATATTTCATCTGAACGTCTCCGTGTTTCGGAGGGCACGTAAAATGTCGGTCCCGGTTGTTGTCAAATTGACAGCAGTCGTTAAGCCATGTCAGAGGCCTACAGGCGGCTTGAACAACTCTTGACAACAGGTTGGCTACTAACCACACGAAAAGAAAGACGCACAAAACTTTGGCAAGTCAGAGATGCGCGCCTTGGGATCGAACTCGAGGCCTCTGCGTAGCGATCGAACGGTCTGTCGAACTTGACTTAAGATTAATCAGATAAACAATGACCACCTAAAGTTGCGTGAAAGTTAAGTAATAATTACGTAACAGCGGCGGGCTGTTGAACCAAGTTTAATCATAGATTAAGGACTTGAGAGCTATTTAGTTGAGAAGTGACCAAGTTTAAGTTCAAACGCTGTTGCAAGGAACTTTAAAAATCTATACTAATAATATAAAGCTGAAGAGTTTGTTTGTTTGTTTGAACGTGCTAATCTCAGGAACTACTGGTTCGATTTGAAAAATATTTTATTGTTGGATAGCCTATTTATCGAGGAAGGCTATAGGATATAAAACATCACGCTACGACCCACGGGAGCGGCGCAGTAACGATGAACGCGGGTGAAACCGCGGGAACATCTAGTACACACTATACCTACACCTAGACTTGGCACAATCATTTGTCAATCACACAAATAATTGTGCCGTTTGGGATTCGAACCCTCAACTCTCAGAGCGACGATAGTGTGCCATCAATATATCAAATCAATGTATGGAAAGCTAAGGCATAGGTGCTATGTCGATAATTATGAAAGCTCATAGTTTCTTCTGAGTCGTTAAGATTTATAATTTGACAAAAATCATACATATATAGCAGGGATGTTACGAATGCAGATTAACGCCCATAACTTCGAAAAGTCAGAGGTGTGTGACGTCTAACTTTTCGAAGTTATGTGCGTATTAAATAGTAAATTATCACTTGTTTTAACGGTGACGGAAAACATCGTGAGGAAAACTTCATGTGTTAGAGTTGTCCATAAAGTTCTTGAAGATATGTGGAGTCTGCCAATCCGCACTGGTCCAGAGTGATGGCCTATGGCCTTACTCTATTCACACTGATCAGAGGCCAGTGTCCAGCAGTGGCACAAGTTCTATTCGGGGCTGATGTTAAGTTAATTCAAAGAAAGTTAGATACTGCATTAAAAAAAAGCGTATGTAATTACATAATATTGTCTTCTGTTTACGCGAATATTATTCATTGAAATTAAACTACTATATACGGATTTTATCGCGTTGTTTATTTGACACTTTATTACATAATTTTTAAAATTGTCACGGGGAGACTCCCCTTGACCATGGCTGCTGAAAAGCAATCGAAACGTCGGGGGAAAGTGTAAAATTAAATTAAATCTAAACAGTTTTAAGTTTTAATAATAATTTAATTAGCTTAAAAATTAGTAAAGTGTAAAAGTAAAAGTAGTGTAACAGTTTTCAAAATTATGTAATAAAGTGTCAAATGAACAACGCGATAAAATCCGTATATAGTAGTTGAATTTCAGCGTATGTAATTATTATAGTCGGCCTCGATGGCGTAGTGGTTAGTGTAACCGACTGCCACGCCTAAGGTCGCGGGTTCGATTCCCGCACAAATCAAATATTTGTGTGCATGAACATGGATGTTTGTCTTAGTCTGGATGTTTCTATGTATAATATGCATGTATTTACAAAAAAAAAGTATGTAAGTATGTTTATCCATTGTCTAGTACCCATAGTACAAGCTCTGCTTAGTTTGGGCTAGATGGTGTTGTGTGTATGTGGTAGAATATTATATTATATTATGGTAGAATATTATAGTAACATTATATTTAAAATACAAAGTTTTTAACATAATTAGGTATAGCCGCTATTCCATCGGTTCGTCGGGATCTGCTATTTTTCTTCTTTTAGCGTAATGTTCAACTCGTTCTTCTAAACTTTCTGAAAAAAAAGGAAAACGATTGTATTATGCACAGGCGCAGTGATTTAAGTGGTCGCCTCATCACTGCCAACCATCCGAGAATTGTGGGTTCGATCCCATAATTTCAAAAAGTCATATAACTTCCGAAAGTCAGAGGTGCGCGACGTGGGTTCGAACCTGAGACCCCCTGGATTGCAGTCTGTTGGTCTCTCCACTGAGCTATCGCTGCTCTTATATAACCTAAGGTGGCAAACAAGCATATGGCCCACCTGATGGTGCCCGCTCCTTTTCCTTCTCACTTCCTTTTTCTCTTTGTCCTTTCCTATAGGATCGGCAACGCGCAAGTGATGCTTCTGGTGTTGCAGGCGTCCATAGGTCCGTGACCACTTACCATCAGGACAGCCGTAAGCTTGCTTAGTTGTATAAAAAAAAACACAAACAAACATAAAACTAAATCTGTCCTCTAATATTAGTATAGAAGAATGGATGTAAAAGTTTATAAAAATTCTTGTATGTCTGTTATTCAATTACGTGTCAACCGTTGAACGGATTCGGATGAAACTTCGCACAGAGATAGACCAGGCCCTGGATTATCATAAAATACTTTTTACTCATAGAGGACTATTAGTGTCCACACTTATGTATGAAAGTGAAAGTTGGGTATGGCAAAAGAAGCATGAGAGCAGAATGAATGCTGTAGAAATGAGAGCGCTGAGAAATATATGTGGTGTGACTCTGAAAGATAGAATAAGGAATAGTGTGATTAGAGAGAGATTCGGCATGAAAGTGGATATAGTGACAAGAACAGAAAAGGGTATGTTAAGCTGGTTTGGGCATGTAGAAAGAATGGACGAGGAAAGACTGACTAAGAAAGTTTATATGGCTAGTGTGAATGGAACAGTCGCAAGAGGAAGACCTAGGCGAACGTTTCTTGATCAGATCGGAGACGTTCTGGACAAGGGCCCGGTTAAGAGCACCTTGAACCGACGGTCGTGTATGAGGAATGTGATGAAAGTGAATGAAGCCAGAGAAGTGTGTCAGGATCGTAGCAAATGGAAATCCGTAGTCTCTGCCTACCCCTCTGGGAAACAGGCGTGAATCTATGTATGTATGTACTTTTTATCCCAGTCTGTGGGTGCAGGCAAAGCTGCTGGCAGTGACTAGTATCCAATAAATACTTACTACAGGTATCTCTTTCCATCAAAGGCGTATATAGTTTTGGTTTGACTCCTTGCAACAAGCAATCGGCATACGCTATAATTCTGTCTCCCTCCATCTCTATATTTTTGCTATCTGCCTTCTCGCTCGCACTGATTGCGGCGTATTGCGTCTCTAACTCCGCAATGACGTCTTTTATCATCGTTGACCTGAAATAACAAATATGAAAATCTAGTAGAATTAAAGTTGTTTCTATATTGTGTCGAAAACTAGCGATAGCTTAGTGGTCCAACGGTCTGTTGGACTGCCACGCAGAGGTCTCGAGTTCGATCCCAAGGTACCTCCGACTTGTCGAAGTAATGTTCGTATTAAATAGTTAATTATCGCTCGCTTTAACTGTAAAGAAAAACATCGTGAGGAAACCTGCATGTCTCTTACTCTTTGATAAGAAGCCGTTGTAACAGGATAAACTCTGTAACACTGTAAACTGCGTTTCGTTAGTAAGAGTTCCGGCGGGTAATGTTATACCTAGCTACTAGCACTCTACCAGAAACAAGGTTTTTTAAAAAATTTAAATGTGCTATATCCCGAAGACTGCGCCGAGCGTAAGACAGATAATGACAGAGCTCGTGCGGCGCATATTCAAATCGGCGCGCGGCCGCCATAGTCAAATTGTATGGAGGATTTGAAGTGCTTTTTTGATAAATGTGTCTTTATTGTCAACCAATAACTTAAATATTTGAGACGGACAAATTGTAATATAACTATTTATGTTTCGTTTAACTTTAAGCTGTAAAAGAAGATAGATTTCTACTGTAATAATCTAAAAATCACGTAACACGAGCTTACGTTTTTGAATATGCATTTACGTAATTTTATAGGCGAAAATGTTAATTATTTTATGTTTTTTACACGGAGTAATTGTAAGCACATTCATTGTTATGGTAAATGTATATTTTATATTTGTATTAAACAAAAAGTGTTGATTTTATTCACTTAATCGACGCAGTTATCTTATATGGAGGCCAATCAGTGCAGACCGGCGACACTTCGACCCAGTGAGATCTTTTGTGTCGACACTCTCACAATAACGACTGCCATAGATGTTCATGGCAGCCGGGACCAACGGCTTAACGTGCTCTCCGAGGCACGGAGCAGGCGATATTTGTCAATCAATACGCACATAATGTCGAAAAGTCATATAACTTCCGAAAGTCAGCGGTGCGCGCCGTGGGTTCGAACCCTAGACCCTCTGCAATGCAGTCTGTCGGTGTTCCCACTGAGCTATCGCTGCTCTTAGCGCAGTCTTAAGTAATTCTATGGAAAATTTCAGTAAAAATCAAAATTTATCCAGTAGTTTGTTAAAATAAAACTCGTACAGTCAGCGAACATTTAACATTGTACAGTATTTTATACGTTCACGAGAATTAAATTGACATTGAAATTAAAGTACTTCATACGTATTTTATCGCGTATTAAAGTTTAACAGCAGTAGTAGTGTAACAGTTTCTAAATTATGTAATAAAGTGTTAAATAAACAACGCGATAAAATCCGAAAGTAGTTTAGTAAATTATGAATTAAAATTGCTGAGTATTCACATTTCAGAATGTTTATATTTAAATTGTAATTCTATTTCTATCACATATACACAACACCATCTAGCCCAAAGTAAGCAGAGCTTGTACTATGGGTACTAGACAATAGATAAACATACATATATAAACTTTTTTTTTTGTAAATACGTACATATTATACATAGAAACACCCGGACCAAGGCAAACATCCATGTTCACGCCCACAAATGTTTGACTTGTGCGGGAATCGCACCCGCGACCTCAGGTGTGGCAGTCGGTTATACTAACCACTACGCCGTCGAGGCCGAAATTAATTAAAATAACTATTTTATAACTGTTACTGTATTCAAATATGAGGAATTACCATTATAGTTTATAATAAAGCTTGTTTTGTTCTGTTTATTAAAAAGTCGACTCCCGATCTAGGAATATTTCCTGTATCGCGGGAGACTTTACAAACATTCAAACAACGGACACAAAGAACATCCAGACTCGGAACAACCATTTGTGGATCACACAAATTTTTGTCCCGTGTGGTATTCGAATCCACGACACTCGGCGCGATGGCAGTGGCGTGACGACCACTTAAACCATTCCGCCATCCGTGCATTCGTTGATGATGATGTTACATTGAGACCTAAATTATAATTTTTTGGTTTACTTTTTAATGGAGTCGCTAATTCTATCTTATTCAGGCTTCTACGCCATTATTTGACCTTGACCTTAGTAGCATAATTCATAGTTAATTACTACGATAGATAACTATCTCGATGGCATAGCGATAGTGTGAACGCGACTGCTTTGCGCGGTCTCAGGTTCGATCGATTCGGACAAATTGATTAAGGATTATCTGTCAAGATGGCAATAGACTCATCTTTATGGTCTTTAAACCATAGCTGACGACATGTGTATATAATAGACCCCTGCCTATTCCTTCGGGGTTATCCGCGTTAGACTATGTATGTATAAGTACGTACTGTATACTCCTAATGGCCCAATCGTTCTGCAGCTGAGTAATCACGGTGTTTAAATCCTGCTTATCATAGATCCAGGCTGCCTCCAGGTCGTAGGAACAGTGGAACAAGTTCAGAGGAACGTCTAAAGCCATATTGTACTGTGGTTTCCTGAAATATGTAAATATATATTTAAATTAGGTAGGTTAGGTTATAATATAATAATATTCTATCACATACACACAACACCATCTAGCCCAAACTAAGCAGCTTGTATTATGGGTACTAGACAATGGATAAACATACATATATATTTTCTTTTTTGTAAATACATACATATTATACATAGGAACACCCAGACCAAGACAAACATCCATGTTCATGCACACAAATGTTCGACTTGTGCGGTAATCGAACCCATGACCTCAGGCGTGGCAGTCGGTTAAACTAACCACTACGCCACCGAGGCCGACAAAATGTTATGTTAGTAAAATAAAATATAGCCGATGTTAATCGGTGAAAATATAGATTTCTAATGGTGAAATAATTTAAAAAATCAGTCGTGTCGTTTTATAGTTAAATAGTTACAAACAAACACACAAAAATATCTAATATTTCCTCTTCATATATTTTTTTTTTATTGCGTTCGTCTGTGACAGACGAGCCAGCGGCCCGCCTGATAGTAAACGAGAACCGTGGCTCGTACACATGGCTGTGTTTTCTTAGCATTACAGAAGCAATGTCAAAAAAAACACAACCAAGTCGCTGCCTACCGAAAGGAAAAGGGAAATGAAGCAAGATGGGGTCTGTGAAGGGAAGGGTGATTGGGCCTCCGGCGCTCTCACTCACCGAACGAAACATACCAGATACTGTTATTTTACGTCGATCTTCTGTGAGAGGGTGGTACTTCTCCGGTCGAGCCGGCCCATTCGTGCTGCAACCAGCGTGGCCCTACCACTCAAGTATAGATACTAGTATTATATTATCTGTGGTATAGAAGAGTGGCCGTAAGTTTTTGGCAGGTATTTTTTCATAGGCTCAGCTTTTTGCCTGAACTTAGCAACTAACATGTGTAAATTCAATAAATTAAGCAAACTTACCAACCCCTTTTGACGTTCATAAGTGTTACTAATGACCTAAATGAATAAATGATTTTTGACTAGGATTCGATTTCATATTTGGGAAACGTTGTTGGAATTTTCTGTTAAGAAAATCTTATTACTCAATATTTTATTGCATTACATAATTTAATACAAAGGTCTATGGACATTATGGACCCTGTCGGGCACTGAAAATTATAGTACGTTTCAAATATGAAGTTCCACTTGACAGATGATCTTTGAACAGCAATAATGAAGAGACCGTTTCAATCGTAATATTGCGAAATCGATAACCGATTAACTTTCTAAATAAACTGTAATCGTGGGTTTAGAATCGAAACAGAAAAAAAAAAGTGGTAAGTAAATCCAAGTTTGACATACTTATCGAAATAATAGTTACATCAAAGTTATATATATGACATGTACACTTATAAAAAAGATCTGGGCTTATCCTTGACTAGCTGTTGCCCGCGACTTCGTCCGCGTGGACTTTAATTTATTACCCAATACCTACTTTTAATTTGTTATCTAATTTTAATATATAAAACTACAACTAAAGAAATTAATAAGTCTTACTACACCTATATAGGTGTAGTTAACTATATATATAGCTAATACTTAAAAACGACCTACTAATATTTAGAAACTACCTACTATATCTAAAGAATTATATCTTTTGAATGAAATGTCCGATTTTAATAATTTATAAAGTATTTTACAGTTATTAAAACGGTATTTAATAAAATATCATTCATAATATATCAATAAAATATCAGGTATGAATAATAATTTAATTATTGTCGGCATTTTATCAACTTTTAAAATGTAAAAAAGTAGTTATAGTAGCATAACTACAGTAGTTGGACATATGGTATCGCGGACTTTTTTGTAGATATTGATACATTCTATAATACTGTAGAACATTTTTTTGTTCTATCATCAATAGTTTCCGCAGCGCACGCGATGACACATTTTTGATGACTAATTTTTTCACACCTTGTATTATATTATTGCATTTTTATTAAGGAACCCTATTTTTTTTGAAAATGTAATATAGCCTATGTCACTCAGTGAAGAAGCAGCTTTCTAATGGTGAAAGAATTTTTGAAATCGATCCAATAGTTTTTGTGTGAAAACATTACAAACATACATACAAAAACACAAATGTTTCCTCTTTATAATATTAGTTTAGATTAATTTCTAGTATGACGTATTACTCTATACTTAGTGTAAGGGTGAAATAAATGTGGTATAACAGATTTTAATTGGCAGGGGCTACTCTTTAATAACAATCGAATATTTTAACCATACGTCCAATATCGCATCCTCAAATCCATTTTTTGTAAAGTAAAGTAAAGTAAATATTTTAAGGGTTTAGGGGGCAGAATGGGATTTAAGGTACATTGCAACCTAATAATAAATAATACCAAATACAAATTTACAAAAGTATATCTCAGACAACTGTTTTTACCACGAATTAGTTCGATTTTATCCGATTCATACAGGCGCGTCACTATGACTGAATGTAAAAAAATTACCGTAGTGCGTGCGTAACTGGCCATGGTATTGTAGTAAGATGTTATTTTATTTCAAAGTTTAAATTATTTAAGTTTAATATCAATAAGAATTATTAGTTGGTTATGCTTATAAAACAATTACATCAGATTTCGTATGGATTCTAATTATTTTTAAATAGTCTTTAGTACCATAAGTAATCATTGTCGGCCTCGATGGCGTAGTGGTTAGTGTAACCGACTGCCACGCCCGAGGTCGCGGGTTCGATTCCCGCACAAGTCAAACATTTGTGTGCATGAACATGGCTGTTTGTCTTGGTCTGGGTGTTTCTATGTATAATATATATGTATTTACAAAAAAAAAAGTATATATGTATGTTTATCCATTGTCTAGAACCCATAGTACAAGCTCTGCTTAGTTTGGGCTAGATGGTGTTGTGTGTATGTGGTAGAATATTATTATTATTATTATTATTGTTTATTTAAGCAATTTATATGTAATGTCCCAAGTTACGTGCTATAAAGTGTCAAAAGGGACTTCGTATTTGAAACAAACTATACTGTAGGTCTAAGTAGCAATCAAAATAATTTTCTTTAAAGTGTATAGAGCGATAGTATACTGCGTGCCTTGGGATCAAACCCGAGACCTCCGTGTGGCAGTCCAACGGTCTTCCTCCTCCAGACCGAATTTCGGTCACGGCAACCAATTTTAACGGAGTGCACTCTCTGTTCCCTCACTCTCATGATCCGATGGGACGGTAATCCGACACGACCGGAGAGAGATCAGGCGCAGGACCAACGGCTTTACGTGCTTTCTGAAGCACGGATTACGACATTAGTAACTTAAAACTACTTTTTTGACTGCACGTATGGCGTAGTTGGTTTAAGTGGTCGCTTCGCCACTGCCACCGCGCCGAGAATTGTGGATTCGAATCCCACACGGGACAAAATTTTGTGTGATCTATAAATGGTGGTCACGAGTTTGGATGTTCTTTGTGTCCGTTGTTTGAATGTTAGTAAAGGTCCCCGCGATACAGAAATTATTCCTAGTCCGGGAGTAGTCTGTTAAAAAAAGAAGGAATAATGAACCAGTGTATGTAGTTCTTACCTCGGATTCTTCTCAACATCCAGCAATTGAGTAACGACATCAGGAGGCTCCCTCCCCTGTCCTACCAGCAGGAGTACTCCCATGATACAGCGTATTTGATGCCAGAGGAACGCATTGCCTTCGATTAGCAAATAGTACATTGATGTAGCTATAACAAAATAAATAAATTTATAAATTTTTTATTAATTTGCTTTTGCCTGCGGTTTTGCACGGGAACAGTAGTATATTGTGGACTAGCTTATGCTCGTGGCTTCACTCTAAAAGTAGGTTAGATTAGGTGTAACAGTACTTAGCCTATGTTACTCGGTGATAATTTAGCTTTCTAATGGTGAAAGATTTTTTAGAATCGGTTTAGTAGTTTTTGAGTTAAAGCCTCACAAAGAAACATACAAACAAACGGACATACAAACATAAATCAAATCTTTCCTCTTTATAATATTAGTATAGATGAAACAATTTTAAATTGGTCTCGTAGCTTTTTAAACAATTTATTACAACAAAAATATAAATCTTTCATTTTTACAAAATTAGCATAAATACATATAACAATGCTGTGTTCTAAGATTATCTACTACTATAAGATTATCTATCAGATATATAGCTTTTGTCCGCGGTTTTGCTCGCTCAAGAACACTACTTTTTTCTGGATAAAAGGTACCGTATGTTCTTTTCTGCATCTCTGAAAATGTGTATGCGAAATAGAGTCGAGTATTTAAGACGTAAAAACATAAAAAACAAACTTACATACTAACCAATATTATAAATGCGAATGTGAGTTTGTTTGTTACGCGTTTATGCCCTAACTACTCGACAGATCATCATGAAATTTCGCATACACGTTGTCAGAGGTACAGAAAAAGACATAGGATTCCTTTCATCAAGAAAAAGTATTATTTCCGAGGGATAGCTAGACCTAACTAATATTATAAATACGAATGTGAGTTTGTTACGTTTTCACGCCTTAACTACTCGACCGATCATCATGCAAATTCGTATACACGTGGCCAGGGGTACAGAAAACCATCTAGGAAGTAGCAGACGAATTCGCGTGCAAGAGCCAGTATTAAATAAAACTAACGTTCTTTCGTATCCGTATCTAGTACGGGCAGAATTTCGGCCTTAATCAGCTGTCTTTGAAACTGCATGACTCCATTCCCAACGTCCATTTTGCAAAGATTTCGATAGTCATTGGACCCCAACAGTCTTGTGCAGGCATCGCTCATAGCAGCCAAGTCCAAAGACGAGCGGGGAAAGTAGTATTTATATTGGCGTTTCTGGCAGTCGAATCTGTGAAATAAATTTGTTTTAGCGACATCTAGTGGTGAAAAGTGCAACTATAATAGTAGCGACATCTAGCGAGTTGTGTTGTGCAATAAAACCTGGAAGAACTTGAAGATATCACTACTTAATTTTAATTAAGTAATATGTTGTTCCATCCATTTCTCATGCAACGAACCGCTGTTTTTTTATATCGTATCTATCTATATATATCTATGTATAGGTAGTTGGAGAGTTACATAGGTCATGCCAGCCAGCTGGGAACAGTAAGTACATATTTTTTTAACTTTTTATTTTGCTTGTAATGACCACACTCCGCCTGATGGTAAGCGTTCATGTGGTCCAAGAGCAGTGGCCTCCACACATCCTCATAGCAGCCGAGGCGATGTTGAGGTCTCTACTTTGACGGCCTTAGGTGCTTTTTCACGCCCAAAGGACCCAGGATTGAAGGAAGAAGGAAACACGTGCCTTGGCAGAGAATTCCATGTCTTGTTCGTTCGGCAGAGATATTGCTAGGAATGCTGTAACAATGCCGCGGGTAAAAGCTAGCTTATACTAAAACTACTATTATAAGGAGGTATTTGATTTTTGTATGTAAGAAGATTCTAAAATTCCTTGACTTATAGCTAGTTACATTATCCCTGAGTCAGATTAGTTACGCTTTAATAACTATGTACCACGCTAGCGAAAGTTCGTAATTCTGTTCGTATGTTAAATATATTGTTACGAAAATAAATATAAAATAGTTGTTTACTCAATCATGCGTAAGAAGTTGTTGAGACTGCGCCGAGCGTAAGACAGATAAGAACAGAGCTCGTGCGGCGCATATACAAATCGGCGCGCGGCCGCCATATTAAAATTGTATGGAGGATTTGAAGTGCTTTTTTGATAAATATGTATCTTTATTGTCAACCAATAACTTAAATATTTAGGACGGACAAATTGTAATATAACTATTTATGTTTCGTTTAAGCTGTAAAATAGGATAGATTTCTACTGTTATAATCTAAAAAACACGTAACACGAGCTTACGTTTTTGCATTTTTCATGCAAATTTACGTAATTTTGTGGGCGAAAATATTAATTATTTTAAGTTTTTTACACGGAATAATAATTGTAAACACATTCATTGTTATGGTATCCAATTAACTGTGACCGCCTGTTTTGGCACATTTCGCTCGGCGCAGTCTTAAATCTTTTGTTTAAAACTTGGCAAGACCATGTCCTTGATTAACACACTTCTTATCCTGATATGCGTTTTAGTGGGATGCCCGCGTACGAAGCCATAGGCGAATGCTAGTTTAAAAGGAACTAAGCACATACATTTATATAGTCTTATGACTTTATCCCCGATGGGGTAAGAAGGGTGAATTACACTCACATTTCGCCAACTATGATTTCCCCTCTCAATAATCCCTCGCAATAAAGGGTGAGCCTGTGACCGTACCAGACAAACCACTTTTCATTCTGCTGCTATGAATTCCTTAATAGCAAAACCCAATAAATAATACGTTGCCCGACCCAGTAATCGAATTCGAGACCTCATGCACAGTAGTCGCATTCACGACCACGCCACTGAGACAGTACTTACTTCTAAACATACCTCGCACTAAAATCCTTGTTCTCCAAAGGTATAGGTTTCCAGGCCACAGTTCTAATGTCCTTAGGTAGTAGTCTGTTCAACATTTTACAGTAAGGTAGCTCATTAGCCAAGGATTCTGGTGTATTCTGCTGCTCTTCTGGGTGTTTACTTCGTACGGATATCGAGATAACCTGTGGCAAAGAATAAAAGGATTTATATATTAAAGTCTATTCCAATAGAATTTGAGAAGATGGTAAACAACTTTTAGTGACTTTTATCATAAATATTTATCTGTAAAATAATCTTATGGATATTTATCAAAAGGAGGACTTTCATACGGCTTATTGTATTCATTAACTACATTTCAAAGAGAGTTTGGATTTTCTAAACGACTTTGTTTTTAATTAGGCATGAAACGATTGTTTACATAAAATATTAATTCTATTGGGACAGAGTATACATAACTAGTTGACCCGGCAAACATTGTTCTGCCATATAAATTATTTCTTAGCGGTATGTAATATACTTTACGAACTATTCTCATACCTATCAAATATACATAAAAAAATCATAAAAATCGCTCGAGCCATTTCGGAAGAGTGCGACCACAAGCACCGTGACACGAGATTTTTATATATACCTATAGATATATTACGTTTGAATGTTATTACATTAAAATAGGCATATTGACAGGGTTAAAAATAAGTGATTCTAATTAGTCCAACGTTTAGATTAGAAAAAATATTGGACACCTATTTTTAGTTCTAACAAAAAGAATAAAAGTTGAGTAAGATAGAACACATTAAAGTTCGGGACTGTACCGACAAGTGACGTGAACGGAAATTTAAACGAGTTGTATCCCTGTTGTTATTAGTTTGTGGGACAAAAGAAATACGTATCCAATATTTTTTCCTAATCAGACGGACTAATAATTTTTTTTGTCATCATGCCTTTTATACTGCTTCATACAAAGTTTAGCGCGTTGCTTTTTTTTAACACTAATATTACATCGTTTTGAATCTTTAAACTACTATTTTATTTGTCGGCCTCGGTGGCGTAGTGGTTAGTGTAACCGACTGCCACGCCTGAGGTCGCGGGTTCGATTCCCGCACAAGTCAAACATTTGTGTGCATGAACATGGATGTTTGTCTTGGTCTGGGTGTTTCTATGTATAATATGAATGTATTTACAAAAAAAAAGTATATATGCATGTTTATCCATTGTCTAGTACCCATAGTACAAGCTCTGCTAAGTTTGGGCTAGATGGTGTTGTGTGTATGTGATAGAATATTATATTATTATATTATATTATTATTATTACTTACTTGTTCAGTAACTAGTAAGTGTTCAACAATAGTAGTTTTACTTTTATTATTAGTTGTTATAGCGGCAATAGAAATACACACTCTGAAAATTTCATCTATCATCACCTATTACGGTTCATGAGATACAGCCCGCTGGCAGATAAACATTAGACAGCACCTTTCGGTACGGAACCCTAAAGAGTTTATAATCTGTAATTACTGCTGCAAATCGATGGACTGTAATGCAGAAGTCTCGAGTTCAATCCCAAGACACATCTTACTTTTTGAAGTTATGTGAAATTAAATCTTTAAATATCGATCGATCTGTTTTTTCTTTCGCGGTGGACTAAAGAACTTAATGTTTCTTCTTAGTATGAGAAGGTTTAGACACTCTTCTCATACTAAGAAAAGGTATGTGTTTATTGGGATAGTTTATAAACACGACTGATATTAATATTACCTTAGCCATACTAATATTATACATGCGATAGTAACTCTGCCTGTCTATTATGCTTTCACAGTTAAATTACTCAAACGATTTTGATGAGATTTGGCAAATTCAATTCAAATCAAATTCTGTGTTATTTTACGAGACCATACATCCATAGCAGAAGTAGTAGTAAGACATAAACTAGTGCATACTTCTTTTTTGTTCCATTGTGGGTAAAGGTTTTTTTTGTAATAAGAGACATTAGACCATAACCAACCGCTGGCTAACTGGCAAATGGCAGATATCACAACTTTTTAGAACATTGTGAAGTTAATACAGTCATTTGGTAGTTTTACCTGAAAAGAATTCCGGGAGTTTTGAAAATTGGTAGTTTTATAGATTTCAATTTGTTCTTTCCGAATTTTATTTTACGTAAATATACGAAAAACATTTGTTGGTGTAGATGAATAAAAGATTTTACAAAAATAATCTTATTACATAAATTGTATGAATTTTCCTCTAGTTTAATTTTGTATAAATGTTCTTATCGTAAAATGAGTTGGAAAGGAGATATAGTGAAAAAACTGCTATCAGGCGCCATTTTCAATATGGCGGCGCGAGCGGCAAAGGTGACAAAGAAATTCGGAAAGAGCACATCGTAATTTATAAAACTACCAATTTTTAAAATTCCTGGAAATCTTTCCAGGTATCACCTTTATTTCGGACCGAATGACATTACTATGTACTCTCAGACTTAAACATGAAGACTACGATAGAAATTTATGAATACAATTTTATTGTAATATGCCGACTATTTGCAGCTTTGTTTACAAATATTGAAAGGACAGACACAAGAAACAGCTAGACCAAGAACAATTATTTGAAGATACAATATTTTGTGTCATGTAGCGATCAAACCCAGAGTACCTTGTGCATAGGCAAGCAACCACTCAATAGAATAGAATAGAATAGAATAGAATAGCATTTATTTGCAAATATGGGTAATACATAAGAAGGTAATAGATTTACATCAGAGTTCTGCCATATTTCACCGTTCGGCATGCAAACATTTTTCTTATATACTTTAAATTGCTAACATTTAAATTCATATTGATAAATTAAAAATTAAAAAATTATTACATTTCAAATTTCATTAAGTGTCAACTTAATTATTACTATATTAAATAAATTATGTCATTCTCATTAAATAAAAATCTCAAATTTTCATTAAAAAAAAAAAAAAAAATAAGCTTAATTATTACATTATACATAAATAAAACAATAATGTTCAAATGTAAATTGTCAGCAAGTCTAAATAAAATATAAAAAGAAATAAAATAAAAAAAAAATCTTGGCCACCCAGCTCTCATTTCCACCATGTAAATATACAATTGGCTTGAACCGTTACCTGTCCAAAAGAACTAACACCTTTATCTGTCCTCCCACAGCGATGATAGTTTGATTTCTCCCTATCCTCTATAAGACATGATTTGGTCAATGCGTAGAAAAGATGGTGCTCAATTGTATTGTCCGTGTCTTCTTGGACCACAAAGCCATGGTAATCCCAACCGAAGTAGACAATGTGGAGTAGGACTCGCCTGTAGTGGCATCTGGAATATGTTTGTAATATATTTTAGCACTTTATTATTATTCTGGCTGCTGATTTAAAGCACCCTTGGTGGCAAGGCAGTAATGTATGCCACTGCTGTGCATCTAGGCTCATTAAGATTTAAGGAGTCTGCCCACTACATCATCTCATACCATGACGGTGCTAGGAACGTATCAGACACGAAAAGCAACATGATACGCCCTGCTGTAGGAACTGCTGGTCAGTGATGGCACGGTCTAGTGGGCATAGTCTTATACATTTCCTTACACAGAATATTTTTTTGCCAGACACGTTCCTAGCACGGTCATGGTACGAGACGTGGTAGTGGGCAGACTCTTTAAGGCTGCACTGTCAGTGGTTGTCCACTGTCAGTGCAGCCTTAGTAGAGACACATAGCAAACACATTCACAAGATTACAACTGATATGTATGAGATTTCAGTTTTAAATTTCTGCTCAAATCAAAGATTTATTGCCTTTTCTTTATAATTCACAGTAGCACTTGACCTGGAAGTGTGCCTAGTTGATAGCAGTGAGCTCACACCTTATTATTAAGAATCAATGTCCATAGCTAGTACAATGTGGGTGTAATATACCTCCCCCTTAATATTATTATTTCATTGTATTATTAAAGTGCCAGTAGCAATTTAGTATTAAGCTAGTTGTAATAATAGAGAGACATAATATCAGTGTGTCATATTTGCCTTGTTCCTTATTTGTCAGCAGCAATTTATAATAGGTATGGCCATTCACACTTTGCAGTTGATACCCTGGTATTGCTTATTTCCATAAGTTATAGTATTGCCATCACTGTTATTTAAAAAAGTAATTTTTCTTCTTATATTGCTGGTAATCCAAATTGTATCAGCCTCGAATTCAGGTATGGGTTTTGGATTATCAGAAATAGAAAACAATGCTACACTAGTATTCAATGTCCATAAGTGTTACTTTGTTACCTAAATGAATAAATTATTTTTATTGTTGTAGCTTTGTACAATGGGTGGGCAGTGCAATAATATGTGATACTAGTGCAGTATTGAAGATTGTAAAGAGTGGAGATGGAAAGAGTTACCAGCCTGATTAATTTCATATAAGCTCTAGAGCTTATATGTATTGTTAGCTTAACTTTAAGCAGCTATATTGTGTATGCAGTATGATGATATATTAAGTAGATAATAAATTAACTATGAGATAATTAAGTAAGTAGTTAACTTACTTTCTAAAATCAAAAGGTCTTGCTTGTTTTTTCCTAACATTTGTTTTACTTTTGTCGTCATTTGAACGGTTTACACCAACTATATTCTTCAATTTAAGATTATCAGCTTCTAACTGAATGATCTTTTCAATAAGTTCCTGCAAAAGTTTCAAAAGTATTATAAAAGTTGTTGTCAATAGGTTAGGTTAATATTTTAGTTCATTACAAGGTAAATATACATTTTTATTTAAGTTTGATAATTCTTCTTCAGTTAAACTGTTATTTTGCTTCTCTTTTGGTAGTGTTTTATCCATTATTAATTATAAAACAGCTTAAACCTCTATTTTGATTAAGCACTACGTTTGTTGAATGAAAATGACGGACGTTTCTGACATGTTATTATTGCATTTGACAGCTAACTATCGTTCATAAATGTGTATCCGTTTCGAAACCAAAAGTATAAACAAACATATAATTGATAGATGATTCTAAATATTTAGTGCTGTAATAAAATAACAGTAGTAGAATTTCCAGCCAAGCTACCTGACAAGTACTTTGACCTAATAATAATCATTGGTAATTCTTTAGGACACGCCACCACTATGGAATTCCACGCAATAAACATTGGCATTCCAACACACCATTTTACTTTTTAAATTATTTATAGACGGCACACACTTTCATGTATGCTACACATGGTTTCAAGTGCCACTATAGACTAAATTGTGAATAGACGCACTATATACCTAGTCAACTAGGTCACTGGAGTTCACTGTACTTTTTGATTCCGTGCAATAAAATTGCGCCATCGTGTAATTCCGAGTTCAATGCCTGAGTTAGCTAAATATTTATTAGATTTACTGTTATATGGACATTGTCTGTAGAAATGCGCTTTGTGGACAGCGATAAGCTCGCTCACTATAATTATAGGTGTTTTGTATAATTATACCTAACCAATCGAGGATAGGTATACATAAAGGTCTAATGCTGCGAGTCTTCGGTTGGGCTAGGTTGGACAACGACCCCCGACCTCTCGTTGCCGACCGTCGTATCCAGGATGGTCGGCGACGACAGGTGCTGGGGCGCAATGAGGTCCTTCTGCGAGACTGTCATCTCGCAGAAGGAGGCGGCGGAACGGGGGCGTGAGGATGATCCTTACGCCCCGGAAGTCCGCCGCCGGAGGAGAGGGCGCAGGAGACGCGCTTTTGTCGCTCTCCTGCCCCCCACTTAAGGGTTCCGGGTGGCAAGGCCTGAGGGGACCCTGCCACCCGTAAATTAGGAACCCCGAGAGGGCGCGCGCGGTGTTCCCGCGCGCCTTCTAACGTCGAAAGGGGAGAGCGGTCAGGCTCTCCCCTGGGGACGAGAGGTGGCCGGGTCCGTTTGACCCGGCCCACACCCACATGAGGGGGCTTGCTATGGATGAATCCTTCAAGAGCTCCCAACTGGCCCCCCCTATTGGGTGAGAGAGGGAACACCCCAGGTTTTTTAGTGGGTAGACCAGCGCGTCTTGCTGGGAGTCCCACACTCCCCCGCCGGTGCCGTCCCCTAGCCGGCGGGCAGTGCATGAAGCATTTTTCCTGGGAAACAAAAAAAAAAAAAAAAAAAAGGTTGGACAACGACGAATTTTAGACTAGGTCAAAATCAAGACAATAACATTCTTGACCTATACCGAGACTGGGTAAAGCCTTAATAAAAAATATCGATTTCCATTCATAATAACTCTTCAAATTTGTAATAATGAGCTAAGCATACGTGTACACTGTACGTGTATAATGAGTTAGTAAATCGCAGCGTAAAACAATACTGCAACACGTTATACAATTTAATTATTGGTTAGTTAATTTGTGCAACCACGATAATGATAATTGCTTTGTAGGTAGAATGTAGTAGTTAACCACAGGAGGAAGCGACTGCGGCGGCATCCCTTAGCATTTTGCGCCTAAATTTGCCACCAAACCCGAAAGTTCCGGGTTTGAATCTCGGCTCGAGTAAAGTAATGTTATTTGATTTATCTGTTATAAAAATCTGTAGCTAAATGTCAACTGTGTCCGACAATTACTAAAAGATATGATTGCGCAGACAGGATGCAGATTGGCAGGCATCGTTTTCTCCGAGAGCACTATGTAGAACTGTCAGAAATGCAGGATTCCTCATGATGAGTTCCTTAATTTTAAAGCAAGCAAAAATTAACTATTTGGTACGCAGATAGTTTCGGAAAGTTATAGTGCGCGCCTTCGTATCGAACTCGATACCCCTGCGTGGCAGTACAACGGCTTTCCCTAGCCTATAGGTGCTAATAATAATGTAATAATCTATTCAGCAACAACGTATAATCATAACGCGCCATCTAGTATTATTGTTATTTAAAATAAACGTGGCACGCTGGCGCCATTGCGGTTTTATTTAATTTGATTGTTCAGTGGCAACAAATAAAGCAATGTTCGAATAGGTTGTGTTAAACATAGCCACATGCCTATCCGAATAGGAAGGTAGCACTGCACTGTAAGCTCATTTCGCCAGAAAAGGCTACAGGATTTTTTTAGATATTTTGTTTTTGTTTATTGTATTCTCTGCATTACAATACAACGGTCTCCCACTAGGCTTGCTATAATAAATAGACAAGCCTTAAGTCTTGCATAGGACCTTAGTCTTTTCCTGTATGATTAAAGCTGTCTCTGATAATTCTTTAGATAGGTGAAACATATATAGGTATACTATCAAAGCTGATAGGTTATATAACACAATAATTTTACTATGAAGTACATATTGTGGGCATAAGGTCATCTATTTTCTTACAACTAAATAATAAAGTGCGGTACAATAATAAAAACTCTTTAACGAAAATAGCTGCATGTCGATACATAAATTATTTGAGACGATTCCTCAATAGCGTTCCAGATTTAGAACTAAACTAATATTATAGTACCTTGACTATTGGGACCAAGAATTTATTAGAGTGGTTTTTCTTGATACCCTTTTCGGTTTCTAAATTGAGAATTACATTGTGGCGACTCCGCACAAACGAAGAAGTTCAGGCTACTTTCAACAGATGGCGCTACATACGCTTAAATGACGTCACAATTCTGCATCGCACAAGTGGAGTTTACATAGGGACTAACTATATATACAAGCTCCTGACATCAACCGTTAGGCCGCAGCCCGCCAGGCACGATCAACCAGCCTGATCGGAGGATCCTCCCTTTGAGTTGAAGGGACATCACACCCTGTTCCTCCACAACATGTTCAGAACGACTGGAACTGTATTTAAGTATTAAGTACTTAAACATGTGTTTTGTTTCTTTATGCACGGATGGCGTAGTGGTTTAAGTGGTCGCTTCACCACTGCCAACGCACCGAGTGTTGTAGGTTCGATCCTCACACGGGACAAAAATTTGTGTGATCCACAAATAGTGGTTCCGAATCTGGATGTTCTTTGTGTCCGTTGTAATGTTTGTTTAAGTCCCATGGAACACAGAAATTATGAAAAGAGCGGGTTTTGCCTTAAAAAAAAACCTGTTGAGTACGACTCAAACTGTACTTAAGTAGGTACCTATTGCTTAAACATGTTTTTTGTTACTATATCAAGTTTCCTTGAACTCTAATAATATTGGCATAGCTATTTGAACGTCATATACTTAGGTAATCGCTCAGATGATAGGCTTTTGATGAATTATATTTGGTAATAAAAATATGTGAGAATAATCCGTTGTGATTAGCTGCTTTTCTCAATTCAGAAACCGAGGGATTACTGGACCTCCAGTAGTTTTACAATCGGTGTCTAAAAGGCAGATTAACATAAAATTAGTTAACAAACAGTCAAACGCATGTCTTTCTATCATCGTACCACTCGACAACGAAGCAGGGTTCATCCATATCACCTGGAAGCGTTCAAATCCAGGACGGTACGCTTCCAGCGATCATTTCTCCCACGTACGTGCAAGCTCTGGAATGAACTGCCTGCTTCGGTGTTTCCCGAGCGCTATGATATGTCCTTCTTCAAACGAGGTTTAAAGAGAGTTCTTCTTTCACGGTAGGCAGCGGCTTTGCTGTGTTCTGACATTGCTGAAGTCCATGAGCAGCGGTAACCACTTTCCATCAGGTGGACCACTTGCTCGTCTGCCACTGAAGGCAATAAAAAAAAAAAAAAAAAAAAAAACTGCTGTGCTTGCCTGATTGAAATATTCATCTTCTTCCTCAATTTTTTTGTTAGATTGAATTAACAACATTAGTTTGATTTTGTCACCTCGATGATGAGCCGTTCAGAAACGCGGTGTTAGTGTTGTGTAAAACTTCCTTTGAATGATGTTTGAATACGTATAAGCTATTTTCTTTGCATGGTCAAGAACGCAGCGTGCACTCATGTATAACTTTCTTTTAGCTGGAATCAGGTAGAGAGTTATAGGTATATACAAAATTAGAAGAAGAAAATTCTATCCTACTCTTTAACTTTGCCTATTCACTATTGCGTTATTTTATTTTCTACTCTTTAACTGTTTCCTGCTACGTGAAACCTAAAACCATTGTTGGCTCAATGTGAAAACGGAATGATATTGGCGTGAGACTATCTATGTTTATGTATATTTTATGTAGTACATAAAAAGTAAGCCCCGTCAAATAAACATCAAGGCTGTCTCTCAGACATTCACGCTTAATACACATACAAATTTATTAGCAACTTTTGGGAAACCAGGTGTTACACCTCAAGAAAGAGGAAAACGGTAAACGATGTAATAGCGTTCTTTAAATGAACCATGGAGCATTAAACTGTCATTCTCCTACCTCAATGGTTATGAATCCACGCAAAAGTCCACGTAAACGAAGTCATAGACAATAGCTATGCAATAATATCAGTAAAATAGTGTATTTCATACATTCAGTAAGCATGGTTCTCCTACAAGTCGTGCTATTTTGGGCGCGTACCCCATAAATATTGACATAGGGCTTCGGGCACACACGTCACTGGTCATGACGCAGTGGCTTAGCTTCTACATCACAGACTATATTTATTTGTCGCTAGGGATTTGATACATACACCTGCATATATATTTAATTATATACATGAGGAAAAAATACCTATATTCTTGAGGAATTGAAATACATCCAAACTTATTATAAGGCACAAAATTGTAATCTGCGAACTCTAAAACAACAGAACAGATTGCCACGGGGGCGGCGCAGTAATCATAAACGCGGGTGAAACCGCGGGCACATCTAGTGTATTATATAACTAGCTGAACCGCGCAACTTCGTCTGTTTCACTTAAGAGAATTTTCTCTGTTTTTGTAACATTTTTTATTTATGCTCTGCGCCTATTGGCCGTTGCGTGATGTTATATAGCCTATAGCCTTTCTCGATAAAAGTGCATCCAACAGTGAAATAATTTTTCAATTCTAACCAGTAGTTACTGATATTAGCGCGTTCAACCAAACAAACAAACAAACAAATAAATAAATAAACTCTTCAGCTTTATAATATTAGTATAGATAATACATATAATCTATCACATACACACAACACCATCTAGCCCAAACTAAGCAGAGCTTGTACTATGGGTACTAGACAATGGATAAACATACATATATACTTTTTTCTTGTAAATATTATCACATATTACATATCATATATTATACATAGAAACACAGACCAAGACAAACATCCATGTTCATGCACACAAATGTTTGACTTGTGGGAGAATCGAACCGACCTCAAGCGTGGTTATAACAGAACTGAAAACTTGAATTGTGTGTACTCCTGACAATGCTTTACTTCATAAGCGGCGGTTTTACCTACCAGGTGGGTTGTCTGCCACTGAAGACAAAAAAACATTTTGGTCGACCCGGGTCTGAACCTGGTACCTTCAACTACGTACATAAGTGCAACTTGTACTACAACACCAGCGAGGCAGGACAGTGACAGTTAAATAACCCATCGTTTATTTGTAGAACAATATGTTATGCCTACAGCCCCTGTTAACCGTTTTACGATCGGTTGAGGGTTCACACCTGGTATCTATTATGTAGCTCATAAAATAGTGATGAGACACATTTGTAGAGTGCTCGGATGGCGTATTGGTTTTAGTGGACACCTTATTGCAAAGAGTGTTGTGGGTTCGATCACCAAATGAAACAAAAATTTGTTCCCCAGGTACCTAGTTGTTTAGAGTCTGTGTTATTTGTGTTTGTTGCTTGAGAGCTATATTGCACCCTTAATAAAACAGAGACTTATCTCAGTATTTTGGATTAAATAAATTTGAACTCTATTGCAAAGATTTAATACAAACATAATATTAGTATTTAACATATACAATTAGAGTTCAAATTGCCTTACTTTCAAATTTCGAGTTAAGTCGCTGTTTTATTAAGAGTGCAATATGTTTATCTATATAGCTCTATACAAATAATTTTATTGTATGTCGATGTCATTACATAAGAGATATGTAATGACATCGACATACAATAAAATATATAATAAGAGATATTTTAGATAAATTAATGTAAGGGGTTATGGGTGTACAGTTGTCCGCCAAATAAAAAATTCAATTTTAAATTTAACGGCTATTTTATTACAACAGTTTTTTACACAAGAATAGAAACTGAAGAGTAAGAGATAGGAACACAAGTTAAATTAATTTAGAAATTAAATACTAGATCGCGAAGTCAGCTGACCGTTATCAACAAGATAGTAATGCACTGAGGCGTGGCACCGCGAGAAAACCGAACGGCGACGATTTGACACGAAGATGCCCGAACGCTCTTCGTCAACGGTCGGAGCTGCGGTGGGGAATGATGTCATGTATGCGCTGGCGCGCCGCTACAGGGTCTTTATTAGAGATATAGAAGGCAAAACAATTATTTTTAGTATTTTCAGTCTGTATGTTCGTACGTGCATCACGCAAAAACTACTGCACAACGTTGAATTTCACAGTTGAATTACTGGAGGTCTAACTTAAAATCTGGTGTATATTTCATTTATATACGTCGTCGCCTAGAAGCAGTAAGAATAAGAAATAAGTGGCGAGTCGCAGTGAGAGAGACATGTGCTATTTTTACCCTGTTTCTTCTGAAAATGCCAAGAAAGAGAATATAGATAGTCAAAAGCTAGTATAAGATATACTAACTTAATATTATAAATGCAAATGTGAGTTTGTTTGATACGCTTTCACGCCTTTACTACTCGACCTATCATCATGCAATTTCGCATACACGTTATCAGGAGAACAGAAAAGGACATAGGGTACCTTTCATCCAGAAAAATGTACTGTTCCTGGGGGATAGAAAATTGACATAGGCTATATTTACGCAAGCGAAGCCGCGGGCTTACTATAGTTTTATAATAAAAAACAAATTGCTACTATCTTAATAAAAATAATTCTCCGACGCAATCGTATTCGCGAACCTTTGAACATCATCGCCATTTTTCAAGTACGTTAGTGAAGTCCAATGTATTATGAGTAGCAAATACATATAATAAAGTACTTACGTTTAATAATTTTAGCTCACACGCATCTAAAATTATCATTCTACAAGTGTATCTATGCTAATTTATAATATATGAATATCCAAGTAACATAGGTTTAATTTTATTTTTTAAGGGCTCTGTAAACCTTTTTTTTTACGTGGGGGAATGCTTTGACGCATACCTCTCCGCGGGGCGACGTAGAGGTTATATAGGCCGGGCTCGCCGGGGGCAAGATACCCCGATAATACCGACAAACCTACCACGGTGTTCCTCGACATAACCATAGACGGCGGGGCCGCGCGAATCGCTTTCACATGCAATCGCGACCCCGCCGAGGTTTCGGTCTGCCGGTGCCGCGCCGTGTGAAACGGCAGGCCACTCACAAAAATACACTTTGGTCACTTAACCCTACTGTCCCCTTGAAGGGGGACGGACACACGATACAGAGGCGCATGTGGGAACACGCACGCCGCCTCTCGGACCTGGTGCTGGTCGGGTGGTGGGCAGGCCCACGAAGCCCACCACGCCCAGGTAAAACCTGAGGGAGGCTGGAGGTCGTCTCGCGCCCTCCGGCGCCCGGTTCTGCGGTTGGGGAGAGGGTTTAAGCGCTCCCTCTCCCGCTCCGCCGCCTCCTTGATGGAAATGACTTCCTCACAAAAGGAGGCGACGGCGTTCCACGATCTCTCTCTCCGGACCATAGACTGAACTACGGCCGGGAGCGAGAGGGCAACCAATCCGACTGCCGCGATCAACTCACGGCGCTGCGATGCCCAGGCGGGGCAGTACGCCAAAGTGTGCAGCGCCGTGTCCTCAACAACGTCGCGGCAGTCGACGCAGTGGTGACAACCGTCTCTTGCCGGGCGTCTCTTGCCGGCCTATTCGACACACGAACTGGCCAAAGCAACCGTGGCCAGTCATTACCTGTGTCAGCCGGAAGGTGAGGGCGCCATGCCACCTCTCCAGCCACTCCTTTTTTATTTTATTTTTTTTTAACGTCTGGGGAATGCTTTTACGCGCCGTCCGCGCCCGGGTAGGGCGCGGGTGTGTGGGACTCGAGCCAGAAAAGCCGGCCCCATACCCACTAAACCCCTGACGACGTTTCTCCGGTACCTAGTGTCGGTGCCACGCGATTCGCGCTAGCATTCACCGCGACCTCTCCAGCCACCTAAGCTAACCTACTTTTGCGCGAGCGAAGCCAAGTGCAAAATATATAGTATTGAAAAAAAAAACAATTGTTTGTTTAGTATTTTATACTGTTGAGAGATCTTAAGTGATGTTTTGCTATTCATTACTGCCAGTGTCATAGGCATAGAGTAACACAATAATCCTAATTAATGTTGTATATGCGAATGTGAGTTTGTTTGTTTGTTAAGCTTTTACGCGTTAAACGTGAACTACTTGACCGATAATTATGAAATTTTGCATACAGGTTGTTAGATGTACAGAAAAGGACATAGGGTATCTTTCATCTCGCAAAATGTAGGTAGGTACCGTTACGAGGGATAGAAACTTATTCACAAAATCTATATTAACGCAAGCGAAGCAAAATCTAGTAATATTATAAATACGAATGTGAGTTTCTTTTATTTATTTTTTGTTTTTCTGTTACGCTTTCACGCCTAAACGTCTCGACCGATGATCATGTTTCGGATACATGTTGTCAGAGATACAGAAAAGGACATAGTGTACCCTCCATCCATGAAAAATGTAATGTTACTAACCTAACCTACATTTACCTACGCTAGCGAAGCCGCGGGCAAAATCCAGTTATAATATTATAATAATATCAGTCCTATACATAAATTGTCCCACTGTTGGGCACAGGCCTCTTCTACCCTTCATCAATAAAAAATATAGTATGTTGAAATTAAACTGCTATATACGGATTTTATCGCGTTGTTTATTTGACACTTTATTACAAAATTTTGAAAATTGTTACACTACTACTACTTACTATTAAACTTTACTAATTTTTAAGCTAATTAAATTATTATTACACTATTTAGATTTAATTTATTTTTACACTTTCCCCGACGTTTCGGTTGCTTTTCAGCAGCCATGGTCACGGGGAGATATATAGCAGTTTAATTTCAATGAATAATATTCGCCTAAATAGAAGACAATATTATGTAAATGTAGTATGGCCGAGCGAAGCCGCGGGCAAAAGTTTGTATATTCACATGATTCTTCAGCACGTGTGTACCTATGTCACTGAACTCCTAAACGGCTAGACCGATGTTGATATTTTCTTTTTGTGTTTCATTTTTTGATGATTGAGTCTGCGTGTTAGGCACTATATTTTTTTTATATTCTTTATTCCAATCATTACGCATCTAAATTCTACTTTAATATTAAGAGAGCATATGCCCATCAAGATTTGAATTTCAGACATAATTAAAAATATTTTAAGTCTGGCTTCTGAAGTGCCTCTACGACTAACAGTTGGCGTAGTGGTTTAAGTGGTCGCAAGACCAATGCCGCCGCACCGATTGCTAAGGGTTCGATCCCCACACGGCACAAAAAATTGTGTGATCCATAATTGGTTGTTCCGAGTCTGGATGTTCTTTGTGTCCGTTGTTTGAATGCTTGTAAAGTCCTCCGCGGCACAGGAATTATTCGCAGGGCGGAAGTTGTCTATGTTAAGTGTGAGTATGTGTGTTATTATGTGAGCCCAATTAATGAATAACATTTAAAAAACTACAAAACATGGCTCTTATTTTTGACGTTGCCACTCTAAACAGGCCAGATACCCTAAACGCTCTAACATTGCACTACCCGTGCAGCCAATACGTATACGTTTACGTAACTGTGACGTAAGTCCACCATGCAATGGCATTGACACACTTAGCTTAATTTAAATTATTCGTGCACTATACACGTGAGGCAGTAAAAGCTTACCTACATATCAGTCTTTGTTGGGGTAGGTTTCTGAAGAATGTTTGACAGATTGGGCGAAGGCTAGCGATGTGCGCGTATCGATAAACATATTCGAATCTACAAGCGAGTCGAAAGTTTTTGACTGCCTCCGTGGCATACAGTGATGCACAGAAGTCGCATCCAGGGTTGGGCCAACAAAAAGTTATTAGGTTTTCTGTTCCGAATTCTCAATATCAATCCGGAGGAAAGAAGTTCACGGCGTTATTCACCCCTGGTCCACGGAAAGCACTTAAAGCTGTTGGTCTTGCGCCATTGGATCATAAGAGTTAGGGAACGGAGAGAGCACTTGTGATTACGCACACACTTGTGCCCTTTAATATTTCCTGCGCAGTTGGCCAGCCTCCGTTAAGAATGGCTGCCGTGACCAAAAAACTGTGAAATCTGCATTCAATTCCATGCAGTCGTTTTTTGCGTGATATGCATACAGACTTACAGACAGATGGACATAAATTCTAAAATTTTTAATTTCTTTGGTTTCTACTACTGCGCGTCAGTAGGTATACTGATGCTTACGAAGGCATGGGCCAGTAACCTATAAACTCGTTGTCACTAAATACTGAACCAAGTTATCTTTTCAAGAGTCCAGCTGTCCGCGTACATACTATCAGCCCTGTATTAAACCCTTCTTAGTGTGATAAGGGTTAGGCCATAGTCCACCATGCTGGCCTAGTGCGGGTTGGCAGACTTCACGTATCTTTGAGAACATTATGTAGAACTCTCAGACGTGCAGGTTTCCTCACGATGTTTCCGTTCACCGTTAAGGTGAGCTATTAATCACTATTTACACGCACATACATATGTATATAAGTCCAAAATGTCTAAAAAGCGCGCCTTGGGATCGAACTCGAGAACTCGAGACCTCATTAGGCTGTCGCTGGTATACATCCGCGTGTGTTCTCAGCCAATAATTCGACATTTCGTTGTACGATTATTCGGGTTAGTGTCAGATAGTCTGGATAGTAAAAGTCTGAGTAAACAAAATGGCTAGATTGCAGAATACCTGGGTAGGCAAAACGTCTAATCCATCAGGAAATTTCCAGTGTGCACAGATGAGTGGTTTAATCAGCTGCTTCTTCACTGCGTTTGCGATGGGTGAAGTGGGTTCAGAACACCGGACAAAAAAATCTGTGATCCACAAAAGTTGTTCCGGCTCTGGGTGTTCTTTGTGTCTAAATTTTATAAAGCCTCTCGTGACATAGGAATTATGATTAGTCGAATAATAATAATAATAATAATAATATTCTATCACATACACGCAACACCATCTAGCCCAAACTAAGCAGAGCTTGTACTATGGATACTAGACAATGGATAAACGTACATATATACTTTATTTTTTGTAAATACATAGATATTATACATAGAAACACCCAGACCAAGACAAACATCCATGTTCATGCACACAAATGTTTGACTTGTGCGGGAATCGAACCCGCGACCTCAGGCGTGGCAATCGGTTACACTAACCACTACGCCACCGAAGCCGACAAATTATAAATTATACAATATTTGTCAAGTTTCCCGTGACACAGGAATTATTACAAGTGCGGGAGCTACATTCAGCTTTTTTAAAGTCGTCTGAAAATTTGTCCTGTATTCCGATGGCCGTAAATATCCCTAATTACGTGGGCCTATCAATATGCAATTAACCTGCTCACCCCTTCAGGGCTCTAAGCGTGCGTCCATATACCTAAATACTGAATTGCCTTAAATTACCCAAACCTAATTACTACTATTTTAGGTTAGCGTGACAGCCGATGACGTCATATGGCATGAAATGAATAAATAATGGATTGATACAAAGCTTAGTGATAACGTTATAGACAAACGCATTGTAGTAAAGCATTTTATTGTAGATTAGGTTTTATCCACGGGTTCGTTTGCGTAAATGTAGGTTATGTCGAGGAACATCGTGGTAGGTTTAGTCGGTATTACCGGGGTATCTCTCCCTCGGCGAGCCCGACATAACCTCTCCGTCACCCCGCGGAGCGGTATGCGTCAAGGCATTACTAAAGTCAAAAAAATAATGAAACGTTAAATTGGAAAATTACCTTAAAAAAATATAGCCTTTGTTACTTGGTGATAATATAGTTTTTTTAATGTTATGTACGTTTTTTTATGTGTATTTGTTATAAATGATTATTCATAGCCCTGAGAGAGTACCAGCATTGTAGTCTATACTGAAACAATAGCTGACGTTTTAAATGTGACTCTATCTTTTTATTTCTTTTGATTTCTAAGAGTAAATAAGTCTCTCAGAGTGGAATCTCTCCGTTTAAAAGTAGGCCTAAAATAGGTACCTACTCAAATTAGTATCTATTATTTGTGTCCGTTAGAATGTTTGTAGAGTCCCACGCGACACAAGAATTATAGATAGTAAGAGGTAATAAAAAAAATAAACGATTGCGGGAAACAAAGTGAATGGAGCTCTACGCGCTTTTATGAACAGTCGAAATGTTTCCGAAAAGGCACGTTTGGCTGTTCATAGAGGACTATTAGTGCCCACACTTATGTATGGAAGTGAAAGTTGGGTATGGCAAAAGAAGCATGAGAGCAGAATAAATGCTGTAGAAATGAGAGCGCTGAGAAATATATGTGGTGTGACTCTGAAAGATAGAATAAGGAATAGTGTGATTAGAGAGAGATGCGGCATGAAAGTGGATATAGTGACAAGAATAGAAAAGGGTATGTTAAGCTGGTTTGGGCAAGTAGAAAGAATGGACGAGGAAATACTGACTAAGAAAGTTTATAAGGCTAGTGTGAATGGAACTGTCGCAAGAGGAAGACCTAGACGAACGTTTCTTGATCAGATCGGAGGCGTTCTGGACAAAGGCCAGGTTAAGAGCACCTTGAACCGACGGTCGTGTATGAGGAATGTGATGAAAGTGAATGAAGCCAGAGAAGTGTGTCAGGATCGTAGCAAATGGAAATCCGTAGTCTCTGCCTACACCTCTGGGAAACAAGCGTGGATCTATGTATGTATGTATGTATGTATGTAATAACTAAATGATAGATTTGTGAGTTAATTGTTCAATAAAATAAATGTGTTTCGTTAATGGATGCTTATGAACTACATTCTACACTATAAATATTATAAAGAGGAAAAGTTTGTAAGTCAGTTCGATTTGAATATTCTTTTTTATGAGCATCACTTTACATCTTCATCATCATACACTTTAACATCACTCTATGAGTGCGGAGCAGTAATGAGAAACGTGGGTGAAACCGCAGGATACAGCTAGTCAATAACAAGACTAAAACAGCTCACCAAAATCGATTATTAGGCTTTATTGTTTGTTTTAAAAAATAACTGTCGCACTAGGAATAATTTCTGTATTCGTACAACGGTTACTAAGAACAACAATTTGTGACTTACACTACGGTTTTTAGTCGAGATAATTCTCAAACGTGTAATTGTCTGGAATAGTGTCGATCTCCTATTACATGGGATCAACGACCATGACCCAATAGCTAGCGAAACGTAGGAGCCATGACCCCATAGCTACTAGGTTAGCTGAAGAAAATTTCTTCACTTGCCTGTACCTAAATAAAATACGGTAAGCTTAAATTTATCAATTTTACAATAGTAATTTAGTAATTGATAATTCAAAACTAGCACCCTCATCCTAACTAATATTATTAATGCGAAAGTGAGTTTGTTTGTTTATTACGCATTCACACCTTAACTCCTCGACCACTCCCCATCGGCAGGGAATTCATTCTCACATCTTACAATCTAATTGGTGCCGCACCAAGTGGTTCCAAAGGAATTTTCTCCCGCGGACGCTCAGGTTGTGGAATGAACTCCCTGCCCAGATTTACCCACAAGACTACAGTATGGGGTTCTTCAAAAAGGACGTTAGAAGCTTTTTACAAGGTCAGCAACGCGCAAGTGATGCTTCTGGTGTAGCAGGCGTCGATAGGCTACGGTGACCAGTTACCATTAGGTGGGTCGTAAGCTTGTCTGCCACAGTAGTATAAAAAAAAAAACATCATGAATAATAATATAAAAATATTCTTCAAAATCTGGGTAAATAACGCAGGGCGTAATCTGTTCAACGCGCAACGGTATAAAAACTTTTCAATGGTTTATGCAAGATTGATTAATAAACGTCTAAACATGTTAACAAAGCACATTTGTAATATTATATCCACGCCATACAAACACCTCATGCAGAATCAGCGAGGTATATTACACACGCATTACGCTAGCTATATGTCTTTATGTCTTTTAAGACCTTCGTAATAGGGTGCAAGCCTACATCCATCCACTGACCTCATTTCCAGACCCATACTGCCTCTACATAACATATTTATTTACTCGTTTCACTCAAGAAGTACATATTTCTTTACATAAATACATCCACTGCGATGTTGTAGTTAATAAAAAGTGTCAAATATCTATACTAATTGAAATTAAACTACTATATACGGATTTTATCGCGTTGTTTATTTGACACTTTTTACATAATTTACATACTACTATTCAACTTTACTAATTTTTAAGCTAATTAAATTATTAAAACTATTTATATTTAAGTTTACACTTTCCCCGACGTTTCGGTTGCTTTTCAGCAACCATGGTCACGGGGAGACTAAGATGGTAGTTGTCTCAATGTTCCAGAGTAGTTATTTCAAAGTACGCGAACATAATTTAATCATTGGTGTTTCTATTTACGCAGAATGAGCTCAAAGTATCATGAAGTCTAGCTGTGGTTTGCTTCTTCTTGGGTTTGCCTATTTGAATGACTGGATCCCAAGCTGGTGAGACATTCCAACCATCTTCTCTATTAAAATTAGGATGTTTTTTGATATCAATAGCCTCGCGAGGCATCCTTGGTAGGAATCGGTGTTCTTTAGCGAGAATCTGTGGTTTGTCAAATCTCAAGTAGTGGTTGGTCCCCTGTTGCACATGTTCACACACAACAGACTTCAACGAGCGTTGGTGTTTAACATCAGCTATGTGTTCTTTTATGCGGGTGCCTATGCTTCTCTTAGTTTGACCAATGTATGAGAGGCCGCAGTCACAAACCATTTTAAAGACCACTGCATCTTGTAAAGGTAGTTGGCAGTTAACGGATGGTAAAAATTTACTTATCTTCGTTGGCGGCTTGAAGTATGTGTTGATTGAAGCTCGCTTCAAGATGTAGCCAATCTTGTCAGTGACACCCCTTACATAAGGCAGTATAGCAGGCTGGCGCTCGACTGTGGCTGGCTTTTCTCGGGATCTGTGACAGCGGCGTGGATGTTGGAGCTTGTTGTCTTGCAGTACTTGCTTGGCATGTTGAAGCTCGGCGTCCAGGTGTTTCTTGTCACAGATCCCGTGGGCTCTCTGAAACAAAGACATTCCCACGGTAGCTAACTGCTTAGGATGGTGGTGAGATTCACCGTTTAAGTACCTATTTCTATGGGTCTTTTTCCTATACACAGTGTGGCTCAAAGTATGACTAGGATTCCTGATGACAAGTACATCTAAGAAAGCTAATGAATTATTTGCCTCTAATTCTACAGTAAATTGTATGTTGTTATTGATGGAATTAATATGTTCTAGGAATACACTTACACTATCTGTTGGTAATATTCTAAGAGTATCATCTACAAACCTCTTATAAATCTACAAACTTCGGCCTCAATGGCGTAGTGGTTAGTGTAACCGACTGCCACGCCTTAGGTCGCGGGTTCGATTCCCGCACAAGTCAAACATTTGTGTGCATGAACTTGGCTGTTTGTCTTGGTCTGGGTGTTTCTATGTATAATATGTATGTATATACAAAAAAAAAGTATATATGTATGTTTATCCATTGTCTAGAACCCATAGTACAAGCTCTGCTTAGTTTAGGCTAGATAGTGTTGTGTGTATGTGGTAGAATATTATATTATATTATATTAAATCCTGGGTGTGATGGGGGCAGTATGTAAAGCTCGAGCCTCGAAGTCCTTCATATATATGTCGGCAACAACGGGCGATACTGGGGAGCCCATTGCGACACCATCGACTTGTATGTAGAATTTATTGCACCACAACAACATTTTATGTGTTTAATGAATAACATTCGCGTAAACAGAAGATAATGTTATGTAAATCTATACTAATATTATAAAGCTAAAGAGTTTGTTTGGTTGAATGTGCTAATCTCAGAAACTACTAGTACTAATTGAAAAAAATCTTTTAGTGTGGGATAGCCTATTTATCTAGAAAGGCTATAGGCTATATAACATCACGGTACAACCCACGGGGGCGGCGCAGTAACCATAATCGCGAGTGTAACCGCAGGCACAGCTAGTAATATATCTTTACTAATATTATAAAGCTGAAGAGTTTTTTGTTTGTTTGATTGAACGCGCTAATCTCAGGAACGCCTCGTTCGAATTGAAAAATTATTGTAGTGTTGGATAGCCCATTTATCGAGGAAGGCAATAGGCTTGAATTCGAACTAGTAGTTCCTGAGATTAGCACGTTTAACCAAACAAACAAACTCTTTAGCTCTATAATATTAGTGTAGATTAATGGTGCCCGCGGCTTTCTTGCGTTTATCTAGACTTAGTGAATAATTTTCTATGCCTTGAGAACAGTATATTTATGCATTAAAGTTATGCTTTTTTCTGTATCCTTGACAACGTGTATCAAAATTTCATGATAATAGGTCGAGTAGTTAAGGCGTAACAAACAATCTTACATTCGCATTTATAGTATTAGAAAGGATTAGTCAGGAATTCACACAATTTAAATATCTCTACAGGTAAATATATATATATATATATATAATACGTATGTATTTACAAAAAAAAAAAGTATCTATGTATGTTTATCCATTGTCTAGTACCCATAGTACAAGCTCTGCTTAGTTTGGGCTAGATGGTGTTCTGTGTATGTGATAGAATATTATTATTATTATTATATATAAAGCGATATTGTAGCAAAAAAAAACAGCATTAACTTAAAAGTTCATATGTGTTACTTACTTTGTGACCAATAAACGTGTCTTTGATTTTGATTTTAAACATGACACGACTCGGGAATATAACTCACACTTCATGATAAGCCACAAACATAAACGCAACTTACGAGGCTATCAGATAAAATCTATTACTAAATGTAAAAGAGTATATGAAATCCTTATAGGACTTTAGAGTGTTTGCACGTAATGTAATGTTGTAATCACGCGTAAACCGCTAAACATATTTGTATAAAATTTGTCACACAAATAGACCACATATTAACACACATAATACTTTACCGTAAAATTAACGTAAGCGGAGCCGCGGGCAGTAACTAGTTGTAAATAATTACTAGAAATTAATAACTGAAAAGGATGTCCCCGGAAATGTCACCGCACTAATGATTTTTTCCGAAAGGTATATGAAAAAGCTATTTTTACATGAGCCGTGTGTTGTGTACTTATTGTGTGTGTGTGTATGTATGTCACTTGTCTAAATGTACATATAGTGATGGGAATGACGTGTCACCAAATTACACGGTACTCGACGATAAGGACTTGACAGTTGTCGATATCGATAAGTTGCGTATTTTATTTGAATTTGGACTGTAATTTAATAATATATTATTAACACCACGTGTATGTAGCTGCAAGGGTAGAGGTATATTTTGCCAATATTTTAGTATAACTATGTTCTGTGTTCCACGCAGTGTAGGGCCAGAATTAGCCATTACGTAATTTTAAATTATTCTGAGTAAAAGCCGAAATATAACCAGTCTTTAACTGGCATTTATGCTCGATACAGTAACTTGTGTTTGTAAAGCATTTAATCCTTACACCATCATAATTATTTACAAAGCTTTCTTAATACCTACATACTTTAAATCAAAATTATAGATATTAACTCAAAACATAAAGTAAATTATTCGATATAACGTTAGCTTATGTTACATTTGATATCATGCAAAATTTCCAATGAAAAGTTATTATTGGCAATAAATTATAAAAACATAAGGAAATAATTATCAATAACTTTGTGTGTAAATATACATAGACTTACACTTATATATGCTCGAAAGAGTAAGCAGAGATCTATAATTACATATACACATTTGGCCTTATATGGTTAAGCGTCACACATAATAGGGAGCGAGGCTACTGGTGTCTATCGGACATAGTTTAGACGCTGTTCTGTTGCTAAGAATTTGCTAACAGTGAAACTCAATACATTTTACCCGACACGTCACGATAGTTGCAACCATAAAAGCAAACTTGCGCCACAGAACCAAGGAAGTCAAGGCCAAAAGTTCTCCGTTGATGATTCTTGATCTATAAGCATTAAGAAATCTAATTACCCATATTTTAAGAATCTAAATATCAACATTAGGTATAGATCAGGTTAAAGTAAAGTGACTTTAGTAATGACATTATCTGAGTCTTTTGCCGTGCACCAGACTTATTGTAGAACGTTTTTACACTGCTGACTACTTTTGTATAAATAATCTGCAATACTACCCTTCGATTCCTAAGCCACGTAGTATATTACGGTTTTCACAATGTGCCTCATTTATACTTAATGTAAGCCTGATTGGATATCCCAAAAATATTAAAACCATAGTAAAACTTACGCTTTTTCTCGGAAGTGTAAGCAGTGCCTACATATATCATCTTACTACGATCTTGTCATATCCCATTGTATTACATTGGTGTTTAACCTTAAAAGATTTTAGTTGATGGTTTAATTCTACGAACATAATATTTTTATTGCAAAATCTGATAGATATCAAATATTGTAACAGACTTAATCAAAACAATTGCTTGTGTCAGGTTGATAGAAATCTATATATCAGATGCATCTGATAGATAGATTTCTATATCTATTGCAATAGACATTTATTTTCTTACATATCTTCAATTACAGATTTTAACCAGTTACATATCCGAGTATCACATAATTTAATTATAAACTATTTTACAGGCATACAAATCTTCATCAACATCTCTAAGCACAATCACAAATACAGCTGAAAGAAAATCTTTAATTAAATACACGTACAGTAGAAACACACATTCATATAAACAATCCATGTATAATTCGAAACGAATTGATTTGCCGCATGCGGTAATAAAAACTAGTATAGTAATAGAGTAGTTACAATCTGTTCATACAACTTACTAGACTTTGAGCCTTTTAGGTCGCGTGTAAGATTGCACGCGGTCTAATATGTAATCTGATGTTCAGATAATGCAGTTTCGATCGATAATATCTACGTGAGACAACCTTATTTGCAATTGCAGCGTCTGATATCGATATTGCGTCGGTCAAAGTCAAAGTCAAAAATCGTTATTTCCATAAATATGTGCAACCAATTCTTGGACACATCAATTAACTATATATGAAATTTTAATACAAAATAAATTAATAAATTCAGTTCATTATTCTAATCAGTCCTAGTTTAGGTTTTGTGAATGGATGAAAATGTTATCTTCAAACCATATATTTACATTGCCTACGCGTCCAATTTTAAATATCTAAGAGACTATGTATAATTGGTTATAAAAAAATTACTGATTGATTTATACTAAAAATTTATTAATAAATAAATGATTCAAATTCTAATAGAAACTGCAAATATAATTATTATTTATTAGTACACGGAATGCAATAGTTTAATCTCTAGACGAGATAAAATTGTGTTATCCACAAGAAGTCGTTTCGGTTTTGATGTTCTCTGCGGTTTCAATGGTTGTAAAGTCGCTCCCGATGCAGAGTGGAAAACCAATAGCAGAAGTCGTCCATTAAGAAAAGATTTTAGTGCTAATCGCGTAGTGGTTGATTTACGAATTAAACGATAGAAGACATGTTTTCTTTAAAGCTGTACCCATAATGTCTATTTTTAGGCTATTAAATTCTAGTTAATATGTAGGATATTCTTGACTGAGAAGTTACGATGAGGAGTAATGTCAGTGAATCAGCAAGATAGATATGACAGTATTGTAGCAAGAGGAAATCCGTAGTCTTAGGCAACTTCTATAAGATTCAGACGAGAGTCTCTATATGTGTACGAAAAAGACAGCTCGCTCGGGAAAGTATGACCTTCTTCAAGGAAACTTGGTTAAAAGAAGTAAGATTATAAATTCGTACCTCCCAATAAGAGCTGCGCACGTTCTCATCTTAGATTAGTTTATTTTTCGCTCATCTTTGTAAGATATTTAAGACTTTGTGTGCACCATATTGTTTTTTAAATAAACTCATCTCTTGCCAAAATTGTTATTTACAAACTACGTGTTTTTGCACTTATGAAAGAAAGTTCAAGGTCAGGTCAAGGAATGCGTCGCACTTGTCTAATTTTAATTTTCTTAGTCAGTGAATTCGGACTGGACGGATTCTCTGAATTATATTGTTTATCGTTTTACTATGGTTTCAGTTACATGGAAAAAGTTGGACAGACATAGATAATACTAACATCAATCAGAAAATTGAAAGATAAGACGACTTTTCTCAACTAATCTTATCACAATAAAATCACAAAAACTTGATGTAATAAAATAATATAGTGCAAAACCATCACCTTTTATACACATATTTTTGTAATATCTATATGCGTTGCCACAGTGTCATATATTGTAATTTTATTATAAGCTTTCTCGCTCTCCTATAAAGGAAGATTACATTAATACAGCTTTATAAGATAGTGGTGCGGTCCTTACTTTATTTATCTCCATGAAAAACTTGACGAAAATAAAAATAAAATTTAATGGCCATCAATAAACTTCTATTTAATTCATGGTGCTATTTATCACCATATATTTTACAACCCTTAAATATGTCCAGAGGTTTATGTGTGTTTTGTTTAAAAATATATGCTCAAAGATAGCTGTTAATATATCATAGAACTTTCTTAACTTGTAATTAGAACAAATATTAGTAACTAACAAGTAATTTTTATAATATCTACAATTAAACCTAAATTATACTATAGAAAATATGCTTTATACATTCTTTATTCAAAGCATGCTACAAAATAATGTATCGGAAAAATAAAAGAAAATTCTTTATCGATAAATTTTCCGTGAGCCACATCACTAGCCATTACCTTGTCATTCAGGCGGCCATCTTGGATAGTTTATTTGAAAATCGAACGCCGGCGGAAGCGCGCGGTACTGTCATGGCGCGCGTTTTGTGAATTATTGTATTAATTTTTTATTAAGCATTTATTATTAATAGTAATTTCGATGTGATATTAAATTATTATTGATTTGTTGTGTTGTGTAGTGATATTGATGGACTATTAAACGATTTAGGTGAGTTTTAATATTAAATTATTTTCACTACACTTATGTACATAGTTTCAAAACGATCGATGTAAATGGATAAGTAATTTTACATGCAGCGATTTTCTGGATAGATGACCTTGTAAAATCCCTTCACGCTTTGTAGAACACGTTAATTCGTGAGTTTCGTTAAAATCTAATATATTTTTTTTATTGACGATGTAATAACTAGATATTTCATAATTACGTATTCTTTTTATTTATCACCGTTTGTTAGTTTATATGTAACAATAAATATAAGCATATAATAAGATTGTCTCGGTGTTGCAGCGGTAATAAATGGGATTGCTGTACGTTTGGACTCAGGTTCAATTCCAATACAACTGTGCCTGATAGACGGCACGATTCGCTCCTACTTGTCAGGCCATTTCTACACCTAATGCTCTGATCGCTAGCCAACCAAGTGTTGACTTAATTTTTGATCGAATGTATCAAGTTTTAAAGCCCTGCTATGAATAAATTTTATTGAATGAATACTTTTCTAATTCATATTGCAATTTTATCGTTTTTAATAATATCCTTAATTTGTTAATTAGCTGGAATTAATTGTGATGTATTATATTATTAATAAAATTGATTTTAATAAGCCATTCTTATTATTATTCTTCGTATTATATTATTATTAAAATAGATACCAATAATCTAGGCTTCTAATACTTAGTATATTTATTGATTTTCTAATATTTCGAATTTGTTATTTTATATCAATTGTAATGTATATATTTCTTTCTTTCTTAATCATCTATGTAACAACGTGTAATTGTTAAACCTGACTCTGCACGTGTTGGGTAAACAACCTGTTAGTGCAGAGAGAGCTATTATTTATTAGGATAGATAGATAATAGAGTGAAACCAATATTTTATTCACATTAAAGCTATACATCACATTAAAACATACACACATACAACACACACACACACAACACACACATACACAAACACACACACACACACACACACACACACACATACACACATATAAGTATATATTCTAACACAAAACAGATACAGATACCAATTTTTTTTTTATTATTCTTATAATAAGATATCTTTATTTACCCTTATTTGAAAATGTACCTACTAAGTAAAACACCACGTCACACACGACGTACTTACGTATTGTAGTAAAGGAGTCAATTTTTGAGAGCCCTGACACCCATAACACAAGTTCAATCTTAGCTTGGGTGTCAGATGGTGTAATAACCTACAATTTGTAAGAATAAAGTTTGTTTTATCACATTGTATGTGAAAAATTGTAAAATTTTAATAAAGATTATTATTAAATAAATAATTAAATACACCTAATAAATAAATGAATATATATACCCTTCGTGGGCAGACGTGAGGCTATTTATTTATTTATTGTATGATGTGATTACAGTAAATACATTGATAGGTACTTATCGTAAGTATAACATATACAGGGTTCGTAAATAAATGTACAACCAATTAATAAGCAAACACCGCATGCACTATACATATAATATTTGAATAACATAGTGATATATTAAAATAGCTTAAATGTCCATAATATACATACAAATATAACCAAAGCTTATTTTCATACATATGTATGTATGTATCTTATGTGGGGGCCAGTCAGTGCAGACCGGCGACACTTCGACCCAGTGGGATCTTTTGTGTCGACACTCTCCTAATAACGACTGCCATAGATGTTCATGGCAGCCGGGACCGACAGCGTAACGTGCTCTCCGAGGCACGGAGCAGGCGATAATTGTCAATCAATATGCACATAATTTCGAAAAGTCATATAACTTCCGAAAGTCAGAGGTGCGCGACGTGGGTTCGAACCCGAGACCCTCTGCATTGCAGTCTGTTGGTCTCCCCACTGAGCTATCGCTGCTCTTTTCATACATAACTGAAAATCACATAAAATACGGTTCGACTATTGTGGAGATCGAGGTGCACAAACGCAGAGACAAAAAGTAGATATGATTAAAATTGTATTTATATTTACTTAATACAAATTAAAATCAGTGATCTTGAGTTCCAAGTTTGTAAAATTGTATGTGTACTAGCTGTCTTCTGCGACTTTGCCCACGTTAATGATTACTGATCCGCTCCCGTGGGCCGTAGCGTGATGTTATATAGCATATAACCTCCTTCAAGAAATGGGATATCAAATACAAAAAGATCTTTCAAATCGGTCTGTTAGTTTCGGAGATTAGCGCGTTCAAACAAAAAATTTACAAACCGTTTATTATTATTATATAACATAGATAAAATGGTTAATGATCGTTCGCTTTAACGGTCAAGAAAAACGTCATCAGAGCACCTGCTGTCTAAGCGTTCTACATAACGTTCTCGAAGATATGTGAAGTCTGCCAACCAGCAGTGGGCCAGCGTGATGGACTATGGCTAATCTTAAACTATGAAGAAGACCAAGTCCAAAAGTGGGACAGATAATAAAAATATCGAGATTTATATAGATTCATTCCTAAAACTAAAACTCGGAACGATATTGTCTGTACCACACTTTCTGAATCGAAGTTTGTTTGTACAAATAGATTTTTTACATTCTTAGAGCCTTTTTTATAATAGGTTATATCAATTAATAGCTAAACTATGCAAGTAATTGACCTAAATTATGCGAGATGCAAGATCTAAGCGGATAGTCTGTTCGTACTTACAAATTTTAATTTATGAGGAGACCGAAGATTTCTTGGTTGTTGTTAAATAAATAATAACAAGTTCCATGATATTATGGTCGCGGGTTCGATTCCCGCACTAGTCAAACATTTGTGTGCATGAACATGGATGTTTGTCTTGGTCTGGGTGTTTCTATGTATAATATGTATGTATTTACAAAAGAAAAGTATATATGTACATACATATATAGAGCTTGTACTATGGGTACTAGACATTGGATAAACATTTATCCAATGTCTAGTACCCATAGTACAAGCTCTGCTTAGTTTGGGCTAGGTGGTGTTGTGTATATGTGATAGAATACATATATATATATTAATTATAATCTTGGCCTACTTTTGCATGTATTTATATAATCAGTATAGTTAATTGTATATAACTTAGTTCCTAGTAGTATATTGTAAGTGCCCTTAACGCTTGTGGCCCAGGTTTACCCTAGTACAGGCACTCATATTAAAGTACCTATATTAAGTATTTTATGGACTGTATTCATGTTTTACCACTGTAATCAATAAATAAATTATATAAATATAACGTTTATTTTAGTGACATAATTAAATAATTAACATGATATATACAAAAACTATTTACAAGAAATATAAACAGAGAAAAATAAAACTTAAAAATTAAAAAGCGTCATAATATTCCTCCGCATTGTCGTCAATTAGCAACGTGCCCAGAAGACTGGCAGCATTGCTACGTTGAATGGCAATACTTATTCTTTGTGCAAATCAATTACCAGCTCCCTGGTCACGCGAAGCGTCGATGAGCCGCTTAGCTAGGTCTCTATAAACAGACCTAGCACTTGGACCCTATAGCCAAAATAATAATTTTTATTTATATATTTATTTTATATACTTATTATTATTAAAAAGAAAATAATTCCTAAGTCGATGTTCGGAGGACGCCATCCAGATACAATGCCTTTTCATGGTTTCTAGATATAGTTGCACTAGCTAAACCCGGTCATGTTCCGCTGTGGCTCAGTCTAATGCATTGATATATAAAAACCGATTTTTATATATCAATGGGCTAATGCTTTTAAATTGACTGCACGGATGGCATAGTGGTTTAAGCGGTCGCCTCGCCACTGCCTCCGCGCCGAGGGTTGTGGGTTCGATCCCCACACGGGACGAAAATTTGTGCGTTCCACAAATAGTTGTTTCGAGTCTATGTGTTCTTTGTGTCCGTTGATCGAATGTTCGTAAAGTACCCCGTGACATAGGGATTATACCTAGAGCGAGAATTGTCTTTTAAAAGACGAAAAAAAATATTTTAAGAAACAAAATACTGCCCGCGTCTTTGGAACTTTGGAGGATAAAAAGTATATACAAACTCTTATACAGAAATGTAATATTGTGTGAAAATTTTAAGTCAATCCATTTACTAGTTTTTGAGTTTTAAGGATACAAACATTCGGAAGCTGAATATACATATATATCCGCCGCGGTTTCACTCACGTTTATGATTACTGCTTTGCTCTCTTGGGTTGTAGCGTGATGTTCTTCTTCTTCTCTCTTAGCCTTTATTATTCCCAAGTCACTTGGGGTCGGCTTTTCTGGTCTAACCGGATTTGACTGGATATCAGTTTTTACACGGAGCGGCTGCCACCTGACCTCCGCAACCCGAAGGCTAACGATACCCTAAGGCTAGACCAGTGTCAGGATATTAGAGGGTACTGACTTTCCCAATAACGACTGCCATAGATGTTCATGGCAGCCGGGACCGACGGCTTAACGTGCTCTCCAAGGCACGGAGCAGGCAATAATTGTCAATCAATACGCACATAATTTCGAAAAGTCATCTAACTTCCGAAAGTCGGAGGTGCGCGACGTGGGTTCGAACCCGAGACCCTCTGCATTGCAGTCTGTTGGTCTCCCCACTGAGCTATCGCTGCTGTAGCGCGATGTTATATAGCATATAACTTTTTACGATAAATAGGCTATCCAACACTAAAAAAATTTTTCAATTCAAACCACTATTCCCTGAGATTAGCGCGTTCAACCAAACAAACAAACTCTTTAGCTTTATAATATTCGTATAGACTGGCTGTTTGGATCCGTTTTGGTTTCAATATTTAAAACGAAAAAATGTCTACTCATCATTCAGTCATTTCTCTAGGCCATGTACCATAATATATCTATAGTTGTGATTCATAACCAAAAATAATATATAAGTATGGTCATGTAATACAAACTCCTCTTAGACATTAAACGTAAATTAAACAAAAGCGGCATGAGGTGAAGACGCAGGCGCAGACTTTTCTATACAAAATGTAAGAAAGTGACGCGTCGTGAATTATACAGGAATGGCACGGCGCGCGGCGCAGGCAGCAAAGCAAGACGTCAGTCGACAGTCTCTTACCATAGAGAACTTATGAAGAAGACATGACATCACAACAAAATCTTACTGAATGATGACACACCTTGCTGTCTCTTCACCTCTTCTGTAAATTCTCTCTTCTGTAACTCTCTTATGTATAATTTGAATCTCGTATGTGCTTTATCAGTTCCAAGCCTGCGCTACGCCTTACGCCTTTACTGTATAATTTACGCCTTAGCACCATTGGCATTATTTAAAATTGTTAAAAAGAAGACAATTTCTGCACAATAACTCCTATATCGCGGGGTACTTTATAAACATTTAAACAAAGGACACAAAGAACACGCAGCCTCGGAACAACCATTTGTGGATCACAAAATTTTTTCCGAACTCGGTTTCGAACCCACAACACTCGGCACAGTGGCAGCGGCGAGGCGACCACTTCGCTATCCGTGCTGTCACCTTTAGCATTTACGTGAGAGCTGTAGGTAGTAGTTTTTATAATATATTGCTCATTAGTTAAGCATATGTATATACAAAAAACGGCAAATAAATTACTCAGCTAAAACATAATTATTAATTATACATTTTCTCATGATTGTATATACTTACCTACTTGTGACGTTTACAACAATGATGGGTAGTTGTGTGTTTACGTTTAAATATAATTATTATATTATATGAAACAAAACAAGTTAGACACATTTTTATAATATAACTAACTGACCCGACAGTCGTTGTCCTGTCAATCTATACAAAAATACATCTCACGTAATTAAATTCATAGATGAGAAAGTGAAAGGAAATCGTTTGGCTTGGAATGGACATGTTATGCGAAGAGATGATACGTATGTAGGTAAGCAAGTGATGGATATGAGGGTAGAGGGACGAAAAGGGAGAAGAAGGCCAAGGAAAATATGGATGGACTGTGTGAGGATGGATATGAAAGGAAAAGGGGTAAATGATCAGATGACGGGCGACAGAGAAGTATGGAAGCGAAGGACATACTGCGCCGACCCCAAATAGGGCAAGAGAATGATGATCAAGCGACAATCAATTTTATTTTATATAAGCTTTCAGATATTAGACTAGACTTAGCAGCGATAGCTCACTGGGGAGACCAACAGACTGCAATGCAGAGGGTCTCGGGTTCGAACCCACGTCGCGCATCTCTGACTTTCGGAAGTTATATGACTTTCCGAAATTATGTGCATATTGATTGACAATTATCGCCTGCTCCGTGCCTCGGAGAGCACGTTAAGCCGTCGGTCCCGGCTGCCATGAACATCTATGGCAGTCGTTATTGGGAAAGTCAGTACCCTCTAATATCCTGCCACTGGTCTAGCCTTATGGTATTGTTAGCCTTTGGGTTGCGGAGGTCAAGTGGCAGCCGCTCCGTGTAAAAACTGATATCCAGTCAAATCCGGTTAGACTAGAAAAGCCGACCCCAAGTGACTTGGGAATAATAAAGGCTTAGGGAGAAGATAAGCTTTCAGATATTACAGCGAATTTATCGTACATTTTCGTTCATACATACCTTGTCCTGACAATTACAAATACAAAAGGCTTGGTTTCATATAATATAAACCAAATCGGTCGTGCCGTTCTTGGTGATGCTTCGTCATACACGTGGTAATTGATTTTTATTTATATATATGTAACCAAGCCATGAGTTAGACACAACTTTATAATATAAAAATAATCGTATAGTTAGTTAGTTGGACGTGTGTTATCCGCACTTAGCCCCAGAATTGGGCCATTGTGCGTAAGTAGCCGACGCGAAATATTGTTCGATTACTCATACCACCTCAGCTCCGTCCAGAAAGATAATAGGGGACCGATGTTGCGCAGTCCTTCGCCTCCTTGCGCCTCCTTCATCGTTTCTGGACTGTTTAGGAGTTGCGCCCGTTGGTTGCTCATGCTTTTACAATGTAGGAGCACGTGAGCCGATGTCTCCTCGGTCTCCATGCAGCCTCTACATAAGGGACTGTCAGTGATGCCGATGTTGAACAGGTGTTTGTTAAGTGAGCAGTGGCCTGTTATTATACCCACTACGTGGCGTAGGTTTTTCCTTATGGAACGTAGCAGTCTGCGTGACAGATGTTTGTCTAAGGATGAAAAAAAGAAAAAACATATAGCAGCGATAGCTTAATGGGAGACTGTTGGACTGTCACGCAGAGGTCGCGCATTCGGTGCGCATCACAGACTTTTCGAAGTTATGTGAGTATTAAATACTTCATTATCTCTCAGTTTATCGGTAAAGGAAAACATCGTAAGCCAACCTGCATGTCTGAGAGAGCTCCTTAATGTTCTTGAATATATGTAAGTCTGACAAACCGCAATCGGCCAGATTAGTGGATTACGGTCTAAACCTTTTCACCCTGAGAAGAGAGATATTATTATGTTATACAGCGTTAAAAATACTTTTTTGTGAAGACAGCATCACAGTTAATTGTATGATGCAGAAATAATTAAACATTTTGGTAGGAAAAGAATTAGGGCGTAGGGATATCTCGCTATTTGTTGCAAGACTTTTTTTTTATACAACTTAGGTGGCAAACACGCATACGGTCCACCTGATGGTAAATGGTCACCGTAGCTTATGGACGCCTGCAACACCAGAGGCGTCACTTGCGCGTTGCCGACGCTTTTAGAAAGGAAGTGGTAAGGAGAAGGAGTGGGAAGAGGGAAAGAGGGTGATTGGACCTCCGGCACTCTCACTCACCGAACGAAACACAACATTAGAAATACTGGTATTTCTCGTCGATATTCTGTGAGAGGGTAGTCCTTCTCCGGTCGAGCCGGCCCATTCATGCTGAAATCAGCGAGGCTAAAAAACCTATTAGACCAGTCTTTCTCAAAGTGAGCGTTAACGTCCCCTTGTGGGCGCTAGATGTGTACTGGGGATGATGGCAGATTTTGGTTTAAGTTATATTATAAATGTAGTATTCTAGCTTTTGACACTGAGAAGAGACCCATGCCCAGCTGCCGTGAAACAGTTTATATACAGGGTTCATTTAGTATATCTATACAAATATTATAGAGCTAAAGAATGTTTGTTTGTTTAGTTGAACGCGCCAATCTCAGGAACTACTGGTTTGAATTAAAAAATCTTTTAATGTTGGATAGCCCATTTATCGAGTAAGGTTAAAGGTTATATAACATCACGTTACGACCAATAGGAACGGAGCATTAATGAAAAATGTTGCAAAAAAGGGGAACATTTTCATATGTGAAGCAGACGAAGTTGCGCGGGTCGGCTAGTAATTTATATTTTGACTAACGTTTGCCCGCGGATTCGCCCTGGAACACTACTCGTTTTTTTAATGTTCCGTCCTTTTCTGTGCCTACCCCTGACAACGTGTATGCGAAATTTCATGATGATCGGTCGAGTAGTTAGGATGTGAAAGCGTAACAAACAAACTCATTCATTCATTTGCATTTAGAACATTAAGTTAGGAGTTAATCGCATTATGTTTACAACTTAAGAGGTAACACAAGGGCCGTTTTTCCATACAAACGTAGTCCCCTGTTTTCTTCCTGGATAATGACAGTAGAGCAATAATTTTTTCCAAAAAATGTATGGCCTCTATTGGCATGTCTCTATGTTGTCCTTTTTTTCATAAATTAATAATAAAAGAGACATGAGCCTTCAAAAACCTCAAATATTGGCCAGATTTGCCGCTGTGTTCAAACATCTAGAAAACATATTTGACTAGATTTGATGAAAAAAGCGAAAAAATAGGAACACAGCCAAAGCCTTTATTTAATTTTAATGGAAAAACTAGTTAAATCGTAGTTTTGGAGAAAGAATCAGGGGACTACGAAACGTTGTTTTTGAGTAGTTTTAATAGGTATTTTTGGTCCAAGCTGTAGTTGTCTCTATCACGCTCTGCGGGTACTGCGCTACAGCAATATATTTTTACAAATACCTATTTTTCAATTCTCTCGACCTTAGTGTTTTCTCTTAATTTACTAAATAACTAGTCAAACAAACAAACTGTCTACGTAACAACTATTCACGATTCGTCTTATACAGCAATGGTTTTATTTTTCTCAAAGGCGTTGCTAATCTGACCTTTGTTTTTGCTTTCTATTCGTAATTAAAGACGCTGATAGGCTATTGTATACGCCTCGGTGGCACAGCGGTTATCAATGCGACTGCTGTACTTGAGGTCTCAGGTTTGAAGCCCGGGTCAGAAAAAGTACTTGCACTTGTCGGTATAGTAATTTCCATCTTTCTCGGTCCAATTACAAATCATTGGTTCTCAATATGTCTCTACATTTGCTTTTTCGTTCAATTGATCTGTTTTCTCTCTTTTTAGTCTGATTACTCTTTCTCTTTGACTGTATTTTTCCTTCCATCATATTGGTAAGAAATTTGTCATGTCTAAGAAGGTACGTGACCAATTATATTTCCTCTTCGATTCTTTATATACCAGTATTTGTCTGTTTTCATTCATTAACCTCAGAGTCTTCTTCGAAGTGGTTAATGAAAACACTATGTGGGTCTGTCTGTTAGTGACCGGCATAACTTCGGAACCACAGTACCGATTGACTTGTAACTTGGTGTGCAGACACCTTGGGGTCATCCCTCGGTCGAGTTTGAATATGGGCATTAAGGGTCAAAAGACCCCTGAGATACAGAGGTCACATATTTTAAATGGAAACATATTGACTTGTGACTTGGTGTGCAGATACCTTAGGTTATACCTTGGTCGAGTTTGAATATGGGCATTGGGGGTCAAAAGACCCCTGAGATACAGAGGTCACATATTTTAAATGGAAACATATTGACTTGTGACTTGGTGTGCAGACACCTTGGAGTCACACCTCGGTCAAGTTTGAATATGGGCCCTGTGGGTCAAAAGACTCCCGAGATATAGGGGTCACAAAGTCACATGTATTTTAAATGCTTTTACATTTTAGACGAAGAGGTTGAATCCTGGGTTTTCACACCCATCTCGTTCTTCATAATATTTCTTTATAAGTCGAAAACGTAAGAAATTTATTTTCTATAAAGAATGAGTGGGAGCGCGTTGTCTGTAACTACATACGATTGATTACAATAGGCAATTAATTACGTGGGAACTAAAAATGTAGATAATAATAATAAATTACAAATACGAGGTAAATGGAACTGGTAAAATGATACACATTGAATTTTGTAAGAGGCTGGTAGGTATCTGGATACCTGTGTTACGGGTCACCGGAGCCCCAATATAGCGTTGATCTATGGTCCCATTACATAAATTTGTTGCATATTACCTAACCTCTATAAATAATATACAATAATAATAACAATTTCATCCATAGTTACCAATATACCGATCAACCAAACACCCATACCCATAGCCCATATATTAGAATCCATACGTAGAAATAGTCCTACGCCTGCTGCGGCTAGTGCCGCTGTAAGTGTTCCATCTCACCTTTCATTAAAACTCTCGAAGGGCCTCTTTACGTTGGACCTATGTCTCCATATAAGCCTCCAGAAGGTCCAGGTTTTCCCTAATATAATATGTTAGAAAATACCTGTGATAAGAGAAACAAGACAATAACCGGCGAGTCACTGTCTGCCCATTCGACTTGATACCATAAGAGTATTCAAGACAGACGCCGCTTATCATCCATAGTTACCATTATACCGATACATTAAACACTCATCCCCATAACCCATATAATTATATTAGAATCCATACGTAGCAATAGTATTACGCCTGCTGCGGCTAGTGCCGCGGTAGGTGTTCCATCCCACTTTAAAAGATTAAAACTCTCGAAGGGCCTCTTCACGTTGGACCTATGTCTCCGTGTAAGCCTCCAAAACGGCCAGGTATTTTCTTAATATAATATGTTAGAAAATACCTGTGATAAGAGAAACATAATAATAAAAACATCGAATTTGAAGTGATAATTTTAAGGAAAATCATAAAGTGTTAAATATTATATATGTACACATCTCTCCTAGCATTGCAGTTATATATCGATGATAATATGTATATGTATCTTATGTGGGGGCCAGTCAGTGCAGACCGGCGACACTTCGACCCAGTGGGATCTTTTGTGGCGACACTCTCCCAATAACGACTGCCATAGATGTTCATGGCAGCCGGGACCGACGGTTTAACGTGCTCTCCGAGGCACGGATAATGTGTATATAGTCATGTCTTATATACAAAAGCAAATATGAAAGCAAAAAATAAACCTATCAGTGAAAACAGCATTACAATTGGTTGCAAAATGACAGAGCAATCACCATTTTAGATTTGGATAGGAGTAATAGTAGGGGCGTAGCGGAGATATCTCGTCATTGCTTTCATACGCCTGCACTTATATAGCGGTGACGTCACTATTCGTTTAATGCATATTTTTTTCTGTCGTTGACCTAACCTTACTATCAGATACCGTCTGCACGGATGGTGTAGTGTTAAGCCGTTGCCACTGCGTCGCCGAGTGCTGGAGTTTGATCTCCATAAGAGACAAAAATTTGTGTAATTCACAAATAGTTGTTTTAATACTGGGTGTTCTTTGTATCATGTGAATCACACAAATGATTGCCCTATGTGACAGGACAATGTCTTTGATGCGTTTCATAATTAGGCTTTACCTGTAGCTTCGAGTTATTTAAGATTTTGGTAATAAATTAATTCGACGACTCGATGGCGTAGTGGTTAGTGTAACCGACTGCCACGCCTGAGGTCGCGGGTTCGATTCCCGCCCAAGTCAAACATTTGTATGCATGAACATGGATGTTTGTCTTGGTCTGGGTGTTTCTATGTATAATATAAATGTATTTACAAAAAAAAAGTATATTTGTATGTTTATCCATTGTCTAGTACCCATAGTACAAGCTCTGCTTAGTTTGGGCAAGATGGTGTTGTGTGTATGTGATAGAATATTATATATTATTACATATTGGTGAAAGAATTCTTAAAATGGTTCAGTTCTTGTACATATATACTTTTTTTGTAAATACATACATGTTATACATAGAAACACCCAGATCAAGACAAACATCCATGTCCATGCACACAAATGTTTAACTTGTGCGGAAATCGAACCCGCGACCTCAGGCGTGGCAGTCTGTTACACTAACCACTATGCCATTAAGATCGCCCTATTATATAAAAATATAATAGATAATAGATACTACTTTATCCAGACTTAACTTTATAACATCACGCTACTAGCCACGGAATAACCATAAACGTGGATAAACCCGCGGTCCCCAGTTAGTATATAGTGAATATAATACACTAGATTTTGCCCACGGCTTCGCTCGCGCAAATGTAGGTTAAATTAGTAACAGTTTTCTGAATGAAATGTATTCTATGTCCTTTTCTGTACCTCTGACAACGTGTATGCGAAATTTCATGATGATCGGTCGAGTAGTTAAGGCGTGAAAGCGTAACAAACAAACAAACTCACATTCGCATTTATAATATTAGTTAGGATTTTATAGAAAGCACGTAAAGCTGTTGGTCCTGCGCCTGATCACTCTCCGGTCGGATAGCCATGCCAGGACTATGAGAGCGATGGAACAGAGAGTGCACATATAATTGCATACACATTCATACGCTATAATAACTCCTGCGCAGTGGCTAGTCTACGTGGCCGAAATTCGATCTGAAGTGTATTATTTATATCCAGATCATACGGTACTTGTGCCACTAAATACACACTTGTATTACTAAATAAGTAAGTATATAGGTTATATTGTCTTCTGTTTACGCGAATATTATTCATTGAAATTAAACTACCATATACGGATTTTATCGCGTTGTTTATTTAAAAGAAAGAAAGGAAGAAAGAAAATAATTTTACTTACATTTTTTACTAATTTATTTTTAAAAGTTTAAAAGTAAAAGTAGTGTAACAGTTTTCAAAATTATGTAATAAAGTGTCAAATAAACAACGCGATAAAAGCCGTATATAGTAGTTTAATTTCAATATATATTTGTTCCAACATCCACCGTTGCCATTTTGTTAACGTCAACTGACGCCGGTTTGAAATCATATTTGATTGTGTGGTACTGGGATGCCTTATTATTAGTGAAACTAGCTCCCAACTTTAACTCTCTCACATCGTCATAGTTCAGGCTGTGTTTATCGGCCATTATGACCTGCTGATTATGCCATATATAATAATTTCCTTCGATTGATTATCCACTGATGTTATAAGAAAGCCTGCTATGTCTCCAAAATAAATGTCATCGTCAATACGATTTTTAGGTGCACTAATTAGATAATAATCTCATGGAGAAGGGCTTGCTAAAGTAATAAAATAGTCCAATAAGTTAGACATAGACTATTTCTTCGACCTAGTTCCCATTTATGTTAGTAGAAATACATCTTTTTTATATAATATACCTATCCTATGTTACTCGGTGATAATATAGTTTTCTAACGGTGAAAGAATTTAAAGAGTCGTTTTTCAGTTAAATCCTTACAAACAAAATCAAATCTTTATAAAATTAGTATAGTTACCAGACCTGTATATAACTGTCCCTCTGCTTGGCACGGCGTCTTCTCAGTGTGAGAAGCATTAGACCATAGACCACCACGCGTGCCCAGTACGGATTGGTAGACTTCATATATTATCTTTGAGAACATTATGGAGAACTCTCGGACATGCAGGTTTCCTCACGATGTTTTCCTTCACCGTTGAAGCAAGCGATAATTAATTAATTAAAACCAATTGGCTTAGCCCTTGCACATAACTTCGAAAAGTCAGAGGTGCGTGCCTTAGGATCGAACTCGAGACTTCTGCGTGGTAGTCCAACGGTCGTTTACTAGGCTATCACTGCTAAAATCAGAATTAATTATTTTCTTTTTTTTAAATCCACTCCCACACTTGGATTAAATCTTGTGTCGAACTTTGCAAACATTCCAACACCTGATACAAAGCGCACCGGCCTCGAACAATTATTTTTGAATCACCAATTTTCTCTCCCGTGATTGAACCCACAACACACGGCGCAGTGTGGCAGCAGCGAGGCGAATACTATAATAATAATAATAATAATAATAATTTATTGGCATCAGGAAAAAGTACAATGCGGTGAATTTTACATTATATGACTTAATCGACTAGAGACATGAATTAATAACACAGTGATCAATGGCCCCCGAGCTAGGAAAATCCTGTGTTACGGGGGACATCCAATCCATCTATATGTTAACAATTATGATATAGGATTTATTGAGAGGTAAGGTAAGTACGATGCCTTTATTATTATAAGCAAGTAGGAGAAATGGTAAGAAAGTGTGGAGTAGTCGTTTGTGGTTATATATGGATTGTGTATGTGTTTGTGTGCGTGCGTGCGTGTGTGTGTGTGTGTGAGTGAGTGTGTGTGTGTGAGTGTGTGTGTGTGTGAGTGTGTGTGAGTGTGTGTGTGTGTGTGTGTGTGTGTGTGTGTGTGTGTGTGTGTGTGTGTGTGTGTGTGTGTGTGTGTGTGTATTCATATTATTTATATGGTGGAATTAGCAACTCTTCTGTATCATCATAATTTAAGGTGAGCAAGTATTCTTTTATTTTCATTTTACAGTGGTGTAAGTTAAGATGGTGTATATTTAGCATATTATGAATTTTGTTGTAGAGTAAAGCGCTAGAGTATTTGTAGTGTCGTTGTCGTACTTAAAATCACTATCCTGTGTCGCGGGGTACTTTACAAATTTTTAAAATATGGATCCAATGCACATACGGCCTTGAACAACTATTTGTGCATTACGAAACTTTTTGTCGAGTGTTCGAACCCACGATACTCGATGCAATGGCAGCGCCGAGGCGACCATTTATACCGCAACGCCATCCGTGCAAAATTACGTTTTTATTTTAAAGACACCTCTCTCCCTTGATACGATTTCTGTGTAACGACGGACACGAAGAACACCCGTCTTTAAACAACTATTTGTGAATCATAATTTTCTTTGTGCTTTATTTGAACCCACAACCCCCGGCGCTGTGGAAGCGGCAAAGCGACCAGTTAAACCACGACGCCATCTGTGCAATCAGTGCATTTAAAACCAAAGTGCTATTACGGAGGTTTCAAGTTAGGCTGGTCACATATGGTAGTCGGACACGCAAGCCCTCATTACAATGAGAATTGATGATATTTTCCCCCTATTACTGTTTGTATTCATGTTTTATACCTTCGGGGAAAGGTTGGCTTTTAACTAACAACGTTGGCTGATGGCGTAGTGGTTTAAGAGGTCGTCTCGCCAGCCTGCGCCGAGTGTTAGCTTCGAATACGGGACTAAAATTTGTCTGGTCTACAAATAGTTTTTCTATTTTTTTTAAAGATTACTAGTAATAAGGGTTTCAAAGTATTCTTGATAACCCCATCCAGCTAAGCTAGAATGCTTGTGTTAGGAGTGGGTTCACGTCGGTAGTGCAATGGGTGGTATTTGAACCCGCTACCTCTTGATCGCAAGTCCAATGCCTTAACCATTAGGCTACGCCGCTTAGTTGTTCTGAGAGAGTTCTTTGTTTGCATAATAATAATATTCTACCACATACACACAACACCATCTAGCCCAAACTAAGCAGAGCTTGAACTATGGGTACTAGACAATGGATAAACATGCATATGTAATTCTTTTTTGTAAATATATAGGTACATATTATACATAGAAACACCCAGGCCAACACAAACATCCATGTTCATGCATACAAATGTTTGACGTGTGCGGGAATCGAACCCGCGACCTCAGGCATAGCAGTCGGTTATACTAACTACTACGCCATCGAGGCCGAATATTTGTAAAGTCCCACGCGATACAGAAATTATACCTAGTGCGTCTTTATTAATTACAAAAAAAAACAATGTATTTTCTTCTTTTTATAAGTGAATAAAATTTTGGCCGCGCCTTCACCCGCCTGAATATAGATTTTCAATATTTTTCTATCCAGTATACCTGTATATATACATAGTTCCTTGAGGAACAGTCCTTTTTTCTGACTGTAAGGTAACCTAAGTCCCATTTTGAACCCCTGACAACGTATATGCGAAATTTCATGATGATCGGTCACGTAGTTATTGCGTTAAAAACTAACAAACAAACAAACTCACATTCGTATTTATAATATTAGTTAGGATACATCACATATGTATAATAGCGAGCGATCTTATTACCGTCTACCAGCCACTGTGCTGAAACGAAAGAAATCATATTAGTAAAACCCAATAAAACTACTCGACCCGGGTTCGAACCCGGGAACTCACACACAGCAGTCGCATTCACTACCGCTGCGCCACCGGGTCACTGTTACAGTTTTAATATTACTAATGGTTTTAGTGTACCTATTACCGAACTCGTATAGTCTACGAAGAAATTAAATCTACATTTAAATGCACAAGGGTACATACTGTCTGTCTGTGTCTTATTAAACATTTAACTAACGTAAAACGATCGTACTTGGCCTAATTTCGTAAAAAAAGTAATAAGGATTTTCGAGAAAATGTTTAAAGAATGAATAATTAAGTATACGTTTAGACTTGGTTAAATAAACCTTATTTAAAAACCAATCTCAAATATTTAACAACTAGCTAAGTATTGGTTAGCGACTAATCAGAAAGAAAATACCTATGAACGGATTAACGTTGAGTATATATCGGCCCTGTATATAAGCTCGTCGACCTGGATGGCGTAGTGGTTAGTGTAACCGACTGCCACGCCTGAGGTCGCGGGTTCGATTCCCACACAAGTCAAACATTGTGTGCATGAACATGGATGTTTGTCTTTGTCTGGGTGTTTATATGTATAACATGTATGTATTTACAAAAAATGTATCATCATCTCAGCCGAAAGACGTCCACTGCTGGACATAGGCCTCCCCCAAGGTTTTCCACACAGACCGGTCTTGGGCCACCCGCATCCAACCGCAAAACATACATATATACAAAAAATTTATATATGTATGTTTATCCATTGTCTAGTACCCATAGTACAAGCGCTGCTTAGTTTGGGCTATATGGTGTTGTGTGTATGTGGTAGAATACTATATTATAAACTGTCCTACTACTGGGCACAGGCCTCTTCTTAGTGTGAGAAGGGTTAGACTATGATCCACCACGCTGACACAGTGCGGTACACTTCACATAGCTTCGAGAACACTATAGAGCACTCTCAGACATGCAGGTTTTATCATGATGCTTTCCTTCACGGTTAAACGAGCGATTATTAACTAATTAATACGCTTTTTACTTTAAAAAGTCAAAAGTGTGTGCCTTGGTTCGAATTCAAGACCTCTGCATGGCAGTTCAATGGTGTCCCACAAGGCTATCGTTTCTATAAAGTTGAGTGTTAGTTCAGTAACAGTGCAGTCAGCAAGCTAATAATCTAATATGCAAAGGTTAATCTTTATCTTCAACAAAGACTTGAGAGCTGTTGAGAAATAGCTGAATATTACTTTTTATACAACTAAGGTGGCAAACAAGCATACGGCCCACCTGATGGTAAGTGGTCACCGTAGCCTATGGGCGCCTGCAACACCAGAGGCATCACTTGCGCGTTACCGACCCTTTAGGAAAGGAAGTGGGAAGGAGAAGGAGCGGGAAGGGGGAAAGAGGGTGATACTACGGCACTCTCACTCACTGAACGAAACACAACAGCAGGAATACTGCTATTTCACGTCGATATTCTGTGAGAGAGTAGTCTTTCCCCGGTCGAGCCGGCCCATTCATGATGAAATCAGCGAGGCTCTATATCTATCAGCGATATTATTTTACTTTAATATCTAAAACAGTATTATGAAGTTCAATACGTCAAAACAAGTTCAAGTAATAGAGTACTCACTCTCACTAAATACGTCACAATTTTTTACAAAAGATGACATTTGTTTAGTTTGATAAAATTGGATACCACTTGTTGAATCTATCAAATTATTTGGATCAATAATCTAGTCATGATAAGTGTATTGGCTTGTATCACGGTCATGGACAGCGGTTTTTATTATCTTGTAATTTAATATACGACTGGATTTAAGTATATAATATCATAAGAGCAGCGATAGCTCAGTGGGGAGACCAACAGACTGCAATGCAGAGGGTCTCGGGTTCAGAACCCACGTCGCGCACCTCCAACTATCGGAAGTTATATGACTTTTCGAAATGATGTGCGTATTGATTGACAATTATCGCCTGCTCCGTGCCTCGGAGAGCACGTTAAGCCGTCGGTCCCGGCTGCCATGAACATCTATGACAGTCGTTATTGGGAGAGTGTCGACACAAAAGATGCCACTGAGTCGAAGTGTCGCCGTTTTGCACTGAGTGGTCCCCACATAAGATACATACATATAATATCATGCGAACTGCCTCTGGCTCAAACCTGAATAGGGTCATCAAAAAGTAATTGGGTTTATGGGAAGAAATTCTCAATAGCAGGTGTTAGGAAGATGGCGGTGTTGCACAACTTCGTGCCTCAGCAAATACGTAAAGTCGTTGGTGCTACATCTGATCTCTCTGATCTCCCTCTGGTCGTGTCTGATTGCCGACCTGTCGGACTATGAGAGTGAGGGAATAGAGAGTGCACTTGTTTGCGCACACTTATGCACTATAATACCTTCTGGGCTGACTGACATTTATAATTATCATAACAGGACAGCTCTCGCCATAACTATGTCAAGTTCAATGATAATATAGTATCTACATAACTTATGGTTATAAGAGAGGGATATTGTACCATCCAGTGCCCGAAAGCACCTTCAGGGACCAGTTATAGACAGGTCTTGTCATTTTCGTTGTAGCGAGCTTTCTAATGCCAGTGACACTACTTTTTGTCAAGATACGTACCCAAGCAATAAAACTCACAACTCGCAACTGTGAGAGGTGCTAATGATAAAGTCGTTGAAGCCGGAAACTGTCCAAATATCTCATATGGTACTGGTACTATAAGGGACGCCCACTTCCTAACAAACCTTTGTGCTCCTACCCAAAACGATTAAATGCTGGATTAGTCTTAAGTCACTCTAGGTATGACTCTACTAAGCAGGCAAGTGCGCGAGATGCTAACGGCAGGTTCCACGTCGCCTCTTCGTTAAAGACAACTCCGTGCCTCGAGCATTCCTACTAGGTCACACTAGCCGTACATGATTCAGATGCTCGAAAGCCATGTGCATTATTGAGCAATGTACATGTCTTTCCCTGCGACTAACTACATAACCCTACAAACCTAAACCTCAGTGTCAGGTACTGCAGTTCTTGGCGTGTGATTGCAACGCCCTGCATTTCATTTCCAGGTCTGGAACGGTTATTGGGTTTATTTCTTAGGAAATTTTCAATAACTGCACGCAGTCTGGCAATTGTCCAGGTAGACAGTAATAAAACGCTTATTATTTGGGACGCACAGTTACCCAGAATAAGATGTACTCGAGAAAAGTTCTATTAAAATATCTACATTGAAGATGCCAAAATATTCTATACTGTTGTGGCAAAACATGTTTTTTTTATTCTTTATTTGTACGTGTTGGAATGCTTTAACGCATACCTCTCCGCGGGGCGACCGAGAGGTTATGTCGGGCTCACCAGGGAAAAGATATCCCGGTAATACCGACTAAACAACTAACAACGGTGTTCCTCGACATAACCATTGGCTAAGCCGCGCGAATCGCTTTCACATGCAATTGCGATCCCGCCGTGGTTTCGGCCCGCCGCGTGAAATGGCAGGCCACTACACAAAAATACTTCCTCCACCATCCCCCTGGGGGGGACAAAGACACAACACAGAGGCGCACGTGGGAACACGCACGCCGCCTCTCGGACCTGGTGCTGATCAGGTGGCGAGCAGGGCCACGCAGCCCACCCAGGACTCCCAGGTCTCTCCCGCTCCGCCGCCTCCTTGATGGAAATTACTTCCTCACAAAAGAAGGCGACGGAGTTCCACGATTTCTCACTCCGGACCATAGACTGAACCACGGCCGGGAGTGAGAGAGCAACCAGTCCGACTGTCGCGATCAACTCACGGCGCTGCGGTGCCCAGGCGGGGCAGTCCGCCAAAGTGTGCAGCGCCGTGTCCACAACAACATCGCGGCAGTCGCCGCAGTGATCGTGGGCGTCTCCTGCCGGCCTATGCGACACAGGAACTGGCCACAACAACTGTGGACAGTAATTACCTGTGTCAGCCGGCGCTATACCGCCTTTCTACCCACTCCTCAAAAACGGGACTTATCGCCACGATCGTGGCGTGCCTGGCACTGGGGTGCACAAGTCGATTTCTTTATTCTTCTACCAGGACCTGGCGGAGTTCGGACCATGCCGCCTGTAAAGTGGGAAGACCTGGTCCTTCGAAAACATTATATTACTGTAACTTGTAAATTTTAAGTAAACATCTCTCTCGGAATTTTGCAAACTTGGATATTTCAAGAGTTCATGCACCTAAAAATCCAAAACGCTGTTTACAGCTATTGTTTTATCACGAAGTAAATAAAAATAAAATATTATTATAATATTTTAGCAAATTGGGTGTAGACATTTCGTTTTTTTTTTTATGGCATTTTATTTCGTACTCATATTTTTGAAGTAGAATTAAATATGATTGTAATATATCCACCTACCTATAAAAGAACATACTGGCATGAGCTTGTGATATGTTATGTCTAATACATAATTCACACATACGACGAAGGAAAACATCGTGATGAAACCTGCATGTCTGAGAGTTTTCCATAACGTTCTCGACAATATGTGAAGTCTATATACGAAGATATGTGAACCCGCACTGGGCCAGCGTGGTGGACTATGGCCTAACCCTTCTCTCACTAAGACTCTTCACAGTGGGCTTCTGTCCATACCCTGCAAGGGACAGTTTATATACAGGCCTGATTCTATTATATTATTATACACATACTTTACTTTCGTTTGAAATTTTTCATCAAGGCTCCGTGCCTCATAAAATAAGTAAAGCCAACGGTTCCGGATTTTTCTTTTTTATACAACCAAGGTGGCAAACTAGCATACGGTACGGCATGGTCACCGTAGCCTATGGACGCCTGCAACACCAGAGGCATCACTTGTGCGTTGCCGACCCTTTAGGAAAGGAACAAAATAAAAAGGAAGTGGGAAAGGAGAAGGACTGGGAAGGGAGAAAGAGGGTAATCACTCACCGAACGTTGTTTCGTTCAGTACTGCTATTTCACGTCGATATTCTGTGAGAGGGTAGTCCTTCCCCGGTCGAACCGTCTCATTCATGCTGAAATCAGTGAGGCTCTACTACTGTCATGAATATTAAAGACAGACGGCATGGGATGTATGTAGTATTATAAGAAAAATAACATCTGGTCTATTTTACTATCTTAATTGTTAAGGTACCAGGGTTTGATGTCGGTGCAAGCAGTTTTAAAGCCTATTGCTGTTTACCGAGATGGATCATATATCCAGTTTCTGTGCTGCAACTGAGAATTGTCTTATAATTATTTGATTGCAGACATCTAAAATAAAAAAGATTTTGAATGCACGTTGACTGTAGGAATGGCATAAAGGTTGAATTGATTTTATTATCATAGCGCTGAATCTGCAGTCCCGTGTCCCCACACGGGACGATAATAGTGTCATTGACTGTTTGTTTTGTTTGAATATTTGTAAAACCACTTGCAACACAGACATTGTTCCAAGAAGTAGAGTTGTAAAAATTAAAATACACTTTGTCAAGATCTGGGACCTTACTGACCATGACTCATGATTATCGTAACTGAATACAAAAATATACAATTAATTCAGAAGACACACTTTACAAATGTTAATGCTTATTAAACATTTGTAAACAAGAATACGTAATAGCGCATATCACTCCTTTCGCTGTTCGCCTTGTAGAGACAATGTTCTCGATGCGAGACGAGACTTGCTTGCAAATATATCCAAGGTTTGAATTTCTATGAGTGCACGAGCCAGCTGTTGCCAATTATTAAGTGGCGATAGCCCAGTGGAAGCATTGGACTAGCAATCGAGAAACCGTGTTTTCAAATCTTGTGGCGGTATCGATGTAAACCTATGTATTGCTGATACAAGTATTCTAGCTTAGCTGGAGGGGTTAACAAGAATACTTGTAATTTGTAATTCAAATTACTAGTTAACCGAAAAAGAAGAATTTTAACCTTTTATATATTCATAAGAAGTGATAGCCTAGTGGGAGAAATATTTTTTGTGTAGTGGCCAGCACTTTCACACGGCGGGCCGAAACCACAGCGGGATCGCGATTGCATGTGAAAGCGATTCGCGCGGTCTCGCCGTCTATGGTTATGTCGAGGAACACCGTGGTAGGTTTAGTCGGTTTAACCGGGGTATCTTTTCCACGGTGAGCCCGACATAACCTCTCCGGCGCCTCGCGGAGAGGTATGCGTCAAAGCATCCCGCCAGGTAAAAAAAACAGTGGGATAGCTTTGGACTGTCACGCAGAGGTCCCACGGCGCGAGTTAAGCACCGCCAACCTACAAATATTAGCTTTGTCGGGTAATATTCTGTAACTTTCCATTGCAGAGTCATAATTTCTTATTAAATAAATATTATATAGTTTGTAGAAGGTTCGATTGCTAAATAAGCGATATTGATTAGGACATGTGTCACTAGATACATATTGTCGAGTTAGCTTTAAGATAGTATATAAAATGAACAATTTGTAAAATTAAGTAATTACTGTTACGTATTACAGCGTAACAGTAATTACTTAATTTTACAAACTGTTTAAATAAATTTATTTTAAACTCTTTCGCTGTCGTTTTGATACTTTGAGCTCATTCTGCGTAAATAGAAACACCAATGATTAAATTATGTTCGGGTACTTTGAAATAACTACACTGGAACATTGAGACAACTACCATCTTAGTCTCCCCGTGACCATGGCTGCTGAAAAGCAACCATAACGTCGGGAAAAGTGTAAAATTTAATTAAATCTAAATAGTTTTAATAGTTTTAATAATAATTTAATTAGCTTAAAAATTAGTAAAGTTTAATAGTAGTAGTAGTGTGACAGTTTTCAAAATTTTGTAATAAAGTGTCAAATAAACAACGCGATAAAATCCGTATATAGTAGTTTAATTTCAATATATCAGCATGAATATACGTTTGTAGGTGTTTTACGTAATTTGCAAAATGACGTAGATTCGGAACCATAGTTCAAGTTACATTGGACGATTATATAAATCAGCAATCTTACACAATTGCCTTGATACGTTTAATCTGTTGCGTGTAAAATTGTAATGTAATGCACCGGAAAATTATGAGCGTAGCCATTCAAATATATTTACGGTTGTTATCGTTAATAAGGCGAGCAGAGATGGGCTTACGACGCGTGTACTGCATTTCATTCTAACTAATACTATAAATGCGAATGTGAGTTTTTTGTTATGCTTTCACGCATTAACTACTCGACCGATCAACATGAAATTTCTCATACACGTTGTCAGAGTTTCAGAAAAGGATATAGGGTTACACGCATTCAGAAAAAGGCCTGTTTCCGAGGTATCTTATCTTATCTTATTTCGGGGGCCAATCAGTATAGACCGGCGACACTTCGACCCAGTGGGATCTTCTGTGTCGGCCACGAGATCTATCCCTGAGCTATCTCCCTATGAATGTACTGCATCAGTCGCAGCGTACACTTCAGAGGGAGAAGCCTGAAGTCTTCAGGGTTCGGATATGCCAATCCCATCAGACCCATCCTTCCGAGGGATACAAATTGACTGACAAAATCTATATTGCCGCGGGCGAAGTCACAGGCAAAAATTAGTATAATATATTGGCTTGTTCTCGCGGCTACCCTCGTTTGGAAACAGTTCTTTTTTCTAAATGATAGATCCCCTATGTCCTCTTGCGTACCTTTGACAACGTGTATGCATAATTTCATGATGATCATTAATCGGTCGTGAAGTTCAGGCGTGCAAGCGTAACAAGTAAACAAAGTCACATTTATAATATAACTAGCTGAACCGCGCAACTTCGTCAGTTTCACTTAAGAGAATTTTCTCCGTTTTTGCAACATTTTCATTGATGCTCCGCTCCTATTGATCGTAGCGTGATGTTATATAGCCTATAACCTTCCTCGATAATTGGGCTATCCAATACTAAAAAAAATATTCAATTCAGACCAGTAGTGCCTGAGATTAGCGCGTTCAACCAAACAAACAAACAAACTCTTCGTCTTCAGCTTTATAATATTATTTAGGATTTTTATCGTAAGAGGTCAATAAGTACAGCGTAACTGGTTAAACAATAGTCATTTTGAAGGACATAGATATTATACTCGTAACACAGATAAAATTATCACAACTAATATTATAATTGCTAATGTGTGTTTGTTACGCTTTTACGCCTTAACTACTCGACCGATCAACATGACACTTCGCATAGGTACAAGGTTTACCAACACCTACCTTTTATTCAGAAAAAGTAATGTTTCCAAGAAATAGAAAATTGACATAACCTTCATTTATGCGAGCGAAGCTTCGGGTAAAAAGTGTATACTAAAATCTAGTTAGTTAACTTATTCTTATAGTAAAAAGAATCACGTAAATCGGTTTAGCAGTTTTTGCTATTACACGTTGTAGCTTGTAATAAGTTATTATAACTGCATGTAGGTACAGGAACGCATAGTGGGATAAAAGTATTAATTTGTGGAAGGAGGAGTTCTGCTCCTTTGACACAAAGTAAGTATCTGCCCACCGGGCGGAGTTATTATGGCTAGCGGGGCGCAGCCCGACGGTTGATATCAGGAACTTGTATATACACAATACCGATTATTTCAATTGCAACATTGAAAGACGTGAATGTGAATTAGCTAAAAATACAACAACACTTAGATTGATTATAAGAATACGCACATATATAGATTCACACCTGTTTCCCAGAGGGGTAGGCAGAGACTACGGATTTCCATCTGCTACGATCCTGACACACATCTCTGGCTTCATTCACTTTCGTCACATTCCTCATACACGTTCGCTGCTTATTTGTAAGAATAAATTTGTACAATTAGTATGCTTACAGCTTAATTTTATAAAATCATTCAATCCAGATATATCGTGGACGGCACTCGCTGATCATACGGTAGCTCGCGTGCGTTTAATGGCACAGTTACGATGCATCTACTAGCAGCGATAACTCAGTGGGGAGACCAACAAACTGCAATGCAGAGGGTCTCGGGTTCGAACCCACGTCGCGCACCTCTGACTTTCGGAACTTATATGACTTTTCGAAATTATGTGCGTATTGATTGACAATTATCGCCTGCCCCGTGCCTCGGAGAGCACGTTAAGCCGTTGGTCCCGGCTGCCATGAACATCTATGGCAGTCGTTATTGGGAAAGTCAGTACCCTCTAAGTTAGTTCCACGTCGGAACTCGTATTCAAAAATGACTCGGATTTTGCGATCTTTCCCGTCTAAGCTGAATAAAAAAAACTATTGAAAGTCGATAACTGAATGTTGCTAATTTTTAAAAGAAGTATCTTATAGGTATCACGTAAAAAAGTTCACTCGAATATCTCACACCATGAAGGTTTATGTCAATTCAAAGTATATTTTACTATACAACGGCAACTTCATACTTTAACCCCTATTATTTTGCCTATCTGTATTTAATTAATTTGTGGCGACGATGTCGAATACAATACATCATTATTATTTTAATGAACACAAAAATGAATATACATAAGAAACTAATACTGCAGGTATTTTTACTTATTATAGAAACTATCAATATTCGTTATCAGCTGTTATCGCTTTATACATGTTAATTAGAAAAATATGATTTCCCAGTAGTAGGTACATTTACTGAACATGCTTATTTAGTGGGATATTTTTTACAAACTCCCGCACTAGGACAAATTTCTGTCTTGGGATACTGAGATACTTTACGCATACTCCCGCAATAGGACTAATTACTCCTGTGTCGCGGGAGACTTTATGAAGATTCAAACAACGGACACAAAGTCGGCCTCGATGGCGTAGTGGTTAGTGTAACCGACTGCCACGCCTCAGGTCGCGGGTTCGATTCCCGCACAAGTCAAACATTTGTGTGCATGAACATGGATGTGTGTCTTGATCTGGGTGTTTCTTTGTATAATATGAATGTATTTACAAATAAAAAATAAGTATATGTGTATGTTTATCCATTGTCTAGTACCCATAATACAAGCTCTGCTTAGTTTGGGCTAGATGGTGTTGTGTGTTTGTGCTAGAATATTATTATAATTATACCAAGACTCAGAACAACAATTTGTGGATCACTACTACTAGTATGCATTAATAATGATAGTAACAAATGGCCGCTTAGACCGAAATCCGGCTTAGAGGACATCTTGGCTAATAGACCATTAACAGTAAGTCCCGGCATCGTAAATAGAGTCCAAATTAACCGGTGGTTCGGCCTCCAAAGAGAGGAACCTCCTCATGATGTATCGGAGACTTATTTCGGTATTAATCGAGGCTCTTGGTTATAAGGCCATTGACAGTAATGACTATCGGCACAATGATTACCGAATCCACATCACAAGTCGACAACCTCATCGGCTAAATCTATCTATTTATTTTTTCAGCTTTCATGAGATTACCGTCATGAGGAATCGTAGCATCCACAATCATTGCGTGGCACTCTGATCGATCTATCACCACTATTTCTGGCCTAATGATGATCATAGTTAAATCAGTCATCATTAATCCCAGTACATAGTGACACGTCTATTTTCAAGATCTGGCAACACTTATTATTTTTTCATATTAAAATAATTGTTCTATATTTTATTTAAATCAGCTCCCGCGATTGGAATGATTCCTGTGTATTCCTGTGGGCAACTTTACGAACATTCAAACAACGGATACAAAGAACATTCAGACTCGGAATAACCATTAATGGATCACACAAATTTTTATCCCGTGTGGGATTCGAACCCACAACACTCTGCGCAGTGGCAGTGGCGAAGCGACCACTTAGACCACTACGCCATCTGTGCAGTATTTTTTTATAAAATATGTACCTAATTATAAAAATTAACATTAAGAGTATTGAAAATATTATGTAGTTACCGGTAGTTAGGGCTCTAACGAGAGGCACCTCCTCACTCTTCGTGTAGTGGCCTGCCGTTTCATACGGCGGGCCGAAACCTCGGCGGGGTCGCGACCGCATGTGCAATTGATTCGCGCGGCCCCGTCGATAGCGGTTTTGTTGAGGAACACCGTGGTAGTTTAGTTTAGTTAGTAGCAGTTTAGTCGGTATTCCGGGAGGTACATTATTCCTAATTCATCTTTCTCTTTTACCCCGGCGAGTCCGACATAACCTCTCCGCTCGCCCCCGCGAAGGGGTATGCGTCAAAGCATTCCCCTACGTAAAAAAAGGCACCTCCTCGCAATACGGCCTTCTGCATTAGAGCCTTAAACCAGCCGGCCAACGCGAGCCTCTTTAGATTTTGTTCGAGGCTCTTGGCTATTAGGCTATTGACGGTAATGACTATCGGCACAATCATTCCCGAATCCATATCCCACATATCGACAACCTCGCGAGACAAATCGAGTTTTTTTTTGTTGATATTTTCAATCTAATTCATACTCACATTACTTTGTGAAGTCAGAGGTGCCTTGGAATCGAACTCGAGACCTCTGCGAGGCAGCCCAAAGATCTCCTACTAGTAACTCTTGAAGTATTGTGGGTATACAGATAGGTATAATAAGTTGACTGTCGCTCGCTTTACCAGTGAAAGAAAACATCGTTAGGGCACTTGTACTTCTGAGAGTTAGTTCTTCATAACGTTTTCGAAGTTATGTGAAGTCTGCTTACTCAGCATGATGCATTGAGCCAGCATGGGAGACTAGCTTATTTTCTTTTCTTACGTGGGGGAATGCATTGACGCATACCTCTTCACGGAGCGACGCCAAGGAAAAGGTTATGTTGGACTCACCGGGGGACAGATGGCCACATCCCGGTAATACCGTCTAAACATACCACGGTGTCCTTCAACATAACCAGAGTCGGCGGAGCCACGCGAATCGCTTTCACATGCAATCGTGATCCCACTGAGGTTTTGGCTCGCCGTCTAAAACTGCAGGCCACTAGCCATGCCGTCTCTCGGACCTGGTGTTGTTCGGGTGGCGGGTAGGCCTATGAAGCCCACCACCCTCAGGTAAAACCTCATAATACCTGGAGGTTTACCTGCGCCTCTCCGGCGCTCGGTTTTGCGGTTAAGGAGAGTGTTTAAGCACTCCACGGCCTCCGTGATGGCAATAACTTCCTCACAGAAGGAGACGACGACATTCCACGACCTCTCACTCCGGACCATGGACCGAACCACGGCTAGGAGCGAGAGGGCAACCATTCCGACTGCCGCGACTCACGGCGCTGCAAAGCCCGGGCGGGGCAATCCTCTAACGTATGCAGCGCCGTGTCTACAACAACATCGCGGCAGTCACCGCAGTGGTCACAATGGGGCGATTCTTGCCGGCCTATGCGTCACAGGAACTGGCCAAAGCAACCGTGGCCAGTCATTACCTGTGTTAGCCAGAAGGTGAGGCATTGTGCCCCATGCCGCCTCTCCAGCCATTACTCAGTAACGAGACTTACCGTCACGATAGTAATGTGCCCGGCACTGGGGTGCACAAGTCGATATCTCCATTCTTCCATCAGGACCTGGCGGAGCTCGGACCATGCCGCCTCTAGAGCGAAAAGCATGGTGGACGAACCTTTTTTTTTTTTTTTTTTTGTTTCCCAGGAAAAATGCTTCATGCACTACCCGCCGGCTAGGGGACGGCACCGGCGGGGGAGTGTGGGACTCCCAGCAAGACGCGCTGGCCCACTACCCACTAAAAAACCTGGGGTGTTCCCTCTCTCATCCAATAGGGGGGGCCAGTTGGGAGCTCTAGGAGGATTCATCCATAGCAGGCCCCCCCATGTGGGTGTGGGCCGGGTCAAACGGACCCGGCCACCTCTCGTCCCCAGGGGAGAGCCTGACCGCTCTCCCCTTTCGACGTTAGAAGGCGCGCGGGAACACCGCGCGCGCCCTCTCGGGGTTCCTAATTTACGGGTGGCAGGGTCCCCTCAGGCCTTGCCACCCGGAACCCTTAAGTGGGGGGCAGGAGAGCGACAAAAGCGCGTCTCCTGCGCCCTCTCCTCCGGCGGCGGACTTCCGGGGCGTAAGGATCATCCTCACGCCCCCGTTCCGCCGCCTCCTTCTGCGAGATGACAGTCTCGCAGAAGGACCTCATTGCGCCCCAGCACCTGTCGTCGCCGACCATCCTGGATACGACGGTCGGCAACGAGAGGTCGGGGCCAATCACAGCGACCAGGGCGCAGCGCTCCACGGCCCACGCCGGACACTCCTCCAGCATGTGCTGCGCCGTGTCCTGGTCACACTCCTCACAATGGATGCACCTGGTTGTCGGCTCCCTACCGGCTATCTTGCAGAGGTACTCTCCGAAACAGCCGTGTCCGGAGAGCACCTGAGCGAGCCGGTAGGTGAGCGGTCCGCGCCGTCTGTCCGTCCACTGTCTTAGTACCGGACGGACAGCCTCGACGGTCCTCACCCCGTAGCGGGGCTGGGCCAGTCTGTCTGCCCACTTCTCCTCCAGGACCAGTCGAGCCTGGGACCTTCGCGTCTCCACCGCACAATGCGAGGGAACCTCGCCATGGAGACGGAGGTCCGCGCGCCAGTAATACACCGACGCCTGGACCTCCGCCTCCAAATCCCAAGGCGGTGATGCCGCCAAAACGCACGCCGCCTCAAAGGAGACGGTGCGGTACGCCCGCGACACCCTGATCGCCATCGCCCTCTGCGGTTTCCTCAGGAGGGCGACGTTATGGCGATCGAGGGCGTCAGCCCAAATGGGCGCTCCATAAAGGGCCATCGACCGCACCACCCCCAAATAGAGGCGGCGGCAGACGACACTCGGCCCCCCGATATTCGGCAGCAAAGAGCTAAGCGCTCCTGCCGCCGACATCAGCCGGGGGGCCAGGCGGCTAAAATGGACGCGAAAGTTCCAGCGGCCGTCGAGGTGGAGCCCCAAGTATTTTATACTCGGCTCCACCCCGATGCGGACCCCTCCAACGATGATGTGGGCATCTGGTGGCGGCGCCCGCCGAGGCCCATGAAATAATAGGGCCTCGGACTTTTCCAGCGCCACTTCCAGTCCCAACATCCTAATCCTGCCGACAACCAGGGCAACTCCAGCCGTGGCAAGACGGGCAGCTGCCCCGTAATCCTCTCCCCGGGCCGTCACCAGCGTGTCGTCGGCGTAACAAGTTACGCCGACTCCCGGGGGCAGGGCGCCCCGCAGCACCCAGTCGTAGCCGATGTTCCACAGGATCGGACCCAGAACCGATCCCTGTGGAACACCGCACGACACCTCCCTCCGGAACGTCTCTATGGTGGACTAACCTAACCTAACCCTTCTCACACTGAAAAGAGGCCCGTGCCCAGCAGTAGAACAATTTGTATACAGGGCTGATATTAATATGTAATAATATAATATTTATAAGCTGTCACGAGATTACTGTCATAAAGAATGGTAACTTCGACAATCATTGCCCGACCCCCTGATCGATCTATCACCTTCTTGTACAAAAATGCCCATTGCTCTTTTATTACTATACAATAAACTGAAGAGACATTAATGGGTTATATATTCCGATCGTTTGAACTTAAAAACGATTGATCTATTTTCGTTGACATAGAACAAATGTTGGCAATAAAATTCTATAGATTATTTACTTTATATGTGCTCCGTGATTTAGGAATACTCACGATAGCAAGGCCAGATTTAAAGACTTTAGAGGCCTTGGTTAAAAGAAAATGGCCTCGGATAATTTATTAATCATTAAAGTGCCTATAGAACCAATTACCTAGTGGAAGACGATTGGACTGCCACGCAGAGATCTCGAGTTTGATCCCAAGGCACGTATCTCTAACTTTTCTAAGTTATGTGCGTACCTACTAGTTTTTACCCATGAATAGATAATAGATATTGTTACTAAATTTCTCATCTCTTGGTAACAGTACTTCTTTTTCTGCATGAAAGGTACCCTATGACTCTTTCTTTAATCCCTGCCAAAGTGTATGCAAAATTTCATGATGACCGGTCGATGAGTTAAAGAGTAAAAACGTAACAAACAAACTCACATTCGCATTTATAATATTAGTTAGGATTATATTACATTATTATTATTATATTATTATTGTCTTCTGTTTACGCGAATGTTATTCATTGAAATTAAACCACTATATACCTACGGATTTTATCGCGTTGTTTATTTTACACTTTATTACATAATTTAGAAACTGTTACACTACTACTACCAGATACTATTAAACTTTACAAATTTTCAAGCTAATTAAATTATTAAAACTATTTAAACTATTTATATTTAAGTTTACACTTTCCGCGACGTTTCGATTGCTTTTCAGCAGCCATCGTCACGGGGAGACTCTCCGTGATCGATAAAATCCGTATATAGTAGTTTAATTTCGTTAGGATTAATAAAATATATTATAAATACAAATAATATATACAATAGACTTTATTGACTGTAGAGTCAAAGGTATATCATAGATATACTATTAAAAATATATATGGTAGTGTATCATAGATGGAATATTAATACATAATACAATATAATAAAAAGTGACAATACTGTAAAGAGAAAAAAAAAAATCACTATCGAAATAATGGATCGGTAAGTTTATATATGTAATGTGCATAATAATGTCCTCCAGACCGAATTTCGGTCACGGCGGCCAATCTTAACGGAGACTAGCCATCTGCGCAGGAGATATTATAGTGCATAAGCGTGTGCGCGATCTCAAGTGCACTCCCTGTTCCCTCACTCTCATGATCCGATGGGACGGATAATCCGACACGACCGGAGAGAGATCAGGCGTAGGACCAACGGCTTCACGTGCTTTCCGAGGCACGGGGGTGTCTAACACCGCCAACTTCCTAACTACGGGCTGTTATTCAGATTTCTTAACAGAAAAACCCAATAACGTTTTGTTGGCCCGACCCGGGATTCGAACCCGAGACCTCATGCACAGCAGTCACATTCACTACCGCTGCGCCACGGAGGCAGTTATTGTGCATAGTACATATCTAAAAGGATTTCAAATATAATTATATTTTATTTATAATACACTTTCACCTTATTCTATAGAGTGTATTAAAAACATCTTGAAAATAAAGCCATATAAAATAATTTACATTTAAAACCATAAAATATGACACGCTTTGTGGATTTTAAGACGACTTCCACACTAGGAACAATTCCTGTCACGTCGGGAACTTTACAAACATTCATTTAGCGGCCTCAATGGCGTAGTGGTTAGTGTAACCGACTGCCACGCCTGAAGTCGCGGGTTCGATTCCCGCACAAGTCAAACATTTGTTTGTATGGACATAGATGTTTGTCTTGGTCTGGGTGTTTCTATGTATAATATGTATGTATTTACAAAAAATAAGCATAGGTATAGGTATGTATGTTTATTAATAGTCTAGTACACATTGTACAAGCTCTGCTTAGTTCAGGCTAGATAGTGTTGTGTTTATGTGATAGAATATTATTATAATATTATATTATTATTCAAACATAACACCCACTCAGAACAATTATTTGTCGACCACACACATTTTTGTCCAGTGTGGGAATCGAACCCATAACACTCGGCGCAGGTGCAGTGGTACACTTATTTGCGATGTTGCCATTCGGAACAGACCACAAGGTTTAAACTCTTTTAAGAAAAACGAAACTCAAGCCAACATCAAAAGCACACTAACAATTTATACAAACACAATTTTCAACAGCAAATAAATAATAAATAAGTCTGACTCTATTCTGAGCTACGTGTGACTCGAGAGTACGACATTTGAACGAATGACGCGTGTGATGACGTCATCGCGACGTGACGTCAGAATACTTGAGGATAGTTCATTCATGAATGAGTTAGTAGTGAGCTAGTGAGCTATTGATTGAGATTGGCGCACGAAAATGTGATGACGAATGTGAATGAATAACAATCATTCTCACTTATAAAAGTCTTTTAAGCATAAATAAATTAGAAAATACGTATTTGGTGGTAGCCCAAATGGGTAAATTGATTATTTGACGATGGAACTAGTAAGAATAACTAAAAATATCAGTTTCCACTAAGAAAATCCATTGAATGAGAAAAATGTCTCACTAGTTCCATGGAACAAAATATGGATAGCACCAATGGGAATCCTAACTAATATTATGAATGCCAATGTATCTTTGTTTGTTTATTTGTCAGTGTTTACGTTATACGTTAATTTGATTTTTATCTATATACTAGGTTTTGTCCGCGACAATACCTGGGTTTTTCTGGGTCGAAGGTACCTTGTATATGTCATTTCTATACCCCTGACAACGATTCATGATGATCGGTTAAGTAGTTAAGGCGTAAAAGCGTAACAAACAAACAAACTCACATTCACATTTATAATATTATTTAGGCAGTTATGATTTTAACAAATTACAATAAAAAATTCCCCTTCTTGTATGTAAGTCGTGAATCCATGTATGTATGTCAAAATTCACTCGTCACGTTCGTCTTAGAAGAATGTTCATAAATATTCTATTCTGTGTATTAATATAAGTCTGGCATATTAAATAACTTCAATATTTGATATTCTACAAAGGATTATGTTAATACTATTGGATGCTTTATCTTATCTTATCCTATGTGGGGGCCAGTCAGTGCAGACCGGCGACACTTCGACCCAGTGGGATCTTTTGTGTCGACACTCTCCCAGTAACGACTGCCATAGATGTTCATGGCAGCCGGGACCGACGGCTTAACGTGCTCTCCGAGGCACGGAGCAGGCGATAATTGTCAATCAATACGCACATAATTTCGAAAAGTCATATAACTTCCGAAAGTCAGAGGTGCGCGACGTGGGTTCGAACCCGAGACCCTCTGCATTGCAGTCTGTTAGTCTCCCCACTGAGCTATCGCTGACATTGGATGCTTTAATATTCATGCATGTTTATAATGACAATCATGCAAATGGTTATTAATGCAGCCTTGATTTTCTAAAATATAGTATATATAATATCAGTCCTGTGCTTAGGTGTCTTACTGCTAGGCACGGGCCTCTTCTCTGTGTGAGAAGGGCTAGGCCATAGTCCACCACGCTGGCCCAGTGCGGGTTGGCAGACTTCACGTACGTTTAAGAACTTTTATGGAGAACTCTTAGACATGCAGGTTTCCTCGCGATGTTTCCCTTCACCGTTAAAGCAAGTGATAATTAACTATTTAATACACATATAACGTCGAAAGTTAACGACGACGAACGACGAAGACAACGCACAGCCGAAACTACTGAATGCAAGAAGCTGAAATTTGGCATGTATGTTCCTTGGAGAGTGTAGGGGAGCATTAAGAGAGGATTTTTGGAAATTCCACCCTGAAGGGGGTGAAAGGGGTGAAACCCGATATTCACACGGGAACGGGACTTACGCGGGTGAAACCGCGGGAAAACTACTAGTATAATATATAGAAACACCCAGACCAAGACAAACATCCATGTTCATGCACACAAATGTTTGAATTGTGCGGGAATCGAACCCGCAACCTCAGACGTGGCAGTCGGTTACACTAACCACTACGCCATCAAAGCCGCCAAATGATGATATGATTGACAAATTGAAAATGTAGATAAAGTTGTTTCATAATGTATCTCTTATTTTTTTGAAATAATAAATTATTATTATAAAAGTCGAGTTAAAGAAAAGGCATGCGCGCTCTGGGATCAATCTCGAGACCGCTGCGTGGCAGTCCAACGATTTTCCACTTCACTATCGCTGCTATAATGCCAAATATAAACTTATTATTAGTTTAAGCAAAGCTAGATATACTTTTTGCAAAGGTTTAAAATCATAGATGCGTCCTACTACTTTTAAATAAGGCCTCCTTTCTGTACGTTAAGTTGTCATCTGACACACAACACTAACATGACATCTGAATTACAAATATAGTAATATCACTTTGATTAACGCTCGCTCATATTGAAAATTATACACGATTGTCCTCTATCATGTAAATTTAATGTGAGACTATGAACAATGTGCTCACTCACTCCTCTTAATGAGAAGGAAAACTTTTTCGTTTGATCTAACTCGTAACAATGAGGCCATATCTATTACTAGATGACTCACGCAACTTCGTCTGCTTCACATAAGAGATTTTTTCATTGATGCTCCGCTGATGATGCTAGCTAGCTAGCGTGATGTTATATAGCCTATAGCCTTGCTCGATAAATGGGCTATCCAACACTAAAAGATTTTTCAATCCGAACCTGTAGTTTCTGAGATTAGCGCGTTCAAACAAACAGTTCAGCTTTATAATATTAGCATAGATTACTGCCCGCAGTTCCGCCTGCATGAACCCCTTGAGAATATATACTAGTATAAATGTATTTTCTGTTTTAATCCAAGGTTCGACGAAACTTGGCACAAAGATAGTCAAAAAAATGTCTTATAAGAAATCACAAAATTTTATAAAACAAAGTCCCCTGCCGCGTCTGTCTATTTGTTCGCGATAAATTCAAAAACTACTAAACGGATTTGCATACGATTTCCACTAATAAACAGAGTGATTCATGAGGAAGGTTTAGGTGTATAATTTGTTAAGGTTTTGTGTTAATTGGTTGAAATATGACGATAATTGTTGAAAATGTCAGAATAAGTCAAACCGCCTAGGAGCTTTCATCTAAAACGCTGCCTAATCCCTTTTAGGCATAACAAAACATACCCGTGCAAATCCGGGGAGGGTTGCTAGTGAATAAATTAATAAAGTTTAAGTTTAAATCTTTTACTACATCATAATATATATTTGAAATTATGCCGAGACCTTAGTAGATATGTTTTAAAAATGGCGACAGAATTATGCGATGTCACTTGGGGTTACCGAATAATATCAGGGTTGGTTTGAGGTATCAACCGCAAACCAACAACAAATCTGAGTGGTAACCCCATTTTTCATTATATATGTACTTTTTTTGTTTTCTGTGTTCTAATATTTGTGTAAGAACGTGTACCTATGTTTTGAAAAATAAATACTTACTTACTTACCAAATAAATTATCTTTAATTGTGTACATAAGTTTTAACAGTAGACATTACCTCTAATACAGCCTCTAACTATAAACAGTTATGTTCTTTGTCAGTGTGTTTGTATATGTGTCCCGCGCTAATCTTCACAATAGTTGAACCAATTTGGATGTGGTTTTTAACAATATACTGAAATAACCGTTGGCTAAAATCATGAATATTTCTTTCAGTTAAATTTGTCTATTATTTAAAGATAATATGTCCATTAAAAAGTACATTAACTTACGAATATAATAAATATTTCCGTGTATGAAATCAATATAAATATATTCTAATATTATATAGGTAGAGGAAAGACATATATTTGTATTTTTGTTTGTAATTAATAAACTCAAAAACACAGGTCCGACTTCAATATAAGAAAACTGAAGAATTAACATACGAGTACATTGACGAGTTTGTTTGTTTGAACGCGCTAATCTGAGGAACTACTGATTCGAATTGAAAAATTATTTTAGTGTTGGATAGCCTATTTATCGAGGAAGGCTATATAACATCACTCTACGACCCACGGGGGCGGCGCAGTAACCTTAAACGCGGGTGAAACCGCGGGCGTAGCTAGTGCTATATAATATCATACTACGAGCCACGGCAGTTATCATAAACGTGGGTTAAATCGCACGGGACAGCTAGATAACAATAACTAACTGCAAGGATGGCGTCATGGTTTAAATGGTCAACTCACCACATCTACTGCGGCGAGTGTTGTGGGTTCGAATCACGAACAAAACTTTGTGATACACAATGGTTGTTCCAAATCTGGGTGACCTTTGTGTCCGTTGCTTAAAAGCTTTAAGGGCCCCCGTAACACAGGAATAATTACAAGACTTTAAATAAGAAATCTGGACATTGTAGCAATATTCCCGAGATTTATTATAACGCGAAGATATTGTTGACTTTACTGGCTATATATAAGAGTAGTTGTCCCTCGCGGTTTTGGACAACGGACACAAAGAACACCCAGACTCGGAACAACTGTTTGTGTATCACACAAAGTTTTGGTTGTGATTCGATCCCACAACTCTCAGCGCAAGGCCATTGGCAAGACGGCCACTTATACCATTACGTCATCCGTGCAGTCATTTATCAGAAAATGGCCACGTTAATGATAAACAGAATAAGTATTTAAAACAAACATAGTATTATGGCGCCATCTTAGAATATATTTATCATGTTAACTATTTCCTTATCTAAACGTTTGTAACGTAAGAAATAACACTAGTAGTCTACGAATGTTTATAAAACATTTGTCTTGAGAGCGTAATTATATAATACTGGAATTAGCCCGCGACACTATCTGCGTGGGCTGCATGTCGCCGATAACGTTCTTTACGAGGGACGCTTTAAATTTCAGTACCACTTATTAGAATTACGTGAAACGATTGGAAGTGGGCTTCAAATTCGCTAATACTTTACTGCAGAATGTGGCTGCAAACTTTTCTACTATAGCGGCCATCATCGCAAATATCCGAAGCTACAAGACTTAACGTTGTGGTGAGGTAATCAGTTAAACAACTACGCCATAAGTGGGGTTACTTGTGATTCAATATCAAAATCCGTTCAGTGATTACCGAGTTAAGTTCGAAAAAACAAGGTACATGCAGAGAGAGTCTCCCCGTGACCATGGCTGCTGAAAAGTAACCGAAACGTCGGGGAAAGTGTAAAAATAAAAATAAATTAAATCTAAATAGTTTAATAATAATTTAATTAGCTTAAAAATTAGTAAAGTGTAATAGTAGTAGCAGTGTAACAATTTTCAAAATTTTGTAATAAAGTGTCAAATAAACAACGCGATAAAATCCGTATATAGCAGTTTAATTTCAAAGAGAGAATTCTTTTTAGCTTTTTATTAAATTCGATTATCTTACTAGACAAAATATAACATTACTATTCCATTAATTAATTTTCAAAGGCATATATTGAATAATTAAAATTAGAACATAATCTGACAACATTGTTTATTTCAGATTTATTTTTTAATTAAGTTTTCTACTGATCATTATATTTTGTAAAGATTTGTACGCCGGAAACAGCAGAGTATTATGGACATTCTAATTTGTAACACCTTGTAGCTACAATATTCTGGTGAATAAATATATTATTATGATAGAGAAACATAGCTTCGTGTTCATAACCCAATATGTATCCAAATTCAAGATCTTGATACATCTTAAATGTACAGATTTTGCATTTTACTATTTTATAATAGTATTCCTGCTGTTTCAACCATGTTTATGATTACTGCTCCGCTCCCGTAGCTTGCAGCGTGATGTTATATCGCCTATAATCTTCCCCAAAAATTGGTCTATCTAATGCAAAAAGAGTTTAAATCCGACTGGTAGTTCCGGAGATTAGCGCGTTCAAACATCAAAAATCTCTAACTTTTTTATATTACTAGCGGGTCCAATAAAAGTTGATCTGCCGATACGAAAAATAATATCCTAGAATCCGATTGCAGCGCCACCTACGGTCCAAATGTGAATCCAAATCATCCAGGGACCCACTGTGACACACAAAGTTTTTTATCGATATCGGTCTAGCTGTTTAGAAAGAGTTTAGAGACAAGCATACGTACTGAAGAATCACTTAATATTATAAATGCGAATGTGAGTTTGTTTGTTACGCTTTTACGCCTTAACAACTTGACCGATTATCGTGAAATTTCGCATACACGTTGTCAGGGATACAGAAAAGGACATAGAACACCTTTCATCCAGAGAAGTACCGTTCCTAAGCGATGCCGCGGGCAAAATCTAGTTATATATACTTATATAACTATAAGTATATAGGATAGATAGAAGAGAATATAGTACAACTACAGTCAAGTAAACCATGTCGATTCAATAACTGCTATTTGCACTGACCTTAACAAGATAATCATATACATATGCCGTAATGTCATTTATGATTAAACTATAATGAGAGATAATCGCTTATGTAAAACAACATTTCTACTACGATTCCCTTCCTGGAACGGACCAGTGTAAGGCAACGGATCGATCGAGAGGTCGCGGGTTTGATTCCTAGCCATTGCACAACCGATGTGAACTATATTTTAGCATAGCTGGAGAGATTAACGAGAAAACTAGTACTTTGTGAGACAAGTTATTAGACAAGAAACCATCTTAAAAATATTTTTCCCGTGTCTCGTGGCATAACTGGCGTACGATGGTAAAGTCTTAGGTTCGGTGCCTGGATGCAGCAAAGTATTACTATGGTTTTAGTTATTTTAGTGTATTCTTTTGTGGTTATGAAATAAAATAAATTTAATTATCGCTTAAATGGTAAAGGAAATCATCGTGGGGAAAACTGCATTTCCCTGAGAGATTTCCACAATTTTTTTCGATTTGGGTGTCTGCCAACGCTCACGGGGCCAGCGTGGTGGACTATGCCTTACCCTTGTCACACTGAAAAGAGGCCCGTGCCCAGCAGTGGGACAGTTTAATACAGGGCCGATATGTATAAATACCAGTGCTTTTTTTTTAGGGTAACTTTCATGCAGAAAAAGTACTGTTACTAACCTAACCTAATCTACATTTATGCGGGCGAAGCCGCGGGCAAAATCTAGTACCTATTTTATATTCGTTGGAGATATTCAGCCATGATTATTATTTTTAATGTTTCTTTGCGGAATATCTTTAACAACTCATAGGTACACATGAAGTTATTATGAAAAAGATAATTTCTTGAATGGCCTTGTTGTCAGTCATGGGAAAATGGACGACATACGTTATTCTATTTTAAACCGTAATTATGGGTAGTTAGTATAATTACATAGCCTGTTGTCGCCTTTATCGATCATTTGGAATTAAAAGAGTTATCTCTAATGAATGTAAAACAAAGTCGGTATCTGCGTCTGTCTGTGTGTGCTTTTAGTTTTCTAAACTACGGTTCAGATGCGTTGTATTGACCCATTTCGATACAACGATACCCTCGATGGCGTAGTGGTCAATGTAACCGACTGCCACGCCTGAGGTCGCGGGTTCGATTCCCGCACAAGTCAAACATTTGTGTGCATGAACATGGATGTTTGTCTTGGTCTGGGTGTTTCTATGTATAATATGTATGTATTTTCAAATAAAAAAGTATATTTTTTTATCCATTGTCTAGTACCCATAGTACAAGCTCTGCTTAGTTTGGGCTAGATGGTGTTGTGTGTAGGTGGTAGAATATTATTATTATTTCAAAAATAGGAGGTTCTCAAGTCGACTGTATGTTTTTTATATGTTTGTAACGCGTTTACTCCGCCAGTCATGAATTGATTTTGATGATTATTTTTGTTTCGTAGGCCACAGAGGTGGTCCCATATAAATATTTACGAAATTGATTTAGCAGTTTTAGGGTCAAAGTCATAAAGTATATATGTATGTTTATCCATTGTCTAGAACCCATAGTACAAGCTCTGCTTAGTTTGGGTTTAGTAGTTTTAGTCTGCTAGATGGTGTTGTGTGTATGTGATAGAATATGTCACTGACAAGATTGGCTACATCTTGAAGCGAGCTTCAATCAACACATACTTCAAGCCGCCAACGAAGATAAGTCAATTTTTACCATCCGTCAAGTGCCAACTACCTTTACAAGATGCAGGGGTCTATAAAATAGATTGTGACTGCGGACTCTCATACATTGGTCAAACCAAGAGAAACATAGGCACCCGCATAAAAGAACACATAGCTGATGTAAAACACCAACGCTCGTTGAAGTCTGCTGTGTGTGAACATGTGCAACAGGGGACTAACCACTACCTGAGATTTGACAAACCACAGATTCTCGCTAAAGAACACCGATTCCTACCAAGGATGCTTCGCGAGGCTATTGAAATCAAAAAACATCCTAATTTTAATAGAGAAGATGGTTGGAATGTACCACCAGCTTGGGATCCAGTAATAAAAATAGTCAAACCCAAGAAGAAGCAAACCACAGCTAGACTTCATGATACTTTGAGCTCATTCTGCGTAAATAGAAACACCAATGATTAAATTATGTTCGCGTACTTTGAAATAACAACACTGGAACATTGAGACAACTACCATCTTAGTCTCCCCGTGACCATGGCTGCTGAAAAGCAACCGAAACGTCGGGGAAAGTGTAAAAATAAATTAAATCTAAATAGTTTAATAATAATTTAATTAGCTTAAAAATTAGTAAAGTGTAATAGTAGTAGCAGTGTAACAATTTTCAAAATTTTGTAATAAAGTGTCAAATAAACAACGCGATAAAATCCGTATATAGCAGTTTAATTTCAATGAATAATATTCGCGTAAATAGAAGACAATATTAACAAAAGAAAAAAATAATGTGAAACTTAATAAAAAAACTTGTATAACTTTTTCTGTGGTTTATTTATATATTTTTTTATACAACTTTGCAAACAAGCTTACGACCCATCTGATCGTAAGTGGTCATCGTAAATACATAAACATCAGGTGTGCCGTATGTTTGTTTGCCACCTTACTTGAATAAATAAAAAATAATAAGGCTTTGATAAAGCATTGTATTGCCTACATACACAGCCTTGGTACAACAGAGTAATGACCCAATTTGGTTTTTGAGAATGGTTATATATAACATCACGCTACAAGCCACAGGAGTGGAGCAGTAATCAGAAACCTACTAGGACAGCTTCTCCTTTATACATTGTTTGCTCTTGTCGGTGAAGTATACGCCATCTTGCCACGTAGTTTTTGAGGGGTGAGGGGGGAAGAGTAGAGGGGATCGTTTTTAGTAGGTGGTCGACCAGGGAAGTCTAAGTTGCGGAGATAAATTAAATACTGTAATTCATAATTACACGCTTTAATTCAGAAAGACGAAATACAATATCTAGGTTAGAGGAAAAGTACGCGAAACCCAATTTTTACACAATAAGAAGTATCTTAGAGCATGTTTCTAGAAAAGGTTTCGGAGCGAGGTCCGGCTGGAGCACAGATGAAACGCTTAACTTGATGAGCGTTGGCAGAGCGCGATCCAGGCCGTGGTTTATATTTGCGGCTGCGAGGGAGAGGCGCTCCCACGCCGCTGCAATTGCACCTGCCGAGGCACGCCTGGACCGCGTGACAATCTTTCTCGATTTTCAGCCAAGACCTTGATCTCCTTATAAGACATGACCTTCGCCTTTTCCTTGATTTGGTCAGTGAATGCCCTTCTAAATTTGCCTTTTCCTCTCTTTCTTTCTAGTTTTCTTTTTATGATGTATTTAGAAAGTTAGTGTAAGTTTGACAGGACGGATGGAGTTATGGTTTAAGTGGTCGCCTCGCCACTGACACTGCACCGATTGTAGTGTGTTCGAATCCCACACGAGACAAAAATTTGTGTGATCCACAAATGGCTGTTCCGAGTCTGGGTGTTCTTTGTGTCCGTTGTTTGAATGTTTGTAAAATCCCTCGCGACACAGAATTTATGCCTAGTGCGGGAGTTGTCTTTTTTAACACAATACAAAACAAACAATATTGACCAGCTTATCTTTAATATTCTCAAGGAAAAGATGTCAAGTTCACGTTAAATATCGCATTAGCTTATTCACAAAGCTGGTGACACCTGACCTCCATCACACAGACAATGAGATATTTAATATTAAATAACTGAAACGTTAATTAATAGGCTATTTCCCGCTGACCTCACGGTGATAACTTGACAGTTAAGGTCAAAATGAAAGAGAAAACGTTGACAACTGTTAAATACGTAGTACTTAACATAATATTTAAAAACATAGGAAGAGCGTGTATCAGAAAGGTGTGGTCATATTTTAGGACCGTAATGTATATCTGAAAATTTACCTATAGATCAAAACAAATTGATAATTATTTAAATTTTACGACTTTTTCAACTTTTTCTTTATTATTTAAACATCAAAACAAACGTTTTACATCAATGTCTAAATTGCGACTGGCCATTTTTTTATTCACGGAGGTCACCGAGTCAGCTGTTACTGTTGGATAAAAGAAAGTGTCGCTGTTATTAATAAAAAAAATCTAGTAATGATTTGGATCTCAAAAACTATTGGTTAACCTATTTTTAATAATTCTTTGACCAGAAAGCTACTTTATCCAGGAGTGACATATGCTATATAACATCACGCTACGAGTCACGAGTGCGGTAACCACAACGCAATTTTGACAATAATTGTTTAAAAAGCCGTAACTTTTTAAATAATTTCGTTTTGATTATTTAAGACTGTGTCAATAAAATAATGATATCTTTCTTTCTTAGTAAAAATAATGCAGGCAGATTTATTTGTCGCGGTTTCCCATTGTATATGGGTTATGTTATATAACACTTAAATATGTCTACAGGTTTCTGTTACACGCTGTATACATGAAAAAGATAATAAAACAATATACAAAATATATATAAGCCGTAACCCAATGGCTTGGTACGTGACGATGGGAAGAGACCGGACGGAATGTCATTGTTGCCTTGGAAGATGGGCAGGCCTTTGGTGTGGGACGCAACATGCGTTGACACCCTTGCGCCATCACATCTTCCAAGTACTGCGGGATGTGCCGGCGCTGCTGCTGCAACCGCGGAAACCCTCAAACGGCGCAAATATAGTAATTTAGTTGGAAATTAAATTTTTGAGCCGTTTGGGGTGGAAACCCTAGGTTCATGGGGTCCGAGCGCTCGTATTTTGTACAGGGAGATCGCAAAACGCCTGATCGACGTTTCGCGTGATCAGAAGGCTGGTCTTTTCTTAGCCCAAAGAATCAGCATTGCCATTCAACGTGGCAATGCTGCCAGTCTTCTGGGCACGTTACCATTCGACAGCGATGCTGAAGAATTCTACGATGCCTAAACCATTTTTGTAAATATTTAGTATTATAATTATTTGTGATTTTGTAATTATGTTAATTATGTTATCATTTTTAGTACATTTGTAAATATAGGTTACAGCAGTAAGTAAATAAAAATGGCGTACTAAACTTCCTATGAACCTAGCGTCTCCACCCTACACGATATTTACGAGTCGAGCAAAGCCGGGGATCACTAATATTTAAATTATAATGACAAAATAATTATAAGTTCGAGTTGTAGTCATCTCTTTCCCACATTAATATTTAGTTCGTGCTGAACGCGACAGGACGGATGGCGTTGTGGTTAAAGTGGTGGCCTCGCCGCTGCCACTTCGCCGAGTGTTGTGGGTTCGAATCCCACACGGGACAAAAATTGTGCGATCCACATATGGTTGTTCCGAGTCTGGATGTTCTTTGTGTCCGTTGTTTGAATGTTTGTAAAGTCCCCCGCGACACAGGAATTATTCATATTGCGAGAGAGAACAAAAAAAAGGGGAAATAAGAATTCTGTTAGACTTTTAGAGTTTGCAAAAATTAGAGTTCCAAAAACCTCTTATACAACAGCTTTATCTGTCCGTCCGTCTGTCTGTTATACAACTCTCAACTCAAGGACCGTATGCATGTATCTCCAATCAGTGCAGACCGGCGACACATCGACCCAGTGGGATCTTTTGTGTCGACACTCTCCCAATAACGACTGCCATAGATGTTCATGGCAGCCAGGACCGACGGCTTAACGTGCTCTCCGAGGCACGGAGCAGGCGATAATCATCAATACGTACATAATTTTCGAAAAGTCATATAACTTCCGAAGGTCAGAGGTGCGCGACGTGGGTTCGAAACCGAGACCTTCTGCATTGCAGTCTGTTGGTCTCCCCACTGAGCTATCGCTGCCGTAAGAACCAAGAACCGTTAGAGCTAGAGACTCGCGGTCAACGCCTTTCGACTCAGCATAGTCGATATACCTTATTTTATTTATTATTTATTAATTGTGATTTAATTTTATTTTTCATATTCGTTATTTATTGTTTATAATTGTAATTGTAATTGTTTTAATAATAATTGTAATGTAATGTCTAATTTATTATTTTTTATATACATATTTTGGAGCTTAGCACTTTTTAAAATGTTAACTTTTAAGTAGTGCATGTGGTGTTATCCAATAAATGATTGTTACACTTGTAAATGTACCTATTCAATTAATAATTATGTAATGTGTTGTGTAAACAATTGTTGGATAACCTAATTTAATAAATAAAATAAATAAATACCTACCCCCAAAATAATCACGTGGTATCACGTGACGTTTGCATAGTACTTGAACCATTTTTTCGAACTCTAAGATTTACGGAAATTCATTGCCGTTTCTCACTGTTGTTTCTTTAAGTGATGGCCTTATTTTCTCTTAAGGTCTACGTAATAGAGGTCCAGCCTACTGCTGTATGACATTACAGTATAGCGTCACACGGCTCCGTTCGCACGGTGTACTTTGAATTATTGATAATTTATCGATTTCATGTCTCACTGTAATTTGTAGGTCATAGCAATAGTTACGCAGAACAACTTTATATAGAAAACGAAGCAATTTTTTATACTATAATAATAATATCAGCCCTATTAAACTGTCCCACTGCTGGGCACGGGCCTCTTCTCAGTGTAAGAAGGGTTAGGTCATAGCAACTACGCTGGCCCGGAGCGGTTGGCAGACTTCACATATCTTTGAGAACATTTTGGAGAACTCTCAGACATGCAGGTTTCCTCACGATTTTGCCTTCTGCGTGTAAGCAAGTGATAATTATAATAATAATAATAATAATATTCTACCATATACACACAACACCATCTAGCCCAAACTAAGCAGAGCTTGTACTATGGGTACTAGACAATGGATAAACATACATATATACTTTTTTTTGTAAATACATACATATTATACATAGAAACACCCAGACCAAGACAAACGTCCATGTTCATGCACACAAATGTTTGACTTGTGCGGGAATCGAACCCGCGATCTCAGGCGTGGCAGTCGGTTACACTAACCATTACGCCATCGAGTCGTCAAACGTATTGTTACGTGCTGGGTTCGACGGATAAGAATGCAAACAATATTACCGACTAAAACACGTTTTATCCAAACACACAATTAAATTTAAAACACACAAACACTATACCACACTTTTTCACTGTACTGCTTCAAACTCCGTAGTATTTCCGCTTCCGTTCGCTTCAATGAACACTTGACCACTTACGATTGTAAACTGACTTGGCGGTGCGCGTGCGCTCTATTTATACGCGGGTAAAGCGTTTCTAGAGTTTTCTAGTAACGCTATACCCGGTATGTAAACAGTACGATGATTCGAGAAAGTACCAGCGTTCTCTCTACGATTCTCGTACTACTACGTAGTTCCGTGAGATGTCAATAGATGGCGGTGTAATAAATTATTAGACGGAACTGCCGAGTCTTTCCCACAATACCGAGAGATGTCACTGAGCGTAACAGTATTAAATTAACTATTTAATACGCACATAACTTCGGAAAGTCAGAGATGCGCGTCTTGGGATTGAACTTGAGAGTGTTACACCTCAGAGTGATAGTCCAACGGTCTCCCACTTGACTATCGCTGCTAATAATATAATACTTATATACGACATCTAGAAGTTCATTTAATAGATTAGTAGTCTAACTGCATACATGTCGATGGTTTTATTTTGTGTACACGAAGCGGTTTTCCAATCTATACAAAGCCAAAACGCAGCCATAAGAAACTGGTCGCATATATTATTGCAATGTTATTTTAAATCTATAATTACTATGTATACCTCACGAATTTTGCGTACTGCTCGTGTACAGTTTGTAATGTGCGTCCTGGTTACGGACTATACTACATAAACCGTAAAACGCCCCGAGTCCCGACTCTTAGCACTCCGACTTGGATAGGTTAGGTTAGAAGGCAGAGGCGGGAGCTCTACTCCCGCTTCTGCTTTCGTGGTTATTTTTTTTGTGACCACACAGAAATCTCCGTCGACAATTATTTTAACTAAACTTAATCAAGTAATATAATTATATAACTAAACTTGAACCGTATTATAATTATATTCCTAGTAAGATAGTAATGAATCGCTTTTGTATAACTATGTAACGGTATATAATTATATCCCTAGGGATATAACTATATTACGGCTTTATCTATTATGCTGTGACATATACACGATTAGTCCCTGACACTGTATATTATGGAACAAGCTAGTTAGTTAGGTCACTACGAAGTATATGTGAGTATTTGCGTACTAATATTGTATAGATTGGAAGACCTTAGTAAAAATGTGATTTCCAATCTATACGCTATTAGTTTCACACTCCTGCGTTCTGGCCTTGTACAGAATGGAAAGACGCGTACACGTGGATGGTCCTACTCTACCATAAACTTCAACTGTAATATTAATAGTTGTTTATTAGTACATAAAAAGACACAATACAATAAAGGCACATGAATACAGCATGTTGTACATCGAGATCATAAGTTGGTGAATTATTATTTAACACCGAAACTAGGTTTACTTGTATCTTAGAATTAGATTTTTTTTAAATATAAAAACATCGACAATTCATAGACAGTTTATACTGTATTTTGACAGTGTAGAGTGAGTGTGACAGTGTGTTTGGGTGAATTTAGTGTGTGTGGGTTATATGAGTACCGAGGGTGTTTGTGTGTTATGTGTTCTTCTCTCTTAGCCTTTATTATTCCCAAGTCACTTGGGGTCGGCTTTTCTGGTCTAACCGGATTTGACTGGATATCAGTTTTTACACAGAGCGGCTGCCACCTGACCTCCGCAACCCGAAGGCTAACGATACCCTAAGGCTAGACCAGTGTCAGGATATTAGAGGGTACTGACTTTCCCAATAACGACTGCCATAGATGTTCATGGCAGCCCGAACCAACGGCTTAACGTGCTCTCCGAGGCACGGAGCAGGCGATAATTGTCAATCAACACGCACATAATTTCGAAAAGTCATATAACTTCCGAAAGTCAGAGGTGCGCGACGTGGGTTCGAACCCGAGACCCTCTGTATTGCAGTCTGTTGGTCTCCCCACTGAGCTATCGCTTATATATATATAATTTATTATTTTTGACTTGGAATTGATTTATAATTGTGTAATTAATATTTATTAACATTGTTTCTAGATTAATTATTATTTTCATATTAAATGGTTATTAGTTAATTTGATTTAATTTTATATTTAATTTATGTGTAATTTTACTAAATTTAATATAATACACGTTTTTTTATTTAATTCATTGTTATTGAATTTTATCTAGTTTAATCTTATTTTAATTAATTTTGTTTATTCTAATCTTGTATATACGACCTTGAATTTTGTAAGTGCTGTGCACTCCTGTAATTCACTCTGTATATATTATGTTTAACATTAAATTTACAATTCCCTCTGTATATATTATGTTTAACATTAAATTTACACTTCACTCTGTATATATTATGTTTAACATTAAATTTACAATTCACTCTGTATATATTATGTTTAACATTAAATTTACAATTCACTCTGTATATATTATGTTTAACATTAAATTTACACTTCACTCTGTATATATTATGTTTAACATTAAATTTACAATTCACTCTGTATATATTATGTTTAACATTAAATTTACAATTCACTCTGTATATATTATGTTTAACATTAAATTTACAATTCACTCTATATATATTATGTTTAACATTAAATTTACAATTCACTCTGTATATATTATGTTTAACATTAAATTTACAATTCACTCTGTATATATTATGTTTAACATTAAATTTACAATTCACTCTGTATATATTATGATTAATATTAAATTTACACTTCATTACATAAACTTCGTATAAAGTAGTTTAATTTCAATGAATAATATTCGCGTGAACAGAAGACAATATTATGTAAGTATTGTCTAAGAATCGAAATCAAAAATATGTTAATTATTTAAGTCACAAAGTAACACTAGTGTATGTCGTAGTTGAATATTACCATTGCCATCTTCAGCAAATCAAGAGCGTAGAACCAATGAGAAGCTCACGACTCTTTTTAATGGGAAATGAGTAGCCGTGAGTTTCTTGCCAGTTCTTCTCATTAGTTCTAAGTCCTTGATTTGCTGAACATTGTATCAGGTTAATGTAAATGTAAATTCACATTAATAAGTGTAACTTTGACGTTCATAAATGTTACTTTGTGATCTATATGAATAAACATATATTGAATCAGATTTATTTTCGTTTAATGGTCGTGACTGCCATTACGTCGAGTGTTGTGGGTACAAATCCCACTCAGGGCAAAAACTTGTGTGATCCACATGTTCCGAGTCTATGTGTTCTTTGTGTCCGTTGTTTGAGTGTTTGTAAAGTCCCCGCAATACAGGAATTAATCCTAGTGCGGTAGTTTTCTGAGTAGTAGAGGGTCGCTGATTTCAGAATAAATGAGCCAGCTCGACTGAGGAAGGACTACCCTCTCACAGAATATCAACGTGAAATAACAGTATTTCTACTGTTATGTTTCGTTTGGTGAGTGATAGTGCCGGAAGCCCAATCACCCTTCACACTCCACCCTCTTTCTCTTTCTCTTCTTCCTTCCCTAAACGGCAACCTAAAGTGATGCCTCTGATGTTGCATGTGTCCATAAGCTACGGTGACCACTTACCATCAGGTGAGCCGCAAGCTTGTTTGCCAGCTCAGTCGAATAAAAAACATATATACATATTTGTCTTTATAAAGAAAACGAAAATACATGTCTTCCTAGCATAGCGGGTTGTGCTGATGCTGCTTCTGCATCAGCGGAAACGCTCAAACGGTGCATATATCGAAATCTTCACTGTTATCTAAATTTATTTTTACCCGTTTGTTGTCGAAGCGCTGCGGCCATGGGGTCCAAGTGCTGGTCTGTTTATAAAGACATAATTTGAGACTCATCAACGCCTCACGCCACCAGAGGACTGGTATTTTCTTTGCGAAAAGAATAAGCGTTGCTATCCAACGTGGTAATGCTGCCAGTCGTATGAGCACGTTGTCAATTGACAGGGATGCAAAGGAATACAATGATACTTATTAAAATTTTGTTCTTTATAATTTGTTTGTACCTACTCGTATATACCAGTAAAAGTTTATTATACGTTTCAATTAACCCTGTATAAATCATGTCACGTGAAAGTATAGCAGTTACCGTGTCTTCAAAAGTTTTATTTATCATTGTTACAGGTTTTAATCATGGAAGATGGCCACATTCAGGAGCCGCCCATCAAGAAAGTCACAACCCTCTACGACCAACGGGCGCCAAGAAGGTTGGACCATTTGGACAAACTTGGGGAAAACTTAGAAAACCTTAGCAAACAAGTTGGGAAGAAAGTTGGGCAAACGTTGGACAGGGTTGGCCATAATTCTTTGTTGGATACCATTAGTTTTGAAAGTGAAAGGCTGAAGAGTCACAGTGAACATTCTTCTAGAAGAAACAGTGATGATGGTGGAAGGGCCAGGAAAGAAGGTTTCAGGAACGGTAAGATTTAGCATATTTATAGTAATGTCAGCCCTGTATTAAACTGTCCCACTTATGGGCACTGGCCTCTTCTTAATGTGAAAAGGTTTAAACCATAATCCACCATGCTGGCCCAGTGCGTATATATATTTCATAAAAAATAAAATAAAATATCTTCGAGAACAATAAGGATAATTCTTAGATATGCAGGTGTCACGACTTTTTCATTCACCGTTAAAGCGAGCGATAATGAACCATTTGATGCAGACATCGAACAGCCACAATTTTATTATACCTAAATCTAAACTTCTAAACTAATAATAGTATTATAAAGAGGAAACATTTGTGTTTTTGTATGTATGTTTGTAATGTTTTCACACAAAAACTACTAGACCGATTTCAAAAATTCTTTCACCAGTAGAAAGCTGCACCTTCACTGAGTGACATAGGTTATATAACATTTTTTTAAAAAATAGGGATCCTTAATAAAAATGCAATAATATAACCCAAGGTGTGAAAAATTTGTCATAAAAAATCTGTCATCGCGTGCGCTGCGGAAACTATTGATGATAGAACAAAAAAATGCTCTACAGTATTATAGAACGTATCAATATCTACAAAAAAGTCCGCAATACCATAAGTATTTTTTTAATATATAGCTAACTACACCTATATAGGTGTAGTTAGACTTATTAATTTCTTTAGTTGTAGTTTTATATATTAAAATTATATAACAAATTAAAAGTAGGTATGGGGTAATAAATTAAAGTCCACGCGGACGAAGTCGCGGGCAACAGCTAGTGTATGTATAAATATAATATGCATGTGTTGTTTACGTACAAATAAAACATCACAAATGAAGTAGTCTGGCCGGTCTGTGCACAAGAGCAGTGAATGCGCTCTTTGTGATTATTTATACAGTAGATACTTTGGTCATCATATGTGGGAATAATATTCGTAGAAACAGTGTGTCATATATATTTTTAGCACGCATACCGAATAAGTTGCGGTAGCCAATGGATGAAGCATTAGACTTGTGATCTAGGGGTCGTGGATGCGAATCCATTGCACTACCGATGTGAAACCACTCGGTTTTTTTTTCCTCGGGGAAGTACTCCTGATGTGTACCTCCTCGCGATAAAAAGCGAAGAAAGTGAGAGGGATATGTCAGGTTCTCCCGAGACTTCGGGCCTACCGACTAAAACCGCCACGGTGTGCCAGCTCGCTGCTTTATATGGTAGGTGGGTCGCTGGAACTGAAGCTACATCAGCGACCCACCCAGCAGCACCCAATACAGAGATGCGTAACTCACCCCTAACACAGGCATTCTAGCTTAGCTGGAGAGGTTAACAAGGATACTAGTCATTTGTATCCCAAATTGATATCCTTACTAATTTACATAATATTGTGTGAACATGTGCAACAGGGGACCAACCCAATGTACCACCAGCTTGGGATCCAGTAATAAAAATAGTCAAACCCAAGAAGAAGCAAACCACAGCTAGACTTCATGATACTTTGAGCTCATTCTGCGTAAATAGAAACACCAATGATTAAATTATGTTCGGGTACTTTGAAATAACTACACTGGAACATTGAGACAACTGCCATCTTAGTCTCCCTGTGACCATGGCTGCTGAAAAGCAACCGAAACGTCGGGGAAAGTGTAAAAATAAATTAAATCTAAATAGTTTAATAATAATTTAATTAGCTTAAAAATTAATAAAGTTTAATAGTAGTAATAGTGTAACAATTTTCAAAATTTTGTAATAAAGTGTCAAATAAACAACGCGATAAAATCCGTATATAGCAGTTTAATTTCAATCCTTACTAATATTATAAATGTGAAACTTTGTGAGTATGGATGTTTGTTACTCTTTTACGTAAAATCTACTAAGCCGATTGCGATGAAACTTGGTACGTAGATAGCTGGAGACCTGGATTCACACATAGATGAATTTTTACCCACGGCAACGAGACTTACGTGGGTGAAACCGCAGGGAAAAGCTAGTATTATAATATAATGAAAACCCAAGTCGATTAGAGCGCGCACCAACAAGGTTGGATCTGCATACCCCTGCTGAACGATCAAGGCATGGAATTCTCTGCCAAGGCACGTGTTTCCTTCTTCCTTCAATCCTGGGTCCTTTAAGCGGGGCTTGAAAAAGCACATTCTCAGGCCGTCAAAGTAGGGACCTCAACATCGTCTCAACTGCTATAAGGATGGTGTGGAGTCCACTGCTCTTGGACCACATGACTGCTTACCATCAGGCGGAGAGTGTTTATATGAAGAGCAAATAAAAAAAACTTAAATAAGAAATGCAACGGTAGTGAATGCGACTGCTGTGCATGAGGTCTCGGGTTCGAATCCTGGGTCGGGCCAACAAAAAGCTATTGGGTTTTTCTGTTAAGAAATCTCGATAGCAGCCCGGAGTTCGGAAGTTGACGGTGTTAGACACTCCCTTACCTCGAAAAGCACGTAAAGCCGTTGGTCCTGCGTTTGATCTCTCTCCGGTCGTGTCGGATTACCGTCCCATCGGATCACGAGAGTTAGGGAACAGAGAGTGCACTTGTGTTTGCACACACACTTGCGCACTATAATATCTCCTGCGCAGATGGCCAGTCTCTGTTAAGATTGGCCGCCGTGACTGAAATTCGGTTTGGAGGACATTATTTAAAGGCAAGTTTATCATATGGGTTACTTGCGTGGGTGACTTGCATTGATGCATACAATCGACTCGCGTATTTTCCCATAACATACAAACATAGTCTCACGCTTATATCCCTGAGGGGGTAGGCAGTAGCATATAACACTTATACTTCGCCAGTAAGAGTTAGGTCCCATATAATAGAGGTTAGGATGTATTGCTGTTTACTGAGCAGAGTTCAAGTAATAAAATAATTGGGAAGAGAGGAACCCGCCACGCACCCTCAGTTTGTCCACGCCAACTATTGCAATAGAAAAAGGTCGACAATACCGAACTCTTCGTGATAGGGACGATTACAGCCACGACGTGGGACCCGGGCGTACACCAACTAGCAGTATTCCGCCTCGAGCACAAAATATGCGTCGACACGTGTTTCGCCTCAGCGCGAGGCATCCTCAGGACCGTTTAGCAACGAATGAGCGATGCGTAGTTCCAGTCTCTGTGCTGTTGTTGAGAATTTCTTGTCAGAAAAACCCAGTAAGATTGCTCATATCGAACTCGAGACTTGAGAACTTGGACAAAGGACAGATTAAGAGCACCTTAAACCGGCGAGCGTGTACGAGGAATGTGATGAAAGTGAATGAAGCCAGGGAAGTGTGTCAGGATCGTAGCAAATGGAAATCCGTAGTCTCTGCCTACTCCTTTGGGAAACAGGCGTGTATTTATGTATGTATGTATGTACATACATAAGTTCAAGCCTGTTTCCCGGAGGGGTAGGCACAGCAGTCGCATAACCTACTGCTGTCTGTGCTTCGTCAACGAAGCAGATAAAAACTTTGTTTTTCCTAAAATACGTGGCCGCACTAGGAATAAATCCTATATCGCAGGGAACTTTGATGATTAGATGGCGTAGTGGTTAGTGTAACCGACTGCCACGCCTAAGGTCGCGGGTTCGATTCCCGCACAAGTCAAACATTTGTGTGCGTGAACATGGATGTTTGTCTTGGTCTGGGTGTTTCTATGTATAATCTGTATTTATTTACAAAAAAAAAGTATATATGTATGTTTATCCATTGTCTAGTATCCATAGTACAAGCTCTGCTTAGTTTGGGCTAGATGATGTTCTGTGTATGTGGTAGAATATTATTATTATTATTATTAACTTTAGAAACATTAAAACAACACAAAGAACACCCAGACACGGAACAACTATTTGTGGATCACACAAATGTTTGTCACGTTTGGGGTTCGAACCCACGACACGAGGCATCCATGCAATTAATGTCTGTTTATTGTTCAACTAGATTTTGCACTGTTGGATGAAGCCTCATTCGGGATAATGTAGATTTGTCTATAAATTCCTATCACTCGGCAACCTTTTATCTTTTGTATGTAGCTCTAACAACGTGTATGCGAAATTTTATGATGATTATTCGAGTAGATGTTTAGTATGTATGAACAATGATATTGTTAAGTTTCATCAAAATCCGTTCAGTAGTTTTTGCATGAGAGAGTAACAAACATACGGTTAAAGACATTTATTTTCGCAAAATATTTACAATCACTTATAGTGAAAATACAATAAAGAATTACAAATGTAATTACTAAAAGTTATAGATGTATTTTGTATATTGGAAAAGGCTCTATCCATTCATCCAACCTCACAAAGATACACATTTATAATATTAACACGTTTAGTTAAACAAGCAGCGATAGCCTTGTGAGAGACCGTTGGACTGCAACGCAGATGTCTCGAGTTCGATCCCAAGGCGCGCATCTCTGACTGATTTTCGAAGTTATGTGCGTTAATAGTTAATTATTGCTTGCTTTAACGGTGAAGGAAAACATCGTGAGGAAACCTGCAAGTCTGAAGTTTCTCCATAACTTTCTCGAAGATATATAAAGTCTACCAACCCGCACTGGGCACGTGGTGGACTATGGCCTAACCCTTCTCACACAGAGAAGAGGCCGGTGTGCAGCAGTGGCACATAATACAGGGCTGATATTATTATTATATATATATTATAATAGGATCAGTTAGGATTAGTTATGCAGATCGCTAACACACTGAATATACTGTTACTAAGTTATTGCATAATCTACACAGATATATAAGTGTCAACGGTCTTATGAATCGTGTGCACTGGTAATAAATTACATTCTCTTATTGCTGTCAACACTCTGATGTTACACAGCTCGTGAAATGTATACAGCGAGCTATTTTCCTGGTAATTTTATGAACTGACTGTGACTTCATATGCGCGAACATTCTACGTATGAATGAAATAGTAATAAATAGATTTTGTAAATCTAGGTTAGGTTAGGTAAGTAACCGTACTTTTTTCTGGATGAAAGGTACCCTATTATCCTTTTCTGTAACCCTGACAACATGTATGATGTCAATTTCATGATGATCAGTCGAGTAGTTAAACCTAAGCATCGGTAGCTTTGAGCATATGCGATGTCGGTGTGTCTTCTAAAATTAATCGCTAAATAATATTGTCTTCTGTTTACGCGAATGTTATTCATTGAAATTAAACTACTATAAACGGATTTTATCGCGTTGTTTATTTTACACTTTTTACATAATTTAGAAACTACTGCTATTAAACTTTACTCATTTTCAAGCTAATTAAATTATTAAAACTATTTATATTTAAGTTTACACTTTCCCCGACGTCTCGGTTGCTTTTTAGTAGCCATGGTCACGGGGAGTCTCCCCGTACTTAACCCCCGTAAATAAATAAAGCGATAAAATCCGTATATAGGTAATAGTTTAATTTCAATTAATCGCTAAAATTAAAAAGATAGAGTATAATGCTTTAGGTACAGGAATTAGTAACAATAATTTATTGATTGCGGTTTAAAAAAATTAGCACAGTTTTTTTTTTTTGATTAAATCGTGCACGCCATGATCGTGGCGGTAAGTCTCGTGTTTGAGGAGTGGCTGGAGAGGCGGCATGGCGCCCTCACCTTCCGGCTGACACAGGTAATGACTGGCCACGGTTGTTTTGGCCAGTTCCTGTGTCGTATACGCCGGCAAGAGACGCCCGGTTGTCACCACTGCGGCGACTGCCGCGACGTAGTTGAGGACACGGCGCTGCACACTTTGGCGGTTTGCCCCGCCTGGGCATCGCAGCGCCGTGAACTGATCGCGGCAGTCGGATTGGTTGCCCTCTCGCTCCCGGCCGTAGTTCAGTCTATGGTCCGGAGTGAGAGGTCGTGGAACGCCGTCGCCTCCTTTTGTGAGGAAGTCATTTCCATCAAGGAGGCGGCGGAGCGGGAGAGGGAGCGTTTAAACCCTCTCCCCAACCGCAGAGCCGGGCGCCGGAGGGCGCGAGACGACCTCCAGCCACCCTGAGGTTTGACCTGGGGGTGGCGGGCTTTGTGGGCCTGCCCGCCATCCGTTCAGCACCAGGTCCGAGGCGGCGTGCGTGTTCCCACGCGCGCCTCTGTTGTTTCGAGTCCGTCTCCCCTCTAGGGGGACAGTAGGGAGTGTTAGAAGTGCCTTTGGGTAGATCTTTCATGTAGTGGCCTGCCGTTTCATACGGCGGGCCGAAACCTCGGCGGGGTCGCGACCGTATGCGAAAGTGATTCGCGCGGCCCCGTCGATAGTGGTTTTGTCGAGGAACACCGTGGTAGGTTTAGTCGGTATTCCGGGAGGTACTTTATCATCTTTAACATCTTTCTTTTACCCCGGCGAGTCTGACATAACCCCTCCGCCCGCCCCCCGTGGAGGGGTACGCGTCACGCATTCCCCCAAGTAAAAAAAAAAAAAACGTTTTTAGATTAAATACTATAGGTAAAAACATAGGAGTAAAATGTAATACGTCTGTACGGATAAATAGAACATAAGTAATCATTTTAGTTTCGATTCATAGGTCAAGGGGAATATTATTGGACTTTTCTGTTAAGATATTATCAGTAGCAGCACGCAGTGTGGAATTGTAGTGGGTAGATGACAAGATTCGTCAATTGTGACGCAGCACCTAAAACTATAGCTGATATACTGTCTATAATAATGTGTCCTCCAGACCGAATTTCAGTCACGGCGGGTTATCTTAACAGAGACTGGCTATCTGCGCATTAGATATTATAGTGCACAAGTGTGTGCGCAAACACAAGTGCACTCTCTGTTCCCTCATTCTCATGATCCGATGGGACGGTAATTCGACACGACCGGAGGGAGATCAGGCGCAGGACCAACGACTTTACGTGCTTTCCAAGGCACGAGGGTGTCACACCGCCAACTTCCTAACTCCGGGCTGCTATTGAGTTTTCTTAACAGAAATACCCAATAACTTTTTGTTGGCCCGACCCGGGATTCGAAACCGAGACCTCATGCACAGCATTCGCATTCACTACCGCTACGCCACGGAGGTAGTTACACTATCTATAACACATGTCTGGCTACACTCTCGGGCAGTAAGGCGTGAGACTTCTTCGGTTTATATGTAAGCTGAAATTTACGACCCTTAACCAAAACCTAATCTTAAACCCAGGTCTATAAGAGAAGTCAATAAACACAAAAAAGAGTCGCCACAAGAAGAGTCTCTTCAAAAAGAGGCCTCCATATAAAAGGACCTACACAATACGGAGCATACGCAAAAAGATTCATCCATAAAAAGGTATCACTAAATATGTCTGATCCACAAATGGATGTTCCGAGACTGGATGTTCTTTGTGTTCATTGTTGGAATGTTTGTAAACTCCCTCGCGGCACAAAAATAATTCCTAGTGAGGGAGTTGTGTTTTATTTTGAAAAATAAGGCTTTAACTACGACCACGTTTATTTTGCACACGCTATAGATACATTTCTGACTTCATAACATAAGGTAGCAATGAAGGTTACGTGCGATATGCAATCGATTGTTCACCACATAAATATTTGTTGTTGTTGCTGTGAAAGACAACAACTAGGGTTCAACGCATTGTTCTGATAATGCAAGTGAGACAACAAGGAATGCTATACAATATGACGCATAAACTGCCAATGAAATCGTTTATAAGATACATTTTCTTGTCAGCCCAGTAGGAGACCGTTGGACTGCCACGCAAAGATATCGAAATTGATCCCAAGACACGTACTACTGACTTTCTGAAGTTATGTGCGTATTTAATAATTCATTATCGCTCGCTTTAACGATGAAGAAAAACATCGTAAGGCAACCTGCATTTCGGAGAGTTCTCCATAATGCTCTCAAAGATATGTGAAGCCTGCTTTCCCGCTCTGGGCTGTGGCCTAACCCTACACGCACTGAGAAGAGGCCCGTGCTCAGCAGTGTGACAGACAGTTTATATACAGAGCTGATATTAATATTTAGATCTACACAATTTTTTTCCCGTGTGGTGATCGAACACAAAACTAGAGGCAATGGTGATGGTGGTCACTTAAACCATTACGCCATCCATCTAGCCTCATGCTCTTTAACTAGTCTAGTCTAGACTAAGTCATGTGGTTACAGCAACGACACGTTGGAGTGCAAAATTACTTATTAAGCAGTACCGCAAAACACATAAACGCTTTTTTGAATAGTAAAATTATGCACTCTAACTCAACTTGTTGAAATAAGTGCCTGGCTCAGACTATATGAGTTAGAGAGCATTTACTCTAATGGGTAAATTATATAGAAAAGGCGTAAGGCGAAGATACGACAATTGTCATTATACAGTCCGATTTTGTTGGGGTTACATGTCTTCTTCAGAAATACTGTATAGCAAGCCAAGTGCTTCTAGCGCATCGCTTGGGTCACGAGTTTGTGAATTGAAGAAGCGCTTGTGTCTAATTCACGACGCTAAGCTCGCTTTCTTATATTTTCTACGAAAAGTTTTTGAAGTTGCACCGTGCCTCTGCTGCGCTTGCGCTGCGCCTTTGTCCCACTTCTGTTACATTTACTCCTAGCGCGTGTTACAAGCAGTCTAGTTGAGTTACCTCTTTTAGCACGTAGTACATATTAATTGATAGTATTTATATCAATTTTATTTTTGAAATTTTATAAACGACAAAAATACCATTTCATTTTATTAAATTCAATAATCGTTGAGATAACCTACTGTGGCAGACAGACAAAATCCACAATAAGAATTCTGTTTTATTTTTGTTTGGTAGAGTTCCAAAGGCAGCCTTCAGGCAGACGGACAAAGTCGAATTTTGTTACAGAATACTAAAATCAACTGCACCTACGTAGACTTTGGCCCACACCCGACATTTACCGCGCCAATATTAGTAGAATTGTTAGTAAGCTTGATTCGCTTATTAGCAGTACTTACTGTTAATAAACATCTAACTTCGGTCTTTAATAATAATAATAATAATAATAATATAATAATATAATATTCTACCACATACACACAACACCATCTAGCCCAAACTAAGCAGAGCTTGTACTATGGGTACTAGACAATGGATACACATACATATATACTTTTTTTTTTTGTAAATACATACATATTATATATAGAAACACCCAGACCAAGACAAACATCCATGTTCATGCACACAAATGTTTGACTTGTAATCCTTGTTTAGTAAACACTGGACTGTTATGTCAATATCCTGCAGTATTTACTGCTGAACTATACGAGTGACATAGCTCAATATTGACAATTATTGGTCTTTGACTATGAAGTTGCTGTGTTTGTCCTACATCTAATTTCGTTGTTTCTGTACAAAATGCAACGGTTATTCTAAAAAATCATTTGTAGTCTTAGACTAGATTATAATATTATTAATAACATGTATTATTAATAACAAATATCAATAGCTGCTGATGATGCTGATTTCAGGTTCGAATCCTTGGTCAGGCCAACATAAAGTTATTGGGATTTTGTTTTGGGAAATTCTCAGTACCAGACCGGATTTGCGAAGTTTACGGGGGTGTGTAACACCGCCGTGTCTCGGCAAGCACGTTAAGCTGTTGGTCCTGGGCCAGATATTTCTCAAGTCATTTCGGATCGCCGTCGCCGTCTTATCAGTTTATGAAATTTAAAGAACAGAGAGTGCATTTGTCTTTGCGGACACACTTGTACAGTAAAGTTTCTCCTGCGCAGATGGCCACTTTCCGTTAAGATTAGCCGCTGTTACAGACATTATTATATAACTTTTAGAATCTTCTTCTTCTTTTCTTCTTCTTTTCGTGTGGTTAGTGGCCAACCTGTTGCCAAGAGTTGTTCAATGCCTCTGAGATGGCTTAACGACTGCTGTCAATTTGAAAACAACCGGAACCGACTATTTACTTGCCCTCCGAAGCACGGAGACGCTCAGATGAAATACCACTAAGCGGTCACCCATCTATAGACTGACCGCACCTAACGTTGCAAAACCTGACTAATCGTTTACCGATCAGTGAGCGCAACTGGCTATGAGCGCCTTTTAGAATGAAACGATCTAAAGTAGCAGCAATACTAATATGGATGCCCATGTTTGACAACAAATTGGTCCAAATAAGGGTTTTTTTGTATTAAAAAAGGCAAATCTCGCACTAGGAATAATTCCTGTGTGGCGGGGTCTTCACAGATATTTAAACAGCGGACACAAAGAACACCCAGACTCGGAACAATCATTTGCGAATCACACAAATTTTGTGTTGGCAGTGGCGAAGCGACCACTCACACCACTTCGCCATCCGTGCTGTCAACTGTTACTGTTAATTACTCTTAACCGTTTTTAGAGTTCGAAAAAAACTCTTATACAACAGCTTTGTCCGTCCGTCCGTCTGTCTGTTATACAACTTTCAACTCAAGAACCGTAACAGCTAGAGACTCGCGGTCAACGCCATTCGACTCAGCATAGTCGATATACTCCCGAAATTATTATGACCTTTGACCTCTGACACTGGTCACGTGGTATTACATGACCTTTGTATGTTTTATTTTTCGAACTCTAAGATTTACGGCAATTCATTGGCGTTCCTCACTTGTTATATTACGTAACATCTAGTAGAATATGGACCACAATCCCGAAGTTCTTAACCAGGTCTTTACCGCTTCTAGATGGAACGAGTTCAGAGCCACCCACAGCCAGCGTGACGAACTTCAACGTGTGGAGCGAGCTGAACAGTTCCACCTCCACGACTAGAACTGAGCTTAGTTCTTCGGATGGAGGCGATGATCAGGTATTATCAGACATTGAATGGAGTAAAGCGTTACTTGGCAGCACTGGGGACAGCCGCGAGCAAGTTAGCCGTCGACGTCGCCGTCGTGGGATCTGGGTGTACCCCAAGTTGTTCGCGACAATACCAAACTCCTCTAGATAGCCCTATCCAGAGGACTTTGGTATTAACAAACTTTTTCTATTGCAATAGTCAGGGTGGGCAATACGAGAGTGCGTGGTAGGTTCCACCTTTCCCAATAGTTTTAAGGCATTGTAAAATTTGCAGCATGATTTTATTAATAGCAGTTCATTTTGTTGCCGAAAAATTTGATGCTGTTCTATACGACAATTTGGAAAGGGATTTTGTTTGGACACTAGAACTTAATAACATGTGTCGAAATATATGTTCCAATATTAGGAATAAAAAAAACTAAGATAATTATTATTCCAGCTGAATCATGTCTATTTTCAGATATCAAGCTATTCCTTGCCAAATCTTAACATGATCAGACCAGTGAAACATGTAAAAACGTAAGAAACCGGAATAGTTAAGTAAATGCGTGCTTATAATGGTTTATATATTGTGAAGGCTTTTAGAGTACGGGCATACAGATATACTTATAACAACATTATTGGTCACGGCACCGCGCTTACATCACCTAACGATTAGACAAAATTGTATTTGCTTCTGAGATTTTCTTAACAAAAACCGATTACTAAACACTTTACCTTATCTTATCTTATGTGGGGGCCAGTCAGTGCAGACCGGCGACACATCGACCCAGTGGGATCTTTTGTGTCGACTCTCTCCCAATAACGACTGCCATAGATGTTCATGGCAGCCGGGACCGACGGCTTAACGTGCTCTCCGAGGCACGGAGCAGGCGATAATTGTCAATCAATACGCACATAATTTCGATAAGTCATATAACTTCCGAAAGTCAGAGGTGCGCAACGTGGGTTCGAACCCGAGACCCTTTGCATTACAGTCTGTTGGTCTCCCCACTGAGCTATCGCTGTTCTGATACACTAACACTAACACTTTACCTTACTCCAATATAAAGCCAGATCTAACGATAGATAGCATACAAGGGTTTATATTTACTTACCCTATGTTCCAAATACATACATGGTGTCACGCTTTTGTCCTGAAGGGGTTGGTCCGACTATTTTAAGTCTCATCGTAATACGAGACAAGCCACTTGCCGTCTACTGGGCAGAGTCCCGGACTCCATACTCCTACTGAAATTTTCTTGACAGAAGAATCCAAAACCATTTCACAGTTGTATTCACTACCGCCACGCCATCGTGGAAGTAAAAAACATTGACATAAAATTTATTTCGCCAGATTACCAAAAACCGTCGTCGAAGTCACGAGTCGGCGTTACCAGGCACGCCATTGCATGCCAAGATGCCGTGGAAGTCTGCAGACAGTTTGGCACCAGAGTCAGCCTTCGGGAGCTCGCTGGCTGATATTATGGAGAGTCCTGCTAACAAGGTATCTTTTGTTGCTATGAATGTTGCTTGTAGAAAATATATCAAAAGACAACTCCCGCATTAGGAACTATTCTGTTCCTATATTCACAGGGATCTTTTATAAACATTCAAACAACGGACACAACCAACACCCATATTCGCAACAACCATTTGTTGACACACAATGTTTTGTCCCGTGTGGGATTTGAACCCATAACACTCGGCGCAGGGGCAGTGACGTGGCGGCCATTTAAACCACTACGCCATCCGAGTCTTCTGCTATGAATGGTGCTTGTAGAAAATAGGTATAGCGATAATAATAGCGATAGCGATAATAACATCGCTTAAAAATTCGAATCGATATATTCGAATCTATGACAAAATTCGAAAACGGGAAAGTTTAAGTTACTGGCACGTAGACCATATGCATAATCTGCAAAATTGGAACTAATTTAAACTAGTTCTACGTCGCAACCAATTTCATGCCGCCAGAGCTAACATCATTAATCGTACCTATTGGTAGGTATGATAGGGCGCTTACATTCGAATAATTTCATTCGAATAAATAATATCTGAATGAAATTATTCGAATGTGATTGCGCGCATGCTTAACGCGATACCTGTTATGCACGGTCAGGGATCCAGCGTGCACAGCTATGCACTATGTTGATATTATACTCGAACATCTTTCGAATATGATTGTGATTACACACTTCTATTACTAAGCATTCACGCACATTTATATTAGTAAGGTATCCTCAAAAGGGTGCATCGAATTCTATCTATTCACTTTTTAATAATTCTCTCTACTAAGTAGATATATTTCTTTTCTACGTATAGCGTAACCAGAAATATAAAAAACGTCTCTCAGACTGACCCTTAAAGCGATATGGAATGTGTATCCTAATCCTAACTCCTAACTAATATTATAAATGCGAATTGTTTATTTGTTACGCTTTCACGCCTTAACTACTCGACCGATTACCATGAAATTTCGCATACTTCATTTCGCAATGCGTCAGTGATGCAAAAAGGGGGTTGATAGGTTATTACAAGGTCGGCAATGGCCGACCTTGTAATAACATTTCAACCCCCTTTTTGAAGAACCCCATACTGTAGTCTTGTGGTTATACCTCGGCAGGGAGTACTCACACGTAACTAACGCTAGAAATAACCAAGCCGCTTGGTGCGCACGATTTAGGTTGTAAGGTGTGAGAATGAAATCCCTGCCGATGGCGAGCGGTGCGATGATAAAAGTAGCTGAGGATATATTTCTAGGGTTGGTTATGTGTGAGTGATATACTTGCTATTTCAAGTGATAATAAGCTACTGTAACGTATTACCATTAAGCTATATTCTTTAATGTATACTAGCGGTCGCCTAGTGGTCAAAATTCAACCATAATTGATTTAAATTTTAAGTTTGATCGTTATTAAGGTTTTACTGTCTATAACTTTACCCTTATAATCACATTTCATTTAGATTTCGCCAAGGCTATACAGGTTTTATCTATATTTTTCAAACAAATTATTATTTACTTGACTATACTCTTTTATTGACGATATTCCTAAGCTTGCTACTTTGTTTTCTTTTTGTCTTTATTACATATAAATAAGGTATAGGTAACCATAGTTACAAAAAATTGTACAACGTCAGACGAACAATGCTGAAATACTACAAACGCGATTCGACTGCGTGTGTCAAATGCATGGTTGTGTGCGTGTAGTTATTTTTCATTAATTTAATGTATTTCTAATGCATATTTTATAAAAATATTAGGATTCGCCACTCCTTCTCCGTGTACACTTTAACTGTGCCAAATTTCATATTCCTCCGTCCGCTCAATTCTCGTAAAAAGGGGTACAAAGTTTTTGCTAATACGTGAGTTAATCTATATATGTATATAAAACTCTTCCGTTACTGAGTGACTGACAGACAACGCACAGCCGAAACTACTGAACGCAAGAAGCTGAAATTTGGCATGTATGTTCCTTGGAGAGTGTAGGGGAGCACTAAGAGAGGATTTTTGGAAATTCCACCCTGAAGGGGGCAAAATGCGGTGAAACCCGATATTCACATGCGAACGTGACTTACGTGGGTGAAACTGCGGGAAAACTACTAGTATTTAGCTAAAATGACTAGATTTGTAAACATGCATGACGTGCAAGTTTCTTGTTACGTGTGAGTATTACACACGCTGTAGGAAAACAATACATGAAACATTGATTGCACGGATGACGTGGTGGTTTAAGTGGTCGCCTCGCCACTGGCACTGCGCCAAGTGTTGTGGGTTAGAATCCTAAACGGGACAAAAATATGTGTGATCCACAAATGGTTGTTTCGAGACTGGATGTTCTTTGTGTCCGTTGCTTGAATATATGTAGTCTCGCGCGACACAAGTTTTGTAACATAGAAAATCTATTGGTTGCGTTCATATATGTTCCTAGTGCGTGATTCAACGTGTAAAACCTTATGATATTGGTCTAGAATGTCAGCATTTTTATATTTCTGGTTAATGCTGTACTAAATGTGATGTAAACACTTTCAAATAAATCAGTTCAATCTTTACAGAACATGCCATTCGGGTCCTACGATGACAAAAAGGTACCTTTGTGTCTATTCCTTTACGTAAGCACTTATTTTTAAACTTCAGAGCACTAAATACTGCATGACGCACTTTTATTCAAGGCAAAAGTAATATTAATATTAAGAGGGAGAGAATTGAAAAATATGTATTTGTAAAATATATTGCTGTCGCGCAGTGACCGCAGAGCGCGATAGAGACAACTACAGCTTGGACCGAAAATACTTATTAAAAGTAGGTACACAAAAACATTGCTTCGTAGTCCCCTGATTCCTTCTCCAAAACTTGACCGATTTAACTAGTTTTTCCATTAAGATTAAAGAAAGGCTTTGGCTGTGTTCGTATGTTTTCCTTTTTTTATATAATATAGTCAAATTTGTTTTCTGGATGTTTGAACACAGCGGAAAATCTGGCCAACTTTTTAAGGCTCATGTCTCTTTTAATCATTAATTTATGAAAAAAGGATAACAGAGACATGCTAATATGCCATACATGTTTTGAACATAAATTATTGCTCTTCTGTCATTATCCAGGAAGGAAACAGGGGACTACGTTTGTATGGAAAAACGGCCCTTGTGTTACCTCTTAAGTCTTTAACTATGAAATTGCCGTTTATGATGTAAAATGCAATGGTTATAAAAAAATGTCTATATTTCGAGAATAGACTATATATGTTATTAATAACACATATTATTAATGATAAATATCAAAAGCCTTTCATAAAATTTGTATTTAAGACTGTGCCGAGCAAAATGTGCCAAAACAGGCGGTCACAGTTAAGTGAATAAAATCAACACTTTTTATTTAATAGAAATATAAAATATACATTTACTATAACAATTAATGTGTTTACAATTACTCCGGGAACTTAAAATAATTAATATTTTCGCCTACAAAATTACGTAAATTTACACGAAAAATGCAAAAACGTAAGCTCGTGTTACGTGATTTTTAGATTATAAATCTATCCTAATTTACAGCTTAAACGATACATAAATAGTGATATTACAATTTGTCTGTCCCAAATTTTTAAGTTATTGGTTGACAATAAAGATACCTATTTATCGAAAAAGCACTTCAAATCATCCATACAATTTTACTATGGGGCCGCGCGCCGATTTGAATATGCGCCGCCCGAGCTCTGTCATTATCTGTCTTACGCGAGGCGCAGTCTTAAAAAAACATTGATGAAATTGTATGAAAATCGCAACGTAACGATTTTCTTTATACAAAGCGGCAGCCTCATATTTAAACCCCTATTATTACGAATTTCGATCCTAAAGGTGCCTCATCATAGGTGCTAAGATCGCACGAAAAAGTGTCCACACTAAGAAGAGCAAGCTCACACATTACATTTACATAATCGAGAACGATAGTGCACAATTTTCAATACGAGTGAGCGAGACAATACTATATTTATAATTCAGATGTCATGTTGGCATTGCGTGTCAGATGTCAACTTAACGTCCAGAAAGATGACCATATTTAATCAATTAATCATAGTAGGACGCATCTGTTTTAAATCTTTGATTAACAACGTCATTTCTACAAAAAAAGTGTTGTCGAACGTAAATAAAATATGGCAGCAGTACTTTCGTACTAAGCACAGTTTATTATTGACACCATAGCTACTTACTTAACTCTACTGCTCACACACAAAACACTTATATTGTGCGAGCGAGTGGTATTCGTCGATTTTAATAAAATTTGCAAGAGGTTTGAATTTGACGTCTTTACTACCAATCCAATCCAGGCAAATTATTCTTAAGCCTTGACTTCTTTAAGGATAAGTAACAGACAGTATTCTACAAAATTCTATTGTTTTATCTATAGTGTTACGATCTATTAAGTAAGACAAATATTGTTTTAAATTGTCGGTTGTTTTTTATACAACTATGTGGCAAACAAGCACTACTGATGGTAAATGGTCACGGTAGCCTATGGACGCCTGCAACACCAGAGGCATTTACTTGCGCGTTGCCAACCCTTTAGGCAAGCAAGTGGGAAGAAGAAGGAGCGGGAAGGGGAAAGGAGGATGATTGGGCCTCCGGCACTCTCACTCACCGAACGAAACACAACATTAGGAATACTGGTATTTCACGTCGATATTCTGTAAGAGGGTAGCCCTTCCCCGGTCGAGCCGGCCTATTCAAGCTGAAATCAGCGAGGCTCTACTACTACAAATTATATAAAGTCACACACCGTTATATTTTTATTATGACAACTAGAAGTATTATTGTATTATCGGGTCCGGGAATTTCCGGATCCTAGCGAGTTGACAAAGACGATTTCTCCGAATCTATGATCATTAACAAGCTGGCTACAGCGCACGATTGGTTACAATGGTGTTCCAATTTGTGTCTAATTATATTTAAATACTTTTTTTTTAAATCTTGTGTTCTGCAAAAATAGGTTTTTTGTTTATGTTAACCGTCTTATATCAACCAGCTTAAGGAAGGATATCATTTAATGTGATAACATTTGCGCCACCTTGTATTTTACGCGCATAATTACGAAAAGTCAGAGGTGTTTAAGATCGAACTTGTGACCTCTGCATGGCAGTCCAAAGGTCCTAGGCTATCGTTCCTTTATTCAGTCATTCAGTTTATGTTTACCAATTATTTATTCTTTACTAACAATCGTATTAAAACAATGATTATACATTAGCAATGATTTGATCCATCGGACTAGGGGAGTGCGTTAATAGAAAACGTATTTGTATTTGCGCACACACTTGTGCACTATAATATTGTCTGCCTAATTATATATTATTGATTATGATTGATTCTCGGGACCATATTGTTGTTATTGTGTGCACTTGACAACGCACATTATATCACGTTGTCTCTTTCTTAAGTAAGCAAAAATCCTAACGTATAAATGCAAATGTAGGTAAGTTTGTTTGATACGCTTTTACGGCTTAACTACACCACTGAGAATTAAACCCTACACCTCACGTACAGAAGTTACATTTACCACTGCTTCGTCAAGTCTAATTACTATATGCTGGATTGCTCGGAAAACATCTTTTTTATAAATTATCATTAAGCCATAATCAGATTTATTGTATTGTTATAGATTTTGAAATATGCACATCCAGTGACATGTCTTCTCATATTTATGTTACTAGACTAGAATGAGACTAATCGTGGTCTTTTTAGTCGGTAAATACAGTTCCAATCCTAACTAATATTATAAATGCGAATGTTAGTTTATTTGTTACGCTTTCAAGTCTAAACTACTTGAACAACCATCATGAAACTTTGCACACACTTTGTCAGGGTCGAGAAAAAGTACTGTTACTGACCTAACCTACATTTACGCGAGCGAAGCCGCGGGCAAAGTATAGTCCTAACTTTTAAACTTTTTATTAATAAATGCAAATATGTGAGTTTGTCTTCTTGTTACGCTTTTACGCCTTAACTACTCGACCGATCATCATTAAATTTTGCATACACTTTGTCTGGGCTACCGAAAAGGACATACATACATAGATTCACGTCTGTTTCCCAGAGGGGTAGGCAGAGACAACGGATTTCCATTTGCTAAGATCCTGACATACTTCTCTGGCTTCATTCACTTTCATCACATTCCTCATACACGCACGCCGGTTTAGGTGCTCTTAACCTGGCCTTTGTCCAGAACGTCTCCGATCTGATCGAGAAACGTTCGCCTAGGACTTCCCCTTGCGACTGTTCCATTCACACTAGCCTTATAAACTTTCTTAGTCAGTCTTTTCTCGTCCAAAAGAACATAGGGTACCTTTCATCCTGTTCCCGAGCGAAGCTGTGGGCAAAAGCAAGTAATGCTATATAACATGCTGATAAGGTTTCTGGTCAGCTTTAATCATGTTAAGGACCAGACAGAATGCCCATTAATTTAATCAAAAACAACTAATGAACCAAATACTAAAGGTATTTAATCGCGTGATCCTGAAAAATTGGAACATGTTTAGGATAGTCACCCACTAAACCTGCGATAGCCTACTTCGAAACTGTTAGACTGCCACGCAGAGGTCTCGAGCTCGATCCCAAAACACGCCTCTTTCTTTTCGAATTTGAATACTCATAGAACTGCAAACATCATTAAAGTTCATTATAATTATGTCCTCAAAGGTGTAAACTAAAAGTTATGTGCGTATTAAATAGTTAATGATTTACAGGGAACGGAAACATCGTGAGGAAACTTGCATGTCCGATACTTCTACATAATGTTTTCAAATGTGTGAAGTATGCGAACCCGCATTAGGCCAGCGTTGTTGACTATGTCATAATATCTCACACTGAGTAGAGGCCCGTGTCCAACAGTGAGATTGTTTATAAAATGGGGTGATATTATTATATTATTATACCAACCAAAAGCGTTCTACTAATTGCAAGATGGTCTTGTTAACATCTCCAGCTAAGCTAGAATGCTTATGTTAGGAGTGGATTCAAGCCGGTAGTGCCATGGGTGGGATATGAACCTATGACTCGAGCGCAAGGCTAATGCTTTATCTATTAGACTGCCGCCGTTTTAATCTAGAAGGATGACGTAGTGGATTAAGTAATAGGTGCTTCGGTGCTACAATCGATACCAATATTATAAAGAAGAAAGATTTGTATTTTTACAAACTCTTTACATTACAAATAATTTGTATATTTGGGTACTTTGTTTACAAGGCATGGTAAACATGAGGGAGAAATTGAAAGGAGAACGATTGCTGAAAACAAAGTGAATGGAGCTCTACGCGCTTTTATGAACAGTCAAAACAGAGCAGAATAAATGCTGTAGAAATGAGAGCGCTAAGAAATATATGTGGTGTGACTTTGAAAGATAGAATAAGGAATAGTGTGATTAGAGAGAGATGCGGCATGAAAGTGGATATAGTGACAAGAATAGAAAAGGGTATGTTAAGCAGGTTTGGGCATATAGAAAGAATGGACGAGAAAAGACTGACTAAGCAAGTTTATAAGGCTATTGTGAATGGTACAGTCGCAAGGGGAAGACCTAGGCGAACGTTTCTCGATCAGATCGGAGGCGTTCTGGACAAAGTCTAGGTTAAGAACACTGTGAACCGACGGGCGTGTATGAGGAATGCGATGAAAGTGAATGAAGCCAGAGAAGTGTGTCAGGATCGTAGCAAATGGAAATCTGTAGTCTCTGCCTACCCCTCTGGGAAACAGGCGTGAATCTATGTATGTATGTATCTATGTATTTGTATTTTTAAGTTTGTATTTTTATTTATAATGAATAAACTTAAAAACTACTAAAAAATGCTACTAAAAATCCGATAGCCTTGATCACATACTGGACTGTAAAAGATGAAATTGAGAAACAGGTCTGAATTTATCAGTAGTAACAAAGATTCAGTGATCTTTACTGAGGACTAGCCACTTTGAACTTTAGTTCCTTAACCTATTGATTCGCAGCGGCACCCTTGCGACCAGATACAAAAGGTTTTCAATTATGTCTGGCATTCCAAGGTTTGACAGGTCAAAGGTCAAATAATCAAAAAGACGGCGTTTCCTTAGTAGCAGGGTCTGTTACCCTAAATATTGTTCCAAAGCATTTTGATAATGATCGGCGAGCAATCTTGCTAAAAGAATTACAATGCGATGTTTCACCACATTTACGTGGCCTTAATACCACAAACATTTCACTGTAAAGACCTAGTTATTATGTTTAAATGCTTAGTAAAGGACGTCCTCTCAAATCAGTCATACGACTAAATACACGTGTGTTATACGTTTGAAAATGGTGAGGTCTATTAGAGGAGTCAGATGTGGGCCATATTGGGTGGTGAGTTTCTTTTTGTATAACATACTCTTTATTATTATATTCATAAGTGGTGCCCATAGATGAGAAGGTGAAAGGAAATCGTTTGGCTTGGTATGGACATGTTATGCGAAGAGATGATATGTATGTAGGTAAGCAAGTGATGGATATGAGGGTAGAGGGACGAAAAGGGAGAGGAAGGCTAAGGAAAAGATAGATGGACGTGAAAGGAAAAGGGGTAAATGATCAGATGACGGGTGACAGCGAAGTATGGAAGCGAAAGACATACTGCGCCGACCCCAAATAAATTAAGACCAGGGCAAGAGAATGATGACACTTCATTATTTATTTAATGCACAAACAGATTAAAAATTTTAGCTTCTTATAGCTAACTTAGATCTAAATTGCAACTCAACAACATGTGCATACAAAACAAAATCACGTGACAAATAGTGAATGTAGGCATGAGTTTCTGTGTACATAAAAAAGTTATAGTAAAGAAAAACAAATTAAATGACCATTGCTTATAGTAATTATACAATATTAAGTATCGGTGGGTATTCAGGCAGTTCAAGTATTACGACTTGTAAGAAGGTTTTAGCTTGGAATAGCGGATATCCTTGACAATTTTTGTTTAGGATTAAAATATCTAAATGTAAATTACTTGTTGCCAGTTTATTTTATTTACTTGGTAAGGAATTGTTCCTGTATCATGGAGGATTTTGCAAACCAATGTTTGCAAAACCGCCGTTTTCCGTTGTTTCAATAAACAACGGACACAAAGAACACTCACTGTTTGTTAATCACAATTTTTTTACGGCCTCGGTAGAGCACCAGTAGTAATTGTGACTGCCGTGCATAAGTTCATAGCTTCGATATCCGGTTCGAAGAAAATGTTTTGTTAAGACTTTTATAGCATGTCTTAGCATCCGGTGTCTGGAACTGTGTCCCGTAGACGATAAAAGGCTCGATCTCTATTACGTACGGCCGTAGGGCCTTCACGTAGCAACAATATAATATAATAATATAAAGTTCTATCACATACACACAACACCATCTAGCCCAAACTAAGCAGAGCTTGTACTATGGGTACTAGACAATGGACAAATATACATATATACTTTTTTTTGTAAATACATACATACATATTATAAATACATAGAAACACCCAGACCAAGACAAACATCCATGTTCATGCACACAAATATTCGACTTGTGGGGGAATCAAACCCGCGAGCGCAGGCGTGGCAGTCGGTTACACTAACCACTACGCCATAGAGGCCGCCTATCATTTCAATATGACTACATCTTTCTGTTACACGCTGTATATGCTATTTAGCCCTATATAGAAATCCTCAGCATTGCGTTTAACGAGACCATTAAATCCATGCGACTTTGTTCACATTGTATTCTAAACACTCACACTAATTATAACATTATTGTCACATCAATTAACATTTTTCATTTCATTAACCTACATAGAAACAGTTCATAAAATGTATTTAATATTTTTGTTTGCTGTGCAACTTTCGTTTTACTTACTATTATAATAATCTACACGTGTATAAAGCTGCATCGGCGGCGCAGTGTTAGTGAATACGACTGCTGGGCATGAGATCTCAGGTTCGACTCCCGGATTAGACAAAATTTAATGAACATTTTCTGTTAATATATTTTGACTAGCAGAACGGAGTCTGGAAAAGCGAACTTTATTAAATGCTTGAGTATGTTCAGTAGTAGTTCATGGAGAAATGGTTGCAGCACCTTACAGCTCTTATGATTTGTAAACAAAAACTTGGCGATTAAAAACAGTGGCCATGAGTTTCTTGCCCGTTCTTCTCATGAACCCTACATCCTTGCTTTGCTGAACGTGGCAGTAAATGTAAATACACAGGAAAAAAATTGTGTAACTTTGACATTCATAAGTGTTACCTTGTAACCTAATTTGAATAAATTTACATAATATTGTCTTCTGTTTACGTGAATGTTATTCATTGAAATTAAACTAACTATATACTGATTTTATCGCGTTGTTTATTTGACACATTTTTACATAAATAAGAAACTACTACTATTAAACTTATTTTTAAGCTAATTAAATTATTAAAACTTTTATATTTAAGTTTACACTTACCCCGACGTTTCGGTTGCTTTTCAGCAGACATGGTCACGGGGAGACTAAGATAGGAGACTAAGGTAGATGTCTCAATGTTCCAGTGTAGTTATTTCAAAGTACCCTAACATAATTCAATCATTGGTGTTTCTATTTACGCAGAATGAGCTCAGAGTATCATGAAGTCTAGCTGTGGATTAATTCTTCTTGGGTTTGATGAATTAGCTTAAAAATTTGTAAAGTTTAATAGTAGTAGTTTCTAAAATATGTAAAAATAATTCAAATAAACAAAGCGATAAAATCTGTATATAGTAGTTTAATTTCATTGAATAAATTTATTTTTGTTTTTTTTTTGATTTGATTTAGAACGTTAGAGGGAAATATGGTCGTTCCCCATAACGTAGGACCTAAAGTTATAATAAATAAATAAAATGTATTAATTAATTAATTTGATAGTAGTATCTTATTTATAATATATATACAAATAAATAAAATTGAAGTGTCTGTTTGTAACGACAAAATAATAGCTTTGTGGGAGAGCCACGCTTCGGCACAAATGAGCCGGCTCAACCGGAGTGATACCACGGCCTCACAGAAAACCGGCGTGAAATAGCGCTTGTGTTGTGTTTCGTCGAGTGAGTGAAGGTACCGGAGGCCCAACCCCCCAAACCACTCTGGAGGGGGCAATTTTAAAAGGCCGGCAACGAATTTGTGATTCCTCTGGTGTTGCAAGTGACCTGCTCGTTTGCCTCCTATATCATTAAAAAAAATGCGTCTTACTTTTCCTCCAGAGAGAGGAACTGTTACTAATCCCACTTACATTTACACAAACGAAGCCGTGGGCAAAATGTAATTAATATTATAAATGTGAATGGTAATTCGTTTGTATGATACGCTTTCACTCCTTAACTATTACCGATCATCATGAAGACTCACATACACGTTGTCAAGGGTACAGAAAAAGTCATAAGGTACCTTTCATCCAGATAACAAGTACCTACAGATCCTGAGACATAAACATTATTTTCAAAAAATTTGCTTGCTTATACTTATATTATATTCAAAACAATAACTCAACCAGACACATGGCTAGGTCATAGTCCCTTGCGTGGGAATGCCTTTTAATCAGAATAAAATAAGCAACCCTTAAACTTCCTAGATCCACCTCCGTGACGACATCAAGTCAGTTCGCTCCGACTCCTCATCGGAAGAACGCTCCCGTCCTCGAGGCTGGCGACTTGTCAAGAATGTCACGACAGCTGCTGGAGCCTTCACTCCTAAGGGACACGCGCCTACAACTCTGCCTGGCACACCTTTGCCAAGTTTTCAGGTAAAGATGCTGTTGTTTGATCTTTTATGTCAGTTTTATCTTTTTTCTACTAAGTTGGTATATCGTCTGATTGGTGACGACGCCTTGCTGTAATCTATATATACTCAATATACTTAATATCCAAAAAAATCCATACCCTGAAGACTTCAGGCTTCTCCCTATGAAGTGTACGCTGCAGCTGATGCAGTACATTCATAAGGAGATAGCTAAGGGATAAATCTTGGAGCCGACACAAAAGATCCCACCGGGTCGAAGTGTCGCCGGTCTGTACTGACTGGCCCCCACACACAAGATAAGATACTGAATACTATGTAAAGGATTTTACTCGTATTATATTAAGTACTAGCTTTTCCCGCCGCTTCGCTCGCTTATATGTAGGTTAGGTTTAAAAACCGAAAAAAATAAACGTTGTGTTAGTAATAGATTTTATTTAAATAAAATTTGGCCTATGTTACTCGACCATAATATAGCTGTCCAATACTTAGTTTCTTTTTTAATTAGGTTTATTTGTTTTTGCAATAAACTCTTACAAACAAACAAACAAAAAATCAAATCCTTATAATATTAGTATAAACTTACCTAGTATTATATTTAAGTATTTGTACAAAACACAAAAGTCTAAAAACGACTGTAGTCTATATATCCCTTCAAAAATATAAATGTTCAAAACGAGGCCAAGTTCTGTACCAACAAACGACGCCAGGGGTTGACGAGGTTGCCAACAAAAGAATTGTGATCTAAATAGGCGCCAAGTTAAATTGCACTGTCTCAAATAATTAATCCTGAAAACGATTTTACAACACGGCGTATTTTAATTTTCATATTATTAAACATTTTGTGAGTTTAATTTTACTGGTTGACATTACTTATATTTCATTCGGCATACAATTTGCGAGGTACTGAAATACACGATGGCCGCAAACATAAGCACAAACTTATACCAAGGCACTAAACTACCAATCGTATATATAATAAACATCTAGCAATTTTGTTACAGTCAAAACCAGAAAGCAAAAGTTCTGAATATGCCAAAGAAGATAGAAAACCTTCGTATCCTAATGAAAAGGAAGAAAATGCCGGAGAAACTAGTCCAGAGGTATACCATTTTAGTAACACACAATAAAGTAAGGAGCAATTGAACTGATACCGATTATAAGTTTCACTGACTCTGGTTGCAGTTAATTAAATTCATTTGGAAGCGACTATTTAGGTGCCTCTGAAACCAAAACAGTTCTTAAATTTTTGTCTGTTGTCTTGTGCAGGCATCACACAAATTACTAAATAGATTATATCATTTTAAAATCTAAACAGCTGTTTATCTGATACTGAATATATGGTAAATAGTGAGACTCACATAAATCACTTATGAGGGTGAACTATCATTGTAATAAAGAATGAGGCAATTGCTAATAATAGAAAAAGAACTTCGAAAACAGAAGAGAAGATGCGTTTACTCATATGAAGTAGGTACAAGTAAGCTTGGTTTATGTAAAAAACTATTTATTCTTGAAGAACTCCATATTTCCAGGGCTTGGAGCCAGAGTCGCTAATGTTCCGCGATGGCAGAAGAAGGATAGACATGGTGTTAGCTTACGAGGAGGAGGATTATGGTGTCATGACTGAGGCTGAGGCCAGGAAACGAGATCACAGGAGAACATTCCAAGTAAGGAAACATAGAATCATGCCACGTTAAGTAGTGGTGTATTTCACCCACCTCTGACCAGTGGTATTAGGTGCAATGTGATAAATAAAAGAGCCAATTACTAAGCATATTTCTGGATTCCATATAGAATTTCCTGGCAAAAATCCCAGTAACTATTTTACCGATCTGAGTCATAAACAGTTATTCATTATAATCAATTATACATACATATATTTGCTGTTTCTTTGGGCTATTGGCATACAACTATATTCACGTTCGATAAAATGGTATTGGCTTTTCTTGGTACAGAAATCTTCAATGGCAACTCCAAGTCTAGTGCTTTAATCAAGTGGATAGTAGTTGACCTGTACCTTAGTACGCGAGATCTACAACTATAATAATAGTTTGCTCTAATAGTCTAGTATGTGGCCCGGTTCCTATATTCAAAATACATACGTCACCATTTAACTGTCCGTGGCTAAAACGACTCGTTTCTTGACCTATTGAGTCGCAGTTGTACACCGCGGACAGACAATATACGGATTTTACATTATGTTTTGCCTTACAAAACTAGATAGGTTAAAACATCGTCTAATTTTAAATTGATCATTAATATTGGTTTTTTTTTATACGACTAAAGTGGCAAACAAGCATATGGCCTACATGATGGTAAGTGGTCACCGTAGCCTATGGACGCGTGCAACACCAGAGGCATCACTTACGCGTTGCCGACCTTGTATAAATCTTTTAAATAATAATATAATATTCTAACCACATACACACAACACCATCTAGCCCAAACTAAGCAGAGCTTGTACTATGGTACTAGACAATGGATAAACATACATATATACATTTTTTTTTGTAAATACATACATATTATACATAGAATCACCCAGACCAAGACAAACATCCATGTTCATGCACACAAATGTTTGACTTGTGCGGGAATCGAACCCGCGACCTCAGGCGTGGCAGTCGGTTACACTAACCACTACACCATCGAGGCCGACGTAAATAAACACATAAATGATTTTGTACATCACATTACATTTCATACACAAGCCAATAGCAACCAAAATAAATATTTCTGTGGAAACAGTATCAAACTTAGATGCAAAATAAGAGAGAGATTAAATTTTTTTGGGTATAAGAATAATAGGGTATCGTGGGGATATCTCGCTATATCCCTTGGACAACTGCATTTATTTAACGGTTACGTCACAACAAAAAAATTATTCAACTACCCTATTATTATAGGTAATCTTTGAGAATAGGGCCCAAGACCTCCTCAGCCAGCCTGTTAAGCAAAATGTCATGTCAAGAATCCATGTGTATCCAATCTCCTAAAATCTATTTACTTCTTCTTCATTTACTTCTAAACTTCTTACAGGAAAACCTAATAAAGGAAGGTCTAGAACTAGAGCTGGAGAACAAATGCTTATCATTTGATGAGAAGACTTGGTTCCTTAAGATCCACATACCTTGGAAGACGGAGATGAGGCTCGCTGAGGTGATCGGTATGAAGCTGCCTACCAAACGGTTCATCACCATCTCTGTAAGAGCTTGGGTAAGTCTACTTAATATCTTTTGTATAGTAAATATTTGATATCACTCTAATATAATGGGAGGACCTTTGACCAGGCTTGGTGATCGTGCTTGGAGGACTGTTAATATCCGAAACTTGTAAGTATATTGTATTGTAACTTGTGGAATAAACTTTACTTGCGCGATTCAGGATTGTATGGAGTGTGTGTTCTTGAGTACTACGCCATCTCTTGCCGTTAGTCCTAACTTATTTGCCTATGTGGACAGCTGCTTGATAATTACTAGATCGCATCGATCGATGATTGCATATGTTCGTGAGGTTAAGGTTTAATCTTCGGGTCAGACCACTCATATTGTATGTGTATATGTGGGTATATAACACTTCTGTCTACTCTCTCGAGGATATACAGGCGTGAGCCTTAGTTATGAAATATACCCGTAATCATAAAATACCTCATCTAAGACATCTAGAAAAAAATGTATTAATGAAAATATAATATTGTCTTACGTTTACGCGAATGTTATACATTAAAATTAAACTAGTTTATACAGATTTTGTCGCGCTGTTTATTTGACACCTTTTTACATAATTTAAGACTAAGATGGTAGTTGTCTCAATTTAATGATTAAATTATGTTCGGGTACTTTGAAATAACTACACTGGAACATTGAGACAACTACCATCTTAGTCTCCCCGTGACCATGGCTGCTGAAAAGCAACCGAAACGTCGCGGTCGGGAAAAGTGTAAACATAAACACAAAAAGTTTTAATAATTAAATTAGCTTAAAAATTAGTCAAGTTTAATAGTAGTAGTTTCTAAATAAAATAAAGAAGTGACAAAAAAAAAGAAAAAAAAGTGTCATAAAAACAACGCGATAAAATCCGTATATAGTAGCTTAATTTTAATATTATTATTTTTTGAAATTAAAATACTACATACGGATTTTATCGCGTTGTTTATTTGACACTTTATAACATAATTTTGAAAACTGTTACACTACTACTACTACTATTAAACTTTACTAATTTTAAGCTAATTAAGTTATTGTTAAAACTATTATACTTTTACTTTTTTACTGACTTTGATTTTTTGTAATTTCGATTACATAATATTGTGTTCTATTTACGCGAATATTATTCATTGAAATTAAACTGCTATATACGGATTTTATCGCGTTGTTTATTTGACACTTTATTACAAAATTTTGAAAATTGTTACACTACTACTACTATTAAACTTTACTAATTTTTAAACTAATTAAATTATTATTAAACTATTTAGATTTAATTTATTTTTACACTTTCCCCGACGTTTCGGTTGCTTTTCAGCAGCCATGGTCACGGGGAGACTCAGTCTCAGTCAGTCTGAGACTGAGTCTAAAGTCAAAGTCTAAAAATTAGTAAAGTTTAATAGTAGTAGTAGTGTAACAATTTTCAAAATTTTGTAGTAAAGTGTCAAATAAACAACGCGATAAAATCCGTATATAGCAGTTTAATTTGAATAATTTCGATTAGTTATATGTTCATCACAATATTTCCATTGTTAAAGTTCTGCTCGCATGCAATTAAGTTCGAAACAAATATTTTACTAACTTGTGGATATAACGTTGTGAGTTACATACTTACCACCATCTTTTGTTGTAAATTATTTAATTTATGAACTCTATGTATCTGTTTGTTTTCCTAAAATAAATAAAGTAGACTAATTTCATTAACTGAAAATATCTTATAGCATAATTATCAACTTTTCTTTTCCAGAGTGACGAAAAGCAAGCAGAAAAAGACAAACGCTGGTATTCAAAATGGCGGCGACGATGGAAGAAGCTTTATGAGTACGAACACTCTAGGATTGAACCTGAACCCTCGTTCTACGGAGCCACCGATCAGCGAGGGGCCAGGAGAGAAGAGATGTGAGTAAGAGACCCCCAAGACACAATAATCCTAAGCAAGTGCTGGTTGGGCACGATTAAAAAAAATACATCAAGTAATAAATAGATTAAATTCAATAATTTATTGGTTCAGAAGAATCCAATAACATTTTTCTTGACCCGGGAATCAAACCCAAGACTTCGTCCAGAACAGTCGCATTTTCTATCATTGGTTTGAGTTTGGTTTGGTTTGAGTTATAGGTATATTCATATCTAGAATTGGGGTCATAACGGCGTGTGTGATATGAGGAGAAGGGATCCCTATCCATTAGCATAAAATTTTAAGACCTAATATAACTTAGCATAATTTTGTTTGGCATAATTATATTTTCGTATAATATAATTACGCATAACAGCTTACGCATAATATTTTAAGCATAATTTCTCTAACCATAATAATGATTAAGCATAATATTCTAAAGCATAAATTTATTAAGCATAAAGTTCTAAACCATAACTTTTTTAAGCATAATAATAGCATGCAGCAAACAAGCAAGCATGCAGCATGCAAGCAAGCATGCAGCAGGCAGAGTTTCTTTCACGGCTCCAGCGCTGCGGGCCTCCGGCGGCCCCACGCTTCTACACGATTTTAAATTACACTCTAGGGGTAGGACAAACAAGACTACGTAGAGTCGGTTTTGCAGCACTTCGGTTCTGTCACTAACTTAGCCATTTGGCCTACTAACGTTACGCGAATCAAATTTATGCCAAAACAAATTAGTCTTTAAGATGACTATGCCAACATAAAATGTATGCCTAAAAAAATTATGCCGAAGTATTATTATGCCAAAACAAATTGTGCCAAAATCGTTATGCCGAAGTATATTAGGACAAAGAACATTATGCGAAAAGAAGGGATCCCGAGGAGAAGAACCTGGCCGGTAGACCAGTTAAAAATGATCTCTTCACAGAATTCTATCTAATATTATAAATGTGAATGTGAGTTTGTTTGTAACGCTTTTACACCTTAACTACTAGATCAATCATCATGGAAGCCGCGGGCAAAATCTAGTGATATTATTAATGTGAATGTGCGTTTGTTTGTTACGCTTTTACGCCAATTAGCATGACCAATTATCATGAAATTTTACGTACAGTTACGTTGGTATTAGTTAGTACGTTGTCAGGGGTGCAGAGTAGGACATACGGTACTTTCATCCAGAAAAAGTACTTTTCCCGATACAAATTAATTGACAAAGTCTACAGTAACGTCAACGTAGCCGCGGGCAAAATCTGGTTCTGTCCGATGAATCACATATGATACATAAAGATTTTCCTATTGTGTCTATCACGGGACAGCGAAAGGGAAAATATAAAAAACTAAAAATGCTGCATACATTTGACCGTGGGAGAATCACGCTTCGGCACGTATAAGCCGGCTCGACCGGACGACCGGAGTAATACCACGGCCTCACAGAAAACCGGCGTGAAATAGCGCTTGCGTTCTGTTTCGTCGAGTGAGTGATCGGAGATCCAACCGTCCCTTCTGGTGGGGACAAATTTAAAAGGAAAGAAACGCACTTGTGACTTCTCTGGTGTTGCGGGTGTCCATGGGCGGCGGTAGTCGCTTACATTTAGGCGATCCAATTGCTCGTTTGGGTCCTATGCCTTAAAAAAATCAACTTATGTGTGATTCATGTTCTTGATTTCAGGTTTCTAGTAAAAGACAGACACACCCAATTTTCACCGGCACAAAGAAGTTTTCTCGTCATGCAGATATTATTACGAGCTAAATACGACAATAATGAAACTAAGGTAAGAATGTATAGTTAACTTTTTAATATTACCTATCTACTATTCAATCAAGTTTTGTTTACCTGAGAATATACTTTGCTGTCAATTAAATTGGGTCTATATCTTTGCGACATGTCACGGGCTATGACTAAACCGTGGACTATATCTAAGACAAACATGTTTGGCAAATTTACATACATAGTTTAGTCAAAGTCAAAAATTATTCATTTCACAAAGTAACACTTATGAACGTCAAAGGTGTTAGTGAGTTCACTAAATTTAAGGAAATTCAATTATGTTAGATGCTAGTTTCAGGCAAAAGGTTGAGCCTTTGAGAAAGAACCTGTATCCGGGAAGGGTAGGCAGGGGTGGTAGGACGAACCTGTTATCATCTATCGGGCTTACTTTCAGAAAATTTCTTGACGGAGTACTCCAATAGGTAGGTAACGATTTACCCGACCTGTGAGCAGCAATAGCTCAGTGGGGAGACCAACAGACTGCAATGCAGAGGGTCTCGGGTTCGAACAGTCCTGTATATAAGCTGTCTCTGAGAAGGGTTGGGCCATAATCCACCACGCTGACCCAGTGCGACTTGGCAGACTTTTCATATCTTCGAGGACATTATGGAGAACTCTCAGATATGCTGGTGTTCACACGATGTTTACCTTCATCGTTAAAACAAGCGATAATCAACTAATGAATACACAAATAACGACGAAAATTTTAAAAGTATTTAATTAAAATTAAACACTTGATACGGCTTTTGTTGCGTTGTTTATTTTACTTTAAAACACTTTTATCACATAATTTTGAAACTTTAACACTACTATTATTTAACTTTAAACAGCGATAGCTCAGTGGTGAGACCAACAGACTGCAATGCAGAGGGTCTCGGGTTCGAACCCACGTCGCGCACCTCGACTTTCGGAAGTTACAGGAATTTTCGAAATTATGTGCGTATTGTTTGACAATTATCGCCTGCTCCGTGCCTCGGAGATCTCGTTAAGCCGTCGGTCCCGGCTGCCATGAACATCTATGGCGGTCGTTACTGGGAGAGTGTCGACACAAAAGATCCCACTGGGTCGAAGTGTCGCAGGTCTGCACTGACTGGCCCCCACATAAGATACATACATACCTGACCTGTGAATCGAACCCGAAGCGTTATGCGAGGCATTTGTATTCAGTATCGCTGCGCCACTGAGGTTTATATAATCTCCATTAATCATACAGCATACTAAATCATGAAATTCATATAAATTTTGTTGTTTTCCAGATGGGTATTCGTCGTCTGCTGAACGACGGTACATACCTAGCGTGTTTCCCCTTACACGAAGGCAGGCATGAAGTCGACATGTCTGATGGCAGTGTTACTGATAGACGAGTAAGTTTCCGATACATTGATGAATCTATTATACGACTAGTTAAAACGTATATGAGGCAAGTGTACGATGTTTGGATATAAATGAAATAGACGTTTAATATAATAATATCAGTCCTGTATATAAACTGTCCCACTGCTAGGCACGGGCCTCAGTGTGAGACGGGCTCACTCTTCTGACCGGACCTCAGTCCACCAGCCATGTTAAGCCAACCAACTCGCGCTGGCCCAGTGTGAGTTGGTTGGCTTAACATATCTTCGAGAACATTATCGAAATCTCTCACATATGCAGGTTTTCTAATGATCTTTTTCTTTTTCTTCACCATTAAAGTAAGCGATAATTAACTATTAAATATGCTTTTTCTTTAGTTTTATTTAAAAAGACAACTTCCGCACGAGTAATTCCTGCGTCGCGGGGACTTTACAAATATTAAAAAATAGACACAAAGAACACCCAAACACGGGACAACCATTTGCCAATCACTCAAAGTTTTGTCCCGTGTGGCATTCAAACCCACAACACTGAGCGCAGTGGCAGCGGCGAGCCGACCACTTAAACCACGACTACATCAGTGCCATCAAATATTGCTCTTAACACCACGATTTTTCTATCAAAATTAGGACAAAGAAACGCCATGCCTTATTTTGTGCGGTACAATTGTCAAACATCAAGAATCAGCCCAACCTTGGTGATGTAAATATTGTACGACTCTGCAGCAACCAAACCTTTTCTAAAAACTACATTAATCTTTGCAGTTACTCTACCTAGAATGGGCTCGCCCGTCCAAATGGTACAAAAAGCAGCCTCTCTGGCTCATCCGGCGATACTTCGGTGACAAGATAGGTCTCTATTTCTGCTGGCTCGGCTTCTACACCAAGATGCTGTATGCCCCCGCCATAGTGGGGACCCTATGCTTCTTGTATGGACTTGCTAGCATGGAATCTAATGATAATATACCTAGGTAAGTTTTATTATTTATTATTATTCTTATGAATATGTTGGATATAGAGTGCATCAGTAGCCCCATCGATAGACATAAAGCGAGCGTACAATAGGGTGATCGAGCAAAGTGAAACAATAAATGAACACTTATCACTGTTATTGTCTTCACAATAAAATTAACACGAATGTCTTGCACGAAACGAATGACAGTTCCTAGCGAGGAGATCCGCACTCGCCGACGGTAAAATGATTCCCGTCGAATATAGGGCGCCTCCATTTCAGTAGGCTCTGCCGTAGCACGCGAAGTTGGCTGTGTGTTGACGTCATCGCAACAGTGCATCTTGTGTACATCTTCACTAACGTGCCGCGTTTCGTGACCGTCTCCGACAAATATATAATGCATTCGTCGAAATAAGATAACAAAGTAGGTTTGAATATGGCTATACGCTAAACGAGGCTATATTTTTATACAAATCTTTGAAGATACATAAATAATATAAAAAAAACAATAATTATGTACTTTGTAAGAAACCGCTTTGTAAGCAACAACGCAGAAAATTTATTGTAATTGTTTAACTTGTGACGATACGCATATTTCTGAAACCGTCATAGAATAACGCTGTCATTATTAATGAAATTGCTGTATTGTATGTGACATTGTATTTTTCGTATTCGTATTATCAATATTTTAATCTAGAAAAAAAAGCTACTTCATAGTAAGCCAAATATGTATGTGGTTAGGTTACTAACCATGATTCCAAAATAGTAATCCATTTTTTTTACCACGGTGGGTGGAAGTGGGATAAAAACAAAAACTGTCATCATTTTAGGCAAAAATGACTTCGGCTGATTTTTGTGTAAAACTACAGGCATTCTGGGATTTTAAACAGTTGTGGTGGACGTAGCAGTGTTACTTAATTTGCTGATACAAAAAAGTTATTTGAAATATTTTTAACATTGTGGCTATAGTACCTACATAAAAATATAATAAGGGGTGTAACTTTTCTAAGGATTTCTCATTTTGTTTCGTATATAAAATTCTTGATATAAAAATTATACTTATTAAAATTTGCCATTAGGTATCTATACTAATATTATAAAGCTGAAGAGTTTGTTTGTTTGTTTGTTTGGTTGAACGCGCTAATCTCAGGAACTACTGGTTCGAATTGAAAAATTATTTCAGTGTTGGATAGCCTATTTATCGAGGAAAGTAAATAAAAAGGAGAGTTCGTGTTATTTGCAAGTAATTCAACATTTTATATAGAAACATAGCGGTAAACATAAAAACTAGAACAAAATTTGAAGGCTATATCAGCAATATTCTTTTAAATTTAGGTTTAAAAGATGAGTACAGTAATCTTTCAAAAAAAGAAATGTTCGTTATTTAAATGATATCTCGTGGCGTGAAAAGTTGGTTAGGGTGCTTAAACTATAGCAATTGATACTCCATTTCAGCCAATTCAATTTGGCAAACGATGTACCAAACATCCTGTATATTATATTTAACCCAAGCGCACTCAAGACAGACCACTAGTAAATATTATAAAAAATTACCATAATTCGTTTACAGTAAAGAAATCTGCGACCTCAAAGGTCCAGGCAACACGACGCTCTGCCCACTGTGTGACAAAGCCTGCCAGTACCAGACGCTGGCTGACTCGTGTCTGTTTGCCAAACTCACCTACTTGTTCGACAACCCGGCTACAGTGTTCTTCGCTATATTTATGTCCTTCTGGGGTAAGTACATGGTTACGTTCCTTTTCTTAAACTACCGAGGTAACAAACAAACATACAGCGAGCCTGATGCTAAGCGGTAACCTTAGCCTATGGCACTTGTAACAAAAGAGGTACCACAAGCGATGACAACACTTTAAATTTTTTTCGTTGTTATGATTACTCAAATAGCAAAGAATATATTGACGTCCAAATACAATGACAGCATATCCTCTCTTTACGGAGCGTGGTAACTCTAGTCACTACGGCAACACTATACAGGATGTTTTTAACTGCAGTCTTTCATGCTCTATTTAGGCAAATCCCTAGGTGGAAATTGCGGACCGTATTGTTTATTTATCATCTCCCTTGTATATAATCACGAATTAGATAATCAGTGATCAGTATTTATTTGAAACATTATTATTTCAGCAACGACATTCCTAGAATTATGGAAGAGAAAACAATCTATATTGAGATGGGAGTGGGACTTGGGTAGTGTCGACCAAGTAAGTATCGTAGAATAAGTATCATGGATCAAAGTATAATACTAAGTATATTAACTGTATGCAAGGAAATTCATAAAAAGCTTATCTTCTCATTCTCTTTCTACCTAAATGTAATCTTAGCATGTGTAACTTCAAAGTTAATAATAGAATTATTTGATGGATTTCGGTTGATTTTGATTGATCGTGATTGATTTTGATTGATCTCGTTTGGATATTTATTTATTTAAAATTACACCGTCGACACGTCACTGTACAATTATAATATAGAACAGTTAGGGAATAAATAAAAATAATAACAATAAAAATAAAAAACATAGGGAAAAAATATAAAAGCCTTTACAGGTACAACACTAACACTTTGATTTATTGTTATTGTTCTCGATTGTCATAATTAAGTTATTATCATACATATTTATCATTTGTATAGATTTTATTGCACAACGCCTAAGTAGACATAACCTTTATATCCTAAACAGAACCTTTTTCTATCGCAGGATGAAGATCCTCGGCCAGAATTCGAAGCGTCAGTCAAAACATTCCGTACAAACCCAGTGACAAGAGAGAAAGAGCCATACTTACCGACGTGGCAAAAGACTGTCAAATATGTTGCCAGCAGTTCTGCTGTGCTATTTATGGTAAGATACATACCTATAGAGCTCCTCATGACGTCATGGTAACCGCGCATATCAATCGATCTGCAAGCAAATTAACGCAGCATGAATGCTCCCAGATGGGTTACCACTTACCTAAAGTCACACCTTTCCGAATCTTCGCGAGCACATAGTATTATTTAAGTCCAGCTCTTTGTCGTTGTAGTATAAAGGAGAATAAAGACTTAAGGGACAAACTCCAACAATATTTTCACAAACATGTTGATAAATTTTTTTAATGAAACTTTTATGGAAGGGATCAACTTCTGATTATTTGAAACCATTGTCTATTATTGACTTGTTCATATATTTGGAATCAAACACAAAAATCATCCCCCTGGAAATTGCTACTTTCCAATTATGCTCCTATTACCAAGTTAAGACGATAAAACAGTCAGTCTCGGATCAGAGATCCTATAGAATTAAGCTAAGGTCCATTGCCCCTACGTTCTGTCAGCTATCTATAAATCTTAGGTATGAACGATTCAAATTCTAACTGACTCCGTAGTCTACAGTTCTAGTTTTAGAGTTTTAACCTAAATATTTACTGCTCACCGTCTATTACATGAAAATTAATCAGACCTGGTATAACGTCAAATACGCCTCTGGTTACTCCTTTTATGATATCTAGACATATCTAGGTAATATGCTAATGATGCCACTCATGTCTTTTTACTAGATCGCCATCGTGATGGGCGCAGTGCTCGGCACGATCATCTACCGGATATCCATGGTGTCCGTCATCTACGGCGGCACCGGCTTCTTCATCCAGCGCCACGCCAAGATCTTCACCACCATGACCGCTGCCATCATCAACTTGATCATCATCATGATACTTACCAGGGTATGTGATATAACCGCTATTGGTGAGTGTACTATCTGTATCATGCAGACTGTTCTTTTTAAATGCCCATTTGTTCAAGTTGTAACAGTTAAGAGTAGTCACCCCTCTCACTTCCGGCCGTAGTTCAGTCTATGGTCCGGAGTGAGAGGTCGTGGAACGCCGTCGCCTCCTTTTGTGAGGAAGTCATTTCCATCAAGGAGGCGGCGGAGCGGGAGAGGGATCGTTTAAACCCTCTCCCCAACCGCAGAACCGGGCGCCGGAGGGCGCGAGATGACCTCCAGCCACCCTGAGGATTGACCTGGGGATGGCGGGCTTTGTGGGCCTGCCCGCCATCCGTTCAGCACCAGGTCCGAGAGGCGGCGTGCGTGTTCCCACGTGCGCCTCTGTATCGTGTCTTTGTCTCCCCCAGGGGGACAGTGGAGGAAGTATTTTTTGTGAAGTGGCCTGCCGTTTCACACGGCGGGCCGAAACCTCGGTGGGGTCGCGATTGCATGTGAAAGCGATTCGCGCGGCCCCGCCGTCTATGGTTATGTCGAGGAACACCGTGGTAGGTTTAGTCGGTATTACCGGGGTATCTTTCCCCCGGTGAGCCCGACATAACCTCTCCGTCGCCCCGCGGAGAGGTATGAGTCAATGCATTACCCCAGGTAAAAAAAAAAAAAAGTTAAGAGTAGTCATACTTTGGGTTGGTAAATAGTATCGCCAGGAAAAATATTAAGCGCAGTCATTTAATTGTAAAAGAGAAACAAAGAATATATTTTCTATTGTGCCATCAAATCAGTAGACTGATCACAGCAAGATTACACAAAAAAATAGTTGTTCTACTAATTAAAGTTAAAAGTGGAAAGTTTTATACACAATTTATTACATTTGAAGGTTAATACTTAATATTATATATTTTCTGATTTAACTCAGATACATAAAATCAGCACCCTCGAGAGTCTAGAAATACAGTTAATTCAAATTAGACTATTAATTGTAAAGAAATTAGCTGTAGAGTCACTTTTCACATTTTAAAAAGAAAAGTTGTATTAAAATGTTGTTTTATTATTGTAACAATTAAGTATATATTTATGGTTGTTACAGATATACGCTAAAATAGCGGTGTACCTGACGAACATGGAGAATCCTCGCACGCAGACAGAGTACGAGGACTCGTACACCTTCAAGATATTCTTCTTTGAGTTCATGAACTTCTACTCCTCACTCATCTATATCGCCTTCTTTAAGGTATTAAACAAACAAAATGACGGATATTATCAGGTCGACCATAATTATTCTTATATGGCTGACAAGACGAAGGGTCATACCGCATACCACTCATCCTTCAATGATTGAGTCACTGCCAGTACTGTCAGCACGAGGCCCAAGATCACTGGACCTCTGATAAAAGAGCAGCGCCTCCTAAAAGGCTTCAAAACCATACATAGTCCATACTGTAAAGAAGAAGTCACATCTGCCATCGCACAGAAATAATGCCACTGGAATTCGTCCGCCAAAACCTTCTCATCGACCCTGAAGGACATACTCATCGATGCAAGACAACTCAAAGTTGTTTGACTACAATCTTCTGTAAAGCAAAAGAACTACCCCAATCGGACTGCTCTTGCTCGAAATGCCAGCCTATATACTTTTCGAAGTTTATGTTCTAATAACTAATGCGCTCCAGAATAAAACTCGCTTACGAAGGCCAATTGGGTGATTTTGTAGTGCACTCGGGTTTGCAAATACTAATGTATTCTCTTTTCCCTTGCTGTCGCGTGCTTGAGATATCGCCTCTCTCTATGAGGCACGAATATGTAAATACTGCTTACTTCCTATATCCAGGCTGTTATTAAAAATTTCTCGACAGATAAACCCTGTAAGTCGCATTCACGACTGCTGCACAACTGAGCCAGTTTTTATTTTAAGGCATTTCGTCTAATACTTAAATAGGGTCCAAATTAGTATATAAAAAGTGCAATTTCTCTTCAGGGTCGCTTCTATGACTATCCAGGCGACGACCAAGCTCGTAAGTCAGAGTTCTTCAAGCTTAAAGGCGACATCTGCGATCCAGCGGGGTGTCTCTCCGAGCTGTGCATACAGCTGGCCATCATCATGATAGGCAAGCAGTTCTTCAACAACTTCGTGGAGCTAGGATACCCGTACGTACGTGTGTATTTGTGGATGTCTATGTGTGCGTTATTCGTGATATTACCTAGTAACATTGTCAACTAACAAACTAAATACGTTTATTTTTATTGAGCTCATTTATAATTCTCTTAATCATTTTATGAGTTCTAGCATACCTACATAGTTGTATAATCTTACGCCGATATGCCCAATACGGTCACAGATCGGTTTAATTTGTCTGGGTGTCTTCAAGTCACTAGTGAATAGGTATCTTCTAGGCAAGCGTGCTCCATTGTCGACTGTATCTTCACTTAAGATCAGGTGAGATCGCGGTCAAACGCAAGCCTGGATTGACGTACTGTCAAGAAATTTTCTGTAGCAGAACCAAGTCAGGGATTCTGCTAGGTTAACGACAATAAGTCCCATTGGTCGATGAGCCGCCTCATAGAACAGTAATAGATTTTGTATTGTACTCTCGCCTGTAATATTCCACGGATACCTTAAGGTCTTAAATTATGTGAACACTCAAATTAGAATAAATATAAATGAACTAGATGGCGTTGTTTTATAAATTAGGGCTTATATTAGATATCGACGGTACACTTCTAGTCAAATGTTATTCTTATCTACTTACCTACTTATTTTTATTTCTAAATAAATAATGTAATAACATTTAATAAAGATTCCAAATTGTTTGAAGTAAACTTAACAAAATTGAATTTTTAAGAAATGTACTCTTTTATTTTTTATTGGTGCACCGCCATCTTTTACGATATAACTAAACTAATTAACCGTTTTTGTATCGATTTCCGTTAGATGGTGTCAAATACCGGCTTATAAAAGTATTTTAGTTTTGATATGGGTATGCATTTTGCAGCTCACTGTACTGCAATCTACCATCGTAGAGTAGGTATACTTTAATATACCAAACATAACTAATGCAGTCCATTTCTCATAATAACACTAAAACTATCAGAATAATTGACGCAATCCTAACTAATGTAATGTAAGTTTGTTTATTATGCTTTCACGCTATAACTACTCGACCGATCATGAAATTGTATACACGTTGTCAAGGGTACGGAAAGGCATAGGGTACTTTTCCCAGGAAAGAGTACTGTTCTAGAGGTATAGAAATGTATCGACAAAAACTCCATTAACGCGAGCGAAGCCGCAGACAAAGTCTAGTAGACTATATTTGTAAAACAATAACGGCGGTTGTCGTCTAGGAGAAAAAAAAAAATTGTACACATAGTTGGCCCTCTGTTGATATCCTTGAAGGTAAAATAGGTTGGCCATGTACACACATCAACCTAGACTGTTTGGACTTTGAACTATTAGAAATTGAACGCTGCAAATCATGCGAGAGAGTGCGTTATATTTTTGTTATTTTGTCTCCGTCACGCTGAACGGGATGCAACGCTCTATGCTGATTTTTATTATTATGCATTACATCGACTCTACTATGCACTGCCCCTTTCCGCCAATTCTCTATTTTGTATGTAACATAACTATGTGTGTATAGGGTGTCTAACTGATGTGTAGCCTTGTGTACATATGTATATTATGAAGTACCTTCGTCCAATCCATCTACTATTACTTATTTTCTTTATTTACAGCAAGTTCCACAACTGGTGGCGGCAGCGATCGCACAGGGCTGTGACCAGAGACTTAAGCAAGCCACACATGGCCTGGGAACAGGACTACCACCTACAAGATCCTGGAAGACTGGCCTTGTTTGACGAGTATCTTGAAATGAGTAAGTGTCTTAAAACGATATTTTATTATTGGAGCTATTAATTTGATTGCTTCGGTGGCAACATGGTAATAAATGCGACTTCTGTGGTTAAGGTCTGGGATCGGACCAACAATTAGGCGCTGGATTTTTCTTGATAAAAATCTTATTGGTGTCACCCTCAATAGGGCCGCAATAGTGAATACTACTACTGTGGACGAGGTCCAATTCTATTTTTTATTCGAGCCGATAACAAGTGAGAAACGGCAATGAATTGCCGTAAATCTTAGAGTTCGAAAAAAATGGTTCATGTAGAAAATCTTTTGTTGTGGATACCACGTGACCAGAGGTCAAAAATCATAGTCATTTCGGGGGTGTATGTAGGTGTACATGAGTCGAATGGTGTTGACCGCGAGCTTCTAGCTCTTACGGTTCTTGAGTTGAAAGTTGTATAACAGACAGACGGACAAAGCTGTTGTATAAGAGATTTTTCGAACTCTAAAAGGTGTCGAATTCCATTCCCGCGTCAGGCTACGTGTCATCAGTAGTTCTTGATAAGGAATTCTCAGTAGCAATACGAAGTTAAGAACTGTCCTGTAGGCAGCAATAGCCTCGTTACCTATAACGTGGGACCTTAATTTATATTTGGAGAAATATGGGTGTAACTGCATACTACGTTTATTCTGTCTGCAGTATGTGTGGTTTGTTTTCTGTCAGAATAAATGTATTTTCTTTCTTTCTTTCCTACGTCTTTACGTTGAGAAGCCTGACACAATGTATGTATGTGTAAAAATCTCAGTGATCTCATCAGTAGCACACTGTCTGTAACTGTGCCCGATAGAGCAATAGGCTCGCTCCCTACTAAGGGCTTGTACACAAAACTGCGATGCGACGTCTATGCTTCCACGACGCATCGCAAGAACTTGCGAATTGATTCGCATTGCGCATTCCTGTGATGTAACGTAATTTAATTTAATTATTTTTCTCTCTTCCACAGTCCTCCAATATGGTTTCGTGACTCTGTTCGTGGCAGCCTTCCCCTTGGCGCCGCTATTTGCCTTATTAAACAACATCGCGGAGATACGGCTAGACGCTTACAAGATGGTGACGCAAGCTAGAAGACCTCTGGCCGAGAGGGTCGAGGATATTGGCGCTTGGTAAGACTTAGTTTGATATTACTTCAAGTGGACTACATGAATGACCCGGTAATAATGGGCTGATGGCTATTTGGTTATTGGGTTCGAAGTCTACACGAGACAATAGCGTAGTAATATTTTTTCAATTCTTTAAATCAAATAGTTAAATTATCCAAACAATGAATTACAAAGAATTTTAAATCTATCAATATTATAAAGAGAAAAAAATTGGTTTATTGTTTGTTTGTATGTTTGTTTGTTTGTTTGTAATGATTTAACTCAAAAACTACTCAATCGATTTTAAAATTCCTTCACCATTAGAAAGCTATTTTATAACCGAGTAACATATGCTATATTATATTTCAAAAAGGTACTACTAAAGGTAAATAGAAACACTAATGATTAAATTATGTTCGGGAATTTTGAAATAACGACACTGCAACATTGAGACAACTACTATCTTAGTCTCCCCGTGACCATGGGTGCTGAAAAGCAACCGAAACGTCGGGGAAAGTGTAAACTTAAATATAAATAGTTTTAATAGTTTTAATAATTTAATTAGCTTAAAATTAGTAAAGTTTAATAGTATCTAGTAGTAGTGTAACAGTTTAAAAATTTTGTAATAAAGAGTAAAATAAATAACGCGATAAAATCCGTATATAATAGTTTAATTTCAAAGGTAGGTCACTAGTACACCTATACTAACCTAACTACTTTCGCGAGCGAAACCGCCAGCATAAGCTAGTTTATAAATAAATAAGATACAAGCGTTACAAATCTGGTAGTAGGGATACTTGTCAAATGACAGGCAAATGATGCACGATACAAGTTGAGACGTTATCGCTTTTTAAGATATCGCGGTAGATAGCGAGCTAAAGACACTTTGTCTTATATTCAAGTTTAAAATATGAATTACTCCGTTATTTTGGAACCAATTTTAATGCTGTTTTCCCAAATGATTTCAATAGATTGCTTTTTGATCTTGTGTGTAAAATAATTTAATACAAAACCAAACATGCAACACAGCAACTATTGTGTTGTTGTTATAAGATACACCTCATAGCTCATAGTTATCTCCACTTAATACTGAAATATTAGGCACATATATAGTCATGTAGGTACTGCCACTGATAGCAGCGGGACAGTTTATAAGCAGGACTGATATTATTTTGACGTTCTAGGTACGGCATTCTCAAAGGAATCACATACGCAGCTGTTGTTTCAAATGTAAGTACCTACGCATTACTTGATCATTATAGATTGTACCGGACTCCATACGACGAAGTTACAACTAACGATGAGAGATGGCGCTGTACTCAATTACACGCTTCTTCATACGACTTGTACTGGAATCTGAATCGCGCAAGCAAAGTTTGCCGTTTGAGCTACTATATATACAAGTTCTAGATATCAGCCGTCGGGCTGCCAGGCACCATCACCAAGCGTAGTCTGAGGATGGATGTGCACGGATGGCATAGTGATTTAAATGATCGCTTCGCCACTGCCACTACGCAGAGTATTGCAGGTTCGATCCCAGACGAAACAAAAAATTGTAAGATCCACAAACAGTTGTTCTGAATCCGTGTGTTCTTGAATCCGTTGTTTGAATGTTTGTAAAGTCCTCCGCAACTCAAAAATTAATGCGGGAGATGTCTTTTTAAAACAAACATTATATGGATATCAAACCTGGTTCCTTCACAGACTTAAATGGCAGTTTAATATATTCCAATGGAATGTTGCTTTTCAGGCGTTCGTTATAGCGTACACAAGTGACTTCATCCCTCGGATGGTATACAAATATGTGTACTCCCCGGACAACACGTTGGCTGGGTACATCGATCACTCGTTGTCACGTAAGTAAGCAAATTATTAAAGCAGAAAGGTATGGTTACCCAAATATGTATCGCGTACAATCACATGTCTCGGTAACTAAGGTTGAATTCTCCATATCAAATTTGCAAAGAATCAGGTCAAAGTCAATGCCAGTATCATGGTTGGAATAATGCATCAACTTCGCGTCACAACTGTCAAAGTTAAAGCACGATAATCAACTATATGTATTAAAAATATGCTTGCTAAAGTAATGGCCAATTATTATAAATACTTCCAATCAATCTCAGCACCTATTCAATAGCTAGTGTAAATTTCTAGATATTCTGGTTATGTGCCGTTTTGAACCGAATAAGCCTGGATTCTAATATTTTAATGCGACTATTTCAATTATAAATATAAAAAAATTTAAAGTGCTATTAATAGGAGTGTCATATTTTGAAAATGATGTAATAGTGTTTTCAAATAAACAACGCGACGAAAAAAGAACCTAGTTTAATTTCAATGTATAACATTCATGTAAACGTATAACAATGTTATAAAAAGCATAAATACTTAAGATTTTTTTACTTGCTATCTGCGAATCCCAAACCTATTGCAACTGGCCGCCGGTGTGTTACTGTTACATTGTTGTAGTAACACACCAAGTTAATCTATTGACATCTACAGTATTCAACACATCTGACTACCGCGAGGAGTGGGGCGCTGACGAGAACGAAGAAGACCCGCCGGTGTGCGCGTACCGCGGGTACAGGAACCCTCCTAACCACGCCGACCCCTACGGCCTCTCCCCCCACTACTGGCATGTGTTCGCCGCGCGACTTGCCTTCGTTGTGGTCTTTGAGGTGAGACTTGCATGGAGATGGCAGGCATAAAGTATACAGGGTTATAGGAAAAATACTAATAACCTTCTACTGGTGTCTTCTTTATATCATACTTAGTAACTTTTGTTTTACTACTTTTTAATAAACTCAATACTTTTTCAGGAAAATATTGTAACACAATGCCTCACTCCTGCGGTGTGTTATTTATTTGGTTACGCCGTTGCTATCTTTTGCGACCGCTTAAGTCTTAAACGTGTTATTAGAGCAAGCAATTATAGTATTTATATTGTATGAAACTATCAAATAATGAAAATAAAAGAGGTGGAACAGAAGTTGTTAAGTAAGGTATAAATAAGTTACATGTTCACAAAAGATCTTTAATACTTTTTGGGGAAATAATTGGGCAGAAACAACCCGCCACAAACCCTGGGTTGATCCACCCCAGCTTTTGCAATATATGATGATAGACAAAAACGTCATGGGATATGGGCGTACACACGAATATGCGTCGACACCTATTTTCCCACAATGCTAGGTATCCTCAGGACAGTATGGCAGCAGAATATGCCATATCTTCTCTTCGTAATTATTTTATCAGGATGCTGTAAGAGTTTATGGCATTAAGTTTCCAAGTAGGTGTACTTTGTATCTTGTGTTTATGTATCTTATGTGGAGGCCAGTCAGTGCAGACCGGCGACACTTCGACCTAGTGGGATCTTTTTGTGTCGACACTCTCCCAATAACGACTGCCATTACATAGATGTTCATGGCAGCCGGGACCGACGGCTTAACGTGCTCTCCGAGGCACGGAGCAGGTGATAATTGTCAATCAATACGCACATAATTTCGAAAAGTCATATAACTTCCGAAAGTCAGAGGTGCGCGACGTGGGTTCGAACCCGAGACCCTCTGCATTGCAGTCTGTTGGTCTCCCTACTGAGCTATCGCTGCTATCGAAGTGTGTTTAAATGTTTGTCAAGTTGGTGCAAGAAAGGAATTATTTCTATAAATCAATAATTAATAAATATTACGAGCCTATGCTCACGACTTCGTCCGCGTGACCTATAGTTCCCCGGCAACAGAAGTTACGTGAATCACATCTGCGTACCATAATATCCCTTGTTTTCCTGAACCGAATCAGATGAGACTACCAAATTGTGATAGCACTTGATAGCGCATCAAGTCTATTTGGACAGAATCAGACAAAGATTCAAATATCATCGTTTTAAGAAAATTCTAATTAATTTTCCAAAAATATTTACCAATGTTTTCCATAAATTTATGTAACATTATTATCCCACGTGTAATAGCTGCCAACTAACGATTGTGCTATTTGTGCACTATAATAAATTATTTTGAAAATTGATTGGTCGCTTAACCATATGCCACAAGTAGTAATACAAAGAATAAAGATAGATACAGCCTCGCTGATTTCAGCATGAATGGGCTGGCTCGACTGAGATAGGACTACCCACTCACAGAATATCGACGTGAAATAGCAGTATTCCTACTGTTGCGTTTCGTTCGGTGAATGAGAGTGCCGAAGGCCCAATCATCCTCTAACCCCCTTCCCGCTCTTTCTCCTTCCCACTTCCTTTTTCTCTACTTCCTTTCATAAAGGGTCGGCAACGCGCATGTGATGCCTCTCGTGTTGCAGGTGTCCATAGGCTACGGTGACCATTTACCATTAGGTGCACCGTATGCTTGTTTGCCACCTTAGTTGTATAAAAAAAAGATAAATTGCATTGACTGATCAGGGATATTTTCCTCTTTTTTACAACTTTACAAACATTCAAACAACGGACACGAATAAAAGGCGCTCATAGCCAGTTGCACTCACTGATCGGTAAATGATTAGCGAGGTTAAGCAACGTTGGGTGCGGTCAGTCTATAGATGGGAAAGGCTCTCGAGCTCCGACTAAGGAGCCTATTCAGCGCGTGTCTGGAGCGGGGCCAATTCCCGGACAGGTGGAAGACCGGGAGAATGGTTCTGCTCCGGAAAGAGGGGCGCCCGGCGGACAGTCCGTCCGCCTACCGGCCCATTGTGTTGCTCGACGAGGTCGGAAAGCTGCTCGAAAAAGTGGTGGCTGACCGCCTTGTCGGGCATCTGGTCGGTGTGGGACCGGATCTGGCGGACAACCAGTTCGGTTTCCGTCGTGGGCGCTCCACGGTCGATGCGATCACACGTGTAAAGGCTCTGGCGGAGGAAGCAGTCTCACAGGGTGAGGTGGTGCTGGCGGTGTCTCTTGACATCACCAACGCGTTCAATACCTTGCCCTGGAGCTGCATAAGGGAGGCACTGCTTTACTTTGTAGGTGCCGACCTACCTCCGTCGAATTGTCGGGGCATACCTAACGGCGAGGGCCGTCGTATACCCAGGTTCGAGCGGGTGGTCTCGGCGGGAGATGTCGTGCGGTGTTCCACAGGGTTCGGTTCTCGGCCCGCTCCTGTGGAACATCGGATACGACTGAGTGCTGCGCGGTGTGTTCCTCCCCGGCGTAAGCGTAGTTTGCTACGCGGACGATACGCTCGTCCTCGCTCGGGGAGCGACGCACCGGCAGGCGGTTGTCCTGGCGACGGCAGGGGTCGCGCATGTCGTGGGTAGGATCCGTCGGTTGGGCCTCGAGGTGGCGCTGCAAAAATCCGAGGCTCTGTTCTTCTACGGGCCTCGGAATGCGCCGCCAGAGGGGTTCCACATCGTGGTGGGAGGCGTCCGCATCGGCGTCGAGAAATCGATGAGGTATCTGGGCCTCGTCCTCGACGGCCGATGGGCCTTCGGAGAACACTTCCGAAGGTTGGTCCCCAAATTGATGGATGCGGCCGCAGGGCTGTCGCGGCTGCTTCCCAATCTGGGGGGCCAAACGCCTCCTGCAGGAGGCTCTTCATGGGGGTCGAGCGGGCGATGGCTCTATACGGGAGCCCCATTTGGGGTCATAACCTGACGGCCCGTAACGCCGTCCTGCTGCGGAGGCCACAGAGGGTGATGGCTGTCAGGGTCGCGAGAGGGTACCGCACGATCTCCTTTGAGGCGGCAAGCCTCCTGGCCGGATCACCGCCCTGGGACCTGGAGGCCAGACTTCTCGCGTCGCTCTACCAGTGGCGCGGGGAGGCTCTGGAGCGGGGCTTTCGGCCGTTGCCGAGAGAGGTGGAGGCGCGGCAGTCGGAGCTCGGCGACGTCCTAAGGGCGGACTGGGGTGAACGGCTTGCGCGACCGAGTGCAGGGCACGCCGCAATAGCGGCGGTAAGTCCGATCTTGGAGGAGTGGCTATACTTGTGTCGTATAGGCCGTGAGGAGACGTCTTGTTGTCACCACTGCGGTCACGGCCCCGAGGATACGGCGCTGCACACACTCGTGGAGTGCCCAGCTTGGGAGGAGCAGCGCCGGTCGTTAACCGGGGCACTGGGTGTCCAAATCCTCTCGCTGCCGGCAATGGTACTGTTCATGGTCCGGAGCGAGGGTGCATGGGAGGCCGCCGTGAATGCTAGCGCGAATCCCGTGGCACCGACACTAGGTACCGGAGAAACGTCGTCAGGGGTTTAGTGGGTATGGAGCCGGCTTCTCTGGCTCGAGTACAACACACCCGCGCCCTGCCCGGGCGCGGACGGTGCGTGAAAGCATTCCCCTGAAGTTAAAAAAAAAAAAAAAATTAATGGGTGACCGCTTAGTGGTATTTCATCTGAGCGTCTCCGTGATTCGGAGGGCACGTAAAAAGTCGGTCCTGGTTGTTGCCAAATTGACAGCAATCGTTAAGCCTTGTCAGAGGCCTACGGGTGGCTTGAACAACTCTTGACAACAGGTTGGCCAATAACTACACGAAAAGAAAAAGAAGAAGAACGGGTACAAAGAACACCCAGACTCGGAGCATCGATTTGTGGACCACACAAATCTACTATGCCATTCGTGCAGTCAAACGTCGAATTAAAAACGTAACACACGTTTGTCTACAACTATTGCTATTTTCCGCAGCACGTAGTCTTCGGTCTAACAGGCCTGATGCAGCTGTTTATCCCTGACGTGCCGAGCGAGTTGCGCATTCAGATGCAGAGAGAAGCTCTGCTCGCTAAAGAGGCCAAGTACGAACACGGCAGGCGGAGACTATCCACGGAGTACCGACAGCTCATCACACAGAAGAGTGAGACTGGGCCAGGTATGTGAGAGATTTTGTATTGAGTCCGTTGGCTAGTAAGTGCTGGCCTTAAACTTAAAAGAGGAACTGGTCTGAATCTGGTAACTCTATCCAACATTGTTTGACATTGTAGGTTAATATAAGCTGGCAATCAGAGGTGGCTAAAATTTTCTATTAAATGTATAAAATGTACTAACATTATTTATATCTACTTAAAAAGTAATCGTTTATAAAAAAACTCAGATAAAAATAGTACAGTAACGTTATCTCTATGCTGAAGAGGACAATTACAATGTATGTGTCACTTTAACGCCATCTCTATTCTAAAGTAGACAACTAACGACTCACACTAACGCCATCTCTACTTCAAAACTAAAAGATACCGTTATATATAGCAGCGGCTACTCCGGTGGAGCGCAGCGGCGGCGCAGGGTGCGCGGGCGGCGCGTGGCTGCGGCGCGCGTCGCTGGCGCTGGACGCGCACGTGGCCGAGGCGCGGCGCCCGGGCGGCGCGGAGCACTGACGCTCGCTGCACGCGCCGCGCGGCGCCGCCCGCGCCCCGCGACCCGCGAAATACATTCCTCAACGGACTACGACCCCTCGCAGAAGAACTATACTGGAGCTATTGCATACTACGTTCGTTCCTCAAAAACGTACGCAGGTTGCGCCTGCAGCCCAGCGAGGTAACTGCTAGCCCAGACTTTATATTTCAACAGTAGTGGTGGCGGCACACCGGCGACCAGACATAGTTTTCAATTAAGTCTGACATTTAACAATTGACAGGCCAAACAGTTGCACTAACAGTATTTTACCACAGTCTTCCTAAAGCTAATTCATAGTCTATTTTTGATCGCACCGCTTTATTTTGCAAGCAAGCGACGTATGTACTGACCAACCGCTTAATCAACTACCTAGTACTGTCAACATATTTGACTGACTATAGGTATATGTTTCTACTATGAATTAACATTAGCTTGACTGTAGATATATTTCGTCAGTGCTATTCATAAGAAAAATAAATCACTGTGAACCACCGCCAACGTTGCGCTTTTTACTCGATCACGCAGATGATGCATGATCGAGTAAAAACGCAACGTTGCAGATCAACACAAAAATTTGCTAACGGAAAAACGCACGTCAACGGATATGATTGGTTAGCTGAATTAGCAACAACCAATCAAATTACTTGACATGAGTTTCATTAACTCTCAACCAACATCTGTCTGTTTGTCTGGCGTAAATGTTGCTGATATGATAAAGTTTACTTTTAGTTAAAAAACTGTCTTAAAATTTTCTTTTTTTGAGAATGTTTGAAAGGCACGTCGGTGCCTCTCAGAAACTGAGTGCTAATTGCATATAGCTGGAGTAAATCTCAAGACTTTACCAATTCACGTTCTCTTAGCTATTACGAATTATTTAAGCTCTTGAATACGATGACAAAGAATGTCAATAACTACGTTGTCATATTAAGAAACTCTCAATAATAACATGACATAGGTATTCTATGCCAAATAAACTATAATAAGATCACATCAGGCCTTGACAACTGATCAAACCTTAAAGAGTTAATATATATATATAATCATAATATAATAGCCTAAATAGAATATTACCTCGTCACATTGTGGTAAGGAAAATATACATAGATCATATTATAAAATTAATAAAGAACAGTTTGTCCTACGATTCTCTAGTCAGTGTAACAGGTCTTAGAATTACTATACACATGTGCGCAGCAGTATAGCCAGGTGGAAGAATCCATGTGCAAATGAATTTTTGGCAAAAATGCCACCCATAGGTGGTCCAGGACCTCTAGACAGAATTTCGGTCACAGCGACCAATCTAAATGGCCTGATGGCCAGTCTCTATTTAGGTGGGTCGCGTTTGCAGGAGATATTAAGTGCACAAATGTGTGCATCAAACACACATGCACTCTCTATTCCCTAACTCTCATAGTCTAATAAGACAGCAATTCGTCACGACAAGAGAGAGACAGGCGCAGAATACATATCCACTTACACGTATTGGGATCAGCATCCGAATAGTGCCATGAAATCAAACGTGTCGACTCGCCAAAGATACTTTAAAAGCTTATATGGAACCTCAGTAAACTATGAACGGTCTTACCTATAAGGTGAATTAAATGAAGTTCCATCAAAAAAAGATATTGTAACGGATCGGCATTATTGTTCAAATAATATTGCTAACCTGGACACATACAGCAATCACAGAGGACGAAACACTGTGCCCAGTGCTTGTAATAGAGACGAAAATAATAATAATATTGATGACAGCAACGTCAGCTCCACAAAATAAGTGTCATATTAGAATCGCGTGTGTATTTGTCACTGGCACGCGGATAGGGTAGTTGCATGTTTGTTTATATCATTTTAAATACAAGAGCAAATAGCAATCAAAAGAACTTCGTGATTCTGTTTTTATAGTTTAGGAGACCCCGCAAACTGCAGACTTTGATCGGCCGACAATTTGGTCGAGTTTGGCTGCTAAGCACGCATTTTCGTTGCAATAATTTGTCACTGTAAATAGGATGCAACCAATACTCTCGACTTCTCTTCTTGATCCTCCTTCTCCGTTGAATAAAAGCAATAATAACACTTCTGGTGAATTGTGTAACTTTCATTATGCGACCACTCTCGTCAAAAGCCGATTTCAAACTAAATGGCAAATCGTCCGAGAGCTGTCAACCGATTGTTGTCTAGTATGCGCACTCATCACAGACCCGACTGTTTAGTTGGGCCAGTGTGTGGGCTTAGCAGCCAAACTCGACCAAACTATCGGTCGATCCAAAGTCTGCAGTTTGCGGGGTCTCTAAAAGTTGAAAAGGAATTCCCAGTTTCAATCCTGACTTGCGCTAAAAAGTTCTGTATGTTCTATGCTCGGATTTTCAAGTCCCAGAATAGGGTAGTCGTCTGTTCATTATTGTCACACAAGAGGAAATAACAATCACAGAAATCTTTTTGTGCAAACAGTATCAAAATTTGTTGCAAAATAAGAGAGTAATTAATATTTTAAATTTGGATATAAGAAACAGTGCGCGTGCGAATATCTCGCTATCTCCCTCGGACAGCTGTATTCAAATAGTAGTTACGTCGTAATTGGTATCATGTATCCTTTTTCTGTTTGTTTAATAATTACCCTTACTATCAGATTTGAAACGCTTACAACTTATAATGTTTTTAGTAGATTTCTAAATTCTTTGTATTGCATTGTTTGGGTAATGAAATTATTTGACTTAAATAATAAAATACTCTGTTTCATATCCTATTGTATACAAAATGACAAATGGCACGTCTCTAATAGGAAGCTAGCGTGTTTCGTGCTCTGTGATAGCAACGGAAGGATAAAAAGATGTATTTATAATTATGGTCAATGTTGATAGGTGATTGTTAAATAGATCTGATGACGTAATTTTAAGGGTCCAATGTTGCCTTCAAAGTACAGGAGAATGATTAACTGGGGGTAGTAGCAGTTATAAGAGAGAATTAATGATCAATCAATCCATTAGTATCGAGATTAAAGATGCTTTAAATAGATTTTCTTCAGTATTGAAAGTTACAGGGTTGATAAATCATTCTAGATATGGTTATTTTTAGTTGTTTTATTTAGTAAACAAATATGGTGTACTGGTAGCTAAAGACAATATACAGGGTGTCCGGTAATTAATTGATAACCTTGAAATGTCTTATAGCAGAAATGATGGCCGTTCAGAAAAAAATTGAAAGATATATGTTAAAAAAAGTTCAATAGCTAGTCATACTTTTGACTGTATATCTATTAGCATAATTAGTGTTTAATAATAAAATAACAAAAAACCGATGGTATTCATTCATTTATGGTCGTAGTGTGTGTATCGTAGTGAAAGTTAAATATGGTAATAAAACAGTCTCAGGTAGTAGTTAGGATAGACGTTTATTCATATTTTTTCCTGAACGGCCATCATTTCTACTATAAGACATTTCAAGGTTATCCATGAATTACCGGACAACCTGTATAGAGATGGGTCTCTATGTATTGTCTGTCTTTTTTGTCATCATACTTTGTAATACGTATAACTGAGTGCACGGATGGCGTAGTGGTTTAAGTGGTCGCCTCGCCTTGCCGCCGCGCTGAGTGTTGTGGGTTCGAATCCCACGTGGCACAAAAAATTGTGTAGTCCTCAAATAATTGTTCCGAGTCTTTCTTTGTGTCCGTTGTTTAAATATTTGTAAAATCCCCCGCGACACAACCAGCGCGGGAGAGGATTGAAAAAAAAAATTAAGTAAAGAATAACTGAATGGTTTTATTATGAGTATGTTTTTTAAATATGACAAGTATGAAGTATATACAAAGTGGCGCAAATGTTATCACATGAATTGATACCACATATACTACACGGTATTCTTTGACGATTTACAAATTATGAACCAAATGTATTCAATAGTTTAGCCACAGGATATTTTTTTTGTTTTCATAATTTAGAACATCATGTGTAATGTACAGATAACGACTCAAAAATCCGCGCGTCGGCGACAAATTCCGGCGCTACGTCCGCATCGCGCGGCAAAATTATGATCCGCGAATAACTTTTGACAATTTTATGTAGGTACTTATTACAATGGTGTTTCAATTTGTGTCTAATTTTATTTTATTTATTTTGTTCAAAAATATAATTTCTTAATTACTGCGAAAATAGGTATTTTGTTTATGTTAACCGTCTTATATCAACCAGCTTAAGAAAGGATATCATTTAATGTGATAAATTTGCGCCACTTTGTATATTATATTGTTAAACGCCTATATCGTCAAAGGGGTAGGCTGCTAAAAACAAATGAAGTACTATCCCCACTTATCATTTTCCTGTACAAGGTTTAGATAGCATAATTTATGTATTGTATATTATTAATGTATAGAAAATAATCAAATGACATCTATGTTTTGTTGGAGGACACTGGCAGTGTTAATAATCGAAAATAAGTGTCAAAATGTTAAGCCAATTAAGATTTTATTATATTTTTTGTGAACACGTATAATTACACTGGCATACTGAATTTCCGTCCACACATTCCTATTAACCTGTTGAGACGCAGCGGCACACCGGCGTCGAGACACAACACGTTTTAAAATATGTCTGGTATTCCAAGACTCAGTTCTAAACACCAACATTTTTACTACTCTAATCAATGTTACATTCGGTATATGTACGTGTTGATTGCATATTTCTATTACTCTACGATAGATGGCGCTGTATGTCTCAAACTCTCTTTCAAAATTAAACCATTTCATTTAGTTTTCTTAAACAATATAATAATAATTATTATTAAAACATAAAAAAAATACAATACTACACCCAAGCATTTAAAATCAGCGTAGTACAGGTACCACATTGAGCGTAGTTGAGGCATAAGATTGAACTCCTTGTACTCATGATAAGATTCAGGCAACACGTAAGTAGTGAGAGAGAGAGAGCCCAGAACACAAGTTATGTGTTCTGGGCTCTCTCACAAGGTCAAAACTAAATGGTAGGTGTGTAGACGTGGCAGTAAATATAAATTCGCAGAAAAAAATAGTGTAAATTTGACATTCATAAGTGTTACCTTGTAACCTAATCTGAATAAATTTATTTTGATTTTGATTGATTTTGATTTAGACAATGTTGCATTTAGAAACATATATAAAGAAAAATATGTAAAGAATGTCAGTATGTAGTTATTTTAATATTACTTACGTATTATTAATTTGCTGGGTATCTAAAAACAGCAGTAAACCAAGCGATGTATATGATATTTAAAGGTTCCTAGTTGTTATAATAGTAACATATTTATGATTTTCCCTTATAATAATTTAGTACTCAGGGAGCAAGAGCAAATTTAAGAGCAGCGATAGCTCAGTGGGGAGACCAACAGACTGCAATGCAGAAGGTCTCGGGTTCGAACCAACGTCGCGCACCTCTGACTTTCAGAAGTTATATGACTTTTCGAAATTATGTGCGTATTGATTGACAATTATCGCCTGCTCTGTGCCGAGGAGAGCACGTTAAGCCGTCGGTCCCAGCTGCCATGAACATCTATGGCAGTCGTTATTGGGAGAGTGTCGACACAAAAGATCCCACTGGGTCGAAGTGTCGCCGGTCTGCATTGACTGGCCCCCACATAAGATACAAGATAGTACTCAGGGATATGGCAGTGATATATCGATTAATCCTTTTGTTTTGCTGTTGTGTTATTATTCAGAGAGGAAACAGGGGAATACGTTTGTATTGATTAAACGCAGCCCGCGTTTTCTCTTAATATGTATTCAAATAAGTGTTCAAACGAAATTCAGTATGACAGTCAAATAGTAAATATATTGCCTGTGAATATTGTATGAGACTTACTGGTATTAAGTAGAAAAGGCTTAGATTACCGGTCCTTATAATGTTTTGGGGTCTTACCACCGACTGTAGTAGCATTATTATGATGTACTTACGCCAGATGGAGATATGCACTTTGTAACGCGCTGTCTCATTTCCGCATGTGCAATAATCTAACTTTATGTTAATATTATAATACCTTTATTTTATAATCCAATAGACGAGAGGCCATGGCTCAAATTCCTCAGTAGGTAAAGACCCAAACGGATTGGGCTGCAACACTTATAACTTAATACTTGATAAAATAGGATGGCTTTTTTCTGAGTTTGATCACAAGACCTTTGATTTTCGAAGTTATGTGCGTATTAGTTAATTATCGCTTGCTTTAGCGGTAAAGGAAAACATCGTAAGGTAACCTGCATGTCTGACCCTTGTGCTTAAAGTTCTCGAAGATAATATATGTGAAGTCTGGCAATCCGCACTAAGCCAGCGTGGTGGACTATGGCCTAACCCATCTAGAAGAGGCCTATGTCCAGCAGTGGGACAGCTTATATACAGGCCTGATATTGTAATATTATATACATCCCGTGAGATGAACGCGGGCGTAGATGTATGTTAGTAATACTATAGAATATAGTGGTACGGCCTCTAAAATTAAAGTGACTTGTAAAATAAGCTAGAGAAAAATTAATAATCAATTTTGAAGACCATCTATCTAAAATGTCCTACACATGTTAGTCGGTTGTCCAAATTGTCGTTTTAAAACTGTTTAATCTCCCTGAAGCCTAAATTACTCACAGGAAACCACACTAGATTCTAGATATATTAAAATTATACCATTTTGTCCCGTCGCTCATAACAAGCAACTAAGTTCTTACTCCAAATAATAGATGTCACTGTACACAATTTATAAATATTAGTAATAATTATGCACATTAAACGTGCCTCTGCGTCTATAAATATTTGACAAGTAACAAGTGAGTTTGGTGTATTTTTAAATTAGCCTTTGGACTAGCATGCAGAGATATTAAGCCTTAATTTGTTTATAAAATTACAAGATTTTTAAATAGTTAATTAAATCTCGCTTTAACGGTAAGTGGAAAAGATCATCATGAAGTAATGTGGATTCAATGCATATGTAAAAGTTATCCTTAATATTCTAGAAAGTGTCTGTACCTAGTCAGTCACTTTGAGAAGACACCCGTACCCAGCAGTGACGTAGTTTATATGTACATCTGATTAATTATTATTTTATAACTGCATAATTTGCAGTTATAAAATTAAACACGCGAACTGAATGTATGCCTAAATTGTATAGTTGCATATTGAGTACAACGCCATCTGTTATTCAGAGTAACAACTAAATTGTACTAAAGTACTTAGTTAAACGTGTATGTCCAAAATAAATGTGATATTAGTTAATTTCACTATACAGTAAGTTACGAATCTCTTTAGACTTTAATGTTGGATGTATTTTTCTGTTCTAATACTCATTGTTCTTATTAAATTATAATTGTTTTAATTATACTATAATGGTTTCATTTTATTTCTTCCTTTGGTCCAAACCTGACCACATTGTAGAAAACTACAAGAAAGATTTAAAAAGGAAAAGCCCTAGTGGATTCTTCATTTAAATCTGGGCAGCCTGAAATTCTCAGAAGCGTTACGAAGCCTAAAGCTGTTACCAGTAAATGGTGTAGTGCTCTCTACACTGATGAAGAAGTTATGACGTGCGACAAGAGATGGCGCTGAACTTTCATAAATCGTGGAAGTGAAATTTACACAGCGAGTTACTATACACGAAGATACGATCACCCAGCCTAATTGGCAGATCTTTATTTTGTGTGGAAGGGTTATCACAAACGGTAAGTAATAGGCCCGCCCCGTTTTACCTTTCTTCCTAAAACCACAGCTGGCGAAATGTGGGTATAATACATTTCTACCTGTAGAGATATAAGCATGAGACTATTTATATTTAAATACCCGTAGTCTAATATTGCAGTCATCATCATCTCAGCCGAGAGATATCCACTGCTGGACGTAGGTCTAAGGAAGGTCTAAAGATTTTCACACAATGGTTCAAGGTCGAACGGTTCTGGAGAAGGTGCCATGCTCTGGGAGACACAGCAGGGGTAGGCAAGGTGAACTGACGATCTGATAAGGGTCGCGGGAAGCGGTTAGATACAGGCGGTCTAAAACCGAGCTGTGTGGGATATTGCAGTGTATACCTAAAATATAATAAAATTTTCTTACTAATTCAATCCAAAGTATTTTCACTGTTCTTTCTTGGCTATCACCCAATTCCCATGAACGAGTTATGGGTGCTATTATACGCAACATTAATTGAATTATCAACGTAATGGAAGTTATGGCAAGCTATAAAGTGAAATGTTTATGAAGCACTTTTACAAGGTTTAACAACCCCTTATTTACAAACTATAAGAGTACAAATGTAGAGTTCAATGCCAAGAGAATTACTTACGTGTCGCCTAGGGTAAAAGAATATATTTTTTTAAAGATTAAAGTTAATAAGAGCACTGGGGATAAATTCTGTGACGTGGGGGGAATTTACAAACATTGAAATAATGGACACAAATAACATCCAGATTCGGAACATCTATTTGTGAATCACACAATTTTTTTTCTCGTCTTCTTCTCTCAGCGCAGTGGTAGTGATAAATCGTCCACTTAAACCATTCACCATCGGTGCTGTAATTAGATTCTTGAAGGTGGCAATTGTCAGTAGTAGTGCGGAGTGTAGAATTTCAGTTTTCCTTGTGGATGACAAAAAGCGCGCTTTCTAACATGTCATGGCAAGTCCAAATGAAATGTGAAGTTGGCTGGGTCTTCTTTGCCAATTATTTGGTGGAGGGACCTTTACCGTCAATAAATTGTATACTTTACAAAGTTCAATTGAAATGTTATCAAGACATTTCAATTGAACATTGTAAAGTATATATTATGCCAAAATATTGCATTCATCTATTTTTGCATGTAAGCATCTGTCACAAAACTTTGTAAACTGAAAAACTGTTATAAGGATGTTTCATAAGTTTGCATGCCCCTAATAATTTAAAACGTTGTATACAAGTATTTATTGTTCAATAACGAAGTAAATATAATAGATGAATAGAATATTTTGGCATATACTATGTAGGCATTTAAATTGAACTTTGTTCTGTATACATTTCTTTGATCTTTGTATGAGTCTGTATGAATGAGTTACTGCGTTATACCCGGTTTATTAGCAGCTCCGAATGCACATACCTGTCTCTTCAATTCCTTTCCTCTCATCATCTGGACTGCACAGATGGCTGTGTCGAGGCGACCACCTAATCCACTTAGGTGCTCGCCTCTTCACAGCCACCATGCCGAGTGTCATGGGTCCGATCCACATGAGGCAAAAATTCTTGGGTGCCAAAAATACACATTTAGTCTTTATTTCATAAAGCTAGGTCAGGTACTTTTGAAGATATTGAAGATTTTCTAACCAACCCTTTTTCTTTGCCGTACTGTGTAGTTGTTTCAAGTCTGGGTGTTCTTTGTGTCCGTTGTTTGAGTGTTTGGAAAGTGCGTGCGACACAAGAATTATTTCTAATGCGGAGTTTATTTTAAAAAAGTACAATTATCTTTCCAAGAATTTTTTTATTTAAATTAATTCAATATAGATACAAATAGGGAAAACTTATTAGGAATATGTATATATTACAAGATTAATGTATGGTGTGATGTCTTATGTGCTGATAAGGTGACCTCTGGTGACCCTGAGAGATAACCGACAATTTGTAACTCGCATTCAACAAAACTGTCGTGGACGGAATCAATGAAGACTTTATTTATTGAATATGGAGCCCACATTTACGACATTATAGACGTTCTTTTAATTTTTTGGTGACTGAAGAGCTGGCATACCATCTGGGAGCCAATTTTTATGAAGTAGAAATTATTGTCTAATAGAGATGTCAAACAAGTGAGAAACGGCAATGAATTGCCGTACATCTCAGAGTTCGAATAAATTGTATCACGTGACCTTGAGGTCAGAGGTCAAAGGTCATAGTAATTTCAGGGTATATCGACTATGCTGAGTCGAATGGCGTTGACCACAAGTCTCTACCTCTTACAGTTCTTGAGTTGAAAGTTGTATAACAGACGGACGGACAAAGCTGTTGTAAGTATAAGAGTTATTTCTAACTCAAAAAAACTGAATCGTCTGGAAGCGTTTACTAACTAATATTATAAATGCGAATGAGTTTGTTTGTCACGCTTTCACGCCTTAACTACTGGACCGATCATCATGAAATTTCGCAAACGCGTTGTCAGAGGAACAGAAAATGTTATAGGGTACTTTTTATCCAGTAAATGTACTGTTCCCGAGCAAAGCTTCGGGCAAAATCTAGTCTTTAATATATCAACCATTCTAATGTGACATGAAACTTTTATATTAAACTTATTTAAGTATTTCGAAATATTTGTATTTCCTGTATCGAGGAGGACTTTACAAGCATTCAAAGAACGGACACAAAGCACATCCAGACGCGGAACAACTATTTGTGGGTCACAAATTATGTTTGTCCCATTTGGTATGGGTACTAGTATAGTATTATATTATGAGCAGCGATAGCTCAGTGTGGAGACCTACAGACTGCAATGCAGAGGGTCTCGGGTTCCAACCCACGCGACGCACCTCTGACTTTCGATTGACAAATATCGCCTGCTCTGTGCCTCGGAGAGCACGTTAAGCCGTCTGTCCAGGCTGCCATGAACATCTATGGCAGTCTTTATTGGGAGAGAGTCGACACAAAAGATCCCACTGGGTCGAAGTGTCGCCGGTCTGCACTGACTGTGGGGGCCAGTCAATAAGATAATATAATGTATGTATGTATAAGATACATACATATATTATATTATCTGTGGTATGGGGACCCACAACACTCAGCATAATAGCAGTGGCAAGGTAGCTGTTACTATATACCTTAATAATATAAATATCTTAATACTACGAAAATGGAATTCTCTGCTGAAACACCTATTTCCCCGCTTGAAGGACCCAGGATCGAAGAAGATCCTGGGTCCTTCAAGCGGGGCGTGAAAAAGCTTCTTCCTAGGCCATCAAAGTAGAGATCTCGGTACCACTTCACGTGAGGTCTTGGTGTGTAGGACTCGTGGGCTACACGGCTGCTGAACATCAGGTGGAGTAACGCCATTTTTACTGGCAACAATAAAAAAGAAAATACTATTTAGGTATATTGCAGCATGAGTCGCAACTTAAACTCTCATTTAACATGACAGATTCATTTAATACAAACTGAGATGTCCGCAATAAGTACATATATGACAGTCTTGCTTATTAAATGATAACTAGATGATTGCATGGAAAGATATAAAAATTACACACCAATCAAATTTAATATTCACTTAGAAAAGGAACTACCTTGTTACAGGTCACGCAAGCTGCAAAAAATGCATGATTAGAAAAATGCAGTCCCTTTTCTATAGTCGCGATGCTTAATAACGTTATGGTTTAATGGCCGTCTCACCACTGTGCCAAGTGATATGGATTCGATTCCCACACGGGACAAACATTTGTGTGATCTACAAATAGATGTTCCGACTCTAGGTATTTTTTGTGTCCGTTTGAATGTTTGTAAATTACCCGCAATATGCCGCAGTATAATATAATATTAATATAATAATAATAATATAATATTCTACCACATACACACAACACTATCTAGCCCAAACTAAGCAGAGCTTGTACTATGGGTTCTGGGTTCTAGACAATGGATAAACATACATATATACTTTTTCTTTTTTTTTTTGTAAATACATACATATTATACATAAAAACACCCAGACCAAGACAAACAGCCATGTTCATGCACACAAATGTTTGACTTGTGCGGGAATCGAACCCGCGACCTAAGGCGTGGCAGTCGGTTACACTAACCACTACGCCATTGAGGCCGAATTTACAAAATTTACAAACATTCAATACTAGTTCAAGACCTTAGTAGCTCTCGAACTGGTATTTATATATGAGAAAATGTCTTTGTTGTGTTGTGTTTGTCGTTCTGGAGCCTTAACCACCAGTGGCTTAGAGCTAGTTACCGATACCGGTAGGTCTTCATAGCTTTTATATTTTAAAATATGTAGCTTTGCCGCCATATTAAGAAAAAGAGCGGCGTCTCTGATGCGGCAGGTACGTGGCAGCTCCAACAATTACCTGCACATATCCCACTTAATAAATTCGCTTGTTTAATAGAAAAAGTAGCATCTCCTCTCTGTTGTGAGTGTGGTGTAGTGGAGGATGCTCTGCATATTATGGTGGAATGTGTCCGAAACGAGGACGTCAGATCTGAAATTTTGTCTGCAATTACAGATTATAAGGATATTGGACGATGTAACAGTATTTTAGCATATCCGCTGTCCGAGGCAGCTAAATTAATCTATAAACTTGTTGAAGTTGGCATGCGACGACGTTCACAGTAATCATTCATAATTGTATCGTATCATTAATATAATATAGTAGTTTTATAGTAATGTTGTAGAAAGTTCCAATGGAGCGGCATAGTCATAACTGACTAAGCTCCTAAAATAAAGAAAACAATTACCTGCAACTCATTGCAGGCAGAATGACAAAGGAATGTCTATTCTTCGTGACCTGGACGCGACTGCATAATGCGTGACCAAATGATGTTTAATTTAAATTATTGTGTAAATTAATAACTTTCTTGTATGGACTTTTATGTTTTTTGTCGGAAATAAATGATTTACTCTTATTATCTTTTATAATTATAAAAATTTAACTATTATTGTAATTGTATTTTAAGAGAATAATAACAATATATAGTATTTTATCTACCCACGTATACCCTTTACTGTGCGTAAGCTGACACTTGGACACTTTTTCTATAGCAATTATTAAGGCTAGTTTAGTATAAAGGGTTCTCATCTCGATTATGTAATATTTTGACGTTATAGACTCTTCAATGATCTGACGTCATAAATATTGCATGAGTAGCAAAAAAATGTTATAACGTATTGTATAGATACTTACTTTAACTTGAATGTTTGATTAGAACAACTTCAACAGTTCAATATAAATACTAATTAAATTTGACATTATAATACATGAGTTTACTAGATTTATCACGCGGTTTCGCTCGTGTAAATGTAGTTTGGATTAAATGAAGGAATGAAAGGTACCCTATGTCCTTTTCCCATCCCGGGCTTGGAACCCTGAACATCACACGACACTAGGCAGTTCCCAATCATAGTAATAATAGCAGCAATCTTAACAGCCAAGACAAAGGTGGAGGCACATGTGTCCTCTGCGCAAGACTTGGAAAAGCAAAACTGTGGCTGAAATTGCGAAGACATTATGAAAATAAACATAAAAATAGAAATACAACTTAACTGATAATGTCCTTTAGACTATTGATTATACACCTACACCTACATACACACACACACACACACACACATATAAACACCCACGCGCGCGCACAACAATTAAAATATGTACTTGTTTATTTTAGTTAATTTTTAGACAACCTTTTATAATTCTCTTAGCAAAGGTTTTATTTTACCTAGCTTATGTCATTGTTATACATAACTATTATAAGAGGGGCCCTGGTAATCTGCGTGACAGGGTTTCCTAGTGCAGATACTAGTCTCCCACAAAGGATCAGCTTATATTCTGTCTTCTCCCTAGCCTTTATTATTCCCAAGTTACTTGAGGTCGGCTTTTCTAGTCTAACCGGATTTGACTGGATATCAGTTTTTACACGGAGCAGCTGCCACCTGACCTCCGCAACCCGAAGGCTAACGATACCCTAAGGCTAGACTAGTGTCAGGATATTATAGGGCACTGACTTCCCAATAACGACTGCCATAGATGTTCATGGCAGCCGGGACCGACGGCTTAGCGTGCTCTGCGAGGCACGGAGCAGGCGATAATTGTTACCTAATATATGTATATACTTATATACATATATTAGGTAAGTATAGATATATAATCTGTTCTGGTCTGGGATACATTTCAGAGCGAGTTTTGGTCACGGCGACCACTCTTATTAGACTGAGATACCAGAATCGCCAGACCTACGTCTTGCATAACTTCGAAAAGTCAGAGATATGTGCCTTGAAATTACGTATACACGGATGTCAGGGGTACAGAAAAGGTAGGAATAGGGTACTATTATTCAGAAAAACGACTCTTGCTAGCATATTTTTACGTGCGGGAATGCATTGACGCATACCTCTCCGCGGATAAGGGGAGCGGTGAGGTTATGTCGGACTCACCCGGGAAAAGATGAAATATCCTAGCTACTACCGACTAAACCTACCACGGTATGCTAACTCGCTGCCTTGAATGATGAGTGAGACGCTGGAACTGAAACTACATCCGCGATGACTGTTACTAATCTGCTAGATTTATGCAAGCGAAGCTGCGGGAAAAGCTAATAGATTAATAAATTAAGAAACAAATGTTGCTACAATCCTTCTGATGGTTGTGAGATCACGGCCACACAGATAATAAGTCGACTCGCGGCCATAACCTCTGCGTTCGTATAACTAATTGTAATATCAGTATCGCAGACGGTTATCGCAGTACGCATGTCCGCGCATGCTACTGTGCGACATGATTTTGGGCACGTGCATGCATTTACGCGCTTTTTTATTCCCGGAGGAGTAAGATGTGTTATACGCACATTTTCTTACACGAACTCTGGTTCAATATGAATAGTACAATGTCTAATAAAATCTAATACACACATGAAAAAAAGTCTGCGTTCACTTGGAAAAGTTAAGATATTTTTTCTCGTGTCAAAATATAATTAATAGATAAGATAAGATAAGATAAGATAAGTTAATTTATTTGCTAAAACATGTGTAAATATTACATTAAACATTATTGTGATATATAATACAGGTGGTAAATAACAGTTTGTATCAACATGTTTAACCAAAACTGGTATACAAATATAATTATTACAAATTTAATTAAAATAAAATAGTTTTGGAATAACTCATAAGTAATCAATTAAGTATATCAAAATAGTCAAATTAGTAAATATTAAAAACAAATTGTAGCTAAATATACAAATATTAGAGAAAATATACAATTCAAATTAAAATCAGTTGAAATAAAAATAAAAATAAAATTAATATAAATAACAAAAATACATAGGTACATACTCAAAATTGCAATTAAATTATAGATTTTTGTCATTAAGGAAGTCATCAACATTATAATAACATTTATTAGTAAGCAGGGTCTTGAGTGTTTTTTTAAATAGTGCTACATTTAGTGATTTCATATTATTTGGTATCTTATTATATATTACTGGAGCTCTGCATATAGCACTTTTATGTAGTAATGTTGTTTTAGCAGGATGAACACAGAGTCTATTTTGATCTCGTCGATTACTTCTTCCATTATCTGATAAAAGTGAAAACAAATGGCGGTTATTTCTGACAAAAAGGGCTATTAATGATTACATTATTTATTGCTTTAATAGTTAAAAGCACACAATTTTAATATAAAAATATCTATATTACTGCGCCGCCCCCGTGGGTCGTAGCGTGATGTTATATAGCCTATAACCTTCCTTGATAAATAGGCTATCCAACACTAAAATAATTTTTCAATTCGAACTAGTAGTTCCTGAGATTAGGGCGTTCAACCAAACAAACAAAAAACAAACTCTTCAGCTTTGTAATATTAGTATAGATTATAACAAATACAGTTAGCAAAAAGAGGCTTTTATACGAACACCATTATTATGATAGAAGTTTTTTGTGCTATAATAAAAACGATAATACCTACATACATACAAACTTTAAGAGTGATTAAAGTATCCTTACTTATATTATAAATACGAAGTGAGTTGGTTTGTTTACTCGTGTAGGTACGTACTCGTGTGTTGTGTACTCGACCGATCATTATGAAATTCCGCATACACGTTGTCAAGGGTACAAATTAGGACATAAGTACCCTTTATCTAGATAAAGGTACTGTTGTCGAGAGTCAGACAATCATTGATAACATCTAGATGAACGCAAGCGAGCGAAGCAAAATCTAATATACTTACTTTAAAGACAAATAATAAAAACCGGCTAAGTGTGAGTTGTACTCGCAATATAAGATAATACTTTTTTTTTGTTATGAGGAAATGTCAGAATCAGTACGTTTAAAGAAAATGTTTTTGACAAATCAATTATTTCTTAGAAAAGCTGCCACGCAGAGGTAAGGCACGCATCTATAACTTTTTGACGTCATGTACGTATTAAATAGTTAAATATCGCTTGCTTTATAGATGAAAAGAAACATCGTGTGAAACCCTACATATCTGAGAGTTCTCCATAATCTTGTGTGAAATCTGCCAACTACTACCCTTAGGCCAGCGTGGTGGACTATGGCCTATCCCTTCTCACACTGAGAAGAGGCCCGTGCCCAGCAGTGGGACAGTTAAAATATGGTGATATTATTATTTATTGCTTACTCTATTAGTTAATTATTAATGGCAATATACGGTAATAAATAAAATAACTAAGTGAGGGTAGTTGCCAACCCGCACTTTACGAAGACGCCGCTGAACTCACACCAGTCCACCCCTGACCACGATCTAAGCAAGTCTGTCGAAATGTCGGGAAATAAATATATAGATAATTATTACCTTTCAATATAACTTGTCTCTAGATCCTTTGTCTAATAATTAAGTATGTGTACAAATTGTCTTAAAACGTTTTGATTTATAGCTATCGCGTTCGGTCCAAACGAAATATCAGTGTGCAAAAGACATAACTTCAGTTTGTACAGTTTATACCGCTGAATGATCATCTGGATTGGCCGTGTTGACTTCATAAATAAACCAATATCATGAAAAGGAGTTTGGGTAAGTCTGTACGTTTTTATTTATTTCATAAGTTTTGCTTAATTTGTTAGCTGAACTTCTGAAAGCAACAGTATAACCGATGAAATTTTGCAATATTTGAAGGTGCCTAAGCTTTATAATAATTAAATTCTTCTTCTTCTTCTCTCTTAGCCTTTATTATTCCCAAGTCATTTGGGGTCGGCTTTTCTGGTCTAACCCGATTTGACTGGATATCAGTTTTTACACGGAGCGGCTGCCACCTGACCTCCGCAACCCGAAGGCTAACGATACCCTAAGGCTAGACCAGTGTCAGGATATTATAGGGTACTGACTTTCCCAATAACGACTGCCATAGATGTTCATGGCAGCCGGGACCGACGGCTTAACGTGCTCTCCGAGGCACGGAGCAAGCGATAATTGTCAATCAATACGCACATAATTTCGAAAAGTCATATAACTTCCGAAAGTCAGAGGTGCGCGACGTGGGTTCGAACCCGAGACCCTCTGCATTGCAGTATGTTGGTCTCCCCAATGAGCTATCGCTGCTTTATAATAATTAAATTATGGAAGAAATATTTAAATAGGTACATAGCAGTGGTATATATAAATTACATACATACATAGATTCACGCCTGTTTCCCAGAGGGGTAGGCAGAGACTACGGATTTCCATTTGCTACGATCCTGACACACTTCTCTGGCTTCATTCACTTTCATCACATTCCTCATACACGCCCGTCGGTTCAAGGTGCTCTTAACCTGGCCTTTGTCCAGAACGCCTCCGATCTGATCAAGAAACGTTCGCCTAGGTCTTCCTCTTGCGACTGTATAAATTATCTATAAGTCTTATTATATTATTATATATAAATTGTCTATAAGTTATCTCTCGAAATCGTTTCCGAATACACTTACCTCAGGCTGATTCTGCAGTTAGGTAAAAACAATTTCGAGAAGGAGGCCAGGAGGCGGATCCAGCTGGGCTGGGCAGCGTTTGGGAAACTACACCGAGTCTTCCCGTCATCGTCACCGCAATACGTGAAAACGAAAGTTTTCAATCAGTGCGTGTTACCCGTCATGACCTACGGAGCCGAGACATGGACACTCACGGTAGGGTTGGTCCACCAGTTCAAAGTCGCTCAGCGAGCTATGGAGAGAGCTACGCTCGGAGTTTCTCTGAAGGATAGGATTCATAACGAATACATCTGACAGAAAAACAAAGTCATCGACAAAGCTCAGAGAATTAGCAAGCTGAAGTGGCAGTGGGCTGGCCATATCGCGCGAAGAATCGCCCTCCGACCAGGTGGGATGACGATCTGCGAAAGACTGCAGGCAGATGCTGGATGCGACAAGCTTAGACAGGGCGCTATGGCGCCCATTAAGGGAAGGCTATGTCCAGCCGTGGACTATTATAGCCTGATGATGATGATGATGATATAAATTATATATTACTTGATTTTGCCCACGGCTTCGCTTACATAAATGTTATGTCAAGGTAAGATTATGTTAATTTTCAAACTCTTGGAAACAGTATTTTACTGATAAACGATACCTTATATCCTTTTCTGTACCCCTGACAACGTGCATGCGAAATTTCATGATGATCGGTTGAGTAGTTAAGGCGTGAAAGCGTCACAAACATACTCACATTCACATTTATAATATTAGTTAGGTTTGCTACCCTTACATATTTGTTTACTAAATAAGAGAAGAATATATATATACTATAAAGTTTATGTAAACAATGCGTGCGTAAGAACACATAATATAAATGGTTAGAGGCCAATTAAAAGGCCCATTACATGACTTAATTAAGTCACGATTGACATGTAATGATTGGTGTTTTTTAAAGTCATTGTTATCACACAAAAGTTTTCGTCTTTCGTCACGACTTTAAATGTCGTGTCGCGAAGTACGACGTTTGTATTCGTATTGTATCTCATATTCGCTCGTTCCGTGATCATGTTTTTGTAGTCTATAACTTGAAAAAGAGTTCCCAGGTTCGAACCGAACTGGTACAATCAAGGTTTCGTATGTTGTCTGCACGTATAATAATGTCCTCTAGACCGAATTTCGGTCACGGCGGCCACTCTTAACAGAGACTGGCCATCTGCGCAGGAGATATTATAGTGCACAAGTGTGTGTGTACGCAAACACAACTGCACTCTTTGTTCCCTAACACTCCTGATCCAATGGGATGGTAATCTGACACGACCGGAGAGAGATCAGGCGCAGGACCAACGGCTTTACGTGCTTTCCGAGGCACGGGAGTGTCTAATACTGTCAACTTCCTAACTCCGGGCTGCTATTGAGATTTCTTAACAGAGAAGAGAACCCCAATATCTTTTTTGGATTCGAACCTGAATGTTGTCAGGGAAATAGAAAAGGACATACGGTACATATCCAGAAAAAAGTACGAGCGAAGCCGCGGGCAAAATCTAGTTAATATTTAAACGACAGTAAATTTACCGATGGTTTTGACTGCACGTATGGCGTAATGGTGTATGTGGTCGCTTTACTATTGTCGCTACGCCGAGTACAGCGAGTTCAAATCCCACACGGTACAAAAAATTTGTGTGATCCACAAATGATTGTTCCGAGTCTGGGTGTTCGTAGTGTCCGTTGTTTGAATGATTTAAAACACGGGACACCGTATAGATCCTAGTGCAGGAGACGTCTTGCCTGATAGAAGAATGGACTTTTAAATATAAACTATGTTAGTATTAGTTTGGGCTAGATGGTGCTGTGTGTATGTGGTAGAATATTATATTATATTATATATTATTAGGCTTGCTATAAAGAGGTCGTAGATTCGATCTATAGTGTGAATCCTGAAAGCGTTTAGCTTAGCTGGACAGATTAGCAAGAATAACTGTATTTTCTTCTCAGCTTATAATAATTGTAAAATATAACAATAGCGCCAATTAGTAATTATAAATGTAATTAACGCTTTAGCTATTATTATGGAGGCGGACTGCCTTTGTCATTATTAATTATTTAATTATTTAATCTACACATGTCTGTATAATTATTTACTTACTTATTAACTACTAGCTTTTGCGCGCGGCTCCGCCTGCGTGGTACCTACATCAATAAAAAGTTGTCTATGTCCTTCCCCAGGTTTTAAACTATATTTGGACCAAATTTCATCTAAATCAGTTGAGTGATTTAGCCGTGAAAAGGTAACAGACAGACAGAGTTACTTTCGAATTTATAATATTAGTAGGGAAGTAGGGACTAGTAAGGATTTTATAAAAAGGTAAAGAAAAACTATTTTAGTACAATTTTCTATTTTGTTTGTCAACCAATTGCTTTTATTTATATTTTTTTCAGTAGCTTATTATTTTTTTTTTAAAGGCAACTTCTGATCTTGGTATTATACCTGTCTTGCACCTGTCTTGTCTTGGGACCTTACGAACACTCTAACAACGAACACAAGGTATACCTAGACTGGGCACAAACATTGACCAAACAACTTTTTGTTCTCCTGGGATTCGAACCAATACTCGGCGTACGAGTACCTATTGGCGAGGCGACTACACCACTAAATACGAGCTACAATTCTCAACAAAATATTTTTTTGGAAATATTTGTTTACTTTTGTTGAATTCATATATTGTATCACTCAATCAGCCCTCCGCAGTCCACTGCTGGACATAGGCCTCTCCCATTTTACGCCACAACATCCGGTCTTCCGCCTTCCACATCCAGTCTGACTCAGCTACCTTTTTCAGGTCATCAGTCCACCTGGCCGGGAGGCGTCCTACCTTACGTTTACCAAGTCGCGGTTTCCACTCTAGGTCTCGCTTGCTCCAATGGCCATCGGTCCTTCTACAGATATGGCCAGCTTATTGCCACTTCAGCTTGCTTATTCTGCGAGCTATGTCGGTAACCTTGGTTCTTTGACGGATAACCTAATTTCTAAGTTTATTCCTCAAAGAAACTCCAAGCATAGCTCGCTTCATAGCCCGCTGGGTGACATTCTATTTTTGGACTAGCGCTACCGTGAGTGTTCACGTTTCGGCACCGTAGGTCATAACAGGTAGGACGCACTAGTCAAACACTTTGGTCTTCAGGCCAGTATATGTATGCTTTCATAAAATTTTCAATAAAGATTTTATGGTCGAATTTCAACCTTTGGGCAAACACTAGTAAGAACCAGACTGAGACCCTAGGGTCAGATCTAAGTCACTTTAGCTGAAACACAGCAAACCTCATAACCTTCTCACACGGAGATGAGGCCCTTGCCCAGCAGTGTGGTTGTTTATTTACAGGGCTAATATTTATTACATATGTAATGTGTAACTAATATTATAAATGCGAATGTGAGTTTGTTGGTATCGTGATTGACCGATCATCATTAAATTTGAGGCGAGACAGATCAGGGGAGAAGAAAAGGACATGCGGTGCAAACCTTTCATCCAGAAAAAAAGTACTGAAACTAACCTAACCTACGTTTACGCGACCGAAACCATAGAGAAAATCTAGTATGTACAATAAAAAATCAATCTGCTTAATTTATGTATTTCTGATCGCTCTTTTACTATAGTCTATCCCAATCGTAGACGGTCTCCGTCTACGATCCCAATAGAATTTGAGAAAAGGGTAAACAACTTTTAGTGACTTTTATCATAAAATATGAAGGACTTTCATACGGCTTATTGTATTCATTAACTACTTTTCAAAGAGAGTTTGAATTTTCTAAATGAACTTTTTATTTAATTAGGCATGAACCGATTGTTTCCATAAAATATTAATTCTATTGGGACAGAGTATAGGTGTTAGTAGGATTAGAATATTTTACCAGACCGTCAATAAAACTGCAATGTTTTACGCAAAAAGTTTATAAGCATAGCGCGATGACAAAAACTTAAGGAAAACGACAAGCGTTGTGTATATTTCTTTTGTGTAATTTTAAATACACTACATAGTCGGCTGTCTCCCGCTTGCACCCACATAATATGTATATGAATACTGCTTCGCTCCCGTAGTTCGTAGCGTGATGTTATATATTTCGCTGCTACTCTACTACCACTAGTAGCCTTTGTTACATCAGGATAAAGTAGCTGAATTCTTTTAAATCCTACATCGTTAAAACGAGCGATAATTAATTATTTAATACGCACATAACTAAAAAATAAGTAGTAATTATAATTATATTAGATGACCCGGTGTACTTCGTATCACCTATCCTAACGAATTTTCTATATTTTCTCACCGTTTAAACCTTCCCTGGACTACGACAAACATTTCAAAACCAAAATCAGCTAAATCGGACCAGCCGTTCTCGAGTTTTAGCGAGACAAACGAACAGCTATTGATTTTTATATATATAGAAGATAGAAGACAGAAGACAGAAGATGAAGGTCTAAAAATGTATAATGAAAAACCTAATGATACTACCAAAAGGGAAAACTAGTGTTAATTTGAAAAAGAGTTTAAAACATTACACTAGCAAAAAGATATACATATAGGTAGGTACTAACACTAATAAAAATGTCTTCTAATCTTTAGTTTTGTATTAATGTGTAGGTGCTAGCAGACGCCAAGTAATCGAAATTCGACCATAATTGATTAAAATTTAAGTTTGATAATGATCAAGTTTTTATTGCCTATAACTATAATCACATTTCATTTAGTCACCATACTCCACATACAATATAATATGTAACCATAGACTTTACGAAGAATTCTACGACATCAGCCGAACAATGCCGAAATACTACTATCGCGATTCGATTCTTCATTCGTTTAATGTATTTCTAATGCATATTTTATAATAATATTAGGATTCGCCACTCCTTCTCCATATGAATTGTAACTGTGTATACGCCTCCGTCTGCGCAATTTTCGTAAAAACGGGGTACAAAGTTTTTGCTTCGCGTATTAATATATAGATTATATTGTGATCGTCACAGAGATACTTAATTAATTAATGTTATTACATTTTCTCATTATATAAACGAAATATCTTGTTTGTTTTTTAGGCAAATAAATGTCTTTAAACCGAAAAGTCAGAGATGCACGCCTTAGGATCGAACTCCAGATCTCTGCGAGGCAGTCCGACGGTTACCCACTAGACTATCGCTGCTCATTTTCTACTGTAGATACTACTTTTAAAACAAATCACGTCGGCGATAGTTATAATTTTGAACTCAGTATCAAGTGCCCGTGACATTATAGTTACTTCCGAATATATAATTATCTTATCGTCTGTCCGTCCGCCCGTCATCCAGTCAACATGTGATGATAATATTATTACGCCGTTCCAGGGTAGGTAGACAAGACATATCTTTGTGTAGTTTTTATTTTATCTATACGTATAAAATATTGTTTCTATTCGATGTCTGTACATCCTTACTTTACTTTATAAAATTATATATCAAAACTTTAAATCTATATATATATAAAACTCTTCCGTTACTAAGTGACTGACAGACAACGCACAGCCGAAACTACTGAACGCAAGAAGCTGAAATTTGGCATGTATGTTCCTTGGAGAGTGTAGGGGAGTACTAAGAGAGGATTTTTGGAAATTCCACCCTGAAGGGGTGAAACCCGATATTCACACGGGAACGCGACTTACGCGGGTGAAACCGCGGGAAAACTACTAGTACAATATAAGCACCGAGCGATGACAAAACTTAAGGAAAACAACGATAACAATATTAAATGATATTATAAAGGCAAATGTGAGATATTTTTTTACGCTTTCACGACTGTACATCAGGTTTCGCATACACGTAATCAGGGGTACAAAAGAACATAGGTTCCTTTTATCCAGATAAAATTTAAGTTATTATTTATTTAGGTTTACACTTTGTCTAACGTTTCGGTTGTTTTTCAGTAGCCATGTTCACGGGAAGACTAAGATGATAGTGCCATCCAACCAACTACCATCTTAGTCTCCCCGTGAACATGGCTAAAAGGCAACCGAAACGTCGGCCAAAGTGTAAACTTAAATTGAAATAGTTTTAATAATATGTACGTATGTATCTTATGTGGGGGCCAGTCAGTGCAGACCGGCGACACTTCGACCCAGTGGGATCTTTTGTGTCGACACTCTCCCAATAACGACTGCCATAGATGTTCATGGCAGCCGGGACCGACGGCTTAACGTGCTCTCCGAGGCACCGGAGCAGGCGATAATTGTCAATCAATACGCACATAATTTCGAAAAGTCATATAACTTCCGAAAGTCAGAGGTGCGCGACGTGTGTTGGAAAACGAGACCCTCTGCATTGCAGTCTGTTGGTCGCCCCACTGAGCTATCGCTGCTTAATAATATAATTAGTTTAAAAAGTACCTATATAAGTTCAATAGTAGTAGCGTAAAGTTCAAAATTATGTAATAAAGTGTTAAATAAACGAAGCTATAAAACCCGTATAAAGTCGTTTAACTCCAATGAATAACATTCGCGTAAACGTAAGACAGTTTTTTTTAAGACTACTAGAATGTGTAATTGATTATAATTACACCTTCTAATTCTTCTTCTTCCTCTTCTCGAGTCGATGGTACAATTATTTTAAATACGTCCTGCCCAACGTGTAGCCACGCCAATCGCATCAACAGTTGCGTCCATCAAGTCCTCCATGGTGCACTTACAGCGACAATTTTGGCATTTTAACAGATGTGGTTTGATTGAGATCACCACTGTGCTTTGTGAGGCTCCCTGTTTCCCCATATTACCAGGTTGCAACCGCAGCAGCCGACTTGAGTACGAAGTCGATTTAGGGATTTCCATATTGGCTAGGGTAATTTTTTTTTATTGTATTGAAGGAAACGAGCAGACGGGTCGCCTGATGGTAAGCGAATATCGCCGCGCATGGACACCCGCAACATCAGAGGAGTCGCAAGTGCGTTGCTGACTTTTTAAATTTGGCTTCCAGTACCCTCACTCAATCGACGAAACACAACGCAAGCGCTATTTCATGTCGGTTTTTTGTGAGGCCGTGGTATCACTCCGGTTGAACCGACCCATTTGTGCCGAAGCGTGGCTCTCCCACCCTTTCGACCCCGGTGGTAGGATTTCGCTAACTTTTAAATAGTCGATTGGCGGAGGAACTTTGTCCTGCCATGTTTTGAGCCTAGTTGTCTCTGGCGGATCCTGACTGGACTTTGTAAATTCTTCTAATAGTATATATGATGACAAAGAACGCACTATACTATTATTAGACGTAACTACAATTTAAAACGGATGTTTTGGTGTCAATATTTTGAATGTTTGTAAAGTCCCCGCGATAATATATATAAATAAATTATACCTAGTGCGGGAATTGTCTTTTAAAAACAAAAACAATGCAGCTTTGCGAAGAAAATTACCATATACTCCCAGAAAACCGCAATAACCTTTTGCCCGACCTTAGAATCGAACCCGGGATTCTCACAGTAGTTACATACACAACCTTTGCACCACCAAGACGCATTTAAAGCCAAGTACTTAATTAATATTTAATCAAGTAAAATATTCCATTATGACTGCAGCCACAGTTTTTATGTGTTTGCTTAAAAAACAAATAATTACGAGAGCTATATAATATGTACTTAATATTAAATCGATTTACTTTGTTTCTCGAACAGAGCGTCGAAACATATTATTAACTTATAAATCGAGATCTTTTTATCTTGATTTAGAGTTCAGCAAGTCCGCCGTTTAAACTTCCAAAAAGTTTTTCACTACGAATAATCCTCAAAAATGAAAATTATATTTTTATTTATGTCACAAAGTAACACTTATGAACGTCAAGGTAACTAACTAAACAATAATATCAATTTACATTTACATGTTGCCACATCCAGCAAAGCAAGGGAAGTAGAACCAATGAGAAAAACGGGCAAGAAACTCGCAGCCACTCTTTTTAATCGCCAATTTAACAAAGCTGCTTGTTTTACAAATTGAATTTGTAATCAGTTGCATCCATTATACCATTCGCCTACTATCAAGGGGTCTATAAATAGCACAACAGAGACAAAGAGCAGGGTCTTAGACTCAGAATAACGAATTGTGTAGTACAAAAACTTTTGTAAGTCAGGTTGTTTTGTTTTTTAGGAACAGTCGCAAGAGGAAGACCTAGGCGAACGTTTCTTGATCAGATCGGAGGCGTTCTGGATAAAGGCCAGGTTAAGAGCACCTTGAACCGACGGGCGTGTATGAGGAATGTGATGAAAGTGAATGAAGCCAGAGAAGTGTGTCAGGATCGTAGCAAATGGAAATCCGTAGTCTCTGCCTATCCCTCTGGGAAACAGGCGTGAATCTATGTATGTATGTATGTATGTATGTAAAAACTTTTGTTATGTTTGCCTCAACCCTTTGCCAGAACCTAGCTACTAACCTAAATATTGTAAATGATTTTTGACTTCGACTTTGTGAAAATCGAACAAATACAAACACATTACACGGGGAACAGTCATTTTGCGGCATGGTAAGTTGAAGACAATTTTGTGTAAGTTCTGTACCTATGCTGAATACGAGAAAAATATCAGATTTATTAAATCGACTTTAGTTTATGAGATAAGACTTTAACTATATGACTGATTGAACGTCGAAAAAAATGAAATTACTTATTGATCAGATCGGAGGCGTTCTGGACAAAGGCCAGGTTAAGAGCACCTTGAACCGACGGGCTTGTATGAGGAATGTGATGAAAGTGAATGAAGCCAGAGGAGTGTGTCAGGATCATAGCAAATGGAAATCCGTAGTCTCTGCCTATCCCTGTGGGAAATAGGCGTGAATCTATGTATCTATATCTATGTACTATATCTATGTACTATAGCTTCTACAGTAGTACAAGCAAGGAGCGTAAAGTCTGGACGTGCCCGGAATGTTATAACAACCGTCCAAAAGGAGACAACACAAAAACACCGGTACGATGTGACCCTTCTCAGGATGATGAGTACGACAGCTGCGTGGATAATGTAACTCGACGCACCAAAGCTAAGACAACTTCTATGAGCCCTTTATCAAAAAACGACATTATTACACTGATTCGAAGTGAAATTAAGTCTGCTATACGCACTGAATTGGTACCGATAAATGAAAAACTAACCGACCTTCAAAACAGTGTTCAATACATTAGTAACCAATATGATGACCTAATTAAAACAACCAATAAAATTATGAGCGACTATAAAAACTTGCAGACTGAATGCGATATGCTGCGCTCGACTGTCGCTAACCTGTCCGAGCGTTTGAATTCACTTGAGCAACACTTAAGAGACAACAACATCGAAATTCAAGGAGTTCCCCAACACAAGAACGAGAATGTCGTTGAGATTGTAAAGAAAATCGCCGATGTGGTATCCTTCAAATTAAATGATACAGATATCTTAACCTGCACGCGCGTTGCCAGTATGAATAAGGACAGCAAGAAACCGAAAGCTCTGATTGCAAAATTAAGAAGCCCCCGCTGTCGTGATGAATTCTACTCAGCAGTCGCCCGCTACAACAGGGCTAACCCTAACAAAAAGTTAAGCTCCGCTCACTTGGGTATCATCGGCGATAACGCACCCATTTATGTTTCCGAACATCTCTCGCCGACGAACAAGGCACTACATGCCGCCACCAGAGCTAAAGCTAAAACCCTATCATATAAATTTGTGTGGGTTCGCAATGGGCGCATATTTGTTCGCAAATGTGAAACTGCACGTTACATTCATATTAGAAACGAGCAGACACTTGATACATTATGTTAATTGTAAACTTATTTAATAGTTTATTTTCCGTATACTTTAACACAATAACATGCAATTTTGTTTAACTGATAATGAATCGATTGTCAATATACTTTCAAAATGTTAGAGGTCTAAAAACAAAAACCCTTGACCTCGTTAGCTCAGTTTTAGTCAGCAATTATGATGTTATCTGTTTATGTGAAACCTGGCTTGACGATTCTGTTGCCTCTTCTGAAATATTTGACACTAGATACACAGTTTATCGTAATGATCGATCACTCGAATTTATGAGCAGGTATAATAAAACGCACGGTGGCGGAGTACTCATTGCCGTTAAAAAATACCTAGTATGTTCTACGCAAACTCAGTGGTACTCGTCAATTGATGACATCTGGGTAAGCATTCGATTAAAACAAGTTAACTTAGTTATATGCACTGCTTATGTACCCTCTTATATTAGTTATGACGATTACCAAGATTTTTTAGACAACTGCGAAAAAAATATTCTGTCGTCTTCCACTAATCTTACACTTATTGTTGGCGACTTTAATCAATCAGATATCGATTGGTCTCGCTCACTTACTACGGTTGCGACGCGAAACCGTAAGGCTAGCGCGCTGTATGAGTTCATGGCTACAACTGACATGACCCAATCGAACCACGTACAAAACAGTCACGGTAAAATATTAGATCTTGTTTTACATTCCGTAACCACACCCGTTACTGTAGTGGAATCTTCACCCTTGATCCGGTGCGATGCTTATCATCCCGCACTAGACATATCTGTTAACTGCTGTAAAATATCTGCACTTAAAGAAAAAGAAACAACACGATATAATTTCTTTAAAACAGACTACCCCCAATGTAACTATGAATTGTCACAGATACCGTGGAATGATTATTTCCATTCAAATTGTGATGAATACTTGAATGCATTTTATACACACCTTTGGGACATTATTGATAGAAACACCCCTAAATTAAGAGCTAAAAGAAGCTGGCCTTCGTGGTTCTCATATTCATTGATAAAAATCGTAAAAGAGAAAGACAAATATCACCTTAATTACAAAAAATACGGTAACCCACGAGACTACGACACATTTTCTATGTTACGGTTAAGAACTAAACGTATATTTGATGCCTGCTTTAAATCCTTCATATTTAAAACCGAAAGCAGTCTTAAACATAACGTGAAGGCCTTTTGGAAATACGCTAAATCTATGAAATCAAAGAACGATATACCTAATCACATGCACTACAACTCTAACTCAGCCAGCGCAGGTGTCGATATCGCTAATTTATTTGCTAGACATTTCTCATCTGTATACAGCGACCCTACGACGGAACCATTTACCCCCAGTTTTCCTGAGTCCTGCATCAACATCTCATCGATCGTAGTGTCACCCGAACAAATCAAAGCCGCACTCAAATCTGTTGACATTACAAAAGACGCGGGCCCCGATGGCATACCACCTATCTTTATTAAAAACTGCAATAAAGCCTTATTTCGACCCTTAACCTTTATCTACAACAAATGTCTAAGTGTTGGGTATTTCCCTCAAATCTGGAAGATAGCTCACATAGTACCGATACACAAATCAGGCGATAAAACCGATGTAAAAAACTACAGGCCTATCAGCGTTCTCTGTTGTTTTGCAAAAATATTTGAAAGCTTAATCTACAGGCACTTAAGTTTCTATCTGAAGCCAATGATAAGCCCAAGACAGCACGGTTTTGTAGCCGGCCGCTCTACTTCCTCTAACTTATTAACCTATATCCACCATATAACTTGCTCATTTAATAACCGAATACAGGTAGATTCATTGTACAGTGATTTTGCAAAGGCATTTGACAAAGTGAATCACAGCATTCTATGTCAAAAAGCACAACACCTTGGTATTCATGGCTCATTGCTACGATGGTTAATTTCTTACCTTTCCCATCGCACACAAATTGTTAGAGTGTATGGATTCGAATCCCACTCCTTCATAGCAAAATCTGGCATTCCTCAAGGTTCCAATTTAGGGCCTCTGCTTTTTATATTATTTATTAACGACTTAATAGACTCCATCCAAAGTAATTGCGTTGCTTACGCGGATGATTTAAAAATATATAATCAAATTAAATCACCTGAAGATTGCATTATGTTACAAAATGATATAGATCTATTGTACCAGTGGTGTGTAGATAACAGGATGTGTTTAAATACATATATCAAAATGTCATGTTATATCATTCACTAAAAACAAATCTCCCATACATTATCCATACAGCATAGATAACGTAATGTTAACACGCCAGAATGCGATCAAAGATCTTGGAGTTTGGGTTGACTCCAAGCTCACATTCACCCACCACTATGGGCACCTGGTGGCAAAGGCAAATAAAGTCATGGGGTTTATGTGGCGCATAATAAAACCATTTAGAAATCCAGAGAGCATATTACTACTGTATTTCACATTGGTCAGAAGCATACTGGAATATGCCTCTCTAATCTGGTCTCCCTTCTACCATATACACATTGACAGAATAGAAGGCGTCCAAAGACGCTTTCTTCGCTACCTAAGCTCTAAATTTGGTGTAAGACGAAAATTTCCATCCTACGAGTCGAGACTTAAACATTTTAAGCTGGACACACTTGAGTCCAGGCGCAAGAATTATGAGTACTCCACACTTTATAAGATTATTAATGCCCAATGGGATGCGGGAGAGTTATTGAGCCATTTTTCCCTAAAAATAGGTGGTAGTAGACGCACTCAGAAACTATTTTCTCAGCCTTCTAGTAATAATAATGTCACTTTAAATGATCCTATTGCTAGAATGTGTAAAGGTTATAATGAACATGCCAAAAGCCTTGATATTTTTTATGATACGTACGGCGAATACCTGAGAAAATGTAGACTGATAGTCCACCCTGATAATAATTTTAAGACGCCATAACATTTTTTTTTTTTTTGTATTATTGTTATTACCTAATTTTAACTTAATTTAATTTAATTGAACTATTATTTCTGTTAATTGATTTATTTTCCTATAACTTTAATTGTAATTTTATAAAATATTTAATTTCGAATTTTAATGTATAATTGTATTGCATTCTATTGATTTTTTTTTTGACATTTATCTTGTATAATATTTTCTCTTCTTTACCTAGCCATCCCTCAACTGTATATTATTATTTTTTCAAATGCTGTGCTCAACCTTAATCGGATCTCAAATTGACATGTAAACTATTTCTATTACTATTATTACTTGTATATGTAATTTGATATCTGTAGTTGTGCCTATTTAATAAATAAATAAAAAATAAAAGTACATATTAAACATATATTTTAGAAGCGGCTATATCATAACGACAAGAAAACTTAATACATAGGCTACTAAAAAAGAATATTAATATAAAATATTAGAAAAAACTTTATCTGTAAGCTTTTCTATTGCATAAACGCAATAGAAAAGCTTACAGATAAAGATTTTCTAATATTTTTTTGTTCATGACAATCCCTTATTAAACTCAAGCAATAGCCTGCCATCGGCTTTCGTATCTTTCTTTCATTCTTATAATGTCCTGATGCAACCGTTCTTTATGTTGAATATCTCAAGAACCAGAGTCAATCCATACAAAGTAAATACATTTCGGGTATGACTGACGAAGGTGTTTATTAAAACCAGTACCAAAATTAATGTCGCAGAAAATATATATTTTTTGTTGCCCAGTGTTATCAATGGCAAGGTCACCGCTTAAACTACAATCTATCAGTGTAGTCAATTATAGAAAAAAAATCGATACCAAGACACTTCTGGCTTATCAAAGATATGTGTGTATTTAATAGTTAATTATCGCTCGCTTTAACGGTGAAGGAAAACATCGTGAGTAAACCTGCATCTCTGAGAGTTCTACATAATGTTCTCGAAGATATGTGAAGTCTGCCAAACCGCACTATGGCATAGCCTTTCTCCAAATTTAGAAGAAGCATGTGCCAGTAGTAGTACAGTTTATACATAATTATACGGTGCTGATATTATTAATATTTACTAGATTTCGCCCGCGGCTTCGCTCGCCTAAATGTAGGTTAGGTTAGTGACAGTACTCTTTCTGGATATAAACTGCCCTATGTCTTTTCTGTTCCCTTGATATATACTTAGTCGGTGTGTAAACTTCACTTGCGTGATTCAGGATTACGAGCGTATTATAAGCGCCTATTGTGAACACCGCCATCTGTTGTCTATCGTCGAAACTTTTTCGTCTGTGTAGTCTAACTACACTGGCAATCTCTCTTACTTCATTCAGTGTCGTGTCGTCCAAAATAAAGTATTCTATTTTAAGTATTTTAAGACCTACTGTTATTAATATTTGTGCCAACTTAAACTTAACAAACAATTTTTATTATTATTGATTAATTTTACTTTTTAATTGGCTGTTCATAGAGGACTATTAGTGCACACACTTATGTATGGAAGTGAAAGTTGGGTATGGCAAAAGAAGCATGAGAGCAGAATAAATGCTGTAGAAATGACAGCGCTGAGAAATATATGTGGTGTGACTCTGAAAGATAGAATAAGGAATAGTGTGATTAGAGAGAGATGCGGCATGAAAGTGGATATAGTGACAAGAATAGAAAAGGGTATGTTAAGCTGGTTTGGGCATGTAGAAAGAATGGACGAGGAAAGACTGACTAAGAAAGTTTATAAGGCTAGTGTGAATGGAACAGTCGCAAGAGGAAGACCTAGGCGAACGTTTCTTGATCAGATCGGAGGCGTTCTGGACAAAGGCCAGGTTAAGAGCACCTTGAACCGACGGGCGTGTATGAGGAATGTGATGAAAGTGAATGAAGCCAGAGGAGTGTGTTAGGATCGTAGCAAATGGAAATCCGTAGTCTCTGCCTACCCCTCTGGGAAACAGGCGTGAATCTATGTATGTATGTATGATTAATTTTAAGGTTGTTATATAAATAGACGCGTTATACTCTAACATGTTATATTTACTTAGGAATTGTGTAAACATCAGAAGCGCAGTAGTAAATAAAGGAAGCCAGCGTCATATTTGATAATATACATATCTCTCCGACTGCTTATGGAGTGTCAAATTACGTATGAAATCACGGGCAAAACCTAACTAGCATAAAAATCTTGATCTTAATAAAAACGAAGCTATTGCAGTGAATTTGCAGGAAGTATCAATTGAGGTTAGTGCATCGCGCTCATTGTTTCATTACACAAGTGGGCCGATGACCCTAAGTCGTTGAATATTTATATGTACCTGACATTTCTTGCAAATGTATTTAAACGCCTTAGTTTTACTTTATTTTGTATTATTACGCAGCGGTTGTGAATGGGATCCAACCCCATGGGAAATGTAAGCTTAATACATCTCTGTCGACGCTTTCAGGAATAGAAAGAAAGAAAGAAAGAAAGAGCAATATTTATTTTGGTTCACAAAAGGGCACACGCAAAATATGAAAATATAAAAAAATAAATATAAAGTAAAAAGATAAAAATATCTTTGAAATTAAACTGCTATATACGGATTTTATCGCGTTGTTTATTTGACACTTTATTACAAAATTTTGAAAATTGTTACACTACTACTACTATTAAACTTTACTAATTTTTAAGCTAATTAAATTATTATTAAACTATTTAGATTTCATTTATTTTTACACTTTCCCCGACGTTTCGGTTGCTTTTCAGCAGCCATGGTCACGGGGAGACTAAGATGGCAGTTGTCTCAATGTTCCAGTGTAGTTATTTCAAAGTACCCGAACATAATTTAATCATTGGTGTTTCTATTTACGCAGAATGAGCTCAAAGTATCATGAAGTCTAGCTGTGGTTTGCTTCTTCTTGGGTTTGACTATTTTTATTACTGGATCCCAAGCTGGTGGTACATTCCAACCATCTTCTCTATTAAAATTAGGATGTTTTTTGATTTCAATAGCCTCGCGAAGCATCCTTGGTAGGAATCGGTGTTCTTTAGCGAGAATCTGTGGTTTGTCAAATCTCAGGTAGTGGTTGGTCCCCTGTTGCACATGTTCACACACAGCAGACTTCAACGAGCGTTGGTGTTTTACATCAGCTATGTGTTCTTTTATGCGGGTGCCTATGTTTCTCTTGGTTTGACCAATGTATGAGAGTCCGCAGTCACAATCTATTTTATAGACCCCTGCATCTTGTAAAGGTAGTTGGCACTTGACGGATGGTAAAAATTGACTTATCTTCGTTGGCGGCTTGAAGTATGTGTTGATTGAAGCTCGCTTCAAGATGTAGCCAATCTTGTCAGTGACACCCCTTACATAAGGCAGTATAGCAGGCTGGCGCTCGACTGTGGCTGGCTTTTCTCGGGATCTGTGACAGCGGCGCGGCTGTTGGAGCTTGTTGTCTTGCAGTACTTGCTTGACATGTTGAAGCTCGGCGTCCAGGTGTTTCTTGTCACAGATCCCATGGGCTCTCTGAAACAAAGACATTCCCACGGTAGCTAACTGTTTAGGATGGTGGTGGGATTCCGTATATAGCAGTTTAATTTCAATGAATAATATTCGCGTAAATAGAAGACAATATTATATAAAAATATCTTCTTCTTCTTCTTCTTATTTAAGTCTAAGTGACTTGTCGGTGTAGCTTGTCTCTCCATATCTGTCTGTCTAGCGCCATTTCTTGCATTTCTCTGTACGACATGACACCTAACTTTTCCCTGATCTGACTAATGTAACTTATTCTTGGCCTTCCTCTTCCGCGCTTTCCTTCTAACTTTCCCTCAATGATGTTTTTAATAAAAGTGTCATGTCGTAAGAGATGGCCAACCATTTTATGTCTTCTAGCTGCAATAGAGTTAAGTAGCATTCTGGTTTCATTGATCTTTACCAAGACGTCCTCGTTCCTAACCATTTCTGTCCAGAAAAATATAACAAACACTAAAATTATGATTTTATTTAGGCTCACTGGCAACACCACACCATTCGCTTAACTAAATGGAAGTCGGAAACTGCCTCCATTTAAGTCAAGGCTAGTATTGTCAGTGAGCAGGAGATACAAATAATAATAGATTCTTCTCTCTTAGCCTTTATTATTCCCAAGTCACTCGGGGTCGGCTTTTCTGGTGTAACCGGATTTGACTGGATATCAGTTTTTACACGGAGCGGCTGCCACCTGACCTCCGCAACCCGAAGGCTAACGATATCCTAAGGCTAGACCAGTGTCAGGATATTAGAGGGTACTGGCTTTCCCAATAACGACTGCCATAGATGTTCATGGCAGCCGGGACCAACAGCTTAACGTGCTCTCCGAGGCACAGAGCAGGCGATAATTGTCAATCAATACGCACATAATTTCGAAAAGTCATATAACTTCCGAAAGTCAGAGGTACGCGACGTGGGTTCGAACCCGAGACCCTCTGCATTGCAGTCTGTTGGTCTCCCAACTGAGCTATCGCTGCTAATAGATACAAATTTTAAATTATTTTAAGTTTAACTTAAGTTTAAAAGTAATGGGAAAGTGTATTTCCCATGAGTGCCAAAATTTGGACATCACTCAGCGTACGTTGCGCTTGTTAAATCGCAACACTGGTATTCTGCGAAATCCAATGTAGTGACGCCGGCGCTTAGCGTCTAAACATATAAAATTATAATATACTTAAATATGTAAATATACGTGTAAATAAGATATAAACATAATTACTAAATAGTGTAAAAATGTTTGGAGTAAGAACAGAAAAGTGAACATTTGAGTGTATGAATACAGGCATGAATGCTTTGTATGTATTTTATATATTAACGAATCAGTTTCGATACCCGAGTCACACAGTATTCTTGGATATTAACGTTTAAAGTTGCATTGATATAATATTCTAAAACATCGACAAAATTTTTAAATTGGCTTTATATTATATGTCCCTATGTCTTTTCTGTACCCCTGACAATGTTTAAGACTGCGCCGAGCAAAATGTGCCAAAACAGGCGGTCACAGTTAAGTTGATAAAATCAACACTTTTTGTTTAATACAAATAAAAAATATATATTTGCCATAACCATGAATGTGTTTACAATTACTCCGTGTAAAAAACTTAAAATAATTAATATTTTCGCCTACAAAATAACGTAAACTTGCACGAAAAATGCAAAAACGTAAGCTCTGTTATGTGATTGTTAGATTATAACAGTAGAAATCTATCCTATTTTACAGCTTAATCGAAACATATATAGTTATATTACAATTTGTCTGTTGTACCTACTACTGTACAACTGATTGCTTTCTTATCGTAACCTACGCTATATCTGGATCCACATTAAGATCCGCGTTGATTACTGCGGATGCGGATGCAGATGTCCAAATCGATGCGCAAGCTCCGCGATTGCGGATGCGGATGCGAATATTCGCAACATCACTGGTCCATACCTATATATTTATTAGTCATCTTTATTTATAAGACAACGAATATAGTCAGAAAGCAGTAACTAAATGATTTTGTAAGTGTGTGTTTACCAAATAAGACAAGTTGAAATATAATCTATGTAAGGAAATTAGACATTTTATTAATTAGGTCAAAAGAAAATTTAGGTTTAGAATTGTATGTAGACCGTGCTTTCAGCAGGGGACATGTATGTATAGTAACATATTTCGCTATCATAATCAAGTTGCGCTAGTATGTCTAGTGACCACTAATGTAAGATATCGACCCTTTGAGGATGAAATCTAGCAAAAGCCAAAATACTACTTTTCACGAGAGTCAAGAAACTCAGTTTTACTTTTATGTTTTGAGTGCTTTTGGGGCGACTCCGCACAGACGACGAAATTCCACCTACATTCAACAGATGGGGCTATATACAATCGCGCTTAACATGACGTCATACAATCCTGAATCGCACAAATAACATTTACACAGCGACTAATAAGCAGCGATAGCTCAGTGGGGAGACCAACAGACTGCAATACAGAGGGTCTCGGGTTCTAACCCACGTCGCGCACCTCTGACTTTCGGAAAGTTATATGACTTTTCGAAATTATGTGCGTATTGATTGACAATTATCGCCTGCTCCGTGCCGTCGGTCCCGGCTGCCATGAACATCTATGGCAGTCGTTATTGGGAAAGTGTCGACACAAAAGATCCCACTGGGTCGAAGTGTCGCCGGTCTGCACTGACTGGCCCCCACATAAGATACATACATACAATACATACACAGTGACTAAGTATATCGGGAGCTTCCCAACTTCAACGGACGGGCCGCGGCCCGCCAGGCACGATCAACCAGCCTGGTCGGAGGATCATCCCTTTGTTTTGGAGGGACATCACACCTCGTAAAACAACTAAAATAGGTGGACATAGTTCCTATAATTATAAAATTATATATTTTACAGCATTTTCGGTGAGCTGAATTGTTATTTTTCAAATAAAAGTGTTTATGCTGCGTTATTTTCTGGGTAGTATAAACCAATTTTGCGGTAATAGCCATTTTAAATACACAGGTCGATGTAGCTCCAAATATTGAATAAGGTTACATCAATAATTCATCATCGCCAAAATAGCTTTTACGTCATTTCATTCTCGAAAGGTCGATATCAAAGGCTATGATCACCGTTAACCATTAGATAAACTATATGTTTCTTGTATACAAATGTGTAATTAGTAACTAGGGAGAAACCATTAAGAGCTGAACGCAAATATAATTGCGACCTTCGAATCTATTTCTGGACACAGATTTGAATAATTATTTTAAGATTATTCTGTGAAAATACCTCTAATTATTTTAGAAGTTAATAAGCATACCTCGAGTTTAAACATCCTTCGCACAAAGACAGTACCAATTTTTAGCACCGCTCTTATATAATACTAGCTGATCCGCGCTTTGTCTGCTTCATATAAGAGAATTTTGTCCGTTTTGCAACATTTTCATTTATGCTCCGCTCCTATTGGTCGGAGTGTGATGTTATATAGCCTATAGCCTATCTCGATAAATGGGTTATCCAACACAGAAAGAATTTTTCAATTCGAACCAGTAGTTCCTGAAATTAACGCGTATAAACAAACTCTTCAGCTTTAGATAACAGTCCCGCACGGTTTTTTTTTATACAATTGTGCTGGCAATCAACCATACGCCCCACCTGACGGTAAGTGGTCACCGTAGCCTATGGACGCCTGCAACATCAGAGGCATCACTTGCGCGTTGCCGACCCTTTAGGAATAAAAGGAAGTGGAAAGGCGAAGGAACGGGATGGGGAACGAGGGTGATTGGGCCTCCGGCACTCTCACTCGCCGAACGAAACACAACAGTAGGAATACTGCTATTTCACGTCGATACTCTGTGAGAGGGTAGTCCTTCTCCGGTCGAGCCGGCCCATTCATGCTGAACTCAGCAAGGCTCTACTACTCTAAAAACTTAACCTACGCTCATCATTACTACGAGATTCGAACCTGAGACCTCACGCAAAGCAGTCGTACTCACAACCGCTGCGCCACCGCGGCAACCTAATCATTAAAATGTAAACAAACAACTCATGTTAATGCAAATAAATGTTTTTAATATAACGAACAAAAACTTAAATAAACATCTTAATAATTCGTAACACCCACGACTACTTGAATTATGTTTTTAATCACTTGAGTATATAGGTATGTTTTATTTATTTATTTACTAGATTTAGTCCGTGGCTCTGCCCGCTTAAATGTAGGATGTTTCCATTTTCTATCCCCCGGTAACAATACTTTTTTCTGGATGAAAGGCCCTTTATATCCTTATCTGAGTCACTGGCAAAATGTATGCAAAATATCATGATGATCAGTTTAGTAGATATGACTTGAAAGCTTAATAAACAAACAAACTTACATTCACCGTTAAAGCGAGCGATAATTAACTAATTAATACGTTCATAACTTTGAAAAGTCAGCGGTCCGTAATTTATTAAAATTATTTCATATTTCATACATACACAGATTCACGCCTGTTTCCCACAGAGGCATATTTCAGTAAAAACAAAAATATTATGTTGTTAACAAAAATATTATGTTAGTTTAAATAGTATGATGTTTTGAGCTACAACCCCAAATAAGTTGGAAGAAGTATATCACACCCATATTTCTCTACCTATCCTGCTAGGTAACACAGACAGAAAAACCTATTAACACTTTGCGCACACCAGGAGTGAAACCCGAGTTTTATCAAAATTGATTCAGCATTTTATATATGTATTTATCCCTAAAACAACAGAAGGTAATCCACACTCACTTTTTACCAGCTATGTTATAGGTCCCACGTATAATAAGATATGTTCATTTACATTTACAGACTCGGTGCAATAATCTAAATTAGTTCATTTATAAAAGACAACTTTCGCTCTAGAAATAAGTCCATCCTGTGACGCGGGGATGTTTACAAACATTTAAATAACGAACACAAAGAACACCCAGACACAACAATTTGTGAATCACACAATTTTTCTTCTGTCTGGAATTCGAACCTACAACACACGGCGCAATAGGAAGACGACCACTTAAAACCACTGCACCATCCGTGTAGTCGAAAACCCAATTAAGAGTTTGCCCGACCCGAGAGACGAACCTTATAAGAGCAAGTATAGACCACCGGAGTATCGCCACATGGATTTTCCTTTTACATTTTTCCGCAATAATAACATTAGCTAAGATTGATAAGCACAGAATATTTTGGAACTAATTTCCATTACACTAGTCATAAGGGTGAACGCCTAAGTAAAAATCTTAACAAAAACATTATACCGATAACCTATTTAAATCGAATAAAAACTATTTACTGATAACCCGAGTAGTGACCCAATGCATATTAGTTGAGAACGAGCGCTCGAAGGTAACGGACGCGCCGCGCACTCCTCCTAACAAAAGTTCGAAAAAAGAATGCGATAATACCAAGATGGCGCACGAAAATTTCGATAAAGTGACACCAACGGCTCCCATGCTACCCTCAAAAGAAAATGGTGACGAGAAACTTGTGATATTAACGCCTCGTAATGGCGTGGGGAAAATTTTGATTCGGGAGGACACTATTTTGGCTAATTTGCAGGGATGTGCGGGTTGTGGTAGAAGTAATTTTACATGTGGTGGAGTAAAAAACCAGTGGAGCGTACTATGTTGGGGAAAACAATCGGAGAAGAAATATTATTGCTGTAAGTACCTTTTTATTAATACAATGTATGCTCGGATGGCGCAGTGGTTTAGCTATTCGTTTCGCCTCTGCCACTACACAAAGTTCAACACTGGACATAAAATTGTGTGTTCCTCAAATAGTTGTTCCAAGTTTGAGTATTCTTTGTGTCATGAATGAATGTTCGTAAAATCCGCCGCGACACAGGAATTATTTCTAGAGCGGGAAATGTCTTATAAAATAAAAACGAAAATATAATATTATGATTTTGTTGATTTACATAATATGTTCTAACGTTTACACGAATATTACACAAAATGTTTGTATCATACCTAGTGCGGGAGTTGTCTTTTAAAAAAGACAATAAAGATATACTAACTTATAGAATACTAGTTTTGCCTCGCAGTTTCACGCACATTAAGACGTATATGTTGGTATTCTGATTTGCTTCTTTAGATCGTAGTATGATTTTATATGACCATCATTCACGTAGATAATCCAACTAATATAAAATTAAAGGTGAAAGTTTGTGAAGATGGATGGATGTTTGTTACTCTGCCAAGCAAAAACTACTGAACGTATTTTGATGAAACTTTACAGTATTATTGGTTAGCCATCAGAATAACATTCAGGCTACTAAAAAGTCTATCTTAACATAAATCTATGTTACCGGATAGCTTTCTTTAAAATAATATTAGCAATTTCAAGAAAATACATAGTTTTATAAAAATATATTACCAATAAAAGTATTATTAAAATTACATTATATACCTTATATACTACCATGTTTAGTGTACAAATATATAACCTACAATTACATAAAGCTATTTACAATTATACGAGGTCTATGACTATGAAGTGGATATAGTGACAAGAATAGAAAAGGGTATGTTAAGCTGGTTTGGGCATGTAGAAAGAATGGACGAGGAAAGACTGACTAAGAAAGTTTATAAGGCTAGTGTGAATGGAACAGTCGCAAGAGGAAGACCTAGGCGAACGTTTCTTGATCAGATCGGAGGCGTTCAGGACAAAGGCCAGGTTAAGAGCACCTTGAACCGACGGGCGTGTATGAGGAATGTGATGAAAGTGAATGAAGCCAGAGAAGTGTGTCAGGATCGTAGCAAATGGAAATCCGTAGTTTCTGGCTTCCCCTCTGGGAAACAGGCGTGAATCTATGTATATATATATGACTATGAAATTGCCACTTAGGATTATATGTGGCAATTTCATCTATCTATCTAATACCGTAGTTTTTGTAAAAAATGCAATAGTTATTTTAAAAATTTATTTTTCATTTCGAGATAGACTATATATATTATTAATAACATGTATTATTAATAATAAATATCAATAACCTTATATACAATTTGTATTTAAAGTTCCCTCCGTCCAGTAGATCCCCTGTTAGTCCCCTGGTAGTCGTCCCCTGCTTCGATCCCATGGGGGATTTATTTTGAATTTTTTGTCCACGTAGATCCCCTGGGGATATTTTTGTAATTTCTATCCACATGGATCCTCTAGGGGATTTATATGGAAGTTTTTTTTGTGAACTGGGTAAGAAAAATTTACATATTGTTACTTTTTTATACATAAGGAGGCAAAATATTATTCACAGCTTCACTTGCATAGGCGTAAACCATAGTCGATGTTATTTATGGATAATTAAGTAAGCTTACTCTGAGTGAAAGAATTTTGTAAATCGGTTTAGTAGTTTCAGAGATTACACTACACATACAGACAAAGAAATGTTACTTCCTCTCAATATTATTATTGATAACTGATAAGTGAGTTTATCTAATTGTTGACACGTTTTGACGAGTAAACTACTAAACCTATTTCGTTGAAATATCATTTAAAGATAGATTAAACTTTAGGAAGTTAAATAGACGACTGTCTCTATGGTGCACAGGGAGTGCACGCGACTGTTTTACATGAGTTCTTGGGTTATATTCCCGGGTCGGACAAAAATTTGCTATTATACATATTAAATGAACTACTAAACCTATTGAAGTTAAACTATTTTATTATAATTTAACACTTTATTACATAAATTAGAAACTGTTACACTACTACTGCTATTAAACTTTACTTATTTTATCTTTATTAATAAATACTATTAAAACTATTTATATTGAGGCGCTGATAGCCAGTTGCACTCACTGATCGGCAAACGATTAACAAGGGTAAGCAACGTTGGGTGCGTCAGCCTATAGATGGGTGACCGCTAGTGGTATTTCATCTGAGCGTCTCCGTACTTCGGAGGGCACGTAAAAAGTCGGTCCCGGTTGTTGTCAAATTGACAGCAGTCGTTAAGCCATGTCAGAGGCCTACTGGCGGTTTGAACAACTTTTAACAACAAGTTGGCCACTAACCACACGAAAAACAAGAACAAACTATTTATTTTTAAGTTTACACTTTCCCCAACGTTTCAGTTGCTTTCCAGCAGCCATGGTCACGGGGACAACTACCATCTTAATTTCCTGCTTAGTTTGTGTTACTTTGTGACCTAAAGAGTTTTAATTTGGAAGTTAATAAGTGTAACTTTAATGATCATAAGTGTTACTTGATAACTTTAGGCAATAAACTATACTAATTTACTTATAATTAAAGAGCACCGTTAGCTCAGTGGGGAGACCAGCAGACTGCAATGCAGAGAGTCTCGGGTTCGAACCCACGTCGCGCACCTCTAACTTTCGAAAGTTATATGACTTTTTGAAATTATGTGCGTATTGTTTGACAATTATCGCCTGCTCCGTGCCTCGGAGAGCACGTTAAGCCGTCGGGCCCGGCTGCCATGAACGTCTATGGCAGTCGTTATTGGAAGAGAGTCGACGCAAAAGATCCCACTGGGTCGAAGTGTCGCCGGTATTCACTGACTGGCCCCCACATAAGATAAGATAAGATACTTATAATTAGATGGCGATTCGATTTAAAAGAGTGGCTTTGAGTTTCTAGCAGGTATCTTCTCATAGGCTCAATCTTTTGCCTGAATCTTGATGCAACTAACATAAATGTAAATTCAGTAAATGTAATAAACTCACTAACCCCTTTGACGTTCATAAGTGTTACTTTGTGACCTAAATGAATAAATGATTTTTTAATTTGACTTGACTTTAACTTTGACCATGGTGATTTTAATATGACTATTTGAGTCACTTGCATGACTTGTTACATAAAACGTTTAACGCTAAACCGATTTAGAATAACATGCTGTCGCTGTTAACCGTTTGAAGATGACTGAGATGGCACGATGTTTTAAATCTGTTTAGTGCTAAAAGTATTTTGTAAGCTGTTGTGCAAGTCAACTTAAGAACTGCACCATTAACCGGTCGTATACCGCCGGCTCGCATACCAGCCGGCAGATTTGTACCCGTCGTAGGCCGGTGGCTCGCATGAGAGCCACCAAATTGGCGCCAAAACGCCGCGCGCCGCCTTCGCTTTAGCTTAAGCTAACGTAAAACCAATTTGGTGGCTCGCATGCGAGCCACCGGCCTACGACGGGTACAAATCTGCCGGCTGGTATGCGAGCCGGCGGTATACGACCGGTTAACATTCATGAGTCTTACTTTGTCGCCCTAACTGAACCAACACTCGGAAGCCGGCACACTTAAGCCACTTTCATACGTATGATTCAACGGATAATGAATGAACTCATCTTAATTTCTAATCCTGAAATAAGTTAGTTTAATATTTTCATAGTTGTTACTTATTCACCTAAACCAGAAGCTACCAGGCGTTTTTTTCTCATAGACCACTTTCAAAATTTGGCAGGTTCCGGTGGACCCCCTGCAGCTACATTTGTACCATATTCCAAATATTCCTATCAAATCTCTACAAGCTGAGGTTTTTTTTTTAGAAATTCGGCACCATTGCTACTGAATATGGAATATACAAGTTTTTACAAGTAACAGTCGCTGAGTTTCTTAAAATATTATCTGCCTACATTGATAGATGAAGTCAAGCTAACATTTCAGTTCTTCACTATCGAAAGCAAATAAATTTTCGTGGATCCCCGAACAACTTTGTTCGGGGATCCAGTTCGTACAAAGTAAAGCTTACGAATTGTGGGCCCCCATTTTTTTTGGCACGCCAACGTAGACCCCTGTCGAGTCTCCCGTGGACCCCTGGGGGTCCAACTGGACCACTTCGGGAACTAATGACCTAAACGAATAAACTTTTCTAGATTTTGCCACTATAGTGGCCAGTCCCACAACTAACAAGTAAAAGTTATCCGAAAGATAAATCGCATTCTGTCTCACTCATATTAGGTTCAAGAAGAGAGATGGCGAGATTTTTATCTTATAGATAAATGCTATTCGGAGGTGGTGCGACAAGCCCTAAGTGTTACTTTGTAACAGAAACAAATCTATTTGGAATTTTGGTTAAGATAACTTATTGAGATACCTCAGGTTTCAATTGGTAGTCCACGGTTCTCTTTAGATAAAAACAATCCTTACTAATATTATAAATTCGAAAGTAACTCTGTCTGTCTGTTACCTTTTCACAGCTAAACTACTCAACTGATTTAGATGAAATTTGGTACAGATATAATTTAAAACCTGGGTAAGGACATAGGCTACTGTTTATTGATGTAGGTACCACGCGCGCGGAGCCGCGCCCTAAGCTAGTTAGATAATCAATTTGAAAAGCCGTATAATACATATATACCTCAAAAAAAAATTTGTACTTTGTATATAAACTGTCCCATTGCTGGGCATAGGCCTCTTTTATGCAAGATGGCTTAGGCCATAATCTACTACGCTGGCAAAGTGCTGGTTGGCAGACTTACATATCTCCGAAAATATTATGTAGAACTCTTAGACATGCAGGTTACCTTACGATGCTTTCCTTCACCGTTAAAGCGAGCGTTAATTAACTATTTAATACGCACATAAATTTGATATGTCAGAGGTGCGTAACATGGGATCAAACTCGTGACCTCTGCGTGGCAGTCCAACCGTCTTCTATCCACAATAAAATAAATATAACTCTTATATTGATACTTGCTTTTTCTCGCGACCTTTGTTCTGGAATAATACTTTTTTCTAGATAAATGGTACCCTATGTCCTGCTCTGTACCTCTGACAAAGTGTATGCGAAGGGGAAGTGGCTTTGGCCAGGAGTGCCCATATTTAAAATCATATTTAAATGATAATATGCAATGCAATTAAATCATTAAACAAGAAATTTAATTAAATAAAAGTTGGCGTTTGTATCGAGATAAAATATTTTTTATTTTTACCGATGACAAGATTTTTATATAAATGTTTTTCACACACGCTCTCATCACACATCATCATTATTATCATAGACAATTAAAATATTGTCTAAACACTAAGCAGGCCGAAATAATATATTGCTCTGATGCCGTATGATGGTGATCGGTCGAGTAGTTAAGGCGTGAAAGCGTAATGAACAAACTGACATTTGCATTTATGATATTACTTAGGAAACCAACTAGCATTTGCCGGTTGCTTTGCCCGCGATAATCCCTCGAGAATTCTGCATGTTTGATAATCTGGAGGATATTATTATTACATACAAACTGTTACCCGTGACTTCGTCGGTATGGAATTTAACAAAATAGTATCTTTCTTTTCGCAGAAATCCATTTTTTTTTCTAAAATAAAAGTATCCTTAGTTACTCCTAATAATGTCAGCTATCTGCCAGTGAAAGTCCCGTTAAAAATCGGTCCAGTAATTTTCGAGATTAGCCGGAACAGATAGACTGCCAAGCAAAAATTTTAATAATTTGTTTTTTATATAAATACCTATATACTTTCATATGCATTTAGTAAAGAGCTGTTATTTTGACATTACAAACAGACACTTCAATTTTATTTATTTGTATAGACTATAGTTTTGTATAACTGGTAAATATACCTACCAACCTACCAAATTTTAGTGACGTTTACGCGAGCGAAGTCGCAGCATCTAGTATTTACTAAAAAAATTGCAAATGGAAACCATGCATTATCCCGTTGCTTTGCCCGCGGGAATCCCCCGAGAATTCTGCGTAATTGATGATCTAGAGGACATTATTATTACAAACTAATGTATTTTTAACAGGTATACCAACCTTATTTTTTTTTAACTTGTGTGAATGCATTGGTGCGTACCCTTCCGCGGGGTCGGGCGGAGTGGTTATGTCGGACTCACCCGGGAAAAGATCTAAACCTTCCAACAATTTTTTTTATTCTCACAGTTAATGGCCGGGACGCGTATATTGAAAAGCTACTTTAGTACGTCTCTGCTGAATTAGCATTTCCTAACGATAAACACGCCTAAATGCTGCTCCAATACGTCTCAGAGGGCGATGTACTACAGTAGGATTTTAAAATTAATACGCATTTAGATGTACTGGAAACCCTCATAGTATTTATCAAGCTCGCGTAAAGTATTGGCGTAGGATTTCTAGTAATTGAATCATAAAATTGTCTTAGAAAAGCTAACGCCATACGTCTCTCTATGCAGATATTGCTATCACACGCACACAGTATGTTATTGCGTATTTTTTATCTCGCTCTGCGCGCGCCGATTATCACTGCATGCATCATAACACGTGCGATTTGTTTATGTCCGTAATTAGCGAGTGCAAAAAGATAACCTCAATTGTTGTAAAGTCTATCCCAATGAATTTGAGAAAAAGGTAAACAACTTTTAGTGACTGTTATCATAAAATATTTTCTGTAAAATATATTTATGGTTATTTATCAAAAGAAGGACTTCCATACGGCTTATTGTATTCATTAACTACTTTTTAAAGAGAGTTAGAATTTTCTAAATGACTTTGTATTTAATTAGGCATGAAACGATTGTTTACTTAAAATATTAATTGTATTGGAACAGATTATGATGACAGGGGAATATCAAGAGTGAGAGTCAAGATGGCGGGTGTACCTTAATCAATCGAGTGATAACATTTACCAAAAAAAATTACCTAAGCTGTACTATTTAGTACATCAGTTATAAAAAAAATTTACCTCGTTTTGAAGGAAACCATAGCTAAATGTAGGTACACCCGCAGTATTGACGTCAATATGGCGGGTGTTCTACAACATTTTATTATTTAACCATTACTAATAAAATATATTAACACCAAAAAGATATAACCTAAAAAGTACCTCAAGTAAAAAAACACACACTTGATCAGTTCGATAATTACTGAGAAATATAACAACTGTCCGTTTACGGTATTATGTTTATTGTTGTTATAAATAATTATTGATCTAGGTACATATTTATATATTTTTCCGGGATAATATGAAATTATAAATCATGTAATATTGTCTTCTATTTACGCGAATATTATTCATTGAAATTAAACTGCTATATACGGATTTTATCGCGTTGTTTATTTGACACTTTATTACAAAATTTTGAAAATTTTTACACTACTACTACTATTAAACTTTACTAATTTTTAAGCTTATTAAATTATTATTAAACTATTTAGATTTCATTTATTTTTACACTTTCCCCGACGTTTCGGTTGCTTTTCCGCAGCCATGGTCACGGGGAGACTAAGATGGCAGTTGTCTCAATGTTCCAGTGTTATAAATCATGAATATCAATAAAGGTCAATTCAGATCAGGCGGAAAAAGTTCAAGCATATTTTAAGTGGTAATTCATTAACAATCTTATTCCATTTACATATAGCTAAAAATAGTATGCAACATTAAAATCTTATCCAATAAACAGTTTCGTTTCGAGCATTAAATAATTGTTTTGGTATATGTCAGAGGACATGATCAGGAAACGGGTTTTTAAACTACCTATTATTAAGACAAATACTGCTTTTGCTAGGCGGTTCTGTGTCTTTCTGAAGCCGTATATTTATAATAAAATGAACAGGCTATTGCCGTTAGCCAACTTATCGGTGCGCGATGCTAAAATAGCTGTAAGAAAAAAATTACTTACCTGGACCTACAACGACACCGAGAGCTTTTTAAAGTCTTTAATCTGATTGTTGTTATTTTTACTAAATAGTTTTGCATTGATTTCTTGTTTTTGTGTATGAAATTTGTTGATAATATCGCTGTATTTAATTATTCTTTTTCCTTTTCTTTTTATTTGTATAAATTCTAATAGTTGCATGTTTACTTTTTCTGATTTGTTTGTATTATTATTTAAATATTGTCATTTATTCGTATTGGCAAATTGTAATTTAAAGCTTTCCTGCGTGACAGGCTTTGCCTAGTGCAGGACGCTTTGCAAAATCTGACATAATCGGGTTCTTTAAATAACAATATATAATTTTTGATAAACTGTCACTTATTATAAGAACTTGTATATTATGTACTTATTGGCAATAAATTTATTTATTATTATTATTATTATTATTATGTTATTACTCGATTGATTAAGGTACACCCGCCATCTTGACTCTCACTTATTTTGTGTACCACTAACTACGTGTATGCAAAATTCCATGACGATCGTTCGAGTAGTTACGACGTGAAAGCGTAACAAATATACAAATATACCAACCTGCCCAATTTTAGTGACGTAGATATAATTATTTCGAAAATTTCGTGTCTAGTCAGCAAGTGACCTTTCATTTTTAAATAATAATATATAGATTAATTAGTAGAAGAGTATTTACCTGAGCCTAAACGGAAACAGGCTTGTCTGCTAAGTGGCACCTTAAGACTGCGCCGAGCGAAATGTGCCAAAACAGGCGGTCACAGTTAAGTGAATAAAATCAACACTTATTGTTTAATAAAATATAAAGTATACATTTACCATAACAATGAATGTGTTTACAATTACTCCGTGTAAAAAACTTAAAATAATTAATATTTTCGCCTACAAAATTACGTAAATTTGCAAAAACATTAAGCTCGTGTTATGTGATTTTTAGATTATAAGTATTATAACAGTAGAAATCTATCCTATTTTACAGCTTAAACGAAACATAATTAGTTATATTACAATTTGTCCGTCCCAAATATTTAAGCCTTATTATTATATATATATTATTATTTAAGCCCAAATATTTATTGGTTGACAATAAAGATACATATTTATCAAAAAAGCACTTCAAATCCTCCATACAGTTTTACTATGGCGGCCGCGCGCCGATTTGAATATGCGCCACACGAGCTCTGTCATTATCTGTCTTACGCTCGGCGCAGTGTTAACGCAAAGCTGGCGAAATAGAGGTGTAAAAACCTTTTCTCAGCCTTTCAGAGATATGATGATCGGTTTAGATACTCTAGAACTTAGGCGAAAGCTTATACACAAAATGCATTATTACTTGTTAATAATAATATCAGCCCTGTATTAAACTGTCCCAGGGCACAGCCTCTTCTCAGCCTGAGAAGGGTTAGGACATAGTCTACCACGCTGACCCAGTGAGGGTTGGCAGACTTCACATAGCTTTGAGAACATTATTAAGAACTTTTAGACATGCAGGTTTCCTCACGATGTTTCCCTTCACCGTTAAAGCAAGCGATAATTAGCTATTTAATACGCACATAACTTCGAAAATTCAGAGATGCGCGCCTTGGGATAGAACTTGAGACCTCTGCGTGGCTGTCCAACGGTTTCCCACTAGACTACCGCTGCTGGCATATGCTAATAATAAAAGCAGCAAGAAATTTGTGGAAGACCGTTGGACTGCCACCCAGGGATTACGAGTTTGACCCAAGACACCTTTAAATGTCAAAATGTCAAAAATCATCGTAAGGAAACCGGCATGTCGAATCTAAATAATATTCTCAAAGATATAGAAATAGAAATATTTATTTGCATAGAATGTAGGTTTACAAATTACGATGGTCACATGTTTGTCGGCATTCTTATACATTCTACCTTACGATGTGCAAAAATTAATACAGTCATTCAAATAAAAGGGAGACAATAGTATAAAGTAAAAATGCAGAAAATTCAAACGCAAACTCGTTTATTGCGAAAATGGGTAATGTAGATAACATACAAATAAATTGGTCTCTACATAATCCGCCTGAAAGCATGCAATTTTTTAGGTATTTTGTCTTTAATGATTGTACATTACTAATAATCACATAACATTAATAAATTAAATACGATAATAACTCTATTAAAAATAATAAATGTCAGGCAATGTTATTATGGTACAAGTCAATTAAGAATATATTATATGTCAAACAATAATTAAAAATTAAAATATGTCTAGTCAATAAATAAATAATACCATGTGTTATTTCTCATTATTATTACATTGCATATCATTTATAAATTCGTTTGCACTATAATAGGCTTTTTTTTTAAATAAATACTAAAGTTAACCTGATAAAGATACTTTTACAAACAGTGGCAAATTGGTATTAGGTAACAATATTTATTATAAGAAGTCTGTAACCGAGTAATAACATTGCATAATTATGTATGTGAAGTCAGCCAAACCACACTGGACTACGGTTTAAACCTTCTTCCTCACACTGAAAAGCGGTCCGTGCCCAACAGTGGGATCGTTTATACATACCTACATATTATATGGCTGATATAATAACTTAATTTGTGTCGACTCTATGTAGCGCAATGGATATTGAAAGAGCTTACGTGAAGAGCAATCATTCGGACAATTTATAATAATAATAATTGTTTGTTAAGTTTAAGTTGGCACAGATATGAATAACAATCGGGAGAGGGCGCGAGATGACCTCCAGCCACCGTGAGGTTTGACCTGGGGGTGGTGGGCTGCGTAGGCCTGCTCGCCACTCGATCAGCACCAGGTCCGAGAGGCGGCGTGCGTATTCCCACGCGCGCCTCTGAGTCGTGTTTTTGTTCCCCCACAATGGGGACAGTAGAGGAAGTGTCTCATGTAGTGGCCTACCGTTTCACACGGCGGGCCGAAACCACGGCGGGGTCGCGATTGCATGTGAAAGCGATTCGCGCGGCCCCGCCGTCTATGGTTATGTCGAGGAACACCGTGGTAGGTTTAGTCGGTATTACCGGGGTATTACTCCCCCGGTGAGCCCGACATAACCTCTCCGTCGCCCCGCGGAGAGGTATGCGTCAATGCATTCCCAAACGTAAAAAAAAAACGATATCAATAACAATAGTTCTTAAAATACAGAAAATAGGATACAATACTTTGGACGCCTGTACTACGTTATACCTGTATCACAGGCGATAATTATGTGCTATTATATTGTAATAAAAAGAGCATTCTTAACAATATTTGACAAATATAGATTGTTCTATATCTAATACTATTACAATGAAATTATTACGCTTTAAATGTTTTCTTCACTATGGCGTTAGTAACATATTATTATGACCTTTAATTCTGCCGTGCTTTAACTAAAATGCCGTTAACCCACAAGCGCGCGATTATGACTTTTTAATGAAAAGTAATATAGTTTTGTATTCTATACTAGAATATAGATATAGATAGATAATTATATAGATAATTAGTTTTAAATTCTAGTAAAATTATAGATAGGCAATTCAAAACTATTTTACTATCCATTAAAAATTCATATTCGCACGCTTGTGGGTTAACGGCATTTTAGTTAAAGGAAGGCAGTTTTCTGTATCTATGGGTATAACACGCAATGCAAAAGTTTAAAAGTTATTACAAAGGCGCCTAATTAGTAATTATAGATATTTTTTAACATACATACATACATAGATTCACGCCTGTTTCCCAGAGGGGTAGGCAGAGACTACGGATTTTCATTTGCTTCGATCCTGACACACTTCTCTGGCTTCATTCACTTATTCTTCATTATATTTTGGATTGTAACTATTTGGAAATAGTTACAATCCAATTTTACCAATCGCTCAGTGTTCCACTGATATTATAAATGTGAAAACTGATATCACAAAGAATCTTCAATAGGAGCCTAACCATATATTTTAGAAATGTCCGTCTGTCTGTATGTTTGTACGCGCATCTTGGAAAACTACTGCGCGAAATTGAATGTGATTTTCAAAGTTGTATTGCTGGAGGTCTAAATTAAAATGGTGCCTAATGCATCTTAATACGCCGCACCTAGCAGTCGAGTTTTATGTATGTAGGCTTCTTATTACATGCAAAGAAATAAAAATATAGAAAGGTACCTTCTTCCAAATTCCAAGTAACGTGGCGGACAAAAGTTAGCTAATCTATACTAATATTATAAAGCTGAAGAGTTTGTTTGTTTAGTAGAACGCGCTAATCTCAGGAACTACTGGTTCGAATATTTTTTTTTTTGTGTTTGATAGTCTTTTTTTCGAGGAAGGCTATAGGCTATATAACATCACGCTACGACCAACTGGAGCGGAGCATCAATGAAAAATTTTCTGCAAATTATCTTATTTGAAGCAGACGAAGGGAAGCGGGTTAGCTAATTATAAATAATTATAATATTTTATCACAATCGAAACAAACGGTTCTGGGTCATATAACCAGTTATCTCAAGCGGGAATCGACCCGCGACCCTTAACGTATACCTATAGCGGCGAAACCTCTATTGCGCTATCTATATACTTCATACAATTTGTAATATATGTATATTTATTGAGTAAATTACCATTATCTATTTGTGTTTGTTTTTACGACGCAATCTCGAAAACTAATGAGCCGATTTAGAACTATGCAATTGAACTTTAATGTAGGTATCTTGGGTTGGAGTGATTACTGTTTTCTTGTATTTTATAGCCGTAATTTACTCCACGGGTGGCGTTGTGATGTAAGTAATCGCGTCGCCATTGTCACTACGCCGAGTGTTAAGGGCAAAGAATCCCACACGGGACAAAAAATTTGTGTGATCCACAAATGGTTGTTCCGAGTCTGGATGTTCTTTGTGTCCGTTGTTTGAATGTTTGTAAAGTCCCCCGCGATACAGGAAGTAATCCTAGTGCGGGAGATGTCGTTAAAATAGAAAGGAAAATGAATTTAAGATATATATCTGTAATTGTTTCTCTGAGTGAATAAATCTTTATCTTTAAATATAGAATTCAAGAATTCAGCACCAGATAGATAAACGAAAATATAATTACCTAAAAACCGTATACTTGAATGCCCTTCAATTCCATTTATGTGGTTTCTCCAGTTCGTAACCACCTTACACGCACACGCACACGCACACGCACACGCACACGCACACGCACACGCACACGCACACGCACACGCACACGCACACGCACACGCACACGCACACGCACACGCACATGCACACGCACACATACACGTGCACGTACTGGCACAAGCACACGCACGCGCACAAGCTCACGCACACGCACACCCACGCGCACGCGCACATGCACACGCACGTCCCCACGCACGCGCACAAGCACGAGCACGCGTACGCGCGCATTCACACGCACGCGCACATGCACACGCACACGCACGCGCACGCGCTCACACACTCGCACGCGCACGTGCACTCACACGCGCATGCGCACACGCACACGCACGACCCCACGCACGCGCAAGCGATGTAGGCGTGACACTTTTAATGTATTTAGGCACTAGCTTTTTCTCGGCTTCGTTGGCAAAGTAGGTTGGGTTAGATCAGTGGTCGGCATTCCCCTGGGGACGAGAGGTGGTTGGGTCCGTTTGACCCGGCCCGCACCCACATGGGGGGGGGCGATATGGATGAATCTTTTAAGAGCTCCCAACGATCCATCAATACGCACATAATTGCGAAAAGTCATATAACTTCCGAAAGTCAGAGGTACGCGACATGGGTTCGAACCCGGGACCCTCTGCATTGCAGTCTGTTGGTCTCCCCACTGAGCTATCGCTGCTCTATAAATTGTGTATTATCTATATTTGGCTCTTTTGGTCGACAAGGTTGCCGATCACTGGGTTAGGTTATGTCAGTAACAGTATATTTTTTAAATATAATATAGACTATCTTACTCGATGATAATATAGCTTTATAATGACGATATAATTTTTTAAATCGGTTGATTAGTTTTTGAGTTAAATACTTACAAACAAGAAATCAAATGTTTTCACTTTATAATATTAGTATAGATGACGTCAATGTATTTATAAATAAACAGCTTAGCCTTTTTTTACGTATACATATACATATTTAAATATTTTAGCTACAATTCGTGCGTAAACATTTACGTCATAATTTATTTTTGTTACATTCATTAGTGTTCTATATTATGCCAATTTAAGTAAAGTCATTGACCTTAGCAGTAATTATATTTTACACGTCATCAGTGTCAAATGTTTTGCTTTTTATATTATTTAGTCACTAGATGTTTCTAGGTAAGTGATTTGAAACCAAGAATTTCAAAAAATCCTACCTCTCTTATAGTATGAATGCGAATGACTTGACATCTGTTTGTTATTGCATAGTTAAAGCTGTTTGTATATTATTTAAATTTAAATTTTTTTGTTTGCATGTAATAAATTTTTAATTTTTATTTTTACGTGATAATAATAAGTAACTGTTTTTGTCATTTTTCAAAAATTGAAGCATTTGCACACCAAATGGTAATAATATGGTGAAACCCTAAAAATACTGTAAGACCTGTAAACTGACCTGTATTATGCAAATAAATGAATTATTATTATTATTATTATTATTAATGTTTTAGATACAGAAGATGTAGTAACTATTGGATGTCCAAATAAATAAAAAGTAATGAGGTAGATATATGTGCAGCTGAAGCCTAAAATTTTCTTTGAAGAACATAATATCTTAAATACGTCCTGTATTTAAGACTGCGCCGAGCGTAAGACTGATAATGACAGAGCTCGTGCGGCGCATATTCAAATCGGCGCGCGGCCGCCATAGTAAAATTGTATGGAGGATTTGAAATCCTTTTTTTTAAATATGTATCTTTAATATCAACCAATAACTTAAATATTTGGGACAGACAAATTGTAATATAACTGTTTATGTTTCGTTTAAGCTGTAAAATAGGATACATTTCTACTAGTATAATCGAAAAATCACGTAACACAAGCTTACGTTTTACGTAATTTTGTAGGCGAAAATATTAATTACGTTAAGTTTTTTACACGGAATAATTGTAAACACATTCATTGTTATGGTAAATGTATATTTTATATTTGTATTAAACAAAAAGTGTTGATTTTATCAATTTAACTGTGACCGCCTGTTTTGGCACATTTCGCTCGGCGCAATCTTAAACCACTATTATAACAAAAATCGAATAATGATCGCACTATCGATATTCGAATCTGTATTTACGTGTTTATCTAAATATGTATCTTCAACTTTCGATATTAATCAGGATTTACATTTTACAATTTGACATCCTTTTCGAAGTGAAAAGGCAGTTTTCGAAAAAAACCATACATTCCGAATTGGCCATTTATATAATACTAGCTGACCCGCGCAACTTTGTCTGCTTCACATAAGAGAATTTTCCCCGTTTTTGCAACATTTTTCATTGCTGCTCCGCTCCTATTGGTCGTAGCGTGATGTTATATAGCCTATAGCCTTCCTCGATAAATGGGCTATCCAACACTAAAAAGATTTTTCAATTCGGACCAGTAGTTTCTGAGATTAGCGCGTTCAAGCAAACAAACAAACAAACTCTTCAGCTTTATAATATTTATATAATATTGATGAAATAGTTAGTATTAAAACCAGAACGTTACCGATTTTCTTCATACATACAGGGAACTTCATATTTAAACCCCTTTTACACTTACGATGATAACTTCACCGGTTTCCACATGGTAACTCTTCAAACAGCGATAGCCTAGTGGGAGATCGTTGGACTGCCACGGAGAGGTCTCGACTTCGAGCCCAAAGCACGCATCTCTGAATTCCGAAGTTATCTGCGTACTAAAATAGTTAATTATCGCTCGCTTTGTCGGTGAAGGAATACATCATAGGAAAACCTGCACTGTTATTTTTAGTTTTTTATGGTCAGTAAAATATTATATAACTAGCTGTTGCCCGCGACTTCGTCCGCGTGGAATTTAAATCATTACCCAATACCTACTTTTAATTTGTTATCTAATTTTAATATATAAAACTACAACTAAAGAAATTAATAAGTTTAACTACACCTATATAGGCGTAGTTAGCTATATATTCAAAAAATACATATGGTATCGCGAACTTTTTTGTAGATATTGATACGTTCTATAATACTGTAGAAAATTTTTTTGTTCTATCATCAATAGTTTCCGCAGCGCACGCGATGACAGATTTTATATTTTCACACCTTGGGTTATATTATTGCATTTTTATTAAGGATCCCTATTTTTTCTGAAAACGTAATATAGCCTATGTCACTCAGTGGAGACGCAGCTTTCTAATGGTGAAAGAATTTTTGAAATCGGTCTAGTAGTTTTTGTGTGAAAACATTATAAACATACATACAAAAACACAAATGTTTCCTCCTTATAATATTAGTTTAGATGGCTGCAACACCTTGTTGATATGACTTATGAATACTAACTAACTAACTAAAATTATATTAGGCGATTTGAAAAAGTGGCCGTGAGTTTCTTCTTATAGCCTTTGCCTGAACATAGCGACTAACAGTTTCATCTTCAATAACTTAGTAAATTTACTAACCTATTATGTTGTGACGTTCATAAATGTTAAAAAAAAAAAAAAAACATATATATTTATTTATGTGGATATATATACCTATATGTGTTATATATTGCATGCCAGCACTCACATATATGTATATACTAATAACATACAGAAAAAAAAGAAAAAAAAACTATATATATATATATATATATATATATATATATATCTAAACCTCCTGCCTTCATTGCCATGATAGCCACATCTAGCTGTATTTGTGTTTGTTACTTTGGATCCGTGTTTGCTAGGTTGGTGATGTTGACAGTGATACGTTTAACATAAAATTATAAGTTTACCCACTTTATGTTTATATAAAGTTTTACTTTCGTCTATTTTTCTGTACGCTCATTTATTGTAAATATGGATTCTCAGTAAGTGAATTATTGTAATTCTTATGAGAATAAGGTTCTTAAACCAGAAGTGTTTCTCAAGTATTAATAATAATAATATTCTATCACATACACACAACACCATCTAGCCCAAACTAAGTAGAACTTGTACTATGGGTACTAGACAATTGATAAACATACATATAAACTTAAACTTACTTACTTTTTACTTTTTTAAGTATTCATAAAGACCTCAAGAGCAGTCGCATTGCCACTGCTTAAAAGGTGTTATAAGGTTTTTAGAAGGTCGGCAACGCGCAAGTGATGCCTCTGGTGTTGCAGGTGTCCATAGGCTACGGTGACCACTTACCATCAGGTGGACCGTATGATTGTTTACCACTTTAGTAGTATAGAAAAAATACTGCACCACCGAAGAAGTGAAATAACTAAGTGCAATTATTAATAGACTCAGTACACTACGATGATACCTACTTCGGTTTCCACATGGCAACTTCTCAAGGTTGTGAAGTAGTCATGCTCATCAGACCACGAAATATGATCAGGTAGAGTGTCAATACGTACCGTAATTATTGAGATAATTGCTACGTATTTTATAATTTGATGTAATAAGAAGCTAACCTTGCGTTTCTGCACTAGCAAGTGTATATTATCACAACGATATGTTCTAGGGGTAGGCAGAGATGTAGAAAAGCCATTCCAACAGTTAATTAGGTACTAAATAGCTGCCGAGGAGTTGTAGACTGCTGGGTGGGTCGCTGAGATAGTAACTTTTGCCAGCGGCCCATCCACTATAAAAGGCAGCGAGCTTGCACACCGTGGGGTTATGGTCCGTAGGCCCGAAGAACGGGAGAGCCGGACATAGTCCTCTCATATCCCCTTGTGGCGAGAGAGTATGCATCAGGCGCATTTCCCTTCGTAAAAAAAAGTAGACTAGGTTATATAATTAAACGTACTTATTTTAAAATAAAATACAGCTTATGTTACTCGGCAGTCTTAAGACTGCGCCGAGCGAAATGTGCCAAAACAGGCGGACACAGTTAAGTGAATAAAGTCAACACTTTTTGTTTAATACAAATATAAAATATACATTTACCATAACAATGAATGTGTTTACAATTACTCCGTGTAAAAAACTTAAAATAATTAATGTTTTCTGTTGTCTTATTTTAGAACCGTAATTATGTCTGAAAATAACCTATAACCTATACCTATGTAAATTTGATGACAATTTCAAACATTTTATTTAAAAGTCGTATGAAATGCATTACATCACTATCAAATACCGGTAATTTCGGGTTCACGGAGGTCACTGAGTCAGCTATTAGTCTTGTTTAACTATAGCCTAGACCGTGCTCATATTGATAAGTCGATATAAAAGAAAATGCCATATCTCAGTAAAAACAATATATACGAATTAACGCTATATAATGTGAAGTTTTAATATGCCCACACTTTTCTGTAACACGCTGTATAATATATTAACAGTCCTGTATATAAGCTGTCTCTGAGAAGGGTTGGGCCATAATCCACCACCCTGACCCAGTGCGACTTGGCAGACTTTTCATATCTTCGAGAACATTATGGAGAACTCTCAGATATGCTGGTTTTCACACGATGTTTACCTTCATCGTTAAAACAAGCGATAATGAACTAATGAATACACAAATAACCACGAAAATTTTAAAAGTATTTAATTAAAATTAAACACTTGATACGGCTTTTGTTGCGTTGTTTATTTTACTTTAAAACACTTTTATTACATAATTTTGAAACTTTAACACTACTATTATTTAACTTTAAACAGCGATAGCTCAGTGGTGAGTCCAACAGACTGCAATGCAGAGGGTCTCGGGTTCGAACCCACGTCGCGCACCTCTGACTTTCGGAAGTTATATGACATTTCGAAATGATGTGCGTATTGATTGACAATTATCGCCTGCTCCGTGCCTCGGAGAGCACGTTAAGCCGTCGGTCCCGGCTGCCATGAACATCTATGGCAGTCGTTATTGGGAGAGTGTCGACACAAAAGATCCCACTGGGTCGAAGTGTCGCCGGTCTGCACTGACTGGCTCCCACATAAGATACATTATTGAAGTTTACTACTATGTAAACTATTTAATTTAATTAAAACTATTTATATTTAAGTTTACACTTTGCCTCGACGTTTCGGTTGCTTTTTAGTTAGGAAGTCCGTAGTATTAGACACCCCTGTGCCTTGGAAAGTACGTAAAGCCGTTGGTCCTGCGCCTGATCTCTCTCCGGTCGTGTCGGATTGCCGTTCCATCGGATCACGAGAGTTAGGGAACAAAGAGTGCACTTGTGTTGGCGCACACACTTGTGCACTATATTATCTCCTGCGCAGATGTCCAGTCACCGTTAAGATTGGCCGCCGCGACCAAAACTCCGTCTGGAGGACATTATTATTACTTTTGTCTTACAATCATTTGCATTCCTTCGCTTTATAGTATTGATAAATATAATTACTAAGTGAATACGCCTTTCACAGAAAGGTGAAATTGAATAAACATGATGTATTTATGCATCATCTTTAACCTGCCGTTATCAATAAGAAAAATAATTAAATTTCATAACATTTTTATAAACAACGTCGTATGATTTTCGCTTATCTTTGAACATGGGGAAGGTCAGAGATATTTAATACCTATGTGACTATCTGTATACATATATACCTAACTAGCTGAACCGCGCAACTTCGTCTGCTTCACATAAGAGAATTTTCTCCGTTTTTGCAACATTTTTTATTGATGCTCCGCTCCTATTGGTCGTAACGTGATGTTATATAGCATATAGCCTTCCTCAATAAATGGGCTATCCAACACTAAAAGAATTTATCAATTCGAACGAGTAGTTCCTGAGATTAGCGCGTTCAACCAAACAAACAAACTCTTCAGCTTTAATTATTAGTATATATTTTTTATGTAATATTGTCTTACGTTTACGCGAATGTTTATACATTGAAATTAAATTATTATATACGGATTTTATCGCTGTTTATTTTAATCATATCTATAGTCTAGTGGAAGACTAATTATCTCTAGCTTTAACGGTGAAGGTAAACATCGTGAGGAAACCTGCATGTCTGAGAGTTCTCCATAATGTTCTCGAAGATATGTGAAGTCTGCCAACCCGCACTGGGCCCAGCGTAGTTGATTATGTCCTAACCCTTCTCACACTGAGAAGAGGCCCGTGCCCAACAGTGGGACAGTTTAATACAGGGCTAGTATTATTATAAGACTTAGATAATGAATTATAACCGTAAATCTCCTATCCTATCAGGTATTTCCAGGTCTAAGTCTAATTAATTAATTAGACTCATCAAGATAAATTGATGACACAATACTTATCACGTGAGGAATGAACGCATACCTACAACAAATACATATTTCTATATACATGTAATAAATATATGTGTTACAAAGGAAGATTACGTTATAAATATACACTTATGGATATGTAGATTACCTATATAATAACATATAATATATATAATACTAGATGTCCCTGTGTACTTCGTATCACCTATCCTAACGTTTTTTTTTATATTTTCTCACCGTTTAAACCTTCCCTGGACTACGACAAACATTTCAAAACCAAAATCAGCTAAATCGGCCCAGCCGTTCTCGAGTTTTAGCGAGACAAACGAACAGCAATTGATTTTTATATACATATATAGATATGCCCTGTATTTAACTGTCACATTACAAGGCACGGGCCTCTCAGTGTGAGAAGGTTTAGGCCATAGTCCACCGCGCTGGCCAAATGCGGATTGGCAGACTTCACATGTCTTCGAGAACATTATGGAGAACTCTCAGACATGCTGGTTTCCTCACAATGATTTCCTTCACCGTTAAAGCGAGCGATATTTAACTATTTATTACGCACAGAACTTCTTGGGATCGAACTCGAGGCCTCTCCGTGGCAGTCCAATAGTTCGCCCGCTAGGCTGTCGCTTCTTCTATTAATATTATGTGTATCTACAGTTATTAATTTGCTAAGAAATATTAAAATATATTATTAAACTCAAAGAGATTATGGTTTTCTCAATCCATAACAATGATTTATTTTCTTCATAATATTGTATGACGTTTACGCGAATGTATTGACATTAAACTACTGTATTTTTTATGTTTGAAACAATAAACCTATTCAAACTATTAAACTATTATTATAACGGCGCAAATATAGTAATTTAGTTGGAAATTACATTTTTGAGCCGTTTGGGGTGGAAACCCTCGGTTCACGGGGTCCGAGCGCTCGTATTTTGTACAGGGAGATCGCAAAACGCCTGATCGACGTTTCGCGTGATCAGAAGGCTGGTCTTTTCTTAGCCCAAAGAATCAGCATTGCCATTCAACGTGGCAATGCTGCCAGCCTTCTGGGCACTTTTACAGTCGACAGCGATGCTGAGGTATTTTACGACGCTGCTTTTTTGTGCTATTCCTTTTTATTCTGCTTTTCTTATAAGTTAAACTAGATGTTCCTGCGGTTTCACCCGCGTTTATCGTTACTGCGCCGCGGTGGGTCGTAGCGTGATGTTATATAGCCTTTAGACTTCCTCTATAATTAGGCTATCCAACACTAAAATAGTTTTTCAAATCGAACCCGTAGTTCCTGAGATTAGCGCGTTCAACCAAACAAATAAACTCTTCAGCATTATAATAGATAATAATGTTGTTTTTCTGTTTGTTGCAGTAATACTCCTGCTGTCAGCCACGTTCGTGCTCAGTATGATCGGCACTGTATTCTTCTGCTTCACAAATACTATTAATGACGCCATTCTGTCTGTAAGTATGTTATATATAGCGATAGCTCAGTGGGGAGACCAACAGACTGCAAAGCAAAGGGTCTCGGGTTCGATCCCACGTCGCGCACCTCTGACTTTCGAAAGTTATATGACTTTTCGAAATTATGTGCGTATTGATTGACAATTATCGCCTTCTCCGTGCCTCGGAGAGCACGTTAAGCCGTCGGTCCCAGCTGCCATGAACATCTACGGCGGTCGTTATTGGGAGAGTGTCGACACAAAAGATCCCACTGGGTCGAAGTGTCGCCGGTCTGCACTGACTGGCCCCCACATAAGATACATACATACATGTTATATATAAATAACTAGATATTCCCGCGGTTTCGCGCCGCCCTCGTGAGTCGTAGCGTGGTTTTATATAGCCTATAGCCTTCCTCGATAAACAGGCTATCCAACACTAAAATAATGTTTCAATTCGAATCAGTAATTCCTGAGATTAGCGCGTTCAATCAAACAAACAAACTCTTGAGCTTTATAATATTAGTATAGATATCAGCCCTGTGTTAAACTGTCCCACTGCTGGGCACAGGTTTCTTCTCAGTATGACAATGGTTTGGCCATAGTCCACCACGCTGGCCTAGTGTGGTTTGGCAGACTTCACATATCGTCAAGAACTTTATGGAGAACTCTTAGACATGCAGGTGTTATTACGATGTTAACGATAATTTACTATTTAAAACGCAGATAATTTCGAAAGGTCAGAGAAGCACGCCATAGGATCGAACTCGAGACCTCTGCGTGACAGTCCAACGGCATCGGTCTCCCACGATATTATTATACATACAGGCTCCTTAGTTTTATATAAAAGGTTTAAAACGGTTTAAATTGATGTACTTTTCCGTTTTTAAAGGCTAAATATTTCATAATATATGCTGCATTTATCAATAGATATGAATCTCTTATTCTCCTATATACAATAAAAAAAATGAGACGTTGAAAAACAAACAGCTAACAAAGATAAGACTCCACATTCGTGAGATTCGATTCGAAAGTTAGAACTTATCTTATCTTGTTACGGGGGCCAGTCAGTGTAGACCGGCGACACTTCGACCCAGTGGGATCTTTTGTGTCGAAGTTAGAACTTAGTAGTCTTACAAAATATTATTCGAATAATTGTTAATTATTAATCTATACTAATATTATGAAGCTGAAGCGTTTGTTTGTTTGATTGGTTGAACGCGCTAATCTCAGGAACTACTGGTTCGAATTGAAACATATTTTATTGTTGGATAGCTTATTTATCGAGGAAGGCTATAGGCTATATAACAACACGCTACGATCCACGGCGACGGCGCAGTAATTATAAACGCGGGTGAAACCGCGGGCACATCTAGTTGTTTTATATATCGACCCTTCGAGGAAGAAATGTTGTAAAAGGTATTTTGGCTAAAATTAGTTATTGTTGAACCTTTATTCAGAGTCTCGAGCTACATCCACCTGTGTATTTGAAATGTTGATATTTGCAAGAAAAATGGTTTTACTAACCACAAAATACAGTAAAATAAAACTTTTATTTAGAAAGTAATTGTGTTAATAATACTTAACACCAATACTGTAAAACATTTAATTTTATATGAAATTATATGTTTTACAGTATTGGTGGTGAAGGACACTAGTTGACCACCGCAACTTCGTCTGCTTCACATAAGAGAATTTTCCCTATTTTCCACAACATTTCTCATTGACACTCCGCACCTTTTGGTCGTAGCATGATGTTATATAGCCTTTCTCGATAAATGGGCTATCCAACACTAAAAGAATTTTCAATTCGGACCAGTAGTTCGTGAGATTAGCGCGTTCAACCAAACAAACAAACAAACGAACTCTTTAGCTTTATAATATTAATATAGATAAAGAGCAGAAAAACGACGTTCACCTATTTTCATTGTTTTATTACAGTATTCAAAACGAAAATGTAAAGAATAACTAAAACTGAATATTTTGGTTTCAGGCTCTTCTGAAAAGTAGTGGGTATTTTAGCTTTTTACGTTTAATCCTCGAAGGGTCGATGTATTAATCCATTCTCCTGTTTCTCAGAGCATGGTGATAAGAAACAACTCGCTGGCGTATTCAATATGGAGGCGGCCCAACGTCCAACCCCTGATGAAGGTCCATCTCTTCAACTACACCAACTGGGAGCGCGTCAAACAGGGCCTGGACCAGAAACTACATGTTAAAGAAGTGGGGCCTTATGTCTATTCGTAAGTACATTTATTTTGCAAACGACCTACCTGGCATTGACGTATCTTGGGTTATTTTCCATGGGTTCCTGGCCTGTAAACAGTAAACATATACAATTAATCCCTATAGATTCTGGGATGAGCTCCAGACAATTCTAAGTTGGGTATCAGACAATTTTGGAATGGGTATCAAACAATTTTAGGGTGGGTATCACATCATTTTCAGTATACATTTGATGATTATAGAACTCTACTCTGAAGATATTTTGTCACGAAAGTTAAATTTAACATGTCAAGTCTTAGAATACTAGACATAATTTAAAATCTTTTGTGTATGGCCATCGGTGTGCCATTGCGGATCAATAAGTTAAGTAAAATATAAAACGTTATAGTACACGTTTACGCAAAAGTTGAATATTATTGTAAGTATACGAACATATGGTTTGTAACTAAAGATAATATACAATTCATTGGTTCATAGTTCACGTTAATTATAAAAAATATTGCTATCTAACGTGTATATGTGTGTGTGTGTTATCAGTGAAAATATATTAACATATTACGAATGCGTGGACACACAGTTTACAATATATTATATAACTAGATGTGCCCGCGATTTCACTCGCGTTTATGGTTACTGCGCCGCCCCCGTGGGTTGTAGCGTGATGTTATATAGCCTATAGCCTTCCTCGATAAATAGGCTATCGAACACTAAAAGAATTTTTCAATTCGAACCAGTAGTTCCTGAGATTAGCGCATTCAACCAAACAAACAAACTTTTCAGCTTTATAATATTAGTATAGATGTGTATTGAACTATGTGAATGAGGTTACAACTTTCTGCAAAAATGCCGTAGTGGTTTAAATGGTGGCCTCGTCATGACTACTGCGCTCAGTGTTGTGGGTTCGATCCTCAAACAGCACAAACAATTGTGTCATCCACAAATAGGTGCACCGAGTCTGAATGTTCTTTGTGTCCGTTGTTTGAATGTTTTTGAAGTCGCTCGCGACACAGGAACTGCATATTAAGCGAAGTTGTGTTTAAAAGAATACTGACAATATTGTCAGAGGCAGAGGTGTGGTAAAACTAAAGTTTATCAGGTATGGTTTATGTTGTACATAGGGCGAGAGTTTTGTCATGCAAACCACATTTTAAAACATTAGGCATGCTTCCTCTGACCTGTACGTATATTCTTGTGATTTCTGTTTTTGTAAAACCTACCCATACCTTTTCATCAAGGCCATGGATAAATATCCGAGAAATACTAGGCATCCTAATAGGTTAATTCTAGAGTCCATTCCGAGAACTACAATATATAAAAATAATTGTTACTGTATATGCATAGCTATGTATAAGAAAGTTCGTTTTAAGAAACATCTTAAGACATAGCTACTAGAAAAGTCATATTATTCTCTTAAGGAGTTTCTACATTATGTATGTATGTATCTTATGTGGGGGCCAGTCAGTGCAGACCGGCAACACTTCCACCCAGTGGGATCTTTTGTGGCGACACTCTCCCAATAACGATTGCCATAGATGTTCATAGCAGCCGGGACCGACGGCTTAACGTGCTCTACGAGGCACGGAGCAGGCGATAATTGTCAATCAATACGCACATAATTTTGAAAAGTCATATAACTTCCGAAAGTCAGAGGTGCGCGACGTGGGTTCGAACCCGAGACCCTCTGCATTGCAGTCTGTTGGTCTCCTCACTGAGCTATCGCTGCTCAGCCATTAAATAATTTATTATATATTAATATATTACAAATGGTTTTTAAATAACATTGTCACTAATTTAATTTAATTATCATACCTATGCAATAATCTGAATTATTTTAAAAATGTAAAACATTTCGCATGCCACATTGTGACTTAATGGAAGAGCTAAATGTATAAATTCCACAACATCCGTAAATGTACTCCATTTTCTGTGAAATAAATATCATTTATCATTTATCGGCACAGTTCCAGACTGTATGCTGCTACTGAAAATTTCTGCACAGAATGGGTTTTCGGTCAAGATTTTTTTGTTAATATCATAGAATGCCTGTGGCATTACAAAAAGAAACAACGCGGGGTCAGCAAACTTGCCCAGCAGACGACAATATCACACAATGTCCTCGAGATCGAATTTCCGTCTCGGCACCCCCTGCCTTCCAACTATATCTTATTCTTACGGCTTCTAGGCAGCGTATCAAGATAAAACACACACGAGATTTTAAGTTGGAACTCCAGCAATACAACTGTAAAAACTGCATTCAATTGCGGGTAATAGTTTTTGCGTGACAAACGTACCGACACTCAGACAAAACTTCTAAAAATACCTGTTCTATAGAACTTATAAAGATGCTTAACAGATATTTTCTTAAGAATCTCCTACTAGCTTTTGTCAACGACTTCATTCGGGACCCTACGTCCTTTTCTGTACCCCTGACAAAGTGTATACGAAATAACATGATGATCGGTCGAGTAGTTTAAGCGTGCAAGCGTAATAAGGAAACAAACACACATGAGTATTTATATTTTCTTTGTGATTTAAAGATTACTAGTAATTTAGGTTTTAAATTACCGATATTCTTGCTAACCCACTCCAAGTAAGCTAGAAAGCTTGTATTAGGAGTGGGTTCTCGTCAGTAGTGCAATGGGTGGGATTCGAACCCGCGAGCTCCCAATCGCAAGTCCAGTGCATTATCCATTGGGCTTCGGCCGCTGTAATAATCAGCCATTTGCATTTTATTATATGTATACATATGCGCTGGTTCAACGAGATATTTTTCGCGTAAAACATTATACACGTGCACAAGCTAGATAAAGACTATCCTATCATGTGTTATTACGTCTAAAAATAAAACTATACGATAGTAATAAATAGATAATCTATGGGAAATTGCGCTACGGGTGGTATATTGCATTTTAGGTTATGTGCGATGTTCGCAATCAATAATATTTGGAAGGAGTGGTTACAGTGCTTATGTCATTACAACAATTATACAAAGCCTACATAAAGCCTATGTCTGCACATAAGAGAAATTGAAGAAACATAATGTGAGGCGTCTTTATCAAATTTCAAAAGCAAAAGCGTATTATCATTCACCGTCTTTAAAAAAAAATAGAATAGCTATAGAAATCAAAACAATCAATTTTAAATTATATAAATGTTACGGCTAATAGCCGAAGTACGGCTACACCTAGTTTTAGCCGGCTAAACTCAAAAGAAACCTAACATAACCTAACCGCATGTGGCCGGCTGCACCTAGTTGTAACCGGCTAATCTTAAGTTTATGTTCACACCCACCTTTAGCCGTAACATATATATCACACTGTATGTTTGTGCGCGCATCACGCAAAATTTACTGTACGAAATTGAATTGGTTTTAACTATTGTGTTACTAAATGTCTAACTTAGTATTTGGTGCATTTCATCTTGATACGTCGCCTAAAAGTCGAGAGATATGTGTAGATCAGCTTCTTTTTACATGTATATAATATCAGCCTCGTATTAAACTGTCCCTCTGCTGGGCACGGGCCTCTTCTCAGTGTGAGAAGGTTTAGGCGATAGTCCACCACGCTGGCCCACTGCGGGTTAACAGACTTTACTTATCTTTGAGAACATTAAGAAGAAATCTCAGACATGCAGTTTTGCTCACGATGTTTTCCTTCACCGTTAAAACGAGAATTAACTATTTAATACACACATAACTTCGAAACGTCTCAGATGCGTGCCTTAGGTTTAAATTCGAGACTTCTGCGTGGCAGTCCAACGGTCGCCTGGGCTAACAAGGCCATCGCTGCTGTCCCATGTACCAAACACCAAAACAATTACTTCGGTGTAGAATTTTAGTCTCTAAAACATCTTATCTTATCTTATGTGGGGGCCAGTCAGTGCAGACCGGCGACACTTCGACCCAGTGGGATCTTTTGTGTCGACATTCTCCCAATAACGACTGCCATAGATGTTCATGGCAGCCGGGACCGACGGCTTAACGTGCTCTCCGAGGCACGAAGCAGGCGATAATTGTCAATCAATACGCACATAATTTCGAAAAGTTATATAACTTCCGAAAGTCAGAGGTTCGCGACGTGGGTTCGAACCCGAGACCCTCTGCATTGCAGTCTGTTAGTCTCCCCACTGAGCTATCGCTGCTCTGTGATCTAATCTATCTATCGTGTGCTCTAAAACATAGAGATAGTGTATGTTTTTACGCGCATCACACTAAATCTACTGCAGGAAATTGTATGTGGGCTTTTCAGTTGTATTGCTAGTGGTCTAATGAGGTCTAGTGAAGTCTGGTGCATGTTTCATTTTGGTAGGCCGCTTAGATGTCGATATTATGTGTGTAAATTAGCTTGTCCCTGCATGTAAAGTAAGAAAAATATATATAAGTATGTACTTCTAAATTCCACGCCTACGAAGTCGTAGACAACTTGTATACTAATACAATAAATATAATGATAATATTTGTTATCTAGTTTAGATTAAAAATCTTGTAGGACCACAACACCTTAAACCCATTACTCCGTGTAAACCTCCAAATTTTTTGGATATTTGTTTTTGACATGAAATACCTCTAACAGAGAAACATCACATACACACAACTCCATCTAGCCCAAACTAAGCAGAGCTTGTACTATGGGTATATATGTATGGGTGGTATTCCAGACCAAGACAAACATCCATGTTCATGCACACAAATGTTTGACTTGTGCGGGAATCGAACCCGCGACCTCAGGCGTGGCAGTCGGTTACACTTACCACTACGCCATCGAGGCCGACTAATTATTAAACGCTCTATATCAAACTACGTCAATAACGCAACGGTAGTGAATGCAACTGTTGTTAGTGCAAGAGATCTTAAGGTTCAGGTACGGGTCAGGCAAATTTTAATTACGTTTTTCTACCAAGAATTTCTCATTAGCAGCTCAAATTCTCAACATTCCTTAACAGTATGCTCTCTATTGAGCGACTCTTGAAACGTTTCTAGCGATATTTTCTCTCTGCCTACCCCTTCGGGAAAATGGTGTAAGACTGTATACTAATATCATAAAGCTAAAGAGTTTGTTTGTTTGTTTGGTTGAACACGCTAATCTCAGGAACTACTAGTTCAAATTGAAAAATTATTTTAGTGTTGGATAGCCCATTTATCGAGGAAGATTATAATAGGCTATATAACATTACGCTACGACCAATAGGAGCGGAGCATCAATGAAAAATGTTGCAAATATGGGGAAAATTCTCTTATGTGAAGCAGACGAAGTTGCGCGGGTCGGCTAGTATATCGATAATTATTGTAATAAACAACAACATTGCGTAAACAATGTGACGGAATGTTATAAACGAATTAATACGTGACGTAATGCTATTTATTTCATTCATTAATCTGATGGCTATACATCAAAGTCTGTTTTTACGAGTACGTCAATATAGTGTATGACGACTACTATTTACGGCTGAAGCAAAGTGCAGTCGGAGATAACCTATTATACAGGCAGCCATAATAGAAATTATTTGATAATTAGTTCGATATTTGATTAGAGCGTATACGCCTTCCAGACTGTTCCGATTGGCAACGTCGTAAATAATTGTCATATTTAGAGAATTACACATGAATTTTATTTACAATCCTTTAGTTAATATTATAAATGTGAGTTTGTTTGTTACGCTTTCAAGCCTTAACTACTCGACCGATCATAATGAAATTTCACATACACGTTCTCAGTGGAATAGAAAAGTTTTTTTACGTGGGGCAATGCATTGACGCACACTTATCCCTCCTCGGGGTAGAGCGGAGGAGTTATATCGAACTCACCGGGGTAAAAGAAAGATGGTAATGATGATAATTGACCTCCCGGTAATACCGCAAATGTCGGGTCTGCGCGAATCACTTTCACATGCAGTCGCGACCCCGCCGAATCCTTCCCCCTTTTTTATTTTTTTTTTTTTTTTTTTTTTTTTTTTTTTTACGTGGGGGAATGCTTGATGCATACCCCTCCGCGGGGGCGGGCGGAGGGGTTATGTCGGACTCGCCGGGGTAAAAGAAAGATGTTAAGAAGAAAATGTACCTCCCGGAATACCGACTAAACCTACCACGGTGTTCCTCGACAAAACCACTATCGACGGGGCCGCGCGAATCACTTTCGCATGCGGTCGCGACCCCGCCGAGGTTTCGGCCCGCCGTATGAAACGGCAGGCCACTACGCAAAAGACCTACCCAAAGGCACTTCTCACAATAGTATCCCTACTGTCCCCCCTAGAGGGGAGACGGACTCGAAACAACAGAGGCGCGCGTGGGAACACGCACGCCGCCTCTCGGACCTGGTGCTGAACGGATGGCGGGCAGGCCTTCCCCCTTTTTTATTATCTTAACCTACCTTTACGCGAGCAAACCCGCGGTCGATATCTAGTATAATATACATTATTACTACACTAATTAAACTAATATATTAAAATTATTATTAATATACTAATAATTATAAAAAAATATTTATACCAGCCCATCAAAATCCTATCTTTATAGTTTAGATCTATTAGGTTTCATATGTAGCAATAGTATAAAAGCAGCGATAGCTCAGTCCGTGTCGTCGGCGTCATTTGTTACGCCGACGACACGCTTGTCACGGCGAGGGGTAAGTCGCACCGGGCGGCGGCCATACTGGCGACCGCTGGGGTCGCACAAGTCGTTGGTCGTATCCGGCGGTTGGGTTCGAGGTGGCCCTGTCCAAGTCCGAGGCCGTTTGTTTTCACGGCCCTCGGAACCGGCCACCTCCAGGGGCCCATATTATGGTAGGAGGGGTCCGACTCGGCGTCGAGTCGACCCTGAAATATTTGGGTCTCTTGCTCGACAGCCGATGGGACTTTACAGCCCATTTTCGACGTTTGGCCCCCATTCTTCGGGGCGCTGCAGGCGCGCTCTCGCGCCTGCTGCCCAACCTCGGGGGGCCAAACACCTCCTGCCGGAGGCTCTACGAGGGGGTCGTGCGGTCCATGGCCCTGTATAGGGCCCCAGTTTGGGCAGACAACCTGACGGCCCGAAACATTTCGGCACTTCGTGCACCACAGCGCGCCATGGCCGTCAGGTTGATAAGAGGTTACCGCACGATCTCGTTCGAGGCTGCGAGCCTCCTCGCCGGATCGATGCCATGGGACCTGGAAGCGGCGCTCCTGGCGTCGCTCTATCGGAGGCGCTAGCTCGGGGCGAAGGACCGGCTCTTCCCGCTCTCGAGGCGGCGAGGTCCGAGCTCCGCCAGGTCCTAGTGGCGAATTGGAAGGAGCGACTTGTGCACCCCAGTGCCGGGCACGCCACGATCGTGGTGGTAAGTCCCGTGTTTGAGGAGTGGCTGGAGAGGCGCCATGGCGCCCTCACCTTCCGGCTGACACAGGTAATGACTGGCCACGGTTGTTTTGGCCAGTTCCTGTGTCGTATACGCCGGCAAGAGACGCCCGGTTGTCACCACTGCGGCGACTGCCGCGACGTTGTTGAGGACACGGCGCTACACACCTTGGCGGTTTGCCCCGCCTGGGCATCGCAGCGCCGTGAGTTGATCGCGGCAGTCGGATTGGTTGCCCTCTCGCTCCCGGCCGTAGTTCAGTCTATGGTCCGGAGTGAGAGGTCGTAGAACGCCGTCGCCTCCTTCTGTGAGGAAGTCATTTCCATCAAGGAGGCGGCGGAGCGGGAGAGAGAGCGTTTGAACCCTCTCCCCAACCGCTGAGGTTTGACCTGGGGTGGCGGGCTTTGTGGGCCTGCCCGCCATCCGTTCAGCACCAGGTCCGAGAGGCGGCGTGCGTGTTCCCACGCGCGCCTCTGTTGTTTCGAGTCCGTCTCCCCTCCAGGGGGGACAGTAGGGAGTGTTAGAAGTGCCTTTGGGTAGATCTTTCGGGTAGTGGCCTGCCGTTTCATACGGCGGGCCGAAACCTCGGCGGGGTCGCGACCGCATGCGAAAGTGATTAGCGCGGCCCCGTCGATAGTGGTTTTGTCGAGGAACACCGTGGTAGGTTTAGTCGGTATTCCAGGAGGTACTTCATCTTTTCAACATCTTTATTTTACCCCGGCGAGTCCGACATAACCCCTCCGCCCGCCCCCGCGGAGGGGTATGCGTCACGCATTCCGGCAAGTAAAAAAAAAAAAAAAAAATCCGGTAAGTATATGACTTTTCGAAATTATGTGCATATTGATTGACAATTATCGCCTGCTCCGTGCCTCGGAGAGCACGTTAAGCCGTCGGTCCCGGCTGCCATGAACATCTATGGCAGTCGTTATTGGGAAAGTCAGTACCCTCTAATATCCTGACACTGGTCTAGCCTTAGGGTATCGTTAGCCTTCGGATTGCAGAGGTCAGGTGGCAGCCGCTCTGTGTAAAAACTGATATCCAGTCAAATCCGGTTAGACCAGAAAAGCCGACCCCAAGTGACTCGGGAATAATAAAGGCTAAGAGAGAAGATATTTTTTCATGTACATATTGTTTTAATTTTGTTTTGAATAAAGACACACTTTCACACATTTTTATTTCATTTGGCAGTTTATTATATCTCTTGACCCCGTCGTAAAAAATATTTCTTTTAGCGTACTCAGTTCTTGGCATAATAAGTGCCAGTTTATGTGTGTTTCTTAGGTTATGTTTCAGGACACTAAAAATATATTAGTGCCTTAAAACATAGGGCCACACATCCCACAACATGGTGCTGTGGCAGTGGAAGGCTATAAAAGCCTCTACGCTATTTGAGCAGTCACAAATAAAATGGCTCTCATAACATTAAGATTCGATTCTCGTTATCGTTTGGAAAACTACTACTTTTGTTGTATGCGTGGATTATTTGTATTATACCAACGTAATATCGAATTATTGTCGCACAATCGTTTTTCGCACTAGCGTGATGTCTGTCATTCGGACTATGGTGAGTCGCAATACAGTTCTGTCGCACTAGCGTTAATCGCACTTCAGTTTGTCGCACTCACATAGTGCACTCGTGATATCGTAACAAACAAACTCACATTCGAATTTATAATATTAATTTGGATTAGTTAGGAAGTTAGGATTCTAAGTCACCATTTTAATAAAGTAAACTAGGCTTTTGAATTTTATGAAGGTACCGTCATCAGATAACACGTAATAGGGGCCTGTCTATTGACCTGTACCGTTTTTTATATGCCGTACTGCTATAAGAATTGCCGTACTGGAAAACCTCCAATAAGAAAATATCAGATTCTTAATATAAGAATTAATTAAATGATTACACCACCGGTGTAATGACTTAATGATTAATGATTACGCCACTGGTGTAATGACTTAAGTGCTCATCTCATCACTACTGATATACTGCGTATTTTGGGTTTGGTTATAAAACTAGCAGAACCGGCTTTAAAAAAATCATAAAAATGTGTCGAGCCGTTTCGGAGAAGTGCGACCACAAACACCGTGACACGAGATTTTTATATATAAGAAGATAATAATATCAGTACCTGTATATAAACTGTCTAACTGCTGGGCACGAGCCTCTTTTCAGAGTGAGAAAGGGCAGGCTATAGTCCACCACGCTGGTCCAGTGCGGGTTGGCAAACTACACATGTCTTCGAGAACATTATGGTGAACTCTCAGACATGCAGGTTTCCTTCACCGTTAAAGCAAGCAATAATTAAGTAATTAATACGCACATAATTTTAAAAATGCAGAGAGTCGGCTCTCTGACTTTTCAAAGTATCCTTGTCTTAGCCTTTGTATTGGAAACGAGACTTCTGCGTGGCCAGTTCAACGGTTACCCACTAGGTATCGCGGTTCAGTTATTCTATGACAAGCAAATGCGATTCAAAAGATTGGCCGAAAGTTTCATGCAAGCCTTTTATTTTTAAAAAGACTTCTCCGCTCTAGGAACATTTCCTGTGTCGCGAGGGTTACAAAAATTCAAACAACGGAGACAAATAACACCCAGACTCAGAACAATCATTTTTGGATCACACAAAGTTTTGTCCCGTGAAGGATTCAAACTAACGACACTTGGCGCAATGACAGTGGCGCGTCACCCACTTAAACCAGTATGCCACCCGTGTGAACCTAGCAAATAACTTAAATGTAACTTTAGTAACTTTGATAAACTAAATACTATACTTTGTCGTTCATAAGTGTTACTTTGTAACCTAAATGTCTCAATGATCTATTACATTGAATCAATTGTGTAAGCCACATATTTATTCTGAATCTCGGTGTTGTATTATTAATTGTTACAAGGCTTTTTCAGACATAATCGACATAAAGAAAAGCAAAAATGCAACCACTATTTAAAAAAAAGATTGTGTATACATGAGTAGTCTCACATCTATCTCCCTGAAAGGCTAATTTCAGGGAGATATCCAACACTAACAGATTTTTCAATTCGAACCAGTAGTGCCTGAGATTAGCGCGTTCAACCAAACAAACAAGCTCTTCAGCTTTATAATATTAGTATAGATAGTATAGATACTATTTTTTATTGCATATCTTTTCGAGGGTATAGGCGAGAGATTATTTATTTATTTATAGGCGGTATAATAAAAGAAACTCATTTGTATATTAAAATAACACATCGAATTGTCAATTTCAATCTATTACAATTAAGTATGTACGGCAAATGCAGTAAAGTATGTCGATAATTTTATTAACCGCTATTTTCCTATGCTTATTATTAGGTAATATATTTTCAGACAATTTTGAGCTTTCAGTGTCGAATTAGAGTGATGTCGAACTTCAGTGATCCGCACTAGCGTTAATCGGACTTTAGTTTGTCACACTCACATAGTGCACTCAGGCATATTTACAGGATATACATTCACATAAAATTAACAATTATCAAAGTGCATTTGCTACCCCAATTACAAATATGCACAGCACGACAAGAAAAAAACATACAAAAAAAAATGTACAAAAGATAAATGCAACAAATAAGGCCAACAGGAAAAACAATATTTACATGAAAATTACCAACTACAAGATTATGTATGTAAATATCTAAACTAGGAACAAAAGCACACAATATAATTATTTATTTATATAACAAAAACATTGAACTAATTAGCAACTAGTGTTCAACAGACAAATCATTTTTAATCACCCAATTACGAATGTTGCCGCTCAAATAATTAAATTGCCAAATAGTAATTTAGAACCTCATTTGATAATGCATATTTTTTTGTACATCTATTTGCTTTGTTTGTCTACATTGATAGCAAAAATGTGTCATATAAACTATTATATGATTACATTTGCCCAGCAATTGAATTAAACTGTCCCACTGCTGGGCACGGGCCTCTTCGCAGTATGAGAAAGGTTACGCCATAGTCCACCACGCGAGAGTTAGGCCATAATCCAGTATATAAAAAAAAATAAACGCTTGCTTTAACGGTGAAAGAAAACACCATGAGAAAACGTCCATGTCTGAGAGCTCCATTATGTTTTCGAAGATATGTGAAGCCCGCAAATCCGTACTGGGCCAGCGTAATGGACTATGGGCTTACCCTTCTCACACTGAGAAGAGGCCCGTGCCTAAGCGGAACAGTTTATAAACAGGAAATATATTATATTTTATATTATTAATACTTGGAAATCGTTTAGTAAACATTATTAGAGAATCATGTTTACATTCATTAGAAGTCTGATAATACAAGACAGAGTAAGATAGAGTTAGAAAGCGTTAGATATAATACATTAATGTATTCTAGTCAAAACATGTATAACTCCTCCGTGGCGCAGCGGTAGTGAATGCGACTGCTGTGCATGAGTCCTCAGGTTCGAATCCCGGGTCGGGCCAAAAAAAGTTATTGGATTTTTCTGTTAAGAAATCTCAATAGCAGCCCGGAGTTAGGAAGTTGGTGGTGTTAGACACCTCCGTGCCTCGGAAAGCACGTAAAACCGTTGGTCCTGCACCTGATCTCTCTCCGGTCATGTGGGATTACCGTCCCATCGGATCATGAGAGTTAAGGAACAGAGAGTGCACTTGTGTTTGCGCACACACTTGTGCACTATAATATCTCCTGCGCAGATGCCCAGTCACCGTTCAGACTGGCCGCCGTGACCGAAATTCGGTCTGGAGGACATTATTAATGTCAAACTTCGATATAACGCCGTAATGGCCATATTATTAAAACAATTATTATTCTACATACATCGTCTCACTCCTATATATCCAAATGAGTAAGTAGAGGTGAATGGCACCTACATATCGCACTCTTAATAAAACAGCGACTTAACTCGAAATTTGAAAGTAAGGCAATTTGATCTCTAATTGTATATGTTAAATTCTAATATTATATTTGTGTTAAATCTTTGCAATAGAGTTCAAATTTGTTTAATCCAAAATACTGAGATAAGTCTCTGTTTTATTAAGTGCGATATGTACATTATGTCAGTTGTTTTTGGGTCCCTCGTCATAGCTAGCCTATTATCATCTTGGTCAGTAACAGATACTGGGCTTCTACTCAAAATTTCTTGAGAGCAAAAACACTGCCCACCTCATTAAGCGAACCGGTCGCATTCACTACAACTACGTCACCTAACAATCTTGCTTCTAGTTGTAGATTATTGTATTATAGTGTAAGCGACTGCCACACCCTAGGTCGCGGGTTCGATTCCCGCACAAGTCAAACATTTGTGTGCATGGACATGGATGTTTGACTTGGTCTGGGTGTTTCTATGTATAATATGCATGTATTTACAAAAAGAAGTATATATGTATGTTAATTGTTGTTGAGCAGCGATAGCTCAGTGGGGAGACCAACAGACTGCAATGCAGAGGGTCTCGGGTTCGAACCCAAGTCGCGCACCTCTGACTTTCGGAAGTTATATGACTTTTCGAAATTATGTGCGTATTGATTGACAATTATCGCCTGCTCCGTGCCTCGGAGAGCACGATAAGCCGTCGGTCCCGGCTGCCATGAACATCTATGGCAGTCATTATTGGGAGAGTGTCGACACAAAAGATCCCACTGGGTCGAAGTGTCGCCGGTCTGCACTGACTGGCCTCCACATAAGATACATACATACATATATGTATGTTTATCCATTGTCTAGTACAAGCTCTGCTTAGTTTGGGCTAGATGGTGCTGTGTGTATGTGATAGAGCAGAATAGAATAGAAAATTGCTTTTTTAATGTTTTGTAAGAGATTTTGTTAAATTAATATTGTTAAGCGAGCAATATAAAAACGTCCCATTTAGAGCCTTCACTTTGCGTGTGATAGAAATGTGACTGTGTCTTTTCTGTGTATTATATAATTTGTACATACTGGATTACACGGTAGTGATTTTAACTGGTCGTCTCGCAAGTGCCACTACGACGAGGGTTGTAGGTTCTAATTGAAACAAAAATAATATAATACAAACTATATAATAAACTGCCAGATGAATTAAGGGAATGTGAGAATATGACCATTTTAAAAGAAATATTAACAGATATATAATTAAAAACCTATATTAAAATATTATACTTTCACTATATAAAAAAAGAACATGCGTAAAGTGCACAATTAATAAAAAGAAATTGATAACAACAATAAACAACTAAATTACCATCATCTTTTGTTATCAAACGTACTTAATAGGAATCGGAACCATATTTTTTTGAGTCAATGGTGAAGACAACGCCGAGCGTAAGACAAATAATGACAGAGCTCGTGCGGCGCATATCCAAATCGGCGCGCGGCCGCCATAGTAAAATTGTATGGAAGATTTTAAGTACTTTTTTGATAAATATGTGTCTTTATTGTCAACCAATAACTTAAATATTTGGGACGGACAAATTGTAATTTAACTATTTATGTTTCGTTTAAGCTATAAAATAGGATAGATTTCTACTGTTATAATCTAAAAATCACGTAACACGAGCTTACGTTTTTGCATTTTTCGTGAAAATTTACGTATTTTTGTAGGTGAAATTATTAATTATTTTAAGTTCTTTACACGGAATAATTGTAAACACATTCATTGTTATGGTAAAAATATATTTTATATTTGTATTAAACACAACGTGTTGATTTTATTCACTTAACTGTGACCGCCTGTTTTGGCATATTTCGCTCGGCGCAATCTTAATATGATATATCATTCGTTAATATGATTACGATCGTATTACTGTTTACTTTACTTTCAATATTATGTTATGCTCGTTAAGTGAACTGTAATGTTCTTTTTAAACCTAATTTGTGTAATCTACATATAAATGGTTGTTCCGAGTCTGGGTGTTCTTTGTGTCCGTTGTGTGAATGTTTGTAAAGTCCTCCGCGACACAGGCATTATGCCTAATGTGAGACTAGTCTTTTAAAAAGAAAGAAAAATACTAAAATATATCATGTATTACACAGGAACACAGTAAAACTCTTTTTTTAATGTTATTAGATAATATTGTCTTCTATTTACGCGAATATTATTCATTGAAATTAAACTGCTATATACGGATTTTATCGCGTTGTTTATTTGACACTATATTATCAAATTTTGAAAATTGTTTCACTACTACTACTATTAAACTTTACTAATTTTTAAGCTAATTAAATTATTATTAAACTATTTAGATTTAATTTATTTTTACTTTTACACTTTCCCCGACGTTTCGGTTGCTTTTCAGCAGCCATGGTCACGGGGAGACTAAGATGGCAGTTGTCTCAATGTTCCAGTGTAGTTATTTCAAAGTACCCGAACATAATTTAATCATTGGTGTTTCTATTTACGCAGAATGAGCTCAAAGTATCATGAAGTCTAGCTGTGGTTTGCTTCTTCTTGGGTTTGACTATTTTTATTACTGGATCCCAAGCTGGTGGTACATTCCAACCATCTTCTCTATTAAAATTAGGATGTTTTTTGATTTCAATAGCCTCGCGAAGCATCCTTGGTAGGAATCGGTGTTCTTTAGCGAGAATCTGTGGTTTGTCAAATCTCAGGTAGTGGTTGGTCCCCTGTTGCACATGTTCACACACAGCAGACTTCAACGAGCGTTGGTGTTTTACATCAGCTATGTGTTCTTTTATGCGGGTGCCTATGTTTCTCTTGGTTTGACCAATGTATGAGAGTCCGCAGTCACAATCTATTTTATAGACCCCTGCATCTTGTAAAGGTAGTTGGCACTTGACGGATGGTAAAAATTGACTTATCTTCGTTGGCGGCTTGAAGTATGTGTTGATTGAAGCTCGCTTCAAGATGTAGCCAATCTTGTCAGTGACACCCCTTACATAAGGCAGTATAGCAGGCTGGCGCTCGACTGTGGCTGGCTTTTCTCGGGATCTGTGACAGCGGCGCGGCTGTTGGAGCTTGTTGTCTTGCAGTACTTGCTTGACATGTTGAAGCTCGGCGTCCAGGTGTTTCTTGTCACAGATCCCATGGGCTCTCTGAAACAAACACATTCCCACGGTAGCTAACTGTTTAGGATGGTGGTGAGATTCACCGTTTAAGTACCTATTTGTATGGGTCTTTTAATAACTACACTGGAACATTGAGACAACTGCCATCTTAGTCTCCCCGTGACCATGGCTGCTGAAAAGCAACCGAAACGTCGGGGAAAGTGTAAAAGTAAAAATAAATTAAATCTAAATAGTTTAATAATAATTTAATTAGCTTAAAAATTAGTAAAGTTTAATAGTAGTAGTAGTGAAACAATTTTCAAAATTTGATAATATAGTGTCAAATAAACAACGCGATAAAATCCGTATATAGCAGTTTAATTTCAATGTTATTAGATACTAAAGAAGTTATATGTTTTTAATAACCGTTGTCTTTCTTTGTCACAGGCAGCAGTTGGAGCGAGTAAACATAAAATTCAAAGGAGACCGGCTTTCCTTTCAAGAGAGGAACCATTTCACGTATCTCCCCAATAAGACGAACGGGGCACACTTCGACCAAGTCACAGTACCTAATCTACCTTTACTGGTAAGTATCATCCATCTATATTATTATATTACTAGCAAACTCGACAGACGTTGTCCAGTTCTAATAAATCACAGCGCCACCTAATTAATCCAATTGTGACACGCATTCAGACACAAAATGTTTCATAAAATTGGTCCAGCCGTTCAGGAGTTGTTCACTGACATACACACTTACAAAATAATCCCAACTAATATTATATATGCGAATATGAGTTTGTTCATTTATTGTTTGTTTGGTACGCTTTCACGGCTTAACTACTCGACCGATCATCATGAAATTTCGCATACACGTTGTCAGGCGAATGGAAAAAGACATAAGGTGCATTTTATCCAGAAAAAGTACTGTGACTAACCTACCGTAACCTACATTTACATGAGCGAAGACGCGGGCAAAATTTAGTTATATTTAAAGGTAAAGCGAAAAGATTTGTTTGTTGTGAGAATCTTAACAGAAAATCTAAATAGCACTTTGCTTAACCCAGGACCGATCCTAAGACCATGCAGTAGCTAAAACATAAGCTGATGATATTCACTCATATTTTATATCAAACTATATTTATACGTTTCTGTCAAAACATTGATAGGTTATCTTTTAATATTGCTTAATACGAATAATAACGACTTTGCGTACTCCATAATCATCTAACGTCGCAGAAATGCGACGATACTATTGATTCCGGGATACTATTGATTTTCGGATATAATATACTAGCTTTAGCGCGCGGCTCCGCCCGTGTGGTACCTACATCAATAAACAGTAGCCGATGTCCTTACCCAGGTTTTAAAGTACCTATCGTTGTGCAATATTTCATTCGTATCGGTTGAGTGGTTTAGCTGTGAAAAGGTAACAGACAGGTAGACAGAGTTACTTTTCAATTTATAATCTTCTTCTTTTTTTCGTGTGGTTAGTGGCCAACCTGTTGTCAAGAGTTGTTCAAGCCGCCCGTAGGCCTCTGACATGGCTTAACGACTGCTGACAATTTGACAACGACCGGGACCTACTTTTTACGTGCCCTCCGAAGCACGAAGACGCTCACATGAAATATCACTAAGCGGTCACCCATCTATATACTGACCGCAACTAACGTGCTTAACCTCGCTAATCGTTTACCGATCAGTGAGTGCAACTGGCTATGAGCGCCTCGAATAATTATATTGTAAATCTATACATTTAATAAAATTGTAACTGATGAATGTCTGTATATTGGAGATATAATATATTATGCGCCCTGTATATAGACTGTTCTATTGCTGGACACGGGCCTCTTCTTAGCGAGAGAAAGGTTAGGCCATAGACCACCACGCTGGCCCAGTGCCGGTTGGCAGACTTCACATATCTTCAAGAATATTATGGACGATGGAGAACTCTCAAATATGCAGGTTACCTCACGATTTTTTTCTTCACCGTTAAATAATAATAATAATATATTTATTTATATTTATTGAGTCCATAATCTTCTCCCTAGCCTTTATTATTTCCAAGTCACTTGGGGTTGGCTTTTCTAGTCTAACCGGATTTGACTGGATATCAGTTTTTACACGGAGCGGCTGCCACCTGACCTCCGCAACCCGAAGGCTAACGATACCCTAAGGCTAGACCAGTGTCAGGATATTATAGGGTACTGACTTCCCAATAACGACTGTCATAGATGTTCATGGCAGCCGGGACCGATGGCTTAACGTGCTCTCCGAGGCACGGAGCAGGCGATAATTGTTAATAAATACGCACATAATTTCGAAAAGTCATATAACTTCCGAAAGTCAGTGGTGCGCGACGTGTTCTATATTGCAGTCTGTTGGTCTCTCCACTGAGCTATCGCTGCTGAGTCCATAATGTTAGTAACAATTTTTCTTACGCTATGTACATGTACATGTACATGTATGTACATGTTTAAAACAAATCAAGCTACATAACCAAGACTCGAATGAACCCCTTCATTATGTCGGAGTCATATTTTTCCGAAATGACCTTTAGGATGCCATTAGTACTACTCCTCACTCTTGTAAGTAAGGAAGCCAACCGTTTGCGGACTGTAGCATGGAAGCCATCGACTCTCGATTCTGCAAACATTTTCGAGGCGCTACAAAAGCGGGGCAGCCCTAATTGCACCCTAAAGTCATTATTATATTGGACGCGGAAGGCACTGATTGACCTCTGAGTATATTTGACCCACAGGCTGCTCGTGTAGAAAGTTTGACAGTATGCTTTGAAAAGCGTAATTTTGACTCCCTCACTACAGCGAGCGAATCTGCGGGCCAACATATTACTCCTGATTGCCAATGCCCTCCGCTCCCTTGCAATATCAGCTTGGTCTTCAAGACCGTCGGTAACATAGTGCCCAAGATATTTGAACTGGTGAACCCTGTTAAAGCGAGCGATTAACTATTTAATACGCACATAACATTGAAAGTATGTGCCTTGGGAGCGAATTTAAGACCTCTGCGTGGAAGTTGTGGTCTCCAATTAGGCTCAATATTTTATTGCATTCCATAAAGAGCATTGAGCCTAGGCTGTGATAGGGTGGCTTTCACTGCTATTTAAAAGCGATAGAAACCAAAACATATATTTTTATTTATGTACTTATTTTTATCTGTTTATATATGCGCAAAACGCAAAAACTACTGCAAGAAATTGAATGCGCATCACAGTTGTATTTCTGGTCTCACTTATAATATGGTGCCTGTTTCATCTTAATACTCCGTTTAGAATTATATTATTATGTGTTGATTAGCTTCTTATTACATGCAAAGAAAAGTAAAATATAGATAGATATCTTCTTCCAAACTCGTGCAAAAACTAGAAAATAATAAAATTGATTAATTACTTAATAATTACTACTGTAACTTCAACAAGCGAGCTTGAGAGTTATTTTTTGCTGTTTACTGCAAACATCGTCCGTCTAAGGCGCTGAAATTATAGGTTTTAGACTAGTTTGAGGCAGCATAGCAGCGATAGCTCAGTGGGGAGACCAACAGACTGCAATGCAGAGGGTCTCGGGTTCGAACCCACGTCGCGCACCTCTGACTTTTGGAAGTTATATGACTTTTCGAAATTATGTGCCTATTGATTGACAATTATCGCCTCGGAGAGCACGTTAAGCCGTCGGTCCCGGCTGCCACGAACATCTATGGCAGTCGTTATTGGGAAAGTCAGTACCCTCTAATATACTGATACTGGTCTAGCCTTAGGGTATCGTTAGCCTTCGGGTTGCGGAGGTCAGGTGGCAGCCGCTCCGTGTAAAAACTGATATCCAGTCAAATCCGGGTAGACTAGAAAAGCCGACCCCAAGTAACTTGGGAATAATAAAGACTAGGGAGAGGAAGATTAGTTTGAGGCCAATGGTATCTGTAATAGGGTAGTTGTCTATGTTTAATTATGAACTGAAACGACCATCGGTACGTGTGCCAAATGCAGACATTTAACATGTTTATCCTTTTCGGCTTTCACGAGATTTCCGTCATGAGGAATAAGTAGTGTTATCGATGATCATTACACGGCGCTCTAATCGGTCAACCAATTATTATTAATATTACAAGCGGCATGCATTCGATAAGGCATTATATGATAGCAAGGTCAACAGTTCAAATCCCACCCATTGCACAACCGACGTGAACCTTAACGTGCTGTTTCCGAGCGTACGAAGCCACAATAAGCTAGTTATTATAAAGGATGTCCCAGAAGATGTGAAGCAAATTGTAACGGGAGATTCCTTAAGTAAGTAACTTCCAAAAGTACTACATTAAAAAAAATATGACGCTTGGTTAAAATAAAAAAGTTTTTAAAAAAGTACGACTGTTTTCAGATTTTTAACTACAGGTGTTTCGTTTATGACAAATTTTAAATTTTTTCACTATTTTTATTTGTGAAGGATTGATTCGTCAAACTACTGACGTACGTAGTTTTGAAATCCCAGCATTATTCTGGTAAATTTTTTTTTACCAACGAATATCTTGTACGTTTGACCAACAACATAACTGTTTTTTTAGCTCATTTGAAAGGTCCCTACTTAAGGAATCTCCCGTTACAATTTGATTCACATCTTCTGGGACATCCTGTATATAAATTTTGGCCGCAGCTTCGCTTGCATAAATGTAAGTTAGCTTAGTTAGATAAGTAACAATACTTTTTCTGTGAAAATACCTGCGTTGCAGTTTCAATTGTAATTGGTATCCATACTATACTCTTTATATTGATATTTTATTGTATCTATTATGTAAAGGAGATACAAATAAAAATAATTTCTTTCTTTCTTTCTTTTCTTGATGATCGGTCGAGTAATTAAGTCGCGTAATAAATAAACAAACTCACAATTGCATTTATAATATCGGTTAGTCTGAAAATTGATTTAGAAACAGAGGTTCTCCTCTGTTTGTTAAATATACTGAACTGTAATGTCTTTATCTATTTATATATAGGTTAAAGGTGTTTTCCTCTTTAGGGTGTAGCGGCTAAGGCTGTGAGCATGCAGATAGACTACCTCGGTCAACTAGCACTGAACCAGGCTCTGGGCTGGGCTAACCATCCAAATGCCTTCCTTCAGCTACCCGTGCACAGGTAAGGGTCTACTAAGCAACAAGCATGTTATACATAGACTAGGAGATTTCTTCATTGTCTTCATTGCAGGTTATCTAAGCAAAGTTTTCTTCATTGTCGGCTTCAATGGCGTAATGGTTAGTGTAACCGACTGCCACGCCTGAAGTCGCGAGTTCGATACCCGCACAAGTCAAACATTTGTGTGCATGAACATGGATGTTTGTCTTGGTCTGGGTGTTTCTATGTATAATATGTATGTATTTACAAAAAAAAAGTATATATGTATGTTTATCCGTTGTCTAGAACCCATAGTACAAGATCTGCTTAGTTTGGGCTAGATGGTGTTGTGTGTATGTGGTAGAATATTATATTATATTATATTATATTATAGCGATGAATATTTTTCTTCTATATTAGTAAATGTAATAACCCTATTACATTTATTGAAATTAAACTACTATATACGGATTTTATCGCGTTGTTTATTTAACACTATATTACATAATTTTGAAAATTTGTTACACTACTATTACTATTAAACTTTACAAATTTTTAAGCTAATTATATTGTTATTAAATCTATTTAGATTTTATTTAATTTCTATTATTATAATTGATTTAAAATCCGTATATAGTAGTTTAATTTCAATGAATAATATTCGCGTAAACAGAAGACCTATTACATTTACTAATATAGAAGAAATTTTACACCTATTTTTGAAAAGTGTCTCAATTAGATTCTATAGTGTTAATAAAGTACAAAAAAAATCTCAAAATTTTTATTCTATCGGTAAGTGCCATAAAAATGCATTAAAATTTTCCATTTTCTAATTTTGCGCGTAATTTGACGAAAACCCTGGACGCAGTGGACGCCTTATTACTCTGTGGTCATGACGTCAGTTGGCTGTGTAAACAAATTCAGTGATATGCAGAACAAAAAACGGGATTTGCAGCAAAGAATTTACCGACGAACGAAGAGTTAATTCGTGGTGAATTTGTGTTGTCTCCTTTTACAAAACCGTCCTCCATGGTATTATTTCAATAAAAATTACGTTGTATAATAAAAACCCTATAGAGATTAAAGCTGTACGCTGATCAGTTGACACTTATTGACAGTTGACACTTCTTAGTTTACACAGCCGTATGACGTAATAACATGGCGACTACTATTTAATGGTGTTATGAAACAGACTAAAAAAACTGAAAAATAAAATTGAATTTTAAAATTTATTTTGCTATTTCATGAACTAAACCTAACGTTTTCCGACTGCTTTTTGCCTAAGCTATCTCAATAATATATTTTTAGTTTTTTTTCTCATATAGAGTAAAATACCTTATTATGTTAAAATTTTAATGATCTTCTAAGTCGTACACTCCCAGCATAGTGATCGTGATTTTGCCAAATTTCACCATGTCTCTCTATTCGTGGCTCTCAGTGTCAATAAACACTTCTTAGACAATTTAATGAGGTCCAACTTGTAATCGGCATCTTGTAATGGGTAATCGGCTGCGTGAACGTTGACCTACTATTTTTCATTGTACCACTAATCATTGCAATGAGCTATCGTTGTGGATGATATCTTAACGATTTGCAAAAGTGAATTGTTGTTCACCACTTATGTTAGAACTAACATACAGTACCTACACTCACAAAGTCAACAACAAAATGGCGTAAATCAAATGGCATGGAAAGAGAAAAGAATTCAGTGGGAGAATAGAGAGCCCTTGTGATTGTGCACACACTTGTAAACTATAATATCTCCTGAGTAAGAATGGCTAGACGCTATTTGGCTAGTAAAAAGCACGTGCATTTAACTAATGTTCTGTCGTGTGTCCAGGTTCCTCTGGGGCTACGATGACAGCATCATCAACATCGCCAAGCCTTTCCTAAGCCTGCAGGGTCAGCTCAAGTTTGACAAGTTTGGTCTACTCGTCACTGTAAGTATTCTCTTTATTACTAAAATTTTCCCATAAGCCGTAATTCAACAATAAATAACTATATTCAATATTAAATTGTAGTCTTTAGCAATCCTTCTTCGTATCAAACTTTAAATTCTATGCCAATGTCATATTCCTCCATGCGCGCTGGCTTATTTTTTATAGCCTTTTGCTATGTCCCACTGCTGGATAAAAACCTCTCCCTTGAACTTCCTAACCACTTTGTTGAGAGATATCCCCAGCCAGTGCCTTTCGAAAATGTTCAAGTCACCCCGCCATTTAGGTCTGTCCCCTCGCTGTCGCACTGGATTAGAATTTATTCAGTTAAAATTGATATTGATGATTTTAACCCAGTTAGATTCAATAAACAAGAAGTATTACAGGTTTTTGCTTAACTCAGACAAAGGTATTTCCAAAAATTATATTAATAAATAAATATAAAACACCTTTAATACATATAAGTTCAAAAGTAGCACCTATGCATTTCAACGAAATTACAATTTTTTTAATGTGAATTAACTTTTATCTGTTGACATGTTCAGCAATGCGAAGAACCTTGCCTGACAATACAACGTTACAGTTTGCCCAAACCGAGAAACGATCGCCACATCTCACTTCGCATCTATTTAACAGTAATTACTGTAATTTCCAGAAAAACGGCACAGTATCGGAACGGTTCACGATCAACACTGGTGAGAATGATAAGGACAAGATGAACATCATTGAGCAGGTGGATGGTAAAGACCACTTGACCTTCTGGGGGACCTCCGACTGTAATAGGTAAGTCTTCTTTATGGTGGCAGAAGTATGGAAGTAACGATTGCCTAGCGGTAGACCGTTGGACTGCTACACACTCGATCCAAAGGCACGCACCTCGAACTTTTCGAAGTTATGTGCGTAATAATTAATTATTGCTTGCTTTAACGATGAAGGAAAACATTGTGAGGAGACTTGCATGTCTGAGAGTTGTTCATAATGTTCTCGAAGATATGTTAAGTCTAACAACTCGCAGTGGGCAAGCGTGATGGACGATGGCCTAACCCTTCTCACACTGAGGAGAGACCTATGCCGAGCAGTGGGACAGTTTATATGCTCGTCTTTCACTAGGCTTTCGCTGTTAAGATCTAGGGCATAACCTGATGTAGACCGTCTGAGATAGTACTTCCTACAATTCAAAAGTTCTCCAAAAATATAAATCATGGATGCGTCTTACTACGTTTAAATATGGTCACCTTTCTTGACGATAATCGGTCATGTAAGTGTAATGTGTGAGCTTACTCTTCTTAGTGTAATGAGAGCACATCTATGATTTAAATCTTTAGAATCACAGAAAACTAGCTTCGTGTTGTGTTTTTAGGGTGGGCAGAGTTTCAGGGTCGTAGTCAAGACGCTGTGCAAGCAGGCTCCTTAAATAAGTCAATACCAGTGTGACCTTTGTCTCTTGCGCTTGTGGTACTGCAGTACCGCAAGAAGAAAGAAAGAAGCTTGTAAGCTTCTCGATAATCAAACTCGAGACGTCAGGCATATCACTCGTGTTCGCACCGAGACAGTCTCGTATAATACGCAATGTATTTCATAATCTTATTTAAAACAGGAAGAATGATTTTATATTAATTCCGTACTTTTTTAATATGATTACAATCACATGATTAACAAGAAAAATTATTCTATAAACAAAGACCTAACTCGAAATTTCGAAGTAAGACAATTCGTACTCTAATACTGTGCCAGTAAGAGTTTAAATTGCCTTACTTCCAAATTTAGTTGAGTTGAGTTAAATCTGTTTCAATAAGACTGCGACATGTTTAACAAAAAAAATTACGCAAATCTAACACGTTTTTAAAATACGGTTATATTTTTTTACACAATGTTATGACGATAAAGAAGCGTGTATGTTATCTATGGTCGATAACCTTTGACAGCTCGACGATTGCGTTACAAAATATTATATAGGTATCATTCACGATACATTGCTCAATAACTTTCTGGGGTTTCATTAAGAGGTTAAAATTACATACAGACATAAATGTACATTAGATTATAAGAATGAGGGAATAGAAAGTGCACTTATATCAGCGTTGAGAGAAATTTCGGGTGTCAAAACATTTAAATGAAGGACAGAGACTATGCAAAGTGATTAAATCATTGTCTGGTTATCAATCAGTTTTTGAGAGAAATATATGTCCTGCAGGCAGAATTTCGGTCACGGCGGCCAATCTTAACGGAGACTGGCCATCTGCGCAGTAGATATTATAGTGCACAAGCGTGTGCGCAAAGACAAGTGCACTCTATGTTCTCTAACTCTCATGATCCGATGGGACGGTAATCCGACACGACCAGAGAGAGATCAGGCGCAGGCTTAACGGCTTTACGTGGTTTCTGAGGCACGGGGGTGTCTAACACCGCCAACTTCCTAACTCCGGGCTGCTATTGAGATTTCTTAACAGAAAAACACAATAACTTTTTGTTGGCCCGACCCGAGACCTCATGCACAGTAGTCGCGTTCACTACCGCTGCGCCACGGAGGCAGTTAAAAGCCATCCGTGTAGTTTAATATTGTTTAGCTTGACATATATACACATATATGTATTAATTCAGTTAATTAGTCTTATTACATTTCTTACCTGAATGTCTGAAAAATCAATATAACTTAGTGACTGTAACTTCGTGTCAGTGTTAGCTATAGATTTTTCTGGATAAACGGTATGTCCTATTCAATATCCCTGAAAACATATACGCAAATTTTCATGATGATCGGTCAAGTATTTAATAATAATATTCTATCACAAACACACAACACCATCTAGCCCAAACTAAGCAGAGCTTGTACTATGGGTGGTACTTAAGCAGCGATAGCTCAGTGGGGAGACCAACAGACTGCAATTCAGAAGGTCTCGGGTTCGAACCCACGTCGCGCACCTTTGACTTTCGGAATTTATATGACTTTTCGAAATTATGTGCGTATTGATTGACAATTATCGCCTGCTCCGTGCCTCGGAGAGCACGTTAAGCCGTCGGTCCCGGCTGCCATAAACATCTATGGCAGTCGTTATTGGGAGAGTGTCGACACAAAAGATCCCACTGGGTCGAAGTGTCGCCGGTCTGCACTGACTGGACCCCACATAAGATACATACATACATACATGGGTGGTACCAGACAATGGATAAACATGCCTACATATATACTTTTATTTTTTAAATACGTACATATTATACCTACATAGAAACTCACAGACCAAGACAAAGATCCATATTCATGCAAACAAATATTTTACTTATGCGGGAATTGAACCCGCAACCTCAGGCGTGGCAGTCGGTTACACCAACCACTACGCCATCGAGATGTGCCATGTATATTAGCATAAATTACGGATACAATTTTATTTATTAGGGATTCATACTTAAACATAACCAGATAGTCTCGCCTATATCACCAAAGAGATCGGCTTATGACCCACTGCTGCTGCTTTTGAGAATTTCTTATTAAAAAATACCATTACAGTTTGCCAAGGAATCAAATCCGAAACCTCATATACGGCAGTCTCACTACCGCTGCGCCACTGAGAACTAACTAACCTTTTTTCTTTTTCACATTCCAGCATAGAAGCTTCTGATGGCTCGATCTTCCCACCGACCCAGCTGGACAAGAACTCCACCATATATGTGTATTACCCGAACCTGTGCCGAAGACTGCCATTCCACTTTGAAAAGGATGTTGAGGTGAGATATCCAAATGGAGATTACCACGAAATAATCGCAAAATATTACGATCTCGAGATTGGAATGTCTATTTACACGTTGATAGTAGCCATTATCCAATTTTTTGTTATAAAAGGGATTAAAAGAAATATATAATTGTCGCTCTGTATTATTCCGACACTTCTCCAGCAATGGTTCTGGCCCCTCGTAATCGGGAGACGGGAGCAACCCGTTTACCGACTCCAGTTCCAGACTCTGTTTTGCTACAAATAATGCCTTGCTAGAAAAACCCACCTTTTCACGACCTATGGGACGTGACACCTCATCTATACAAATAAATAAAATTGAAGTGTCTGTTTGTAATGTCAAAATAACAACTTTTAACTAAATGCACATGAAAGTATATACCTACACATTATTTCCGTCTGTTTTTTTTATACAACTAATGTGGCACACAAGCCTACGGCCCAAGTGATGATAAATGGTCACCATAGGCTACGGACGCCTGCAACACCAGAGGCGCGTTGCCGACCCTTTAGGAAAAGAAGAAGAGAAAATGAAAGTGGGAAGGAGAAGGAGTGGGAAGGGGGAAAGAGGGTGATTGCGCCTCCGACACTCTCACTCACCGAACGAAACACAACAGTTGGAATACTGCTATTTTACGCCGATATTCTGTGAGACGGTAGTCCTTCCCCGATCGAGACCAAGCCCGATTCATGCCGAAATCAGCGAGGCTCTACTACCTTTTAAAATGTCTGTTTGTTCCGGCTACTCTCTGAAACGGCTGGACCGATTTTGACGTGACTTTCACTGGCAGATAGCTGATGTTATAAAAAAATTCCACTCGGACGAAATCGCGGATAACAGCTAGTGCTCAGTATATACGATGGTTCTAACTTCTAAATATCTTTATTGTTAATATATCCACAGATCTCGGATGGCGTCCAGCTCTTCCGCTACCGTATGCCTCTGAACGTGTTTGATGACCCTGGACACAACCCGCACAACCAGTGCTACTGTGAGATTGACACCGCGACTTGTCCCCCAAGGGGAGTCATCAACGTTACTGAATGTGCTATGGGTAAGATAACTCGTTCTTAAGAACTCATTCATAAAAAAGGTTTAGGGTGCTCACACAACCCTTTATTTGGCACAGTAGGGTAGTTACCTATTTGATTTTGTGTATTATTTTAAACACATGAGCAAATAGCAATAAATTTATTTTTCTTTGTGAAACACTTCAACATTGGTTGCAAAATAAGGTAAATATTTTAAATTTAGATGTTAGCTGTTTATCTCCCTCGGACAGCTGCATTTAAATAGCGGTGACGTCACAATTTGTATTGTTGGTCCCTTTTCTATTTAAAAATACTCCTACTACCGGATATGAAAGACTTGTATCTCATTTATTTATAAAGTAGATTGCAAAAATATTTATATTAGAGTTTGGACAGTGTAAGTGTTAAGTTAAATAATAAAAAAAAATATGTGACGCGGACCGGTCGTTGCTGAGCGGCCGTGCTCGCGGTGCCCCTTCATCGGCTTCTCCCCAGCGGTGGCCCTATATATTCGGCACGCGCCTTGGTGCCGGCTCCTTTCGCTGCGCTGCCTACTGAAGTAAAGTGGTCCATTCTACCCTGGACCACGTAACAAGCCTTCATCTTGAACCACGCCCTGAAATACCACTAAACATCTAGTCGAGTTTAATTGTAGTTCTGTTTATTCTTAAACACCTGTTGTAAGTGAAAATATATGCTTGTTGATCGCGTTGTTCATCTTTAATTTCTATTACAATCCTAGGTCAACCACGCCTTTAAAGCGGGTTGACCAGTATAACGTTACAAATATAAGTTAATTATCCTATTCTCGACTTCGTTTTGTTGCTGAGAATTTCTCGACAGAATAATCCGTATTATCTTACTAGTTACTACGCAGTGTTATTTATACATATAGTAGGGTTTTAGGTCGGCTATACGCATGTATACCAACTATAATATCAGTCTTGTATATAAATTGTCCCAGTGCTAGGCACGAGCTTCTTCGAAGTCTGAAAAGGGTAAGGTTAAGACCTTACTCGCACTGGGCCACCGTTGTGTACTAAGGTACACAACGGTGGCCCAGTGCGAGTTGGCAGACGTGATATATCTTCAAGAACATTATGGAGAACTCTCAGACAAGCAGGTTACCTCACGATGTTTACCTGAAGGTAAACCGTAGGTCGTAAGTAAAATACTTAGAACTTAAGACCTCTGCGAGGCAATCAAACGGTCCACTAAGATTTAAAAAAGAATGTCTATTATTACTATCCAAGCTAATCACTTAATTTTATCAACAGGAGCTCCAGCACTGGTTTCCTTTCCTCATTTCTACCTTGGAGACCCAAAGCTTCGTGAAGACATCGATGGCCTGAAACCGGACCCTCTAAAACATGACTCATTCATCGACTTACATCCAACCCTAGGCATTGCTCTTAGCGGCAAGTCCTGGTAAGATTGTATTTAATTAATATTAAAAAGTGGTCGTAGCCCAATAGATCAAGCTTGCGGTTGAGGGTTCGCGGGTTAGAATTCCACCCATTGCACTACCGATGTGAGTCCGCTCCTGTCACGGGTTCAAATCCCAGTCAATATACTACAGACGTGAACCCGCTACTAACAAAAGCACTAGCTTAGCTTGAGGATTAACAAGAATACTTGTAATTTGCACACCAAATTGCAAGAAATATAAGGGGTTTCAAGTCACATGAATACCACCTGTTATGGTGAAGAAGCCATGTTTTGACTGCACTGTAGTGGTTTAAATAGTCGCCTTTTGCCAATCCCCAAGTTTTGTGGGTTAGCATCTAAAACAAAATGGTGTGATCCACAAATGGTTGAGCACACACCGAGCCTGATATTCTTTGTGTCCGTTGTTTGAATGTTTGTAAAATCTCCCGCAATACAGTACATATTCCTAGTGCGAGAGTTATCTTTCTAAAGATAAAAAATACCTGTTGCCAAAATTGGACTGTACACACCAATTTTCATAGTGGTCCATGACAATTGATTTAGTATTCGTGCATTGCTGCACTCATCTATATCTTCTCTCTGAGTAGTGAAGCATTGGCGTCTACGCAGATTAATCGATTCGCAAGGCAACTTTACCACCGCCAAAGTCAAAGATCGCGTGTCTATGTATACAAATACATAAAGAGGAACATTTTGTATTTTTGTTTGTAATAAATAAACATAAAAACTAATTATTATTTTAAAATACCTATTTCAAAATTCTTTGATCCTAAAATATTATAAAACAGAAATAAAAAAGAAAAGAATACTAAAACCCGCTAATAGGCGTCATAGAATTCCTCCGCATCACAGTCGACTGGTATTGTGCCCAGAGGACTGGCAGCATTGCCACGTTGAATGGCAATTCTTATTCTGTTTTATAATATTTTAGGCATAAGTTAATCTTAAAGAAATAATGTGGTATATAATTGTTTTTATTAAATTTTGTTAGTATTTTTATCCTTAGAAAGCTTCTTATTAAGTAGTATCTAGCTTGTAACATTACGCTACAGCAGCAGTGAGTAGTAATCATAAACGTGGATAAAACCACGGGAGACAGCAGTATCGGATTTAAGATTCGATATGCATTATTATAAACTAACCTATTAAAACAATATTTTGTTTTTACAGCCTACAAATCAACATCCAAGTCCGAAAAAACAGCATGTTCTCCGCTCTCAACTTTTTGCCAGAAGGACTTATTTTACCTGTAGCCTGGATTGAAATGGTGAGTGTCGTCTACAAAGTCACTGTCCTACCCTGCAAAATATTCATAGAAACGCTTAAATCTAACTTTATGCCTGCAAAGATGACGTAGTGCCTCCTTGCCACTTTGTTGAGACTTAGGGACGCGGGACAAAAAAATTGTGATCCGCAATCAGTTAAACCATAACTAGTACGCAAGCCGTCTTCTTTAAAACACCTTTTTTCATTGTGTTTGGTAATCGTGAAATTAATACATTTAACGCCATACCGGTCATAAATGACCGCGAACAATACATTTTCTATTGTGTTTGCTACATAGCATTCAATGTGTTAATCATTGTTGTATAGTCTGTATTCGAGATTTGAGATATTAAGAGAAACAGAACATGAGGAAAAGATAGGAAGAAACAGGACTTAGAAAAATCTTCTTATTAAACAGGGCTGTCAACTAGCTTGTTGTTTCACTTCACTGGTGGTGAATAGCGCTGCCGAGCTCATTGAGACGTAGTGATTGCCATAAGGAACCAATATGCTTATCTTCAAAGAGGTGCTGGCATTACGCACCCTACTCGTTACACTAATCGCTACTCTCTAACAGTTCTCTACTATCCAATATCTTAGATATTGTATGACAAGACTTTTCTTTTTAATAGTAAATTATCCGCAGTATAATTGGTTTTAACGTGCTTTTCTATTTTCCAGGGAGTTGAAGATCTACCTGAGAGTCTCCGATCGCTCGTATACCACGGTACTTACTCCACAGCAGCAGCCCAGCTCGGCTTGACTGTCATCTGTGTTCTCGCCTTCGTAGGATCCGGCATATGCCTCTTACTAACATTCGTACGACGAAAACAACGGCCCTGCGCAACTTTAAAACTAAAACTACCAGTAGAAACTGAATTAATGAGTAAAAATCAATCGCCATGAATAATAGTTTAATAAATTCTGTGAAAATAATGTAAATATTTCCGATGTTTGAAACTGGTGGCAAATCCGCCATCTTTTTCTTACTTTTGAAGAGTTTCAATGCTACTCTATGGTATTGTCTCTGGTTTTGATTGTTGTTGAGTCTTGCCAAATTTTAATAGGTTTAATATGCTATCAAAATAAAATGGTAGTAAAATATAAAGAATTAAGAAGGAATGCGGAAGGAATCTATGGATTGACAACGCTCTCTATCCGGTCATATAGTAATAATTCAGGTTTTAAATCTTTATAAACTTTTTACTTTTTACTTTTACTATATTCTATAATCAATATTATGCATTTCACATTACAAGTAATAACCTACTCGATATCTCTTTCAAACTTGGAACTAGAATAAACCAGATCAAATTAATGTGTTTTGAAGCTTGTCCTTTTGTGATAAAGACTATATAAAGCTGATATGTTTTTTAAAACCCGGTGAAGAGCTTTGTGACCTAGTTACCTATTATAATTTTATTTGTATACCTCAAAGATTAGATATTTATTGACTTGATAGATCAATCTACATTTGTACAAAGCTATTTATTACGATAAATAACTGCCCTATTTTCAGTATATTATCTATTTTGTTGCTTTGATTAATTTGGCTCCACCACTGTACCATAAACTAGTACAAAATCATGTCTATTCTATTATAATAAGTATACTCTATTGTTTATGAAAAGAACAAATATCTTAATTGTAGTTTCAAGACTTATTAATATAAATAAGTGCATAATAATTTACAAAGAATATGTGACATAATTATTTAATTCGATAATAATATATAATATATTCGATAATAATGATTAGGAAAAAAGTACAAAAAGAATGAACTAAATGATTTTCCTTCCGAAAGGTTTTATGAAAGGAGAAAGCATGAATGAAATTGATTTCTTTTAGTATGTAAGAGGGTTATACGATTGTAATTTTTAAGATTTTTATACTGAATCAGAATATTATTTTAAGAAATCAATTTTGAGGACCAGAATCTCTAAGTTTGGACTATTGTAAATCTTAATATTAGTTATGCTACTGAAATGTAGATAGCGCTACCAAATACTTGAGATTTTTGTCTACTTACCAATGTTACCTCACAAATTGGAAGCAAAATATTTATAGAACGTATTTTTAGCGCTTTTCAAGTTTAGAATGGCATTTTATACTTATAAGCTTGGTCCATGTTTTATGGTAGTTTTTTTTATATATTGCGCGGAAAATCCTAACGCAAGTATTGCAATATAAATTATTGTTAAAAATATATTTTGTATACCATATTTGTAATTAATAGGTTCTATTTTTCTAATAGCTACTTGACTGTATGCTAAATGTCGTCGTCGAACTACTTTTAGTATCTAAAAGAAATGCATTTTGTCCAAAAGAATAATATAAAATACATTTTATTTTTTTAATATCTATGTATTTTGCTTCATTTACCCCAAATATAGATCAAAAACGTCTTTCAGTCACTCTCAGTGCATTTTACTAACTGGAACCATTACGCTGCCAGTACAAGCAACAAAGGACTTTGTAGCCATTTTTATTAACAGGTTAAAGAGCGCCGTAGGTTATTTATCTATTGTCCTCCCCAAATCTAGCTGTGATATCAGAGCCAGATTTGGTAAGGACAACAGGGCCTTTAGTGATATACCTCCACAAAAAGAAACCTCTGCAGGGAATTCTACAAAAATTTATCGCGAATGTTACTTATAAATATAACAGCAATACAGGGCCTTGGGAGAAAGATGTAAATATATTACAAGCGAAAGAAAATTAACGAATCATACCCAACGTAGACCTTCTACAATTGTTTACATAACATAATCGGTTAATCCCTTAACCTCTGGTATGCCGGAACGTGGATCTGCGCGAGACACAATGCTTTTTCTATTATGTCTGGTATTCTGGCATACAACAGGTTAAAGCACATTGTTCGAACCACAGGTTCGAACGGTAGCTATCTCTTTCACGTATATAATATCATAACACTATCAGCCTTGTATTAAACTGTCCTACTGCTAGGCACAGGCCTCTTCTCGGTGTGAGAAGGGTTAGGCCATAGTCTGCCACGCTGACCCAGTGCGGGTTGGCAGACTTCACATAGGTACCTATCTTCGAGAACATAATGGAATACTTGCTCTCAGACATGCAAGTTTCTTCACGATGTTTTCCTTCACCGTCCTCTATCACGTAAGCTCTTTGTTAATCTACTGCACTTGCACCGTTCGGCGTAGTTCGAATGTAGGTAAGTTCTCCGTGCTTAAATTAATTATGTATATACCGTTTCGAGATTGATTCCAGCTCGTGAGTTGCATACAGTTGTATATTTGTGTTTAGAATTTGTGTATTAAATAACACAAATTCTAAACACAAATAATCTATTTACTCGACATTGTTTTAATTGGCGTAACTCATCTATGGGTAAGTTTATTTATTTTTATTTAATGTACCTGTAATGTACTCGGAAATAAAATTGGTTTTATTTTTCTTTTGTGCTATTCTATAATTGTTTTAGCTATAATCTGCTGATTATTTTGCACGTGTTTAGTTTATAGCATTAGAAATATCGTTTTTTGTTAGTGAGCCAACAGATCGTGGTGAAGAGAAAGAATTTTGTATAACATAGACACCGACTTCAAAATGTCTGTTTAGTGATATGTCACTAAACATATCACCTAAACTTATTAGGGTTTAAATATCGGTAACGTTGTGGTTTTCATACTATTTCATGAATATTTTTTCCATGTACTTATGTAAGTATTAGAAATATCAGGCCACTATTTTGTCTTAAATTAACAAATACATCAACCATCATTTTCTTACGTCGAATTGAAACAACGAATACGGGCAGACACAAAGCGAAATACCTATCTATATTTATATTAATATTAAAAAGAGGAAATTAGGTATGGCTATATGGTATGGTATATTTCGCAATCATTTTAGCTCAACAGGATAGCAACATTGTTTCATACCTATTAGTAGAATAACCGGTCGATTCCACTATACCTAGGTACCTTACGCGCTGTCCTCTCCTGATAAGAACAAAGAAAATTGTTTTCCTTCTCTTCCCACCATCATGTCACTGGTTGGAACGAGTGGAATATCATTTACACTTATTACTATCATGCCAGTTTTGTTAAAATTATTGTCGAAAGAATGCTAGTTAAAGAAATATTCTTTTTAAGAAAATGCATTTGTTGCCTGTAAATAATTTTGTTTTAAAACACTATTTTTTACTATTCTTATTGACAGAACTGGCATGGTAAGAATAAGTAGAAATAAAATTCTACTCATACCAACCATAGACATCACGGTGGGGAAGAATGGAAAAAGAATCCACTTTTCACCACCAGGGGAGACAGCTGGTAGGGACTAGTTCCATAGACTGAATAACCTACAATCAGTGCCATATTTCAGGCAAAGGTAAAATAAAAACAATTTGCTATTTATAAAATTGATTTTATTCATAGTAAAAATAAATTCTTAATTTCAGATCAGCCATCCATCAACTTTGGTCCCAAATCCCGGCCATCCGTAGTTACATAACTACGGATGGCCGGGTATACAACGAGACAAATCAGACTACCCACATTCAGGTACAGTACAGCGATTTCAGATAGAGAAAGGTACCAATTCTACGGACATCAAGCTACACAAATGGTGCCTGGCACTGATATGGGCAGATTTTCCTAATTCTCTTATTTCGAACAAAACGTATGTAAGCGATGTAAACAAGCGCGCCATTCGAGTGCCAATTACCATTTCAGTGTTGCTGGCGCCTTAATCAACGCTCGCTGTGTGAGGAGTATCTGTTTTCTCGCGGTGTATTCGGCTGGCCATCTGCCCCTGCTAAACGCATTTTCTGTGATGCCTTTTTCGCTTGAAATGTTTTTGATTCTCGTTGCTCTTGTTCAGCTGTCCATCTATACCGTACCTGTTCTATGACTCGGGCATCGCGGACTTCAAGTTTTCAACGCCAGCCTGTCAAATAAACTTTGTATTAATAACAGGAAAAAGAGTTTTAAATTATTTAATTAGTTTATTTAAATTATTTCAGCAAAATATCAAAAGGGAACATATGTTATCATCAGATATGTGTCATTGCGAGCTAGGTGTGTCATCATATTAATTAAATAGGAAATGTAATACAAACTGTAATACAAACTTACAAAAAATGGAAATAAATATCAATTGCAAATGTTAAAATTTATTTATTTATTTACAAGATTATAATTGCAAATGCTTTACGCCGTTGCTTTCTTTTTGGCCGGGTGTAATAAGATTAAAATATAATTTTGTTTCTAAAAGAATCAAGATCAGAATCAATTATTTTACTATATTTTTCTGTAAGACCCTAAAAATAACAACGTAACTGCTATACTCTATCCCCTTAAATTGTGATTAATTGTTAGCAAAAAATAAATTAACATTAGCAAATGATATTTTATCAACAATGAATTAAATACATAATTCTTACCTTCATATGTGGGATGTAGCACGCATTCTCGTCCCATACAAATGAAGGATACCTGTAAAGTCTTGGAAAAGGATCTAGCTCACACAAATTAAATACATATAGATTACCAGCACATTGAGTCGCGCAAAACCAGTCATTACGCATGCTTTAAAGATGGACAACTTCTATACAAGTACTACTTTTGGCATCCTTGATATGTAATTACAGTGCTTATAATACTGGGCGTATTGTCGACGCTTATAAGCTAGTATAGTAGCTCATTTGAGCGGATACCAGCTTATAAACGTGTTTGCGCTTACACGAGATAGTCATGTTTCGCTTTGAGCGCACTTTATATACACGCCTGATAAATGCCGTAACAAACGTGTCTGTGTGGTGCAACTGTTCTCTAGTTATATCCGCTGGCAATCTGTACCTATATAATCTGCGGCACGTTTTATCGCTCAATTAAAACAGCGCATCAATTTTTAAACGTATATTAAAGTTAAACGCTCTCTTGAACGGGAGGTTCGTAGCCCTCGGGACGTTCCGACTTGTCGCCGGCCTCGCCTCGCTTGCCACTGCCGCCTTCTCCGTGAAGTTCCATCAACTTGGAGATTTCGAAGCGCGGCCTCTTCAGTACCTTGACCTAAGGAGAATACCTCCGCGTAAGTATGGGATATATAAGAGATATATTGTTGGATCTTGGATGGTTAACTTCAGCAGAATATCAAAAGGGAACATATGTTATCATCAGATATGTGTCATTGCGAGCTAGGTGTGTCATCATGGTAGAAAGTAATTTGGATTGGCTACATTTGGAATAAGGTTTTAATCTATGTATTGTTATTGAATTATGTAGCCAGGACTTGAACCTGCGACTACGGCGATGGGTTTTATGCTTTACTCTTATATTTCTTATATGACTAAGGTGGCTAACAAACTTGCAGATCGCCTTTTAGATGTGAAATAATAAGTGAAATAATAATAATAGTAGTAAAGGAGAAATCTTAAGACAGCCCTTGCACTTCTGCTCTTAAGTAGTGATTAAGTTGCTATGGCCCATTTTAATATTCAACAAACGAGTTTTTTTAGCTACAGACAGAATAGAACGTGTGTCAGAAATTAACCATCTGGAGGTAAAACTACTTGTTTCCTGAATATAGGAACTGGGCCTTATGTCCTATCGGATATTTGAGGCTTCATGTTATCAATTTATACAATTATTAATTAATATAACATTTCGATTGAACAGTTATTTATAATATCTACAAAATTACTGTTCAACCAAATTTGCATAATTAAAATCACCATCCAAACCAAATATCACAAACTTATCAATAACTAATAATACAGTACATTAGTTTTAACATCTTACCTTCCTAATGCACACATCCCTCAATGGGTAGATGCCGTGGCACGCCTTCTCGATGTCCTTGGCGATGGAGTCAGGGATCAGCTTGTTGACCACCTCACGCAGTTCAGAGTTTGTCACGTCACGGGTGATGATCTCACACATCTTCTTTCTGATCGCGCGGACCTGTCAACATGAATTATGTTGAATTATTAGGAAGAGGAATATATACTTGGCACAATATAACAAATTCACAGACCTATCAGTATATGGAAAATATTAATATGTAGTAAGGAGAATGGGCATTTGTCATTGAATGATTTATAGGGGAACTTTGTGTGTAGAAGTGTCGGTAAAACGCAGCTGAGAATCATGCGTGGATTGCCACCACGATATTTTCGCGACAAGAGATACCTGCAAATGTACACTATTTTTCGCAAAAATTCATACGATAATTATGTACTTTTATTTAAAAAAAGCTTTTTAGGTAAATTGTCGTAGTCATTGCCGCGATAAACCATTCTCAAGCTTGTACTTAGGCTTAGAATTTTTACGAAATCAACCTTTTTTATGCACATGTAACTGTAAGAATTTATGTGGAAACCGTTATCAACAAAATTTAATTGTTATTTATTTATCATTCAAAATGTTGTATGGTTCCCAAACTTATAGAGGAATTTGAATACATAAAAATATCGCCGTACTGAGAAAGCATGGATGTAAGTCAGATTTTTTGTAGTACTGTTAGGACTTTTCTGCATAGACAAGTTACATATACTTAGTTTTGGGTGTCTAGTAGGATGTGGAATGTCGCATGACAACGAAAAGCCAGTGGTCTGCCCGCAAGCCGCGTTCGTCTCATCGCGATTGATATACGCAGTGAGGTTTGCAATATAAACAGCAAAAATATTAACCCGAACTCTTTATATTGCCATCTGCGATATTATTTCTAGAATCTATACTAAAAATGAACACCTAATCCACAGAGCTGTATGATAAATAAGCTTAATACCTAATATCAGTCCTGTATATAAAACTTTATATAAAATCCCACCACTGGGCACGAGCCCAAGATTAGGCCAAAATCGACACACTGGGCCAGTCGCAGGTTGGTAGATGTCATATATCTTCGAAAACATGTAGAACTCTCAGACATGCAGGTTTCCTCACGATATTTTCTTTCATGGTTTAAGCGAGAAATAACTAATTATTTAATACGCACATAACTTCGAAAATCTAGAGGTTTGCCTTGGGATCGTATTGGATCCACGTGATAAGCACATGGTAAGTTACGAACATTGAAACTTGGACACGGACTATACTTTAATTCGGTTCAAGGACCGATTTGCGACATGCTTAAAATACAATTCCGTTTAGCTTGGGCTAAGTAATATGTGGGCTGTTTCGACCAACAAGCCTATTTTAGTTTTAAATATTTACTATAATAATAATAATGTCCTCCAGACCGAATTTCGGCCACGGCGGCCAGTCTTAACAGAGACTGGCCATCTGCGCAGGAGATATTATAGTGCACAAGTGTGTGCGCAAACACAAGTGCACTCTCTGTTCCCTAACTCTCATGATCCGATGGGACGGCAATCCGACACGACCGGAGAGAGATCAGGCGCAGGACCAACGGCTTTACGTGCTTTCCGAGGCACGGGGGTGTCTAACACCGCCAACTTCCTAACTCCGGGCTGCTATTGAGATTTCTTTACAGAAAAACCCAATAGCTTTTTGTTGGCCCGACCCGGGATTCGAACCCGAGACCTCATGCACAGCAGTCGCATTCACTACCGCTGCGCCACGGAGGCTATATATATATATACTATAATATAATAATAACCAAAAACATTTAGTTTTCCCACTTTCTACTATCTAATCCTCATATTATATGTTTCATGCCCCAACAGCCATCTCACCTACGACTGTCATGCTACTTGCGATTATAGCTTGATTATTCTAAAGAAACTTTAAATATAATCACCTGGGTGTGCTGGGCATAGCAGGTCTTGCGCTGGCTGAGTGAGTCCTTGTTGGTGAAACCGATGCAGAACACTCTCAGGAGATATCCATCAGTGGTCTTCACATCGATGTTGGCCTCAACCAGGGTCTGCCATTTCTTGACCATCCATCTGCATACAAAAGATAATTTTAGTGATACTTATTTAGGAAATTAGACATAATAGAGGCGAAAGACACTTGGATATATTTATGAACCTTGGTTTTTATAGTCCCAACTAGGTGTCAACCCATTATGACTGCTGCATTCAAATGATATTCAAATACAACTATGTATGAAGAGATATCCACTCATCAACGGACGTAACACACGCATTAATGTAGTGTTGTCAATACTTTCGTATACTACGCGAATATATTGGGCACTTTAATCCTAACAGTCGGGTCCATACTGAATTACTCAAAAAGTTAGTCAAGTCAGTAAACTGTTAAACTGAATTTTGCAAAAGGCTCATTAACAACCAACAACTTTAGCAATTAATATCCAGGCAATTATAATTACTATAACATTCTACTTGTTGACGACTTTCTAATATTTTAAATTCTTGAGTGTTACTTTGAATGAAATATTTTTACTTTCGTCTACTATTCTGAACCCTTGATGGGAAGATAGATCTTGACAAGGTTGAATATTGTTTATAATTCATCTGTAGCGACGACACTAGACGCCAATGTACACATGTACAAAGGCCATTATGTGCGGCAGCATATTATATCTGCAGACTGTAACGATATGAAGACCATGAGGTATACCTTCATATAGCTGGACTGCAGTATCAGTATCAAGAGTGAATGTGCAACATTGAGAATTATTGACATGATCACAACTAGGAACTACTAGCACTTTACGGAGAAGCAGCATAAGACCCCCTATATTCAAGAAATGAGTGGTTTTACTTACAGATTTTTGACACTTTCTATTAAAAATATGTGAAAGTTGAACTGACCTTAGCTTAAACTTATTTCTTGGATATAGGAAACAGACTAGGCCTGAGAGTAGTTACTGCATTTCATGTGTTAAGTAATCATTCTATACCTAGACTTATATAGCTTCTCCCATTACTTTCCTTTCATCTTTATTACATTGAACACCATGGTAGTCCTTCAATGTATTAATGATTTGCTTTAGAGCTGGCACTCCATGGGAGATTCTCTAGTTTTGCATGCTACCTTAGGTTATGGGTAAGCACTTAGCAGCAATTAGGCTATATGACTGTTAGTCTGTAGTATATAACATTTAAGTAAAGTAATACTGTACTCTATGGATTTAAAATAAACAACAACACAGCAAGGCAAGCATGTCTTCAGTATACCAATCAAGCTATCATTGCTTTTGCAACACACGATAAACATAAATAATATTAATATTACTAACCTGAGCTTGTCAGTGGTGAGGTCCATACCGTGGAAGTTGCAGAGCACATTGCGACCCTGAACGTCCTCGGCGATCAGGCGGAACTTGCGGAAAGACCTATCAAGTTAAAACAAGCCTTATTAGCAATGTGATTATAGCAAATTTTCAACACTTAGAGAATGCAGTTTTCAAATTGTTGTGCCAATTGGCAGGCCTTATGCTAAAAAAGGTATAACATGATAACTTTTTTGGTTGCTTATTGGTTGAGCAACCATTTACACCATTATTTTTTCTTGTTTAAAAACACAACTCAATAATTCGACTAGTGAGGGACTCAAAACAACTATTTGGAGAATTAGTATTTGGTTTTGGAGATTCGAACCCCCACTCGGCGAAGTAGCAATAACGAGGCGACCACTTAAAACACTACGCTATGCATGCCGTCAAATTGTCAAAAACAAGTTTATTAGTGACTACATGAAGGAGATAACCTTTAGTTTTGAGCAGTTTAAGGATATATGAAGCAGTACTAGATAATTTTGTAGCGACGACACTAGGTGCCAAGGTACACAAGTACAGAGACCATTATGTGCGGCAGCATATTATTTCTGCAGACTGTAACGATATGAAGACCATGAGGTATTCCTTCATATAGCTGGACTGCAGTATCACATGTTTAGGCCCATTGAGACGAGACAAGTTGCTTTAAGCTAGTGTCATTCTATCCATGTTTTTACATCAAGATGAAGATAGGACTATACTTGCTTCGAGAAACTTGCATCACGTAAATAAGCCTTTAGAACATTATAATATGATTCCATCATTAGTTATTTTATAGAACATATGCATTAGTGTATGTTTCAAAAAGAGAATTTTATAACTATATATTTCACCATGTGGGGATTGAACCCACATAAAAGATGCAGAAATTGCATTGTCACACTTAAATCACTGCACCAACCACACCCCTCAAGGAGTAAGTATCATAGGGCTATCACATGTGTTAAAGCTTAGATAGATAGATTTACAAAAACAAAACAGTATATTTTGTTACTAACCCATTGAGTCATAAAGGCACACTAGTGGCCAGGCACAATAGATTTGATTTTTTATTATATCTTGTATAAGTCTTGTCTAAGACTTGACAGATTAACCTATATATTGTAAGAATGCCAGACAATTGAAAACCGTTTGTCGGGCCACCAGTGTGCACTCAATAGGTTAATTTGACTATCTAAACTATGAGTAGTATTCATACCTTTCCGCATCAGTATCAGCTTGAAGATCGGCCAGCGAAACTTCAAAAACGCGGCCCTTCAGTCCTTCAGATGCAATTTTGGTACCCTAAAACAAAGAGATTATGTACTATAATATACATACAAACAATTTCAAACGTTTTTACATATTTGTAATTAGTTTATCAGCAGTAAATCAAAAGGGAACAGTGGTTTTCATCAGCTGTTTATCATTGCGAGCTAGGTGGATCATCATTTCAAATTTTCTAACCTAAAATGTTTTATTCACCAAGTTGTTTTTACAATAAATTCATACCCACATGGAGCTTACTATAATGTGGCTTTAAACCATACTGTAATGTAGCAGATCTAAATAATATTTGTAAAAATTTAGTACTGGTATGGAACATGAAACGTGATTTCTGGGAATAAGGAATGAGCTAAACACACTGGCAGTGAATTGCTAAGAAATAAAACAGATATTATGCTAACACTACTTTCATACAACATTGCAATATCTAATATTTGTTTTGGGACGTATACATATACACTACCTACAAAATGCATGACTAGTTCCTACCTAGTTATTTTACTTTGATAACAACAATTTGATGACTGCACTGTAGTTTTTGACTTTAATCTGGCCATGTTTCGAGTAATTGATCAAAAGTATCAAAAGTACACTTTTAGCCGTAGCTTTCAAAGTTTGAAGGTTATCTAGTACCAGAGGGTCACTTCATGACACCTGGGTGTATCAATCTACTAATTAGATATATTTAGAGAAAGGATTTTATGGAAGGCCATGTGGTGTTTATTGTAAAAAGTAGTTTGTTTAGTCAAGTCACATTAGCGCTCCTAGAGCTCTGAAACTTTTTAAACCGGTGAACTTTTAGCATCAGGTGGTGATCGAATTCAACGTAGGTTAGTTTAGTAAAATGGATAAATACCTGAGTACGGTTGACAAGGGTGGTGCCCACTTGTCTCTTGGTGAACATAGACGGCGCCTTGACATCATACCAGTCTTTACGGGTGAAAGGATCCACACTGAAAGAATTCAATAGTTTAGCATAACCTCAAAATTGATCCAACAAACTTACCGCACTAAAACATTGTCTTACTATATGCCGTTTTCAGTATTTGACACGCATTAACCACAGCAACGCACAAAAACAAGCAAATCACTGATAAAACTCTGTAGTATGCGTAAACATACTGACACGAGACATGAGACTTCTATCTCAAAATATTCGCAACATCACTATTTCCACAGCTTCATTTATGGGTTTCACCGAAAGATAAGGATATAAACTAATAGATCTGAGGTTTATTGTAGACTTACATCTTCTTCTTAACACCCTTTTTACCGCCTTTCGAGAGGCCTTTATTTTTACCGACCGCCATGTTCACAATCAAATTTCAGAAAGACTTTATTTTGTTTATGGTTGCACCTAGCGATGTTCAACGACAACATAGAGTAGGCATAACCAGGACCTTAGTTGTATACCATAATAAATAGTCGATTATAAAACTAATATTTAATTATATAATATCAATGATTATTTTATTATAATTCCAATAAAATCTTCACTTTTATTTAAAATTAATAGACATGGAAATGACATTATTTTTGTAAGTCGACGCCAACCAAAAAGAAAATATTTTAAACAGGCATTTTGATTTCTTAATATTTGCGGCCATAATGTTCTCGTTCACATAAGATAGGTTTTATATAGGACTATTGATCTGGCCGGAGCAAATAAAAATTACAGCTTTAGCTAGTGCATTTGGTACAGGCAGAATAAGAATTGCTAACATCCGACGCGATAATTTAAGTGTATATCAGTGTTTACGAACGGCTATGATCCAAAACACTTCAGTTTTGACATGATGCAATTCTTTATCATTGCAGTCATTATAGAACTCTACGTGTTGTCTACGTCTGGTAATTCAAGTTATTCCTCCATTACATTCAGTCACACTGCTAGTGATGCGGTATTTACACTCTGCGTGGCGCCACGCACGCCATAGCATGTAAGCCAGTTTCTAATATTAGGATGGCAATTTTTTTCTTTCTCTATTGGGTAAAATAACAATATAACAATAACAAATTTAAAGTTATATAGTTCTATACATTGTATGTATGTATCTTATGTGGGGGTAGCGTTGAAAAAAGCAGGAATAAATCCCGTTTCTTTCCAATTCCGTTGTATTTTTCAATGTTTCATTCGAAAGTTTCAAGAAAATTTGCCAGTATATATTTCATGTTTTTTTCCAATAAAACCGAAAATATTGAAACAAACGGGAAACTTGTTGTTTTTTTTTTCAAATCCGTACTTTACATTCTATAAGTACGGGATTTAAATTAGGATATTCTATGCTTTAACTCTTTCCATAATAATACCTACGTACCGATAAAATATAGGGCAGAATGAAAAAAATCAACGAGCTAGGCGAGCACGCCCCCACTGTTGTGCATCTAGTATTCTGTCAGTTGCATAAATAGTTTTATCAATTTACGTTCACCTATTAAAATGTATTTAAATTTCAATTAAACTTGTTTTTTCAACTTTTCAAAACATCAAGTGAAATTTTCGAAAGAATCCTGTTTCTTTCCAATGGATTCCTTCTGTTAATTTTTCTATGTAACCTGCGAAAAAAACGGAAATAAACCACAATTAGTGTTTTTCATGAATAAAACTAATTGTTATTTTCGGCATTTTCAACTCTAGGGGCGTGGGGGCCAGTCAGTGCAGACCGGCGACACTTCGGCCCAGTGGGATCTTTTGTGTCGACACTCTCCCAATAACGACTGCCATAGATGTTCATGGCAGCCGGGACCGACGGCTTAACGTGCCTCCGAGGCACGGAGCAGACGATAATTGTCAATCAATACGCACATAATTTCGAAATGTCATATAACTTCCGAAAGTCAGAGGTGTGCAACGTGGGTTCGAACCCGAGATCCTCTGCATTGCAATCTGTTGGTATCCCCACTGAGCTATTGCTGCTCAAAAAATTAAAAATATAATTATGTAATTGTATTCATATTGTATTAAAATAATTTGGCATTTGACAGTATGTTTATATATGATGTACAGGTGACATGACAGTATGTATAGGCAGTGGATGCGACTGCTGTGCAAGAGGTCTCGGGTTCGAATTCCAGGTCGGGCCAACAAAAAGTTACTGGGTTTTTCTGTTAAGATATCTCAATAGCAGATCGGAGTAAGGAAGTCAGCGGTGTTAGATACTCTCGTGCGCCGGAAAGCATGGTGAGCCGTTGGTCCTGCGCCTGATCTTTATTCGCTCGTGTCGGATTACCGCCCCATCGTATCATGAGATTTAAGGAACAGCGAGTGCTCTTGTGTATACAGCCTACACGTGCATTTTATTGTTAGTAGGACTTTTTTTTTTTTTTTTTTTTTTTTTTTTTAACGCGGCGAAATGTGCTTGTCACATTCCCCATCGCCGGTTTTGGGGCGGGCGATGGGGATATGTCGGGATCCAGCCCATATGTTTGGGCTGAACCGACTAAAACCACCGCGGTGTTCCTCACACCTTTATGGCGGGGTCGCGCGGATCGCTCTCGCATTCGAATCGCGACCCCGCCAAAGGTTTGACCCGCCGATGGACGTGGCGGGTCCCACAAAACTTTATACACATAATTGGGGGACCTGGTCCCCGACAACATAGCGGGGGGACCTAGTCCCCTTTCCGACATCGAGAGGCGTGCGTGGAACACGAACGCCGCCTACTCGGACCTGCGCTGATCGGGCGGTGGACGGCCCCAATAGGTCCACCGCCCGCAGGCTTCTACTCAGGGTGGCTGGAGGTCGTCTCGCGCCCTCCTGCGCCCGGCTCTGCGGTTAGGGAGAGGGATTGATCGTTCCCTCTCCCTCTCCGCCGCCTCCTTCACTGACATCACCTCCTCACAGAAGGAGGCGACGGCATTCCAAGACCTCTCGCTCGAGATCATGGACAGATTGTTAGTAGGCCTGTGAGAATACCAGCGTTGTAGTCTATACTGCAACAATAGCTGAGGCAGTTGCCTAATTTGATCTCCATGTACCATCTTTAATTTATTTCGTTTTTGAAAATTATGTATGAATGAAGATTCACATAAAAAATTTTTCATTTTATTTTTCACTAGCGTTGTTGCAATAGCGATAGTTTCACTATCGGCAGTAGACCTTGAAAATCAGTTGATAGCGCGAATAGTCCTATCGAAAATATCGAAATGACGCGATACTATTGATACTATCGATAGTATCGATAGTGAAAATGAGGTGATACTATTGTACTTTAGCGATACTATCGATCCCTATCGAGATACGATAGTGTCGATAGTATCGTGTCAAAGTAGATTATACTATCGATACTATCTATGATCTATCAACGCGTATCTATAGTATCGATAGTTTTGTTTTAGTAACTATCGAAGTATTTTCGATAATGTCGGCTGGGTATAAAACGAGCAATAACATGAGCAACGATACTATCGTAAATTGTTCGACTATCGATAGGGCAAAATTATCGATACTATCGATAGTACCTATAGTATTGAAATGCAATCTATCGATAGTTTCGATATTATCGATACAATCGATAGTGTTTGCTCTGATTCTATTGATAGTATCGATACTATTGATCTTTAGCAATAGTATTACTTTTTTTTATCAATCGATAGTACCGAAAGTATCGACAAGGTTCGATAATTTCGATACGACTATCGATAGTATGACTGATTTTCAAGGCCACGATAGAATCACGATACTATCGCTATCGCAACAACACTGTTTTCACTATAATATCTTCAACACAGGTGTGCAGACTCCGTTAAGATTCACCTCCGCGCCTAGCCCGAAATTCAGTTCGGAGGACATTACTTTACTTAACAACATTCAAAATAGTTTAACCTATTGAATCACAGCGGTACCCCTTTAGCCAGTAGATTTTAATTATGTAAGGTGCCTATTCTAAAACATGACAGCTTAATTACACAGCACATATTAATGTTTATAACTTGTTAACTTGTCCATTATGATAAGTTAATTATTATAAACAAGATTGTCACACTAGCCTGGTTGACTTTTACGTCTATAGCCGATGTTAAATTCAGAGCTATTTTTAGTTGCCATGGCGTAAAATCTGCAACAAATAATTATTATAACTATGTAATGAAGACTAATAATATCTGCATCAAAGTTTTTGACTTCTTTACCACTTACTTAGTGCATATCTCATATTCGAAATATAATCACTCATTACATGCTATGACTCTGCGCGCTAAGAAACTAGAAAGTTGACATTAATGTCACAATGACACATGTCTTTTATGTCAATCGAGTAGGTACCTACCTAGATATAAATCTTCAAGTTCATTCAAGCAATACATAGTTCATTCATTTCAATCAACCGCTTCGCGCTGGTTGAAAGTGGACGTACGGCACGTCTTGCAATTTAATAGCAAAATATCACCGTTTTATAAACACTAACCGTTCCTTTTAATATTTTGCGTTCATAGATGTGAGTACAGTGACGTAAAGTGCATGGTGTAAATATAACAAATCTTTAAGTGCTTCTAATCATGGGTGCTCACGTGTCCAGAACTGATTTTGAGTGGGTCTACACAGAGGAACCTCACGCTAGCCGCCGGAAAATAATACTGGGTATGTAATTACGTCATATAATCATATATAGAAACTCCTTGAATACATACAGCACGTACATGTTACGATAAACAGCCAACTAGTTTAGACTAAATAAAATTAGTGCTATTGATCAATAAAAACATGAGCTCGTGACTTTGACCGATCCTCATTATTAGAAGTTTCATAAACCGTTGTAACTGTAAAACTATAGTTTTACAGAAATGTATGTGTATACATATACAAATGTCTCTGACTTTAATTATTGGACTGATAAGCTATACTAGACACAGTTACGCCCATTCGAGTATTATTTGTGGTTTTATTACAAACGGTAATTAACAAAAATGATTGCAATAAGTTATACTTTCGGTTCATATTATAAACTTTTAAAGTAAATAACCCTGAAATAATTATTCAATGACCATGATAATGAAAAAAATTTGTACCTTGAAACTGTTTTGTGCAACTAATAGATAAAAACAAAAAGGTGGAGGTCTTTATCTAAATTATGTAAAACTAATGATTAGGTTGTCAATACCTATGCATACTTATTTGGTTTCAATTATTTTTAATGTTTTTGTTGTAACATGCGTATTCTAATTTTAAACAAGGTTAAATCTGATTGTTTGTATTTTGATTAAACTAGCAGTACTGAACTACTTTACGAATTCCTTCACAAATAGAAAGCAGCATTATCAACCAACCATCTTAATGCTATGAGCACAAACAAGTTTGTGAGTGGCAGATATTTTAATTAATTTTATAAATATTGCACAATAATATAACACACATTGTGTGATATTTAGTAGAACTACATGTTAAAAATATAACCATCAAATTATAACAAGAATATAAGTATAAAAAATACATTAATCTATAAAATGATACACTTGTAGCTGTTTAAATAATAATTCACTTATTAAATAACTAAGTAAGAATAAGAAACAAATTAGGTATTATAAATTATTCATATACAAACCAGTTTCTCTATGGTTACATAGAGATGTATTAATTAATTCAAATTTTGTCAACTATGTATTTAGATTATACATGTCCCTCTCTGTTTCACCCATGTTTATGATTACTGCTCTGGCCCCATGGCTCATAGCGTGATGTTACATATCTTATGTTATTGATATATTATGGATAAAGTAGCTTTCTAATGGTGAAAGGATTTTTGGCACCTGTCCTGTTGTTTTTGAGTTTATTTATTACAAACAGAAATACAAATCTTTTCATTATTTTAGTGTAGATTTCATGGAAATTGCCATTTTCTACATTCCAACTCAATATTTTTGTGAGAAACTTAACTTATTTGAACTTATTATAATCAATTTAGTGGTTGCCTAGTGGTCAAAATTGGATTGTTATACAGTCTTCTCCCTTAGCCTTTATTATTCCCAAGTCACTTAGGGTCGGCTTTTCTAGTCTAACCGGATTTTACTGAATATCAGTTTTTACATGGAGCGGCTGCCACCTGACCTCCGCAAACCAAAGGCTAACGATACCCTAAGGCTAGACCAGTGTCAGGATATTAGAGGGTACTGACTTTCCCAATAACGACTGCCATAGATGTTCATGGCAGCCGGGATCGACGGCTTATCGTGCTCTCCGAGGCATGGAGCAGGCGATAATTGTCAATCAATACGCACATAATTTCGAAAAGTCATATAACTTCCGAAAGTCAGAAGTGCGTAAAGTGGGTTCGAACCCGAGACCCTCTGCATTGCAGTCTGTTGGTCTGCCCACTGAGCTATCGCTGCCTATTGGATTGCTATTGGATTGTTATACAGTAGTAAGTATTAGTTAGTTATACAGTAAGAACACAAAAATGAATACACATAATTATGTAAAACATTTGTGTGCAAGAACATGGATGTTTGTCTTGGTCTGGGTGTTTCTATGTATAATATGTATGAATTTACAAAAAAAGAATATATATGTATGTTTATCCATTGTCTAGTACCCATAGTACAAGCTCTGCTTAGTTTGGGCTAGATGGTGTTGTGTGTGGTAGAATATTATATTATTATTATTGTGTATAGGACACAGTTCTCTGCACTCATTCCTCACATAAGGCTAGACCAGTGTCAGTATATTATAGGGCACTGACTTCCCAATAACGACTGCTATAGATGTTCATGGCAGCCGGGACCGACGGCTTAACGTGCTCACCGAGGCACGGAGCAGGCGATAATTGTCAATCAATACGCACATAATTTCGAAAAGTCATATAACTGCCGAAAGTCAGAGGTGCGCGCCGTGGGATCGAACCAGAGACCTTTTGCATTGTAGTCTGTTGGTCTCCCCACTGAGCTATCGCTGCTATACTTATATACTATGCACTCAATATTGAAAAGTTAAAGTAAATGCCAGGGTTTATAAGAAATCTTTTAGGTTGCAACATAAACTGCTATTAAAGTTACTCTGTCTGTTGTTCCTCAGTGGGGAGACCAACAGACTGCAATGCAGAGGGTCTCGGGTTCGAACCCACGTCGCGCACCTCTGACTTTCGGAAGTTATATGACTTTTCGAAATGATGTGCGTATTGATTGGCAATTATCGCCTGCTCCGTGCCTCGGAGAGCACGTTAAGCCGTCGGTCCCGCCTTCCATGAACATCTATGGCAGTCGTTATTGGGAGAGTGTCGACACAAAAGATCCCACTGGGTCGAAGTGTCGCCGGTCTGCACTGACTGGCCCCCACATAAGATAAGATAAGATACTCTGTCTGTTTATTCAATTTTCACTGCTAAAAAGCAGAAGCTAATTTTATGTAACTTGCTATAGAGATTAGTAGAACTATAGGTAAGGATATAGGCTATAGAAATTAATGACATGATGAGTTATGGGTATCAGTCTAATCAGTCAGCCTACGGTCCACTGCTGGAAATAAGCCTTGTCCAATAGTTCAATATATTGTAGTATACCAAGCCTATTGAAACTCATCAGTTTTTTTTTGGCCTAGCCTGTCTTCTACTTTGAAGGAGCCCGTGCCCAGAAGTGAGACAGTTTATAAACATAGCTGATATTAGCCATATCCAGTTGCACTCACTGACCGGTAAACGATTAGCGAGGTTAAGCAACGTTGGGTGCGGTCTGTCTATAGATGGGTGACCGCTTAGTGGTATTTCATCAGAGCGTCTCCGTGCTTCGGAGGGCACGTAAAATGTCGGTCCCGGTTGTTGTCAAATTGACAGCAGTCGTTAAGCCATGTCAGAGGCCTACGTGCGGTCTGAACAACTCTTGACAACAGGTTGGCCACTAACCACATGAAAAGAAAAGAGAAAAGAAAATTATTATATATTATATAAATGTACTGGTATTGAAATTACTGATTTTTATGACTGAGCAAATCAATCTTAGGAACTTTACTAGTCCAATCTATATAATATATAAAACTCTTCCGTTACTGAGTGACTGACAGACAATGCACAGCCGAAACTACTGAACGCAAGAAGCTGAAATTTGGCTTGGAGAGTGTAGGGGAGCACTAAGAGAGGATTTTTGGCAATTGCACCTTGAAGGGGTGAAAGGGGTGAAACCCGATATTCACACGGGAACGGGACTTACGCGGGTGAAACCGCGGGAAAACTAATAGTAAAAATATAAGTCTATGTTAGATAGTCTCTTTAAGCCAGCAGGCTGTAGCTTTTATATCCTCATGCCACAACCCAATGATACTGAGCAGTAACTACAAACATGATATAAACTTATAACAGAGGAAACAGTATGTCATAGATATTATGTAATAGTAATAAATTTGTCCTGTTTTCGTAATATTCTGAGAGATTTGTATGTTTTGTTATTGTTACATATCCTTATATGTGAAGTATTCACCCGATATTATTAACCGCGGCTTCGCTTGCGTAAATGTAGGTTAGCTTTGGTTAGTAGTAACAGTACTTTTTTTGGATGAAAGGTACACTGTCCTTTTCTGTTCCCCTGGACGTGTATACGAAATTTCATGATGATCGGTCGAGTACTTAACGCGTGAAAGCGTAACAAACAAACAAACATTCACATTTATAATATTACTAGCTGTGCCCGCGGTTTCACCCGCGTGTATAGTTACTGCGCCACCCCTGTGGGTCATAGCCTGCTGTTATATAGCCTATAGCCTTCCTCGATAAATGAGACCAACACTAAAAGAATTGTTCAATTCGAACCTGTTGTTCCTGTGATTAGCGCGTTCAACCAAACAAAAAACTCTTCAGCTTTATAATATTAGTATAAATATAAGTTAGGACAAGCGATCAATCATTTTAGCAAGACAAGCTGTGCTTTTTCGCTTATTTAAAGATACCACAGTGTCTGACGACAACATTTCGCTCACTCACTTGTTATCAGAACGAGATAGTAATATGGTATTAATACTTAGGTATATGAGTCATAAGCGTGTGTGAGTAATTTACATGCATGTGTGAGTTTTTGTGTATGTGAGTAATAAAATTATGAACACCACTTTCGTGTTAGACGGAGTACATATGTACATTTACATATTACGTCACGCATCTCATTATCTTTCTTCTATATAATAAAAATGAATCTCCGTTTCTCTTGGTCACGCGATAACTTAAAGACTTTACCGCTTTCATTCATCTTCTTTTGTAAGTTTTCTAATACTTTGCAGATGGTTCTTACGGAGAGAAAAGTTAAGAAAATTACGCAGAATATTGGATAAGTTCAGAAAGCTTAGCAACTATTTTAACCTCGCAAGTTTGACAGTTCGTCTAAGATAGGACAACATATGTCGGTTCAGCTAGTCGTTGATAAAATATCACTTACTAGGCTTAACTATCACAAGGTGTAAAGTTCGACTGTTCGGTGACGTAGTGGTGCTGCGACTGCTGTGAATGAGATTACAGTTTCGTATCCCAGGTGCCAACAAAGAGTAACAAGGAACTCTCAGTGGCAGCCTGGAGTTACGAAAATGGCGGTATTACACATCCCGTGCCTCGGAAAGCGCGCAAAGCCGTTGTCGTCCAAAACTACTGCACCGAATTTAATAATAATTTCACCTTTGGAAAACTACATTATCCAGAACTAATATCTTTACTAATATTATAAATGCGAATGTGAGTTTCTTGTTATGCTTAAGACTGTGCCGAGCGTAAGACGCGGTTGGACTGAATGACAGAGCTCGATATTCAAATCGGCGCGCGGCCGCCATAGTAAAATTGTATGGAGGATTTGCGCACTGCAAATCCTCCATACAATTTTACTATGAATTTTTTGATAAATATGTATCTTTATTGTCAACCAATAACTTAAATATTTGGGACGGACAAATTGTAATATAACTATTTATGTTTCGTTTAAGCTGTAAAATAGGATAGAATTCTACTGGTATAATCTAAAAATCACGTAACACGAGCTTACGTTTTTGCATTTTTCGTGCAAATTTACGTAATTTTTAAAGCGAAAATATTAATTATTTTAAGTTTTTTACATACATACAAATGTACCAAAACAGGCGGTCACAGTTAAGCGAATAAAATCAACACTTTTTGTTTAATACAAATATTAAATATACATTTACCATAACAATGAATGTGTTTACAATTACTCCGGTGTAAAAAACTTAAAATAATTAATATTTTCACCTACAAAATTACGTAAATTTGCACGAAAAATGCAAAAACGTAAGCTTGTGTTACGTGATTTTTAGATAACAGTAGAAATCTATCATATTTTACAACTTAAACGAAACATAAATAGTTATATTACAATTTGTCCGTCCTCCATACAATTTTACTATGTCGGCCGCGCACCGATTTGAATATGCGCCGCACGAGCTCTGTCATTATCTATCTTACGCTCGGCGCAGTCTTAACAATGGACTCACTTCTATAATCTTTTTATAACTGATTATAAATAGTTATCCAACAGAACACAATTTTATTTGAATAGTTTTCAGATATTATATGTTTGCCTAGTAAGTATATTGAAGGAAAATCAACGATTCCCCAGTGGAGGACCGTTGGACTGCTACGCAGAGATCTCGAGTTCGATCCTAAGGACCTTTGACTTTTCGAAGTTATGTGCGTATTAAATAAATTATTATCGCCTACTCTAACGGTGAAGGAAAACATTTTAAGGAAGCCCGCATGTATGATAGTTCTCGAAGATATATGAAGTCTACCAACCCGCACTTCTCACACTAAGAAGAGACCTGTGCCCAGCAGTGGGGCAGTTTATATGGGTGTAGGGCTGATATAATTATTATAATTAGTTTACATATATATATATATATACATAATCTTACGAACGTATTTCACCAACTATTATTTCGGTCGTGCGTAATAGCGGGCGCGCCGTCGTAAACATTACCTGGACGAGCCCAATAGACATTTGTTTTATCCTCGAAAGACAAACAGATACTGACACAATTAGTTTTGCCCCTATACGCAGCACGGATGGTGTAGTGTTTTAAATCGTAACCTCGCCACTGCACGCCGAGGATTCTTGTTCTTGTCTAAAACACTTTTTTTCTTAGCCTTTTGTAATGTCCCCCTGCTGGTCAAAAGGCTCTCCCTTGGACTTCTATCCGAAGACATTCCTTGCCAGTCCCTTTCGAAGACAGTTAGTAATAATATTTCTATTTCTTTCACACGAAATCCAGGTCAAATTTTTACAGAAACTGATGTTAAATGTATAATGAACTACTACTACATAAAAGGCGAGTTCCCGTCTTCCGACTACAACAACGAGGTGACAAGCAAACCAGCCTCAGCCAGCTTCAGCCTGCCTGATACATGCTGTAGCCGATTGTAAGGCTCAGTCGCAGAATGTCAACAGGTCGCAAATCTTAAAATTCTCAGAATGTTCTCTGCCGCAATATGACCATTTTCCTTATTCCTTGTTAACAGGGTTTCATAGTAATATAATTTTTAGTATTCAGATAGGTATCACAAAAAGGCTTAGTGGATGATTCGTCCGAATTTAATCGACACTTTAAAAAAATATTATTTTTCCGTAGGCGACTCGCCCGAATTGTATTTTATGGAATGAAAAGTACAGTCGAGTAAAATATATCTAGCTGTATTAAACTAAGGGTTGTATTTAACTGCAAATTAAAAAAATCTTCCTTTTTAATTTTGTTTGTGTAAATAATTTGTTTCTAGCACTCGCCGGCCGCTGACGTTGTATGGTCGCAGTTTTAACCTAACCTAACCCACTATTTTTTTTTTGGGTAGTATGTTGAAAAAGTTTTAAAATGCTTATTGGGAAACATGTTGCAAGAAGAAAGTTATATAGTTACGGGTGTGAGTATTTCAAAATATACTACCCGTGTCACTTCTGTACTTGACTGTACTTTTCTTAACTTCACCGCAAGGTAAATACAATTCGGGCGAGTCGCATACAGAAAAATAATATTTTTAAAGTGTCGATTCGCCCGATTCTGGCGAGTTATATTCAGGCGAATCGCCACTAATCCCACAAAAACTACAATAAAGGACATACATTAGATAGTTTAATAAATTTATTTATTTAGGCATGATCCCAAAGCTGGAAGATGGCAGTTGCTGTTTTGTGTGGGGAGTACTGCTATAATACAATGTGGCTACACTTCTCTGTAATAAACACATACCTATATCTAAACTAAGTTATTGTATATAGGTCACAATTAACCTTTTGAACGCCAATGTCGTCTATACTACACATGCGAAAGCGTGCCCTGTGCGCCAACGTCGTCTATACTCGACAAAACTGTTTTTGTCGGTTCACAGAAAAATACAAAATAAACATATTAAATCATTACTTTTCTGTGTTTTAGTGATACAACTTAAATATTTAATCCCCAATTATTACTTAATTGTATACAACAAACAAAATTGTTATTAGTTATTGAAATATTTAATCATAAAAAACAATATATAATATATCGATTTTCGGACTTGGCGTACAGGACATGGAGGTGCCGTTATGGCGTGGCGTTCAAATGGTTAAAAGGTTATAGTATTTTCCATTAAAGTAACCCTGTTAATATTTTACTTCAGGGATTTAGTGCGTGAATCTATGTATGTATTTTTACATACCTTTTAAATAGCTCTAGGTACCATAGACAGGCAACAAAATAAAAAAAAATATCTTATTGTTGACAGCCCTAATCTTATCTTATGTGGGGGCCAGTCAGTGCAGACCGGCGACACTTCGACCCAGTGGGATCTTTTGTGTCGACACTCTCCCGATAACGACTGCCATAGATGTTCATGGCAGCCGGGACCGACGGCTTAACGTGCTCTCCGAGGCACGGAGCAGGCGATAATTGTCAATCAATACACACATAATTTCGAAAAGTCATATAACTTCCGAAAGTCAGAGGTACGCGACGTGGGTTCGAACCCGAGACTCTCTGCATTGCAGTCTGTTGGTCTCCCCACTGAGCTATCGCTGCTCTGACAGCCCTAAGCTAGTCGAGTCCAACAAGAAACTATGTAGTAAATTTTCGTTAGCCGCGAACTACTAATGGGCCTTAATTGTGTCATAAGAGTATGGAATGTGTTGCAGACGCCATTTTAGCGCTCCTATAGTATTGCTACATACTTTTTGCCCGCGGCGTTGTTCGCGTAAATGTAGGTTAGGTTAGATTTTCCTGGATCAAAGGTACCCTTATGTCCTTTTCTGTTCCCCTGACAAAGTGTGTGTGAAATTTCATGATGATCGATCGAGTAGTTAAGGCGTGAAAGCGTAACAAACAAACTCACATTCGCATTTAAACCTAATATGAGTTGGCAAGTTAGGATTGTGTGAGAGGTTTTTATTCTTCTCTCTTTCTGTTAACAGTAACTTCCGCACCAGGAATAATTCCGTGAAGGACTTTACATACATTCAAACAATGGACACAAACACACCTCCAGACTCTAAACAACTATTTGTGGATTACACCTTAGAGTTCGAAAAACCTTTTATACAACAGCTTTGTCCGTCTGTCCGTCTGTCTGTCTGTCTGTCTGTCTCGTCTGTTTGTCTATCTATTATACAACTTTCAACTCAAGAACCGTAAGAGCTAGAGACTCGCGGTCAACGCTATTCGACTCAGCATAGTCGATATACCCCCCGAAATTACTATGACCATTGACCTCTGACCTGAAGTTCACGTGGTATCACGTGACCTTTGCATATTACTCGAACCATTTTTTCGAACTCTAAGATTTACGGCAATTCATTGCCGATTCTCACTTGTTTGTCTCGTTTGGGGATCAAATCTACAACAGCGCAATGGCAGTGACTAAGTCATTTAGGCCCAGTTCCTTCAAGAAACGATTCGTTTTATCTACGTAAAAATAATTTTAACACAGTCATGTTTTATGAAAAAAATATCTAAGTCAAAACTTTACTGTTCGTAGCTAGAAAGACTCGTATCTTGATATCCATTATCAACAAAACAATATAAATATAAATATGTCATAATGTAACTGTCCGTAGATTGTCTTGCTTCTTGATATCGGTACCCTTCGAGGATGAAGTCTAGTAAAAGCCAAAATACTAGACTTTTCTGGACAGCCAGAAACAAAAAACCGTGTTTGTTTTGTTTTATTTGGCGAACATAGTCTTTTTAGCTCTATATAAACAGCGATAGCTCAGTGGGGAGACCAACAGTCTGCAATGCAAAGGGTCTCGGGTTCGAACCCATGTCGCGCATCGCTGACTTTTGGAAGTTATATGACTTTTCTAAATTATGTGCGTATTGATTGACAATTATCGCCTGCTCCGTGTCTCGGAGAGCACGTTAAGCCGTCTGTCCCGGCTGCCATGAACATCTATGGCAGTCGTTATTGGGCAAGTCAGTACCCTCTAATATCCTGCCACTGGTCTAGCCTTAGGGTATCGTTAGCCTTCGGGTTGCGGAGGTCAGGTGGCAGCCGCTCCGTGTAAAAACTGATATCCAGTCAATACACATACATCAATAACTAAATTGCGCCAAAATGGCTTTTATAACATTTCAACCTCAAAGAGGCGATATAGCTCGCCACTGCTACTACGCCGAGTGTGGGTTCGAATCCCACATGGGACAAAACTCTATAATCCACAAATAGTTGTTCCGCGTCTGGATGTTCTTTGTGTCCGTTGTTTGAATGTTCGTAAAACCCCTTGCGACACAGGATTTATTCCTATTGCGGCATTTGTCTTTAAAAAACAGGTTTTCGTAGTTTGAATGATTTTTGTGTTCGTTATTTAAATGTTTATAAAGTCCCCGTGTCACAGGATTTTACACAGCCTGCATGTTCTTTGTGTCCGTTGTTTGAATGTTTGTAAAGTCCCCTGTGACACAGGATTTATGTCTAGTGCGGGAGTTGTCTTTTTGAAGACAAGGAACTGAGCCATAAACCATTATGCCATCCGTGCAGTCACTTAAATATATTGAAGATATTTGATAGTGAATTAGTCATATACATATAAGTCATATATAATAAGAATCACAGGTGTTCTGATAAAGATATGTCCACAATCTTCAATTGCTTTTTATTCTCATATACATTTTCCTGGTTTTCAATATTGATATTAAACTATTTTCTACGAATTGTATCGCGTTGTTTATGGTTTTTATTTTTAAACACTATCAGTAAGTAATTAAAAGTGTTAATAAGCAACACGATAAAATTCGTATAGAGCAGTTTATTTTCAATAATAACATTCGCGTCTGTTTATTATTATTAGACTATTTAAATTATAAAAACTAATAAGGTTTATTTTTACACTTTCCCGACGTTTCGATTGATTTTCAGCAGCCATGTTCTCCAGTAAAGTTTAACAATAGTAGTTTATAGTTTCAAAATTATGTTATACCTAACAGTGTTTTATAAATAAAAAAGCAAAGTGATTAAATCAGTTTAAAGTAGATTAATTTCAATGTTTAACATTCGCGTAAACGTAACAAATATTATGCTCTTTAAAAATGTAGAATAGTTACTTAGCAGGCTTTTACATTCATAGCAAATGGAGGCCACAGCAAAATACATCTAAAATAATTAAATTAAAATTAAAATTGTGTATTATCATTATCATTTTCTTACCTACAATTTATAATGGGAATAAATATAATGATCACCAAAAATAATAATTGCGCAGAAAAATATGCGTACTAAAATATATCATAACGAGCACCTATACGCCTGAAATCACTGCAATCCGTCTCGGAAGGGTTAGGACATGTTAGGTTCCTTCTTTCCGGCTGACACAGGTAATGACTGGCCACGGTTGTTTTGGCCAGTTCCTGTGTCGTATACGCCGGCAAGAGACGCCCGGTTGTCACCACTGCGGCGACTGCCGCGACGTAGTTGAGGACACGGCGCTGCACACTTTGGCGGTTTGCCCCGCTTGGGCATCGCAGCGCCGTGAGTTGATCGCGGCAGTCGGATTGGTTGCCCTCTCGCTCCCGGCCGTAGTTCAGTCTATGGTCCGGAGTGAGAGGTCGTGGAACGCCGTCGCCTCCTTCTGTGAGGAAGTAATTTCCATCAAGGAGGCGGCGGAGCGGGAGAGGGAGCGTTTGAACCCTCTCCCCAACCGCAGAGCCGGGCGCCGGAGGACGCGAGACGACCTCCAGCCACCCTGAGGATTGACCTGGGGGTGGCGGGCTTTGTGGGCCTGCCCGCCATCCGTTCAGCACCAGGTCCGAGAGGCGGCGTGCGTGTTCTCACGCGCGCCTCTGTTGTTTCGAGTCCGTCTCCCCTCTAGGGGGGACAGTAGGGATAATATGTGAGGAGTGCCTTTGGGTAGGTCTTTCGTGTAGTGGCCTGCCGTTTCATACGGCGGGCCGAAACCTCGGCGGGGTCGCGACCGCATGCGAAAGTGATTCGCGCGGCCCCGTCGATAGCGGTTTTGTCGAGGAACACCGTGGTAGGTTTAGTCGGTATTCCGGGAGGTACTCTATCATCTTTAACATCTTTCTTTTACCCCGGCGAGTCCGACATAACCCCTCCGCCCGCCCCCGCGAAGGGGTATGCGTCATGCATTCCCTCACGTTAAAAAAAAAAAAAAAAATGTTAGGTTCCTACTTAAACCCACAAAAAAATAGGACTCCGGGGTATCCGGCTCAAAAAAAAATAAGGCTCCGTCGACTTATTTTGATATCTTTAAATATAATGCGGTTTTAATTTTGGTGATAATTTACTATTTTTGACTGTTATATTTTACTACATATATCTGGTGATTAGTTAAACATAAGCCATTTATAATCAGTAGTTGGGGCACTCCTTAGTAAACGTTACCTACGTTAAAAGACCCCGCTCTTCACATTACAATATATTATGTATATTGATAATTGCAAACGCGTCACAATAAGTTTGTTCGAATTTAAACAAATCTATACTAATTTTATAAAGCTGAAGTTTCTTTGTTTGTTTGGTTGAACGCGCTAATCTCAGGAACTGCTAGTCCGCATTGAAAAATTAATAGCCTAATTATCGAGGAAGGTTAAAGGCTATATAACATCACACTACGACCAATAAGAGCGGAGCATTGATGAAAAATGTTGCGAGAACGGGGAAAATCCTCTTATTTGAAGCAGACGAAGTTGCGCGGGGCAGCTAGTGGTTAATAAATATAAACTTATATATTAATTTTTAGTATTTGTGGGGGTGGGTGGGTGTGTAAGAATGTTTATTTATTATATATATATATATATATATATATATATACACAGCCTTGGCCAAAAGTGAATCGCATGAACAGTGAAAAATACATTAATGTACTGGAAACTGCTCTCGTACCTTCGCTTTCATGTATTTTTGGTGACACTAACTTAAATGGTGTGAAATTCCAACAAGACAATGCTCCGTGTCACAAGTCAGCTACTACGATGCGCTGGTTTACTGAAAATTGTATTGATCTGTTAGATTGGCCTGCCCAGTCCCCGGATCTAAATCCTATTGAACATTTGTGGAGTATTTTGAAGAGAAAAATAAAAGAGCACTCGATAACATCAAAAACTGCTTTAAAAAACGCGTTAGTGCAAGAATGGGATGCAATTTCTCCAGAGGAATGTGCGAAACTTGTACGTAGTATGCCCCACAGAGTTGCTGCTGTCATAAAATCAAAGGGTGGCCCAACAAAATATTGATGTTTTTACAATATTCTAATGGAAATAAAGTACTTTAATCATTATAATTAGTTTTATTTCTCTCTAAGCCTGAAATATGCAGTAATTTATAGGGTGCCTAATACTTTTGGCCAAGGCTGTATAACGTGTTATTTGTATTCTTGTACATCGCCATACTAGCTTATTTTCATTCGTAGGTTTATGTTATTTTATGTAGGTCTCTATTTATTATTTCACGTGGACTCTATGTAATCTATATGTAAATAATCTTTTATATATACTTTCGAGTTGCATGAGCTCACTTAGGCGATTATTGCAACGACACGTTTGAGTGCAAAATTGTAATATTTATTGCTTAATTAATGTTGCACTTAAACGTGTCGTTGCAATAATCGCCTAAGTGAGTTGAGTGCCTGGTTCAGATTATGTGAGTTACATGATGTTACATTGTCAATCAATACTTTTCGAAATTATGTGCGTATTGATTGACAATTATCGCCTGGTCCGTGCCTCGGAGAGCACGTTAAGCCGTCGGTCCCGGCTGCCATGAACATCTATGGCAGTCGTTATTGAGAGAATGTCGACACAAAAGATCCCACTGGGTCGAAGTGTCGCCGGGCTGCACTGACTGGCCCCCACATACGATACATACAAGATAGATACATCTTGTAATACTTTAACATGTCATTGTTTATTGACACAAATAAAAAAAAAAAAAACGATGCGTGCTACTATACGTATGCTAACTTCATATCTAACTCACATTTGCATTTATAATAATAAATGCGAATGTGAGTTTGTTTGTTTGTTTATTATTTATTTATTAAGCCTTAAAAGAAAGGAAAGGATCTTATGTTCCTTTCTGTACCGCTAAAAAGGCCTTTTATCCATATAAAAAATACTGTTCCCCAAGTATAAAAAACAAAAAACACACAAAAATATCATTAAAATCGGTGCAGCCGTTTAGGCGAATCTCAGTGATATACACACGTATGACAAATGCGAACAACAGCCATGATGTATAATAATTATAGCGAATTGAAGCAACGAAATTGGGAAGATACTAAACGATATAACATTGAACACAAATTGAATGATAATTTATTTATTTAGAAGAAAATATCTCTGAATATGTAGGCTGAGGTGTTTCACATCAACATTTCGCCGGCTGTCGATTTCGGTCTAGTAAAAAATCTGCTATGTTGAAATGAATTGCATGGATACTTTAAGTGGACGCGTAGCTAGTGCCACTGCGTCGAGTTTTGTAGTTGTAATAGATCCACACGGGTCAAAGAATTTGTCTGATCCATAAATGGATGTTCCAAGGTTGGGTATTCTTTGTGTCCGTTGTTTGAATGTTTGTAAAGTCCCCGTGACAATGGAATTATTGCTAACGTGGAAGTTGTCTTTTAACCTATTGAGTCCTAGCGGCACAAGACATGACAGGTTAAAAGAAAAAGAAACAAAAATCACGTAGGTTTGTTCTAGGATCTGTCTATATTCTTTTTTCATTATTGGTTTTTAAAATGGCTACACTCCGCCTGATGGTGCACAGTCGTGTTGTCCACGAGCAGAGTCCTCCACACCACATCTTCACGTGAAGTGGTGCCGAGGTCTCTACTGTGAAAGCCTAAGAAAATTAACGCTCCGCTTGACGGCACAGAACTCCATGTTTTAATAGATCGGCAAAAATATGAGGATATCATGTATACATATACAGGATGTCTGGTAATTAATGGATAATCTTTAAATGTCTTATAGTAGAACTGATGGCCGTTCGGAAAAAATATGAAAAAAATCTATCCTAACTACTACCAGAGATATGATTTTTTTTAAATTACCAAATGTAACTTTCTTGTACACTACAACCATAAATGCCGGTTCCTTACGGTGTTTTCCTTCACCGGTAAAGTAAGTGATAATTTACTATTTATTTCGCCTTCGGATCGAACTCGAGACCTCTGCGTGGCAATCGAACAGTCTCCCACTAACCTATCGCTTATACATATGTACATATACATATGTAGGTACTATGTGTGTATTGATATGGCATCCGGAAATATTCCTCGAAGTCACATAGTTTGTTTATGATAAAGTCTAAAGAAGTTATGGTGCAGGGTGTGGCTTCGCTATTAGCAAACATATTAATGTAAGCCATCATTGTTACCCTACTAATAATATAAATTTGAATTATGATTGTACTAGTAACTCACCTCGGTTTCGTATGACTTAGTTAGTCTCGTCACGCAATAAATATACATATAATATCAGCCCTGTATACTATATAAAATGTCCCACTGCTGGGCACGAGCCTGTTCTCAGTGTGATAAAGATTACGCCATAGCTACGCTGGCCCAGTGCGGGTTGGCAGACTTCACATATCTTCGAGAACATTATGGAGAACTCTCAGACATGCAGGTTTCCTCACGATATTTTTCTTCACCGTTTAATTACTATTTTTAATAACATTTAATTATATTTCTTCATTTTATTTTATTCTTTTGTTGACATTTAATTTTCATATTTAATTATCTTATCTATCGTGTTGTGTGTTCGTTCACCACACGGGACACAAATTTGTGTGATCTACAAATAGTTGTTTCGAGTCTGGATGTTCTTTGTGTCCGTTGTTTGAATGTTTGTAAAGTCTCCCGTGTCACAGTATTTATACTTAGTGTGGAACTTAAGAAAAGTTCTAACTTCGATGTATTCAGAATTTGTTGCCAGAAAAACCCAATAACTTTTTATTCGTCTGAACCGAGACATTTAGGTATTAGACCTACTTTCATCTACTTACGTGATCGTTTTGACTAAGAAAGTTGTGTGTGTGCACACTTTCTTTCGGGAATACCCCGGCTCGGTCTGTCATGGATAGTTTTCACCGGATTTTCCTTATACCATATGTGTACCAACACATTCACACACGCAGATGATAACTGTTTAGTTAATTATTCTTGAATCTTTTATTGTACTGGTGTAAGGATGCAATACTCCTAACTAATATTATAAATGCGAACGTGAGTTTGTTTGTTACGCTTTCATGCCTTAACTACTCGACCGATCATCATGAAATTTCGCATACACTTCGTCAGGGGTACAGAAAAGGATATAGATACCTTTTATCCAGAAAAATGTGTTGTTTACGAGGGATTGCTAGTAATTTATAAATACCTACACTCCATTTGGTTAGGTACTTGACTAAAGGTAAACAATTTCGATGTGTGTTTTTATCTAAAACCTCAGTTTAAAAATAAAATGCTGCTAAAGATGAATGTAAATACAACAATAACGATGACTAAATCAATTGAACCGTTAGTTTAAGCAGTAGTTTATTTGTTTAATGTGTGTTTGTGTAAAAAGTCACATCAAGATTGTTTACCTTTAGTTAAGTACCTAACCAAATGGTGTATAGTATATTATGAATTATGCTACGGCAATGTAATTCTAACTAATATTATAAATGCGAATGTGAGTTTGTATGTTACGCTTTCACGCCTTAACTACTCGACCGATCATCATGAAATTTTGTATACAGGTTGTCAGGGGTACAGAAAAGGACTTTACATTCAGGCAAAGATTTCCGTGTGTGCGCAACCACAATTGCACTCTCTGTTCCCTCCCTCTCTTAATCCGATGGGACGGCAATCCAAAACGACCGGAGAGAGATCAGGCGCAGTACCAACAGCTTTACGTGCTTTTCAAGGCACGGGGGTGTCTAACACGGCTAACGTTCTAATGGGTTGCTATTGAGATTTCTTAGTAGGAAAACCCAATAACTTTTTGTTTGCCCGACCGGGGATTCGAATCGTTTATGTGGGGCAACAGGAAATTATGAAATAGGTTCTGCCTATTCATATTAATAAATGATCTGTATTGTTATTTTGTTTATGAAAAACAAATTAATGCGGACGTTTTGCGGCTTGGCCTAATAAAAGATGAGTTGTGGCTTTCCATTTAGGTATTTGACATTATTTGTATAGGAACTTCCTCGGCATGAGGTCACGGGTTCAACGGCCGCCTTAGGCACTGTTATTTGGATTTCCTGTTATGAAATTCTCAGTAGTAGTCTGTAATTTGGAACTGTGGCTAGTAGATGCCAATAGTTTTGTGTATTATGTAGGACATAAATCATAGTTGGCGAACTGAACATTTCAAAGTAATACTGCTTCCGTGGCGCAGCGGTAGTGAATGCGACTGCTGTGTATGGTGTCGGGTTCGAATCCCGGGCCGGGCCAACAAAAAGTTAAATTGGATTTTTCTGTTAAGAAATCAAATCGGTGTTAGACGCCCCCGTGCCTCGGCAAGCACGTTAAGCCTTTGGTCCTGCGCCTGATCTCTCTCCGGTCGTGTCGGATTACCGTCCCATCGGATCATGAGAGTTAGGGAACAGAGAGTGCACTATAATATCTCCTGCGCAGATGGCCAGTCTTTGTTAAGATTGTCTGCCGTGACCGAAATTCGGTCTGGAGGACATTATTAATATATTATTAAAATAAAATCTAGTAATTTCTGTGTTGTGTTGCTTGGGACTTTTTAAATAATAAAACAATGGGCCAAAGAACACCCAGACTCAGAACAACGATTTCTGGATCATTCAGATTTTTATACCGGTAATGGAACCGACGAATCTTGGTGCATTGTCAGTGGCAGGGCAAATACTTAAACCACTGTGCTATCGGTGGTTACATTTAAAACTATTTATAATCGATTTTAAATAGTTTTTACAATTCTATTGTTAAGGAATGTTTTTGATGGTATGTCTCATGAAGACATGATTATTAAATATGTTTTTTGAATGTCATAGTTAATTATTTCACTTCTCATTAACACAAATAAGTGAATCATAGTCTTATTATCAGCCCACTAGCTTATAGCAGGCTTGCTGATAAGCGACCAAACTATCCGAAATCGTTTACGTGAAGTGGGTCTGCGTTTCCGAAGGCCGCTGGGGGTTCTACCTATAGCACCCTGCTATCGTAGGTCCGGTTCGCAATGGGCTCGCAAACACAGAAATTGAGAGGAAGAAAACTGGCGTTGTGTTTGCTTTTCCGATGAATCTCGTTTCGGTGTGAGTCCAGATACAAGACGTACTCTGATTTGGAGAACTTCTAGGTGTCAAGAACGTTTGAAATTTTGTCAGGAAGTTCATTCATATGGAGGTGGAACAATAGTGGTTTGGGCCGGTATTTGGATCGATGGAAGAACCGATCTCACTTGGATCAGGGGCAACCTCAATGCTCAGATTTATGCGAAGAGGATTGTTTCAGGCGTGATCATCCCTTTGCGAAACTCGTTGGATGATTCATGTCGACTAATGCATACAATGCACATCAATCACACACGGCTAGAGACGTAACACGTACTCTTGCCGATGCTCCTATCAACGTCCTGCCGTGGCCTGATCAATATCCAGACCTCAACCCAATTGAATACGCATGGGATATACTCCAAAGAAGAGCTCTACCGAGTATGGATGCCGTACATACCCCACTACAACTTTTTGACTTGTTAGAAAGAACGTGGGTGGCCGTACTCAAAGTGATTTCGATGAACTGATTTTAAGCATGCCAAATCGCTGTGATTGTGTTATTCGTGTCAAAGGTGAAAAAAAAGAAAAGACAATTTTTTATACTTTCCAAAATAAAATTATAAAAGATCCTCATATTTGCCTATTTTTCCCATTTAGGTACTTGAAGACATTAACAAGGGTTAATTTATCAGAAAGTGCAAAAATTTTAAATTTTCTTAATTTTAACAAAATATAGGGATAATTTAATAATTTAAACATAGGAATTAAAGTAAAAAGCTGGTCTGGAAGACTAGATTTGGCAAATATTAATTTGATAGTTTTTTATACTTAAAAATGTACTTGATCCCTAGACACTTTTTATGTGTGTATTTCAAGTTGTAACCTGTATAAGTAATTGCTGCACACATTATTTTTCGTGTTTCATGGTATAAGTGTGATATATATTTATTTGCACATTTAATTTTTATCTTACACGAAGACAACTTATAAGTGCAATATAATTTAACTGTAGTTGTACCATTTATCACGTCATTTAGCATGTATTAGAAACAAAAAAAGGTACAACTTACAGGTTCTTTTATGAATTATTTTGAAACTATTATATTGACCACATATTTAAATGAACAGTGAAAGTGAATGCTTTTATCTACAAAACAATTTAGGTAGGTAGGTAAGATTTTTTAATCTTGATTTTGTTCTCCTGTAAAGTGTTGATTTTTGACTTGTATCACTTTTCACAGGAGAGGAAAGGTTTTTTTGATTGACAATTATCGCCTGCTCCGTGCCTCGGAGAGCACGTTAAGCCATCGGTCCCGGCGGCCATGAACATCTATGGCAGTCGTTATTGGGAAAGTCAGTACCCTCTAATATCCTGACACTGGTCTAGCCTAAGGGTATCGTTAGCCTTCGGGTTGCGGAGGTCAGGTGGCAGCCGCTCCGTGTAAAAACTGATATCCAATGAAATCCAGTTAGACTAGAAAAGCCGACCCCAAGTGACTTGGGAATAATAAAGGCTAAGGGAGAAGATCACTTTTCACAGGAGGCACAGAATTATTCAAAGAGCGGGAGTCGACATTTTCTTAAAATAAAACTCGCAACCGCAGCGCCACCGGGCCAGTTTCTATACAAATTATGTCAAATACCTAAAGAAAGCTACAGATTGATAGTATGTTAGGCTAAACCGCAAAATGACCGCATTTATTTGTTTTGCACAAAGTAACAATTCAGATCAATTACAATTATGAATAGGGATTTTATATGTTGCCTCTTGTTCTACTTATATTAACTACTAGCTTTAGCGTTCGGCTTCGCTCGCGTGGTGCTTAAATCAATAAGAAAAAGTAGCCTATGTCCTTCACCAGATTTTAAACTATATCTGTACCAAATTTCACCTAAATCGGTTGGGTGGTTTAATCGTGTAAAGGTAACAGACAGACAGAGTTACTTTTGAATTTATAATATTAGTAAGGATTATGACTATCGCTAGCAGCGATAGCTCAGTGGGGAGACCAACAGACTGCAATGCAGAGGGTCTCGGGTTCGAACCCACGTCACGCATCTCTGACTTTCGGAAGTTATATGACTTTTCGTAATTATGTGCGTATTGATTGACAATTATCGCCTGCTCCGTGTCTCGGAGAGCACGTTAAGCCGTCTGTCCCGGCTGCCATGAACATCTATGGCAGTCTTTATTGGGCAAGTCAGTAACCTCTAATATCCTGACACTGGTTTAGCCTAAGGGTATTGTTAGCCTTCGGGTTGCGGAGGTCAGGTGGCAGCCGCTCCGTGTAAAAACTGATATCCAGTCAAATCCGGTTAGACTAGAAAAGCCGACCCCAAATGACTTGGGAATAATAAAGGCTAGGGAGAAGAAGTAAGGATTATGATCATCGCTCCGGAGTAGTACGTTTTCTGGATGAAATGTTGCCGATGTTCTTTTCTGTGCACCTGACGCGCATACACGTTATGCGATATTTACAAGAAATAATGATAAGGACAATTAATATTCGCGTAGTGATAGCTCGATTTTTTTTTATTCACTGATAAGGCAGTGTGTCATCTTATCGTGATGATTAGAAATCATTAAACGTGTCTTTGTTCACGTAAACATGCATAATTATGTATATTAACAAGATTTACGGCAATTCATGGCCATCTCGCCATGTATTGCCGTAAATCTTAGAGTTAGAAAAATGGTATCACGTGACCTTGAGGTCAGAGATCAAAGGTCATAGTCATTTCGGGTATATCGACTATGCTGAGTCGAATGGCGTCGACGGCGAGTCTCGCTCTTACGGTTCTTGAGTTGAAAGATGGTATCACGTGACCTTGAGGTCAGAGGTCAAAGATCATAGTCATTTCAGGGGTATATCGACTATGCTGAGTCGAATCGCGTTGACCGCGAGTCTCTAGCTCTTACGGTTCTTGAGTTGAAAGTTGCATAACAGACGGACGGACGGACGGACAAAGCTGGTGCATAAGACTTTTTTCGAACTCTAAAAACTAGATCTTTATTCGAGTAAATTACCTTTGTTTTGGTTTTTTTTAAAAAGGCATCTCTCGCGTTATGAATATATCGTGTGTCGCGGGATACTTAACAAACAACGGACACAAAGAACATCCTGACTCGGAACAACCATTTATAAAACGCACATATTTTTGTCCCGTGTAGGATTCGAACCAATTAACTCGGACCGCGGTCCCAGTTGCCGCATCCATTTAATTTCAATACTTTTCTTTCGGCAACTGGGACCACCCATCAATAAATACAAAAATCTACTATCCAAGCCAAAAACAGTACAGTCAAACAAAAAAATGTTTAAAGTAATAATTAAAGACAGCGTTTTCCATAGATAAACGTATTAGTATAGATTATGAAGAGATATATAGTATAGGACCATAATCCTCGAAGGTCAGTAGACCCTATGCTCTTAGAAAACCAGAACCAAAGTAAATTATTTTTTAAATTGTTATATATTAATACCAGCCCTGTCTTAAACTGTCCCACTGCTGCGCACGGGCCTCTTCTCAGTCTGAGAAGGGTTAGGCAATCCACCACGCTGGTCCAGTGCGGGTTGGCAGACTTCATGTCTTCGAAAACATTATGGAGAACTCTCAGGCAAGCAGGTTTCCTCACAATGATTTCCTTCACCGTTAAAGCGAAAGATAATTAACTATTCAATACATACATAACTTTAAAAGCTCAGAGATGCGCGCTTTGTGATCGAACTCGAGACCTTTCCGTGGCAGGCCAACGGTCTCCCACTAGGCTATCGTTTTGAATTGTTATTTATATATTTTGTCTCTTGTCCACAGAAAAATACCCACAAATCAAACAGTTGTTCGGGTACGACCCACTGTTCAAATGGGTAGTGACAACGATGGTGATTGTGCAGTTGGTATCACTGCCGATAGTGCAGCACCTTAGTTGGCCAGTACTGCTGGTCATGGCGTACTGCTTCGGTGGAGTCATCAACCATTCACTTATGTTAGGTAAGTTCATATACCTATTAATGTCCCACTAGATGCAAGTGATAGATGCGCTCCACTACTATTTGAATATGATCACCTTTCTGGACGTTAAGTTGTCATCCGACTAGGATTACCAAACTTTTTTAAAAGAAATATAGTATATCTGATTTCAAAGAGGGTAGATTCACGCCTGTTTCCCAGAGGGGTAGGCAGAGACTACGGATTTCCATTTGCTACGATCCTGACACACTTCTCTGGCCTGACACGCTCGCCGGTTTAAGGTGCTCCTAACCTGGCGTTTGTCCATAACGTCTCCGATCTGATCGAGTAACGTTTGCCTAGCTCTTCCCCTTGCGACAGTTTCATTCACACTAGCCTTATATACTTTCTTAGTCAATCTTTCCTCGTCCATTCTTCCTACATGCTCAGACCAGCTTAACAAACTCTTTTCTATTCTTGTCACTATATCCACTTTCATGCCGCATCTCTCTTATCAATCAATCCAATTTATATAAAGAGGATTTTATTTTCTTTTAAAAGTGGCGTAGTGGTTTCACTTATCGCCATTGCAGCTAAGCTTAGTGTGTTTGAATCCTACTATAGTAATAATTTACAATAATCACTACACAATGAATACCCAAGACCCAGACTTTATTAAATATGCACATAGAATAGTAAGAATTGCAAATATTAGAAATAAGGTGTAGTATAGTATCTAAGTTAGGTATTTGCTGATACCAGAACCCTAGATATAAGAAATAGTAAAGTTGTAGCATAAGAGAATGTGTACAAATAAAGAAAAGTAGTAATAAGGTAGGATAAGGAAAATAGCATGTAAGAAATGTAAATAATAATTTAAAAATGTAAACTACCTAAACCCTTATTATCCCCCAAGTATGAAAGGAATAGAATGAAATTACGAGGCATAAATGCGAGAACTAGAATGGTACTAGAGGACTGGAATGAGAGCGTGAATAGGTTTTAGTAATATAATAATAGCCCTTTCAGGGCACATGTATAAATAAAACAAAGATTAGGAGCAACAGCTGCTCCTCATTTTCGTAAACAGTAGGCTCTGTCTCTGGCAGAGGAGCAAGAACAACCTGTGATGACGGGTGCTAAAAAAAAAAAAAGACCCAGACTAGGAAGAACTATTAACGTTATATTGTGGGTTTCCACAATACTCGATGCAGTGGCATCGTTGAAGAGACCATTTGCTAACTTTTTTAAACGAAATGGAGTATGTCTGATTTTAAAGAAGGCAAAGCAAGAGTACCAACTTATAAAAAGAGGTTTTTTTGTTAATTTGGCTGCGTTCTGTATGGTAGTATCCCAAATTAGGGCGTCCCAGTTTCACTTGGGGATACCAACATATTAAAAGTAAACAGTATTTTTTTTGGTTATGACAATCTGTATGCATGAGCTGGAAAAATAGTATTTTAGCGTACACTATTAGTATTACAGAGTATAAAGTACACTTATATGAAATAATAATAATAATTTATTTATTTTTAGTAAAATTCTCAATTTTGCAATTGCATCTTAACAATTACATAAAGTGCACTTATAGATATTTGCCCCAACTAGGTTATACCTGTGTTTCGAGCGAGAAGGTATTTACATACTATTTTCAGTTCGAAAATAAATTCACATTATATTTTTTATGATAAACTAAAGGTAAAAGTAAAAACAATTAAAATAAGTTTAATATTCTACTTTAAAACTAAATTAGAAAAGTTTCATTTACAGATTGTAAGTTTTATTTGCTGTTCGGTTTGGTCATATGACAAAGTTTGAATATAATTATAAATTATGATTTTACAGCTAAAATGATTTAATTTATAAATGCTTAATTATCTATTTAGTCTATTGTACAAAAATGGCCCTAGAAATGCAAAGAGTCTATTTGTAAAATATGTTTTGAGCATGATTGTGTGGTGCAGACTATATCTTGCCGTCTATTGTTAGTTATGTCAGCGTTATAAGTAAGCATCGCGTGTTGTTTTAGTATTGTGTGCATAATGAAGATTTGACGGACAGTCATTACTTTGCAGGATTTATATAACAAGCTTGTAGAAAATAGAAAAGGACAGAAGGTAGCTACTTTTAAAAATGAGTACAAAATTCTATTTTAGAGTACGGTTGGCAGCCCTTCATCGGACACTCAATGCCAACATCACATCTGAATTATATATAGTATTATCGCGCTCACATATATTTTATGTTCTGTATTTAATTTATGGACTCACTTTCCTTAGTTAGCACACTTTCGTTCGATCTAAGATCTACGTTATACCTATAGTTGAAAGCAGAGAAAAGAGGTCCTAGAAAAAAGTTTGAGTATTTAATGTTTGGCTATATCAAATCTTTTTTTAGCTGTGTCCCACGGACCACTACATAAATTCTTGAAAAGAAAATGAAAAATCTATTACGTTTGATTGGTTATTTAAATTTTAGTTAGGGAAATGATGATATTGGGAATATTTTTTAACAATTTCATCTTTATTTCGTTATACATATCTCATTTTGAAATAGGATGACTCGACATACAATTTTTTTTATTAAACTTTTATGTTGATCGTGCACTATTATTAAAAATTCAGCGGACTCTTTTCATTTAAAAATAACTTGTATATTTGTATCGTATAACGGGTGGGCCACTTCTGAAAGCCTGGCGAGGCGCATGCGGCACGTGAGCTGCAGTTTGTGTATGACCTGCGCAAATAGCCTCAATTTACGCATTTCAATAACTGTTTTTCTGAGCAAAATTAAAGAGATTTTCAAATCGGACTGGTGGTTTTAGAGATAAGCGCGTTTAACGATAATTTCTCTTTGGCTTTATTATATATTTCTATATATAATATGTACATATTTACCAAAAAAAAATGATAATTGTATGTTTATCCATTGTCTAGTACCCATAGTACAAGCTCTGCTTAGTTTGGGCTAGACGGTGTTGTGTGTATGTGGTAGAATATTATTATTATTATCATTACCTATATAAGTACTAGCGAGCCCGCCCCGGCTTCGCAAAGGTAGTACAAAACCTTAAAAAAATTATGCACTTAAACCTGCCTCATGAATCATTCTGTCTATTGGTGAAAATCGCATGCAAATCTGATAGTGTTTGAGTTTATCGCGAACAGACAGACAGTCAGACGCGGCGGGAGATTTTGTTTAATAATATGTAGTAACTAACTGACCCGCGTAACTTCGTCTGCATCACACAAGAGAATTTTCCCCGTTTTTGCAACATTTTTCATTGCTGCTCCGGTCGTAGCGTGATGTTATATAGGCTATAGCCTTCCTCGATAAATGGGCTATCCAACACTAAAATGATTTTTCAATTCGGACCAGTAGTTCCTGGGATTAGCGCGTTCAAACAAACAAACTCTTCAGCTTTATAATATTAGTATAGATAGATAGTGGCGATCGAGGCGCTCATAGCCAGTTGCAATCACTAACCGGTAAACGATTAGCGAGGTTAAGCAACGTTGGGTGCGGTCAGTCCGTAGATGGGGGACCGCTTAGTGGTATTTCATCTGAGCGTCTCCGTGCATCGGAGGACACGTAAAAAGTCGGTCCCGGTTGTTGTCAAATTGACAGCAGTCGTTAAGCCATGTCAGAGGCCTACGGGCGGCTTGAACAACTCTTGACAACAGGTTGACCACTAACCACATGAAAAGAAAAAAGAAGAAAAAAGAAAGAAGATAGATAGATAGTTTAGAAATCATATTTGATCTCTCTGCGAACTCTCTAGAAATATAACATGTCTACACACTCAGCTGATAAGTTATCACGATATATTCCTTGCTGATATAGTACGGCTATTATCCGCAACACTTCAAACGAAGCGTTTTGTTTATAGTCAAGGGCTCTTCCTTAGATAATCAGTGTTGAAGTACTATTCACTATGGCGTAGTATGCTAGCTAACGTGGCTGTTAACACGTATTCCTTTTGACAAAACCGATGGTAATAATGTTGTTTATTTTATAACTAGCGGTCGCTCAATGGTCGAAATTAGACAATGATTGATTAAAATTTTAAATTTGATAGTTATTAAGACTGCGCCGAGCGTAAGACTGATAATGATAGAGCTCGTGCGGCGTATATTCAAATCGGCGCGCTGCCGCCATAGTAAAATTGTATGGAGGATTTGAAGTGGTTTTTTGATAAATATGTAATCTTTATTGTCAACCAATAACTTAAATATTTGGGATGGACAAATTGTAATATAACTATTTATGTTTCGTTTAAGCTGTAAAATAGGATAGATTTCTACTGTTATAATCTAAAAATCACGTAACACAAGCTTACGTTTTTGCAAATTTACGTAATTTTGTAGGCGAAAATATTAATTATTTTATGTTTTTTACACGGAGTTATTGTAAACACATTCATTGTTACGGTAAATGTATATTTTATATTTGTATTAATCAAAAAGTGTTGATTTTATTCACTTAACTGTGACCGCCTGTTTTGGCACATTTCGCTCGGCGCAGTCTTAAAATAACACCCACTTTGTTCACCGAGGGTTAAATGAAGGTTTTTGTTTGCTGTTTTTCGTTGTTGAAGTATAGTATTTTTGCATAGGTACTATATTTTTCTTCAACAGTATATAGTACGCAGACTTGAAATATAGTATAATATATTATAGTACAATTTGACAATTATCGCCTGCTCCGTGCTTCGGAGAGCACGTTAAGCCGTCGGTCCCAGCTGCCATGAAAATCTATGGCAGTCGTTATTGGGCAAGTCAGTACCCTCTAATATCCTGACACTGGTCTAGCCTTAGGGTATCGTTACCCTTCGGGTTGCGGAGGTCAGGTGGCAGCCGCTCCGTGTAAAAACTGATATCCAGTCAAATCCGGTTAGACCAGAAAAGCCGACCTCAAGTGACTTGGGAATAATAAAGGCTAAGAGAGAAGTATATTAATAGTACGGCTGGCAACCCTAGCTGTAGTAAAGACATCTATTATACTCCATTTGGTTTGGTACAACAGGTAAACAATCTTGATGTGTGTTTTTATCTAAAAACTCAGTTTAAAAATAAAATGCTGCTAAAGATGAATGTAAATACAACAATAACGATGACTAAATCAATTGAACCGTTAGTTTAAGCGGTAGTTTATATGTTTAATGTGTGTTTGTGTAAAAAGTCACATCAAGATTGTTTACCTTTAGTTAAGTACCTAACTAAATGGAGTATAGCTGCCTTCGTCGGACAACAGGGTTTAAATAGCAGTTGCGTCATAGTTTGTAGCGTGCATCCTTTTTCTGTTCATGTCATACATTCATGTCATTTGACATTTACCAGATTTGATTGTGATTTGCTTGTCTTATTTATTTAAGACTAGCTTTTGCCAGCGGTTTCGCTCGCGTAAAAGTAGGTTAGATTATGTTAGTAACAGAACTTTTTTGAGACCAAGAATTTTTTAAATCGGTTGAATAGTTTTTGAGTAAAATCTTTACAAACAAACAAACAGATAATGAAATATTTCCTCTTAATATTATTAGTATATATATATAGGTTAAGTTATACGTGATAAGAATCACAGGTGTTTTGATAGAAGTATGTCTACAAGGAAAACGAATCCACACCCGACGCAGCAGTAGCGAGATGACCACTTAAATCGCTACGCCATTCGGGCATTCGTCTTTTTACGTATTGAAATATTGTTTTAGAAATAACAGTATTGAAGTTTTATGGTTTTATCGGATCGGTTTATGGGCATTACATTGCCCAATGACCTTGAAGTTCTTTGCAGTCCCGAATAAGCGTCATGGGCGAAGCGGGGCTGCTTGGCGGGCAATTTTGTAAAGATTCGGTTAATGTTGATAATTACAAAATTTAAAACAAATAAGTGAAAATAAACAGTACACATTGTTAAATAGGGTATTACATGTTTTTTTTTGTATAAATTTCATACAGACTATCTCAGCCGTTATATAGAATAATAATAATAATAATATAATATTCTACCACATACACACAACACCATCTAGCCCAAACTAAGCAGAGCTTGTACTATGGGTTCTAGACAATGGATAAACATACATATTATATACTTTTTTTTTGTAAATACATACATATTATACATAGAAACACCCAGACCAAGACAAACATCCAAGTTTTATGCACACAAATGTTTGACTTGTGCGGGAATCGAACCCGCGACCTCGGGCGTGGCAGTCGGTTACACTAACCACTACGCCATCGAGGCCGACAAAATTTAATATTTAGTTTTAAAAAGAACCTGTTTTCTCAATTTTTTTGGTAACACTTGGACAACTTAATTGAAATTATAATTAATACGATGTTTTCCCCATGTAATCTAGTTTACTTGTATATTTTTTTATGGTAAATGCATAAAAGGATTCATCGACAAACTTATTTAAACCGAGCGTGTTTTTAAGGATTGAGCGATGCAATCCCCTTAATATTAAGTAATAAATATTTTATGTGCTGTAGGAAAATATGGCAATATGTTTCAATAGGTATGTTTCAATAAAGAGAGCTGCGCTTGCATATTTTTAAAGGATTAGTATTTTTATTTTATAGATTTGCCCGCGGTTTCCCCCGCGTTTATTATTACTGCGCCGCCCCCGTGGGTCGTGGCGTGATGTTACCTGCCTCGATAAATAAGCTATCGAATAATAAAATATTTTTTAATTCTTACCAGTAGTTCCTGAGATTAGTGCGTTCTACCAAACAAACAAATAAACAAACTCTTCAGCCTTATAATATTAGTATAGGTAATAATTAATAACACACACTTTGCCCGCTACGTATTTAGATCAATGGTTAAAGCATTGCACTTACGATCAAGAGGTCGTCGGTTCAAATCCTATTTATTGCACTACATACCGTTGTGAACGTACTTGGTTAATAAAAATATTATTTTTTATTCTTAAATAAGACAACTCTTGCACGAGGAATAAATTCCTGTGTCGCGGGTAAACGTCCGTTATTTACAAACATTCATACTTTAATACAGGGCTGATATTATATTGATGTGAGGCCTGTCATCCTAACTGCTAACGCCGGCATAATATTTCGGTGATATTGAGAATTTTAAATATAGATCTATTCTAATATTATAAAGCTGAAGAGTTTGTTTGTTTGGTTGAACGCGCTAATCACAGAAACTACTGGTTGGAATTGAAAAATTATTCTATTGTTGGATAGCTTATTTATCGAGGAAGGTTATAGGCTATATAACATCACGCTACGACCCATGGGAGCAGTGCAGTAATCATGAACGCGGGTGGAACCGCGAGCACATCTAGTTAATTAAAAATTTATTGTTTAATAGATCTTGCCCGCGGCTTCGCTTGCGTAAATATAGGTTAGGTTGATAGCAGTACTTTATTTTTTCGCGTCGGTCACTTACTGTGGCCTAATTGTTGGCAAATTACTTGCCGGACCTAGGTTTCAAGGACGACGAAAAGCTGAGCATATGAGGGAGACAATGAATTCCTCTGAGTATATAAAATAGTATGCATAGTAGGCAGGATTTATATGGTATAGACTAAGTCTATAATAATGCCAAAAAATAATAATTTCATTTGGAATATATTTTATGGAAGAAGGTGAAATAACGAAAGAAAGCAGATTAATATCTGATATTAATAATCAGCCCCAGCAAAAATCATACATAGCCTGAAAGGCTAAGTGCGGATAACACACGTCCAACTAACTAACAGTACAATTTTTTTTTATTTAATTTAATATATCCTATGTCCTTTTCTGTGCTCCTGACAACGTGTATGCGAAATTTCATGATTTTCGGCCGAAAAGTTCAAAGTCAAAGTCAAAAATCTTTATTACCATAAAAATGTGTGCACAATTCTTGGAAACGTCAATTAAGTGTTAATTAAAACATAATAATGAAAATAAATAAAAAGTAATAAAATTTAGATTTGAGACAGGAATTGTCTGGGTTTTACCCCGAATCTTTTGGGGGCACCTATCGGACAAACATCGGACGCTATCTAAACTAGGTCGCATCGGGGAATTCCGAACGGATGGCAGCCCTCAGTGAGATAAACAAATATACAACTTTTGAATTATATACCTATACAATTTTTTAATATATACAGGGTGTAACAGAAAGAGCAGCGATAGCTCAGTGGGGAGACCAACAGACTGCAATGCAGAGGGTCTCGGGTTCGAACCCACGTCGCGCACCTCTGACCTTCGGAAGTTATATGACTTTTCGAAATTATGTGCGTATTGATTGACAATTATCGCCTGCTCCGTGCCTCGGAGAGCACGTTAAGCGGTCGGTCCCGGCTGCCATGAACATCTATGGCAGTCGTTATTGGGAAAGTCAGTACCTTCTAATATCCTGACACTGGTCTAGCCTTAGGGTATCGTTAGCCTTCGGGTTGCGGAGGTCAGGTGGCAGCCGCTCTGTGTAAAAACTGATATCCAGTCAAATCTGGTTAGACCAGAAAAGCCGACCCCAAGTGACTTGGGAATAATAAAGGCTAAGGGAGAAGAAGAAGGGTGTAACAGAAAGTTGTGGTCATATTTTAGGTTTGCTATGTATATGTAATAAATAACCTATACGCCCTAACCCCATATCAAAAATACAATAATAAATTTTATGACAATTTCAATCATTTTATTTATTTGTTATTTAAATGTCGATACAAAACGAGTTACATCACTATCGTTTTTACTTTCAACTAAAGGTCATAGATTCTTAGTTACAAAAAATGGCCGGCGCGATACAAAAAATACCGTATTGTTTCTCTTTCTTTTTTCAATTGTGACGTTCCCGCGGTTTAGAAATTAGCCGAAAGCGACGTAATGTTCTTTAAAACAAGAATAGAATAGGGTATCTGGTGATTGGGAGCGCACGGGATAAGAATGTACGATATACGACACTGATATCACTTCACCACACAGTTTTTAGCCAACACTTATTATGATTATAGATTTTTATAAATATATTCTTATTAAATTATTTATTACAGCCAGTTTTCAAATATCCCACCTTGTTCATTGGTGCATAGTTGTGTCCGTTGCATCATCTCCCCATTAAGATTTCGCAACATCTGTGGAGTCACCGATCTATGTTAGAACGACCAGCTGTATTGTAAACTATTTGAACAGTATCCACATCTGGGGCACAGTTATAATACTTATAATGGTCAAGGACCCTTAAATATGACCACACCTTTCTGTTACACCCTGTATACATAATTATATAAAAAAGCAGTACAAAAGTTGCTTTTTTTTATTGAAAGGAGAACGATTGCGGGAAAATAAGTGAATGGAGCTCTACGCGCTTTTATGAACAGTCGAAATGTTTCCGAAAAGGCACGTTTGGCTGTTCATAGAGGACTATTAGTGCCCACACTTATGAATGGAAGTGAAAGTCGAGTATGGCAAAAGAAGCATGAGAGCAGAATAAATGCTGTAGAAATGAGAGCGCTGAGAAATATATGTGGTGTGACTCTGAAAGATAGAATAAGGAATAGTGTGATTAGAGAGAGATGCGGCATGAAAGTGGATATAGTGACAAGAATAGAAAAGGGTATGTTAAGCTGGTTTGGGCATGTAGAAAGAATGGACGAGGAAAGACTGACTAAGAAAGTTTATAAGGCTAGTGTGAATGGAACAGTCGCAAGAGGAAGACCTAGGCGAATGTTTCTTGATTAGATCGGAGGCGTTCTGGACAAAGGCCAGGTTAAGAGCACCTTGAACCGACGGGCGTGTATGAGGAATGTGATGAAAGTGAATGAAGCCAGAGAAGTGTGTCAGGATCGTAGCAAATAGAAATCCGTAGTCTCTGCCTACCCCTCTGGGAAACAGGCGTGAATCTATGTTTGTATGTAAAAGTTGCTTTCAATTTGTTTCACACTCAAACGCACTACTAATACATTGGTCACCAAGGTGTTGCTGAAAATCAGCGCTGTTTCGCTTATGCGGATACAGCTTATGGACTGAGAAACACCTTTTTTTGACAGACACTGCGACACACACTGCATACATACTCTAGGTAATATATTATGTATTTATTAAATGGATCGAGCCAAGGGTTTACATTTTATGTTTATTTATATTTATTTCCTGTTTTCGTTTATTTTTTGCTTTTAATTATTTTATGCTCGCATAATGAATGAGTAATTATTTTAATTAATTATGCCATAAATTGTTAATATTATTGTTTTAAATTATCATTTACTTTTCTCATAGTGTCTTTATTCTATTTTTCTGTATAACTATATAATTCTATTTTCCTGTTTAATATAATTTCCTGTATTCCTGTATACATCTTATCTTATCTTATGTGGGGGTTGACGTGACCAATGAACGGTTGAACACTAGGGAATTTCCTCGCGCTTAATACTTATATTTAAACAATTTTATACGGTTATATAAGATAGCCTAGATATATTGATTCGAAGATGGCGGTACTTGGCGGCAGTCTATTGTAATAAAATTATTGGGAAGAGAGGAACCCGCCACGCACCCTCGAATTGCCCACCCCGACCATTGCAATAGAAAAAGGTTGACAATACTGAACTCCTCTGGATAGGGATAGTCACGACGTGGGATCCGGGCGAACTCCATTTTGCAGTATTCCGCTTCGTGCACAAAATATGCGTCGACACGTGTTTCGCCTCAGCGCAAGGCATCTTCAGGAACGTGGCCGAGGAAGGTGTTCGATCCCAAGGCACGCACCTCTGACATTTCGAAGTTATGTTCGTATTAAATAGTTAGTTATCTCGTTTTAACGGTGAAGGAAAACATCGTGAGGAAACCTGCATGTGTAAGAGTTCTCAATAATGTTCTCAAAGCTATATGAAGTCTGCCAACCAGCACTGGGCCTGCGTGGTGGAATATGGCTTAACCCTTCTCACACTGAGAAGATAGTTTTAATAATAATTCAATTAGCTTAAATATTAGTAAAGTTTAATAGTAGTAGTAGTGTAACAGGTTTCAAAATTATGTAATAAAGTGTCAAATAAACAACGCGATAAAATCCGTATATAGTAGTTTAATTTCAATGAATAATATTTGCATAAACAGAAGACGATATTATATAAAACAATAATTTAAATATGTCAATAAATTTAAAAGTATATTATAAACTACTGTTCATTTTATTTCGCTGACCTTTATAAACTTTATTTATATTATAATATTATATATTAATATAATAAATAACGATATTTATATAAAGCATCTTCTCCCTAGCCTTTATTATTCCCAAGTCACTTGGGGTCGGCTTTTCTAGTCTAACCGGATTTGACTGGATATCAGTTTTTACACGGAGCGGCTGCCACCTGACCTCCGCAACCCAAAGGCTAACGATACCAGACCAGGCTAGACCAGTGTCAGGATATTATAGGGTACTGACTTCCCAATAACGACTGCCATAAATGTTCATGGCAGCCGGGACCGACGGCTTAACGTGCTTTCCGAGGCACGGAGCAGGCGATAATTGTCAATCAATACGCACATAATTTCCAAAAGTCATATAACTTCCGAAAGTCATAGGTGCGCGACGTGGGTTCGAACCCGAGACCTTCTGCATTGCAGTCTGTTGGTCTCCCCACTGAGCTATCGCTGTTATGTATGTATATAGCATAAATTAAGAAAAATACAAATTAAGCATTCACGCGTTCTCACAATAAGTAAAAGAAATCTGGAGCATTTATCATGAAACACTACTGGATGTCCAAATAAATACCTCGGACACTAAAGTATGGTCTTTAACCCAAAAGTTGACACTTTTGCGGAAAAATGAAAGACTATTTAAAGTATTTAATGAGTATAGAAATATTTTTATACGGTAGTTTTATGGCCAGTCCCACAACTAACAAGTAAAAATTATCCGAAAGATAAATCGCATGCTGTCTCAATCTTGTTAGGTTAAAGAAGAGAGATGGCGAGACTTTCATCTTATAGATAAATGCTACTTGCAGGTGGTAGGACATGCCCTTAAAATCTTTGTCTGTCTGTTTGTGCCGGCTAATCTCTGAAAACACAACAAATACAACAAAAACATCACAAAGCGGTTTACAACCATCTGCAAAGAGCGGGCCCTCAGTTTCTTTGGATATATAATGCGGTCACCTAAGAATTGTCTAGGGAAGCTCTTAATATTGGGTCAAGTTAACGGAAAATGCGCCAAAGGTAGAACACCAAAAAGATGGTCAGACGTTATAAAAAACACAATAGGCGGCACCTTGCAGCAAGCAGTCCTCGCAGCACTCAGCCGCTCTCATTGGAGGGACATCATTTGTGGTCGCGATCCTCAGAATTGAGGGAACGAGGAAGAAGAAGAATCTCTGAAACGGCTTGACCGATTTCTGCTACATTCAATGGCAGATAGCTGATGTTATAAGGAGTAACTTAATCTACTTTTATTTAAGGAAAATTTGGGACCCGCGTAAATAAATTTGAACATTTTGTCTGTGTGTACGTTTGTTCCGGCTAATCTCTAAAACGGCTTGACCGATTTTGACGGGACTTTCACTGGTATATAGCTGATGTTAGAACGAGTAACTTATTTTTTAAATAGTTTACCGTGATAAATAATTAAATCATTTTTGTTAAATTTCATACGGCCAAAGTCGCGAAAAACAGCTAATAATGTAACATAATTGAATCGTAATTGATGCGTAATGAATGCGGTTTTTCAATAGCTATCGCACAATTGTTATACCTATTTATACTCTTTTATCGGTTCTTTGTTACCGAATCGATAAAATCTCCAACCATTGTATTCATATGACCGAAACACTGTGAATGTTATCGTTAATTATTTATTTAAGTTGTGTCTTAGAAATTGATTTGACTGCACGGATTGAGTAGTGAGCCTCGCTGATTTTAGCATGAATGGGCCGGCTCGATAGGGGAAGGATTACCCTACCCTATCGCAGAAATCTACGTGAAATAGCAGTATTCCTACTGTTGTGTTTCGTTCCGTTCTTCTCCGTTGGCCTCAGCGAGGACATCGTTAGTAACTCTCCGAGTTCTCGAGTGGTGAGCGGCTTTATTGCTCTGGCACCTATCTGGACAACAGGTAGTGCCACTTGGGCACGAGGTAGCCCGCTTACGAGAACTGGAACCACTCAGGAATTGGACTTTTGGATTGGGGACAAGGTCTCAGGTTCTTTTTGGATTTGGGGACAAGACCTGTCTATAACTGGTCCCTGAAGGTGCTTGCGGGCACTGGAAGGTACAGCGGCTCTCACTATATACCGGAAGGTTGGTAAGTGGGAACGCTATATCATAAACTTGAGTAGCCTGTAGAGAAAGGGTCTGTTGTGTTTCGTTCGGTGGGAGTGAGTGCCGAAGGCCCAATCACCCTTTCTGCTCCTTCTCACTTTCTTTCCTAAAGGGTCGGCAACGCGCAAGTGATGCCTCTGGTGTTGCAGGCGTCCATAGGCTACGGTGACCACTTACCATCAGATGGGCCGTATGCTTGTTTGCCACCTAATACGTATAAAAAAATAAAAAGAACGGATGATCTAGTGGTTTAAGTGGTCGCCTAGCCATTGCCACTGGGCCGAGGGTTGCGGAATGATACGAGACTAGAATTGTTATCCACAAATAGTTGTTCCACATCTGAATGTTCATTGTGTTCGTTGTTTGAATGTTTGTAAAGTCCTCTGTGATACTGGAATAATTCCTAGTGCGCTAGATGTCGTTTTCAAAATCTTATTTGCTATGTGATTTTAACCTACATTTATTGTGCTTAGGTTTTCGCGCTTATTTTAGCTATATTCAAATATGGCGACAAATGTTCACACAGCGACACATCAACCTAGACTGTTTGGACTCTAAACTATTAGAAGTTGAACGCTGCGAATCGTGCGAGAGTGTGCGTTATATTTTTGTTATTTTGTCTCACTCACGCTGAATGGGACGCGACGCTCTATCTTTACCATTACATCGACATCACTATGCACTGTCCCTTTCCGATAATTCTCTTTTCATATATAGGGTGTCTAACTTATGTGTAGCTGTGTGTACAGCTAGATTTCTTTTTACCTTTCAAAATAATAATAAAATATAATAATAAAATTATTTAGAACCTTATTTATGAATTACTACCTAAAAACTAGAGGAGGATCTTGCTTTGGCATATACTACGGGTGGTCACCAAGGGAGAGAAGTGGTTAAAATTATAAAATATTGGTCACGCAGTAAGGGTATATACATGTCTTCCGTACCCCTGACAACGTGTAAGCAAACATGATCGGTCGATTAGTTAAGGCGTGAAAGCGTAACAGACAAACTCACATTCGCATTTATATTATTATTTAAGATTATTGCGTTCTTACACTTTAATAAAATAAAATATTCATAACAAAAATAATTATCTATTCAGCCTTTATCTGCGTGTGTGAATGTGTTGGTACACATATGGTATAAGGAAAATCCGGTGAAAACTATTCATGATAGACCGAGCCGGGGTATTCCCAAAAGAAAGTGCACACAGACTACTTTCTTAGTCAAAACAATCGCGTATATGAAAGTAGGTCTTATACCCAAATGTCTTTGGGCAGGCCAACTAAAAGTTATTGGGTTTTTCTGGCTACAAATCTATACTGATATTATAAAGCTGAAGAGTTTGTTTGTTTGTTTGATTGAACGCGCTTATCTCAGGAACTACTGATTCGAATTGAAATATTATTTTAGTGTTGGATAGCCTATTTATTTAGGAAGGCTGTAGGCTATGTAACATCACGCTACGACCCACGGGGGCGGCGCAGTAACCATAAACACGAGTGAAACCGCGGGCACATCTAGTTCTTAATAACAGCCAGGAGTTAATTATTTTTCTCGACTCCCGCTAGATAAGGCGTGAAGCGAAACAAACTGCATGAATTTATTGCACGGATGGCGTAGTAATTTAAATGGTCGTCTCGCTACTACCATTGCGCCGAGTGTTGTGGGTTCGAATCCCACACGGGGCAAAAAATTGTGTGATCCACAAATGGTTTTACGAGTCTGGGTGTTCTTTGTGTCGGTTGTTTGAATGTCGTAAAGTCCCTCGCGACATAGGAATTATTTCTAAAATACCATTATTTAAAAAAAAAGGAAGAAATGAAACTGAATTTCATATTTGTAATATTAGTTAGGATTAGGTATACCGCTCTTATCTTTTTACCTTTATTTGTGGTATAATATTGTCTTCTATTTACGCGAATATTATTCATTGAAATTAAACTGCTATATACGGATTTTATCGCGTTGTTTATTTGACACTTGATTACAAAATTATGAAAATTGTTACACTACTACTACTACTATTAAACTTTATTAATTTTTAAGCTAATTAAATTATTATTAAAACTATTAAAACTATCTGGTCATGGTCACGGGGAGAGTCTCCCCGTGACCATGGCTGCTGAAAAGCAACCGAAACATCGGGGAAAGTGTAAAAATAAATTAAATCTAAATAGTTTTATTAATAATTTAATTAGCTTAAAAATTAATAAAGTTTAATAGTAAGTAGTAGTAGTGTAACAATTTTCAAAATTATGTAATAAAGTGTCAAATAAACAACGCGATAAAATCCGTATATAGTAGTTTAATTTATTTGTGGTTTCAACAATGATCATTTGTTAAGTGTTTTTTTTAATTTGTTACAGCAATTCATGAGATTGCACACGGCTTGGCGTTCGGACAAAATCGACCGTTGGCGAACAAATTATTTGGATTCTTCGCCAATCTGCCTATAGGACTGCCTATATCGATCAGCTTCAAGAAATATCACTTGGAACATCATAGGGTAAGTCAACACACCTCTTTATTTATTGATGGCATAGTGGTTTATGTGGCCTTACCATTGCATGCGTCTAATGTTGTGTTTAATACAGGACAGAGTAGTAGAGCCTCGCTGATTTCAGCATGAATGGGCCGGCTCGACCGGGGAAGGACTATTTTCTCACAGAATATCGACGTGAAATAGCAGTATTCCTGCTGTTGTGTTTCGTTCGGTGAGTGAGAGTACCGGAGGCCCAATCACCCTCTTTCCCCCTTCCTGCTCCTTCTCTTTCCCACTTCCTTTCCTAAAGGGTCGGCAACGCGCAACAGATGCCTCTGGTGTTGCAGGCGTCCATAGGCTACGGTGACCACTTACCATCAGGTGGGCCGTAAGCTTGTTTGCCACCTCAGTAGGATAAGAAAAAAATATTTGTGTTCCACAATTCGCCACACAGAACATACATTTGTGTGATCCACAAATAGTTGTTTTGGGTCGGGGTGTTCCTTGTGCCAGTAGTTTGAATGTTTTTTAAGTCCGCGACCCTTACAATATCTTTGCTCGCGACACAGGAATTCACAATAGCGCGGGATGTCTTAAAAAAATGGTTTTAAAACAGTCGCATATTTTTAAATCTTTGATACATACTGAGGTATCTTATAAGTTTAACGTATATATCTGTCTGTGGCATACGAGCTTCTAAACGGATGAACAGCTGTTGATCTAAGTACGCTGAGGACACATCTTAGAATGAAATCATTGGTTAATAGTTATCTTATCTTATCTTATGTGGGCCAGTCAGTGCAGACCGGCGACACTTCGATCCAGTGGGATCTTTTGTATCGACACTCTCCCAATAACGACTGCCATAGATATTCATGGTAGCTGGGACCGACGGCTTAACGTGCTCTCCGAGACACGGAACAGGCGATAATTGTCAATCAATACGCACATAATTTCGAAAAGTCATATAACTTCCGAAAGTCAGAGGTGCGCGACGTGGGTTCGAACCCGAGACCCTCTGCATTGCAGTCTGTTGGTCTCCCCACTGAGCTATCGCTGCTCTTGGTTAATAGTTAAAATTATATTTTTCCTGCGGCATCGCACCCGTAATTGTAGGTTAGGTTATATTAGTACCAGTATTTTTTATGGATGAAAGGTACCCTATTTGCTTTTCTGTTCCCCTGGTAATGTGTATGCGAAATTTCAGGATGATCGGTCAAATAGTTAGTGTAAACATACAAGCAAACTCACATTCACATTTATATAACATAATATTATAGTTAGGATGTCACAGACTCGTAACGATTTTATAATAAGTAGCATAGATACAAAAACATTGAACGGTAAACTTGATACAATCGATATAAACTCCATTATTAATCAAATTGATTCCCATGTTGGATGTTTCAAAGGTTTGTTAAGCATTTGCCCTTACATTACGTCCCACGTTCTAAAATGATTCCCATTCGCCCCTCATTTTAAATAATTCCATTTAAATCGTACTACATTTTTGTTCATATGGTAAGCAAAACAAAACATGGTTAAAAATTATTATATATGTATCTGTTCGTTGTCGGGCTCGTGATGATATGCAATCATAAATCCAAAGTTTTCCTGACAGATCAACGTGATATTTTACAATATTTTTTGGCTGACGGTACAACGAAAAATCCTTAAAAAAGCAGGGACAGAAAAGTAACAATATTTAGGACGAAATAAAAATTACATTAAGAATTTAATATTTATTTAAATTTAGGAACAATTTTTGGGACGAATGCGCATTTCTTTGTTTGGAATGCGGAACAAACCGTTTTAAACTGCTCAATCATGCATACCTATGTATATAGGTTTAACTTCAACTCACCCATACCCCCGTCACTAAAGCAGCTTACCGCTCTCTTGGACTTTAACCCAGAAGTTGACATTTCTGCGATTTTTTCGAAGGTTATTAAAATGTATGAGGTATTGTGAGGAAAACGCGTGAATGCTAAATTTTAAATTTATGTTATAATATCTTCGATCAATAATACAGTCTATTATTGATCGAAGTATAATATTAAATGAGTGTAATTGGCGCAAATAATTTTATTTGATGTAAAATAATTAGGTACACACGCCTACACATCAAGTTATACACCCTATATACGCATAACTACGCTACATACAAAATAGAGAATTGTCGGAAAGGGACAGTGCATAGTAGTGTAGACCCGCGCGGCCGCGGGCCGTGCGGCGTGAATAAGTAAAAAATAACAAAAGTATAACGTACTCTCTGGCACGATTCGCAGCGTTCAACTTCTAATAATTCAAAGTCTGTGTACATAAATAGTTTCACGCTTGTATTCTTAAAGAGGTAGACAGAGGTTTGTCTGGGTGATCTTTGTGTCCGTTCTTTGAATGTTTATAAAGTACTCCGCGACACGCAGATCTCGAGTTCAATCTTAACGCACGCACCTCTGGCTTTTCGAAGTTATGGGCGTATTAAATAGTTAATTGTCGCTCCCTTTAGCCGAAAAGGAAACATCTTGAGGGAACCTGCATGTCTAAGTGTGGTCCATAATGTTTCCGAAGTAAATAAAATATACAAAACCTAATTTGTTTGTACATTTGTTACAGTACCAAGGTGACGAAGTGATCGACACGGACCTGCCGACCTTGCTGGAAGCGAAGCTATTCTGCACTACTGGGGGCAAGCTGCTCTGGTTATTCCTCCAGCCATTGTTCTACTCGTTCAGACCTCTAGTGGTTAGACCCAAGCCCCCTACACCCATGGAGCTCATTAATCTAATCATACAAGTGTTCTTTGATGCCGTCGTTATTAAACTATTTGGTCAGTATATCAAAATTTATTTAAAGACGTCCACCATTATAATTTTTTAACTATTCTTAAAAAGAGGACTAATCACTAGGAGTAATTCCAAATGTCTTAAAAAAGAACAGCGGCCGCACTAGGAATAATTCATGTGTCGCGGGGAGCTTTACAAACATTCAAACAACGGACACAAAGAACATCCAGACTCGGAACAACTATTTATGGATCACACAAATTGCCTCACGCAGATCTCGTGTGAGATTCAGTACTACAACATTCGACGTGGCGGCACTGACAAGGCGACGATTTAAACCACAACGCCATCAACCACCACTCTCGCAATCACGCCTATCTCCGAAAGATAAGGCAGAGGTCATCTCTACCTACTGTACACACGGCTACACATCAAGTTAGACACCCTATATACACATAACTACGCTACATACAAAATAGAGAATTGTGGGAAAGGGACAGTGCATCTGTATCTGTATCTTATGTGGGAGCCAGTCAGTGCAGACCGGCGACACTTCGACCCAGTGGGATCTTTTGTGTCGACACTCTCCCAATAACGACTGCCATAGATGTTCATGGCAGCCGGGACCGACGGCTTAACGTGCTCTCCGAGGCACGGAGTAGGCGATAATTGTCAATCAATACGCACATAATTTCGAAAAGTCATATAACTTCCGAAAGTCTGAGGTGCGCGACATGGGTTTCGAACCCGAGACCCTCTGCATTGCAGTCTGTTGGTCTCCCCACTGAGCTATCGCTGCTCTCAAGGCACAGTGCATAGTGGTGTCGATGTAATAGTAAGGATAGAGCGTCACGTCCCGTTAAGCGTGAATGAAACAAAATAACTAAAATATAACGCACTCTCTCGCACGATTCGCAGCGTTCAACTTCTAATAGTTCAAAGTCAAAACAGTCTAGGTTGATGTGTCGCTGTGTGTATGTAGGTGTTATTTATAACACCAACTTTTTTTTTAATACTTCTATGGCAAACAACCATACGGCCCACCTGATGTTAAGTGGTCACCGTAGCCTATAGACGCCTGCAACACTAGGGGCATCACTTGCGCGTTGCCAACCCTTTAGGGAAAGAAGAAGAGAAAAAGGAAGTGGAAAGGGGGAAAGAGTGTGTTTGGGCCTCCGGCACTCTGTCACCGAACGAAACACAACAGTAGGAATACTGCTATTTCTCGTCGATATTCTGTGAGAAGGTAGTCCTTTCCCGGTTGAGCTGGCCTATTCATGCTGAAATCAGCGAGGCTCTACTACTCACCTTATATGGTTTTGAGGTCCCTCGTAAACTGGGGTGACCCTTGACGTCTACATTGCCGGACTCTGTGCTTATACTGCGAATTTCTTTATTGAATAACCCAATAGCACTAGGCCCGAGTCGGTAATAAAAGCCCTCATCCACAGCAGCCTTCTCTACCGCTGCGCCACTGAGGCATTGTTACATGTATCTTTTTATTTATTTTCAGGTTGGAAAGTCATGGGTTACCTAATATTTGGTAGTTTGATGGCTATGGGCGTGCATCCAGTTGCAGGTTAGTACTAAAAACTAGTAATGTATTCGAATAATATACCAATATTTGAATGTATTGAATATTGATGATACATAGCACGCGTGCAGCGCCCTTGAGGATGTAAAGCAGGTATAGCGAGCACAATTGTATTCGAATATCGTTCGAATGAAATCAAGCGCATTACTAGTTTTACTACTATTGAGAATCTACTTCTTTGAACAAGGTTTAAAAGAGTACTATTATTATAGTAGACAGCTGCTTCGCTGGGTGGGTATATGCCAGTATTCTTACTAAGTAGTCTTATTTACATTTTGTCAATAAATTTCAGTCTTTGGGGCACAGTTTTTTTTCCTGGGTGAAAGGTACGCTACGTCCTTTTCTGTACCACTGACAACGTGTATGCAAAATTTAAGATAATTTGAAGATAATAAATTCATGGTAATCGATTAAATAGTTAAAGCGTGAAAGCATAACAAACGAATTCACAATCGCAAGGTTAGGATATGTAGGTTGAAAGTTGTCAAGACATTTAAATTTTATTCGAATGAAATCGCTATTCGATAGTCTTTTAAAAGCATAATTTATTCTTGCGTGGCACTTCATAGAATGCCTTGAACTCAAGACCTCTGTGTGACAGTCCAACGATTTTTCTAGATCTATACTCATATGTATTATAATACGTAGCTGAAAAGTTTTCAATGCATTCGAATGAAATCGATACTCGATAGTCCCCTAAGAGCATTCATCATGTGTTTTTCAGGGCACATCATAGGTGCATGCCTTGAACTCGAGACCTATGCGAGGCAGTCCAAACGGTCTACCTCTATGTCAATACTTATATAATAATAATGATATATGTATGTGAAAAGTTGTCAATACATTCGAATGAAATTGATACTCGATAGACTCCTAAGAGCAGTCATCATGTGTACTTGCAGAGTACTTCATAGGTGTATGCCTTGAACTCGAGACCTATGCGAGGCAGTCCAATGGTTCCACTACACTTATTTATATAGGAGTTTTTTGTCAATTCATTCGAATAATAATATTAATCGAATGAAATCGCTACTTGATAGTCTTTTAAGAGTCATTGTGTATTCTTTTAGGGCACTTCATAGCTGAGCACTATATGTTCAAGAAGGGCTTCGAGACATACTCTTACTACGGGCCGCTGAACTGGATCACCTTCAACGTAGGGTATCATAATGAGCATCACGACTTCCCCGCAGTGCCTGGCAGGAGACTACCAGAGGTAACAATCTATACTAATATTATAAAGCTGAAGAGTTTGTTTATTTGATTGAACGCGCTTATCTCAGAAACTACTGGTTCGAATTGATAAATTATTTTAGTCTGGATACGCCATTTACTAAGAAAGGCTATAGACTATATAACATCACGCTGCGACCAATAGGAGCGGAGCATCAATGAAAAATGTTGCGAAAACGGGGAAAATTCTCTTATGTGAAGCAGACGAAGTTGCGCGGGTCAGATATTATAAATGTATCAGCCTTGTATTAAATTGTCCCACTGCTGGGCACGGGCCTCTTTTCAGTGTGAGAAGGGTTAGGCTAGATTCCACCACGCAGCTTCCTGATGTATATACCACTCTTGTTATTGACTACCTCGGTGTCGTATTGGTGGTGAATCCGACTGCTTTGCATGTCGGATGTGATGCTGGGTTGGGCTAATATAAAGGCTTTAAAAGCAAAAGATTAGTTTGAAAATCCTGTATCGTGGCGACTTAACAAACATTTATAACGGACACAAAGACTATCCAGAAACGGAATAATTTTTGGGTGAACATGTTTTTAATTTTAAAAGTGTTGTCCCTGTTGGCAATAATTCTTGTGTCGCTGGGTACTTAACAAACATTAAAAAAATAGACACGACGGGATCGTATCCACAACACTCGGCGCAGTGGTGAGGCGACCACTTAAACCGCTATGCCAACCGTCCATCAGTCATTTGTTTTATTCATTGTGGTTCTCGAAATCGCTACAATTTATTTTATTTTGTGAGTATAGTGGCTGCATGGCGTACCAAGAAAAATCGATCATGTTCTATAAGCAGCGGTTATCCCTTATGTCTGTCGTCGTTAGCTTGTTTGCCACTAACAGCAGTACTAATTTACTTCACGCATATGATAGTACTAATGAACTAAAATTTTCACAATTGCAGGTCAAACGCATAGCTCCCGAGTTCTACGACACTCTTCCCCAGCATAACAGCTGGCCGAAGGTCCTCTACGATTTCGTGACGGACCCTGAAATTGGACCCTACGCAAGGATCAAGCGCAAGCACCACGGCCTATCTAGCTAAGACAATACCTAATGTAATGTCAGATAGCGCTTGTGAATAGCGGCATCTATCGGGGAGAATGGTAAACTATTTTATGTACAGTAGCGACATCTGTTGAGGAGAATGATAAACTATTTTGTGTATAGTAGCGACATCTGTTAAAATATTTGAAATTGTATCTAGAGATATATTAATGAATTAGTTACACGATTGAAGTCTTTATACTAAAAAGCAGTCTGTTTTTACTCCTGGTCTGAATTGGTGCCTGTATTTCGTATGTTTATCATTACAATAAAATTTTGTATGTAAATATATATAGCTATAACCAATTTGGTTGGTAATCATGTTGGTTCTGACGGTTCAATGTTGGGTAGGACCTATTTATATTCGGGCCACGATATTGTCGCTTCGGTTGAAGCATAATTTGAGCGCTACCAGCAATAAAAAACTAAATTGTTACATACAATAATTTTTATCGTAAAACGCGCACTGGTTTGACAGTTTTTTTAATTTTGACTTCCCTTAAAAAAGGGCTAGATCGATCATCCGCCAAAATAATAAAACTTGTAGGTAATTTCGATATTTCGCTAAATACATTCATTTGTAAGCTTTAGACGTATGTTTCGTGGCCCTTGATGTTGTAGTTTCACCATTCGTGAACACATTCGTTCATTATCTGCTTAAAAAGCGCAAATAATTCACGTCTCATATTAAATGTTAAAAAGTACATTACCGCAAGCACCATCTATTAGCAAGAAAAAGCAGCAATTGTCGAGCATTCGTTAATCTTTCGACAAAATGGTCGAATTACCGCTGTAAGCTAAATGTTGATCTTTTTTTAACTTATGGATTTGATAAGAGTTATTATGTATCATTATGTAAGTTTAACGTAGCATTTATAATGTTGTTTTTATTTTTGTAATGGAAGCTAGAAATGTATGGACACGGTAATGTTATCTATCAGTATTCTATCTTCATACAAACGGTCGGTTCGCGAGTCATACCTACGCGCCTCGAATTCGGTATACACTCGGTACACAAACAGTCGCGAATGCGCCGCAGTGATGAACGGATGGTGTGATGGTTTGTAAGCAGTAAGCGTGCGATTTGTGAATATTTGATTGAAATAAGTACAAGTACTTTTATATAATAATTATGGCAAAGTGCAATTGCAAATAAAAGTATTTGGATTAAACTTTTTATCCGAATGCGGATTTTTATACCATTAAATTTAATTTATTTTTGTACGTTTCAGTCGACGCGCAAATATTTTTCAGTCTCAAATTTATAAGGATGTTTATTATTAAATCAAATAACCAAAAACACAACATGATTTTTATTGAACAGTTCCTATTTCATTCAAAACTGATATCATTATAAAAAATATGTAATATTTACAAATACTAAAATAGAAAGAAACTCCAATAGGTAGATGAAATTAAAATACTGTAGGCGGGCAGCCCTATCGCGTGTTAACGTAGGTAATTATTTCAAGGACAGGGCCGAGTCCCAATACTGATAGATAAATATTACCGTGGTATGGACCAACTTGTACCTCGATGTTTTAGTCTTTTTTTAGATAATCTCAATCGCACTCCCGCCGCCGTAACACCGGTGTAGCCAGGTATAAAAATATAAAGCTACTTCGAAGTCTTACAATAAACTATTAGTATTATTAATATTATTTATATTATGTTATACCAATTTACTAATAATAACTGAAGTTTATATAAATCAGGAACTATATTTTCAATTAAGAAACATGAGTTTTATTTTTATTAAAAAATATAACCTGTATTATCCGCCTTGTTTTGTCTTAAGTGTGCAAGTGGGATTAAGATTGTATTAGCGCGGTTAAGTGCCGAGGAGCGAGCGACATAGAGATAGTATTGGCTCAGCAAAGTGGCTTGTGTGCGAGCGGAATAGAGAGAAACCTGGCACGGCGAAGTGGGTAATGTGAAAGCGAGATAGAGAATGAGTTGCCGTGTAAAGATGGCGTAAAGATGAATGGGTTAGATAGCGAGTTGGTGCAGAAAAGTTGGCAATGTGCGAGCGAGATAAAAACTTGTTGCCGCGTAAACTGGGTAGTGCACGAGTGGGATAGCGATTACGAAGGAATGTAATTCGTATTCTTACTAATCGCATCCTTAACCGGTCGTATACCGCCGGCTCGCATACCAGCCGGCAGATTTGTACCCGTCGTAGGCCGGTGGCTCGCATGCGGCATACAAATCTGCCGGCTGGTATGCGAGCCGGCGGTATACGACCGGTTAATAAAACAGAGACTTATCTCAGTATTTTTTAATTAAACAAATTTGAACTCTATTGAAAAGATTTAACACAAATATAATATTAGAATTTAACATATACAATTAGAGTTCAAATTGGCTTACTTTCAAATTTCGAGTTAAGTCGCTGTTTTATTAAGCATGCGTAATGTATTATGGACTTCTAAAATTATTTTATAAGAATCACAATAATTTCGCAAATTCAACCCTTGTGACAAAATGAAACAAAACGTGAAATAGATTCTTTAAGATGATATTTTTGCTATTAGCAATCAAAAACCAAATGTAAATTTGTACTTATAGACGTGAGCATTCAGAAATGGCACCTCCCAATATAGAAATTTTATGAAATTTAATTGAAAATGGTGGAACTGCTTGTAAATACACACTCTCACTACTGCAACAGGTCGACAAGCAGACATTAGGCATACGACGGTGTCTTATTAACATCAAATATGTTACGGAAAAATAATAATGAGGCATTTTTACCTAGTAAAATCGGTCATTAATAGTTTTTATCAGTAAAATTACTATAATATTTTAGTCAATCACACATATTTACGCTCCCACATATAACTACGTCAAAACTTTGTCAACGAGAGTGTCAGTGAATTCCTAAGTCGATGCATGATTGCATACTAATCCTAACTAATATTATAAATGCGAATGTAAGTTTGTTAGTTACACTTTCACGCCTTAACTACTCGACCGATTATCATGAAATTTCGCATACACGTTGTCAGAGATACAGGAAAGGACATCGGTAGGGTACGTTTCATCCAGAAAAAGTACTGCAGTGACTAACCTAACCTAATTTTACGCAAGCGAAGCCGCGGGCAAAATCTAGTAATAGTATAAATGTGAATGTGAGTTTGTTTGTTACGCTTTCAAGTCTAAATTACATGACCGTTGTCAGGGCTACGAAAAAGGACATAGGGTACTTCATCCAGAAGGAAGTACTATTTACGAGTATACTGCGGGAAAATGATAGTAATTATTATAAATATGTAAATATTTAGATGTTTGTTAAGACAACTCCCGTATAAATAATACCTGTGTCGCGGAGCACGTTATCATTTAAACAACGGCCTCAAAGAACACCCAGACTCGAAATTACTTTTTATGGATAACATTTATTGGCTCGTTTGGGGATCGAGCCATCAACAGTCTGTGCAGTAACAGCTAACGTTAGCAAAGCGACTACACTCCATCCATGCAGAGAACAGATTGCGATGAAACTTGGTATAGAGATCGACCATGCCCTGGATTTATGCATATAATTCTATATTGCGTGTTCGTGTGTTTTATTCGTTCGAAGCCACGGGTCCATTAGACTAGTTTTTAGCTGCGGCATTAATCCTTATGATTCTAAGGATTAACTATTTATTTGTAAAGAAACCACGTTGATCAGTTGACGGGTGAAAAATACACATCAACAAACACACTATCGCATTTATAATAATAGTAACGATATGGTAAGAATAAATATATTACATTTATTAATTTAATTTGTACATCAATATTGCTTTTGTGTTTTATATAAATTATATAATTTTTGTAAAAAAAAAATTTTTCTTTTTTTTTATACTACTATGTTGGGAAACAAGCATACGGCCCATCTGATGGTAAGTGGTCACCGTAGCCTATGGACGCCTGCAACACCAGAGGCATCATTTGCGCGTTGCCAACCCTTTAGGAAAGGAAGTGGGAAGGAGAAGGAGCGGGTATGGAGGAAAGAGGGTGGTGATTGGGCCTCCGGCACTCTCACTCACCGAACGAAACATAACAGTAGGAATACTGGTATTTCACGTCGATATTCTGTGAGAGGGTAGTCCTTCCCCGGTCGAGCCGGCCCATTCATGCTGAAATCGGCGATCAATTCGTCACAAAATTTGGTATGCTTTTGAAAACCTCTGAATGTATTTTTGTATATATTTTAAAAGACATTGCGCTCATTGGTTTTCTTGCCTTGTGACGTGGGAGTCTTTACAAACATCCATTTAACGGACATGAAGTAGTCACCACTATCATTAGTGTGTCTTTATGCCGGTCAAATCTTTATATATCTCGTTTACATTTTGTCTCAATACTAGTCGCATAGACTACAATCATATAATTTATATAATAGTTGTATTATTAAAGAAAATATTACATACTAGCAATATTGTATTCAGTTATTTAAACGAATTATTTTTAGAATATAAAGTTTTTTTTTTACGTGGGGAAATGCACCTGATGCATACCCCCCGCCACTAGGGGAGGCGAGAGGGTTATGTCCGGCTCTCCCGTATTTCGGGCATACGGACTAAAACCCCACGGTGTGCCCCTTCGCTGCCTTGAATAGTGGATGGGCCGCTGGTAAAGAAACTACCTCAGCGACAATATAATTTTACCCTACTCCAACTAAGCATATAGTCATGAGACTGTGTACCTATGTGTGAATTCTTTTAATTTTTCTTTAAAGATGTTGTTATAAGCTTTTTGTAAGTTATATGAATAAGGTAGTTACTTGAATCTAGAAACAAAACCCAAAACAAAGTCCTAGCTGCGTCTGTCTGTTCGCGATAAACTCAAAAACTACTGAACGGATTTTCATGCGGTTTTCACTAATAGACAGAGTGATTCTTAAGGAAGGTTTAGATGTATAATTTGTTACGGTTTTGTACTACCCGTGCGAAGCCAGACGGATCGCTAGTATACAGATTTAATTATCATTTTTGGCAGTAAGTATTCAAAACTGGTCACAATAGTGCGTGAGTGATGTGCACATTCTAGAATAATGTATTCTTTAAGCTTCAGACATTATTATAACAGGCAGAATACGTGTGATCCAGTGCCATGAATGATAATCATAAAAGTATTTTCTTTAGTATTTTTTTAATAATTCTTTTTATTTTGTAAATTGTATTCTACCAAATATATAATAATTTTAATTTATTTGTTTTGTTATATGTCATTGATTTGTAATTACGGTTTTTTAGACGCTAGAGGTACATTTGTATATATTTATTGATGGCAACACGTTGAAACGTTCAGGATTAAATAATTTATTGTTGAAGTTTTGTGATTGGGTTGAGTTTATTGTAGAGTGTACTTCAATTATCACAAAAAAGTATAATTCATTTTGACCTGGAACGGCGTAGATGTTGCAATTAAGAGTTTATAGGTATGGGCCATTTTAACACGCTTTTATTAGCTTGGTATGTATGACCTATGTGTCTATGTAACGGAATCTTTGAATGTGATTTTCACCCCTTTCAAACTGACGGATTGATTTGAAACTTTGCACACTTATCGAGGACGGATGAAAATACAATAATTTAGAAAAAGTTAAAAAAAATTGTTTAATAATTAAAAAACACGCTATATTAAAAAAAAAACTAAAATGTAGAAAATAATTTAATAATTGAAATGTCGGAATTGGAGGAATGTGATGAAAGTGAATGAAGCCAGAGAAGTGTGTCAGGATCGTAGCAAATGGAAATCCGTAGTCTCTGCCTACCCCTCTGGGAACCAGGCGTGAATCTATGTATGTATGTATGTAATTTAATAATTTTAATATTTTTGAACTATTATTTATTCTTATTTGCCTTATTCGGTAAAACATATAACGTTCTGGTAGATAAAGACAATACATAGGAAGATACTCATCTCTTTGACTGCACCGATGGAGTAGTGGTTAAATAGTCACCTCGTCACTGCCACTGAGCCAAGCGTTCTGGGTTCGAATCCCACACGAGACAAAAAATTGTGTGACCCACCAACGGTTGTTATGAGTCTGGATGTTCTTCGTGTCCGTTGTTTGAATGTTTGTAAAGCCCCCGCGATACAGAAATTATTCCTAGTGCGAAAAAACAAACAAGACATTCTTATGTATTGCCTTTCTTGTTTTTTTATCTCTACTTATAAGAGAATGAGTAGTCTGAAAGCAGAAACTAAATGGAACAATGATATTTTTATTTTTTTATTTTTACTAGTGAGGCGAATTTGAAAAATCTTTAGACTCTATTAACCTTTTGACCGCTACAGTATACATGACAAAGCAAAATGTATCCAGCACGCCAAGGTCATGACTACATGACAAATTAAAGGATAAAATCGTGGCTTGGCGCCGAGAGGACGCTTTTCCTTTTTTGACCTGGCGGTCAAACTGTAATAATATGCCTGCACTTCACCTTTGATACAGCTATGTGTGTATATGACGTCGATATTTGTCGTAAATTACAGAAATATTGAATCAACTATTCCAGACGGAAGCCTTATTGTATAAAGATCGGATTGTACATGTGTATTTCTGTAAAGTGTTCTATTAAAATATATTTCAATACATATTCGTTTTAATTAAATCATGTAACCTGTCAAGTTTAGGAATACCAGTTCGAATGGTATCCATAGCATCGAAATAATTCGAACTAATCGATACCATCGATGGTGTTTGTACTGATACTATCGATAGTATCGATACTATTCATCTTTAGCAATAGTATTACATCTAAAATTATTAATTGATAGTATAATAATAATAATATTCTATCACATACACACAACACCATCTAGTCCAAACTAAGCAGAGCTTGTACTATGGCTACTAGACAATGGATAAACATACATATATACTTTTTTTTTTTGTAAATACATACATATTATACATAGAAACACCCAGACCAAGACAAACATCCATGTTCATGCACACAAATGTTTGACTTGTGCGGGAATCGAACCCGCGACCTCAGGCGTGGCAGTCGGTTACACTAACCACAACGCCATCGAGTCGTTGTTAAAGGTCGATAGTGTCTATAGGACTATCGATAGTATGACTGATTTTCAGGCCACGATAGTATTACGAATTACGATACTATCGCTAGACTATAGCTATTGCAACAAAACTGTTGTGATAACTTTTTCTATTAACCATAATTATTTTTTGCGTTAAATGTGGTGAGTACAAAGATGACAAAAAAGCAAAGAGCACGAAACATATTTCGCCATATTACAATAGCATGCAATTTTTTTATGAGTATAGTTTATAGAATTTAAAGTTTCATTTAATTTACACAATTATATTATATATCTTAAATTTTTTTTAGAATTTCTTTTACAGAGTAAAATCTCTTCAATCAGCCATTTTTTTAAAAGTGTAACGAAATATTGATGGTATTGTCCCTAGTTTCACTATGTTCTCAGGTATCGCGTTAAAAATATTTTATTGCAATAGTTGTGGTGGGCAATCCGAGGTTGCGTGGCGGGTTGCTCTTTGCTCAATAATTTATTACAATAGACTTCCGCCAATAACGCTTTCTTTGGTTCAACATATTTGCTGTTGTGTGTAAAATAATGAACAAAATCAAACAAACTACGCTATTTAGTTTATTTTTGTCTTGATTTTGAGCGAATTTTCATGTTGTACGTAATGTTTTTGCAATAGCGATAGTTTCGCTATCAATGGTTGTCCTTGAAAAACAGTCGATAGCGCGAATAGTTGTATCGAAAATGACGAAATGCTGTAATGCAATACTATCGATATTATCAAAATGCGTTAGGGCGATAATATCGATACTATCCATAGTCGCGTTAAAATAGTCGATACTATGATATAATCGACGCGTTTCGATAGTCTTGTTTTAGTTACTATCGACGTATTTTCGATATTATCGTCGGGGAATAAAACAAGCAATATGAGCCAGCAAAACTATCGTAAAATGTTTGACTATCGATAGGGCAAAACTATCGATACTATCGCCAGTACCGGTACTATCCAAAAGCATTCCATCGATAGTATCGATACTATTTATCTTTAGCAATAATATTACTTATTTTTATCAATCGATAGTTTTGTCAAGGGTCGATAGTTTCGATAGAACTATCGATAGTATGACTAATTTTCAAGGCCACGATAGTATCACGAGTATTGCGAGTATGTATCCATTAGTTCCATGCAGTTATATCACAGATAATATAAATCAAAAGCTTTACGAATATACTCAGTCACATTGTTTGTTAACAATTTTTCCTCTTTATTTATATTAGTTTTGATTCGTCCCAACCCAAAAGGAAAATAAATAATATGCTGCAAGAGATAATTACTATTAAAGCAGTTGCACCAGCGTTGACTATATAAAATCTATATTTTATTAGCCTTAATCGGAATCGGAACAGTAAATTTCTGGATGAAAGGTATCTTATTTCTGTACCCCTGACAACGTGTTTGCGAAAGTTCATGAAGATCTGTTAAGTAGATAAGGCGTGAAAGCGTAACAAATAAACAAACTCATTTTAGGTTTTTAGCGATTGCCTCGTGTAAGACTATCGAACTGCCACGCTGAGGTCTCGAGTTGGAGCCCAAGGTTCTGACTTTTTAAAGATATGTGTGTATTAAATAGTTAACTAATATCATTCGATTTAACGGTGACGGAAAACATTGTGAGGAAATCTGCAGGTCTGAAATTTTTTCGTGAAATTCTCGAAGATAATTCGCACTCTTAATAAAACAGCGACTTAACTCGAAATTTGAAAGTAAGGCAATTTGAACTCTAATTGTAAATGTTAAAATTAATATTATATTTGTGTTAAATCTTTGCAATAGAGTTCAAATTTGTTTAATCCAAAATACTGAGATAAGTCTCTGTTTTATTAAGGGTGCGATATGTAAAGTCTACCAACCTGCACTCGGTCAGCGTGGTGAACTATGGCCTAACCCTACTCACACTGAAAAGGGACTCTGGCTTATATTAGGTATTTATTATTATAACTATGTATGTCTACGATAAGCAAATAATCAATAAAATTCAAGTACCTAATCAAATACAAAATAATACAATACAAATAACTTTATTTGTTCTCTCACACAGTTTTACAAAAACAAGACAATAGTAGGTATCTAGTTCCATATTATTCATAATATAGTACAATCTGTGTGAGGGACTGGCGTCTGTACTAGGAGACCTGTATTACAGATTACCAGCCTCTCCAAATTATATCTAGAGAAATTGGCGTAATGGTTTAAGGATAGGTTTCAGTTAAGTGACAAATTTTTCATAGAATATGTGACAAAAACTAACTGTCGGTAGCTAAAATGATATGTTAGCCATAAGTGGCTGCCTCTCCACTGCCAGTGCTCCAGTGTTTCGATTTCCACAGAAAACAAACAATTTAGTGATCCACAAATGGTTGTTCCAAGACTGAATATTCTTTCTGTCCGTTGTTTAAATATTTGAAAAGTCCTCCGCGACACAGGTATTATTCAGTAGCTTCTACCTGGAATCGCTTAATCGCTTCTCACTGTCATTTGCCAGTAGAACAAGTACCTTATATACTTTAAATACACAACAATTTATGTGGTTTACCTCGTATATATAAATAATATTATAATATCCTTAAAATGAGGTATTTTTAAGAGTGCACTGAAATTAGTTGCAACAGTTATAATTTAAGTGGTGCATAGGTTGCACATTATATACCTACTTCTGAATTATTATTTAAAATGTTTAGTTTTAAATATATACTTTATTGTATTTTAATTTTAATAATACACGGTTTTCATTATTCCTACGGCAGTTTAGATCCAAGTAAGTTTTGTGATATTTTTATTTACTGTCTACTTTTTTATGACGATAGCTCTCGCATTAGTTAGTGATTTAAATCGTCGTCTCGCCACTGGCATTGCGCCGGATATTGTGAGCTCGATCCCTACACGGAATCGAAATTATAACCTACAAAAATTTTCACGTGTCTGGGCGTTCTTTGAATGAACAAGATAACGACAACTCTAGCACTAGGTAGATAATTTCTGTGTCGGGGGAATTTGCAAATATTCAAACAACTGACAAAAAGAACACCCAGACACGGAAAAATCATTTGTGGATCAAAAAATGTTTTTGTGCCGTGTGGGATAAATGGTTTCTTCGCCACTGTAACTGCACCGAATGCTGTGGGTTCTTTTATCTCCACACGGGACAAACATTTAGGACACGAGATTTAATTTCAGTGAAGAAGAGTCTTATTAAATAAAAATAAATACATATATATATATAATATTCTATCACATACACACAACAACATCTAGCCTAAATTAAGCAGAGCTTGTACTATAGGTACTAGACAATGGATAAACATACATAATATATACTTTTTTTTGTAAATGCATACATATTATACATAGAAACACATATAAACATGATATATATATATATGTGGACTGACTTTGTGACTTTGTGTAAATTCTGCCAACGCACACTGGGCCTGTAAGATATCTGTTGAGATCCATAGATCTCAATAGATATCTCACATATGAGATTATGGCAAGCTTAGGGTTATGGCAAAGTTAAGGTAACGGTACTATGAGAAGTCTTAGAGATCTAAGCCTTCTCATAGTACCGTAACCCAAACCTTGCCATAACCCTAACTTTGCCATAACCCTAAGCTTGCCATAATCTAACCTTGCCATAACCCTAACCTTGCTATGACCCTAACATTGCCATAGCCCTAAGATTGCCATAACCCTATGATTGCCATAACTCTAACCTTGCTCTAACCCTGACCTTGCCATAAACCTAACGTTGCCATAACCCTAACCTTGCCATAACCGTAACCGTTACCTTGTCATAACCATCACACTAGCCTTGCCATAACCATAACCTTATCCTTGAATTAACCCCAACGTTGCCATGAGCCTAAGCCTTCCATAACCTTATCCTTTCCATAGCCCTAATCTTGCCATTACCCTAACCGTGCCATAACCATAACCCTTACCTTGCCATTCATCGTGAACCTCTCTGAGTGTCAACTAAGTAAGACCTCTAATCATTTGCTCCTAAATTATTTTCAAAAGGGTTAGTTTAAGGTGCAATTATAACATACTTATATTTTCTTTAAAATATATTACATAAACTATAACAAATGTAATGATCGTGTGATGCAGTGTCTAAGACTTTCAAAATTACAATAAAAACAACATAAATGATTTTTCATATCAAACTGTTAAAAACTGTTTTGTGAAGTTCATTCAAATTGTGCTGTTGGAGGAAATGCGTAAGTGACGCTAATTCTTGCCGTGATATTGCACGTGAGCTACACACTTACAATTCTAAACGCTTTAAGCATCACCACCGCTTTGTATTACTCTCTAGTACTATACGTTTCTGCTTAAAAGGCCGATTTAAACGCTCGATTTTAACTCGCTGTTATTTTAAATCTAGCCTGACAAAATGTCAACAAGAAGCTGTGCGGGTTACATGAATGCTTTTAAAAGTAGAGAATGTTTACAATGCTGCACCTGCCACCAGTGGTATGATTTACTATGTGAGAATGTTCCCGAAAACCGTTTTAAACTTATGAGCTTTAAACAAATAGGCTCTTGTAAATGTCCTGGTTGCAAAAGTAAACAGCCTAAGAGTGATAACACTAACACACCTGTTCGCGCTACTCGACTAAAGAGTCTGCCTAAACAAACAAAGATCGCCTTCACCTTCTAATATGAATATCATGCTTCGAACAAAGCAATCATGTACTCGTTCACCAGATCATTTAATCGACAGTGACGACACTGTTGTCCAGTTCACAAAAGCAACTCTGAGAGATATACAACAAGAGATTTATTATGCTTTAAAGGATGCTGTATCGCAGCAGTTTTGACAGATAACTGAACATGTTGCTGATTTACAAAAATCCTTGTCTTTTTATAATGAGAAATATGAAGAAATGCGGGTCATGCTAGAAGACAAAGCACAAAAATAGAGAAGTTGGAAAAAGATAACAGCTGTTTACAAGAAAATATTAAAAAACTAAGTAAGCGTCTAAATTTGATGGAGCAAGCCTCCAGGTCTAACAATATAGAATTACAGTGCGTACCAGAAAGTAAGTCGGAAAATATTGTTACCATCGTGCACCAGCTTGGTAGAATAATTAACTGTGACATAAAGGATCAAGATATACTACATTGCACAAGAATAGCTAAAATGGACGTAAAAAGTAAAAGGCCAAGGTCTATTCTCGTCAAGTTCAGCAGCCCCCAATTACGAGACAGTTTCCTTGCTGAAATGTTCGAGAAAAACTGAACACTAGTGACCTGGGTATCGCCACTGACTCACCTCAGCCGATATACATACATACGTCAGTGAACAGCTGTCAGCTGAAAATAAGGCAATCCACGCTGCGGCCCGAATCCGAGGCAAAGAACTAGGTTATAATTTTGTATTAGTTCGAAATGGCAAAACTTTTGTTAAGAAAAATGAAACATCACAACGTTTGTAATAAATAGCCTCGACAAAATATCATTCTTAACTTAATATAATTTCTTTTACTAAAGAATTGTTGCAACTTTCATAAGCTAATTCCAGTTACATTCAATCGTCCAATCAATAACAAAAATAAAAACTATATGTATAATAATATATCCATGCATAACTTTGATGTTGTAGTGCTTACAGAGACAAGGTTACACAAACCTTGACATTTGACAATGAAAAAATATATAAAATTCTAAAATCACTAGATGATACGAAGGGCGCAGGAAGTGACACTATACTTCCAATTTTTATAAAACGTTGCGTAAAAGCGCTCGTCAATAAAGTTTAGATCCAAGTAAGTTTTGTGATATTTTTATTTACTGTCTACTTTTTTATGACGATAGCTCTCGCATTAGTTAGTGATTTAAATCGTCGTCTCGCCACTGGCATTGCGCCGGATATTGTGAGCTCGATCCCTACACGGAATCGAAATTATAACCTACAAAAATTTTCACGTGTCTGGGCGTTCTTTGAATGAACAAGATAACGACAACTCTAGCACTAGGTAGATAATTTCTGTGTCGGGGGAATTTGCAAATATTCAAACAACTGACAAAAAGAACACCCAGACACGGAAAAATCATTTGTGGATCAAAAAATGTTTTTGTGCCGTGTGGGATAAATGGTTTCTTCGCCACTGTAACTGCACCGAATGCTGTGGGTTCTTTTATCTCCACACGGGACAAACATTTAGGACACGAGATTTAATTTCAGTGAAGAAGAGTCTTATTAAATAAAAATAAATACATATATATATATAATATTCTATCACATACACACAACAACATCTAGCCTAAATTAAGCAGAGCTTGTACTATAGGTACTAGACAATGGATAAACATACATAATATATACTTTTTTTTGTAAATGCATACATATTATACATAGAAACACATATAAACATGATATATATATATATGTGGACTGACTTTGTGACTTTGTGTAAATTCTGCCAACGCACACTGGGCCTGTAAGATATCTGTTGAGATCCATAGATCTCAATAGATATCTCACATATGAGATTATGGCAAGCTTAGGGTTATGGCAAAGTTAAGGTAACGGTACTATGAGAAGTCTTAGAGATCTAAGCCTTCTCATAGTACCGTAACCCAAACCTTGCCATAACCCTAACTTTGCCATAACCCTAAGCTTGCCATAATCTAACCTTGCCATAACCCTAACCTTGCTATGACCCTAACATTGCCATAGCCCTAAGATTGCCATAACCCTATGATTGCCATAACTCTAACCTTGCTCTAACCCTGACCTTGCCATAAACCTAACGTTGCCATAACCCTAACCTTGCCATAACCGTAACCGTTACCTTGTCATAACCATCACACTAGCCTTGCCATAACCATAACCTTATCCTTGAATTAACCCCAACGTTGCCATGAGCCTAAGCCTTCCATAACCTTATCCTTTCCATAGCCCTAATCTTGCCATTACCCTAACCGTGCCATAACCATAACCCTTACCTTGCCATTCATCGTGAACCTCTCTGAGTGTCAACTAAGTAAGACCTCTAATCATTTGCTCCTAAATTATTTTCAAAAGGGTTAGTTTAAGGTGCAATTATAACATACTTATATTTTCTTTAAAATATATTACATAAACTATAACAAATGTAATGATCGTGTGATGCAGTGTCTAAGACTTTCAAAATTACAATAAAAACAACATAAATGATTTTTCATATCAAACTGTTAAAAACTGTTTTGTGAAGTTCATTCAAATTGTGCTGTTGGAGGAAATGCGTAAGTGACGCTAATTCTTGCCGTGATATTGCACGTGAGCTACACACTTACAATTCTAAACGCTTTAAGCATCACCACCGCTTTGTATTACTCTCTAGTACTATACGTTTCTGCTTAAAAGGCCGATTTAAACGCTCGATTTTAACTCGCTGTTATTTTAAATCTAGCCTGACAAAATGTCAACAAGAAGCTGTGCGGGTTACATGAATGCTTTTAAAAGTAGAGAATATTTACAATGCTGCACCTGCCACCAGTGGTATGATTTACTATGTGAGAATGTTCCCGAAAACCGTTTTAAACTTATGAGCTTTAAACAAATAGGCTCTTGTAAATGTCCTGGTTGCAAAAGTAAACAGCCTAAGAGTGATAACACTAACACACCTGTTCGCGCTACTCGACTAAAGAGTCTGCCTAAACAAACAAAGATCGCCTTCACCTTCTAATATGAATATCATGCTTCGAACAAAGCAATCATGTACTCGTTCACCAGATCATTTAATCGACAGTGACGACACTGTTGTCCAGTTCACAAAAGCAACTCTGAGAGATATACAACAAGAGATTTATTATGCTTTAAAGGATGCTGTATCGCAGCAGTTTTGACAGATAACTGAACATGTTGCTGATTTACAAAAATCCTTGTCTTTTTATAATGAGAAATATGAAGAAATGCGGGTCATGCTAGAAGACAAAGCACAAAAATAGAGAAGTTGGAAAAAGATAACAGCTGTTTACAAGAAAATATTAAAAAACTAAGTAAGCGTCTAAATTTGATGGAGCAAGCCTCCAGGTCTAACAATATAGAATTACAGTGCGTACCAGAAAGTAAGTCGGAAAATATTGTTACCATCGTGCACCAGCTTGGTAGAATAATTAACTGTGACATAAAGGATCAAGATATACTACATTGCACAAGAATAGCTAAAATGGACGTAAAAAGTAAAAGGCCAAGGTCTATTCTCGTCAAGTTCAGCAGCCCCCAATTACGAGACAGTTTCCTTGCTGAAATGTTCGAGAAAAACTGAACACTAGTGACCTGGGTATCGCCACTGACTCACCTCAGCCGATATACATACATACGTCAGTGAACAGCTGTCAGCTGAAAATAAGGCAATCCACGCTGCGGCCCGAATCCGAGGCAAAGAACTAGGTTATAATTTTGTATTAGTTCGAAATGGCAAAACTTTTGTTAAGAAAAATGAAACATCACAACGTTTGTAATAAATAGCCTCGACAAAATATCATTCTTAACTTAATATAATTTCTTTTACTAAAGAATTGTTGCAACTTTCATAAGCTAATTCCAGTTACATTCAATCGTCCAATCAATAACAAAAATAAAAACTATATGTATAATAATATATCCATGCATAACTTTGATGTTGTAGTGCTTACAGAGACAAGGTTACACAAACCTTGACATTTGACAATGAAAAAATATATAAAATTCTAAAATCACTAGATGATACGAAGGGCGCAGGAAGTGACACTATACTTCCAATTTTTATAAAACGTTGCGTAAAAGCGCTCGTCAATCCTCTTAAAATTATCTATAATAAATCTATTTATAAAGAGACATTTCCAACCAAACGGAAAGAGTCATACCAATTTTTAAATCTGGTGAAAAACATTTGGTCTCAAATTATAGACCAATATCAATACTGGTTACGTTCGGCAAGGTATTCGAAAAAGTTATTAGCAAGCGTCTAAGTTGGTATTTGAAGTAACACATTACTGAACACCAACACGGATTCGTCAAATCCAGATCCACAAATACTAATTTACTATGTTTTACATCAACTATATCTAAATGCCTCGGCAAACGAATACCAGTAGATGCGATCTATACAGATTTTAGTAAAGCATTTGATAAAGTGGCCCACTGCCGCCTTATTGAAAAATTGGGAGATCTTAGCACAGACGAAACTTTAATCGAATTGCTTAAATCATATTTAGTTAATAGAACATATACATAGTCATATGTAGCAACTTCTGGCATTCCGCAAGGATCGCACCTTGGGCCAATTTTATTCAACGCGTTTATTGATGATATCGTCTGCTGTTTAAAAAATTCAAATGTTTACTTATTTGCTGATGATATTAAGCTTATGATGTCCAATCAGAGCAAAAAAAAAATACAAAAAACTACAAGATGATATAAATTGTCTAACAGTTTGGTGCAAATTAAATAAAATGCTGTTAAATATAAATAAATGTCACCATATCCAATTTGCCCGAAATAAATCTGCAATTAATAATGAATGCAATTGAAAATGTTAATGTTATTCGCAATCTGGGTGTTCAATTAGACAATGCACTAAAGTTCGACATACACAAATTGAATACTGTTGCACGAGGTTTCAAATGACTAGGGATTGTTATACGTAATTGCAAGGAGTTTAAAAAACCATCTACGCATATAAAGCTTTTTAATACCTCAGTTCTACCGATACTGGAATATGGCTCCGTAATTTGGAATCTTTACTAAGAAATGTACAAAAAACGCTTACAAAGTGTCTAGAAGCGCTCTCTGTATCATCTGAGTTATGGAGATCATATAGCAAGAAAATGCACTAGCTACACCGATAGGTTGAAACAATTCAATAATAAAACACTTGCAAGTCGTACAGAAAGATTAGATTATAGCTTCTTACACAAGGTAATTAATGGCACTATAGAAAGCAGTCAATTATTGAGCTCAATACCCATTAAAATTCCCTCTCGAATAACAAGAAAGAATACGTATAATTTATTTGACGTACCTACCTCAAAAACAAATTTAGGTAATTATGCTGCAATACCAAGACTCTGTAGACAGTACAACAACATAGTAATATCTAAATCCCATGAAATTGACATTTGTGAAATAAATTCAAGAAGCTGTTAAATGAATATAATCTTGCCTTAATATGTCTTATTTGTGTGTTCATAATATATGTAATGCACTTTGGTTATATTTTGGTTATGAACCACCCTACATTTTAAATTGTTTTAACTTTTAATCTTAGTTGTTAATTTGCCGTTTTTTGCATGCTGTGGTCTCCTATAATTGAAGGGGTACTTGTACATTCATAATACTTATCTTATCTTGTTACGGGGGCCAGTCAGTGAAGACCGGCGACACTTCGACCCAGTGGGATCTTTTGTGTGTGTGTGTTTTCATAATACTTATGTGAAAAATTCTATGTAAATTGCAATTTATATTCTTTGTTGGAGATCCCAAATAAATAAAATAATACATATAACCCTAACCTTGCCATGATCCTAACCGACCCATAACCCTAATCTTGCCATAACCATAACCTTGCCATAATCCTAAACGTCCCATAACCCTAATCTTGCCATAACCCTAACCTTGCCATAATTTAACGTTGCCATAACCCTATCCTTGCTATAACTGTAACCTTGACATAAACCTAACCCTGCCATAACCATAGGGTTATAGCAAAAATAGCCTTGCTATAACCCTAACCTTGCTATAACCATAACCTTGCCATAACCATAACCTTGCCAAAACCCTGAACCTTGCAGAAAACCTGAACCTTGTCGTAGCTCTAACCTTGTCATACTCCTAACTTTGCCACAACCTTAACCTTGCTATGACACTAACCTTGCCATAACTTTGCCATAACCCTAACCTTGCCATAACCTTAACCTAAACCTTACCATAACCATAACCCTAACCTGGCCATCACAATAATCCTTACCTTGCCATAACCATCACCCTAAACTTGGCATAACCATCACTCTAAACTTGCCATAACCCTAATATTACCATAACCCTAACCTTGCCATAGCCTCAACCTTGCCATAACCCTACCTTTGCCATAACCTCAACCTTAACCTTCACATAACCCTAACCATGCTATAACCCTAAAGTTTCCATTACCCTAACATTGCCATAACCATCTCGCAGACACAGGTGAAACTCAAGAAACGGTAATCCACAAACAGAATTTAGGATAACCAGCTGGCACTACCTGTGCAGGCTAAAAGTGTTACAGCCAGTACCATATATCGGCACTGTGGGGAAGACTCGGCAATTCCTTCTAATAATTCACCATCTATTGACGTCTTGCTGAACTACGTAGCCTGTCGGTACATAGAGAGCGCTAGAACTTACTCGTACAGTTATACGCGGTTATGGCGGATCTAGAAAATTCCAGAAACGCTTGAATCACACGTACTTCCCAAATATTTAAGTTATTGGTTGACAATAAAGATTCATATTTATCAAAAAAGCACTTCAAATCCTCCATACAATTTTACTATGGCGGTCGCGCGCCGATTTAAATATGCACCGCATGAGCTCTGTCATTATCTGTCTTACGCTCGGCGCAGTCTTAAAGCGAGCTTTTAATAATTATTATTTTATACGCACATACTCGTAGCTTTGCAAAGTCAGAGAAGGGCGCCTTGGGATCAAAATTGAGACCACTGCGTGGCAATCCAACGGTTTCCCATTTGGCTATCGCTGTTATTACATCAAATATACCACATGAAATAGTAGGGCTAATCTTGGCACAGCCACCATTGCAAACTGGAAATCTATTTACGTAGTGAATTAGTTGATAATAATTAGTCGAAATTGGTCGTAAAATATCAGAATTGGTCGGTCCGCTGTTTAAAAGGGGGTATTGGTGGCTGTTCCAAAGTGAGCGCTCATCTTCGCAAAGACGCAGTGTAAAACCTATTTACTTAATATTTGTGATTTTATTTCTTTTCATTTAACTGTTTCTTTATAAAAGCTTTTTATTTTCATGTTTAGCTAAACTACCAAGTCTTACGCCAATATCAATGACTATACCTGCCCCAGTATATTTGACGAAGACACAGTTCATGAGGATGAAAGGTCAATTAGTATATAATATGATAAATATACCAGAAAGTGCAGTGAAAGGCCGGACGACCACTAAAGGTAAGTAGGTTCTAGGCCATCTATTTTAAAATACACAAACTATACTTCGTAAAACATAGGATCCTGTGACATATGTTATTCATTTTTAATACTATGATATGTATATATCTATACATATATATGATATTATTGATAACTAGATTTTGCCCGTGGTTTGCGCGTATTTCGGCGCGTAAAAGTAGGTTAGGTTATGTTTGTCCATCCCCCTCCCTAAAGGTGTAGGGGTAACAGCAGGGATTAAAGTAGTGGTGACCAAATGGTAAGTCTATTTGTGTAGTGGCCTGCCGTTTCATACGGCGCACGGCGGGCCACAAACGATTCGCGCGAGCCCGCCAACTCTGGTAACTCATGTATGTGAGGACGAAGATAAAAAAACTGAGAGGCGAGCGTGGGCACACATGCCTACCGAACTTGGAGCCGATCTGGTGGTGAGCAGGCTCACGAAGCCCACCGCCCCTAGATATTACTTTATGGTGGCTGGAGATCGTCTCGCGCCCTCCAGCGCCCGGTTCTGCGGTTGGAGAGAGGGTTCAAACGGTCCCGCTCCTCCTTGATAGAAATGACTTCCTTACAGCAAGAGGCTTATTTACTCGACCGATCATCTTGCAATTTCGTCTACATGTATGTTTGTATGTATCTTATGTGGGGGGCCAGTCAGTGCAGACCGGCGACACTTCGACCCTGTGGGATCTTTTGTGTCGACACTCTCCCAATAACGACTGCCTCCGAGGCACGGAACAGGCGATAATTGTCAATCATTACGCACATAATTTCGAAAAGTCATATAACTTCCAAAAGTCAGACGTGCGCGACCTGGGTTCGAACCCGAGACCCTCTGCATTGCAGTCTGTTGGTCTCCCCACTGAGCTATCGTTTACATGTAGTCACGAGTACAGAAAAAGAACTTGAATCGAGAGGATCTTTTATAAAAGGGAAATATTTGATTTTTTGTTTGGTTGTTTGTAAGGATTTAACTCAAAAACTAGAGAAACGATTTTAAAAATTCTTTCTGCTTTAGGAAGCTATATTGTCACCGAGTACCAAATGCTATCTTTTATTTAAAAAGATCTTACTGTTACTAACATAATGCCTACTTTTATGAAAGCAAAGCCGCGAGCAAAACTGGTAATTACTAAATGATTAATTATTACAGTGAACATGTCCAGGACGCACACATTGATGAAAGATAATAATACAGGCAAGATATATGATAAGGGATGGAATAATGTATCACAAATAGATGTCACTCTGTTGACTAGAAATGCGATTTGTGGAACCAAAACGGCCGTCATTGTACTTGAAGGTAAGTACTACATAATTATATACATATATTATTTGTCTAAATATATGTCAATATATCTATATATATAAAACTCTTCCGTTACTGAGTGACTGACAGACAACGCACAGCCGAAACTACTGAACGCAAGAAGCTGAAATTTGGCATGTATGTTCCTTGGAGAGTGTAGGGGAGCACTAAGAGAGGATTTTTGGACTATTCCACCGCGAAGGGGGTGAAAGGGGTGAAACCCGATATTCACACGGGAACGGGACTTATGCGGGTGAAACCGCGGGAAAACTACTAGTTATAATGTATAATAATAATAATAACCATTATTTCACGTGGCATAGACGCTAAGATAAATACATTATAGACTAACTAACATACATACAATTTGTGTACAGTCGTCACCTTGGTAGTAACGGACTGTATACGGAATCCTTAAGTACCTGCAGCCCTATCAGTCCTAATACCCTAAGGCCTACCATATACTATGTGATAAATAAATAGATAGAGGTAAATTCGGTATACCTGCACCATGGGTCCTAAGGTAACAGGCGGAGAGTATACGGGATGTACAGGATGAGGATAGATAACTTACTACCAGTCTAGCGGACTCACACGACTGATCAATGATAGCTTAAGGTGTCTTGGCCACAGTGGGAACTTGAGTCAAAGTTGGATTCAACAAAATTACTGATTTATTTTACATTAATTATATCTTATATACTAATCTTACTGTATGTATGTATCTTATGTGGGGGCTAGTCAGTGCAGACCAGCGACACTTCGACCCAGTGGGATCTTTTGTGTCGACACTCTCCCAATAACGACTGCCATCGATGTTCATGGCAGCCGGGACCGACGGTTTAACGTGCTCTCCGAGGCACGGAGCAGGCGATAATTGTCAATCAATACGCACATAATTTCGAAAAGTCATATAACTTCCGAAAGTCAGAGGTGCGCAACGTGGGTTCGAACCCAAGACCTTCTGCATTGCAGTCTGTTGGTCTCCCCACTGAGCTATCGCTGCTCTTAGCAATCTTACTATATGTACACAAGTGTAGGTCTTTAACTCAAAAAATACAAAACCTATTTTTAACATTCTTTAACCATTAGTAAGCTATATATGTATACCTTAGCTTTGATCCCCACATAGATTTTCTTGAATTCGACAACTCATCAATATTTTTAAAACCTACGTCTTGTAGCAGACTCTAAAATTATTAAATTGGTGTATCTTTCAATATGCCAATCAATCCCGTCGTACGGCATAACAATTTGGGGAGGAGCAACGAAAACGCACTTCATAAAGCTACAACGGGCCCAAAGAGCGGTTTTAAAAGTAGGTAATTTCTTACCGTATCTGCATCCTACCACAGAGCTTTACAAACAAGCTGGGGTGCTAACTGTGCGACAGCTATTTATATATAATATTATTTTACGACAACATTCACTCCTTCATTATAGTCCTTTAAATGACAATTATAAAAGACGAAAACACGCAGTTTGTACTAAAGCCAGAGTCCACACAACCTTCTCTCAACGTCAATCCAGCTACCTGGGAGGCTCTCTATATAATAAAGCTAATAAAGTACTGTCCATATATTCTCAGCCTAGAGGTAAATTTAAAATAAATTTATTTAACTGGCTTCAAGAATTTGATTATGATACTACCGAGCAATTGCTCAACGTCTCTAGATAAGGTCTTGCCAGCACTATTCAAATACACACATCCAGAACACACATACGCACACACACACACACAAACACACTCACACACGCGCGCGCGCACACACACACACACACACACACACACACACGCGCACACACACACACACACACACAAACACACATACACATACATACATCACTCGCGCAACACACATTCCTCTTACAATCTCACATACATATTAAATAGTTTTTTTTTCGTTATTTTGAATCTAGTTTTGCTTTATTTTGTTTTAATTAATTCTTTCAATAGTCTCGTAAACGTCATGTACAAGTCTATATCCAATATGTTATTTAATAGGCAAATACACCTACGAGCCCCGGGTGGAGTCTGGTGTCCAGGTGGTCCAGTCTCTCATAAAGGATCTTTATTACCACGTATTTATTGTTTATCTACTGTAAGATGAACAAATTACGTTAGCTGCAATCGGAAGATTGAAAAAAAACCAAATTGATTTTAACTTAATTTATTTTATATAAAACTTTTACAATTATCTCTAAATTAGTCTAATGCCTATTCGAAGTGTGAATATGGAATGAATAATTTTAATATTGCAATAATTAGGAAATCTAAATGGTGCGTCATAAAATGCATACGAAGCTCGTCGTTTTCGTCGCGCGATGTCTGATGCAATTTATTTCATCAATACGTATGAAGTGCAGCGTCGGCGATTTCCCTTAGGTAGCAACGCGTAACACACATGTACATGAACCTTTGTGATGAGAGAAATAAAGTTTATTATTATTATTATATTATCACCGAGAAACAGGCAACATTTTATTTAAATAATGTACTGGTACTAACATATCCTAACCTAGTTTTACGCAAGCGAAACCGCGGGAAAAAGCTAGTAACTAAATATATACATTAGTCTAGATTTAGTTACTAGCTTTGCACCGGTTTATAATATTAATTATAAAGCTGAAGAGTTTGTTTGTTTGTTTGAACGCGCTAATCTCAAGAACTACTGGTCCGAATTGAAAAATTATTTTAGTGTTGTATAGCCTATTTATCGAGGAAGGTTATAGGCTATATAACATCACGCTATGACCCATGGGAGTGGCGCAGTAGTCATAAACGCGAGTGAAACCGCGGGCACATTTAGTAAAGAAATAAAAGATCTCTGACCCCCACGTCAGGCGAATGTACGCAACAACCTGTGACGGGTGCCTGTAAAACAATAAAAAATAAGCGCTTGGTATTATACACATGTCAAAAAAGTCCGCGATCACTTGGAAAAGTTGAGATATTATTTCTCGTGTCAAAATATAATTAATGAATGCATTATTTATTGCTTTAATATTTAAAAACACACAATTTTAATATCAAAGTAACTATACTTTTTTGCTTTTCGATTAAAATAGATTTTTCAATCTCTGTGGCATTTGTATTTTAAAGAAACGCGAAGATTTGATGAAAGTGAATAATTTTATTCATTTTTATATGATTATTTGTAAAAATTTAATACAAAATGTCTCCTCCCCTGGCTTGAACGCATGCGGAAATTCTCTTGGGCATGCTGTAGATCAAGTTGTCCAATAATTTTTGCGGTAGCCTGTCACATTCTTGAATGGCGGCTTCCTTGGTCTCTGACAGAGTTCGTGGAGATGGCTGACGACTCCAAAGACGACTCGCTTGAGAGCGTCCCATGCGTGCTCGATTAGGTTTGAGCATTATATTTTCACACGAGAAAAAATATCTCGACTTTTTCAAGCGAACGCAGACTTTTTTTGATGTGTGTATATATACCTAATAATATTCAGGTAAAATCGTACATAAAAATAAAAATAATATTATAATAGCGCATTTATATCTTTGCAGAGACGGATGACCGGAATGATCCTGAAACACGACGATGGGTAGATACCTGCTCCATGGAACTAAATGTAAACCATAATTGCTTTATTAGATTAGACTGGAAAAACACCTGTGGTAAGTCTATGGTACTAAAAAACTAAAAACAATATTGTCTTACGTTTACGAAAACGTTATACATTGAAATTAAACTACTTTATAAGCATTTTAAAATTGGTTTATTACTACACAGAGATACATATTACAGGTGAAACATTCTAAAAGGAAAACATAAATACTTATAATGATGCTTGTGCCACAGAATACTAATCATTTCGTTAATTCATTAATACATACTAATCTATAGTAATATTATACTATATAACTATATAACTATAACTAATATAGCTTGTAAGAATATATTGTCACTAACACTCTATGGACTTGTTTCCGAAATAAAAACATTTTATTTTATTTTATTTTATTTATAAAGCTGACAAGTTTCTTTGTTTGTTTGGTTAACGCGCTAATCTCAGGAACTACTAGTTCGAATTGAAAAATTATTTTAGTGTTGGATTTAATCCATTATTCGGCTATATAATGTTACGTGCTGGGTTCGACGGATAAGAATGTAAACAATATTACCGACTAAAACACGTTTTATTCAAACACACAATTTAATTTAAACACAACAAACACTATACTTCACTTTTCCACTGTAACTAGCTTTTAAACTCCGTAGTATTTCCGCTTCCGTTCGCTTCGATGAACACTCGATCGCTAACGATTGTAAAACTGACTCGGCGATGCGCGTGCACACTATTTATACGCGGGTAAAGCGTTTCTAGAGTTTTCTAGTAACGCTATACCCGGTATGTAAACAGTACGATGTTTCGAGAAAGTACCAGCGTTATTTCTATGATTCTCGTACCGTACTACGTAGTTCCGTAAGTTGTCAATAGATGTCGGTGTAATAAATTATTAGACGGAACTGCCGAGTCTTTCCCACAATGCCGAGAGATGTCACTGGGCGTAACAATAACATCACGCTACGACCAATATGAGCGAGCATCAATGAAAAATGTTGCAAAGACGGGATAAATTCTCTTATGTGAAGCAGACGAATTTGAGCGAGTCAGCTGGTACTACAATACATCAGTACCAATATGTATCCTATGTTACTGCATACATTTTGCAAAGAGCTTGATTTCATAACTTATATCTCCTTTGGTTTTCTCACAGGGTAAGTCTGTGTCGAAGAAACCTTGAATTGTATTAACTGAACTGTATCTAAGTCTACACACTGGGTAGTATTGGCAAAGATTCGAGTCTTTTATATCCTATTCTTTAGAACTCATTTTGACACAGCCCGCGCGTAGTGGAATAACGTTTTTTTTTGGTTTTATACAACTAAGGTGGCAAACAAGCATACGATACCTGATGGTAAGTGGTCACCGTAGCTTATAGACGCCTGCAAAACCAGGGGCATCACTTGCGCGTTGCCGACCCTTTAGGAAAGGAAGTGGGAAGGAGAAGGAGCGGGTAGGAGAAATAGTGTGATAGGGCCTCCGGCACTCTCATTCACCGAATGAAACACAGCAGTAGGAATACTGCTATTTCACGTCGACATTCTGTGAGAGGGTAGTCCTTCCCCGGTCGAGCCGGCCCATTCATGCTGAAATCAGCGAGGCTCTACTACTCAAAACAAAAGTTATTTCTGAATAGGGTACTTGCTTATGTATATATGTATATTATTTTACATACGAGAGCAAATAGCATTCATAAGAAATCTTTTTGTAAAAACTGTATTAAAATTGGTTGCAAAATAAGGGTGTAATAATATTTTAAATTTTGATATATGAGTATAGCTGCCTCCGTGGCGCAGCAGTAGTGAATGCGACTGCTGTGCATGAGGTCTCGGGTTCGAATCCCGGGTCGGGCCAACAAAAAGTTATTGGGTTTTCTGTAAAGAAATCTCAATAGCAGCCCGGAGTTAGGAAGTTGGCGGTGTTAGACACCTGCTGAAGGTGCACGTCACGGTCACGTGCTGAAGAACATTATGATTATACTAATTATGTATTTTTGATTTCAGACGACATCGTATCTTACACTAATTATTATATTGGAGGCAGTGTAGCAGGAATATTAATTATATTACTAATTATTATTTTACTAAAACTTAAACTTTGCTGTAATGCAAAGTCAACAACCGCACCACACGCAGGTAAAGATCATGTGGTGAGTACTTTGACGAAGTAACACACAGACAAAACCGAAATAATAATAAAATACATTAAATTTAAAATAATATAAAACAAATAGTGCAATAATTAATTTAAACAGAGATTTATTTAATGTATAAAAATAGCATCGTCCTCTCTTTTACATTGCCGTGGCTGTGTAATATTGTGCAACACCTACGTGTCACAGATATAACGTACAACCTCAAACACCCCAATTAGATTATTAAATCGTAATAATAATATAATTCAAATTCATTTATTATAGCGAACATAGGTTATTTATATGGGTTATTAACATAATCATTAAAATGTTAATTAATATAAAGCAGCGATAGCAGAGGGTCTCGGGTTCAGGAGGCGGCGGAGCGGGAGAGGGAGCGTTTAAACCCTCTCCCCAACCGCAGAGCCGGGCGCCGGAGGGCGCGGGACGACCTCCAGCCACCCTGAGGTTTGACCTGGGGGTGGCGGGCTTTGTGGGCCTGCCCGCCATCCGTTCAGCACCAGGTCCGAGAGGCGGCGTGCGTGTTCCCACGCGCGCCTCTGTGTCGAGTCCGTCTCCACTCTAGGGGGGACAGTAGGGAGTTTTTAGATGTGCCTATAGGGTAAGTCTTTCGTGTAGTGGCCTGCCGTTTCATACGGCGGGCCGAAACCTCGGCGGGGTCGCGACCGCATGCGAAAGTGATTCGCGCGGCCCCGTCGATAGTGGTTTTGTCGAGGAACACCGTGGTAGGTTTAGTCGGTATTCCGGGAGGTACATTTTCTTCTAACATCTTTCTTTTACCCCAGCGAGTCCGACATAAGCCCTCCGCCCGCCCCCGCGGAGGGGTATACGTCATGTCATGCATACCCCCACGTAAAAAAAAAAAAAAGGGTCTCGGGTTCGAACCCACGTCGCGCACCTCTGACTTTCGGAAGTTATATGACTTTTCGAAATTATGTGCGTATTGATTGACAATTATCGCCTGCTCCGTGCCTCGGAGAGCACGTTAAGCCGTCGGTCCTGGCTGCCATGAACATCTATGGCAATCCTTACTGGGAAAGTCAGTACCCTCTAATATCCTGACACTGGTCTAGCCTTAGGGTATCGTTAGCCTTCGGGTTGCGGAGGTCAGGTGGCAGCCGCTCCGTGTAAAAACTGATATCCGGTCAAATCCGGTTAGACCAGAAAAGCCGACCCCAAGTGACTTGGGAATAATAAAGGCTAAGAGAGAAGAAAAGAAGATTAACATTTTGTTAATTTTATGTAAGTACTCAAATATTTTAATTTAACGAATTAGTTCTCCTTATTGTGCGCGGATAGTATGGGTATATTACAATAAATCTAACATCATTGCCTTTATTGCATCAAAAACCTTATTATTAATAATAATAATAATAATAATATTCTATCACATACACACAACACCATCTAGCCCAAACTAAGCAGAGCTTGTACTATGGGTACTAGACAATGGATAAACATACATATATACTTTTTTTTTTTTGTAAATACATACATATTATACATAGAAATACCCAGACCAAGACAAACATCCATGTTCATGCACACAAATGTTTGACTTGTGCGGGAATCGAACCCGCGACCTCAGGCGTGGCAATCGTTTCCACTAACCACTACGCCATAGAGGCCGACAAATGCACTTTATTATTGCCTTGTACTATGAAACATTTTACTTTAATTCGACTGTTCAAAGAAAAGGATGACTATATTTATTTACGTTGTTTTAATTATTTTAGGACAAAAAAAATACCTATATTAAAATGTCAGAAATGGATTCAGTAGCCGATTCTGAACAAAGTAATTTCAGGAAGTGCGTTTAATATGTTACACGTTGTATAACATATGGAGTGCAATAAAGATATTGGGTATTAGGCGCCGAACACATCGCTCCGGCGGCGATCTGCGATCTGCGTTCACAGTTGCTCACACTGCGAGCAGTCTAGAAATCTGGAGTTCAGTACGTTTGTCTCGCACTAATTCAATAAACTTTTCAATTTCGTCGGATTACGTGACCACTTTTGAAAAAAAATGGTACTCCGACAGAACGTACGTTCTCTTTGACCGCCGCGGTATGACTGCTTTTGTGTGTGTACGATTCTAAGACACCACATACATCACAGTGAACGCGGAACGCAGAACTCGGCACTCTGACCGCTGACCGCCCGCAGTGTGGCCGGCGCCTTGTTCATTTAGGTTACAAAGTAACACTTATGAACGTCAAACGGTGTCCCACTAGCTATCTATTCTAATTATTTTATTTTAATTGATTACTATTCTTTCAGCACACAATGGAGACTGACGCAGCGGACTTGCAGACTCGGCCACTACCGGCGGCACCCCGGCGTCCAACCGAAGTCTACAACGCTATATTCCAAACGAATGAATACTGCCAAGTTCAATATGACCAGTCACCGACCAACGTGCCTACAACCATGTTATATGTTAATTAATATTACTAGAAATTTCTTTCTTTAAAAAGAAATACTAATCACGTACTAAGAATAATTCCAAACGACTACGTAAATATATAATTAGCTAATACGCTTACCAAAACATTTAGTATTGTGAACACAATAGATTACTATTATTTGAAAATATGAATAATCATTTACTTATTATAATTTTCATGAATTATTTACCGAGTTAAATTTCTTTAACCCTTGAGCATGATTTACTATAACTGAAATTTGTTTTTAAAAAGACTCCCGCACTAGGCATAAATCTTGTGTCGCGGGGGACTTTACAAACATTCAAACAACGGACACAAAGAACACCCAGACTCGGAACAACCATTTGTGGATCACACAAAGTTTTGTTCCGTGTGGGATTCTAACCCACAACACTTGGCGCAGCAGTGGCGAGGCGACCACTTAAATCACTACGCCATCCGTGCAGTCAAAGTCAAATTAGAAATGATATCAGCACTGTATTAAACTGTCTGTACTGCTGGGCACGGGACTCTTCTCACTGTGAGAATGGTTAGGCCATAGTCCATCACGCTGGCCCGGTGCGGTTGGCAGACTTTACATATATTCGAGAACATTATGGAGAATTCTCAGACATGCAGGTTTCCTTCCGAAGTGTTTTTTCACCGTTAAAGCGAACGATATTTAACTGTTTAATAGGCACATCACTTCGAAAAGTCAGAGATGCATGTAATAAATTTATTTTATTTAACTACTCACGTAATATTTTTATCTATGTATATATTTATAAGTAAATAAAAACAAACCATTAATTCATTTATATGTATCTATTAAAATTATGTATATCAGATTATATTTGTTTCATATGGTATATGTATACATACACTATTATACTACTTACATATATGTATACATAAACACTGTGTATGTTTATATTATATATATTTATTCATATACTAAGCGTATACAATGTAAGGCTATTAAATAATTTATAAAATACCCAATCTTATATTAATTCATATTTATAGGGTAATTGAAAAGAAGTATAATTCATATTTGATTTTCATAAAAAAATTCATAATGTCTTATACAATACATAGACGGAAAATAGAAATATCAAACGAAAATAGTTTAATTTAATAGTTTATTTAACTTTAACAGGTTAATAAATAGTAATAAACAAACAGTAATTTAACTATTTAATAGTTACTCAGCTTTTATAGCGCAAACTTGGAGCTCCGTTCGGTTCGGCGGCCAATCAACAAGTGAAGCGATCCGTCTGACAAGTGACACGTGTCCTTTTATACAGTTAAATGCAAACTTAATGGCGGCTTGGAAGTTAGCTGCGAGTGCAGGTGTGCGCAGGTAGGTAGGTGTAGGCAGTATACGGATATAACTCACACACTAAATACAAGACGCGAAGGGCGAGTGCGGTTGAAAGAAAAGGCGGGCGGGGAGGTGCTCTGCCGCCCCGTGCCGCTACGTCCCGCTGACACCTAATATTGGGTTCTGCGCAATGACTCGAACGATGTTCAGAGCCGCCATTAAGTTTGCATCGGACTGTAATAACAATTTAATAGTTACTTAGCTTTTATAGCGCAAACTTGGAGCTCCGTTCGGTTCGGCGGCCAATCAACAAGTGAAGCGATCCGTCTGACAAGTGACACGTGTCCTTTTATACTAGTGAACAAACATGTGGGACAGCCACGTGCTTTTAGAAATGATTATATTTGGGCTGCTTAGTTTTTGCTAATAATGTTGTTAAATCATAATTTATTTTTCTTTATGTTTGAACATATAAATAACTCTAAAATTGATCTTATAATTGTAACTAAACCTAGAATCTAACCTATAAATAACAATGACATAATAATAATAATAATGTCCTCCAGACCGAATTTCGGTCACGGCGGCCAATCTTAACGGAGACTGGCCATCTGCGCAGGAGATATTATAGTGCACAAGCGTGTGTGCAAACTCAAGTGCACTCTCTGTTCACTCACTCTCATGATCCGATGGGACGGATAATCCGACACGACCGGAGTGAGATCAGGCGTAGGACCAACGGCTTTACGTGCTTTCCGAGGCACGGGGGTATCTAACACCGCCAACTTCCTAACTCCGAGCTACTATTGAGATTTCTTAACTGAAAAACCCAATATCATTTTGTAGGCCCGACCCGGGATTCGAACCCGAGACCTCATGCACAGCAGTCGCATTCACTACCGCTGCGCCAAGGAGGGAGGCAATAACGATGACATAAAATCTAGCCAGATTCATTACACAGTTTGTTATCGGCACTATTGCTGGGATAAGTAGGTACTTACAAATGAGACACACATATTTAAACGTACCGTACTTATTTTGATATTTCTTTGAATATTTAGAATAATCTATCACATGCTATAAAGTACAGTGGATTTCATTTATTACGAGCTTGGTTGTAGCGACCATTTCTCTATAACGACGTTAAATCTAAGTCCCTTGAATTTAAAACATACATACTTTACTACAAAATATATCGCTACAGCGACTTTGGATGTAACGCTGAGTTCGGGTGTTCGCTACACCCGAACTCAGCGTTCTCACTCTGTTTTTAATTAATAATTTGAAACTAATTATTAGAAAACCCATGCAGATATTGTGACCGGAGTCGGCCGCCACAGACACAAAGAGCTTTTTCTTTTGTTTACATCTACATAGATGGTCAGCAACTGTGGTGACCTTAACTTTTTGTTTATAGATATTAGCTGGGTAGGTAGATAAGCGTGTACGTTCCGGAGTTAAATTTATGGTTCAGTTACAAATTGATATGCAGAGTAGCAAATGTGTTTAGTAAACTTTTGAATAATTATAGCTTCTAGACGCACATTCACTGTTAAAGAAATGTTGTCTTTGCCTTTGCCTGTAACGACTTCCGGATATAATGACGAAATTACAGTGGTCCCTTCGTCGTCGTTATACCCGAAATGCACTGTATTTAATTCGCACATAACTTCAAAAAGTCAGAGGTCCGTGCCTTGGGATCGAACTCGAGGTCTCTGCGTGGTAGTCCAACGGAGACTGTTGTACTAGGATCACCGAGTACGACTCTGTTTGGCAATACGTTAGTTAACGTATGTCTTAAACTACAGTTGGCGAAATATAGGTGCGATACACCTATGAATTTCGGGGATATAGACGATAGACTGCAGTTACTGGTTAAAAGGGTCGTCTCGCCACTGTCTCTGTGCGATGTGTTGTGGGTTCAATCCACACGTGGCAAAATTTGTGTGATCCACAAACCGTTGTTCCGAGTCTGGGTGTTCTTTGAGTCAGTTGTTTGAACGTTTGTAAAGTTCCCCGCAGATCAGGAATTAGTACTAGTGCTGAAAACGTTATTTAAAAAATACTATATTTATGTAATCTATACTAATATTATAAATCTGAAGAGTTTGTTTGTTTGTTTGTTTGGTTGAACGCACTAATTTCAGAAACTACTGGTTCGAATTGAAAAATTATTTTAGTGTTGGATAGCCTATTTATCTAGGAAGGCTATAGGCTATATAACATCACGCTACGACCTACAGGGGCGGCGCAGTAAAGATAAACGCGAGTGAAACCGCGGGCACATCTAGTCTATACTATAATTATAAAGCTGAAGAGTTTGCTTGTTTATTTGTTTGTTTAGTTGAACGCGCTAATTTCAGGAACTACTGGTTCGAATTGAAAAATCATTTTAGTGTTGGATAGCCCATTTATCGAAGAAGGCTATAGGCTATATAACATCACGCTACGGCCAATAGGAGCGGAGTATCAATGAAAAATGTTGCAATCTTATTTGAAGCAGACGAAGTTGCGCGGGTCATCTAGTAAAGTAATAACTCGACATGGAAATCGAACACGGGCCTCAGAATCAGAAGTTGTGTGACTCAAATGAATGGACGAAAGTGTCAGATTTGATCTATGCCACAAGGTACCCTGAAATATTGACATCTGACATGAGAGATGATGCGGATATAGATCGCCAACGCAGAGCTCTGTCAGTGGTAGGTAACATCTTACAGAGACGATTCTACAGGATAAATGCGGAAACGAAAGCACACTTGATTAAAATATACTGTCAGAGTTTCTACACGTGCCTACTCTGGACTCGGAAGAGGTCTTTGGATGCCATTCGTGTTCAGTACAATAACATATCTATAGACATCTCATGGGCTTAGCACCATATTGTAGCGCCTCGGAGATGTTTACAGAGGCAATTTAATGCCATCCAAAGAAGCCGAATCGCTGGGTTCACGGGTCGGCACGTGTAATAACACGATAATTAAGGAATTTTCTGCCAGATTGTGTAGTAGTTCCGTGTACAAAAAATATTTACAAATGGCTAATTAAGTTTGTTACTAAATTTAGAATTATTTAAATAACATTTCAGTTTAAATTTAAGTTTATGTGATTGAAAATTACAATTTCCTTTTTAAAAAAATATGCAAAAGAAATAAAAGAAAGTTACAGTATGAATGTATTTAAAAATAAACTAAAGAAATATCTCGCACAATGTAAGTGACTCGTTACACTTCGAGAGAACGCTAATTTAAGAACTGCTTACTTATTGGTTATTTAATTTTAATTATATTATGGACATCTATTATATTATACGGGGAATCATTAAATCCATCAATACTCTAAATGACATATTATTATTATGGAATTGTAATTTAACATGGCTAACTAATTTTAATTAAAAAATATTATAAATGTGTAATAAATAGTAATAAGCGCTAGAGATGCTATACTATATTTTAATGAGTTTGTTATGCATATCTTATTTTAAATTAACTGTACAGTTTTTATAAGAAAATAAATTTCTTTAAACCGAAAAAAATATGCAATCCAAAATTTCTCACATAAAGATTTGTCCCTGGCATTAGAATCAGGTTGAGTTGTGTGACTCAAATGAATGAACGTCAGATTTTATTAATTTTACAAGGTACCCCAAAATTGTAATTACTTAACAAATTATGAGCCCGTGAAAAATAACATTGAATATATTTTAATATAATATGTATTTATTCAATCGTAAGAAGTATAATACAAAGTTACATTATTACTGAGCTCAGTAGCTCGTCATATTTTGAAAAATCAAGTTGTGCGTCCGAGTTTGGTAAGCATAATATATTCATCTATTTATTGTACATCTATACAAATTTATACTAAAATTATAAAGCTTTAGAGTTTTTTGTTTGTTTGGTTCAACGCGCTAATCTCAGGAACTGCTGGTTCGAATTGAAAGATTATTTTAGGGTTGGATAGCCCATTTATCGAGGAAAGCCATAAGCCATATAATATCACGCTACAAAAAAAAAACTGGAAGGATACTCTTAAGTGACGCACACGAATCTGCGCGGGTCAGCTAGTATATAATAAAATTGTAAACTGCCATGTATTTAATGCAGCCATGTATTAAAGTGTCCCACTGCTCGGCTTAGACCACTTCTCAGTGTGAGAACTGTTAGGCCATCTTATCTTATCTTATCTTATGTGGGGGGCCAGTCAGTGCAGACCTGCGACACTTCGACCCAGTGGGATCTTTTGTGTCGACACTCTCCCAATAACGACTGCCATTACATAGATGTTCATGGCAGCCGGGACCGACGGCTTAACGTGCTCTCCGAGGCACAGAGCAGGTGATAATTGACAATCAATACGCACATAATTTCGAAAAGTCATATAACTTCCGAAAGTCAGAGGTGCGCGAAGTGGGTTCGAACCTGAGGCCCTATGCATTGCAGTCTGTTTGTCTCCCCACTGAGCTATCGCTGCTCTTCACTGTTAGGCCATAGACCACCATTCTGGTCCAGTGCGGGTTGGCAGACTTCAAATATCTTCGAGAACATTATGGAGAAATTTCAGACATACAAGTTTTCTCACGATGCTTTAGTTCACCGTTAAAGCAAGCGATAATTAGCTATTTAATACGCACATAACTTCGATAAGTCAGAGATGCGCGCCTTGGGATTGAATTCGAGACCTCTGCGTGGCAGTCCAACGGTCTGTCACTCACTAGGCACATTTTTTTTTTTATATATCTTCTATTATATGAGCTATAAAAGCTAAACAATTATTTTTAGGATCTTACTCTGAGTAGGATAGAATTGGGGCTTCTGCATCACTTTGCTCTCGCGTTCGCTCGAGCTGCGTGATGCAGAGCGCCCCAATTCTATCCTACTGTCCTACACAAATTATCTAATACTATTCCCACGTAATATATCTATTCAAACACAATTTGACAGAGATTGATTTTAATAATTAACAAAACGAGTATTTCGTTGTTTGTACACCTTACAACTTTATGTTTTGCGTCACAGATTTGCTCAGGCTTTCGTTTTCGCTGGCTAGCAAGCTTGGCAATTTTCTCCTAAAGCACCTGTATTAGTTGATCCTGCAGCCACATAATCTTAAAAAGATCAGCTATTCTCGGTTCTTTCTTTTCTTTTAGAATGTTTATCTGTTGTTCAAGGTTGTCTAATAAAACATCCTTTTTATACTGTTCATACTTTTTGATGGACCAAGATTTTTTGTCTACTTCGTTCATTTTAAAAACCAATTAGTTAGAATAATAATTAAAATTCAAAAGTATTTCTCTGAATTATTTTATGTATTTATAAGTGTATAATGAAGAGGTAGTCTATATTATTACAATTATGAGAGTGTAATGAAATCTCATAGCTGATATAACCAATTTATTTTATAAATAATTTTACAAAGATAAGTTGGAAGGAAGGGATATTTAATGAGTAAAAATGAGAAAATATATATTATACAAAAAGTTTATTATCAGAGCACCATATTTTTAAACACAAAACATTTTTCAAAGTACATATTGAGTTATGATAAATACAACTATACAAATTGTCAGAATATTTATATCGATCATACAGACTTAAAAAACTAGGACAGCCTTTATCTTCTAAATTGATGACATTACTATTATTATTATTTAAAATATTTTTTAACCATAACACTTTTTCACAACCTTTAATATAAATACATTTATCTTTTAAGAAATCTAAAATTAAACACTTATAATTTGAATATAGTATAAATCCTTCACCCCAATATATATTTCTATTACGTTCAATCCATGCAACTTGACGTCTTTCTTGTTTTGTTAAATCGTAAAATGGAAATGGTGGCTTAATTAAAAATACTTGCAGTTGTTTATTACAGTATATAGCAATCTCTTTTATTATAAATTCATTTGCTTCTGTCTTAAAGCCTTGAATGTCTACAATGGCAGTCATGATAACCTGCGCACTATGTTGCTCAAAGGTTTGTATTCCACAAGTCGATCGTTTATAATTAAACAATATGCAGCAGTATTATCCGGTATTGATGCTGAACATTCAATTTCCAATCGTACGTCTACTGGGCCTGATTTTAGACTATCGTTTTGCCTAGAACAGTCTATGATAAATAGAGGAGCTTTTTCTTTAAAGTCCTTTAGATTGAGCAAGGGGTCAACCGGACAGTTGTAGTACGACTGACGAAATTTCGCATACATTTCATATAATATACTGTACTTGTTCTCAGAAAATTTCAAGTTTAAAGGTTCATACGGATAATATTGTGAATTTAAAAAGAGAGTTACGTTCGTCACTTCACAGTGATCGAATAGTGAACAGTCTTTCAATTTATTATTTTTTCTATTCGTTTGTAAACAGAAAATAACATATCTAGGCTTTTCTAATTGTGATGCAGTTTTAACTGACCATGAATGCTTTGTTGTTTTAGGTAGTAAAGGATACTCATATAAATCCCAATTTCTAAACGCCATTTGAATAGATTTATCTCTTTCCAAATGTTTTAAAAGTGTGAGACGTTCTCGATCTGACACTTTTATGTGAGGCATTCTCCATTGCACCCTTTCTATATTAATTTGGAAATGGGCAATATCTTCAGTAACTATGACACTGTTTAAGTTAGAGTTACTTCTGTTCAATATAAGTTCATGTTTACAATTTATGACAATCTTATTGTAATCTTCCGCAAATCCTAAAATCTTATTCAATGGCAGTACAGCACTAAAATGACCATCATTTTTAAAACCAGTTAAGTTCCAACCCCATAAGGCAGCCACTTTGTTTTCTGCTTCGTTTAATGAAACGTATGACTTTATTGTCGACGTTATTCCCGAATTTTTTATACGATCAATTTCAATACCGTTTATTTCGTATCGGATGTCTTGAAACAAGAACATAATAGGGTTATTAGTAAACGAAACAGGTTTCTCAATCGGTTTTCCATCTTTGCCGAAGAGCTTTGCTTGACCTTCGATGTAAATTGAACTGGCTGATGGTAGCACGTATATGTCTTGCTGGTGTATGGGAATTCTGATTTCATCGTTTTCTCTAAAGCAATTATTATAGGGATTGTAGGAATGTACTTCGTAACTTTCGATGGAAGTATCGAAGTGCGGTGAGTCATTAATCTGAAGTATATTCATGTTTTGAATCCTAAAGTTTTAAGGAAATCTATATTTGCCTTAGTTAACTTCCTTTTTTTACGTCTATACACTTTAGTGGTTGTAGAAGAAATAAGCCTTTTTATTTTTCCTGCATGGTTTATAGTGGAATTATATAATATCATGTTGTTTTCTTAAATGAAGACGTAGTTGATTATGTCCTATAGAATTAAGACAATAACCAAACTGATCAACAATTTTAATTGATATAGATGAAATTATATTTTTATTCACCGGAAAGTAAATAACGGTCTGCGGCGATTCTATGTACTGTTGACCGGCTGTAGTATTAGGCACAAACTCATGAATAATATGAGTTGGTAATCCATTAGTATAGGAACCGTATATTAAATCACATTCAATTTTAATCATAGACAGAGTGTTAGTATTATTAGAATGCGTACTTGATACTGAATTTAACGCTGAATAGTATAGCAAACCACACTCATATTTTCCAGATGAAGTCAGGGGTGGTTGAAAATACGATTCTAATTCAGATTTATTGCCAGAGATCGTCACTGTTATAGACATGCCTGCATACTGAACACTTTTGTAGGATCTTGTCTATTTTATTTTATGCTTATTCCAAAACTTTTGTAAAAAATTTAAACAAAGATGTCCACAATTGAAAGGGTGATCGCCTTGTATGTTTTCATAATTGTAGTGGACTTTAGAGCCGGAATATTTTATGAATTCTTTAGGAGGTTTAAGATTGCCGTAACTGTCAAAGTATTCAACATAATCATTGTATTTTGTATAGGCTACCCAATGAGAACCAGGATTTTTAGAACTATCTAAATTAATTATTCCACATTCTTTTTTATATGGGTAATCAGGGAGCTCATCTCTCATAAAGACACCTCTAAAATAGGGAATACTACTTCCATACTTCAAGATATCTAAGTTAGTTAAGGCGCGGTTGGGTAGCCGATATATTAGTTTTTTGTGTTCGATACAATAATTCCAAGCCCATTTTTATGCGGTTTAAGATGCAGTCCTTTCCCGATGCAAAAAGCTTCCATTTTTTTATTATGTCTCTTTGATTCTTCATATAGTTTTTTAGCCATCTTGAACTCATTTATGGTCTTTGCAATACCAGCTGCACCGCCTGCTAAAGCCCCTGCGGCTGATAAACCCGCAAAAATAGGAATAAGAGGTAAAACTCCGCCAGTTTTTGGTATAGCAATGACTCGAGGAGGTTTAATGGCTGAATTATCAGCTAATTCTCTGACAGCAGCCACTGCTAACTCTATTGCCACTTTTTTGCATTTTGGTTTTAATTTTGTCATACGTTTTTTCGCAACATTAATTACATGTTTAAATTTCTTTTTAAGGCCTTTTCCAGATGCAATTTTGCTTGAAGACTTTTGATTACGTGTAATTAGACCAGAACCCGTTTTAATCTTCGCTAACATAGCATTACTTATTAAATGCGCTGCGATTTTTTCTCCCGTATTGGAATCAGGAGCAGCAGCGCGCTTTTTCGCCATTTTGTACAAAATTAAATCTGCCTCGTGTCGTTCCTTTAAGTTTGATGATTTCTGATATGCAATATCGTGTTCTTTACAATATTCGTCTAATTTATTTACACCTTTATCTCCACGTTTGAGTCGCCTAGTTAATTTTGTACCAGGTCCACAATAATTGTATCCTGGTAAATGTAATTCGAATGGTAAATGATTTATAAGCCAGTTGAGAAGACTACTCTCTCCAATACACATAATAAGACTGAAAAAATCTAGGATTAAAGACTTGCTAAATAGGTATCAAAATACAAAAACTGATTGACACTTGACAGATTAAGTTTATAAAACATTTGACTTATCAATCCAGCTATTTTCAGTAGAAGGCAAACCTAGCCATTTTACAAAAACCTTACTGCCCTTCCTTTTAATAACTTTCTCAACTAAATATATATCAGGATGTTTCGTTTTTTGAAGCTCTTGGGAATAAAATGCTCCTAAAATTGGTCGACCTCTGATCGTATCTTCAATTAAGTAAGTAATTGGAGCTGTAGTTTGTATTTTGCGAATTTTAAATATTTCTGTTGACCAATTGGGTGTATATCCTTTTTCAAATATTCCTTTGTACTTACTAATACGCACATAGTCACCCGCTTTAAACTTGCTTTTCATACTATCTGTTTTCATAATTTTTTCGTATCTTTTTAATATACGTTTCTTATTTATGCCATTGACCTTTGCAGGCATTTCATCAATTGTTCGATGATGGGTGTGATTGTATTTATATATAACGTTTTTAAGGGTGTTATCTATCCAATTGTAGTTACCTTTTAAACTAAATTCTTTATACAGTTTTGATTTCAATGTTCTGATAAATCTCTCAACTATTGAAGCTTTTTTGGTGGAAAAAGTTGAGTAATGATTAATATTATAAGATTTCATAACTTTTTGAAATTTATTATTATAAAATTCTGAACCGTTATCAGTTTGCAGGTTTTTGGGTCTGCGACCCTCATCCAACAATCTTTTAAAAGCGTCACATACAACTTCTTTCTTTTTTGTTTTTAATGGAAATGCCCAAGCGTATTTCGAAAATGTGTCAGTAACCGTAAGAATAAATCTGAAGTTTTTATTTACTTTAGATATTGATGGCATATCAATTAAATCAGCCTGCCAAAGATCATCTATATCTTTCATAATAACAGTTCTTCGTGGAAAGTTCACTCTCACATTTTTATGAATTTCATTTACTACATCAGCTTTACTCATACTTAGAAAATTTTAAATATGAAAAAATATTTCTTATAAACTATTTCTTTTCCAAACTCTTTAACATATTATCGATTTATTAAAATAAAACAAATTATATAATATTTTGTAAATATCATAACGAATGGATCAATAATACTAAATTAAATGCGGTTTGTTATCAGTATTTATTCTTTAATTATGTTAGCTTCTTTTAATTCTTCAATTATTGATAAAATTTCATTATCATGATTTGTGTTGCCTGCATCTCTTGAAGCTACTAATAATTTTAATCTCTCAACTAATTCATTGGGATCATCCCAATACACCAAGTCAGTGCACGTTTTATATTTTTTAAGCTTTGGCAAACTACCTCCGAGCTTAGATAGTTTTTTTTCTACCAAATCTTTACTAAATAACGGTTTGATTATTTGACGATACTTAGTTCCTTTATCGCCTCTTATTTGACCTTTAGGATTAAAATCTCTCTTATGAGCATTAGTGTAATATAACATATCTTTATAAACAAGTTTATCTTTGTTTGTTATTAACTTGAAATCAGGTTTTCCTCGAAGTAAAAGTTCTTTAAGGCCTGGGGTTAAATTATAAGTCTTGCTGCCGATTTTAACCAAAACTGTATTTTCATTGTCTAAACTATCAATTTTAGAAAATGAAACTACTTTTTTGCCCATCATTAAAGATTTGTTTTCAGTTCTTATTCCAAAAGGTACATTTAGTCCATCATAAATACCATAAATGTCGTCACTTTCCAATGAAGTTTCTAAGCTATATTTTTTATCTTGTTTAGGAGTGCTTGCAGAATTTAATACAGCATCTTTAAACTCATCATCTTTAGCCGAAGAGCTCGAACTATTATCGTCTGACTCAAATGCTTTAGAATTTTCGGATATTAAATTTTCCACATGGTTCTTGTTTTCTACACTTTGTTTGGATTTCACAAGGCTATTGAGGGGCTCCGAAACAGGTTTAAACATTTTATCTAGCGATAAATTCATTTCATGTTCCTGATTTTTCATATGTTTTATTTTTCTTTTTATGGAGCTGACAGACTTCATTAATTCCATTTTAATATTTTTCTCCATCTTCTTCATAAACAAGTGAATTCAAGTAATAATAGATTTAGACTAAACTATATTCTTATGAAGTTCTTTATAAATATGTAATTTCATTCAAAGTTAAAGAAGGTATCAAAATTCTGTCTGTACCTGCCATTATTTATTGGAGACTCTTTATTAATGGTTAAAAAATTAAAAGGAGTTTTCCAAACTGATTTGCAAATATCTTTAAATTGATTCCACGATAAATCAGAGCTAACATGTTCTTCATATATGTGCTTCAGGTTCACATCGTCTTGTTTCAATATTATTAGAAAATTAACATTATCACGCAACAACTGTTTCGATATTTTTGAATAGGTTTGTGATAAGTAGAAGCAATCAATTTGCTTATGTCTACCCATAGAGAAATAATTGCGAATATTTATATGATTTTCACACGCTACATCATCAAAAATAAATACAGAGTTCGGCAAAGCTTCACTCGGAGATATAACGTCTTTATCATCATTGAACTCGAAGAATTTTATTTGAGGCACTCTTCTTAGCACCTCGCTTAAGAAACGATATTTTGACTGAAAACTTGTTTTTGAGTAAAGATAAACATTTTGAAATTTCATCCCATTTTCATGCAGCAGCAAACTAATCATTGTGTTAGTTTTACCACAGTTTGATGGACCACATATAACACAGCGAATGGTGTTAGGTAATAAAATACTATGTCTGATTAGATGAGGGGATTCATTGATATTTATATTATTAATTTTAAGCGATATGGGTTGCTTGATCAACTTCATTTTGGGTATTACTTCTATTTCTTACTATCCTTCAAATATATATTTATAAAATGTAATATTTTATTCCTAAAATTGATCATTTGTACCACAATATCAACAAGTTTAGACTTGTATCTATCGTTTAAGACGAAACTGAAATATGAGATTCTTGCTCCATTTGCATATAAAAAATGTGCGCTCTTCATTGCGTTGCTGATATTTGTGCGAGCAGATCGTTTGTCCTGTGATTTATTTATTTTCGAGGTAAGAATAATTTTCAATTTATTTATTTATAATTTATTATCGTTCTTACTTTCAGAATCATGTCAACCTCACCGTCCTACAGTCCTGTTCTAGATAATATAAGCCATAATAGAATTTCAGCATTCGGCGAAGATCCTGAGAGACTTAATTTACAGGAGGTAAGTTTAATATAATTTAAATATATAAAGTTTTTATTATTTATATATTTTTTATTTAAAGGCTTGTTTTTACAGGATCTAATAGAAGACTACAATCCAATTACGAATCCTTTTTATTACGCTCAAGATCGAGAAAGTTGGTATGCTGAAGTAGCTGCCAAGGCTTGTGAGGCAAGTCGACAACAAAAAGCAGAGGAACAAACATTGAAGAAGAAAAAAATGAAATCAAAATCTACATGTATAAACAAATCTTATATCATGCGTAAAGAATCTGCACTCGCTCGACATTTAATCAAACTTATGATATATGATTTAGACGGTCGTCCTATGGATGAAATAAAAGTGAATCCTGAGGATGCGAGTGTTGATGTGCAGTATGTAGTGACAAGTGATTATGATGAGATAAAGACTGAAACTGAACATTTAGTTGGTAAAATAGTAAATAAGTTAAGGGAATCGAATTGTCTATAATATATAGTTATGTTTTATAAGTAGGTAATATGTTTTATATAATTTTATAATTTATTTAAATTGTACAATGTTGCTTATGTTTATGTTGTAGTATGCTTATGTAATTTATATGCTGCATATATTATATTTCTATTTTGTCGATTACTTGCAATACTTAATAAATTAATTGTAACTGTCACAAATCAACTTTCGAGAGATTTTTTAATCTTTTCAATAATTGCTTCTTAGTAGTAGATAGCATATGATAAGTTCTTATCATATACTATCACAAAGTTATCATAATCTTAAATAACAAAATTTGTCACAGAACTTAGACCAGGGTAATAATAAAAAAACCACTATTATTAAAATAAATGATATTTTATTCATTTTAAAAGTGCATTACATTTATTAAAAGTTCAAATATTACATATATTTATGTTGTAATATATTTTCAATTTACAATAAATAACATATAAACGAACAAATATTTGTTTCATTATTACAAAAAAAAAGCCCATTTTACTAAATAAAATAATATATTTATCAATTAAACGCCTATCACAGGCCACTGCTGGACATAATATAATTTATATGACAAAATAATACTTTTATTGTGTCATAAAAAAAATATTTATTTAGTACAATGGGACATATGTTTATACATTTAGCTTGAATTTAATGCTAGGTATATTATGTTACAATATCATATGTTTTTAATAAATCCCACAAATAAAAATCAATCAATAACACTTCAACTGATGAATACTTCATCATCATGTCTGAGTATAGGAATTTATATGTATAATAATAAGCATTTTGATATTTTTATAGATAAAATAAATACATTAATTTATTTTTTCTCTAAAACACTGTTTTATAATGTCCCCAAGGTAAAGTTTTATAACCATCTTGCAATATTTGTCGTTTGTCGTCATCTCTACTCAGTACAAGTTTATTTATTTTTTGAGTAAAAATATTATGATTTTTTGACCTTATTATAAACATATCTTCTCTCAGACATTCATTATGTTGTAAAGCTCTTTTATAGTTTTTAATCTTAAGTTTTTTGGTAACAGATTTTTTTACACCTTTTGCTTTTCTTATTGAAGTATTGATAGAATCTATGCAATATAATTTTGATCTTAACCCTACAAATTCAGATATGACGTCGCCGCCCATCTCGTCCTTAAAAAAACCTGGTAATTTACAGTTGACTTTAGGCATATTACATTTCTTGTTTTCGAAGTTGCTTGTATCAAAATATTTAATATGTTTTTTCATGTCCGTATAAAAGTCGTTTGTAAATATTAAATATAAAAGACTGTCAGTGTCAGTATAACATAGTTTAATACGACCATTATAAATTCTTTTCATTACAGAATAATGAAAATTGAACAAATGAGTTTTAGCTAGTTCTAAAATTGAAAAGCCGATGTAAATTGGTCGATCAAGAACAATTTTTGTTTGCTGTAATTGAATTGCAACCAGCGAATCGGTAATTAAGTTTAAATTTTTAAAATTTGGAGCGCTTATGTATTTTTCTGCACCACAAATTTTATTGGTTTTATTCAATTCATCTCTCCATACATTAACTAATTTTACATCGACTTGCTTCCTTTTATTTTCTATTGTTTTTCCGAAAATGCTGTTATTTTGCTTTTTAAAAAAGTCTCTTTCAAAATCTGAACACGCTTGTTGCCGCAATGTTGTATTTAGTAATATACATATATGGTGCTAGAAACGTATCATGATTGAATGATAATATTCTATGAATTTTGAGTAAAATAAGCCCATTTTTCAGACATTCTTTTAAGTGAATATAATGAATAACATATTTATGTTTGTCGTACAAATTTGCAATCAATTTAGGATTTTTACTACCAGGTGGTACAAACTTTTCAGCTGCAAATGGCAAATCAGCATGGTCATCATGTATTTCGGAAGGGTAATGCAAATCTACTTCGAGAATATATCCTCTATCACTATTATTGGAAACGGTCATTAAATCAAATTGACTTATTTCCTTTACATCGAGAAATTTAAAGTTTCCAGTCGGTAACCTTTGCATCATAGCATAACCATATAAATTTACGCAGTCAAGATAAACTAAATAACTATCAGAATCCTTATCATTATAATTAGGAAGGTATTTATTATTTGCCTTTGCATATCTTAATGAACATTGTGCAAGACCGCCTCGAATACCTTTTTCTAACATTTGATACATTTCGATATCTGAAATTAAATTCCTGTATATAACAACATAGCGTCCCAACTTAATGAAGGTGAAGATACATAATAGCAAGGATCAAGATTGTAACATTTTAAACTCATAGCTCTAAATTTCTCAAACGCATCGCATAAAAGTAGAACATCACATTTTAGATATAGATCAGTATATTCTCCTAAGTTTGAGATATTGAATTCCTTACAAACTTTTAACGCATGCATATAATCTTCGTCTGAAACGTTTTCAGAAGTAAGATAATTATAAAAATGTTTTTGATCAGGTAATTTGCTTTCTTTGTAACGATCCCACGAATCAATATAATCATAACAATAAATACCCTTTTTCCGCACTAAATTAAATAAATGTTCATCTTCAAAAAACTTACGCATATTTTGAAAATCTTCTGGTTTCATTGATTTAACTAAATTATCTAGACTTGAGCTTAAAAAGTTAAAAGAATCTATAAATTTTAACTGAGCTACATTCTGAGTATCGATTGGAACAAATTTTGTAAAGGAGATGTATTTTTCTTTATTTTTAGGGATTAGATTAATTCGACCGCAAATTGTAGAAAGCTCTTTAATAAATAAATGACAATCATAACCAGAAAGATTGTGAAATATTATAGGTATAAATGAGCATTTTTTAGCATTCAAATTACATTTGTTATGTGCTGGCCCTCGATATTTTCCTGTGAAATGATCATGATCTGCAACAACTAAATCCGAATCGGAAAATACTGTTTTACATATATAACATTTCTTAGCACTGTTAAAAGAATGACGCTCATTTTCACTCATTACTATTGGGTTTGAATGTGAAAGTATTCTGTATAGTTTTTTTACGTTGCTGATAATTGATTTTGTAAATTTCTTTGAACAATCTGGTCCTCTATACGATGTGAATTTATTGAGTTCAGGCTTAGAAAGACAAGAAATATAATATGCAAAGCAACTTGCCTCGTGAATTTGAACATTTTCAACATATGAAGTTTTATTTTTGTCTGAATATTCGCGTAATAAGCTCTCAAAATCACCGTAAATAACAATAGGTATTCTTTGAGTCCTTTCAAAATTAGAAAAATATATTTTTGAATTATCTTCAGGTAGAACAGTTTGCACTCTTGCGCAATTATGATTTAATAATTTTTCCGATGTATCAAAATATGTGAAACATTCATCACATAGATGTATTTTCGACTTATGCCTAGTTAACTGTTTGTGGACAAGTTTATCGAAATGTTTTATTAAACAAAAATGATTCTTTCCTTTTTTATGAATATATAGTAAGTTAACATGCTATAAGGTGTAACATGTATTTAATGCATGCACAAAATACATGTTACACCTTATATACTAGATCTTATACTACACTACACGCCCGCCGGCGAAAGAAAAATAAAATACATGCAAGTATTTTTATTTTTAACAAGTAGACAAACATACAAAATTAAGAAAAAAGAAAAAAAAAACAATATCATTGAGTTTGGTTTAATTCTATTGGTAGTCGAATAAGCAAAAAAAAAAATAACATAACCAATTGCTTTAGGTATAACATTGTTTACAGTATACTAAAGAAAAAAGAAAGAAAAAATAAAACAATTCAATAAACTTAATAATTATATTTTATAGGGTCTAGTCCTATTTTTATGAACTAGTATTTCTTTACCTTTGTAATTTATTTTTAAATTTGGTGCACAATCTTCTAGTACATTGAAAGGACCTAGATATAATGGATCAAATTTATTGACACAGCATTCGTTTCTAAGTAATATCTTCATTTAAAGGACGTAATACTTCGTATTTATTTTGATCACCATCAGCTTGAGAAATTGTCAAGTCAACAAACAATTTCTCAATTTTATTGGCATAATCATGTAAAGGTACACCGTTTTGCCGAATTTTAACCAATTCATTGTGTATTGAAGTACTTGATTTTTTAGTCAGAAGGTGCTTTCGTATATCACTCACGAGCGCTTCGCATGATTCATACGTCTGGGATAATCTAAGCTTAGCATTTTGACTTAAACGGGTTTTTAAAACGAAATTAATTAACATAGCTTTACCTTGGTTGTTAAGTGAAGAGTTGTATAATTCTATGGTATCTATGAGGTTTTTTGTGTCATCTTCCTCACCCGTCATGACCGGAATAAGCGGAACAGCTGTTTTATAATCAAAATTTAGTTCCATGTTGGTAATTTTGCTTTCAACACTTTTGGTGGAACACTCAGGGATATTTAAAGAACTATAATCTTGAGAACAGAATGTTTCTATCTGTCCAAATAAATCTCTAATCAAATCGCAATATGATTGCACATTTGCTAAAGCTGAGCTTTCTATTTCTTTACATTCAATTTGTTTCGATATAATATTAATACATTCGTCGAACTGAGGACGCAATAAACGTGATTCTTCTAATTTTTGTTTTAAAATCGACTTAGTTCTTTTAGGATAACTTAATTTAATCAAATTATCTTTTATGTATTTTAGCTGCTCATAAATATGTTTTAATGTGCTTGCCATTACATTCACAACGGTAGCTAAGCAAATATTTAAGAACTAACAATAATTGTAGAGAACAACATTATAAAATATCATACCTATGGAGAAAACCTGAAAAAGAACACTTACACGAACTCGCACATTTCGTTTTTACCGCACTTGTCACTTCACACTTTTAAAGTAATCCACGCACTTCTTCACTTTTGCAATTTTACATGAGGCTCCTGATGACTGCTACCGTGGAGCACAGGCTCCTGCCGCTGACACTCGTAACACACGCGCACCTCCTGTCTTAGGTTTGGTCGCCGGAACGAACGCATCAAGTTTTGGGATACGACTTCATTCCTTATCCAACCATAATGACATTTTCGGTAAAGTAGATATACTGCATACAATGCCGCTATACACAACAGGGTGCAAATCACAAACAAAACGATGCTTATGTTTGACAGATGAAAGGCCTGCGTAGCCGAATTATTGGTGCCACCCGACGCATTTTGTGTGATAAAAACTTCATCTTTTTCTATTTTCGATCCACACATCTTGATAAAATTTTCCCACAGTTTTTATCTTATTTTTATCTTTTTATAATATCGTACTTTCAACTTGAGCGTTTCTTTGATCTCTCCGACACAAACACCTTACATTTCCATAAATACTGTAACATTTTTCACACACTTTTCTACATTCTTGGTAACGAAACCTAACGCCGTCGCACCTGTAACGTCTCGAATGACAGGGTCGCCATGTAAGGTGTTTGTGTCGGAGAGATCAAAGAAACGCTCAAGTTGAAAGTACGATATTTAATGCATGCACAAAATACATGTTACACCTTATATACTAGATCTTATACTACACTACAATGCATTATTTTCCGCTTACTAGTTTTATACAGAGGACCAGTAACTTGATTTTTTGAGTCCAAACCATAAATATTTACACTGACGTTAGAATTCAAATCTTCAAATAACTTTATATCCTCAAAACTTGGAGGAAATGACATATTACTCGTATTTAGGACTTTGGAATAATGAGGATATGATTTTACTGTATTAGGATTAGTCACAGTTGGATACAGATGAGCTACAATACTCCAGAGAAAACAGTATTCGTCATAATTAATTATATTTAGACAAGATTTTGTTGTTTGAATAGTTTTAGGCAATGAAATGTAAGAACCTGCTCGCAAAGGATTGTATTTTAAAATATTTATTTCTAAATGGCTTATTGATTCAATCGTCCAACCTGATTCGCAAAGTTCAAACTCTGAGCATTTGTTTATAATTTTTTGGATAAATGTATTACAAACAGATGTTAAATCAGTATTTTGTAAAATTATTTCATATTTAGTATTAAAAGATTTTAGTGATACTGTATTATTTTTAGGTAAAATATATGAAACAAACAATTCGAAATTAACTTTTAATGAAGTATGTACTTTCAATTTCTCTTTCAGAAGATAGTAACATGTCTGTAAAATATCATTGAAAAAAAGTTCGGGCGAAATTGTTTTATTTTGAGGATTTATTTTGTAACTAACAATTTTATTCTTAAAGGCGCAAGCAATTATATGAACGTTATCTAGTTTAGTTTGCAACAAATTATTAGATTTATGAATATTGGACTTTTTGTGACTTGAATAATGTTTAACGTGCCCATTACATGACTGGCAAAAATACATTGTATCTAGAAAATATTTTATACATATAAATTTATATATAAATATATATTTTTAACTATGTATTATTTTGTATTACTGATATTCAGTTTATTTATTTTGGCCTGGGTAGAGGTTTTAACCTTTTTATTTATAGAATTATGATTTCGATATTTTGTACGCTTTTTTAATTTGTATGTATTTATACTTTCATTTTATTTATTTGTATATAGGCATTATTGTTTTTTTATTTTCATACATAAAATAGGTGCATTAGATTTTTGTGCTTTCATTATTTATTAGATTTGCTTTAACACTTTTTATTTATTAAGTAGGTATTTTTTTAGTCTTGCTTTTTGTAATTATTATTTAAATTTTGTTTATTTTCTTTGTGTTATGGATTTTTGGTTTATCGTCTTTGTGTTATTGATATATTCTTATTGTAAGATATATGCTGAAAGAAATATAGCATTAAATTACACTAGACCTATTAAGTATAACAAACGCTAAAGTTATAAGAATAATATTAAAAAGGAAAAGTGAATAATATGAAAATAAAGAGTAAATATGAACGGTACATATAAAAAAACAGTAAGTATTAAGTTTTAGAGGGGTACAGAACCGGGGAAATATTACGGAAATCCTGTTTAACAGCTGTGACCAACTGGGTAACTGCTTTCCATGTGGGTGTTTTGACATCCACAGCCGTTTTAAAACTAATAAGTGAATGTTGCCACCTGTTGTTAGTTATTGCTTCCAGTTCGCGACAGCTTGAGATGCGTACTTCAATGTAGTACTCACCGTGTCTGGTCGGGTCACTTTGATAAGTATTACCGGTAGCTACGCGACGTGACAGGAAATTTTTCAATGCTGCAGCTCGTACGGGTACAACTTCTTCATCCTGAAAGATATTATAAATCTCAATTACTATATGGAATTTCACGACGTGACTCGTAAATCAGAGTTATTTGGAAAATATGAAATAAACAATTTAAAATCTATCATTTGCCACCTATAGAGAGAAAAGGGAAGTTTTATTATTTTTAAATATTTCCAAAAACTGGATTTAAAAAAAGTATTTAAGATGTATAATATTATTTGGGACTAAATAACCAAACAGAGACTCTACTATGGCTACTAAACAAATAATAAATATACACATACTAGTTTTTTGTAAATACATACATAGGTATTATACATAGAAACACCCCAACCAAGACAAGCAATCATATTCATGCCCACAAATGTTTGACTTGATCGGTAATCGAACCTGCGACCGGCGGATTGGCAATTGGCATGCGGATAAATTAACCACTACGCCACAGAGGTCGTCAAATATGTCTATTACAATGTGTCTAGGGTTTGATATTCTCAGGATCATGTGGTCCAGGACCTTTAGAAGGTATACAAGGATTGTATCACTACTATGTTGTGTTAACTCAGGATCGAACCCGAGAACTTACACCAGCGTCATAAGCACAGACTTATGCTATGATATAATCGCTTTTAAAAGGTATACAAGGATTGTATCACTACTATGTTATTATTAACTCAGGATCGAACCCGAGAACTTACACCAGCGTCATAAGCACAGACTTATGCTATGATATAATCGCTTTTATGCCAATTAACATAGTATATTTTTTACATATTTATCGTTATAATTACCACGTAAATATGTAAATTGTAATGTACACGACCGCGAAAGTCTAAATACTTAAATTAACATGATAATTAACACTGCTAAAGTGGTATTTAATGTGGACTCACCTCAGAATCAGGGAAAACATTTAATTTCCTTTTCTTAATGGTGGTCGGACCTGCGTCGTTCTCCGACTCCGAGTCACTTTCCAATATTGCTGATTTTTTCTTCGGCTTCTGACTTTGTTTTTTCATCGGACGGGGTTTAGACTTTTTATTTTTTGATGTTGAGGGTCCTTCTTCACCAGATTCAAATGGATTTATTGAAGACCTGCACACAATAAATTAGTTAGTAAAAGTGAAAAAAAGTAGAAATATAAATATTATTTTCTGTCGTATGAACCAAATGTACATACATACTTAATGTCGGATCAGTATCTGTGGATAATAATGGTATCTATGCAGTATTTCAAAACACCTCAAGCAGCGATATTAAATAGTCTGAAATTATAAAGCGGTGATTAGAGTAATGCTTTCTAGACTAATATTAATTTTGAAGCTAAGACAATAAATTTCATTTATTGTAAATAAGTCTCTATAGCCATCTAGTGTACGGCTTAGTTTTAATTATCGTATGTTCAAATAGGACACTTCAATGTAAACATAGCGTTACCATACAAAATTAAATTAGGAGGCAACACTATCGTGGCGACGCGTCATTTTGGCGCGCGAAATTTCGTCTCAAATTGCTGCGACAGAGCGTCGCGACGCTCTGTCGCAGCAATTTGAGACGAAATTTTTATAAGGTAATGATATGTACTCGCAAGTAAAGCTAGATGCTTAAAGCAGCTTAATTTAAAATGGTTTGTAATACTAACATAATTAAATGTCCATTATAAATTGACATTCATATAAAATTATAGGACTTACAATACAAAAAATTGTATTAACCAATTTCTGGAAATTTGGAAAGCTAGTAGTGGTCAGATATAGTAATAAACCTAGATATACTTACATAAAGGCAAAGATTACTCTTTGCCTTTTGTTTTAATAAATTTAAAATAAGTATTTAATCTGCTACTGTCGATACTTATCATAGATTATGTTTTATTTGGGGAAATTATATTCAAAACATGTACAAAAATGTGTGTCGAGTTATATGAAAGAAATATATGATTTTAATATACATACTTACCCCCAAAAATTTAATCATACATACATTTTTGAATGAAATAAACAGATTTATTAAATAAATTATAAATTAATAATTATTGAATATATTTAAAATGAAGTATTTAAGCTTCATAACTTAAATCCTTCATTTTAAATATATGTCTGGGCCTTTTCTTAATGTTTTTATACCAAAAATAATAATACTATTATTTTATAAGCCATAGTTGTTTCAATAGATACTTACCAAAATGATCCATACTTGCAAACAAATCACATCCTTGTTTTATTTCACAGTATACTCACAATAATGATAAAAATAGAAAATTGTATTTTTGAAGTTTCTGACATATTGCCTTTACTTAATCATAATCAATATGCTTTTAAAAATAATGCTTAAGAATGAAATTTAATTTTCAATACCATTTCAAACTGTTTTTTGTAATCATGATGATTAATAAATATATATTTTAAAGTATAATTTACAGGGCTTTTAAAAATAAAGAGAAGATTTCAAGTAATTTAAGTTTTTCAAGAGATATTCTATTAATAATAATAGCAAATATATTTCATTATTAATTGTAATATGTCGCTACAACCATGCCAAAAAAAACACTATAATATTTTCATAGCTATCTACCAGGTACATTATCATACAATTATTTAAATCGGACAAACAAACAAATATAAATAAACGCTTCAGCTTTATCTATATAAAGCTGAAGCGTTTATTTATATTTGTTTGTTACTATTAACATAAATAATAATAATACGCGGGAATGAAAACCGAGTAACTGTTTTGGACGATACGGGATTTAAACCCGAGACCTTATCCATAACTTTCACATTAGACATCGTAGACAATCGATCTCTGTGACGTAGTGGTCAGTATAGCCGCCTGCCACTTCGCAGGTCGCGGGTTCGATTCCCCTCAAGTCAAACATTTGTGGGCGTGAACATGAATGTTTGCTTTGGACTAGGTGTTTTTATAATATGTATGTTTTCACAAAAATCGATATCATTTTTACTATGGTATCAGTATGACGGAGAGACGATGATCGAAACTCAGACGGATCGCTGATTATGTTTTAGTAGTGTGGTATTGTGGCGCTCTACATTGCGAACCGAGCGAAGTGAGGCTTGAGCAGGAATCGAACCCATGACCTCCGATTTGGCATGCAGTTACGTTAACAACTATGCCGCAGAGGTTGTCGAAATGTCCGATTAACTGTTTAGTTATCTTATTGTTGTGTATTGCAAGTACCGTTTCTCACAAGTTCACAACTTAAACAAAGTGAGCTCTGAATAAATAAGATTTAAATCGAAATCAAATGCTCCTGGTATGACTCAACATTTTATATGATCGGTAGCGGCAAGTAGACGCGCTTCGAATCATATCGTCTGACAATAAATATGTACCGTCGATGCAATCAGATCACTATACACATTGTGTTAATTAGTTCTCGATTGTAAAATTGGGGCTTCTGTATCACGTAGCTCGAGCGATAGCGCGAGAGCGAGTGATACAGAAGCCCCAATTTTACCCTACTACTACTCTGTCAGTATAAAACAGTCAGTACAAAGTCAGTACCCTCTAATATCCTGACATTGGTCTAGGCTTAGGGTACCGTTAGCCTTCGGTTTGCGGAGGTCAGGTGGCAGCCGCTCCATGTAAAAACTGATATCCAGTCAAATCCGTTTAGACCAGAAAAGCCGACCCCAAGTGACTTGGGAATAATAAAGGCTAAGAGAGAAGAAGACTCTGTCTGTCTGTATGTACACGTATCGAGATTTTGTCTGCCTAATCTTAATCTCGTGATGGTAATAATAAATGTGATGAGCTCAGCTCACGAAATACATTAAGCGCCTAGACGTAGCATGTGCCGTGTGATTTTAATCTTACGTTTTCAGAATGAATTTAAGTTTGCGTCTGAAAACATTTCGATATGCTGTTTTACACCCTTTATACATAATAGGCAGCTCCATGGTGCAGCGGTAGTAAATGTGACAGCTGTGCATGAGGTTTCGGGTTCGAAACCCGCGTCAGGCCAACAAATAGTTATTAAAGTTTTCTATTAAGAAATCACAATAGCAGCTCGGAGTTAGAATGTTTGCGGTTTTAAACACCCCCGTGTCTTGGTAAGGATGTAAAGCCGTTGGTCCTACGCCTGATCTCTCTCCGGTCGTGTCGGATTACCGTCCCATCGGATCGTGAGGGTTAAGGAACAGATAGTGCACTTATGTTTGCGCACACACTTGTGCACTATAATATCTCCTGCGCAGATGGCTCTTTGGCCGTCGTAACCGAAATTCGGTCTGTACCTTTTTCTAATCTGCGCTAAGAATTTTGTTTTGGTTTTCACTATTATTAAGAAAATGTCTGCTGAAAGGTTTATATGTGCATCAGTTCAATTAAACAGCGGACAGTTTACAATCAGATTACATCCTTCTAACAACAATATTACTTTACATTCATATAACACCTACGATTTTATCCCTAAAGGGTATGTGGTATAGTGGTTTAAGTGGTCGCCTCACCACTGCCACTGATAATGTTGTGGGTTCGATCCCCACATAGGGCATACATTTGTGTGAACCACTAAAAGTTCTTACGAGTCTGGCAGTTCTTTGTGTCCGTTGTTTGAATGTCTTTAAAGTACCCCGACACAGGAATTAGTCTTGAGTGATGTAAAGAAAAATAACCGGCCAGTTATATCTCGTATGTATAAAGGAATCGAATCAATTGCCGTCTACCGGGTTCAGTTCCGAACATCTCTGCTGCATAAAATTGCTGAATAGAAAAATCTATGAACTCTTTGCCCGACACGGACATCCAATCTAGTTCATACGATCTCATGCAAACCTGAAATACTTCATACTGTCCATTTATATTATGAGTTTTATTTCTTACTAACTGACCCGCGCAGCTTCGTCTGCTTCACATAAGAGAAATTTCACCGTTTTTGCAACATTTTTCATTGATGCTCTGCTCCTATTGGTTGTAGCGTGATGTTATATAGCCTATAGCCTTCCTCGATGAATGGGCTATCCAACACTAAACGAAATGTTCAATTCGAATCAGTAGTCCCTGAAATTAGCGCGTTTAACCAAACTAACAAACAAACTCTTCAGCTTTATAATATTAGTAATATATATAAAAACATTATACCTATACTCATTAATTTATGTTAAAATCGTTGCTACATATGACTTGTAAAATACTGAAATTACAATTCAATGGCGATTTAAAAGGTACTGTGATTTTCTTGCAGGTAGGTTCATCTTCATCTTTACATAGGTTCAACCTTTTACATAAAACAATATAATATATTTTAATTAAGTAAATTTTTGCGCGAGTTCACTAACCCTACCTTTATTTTAATTGTATTTATTTACTAAAGTACATCTACATAATTTCTTAACTAATGAAATATATATGTTATAAATGCGAATGTGAGTTTATTTGTTAAGCTTTCACGCCTTAACTACTCGACCGATCATCATGAAATTTCACATACACATTGTCAGGGGAACAGAAAAGGACATAGGGTGCCTTTTATCCAGAAAAATACTGGTACTAACATAACTTAACACATTCTCGGACAGTACGTCGAGAGACGTGAATTATGACCCTCATAATATGGCACTACGGCTGTAGGCGGCGATTTAAAATAAACTAAAAGTAAAACTTCGTTCACGGCCGACTATTTCCCATAGCATTTATAGGAAGGATATGACTCTGTGTCGTTTTAGGCTAAAATACAGACCGCTAGAGCCACAGCAAACACTCCTACCGTAACACACGGTTTAGAACTCACTTGGTATGAATGTCCGCCTACAGGCGGTTACGTCTCTGACCGTTACTGCCGCAACACATACTTTTAAAACCGTGTAGTGTGGCAATACGTCCCCTGACGTAATGTCATTTTGTATTGAAAGTTTGTGTGCCATATCACAAATTATTAAGAGTGGTTTTGTGTCAGTGAATGTGTTAATTTACTCACCCGAGGAAAATGACGACGTATGTCATACCAACTAAACGTACCACGGTGTTTCTTCTCACAATCTATGGTCGGGATGCAGGAATCGCTAGCGCATTCACTCATTCATTCAACTTAACCTAACATACTTTTACGTGAGTCAACAAAAAGTTATTGGGTTTTCTGTTACGAAATTTCAATAGCAGCCCGAAGTTAGGAAGTTGGCGGTGTTAGACACCCCATGCCTAGGAAAGCACGTTGCCGTTGGTCTTGCGCCTGATCTCTTACCGGTTGTGTCGGATTATCCTTCCCATTGGATCATAAGGGTTAGGGTACAGAGAGTGCACTTGTGTTTGCGCACATACTTGTGCACTACAATATCTCCTGCGCAGATGGTCAGTCTCCGTTAAGATTGGACGCCGTGACCGAAATTCGGTCTGGAGGACATTATTATTATTATTATTCGTTACATTTACGTGAGTCAGGTCGCGGCCAAAATCTAGTAAAGATATGTGTGTAATATTATTACGATACATTGATTTGTTGCCAAGATATGGCTTTTATAGTATCATCATATCATAGTATCCATTATACTATGATGTCACACACATCGACCGCCGGGCAGGCAGAAACTGGCGTTATGCATTACAAAATGCCATATCTTGACAATTTTAATTTATTAAAATACCCGATTTCTTAGCTGTAACACAATTAGGTACTTACCTAACCTTAAAACCTTGCCTTACCTTGGTACAAAAATTTGTGGGATCCACAAGACCTCAACAATTTTTATCCCGTATAGGGATCGAACTTATAACATTTGGCGCATTAACAGTGCGAGGCGACCACTTCAACCACTAGCCAAATTACAGTCATATGCAAAATATTTTGCTGAGTAGGTTTGTTGTTTTAGATAATATTGCAAAAATAACATTATTTAATAGTTTCTTTCGCTTCGAACGCTAAAAAAAGCGTCGTCTCGTGTTTCGCCTCAGTGCGAGGCATCTTCAACAACGTTTGGCAACGAATAAGGTCGGATCCCACGACGCGGCTGTCCCTATTCAGTGAAGTTCGGTAGCGTCAACCTTTTTCTATTGCTATAGTAGGTAATCCGAGGGTGCGTCGCGGGTTCCTCTTTTCAAAACAAACTGACAAATAACGCCTGCTTCTATTAAATATAAATAAACATTGCATTTAGCTCTAAATGGATTTCACTTCAAAGTTTTATCCATTTCTTTCGCATTTCAACAACTAGTGGAACGAGGAATAAAAACAATTCCGGTGTATTGGTAGTTGTTTAAACATTTTGACACAACACATAATATATTAAGTATTTACACTCGACCCCAGGGGGTGAGACTGAAGTCAAACCCAAGAAGAAGCAAACCACAGCTAGACTTCATGATACTTTGAGCTCATTCTGCGTAAATAGAAACACCAATGATTAAATTATGTTCGGGTACTTTGAAATAACTACACTGGAACATTGAGACAACTACCATCTTTGTCTCCCCGTGACCATGGCTGCTGAAAAGCTACCGAAACGTCGGGGAAAGTGTAAAATTAAATTAAATCTAAATACTTATAATAATAATTTAATTAGCTTAAAAATAAGTAAACTTAAATAGTAATAGTAGTGTAACAATTTTCAAAATTATGTAATATAGTGTCAAATAAACAACGCGATAAAATCCGTATATAGTAGTTTACTTTCAATGAATTTTTACACAAAGGACAGACATACCTCGTTCACTTTCAACCCCTAGTTCGGTAAATAACTAAAATTAGTTTAGGTACAGTAAGGTATAGATTGAAGGCAAAATTCAGGAACAGATACAAAAAAAATTTGTATATTAGAGTATTTAAAGTATAAAGTGACATGATCTCTTTATTTTTGGCACTATCAGTTTGACATAAATGCACAGTAGATTTGATATCTTTACTTTCCACTGGTATTGATGACCTTCCAGAAGCAGTACCGTCCTTCTCTCTGGAAGCTATAAATTTTAAATGCGCTCTACTATGACTTGTAGTCGGTATATCAGATATGTCTGCAAAAGTTTCATAAAAATCCGTCGAGTCGTTTCGGAGGAGCGCGACCACAAACACAGTGACACGAGATTTTTATATATATATAGATAACCATTATACATTCCAGAAGAGACGTTAACAACCAGTTATGACACCAGCAATTGATCCAGCTTTGGCTATAGAGCAACAAGCTCTACGTCACCTAGACCCGATAAATGAAGCGGTGGGTCGTGGAGACTCATTGGTGCAGCAGTTCTATGATGGCGCCACTGTGTTCCTGACCGGTGGCTCCGGATTCCTAGGCAAGCAACTCACTGAGAAACTTTTCAGGTAAATAATCAGCCTTGTTTCTGACCTCCTGCTGTTAGGCGCAGCCATTTTGTCAGGAGTGTTAGGTCATGGTCAACTTCGCAGATATGAGTTGCGAAATTGACTGTGGCATAACTTTTCAAGGTAACTCCCGAATAATTTCTGTATCGCGGCGGACTTTGCAAACATTTAAATAACATACACAAAGAACAGTCAAAGTCAGATCAACTATTTGTGGATCACACAAAATGTTGTTCTATGTGGATTCCTGTGTCGCGGCGGACTTTACAACTACTTACTTACTAAACATTTAAAAATAATAATAATGTCCTCCAGACCGAATTTCGGTCACGGTGGCTAGCCTTAACGGAGACTGGCCATCTGCGCAGGAGATATTATAGTGCACAAGTGTGTGCGCAAACACAAGTGCACTCTCTGTTCCTTAACTCTCATGATCCCATGGGACGATAATCCGACACAACCGGAGAGAGATCAGGCTCAGGACCAACGGCTTTACGTGCTTTCCAAGGCACGGAGGTGTCTAACACCGCCAACTTCCTAACTCCGGGCTGCTATTGAGATTTCTTAAGAGGAAAACACATTAACATTTTGTTGGCCCGACCCGGGATTCGAACCCGAGATCTCATGCACAACAGTCGCATTCACTACAGAGGCAGTTACAAACATTCAAACAAAGGTCACAAAAATACTCAGACTCGGAATAACTGTTTGTGGATCACACAAATTTTAGTACCGTGTGGGAATCGAATTTATAAATACTCGGCGCTGTAGGCATTGGTGGTAACCACTATGTTTTATGTTTATTGACTGCCTTCATGGCGCAACAGTAGTAATCGCGACTGCTGCGCATAAGGTCTCGGGTTTGAATCCCGGACTGGGCCAATAAAAGTTGTTGGGTTCTTCTGCTAAGAAATCTCAATACCAGCCTAGAGTTAGGCAGTTGGCGGTGTTACACAACCCCCTGCCTCGTTAAATCGTTGGTCATGCGCCTGGTCTTTCTGCCATCGTGTCGAATTGTGGTCCCATCGGATCATGAGAGTGAGGGAACAGAGAGTGAATTTGTGTTTGCTTGCGCACACACTTGTGCACTATAATATTTCCTGCACAGATGACCAGTCTCGTTAAGATTGACCGCCGTGACCGAAGGTCTGGAGGATATAATTATTATTATATGTATTAATTGTTATTTCAGAGCATGTAATATCAGGAAAGTTTACGTTCTTCTACGACCGAAGAAAGGAAAATCAGTCACCGAAAGACTCGAAGAGATGTTAAAGGATCCGGTATGTAGCTTTCAAAGACATTACTTTATCTTTGATTTCTGTATTAAACAAATGTTAGTCTCGTCTGAAGATCGAAGCACGGCTTAGTGGCGAGGTGATTCATTGGTCCTTCCATGTATATATAGATCCATTAACCTCTCAACCAACGCTAGGATGTTGGCATCTGTGCTTGACCAAACTATTTAAAACGGAAATTTAGTTATGATAGTCTACTTTTGTTTAATAGTTTTTTTTGTATCTTCGTATTTTTGATAACTCGTTGAGAGATTAATAGTTTTTAACTCTCAGACCTGCAGGTTTCCTCACGAAGTTTTCCTTCGGCATTAAAAGCGGGTGATTATTATCTCGGACGCGCATAACTTCAAAAAGTCAGCAGTGCGTGCCTTGGGATCAAACTCGAGACCTCTGCTTGTCAGTCTTACGGTGTCCTACTAGGTTATCGCCGCCATACCGAGTGAAAATGTATATACGTTTAGTCACTAATGTCTCTGACTGAAATTAGGGTTTTCTAGGGGTTAGTTCGTTTTTATTTCCTATAAAATACTACTTGAAAAATTACACTACGAATATCCTATTGCTTCCTGTATCACTGGATACTTTACAAACTTTTAAACTACGGACACGAAGGACACCCAGAATTGGCGCAACCATTTGTGGATCACACAATGTTTTGTCCTGTGTGGGATTTGAACACAGTACACGGCGTAGTGCCAATGAATAAAACATTATTGATATTATTTTAGGTGTTTGAGCCGGTACGCAAGAAAAAGCCAGAGTTCGCTGACAAAATAGTATCCGTGGTCGGTGATGTAGCCGCTATAAAATTGGGCATCAGTGATAATGATTGGAACATGCTCACACAAGAGGTAACTACATAGAAATTAAACTACTATATACAGATTTTATCGCGTTGTTTATTTGACACTTTATTACATAATTTTGAAAACTGTTACACTACTACTACTAAACTTTACTAATTAGTAAGCTAATTAAATTATTATTAAAACTATTTATATTTAAGTTTACACTTTCTCCAAAGTTTCGGTTGCTTTTCAGCAGCCATGGTCACGGGGAGACTAAGATCTTAGTCTCCCTAGATAGACTACGTAGACCTACAATTACCAAAATATAATACAAGGCGTTGCCCTACATTCTTACAAAATAAATCGCATATTCTAAAAATCATATTTTATTTCACGTCGTTTAGCAGACCTGACAGACGTCATCCAACTAGAAAGTTGGCTAAAATAAAGTAAATAAGAACCCGACCGCAAGGTCACCTACTGGATCCAATTGTGAATTTAAACCATCAACTTAAACACACACTAAACATTAATTTCATCTTGGTTGGTTCAGCTGTTTAGGAGTAATTCGACGACATACACATGATGACGATGATGACGTACAGAAGAATAACAGAAATCACATACATACACAAAATCAATGAATATAAATCATTTAGCGCAAGCTGACAAGAGTCGCCAAGATACTCAGATGACCCTTCGATCTGACGATCCTTCATCCGTATTCAGGGAGAACTGAATGTCCCAGGAGTGTGCGCCATTTTATATCCTCACAATATTAATATGATGCGTAGCAATGTTATCGGCATAACAGGGGCCCAAGTCTGCTATTTTTATAAATTCGCTATTCCGACACGACGTAACTGCAATTCCGTTGTCATTTTGCTAAAAGTTCGTAAACTGCTAAATTTATCATGGTTGATCATTGGTCGGTCAATGGTCTCGTAATAGAATTGTGGTAGAATGACATGTTGTATTGCCATTATTATAAAACCCGTTAGTAGAAGTGATTTTTGAAAAACTACTACTAAATTTGAACAATTATTCATGCCAGATGTCGTTTAAGTATATAAATTTTTACATATTATTTATTAGTGTTAAAAGCAATATGATCAAAGGAACTGTCAAAATTTTAGCAGATTACCGCATACGTCAGTCTTTAATTTGTCATTATGTACGAGATTGCCATTATAAGCCATTTTTCCAATGGAGTGTCAGTGGTTGACCATCGGAAAGTCATAATGACGCCATTATATTAGTAGATTACCAAACTTGTCAAAATCAACAATTATTAAATCAATGATAGACCATTCTGACACTATTGTAATAGCAGACTTGGGCCCCAGGGGCCCAAATCTGCTATTTTTATAAATTTGTCATTCCGACACGACGTAACTGCAATTCCGTTGTCATTTTGCTAAAAGTTCGTAAACTGCTAAATTCATCATGGTCGATCATTGGTCGGTCAATGGTCTCGTAATAGAATTGTGGTAGAATGACATGTTGTATTGCCATTATTATAAAACCCGTTAGTAAAAGTGATTTTTAAAAACTAATACAAAATTTAAAAAACATTTATTCATGCCAGATTTCGTTTATATATATTTTTAAATATTATTTATTAGTGTTAAAAGCAATTTGATCAAAGGAACTGTCAAAATACGTCATACGTCAGTCATTCATTTGTCATTGTGTACGAGATTACAATTCTATGCCATTTTTTCAATGGAGTGTCAGTGGTTGACCGTCGGAAAGTCATAATGACGCCATTATATTAGTAGATTACCAAACTTGTCAAAATCAACTATGGTATGGTAGTAAGTGTAGTATGGAGTTAACTGTACACACCATATAATTCTTTCTATTATGATTATATAAAGTTCTGTACCTGGTAAGTCCCTCGGGTATAAATAAATACACGTAGTTCAATTCACAGAAGAGTAGATATATTCACAAGCACAAGCACAAGCACAGATATAGTCCGGAAGAAAGATATACATGAGAAGGAGAAAGTCAGTGATAGCGTAGGAGAAAGCGTGAGAACAAGACAGCGATTGAAAAAGCACGTAAACAATATATGTGGCAATCGTAAGTTCGCGCGGCGGGTCAACGGACGACACGGGGTGCACGTCAGAGAGTTTAAGGTCGACTGAATGACATAGCGACCGGCGCCAGCGCCACGCCTAGGTTCAGAGACAGATTGGAGCGCGGTTCCATTGAACGATATTCGCACAACGCACGGCTTCGACGCTGTGCAGTGAAATAACATATTAATGTGTTGATATACATAGTTTGTAAGTATTATATATATAAATGTATATAGGATAGTGTAAGTATATAAGTGTGTAAATATAATAATTTTATTTGTTTGTGTTAATTATATAAGACACAAAATTGTTTATTTAGAAGATAAGTATATATATGTAAATAATATGTAAGGAGCCTACATCACTCCCCCCAGAGACCGTCACTACGGTCGATAGTAGTCAGGAAATCGAACTTTGCGGCCGGATCGAGTAATCTTTGTATCCGTCTGAGCTGGGACGTTAACCTGGCTAGGTATGGGGACAGGGTTGGAAGTAGGATCAGGAACAGGAATAAATGAAGAAGTGGGGTTGCTGGAAGGGATAGTGCTAGGGGAAGGGTCTGCAAGTAAATAGGCTGGCTTAAGGCGGTCTATGGTTACCGAGACACTTTTACCCTTAACTAATATTTTGAAAACTTTATCCCCACGCTCAAGCACTTCGTATGGGCCAGAGTAAGGAGGCTGCAAGGAACCTCGTGATGCATCGTCCCTTAAAAATACGTGGCTCGAAGATGTTAAGTCTTTATAAATAAAGATTTTGTCTTTACTATGGCGAGAAGTTGGTGCCGGTTGCAGTTTTCGAACAAAATTGCGTAAGCGAGTGGTAAAATCCGATACATCGGTGGAACCTAATGCATTTGGATGAAAAAATTCACCAGGCAGACGCAATGGTTCTCCGTAAACCAACTCAGCCGATGAAGCTTTCAGATCCTCTTTATAGGATGATCTAATGCCTAATAAAACTAGCGGTAAAGTATCGACCCAATTGCAGTCTGCGTGGCACATTATAGCTGCTTTAAGTTGACGGTGGAATCGTTCCACTAAGCCGTTGCACGCCGGATGATACGCGGTTGTTCGGCGATGTTTAAATCCTATCACTTTTCCAAGATACTGGAAAAGTGTGGATTCAAACTGCCGGCCGCGGTCTGTGACAATATCCGTAGGACATCCGTATCTGGATATCCACGATATCAGTGCCTTGCCTACGGTTTCTGCGGTAATATCCATCATCGGCGTGACGTCAGGCCAGCGTGTGAAACGATCTACCACAGTCAGACAGTAGCGGTAGTTTTGTGATGATGGAAGTGGGCCTATAATATCCACATGAATAAAGGCAAAACGGGTACGAGGCAGATCGAATGCACCCAAAGGTGCAGATACATGTCGATTTACCTTAGCGCGTTGGCATGCCAAGCACTTACGAGACCACTCTCGACAGTCTCTACGCATGCCAGGCCAGACAAACCGCTCAGCTACCAACTTTGTGGTTGCCAAAGCGCCAGGATGACTGAGACCATGAAGGCTGTCAAACAGTGGTTTTCTCAGTGGCTTGGTTACGAAAGGACGAGGTTGTGGTCTGCTCACATCACAATAAAGTTCCTTTCTGCTGCCAGGAATTTTGAGCATCATCAGGCGGAGTGAGAATTCACCGTCAATAAATTGGAGGAGCTCTTGATCATTAGCCTGTGACTCTGCTAGCTTATCAAAGTCAATTGACATCTGCAGTTCATCGATTCGCGACAATGTATCGGCTACAACATTATCTTTGCCAGATATGTGTCGGATGTCAGTCGTGAATGAATGAATGAATGAATGAATGAATGAATGAATGAATGATCTTTATTTGCATACGTGAACTGCGAGATAAAGTCAAGGTGGCGATACTGACGAGGCGAACAATTAGCCTTTCTTTCACGGAAGGCATAAGTAATCGGCTTATGGTCAGTAAAAATTATAAAATGGCGAGCTTCTAACATGTGCCGAAAGTATTTTATACTTTCATATATTGCTAAAAGTTCGCGATCGTATGGCGAATATTTTTGTTGGCAGGGGCTCAACTTGCGCGAAAAGAAAGCAAGTGGTTGCCAGTTGCCGTCCTTGAGTTGCTGTAGAACTGCACCCATTGCTAAATCGGACGCGTCAGTGACTAGCGCCAACTTGCAGTTGCTGTCTGGGTGTGCGAGTAATGCAGCATTAGCAAGGCTCTGCTTACACTGGTCAAAGGCAAGAAGTGCATCACCAGTTATATCAACTGGTTGTGAAGCTTTTACCGACCCAATGAGTAGTGTGTTTAGAGGGGCTTGGATTAAAGCAGCCTTTGGCAAAAATCGCCTATAAAAATTGAGCATGCCCAAGAAACGTCTCAGTTGTCTGATAGTTTTCGGGGCTGGGAAATCTAAAATAGCCTGAACCTTGGACTCTAAAGGTTTGGTGCCGGCTTCCGAGATACGATACCCTAAGAAATTTACCTCACTGGCTCCGAAAATGCACTTTGACGTGTTGACGAGAACACCGTATTCTTTCATACGCTCGAAGAGCTGCTGCAGGTGACGCTCGTGATGGACGTCATCCACAGAAAAGCACAGAAAATCGTCACAGTACGGATAAACAAAGTCGAGACCTCTAGTCATCTCGTCAACAAATCTTTGAAAGGTTTGGCCTGCGTTCCTCAGTCCAAAGGTCATACAAGGGAACTCGTACAGGCCAAAGGGAGTGGTGATGGCCGTTTTCTGAATATCGTCATCAAAGACTTTAATTTGATTATAGGCTTTCACCAAGTCTATAGTACTAAATACTTTACACCCAGCTATACTATGGGCAAAGTCGTGAATATGCCGTATGGGATAGCGGTCTGGTATAGTCCGTGCATTAAGCATACGGTAATCACCACAAGGTCTCCAGCCGTTATCCTTCTTTGGCGCGAGATGCAAAGGAGACGCCCAGGGGCTTTCAGAGGGGCGTGCTGTTCCGTTACTAAGCATGAGTTCGAATTCCTGCCTAGCTATCTTCAGTTTGTCAGGGGCGAGCCTGCGGGGAGTACAAAATACGGTAGGGCCGGGCGTCGTGCGAATATGATGCACTATGTTGTGCTTCGGCATCCGTGGGGTACCTGAAGGGCGAGTAATTTCTGGGTACTTACCCAAGAGAGCATGGTACCTCGTATCACCCGTTGCCACCTTCACCGAAGATACATTTGTTTTAACTACAGAAGCACTACAAAACAAAGTGGTTGTATTATCAACAAGACGTTGGTTGCGTACATCTACCATGAGATTATAAAAACTTAAAAAGTCAACGCCTATGATAGCTTTGGTAACATTAGCTACTGTAAAACGCCAAGGCAAATTGCGTCTTAAACCTAGGTTTAAATTTAGCTCGATGCTTCCGTAAGTGTCTATGAGAGTCCCATTGGCCGCACATAGCTGAAAATCGGTCCGGGCACGTCGTTCTCGCAGCGCAGAATAAGGATAGACACATAGGTCACTCCCAGTATCCACCAGAAATCGTGTGTCTGTGTTGCGGTCGTAGCCGAAGAGGCGACCTGAAGATGTCGGGCAGTCGTCAGTCGCCATCAATGACTGCCTGTGGCTTTTCCCGACTTGCCGTAGTCACAAGGAGCGACGCATTGATGAGCTCTGGACCCGAATTTGGCGTGGTACCAACAGATAGGGTACTTCTGATAGCTCGAACTCGATCGGGACCTGGAACGTGCAGGTGATCGGCGTCGTTGGGGCCTAGATCGATCGGTTGTGTGGTTAGGTCTGCGCGATTGCTGGTCTATCTTCAGCGCTAGACGTTCCACCATCTTCCTCAATTCGGCGATCTCAGACGAAGAGCTGCCACAGGTTGGGGCGGTTGCTGATGTGGTTGCAACTACAGGAGGCGCAGTTAATTCATGAATGCGGTCAGCCAAGTCAGCAAACTGCTCTAGAGAGTGTGAAGGCTGTGATGCTAGCACCGTCTGAATGCTGATAGGTAGTTGGTTGCACCAGATTTGCTTTACAATATCATCAGCCGCAGACGATCCAGCTAAATCTTGTAGGTGACGTAAGAATTGTGAAGGCTTACGATCACCCAGTTTCTCTTGCGTGAGCAATTGCTTCACCTTCATCTCATGCGAAGCTGACAGACGACGAAGGAGCTCGGTCTTGATTTTCTCGTAGCGGTTTTTAGAAGGAGGATTCAATATAATATCCTTCACTGTTTTTGCGTGCTGAATATCAAGATTTGTAGCTACGCTGCTAAATTTCAGGGAATCCTTTGTAATATTCAGGCTATCAAATTGATTCTCCAGAAGTGCAAACCAGAGCACCGGATCCTCAGGCGAAAATTTTGGTACCTTCAGCGTAAGCTTCCGATGTTCGGAAGACGAGTCGCGACCGACAGTGGAAACGCGCATTTTTTTTTTGGTCGACGCGTAGTAACGTTTTCATCCCTAGAACCCGCGGTCATAGCCGTATCACTGCTATCACTCATTGTCTTAAATGTTCTTATCGGGGTCACCAGTTATGGTATGGTAGTAAGTGTAGTATGGAGTTAACTGTACACACCATATAATTCTTTCTATTATGATTATATAAAGTTCTGTACCTGGTAAGTCCCTCGGGTATAAATAAATACACGTAGTTCAATTCACAGAAGAGTAGATATATTCACAAGCACAAGCACAAGCACAGATATAGTCCGGAAGAAAGATATACATGAGGAGGAGAAAGTCAGTGATAGCGTAGGAGAAAGCGTGAGAACAAGACAGCGATTGAAAAAGCACGTAAACAATATATGTGGCAATCGTAAGTTCGCGCGGCGGGTCAACGGACGACACGGGGTGCACGTCAGAGAGTTTAAGGTCGACTGAATGACATAGCGACCGGCGCCAGCGCCACGCCTATGTTCAGAGACAGATTGGAGCGCGGTTCCATTGAACGATATTCGCACAACGCACGGCTTCGACGCTGTGCAGTGAAATAACATAATAATGTGTTGATATACATAGCTTGTAAGTATTATATATATAAATGTATATAGGATAGTGTAAGTATATAAGTGTGTAAATATAATAATTTTATTTGTTTGTGTTAATTATATAAGACACAAAATTGTTTATTTAGAAGATAAGTATATATATGTAAATAATATGTAAGGAGCCTACACAACAATTATGAAATCAATGATAGACCATTCTGACACTATTGTAATAGCAGACTTGGGCCCCAGGTCTTATGCGCAAGTTAGCATATTAATAGTTTATTTTTATATATTAGTACGTATGAACTGTACGATTGCTGTGCATGTGATCTCGAGGCCGATACCCGGGTTGAGCAACATGTTATTCAATATTCAGACGACTTGATGGTGTAGTAATTAGTGTAACCGACTGCCACGCCTGAGGTCGCGGGTCTGATTCCCGCACAAGTCAAACATTTGTGCGTATGAACATGGATGTTTGTCTTGGTCTGGTGTATAATATGAATGTATTTACAAAAAAAAGAATATAATTAATTATGTATGTTTATCCATTGTCTAGTACCTATAGTACAAGCTCTGCTTAGTTTGGGCTAGATGGTGTTGTGTTTATATGGTAGAATATTATTATATTATATTGTTATATCAGTTTAGAAATTCACAGTATCAGCTTAAATGTGACCAGTGGACGGCAATACCCTCCACCACTAGTACCTTAAGAGGCGCTCATAGCTAGTTGCACTCACTGATCGGTAAACGATTAGCGAGGTTAAGTAACATTGGGAGCGGTCAGTCTATAGATGGGTGACCGCTTAGTGATATTTCATCTGAGCGTCTCCGTGCTTCAGAGGGCACGTTAAAAGTCGGTCCTGGTTGTTGTCAAATTGACAGCAGTCGTTAAGCCATGTCAGACGCCTATGGGCGGCTTGAACAACTCTTGACAACAGCTTGGCCACTAACCACACGAAAAGAAAGAAGAAAAGACCTAAGATCTAAAACAATACTTGGTGATATTTTGGTACAATACAATTCTGCTTACCCCTTCGGGATATACCTAGACGTGGGACTATGCATGTATGTATGTGTGTAATAATTGGTTCAATGATACATATATATATGAAGTGGTTTGTCTTTCCAGGTGGACATAATATTCCACGTAGCGGCTACCACCAGGTTCGATGAGACGCTCACAGTAGCGACGCTGATCAACGTGCGAGGTACCAGGGAGGCCCTCAAGCTTGCCAACGCTTGTCCTAAATTAAGGTTAGTTTACCATAGCATAAAATTCTCTTGCCTTCGAAGAACAGTCACATTTTGCCAGCTATAGTTTTGGTCTCACGTAATGGGAGGCGAGTCAATTATAGTCTGCCGGGCACAGTTCCAGACTTTGTGCTGTTATTAACATTTTATGACAGGACACGTATATCAGTAAACTTTCTTAGCGCGATTCCAGTTCTAATACAATTCGTATAGAATGTGTAATTGAGTAAAGCGCCATCTCTTATCGCTGGCTGTAATTTCTTCGTATATGCTGTTACTGTAGGAAGTGGTACATAAACTCTTCCTTGCTTAGTGGTAAACGAAGACACATAGAACGGCCAGACTTGGCACAACTATTTGTGAATCACACAAATTTTTGTCCTATGTTGAATTCGACTCTTCGAATTCGAGGTCAAAGATGTGGCTGAAGTCAAAGGTCGTTGCCAACGTCTATCGTAGCCGAGGTCAAAGTCTTAGCCGAGGTCAAAGTCATAGCCGAGGTTAAAGTCGTAGCTGAGGTCAAAGGTCAAAGGTCGTTGCCAACGTCTATCGTAGCCGAGGTCAAAAATGTAGCTGTAGTGTTAAAGAGTCCAATTCCTAGGCCTAGCCCTAATAGTGCCGAGGAGACCACTTAATACACAACAATGTCATAATTTAGTCCGTTGTTAAAATATTTGTAAAGTCCACCGCGGCACAGAAACTATTGCCCTGCCTGTTTATAAAAATAGTAATAAAATCTCGTTTGACAACGCGTTACATAGGTTTTCAATGAAGAAATTTTCAGTATCAGCACGGAGTCTGGAAACAGTCCCAAGAGCAGGCTTGGTAGGCGGCTGTAGATACATTGGAACTAAGACTCACAGCTGAAGAATTTTTTTTTTATACGACTAGTCTCTCAAACAAGCTTACGGCCCACCTGATGGTAAGTGGTCACCGTAGCCTATAGACGCCTGCAACACCAGAGGCATCACTTGCGCGTTGCCGACCGTTTAGGAATAAAAGGAAGTGGGAAGGAGAAGGAAAGGGAAGGTGGAAAGAGGGTGATCGGGCCTCCGGCACTCACACTCACCGACGAAACACAACAGTAGGAATACTGCTATTTCACGTCGATATTCTGTGAGAGGGTAGTCCTTCCTCGGTCGAGCTGGCCCATTCATGCTGAAATCAGCGAGGCTCTACTACTCATAAATAGACATCTGCCTAACTCTTCGGGAATATAGGCGTAAAGATAAGTATGTATTTAAATTTTCAGATCTTTCGTTCACGTCTCCACCGCTTACGCCCACGCTACGGAGAAAACTTTGAGCGAAGAAATTCAAGAGAAGTTCTACTCCCCTGCTATACCTCCAGATACTCTGATTGGATTGGTGGAGAACATAGAAGAGCAGAGGTTAAAAGAAATAGAGGCAGCGTGAGTATTCTTCTTACATTTTTTAAAAAGCAGTGCACTTAAATTAACTCATGGAAGCAGTACTTTCGTGCTAATCACAGTTTATAATTGACACCACAGCTACTTGTTCAATTTAACTACTTAATTATGGACGTTACTGTTAATGATGTTTTCGCTCGCGTTAATGTAGATTTTAAATGTTTTCTATATCCTTTTCTGTACCCCTACGTGTATGCAATTTTTTTATAATGATTGGTTTTAATATTGTTACGCCCAGTGACATCTCTCGCCATTGTGGGAAAGACTCGGCAGTTCCGTCTAATAATTTATTACACCGCCATCTATTGACATCTTACGGAACTACGCAGTATGGGTACGCGAATCGTAGAGAGAACGCTGGCATTTTCTCGAATCTTCGTACTGTTTACATACCGGGTATAGCGTTACTAGAAAATTCTAGAAACGCTTTACCCGCGTATAAATAGAGCGTACACGCACCGCCAAGTCAGTTTACAATCGTAAGTGGTCAAGTGTTCATCGTAGCGAACGGAAGCGGAAATACTACGCAGTTTGAAGCAGTTACAGTGGAAAAGTGCAGTATATGTTGTGTTTTAAATTTAATTGTGTGATTTAATAAAACGTGTTTTAGTCTGTAATATTGTTTACATTCTTATCCGTCGAACCCAGCACGTAACAATATTATAAATGCGAACTCACTTCGCATTTATAATATTAGTTAGGAATAGCTGTTCTGTGTTACAGTTAATTTACTAGCTGTCAGTGTAAAGAACTCGAATCCATTGATATAATTATTGGTTACCATAGCGGCTTAGTTTTATTAACCCCGCCAACTTTGTGTAGGCGTGGCTTTACCGTAGTAATTATTATACCATAATAATAATAATTAATCTGGCTAAAGAGAACTGGCGCGTGCCTGTAGTACTGAGCATTAACGTCCGCAAGAGTATATGGCAGAGCAAGGAGCTTCACGGTAGGTTCTACCAGGCCCTATGTGGGCTTGATGTAGACCTTCTCGCCTCAGTGAACTGGCTACACTTCGGTGACCTTTTTGGGAAAACCGAAGCGTTTGTCTGTGCAATTATGGACGAAGTTATTAAGACGAATAACTACTGGAGATATATCCTGAGGGATGGTACGATTGACATATGTCGGGTGTGCCACCAACCCGGTGAATCCCTCAGGCATATAGTCTCCGGTAGTTCTCGTCTTGCTAACGGCGAGTACTTGCACAGACATAACCAAGTAGCCAGAATTATCCATCAGCAACTTGCTTTGACATACAAACGTGTAGAGGTCGAGATGCCTTACTACAGGTATGGAGCAGAACCAGTACTCGAAAAGGGCCATATCACACTGTACTGGGATCGATCTATTATCACGGACAGGACTGTTGTTGGCAACAAGCCTGATATTGTGGTAACAGGATCAGAGCGCCGTGCAATGATTGTCAATATCACCATCCCTCATGATGGCTACCTCGTGTAAGCTGAGAAGGAAAAACAGTTAAAATACCTGGATTTAGCAAACGAGGTCGTCGATATGTGGGTTGCGGATTCGGCAATCATAGTCGTTACGGTGAACGGTCTGATAGCCAAGAGCCTCGACCAACATCTTAAGAGGCTCGTGTTAGGTGATTGGGTCAAGGGTCAGATGCAGAAGGCAGTCCTCCTCGATACGGCACGCATAATGAGGAGATTTCTCTCTCTGGACCCCTAACCACCGAAAGCTTGGTCCATGTCTCGATGTCGGTGGGTCTCCATAAGTTTTATATTTTAAATGTGTTGATTTTTATAAATATATTTAAAAATGTAATTTTTATTGATTAGTAATATATAAATTTCAATAATATTAATTTATTCAACAATTAGTTTTACAAATTTCTATTAAACTGATTCTAAATAAAACCGAACAATGGTACATTAGTTAAGAGGTTGCCGTTGACAACTGTGCTAATATTAAATTGTGTTACAGTCGTCAGCGCCTTCAGCCTAGAAATAGGATATTTCTTGGTATTTGTTTTACAATGCAAAACATATTCCTAAAAATCATTAAAACAATAAATTGCAATGAAAGTCATTAAATAAACGTATTCAACACAATTAAATCTTCTCCCTAGCCTTTATTATTCCCAAGTCACTTGGGGTCGGCTTTTCTGGTCTAGCCGGATTTGACTGGATGTCAGTTTTTACACGGAGCGGCTGCCACCTGACCTCCGCATCCCGAAGGCTAACGATACCCTACACTTAGACCAGTGTCAGGATGTTAGAGGGTGCTGACTATCCCAATAACGACTGCCATAGATGTTCATGGCAGCCGGGACCGACGGCTTAACGTGCACTCCGAGACACATAATCACAATTAAATATAAAATAAAAAAAATTATAAAATATAAATTAATAATAAGAAACAATGACTCTGAAAGATAGAATAAGGAATAGTGTGATTAGAGAGAGATGCGGCATGAAAGTTGATATAGTGACAAGAATAGAAAAGGGCATGTTAAGCTGGTTTGGGCATGTAGAAAGAATGGACGACGAAAGACTGACTAAGAAAGTTTATAAGGCTAGTGTGAATGGAACAGTCGCAAGAGGAAGACCTAGGCGAACATTTCTTGATCAGATCGGAGGCGTTCTGGACAAAGGCCAGGTTAAGAGCACCTTGAACCGACGGGCATGTATGAGGAATGTGATGAAAGTGAATGAAGCCAGAGAAGTGTGTCAGGATCGTAGCAAATGGAAATTCGTAGTCTCTGCCTACCCCTCTGGGAAACAGGCGTGAATCTATGTATGTATGTATGTATAAATTAATAATAAAATTAGGATGCATTACCATTGAATAATAACAAAAGAAAAATTAAAAATTGATAATAATAATAAAAAGATACATTCATCTATGATAAAGTTTACCTTAGTTTATAGAATGGATTAAAATATAATTACATTTAAAAGCGACGTTACCATTCGGTACAGGCCACAAGGCATAAACGTTTTTAAAAACAAGAAAAACAACGTGGTAACAGCCACACAGCGATACCCTACTGGAAGACTGTTGGACTGCCACGTAGAGTTCTCGAGTTCCCAAGGAACACATCTCTGACTTTTAGAAGTTATGTGTGTATTAAAATAGGTAATAATCGCTTGCTTTAACGGTGAAGGAAAACATTGTGAGAGTTCTTAATAATAATGTTTTCGAAGATATGTGAAGTCTGTCAACCTGCTCTGGGCCAGAGTGGTGGATTATAGCCTAACCCTTCTCAAGCTGAAAAGAGACCCATTCCCAGCACTGCCCAGCAGTGGGACAACAATTAATACAGGGATGATATTATTATAACAGCCTAATATTGTTTCAGTTTCATCAAAGGCTATCCGAACACATATACATTTGCCAAGTCTGTGGCAGAGGCCGAGGTTAGAAGCTGGACTGGAAAATTCCCAGTTTGCATCGTGAGGCCTGCTATAGGTAAGTCTTAATTATATCGGTGTTCTACAGTCCCCTTCAATAAGATGCTTACGGAACAAAGTCCCATTAAAAAGTCTTCTTCCAATATCCCAAAAATATTGTGGCAAATAATGATATTTACTGTCACATAATTGTCTCTGTAACTCGTCAGTTCTAAGTAGACATCTGTCTAAAAACTGTGTAAACTTGAATATTTCATAAGCCTCTGTAGCGATTCCACACAGACGAAGCAGTTTCGACGATAGACAATAGATGGCGCTGTATACAATAAGCGATTCGCTATACAAACCAAAATCACGTAATTGAAATTTACACAGTGACTTGTATATATACAAGATTCTGACATTAACAACCCGGCCGCGGCCCGCCAGGCACGATCACCTACCCTGGTCAGGGGATCATCCCATTGATTTGGAGGGACACCAGACCACGTTTCTCCATACCTCTAATACGTTGTATATGTTACGGCTAATAGCCGAAGTACGGCTACACCTAGTTTTAGCCGGCTACAACTCAAAAGTAACCTAACATAACCTAACCGCATGTGGCCGGCTGCACCTAGTTGTAGCCGGCTAAAACTAGGTGTAGCCGCACTTCGGCTATTAGCCGTAACATATATTATAACTGTTGTTTAATAACGAAGTAAATATAATCGGTAGATGAATAAAATAATTATACATATGGAACAATGTAGTCATTAATGTAGACATTTTAATGGAACTTTGTACTTTCTTGTAAATTTTTGTCTTTGATTCTTATCTTTTTATTTCAGTAATATCGGCATATAAAGAGCCGTCTCCTGGTTGGACAGATCTGAGCTGCGCTTACGGCACAAGCGGGGTAAGTGGTTACATCTTTAATCTAAATACCGATATAATCTATGGTCTTTCAAAATATTTATCTAGACATAATTATATTGAAACTTGTATATGCCTTCACCTGGAGATGAACGCTAACAGCTGCGATACAGTTCACGAATTACTGGAACTGTTAACGTAAACATAATTTTGTAAACCTGTTTCGTTTTAATAAATGCTTTGCTGGCGTAAATGTACATAGTTTAGGTTATGTTGGATTAGTAACAAGTGAAAGGTACCCTTTTCTGCTGACAACGTGGAGCTATGTGAAATTATTGCGAAGTTTTTGAGTTTTTCTGGGACAAGTCGTAATTGACCGAGCTTAATGCTTAATATATTATTCACCGTGAAAGACAGCTATCATTCGAACTTCGGAGCTTACGAGCTCTATATCTATATCTATATATCTACGGATACTGACGACTACCTATAATGAAACGTAGACTCCAGATTGCAGAATGCATATTTGATTTTTGACACCTCAATTAAAGTAGAGAAAATATAGCGTTAACCAATAAAAACTAATAAAATATTTATACAGAAATATAACCAATAGCATGTCCTACAATTCGACGAATCAGGAATGAGTTGAGTTTACGCAAATTTCCGTGCATGGCGCTAATGTTGAAGCGAGCCGTTTCCGAGGAAATGTGAGTTATAAAAAGGGGGTTCTCTCAACAGGCGGCCGCTGCCATGTGAAGACGTACGCGTACTCCGCGCGCGTCTCGTCGAATCGTTGTTTCTATATTGAACACAAAAGTTATTCAAACAGTTCTTTTCGGAACTAATCTTGTTTCTATTAAACAGTCATGGTGTTGGTGTGTCGTGCGGTGGCTACAGAACAATTCCGACCTAAATGACTTTGAAAGGATTTTGTTTTGAAACCAATAGAAAACATTCCAGTTAGGACGTTTTGGAGTCTTCACTTTTTCGTGCACTAGTAACGTATCTGCTTCTTTATACTTATATAATATATATTTTACTATGTTTGTCTTTTTACAGATAGTCACCGGTCCCGCTATAGGATTGATGCATGTGTCATATGGTAACGCAGACACCAAATTGAATATAGTGCCCGTCGATTATGTTAACAATGCTCTTATAGTTGCCGGTTATGAGACTGGGAAAGCTGGGAAAACTGAGGAGCCGAAGATATATGCCGTGGCAAGCGCTAATAATATGCTTTCATGGAGTAAGTATGTGGGGGAACATGTTTTTATGTCCCTCCAACATAAGGGGAGGATCCTCCAACAGAGGCGTAGCGAGGGTGTCAGCCGCCCGAGGCGATATAAAATTTTGCCGCCCGGGCGATATAAAATATTGCCGCCCGGGGCGATATACTATTATGCCGCCCGGGGCGATATAAAATTTTGCCGCCCAGGCATTATAAAATTATGCCACCCGGGGCGATATAAAATTATGCAGCCCGAGGCGATATAAAAATTTGCCGCCCGGGCGATATACAATTTTGTCACACGGAGCGATATCAAATTTTGCCGCACTCTTATTTAGGTATTTCAATTTAAAATACTATTATATAAAGTAATACTAAATAACTTTTCGGCAAGAACAGTCATCATTATTGTATATGTACATCTACCCAGTCCTCACGTTTGTCATTAAATGGCTCAAATATTTACAGATATCATTATTATTTATTGCGAAATTTTGCCGCCTCCTAAAAAGGCCGCTTCTGCCCCCACTACGCTACACCACTGCCTCCGACCAAGCTGGGACAACGTGCCTAGCAGGGCCGCGACCCAACTGTTGACGTCGGGCACTTGTATATTATATACTTAGTCGCTGTGTAAACTTCACTTATCTTATTTAGGATTGTATGGCGAGTGTGATTATAAGCGCCTATTGTGTACAACGCCATCTGTTGTCTGTTATCGAAACTACTTCGTTTGTAGGTGCTCGCTGTTATAAGAATATTTGATTGCTTCTTATACTTAATGTCCAGTACTTTTAAAGAAAGGTTATAGAGGCCATAGTTTCTGTTCCGTGGTTCAAGTTGTGTGAAAAGATATGTGAAGTCTGTCAACTCGCACTGGACCAGCGTGGTGGCTAGACTAACCCTTTTCATGCTGAGAAAAGGTCCGTGCCTAGCAGTGGGATAGTTTAATGCATAGCTGATATCATAATGGATGTAAGCGGCAGTGACAGCCTAATGCGATACACTTGCACTGCCACGCAGAGGTCTCGAGTTCGATACCAAAGCATCTCTAAGTTTTCAAAGTTATGTGCGTATTAAATAGTTAATTATCGGTCGCTTTAAGGGTGAATAAAGACATTGTGGAGAAACCAGCATGTCTCCATAATGTTCTCGATATATGTGAAGTGTGCCATCCTGCACTAGGACTGCGTGGTGGATTATGTCCTCACTTCTCACACTAAGAAGAGGCCTGTGCCCAGCAGTGGGACAGTTTATGTACGGGAGTGATATACCCACTAGTCTCTCGCTGCTATATTAAAGTAATGTTTTTAAATAAACAACGCGATAAAATCCGTATGAACTAGTTTAATTTTAATGTACAGTTAAATGGCGGCTCGGATGTTAGCTGCGAGTGCAGGTGTGCGCAGGTAGGTAGGTGTAGGCAGTATACGGATATAACTCACACACTAAATACAAGACGCGAAGGGCAAGTGCGGGTGAAAGAAAAGGCGAGCGGGGAGGTGCCCTGCCGCCCCGTGCCGCTACGTCCCGCTGACACCTAATATTGGGTTCTGCGCAATAACTCGTACGATGTTCAGAGCCGCCATTAAGTTTGCATCGGACTATACCTATAACATTCGCGTAAACGTAAGAAAATTTATGTAAAAATGTACCTATATAATATTTATAAAATTCTTTTCTTTTTATTGGTCAGTCGTCCTGTCAATCTATGCAAAAATACATTTCACGAAATTAAATTCAATATCAATCAATTTCTTTCATATAAAAATACCATTTGACCACCATGACGACTCGATGGCGTAGTGGTTAGTGTAACTGACTGCCACGCCTGAGGTCGCGGGTTCGATTCCCGCACAAGTCAAACATTTGTGTGCATGAACATAGATGTTTGTCTTGGTCTGGGTGTTTCTATGTATAATATGTATGTATTTACAAAAAAAAAAGGTATATATGTATGTTTATCCATTGTCTAGTATCCATATTACAAGCTCTGCTTAGTTTGGGCTAGATGGTGTTGTGTGTATGTGAAAGAATATTATTATTATTATTATTATTATTATATTATTTAAATTTTCAACATTTTCTGCGGATTTATCGTATCGTTCATACAAACCTTGTCCTGACAATTACATACACAACAAAAAAACAGGCAAATCGGTCGAGCCGTTCATATGTGATGGTCTGTCATACATGTAGCAATTGATTTTTATTGATATACTTATGTAGATATAAGATTGTATTGAGTTATGGAGATACATATAACAATATTCTACTTTCTTTCTTAAATCATTGTTTGTCGTTCTCAGGATACTTAGCTGCTAAGCTATTGGATGTATGTATAAAACTACCGTCCCCAGCGGCCGTGTGGTACTGCTTTGTATTTGTAACATCAAACGTGCCACTGTTCTTGCTACTTACATGGATTCTACATTTTATCCCTGGTTATATAATGGATGGTGTATGTATATTACTAAGGAAGAAACCAAGGTAAGTTTTTCTGTTATTTTGTTATTTATTAAGACAACTGCCGCATTAGGAATAATTTCTGTGTCGCGGGAGACTTTACAAACATTCAAACAACGGACACAAAGAACACCTAGACTCGGAACAACTATTAATGAATCACACAAAGTTTTTTTCTGTGTGCTATTCGAACCCACAACATTTGGCGCATGGCACTAGCGAAGCGTCCATTTAAACCACTACGCCATACGACTGCAGTCTATATGGCGTAGTGGTTTAAATACGCTACCCGTGCGTATAAATGTAGTATTGTATATTTTTATTTTGTTAATATTGTTACGTGCTGGGCTCGACAGATAAGAATATAAACAATATTACCGACAAAAACACGTTTTATTCAGACACACAATTAAATTTAAAACACAACAAACACTATACCACACTTTTTCACTGTACTGCTTCAAACTCCGTAGTATTTCCGCTTCCGTTCGCTTCGATGAACACTTGATCGCTTACGATTGTAAACTGACTCGGCGGTGCGCGTGCGCCCTATTTATACGCGGGTAAAGCGCTTCTAGAGCTTTCCAGCAACGCCGTACTCGGCGTGTAAACAGCACGATGCTTCGAGAAAGTACCAGCATTCTCTCTAAGATTCTCGTACCGTACTACGCAGTTCCATAAGATGTCAATAGATGGCGGTGTAAACTATTAGACGGAACCGCCGAGTCCCTCCCACAATGCCGAGAGATGTCACTGGGCGTAACACTGCCCCCCTCTTAGACATGTTCGTCCCGAACATTGTTGGATCCGTAGTAGCGTGCCAATCGATCCACATGAACGATCTTTGGTGTACCTCGTGGTCCTTTCTGGATCCGGTAGGTGACGTCATTCATCTTAGTGACTATCCGATAGGGTCCATCCCATTTTGCCTGCAACTTAGGAGATTTTCCTTTGCTGCGTGCCGGATTATGTAACCACACCAGCGATCCTTCCTCGAAGCCTTTATTGTTCGCCTTCCGGTCGTAACGGGTCTTCATCCTCTCAGACATCTGCTGACCGGTCTGTCTGATGTGCTCGTATACGTCATTCATCCTGTTGCGCAAATCATTCGCATAATCTGTTATGCTGCGTGGAGATTCAGGTGGGATGCCGGTGATCAAGTCTGCAGGTAATCGTAGTTCCCTTCCGAAGTTAGCGAAAGCAGGTGTTACTGATGTGCTTTCGTGAACGGCACTACGGTATGACAGGAGAAACGGTTGAATGTGTTTGTCCCAATCCCTTTGTTTGCTTTCTACAACTTTTGCCAGATATCTTTCCAGAGACTGGTTAAATCGTTCAACCATGCCGTCTGATTGCGGATGATAAGCGGTCGTTCTCGTTTTGTGGGTACCCATCACCCGGCATGTCTCATTAAATACTTCAGACTCGAAGTTCCGACCTTGGTCACTGTGTATCTCTAAGGGCACCCCGAAACGACAAAAGACTTCGTGGACTAGCTTGTCGGCGACCGTAGATGCCTCTTGATTGGGAATCGCAAACACTTCCGGCCACTTTGTGAAGTAATCCATGACCACCAAGAAGTACTTGTTCCCACTTTGGCTTTCAGGAAACGGTCCGGCAACATCTAAAGCTATACGTTCCCACGGGGCTCCAACATTGTACACCTTCAATGCACCCCTGCTGCGAGTGTGTGGCCCCTTCACGGCAGCACAACTGGTGCATTTACGGCACCATTCCTCAACGTCTTCTCGACAATGGATACAGTAAAATCGTTCTCGGATCTTAACCAGAGTTCTCTTAACTCCCATGTGACCTCCCGAACTCCCATTATGATAGAGTTGTAAAACTTCCGGTACCTTGAGCTTTGGCACGACCATTTGCAGGTGACACTTGTCACCTCGAGCATTCTCCCATTTCCGGCACAGAACTCCATCCTGGATAACCAAGCTTTCCCACTGTGCCCAATAACTCTTGGTGGTAGGGCTCATTGCCGCAATTTCACTCCAGTGAGGTCTCGATACACCTGTTTTCTTCCATTCGAGGATGGGTCTTATGTCTTTGTCTTCTTGTTGCGTTCTCTGCAAAGTTTCCTTCCAGTCTTCGCTAAGATCCGTCCTCAACATCCTCACTAGTCCTTCCTGCTTAGCCTCTTGCCTGACGCAGTGCTTACACTGGTCGGGACACGGTCTACGTGACAGGGCATCCGCATTACCATGTGACTTGCCACTACGATGCTGTATTACGAAGTCGAATTCCTGTAGTTGTTCAATCCATCTTGCTACCTGTCCTTCTGGGTCTTTAAACTGTAGTAGCCATTTCAATGCAGCGTGGTCAGTTCGCAGGTGAAATTTTCGTCCCAACAAGTATTTACTGAAGAGCTGCAATGTCTTTACGACAGCTAGAAGTTCCCTTCGTGTGACACAGTAGTTCCTTTCAGGTTTGGATAGGGCCTTGCTGAAGTACGCTATTACAACTTCATGCTCTCCTTTACGTTGAGATAACACGCCACCAATGCCGGTGTTACTGGCATCTGTATCTACTACAAATTCATGTTCATTGTCGGGATAGCCTAGAATTGGTGAATTACACAGATGTTCCTTCAGCTTCTGAAATGCGACGTCACAGCTCTCATTCCAGCAGAACTTTATCTTATCCTCGGTGAGCTTATGCAGAGGCCGGGCGATGTCAGCAAAGTTCCTTACAAACCGTCGATAGTAGGAGCACAAACCAAGAAATGCCCTGACTTGTGTCTTGTTCTCCGGAACTGGCCAGTCCATGACAGCAATGATCTTATCCGGGTCCGTTTGGATGCCTTCTTCGGAGACCACATGTCCTAAGAAGTTCACTTGCCGCCTGAACAACGCGCATTTCTTTGGACTTAACTTCAGGTTGGCTCCTCGAATCTTCGAGAGAACGCGTTTCAGGTTGCGAAAGTGATCCTCGAAGGTGCGTCCTACTATGATAATATCGTCCAAGTAGACCAGGCAGGCGTCTCCAATCAATCCAGTAAGTACCCGTTCCATCAATCTCTCAAAAGTGGCAGGGGCATTACACAATCCAAAGGGCATGACGTTAAATTGCCACAATCCTTTGCCTGTGGAGAATGCTGTCTTCTCCTTATCTCGAGGATGTATCTCGACCTGCCAGTAGCCACTTTTTAGGTCTAGTGTAGAAAACCACTTCATCCCCGTTAGCGTATCCAGAGTGTCGTCAATCCTTGGCAACGGGTAACTGTCTTTCTTTGTGATGTCATTTAGCCGACGATAGTCCACACAGAAGCGCATGCTGCCATCCTTCTTCTTAACCAAAACCACTGGTGAACACCATGGACTGGACGAAGGCTCAATCACACCTTCTTTCACCATACCCTCGATCATAGTGTCAACTTCATGTTCCCGTGCCACTGGTACACGTCTTGGTCGCTGGCGGATCGGTACCTCATTTCCTGTGTTTATTTTGTGTTGAACTAGGGCAGTCTTGCCTATGTCAGCATCACTTGTCGAGAAGATGTCGGCAAACCGGTTTAACATCGTCTCAGCCTTGTTCTTTTCTTCTCTCGACAGGTTATTCTGGCAGTCATTCAAGAGAGAAGATACGTCGTACCTTGCCCCTTGAACTTTGGCGTTGGTAGGCTGTTCATGGCATCTACGCATCCAAACTGCTCCTTCACAGGTGCCCAATATCGTGCCCTTCTTGAGTACCAGTTCTTTGTCGCTTGAGTTCAGTGCACGTACCGATGTAACGTTGGTATTTCTAGCCAGAGTGCGTGCAATCTTCCATGAAGCATCGTTGTCCAAGCCTTCTATAATTACACATCGATTTTCCTGATCAGAATTCCTTGGTAGACAAACCGGTATGATTGTTTCCGACCTCGGACGAAGTACTACTTTCTTCAGGCAGTACACTTTGCCTGATGATGCGCCCTCCATGAATACTTCTTCTGAGCCACACTTCAATACTCCTTGACTAACGTCGATCTCACAGTGATGCTTCCGTAAGAAGTCTAAACCCAGGATGCAGTCGTCCACTATGTCAGCCACGATGACGTTGTGGCGGTAAATTTTATTACCTAGTTTCATATCCACCCCCTTCTCACCTCGGACGGTTATGTGCTGACCGGTAGGTGTTCTTAGATGTATACATTCATGGTTCCCGTAGTAGTCCCCAAGAAACCGTCTTGCTAGTCGGAAACTGACGACTGTCCGAGAAGCTCCAGTGTCCAATGTCATCTTGCACGGCATTCTGTTAATTTCACCTTCGATAATCAGGCTGTTTCCGTCACACGATTGTGAGATCGAGATCCTTGGGGCTCTCCTATCACCAGCCAGCACCCGCCCCGTAGTCCTGGCGTCTACTCGTTTCCCTGCTGTTGTTGCCCGGCAGGCATATCAGGTGTTTCTTCTACCGGCGACTGGTTACTGCTGCGTGGACTCCTTCGCTTCGGGCAGCTCAACCTGATGTGGCCTCTCTCACCGCAGCTATAGCACCGGGGCGAAGTCGACACTTCCCTGATACGGTGAGCTCGATCATCCCGTCGTACTGCTTCCACTTCCAGAGCGTGGGCTAGGGCGTCCTTCAGGTTTTTGAAATGTCCGAGTCTCACTGCGGCCCTAACCTCCAGGTCTCGGATCCCGTCGGTGAAAGCTTGAACGAGGTTTCCGTCGATGAGCGCAGGTGAGGACTGGTACGCCTTTCGAACCAGCTTCTCCACCTCCACGGCCCACTGCTGCAAGGTTTCACCAACACGTTGCGATCGGTCTTTCAGCTGGGCGCGAAACACGTGTTCCAGATGTGCGTCGCCATATCTCGCTTCTAATGCCTCCAACAGCTTTTCGTACGTGATGTCTTGACCAAGCGCCTCTAACACAGTCAAGGCCTGGTCACGAAGCCCCAAGGTGAGAGCAGTCAGAGCCTGTTCTTGGGTCCACCCGTTCGATTTCATGACGGCCTCGAACTGTATCTTATAGGCTGACCATGACGATGATCCGTCGAATGGTGGGACTTTAAAGCCTCGTGGTGAAGACGCCACAACCGCAGGTGCCACGATTCCATCGCCAGCCTTGAGCCCACGTATCGTTTTCTCCACCTCGGCGATGCGACTTTCGTGGCGTTGGACTTGCTCTTTCACCTCCTTCATCTCCTTGCCAACCGTTGCGCTGAGGTCTTTAAACATCATCAGCTGCTCCTCCTGGCGGCGCATACCCTCCTCCTTATCGCGTTGCAGCTGTTCCTCAAGGCGGCGTGCCTGCTCCTCCTGGCAGCGTGCCTGCTCCTCCTGGCGGCGCATGCCCTCTTCCTTATCGCGTTGCAGCTGTTCCTCAAGGCGGCGTGCCTGCTCCTCCTGGCGGCGTGCCTGCTCCTGCATAAACGCCATCAGAGTCGCGAGGTCGGGGTTCACCGACGAGTGAGCTGCACTAGATGGTTCCGCTTCAGCCGCGGAGTCACGTGATTCACCTGACGTCGGCGAGGGGGCGTCTCCAAAGCGCCTCTGGTCCACATCTTGCTTGCGCTGGTTCCTGGTACGCACCCCTTCCACTTCCTCCTTCGGTAGTACTGGCATATTCTTACCTTACTTCTGACACCAATTGTTACGTGCTGGGCTCGACAGATAAGAATATAAACAATATTACCGACAAAAACACGTTTTATTCAGACACACAATTAAATTTAAAACACAACAAACACTATACCACACTTTTTCACTGTACTGCTTCAAACTCCGTAGTATTTCCGCTTCTGTTCGCTTCGATGAACACTTGATCGCTTACGATTGTAAACTGACTCGGCGGTGCGCGTGCGCCCTATTTATACGCGGGTAAAGCGCTTCTAGAGCTTTCCAGCAACGCCGTACTCGGCGTGTAAACAGCACGATGCTTCGAGAAAGTACCAGCATTCTCTCTAAGATTCTCGTACCGTACTACGCAGTTCCATAAGATGTCAATAGATGGCGGTGTAAACTATTAGACGGAACCGCCGAGTCCCTCCCACAATGCCGAGAGATGTCACTGGGCGTAACAATATAGTATTGAAGCAGTGATGTTCAGTGTTGCCAGACTTAATCTGTACAAACATCGGTATGTTTACACAAACAGCCAGACATAACCTAAAAATAATTGTTTTGGTTTCTATAGCTCATAAAAAGAGCCTTTACAATAATAATTAATAAATTTCTCCTATGTTCAGACATCGACCAGTTACAATGCTATGATATGTACCTATAGGTTAATATATGTATTATTATTTGCATGCCGCTGTGTTGGCGAATCACGATGGAATAAAAATGTATGTAACGTCTTTGTACCGTGTAGCTAGCAAATATACAGGGTATAAATAGAAATATGTGGTGATATTTAAGACTGCGCCGAGCGAAATGTGCCAAAACAGGCGGTCACAGTTAAGTGAATAAAATCAATACTTTTTGTTTAATACAAATATAAAATATACATTTACCATAACAATGAATGTGTTTACAATTACTACGTGTAAAAACTTAAAATAATTAATATTTTCGCCTACAAAATTACGTAAATTTGCATTGATTTTAAGATTATAACAGTAGAAATCTATCCTATTTTACAGCTTAAACGAAACACAAATAGTTATATTACAATTTGTCCGTCCCAAATATTTAAGTTATTGGTTGACAATAAAGATACATAATTATCAAAAAAGCACTTCAAATCCTCCATACAATTTTACTATGACGGCCGCGCGCCGATTTGATTATGCGCCGCACGAGCTCTGTCATTATCTGTCTTACGCTCGGCGCAGTCTTAAGTGTCACATAATTTACAAGGAAAACCTCAAAAAAATATTTTCACCCAATTATAGCATTTTTTTTTATCGACTTAAGAATATCAGCACATTCTAGTCGATATTTAAACAACTAACAGCCGGCTCAGTGACCTCTGTGAACTCGAAAATTATCAGACAAAATATTAATTCATGTTGTAGATTGTTTCGATGTTTTAAATTATCATAAAATTTGTTTTGAAATACGGCACGGCACATGGGCTATATTTCAGATATAAGTGCATTGTGGTCCCAAAATAAGGCCACACCTGTCTGTTACATGCTGTATTAATATATATATACTGTATCTTAATTTTTTTCAGATTCAAAAGACTCTCACGTAGAATGTATAATATATCCCGCGCACTTTCCTATTTCACCACTCATAGCTGGATTTTCTCCGATGGCAACACTGATAAACTTTACCAAAGCCTTTGCGAAACTGACAAAGAGATATTTAATTTTAATACGAACGATATCAATCATGAGGAATTCGTAACACTATGGTACATCGGCTTAAGAAAATATATTTACAAGGACGGACTTCAAAATACCGAGCATGGTTTAAAAAAACAGTTTTGGTTTAGGATCCTGCATACTGTTTTTTGTGTTATGTATTTTTATATACTGTGGCAGGTTATCGCGTTCGTGTATTGTGGTATATACCATGTACTTTCAATTTTTTAATCAGATTTTGCCATTAAAAAGTATAGGGAATACACAAGAAATTGTTTTTGTGCAAACAGTAGGTATCAAAATTATTTACCTATTAAAATATAGGCGTAAGTGATATTTAAAATTCAGATATAAGAAAATGTGGGATATATCGTTATCTCCCTCAGACTGCTGCATTTAAATAGCGGTTACGTCAGCTTGTATCATGCATCCTTGTTCTGTTATTTGACAATTACACCCTACCAGACTTGTAACAGTTGTATCTTATCTTTTGTAGATTTAAAGGATCTTCCTAAAAAGATTGATTTGTATTTTATTTATGTCAAATTTTTTAATAAAGTATGTGATTCAATTAGTCTATTATAGTTTAATTTAAGGTACAACTTAATATCCAACAAATTTTTTTTCTATATTATAGATCGTTTTTCCATACTAATACATAATATAAAGCGAAAAGATTTGATAACCCGTTTGTTTTTTTTTGGAAGGATTTAACGCAGAAACTACTCAACTGATTTTAAAAATTATTTTACCATTGTATGCTATATGTAAAAATACAGTTACTAACATAAACTAATCTACTTTTACGCGAGCAAAGCCACGGGCAAAAGTTAGTGTGTAATAAGGCTTTTATTGTGTGCACTAAACTAACTGTTACGTTACAATCTAGATTTAAATCATTGAGTTACACAGGTAAACAAAATATACTCGCTAGTTAGCTATAATGACTTAGATCTGCAACTCTGGTATCTTCTATTATTGTATACCTACTAATACTACTGCCGAAATTAAATAATAAATAAAGTTATCACCAAAGTAAATATGCAGAACGTAAGCGGCGAACTGGCCAGAGATGACCGGTTCTCATAACTAGAGTGCTTAGAAACCGGACCTTATCTTCTTCAGAAGTAAAAACGAAGCTCCAAGAAATTGGAGAGGTTACAGTAAGCACAAAAACTGTGAGAAGACTAAAACTAGCCGGTATCCATTCACACTTACCTGCCCGTGGTCTTTTCCTTGTCACATAGTATTGCGGAGGAGCTTGGTGATGTCCTTACAACTCAAAGGAAGGATCCTCCTACCAGGCTGGGTGATCGTTCCTGCCGAGCCGCTGCCTAGTTGTGCTGAGTTTGATAGAGTGGCAATTACGTCATCTACTTTTTGTCAACTACAACATATTTTAAATTTTACATACATATGTGGCAACACTACTTGTCTTTGTTCGAAAGTCTAAAGGATGTTAGGGAAATCCCGAAATTTTGAAAACTTCCTTCATTCCTTACATATGTAAGTATAGTAGGAAGTACGAGATTCGCTTATTTTTGCAGACAATAGGGGGGGGGAGGAAGGTGATTAAGAATGCCTAAAATCCTGTTTTAGTAATTCTTAAACGGCTCTATACCCTAGTGAATTTATTGTCAGAATCCACAAAACCAAAGCTGACCAGTCATCACAAGTAGCACCCGTTTACGAGTACACACGGCTACACATCAAGTTAGACACCCTATATACGCATAACTACGATACATACAAAATAGAGAATTGTCGGAAAGGGACAATGCAGTGGTGTCCATGTAATGGTAAGGATAGAGCGTAACAAAAATAGAACGCACTCTCTCGCACGATTCGCATCGTTCAACTTCTAATACTTCAAAGTCCAAACAGTCTAGGTTGATGTGTCGCTGACGCATGGGCCAATCATATTCTCAGTATATTGCAGCTGCGTCAGCCTAATGGGAGGCCGTTGGACTACCACGCAGCGGTCTCGAGTTCGATACTAAGGCACGCACCTCTGACCTTTCGAAGTTCCGTGTGTATTAAATGGTTAATTATCGCTTGCTTTAACAGCGAAGGAAAACATCGCGAGGAAACCTGCATGTCTAATAGTTGCTTATAATGTTCTAGAAGATATGTGAAGTCTGTCAACCCGCACTGGGCCAGTGTGGTTGACTACGGCCTTACTCTTCTCTCACTGAGAAGTGTCCAACAGTCGGACGGTTTATCTACAGGGCTGATATTTATAATTATTATTGATCAGATCGATCAACAAGAGAAAATATGCTTTTTATTTTCAAAGTCGTCTAGGATGTTATTGGTTAAAATAAAAACATAATATTTTGTAATATTATTTAATTCCAATTCCATGTTTTATTTATTCTAATAATATATATTATCATATCTTGTGAGGGTGCCTCGTAGCGACAGAATTCAATTAGCTCATACATATATTACCGGTTTAAAACTATATCAGTTATAACAACTGCTACTTAATCCGCTATGATTAATAACACGTTACAACGACAAGCGTTATTTGTAGAAATGTAAAAAACGTTATGGTTAATATAACATTATGACGGAGCATGTTTTTGTCATTGTCACGGTACGACAGTGTCACGTGACACTTAATGTCACGGAACGGCACTACGTGTCGCATTAACTATGAAATTAAAAAGTACTATGTAATTTGCCTCAGTAGTAGACAGTTGGACTGTGGCAGAGGTCTGATTCTGTGACTTTTCGAAGTTATGTGCGTATTAAATAGTTAATTATCGCTGGCTTTCACGGTTAAGGAAAACATCGTGAGGAAACCTGCATGTCAAACAGTTCTCTATAATGTTTTCAAAGATATGTTAAGTCGGCCAGCGTGGTGGTCTAAGGCCGAACCCTTCTTACATATAGAAGAGGCCCTGCAATGGGACAGTTTAATACAGGTTTGATATTATTATATTATAGTTAGGATAAACGCTATTAAGACATTCCGAGTCTTATAATCAGTGATCAGATACTCGGGCGCTAATATACATAAACTTCACTTTTATTCCCACGAAAGAATAATACGGACATGTAATATTTTTTAGTCTTCTGTTCGTATAAAATACAATAAATTAGTCGATTCGATCACTAATCTGTTAGATAGATAAATCAATTACTTGACCATATTGTGCACATTATCATTTTTATTGATATTCATTCCATTTGTTTTGAATAAAATGAAGATACTAAATCAAAATAACCACTGCTATAATTTCATTAAGTTTGTTATAGTTTTTACAAAATTGTTCAATCCCGGGAACCCGGGATTACTTATTTATTCAGAAAGGAATGTCCACATTATTCTTTCGTGGGAAGAAGTTTAGGTATGTAAGCGCCCAAATATCCGATCACTGCTTATAATATATCCATTTAAATTGTTTTTTATTTAACTTTATTTTTATTTTTCCTGTAGTCCTTTTTAATTCCATGACTGTAACACGAAGCGACGTGAAGTGTCACCAAGTGTATTTTCTGTAGCATTCAATATGGCGCCGCCGAGGTAGTCACAGGAGTGACGTTCCTAAATATACAAGGTTAAATAAAATATTAATAAGCTTTCACCCATATCTTCTTTACATCATACTGAACAACTTCTGTTTTACCACTGTTTACAAAACTCAATTCTTTCACCAAAAACACATATTTTAATTCCCCACTTTACAAAAAACTCTTTCCACCCCGCGCTGTGTTGTTTGATTACGCTGCTGCTTTCTTTTGCGACGGCGTGTAGTCTTTAGTCTTAGTCGTGCGATTAGATTAACCTATTTCAATATTTGTATGACAAAATCAAATAATGAATTATGAAAAGTGGTAGAACAACATTTGTTAAGTAAAGTGTAAATAAGTCACAAGTAAAAGATTATTACTATCTTTTAATTAGCTCTGTATAATTGTCAGCGCGTATTTGTGATCGCACATGTAACTCCTAAACGGCTTGACCGATTGAGATCAAATTTACACCGTATATTAGTTATATCGAGATAATGGTTTATTGCTATCTTAACATGTTTAGCACCACATGTATATGTCCTAGTGCAACTCTCACAGGTCAATGGATATCTGGTTACCTTGCGTAGTCAACTTTAGAGGCCAGGGTATCAGTGAATATACACCGCGCCGAACATTTTGTACCCCAAGTACAATAAACGATTTGTGAGGCTCAGGGCTACAAACTCATATACACAATGTTAGGCGCGGTGTAAATTCACAGATGCACTGGCCTCTGAACTTGACTACTCAAGGTTTATAACCAGATATAGGCAGGCCCATGAGTTGTACTAGGGTGTATAATGACATACACGTGGCGCTGAACGTGTTAAGTCCGATACGTGACACTGTAGTAAAATAATTGGTAAGACAAAACAATGTCCGTCTGACCAGCTAGCTATAACTAAACTCGGATTAAACCGGTGACATATATAAGTTTCGTGGACATTACTTGTAGGTGTAACATTAATATTGCACGCGGTGTCGCTCACGCACCGACAACACACATAGCCTACGATTTAGACACAAGATGTATGAAAAATTCGCCTTTAATAAAAAATTCAATACGTTTTAAGCATTATTATTAATTATTATTATATTTAAATGGAAGACGAGACACGTACAAGTAAAGTCCACAGGAGTGACACCGTTAGTCCACAGAAATGACACCGAGGCGTAGCTTATACAGTTTGTAGCTGAAAGTCGTGGTCATACTGAAGTATCGTAACTGGATAAAGCACAAAAATAATGATAATATCTAATTTTTCATTCTTAATTTTAAAAGAATAGCAACGTGGGTTTATTTCGAGCCCTGAGAGAGTTGCTTTTAATCCCGCTGTTTAGAAAATGCTAATAGTAAACATTTGCTATTGCGCAAAACATTTTTTAAACTATTAAGTAATGTTTGTCGATAATGGTAGATTACAATAAGTTTTTGGAAAGTACGTCCTATAATGAATGTATATACAAAATAACGAAGAAATATTACATAGGACGCAAAAAGGAGTTGTGTGTCATTCATTATGTTAAATGATTAATTTTAAATAACATTTTAATTTGACGTATAATCTAAAACTATTTAATATTTTCACGTTATGATCCTTGAATATGACCAGAATTTTCTGTTACACGATGTAGGCATGACGTTTGTTATACTGGCAGATATCGCTTTACAAATGTTATCAATGCGAACACACTTTAAAATAATATACAAGAACAACGCATGTTTCATCGAATTTTATACATATCTGTGTATATTCATATCTACATATGTATACATTATCATGCATCTTTATAATTCTATAGGGTTATATGAAAAATTTTAAAAACCTTTTACTAGTGTATTTTTTATATCATACTTAATAGCTTTTAATCTAGCACTTTTTACAAAACTCAATAATTTCCAATAAAACAAAATTTAACAACAGCGACCTGGCTTCGCACGGGTAGTACAAAACCGTAACAAATTATACATCAAAACCTTCCTTAAGAATCACTCTGTCTATTAGTGAAAACCGCATGAAAATCCGTTCAGTAGTTTTTGAGTTTATCGCGAACAGACAGACAGACGCGGCAGGGGACTTTGTTTTATAATATGTAGTGAAATTACAACAACGCCTCACCCGCAGTGTGTTTTTAGTTACACCGCTTCTTTCTTTAGCGACAGCGTGTAGTCTTAAGCCTTAGTCGTGCGATTAGAGCGACATAATATATCAATATATATATTATGTATTTTGTATAAAACAATCAAATAATGTATTATGAAAAGTGATAGAACAAGTATTGTTAACACATTCACGGACACAAAACCACTCTCAATAATTTGTGATATGGCACACAAACTTTCCATACAAAGTGACATCACGTCTCGGAACGTATTGCGACACTACACGGTTTTCAAAGTATGTGTTGCGGCAGTAACAGTCAGAAACGTAACCGCCTGTAGGCGGACATTCATACCGAGTGAATTCTAAACCGTGTGTTACAGCAGGAGTGTTTGCTGTGGCTCTATCGGTCTGTATTTTAGCCTAAAACGGCACAGAGTCGTATCCTTCCTATAAATGCTATGGGAAATAGTCGGCCGTGGACGGAGTTTTATTTTTAGTTTATTTTAAATCGCCGCCTACAAACGTAGTGGCATATTACGAGGGTCATAATTCACGTCTCTCGACGTACTGTCCGGGAATGTGTTAAGTAAGATATAAATCAGTTAAGGATAAAAGGTTTTTACTATTTTTCTACTAACACTTTATAAAGGGTCTATATAATGAAGGTTGATGCTTCCATTCGATAAAATCGCGTACCTCTAGCCCTAAGGCATGATTGTAAGAATACTTCACCGAACTGAAAGCGTACAACTCTACGGTAAAGTTACAGCTGACTGATTACATTATACAATGTATTTTTGCACCCAGCATGCAGACTCTACCTTATAACACATCGACTCGGCCTTACATGGTACCTTATATCGTAGTTATAAGACGTTCTTTCTGCCCATACAATAAACGTCATGTGCTTATGCCTTAGTGTCAGACACTACACAATTGTGTCGGACACTGAAAACGCGGTGTCGGACATTGTCTATAGCGGACACCCGCTCTGGGTGTAAGGAACGATCCGGCGAAAACGAACAGAGAATTCGGTCTATCATTTCGGTAGAAAAGATTTAGATACGCAAGGACAGACATATATATCGACACACTCACACATACAAGCAAGCAAGTAATAAAAATAAATAATACGGGCTTTGAAATCCAATGGCATTTGAATTTCAAAGTCTAGTTGATCATCACTCGCGTATAATGACAAGCAAAAAGCCCGGATTGTTCCACTAAAAAGCGCGATTCAAAATATATACGGCCTCGATGGCGTACTGGTTAGTGTAACCGATTGCCACGCCTGAGGTCGCGGGTTAGATTCCCGCACAAGTCAAACATTTGTGTACATGAACATGGATGTTTGTCTTGGTCTGGATGTTTCTATGTATAATATGTATGTATTAACAAAAAAATGTATGTATGTACATATGTTTATCAATTGTCCAGTACCTACCCATAGTACAAGCTCTGCTTAGTTTGGGCTAGATGGTGTTGTGTGTATGTGATAGAATATTATTATGTTATATTATATTATATATTAATATAACGATTTACTATATTCAATCTACTACTAGCATGCTTTTTCTTTTTAATTAAGGACGCGACACAGGCCTTATTTCAAAGGCGGGAGTTGTCCCGCCTTTAATATAATTCCTGTGTCGCGGAGGACTTTACAAATATTCAAACAACGGACAAAAATAACATATGGAGTCAGAACAAGAATTTGTGAATTACACAAATTTTTGTCCCTCGGGGGATCGAGCCCACAACACTCGGCGCAGTGACCACTTAAACCACTAACCCATCCGTGCAGTCAAGCCTTTAATCCACGAGATGCGAGTGATATTAAAGAATAAACAGATAACAAGCAATCTTCTCTACATAAAAATAATATATTTGCCTCATTCTGAAACTTACACATACTATTGCACAACGCAGGTAACATGCTTTTATATACCAGCACAATTAACCTGTATAACCTAACTCGTACATGTATACCAAGTACCTGACACACGTAGCCTACTAAAACTTGGGTTGAATACAAAATTTTTATGTGAGAGTGCGCCGCTCTTTATCCAAATAAAATTGAAACACGAAATTTTCCGCTATACATTTACAACATTTAACCTTTCGACCTAAGAAGCAAAATGTGTCCACCACGCCACAGTCACGACTACATGACAAATTAAAGGATGAAATGGATGCTTGATGCCGAGAGCACGCTTATGCTTTTATGACGTGGCGGTCAAGACGTGAATAACTGTATTCGAGCCTGAATCCTGAATCTAGAGACTTCAGTATAAAAGTAGACAAAATTACTCGCCAATGAACCGAATTCTCCGTTTCAATGTTCGTTTCGTCGCCCCTCACACCAAGTATAGTGTCACATGACGTGACCGACAATCGGTCTCTCATGGCCGACACTTGGCCCACCTCGGTCCGTCGGTGACTACGCGAGGTAACTGTACGTATCGAGCGCAGCAGGGGCACGTTCCAAGTATTGCTTGTCGATTAACGCTTCGATGCACTTCTTGATCATGGCTACAGAAGGGGCGAATGAGCCGCGAGCTTGCGACACTACTTCTTGAATCAGTTCTGTGTGTCGAAGGACCTGGACCACAGAAAAGACTAATTTTAAGAAAAAAAAATAAAAAAAAAATAAAGACGATTATCAGGAAAAACAGAACTAATTGTGAGTCAGTTTGAGTTCTAAATGGTACCTTTGAAGTGCTACTCACCTTTCTTTGCTTCATGATCCTAACGATGGCGGCTTGTAGGTACATCTTGCGATCATCGTCACAGTGAGCCGCGCTTTCGGAACCCTCGGCGCCCGAACCAGAACCACCCGAGCCACCACTTGATGTGCCTGACACATACAGATACATATTATTAGACCTGTATATAAACTGTCCCACATTCATCACACAAATAGGTTGTTATTTTGTTAGTAGGATGACTATCATAATTTACAACTCGACTCGATGACTATCATAATTATGATTGTTGCTTTTGTTGAAGTGATTAACAGACACTTACAATTTGCGTGTAGTGTAAGATGTTAGAAGGCTAGCGAAGAGCAATTAAAGCAGCCATTTACGAGTTAATAATAAATATATTTTAATGTAATTACAATAGCGCAGACAGAAAGCATAATAAATTAACGTAGAAGCAACGCAGGTATTTTTACACAAAAACAATTAATAATAATAATAAACGATCACGCCTGGCGCTTTTTAACAGACTTCAAAAAAAGGAGGAGGTTCTCAATTTGATTGTCTTTTGTTTTTAACCTTATAACTTTTTTCTAGGTAAATCGATTTTGATGATTCTTTTTATTTGAAAGCTGATGCTTTCCATTTGGTGTCATTTAATTTTAAATAAGAACTGACCATAACTTTTCGAGTTATCCCGTATTTAGTGGACTTCGGCTACATTGATGATGTTCTCATTTTTTGCAACAACAAATTAAACAACTGTGTGGAATGGTTTAGAATGCCCTCGTAGTATTTCGAGTTAGCCCCATTCTAATTTGGTGATGTTATGATAAAGATCTTCAGTTTTATGCAATGGAATTGTTTAATAAATGACAGCAAATCTGTCGTGATTGCTACAATCACAAACATAATATATGTATATGTATTGTTTACACTATTCCAAATTGGTTTTTGACAGCATTTAATAGTATAGGGTTATGTGCAACTGTTAAACTCAACAAGATATATACAAAAAAGCTAATAACAACATTATTTATATAATAAAACTTTTAAAATGACGCTAAAGGCATTAGGCATCGGAACTCCGGAATAAAACATAATTATCATCCCAACCGTATTTGGAATTATCACGAGATGCACTATGGGCAAAAATGACTTAAACGGTATATTGTCCCGATTTTTCCTGACCAAAACATTTTTCAAGTAAGCCCGCATTTTCGATAGTCCATTCTTGCGCTCTTCGCAAGTCTCTTTTGAAATGGCTCTAGACGTAGATTTCCTATTCTAAAATGGGCGTTTCTCCCTTTCCTCGTTTGTCTCATTTAAACAGCGCTGTCTCATATGAGCAGCGCGTTTAGTAGAGCTATCCATATTCAGACAAATAAAATCAGTTATCGAACTTCAGATTCACTTAAAACCGAGAAATAAACAAAAAGAAAACTGACTTCAGAAAATTATATTCTAAAACAAAGGATGCACTAATAAGTTAAAAATAATTGCGTATTCTTGTGAATAATTAAATTATTGTTATTTTCGGAGTCGGCGTCAGCCGCCCGCGCCGCGTGCTGCGTCTATGTGTGTAATTGTGCATGTCTATGTTATGATTATAGTAAAACATCTCATGGTATGTAATTACAAACTTACCTTGGCTGACACCGACTCCAATATTAATTATGGTTCGGTCTTGATAATTTTTAATTGAAGGCCGGACCTTAAAACATTATGTGCGCAGCGGCCATGTTGCGCAGGCGGCGTTCGAACAATAGCCGGTAGCTGTAGATGTAGCTAAGCTCGCTAATACTTTCCACGTATATAACATCACGCCATGTATGACGTAGTATCTTATGATCCTTTGCTGCGATGTAATGGATCACCTTACTCGCCTACTCTCCACACTTTACTCATCTAATATAAATAAAAAGAGAGAATAAATATAGTATAAAGAAGTAGTATGTGAGTACCTGGGTGTGCGGGCGCGTTGGCACAGGTGAGCCGCAGCTTGGTGCGTTTGCAGCTGAAGGCGAGGTTGAGAGACAGTGTGGCGTCGGCTGCCGGCTCGCCCAACGCGTCACCCACGCCCACGTCACCGCTCGCTAGGAGTAGGCCGGCGTCCAGTAGCGGCCGCAGGTGGCGAGACCAGGCGTCATCTCCTATACAACATGACTTGTTAATTACTGCATCATTGATTCAACCAAAGCTTTTGACTGAATCTCTTGATATTTGCTTAGCGAAAATCTGGCAAATAGTATGCCTATAGTTATTTTACGTATTTTTTTTTAGGTAGTTGTGATTGGTGTAACTATGAATGACAACGAAAGTTAAAACTTTTGGAACTCCAGATAGTTTATTAATAAGAGTGCCACAGGGCACTCAAATGGGACCATTGTTATAACTATTGGTAACCTTAATAGAATGCAATTTTTGTGATCACGAGGTATAGAGTAAAACCTTTATAGAACTTTATTATATATTTGATTCTATTTAAATTATGCAAGATATTTTATAAAGCTTTTGACCGAGTTATTTATGACACTTTATATCAAGTAAATGTTTGTTAGGATATTTTTGTACACGTGTGAATCTTACTAAGCTTCTACATACATATTTACATACATAGATTCACACCTGTTTCCCAGGGGGGTAGACAGAGACTACGGATTTCCATTTGCTGCGATCCTGACACATTTCTCTGTCTTCATTCACTTTCATCACATTCCTCTTACACGCTCGTCGGTTTAAGTTGCTCTTAACTTTGCCTTTGTCCAGAACGTCTCCAATCTGATCGAGAAACGTTCGCTTAGGTCTTCCTCTTGCGACGGTTTCATTCACACTAGCCTTATAAACTTAGTCACTTTTCTCGTCCATTTTTACATGCACAAACCAGCTTAACATACCCTTTTCTATTCTTGTCACTTTCATGCCGCATCTATCCCTAATCACACTATATTCCTTATTCTATCTTTCGGAGTCACACCACATATGTTTCTCAGCGCTCTCATTTCTACAGCATTTATTCTGCTCTCATGCTTCTTTTTCCATACCCAACTTTCACTTTCATACATAAGTGTAGGCACTAATAGTCCTCTATGAACAGTCAAACGTGCCTTTTCATACACATTTCGACTGTTCATAAAAGCGCTAAGTTTCTATTAATAAAGGCTTCTATTATTACTAAGCTTCTATTTAATAATTATTGAGAGTGTTTTAAAATAACTTCTCTGTACGATATAAATTACAGGCAATTAAAACACAAGAGTGCCACAAGGCATACACATGGAGCCTTCCTAATACTTTGCTTGTATCTTATCCTGGACATATTGCAAGGTACACTTACCTAGCTGTAGCGCGTCACGCAGTTCGCGTGCAGAGCTAGTATCAATGGTCTCGAAGCTGAGCAGCAGCGCGCACTGCGGCGTGGTGGCGCTGATGTGGCACACGCGCGGCGTGTAGCGCGTGCGCAGTTCGCCCGTGCACAGGTGGTGCAGCCACGCCAGGCGCCGCCCGCTGAACGACGCGCGGTAGAACGCCTCGAACAGCCGCGCCGGCCTCTCCAACTGTTGTGGGGGAGCCAAGGGGGCCATAGCACCGCCTAAAGGCCACGCGCCCGCTTGCAGAACCTAAGAACAAAGTTTTATTACAGCTACAACTGTGTTGTCATAAAGAAATAAACATAAATCTTTATCCAGCACACATTGTTATGACAGGTTACAGATCTGATACAGTAATGCAGCAACGAAGAGCAATAAGCTAACAATTATTATAATACTAAAGATAGCTAAGGTTATCCAGTGTCACCTTCTCAAATGCCGCCAAACATAAATATCTAAATCATAAATGTCATATCACAAGGAGTAAGCGACAGTACTGACGCTTTAGTTTTATATAGTCACGCGCAAGTAAGCAATAGCGCCGCGGGACAGTCGTCTCCTCGCAACAACTCAGGTCGTAGCTCAATATGTATTGATTTTATATGTAACCAATGAATATATATCCATATCAACCATGAAGCATTTCATTTAGACAATCATATAAGAACACATTAGTTTAGCCCTACATAACTAAATTTGGCCATAGAGAAGTACATCGTTCTACCGTTTTTCTGGACTTATAGCAAGCCTTTGACACGATCTAGCAAGACCTTTTATATACCTACTTTTATAGGGAGCATACGAAAGTGTTCAATAGAAACTAAGACGCTAGAACTAAGAAACATATTTATTTTATAACAAACCTTTTATCATTATGTCTTGATATGGTTAAGCTGACAGATTAAATGCAAAAGGTGTACCCCAGGGTACCAATTTTGTACTGTCAGCTTCATAAGTAGCTGAATAATGATATCATTTTATGAATTAAAATACTATATAATTACTTCAAGGATATAAGCTGACTAGAGACCACAGCCGGTGTAACCTGGTCGAAAATTCAAGCATTAAAAGGTACTTATGTATTAGGCATGATACCGCCTCATGCTAAAACACCGAGGAGATAAATGACGTACCTGTATCGAGAATCCAGGCGTGGTATTGGCGTGTGTATCGCGTAGATGTTGCTGGAACTTAGCGTTAAGGTCTGCTGACACAGCAACATCAGTGAACATGCGGTGCAGCTTGTTCGTGAATTCGTAGCCACAAGCCGCCTTCAGACGGTTTATCATCGCCTCTTCCTAAACACACAACCGTAAAAAAAATGTAAATGTTTGTGACTGCCTCGGGAACTGGATTTTGATCGGATAAGACGTTACAATCGAGAGGTCGTGAATTCCAATCCCACCTATTGGTTTACCGATGTTCACTTCTAATACACGCATTCTAGCTTAGCTGGAGGATTTAACAAGATTTTTTTATAAATACGGTACGTTCTAAATAAAATATAATTGATTTATTTAGATTGACTGGCTAAGTGGCGAAGCTACCGTGTATCTGAGATTTGAGGTCCGATTTTCAGGTCAGGAAGTGTTGTTGGAGAGTTCTGTCAAAAGTACAACGATCTCCCTAGGCTATCGCTGCCAACCTGAAGTGGGCCAGCGCGGTGGAGTATGGCCTAACCCTTCTGACAAGATGAGGCCTGTGCCCAACAGTAGAACAATTTAAGGTAAGTATGGCTGATGGTATACCTGTTCCATGCTGGCTGAGAGCTGATGAATAAGTCTTCTGGCGAGAGCTCTTGCGTAGTATTTCTGGAACACGTCTTTGTCGTCGACGTATTTGAACACCACTATGGCGGCCGCCAGTTTATCGTCCACATCCGTTTCGCCAGACCCACCTATGTACATGTGTCTATTATAAATTACTACAGAACCTGAATAGGGTAGTTGCCTATGTTTGATTTTGTACATTGTTTTACACACAAGAGCAAACAGCAATAAAACAAAATATTTTTGTGTAAACAGTATGAAAACCAAAATCTTTATTTATAAATTTTTCTATTTGTACGAGAATTACGGAAAAATTACAGCCGAAATGAATGAGATTTTCACAATGAATAGATTAGTACTTGCCTCCACTGCTACCCCTCTTTCTTAACAAACAGTCGCAGTATCTGGCGAGTAGTTCAGGTGCGCGTGCACAACTGTCTGACGGGCCACGGGAGTTCACCACTGCACTGCAAGCCTGCCAGTAAACAGAACAGTTAAAATATGACTGACAGGATGGCGTCGCGCGCCACTGCCACTGCGCCTAATGTTTGGGTTCGACATGTGATCAAATAGATAAAATTAATTAATAATACTACCAGCACGCTATAGCCTATTATTTAGTAAATATATTTGTTTACTAAAATAATACGCTATAGCGTGCTGGTAGCTTATGACATAGAGAATACGCGAGACATATAAGTATAAATACGCGAGATATATCTCTATCAAATAGAGACATGTGCCGCGATGGGCTTTTACAAACATTTAAACAACGGACACAAAGATCATCTAGACTCGGAACAACTATTTGCGTATCACACAATTTTTCCTCCCGTGTAAACACACAGCGATAGGCGGAATGGCAGTGATAAAGCGACCACATTAACCACTACGGACTCCGTGCACTCAAATGAGTTGATTTGTTTAAGCCCGATTCCTATACCAAGAAACATTCGTTTTAGCTACAGACAATAAAATTTTGACTTATTTTCCATAGTATCAAAAATTCACTATCTGTAGGTAAAACGACTCATTTCTTGACTATAGACAAGACAGGTAAGAAAAAAATCTATACATATTTTTAGTATTTTTATTATTCTCGCTTAATTAAAATTTGTGTGATCTACAAATTGTTGTTCCGAATCTGGATGTTCTTTATGTCCGTTGTTTGAATGTTTGTAAAGTCCCCTGCGATACAGGAATTATTCCTAAAGCGAGAGTTGCCTTTTTAATTGAAAAATAAAAATTTGTTGGTTCAAAAGTCATAGCTAACTCAAGTACGTATTTACCTTATCCAACGCGCCGATAAAGGCTTGCGCTCCACCGAACACATCGGCGAACAGCTTGCTATACTTCCCGTGAAGCGATAGCATCGCATTCACGAAGTGTGTGTGTGCCTGTAATAAACAGTTTTAATTGTAAAACCCAAATCAAGCTGATGTCTTAGGCCGAACTTAGAACGAACATTTTCTAGATTGAAATGTTCTGCCCGGCCCACTTCCTTTTGTGGTCCACTTCGTTTGTGTACTAGGGTGATATAAATAAAACAAAATTGACCTTTTCCACAGGTGAATTTTCAACATTTTACATAAGTATAATTTTTGCTTATAATACTATCCACGGATAATCTTAACACGGCAATTCAACGAGTGGGTGAGGGGGGCACAGTTTCATCTAGTGGCAACAATACAAAAACCTTTCTATTAAACTTCTATTTGACGTAAATGTCATTGAATGACGTTTACTATACACCCTCTAAGAATTTCTACGTTTATGGAGATATTCAAGTATTACATTTTAGTCATTCTTAACGACCTCGCAATACTCTTCTGAGCAAAAAAAAAGGAGGCAAATCTCTTACCCCCCCCCCCTTTTACCCTAATATGTTATGTGTAAACATTGGTAATTCACATCTCTTTTTATTATTGCCTTTTAAAAGGACTACACCCCTTCTGATAGTAAGCAGTCGTGTAGTCCACGAGCAGACCCCCCACACCACGTCCTTTATGTCAAGTGGTGCCGAGGTCTTTACTTTGACGGCCTAAGGAGGTCTTCCTGTGCGAAATTCCGGGGAGGCATCGAGGCATTCTTACGAAGTTAAAGTCAATCATCGATTGTTTTTATTACAAAAATGCGTAATGTATAATTACTAAAACATTTTATTCACCTATCTTATGCTTCCGTCATCTTTGTACGTTAAATCTTTAGTAACGAGAAGGTGTCCGTAAATTCCTAAGTCAATAGCTGATGCTTATCTATATGTTACCGACTGTCAACGATGGTTGTCAGCTGACGTGTACCAGCTAATAGAGCAGCTGCTAGTTGGTACGTCGTTACCACGTCTTGGTACACATGATGATCTCTCTTTGTAACTTGCAGATTTAATTGCCTAGTATTTTTACTCAGCTCACATCGAATCTTGATTCGATTCGATTAATTAAAAAACGATTTAGTTCTTGATTTCGTGGAGTATCGATTAAATACGAATCGATAGTGGATTTTAGTGAAAGTCTTTGAGTGAAAATCGATATGCGCACATATACTAGGGTAGTATTGTGTAACGCACCTCATCCTTGTTGTGCGGCGCGGCGAGCAGCGCGTGCCCGTCGGCGGCGGCCTGCGCGTGCGCCGCGTCCACGAGCGGGCGCAGCGCCGCGCCCCCTAGCGGCACATATACTAGGGTAGTATTGTGTAACGCACCTCATCCTTGTTGTGCGGCGCGGCGAGCAGCGCGTGCCCGTCGGCGGCGGCCTGCGCGTGCGCCGCGTCCACGAGCGGGCGCAGCGCCGCGCCCCCTAGCGGCACATATACTAGGGTAGTATTGTGTAACGCACCTCATCCTTGTTGTGCGGCGCGGCGAGCAGCGCGTGCCCGTCGGCGGCGGCCTGCGCGTGCGCCGCGTCCACGAGCGGGCGCAGCGCCGCGCCCCCTAGCGGCACATATACTAGGGTAGTATTGTGTAACGCACCTCATCCTTGTTGTGCGGCGCGGCGAGCAGCGCGTGCCCGTCGGCGGCGGCCTGCGCGTGCGCCGCGTCCACGAGCGGGCGCAGCGCCGCGCCCCCTAGCGGCACATATACTAGGGTAGTATTGTGTAACGCACCTCATCCTTGTTGTGCGGCGCGGCGAGCAGCGCGTGCCCGTCGGCGGCGGCCTGCGCGTGCGCCGCGTCCACGAGCGGGCGCAGCGCCGCGCCCCCTAGCGGCACATATACTAGGGTAGTATTGTGTAACGCACCTCATCCTTGTTGTGCGGCGCGGCGAGCAGCGCGTGCCCGTCGGCGGCGGCCTGCGCGTGCGCCGCGTCCACGAGCGGGCGCAGCGCCGCGCCCCCTAGCGGCACATATACTAGGGTAGTATTGTGTAACGCACCTCATCCTTGTTGTGCGGCGCGGCGAGCAGCGCGTGCCCGTCGGCGGCGGCCTGCGCGTGCGCCGCGTCCACGAGCGGGCGCAGCGCCGCGCCCCCTAGCGGCACATATACTAGGGTAGTATTGTGTAACGCACCTCATCCTTGTTGTGCGGCGCGGCGAGCAGCGCGTGCCCGTCGGCGGCGGCCTGCGCGTGCGCCGCGTCCACGAGCGGGCGCAGCGCCGCGCCCCCTAGCGGCACATATACTAGGGTAGTATTGTGTAACGCACCTCATCCTTGTTGTGCGGCGCGGCGAGCAGCGCGTGCCCGTCGGCGGCGGCCTGCGCGTGCGCCGCGTCCACGAGCGGGCGCAGCGCCGCGCCCCCTAGCGGCACATATACTAGGGTAGTATTGTGTAACGCACCTCATCCTTGTTGTGCGGCGCGGCGAGCAGCGCGTGCCCGTCGGCGGCGGCCTGCGCGTGCGCCGCGTCCACGAGCGGGCGCAGCGCCGCGCCCCCTAGCGGCCGCAGAAGGGTGTACATGCGCCGCAGGTCCGCGCGCCGCTGTCACACACACAGACAGATTCAATAATGGCGCAAAACATCTATATCTAACTAATTTGTGGTAAATAATACCCACAATGTGACGTGGGTGTAGTGTGGGTGTGGCTTGGTTGTAGTGTGGGTGTTGCGTAGGTGTAGTGTAGGTGTAGCGTGGTTGTAGTGTGGGTGTTGCGTAGGTGTAGTGTGGCGTAAGTGTAATGTGGCTTGAGGTGTAATTTGGTGTGGGTTTGATGTAACATAAGTGTAGTGTGTCATGGCTATAGCATGGCGTGGATATAGTGTTGCGTGGTATAATGTGGCGTGGATATAATGTGGCATGGATGTAGTGTGGCGTGGATGTAGTGTAGCGTGGTGTAGCGAGTGTAGTATAGCGTAGGTGTGGCAAAGATGTCGTGTGTGTAGTGAGGCGTGGTGTGATGTGGGTGTGGTGTGGGTGTAGTGTAGGTATGACGTGGGTATGACGCAGATGTGGCGTGGGTGTAGTGTGGCGTGGGTGTAGTGTGGCGTGGGTGTATTGTGGCGTGGATGTAGTGTAGCGTGGTGTAGTGGGGCGTGGTGTGGGTGTAGTGTGCTGTGAGTATAGTGTAGCGTGGTATAGTGTGGCGTGGGTTTGATGTGACATGGGTGTAGTGCGTCATGGGTATAGCATGGCGTGGATGTAGTGTTGCGTGGTGTAATGTGGCGTGGATGTAATGTGGCATGGATGTAGTGTGCCATGAGTGTAGTGTAGCGTAGGTGTGGCGTGGTGTAGTGTGCGTGGTGTGCGGCGTGGTGTAGTGTGGATGGTGTGTGGCGTGGTGTAGTGTGGGTTTGACGTAAGTGTGGCGTGGGTGTTATGTGGCGTGGGTGTTGTGTGGCGTGGGTGTTGTGTGGCGTGGGTGTTGTGTGGCATGGGTGTTGTGTGGCGTGGGTGTAATGTGGCATGGATGTAGTGTAACGTGGTGTAGTGAGGCGTGGTATAGTATGGTGTGGGTGTAGTATGCCGTGAGTGTAGTGTAGCGTGGTATAGTGTGGCGTGGGTGTAGTGTGCCGTGAGTTTAGTGTAGCGTAGGTGTGGCGTGGGTGTAGTGTAGGTGTGGTGTGGCGTGGGTATGGTGTGGCGTGGATGTGGTGTGGCGTGGGTGTGGTGTGGCATGGATGTAGTGTGGGTGTGACGTAGGTGTAGCGTGGGTGTAGTGTAAGTGTGACGTAGTGTGGATGTGATGTGGGTGAGGTGAGACGTGGGAGTAGTGTGAGTGTGATATAGGCGTGGCGTGGGAGTAGTGTGGGTGTGATATAGGCGTGGCGTGGGTGTGGCGTTGATGTAGAGGTGTGGCTCTTATGATTGTATATAATTGTGGTGTGGCTGTAATGTGATTGAGGCTGTTTTACATTGTGGCATTATAGTAATTTGTAGCAGTTCTTGTAGCAGACTCACCTCGTGCGCATCAGGGTCGTCAGCGGCGGCGTCCCGCATGAGCTTGTCTACGGTGGCGTGTAGCGCGGGCAGGTGAGCGGCTACGGCGGCGCGCTCGTAGCACCCGCGCACCGCCTCCGCTGACGACGGGTCTAAGAACCGCGCACCTAGCGACACCTATAAACAACAAAATGGCATTCTAACACATAGTCTCACGCTTTTATTTTTAAAAAGGTAGGCATGTTTGCATTTCTCCACATTTTTACGCTCCAACAAATTTTCGACGCGTCTTATTTAGTAAGCAAACAAATTATGATAAAACCATTCAGCTATTGCATTCACAGTATTTTCAATTTCTCATAGAGATGATAGGAAAAATAAAGTACCACGTACCACAAGTAACAAGTAGACTTATATTATACTGTCTATAATATCAGTAGCAGCTCGGCGCTAGGAATTTGGCGATGTTATACAACCCGTGTTTTAGAAACTACATAAAGCCGTTGGTATTTGTAGTAACTTCTAGAAAGCTTTATCTATTTACTCAATTATACAAGTAAAATACTATGCATAGTTAATCCCAGAAGAGGCAGGCAGAAATGTACCACACCAACATTTTGCCAGATATAATGGAGCAAGCTTAAGCCTTTTACCGGCTACAGTACCGAGATACGCGCTGTTAAGAATTTCTGGACAGATAAACTCAATAATGCCTAACCTGAAGCGGGAAACATATAGAGGCACCATCTACAGCAGTTCCATTTAATACCGAAACAGTCAAGGATGCAACTAATAACATTTACAGTAGAGAGCCGTATGGTAGTATTTTTCAAATTGTTTTCAAATCTAATAGAAAATTTATTGACCTGCGTATGAAACACAACCTGAGTCCCGAGTTGTCATGATAATAAATATACAAGGTCCCAAGGGACGTCCACACAGTACGACCGGCGAATGATCTGGCGCAGGACAAATGGCCGTACCTGCTTGCCGAGTCACGGCGATGTGTAACGCTCCGAATCTTTTAACTTCGAGCTACTCAGAATTTCATATCAGAAAATGCCAATAGCTCTTCCTTGGCAAGATCTGGGATTCGTATATTAGTCATGATAATCATAGGACAGATTAGAACAAGAAACATACCACCACATCTTAACACTTACTTCTCGTTCCAGTTGCGCAAGCGCATGTTTGGTGTAGTGCGCAACATCGCCCGTGGCGAGTAGCGACGCAGCCAGCCGAGCGTGGGACGCGCACGCTGCGGACAGGTAGGGCTCCAGCACTAACTGCTGGTAGAGCTGGAGCGGGGCTCGCACACGAAACGAGCGAACCTGCGGGGAAACATTAGCTATAGTATAAACTAATATTATTAAGAGCAAAAATTTGTCTACTGAAATTATATTTAATTTGTAATTTAAAAATAGCAGTAAGTTTCTTGCAGGTATATTCTCCCTTTGTTGAACCTTGCAACTAACCTATAGTCCGTTTGAAATACGAAGTCCCATTGGAAAGATGATCGTTGAACAGCAATAGTGAAGACACCGTTTCAATCGATATAGCACGAAATCGATTACCGATTCACTTTACAAACAAACTGTAATCGTGGGTTTAGAATCGAAACAGAAACGATAGAAACCGGAAAATCAAAAAGGCCAAGTTTAGCATATTGAAAGAATAGTTACATCAATGTTACCTATACCGTGTTTATTTGTAATAAAAATTCTGGCTTATCCTTAATTAATTCCAAGTATGACAAACTTACTTCATACTTAGTATAGTATTGAAATAAACGTGGTATAACAGATATTGATTGGCAAGAGGGCTACTTTTTAAATACCATGAGATATTTAAACCATACGTCTAATATCGCATCTCCAAATCCATTTTTTAACAAAGAAAATATATTAAGATTTTGCAGAATGGGGTTTAAGGTATGTTGCAACCTAATAATAATTAATATCAAATACAAATTTACAAAAGTATTTCTCGGACAATTGTTTTTACCTTGAATTACTTCGATTTCATCCGATACATACTGTTGCGTCGTTATGACCGAAAGAAAAAATATCCTAGCGCGTAACTATGGTATTGTAGTAAAATGTTATATTATTGTGATGTTTAAATTATTTAAATAATTACTTTATTATGTTTCTGAAACAATTATATCAGTATATTGTCTTCTATTTACGCGAATATTATTCATTGAAATTAAACTGCTATATACGGATTTTATCGCGTTTTTTATTTGACACTTTATTACATAATTTTGAAAATTTTACTCTACTACTACTATTAAACTTTACTAATTTTTAAGCTAATAAAATTATTATTAAACTATTTAGATTTAATTTATTTTTACACTTTCCCCGACGTTTCGGTTGCTTTTCAGCAGCCATGGTCACGGGGAGACTAAGATGGCAGTTGTAAATAAAATAGTTTAATGATAATTTAATTAGCTTAAAAATTAGTAAAGTTTAATAGTAGTAGTAGTGTAAAAATTTTCAAAATTTTGTAATATAGTGTCAAATTAAACAACGCGATAAAATCCGTATATAGCAGTTTAATTTCAATCAATTATATCAGGTTTTGTATAGATTCAAATTATTTTGAAAGTCTTTAGTACCATACGTAATCATTGTTTATTTCAACAATTTACATGAAATGTGCAGTGTTCCGTGCTATGAAGTGTCAAAAGGAACTTCGTATTTGAAACAGACTACAAATGTAGCTTCAATAACATAATAAACTCACTAACCAACATATTTTGAAGTATATAAGTGTTACTTTGTTTCCGAAATGAATAATTTTAACTTTGACTTTGTTAGTTATCGATTAACTTAGAAACGACTGAACCGATAATGATAATTCTTAAACTATTGAAAAACTACTTTATTTAGGAGTACCATAGGCTATATCATAAACGTAATCGAAATTGCAGGGACAGCTGGTATTCAGTATGAATCCCTTCAAATGTTTAAACTTAATACTTTAGACACGTGTGTATGCCTTTATCATTAGACGAGACTTAATGATAGGCATACACACAATATTAAATTGATAAGTATCGTTGTATCGTTATTTCGACTTTCGGTTCAATAGGTGGCGCTACTGGAAAAATTGAAAGTCGCAAGCGTTTGTTGCACGGGCCACCTATGTAAGTTCCATGAACTTTACGTTTTATGTTAGAATATAGGCACATTTTAGAACAGACTCAGTGGTTGTATTTTATTCCCTAGCCATCAGTGCAGTTTCGTGTACCTATTTACACCACAATACAAGTACTACAAGGGTGCTTGTACATAAATAAATACGTAAGTTTTTTGTAATAAAACGAATATCTGTGTAGTCTAATAATAATAATAATATTCTATCACATACACACAACACCATCTAGCCCAAACTAAGCAGAGCTTGTACTATGGGTACTAGACAATGGATAAACATACATATATACGTTATTTTTTTGTAAATATATACATATTATACATAGAAACACCCAGACCAAGACAAACATCCATGTTCATGCACACAAATGTTTGACTTGTGCGGGAATCAAACCCGCGACCTCGAGCGTGGCAGTCAGTTACACTAACCACTACGCCATCGAGGCCGACTGCCTGAGAGCAGTAACTGATTAAGTTTTAACGATTTGTTTATTTACCAAATTATCTAGCTGTTGTCCACCTCTTCGTTGCCTTTGAATTTGGAAGTAGGTAATTGATTAAAACTCGACTTTTAGGCTGCTTGTCCATTGAAGCAGAGCGGGGCTGCGGAACGAAGTAACGGAGACATATTAACCAATAGGATTGCATACTGGAGCGGAGCGGCGATTTTATGCAATCCTATTGGTTAATATTTCTCCGTTTCTTCACTCCACAGCCTCGCTCACTTCAATGGACAGGCAGTCTCAGGCGGCATATCAAGATGAAACATGCACCAGTTTTTAAGTTAGACCTCCTGCAATACAACTTTGAAGACCGTATTTAATTTCGCGCAGTACTTTTTTATTTTATTTTTATTTATTTATTTATTATTATTTCTAAGTATATGGTACATTAGGGTCATATATATCGAACATTGATTCACACATACTACCATTGCTGGTGTAGAAATATTAAAATTATGATTTCATTCCTTGAGTAAACAATTAATTAAGTATAATGAATTAAATTAATATAATATTTCAGTTAACAATAAAAATGTCAGAATATTATTAATTAAATTACAATGTCAAGGAATGGTATAGTAATGTTAAAATATTAGTTACAACGTGAGTAAATATTTATAAATTAAAATTGCAGTCAATAAACATTTGTTAATACAATTCAAAATTTGTGATTAATAAAAATTCATTTACAGAGTAGAAGCACCTGTCTAAAAGAAACGAAAACATTTTACTTTTGAACTTATTCGTCGGTAACATTTTAAATTCTGTTGGTAATTTATTATAAATTTTAATTGCCATACAATATATATTTCTACTAAATAAGTTCAATCTTTGGCTAGGTACACGCAATTTACCATAATTCTTTTTATTTAGTCTGTTGGAGACCTGTTGATTCAATTCAAATAAATAATGGTATCTTTTGACAAATAAGCATATTTCTAATATATAAAGGCAAGCGAGTGGAAGGATGTTTAATGCTTTAAATAATGGTCTGCAATGATCTAAGTAGTCTGCTCCGCACATAGCCCTAATACATTTTTTTTGTACCAGAAAAGCTCTTTGCATGTCCACTGAATTCCCCCATATATAGATTGGTTTACGTGATGCGCGTACAAACATACAGACAGAACATGTACAGACATTGACCAGTTACAATTTTATTATATATATAGATAAGTTATTAATAGAAAGAATAATAAAATATAAGTCATTTAACTACCCACCTGCACAGTGCTGTGAATAGCCTCTCTCAGCGTGGTAGCGAGCGCAGGGTCGGGGGTACTTTCTCGTGCGGACGCTAACGCACTCACTATACGCCCCGTGAGTGCAGTAGCCAGGGGTCGAACCAGCACCCGCTCCCAAATCTCCAAGCCGAGTTCTCCCACCTGCAAAGAAACTATCAAATTATAGTACAGAACCTTATATTTTTCTATGACCTTCAACCGTCCTTCTTTTACAATCTACCACACTACCATTCTCTCAATCTTACAATCTACGACACTATCACTCTCCTACTCTTCCAATCTACCACACTAACATTCGCCCACTCTTCCCATCTACCACACTACCATTCTCCCACTCTTCCAATCTACGACACCACCACTCTCCCACTCCTATAATCTACCACACTACCACTCTCCCAATCTACCACACTAATATTCGCCCACTCTTCAAATCTATCACACTACCGTTCTCCCACTCTTCCAAATTACCACACTACCGCTCTCCTACTCTTCCAATCTACCACACTACCATTCTCCCACTCTTCCAATCTACCACACTACCATTCTCCCACTCTTCCAATCTACCACACTACAACTCTTTCAATCTACCACACTAATATTCGCCCACTCTTCCAATCTACCACACTACCGTTCTCCCACTCTTCCAATCTATCACACTACCGTTCTCCCACTCTTCCAATTTACCACACTACCGCGCTCCCACTCTTCCAATCTATCACACTACTATTTTCCCATTCTGCCAATTTCCCGTGTCTTTACCATGTCACGACTCCCCTACTCACCCATTCTTCTACTGAAATAATATCCCACTCACTTGTTAGCAAATTAATTATCTCTGCCTCACAAAAATTTTTTTCCATACTCCAACTCGCACTTGGACACAACCCATGGTTACAAAAAATAAGACAACGGTGTCCCACTAGGCTATCGCTGCTCCTACTGGACTATTCTGCTTTCATAAGGAAAAAAGACGTGCCAGAAAAAAGCCAGTGCTTTTATATTTAATACAAAAATATTTTTGTACCGATTCCAAATACGTTACAATCACAATTAATTTTTTTTACAGTAGTTACCAAATTTTATTATTTCTTTTTGTGTACCTATGTTATTCTTGAACTGCCCCTATGTTAGTAGCGGATGCGTGGGATGCTTTAAATAAAGATGAGACTCATCTCGTAACACGGTACCTCTAATTGTCGCGCGTCATGCTCGGGGCACGAGACTGTTGCCGCGGTCCCGTAGATTATCTCCGCATCTGATACCTGCAGAAGAAATGTAGTTTATCAATAACATATATAATGTCCTCGAGACCGAATTTCGGTCACGGCGGCCAATCATAACGGAGACTGGCCATCTGCGCAGAAGATATTATAGTGCACAAGTGTATGCAACACAAGTGCACTCTCCGTTCCCGTGTCACGAGGAGAGTGGTAGCCCTCTCGATCCCTCCTTCCGAGCGGTGGCCGACGACATATAAACAAGACCGCGCCGAGATGTTGGCTCTCTCCGCCGCGCTGCCTACTGAAGATAAGTGGTCCTTTCTACCCAGGACCACGTAACAAGCCTTCATCTTAAACCACGCCCTGAAATACCACTAAATATCTAGTCGAGTTTAATTGTAGTTCTGTTTATTCTTATACACCTGTTGTAAGTGAAAATATATGCTTGTTAATCGCGTTGTTCATCTTTAATTTCAAATAAAATCCTAGGTCAACGACGCCTCTAAAGCGGGTTGACTAGCATAACGTTACAATCTTGAGAGTTAGGGAACAGAGAGTGCACTTGTGTTTAGGTAGTAAAGCGAGTAGTTAAGGCGTAAAAGTGTAACAAACAAACAAACTCACATTCGCATTCTAACAAATATTATAAATGTGAATGTGAGTTTGTCTAATACGCTTTCACGCCTTAACTACTCGACCGATCAGAACAGGACATACTTTTCATCCAGAAAGAGTGCTGTTACTAATCTACCCTAGGTTAACGCGAGCGACGCCGCGGGCAAGAATTTCAGGATTTCTTACCTTCTGCCGCTTCACGTGTTGTAGATTCAAGTACGAGTAGAGACTGTTGAGGTAGGCGACGCCCTGACTGTATTCCCGCCACGCAGACACGTATCTGAAGATAGAAAATAGAATGGTTACCAAGTTGGTAATACTGTAGTTAAGTTGTCATAACTCATAAGATACTGATAGATTTATGCATTCACTTGTACACAGGGACACGTCAACCTAGACTGTTTGGACTTTGAACTATTAGAAGTTGAACGCTGCGAATCGTGCGAGAGTGCGTTATATTTTTGTTACGCTTTATCCTTACCATTACATCAACACCACTATGCACTGTCCCTTTCCAACAATTCTCTATTTCGTATGTAGCGTAGTTATGCGTATACTGTATAGGTACTGAGCTATCTAGCGATTGTTACATCACTACGTATTATAAAATAAAGTTTGCCGCCGCGTCTGTTCACGATAAACTCAAAAACTGCTAAACAGATTTTCATGCGGTTTTCAGCAATAGACAGAGTGGTTTAAGTGTTATAAGGAAGGTTTAGGTCTATAATTTGTTCTTATGGGCCAAATAACGCTAAGAACATTTTCACGATCATTCTAGCGAACGCTGTATTCAATACTCGTCAAAAAAAACATGCGTGGCTGTCTTTGGGGACTGCCGATAGAAGTGAAAACTAAGTAACTTGTGAATTGTATCGTCGAGCTATTAGATTATTATTTCAACAGTTGTAACATTCTGAAAACTGATTATTTTATTTTCGATACGATTAAATCTGTTTTTTAACGATTTAGAATTATTTACTTACAAAATAATGATAATTTTAAATTGCGGTAACAGTACCTCTGAAAGAAAGTTTTCTGAATCACAACATTTTATAAGTAACTAGTAGGTTAGTTTTATAAGTAACTAACCTACATAATAATAAATAGAAGATTTTTATTTTCTTATTCTTCTTCTTTTAAAAGAAGAACAACCATTGAGAAATCGTGACTTTTAATTACAATTTATAACAACAACCTACATAATAATAAATAGAAGACGCGTCTTTCTTTATTCTTCTGCTCATAAAAGAGGAACAAAGATTTTGTCAGCCTCAGTTCTAATGACAATTCATAACTATAACCTACATAATAATAAATAGAAGACGCGTCTTTCTTTATTCTGCTCTTAAAAGAAGAACAAAGATTTTTCAGCCTCAGTTTCAATCACAATTCATAACTAAAACCTACAAAAAATAAATACCACTCCCTTTATTCTTATTTAAAAAATATAAGAATATGGATTTCGGCCATTGATTCAGAACTACAACCTATAGAATAATAAGCAGATATTTATTTATCTTTCGGTAACCACTCTCTTCACACTAATTTAAAAAAAAATATAGGTTTCAGGCATTGATTCATAACTAGAACCTACAGAATATTTAACAGGCATTTATTCTTCTTTCTATAATCTTATTTTTTCCCAATCATCTTTAAAATTATTCAATACCGTTAACAGAATGATTGTATCTATTTCCATATTTTAGTCAGCCGGCTTTGTATACCTATATATTTCGCTTCTACCAACCCCTCCGGGGAAACAGCGTGATGTTGTTACCTGGTAAGGAGTCCATCATTATGGTCGTTGTTGTCCAGGGAAGAGGTTCCTCTCACACGAGCCAGAAGACCAGACACATGTTCTTCTAAAAAGATTCTGTAAACAAACAACAAAAGGGAAGCCGACTCAATTTTTTTTATTAATTACTATATTGTTTACAATAGTTACATCACCCTAACTTCAGAATACAAAGAATGTTTGAAATCAACTTAAAAATAAATACGATACAGGGGTTTCAAATCTGTTAGTAGGGATGATTGTCAAACGACAGAAAAAGGATGCACGATACAAACGATGACGTAACCGGTATCTAAGCGTTGCTGTCCGAAAGAGATAGCGAGATATCCCCACTAAACGCCCACTTCTTCTTATATTCAAATGTAAACTATAAATTACTTCCTTATTTCGCAAACAATTTTGACACTGTTTTCACAAAAAGATTGTGTTTGATTACTATTTGCTCTTGTATATAAAATAACTACTTAAATGTGTCCGCGGTTTCACCCGCGTTTATGATTACTCCGCCGCTCCTGTGGGTTGTAGCGTGATGTTATATAGCCTAAAACCTTTCTCAATAAATGGGCTATTCAACACTAAAATAATTTTGAATTCGAACCAGTAATTTCTGAGATTAGCGCGTTCAACCAAACAAACAAATAAAAAAACAAACTCTTCAGCTTTATAATATTAGTATAGATGTACAAAATCAAACATAGGCTACTATCCTATTATTTCAGCATGGACGTTCTAACAGATAGACCCAGGGTCTAAAGTTAGGCCAACGAGACGATAGCAAATATCTAAACATACGTTTCTTTACTAACGTACGCTACGACAGCAGGCAATAATTATGTTTGTTCTTTTTCTCTCACACGCAAAACGTGGGAGAAGTAAAAGGAATGGTTGTCGTCATGCCACGATGTAATTTAAACCTTACAGCTCAGAATATAATGCTTAATATTCCTTGCACTGTAATGACATATTTCTCCCGCCCGTGCAGCCGCATCCCACGAGTGAGATCTTATTTGCATATTTTTTATGAGTAAGTAAAGTAATGGGAAATTGGCGGATGCGAGGGCCGAAAGCAATAAGGTAATGGACGAGGTAGCAGTAAGGTAATGGAAGAGGTGGCAGTAAGATAATGATAAGTGGGAGTATGTAATGGGAGGTAGGCAGAGATGAGATAGTATACAAAAGTTATAAGAAAGTGAGAGTAGGCATAGTAATGGAAAACTGTAGAAAGTCAGGCAACAAAAGCAGTAACCAGGATGTGGGAGTATGTAATGGGAGGTAGGCAGAGGTGTGATAGTATACAAAAGTTAATAGAAAGTAGGCGTAGATAAAGTAATGGAGACTGGACAACTTAAGAGGTCATAAGCAGTAATCATCCTGGTTTCCTGCCGGAAGTATACAAAGGCAAATAGGCAGAAGTGGTATAGTATAGAAAAGTTAATAGAAAGTGAGTGCGTGTGAAGTAATCAGTTATTGGAAAAGATATAAGGTCAAAAGCAGTCTCACTTCAACCAGGATGTCAAGTTGTGGCAAATAGGAAGAAGTGTAAGAGGTCTAAAGCAGTACCCAGGATGTGGGAGTATATAATGAGAAGTAAATAAGATAGAAAGAGGCAGCGTACTCACTTGGTCTCGTCGTAGAGTCTGTCGGCGAGCGGCTCCGGGTGTGCGACACATAGCGCGTAGACGTCAGAGAAGCGAGTGTTCCACACGGAGCGCTCAACCGAACGGAGACCTACCACCCCGGCCACCTGGAACCACAACATCCTTTAGACTGCTGTTATACGACGCAAAAATATTCACTTTTACGAAGGTTAAGGAAATTTGAATCTTATTTCCTAGAGAATAAAAAGAAAGAAATAAATCTTTATTACTGCACACCTACAAGGTGAGCACAATGTGTACAAAGAAACAGAAATAAGAAAAATAAAACGGAAGAAAATTAAAAAAAAAACATGTGAGAAACGGCAATGAATTGCCGTAAATCTCAGAGTTCGAAAAAATGGTTCAAGTAATATGCAAAGGTCACGCGATACCACGCGACCTTGAGGTCAGAGGTCAAAGGTCATTGTCATTTCGGGGTATAACGACTATGCCAAGTCGAATGGCGTTGACCGCGAGTTTCTAGCTCTTACGGTTCTTGAGTTGAAATATGCTACTACATGACCTTGAGGTCAGAGGTCAAAGGTCATTGTCATTTCGGGGTATAACGACTATGCCGAGTCGAATGGCGTTAACCGCGAGTTTCTAGCTCTTACGGTTCTTGAGTTGAAATATGGTACCACGTGACCTTGAGGTCAGAGGTCAAAGGTCATAGACATTTCGTGAGTATATCGACTATGCTGAGTCGAACGGCGTTGACCGCGGGTCTCTAGCTCTTACGGTTCTAAAGTTGAAAGTTGTATAACAGACGGACGGACGGACACAGATGTTGTATAAGAGTTTTTTCTAACTCTAAAAAGCACTTCAAATCCTCCATACAATTTTACTATGGCGCCGATTTGAATATGCGCCGCACGTGATCTGTCTTACGCTCGGCGCAGTCTTAAGTTAAAACTCGCCGCTCGGATGCTTCGTTGCGTATCAAAATAAACTCGCCCCTATGGCTTACATGTACGCGTTTATTGTAGCAACGATAGCCCAGTGAACTGTTGGACTGCCACGCAGAGGTCTCAAGTTCCACCCAAGGCACGTATGTCTGACTTTTCGAAGTTATATGCATATTGAATAGTAAAGTATCGCTTGCTTTAACGGTGAAGGAAAACATCGTGAGGAAACCTGCATGACTAAGAGCTCTCCATAATTTTTCGGAGATATGTGAAATCTGCCAATCCGCACTGGGTTAGCGTGGTGGTCTATGGGCTAACTCTTCTCACACAGGCCCGTGCCCAGCAGTGGGACAGTTTATATACAGGGCTGATACGTACTTGACAGAAAATCCTAGTAAAATTTTGCCGGCCTTAGAAATTGGCCATTTGGTTTGTTCCTTTAAAAGAAACGCGTGCACTAGGAATTGTTCATGTTTACAAAGAACACTCAGAATCGGAACTATTATTAGCTAATCACACATTTAAATGTCGGCATGGGGATCAAACCCAGTTGGTTAGTAGTGGTGTGAGTAGTCGCCTCGCCAATGCCACTGCACCGAGTGCTGTGGGTTCAATTCCCACACTAGATAAAATGTTGCGCTATTCGAAAATAGTTGTTTTAAGATTAGCTGTACTTTGAGTCCGTTATTTGACCTAGGGATGTTGCAAATATACGCATCCGCATACGCAATTGCGGAGCTTCCGCATCGATTTGGACATCTGCATCCGCATCCGCAATAATCAACGCAGATGTTAATGCAGATGCAGATATAGAGCAGCTTGCGACAAGAAAGAAAATGGGTGGGCCGATGAATGGCGCGATGATTCTTTAAATGAAGATGAGAATCAAGAAACACTAGAAAATGGTATAGCTACATTCATGAACCTTAGCAAAACAGGCTTGAACCTGCAGTGGTGATATTAGACACATTTTATTAAATAAGATGCACAATTTTTATCAACATCCGCATCCGCAATTGTGGAGCTTCCGCATCGATTTGGACATCCGCATCTGCATCCGCATTTGCGGATGTGAGCGTTTAAATATCCGTATCCATGCGCGCATGTCAAAAAATCTGCATTCGCAACATCCCTGATTTGAACGTATAGTCCCCCGCGATACGTTAATAAAAGCTACTGCGGATGACAACTTAATAAAAAAAATAAGCAAGGTTTCTGGTTTGGACAGAGTATTTTTGAGTTTCCTGTACCAGTCCGGAGTTCAGCATGGTAGATTACGATTAGGCAATAGGCTCGCCTTCATTAGAATTCAAACATAGGTGGCGCAATAATGATGGTATACATCCATACCTACCCTTTCACGGTAAAATCCGTTTTTATAATAACTGTTGGGTACCTACCGTTTCTTTGAGGTGTGCCCAGGTCTCCATGAAGTCCACATTCCTCGGCTTCAGTGACATCATCACAAACACCTACCATGTACCTGCAACACAACACATTTGTTATAATTTTTTTTTAATAATGTTTGGACAGTAACGTTCCAAGACCAGCTATTGATATATTTTTTTTAGTGACCATTCGATTTGGTTTGGATTTAACATTGGAGTTGCGGTCAATAGGTCGCGGGTTCGAATACCACCCATTGCACTACCGACGTGAGCCCACTGCTTATGTTAAGATAAGCATTCTATCTTAGCTGGAGGGGTTAACAAGAATACAAGTAATTTCAAACAAACTACTTGTTAGAGATATATAAAAAAAAATATATTCATTATCATTGATTCATCTATTCAGTAATATTTATATAAAATTATATAATATTTTTTATAAAAGGATTTTATGCCAATACATATGATTTTTATCTATATATTAATATGTGAAGCAAAAACTTTGTACCCCTTTTAACGAAAATTGCGCGGACGGAGGAGTACGAAATTTGGCACAGTTCGAGTTTATATGGAAAATGAGTGGCGAATCATAATATTTTATAAAATATGCATTAGAAATACATTAAATTAATTAAAAAACACTACACGCACACAACCATGCATTTGACACAGGCAGTCAAATCGCGTTCGTAGTAGTTCGGCTGATGTCGTATAATTCTTCGTAACCATGGTTACATATGTATGTGAAATAAGTGACTTAATGAAATGTGATTATAAGGGTAGTTATTATAGATAATAAAACCTCAATAACGACCAAATTTAAAATTTAAATCAATTATGGTCGAATTTCGATCACTTGGCGACCGCTCGTTATTATAAATAAATCATTGATTAATTTAAGCAGACTGCCTTCGTGGTATGGCTGTAAATGCAACTTTTGTGCATTAGGTCTCATGTTCGATATCTGGATGTTTTATTAAGTTTTCTTGTCTAGAAATTGTCAGTAGCTACACAAAGTCTATATTTATGCCCGGTAAACAACAGTAGATTTGTCCCCTATTATGTGAAAACTAATAACTTGTTTTTGTGGGTACAGTCCCACAGTGAGCATAAATTTGTGTGAGCCACAAATAATTGTTTCGAGTCTTTAAGTTACCGGCGATACAGGTATGATTGTGTGCAGGTGTTGTCTTTAGTTTGGAAAATTATAACTGTATGCTGCATTACATATGATATGTAACAATTTATTGTCTATTGCATCTAACAAATACATGACAAAGTAAGTGTTAAAAATGCATTTAACACATTCAATGCCACCACTATTTTCTAGTAATTCCTAGCGATGCCGCCCTATATAAACGGAGAACACGCTAGACGTGCCCTCGACATTGCAAAATGAAATTACATGGACACGCTAGGCGTGTTCACTGGCACTGTTTAAAGGTAAAATCACAAAAAGCGATATTTCGGCTTCAATTGTACTGATTGTTTAATCTTTCTTGCGCTACAGAAGATATATTATGCTTATAAAAGTGCTATTGTTTGTGAAACTTTAATTATGGCAGGAAATAGATTTCACGGTAAATAATTATCGTAATTTGATCAGAGAATCTCAACATTATATAATACTAGCTGCCCGGACAGACTTTGTTCTGTCAAAAGTAATTTCTCTTTTTTTTATGTTTACTTTATCACTAAGGGGTATAAAAATAGATAGTAGCCGATTTTCAGACCTACTAAATATGCATATAAAATTTCATAAAAATCGGTCAAGCCGTTTCGGAGGAGTATGGTAACTAACATTGTGACACGAGAATTTTATATATAAGATAATAAACACCGTCTAGCCCAAACTAAGCAGAGCTTGTACTATGGGTACTAGACAATGGATAAATATACGTATATAGTTTTTTTTTTAATATTTACATTTTATACATATAAACACCCAGACCAAGACAAACATCCATGTTTATGCACACAAATGTTTGACTTATGCGGGAATCGAATCCACGACCTCAGGCGTGGCAGTCGGTTACACTAACCACTACGCCATCGAGGCCAACAGAATTTGTTAAGTACTAATGACACATTTTGTTTGGTACTAATGTCAAGTTATGTTTTTTTAGGAAAAGTAAAATATGTTGTCCTTATTATGTTCTGATGTTTACTTTCAGATGCAATGCAATCATCCTTACTTACAACAGAGTCGATCCATACAAAAAATTAAGTTTTATTCAATTCTGTTGATTCCGTGGGCAACTCACATTTGACCAAAAATGTTTATTGAGTTTAAAGATCAAACTTAGCTTATAAATACGTTTCTAAAATGTCCTAATAGAGATTCTATATTTTTGTTTTGTGTACCTACTTACTATGGATGCAGATTTCCACACATTACACCAGTTAAAAAACGAACTAGTGTAACTTCATTGCTAGGCATCGTATCAACCTGAAACATATACTAGACTTTAAGTTAGCCCAGCTAAAATACAACTATGAAAACCGTATCTAATTTGGTGCAGTAGTTTTTGCGTGATGCGCGAAAAAACATACAGACAGAAAGACAAAATATCTAAAATCAATTTTTAGCTCAGTGGAGTGACTAACAGACTGCAATGCAGAGGGTCTCGGGTTCGGCCCACTTCGCGCATCTCTGACTTTCGGAAGTTATATGACTTTTTGACATTATGTGCGTATTGGATGACAATTATCGCCTGCTCCGTGCCTCGGAGAGCACGTTAAGCCGTCGGTCACGGCTGCCATGAACATCTATGGCAGTCGTTATTGGGAAATCAGTGCCCTATAATATCCTGACACTGGTCTAGCCTTAGGGTATCGTTAGCCTTCGGGTTGCGGAAGTCAGGTGGCACCCGCTCCGTGTAAAAACTGATATCCAGTCAAATCTGGTTAGACCAGAAAGGCCGACCCCAAGTGTCTTGGGGAATAAGTAAGGCTAGGGAGGAGAAATTTTTGACTTCTATTAGTTTCATAGAGATCCTTCATATCAATCTTCTATGTACAGACATTCGTTCAGTTGTAATTTTATTATATGTATAGTTAAGCATTATTTTATCTGTCAATACATGAGGTTGAGAACTCCTATAGATGTACACGCATGGGGTGTCCACGGAATCACATAATAAATTTTTATGATAACATAAAAAAATGTATATTCATGCCACTTCGAAACTCTTTAGCTTATAGCATGTGGTTTATGCTCCGAACACGCCTGGCGTGATCGCGGTATGGTGATAAGGATTAGTAAGGACACTCTAGGCATGTCAGTGGTACTGAATGTGTTAAGTATACCAGAAAACCATTGCTTACTAAACATCATAATAAACATCCCTGACAGTTGATATCCTCAAACATGCTGACATTGATTAAGGCATTCTTTCTTTAGCAGCAGTTGCCTAGTGAGAGACCGTTGGACAGCCAAGCAGAGCTCTCAAGTTCGATGCCAAGGTGCGCATCTCCAGCTTTTCAATGTGCATATTAAATAGTTAATTATTGCTCACTTTAATAGTGAAGGAAGACATAGTGAGGAAACCTGCTTGTCTGAGAGTTCTCCATAATGTTCTCAAAGATATGTGAAGTCTGCCAAACTGCACTGAGCCAGTATGGTGTACTATGGCCTAACCCTTCTCACACTGAAAGGCCCATGCCCAGCAGTGGAACATTTTAATATAGGGCTGATATTTCTTATATTATTATCCTCAAACATGCTAACATTGATTGAAGCATTGTGTTACTTTAATTGTAATTGTAAGTTAACCTATGTTTCCAAGGTTTAAGATACTAATTTACTTTATATAGTATGAACATTCTAGGATTGCCATGTACCACAGGTATCTGTAATTAGGATTGTGTACTACCAGATGAGTAAAATACATATTTGCTATATATGCTATAGTACTAGAAGCAAGAAATTAGACATCACTTTACTTCATTAAATATTGTATGGACGTCAAGTTTAGACGCAATTATTTTATCGTCCCAATATGGTTGAGCTGACAGGTTAAATAAGTAAGGAATAAATATCAATGGCATACACATAAGAAATGCTCACTAATATTTTAAATATTAAAGCTTGTGAAGATGTTTCAGTATTTGGATTATATTTGGAGGTTGATTGCTCAAAAACACATAAACCATAGAATATATTTGAGTGAAACTAGACTCATTTGCATGATAGAGTTAATTAGGGCCTAACAAGGTCCATAACTGTTACTAAACCTAACTAAGATCTTTTAAACATAATACAGTTGACAATAGTTTAAAATTGAATGAATAATACTATAAGTAAATGCAAAAGTGAACCGACCTGTATGTTATTGTTTCATCACAAAATCATTGACCTAAATATTATGAATTTGTATGATTGCTGAAAAATTACTTAAAGCAAACAGGATTTAGAAGAACATAGATAAATTCACCTGTGTTAACAAATTTTCTATAGGAATTTAACACGTACTTGTTATATCACAAGTAAATAACTACAATTTAAATTAATCTTCGATTTATGACAGCAGCCACACAAGATGTGTATGTTTATGAACGTAATAATTAAATGTAGTTTTTGCTTCATCATGCTAAACATCATCTAAATGCAAAGGCCCTTTGTTTATCACAATAATGTCATTATATTAGTGATAGAAACAAATTAATTCTTAAAAACACAGCCCAGATGTGTACACTCATTACAAATTGCATTTTAATTACTTTGTCCGTAAGAATTCTCGTTGTAGGAATTGTTTATATGGGTCATGTCCAAATAAGCAAGTCATTGTTGTCGGGCTCGTGTACCGACTTCCCGAGGGTACCGGGGTGCAAGGTCGGCACCTTACAGCTGTTACAACCCTGTGGAATACTTCGGCAGAGGTCGAGGCGACTGACATACAAGAATAACCCGTAAAGCACCTAGTCGGAAGAATCGTAACATTATGTTCGATATCGATACGCCAGAGTTGGCAAGCTGACAAGTTCGCAGCATTTACCGCGCGCACAGCACACGAACCCGAAATTACTCAGCGATAATCGCACAAAACAAAAATAATATCTAACGTAGCAATGACAACCATATCGAAATATCACGAAATTTTAACGATATGTGTACTTACCTCAGGCTTAGCGTATTGCTCCACTATACGACACGTTAATTGACTAGGATATTGTACAATATTCAGCTTATTTTCGCAGTAAAATTAATCATAATCAAATAATAGCGAGTTCGCAAATCCCACAGCACTTTGATTTGAAGTTTAGGTCTGATGTTGCCACTGTAAATAAATATTTGCCAAAGCATTTCGTTTCACTTACGTAATCATTTATTATAGATAGTAAAATGACAATATCTTCGGAAAGTAATTTTTAGGATATAAATTATCTTTTTAATTATTGTGGATTTTTAGTTTATGTCACAAGTAGACCGTTACAGAGCACTCTTTTATTTACTTTATCGATTTCACGAATACGTATACTAACCACTGCTAAGACGGTTTTCTGTGACGTAAACTAACCTAAACACATAAGCAAGTGTTTATATTGTAATATATACGCCAGACAAAAATGTATATACTGCGCAATTGCTATCTCATTGATATATCTTTGCATATACATTTAAACCGACAGAGTTAAAGTAACAGATACATGCAATCTGATTTAAATCAAATAAAATTAAAATTAAATTTAAAAAATATAATATAAAAGTAACCCTTATATACAAAAAAGGTTTTGGTAAACAATATTATTTTTATATTTAAATTACTGTAATAAAGGGATTATTAGTCCCGTACCTAATACCTATTTTATTAAATTATTTATAATTTTGAACGATAATAAACTTAGGTATGTTCGCTAGGAGGGTTTTTGGGATATAGTAAACTGCACTCATAATTTTTTTCGTTTAATTCATAAATTATTCAGGGATTTCGATTATTTGTTTTCCCATAGATTCCAATCCTTTAAATTGCATGCTTATGCGTTGCTTACCTTACATTCAACAATGTATAGACATACATATTATGTGGGTGGGTACATAGTCTCATACTTATATCCGCTTGAGGTAGGCAGAGGTGTTTTACATCCTGAATTCGCAAGCTACAGTTTAAGGTAATAAGGGCGAACCTATTGACATTTACTGGGCACAGTATCAGACGTCTTGCTGCTACCGAGGATTTCTTTACTTAATAACACTGCCAGCCTGGGAATCCAACCCGCAAACTTATGCACAGCAGCCGCATTCACTACGGCTGCGTCACAGAGGTAGTATATACAAAGAATAGTAATTATACAGTGTGGTAAGCACCTCATTAACACACAACCTTTCTTTTACCCGGTCAGAGCGCAGAGATGAAATACTTTTTGTCGCATATTTTGTGTTCGAAGCGCCAAACTGCATATTGGAGTACGCATGGTTTCCTCGAAACGGCAATCCACCAATAGAGCAATCCGGTATTGTCAACTTTTATCTATTGTAATAGTAGAAGGTGAGTGATTCTAGAGTGCGTGGTGAGTTTCTCTGCACAAAGTGAGTTTCTCTGCACAAATATTTCATAACACACCATTTAGTGCATTTGTGGCCTCATCGGTTGTAGTCGCTGATGTTTCAGTAAGTTTTAATTATTTTGGAATCATTGTATATTAGACCCTATTACGGGTACAGGTAGAATAATAAACAACAAATTATACAAAACAGTTTATTACAATTCCTTTAAAAATCTCTCACATTTAATAACACATGCAAGGTGCGGCGTAGGCGCACGGAGCAGCATAGGTCGGTGGTGGCGGCAACGCAGCGTAAGACACGGTAGGGGCACACGGGGCGCACGGAGCGTACGAGGCGCACGGAGCGTACGGGGCGCACGGAGCGTACGGAGCGTACGGGGCGCACGGGGCAGGCAGGGCATAAGGAGATAGTGCCGCGCATGAAGTTGGCAGAGCCGCCTCGAGCAGAGGTCCGGCAGCAGCCAAAACCGATGTTAAGAGAGTAGGTAACGCGGCATCCAGAAGAGGTGGCAGGCTAGTGGCAATGGAAGCGGATATGGTGTTGGCTAAGGCTGGAGCAAGGATGGGTAAGGCAGGGGCGAGAGCGGCGAGTGCCGGTGGTACGGCACAGGGTGAGGAGCAGGGAAGGGCAGGGGCGGGGAGAACAAGAGGGGCAGGAGGGGGGCAACCACGAGCGTAGGCTGCCGGCAGATATTGAGCATAAGCCACCTGTAATAAAAATAAACATATATGTAAGCATATATACAATTATAGTACTGGAACAGCCTAGATGGATAAGTAACTTCATTCTGCTAAAGATCAAAAGCAAACAACCAGTAATGTTACCAGATTCCTTCTGCCGTCCTTTAACTAAAATGCCGTTAACCCACAAGCGCGCGAATATGACTTTTTAATGGATAGTAAAATAGTTTTGAATTGTCTATCTATAATTTTACTAGAATTTAAAACTATTTGTCTATATAATTCTCTATCTATATCTATATTCTAGTATAGAATTCAAAACTATATTACTTTTCATTAAAAAGTCATAATCGCGCGCTTGTGGGTTAACGGCATTTTAGTTAAAGGACGGCAGCCTTTTAGAAGGTGCTGTGATGTAAGGACGGGCTAGTAGTTATCGAACTTTGAGAAAGCAAAATGTGTACGACCATAACTTTAGTTGTATAAAAAAAATTTAAGTGTATATATGTATATATTATAACTACAAAAATGTTAGTCTAAATAAACATACAAACATAATCTCACGCCTATATTTTCGAAAGGCTGGGTTAAAGATGTATTACACCCACAACTCGTTATCTATGGTCCCAGTAAGTAAGAGGCAAGATCATCAGTTTATAAGGAATGACCACTTAACACATGATTTCACCCGAATGTTAGGTTTCAACTCTAAATACTAGGATTGTAAGAAGACTATATCTATTTATGGACCAGGAGGTTCAGGAGAACCCTGGTAAAAAACGCCCTAAAGATGCAAATAGGCAAGTCTATTGCCGTCTAGTCTAGTGGGTACAGTTTCAGATGCCATGCTGCTATTAATAATTGTTTGATTGAACAGCAATAATATAGGGAATTTTGAATTAGATATCAGTCTCGAGACAATAATATACAACATTCGATACTGGGATGTTTCGATTAATCACTAAAAACTATTCAGAGGATTTGCATAAAACTTGATACACATATAAGCTATATCCATAATTAGCACATAGGATATTTTCTTAGTGAAATTAAAGTTTAAGAAAAAAACAAAAATATAAAATAAAAAGTAAATTGTAGTGATAGGACAAAGTTACCTGCATGAACGCTGCGACGCTGCATAAAACAATAAAACTCTTCATGTTAATGGTTTGTTGGTTTGTAGAACACTGTACATTTCCCCTGTCCCGAAGCCCTATATTCAATCCGTTATCTCTCAAAGAAATGTGTTTCTAATACTATTGCATAAACTTATTTGTAAGAATTGAAATTGTAACTATGCTTTCTTCAAACTTTCTTCATATAGTTGCGTCATATTGATAAGGCGCGGTTGCTACTTGTTAGTTGTGTGTGTGGCAACACCTGCTATGTTTATTTCAACAGGTGCTTTTGTTAATAATTTAATTAAGTAAGTTATTTTGTACACCATATCTAAAATAAATTTAAAAAGTGTTAATGGTAAATTAGAGCATCAAATAACAAAATGAAGAAGCAATTTGGCGTGAAAAAAGTACGAGCGAATTGGAAAACATCGCACTATCTCCCTTGCGTGCCTAAAACGTCAATAAGTACTGTCGAAAAGAATTTTATCATTTCCTTTTTTACTTTAATGAAAGACCACTACAGTTAGCTCCAGGAATCCATCTTTTTAGTGTAAACAACATCAAAATTAGTTGTAAAATGAAGGAGCGAATAAAGAGACTGTCGGGATGGTGTCCCCTTGCCAGTTGTGCTCTACCGGTGCCCCTGGAGAAGGGCAGGTCCTAATGGTTATCTATATAAGCGAGTCTTAGCTGGAGTGTGTATCAATCGTGGGTTGTGGGGTACAACTATATGTTAATCACACACATTTTTGTTTATATATTATATTTATTAGTCTTCTCCCTAGCCTTTATTATTCCCAAGTTACTTGGGATCGGCTTTTCTAGTCTAACCTGATTTGACTGGATATCAGTTTTTACACGGAGCGGCTGCCACCTGACCTCCACAACCCGAAGGCTAACGATATCCTAAGGCTAGACCAGTGTCTGGATATTAGAGGGTACTGAATTTCCCAATAACGACTGCCATAGATGTTCATGGCAGCCGGGACCGACGGCTTAACGTGCTCTCCGAAGCACGGAGCAGGCGATAATTGTCAATCAATACGCACATAATTTCGAAAAGCCATATAACTTCCGATAGTCAGAGGTGCGTGACGTGGGTTCGAACCCGAGACCCTCTGCACTGCAGTCTGTTGGTCTCCCCACTGAACTATCGCTGCTAAATATTACCCGAGTAACCTACAGAAATAGCACTTATGGTAATTCTGGGTATTATGTTTTCTTTCTCATATATTTTTTATTACTAGCACTATTACCCTTCAATTAAACTAGAATGCTTTTGTTAGGGTTTCACGTCGGCAGAGCACCAAATGGGATTCGAACCCACGACTTCTCAATCACAAGCCTAATTACTTTTTGCATTTAGTACTCGTAGTTTCCAGTCGCCTAATTAGCTTTTAGTTTTGACTAGCTTTTGCCCATGACTTCTTTCGCGTGGAATAGTTACTTTGGGCAGCATTTTGATTTTATAGGATAGGTATCTACTTATTTTGCAAATAATACACATACAATCCGCTGATAGCATTTTCACTAATCATACACGTGTTTCAGATAAATACGTGTATAGTAAACATAGGCAGATTTGTTTGGACTTCCAAACGAACTTTCATGATCTATTATATAAATTTCAAAACAACACAAATGTTTATTTATTTCTTTTGATGTGTCTAAATACAAAGTTTCATGGTTTTATCTTCGACAGACAGACAGAGTTACTTTCGGCCATTTATAATATAAGTAAGGATTAACTTTAAAATGTATGTACCGTTTTTCTAACTAACGTTATTCTTATGCTCTTTCAAATAAGACATTTCGGCGCGCTTCGTGTGGTGGTTTAAGTGGTCGTCTCTTATTGCCACTCCACCAAGTGTAGTGGGTTCGATCACCACACGGGACAAAACATTGTAATATGATCCACAAATAATTGATCAAGTAAGGGTATTCATTATATCCGTAGTTTGAATGTTCGTAAATTCATTAATTAAGTATTAAGGATTTATTCATTGGTAGGAGTGTTTTTTAATCGAAAGAATTATGATCACAATTGGTATCTGATAATTGCAATAAATTACGAGCTATTTCTGATTATTATTGAGATGTTGGCATTGTAAGTAAGTAGGTATTAGTAAAAGTTGGCAGATTGCCAAGTTATCGAAGAAAAGTTTGGGAGTAGGTATAATGATTGCCGAATCAGAATCATTTATTTATTAAATGATTCTGATTGCACTGCATTGTTGGTCTAGAGCCCTATCGTGATATCCTAGGTTTGATACCCGGTTGGCATAGGTGTTATTGGTTTTGTGAGAGACTAGGTTTGGTTTCTGGGCAGGGTATTTTTGTTAAGTAAACAGAGAACTTTTAGTTTTAGTGTTTTAGTTAGAACACCAACTCCAGTAGACGAGCAGTGCCATCTTAAAACACGGATTGTCCTAATAAAATGCTGTATGAATTAAGTAATGCGTAAGTATTCTCGACATGAAACTGAAACGTACTCAATCTTCAATAATTACAATATAGAATCGAATTACGCTTTGCTTGGCGGCAATTCATTGTATAGTTTGACCGAAACCGTTGTACCGCGCCTTAGGTACGTGCGCGGCGAGATGTGGCATTGCCGCTTTTGCATTTGTTTGACGGCAATTCATTGCTACTCAATCACCTACCTATAGAATTGAATATATTATACTATGTATTAAACGTTAATAAGGTTCAAGATCTAGGCTTACACTTTGCAGTATACACGCGGTACACATTACACAACCAGTTGCGTATGCGCCGCAGTGACGAACGGTCGGTGTGATAGTTTTGTCAGCAGCAAGCGTGCGATTTGTGAATATTTGATTAAAATAAGCACAAATACTTACATACTAATTAAAGTGCAATTACAAACATAAGTATTTTTAATTCATCTTTTTACCCAAATGCGGATTTTTTAGACTATTAGATTTAACAATGAAGCATTTAGTACGTCTCAGTCGAAGCGCAAATATTTTCCAGTCTCAAATATTAAGGTTATTGTGTTCTTTGTGTAATGTCCTAGAGGTAATGTGTTAAGCGAGAAATGAAAGGATTTTGTGCACTATAATCTTGTTCAATTACGTTTCTACAATACAGAGTAGAACGGACAACATGACAGGGCGGTATAATAATATAATAATAATATATAATAATATAATATTGTGACGCCCAGTGACATCTCTCGGCATTGTGGGAAAGACTCGGCAGTTCCGTCTAATAATTTACACCGCCATCTATTGACATCTTACGGAACTACGTAGTAGGTATGCTTACGAGAATCTTAGAGAGAATGCTGGTACTTTCTCGAATCATCGTACTGTTTACATACCGAGTACAGCGTTACTAGAAAACTCTAGAAACGCTTTACCCGCGTATAAATAGGGCGCACGCGCACCGCCGAGTCAGTTTACAATCGTAAGCGATCAAGTGTTCATCGAAGCGAACGGAAGCGGAAATACTACGGAGTTTGAAGCAGTACAGTGAAAAAGTGTGGTATAGTGTTTGTTGTGTTTTAAATTTAATTGTGTGTTTGAAGAAAACGTGTTTTAGTCGGTAATATTGTTTATATTCTTATCTGTCGAACCCAGCACGTAACAATATTCTACCACATACACACAACACCATCTAGCCCAAACTAAGCAGAGCTTGTACTATGGGTACTAGACAATGGATAAACATAAATATATACTTTTTTTTTTGTAAATACGTACATATTATACATAGAAACACCCAGACCAAGACAAACATCCATATTTATACACACAAATGTTTGACTTGTGCGGGAATCGAACCCGCGACCACAGGCGTGGCAGTCGGTTACACTACCCACTACACCATCGAAGCCGACTGATAATGATAGTGACTAGCGAGCACCACGCAGTTCGAATGTTCTCAACCTAAAAATGCAACGTAAGCACACTGCGTCGCCAAGCCGCTACATCACACCCTCCCTGTTTTAAATTTTACAAAATTAAAATTAACTTACAAAATCATTAAACCCAATACCCTTACAACTTACTTACACAGGAAAACTGCTAGAAGACTTAAAATGATATTATGAATTATGAAAAGTAAAGTTGTATATTACTTCGTAAACACATTTAATCGTAGATGTACTTGACTGTAATTATTTGTATTAATAATGAGCTAGTATAAAATGAAATTGTCAAGTGATGTCCTGAAACACAGGTTTATCCTAGTTCAGGCAGGCTTAACCTCTGATATGGAAGAAAACCTCTTTAAAAAATCACCAGTGGGGGCTGTAAGGCTGGGGCGAGTTGCGTAGGCGTCCTGCCCAGTCGGTTTTGGGGCGGGTGGATCGGTCCAGCATGGACTCCCATCCGGCCCAACAAGGGGGGCACAGAGGAAGAAAACCTCTTAAAAAAATCACTAGTGTAGGCCGTTAGGCCAGGGTGGAAACTTAGGTTTCTACTCAGTTGGGCGGTCTTGGGGCGGGTGGATCGGTTCAGCATGGACCCCCATCCGGCCCAACCCGTAACCCTGAACTGACAGGACCGGGGGCCTTCGGGCTGCGAGGAAGAAAACCTCTATAAAAATAACCCAAAGCTCAAGCTTAGTGGCCCGGCGAGGGGCTGTATGGCTGGGGGGAACCCAGTCATTAGGGCCACTCAAACCCAACTAATAATAATAATGATGTCGGACACTAGTGAAATACTACCCCAGGGGGGTACCGGGCGCTCAGCGCCCGGAGAATCCCCCACGGAGCCTTCGGGCTTCGTCTGCCCCTCGTATTCTGGGGGGGGCATCCAACATCATGCCAGCGCCGTGCCGCGCGAAACATCCGGCACCGAGTATTCCGCGGAGTCGGACACTGACGCCGCGATGAGAGTCACCTTGGGGTCAGTCCCGGACAAGGCGACTCTAGCGCGAAAGCGCAAGCGCCGCACCCGTCGGACCCATTCAGGTTCCGACGGAGAGTCGAGCGCAGCGCCGATCCCAAAGGTTGGGACGGCCCGAAGGGGCAGGGACCGGCCCGGAACACCAGGGCCTTTCGGCCATGCGAAGGCGGCCGAGGAGGCCGCAGCTAAACGCGCTGCGTCAGAGCTGTGCGCAGAGGAGGAAGTGGCGCTGCTCGCGCGGAAAATACGTCCGCAGGGGAGCAGCCCCACCCCAAAGTCGGTGGCAGAGGCGGTGCAGCGGGTCCTTGACGGTTCCGAGATTGTGACGAAGGTGGCGTCCAAGTCTCGGAACCTCAAAGGTACATTCCAAAAGCACCTCAAGGAGGCGGCGACCGCAACGAAGGCGTCGGTCGATTATCTGGCCGACAAATTCGCACGGCTGGAGGCGGAAGTGGTGGAGCTGCGCCGGGAGATGGTGCAGCTCAGGGCCGAGACCCGAGGGCGGGCACCTAAGGAGGCGCCTCAGCCGTCCGGTAAAGAGCTGGACATGCAGGCGTCCTTCTTTAAATATGTGGACGCCCGCATAGAGGGTCTCGGCGACCGGCTGCTGCCGTCGCCAAGCTATCGGTCGCGGCTGCAAGCCGCGCCCCCTGCGGCTACTGCTGCGGCCTCCAAAAGGTCACCACCGATGCCGCCGGCGCCGCCATTGGGGTCTGGTCCCACGCCCCCAGTAGGCAGTAAGAAATCTGGCGGGAGGAAGTCTGCCAACGACTTTCCGCCCCTTCCATCACCCAGGGCTCCTCCGCCCCAGAGCTTGCAGCGAGGCCCCGCCAGGCCCGCGCCCCGTACGCCGTCAACCCCCGTGCCTTCCATCCCTCAGGGTGAGGGTTGGCAGACGGTGCGAAATATGGGCAAGGCTCGCCGCAAGAAGGCCAAAAAGGCCGCTGCGGCTGCTGCTGCGACTGCTACTACGGCTACTGCTGCGGCAGTCACAGTTGCAGTAAGACCTGGCCCCGTGAACCAAGGCGGGGCCAAGAGAAAGAGGCGGAGGAGAAACAGACTCCGAGCGCCAAAGTCAGCTGCCGTGGTTATCACGGTGCTACCGGAGGCGGCTGAGCGCGGCCTGACGTATCAGGCCGTGCTCTCCACGGCGAGGCGGAATGCCGAGGACATTACGCACCTCGGAGCAAGGGTCCGCCAAGCTCATACAGGAGGCCGCATCCTGGAGTTTCCCGGAGCTGACGGAGGCGAAGCGGCAGACAACATTGCTGCTAAGCTCAGGAGTCTGTTTCCTGAGACGGATGGTGTGAAGATTACGAGGCCGGTAAAGTGTGCAGAGATGCGCATCACCGGCCTCGATGATTCGGTGTCCGCGGAGGACGTCTCTGGCGCCATTAGCGCCAGAACTGGTTGTGCCGTGGACGCCATACGGATTGGCACCATCCGTCCCGGCCCTGGAGGGGTCGGTGCCGTGTGGGCGCAATGCCCTGTCGCCGCGGCCAAGCTGCTGGCTGACGCCGGGCGTCTGCTCGTGGGCTGGAGTTCGGCCAGGGTCCACATCCTGGCCGCTCGGCCCATGAGATGTTTTAGGTGTGGGGGAGCTGGGCACGCTCGTATTAAGTGCCCTAGCCCTGAGGACCGCAGCGACGCCTGTTATCGCTGCGGCCAGCCTGGGCACGTCGCTGGAGCGTGCAAGACGACCCCGCATTGCCAGGCGTGCGCGGCAGCTGGTCGAGCAGCTGCCCACTTCCGTGGCGACAGAGGGTGCAAATCCCCGCCCACAAAACGCGTAGAGGGGAGCAGCCCATCGGCCCCGGCTGCCGCCCTATCTTCTGAAGTAAAACCGCCCTCAGCGGTGGAGGAGGGGATGTCGACCTAGTCATGGACCAGGACCGTGACTATCTCCTCCTCCAGGCGAATCTCAACCACTCCGCCCGAGCGCAGGACCTTTTCCTGCAGTCTATGGCGGAGTGGTCGATCGGTGTAGCCGTAGCCGCAGAGCCATATTACGTTCCTCCCAGCCCCAATTGGGCAGGCGACCGGGACAGCTCCGTGGCAGTCGTCGGCTCCACGGCGCCTCGTTCACCCTCCCTCTCAGTTAAGGAGAGGGGAGCGGGATACGTTGCGGCCGCGTGGGGAGGGGTCATAGTCGTTGGTGTGTACTTCTCCCCCAACAGGAGTCTGGCAGATTTCGAGGCCTTTCTCAACAACTTGGAGGCCTCGATACGGCGGATATCATCTAGCCGCATCCTTGTGATGGGGGACTTTAACGCAAAGTCTACTGCGTGGGGGTCCCCCCGCACGGATGTCCGAGGAAGGGCGGTTGAGGAGTGGGCCGATGCGGCGGGCCTCTGTTTGCTGAACAGGGGCGCCGTCAACACATGCGTGCGACGGCAGGGGGGGTCGATAGTGGACCTCTCGTTTACTACCCCTGCCCTCGCCGCACGCGTAAGGGGATGGCGTGTCCTGGAGGAGGTAGAGACCCTTTCGGACCATCGCTACGTCCGTCTGGACGTCTCCCTGCTCCGGGACCCTAGCAGGGGTCATCGCCCGTCGGCGGGCAGAACTTCTCGCTTTCCGCGGTGGGCTGTGAAGAGGCTGAACCGGGACCTATTGGAAGAGGCAGCCATAGTTCAAGCTTGGCTGTCTCCTGCACCCCCGTCTGGGGAGGTAGACGCTGGGGCTGTCCGCTTTCGCGACAGCATCCAAGCTGTTTGCGACGCGGCCATGCCCCGAGTGCGACACTGGACCCCGAAGGGGGTCTACTGGTGGTCCCAGGAGCTGGCGGACCTCCGTGCGGCCTGCATTCGTGCCCGGAGGCTGTACACACGCAGCCGAGGCCGTCGCCACCGCGATGAGCGAGAGGAGGGCCGACTGTATGACGCGTATCGCGAAGCGAGGGCGTCTCTGCAGTCGGCCATATGCCGCGCCAAGGAACGGGCGAAAAGTGAGATGCTGGAGGGTCTAGACCTTGACCCCTGGGGGCGCCCATATCGGGCGGCGCTGAACAAGCTCCGTGCGCGGGGCCCCCCCCTTACAGAGACTCTCCAGCCCAACTTCCTCTCCGAGGTGGTCGAGGAGTTATTTCCTGACCGGGCAGGGCACATGCCTCCGACAATGGCCCCATCGGGAGGCCGAAATCGGGAGGTGGACCTTAGTGCTACCCCGGTTACAGATGCGGAGATGGGGGCGGCTGTCTTGCGGATCCGCTCCAAGACGACCGCCCCTGGACCTGACGGTGTGCCGGCGCGAGCTCTCGTGCTGGCCCTCGATCACCTGGATGTCCGCCTCAGGGAGCTTTTCGACGCGAGCCTGGTGTCGGGACGATTCCCTGAGTGCTGGAAGGAGGGGAAGTTGGTACTGCTGGCCAAGCCGGGACGGCCTCCAGAGTCGGCCGCGGCGTACAGGCCCATGGTGTTGCTGGACGAGGCGGGCAAGATGTTTGAGAAAATTCTCGCCACCCGCATCGTCCGGCACCTGAGCACGGTCGGTCCCAACCTGTCGGACGCTCAGTTCGGATTCCGGGAAGGACGTTCGACGGTCGGGGCCATTATGCGCCTGAGAGCCGCGGCCGAGGAGGCGGTCGCCGGCGGCGGTGTTCTGTTGGCGGTGTCTTTAGACATCGCCAACGCGTTTAATAGTCTGCCATACAGCTGTGTCCAGGGGGCGCTTCGATATCACGAAGTACCTTTTTACCTGGAGCGGCTGGTGGCGGACTATTTGAGAGGCAGGAGTGTCCTCCTCGAGGTTCGAGGCGAGGTTTGGCGGCGGCCCATGTCGTGCGGTGTTCCACAGGGATCGGTTCTTGGTCCACTCCTGTGGAACATGGGGTACGACTGGGCCCTACGTGCTGTCCTACTCCCCGGGCTGAGCATCATCAGTTACGCTGACGACACCCTCGTCACAGCCCGTGGGGGTACCTTCGAGGAGGCGGCCCGTTTGGCCACCGTGGGGGTTTCCCAGGTGGTCGGGCGTATCGAGGCGCTGGGTTTACGGGTGGCTACTAACAAGACGGAGGCCCTGGTCTTTCATGGGCCCCGTCGCAGTCCACCCCGCGGCGCCTCGATAATGGTGGGCTCGACGCGCGTTCCCGTCCAGGCCCACATGAAATATCTGGGCTTGGTGCTGGACGGAAGGTGGCACTTCGACGAGCATTTCAGACAGCTCGCCCCGAAGCTTCTCGGCGCTGCGTCCGCCCTTGGGCGGCTATTGCCAAATTTGGGCGGGCCCAGTGCTGGTTGCCGGCGACTTTACACGGGGGTCATCCGGTCGATGGCGCTTTACGGCGCACCGGTGTGGGCGGACTCCCTGACCGCTCAGTGTAGGACTCTCTTGCGGAGACCGCAGAGAGTCATAGCGGTCAGGGTAATACGTGGATACCGCACGGTGTCGGCCGACGCAGCTTGCGCGTTGGCCGGTACACCCCCGTGGGATTTGGAGGCTGAAGTGCTCGCCGAAGTGTTTGCAGTGAGGGAGGCGGTGCGGGAGGAGACGGGTTGTCGTCCCTTCCCGACAGTGATTGAGTGCGCGCGCAATCGAGCCCATCAAGGCATGATTTTAAAGTGGAAGGCGCGGCTGGAGGCGCCCTTGGCTGGTTTCAGAACCGTTGGGGCCCTCCAGCCGGTATTGGAGCGGTGGGCAGGGCGGCAGCATGGGACCCTTTCCTTCCGGCTGGTGCAGGTGTTGTCAGGGCACGGTTGCTTTGGCAAATACCTGCACACGGTCGCTAGGAGGGAACCGAGTCCCGTCTGCCACCACTGCGACTGTGAGGAGGACACGGCGCAGCACACGCTCGAGCAATGTCGTGCTTGGGCGGTGCAGCGCCGTGAACTCATTGAGGTTGTGGGTGAAAATCTCTCGCTGCCGGCCGTGATCAAAGCCATGGTCGACAGCGAGAGGAATTGGGCAGCGGTCGCGTCCTTCTGCGAGGACGTCATCTCGCAGAAGGAGGCGGCGGAGCGGATCCGTGAAGAAAGTATCCTTGCGGATCCGAGCCGTCGCCGGCGAACCGGGCGGCGCAGGCGCGCTTTCGCGCGCCTAATGCCGCCATAATGAAGGCCGCGGGCGGGCGAACGGGAATCGCCCGCCCGCCAGCCATTGAGTCGGTCCGACGCCCTATGTAGTGCCGGGGCGTCGCCGAGGCGTTGTAGACTGCTGGGTGGGTCGCTGAGGTAGTAACTTTTGCCAGCGGCCCATCCAATATAAAAGGCAGCGAGCGTGCACACCGTGGGGTTTTGGTCCGTAGGCCCGAAGAACGGGAGAGCCGGACATAGCCCTCTCACCTCCCCTTGTGGCGAGAGGGTATGCATCAGGCGCATTTCCCCACGAAAAAAAAAAAAAAAAAAAAAAAAAAAAAAGGCTTAACCTCTGATATGCCGGAACGTGGATCTGCGCGAGACACAATGCTTTTTCTATTATGTCTGGTATTCGGGCATACAACAGGTTAAACATAACCTTTTGAACTTCATTTATTTTGTATACACTATAAATTAACATAGTTAAGAATTAATTTTAATTTAAGCTTAAATTATTTAAAGCAGGTATGCTTTAATACTGTTGATGTAATTTGTATGATGTAGTGTAAGGATGTATCTTATTATTTTTTTCTGTTAATAAATATTATAAAAAAAATTATTATTATAAATCAAACACCCCATACTTCGTTTACATTTCATTACGTTATCGTGCCGTATCAGCATAACTGGTACGTGCCTGCGTCATTGCGGCTCTCGTTACTAAATGTTACAGAATGAATTTACACATACCAATCACATATACATATATTTCTGATAATAATTTTGTTACACTAACATTTCAAGTAGGTATATATCTTCTGAATAACAGGACAAAAATAAAAACTATGTATATACGGCTACACATCAAGTTAGACACCCTAAATACGCATAACTACGCTACATACAAAATAGAGAATTGTTGGAAAGGGACTGTGCATAGTGGTGTCGATGTAATGGTAAGGATAGAGCGTCGTGTCTCGTTCAGCGTGAATGAGGCAAAATAACAAAAATATAACGCACTCTCTCGCACGATTCGCAGCGTTTAATTTCTAATAGTTCAAAGTCCAAACAGTCTAGGTTAATGTGTCGCTGTGTGTACACTTTACTTATACTATCTTTAATTAGTCTTACATCTATTTCTAACTTCTTATATTGTCATGTACATTTTATTCTTAAAACCTTACGGGTTGCCTAATAACTCGGCCACTGCGTGTGGTTTTACTTACAGGCGGTAGCGTTTTTATGTTACCTGTCTGTTCACCAGCAGTATTTATATTGTCCCTATCGTACAGGTTGTCGCTACTGCTGTCGTAAATTAAATATGCAGGTTTCAATCTATAATAATAATAATAATAATAATAATAATAATCTTTATTCCAAATAATTGTACAATAACCACTTACAAGTTAGCTACATTAAAACTAAAAACATATAATACAAATTGCAAGTAGCGTTATTACGACTCTGGTGCCCAAGGTAAGATTTAACTTGTGTTATGGGCACCAGGTCTCCCACATAATGCGGATTAATTCAATTGTTTAAAGGTGAGCCGTATTATCAGGAGGTATGAATATATATAATTAATATTATAACTAATTATACTAATAATACTATGTGTGTAATATCAACTTAAGCATATAATATTATTAGCCTCTTAGTGTTGATGCATGTGTGGGCGTGACTATATATGTATGTATTTGTGTGTATCAGTGTTTGTTCGTGTGTGTGTGTGTGTGTGTGTGTGTGTGTGTGTGTGTGTGTGTGTGTGTATGTGCATGTTGCGTGTGCGCGTGTATGTCTGTGTGTGTGTGTGTGTGCATAATTACGTTCAATATTGTGCTTGTGTAGTTATAGAATTGCAACTTTTATCAGATTTTCAGTCTCGTTGTAGTCCAGAGTACAAAGCCACTCCTGTACCTTAATTTTGCAGAGATACTTGGTTAAATAGAATATGTCACACCATTTGTTCACTTTGTTATACAGATAATTGCCAAGAATATGATAGTGACGCTGAGCAGTAGCTGTATTAGCTTTATGTGTGGGATAGATTTTATAGGAGCGACGTCCTGTAACAGCATTCACATCACATTCTGGTTTGCCATGCTTCCGTAGTATGACATGAAGCACAAACAGCTGCCTAACTGTCAAAACCTCACATTCTTTATATAAGAGCGTGGTCGGGAACTGGAAATTTCTAAATGTCATTACCTTGAGCACAGCTCTTTGTGCGCGTTCCAGTTTTAAAAGATGCGTTTTTGGAGCCCCACCCCATACCGTTATACAGTACGTAAGCACTGATTGGCAGAGAGCATAATAAATGGTTTTAATCATACTGGGCTCTGCAGAATTTCTAAGTTTTTTAAAAATAAAAATCAATTTTCGCACCCGGGCAGTGACATTACCGAGAAATAGCTTCCAGCTTAGCGAGTTGTCTATTTGTATTCCCAGGTATTTAACTACATTGGTTTTAGTTAACAGTGGGCAATCACATCTCGACTTTGGGGAATTCAGAAGGCAGATGTTGGTGTGGGCTTTGAGAACCATGGATTCAAAGGAGTTAGATGCACTCGGTTTTAAACAAAATGGCATGTACATGGTTTTGCTTAGGTTCATCGTTAAAGAATTGTCAGAAAGCCAGCTCATCACTTTTATAACGGCATTTTCTGCATGCACTTTTATATCAGTCCAGTTATTCCCATGTAAAAGTAGAGCCGTATCATCCGCGTATGTATAAATGGAGCAATTTGGTAGTGGAAGTTTACACAAATTATTAATGTATATCAAGAAAAGGGACGGACCCAGAATTGAACCCTGGGGTACCCCGCATGATAAGGTTCTAGCGTCACTTAGCAAGCCATTTATTGCAACACGCTGAGTTCGATCACTAAGGTAGTCTTCAAATATTTTATGAGTGATACCACGGATACCGATGCACTCCAGTTTCCTGAGAAGGTGCGGAACAGACACAGTGTCAAAAGCTTTAGAAATATCCAGGAAAATACCCATACACTTCCTGCCTTTATCCAATAGTGCTACTGTATCATCAACAAGTGAGGCAACGGCGTCTTCAGTAGATTTTCCAGCTCTAAAACCATATTGGTTGGGAGCCAAGATGTTATGGGATTCTAAATAGTGCACTAAACGGGTATTAATTATTTTCTCAAGAATTTTAGAAATAGCTGGCAGGATGGATATGGGCCTGTAATTATTGACACTGTGTCTGTCCCCACCCTTAAAAATTGGGTGAACGATTGCTGTCTTAAAAACCTTGGGAAAGCAGCCCGAAGATATACAACAGTTGCAAATGTGTGTAATGACAGGTAGAAGGGTGGGCAGACAACATTTTAAAAGCTTCGCCGAGATTCCGTCCCAGCCCACTGCCGCATCTGATCGGAGCCCTTGAATCAGTCTTTCTATCTCAGTTTCGTCAGTAGGTAGGAGCACAAAAGAGCTGCAAGGTCCATGATCTGATAAGTGCTCCGAAGATGGTGAGGGAGGGTTCAGGACTTCACCTAAATTTCTGCCAACGTCAACAAAGAATTCGTTAACACTATTTATTGAACTGTTATTATCAGGAGTTATGTTAAGAAGTTCTACAGGTGAGGAAACATTTCGGTGGGTCGATGTGATATTTTTAATGACTTTCCAGGTCGCTTTGGGGTCTTTTTGAGCTTTAAGAAATTGTGTTCTTTCATAATCTCTTTTTAGGTTCTTAAGTAACTTATTACAGAAGTTCCTGTATCTTACATATGTTACTTTAAGAATATAGTTTTCGGGGTCATTTTTTAATTGCCGACATAAGTTGTTCCTATTACGTATACAGCGAAGCAATCCGTTGGTGATCCAGGGCTTGATTATTCTGCGTTTACAGGTTATGCGTACTATTTTAGAATGGTTTTTAATTATATACACAATTTTATTAATCAATAAATCAGCGGCCATATTAGCATCACTGATATTCAATATTTCACTAAAATCAGCGCACGAAATTTCAGCGGTGACAGATGAATGATCAACTTTATTCCGAAATAAAACAGTTTTAGGGCGCGTTTGACTCCATTCAATATTAATTAATGTGGGTTTATGATCTGTAATGTCAGTATCAATTACTAATGTTGTCGATCTTAGGTCTGTTTTTATCAGCACATGATCCAGACAATTGTTATTATGAGTCGCGAACAAATGCGAGGGTAATAATCCATGCAAGGCAGTTAAATTAAGATATTCGTGGGCTGGTTGGCTGAGATTTTCCGAGGATATACTTATGTTAATATCTCCCATAATCAGAACATTCTTTTGATCTGAAATGGATGTTAGAATATTGTTTAGCCCATCAATAAATTTTTCGGTATTACGTATAGAAGGAGACCGATACATTGCTACAATCGAAAGGTTATACTGTCTCAGATTGCACAGCAAACAACTAGCTTCTAGTATTTGGGGTTCTGATATACTGTGTGTTAATCCATTTTTAATAAAAAGAATAACACCATCATTTTGATTTTTTGGGTTGCTTGTGCAATACGAGACATAACCCTCCAATGCAGGGATGACTGAGTAAGACTTTAACCAACATTCTGATAAGATTACTATATCACAGGATATGTTCAGAGTAGTCATAAATACCGTCAGACTATCAAAATTACGGTTTATACTTCTTATGTTGAGGTGCATTAAGTTGATGGACTTATTATTATCCGTAACATATGTTGAGCATTGCTCGGGCAAGCAGACATAAGCGTTTACTTTGCCAAATGAGTCAATTTCATCTAAGATATTAGAATTAAGCATTATAAAGAAATTATGTAAAAGGCACAAAAGATTGTCGCTTTTTCAAAGCAATTACGTAATTGACAAATACGAGTAGGTATATATCGGAAACATTGTGAGATTACTGGTTTGTTATGATACAAGTGACAGTTCATTATGCATGGTATGTAATTGTAAGTGTGTTTTAAAAATTCAGTTATGCTGTGTTTGTATAAATGTAATGGATAGTAGGTATGTGTGTGTAAGTTTGAATATGTAGAGACTAAGTTTATTATAATACGAGCACAAAATTAAATTACGAACGAAGTAGACAACATACATGCAGTAAAAAACAAAGTAAAAAGTATATAGCTTAGACTTAAAATTACTTAAACAAACATATAATGAAAGAAAATCTAATGATATTACTTTTGTTAAAACATTATTTTTGCAATAAATCAAGAAAGCTTTTGTCAGAAAAGTATCTTAATGATTGATTGACGGTCTCGTTTTTTATTTATTTTAAACGTCTTGTTGTTTTTGTACTATATCATTTCTTAGGAATATATGTGTATAATTCTGTAAATCTTTATGCACGAAAACTTTTCTCGAATCATTACTCGCTCTTGACTGAAGCCGCACCTTGGTTATATATGTTGGCAAATGCTCTACTTTATTGACATCGGTATCGCAATAAAAATCACCCGGTAAACGTAAATTATGTCCTAACACTAATTCTGCTGAACTGACATTCTGGTCACTTTTACAGACTGCCCGAACTGCCAATAATACTGTTGATAATTGATCAACCCATGACCTATTATCTAATAAACGAGCCTTTAATGCTACTTTCAAGGAACGGTGCATCCGTTCCATCTTGCCATTCGAGCATGGGTGATATGCACAAGTTCGTATCTTTTTAATACCTAGTAAATTCATCAGCCAAGTGAATGTTTTACTTTTGAAGTGTCTTCCCTGATCGTTAGTTAGCGTGCTGGGACAACCAAACCTGCAAATCTAGCCCCCGTAGATTGCCTTAGGTACTAACTCGGCTGTGATATCCGTCACTGGTATTACCTCTGGCCAACTAGTAAATCTGTCTACCATAGTTACGCAATATTGGTAGCCCTCCGCTGTTATCGGTAACGGTCCTATAATATCAACATGTATGTGCTGAAAGCGTTCTGTTACCGGAAATTTGCCTAATTCTGAAACTGTGTGTCTATGTACTTTAACCTTTTGGCACTTTACACATGACCTGGCCCATGTGGCTACTCTCTCTATGGTCGGTTTCTCATGTCTGAGGATCGTGATCATCGTTGGATAGTCCACACTTGGATCGAACGATTTGCCTCCAGAGCTGAGTTTGGTTGAAGATGAGTGCTTTACTTGATCGGTCCATCTGGTTGAGGATCATCCCCGAGCTCTTTTGCCCTCTGTGTTCCCAACTACGATCAGCTTTTCGAGGTTCTCATCTCACCTCCGTACTATGTGGCCGAAGTATGTCAAAATGCGCTGCTGGCAAATTGTGGATAGGCGGATTTTTATTCCAAGCTGCGCAAGAATCGATGCATTGGTGCGTTTGGCTGTCCACGGTATCCGCAGCACACGCCTTCAGCACTACATCTCGAATGCATCAAGTCTCTGCCTTTCTCGAGCCAGTATCGTCCACGTTTCCACTCCGTACAGGAATATTGGGAATATTAAAGAACGTATTAACCGGACTTTGGTGTTAATGATTATTTGCCTCTTTTTCCAGATGTTATTAAGTCAGGTCATAACGTCCCTAGCCATTCCAATACGCTTCTTTATCTCCGGTACACAACTGCCGTCGTTATAAATTTGTGCACCTAGTTACAGATAATGGTCCACACCGTCGACCCCTGGGATGATGTCTGTGGTGTTGGAGAGTTTTCTGGCACGATTTACTACCATTATCTTCGTCTTGCTCCTGTTTACTGCGAGACCCATGCTGTTGCATGTGGCTACATCTTTGTTCATTTTTGGCCAGAAATGAAGTTCTGATTCCCGGACGTCCTAAATTATGTACCAAATCGAAAGCTAATCTGCGGAAGTTAAATGATAAATAAGGTCTAACTATGTCGCCTGCAACATCACAATAAACTGATTTGTTACACAATGGTGAATGAATTATATGCTTATCTGCTTATCTCTTTCCTGTGCCCGAGCGACTTTGTCGAAATCCATGCACGTTCGACCCGCTGGACTCTATTGTTCTTGACAGCGCGTCAGCCACCGCATTCTCGCTACCGCTCACATATTGTATATCGCTTACTGTATTCGCTGATTTACAATAATTGCCTTGTCCTTCTTGGTGTTTCGCGGACAGTACCTATTTTAGAAAAAGCGTATGTTAGTGGCTTATGATCAGTGAATATGGTTATCATGGCTTCAAAAATATTTTTAAAATGAATGATTGCTAAGTAAATGGCCGAAGTTCACGGTCGTATGTACAAAATTTTTTGTTGTGTGTCAGACAGTTTTTAGAGAAATAGTCTAACATTTACACATTGCCACATTAGTGACAACGCTCCTCTTCAATCTGGGTGTGCTAACCTTACGGCGTTTTGCAACCCCGATTTGCATTTCTCCTAAGCCTCTGTAGACTTTACATCCTATTTAATTCTACATATATCCCTCTTTTTAAATTTATTAAGTTCCGTTTGATGCCGAGGAATCTCCTAAGCTGTTCTACTGTTTCCGGTTTCGGATAATTTAGAACAGCATCGACTTTAACATCATCCTCTAACGGTTTGATTCCCTGTTCATTAACTTCATACCCCAAAAATTATACATTCCTTTGCCTTGTTATTAGCAACATGTGTAGCCATTAAATGTATACTTTTAGAATTATATTAGTCCTAATATTAAATAAATAAATTAAATTGGCCAAAAGGGATTTTTTTATATTAGTAGCAGAATTATTCTTATTATAGCAGCGATATTTCAGTGGGGAGACCAACAGACTGCAATGCCTGTGCAATGTCTCTGGTTCGAACCCATGTACGCACATCTGACTTTTGGAAGATATATGATTTTTCGAAATTATGTGCGTATTTATTGACAATTATCGCCTGCTCCGTGCCTCGAAGAGCACGTTAATCCGTCGGTCCCGGCTGTCATGAACATCTATGGCAGTCGTTATTAGGAAAGTCAGTACCCTCTAATATCCTGACACTGGTCTAGCCTTAGGGTACCGTTAGCCCGAAGGTTGCGAAGGTCAGGTGGCAGCCGCTCCGTGTAAAAACTGATATCCAGTTAGACTAGAAAAGCCGACCCCAAGTAACTTGGGAATAATAAAGGCTAGGGAGAAGAAGTAGCAGAATTATTATTTAAAAGAACTAATAAATATAATAATAAAGGAATAATCAAGAAATTCTTAATTATTCCTTATAACCAATATCTTTTTGTTGGCTCAGCCCAGGCAATCCAAGATATCATGTAGAGGGCATTCACTGGCTGCGTGTGATAATACTACATTTTTTTGTCCACAGAAAATTACCTACAAATAAAGCAGTCGTTCGGGTACGACCCGCTGTTCAAATGGGTAGTGACAGCGATGGTGATTGTGGAGTCGGTCAAAAAGTTATTATTCTGAGATACTATAAATAATAATATATCATTACTACTGTAAGCAACATACTAATATTTATAATTAAATACGAATATTAATTTACACAGCACATCAAACAATTCTTAGATTATAAACTCTAAATGAAAGTTTATCAACTTCCGTCATCGAATATTTAGTTATTTAAAAGTATTTATGTCGACTAATTCTTGATGGATATTTTATATTTACTGAGTGGAAGTTCATCAAATTCTGTTAACGAATATTTAGTTTATAAAGGTATTTATATTGACTAAATTCTACAAAATATTATATTGAATATTACCTAAGCGGCAGTCTATCAATTTCCGTCAGCTAATGTTTTGTTATTTACCAATATTTTTATTAACTAATTTTTAATAAATACTACTGAACGGAGATTTATCAACTTCGGTCTAGGAATATTTAATCAGTGAGAAGTATTTGTATCGACCAATGTCTGTCAAATATGATTTAATATTGAACGGAAGTTTATCAACTTCCGTTGGCAATAAATATAGTCATTATATTGATAATAGCCATTGTCGTGGATCGGCATTGCAACTTGGGGCATTCGTTCGTGAACCGTGGATTGTGAAAGTGTTACTGTAGACAGTGTGAAGTGCGAAATATTACAATCATTTACAATTTATGATATGAACTATAACAAACTGCGAAGTGAGTGTTGAACTGTTAATTTAACAAAAATAAGTGAATAAACTGATAGTGTTAAAAGGGTTTTATTTCCGAGGTGTGTCCTATATGCCCCAGATGTGTAATCTGGGGTAGGTATCGGATTATCACAATCATATTGCCACAATAAGGTATTAAACTGTCCCACTGCTGTGCACGGGCCTCTTCTCAGTGTGAGAAGGGTTAGGCCATAGTCCACCACGCTGGCCCAATGCGGGTTGGCAAACTTCACATATCTTTGAGAAACTTATTGAGAACTCTTAGAAATGTAGGTTTCCTCACGATGTTTTCCTTCACCGTTAAAGCAAGCGATAATTAATTATTTAATACGCACATCACTGAAAAATTAGAAATGCGCGCCTTGGGATCGAACTCGAGACCTATGCGTAGCAGTCCAACGGTCGCCCACTTGGCTATCGCTGCTGCGATTGGTGAAGGAAAAACATCGTGCAAACCTGCATGTCTAAGAGTTTTCAGAGTAGTAGAACAGATTTCTGGCTACTGGAGATAGTTACAAAAGCCTTTCGTACTTATCTAAGGTTTCAAAACAAACAGTCTCAAGATGCATTGATGACGTCTTCAAAGCCGTAATGCAAGAATTAAAGGATGAAATAAAAGTAAGTTGTTACGTTCTTAATAATTTTATTTCAAGAAAAGATTTTTAGACTCATAAAAGTCTTTTAGTGATAGTGTATCTGAAGTCTGTTGTGGATTAGAAATCGTTTGAGTGCTATGGTGCTTGTGAAGGTGTATGTGGTGATGACTGCGAATAATTGGGGCTCTGGTAGGCCGGCGACTTCAATGAAGACGATGGTGAATCCTGTGGCGAATAATAGGAGCTCTGGTTCAAGGATCGCAGAGGTCTGATGTCAGTCGTTCCAGTGTTATAACCTGGTTGATGAAATTGTTGTTCTCTTTCTCGTTGTTTCAGACTAAAAACTAAATTATCTATTTCTATCATAGCTATTTCTCGTATGTGTTCCTGTAGACCCCTCAATTTTTCTGCTAATAAATCAAAATACATCTTTTCGCGCGTTTGATTTGATTGTTTGAAAAAAGTGTATGCTTCATCCATACGATTTTGAGTCTCATTTATTTTCCTAATTTTCTTAGGGATTGTTTTTGTAGTTTTGATTGCAACGTCCTGTCCTTCACTACTTTTTAAATTTTTAATTGATTCATTACATTCGTCTTTACTATCATCTTCAGTCTCATCTGATATCTAAAAGTAATCGAGAAGGAAATACATTATTACGAGACTTTTTTTCTGCACCTTATTGTCTAACTTTTAACTTTTGGCTTAAATCTAGTATCGTTTTGCAGAAGGGGGTTAGGTGGGGGTGGGTTACTGTAAGCGCGGCGAATAGTCGAAAACACTTTCGGAATAATGTCTTCTGTTTTCAGAGTACCTACTAAGGAAACCTATTCTGATACAACCCAACAAGGTGGCGGACATAATTTTTACTTGTGTCTTATTACACAAATATTATCAATCATCTAAAAATCAAGGCAAATATACACACCAGTTGGCATTTTTGACACTGACCATGAAGGCATGCAACCTGGCTCTTGGCGAAATGACCAAGAAGAAATGGGTGCCCTACTACCACTGAGATCTTTGCCAAGAGCGTCAGAGATAAATTTGCTGAATACTTTTTAACTAATGGCGTAGTTTCGTGGCAGAATAACTATTAATTTCATCCCTTATTTCAACCCCTTTATGCTCTTTTATACAACTAAAGGTAACCTATGTCCTTTTCCAAGGTCTAGTCTATCTGTGTACCAAATTTCATAAAAATCGGTTCAGTGGTATATTACAAAATGCCCAAGTAGTACAGTTTTATAAGGGCGTGCTATCTATCATTGATTGGGTTAATTTTTTACTTGGCATTGTTTCTGTACATACCATCGACTCCTCTTAATTCGGCATGGTCGCTGTTATATTCACATCCCTGCAATCCGCTGAAAAATTGACGTCACAAGATACAACGGAGTATATTAAACACCAATTGTCTTACATAAACATGAGATACATATTTTCGTAGTAGTACCTACTCATTGATTGTTCTTTATGACGAATATACATAATAATATGTTATATTAGTAAAGTAATATAATAAATATATTATTCAGTTTCACCCACAGATATTAACCTTTTTCTTTTTTTTTTTCGTGGGGAAATGCGCCTGATGCATACCCTCTCGCCACAAGGGGAGGTGAGAGGGCTATGTCCGGCTCTCCCGTTCTTCGGGCCTACGGACCAAAATCCCACGGTGTGCACGCTCGCTGCCTTTTATATTGGATGGGCCGCTGGCAAAAGTTACTACCTCAGCGACCCACCCAGCAGTCTACAACGCCTCGGCGACGCCCTACACAGATATTAACCTACGTCAAACCTTTGTTAACGGGTTGTCTGTAACTTACTAAGCTTGTGCTGTAGGTGCCAAATAAATTAAAACCGATATAACGCTGGCTTGCCTTCTACCAACTGCAATAAAAAGAAATCCTTTTTGCTGCATGGAGCTAATAAATTGGTGGTGTAATTAGTAGCTTATAATAAATAATTTTTACAACTGCAAGTCAAACGCATAGTCCCAAGTTCTACGACAATCTTCCACAGGTCAGTAGTTGGCTGAAACTCGTCTAAGACTTCGTGATGGACCCCGAAAGAAAAATAAATTGGACCCTATGCGAGGATCAAGCGCAAGCGCCATGGCCTAGATAGCTAAGGAACTTTATATCAAATGTAATGTTAGAAGGCCAATTCACCAAGTGAATTCTCTAATAGTCAATCACCATAATACGAGAACCTACTTATTTTTTAACTCTCTACATAGGTCCAACTTGGGACGTGGTGAAGTCTTGCGTGTGCTCTAAGTCTTTTCTGTATCCTAACTAATATTATAACGACGAGGAGGACGCCATAAATGCGAACGTGAGTTTGTTTGTTACACTTTCACGCCTTAACTACTCTGGGCCTATCAAGTTTCGCATACACGTTGGATACAGGGATACAGAACAGGACATTCATCCAGAAAAAGTACAGTTCCCGAGATATAGAAAATGATCATAACCTTCATTTATGCAATTGAAGACGCGGACAAATATAATCCTTACTATAATCACAGCGATAGCCTAGTGGGAGACCGGTAGACTGCCACGCAGAGGTCTCGAGTTCAATCTCAAGGCGCGCATATTTGACTTTTCGAAGATATGTGCGTATAAAATAGTTAATTATCGCTCGCTTTAACGGTGAAGGAAACAGCGTGAGGAAACCTGCATGTCAGAGTTCTCCATAGTGTTCTCGAAGATATGAGTAGTCTGCCAACCCGCACGCGGCCAGCGTTATGGACTATGGCCTAACCCTTCTCACAGAAGAGGCCCGTGCCCAGCAGTGAGACAGTTAAAGACAGGGCTGATATTATTATTATAATAATATTATAAATTCGAAACTAACTCTGTCTTTCGGTCTGTCTGTCTGTTACTTTTTCACGGCCAAACCACTCAACCGATTAGATGAAATTTGCTACCTAGGGAAGGACATAGGCTACACGTTACTGAAGTAGGTAACACGTCGGCAGAGCCGCGCGCAAAAGCTTGTATAATATAATTTACACCTCATCAAAATATTCTAGGTAATTTAAACCATACGTAGCTTAAATGAAAATAAAACAACAATACAATTATGAAATCATTTAATAAACTTTGGTTACAGAATTTAAGTGTTACATTAAATTCTTAACATGACTGTTGGGCACACGCCTGTTCCTATGTATTTTTGTAATAAACTCAAAAAACAATGAACTGGCGAACACCGGACCCACAACCGACTAAAACGAATAATATATAACCCCCGACTTGTGCTACTGCATAATATTCACTCTACGACTAGTCTATGCTAGAAACAGATATCGCATAGACTAGTCGAACAGTGTTAACGATTGCAATCTAACAAACAATATTGATTATTTAATATTACTACTTTACTGTGCTTTACTGTACTCGTACAGGAAAAAAATACTCGTCACCGTAAGACTAATTCTTGCGATTAAGATTAATTTGTATAGACTAGTTGTGCTAAAATGTATTATGTAGTAATAATAATATAGCCAATAATTGAGCTTTATATAGTACAACTAATCGTTTTGTCGAAATATTACACAATATTGTACACAAATAATAATTTGGATTCTTTTCTTTTCTTTTTCGTGTGGTTGGTGACCAATCTGTTTTCAAGAGTTGTTCAAGCCCTTTAGTAGTAGGCCTTTGACATGGCTTAACGACTGCTGTCAATTTGACAACAACTGGGACCGACTTTTTACGTGCCCTCCGAAGCACGGAGACGCTCAGATGAAATACCACTAAGCGGTCATCCATCTATAGGCTGACCGCACCCAACGTTGCTTAACCTCGCTAATCGTTTACCGATCAGTGAGTGCAACAGTGAGCGCCTAATTTGTATTATCACATATAAACAAGTCGGGATAGTTACAATAATAAATAAAATAATGAATAAAACATTACATCTAAGGATATGCATACAACAGCCACTAACTACGCCGACTGCTGTGACTACACTGTGGCGGTAAACGTCAAATTGTAACCGAAGCTATAGAAGCCATCTTACTATTTTTAAATTTCGTTTAGGACGCCATCTTGTTAGTTTCAAATTTCGAACGTTGTCGTTAGCTAACCTGAACCACAGTGTAATCACACCAGTACTACCACAGTTTGAAAACACAGTATAATACTGTGATGTTCTGACTAGAATAATGACAGTTTTTTTTAACATAGTTATTGACTTTAAGAGATTCTAGTTTTCACTCAGATCGTATGAAAATGAGGAATTACGTTGAAAACAAGGGGAAGGTTTCGCCACACTTACCATCGCGGAACGCAAATCCCGCTTTGATAGGAATGGTGAGACCCTAACGTTGGATTTTTTAAATATTAATATATGAACTATGGAGGATATTAAAAACCAATTTTAAAAATAACAAATTAAAGAGATAATTGTAAAATATTTGCCTTTTTGTTATTTTAGTAATTTTGATCTGAGATGGAGGCGATTCTGTGACATTGTTTAGCAATATCTACAGCTGTTGGGGTTTGTCTGAAATATTAAATATTTATGACTAAGTATCGAATAGACGGAACTACATATTAAACTAGGGATCAGTCAATGTGAATATGTACTACTAACTAAATATTATATCTTATATTGAAATTTCTATTGTGTATCACTCTAATAAAAACACTGAGGTATATAGTACATGACTATAAAATATGACTATGGAGACTCAATTTGTAAATAAAATTACTGTTAAACATATTAATAATGTTCATAAAAATGGAATTTGGTATATATGTAGTTTTTCTTTTTAGTTTTGTGACATCACTACGTTACGTATATCATATCAGTAAAAGTATTGTTACATAATATAACGTTACGTTAATAATGCTTACGTTACCGTCATCCACGTTACGTTATGTGTAGCGTAACACGTTACACGTTACTGATTATTTATGTAACGATACCGTTATTCACGAATAACGGAATAACGGTATCGTTACATAAATAATCAGTAACACTACATAAATAACGATACATTTACTAAAATAACGTTAACAGCCAAGAATCGCGACAACAGTGCACTCAGCCGCTCCACGTCGAGACTAGCAGAACCCATCAAACTGTGGCGACGTTTTGTGGTGAACGGGTTAGCAGTACCGCAAAATATAGCGACAAAGTAAAATATACCTTATACTTTTTACTTTAGGCTACAAATGCACTGGCACTTGTCATAAATAAAAAATGATGTACGTAATATGATTTTTTTAACTTGTAACTGATAGCAATCTTTACACAATTAACTACGTTATAAGAATGGACTGCGAACTGTAGCTTAGGACACCTCTCGACTCGCGTAAGAACCGTAAGGTGGTTATGCATTTGCTGATAGTCCCTCTGACTAACAGTGCAAATGCATAACCACCCTAAGAACCAGAACCATTGCAATAATATGCCATTTCGAGCGGCATTCTTAAGCTACGATCCGCAGGCTGACACCGACCCGCGGTGATTTAAAATATTTTATTACAAGTTACAAAGGTACCATCAATTTAGATCAAGATTTCCTAACACAAAGCTCGCGAGCATATTCTCCTAGATAACTGCAGTTTAAAGACCTGCTGGCTATACAAAACTCTAAATAGTAATACATTTTAAACCGAAATCACTTTATTTGTATCATAAGGCAAATTTGTATTTGTTGTACAATTTGCGACACCGCTTCCCCACTACCAAACCAAGTAGAATCTTAACAGAATAAACAATATAAACTCTACACACTAATTTGGCAAACCTATTGCACTAATAACTAATTAAATTTAAACAATGGCTTCGATATGACACGATTTCCTTAAATCTTCATAATTTGACACTCTCAGGTTAAGCTTAGTTATCGAGGTTTGGATTTGGATCGGTGGCTGTGACTGCTAACCTTTGGTATTTTACATTGTTGCCATACTGGATCTAAATTACACCGTACCATGTTTTATGCCATTCATATCTCATCGTTAGCCCGGTCATAAATTCCTTTGGTCTCTTATATCTTCTTTTTTTAAGCCATTCGTTTCATTAAATAAATGGTCACAAAGCGTTTTGTCCTTGTTAAGCGAGAAGGGCTTAACGTACTTTTTATATATAAATTTCTGACCACTCCTTAAGTTTGCGTACATTCTTAATTAATACGAATGGTTAAGTCATCAAACTTCATATAACAAACCTAGATAATAAGGCACATTCATTAATATCTTGTGTCAGATATAGCGCATATGTGGAATGCAGAAAAAATATAATTACACGGGTAAAAAAGAGTGAGATGCTGATGTAGAATACCTGGTGCAAGACTAAGATATACATAGTCGAGGCAGGTGTCAACTAAAACAAAATTATATAAAGTAAATACTCTCTTTGGTTCAACAAAAAGATATTACTATGTAACAAGATAAGTTGGCTAATTCATACTTAGTAAATAGTACCTCTAGTACCTCAAGTACCCACTTCTTATAGTAAGTACCCTCTTTCAAATAAGTACTACATTTGGACTACATACGCCTCCTTCACTCAGTACATCCTTGTCGACTAAACTTGTATGATCAAAGGACAACAACTTCAAAACTACATATCATAATAAATACATATAATTATATTGGGCGAAACATTATAGACATTCCGTCATTTACATTTGAAACAATTTTTTTAAGAACATATCTTCACTCATTACTTAACGTTTCTAGACTGACAGTTCGTAAGTAAAAATATGCCCAAAATTTCAAAGATATCCATATTGATTTTATTTTTCCACATTCCACATACCACACCTCTTCATTTACCTCATGAACGAAGATATTAAGATAATTATAATTCATTATAAAATTACCCAATATACCATAAAATATAAAACCAAATCAAAATAACAATAAACATTTCCATTTTAACATTTCGCATATTTACGATAACGACGTGTTTTCTTCAAAAATCCTATCTTTACAGAACGTATTCCAAAATAAACCTGCTATAAGAAATGAGATTTCTACTTTTTCTTTGGCACAAGTATATGAGCCACATCATATTAAACGATCATCATATTATTATATATACGCTGGTAAAACTGGGAACATCACCCGCTTGTTGCTAAATCTATGAAAAGGAGTTGCAGTATAACCAAAATAACCTCTACCTTCTTGCTAAAACCATAGCACTTTCTTAAGTAGACAGGCAACTCTAATCATCGCAATCACGGAACACAACGTTATTTGGCTACGATTTTAGTTAACTTCGCAATGTTAATATTTTTGAGCGTTAGAAATATCATTTTCTTATAGCAAGCAAAACGAATGCATCAAATATATCGGCATGATTTTCTTTTTTGGGAGATTGACACGTTATTGTCGCAAATGAGCTTCAATACTATTCTTTAGTCGTGATTTTGAAAGCAATAAATGTCTTATTTTATTTATAGGCACGTAATTAGTTTTACTGTTACAAATAACAATAAGAAGTTTATAAACTGTGGAAAATTATCTGTTTTCTCTATTATTTGCATTGGCACCTATTCTGTTGTATATTACATAAATTCCTTAACTTAATGTCGTTCTAACAGCTGCAGTATGAATGAGAGAAACATCTTTACTTCTATGACGTTACTTTCTATAGAGTAACCGATATTTTAAGTTTAGATCAGTTGTTCGAATATATGAGGGTACGAACTCCTCATATCAACCAGTTTAATTGACTATGAATGTAGAGACAGACAACGGTCATGATCTATTTGGTCACCGATCTAAGATGTTAACTGCGGAACGATCACTTTACTGTCCGTGCATGTTAAAAGAAAAGCATTTGTGTGACGAACAACATAATAGGTACCATCTTTTAAAAATAACAAATACACTTTTAACTTCAAACAATTAACTTTTAAAACAAAAAGAAGTGATTTATCCACGGATTCAAGAAGGGCTGCTTATCTTTACTATCATTATCATCTTTAGTATCTTTATCTTCTTGATTAGACCTACAAGTGGTGGTTAGTGGATGAGTTACTGTAATAACGGTAAATAGGTCATTGATTACTAGATCAGACATCGCGAATAAACTGTGTGCTTTAAAAGAGAGGTACGAAAAGAAAGTTCTTAACGTTTTGTAAGCATTTACGTATATATTTATTAAATAGCTCGTACATTACAAACGCACAGATATTATGTAACTTATTAAGATCGTTACATAGCAATATTGAAAAATAACGTTAACATTACAAAGCAATATCGTAAAATAACAATAAAGTTAAATGGCGCTAACAGTAAATAACGATAACGTTACATAACCATTAAAATAACGACAACGTTACATAGCAGTACCGTTAAATAACGATAACGATACAAAGTAGTATCGTTGAATAACGATACATATCAGTACCGATGACTAACGATAACGTTACAAAGCAATATTGAAAAATAACGATAACGTTACGTATCAATACCGCAAAATAACTACAACGTTACATACCACTCACAAAATAACGATAACGCATAAAAAGCGCACAGATTACGTCCTCGATATCTTCTCTAGTCAAACATTAAATTTCAAGTATGGCAAATAACGAGAAACAGATACATGTTATGTCTGTAGCGGTTTCCACACACCTACCCTGGGGGCCAACCCATCTGCCTGCCTCCCAGGACATGAAGATGGAGATGGTAGACTGACTGTGCGCCATCCCTCCCATTGTTCACCACGAGTCGCCAGCCGGAGGGAGCCCGGGAGGAGCCCAGAGAACGAGCTACCAGCATCAGGTGTCCTAAGAGCTGGAAAGTAATAATTGGTAATAAATATCAATGAATGTCAGCAGTGTTAGCCCAGTGGGACACAGTTGAACTGCCCTGTAGAGGTACCCAGTATGATCTCACAGCAATTGCAAACAACGGCCACAAAGAATACCCAGACTCGGTAACAACTACTTGTGAATCACGCAGTTTTTTGTCCCGTTTCGGGCTCGGATCCACCCGTGCAATACGTGTACAACGTGCGTGAAAACATCATGAGGAATCCTTCATGTCTTCATGAGAATTCTTCATAATTTTCTCGAAGATGTGTGAAGTCTGCCCACCCGCATTGAGCCAGCATGGTGGAATATGACCTAACCCTTCTCACACTGAGAAGAGGCCCGGGCCCTGAAGTGAAACAGTTCATAATATACAGGGTTGATATTATAAAGTACTAGATGTTCCCGCGGTTTCACTCGCGTTTATCGTTACTGCGCCGCCCCAATGGGTCGTAGCGTGATGTTATATAGCCTATAGCCTTCCTCGATAAATAGACTATACAACACTAAAATATTTTTTTAAATCGGACCTGTAGTTCTTGAGATTAGCGCGTTCAAACAAACAAACAAACTTTTCAGCTGCACGATTATGATTGCACTGTTGATTTAGTGGTGTCTTTGCCAGTGCATTAAGGCTAAGTTCAGATGGTCGCGCGTTGACGCGCGACAAAGGAGTTCAGATAACAAGCGGTAGCTCACGGCAGTCGGGCGCGATCAATCAGTGCTCCGTACGTCTGCACGCTAGGAGTCGCGCGAGGCAACTAAACAGGTTGATACGTAAATAAAGGAACTCAATACGATGGAGCAGCGACGATCCCGCGTAGCTGCGTGTAGACGCGCGTTCACGTAAACGGTCTGATGTATTTACTTAGAAGTTCTTTACGCGCGTAAGGATGAACGCGCGTCAACGCGCGACCATCTGAACTTAGCCTAAATATTGTGCTCTATTCTCGAACGGTACTATTTGGGTAACCCACAAATATTTGTCGCGCACCCGAGTGTCCTTTGAGTCCGTTGTTTGAATGTTTGTAAAGTCTCCGCGACACAAGATTTGACCCTAGTGCAAGAAAATTCTTAAATTATTTTTTAAGTAATACCCTATTGAGTCTTCCACGACACCCCCTTAGAAATAAAAAAGTAATTATCATCGTCATATATGTCTTTGTTTGGACTAATTATAACATCAGGTGATATGATTGTGAAGAATAAGACAGCAAGTGAGGTCTCGAGTTCCTGTGTAGGATCGAACCCATAACACTCGGCGCAGTGACAATGGAGACCATTTAATCCACTGCACCATCCGTGCAGTCATTTGACGCAATATTACATTATCCACGATATAACATACAAAGATTTTTCTAATCAGAAGCAAATAAAATATGCATCTCAAATCAGGTGGAAAATATAATGGTGTAGTGACGCAAGAAAGACGCACGTTATTTTATGACGTAACTGCTATTTATGAGCAATAATAATATATTATTGTATAGCCGTAGGTATATCTATACTAATATTATAAAGCTGATGTAATTGTTTATTTGTTTGGTTGAACGCGCTAATCTCAGGAACTACTGGTTCGAATTTAAAATTCTTCAGTGTTGGATAGTCCATTTATCGGGGAAGACTATAGGGTATATAACATCACACTATGACCAATAGGAGCACAGCATAAATGAAAAATGTTGCAAAACGGGGCAAATTCTCTTACGTGAAGCAGACGAAGTTGCGTGGGTCAGCTAGTAATATTATAAAGCTGAAGAATTTGTTTGTTTGGTTGAACGCGCTAATCGCAGGAACTACTGGATCGAATTGAAAAATTCTTTGTTTTGGATAGCCTATTTATTGAGGAAGGCTATAGGCTATATAACATCAAGCTATGACCCACGGGGACGGCGCAGTAACCATAAACGCCAGTGAAACCGCGGGCACATCTAGTATATATATGTAAAGTTTCAGACTCTTGAAAAATGACAATGGCCGCACTAGTAATAATTCCCGTGTCGCGAAGGACAACGGACGCGAAGAACACATTGACTTGGAACAACTATATGTGGAACTCGTAATTTTTTGTCCCGTGTGGGGATCAAACCCACAACACTCGCCGCATGGCGAGCCGAGCACTGAAACTACTACACCATTCGGGCAGTCTATATAAGAGTGTTTTTATTATACTTGATCTATCTTGATGTACCCCCGTGGGAATAACGGCCCGTTCACGACCTTGCCGCTGTGAGCTGCAGGCTTAGCGCGGGGCGCCGCCGCGGCGAGCGGTAAGATCAAATGTATAACAATGTTTGAAGCACGCCACGAGACACCGCTCATAGCGAAAACGCGCGCGGTTTTCTTCGAGCAAATCGCTACTGCGGCGCGCGGTGCCCCGTGCCGGGAGCGGCGGGAACAAAAGTACAAATGAATGAAAGCGACGCCACGACACAGAGCGGCACCTTCTGTGAGCGGCACGGACAGCGGTGTAGGAGGGACGAACTCAGCGGCTAAGCAAATTACAAAATATGTACATATGTATATTAGACGATTTTGTGGCGATAATGAATACCAAGGCGTTTATTACTGAAATTTTAAATCGATCGCCTATAGGGATGTTAAAACATCCTCAACATAAATATAAAAACGTGATTAAAGGTTGTGGGAAGAAATGTTGTTCAGAATAAAATTGTGTTACTAACCTAACCTTACCTATATTTAGGCGAGCGAAATTTAGTAATATTATAAATGCGAATGTGAGTTTGTTTGTTACGCTTTCACGCCTTAACTACGTAACCGATCATCATGAAATTTTGCATACACGTTGACAGGGGACCATATAAGATGGAAAAAGCATTCTAACCTGTATTTACCCGAACAAAGCCGCGGGCAAAGGTTAGTTGGTAAATAAAATTCTTTCCAAACAAATTAGTTCATTGCGATAACATGGTCTCATGTATACCTAAGTATTATATAGCACGTATATAGCTCACAAATTCCTTTGTTATCAAACAATCAACACCACTCTTTATCAACGTAACGCGAGCAAGATTGCACATTGACTCATAAACATATCATTTATAATTAGTTAATAACGTCGATGAACATTCTTAGTAATTAATAGGAAATGCAGGCTTCAGCACATTTAAAGCCCCGTATTAAACTGTCCTACTGCTGGACACGGACAGAAAATCCAAATAACACGTGGCCAACCTAAGGATCGAACCCGACTCGTTATGCACAGCCGTATATGCAGAGAATTCGCATTAAGAAACAGGCTTGTGCAAATAAAATTGTTAATAAAAAATAACCTAAACGGTTTAGTTTTGGACACAGGAAGTGGGAACAGGGCAATACGAGAGAATAATAATAATATCAGCCATGTATTAGACTGTCCCACTGCTGGACACAGGCCTCTTCTCAATGTGAGAAGGTTTACCATAGTCCATCACGCTGGCCCAAAGCGGGTTGACAGACTTCACATATCCTCGAGAACATTATGTAAAACTCTCAGACTTGCAGGTTTCCTCAAGATGTTTTCCTTCCCCGTAGAGTGAGCGATAATTAACTATTAAATATACACATAACTTCGAAAAGTCAGAGATGCGCGTCTTGGGATAAAACTCGAGACATCTGCATGGCAGTCCAGTGTTCTCCCACTAGGCTATCGCTAATAATTTAAAGGTTTAACCAAATCTATTGTTGTCGCGGTAGGCCCGAACGAAATATCAAAGTACAAAAGAGATAACTAGCTACATCTTAGACGATGCACAATTTACAAAATCTTCATCTATCTAACTATAGACTATGACCTAACCCTTCTCACACTAAGAAAAGGCCCGTGCCCAGCAGTGGGACCGTTTTTATACCTGTTCTCGTCTCCTGTGTCCAAAACTTAACTAATGACTTCTCTGCATATACGGCTGTGTATAACGAGTTAGGCTCGATCCCTAGGTTGGCCAATCTGTTAATTGGTTCTTTTAAAAAATTCTCGGTAGTACCACGAAGTTCGGGACTGTGGTCGGACAAATCTAGGCCCACACTTTGTACTGTTTAAGGAGTTAGATTATATGCTTATCGACAGTCGAAATTTTATTTTTTTTGTTTTGAAATCAGTACAACTCCCGCACTAGACATAATTCCATTTTCACGGAGGACTTTACAAACATTCAAACAACGGACACAAAGAACATCCTTTGAATTTGAACATTTGGGTGTTTGGGTTTCAAATTACCAGTATTCTTGTTAACTCCTTCAGCTAAGCTAGAATGCTTGTGTTAGGAGTGGGTTCACGTCAGTAGCGCAACGGGTGGGATTCGAACCCGCGACCACTCGATCGCTAATCCAATGCCTTATCCATTGGGCTACCGCCGCTACTTTGAACATAACAACATTTGAATAGAATTCAAATGCAATTGAAAACTTTAGGGAATATAATATAAAGTAGGATACATTTTTAAGCTACTATTGGTCTATAGATGGTATCGTCTAGTATTAAGTGGCTTTTTTTATAATGTTAATTGTTAATTAATGTGTTTACAATAGTCTACAAGCTTTTGCCCATGGCTTTGCTCGCTGGATGAAAGGTACCCTATATCCTTTTCTGTATCACAGACTGTGAATGTGCACGTAAAATTTCATGATCATTGGTCAAGTAATTAAGGTGAGAAAGGCGAAGTATGTTTGTTACATAATATTCACATTTATAATAATAGTTAGGATAGATGCATCCGCACCACAAGTAAAAGCATTTCATTATAAAATATGCATAGGAGAATGCCTCAACCTTGCCACTGTACCAAGTGTTGTGGATTTGAAGATGCGAAAGGACAGAAATTTTATGATACAAAACAATGTCTTTTTTGTTTTTTTTAGAGTCTGTGTATGTCCATTGTTTGAATGTTTGTAAATGAAATATTCCTTGTGCAGGATTTGTCCTTTTTACAAAGAAAGAATACATTGATGAATCTAAAGTGTAATAATATACTATAAATTAAGTAGTTGATAGTTAGACTGGATAAATAATCTACATTACTTACACATAAATATAATTACACATTGTTCAATGTATGATGCCTAGGAATTTATATATGTCCCCTTTCAGAACTAGAAACAAATTATTTGATCCATCCAAAACTTAAGTGCTTTGCACTTATCAGCGTAGCAGTCTCCATCTTCTCTTTCCAATGCCATCTCTTTCAGTTCCTTATAAGTTATTATTAAATTATTTGATAATACCACCTAAATAATATGTGTGAATTGGTTACATTCTTTAAAAAATACATGTGGTAGCAAAAATACATTGATGAATGAGGTATCTGACTTGTGATCAAGACATTGTGGGTTCAATATCTACTTAAAATAATGCCAACATGAAACTTACATAAGGCTTTATATGTATATATGTATATGCCTACACTTAGTTGTGTGTTTAACAAGAATGCTAGTAAGTACCTATATAATATATTATCTAAATTGTTAGTAATTTTCCTTTTTTCAATGAGAGACAAAAATAATTGGATAGCCTGAGTTTTCATTGAGATCATTAGCCTCATTTTTAAATTAAATTTCATAGATAATTGACTACTTAGTTAATGTCGTCTGTGCCAGCACTATCCTCAGGTATTCAAGGCTATTCAAAAGCTAAAAGCAAGGAGCTGTCTTTTCGAGCAGACTGGTTTATATACTGAGTGTATTGCCATTAAAATCTCAAGTAACTTTAATCTAGTTGGGGAAGTGCACCTACAAAATAACAGTATGTGGTGTGTTTATGTGTAGGCCACTTTCCAAATGAATTACAGGTAGGTAGACCAGACATTCTTGTACCTTTTGTTTTTAGAAATTGCGTATGGCCTACAAGTGTGTAAACTTGTGTATTAAGCGTCCTTAAACTATTGTAACAGCTTACCTCAAGTTTACAAAAGGCACAAGCACTTCTTTTTATTAATTGCCGCCGTATTTCGACTACAACACGTATCAGAAAGAACCGGGTTATACTTACGTCTAAATCACTGGGTTCAGCATCTTGAAGTCTGGGTATCCTTCGCTTAGGGATCACGAGAAAGTGCACGGGAGCTTGCGGCGTAATATCGTTGAAAGCCAAACATAATTCATCCTCGTAAATAATATCAGCTTTAATTTCTTTCGTTATAATCTTGTCGAATACGGTAGGACCCGGTACAGCGACGCTCTGTGCCTGCGCGCGACGGACTTCATCGCTATACGGCCTCCTTACAGCAATGGCAGATCCTCGCGATAAATCATAAATATTCGTCGGATAACTCTTCTTTAAGCGGAATTTTAACGCACGTTGTAGTACTTTGTTAAACATTTTTATTGTTTTTCACATAGGAATTCCATTCTCACGCAATCACTGGTTTGACACTGTTGACTTTAGTTAGACTTCTATTACGTCATTTACGTCAGATTTTTGAATTTGACATTAGTAGAATGTCACGTAATAATTATTTAAAATACTACTTTTACTGGCATAAAATTTTAAGCTATGGAATGAGTTTATTAACGCGTAGCAACACAGTTGTTGATTGACAATTATCGCCTGCTCCGTGCCTCGGAGAGCACGTTAAGCTGCCGGTCCCGGCTGCCATGAACATCTATGGCAGTCGTTATTGGAAAAGTCAGTACCCTCTAATATCCTGACACTGGTCTAGCCTTAGGGTATCATTAGCCTTTAGGTTGCGGAGGTCAGGTGGCAGCCGCTCCGTGTAAAAACTGATATCCAGTCAAATCAGGTTAGACTAGAAAAGCCGAACCTAAGTGACTTGGGAATAATAAAAGCTAAGGGAGAAGAAACACAGGTATATTTAGTTTTATCATTTATTCCTCGCTATACAGGATTAATAGGGTACTTGACTCGTATTTTTTTATAATCTTAGTCAAATATTTGCTTTACATAAACCCTAAAACATAAGACTTTTTTGAAATCAGCTCTTTATTAAATAATTTACAAGAGTTTCGAATCTGGCAGTAGGCGAAATTCTTAAATTACAGGAAGAGGAAGGTAAACATATTACAATTATAAGTACAAAATGATTAAACTAGTAGAAAATGCACGGTACAAACTGTGACTTAAGAGCTATTTAAATTCAGCTTTCCGATGGAAATACCGAGATAACCCCTCCCCTCCCTCCCCCACTACACTACTACTACACTCTGCTCACTACTAAATTCTAAAAAAATTACATGGATCATATTTACATTGCCAAATGTAAAGAGTCCTAACGTGAATATTAATTTAAATGATGAAATTATTTTATGTTCTTACTGCTGCTTTTTTAGGATTAACTTTAGATCATAAAGTTGAGTGGGGCGCTCAAATATCGTGTCTTGCAGGGAAACTTAGCTCAGCCGCATACGCAATTCGGAAAGTAAGACAGCTTACTGATGTAGATACTGCAAGACTAGTATATTTCAGTTACTTTCATAGGAAAGTAAAATATACTAGTCTTGTCATGTCTTACGCTATATTATTGTGGAGCAGCTGATATCGAGACAATTTTTATTCTTCAAAAGTGTGCAGTACGTAGCATTTATAATTTAGGACCACGAGTTTCCCTGAAAGATCGATTTAAAGAAATAGGCATACTTACTGTTCCGTCGCAATATATATTTGCTAACATTATATTTATTAAACATAATATTCACTTATATAAGAATAGTGATATCCATAACGTAAACACTAGAAATAAGCATTAGCTAGTAGGCCCATATCATCGTTTACATAAAGTTCACAATACATTTGCGGGACTCGGTATACGTTTTTTTAATAAACTACCTAGCAATTTACCATTGCTTAAATTTAAAAGCGCCGTTAAAATATAACTTATTCGTAAGGGTTATTATTCAGTCAACGACTACTTAAATGACAAAAACTCATGGAACTAATTGCTTGTTGCATACAGGATTCAAATATCTGTATTACTTATAAGTCAATTTAGTAATGTAGAGGTACCACGTGATTATTTGTGATGTTAACAAGTATCTTGTTTCTTAATTTGATTATTATTGAAGAATATAAATCCACAACCGCATTTAGTTACGGACTGCCTTTGCATAATCACAAATTGTAAGTGTATGTGCCATCACGCCATCCTACTGTCTATTTGAATTTATATTAAAACATTACAAACATTTCATCTCTATATTATTATAAGTTATTATTGTTATCTTTTTATTATTAGTTTTTTATAGTCGGTAGTATATGGCATAATGGCTGCAACACCTGGTTAATCTGAGTTGTAAAATATTGAAATTATATTTAATTGGCGATTGTTTACTAGGAAGAGGGATCTGACAGGGTTGGGAACTCTATCCATGTATGATACACAGCTACAATAGTCCACGGAGGTGAAGTATCTAGGCATGACCTTGGATAAGACGCTAACGCGGAAACCTCATATAGACAAAGCCATAATGAAGGCCCAGCGGGTCTTCGGCATCATGATTCGTTCTACTTATGAAAATACCTGGGGCCTGAAGACTAGGTTAGGCTATACACAATGATGATAAGACCCATACTCACACATGGAAGCATTGTCTGGTGGCCAAGAACTAAATTAGCAACATGCAGGAAAGTGCTGTCTCAGGTGCAGCGATTAGTCTGCATGGCTATAACAGGGGCATTCCCGACTACGCCAACGGCTGCGTTAGAGATCCTGCTGGACCTAACGCCGCTACAAATTGTTGTGGAGTTAGAGGGGATGTAGGCGCTACATAGACTATCTCTGTGCATGGGCTGTGGAGCGTCAACATGCCGGCAACTCTACACACAAAACTGGAGATTTCAAAGGATTTCAAACAGATTATGAGCATGGGATGCGACAAAATGCAACCAATGCACATATTCAAAAATAATTTTAAAATAAAGGTCTCCATAAGCGACGAATGGAGACAAGGTCTACAATCCCCTAACAAGGGTTGTCTCATCTGGTACACCGATGGTTCCAAAATGGAAACAGGACCAGGCGCTGGTATTTATGCCAACGACTGCAAGGTGAGCCAAAGCATGGGCAAATATGAAACGGTCTTCCAGGCGGAAACCTATGCTATAATTGCCTGTGCGCAGGAGAATATCAACAAAAATGTCACTGACAAGACTGTTTATATTCTCAGTGACAGTCAAGCTGCTCTTAAGGCTCTGAACTCCTGTAGTGTGGACTCCGGACTGGCCCTGAACTGTGTTAAAGCCCTTAACAAACTTGGCAGGAAAAACATAGTCAGGCTAGTGTGGGTTCCGGGGCATGCAGGTCTGCAGGATAATGAGGAGGCTGATGAATTAGCCAGGAAGGGCTCGGAGCAACTATTTGTGGGCCCCGAGCCATTCGTAGGACTCTCTGAGAGTACCGTCAAGGCAGCTATGAATGCACATGGCAATGATAAACACAGGCTAGAGTGGATGGCCCTTAGGGATCTGGAACACTCCAAGAAATTCATTGCAAACAGAGCCACGGGCTTTACCCGGAAGTTCTGCGGGTACAACAAGGGCCAAATACGCCTGCTTACAGGAGCGTTTACTGGTAATTTTGGCACCAACGACTTCCTGTGCAGATTGAGTTTGGCAAACATTTTGATCTGCAGAGCCTGTGGTGATCACGACGAGTTCATATCACACCTACTGTGTGAATGTGACGCGTTGGCTGGACTAAGGATGGGTCTGATGGAATTGGCATATCCGAACCCTGAAGACTTGAGGCTTCTCCCTCTGAAGTGTACGCTGCGACTGATGCAGTACATTCATAGGAAGATAGCTCAGGGATAGATCTCGGGGCCGACACAAAAGATCCCACTGGGTCGAATTGTCGCCGGTCTATACTGTCTGGCCCCCGAAATAAGATAAGATAATTCTCATACTAAACCTAGCAACTAACCTAAATGTAACTTAGTAAACTCACTAATCTATATATTTTGACGTTCGTAAGTGTTACTTTGTGACCTAAATGAATAAATGATTCCTGACTTTGACTTTGACTTTGACTACACCCCCACTTTTGCTTTTATACGTATTTAAAATATTAATTAATTCTTTATTTTGCAATAAATTTTGATACTGTTGGCATAAAAAGGTTTCTTTTACTTAGGTCTAAAATAATGTACAAAATAAACATAGGCAACTACCCTATAGAGAGAATTATGTCAGGTCTCGACTGCAAGTGGAGTTTGGAACATTGTGTGGTTAGGACAGCGTCAGTGGCTTCATGTATTTCGATTGCAATATATGTCGCACGTGCTGTGTGGCAAGATAAAACTCCGTGAACGTGAAATACTGATAGAACGTATTGATTAATATTATGACCCCCCATTAAAATAATTCAATGACGTAATACTATATAACTTCTTTAATTTTCTTATACATTAGTTACTTCTACTGTCGTCAATGGAATACTTTTTGTTATATAGGATAAGGTAGGGCTATTTAACGACTTACATTCTTAGTATGATGCACTTGCATATTGACTGATAAAAATGGAAATGGAAACAGATGAAGATGGAGGGGTCTTAGATAGGCATAACATAATTTTATTTTCTATTTAGATATATAATAAAATAAAGAAAGTTTGCGCAAATAATGTTTCCATCTATTATAAAAGTTAATTAACATTTTCACAACACCGAAATTTCATTAAATAACACTTAACTATATTATATATTAGGCTTCAAATCATTTATTTATATATTGTACAGGAAATATTAAAATAAAATTTACATTTGCACTTATTGTATTTTATTTACCAGTACCCATATAATATTGTATTAAGTACCTACTATAAATAATACAATCGTTTTATTATTACATCAATATGTTTATTTAACAGCCATATCATTAAACATAGCCACATCATTCAACATTTTTGCACAAATTAGTAAAGGACTATGATATAATGCATTTAGAGTCTCCAGAGATTTGCAATAGGATGTATCGCAGTGTGTACTTAAATTACGTTACTGGTGGCCAAATAATTTCGAAAACCACACGTTAAGTGACGCTGACGCTAATGGTTTCCCGAACTACTCAAAATGTATATAGTAGCTTTGTTATCGATAAGTACACTATTGTTGTAATATATTGCTACTTCTCTATACTTAAGTAGCTACACCGTTTCCTTAAAGCATAAACTTACTACTGAAAACCTTCTACCAAATGTGCACTACTTACAGGAAAATACACTAATCATAAATACATGCAGATTGGTAAGGATATTTGTACAGTGTGAACCGATCAGTACCCAACACTTACAAGCTAATACTTAAACTATTTCTGATGCTTATTTGTCTTGGGGCCATGTCATCAGATTCTTTCTAAGTAATAATACACTATTATTTGAGCAATGACTAACAGTTATAAAAAATAGGTATATGTAATATCATATCACGTAAATTTATAAAGGATGTTGAATTGTAAATTATTCATGTCTAACAGTGTCAATTATACTGGTTCGCTTTAAGAATATAAAAATATGCTTTGCATGATTTCAAAGCATATATTTTTAAGTTAGACATTACAACTGTTATCTGACAACTAAACTACTAGCATAATATACGCTTAATAGCTTAGAAAATAAATAATATTAAAATAGTTGTAGTAACCAACCATTAACTGCATTTCTCACACATTGGCTACCGAGTGACTGGTGTCAGGATAAAGCACCGTTCAGCATTGTTATTCTGTTAGATCGCTCACTGTCAAACTCACATCTGAATCAGCTTGTAAAGTAACCGTGGCAATAACAGTTGGTTACTATGGTTATCAGTGAGGCAATAATCAAGTGCAAGAATGAGTTTTTAACAGAATAACACGCAAGCACTTTATTTCGTGCTTACACATCCGATCACTTGGTAACTATCGTATTGTGTCTTACTACTAATTATAACTTAATGATAATTAAAGTTTAACTTGACTGTTTAATACGCGAATATGTTGAATTGAAGAGCTATAAAAGCATCCTAAATGTCCTGAAGACTAAGGTTCTCAGGTATTCATTGCGAAGCACCAACCTGAAGATCAATGCGATTACGAAGAAGATCATGCCGTAGTGTACGAAATACATCCTGTAACAGAACACTATAGTTAATAAAAACTTATAAAAAGAAGCGTGTAATCTAAATCTAAACTAATATTATAAAGAGGAAAAATTTGTGTTTTTGTATGTATGTTTGTAATGTTTTCACACAAAAACTATTGGACCGATTTCAAAAATTATTTTACCATTAGAAAGCTGCATCTTCACTGAGTGACATAGGCCATATTAATTTAAAAAATCAAAAACAATAGGGTTCCTTAACCGGTCGTATTCCGCCGGCTCGCATACCAGCCGGCAGATTTGTACCCGTCGTAGGCCGGTGGCTCGCATGCGAGCCACCAAATTGGCGCCAAAACGCCGCGCGCCGCCTTCGCTTAAAACCGTATATTACCAACGTTACCGATCAAAACTGATTGCCTATTGGCTACGAATAGCCGTACAAATCTGCCGGCTGGTATGCGAGCCGGCGGAATACGACCGGTTAATAAAAAATGCAATAATATAACCCAAGGTGTGAAAAAATTAGTCATAAAAAATCTGTCATCACGTGCGCTGCGGAAACTATTGATGATAGAACAAAAAAATATTCTACAGTATTATAGAACGTATCAATATCTACAAAAAAATCTGGGATACCATATGTCCAACTACTGTAGTTATGCTACTATAACTACTTTTTTACATTTTAAAAGTTGATAAAAGTGCCGATAATAATCAAACCATATTATTCATACCTCTGTATTAATTCTTATCCCATTAAATGATATTTTATTAAAGACCGTTTCAATACCCGTAAAATACTTTTTAAATTATTAAAATCGGACATTTCATTCAAAAGATATAATTCTTTAGATATAGTAGGTAGTTTCTAAATATTAGTAGGTAGTTTTTAAGTATTAGCTATATATGTATATAGCTAACTACACCTATATAGGTGTAGTTAGACTTGTAGTTTTATATATTAAAATTATATAACAAATTAAAAGTAGGTATTAGGTAATAAATTAAAGTCCACGCGGACGAAGTCGCGGGCAACAGCTAGTATTGAATAATTATTGTGAGGAGACCAGAGCTTTTGGAAGTGTGTCAAGCTATTACTGTTAAATAACTTTCACTAATTACAGTCACATTCATTTAAATCGAGCCAAATAAGTGTTTTGTGAGAAACGTAGGTTTATTTGTAATTATATGACTTATGTAGTTTGTCCTGTGACGTAGGTTTATGCTTACGTTTATATCTGATAGTGAAGGGCTCAACACCGAAGTCCTTACTCGATTATACAGTTATTTATACCTTTATAAATAACGTTTCTGTAAGGCAATATAAATTCGAATTTGACGGTATAGTCATTTAAGTGGCCTCGTCAATGTCACTACGCCAAATGTAGTGAGTTCGAATCCCATACCAGGCAAATATTTGTGTAAGTAAATCAGAAACAGTAGTCCTAAGTCTGGGTGTTGTTTGTGTCCGTTATTAGAATATTTGTAAAATCCTCGCAATACAAAAATTATTGTTAGCGCCGTATTAGGAATACTTCTTATTTTTTTAATTAGAAGTGCTATCTTCTCAATCCTGTATGGATCTGGAATACGCATACTATGTTAAATATATCTACATATAATACAGATAGATTTAGTACGTACTTTTGTAAATGTTTCTTCGCTTCATGTTTATCTTGATCCTTCTCTCGCAGAAGATATTTCCTAGTACCCTTTACAAAGTTTTCATAGTGGTCTTTCCACCTGTAAAAGTAAAAACTTGTAGAATATGAAAGCCTAAGAATTGAGTATTAGTTAATGAACATTGAAACATTAATTGTCATTATTAACGATCAAGTATGTGCACTTTTAATAAGACATTACAAGTCACGTTTATCAATCGGTTCAAAAAGTATATCTGTCAAATAAATAATTACATTTACTAACAGAGAGTGCACTTGTGTTTGCGCACACGCTTGTGCACTATAATATCTCCTGCGCAGATGACCAGTCTCCGTTAAGACTGGCCGCCGTGGCCGCAATTCGGTTTGGAGGACATTATTATTTACACTTAAATGAATTTTAGCAAGTAAAAACCATACCTTGTATTTTATATATAAATGTAGAATTTATAGATAGCAATCGTAACCGTGAATAGTGACTCAGATGTGAAATTGTAATACTATGCAACAATAAACCATATTTCTAATGAAACGTATTTTTAATGATAAAAATATTAATATTAAAATAACCGAAAAGTAAACTATGCTTATAACAGGTGCTTAACTTACGCTATCGTATGAGGATCTAAGTTGTAGATAGCAGCATCTTGGGATGACAGTCTGACTTGTAACTGTTTCACATTATCGGTCTGGAAATCCCATTCACGTGTGGAGAAGAATCGAAGTACATCATTCATCGCCTGCAGACGCTGACTTACTGTTATCAAACTTAATCTGCAACAAATTCTGAGTTAATACACTATTTATATAAAACTACCGAAGTGGTAGGATTTTCATAAAATGACAACATTGATCATGACGTTTCGTTCTTCGCAAAATTACTATCAGTAAGTATTTGAATTACCTACATATTTTTCGGCTTCCAATTTCAAAAACTGTGTAAATGTATTAATTATATTGCATTATTACCGCTAAGAAATGTAAAAGAAACATAACCTAGAAAATAAAATCTGAACACAAGGCTAGCATTATTGTTCGGTGCTGCTACTACAAATATTGTAGTTTTAAAGACGGAACATCAGAGCACGAAGTCCATCGCTAGGGCGAGATTCCAAAATTGTAACCTTTAAACGTCGAATATACTTATAAAATACTCATTTGTTCCAAGGATTGATTATCTGCAAGTGTCTTTACCATTGAGATAAACAGCAGTAACATAATTATAATATATCAATGTTCCCTGTTGCCAAATCTCAGTTACTGTGCTGTCTAAGTCTATATCGTTTTTAATAAAACTACGGCACTGGTGCCGATTTTATAAGCTCTCTCAATCTGAGGCGACCCCGATAATTTAGCCTGTGCCCCTAGGTAATTGACAGTAACTCTTTGAACTGTGGCGAAACATGTATGCAATGAAATATGTATCAATTCTTTTAACTATTCCATGTCAATTTATGGTTAGCTAAATTAAATATTATTTTAAAAACATCAGTGAAAGCCTAGTGGGAGACCACTGGACTGCCACGCAGAGGTCTCGAGTTCGATCTCAAGACGCGCATCTCTGACTTTTCGAAGTTATATGCGTATAAATAGTTAGTTATCGTTCGCTTTAATGGCGAAGGAAAACCATTGTGAGGAAACCTGCATGACTAAGAGTTCTTCGTCATGTTCTCGAAGATATCTGAAGTCTGCCAACCTGACCAGGCCAGCGCAATGGACTATGGCGTAACCTTGCACTTTCTCAAACTGAGAAGAGGCCCGTGCCCAGCAGTGGGACAGTTTAATACAGGGCTGATATTATATAAGTATCATTATTTATATTAAATAATGTTTTAAAAGACGGTGCTAAGGTTTTGTTATCTTGTGAATATTGTGTATAGTGAATAGCAACCTCACACGAGCTCTGAAATCTCTTTATGATGATTCCAAAGCTTGTGCCAGAATAAATGGGACCTACACAGAATGGTTTAGTATCGAAAAAGGTGACAAGGATGTGTAGCATCACCCTGGCTGCTTAATCTATAGATGGACAATTCTCAATTAAGAATGAATGAATTACTTATCAAATGTCTTCTTAAAGCCGACGACCAAGTAATACAAAGAGTGAAGTAATACGGGGAAGTAATACGGGGAAGTAATACTTGCGTCATCGGCGGAAGAGTTGCAGGCGATGGTAACTATTATGCATGGTGCTTTTGAGAGTAATGGAATGAAAATGAATGTATGCAAGACGATAGTAATGGTATTTAAAAAGGAGGAGTGCATGACGATGTTTAATATTATGATTGATGGAGAACAAGTGGAGCAAGTGAAAGAATTTGTATATTTGGGTATTTTGTTTACAAGGGATGGTACGCATGAGAAAGATATTGAAAGGAGAACGATTGCTGGTGATAAAGTGAATGGCGCGTTTGGCGTACGCGTTTTTATGTACAGTTGAAATGTATCCGAAAAGGCACGTTTGGCTGTTCATAGAGGACTATTAGTGCCCACACTTATGCATGGAAGTGAAAGTTGGGTAGGTATGGCAAAAGAAGCATGAGAGCAGAATAAATGATGTAGAAATGAGAGCGCTGAGAAACATATGTGGTGTGATTCTGAAAGATAGAGTAAGGAATAGTGTGATAAGAGAGAGATGTAGCATGAAAGTGGATGAAGTGACGAGAATAGAAAGGATATGTTAAGCTGGTTTGGGCATGTAGCAAGAATGGACGAGAAAAGACTGACTAAGAAAGTTTATAAGGCTAGAGTGAATGAAACAGGGAAGGGGAAGACCTAGGCAAACGTTTCTTGATCAGATCGGAGACGTTCTGGGTAAAGGCCAGCTTAGGGGCATCTTAAACTGGCAAGCGTGTATGAGGAATATTAAGAAAGTGAATAAAGCCAGAGGAGTGTGTCAGGATCGTAGCAAATGGAAATCCGTAGTCTCTGCCTACCGCTCTGGGAAACAGACCGGAATCTATGTATGTATGTATGTGAATATTGTTTTAATTTACGATTGTTCACATACAATTTTTTTATTGGAAGGAAGCGTTGAAGATACTCCTTCGTTTTAACCTATACCTAGTGTAGAATTAAATAATTTACTTACTTAGTTTTAATTCCAAATATTTTGTTGATATATTCGGCAATATGCAAAGGAACCGTCTGAAGTATTGTTTCTAAGACTCTTTGTGCAAATCTGAAAATAAACAGTTTTACCTATTGAAATTAAACTGCTATATACGGATTTTATCGCGTTGTTTATTTGACACTTTATTACAAAATTTTGAAAATTGTTACACTACTACTACTCATTGAAATTAAACTGCTATATACGGATTTTATCGCGTTGTTTATTTACCACTTTATTACAAAATTTTGAAAATTGTTACACTACTACTACTATTAAACTTTACTAATTTTTAAGCTAATTAAATTATTATTAAACTATTTAGATTTCATTTATTTTTACACTTTCCCCGACGTTTCGGTTGCTTTTCAGCAGCCATGGTCACGGGGAGAGAGAGGGGTCTCCCCATGACCTTGATTTTGTAATAAAGTGTCAAATAAACAACGCGATAAAATCCGTATATAGCAGTTTAATTTCAATGAATAATATTCCCGTAAATAGAAGACAATATTTGTGCTTATGAGGTTATTGGTCGAATCCAGGATCGCAATAAAGTTATTGTAGTTTTCTGCAAAGAAATTCGCAATATCGCAGTTCGGAGCCAATTAATGGCAATGTGCAATGGGTCCGAATTTCGGGTACCGAACCCCCGTGCCTCGCAAAAGAACGTAAAGCCGTTAGGCCTGCACCTGATCTCTTTGCGTGCGTGTCGGATTACCGTCCTATCGGATCATGAGAATTAGGGAACAGAGAGTGTACTTCCGTTTACAATCCAACATCATCTGTCCAGATGGCCAGTCTCCGTTAAGATTGGCCGCTGGGACCGAAATGCCGAAATTCGGTTTGGAAAACAATATTGTTATTAAGCTTTTAAATTTTTTGAGTTGCATGTGTAACGAGTATTAAATTAACGTGATCATGCATGTTTACTTTTCAATGCTTGAATTTTCGACCAGGTTACACCGGCAAAGGTAAACATGCATGGTCGCGTTAAATCCCCTTACATATTTTATATATATATATTATTTGTTAATTAACTCATTTATGATTTTTTTAGTTATTGTGATACTGGTGTTATCTTATCTTATGTGGGGGGCCAGTCAGTGCAGACCGGCGACACTTCGACCCAGTGGGATCTTTTGTGTCGACACTCTCCCAATAACGACTGCTATAGATGTTCATGGCAGCCGGGACCAACGGCTTAACGTGCTCTCCGAGGCACGGAGCAGGCGATAATTGTCAATCAATACGCACATAATTTCGAAAAATCATATAACTTCCGAAAGTCAGAGGTGCGTGACGTGGGTTCGAACCCAAGTCCCTCTGCATTGCAGTCTGTTGGTTTCCCCACTGAGCAATCGCTGCTCTGATACGGGTGTTACTTACCCGTGCTCAAAATTCGGTCTCGTGGTCCATATTATTATTATGTGGGTGTAACCACCATGGTCATACTATATATTACTGACCTGCTGTTGACGGTATATCCGGAGGGATACCAAAAGGTGTTATCGAGGGGATGTCCCCCTCTCAAGTGTTGTTGCAACGCGATTCTGAACGCGCCCCACGTTGTAGGGTTCTTGCATGTACTGCAGTTGTATACACGGACTTGTTGAGGTCTGAAACACATCCATAATATTGTATTACGTTTACGCGAATATACATACATTGAAATTAATCTACTTTGTATGGATTTTATCGCGATTATACGGATATAGTGACGAAAATAGAAAAGGGTATGTTAACACATTCACGGACACAAAACCACTCTCAATAATTTGTGATATGGCACACAAACTTTCCATACAAAGTGACATCTCGTCTGGGGACGTATTGCGACACTCACGGTTTTCAAAGTATGTGTTGCGGCAGTAACGGTCAGAGACGTAACTGCCTGTAGGCGGACATTCATACCAAGTGAATTCTAAACCGTGTGTTACAGCAGGAGTGTTTGCTGTGGCTCTAGCGGTCTGTATTTTAGTTTAGACTTAGTTTTATTTTTAGTGTATTTTAAATCGCCGCATACAGCCGTAGTGGCATATTATGAGGGTCATAATTCACGTCTCTCGAGTTACTGTCCGGGAATGTGTTAAGCTAGTTTGGGCATGTAGAAAGAATGGACGAGTAAAGACTGACTAAGAAAGTTTATAAGGCTAGTGTGAATGGAACAGTCGCAAGGGGAAGATACTGTGAAGATCGGAGACGTTCTGAATCTTTATCCGCTCGCCGGTTTAAGGTGCTAAGAGCACCTTAAACCGGCGAACTAGCTTAGGTGTAAAAAATTATTGTAACAGTTACACACAGCAGCTTATATAAGGAAAACAATATAAAATTAAATTGTATTGATGTAAACGTGAACAGAGTGGCCATGAGTCTTACCTGATTTTTCTCATAAAAGCTCTACTCCTTGAACAGGCTTTTTTCAATGCTTAATTTTTATTTCGTTCTATTTCTTTTTAGTTTTTATTAATATAATAGGTAATTGACGTGTCCAAGAATTATATGCACATTTTTATAGATATAACGATTTTAACTTTGACTTTGCAAATACAGACCTGTCAACAGCAATTTCCCAGGCGACTGCAATCAGGGTGTCTATGGCGATATCGACGGGCAACATATCCGCTCGTGCCTTCGTCTTAACCACGAAAACATGCATCAGACCCTTGCCAGCTCCAACGACAATGCCACTCGGACCATTCAGGTTCTCTATCCAGCCAGGATATGGATGTCTTAGGGAGGATATCACTGAAAGAATAGAAAGTGTAGGTTTATCATATTTGTCACTTTTAGAACAATTGGGTAGTATTTTATTTTCATTGATAGTATTGCATTAATGCGAGGATGGCGTAGTGGTTTGATTAGTCGACTTCCCACTGCTAGTGCGCCGACTGGTGTGATAAAATTTTTTTTTAAGGGACTTCTGCATCTCTTTTATAGTTCCTGTGTCGCAGGTGACTTTACAAAGATTTAAACAACTGACACAAAGAACAACAAGACTCGTAACAACCATTTGTGGATCACACAAATTTTTGTCCCGTGTAAGATTCGAAACCTCGACACTCGGCGCAGTGGCAGCGGTGAGGCACTTTAACCGCGATCCAACACGAGACAAAACTTACTTAAGTACTTAATATTCAAGCATTTTTTTCGAATATTCGTAAAGCTTTCCACGACACAAAATTATTCATAAGAAACAAAGAAAGAAAGGAAAATAAAACGCAATGATTCTCTACCATCGTATAAGATATTATATTTATTAATATCTGTTGTTATAGTGGCAATAGGTATATACACATCGTGAAAGTTTCACATCTACCTATTTGTTATAGTTCATGAGATACAGTTGGCTGACAGACAGACGGACAGACAGCGGAGGCTTAGTAACAATGTCCTCCAGACCGAATTTCGGTCACGGCGGCCAATCTAAACAGAGACTGGCCATCTGCGCAGGAGATATAATAGAGCACAAGTGTGTGCGGAAACACAACTGCACTCTCTGTTCTCTAACTCTCATGGTCCGATGGGACGGCAATCCGACACGAACGGAGAGAGGTCAGATGCACGATCACATACTTGCCAAGGTATGGAGGCTTCAGGCTGCTATTGAAGTTTCTTATCAGAAAACCCAATAAGTTTTTGTTTTTGTTGGCCTGACCCGGGATTCGAACCTGAGGCCTCATACACAGCAGTCGCACTCAATACCGCTGGCTTTTGGGTACGGAACCTTAATAAATGATTTCTGACTTTGACTCACCGACGGTAGGTCTGAAAATGGCGACAGGGTAGCCTTTATTCCCGTGGGCTTCCACCACCGTCTCTGCCAGCGACTTCGTGAAAGTATATGTATTAGGCTTCGGAGATATGTATCTGAGAAAAGAAAGAATTAAGAAACGTTTTATAAAAAACATAATAACATAAACCGACTCCAAAAACACCAAAAGTAAAAACCTGGGTATTTATTTTTATTTATTTGTAAAAGTCTAAAAACTAACTAATAACATAGCTTTAATTCATAAGAATTACAAATTCTGATAAATTAAGTGTGTTTTACGAACCCACAACAGACAGCATACAGTGGTAAAAAGTGAAATTATATTTGACTGTCCAGTCTCTTTCTATGATTTTAAGTTATAGCTGACTAAGGGCTTGTACTTCCACCTCCAGATAGCATTTATCTATAAGATAAAATTCTCGCTATCTCTCTTCTTTAACCTAACACGAGTGAGACAGCATGCGATTTATCTTTAGGACTAGCTGTTGCCCGCGACTTCATCCGCGTGGACTTTAATTTATTACCCAATACCTACTTTTAATTTGTTATCTAATTTTAATATATAAAACTACAACTAAAGAAATTAATAAGTCTAACCACACCTATATAGGTGTAGTTAGCTATATATTAAAAAAATACATATGGTATCGCGGACTTTTTTGTAGATATTGGTACGTTCTATAATACTGTAGAACATTATTTTGTTGTATCATCAATAGTTTCCGCAGCGCACGCGATGACAGATTTTTTATGACAAATTTTTTTACACCTTGGTTTATATTATTGCATTTTTATTAAGGATGCCTATTTTTTTTGAAAATGCATTATAGCCTATGTCACTCAGTGAAGATGCAGCTTTCTAATGGTGAAAGAATTTTTGAAATCGGTCCAGTAGTTTTTGTGTGAAAACATTACAAACATACATACAAAAACACAAATGTTTCCTCTTTATAATAATAACTTACGTTAGTTGTAGGAGTGGCCATAAGAAGTTTTAATAGATTGACGGATGTCAAGGTTTAGGTAATTGCCTCGCTACTGCGATTGCCACGTGTTGTGGATTGAATCGCCACGCTGGATAAAAATTGGATTGGTCTGCGAATACTTGATTTGAGTAAGGGCGTTCGTCGTGTCCGTTGTAATATATGTTTGTTAAGCCTCTTCGACACAAGAGTTATTACTAGTTGTCATTTAAATAAATGTTTAATATATAATGTAAACCGACATCAATAACACTAAGATGTCGTTGCCAAGTATTTAGATTAATTTATTGTCCGTTTCCAGTTATTATTTTACATTTTTCAGTGACACGCTACTGCGGGGAATATTTAATAATAAATAAGACGCATTTCATAAATAAAACCGACGTATAATTTTTTTTTCAACTTTTGTAGCAAGCAAGTATCTGGCTCACCTAATGGTAAGGGGTCACCGGAGCCTATAGATGTCTGTAACACCAGAGGCATCACTTGCGCATTGCCGACCCTTTAGGAATGGAAGTCGGAAGAAGAAGGAGCGGGAAGGGGAAAAGAGGGTGATTGGGCCTCCGGCACTCTCACTCACTGAACGAAACACAACAGTAGGAATACTGCTATTTCACGTCGATATTCTGTGACAGGGTAGTCCTTTCCCGGTCGACCTGACCCATTCATGCTGAAATCAGCGAGGTTCTACTACTCTAACTTAAGAGCAAGACATCAAAATTAACTTGTTTGTCTTAACTAAACTCCCAATCCTAACTAGCCAATTTGGAGACGGTGCTAAACAAATAGTCAACGAAGATATTTGTTTGGAAAGAAACTTACTCTGGAGTGATCTTAGCCAGTAGGTCGTCTGGTATTGTCTCCGTCATGGCGTAGACCTGCTCCAAGGGTCGGGGGGAAGGGTAGACCCTCTCTTCTACCACAGTCAGCTCCGCGTTGCTGTAGGCTGTTGATACGTGGACGAAGGCCTGGGATAGATTAGAAGCTGTTATTAGTACATCAAATCTCACGCCTGCATCCCCGAAGAAGTATGTCAAAGTGTATGACGTATACAGTGTGTAATATAAAGGTCGGTCATATTTTAGGGCTGAAATGTACATCTGTATAGAAGCAGCGAGGTCTCGAGTTCGATACCAAAGCGCGCATCTTTAACTTTTCGAAGTTATGTGCGTATTAAATAATTATTTATCGCTCGCTTTAACGGTGAAAGAAAAATATCATGAGGAATCCTGCTTGTCTGAGAGTTCTCCATAATGTTCTCGATGATATGTGAAGTCTACCAACCCGCACTGGGCCAGCGTGGTGGACTATGGCCTAACCCTGCTCACACTGAGAAGAGGCCCGTGCCCAGCAGTGGGACAGTTTAATACAGGGCTGATATTATTGTAATGTATATTTGATAAATAATGACTGCACAGATGGTGTAGTGGTTTAAGTGCTCTCCTTGCCACTACCACTGCCCCGAGTGTTGTGGGTTTGTATCTGGGTCGAGTCTGGGTGTTCTTTGTGTCCGTTGTTTAAATGTATTTTTTTTATTATTTAATTAACAAAACTGATGTATTATCACACTTTATCAAAGTATATGAGCTGAAATACATTATAGATTGATATCTACTAGATGTGAAAATATTAAAAAGATGTCCTCTGCGACACAGGAATTACTGTTGGTGCGGGAGTTGTCTTTTTAATATAAATAACAAGAAAAATAGTATCACGCCTATATCCCCCCAAGAGGAATGCATAAGTGTATTACGTAAAGGGTAGTATTTTACTGCACAGCAAAATATATTTAAAGAGATCAAACTAAGTCGATGATCCTATTTTTGGGTGTGTTTAAGAAGGAACCTTCCATAACCTAACCCTTCCGAGACGGAATGCAGTGATTTGAGGTGTATAGGTGCTCGTTATGATATATTTTAATTAGCATATTTTTGATGGTCATTATATTTAATCCCTTACGTAAATAGCATATAACAGAAAAGTGTGGTCATATTTTAGAACTATTATGTATATCTGATAAATAACCTATGACCCATGGATGAACATAAAAATTATGACAATTTCAAGGATTTTATTTATTCTTATCAGCGACCCGCCCCGGCTTTGCACAGGTAGTACAATATCTTAACAAACTGCCTCCGTGGCGCAGCGGTAGTGAATGTGACTGCTGTGTATGAAGTCACGGCTTCAAATCCCGAGTCGGGCCATAAAAAGTTATTGGATTTTCCTGTTAAGAAATCTCAATAGCAGCCTGGAATTAGGAAGTTGGCGGTGTGAGACACCCCCGTGCCTCGGCAAGTACGTAAAGCCGTTGGACCTGCGCCTCATCTCTCTCCGGTCGTGTCGGATTACTGTTCTTTCGGATCATGAGAGTGAGGGAACAGAAAGTGCACTTGTGTTTGCGCACACGCTTGTGAACTACAATATCTCCTGCGCAGATAGCCAGTCTCCGTTAAGATTGGCCGCCATGATCGAAATTCGGTCTGGAGAATATTATTATTATCTTAACAAATTATAAACCTAAACCTTCCTCATGAATCACTGTCTATTGGTGAAAACCGCATACCGCTGTATACTTCACCAAGTAGGTACGGTTTTAGGGGGCTATTGACGCTCATAGCTAGTTGCACTCACTGATCGGTAAACGATTAGCGAGGGTAAGTAATGTTGGGTGCGGTCAGTTTATAGATGGGTGGCCGCTTAATGGTATTTCATCTGAGCATCTCCGTGCTTCGGAGGGCACGTAAAAAGTCGGTCCCGTTTGTTGTCAAATTGACAGCAGTCATTAAGCCATGTCAGAGGCCTACGGGCGGCTTGAACAACTCTTGACAACAGGTTGGCCACTAACCACATGGAAAACAAAACAAACAAAAACGAACAGCCGTCTATCAAGCATAGTTTCAAAGTTCATACTGCTACTTAGAGCTTCTTAAGAGAAAATCCCAGCAATACTAAGCCCGAATCAAGCCTGATGATCAATGGCGTAGCGTGGGTGTCAGCAGGAGCGGAAGAAAATTTTGCCGCCCTCTTATTTATAATTTAACAAAACTAGTCAAAGTCGCTTTTTTTTAAGAACAGTCATCTTTATTATGTATTGCACATCTGCCCATTCCTCTCGTTGTCATGAAATAGTTCAAATATTTACAAGATATTATTATTATTTATGGTGAAATTTTGCCGCTCCCTAAAAGTGCCGCTAGGGGCAGGCCACCGCTGCCGCTACTACGCTACGCCACTACTGATGATGGAGTCTCGGGCTTAATTTGGACAAAGGGTTATTAAGAGAATCAAGCTACTGTAGGCAAAATGATGTGCGTATTGATTGACAATTATCGCCTGCTGTGCCTCGAAGAGCACGTTAAGCCGTCGGTCCCGGCTGCCATGAACATCTATGGCAGTCGTTATTGGGAGAGTATCGACACAAAAGATCCCACTGGGTCGAAGTGTCACCGGTCTGTACTGACTGGCCCCCACATAAGATAAGATGATAAGATACTGTAGGCAAAATGCTTATGTAGCAGTTTTACGACTGTATATTTTTAAGAAATTATTATTTCGCCTTTTATTGATTCACACAATGTGTAATTAAGATTATACTGTATTATAATATTATTATTTTTAAATATTAATTAGTAAAAAATAAAAACTACTTTATAAAAAAAGGCGACAATGGTAAACTGTGTAGGTAAATGTTTTTATTTAAAAATATAACGTTTAGCAAAAAACATTTCTTATTTAAAAAGTAATGTGTGAAAATACTTGTAATTATGAAAAATGCGCCCATTGTTTGTTTGTGCAGATTGTTTTAATGTTAATATTAGTTTTTAAACTGTACCTACTTATTGTATTGAAGTTCGAATTTCAGTAGCCGGTCATGACTTCGTGTAGTTTTTCTTGTTTTATTTTCGTGGCGGAATGCATTGACACTTACCCCTCTGCCCAACCCCGCGGAGAAGTATGGTTATGTCGGACTAACCCGGGGAAAGATGACGACATCCCGACTCATACCGACTAAACCTATCACGGTGTTCCTCGATATTATCTGAGTCGGCGCGGCGGACCGCGCGAAACATTTTCATACGCAATCGCGACCCCACCGAATAATTCCATGTAATCACCTAATCTTAGTTAGTTAATTTTCGGCTACTACGATCATCATTTATGTTAATACCAGTTTAATTCAACCTGTATTTACAATTAAAAAGTTAATTGTAGCTTGCTTTAACGGCGAAGGAAAAATTGGTGAGGAAACTTGCATGTCTCAGAGTTTCCATAATATTCTCGAAGGTAAGTGAAGATGGCTGCTCGCACTGAGCCAGCGAGTATGGCCTAATACTTCTCTTACTGAGAAGGAGCTCATACCATAATCATCCGTTTTTTTTTAGAAGAACAACGCCGTACTACGAGTAATACCTGTGTCAGGCTGACTTAGCAAACATTCAAACAACGGACGGAAAGAACATCCAGACTCGGAACAACCATTAGTGGACCACAAGATTTTTGTCCCGTGTGGGATTCGAACACCAATCGGCGCAAATCTCAAATCAAATCTCTGAAAATCTCTTGACATTGCATAGCTTCTGAAAATCACTTGACATTGCATAGCTTCTGAAAATCTTTTAACTTTGCATAGCTTCTGAAAATCTCTTGACATTGCATAGCTTCTGAAAATCTCTTGACATTGCATAGCTTCTGAAAATCTCTTGACATTGCATAGCTTCTGAAAATCTTTTGACTTTGTATAGCTTCTGATAATCTCTTTACAAAATCTAACTCGCCCCAGGAATCGAACCCGTAACATCATTCAGCCAGATTGAGTACCGCAGATCCCTCGAGGCAGTTAAAAGTAAAAATACACTAGCTTTTGCCCGCGGCTTCGCTTGCGTAAAAGTAGGTTAGATTAAGTAATGTTAGTAACAGGATATTTCCAAATAAGGTATAGCCTATGTTACTTGGTAATAATATAGGTTTCTAATGGTGATGGGGCGGGATGGTGATTGCTAACGCGACCCCATTCCGCCCCACCCCGTCGGCGGAGGGACCCCAGGTTTTAGTGTGTATACCGACCCCTTTCAGGGGCGGAGTCTCACATAACCAGCCTTACCCATAAAGGATTTTCATGGGTCAAAAGAAAAAGGTTTCTAATGGTGAAAGAATTTCAAAAATCGATTCATTAGTTTTTTAAATGAGTGAACAAACTAACAAAAATCTAATCTTTCCTCTTTATAATCCTCTAATATTACTAGCGACACGCCCCAGCTTCGCACATTATACATCTAAACCTTCCTCTTGAACCACTCTGTCTATTGGTGAAAACTGCATGAGAATCCGTTTAGTAGTTTTTGAGTTTATCGCGAATAGATAATTTTATAATATGTAGTGATGGTATAGCATAGCATGCATAGCATGGATTACCTCAATTTTGGGGAGTTTGTCACACAGTTCCAAGAGTCGCTCCACGGAGCGCACATTTTGTTGTATGGCTATCGGAAGCGGCTCATCGAACTTCACAGTAGCGGCTGAGTGAAACACGATGGATACCTGAAAAAGACATTGGTTAGTCGTTTTTACAAACATTTATTAGTACTTTTTACAAAAGTTGTTACAAACTGTTAAAAGGTTAAAGGGTTAAATTAATAGTTTGTAATATACCTCTCGAAGCAGAGCAATGGCGTCGATGCCAAGCCCAAGTTGTGATTGGGAGACGTCTCCAGACACTGCCAGCAGTTTATCCAGTTGCCGAGGGTTCTGTGCCCGGACGTTGTCGAAGATCTGTAACATTATAATTAATTTTAATTATTGTTGCATTAGTTTTTGCCGACGGCTTCGCTCGCGTAAATGTATGTTAGCCCGTCCCCGCGGAGGGGTACGCGTCAATGCATTCCCTCACGTAAAAAAAAGGGTTAGATTAATAACCCTTTTCTGTTAATGTTATATCAATATGAATGCAAAATTTTATGATGATAGTTCGAGTAGTTTAGGCGTGAAGGCGTAACAAACAAACAAACATACTTACATTCGTATTTATATCAATATAATACATAGTACAGTTAAAAAAAAGATTAGAGGAAACCTTTTTTTTTTTTTTACGTGGGGTAATGCTTAAAGCGTACCCCTCTGCGGGGGCGGGCGGAGGGGTTATGTCGGACTCGCCGGGGTAACAGAAAGATGTTAAGAAGATAATGTACCTCCCGGAATACCGACTAAACCTACCACGGTGTTCCTCGACAAAACCACTATCGACGGGGCCGCGCGAATCACTTGCACATGCGGTCGCGACCCCGCCGAGGTTTCGGCCCGCCGTATGAAACGGCAGGCCACTACACGAACAGACCTACCCAAAGGCACTTCTCACTAATTATCCCTACTGTCCCCCCTAGAGGGGACTCAACACAGAGGCGCGCGTGGGAACACGCACGCCGCCTCTCGGACCTGGTGCTGAACGGATGGCGGGCAGGCCCACAAAGCCCGCCACCCCCAGATCAATCCTCAGGGTGGCTACTACAACTTATGGTAACCTAAAAACATAATCTATAATAATATTATAAAAAAGGAAAGATTTGATGTATTGTTTGTTTGTAAGGATTTAACTCAAGAATGACACAAACAATTGAAAATTAAAAATATTACCTATGTTTCTCGGTGCTAAAATAGCTTTCTAATGGTAAAATATTTTTTTAAGTAGGTTAACTATGTAGTTTTTATGTTACAAACAAACAAAAATCAAATTTGCTCTCTTTTTAATATAAGTATAGATACGGTCACGCAGTTTTGCGTCCAACTTACACTTGGCCGGTTTTATTAAAGGGTGGCAACACTTGCGTTATACCTATGGTGTTGCAAGCATAAATAAACTATTTACCATCAGTCTTTAAGTTTGTTTGTCATATTAGTTCTATAAATAGAACCTTTACAAATAGTAAATATCTACAATTTACCTAACTAATTGAAAATATCTATGTTGTTTGAGTCATAAGATCTTAAAAGGTCACAGATGGCCTAGTAGTTTAAGGAAACTGGCGGTCACTAGTAGTGTGTTGCAGGTTCGTTTCTCACACGGGACAAAAATGGTGTAGTGGTGACGTATACGACTGCTGTGGATAAGGTCTCGGGTTCGAATACCCGATTTATTTATTTATTTTTATTTTACTTTATTAGGGATAAACGTTACTACATTGCATAAACTTAAGTAGTACATATCCTTGCTAGTAATTAATGCAATAACCACAGCATTTCTCGCAGATTTGGGTTGGACCATCAAAAAGTTATTTAGTTTTTCTGCCAAGAAACTCACAATAAGAACTCTCAATCTCAATATCTCGAAATTAGAAAGTTAGCAGTGATGCTCACTCCTGTGGATAGTTAGTGGGTATAGGTTCGTGGCTCGGCAAGCACGTAAAACCGTTAGTCCTGAGTTTTTAATACGATTGATGCTGCGAGCCACAGATAGTATTCTATAAGTTAGTATGTACTTTATTTCTTTTTATAAGATAACCACACATTAGGCATTATTTCAGTGCCGCGGAGCATGTTATATAACCAGCAATTCTCCTTGAAAAAAAAAGGCAGCTCCCGCACTAGGAATAAATCCTGTGTCGCACTAGGACTTTACAAACATTCGAAAACGGACACAAATAACATCCAGACTCAGAACAACTAGTGGTGAAAGACACAAATTTTTGTCCCGTGTGGGATTTGAACCCACTACATTCGGCATAGAGGCAGTAGCGAGGCGACCATTTAAACCACTACGCCATCCGTGCTTCTGTACTTGCTCGATCAAGTTCGGCCATTTTTTCTCCGTGACATCCGTGACCGAAATTCGGGTAGGACATTAATTGGTAATTTCATAGCTAAAAACGAAGTAGTAGAGTTGACTTGAGTAGTAGAGCCTCGCTGATTTCAGCATGAATGGGCCGGCTCGACCAGGGAAGGACTACCCTCTCACAGAATAACTACGTGAAATAGCAGTATTCCTACTGTTGTGTTTTGTTCGGCGAGTGAGAGTGCCGGAGGCCCAATCACCCCCTTTTCCCCATTCCCGCTCCTTCTCCTTCCGACTGCCTTTCCTAAAGGGTCGGCAACACGCAAGTGATGCCTCTGGTGTTGCAGGCGTCCATAGGCTACGATGACCACTTATCATCAGGTGGGCCGTATGCTAGTTTGCAAAATTAGTTGTAAAATATAAAAAAATAAACTTATGATGACTTACCTGTGACTGCTTAAGTTGTGCTAGTCTTTTGTGAGGAGGTTGCCCTCTCTTGTCACGCATCAGCAGGAACAGCCGTCCTATCTCTGGACACGTCGTCAGCAAACGTTCCACCAGCACCTATAAGAAATGTAAGTATTACTTTTAGTTATATGTTAATAAGTACAGCGTGCCTCGGAAAGCACGTAAAGCCGTAGGTCCTGCGCCTGATCTCTCTCCGGTCGTGTCGGATTATTCGTCCCATCGGATCATGAGAGTTAGGGAACAGAGAGTGCACTACAGAGAGTGCACTTGTGTCTGCGCACATACTTGTGCACTATAATATCTCCTGCGCAGTTGGCCAATCTCCGCTAAGATTGGCCGCCATGACCGAAATTCGGTCTGGAGGACATAATTAACTACAGAGATAGCCTAATGGGAGACTATTGGACTGCCATGCCGAGGTCCCGATTCCAAGGCTCGAAGCTCTGACTTTTCGAAATAATGTGCATAATAAATAGTTAATAATTATCACTTGCTTTAACGGTGAAGGAAAACATCGTGAGGTAACTTGCAAGTCTGAGAGTTCGTTAATATTTTCTCGAAGATACGAGTACGTGAAGTCAGCCAACTCCCATTGGGTCAGCGTAGCGTGGTGGACCATGGCCTAACCCTTGTCACACTGAGCAGAGGCCTGAGTGAGACAGTTTCATACAGGGCTGATATTATTATTAATATGTTTTACTAGGTTCTGACATGATGGAGTGGATTCCCCGGCAGCCGCTAGTCAGCGTAGGAATCTTCGCTTATTCCGTGGAATGACCGTTTCAATTTTTTTTGCGGTGCGTATTCTCTATTTTTATGCATGCATATCTAGCCTTAGCTAGAAGGATTAACAAGATCGACGATAGAATCAATTATTAAATTATTATTATCTAATCCGCTTGTAATCTTAAAAAAACCTATTGCATTTTAATAGCCAGCTTATTGAACCAGCTCTTGGATGTTGAGATACGCAATGTCCTGCGATGAAATATAAATATAATTAGTAAATACAATCAGATTGCTTTACAACAATAAGATAGCCATCAAAAGGTCATCACTTCGCTAAAACTAAAAAAAAGATACTCTGATTCTTTTGCCACAATGAACGTGGTAGAAAGCAATGAGTGCACTCACCTTCCCCATGAACCCGGTTCCTCCAGTGATGAAGATGTCTCGCCCGGCATAGAACCTGGGTATCTGCGGCTCTGCCGGCCCAGGCGATACTGGACGAGGGACCATTATAGCTGAGGACAAACATACTATATAATTTTATACGTAACTAGAGGACCCGATAGACGATGTCTGCTTAAACGTTAGCTTACAACCCAATTGCAGCGCCACCTACCGGGTATAATTCCGGAACCTAAACCATCTAGGGACCCGCTCAAATACACACAAATGTATCATAATCGGTCCAGCCGTTTAGGGATATTTAGTGACTTATGTACAGAAGAATTGCGTAAACAGTATACAGACAGAAAGAAAGAAACATTTTTTTGCACAGAATACGGCTACGAGCCCGTACGCCCCTTGACTTTTGCCCCTTTCATAGAAAGACATTAAATATTTTTGGGTGGATTTTAAGAAGAAACCTAACAAATACCTATTAAGGCGAACCTTGAGGGGCGAACAGGCTCGTAACTCAGAATACAGGGGGTACTGGATTTAACAATGGTGCATGATTCAAGCTATATTCTGCCTGTATTAGGCATGCAAATATTAATATATAAAAATCAATTAAAATATTATTATTTAGCATATTACATTATATTCAAATTTAAATTAAATAATCAGATTCATTCGTTTCATGTTGCATGAACTCTTCTATTGTATAAAAGCACTTATCCACTAACCATCTTCGTAACTTAAGTATATATTTAAATAGAAGTTCCGTTAGACTCCTAGGCAGTTTATTAAAAACTGATATGCACATGTGATAAACATTATATTCATTGAAATTAAACTGCTATATACGGATTTTATCGCGTTGTTTATTTGACATTTTATTACAAAATTTTGAAAATTGTTACATTACTACTACTATTAAACTTTACTAATTTTTATTTTTAAAAAGTCTCCCCGTGACCATGGCTGCTGAAAAGCAACCGAAACGTCGGGGAAAGTGTAAAAATAAATTAAATCTAAATAGTTTAATAATAATTTAATTCGCTTAAAAATTAGTAAAGTTTAATAGTAGTAGTAGTGTAACAATTTTCAAAATTTTGTAATAAAGTGTCAAATAAACAACGCGATAAAATCCGTATATAGCAGTTTAATTTCAATGAATAATATTCGCGTAAATAGAAGACAATATTAAACATTATATTTATTTAAGGTTGTTCTACAAAATAGAATCATTATTTTGGAAGGATCTCTCACAACAAATAGCATTGAAAAGAAAGTTTTTGTCAAAACAGCGTATAATTCATTGCAAAATTTGAAAAACGGGTTGTGTAGGAGTTTTCATTAGAGGGATCCACAACTAGTCATTCTGAGTCTGGATTATATTTATGCGCATTATCCTTTTTTTTTTTTTTTTTTTTTTTTTTTTAACGCGGGGAAATGTGCTTGTCACATTCCCCATCGCCGGTTTTGGGGCGGGCGATGGGGATATGTCGGGATCCAGCCCATATGTTTGGGCTGAACCGACTAAAACCACCGCGGTGTTCCTCACACCTTTATGGCGGGGTCGCGCGGATCGCTCTCGCATTCGAATCGCGACCCCGCCAAAGGTTTGACCCGCCGATGGACGTGGCGGGTCCCACAAAACTTTATACACATAATTGGGGGACCTGGTCCCCGACAACATAGCGGGGGGACCTAGTCCCCTTTCCGACATCGAGAGGCGTGCGTGGAACACGAACGCCGCCTACTCGGACCTGCGCTGATCGGGCGGTGGACGGCCCCAATAGGTCCACCGCCCGCAGGCTTCTACTCAGGGTGGCTGGAGGTCGTCTCGCGCCCTCCTGCGCCCGGCTCTGCGGTTAGGGAGAGGGATTGATCGTTCCCTCTCCCTCTCCGCCGCCTCCTTCACTGACATCACCTCCTCACAGAAGGAGGCGACGGCATTCCAAGACCTCTCGCTCGAGATCATGGACAGAACCATAGCCTCGAGCGAGAGGACGACTCTACCGACTGCCACGTGCATGACACGGCGTTGCGTGGCCCAAGCAGGGCAAGCCACCAATGTGTGCAACGCCGTGTCCTCAACAACGACGTGGCAGTCGCCGCAGTGATGACAACCGGGCGTCTCCTGTTTGCCTATTCGACACAGATACCGACCGAAACAACCGTGGTTGGTCAGCACCTGCGTCAGGCGAAACGTGAGGGCGCCATGACGCCTCTCCAGCCACTCTCTAAGTACGGGTCTTACCGCCACGATTGTGGCGTGCCCGATGCGCATTATCCTGTACCAACCCACACTGGCCTGCTTTGTGAATAGGGATGGCACCTTTATTTTAAACAAATAGAGTGTATTTACTGTATTTATTTGTCGGCCTCGATGGCGTAGTGGTTAGTGTAACCGACTGCCAGGACTGAGGTCGCGGGTTCGATTCCCGCACAAGTCAAACATTTGTGTGCATGAACATGGATGTTTGTCTTGGTCTGGGTGTTTCTATGTATAATATGTATGTATTTGCAAAAAAAAAAAGTATATAAGTATGTTTATCCATTGTCTAGTACCCATAGTACAAGCTTTGCTTAGTTTGGGCTAGATGGTGTTGTGTGTATGTGGTAGAATATTATTATTATTAGAATATTATTATTTACTATCTGAGGTAAGAAAATAAAGTACAAAATCTAAAAATAAAGTATTATTTATTTAACCTGCATTTTTGTTACTATATTTTTTTTGATGTTAGTAACATCTAACAAATATTTACTATCAAGGAACGTCTTAATCGGATCTTTACAATATATGTCTGTATAAAGATAGATAAAGAGTTTTTATTCAATTTAGGGAATCTCAAAACCGTTGCTTTTGTGGCGACTCCGCACAGACGAAGAAGTAAGTTCCGCCTACATCTAACAGATAACGCTAAATACGCTAAATGACGTCACAATCCTGCATCGCGCAAGCAGAGTTTACACAGCGACTAACTATATATACAAGCACCCGACATCAACCGTCGGGCCGCGGCCCGCCAGGCACGATCAACCAGCCTGGTCGGAGGATCCTCCCTTTGTGTTGGAGGGACATCACACTCCGTTCCTCCACATTGGTGACCCCGACGTGATTGGAAGCAACCTTCACGGAGCAGATCAGCAGCAGCAACCATCGCCATCATCTTCACTCCTCTTACACAGCACCTCTCCAGATGAGCAGTAATCAAGTCGCAGCCAGCCAGCATCTTCGGCCTCGACAGGGACCACCACACGCCTGCAGCGAACGCGCAGCCTGGTCTTCCCTACGGCCTCACCAGCGTCAAGGCTCAACCCACTGCACACACGGTCCACGCAAGCAGAGGGCACTTCATTCACCGTCAACGCAGCAGCGAGCCACGACGCAGCAACTACGCAGCATCAACCCCAACTCACTGTGGGACACACTGCAACGCAACAACCCCGACTCACTGGGGCACACGCACCGCTCACCGCACTTCAACACCGACTCACTGGGGCACACGCAACGCTCATCGCACTCAGACCCGACTCACTGAGGTCTAGCGACATATAGTTCCGACTCACTGGAACTAGCGGCATACAGTTCCCACTCACTGGAACTAGCGACATACAGTTCCGACTCACTGGAACTAGCGGCATACAGTTCCGACACACTGTAACTAGCGGCATCTTTCACTGGCACTGGCAACGCTCTTCAGCAGCATCGACAGCTGTCTCATCAACCTGATCGACCTTCGGTCTTGGGGGGGAATACTGTGGCGACTCCGCACAGACGAAGAAGTAAGTTCCGCCTACATCTAACAGATAACGCTAAATACGCTAAATGACGTCACAATCCTGCATCGCGCAAGCAGAGTTTACACAGCGACTAACTATATATACAAGCACCCGACATCAACCGTCGGGCCGCGGCCCGCCAGGCACGATCAACCAGCCTGGTCGGAGGATCCTCCCTTTGTGTTGGAGGGACATCACACTCCGTTCCTCCACACTTTTAATAACTAATTAAATAAAACCTGTAAAAGTCGACATAGATAAAAAGAAAGTATTTTTACGTACCCACATTATTTTCTCATAAAATATAAATGTTTATCTGAAATAACGTACAATACTTTATTTAAAAATATGGTTGGCAACCCTATTTGTGAACTATGGCCCAAAACTTCTCACATCGAGAAGAGGCGTGTGCCCAGCAGTGAAACAGCTTAGAAACAGGGCAGATATTGTATTACATACTTACTACTTGATTTTCACCGTGGCTTTGTTCGCGTTAATCTACATTGTGTCAATACATTTCTATCCGATTACGACTCGATGGCGTAGTGGTTAGTGTAACTGACTGCTACGCCTGAGGTCGCGGGTTCGATTCCCGCTGTAACCTTTAGGGTTTACTTTAAGAGAACTGTAGAATAATTAGGAAGTACAATGAGAGAAGGTATAACAAATACACTTTTAATGAATTAAGATACAATTAAAAGAGACAATCTTTACTTATAGAACTATAGTCAGGGCGTGGTTCGCTAAAGACTTGCTTCGTGGTCCTTGTATAATCAGGACACTTAGCTGGGAGTGTGAAGCCGGGCCGCAAGCAGCTGCGACTGACGCCGTCCGTCCTTATATAGTGTCGCACCACCGGTCGCGAGAGGTGGCTAGTGACGTGCGCCCGCGTTCGCCGGGCGTCTAGGCGATTATCGTCACACCGCACAAGTCAAACATTTGTGTGCATGAACATGGATGTTTGTCTTGGTCTGGGTGTTTCTATGTACAACATGAATGTATATACAAAAAAAAAATGTATGTATAAACATGAACATCCATTGTCTAGTACCCATAGTACAAGCTCTGCTTAGTTTGGGCTGGATGGTGTTGTGTGTATGTGGTAGAATATTATATTATTATATCATCCCTCGGGAACAGTACCTACCATTTTCTAGATGAAAAGTGCTCATGTCCTTTTCTATAAAAAAAGTGTATGTGAAACTTTATGATGTTCGGTCGAGCAGTTAAAGCGTGAAAGTGTAACAAACAAACTGACATTCGCACTTATAATATTAGTTAGGACGAAATTTTGCCCGCAGCTTCACTCGCGTAAAAAAAGGTTAGGTTAGTTTCGCTAGGTTTAGTAAGTAGTACCCGGGATGTTCCATCTTTTCTCGGGTGAGCCCGACATAACCTCTCCGCTTCCCTTTTCTGCGGAGAGGCACTTAAGCGTAAATGTATTGCCCACGGTAAAAATAAATATGGTTAGCTTAGGTTAGTGACGTAGACGCGCACCAAACAAACAATAAAATAGTCTCACATAAGTATTTATAATATTAGTCAGGATTATGCGCGTTAAAAGCACCTTTGAGAATGCAAGTAGGTACATTGCTAAAGGTTTCTGACGAATAAATATTGACGATGCCTTGACCGAGAGTTATGTAGGTACGTTATATGTGATATACAAACAATGTGTTCAGTTTCCATGGATGTGGAATATTATTGTTTACTATACTTGTGTAGTTAGTATGTTTGTCTGTTTGTTTTTGCCAGAAAAGGGTATCTAAAAATATAATGACTATAAATAATTTTGAGATGAGCGCGTTTCGTAGTCGGTAATATAGAATTGTAAAAAAATAAGATGGCGTCCTGTATTATCTGTAGTATAAAATATACTGATTGTATGGATTTCGTAGTGGTTTAAGTGGTCACCTCGCTACAGCTGCGCTGAGTGTTGTGGGTTCGAATCCTACACGGGACAAAATTTGGGTGATCGACAAATGGTTGTTCCGAGTCTGGGTGTTCTTTTAGTACGATGTTTGAATGTTTGTAAAGACAGCCACGACACATGAATTATTAGGTACTAGTGTGAGAGTTCTTTTTTAATGAAATTAATAAAATAATGAAGCAAATTATCGAAATTTAATTACTTTATACTCCTTCCGTGAACAAAGCTGTTCATAAGCAACCGAAAAGTCGCGTTTTAATAATTTAAACATCTAATTATAGTAAAGTTCAATACTAGTAGTGTCGTAGTTCAAAAATATGTAATAAAAGTGTTTTAATATAAACAACGCAATAAAATCCGTATACACTAGTTTAATTTCAATATACATTCGCGTAAACATAAGAAAATATAAAAAAAAAAACGTACTGTTTCTATTCTTTCAAGGAATACCTTGAAAGATTAACAAAACAATATCAGTACTACATAATGCCATATAATATACATAAATGAAATGCCATATAATAGCATAAAATTAATGATCTGAATAAAAACATATTATGATTTTTTTAACTAGAATATTTGTTAAGATTTTTTATATTCTTGCAATATCGGAAAAAAGCAACTAAGTTGGTGCAAGCCTAATTTTATTATTGTACGACCTAAATACAGGATTTTAATTACATTATGGACTTTAATGAAATTAGAGTGGCCGTGAGTTTCTTGCAGGTTTCTTCTCATAGGCTCTACCCTTTGCCTGAACCTAGCAACTAACCTAAATGTAGCTTCAGTAACTTAGTAAACTCACTAACCTATATATTTTGACGTTCATAAGTGTTACTTTGTGACCTAAATGAATACATTTTTGACTTTGACTTTGACAGCAAAACAAGTCTCATCTTCTTGAATTCTATCTCCAATATTTATAATATTTCGTTTACACATAACTATGACTTACACGATAAAGGGATACATCGTGAGGAACCTGCATGGTAGAGAGTTCTATATAATGTTCTCGAAGATATTTGAAGTCTGACAACCCTAACTGGACCAGCGGAATGGGCTATATCGCCTAAGCTTTTTCCCTGATACCTTTAGTCTAACCAGCATTCGTAGTCTGCAGTAACCGTTATCCAGCATACCAGCCGTGCCCTTATCTGTCACATTAGTAATAGTGTAACAGTTTTCAAAATTATGTAATGAAGTGTCAAATAAACAACGCGATAAAATCCGTATATAGTAGTTTAATTTCAATACCGAATAGTAGATAATTTACTTGGGTATTTAATTAAATAAGTAGTTGTTAATGGCCTGCTGGCAATTATATACATATGTGATACCAATGTAATATAGAAGCGATAGCCTAGTCGGAAATCGTTAGACACGCAGAGGTCTCGAGTTTGATTCCAAGGCGTATTAAATAGTTAAATCGCTCGCTTTAATGATAAAGGAAAAATGGTGGGGCATCCAACACGTCTGAGAGTTCATCATAATGTTCTCGAAGATATGTGAAGCCTGCTAACTCGCACGGGCCAGCGTGGTGCCTATAGCCGTTCTTATATTGCGAAGAGGTCCGTACCCAGCAGTGGGATTGTTAATAAACAGGGCTGATATTATTATTATTTGTTTCTCTTTAACTTTTCCTAATACGTTAGGAAAATACCCGCCCTTTGGGAGGCTCACACGGGGACATGGGTCCAACATGCAGAGGCCCTTCGAAAGTTTTAGTTTAAACTGAGATGGGACACTTACCGAGACACCAGCCGCGGCAGGTGTAGGAGACTATTGCTACTTATGGAATGTCTCAATAAGTGCTATGTTGGCGGCATAGGTAAATAAATTTCATTTCATTTCAAAACTAATATCAACAAATCTAACTGTTTATAAGTATAAGAAAATAAAAAGAGATTACACAAAATATATGATTGTCAATAAATAAAACGGCTGGTTTAGGCAGCGTCGTAAGATTCCTCAGCATCGCTGGCAGCATTGGCATTAAACTAGGTTTGATAATATATTGTGTGTATAAATTTTTGTGGGACCCGCCACGTTCATCGGCGGGTCAAACCTTTGGCGGGGTCGCGATTTGAATGCGAGAGCGATCCGCGCGACCCCGCCATTAAGGTGTGAGGAACACCGCGGTGGTTTTAGTCGGTTCAGCCCAAACATATGGGCTGGATCCCGACATATACCCATCGCCCGCCCCAAAATCGGCGATGGGGAATGTGATTTGCACATTTCCCCGCGTTATAAAAAAAAAGAAAAAAAAAAGGTTTGATAATATATTGACCGCGGAGAGGGTTAGGGAGAACAACCTCCTCGCTGATCCTCTCCGGCGCAGACGGACGGGGGCGAGAAGGAAGCGATTTGCCCGCCTTTTCGCTCCTGTATAGTGGGGTCACTGGTACAGAGTCGGGGCCTCTCTACCGGCTTGCACGGCCCCACACGTCTGGGGGATGGCCTTGGTAAGCAAGGCCTTCTCTCCACAGGTGCTGAGGCCCGGTCACCATCAGCCGGGCCAACCGCCGGGGCGGGATGGTGATTGCTAACGCAACCCCATCCCGCCCCACTCCGTCGGCGGAGGGACTGCTCACCCCAGGTTTTTAGTGTGTATACCGACCCCCTTCAGGGGCGGAGAGTCTCACATAACTACCCTCCCCCTCCGGGGGAGGGGGTATCCATAAAGGATTTTCGTGGGTCAAAAAGAAAATAGGTTTGATAATATTAGTTAAGTTGTATGTTATGATTGTTGTCTTTGTACATCTATATATTAATACGTGAAGCAAAAATGTTGTACCCTTTTTACGATTATTATATGGAGAAGGAGTAGCGAATCCTAATATTTTTATAAAATATGCATTAGAAATAAAACAAAACAGCAGCGATAGCTCAGTGGGGAGACCAACAGACTGCAATGCAGAAGGTCTCGGGTTCGAACCCACGTCGCGCACCCCTGACTTTCGGAAGTTATATGACTTTTCGAAATTATGTGCGTATTTATTAACAATTACCGCCTGCTCCGTGCCTCGGAGAGCACGTTAAGCTGTCGGTCCCGGCTGCCATGAACATCTATGGCAATCGTTATTGGGAAGTTAGTACCCTATAATATCCTGACACTGGTCTAGCCTTAGAGTATCGTTAGCCTTCGGATTGCAGAGGTCAGGTGGCAGCCGCTCCGTGTAAAAACTGATATCCAGTCAAATCCGGTTAGACTAGAAAAGCCGACCCCAAGTGACTTGGGAATAATAAAGGCTAGGGAGAAGAAGATGCATTAGATATACATTAAATTAATGAAAAAACACTATATGCAAACAACCATTAATTTGACACAATCGCGTTTGTAGTATTTCGGCATGGTTCGGTTGATGACGTACAATTCTTCGTAACTATGCATGGTTACGTACCTTAAGTACCTATTGCAATTTCGCGGTATATATAATAACGATCAAACTTAAATTATAAATTAATTATGGTAATTTTTAAAAGGGTGAAATATTTTTAGTTTTATTTATTTAAAAACTTGATGCACAAAACAATACGTTGGCGGACTTAATGCCAAGGGCATTCTCTACCAGTCAACCGTAGAGATAAAAAGTAGTAAGTGCATACGCATACAATAGCATTATAAATTAAAAAAAACATTTATTTAAACTAAAGAATAACACAAAAGTCATGATTTGTGGACATTTTGACTTCATGAGGGAGCGAAGAAGGAAGAATGCAGGAAACCAGATGTATGGGAGGGACAAAGTAAGAGGAGGTTATTGGAAGAACGAAAATTTCTATCATGATTGGATCATAGGTAGGTATTGGAAAAGGCAGGTTAAATAAGTGAGAGCATTTGGTGAGGTTAGAATACAAAATAATATTGTAAGAGGACGCAAACTACGGCGTTGACAAACGGGTAACCATTTTAAAGTGGATCTATAAGATGAAATATAGTCACATTTACGAAGATTATAAATGAATCGAATGTAGTTATTTAGAAGTCGGTCATGTTTATTGAGTAGATCTGCATTCAGGTCATAGTAACACACATCATCATAATCAATTACGGGAAAGATCAAAGTCTGCACAAGCATTATTTAAGGCGAAAATTCTTTAGGCGATACAAGGCGCGTAGCGTTCCGATTACTCTCTGACTGACACTAGTAACCTGAGCTTGCCAATTTAAATTGGAGTCAATGAGCAAACCCAGATTCTTTACAGTAGGACTGGACGGTATAGGTGTCCTATCATACACAACAGGCGGTAAAGTACTGGATTCCGGCCTGCTTATCAGTCGTTGACTTCCAACTAAAATCGGCTGACACTTAGTCGGATTAACAGACTATCAAAATCTGCAAAACTAGCTTTTAAGTGCTTCAAGATCAGCATTTACTTTAGAAATGGCTTCAGATAGATCATCTGCAGAGTCTTGAGCATATAGCTGCAAGTCATCGGCATAAAGATGATACGTGCACTAAAGATTCTGAGCTATAAAGTTAATAAATAGAGAAAGTAGTAACGGAGATAGAATGCCGCCTTGAGGAACACCAGAGTTGAGGTCACGCCAAGGCGATGACGTATCATCGATGCGTACTGACTGCTGGCGCCCCTGAAGATACGTCGAAAACCATTCAAGTACATCAGGTGAGATATTACGATGGGATAGCATTGCTAGTAAGATGTCGTGGCTGATGGTATTGACGGCGTTCAAGAAGTCAACCAAGGCCAACGCAGTGACTTTGGTATTCTCCATTCCCGCCCTGATATCATCAGTCACTTTAAGGAGTGCGGAAGTAGTGCTGTGCCTGGGCCTGAAGCCAGATTGGAGTGGACTCAATAGGTTATTCAGGTGCACAAACTTTGCTGTGTTGTTTGTGTACACATGCCTCAAGCACTTTAGACAGAAAAAGAAGAATGGATATGGGTCGGTAGTTAATTTCATTTCAAATATAATATAAAACGTCCGGCGCGGTACAAGTCAGATTCACATTTGACTGATTTATACTTGTTATTGCCGTTTTTAAAGTTTGTTCTATAATCACATCAAGTTTTAATCTTGTATATATCATTATTTTAACAAAAAAAAAAACAATAAAATATCTTAAAGGTTAAGAAAGCCGCTCATAAAAATAATCTATCTGCTGTATTTTAATTACTTGGAATCTATAATTATAAAACATATAATTTTTAACACATTTTAATTAATATTGTAATCATTTTATATTACACTACCAAGTATGAATTTATATCTAATTCTAACTAATATTATCAATGCGAATGTGAGTTTGTGTGTTCACATATTTGTTACGCTTTCACGCCTTAACTACTCGACCGATCATCATGAAATTGCGCATAGATACATGTTTTCAGTGGGACAGAAAAGGACATAGACTTTTCATCTTTCTTTCATATGTCCTCCAGACCGAATTTCGGTCACACCGGCTTATATTAATGGAGACTGGCCATCTGCACAGGAGATATTATAATATACAAGTGTGGGCGCAAACACACGTGCACTCTCTGTTCCCTAACTTGCATAATCCAGAGGACAGTAATCCGACATGACCGGAGAGAGATCAGGCGCAGGACCAACGGCTTAACATGCTTCCGGAGGCACAGAGGTGCCTAACTCCAGGCTGCTACTGAGATATTTTTTAAGTTGCATTCACTACTTACAGCTACACTACGGACGCAATCAATTAAATAGAATCGAACTATCAACTATAAGTGTGTTTCAAATACGAAGTCCCATTTGACAGATGATCGTTGAACAGCGATAGTAAAGAGACCGTTTCAATTGACACATCACGAAATCCATTACCGATTAACTTTTCAAACAAACGGTAATCGTGGGTTTAGAATCGAAACAAAAATGATAGAAACTGAAAAACAAAAAAGGAGTCCATTTAAGTTTGGCATATCGAAAGAATAGTTACATCAAAGTTATTTATAACGTATTTAATTGTAAAAAAATCTCGGCTTGATTAATTTCTCATTCCTATCACATACTTACTCCATACTTAGAGAATGGGTGAAATAATTGTGGTAGAACAGATTTTGATTCAAGACGACTACTCTTTAAACACTATGGGATGTTTAAACTATAGGTCCAATATCGCATCTTCAAATCCATTTTTTTATAAATAAAATATATTAAGGGTTTGCAGAATGTGATATAAGGTACGTTGCAACGTAATAATAATGAATAACAAATACAAATTTACAAAAGTATTTCTCGTGCAATTGCTTTTACCTCGAATTAGTTCGATTTTATTCGATTCACATTGTCGCGTCACTATGACTGAAAGTTAAAAAAATACCTTAGTGCGTAACCATGGTATGGTAGTAAAATGTGTTTTTAATTTGATGTTCAAATTATTTAAGACTAATATCGATAGAAATTATTAGTCGATTATGTTTGTGAAACAATTACATCATGTTTTGTACAGATTATAATTATTTTTAAATAGTCTTTGGTACTATAAGTAATCATTGTTTATTTTAGCAATTTATATGAAATGTGCAGAGTTACGTGCTATGAAGTGTCAAAAGGGACTTCGTATTTGAAACGGACTATAGCCCAAACTAAGCAGAGCTTGCACTATGGGTACTAGATAATGGATAAACGTAAATATATACTTTCTTTTGTAAATACGTACATATTATACATAGAAAAATCCAGACCAAGACAAACATACATGTCCAAGCACTCAAATGGTTGATTAAAAAAAAAATATAAAAATAACTCTGCTTTGGCATTGATAATGCTTTCGAATTGCATCTGTCTTGAGGAAATCGGAAGTTTATGGCTACTGGACAGCTAACACAGACAAACAATACATATTTTAAAGTACTTCACTACATAGTACATTTAATGTCTTCCTCGTAATACAGCAGACAATGGCCCATTACTCGAAATTATCCTTGTAATAGTGACTGCGCGGATGACCGCATGACACGAAAAATGTAGACGAAGGACATGACATGCACTCGCTTAACTCATGCTAAAATGGCAGTCACATTATCTTATCCTATTTTACATAACGATTAAAATAATAATTATATAGTATAGCAATGGTAAATTACTATTTCATTTAATTACCTGTCAACATATTTATGTAAATGCAACATTTTTACGTTAATGTACTTACTTGCAGCTTCCATTACACAATTTAGTCGTTTTCTTGTTTAATATATTTAGAAAATATTACCAACTTGTACAGAATAATAAATACAAGGAAAAACTAGGATAAATATTAATATCTTTTTTTGGTAGGTATAGCCAATTTCTTGTGCAGCTCTGGGCCTAATACTGGCATGCCCCTTTTCGATACTTATTTTTTCTGAATGAAAGGAGTCTATGTCCTTTCCCGTAATTCGAGTATCGAGTAGTAAAGGCGTAATGGCGTAACGGCGTAATGGCGTAAAACATAAACTCACATCCGCATTCATAATATTAGTAAGGATTACAATATAGGACCTGCATTTAAACTGTCCCACTGCTGGGCACAGGCCTCTTCTCAGTTAGAGAAGAGTTAGTTTACAGTCTACCATGCTTGACCTGTGCAGATTGACAGTCTTCACTCATCTTCGAGAACATTATGTAGAGATCTGACATTCTTGTTTCCTCACGATGTTTTCCTTCACCGTGATACATAGCTACGTAATATCAGAGATGCACGCGTTGGGATCGAACTTGAGACCTCTGCGTGGCAGTTCAACGGTCTCTCACTAAGCTATCGCTGCTTGATTATCTTATTAAATACTGTATCCTAACTTAATAATATAAATGCGAAAGTTAGTTTGTGTGTTTGTTACGCTTTCACGTCTTAACTAATTCGACCCACCATCATTAAATTTTTCTTACACGTTGTCAGGGGTACTGATAAGGACATAGGATACCTTTTACCTTCTTGATAAAATCTGCATGAACGCAAGCAAAGCCGCGGGTAATCTAGTATAATATAATAATATCAGCTCTGTTTATAAACTGTCCCACTGTTGGGCACGGGCCTCTTCTAAGTGTGAATATTTAGGCCACAGTCCACCACGCTGACTCAGTGCGATTTGGCAGACTCCCACGCTGTCTCAGTGCGATTTGGTAGACTCCTACGCTGACTCAGTGCGATTTGGCAGACTCCCACGCTGACTCAGTGCGATTTGGCAGACTCTTATTCTATTCTATCTATATTAATATTATAAAGCTGAAGAGTTTGTTTGTTTAGTTGAACGCGTTAGTCTCGGGAACTACCGGTCCGAATTAAAAAAATATTCTAGTGTTGGATAGCCTATTTCTCGAGGAAGGTATATAGGCTATATAACAACACGCTACGACCAATAGGAGCGGAGCATCAATTAAAATGTTGCAAGAACGGAGAAAATTCTCTTATGTGCATCTATTATTAAAAGACAACTCCCGCATCAGGAATATATCTACAGGTTGGGAGCCTTCTGCGCTCACCCACAGTCCGCATAAAGTTGTGAAGGCCATCAGAGGCCAAAAACTAAAAAAAAAAACCTGTGGCACGTGGTTTGTACAACGGACACAAGGAACGCTCAGACCCGAAACAAATATTTGTGGATTAAACAATTATTTTTGTCCCGCGTCGTAATCGAATCCGCAACACTCGGCGCAGTGCCAATTGCGAGGCGATCATTTAAACCACTACACCAGCCATATAATCAAGAAAAAGTTAAACCAAAATAGTCCACCACGGTGACCCAGTGCGGGTTGGCAGACTTCACGTATCATCAAGAACATTATGTACAACTCTCGGACATGCAGGTTTCCTCACAATGTTTTACTTCGTCATTACAGCGAGACGGTATAGTAACATTTATATGTGCGTAAGCATTTCGTCATTGACAGATAGACGATAATATTCAAATATTGACCAAAGAGCAAGTTCATTGGCAGATACAAGCGTGTGAAAAATCATAGAAGGTCATTTAAGACTGCGCCGAGCGAAATGCGCCAAAACAGGTGGTCACAGTTAAGTGAATAAAATCAACACTTTTTGTTTAATACAAATATAAAATATACATTTACCATAACCATGAATGTGTTTACAATTACTCCATGTAAAAAATTTAAAATAATCACTATTTTTGTCTACAAAATTACGTGAATTTGCACGAAAAATGCAAAAACGTAAGCTCCTGTTACGTGATTTTAAGATTATAACAGTAGAAATCTATCCTATTTTACAGCTTAAACGAAACATAAATAGTTATATTACAATTTGTCCGTCCCAAATTTTTAAGTTATTGGTTGACAATAAAGATACATATTTATCAAAAAAGCACTTCAAATCCTCCATACAATTTTACTCTGGCGGCCGCGCGCCGATTTAAATATGCGCCGCACGAGCTCTGTCATTATCTGTCTTACGCTCGGCGCAGTCTTAAGGGTACAATGAGTGACGATATATGAAATGAACATGATTAGTTGTTTATTACAATCAACTTGCCAAGTCCGTTCAGGCTAAATCTGATATTCATTATCAGGAAAGTTATTTCGGTTCCTGTAAAGAGCTTTAGAATAAAAAGGACATTGACAACATCGGGCCTAAAGCTTTTAAAAATCTTGGATTTGTCATGAGATCTTGCCGAATGTATAGAGTATATCAGCACTAAAATCAATATATTTTTCTTACGTACGCAGCACACTTGATTAAGTGATTAATTAATAAACAAGTTTCTTAATAATCTTAATTATTGATTCCGTAATCCTGCCTTGTCATATCAACACAATTGTGAGAGGTACGATTGTCTTACTTTAAATGATATACGTAAACTAACAGATATGAGTGTCTTATATGATATACTAAATGGACATCTGAACTGTCCTGAATTGGTCTCGCAGGTTACATTTAGTATAGATATGTATAATGTGATATGAGTAGTGTATGACTGATAAAGCTATCTCCATAACTAATATCACCAATTCCGGTATAGCAGTTTAAGGGACACAAATAAACACACGGTTTTAAGTTTTATAATAATTATACATACATAGACGGCGTATAATTATAAAACTTAATAATTAAATTCAATCCCATATAATTTTAATGAATAATCTTCATTTATTTTCTTGTTTTAAAGTTACATCCTAATCCTATCTAATATTATAAATGCAAATGTGAGTTTGTTTGTTACGCTTTCACGGTTTAACTACTCGACCGAACATCATAAAATTTCGCATACACGCTGTCAAGGGAACAGAATAGGGCATAGAGTGCCTTTTATCCAGAAAAAGTACTGTTACTAACATAACCTAACCTACATTTACGCGAGCGAAACCGCGAGAAAAACAACAATTCAAGCAAGAGGAATAGTAAATAATGCATTTTATAAATTTATATTTCTGTTTAAGGTACTTTCATACAAGTTATTTGAAATAATTCGAACTACTAAAATATTTTCTTGATTCACATCTATACTAATACTAGCTGTCCCGAGAGACGTTGTCCAGTATACAAGACAAAATTAAAAAAAACCCAAATCTAAACCATCCTCGAATCCACATGAACACACACATATTTTTTTATCAAAACCGGTCCAGCCCCTTAGGAGGAGTTCAGTGACATACACACGTACAGTAGAATTATATACAACCTGATTTTTTAGTCCCCGTCTGAACTTTAATATAATAATCTTTGAGGAAAATAATGAGATACGTATTTTCTCTTTTTATGCTAAGTAGTACAAAATTCATAAATTCTGGCACTACAAAGTTGTCTTAAAAAGTGCTATGATTGTGGACACCACGCGCCGTACATGCACTGCAATACGCGTTAGTCCCGCCGTATATCAGTGATAACATAATCAATTCCAGAACTACTCTTTATTGCTTCATGAGGTGGAGATTGCACAAAATACTATATTTGACGTAAGACCTAATAAGTATTTATTTAATTATTCATTAGGCACGACATAAAAAATCGTAAATACTTAAAACAAAAGTATAAAATAGAATAGTTGGATTTATGCGTTTTAAATTAAATTTATAAAAAAAATAATTTCAAAAAAGAAAACCTACGGGAAAAGTAAACGCGGAGTAAGCGATTGCGTCACAACTCACACTAAACGAAATTTACGATTTATGTTGCCGCTGTGGCCTTCCCGCAACCCGCGCGCCACCCCGCGCGCCACCACGCTTTCATTCAATGCATTGCGAAAGAATCATAGTGTTTACGTTAGACTCGGTGACCACGCTAAATTGATGTTTGTTTTAAAAAAATGTTTTAGTTATATTTTATTAATATTATACTTTCTTTTTGAAAAAGGGGTTCTATTACTGATACCGAACGCCTAGAAGAAATTTGGCTGGTAGTATAAATTTCATATTGTATATAAAGATTATAAAGCTGAAGAGTTTGTTTGTTTGTTTGTTTGAACACGCTTATCTCAGGAACTACTGATCCGAATTGAAAAATTCTTTTAGTGTTGGATAGCCCATTTATTGAGGCAGGCTATAGGCTATATAGCATTACGCTACGACCAATAGGAGCGCAGCAGCAATGAAAAGTGTTGCGAAAACGGGGCAAATTCTCTTATGCGAAGCAGACGAAGTTGCGTCGGTCAGCTAGTTTAAAAAAAAAGTTTAACCGGATTAATGTTCTGCCACGTTATTTTAATATTAATAATCAAATGTGAATTTCGATTTATTTAACAAACTAGCTCAGTAGCTGACAGTTCAATTAAGAGGACGCAAGGAACGTCAACTATTGATGCACTTTTATCAATAAAGTGTGATATTGTATTATGACATTATATACTGTCACGAAATGCGGAATTTGATGAGCGTGATACGGATGACATCTGTCACAAACACAATACTCCGTAAAATATAGAATGGGTCCTAACCCATACTATATTTTACGGCGTATTGTATTAATTATCCTTTCTTTCTCCCTTAGCCTTAATTATTCCCAAGTCACTTGGGGTCGGCTTTTCTGGTCTAACCGGATTTGACTGGATATCAGTTTTACACGGAGCGGCTGCCACCTGACCTCCGCAACCCGAAGGCTAACGATACCCTAAGGCTAGACCAGTGTCAGGATATTAGAGGGTACTGACTTTCCTAATAACTACTGCCATAGATGTTCATGGCAGCCGGGACCGAAGGCTTAACGTGCTCTCCGAGGCACGGAGCAGGCGATAATTGTCAATCAATACGCACATAATTTCGAAAAGTCATATAACTTCCAAAGTCAGAGGTGCGCGACGTGGGTTCGAACCCGAGACTCTCTGCATTGCAGTTTGTTGGTCTCTCCACTGAGCTATATATTATATAATTATATTGTATTAATTATCCATAATATTAATACGTGAAGCAAAAACTTTGTCCCCTTTTTACGAAAATTGCGCGGACGATGGAGCATGTAATTTGGCACAGTTAAAGTTTATAATATGGAGAAGGAGTGGCGAATTCTAATATTTATATAAAATATGCATTAGAAATACATTAAATTAATGGGAAAACACTACACGCACACAACCATGCATTTGACACACGCAGTCGAATCGCGTTCCTAGTATTTCGCCATTGTTCGGCTGATGTAGTACATTCTTCGTAACTATGGTTACATATATCAATATATAATTACATAATATATCAGCAATATCTTATACCTTTGCGTGGACTGGAATGATATATATATTTATATTAAAGATAAAGATAAATTCATTTGACTCAACATGTGTGTTGTACAATCAGGTGTTACAGATTTTTTTTTGTCTCAACATGCTCTGTCTGGTCAGACATGCAAATGTATGTGCTTTGTAATTAATAATAATTTTAAAATTATGCTGGCTTATACAACAATTAACATGTCAATTAAGTGTCTCTTAACAATGAAGTGAGATATATTATAAATAGATCAGTTCAAATCCGTACAATAAATATAAAAATAATTAAATTAATATGTCATTTCCAATAATAGAATAGTAAAAGATAAGAAGTCAATAATTAAGAACATGTCAAATTAAATTAAATCCTGATAAATGATTATTAAAACAGAATAAATAATAATTATATAAGATTATCACATAGGCAATCATTAATATTATATATTATATATTATAAAATATTTCTTAAATTACGTTCAAATACGTTAACATAAAGGTCCTTCAATTTATTTGGTACTTTATTGTATATTTTGGGTGCCATGCAGAAAATGCTCTTGCCCAAAATCGCTGTTTTTGCAGTTTGCATGCACAGTTTATGATTATCACGTCGGTTGCGAATAGAGACATCTGATAGTTTATTAAATAGTTGTGGATTGGTTTTCACAAATACAGCTGTTTCGTAAATATATAATGATGTAAGTGATAAATTTCATATTTTACGAAGTACGGTCTGCAACTGTCTGTGACTTGTACACTAAACATTGCTCTAATTCAGCGCTTTTGAAGTTTGTACGTTACATCCTTATCAACTATAAATATTATAATATATTTACGTATTTATATGTAATAAAGAAAACAAAGTAGCAAGCTTAGGAATTTGTTTCAAAAGGATAGGTAAATTGTATAGCCTTGGCGAAATCTAAATGGATTAGAAGGGTATAGTTATAGAGAATAAAAACTTAATGACGATCAAACTTAAAATTTAAATCAATTATGGTTGAATTTCAACGACTGGGCGACCGCTAGTTGTATTAATTATAAACTTGAGCTGTGACGTGTCTTATCTATGGTTGTGACATAATGACGTGTCCTGCGCATGCGCAAAACGAGTCATGACTTTGTTCACATAGCTAACAAGGAGAACTCACAGCCGTGACACACTAATTATTCTACAAACTTCTGTACTGATACTAGGGAAAATAAAATGTGTGTAAGTGCATTCTAACCCATATCACAAACAACCCAATCGAGTTGTCTAATAATATTCTATCACATACACAACACCATCTAGCCCAAACTAAGTAGAGCTTGTACGATACCTATAAACTATAAACGCGGGTGAAACCGCGGACACAGCTAGTAGATAAAAATTAACAATAATATTTTAGACTAGATGTGCTTGCGGTTTCACCCACGTTAATGATTACTGCGCCGCTCCCATGGGTCGTAGCGTGATGTTATATAGCCTATAACCTTCCTCGATAAATGGGCTACCCAACACTGAAAGAATTTTTCAATTCGAACCAGTAGCTCCTGAGATTAGCGCGTTCAAACAAACAAACAAACAAACTCTTCAGCTTTATAATATTACTATAGATGTCAATTTAAATTATAATACCAATGCAGTCAATAAAATTTATCATTTAAGAACCAAGTACATATTAAGTCAATTTATTTATCTACATTATTGTTTAATTTGACAAGTGTTAGGTAAACACTAGTTTATGCCTACGGCTTCGCTTACGTTAATCTATATTTAGTCAATAAGTTTTTATACTTCGAGAACAGTACTTTTTTGGATGAAAGGTATCCTATGTCTTTTTGTGTAACCTTGACAACGTGTATGCAAAATTTCATGATGATCGATCGGGTAGTTAAGACTGTGCCGAGCGTAAGACAGATAATGACAGAGCTCGTGCGGCGCATATTCAAATCGGCGCGCGGCCGCCATAGTAAAATTGTATGGAGGATCTGAAGTGCTTTTTTGATAAATATGTATCTTTATTGTCAACCAATAACTTAAATATTTGGGACGGACAAATTGTAATATAACTATTTATGACTCGTTTAAACTGTAAAATAGGATAGATTTCTACTGTTATAATACTTATAATCTAAAAATCACATAACACGAGCTTAATATTTTTGCATTTTTTGTGCAACTTTACGTAATTTTGCAGGCAAGAAAAATTATTATTTTAAGTTTTTTACACGGAATAATTGTAAATACATTCATTGTTATGGTAAATGTATATTTTATATTTGAAATTAAACAAAAAGTGTTGATTTTATTCATTTAACTGTGACCTGTTTTGGCACATTTCGCTCGGCGCAGTCTTAAGGTATGAAAGCGCTAACAAACAAACAAACTCACATTCGAGGAAGTACATATTTATTGTATTTAAGTTTATAGATTATCATAGGAATTAAACAAGAATTATTGAAATAGCGCTAATGTATGCACTTAACAGTAAATTATTATTTGAACTACGTAATGGACATGTGAAATTGGCTAAGTTGAATGAACTGCTTATTGGTAATTTAATCTGTTCGAACGAATTGTTCTAAACGACATTTTATAGAAATAATATTCTGTAAGGCGTCGATTTGCACACCTTTTGAGTAGCCTCGCAGAATGGGCCGGCTCGACCGGGGAAGGACTACGCTCTCACAGAATATCGACGTGAAATAGCAGTATTCCTACTGCTGTGTTTCGTTCGGTGAGTGAGCGTGCCGGAGGCCCAATCACCCTCTTTCCCACTTCCCGCTCCTTCTCCTTTCCACTTTCTTTCCTAGAGGGTCGGCAACGCGCAAGTGATGCCTCTGGTGTTGCAGGGATCTATAGGCTACGATGACCACTTACCATCAGGTGGGCCGTATGCTTGTTTGCAACGTTTGTTGTATAATAAAACAAGTGAGAATCGGCAATGAATTGCCGTAAATCTTAGAGTTCGAAAAAATGATTAAATTAACATGCAAAGGTCGCGTGATACAACGCACAGTTACAAACTCAATACTGCATCTGAAAGTATCTTGACATCATAATGTAAATAACAGAGAGGAAAATTAGGCAAACATTGAACATGCGGACTCGAAACCATGTCGTCGCTCTGTCAACTGAGCTATTTATAGATCTACATCGGGTATTGAAAATTTGCCTCTGTGTTTCGCATCTAAGACGATGCTATGGGTCATCTATCGTATAGTTATATAACTATGCGATCACCAAGTACATATGACGTATGTGTCAATTGCTGTTAAAGATGATATGTCAAAGTCAGAATTCGTCTATTCATTTAGGTCACAAAGTAACTCTTATGAACGTCAAAGTTTATGAGTTACTTTTTTATTTTAAGACACAACGAATGTCATATTTTACAAAGCCTTTGTGGCGGGGTACTTACAATTAATAAGCACAAACTTCATTTAGACTCGGAACAACTATTTGTCGATTACACTTACAGTTAAAATTAATTTTGAAAGAGCGATAGCTCAGTGGGGAGACCAACAGACTGCAATGCAGAGGGTCTCGGGTTCGAACCCACACGTCGCGCACCTCTGACTTTCGGAAGTTAAATGACTTTTCGAAATTATGTGCGTATTGATTGACAGTTATCGCCTGCTCCGTGCCTCGGAGAGCACGTTAAGCAGTCGGTCCCGGCTGCCATGAACATCTATGGCAGTCGTTATTGCGAGAGTGTCGACACAAAAGATCCCACTGGGTCGAAGTGTCGCCGGTCTGCACTGACTGGCCCCGACATAGGATACATACATACATACAGTTAAAATTCAGTTAAATTTAAGAGAGCAGTCTTGGGGACTGGCATCTGCTCAGCAGTAATTGTAGTAACTGTTGTGTATGAAGTCTTGGGCTCGATTCTACACGTAGATTGCGAATAACATGATTTCGAGATTTTCTTAATATTATTTATCATTTTTGAAATGCCATCTCCTGCACTTGGAATATTTCCTGTGTCGCTGGAAACTTTACAAACATTCAAACAACGGACACAAAGAACACTCAGACACATAACAACCATTTTGAGTAGTAAGTAAGTAAGTATTGAAATTTGCCTCTGTGTTTTGCATCTATGGCGATGCTATGTGTCACCTAACACATAGTTATAGACCTATGCGATCAGTAAGTACTTATAGTGAACTAGATTTTGACCGCGTCTGCCCTCGGTAAATGTCGGTTATGTTAGATTAATAACAGTACTTTTTTACCCTATGTCCTCTTCTGTACCCCTGACAACGTGTACCTATGTGAAATTTTATGATGATCGGTCGGGTAGTTAAGGTGCGAAAGCGTAACAAACAAACAAACACACAAACTCACATTCGCATTTATAATATTAGTTAGAATGTGACAATTGCTGTTACAGTGTTTAAGACCGCGCCGAGCGAAGTGTGCCAAAACAGGCGGTCACAGTTAAGTAAATAAAATCAACACTTATTGTTTAATACAAATATAAAATATACATTTACCATAACAACGAATGTGTTTACAGTTACTCCGTGTAAAAATCTTAATATTTTCGTCGACAAAATTACGTGAGTTTGTACGAAACTAAGAAGTAACGTAAGCTTGTTTTACGTGATTTTAGATTATAACAGTAAAAATCTATCCTATTTTACAGCCTAAACGAATCATAAATAGTTATATTACAATTTGTCCGTCCCAAATATTTAAGTTATTGGTTGACAATAAAGATACATATTTATAAAAAAAGCACTTCAAATCCTCCATACAATTTTACAATGGCAGCCGCGCGCTGATTTCAATATGCGCCGCACGAGCTCTGTCATTATCTGTCTTACTCTTAGTATTAACGTCAAAATATATGACTTAGTAAGTTTAGTGCAATCACTGCATTTACATTTAGGTGTTTTGATGGGTTCAGGCAAAGGGAGTCTATGAGTAGGTATTCTTGGTATCAACTATCAATAATTCTCTGCCCCGGTATTAAACCCAATACTATAGCAGTTGCATCCACTATCCCTGCGCCATTATAATAATATCAGCCCAGTATTAAACTGTCCCACTGCTGAGCTCGGGTCTCTTCTCAGTGTGAGAAGGGTAAGCCGTAGTCCACCACGCTGGCCCAGTGTGGTTTGGCAGACTCCACTGATCCTCGAGAACATTATGGACAACTTTCAGATATGCTTCTTGCCTCACGATGTTTTCCTTCACCGTTAAAGCGAGTGATAATTAACTATTTATATATATTATTACTAAATATCAGAGATGTGCTTTCGGAGCAAACACGATACCTCTGCGAAGCAGTCCAACGTTCTCCCACTAGGCTTTCGATGCCTACTGTCGGAGCAATCATTGACCTGTTTGTACCCTATTATAGAAAGAAAGAAAGAAATATTTTATTTTAATGAAGCATTGCAACACACAATCAAAACTATTATAATACAAAATTTGTGTGTAACAGTAATAAATGTATTTATAAATTGATAATAATAAAAATAAAACTTATATACTTATACGTATGTTAGTAACTTTTTGTCACAATTAACTACCTGTACAACATTTATTAACACGGTGTTTGTGTTAATTTTGACGAAGAATGCTTTGTTTTTGTAAATGTCTGTGACTTTAGTGTTAAAATTGACATGTCCTCGTTATTTCTTTGTAACAAACCTACTTATATTCACGCTGGTATATTCCTGATAGGTTAGTCAGATAGCTTTATGGGTACACCTGTATTATAAATATTAATTTCGACGTTTTATTTAAAAATATAAAACTTTTTATTATGCATTTGATTATTCCATTTAGTATTTGTCTTTCTTTTTTAAATATTTGACTCTATGACATTACAAAATGTTTGACAAATTGACATTACCATTTATTTCAGAATTTGAAATTATTACCTATTACTTTTTTCGACATTAATACAAATTTTTTAACCTTGCTACATTATTGTGAACATACAGAATAATGGACTAACGCTAAATGTAGACAAAACCAAATACATTTGTTTCGCAATTAAAAATACTGCAACAAACCTACCTAAAGATGACGTCATTGTGGCCCATACCTGCCTAGAGTATCACTCCTGTGCTTGTAACCACCTAAAAAGTACCACCAGCATTAAATATCTCGGCGTCGTATTGGACAGTTCCTTAAGTTTCAACTACCATATAGATCTTCTTTCAGCCAGAATTCGCAAACACATATTTATCTTTAAAAATTTGCGCCACATAGCTGATAAGAAGATCATTAAAATGGTCTATACCTCGTTATGCCAACCCATCATATCCTACTGTATTTCAGTATGGGGTGGCGCCTGTAAGACTAATTTAATAAAAGTGGAAAGAGCTCAAAGATCAGTACTTAAGGTTAGCCACTCTTTGCCCTTCTTACACCCTACTGCTGACCTTTATAAACTCTCGGATGTTCTTACAGTGCGCCAGCTATATATTTTAAATATTGTTTTAAAATAACATTCTCTTCTTCCATATGACTCTTCCACCATTAAAAACGTCTCCAGTATAGGGTCGGTCCTTCAACTGACAATCGTTGGCACACAGAATTTGCACGAAAATTCTTCAGTTTTCGCGGACGGTACTTATATAATAAACTAAATAAAAAATTACATATTTACTCCCTAACTAAGTACCAATGCAAACAGTATATTTCAAATTGGCTAAAATCTCTAAATTATGAAAAAACCGAAAACCTACTATTTATCCCATCATAATTATGTCATATTTAAGGTCGCAATTAGATTAGCACTACTAATGAAATAGACAAATCTGTTAGCTTTATTCACTTTCCATTTCCACATACACATATACAGACGCCTTTACATACACCCTCAAACTCATACTTGCACACGCACTACCCTCACACACTCACACATCCACACACACACACACACACACCCACAAACACACCCACACCCCACACACACACACACACACACACACACACACACACACACACACACACACACACACTCACACTCACACACACACACACATACACACTCACATCACGAATACTGATATACTTCTTCATCTCACAAATTAAAATAATATCACAACATAATTATTGAAACACAAACTACACTAACAGCTTCATGTTTAGAGGTAGGAGAGGCTGGTCATCTGTCATACAGGTTTCCCGCCTAGTACGGATACCAGTCTCTCACACAGATCTCACCTTTTAAATGTTATTTAAATGTTATGAATACCAACCAACGTAGTTACACTTACTCGATTATGTAAAACCTAGTTTAAGACCTGATTTTGTAATCATTCTGTGTGAGAGAGAAATAAATAAATAATTATTATTATATTATTAAAATTATTATTGTGATTATTATTTTCTATTTTATATACCAATACGCACAATGGCCCAATTGTAGGGCTAAGTGCGGATAACACACGTCCAACTAACTAACTTATATACCAATTTTCTATGTACACATATTAGGTATTTTATAATTCATAATATTTTTCATTTAATGGATGTTATTTAATTAATTAGATGATTATGATTTGAATATTGCATGTACCTAACTATAGATATAAAACATTTGCACAATTCTTTTGAAGTTATAATTCAGCATGTTCTCTATTATATACCTACTATGTACCAACTTAAGCAGCGATAGCTCAGTGGGGAGACCAACAGACTGCAATGCAGAGGATCTCGGGTTCGAACCTACGTCGCGCACCTCTGACTTTCGGAAGTAATATGACTTTTCGAAATTATGTGCGTATTGATTGACAATTATCGCCAGCTCCGTGCCTCGGTGAGCACATTAAGCCGTCGGTCGCGGCTGCCATGAACATCTATGCCAGTCGTTATTGGGAGAGTGTCGACACAAAAGATTCCACTGGGTCGAAGTGTCGCCGGTCTGCACTGACTGGCCCCCACATAAGATACATACATACATGTACCAACTTGATGTAGGTACCTGAATTATGCAAATAAATGTTTGATTTATTTTGGAATTTGGTAGCCATTACCCCCCCCCCCCCCCTCCCCCCCTATTACATGGTAGCTAAAACATAGCTAGTAAAATATTAGTGTAGGTAATACACTTCTACCTAGTTCTACGGGCCTTTACACCTTGACCCCGTTCCGATGGCAACGTCGTAAAGAAGTGTCACTGGAGAGCTAATCCTAAACTTATATTATAAATGCGAATGTGAGTTTGTTTGTAACTCTTTGACGCCTTAACTACTAGGCTGATTATCGTAAAATTTCGCATACACGCTGTACAAAACCGAAAACGACATACCTTAATCCTGAAAAAGGATAGTTACTAATCTTACTTCACCTACGTTTATACGAGTGAAGACGCGGACAAATTATAGCCGTGACTGATCACCGGTTTTTGTAACGCTAATCAACGATATGTCAAAATGAAACTGATGTCAATTAATTTGATTAGCTGTGATAATTCAGGCAGCCAATCACAGCATTGACATGCAATTCTCAAAACACATTTTAGTGTTGATTTGCCTTTTGAAACCCTAGGATGAGTAGGTTTTAACTCTACAATTTAGTTTGTATTGTCATTGTTAAAATCATCATCATGTCTCTCACCTATGTCTTGTTGGTGTAGTGCATTAGTTCCCAAAGTGGTACAGGTGGATCCCCAGGGGTCCACGGGAGACTCGACGGGGATTTACGTTGGCGTGACAAAAAAATGGGGGACCACGACAATTTATATGCTTTCGATAGTGAAGAACTAAAAGCGACTGCTACTTGTAAAAACTTTCATATTTCATATTCGGTAACAGAGGTCCAAAAAAAAATTCGAGAATTTCAAAAAACAAAAAAAAGGTCGGCCCGTACAAATTTGATCAAATATAAATACGAATGCCAAGAAATATGGTAGAAATGTAGCTGCAGAAGGTAGGTACATCGGAATCTGCTAAATTTTGAAAGTGGCCTATGAGAAAAAAGGTCTGGTAACCTCTGGTGTAGTGGCTAGTGTATATGGCTGCGAATCATGAGGTCCTCCCAAGTTGGAATACCAGGTCGGACAAACTAAACTATTTTGTCAAGAAATTCTTAGTAAGAGTCCAGAGAGAGCAGAGATAAGCCGTTTGTCCTGCGCCTGATCTCTCTCCTATCATGTCATATCGGAGTGCCAATGCACAAGTGATGCCTCTGGTGTTGCAGGCGTCCATAGGCTACGGTGACCACTTACCATCAGGTGGGCGGTATGTTTGTTGCCAAATTAGTACCTAGATAAAAAAAATGGTTCTATTTGATAAGAGGAAGACCATTACCAAATAAAATGGATTGTACGGATGGTGTAGTGGCTTATGTGGCTTTGCCATTGTGCATAGTGTCGTCGGTTCTATCCCAACACGTGACAAAAATTTGTGCTTGTCCCACAAAATAGTTGTTCCGAGTCTGTTTCTTTTGTGTCCGTTGTTTGAGTGTTTGTAAAGTTCTCAACGACACCGGAGTTATTTCTAGAGCGGGCGATGATATTTTGAAAGTAATTAAAAGATATATGGCCGTGATTCTATGTATCTACATATCTACTTAGAATGAAGGCTAAAGAAGGTTCTCCGCGATACAGGAATTATTCCCAGTGCGGGAGTTGTCTTTAAAGAAATATTAACCAATAGGCTTGCATAAAATCTCCGCTCCGTTCCAGTATGCAATCCTATTGGTTAATATTTCTCTGTTTCTTCGCTCGGCAGCCTCGCTCTTCAATAGACAGGCAGCTTAAATGTATGTTTCGGCTCATTCAACATGATTTTCGTAACATTCACGCTACGGTATTGCAGGGCAGACAACGCACGACGCACCAAAGTCCTTGAAATGATTGCTTCCATACAACAGCTGAGTACCTCAATCGTTTATCAATACGTGACGAACGTTCAAACTTCTTATTATCTAATTATTGGTACGTTAAAACAGCATAAGTGTGTGAATTTCTGTTTATTTACTCACACAGACGTTTGCAATATGCTAATATTATATATCTACATCAGAATCACGGTTATATATCTTTTCCTTTTTTTTATACTGTTAAGGTGGCAAACTGGCATACGGCCCACCTGATGGAAAGTGGTCACCGTAGCCTATGGACGCATGCAACACCAGAGGCATCACTTACGCGTTGCCAACCTTTTAGGAAAGGAAGTGGGAAGGGGAAAGAGGGTGTTTGAGCCTCCGGTACTCTCACTCACCAAACGAAACACAACAGTAGGAATACTGCTATTTCACGTCGATATTTTGTGAGAGGGTAGTCCTTCCCCGGTCGAGTCGGCCCGTTCATGCTAAAATCAGCGAGGCATACTTTCGAAAGGCCTCGCCGCTTCCGCACTAGGAATAACTCCTGTAGCGCGGGAGACTTCACAAATATTTATACAACGTACACAAAGAACAGCCAGACTCGAAACAGCCATTCATAGATCACAATCTTTAACTTATTTACTATTGAAAAGACAACTTACTCACTAGGGATAACTCCTGTTGCGGGAGACAAAAGTTATAAGACGGCCACAAATAATACCCAGTTTCGGAATAACGATTCGTAGATCACACAATTTTCTTTCCCATATTACATTCGAATTTACAACACACACTACACATCAAAGTCAAAGTCATAAATGTTTATCGCCACAAAACTATTTAAAATCACTTGGATTTTAATTTAAAATATTACATGTAATTAATCAAACAGAAAAGAAATAAATGGCATTGAAAAAAGCCAGTTCGATAAGTTGAACTCTCATGAGAAGAAGGTAAGAAGAAGTAAAGGCGCCGGTTGCATACCCCTCGCCACAAGGGGAAGCGAGAGGGTTATGTCTGGCTCTACAGAGATTTCGGGCCTACCAACTAAAACCACCACGGTGTGTCGCTGCTTTGTATGGTGGGCGGGTTGCTGGAACTGAAACTACAATGTCTTCCAGACCGAATTTCGGTCACGGCGGCCAATCATAACGGAGACTGGCCATCTGCGCAGGAGACATTATGTATGTATCATATGTGGGGGCCAGTTAGTGCAGACCGGCGACACTTCGACCCTGTGGGATCTTTTGTGTTGACACTCTCCCAATAACGACTGCCATAGATGTTCATGGCAGCCGGGATCGATGGCTTAACGTGCTCTCCGAGGCACGGAGCAGGCGATAATTGTCAATCAATACGCACATAATTTCGAAAAGTCATATAACTTCCAAAAGTCAGAGGTGCGCAACGTGGGTTCGAACCCGAGAACCTCTGCATTGCAGTCTGTTGGTCTCTCCACTGAGCTATCGCTGCAACTGCTTAGGAGACATTATAGTGCACAAGCGTGTGCGCAAATACAAGTGCACTCTCTGTTCCCTAACTCTCATGATCCTATCGGACGGCAATCTGACACGACCGGAGAGAGATCAGGCGCAGGACCAACGGCGGTCTGGTGTACGTGCTTAAACGGCTTTATGTGTTAGGCACATAACAACTAAAATCCATCCGAACGAATCTACAGACTATAACCAGTTCAATAAATGAAGTAGCTACAAATAATAACAATAATAATAATAATACATTTTAATAAATTCAATAAAAATATTAAAAATAAAATCGGTAAACATGTAGCTAGAATTTAAGTACCTACGTCTGTTTTCGACGAGACCTTAACCTTTTTGTACGAGCCAAAGAGAGATTGACCCTAGCCTTGAAGTAAGATGGAAATACGGTAATGATTAAAAAAAACAACTTTTGGTCTCTGACCTTTTAAAAATGGCAGCTGTTGAACGCAGTGTTGTCGAAAATTCCAATATCATGATTACTTAAAACAGAAAAGGTTTTTAACCTAAATCAAGGCTATTTGTCTGTGATTACACCCGGTTTTAAGTTGTTGTCAAACCATAAATAGTAGAGCCTCGCTGATTTTAGCATGAAAGGGCCGGCTTGACCGGGGATCGACTACTCTCTCACAGAATATCGACGTGAATTAGCAGTATTCCTACTGTTGTGTTTCATTCGGTGAGTGAGAGTACCGGAGGCCCAATCACCCTCTTTCCCCCTTCCCGCTCCTTCACCTTCCCACTTAGTTTTTCTCTTTTCCTTTCCTAAAGGGTCGGCAACGTGCAAGTGATGCCTCTGGTGTTGCAGGCGTCCATAGGCTACGGTGACCACTCACCATCAGGTGATCACCGAGGACTTATTAGTTGTATAAAAAGAAACTAGTGGATCGTCTGCTAATAAAGTTATATCGCGCATGGCGTTCAGATCGGTGAGCTTTATATATGAGTATAGTATGCTACAAAAAATATAGAGCATGAGCAGTGATACTAGCTGAGTTACTAGATAGTCAACAAGTTAAACGGTTAATAAAACTATAAAGTCGACCTACGAACTGAGACTATAAGTATGACCGGCATTTGCTCTTAGGATAGTGGATTTTGTACATTATTTTACACGCAAGAGCAAATCTTCTCTTCTTTTCATGTGGTTAGTAGCCAACCTGTTTTCAAGAGTTGTAAATTTGACAATTTTTTGACTGCTGTAAATTTGACAACAACCGGGACGGACTTTTTACGTGCTCTCCGAAGCACGGAGACGCTCAGATGAAATACCACTAAGCGGTCACCCATCTATAGACTGACCGCACTGAACGTTGCTTAACCTCGCTAATCTTTTACCGATCAGTGAATGCAACTAGCTATGAGCGCCTGAATAGTATCAAGTAATCTTTTTGTGCAAACAGTATCAAAATAATATCCTCCAGACTGAATTTCGGTCACGGCGGCCAATCGTAACGGAGACTGGCCATCTGCGCAGGAGATATTATAGAGCACAAGTGTGTACGCAAACACAAGTGCACTCTCTGTTCTCTCACTCTCATGATCCGATGGGAGGATAATCCGACACGATCGGAGAGAGATCAGGCGCAGGACCAACGGCTTTACATGCTTTCCGGGGCACGGAGGTGTCTAACACCGCCAACTTCCTAATTCCGGGCTCGTATTCAGATTTCTTAACAGAAAAACCCACTAAATTTTTGTTGGCCCGACCCAGGATTCGAACGTGAGATCTCATGCACAGCAGTCGCATTCACTACCGCTGCGCCACGGAGGCAGCTAATAATACAAAAATAATTTGCACGACCCGGGAATGAAAACTTACATGTTATAAACTTACATAATGTATTTATTTATTTATTTTTATTAGGTCAACCAATAACTGTTTACACCAATACATCGATCAGAACTTACAGACTATCATAGTTCAGTGCAACAATTAATTATAGGTTAACACCACATGCATTTGATACGGCTCTAGTTACTTAATTTAATTATATAATACTAGTAGTTTCCCCGCGGTTTCACCCGCGTAAGTCCCGTTCCCGTGTGAATATCGGGTTTCACCCCTCTCACCCCCTTCGGGGTGGAATTTCCAAAAATCCTCTTTTAGTGCTTCCTTTCACTCTCCAAGGAACATACATGCCAAATTTCAGCTTCTTGCGTTCAGTAGTTTCGGCTGTGCGTTGTCTGTCAGTCACTCAGTAACGGAAGACTTTTATATATATAGATTAATTTGATTAAAATGTTAAGAAAAACAATGTGATAATTCGGAGTCACTTACATTATAAATATTAATAATTAATACAATTTAAAATGGAAAAAAAAAATTGAATTTGATTAGAATAAAAAAAACCCATTGGGTTTGTACTATTGTGAATAATTTATAACATCTATTAATGTAGCTATCCTGATTATAGCATATAAAGACTTCTTATTGTCATTCAAACTTACTGGACTCACACATAGTGCCATTGCCACATTTCCAGACATCAGACTAAAAACGAACAGTAGGTAAATTCAAATAACACATTGTAGGTGCCGGGAGTTGAACCAAGAACTCACGGTCAGCCGCATATTCGCACAAGCAACGCGACGGTACAAACAAGGTGACCATCAATTTATTATGTAGATAGCTTTAACCCTCACGTAGGACATTGCCTTCTTAACATATAACGCAACCAAAATAATGGAATCTTTCGTAATGACTTGTTGCTCATGGCTTTGCCTGGGTAAATCCTACTTGAACGTAAAACATAAAAGTGCCATTGTGCTGAGCGTTGTGGGTTCGAATCCCACGCGAGACAAAAATTTGTGTGATCTACAAATTGTTGTTCCGGGACTGGCTGTTCTTTGTGTCCGTTGTTTGGATGTTTATAAAGTTCCCCTGCTACACAGGAATTTTATTCCTTGAGCGAGAGTAGACTTTTAAAAAAAACACAAATATTTATTGCCAGCAACTTCGTCCGCGCTACTCTTGTTTTTTTTTCTATATCTCTGCAGAAGTCCTTGGTTTTTAAAATGTTCTTAAATGTATGTATGTATGTATCTTATGTGGGGGCCAGTCAGTGCAGACCGGCGACACTTCGACCCAGTGGGATCTTTTGTGTCGACACTCTCGCAATAACGACTGCCATAGATGTTCATGGCAGCCGGGACCGACTGCTTAACGTGCTCTCCGAGGCACGGAGCAGGCGATAATTGTCAATCAATACGCATATAATTTCGAAAAGTCATATAACTTCCGAAAGTCAGAGGTGCGCGACGTGGGTTCGAACCCGAGACCCTCAGCATTGCAGTCTGTTGGTCTCCCCACTGAGCTATCGCTGTTTTTAAATTAATTTTAACTGTTAGTGTAATCGACAAATAGTTGTTTTGACGGCCTCGATGGCGTAGTGGTTGGTGTAACCGACTGCCACGCCTGAGGTCGCGGGTTCGATTCCCGCACAAGTCAAACATTTGTGTGCATGAACATGGATGTTTGTCTTGGTCTGGGTGTTTCTATGTATAATATGTATGTATTTACAAAAAAAAAGCATATAATAATATGTATGTTTATCCATTGTCTAGAACCCATAGTACAAGCTCTGCTTAGTTTGGGCTAGATGGTGTTGTGTGTACGTGGTAGAATATTATAGAATATTATATATTATATTATATTATTATTCTGTCTTAATATATATTTATAAAGTATTTCGTGACAAATAGGTAGGCCGTAAAATAACGAGCTTATTTAAAAAAATCTAACGACGGTATGTGGTTAACTGTAGTTATATTTAGAAACGTAAAGTATTAGTGATAAATAGTAACATACGACAAAATTGCTTGGGACATTTCTTTTTTTTTTTTTTTTTAATCCTTTCTTTTAACTTTTACTGGAGTCACGGACTTAACTATACGACCACATCTAATTGTTACATGATTTTATTATCTTTCTAGTTTATTATTTAATACTATCTTTTTCTCGCGGTTTCGCCTGCGTTATTTAATAAAATAAAGCCTGTTTTACTCTGTGATAATATAGCTTTCTAATGGCAAAGGAAATTTCTAAAATCGGTTTAGTAAAAGTATCATTTTTAAAACAAACAAACAGAAAATCGAATCTTTCTGCTTTATAATATTAGTAAGTATAGACTAGATTTTCTCGTGGATTCGCTTGCGTTAGTGGCCAATCAATTTCTATCCCTCGATACTTTTTTTTTGTGGGTGAAGTTTATCGAGTAGTTAAAGCATAAATGTGAAATAAACAAACTCACATTGGAATTTATAATATTAGTTAGGATTTTAATGCAAGTAGTAATATTACTTAGACTAGAGTCATCAGCAGCATACATATGTCAGTTAATTATTTAAATAAATAGGTATAAACAAATTTTAGTATTTTTAATAAGCTGAACGTATACCTACGCTATTACTTAAATGTCAAAAATACATAATTTAAAATGTTGCACCCGGACATGTTTTTTTACATTGTCTTTTGTTAAGGTGTGTTGATTCATAAGCAATAACTTGTTTTTTAATATAATCTAGATTTATATCTAGTTTTGCCAAAAAACAAGTCAATAATAATATAATCCTATGAGGCAATACCAACATAAATCATTTAAAGATAATTAGATCTATTTCGTCGAGCTTATAATATAATAATATCAGCTCTGTATTAAACTGCCCCACTGCTGGGCATGGGCCTTTTCTCAGTGTGAGGGTTAGGCCATAGTCCACTACGCTTGGGCACGCCACAATCGTGGCGGTAAGACCCGTTTATGAGGAGTGGCTGAAGAGACGGCATGGCGCACTCACCTTCCGGCTGACACAGGTAATGACTGGCCACGGTTGCTTTGGCCAGTTCCTGTGTCGCATAGGCCGACAAAAGACGCCCGGTTGTCAACACTGCGGCGACTGCCGCGACGTTGTTGAGGACTTAGCGCTGCACACTTTGGCACACTGCCCCGCCTGGGCATCGCAGTGCCGTGAATTGATCGCGGCAGTTGGTATGGTTGCCCTCTCGCTCCTGGCCGTGGTTCAGTCCATGGTCCGAAGTGAGAGGTCATGGAACGCCGTCGCCTCCTTCTGTGAGGAAGTAATTTCCGTCAAGGAGGCGGCGGAGCGGGAAAGGGAGCGTTCAAACCCTCTCCCCAACCGCAGAACCGGGCGCCAGAGGGCGCGAGACGACCTTCAGTCACCCTAAGGTTTGACCTGGGGGTGGCGGGCTTCGTGGGCCTGCCCGCCATCCGATCAGCACCAGGTCCGAGAGGTGGCGTGCGTGTTCCCACGCGCGCCTCTATGTCGTGTCCGTCTCTCCACTAGGGAGGGACAGTAGGGATTTTAAAAGTAGTGGTGACCAAAGGGTAGATCTTATCGTGTAGTGGCGAAACCTCGGCGGGGTCGCGACTGCATGTGAAAATGATTCGGCTCCGCCCATTGCGGTTCTGTCAAGGAACACCGTGGTAGGTTTAGTCGGTATTACCGGGAGGTCCATTCTTATCATCATTACCATCTCTCTTTTACTAGGAATAATTCCTGTGTCGCGGAGAACTTTATAAATATTCAAGCAATAAACACAAAGAAGACTCGAAAATATTATTTGCGGTTCACAAATTTTTTTTGTTCCGTGTGGGGTTCGTACCCGCACTCTGCACAAAAGCAGTTGCGGGGATACTACTTGAAACACTACGCCAACATTCAATTATAAATACCTAATCTAAAACATTTGGACATAGTAGTAGAAGATATCTTTATATACCGGTTGTCCGGTAGTTAATGGATAACCTTGAAATGTCTTAAAGTAGAACTGATGGCCGTTCAGAAATAAATATATATATAAAAGGAAATGTATCCTAATAATTTCCTAAAATGCCAAATTTTTTTTACCATATTTAAGTTTCTTGTACACTACGACCATAAATTAATAAATGCCACCGGTTTTTTGTTGTTTTATTATTAAACACTAATTATGCTAATAGAAAGACAGTCAAAAGGATGACTAGATACGGCACTTTAAAAAAAAGGGTCTAACTAAATTTATTATTTAATCAAAGTTTAAACATCTTGGGTATTAAAAAAAGTATGAATACATGAGTAAACAATATTTTTATTAAAATGTTGATTTCAAGTAGATTTTTCAATGGTATTATTCATAATTGTATCTACAGATTGCTTTTAATGTAGGAAAGGAGCAAATTGGAGTAATGAAACAATATGAGTAATATTGGATTAAAAAAAAGAAAACAGTAGTTCCTGGCCAATCGTAATTAATAAAAACAACATTTGACATTATATTTAATTAAATTATATATTATTATAATAATTAAATATAATTATATTTCAACATTTGAAACAAACAAACAGACACAAGAAATAAGATTGGAAATAACTTACCTTTAAATATATAATATTCTGAGATCACAAATATCACCACAACAACGCGTTTGTAACTATATTGTAACTTGTCTTTAGCGATAGTTTAACGTACGTCGTGCTATTGTAACGTAGTAAACGCGCGCGCTTTCGGCGGACGACTGATCGATGAGCTGCGCACGCGCATCGGTACACACACGGTACGGTTAGTTATATATATACAGAATGTTACAATATTGTTTTTGGTTTAATATTTAATAAAAATAGTCTAGAAAGATATAAACTTAAATATAAATAGTTTAATTAATTTAAATATCTTCAATTGTAGTAAAGTTCAATAAAAGTAGTGTTATAGTTAAAAATGATGTAATAACGCGACAAAATCCGTATAAAGTAGTTTAGTTAAAAAATAATAATTATTATTTTAATTTCAGACCAGGGTCCATAAAGTGTTAGTAACGAATCAGACAAATCCTTAACCTAGTGTTAGTAACGGTTCAATTTCACACGTAATATGACGTGATAGACCCGGTTCCGGGACACTGTCTACGTCGTGTGTAGTCGTATCCAGCGTCCCAGAATCGAACTGTCCTACCGATCACACAATATGCTCAGCATGCTGTGTGAGCTAGCAGGGAAGCACACCGTTTGCGGAAAATGACATGGAAACCGTCTACCCTTGTCTCTGTAAACATCCCAGAAGCACTGCAATAGCGCGGCAGCCCAGCCATCATCTTGAACGCGCTATTATATTGTAAGCAGAGCTCTGCATTTTCAATATAATAACGCGGATCAATTATATGCAGAGGGCCCTCTGCATATAATCTCGTCGGCCTCGATGGTGTAGTGGTTAGTGTAACCGACTGCCACGCCTGAGGTCGTGGGTTCGATCCCCGCACAAGTCAAACATTTGTGTGCATGAACATGGATGTTTCTCTTGGTCTGGCTGTTTCTATGTATAATATGTATTTATTTACAAAAAAAAAGTATATATATGTATGTTTATCCATTGTCTAGTATCCATAGTACAAGCTCTGCTTAGTTTGGGCTATATGGTGTTGTGTGTATGTGGTAGAATATTATTATTATATTATTATATTATTATTATAATCGACACAAAATAATAATAATAACGATTTTATTTCGCGTGGCATAGACGCATAGATAAATACCATACAGACTAACATACATACAATTTGTGTTAGTATTTATATAACTTATTAACTATGTTAGTAATACTTCACTTGCACTCTGTCGTTGTGCGTCCATGTGGCACTTGTCCCCGGAAGCGACGGGAAATTACACCCTTCGGCCAAAAGTCCTCCTTCATGACGTCATGCAGAAAGCAAGTCGGGGCTCGCACCACGGACGCCTTGAAGTTGACGTTGCGACGCCATTCCCGCAGCTGCACTCTTAGCATGTACTTAGTTTTCTGGCGTACATACTCCGCGATGTCCTCCACCTTAGTGATTTAATGCATAGACTGCACGTGTAGAATGTTTGACAATAGACTCTAAAAAGAGTTATGATTGCTTTTGTCGTGTAGAATAATTAATGTACGACTCAAAAAGGTTCAGATTCAAAGTCAAAAGTAATGACTTTTTTTATTTTCTTATTTATTTAGATCAACAAATTAACATTTACGAATGTTAACCTTTTGAGTCGCACCGGCACACCGGTGGCCAGGCACAATAGAATCTTAATTATGTCTGGCTTGACATATTAAAGTATATAAGTTAGTGAGTTTAGTGAAGTTCCTGAATTCACATTTATATTAGTTGCTAGGTGAGAAGATATGTGAAATGGTTATCGACTTTTTCTGTAAGGATATTTTCAGTAGCAGTACCTATGTTATCTGAAAATTTGAGTTATTTTCAATAGGTTTGCTACGATTTATAACATGACTAGAGTAATAACGAATACTATATTCTAAAATTGATAATTTGTAATTTGCATGTACATACATACATACATACATAAATTCACGCCTGTTTCCCAGAGGGGTAGGCAGAGACTACGGATTTCCATTTGCTACGATCCTGATACACTTCTCTGGCTTCATTCACTTTCATCACATTCCTCATACACACTCGTCGGTTCAAGGTGCTCTTAACCTGGCCTTTGTCCAGAACGCCTCCGATCTGATCGAGAAACGTTCGCCTAGGTCTTCCCCTAGCGACTGTTCTATTCACACTAGCCTTATAAAATTTCTTAGTCAGTCTTTCCTCGTCCATTCTTTCTACATGCCCAAACCAGCTTAACATACCCTTTCCTATTCTTGTCACTATATCCACTTTATCCACTTTTGACACCATTTGCATGTATACCTACTATTATTCTGAGCATATTGATTGTTCTAATTTGTTTATGTTTTAATGTAAAATTATTATTATCTTAAAACGTTGTTTTTTAATTCTCTTATTTCTTGTAAAATTCGTACGCCAGGTACAGGCCACATAGTTACAAATTAATATATGACTGATTGATTATTGTAAATTAGTCATCTCTGCCTACATGTGCTGCGATATACCGGTGTGAGTGTATATAGGTTTGTACTCAAGAATTTCATAATTACATACATCGTCGTCGGCCGCGATGGCGTAGAGGTTAGTGTAACCGACTGCCACGCGTGAGGTCGCGAGTCCGATTGCCGCATAATGCAAACATTTATTTTGTGTGCATGAACATGGATTTTTGTCTTGGTCTGGGTGTTTCTATGTATAATATTTACGTATTTACAAAAAAAAAGTATATATGTATGTTTATCCATTGTCTAGTACCTATCTGTAGTACAAGCTCTGCTTAGTTTGGGCTAGATGGTGTTGTGTGTATGTGTAAAATAATATTCTATTTATTTTTATCATAATTATTACATGCATATACTCACGCTTCTATCCCCTTATATATAGGTAGAGATATAATAATAATAATTTAGTTTTCATTATACCAAACCATTAATCACCCATCCCCATAGCTCAGATTCTTAAGGTTCCATATGTAGCAATAGTACTCTACACTTGCCGCGGCTAGTGTCTCGTTAGATGTCCCATCTCACTCTAAAATAAAACTTTCGAAAGGCCTCTGCATGTTGGACTCATGTCCTCTTGTAAGCGTCCCAAAGGGCCGGGTTTTCTCTAATGTACTAGGAAAGTACTCATGGAAGAAAAACAAATAATCATTTAATATTCTTTTTAATAATTTAAATTCAAGCAAAAAAATATAGTGCATGTACGTCACCAAATTAGCTATTTCAGTTCTAATCGTGATCTTCTTCTCACCTCCTTGGGATGGAGGGTGGGGAACCTTTAAGAGTGGGCCTCTTTAAGGTGGTCTTTACTCGGCCCATTGCTATGGGCCCGTCCTTAGGTTTGACTGCCCTCGAGGGCTGGCCAGCCGGGTGAGTCTCCATTGGGAGAGGCCCAGCTAGCCGCCTACGAGGCGTAGGGTAGGGGTTACAACGCCCCGCTCGAGTGTACTGGAATCAGCTCACGAGCGGGTTTCTGTGTCCTCCTTATCCACGTTGTTGTTTTGGGATGGGGGAGGGGCGCGATGTTGGTCAGGTGGGTCTAAGCTGAGCAGTCCGCCGGCCCAGACATCCACCCGACCAACCCGCTCAATATAATCAAGGGTAAACTTGCCTTTAGAAACTAGTATATTGATAGTAATAAAAATAAACTTAGTAATGTTTTTATTAAAAGTACCTACTAGGAAGTGGAATTAATTAAAAAGTGAAATATTAATCTTAATAAGTTAAACAAGGTTAGGAAGGTTACACGGCATAACAGTGAATTGGTGAAGGAGCATGATGCTTTATCAATTAATTTAGAAAAAAGCAATGATCAAATAGTTGCCAGTAGGTTTTAGTATGACGCACATACAGCCGAATCAAATCATCAAATTAACAACTTAGAAGAACGGCTTACAAGAATGAGCCTTAATCACCATAAAGAAACATCTATCAACTATGTCTGTGCCTTCTTTGGTAAATAACATTAACAAAAATATATTCATGTTTTCTGACCAAATAGGAATAGATTTTAGTAGACTAATTAATTCTCATACAGAGTCGCCTTGCATAAATGCTTGTCCCCCTGGGGCTAGGTTAAGTTATTTAATAGATACGTTGAAAACTATAAAACTAAATGCAGAGTCATTAGTAATATTTGTTTTTGGTGACAGCTTAACTGTCACTAAAAAGGAGGCAATCTATTTGACAGAGGTAATAGAATCATTATATAATAAAGTAGGGTGTAACTTTGTCCTTTGTGCATTACCATTTTCCTATGTACCAACAAATGAACAAAATAGGAACAATGAAAAACTTAATTTACTTTTTATAACAGTACTTGTTATAACAATTATAGTTTATTCTTTGACACTGATAAGTTTATTAGTAAAATTTTATTGACTAATGATACAATGTATCTATCTTTTTTTTATAAAAAGCAACTTGCTAAATTATTAAGTCTAGGAAAGATGGCCGTATAGGAGAGACGGCCAACACAAAAAAGTTCGGGACGGAATTCAGAGATGGCGATACTTTATCGCTAATTCGCTTCACGACTCGGGAGGGTCAATTGTTGGTGGGTGATCTTACGAAAGAAAAAACAAAAAGTAAATAAAATCATGCTGTTTTCTTATGATGTTCAATTATTTTATGACCTTGTTCAGTATGCATATGGCGAATTGTGTTATTTTGTTATGGAAGTGTATTATTTTATGATAAATGAACAACTTATGTGTAAACTTTATTCTAACCTCTAAATTGCCGACACTTGACAATTAACCACAGTATTAGCTTTTAATTTAATGATGAATGCCTCGTTGGTCCAGCGATAGTGTATGCGACTGCGGATCATGAGGTCCCGGGTTCGACTCCCGGGTCGGGCAAAGTGTTATTGGGTTTTTCAGTTCGGAAATTCTCAGTAGCAGCACGGAGTCCGGAAATGTGTCCGGGAGACGGCAATAGGCTCGACCCCTATTATGTGGGACCTAAAACGTGCGAAACTACTTGCTATCCTTCTGACTTCAAATTAACATAATATAGGAAATAGAATATCCAAAGAAGATAAAAAAAATTGCAGCAGAAGAAAAGGCTGCGATCATATGCATAATACTAGAGTAATAAGAAAGCGAAAGGCTATTGTAAGGATTTCAGACTCGGAGAATAGCAGTAGTGAAGAAGAATCAATCCCAGATATGTATAAGAAAAAAGTAAATATTTGTCGCGGTTGCGGGGAAAACTATTATAAAACCCAATTAATCGAAGATTGGCTGCAATGTTTATCTTGCAAATTATGGTTATGTACATGAAACTGCACATAATTTGATGAAATGTGCTGTATTTGTGGCAATAATAAGAATAAAGACCTTAGGGAAACCGGGAAGAAAGGAAAAGGTAAGAAAACCTTTAAGTAATGCTTTACTTGAGCGTTTTCTCTCGTTTTTCTTTTTGGCCATCTAACCTATACATGTGTGGCCATCTGTCCTATGTACAGTCTAGGACAGTGGTCGGCAACCCGTGGCTCGCGAGTCGCATCTGGCTCTTTGACTCCTTGGCTGCGGCTCTTCCATAAAATGTTTAGTGCAGGCACGGAATATTACTTATTATCTTGCCTTATAAGTATGATACCAAATATTATTTTATTTACTTTTAGTTAAACTTAGACTTATTTGACAAAGATAAGCTCGAGAGTGTACATTAAATCCTAATAATTGCCGTAATAATGTCACTACCAAAGCAAAGCTTAAGTTTAAAAATGGCTCTTTAAGTAAATTTAAATTGTTTATTGTCTATATTTTAACGACTTATTTTTTAATATGTGCCATTGTTTATATCTGTGTTTCTTGTTGATTTTTTATTAAAAAGATGATTAAACTTTATGACAAAATTTAACTGGTTATTTTATTTAATCTAGTTTCTTTTCTTTCTAGCCATATAAAAGCTATAGCCATCTTTCCTTGACTTAACCTATGTAGGGACTCAGGTACCAGTAGGGTAATTAAGGTTTTAGGAGAATTTGTAGTATTTCTACTACAAATTCTCATATTGACACTTCTAGTAGTTTAAACTGTTAGATGAGACAAAGGATATGCATACACACAGTATTAGACTAATTCATCAGAATATTCAGGGTCTATCCGGCAAGGAGTTAGAATTAGATTTATTTTTTAAACAACATAACATTCAAATATGTTGCATAACAGAACACTGGTTAAGAACTAATCAACTAATATTTAATAACATATATTATTCAATTGTAAGTGCGTTTGTAAGAAAGAATTATATACATAGTGGCTCTCTAATATATGTATGAAACAATCTAAAATGTAAAGAACGTACGGATATAGTTAATCTTTCTATCGAGCGCACTGTTGAATTATCCTGTGTGGAATTAGAGCAACATGTCATAGTTTTTGTAGACCGACCACAGCAAAGCAAAAAAACAATATTATTATTATTATTCGGCTACCTGCTTAGATAATGTATTTTGCGACTGCCAATTTCTAAATAGTGCCATATTGACTGAACTTACATCTGAGCACTGTGGGCAAAAGGTAGTAATTCCTGTGAGTACAATTCATAAAGAGAATAAGGTCACATTTAGACCGATGACATCTCATCGCTTATAAGAATTTAATGATAACATAAGTGCCAAAGTTGTCAATATGGACCTTTCTCTGGATAATACAGACGAACTATATGAGTATTTACTTAACATAATTACTTTAGAATATAATAATATTTTGAAATGTAAGACCTTTAGTCAAAATAATTAGATTAAGTTTTGTGATTGGGCAACATCTGGGATATATAAAAGTAGAGCAAAGCTATATGAATTACTTATATGGTATGAAACAATACAATTTCGATCCAAATTTTATTCAATATGTTAAAAGATATTCAATTTTTCATTTTTATTTTTGCCTCTTCCAAGTCCCTTTGCCTAAAAACTAAAATTAAAAAATCTAATAATTAAATTAAAACTACATGGAACATTATTATTAAAGAAAGAGTTAGCAGCAAGGTGCGTGATAATAAGTTTGAACTGAATATAAATAATAACGTAATTTCAATTAATTTGGTAGTAGCCGATACATTCAATAACTACTTCTCAATAATACCTTTAAACACAGCTAGTACCCTTAGGTCTTGCCCAGCTCGAGCAGAATACTTAGTTAGCGTGGAAGAGTGCAATATACTATTTAGTTTACACAGAACGTGTACATCCGTATGATATAATAAAAGTATTTAAGTCGCTCAATTCAAAAAATCAACTGACCTTTGGGGTATTTCCGTAAAATTAGTTGAAAGTATTATTGTTAATATAGCGCCACACCTAGCCGCAATGTTCAAGGGATGCATTGATGTAGGCATTTTTCCAAACTCAATGAAATGTAGTAAAATAATACCTTTATTTAAAAATGGATGCAAAAGTGACCCTAGTAAATTTAGGCCGATTTCAATATTACCTGCTATTAGTAAAATATTTGAGAAGATTATATTACAGCAATTAGAGAGCCACTTCAGTGTAAACAATTTATTTCATGCAAATCAATATGGTTTTAGGAAGGGCCGTTCTACAATAGATGCGGGTGTTACGCTTTTAAAACATACATTCTGTGCCTGGGAAAATTCGCAAGATGTCATTGGCGTATTCTGTGATCTCTCTAAAGCCTTTTACTGCGTTGACCATCATACGCTGTTGCGAAAACTCAGGCATTATGGCATCCGAGATACTGCACTTAACTTAGTTGATTCCTACCTAAGCGATAGACTACAACACTTTGATAACAACGGAAGTAGATCTTTTGGATTACCAGTCACAATGGGCGTGCCACAGGGCTCAATTTTAGAACCCGTAAATGATTTGCCGTTCTTTGTACAGGATTTGTGTGACATTGTTTTATTCGCGGATGACACATCCCTTATTTTTAAAGTAGACCGAATAACACCAAATTTAAGTGCTGTTAATGATTCACTCCTGCAAGTCCTGGACTGGTTTACGACGAATAATTTACTACTAAACTCTAAAAAAACTAAATGTACAAAGTTTACATTGCCAAATGTAAAGAGTCCTAACGTGAATATAAATTTAAATTATGAAATTATTACTTTAGCTCAATCTACAGTTTATTTAGGATTAACTTCAGATCATAATGTTCAGTACGGCGCTCAAATATCGTGTCTTGCAGGGAAACTTGGCTCAGCCGCATACGCAATTCGGAAAGTAAGACAGCTTTCTGATGTAGATACTGCAAGACTAGTATATTTCAGTTACTTTCATAGTGTCATGTCCTACGATATATTATTGTGGGGCAAGGCAGCTGATATCGAGACAATTTTTATTCTTCAAAAGCGTGCAGCACATAGCATTTATAATTTAGGTGCAGGAGTTTCCCTAAAAGATCGATTTAAAGAAATAATAATATAATAATAATATTCTATCACATACACGCAACACCATCTAGCCCAAGCTAAGTAGAGCTTGTACTATGGGTACTAGACAATGGATAAACATACATATATACTTCTTTTTTGTAAATACATACATATTATACATATTTAAATAAATAGGCATACTTACTGTTGCGTCGCAATATAACGTAAACACTAGAAATAAGCATAAGTTAGTAGGCCCATATAACCGTTTACATAAAGTTCACAATACATTTGCGGGACTCGGTATACGTTGTTTAATAAACTATGATGGTATATCCTCCAAATTACTTATAATTTGAAGCCACGTGTTGGTGCCTTCAATATCATATATCTGCAACCTTTGTATCCAAGGAGGCACTTTACCTGAGTCTCTTAAAAAAGCTATAGTTCACCCGGTGCATAAGGCAGGGAGCAGAAGCTGTGTGAATAACTATAGACCCATATCAGTGTTATTGTAGATTTCAAAAATCCTCGAAAGTGTCCTAAATAACAGCCTTAAGAGTTGCCTGTGTGATTACAGTATCCTAGCTGACAACCAGTACGGCTTCTGAACTGGTGTTTCAACTGAGGACGCCGTATTAGATCTCACACAAACTATTGCAAAACACTTGATAATAGGACGAAATGTCTGGGTATTTTCCTGGACTTGTCTAAGGCCTTTGACACAGTTTTTATTCCAAAACTATTAGCAAAGATGGAATTCATAGGAGTGCGCGGTACAGCATTAGAAATATTCAAGGATTACTTAAGAAATCGTTCTTAACGACTGAAAATAGATTCTGCATACAGTGATGCAGAGAGTGTGTCCTATGGTGTGCCCCAAGGGAGCATCCTGGGAACCACACTCTTTCAAATATACATAAACGATCTCTGCAAAATGACTAATCCGGATTGTAAGATTTATGCACATGCTGATGACACAGCGATTTTGATTAGTGGAAGTACTTGGAAATCTGTTAAGACAAGGGCAGAATTCCCATTGTCCTTAATCATGAAATGGCTTAATTCAAATTTACTCACGCTGTATTTAGAAAAAACCTGTTACATTCCCTTTGTAATTAGTCATATCACTAAACCACCTAGCTCCTTCACTATAGTAGCCCATACCTGTTCTAATTCCTATACATCGTGTTCATGCATAGCCATAAACAAAACGAAATGCGCATAATATCTGGGCGTTCTAATAGATGACGATCTGAGATGGGACCTTTAAGTAAACACCGTTACTACGAGAGTACTCCGTCTTATTCATATTTTCAAAGCCCTCAGGGTATCTGCCAATATGGATACACTAAAACTGGTTTATCTCGCATTCTGCCAATGCATGTTGGGATATTGTATAACCGTATGGGGAGGAGCCGCTAAGTCGTATCTCCTGAGAGCAGAGAGAGCACAAACGGCTGTTCTCAAAATCATGACAAGAAAACCATTTAAATACCCCGCGAGTAAACTATATGCAGATTACAAAGTACTCACGGTTCAACAGCTATATGTTATCCTATCAGTACTTAAGATACATTGCAAAATGTCCACACCAGACCCCAACAAACGTACAAATATACCACCGGGAATCAAACACAAAACCTCTTTCGCTAAGCACATACATACACATACATACACACACGCACAAACACACAGGCGCGCGCACACAAACCACAGTATTAAATAAAAATAATTATAATTGTATTAGTAGAATATTGTTTATTACACAAATTATTATATAAGTATATGTGTACATATATACATCTTAGGTGTCTAAACATGGAAACAATAAACCGAAACAGCCTTACTACACGCGACTATTTTTCAAAAATTAGATTGTCTCTTAAGATACAATCCTTTTGGCTTAGTTTAGGAGACAAGGTTTAACAATTAAGTATATTGCCGAAACACTCTTGTGTCATTGTCCTTTTATCTGCTAATGTACAAAACAGTAAAAATGTTTTTTTGTGTTTTGTAATATTTGTGTAATTAAATAAATTTATTATTATTATTATTATCAAAAATCACGTCTAACCGAAACACTGCGGATGGAGCCGGCCGGATTGATGGATCAGTGGATTTTGTCTAAGGATAAGTAATTGCTGTCTTCTCATTTTAATAATCATAAGGAGAGACCCACTTCAAGAGCGCTATTAATAATGTTTTGAATGAATTTTTCGAATTCCCAAATGTCATCCAGTTTATTAACCGGCTTCGTTTTTTGTTTAACTTTTATTTGTTTTGTATTGGACAAAGCGTTTTGGTTTTGGCGCGGTCATTCCAACCTTTAGATTTTTATCTCGCATCACGCAATCTCGGCGGATGAAATATTGTTTAGAGTTAATTACGAGGGGCGTTCAATATATTCTCGGTATCAGGATGACATACTAATGATGAGAGTAATTAAATTAATGATGGTAGACTATATTAAAAACAATATTTTTTTCAGTATTTTACTTATTATTTCATGCCTATACCGAGAATACATTGAACTCCCCCCGTAGTTATCCACTGATAAAGTCTTTTTCTATGGAATTGCCCGGTACCGTGTGGGTGTCTTGTGTGGGTTTTGTCAAATAAATGAGATTTACTTTAAAAAATAAAGAAAACTACCTATTAATATAATTAATTTACCATTGCTTAAATTTAAAAGCGCCGTTAAAATACAACTTATTCGGAAGGTTTATTATTCAGTCAACGACTACTTAAATGACAAAAACTCATGGAACTAGTTGCTCGTTGCATACAGGATTCAAAGATCTGTATTACTTATAAGTCAATTTAGTAATGTAGATGTACCTCTTGATTATTTGTGATGTTAAAAAATATCTTGATTCTTAATTTGATTATTATTAAAGAATATAAATCCACAACCGCATTTAGTCACGGACTGCCTTTGCATAGTAACAAAGTGTAAGTGTATGCGCCATCATGCCATCCTACTGTCTATTTTAGATTTATATTAAAAATATACCTTAGCCTAAATTATTTCATCTCTATAATATTATTAAGTTATTATTATTATCTTTAGTTTTTTATAGTCAGTAGTATATGGCATAATGGCTGCTACACTTTGTTAATCTGAGTTGTAAAATACTGAAATTATATTTAATTGGCGATTTAAAATAGTGGCCGTGAGTTTCTTGCAGGTTTCTTCTCATATGCTCAACCCTTTGCCTGAACCTAGCAACTAACCTAAATGTAGCTTTAGTAACTTAGTCAACTTACTAAGTAAAGTAACACTTATGAACGTCAAAATATATAGGATATTTTGACGTTCATAAGTGTTACTTTGTGACCTAAATGAGTAAATGATTTTTGACTTTGTCTTTGCCTTCTGAGCGCAGTTTCAGACTCCATGCTGCTTCTAAAAGTGTTAACAGGAAAACCTACTAATACTTAGCGATTGATTTGAATTTGATTTGATTTGAAACGAGGCATGATGTACAGCACTCGCATTTACAAAAGCTGCGGTACCGAGGTAGTAATCTCTGTAACACACTGTATATATCTCAGATTGAATAATTTTTTTAATAGTTTAGTACTACTGGTACTATTTTTACGTTAATAACAATTATGTATGCAGAAAATAATGTAAAGTAGAACTTATTATTATGTTTAGTATTCTTATTTTACACTATTAGGATCCTTTTTAATATTACAAAGAAATGCGAATGTAAGCTTGTTTAATGGTTACGCTTTCATTAACTACTCCACCGATCACCGTGAACTTTCGCATACACGTTGTCAGGGGTACAGAGAAGATTATCTTGCTTTAGGGAAATAGTACTGTTCTTTGGCCTTACACGTAGACGTGGGAAATATCTATTACAGAATTGAAAAATAAATAAATTTCATGGTGATCGGTCGAGTAGTTAAGGCGTGGAATCGTAACAAACAAACTCACATTCACAATGACAATATTAGTTAGGATAATGAAATTAATTAGGATAATTAGAGCCTACAAATATGAAGATCTTATCTTTATTACCATCTGTCTGTGTATTTTTCTTTTTATAATTTAATGTGTAATTATGGATTTATAAAATCTTTTAATTAAACAATTATTTTAAGACATCTGGTAAACAAATTTAGCGTAGCTAATAAAATAAATTAATACATTCAGTCGTAGCTAAATCCTTATGTTTATGCAAATTTATTAAAATTGATTATAGTTTTGGAGGGTTTGCGAGGGAACCACGAAAATACACAAAAACAATGGGCAGAAACAAAGGCATATAGACAAACGAAGAAGCATCCATCCTTAGATCTTATCTTCTTACGAATTCCAGTATCGCGGGAGACTTTACAAACATTCAAATAACGGACATAAAGAACACTCAGACTAGGAACAACCATTTGTGTACCACACAAATTTTTGTCCCGTGTGGGATTTAAACCCACAACACTTAGCGCTGTGACAGCGGCGAGGCAATCACTTAAACCACTACGCCATCCGTGTGTCCGTCCGTTAGATAAACATCTGTAGCGCAAACTGCTGCGTGCTACAAGGGAAACCTAAGCCGCCTAGTGGGTATAATGACAGGCCACTGCTCACTCAACAAACACTTTTTCAACATTGGCCTCACTGACAGCGAGGAGACACCGGCTTACGTGCTCCTACATTGTAAAAGCGTGAACAATCAACGGGCGAAACTACTAAACAGCCCAGAAACGATGAAGGAAGTATTGCGCAATACCCGTCGCCTACTAATTGTCTGGTCGGAGCTGAGGTGGTATGAGTAAACGAACTACTTTTCGCGTCGGTCACTTACGCACAATGGCCCAATTGTATGGCGTATAACACATGTCCAATTAACTAACTATAATAAAATTATTGGCAGAGAGGAACCCGCCACGCACCCTCGGATTGCCCACCATAACCTTTGCAATAGAAAAAGGTTGACAATACCGAACGCCTCTGGATAGGGACAGTCAGTATTCCGCTTCGAACACAATTTATATGCGTCGACACGTATTTTGCCTTAGCGTAAGGCATCGTCAAGACCGTTTGGCAACGGATTAGCCTGCTGTGCCAACGCCTAATTCTATAACTATAGTTTTAAAGGCGAAGGCAGGGCAATACAAGATAATGATTTTGCTAATTTTGAATAATCCTCCCAAGAAGAAAGTACTTCAGCATTTGTCATACGTCAAAACAAATCAGTATTAACCGTTGGACTTCCACGCAGAAGTCTCGAGTTCGATCCAAAGACACGCATTTCTGACATTTTAAAGTTTTATGCGTAATTAATATAATATAATATTCTATTACATACACACAACACCATCTAGCCCAAACTAAGCAGAGCTTGTACTATGGGTTCGAGACAATGGATAGACATACACATATACTTTTTTTTTGTAAATACGTACATATTATACATAGAAACACCCAGACCAAGACAAACATCCATGTTCATGCACACAAATGTTTGACTTGTGCGGGAATCAAACCCGCGACCTCAGGCGTGGCAGTCAGTTACACTAACCACTACGCCATAGAGTTGTCAATGTATGAGTTGTAGTAATTAATAGTTAATTATCGCTCGCTTTAACGGTGAAGGAAAACATTGTGAGGAAACCTGCATCTCTGAGAGTTCTACATAATGTTCTCGAAGATATGTGAAGTCTGCCAAGCCACACTGGGCCTGAGAAGGGTTAGGCCATAGTCCACCAAGCGGTGGCCTAACCCTTCTCACACTGAGAAGAAGTCCGTGCCTAGCAGTGGGACAGTGCATATACAGGGCGGATATAATTATTATTTATAGATAGGCCGAAGCCTATTTACTCGAAGGACCAGGTAAAGGGGTATTGCACCCACATTTCGCCAATTTTAATTTATGCCCTACGTAACACGACCTTATTGCCATTTACCCAGTACAGTTTTAGACACCATTCTTTATGTTGTAACTGCGAATTACATAATACAAAAGTGTAGTAACACTTTGACCGAGATACGAACCTTAGCCTCTTGTCAGCAGTCCCGAAGACAACTGCTGCGCCACCGAGCAGTCAAAGGTGTTCGTTAAAATAATAATGCTATAAACTGTCCCACTTCTGGGCTTAGGCTTCTTCTCAGTATGAGAAGGATTAAATCATAGTCCACTACGCTAGCTAAGTGCAGTTTTGCAAATTTAAATATCTTTAAAAACATCATGGACTACTCTCAGACATGACTCAGTTATGCAACATGCATATCTGAGTATGTTTTAAAAAAAGACAACTGATAAGTCTTTTTTAAAACAATCAAAACAAATACATAGGCCGCGGTATATCTTGTAAATCCTTCAATGTGTCTAAAACTAAGTATATAATGTATAACAGTATGAGTATTACCTTTATGTGATGGTCACGAATGGTTTGTGAACAACACACACAAACACAAAGCATGACGCATGTGTGAACAAAGATACACAGATTCAAATTGCCTCAACACGATCTATAGGACAAACAAAACTATTGTTGTTATTTATATATAGAATCACGCTTGTATATAGAGGAAGGGTAGGCAGAGATGTTTAACACACAAAGAGTTATAAATATTATACCTATATTAGCAGCCTCGATGGCGTAGTGGTTAGTGTAACCGACTGCTACGCCTGAGGTTGCGAGTTCGATTACCGCACAAGTTTAACATTAGTGTGCATGGACATGGATGTTTGTCTTGATTTGGGTGTTTCTATGTATAATATGCAAGTATTTACAAAAAAAAAGTATATATGTATGTTTATCCATTGTCTAGTACCCATAGTACAAGCTCTGCTTAGTTTGGGCTAGATGGTGTTGTATATAGAATATTATTATATTATTATCAGCCAGTTTTGACAATTAGAGCGACGAAGAGGTGCGGCCATCTATTCGTCCTTATCAGGCGAAACGCAGTGAAGGGGTTACACCACCGCGTTTTTTCCAAAAACAGTTGACTTCACCAGGTGAGATTGGTTTTGATTAATACATACGTACATAGATTCACGCCTGTTTCCCAGAGGGTAGGCAGAGACTACGGATTTCTATTTACTACGATCCTGAAACACTTCTCTGGCTTCATTCACTTTCATCACATTCCTCATACACGCTCGCCGGTTTTAGGTGCTCTTAACCTGGCCTTTGTCCAAAACGTCTCCGATCTGATCGAGAAACGTTCGCCTAGGTCTTCCCCAAGCGACTATACCATTCACACTAGCCTTATAAACTTTCTTGGTCAGGGTTTTTTCGTCCATTAATATAATTCTATATTAAGACTACGCCGAGCGAAATGTGCCGAAATAGGCGGTCACAGTTAAGTGAATAAAATCAACACTTTTTGTTTAATACAAATATAAAATATACATTTACCATAACAATGAATGTGTTTACAATTACTCCGTGTAAACATCTTAAAATAATTAATTTTTTCGCTTACAAAATTACGTAAATTTGCAATGCAATGCAATCTCGTGTTATGTGATTTTTAGATTATAAGTATCATAACAGTAGAAATCTATCCTATTTTACAGTTTAAACGAGTCATAAATAGTTATATTACAATTTTTCCGTCCCAAATATTTAAGTTATTGGTTGACAATAAAGATACATATTTATCAAAAAAGCACTTCAAATCCTCCATACAATTTGACTATGGCGGCCGCGCGCCGATTTGAATATGCGCTGCACGAGATCTGTTATTATACTCATTATCTGTCTTACGCTCGGCACAGTCTTTAAGACTGAGACTGACTGACTGAGAACGTCTGCCATTGCTTAAGCAATGGCAGACGTTCCAGTTGCCCTGATGGCGTAGTGGCTTAAGTGGTCGTCTCACTTCTGCTACTGCGCTATGGGATCAGTCCAAACACGAGACAAAAATGTTCTGACATCCGCGAATAGTATTGTCAAGGCTGGTGTTCTTTGTGTCCGCTGTTTGAGTGTTTGTAAAGCCCCCGCGACACAGGAATTATTTCTAGTGCGGGTCTTGTTCTCTTTTTTAAAGACTTAGATTTTAGACCTTAAATCTTAGAGTTCGAAAAAATGGTTCAAGTAATATGCAAAGACATTGAGGTCTGAGGTCAAAGGCTATAGTCATTTCGGGGGTATATCGATTATTCTGAGTCGAATGGCGTTGCGTTGAGTCTCCAGCTCTTACGGTTCTTGAGTTGAAAGTTGTATAGCAGACAGACGGACGGACGGACAAAGCTGTTGTATAAGAGTTTTTTCGAACTCTAAATAAGCTAAGATTTTCCAATTGTAAGTTTATCACAAATATTAATTTCGTTCCGTTATTTCCTCAGCGGCTCGTGTTTGCATACACATAACCGAATACAGCGCACACAGCTTTTAAAGCAGATGAAATTTACATTATTAAAAAAAATTGTTTCATTACCAGAACAAATCATCATTCGTCATCATTTACGTAATATACTTTGGCCCCACACAAAGCAAGCCTGTCTCGTGAATAGTTTGGACGATTTATATTTTATATTAGTAAAGATTGGCCGACGTAACCGAAATTGGGTCTGGAGAACCTTATTTATGATAAGCGAAACTCTAATATTATGTATCTCATAATAATGTCTTTCAGAACGAATTTCGGTCACGAACTTAACAGAAACTGGCCAGAGATATTTATATTCTATCACTTTAATATAAGATATAATATTCTATCACATACACACAACACCATCTAGCCCAAACTAAGCAGAGCTTGTACTATGGGTACTAGACAATGGATAAACATACATATAAACGTTTTTTTTTAAATACATCCATATTATACATAGAAACACCCAGACCAAGACAAACATCCATGTTCATGCACACAAATGTTTGACTTGTGCGGGAATTAAACCCGCGACCTCAGGCGTGGCAGTAGGTTACACTAACCAGTACGCCATCGAGGCCGCCAAGTGCAGTGCACAAGTGTGTGCGCTAACACAAGTGCACTCTCTGTTCCCTAACTCTCATGATCCGATGAGACGGTAATATGACACGACCGGAGAGTGATCAGGCGCAGAACTGACAGCGACACGTGCTTTCCGAGGCACGTGGGTGTCTAACACCGTCAACTGCCTAACTCCGGGCTTCTACCAAGATTTCTTAACAGAAAAACCCAATAACTTTTTGCTAGCCGGAGCCGGGATTAGAATCCGAAACACCGCAGTCGCATTCACCACCGCTGCACCACGGAAGCTTACTCATAGGAATCTACTAACACAACCAATGGGGTAGGTAACGCACATTTTTTTTTATCTCAAGTAATATAGTTACAATACTCAAACTAAAAAATATAAAGAATTTTTAATTCAACTCCAAAATAAATAAGATACAAGCGTTTCCTATCAGGTAGTGGTATTAATTGTCTTTTTTTTGTGACATTAGGCAAACGAGCAGGCGGATCGCCTGATGGTAAGCGATTACCGTCGCCCATGGACACGTGTAACATCAGAGGAGTGACAAGTGCGTTCCCGTCTTTTAAATTTATCCCCACCAGAAACGGAGGTGGCGGGTTGGGCCTCCGGTACTTACCTTCACTCACTCGAGGAAACACAACGCAAGCGCTATTTCACGCCGGTTTTCTGTGAGGCCGGATCACTCCGGCCGAGTCGGCCCATTTGTGCCGAAGCGTGGCTCTCCCAAATGACAGGAAAAGGTTGTATGATACAAACCATGTTCGGGAATATGACTAGATGTCGCTACTACACCCTACTTTTCTTACATCCATATTTATATAATATAGTCTTCTGTTTACGCGAATGTTATTAATTAAAATTAAACAATTTTATACGGATTTTATCGCGTTGTTTATTTAACACTTTATTACGTAATTTGGAAACTGTTACACTACAACTACTATTAAATTTTACAAATTTTTAAGCTAATTAAATTATTGAAACTATTTGTATTTAAGTCTACACTTTCCCCGACGATTTGATTGCTTTCCAGCAGCCATGGTCACGGGGAAACCAATAATACAAATAGTTTTAATAATTTAATTAGCTTAAAAATTAGTAAAGTTTAATGGTAGTAGTGGTGTAACAGTTTTCAAAATAATAAATATGTAATAAAGTGTTAAATAAACAACGCGATAAAATCTGTATAAAGTAGTTAAAATCCAAATTTATTTCAAATTTTGTTTGTAAATTCTTATTTGGCAACTAATTTTGATACCGTTTGCACAAAAAGATTTCTTACGATAGGTATTTGCTCTTGTGTGTAAAATGATGTTCAAAATCAAAGATATACAAGTACTCTAGTCTCTTAATTGAAACATCCTGTGTACACATAGAGCTACAATTTAACTTCAAACTGTACTAGATTTCGCTCGCTGCTTCGCTCGTGATACCTCATTATTCATCCCTCGGGGACAGTAATTTTACTGGATGAAACCATATATCCTATTTTCTACCCCTGATAACTTGTATGCGCAATTTCATGATGATTGGTCGAGTAGTTAAGGCGTCAAAGCGTAACAAACAAACTCACATTTGCAATTATAATATTAAAATTAGGATGCTGTTCTTCTTTTTTGGCTGGCATGTTTTGTGAGCTAAATAAATACGAAGCTTTTTTGTTCCATTCTCTGTTATTTCACATATGACGTTCGTATATACGAAAATAACAATGATTTTATCAAAACGAATATAGCGAAGGAGGGAAGTGATGATTTAGCGTCTTATAAACAATAGTCTAATCGTAATAATTGATGTTTGAATGCGCCATGACTATTATGTGTTATTATTTCTCAATCCACGTGTAATTGCTTGTGACTGAGTTTTTTTATATGTATGTTATTTGTATCTTTTCATGCCACTGGAATAATTTAAAGTTTTATATATTAACCTTTTGAACGCCAACGTCGTCTATACTCGACATGCGCAAGCCCTGTGCGCCAACGTCGTCTATACTCGACAAAACTGTTTTTTGTCGGTTCACAGAAAAATACAAAATAAATATATTAAATCATTAGTTTTCTGTGTTTTTAAAAATTGAATCCCCAATTATTACTTAATTGTATACAGCAAACAAAATTGTTATTAGTTATTGAAATATTTGATCATAAAAAACAATATATAATATATCGATTTTCGGGCTTGGCGTACAGGACATGGAGGTGCCGTTATGGCGTGGCGTTCAAAAGGTTAAGCATTCAAACCTTAAAAATACTATAGGTTGGACTGTTAGGTCTTAAATTCGATTGCAAGGCACATACTTCTGGCTTTTCAAGGTAAATACTACTGATCCGATAGAAAACAGCGACAGCCTACTGGGAGACTTTTGGACTGCCAACGCAGAGGACTCGAGTACGATCCCAAGTCACGGGCTTCTGATTCTCAAAGTTATATGCGTATTAAATGCACTATCAGCAGTGATACCAACTGCACAATCACCATCGTTGTCACTACCCATTTGAACAGTGGGTCGTACCCGAACAACTGTTTGATTTGTGGGTATTTTTCTGTGGACAAGAGACAAAATATATAAATAACAATTCAAAACGATAGCCTAGTGGGAGACCGTTGGCCTGCCACGGAAAGGTCTCGAGTTCGATCACAAAGCGCGCATCTCTGAGCTTTTAAAGTTATGTATGTATTGAATAGTTAATTATCGCTCGGTTTAATGGTGATGGAAAATATCCTGAGGAAACCTGCATGTCTGAGAGTTCTTCATAATGGTCTCGAAGATATGTGAAGTCTGCCAACTCGCACTGGGCCAGCGTGGTGGACTATGACCTAAGCCTTCTGACCCTGAGAAGGTGCCCATGCTCATCAGCCATGCTGTCTTATGCTATATGATCATGACGAGGTGCGATGACGGCTACCGAATAGTTCTAGATTTTGGAAGAGGAATGTTTAAGTAGGTGATCCCAATCATTCTTTCATTTCTTTTAAACCTTTAATTCGGATGATACGGATTCATCAGAGAACCGAAACGGTATCAAAATCGGAACCGTACCAACAACAAGAACCTATTGATGATTATTATGGTCGTTTTTGTCATATTTATACATTTTTATCATTTAATTAAAGCATTGTTATTCTGATATTGTAGTTTTTGTTAGATTATTATTATTTTAAGGATTAAGATGTTTATCTATGATATGGTAAATTAAATATTATAATTAAGTACCTTATAACATGATAAATACAAAAAAATGCATGCCTAATGGTTTAATAGGATAAAAGAACTTGAAATTGTATTAGCTTAATACTGCCTTACGTTTAAGCCAATGTTATACATTGAAATAAAACTTCTTTATATGTATTTTGTCGGTTGTTTTAAAGTAGCCATGGTCACGTGAAGGCTGAGTCTGCACGTGACCATGGCTACTGTAAAAATTTACCTGCTCAATTGAATAATTTAGGTTTTCACCCTTTTAAATCCATTCGTGACGACAAACCGGTTTTGTTGAGTTACCTAGTTAGTTATGATACATGTTACATACCGTTCGAAAGAGTATTAACTAGAGAAGTTTTTAAAAACATTTGTAAATGCCATACACCGTAAGTTTTTTTTATTTTACCATGTGAAGTTGACATAAGGATGTTTTTTTTTTATTTATGAAAAATCTTTAATCTTTTTGAATTGTTTGTATGAAATTATGATTAAATCTGAATAAGGTAAGACTACACTAACAAATGACATCATTTTTTTAACATTTCAGCGGTTATTAAAAAAATAATTAAGTAAAGTTTTATACAAAAAAATGGAGATTTTCTAGAAAAATAGAAAAAAAATGATTACTCATTAAACTTAAGGCAAAATGTTATTTAAGTAGGTGCAACACGTAGCCAACATATACATATATACCTAATAGCTATCAGAAACATAAAAACTAATCTAAGTTACGTAAAAAATTACATTTTGTAACGGTCTTTTCACTCCTGTTACTACAGATATTCACTTTTTGGATTCTTTTTTTTGTTATGTAATCTCGAATAATCGAAAAAATCGAGAGCTTAAGAAGCATTATTTGAGATTACATAACAAAAAAAATTAAATTATAACTTAGTCCGTTACCTTATTCCGGCTTAACGTCGACTTCTGGGACAATCTGTATAAAGCTTGTTAACACGTCAAGGCACGCTCATATGCCATCAATGTCAACTAAAATCGTTGAGAACAAATTACAAAGGTTATGTTAAACAAATCATATGTTATTAGCGATTAGACTCTAACAATAAAGGTCCACTAGTTTACTCCTTGTCTTTATGAACATAATTATTATTTAATGTGCTGATGACCTTAAATAATAATAAGGTATTAAGGACAGAATTTGGTGGCACGAGGCGGCAATCATTGTAGAAATAGGTTTTGCTAGATGAAAGGTACCTTTTCTATATTTCTACCAATGTGCGAAATTTCATGATGATCTGTCAAGTAGTTAAGGCGTAAAAGGGTAACAACAAACTTACATTCTCATTTCTTGTATTAGACTATAATTAGAATGATCATTTCTGGATAGAAGGTACTCTGTTCTCCTGATAACGTGTACCTATACGAAATTACGTGATAATCAGCCGAGTAGTTAAGGCGTGACAGCGTAACAAACAAACTCATTCACACACGCATTACTAATATTAGATTATTATTAGGATGGTTAGGATGATAATCGGGTAGATAGAAATCCACGCACCCTCAGGTTGCACAGAGAAAGGTTGCCAATACCGACTCTTGCACGCACCCACACATACATATACACACACATACACACACACTCTCTACCACTCTCTAACTAGGCGTATGAATAGTAACTCAGTTACTGCGTTTCGCTCGATAACTAAGAGATGATCCATTTTTTACCGTCAGTCAAGTCTTAAAGATAAATCGTGACTGTGGACTCTCATACATTGGTCATTTTTCAACATGTATTGTATTAGATAATTAGTACTTACCTTTGTGAAAGAGGAAATAAATAGCTTTATTATTTATTTATTTATTTAAACCAAGAGAAGCATAGGCCTTCGTTTACAACACATAGCCGATGTAAAACACCAACGATCATTAAAGTCTGCTGTGTGACTGTGAACACGTGCAATACCCTACCACTACCTACGATTTGACAAACCACAGATACTCGCTAAATAGCACCGATTCCTACCAAGGATGCTTCGCGAGTCTTTCGAAATCAAAAGCATCCTAATTTCTATAGATAAAATGATTGGAATGTACCACCAGCTTGGGATCCAATAATACAGTTAGTCAAACCCAAGGAGAAGGAAGACCCAGCAAGACTTCATGATACTTTAAGCTCATTCTACGTAACTAGTAAAATTATAATGATGTTCGGATACTTTAAAATAAATACGGTATATTATATAAATGACGTCATATCCTGTTTTCATACATCCAAAATATTGTTGTACCAACGCAGACGACATCAAGAAATTGAAAAAAAAGTAACAGACTGAGTGGGAAGGGGGAAAAGGGTGATTGGGCCTACGGCACTCTCACTCGCCGAACGAAACACAACAGTAAGAATACTGTTATTTCACTGTCGATGTCGATATTCTATGAGGGTTGTCCTATTTCGGTCGAGCCGGTGAATAGATCGTGCGAAGTGACCAATAAGCCGACAGCTGTTGTTTTAGATCGATTGTAATAGCCGTCTGAAGGGCACTGTACACGCGGCTACACATCAAGTTAGACACCCTATATACGCATAACTACGCTACATACAAAATAGAGAATTGTCGGAAAGGGACAGTGCATAGTGGTGTCGATGTAATGGTAAGCATAGAGTGTAACAAAAATATTATACACTCTCTCGCACGATTCGCAGCGTTCAACTTCTAATAGTTCATAGTCCAAACAGTCTAGGTTGATGTGTCGCTGTGTGTACATATATAATATTATAATTATTATATAAATACATAGATTTTGCTAGCTACTTACTAGTTTCCCAAAGTATCTGACCTTTAACTTCGCCTTTGACGGTCCCAAGCCCGTATGAGAAAGACGGACGGTTGGCTGGGTAGACCTAACTAGCCTTAAAAGGTCAACGCCGAGTAACAGGCGGCGGTAAAAAACCTGATCCAGTCGTCCTGTATGGTCGGCTGGAGACGTGATGGTAGGAAATGACCTCACCACATAACTTTAAATAACATGTCTTAGTCTCTTGAATGGACGACTTGGGATGCCTTGTATTTGGAAACAAATTGAACGGAAATCGAATCTAACGAAACAGCAGTCTGAAGGAAGCTATCGCAAAGGATCCATAACAACTACGACACCAATACTTTAGATACCGAAAATATACATTGAAATGAAGACTCTTCACTGCCTTAACGAGACGTGCCAATCTCTAAGAAGACTTGAATGTTAAAACGACTACCACTGAATAGATATATTTATCTATCTGTGTATACCAGGCTTCTTACAATTACTAAGAATTTCTTCACCGATATCCTTACTAATATTATAAACAAGCTGACTCGCGCAACTTCGTCTGCTTCACATAAATTTGCCCATTTTGCAACATTTTCCATTGGTCTCCACTCCTATTGGACGTAGCGTGACGTTATATACCCTATAGTCTATAGCCTTCCTCGACAAATGGGCGATCCAACACTAAAATATTTTTCAATTCGGACCAGTAGTTCCTGAGATTAGTGCGTTTAACCAAACAAATAAACTATTCAGCTTTATAATAGTTTAGGTAAAGATGCGAATGTGAGTTTATTAGTTACCCTTTGACTATTCAACCGTTCCTCGTTCCTTTGCATACACATTGTCAGGGTACAGAAAAGGACATAGGGTAAGTACTTTTACACTGAAAAAGTACTGTTCCCGACGAATAGGATTATATTGACAAAATCTACATTTACGCAAGCGTTGCGCGGCGTCGCAACCAAATTCTAGTACCCAAGTAGTTGCTTGATATGGTATTCGAGCCTAAAATCTCACGCACACCAGTCGCATTCATAACCACTGCGTCACCGGACCATTCAAAAATGATATTCTTTAATATAATTAAAGTTATTTAAGTGACTGTCCATGACCGGGCCAGATTACGCCCAATGACCTTTAATTAAGATCTATACAGCAGTTTAGCCGTGACACTAACAGACAAACGAACTTACTTTCACATTTATTCACTAATTGATACACGCAGTTTCGCCCGCGGTAATCTCTCAGTTTGCGTAGTGGTTTTTAAATGAAGCCACTGGCAATGTTGTGCTCTTCTCATTGGCTCAATACCCTCGCTTTGCCAAACATAGCAACAGGTGACCAGCACGGATGGCGGAGTGGTTTAAGTGATCGTCTCGCCACTGCCATTGAGCCGTGTTGTGGGTTCAATCCCCGCACGGGGCTATAATATGTGCGATCCACAAAATATGATTGTTACGAGTCTAGACGCTGAATTATTAAAAAAAATTATTGCATGGAATTTGAATCTGTGGTATATTACTTCAATATGTATTAATATCCTAATTATAATAATAATATTTATAGTATATTCTCTCTTTTTTTAATAAATATTATAATGAGTAAAGTTTAATTGTTTGTTAGTAATGATTTTACTCAAAAACTACTTAACAGATTCTAAAAGTTCTTTCACCATTAGAAAGCCATATTAGCACCGAGTAACATAGGCTGTATTTTATTTAAAAAAAGTATTGTTACACCTAACCTACTTTTATGCGAACGAAGCCGCGAGCAAAAGCCTAAATAAAAAAAAAAATACAAAACGAAACTGTTGGCCCCTTTTCACTAGCTCTATGCCCTTGCTTTGGTCAACATGGCAACAGATAAATGTAATATGCATAAGTATAATTTTGACGTTTATAAGTTACTTTATGATCTACTTGAATAGGTAAACATATTTTTGATATTGATTTGATTAATTCAATCCTCTCACGGAACAAACATTACGAAATCAGTTTTTTGTGTCCATTGCTTAAAATTAGTTAAATATTATAATATGCAAAAAACGAATTTGTGCATGACAATGACATGGCACTTTAACAAAGAAGAAAATAAATGAATAATCAGGCAATAATAGGTTCAATAAAAACAATTAATACCACCTAATTATCAAATGATTAGCATAAAACATTGAAATATAACAATCAATTAAATAAAATAATCCTAATATTTTAGTATAGTTAATTATAATGTATAAGTGCCTAAATTACCTATTTCTAACTAACAAACAAATTTTTTTATGAATTCTACTTCTTACCTAATATAATAATCTTTAAAATTATATAAATAATAAGCGTTCTGAGATAAAAAGCTATAAGCTATAAGGTAATCCGGAACATGATCTATCTGTGTGTATGAGCAGCGATAGCTCAGTGGGGAAACCAACAGACTGCAATGCAGAGGGTCTCGGGTTCAAACCCACGTCGCGCACCTCTGACTTTCGGAAGGTATATGACGTTTCGAAATTATGTGCGTATTGATTGACAATTATCGCCTGCTCCGTGCCTCGGAGAGCACGAACATCTATGGCAGTCGTTATTGGGAGAGTGTCGACACAAAAGACCCCACTGGGTCGAAGTGTCGCCGGTCTGCACTGACTGGCCCCCACATATGATACATACATACATCTGTGTGCAAAGTTTCATCTAAATCTGTTCAACAGTTAGAAAGAAGGAAAGAAAGAAAAATATTTATTTTGGCACAGAAAAGGGCACACCCAAAACATGACGAAATAAAAAAAAATACATAATATAAAAGCAGAACAATAATAAAACAAATATGTAGGTACTAACACAATAATTTCATTTCTGCTCACTGGCAAGACCACACCTTCCGCTTAACTTAACGAAAACTGTCTCCATTCAAGTCAAGGCTAGTATTGTCAGTGAACAGCGATACCAACAATAACCTATTCAATTATTTTAGTTTGACTTAAGTTTAAAAAGTAATGTGAAAGTGTGTGTCCCATCAGTGCCAACATTTGGACATCGCTCAGCGTACGTTGCGATTGTTAAATCGCAACGCTGGTATTCTGCGAAATCCAACAAAAGTTTACGCGTAGTTGAGTGATATATTATGTACATACAAACATCTGGACAAATAGGTATACGCTTTTAAATAAATAATTATAAAAAAGAATTAATAGTTATGAGGCTCATTGCCGCTTCCCGTGACCTTTACTTCGCGTAAAAAATAAGTAATGCTGCCAGTCTTCTGGGCACAATACCAGTCGACTGTGATGCGGAGGAATTCTGTGACACCTATCAGAGGATTTTAGATTTACGTTTTAATCATGTTTTACTTAGGTTATTTTATTTTGGGATAAGTTTTTAATTTTAAAGTAAGGTCAACGAAACGAGAGTAATTATGTATACATACATCGCTGAATTATGGTAAGTTACGAAAGCGAGCGATAATTATGTGCAGGTATATTACCCTCACACACAATGACGCGAGAGAAGTAACAGAAGTGGCTGATAACATGTCATCCTTTGTCGGTACAAAGGACAGGTTGACATCTCGTGCACTGATGAGGTATCAGTATACCTCATCAGTGCACGAGATGTCAACATTTATTTTAAGTGTCAAACTATTTTGAGAAATTCATATAATTATAGATGAAAACGTGCGTACTGTCATTACAGCTTGGAATAACAGTATTTAATAATAAATATAGCTTTGGTCTATAAATGCATTGTACAAACGAACTTTTGATTAATTAATTAATTAATTTATTTATTTATTTACATACATACTTACATCTATCATTACAGTAATAAAAATACCAATGCGATAGAGAAGTTACACAATTACACACTTAATATACTAAAACTAAGGATTATTATGTTGATCACAACTAGCTATCCAGTAAGTGGCCTTTGTGAATTCGTTTATTGAACACGAAAACAAGTCAATGCGCTCAACTACGCAGTTAAGTGTGTGCAATGCTCGCGTCAGTGGCGCTTGTTGCCGTAAGTTTGTACGCGCTGTCTGTACCGCTAGCAGCCGCAGTCGCCGCCGCCGTCCCACATAGTCATCCGGAACGCTAAACCTAAGCTCACCCAGTACTGTCGGATGGTGAATTTTCCCTCGCAACACTTTGAAGAGATACGTAGCAAGGGCCACCTCCCGTCTCACTTCCAGCTTGTAATACCCTACCATGCCAAGCAAAAACAATGTTGGATAGATTAATGGAAATCCTGGGTAAACTCCATATATGTGTCTTGAGGTAAAGAAATCTAGCAAATTTATTCTGAATTCTCTCCAACATTGCTTTATACTTGGCCTCATGCGGATTCCAAATAGCTGCGTTACATTCAAGATGACTTTTGACTAATGCTTCATACAAAGCTTTTATGGCGCCAATATTAGTGAACTCGTTCGCCTCTCGCAAGAAAAACCCAAGATTTCGGTATGCCCTTTGACCTACGTACACAATATGGTTTCGGAAATGTAGGTTTGCGCAAAAGCGGACACCGAGATCCCTTACTCCGCAACTCACTGCAACAACTGTTCTTCCATCTGGTACGGATAGTAACTTGGGCTGCGCGCTCGAGAGAATTACATCAATGAACACTTTTCTACGTTAAAATATAGTTTGTTCTCTTTACTCCACCTATTAACATTGTTAATGTCTTTTTGAAGCAAGAGATGGTCTCCAACGCCTTTAACTATTATGCTAAGCTTAATATCATCCGCAAAAAGCAGACATGTAGCCTGTTTAATAACTTTCGGTAGGTCATTGATCATAATTATGAAAAGAAAGGGGCCTACATTACTCCCCTGACTTACGCCCGACCATGTGTAGTAGGATTCAGAAAGAAAAAGTATATATTTTAAAAATAAAATATGAATAGCCGCTGTCCGTTTGTTTACATACTTTCTCTCGATTCATTGGCCTTACTATACTTGATTTATAAAATGAATAATTATTTTTAATATTAGTATATAGGGTTTTTCTTGGTGTGTTCCTATGAAATAAGCCGTCTAGCAGATGATGGTCTTTTTCTAACGAACAGAGAAGTCCGGTTCTGACCGTTATTGTCTTTGGTTTCCTGTCATTATCCGGCTGACAGGCAGTCGCAGTTTGTCCTGTCGATCATCGTCGCATATAATGGTCTGTTTTCCAACACACAGGAAAGTCCGGCTATGTCTATTATCGTCCGCGGTTGCCTTGTTGTAGTTCGCCGAACTTGGGCAAGCATCAACTGATTTTCTGTCCTTATCCTTCGTGTGCGTTGAGGCATAAGATTCCAAATATTTTATACTGTCGGTCAAATTGCCCGGTCCGGTAGACTAATACTGCCGTCATAAGGGAAAAAGACGAGCAGACTCGCCAAAAAAAAAACTTTTTCGTCAATATATGGGCACATGAATCTTTTTTACTGATACCAAATACGTAAAAACTCTATTTTGAAAATAACTAGCCGCGGCTTTTTTACTTATGACGGCAGAATAGTTGATTATCGTGATATGAGTATATACATAACATGAACACGAGTAAAACCGTAAACCACAGCTAGTATTGTATATGTAATCGACATACATTAACCTTTTATAAGATTTGTCATATTTGTTGATGCCTGGAGGCCGACGCAACGAGTTTTTAATAGTTAATTGTACTTTTCTATAGATATCTACTAATATTGTAAAGAGATATTTATTTGTTTGTAATGTCCGCACGACTGAATTACGGTCACGGTCGCGAGTCTTAACGGAGACTGGCCATCTGCGTAAGAGATATAATAGTGCATAAGTGTGTGCGCAAACACAAATGCACTCTCTGTCTCTCTCCCTAACTCTAATAACCCGATGGGACGGCAATCCGACACGACCAGAGAGAGATGAGGCGCAGGACCTACGACTCTACGTGCTTTGCAAGGCACGGAGTGTGTGACAACGCCAACTTCCAAACACCGAACTGTTATTTATTGGCAGAAACACCCAACTACTTTTTGTTGGCCTGACCCGGGAATCGAACACGAGACCTCACGCACAGCGCTTGGCCAAGATTCCGTGCCGCTGATTGTATTATATGAATTAAAGAGCCTAATTATTATTCTTTAATATATTTGTATTGTGATTGTACAAACTGTCTTTAATTATAGCTGCTATAAAACTTGTAATTAAGGTCACTGTGGTAAGTAAGGGAGAGCCGGACATAAACCTCTTGACTCCCCTTGTGGCGAGGGGGTATGCATCAAGTGCATTTCACCATGAGTAAAAAAAAGTATCGATCGTATGCTGATACCTCTGCGTGGCAGTCCAACCGTCTCCCAATAGGCTATCGCTGCTTTATATTTCAAATAATAATATAATGTAATGTAATCTCGAAATAATAATAATATTCTATCACATACAACACCATCTAGCCCAAACTAAGCAGAGCTTGTGCTATGGGTACTAGACAATGGATAAACATACATATACAATGTGTTTGGTGAGTGGTGTCGGAGATTTTAATGGCATAATATATGGTCATTTATATCTACAATCCATGCTTCAGTATTATTTTTTATGTTACTTGGGCGAAATGGCGGCCATTTTGTTTATTTTGTTATCTAATCACGGACACACGTGGTAATTTAGCGATATCGTCGCTTGTAATAATCCAAAAAAAAACAAAAAAGGTCTTATTTTACAGCTCATAGTATAGCTAACATGTTTACGATAAAAAATTTTTAGAATCTATCTCAGTTCAATTTAAAAAAATATATGACAACAGAAAATTAAGAAAATTTTTGCTGTTATTTTTTTGTTATTTCACTTTTTCACAAAAACCAAGCTGTCAAGGTATTATTTTTTTAATGTTTTTAGATACTACATAATATCAGCTAAACATGAGTACTAAAATCATTGCCGTAAGTAAGATACTTTTAAAATGACGCTCTTTAGAACTTGACCCCTTAATAGCGTATTCAGGTAGTAAACAATTACAAACCCATCTCAATTTAAGGATCATCCTGATATTTAGGAAATACAGAAATAAAACACAATATTTTTTCACTTAGCTTTATTATTAATAATAATTTGGTCACAAATTTTATAAAAATTGTTCAAAGTGGTCACCATTTTGCTGCAAACATGCTGTCGCCCGTACAGCCAGGTGTTGCGTAGAGCGTCGGATCATCTCCTTGTTTTCCTTTAATTCATTTCCGATGCTAATTATTTTTTTAATCAATTCCTCTCGGGTGTTTGGCACTTCCACGTAAACTTTTTGTTTTATAGTACTCCATAAAAAAAAATCCAGGGGTGTTAAATCCGGAGAACGCGGTGGCCAAGCAACTGTCCCTCCGCGACCGATCCACTGCGTGTAATTTTGATTTAAATATGTCCTCACTGCCACTGCAAAGTGTGCGGGTGCACCATCGAGCTGCAGAATCATTCCTCTCCGGTTAACGAGTGGTATTTCGATGAGGGCGTCATACAAATCCGTCTGCAGGAATTCCAAAAATCGTTGACCATTCATCGTCTCTGGTAAAATGATGGGGCCAACAAGAACGTCGTCTATGATTCCTGCCCAAACGTTCACGGCAAACTGATACTGTACAGTACTTGTCCTAGTAGCGTGTGGATTTTCGTGACACCACAGATGCTCAATTCGGTGATTTATGTATCCCGATCTTGTGAAGGTGGCTTCGTCTGTCCACAAAATCTTTTTTAAGAAATTTGGTACAGATCGTACTTGCCGCTGGATCCACGAGCAAAATACTGATCGCCTAGCATGATCAGGCTCCAGTAATTCTTGTACCCTTTTAAAATGGTACGGATGCAATCCTTCTCTCTTTAACACTTTCCACACTGACCATATGGTAAGGTTTAATCTATTAGCAATCCGTCGTATGCTCAATCTGGGATCTTGGGTAATTAATTCCAATATTTCTTCTTCGTCTTGTGGTGACACCAAACGAGAACGTTCTTCAGCAGGTCTTCTAATTCCATTTTCGGCAAGCCTCAAATGGATTCTGACGAACGTGCGAGGATTGGGTGTAACTCTGTTGGGGAATCTTCTGGCGTACTCTCTACTAGCAGCATTGGCGTTCCCGTTGCACAGTCCGTAGACAAAATGGATGTCAGCAACATGTTGGCTGGAGTAATAGTTGTCTTCCATTTTAAAAAGATTAACAATACAGTTCAACAGTAAAAATAACGAAAACGTAACAAAACTTTTAACAGCGCACAGCAAATTGGTTAACAAAAAGAGAATGTGATCACAACGCAGAGCGAGGGACGACTGATAAGCTTTGTATTGCGTTCCTAAATCTCTGGAAACAAATGTTATTTTGTCTCGCTCACACTTATGACGAAGGAGGTTTTTACCTGCTCGAATCATTTGTTAAAACGGGTTTAGTAGTTCCTTGAATTGTGATAAAGCGGCTTTGTAATTGTTTAATACCTGAATACGCTATTAAGGGGTCAAGTTCTAAAGAGCGTCATTTTAAAAGTATCTTACTTACGGCAATGATTTTAGTACTCATGTTTAGCTGATATTATGTAGTATCTAAAAACATTAAAAAAATAATACCTTGACAGCTTGGTTTTTGTGAAAAAGTGAAATAACAAAAAAATAACAGCAAAAATTTTCTTAATTTTCTGTTGTCATATTTTTTTTTAAATTGAACTGAGATAGATTCTAAATTTTTTTTATCGTAAACCTGTTAGCTATACTATGAGCTGTAAAACAAGACCTTTTTTGTTTTTTTTTGGATTATTACAAGCGACGATGTCGCTAAATTACCACGTGTGTCCGTGATTAGATAACAAAATAAACAAAATGGCCGCCATTTCGCCCAAGTAACATAAAAAATAATACTGAAGCATGAATTGTAGATATAAATGACCATATATTATGCCATTAAAATCTCCGACACCACTCACCAAACACATTGTATACGTCTTTTTTGTAAATACGTATATATATTATACATATAATCACCCAGACCAAGACATACATCCATATCCATGCTCACAAATGTTTGACTTGTGCGAGAGTTGAACCCGCGACCTCAGGCGTGGCAGTCGGTTACACTAACCATTACGCCATCGAGGCCACCGAATAAAATGAATTTTAACTTAACTATTATACTTTGAACAGGCAATATAAAATAAAATATTAAACAGTCCTTTTGTTCTTCCAGAAAAATGTTTTAGATAATGTCCTTTATAATATTAGTAGAAATAGGCATACTAAATGCTGGGTGCTACGTTCAAAGTCTTACCAAGTATGGTCCGCTAGGTTTCGAGACATAGACACACACGAGCCCATGTGCTTCATAATGTCACGTATGACTTAATACAATATTGACACTAGCTGTTATATGGTGAGTTATAATGGACAGTCAATAAGGAAAATGGCTGGCAGTCTGGTACTTAATTACTTTGTTGTATAATAATATAAGCTACTGGTTATATTATTATAAACATACATAGGTAATAATATATTGGATCGAAATGGAACCCGCCACGCACCTGCAAAAGAAAATGGTTGACAACACCGATTCCTATTCAAAGGAGTTCGGTATTGTCAATCTATTTCTATTGCAATAGTGTGGTGAGCAATTCGAGGGTGAATGGCGGGTTCGTCTCTTCTCAATTATTATTTTATATTTTATGCAAAATTAAGTGCACTCTTTGTTCCCTAATTCTCATGAGCCAATGGGACGGCAACCCGACACGACCGGCGAGAGATCAGGCACAGGACGAACGGTTTTATCTACGCACTTTCAAGGCATGGGGTATGCAACACCGCCAACTGTTATTGTTAAAAATGTGTAGCCGGCGGTAGTTCGTAGTGGATTTCGTTTATGTCTCAACTAATTCAGTGCCTAATGTATTCATTACGACCACATCAAATTACACCAAAATTCAGCCAGCTATGTTACATTGTTTTACGTTTACGTGAATTTTATACATTGAAATTAAACAAATTTATACAGATTTTATCGCGTTGTTTATTTGACACTTTATTACATCATTTTGAAAACTGTTACACTACTACTACTATTATATATGTACCTATATAAAACTCTTCCGTTACTGAGTGACTGACAGACAAAGCACAGCCGGAACCACTGAACACAAGAAGCTAAAATTTGGCATGTATGTTCCTTGGAGAGTGTAGGGGAGCACTAAGAGAGGATTTTTGGCAATTCCATCCCAAAGGGGGTGAAAGGGGTGAAACCCGATATTCACACGGGAACGGGTCTTATGCGGGTGAAACCGCGGTAAAACTACTAGTTTTTAATAAAACACTATTATTACCTACATAATCTTGAAACTTTAAACTACTATTGTTAAACACTTTTACTAGTTACAGTTTACTTCAAGAGCAGCGATAGCTCAGTGGGGAGACCAACAGACTGCAATGCAGAGGGTCTCGGGTTCGAACCCAGGTCGCGCACCTCTGACTTTCGGAAGTTATATGACTTTTCGAAATTATTTGCGTATTGATTGACAATTATCGCCTGCTCCGTGCCTCGGAGAGTACGTTAAGCCGTCGGTCCCGGCTGCCATGAACATCTGTAGCAGTCGTTATTGGGAGAGTGTCGACACAAAAGATCCCACTGGGTCGAAGTGTCGCCGGTCTGCACTGACTGGCCCCCACATAAGATACATACATACAATTTACTTCTATTATAAAACTATTTAGATTTAATTTTACACTTGCCCCGACGTTACGGTTGCTTTTCAGCAGCTGCTTTTGGTTATTAGCCAACTATGTATTTAAGAACCACGTAAAAAGCGATAAGACTAATACTGTGTTCCGAGCATATTGCTAAATGCCATACTGTTCTAAGAATTCCCTAACAAAAAAGCCCAATGCCGGACCCTGGCATCGAAGCTGGAACTTCACGTATTCACGCAAAAAGAGCGCCGACTTACCAACAGACAAAGCAGTCTACGGATAATAATATCAACTTGGTATATAAACTATCCTACTGCTGGGCACGGACCTCTTCTCAGTGTGAGAAGGGTTAGGTCATAGTCTACCACGCTGGCCCAGTACGGGTTGGCAGACTCCACATATCTTCGAGATTATTATAAAGAACTCTCAGACATGCAGGTTTCCTAAACATGTTTCCTTCACCGTTAAAGGATGCTATAAGTAGCTATATAATACGCACATAACTTTGAAAAGTCAGAGGTTCTTTCTTTCTTTTTCGTGTAGTTAGTGCCCAACCTGTTGTCAAGAGTTGTTCAAGCCGCCCGTAGACCTCTGACATGGCTAACGACTGCTGTGAATTTGGCAACAGCTGGGACCGACATTTTACGTGCCCTCCGAAGCACGGAGACGCTCGGATGAAATACCACTAAGCGGTCACCCATCTATAGACTGACCGCACCCAACATTGCTTAACCTCGCTAATCGTTTACCGATCAGAGAGTGCAACTGGCTATCAGCGCCTCAAGTCAGAGGTGCCTTAATATAACTGCCTACACGGATGGTTGATTGGTTTAAATAGTCGCCCCTGCCACTGCGCCCAGTGTTATAGGTTCGAATCCCACACAAAACAAAACTTTCTGTGATCCACAAATAGTTGTTCCGAGTTGTTATCTGTGTCCTTTGTTTGAATGTTTGTAAAGTCGTGGCAAAACAAAAAATATTCCTAGTGTGGGAGCTGTAATTTTTTAAAAGAAAACGTGATCTCGTGACCTCTCCGTGGCAGTCCAACGGTTAGGCTTTATACGTATTCTAAAAATGAAACCCAAATAAATATTTTTGAAATATTTAATATATTTATGTAGCACATATAGATATACAAAGAAATAGAAATCACATTATATTATATTTTATTATACTCATAGACACACGCATTTAACACATTTATATATTTACTTAGCGCAGATGAACGAAAACCTGACATTATCGTCAACAGTAGCTACTAAAGCTGCGGAAACTTACATTATGTTCAATCATTAGTGTTTTGATCTCGACAGAATAAAGTTTTGAATTCGGTAAATAATTTCCCGAAAATAATATTTGCTGCTTGCAATACTTTAAAAAGTTGCCAACGAATAAATATTATTGCACATAATATAGCTTTCAATTCGTATATTTCTTCAGATATCTTTTACACTTTTTTATAAGTTAACTAAATGCTTTAAATTTTTCTAGTTTTTGCAAGAATTCTTTTTTGCCTAATTCAGTGTTAAGCTGTTATCATAACCTATGAATAGACGCTTGCTTGACACGTTCGGATATCATTCGAATTTTGTTTAGTTATTGCATTCCAATCCTATTATACTAAATTGTTTAAAACACCATCTTGACCAATGAAATATCTACAAAACTATGACGCATTTTCGCCAGAAAGAACTTTAATAAATATAATGATTTGTCCTAGTCAATTATTTTATATTGTCTTAAGGTCAAACATCAGGTTTCCGTACATAGCCGCTATATCCACAGGATTTATACACCATTGAAATAGTAAATATACTATAATAGGTACATCAATTTCAGCGATACTTAAGATTCGTCCGTAAATCATAGATTTATTCTTTATGACAAATACCCTTAAAAACATGTCATAATACTATCGACAATTGTACAAATTCGCATTCGAATGTCGATTCATTAGTAGTAGAATACAGTATAATCGATTTTTCAATTGAAATTGTACATGATAACCACAACATGAGTTGTTTTTCCGTCAGCGCGATCGAAAAGTTTACCGCGTTTGGCTCCCTGATTGGTTAAGAGCTTGGAGTGGGCCAATCGGAGCGCCGAACGTCATAAACGTGTCGAGGCAACGACACTAGGCACCTGTTCTCGTGCGTTACATTGCATGACTTTAATAAAAAATATATATTTAATTACATACGTTTTTAGAGCTATTAAAGCTCTGAACACGTATGTAAGTAAATATACATTTTTATCAAAATCGACGCAATTGCGGCTTCGCCAAATCTAGCTACTTTTTTTTTACAAAAGTGTTACATTGTGATAATTAAATTAGACACTGATATTATATAAATAAGTATATTCTATTTATTAGAACTGGATCATGATTTTTTTTTATGTTATTACTGTGTAAATAAACATTTTTTAATACTACGAACGGTGGCAGATACGTATTATATATATGGTTCGTCTGAATGTAAAAGATGTTCAATCTGTACATGTTTGCATTTTACTTATCAAGGATATTATGAGTCGGCATCGTAGTTACTTACTGGCAACAGACCCGTTAGGAAAGGCACTTTATAAAGCAGCTATGTTTGTGTATTCGAATAATTTTCGAATGTATTGACAGCAATATACATAAGTTCATGCGCTTTTCCCATGCAAAGCTGGTATTGCGTTGTGCACAAATGTATTCGAATATCTTTCGAATACAATATTGTGAGATTACTAATAAATTCACGCGTTGCCGTAAGTACGTCCTTGACCATGCAAAAGCATAACCGGCGTTACCTACATTAGGTAGTGTTACCTACATTAGGTATTGTTACCTACGTTAGGTACTAAACTACTTGTGCACATATACAGTTGTAAGTAAGTATTCGAATGAATTTGAATTATGTGCAGAAGGAACGCAGTCGTTTTACATCCATCGGCTACGGTAACCGTTTACCAACAGTTTGCCACCACGGTAGTAAAAAAACCTAGACGGAATTTGGGATCCTTTAGTTGTAGATACTATGATTCAAAAGTTCCATGCCTTACGGACGTACCCAAAGTAGGATTTATACAACATTCGACGCGGATACTCCACGCGCGATTTGACCAAACTAGTAATACGCTCAATATAATTCTGTTTTAAGTTTTTAGCCAGAAATTAATAATTGTTTGGTATTACTTTGTTTGTGGGCAATTCATTAGCGTAGCCAGTAGAGTTATTCTGTAAGATTTCACTATCGAACTTAATTGTGAAAACTGTAGTATTACTGCAGATACTATCAATACGACGGGCGAGTTCGAAATGAAAACTTACAGAATCACAGGGCACGTTTAAGTGCTGAATAATTTTTTGATGGTTTGGGTAGAATTACCCATTTTAAATCGTTTATCTAAAGGGCTACCTTTACCAGGCTACGCTAAAAGGACAATGTCCAAAATGACCGCTCGGTCAAAAATACCTATCTTACCACTGGAACTGTCTTAGATTTAGCGCGCAGGTTACTTTTATTGATTTGGAGACAGATACACGCTATAGTTTCAGTTACATGCAGTCTTGGATTTAACTATCTCACAAAAACAAAGCATTATATGCCTTATAAACAGCAATATAGAGTTCAATGACGCATATTTTTTAGAATACCTAAAGAAAGCAAGTACTGCTTCGTTCAGCCGAACGTAGAAGATATAAAATACATCATTAGAACATAGTAACAAACATATTCAATAAAACCACGAAAGGATACGTATAGGCGTTAATCAGCCACATTTTGAAGGCAAGAATCTTACATAAGCCAGCCTATTGTCCTATAGTATATCAGACTGCTTGCTTATTCAAGAATTTTTCTATCAGAATAAGATAGGAACACAGCCGTAAGCGTAAATCAAAACATAAATATTACGCTATCAATGAAACAGTATACATATTTTGTGTTCGAACGTATTGAGACAGAGACCAAACCGAAATTATAGTGCGTATCTGCCTTCATTCCCTACGTGTTTTAATATGGACATTACCCGGACAATGCGGTAAAGCCTATGTACTTGCATTATATGCATAAATTCGTACTATCTAAGCGTTGATTTGTTTAAATAAACAACTATTGTATGGGCATGTTTCTGTTAAACATTATTTGTAGCAAAAGTGTAAAAACGATGACCGACTTAATCAAATCGATCGGCCGCGGTATTCTCTAAATATTTTCACTTCATACTCGAATCTCACTTCGTAACTAGTCGTGTAAGATTTTATTTGAGTTTAAAAAATCGAGGGTAATTTCGAATAGAGTATTTCAATTCAAAATTGTTCTGTATTTACGATATGCCAAATAGTTAACACTGCCGAATTGAAAGTGAATTCGATAGTGAGATCTTACAGAATAAAGACTGACGTGATCCTTCAGTGAGTTTAAAGTTGCACTCAGTCAGCCGGATCAACATACGCAAGATTTCGGCGCAAACAAACCGCAAGGGCCTCAACTTAGGCATATATACAAGAGCTATAAAAATCATCAATCCCGCTCGTATAACCTATATTAGAAAGGGATGCAAAACTGTCTAACAGAAACGCCCTTATTGTGCTAACATGTCCGTTGATATAAGTCGACTCCATCGATCAAACATTACATTTGCGCGTTTCACACACATTTAGTATTAAACCTTAAATATTTAACTACAATATTAGGAAGAGCTGTCCTTTTCATCGTAACAGCCGGCATATGTAATGGCGCCGGATTAAACGAAAGGCTTAATAGCCACCTGACTATCATGAGTTCCCTGAGTGTTGTGGGTTCGAATCCCACACGGGACAATACTTTGTGTGAACCACAAATTGCTGTTCCGAGTCTGGGTGTTCTTTGTGTCTGGTGTTTGAATGTTTGTAAAGTCTCCCGCGACACAGGAACAATTCCTAGTGAAGAAGAAGTCGTTAAAAAAAAAGAAACGTAAATTAAAAGGCTATTTTTGTTATAGAATACAAAAGTACAGAAGGCCCGGTCAATACAAGTTAACTGTGACACTCACGCATAGACACGTGCATACAGTGATTCAGGAGAAGGCGACTGAAAGCAGAAACTAACAATTGTCAAACTCGCTTCCAAATTCCTGTTTGCTCGCCTCTATGTATGTGTGAGCCTGGTTTCGCGTGTCGTAGAAAGCCAGCCATGAAATATGATTCAGTTCTATATCTCGATAGTTATTTATTGTAAATTTAAAACAAAAGCAACCCGTTTTAGAAATATATATAAAAACTTGCAATGCATTGCCTTTACAATGTTTTATCCGGCTCTGGATAAAGTGCGCAAACTGTTACAGTAAGTCCCGTAGCTACAATGAAGAGTTAAAACTTCTGTTATCGTATTTTAAAATGTCAATTTTAACATCTCGGTTATTTCATAAATTTAAACTTGTGACATCATTTATGTTTACAGATAGTTTAAACTACTTAAAATACTTTAAATTACCTAGATATTAGGAATATACACATAGGTGATGTCATAAGTTTTACTTTTAAGTCACTTATAATTTAAGTGACTAAAAAGTCATTATGCTTGAAACTACTTCGGAATTTTACACTACCTAGATGTAAAGATTGACATATTTTAGACAGAGGATAAGAGAAGTTTAAACTGTTCATGGTTAAACTTTAAATAATATTACTAATACTACATTTGGGAGGTTTACGTCAATGCTGAAGATTCCTATAAATTTTATTTACAAACATTGAAATACTGTTTAGACGGACAGTCACCTTCATAGTGCATAAAAAGGGCTTATTACGATGATTTGCTTATGTATTTTAACCTTATTCCCAATATTTGTTATAAATAATCTTTTTTTGACTAAATTATTTCTGCCTCGCCTTTCCTTTTTTGTTAATAACCTACATAAATGTTTACAAGAGTGAGCCATCTTGTGTAGGTATAAAGTTCTAATTTATGAGAATATGGCGGCATCCCTATAAATGATCGCACAGTTAAGCTCTTCCCATAGTTGAAACAAAGAGAGCAAACTGCGCACTGGCCGGTCGTTTCGGAGTTTGTGCGAGGTGTCCGAACACTGCCCAGATTACCCGTAAAGGAAATATACATTGTATAATTTTGTCCTATAATATTATAATATCTAACATTGTTTAATTATAATTACATAATATTATACTTATTTAAGTTTGGTGTTTTGGTTTCATAATAAATATCCTTATAGTTAATGTTTGCACTCGCAGAAATAAATAAAAATAGCTTTTAATAAGCATCAATAATTATTAACCATTAGTCTTCTATACGAGCATTATTTTTACTGCAATGTGTAGCTGCAATGGCAATGCAAATGGCCGACAAAAACAGCCGTATTATTGAATAGACATAGATTGGACATCCATATGCAAAATAATTATATTTTGCATCCATATGCAAATAATGATATTTTGCATATGGATGTCCAAAGAATCATGATTCGAATGGCCAATACATACAAATAGTTTTGAGCTGGCCGGGCTATAATTGAAATAACTGCCGTCACATATTGCAGTAGAAATTTACTATTGTTGCAATTGATTGGGTTTAACCAACATTGAGAGGCGCTCATAGCTAGTTGCACTCACTGATCGGTAGACGATTAGCGAGGTTAAGCAACGTTGGGTGCGGTCAGACTATAAATGGGTGACCGCTTAGTGGTATTTCATCTGAGCGTCTCCGTGCTTCGGAGGGCACGTAAAAAGTCGGTCCCGGTTGTTGTCAAATTGACAGCAGTCGTTAAGCCATGTCAGAGGCCTACAGGCGGCTTAAACAACTCTTGACAACAGGTTGGCCACTAACCACACGAAAAGAAGAAGAAGACCAACATTGAAACTACAAATACAGACCTAACCTTGAAAATCAAAACACACGACGCTTTGCTAAAATCGTAAATTTTAGCAAAGCGTCGAGTCTTTTGATTTTGACGTTGAGTACGTATTTTGGTACTACCCACGAAATACATAGGCTAATACCTACCAGTACATCGTTGAAGAGGTAGGCAAAAGTCAAGTTAAACACATGTACATGCTAGCTGCTTTAGGTCTTACAGATACTAGTAGGTACATTATCTGGGACTAATTGCCTCACTTTAAGTTTATGAAGTATTACCTAACAGAAAAATACAATAACACTGCTCGGTCCAGAAACCGGACCAATAATCTCACGATCAGTAAGCGTGTATCAATCTTTTGTCTCGGGACAATCGAGGTAGACGAGGTTTTGATATGAAGTTTCATACAGATTATTAATTATATTTAATAATTAATAACACATCCTGTCCAAATTACTATAATAAGATAATATCGGTAAAAAATACTGAATCTCAATACCCGTTATGACCATACTAAGTGCTTGTGTTAGAAGATTTGGGAGTGGATTCACGTCGGTGGTGCAAGGCATGGGGATTAAACCCTTGTAGGTTCTCTTGGAGTAGTCATCCTCTCTATTCCGAGTCTGATGCAAAGGTCGGTCACCTTTGCATTATCACGGGTTTATTATTAGCTTAAATTATTTTGTTATTCTCTGACAATAACAAAAATAAGTAATATACATAAATTATGAATGTTTGTTTTTATTATTTCTACGAGTGTTTTCTCTTATATAATTATTTACACTTATACAATAGGTATTCTTAACATATAGGAAAGACGCATCAATGCCAAATTAAATAAAAAAAATATAATTTCACTTAGATCTTTGACTTTTAGTTATACCTCCATTAATTCGCTTTACACTACATATTATAAAACAAAGTCCACCGCCGCGACTGTCTGTCTGTTCGCGATAAACTCAAAAACTACTCAACGGATTTTCATGCGGTTCTCACCAATAGACAGAGTGATTCATGAGGAAGGTTTAGGTTAATTATTTGTTAAGGCTTTATATTAACTTGTTATTATATATAAAGGTTGAATAGTTACGCCCACATTTCGGCAGGTATGTTTTAAATACCTATGGCTGTCTACCGGAAATATTGTCAGGCACCATGATGCTATTTAGAATTTCTTAAAAGAAATACACTATAACACTTTGCCTGGCCCGGAAATCGAACACGAGATTTCATGATCAGCCGTAAACATAAGCGGAAACTTATGCAAAGGGATCAATGAGGACATCAACAGAAATTATTGATATTATATATATGATAGTATTTTTGTTTATTCTTCCTTAATATATATTATTGACATTGACCTCAAGGATATCTAGGCCATATTAATACGAATAGGTCACAATTGTTGAAGAAAGACTTAAGATAACTCCTAATAGTTCGTTTATAAGTTTGATTGTCCAAATTAGTGAAACTTTTCAGAGGCAATAAGCCATTGGGTAAAACAACAGCAACTATACATCAGTATTTTTAAGGCACCATAACCTCTATTCGAATAAATAAGAAAATCGACGTTTTTATAACAAATCGACATGCTTTTACAGCGCCCGAGACTTTCCTAAGCGCTTATATATAAACCAGAGACCACGTACGACGATTGATATCATGTATGTATTACATCGCTATGCAAACCTTGTGAGCGCGATGCAGACTTTTGTAAAATTTGTATAGTGTTTGAATTTGAGTACAGCGCCATCTCTTGTATTATACTGTAACTAGCTTTATTATGCGTACCTATGTGGAAATGCTACCATTTACGCGTTAGAGTTTCAGCAAACAAAGGACTCAGTTGCTGCCTGCGCAAGGGTCAACGATCCCACTGGTCCCCTGCAGAGCCTCCTTACGGAACCTGAAAACCCAACTTTCTGCAGTAAAATCTCACGAGGAGTTTAGGGCGCTATTTTATGTAGGGTGTAGATATTTCCCAATAAATTTTAGAGCTTTTGTCAAGCATTATTTTATTGTGAAATCGCACCAAGAATTCCTAAATCAGTTCGCAACGATTTTGATATTATTATAGCAATTCTCCTGCAGTATGATTTTCCTTAGGTAAAAACATGTGTATAGTAACAGTAGCGAAGTTTGTAGTGACTAGCCTTTTGTGATCTCATGTGACGGCTATTACGTCTCTGCGAGTAGAATGGTCTATTTCTAAAGATCTACTTTTAGAGAAGCTTAATGTAGGGTAGTTGTGAAAAACTAAGGTACACGAGTAACGATTTCAGCAGTCCCCATTTTTTTCTGAGCTGTGGTAATAGGAACGGCTACCTGTCGACAAATAAGCAAACCGCACGTTGGTGATACTGACAAAAATTATTTCAGCCTCAGTCCAGAGCACAGCGATTCCTTACGTGCTCATAATCCGCAATTGCGCTACTCTGCATTATGCCATCGTTCTTATCACATATCTCAATACCTGCATAGACAAATATCGTTTCACCGTTTCGCCGTAGTTGAACCTATCCAACCTTCTAGATCATGTATACCTACACATCCCAGTTTACTGATATATTTGATAGCGATGAGAATTTAAATCAAAATCTAGAACCCTCTTTCTTGCTTCACATTGGCCATAGCTTGTTAAGCGCTACTGATAGCCTGGGGCGAAATTTCTTCCTTTGATGCGATAAATTTGTGATAGCCTATAAACTCATTTCTCCACGAGAACAGGCCACAAGGTGCTGTGCATTTAAAAGAGGAAATTTATACGACCGTTTTGTTTTTTTTACTTGTCAGTTCAAGACCATAAGGGTTGGGCCCTTGTCCATATGCTGGTTAAGCCCTTGACCAAACAATTTGCATAAGATCCCACAATTCTATCAATAATATGGGGCGAACACGAATAAAGGTACTGGCTAATTGCTTTATGAGCCGGTAGCTACGTATTTGTCAACTATGGTTGAAAGTAATTAAAAAGCTATTAGATTTACCTAGTCTGTGGATGTACTAATAGGTTTGATAAATTCTTCTCTCTCTTAAATAAACAAGCATAAGATATCAATTTAGTGTGTACATATTAGATAAATACGGAAATCATTCTAAGAACTTACGTACGTTTTCGCTACTTTACAAGGTTATTGAAGGTAAACACTATATGAGAACAGAATGGCGAAATAAAATACACACTCCCGGATTACAATCAGCAATAGGTCTGATATACAGTAGAATATTTTATCAAGTCTTGCTTTGATGAAGTAGTCGTGTTAATGAGCCTTCAGAAATGACAATTCTAACTAAAATTATAAATGCGAATGTGTGTTACATGACCAATCATCATGTTTCGCATACACATTACCAGGGGAACAGAAAAGGACATGGAGTTTATCCAGAAAAATGCCAGAATATTGACATAAATTACATTTATGCGAACGAAGCCACGGGCAAAATCTTGTAATTAATACCTTTGGAAGTACCTAAAGTTTTCATAAAGAAAAAGGCTTTTTAATAACTTTCAGAAAGTACTAACATGCATTACAGTACTAGTTAAAATTGTAATGATGATAATTTTACGTGTGTTAATCGATGTATAAAACACATCTAAAAAGACTTTTGGATATTTGAATGTCTTATTGCTTATTTCACCCACGTTATAATCCCTAAATATGTGCACACATTTCTATTTCACATTGTATTTTTTTTTTATATCCTTCGGTAGCATACAAGGTGATGGCTCATCTGGGAGGACCAGTGTGACATAGTAACGGTTGATTATAGCCATGGTACCGCAGAAGCCAGAACCAAGATAAACACAGCCAAGCTATTAGCCTAATAAATCATGAGTATTCAAAAATAACGGATTAGTCCATATTCTTAACTATGTTTCTTAACTATCTATGAAACAAGAATTTTTATTAGCTTTTTCCTAACTGGTTAAGGAATAAGAATATTTTATCCATTTTCCTAACTGGTTAAGAAAAGCAGTTAGGAAAATGGATAAAATATTCTTATTCCTTAACTAGTTAGGAAAGCAGACCTAAAAATCTTATTTCCTAACCAAATATGATAGAGTAAACAAAAAGTCCATATTCATAGATATTAATCCGAGTCCGTAATTATATTGTATTACAAAACTACGTACTGGCCATTTATCATATTTAAATGTCATACTAAAGTTATTTGTGTCAACTTCATTTCACTTCAGTAAAAAGGTGGTTGGTGCAACAATTTGTAATTAGCAGAAGATACAATATTTCCAACATGGAAATAAGTAAAGAAAAACATTTTGATTTCATACCAACAAAACGTGGAGGGATTAAATTACTTTACGGAGGTCGTCAGTACCACAATTCAAAAAAGTTCAGTAACGGAAATAAATATTGGCAGTGTTATAATTTTAAGGGATGTAAAGGCAATATCACAACTAACAGTGAAAATATTTTTATGAAGGAAAATTCGCATAATGCGAGCTGTGTACCAAATTCCTCAAAAAATAATATCATGATAAAATATAATGAACTAAAAACAAAAGTCTGTACTAACACAAAACCCATACAAAAACAGTTTGAAGATATGATTTGTCAGCTTCAGGATGATGGTGTGCATTTAGTTACTGAACTACCGAAATTTAATAACATGAAAAGTGGGCTGTACAACGCGAGGAACACTAACTTAGGTGTAACGAAGCTGAATTTTAAATTGCCTACTGAAGTAATAATACCACAAAAATTCGAATCATTTCTGTTAGCAGACTATAATGATATGGATGAGGGGACGAGAATTCTCGTGTTTTGCAACGCTGACATAAAAAATATATCTGATGACTTTGAACACTTTTTATGTGATGGAACTTTCAAGTCCTGCCCACCACCATTTTCGCAAATTTATACCATCCATGGATACAATGAAATTACAAAAAAAGTTGTCCCACTTTTTTTTGCATTTCTGCATAATAAAAGCGAGAAGACGTATGCGATATTAATGGAATTAATTAAAAGTCGATTACCTACTTGGTATCCGAAAAAAATTACCATGGACTACGAGAAGTCAGCTATGAATGCAATTCATAATTTTTTCCGAAGACCGTGATCAAAGGATGTTTTTATCACTTCTGTAATAGTTTATTTAAAAAGGCAAAAGCATTAGGAATGAAATCCAGAGTCCAAAGACGTCATGTTGCTAAATGTGCTGGCTTGGCGCGTTTACCCTTGAAATTCATAATGTCCGGATATAAATATATAATGAGACGATCACCTAACTGCGAACAAGTACGTAAATTTAACTCGTACTTTAATTCTTACTGGTTAAGTGATATTGCATTTATTAAAAAGTGGTGTTGCTATCAAGAAGTGAAAAGAACCACCAATGATCTTGAAGGGTGGCATGCTAGAATAAATAAATATTTGGGACGTAAAAATCCGTCTCTGGCACAAGTGTTAGAACTTTTGGTTAAAGAAACAAAGATTCATTTCTATAGAAAGAAGATGAAATCCAAAAACTATGAGACAATTGACTTGGAAATTAACTCCGCGATTGAGGACATGAATGCGAATATTATAACTGTTGGGCATTGTCTAGAGATTATCGCTCCTTATAGTTTTTAGGAAATCCTTTGTTTTTCAATTTTTTGTTCTTTTCATTGAAAATGTTGTTGTATACATTTACATAAAAAAAATAATAAACAATTTAATATCTATGAATATGGACTTTTTGTTTACTCTATCATAATTGGTTAGGAAATAAGATTTTTAGGTCTGCTTTTCTAACTAGTTAAGGAATAAGAATATATTATCCATTTTCCTAATTGCTTTTCTTAACCAGTTAGGAAAATAGATAAAATATTCTTATTCCTTAACCAGTTAAGAAAAAGCGAATAAAAATTCTTGTTTCATAGATAGTTAAGAAACATAGTTAAGAATATGGACTAATCCAAAATAACATGCTGAGGGTGTGTTCCATGATCAAAGCGTACTACAGCGTTCGAAGTTAGATCCTATATTCAACGTCAAAAGACAGCGCAAATTCAGAATTATGCGTGTGAATGGCGATTACAGAAGATTCTTAAGATACTACGGTCGCTCAGTTGCCTACTAAAAGCAGTAACTTAGTTTATGAATGCGCTGAGCCGATCGTTATATCGTTATAAAAATATCGCACACTCCTATGCCTTATTAGATTCATTTGATGTATTTGAATACCCAGTTGCGTCCTAATATTTTCAATCATTTCCAAAGTGGTCCATATAGTATAACAGAAGAGACATAAAAAAATATTGCGATTGCATGTTGTAAATGGAATCAAGAGTTGATTTAATTTATCAATCTAGAGTTACCAATATATTGAATCGGAACATCTGGACAAAAAATAATAACCATATTCATTAACTATAGAACCTAGCTCAGTCCCATATTGGTTCTTGTAATGGCTAATATGCGGGATAACAATAAATATTGCCCACTATATCCGTCGTGAAACTGCTTATATAAAACAATGTTCTCGTGAACGATTTACTATTTTACTAATGAATTGTCAATATTGTTTAATCTACATATGTATATAAAAATCTCATGTCACGGTGTTTGTGGTCGCATTCTTCCGAAATGGCTCTACCGATTTTACGTAAATTTGGTAGGTCGTAAAGTATTATTTCATACCAGTAAGTAATTTATATGGCAGAACGTTTGCCGGGTCAGCTAGTATGTCGTATATGTTTCAGACCAGTATCGTTTATATTTAAATGACATTGAGCGTCCGACCTTAAAACCAATAATTAATTTACCCTAAATATAATTCTAGTAAAATTGCCAAAATAAAATAAAATAAAATAAATAAAGAAAAACTTGTACTAGAATGTATAATTGTGGCATAAAATAAAAAATACACATACACACACTATAATACACATTAATATTTAATTTAAATGCCGTCTAAAATCCACTTAACACTATTTTTACAAAGAAAACAAATAAATTAAAAATGAAAAATCTATCTACTTACAAAGAATAAATTATTATATCCTACATTCCTTTATATCTAATAAATTATATTTAAAACTACTAAATGTACAACTTATTATTTAAGAAATATTGTGCGATCAAAACAAAAGTACTAATAATATTTAATCTACATACAATTTTTAAGATAATTTGAAATCAGCCACACTGCTTTTGACTTTTTGGCAAAATAGTTTTTTTGTGTTAGCAATAATCTATTTAATTATAAAAATTATACATATGTAGCAACCCTATTATCCAACAGCAGTTTATGGCATATTAAGGATCGATTCACAACCCACAGAATCAATTGATATTTCTTTATTGACAATGCCAATAAAGCAAAAAAGCTGACGCATCATAATCTATTCCGCTGCTAACACACACAAAATCGTCAAAATATTACCAATAAAAAATTTCAATAGACAAATTAATGCGAATTAATGCTGGGAGGTGTGAATTTATTCTTAGTATATAGTCAGAGTGCTGATGATAATTGAAATAATGTTTGGTTTGTTGCTTTACACATTCAGTCTGCCGGATAACCTGAGTCGGATACGCGGTGACAAAGTGTATACGTAAATATAAAAAAATTAATATGAAACCGGATTTATAAACCAGATAACCGATATACCCACTGATTTAATACGTAAATCTGATTGACTGATATTTCTTAAACTTATTACCAATAATAAATACATCATAGCCAACATAAAAATTGATACGCAGTATTACCAGATCCAAAGATAAAATTACATTTGTATATCTTTCACACTCCATTGACTAACACAAAAAAACTTAATCTAAGTAGGTTGTATTGGACAATTGTCAGCCATTTACAAAATCAATGGATTTGTGTGTGACTTAATAGGGTCCAACCCGTAGTTTTACTTGGTTATGTGATTAGTTAAAAATAAAATATAAACCGTAAAGACTGACAAATTTCCAATATTGAATTTTAGTTACCTACTATGTGGCTACTTATAGATAAATTATTACACTTGTCAAATTAGAATTATGTCACATACAATATCCATTTGTTAAATACAACAAATATTGTATGTCACATTTTTGTGCTAGGTCTGGCATTCTGCTAGTCCCCTGAAGCCTTATTTGTCGAAATAAACAGGCCAATAAGCCTGACTATACATAGCACATATGTTCGTGTTTTGTACGATAGGAACACGCGATTGTTACCAAAACAATCTAATGATTCGATTGTTCCAGAAATTCGATTGCATTCGAATAACTGACGATTTATTTGATTATTTAAATTAGACAATTGCATTCGAATAAAAATTGATTGTTTAAATGTACTAGTTATTCGATTGCAAATACAAAAATACGACTGTACTAATTATTCGTTTGCATTCGAATACATCGTGTTTTCTTAGATTATGATATCGTATAAAAATTACTCGAACAGTCGCTCTTTAATAGTTACTGAGTGGCGAAATTCCTGTTGCACCGATTTCGCGTTTCACAGAGGGTTAAGCAAAGCTACAGGTACATTCATATTACCAATTCGATCTTTTCAGTAACAATCGCTTCGCTAATTCCTACCTTGTGCTTCGTCTGACGAACATTAAGACAGCGTGAAGACACAAGCAGAGAAGTCATACCCAATCTATAAGTATGCCACACAGCACGCAACATTATGAAATCACAAGAAAACGGTGCATCAAAAACAATATTTTTATAAATTTTATTATTAAATAATTCCATAGTATATCCAGCTTTTTATCTCACTTTATTTATGCTGCTATGTTTTGATAGCGTGAATATATTTTATATAGTCAACATGAGTTCTCATAGCTCTTGACGCAACTTTTCAAATATTTCCATACATTTTGAGTTATATGGACGCTAATAACTTTTAAACTTTCGCGTTGCATAATATATTGTATCGGGTATTAACGCGATCATGCATGTTTACCTTTTTAAAGCTTGACGTTTCGATCAGGTTACACCGGCCGTAGTCACAAGCTGAGCATCGCCAGCGAAGCTTTTAAAAAATGTAAGTCTTTTAAAATGTCCTAATACATCGAGAGGTAAGAAAAGATTATCTTAGACTTTCAGAGGATCTGAAAAATCTTAGCTTCATACATTGAGTTAGTATGAACTACGTGCTAAAGGTAACAACTTCAACTAGTGTTTGTAACACGAGTTAGTGAGAATACTATATATACTATACGCTACCTTTATTCAAGAAACGAGTGTCTTTTCCTACGGACAGTTAATTTTTGACACATATTCTATGAAAAATATGCCAAAATTTAACTGTCTGTAGCTAAAACGACTTGTTTCCTTATATAAAAATCCGAGTCTTATTTACTTAGGTCCGGTCCCTAGGTATACCTATTCAAGAAACGCATCGTTTTCTCTATGGACAGTTAATGTTAGACACATATACTATGAAAATAATATCTCTAAATTTAACTGTACCCAGCCAAAATTCCGCTTCTTGATATTCCTATATCCATCTAACCTTAGGTTCGGTTTTTTATTGTAGAAACGCGTCGTTTTCCCTACAGACAGTTAATTTGTGACATATTCTATGAAAATTATGTAAAATTTACTTGTCTGTAGCTAAATGACTAATTTCTGGAATATAGACAGGACACAGAACCTAAGTCTGACGAGCAATGTCGCGTTTGAGTGCAAATCAATTTAGCAATACCGCAATGCACATTAAGGCATATATGTTCAATATAAATTTTCTGTAATCAAACGTGTTGATGCAGTGAGCGCACGGCTCAGACTGAGTGAGTTAGAGAGCATGCACTCTAACGCGAGTTATAATCAATTCAGTAGCTTTCTTTCCTTTAGTACGTAGAACATATTAACTCAATGACTAGTATGAAATCCTCACATAATATTATGGTCATGCTATTATCCAAAGATGGTCTCGCGTTATAAATTTGCATATTATGTTTGAGCGCCGTCGTGGAGTCCAAATCTCGGTTAACTGCCCTAAATAAAATGTTTTTTTATCAGTTAATTTCATTTTGTAATACTTAACTCTGTTTTTCTAGTTTTATATACTTATACGACTGTCGTGAAACTCTGTAAGTGGCTTAAGAATTGAATGTCAATACTATAATTCCATGCCTTTCATCCACATTCGTACCTGAACTTTCGTAACCAGCTACGAACATGGATTCTTTTTCTCGTTTGATAACTAGCTACGAAAAAATATTTAAATTTCTGTTTTTGTAACTGGTTTTCATAAGCAGCTACCTAAATTTAATTCTGTTTTCGTACCTAGTTTTTGAGATAAAGGAAAGGAATTCCATGTACACTGTAAAAAAAGCTGTTGAGTTTCCTAGTAGGAAACTCAACAGCTTTTAATATTATATTATTATATTATTATTTATTTATTTATATATATTATTATTTATAAATAAATAAAATTAATAAAGTTTTGTAGTCTCACGCTTATATCCTCGAAGATAAATGCGAATGTGAGTTTGTTTGTTTGTTACACTGTTACGTCTTAACCACTCAACCGATCATAATGCAATTTTGCATACACGTTGTCAGAGTTACAGAATAGAATATAGAGTAGGTACCTACCTTTCATCTAGAAAACTTACTGTTCCCGAGTTGAAAGAAAATTATTAATAAATATACATTAACGCGGGTGAAGCCGCGGGCAAAAGTTATCTGGAGTCTAATACTATATTGTCATCATAGACGAAAATATGAGGCGGGTTATCCTTCTGTAATCCGAAGGTCGCAATAATTATCACAGAAGGTGTTAATATCATGACATGTTTATTTCATGTATTCACACGAAAGGGACATCGGCGTTTGAAGGGACAACAGTGGCACTAATAACATTGACACACGACGGCTTATCACCGAAGAGATAGATAACGTAATATTAACCAGCTTTTTGATAGAGTCTCGCATACGAGCCGCTACATTTGTACCGTGTATTTGTTACCGGCTCTGATACGAGCCACCAAGTTCGCGCTACTTTAAACCTTATTTTACTTACTATCTACTACAACTATTTAAAACTAATTGTTTATCGGCTACGAATGGATTTCTTTTTGGTAAAGGATATATCATAAGGTATTACGAAAATATAAACATACGATAGTTTAATTTCACATTTTTCGATGCCACGTTATATGGAGCGTAACATCCTCAAAACTGGGCATATATAATGATGTCCTCCAGACCGAATTCGGTCACGGCGCCTTATTAACGAGATTGGCCATTTGCGCATTTTCAACCGCCAACTTCCTAATAAAGATTGCTTAACGGAAAAATCAAATACCTTTTTATTGGCCCGAGCCGGGATTCGAACCCGAGATCTCATGCACAGCAATCGTATTCACTACCGCTGCGCTACGGAGGCATGTATAACAACTGGGGCCACAGCAGAGAGAGGCCATCGTCGGGGTAGCATTTGGATACATTTTGAACGACTGGCAGGCCGAAGCTTTAGATAGGGACCGTTGGAGAAATGTAACGTATGCCCGTGGGTTGAAACGTACAGAAATATATATATAGATATTTACCTTTTAATTCTTACCAACACTATAAAAACCCGTCTTTAAGTATTATGTGTACAAATCGCGAAACTCTAAAATCATTTATCTTTGACTTTGACCTACGAAACCGAACTTCTAGCTACGCGCATTGACCGCAAATCGATAAATCTACGCAATCACAATAGCGCGTCAGTCTGCGGATATTTACACAATATTAGACCAACCACGATGTCAACTGACACACGAGTGTTATGTCCGTCTTCTTAGACTATGTTTATTTGTATTGTTAACACTTTGCAACTATCCGTTGTAATGTAAATAACCTTTACTTTGACAATACAGGTGCTGCCATCTAGCGACAACATCGTGTTACTTTGTTTATACAATGACATCAGTCATTGATCTAGGAGTGAGCATGTTCTATAATAGAGACCACCACATTACAATACAAACTGTAAATTAATAATTATTTTATTAAGGCAATATACTTTTCAACTGATTGACCATTTTTTGTCCAGGTTCATATAAAAACCAGAAAACCGAGGAGAATACGACCCAAATTTATAATACATTTCTTCAGCTATACATAGGCACTACGTAATAGGCAATTGTCCGATACCGTGCTACTACAGAAAATGTCGTAGCCGAAAAAGCCAATACAGTACCTCACCTGAGAACCGAATACCTCAAACAAGCGCAAACTTATGTGCTACGGGTCCAACAAGAAAGAACAGCTTAATATGGTGACTATCAAATTTCTGTCAAATCTGAGTATTAAACTCGAGGGCTTTCGATGCGTATCTATTTAACGGTTCTAAACGTAAAGCATATTCTGTTTATGAAACTAATCATATACAAGAATTTTAAAATTCAGAACTAAACTTACAGCAGTAGATTTTGTAGACGATGTATTAAAAAATTTCCTTCACGCTATCAAAATCATATCAACAATATAATTAATTCTATAAAACATATGAAATCAGCTATAACGGCAAACAGGCCTGTTCATATAAACACAAAACTTTATGTATGAGCTCGTATTGTTCAGAATTTTGCACCATACCACCTCGGTTTAACCGCATATTACATACTATACCTAAAACATCCACCTTTTGTTCAATAGTCAGCTGTTTGATACCGTTCAGGATTGCTATCAAACATCCAGTCCGTCCAATACCAGCGGAACAGTGCACTATTGTTGGTGGACTCAACGTTTCTGATGAAAAATCAAACGGTGTTGACACACTCACTTGCACTTCACATGGTGTAGGCTGGTCTAATGGAGGAAACACAAATTTAGAGTCTGTTTTAGGTGATTCACATTTACACATGTCTTCGTTAACATCACTTGTATTATTGAAGTCGTACACACAGTCTTTTAAAACGTCCAAACTTAGATTGAGTAAAGCATTCACATCCTTCGGGCACTTGTGATCGGCCCAGTTGTGGAACCAGTAATGATACACAGTAACGTCTTCTTCACATTTCTTGTATTTAACATCAAGTTTCCGTATGGTGTACCCTGGTTTTCTGATCATGCCACAATTGGTTATTACGAAGACATTGTCCACATCATCCAGAGTCTCCGGGCAAGTTATGGTTATTTCTTCACTAAGTTCCAACGGGAAATACTTTTCACATTTCTGCCGGTTGTTCTCTATGAAGTTTGTGAGCATAACCACTTTTTGGATGGGTGTGCTAGCCGCTTCTTGGAGCCGAGTTCGATGTGCTATGCTGTTCTGGTATACCATCAGCCAGAAGTCATGGATGGTGTTCTGGAGTGGACCTTGAGTGGCTATGTATGTGTTTCTGGAGTATTCATGCCCCTGAAAAATATAAAGTTTATGGTTATGCAAGCGATTTCATATTCACGTAATAATACTTTTATTTTTCGAGTATTCGTTTGAGTTTTGTATGCGTCTGGTCTGCATGAGGTTTTGAGCTATTTTCCCGGTTTGAATCTCGAGGTGGTCAATAATGTTATAGGGTATTTCAGTCAAAAAATTCTCAGTTTATCAGTACAGTCTGTAATTGTGACTGGTGTCTGGCGGCAATGGGCTCACTCCCGTAAGCGTATTAGGTGGGTCCTATACCACCGTTGGAGAAATATATGTGTACTAAATTTATATCTCTGCCTACCTTCATTCGGAGATATAAGCGTGGGGCTTTGCATGTATATATGCAGCATTTGTCGACCCAGGAATCGAACTGAGTCCTCGGAATCTAAAAGATACTTAAATCATTACGCACCTTAATAAAATTGGCATTGATGTATCCTTCCACAGCTTCCGAACTCAACATAAACCTAGAATGCTCATTAGGTAGAATCGTCTTATATCGGTTCTTAGGATGTGACCCAGACACAATCGGTTTCTCCTGAAAATTCGTGGGCATATCCCAGAATTCCTGGTGCAAATTCCTGAGCAACATCTTCTGGTACTCTGAGCAAGGTTGTGAAGTCACAAGATCAGGAATGGCCATCTGTGGATTGTCTTTCTCCATATCCTCGACCCTACCGGAGCAACAATGCTGGCCTTCTGCCGTATTATGGCATTTGACTTTAGAGTACCCATTTTGGAACACGTCGTTCAAATCTCTTAGTTGCTGTCTTGATAGGACACTAGAGGCATTCTGCAAATGCTGCATATTAGCCAAATACAGCCTGAAATCTTCCGATGTGCTCTGTGGACTAAGCGGTTTTGTAGTTATATTCCTAATATTACCCTGCTGATAACTAGGGTCTTCTAGCGCAATAATAATCTCGTTTTCTTGATCACCGCAAACGTAAGTTAAGTTTTGCGCATACTCTTGCTCCGTAGCGTAAGACGTTGACCACAGATTGTCGTGAGATCCAAATCCTACACCTTTATCAGTTGAGCGTAAACGTGTACGGTTTTTATAAGATTTTGGTATTAAATTCTCCGTGCTCAATGATTTTCTGTGCTTATCTCGATGCGGCAAGTCTTTTAGATTCGTCTCTATGAAATTCTCTTCAATCTCAATTTCTCTTGGTTCCTGTGGCTGAATGTTTAATGTTAGGGAAGTGTTTGAGCTGCGCCTTTCTAAAATACCTTTTCGCGGTTCCGTTGGCGGGTTGTCTATACTATGATTGCTGTTATATCTACTTAGATTACACGTTGAACCATTTAGATTGTAATTCGAGACGCTTAATCCTCTATTGACTGAGAGCTGAGGATTTGAATTGTTTATATTTAACGTTAAAGACGTGTTTGAACTTCTACGTTCAAGCAGACCCTTCTTCTGACCGGGTTTAGAGTCTTTATTCAATGAGCTATTGCTCGAGTGACGACTCAAGTTGTTGCCTGATAGAATATTTAATGTAAGACTATTGTTCGAGCCCCTACGTTGCAGTAAACAGTTTTTAGAAGATACTTCACCCGTCAAACTCGTATTTGAAGAACATATGACACGAGTGGTCGGTAGTAATTCATTGTTGAAAGAAGCGTTCGAATCTCGACGATCAAATGATAGCTTCTTCTGTCTAGAATCGGAATTTAAGCTGAAATTCGAGAAACTAGTGCGAACTGTCGCTAAATTATGACAAGACGCGCCTGAACTATTCAAAGAGCAATTCGAACTTTGTAAACTGTGCGTGCTTAACATCAAACTCTGGTTGGAATTCCTTCTGTGCAACTTTTTGACAATCTTTTCATCTTCTGCCGTAGGCTCAAAGTCGTCTGACGGTACACCTTCCGGTAAAGTCTTCAAATTGGTACTGGATACACTTAAGTTTTGTTTGTAGTTTAACAAGTTTGACCCTAGGGTCTGACTTGGATCTTGGTACCCTCTGTTATCAGCCCCCGATATATTAATCTCCGGTGTATTTTCAAAGTCCGTCGTATTTTCATCGAAGGACCCCATTGTTCGAGAACCCATTCTCGAAGTCCCCGGTTGGTACAGCATTAAGGTAGCGTGGTTTTCTCTTAAGTATATACCAGAGTCTTGTCCCTTCATGTACAAACGACGTTGCTCCGCGTTCGACTGTAAGGAGTTATACCCTAATTTGCCACCAGAGAAATCGTGCTTTACATTCTTTTGAGCTAAAATGCGTTTCAACTGTCTTTTCGGAGTATTAGGCATTGAAATAGAATTTTGCGGCACTTCCAGAGTTTTCTTCTGAGGTAGTGACAGATTGACAGTTTCAGAAGAATCCAGAGAAGTAGCTTTGACTTTTAAAGTAGGCGTTTTGACTTTCTTCTCTTCTGCGTCTGTGTATAACTTCTCGAACTCGAGAAGTTCTTTTTCTAATTCACTGTCTCTTTTGGTTAAGTCTATTCGTAAGTTTCTTAAATTCTTTCCTTTTTTCTTAGTCTCAGTTTGAGCGATTGTGGTATCTCCTTCTTCGGAAGTTACCGTAATTTCGAATTCCTTTGGCGAAAACCTGGGCATGTCGATAAAAGATTGCGTATCACAGCTCTGTCTGAGACTTTTCTTGTGTTTAATTTCAGGAGATTTAGGCTCCTCATCGGCATTTTTATCTTTTTGTTCTTCTTCGAATTTGAAAGCTGGTTTTTCGTTTGTTGGAGTTTTAAGATATCGTTCCATACTATCGCATGAGGTACTCGTTTCTTGATTTTTATACGCTTCGTTCATTTGATCCTTCATCTGCTTAGCTATAGGCAACCCCAGATTTTGTTCAATGATTTTAGCATTATCTGAATCTAAAGATATAGATTTTAATCTCTGTCTTCTCGCCTGTGCAGTGTTAGAAGGACTTGGGGCTAATTCGTTCGGCTTTTCTTCGGTTTTCGGTTCAATTTCAAGAGTTGCCATTTTTACACAACAATCAGTCACATCGTCACCTACAATTACTTCTTCGGTTTCTTTATTATCTTCGCATTTCGTAATATTAAGCTCTATCGTTTTGTAAGTCGTATCGCAACTGTTGTGACGTCTGTATTTCCTTACATCTATTTTTTCAGCCGGTGGTGTAAACCTTTCTTTTTCGATAGAATTTCTTCCACCATATTTTCTCGGTCTCGGTGATGCTCTCGTTTCGTCTAAGCATGATTGTTCGAAGGTAAAATAGTTTTCCTTGTTATAACTGTGCACTTTCGGACTAGGTTTGTTTAAAACTCGAGGAGAACTCGGCTTTTCTGATATGCCATTTCTGTTTAGGTGATCTCCTAAAGCTCTGGGCGATTGAGGAACTTCAGTGTCTCGAGGCGTTTCAGGGAAGAATTTCGGAGATCGAACACTGTCATAGTAAACTGATTTAGGAGAAGGTTCAGCAAAAAACATGGGTGAAACAGTTTCTGGAGGAGTAAAGAATCGTGGAGAAACCATAGTATCAGCAAAAATTTTGGGCGAGAAATCAAACTTTGGTGCTGATGATTTTTCTTTCGCAGAACTGCATTCTAACACTCTTGGTGAGTTCTGCATTTCAAGATGTTCCTGCTGACCTTCTAAATGAGGGCCCTCGGTCACGCTGCACATGTTTAATCTCGTGCTGACAGAGCGAAACCTTCGTAGATTGCTAGGAGACGCATCCTCATTCGGTGACGTCATTCTGTCACCCATCTCATTTAACTTTTCGACGACAGCTCTGTCGAAACCGAATACTTCTCTGTCTTTATCAGACTTAGCGCTGAGTAAAAACGGTGATTTGTCGTCCTTCTCTAACGACGGCGAGCGGGTGGCGCTGTACTTTTTAGCGCGGGATTCCTGTGTTAAATCAGCGCCAAGATCCGCGTTCACGAGTTGAGCTAAAGGTCTCGGGATCGTTGTATATTTATAGTCTATAGGACGTTTGTGTATCCACTGTTCAGGTAAAGGTAATTTCGGGATGCCTTTGAAATCTGAAGGGCCAGGGGCTGTAGAGGGTTGTGAGTTGTTCACGACGACGATTTGAGGGGGACCAGGCTGGGGGTCGGGGCGGTCGGCGGGAGCGCCCGCCAGGGTGGCGCGCGCGCGTCGAGGGAGCCCCGGCGCGCTGCGGGCCACGCGCACGGGCCGCGCGGGCGCGCCGCGCGCCGGCACCCAAGTGCTCACTACGTGCACCTGAAAAACGACAACATCTAGCTACAGAAATATATAATAAAACAACTCGTAATATAAACGTTTGATGATATTACGACGTATATTTGTCATCATTAAATTAAATGCAAGTCATGTATTTGCGTCATACAAACAGTTGATGTATAAAGGACATTTCTGTCATATGTTGTGAGGTCATTTTGTGCCATATCTTTGACTCAGTACAATTTTACGCGTCATCGCTTCGGCGGCAGCTTTAGAGTACATTAATTTCCATGAACCGGGTACGCTTTTAGGCACATGGCAAATTTATAAGATTTTCGAGATCGAATCAAATACGCTTTTGGATTTATGTATACGGCTGAAGATAGCCTTCCCTGTTGCCGATCCTACAAAAATTAAATCGCTGTCTTCACATCTTGAGGAGCTCAGCAAACCGTTCTTAAGTTCACACCGTAAAAAGAGAATATACAGTTAATATTTTTTTCTGGTCTTTGTAGGTTACAACTCCAGATGAGCGACCTGTTTTAGTAAGTCTTCTTATTACTTTTTTTAAATAAGGCTACTTTACTCTTTGATTAATACCTGTGTCGCGGAAGAATTAACAAACATTCAAATAACGGATACAAAGAACACCCAGACTCAGCATAACTATTTGTGGATCACCCAAATTTTTGTCCCTTGTGGGGATCGAACCCAAACATTCGGCGCAGTGTGAATACTTACTACTACTACTACAGTATCCTTGCAGTCAAAATTAGAACCCTGGTTCAGCGCGATTTTGCTTATCCTAAACTCCTGTATTGCAACAGGACTGGTTACAACCAAGATCCTCTGACTGGAAAAGCCGCATACTAAGACTTAAAAAATGAAATTTTAGGGGATCTTGGAGTTACGGCACTTTGTGTCCGAATAATATAGTTAAAGTATCACTGTTTAGTCCGTACCACAATAGTTCCTTAGTTTACGGTCTTATCATCTCACTTATATTCTAAACCACAGGGGTTATATATGAGCGATATACATAGCCTATGCTCTAGAAACAGCACACTTATACGCTACCGTTACAAAATGTAGGTGCACTTACTTGGTGCGGCGCAGCGAGCCTCTTGGCGTTCTTCCGGCGCGGGCGGCAGCGCGCGGCGAGCAGCAGCAGCAGCAGCGCGGCGGCCGCGAGCGCGCCGCACCACCACCCCGCCTGCGCGCCCCACATGCCACCACCCTCACATCTGAGCAACATACCAAGTTGGTCAGTATACACCACTACTACTACCGTCCTGCTGACAGCCGGTCCTACAACCAACGACAGTACATTACAATGCTGATCATTTCATTCCGAGAGGTCTATCCGGGCCTCTCCCTTCCTCTCCTAAAATCTGATAACTTGGGATCTATTCGCTAAGAGTACCATTGGGGTCCCACCCTCACATCTGAGCAGCATATCAAGTTGATTCTCTCTCTCTACGACTAGTCCAGTTTATGATATAGCATTCTCCTACACCAACCGTCAAGGTTACATTAGGTGGAGCCGCTATACCTTCCAGGGCCCGAAAGCGCCTTCCGGGACCATTTATAGACAGATCTTGTCCCCAAATTTCGATTTCTCCATCCTAACCTCAGAGATCCGTTTCTCGTAAGCGAGCTACCTCGTGCCCAAGTGACAGTACCTATTCTCCAGATAGGTACCAGAGCAATAAAGCCGCTCACCACTCAACTTTGCTGCCACTTAACTCGGGGATCAAGTTGATCAGTATACAGTACTAAGACTACCGTCCTGGTGGCCGGCCCTACAACCAACGTAAAGTAATGCTTTACAATCCTGATCACTTGGGTTCTGCTGCCAACGGAGCTACATGTTACCAGCCACACAACTGAGTAACATACCAAGTTGGTCAGTATACAGTACCAGTATACTGTCCTGCTGACAGCCGGGCCTACGACCAATGACACCATATTAAAATTCTGTAGACCTATCATGAAACGTAAATGCTAAAGTTTCAGGCCGACTGTTTCTACCGTAAAACGCATACGCGTAACCCCTTGATTGTACTAAACCCTTTCATAAAGTAGTCCGAACAATGGAGTTAATTATAATAAGGGATAAAATCATGCTGAAAGCTGTTGGTAAAACCAACGACATCACATTCTAATACTGTCCATTAAGGGCCCTGAACCTAAAAGATGCCTATTAAAGTATTATCTTATGGCGTCAATCTATCTTGTCTTAAATAGGATCTATCTTTTTAACCGTAATATGAAAGCGTCTGCGTTTTTTATAGATTTTTACGGTCACTTTTCAACAGCCAAACTCTTGGGGAGACTAAGATACTGGTCATCTCAACGTCTTGAATGTCTTTATAGTCAACCGTGGCAGCAACAAGCAACTAAAATTTTGAAGAAAATGTAAATACATATATAGGTATAAAAATAATTAATAGTATTGTTTGTAAAAACAAACTACGAAAACATGCGTAAATAAAGCGGTATAATTTAAACACATACATATATGTACATATTATGCAGTTACGTGCAGTTATATTATTATAAACTAATGCTAGCCCCTCAGACCAGTGAATGATGAATGAACAATGTCGGCATGTTGGCAAACGTAACGTAAATAATACGAGGCTTGATGCCTGATTGATGCGACTGTTTACTGAGCTAATTATATATTTAAAACACGTGAATGACATATTTACTGCCTGTGTTTCTCTATTACTGTTTGTGGTAAAGAGCTAGCAGCTCAATTATTTCACCTATTGAGTGGCATCGGTACACCGGCGGCAAGACAATAAGTTTTCAATTATGTCTGGTTGCCAACAATTAATAGATTATTAGTAAACGTTTACCGTAACTTATGTACGATTGATTATTTTTTATTTGAGTTTGTATTGTTCCTTACAGGGCAAATATGCGCATGCACATTTCGCTAACTATACTTTTCGGTCTAACGTAAGAGTTTGCAAGTCTATTACTGTCTACATAGCAAAGTGCCAGACTTGGAGCTGCTATTAAATTTTTTTTTCAGAAAAGCCCAATATCCCTACGGCTGCATAATTGGATTAAATAAGTCGAATGTAATCTGCATATTCATGCAAAACACGACATACTTATATGCATAAGCGCATTTTATTAAACCAGCCATTGGTATAAATGTAATCTGTGACACCATCCCAGATCTCTGCCTACCCTACCCATGAACAGTCATAAGTCTAAACACATATCGTTCTCTTGAAGAAACAGAGACTTAAGTCGTTTAGAAGTTAGGCAATGTGAACTGTAAGTAACACACTATTAGAGTTCAAATTGCCTAACTTCCAAATTTCGACGTAACGATACACATATACTTACGATACGTGTAAATCTTAAAGCATTCTTCAGCGTTTAAACAATGAATGACATCACAAACCTAACAGATGCAGCTCAAAGAATACAGCATTCGCACTGAGTCAGCCTGGCTTGTGACGTAGTCATTGACTCATATGATCTTATCTTAAGCCATACATCATGTGGCATGTCCCTCAATGCTTAGCATTAAAGCTATAAACGCTTTGCACTGTGTTGCTCGGGTTCTTCGCTCAGGCCTGGTTCCTATATCAAGAAACATGTCGTTTTAGCTACAGGCAGTTAAATTTGACATATTTTTCATAGAATATGTATTAAAATTAATTGTTCGCAGGTATAACAAGTCGTCTCTTGATATAGGAACTAGGTCTTAGTGCAGAGCAGTGGACTAGAGGCGTGGCTAGGTTTTACAATAAGGCAAGACTTAATTTGGGTAGTCTATGCCTTTTTTATGCTGCCAGTTCTCTTTCATATGGAGGATGAGCACACTAATAATATTAAAATATTCCTAGTACAAAATGTATTGAACTGTTATGAAACAGGGCATTCTATAAATACTACTAAAATAAAGAAAACATGACCACATCTAGTAGGGTGTGGTCAGTAAGAATATAATATACAAATAAGAAATCGCCCTAGGAAATTCAAAACAGCACTCTTGGAATAATTCTTTTGGCACAGGATCTTTAGTCTAGTCAACAAGTGCTTTTTTGGTCAACTTTTTCCAGCAGTCTCGGAAAAATATAAACGAGCTGTCATTCGATTTGGAATGGCATGTAGATGATTTTTGATAAAATTCAAGTACCGGTTGCAAAAATTGCAAAAGTTATAAACAATCAACTAAAAAAAAGGAGTTTGGTTTTTTGCAAATATCTCAAAAACTAATTGAGATTTTTTAAATGTAAAAAAAGATTCATAAAGAGGAGGAAGTTTCCTAAAAAGTCTTGACTCCCGGAATTGTAGGACCAATATTTATAACTTTCCAAGAGGGATGAAAATGCGGCCAAAAACGGTTACTCTGGCTTGCGCAATCCACGCCTACTTCAGACACTTTATCAACAAAAATTATTTGAACATATTAAACATAAAATTTAAGAAATGAATATCATCACATAATCCAGAGGCCTTCTAGATAGATAAATAAACAATAACCCACCGGATTTTTTTATCACAATTTGTCAATTATTCGTAGTTGTAAAATTTGAAACTTAAATTTGTCACAGGGAAAATTTAAAATTTTTCATAAGAAAATCTCTTGGCTGTTTTGTTACAATAAGTAGAACGAGAAAAAAATATAAGATTAAAATCCATTTGTTTATAACAAATTGTTTATTACATAAACAATGTAAAAGTAAAATGAAACGAAAAATAATTATTTTTGCTTTGAAAAAGAAAACAAGTAATTATTTTTAAAACAAAATTGGTTCCTTAATATTAATTAAAAGTGGTAGAAAATGATTGTTAATTAACAAATGTTTTCTATGTATAATATGTATGTATTTACAAAAATAAAAGTATATACATATGTAAGTTTATCCATTATCTAGAACCCATAGTACAAGCTCTGCTTAGTTTGGGCTAGATGGTGTTGTGTGTATGTGATAGAATATTATTATATTATAATACAATGAAGCTGAAGACAATTGTTTGTTTAGTTTGTTTGAACGCGCTAATCTCTGAAACAACCAGTCGGATTTGAAAATCATTTCTGCGCTTACTAGCTCAATCCTTGAGAAAGGTTATATACCATAGCATGACCCGACAAGCCACGACGGCAAATTTATGAAATTATATAATAGCGAGATGGTTGAAGTGGTTGTCTCCCCGCTGCTAATGGCCGAGTGTTGTGGGTTCGATCTTTGCACGGGACAATCATTATCGTGATCAAAAATAGTAGTTCTGAGTCTTGGCGTTCTTTAAATGTCTTGTTTTTTAACTTTACAGACGTAAAATCCTCCGCGATACAGAAATAATTCATAGTGCGAGAGTTGTCTTTTTTTAAAGAAGAATAAGCATAATAAAACATTACATTTGAGTTGGGTCATTGGTGGACCTACTAGCTATGCTAAGAAAACAGTTATTTTTCTGAGAGAAATGTATCCAAAAAAGAAATCTGTTGCCGAGGGATGTCCTTTTCTATATCCCTGACAACGTGTATACGAAATTGCATGATGATCGGTGAAGTAATTAAATCGTGAAACAAACAAACAAACCTATATTCGCATTTATAATATTAGTTAGGATTGTTACAAGACTTACCTCGTGTGGAAACCATTTTGAAATATATTATAAACTTATTTATTTGCCTTAATACTAAGCGCACTACTACACAACTCGGGTATGTATTTACTAATAGTGATTGCCCTATACTACTAACATACTTTATAATACGCGGTGACGTAAACAAAAACGTACTGAGTCATACTGTATAGACTGCCTCATTGGCCGCGAGCCACGAGTTGGCTGCTAACATGTAATCGCGCGTTTGATTCCCGAATTCAGAAATAGCTATGGAGTCATATAAAAAATTCTCGAATTTGGTTTTTGTTTTTATAAAGGCAATTCCTGCACTTGAAATAATGGGAACCCTTTGTTTAGACAAATTTTTTTTTCCTAATTTAATTTGGCATATTTTATATTTATATTTTTTGTCATAATAACATACACTTTGACATAATAATTTTTTGGCATACTATTTCAGTAGGCATAAATATCATTTAGGCTAATGCTTTTTGCTTTGATTGGCATAAAGTTATAAGGCATATAATATAACTTGGGTACCATAGTGTAACAATAGGTTAGGGTGCGGCGTGGGTCCTTGGGCCACCCCTAAGCCGCCAACATGTTTATTTTATATACGAAAAGTATTTTATTAAAAGCAAACACAAAATTTACAAAACTTCAAATTTATGCTTAAGAATAGTATGCTTAATATTGTCTTCTATTTACGCGAATATTATTCATTGAAATTAAACTGCTATATACGTACGTGGGGAAAGTGTAAAAATAAATTAAATCTAAATAGTTTAATAATAATTTAATTAGCTTAAAAATTAGTAAAGTTTAATAGTAGTAGTAGTGAAACAATTTTCAAAATTTTGTAATAAAGTGTCAAATAAACAACGCGATAAAATCCGTATATAGCAGTTTAATTTCAATGAATAGTATGCTTAACAATTGAGCAGCGATAGCTCAGTGGGGAGACCAACAGACTGCAACGCAGAGGGTCTCGGGTTCGAACCCACGTCGCGCACCTCTGACTTTCGGAAGTTATATGACTTTTCGAAATGATGTGCGTATTGATTGACAATTATCGCCTGCTCCGTGCCTCGGAGAGCACGTTAAGCCGTCGGTCCCGGCTGCCATGAACATCTATGGCAGTCGTTATTGGGAGAGTGTCGACACAAAAGATCCCACTGGGTCGAAGTGTCGCCGGTCTGTACTGACTGGCCCCCACATAAGATACATACATTATGATTATAGTTATAACGCTTAAAAAATTATGCCTAAACAGGTATGGCAAATGGATATTGTGCGTAACTATTATTAGGATAAGTAAAAGTATGCTATGTTAAAATATGACTGATTAATGATGACAGGATATTTCTAAAAACATCTTACTAATATTTATTATCAAGAAACATCTATTAAGATAGATAAATATATAGATTATTTTTTTAATTTAGGGAATCTGTGTTGCGATCCTTTTGTTTTATTAAGTTAACGATGGGGTAAAATCTGTAAAAGTCTACATATGCAAAATAAAGTATTTTAACGTGCTTTATTGCCCGCATAAAGTATAAAGTTCGCTCACCCGAAATAACGTACAATACAATATTAAAATACATTTGGCAACCCTAGTTACATCTAACCTTAGGCAGCGATAGCTCAGTGCGGAGACCAACACACTGCAATGCAGAGGGTCTCGGGTTCGAACCCACGTCGTGCACCTCTGACTTTCGGAACTTTTATGACTTTTCGAAATTATGTGCGTATTGATTGACAATTATCGCCCGCTCCGTGCCTCGGAGAGCACGTTAAGCCGTCGGTCCCGGCTGCCATGAACATCTATGGAATTCGCTGTTGGGAGAGTGTCGACACAAAAGATCCCACTGGGTCGAAGTGTCGCCGGTCTGCACTGACCCACATCAGATAAGATACATCTAACCTTTTTTGTTTTTTGAATGAAGTAAAGAGAAAATATGAAAAACCCGTGTTTTATTGGCACTCCTGGAAAGTAATATTTTTGCTTTTACAACATTTCGTCCTCAAAGGGTCGAAATAATCACGTGTGTGTCATATTACAGTATGACGTCAAAATGACGATGTACCTCTTTACAGATAGTGCAATCGTAATTCAGTCGTTATCTGTATTTGCTATATATTTATGATACATTAACCTTTTATTTACATACATAGATTTACGCTTTTTAACCCCAAGGAGGGTAGGTAGAGGACTGTTACAACTACATTTCATTAGATACGTCCTAGTTCCTAAATCTGTTTAACAGTTTCCGAATGATAGAGTGACACACATCCTAACATATACACAAACTAACTTTTAGTTACGTACAGATCAATCTTGACATATTATGCATAGCAGCGATAGCCTAGAGGAAAACTGTTGGACTGCCACGTAGAGGTCTCGAGTTCGATCCCAAGGCAGGGCTGATATTATTCTATTATTGTGTCAAATATTAACTGTCCGTAAGTAAAACGGATATACAGGAAAATATAGGAACCGCGCCTAAGTGTTCGCATCGCCACTGCCGCCGTGTCGAGTGTTGTGGGTTGGATCCCCACACGAGGCAAACATGTGTATAGCTCTGAGTGATCTTTGTGTGTATATATTTTAATTAAAAATAATATGAAGAATGTGATGAAAGTGAATGAAGCCAAAGAAGTGTGTCAGGATCGTAGCAAATGAAAATCCGTAGTCTCTGCCTACCCCTCTAAGAAACAGGCGTGAATCTATGTAGGTAAAAATGATGACCTTTTATATTTACATACAAAAGTACAATGTTAGTATTAACAATTAAACACGATTTTTGATTGAGTGACTCCTATAGGAATGGCATACCGGAAAATTATAGTCGTTTTATTAAATTAATTAATTAAATGTATGTTTTACCCTAAACATGGCATCACAACCATTAGTTACTGTTGAGTGCTGTGGTGCAATAGTGTGTCATCGTTCATTACTCAACGGGTTCAGTGCCTTGTTGGTGTAGTAGCAATAATTGCATAATGTGAGCGGCTATGATTGGCTCATGGTTTTCTTTTACAATCGGATAAAGTTACAAGAAAGAGATTTTCTTTAAACTATTTTGTATAAATACACTATTCTCGTACTAGGAATAATCCCTGTGTCACGAAGAACTTAACAAACATTTAAACGGACACAAAGAGACTTAAACATGAATTAACTATTTGTGGGTCTCACTTTATATCCCGTGTGGGGATCGAACCCACAACATTTGGCGTATAAGCAGTTACGAAGTGACCACTTAAATCTATACGCTTTCCGTGCAGTCAAGTCTTAAAAAGCAATAATTCATTATGCGTATCATAACACGCCAGGTATCATTGCCCCGTTTTTGCAACATTTTTCATTTATGCTCTGGTCCTATTGGTCGTAGCGTGATGTTATATAGCCTATAGCCTTCCTCGATAAATGGGTTATCCAACACTGAAAGAATTTTTCAATTCGAATCTCTAGTTCCTGAGATTAGCGCGTACAAACAAACAAACAAACTCTTCAGCTTTATAATATTAATATAGATTATGAAATACTTAAAACCACACCCTTGAACGACGCGAAATTTTATCGCTGTACGCATATCGAAAATTGCATCACGTCTTAAATATTCCTGAAAACATAAGTACATGTTTCACACCTACCTATATGTAGCGAGCCTTGTTTAAGTTTTTAAGTTAATAAATGTCATAATTATATAATATCAGCCCAGTATTAAACTGACTCACTGCTGGGCACGGGCCTCTTCTCACTGTAAGAAGGGTTAGGCCATAGTCCAACACGCTGGCCCACTGCGGGTTGGCAGACTTCACATATATTAGAGAAAATTAAGGAGAACTCTCAGACATGCAGATTTTCTGACGATGTTTTCCTTCACCGGTAAAGTAAGCGATAATTAACTAATTAATACGCATATAACTTCGTTCGTTCGGTTTGAACTCAAGACCTCTGCGTGGCAGTCCAACGTTTTCCCAACGATTTGGACTATGGCCTAACCCTTCTCACAGTAAGAAGAGGCCCGTGCCCAGGAGTGGGACAGTTAAATACAGAGCTGATATTATTATTATTATTATTATATTCTAATTCGAATGTGTTGATCAATTATTTGATTACGTATTAGCCATACTACATACCATCGGACGAGTCGTAAACCTTGATTTACCTGTTAACTACTATTGTTGTTTTATTGACAGCGATAGGTTAGTAGAAGACCATTGGATTGCTACACAGAAGGGTACCGTACTGGGTACCGGGTACGGAGTATATTCAGTAATAGTTCATGGAGAAATGGTTGCAGCACCTTACAGCTCTTATGATTTGTAAACAAAAACTTGGCGATTAAAAAGAGTGACCATGAGTTTCTTGCCCGTTCTTCTTATGAGCCCTACACCCTTGCTTTGCTGAACGTGGCAGTAAATGTAAATTCGCGTAAAAAAATTGTGTAACTTTGACATTTCATAAGTGTAACCTTGTAACCTAATCTGAATAAATTTATTTTGAATTTGCATTTGAATTTGAATTAAACCCATGACTATTCGAAGTTATGTGCGTATTAAATAATTAATTATCGCTCGCTTTAACGGCGAAGGAATACATCTTGAGTAAACCTGTATATCTGAGAGGTCTCCATAGTGTTCTCGAAGATATGTGAAGTTTACTAACCCGCACTGGGCCAGCAAAAAAGACTATAGCCTAATCCTTCACACCGAAATGCGTGCCAGCAGCAGGAGAGAGTACAGTTTACATACAGGACTAATAAACTCGATTTAAAAATACGCCTGCATCGATTTCTAACCCTGTGACATCATATCATAGGGTCAGAAACCCACTCGACCTCACGAGTCGAGTGGGTTTTGGACTCATTAACACGAGTTCGTGAATCAGCAGTACTCACAGCCAGTATTCCAAGGAATGAAAGTATAAAAAGCAATTGTCTCATACAAAAGCTTGTGGGGAAATTGTCAGTCGTTATAAGTGGGTAATAGCTGTTGACTCAGCTTTTATGAGTGGTCGTCGCGATGAGAGCGGGTTCAATCTAGTAAGACGCATTTTTTGTCTGCTTGGATGGAGCGCAACTTGCGAGCGGTCGCCTCGTCGTTGTCGTGAGTAATGTGGGTTTGAATTCCACACGAAACAATTATTTGTGTGATTAACAAATCATTTGTTCTGGGTCTTAGTGTGCGTTGTTTTCTTTGACAGTAGTTTTTTTTTAATGCGATACTAGGCTTGATCTCTAATGCAGGAGCTGTCTTTTTTTTTATTACATTAATAAATCTGTGTGATCACGTATACAATCTACAATAAGACAGCAATAAAAAATAAAAGCATCACATCCATGTATGTATGTATGTATCTTATGTGGGATCTTTTGTGTCGACACTCTCCCAATAACGACTGCCATAGATTTTCATGGCACTCGGGACCGACGGCTTAACGTGCTCTCCGAGGCACGGAGCAGGCTATAATTGTCAATCAATACGCACATAATTTCGAAAAGTCATATAGCTTCCGAAAGTCAGAGGTGCGCGACGTGAGTTCGAACCCGAGACCCTCTGCATTGCAGTCTGTTGGTCTCCCCACTGAGCTATCGCTGCTTTTTTATCACATCCATAGTTTTATACCTATGTCTCCTTAGGGGCAGACATGGTATTACAGACAGATTTCCCAGGATATGGTTTTAAGCCCTATGTCATATTGTGCATTTTACTGTGCATAGTGCCAGATCCCGTGCTGCTGCTGAGGACACAGCCTGACCCGAGAATTTAATACTTTGCCTCATCCGGGCATTAAACCTGAATCATCATGCACTACAGTTGCATACATTCCCGATGCACTACCGAGGCAGTATAAAAAAATTAAACACTTTTTGCTGTTTTCTTTCTTGTACGACTAAGGTGCCAAACAAGCATACCTGATTATAAGTGGTCACCGTAGCCTATGGACGCCTGCAACACTAGAGGCATCACTTGCGCGTTGCCGACCTTTTAGCAAAGGAATAAGAGAAAAAGGATGTGGGAAGAAGGAGCGGGTAGGGGGAAAAAGGGTGAGTGGGCCTCCGGCACTATGGCCTAACCCTTTTCACACTGAGAAGAGGCCCGTGCCCAGCAGTGGGGCAGTTTAATACAGGGCTGATATAATTATTATTAATATTAAATGGTAGTCCCGAATCTGGCGTTCTTTGTGTCCTTACTTCTAATGTTTGTAAAGTGCACCGCAATACAAAACCTGATTGGGAAGTTACCGTAGCCTATATGCTCTTGCAATACGCTCTGCTCTTGCATGCTCTTTTCACGCTATAATGCGGAAAAAAGCGGCGTCACTGTTTCAGAGATTGCGTAGTAGCACCAACAGCATTCTGCAAATGATTGCTTCCCGTAATTATTGTCCTATACAGGCACACTGGGTAGGCATCGTTACGGGAAAACTGTAATGTATGCTTAATTTATTTCTTTTTACTAACATAGTTTGTAATAAAATTGTTACTAACTCATATGGATTATGTCCGAAATAAATGTTTTATTATTATATTATTATATTATAATACAGAGGGCATCACAGTGCGTTGCCACCTAGCTTATAGGTAAGTAGGGCAAAGGGGCGGGGTAGAAAAGGGAGGAGGGGTTGATTGAACCTCCGGCGCTCTCGTTCATCGAACGAAACGCGACATAACGTATACTTAGTATGTTACGTCGATATTCTGTGAGAGGGTAGTTTTTTTATTACAGACTAGATTTTGTCCGCGGGTTTGCTCATGCTAATGTAGGTTAAATGTCAATTGTCTACCCCTTCATGTCGGATATAATTAAATAGTTTGATATGTGTATAGCATTATGTTTAGGAAACGATGGATCTGACATACGCTGTGAGTAAAAGTATGAAAAAAAATGTTCCCTGTTCCCCAGACAACGTGTATGCAAAATTGAATGATGATCGGTCGAACAATTAGAGCGTGAAAGCGTTACAAACAAGTTAGGATTTAAGGAGACTACCTCCTATCTGGAAAATAATTCCTGTGTCCCGACTTTACAAACATTCAAACAACGGTTACAGAAAACGCAGACTCAGGTGGTACCTACAAGTAGGGATCGAACTCAGCGTACCATCTGTGATCGTGACCATCTGCTCAAATGGCCCAGTGGTTTTAGTAATCATCTGCACGTGGAAGCTATCTATACTAATATTATATAGAGGAAAGATTTGATATTTCGTTTGTTTGTTTGTAAGGATTTAACTATAAAAATACTGAAAAGATTTAAAAATTATTTCACCATTAGAAAGCTATATTATTACCGAGTAAAATAGGCTTTATTTTAAGCTTACCTAACCTACTTATACCCGTGCGAAACCGCGGCCAAAAGCTAGTGTTCAAATAAACAACAAACGAGAAACGGCAATGAAATGCCGTAAATCTTAGAGTTCGAAAAAATGGTTTAAGTAATATGCAAAGGTCACGTGATACCACGTGACCTTGAGGTCAGAGGTCAAAGGTCATAGTAATTTCGGCGGTTTATCGACTATGCCGAGTCGAATGGCGCTAACCGCGAGTCTCTAGCTCTTACGGTTCTTGAGTTGAAAGTTGTATAACAGACGGACGGACGGACAAAGCTGTTGTATAAGAGTTTTTTCGAACTCTAAAAACCATTTTTACATGTTTTCATAATGCCTGTATCTCCTGAAGTCTAAATAGAGGCGTATTACATCCACATTCCACTTGCTTATTTTATGTCCCATATTATAAGGAGCTATGTTGTTTATATATAGTATATATGTATGTTTATCCATTGTCTAGTACCCATAGTACGACCTCTACTTAGTTTGGGCTAGATGGTGATAGTTGTGTAGATGTGATAGAATATTATTATTATTATTACAGTACGTTATAATTTTCATGCCGATATATATTTTTTTAACTAAATATTGCTTACCAGCCGGAACTTCGAACCCGTAAGTCAACCCCTATGTTATGAATCCTAACTAATATTATAAATGCGAATGTGAGTTTGTCTGTTAGTTAGCCTTTAACACTTTAACTACTCGATCGATCATCATGAAATGTCGCATACACGTTGTCAGGCGATCTGAAAAGGACGTACAATACCTTTCATCCAAGAAAAACTACTGTTACTAACCTAAGCTAACCTACATTTACGCAAGCGAAGCCAGGGCAAAATCTAATATTCTATAAAATGCCTTCATATTAGAATAACTTATCAATATCTATTTCTAAATGGGGGAAAGTCACCCCTTCTGCAGACTTCACAAGTGCAAACAGGGCATCTCTATTCTTAGCTGAGAGCCAGACAGATCAAAATAAATATAGGGCATACTAACTATGCATTGCAGTTAAGTTATTAGATTTCATTCAGATAAGATAGCTAACGAACATATGAACCACCTCTAGGTAAATAGTTACCGGGCGCTATAAAAAATATTGTGAACCAGGAGTACCTAATACATAAGCATTGCTGTAAGATTACTTTCAATTAAAATGGCAGACATGCAAACAAACCGCTTGATGGTAAGTGATTACCGTGCCTATTGACGCTTGCAACAATAGCGGAATAACTTGCGCGAAGTCCTAAGATAATTTTTAACTAATATGGTAAATCAACATACGAACTGTACGGCGGTAAATAGTTACCGTAGATTATAGATGCTAGTAAAACTAGGTGTGTTATTTGAAGGTAGCTCTGGTAAGCCTATTAGTTCATTTGGCAAATAAACATAGGTTTGTCCGGTGGTCACCTGTTACCGGAGACTATAGATGCTTGCAAAGCCAAAAGTATTAAATACGTGTTGTTCTAGGATTCCTTTTAATTAAGATGGCAGAAGGGCAAACATACCACTTGATCGTAAATAATTACCACCTATGACCGCTAGCAGTACGAGTGGTAGTATTTGCGTGTTGCTGTAAGATTTATTTCAACTAATTTGGCAAATCAGCATAATGGACCGCCTGATGGTAAATAGTTAAAATAGACCATAGATATAAATGCTTGTCAAACAAGCAGTATCAGACGTGCGTTCGTGTCAGATTCCCTTTTATTAAGATGGCATAAGAACAAATACAGCTTCATAGTCAGCAGTTACCGGTATCTGTAAATACTTACAACACTAAGGGCTTGTCCCAACACCTCCAAATAGCATTTATTTATGAGATAAAAGTCTCGCCATCTCTCTTCTTTAACCTAACATGAGTGAGACAGCATGCAATTTATCTTTCGGATAACTTTTACTTGTTGGTTGTGGGACTGGCCGTAAGAGTATTATTTGCATGTTGCTGTAAGATTCCTTGCAACTGAAGTGGCAATAAAGCTAACGGATCTTGTGATGGTAAGCATCTCTTGGCGTCTAAGGATGCTTGCAACACTAGAATTATTATTGGTTGCTGTACAGGGATATTACTTGCGCGATGTCGTAAGATTTCTTTCAATTAAAGCAACAAACCAACACACACACTGACTTTGGTAAATAATTACTGGATTACTTAATAATTATTTATAACAGTTTGCCAATATTCCTTAAGGGGGTATTACTTACATTATGCCAGGTATGTTTTTACCTAAAAACATAGCTGGCATAATGTAAGTTTACCCACAAAACATAGTTACAGATGGTCAGGTCATACAGTTAAAAGATACACATACACACTCACACATAGACATCCTTAATTGACATATGCATATATGTCAATTAAGGATGGAGACAACCAAATGCATTAATTGATATTCGGCAAACCTAATCTCAATTATTGTAGCTTACTAATTAAAATGAAAATTGTTTATTTATTGCCTGCATTGGTGTGAACAAAAATAAGTATGGTCCACAAATATTTATTATAATGCAGAAAGCTTTATTTACCTGATATTTCAATAAAAACCCAATAACATTTTGCCTGAGCTGATACCTAAATCTGGAACCTCAATACTGCATGCAAACAAATGCCACAGGATCAAAAAAAAACATATCTAACTCTTTCAGTAAATTTCAATAAGGTAGTTCAAAAATTAAGCTCACCACTTGTATTTCAGGTTGTGAGATAATACTAACAATCAGAACAATATCAGTTGCTATAGAAATGTTTAAGGACACTGTCTTACACCAGTGTGTCTTTTATGCCTCCACAAGTTGCGTGAAAAAGCATCTTCTTAGGCTGTCATAGTAGAGACCTCAACATCGCCTCAGCTACTATTAGGATGGTGTGAAGGCCACTGCTCTTAGACCACATGAGCGCTTATTATCGGGCGGAGTGTGGTCATTGTGACGAGAGAAAAAGTTTAAAAGTATTTGCAATATAAGTATATTTTACATTACTTTTAATATTTATGTTAATAATAATAATAAATAATAAATAATATTCTATCACATACAACACCATCTAGCCCAAACTAAGCAGAGCTTGTACTATGTGTACTAGACAATGAATAAACATACATATATACTTATTTTTTGTAAATATATACATTTTATATATAGAAACACCCAGACCAAGACAAACATCCATGTTCATGCACACAAATGTTTGACTTGTGCGGGAATCGAACCCGCGACCTCAGGCGTGGCAGTCGGTTATACTAACCACTATGCCATTGAGTCGTCTTAATTTATTTATTATAATAAAATATAATATATAAATTATTAACTTAGAATAAATATATGCTTATTTAACCTTGAAGTATAATGCATGTCTTTATGTTTTGAATATATGTATATTTTTGTTTAATATTTAATGCATTCAGCAATAATAATAAATACTATTTTAATTACACTCTCTATTGTTATTTGCAGCCCACATAGTGGGATTATTCTTTAAAATAAACAGCACTAACTAAACAGAAAGGACAACCCCATTGAGGCAATTAAGTGTTTTTAGTCATAGTTTAGTGGTTATTTTGTACAAATCTGTTCAAAGGAATTGTGCGAAATTACACTTATGAAAATAAAATATTTTTAAGTGTCAATTTGCACACATCTATATAATTTAAGTGTGAAATGAACCTATTTGAAAATAAGGTGTATCATATGTATATATAATCATTTATCATATAGAAGATTTTAATTGCCTTACAAGGACAATAAAGGGCAATACTACTACTGCAACATGAATTATTCTATTTTTTGCCTATTGTAAAGTCTCTGGTTTGATTTCCAGATTGAATATACATCATAGAAATCCTCAGTAAGAGAGAATGTTTGAGTATACTCAGGAAATAGGTGTGGACTTACCCAATATATTATTATAATATTTCAATGAATATTATGGTATCTGACTTTCACAGTTATGTACAAATTAAATAAAATTTATTAAATTGTTAATATAAAAATTTCATGGTGAAAGAAAACATCGTGAAAAACCAGTATGTCTGAGACTTCCCAATAATGTTCTTGAAGAAATGTGAAGTTTGCAAGTCCGCACTGGGCCAGTGTAGTGGACTAACCCTCTCACACTAAGAGCCCCGTGCCCAGCAGTGGGCAGATCAATATAGTTATATTATTTTTATATTATTGAAATGAATGTGGGTGTAATATGCCTGCCTTTCAGAGTTTTAAAGATAAGAGCTCAATGGCAATTACTTTCTTATATTTAACTTTTTATGACAGTTACTTTACAGTGTAATGCACGAGTATGAAATTCAAATATATAAAAACACATAAGTACTTACATAAAATGATGTTTACAATTATCATATAAAAGAAATGTTTTACATTGCTTTTATCTAATAATAATAGTATTAATTGGTCAAATTGAGTAACATTTTAGATTATGGTTGTTCAATCTATGTATGTAACTGTTGTCAATTGAATACTACAATTGAGTGATAAAATGACATTGGTGGTCTTCTAATTCAATAATTAGACATATACTAAATGACATAAATACTAAATTTTGTATATGTATGAGGAGACCCAAAAAAAATGTATCTACTCCTTATAAAGTTGATGAGGCCACCTAGTAGACCTCACACTGTGCACGAAAATAGTTTTGATATGAATTTTAAACTTTAAAGTTTTCATTGTGATTATTATACCTTATATAAAGTAGTGATGAACTTTCATAGCTATATATTAACTGATTTATAGCGTTTACTCGGCATGAAACGTAACTTTAAATGACACGAACAAAGCGGTGTTTGTCAGACATCGTGGTAATATTCTATTTATGGTTCTGACAAACTGTAATGCGACCGAGAAAAATATACACATCTACTAGCGATATTATCGTTGTTTTTGCATTATGACCTCGTTATGTACGTGCTATCAAGGCTGGAGGCGCTTTTGACGACTATTTACTACAGTTCCGCGGGAGAGGACCTTCAAAAACGTACTTCGTAAAAATAATACGATAGTACGAAAAGATTCCACGTAATTATTACAAAAAAATGCCTTGTTAGCAATTGCAGCATAAACACAAATGACGTGTGGCTACTCTTTTTACATGTTTCAGATCTGTTTTACAGCGAAACTTAACGTAAATATACTTACTGTGCATTTATTTAGCAGTGGGAACTAGACAATTCTGGCCGTCACCATACGATGTATTGCCGAAATAACTTCACTCAACACTTTATCGTGAACACTGAAACACCTCACTGGCACTGAAAATCACTTTTACACAATCCCAATAATATTTTTACACGTTTTTATAATAATCTCTCGCCCTAAGAGTTTTGACATTACGTGAATCGGCCATTTTTCTTTCGAGGGACAACAAAAGCGGGGAGTGTTACCAGTATATAAAGTATATCTCCCAACACATATTAGTCATATCATTACGAATTTTTATTAAAATAGATTATTTGTCGGCCTTTGTTTATGGAGATTTCCCACTTTGAATGCAAATTTTAATCAGAAGGAATTCATTATTTTTAATAAAATCACTTTCATAACTTCAAATTACAATCAGAATTGTTTCCAGAATCTATTCACACAATCATAACACATATTTTAGAAAAATATTAATTATCCATACTTTTACCACAAAATCGTGCAGTATCCAAGTAAATGAACACGCTAAGATATTGTCATGGAGCGTAGTCGGGTGTTCCATTCAGCGGGTGGAGTGCACATGCGCGGTTCGTTCCCCGGCTGCGATCTGGGCCACTAGGGCATCGACTGGCCCTTGCAGCCCGCGCCTAGGTCAAAACACGAACGTACATACTTATCTACTATCTAGGTCGCGAGCCTCTGGTTTAAATTTCATTAAGGGCGCATTAAAAGTACATTTATTACCAATATTGACGTAAGAATGACTGCTAGAATAATAACATACTTAGTAAAACTTGAATAAACTAAGTTTTAATGCTTTATGAAAATAAAATCGTCGTGTGTCAGTTGTGGGTCATCCCACGCCCGTTGTAAAAGTTGAGTGAGCTAGGGGTATTGTGGTGCCCGTAACTTAGCAACGTATTACTCATGTATATATAATTATGACGAACACGCTCCAGCTATCATAACTTATTAATTTAGGAGTAGAACACGCGTATAAAACCATTTAGTCATTCAGTATTTCACTGAATGACTAAATCCTACCTACGCTATACACAAATTGAATTATGTATTGCTTTGAAAACCAATGAAGTCAACGGGCAACTGCAATTTTATCAACGAAATTACGACCTCTAGTTTCCTATAGTAGTTGGAATAATATTTAATAGACCAATTATATATTGATTATTATCGCAGGATATTGATAAAGCATTTGGTGGTAGGTACGCAAATTCAGGTGCTTCAACGGACAAGGATAATTATATGAAAAGAGAATAGTAATGCAGAGATCAGACATCGTGTACATACGCCCGCAACAGGTTATACGGGACTTAGGTCACAAGAAGCCAAACAAACAATTAAATTATAATAGCGTTAATCATACTTTATAAACAAAGATAGTTAGTCTTACCTTAGAACAACGTTTGTCTTTAATTTTTATTTGCTCGTAATAATATAAATAAGATATATTTCATTTCATTTATTTATTCCAGAAAACAATTTTTACATTGTATGTGAATGTTTTTACAAATTATAAATAATTACAAAGAATAATAATAATCATAATGTAAGTAACAATTTCAGCAATATACATTTAATTAATTAAGTATAATAAACATTAATGACACCACAATTAAAAACATGAAAAAGATAGGATAAGATGTCAATTAATTATTAATAAGTAAACAATAAAAACAATCAAATGTCAAATACCTAGAAAAATGATCAATAAAATCCATATAATGTCAAATGCCAACAAAACAAGAGAATTAAAAAAAAGTCAATAAAAATTAAAAATAATTTAATTAACTAATAAATTCAAACAAGAAAATGTTGCATGATACAAAAGTTTGCTATGTCGTTCACAAGTCATCAATTGAGTAATAGCATTTTTCTAACAGAAACCGCTAAGTTCGCTTAAAAAATCTTTGTTACGAAATATTGTTTGTACATCTAATGGCAATTTATTAAATATTTTAATGGATCTGTAATATGCACTTTGCTTTCCGACATCAAGATGTGGTATACGTTGGGTATTTAGATCTTTTCGTCTAAAGCTCTCCCTTATTTGTCTTTCATCTTCGTTTATAACATAAACTCTAGACTCAAAGGAAATACGCACAGGATTCTTGGTAAAATATTGGAGTTAATGAAAGCTGAGTCCGATTTGGTAATTAGATAAGAAATAGATAATAAATAAAATATGTTATTTATTAATTGAATATAACTGCGTTGGATTTATACCGCGTTAAGTTATAGGATCGCAATAACGTATAACGAAGCTAAATAAACCCTGTCCGCATCGAGTGTAACAATGCACGCTCGCCGGGTAATACAAGCAATAGGTAACTATTCAATTTTGCCGCAGATGCGTAACGTTTTTACATTAATGAATGGAACTCCATGATTATTACCCTAAATTTAAATTAATATCTTGTCTTTGATTATGCATTCCATATTTAAACTAATTTTGTTTATTGGTAAGTTCTCGAAATGAGTTAATCATTTGCTTGTCCTTGTCTCTTTGCTTTTGGGGCCTATGTAGTAAGCAAAATAATTATAAAGAAGCAAGCGTCTACTTTATAAAAAGTTGGGGTCTTTAATATAAAATATATTTTGGAGCACCATAGGTTTTGATGTAATAGTCCATACGCATAACTACGCTACATACAAAATAGAGAACTGTCGGAAAGGGACAGTGCATAGTGGTGTCGATGTAATGGTAAGGATAGAGCGTAACAAAAATATAACGCACTCTCTCGCACGATTCGCAGGGTTCAACTTCTAATAGTACAAAGTCTAAACAGTCTAGGTTGATGTGCCGCTGTGTACACATGGCTACACATCAAGTTAGACATCCTATATACGCATAACTACGCTACATACAAAATAGAGAATTGTCGGAAAGGGATAGTGCATAGTGGTGTCGATGTAATGGTAAGGATAGAGCGTCGCGTCCCGTTCAGCGTGAATGAGACAAAATAACAAAAATATAACGCAGTCTCTCGCACGATACGCAGCGTTCAACTTCTAATAGTTCAAAGTCCAAACAGTCTAGGTTGATGTGTCGCTGTGTGTATCTAAGCAAAAGCTAACATAACACAAACTATATAAGTCAAAGTCAAGTCAAAAATCATTTATTCATTTAGGTCACAATGTAACACTTATGAACGTTAAAATATATAGGTTAGTGAGTTTACTAAGCTACTGAAGCTACATTTAGGTTAGTTGCTAGATTCAGGCAAAGGGTAGAGCCTATGAGAAGAAACCTGCAAGAAACTCGCGGCCACTCTTTTAAATCGCCAATTAAATATAATTTCAGTATTTTACAACTCAGATTAACAAGGTGTTGCAGCCATTATGCCATATACTACTGACTATAGAAAACTAAAGATAGTAACAATAATAACTTAAAGAGATGAAATAATTTGTGCTAAGGTATATTATTTAATATATGTAAATCTAAAATAAACAGTAGGATGGCATGATGGCGCATATCTACACTTAGGTACACATTGTGACTATGCAACGGCAGTCCGTGACTAAATGCGGTTTTGGATTTATGTATATTCTTCAATAATAATCATATTAAGAAACAACATACTTGTTAACATCACAAATAATCACGAGGTACCTCTACATTACTAAATTGACTTATAAGTAATACAGATCTTTGAATCATGTAATGCAACAAGCAACTAGTTCCATGAGGTTTGTCATTTAAGTAGTATTTGACTAAATAATAACCCTTCCGAATAAGTTGTATTTCAATGGCGCTTTTGTATTTAAGCAATGGTAAATTAATTATATTAATACATAATTTATTAAAAAAACGTATACCGAGTCCCTCAAATGTATTGTGAACTTTATGTAAACGATGATATTATGGGCCTACTAACTTATGCTTATTTCTAGTGTTTAGGTTATGGATATCACTATTCTTATTATATAAGTAAATATTATATTTAATAAACATAATGTTAGCAAATATATATTGCGACGCAACAGTAAGTATGCCTATTTCTTTAAATTGAACTTTCAAAGAAACTCGTACTCCTAAATTATAAATGCTATGTGCTGCACGCTTTTGAAGAATAAAAATTATCTCGATATCAGCTGCCTTGCCCCACAATAATATACCATAGGACATGACACTATGAAAGTAACTGAAATATACTAGTCTTGCAGTATCTACATCAGTAAGCTGTCTTACTTTCCGAATTGCATATGCAGCTGAGCTAACTTTCCCTGCAAGATACGATATTTGAGCGCCCCACTAAACTTTATGATCTAAAGTTAATCCTAAAAAACTGTAGATTGAACTAAAGTAATAATTTCATCATTTAAATTTATATTCACGTTAGGACTTTTTACATTTGGCAATGTAAACTTGAAAAATTATTGTTTTTAGAGTTTAGTAGTAAACTATTCGTCGTAAACCAGTCCAGGATTTGTGCGAGTGAATTATGGCGAAAGCCATAGTATATCATAGTATAGTATAGTACATGCAAACGTGATATATATAACTTGTTATTAGCAAAGCAAAATACTACGTGCCGTAATACATAATAGTTAATATTGTTAATTATGCAAATAAAGTAAACATCATAATTTCCCTTTCCTATATAGGTCCGTACTACGTATGTATAATAACTTAGTATATAAGCCTTAATTAGGTAACAATAAACCAGTCAATATTCAATCACCACATCGTCGTTTTAATTGGTTCATAAAGCAACACGCAATATGAATCATTAACAGCACTGAAATTTGGTGCTTTCCGGTCTACTTTAAAAATAAGGGATGTGTCATTCGCGAATAAAACAATGTCACACAAACCCTATACAAAGAACGGCAAATCATTTACGTACACTAAAAACAGATAGGGCCCAAAATTGAGCCCTGTGGCACGCCCATTGTGACTGGTAACCCAGAAGATTTACTTCTGTTGATATCAACGTGTTGTAGTCTATCGTTTAGGTAGGAATCAACTAAGTCAAATGCAGTATCTCGGATGCCATAATGCCTGAGTTTTCGCAACAGCGTATGATGGTCAACGCAGTCAAACGCTTTAGACAGATCACAGAATACGCCAATGACATCTTGCGTATTTTCACAGGCACTGAATATATGTTTTAAAAGTGTAACATCCGTATCTATCGTAGAACGACTCTTCCTATAATCATATTGATCTACATGAAATAAATTGTTAACACTTCTTCTTCTTCTTCTTCTTTTCGTGTGGTTAGTGGCCAACCTCTTGTCAAGAGTTGTTCAAGACATAGCTTAACGACTGCTGTCAATTTGACAACAACCGGAACGACCTTTTTTAGGTGCCCTCCGAAGCACAGAGACGCTCAGATGAAATACCACTAAGCAGTCACCCATCTATAAATAGACTGGCCGCACCCAACGTTGCTTAACCTCGCTAGTCGTTTACGGATCAGTGAGTGCGACTGGCTATGATTGTTTACACTGAAGTGGCTCTCTAATTGCTGAAATATAATCTTCTCAAATATTTTAATAATAGCAGGTAATATTGAAATCGGCCCAAAATAACTGGGGTCACTTTTGTATCCATTTTTAAATAAAGGTATTATTTTACTACAAAAAGTAATATAAAAGTAACTGTAAGATAACTTTCGTTAAGCTACTTTTTGTACAATTTGTGTCTATTACTCAGGGCTACAGGTTCAATTATTGAGAGAGGGGCTTACCCCGCTTTCCCAATAATTTGCCCTAATTTAGGTGCCCGAGCCCTCGTAAGGTCCTACCGATAACCAAGGCCGCGGGCACCCCCAGGCTCTATGCAGTCGGCGCAAATGTAAACAATAAATATTTAATAAATTGTATAACTGAACCTAATCAATAAAGTACTAAACTTCTGCACGAAAGAACGGCCGTCAGCGTTCTGACTGCATTATAAATCATCATTACTACACTGGCCTTCTATTGAAACTGTTAATAGTAGGTAAGTAAATATTTAACTAGGCTGGACTTTGTTTTTGAAGTGAAAACTTCTTTAGGCGCGTTGAGCACTTTTTGAGTGAACAAAAATCATAGAACTAGCGTCATCGTCGCCGAACGCATTCAAAATTCAAAAATAATAATCTAATAGCTCGATGATTCAATTCACATGTTACTGTACTTAGTTTTCACTTCTATCGGCAGTCCCCAAATAATAATAATAATAATAATAATAATTTTATTGAAAACCTTGTTACATTTTCACAATAATTATACGATAATGACTACAGTAGTATAAACTGTGTCGTAGCCATTAACGCCCACATCCGAGTATATTTTTAAATAACTAAGGTTAGTAAAGGTACAATTTTATTGTTTGTTTATAATAATTTTGTGCCTATGTTAAGGATGAGAGTAAATGCGTTTGTCGGTGAGTGTATGTGTGTGTCTACGTGTGTATTGTGTATATGCAGATATGTGTGTGAATGTGTGTATCGGTATGTGTAAGTGTGTGTATATGTATGGGAGAAAGATTTATTTTTTATCATGCTATGATGTCCTCACATTGTATATATGTTTGTGAAAGAAGCCACTCTGTTAGTTTACGCTTAGATTTATTATAAGTCAAAGGATAAATTTTAAGCACCCTATTTATCTTATTGTAAAGTTTGGGACTCAGAAAGTAATATTGACGAGATGCCAGAGAAGTCTTGTGTGATTTAAAAGGACAGACTCTGTCGGATCTACGGTTATTTTTAATAAATTCTTTGTCATACGGAGTTTCAGTATGCTTACGCAAAATCACCTGCAGTATATATAATTGTCGTACCGTCAGCACCTTGCAGAGATTATAGAGATTAGACGTTGGGAATCTTCTAGGCTTACCAGTCATGACCTTGAGTATACATCTCTGGGCTTTCTCCAGACGCACCATTAACGTTTTATAACTACCACCCCAAGAGGTAATACAATACCCAATAATGGATTGAACTAGCGCATAATAGACCATCTTCATAGTGCTTAAATCTGTAGTAATTCTTAATTTTTTGAAAATATACACTAACTTTCTAGACCGAGTAACAATTTTTTCAATTTGGTAACCCCAGGTTAATTTACTGTCAACTATTACCCCAAGATATTTTATGTAGCTAGTACGAGCAATAGAAAAACAGGTGCAGTTAGAGGAGTTAGGAAAGCTACACATGTGAGCCTTAATTAAGAATGAGGACGGTGGTTGGGCAAACGCACTAGGAGCAAAAGTGATGAACTTCGTTTTTTCTAGGTTAAGGGTAAGTAAGTTAAGTTCTAGCCATTGAACTACGAAGTTTAGGGCGATTTCAGCATTAATACGCACGGACTCCCAAGTAGCTCCATTAACTAGTAGCACTGTGTCATCAGCGTAGGAAACAATCCTACAGTTGCTAATTTTAAGGGAACAAAGCTCATTAACATAAATGAGAAAGAGAGTGGGGCCAAGGACTCTTCCCTGAGGGACTCCATAGGCCAGTGGGACTTCAGAGCTAGTGACATTATCAATTATGACACTCTGAGTGCGGTCCTTGAGATAGCTGGCAAAAATTTCAAGAGCTAAACCCCGTATGCCCAGCGCTTCCATCTTATGGAGAAGAAGGGGACAAGAGACAGTGTCGAATGCCTTAGACAAGTCGAGAAATAATCCAATTGTCTTTATATTTTTATCAATACTAGATATAATGTTGTTACTTACATCCAATACAGCATCGTCAGCCGATTTTCCACGTCTAAAACCATACTGAGTGTCTGCAAGCAAGTTATTCTTCTCTAAGAATTGTATTAATTTTTTATTTAGGATTTTTTCGAATAATTTAGAAAGCGATGATAAAACAGAAATAGGCCTGTAGTTATTGACACTGTCTCTGTCTCCGCACTTGTAGATTGGGTGTACGAGGGCTCTCTTAAATACTGCAGGAAAGACACCTGTGGACAGGCATAAATTAAATACATGCTCGAGGACTGGTATTAGTATGTGCCTCGATGTTTTGATCACAGATGAAGGTATTCTATCCCAACCCAATGCCGTACTATCTCGCAGACTTAATATAAATTGCTCAAGCTCAAAGTCATCCACCTCAGACAGAAACATTGAATCTAGCCTAGGCTGTCGACATTTTAATGCAGATATATTATTAGGACTTTGATAACTGACAGAGCGAGACATAATGACACTTGCCAGTTTAGCTCCGATTGCGGCAAAGTGGTCATTAACCATATTAACGGAAGAAGAAGGATCACTATGAAGTTTGAGCAGCTCGATAGGCGCTGATATTTCACTAGTAATGTTGGTAATCTTTTTAAGTACCTTCCATGTCGCCTTAGTATTACCTCTGGCCTGCCGTAATTCTAATTTGTGATAGTCCTGTTTAACAGTTTTAAGCAAATTATTACAGTAGTTACGATATCGGTTATAAGTTATTTTTAAGGTTTGATTTAAAGGCTCCTTCTTTGTATGTTTTTGTAGCTTATCCCTATTACGAATGCAGCGCAGAAGACCAGGTGTAATCCAAGGCTTAATTATCCTACGATTATGGGGTAACGAAATAGTAATGGTACGAGAGCTAATAACACGAGTCAGAATAGCAACCAATGACTCAGAGGCCTCTTCAGCATTGCTAGCAAATAAGACTGATGAAAAATCGGTAGCCTCAAGATCTTGATTAACAGCTTCAAAATCAGTACGCTTAATAATGCGGTGTATAATTTGGGTTTGGATTGAACGATCGCATGTGAAGAATATGGGGGCATGATCTGTAATAAGTCAGTCAAGGATGGATATAGAAGATTTATGTTGAGTTCTGAGTATCACATGATCTAAACAATTTTGGTTACGAGTGGGTAAAAAATGACCTGGTAGCATACCATTAGATGAGGTCATATTTAAATATTGGTCTGTTTCGTTACTATTGTTTTGTGGAGTAATATTTATGTTCATATCCCCAATAAGCGCTAAGGTTTTATATGAACTTAAGGATTTTAATATTTGGTCTAGGGAGTCAATGAAGCTGTCAATGTTCTTATGAGAGGGAGATCGGTATATTGAAATGATTGCAAAATCGTTTTTGTATTTAAAAATAAGACAGTTGGCGTCAGCGATATCAGGTGCCGAGACAATGTGACTGAATCTATTATTGACATAAATTACTACACCGTCATTTTGGTTTGTAAATTTAGAAGAATAGGAGACAAAGTTGGTGACTTGTGGCATCTTAGTTATTTTACTCAACCAACACTCTGTGAGTATAATTGTTTCGGGCAGATTAGCAAGTCTATGCAAGAGTACCGTAAGTTCATCAAAATTCGCTGAAATGCTTCTAATGTTGACATGCAGTACTTTCCAGGACTCATGAGGTTTATTTGTGGCACTCACACAATGTTCAGGGGAACATACTAGGGATTCTGAGACAGTAAGGTTGTCTAAGTCATAGTTAATCAATGTATGATTATCCATGGGTGACCATTTAAAATGAGTAGCAAGACACACCGAACGATAGAAGACATATTATAGAAATATGCCCTCAACACAGTCCAGGCGTTAGATACTGTAAATATATTACAATAATCTATTGCTTCGTAGATTTTATGGGTGGTTTTATTGTTATCTAAGAGCATTATAGATATATCATAAAACATGACGTAAGTGTAGATTTGTATTAGTAGAAATAATAAGTTGAGTAGAGTATGTAAGTGGCAATGTAGTGGGTTTGTGTAAAAGTAAAGTGTGTAAGTGTTACATAATAACATAATGTTACATATTTTCGATTTTTTGAGGAATCGTGGGTTCTTGTTAGATCTATAAAGTGCATTTTCATAGTACCAGGAGAGCTTGTCAAGTAGAGAAAAGAGTTTACATAGACCACAATATACAAAAAGTCATTTTTTCATTGCCAAGTCTGTCTGTTGTTCTGATGTGACTCGTATTTGTGTACTTCCAGTTTCCTTACGAAGATAGATATTTCCATTTTTTGTCCAACAAAACATATAGTTGTGTAGCTTGGAGAACTCTCTTGCCTTATAAAACAACCTCCGTGAGCTAGCCGGCAAATGTTCTGCAACGTATATAGGTTTACGTTCTCCAAGTAGACCTATATTATGGGTATTCAAAAGCTCTGTCTTCGGTCGGTTTTTGTTGAAATCACGAGCAGACGTCAGAAGATAGCTTTTAGTCTGTACCTACGCTATTAAATTCAGCAACAATAGGTCGCGCAGTACCTGGCTTGCCGGGAAGGCGGTATACGTCGCGAATTTCAGCAGCTGAGACGCTCACATTAATGGCTGCTCCAACTTTGGTGACGATAGATGATAGGTCCGATGGCATCTCGTTTTCTTTGGTTGGTATATTACGCAGTTCGATACTAGACAAGCGCGACATTTGTTGCAAATCCTGTAATCTAGACTCAAGATTGCTAATAGAGTTTCTAAAGCCATCTTTTTCCTTTTGTAACGCAATAATCTGCTGCCTCATAGCTTCAAATTGACCGTTAATGAAAGTCATAGACTTCTCTATTTCAGCATTTGATTTAGTCAGTAAACTAGTCTGGTTCTTGAGCTCGGCAATGTCCGAGACCAAGCGATTTAGGGTTGCTGATTGTTGCTCAGAAAGCTTCGTTAGCAAAGAATCCTGTTCCTCTTTCCATTCATTCAACATATATCTAATTTCCTCTTTAAAGTCAGAGAGCTCACCGGAAGGAGAGAGCTCCGGTCGTGGGCGTTTATGCCGTGATATAGTGTTTATATTATCGCTATCAGCGATAGCAGTGCGCGATAAGTCAGACTCCGATCTAACTTGAACTAAGTTGTTACTACGGCTCACCTTGGGTGACGGTTTCGGCCGTGACATGTTATTAAAGCAATGTAGAACAGGCAGACACTATCTTCGCTTACAGTATGTTTATAGGCGCAAAAAAACAAGTAAATAATAACTTTGAAGCCTATTAGTTCGTCGGAATGGCGAAGTGCACACTTATTTTGTAACGATAATTATATTAGTCACCTGGAAACCGGCGTCTACTCGTAGGTCCAGGAGCGAGATGGAAATTATAAGGGTGTTCTCTGTTCAGCGGAGGTGAAGGCGACCGCGCAGGGTGGAGGCGAGACGCTGGCACGTTGAAGTAGGACGGCAATTATGCGGGTATTCTCTTTCCAGCGGAGGTGAAGGCGCCCGCGCAGAGTGAGGCCGTGATGTTGGCACGTTGAAGCGAGAGAGAAATTATGATGGTATTCTCTTTCTAGCGGGGGTGAAGGCGCGCGCGCGTGTAATCGTTGTCGTTACAAAGTTACAGCAACAATAAGCACTCAAAGTACCACAACAGAGCTTAGAATTAGTAAGCAGTAATTAGCGTAAATTAATTACTTTTTGAGAGCGAAATTGTGGACACGTTCACTGTCGACAGTTACTCAGACGAAAAGGGATAAGGGAATACTGCCCCGCATGTTTTTTTTTACAGAGAGGTGCACGTACACCCCTTTGCGTCCTGCTGCCGGCGCCAATGATCATTGCTATATCGTCTGAGAGGTTTTAGAAGCGTTTACGAATGGCAATATCGCAAATAACTGGAAAATTATTAGGTATTCGAATGTGATTTATTTATTAAGGCCTTATTTTCAGTGTATTTTTTAAACACTCTATACACTACGGTAAAAGTGTATCATAGATGGAATATAATTACAATTGTAGTTTTTTGACTATGAATATTATGCATTTCAAACTTTCAACATTTTCCATTTCCATCTATGATATATATACACCTTCACTTTATTCTATAGAGTATATTAAAACATTTTGAAAATAAATAAACATTCTCTGTGCAAAATCTCATGTCTATCCATCCTTGTGTAGAATAAGGACAGAACACAGATCTTTTGTTTTAGTTTAAAAAAAGACAATTCCTGCACTAGTATAATTCCTGTATCACGGGGAACTTTACAATAATTCGAACAATGGTCACAAAGAACACTCAGACCCGGAACAATTATTTGTGTATCTATAATCTATAATTAATGCAGCGAAGAGCAATTTTCAAAATTCATGGTCCGCCGTTGGGCAAACATTCATATTTTCACTAAAAATAAAGTAGGTCTAATTGGTTTTTAAACGACAACCCCATACCAGGTTAATTCCTTTATCGCGAGGGCATTACTCACGAATAATACTCATACTAATTACACACAAATTGCTATGGATTGCACAATATTTTACAGAATTGAGACCTCTGTAGCCTGCCCAATGACAGTATTATATGACACTAGATTTTGTCCGTGACCTTAATTTCTATCCCTCGAGAACAGTAGGTACTTGATTTTAGATGAAACGTACCCTATGTCCTATTCTGTACCCCTAAAAACTTTTATGCGAAATTTTATGATGGTCAAGTTGTTTATTCGTGATAGCGTAACAAACAAACTTACAATCGCATTAGTAATTTTAGGTTAGGTTTTGAATTGCTGGATTGAAATCTGGTAAACTGGAACTACGGATTTCCATTTTCGTCTACGACACACTTCTCTGGCTTCATTCACTTTCATCACATTCCTGACACACGCTCGCCGGTTTAAGATGCTCTTAACCTGGCCTTTGTCCAGAACGTCACCGATCTGATCGAGAAACGTTCGCCTAGGTCTTCCTCTTGCGACTGTTCTATTCACACTAGCCTTATAAACTTTCTTAGTCAGTCTTTCCTCGTCCATTCTTCCTACATGCCCAAACCAGCTTAACATACCCTTTTCTATTCTTGTCACTATATCCACTTTCATGCCGCATCTCTCTCTAATCACACTATTCCTTATTCTATCTTTTAGACCTTATTAATAGAAATTTAGTTATAGTTTTGCGTTGTGCGAAATCTAGATGTTAGTTAATTTAGTATTTTTATACTTAGATGGGCTTGACTAAATGCGAATGCTGTGCATGAATTCGCCAGTTCGAATGCCGAGTAGGCCCAACAAAAAGTTGTTGGGTTTTCCTCCCTAGAAAATTTCGCAGCGCCGGTGTAAGGAAATTGGCAATGTTGAACACCAAAGCATGTAAAGGCATGGGTCCTGCGCCTGCCCTCTGACCTGTCGTGTCAGATTGCCGTCCTATTGGAATGGCATGGAATTGTTAGAATTAGGGAATAGACAGTGATCTTTTGTTGCCGCACACATTAGTGCACAAATATCTCCTGCGCAGGCTGCGCATATAGCTAGTCTCCGATAAGATTGGCCGCCGTGACCGAAATCAGGTCTGGAAGGCATAAGTAAATATAAAAGTTCTTAATACACTTCGTACAAAAGCTGAAATTGTTATTTACTCTATTATATTTGTTTTTTACCTCGCTAGGGGAGGCCTTGACTGAGTCACTTCAAGAAAAGCTGTTACATGTCGTATTATTACTGGCCAATAGCAACAGTTCCACGTCAGGGTTGCATAAAACATGTGAAACCTATTTGTAGCTTCGATCGATAGTGAACTTTAGACTTCAAAAGAACTTAAATAAGAAATGTGGGTGGTGGGCCGCTAGCCATATCTTCTAGAAATTCACAGCTAAATAAAACCGTGTGGTGAAACCGTCAATATTTATTGAATAGCCAGTACAAATTCTATGTTTTTTTATTTCATGTATAGTTGCTTGTATTTAGTCCATTATAGTTTATTGGTATGGTTCATCATGAAATTATGGCGAATCGAAACAACGAATCCGGGCAGACACTATGCGATAAAATATACTTTAAATACTAATTGTATAAAAGGTTATTAATAATACGAATAGTCTACTCTCGAAATATAAATATAATATAATATATATAATATAATATTCTACCACATACACACAACACCATCTAGTCCAAACTAAGCAGAGCTTGTAGTATGGGTACTAGACAATGGATAAACATACAAATATATATATTTTTTGTAAATATATACATATTATACATAGAAACACCCAGACCAAGACAAACATCCATGTTCATGCACACAAATGTTTGACTTGTGCACTTGTGCACTTGTTTGTGGACTTGTTGGTTACACGAAAATAACCATTGCATTCTGTACAGAAACCACATAATTAGATGTAGGACGTAAATAACATTTTCATAATTTAAGAACTATTAACTACCGTAGCCTATAAACATCTACATACATTGAAGAAAATCCTTTTGAAAATACTTATTTTAAAATACAATTAAATGAGATGGATACGTTCTTTACATCAGTTCCTATAATAATATAACAATTTAAACCTTTATATAAACTGCTGGTCACGGGCCGCCTGCTCTCAATGTGAAAAATTTTAGGTCAAAATTCATCACACTGGCCTAGTAGATACGGGTTAGCAGACTTCACATATCTTCGAGAACATAATAGAGAGCGCTCAAACATGCAGATTTACTCACTGTTAAAACAAGCGATAATTTACTATTTAACACACACATAACTCCGAAGTTACCTGTGCGTTGGGATCGAACTTAGGACCTTTATGAGGCAGTCTAATGGTCTCTCATTAGCCAATACATTGTAACGCATACGCTTTAATATAGCTTCGAAATCGTATCAGTGATTAGCAAAAGCAATGGGACCTCTACTAATCTCCGTTTAAGAGAACTGCGTGGCCGCGCGGTTCTCCACGTTTCGATTGCGCGGCCATGGTTAATACTTTACAACTTTCTGAATATTGGATCTACGTATTTGCAACTTTTATTGCTAGTGTTTTACAAATGCCTTCGTAATGTTGACGCAGTCGTTTTCCTTTTACGAAACTGTGGCTGAGCCGAAACGGACACAATATTTTATTGCATTGCAAAATGTTACACAATGTTTTATAAACAAACTAGGTTTTATCTGCGTAAATGGAGGTTATGTCAATATTTTATGCCTTAGGAACACTACTTTTTCTGAATAAAACGTACCTTCTTTTCTGTACCCCTGACAACTAGTATGCGAAATTTCATGACAATCGGTACCTAGCGTAGTTAAGGCGTAAAAGCGTAGATAATAAACAAACAAACTCACATTCGCATATATAATATTAGTTAGGATTAGATCATTATGGATCCTGCCGGGCACAGCAAATTAGGAGAGAGGAAAGGAGCTACAATACGCTATAAAAATGCCTTTAAATTTTCGTCAATGCATATTCGTTGAATCATAAAAGAAGTGATTATCGCGTAAAGGTTAAGCTCTTTCATCAATCACCCACCCATCACAATTCTGAGGAAAATGTCACGCATTTGCGACGTCCACGTAATGTGACGATACTGTTTATATTTAGTTAAAAAGTATGCAACTTATTAAAAATAAAATACTCACACTCACGCATGATACGCATAGGTAGGTACATGCGTGAGCAAAAATCTTGGAAATGCTATTAATAAATCTACCGCGTAGTCCCATGGCTAAGCTTGCGCTTATGACTGCAGCTGATCGTGTGGTTCTGGATTCTGTTTTAATATTACGTAGGCATCAAAAAGTATAATTGGCGCAATGACGCTGTAATACCTACATCTTTGTCTACCCTAGGTCCTAGTGTAGGATCTTGTGATTCTACGTATTTTCTTGATAAAACGTAACCCTTCATGAGCTGTTAATAGTCGTACTATTGTTAGTTATGTAAGGGATAAGAACATAGGTAACTAAATCACAAAATCAGCTTAATTTACGCGGCATGCGTGTTAACTGCCACCGTGGCGCGGCGATAGTGAATGTGACTGCTGTGCATGAGGTCTCTAATCCCGGGTCGGGCCAACAAACAGGTTTTCCTGTTAAGAAATCTCAATAGAAGCCCGGAGTTAGGAAGTTGACGGTCTTAGACATCCACGTGCCTCGGAAAGCATATAAAGCTGTTGGTCCTGCGCCTGATCTTTCGCCGATCGTGTCGGATTATCGTCCCATCGGATCATGAGAGTGAGGGAACAGAGAGTGCGCTTGTGTTTGCGCACACGATTGTGCACTATATTATCTCCTGCGCAGATGGCCAGTCTGCGATAAGATTGGCCGCCGTGACCGAAATTCGGTCTGGAGGACATTATTATTATATCTTCGATACAGGCAGAGGTGTATTTACTACCTACATCCGCATTTCATCAGCAGCTGTGTTAAGAGTCAAGCAATAAGAGTGACAGTATTGCCGATAACTGGGTACATTTTAAGACTTGCGTGACGTCCTGCAACTACATTTACTAACAGAACAATCCATAAGCACTTTGCCTGTTCAGATATATGTACCTAGATGTCAATTTATAATTATCCTTAAATTAATTCTACTTACGTTACGCTATGATTTTTTAATCCGTCTCCCGCACAAACATTTAAAGAAGCGTCACAAATAACACTCAGACTCGCTACAACGATATGTGGATCACACAAATTTTTGTCCCGTGGCGTGATCGAATCCAATTCTTGGCACAGTGGCAGTGGTTTACTTCACACCTCAAGCTGAATGAGGAAGCTTGGTGGTGTCCTCAGTCGTTGGACTGAGGTACTACCGCTCTTCTTTAGTAGATCGTAGTCAATCAAACGAGTTTACATTGTTACATTTACGTACAATTTTGGTTAAAAACCTTGAGTGTTTTTCTTGCTTTTGCTGGGTTTGCAGGCCCTTTAACAAGGTGTCAGCAGTTATCTACGGTATCGCTGTGTATTTGCACCTCGGGTATCATTCGCGTTGCCATCTACGATATACATAGAGAATGTAACTATTGCTGTTTTTGATCAACGTGGTCTCAATATTTAGGGTATTAAGAAATGGCTTTTCCACCCGCGTGGGACCTACATCAATAAAAAGGCTATATAGGTCCGTCCCCAGATTTTAAACTATCTCTGTAGGTACCAAACATCATCCAAATCGGTTAAGTAGTTTAGTCGTGACAAACAGAGTTACTTTAGAATTTATAATTATAGTAAGGATTTGTATGGCAGCAAAAGGGTTTAAATATGTCATTTCGTATTTATTTCATAATTCTAAATCAATAATGGATTAATCATGTGTAGGATACAATTAAGTTTGAACTTTATCACAATACAAATAAAACTACTTTTCATGGTACATTAATTTATTTGCTCTTCTTAATTAGTTCATACATTGTCGGCGTTTATCACAAGCATAATATTTAACTTAAGAATTAAGGTTAACAGTTAACAATAGAAATTTAGTTAAAATCGATAATAATAGAACTTAAGATGGACTTAACCCAAATAAAATACTTTTGATTTACAAACACCTGTATCCTCGAAGTAGATAAAATACTTTTGATTTACAATCACCTGTATATTAGGTATTTTGCAAACTATGTTTAAAAGCCTACGTTATAGGAAGTGAGCAAAAATGAACTGTCTGCCTGAGCGAGGTATCGAACCGGACTCGTCACAATTGATCGCGAAAATAAGCTTAAAAGACAAGCACTTTAAATTTAGTAACTAAAATTGTCAGATCGATTAAATAATACAAGAAATAAATTTACAACGTGACTAAAAGATACCCGGGCCAGGTCGGGATTTTACATAAAATAACCTTTGGTTTTAGGATTTAGATCTTTTTACGTTCTGACCGACACAGTCATGCATACTTACATGACCAAACAAAATGTGTCCAGCACGCCACAGTCACGACTACATAACAGACATTTAAACGCTAATAAATCTTATAAAACAGTATTGTTTTTCTTGTGTTGTTAATTATGTAGCTAGACTCATCCCAATTTATATTATGTAAATTGCTTACTATCTATTTTATCCATATTAGCATAAGATCACAAAAACGATGTAGGTATTAAAGGATGAACGACGCTTTTGCTTTTCTGACGTAGTGGTCAAAAGGATATTAAGGCTTTAGTTTTCCAAAATTATTGCTTGTTTCAGGCTGCTGACAAACCCATGTCGTAGTCTCTTTGACAGGCAAGTATATAGGCCATAATAACTATGCTACTTTTAACATTGACCATTGCCGATGTTCGTTTTTTGAATGCGCGATATAGTGACCAAACATTCCTTTGCTCATTTTCGGCTACCAGTACCAGCGACGCAAATATTTATGCTTTAAACTTTATAAAACCCTTTTGCCAGATTTCGTTATTTCTTTTTATTATAACAATAAATCGGCTCAAATCTTTGCTTGAATCTAGCTATTAAACTACACGTAACTTTAGTAAGATAGTAAACTTACTAACCGATCAATTTAAACGGTCAATGTTACTTTTTGACTCCGACTTCAAAGCAGATTCGCACTAACACAATGTAGGATCAATGTACCTACCTAATAAATAAATTGCCGATGATCGCTGTTAAAAGTAACATGTGTTCCATGACCATTATAAAATATATTTAAAACACTTAATTCTACATACGGTTGGTAACCATTAAACAATAGTCTTAAAAATTATTATTCTATATAGGTAAAAATATTTTTGTCAATGGTTTGTGTTGCCAGCTCTCTTAGGACAATAGCATAAAAACTTGCCAATTAATTATTGAGAGGCAAAGCGATAATTATAATAAATAAAAACCCAATTATTTATTATATTTATGGTACAGCCACTCTGAATAAGATATATACGGAACAACGTGCCATTTAAATGCCTACATCGAATATGCCATAATCCTAACTAATATTATAAATGCGAATGTGAGTTTTTATTACGCTGTCACGTCTTAACTTCTCGACCGATCATCATGAAATTTCGCATACGTGTTGTAAGAGAAACAGAAAAGGACATAGTGTACCTTTTATACAGAAAAAGTATTGTTCCCGAGGAATGGAAATTTATTGACATTGGCAACATTTAGTATTGTGGCAGAACATTTACTGTAACTCGTCAATTCTAGCTAAACAACTATTCCAAAACTTTATTAACGTGGACGTTTCATAACTTTCGATGACGCTAATAATCCAAAACGTTGTATACAACTATTGTTTATTAACGAAGTAAATACAATAGATGTATACAATATTTTAATGGAATATTGTACCGTATAGATATTTTTGAGGGTGACTATACGACACAGCAAGCTTCAGATTTGGTGGACAAGTACCTCACTACCCTGCAGAAGATTAACAAAGCTTGTGTTGTTTTCTTGTAGTGAGGAGGTCTACACGACTCCTTAAGGCTTTCTATACATGACTCCAGAGCCGCACCAGCTCCGGACCGCAATTCTGTGTATTCACATAACAACCGCATCGCTGCCGTAACGCAACCGCATCGCAGCCGCACCGTTGTTCCGCCTCGTTTATGCATTATATAAATGATTGAGTAATATAGCAACAGTCACAGTTCAGTATAGAATTGTCTGCGTAAGAATAGAATAAAATAGAATAGAATAACTTTATTTTCTTTATAACTTCATTCGTAATTGTTAGTTAGTTAGTTAGTTAGTTGGACGTGTGTTATCCGCACTTAGCCCTACAATTGGGCCATTGTGCGTAAGTAGCCGACGCGAAGTATTGTTCGGTTACTCATACCACCTCAGCTCCGTCCAGAATGATAATAAGGGACCGATGTCGCGCAGTACCTCTTTCATCGTTTCTGGACTGTTTAGGAGTTTCGCCCGTTGGTTGCTCACGCTTTTGCAATGTAGGAGCACGTGAGCCGATGTCTCCTCGGTTTCCATGCAGCCTCTACATAAAGGACTGTCAGTGATGCCGATGTTGAACAGGTGTTTGTTAAGTGAGCAGTGGCCCGTTATTATACCCACTAGGTGGCGTAGGTTTTTCCTTGTGGAACGTAGCAGTCTGCGTGACAGATGCCTGTCCAAGGATGGAAGGGCTTCCTTCGTCTGTCTACATTCTTTTGTTTCTGTCCACTGTTTTTCGTGTAGTTTTGTGGTTCTATCGCATAACCATGTTTTGAGTTGGCAGAAGGGTATCGGGACAATCGGTTCGGGTCCTACCATTTTGATGTTCGATCCTCTCTTTGCCAGTTGGTCTGCAGCATCATTGCCATAAGAGTTGCTGTGACCGCGTATCCACTGCAACGTTACCCGATTTTTTGTTGCAATACTTTGCAGCTCACGGTGACACTCCAGGATGAGTCCACTGTTGAAGCAGTTGCTCTTAAGAGCTTGTAGTACTGCGGCGCTATCCGAGATAATGCGTATTGACTTATCGCTTATACCTCTTGATGTAACCGCTGTTGCGGCCCGGGTAATCCCAACACATTCTGCCTGGAAGATAGTGTTGAGGTTTCCCAGGGTCGTTGAGTAATTGATGTTTAGGTCGTGGGAGAAGACTCCGACTCCTGTTCCTGATTTTGTTTTGGATCCATCCGTGTATATTCTCATTTCATGTGTGCCAGAGCTATCTTTAGGTTCTTCATGAAGTTGGATGTGGTATTTTTTGTCAAAGACAAAGGTTTTTGGGATGATATCACATGTCGCCTCATTCGTAATTGTAAAGACGTCCTGTTCTTATTGTAATATCATGTTACTAGCACAAAAAGGAAAGTTTACTTACTAACTTACTTCATTTACAAACAAAGCAAGCACTGTGGCACTGCGCATCGTGCAATATACACAAAGTAGCGGCGCAGCGACGTTTCGACGCTTACATGGCTGGCGGTGCCGGTGCGGAGCGGTTGCGTTGCGGTTACGGTGCGGTTGCGATGCGATTGCGGTGCGGGCCTTATTTGATAATTCATTCGTATACATAGTATTGCGATCCGGTGTCAATGCGGCAACGGCGGCATGTATATGAAACCTAGAGAGGCAATATGATGACAGCAGGGTATATACCTAAATATTTGTTTGTTCGTTCGTATCTCATTGATCGAATTATAATAAAATTTGGTAAGTTGTGTGTCACACGATTATGTATACAAAAGGGTTACAAAAAAAATAGGTTACTAGCAATTTTCATATTAAACCTCTCCGTCTAAGCGAGAATGCTTGTGGGTTCACGTCGGTAGTGCAACAATTAGAATTCGAACCCACGACCTTTTAATCGCAAGTCCAATACGTTATCCATTGAGCTACAGCCGCTAACTATACTTCAAATTGACATTTAAGACACATTGCAACGCATATTGAGCACAACTAGTCTTACATAAAATAATATTTAAATATACTTTACTTAAACTATATTGTCATATATTATATTAAAATAAAGTAATACATAAGCACCTTATAGTACATACATAGTCTTACGCCTAAGTCCCCAAAGGGACAGGCAGAGGTGTATCGCGCCAACATTTCGTCAGGAACTTTAGAGGGCGAAACTATTGTCTATCGGGCTGTCAAAATCCGTGCTTCTACTGATACATTCTTGTTAGACAAACCTGAATACTTAGCTTGAGCTCGGAATCAAACCCGAATCCGAGCAGTCAGTACTTATCCTAATGTTACATTAAACTTAATTTGATCACTCTCTAATAAGCACAAGATGGTGTCTCTTTTTGGTAGCAAAAGAGTTAGGGTAGCAAGCCGCTCTATCAAAAATACTTTGGTTTAGGAAATTTACAGTATATTTATGGGAACAGACCATATACATTTTTCGCCAATTATAAATTGCATTTAGCTGATTCCCGAACTTATGCTGTTACCAAAAAGTTTCTTGGTTAAACATTCAATGAAAACATCAAATGGTTTAGTTTATGATAATTATGTATGTTTCAACAGTCATTCACGACTCTTAAATAAATGTGACCACTCATTACTAACCTAGGCCTGCTACACTATCTCTTTTGCTGTATATACAAAAATTCCTACGCATATTTTTGGGCAATTTTATCAGTCACATATTTACATTCACCCCAAAGTTCATACTTTCATACTTACGTTGGTCACCCACTTATTGATACACCCAATACGTTTGTTCGTGTGGTATACCCTATCTTTTTTGCCGCATATACATAAATTCTTAGGCATATTTTTGACCATATTTATCTGTTACAAATACATTTTACTGTTACAACAGTGTTTGTTAGTGTGGCCTGCTACCCAATCTCTTTTGCCGCATACACATACATTCTTAGGCATATTTTTCAGTCACTTATACAAACTTTACCTAGAAGATATACTTCATTCTCTAGTGGATCTTTGGATTGTAAACGATCACAGCCATATCTTAACTGAGAAGACACCATCAGCACAAAAGGTAACATTGGGGCTCAGAAACACCAGTGAGGTATCATGAGGACCAGTCCTGGAGTTGCCTAATGTGCCAGTGCTAAGATCGTTGATTAAGAGTAATATTGGAAAAAAGGTACTGCAGTTACAAGGTTATCAGCAGTACATGATGGCTGGCAGCAGTAGAGTCTCTCAGACAATCTGGTTTCTTTAGCCGGTAGCTAAGATCATCAAAGAACTGCATGATTGGATTGGAATTAGAAGGTATGCAACAGTTCCCGGTGGGTAGCCGCGTTAGGATCGTCAACTGTGAGCACCAGGTTGAAGCTAAGGAACATGGCTGCAGCAGAGCAAATGTGCCACACGTCGTGGGAGTCAAACAGCTGGAGAGATGTGCAGGCGCCGTTGTACCGACGGGACTGCGCCGGGGTTTGCTGCAAAACGTATATATAATATGGTAGCGAGTTTTAAAACTATTGTGTTACAATCGGTTAATGAATTAGGGTTTGTATACTAATACCATTTGTAATTAAGTCAAAAGTAAAATTATAAGTATAGTATCACAATCCTTGACTTCACGCATACGTTTTCTTTATGGTTATGTAGCCTGATACCCTAACTTAATTACCGACTGTCATATCTGAATGCACAAGTATAGTCCGATGCAAACTTAATGGCGGCTCTGAACATCGTACGAGTCATTGCGCAGAACCCAATATTAGGTGTCAGCGGGACGTAGCGGCACGGGGCGGCAGGGCACCTCCCCGCCCGCCTTTTCTTTCACCCGCACTTGCCCTTCGCGCCTTGTATTTAGTGTGTGAGTTATATCCGTATACTGCCTACACCTACCTACCTGCGCACACCTGCACTCGCAGCTAACTTCCGAGCCGCCATTAAGTTTGCATTTAACTGTAACGAACGTGAAACTGTTTTACTACTTGTAAAAGGATGACTAGCAATTTGGGTGTTCTTAGAATGTTGAGAGAAACCTCTGCGTTTGGACACTCGTGAAGTTCCAGTGAAAGTTAATAGTAACCTGCGACAAAGTGCGTCCACGCATATATTATTAGCCCTTTATATAAACTGCCCCACTGCTGGACACGGGCCTCTTCGCCGTATGAAAAAGATAAGGCCATAGTCCACAACGCTGGCCCAGTGCGGGTTGGCAAATTTTACATATGTATGTATCTTTGTAAACATTATGGTTAACACTCAGACATGCAGGTTTCCTCAAGATGCTTTCCTTTACCGTTAAAGCGAGCGATAATTAATTATTCAATACGCACATTACTAAGTTTTTTTTATAGTCCTGTTGGTATAACTTCTGTGTCGCGGGGGACTTTACAAACATTCAAACAATGGACACAAAGAACACCCAGACTGGGCACAAGCATTTATAGATCACACAAATTTTGTCTCGTGTGGGATTCGAACCCACAACACTTGGCGCATTGGCACTGTAGTCAAAGTCAGAGGTATGTACCTTGGGGTTAAACTAGAGACCTCTGCGTTGCAGTCCAACGGTCTACCACTAGGCTATCCCTGCTTTCCCGTCTATACTTACCGACCACTTAGACTTTAGAAATGCATTCAAAGTCAGAGGTATGTAACTTGGGTTAAACTAGAGACCTCTGCGTGGCAGTCCACAGGTCCAAGGTCGACCTCTGCGTGTCAGTTCAACAGTCCAAGATCTACGTATTCCTGTGTCTACTTACCGACCACTTGGTATTGGACTATAGGAACAGCTTCAAGTCTGTAAACCAGGCCACGTTTGCCAGGACGAAGTAGAGCCTACCAGTAGGCTATCCCTGTATTCCCGTGTCTACTTACCGAGTACTTGGTATTGGACTGTAGGAACAGCTTCAAGGCAGTAAACCAGGCCACGTGTGCCAGCACGGCGTAGAGCCTACCACGAGGCTATCCCTGTATTCCCGTGTCTACTTACCGACCACTTGGTATTGGACTGTAGGAACAGCTTCAAGGCAGTAAACCAGGCCACGTGTGCCAGCACGAAGTAGAGCCACGTGTAGATGGCTATCCTCTCTTTGTGTACCACCTTCATGGCGATGTAGAACAGAGTATACATGATAGCGTTGCCCATTAGGATGGCCAGGAGTTGGCGCGCGAAGTCTTTGTTGTGTTCGTATGTGCTGGAAGGAAAATTATTTCTATAATGTTGTCTTACGTTTACACGAACGTTATACATTGAAATTAATCTACTTTCAACGGATTTTATCGCGTTATTTACTACTTAAATAATTAAGCAAATTGTAATCGCCATATGTACCCACAGGACAGGCTTTGCCTAGCGTAGGAACGATGGATATGGCGTATAGATTATATTTTTATTAATTAATTAATTTTATTAATTAATTTAAATAGCTCAAATACCTAGTAGAAAAGTTTTACAATAGTAGCGTAATTATTTCAATATTCCTAATCCTAACTTGCCTTACTAATATTATAAATGCGAATGTGAGTTTGTTTGTTAAGCTTTCACGCCATAACTACTCGGCCGATTATCATGAAATTTCGTATACACGTTGTCAGGGGTATAGAAAAGCACATAGGGTACCTTTCATCCAGAAAAAAAATACTTATGTGCAAGGGATACAAATTGAAATTTACATTAATGCGCAATAACCCGTCTACATGCGAAAAATAATAATCAATCTAGGAATTCAATAACAATTGGAAACTGTGGGTCGTAAGAAAATATACGTATAGAAAGCTATTACTCACCTGTATATGGCCAATGACCAGTTAGCGATATTAGCCAGCGCTATGAGCAGTGCCCGCATGGGGTGAGCTGGACGCAGCGCGTTAAGGCCACTCGCACGCAGACTGGCCACTCCTCGGCTCAGTGCCGACCATTCTGTGTGCACAAAATGTTACATGAACATAAAATAATAACAGTTTTATGTACATATGAAGGACTATAGGCTAATCCTTCTCACTGTGAGAAGGATTAGCCTATAGTCCACCACGCTGGCCTAGTGCGGGTTCAGACTTCACATATCTTCGAGAACATTACGGAGAACTCTCGGATATGCAGGTTTCCTCATAATGTTTTCCTTCACCGTTAAAGCAAGCGATATTTAACTATATTTAATACGCATATAACTTCGAAAAGTCAGAGATGCGCGCCTTGGGTTCGAACTTGAGACCTCTGCGTGGCAGTCCAACCGTTTTCCACTAGGCTATCGCTGGTTACTGTCATAATATTATTGTAAGGGGAAATCCACCTTATTGTTTCATGATGTTCAAATGAAACTTAACTGTAGGGTTGTAGACTAAATTTTTGGCTGACTATACATGAATTTCACAATAATGAATGATAATTAAAACAAAATAAAGCAAAACTAAATAAAATGTGAAGAAAATATAAACTAACTAAAATATCATCACGCCTTTTAATTCTAAGGAGGTACGCAGAGGTGTAGTACAGCCTGAATGCCAACTACCTCGGTAGTACAACGGTAATTAATGACTGGAGGTGCAAGAGGTCTCGTGTGCGATTTATCGATATAGTGTTATTGGTATTTTATCTCAAGATATTTTCGGTGGCATCAGGGAGTCTAGATTTAGTGGCCGGTAGACGTCAACACTGCGAAATCCAGGAATCGAGGAAGTCACCATCATCGCCATGCTTTATTTTTGTTTTTGGCAAAGACAGCTCTAGCGCTAGGAGATTTTGCGTGATGGGAGACTTTACAAACAACACCCACTTGGCACAAATATTGTTGGATCACACAAATTATTTTCCTGTGGGGATGAACCGACTACACTCGGAGCAGTACTAGAAGCGCGGCGACCACTAAACTACTGTTGTATCTGTGCAGTATAGTGAAAACATGGCCTTTGATATTACTTAATTCTTGATCAGATCGGAGACGTTCTGGACAAAGGCCAGGTTAAGAACACCTTGAACTGACGGGCGTGTATGAAGAATGTGATGAAAGTGAATGAAGCCAGAGAAGTGTGTCAGGATCGAAGCAAATGGAAATCCGTAGTCTCTGCCTACCCCTCTGGGAAACAGGCGTGAATCTATGTATGTATGTATGATATTACTTAACAATAGTGTATCTTTCTACTATTAATAGTACTGCCAAAGATTTATAACTTCCACAATCAAATTTCTCCATCTTTTATAATACACACATCGACAGAATCTAGGGATATTTTATATTTCATCAAATATCAAAAAATCTATGAAGAATTGTCTAATATAGTAAATGGAAGAATGATAGCTTATTTTAAGGTCTTTCAATAAAATTTAAAAAGCATTTCTTGATTTTTTTTGTTTTAAATCAAAATGTTAATATTTTTAATCGCCGTAGAATATTAGTATGATAAAAAAACATCATGTTATGGTTTGCGAAGGTTATTTCTCAAAACAGAATGCAATGATTCGCTTACAGTGAGAAATACCAGTTTAACTTGAAACGAATATGAGAACAGTCGTGGTGGGTAATTTGAATTCCTTATTACAATAATAATAGCACTAGTTAGGAGTAAGCAAGTATACATTACAAACAAATTATATTTTATAATGTGGGTAAATTGAAAACAAGGTTTTAAGTTTCTATTACGTATAGAATAACAATTGCTATCATACTTAATTAATAAAATACAAAATATATATTTTTCTATTCGTTTAGTTTAGAACTGATATAAATATTTAAATAAATTTTTTAATGATGTAATATTTTAAATTCTTTTTAAAACTGCGCCGTGCGTAATATCGTGCGACGCATATTATAAAATAGAATTATTAATTATCAGTGTTGCCACCTTTTACATTAATTACATATCGACATCAATTGTTTATACCTAAAATTAAATTATCAATGTCTTGCTGTGGTATGAGGTCCCATGTTTTTTGCAAGTGTTCGTAAAGTTGTTGTCCCCCGTCAAATTTGGCGAAAAATCTCTCAAAGCTTTTCGTAACATGTCCCAGGCATGCTCGATAGGATTTAAGACTGCGCCGAGCGTAAGTCAGTTAATGACAGAGCTCGTGCGGCACATATTCAAATCGGCGCGCGGCCGCCATAGTAAAATTGTATGGAGGATTTGAAGTGCTTTTTGATAAATATGTATCTTTATTGTCAACCAATAACTTAAATATTTGGGACGGACAAATTGTAATATAACTATTTATGCTTCGTTTAAGCTGTAAAATAGGATAGATTTCTACTGCTATAATCTAAAATCACATAACACGAGCATACGCTTTTGCATTTTATGTAATTTTGTAGGCGAAAATACTAATTATTTTAAGTTTTTTACACGGAGCAATTGTAAATACACTAATTGTCATGGTAAATGTATATTTTATATTTGTATTAAACTAAAAGTTTTGGTTTTATTCAGTTAACTGAGACCGCCTGCTTTGGCACATTTCGCTCGGCACAGTCTTAAGTCGGGCCACTGTGTAGGCCAATCCAATACTTGAATATCGTGGTCTCGGAGAGCGGCCGACACCAGCCGCGCCGTATGGGAAGAAGTATTATCGTGCATGAGTAGAAATTCCTGGCCAATTTGGATTGTGTGTGGGATAATAACAAGCTCTTTTACCTCCTCGTGGTATTTTTGTGCAGTCGTGCTGCCTTGGATCCAAACGAGCTGGGTTTGTCCGCCAAGAGGAATTCTTGCCGACACCATGATTATCCCGCCTTGGTATGAGTGGATCTCCTGAGGGTGCCGTAGACGGCTAAATCTCCCTGGAGTTGTCCAAACGCGTGTTCTTTGTGAATCCGGATGAAAACCAAACCGGGACTCATCGGTGAACAGCACTAAAGACCATTGTTCGTCATTCTATGCTCCCGAGCCCACGAAAGCCGCCCACGTCGCAATGCTGGAACACGTAGTGGTCTTCAAGCATGAAGACCAATTTCATGCAACCTCCTTCGCAGGGTTTGGTCGCTTACCAGTAGCTGGTGGTCCTCCGTACTGGTGGTACTCCGTAGAGACTTTGTACTAGTTGCATCGCTGTGATATTGGGTTGTCTTCTGGCGGTCATTTGGATAAATCGATCCTGTCTTTGCGTAGTAACACGATATCTACCCGTGTGCCTTTCAGCCACATCCCCAGTACTGCGATAACGTGACTACACCCTTTATATCACGTTTAAGCTGGTGTGTAGACTACAACGACGACTATTAAAAAAATTTTAAACCATAAAGTCGTAAATAATTTAGGATTAAGGTATCCCTAGATTCTGTTGATGTGTGTATTAGTATGACCAGTGAAACTCACCCATTTTGAACTTGCCAGTGTAATATATCTTCAAGGTGAGCACAAAGCAGGTCAGCAGATGCAGTATAGTGAACAACACGGAGAAGTACACGCTCGGGAATAGAATCCCGAACAGACCTGCAACAGAGATAGTAATTAACCACGAAATAATACGACCAACATGACAAAATGACTATAGGTAGCGTCGACAGTAAATTTAGTATAGGCGTGACACTACATACCGTTTTTCCATTAAAATAAAACACAAGGGTTGTTTTAAGACGCTCTATTAGTCATAGGTATGATGACAGGGTTAAAAATAAGTGATTCTAATTAGTCCATATATCAGATTAGCAAAAAATATTGGACGCCTATTTTATGTTTAAACCCAACAATAAAAATTTACTAAGGTAATACAACGCATTAAAGTTAGGGAGAGGGGCTAGTGATGTCACTGTTTTGTAAAATTTGTACCGACAAGTGACGTAACACGAAATTAAAACGCGTTGTTTTTAGTTTGCGGGACATAAGAAAAATACATGTCCAATATGTTTAGTCATCACGCCTATTTTGGGTGTTAATCAACTCTTTCTTTCTCCTTTATGGATATAACCGTGTGATATATGATATATATTATAACTGTGTGTTTATGGAACTAAAACAAATATATTTTTTGCTTTTTAATTTTTTTAAGGCGTGTAGTGATTAATTTTCGCGATACGCGAGATACTTTACAAACACTTAGACAACGAACTCAGACAATCTTTTTAAGGATCACACTTATCAATTTTTGTGCCGTGGTGGAAACTCACAACTAGAGCGCCGTAGTCATAGCGAGGCGTCCACTGTAGCCAATAAGCCAATGGCTTATTTATTGCCAATACTATATAGCCTAAATATGGCTAGCTTTACCCATTAACTGGCCTGCTGGCTTCATCCTTTCTTTTCCATGGTGGTAGAATTTGAAGTAGGAAAGCCATATCAACCATTGAGTGGCCCGCTGGCTTCATGGAATTCTACCTTCATAGAAAAGTGACGACTTTTCCATGAAGGTATATTTCCATGAAGTTGGAAGGTACCCTCACCTAGAGTCATGACGAAGGCGATGACCATGAAAGTGGTGTGCGCGCTGGGAATGATGTCTGAATGTCTGTTCTGGTACAGTTTGATCATCACCAGCACGGCTATCACGTACATGAACGACGAATCTGTAATCAGAAGAAATCGCCAGCTGTGAGAAGATCACCAGAAGAGGTTTTCTTATTCACTTTTTATAGATGCTTGCTAGGTATGTGAACGATCGTGTGGCGGACAAAGTGCTGTTTTAGTTTATATATACATATATTATATTAGTAATGGAAAAATTGTTTAATAATTCGATGGTTCGATTCTAATCCGAAATTAGTCATTAGGTTTTTGTTATATGAAAACTCGGTAACAGGAGGATTTGAAAATGTGCTCGGCCGACGACATTTCATTCGCAACCTATTGTAAATAAATGCATACCTACATGATTCTACATGGTATCTTAAATGTAGTATGCTGAATGTTTATATAATCTATATATTTATTTATTTGGGATAACAAACAGACACATACAATTCTTAAATTAAATAATTTACAAAAAAAGATGGTGGTAAGTATGTACCTCACAACGCTATCCACATGTTAGAATATTAACCTCTCAATTCTTGGAATGCCAAAAATAATTGCAATCCTATTGTGTCTGGGTGCCAGCGTGCCGTAGATTAGTATGTGTAAGCATGTTGCGAAGGGATAAGTGTGTGATAACATAGTTACAGTTTATATAAGAAAGCTAACTAATATAAAAACAATGGTTTTAAATTCCAATTCATTATTTTATTTTAAACAGTTGTCAAAATAATGAAATTATGATTTCAATTTCATTAATGAAGCTATTTCATCCACTTAGCGTTGTATGTGATATACGATACATACCAAACTGAAAGTTCATCTTGTTAGGACAGAGGTGGTAGCTAGCTGACAGCAGACCTTCCATTATAAGGCCCAGCCCCATGGAGTACAGAAGACCGAAGTGCTGAGGGATGCCCATGTCCTGGAACACACCACAATTAAAGGAAAACCTTAATATTACCTCAGTAGTGCGGTAACACACGGCACACCGAGAACCGTTATTTTGTCAGAATCGGCACTGATTGTTCCAATGTGTTCGCGACGGAAAAAGGCGTGCGACAGGGTTGCATCCTATCCCCGGCTCTGTTCAATATATACGGGAAATACATCATCCGGAAGGTGAATCAATCCGAAATTCATATCAATCCGAAAATGATATCGAATCTCGGATATGCCGACGACACGACCATCCTCGCTACATCTGTGGAGGACATGCAGGAGCTGTTTCAGAGACTCGAGTCCGAAAGCAATAACATGGGTCTCGCAGTATACAGGAGCAAGACGAAGATAATGGTGGTAGATCGTGCCAGAAAACTCTCCAACACCAGACATCATCCCAGGGATCGACGTTGTGGACCATTATCTGTATCTGGGTGCACAAATTTATAACGACGGCAGTTGTGTACCGGAGATAAAGAAGCGTATTGGAATGGCTAGGGACGGTATGACCCGACTTAATAACATCTGGAAAAAGAGGGGAATAACCATTAACACCAAAGTCCGGTTAATACGCTCTTTAATATTCCCAATATTCATGTACGGAGTGGAAACGTGGACGGTACTGGCTCGAGAAAGGCAGAAAATTGATGCATTCGAGATGTGGTGCTGGAGGCGTATGCTGCGGATACCGTGGACTGCCAAACGCACCTATGCATCGATTCTTGCGCAGCTTGGAATAAAAATCTGCGTATCCACAATTTGTCAGCAGCGCATTTTGACATACTTCGGCCACATAGTACGGAGAAGAGATGAGAACCTCGAAAAACTGATCGTAGTTGGGAACACGGAGGGCAAAAGAGCTCGAGGATGATCCCCAACCAGATGGACCGATCAAGTAAAGCACTTATCTTCAACCAAACTCAGCTCGGTGGTCAGAAGTGCCATGAACAGGAACCGATAGAGGCAAATCGTTTGATCCAAGTGTGGACTATCCAACGATGATCACGATCCTCAAACTTGAGGAACCGACCATAGAGAGAGAGTGCGGTAATCTCGGATTCTTTATCCAAGTTACTCAATTGTACTAAGGTTTTCTGCCAAGAAATTCTCAATCGTAGCTCGGCATAAGATAGTTAGAGTTTCATTCCCGGGTCGGACAAGTGTTATAAGGTTTTCTATCCAGAAATATATTGTAGCTGTAGCTCTGTAGAAGTTTGAAAGTTCTTATGATCCGAAGCAGTATTACTCTACCTTGGCCTGCTTATAACTCCTGGCCTGTCTGTACCGCACCTGGCCTATAAACACCGCCCCTAGTGCCACGTACCCTATGTTCGAGTATACATGGTTGAAGTCAGATAGGAAGCCCAGGGGATGAGCGCAGAGGAAGTTATAGTAGCATAGGTCTTGGTCTCCAGTTTGGAATACCATCTGTAAGAGAAAAAGTAATGCAATTGTTATGGTGTATATAGCAGCGATAGCCTAATGGTAGACCGTTGGACTGCCACGCAGAGGTCTCAAGTTCAATCCCAAGACACGCACCTCTGATTTTTCGAAGTCATGTGCGTAGAAATAGTTAATTATCTAGTTTAATATACAGGGTGTCCCAGAAGTCTGGGCGACAAGCTAAGTACATACATCCTTTAATTTGTTATGTAGTCGTGACCGTGGCGTGCTGGACATATTTTGCTTTGTCATGTATACATGACTGTGGCGGTCAGAAGGTTAACATGCCCATGGCGCATAAATGAACTAAGCACCATTTTTTTTATATGTCGTCTCCCGTACTTAGTATAAATCCTGTGTCGCAAGGAGCTTCACAAACATTGAAACAAAGAACCCCTATACTCGGAACAACCATTTGTGGATCACACAAATCTTTGTCCCGTTTGAGTTGCGAGTGAGGGGCGAGGCGGGCCCTTAAACCAGTAAGCCATCCGTGCAGTCAAAATATATTATCAGCCTTGTTTACACGATGACAGGTTTTTAAAGCACAGGAATATAAACTTGGTTCAAAAATATCTTGTGTCAATAGGCATTTCTTGGGTTTTAGAGTTAAAAACTGTTATTCAACAGTTGTCCGTCCGTCCGTCTCTTACACAACTTTCACTCAAGAACCGTAAGAGCTAGAGACTCGCAGTCAACGCCATTCGACTCAACATAGTCGATATATCCCCGAAATGACTATGAACTTTGACCTCAGACCTCAAGGTCACGTGGTATCACGTGACCTTTGCATATTACTTGAAAAATTTTTCGAATCCAAGATTTACGGCAATTCATTGCCGTTTCTCACTTGTTCTGTTATGAAAGCCTTAGCATTATAGTGTCTAAAATATACACCGGTAACGGCATAGACATATCTGGCAAAATGACAGAGAAATTTACCGCTGCCTACCTCTTCAGGGGTATTAAGACTTGATTCTAAATACACTTACCTTCTGATATGTAAACAGTAGCTGTACGACAGGTAACGCGTATACCACAGCGACCGTCAGGGCGCCCCAGAAGTACCTACAATAACAGCATACAATGATATCTTCTTGACTGTAAAGCAAACCCTGCATATTTGTCTGGCTTGCCTTAAAATATTTGATATTGAATGTTATAAATGCGAATGTGAGTTTGTTTGTTACCCTTTCACGCCTTAACTACTCCACCGATTGTCATGAAATTTCGCATATACGTTGCCAGGGGAACAGAAAAGAACATAGGTCTTTCGTCCAGAAACTTACTTTTTGTAACCTAATATACGTTTAAGTGAGCGAAGCCGCGGGCAAAATCTATTATCTATAGTCTATACTAATATTATAAAGCTGAAGAGTTTGTTTGTTTGTTTGAACGCGATAATCTCAGGAATAACTGAGTCAAATTGAAAAATTCCTTTAGTGTTAGGTAGGCCATTTAACGAGGAAGGCTATAGGCTATATAACATCACGCTATGACCAATAGAAGCGGAGCAGCAATGAAAAATGTTGCGAAAACGGGAAAAAATCTCCTATATGAAGCAGACGAAGTTGCGCGGGTCAGCTAGTATTAATATATACGTCGTAGCCAGATCTACAAATTGATCACTCCATGAAGTGGCCAACCATTTCATGTCATGATTGTATTTCATAAAAACAAAAATATAATATTATAGCGACACTGCTGACGCTTTAGTTTTGTATAGTCAGGCGTAAATATACAGTATGCGCCGCGTGGCAGTCGTCTCCCCGCAATCACACAGTTAGGTCGTAGCTCGATACGTATATATTTATACAAACTGACCCGCGCAACTTCGTCTGCTTCACATAAGAGAATTTGCCCCGTTTTTGCAACATTTTGCATTTATGCGTCGAACGAAACATCAACGAAAAATGTTGCAAAGCTGGGGATAATTCTCTTATGTGAAGCAGATGACGTTGCGTAGGTCAGCTAGTAATATTATATTATAGACATTTTTGACACCTATGCTGGTCAAAAAGGAAAAGACTTGTAACAGTACGTACCTATCAGATCTCCTGGCCAGGGTTTCAGGCGGAGCCCGGGTCAGCTTTAACACAGTCAACGGATGAGCGCGAGACCATTGTTCTTCTGCTGTAAGGCAATAGATCAATGTATTAGATTAAACTACGGACTACAATCATGCCTTGTCTTAATTATTTATGTACATGTAAGTGGGTGCTCCTATTTGCCATACTGCTGTTTTAGAGGCTACCATCAAATTTGATTAAATGCTTGAGTATGTTAAGTAATAGTTCATGGAGAAATGGTTGCAGCACCTTACAGCTCTTAAGATTTTTAAACAAAACCTTGGCGATTAAAAAGAGTGGCCATGAGTTTCTTGCCCGTTCTTCTCACGAGCCCTACATCCTGAACTTGCTTGCCTTGCTGAACGTGGCAGTGAATCTAAATTTACAGAAAAAATGTAGTTTAACTTTGACATTCATAAGTGTTACCTTGTAACCTAATCTGACTAAATATATTTTGAATTTTTGATTTTTTTATGTATTAGTGAATGCAACTGATCTGCATAAAGACGCCGGTTCGATTGCCGGGTTAGGCAACATGTTATCTCAACACTTGACGCTTTGGCATTGAAAAGGCTACCATTTAAACTGCTGTTCCATCTGTAAAGTCAACCTATATAATGTCCTCTAGACCGCACTTCAGTTAAGGCGACCAATCTTTATAGAGACTGGCCATCTGCTCAGGAGATATTACAGTGCACAAACACAAGTGCACTCTCTGAACCCTCATGATCCGATGGGACGTCACCGACACGACCGGCGAGAGATCAAGCGCAGGACCAACGGCGACACGTGCGCACCGAGAAACGGAGGTTTGTGAACCCGGAAACTTTCCAACTCCCAGCCGCAGAAAAACACAATAGCTTTTTGTTGGCCCGACCCGGGATTCGAACCCGAGACCTCATGTACAGCAGTCACATTCTTTACCGCTTCGCCACGGAAGTAGTCATAGTAGTAGATATCGATTAGACTGTATGAAGTTAATAAATCGATAAATCAAATGCTTTATCTAAATGAAAATATTGTATACAATGTTTGTCGCCGTTTTCCATTGTAGGGGGGCTATACTATGTGACAAGAATATAAAGAATATAGAATGTGAAGAGCAGTGATAGCTCAGTGGGGAGACCAACAGACTGCAATGCAGAGGATCCCGGAGTTCGAACCCACGTCGTGCACTTCTGACTTTCGGAAGTTATATGACTTTTCGAAATTATGTGCGTATTGATTGACAATTATCGTCTGCTCCGTGGCTCGGAGAGCACGTTAAGCCGTCGGTCTCGGCTGCCATGAACATCTATGGCAGTCATTATTGGGAGAGTGTCGACACAAAAGATCCCACTGGGTCGAAGTGTCGCCGGTCTGCACTGACTGGCCCCCACATAAGATATAAACATACATACTATGTGACGCTTAAATATGACCACACCTTTTTGTTACACGCTGTACAGTATGTGGCTGTCTAGATTTAGTATTTTTATAAAAATTACTAGCAATTTGGGTTTCAAATTACCAGTATTCTTGTTAACCCCTACAGCTAAGATCGAATGCTTGTGTTAAAAGTGAGTTCCCGTCGGTACTGCAATGCGAACTCGCGACCTCTCGATCGCAAGTCCATTGGGTTACGCTTATGGATATTATGTACCTATATCTATACTCTATTCAAATAGGCTTGAGACAAAAGGTAAACAAAGAAAGTAATGTTTCTCAATCAAATGTGCACTCTCGTATCAACAAGTTGACAGGGAATGAAAATGACGGCTATAACCCGACTTATAACAAAATGATACATTCACTACAGAACATTTGTACTAGCCGTACTTTTTGATTTAGCGGTATTATAATGCGTTCTAACTTTGAGAATCATTACATTTTTATGTCACTTTTTTAAACTAGGGTATCTAAAATTCTCGTAAAATAATTAAGTAAAAGAATTTAATACATTGAAATGTTATGTATTTTAATATGTCTTCTCCCTAGTCTTTATTATTCCCAAGTCACTTGGGGTCGGCTTTTCTAGTCTAACCGGATTTGACTGGATATCAGTTACATAATATTGTCTTCTATTTACGCGAATATTATTCATTGAAATTAAACTGCTATATACGGATTTTATCGCGTTGTTTATTTGACACTTTATTACAAAATTTTGAAAATTGTTACACTTCTACTACTATTAAACTTTACTAATTTTTAAGCTAATTAAATTATTATTAAACTATTTAGATTTAATTTATTTTTACACTTTCCCCGACGTTTCGGTTGCTTTTCAGCAGCCATGGTCACGGGGAGACTAAGATGGCAGTTGTCTCAATGTTCCAGTGTAGTTATTTCAAAGTACCCGAACATAATTTAATCATTGGTGTTTCTATTTACGCAGAATGAGCTCAAAGTATCATGAAGTCTAGCTGTGGTTTGCTTCTTCTTGGGTTTGACTATTTTTATTACTGGATCCCAAGCTGGTGGTGGATGGATGGTTGGAATGTAACACCAGCTTGGGATCCAGTAATAAAAATAGTCAAACCCAAGAAGAAGCAAACCACAGCTAGACTTCATGATACTTTGAGCTCATTCTGCGTAAATAGAAACACCAATGAACAAATTATGTTCGGGTACTTTGAAATAACTACACTGGAACATTGAGACAACTGCCATCTTAGTCTCCCCGTGACCATGGCTGCTGAAAAGCAACCGAAACGTCGGGGAAAGTGTAAAAATAAATTAAATCTAAATAGTTTAATAATAATTTAATTAGCTTAAAAATTAGTAAAGTTTAATAGTAGTAGAAGTGTAACAATTTTCAAAATTTTGTAATAAAGTGTCAAATAAACAACGCGATAAAATCCGTATATAGCAGTTTAATTTCAATGGATATCAGTTTTTACACGGAGCGGCTGCCGCCTGACCTCCGCAACCCGAAGGCTAACGATACCCTAAGACTAGACCAGTGTCAGGATATTAGAGGGTACTGACTTTCCCAATAACGACTGCCATAGACGTTCACGGCAGCCGGGACCGACGGCTTAACGTGCTCTGCGAGGCACGGAGTAGGCGATAATTGTCAATTAATACGCACGTAATTTCTAAAAGTCATATAACTTCTAAAGTCAGAGGTGCGCGACGTGGGTTCGAACCCGAGACCCTCTGCATTGCAGTCTGTTGGTCTCCCCACTGAGCTATCGCTGTATGTATCTTAATATGTAATACATTGAATTTTAGTATATATGTTGCTTTTACTGCCACGCAGAGCTCTCAATTGTTCTAAGTCATGTGCGTAGAAATAGCTAATTATCTAGTTTAATATACAGGGTGTCCCAGAAGTCGACGTCAAGCAGTAGTACAATATATTTATAAATATTATATTTTAGCTAGTTTATTGACTTTTGTCTGACTTTATAATATTCACAGTCAAACGTGACGTATTAAATAACCTTTTTTATTGTTTGTTTACATTTTGTCTCAAGACGAAATGAATAGAGTATAGTTTTGGCCGGACTATAATATGGTCGTTGTTTTTGCTACCTTATGTGCATAGAGTAGATGTTATTATTTTCCATGCCTGATGTTAGAAGCTACGACTAAAACTATCAATTTATTTGTAAAGTATTCTTTCGCACTAGGTATAAGTCCTGTGTCGCGGGGGACTTTACAAACATTCAAAACAACGGACACAAAGAACACACAGACTAAGAACAAACATCTCAGAGTCGCAAAAAAATCGCCTCGCCACTGCTGCCACTTCGGGTGTTGTCGGTTCGATACCCACACGGGACCAAAAATTTAAGTGATCCACAAATAGTTGTTCCTTGTCTGGATGTTCTTTGTGTCCGTTGTTTGGATGTTTGTAAAGTTCTCCGCGATACAGGATTTATTACCAGTGCGAGAGTTGTCTTTAGTAAAAAAGGGGGCCCTTTAAAAATTGCAGATTTATTAATCTCTTTATTTGTTTCGACAAATATAAAAGTGTTTGGTAGACTTATAATAACAAACAGTCTTGTGCCATGCAGTCAGAAAATAGGATAGGCGTCAATCAATCAAACCATGTATTAATTAATAATATTATATAATATTCTACCACATACACACAACACCATCTAGCCCAAACTAAGCACAGCTTGTACTATGGGTACTAGACAATGGATAAACATATATAAGTACTTTTTTTTTTGTAAATACATACATATTATACATAGAAACACCCAGACCAAGACAAACATCCATATTCATGCACACAAATGTTTGACTTGTGCGGGAATCGAACCCGCGACCTCAGGCGTGGCAGTCGGTTACACTAACCACTACGCCATCGAGGCCGACATTACATTATTTATGACGAAGCTGAGGTTATGTGGTGAGTTCCTGTTCATAAAATTAAAGCGGTGTTATTCCAATAGCAATAGCAATTTAGCTGCAGCAGCTTAGCTGTTATCAAACATACTAATTATTTGTAACTAAGAGCTGGTAGTCTTTTGTTAAGACTGAAAAGTAGACTGACCTTCAACTTCACGTATATCCGAGTCGTCATCGCTGTATGTAGCTACATCCCCTCCCGCTATCTCGTTCCCTCCCGCTGTGCTGCTCCCTCCCGCTATGCTGCTCCCTCCCACCATCGCTTGCTCTATCGCTCTCGCTACCTCGTCCCTTTTCCCGCTACTACTCGCAACGGATGTCGATGGCGGGATTATCGGTTCCTCTTCTATTACCAACACCTCCTCTGTAAGAAGGAACAACATTATTTATATCAGATTTTGTCCGCGGCTTCGCTCGCGCAGGAACGTTATTTTTTAAAGATATTTTGTACCCTATGTCCTATTCTGTACCCCTGACATGATTAGTCGAGTAATTAAGGCGTGAAAGCGTAACAAACAAGCAAACGAAGAAACACTTCGCATTTTTAATATTAATTTAGGGTATATAAAAAAGTTTCGATAGCCTAGTAGCAGACAATAGACTACCACACAGAGGTCTCGAGATCGATCCGAAGATCACCTTCAAATGTTCCAAGTTATATGCTTATTAATTTGTTAATTACCGCTCCCTTTAACGGTAAAATAAATCATCGTGACGTAACCTGTATGATTGAAAGTTTTCCATAATGTTCTCCAAGATATGTGAAGTTTACCAACCCGCACTTGGCCAGCGTGGTGGACTGTGGCCTAACCCTTTTCACACTGGGAAGAGGCCCGTACCCAGCAGTGGGATAGTTTATATGTGAATTTAATAAACATAGAACAGAAAAATTAATTCGTGCCTACAGTATAAGTATGAATGTATAAAAAAAATTAAAAATGGTAGCTTACCTGAACATTTACAAGAGCTAGGTATAAAGACAGCTACCAAGACCAACACGGCTACTACCAGGAGTACTGCTAGAGTCACCAGAGCACCGACCACATACTCCTTGTACGATATCGTCGCTATCACTTTGAATCTATAACATAAAACACACACCACATCCATACTGTCCATAAAACTATACCTATTATTACATTTATAAAATACATCTTCCTCACTTGGAACGATATTTACGTCACGTAAGAGTTTACAAATATTCAACAACGGACACAAAATCTAATCTAATTTATTAAATTTAAAACAAGTGAAAAACGGCAATGAATTGCCGTAAATCTCAGAGTTCGAAAAAGGTATCACGTGACCAGTGGTCAGAGGTCAAAGGTCATAGACATTTCGGGTTATATCGACTATGCTGAGTCGAATGGCGCTGACCATGAGTATCTAGCTCTTCCGGTTCTTGAGTTGAAAGATGGTATCACGTGACCTAGAGGTCAGAGGTTAAAGGTGATATTCATTTCGGGGTATATCGACTATGCTGAGACGAATGGCGTTGATTCGAGAGTCTCTAGCTCTTACGGTTCTTGAATTGAAAGTTGTATAACAGACGGACGGACGGACAAAGCTGTGGTATAAAAGTTTTTTCGAACTCTAAAAAGAACACTCTAGACCTAGGAATAAATCCTGTGCCCCGGGAGAATTTACAAACATTCAAACAACGGACACAAAAAGCACTCAGAATCGGAACAACTATTTGTGGATCACACAAAGTTTTGTTCCGTCTGGCATTCGAACCCACAACAGTTGGCATAGTGGCCATTGCGCAGGGAGCACTTAAGCCATTACGCCATCCGTGCGGTCAAATCATATCCTAAGGTTTCAAAATACATCCAGCCCGTTTTTTAAGCAATAACACCCGTTTTTATTGGCAGACTAAACTAATCAATCAATCAATCAGCCTGCCGCAGTCTACTGCTGGACATAGGCATCTCCCCTTTTTACGCCACAACATCCGGTCTTCCGTCTTCCGCATCCAGTCTGACCCAGCTACCTTTTTCAGGTCATCGGTCCACCTGGCCGGGAGGCGTTTTACCTTACGTTTACCAAGTCGCGGTCTCCACTCTAGGACTCACTTGCTCCAATGGCCATCGGTCCCTCTATAGATATGGCCAGCCCATTGCCACTTCAGCTTGCTTATTCTGCGAGCTATGTCGGTAACCTTGGTTCTTTGACGGATAACCTCATTTCTAAGTTTATCCCTCAAAGGAACTCCAAGCATAGCTCGCTTCATAGCCCGCTAAGTGACTTTAAATTTTTGGACTATCCCTACCGTGAGTGTCCACGTTTCGGCACCGTAGCTACTGCTAGCATCTACCGATTGAATGAACATCAAGTGTCATGGGTTCGATCCACACATGTAACCCACAAAAAGTTGTTCCGAGTCTGGGTACTCTTCGTGTTACATGCTTAAATATTTGTAACTAAATTAATTTGAAAATCCCCTCACGACATAAGTATTATTTTTAGACCAGGAGATACCATTTAAATAAAAAGGGACAATAACAGAAATAATAGTTAATTATCGCTCGTTTTAACGGTAAAGGAAAACATCGTAAGAAAACCTGCATGTCTGAGAGTCCGCTATAATGTTCTCGAAGATATGTGAAGTTTGCCAACCAGTAATGTACCAGCGTGATGGACTACGGCTTTACCCTTCTCACACTGAGAAGAGGCCCGTGCCTAGCAGTGAGACAGTTTAATACAGGGCTGATATTATTATATCATATCTACTATCTTACTTGAAGTTCTTCATCCTGTTTTGATGGTTAGAGGACGCTTCAACGCTGCCTGTACATTCACCATCACTCTCTTTCACTATGAACATTATGTAGAACCCGTTTGGAAACATGGATTGCTACAACAAGAAAAACCGCTGTAAAACGATTTTACTATTGAAGGCACAAAGTGTAATGTCTCTCTAACAAAAGGGAGGTTAGTCGGATCATGCTATGTGATTTTGAAGACTTGTTCGAAATCAAATCATAAATATTTATTTGTATAATAGAGGTGGTATATGGTGTTAATAAAATATGATATGCTCACGAAGCCTTTTAGGCATACAAATCAGTAAGTTACTATTGTATTGCGCACCTCTGACTTTCGGAAGTTATATGACTTTTCGAAATTATATGCGTATTGATTGACAATTATCGCCTGCTCCGTGCCTCGGAGAGCACGTTAAGCCGTCGGTCCCGGCTGCCATGAACATCTATGGCAGTCGTTATTGGGAGAGTGTCGACACAAAAGATCCCACTGGGTCGATGTGTTGCCGGTCTGCACTGACTGGCCCCCACATAAGATACATACATACTATTGTATTTAATCTTTACAATAGGTGTTGTAAACTATTTGACATTTGGCAAAGTAATGTACATCCTCAGAATACAGTGTTCAACATAAATTACAAAAACTAAATATAAATAATTTATATAATATTGTAACATAAAATTAACATTGTTGTAAGAAATTACTAAAATACTATAATAGGCCCAAATCAGTAAGGACATTTTTAAATTTATTAAGCTTATCTAATTTTCTTATATATTTAGGCAATTTATTGAAAATTTTGTGTGCCATACCCAGTACGCTTGCGAGGTTCAGCATTTAGTGCAAAATGTATGGAGTTGTATGTAATTGTGAACAGCTTATCTGCAAGTGTTGAGCAAGTGAAGCTTTTACGTTCATACGCATTATATTCTGACAATGTTTCCATACATTTTCTAGCGGGAACATCTTCGAACTAATCAAATGAAATGTCAAACGAAATATAAGTGTGTTGTAATGTATGTAGAATTGTTTGTTGTTTTGTAATGATTTTTCATGAAATATTATTCCTAATATAATAATTAAAAGTGATTGTTTTTTAAGGATCCAGAGACACCATTTAATAGTAATAATAATATAATATTCTATCACATACACACAACACCATCTAGCCCAAACTATGCAGAGCTTGTACTCTGGGCACTAGGCAATGGATAAACATATATATATATAATTTTTTTTTGTAAATACCTACATATTATACATGGAAACACCCAGACCAAGACAAACATCCATGTTTATGCACACAAATGTTAGACTTGTGCGGGAATCGAACTCGCGACCTCAGGCGTGGCAGTCGGTTATACTAATCACTATGCCATCGAAGCCGCCAAAGTGTGAGGTGGCTTACAGAAACTAGAAAATATCCTATAGTGTTATTATTGTATTTAGGTTATTGACTACTTACTGTGAGTGTGATGCCACCCTTGGTAGTCATAGTCAGGTGATATCCCTTGTACAGCGAATCTTTTTCATTATCAAATATAGGGCACTACAACAAACAGAAAAATTATTATAATCATAACTTTTAATCTTGTGCGTTGCATATGAGCTCTCACCATACTTCGCACAAAAAATGTCCACATTAAAAAGAGTGACACATGATAGAGAACGCTAGTGTACAATTTTCTATACGAGTGAGCTGGATAATACTATATTTATAACTCAGATCTAATTATTTTTATTTTTAAAAAAAGACAGCTCCCGTTTAGGAATAAATCCTGTGTGGCGGGGATTTTTACAAACATTCAAACAACAGACACAAAGAACATCCAGGCTCGGAACGGCTAATGGAGATCACACAATTGTTGTCCCGTGTGGAGATCCAGCCCACAAAACAGCCGCAGGTATCTTCTCATAAGTTCAACCCTTTTCCTGAACCTGGCAATTAACCTAATGTAGCTTCTGTAACTTTTGACGTGGTACGAATAAATGAATTTTGACTTTGATTAAGAAAAATAATAAGGATCTTTAGCTACGTACCGAGTTGTTCTGTATGGAGACGGTGGCACAAATGTCGTCATCAGAGTCTATCATCAGAATCACACTCTTGGGTATCGTGTAGTTTAACCTGGAATGAAGCAGATCAATATATCACGCACGGATGGCGTAGCAGGCAAGAGATCATCTCACCACTACCAGCCGAGGATGATGGGTCCAATCCACGAGAAAAATAACTGTATGATTGACAAATGTAGCTTTTCTCGAGTGTGGGTTTTCTTCGGGGCCATTATTTAAATGCTTGCAAATCCTCACGATACAGATGTAATACTGAGTACAAAGAGTATTACATTTAAGGCAAGTTTTTTGATGGCAAATCCTACCAATTGTCGAATTAGTGTCGGTGTGAGTGGGTCGAGTCACCCGGGGAATTACCCTTACACGTATTAAAAACCATTTCGAAATAAAGTCCAAATAGATTAATCTATATAAATAATTAAAATTGAAGTGTCTGTTAGTAATGCTTTTTACTAAATGCATATGAAAGTATATACGGTACCAATAGCAAGAAATATTTTTTTTATTTATTGCTGTCTGTCTGTTTATCCGGCTAATCTCTGAAATGGCTGAACCGATTTTGACGGGACTTTCACTGCCAGATAGTTAATATTATAAAGAGCAACTAAGGCTCCACTGTATTTTAGAAATATGTTATTATATTACACGCTGGCGAAGTCATGTGTAACAGCTAGTTACATTGATAAATATTTAGCAGCGATAGCTCAGTGGGGAGACCAACAGATTGCAATGCAGAGGGTCTCGGGTTCGAACCCACGTTGCGTACCTCTGACTTTCGGAAGTTATATGACTTTTCGAAATTTTGTGCGTATTGATTGACAATTATCGCCTGCTCCGTGCCTCGGAGAGCACGTTAAGCCGTCGGTCCCGGCTGCCATGAACATCTATGGCAGTCGTTATTGGGAGAGTGTCGACACAAAAGATCCCATTGGGTCGAAGTGTCGCCGGTCTGCACTGACTGGCCCCCACATAAGATACATACATACATACATTTATAAACCTCAAATTATGATGCTTATTTACGACGACGGTGCCTCTCGATACAAGCCACAAAGTGTAACACAATCTTGAGCCAAACTGGGCTTTAGAGCGCTTAAAGCACTTTCTATAATGAAACACCATCATTTAAAAAAATATAATGCTACGGTAACCACTTACCGTCAGGCGTGTAAATATAACTCACCTTTGCACCTGGTGTTCTCCATTGCTGATGTTCCAAGGTTTCTGGTCGAACGAGAAGTAGTAATACTTCGGGGTGCTTGGAGTCACGTTCAGTACCAACTCCTGTATACAAAGATACAAACTCACATATTATATACTAGTTCAAATAATATTTGAATACAGCTGTGCACAATGCAATACCGCGTCGAAGTAGGTAGGTATCGTGAGGACAGCGTACGTCCTTGTGTACGCTATCCTCAATATAAATGGATTAGAAGTGTATCAGACTGGTATCCCAGATATGGAAAGCGTGACAGCGGACGCCAGCAAACGAGATGGTAATAAAATCTAAAACTCGCGGTGAGACATTTAACAAGATTTAACAAGGATAGCGCGTAACAGAACCCAGTGGAAAATGTTAGAGGAAGTCTATGTCAAGAGGCACATTGAACTACGGGATATTATATAGTGAAGCTAAAACACATACAGTGCCTCGCCACAGCCACACGCCGAGTGTTGTGGGTAGGCTCAAATAGGTTTTTGCAGTCTGGGTGTTAAGTGTTTAGGTTGAGTTAATATTTATCCCCGCGATACATTATTTATTCCTAAAGAGGTAGTTTTTTTTAGAGAGCGAGAGATACAACTCTATAGTCCAGAAGGCTATTATGATATAATTATTTTATTTAAATGTTGTGTTTATAGTAATGTCTTAAACTATGAAATTGTCCTGTATACTCTACATCTAATTTCGAGGTTTCTGTACAAAATGCAATGGTATCTTATATATAAAATTCTCGTGTCACAATGTTAGTTACCATACGCCTCCGAAACGGCTTGACCGATTTTTATGAAATTTTATGTGCATATTTAGTAGATCTGAGAATCGGCTACTATCTATTTTTCATACCCCTTAGTGTAAAAGTAAACATAAAAAAATGATAAATTAGTTTTGTCAGAACGAAGTCTGTCCGGGCAGCTAGTCTTATATAGAATTTGTATTTAAAGTTATGTCGCTTAGTGACTGTTTGGTAGTTGTTGTTTAAAGGGGCATGCCAAGACGCCATAGTAATTCGGGCCCACAGTGGACACCTATAAAGGCTAATGATAATAATAGTAAGGAATGCCAATAATTAATTAGCATAAGAAGTGATTTCAAAAAAACGTGGCATTTTAAAGTTATCAAATCTTTTTTATATCTCATCAATACAATTTATATTAAACATGTGCTATATTATTTCACACATTATTTAATTTATTTATGAGTACAATCTATTAGGAATGAAATAAAACAGAATACATTACGAACACATACATTGCAATTTTATAGCTTATAGGTAAAAGTCGTCGATATTAACCGCAATAAATAAACACTAACTGTCACAATGAAGTTGCAAAACAAGTAATGATATTAACATAAATTACGTTTTCCGGCGTCATACAAGTTAGAGATGGTGTTGCCATAATAAACACAAAACCTTGATACATCGATAATAGACATTACTTTAAGTTAATCAAAACAATCTTACAAAGATAAAACTAATAATTATTATTAGATTTTGTAATACTTTTGTATAAAAAATGAAATGAACGATTAAAATAATAATTATATAATATAGCAATGGTAAATTATTATTTTGATTAATTACCTGTCAACGTATTTTGTGTAATGGCAACATTGTCACGTTAATGTACTTGCTTCCAAGTCCTATTACATAGTTTAGCCGTTTTTTTGTTTAATATATTTAGAAAATATTACCGACTTGTACAGAATAATAAATACATGGAAAACTAGGATAAATATTAATATATTTTTTTAGTATAGCCAATTTCTTGTGCACCTCTGGGCCTAATACTGGCATGCCCCTTTGCCATATTAAAGGCAAACCTTAGTGGCCTCAATAAAAGCATTTATACATGGAAAAATAATAGAAGCAGCCATACAAAAGATATTGATGAAATAGTTAGTATGAAAGTTGTCCATTACCGATTTTTTTTAATACAACGCGGCAGATTCCTATGACAACCTCTATTATTAGCTAATATGTAAAATGCTTACTACACTGACCTCAATGCGCCGTAGACAACAAGCCTAGTACGTGAAGACCAAAATCGCTGACACCGCATAGAAATAAAAGTCGATCGAACTATATAATACCTAATATATAACGCAATAATTTTTACAAGTAACAAAATGACATACCTTTTCTTTTAAAAAAGACTACTGCCGCACTAGGAACAATTCCTGTGTCGGAGGGGACTTAACAAAGATTCTAACAACGGACACATCCAGACTCGGAATAATCATTTGTGACACATTTTTGTTCCGTGTGGATTCGAACTCATAACACTTGGCGTAGAGGTGAGGCGACCACTTAACCTACTTCGCGATCCGTGCAGACAACCTATATCTCACATCGATTAAAGAGCACCATTTTCAGTAATAATTATCTATTTATATTGTAACTTTTGCCTGCGACTTCGCTTGTACGGGACCAGTATTTTATTCTGGATAAAAGGTCTACTTAACACTATTTCCTTTTCTGCACACTTGACAACGTGTATGCGAAATTTCGTTAGCGTCAGAATGGCTGGTTGCCTATAACAAACGGCTCTGAAAGTATATTCAAGAATTGATATCCAATTGCTTATATTTGCTACATTTCTTCAATAATTGCTATTTAAAATACATACATACATACATAGATTCACGCCTGTTTCCCAGATTGGTAGGCAGAGACTACGGATTTCCATTTGCTACGATCCTAACACACTTCTCTGGCTTCATTCACTTCCATCACATTCCTCATACACGCCCGTCGGTTCAAGGTGCTCTTAACCTGGCCTTTGTCCAGAACGCCTCCGATCTGATCAAGAAACGTTCGCCTAGGTCTTCCTCTTCCGACTGTACCATTCACATTTAAAATACATTCAGAGAAATAAGATTTTTTTCTACCAGCCATTCTGACGTCAGGATGGATGGTTGCCTCTGTGTTCAGCATCAAGGACGCATAATTGCTAAAGGTTTATTGTATCAATAATTGCTTACTAATTGCTACTTTCTTGAATTTAAGTTTGGGCTTTGTACATATCTTAGGTAAAAATATATACTTAGCTTTTATTCAAATTTGTACGAAGAAGTGCCTAATAATTTGGAAAGGCAACAGATTTATTTACTACAGCCTCTTGTTTTGTATCGAAGAAATGTAGCAAATATAAGCTATTGGATAGCAATTCTTGAGTATAATCTCAGAGCCGTTCGCCATAGGCAACCAGCCATTCTGACGCTAACGAAATTTCACGATGATCGGTCGAGTAATTAATGCGAGAAAGCGTGACAAACAAACAAACGCACATTCGCAATTATAATATTACTAGATTTTGCCCGCTGCTTCGGTCGCGTTAATGTGGATTTTGACAATAAACGTCCATCCCTTGGGAACAGCACTTTTATTCTGGATGAAAGCACCATAATTACGTCCTTTTCTGTACCCCTGACAACGTGTATGCGATTTCATGCTGATCGGTCGAGTAGTTAAGGCGTGAAAGCGTAACAAACAAACAAACATTCGCATTTGTAATATTTGTGGTTTAATACCGACCTTGTTGACGTCTACATAGAAGTCGGTGACCCTCCTCAGTTTAATATTGACGGAGACATTCTGAGGGTTGGATGTGGTCACGTGGATCAATGGAGGACTCTCCTGCCTTATATCTGAAACATACATACATAGACTCACGCCTATATTTTCCAAAGGGGTAAGCATAGCTGTACTACACCCACATCCCACCAGCTAAGTTTTAGGTCCTCGTAGGATGCGAGCCTACCGAAGAAAATTACTTCAGAGAAAACCCCAATAACACTATCCGATCGAGAATCAAATTCGAGGTCTCACGCACAGCAACCGCATTAACTACCACTGTGTTCATTGCCACTGAGAATGATTTGACAGAAATTCTCAATACCACTATGCCCATTACGGGAATCGAACAAGAGATTTCACGCTGCAGTACCCTGGCTGTTCATCTTTCCTATTTTTCATCGCCGAGGTCTGAAATTAGGTTACAGGCTGAAAGTCTGCCTAATAGTTACCAAAGGCTAGTGTTGGTGCAACATGGTAATGTATTCTATTCCCTAAGCCTTCCTAAAATTATATCGTGTTAGTGTAAGTACCATTTGTGGAAAGCGAATAGACTTTGTGTTGACCGAACTTTCAGTTTAATTTATTCACCCAATAATATAACCCTGCACACGTAACTCAGTGAACACATGAATGACACATAGACAGACAACATACATATAACTTTACACCTAGTATTAATATTCTCCAGACCGAGTTTCGGCCACGACTGCCAGTCTCATAGAAAATGGCTATAATAATAAATAATAATAATATTCTATCACATACACACAACACCATCTAGCCCAAACTAAGCAGAGCTTGTACTATGGGTACTAGACAATGGATAAACATACATATATCCTTTTGTTTTCTAAATACATACATATTATACATAGAAAGACCCAGATCAAGACAGACATCCATGTTCATGCACACAAATGTTTGACTTTGTGCGGGAATCGAACCCGCGACCTCAGGCGTGGCAGTCGGTTACACTAACCACTACGCCAATTGCCATCTTAAATGATTCCGCTGTAGGAATAATTCCTATATCGCGGGGGACTTCACAAACATTCAAACAACGGACACATCCAGACTCATAACAACCATTTGTGGATCACACACTTTTTGTCCTTTTTGGAGATGTAATCTACTAGGCACGGTGGCAGTCGCGAGAAGACCATTTAAATCACTACACCACCCGCGCAGCCAAATTTTGTTTATAAAAATATAACAATTTAATCAGAACGTAAGTGCATACTGGTTTCTCTGGACCGACGAGGCAGTTTTTAATTATAAGTATAAGTGACAATACATACCAGGCCCAGCGTCGTGTGGACACATAGTCCGCGCCATGTCTGTGAAGAGTAGCGCCCATTTGTGCGTCTGAACCAGCAGTGGCAACTCCCAAGATGACACGCCTGTGAAATAAACACTTATTAAAATTTGTAAATAAAAACTTTTTTTTGTGAAATCGCAAGTAACAGCTAGTTTCGGAATAAATGAGTTTCACTGTACGAACAATTGTATGTATCTTCAGCATTTATCTTTCATGATAGAGCTACACCACTGAATTTCCTGCCACAAGCATAAAAACCATGTGGTTTATCTTTTATTTCTACTTACCTTTCTGTTGTGTCACCGTCACAAAGAGTGGATTATTGACGCTAAGCGTCTCGTTGGTTGATACGTGGACACGTGTGGGATACCTCTGACACTCCGGCGAGTCCTGAGGATAGAAGGAATAACACGTGGTTAACCAACTACATTATACTTATATACAGGATGTTCGGTAATTAATGGATAACCTTGAAATGTCTTATAGTAGAACTGAGAGCCATTCAGAAAAAAATTAAAAAGTATAAAAAAGTGCAATAGCTAGTCATACTTTGACTGTCTATCTATTAGCATAATTAGTGTTTAATAATAAAACAACAAAAATCCGATGGAATTCAAGCATTTATGGTCGTAGTGTACAAGAAACTTAAATAAGGTAATTAAAAAAAGAAATAATGTATCATAATATCTCAGGTAGTAGTTAGGATAAACTTTTTTCATAATTTTTTCTGAACGGCCCTCAGTTCTACTATACGACATTTCAAGGTTATCCATTGATTACCGGACACCATGTATACATAGTCTTACGCCTTGACTGCAAGGATGGCGTGTATTTTAATCATAGTGTGGTTTATCTAATATAAAAACAATAGTATACTAATAATAATAATACTTATACTTATAGTCTCTGCCTACCTCTCTGGCAAGCAGGCGTGAATCTATGTGTATATGTATGTATAATAAACAATATCCTCGTAGATGTATTACCGAACTCAGGGGTGTTCGATTTTAACATTTTTGTTTTAGCAATAGTTTGGTTAACAATCTGAGGTTACGTAGTGATTTCCTCTCTTGGCAATTTTTATTAAAACTAAATGAAAACCTTCACATTGGTCACACGAATTGACAGGTGCGATTCCAGGTGTAGGACCGTGGTATAACGCCATATTCAAGTTATTTCTTTCAAGGATAACGTCGGCTGCGGCCGTCGGTATGTTTGTATCCGCAAAACTCGAAAAGTAGTCAATGGATTCACTTCAAATTTTTACATAACGTTGCATTTTTAAGAGTGTTTTTATATACTTTTATTCTAGTAACTAGATGTGCCCGCGGTTTCACTCGCGTTTATGGTTACTGCGCCGCCCCCGTGGGTCGTAGCGCGATGTTATATAGCCTATAGCCTTTCTCGATAAATAGGCTATTCATCATTTTTTTCAATTCGATCCAGTAGTTCCTAAAGCCGCGTATCCATTTCGCGCTCCAAGAGGACGAACATTGGCGCGCGCTCCAGCCGCGCGAAATGGCTACCATTTTGGAACGCGCGCCAATGTGTTTGCTGGAACGCTCGAACTTAGAGCGGCCCGTTCCATCTAGAGGCGGTTTTTTGCCGCGCATCAAAGGAAGCTCAGTTGTGGCGCGCGCGCCAGTTGAGACGGACGTGATATTATTTTGTGTGTTCGTTACGTTCCGTGCGATGGATAATCAGAGTTGTCGTAAATTAATTCAACTTTATGGTACAAAAGAACTGCTGTGGAATAGCAAAAGTTCTTATTATCATAATAAATCGCTCAGAGAAGACGCTTGGAGAGAAATAAGTTGTGACATGGGAGTCCCTTTTTTATTGGTTAAGTCATAAATGGTAATTGTTTACAGGTCGAGACAGTATTTATGTTTCAAAATGGTTCGGCTTTAACGACTTCAGTTTTATGCAAGACAAGTGTACACCAAATGATACAATAGATACTATGCAAGTCAATTTGAATAGTCCGTTAAATGATACATCAGATACTTCGCAGGTAGGTACATATAAGTTATATATAAATCAAATAATGTTAATAATTTTAGTATCTATTTTGCCAAGGTATTGCTCCATTAGTGATGAAATGTTCAGCAAGATGTAATCGTGTTTCCTTAGCGTCATTTCCACTTCTTCGTGGCAGGCTGGTGAGAGGGAGAAGTGATAAAAGTTCGCTGTCATTTCTCCAACTTCCTGGAATGGTTTCGGTTTCTGTTTCAATGTCTAACGATCCACGTGGTGTGTATTTCTGACTGGATTTCTTTCGCAAAAAGTTGTGTAAATGTATAACAGCTAAAACCACTTTTGTAGCTTTATCGGGTGATAGTAACATAGGTTTCCTTAAAACCCTAAAAACTGAGCTTGCGATGCCGAAAGCATTTTCCACTACCCTACGTCCTCTTGACAGGCGATAGTTAAATATTCTTTCTAGAGATCCTCTCTCTGGCTCTCCTTGGAATGGTTTCATTGTGTATTCATTTAGTGCAAACGCTTTGTCTGCCAGAATTACGTATGGAACTTTGAAGGCGTATGGTATTTGAAGTATCGATGGCTAAGGAATTTTCATAGACTTTTCTTCGAGTTTTTTGTATAGTGTAGTGCGTTTAAAGATCCCCCCGTCCGAAAGTCTTCCCTGAGAACCAATGTCAACGTATCTAAAACAGTAGTCTGCGTCTACGAGAGCAAACAGTACGATACTAAAAAAGTGCTTGTAGTTATAATATTCCGTGCCGCTGTTAACAGGTGCTTGTATCATTACGTGTTTTCCATCCATAGCACCTATAACATGAGGAAAATCCCATTTATCTTCAAATTCTTGAGCAATTTCCAACCAGTCTTTCTCAAAGGTGGGGATCTGGAAAATATTAATATAGCTAGGTAATTCATTATGACTAAAATATATTTCATCATCATTAATCTTAAAACTAAATCAAAGGTCCTAAATCTTCCTTAGCATTTTATTCCGAGCAATCAGTGTGGGAAGAGGTACTAGCATTTTATTCCGAGCAATCAGTGTGGGAAGAGGTACAAGTATAGTTAATGATATGCGTATTCTGTCTTTCAGGGTCCTACATCACCAAATGAAGGTGAGTCTTCCCAAGTACAATTACAAGAGCTCAAAAACAAAGTTCCAGAGGAAACTACAAAAAAGAAGCCAAAGAAAAGGAAACACGAAGAAGAGGAAAATGAAATGTTAACTGAAGCATTTAAAATTTTAACTGAACCGTCACAAGCGACTGATCCATATTTCAGTTATGGCCAGCACATTGCAAATGAATTAAGGAAATATGACAATCACACTTTAATATATGTCAAACAGGCAATAAATAATATAATTTTTGAAGCCGATTTAGGCAAATACATTCCAGTTTATGGATATACAACACAACAAGGAGCTCAAAATTCCTTAAACTCGACCTCGACTTTAAATATTGATTCCTTGGCCACAACGCCGTCTTCAAATAATGTAAATAATGAGGAATAGTTAAATAAAGACAACTATTTATTATTGTGTTTTACTCACCTTTACCCAATCTTTTAAAACATCACTGATAGCATCACACACCTCCGGGACAATCCTAGATATAGATTGCTTTGAAACTCTAAATAGGCACTGTAAGCTGGTATATGAGTCCCCGGTGGCTAGAAATCTTAAGGTTATAGCCAGCCTCTCGGTCACTGTAATCGCTTCGCGAAATTGGGTGTCCATTTTTTTCACTTTTGGCTCAATTAAGTTTTTCAAGTGATTAAAATCTTCTGTTGACATTCTTGTGAAGTTTTTGATTGTGTCTTCAACAGCTTCATGCTGCATATCTATCATAAGTTTCACTCCATACTGCATTCTTTTTCGGTACAACTCTTTCATCCACCAACGCACTTTTCGTTTATGTTTTTTCTTCTGAACAATACTGTGAATAACTATAAACGCTGCTGCTGCTCGTGCACGACTGGCCTGCATGTTGAACGACCGAACACTGGAACAGTTGCCACGCGCGCCATGCGCGCTTAGTTGGTATCATTCAAATATTTGGAGCGCGTTCCGCGGAACGCACTCTTGGCGCGGGTGTTCATGGCACGCGCGCCAGGAGCGCATAATGGATACGCAGCTTTAGATTAGCGCGTTCAACCAAACAAACAAATTCTTCAGCTTTATAATATTAGTATAGATTAATATCGGCCATAGCGAAGCGTAGCTAGCCAGTGTTAATTACTTTATAATGTTAGCAGCACCGATATTACATAAATAGTAGCATATAATAGCAGAAACAGCCTAGTGAGAGAGCGTTACACTGCCAACCAGAGTTCTCAAGTTCGATCTCAAGTCACGCATCTCTAACTTTTTGAAGTTATTTATGTATCAAATAGTTAATTATCGCAACCCGCAGTAAGCCAGCGTGGTGGACTATGGCGTAACCCTTCTCGCACTGAGACGAGGCCCGTGCCCAGCAGTGGGACAGTTTAATACAGGGCTGATATTATTGCTACTTTAGTAACAACAACACATCGTCATAAAATTACTCACATATTTATCATACGGCTAATTATATATTAATTGCTTTTTTATCAATACATTGTCGCATATTCATTGACTATAATATTTAGATGCCATATTCAAAAATCAATCAATCGTATTCGCGAATATTGTAGATACAAATTCACATTCGTAATTTATATGTGAAATCAAACATAATATGTGGCATCTCTAATGTATAGGAATATTCTACAGCCTCGTTGGCACAGCGGTAGTCAATGCGATTGCTGTGCGTAGTGTCCCGAGTTTGAATCCTGGGTTGGACCAGCAGAAACATATTGGATCTTCTGTCAAGATATTCTCAAAAGTAATAGTAGTCGTATTAATAGTAGTATTGGTCCTGCACCTGATCTTACTGCAATCGTATCGAACTGCCGTCCCATCGGCTTATGACAGCGAGGGCATAAAGAGTGCACTTGTATTTCTGAACACACTTGTGCACTATAGTATCACCTGCGCAGATGGGTAGTCTCCGTTAAAAATGACCGCCGTGATCGTAATTCGATCTGGAGGACATTACAGGACCTTATAGACCAGGTCTATAAGGTCCTATATTAATATTAATGTAGAATTACCTCTGCAAACTCCATAACATGCTCAGTTGTGCTATTGACAAACACACTGATAAGTGTGTCATATTTATACCTGTAAAAAATTATTATTACATTAATATTGTCTTTTTAAAGACCGTTTCAGTGGCATGACGATCTAATGCATAAGGTTTTGGGATAGAGCCTCAGGACCAGTAATATTAAAGTGATATCTGAATTTAAAACAATCAGTAATAGCATGAAGTCATTGCCAGTTGGCATGGCGATTTAATGCTACATACTGTTATTCATCAGATCTCAGGATAAATTCTCGAGTCAAGTAATGTTAACAGGTATTTTATAGTACCAGTACGGAGTCTCGATTAGTGCCAGCCCAGGGCAAGTTAGGATGGAGGGAAATCCAATTATTACTATTATTATTATTGTCGGCCTCGATGGCGTAGTAGTTAGTGTAACCGACTGCCACGCCTGAGATCGCGGGTTCGATTCCCGCTCAAGTCAAACATTTGTGTGCATAAACATGAATGTTTGTCTTGGTCTGGGTGTTTCTATGTATAATACATATGTACGTATTTACAAAAAAAAGTATTTATGTATGTTTATCCATTGTCTAGTACCCATAGTACAAGCTCTGCTTAGTTTGGGCTAGATGGTGTTGTGTGTATGTGATAGAACATTATTATTATACTCTTTATTTAAATATTTACAATTCATTTTTCATTTTTAAATATACAAATAAATATAAAATATATGGTACCCCACCGGCAGCGGAAACAGGGTCCAAGGTAATTATTATTATTACGCTCCCCTTACTTACTTCTAAAAGATACCAGTTTTGCATGCAAGACAGTAACTCGAAAGATATCGACAACATCTTAATCTTAGTGCCTGTCTAGTTTGACGATTGAAGACAGCCATGCTTGTTGGCATTGCTCTACTCACAGTATCTATAGTGCCAGTAGGTCTACCATGAAAATGTATATTTGAAACTTCGTGCCGAACGAAAATAACTTACAGTAAAGTTTTTAACATTTCTTTTTTCAAAATGACATTTCTTTTTTGTTCAGACCATTTCTTAAAAGAGTTAAGGACAATCAAGAGATTACGTCCCGAAATTCAGAACGAAGTGTTTCACGGTTGAAACAGTCGACCCGAAACTTCAGCGTTTGCGTTTCATGATAGGCAGATAGGATTGCCTATTCCCTACGAGCAGTTTTGGATGCGCTAAAACGAGACAAAGATGTGACCTCTGCAATGCGCTGTTTTATTTTCGCACTTGCAATAAAAATGGTTTTAGAGATAGTAGTAAGGCCCAAGTTGAGGTAAAACTAAGAGTTATTCATTTGTATATTTTTTCCATCTAGTTAGTCATAATTTAGTCAACATTAATTGATGACTTTAATTAGCATAAATAACTTTCGTACATGCTTATATCCCAGAAGGATAAGCAGTGTCACTACCTAAATACTTTTATTCAATTTCATTATATACCTCACAAATGGTATAATCTGCTCCATTGCTATACATATATAACACTAGATGAATGTGAGTTTGTTTGTTACACTTTCACACCTTAACTACTTGACTGATTATCTAGCTGTTTAGCATAAACATTGTCAGGGGTAGAGAGTAAGGACATAGGTAACTTTCATCCTCAAAATAAGTACAGTTCCCAAGCAAAGCTGCGGCCAAAGACTAATTTATAATTTTAATATTTATGTTCATTGTTTTTAGTTTTCTGCTTATTGATTAATTAAACTGTTTATATACCTATTTGTAAATTCTATTTATAATAAGGTAAACATTACCTTAAGCCAATAAGAGTGTGTGGAAAACATTATGCAAGTAATAATCCAACAAACCAAGCAGCGATAGCTCAGTGGGGAGACCAACAGACTGCAATGCAGAGGGTCTCGGGTTCGAAGCCACGTCGCGCACCTCTGACTTTCGGAAGTTATATGACTTTTCGAAATTATGTGCGTATTGATTGACAATTATCGCCTGCTCCCTGCCTCGGAGAGCACGTTAAGCCGTCGGTCCCGGCTGCCATGAACATCTATGGCAGTCGTTATTGGGAGAATGTCGACACAAAAGATCCCACTGGGTCGAAGTGTAGCCGGTGTGCACTTACTGGCCCCCACATAAGATAATAATCCAACAATCATAGCAAGAGGAAATTGATAGTCAATACTTAACAACATTATATATTTCACATTACTAGATTTTGCTCGCAGCTTCGATCGCGTAAACGTAGCTTAGTGTAGTTATTATTAGTACCCTATGTCCATATCTGTTCCCCTGAAATTGTGTATGTGAGATTTCATGATAATGGGTCGAGTAGTATAGGAGTGAATGTGTAACAAACAAACACACATGCCTATTTAAAATATTATTATAATATATCAGACTACATTCTTATTTGAGTTAAATAATATGTAGGCCCATGGGTGATTATGTACAGCTTTTAGAACTATAGTGGAATACAGGGAAATTAATACAAAATTATACTATAATGACCACTACAATTAAGAACATCCCAGCAGGGTCGTGGTACCTCCCACTCCGATAATGAATTTCCTGTTGTGATGTACTTTACAAACATTTACACACAACAAAATCCAGTACCAGAACAACTATTTGTGGATCACACAAATTTTTGTTCCATATTCATTGTGGTCGAACCAACAACAAGCAGCAGCACAATGGCAATGATGAAGCGGCCATTTAAACCATTACACTGTGCAGCCTAAGCTGAATATAAGTATGTACACCATGCAGAAGACTGTAGCTAAACAAATGCTTTTTCTTCTCTTCTTTCTTCAATTATTTTTTTGTCATCTAAGAATTCCTTTTTTTTTTTCATTTCATCACACGCTCACGCGCAACACACGCACACACTTACACACACACACCACACACTAAACACACTTGCATATCACACAATAACACACGCTACACACCTCCATTCTTACTAATATTTAAGCACCTACAGTATTAATCAGAAAAGAGATGCGAATAACTGACAGTAGTTTTTAATTATGTTTGGTTACCCACGATTTAATAGACAAAAATTGTAAACGGTACCTACTTAGTTTACTGAGTTATTAAAATAATATTATATCAATTGTTGTTTGGATAAAAGCAACACTCGCATTATGTCATTTAGAAAAATGGGGGTCTGGAGATTTGTAAAACAGGCCACGAGCCTAGTACAGACTCCAGCTCTCATTAAGGCACAGAACAATTGTTAAGTTTTTATCATTATATAACATTGTTTAATTTACTCCTCTGTATTTTGTGAAATTTTATAATAAAAACAACTGTATGTACCTCATAAGAAAAATAAATAAACTAAAATTAAAAAAAAAATCAGATGAAAGAGTGATGCAGTCAGGATGGAGACAATGTTTTATACTTTGTGCTAAAAGCATATCTACTCTGTTTTTGTATGACATGACAATGAACCTATACATGAGTATAAAGCTTTGGATTTGTGATCAATACCAATAAAGAGGCTAAGTTCCAGGCTCCGTGATATGAGAATCATTGACACTGTGTGACCCGAGAATCGAAAATGAGACCTCATGCATAGCAATTGCATACATCACGGCTGCAATACCAAGACAGTCTCTAATATTAATATAACTTTAATCAAAAAGCTACTTTGAATAAAAAAATATATAATGTTCCTATTTACTTAAATTCTCATGAATTACCCTGGCCTGCCCAATTGGGGATTCCCTTAAAACCCAAGGCTTATTATATGCCAGTGCTGTCAGACTGGGGATTCCCCAATAGAATCGTATCAATAGTCCTTCATAACTTAGCTATACTCCATTTGGTTAGGTACTTATCTAAAGGTAAACAATCTTGATGTGTCTTTTTATCTAAAACTCAGATTAAAAATAAATGCTGCTAAAGATCAATGTAAATACAACAATAACGATTACTAAATCAATTGAACAGTTAGTTTAAGCAGTAGGTAGTCTGTTTGTTTAATATGTGTTTGTGTAAAAAGTCACATCAAGATTGTTTACCTTTAGTTAAGTATATATATTGTTGTCATGTATACAGTATACCCCATTTGGTTAGGCCAAATGGAGTACACATGACAACAATATATTATATTACAACATTGTAAAAAATCGATGACAAAAATATCTAATATTTAAGCAATTACGTATATACCCAAATAATTAATATTGTTTTGTAATGGCCTAGTGGCATAATAACGATTTATCTCGGTATCGTAACAATTAAATAAAACTTACGTTTGAAAAAGAAAGTTTCTTTTACTTATTGCACTACTATTCTGATATGTAGCTAGCACTGATGTTAAACATAGAGCACCGATTACTATTTTAAACATATTTATATATTCTCAACTGTCTTCGTCAAATATTTACGTTCTACTGATTACTCATTACAGAGATCGCCTGTGTATTCGGCATTTCGGCAACACAAAAGGTTTTTTGGATGTCATCGTTTAAAACAATGACATTATATTACAAGTATTTCTTTTTTACTCAATGAAAGAACTTTGGATTTTTTATGTTACTAATCTCTAGAACAACATTAACAAATAGAAGAATAATTAAATATTCAACTAATATTTAGCACATTTTTATCAAATTATAATAGTATTTCAAACAAATTTACAATAATAAACAAATGTATTGATAAAAGAACCTTTTGATGTCAAAATGACAATTCATGATTGACCCGTGACATATGATAATCGTCTGGAAATATTCTCTAACATATAATTATTCGTTCGTAAACAGATTAAGACTTCAGCATAAAGAAAGGTAACATAAATAATATTATATAGCTGATATGTGAGTCAGATTCTAAAACCTTTCACGTTTGCCGAATCCCGTAGAATTTACCAAGAAGCAGCGTTTAAACAATAATTAAAACACATATCGACGGGAGAAAGCGGAAATGTCGTAACTTGCATTTTGGGCTAAATCACATTTTACCATATTCCTGGTTGCTAATAACCCTACAATTAAAGTTCTAAATGATTTAAATTCGCTGATTTCTCGCAGATACTGGAGACGCAAATAAATCCCAATCCTACTGCAAATTTATATCAAATTTCAACACATTAACGTAAGCTCAAATCAACAGTTGGATATATATACATTAGATTATTGGATGAATAGACACGATTTAAGTAATATAATCAAACATCAAATTGAAGGTATTAACCAGGCTAAAAGACAATATGAAGTAACCCATCTCAAACACACGTGTTCTGTTTATCTAGACAATCATTACCCAACACATTACAAAGTGTTTACCGACGGATCTAAGGATAAAGTTTATATAGATAAGGAAAAATTCACATCATGGGTACTTGGGAGCTGCATTCTACGATCCCCAAATTGATACATTTATAAAAGTCCAAATTAACAACAATATTTCTATTATGTATCTAGAATTAATTGTGATCTTTGAGGCTTTGTCATACATCAAGTCAATTAGGCACAATAAATTTGTTATCTTAACGGACTCGAAAAGCTCTCTGCAATACGTGGCTCGTTGCAGCTCTTCTTTAAGAGGCACACCGATCACTTACAGTATAATCAAATTCATATTTGATTTAAAGACCGATCTAAAAGAAGTGACACTCTAATGGGTTTCTTTCACACATTGGTCTGGCAGGGAATGAGAGAGTGGATGGACTACCAAAAGAAGCTTCTTGTGATGGCGTATCTATGAATGTACTACCTTTCTACACAGATTGTATGCATTTAGTCAGAGAACACTGCCATGAACTATGGAAAGTGCATTTCGACAAGATATCGGTGGAGAAAGGTATTTGGTACAGGACACTACAAAATGAACCTTGGTAGTCTCCGTGGTTTGATCAAATCGGCATTGATAGATATATGCTAACTACTGCATTTCGGCTTCGATCAGGACATATCCCACTTAATAAATTCGCTTATTTAATGAAAAAAGTAGCATCTCCTCTCTGTTGTGAGTGTGGTGTAGTGGAGGATGCTCTGCTTATTATGGTGGAATGTGTCCGAAACGAGGACGTCAGATCTGAAATTTTGTCTGCAATTACATATTATAAGGATATTGGACGATGTAACAGTATTTTAGCATATCCGCTCTCCGAGGCAGCTAAATTAATCTATAAACTTGTTGAAGTTGGCATGCGACGACGTTCACAGTAATCATTCATAATTGTATCGTATTATTAATATAATATAGTAGTTTTATAGTCATGTTGTAGAAAGTTCCAATGGAGTGGCATAGTCATAACTGACTAAGCTCCTAAAACAAAGAAAAAAAAAAAAACATATTCTTGTATAACAAAAATACCGCTTCGAATGGTCTGGGTCTCATTTTCCTACGATAAAATTTTTCATCGATACGACCTTGGATTTTAGCCTGGTTTTAGGGCTGCACATAAAAAAAATTGTTGTAACTAGGGTAAGATATGCATTCTTTTTTAAATAAAATAGATGACTACTTTATTTATGTGTCATAGTCACTGCTTGGAATAAGATACTACATTTCTGTCGCCCTAAATTTTACGTTGTCAGATACGACAAAAATACAATATTTCAACGGACCAGATTATTAGTTTGGTAGACTTGATTGCTAGACTGGATTTAAATGGTTAGGTATTTATGTAACAAGTAATATAATTTAATATTATTTTTTGTTACTTGTATTTTGATGGCAGAACGTCAGCGATGGAAGGAAGAGTTGAAGTCAACGTTATTAACTGATAAACACTGACCAAAAAAGGAACTACGATCAACATCGTACCGTAAGACAAAATTTAAATTAAATCTTCGCTAGAACACTCGTCTCTTCCAACTACTACCCACAGTTCTTAACCATCCCAAGTAAGTGTCAAAGATCTTACTCCCATCTTTCGCAAGCAGAAATCCTACATGTCTGAAACGAAGTGAATTATTGAAAATAATATATCGACAGTGCATAGTACACAGCAGAAAGACAAAAAATGTTATGATTTTGTTCAGACGTCAACAGGCTTGGAATCGCTTTCAAATATCAATATATCTGATCTTATTCAAAATACTAGTCATGCATCTTACAATTGTCTTATTACTGTTGACTCTGACGAAAGTCTAGTGAGTCTAGAAGTGTATGCTGAAGATTCTTATGAAAATAAAGACTGCTTACCTAACACACTTATGAAGTCCCCTTGCTCTGCTGAAGATTCTTATGAAAATAAAGATTGCTTACCTTACACACTTATCAAGTCCCCTTTGCTCTGCTGAAAATTCTTATGAAAATAAAGACTGCTTACCCAACACACTTATGAAGTTCCCTTGCACTGCTAAAGATTAATATATCAAAATACGGATAACAAAAGTACGTATGTATAATATAATATAACGAATACGAATATACCGAATTTACTCGGTAGATCTACCGATTTCGCATTTCGACTTTCGAGACCACTGCTTCAATTCAGTACAAGATAGAACTTCTTGTACAGGTTATGCAATATAATTATATTAAAATTATGCTGTGAAATACAATAATTACAGTTTTCAATACATAGGTCAGTGGTCTCGAAGCTACCGATTTTTCGGTATTTCTAACAATTTGGCGTTTGTCCTACTGAAATACCGAAATGTAACGATATTTCTACGATTTGTCAATGTAAGAAATTTATCCCGTTTTTTCTACCGATTTCCAACATTCTCAGTTCGCATTACTATTTTTGTTCTGTTACAAGGATTCCGTACTGCTTAAACGTCAATCGACGGATATTTTGAGGAAATACCATTGTGTTCAATACCTAAGGAAGCTCGCTTAGGAACACCGCGGTAGGTTCAGTCAATAAAACGAGAGCATATACTAAAAAAGAAAAAAAGGGTATCCCGCCTAAAATATATATACATACAGATTTGATCAAATTTCTTTATTTTAACTCGCTCACCGTGATAGGTATAGACGGCAGGACAAGAGCATTTCTAAAAAAAAAAGGTCAGCCAGCCTAAAATATGGAGATTTGATCAAATTTCTAAATTTTAAACCAATTTAACGATTTTTAAATTGGTCCAAATATACCTATTTCGCATTTCGACTATAAGAATAAGAATAAGAATAAGAAGTCTTTATTTGCTTTAAACAGGGTACATTAATTGATGTTATAGATTATTTACAAGAGTACTAGCCTATTTAGCCATTGCAAATGGCATGCAAATGTAATGTATTAATTGTATCATTTACATTAAATTTCACATTTTCAATATCTAAAAAATTATATAAGGTCAATTACAAATCAATTACAATGGGTATTTTCAAAAAATTCTTTAAGGCTATAGAATCTGTTCTGCATGAGCCACCAACGTAATTTTTTCGTAAATTTATTTAAGGGTAATATTTTTATATGATTAGGGATTTTATTATATATTTTTATACACATGGCGTATGAGTTATTTTGCAACCGACTGCTTCTTGGTATCATGTTTAGCACAAGCCTGTCTGGATTTCTTATGTTATCACGTTGAGTAACATCTTTTGCCCGTTTAAATACATGAGGGTGTTGTTTAATAAATTTTCCTACTTCTAATATATAAAGACAGGTCAAGGGGAGAATTTTTAGTTCCTTAAAATAAGGACGACATGATATATCTGGTGCAATATCACAAATTGACCTTATGCATCTCTTCTGAGCAATAAAAACTTTTTGTACTACTAAACTATTGCCCCAAATCAACAATCCGTACCGAAGGACAGACTCAACATAGGAAAATAAGCCGTGCATGCCGTGTTTCGATTTGCTACTTTTGCTAACTTATAAAGAGCAAATGAAAATCCGTTAACCTTGTTGCTCACTTTTTCAATTTGTTCTTTCCAACTGAATTTCGAATTAATTATTAGTCCAAGAAATGTTACATAATTTGTATTCAATAATGTATGTCCTCCGTAATTAATGTCAATATTAATATTTTTAAAATTATTAAAATTCATTATATTTGTTTTAGATAAATTTACTGTAAGATTATTATGATTTAACCAATTAATAACTAATGTCAGTGTATTATGAATGTCAGTTTTGTGTTCTGTAATTGTCATGTTTTTATCGGTAGTTACTATAATGGATACATCATCTGCGAACAATATCATTTTATGATCTGTAACTTTAGGCAAATCGTTGATATAGATCAGAAACAGTAGCGGCCCTAGCACGCTCCCTTGAGGCACTCCGTATTTATTTCTTTTGTATTCTGATCTAAAAGTTTCAATATAATCGTTTGAGTTCAGCTGAGATATGTCTACACACTGAGATCTATCTTCAAGGTAACTTTGTAACCAATTTAATGCGGGTCCTCTGATGCCATAATATTCTAATTTTGTCAAAAGCTGTTCATGTGACACAAAATCGAACGCTTTGGACATATCTAAAAACACTGCACTAGTATACAAATTATCATTTACATTTTTTAAAATATCATTTACAAGGAAAAAAGTAGCATCTCTAGTAGATTTGTTTCGTTGAAATCCAAACTGATTTTTATCAATAATATTATGCTTATCGAAAAAATATGTCAATTTATCATGCATAACTTTTTCGAATAATTTAGAAAAGATAGGTATGAGAGTAATGGGCCTATAATTACTTACATCTGTTTTGTCACCTTTCTTGTATAATGGTTTAACAACTGAATATTTAAGCTTATCTGGAAACATACCCGTTTGTAGGGAGAGATTAATAAGAAATGTGATTATTGGTGTTAATTGTATACTACACGTTTTTAAGATTTCAGTACAAATAGAGTCATAGCCTGCCGATTTGGTATTTGCAAGGGACATTATCATTTTATATATATATAGGACTCATCTATGGGTGACAAAAATATAGAGTTTGATTGTTTATTTGTATTTGTGTTACGGATTTCATGATTTGTTCTGTTCGTACTGGTAATGAAATATTCATTGAATGTGTTTGCTATCACTAGTGGATTAGTAGCTATTTTGTTATTATTAGCTAACTTAGTAACAAAGTTATTAGTCTTAATACTGCTAGTTTCACTCTTGATAACTGACCATGTAGCTTTACATATATTCTTACTATTTGTTACATATTTTGAATTACTGTGTTTTTTTGCAGCAAATATGCATTTTTTAAATAGTTTATCATACTTAAGGTAGTTATGCTTATCTTTTTTACACTTAGTTGAGTAGTAATTGAGGCGTAGTTTTCTTTTATAGACACAACTCTTCCGTAAACCCTTTGTCAACCAATTACTTTTTTTTGATAAATTAATCTTTATTCTGTTTATTGGAAAACAAAGACAATATAAGAGACAAAAGAAATCATAAAATTCATTAAATGATATATTTAAATCATTTGTGTTGTACCAGTTCAAATATTGTAAGCTAGGTAGGTATTGTTTAAATTTCTTTATATTTTCATTTGAATAGCACCTCCTAAAGCTGTAGATAAACATAGGTATTTTTTTTTTATGTATTATTGGCCAAGTGAGGATTTGGGCAGTGCTGTGGTCAGATAAAAATAAAGGTATAAGTGAGCCAGATGCATACATTACATTACTAATAATTAAGTCAATGCATGAGTTACCTCTAGTTGATTCAGATATGTGCAGATTTAAATTATATTTAGTTATGACATCCATCAATCTACGGGTAGCCAGGCTTTGTGCGTCTAGTGTGTTAATATTTAAGTCACCAACTATAATAATTTTGTTTTTGGAATGTTTGGATAGATATTTATATAACATAAGATCCAAATTGTCAAAGAAATAATCAAGATGTCGTTTATTTTTAGAAGGTATCCTATATATACATATTACTATTATATTGCATTCCATGAGCTTTATCGCACATAGTTCAAAATGATAGGTTAGCTTATATTCATCAAAGTATGTAATTTTTTTGTAAGAGGTACCTCTTTTTACTAATATGCATGAGCCTCCTCGTTTATTTTGCCTACAGTAACACGACGCCAGCTCAAAGTCTTTAATATTAATATTTTGTTCAGTACCCATTTTAACAAAAGTTTCTGTAAAGCATAATATGTCGGGATTTGTTTTAGTATAAATTTCTGCAAGGGTCATCTCTATTAATTCTTTTTTTGAGAATAGCCCATGAATATTCTGGTGAAATAAAGTGAAAATATTCGTTATATTAGGGTCGAAAAAACTCTTCATCTATCGAGACCACTGACATTCACATAGGTACATAACCATTTTCTAATCTTTCTACCACGCCGACTAATTGTTCAAGATGTTTGCCGGTATCTGTACTATACTAGAATCTTTAGTGTAATTAAAAACTAACATGAGTATAATCGTAGCATTAACGCGTCTAATCAAGCTCAAAATAATATGAGTACCTATTAAGTTTGCTGTTAATCACAAATAAGTACAATAATTATTATAACATAAAAACCAAAGTGAAACGCAAGTAGTGTGTGGTGTAACAACAGTAACAAATTATAACATGGCTTGGCTAGAATAGGTCTGGCTACGACGGGACGCTTATTTATTGCCCGTTCTGAGATTCCATCGTACATTGGATTCCTAGCAACTGGGTTTACTTTAAGTTTGTATGAAGTGTGTTATTTTTAGTATGTTAGGTACTTATTTAGCAAGTTTCTAGAAGCTTCGGGTTTGTCGGTAACATTGTGGTGAAGGTAATCGTTGTTTTTGATTTTATCGTAAGTTGTTGATAACTGTGTGACGTTCCTAAATTTCTAATTATGCATTATTTACTAAAGGTATGTCACGAATTTCGAGGGTTTGATAAGACCGAGAATTTTGGCATCCGCTGACGGTCATTTCAAATATGTCTATAATATTATTACTTTATACCTGAAATCTCCAAAATTTCGTTGCAATCCAGTGTTGTGACGTGTTTCCCAAGTATAATTAGTACAATATAGCACACTTATTGTCCTAAGAAATTTAAATTTATCTTTTCTATGAGATCATATGATTCATGAGAGTTATCAGAAATTAAACACATTATATTATATCTACAAGTTGTTCGGAATGACACTTTAAATTATTTTCTTTTGTAAATTTAACTATGCCAAATCTTACACTTCATGCACACAGTATTCTATTAGGTGTTATAGTTTTCAATTCACATATTAATATATAGATAGTATCAGTTGCATCTTCTACTTTGAAAAGGTAAACACTTTCCCAGGTATATAATTGGATATCTATGTATTAGGGATGATGTAATACTTTTGATTCTGTATTTTAGTCTTGTGGCGTGAGATTGCATGGGTTAATGGTGTGTTAGAGGGCCATGAGTTATTGGTTTTTCTGTAAAGTAATTCTCAATAGCAGCATAATAATATTCTGTTAAGTAATTGTCAGTAGTAACATAGGTTATGTTTGAGCTATTATATATGTTAGGCTACTATTAAATGTTAACACACTAATTAGCTGTAAATGACACACAGTTGTACTAGTAAAAAAGTATTGTGTCTGGGCTATGGGATTAGAGTTGGCTAACAGATTAACCTCTTGGTAAATGAACACTCCGTCCTGGAAGCTCTGACACAATACTTGTGTAATTGCTTTACATATGTGACTAATTGATAAGTTAAAACAGTGGCAATGAGTTTGCTTTCGTAGGTTGTATACCCTTGCATTACTGAACATGAAAACTGGTAAATATAAATTTATATTAACCTATTGCATAGCAGCAGCACACCTGTGCCCAGACTCAAAAGGTTTCCAATGATGTCTGGCATTCCAATTATTAACAGATTAATAATTGTTAGATTGATGTTTATAAGTCACCTTTGTGACTGTGAATAAACATATTTTGATTCTGATGTCAGAATAAGGTGCTAAGTACTGGATGTTCATTAGTGAGAACCAATAGCCTGACATGTCTTCTGAGGAATGGGCAGAAATGAGGATTGAAGTCAATTAAAAGTATGCAGAATTTATTCTATTATAATGAAAGCATAAGTCATTCTAGTATGTTGTGATATAGTTGGTTGGTTGTGTATTCTGCATAGTAAGATGAAATAATACAGTGGTTTATAAGTCCTTAACCTGGCAAGTCTTAGAACGCCAGACCTAACTAAAAAAATATTGCCTCTAGCTGCCGGTGTCCGCTGTGAATCAAGAGGTTATACCATAACATTCCTGTAAGTAAAATGTAAAATTCATAATTAGTGATAAAAGCAATTGAAATTGTACACAATTGTTTACAAAAAAAGTATATATGTATGTTTATCCATTGTCTAGTACCCATAGTACAAGTTCTGCTTAGTTTGGGCTAGATGATGTTGTGTGTATGTGATAGAATATTATTATTATTATTATTAAATTCTTATTATTCTAAAAGTTTGTGAAGATGTTTAGTTGTGCCTACTTAACTATGTGCTAAACAGTTAAATTGTTTTTCCAATATGCAATCCTGTTTGTGATGTGTCCTCCAAATCCTATTAATAATTAAATCTAATAAACAATAAAATCTATAAACAAAAAATTACCATTTGAGATAGCTATAGACAATTTAATGACAACTGAAAAGAGTATTATAATCATTGTTATTATTTTTAGATTTAAATAAAGCCTGCAATACATGTTGGCCAAGCGTAGACCAACACGAGCGAAGGCAATCTGATACAAGGCAAGTACAACTGTCTAGATGTTTGGCAAGTTTAGAGAAAACCATTGCAAACGGCCAATGTAGACAAGCTTTGTAGAGCTGTCCACACGTTGGGTGTTGTCAGTCTTGATTGAGCATTGAAACAATATGGATGTTATAAAAGTTATTGCATCTGCTGGTATTTATTTGCTTATGGCACTCCAACGACTTATTCACGATTTATGGGCGCATTTAATTATTATGTCAGTGTATAACGGCGATGTTCGCCTAGCGCGAAATGGCAGCCGGATAGAACGCCTTTGATTTGTGTAGAAAAACCGACATCGCTCCGAAGTGAGACAAGTGGTCGCGAGCGACTGCGAGTTGTTACAAGCTACGCAAATTAAACTCTATACACGTTAGTGGTTGCCTTCACTCGGCCAACTAGGCGAGTGATGCCAAGCATTGGCAAGATAAAGCAAATGTTCCATCTATATGTTGGTATTGGCTGTCACTCGGCAACATTGGGCCAACATGTATTTCCGGCTTAATCAGTAATATTTGGGGTAAACAGTAATAGGTATATGTTATAAAGAGATACCTGTACTTTTGTTTGTAATGAATAATTTCAAAAACTACTGGAATGATTGTAAAAGTAAAAGTACTAGTTAAACCTTCCTTGTCTAGAAATAACATTGGATGTATAACATCAAGTAACAATCCACTGGTAGCAGTAATCATAAACATGAATGAAACCACAGAGAAAGCCAGTTGTGTATAAAAAGTCAACACTCATGTTCGGAGTAATGCCTGTAATACAGATTAGGTATAAGTAGGGGTATTCAAGGTTCAATAGACAAGTCAAATTAGTACATATTAACATCAGTGTCAACAGTGTCTACAAACAATAGATTTTTATATTGTGTTTGCTGCATAGTATAAGATCAGCATAGATTTCAATTGTGAAGTAGATTTAGTAACTTGCGATTTCTTCTGGCTTTTATTAATCAGTATATGTCTCTTGTAATCGGTACATACAATCTCTGTGTCACAGTCAACTTTACAAATATTGAGAAAAAGGACACAATTATTATTTATCTAGGACAACTATTTGTTCACATATATGGACCAAACCCATAACAATTGGTGCACTGGCAGCTGCAAGCCATCCACATTGCCATGGTGGACTATGGCCTGACCCTTCTCACACTGATAAGAGGCCCATGCCCAACATTGGTACAGTTTAATACAAGGCTGATATTATTATTATTATATAAATACATACTCTATGTATATAATTATATATATTATTATAATTAAGTACACACGGCTACATATCAAGTTAGACACCCTATAGACGCATAACTACGCTACATACAGAATAGAGAATTGTCGGCAAGGGACAGTGCACATCGACACAATGTAATGGTAAGGATAGAGCGTAACAAAAATATAACGCGCTCTCTCGCACGATTCGTAGCGTTTAACTTCTAATAGTTCAAAATCCAAATAGTCTAGGTTGATATGTCGCTGTGTGTACATATATAATATTATAATTATTATATAAATACATAGATTTGCTAGCTACTTTGGGAAACTAGTAAGTAGTTGCCCAAAGTATCTGATCTTTAACTTCGCCTTTGACGGTCCCAAGCCCGTATGAGAAAGAAGGAGGGTTGGCTGGGTAGACCTAACTAGCATTAAAAGGTCAACGCCTAGTAACAGGAGGCGGTAAAAAACCTGATCCAGTCGACCTGTATGGTCGGCTGGAGATGTGATGATAGGAAATGACCTCACCACATAACTTTAAATAACATATCTTAGTCTCTTTAATGGACGACTTGGGGTGCCTTGTATTTGGACCGAAATTATTGTAAAATTTCGTCGGCCAATAGATTTCGTAATTGCCGTTAGGCCATATTCACGTTAGGCGAATTTGTGAACATAATAAATGTGTTGTGGATAGACACATTTAAAAGCCGGCGGAAAAGCTTTTTATACCACACTTGATTACGTACTCTTTCCAAGGGGACCGCCTGCAAAAGCTGATCTTTCTTGTCGATGTCCATGGAAAGATTGTAATCAAGCACTACTTTTGGCTTGTATTTGTTGTAGCCCAGCTTTTTCTTACCGGCGACCTCTACCCTGTGAAATGTAGGTATTAAGGACACCAGATTTGTGTCCTTCCACACCATGATTGTCAGCGTCTGGCTAAAGGCTACTTCTCCAGGCCGCATATTATTTTTATTTACGGGGTAGCTATCCAGCACAAACGCCCGATTTAATCTTCATGTGCCTATTATGTCTGTTTTTTGGGCTTTAAGAGTCGGAGATAAAAGAGTGCTGTTATAAAAATTGTCCATAACTAGTGTATGGCCTCACTAAGTTATGGACAATTTTTGATGTTGTGCCTTCTGGCTCTATGTGCTCCTGTTCGGTAACTTCACGGCTTATGCCTTTATCCTTGCCGGCATAGATGATCATTTTCCAAAGGTCCCGTCCGAGACTCACACAATTCATAACTCTTTATACTAGAGTTGCCAAACTATCGATAGTTCCACTATCGATAGATGACCTCGAAAACTAGTAACAATATCGATAGTACTATCGATAGTATTGATACTATCAATACCATCGATACTATCGATATCACAAATTAACTAATACTATTGATTGGAAGCAATAGCATCGATAGGATCGATGCTGTTATATGATAATACTATTAATAGTATCGATGGTATCGACTTTTTTAGAGTAATACTATCGATACTATCGGTATTATCGATAGTATCGTTGTATTAAATAAAAAAGCTAATTACTTTAATTTCTGAACGTTGCCAACTTAAAGGGGGGATCTAGCATCATACACAAACCTAGTGACTTACTATTTTCGATGTTCCAAAACGGCGTATCTATACCACTTTTTAATTTCAATAATATAATTTGTACGATTTCAATATTAATAAATTCACCATTGAGCAACATTTCTTCGCAAATGTCTACTAAACAATTAGTGAGAACGATTGCTAAACCCCCTGTTAAATAATTTTCTCCGCTCAAGCTACTGGTGATCTCTTCGAAAGGAGCCAATATATCAACAACTGTAATATACCCCCCTCCTCTTCTGTAATAATTGGCCAATCTCGATTAATAATTGCCATTGTAGCCTTAATAGCCTCACTAAGTTCTAGAAATCTTTTCAACATTAAATAGGTGGAGTTCCACCTTGTTGCTACCTCCATAATAATTTTTCTTGGCTGCTCAATGCCTAGATGGCTAGATTGATCTCATCAACTTTTCGGCGTATTGCGTGCTCCTCTTGAAGTGGGCGACAATCTTTCTAATCTGTCTTGCAAAGGTATTAAAGCGTCCTACACACAGCGTCCTATACTATCAAAGCTCCACAAAATAGTGGAAGTGAATTTTACAACTATAAAAAAACAAATAGTATTGTTTTGATGGCTATTGCAGACCATAACTACTGTTTTTCATACATCGATGTTGGTGCGAATAGCAGTGCTTCTGATGGAGGAGTCTTTAAAAATTCTTCAATTTATCGCCGTTTAGAACACGGGTTACTGCCAGTGGATGGATTTATTGTTGGCGATGCAGCTTTTAAGTTAAGAACTTATTTACTTAAACCGTATCCAGGTTCGCAACTGTCTACCAGTGAAAATCTTTAACTACAGACTATCACGTGCGAGGCGGATAGCGGAAAATGCTTTCGGAATTCTAGTTTCTAGATTTCGTGTGTCCGAAAAAGCAATTCCCACCAGTTTGAACACAATTGATGCAATCGTCTGTGCCTTCTGTGCCTTTCATAATTGGTTGCGAAAAAATTCTAACTCCTACATAACACCTACTTGTGTAGACAGAGGACTCTGAAGAACAAATAATACCAGGTACTTGGAGATCGGAAATAACTCCATTAATAAGTATAACTGATCAACTTAGAGGTAACCATTCCGTAAATGCGAAAGAGAGGAGATTTATTGAAAATTACTTTATGACGAACGGAAGTGTACCGTGGCAGTTTAACAGAATTTCATAAATTATGTTTGTTTTATCTTAATACCAAAAAATAAATAAGTTGCTCTCAAGTTTTTAATTTTATTTTTGGTCTCGGTAGGGCCAAACCCTTCTAAATTTATTTCTCGTGCAATATTCTGTAATGCTGTTGCGCGCATTTCTTTATTTCTATAATTTTGTGATTTATTATCCCACAGGCATTCATTATCGCGGTATAGTTGAATAATCTTTAAGTTCTCCGTGTCGTTTTCGCGTCATTTTGTGATGTGGTGCAACGCAGCGTGGTCCCCGTACAATAAAGCGGCAGCGACTGACTTCGCCATTTACACGGCCTCAGTTGCGCTAGCGTGGGTGGCGGGGGAAGAGGGCCAGAGGAAAAAATATGAAGCGGGAATATTGAAGTCAGTACTGACTTGAAATCAATTTACACGATGGCAGTGCCAGGTCAGCACTGACTCCGCAGTGCACTGACGTTAGTTACTGACTCAATGTAAATCTGCCTTTAGGGCCAAGGTTATTGTTAGTGAGGCTGTCCTGTATCCTTTGTAAATCCTTAGAGCAAAGCCTCTTTGGATGAAATTTAAGATGTTGTTTACAGTGTTTAGTTCTGTGGCATGAGCCCAAACACTGAAGGCGTATGTTGTGATTGGCTCGATGACCGCCGTGTATATCGATACCTCCCACGTAAGTTGTTGTATCTCCAAAACTGCAAATTTACAGTAGAGCGTTTCAAAGATTCAAAGTGAACCAAAATCTGCGTTTATTGTTGCATCTTTTTGACATTTGGTATTTAAATGTAATATAATAGTCGTCTTAACTTCGTTAAAAGATATTTTAAGTAATATGTTTATTTTCGGAGATATTGTTCATACATTTTACTCCGGAGTACAAGCTATGCCAGTTGTTGCATCTGATACTAACAACATTATACCGCGGCGCCCAGATAACGCCAATTGTGGTATATGATAGTTACAACTGTATACGTTGAAAAACATAAGTCTCACTCTGTTGTATGTGGTAATAATATTTATATTAGTGACAAAATTCAATTGTACAATTTGAACGTGATAATTTTTTTAGGTTAATAAATAAAAAAGAAATGTTATTAAGGTTAAAATTTTTTATTAGAAACAACATAAGTGATAAAAAATAATCAGAAAATCTTTATCTTTAAAAATAAAATAATGATCTTCTAAAACATAATTAAATAACTTCTTCTATTGCTGAGTAATCAAAAACGTTTCAACATAAAACAATCGGTCAAAAGACTTTTTAAAAATTATACAATATTATAGAATCAAAGCATGACCTATGCTTATAATAATATTTTTGTAAGTAACGTTAGAAACTCTTCTTAAGAACTAATCAAATAGAATTACAAAAATCAACATCATTATAAAAAAAAAAATTATGAACTTACTTAATCATTTATATGAGATCAGCTTAAAATCAAAGTAGTAATTTGGTATCCCTTCAAATTTTTGGCATTGTACTTATTGGTTTAATACGATAACATCGTTAATGTATGTATAATATTGATAAAGAAATTTAAAAATAAAAACAATTGTGTTATTGTCAACCTTACAAACCTATAATTATGGGAGCCTTAAAACAATATAAATCAAATAAATATTATTTTTATGAGATAAATATTAAAACCTGAGATGCTTAATCAAAAGCAAAAAAAAAATAAAAAATTATACAGAATATTTGGAAAAGACTAATGTCTATTCTGAATCGGAAAATTCAGCGTCATTATTAACGCCAGCAGCAAAAGATAAATGCCTAAAAAAGCCGTGATATGTAGCTGGAATAATTCCACTATGACACAGGCTTATCAAGTCTTCATATTTTGCCTTAGTTATAGGAAGACGGTTGGAATACAAGGGGCATAGCTCAGCCATACTATTCCTTTGGCGTCTACGTTTATTGGTATTGAGAGCGATTGTCATAGCATTACTGTCTGCCAAATCGTACCGATACATAATTTTAAAAGGATCTTCTGCACATACACTTACTTCTTTTATTTTATTCCATCTAACTGCGTTCCCATTCACATTTTTTGACCAATTACGTCCATTCAAAAGTGTTTTATAGTTTAAAAAATCTGTATGCTTCATTTCGATCACGTTATATGGTTTGCCCTCCTGTTTAGCCCATCTAACTAAGCTAAACCATTCAAAGGGTGTATAAATAAGTTTATTTTTAGACGAACGTTCTATTAGAGCATGTACGCTATCACCTTCTGCCTGGGTGTGACCTTTTTCTAGAAATGTATGTTTGATAGTAATATTAAGCTTATGAGCAATATAAAGCGATTCTGACCGGCACAATTGTCAGACCAGAATCGAAATTCTTTTGCACCCTGTTCATGCATTTTATGTATGAAATGAGAAAGACAGCCTGATACCTCATTAGAACCACGTTTGGCTTCTCCCTCGTGCCACATATAACAATGACCCTCTTTATTTGCTAGGTCAAATATAGTAAAATTAAAGACGGACAGCTTCCGTTTGTAATATAAAATACTCAATTGGCCATGGGGTGCATTAACCCGGCGAGAATGTGGTGAAAAAAGTTACACGAAGTATGTGGCAGGGTAAATTTTACCCTTATTTATTAATGCATACTGGGATGTAATTATAGCCATATTATTTAAAAATGTACTATTTTGTTAATTTTAATTGTATTCTTTATAATATAAAATAAAAAACAATGTATATTCTAATGTATAATTATCAATTTTACAGCGAATAGGAAAGAAGGAATTAACAACCAACAAAAATTAGGAACCTCAGAAACCATAACAAATCTTAAAATTTCTTCTTATTTTTTTTAATAATTGTACATTAAACGTTTAACTTATGAGATCTTCTTATAAAAAAATTAAATCAACTATATTTAAATCAGTCTTAACAGTATTTTTTTCAGTATTGAACATTGGCACAATCATTGCAAAAGAAAATCGCATGTTCTTTACATATGGCTTTTCCACAGCGCTTGCAACCATTTTTAGTCTTCCGGTCTTTCTTATAGGGACAGTCACGACATCTGACAGCTCGTCCAGAAATATTTTTTGGTGCTGACGTTGAGGGTTCACCAAGTTGAGAGGAGATACGCTCACGAATATATATCGGAATATTCATTTTATCTTTTCGATGACGTAAATATTCGTACACTAGCGACAAGCCCAAATTGCGAATAAACTCAGTTCTTTTTGTATTCGTATTACGATTTTCCCTGTAAATTATATTGGCATTGATTGCAGCTATATTTAAAATGGCATAAAATACAGTCATCGGCCATCGCTTGCTATTGCGTGATACGTCATAGTTAACGCTCATTTCGTCAACAACATCTACTCCAGCTTTTGTGGAGTTATAAAATGTTACTATTTCAGGTTTTCTTTTATCTCCTGTGGTTTCATCAATATTTTCGTCATGATGTAGTGTAGACATTAACATAACAATTCTATTTTTTTTAGGGGCGTAGGACACCAAAGAAATATCTCTTTGGAAACCGAACATTGAACTTGTTGGTTGTTTTCCTGTCTTCAGAAAAGGTTTTGGGATACATCTTTTATTTTTTCTAACAGTGCCAGTAGCTGTGAGACGGTGCTCTGAGAGAAGATGCATCATCAGTTCGAAGCTTGTAAACCAGTTGTCAAATGTCAGATTGCGGTTTGACATTGATATAGGCTGAACAAGTCTACTAACAACATCAAAAGCCTTGTTACTTATAGCATATGGTCCATTAGGTTGTTTGCCTGTATAAACTTCTAAATTAAAAGTGTAGTGAGATTTAGCATCTACTAGTGCATATGTTTTAATGCCATACTTTGCTGGCTTACTTGGAATATATACTCGGAATCCGCACCGACCTCGAAACGCCCACAACATCTCATCTATAGTCATGTACTCATGTGGAGTATAGGCTGTTCGGCAGCTTTGAACAAAGCCTTCAAAGATAGTCCGTATAGCTGCAAAATTATCTAAAGCTTTCCGCTCATTTCGTGTGGACTTGTCATCAAAACGAACACAATTTTGCAGGAAATAAAAACGCTGTAATGACATTGTTGTTCGGAATATATCAACACCTGTTCCATCAGTTCGCCACAAATCTTGCATATTTTGGCGGCTAGATTTATTCAGGCCAGCTATATAGAGAAGACCAAGAAATGCATTTAATTCAGTAACAGTAGTTTCATTCATATAATATAACCTTGAGTGTCTGTACATTTTGCCCGACGAATTTTAATTTCCTCATTTGTGTATATTACTATTTGGTTCCTCATGTCCATAGTTATATAAACATTCCAACATTGAGATTCGCTCATTGCTTCTTTCGCACTACCTTGCACCCTAGGGCGTTCATTTATAATATTTTCAGCACGTGTACGTACATTAGGTCTCTGGGGGTGTTTGAACCATTTTTGACCATCTTTAGCTACATAAAAAGAACCTTGTCCAGGCAATGGGCGACTTCTCAATAATGATAAAGGAATTTCATCATCAGACTCACCCCTATTTTCATCGTCACAACTATCTTCCACGCTACTGCCCCCCTGCTCCGTTCCAGAACTAATTTCGTGGTTGCTACAGTGATCAGAGCCAACTTCAGAGTTAGATTCGTCGAAAGAATCGTTCAGCACTTCCTCTAACATAAATCTGATTCGTTCGTTATTCATTTTGAAGGAAAACTGAAAAAAAGCATATGTTATTAGCATTTAAAAGCCAAATAAATAAATAAAAACAAATTTCAAAACACATACACCAGCTATGTGGCAGGGTAAAACTTACCCGAGACAGGTTGGCACACGTATAACTCCCGCGCAGGCGCACGCAACACTGAGATCACGCCACTACCTCTCCCCGCACTCCCTTACCTGCAGCTACTGAGCGTCGCGTTGTTGCTAAGCGCGAAATAAAAAATATATGCGAGTTTAAGTAATGGGCAGGGTGTAAAATACCCTGCCACATTCTCGCCGGGTTAAGAATCTTTTGAAAATCAAAAGTACCAGCAATTATTTTCCCTTGAGAAGATTTGCTTTCCTCTTTATCAGACTTTATAAGCTGTCGGGATAATTTCTTGTTAGTGACGTGAATTTCATAATCCATGACTTGCTGCTCTGATGGACTGTTAATATTTCTAAAGATGTAGCACTGATCGCACTGATCTTTCTTAAGAATATAAAAACTGAGCTTAAAGTTTTCATTTACAATGTCTCGATATAGACGTTCGGATTTAGCGTTCTCTTCATATGTATTAGACTGAAGCCACTCATTATACATTTCAAATAATTTATGAAAATTTAAATCTCCATCCAAATATAACTTATTTGACCTTTGCCTAGTAAAATGTGACTCAACAGGCTGCAAACTCTTAATATGGTCACACACACTGGTTATAACAGACTCTGTCTTTTTTATAGGGTGGTTTGAGTGTTTTCCTCTTTGATCTGGAATTAGTATTCCAGTAGTCATATCCATCTTTTCTAGGGCCTTATTAATAACCTGATCACTGACGGAAATAGTGCTCAAAAAATGTTTTTTGCATACATCCACATAATTGTTTTCACCATGATCTAGTGGCAATGAGTACTTTAACGTGTACTTACGCCTTGAAGTGGTATCTGTGTAGACTCTGCGTTTAATATTTTTTTTTACTAAGCTGCCTATATACGAGGGTGCGTTTTTAAGTTCGCGGAATGGAATAGAAGGGGATGAAATAATATTACAAAATTATTTTTCCTTTTCAATATATTCACCTGAAACCCTAATACATTTCTCAGATCTATGAATTAACTTATGAATACCTTCATAAAAAAATGTTTTGTCTTTCTCTGAAAAATACGCCGAAACTGCATCCTTCACTTCTTCATCGGTTGAAAATTTCTTTCCTCGAAGCTCTTTTTTCAGATTTGGAAAGAGATAATAGTCGCTGGGAGCCAAGTCTGGGCTATAAGGTGGGTGATCAATGATATCGAAGCCCACCTTGTGCAAAGCAGCCAACGCAACTCGACTCTTGTGAACAGGAGCATTGTCGTGCAAGAGCAGGACACCTTTGGTCAATTTTCCTCTTCTTTTTTCTCTGATTGCCTCTTTTAACTGCTCTAAAATTGAAGCGTAGTGTTCTCCGGTTATGGAAACACCTTTTTCTTTGTAATCAACCAACAAAATTCCTTCTGTGTCCCAAAAAACTGTCGCCATGAGCTTTCCCGCCGATTGCGACACCTTGAATTTCTTAGGCGGTGGTGTACCCTTTTTATGCCACTGCATGGAATCTTGTTTAGACTCAGGTTCATAGTGATGAACCCAAGTTTCATCCCCAGTAACAATTCGCTCCAAAAAACCATCCTTGTCTTCATTACACTGGCTCAAAAACGCACGCGAACACTCGACGCGCTTCTGTTTTTGAGGCGGTGTGAGCATTCTAGGCACCCATCTTGCACTGACTTTTGTCATGCCGAGATGATCATGGAGAACCTTGAAAATGGTCGTTTCAGATACTCCAACCATCTCTGCGATTTGTTTTTTCTTCAAACGTGCATCCTCCAATATTAATTTTTCGATTTTTTCGATAAGATCTGGAGTGGTGACCTCAACAGACCGCCCAGGCCGGGAATCGTCTTCAATTGATTCCCTGCCTTGCTTAAAGAGGTTGTGCCACTTGTATACCATGGTTTTTCCTGGACAAGAGTCCCCGTATACAGATGACATCTCTTCCAAAATGGTTTGAACATTTTTTCCTTGCTTGGTAAGGAACTTTATAACGGCGCGGAACTCGATTTTCTCCATACTTCACAATTTCTTCCAGATTGAGTTGCTTGAGGGACGATAGTTCAAAGACTAATGACCTCATTATGATAATACTCGGTATATATACTAATTATTAGTTGCTAAACACGTTAGTGACTAAACAAGCACCCCCACCACCTTCCATACCCTCCATTCCGCGAACTTAACCCTTAAATGCATGAGATCATAAAATTGTGCTGAAAAAATATTAATTAAAAGAAAATAGTGTCCAGATATTAGGAAAAATAATAAAAAAAATAAAAAACATTATTATATTATAATAAAGAGAATTTATTGAATGTATCATTTTTGATACTGTATGCATTTTGGTATAAAAAATTTCCTTATTATAAACTATATGTTTGCGCTATTGTGAAATACACTAAAACAGTCTTTGGATTTTTTGCTGCACAAAAAGACATTACATTTGCTACATTTTATAGTGCTTAGTAAAGAACAGGCAGGCAACATGCACCTACCTCGCCCATCACTCCTAATAAGGTTGTGGTCACTATTGTCTAACCTGATTTCCATGGCCGGTATTACTTGGCATGGTTTTCCCCTGCGAATCTTTGCTTGGGGTTCATCATGTAGGCTGCTTGTACTCGGACGACCTCTAGGTATATTTGGGGTATACTTGCACAAAACATCAGCTAGCTCAGCACGAAACTCGGCAAGACTATAAATGTTTCTTGCGGCGACACCTTTTTGGCGAAGAGCTTTTTTGTAAAGTACCCACGAATTTATAACTGTGAGATCTAGTAAGTGGTAGAAAATCCTTATATACCATTTTCGACTCTTAATCCTGATTTTGTATCTACCTAAATGCGAATCCATCAAATCGACGCCCCCCATGTGGGCGTTGTACTCTTTTATGATTTTTGGACAATCAATCTTTATCCTTCTTTTTTCTTTCTTGTCATATCTCTCTATAGTTTCCACTGGCTGTGCACCTACATAAGTAGAAGCTAAGACGACTTGCTTATTATCCTTCCAGCTTACAGTTGTTATGTCTACTCCCTCATAATTTGTTACATATTCATCAAAAGTTCCTCTTGGTATAGTAGTTTTCATAACTTCTTGTTTGTTCGGTAGCTTACATGATTTTCCAAGTCGATTTCTTTGGATTGTGCCCAAAGACTGAATACCTTCTTTCGCCAGTTGGTACATCAATGGCAGCGATGTATAATAATTGTCAAAATAAACAATATGATTCCTGTGTCTTGGAACAACTCTTAGTAAATTCAGAACAGTTTGGCCCACAACACCTACTCCTTGTTCATTCTCTACCCTATCATTTGTCTCTTTGCCACTATAGATTATGAATTTATATGCGTAGCCCATCAAATTACAAAGCACAAATAATTTGAAACCCCATTTGTGTGGTTTATTGGGTAAATATTGTTTTAAAAAATGACCAATTTTGGTTGAGCACATTTGCTCATCTATCGACAATCGCTGTTCTATTGTGACACTAGCAAATTTTTGATTGAGGTGATCTATTATGGGTCGAAGTTTATGCAATTTGTCGTGCTGTGGGTGAGTGACAGGTAAATGATCAGCATTGTTGTTAAAATGTAAAATCTTGCGGATTTTTTCGAATGTATTGACAGACATTGCCTCTCTGATAGGCTGAAAACCAAATTTGTTGTGCCAATAAGATCTGGTGTTGGGATAATTATAAACTGACATGAATATTAATATTCCTAAATATTTTCGGAGATCAGTAATGGTAAACTGTTCAGGTCTGTCAGGTCTTTGTTGAATAGAATATCTCACTGTTTCATCAACTATTGCTTGTAGAAAATCATCGGTAAAATAGTTTTTAAAAAACTGGTACGGCGTATCTAATTCGGTTATGTCTTGATGTAACTCCTCAGTTCCTTCAAATTTGGTTTTACTTTCATCAAAAATTAAAGATTGCTTTCTCCAAATAAAATTTCTAGCATTTGTAAGAACTGCGGGTTGAGAACATGTACCTATTGGTGAATTTCTTACAGGCAATAAATCTTCTTGAAACAGTGGCGGATCTGGGCAATTATCCGTATCCTCTGCTTCTTCACAATTATCGTTTATGTCATCTTCAAGATCTCTAATTAGAGATTCCCGAGTTGGATAGTACGGAATGTCCTCTCCGTCAGACTCCATACCATCATCCGAAATTTCACCATTTTCCAATGCTATAAGTATTTCTTCTATCCTTCGATCTAAGAAACAATAAAAAAAATTGAAATCGGCACCTAAAAGCTAAATAGCCAAGTAAACATACGAAAATAAAGTAAAAACAAATCATTGTTATAGCACAGTGTTATGGCATTCAAAAGGACCGTTACTGCATAAAGTATCAATTTTGATACAAGCCACAAATGTTAGTTTCTGGTCAGGTAAAGAAACAAAATCAAAAAATATAAGTATCATATAGTAATTCTTGAACTTACCACTCATTCTGTAATTTTTATTGCACCAAAACTCAAACTTTTACTCGAATTCCAACAGATTGAAAAAGTATAAATTTTCGGTACAAACTTTTTAGCGCCAGTTCAACTTTCAAATGAAGTTTCAGTGAAATGTCAAATCTGTCAACTGTCACATTTCTTATTTTTTAAAGAATAACCATAGATAAAGCTTTAGACACATTCTTTGCATACCACAAATATAAGTTGATCGTGAAGGACTGGTTTAAACTCGATGTATCATTTTTGATACCAAATGCATTAAAGGGTTAAAAACGCACCCTCGTACGTCCATTGCTTTTCTCGATTTCCCAAACTCCAAAAACTCTCAAATATCTTCTGTCTTTCTCCTTCACTTAATTTATCAAAACACTTCTTGCGGCAGTGACATGGCGGGCCTATCTTTCTCTTTGCTTGAATTTTACCATTTCTTGACATGTACTCTTTTCCCATATTACGTAAATGCTTTCTCTTATTGTCTATCCATTCATTAAAATGTCTTTTTCTTATATTGCCCTTATCTTTCCTTGGTTGACGACGGCGACCGCTTGTGCTAGGACTATTATTCGAAATATCTGACAGCGGACTATAATTGTTTATTGTTGTATATGTTGAGCAGCTAGACAGATAACCTGGTGAGGGTACAGGCAAAATATCAAAAGTTGATAAGTTTTCCTTTTGTATATAATAAGGGCAAAAATCATTATCACAGTCGTAGTCTAAGTGGTTGGTACTACAAGAAGGTGAAGGGTGCGGTGTTTCGAGATTTCCAATATCAGAATTTGAAGTAACTTCTGGGTTATTATCAAAGAAATCTGTATCAATTATGTTTGCTAGCTCATTAATTTCCGACTCATTAACCCTTCATTGCATGATTTAATATTTTCTTGTAGAAAAAATCATATGCACGTAATTATAGCCCTAGGATGTGTTAAAAATAATAAAAAAAAACTTTGACCTTTTTATGTATTTATTTTCGAAAAAAACCATATGATGGATATTTACATCATTATGCAATTAGTAACAATGAGCTTAGTACAAAATAAAATAATGCAAATAAAAATCAGTTTTTGTGATAATTTTCAAAGCAGTTATTGTTTTTATTAAGACACAGATTGATTCCACATTTGCTGCATCTTATTGTAGAATACCCCTTACACTGTGGGTACTTACAACGTAGTGAACCTCCAACTTGTGGCCAATGATCAACACCATCTCTTCTTATGTCCTTTGGTGGAGCAACAACTGCTGGTCCCCTCTTCCTTTTTGCCTGTATTTCGTTCTCTAGAGAACTGGTACTGGGACGACCTCTTTTAACCTCTGTGTCAGCTCCTATTCTGCACAAAACTTGTGCCAATTCATTTCTAAAATTGCCCATTGAAAGTATATCCTTTTTTGGTATATTTCTATTTGCTGCATTTTTTTTGTACAAGATCCAAGAATTAATCGCTGTTAGATCAAGTAGATGGAAAAATATACGCAAATACCATTTTTGTGATTTTACTGGAATGTGGAACCTCCCCAAAAAACTGTCCATTAAGTCCACCCCCCCCATATGCTTATTATATTCATGAACGATTTGTGGACATGGAATTACTACCTTTTCCTTTTTCGATTTATCATATCTAGTGACACTAGACACTGGTGTTGCCCCAACATAGGTTGATAAGAGTGTCACAATCTTATTGTCTTTCCAAGTGACACAGGCCATCTCAATGCCATCATAAGTAGATGTTCTTTCTTCATAACTGCCTCTGGGTACTGCCTTCTTCATAAACTCTTTTTTTTCAGGCAATTTTGAGTTAGGGATCCTATTCTGCTGGACAGTTCCAACAGAGTGAATTCCTTGTTTGGCTAGAAAATAAATTAGAGGCAGTGATGTGTAAAAATTATCAAAGTACACAATATAATTTTGATATCTTGGTACACCTCTTAGCAAACGAATTACTACATTCCCTGTAGCTCCTATGTCTGGTTCTCCTTCAAGTCTTCCTGTATTTTGCTGTCCTGCATACAATTCAAATGTATGTGCATATCCAGATAAATCACAAAGTACATAAAATTTGAACCCCCATTTATTTTATTTGGCAGGTACTGTTTTAGAAAGTGTGCAACCTTTGTTGCACACATCTGCTCATCCACTGATAGCCGTTGTTCCATAGGTAGAGAAGAAAACTTTGTTTTGAGGTGCTCAATAACTGGACGAATTTTAAATAACCGGTCATGATCTGCATGGCCCACAGGTCTATGAAGCTCATTGTCTTGAAAATGCAATGCAAGTTTGATTTTTTCAAATTTATTGACTGGCATTGTGGATGAAACTGGGCCATAACCATGAACAGGGTGCCAATATGCTCTGGTATTTTGAAATTTTTGCACTGACATGAACAGCAATATCCCAAAAAACTTTTTTATATCTGATGCTGTGTATATTATTCTGTTATTAGGACCTTTTTGCATGCTATATAAATTAGTTTCTGCTACTTGTACTGAAATAATTTCTTCGTCATTATCATGGCACTGGTCTTGTGTCCTGCGAAGTTGAGTTTGATTTTCTTCCCCCATTCTACTACTGTCTGAAACGTTTTGTTAGCTGTTTGCTCTAGGGCGCTTACCGTGTGGACGGAGAAAAGATGGATCACATCGTTCGCGAACGCTTGACATGTCACTCCCTGCTCAGATGTCGTAACAGGGAGTAGAGAATGATGTTCCAAAATGTAGGGCTCCCTATGGAGCCTTGTATGCACCCTTTGGTGGTCTTCTTACACGTCCTGGCGTAGTTGACGATGATCCTGCGGTCTTAGAGTTATGAACCGACCATATTGTACAAGTTTCTTGGGTACTTTACTTTCTGCAGCAACTGATGTTTGAGGGCTGGCCACCATGCGTCGTCAAATGCTCCCTCTATGTCCAGCGAGACTAGGAGTACTAGCTTCTTTTCCAGAATTTCCTCCTTGACTCTACTAGATTGTAAAGGGCATCCTCTGTGCCGCGTTGAGGTATGAAGCCATACTGGTTGTTGTTTAAAGTTGAGAGGAGGTGCCACTGGATTCTTCCTATCATCATCTTCTACTATCTTCCCGATGACTGATAGGAGGCCTATGGGTCTGTAGGATTTGCGATGAGTGTAGTCTTCTTTGCCAGGTTTCCTTAAGATGACGACGTGGGCTTCTTTCCATGCTTTAGGGAAGCATGCTAGCTTTAAGCAGGCGTTAGTTATCGCCAGAAAAACTTCCCTCTCGCAGGTGATGCCTCGGGTGATAATATCCGATGTTATGCCATCTAACCCAGGAACCTTTTTGGGGTTTAGTGCTTGGAGCACTAATTCCCGTTCCCCTTTTCCTTTCCTTCCCCTCTTTTAGCTGTTCTGGGTGACTCTCTTCCGCCAAATCCCGAAGTTGAGTGTGGTATGGAGTGTCGGTGTCCGTGGTGTCGTCTGGGTAGAAAGTTTTCGCCAAAAGATCCGCCGAGCTTTGCTGACTGAGTGTTGTGCCGCTGGCGTCTCTCAGAAGCGTGTACTCTTGTCTTCTGGCTGATTTTCTGATGACTGTAGATGCCGTCCCACATACTCTTTTTCTTCTGGGTTGTGCAGAATTCCTTACAACTTTTTGTCTGCTCCTCTGCTGCTTTTTGATTATATTCTTGTTTTGCCTCTATATATTCGTCGATGACGCTTTACCTTCTAGTTGGTGCTGCATTGCGGATGCGTCTCTTTCTTCTAAGGACTTCTTGTTTGAGTCGACCTAGAGACGACGTCCACCATGGGGGTGTTTGTTAGCCTTTGTAGGATCCTGTCCTTGGGATGGTTATTTCACAGGTCTCTGTGGTTAATTTTATATAGGATCCTATTATGGACTCTAACTTACATGGTGATGATACTGCGTTGACTTTTACAGGAGTGATGTTGTTTTCAGCTAGGGTGAACGTGAAGAGTGATCGAAATTCTGACCACTTCGCCTTTCTGGTGTTATACACTCGTGTTGCTTAGGGCTTTAAAGGTGTTAATGCCCTTTTAACACGGAGCGTGAAAGTGATTGCGTTGTGGTCCGAAGTCGTTAGGGTCTTTTTGACGGTCTACTCTGATATTTTTCCCAGAAGTGGTAGGCTACAGGCTGTGACATCAACTATGCTTAAGTATAGCCTACCTTTACTCTGTTTCGAACATCGGTGTGTCTCCTGTATTCAGTATGTGTAGGTCCCTTTCGTCTAAAAAGGTACTATAGGTTGCTCCTCTCTGGTCTGACTCCAGGCATTTACGTCAACTGCCACAATTATGTTGGTAGTCGACATCTTGTTCATTTGTGCTTTGACTCTATCGAGATTCTCGTTGATGTTCTGATCTCCCTCGAAGTAGACCGATATCAGTCCAAGCTTGAGTCCTCTTGCTTGTACGACTGCCGCTGCCTCCGTTTCTTTTACCCGTTGCGGGTCATGGATGGTCTCCAGCAGGTCGCCAAAGATGGTAATGGCTGCCTTGTATGGTTTCTAGCGGTTTAGGGTACATTGGATGATGGTAGTACCCGGGTGTTGTTAGATTACTCCACTTTTGCCGGTGTACTGCCCTTGCACCTAGGATATTGTTATGCCTTCGTGCCTCGCCGCTTGGAGTAATTCCGCTGTCACCAATTTGGACCATTGAAAGTTTGCTTGTTCAGCCTCTTGGTTGGTGTTCGGGGAGATGTTGAGCAATGTTGGTTGGCGTGAACCTTAGCATAGATAAGAGATTTTTGAGCGAGCTATAGCATCCCACTTTTGCTTCTTTACACAGTCGTCGCTGAAGCCGTTGTGGTCGATGTCTGTGGGGTGTGGGTGTCCCGGTGGTTTTGGGATTTTCAGGCAATTGATACATGTTGGGGGCTTGCCTTCCAGTCTCGAGTAGCACTTCTCCCATGTATGGGGCTTTCCACAGTGGCTGCATCTGCCCTCCTTCTCATGGCAGAGAGCCTTTGTGTGTCCAAGGCCAGACAGTTTGTGCATTGCACGAGTGGAAAATGATCTGCGATGGGTCTCCTTTGCAGATCGATATACAGTTTTCCCGCCTCGAGAATCTTATTTGTGTATCCTAGGAGACACTTCCAGCCCTGGATGGCACTCCAAACTGTTTCTTGCCCGTTGCCTATAGCGAACCCTTATTACCAGCTCCTTTGCCTCGACGCCGTTCAGCACATGTTGATTTTGGGCCAGTATGTGCTCCACTATCTTGGCGTCGGTGTGGTACGCAAGCACATCCCTCACAATGACAAGAGGGTTGTTGCTTCTCGCCGCCTCTGTTCTCAGGTTTTATTTTATTTGAGCCTGTTCGAGGTAATATTTAGGTCTTCCTTGTTGGCGCAGCTGATGATGACTTTTTGATTTTTGACTGTTTTTACTCTGTCCACCCTCGCTCCGTAGTTTTTGGGATCTATCGTTGCACGCAGGATCTTGATAATCTTGTCCCCATTGTTGGTTTTGTCGGTGGAGGACACGATCAGGCTGTGGTTTGGCCTCCTTATTGGTGGCGGTGGAGGCTTTTTCGCACGCAGCTGCTTGCGCGTACGTCCCTTTTGCACTGGCTTGAGATTTTATTATTTCCGCCAGTGCTATCTCCGTTTCGATGCTTATCGATGGTGGAGGCGGTGTCTCATTTTGTTGCTCGCGGCTAGATTTTAATTCGCTAGACACCGCCTTGAGCCTCTTCGTGATGGGCAGAAGTTGGTCGCCTAGCTCTATTCTTGGTGGTTCGCGCGGGTTGGAATTAGCCTCAGCAATTAATTTGGCAGCATTCAGCTATTTCCTCCATTTTTTTTCTGAGTCCTGTAAGGTCTTCCTCAATTCTATTAGATAAGTTCTCTTGTTGTTGTGACAGGGCTGCGGAGGTGTCTCGATGCTTGATGGCTCGCCTTCTTGGAGACCTCTGGTTCGGGACTCGATCTTTGTGAATCCCTGTCTACCATGTTGACCGTGGAGGGCCGTGGAGACTGACCAGGGGTATGGAGGGGGTTTGAGGGTAGGGGGGCTATAGTGGCGGTCGTGGGTATTGATAGATGTGAGAGGGGGTGGGGTAGAATTTTTATCGGGAGGATAGTTGAGGAGGGAATATGAGGGATCTTTTAGGATATTTGGGAAGGTGTCAGTTTCCCGGTTTCGGAGAACCCAAACAGGTAGGGGTAAGGGGTAGGGGTTGTGGAGTTCCCTCGAGCAGTACCTGACGATTTTCAGCCGCGGCTTCAGGTCGATGGTGGCTCGCTGAAGGATTCTTGGGGCCGGTTCTGGAGTCTTTACGTAGATCAGTCGCTTTCTCGTGTGTCACACACCGCGTGTATCGGTGTAGTACTTAACCTAAGTTCAGTACTTAACCTCTTAGTAGCACGTGGTAGCGACAACGTGGTTTTGAAAAGTTTTATTGTTAATAACTTTTTGGATTCCAGCTTGAACTGGACATGGGTGGTGTCGTTTAGATGGTATTTACGGCCTCTAAATGCTGATGGTAAAGTTATCTTGATATTTCTGACCTGTATGGAGCTATTCGATGTTGAAGTTTCAGGTCTTCTACTCCACTCTGCTTCTCTCCCTGGTGATGGATCTGTTACACGGCACTGTGACGAAGTGTTGTTAAAAAAAGAAATTTTAATTGACTAAATAAAGTTTATTAAACACTTGAGATATTAAATTGAAATAGCAAATAAAGATGTCGTATAATGATATAGAAATGTATCTGGCACACTTAGGAAATAGTAAGTTGCGTTCGCGACGGGAGATGTGCACCGACTGTTATTCGTTAGTACTGCGCTTAGGATGAAGGCAAAAGTGCTGACACGGGACTTTTAGGCATTGGCAGGGGTTTCTGTCGAATATAGGGGATTTTGGACTAGGTAAGGGAATTAGGGTACAATAGGGATTCGTAACAGCCCCCCGATTAAGAGTAAACTACATGTTTTAGAATGAAGTTTACGGGAAAAGAATATTTAGCAAGGATTTAACCAATGCGGAGAGAAGGAGCTGTTAAATTATGAAGTTCGACTTCTTCGTTTTCGGGTTCAGTATTGGGATTCCTAGGAGTGTTGGAATGAATTATTTTCTTAAGTATGCCAAATTTCTTACATATTTTGAACATAATAAATAATAATAATAATAAATAATAATAATAAATTGATATGTCAAGTGCGTTCGATTTTGTGGATCATCAAATCTTGCTACGGAAATGTGATCTTTACGGCATACGAGGAAATGCACTTCAATGGATAGAAAGCTACTTAAAAAACCGTAAACAGTGTGTTGAAATTACCCGTACTGATATCAAATCATCAAACTTATATCAAAACACTCATAAATCTTCTTTTTTGACAAATAACTTTGGAGTCCCACAGGGAAGTGTATTAGGACCTCTTCTCTTCTTAATATATATCAATGACATTCCAAGAGTCACCGATTATAAATGCACACTGTTTGCTGATGACATATCGGTAGTTGTCTCAAATGATAACCTAAAGAATGATAATATTTATAACCAAACACTAATAACTATAGAACATGTAACAAAATGGCTGGCGCAAAACAATCTTACTGCCAATTTAACAAAAACAAAAATTATGCAGTTTCGAAATTACAATAGCGTTACTAGAGACTTAAAAATATCCTTTCAAGGTCATGAAATACAAGAGGTAAACGACACACAATTTCTGGGTATAGTTTTAGACAAAAACTGTAACTGGAAGACACATGTAAAAAGTATTTGTACTCGTGTCAATAGATTTGTGTTCGCTTTAAAAAAAATTCGACAATTATCATGTGAAAAAACAGCCTTAATGGCGTATCATGGCTATGTATGTTCGGTGTTAAGGTATGGTATTTTATTATGGGGCAATTCAACGGAGGTAAATAAAGTATTCGTATCGCAGAAAAAATGTGTCCGAGCAATATGTGGTGCAGGGCCATTGGATTCATGTAGACCTCTCTTTAAAAACCTTAAATTATTATCTTTAACATCCATTTATATTTTTGAAATTGCAGTATTTGTAAAAAAGCACCCGAATCTATTTAAAAAGCAAATTGAGCATAAAAGGTTTTTGTCCAGAGATCCAACTAAATTGGATATTCCATCGATATCAACGACTTTATATAAAAGAAATTGAGGGTATATGAGCATTAAAGTCTACAACAAATTGCCGAAATCCATACGAGAACTCAATTTAACACGTTTTGAATATACGTTAAAGAAATGGCTTATTGATAAATGTTTTTATAGTGTATCTGAATTTATGATGTATGACATAAAAAAATGTGAATTTTAATTATTTTATTGATTTATTTTATTTTATTTATTATGTTCAAACAATTAATTTGATTGATATCGTAAATACTAGCATGGATGACCTTAAAACAATGTATTTCAATAATTATTTATTTATTTGGTTATAATGTGTTAGATTAAAAAAATAATATTTGTGTAATATGACAGGGACAAGCATGTATGCCTAAAGGATTAGTTGTCTATTATTATCTAATTAATTTCATTAGTGTGTTATGTTAAAAAATATATTTGTGTATAGACTCATGTTATTATATAAATTTAAAATATCTGTGGCCGTAAAAAAAACCACAAAAATAAATTTGCATGCCGTTATACGGTGATACATGCTGTGCTATCAATAAATGAAACTGCTATTAACAACTTTCATGTAACCATGTTTCTTGCAAATAAACGTTCTTGATTCTTGATTCTTGATTCTTAAGGCAACTTAAGACTAAAAATAGGATTACAATAGTAATAGTAGTATAATATGTTTCATATAACACAATATGAGGCTTTTCTATTATTTTACTTAGTTCTTTTAACAATTTAGGGTTTTCAAATGCAATAGAGTCTAAATTAACGTTTTTCAAGTTGACAGGAGGTAAATTTGATACAATGCTAGTATATTTTGACAAATTACAGCAAGAGTCATTGAGTATGCTTAACTTACTTTTTAAAGGTTTTAGAAGTATATTTACATTATTCTTAGAAACTAATCGTGTGTCTTTACAATAAGTGACACAGCTTTGGGGTAAGTACAATATTCCACTACCGCTTATGTCTATTTCGACAATTGATGCGTTACATTCTATGCTTAATTTAGTTTTTTCAGACATAACAAACAACCACTTGTTGTTTTGTAGTTGTTGCCAAATATTTACATTGCCAGTGAAGAATTTAGTATTACACAATTCAGGTATTTCAGTAAGTACTTTACTGATAATTTCGGTTTCACAAGAAGGGGTTGCAACTGAAGAATAAGATATTGGTGTATTACAAAGGTAATGGTTATCACTAATTATTTTACAATCGTTCAAGTTATCCAGTTTACAATACGTGGATTTGTCTTTGCTTATGCCTAAATATTTAGAAGAAGGGATGAATGATAGTGGTATAAGACACGGGGTTGTGAGGTTCATAGGGCGCTGGACAAGGTAAGTTATGGTATAAGTAAAAGCTAACTGGGTTTGCTAATGGTATGTTTAGGACAAATACTATTCTGTTATCGTTTTGATAACATGACAAAGAGGACATGTTTATTATTGTTTGTATGTTATTTAAGCTTAAGAGAACTGGAAGCCGTTTGGAGTTCGGTATGAATCGGTAATTATTAATTAATTCGGTATAGAGTTCTTTAGGAGTCAAAATAGAAGGATAAAGTATATTAGATTTGCTAAACATTATTGAGTTTATAATGTCTTCGACCTTGAAGGATAAAGTTAAAAGGCTATTTTCTATCATTGAAGTTAGTTCAAGGATGCGTGATCTTATTCCTAATTCTTTGGAAATATAGGTTAATTTTTTACGTCTATATATAGGGCGTCGATAGCAACGTTTAGTTCGTGTTCATTTTGTTTTATAGAATAGATGGTGTCATTAAAGGATTTAAGCGTTGATGTGGTAATAAGCGCTGCAGACTCGTGGTCACACCAGGTTATCACACCAGTGTGACTATCAGGAGTTTTTTTCTTGTTAGTCACACCGCCACTAATACAACACCTTTTATCGTCACTTGTCATTATCAACTAGTGCTGTTTTATCGATATGTAAATTAAAATTCATTATATTTAATCACACCAGTATGACAAACAGTATTTTTTTTCTCATTTGTCACACTAGTGATTTTTACACACCATGTAATGTATTTATTTATTATTATTTATTTATTAACAAATATTAATTAATCATAAATCAACACTTAAATTAACATATATTTCAATTAATTTGCAAGACCATACTTAATTTAATGTAAAAAAAAATCAAACAACAAAATGCATTTTTCATAGATTTCTGCAAAAACTGCAAAACAATGTTTCTAATAGAAATTTGCAAATTTTACGAAAACAAAAATCCACTTCAAAGCAGTCGATACAGACATATGAATGAAAAACTGAAACAAATGAATGAAAAAATGAATGACGACTAATGTTCCATTTTTAAATTAGACCTAACATAAAAATACATTAATTTCTTGTTTTTTGTGTTCCGCTAATTCTGCCGGTGTGTGTATTATATTAAATTATTTTGAACTATTTAACGCAATATTTCAAGGAAATGTCCCAATGTTATTTCGCCATTTAATAGTTTTAATTGGGACGAAATTATAAAATTATCTTTATCAGTTTGGTCGATCCTTCGTTTTTTTTGTATATTAATATCCTTTTCATTTAATAATACTGTTAATAACTTTAGTATGGTTACGTAGTTTTTATTTATCTTTTTGTTTAATTGGGAGTGCCAACTTTCACAAACGTTGTTGGTTCTGTGTCTTTGACCAACTATATTCCAGTCAGCAATATATTGTTCATCATTTAGCCATTGACGACCCATGTATGCTATGAACTGTTTAATCTTTTCCCCGCTCAATTCATTAGCTTCAGTTTTTATGTACTCCCATCCGTGTTTAACAAGTTCTAACGGAGTTAGCGGCAGTACCGAACATAATCCCACAATTCTTTTATGTATTTTACTTTTCAAACCGATTGATTTCGCTTTCCGCCATAAGCTCTGACAATAGTGATAGTAAATAAATAAATAGCCTCAACAAATCTTGCACTTTTTGGAAGTATATTAAGTAATTTGTTGACAAATTGGTAATCATGGATGAATTTGACAAGAACATAAATACACAAAGACGAGGGTACAAAATATTTCTAGATTTTAATGATAGTGAATTTGACATAGACATATCATGCCAAAGTCATCCTAACATCAGTATAACTAACAAAGATTTTACAGACCTGTCAGAAAAAGTAAATAAGTTGAACATTGAGCTGCAAATAGCAAATGCAGAAATTGATAATTTAAGTATTGAGAACACAAATTTAAAAAAGGATGTAAGTGACTATCAGAAAAAATTAAAAATTTTACAATCTGTTGGCCTTGGCGAGTCAAAAAATTATAGACATAATACACCAATAAAATTCTACTCACCTCAATACCGAAACCGGATTAGGTATACAAATATAAAAATTAGTTTACCGAGGACATCTTCAAGAGAATTGCCAATATGTCTAGTAGAAGGACCTGGTTCACAATCTGAATATAATATCAGCAAACCCAAAAACAGTGTTCAATCCCCCAACTTGAAGGTTAGTAGTGACGCATCCGTGAGAATTGCGGAGTATAAATTGCAGCCCATTACACCGCAACAATCTACGCACAGTCCTTGCTTAGAAAATAATGAAAATCAAGAAAATGTTGAAAATGTAGACATGGCAACAATAGTGGATTCACAACTGAGTGGCACTATAAATATTAGTCTTTTAGCATTAATGGACTACGAACACAGCTCAAAAATAAATCAATATGAGAAGGAACCCGAAGAACTGTCCAGTGTTAAGCACAGAATTTATATATTCACCGATCAGAATGGCTACGGTTTAAGAAAATTACTACAAAACATACTCGGAAATACGTTTAAAGTCACATCTTTTATAAAGCCTTATGCACCTTTGTCTGAAATACTTAAGCCATGTGTCGCAATGTGTCACGATTTTACCAGTTCGGATTACGTGTTAATTTGGGCAGGATCAAACGATCACATCCCTATAGAAGTACAATCAGTTCTGTATAATTTTCTTAATCAAATGAAAAATACAAATATTTTAATAGGGAAAATCTATAAAAATAGGCATTTGAATGTCACCATGTTAAATAATTTGTTAAGACATATATGTTATAATTTTCGAAACACTCAATATGTATCATTTGATGTAAACTTAAGTGACAATCATTCCTCAGCCTATTGTAATAAAATAGTTGCAGGCAGGTTATTATGTAAAGAAATACTGCGTTTGAAATATAGAAATGATTATTTAATGTATCTCTCTAAGTTAAGCAAAGTTGACTTATGTAAACCTATGATAAAAAACCACAGCAATGTATTTGTACAGACGGACTATAACACATGTACTAAAACACCAGTTGTAGATGCTTCAACTCAAACAGAAGCTAATTTTTCTGATTGCGAGTTTTTTCGTGGATAATGCATTGCTATCATCAAATGACAATCAAAATTATACAAGTAGCGGTGTCATAAAGATTGATACAACTCATTTGAACATTTATCATCAAAATTTATGTGGCGTAACTAACAAAAAAGATGAATTAGATTTATATATACAATTATTGCAGCTTAAGTTAGACTATATATGCATTACTGAACATTTTTTAAATACTGTATCTGCACCTATGTTTAGTTTATCTAACTACAAACTTGTTACATACAATACAAGAACGAATATATAATAAAATTATTACGTAACAGATAGTTTCTGTTAACCGATAAATGAAAAGGTTAATAACAGATACATTTCAGTTATTAACCCTAACCGTCCGTTCCCTGATCTACGAGTCGGGAGTGGTAATAAGGATATTTTGTTCTACTAGTGAGGCTAGTTTCTTTTGATCTGATTCGACTTCCTGTATAGCATTGTTATATCGGATAGCGTCATCTTCGTCCATAGTACCAAATAGTTTTTTGGATATGGTCCCTACAAAACCTAAAATTGCGTTTCTCTTTGATTGGTGAGGGATGTGGTAAAGAATAGTTTCGCTATTACGATATAAATCGTCATAACGAGTGATTAGGGGTTGAAAGAGATTGAAACATTCTATGTTATCTAGTGCGTTATTATTTTCGCAAAGAGATTTTGAATTATTAAGAATATGATATAAATTGCTAATATGCGGGAGTATATAGGATATGTCTACAGGTATAATTACATTAAGATAACTATCAACTAAATTTAAGGATCCTAGAGGATCAAAGTATATTCCTGAACTGTTTGTTAGGGGTTCGACGAATTCTTGGCCCGTTGAAGGGTTGCTGTAAAAGAATAGAGTATACATATTAGTCTTACTCTTTGGCATTTGATCTGGGCGCTGGCTTTACTTCATCATAGTGATGAGTAATGTGTCTCCTATTTATGAGAAGAGTCAAAGTATTCCTGCCGTTTACTTTTATAACTTTGTATGGCCCTTTCCATATCGGCGATAGGGCTTTACGTAATCTCACATGATTTTTCAGGTAAACGTAGTCACCTACTTTATACTGCACAGGACGCGAATGATTATCATAGTATTCTTTAGACCTTTCTTTGGACTTTTGGACATTTTCGAGAGCTTTTTCCCTCGAAAGTTTGAGACGATGATGTAAGAATTTTATGTATTCTGGATATGTTTGTTCTGGACGTAGTTCGTAGATAGAGTCGGGAATAAAGGCTTTATGACCGAATAGAAGTTCGTAAGGGGTGAAGTTGGTTGATGCATGGAATGAAGTGTTGTAGGCTAACATTGCTGTAAACACGAATTTATGCCAGTCTGTGTGATTGTCATTCACGTAGGACTTTAAGTATTCCTTAAGAGTGGAATGACTACGTTCTAACGCCCCTTGCGTTTGAGGATGGTATGGTGACGACCATATCTGTGTAATTTTAAGGAACTCACAGGTTCTTTTGAACATATCTGTGGTGAAATTTGTGCCTTGGTCCGTAAGGATTGTTTTGGGAATACCGAAAAGTGAAATGAAATGTACTAGACACTCGCAGGTGTCTTCTGACGTAGCATTGGCAATAGGATAGGCAAATGAAAATTTGGTGAGGTCATCTTGCATTGTAAGAATGAACTTTAGTTGTCTTAGTCCTGCTTCAGGCAGGGGGCCTACTAAGTCCATGCTAAGGCGTTCAAAAGGTTTAGTAGAAGTAGTTGTTATTTGCATGGGCGCTCTATTTGTTTGTCTGAGCGCCTTATTGCTTTGGCATTGTGAGCAATTTTTTACGTAGGTTTCGATATCTGAGCGCATGTTTTTCCAGTAATACCTTTCTCTTATTCTATTTAACATTCTGGCTGTACCAAGATGGCCCGCGATAGGAATATCATGGTTTTCGCGAAGGATTTTCGGTATTTCTGAGAGGGTTGGAAATATGAGTGTATTATGATATACGTTTATATTGATGTTAGTATTATTAAATATAAAGGATAACATATTGTATATCCTTGACCAAATGTGTTTGTCGAAGGGGTCGCGGAAATCAGTGATGGCTATTTCGAAACCCTCTTGGGGTGCAGTTAAGAGTGTTGATAGTTGATTTTTAAGATATGTTAAGCTTTTATAAATAGCCTCATAAGGACAGTTATCGAAATGGTATACTTTAGTAAATAGGAAGTATATGGTTGATCTTTTGTGTTCGAAAGATATGTATGTATATAGGGTTCTTTCCCTATTTAGGAGTTCAGTAGGATCTTGGATTTCGCTTAGAATTTCTTCAATATACGGGTTTGAGGTATCGAGGTCAATTGAAGTAGGTATAACAACATGCTTACAAGTAGTTTTAGAAATGCTCTCATTGTATTCTATAATCTTGGTATTGCTTGTGAATTGTTTTTCAGACATAGTTTTCAGGAATTTGCTATAATTTTCATCGGAAAGAGGCGGAGAGTTTACGGGTGAAACAGCGGGAACAGGGTTAGATGAAGGATTTAGTATAGGTTGAGTCGATTCAGTGGATTCAGCGGATACGGCGGGGGCAACCGGAGGATTGGCAATAACAGGTGATTGATTTCTGGTTTCGGGGCTCAGGATATCGGATATTGGGTCATCATTTTCTAGTAGGTCTATTGATGGAAATTCGTCGCGAGTCTAAAGGAATGGAAGGTATCTGGATATCGAGGTCTTTGAGAGTTAAAGGGCTGAAAGCAGGTGATGGATGTTGAGTGTCTTGTCGGGAAGTAGAGGGAATAGGATTATCGTATGTGTCATTTTGTCTTGAGGTAGAAGGAATAGAATTGTCGATTGTGTCTGGGGTTGGTTGTACAGGATTTACGGGAAACCTAGATAGAGCGTCGGCATTACTGTTGATAGCTCCCTTTTTATATTCGATTCTGTAATCGAACTCTTCTAGTTTTAGACGCCATCTGACTAAACGTGAACCCGGGTCTTTGCAATTGAAAAGCCATTTTAAGGGCCTGTGGTCTGTGACAATGGTAAATTTGTAACCATATAGGTAGGGTCTAAAAGTTTTAGTACCGAATACAATAGCTAGACATTCCTTTTCTGTTGTGGAGTAGTTCGTTTCGGCTCTATTCAAGGTTCTGGACGCGAATGCTATTGGGCGATCTCTACCGATTTCGCCTTGAGAGAGAATAGCAGATATAGCATAATTTGAGGCGTCGCAAGTAAGTACAAAAGGTTCAGCAAAGTTAGGATATATGAGGACAGGGGCAGTGACGAGCTTTCCTTTCAGATCGTCGAAAGATAGCTGGTGTTCGTTAGACCAGTTGAAAATAACGTCTTTCTTTAATAAAGAGGTTAAGGGTTTGGCTATTTTTGAAAACTCGGGTATGAAACGTCTATAATAGGATACGAGCCCTAGAAATGATTTTACGTCTTTCGGACACTTAGGGGTTGGAAAATGAGTAACTGCTTTGATTTTTTCGGGGTTTGGACTTACTCCCTCATCACTTATAATATGCCCGAGATAGGCGACTTCCTTGCGGAGAAATTCGCATTTGTCGGGTTGAAGCTTTAGGTTATATTTGCGTAACCTGTCAAAGATCTTTGATAATTTATCACAATGTGATATTAAGCTGTGACTATAAATAACAATGTCGTCTAAATAAACATAGCAGTGAATGCCTTGAAGACCGGCTAGGGCCGTGTTCATAAGGCGTTGAAATGTAGCAGGGGCGTTTTTTAGCCCGAATGGCATACGTTTAAATTCAAAATGGCCCTGGGGCACAGTGAAAGTATCTGAAATGGTAATTTGATGAAAGCCCGAAAATAGATCAAGTGTAGAAAAGTATTTACTTTGGCCTAGTTGGTCTAGTATCTCGTTTATTTGAGGAATGGGGTAACTTTCTCCAATAGTAATGTCGTTAAGTTTTCTATAGTCAATGACTATACGCCACTTCTTTTGACCAGAAGAATCGTTTTTCTTTGGGACTATCCATATAGGAAACGACCAAGGTGAAACAGAGGGTTTTATAATGTCTTGGGAAAGCATTTTAGAGATCTGTGTTTCTACTTCTTTTTTGTGGATCTCTGGGAATCTATAGGATTTGACATTTATAGGTTCTGAGGAGGATGTATTTATCTCGTGTTTCAGCAGATCAGTGGTAGTTAGTTTTTCGTCAGGCAATTGGAATATATCGGAATATTGGGAACATATTTCTAGGAGTTGAGACTTTTCTTCATTATTTAAATGTTCTATCCTTAACATTTTAAGAACTTGGTCTCTGCGAGTGCTAAAGGATTTAGAAGTGTGTGGGACAGAGTCATAGATATAGGAGGAATTGATATTAAAGGGTTGGATATTTATTTTGATATCAGAGTTTATAGTTACCGTGTCTTCGGATGTATTTAGTATGGAAACGTTTACTCTATTGTTATCTTTTACAGTAACGATGCTATTTGCAACTAGAAGGGAGTCAGATATATGTTGGTCTAGTATGAGTCCTTCACGGTACTCGGGGTTGGTAACGGTGCATTCTATTATTGTTTCAGTACGGGGTGGTATTTTATAAACTATTTCGTAGTATTTCAGTCTAACTGTAAAGTGTCTAATTTGTAATGTACCGGAATTGTAATCGACGATACCGTCTAGGTCGTTAAGAAGATCGGTACCAATAATACCATCATAGTTTAAATCGATTTCCTCGATTACATGAAACTGGTAAGTGAGGTGTGACTTGATATTTGCGAATAATTGTAATTGAAAATGACCTATTGTTTCTACAGTTTCGTCACTTGTATTAATGCCTTTGAGTTTGATGGTTTGGTTTTGTAAGGCGGGCATTGTGTTCATTGATGTTCGTTTTATAAGACTGACACAGGAACCGGTGTCAACTAAAAAGGAAAGGTCACGACTGTTGACTTGAGTTCTAATATTTACGTGAGGTAGATATCGTTTTGAAGGGTTAGCACTAATTTCGTATATTTTGTTTCTTGTTTCAGGATAGGTACTAGTGGATTTAGGAGTCAAGTTGAGTTTAGAGGATTTGGCAGAATTGGTTTCTGTAGGTACAGATGGTCTAGAAGGCACAAAGGGCTTGGGAATGTAGAGGATTTGGTAGAGGCAGTGGATTTGGGAGGCACAGTGGTAATAGAGGGTTTAAACTGAGTGGAATTAGTAGGAGCAGAGGCTTTATGGGATGCAGAAGATACAGCGGATGCAGAGATTGGGCTTCCTTTTTGGGGTTGGTTACCCTGTGGTGTAGCTTTGGATATAGTAGATTTAGGAGATACCGTGGATTCAGTGGATACAGTGGGTTTAGGAGATACAGTGGATTCAGAGGATACAGTGGATACAGAGATTGAGTTTCCCTTTTGGGGCTGGTTACCCTGTGGTGTAACTCTTGATTTAGTAGGTTTAGTAGATACAGTGGGTTTATAAGACGCTGCGGATGCATACGTCTTATTTGGTGTAGTAAACGAGGTTGCTTTTTGGGGCTGGTTACCCTGGCGCGTAACTCGGGATACAGTGGACGCAGTGGATTTGAGATGGGTGTCTTTGGAAATGTTGTTGGTAAGATTATAGTATTGGGGTCTCACGAGACACCGTCGTGAGCCCTCTATTCGTTTAAATGCTGGTCCACTGTATCATGGCCAGCGAATGTGTCTTCGTGAGTTGTGTAATTAACTCTGCCTTGGAAATTCGGGCGTTGAGGAGGGCGGATATTGTTCGGATTAGGACGTTGAGAAAAGGTGTTGGTTTTGGCCCTATTATTGTTGAATTCACGTTTCCTACACACTTCGATAGTGTGCCCTATGTTCTTGCAATAGCGGCACGTGGGCACAGGGTTTGGCGTCTGCCCAAGGTTATGAACCATTGGTCTTGGGCGATCCTGAGAGGTACTGGGTTTTGGACTAGATCGATTTTGATAAGGGTACCTCTTAGAGAGCAATGTTTGTATTTTCTCCTCTGAAATAGCATAGTTAATGGCCTCGTTTAAGGAAATTGGGTTTTTCATGCGAACAAGGTTGCTTAGTTTGGGTAAAAGACCCATAAGGAATGAATGTAAGGCGAGGTCTTCCATTGCGGAAGTTTTCCCCGATAGCTCTGCTTTCTTTCTGTTGGACAATGTGATTTCTGTTAATATTTGAGCTAAGCAAGTTTCGATTTTGATTGAATATTGACTGACGGACTCTCCCACTAGCTGGTGAGTTTCCTGTAATTCGCTAAGCAAATGGGCATAGTGTTTCTTTTCGCCGAACTGGGATTGTAAGAATGTATTTAACTGTTCCCAGTTGTCGAATTCTTTTATGGAAGCAGCGGATTCAGCCTTGCCTTCGAGTCGACATAATATAAAATTTAATAGAATGGGTTTCTGTGTTGGAGAAGCTAATTTGTATGCGTTTTCGCAATTGTGTATGAACGAATTTAATTTATCTCTAGACCCATCAAAGGGTTTTATGAATTTGAATAAAACGTTGATATCGATACGCTCTGATATGACAGTTTCCTCCTTCTTGGTAGTCATTATAATATATGTCTGTAACAAAATAAATGCAACCTAAACACACAAGCAAGACAAGAAAATATAAAAATTAAAAAATAAAATTCACTTAAAATAGTATGACGCAAATAGAGTTCTGTAAAGTCTCTCGCAGATTGCGGTCGTGAAGATATAGTATGTTCTCGGTTGACTACTTGTTAGACGCCGGACGTTGATAGGAAATTCAGAGAATTGTTTTAACTACGCGCAACACTGTAGCGCTTAAACACTGCGACACTTTGTAACTTTGGAATTGAATGACGTCTTTGTATTATTGCACTTCACTTAATATTGGAATGATGTCACTTACAGGATGCTGGCGATGGTGACGAGAAGTATGATCATGGTCACCTCGTGAAGAACCGGTGGATTCCTTATAAGGAACCAGGGTCTCTGGAACTCAGGAACTCAGGAACTCGGGAACTCGGGAACTCGGGAAACGATGTCGCGAGTTTCTTAGCCGTTAATGTCTTTGACTGCACTTCGATGCCGCGTGATATAGTGGAAAGTTCTAGATTCGGTAACGAGTATGACGGAACAGAGGCGAAACCGGGGATTTCAACTTTTAATCCCACCGCTGCCACCAAATGTTACACGGCACTGTGAAGAAGTGTTTTTAAAAAAAAAAAATATTAATTGGCTAAATAAAGTTTATTAAACACTTGAGATATTAAATTGAAATAGCAAATAAAGATGTCGTATAATGATATAGAAATGTATCTGGCACACTTGGGAAATAGTAAGTTGCGTTCGCGACGGGAGATGTGCACAGACTGTTATTCGTTAGTACTGCGCTTAGGATGAAGGCAAAAGTGCTGACACGGGACTTTTAGGCATTGGCAGGGGTTTCTGTCGAATATAGGGGATTTTGGACTAGGTAAGGGAATTAGGGTACAATAGGGATTCGTAACAGTACCACAAAAAAAAATTTTAGAGCAGAACATTACACTTTTCAGATGAACTCAGAGATTTTCGTCACAATATGACTTTGCAAAATTGTTTGACGAAAGTTATTTGAAAGCGGCTAGAGCTCATAATGCAATAAAAGGATTTGCTTCGACTGGAATTTGGCCAACCAACCGAAGCATATTTGACGACTCTGATTTTGAGATTACCTGCCATCAACTTTGACCGACAGACCAGAAGCAATAGCTGACAATGTGACTGATCCTGTAATTAATGACGTCGATTTTGCTGAAATAGATACTGGCAATCTCACTGAAATACGTCCCACTAATAATGCAGATGATTCTGACCGCACTGTATCCACGTCAATACTGAATGAATGAGAAGACACAGAACTAGCGCTGCACCCTTTTGACGAACTATTAACTTCTGTAGAACCATTGACCTCCTGTACACCCGTACAGGTGGACACAACACAACTAAGTGCGGGACTTGACTTGAACTTAACTGAAGGACTAGGAATACAATACGTAGCTCCGCTAGACATCAGGCCGGTACCTCAAATGATCCAAAATAATTCCATGCGAAAATGTAAAACACTGAAATACTAACGAGCACGCCAATAAAAGTACAGCAAAGAGAAAAAGAAATGAAAAGAGTTTCGAAAACAATAGTACAAATGGTAAAGAAAAATTTTAAAGAAGAAAAGTACAAAGAAGAAACATGAAAGCTTCTACTAGTAAGATTAGCCAGAGAAAAGCAGGTCTAAACGCGACCCAAAAGACAAAAAGATAAAGCCTATCCTTGCTTAGTTTGCACTGAGTTATATACATACCCGCCTGCTGAAGACTGGATCAGTTGCGATGATTGTCATATGTGGGCTCATGTGGACTGTACCGCATATTCTGGTAGAGGCTCTTACTATTGTTATGCGTGTCAAGAGTAGTTAGATTTAGATCAAAATGTACATATAATTATTATAGTTACATTATTTAAGTAGACGTTGGGTGATTCGATCTTTAAATATTTTTGATTATTGTTTGAGAGTTATTATTGTAAAAGAAAATCATTTTTGTTACAAAGTAATTATTTTATGTTAGTTTAAAATTTATTATGTGTTAGTAATAGTATTAGGTTACTTATGTCGCCATTGGGAATAACAAGGGGAAATGAGCATAATTTATTTACACTATAATAACGCAAACGAAGTTGCGCGGGTCAGCTATTAGCGATAAAGAAAAATTATTAATCATGAAAACTTTGTACCAACTAAATTTAATTTCTACTAAAAAAGATGAACGTGACGAATGTAAAAATTTATTTAACATTTTAGAGAGTTATGATTTCTTAGTGCTTGTCATATTTTTCTTCACTATTTGAAATCATTAATCCTGTTTCTAAAGCTCTGCAGCATGAAAATAATGACTTACAGAAAGCTAGTATTTTATTAATTCATTCAATGGTTTGCTAAATGAGTTCAAAGATTTATCAAAAGAGTGGGGGGTAACAACAGTTTTTAAAAATAAAAGCCGAAAGATAACGAATCGTTTTGAGTTATCACAAGATGACAGAATTTTAGACCCGGAGTGCGATTCAGTAAGCCTCAACAGCGTCGGAGCGGCTAATTCCGCCGCTGATTTTTATTTGGTATTCACTAATTCGGGTCGTCCTACACTAGCGCTTCAACGCTGTAGATGGTGATGAAAGCAACTAAATTTGACAATTGTTTGACATTTAATTTATGAAAAGTGATAAAAACAACAGGCGAATACCAACCGCCACATACTATACGACCAAATAAAATTTGTTTCAGTTTTATTTGCTGACTAGCTGTTGCTCGCGACTTCATCCGCGTGGACTTTAATTTATTACTCAATACCTGCTTTTAATTCGTTATTTAATTTTAATATATAAAACTACAACTAAAGAAATTAGCTTTATATATAGCTAATACTTAAAAACTACCTACTAATATTTAGAAACTACCTACTTTATCCAAAGAATTATATCTTTTGAATGAAATGTCCGATTTTAATAATTTAAAAAGTATTTTACGTGTATTGAAACGGTCTTTATTAAAATATCATTTAAGGGGATAAGGATTAATACAGAGGTATGAATAATATGGTTTGATTATTGTCGGCACTTTTATCAACTTTTAAATTGTTAAAATGTAAAAATGTAGTTATAGTAGCATAACTACAGTAGTTGGACATATGGTATCACGGACTTATTTGTAGATATTGATACGTTCTATAATACTGTATAACATTTTTTTGTTCTATCATCAATAGTTTCCGCAGCGCACGTGATGACAGATTTTTTATGACAAATTTTTCACACCTTGGGTTATATTATTGAACTTTTATTAAGAATACCTATTTTTTTAAAATTTCATATAGCCTGTCTCTCAGTGAAGATGCAGCTTTCTAATGGTGAAAGAATTTTTGAAATCGGTCTAATGGTTTTTGTGTGAAAACATTACAAACATTTATAAATGAAATACATAAAATTGCACTTGCAACTAGTCACTTTCACTCAATGAAATGTGGAACTTGATAGTATATAAATTGGGCGTTGAAGTGCCCTCGTTATTCTTCCTAGGTCGAGGGATAGGTTGCGGTTCGGGTATACTCCGTACTGCCGCTAATTCCAAATCTGACTCCATAGTTGGCTGCTGCTTCCGTTTTCGTCTAATCCAAATGATAATCAAAACAAGGCCCGTAAGGATGGCTCCTCCCACCAGCGAGTAGAGAACGCTGTACTGATGTACGTCATGAACGCTGAGTATTTGTGTCGACTGCTGCTTAAGATCTTCTATTTGAGACCTCAACTGGTCCCACACGGTATTATGGTCTTTGGGTAAAAAGGATTCAACAGTAGAGATACTCGTATTGACTATATCATTCACAACAGATATCTGTGGAAGCTCCATCCCCTCGGTGTAGTGATCCATGTGATTTATAAAATTCTTGTGAGAGTAAATCTGGAATGAATCTCCCTTAAGCGTGCATCCTGGGCATAAGGTGATTATGCCATTGCCTTATAAAGTTGTTATTTCCGTGGCCTGTGTGCTAAAAATACGGACGGTGCATTGTTGACAACATTGATACAGCCAGTCGTTCGGGCGCCGTAACTTGATCCACTTATTCGCACCGCACTTCCATTGTTTGTATATACAGGCAGAATTTATTATATCATTGATTTGAACATCGCAAATGGAGTGTTGGTCTTGTATTTTATAGATCGGTTTATCAATAGTACATAATATCTTCTCAGGATTCGCACGAAGACACAGTTGTAGGTCATTTTCGTTGGAAAATAAAACATGTTGATGTTGTTTTTGAATTAACAGTTCTTTTAAATGTAACTATATCTTTGGGAGAACAAGGACCCAAATTGAATAATTACATAATAAGATGGTCACGAAATTTTTAAAATTTCATTTTATTTGTAGCAGTACTACATTGTTTAGCCAGATAAAAGCTATTCCAGACAGCGATATCTAGCATATGAAAGAATACTTTTTTGTACCACCGTATTGTTTTACGGAGGCACGAGTAATTGTTGAATTTAATATGAAATACAGAAATAAAGAACACTTGCAATAATTAACGAACGTGGTTTTATTTAGAGATGCTACCATAGAGAGCAAGAGTAATTACATGTGACGTACTTAGGTACTAGTATTGTGCGGTTGTGCCAATCGATAAGGAAGGAAAAAGTTTCTTACTGTTTTTTTGAACTAGACAAATTTGAAGGTATACAAATTAACTGATACATAGCAAGCACAGCCTCAGCTTAGTCATGTTTAATAACAACATCACAACATTCTGTAATAAATGTATCTACTTATTACAAGTTTCAATTTACATACTATTACATAACAAAAAAACTTTACCAACAACTTGAAAAACAAAATTAACAAGAAAAGTAAAATCAATTATTGTCTTCTATTTACGCGAATATTATTCATTGAAATTAAACTAATATATACGGATTTTATCGCGTTGTTTATTTGACACTTTATTACATAATTTTGAAAAACTGTTACACTACTACTACTATTAAACTTTACTAATTTTTAAGCTAATTGAATTATTATTAAAACTATTAAAACACACAACACTTTCCCCGACGTTTCGGTTGCTTTTCAGCAGCCATGGTCACGGGGAGACTAAGATGGTAGTTCTCTCAATGTTCCAGTGTAGTTATTTCAAAGTACCCGAACATCATTTAATCATTGGTGTTTCTATTTACGCAGAATGAGCTCAAAATATCATGAAGTCTAGCTGTGGTTTGCTTCTTCTTGGGTTTGACTATTTTTATTACTGGATCCCAAGCTGGTGGTAAATCAATTAGTTTTAATCAGTTCTATTTTACTGCGTAGGTACTGAAATGCATCTTTAGGTAAAGCTTTAGTAAATATATCAGCATATTGTTCTTTTGTACATACATACTTTAAATTAATTTGTTTGTCTGCTTATTGCTCCTTAATAAAGTTATATTTAACTTCTATATGTTTACACCGCTTATAAAAGTCTAAATTTTGAATCAAACAAATTGCACTCTGATTGTTTATATGTAAAGTCACTGAGTCTTGATGAAACGCATTAATGTCAGTTAACAGTCGTTTCAACCACATAATTTCTTTTGTAGTAGCACACGCCGTCATAAATTCGGCCTCCGTAGTGGATAAGGCAACACTATGTTGAAGTTGTGTTGTCCAGGTTATAGCAGCTCCATTTTAATACAGACATACCCAGTTAAAGATCGCCGTGTGCTATCTTTCGCATAATCCGCGTCACTATATGCTTGTAGTTGATTACTATGCTTTGACATGTAACACAAACCGTAGTGTTATGTTTCCTTTAGGTATTCCATAATCTTCTTCACGACGTTCCAGTGTGTGTGATTATAACAATTTAAATATCGGCTTACCAGACTGACTCCATAAGTGATATCAGGTCTGCTTACTATTGATAGGTGCATCAATGACCCAACAGCTTCTCTGTATGGTATATCCTTGTCTGGTGCAGGTGAGCTCTTTTCTAGTATTGTATGAGGGTCAACATATGCGAAGATGCTTCCAAACCTTCGGGTGGTGTCATGTACATATATGTCCTCATTTATATCGCCATATAAAAATGCAGTTTTATATCGAACTGAGTCATTTCTAAATTATGCTGAGCAGCCTCTGAAAGTAAAACTCTGATGGAATCATACCTTACTGTAGGTGAAAAGGTTTCAGTATAGTCTATGCCTTATCTCTGTGACAACCTTTGGAACATAACCTGGATTTATATAACGGGCCGGATGGCATTTATTTATTTTGAAAACCTATTTAGAGCCAATTACCCGCACTCCTGGTGGTTTCTCCACTAACTGCCAGGTCTTATTTTCTGCATGCGCCAACAACTCAATTTTGATAGACTCCTTCCATTTTGCTGCATTCACATTATGTATAGATACTGCTTCACTATATGTCTGAGGGTTGTCCTGCTGGTCTGAACTGTCATCTGTACATAGGTTGATCTTGTTGTTATATTTTATATTTGAATAAATATCATTAAAGTCTATTGATTTCTCTGGTTCATACAAAGATCCATGACTCCAAAGTTGATTCACTATTAAAACTTTCATTATTGTGTACAAAAAAGAAAGAAAGAAAGAAAATACAATTATTTTGACAGGAAAACACACAACACATACTGCAGACAGCATAAACGTAGTATACAGTTAGACAGGAAAAAAAAGACAATGGGACAGTAGAACAATAGTAAATGACAATTTAATATATAACAATGTAATATTACAATAAAAAATAAAAATTAAAACAAATATGCAAATAAACAAATAAAAAATTTTAATATTAAACCCTTGGCTCGATCCATTTTGTAAGTATATAACCTAGCGTATGCAGTGTGCGTCACAGTGTCTGTCAAAAAAAGATGTTGCTCAGCCCGAAGCTGTATCCGCATAAGCGAAACAGCGCTCATTTTCAGCAACACCTTGGTGACCGATGTATACATATGTAGTGCGTTTGAGTGTGGAGCAAATAAGCAATTTTTGTACAGCGTTTTTTATAAAAATTCAAGAAATCTTATTAAAACATAATACTGCATAATATAATTATAATTATTGATTATCAAGTAAAAATTATATGTGTGCTTAAAATAAATAAACAAAACAAAAAAATACTTCAATATCATAATTATTTAAGTAGGTATATTAATTAATTATTATTTTGAAAGGCAGGCTATTTAAGATGATTTTTGTGAATTTAAAAGATGTCTTTTCATATTTACTTTAAAATTGGCAATAGTTTTCAACTTACGAAGGGGTAGAGGGAGGTCATTCCAACATCGTGTAGCCGCGTATTTAAAACTGCCTCTAAAAGCAGACGTATTGTGACTCGGGATGCTTAAAGCATGACTGGGTCTCAAAGAATATGTGCAAAAGTCATGCGTCCAAGTTAGTTTCTCATACAGGTATGTCGGTTTCTGATTGAACATGAGACGATAAATCAATGTGGCGAAATACAACTTCCTTCTGTAGCTCATCTTGAGTATGTTATTTTCATTGAGAAATGGCGTTACATGAATTCGTTTAGGTATTTCGTAACAGTATCTTGCACATGCGTTTTGTATACGCTGCAGCAGTAGGATAGAATTGGGGCTTCTGCATCACTTTGCTCTCGCGTTCGCTCGAGCTGCGTGATGCAGAGCGCCCCAATTCTATCCTACTGTCCTACACAAATTATCTAATACTATCCCCACGTAATATATCTATAATATATCTATTAACAAAACGAGTATTTCGTTGTTTGTACACCTTACAACTTTATGTTTTGCGTCACAGATTTGCTCAGGCTTTCGTTTTCGCTGGCTAGCAAGCTTGGCAATTTTCTCCTGAAGCACCTGTATTAGTTGATCCTGCAGCCACATAATCTTAAAAAGATCAGCTATTCTCGGTTCTTTCTTTTCTTTTAGAATGTTTATCTGTTGTTCAAGGTTGTCTAATAAAACATCATTTTTATACTGTTCATACTTTTTGATGGACCAAGATTTTTTGTCTACTTCGTTCATTTTAAAAACCAATTAGTTAGAATAATAATTAAAATTCAAAAGTATTTCTCTGAATTATTTTATGTATTTATAAGTGTATAATGAAGAGGTAGTCTATATTATTACAATTATGAGAGTGTAATGAAATCTCATAGCTGATATAACCAATTTATTTTATAAATAATTTTACAAAGATAAGTTGGAAGGAAGGGATATTTAATGAGTAAAAATGAGAAAATATATATTATACAAAAAGTTTATTATCAGAGCACCATATTTTTAAACACAAAACATTTTTCAAAGTAGGTACATATTGAGTTATGATAAATACAACTATACAAATTGTCAGAATATTTATATCGATCATACAGACTTAAAAAACTAGGACAGCCTTTATTTTCTAAATTGATCACATTACTATTATTATTATTTAAAATATTTTTTAACCATAACACTTTTTCACAACCTTTAATATAAATACATTTATCTTTTAAGAAATCTAAAATTAAACACTTATAATTTGAATATGGTATAAATCCTTCACCCCAATATATATTTCTATTACGTTCAATCCATGCAACTTGATGTCTTTCTTGTTTTGTTAAATCGTAAAATGGAAATGGTGGCTTAATTAAAAATACTTGCAGTTGTTTATTACAGTATATAGCAATCTCTTTTATTATAAATTCATTTGCTTCTGTCTTAAAGCCTTGAATGTCTACAATGGCAGTCATGATAACCTGCGCACTATGTTGCTCAAAGGTTTGTATTCCACAAGTCGATCGTTTATAATTAAACAATATGCAGCAGTATTATCCGGTATTGATGCTGAACATTCAATTTTCAATCGTACGTCTACTGGGCCTGATTTTAGACTATAGTTTTGCCTAGAACAGTCTATGATAAATAGAGGAGCTTTTTCTTTAAAGTCCTTTAGATTGAGCAAGGGGTCAACCGGACAGTTGTAGTACGACTGACGAAATTTCGCATACATTTCATATAATATACTGTACTTGTTCTCAGAAAATTTCAAGTTTAAAGGTTCATACGGATAATATTGTGAATTTAAAAAGAGAGTTACGTTCGTCACTTCACAGTGATCGAATAGTGAACAGACTTTCAATTTATTATTTTTTCTATTCGTTTGTAAACAGAAAATAACATATCTAGGCTTTTCTAATTGTGATGCAGTTTTAACTGACCATGAATGCTTTGTTGTTTTAGGTAGTAAAGGATACTCATATAAATCCCAATTTCTAAACGCCATTTGAATAGATTTATCTCTTTCCAAATGTTTTAAAAGTGTGAGACGTTCTCGATCTGACACTTTTATGTGAGGCATTCTCTTTCTATATTGATTTGGAAATGGGCAATATCTTCAGTAACTATGACACTGTTTAAGTTAGAGTTACTTCTGTTCAATATAAGTTCATGTTTACAATTTATGACAATCTTATTGTAATCTTCCGCAAATCCTAAAATCTTATTCAATGGCAGTACAGCACTAAAATGACCATCATTTTTAAAACCAGTTAAGTTCCAACCCCATAAGGCAGCCACTTTGTTTTCTGCTTCGTTTAATGAAACGTATGACTTTATTGTCGACGTTATTCCCGAATTTTTTATACGATCAATTTCAATACCGTTTATTTCGTATCGGATGTCTTGAAACAAGAACATAATAGGGTTATTAGTAAACGAAACAGGTTTCTCAATCGGTTTTCCATCTTTGCCGAAGAGCTTTGCTTGACCTTCGATGTAAATTGAACTGGCTGATGGTAGCACGTATATGTCTTGCTGGTGTATGGGAATTCTGATTTCATCGTTTTCTCTAAAGCAATTATTATAGGGATTGTAGGAATGTACTTCGTAACTTTCGATGGAAGTATCGAAGTGCGGTGAGTCATTAATCTGAAGTATATTCATGTTTTGAATCCTAAAGTTTTAAGGAAATCTATATTTGCCTTAGTTAACTTCCTTTTTTTACGTCTATACACTTTAGTGGTTGTAGAAGAAATAAGCCTTTTTATTTTTCCTGCATGGTTTATAGTGGAATTATATAATATCATGTTGTTTTCTTAAATGAAGACGTAGTTGATTATGTCCTATAGAATTAAGACAATAACCTAACTGATCAACAATTTTAATTGATATAGATGAAATTATATTTTTATTCACCGGAAAGTAAATAACGGTCTGCGGCGATTCTATGTACTGTTGACCGGCTGTAGTATTAGGCACAAACTCATGAATAATATGAGTTGGTAATCCATTAGTATAGGAACCGTATATTAAATCACATTCAATTTTAATCATAGACAGAGTGTTAGTATTATTAGAATGCGTACTTGATACTGAATTTAACGCTGAATAGTATAGCAAACCACACTCATATTTTCCAGATAAAGTCAGGGGTGGTTGAAAATACGATTCTAATTCAGATTTATTGCCAGAGATCGTCACTGTTATAGACATGCCTGCATACCCCATTCATTGCCACTTCAATTTTGTAAAATTTCATGTGTGCCACTTCATATTATTATGAATTACAATAGAAAATACACGTAAAAATGTGTATTTTAATATAAATAATAGCAAATTTAACAATAAACCCTCAAAATCTGGTAAACGCACCAATTGCGTTGGTGGCATATGCAAGAAAACAGTCGAATACAGTGCCAGTCAATGCACCGTTTGCGTTCGAGTTAAAAAGGTGTTATGCAACAATATTTATTTTTTATACAAGGTTATACATAGCGGGTCTTACTTGCGATAAATAATATATTTAAGGCATAATACTCCGTCCCGCCGCGACCACGGCTGAAGCAAGTCAGTCGAAACGTTGGCAAATACAACAAGGTATTTATGCCTTAGATATAGTATTATTTATCGCGAGTAAGACCCTCTATATAACCTTGTGTAATGTATAGGTACTAATGGCGAAAGTTTAAAATATTTATTTATTTATTAGTTAAATAAAATTATATATCTTATTTAAGTACATATCTTGTCTATTATTGTAATATCTAAAGATCCAAAGGCCAGTATAGTACCTATATATTTAGACCAGACAGTAACTATGTAGTTATTACCTATTAGTGATAATTAATTCGTAATTATTCATCAATGTAAATAAAAATACTGAGTATAGGAAAAAAACGTTTATTTACTTAATATTTATGATACTCCCTAAAACAATTGACCTCACAGAAGCCATGTTGCTCGGGGCAATCTGGGCAATAATGGGATGTATCTTTACGATTTTTTTTTGTAACCCAACCTTGCTTGCAACGCTTACGTAAAACTTTATTTTTGATGCCTTTCCGTTGGCGGGGGCAGGGCTGCAGAACATGCACGGTATTTTTAGGGGGTACATCAATTACTTCTAATGCATCATCATTCAATAATTTTGAAATTACTTCAAGTCGAAAATTGTAAAAGCTCTCTTTTTTTGGAGAAAATATATTATAAAGTGTGAATGAGTTATAAAGAAGTTGTTGAAAAATATGTATCCCAAGTTTTTTATACCATTTCACTGTTTTATGCTCGCAGCAATAATATGCCAACATCTGGTCCTGGTGATCAATCCCACCCATGTATGTATTATAATTTACTATCATTTCAGGCTTTAACCTAGTTTCACCACGACGTGTAGTTACTTCGATCATATTGGACCCAAATTCCGTTGACAACATGAGCACATCTCGTCGATCTCGCCATTTCAAAACACAAGTGCCTCTTGTGCTAAATTTGGCTTTCAAATCTCCACGCTTCAGTTTGCTTTGCACTATGTCCTTAGGTGTATTTTTTCTGTTGGATCGTAATGTCCCTGTGCAATAAGTTTTTTGTTTTAGCAGTTTCTCGGCTAGATCGACTGAATTGTAGTAGTTATCCATATAAACTGAATATCCGGCGTTCAAGTAGTCACCGAGCAAATTCATGACCACTTTCTCGGTATGATTAACACCACCAACGACCGGATCTGAAGCACCAGCATATACTATTTGTTTAAGAATAACCCCACATTCGTCAGTTAAAATGTAAAGTTTTATGCCATAAGGGTGCCGCTTCCCTTTTATATATTGGCGGAAGATTAGTCTGCCTCGAAACAATACCACAGATTCGTCTATAGATAAATTTCGGGAAGGCGAATAGATTTGGGCCATTCTCGTATTAAAGTACTGGACTAAATCTGTTATTTTGCTAGTCTACTATTCGATTCAACATTTTCAAAATGTAACACTCGCAGAATTAAAAGAAACCGGTTCTTACTCATATGTTTTGAAAATATTTTAATATCAAATAAATGGTGCCTTTTCCAGTAATCGGTTAACCGATTTAATTTAATGGTGCCCATATGAAACAATAAACCGAAAAAGATTTTCATCTCAGATATCTCAGATATTATATCTTTCCATAATTTTAGTCTGCTATTCGGATGCTTAATCTGGGACACTAGTTTGCCTGCATAACTGTTGGCCTTTGTGACTAACATGCTAAAGAATTCTTCATTTGCTAATAAATTAAAATAATCGAAAGGTTCATTGCCTGCTGGCAAAATTTTAAGATATTTTTGCGTCTGTCCAAATTCTATACAAGTTCTAGAACCACAGTCATCAGTCCATATTTCATTAGCGTGCACGATATCGTCAGTGTTCAGTGTAATATCTGTGTCCTCATCCACATCTTCACCATTTTCTGAAGCTTCACTATCAAAGTCTATATCAAAATCCTCACTTTCATCCTCCGTAGCAATTTCTAATGCTTTAATAAGGTCTTCATCTGAAAGGGGATTATTTGATGTACAAGGGCGTGTCTCTTCTTCTTCTCCAAATATATTTCTCATATTATCAGTAAGATCGGAGTACATGTCATCAAGAGTTCTTTCCTGTTTATTTTCATTGCATGTGTCTAACAACTTTTCTGACAAAACTGGGATATCTTGAGCATTTTGTTCGATATCAATTAATTTTACTGAGTTATCACTTTCTATTTCCACTCTTTGGGAACGCAATATTTTTATACCTTGTTTTTTACGTTGACCTCCTCTAGTTTTTACACAACGTCTGAAAGTATTATTTGTAACTAGTACAGAATTGACACACTCATCAATCTGTTTTTCTTGACCTTCGTTAGTGTGAATCATAGCTGTAGTTGTAATTTTCTGGACATGACTAGTCATAGATGGATGGGATTCAGAGCTTGATTGAAAACTTGGTGATAATATTATACTATCTACAGGGGAAATAGATTCCAATATTGTTTTAAACCCTGGTATCTGATTAGTAAGCATCAAACCCTTACTATCCGAATGTTTTTGATCCGACGAAACCAAGCTGTTATCCTCAAGTTCTTGATCGAGAGGTTGAGCTAATGCCTCTAATGAGAAATAATGGCTATTGCTTTGAGTAAAAAGCGATTTGGCGCGGCTACACCTTTTACTTGCTTTTCTTTTTTCTGATGATACAGTTTCAAACCTAGAAAACAAAACAATTGTTTATCCAAAAAATCTTTTAAAGGAGATTGGCCTGAATGGGAGTCGGGCCACTATAGCGTCTCTATTAATACATCGCTAAAATATAGTTAATATATTTAGAACAATGTAAAAAAAACATTATGATATTCGGTGGAAAATTTACGCAATCGAAGTTATAAAAGTATTGAGCTACAAAAAGTAAAAATCACTAAAAGATGTCGGAGGCTTCTTATATCTAATATTATGTATAATTTTAATCATTATCTTGAAAACGCTCTTGCTCAGCCCTGACATAAATATACGCAAAATTACGATTTCCAAAAAAAAGTGGTTAAGATGCATGACTGTCGAAATGATGACCTGCTTTTGGTCAATCTTCTTTAAAAACTCCTTTAATCGCATTAATACCCATTATTACTAAACGTAAAACGCTCTTAAGATGCTCCGTATATGACATAACTGAGTTGCTGTTAGTGAAAACGGTTGGAGATGTTTATTAAAAACTTACGCTTGCGGGGATGGTATTTCGTGTATAGAGTAACGGCGTGTAGGGGTTCTTTTGATACTGCAGAAGGAAAGAAAATACAATTCGGTATAGTATACATATACTAGGATGACTAAGAGTAGTAGGTACACAGGAAAATAAAAATAGGTATAACCTTTTGAAAACTTAATTAATTAAACTAGGTAGTTTTACGGATTTAATCGCGTTTTATTGTTCATTTTATACACTTTAGTAGTGTAGGTGCTTTTCTAACACCACTTGTATAAATATTTATAACATATTACGTACGTACATAATCACCACTAACCTTATTTCCAGAGTGGAATTTTCATCACCGGATTCATCTTGTGGTTTTTCTAAAGCCAACTCTATTAAATGTTCTGATCGTCTGCGCTTCATTATTCAAAGTTATCTGAAACATCAAACAAATAAGAATTTTATATTTCGTTTCCATTATTAGGTAGGTACTTATTGCAGTTATAACTTACACTCGTTGTTTACGTTATGGATGACACCATCCACAAAAGACTGGTAGGCATATGCCATTGAACGCACCTTATGCGTTCATGCACTTGCATTTGGTATAATAGTGTTATATTAATTTAGTAAACTAATTAAATCATAACTTTAACTTACCCTTTACACGATTGCACTAAAACACTGTAATAATATTTAGACTATCACTGCATTTAACTTAAAAAAAATTTGTTGCTTTACGAGTCTTCGTTTCGTACGCTTTCAAAAGGTAACGGAATGTGACAGTGACAAACCAAGATTGTTACCATGCTAAAAAAACATTTTATGTCACAATTGTTGCAATTTATATCAATAAAAAACTACCAATTTTATTAAATTTACAAAAAACGAGAGTGGCACACTGAACGCAAACGGTGCGTTGGTGGCATAATATAGAAATTTCATTCAACGCAAATGGTGCGTTGGTGGCAATGAATGGGTGAACACTTTTGTAGGATCTTGTCTATTTTATTTTATGCTTATTCCAAAACTTTTGTAAAAAATTTAAACAAAGATGTCCACAATTGAAAGGGTGATCGCCTTGTATGTTTTCATAATTGTAGTGGACTTTAGAGCCGGAATATTTTATGAATTCTTTAGGAGGTTTAAGATTGCCGTAACTGTTCTTTTTTATATGGGTAATCCAGGGAGCTCATCTCTCATAAAGACACCTCTAAAATAGGGAATACTACTTCCATACTTCAAGATATCTAAGTTAGTTAAGGCGCGGTTGGGTAGCCGATATATTAGTTTTTTGTCTTCGATACAAAAATTCCAAGCCCATTTTTATGCGGTTTAAGATGCAGTCCTTTCCCGATGCAAAAAGCTTCCATTTTTTCATTATGTCTCTTTGATTCTTCATATAGTTTTTTAGCCATCTTGAACTCATTTATGGTCTTTGCAATACCAGCTGCACCGCCTGCTAAAGCCCCTGCGGCTGATAAACCCGCAAAAATAGGAATAAGAGGTAAAACTCCGCCAGTTTTTGGTATAGCAATGACTCGAGGAGGTTTAATGGCTGAATTATCAGCTAATTCTCTGACAGCAGCCACTGCTAACTCTATTGCCACTTTTTTGCATTTTAGTTTTAATTTTTTCATACGTTTTTTCGCAACACTAATTACATGTTTAAATTTCTTTTTAAGGCCTTTTCCAGATGCAATTTTGCTTGAAGACTTTTGATTACGTGTAATTAGACCAGAACCCGTTTTAATCTTCGCTAACATAGCATTACTTATTAAATGCGCTGCGATTTTTTCTCCCGTATTGGAATCAGTTGCAGCAGCGCGCTTTTTCGCCATTTTGTACAAAATTAAATCTGCCTCGTGTCGTTCCTTTAAGTTTGATGATTTCTGATATGCAATATCGTGTTCTTTACAATATTCGTCTAATTTATTTACACCTTTATCTCCCCGTTTGAGTCGCCTAGTTAATTTTGTACCAGGTCCACAATAATTGTATCCTGGTAAATGTAATTCGAATGGTAAATGATTTATAAGCCAGTTGAGAAGACTACTCTCTCCAATACACATAATAAGACTGAAAAAATCTAGGATTAAACTTGCTAAATAGGTATAAAAATACAAAAACTGATTGACACTTGACAGATTAAGTTTATAAAACATTTGACTTATCAATCCAGCTATTTTCAGTAGAAGGCAAACCTAGCCATTTTACAAAAACCTTACTGCCCTTCCTTTTAATAACTTTCTCAACTAAATATATATCAGGATATTTCGTTTTTTGAAGCTCTTGGGAATAAAATGCTCCTAAAATTGGTCGACCTCTGATCGTATCTTCAATTAAGTAAGTAATTGGAGCTGTAGTTTGTATTTTGCGAATTTTAAATATTTCTGTTGACCAATTGGGTGTATATCCTTTTTCAAATGTTCCTTTGTACTTACTAATACGCACATAGTCACCCACTTTAAACTTGCTTTTCATACTATCTGTTTTCATAATTTTTTCGTATCTTTTTAATATACGTTTCTTATTTATGCCATTGACCTTTGCAGGCATTTCATCAATTGTTCGATGATGGGTGTGATTGTATTTATATATAACGTTTAAGTTACGTTAACGTTTAAGGGTGTTATCTATCCAATTGTAGTTACCTTTTAAACTAAATTCTTTATACAGTTTTGATTTCAATGTTCTGATGAATCTCTCAACTATTGAAGCTTTTTTGGTGGAAAAAGTTGAGTAATGATTAATATTATAAGATTTCATAACTTTTTGAAATTTATTATTATAAAATTCTGAACCGTTATCAGTTTGCAGGTTTTTGGGTCTGCGACCCTCATCCAACAATCTTTTAAAAGCGTCACATACAACTTCTTTCTTTTTTGTTTTTAATGGAAATGCCCAAGCGTATTTCGAAAATGTGTCAATAACCGGAAGAATAAATCTGAAGCTTTTATTTACTTTAGATATTGATGGCATATCAATTAAATCAGCCTGCCAAAGATCATCTATATCTTTCATAATAACAGTTCTTCGTGGAAAGTTCACTCTCACATTTTTATGAATTTCATTTACTACATCAGCTTTACTCATACTTAGAAAATTTTAAATATGAAAAAAAATATTTCTTATAAACTATTTCTTTTCCAAACTCTTTAACATATTATCGATTTATTAAAATAAAACAAATTATATAATATTTTGTAAATATCATAACGAATGGATCAATAATACTAAATTAAATGCGGTTTGTTATCAGTATTTATTCTTTAATTATATTAGCTTCTTTTAATTCTTCAATTATTGATAAAATTTCATTATCATGATTTGTGTTGCCTGCATCTCTTGAAGCTACTAATAATTTTAATCTCTCAACTAATTCATTGGGATCATCCCAATACACCAAGTCAGTGCACGTTTTATATTTTTTAAGCTTTGGCAAACTACCTCCGAGCTTAGATAGTTTTTTTTCTACCAAATCTTCACTAAATAACGGTTTGATTATTTGACGATACTTAGTTCCTTTATCGCCTCTTATTTGACCTTAAGGATTAAAATCTCTCTTATGAGCATTAGTGTAATATAACATATCTTTATAAACAAGTTTATCTTTGTTTGTTATTAACTTGAAATCAGGTTTTCCTCGAAGTAAAAGTTCTTTAAGGCCTGGGGTTAAATTATAAGTCTTGCTGCCGATTTTAACCAAAACTGTATTTTCATTGTCTAAACTATCAATTTTAGAAAATGAAACTACTTTTTTGCCCATCATTAAAGATTTGTTTTCAGTTCTTATTCCAAAAGGTACATTTAGTCCATCATAAATACCATAAATGTCGTCACTTTCCAATGAAGTTTCTAAGCTATATTTTTTATCTTGTTTAGGAGTGCTTGCAGAATTTAATACAGCATCTTAAAACTCATCATCTTTAGCCGAAGAGCTCGAACTATTATCGTCTGACTCAAATGCTTTAGAATTTTCGGATATTAAATTTTCCACATGGTTCTTGTTTTCTACACTTTGTTTGGATTTCACAAGGCTATTGAGGGGCTCCGAAACAGGTTTAAACATTTTATCTAGCGATAAATTCATTTCATGTTCCTGATTTTTCATATGTTTTATTTTTCTTTTTATGGAGCTGACAGACTTCATTAATTCCATTTTAATATTTTTCTCCATCTTCTTCATAAACAAGTGAATTCAAGTAATAATAGATTTAGACTAAACTATATTCTTATGAAGTTCTTTATAAATATGTAATTTCATTCAAAGTTAAAGAAGGTATCAAAATTCTGTCTGTACCTGCCATTATTTATTGGAGACTGGAGACTGGTTAAAAAATTAAAAGGAGTTTTCCAAACTGATTTGCAAATATCTTTAAATTGATTCCACGATAAATCAGAGCTAACATGTTCTTCATATACTTATGTGCTTCAGGTTCACATCGTCTTGTTTAAATATTATTAGAAAATTAACATTATCACGCAACAACTGTTTCGGTATTTTTGAATAGGTTTGTGATAAGTAGAAGCAATCAATTTGCTTATGTCTACCCATAGAGAAATAATTGCGAATATTTATTTGATTTTCACACGCTACATCATCAAAAATAAATACAGAGTTCGGCAAAGCTTCGCTCGGAGATATAACGTCTTTATCATCATTGAACTCGAAGAATTTTATTTGAGGCACTCTTCTTAGCACCTCGCTTCAGAAACGATATTTTGACTGGAAACTTGTTTTTGAGTAAAGATAAACATTTTGAAATTTCATCCCATTTTCATGCAGCAGCAAACTAATCATTGTGTTAGTTTTACCACAGTTTGATGGACCACATATAACACAGCGAATGGTGTTAGGTAATAAAATACTATGTCTGATTAGATGAGGGGATTCATTGATATTTATATTATTAATTTTAAGCGATATGGGTTGCTTGATCAACTTCATTTTGGGTATTACTTCTATTTCTTACTATCCTTCAAATATATATTTATAAAATGTAATATTTTATACCTAAAATTGATCATTTGTACCACAATATCAACAAGTTTAGACTTGTATCTATCGTTTAAGACGAAACTGAAATATGAGATTCTTGCTCCATTTGCATATAAAAAATGTGCGCTCTTCATTGCGTTGCTGATATTTGTGCGAGCAGATCGTTTGTCCTGTGATTTATTTATTTTCGAGGTAAGAATAATTTTCAACAATATTTAAAAAAACAATATATTTATATATATATATATATATATATATATTATATATATATATATATATAATATTAATATTATTATAGTTCTTACTTTCAGAATCATGTCAACCTCACCGTCCTACAGTCCTGTTCTAGATAATATAAGCCATAATAGAATTTCAGCATTCGGCGAAGATCCTGAGAGACTTAATTTACAGGAGGTAAGTTTAATATAATTTAAATATATAAAGTTTTTATTATTTATATATTTTTTATTTAAAGGCTTGTTTTTACAGGATCTAATAGAAGACTACAATCCAATTACGAATCCTTTTTATTACGCTCAAGATCGAGAAAGTTGGTATGCTGAAGTAGCTGCCAAGGCTTGTGAGGCAAGTCGACAACAAAAAGCAGAGGAACAAACATTGAAGAAGAAAAAAATGAAATCAAAATCTACATGTATAAACAAATCTTATATCATGCGTAAAGAATCTGCACGTGCTCGACATTTAATCAAACTTATGATATATGATTTAGACGGTCGTCCTATGGATGAAATAAAAGTGAATCCTGAGGATGCGAGTGTTGATGTGCAGTATGTAGTGACAAGTGATTATGATGAGATAAAGACTGAAACTGAACATTTAGTTGGTAAAATAGTAAATAAGTTAAGGGAATCGAATTGTCTATAATATATAGTTATGTTTTATAAGTAGGTAATATGTTTTATATAATTTTATAATTTATTTAAATTGTACAATGCTGCTTATGTTTATGTTGTAGTATGCTTATGTAATTTATATGCTGCATATATTATATTTCTATTTTGTCGATTACTTGCAATACTTAATAAATTAATTGTAACTGTCACAAATCAACTTTCGAGAGATTTTTTAATCTTTTCAATAATTGCTTCTTAGTAGTAGATAGCATATGATAAGTTCTTATCATATACTATCACAAAGTTATCATAATCTTAAATAACAAAATTTGTCACAGAACTTAGACCAGGGTAATAATAAAAAAACCACTATTATTAAAATAAATGATATTTTATTCATTTTAAAAGTGCATTACATTTATTAAAAGTTTAAATATTACATATATTTATGTTGTAATATATTTTCAATTTACAATAAATAACATATAAACAAACATATATTTGTTTCATTATTACAAAAAAAAAGCCCATTTTACTAAACAAAATAATATATTTATCAATTAAACGCCTATCACAGGCCACTGCTGGACATAATATAATTTATATGACAAAATAATACTTTTATTTTGTCATAAAAAAAATATTTATTTAGTACAATGGGACATATGTTTATACATTTAGCTTGAATTTAATGCTAGGTATATTATGTTACAATATCATATGTTTTTAATAAATCCCACAAATAAAAATCAATCAATAACACTTCAGCTGATGAATACTTCATCATCATGTCTGAGTATAGGAATTTATATGTATAATAATAAGTATTTTGATATTTTTATAGATAAAATAAATACATTTATTTATTTTTTCTCTAAAACACTGTTTTATAATGTCCCCAAGGTAAAGTTTTATAACCATCTTGCAATATTTGTCGTTTGTCGTCATCTCTACTCAGTACAAGTTTATTTATTTTTTGAGTAAAAATATTATGATTTTTTGACCTTATTATAAACATATCTTCTCTCAGACATTCATTATGTTGTAAAGCTCTTTTATAGTTTTTAATCTTAAGTTTTTTGGTAACAGATTTTTTTTTCACCTTTTGCTTTTCTTATTGAAGTATTGATAGAATCTATGCAATATAATTTTGATCTTAACCCTACAAATTCAGATATGACGTCGCCGCCCATCTCGTCCTTAAAAAAACCTGGTAATTTACAGTTGACTTTAGGCATATTACATTTCTTGTTTTCGAAGTTGCTTGTATCAAAATATTTAATATGTTTTTTCATGTCCGTATAAAAGTCGTTTGTAAATATTAAATATAAAAGACTGTCAGTGTCAGTATAACATAGTTTAATACGACCATTATAAATTCTTTTCATTACAGAATAATGAAAATTGTACAAATGAGTTTTAGCTAGTTCTAAAATTGAAAAGCCGATGTAAATTGGTCGATCAAGAACAATTTTTGTTTGCTGTAATTGAATTGCAACCAGCGAATCGGTAATTACGTTTAAATTTTTAAAATTTGGAGCTCTTATGTATTTTTCTGCACCACAAATTTTATTGGTTTTATTCAATTCATCTCTCCATACATTAACTAATTTTACATCGACTTGCTTCCTTTTATTTTCTATTGTTTTTCCGAAAATGCTGTTATTTTGCTTTTTAAAAAAGTCTCTTTCAAAATCTGAACACGCTTGTTGCCGCAATGTTGTATTTAGTAATATATATGGTGCTAGAAACGTATCATGATTGAATGATAATATTCTATGAATTTTGAGTAAAATAAGCCCATTTTTCAGACATTCTTTTAAGTGAATATAATGAATAACATATTTATGTTTGTCGTACAAGTTTGCATTCAATTTAGGATTTTTACTACCAGGTGGTACAAACTTTTCAGCTGCAAATGGCAAATCAGCATGGTCATCATGTATTTCGGAAGGGTAATGCAAATCTACTTCGAGAATATATCCTCTATCACTATTATTGGAAACGGTCATTAAATCAAATTGACTTATTTCCTTTACATCGAGAAATTTAAAGTTTCCAGTCGGTAACCTTTGCATCATAGCATAACCATATAAATTTACGCAGTCAAGATAAACTAAATAACTATCAGAATCCTTATCATTATAATTAGGAAGGTATTTATTATTTGCCTTTGCATATCTTAATGAACATTGTGCAAGACCGCCTCGAATACCTTTTTCTAACATTTGATACATTTCGATATCTGAAATTAAATCTAAATTTATTCCTGTATATAACAACATAGCGTCCCAATTTAATGAAGGTGAAGATACATAATAGCAAGGATCAAGATTGTAACATTTTAAACTCATAGCTCTAAATTTCTCAAACGCATCGCATAAAAGTAGAACATCACATTTTAGATATAGATCAGTATATTCTCCTAAGTTTGAGATATTGAATTCCTTCCAAACTTTTAACGCATGCATATACCTAATCGTCGTCTGAAACGTTTTCAGAAGTAAGATAATTATAAAAATGTTTTTGATCAGGTAATTTGCTTTCTTTGTAACGATCCCACGAATCAATATAATCATAACAATAAATACCCTTTTTCCGCACTAAATTAAATAAATGTTCATCTTCAAAAAACTTACGCATATTTTGAAAATCTTCTGGTTTCATTGATTTAACTAAATTATCTAGACTTGAGCTTAAAAAGTTAAAAGTATCTATAAATTTTAACTGAGCTACATTCTGAGTATCGATTGGAACAAATTTTGTAAAGGAGATGTATTTTTCTTTATTTTTAGGGATTAGATTAATTCGACCGCAAATAGTAGAAAGCTCTTTAATAAATAAATGACAATCATAACCAGAAAGATTGTGAAATATTATAGGTATAAATGAGCATTTTTTAGCATTCAAATATTTTCCTGTGAAATGATCATGATCTGCAACAACTAAATCCGAATCGGAAAATACTGTTTTACATATATAACATTTCTTAGCACTGTTAAAAGAATGACGCTCATTTTCACTCATTACTATTGGGTTTGAATGTGAAAGTATTCTGTATAGTTTTTTTACGTTGCTGATAATTGATTTAAAAAAATTGTAAATTTCTTTGAACAATCTGGTCCTCTATACGATGTGAATTTATTGAGTTCAGGCTTAGAAAGACAAGAAATATAATATGCAAAGCAACTTGCCTCGTGAATTTGAACATTTTCAACATATGAAGTTTTATTTTTGTCTGAATATTCGCGTAATAAGCTCTCAAAATCACCGTAAATAACAATAGGTATTCTTTGAGTCCTTTCAAAATTAGAAAAATATATTTTTGAATTATCTTCAGGTAGAACAGTTTGCACTCTTGCGCAATTATGATTTAATAATTTTTCCGATGTATCAAAATATGTGAAACATTCATCACATAGATGTATTTTCGACTTATGCCTAGTTAACTGTTTGTGGACAAGTTTATCGAAATGTTTTATTAAACAAAAATGATTCTTTCCTTTTTTATGAATATATAGTAAGTTAACATGCATTATTTTCCGCTTACTAGTTTTATACAGGGGACCAGTAACTTGATTTTTTGAGTCCAAACCATAAATATTTACACTGACGTTAGAATTCAAATCTTCAAATAACTTTATATCCTCAAAACTTGGAGGAAATGACATATTACTCGTATTTAGGACTTTGGAATAATGAGGATATGATTTTAATCTATTAGGATTAGTCACAGTTGGATACAGATGAGCTACAATACTCCAGAGAAAACAGTGTTCGTCATAATTAATTATATTTAGACAAGATTTTGTTGTTTGAATAGTTTTAGGCAATGAAATGTAAGAACCTGCTCGCAAAGGATTGTATTTTAAAATATTTATTTCTAAATGGCTTATTGATTCAATCGTCCAACCTGATTCGCAAAGTTCAAACTCTGAGCATTTGTTTATAATTTTTTGGATAAATGTATTACAAACAGATGTTAAATCAGTATTTTGTAAAATTATTTCATATTTAGTATTAAAAGATTTTAGTGATACTTCATTATTTTTAGGTAAAATATATGAAACAAACAATTCGAAATTAACTTTTAATGAAGTATGTACTTTCAATTTCTCTTTCAGAAGATAGTAACATGTCTGTAAAATATCATTCAAAAAAAGTTCGGGCGAAATTGTTTTATTTTGAGGATTTATTTTGTAACTAACAATTTTATTCTTAAAGGCGCAAGCAATTATATGAACGTTATCAAGTTTAGTTTGCAACAAATTATTAGATTTATGAATATTGGACTTTTTGTGACTTGAATAATGTTTAACGTGCCCATTACATGACTGGCAAAAATACATTGTATCTAGAAAATATTTTATACATATAAATTTATATATAAATATATATTTTTAACTATGTATTATTTTGTATTACTGATATTCAGTTTATTTATTTTGGCCTGGGTAGAGTTTTTAACCTTTTTATTTATAGAATTATGATTTCGATATTTACGCTTTTTTAATTTGTATGTATACTTTCATTTTATTTATTTGTATATAGGCATTATTGTTTTTTTATTTTCATACATAAAATAGGTGCATTAGATTTTTGTGCTTTCATTATTTATTAGATTTGCTTTAACACTTTTTATTTATTAAGTAGGTATTTTTTTAGTCTTGCTTTTTGTAATTATTATTGAAATTTTGTTTATTTTCTTTGTGTTATGGATTTTTGGTTTATCGTCTTTGTGTTATTGATATATTCTTATTGTAAGATATATGCTGAAAGAAATATAGCATTAAATTACACTAGACCTATTAAGTATAACAAACGCTAAAGTTATAAGAATAATATTAAAAAGGAAAAGTGAATAATATGAAAATAAAGAGTAAATATGAACGGTACATATAAAAAAACAGTAAGTATTAAGTTTTAGAGGGGTACAGAACCGGGGAAATATTACGGAAATCCTGTTTAACAGCTGTGACCAACTGGGTAACTGCTTTCCATGTGGGTGTTTTGACATCCACAGCCGTTTTAAAACTAATAAGTGAATGTTGCCACCTGTTGTTAGTTATTGCTTCCAGTTCGCGACAGCTTGAGATGCGTACTTCAATGTAGTACTCACCGTGTCTGGTCGGGTCACTTTGATAAGTATTACCGGTAGCTACGCGACGTGACAGGAAATTTTTCAATGCTGCAGCCCGTACGGGTACAACTTCTTCATCCTGAAAGATATTATAAATCTCAATTACTATATGGAATTTCACGACGTGACTCGTAAATCAGAGTTATTTGGAAAATATGAAATAAACAATTTAAAATCTATCATTTGCCACCTATAGAGAGAAAAGGGAAGTTTTATTATTTTTAAATATTTCCAAAAACTGGATTTAAAAAAAGTATTTAAGATGTATAATATTATTTGGGACTAAATAACCAAACAGAGACTCTACTATGGCTACTAAACAAATAATAAATATACACATACTAGTTTTTTGTAAATACATACATAGGTATTATACATAGAAACACCCCAACCAAGACAAGCAATCATATTCATGCCCACAAATGTTTGACTTGATCGGTAATCGAACCTGCGACCGGCGGATTGGCAATTGGCATGCGGATAAATTAACCACTACGCCACAGAGGTCGTCAAATATGTCTATTACAATGTGTCTAGGGTTTGATATTCTCAGGATCATGTGGTCCAGGACCTTTAGAAGGTATACAAGGATTGTATCACTACTATGTTGTGTTAACTCAGGATCGAACCCGAGAACTTACACCAGCGTCATAAGCACAGACTTATGCTATGATATAATCGCTTTTAAAAGGTATACAAGGATTGTATCACTACTATGTTATTATTAACTCAGGATCGAACCCGAGAACTTACACCAGCGTCATAAGCACAGACTTATGCTATGATATAATCGCTTTTATGCCAAATAACATAGTATATTTTTTACATATTTATCGTTATAATTACCACGTAAATATGTAAATTGTAATGTACACGACCGCGAAAGTCTAAATACTTAAATTAACATGATAATTAACACTGCTAAAGTGGTATTTAATGTGGACTCACCTCAGAATCAGGGAAAACATTTAATTTCCTTTTCTTAATGGTGGTCGGACCTGCGTCGTTCTCCGACTCCGAGTCACTTTCCAATATTGCTGATTTTTTCTTCGGCTTCTGACTTTGTTTTTTCATCGGACGGGGTTTAGACTTTTTATTTTTTGATGTTGAGGGTCCTTCTTCACCAGATTCAAATGGATTTATTGAAGACCTGCACACAATAAATTAGTTAGTAAAAGTGAAAAAAAGTAGAAATATAAATATTATTTTCTGTCGTATGCACCAAATGTACATACATACTTAATGTCGGAGCAGTATCTGTGGATAATAATGGTATCTATGCAGTATTTCAAAACACCTCAAGCAGCGATATTAAATAGTCTGAAATTATAAAGCGGTGATTAGAGTAATGCTTTCTAGACTAATATTAATTTTGAAGCTAAGACAATAAATTTCATTTATTGTAAATAAGTCTCTATAGCCATCTAGTGTACGGCTTAGTTTTAATTATCGTATGTTCAAATAGGACACTTCAATGTAAACATAGCGTTACCATACAAATTAGGAGGCAACACTATCGTGGCGACGCTCTGTCGCAGCAATTTGAGACGAAATTTTTATAAGGTAATGATATGTACTCGCAAGTAAAGCTAGATGCTTAAAGCAGCTTAATTTAAAATGGTTTGTAATACTAACATAATTAAATGTCCATTATAAATTGACATTCATATAAAATTATAGGACTTACAATACAAAAAATTGTATTAACCAATTTCTGGAAATTTGGAAAGCTAGTAGTTAGTGGTCAGATATAGTAATAAACCTAGATATACTTACATAAAGGCATAGATTACTCTTTGCCTTTTGTTTTAATAAATTTAAAATAAGTATTTAATCTGCTACTGTCGATACTTATCATAGATTATGTTTTATTTGGGGAAATTATATTCAAAACATGTACAAAAATGTGTGTCGAGTTATATGAAAGAAATATATGATTTTAATATACATACTTAACCCAAAAATTTAATCATAAGGTCACCCGGGGCTGTTGTAGCTACCAAAAATTGAATTCAAACTTTTTAATTTTTTTTCTAATGCTTGCAGTTACTTTATAGCTATTTTTGTGTTTTTTGTTGCAAAGACATGTTTTAGTCATCATGTCAACGAATTCATATTGATGAAATATTAATAAATTAATATTCAAATCAACAAATTCCATCTTCAAGCCATCAATAGTCACATTTGACCCCCAACTGGGGTAAATGTAGCTATCCATCTATATAACTTTTATTGTTAATAATAATAATAATATAATTTATTTATGCAAAAAAGTATGTTACATAGCACTTATAATTATTACAGCAAAGTTATTAGTCATTATAAGAGGAACCCTGCCTCCCAAACTAGGTTATACCTGTATCTTGAGAGACAGTAATTCAGTTGTGAGAATATACTCATTATTATACAATGCAAGTGGAACATAATGACAATCTATTGTTTCTTCAAATTAGTGTTTGGTAACATCTATTTTTGTGTGTTGTGTGTGTGTACCTATATGTGTGTGTGTATATGTGTGTATATGTGTGTGTGTGTGTGTGTGTGTGTGTGTGTGTGTGTGTGTGTGTGTGTGTGTGTGTGTGTGTGTGTGTGTGTGTGTGTGTGTGTGTGTGTGTGTGTGTGTGTGTGTGTGAAATTACACTATTTGATGAATTCGAGTAATAATTCCGTTTTATGATAGTCGAGTTGGAGCAACCAGATTGTGAGAATGTTTTTTGTTGTATATTTATTTAAACTTAGGATATTTAGCTGTTTGTTAACTTTTTTGTATATATAAGAACTTAATATAGGAAACTGATGTTCAGCAAAGGAAGTTTTATGTTTTATTGTGGGAATGATAACCGTGCGTTTGTTTGGATTACAAGGAGGTACTATGCTATGGTACCTGAGAGTGATTTGAAGTACAAACAGCTGTCTAACCGTAAGTAGTTTGCACTCGCTGTATAGTTGCACAGTAGGGTATCTAAAAGGTTTTTTGCACATCACCTTCAGAATGGCGCGTTGAGCTCTTTCCAACTTTAGGAGATGTATTTTGGCTGCCCCACCCCACACTGTTATGCAGTATCCGATCACTGATTGACACAGAGCGTAATATACTAGTTTGAGAATGTCAAAACCAGCAGATCGTCTGAGTGCTTTGAAAACTTGAATGAGACGAAGAGTTTTATGCGTCAGCGATTGGATATGCTTGTCCCATTTTAATTCCTGGTCAATTAAGACGCCGAGATACTTCACGTTGTCTGTTCTAACAAGAGCCGGACAACAACAGGGCAACTGATTTGGCGAACATGAATGAGCTGTAATCATGAAGGATTGAGATGGAGCTGAAATGTGTCGAATTGCGAAAGGAATATAAAAGGTTTTTTGTAAATTAATTGTTAGGAGATTAGCATGCAACCACGCCATGACAGTAGTTAGAGCTGATTCAGCCTTACGCTTAACCAAGTCCCAGGTATCTCCGTAGACTAGAATTGCAGTGTCATCTGCGTATGCAATGGTTTTACAGTCAGGGAGATTAAGCATACATAAATCATTCACATAGATTAGGAAAAGCGTTGGACCCAAAATGCTTCCCTGCGGAATACAGAAGGTGATTATTTTTTCATCACTCAAACAAGAACCAATTTTAACACGCTGAGTGCGATTATTGAGGTAATCTTTAAAAATGTCAAGTTGTAGTCCCCTGATACCAATTAGTTCCAATTTAGAAATGAGGAGAGGAACAGAAACTGTGTCGAATGCCTTAGCCAGATCTAAGAATATGCCCAAGCATTTAGTTCCATTGTCTAGTTTGTTGGCAACTAGTTTTGTGAGATCTAGTACTGCATCCTCAGTAGACATGCCGGGACGGAAACCATACTGATTTGGCGCAATTATTTGGTGTCTGTCCAGAAACTTTCTAAGATTATTATTGAGGACCTTTTCAAATATTTTAGAGAGAGCTGGCAGTACTGAGACCGGTCTGTAGTTGCTGACACAGCTTCTGTCCCCACCTTTGTGGATAGGGTGTACGATCGCTTTTTTCAAGGCGTTTGGGAAAATACCTGTAATGAGACAGCGATTGAACAAGAATGTGATGTGAGGAGCCAAAATATGCCGGGAATCCTTAAGGACTGAGGAGGGTATTCCATCCCAGCCCACTGAGCAATCATTTCTAAGTTGTAAGATGAGGGATTCAATTTCTTCTTTATCTATGTCCAGAATGGAAAGGGAGTTAGATGTGGAGTGATGGATGCGGAGTTTGGTAGTATTTAGGTTTGTGAAATTAGAAGATAATATTTTGTCTGCAAGGTTTTTTCCTATATTGCTGAAGTAAGTACAGACGTTATTAGCTGAGTGCTTAGGATTCGAACTGACGTTTAATAAGTCAGATGCATTGTTTAGCTTATTTTGTGTATTAGTTATTTGTTTAATCGTTTCCCATAAGACTCTAGGATTATTTTTATTTTTTTCTAATTGGATCTGTTCATATGAAGCTTTTAAATTATTAAGAAGATTATTACAATAGTTGCGGTATCGAGTATATGTGATTTTTAGTATTAAATTATCCGGATTGTTTTTAGACTTAACGTGCATCCTATCACGATTTTGTATACATTTAAGGACCCCAGTCGTTATCCAAGGTTTTAATATTAATTTTTTACGGGGAATTTTAATTTTTGAAGTATGTTTCGTAATCACAGTTTTTATTATTGTAATAAAAATATCCACAGATTTATTAGCACAAGTTTCTATATAGATGGCTGAGAAATCAGTACTTTGAAGTTCCGATTTAATTGCCTTATAATTTAATTTAGATGTAAAGGCCGAAGCTTTCCTGTTTGGGTTAGAGTTAGAGATAACCAATATGGTAGGTTTGTGGTCAGTAACATGTGTTTCCAGCACTAGAGTTGTAGAGGTTTTATTACTCTTTAGAAATACATGGTCATAGCACTTGGATATACGTGTGGGAAATACATGTGTTGGTAGCAACCCGTGCGATGCATTTAGGAGCAATAGATTTAGGGACCGATTATCTCGATTATTTTGGGCAATATCAATATTTAAGTCACCAACAAGAGCTATGCTAGGAAAGTCCTTTAACTTTTGGTATGTGATATCTAAACTATTTAAAAAATCATTGCAATTGTCCTGAGACGAGTATGACGGTGACCGGTAAATGCCTAGTACAGCCAAGTTAGAATCTATTTCACAGACAAGACAGTTGCCATCTTTAAAACTTGGCTCCCATACCCTATGAGTTAGTTCCGATTTTATATAAAAAACCACCCCATCATTTTTGTTAGAGTTAATTTTAGTAGAGTATGAGTCATACCCATTTAGAACTGGCAGATTGATTACTTTGCTTAACCAGCATTCAGTAAGTACTATAAGATCGTAATCAATTTTTGTACGTTCGAACAGTACCTCTAGTTGCTCAAAATTTTTATTCAAACTACGTATATTTAAGTGGAATACTGTTATTAGCTTGGTTGATGAGTTCACAAATTTTAGGCAATCTTCCGGGTTACAGTTAAAGGTATTTCCTAATAGAGTATCTAAGTCATTGTTAATGTTATGTATGTTAGCCATTAAAAAAATTTACAGTAAGTACAGACGGTACTACAAAGATATGAACTATAGTATATAATCTGACAGGATTGATGATGAAAGCAATTTTGTAATGACATTTATGTAGTGAGTGGAAAGACTGTAGTGTAATTTTAGTTCTTATTTGAATCTGTGTGTGTGAGAGAGAGTATGAAATACTTTTGTGTATGTAATTAAGATATAGTGTATAATAGAGATATAGTGTGTAATTGAGACATAGTGTATATTTGAGATATAGTGTGTAATTGATGTATAGTGTAAATTGGCTATGAGTATATGAAAAATTGTTATAATATGTTATGTTAGTTGATCTATAAGTAGTTAGGAACGTAAACAGACTAGCACAATATAGTCACATACTGTTGTTTTCAAGTTTTTGTAGGCACTTCTCAGATGTTATTATGATTTGCTTATCACCCTCTGCTTTGCGAAGAAAAATATTCCCATTGGAGATCCAGCAATATTTATATTCCTTATTTTTGGCGAAACTACGGGCCTGGTAGAACAGCTTTTTATGACTAGGGGGTAACTGCTCAGCAATATAAATTGGTTGTCGTTTGCCTTGTAAGCCAATAATCTCAGTGTTTAGTTTGTCTGTTACCGTCCTGTCTTTATTAAAACGTTTAGTCGCGCTTAACAGACTCTGTTTGGCTTGAACTGTCTTGAACTCGACGACTACAGGGCGCGGAGATCTGTCATCCGTTACCTTGCCTGGCAGACGGTATACGTCGCGAAAATCGGACTCACAGATACGTAGGCCAACCGCCTCGCCGATATTGCATATTGTTTTAGCTAGAGAAAAATCAGTTTCGTTCTGTTGTTGTGGAATATTTCTTATCTCGGCGCCTGATGTTCTTGATTTCAGTTGTAGGTCTTGAATCTTCTTTTCCAAGTTAATTATGTACATATTCTGTTCTGCTCGTTCTTTTCTCAATTGCTCAACCTCTTTTTTCAGATCTTCAAACTGTTGATTTATAAAGGCCATAGAATGCGAGATCTCTTCGTTTGACTTACTTATTTGCGCATTTGTCGCCTGAATAATATTGTTTTGGTTTTTTATGTCAGCTAATTCTGATACCAAAGTAGACATCATAGCATTCTGTTCTGACATCATCTTCGCGATGCTGGAGTCTTGTTCTTTTTTCCAATTAGTGAGCGTATCCTGAAGTTCTTGCAATCCTAAAAAGGGCTCTTTCTGTGGGGTATTTTCTTTTCTCGGGCGTTTGCTTCTTTTGTTCGTATTAATATTGTCGCTCATTATGATGGCAGAACTTATATCCGGTTCAGATTGAGTTTGGTTTTGCATGTTAGATATTTTAGGCTTGGTAGGGGGGGTGCGTTGAACATTCGACATCCTGGCCGCTAACAATTGGGTCAATAATAAATAGGCCAATCAGTAATTAATTGAGGAATGCTCTCTCGATGTTATAAACAAAAAGGTGTACTCGCCGTGTACTAATTCAGCGCTATTGGGTTGTAAATGAAGTGTATGATAACGTAGATAGATGTTAGTCGTGTCGCGTAGCTCATCCGACTGCCGATATCCGCGGTGACGTCAACGGTATCGTACGTAGCACACTGTCTCCGTCTCGTAGCGTGGCCGATGGCGGTCGTAGCGGTGACGTCAGCGGTATCGTACGTAGCTGTAGCACAGTATCTCCGTCTCGTAGCTGATGGCGGTCGTAGGCAACATCAACTGGGCCGCATGTAGCGTGTTGTTTCGCGCCTCGCTGTACACGTCCTGTGGCTCGGAGGTTAAGAGCTCTGGTCGGGCCTCCCCACCGCTGCGAGCGCAAGATCAAACCCCACAATTCACGGCACTTTTTGAGATGTTTCTTCGAGTTGTAATTTCGAAACGTATATATATCTCACTCTAGTACCGCCCACTGGGAGTGGCCCGCCGGTTAAAACAGTTAAGGAGTGACAAGGAATTGATATTTCAGCTATTCAACCAATCACAGAATTTAGAGCAAAGAATTTAGTAGCGGAATTGACACACGTCCACTCGCTTAGACAATCAAATCAAACTGTTGTTGAACCTACATTTCTCAAACTAATGGTGAACGTCCCATCCGACAGATTTTAACTAATTCTGTACTTTAATACTCTGTAATGGGGTTCAATTTCCTTTAAAATCACTTGAGGTATTGTCATGGGGTAAATGTAGCTACATTCCATATATGATAGTGTTGGGACACGTGTGTCGATAACTTTGGTTTCCTACAATTTATTTATCTCCGAATTACTCGAAGTTGGTTTATTAAAAAAAAACAAAAAAAGGAATTGAAAATTTATTAAAATTACAAAAATTTTGTTAACAAAAAGTTACATACTTAAAGAAATTTACTTTTCTTTTACATTTTGATATTTGGAAAACGTGTACACCATCACTTTTGCATCAAATGTAGGTGCTGGTAAACACTCGATAACATCGTTTTGATCTATAATAGATAAATCATTTACAATTAAACGAAATTTACTTTTATTGTTCTTGATAGATTTAAATCCTTGAACCACCATTTTGTCGCAAGTAATTTCTTCTATCCTGCATACGTATTTATATTCTTGTTTGCCTTTATATGACGCAAATTTTGCTAACACAAATGTACCTTCTTCTAGAATGTTATGTTTCTTTAATGTATCTAATTTGCTTGTCCCTGGCTTTGGACTTTCATTTTCTTCATTATATTTATACTCATTCTCCTGAAACTCTTCTTCATTTAAAGTGTCTTCACTTTCAGAAGCCCGTTTTTTGGTTGTTTTTTCTTTAGTCTGTTTTTGTTTAATTTTCAAAGGTTTCGTTTTGGTTACCTTTCCTTCATTCTTTTTCTTCTCTTCCTGTTCCTGGTATTTCTTTTCTTTGTTGTTTTTTCTTGGTTCTTTCTCTTGTTTCGGTTTTGTCTTGTTTTCATTGAATTCATACTCATCCTCGTATAGCTCTTCATCTTGTAAAATATTTGCCAAAAATGTGTCCATGTCTTCAGTTTCTGAACTATCCATTGACTTATAAGACCCAGTGTCCTCACTGTCAGAAGTCCATTTTTTGTTTTTCTTTTGTTTAGTTTGTTTTTGCTTCCTTTTATTTTTTTTAGTTTTCGTTACATTTTCTTTATTTATTTCCGTTTTCTTCATTTGGAGTTTCTTTTTCAAAAATTCTTGCTTCTTTTCTTTCGTTATTTTTATTGTCTCCTGCTCCTCTCTTTCATTTTTCATGCGAGCAACTACTTCGGGATATGTTAAAATTTCAGCGCCTACACGTTTTTTTGGTTTTTTTGGCAAATCGTTTCGTGAAATGTGGCTAAGTACTAATTGTTCAAATGTTGTGTTAACCTCATCATAGTTTTGTTCTTTATTGAGATGTGCTGGTTTTATTACTTCGTTACTTAATATTTTGATGCCACTGTTACTATTATTATTTTGAGTTTTCATAGGAAGTACAAATGTTGTAGGATTCAATATATTTTTCCATTCAGCTTGTCTGTCATTCTTATCATTAGTATCTTTCTGCTTTTTTTCAAGTGTTTTTATCGTCATATTAGGATTTTCGGCTATAACGTCGCAATAGTTTTCCTTCTTTGTAATTTTTGTTTTTTTTTCTTCCTCGTATATAACTAGCTCTTTATTAGCAAAGGTTTTTTGATTGTCTAGTAGATGTTTCTCCTGTTGCTCATTTTCTTTTTCAATGATTTTTAAGTTACTTTCTATACCACTACAATTTTCTGCATTCACACAGTCATTCTGAAACTGAGCGAAACTTTGGTTGAAAACTTTGAGTGCTAAATCTCCAAGACTCGGAATCTTTTGAAATATGTTAAATCCTGAATTTTCCAGGTCTGCATCTTTTGTCATTGATGCGAAGTCATAATACTCCATAATATTATCATCATTGGCTGTAATATTTTCAGCGCATATAGTTTTATGCTGCGATTGTATATAGTTCTCCCACTTTTGCCATGATAAGGAATCAAATTTTTCTTTTCCAATCATATTTCTATTAACTGGATAAATGCCAGTCTTTGTAAATCCATTTGAGATAATTACTGGATTCAAATTCTCCCAAATGCCAGTAAGTATTCTAGCAAATTCACTTTTGGGCAATTTGAAGCCAACATGCATTCTTTGCCATTTTATGAGTTCCTGGTCCCACTTGTCCTTCATAGGCTTCATTACGCTGCAGTCTAAAGGTTGCAACACGTCAGAAGAATGGGGTGGCAGTTTTAGGATTGTGATTCCTTCAGATATTGCATACTCAATTACGCTCAAATCTGTATGAGTCGAATGTCCATCGTATATTAGAAGAACTGGCCTCTTGCTCCCGATTGCAGGTACGAAAACATCTTTTAGATATTTCTCAAAGATGCTAGTCTCCATCCAACCTTTTTTGCTTACAGCATACGCAGTTTTTACATTCTCATTTTGGTATAACCACTCGTTCCACAAATATTTCCCTTGGAAAATAATGAGAGGCGGAATTTTATCACCATTTGCATTTGCTGCAAGAAGAACGGAGGTATTGGTTCTACCTGGTGAGCTAGTTGTTCTTGTACAACGGTGACCAACTTTTCCGACAACTTTTTCTTTTTTTTTGATGGATCCTGACAGAAACTAGTTTCGTCAAGATTGTAAATACGATCGGGTGCGGACGATAAATCTAAATCACGAATAGCGTTTTCGAGTATATCAAAATATTCGTATACCGTGAAGGGATTGCACGCCTTTCTTCTGGCGATTTCCACCGATTGCGGCTTTTTTAATGAAAGATTGTGTCTTCTCCTAAAATTTCTGAACCAGTCTTGACCTGGAATGTCATTTTTAAACGCAGTCACAATCCCGTTTCGTCGAATAAATTCGCTAACCAAGGATATGACTTCCTTGGCAGTTAACGGAAACCCACTGTTTCAGAATAGAGTAGATTTAAATAAAACTTTACTTTTGCTATAACTTGTATAATAATCGTTTATACAATACTTTCAAAGGGGGTTTTAGATAGAACAACGTTAAAAAGTTAGGTTGAGCTCTGCGCGTGGCGACTGCCGACTCGTTGAAGACTGGCCGTCCGCGGCGCGGCGAATCGCGCGCTCGCTTGTAGTGGCGGGCGCGCAACGTAGTGTGTATGACGTCGGCGGCTGTTGGCGAGTGTCTTTGAGCATAGCGCGTTGCTTTAACATCCTCCCACGCCTTGAAACGCCCGTTTTCAAGCTTCCATGAGAGGACATATACGATTCACAGCTCTACGCAGTGTGCCTTTTGTTGTTTTTATATCAGCAACTCTGCATGCTCCATCCGACCCTGGGTACACGGCCTCTATTCGTCCCAAGGGCCACTTAAGTGGTGGGGTCATCTCTTCCTTGATGAGTACTAGCTGGCCCGGTTGGAGGTTTGGGTGGCGCTTCTGCCACTTGGTGCGCTGTTGTAGCTCGCAGACGTACTCCCGGGTCCATCTAGCCCAGAAATGCTGACGGGCTTGCTCGATCCTCGCGTACCGATGCAGGCGGTTTGGGTTGTCTTCCGTTAGGTCCGGTGCTGGCAGCGACGTCATCGGTCTTCCGATCAGGAAGTGCCCTGGGGTGAGAGGAGACAGATCGTGAGGATTGGAAGACATAGGGGAAAGGGGCCGTGAGTTGAGAATTGCCTCAATCTGAGTGAACAGAGTTGCAAGTTCTTCGTATGTTAAATGTGAATTTCTCAAGGCCCTTTTCATGTGATATTTTGCAGATTATACAGCTGCTTCATGGAGTCCGCCAAAATTAGGAGAATATGCAGGTGAGAATTTAAATTTAATGCCTTCCTCTGCAAAAGGTTCTGACACAGAGTTCCAGCTAGAGTCAACAAACATTCCTAACTGACGGTGAGCCCCGACAAATTATTAAAGTACAATTATTTGTTTTAAGACTAATCCGTGTTTTCTTTATAAGTCCCTACTGAAAAATCGTATTTAATGACTCATCTCCTTTTACCTAGACACCACAGAATTTCTACTGTTATAATAGTTTTTTTATTAATTACCTATTATTTTTAATCAGAATAAACTGAGTTTGTGATAATTTTTATACATTGTTTTTTATATCTGTTTCTATATATGCAAAATATTCTAAGCATTATAAAAAATTAAAAAAATACCAACAGTGTAGGCTATGATGGCATCTCCACTAAAATTATTAAATTAGTTGATAGTCTTATCTGTAACCATCTTAGTCACATATTAAATTTATGTATAAGTCAAGGAGTATTTCCAGAGCGATTGAAAGTGTCCATTATCAAACCAATTCATAAAAAAGAAAACAAAGACCTTATGTCAAACTACCGGCCGATAGCACTTTTACCTACATTTTCTAAAATCTTTGAGAAATACATACATAGGGAAGTATACAGTTACTTGGAACATTTTGGTATTATCTCGAAAGAGCAGAAGGGTTTTAGGAACAATATGTCTATCAATATGGCCATATATGACTTTTTACATTATACAATAACAAACATGGACAAGAGAAACCCCGTGTGTGCGGTGTACTGCGACATGACGCAGGCGTTTGATCATGTAGACCATACAATCCTCAAAAATAAGCTGTATCGTTATGGTATCAGGGGTAACATCCTAAATTTGCTTATGTCATATATGATAAATAGAAAACAATACACGGTTGTCGAAGGAATTGATTTTAACGATAAAAACAATTATAAGTACATCACACGAACGGACTGTAGCGTATGGAGTCCCACAAGGGAGCGTGCTAGGTCCATTATTGTTTATAATTTATATTAACGATCTTCCCAGATCAACTGAGCAACCTATGACCCTCTTTGCTGACGACAGCACACTAACAGTAGCTTGCAAGTCACTAGATCACTATGAACGTGATATTAACCACGCATTTTCTGCAATAATAGACTGGATGCACAATAACAACTTAAAAATAAATTTCAAGAAAACTCATGTCATGCACTTTAGCCAAAGACCGAAAAACAATCATCTTAAAGTACAGTACAATAAGGACATTATAAGTGATGTAGATAATGCAAAGTTTCTAGGATTAGTCATAGACAAACAGTTGAACTGGAAAGCTCATATTGAGGAGTTATCCAAAAAAATTAGCACCCGATCATATGCGCTTTATAAACTTGCTCCATTAGTAAATTTACCAGCTTTGCTGATTGCGTACCATGGCCTCATTGAACCCATACTAAGATATGGCATAATATTCTGGGGCAATTCTGTCCACAAATTAAATGTGTTCAAACTGCAAAAGAGGTGCATAAGAACCATGTTTGGGATACAAGTCACAGACACTTGTAAATTGCACTTTATTCAACATAACATCTTAACGTTGCCGAGTCTATACATTTATGAAACTGCAGTGTTCGTAAAAACTAACCCACACCTCTTCCCAAAAATGTCAGACATAACCGTTCGCAGTCGCCGTGATGACAATAAATTATGTATGCACACTGCAAATACAACACTCTTAAGTAAAAGTACTTTCTGTATGGCACCAAAAATCTATAACAGATTACCTAATTCATGCAAGGCCCTCAATATAACACAATTTAAACGCTTTGTAAAGGCACTTCTGACAACTAATTGTCATTAATATTATACTATAGACGAATTTCTCAATGATAAAAGCATTATGTAATGTAATTGTTGCCTATTTAATTGTGACATAAATATAAAATTTTGACATTGTTGTAACTTGGACATAATTATTACTATTTTAACTGACATTATTTTTTTATTATTTTTTCTGTATGATTTTAACATTGACATGTTATTAATAATGTTGTTTCATAATTGTTAATTTATATAATTATATTAATTTCCTAATTAACTTGAATTTGTAACATATATATTAAATTTTGACATTGTTGTAAATTTGGACATAATTATTACTACTATATCTGACATTCATTTTTTTTCCGTATAATTTTATAGGCTATATTTACATTGACATGTTAATAATAATGTTGTTTCTTAATTGTCAATTTATATAATAATGTTAATTAATTTCCTATTAATTTGAAAAGCCTTACTTTGTTATTATTAATTCAATATTTGCATGTCTAGGAATGGACAGAACATGTTGAAACTCTATATATATAATATGTAACATAATACCAAAATGTACACATGTTGTGACAAATAAACAATCTTTATCTTTATCTTTATCTTTATAGTTTTTTATATGTCTTATATTTTATATGAAATAGGTATATTGTAATTTACCAAAACATTCTACTTCCACAATTCAAACATATATTTGTACTTCCATATACATGATATGTAATAACCTTGAAGTGTGTGTATAAGAGTGTAAGCTTCTTTACTTTAGAATATGTAATAGGTATGCTCTTTTAGTTTGTAAGTATCAAATAATATGCTTAGTTTGTAGTTTACGCCAACGCGCACTGTACTTTATAATTCAATCAATGCAATATAGGGCTTTCTATAGAGGTGGTTGTCTATTTATTAATATCCAACAATCCCTAACATTACATGGCGACCCTGCCTCTGCAGTCTGGTCTGCCAAGGGGCTCATACTAGTATAATTCCCGTTACCAATATATACTCGTAAGGAATATGTGTCAATCAAAGGTCGAGAAGGAATAGGTTTTCCTGAGTCAGAACGCAGCTGGTGGTAATAATGACGCCGTGCTTAAGAACATCGGAGGCCATGTGGAGCGCCTAAGCATCATTACCCTGATCATCCTCGCCATATTGTCTGCTCTGGTAATCTACTTTGCTCTACGAATATATAGAGGCTGCCATCGCCGTTGTATACCACGTTGAGGGACACGACTGCTGAGGACGTCATCAATAGAGTACTTTGATACGGCGGGCGGCTGTACACGTCGTTTTTTTGGGCATATTTATTTTAATTTGAACCTTATTTCAATACAAATACGAATACCAAGTCATAAAAATTTATTCAGTGTCACATCGTAATCGATTTTTTTTTTGTCTAAATGTCATATCGCATCAACTTTCGCGCCTTTCAATGTGAGCATGTCGCACGCACACATAAACCTGCGTGATAGCACACAACGTTCACGAACGTCGCCATTGTTCGCGTCAGTCGGGTGTTGTCACTACACGGGAACCACGCGTTTTCGCCGGCTGATACCTACAGGCGAGCGTATTGAGGTTAGTATTTTCGTTCTTTTATTTCAAATAATGTTGTTTAAATTGACTTCGCAAGTGTTTTATTTAGTTGATTGTTATTTAGTACTACGTATATTGTAACTACTGGGCCACTAGCGTGGTTTTATCAACACAATATACCTACATAATGAAAAAGCTAACCTGTTTGTTCATTATTTTAGATGGCTAACAACGAAAGGGAAAGAGCTCGTATCCTGCGATTATTTGAGGAAGCATCTTCAGAGGAGGAGTCCACGTCCACAAAGGACCCGTTTAGCGATCAAGATGGAGAGTACGGATCTGATCCAAATTATGACTTTGAAAACGACCGTTTTGTCGCGTCATCGTCGGGCTCCGACGTGGCAGCTCGGCCAAAACGACGATGTGTTCGTACACTTTCATCCGACTCGTCAAGTCAGTCAAGCGATTCATCATGTACTGAATTTCAAGAACTGACTGCCGAAATCGTAAGTGACTCCAATCAATTTATCACAACAAGTACCCAGTCAACTGATCATCTCGGCGATCAAGTCAACTCCACAGTTACGACTACTAACGATGAAAATAGACCCGTATCTGTACCCTCCACAAGCAGGATTTTATCTACCGTTTATCTACCGTCAGACAATGAGTGGGAAGACAATGTTGCAGATATACCTAATTTTGATTTTGACAGGACCTCAGTAGGTATAAAAATAGATATAAATGATAGAAGTTCACCTCTTGATATTTTTCGTCTTGTTTTTCCTCCACATATTATGGACAATATTGTTGAGTGTACTAACAAATATGGTGCAAAATTGTGCCAGCAGACACGACCCCACACAAGACACAGCCGAAAAAAAAACTTTAAACCCACTACCCGTGAAGAAATTGAAAAGTTTTTAGGTATATGTCTTTTACAAGGTCAAATTAATGCACCGATAAAACGGAAACTGTTCACCCAATCTGATGTTCTGTATTATCACCCAATATTTCAGTATGTTATGTCAGGACGTCGTTTTGAGCAGATACTACGATGCGTGTGTGTTAGTGATACGGAAGCTAAGGGAAAAGATAAAATTGAAAACTTCATAGATATGCTCACTGAACATTTCAGAAAAATCTATTCTCCTGATATAGACCTGTCCTTAGATGAATCTCTCATGCTGTTCCGAGGCCGATTAGTTTTTAGACAGTATATAAAAAGCAAGAAAGCTCGATACGGTATTAAATTTTACGAATTGACAACTGCTGATGGGTATGTTTTGAATATTTACATGTATTGCGGCAAGGATCATAATATTGAACCAATTGAGACAGATGCAAGTAAGCTTGAACAAACCGTGTTTCGACTATTTAGACCCTATTTGTATAAAGGACATAATTTATACATGGACAACTATTATAATAGCGTTACGTTATCGAATAAGTTACTAAATGCTAGAACTCATACCAATGGCACTCTACGGGTAAATCGAAAGGGAAACCCAAAACTTGTTGTGAGTCGGAAACTAAAGAGAGGGGAACACATTTGGAAAAGGCACGGCCAGGTATATGTGTCAAAGTGGCAGGATCAGCGACCGGTACTTATGATAACAACAAGGGACCACCCACGTTTGAAGGACCTGATAATATAATTAAATTTAAAAATTGCTTAAAAAACTTGACATTTGGAGATATATATAATACTGATGACCCAAACATGGCCTTCAACCTGTTTTTGGAACAATTTTGTATGTTCTATAATCTATGCTTTCCAATTAAAATCATTACTATAAAAACATCAAATAAAGCTAAATGGATATCCAAAGGCATAAAAATATGCAGTAAAAGAAAAAGAAATCTCTTATGGAGGTACCGAACTCAACCGTCACTAGCAAATAAGAAGTTGTATAAAAACTATTCTATTCAATTTAGAAAAATTATTAGATTGACTAAGCGTGTGCAAAATATCAACAAAATTAATACCTCGAATAATAAATCTAAAACGGCATGGCAAATTATAAATAAATCTAAATTTAGTGTGCCTACAAACGCTATACAAACACTGGTGATAGATAATAAGACTATTACGAACCCACAAACTATTGCAAATAGCTTCAACAATTATTTTGTCGATAAGGTTATACCAATACCAGGGTCTGGCATAAAGGTTACTGCTGGTATTGCACCCAAAAAGGATTCAATGTTCATGCCTCCTTGTATACCACAAGACATTATAATTATAATAAAAGATCTAAAAAATACTAGCAGCGTGGGATATGACGGTGTTACAACTAAAGTACTAAAAGCCACGAGTACCTTGATTAGTGGTCATCTTAGCTATCTCCTTAACTCTTGTATTTCCTCAGGCGTATTTCCAGATTGTTTAAAAACCACTATTATTAAACCTATCTTAAAAAAGGAAAGTAGGGAAGACATGTGTAACTATAGGCCTATTGCGTTAATATCTGCATTCTCTAAAATTATTGAGAAATATATCTATAAACAACTGTATAAATACTTTGAGACTAATAAAATCATATGTGAGGAACAGCATGGGTTTAGACAAAATAAAACAATAAATATGGCTATATATAACTTTTTACATAGAACAATGACTAATATAGACAGAAGAAACCCGGTCTGCGCCTTGTACTGCGATATGACGCAAGCATATGATTATGTGGAACATAGTACGTTAATAAGGAAGCTAGACTGTTATGGCATTAGAGGCAATGTGCAGAAATTAATATCATCATACCTGTCAAATCGGAAACAGGTCACAATCATATCTAAAGTAAATTTAAAGACAAAACATGAAATTACATATAAATCTGATGAGCGGCTGGTAACATATGGAGTGCCACAGGGTAGTGTTATAGGCCCTTTACTCTTTATAATGTATATTAATGATATTCCCAAATATATAGGCCACCCTATGACACTTTTTGCAGATGACAGCACTATCACAGTGCCATGTAATGCACTTGCTTCCTATGAAGATGACATTAATAAGTCGCTTTCATCAATTATAGGATGGTTAGATAACAACAACCTTAAAATTAACCTCAGTAAAACAAACATAATGCACTTTAGTCAACGCAATCCTTTAACTCGACCTCTAAATATAATTTATGGTCTCACTAAAATAAATGAGGTAGAGGAAACCAAATTTCTAGGCTTAACCATCGATAGAAAACTGAACTGGAAAGCACACATCGAAAAACTCTGCAATAGAATTAGTAGCAGTTCATATGCCCTGTACAAACTAGCACCAGTTGTAAATATTAGCACACTGCTGATGGCCTACCATGGACTGGTGGCATCAGTAATTAGATATGGTATAATATTCTGGGGGAACTCAGTTAGTATAGAAACTGCATTCAAGCAACAAAAACGCTGTATCAGGGCTATGTTTGGCCTACAAACGATAGATAGCTGTAGACCGTATTTTATAAAATATAAAATTATGACACTTCCTTCGATATATATCTTAGAAATAGCATTATTTGTAAAAGCCAACTCTCAATTATTCTTCCGCATGTCTGATATTTGTATACGGAACCGTAGAGACAATAAAAGATTGTGTATGCACAGGGCAAATACAGCACTAATGGGAAACAGCGTATTCTGTATGGCCCCCAAAATATATAATAAAGTACCAAATGACTTAAAAGATTTAAATTTATCGTTACTTAAGCAGAAATTGACTGGTCTGCTTTTGAATAAGTGTTATTATAGTGTAAAAGACTTTTTAGCTGATAGTGATTTATAATTAATTGATAATACCTAATTATTTTGTAAAACTGACATCTCTATTGATTACTTTTTGACTGGCCTGGCTCTTATATGATGACATCTTGTGTATAGCAAATAACATTAATATTATGTACCTAATAATAAATTTTACCGTTGACTTGAGATATATGCATGTATTAAGCTTGTATGCAATGTGTTTTAGTTTCCTTTTATAATTTGCATGCGTAATGTGAGCTATGGACTTATGAAGAAGTTATCTGTCTGCATTTTATTAATATTTGTATGTCTGTATTAGACCCAACATGTTGAAACTATGCCTTTTATAACACCATTAATGTACACATGATTGACAAATAAACTTATCTTTATCTTTATCTTTAAGGAAGTGACTAATATGTACGGACAAAAGAAGATCAAGCCAGTTGAAGTTGAAGTGTATAACAGACATATGTCAGGTATTGACAGAGCAGACCAGATGATTGCATATTACTCGTGTCCCCGTAAAACAATACGGTGGTACAAAAAAGTATTTTTCCATATGCTAGATATCGCAGTCTGGAACAGCTTTTATCTGGCTAATCAATGTAGTACAAAAAAAATGAAATTTTTAGAATTTCGTGACCAACTTATTACCCAATTATTCGATTTGGGTCCATGTTCTCCCAATATAGTTTCTTTCAAAAAGACTGTTATTTCAACAACAAATAATGTACCAATTACTCAAAGTTCATCAACCACACAATGTGTAATAAGTTCTCAAGGGCATTGGCCTACAGAAATGAAAAAGACAGCGCCAGAGACAAATAGAAAATACATGTTTCTAAAATGCAGATTATGTACGAAAAAAAAGGCAAGGAAGGAGACACGATACATGTGTTCGACCTGCAAAGTGCCTCTTTGCCCAGAATGTATGGAGGAATGGCATAACATGAATAAGAGTAAATTTTGATTTCTGTATAATTTTTTGTAATTTTAATAGACCGTAAGTGAGAAAAGTTGTGATTGTAGTAAGTAAAAAAGACTGATTAAGTTCCAAAGTGATTATATAATTAATAAGTAATTGATCTCATTTATTTTTGCGATTGTTTTTTAAAGGTTATATAATATAAATATAACCTTGAGAGTAGTGTTAATTGTAAGCATGTTCTAAAATATGTTATATACTGAATAATGTTTGTTACTGATTTTGATACTTTTTATTAAACGCGGAGTTTATTCATAATTGTTATTTTATTTCATTCCATAAAGTGAATACCAAGATTAGGCATGTTTACATGATCTAAAAATGCATGGTGAGAGAACTGCAGCAGACGTCTTGCCTTAATACATGTATACGAATACATCGTATTGTGACGAGACGTTTGCAACAGTCGGACTGCTGTGAAAGTCGTGTCACCACATTTATATATATTTACTAGTATTGTGCCAGGACGTCGTGAACCGTCGGGCGGTTGAGGACGTCCTCTTTATCACAAGCAACTTAATCATTTGTAAGGTGACAGGACGTCCACCACCGTCTATTTTTTTTGTATGGAAGTTAGCTGTGTCATATCACTATTTATCGATGGGAGCCGAGTGTCCCTCAACGTGATACAAGATGATATTGGGCATAACGCAATTCAACGTATACGGGCATCCACGCGAGGACGAGTTGAAGGTATTCCTGATAATAATTAGACATCCAGAATAAATTACGTGGTTAATAATATGTGCAAGAATTAGTGATTATGATATCATATTTCATAATGTTATAACTTAAACGCGTTAAAATTGTGCACGGACACTCGCCGAACTTGATACCGCCTGTTAAAAATGCAACGCAGCGCATTGTTATATGTCGTGTCGCAATCATTTTATTGAATTTATGTTATAGTTTAGTATGAAAATTTATGTGTCAATTTTGGACTTGTTATTTTTAGATTATAGTTTAATTGAATATTATAATACTTTGGTAGACATTAGAAAATATTTGGTAAAAAAGGGACGTAGCAGATATAAAGGCAAAGTTATAGAGGCAAAGTTAAATGAAACCAAGTATATTTTTGATAAATGTAAGCAATTATTATTAGTATTCGAAAATAAAAAACACACCAATTTGACATCGGCATTAGATATTTTCCAAAATGTTAGTAAGGTATATAAGGAAATAGGTGGTTTATGTGTATATCCAGTTAACGAAAATTTTACAAAGATGTAGTTTGATTTCAGTATTGGACGGTGCTGAGGATACAACCAAACGACTAATAGACTCTGTTGAGATGTACGCAGATATGCGTGAGGCCTTGTTAATCACATTTGTTCTCAAAAATAGATAATCAGAAAGTGCAAAATTACGTTTGTCTAACACATACAAAACTATACCACAGCTAATAACAGATTTGAGACAGCATCATTTACCGAAAAAATCCTTTATAGCAGTACAGACAAGGTTACAAAATATTCAACAGGGGTCCAGGTCAATTGAAGTATATGGCACTGAGATTGAGAAATTATTAACAGATTTAACTATCTCTCAAACCGATGGTAACCCGGATACTTTCAAGGCATTAAAACAAATCAATGAGAAGCTTGCAATAAAACGTTTTTCAGATGGTTTACGCAGCTCGAAGCTAAGTACTATTATTGCTGCTCGAAATTACTCCAACCCGAAAGATGCCATCCAAGCAGCAAATGAAGATAGCACCTCCTTCCAGCCATTATCAGGTAACATATTACACATATCTAGAAATGATAATAATAATAATTTAAATTATTATTATTATCATTATTATTATTATTATTATTATTATTATTATCTATAAATGGACACAGTTCACCCAAAACGATACACTTGCAAGGTTATCCGCGTCAAAGAGGTAGTTTTCGTGGTGAGTACTATAGTAACAATTACAATCGTGGTCAGCAGTATAGTAATACGCATAATCGTGGACCATCGTGGCGTGGTAATTATGTTAGAGGCAATTACCGGCCATCATCAATGAATGAAAGAGAACTTAGAGGTACGAGATATTTTAGGTCAAAATGTGTTTCCAGTAGAACAAATTGATAATGACAATAAAACTAACGAATATTCGAATAGAATTTTCTGATAGAATCAGTGAAAAAGTAGAACCATTATACAATAGTGATGACTATCCTTTACAACTAAAATATAGGTTACAGTTAGCACATGCCGATGCAAAGGAAAAATTACTAAGTAATAAACAGAAATATTGTCTTCTGTTTACGCGAATATTATTCATTGAAATTAAACTACTATATACGGCTTTTATCGCGTTGTTTATTTGACACTTTATTACATAATTTTGAAAACTTGTTACACTACTATTATATAATAATAATAATAATATTCTACCACATACACACAACACCATCTAGCCCAAACTAAGCAGAGCTTGTATTATGGGAACTAGACAATGGATAAACATACATATATACTTTTTTTTTGTATATACATAGATATTATACATAGAAACACCCAGACCAAGACAAACATCCATGTTCATGCACATAAATGTTTGACTTGTGCGGGAATCGAACCCGCGACCTCAGGCGTGGCAGTCGGTTACACTAACCACTACGCCATCGAGGCCGTCGATATTACTATTAAACTTTACTAATTTTTAAGCTAATTATATTGTGTTCTAGCAAACAATCAGCAAAGGAAAAGGCAAAGGTCACTAGTGAGGATACATTAATTGAAATGTTATCTGAAAGAATTCAGGCAAAAAATCAGGATATGAACAGACCTGATTATAATTTTTTTACGTCACTTGTAGATGATTTTTCTGGTATACACCCAGATTACAAAATGGACGCCAAAATGGAAATAGTGAGCGTCATTAAAAAATATAGACAAATGTCAAAATACTCCTATCAAAACTATAACCAACAGGGGTATTTTACAGCTGTGGAAACATCGTCTTCCTCCAATTCTATCCAACCACCATTAACTCAAAGTACTCTAGTAACCTGTGCTAGTACTCCTACTCCTAATCATCTGCTGAGCGATGACACTTCACAAGAGTCGGTGTACAGCGACCTATTTGCTGATAACTGCGGTTAACGAAATCGTGTAAAATTTTATACATACATTTATTATAATATGATTCTAAATGGTCTCCACGACGAAAATTTCCGAATAAACAAACATTGATTATTGTAAACCATAAGACAGTGACTTTGAAGAAATAAAACAGGTAGTTAAAAATATACACAGAAGCGTTTTACTATTATAATATTTTAAACAGCCTGTATGAAAATTTAAATGTATTATTTTTCTTACATACCTCAAAGTTATAACAAGCCTCTCTTATGGTGACACTGAAACTCTAAGATTAGTGTTTAAATATTGTATGTCACTTTGAATCACTTCTACAAGTTCATCAAATGTAGTCTGCGGCATTCGCAAATATTTATAAAATTCCGATTCATTATTTTTAATATTATTAGAATACAGTGCGAAATATTCACTTTCTTGTGATCGATTGAACCATAAAGGGTTTTCCCAAAACTGACGATGAGATTTTCTTTTTCTTTTACGTGATTTTCGTCGAAGTAGTAAAGCCAACAGTAGTGTTTCCTCGTCAGAATCCATTATGTTTCTGATTGTACACCTCAAATAGTATCATATGCGCGACGTCAACGTCGCGTATGCGCAGCGTTCGCGCTGCGCAGACGTTGGAGAGACGCCAACGCTCGAAAAACGCCAGTGCGATAGCGGCCTTAAGCATATTGAATGATATTGTATGAGATTATATAGTAAAAATGGAGATTGTATATAGGTACACACTATTAAAGATACATTAAAGAGTTCTATTCCTTCAATTTGATCATGGTGCAAATGAGATTTTTCTGTGAAGATTGTTGGACGCCAACGAAGTCTTCAATTATGACCCTTATAATAATGAATGATAAAAGTCGACTAATATGGAAAATGAAATGTATCAAGTTATAATAAAATGATAAAAGAAAGTCCGGCCGGACGAGTGTGATAAAATATGTGTACCTACCTGCCTTTTGTAAAGAAATGATAGAATGATATGATAATGATAAGTATTATAAGTACGTTGATCGATACGGACGCGTTTATTGTTGTTGTTATAGCGCATAAAATTATTTACATGACATCGTAAATAATTAAGTGTGTCGCGAGTGTCTGAACATTTCTGTTTCCGTGCATAAAATAAAACAATGTTTATTGCTGTTGAGTGTTAACTAAATTAGATAATTGAAAGATGTCTAACAGCAGTCCATTTGGGCGCAGTCAACTAATGAGAAGGAGCCCTCCGCCGTCATCGGTGCCGCCGTCATCTCCTCATCCAGTTGGAAATCCGTCTCCTGCCCCCACTGAGCCGCCATTAGAAGTGATCTCTACAGCGGAACTCCAAAGATGGATGAAGGTTATAGAAAACTATGAGTGAGGTTTCTACAATTGCTGCAGAAAGCAAGCTGAACTCAGAACTCAAGCTAAGAGTTTCCAGTATCTGCCGTAAAGTAAACAATGCGGCAAGCGAAATGGCTGTGCACTATCAGTCGCTTAAACAGAAGGCCATCCTTGCACACAACACTATCCAGCACCTACATGAGACCCAAGAAATCACTAGCACGCTCAGAGACTTAAAAAAAGCAGTGGAAGTAAATTGCAGTCCGGTAGAAAAGCACACATTTGCGGATGTGGTCAAGAAAGGAAACAACAGTTTTGTTCGCCCCCATAACATTAGCGCAGTAACAATATATCCGTTGGATAAAAATATAAGTAGTGAAGATACCAAGGCTCTGATCTAGAACATAATCTCACCGGAGGAAATGAAGTTACATGTGCGCTGTGTGAGGAAAACGAAAAATGGCGGTGTTGTCATCAGCACAGAAAATCGAGATGATATAGAGAAGCTCAGAACCTCGACCCAGCTGTTATCCTCAGGTCTTACCATCGAAGAGCGTGCCAAGCGTCGTCCAAGGATAGTCGTGCTTGGTGTTCCTACCGCACTCAGTGAAAAAAAGAGGTATTCGAATGCATCTTTGAGCAAAACCTAGCACAAGAGTTTGCCGATAAAACACGCGAGTCCTTCTTAGCCTCTACCAAACTAAGCCACAAATCTGGGAAAAAGAACACTGCGGTATGCAATTATATCATTGAAGTACCACCGGGAATTCGAAAAGCCCTTATCAACCAGGGGAGAGTTTTCATAAACTGGACATCATGTCCAGTAAGGGACTTTACTCTTGTTACAAGGTGCTATAATTGCCAACAATACGGACATGCAGCGAAATTCTGTCGTGAAACAAGCCCTACCTGTGGACATTGCGGCGAATCGGGACACATCATCAAAGAATGCGTTAAGAAGACATCTCCGCCATCCTGCGCAACGTGCTTGAAGTTTAAGAAGCCCAGTGATCACCAAACTGGACACGAGACCTGCCCAGCAAGAAAATATGCCGAGGATAGGTACCTGAACTCCATCGATTATGAAGGTGGCTAAGAGCGCCGCTAACTACAGGTAAAAGCATCGTACAGGTACTGTTTAATCATAATAATGACTAATAATTTAATAGATGACTTGGACGACTTTTCTATCTCAGACTCTAAGGTGTGTAATGTTGAGGATTGTAAAAGCCTACTTCCGATACAAGAGTGTTTAACTATTATTTCGCAAAATATTCGTAGTGTCTTTAAAAACTTTCAAGAACTAGAAATTTTGCTACATACTATTGACATAAATTGCGACATAATAGTGTTATCGGAATGTTGGTTATCTAATAGATCCGATGCTCTACCAACTTTAGACGGACATCGATCTTTTTGTAGTAATAATATAATTAACCAAAATGACGGTGTTGTAGTATATATAAGAAAACATCTAAATGCAGTTATAGAAAAACCAAATACTGACGAATGTAACTGCCTGCTCCTCAAAATTAATCATGACACTGCCATATTGTCAATATACAGGCCACCGTCTCTAAAACTAGATACGTTTCTTAGTTCACTTGATTTAGTTCTTAACAATTTATCTTCATACAAAAATGTAATTATAACAGGTGATATAAATATAAATATCGAGTCTGGGCGAAATGACATCCGAGGACATGATTATCTGAATGTCTGCTCTTTTCACGGTCTCTTGCCAGCCCATACCTTTCCTACTCATCAAAGTGGATCATGCTTAGACCACTTCATTATCAAGACAATGTATATGTCACGTACTCTGGTCATTAACTCAACAATCACAGATCACCACGCCAACTTATTATCATTAAAACTATCATTACCTAAACATAAATCCACACCTAGCTATACTAAAATAAATATGGAGAACCTTGCAATTGATATACCTAACATAGATCTTGACCCCGTTTACTTTTGTGCTAATCCTAACATTTCAAGCGATTACCTTATAAACGAATTACAAAGTGCCAATCGTAAAAATACATCCACTATAAAATTATCTAACAGGCAAAAAACAACAAAACCGTGGATTACACAGGGTCTTTTGAGATGCACAAGACATAGAGATAAATTGCATTTGAAGACTAAGAAAACACCCGATAATGAAACTGTCTCAGTGTCTTACAAAAGATACCGTAACTATTGTAACAACCTTCTGAAAAAATTAAAGATCCAATATAACAAAGCAGAACTAGAAAGGGCGGAGAATAATAGCAAATTAGTATGACAATTTATAAAAAAAATTTACTTTTACCACTAAATATCAAGAACCAGCACTAGACTTACTTCAATCAGAATCAAATCCCACCCTCGCACTAAATAAAGTTAATAATTTTTTCGCTAACGTTGGTAAAACACTAGGGGAAAGGATCTTGCACCAAAGCAACTTTTCATCGCACCACACCTCTAACATATCATTAAATTCTAAGCTTACATCTTTTGTTTTATTAGACACTGATGTTGACGAAGTGGTTCAAATAATAACAGGTCTTCTTTCTTTCTTTCTCACTTCTGCGGTAGGGTGGGATAACTAACATCTCCACCAGTATAATCAAAAGATTTAAGCACTTTCTTGCACCCCCACTAACCCACATTTTTAGAATATGTTTGTCTGACGGTATATTTCCGAACTCTTTGAAAAAGGCTATAGTTATCGCAATACACAAAACTGGCGATAAAAGTTGTGTAAACAACTACAGGCCCATTTCTATCTTGCCAGCATTGTCTAAAGTTTTAGAAAAAATAATAAACAATCGGTTAGTAAAATACCTGGAATCGAACAATATACTTTCAGACAGACAGTTTGGTTTTAGAGCCCAAAAATCAACGAACCAGGCCGTTCATGTGGTTACTGAACACATAGTGTCTAACCTGGATAAAGGGATGCATACCATTGGGATTTTCTTAGACCTTGCCAAAGCTTTTGACTCTGTTTCGGTCCCCGTTCTATTAAAAGAGCTTGAACATGTGGGAATAAGAGGTACACAATTGAAACTACTTGCCGACTATCTTAGCAACAGATCACAATGTGTAAAACTCGGTAAAACCTTCAGCGAGGACATCCCTAACGCTCCCTTTGGGGTGCCACAGGGGAGTATTCTAGGAGTATCATTGTTTTTAATCTATATAAATGATCTATGTAACCTAAGTCTTCACAATGGTATCATTGTGTCTTATGCAGACGATACGGTCCTGTTGTTCACAGGAAACACTCGTGCTGAGGTATATACACATGCTCAACATAGTTTCGATACTGTTAATAATTGGCTTTTTAACAATATACTAACCCTTAACACGCAAAAAACAAAATATATCCGCTTCTCAATACGTAACAATAACATTAATGAATCACCTACCAACAAACTATTCGCTCACTATAATAAATGTCGTTCACCTGCTGACGCTGCATGTGTCTGCCCTACTCTAGATTCTACACAATTTATCAAGTAGCTTGGAATAACACTTGACGTCAATCTTAATTTTCGCAATCACATAGACTTATTATGTAAAAGAGTACGTAAATTAATATTTATTTTTAAAACTATGCGTAGTGCTGCTAATTTTAAGTTAATAAAACAAATCTACCTGTCTTTGTGTCAGTCTATCATATCCTACTGCATTACTTCGTGGGGAGGAGCATCAAAAACGGTTTTATTGCCACTAGAACGCGCTCAAAGAGCTGTTCTAAAAGTGGCGACGTTTCGACCTTACATGTTTCCTACCTGCGAATCATATCAGTCCACTAATGTCCTAACTGTACGTCAATTGTTCATTCTGCACACCATACTAAAACAACATGCATTAGTTCCATTCAAACCACTCCCTCCGGACAAGAGAAGAAAAGATTTAGTCTGTACTAAGTTTCATGGTAAAAACGCCTTTATAAATTTATTTATTTCATTTATTTATTTAGATTCATTTACAATATTTTTACAGGAACAACTCCCAAGACAATATTGTAAGCTTATAACTAATTAAGAATAATGAATGATTGTATATAATTACTAATTACTTAATACGAATTAAAAATATATTATAAATATATATTGAATATTAATTAATTATATGCCAGAAATAATGCAAGTTTGCGCTACTTCTGTGAATTTCGGCAGTCTACAGTTATAAATATCTATATATGTAGCCATTACGTTAATAATTCGTATGGCGCGCGACAAGGGAGCAAATTTAAGTAAGTTGGTCCTCGCCACCGGGACGCTGAGTGTGACTGGGCGGCGCCGCGCGCCCACGTACCCGTCGGGGGCACACAGTTGCAGGCGCGCCAGCACGGCCGGCTGATGCAGCTGACCGCGCAGCACGCGCCACACGTAGCACGCTATCGCGACGTCGCGCCGCACGCTCAGCCGCACGTACCCAACCATGCCAAGTACAAATAAACTGGGGTACATCAGTGGGTACAAAGGGTACACACCATATTCTTTGAAAAACAAAAATCTTGTAAATTTATTTTGAATTTTTTCCACCATAAGGCTATACTTCGCCTCATGGGGATTCCAAATCATGGCCGTCGACTCCAGATGACTCCGAACAAGTGCGTTATATAATATTCTCACGACTACTGTATTGTTAAAATCTTTACAATTTCTTATAATGAACCCTAAATTTCTAAACGCCTTGCCGCAGATGTCAACAATGTGCTTACGGAACGTTAGCTCAGGTACCATTTCCACACCTAAGTCACGGGTACAACTTAAGCGTGGCATCAATTCATCATTCATTTTATATGTATAGTGCAGCGGAGTCCTCGCACGTGTATAGCTCATTACTCCGCACTTAGCTATGTTAAAATAGAGCTTGTTAGTATTGCTCCACTGCACTACACGATCTATATCGCCTTGCAACCTCTGCGCGTCCGTCGCGTCCTCTATTGACTGATACACCTTAAGGTCATCCGCAAACAACAGACACTCGGCATGCTGGACTACTGCTGAGAGGTCGTTAATCATTAAAATGAATTCTAACGGTCCCAAATTGGACCCCTGACTTATGCCCGAAAAAGTAAAATATTGTCGTGATTCGTAACCTGCGTACTCCACGTACTGTCTGCGTTCGCCAAGGTAGCTCGCGAAGAATTCCAGCAGTTGCGACGTGAAACCTATCGCCGCTAGCTTCGACAACAGCACGTCATTATTAACGACATCGAAAGCCTTCCGGAAGTCAAAGTACGCGCAATCTACCTGTCCTCCCGCATCAATGACTGGTGTAAGGTACGTCGTAAAAGATAACAAATTGCTCCCTGTACTTCGCCCCGGCCGAAAACCGTGTTGCGCATCAGTCAGCTGACAACTGATTTGCGCATAAATACACGCGTGTAATGCTGATTCGAATACTTTAGCAAACGCAGACAGTACTGCGACCGGTCTATAACCACTGACTTCATCCTTTTCCCTACCCTTCGGAACCGGTATTACTCTGGTGACTTTCCATCGGTCGGGGTAATGACATTCTCTTAAGCACAGATTAAAGATGTGCAACAAGGGTCTCCAGAACATCTCACGACAGTCCTTCACAATATACGGAGGTATACCATCAGGCCCTACGGAGTGCTTGGGTTTGAGGCGGATGAGCGCCGATCGCAGCTCCCGCGCAGTGAGCTGTCCCACATGCACCCGAGCTGCGCCCGCGCTTGCGCCTGCCGAGCGTTCGGCCGCGACCGGGTCCAACACCGGTCGCTCCTTACTATACACTGAGTGAAAATATGTAGCAAAACACTCTGCACACTCTGCCTCGCTTAATACCCTACCATCTTTTCTTAATACGTTTTTATTACGACTGCCTTGTTTAGTTTTAATATAATTCCAAAAAGATTTCGGCTCATAATTAATATTTATCTGCAATCTGCTCTGATAAGCATCATAGGTCGACACAATCTTACGTTTCACCAGCGAACGATACCGAGAAAACGTTTCGTAATCACACTGTGAACCTGTCATTTTAAAAATTTTGTGATACCTCGATTTTTCCTTGATATCGCGGATTAAATCTGACGTGTACCATTCTGGATATGTGTACCTAGCATCCACTTTATATTTATTTAATTTGTTTTTTGTGGGAGTACACTCATTGATGACCTCGTTAACTATATTATAGAAACAGGTCAACGCCTCCTCTGAGTTTTTAATTTCATATAATGCGTCCCAATCTAACATGCTTAATCTCTCATATAACATTGAAAAATTACATTTAGTAAAGTTCCAGTTATTACGACCGTAGCTATCAATGTTTAGCTCGTCCTGCGTAGGCACATGTGTAGCACTCCATCTACCTGTAATTGTAAGTTTAATATCTAACGGCGGATGATAATCGTCAATGCCTACCAATGGCTCATGTGATATTTTAACATCTATGTCACTCGCCAATACATTAGTCATTACTAAATCTAAAGTACGATTATTAATATTACAAACATTATTTACCTGCCGAAATCCACAGAAGGCATTAAAGTATTCCAAATAATTTTGCACTTCGAGCGTTGCTGAGGGCATGTTAAAATCACCTGCCACTATTACTGATTCATACTTTACACATACATTTTCAAGAATTTGAAATAATTTCATATATTCATTATAATTACATTTTGGTGGAATGTACACCACGCAACATAAAAACAACAACTTATTTCTACGGCTGACCGTCGCACAAACAATCTCAAATAAGGCCGCGTCTACATTGTCAATCCGCACTTGATTAATATCAAACCGGGAAGATACTGCTACGAACACACCTCCTTGTTTTCTTCCGTCGACTCGGTCACACCGTAATACCTTATACCCGGTTGGAATAAGTTCACCGTCTTTTATAGACCCATTTAGACCAGACTCGGTAATTGCAAATATGTCGTAAGTTGATGCTAACACATTTTTGTAGAAAGTTTTCGTCTTCGTTCGCAGTCCTCGGACGTTTTGGTAATACATTTGAATGGGCTTAGTGGCTTTCCTCCCCTCTGTTGGCAGGCCTACGGGAGTTGCGAAACCACACCCATTCATTGAATTGAGTATTAACCGGCCAATTCTCCACCCTTTTCACTGTATCGAATTCAGACTCTGGTACTCGTATCATAAAAGACGCGTAATCCCTTTTAGTTTTAGGGATGATTTTTTCCACTTTCACATCATCCGATGTACAAATAGACTTTACGTGCTCCGTTATTGTCTCCACTGAGGTATCAGGATGCAGAGACCAAACATGCAAAAACTTCTTTTTTTGTATGGCTTGGAACGAAGAAATCTCGGAATTTCCTCCTTTCAAAATAGTTTTGGAAGCAAAGGTAGTCTTCTTCCGACTAACAACTTTCCAATCGTCATCAGACTTACATGGTTTCTCCACAAACTGCTGCCGAGACGATACAATATTTTCATCCGTATTTCTGATCTGTGTGTGCGCGCCCTTAGATTTACTTCGCTCCGTCGCTCGGCCCGCGCGAATCGTTACATTCGGATTATATTCCGAAAGCGCTGGAACGTCCGCTGCTGTAACCACTATTGTCTCGCTCGCACCTCGTATAGCAGCTATCTTGGTTGGTTCTTCTATCTTGCTCACACTTTTCGATGTTAACAGTTTGTCGAGTTTAGTGGATAATTCTTCAATTACCTTCGATAAGTTATTTATCATTTGCTGTTGATCATCAATTTTCTTATTTTGTGCCTCAATAAGTGCAGATTGAGTCGTGATCTTCAGTGTCAACGTTGCAATCTTCTTAGGCACTTCGTTGATAATCATTTCAGAGTTGAATTTGGACATTTTACTAATAAAACTATTTAAAACACACGGAGACAAAGTACGCGTGACAGATTTTTAGGTCAAAAAAAAAAATTGATTTTTTCTGTTCATAGGCCCTTTACTATACAATAAATTAAATAAGTTATTAGATATATATAAATTAAGTTATAAACAATGTAATATAATGGTTACTAGGCACTTGCAAACATTGACCTACTCCGATACGAAGAATTTGCTTATAGTCATGAAATAATTACTATCGAGTGGCCTCAATGTTATTTTATTATTGCACCAATATTTATTTTAAGCGTATGCACATTTACTCTACTGGCCCAATACATATTTATTGAGTAGAAAAATAGCCTGAAACACAGGTGTAAACCTAGTTCAGGCAATTAATTTGTAAAACCTACATCGTAAACTAAAATGAACCTATACCGGCTTGTTAAACTATATTAAGTACTTACTATTTATTAGATTATAAAGTATTATAGTGTAATATTATTCAGCTATAAATGTATCCAATGAAATGTAAATTATTATTATTGAATAAATATTATTATTATTCTCTTTGTTACTATTTTTCTTCTAATTATTACATTTTTAAATATAAATATAAAAACATACATACATATTTAAAAATATAAAAACTGAAACGACCCACCGGCATCGGGAACAGGGTCCAAGCTGCCGGTGGTTAGGATTCCAGAGACAGGAACCTCCTCACAATGCGTGCTGTATCTAATAGCACTGCCTTCTGCATCAAACCCCCGATCCAAGCACCTAACGCGAGCCTCTTTAGATGGTGATCGAGGCTCTTAGCAATTAGACCATTGACAGATATGACTATCGGCACAATGATTGCCGAATCCACATCCCACATGTCGACAACCTCGCGAGCTAAATCGAGATATTTAATTTGTTTATCCTTTTCAGCTTTCACGAGATTGCCGTCATTATTATTATTATTATTATATTGTCGAGTATATGAGATTTTTGGATCGTTGGTCTGTGTTAAAGAAGTAAAGGATGTATTGAGGTGTGTTATAATGTATAAGCATATAAAACACAGTGAGCGTATCTACTTATTTAATAAAAATATACGAAATCCAAATAACTGAATTATGTAGTTATACAATTGAATAAAATAATGACAATATGTTTCTTTTGTTGTATTAATTGAGTTGTTGTTAGAATTCCATGTCTTTTTTTATTCTTTACGTTTTTTAAAGCCCATTGTTATTTATAAAGGGGTATCATAAAGGGGTAACATTGTATATTAAAATTATTATTTTAGGACCTTAATATATTTTACTATACATAGTAAAATATATTTTTGTCAACAGTGCATTATAGACTCTTCTTCTCTCTTAGCCTTTATTATTCCCAAGTCACTTGGGTACGGCTTTTCTGGTCTAACCGGATTTGACTGGATATCAGTTTTTACACGGAGCGGCTGCCACCTGACCTCCGCAACCCGAAGGCTAACGATACCCTAAGGCTAGACCAGTGTCAGGATATTAGAGGGTACTGACTTTCCCAATAACGACTGCCATAGATGTTCATGGCAGCCGGGACCAACGGCTTAACGTGCTCTCCGAGGCACGGAGCAGGCGATAATTGTCAATCAATACGCACATAATTTCGAAAAGTCATATAACTTCCGAAAGTCAGAGGTGCGCGACGTGGGTTCGGACCCGAGACCTTCTGCATTGCAGTCTGAGGTCTCCCCACTGAGCTATCGCTGCTCACAACAGTGCATTATAGACTATGATATATTAAATTATTATAGAAACTTTGTTCATAACACGTCGATATTAGGGCCTTTGTATGAGTTGTTAAAAAAGGGTAGCAGGTGGTGTTGGACACAGGTGCACGTTAAAGCATTCACCGCGATTAAAAAATGTTTAGTGTCAGACCAAGTATTAGCTCACTTCAACCCAGACACGTCTATAATTTTAAGTTGATGTATTGCCGTCAGGTCTTTCTGCAATATTATCGCAAATAGAACCCGATAGGACTGAGAGGCCGATCTCGTTTTGGTCGCGGGAAAAGAGGAATAGTTAAATTCATTTATATCTAACTGCCGAAATGCCTACAATGTAGCTAACAATACTCAAAAGCCTAGGATGCCATAGGATGGCCTATTCAAATATAATTATTCTTAGCCACTTGGCTAAGAATATATTTGAATAGGAAGTAGGCAGAGCATAATCAACGTGCAGCATTCAAGAATTTGACACGTTTGAACAATTTGTAGAGTTTCTCAAACATCAGTTTGGGGAAAAGAAACATTATACACACCTCCTTTCAGAATTAAATGAATGGAATGTAAACAAGGTCCTACAGAATCAGTGAAACAATTCGCTTTAAAAATAGAAACGTGTCTGTCTAAGCTTTTAACTGAGATAAACATATCCATACCCACTAAGAAAAAAGACAGAACTAACAGGCCGAGTAGCAGCCATGCAGGACCTTGCCGCACATACTTTTGTGATAAGTTTACAGCCGCAACTTTCACAAATTGTAAGATGCCGCGACCCCGATTCACTTAATGCAGCAGTCAATTTCGCCATTGCAGAAGAGAAAATCCTATCCAGTGTAACCAAAAGGTTTTCTCAACCCTATACTAACAACGCTGATAAACTAAAGTTTCGACCTCGACGCGAATATCAACCCCAAACAAACCGCTCTCCTATACCGCAGGGTTCCCGTCCTGACCAGTCCAAAAATATCAACAATAACTTAGTATGTCGCTATTGTAAAAACATTTGGCATACTATTGAGTACTGTCGTAAACGGCAGTATAATAATTTTTAAATCTATTCAATGTATTATTATAGCATTATATAAAATATAATTAATTGCAAAAAGTTAAAAGGACAGAAAAGAAAAAAAATTAGAAATCTCTTGCTTTTAAAAACAAGACATTGCAAATGTTAATAAATAATATTAACGCAATTAAAACAATAACATAGGAAGGAACAAAAATCAAAACAAAACAAAAACAAAAATCAAAAATCTAACCCCAGCGAGTCCGATATAACCCACCGCCCGTAAGCGTAATGCATTCCCCGACATAAAAAAAAAAAAAGGATGGAACTGGTATACGGATGACGCTTAAACATATCAAATGTAATGTCAGGTCCAAATAATTAATTTTAATAGGTTAAATCATTTGAAAAGGATATATTTTCGAGATAGCAGTGCTGGGCAGTATAAAAATAAACCAGTGAGGAATATTTTCGGTGGGGCCGCAAGTTTGAGGTGTAGACCGCAGCCACAGGCTGCGTTCGGCCCTACTTTCAAAGAGGCTCCAGCGGCATGCCGGTCTGCCACAACTGCGGACCTGTGCCAATTTCTGCGCGTCGCTTTGCTCTATGCTTATTAAGAACGAGTCTGCGCCCCATCGCAATGCGCCATACGCAACTTTGACGGCTGTCAGAAACCAAACTATCAATTTATTATTTTCAATTTTATTTTGTGTACAGAATTATTTTCATTAATTTGTAATAACGTGTTTATATAGTCAATAGTATAAGTCTAATGCAAAACGGTTGTGACGGCGATGGCGATGTGAAAATAAGTGCTAGTCAACCTACCACATCGCTAAATGGTTTGCTGCGTTGCTCCCACTGTATCCAAGCTCGATATTTCAAAGGTAAGCGGGGTTTGAAAGTACATTTTGGCAAAGTGCATAAATCCCAAGATGTACTTTTTAACCCTTCCACGTCAGACAGTCATCCACTACCTAAATTCCTTTTTGGCAATCATTAGCAACCTTAAAAAATTATATTCAAGTTTTAAAAAGAGTTCCCCGTGGCGCGAGACCTGCAGTGGAGAAAAAACTAGCTGATTGTATAGGTCTCGTCGTACGGGAGAACACAAAAGTAGCTTGGGAACAGTTACTGACCATCCCTTATAGGACTTTGCATGTTGAAAAAGACCAGGCGCCGACCAAATCTCTAACAGAACAAATTAAACAAAATTGTTACGTTTCGGCTCACACTTTTGGCACAACATTTACTTTTAATAACAGGAAAATGTTTTCCAATGTGTAGAGTCCCAATTAAGGGAAGGTGATATCAGGGGCGCGTCTATGCTTCTATTTAGTAGTGACGTGGCGATGCCTTGCTCTCACAAACACCCTCGCGGGTCTGAAGAGCAAGCATCCACCGCCGGTTGATGGCCTCTATTTCCCTGATTCGCCAGACATGGATTCGGAACATCTTATTACTACAGCCAAGGATGTTTTCACAGCTGTTTGCTCCTTGCGGAGTGGCCCGGCAGCTAGCCTCGACGGTTTGTTTCCTCAACATCTAAGGCTGCCTTTACACTAGCGTTTGTCCAGCGTAGGCGTTCGATGAACGTATGCGCAGCGCAGACGCCGCGACAAGGCGGCGCGTGCGTCGCGTTGTCGCCACTTCTCTACTGGAACAATCAGTATGCTGCGCTAGCGCCGCGTGTGCGCGACGTATGCGCCGCGTTACTGCGGTGTCATGTACAATCCTGTTCGCATCCGACCCCTCCTCGCCTCCCGCGCCCCTGTGCACGCGTTGATTCTTTCATTCGTAGACAAGCGCCTGAAGTAATACGACGAAAAATGAGTTCAACAACAGAAAGTACTTTTGACATCGAAATGTTTATTCATGCCATACAAGAACGTCCTGTGATATGGGACATTTCCTTGAATGTGTACAGCAACCGCATTTTAAAAAGAAAAGCTTGGGAAGAAGTTTGTAAATTGTAATCAATTTATTTATGATTTTTCGGAGTATTCCCGTTCGTCCCATCGACTTCGTCCCCCGAGGGGGACGAACGGGAAGTAACAAAAATAATATTTAATTAGTTACCGATCGTCCCATTCCTAATTCAAGAGGGGACGAATGGGAATATGTTCTTCGATTAGTGCCAGTCGTCCCACTAAAAAGATTTGTGTATGAAATGTTTATTCGTTGTTTACTTTTAAATTGGATACTTTGTTAGATTCTATTATTATTTTTCAAAATTCTTCTCTATTTGTTTATGAATTATAAAAACATACTTATTTGTTAGTTTAATTTAAAACGTTTACCTACACTAAATGTAACAGCTCTGGCGGGATGCGCCGGCGATGCCGGTACTTTAACAAAAGAGTGCCGATAACATTGTGTTATTTGCGTAAACCCTATTGGTTTACCTGACATTCTCACCAATTCCTATTCTTAAATTAGACCGGTCGGGTTAGTGTTGACAAAATAATGAAAGTGCACGGGTGTTAATGTAATAATATATATTCGACACGAATTCTGTGGAAAACTACTGATGTAAGTAACTCCTTTTTATGTTTTAAATATTATTAGATTGCTTATAGTTAATACTATATTGTCTCATGTCTTATTAATTTAGGCTAATAATGTACGGTATCCATGTTTGTATTCTGTAGTATAGGTACACATATTATTAAATATCATTCTAAATTATATTAATAAGTGTGTAATTATTGTCTCCTGTATTTTAGTTCAACAATGTCACAAGCAGCGCATCCTGGTCCCTCTGGTAGTACAGGAAGCTGTTTACAGTATATACAAAGAAAAGGTGGAATCGTGCTTCTGCGTGCTGGATACCAATTTTTAAGGAAAAAGCAACATAAAAGTGGAGCTTTTGTATGGGAATGTCATCTTAGAAGAAAGAATAAGTGCAGGGGGACCTTAACTATAAAAGTAAGTACTTGCCTACTTTTTTTACTTCTTTTTCCATGCAAAATCAGACAATGGGTAAATCAATTATGCACGTTTATTGCAGAATGATCAAATTTTGAAAGAAACCACACACACATCCTGTACACCGGACTTCAACAAAAACATAATAGCCATCCATTTTGATGAATGCAAGAAAAATATAACTTCTGATGATGTACCTTGCATACCAGCCGCCTATCATTCAGCAATTTTGAAAATTTTGGACGAAGGGCTTGATAAAGTAACTTACTGAAGTAGTTACTAAGAAGTTACTACCCAAGTTTGAAAACATCAAAAGCACTTTGTATCGCCATCGAAATAGCACTAGTAATATGAGTAAAATCACTTTCAAAGACGTTAAAACCGCAATCATTTTTGTTAGCAGATTACAGTTATGGTAACACACGCTTACTCATTTTTTGTTCCCAAGAAACTAAAGAAAAATTGATTGTTTTATAAATATATTTGGTGACGGTACATTTAAGAGTTGTCTACCTCTATTCCAACAGCTCAACACCGTTCATGGTGATTTAGGAAGTAATAATCAAAGCACATCTATGACTCCATTATTCTACGCTTTAATGTCAAACCGTAAAAAGAAACATACGAGATACTTTTCAGACTCGTTAAATCTCAAATCAACGATTGGAATCCTACATCATTTACCAGTGATTTTGAAGAAGCAGCTATGTCTGCTATGCGTACAATTTTTTCAGAGATAAATATCCACGGCTGTTACTATCATTTTAGTAACGCTATTTGGAGAAAAGGCCGTGAATTAAATTTAACAAAAAATAAATTTTTAAGACGTCAAGTAGCCCTAAGTGCGGTGCTTCCATTATTACCAGAGGACCGTATTTTTGAAGGCTGGTTTTATATCGCTAGCAAAAGCCCCGATGATAGCCAAAGTGAAAATTTTCGGCAATACATGCTATCGCAGTGGCTTAAACCGAATTTCATAAAAGTGTGGTGCAGTTTTGGAAAACGTCACCGTACTAATAACTTTGCCGAAGGGTGGCATTTTAAATTAAATAGTGTCATAGGCAAAAAAAAACCTAATATTTTAAAATTGCTCACGGTGTTACATCAAGACACTAACTTAAACAGTGTGAAAGCAAAACAAAATCCAAAACGGCGTAAGCTACATTCAATCTTGACAGACCAATGTTAAACAACAGAAAAATGTTATGAATTGCCAAATGCAACTTCTTAATTCAAAAATAACTGTAGGACATTTTTAGAAAAACTTACTTAAATATTAATCATAATAAGTAAAGAGCTCGATGGTTGTGTAAATGTGATTTAAACTCTAGGCTTTGTGTGCAATAATTATTACTGCCTAGTGTTATGACCTCGACTACTTTCTTCAATAATTGGGAATTTTTTCTTGTTGTTAGGTACTCTTTATGATGTTTCTTGTTCACGTTTCTTCACTTTTATTTTATACAAGTGGTTTTTTGATTTATTTTGATTTTTAAATTGTGCAAGCAAATTAAGCGAATGTTACTTTGTAAGAATTAGGACTATTTAAGAATTAGTTGATTCTGTGATTTTTACTGTCTATATTCCTTAGTAAATGACTGATTTATATTTCAAATTTGTTTTTTTTTACCAATTAAAACCACCTGTCTTAATTATTTAGTGGGAGCAATAGAACTAAAAAAAGAATGAAAAAATTATTCCCGTTCGTCCCTCCCAAAAAATTTAGGGGACCATCGGGAAAATAAATAACGAATTCCCGTTCGTCCCCCTCGGGGGACGAAGTCGATGGGACGAACGGGAATACTCGGATTTTTCAACGAAATCTTCAAAACAAAAAAGTGAAGAAGGTAAGTTTATATTTGTATATCCTGGGTAACGTCAAACAAACAGGTACACAGTGCCATAAAACAATTAAGCGCTGGGGTTGTTCCACACGCATTATCGATATTTTGATTGCCTATACCCAAAGTCATGAAGAAGTTGACTGCCTCCATGGCTCAATGGTCGTAGTATGCGACTGCTGTGCACGAAGGGTTGTGGGTTCGATTCCTACACGGGACATATGTATGTACTTTGAGTGATCCATGAAATATTTGTTCCGAGTCTGGGTGTACTTTGTGTCCGTTAATTATATGTTTGTAAAGTCCCCCGCGACACAGGGCATGATCCCTAGTGCGGGAGTTGTCTTTTTAAAAAAACTCAAATAAAAATAAACTCAATTTATTACTGCAAGTATTGACAATGTGTGTGGAGCATGACATGTATGGAGTTAGGGCCAGCGCCCATATGGCGGAGCGTAGCGAAGAGCATTTTTCCCTGTCAAACTATTATCGACATTCTGTTCTCATTTAAATAATATCCAAAATCATTTACACGACAGTTAATTCGGCGTAGACTCGCGGATCTGCGCGTAGTAATTCGCGTAATTGATTTTAGATATTATTTCAATGAGGACAATGTCGTTAATAATTTGACAGTGAAAAATGCTCTTCGCTGCGCTCTGCCATATAGGCGCTGGCCCTTAGGCTTAATTGTTTTATAGCCCCGTGTGCCAGTTTAGTTGACGATGTTTATAACATCAAGTCATTCTATGTTGCCATGGTAACGATCCTGTATCGGAAACAAAATAATCAGCAACTTTATTCCTGACAGCATTGCCGCCTGATGATTGAATATCCCCGTTAATAAGTGGATTATCAAATAGTCCAATGACGCCCGGTATGTCTTCTTCGATTACAGTGTTTGGTGTGTTGTTTCTAGATCTAATGAAGTTATGTTATATGCAGCAAGTTTTAATTATTTCTTCAGCAAAACTAACTCCAACATTTAAGAAGGGTCTATGAAAAATTCTCCATTTATTTGCCATAATACCAAATGCACATTCTATGTATCTTCTTGCACGGCTCAACCTATAGTTATATACTCTTTGCTTTTGTGATAAATTGTTGCCTGCATATGGTCGCTGCATGTATGCTGATAAAGGGAATGCTTCGTCCCCCACAAATGTTAAAGGAAGTGGATCACTACTCTCCGTCAGCTCAATTAATTTGGGAATATTTAAATTGTTCTGTTCAATGTCTGTTCTCAAGGAGCTATTGTAAAAAAAATAGTCGAATCCGAACTCACTACATGACGATGAATTTCAAATTTTAGAGATTTTGTGGCGTAAGAAACATGCATTATGTAACAAACAGAGGGGAACTGAAACGAATAATTCAGCGTAACATAATAACTTGGATGGAAAAGGATGACAACGAATATCTGCACGAACAAACAAACAAGCAAAATAACTCAGTCGTTATAAATGTAAATGATCTAATTGATTTACCTTTAAATATTCTACCTTCAGCCGACGATTCTCTATTGACAACAACAACAAGACAACAGTCGAGAACTATGCGTGAGATCGTACATACAGGAATTCGGAAAAGATATGCCAGAGAAAGAAACGAATCACCTGAAATAAATAATTGTTTAATTGATTATCCATCATCATATACTTATAGTATAATTGTTTATCCATCATCCTTATTATTACTTTAACTTTTTGGGAGACAACAAAGAGTTCTCCACTTCGGAAGACGAAAAAATAATAGGCGCTACACCAGGAAGGCCGCAAAAGGTTTTTCATGACTGCAGTAAGGGCGTGAAATGCCAAAAAGTCAAGGATCTTCTGATCGTGCACGAACCTGCCCAGTTGTGCTATGCTGCACAAATGGCCACTCGTGCAAGTGGTTCACGTACTACAGCTGACCTCATTAAGGCAGTTTCCGAGTCTCCAGAGGTTGTGAAACATTTGAGGAGAGGCCAGGAGCTTATGAAGTCTCAGCGACAGTATTCACGTGAGGAAGTACTTGCTTTATACTTAGACACTTGTCTGAGTTAACTAGAAACAGTTACCATGTCTGCAGGTCATCACAGGTATTATCAAGGCAAAAAAGGATTGTTTACCTATAGATAGTTCCATTTCTATTACTGAAACTTCTGCAGAAGTAGATGTTGGGCATCTTTGTAAAATAACTGCTGAACGTTTGTTACAAACACTAGAACCTGTCGTATCATCTCATGTTCCAGATCAAAGTACGCTTACTTTGGTCAGTAAATGGGGTGGTGATGGCAGTTCTAGTCATAGCAATTACAAACAGAAGTTTTAAAACTAGAATGCTACAGATGAATATATTTTTGCTCTTTCCTTTGTTCCAATACAATTAAGAAAGAATGACAATACTGGCAAAGTAATTTGGCAAAATTAGCATCCATCATCAACGCGGTTGTGCCGCCCTATAATATTTTTTATTGTTAAAGAAATAGAGCAATTATCTAATTTAGAATTTGAAACCATTCGATCACAGATCGAAAAGCTTGAAGAGTTTAAGATAGTAATATCTGAAAAAAACATTACCGTTAAATTTGACTTTTTGCTAACGATGATAGATGAAAAAATTGCTAACTATTTAACTTTGCAAAAATCAACTCAGTCTTGCTATATTTGTGGTGCCAAAACCAGTGAGATGAACAGTCCTGTAATTAATAAGTAACCAAATCCAGAATTTTATAAATAAGGTTTATCGAGTCTTCACGCGCTGATTAAAATGATTGAATGTCTTTTGCACATTGCATACCGTTTAGATGTCAAAAAGTGGACAGTTAGAGATAAACAGAATAAGGAGTTATTTGAGGCAAGGAAAAAAACATTCAGACAAAGTTTAAGATCGAAATGGGTTTAATCGTGGACAAACCGAAGCCTGGTTTTGGCACCTCAAATGACGGCAATACAGCACGTCGTTTTTTTAGAAATCCAAAGAAAAGCTCCGAAATCACCGGGATTGATGAGCGTATTATATATCGATTTGGTGTCATTCTTGGTTGTATTGCTTCATGACATTACATAGAATTGAGGTCATTTGGTGTTAATTTAAACGAAACTAGAAATTTGTATTTAGAATTATATAATTGGTACATGATGCCTCCTTCTGTGCACAAAATTTTATGTCATGGTGTTGAAGTAATAAAAAATTGTGTTGTCCCTATTGGGCAGCTTTCAGAAGAAGCTCAAGAGGCTCAAAACAAAGACTATAGACGTTTTCGTTTATGTAATAAACAGAAAACGTCTAGAGTTAATAGCAATAGATATTTATTAAATATGTTATTGATATCATCAGTAGTCTGATGACTCATGACGACTAAGCAATCCAGCGAAACTTCAGTTCCAAATGAGGGTAAGACGTCCAGCGCTCCCTCCTTTAGAGGCGGCAGGAAAAAGACCTTCCAGCGAAAGGCCCCAGAACTCAGCGATAAAAGTCTACCAAAGCCAAAGCACCTATCCACTACAGCAACACCACTTACTAATGATCCATTGTGGGCGACGGCGGTAGTCAATGACGGCGAGCGTGGTCTAGTAAGCGAGGAATCGATTAAGACTTTTTCCGCAGATGCATCAGGATACGTTTACCTAGTAGAACAAGAGTACAACGCTATATCGGATTGTGATAAATTCGTGACCAAGACTGTGCCACAGAGTGCATACGCATATTATCAATACGTTCTGTGGTGGTACCGCATTGCGCTAATTGCGCAGAAGCGAGGCGAGGCGAGTATGGCGCAAGAGCGCTTGATCCACTTCGTCAACGGTTACGATATTAGAGTTGGGTCAGGAGCAGCAACGTACCTGACTGGCATGGGTGATTTCACGGACGGAGCGGGTGTGAAACATCGTCTAGTCATCAGTAGTCATCATCAGGAGTCGGGTTGATTACCCGTCGTGGCAACATATTCGTACTATTGCTCCTCAAAAATTAATTATTTATATCAGTTCTATGTAAGTGAAGTAATAATAATAATAATAATAATAAGTATTTATTTCTCTTTCACAAAGGTAAAATTTACAGAATCAAGCACAGTATAATAAAGAAAAATACGATCCTTTGTGAGAGACTGGTGTCTGATGTAGGGTTAACCCGTGTTACAGATCACCAGGCTCGCACCTCTTGGACAAAACTTGGATATTTTACACCTCGTACTTAATCTGTGTAAATAATTAAAGAGAATACAATTTTATGAATACATGTGTGTGTGTGTGTGTGTGAGTGTGTGTGTGTGCGCTTGTGTGTGTGTGGGTGTGTCTGTGTGTACGTTTGTGTGTGGGTGTGTGTGTTTATTTGTTAATAAGATTGTGAATATTTTTATATAATAAATATGTGCTTAGAGCTTAGGTTAAGGGAATAAGGAGGTTTTCGGTGTCACAATATGATAATTTTTGTAACCATGACGACAGTGTGATTTTTAATTTAAATTTGTTAATTCTATATATAGGAATTAAGGAATTAATTTTTTTATACAAATATGGACCCAAGAAGCAAAAAAATCTATGTGATAAACTTGTTTTGTATATTCTATCAATAGGAAAGATTCTAAGTCGTCGACGTTTAGTTGCGTTGATTGAGGGATTATAGTCAGTTAGTGAGTGACATTTAAGAGTAACGTGAAGAATAAAAAGTTGTCGAACTGTGAGTACATTAGTTATTTTATATAATTCAGCGGTAGAATGCCAGAAAGGCAAAAAATTGGCTACTTTAAGGATTGCCCTCTGTGCGCGCTCTAGTTTGATGAGAATGGTTTTAGCGGCACCTCCCCAAGATGTGATGCAGTATGTCAATATAGATTGACATAACGCAAAATAGGTCATTTTTATTATATTTGTATCTGACACATGACGCAAGTTTTTAAAAATATAAATCAGTTTCCTAAGTCTAGATGTTAATAAATCTATATGGGGTTGAAAGCTTAGATTTTTATCAATGATAATTCCCAATATTTAATTGAATCAACTCGTTGAAGCTCTTGGCAAGAACATGGAACAGGAGAAACGTTATAATTTAAACAGTTATGGACGTGAATCGAGGTAGGGTCCTCGAGACGTGCTTTATTATTTTGAATACTAAAAGTTATGTATTTCGACTTACTGACATTTAAGGATAATAAATTACTATTTAGCCAGTTAGTGATACGGTTCATACCATCTTGCGCAAAACGATAAGTGTCATCCCAGGAATCACCTCGAAATACTAGTGCGGTGTCATCTGCAAAGGTGATAACCCTTCCGTTTGTCAATTCCAATTGACAAAGGTCGTTAATGTATGTAAGAAATAACGTGGGCCCGAGGATACTGCCCTGTGGTAAGCCTATGTCAATTGTGAGGTCATTACTACGCACACCATCCAGCTGAACACACTGTGAACGTTCACTAAGATAACTCGCGAAGAACCGATTCTGCAAGCCTCGGATACCCAACCGAACAAGTTTATCCAGTAATAATGGGACAGAGACTGTGTCGAAGGCCTTAGCTAAGTCAAGAAATATTGCGATAACTTTTTTCTTATCGTCCATACTGGTAACAATGGTATTGGTTAACTCATGTACTGTATTATCAGTTGACATTCCCCTACGAAAACCGAATTGTGACGAAGATAGCAAATTTTTCTTATCTAGATAGTTAACCAGTCTTTTGTTGACTACTTTTTCGAGTATTTTAGACAAAGCCGGAAGAATAGATATGGGTCGATAGTTACTGACACAGTCTCTGTCACCACCCTTATGGATTGGATGAATAAGCGCCCGCTTAAATGCCCCTGGAAAGACACCCGATGAGAATGACAAATTACAGATGTGTACAAGCGGATCAATAAGTATACGCCTATATCTTTTAATAAAGTTGTTTGAAATGCAATCTAGACCAATAGCACAATCTTTTTTAAGATTAGTTATAATAAGGCCAATTTCGTCAGCATCAGTTGGGAAAAGAACAAAAGATCGGGACTGACTTTGGTTATTGGGGAGCGTAAAGGTGGTCGGTGAGTTAGGCTTTTGAATATTATCTGCTAAGATTTTGCCGATGTTAGCAAAGTATTGATTTACTGAGTTAGCTGACTCCATGGGATCATTATTAGTAATTAAATCTGTAACTGGGACTTTAGATTTGTTTGTGTACGTGACATTTTTGATAACCTTCCAAAGCTTTTTGGTATCGTATTTAGCATTGTTAATTTCAGACCTTTCATAGTCTCTTTTAGCATTTTTGATTAAGGAGTTACAAAAATTCCGATACCGGGTGTATGTTGCTTTGTAAATTTCGTTCTTAGGGTCTTTTTTTGTCTTTTTAAATAATTGATCTCTGTTTCTTATGCACCTTAACATACCTTTCGTTATCCAGGGCTTAAGAATATGCTGTCGTTTGGAAATAAGAACAATTTTGCTACATGCGTCTTGTTTATACGTTAAGGTAGTGACAAGAAAGTTCACAGCCTCATTGACGTCTGTCTTTGATAGTATAGGATCAAGTACAAGTTTAGATAGCGAGTTATCAAGGGAAGTATAATCAACTCTTTTAACCATCTAAGTAGATTTAAAATTTGTAGGGAACATATTCAGGCTAAGTATAACGCTGTAGTGATCAGTGATTGTAGTATTAGCAATGAAACATTTTACGGGAAATTTAGTTTTGAGTATGGCATGGTCAAGGCAGGTGTTGGTATGCGTGGGGATATAATGCGCTGGCAACATACCATGTGCAGCTAGAAGGTTTAAATAGCTTTGAGATCTACTATCATTTGACGTAATCGAAATATCCAAGTTAATGTCTCCAGCTATAATTATATTTTTATATGATGCTAGATTTAAAAGTAAATTATCAAGGGATTCTAAAAAGTTCGTCGTATTTTTTTCACCGGGGCGTCGATATATAGCAATTATTAGGGTACTACTATTCACTTTTATCATGAGGCAGTTGGCATCTATAAGTAAGGGTTCCGAAATTTTGTAGTTGTTACTAGATTTATAGTATACCACAACTCCCTCATTTTGCGTATAGTTTTTTGTTGTGGACGCATGGCTGTAGCCATCTAGCTCTGGTATATGGTCATTTTTGTAAAGCCAACATTCGGTCAATATAAGTAGGTCCCAGTGGATATTAGAACTATGTAACAAAGTTTGGAAATGAGTAATATTGCAGTGTATGCTACGAATATTTTGAGAAATCAAATTTAGTGACTTATTCATAGGGTAAAGCATATTAGCACAAATGTTACCTATGTCACAGGTGCTACTATCGGCCAAAGTCAAACTATCTATATCGGATGTAATGTGAATATTACTCTGATCGAATGTTAATATAAGTGTTGCTTAACTTGGGGTTCTGTAATATAAGCATGGACTTTGTGAATGATAAATATGAGTGGTTTAATTTGATTGTGATATTGTTTGTGCGTGTGTTATAGTTAATGTGAGTGTTAGGTACATGAAAGCCCTTATTTATTAGCTTATGAGGCAAGATTGTGTGTGAACATTTTAAAACATAATTATAAAAACAAAAAACAGTAATAAAAGGTAAATAAAAAAATGGGTTATTAATACGGACTAGTCATATTTGCTTGGTTAGATTAGCAATGTCATCTTCATTTTCTATACGGGTAGCTGGTAGTCCATCCTTGGGGCGAATGAAGACCTTCCCAAACGCTGTCCAGCAGGTGGCTTGGTGGTGAGTTTTTGTAAACTCGCGGGACAAATAATAGAGACGCCTTGTCTTGGTAGTTAAACTGTCAGTCACATAGATGGGGGTAGAATTTCCTTTAATTTTGAGATGGCCTGTGTTGATTTTCTCCGCTTTCCCCTTTTCTTTGTTGAAGCTAACCAGTGCTTTAATCAAAGTTTCTTTTCGCAGCGCCGAAGTGAAGTCTACAACGATGGGCCCTGGTTCCTTCTTAGTTTTTATTCTAAAAATGTCTCGTATTTCAGTGCTCTGAAGCGGCTGGTTTACGGCTTCACATAAGTGTAAAACATGGGCTGTTAGACTTTGTTTTGTCTCTGGCTGAGCCAACGGTATATTGCGGATTTCAATAGAAGATGATTTCTGGCTTCGTTCTAATTGCTCCACTTTCGATTCTAATAATTTTATATGGGTTTTGTGTGATGAATTTTCTTTTGAAGCTATTTCAAATTTTTGCAGTAAGTTATCGTACATGCTAGAAAGGAACTCCAACGATTTTTGAGACTCAATATTTTGGCGCTTAATGGCTTCCATGTCCTGTTTAATGACCCGAAATTCAGCTTCTTGCTTTCTCTGAATATCACAGAGTAGGTCTTTAATTTCCGCATTGGCTACATCTCCATGTTTTCGCTTAGGTCTTCTTGAAACATTAGCAAATCCTTGTTCAATGTCCGATTGCATATTTTTAGATGCAGTATCCGAGTCTTGTGTTATGACGATGTCATTGGCAGGGACTGATAGTGTTGTTGTAGTAGACATCGGTTGTGCCGGGGGTGGAGAATGTTGTGTCGGCATATTCTTTTTGGTATATATTTATATAATTCTAGTATATTCTATGTTATATTATTCAATTTTTCTCGGTAAATTGATGGAATTTAGTAAAAAGTTCTTCAAAAAGAGGAAAAACAATGACAAAAAGATTTGACAGTCTAGGGCTCGTACTTGTGTCACTCTTTAACTAGGTACGATCTTTAACCATTAAGCCACAGTGTCTACTAGCGATATAATTGAAATATCGTAGTATATGCAATTGTTGTTACTAATCTCCTGTCAAAACTGTGCTCCTAGTACTTGCTTCCGGCGATTTATAGTAGTTACGTAGTTAGTAATAATACGTTTGTCTCTCTCACCCTTGGGTGGGGCTTCGCTTGGCGGCAAAGGTGACGGCTCAGCGAACGACCTCTTCACTCTTCATGCACTCCTATTATTTTCACCGCTTTTATTTATTTGCTGTTTATTTAAATATATTTAATTAAAAACTGCGTAAATATTCTGCACACGTCTACTCGATACCGAGGTCCAGGAGGAGGTCCAGGAGAAGTGTTAAAACAAGTGAAATTACATAGATATAAATAACTACTTCACAAGTGCAATGTTGGATTAGTGTTTAAAGTGCATATCTAATCAGTATTGGAACAAATAACAACTAAAAAAAATTGTAAGTACCGCCATCGATAACCGAGCGCCGCGACAGAACGCGTAAGCGACGCCGATTCCTTGGCGCTTACGACCTTCTTCCCACGAACTCGCCCAGTCGTCACACTGTCCGCCGCACGCCGTTCTTAAAGTAAATCCTGTGCCTTTATTAGTGTGCGATTGTACAAAAATATTATTGAACGTTACCTGAGGCGGCCTATGTTGGTGTGCCATTTAAACAACATACAGTCATAATGTCACAACGTGCACGTACTGTTAAAAAGATGACTACTCCTGCAAATTCACCTCATATCAACAACTCGGCAAGTAGTAAACAATCACTTGATGCGAGCAATGTAACATTACGAAAAAAAAGTGACTCAAGTCCAGCTGAGAGTGACAAGTATCTTACAGAAAGTTCACTGAAAGAAATTATAAGGCAAGAACTTTCATCGACACTGCAATGCACAATTAAGGAGTTAGTTGCTGACCAGCTAAAACTAAAAATGTCATTTGGTTTCTTTAACGATGTTTTTGAAGAATTTAAGAAACGTTTCAACCAAAAAGAAGCTCAATTAAATCAATTACAAGCTGAAAATGAGACCCTAAGAAATAATATTAGTGACCTTGCAACACGGTTGACTATAGCCGAGCAGCACATGCGCGAAAATAATGTCGAAATTAATGGCTTACCTGAGAACAACTCGGAAAACTTGGTAAACACAGTGCTAGCTATTGCAAAGGTAACGAAAAGTGACATTCACGATATTGACATATTAAAAGTGACACGTGTAGCTAAGCTGAATAAAGAAAGCAATCGACCGCGTACTGTGATTGCGAAACTTCGTAGTCCTCGTCAACGTGACACTTTATTGGTATCAGTCTCAGCTTTTAACAAACAACATCCCCAGGACAAACTAAACTCCACACATCTGGGCATAGGGGGGAGCCGAGTACCAATCTTTGTAAATGAACACTTACCCCTAACAAGCAAACAGCTTCACGCAACAACTCGGATACTTGCAAAGGAGAAGTCATATCAATTCGTATGGGTCCGCAATGGCCGCATCTTTGTCCGTAAAGATATACACTCGAATTCTTTACACATTAGAGACCAAGATAGTCTGAAGCGAATGAAGGCATGTGGCAACGAATCAGCTTAAAATAAAATCGTATGTTTTTGTGATGAATGTTCATGGTGCCTTTACGTTAAAAATGGTGGAATAAGAACCAAGACTGATGACATTTATAAAAATATTTTGCTTTCTAATTATAGTAATGATTTAAAATTGACTAATTCAAAAATTGAGATAAATAAATGCACAAATAATAAGATAAAATGGGGAGTAAGGGAATTAGACGAAATAAATAAATATAAACAGTTGTGTAACAGTAAATTAAGAGGCATTGATTTTCCACAGCAGTTGCAAAAATGTGCTGATGGAATGTGTCATAACATACTACATAGAGCAATAATTGATAATTTATATAGGGACATTATTGAGTCATTGTGCCAGGCGTCAATAATAAGTTATAAACAAGTTAAAAAAACAGGTAATATTAAATGTGTGCATGGCTGGAACAAGCATGTCAAGGAGGTTCACAGGCAGGCTAGGCTGGATTACCAAATGTATGTATATGCAGGTAAACCTGGAAATGGCCCTTTTTTCGATAAAATGTGTGAGAGTCGTAGAATTTTTAAGTCTCACCTTAAATATTGCCTGAATAATCAGGAACAAATAAAGATGGACATACTTGCCACACAGCATTCGAATAAGAATTTTAATAAGTTCTGGAAGGGTACCAATCAGTTAAATGGTAAGGTCAAGATACCTGTTAGTAAAGAGGGAACGGACGATCCTGAGGGAATTGCTAATTCTTTCAAGGCGCATTTCCAGGTAAGCTCCCGGCTGCCGAGGGTGCTTGATACTGGGTTCCACTCCGTGGAAAACCCTATTGGTTTCTCCAGTAAAGATGTTTCGAGCATTATTAGAAATATGAAGCGAGGAAAATCGCCTGGGCATGATGGGCTCAGTATCGAGCACCTGCAGCATGCGGGTCCTCATCTCTGTAGAGTACTAGCTATGTTCTTTACCTTCTGTATTAGACACTCTTATCTGCCAGCTGATCTAATGAGAACAATTGTGGTCCCTATACTGAAAAAGGTATGTATGTGTATGATAGGTATTTTTACTTACTGGTATAACAACCAAGTAAACTCAGTAAAGTGGGGCAATACATATTCTGAAGAATACACTTTGGAATGTGGAGTAAGACAAGGTGGTCTTACTTCTCCTAGGTTATTCAATATATATGTTAACCAGCTCATTGAGGAGCTCAGTAGTAAACATGTTGGCTGCCATATAGATGAGGTTTGTGTAAACAATTTAAGTTATGCGGACGACATGGTGCTGCTGAGCCCCACAATGAACGGTTTAAGACAGCTGGTGAAAATATGTGAGAATTATGCTTTGGAACACGGCTTGGAGTACAATGTGGGTAAGAGTGAGTACATAGTATTTAAATGCAAGGACAGGCTTGACAGAGTTGACTCTATTCTTCTCGGTAGGTTTACTGAGCTCCACGTAAAGGATGCGCAGAAGGGTCTGGAGAGGAGGTAGTGACTGTTCTGTACCTACTTATTGTGTTTATTTTTATTTTATTCATATCAAAATTCTTGTGTTTGGCTATGAACTGTTTTGTCTGAAAATAAAATCATTTATTTTCATATTATATTTTTTATTTCTTTATTTATTATAATATTATAGTATTAACTGAAACTTGGTTACACTCCAAAGTCTTGAATGGGGAGTTCATGGACTCGAGATATGTTGTATATCGAAGAGACAGGTCAAGCTCTAAGGTATCCAAAAAAGACGGTGGGGGAGTCATGATTGCTGTCACTAATAATATTAAATCAGCTAGAATACAAAATTGGGAAAGTGATTTCGAGGATTTATGGGTCACTTCGGAACTAACAGTCAATAATAACATTAAGAAATTTGCTATATGTGTTGTCTACTTGCCCCCTCCAGTTAATTTGGATTCCTTATCATGTTTCTTAAATAATTTGAATAATGTTATACACGATGTAGATGACGTGGTGTTACTGGGTGACTTCAACCTGGGCTTTATTACGTGGGGCCAATGTGATGATGCCATGTATGCAACTCCATCACACTATGTAAGCCCGCTTGGTTTTGCTTTGATTGACTTCATGTCTATCAATGGACTATATCAATTTAATACCAAATAAATGGAAAAAAGCTAGAATAGTACCTATTCACAAAAATGGGAAACGGGAGGTGATATCTAATTATCGACCCATCTCCATTCTATGTACTTTGTCTAAGGTCTTTGAATCACTGGTGTACCCAGTATTGCACGACCATGTCAAACAATTAATATCCACTAATCAGCATGGTTTCATGGTTAAAAAATCTACAAACACAAATCTTGTTAATTATGTCACTGAACTAACATCCGCAGTAGATAAAGATCTTCAAATTGATGCAGTGTACACAGACTTTTCGAAGGCCTTCGACAAAGTAAATCATGAATTGCTGCTAAATAAGCTCCATTCGTTGGGTGTAACCGGTATCACACTGAGCTGGTGCAGAACTTACCTCGAAAATAGGACTTCTTCAGTGGTTGTAGACTGTAATGAGTCAGATCCCTACAATGCAACATCCGGTGTACCCCAGGGGTCCAATCTAGGGCCGATATTTTTTAATGTGTTTATCAACGACATATCAGACATATTTAAATACTCCACACCATACCTTTTTGCTGATGACTTAAAACTGACCCGTGTAATTTTGAATAATGTCGATACACAGCTATTACAAATTGATTTAAATAATCTGAGTCAATGGTGTACCAACAATAAAATGTACGTGAATTGTACTAAATGTTTTCATATAAAATTTACTAAAAAATACAATAAAGTCGAATCTGTTTACAATATTCAGGGAAACACACTAACAGAAGTAACAGTTATTCGTGACTTAGGAGTATACTTGGATAGTAAACTTAATTTTATAAATCATATAGACCAAATGCTTAATTCAGCTTACCGAGCTCTTGGCTTTATTTTGAGATCTTCAAAAGAATTTAAAAAACCAACCACTACATTACTTTTATTCAACAGTTACGTACGAAGCCAACTTGAATATTGCAGCACGGTGTGGAATCCTTCGTACCAAGTCCACATAAGTCGCATTGAAAGGGTTCAAAAGAGACTTGTCCGTCATCTAGCGTTTAGGTTTAAAGTAGGAAATTGTAGATCTTACGAACACAGACTAAATCACTTCAAACTCAAAGAATTAAAATCTCGCCGCACTATCTCCGACATGTTGTTCCTGTATAAGTTATTCAATAATGGCATTGACTGTCCAGATCTTCTTAGCAAACTACGCATTAACGTCCCTTCTCGTATTCCTCGTTATCCCAGCCCTTTACTGAAAGCCCCTCAACACAGAACAAACCTGGGTAAACACTCGCCGATTGTTAGGATGACCAATCAATACAACTCACTGTCATGTTCTTCCGACGATATAGACATTTTCTCCAACAGCCTAAGTAAATTTAAGTTGCTGTTACACGCAAAACTTAATATTGAGTAAGTGTTGACCTACCTCCCCACTGTTCAACTCAATATATATATACCTCCCCACTGTTCAACTCAATATATATAGTTTTTTTTCCTTTTAAATTTTAACTCTTGTTATTTTTACTTTAAATTGTATACTTTATTTCCATATTAAAAATTGATTGTTTGATATCTTAATGCAAGCTGTGGTCTCCTATAATTGAAGATGCACAAGGATTTGTATCTATTTATGTTTTATTTTTAGCATGTAAGGTGTAATCTTTGTTGGAGATCCAAATAAATAAATAAATAAATAAATACTATTACTAATGGTGATTGCAGGATATTGGATCTTATTATAAGCAACATAAGTACCATTTCTATTAGAGAACCTGTAGACTTATTATGTAAACTAGACTCTCATCACCCCTGTCTACAAATAACAATTCCATTGAGTAATATAAATTATTTAAAGCCTAAGTCTCGATCTGGTTACAATTTCTACAAAGCTGACTTTGAAAAAATCACATTTCACTTGAAATACATTGACTGGGATGATATATTCAAAGAATGTGAGGATGTCGACGCCAGGGTAAGAATCTTTTATGAGCTACTGCGTGAAACTTTCGAGAAGTTTATTCCGAGATATACGAAAAATAAATCTAAATTTCCCCACTGGTTCAGGAGTTCACTCATTAGAAACTTATCTGAAAAAGAAAAATTTTGACAAAATATCGCAAATATAAAAATCCCCATGATAAACTTACTTACCAATTACTCCGCAGTCGGTGCCATAAAATAATAAATACCTGTTATACTGATTATAAACGTAATCTTGAAAACGAAATAACCAAAAATCCCAAAGCATTCTGGCGATTCATCAAAAACAAACGCCGTGGTGAGTCTAACATACCTGCTGAAATGTTCCTAGATGACCGGAAAGCTGACAGTGGCTCAGAAATAGCGAATCTTTTTGCTGACCAGTTTGATTCAGTTTTTAGCCGAGAATCTCCTGTACAAACGTCTTACAGTCCCTCAGAAAACCGCAACACCATTAGCAATATACAGTTTACAAAAATGGAAATCCTAAAAAAACTTAAACAGCTTGATTCTTCCAAAGGTCCTGGGCCTGGCTCAATACCTCCTTCATTTGTTAAGCGCTGTAGCTCTGTCCTTTCATTGCCACTACAAATAATTTTCAATTCGTCCCTCACTGATGGAGTTTTTCCTGAAACCTGGAAAAAGGCTAAGATCACACCTATATACAAAAAAGGAGATCCATCAAACGTAAAAAACTACCGACCGATTTCAATATTATCATGCTTTCCCAAAATTTTTGAATCACTTATCTGTCCGGTAATTGCTCGGCATATAGATAAAGTTATCTCTCCATCTCAACATGGGTTTAAAACTGGCCGCAGTGTGGAAACAAATCTTGTACAATATGTATCCGATATAACGCTGGCTCTCGACAAAAGGTTGGAAATCGATGACGTCTACATGGATTTCAGAAGTGCTTTCGACAAAGTAGATCATTCGATGTTATTGTCGAAGCTAGAGTATAATGGAATGGAATGGCTCGCTTCTAATCTGGTTTTCATCTTACCTGTCGCGTAGATCTCAGCTGTTTGCAGTAAATGGTTATGAATCTTACCAATATTATGCTCTCTTGGGTGTTCCACAAGGCTCCCATCTCGCCCCAGTTCTTTTCTCCCTTTTTATCAACGACATTACAAGTCAGATTAAAAATTGTAAGCACTCAATGTTCGCTGATGATCTCAAAATTTACAATATTGTTACGCCAAATAGTGATACTGCCCTCTTACAACAAGATCTTGATAGGATTGACAACCGGTATACACTCAATCGTATGAAAATAAATGTAGAAAAATGTTTCCACATCAGATTTTCAAGGAAAAAGCAAAGTCCTACACTGTCGTATGTCATTAAAGACACTCCACTAATTACAGTTAACGAGGTGCGAGATCTGGGAGTTATAATGGACAGTAAACTTACTTTCAACAATCATGTTGATGGTATTGTTAAAAAATCTGCACAAATGCTAAACTTCCTTAAAAGAGGCACAAAAGGTTTCAAGTTAGAGCGGACTAAAATTACACTATATAATGCACTTGTTCGGAGTATCCTGGAGTTCGGCAGTGTGGTGTGAAACCCACATTATGCGATTCACTTACAAAGAGTTGAAAGTATACAGAGATACTTTACTAAACACTTGGCCCACACTACAAACAAAATATCACCCAGATGCCCGTACGATCAGCGCATCGAATGTTTTAAAATGACCTCTTTACGAGAACGTCGAAGATTACACGACATCATGTTTCTTTACAAATTTATGAACGATAAATTCGACTGTAGTGAGCTACTTGCACGCATATCTTTAAACATCCCTAGTAAAATACCCAGGTACCCTATAGTCAAACCATATCATATTCAGCATTGTAACACTAATATAGGAGTAAATTCACCACTAAATAGAATGTGTAGAGAAATGAACTCATTTATAAAACTAGTGCCTAATGCAGATATACATCACGATTCTATGAACTCATTTAAATCCAAAATCCTGGAATCCCGGACAGAAAATGTAACCACTTAACCATCCACCCCTTGTACTCTTTACCTATATTATTATATTCAGTTTTTAATTTACGTAAATTGTAACACATCACAATATTGTGTAACCTGTTGGATATTTAATTATGTTAGTTTTAATTTCTAAATAGTACCTAATGTTACTTGATGAATGTTGTTTTTTTTTTTTTTTTTTTTAAGCACCCGTCATTTCACGGTGTTCTTGCTCCTCTGTCAGAGACAGAGCCTACTCTTTAGAAAGTGAGGCAGTTATCCCATCAAAGGGGCAGCTGTTCCTCCTAATCTACATATTTATTTTATTCAGCCCGAAAGGGCTATTATTATATTACTATGATGAATGTTGGTTAGCCCGTAATTGGCTAGTGTGTAAGCCTGTAACCTTTAAGTTATATAAAAATTTAAAATACATTGTATGCACAAGCTGTGGGAAAACCTGAATAAATAAATAAAATAAATCATCGGATCCTCTTATCAATAGGTTCAGGGAAGCACCACTTAAGAATGCTAGACCTCTTCCTGCAGAAGTGGTAGATATCCAATTTTAATCACAACTGTCTCCTCACTCCGCCTTTTCCACATCACCATCATTCTACGATGTTGACTACACAGCTGCTGATAGCACTGAGTATAAGGATTCCGATGATTGCGATTAAATAAAATAAATGTCTATTAGTATGTTAGTATAAGTAGATAGATAGTAAGTAACTACTATGTTAAAATTGTAAATAAACCTATTTGTACATAATAGTTTTACATAATATTGTCTTCTATTTACGCGAATATTATTCATTGAAATTAAACTGCTATATACGGATTTTATCGCGTTGTTTATTTGACACTTTATTACAAAATTTTGAAAATTGTTACACTATTACTACTATTAAACTTTACTAATTTTTAAGCTAATTAAATTATTATTAAACTATTTAGATTTAATTTATTTTTACACTTTCCCCGACGTTTCGGTTGCTTTTCAGCAGCCATGGTCACGGGGAGACTAAGATGGCAGTTGTCTCAATGTTCCAGTGTAGTTATTAAAACTTGACCATGGCTGCTGAAAAGCAACCGAAACGTCGGGGAAAGTGTAAAAATAAATTAAATCTAAATAGTTTAATAATAATTTAATTAGCTTAAAAATTAGTAAAGTTTAATAGTAGTAATAGTGTAACAATTTTCAAAATTTTGTAATAAAGTGTCAAATAAACAACGCGATAAAATCCGTATATAGCAGTTTAATTTCATAATAGTTTTTCTTGTTTTTAGTAATTATTTTTTGTACCTACATAATTTTGTCGACTATTTCTTATTTTCCAAATTAATATATTTTTATTTAATATTTCTTTTTATTTCTTCTCATTACCCTAATCACGCATAATTAAAAGGTACCTTCAAATTACATGAGAAGTCCTAATTACATGGTAATTAGACTGTCTATCACTAATCTCACCTGTATCCCGTAGCATCATTAGCTAAGGAGCCCTAATGGACTAAATTATCGTCAATACGCATTGACAATCACTTCTAATGATATATGTTACATAAATATGTAGAAAATAATTAAATATAAATACTTAAGCAAAATTAGAATTTCCGACGTGTAGCTTGTATGAAACGATCCACTGTGCGACGTGGTGGCTATTTGAAATAGAGCATAGAGATAGAGATATTCAGGATTCCGGGCATCAAGTATTGTCCCACATAATCCGAATATTTTTTTGAAGAACATTTTATCGCAGCTGAAGTCTTAACCCAATCTGAAGTAATTATTCATGATACCTCAATCGTCATTCCATCTACGTCTGCTCCAACAGATCCAATACCATCTACATCATCTGCAACAATACATCCAATGCGATGACGATTTGAATAAATGCTTAGTATCAGATGAATTTGGTCGCAACAATGAGTTATGGTACAGATGCACTTCTTGTGGCTTATGGGCACACGCTAGCTGCACAGGATGGGACTCGCCAAAAGATTACGTATGTGACAATTGTTAGGCTAGGCTGACTCTCATTGTTCCCATAGTAACTACAATTACCCTCAGATATGGACAATGGTAGACAAAGTTTTTTTTTGTTAGGTTTAATGGCAAGTAATATATTATTCCAAATGTAATGAAACTGTCTGAGACTGATAGTGTCATGATTAAAATACTCTAAAAGTTGATTAAAATAAAGATAAAGTAAAAATTTTGTGTTTTATTCTATATCTTGCCTCGCACAACTAAACTGTGGAATGAACTGTCGCCTGCGGTATTTCCAGACCAATACGACCTACAAACCTTCATAAAATGAGCGTACTCCTTTTTAAAAGGCCGGCAACGCACTTGTAACTCTCGTGTTGTGGGTGTTCATGGGCGGCGGTAATAGCTTACCATCAGGCGATTAATTTGTATATAGCTCATAGCACAACAATATCGCGCACCATACATTGTTATGGACACGTTCACACTGTACTGTTCAATCACAATTTTATAGCGTATAGTAAGCCAATAATGTATAGTAATATATTATTAGCTTACTATACGCTATAAAATTGGTGCGATGTGGTGAGTGTTGGCAACATTGCCACCAATTTATATTTTTAGTGGCTGACAACATGGTAGGCTCTCTCTCTGTCGCAACGCCATCACGAAGTAAGAACGTGTATTGTGTGCTGTAATAATAAAAAGTGATTTGTGCTACACCAAACGGAATATTTTATTTCTATGCAAGGTATCACACATAGAAATTGGTCCTTCGAGCCGGATCAAAGTGGTGCTGCAAAATAAAGTGTACCTCGAAAATTGGACAGTGCAAAATATCAGTGAAATTCCGTGTCGTCGTGTCAAGTATATGTGCAATACGCGGCACCCTATAGTGTGCTCGCGCGCAAGCCATATTCCAGCCAATCACAGAGCAGTTTTGTCATCGCGTTTCGCGTGGCACCAATAGGAGAGAGCAAAAATATCTGACGTCATCGCCAGACTTCGGTGTAGTTAGTGCAACGTGTTGGTAATACTGACGCCCACTTCCTGCCAACTAAACTGCGAGCGTGCATCGAACGTCTATCCGGTCATCTATTTGTATATTCTATTCTCCGCCATTTTGTTTGTGCGCTTTAATTATAGCAATTATAGATTGTTTCGGACTTTAAGACATCGCAAATTTAAGTATTATTATAAATAATTATATTATAAACTGTTATATCTGGTTATATACAAAGTTAGTATATCTAGTGCTTGGAAAGACTGACCGTGATCGCGAAGAGGTTTCTAAAATGGACGTCAAGAAGTTAATTGCCAAGCGTGGCTACATAAAAGCCTCCATAACAAGACAGGTAAAGTTAATTGACGACAAAGAATCAGTTTCGGGTTCTTTACAGTTTCTTATCGCTTTAAAAGAAAAGTTAATTAGCACTTTCCGTGATTACGAACAGGCTAACATATCCATATTTGAATTGCTTCCAAGTGATTCTGAGAACATTGAGGCAATGGAACTCTCATACTTGAAAGCGTTGGCTGCTTTACTAGAAATAATAGATTCTAAACAAACCACGCTTACGAAACCGTCAGTCAAGGCCAAGTTACCCGAAATACATATAAAACCATTCACTGGTAAGTACGGTGATTATATCCCGTTCATTGAGTTATTTAAATCGATGATACATAACAATTGTAATTTAGATAACGTTCAGAAAATGTATTACTTGCGATCCCACCTTCAAGGTGAACCTTACGATTTGATTAAGAACTTATCTCTCACAAAAGAAAGTTACGAAGAAGCTTGTCGCCTACTCAAAGATAGGTATGATAAAAAACATCTTATTATGTTTGATCACATAAATACTATTCTAGACATGCCTATAATTACCAAATCAACTGCTATACAGTTGCGAGAATTTATATCTTTGGTGAGACAAGAGATGGCGGCTTTAAGAAATTTGTGCAATGAGGTTAGTTCGTGGGGTCCTCTAATCATTTGTATTCTCTCCCGCAAATTAGACACATACACAGCAAGAGCATACCAGATGGAGCGAGATGACAGCAAGGATCCTGAGGTAGATGATTTGTTACTGTACCTGGAGCGTAGAGCCATTGCTTTAGAAACATCTGATCAAAGTATAGTCAAGAAAAAGTCTATAGTTAATCTCAGTACGACCAGGACTCCAGCGGGATGCCTAAACTGTAAGTTATCATTACAGCTTAAGGCACCTACTATAAACCTTGTCAATACTCAGTTTGGTTACATTGTAGGAGGAAGATTGCCTGAGCAATATGCTACTAACAAAGTTGTAAGTTTGTTATGTCAAACATGTGATTCACAAATTAATAATAATTTAAAACAATTTTGGGAGGTTGAAAGTGTTCCTCAGATATTTCAAGAAAAATCTTCAGAGCATGAACTGTGTGAATCTTTGTTTCAGAGTTCAGTTGAATTAAATCATGACAAGTTTTCATTAGATTTGCCATTAAAAATACCATTAGAAAATGTCAATCAGACCTTAGGTAGTTCTTTTAATATTGCACTTAGTAGATTTTTGAATTTAGAAAAAAAGTTACATAAAGATGGTTCCTTTTCTGTTTATGAGAAGTTCATAAAAGATTTTATTTCTTTAGGACATGCTCATTATGTTGATATAAAAACATTAGATTTCAGTAAAGATCCTATATATATTTTCTGGCACATTTTGCGGTTATTAATAATCAAAGTAAGTCAACTAAGCTTCGCACTGTGTTCGATGGCTCTGCTAAAACTGATAAGGGTATCTCTCTTAATGATTTATTATTAAATGGACCTGTAGTTCAAAGAGATTTATTTGAGATTATTTTATTGTTTCGTTTAGGTATGCACACTTTAATTGGTGATATTAAACATATGTTTAGAAATATAAGAGTGAATTCAGACTTTACCTCATTACAGAATATACTATGGAGGGATGGTCCAGATGATTCAATAGGTTGTATTCAGTTAGATACAGTAACTTATGGTTTAAAAAGTTCTAGTTACTTGGCCACAAGATGTTTGAAAGAACTTTGCAATAGATTTGGTGCAGAGTTTCCTTTAGCAAGTTTTATTTTAAATAATTGTTGCTATATTGATGATTTCCTGTTTTCAACAGATGATTTAGATAGTTTAATAGAAGCAAAAGCACAATTAATTCAATTATTAAATAAAGGTAGCTTCAAGACACACAAATGGACATCCAATAATGCTGATGTTTTATCAGACCTGCCATCACAGTATAAGCATTTTGATGAGGTTGAGTTATTGCAAAGTAATGTCTGTTACAAAGCTTTAGGTCTAAATGTTAACTTTAGGAGTGATTTGTTTCAAATCTCATCTCCTGAGCAATTTAATACTAAAGATAAAATCACAAAGAAGTCTATATTAAGTTATATATGTAGATTCTATGACCCAATGGGTTATGCTGCTCCTATTGTTGTTAAAGCCAAAGTTATATTACAAAAATTATGGTCAGCAAAAGTGGATTGGAATGAGACTCCACCAGATGATATTTTGAATGAGTGGTTACAATTTGTTAATGAGTTAAACAATATGCAACCCATATATTTAAATAGGAACATAAATGTAAAAAATTCATTGTCAGTGCAATTAATAGGGTTTGCAGATGCATCCACCTCAGTGGCCTATGGCTGCTGCATATACCTTCGGGTTACATATGAAACAGGTAAGGTGTCATTGTATCTGATTTGTTCTAAATCTAGAATTAATCCTTTAGCTAAACCACTGACTATTCCTAGGCTTGAATTAAATGCTTGTTTACTATTATCAAAATTTATGAAACTATAAGAATTAAGTTAAATATTGATGGCGTATATTTATTCTCTGATTCCAAGATAGTGCTTGCTTGGTTTAAATAGGGATCCTACAAAGCTTGAGGCCTATATAGCGAATAGGGTTAAGGTTATCTGTCAACAAACATCTAATTTTATGTGGTGTTATATCAATACTCAAGACAACCCGGCAGATCTGGTCAGTCGAGGTGTCAGTCCCAGTAGTTTGTCTGATTGTCAGCTATGGTGGAACGCGCCGGTGTTGTTGCAAAATCATGAGTATAGCTTCATCAGTAACGTACCACAGGAAATTGCAGATCCTCCTCTATGTAGTACCACGGTATCCTTGTTAGTCGAACAGCCATCAGATGTTTTTGGTTACTTATATAAATATTCTAATATATCTAAAATGACCCGCGTACTAGCTTACATTTTAAGGTTCTGTAATAATTTAAAATGTTCTAATAAAAACAAGTCAACATTCTTGTCTTACAAAGAGTTAGAGCAAGCTCTACTGTCGATTATAAAGTATGATCAAAAGCTTAATTTGCGTGAAGAGATTCATTCATTAAATAATAATAAGGTAATTAAAGGCAATTTAAATTCTTTAAATCCATTCTTGGATAAGCAGGGTCTGCTGAGAGTAGGTGGCAGGCTTCAGAACGCTAATATTGCTTACAGTCATAAACATCCTCTTATTTTGCCTAAAGATTCTCATGTAACACATTTAATTATAAGAAATGAACATTATAGGCTCCTTCATGCAGGACCCAGATTGTTATTAGCTAGTTTAAGTGAGAGATATTGGATTGTTGGCGGTATAAGACAAATTAAGAAAATAACTCATAAGTGTATAATATGTTATAAATTGAAGGCCACTGCTGCTAAGCAGCTGATGGGTTCATTGCCTGCTGGCAGAGTCACACAATCTCGCCCATTTGATAAAGTGGGGATGGATTTCGCTGGTCCACTTAATGTTAAACTGTCTCGTATAAGAAGTACGGTTATAGGTAAAGGATACATTTGTGTTTTTGTCTGCTTTAGTACAAAGGCAGTTCATCTTGAATTAGCCTCAGACCTAACCACAGATACCTTTTTAGCTTGTTTTAAAAGATTAATTTCTAGAAGAGGGTTGCCCAGTGAAGTTCACTGTGATAATGCTAGCACATTTAAAGGTGCCAATAATCATTTAAGTGAATTGTATAACTTAGTGAGCTCACAGAGACATCAAGCTCAGGTACATGATTTCTCAGCTTCTAAAGGCATTCAATTTAATTTTATTCCCGCATATTCGCCGGTGTTTGGTGGGCTCTGGGAGGCCGCAGTAAAAAGTACAAAGTACCATTTAAAAAGAATTGTATGTAATTATTTACTGACATATGAACAATTAAGTACGGTTTTATGTGAAATTGAAGCTGTTTTAAACTCAAGGCCATTAATACCAATGTCATCAGATGTCAATGACTTTTCATACTTAACTCCAGGGCATTTCCTAGTTGGTACTGCTTTGACTTCTTATCCTGAAAGTAATGTACTAGAGATTCCTGATAATAGATTAAAGTTCTGGCAGATATGTATTAAGTTGAAGCAAGACTTCTGGAAGGTGTGGCATAAATACTATCTATCTGTATTGCAGGCTCGACCAAAGTGGCGAGATGATTTACCTAATATTAGTGTAGGGTCTTTAGTTATTTTAAGGCAGGATAACGTTCCTCCATTATCATGGCCAATGGCTAGAGTTTTAAAAGTATTTCCTGGTAAGGATAACAAGGTTAGGGCATTAGAAGTTAAGACTTCTAATGGAAAGTCCTTTGTAACTTCCTTGTTTAAAGTTTGTGTAATGCCTGTGAAATAATTGTGTAGCACTTATTTTATTGTTTATTTTAAATCTACATGTGTAGATAGTTAGTGGAAAGTGCTGTACCTCCGCCTTTCTGATCCCAAGACATTGTCGTAGGACTAACAAATATGTAGTGGGGTGAGGTCTTGTAGTTCACTTCTTGGGCTTCTTAAATAAGACGAGGTACAACAGTGTCATGGTTTACTTAAAAAGTCACATGCTATATACAAATAATATTTACAGATCTAGTATGGTGCCTACAGCGCACTAACTCGGCTTTAGCCAATCGGCGAGCGCCTGACCGTGGCACGTGTAAGTCTCGCGTTGACGTCACGCCATCGTCCGATCGCAAGTACCACTGAACTTATAAATATAGGGCGCGTCGTGTGGCTCGTTTATTTCGTCGAGGCGCGCAGCAACAACACGTCGGCGTCGTGGAGAAAACTTGTGTCGTCGTGAATCGTGAAGTCCGTCGCGAAGATTCTTAGACTTGCTGCGCTTCTTGTTTCTATGTAGCTGAACGAAAGTCAACAACCGTCGTTTTCACGGCGACGTCTTGGCTGTGTAGCCGTATGTTTCTATGATGAACGTATGAAGTCCAACTGCCGTTATCACGGCAATGTTCGCGGCCGTTGCCGCATGTGTTTCTTGAAACATTGCAAAAGTCTTGAACGAATAAATGTTGGTGTGTAGTTGCTGTTTTCTTGGTAATGGTTTTTTTAGGTATCTGTGAGGTATGTGGTTTTGAGGTATCTGTAAGGTATGTGGTTTTGAGGTACGGTGATGTAGGTACACTCATAGTACTCCCCCTCTAGCGAAGCGTACATTTGGCTTGCATACTCTGCCGGTGCGCGTCACATAAGGCTGTGGCTGAGCGAGAGGAGTAGGTGCGGTGTCCATACTGCGCGATGTCCTCTTCGCCTCGTTGCTTGATGAATTTGTAGAACTGTCGTTATCTGTACAGATGTAAGCGGGCTTGAGTCTGTCCAATGATACAACTGTAACGCGATTTGGCAGTTGTATTTTGAAGTACTTGTCATATCTCTGCAACACTGGGTATGGTCCGTCATACGGCGGTGTGAGCGGCGCTCGCACGGTATCATTCCGCACAAAGACGTGCGCGCATTTGGCGAGATCTTCATGAATGAAAGGCCGGACAGATGTTTTGTACTCGCGGCGTGTCGGTGCAAGCGTCGCCATTGTGTGTGTGAGGCGTCGAACGTATTCTTCGTCAGTGATGTTACTCGTTGCGGGCGTTGACATAAAGAAATCAGATGGCACACGCAATGTAGCGCCGTATGTCATAAGCGCTGGACTTATATTGTTTTCTTCACGCAGCGCTGTCCGGAGGCCTAGCAGTACTGTAGGTAGCTCGTCACTCCAATTGTTCGTCGCGCCTCTTGCCATTAGTGCAGCCTTTAATGTGCGATGCCAGCGTTCGACTTGACCGTTTGACTGCGGGTGATATGCAGTTGTGCGCAGTCGCGTGATACCGAGCCTTTTCATTAGAGCGTTGAACAATGATGATTCAAATTGTCTGCCTTGATCGGTTGATATGCGAAGCGGGCAGCCAAACCTTGCAATCCAGTTTTCATACATTGCCTTCGCGACGATCTCAGCTGTTATTTCTCTCACAGGTACGGCTTCTGGCCACTTCGTACATCTGTCTATCATAGTTATACAGTATCGATAGTCATTCGATATTTTCAATGGTCCGACTATATCGATGTGTACGTGTTCGAATCGTTGCGATGGCGGGAAACTTCCTAACGGAGTAATAACACGTCGATATATTTTCGAACGTTGACAGTTGATGCAGCTTCTAGCCCAATGTGTGACGTCCTTGTTCATTGATGCCCAGAAAAACTTCGATGTAATTAGCTTTCTAGTAGCCTTGATTCCGGGATGGCAGAGGTCGTGTTGCGCTTTGTATGCTGCATAACGATGTGCCACTGGTAGGTATGGGCGAAGTGTTGTTGTCGAATACTCGCATGTGATTGGTTGTTGCGTGTCTGGCATATTAACATCGACAAATTTCAAATTCGGCTGAAGTTTCAATTGCTTCAATTCTTCGTCTTGCTGTTGATCTTTGGCTAGCTTGTTGTAGTCAATGTTTGAAGGGCACTCAATTTCTTCGATGCGAGATAGTGCGTCAGCAACCGGGTTGTCTTCACCTTTCAAGTACACGATATTTGTGCAGAACTGGCTAATGAAATGCAATTGGCGTTCCCGCCGTGGCGTGTCGCTGTCACTCGGAGGTCGTGTCAATGCGTAAGACAGAGGCTTGTGATCGGTGTATATGGTGACGTCACAGCCTTCGATGAGTCGTCGAAAGTGTTTCACAGCCGTGTAGATCGCTAGTAGCTCGCGATCATACACGCTGTATCTTTTTTGTGTTGCACTCATTGCTTTCGAGAAGAATGCAAGTGGCTTCCAGGCTTCCTTATCACGCTGTTGGAGTACTGCACCGAGACTGTGGTCTGAAGCGTCACACATGATGGACAGGGGGGCGCCGGCGATGGGATGTGTAAGCGTCGTAGCGTTCAGAATGCTTTGGCGGCAGTTCTGAAATGCTTCTTCTGCAACTGGGGTCCATACTATCGGTGTCTTGTCATTCTTCTTCACATTATGTAGATATTCGTTGAGACTTCTCTGCATGTCGGCTTGATTAGGTAAACAATCTCGGTAGAAATTTATCATGCCGAGAAAACGACGTAGTTCCATGACTGTCTTTGGTTTCGGGTAATTTGCGATAACGTTCATGTGTTCTTCTGTGGGTTTGATTCCGTTCTGTGAGACTTCGTACCCAAGAAAATTAATTTGCGCCTTCCCAAACTCGCATTTGTCGACGTTGAGCGTGAGACCGTAATCGTTCAGGCGCTGGAGAACTTGATGAAGAAGCTCTTTATGGCTGCATTCATCCTCAGTCATCAGAAGAATGTCGTCTATGTATGTGAAACATCCTTCAATGCCTCGTAGAACCTCGTGCATGAAGCGTTGAAACGTCTGGCTTGCATTACGTAGGCCAAACGTCATACAATTGAACTGAAATAAGCCAAACGGCGTGATGATGGCAGTCTTCTCGGCATCTTCTTTATGTATGGGGATTCTGTAGTAGGCCATTCTTACGTCTAATTTTGAGTATATCTTCTTATTATTCAGTTGGTACGTAAAGTCTTGTATTCGCGGTATCGGATATTTGTCTGGTAATGTTGCTGCATTCAGACGCCTGTAGTCACCACAGATTCGCAGACTGCCGTCTTTCTTCTTGACGACGTGAAGTGGGCTGGCCCATGGGCTCTTAGAAGGTTGACAAATGCCCATTTCCATCATTCTCTCGAACTCATCTTTTGCCGCTTTGTATTTGTCAGGCGCTAGCGGGCGTGCACGTGCGTAGAGGGGTGCACCGCTAGTTTCTATGTGATGCACGACGTCATGTTTCGCTGGTGACTTCAGGGACATCGGGCGTAAAACATCTGGGTACTGTTTCAGGATATCTTGGTAGACTTGATTGCTGCTGAGAACGTATACGGGTTCCTGTGTTGATGATATTTCTACGGCGTTGATAGACAGTTCAGTAATCTTGTCTATAAGTTTCTTATTGTGTAGATCGACCATCAATTTGTAATGCTTCAGGAAATCAGCGCCGAGGATCGAAGTTTTTACGTCAGCGATTATAAACCTCCATGAAAAACTGCGCCGTAGTCCGAGATTGAGCCTGATTGTTTTCTCTCCGTACGTGTGAATTGCAGTGTTATTCGCAGCATATAAGTTGTAGGCGCTTGTAGTATTCCTCGCTTTTTCTTTGTTCGTAGCAGCCAGTACAGATATCTCTGCGCCCGTGTCGACGAGGAAACGTTCTCGTGAGTCGCGATCGACGACACAAAGGCGGTTGGTGGCGCTTAGGACATCGACGTCCGCCGCCGTCGATGTCGTAGCTAGTTTCCCGTATGTTGATTCTTCTGCCTGCGACAACACGGTGATTCACAGCGCCTAGCCTTGTCGCCGTACCGAAAATGATATTTGCATTGCCACGTAGGATCGCCAGGTTTGACAGACGTCGTGGATTTTTGCCGCGACCTGGAATGTGAATGTGAGTTGTACGGGCTTCGGTATCTTTGTCTTGACCGTCCGCGTAATTCGGCTACTTCAAGGGACAGTTTCTCCAATTGCTTCGATATGACTTGTAGTTGGGCACTCATCACCGGTTCTGTTGATGTTGACGGGTTCGATGTAGCTATAGCAGCGACCGTGGGGGGCTCGGAGTACTCAACCATCTTGTCCGCCATCGCAGCAAGTGTGTCCAATGATGACTCAGTGTTCACCGACAATACGACACGTACCTGTGCGGGCAGGTGATTCAACCACTCGATCTTCAGTCCTTCGTCTGTGATCATGCCGCTTCCGAGTTCTCTCATCTTCCGTAACAGCTGTGACGGCTTCTGGTCACCCAATTCTAGACCGCTGATCAGCTTTTGAAAGTTCTTGACGTCGGATTTGTCGTATACTGTCAACAAACGGTTCTTCACTGCCCCATACTTGTCCGTAGCTGGCGGATTGTACAATATATCAGTGATATGTTGTAAGTCAGTCGCTTGCAGTTGTTGTAGCAAGTAACGAAACTTCGTATCGTCCGCTGTCTTCAAGGGGTCTACGACGGCTTCAAATTGTATGAACCACGCTCGTGGAATCTCGCGCCAAAAAGGTAGCAATCTTGATTGTATGGAAACCGCAGCCAAATCGACTTCATTCTTCACAGACTTGCAGAGTTCTTCGCCGTGGTTATCTTCCGTCATGATGTGTTCTTTCTTCGGGGTCACCAGATGTAGTGGGGTGAGGTCTTGTAGTTCACTTCTTGGGCTTCTTAAATAAGACGAGGTACAACAGTGTCATGGTTTACTTAAAAAGTCACATGCTATATACAAATAATATTTACAGATCTAGTATGGTGCCTACAGCGCACTAACTCGGCTTTAGCCAATCGGCGAGCGCCTGACCGTGGCACGTGTAAGTCTCGCGTTGACGTCACGCCATCGTCCGATCGCAAGTACCACTGAACTTATAAATATAGGGCGCGTCGTGTGGCTCGTTTATTTCGTCGAGGCGCGCAGCAACAACACGTCGGCGTCGTGGAGAAAACTTGTGTCGTCGTGAATCGTGAAGTCCGTCGCGAAGATTCTTAGACTTGCTGCGCTTCTTGTTTCTATGTAGCTGAACGAAAGTCAACAACCGTCGTTTTCACGGCGACGTCTTGGCTGTGTAGCCGTATGTTTCTATGATGAACGTATGAAGTCCAACTGCCGTTATCACGGCAATGTTCGCGGCCGTTGCCGCATGTGTTTCTTGAAACATTGCAAAAGTCTTGAACGAATAAATGTTGGTGTGTAGTTGCTGTTTTCTTGGTAATGGTTTTTTTAGGTATCTGTGAGGTATGTGGTTTTGAGGTATCTGTAAGGTATGTGGTTTTGAGGTACGGTGATGTAGGTACACTCATAAATACAAAGTTTAAAGATTTATTTGTATACTTTACCATAATATGTCCAGTAAATTACTATACTTTGTGTATTTGTTATTGATTAAGTAACTTGCCTTCTTTGAAGACAAAAATAACACTTTGTTTTGTATTCATTCATTTTCATTGGGATAAAATTTCTATTTTATCATTTATTGTAACAGAGAGGCATGTTTCCATGTTAAAACAATTAGATATAAAATAATAATACCTACTACTTATTAGATGTAAAACTTTATCTGTTGGTTTAGATTTTCTAAATTATGAGTCTTTCTCTCTGATTGTTTGTAATGTTGAGTAGCTATTTTTAGTAAGATTAATAACTAAAAATAAAAGCATTAGAGTTAAGATCAATATTGTTCTTGCATAATATAAATAACAAAAGTAAATTTGTATGTACTTCTGTTGAATGGTTGGTAAATATATTGTGAGGCCGCAGCATGTTGGCAACATTGCCACCAATTTATATTTTTAGTGGCTGACAACATGGTAGGCTCTCTCTCTGTCGCAACGCCATCACGAAGTAAGAACGTGTATTGTGTGCTGTAATAATAAAAAGTGATTTGTGCTACACCAAACGGAATATTTTATTTCTATGCAAGGTATCACACAGTGAGTTCATGCTGTGCTAAATCACGCGCCGCCCTCTTCCTCCTCCCTCACCCTCGGCCGTCCCGCAAGCGAAACGAGCGACACAACACGTCTGAACACGATCCTGTGCCGTCGGATTTGCGCTGGCGCCAAATGACTGTTTTTGTCGTAGTTTTTCTCTATTGTAGATCTAAGATTACAACATGGAACACTTTATAGAGTGTAAGAAAATATCCGTGCCTGTAGAACACTACAATAGAACAGTACAAAAATAATGAATTGAAGGATGTAGCATGGAGAAAAGTAAAACAAGATTGCGATCTACCCGACAGTAAATAAATATTTTATTTAAAATAAATAGTTATTTTGCATACGAGATAATTGATCCTGTACACGTGTGTTTTGCCATGAGACTTGTCCAATAGTATTAAAATACCGGCAAAATTATACCCTGATGAAAAAATTTTCATTGGAATATGTGAAACCGCAGTGAGTCAAAGGTAAAGGATAAAAACAATTTGTTGAAACAAAGGGTTCCCTAAAAAATCTCATATAGCAGCCCGAAGTTAGGAAGTTGGCGGTGTTAGACACTGTGCCTCGGAAAGCACTCGTTGACTTGCAGCAAGCCGTTGTGGGATTGGCAGAAGCCGAAAATCATACCTAAGCGTATATTTTCGAGAGTATAATAATGCGTCATGGTTAAATAAATTAGTTGGTTGGTATTTAGTGGCTCTATGGTAGTGCTGTTATAGTATTTGTTTTCAATGAGAAAATAATGTAACACGCACGGCTTTAACAATTATGTCAACAAGTTGAACACGGCACTCAAAAGGACGCCCCTATATACTCTCAATTTAGTTGCCAATAATCCAAATGTGTGTTCTATTACTTGGCGTGCCCTTGACAACCGGTAGTTGAAAATGCTTGTTGAATCGGTTAATTTATCTTATGTGTAAGCACGCATTATATGTCTTTCAAGAGGGAAAACATCATCCCCCACAAGAACGTACGGTATTTCTGGGCCTCCATTATAAAGTGGCTCATCGGGAGGTAAATTTAATTGGTCAGTTCTTAATTCTTGTCCAAAATACTGTTATTTAAAATCCCGCCATCACTAAAATGACCCATAGACCCAACATCAACATCAACATCTGTTGTTTGCATCAGCCACCGCCAATAAGACAATTGAAAATGTTCTTTTGTAGTTGTAAAAATCGGTACCAGAGTTTGGAGGTGCTTGTATTATAACGTGCTTTCCATCAATTGCACCTATGCAATGATCAAATTGGGTAATTTTTTTAAATCAGCAGCAATTTTTCCCAGTCCTCTGTAGTTGGCTCTCTTAACACCAATGGTTGAAGATGGGTCCATAAAGCGTTACAAACTTCTTCAACAATACCAGATATTGTACTTATCCCCATTATGTAGCTATATCCCATAGAAGTAAAAGAATCACCTGCAGCCAAAAGGTGATAAAGAATCGAATAACGCTAGACGAATAATCGATTTTTGTGTTAAATATAAGCTGGCAACATTCGTGACACGGCAAGTACTCAAGTGTCACACTCAAGTCACGTTGCATTGTTGACGAATAGCTTGTGAAGCCGGCGACTTGTGTTTTATTTCGGTATTTTAGTGTTGATTGAGTTTTACTCTCCACTTAAACTATAATAATCATTATTGTGCATAGTGTTAATTGAGTTTTGCTCTCCACTTATGCTGTAATACACGTTATTGTGTATCGTGTGTGCAATTCATGTTTTTACAATATTAATACGATAGGACATTCTTCTATGGTTTGTGTTGTGCTGCACAAGCTGTACAACTTGTTTTGGTTTTGATTGATCGTGAAAATGTCTACGCACGAGGAATCTGTGACACGAACATTTGACTGGCGAAACCGGTATATCAATTGTTCTTTTTTGATACCGAGAAATCAACTCCGACATACATTGGAAAGTGCATCTACACCAATGATCAACATATTACAGTCATGGATAACTCCTACTCAGGTAAGCAGATACTCGTAACACTTGACTCCTTGATACAATTAGGACTGTATTACCTTTTTATTTGATGGGTCTGAATAGTTTACTCTCTTCCTACTACCCCATTTAAAATCATGATATACTAATGTAATGCTTGTAATATTCTATGAAACAGTTATAATCTATGTATAAACATTTGATGACTAACCAGTGGATTCATCATCATCATCATCATCGGGCTATAATAGTCCACTGCTGGACATAGCCCTCCCCTAATGAGCGCCATAGCGCCCTGTCTTCGGCTTGCCAGTGGATTAGTATGATAGATACTAAGCTAATTTCACAATATTTAATGTAGGGTTGCATGCTGTACAAATGAATTTAAAAGAATATGTTTATATAGTACAATCATAAAATCATTTTAATTACAGGTAGCTCCAGAAAGGATAATTTGCACCTAATGTTTTGAACTTCTGCTAACTCGAGTAAATACAATGAGCAATGGAAATGCTCTACCTTTGCCGGCTTTTGGGCATAGAAGAGTTGCATTCCTTGTGGAAAACCTATTTAAGGTGTACCAAATAAAAACGAAATACAGGGTCACGACGACCCTTCACATTCTTGATGTAAGAACCCATACCCGGGGAGAATACGAGTATAATAGGACAGTGATACCGCTACGGTGTTGAAAGCGCAACTGTTAATTTTCCAAAAGGACTACAGTTCAACCTTAGTGTATTGTAAGTCGCTGGCAATATGTGTTATTGGCAAAGTATTGGAAATAAACCAAGAAACCACAGAAGGTTACAAGCCTTGTAATGAAAAATGTCCCAATTCAATATTTCTAAACGGTCTTTTAATAAACTACTCATTGACATTATGGGTTTACCGTCACAATCATATTAAGTAACTGTTTAATCCATCTTATGACAATAATTCATAATTCATAATAAAATGTAATACCAGCTGCCTACAATACCGAAATATATGGCAACATGTAATCCATTTCTGTGGCACATACGAGGGGCGGCTGATAAATTCGCGGGCTAAGTTACTTAGCGATGACTTATCATCTCGTTACTGATAACACTAGTTGCCTGATTAATTGGTAGTATAAATAACACTCTTTTTTTTATTTAGTTCATTAATCACTGAAACAAGCAACAACACCATGTCAACATAAACTGAAAATTTTCGCCATTTTGAGCACCGCGCAGTGATTCATTTCCCTGTGTATAAAGGAAATTTGCTGGGCCTTCATATACGATGATAAAATAATGGGCTCGGCTATTTCAACAAGGAAAATAGAGCTGTGTAGACGACCCCCGCCCGGGCCACCCAGTGACGGTAGAGAGCTAAGAAAATGTTCTCTTAAAAAAAAAACATTTGCCTCCTTATAACCCATATCGTTACATTTTCACTGGAGATGTTGAACTTCCTGATGAAATGAAAGAGCTAGATTCGCCAGCCGATGTCTTCTTTTATCTATTTACTGACGAGTTGATAACAATGAAAACAAACCAATCCAATTTAAAAGCTATTCAAGATAACGTCAACAAGCCAGCCCATATCTCGAAAGAAGAGATGGAACAATTTATTGTTATAGTAATTTTTATGTCATTGGTGAAACTACCGGCATCAAGACTTTACTGGAATTCGGACATAGGGCAGCCTCAAGTAAATGATGTAATGACATGCAACAGATGGGAAACAATAAAGCGTTTCTTACATCTCAACGACAACTCAAAATTTATTCCCATTGGTAAAGAAGGACACGATAAGCTATTCAAAGCTCGTCCTCTCATAGAGAGAATTCGACAGCGCCTTTTGATAGTTCTTTCCCACGGAATAATATTTGGCGGTAGATGAGCAGATGATACCTACCAAAGGCAGATACGAACTCAAACGGTATAACCCAGCGAAGCCGGAGAAATGGGGTTATAAAAACCAAGTTTTGAGTGGAGTCTCAGGATTTAGCCATGACTTTCGAGTTATTTGCTGGTGAGCAAAGCAACAAAGTTCCTGATGGCGCACCTGACCTTGAAGTTAGTGGGAATGTTGTGACTCGTTTAACGCAGTCGGTACCAAAACACAAAAATCACAAAATCTTTTTTGATATTTGGTACAATAGTCCTAAATTACAGGTATATCTAACTCAATGTGGTCTTTTGCCTTCGGGTACCGTGCGATTGAACCGAGTGCCAAATGCTCAAATGCCTTCCGAAAAAGAGTTAAAAAAAGGAGGAAGAGGCCATATGATTGGAAAGACTGCTATAATGGATAGAATTCAACTAGGTTTGGTAAGTAGTCCGTTGTTAATCTTTCGGCGGGCGCTATCCACACCCCGAATCTTGAATTTTTTGGAGGATTTTTATGTCTCGGTGTTGGACGGATTAAAACTAATCCTAATGGGTTCACTGCAGAAGAAAAACTTGTCCACGAAAAAAGAAGTTGAGGATTCTAAAAACCGTTTCAAGTACCACCAAGAAATAACAAAACAGGATTCACAAACATTATGCGTATCTTTTGATTTGCAGAAAGTACTTAACACGCCATACGGTGAGAGTATGCTATTTTATTATTCTCGAAAATATTCGGTGTACAATTTTACAGTATATGAAAGTCAAACTAGGGAGGTTTATTGCTACTCATGGGGAGAGGCTGATGCTAAAAGGGGAGGTAACGAGATTGCGACGATTCTAAATAATTATATAAAAATTGTGGACCAGCGTCAAACAGTGAGGCATTAACTTTTATAGTGATTCTTGTTGTCGCCAAAATCGCAATAAAATAGATTTTGCGGCTTTTCACACAGCGTTCCAATCCTGTGAATTTATAGAAACCATACAAATTAATTTTCTAATACCAGGTCACACTTATATGCCAGTTGATAGTGTACATGCAATTATAGAAAGGAGTATAGAACATTCGATAATATATGCTCCTTCACAATGGGCAACGGTATTTCGTATGGCCAGGAAAAATCCAAAACCATACGACGTGGAAATAATGTTTCATCAGGATTTCAAATCCTCCCAGGATTCTTTGTCAGAAAAGTATTTTAAAATAGTTTAATTGGTAAGATTAGTAAAATAAGAATTATTACACTTAAAAAGAATGATTTAGCTAATATTTCGTTTCAGCATGAGTGACAAAGCAGTTACTAAAAAAATTTGAGTATCAGGTAAGAATAAGCGCCCGGAGATGATTTATACAAAAACCGTCTTCCTATTCCTAAACAAAAACATGCTGATTTGGTAAAACTTTGTAAAACTTTTGCAATCCCGCACATATATCACGAAGAGTATCTTAGTTTGCAAACTTGCAATGCTAGAGAAATTTTACCAGACACTGATGTAGAAGATGTTGACAATTGAAGTAATGTTAATTATATTATAATTTTATTTTTATGTTGCGGAAACAGCGCGCCATTGGATTTTAATTTTCTATAGTGTCATATATTTTTAATATTTTAAATTTTATCTTACAGCAGTATAAGTCTACTACGCATAATTATTTTTGAATTATTTACCTATCCAAGTAATATCTGATCTCTTTAGCTTTAAGTACCTATATTTTAACCACCATTCCATTCTAATAACACTGATTGATCTCAAAATTGTTTATTTTAGAAGTCTTTAAGTTCCTATTACAGTAGTAGAAGTCTACTACGCATAATTATTTATTCGAATTAATACTTATGATATCAGATATTATCATTGGGAGAGGGCTATGTCCAGCAGTGGACTATTATAACCTGACGATGATGATGATGATGATGATAATATCAGATATCACTAGTATTCATTCTCGTTAGGTTAGGTTAGGTTAGTAAAATTACTAGCACTAGGTAGCAGTTAATAGTAAAATTACGAAGTGTCATACACTTCAATGATAACGTAAATTACAAACCCAGAGGAGAGCTAGGACACGACAGACTTTTCCGTATAAGACCCTTATTGGAAACATTGAAAAAGAAATGTCAAGCTGTACCGAAACGAGAGACACTTTCGGTCGATGAGCAAATGTGCGCTACCAAAGCCTGCAACTTTCTCCGCCAGTATCTCCCAAACAAACCTCATAAGTGGGGATACAAGTTGTTGGTGTTATGTGATGATAAAGGTTTTGCTTATGACTTTGAAATCTACTCCGGTACAGAAAATGATCCTGAGTTGAGGCTTCCCGACGAATGTGATATAGGAGCGAGTAGTAACATTGTCGTACGTCTATGTCGCAGTGTTCCGAGAAATCAAAATTATAAGATATTTTTCGATAATTATTACACATCTCCGGAATTGATATCTCAATTGGCTAAAAAAGGCATTCATACATTAGGAACCGTGAACAAGGGTCGTATGGGGAAGAGTTTGAAAATACCATCTCAAAAAGAATTGATTGCAGATAAGAGGCCGCGCGGTTATTCCGAAGGATGGGTGGCTACTGTTGATGCAGTACCAGTCTCAGCAGTGCTGTGGCTAGACAGCAAACCTGTTGTTCTCGCATCTTCTTTTGTTGCTGAACAACCCAAATATAAAGTAAAACGTTTCTGTAAGAAACGTAAACAATACATAGAAGTCGACGCCCCTAACATCATTGGACATTATAATCGGCATATGGGCGGAGTAGATCTACTCGACTCTTTCATAGGAAAACACAAAATAAAAATGCGAACAAGAAAGTGGTACATGAGAATATTCTATCATTTGCTAGATGTGATGCTGATAAATAGCTGGCTTCTATATAAAAGAGTAGAGACGCAGAGACATAACACAAAAATGATGAAGTTACGAGAATTTCGTCTGGAGGTGGCCAAGGCTTTGTGTTGGTGTGGACCATCAATGATAAGAAAGAAAGGAAGACCCTCTTCATTTGTGTCTGACATTCTAGATGAAAGAATGAAGAGAAAGCCAAAACTCAACATACCACCTAAAGATGTCAGGATCGATGGAATTGAACACTTTCCCATTTGGTCTAACGTTAGGAAGCGATGTAAGTTACCTGCTTGTAAGGGGAAATCATTTGTTATCTGCCAGAAATGTAACCAGGCCCTCTGTCTCAACAAGGACAAGAACTGTTTCCTGTCATTTCACAAATAGTTTCGTTATATTTTATTCTTTTTTCTAAATGTATCTATTTTTACGAAAAACATTCTATTTTTTTCTAAAAGTTCCTATTTTCACTATAGTTCCTATTTTTATAAGTACAAATACTTTGATTGTAAGGTTATATAACCAAAGGCTAAATTAGTTATTATAAAACATATTATTCTTATAAATAAAGTGTGAGTATTATAAGCTTTGTTTTATTCATATCTGTTCCTAATACACAGTATAGATTTAGATTATATTGCATGATGTGCCAGATGTGGGCCATACGGAAAAACTTACATAATTATGTTCCTATAGAAATGCGATTTTTTTTAATATTTTTCCGAGAAATAGTATAACATTATCTATCAAATATATTTTTTTGAAGCCTAAAAAGAAAGTCATGAACTGTAGGGTTAAGTACCTACAAAATATTGCCCTTCCATTTTAATAAGACTGATTGATCTCAGAATTGTGTAGTTTACTTTTTGTTAATGCATAACGTTATGTTCTTGATATTGTGATTAAAATTTATTATAAAATATATTTTTTTGTGTAGTTTATTTTTACCTGTCACTTCCTTATGTCATTCATATTGCGGAAATAATACCTAGAGTCTAACGGTAACTTTAGTTTAATGCAAGATAAGATAATCTGGATTTCATCGTATGACTTGACCGGGCCCGTTAAAATATTTTACTTAGATGTGGAAGTACCTATGCTGAACAGAATACAATACATTTTTCTAATTCATTTTATGCAACTACTTGATCATTCAAACATCTTTTACCGGACAACAGTGATTATGTTATTGTGATATAATTCAATTTTACCTAACCAAGATTATGAACTGCATTGTATTATCTCCAAAATATTGGACAGGAGGACACCTACATTATTTTCTATGTTTATATTTCATAGTAAACTTTATTCGTAATAACTATTCTGATTTTCAATGAGAATACTCAAATAGTTAACCCTTAATTCGATAGTGTGCAATATATTGAACATCAATTTAGAAAAAATATACAGCAAGATTTTCTAACTATATTTAATTTATTTTAATTCTAATAGTTTGTTTGTATAATAAAGTAATGTATATAAAATAACGAGCAAGATGCGCGTGCGCTTGGCTGGTTTGTCGCCGCCGAAATGTCAGGAAAGAAGGACGTGCCACGACCGCTCTCGGTAAGTCTTGATTTATTTATTATTTTATGTTGCAATGTTTACTTATTATTTCACAATATATTTTATAAAACCTGTGAATATGTGTACAGTAACTGAAATTATAATAGCTATTATAGATTTTTCGTAATATTCTATGAAATTCAAGTACGTACTATTTTAGTGAGATTTTGTGATGTGTAGTATATTGGACACTGTCAATTAGATAGAAAACTAACTGCTAATATGATTTTATGAACCAATGCGTATTTCGTAGGTCTAATTTTATTTTTTTTACCTAACAATAATATTATTTGCAGGTCTTCAAAGAAACATCACGCGCGTTAGTTATTGACATTAGTGCCACCAATCCATCAATATCTCCGAGGACGAAATCAAAGATTTTATTGCCATTTTGTTATTTATAGGTATTAATTTGCCATCGTATGTAGATTATTAGTAAAAAGAATTACGCTACCCAGCTATTGACGATATCATGTCACTGAAAAGGTTTGAAGCCATATGTAGTTACAACCATTTTGCTGATAACTCGTGTCCAGATTCGAATCGCTACTTTAAAGTAAGACCTTTTGTAGAGAAGCTGAGAAGGAACTGCTTAGCCACGGAAGGGGAGAGGAGATATAGCATTGATGAGATGACAATGCCGTATAAAGGTAAAAAGGCGAGTAATAAGAGACTACATATACAAACCCATGAAACCCAATAAGTGGAGTTTCAAAAACTTTGTCCGAGCAGGCAAGTCGGGCATTGTGTATGACTTCCTGCTTTACGGAGGCGAAGATACATTGCGCTACATCTGGGGCGTCGATCTCGCTGATATTCTGATTGCCTTGTACCGGACTACTTACAAGAGCCGACGTTGGTATACTGCAATCTTTGCTCAAATGCTCGACATTTGTGTGCACAACGCCTGTTTAGTTTGTCGCAGCGATTGCAATAGACGAGCAGTGAAGCATAATATGAGGTCTTTGAGGTCTTTTTGGTGCCAATTAGCAAGAGAGTTACAGAATAAAGGGAGATCTCGAATATCCGTAAACAACAACTGTCGAACAGATGATAGTTTACGCTATGATGGTATTGGTCATTGCCCTAGAATTGGAGTCATACGGTAGCTATAAACTACATATATATATATATATATATATATATATATATATATATATAAATTAGACTAATGTGTATTGAGCTAAGTGCAATTTAAGGCTGTGTTTATTACGCAAAAGATGATAGAGTTTTTTTATAATTTCCATACGAAGTAAAAGTTTCTAACCAAGTCGACTGATTATTATTATAATTATGATTAAAACTGTTGTATTTTATCCGTAATTCAGAATAATAATTGTTACATATATTTTCGTTTAGATTGATTATATATCGTTTATATTCGTTATTGATCTCACGTATAGTAGCTATAAGTAAGTAATAAGTACGGGCACGCCACGATCGTGGCGGTAAGTCCCGTGATTGAGGAGTGGCTGGAGAGGCGCCATGGCGCCCTCACCTTCCGGCTGACACAGGTAATGACTGGCCACGGTTGTTTTGGCCAGTTCCTGTGTCGTATACGCCGGCAAGAGACGCCCGGTTGTCACCACTGCGGCGACTGCCGCGACGTAGTTGAGGACACGGCGCTGCACACTTTGGCGGTTTGCCCCGCCTGGGCATCGCAGCGCCGTGAATTGATCGCGGCAGTCGGATTGGTTGCCCTCTCGCTCCCGGCCGTAGTTCAGTCTATGGTCCGGAGTGAGAGGTCGTGGAACGCCGTCGCCTCCTTTTGTGAGGAAGTCATTTCCATCAAGGAGGCGGCGGAGCGGGAGAGGGAGCGTTTGAACCCTCTCCCCAACCACAGAGCCGGGCGCCGGAGGGCGCGGGACGACCTCCAGCCACCCTGAGGTTTGACCTGGGGGTGGCGGGCTTTGTGGGCCTGCCCGCCATCCGTTCAGCACCAGGTCCGAGAGGCGGCGTGCGTGTTCCCACGCGCGCCTCTGTGTTGAGTCCGTCTCCCCTCTAGGGGGGACAGTAGGGAGTGGTAGAAGTGCCTTTAGGGTAGGTCTTTCGTGTAGTGGCCTGCCGTTTCATACGGCGGGCCGAAATCTCGGCGGGGTCGCGACCGCATGCGAAAGTGATTCGCGCGGCCCCGTCGATAGTGGTTTTGTCGAGGAACACCGTGGTAGGTTTAGTCGGTATTCCGGGAGGTACTTTATCATCTTAACATCTTATTTTACCCCGGCGAGTCCGACATAACCCCTCCGCCCGCCCCCGCGGAGGGGTATGCGTCATGCATTCCCCCACGTAAAAAAAAAAAAAAAAAAAAAAAGTAAGTAATAAGTAAAATTGTCCTTATTGCCTGCTATTACATATTACATCAAAAATGATTTTGTTAGACATTTTATAATAAATATATATTTTTATACAATAAAAATAAAAATATATGATAATTTTTATTTTTATACAATAAAAATAAAAATATATGATAATTTTTATTTTTATACAATAAAAATAAAAATATATGATAATTTTCTTACGTTTTATTATCCAAAAATTCATCACTTGCACAAAATAGAAATAACTTCTGGAAAGTAATAATTCGGCAATGTGCATTATACTGCACATCAATATTATTGACAACTTTATGGCAAACCTGGCCAGGTCCAGCATACTGAACATGCATTTTCAGAATAGTAGGATATACCAGATGTTTATATTATTTTTATTGTTCTACTAACTCCTAATGAAGCTAAAAATGCAAAATGAAACATAATTTTCAATAATTTTTCTCTTGCCATATTAAGGGTTTTTTTGTATTTGTTTTTTTTTTTTTTTTCAATTTGAAGCTTTAAATCGTCTACTGAACAATTCATACAGTGGTCGATAATACCATTTGCCTTTCCAGCGTCGATATAGGCGCTGCAAATATTGTAGCACTAAGAGTCACGATAAACGCACAAAAATGATGTGTAGCAAATGCAGAGTACCGCTGTGTGTCACACCATGTTTTGCCGCTTTTCATAGACCCTGATGGGCGTAGGGAGAATATTTTCCACCATATTTTCCAAGTTTTCCTAAACAATGACTGATTTTATAGACAGTTATTTAAATTAAGGTAGTAAAGACATGCCAAAACCATTGTCCATTTTTATTTTTACCTCGTAAGTCCTTATGCCTTATAAAGGGTTAACACCGTTTTGACTTTGACACATACGTCAAACAAATCTTTCTTTGGTACAGATACCGGCAAACATCTTGACAATTGTCATTAGCTGCGCAGAACTCAATTTTAGGTCTGTTTGGCGGAGCGTGCGGGGCGCGACGGAGGCGGCGCGGTGAGGAAGCATCGGTCCGATCGCGTGATTGGTCAATCAGTCGACCTTTGCATCACGCACTGCGTTAACGTTCCGTTCGCTTCTGAATACACTCGAGTGCAGAAATATTGTCGTTTGTTTTCGTTATTGTGTTAAGTTTCTTGTTTCGTTATTTTGTTGTTTGTTATTGTTTTGATTTTAATAATTTTATTAATAATAGTACATAGTTATGCCGCGTAAAAGTAATATTGTTTTAAAAACGCAAGCCAGAAAGATGTTATTTAACGTCTATTGTTTAATGAAACAAGAGGCAAAGACTGAAAAAGAAGTGGTGAAACGGACCGCAGAAACCACTAAAAACATCGGAAAGTACCGTAAGACGTATTGTGAAGGAAAGCGAAGACTCCGATTTGCTTACCGTGTTTAGAACACCAGGCAAAAAAAGATCTGGTAAGAAACCAATTACTGGGATCGATAGTTTCGATAAAAGTGTAATTAAAACATGTGTTCATAATTTCCACATCAATAAAGAACTGCCTACGGTGGAGAAGCTCCGAATAAAATTAAGAGAAGACATACAGTTTACGGGATCGGAACGCAGTTTTCGTCGCATTCTAAGGGAGTTAGGATTCCGGTGGAAAAAAACCGAAAATAATAGAAAAAAGGAATATTCGATTGTTAAGGATCGAATACCTCGAAAAGTTACATAAGTGTCGTGATGATGGAAGACCCATCATATGTAAAGATAAGTCGTATGTCGATTCCTCCCATGCCTCTTCTAAATCATGGGCAGATGGATACAGATCCATTCTTCACAGATCATCCATCTTTTAACAGTAAAAGGCTTAAAAAGCCAATTTCAAAAGGACAACGAGTCGTTATCCTGCATGCGGGGTCTGAAGCCGGATTTATTCCTAATGCGCTTCTTTTGTTTAAAGCAGGCACGAAATCTGGGGACTACCATGACAATATGAATTTTGATAATTACGAGAAATGACTGCGTTGTCTACTTATACCAAATCTGCCACCAAATTCCGTAGTAGTTGCGGATAACGCGTCATACCATAATAAGCAGTATGACCGAGCTCCAACGTCAAATGCCAATAAAGCCGCTATGCAAGAATGGTTGACTGAAAAGGGCATACAATACAGTGAAAGGATGTATAAGCCTCAGCTACATAAATTAATTAAACAGCATAAAGATTCGTATAAAAAATTCAGTATTGACAAAATATTAGCTGAACCTAATCACTCTGTGCTTCGATTGCCTCCATATCATCCGGATCTAAATCCTATTGAGATGGCGTGGGCAGCCATAAAAGGGTATGTTGCTAGTAAAAACGTTAGCAGGAACACCAACAAAGTTATCGAACTTGTAAACGAGAAGGTGGCAACAATGGGCGCGAACGAATGGGGCAAATTATGCCAAAATGTAAAGGTATAGAAGCAGAATATGTAAAGAGCGACCATGTGATAGCTATGGTCACGGACCAATTTATTATTTTTGCCGATGATGACAGTGACTCGGACACTGACGAGGACGGCGATGATTATGAAGATGGACCAACCCCTTGTAGCAGTTCTGGTTTACATAGCAGCGAATTAATACCAGGGGTGTCATATTTACCAGAAGATGATAGTGATGATGATGAGATGGTTACTTAGATTTTCGATGATTATATTTCATGAGAAAAGTATATCTGTTTGTTATTTACTACTAGGTTCTTCCCCGCTTCCATTACACTAACTTTTTACTAAGTATATATGTTCCCTTCTTCCATTACACCTCCTATTCCACTAACTTTTAATCTTATAGATATAATAATTGGACCGATTTATGCAAAAATGATCCAACCCACAATCTCGACAATTTCGAGTTTTTGTGACTTATGTACTCTAAATAAGGTATATTTTAACATATCAAAGACTCGGAACTCTATGTTAATAATTGACGAAAATCCGTATGGTCCAAACCACAACTGTCATAGCGAACATCATTTTTTCATAATGCATAAATGTTTCAAGCTATTAGAATCATTTTTGCATTTTCTTGGTTGCCCTGATATAGGTTTTTTGTTTTTTGCTATAATGATTCAAACTACTTGGAACAATAATGCTTTTTATACAATATGGAAAATATTATAAAAATCATTCTGCTTAAATGTTCCAATAACCTTGAATCATTTTAACTCAATTCCAAATAACATTCGACTACAGAAGTATACTGATTCAGACCACATGACTATTCTATTTAATTAAAGAAAAACGAAAAATTCAATTCTTAAAAAACGATTCACGGTTAAATATAAAATTATCATTAATATCTCGGCTAAAAAGTAAACAAAATATTATTTTTATACCGAAAACTTTAATGAAATACGTATATAACTATTTAAACCTTCTATCTTATATTGCATTTTTTTGTACCTGCAATAAAATTGTATGTTTTGCATGAAATTTATTCTATTTTTTTAGAATAATGTGGTCATGTAGACAAACTTATTGAAGATCATTTTTGCATATTTCTAAACCAACCATTTCAAATGCGCTAAAGTTTTGCAAAAAAGATTCAAGTGAGGTGGATCGTTTTTGTAAAACTTTAAGCGCAGTGAAAAATTACTGTTAAAGTTTTACAAAAACGATCCACCTCACTTGAATCTTTTTTGCAAATAATGCTGCTGCGTGTTTTCTTCATTTAAATATTAACACAAAATGAACTTCAGAGCTTGAAACGTTTTTGCAATTTTGAAATGAAAACTATATTATACTTTAATTGAATAAACAAAAAGGATCCACTTCGCAATTTATGGCAAATTTGTTTATTAAGTAATTGTTGAGTAAATACTATTGTGTCATTAAATATTTTTCAAAACAAAAAACTGCACTCATTGCAAACATTATTACTTTATTAGGTTGTGGGTAGGTACTTTAAATAAACTTACCTACTCGCGCCGCTGCAAACGCGTAATATGTGCGGCTGCAGCGGGCGGAGTGGGGAGCGGGCGTCGTCATTTCGTACTGATCTCGTCTATTGAAACGTTGTGTGAAATTTATTGCTGCGTAGTAAAAATAAAGAAAAGTGCATGAGTAACATCTCATTGTAATTGAATTTGTTAAATTGTGTTTTGTAAAGTTGGTGATTCGAGTTTTTATCAAAAGTTTAGTCTTAAACCTAGAAATGAATAGAAAAGATTCAATATTAAAAAGTGTACGTAAAAGAACAGATGCAGGGCAAAAAGATGATGGTAAGTAATTTTATTATTGTAGATAGCTACTGGTAATAATTATTAATATGTCTCGTAGATATTTTACGATCGCGTTGTGTTTATGTACCTACTCATATTCTTTTAAATTGTTTTCATTGCAGTAACTTCTGTGGTTTATGTATTTTATAATCATATTTTGTTACAATAATTACTATTACGTGCAGGTGACATTATCTACTTAATCTACGGATGAACTTTTAGGTATATTTAGCCGCTAAATAACCTTTATGCCCGGCTTGCTACCTATACATTTTACTCAGAATAAGTTGGTAGGTACCTAGAAACACAGCTATAGGTGAGCTCCAAATTATTTGGAACTAACCTACCTACTATCTAACTACAGCCGACCGTACGTACCTACTTACTTATTATTTACCTATTTGCATTTTTTTTGTTTTGCCGTAGAAGGTGGCGGTTCGCTTCTTAATTATTCACATCTCTCAAAGAAATGTAAGAGGAGTGATAACATTATAAGGATGGTTCAGAAAGACTATTGCAATAAAAACTCTCGTCAAACCGCTCAAAGTAAGCTAGGTAAGAACACATAATACTAGGTATCTACTTATTTCCACATTGTTTTTAAAGTGTTTTTAGAAAAAAAAACAGCTGTTTTATACAAAATGTTTATACCTACTTAACCAAAATGTGTGAAACAGCTGATTTGCTTTTTCGCGCTTTGTTTGAGACCCTATATTGAACGTGGCCCGACGTAATTTTAAATAGGTGGAACGTAAAGAGTTAAAGTACTTATCAGGGATACAAAAATATACACGACGGCTCCATATTGTTTCAGATGACGAAAATCAACAATCTTGTACGTCATCGCCAATCAGAGAAATGTCTCCAGAAACGGAAAAAATTTTCAACATTTTGACAAATGAGATGCTTGAAGAACCTTGTGAAGACTCTTTTGTTGAACGGTGCTCTGAAAATCCACTTCAGGGGATTGTTAGTATTAAAGATAGTTCACATTTTAATGAAAGGCAAACATATGTAGAAGCAAGCGACAGTAATTATGAGGAAACGGTATGCCCTTTTAAGCCAAAAGATGTCATAAACTCTATGTCGGGGTCAGAATGCACAGTAGTTCAGCGCATTGACAATACTCAAAGTCGACAAGAAACATATATCGAGGCAAGTGATGACGAGGAATTAGCCTCTTGTTTACAGCGAGATTGCACGAATGAAGTACGTAACTTGAAAGATCGTGAAAGATCTTTTATTTTAGAGAATGCTATTGAAGAAACCGAAGTTAACAAATCGCCAATCAATGTTAGCCAAATGGCTTCTGGTGAAGTTTTCCAAAAACGAATATCTGAAGGTAAGGTACTATTTAATACCAGGACAGTAAAATGTTCGTTAGACTGAAGTTCAAAATACAATAATCAACATCTTAATTTTATTGCAATTAATCTTTCAGATAATGATGATGTCAGTAGTCCAACGCTACTATCCAATTTGTCAATTCCTCCGCCGTCATATTCACCTCTGACTCCTTATATAATGAAGAGTGTTCCTAATGATACGCACATTGCATTAGACCAAATAGTTGAAGAACCAACATCACTAAGATTAGAAGATAATGATAACCTAACATATAACAGTGACGATAGCGTAAGAGATCCAGATTTTATAGCACAAGATACCACAGATTCAGAAAGTGACACTGATTGTGATGAAGTAAGAATCAAAACCACACAGGCATTAATCCATTCTCCGAGTACGGCAACTGAAAAAAGAAAATCAACGGAGAGACTTAATGTTGAAGATGTTATGGAAGAAATAGAACGTGAAACAGAAAATAACACCGAAGGAAGTGAAGAAGCGGAAAAACAAATTAATTACCGACAAGAAATTGCTAACGATATCGTATGCAGTTTAGAGAATGCACCAGAAAACGAAAATGAAGGTCGTAAAAAAAGAGGAAGGAAACTCAAACAAAAATACAGTCGTCAGGAAATTAAAGAAAGGAAATACAAAAATTTACCTTACCAAACTAAAAAGAAGGAAGTATCATCTAAAAAATTCATAGATTTTAAATGTTCATGCAAAAAAGATTGTGCTAATTTAGTTTCAAAAGAAGATAGGGAACGAGAATTTCATAGATTCGTACATCTTGAATCGTACGCAGCTCAAGTTTTGTACATAACATCTAACATTACAGAAAGCAAAAAGAAACGAAGTTACGTTACATTATGCTCCCCGTCGAAGAGGAAACCTCGCGAATTTATTCGCACGTATACACTTGGCAATATACCTGTTTGTCGAGACATGTTTTGTAGAACTCTGCAAATAACACCTCAAAAAGTTACTGTCAGTCTTCGAAAAAAACGCAATGACAGAGAAATAAAAGATAAAAGAGGAGAAACAGCAGGCGGATGGAATAAAACGCCACAAAGACATATTGAGCTTATTATCGATGTTATCAAAAGGTTGCCAAAATACGAGTCACATTATCGTAGAGAAAAGAACAGCGATGCTTTATATCTGCAGCCAGGAATGACGGTACCAAAAATCTACGAATTGTTCAAAATAGAATTCGAAAAAGAATTTGGAAAAGATGAAAAATGTCCATCCTTCAATGTTGTTAGACATATTTTTGTACAAAAATTCAATTTGAGGTGCAAGAGCCTTAAGAAAGACACGTGTAACAAATGTGATCTTTATGAAATGACATTGAAAAATTCTACTACCTCAGCTGAAAGAGCAAATGCCCAAAGAGAAAAAGAAGAACACCAAAAAATTGCCGAAGATTTAAGGAAGAAGCTGAAGGAAGATTTTGAACAGGCTAAAACTTGTGAAGAAACTGAATGTCTGACTTACGATTTGGAGAAAACCTTGCCTTTACCTAGAATACCGACCAATATAGTTTTCTACAAAAGGCAGTTATGGGTATACAACTGCGGTATACACTCGGCTTCCAACGGTGTTGGGAATTGTTTTGTTTGGGCTGAAGGCGAGGCAGGCAGAGGGGCCCAAGAAGTGGGTTCATGTTTGAGGAAATATATTAAGTGCGTGCTACCTCCTACAGTAAAAAAATTGATTTTGTGGAGTGACTGTTGCGGAGGGCAAAACAGGAATATCAAAATCGTTTTGATTTTAAAGGCTTTATTAAATAGACACCCCACTCTCGAGACAATCAGCTTCCGTTACCTAGAATCAGGACACACTTTCCTACCAAATGACAACGACTTCGCTAAAATTGAGACTCGACTCAAGCAATATGAAAGGATATACTCCGTGGATGATTATATTGCCATTATGAAACAATGCAAAAACAAAAATCCTTTACAGGTCCATAAAATGGAAAGTTGTGATTTTGTTGGATCTCAAATTCTAGAAAAGAAAATAGTTAATAGAAAAATATTTAATGATAAGAGCAAAGTAAACTGGCTCAAAACAAAAGAAATTTTAATCACAAAAAAGACTCAACATTCTTTGTTCATGAGAACTTCCTTTAATGAGGACTACAAAGAACTGAATATTAAAAAGAAATTAAAAGGTGTTGATTTGGGTGTCATAGAAGAAGATTTGCAAGAATTATGGCCTTCAGGAAAACTGATTAACAAAAAGAAGTTAAACGATTTGAAATCGTTATTCCATCTCATACCAAATGATTGCATTGGTTATTATAAAAAACTGAAGGGAGACGATGCAATAATAGACGATATAGATGGTTATTGTGATGAACCCGACTTTGATTTGGATGAGGAGTAGGGTAACATTTGTGTTTTTTTAAATAAAATAAAAATAATAAACATTTTTAAGCTTTTATTTTTGTCATAGTTTGGAACATTTTTGCATTTTTCTTTCCGCAGCCTACACAGCTAATTCCATACAAAATGTATTATGTAATAATGATCCACGCGCAAGTTTTCTTGAATATCTACGAAACTATTAAAATTTATTTACTAAATACATGCATGTAAATTAGTTTAGAACACTTAGAATAACATAAAATTAAAAACATAACATTTAGAACTACAAAGCCAGAGAAATACCGAAATAAACTTTAAACTCTATTATCTCGAAATGAGGTTAGTGTGGACTGAATCATTTTTGCTTAAATCGGTCCAATTAAGGTAAAGGCACTAAAAGTTGACACGTGACTATAGGATGACACTTCATCTTTTTTCAAAAATATTAAGAAATTTGCAAGCATACCAGGATGTTTAAACATTTGAGATGCATTAGGCGCCATCTGTTAGTAGTATCGCAAAATATCTATGACATTCAATAACGCATTTCTAAATGGCGACTAGTGTTGTAAGACATGTGACAAGGCACGCATGTTTTTGTGGTAATATTAAAAATAGTGTTAAGAAAACCGAGTCCATAATACGTAAGTACAGGGTGGACCAAATCCGTTATCATTTGAATTGGTTGCAGCGTCTAGCAGCGGCGGCGGAGGGGAGTGGAGGGGTTACGCATTGCAAGAGTGGCCAATAGGAATTTAGTACCATGGCGTCAGTAGGGTATAATTGGGGGTTCTGCATCACTTGCTCTCGCCCGCGCTCGAGCTGCGTGATGCAAAACGCCCCAATTATATCCCTACAAATGCAGGTTGTCAAGTGCATATCGTATTCAACAATCACAATGCATCTGCCGAATAAACATTACGTTCGATTCGTAACTGTTCATTCAACGGGAATCTGACTCACTAGTATAGTGATGCGATGCACTGTACTTTGTTGCGCATTTTGAATATATTAGACAAAACTTGTGATGTGCGTATTTAAGAAATACAGTTTGTTATGACATTCATTATTTCTTCATTAAGCAATTCGTTTGTACACTTGTACTCATATCTCTGTTATCCGTACTTCTCAACTAATATTATAAATGTGAAAGTAACTTTGTCTGCCTGTTTGCTTCGCTTTCACGCTTAAACCTCTGAACAGATTTGGATAAATTTTGGATTACGATTATATTCACCGATTAGAATTGTACATCTTAAACATAGCATGTTTAAGATTCTTATAATAACAGTGCATGAAATCTTTCCTTTTGCAAGTACCTATACGTAAAGAATAATTCATTTTATACATACATCATAATAGTATTACTAGTACCTAGTAGTAATAATTAGACTGCCTTGTTGGTCTAGTAACTGACTGAAGTAATTGGACTTCAGGTGCGATGAGGGTGCGATCCCTAGATAGGGTGAAGAGTTTTTACGTACTAGATATTTGGTATGCACGTTTCCTCACAATAATTTAATTCACCTATAATGCTCGTGATAATCACTATTTTAATCCATACATAACTTTGAAAAGAAAAGAAAATCGAGTATCACATAACGAAGAAAAGAACTCACACCCTCTTGCATAGAAGGTGAGGTTTCAAACCACTAAGCTGTCACTGCCTACAGAAGTACATACAACTTCCTTTTTAGAATTTCATCTCAGGTATCCGCGACGATGTGGCGCCGATTTCCTAAATTGGAAATGGAAGGAATTTGAAACAGTGTATGAGCAGACGATGTGTACATCAAACTGAACTCTATGTACCGAGTACATGGAGTTTAATTTGTGACAAGCTACTACTTTGTTTATTATATTGGCTTATTTAACGGCACAAAATTGAACTCTAATGATATGTTGCCATCTCATATATATGAATGAAGCAAATTGAACAATACCTTTATTATTTAAACATTAACGAGAGCAGTTCTGCAAGATACTATACAATATGTCGGTGAGTATATATATTTTTCCTTTTTTTTAATGTGATGTTGTCGTATAATAGGTATATACATAAATTATTGTTTTCTTGTTTCAGGATTCTGAAGATCTCTTTAATTTTATACCATATCCTCCAAATGAACCAATTATATCCAAACTCAATTTAAAGCGAAAAGGAGAACCTTCATCATCCCCACAGCGCAAGCGGGTTCAAGTATATTCATATACCAAAACGAGGGCTCAAAATACATCTGCATCGTCAAGGACAATTAAAATTGAAATCTATGAATCCGATAACCAGTCTGAAAAGCTTTGTGACTGCAACGCGGACAAATGTGTGCAATATATAGTAAATAATAAATATAATGATTGTAACGCGCCGAGCAAGACGACGTAACAACACTACTCCCGCGTCGTCCGACACATCGCGCGCAGCCCCACCGCAGCGCCCCCGCCGCGTCTGCAACACCTATAAAAGCTAGCGCAGCCGCTAGGAGCGCCAGACTCAGGGACGGCACGCTCCGGTTGTACGCTCTGCATCGACTTAGGTCGGTCAAGCCTACTCCGCTTCTTGTCGTGTTTGAGACTCCAGTCGGGTATTGTAGGTATGGTGTGTTGGTATCGCTAGCGGTCCTCACAACATATTTGCAGTATACGACACCCGTAGGGTTAACATAGCTAGCCGTTATACTAGATCGTTTTTTCCTAAGATATTTATTGTTATTTTGTTAGTAAGATCATACTTATTGTTTATGTAACTTTTTGCAAACCAAATAAAAATCTTTGTTTATTTGCTGATTGTGAGTTTGGTATTATTCCACACAAAAAACCCCTTACAATTGGCGGCCCAACTTAGGGGCTTTCTATGTTAGTTTAATAATATTTAGATTTTTTTTTATCTACCCACCTTAGATATATATTTTTTTTTATTAGTTTTAGTTTAGTACGTTTATTTTGTTTGGGGTACCTTTATAGCTTTTAGTCTTTTCTTTATTACCTTTCCCTTGCTAGGCCGCCTTAGGGATAGGCAGATTTTACTTTGATAGCATTTTTTTTTTTCTTTTTCAAAGATTGAGCTTTATAATATTTTACCTAGGCGTAGTCGTAGGAATATAAGAACTATGACAAACATCAGCTTCTCTGATGATCAGTTCCGTGAACTCCTGAAGACCTTAGCCAGTCGAGACAGTTCTCAAGTTACTCAAAAGTCAGGCAGTTTCGCAGCATGCACCGCTCGCTACGACGGTTCTCGCAATACCGCGTTAGTCGAAGCATTTTTATCAACTGTCTGCACTTATAAAAAATTGAGGCGATTAATGATGACAACGCCATAGAAGGGCTAACATTGTTGCTGGTCGGCGATGCATCTACCTGGTGGTTAGGTCTAAAAGAGAGTATTCACGATTGGAATGAGGCCGTATCCTTATTAACACCCTCAGCGCCAGATCCCAAGTGGCCATTCCTTAAATTTCTGATATATATTTTTTTTCGATTGGGATGTGTTTAATACTACATAATAATCTTTTTTCTTTTACACCCCTCTTTTTCTTCCTTTTTTTTACTGGATTTTCATCCGTGTGACATTTAGATACACGTGGCCTGGGAAATAGTTCATGTGAAATGCATACCTCCCAAGCCATGTGTATCCAAAAAGATACACAGTTAAAAATCACGTAAACGAAATGAAAGCTAATATATTTTTTTGTTTCAGGACTCAAGATCGCGTTTGGGAAGTAAATATAAGAAAAGACATGAGTTTGATTCATGTTTTTCTTATATTTTTTTTCTATTGTTACAGTGTATGTGTTGAAAAGTTCAAATCAGTGATTTTATAAGAGATGATGGACTATTCAAGTGATGATTCCGTTGAGGACCCCAATTTTATGCCTGATGACGATTTTAGTGATACTGACTCAGCCACAAGTTACGACAATGACAGTCAGATTTGGAACCCTCCTAGGTTTTCAAGGCGTCTGTCAACATTTTCTGATAGTGATATACCTCAATTGCCTGAAATAGAACGGCGTAGGTCAACACGGACAACATCAGTCAATATGGTACAGCAGCAACAAGATGTGCCAAGTACGTCTGGTACTACCGATGCACGAATTTCTGAACAAGATTGGGTAAAAGAAAAACTGGCAGATATACAATGGGAAATGCCAAGTCATGATGATCCTCCTGCTATAGAGTATACTGTACCAAGCTCCGGTATGAAGGATATTTATGTCGGAATTTTAGCTAATGCGGATCCAATAGACTACTATGAGTTGTTTCTGACCCCTGACATTCTAAACCATATCACAGAGCAAACCAACTTATACGCAACACAGTGTCTCTTGTCCTCTGATTCTTCTGCTGGATCAAGAAACCACCTATGGACTCCAGTAACCAGAGAAGATATGTTGAAATTTTTGGCTCTAGTTGGGTGGATGGGTTTGGTGAAATTACCAAGCATCAAAGATTACTGGAGAATCCACAAACTCTATGGAATACCCCTAGCTCGCACTGTTATGCCTCGGAATCGATTCGAGCTGATTCTGAAATTTGTCCATTTCGCCAACAACCAAACTGCTGATACTGATGACAGGCTATACAAAATAAAAGATGTAATTGATATGTTTATAAAAAACTATCAAAATGTCTACACACCAGGAAAAAAAGTTTGTGTGGATGAGTCATTGGTCGCTTGGCGCGGCAGACTTATTTTCCGGCAGTATATTCCGAACAAAAGTGCCAAATATGGAATAAAGATATTCAAATTGTGTACTGAGAAGGGATATACATGGAACCTGATTGTCTATTGTGGTAAGTCAAAGGAACCTGACACAGAAGTCTCAGAAAAAGTAGTTCTATCTCTGGATGATGGTTTGTTCAACGAGGGCAGGACCATGTACACAGACAACTACTACACAAGTGTTCCACTTGCACTACGATTGCGTAAAAGAAAGACACATTTAGTAGGGACACTGAGAAGTAACAGGAAATACTTGCCTAAGCAAGTTACTAACACTAAATTGAAAAAAGGTGAAATAGCAGCTCAACAATCAGGTGACGGTATCGTAGCCTTGAAATGGCGTGACAAACGAGATGTTCTTATGCTTTCCACAAAGCAATCTGGTCTAAAAACAGTCACCAAAAGGAACAGACGAGGTGAATGCATAAGAAAACCTGCATGTATCGAAGATTATAACCATGGTAAATCCTCAATCGATGTCAGTGATCAGATGGCGACTTACGGTTCAGCTTTGCGTAGATGCACCAAATGGTATCGGAAACTGATGTTCGAAATTATATGGGGCACAAGCTTGGTGAACGCCCATTTCTTATATAACCAATACACCCATAAAAAGAAACTAACAATTACAGAGTTTCGTGAACAGGTTATCACAGGTATGCTTGAAAAAGCCAGGTGTAGCAGTCACACATCAGTGACTGCTACACCTAGCTCACTCAGTGCCAAACACTACCTGGTTACGAATATGAAAGACGGAGTGAAAAAGAAAGGTCGTTGTTCTGAATGCTATAAAAAATACGGACGACAAGGGAAAATCATCGACGGAAAGCTACGAAAAGCTTCTCAAGTGGTAACCAAATGTTCTGTTTGTGAAGTGGCCTTTTGTAAAAGTTGTTTCAATGATTGTCACTAATTTTTTATTGTTTTTCAAGTTCAATTATAATTATTTTTAATTCTTTAGTCATTTTCAGTGCCAAATATAAAGAGAGATATAATAAAAATACTAAAATTTATAAATGGTTTTATTGATTACTCGCCTAGGTATCTCAAAAATATCACCCAAAAATTCAAGGGCCTATAATTTTTTTGAAAAATAACCCATTCCCAGACCACTTATACCGAAAAAATGCGACAGGCCAGGGCTTTCATTTTTGCTTAAGAAATGTATAGAAAACGTGTTCCTAAAAGATACACAGCGTGTTTACCTAGTAGAAAGATGTATATACTTTTGGATACACAATGTTCTATACACTGTGTGACAAAAAGATACACATGGCGCCGAAGGTGTTAAGGACGACGTTTGCACCAAAGAGGCCAGCATATGTAATCTACAATGAGATTGTGTGTGATAAGCAGAAGAGTCCCGCAAGCACCGAATTGTTTGTTGCCAAGAAACGAGCTCTCATGGCAGAGTTGCCGAAACCTTATCTTACTCCATCACAAGGACTGGACCTCCTGTATACATCTCTACACATACAAATAAGAGACAGGATACCTAGGGATTCTGTTACAACTTTTGATGAGTTCTTGACAAAAGTTCGTCAAATTGAAGAAGCTGTCGCTGCAAGATCAGGAGTCGATACACCCACCACTCCCGCAGGCAAACGATCACGGTGTACCTTTTGCCGTGCATTTGGCCACAATGAAGAGGACTGCCGCAAAAAATCAGCTATAAAAGACAGGACCAAAGCTGTAAATACAACAACAGCGACTCCAACAAGGCCCACACCAACGCCGAGTCATAAGATTACCTGTTATGGTTGCGGGGAGCCTGGCGTTGTTAGAAGTAAATGTTTTAAGTGCAACAAGGCTAAAGTTGGCACAGTGGAGGTTGGATTTTACTCACTCAGTACAGCCGTAGCTGAGGCGTCGCGACTTAGGCCAACTGTCAAGATATCCATCGTTGGTGTTGTTGGTCAAGCTCATGTTGACTCCGGAGCAAAGATGAGTGTGGCATCAACTTCACTATACAGAGTTTTAAAGATCAAAGGAGTTGAATTCAAAGTCAAAAATGCAACGGTTACCCTTGCGGATGGCTTACGACGGAGACAACCAGTTAAGACGGCTGTAGTACCAGTCACATTGTGTGGTCGGACAATCCCCACAAGTTTTATCGTGTTGCCAGAATCCCACGATAACCGAACGCTCCTAGGAGTAGATTTCATCCAAGACGCGGGTATAGTGCTTAACCTACCGCAGTTGTTGTTCCACTTTTTGGATGAGCCCGGCAAGAAATATGAGATCTATAATGAGGAGGTATGTGATGCATCCGTCTCCACGGTACAAATGGAACCTGAGGAAACCGAAGCAGTGTTTTCTAGGTTAGCTAAAATGACTTCTTTGGAGCCAATGATCAGCCCGATGTTCATGACTCCGTCTCCTAGTTCACAGATGATCAATGAAAATGACACGACTGTATCGTACGGACCACCCCCATTGATTGAGTTCCAGACGCCACCAGCCTCGCCTTCACGAGGGGAACCCATGCTCACAGGCTACTCTCCGAGGTTTGTCGGAACCCTGTTTCGAGATGCGCAAGCAGCTGTGGGTAACGCTGAAGTAGCCCTCTCGCCACACAGCAAGCAATTGTTTGGCCCAAATATTGATATTGCTATGATAGGGGTTACAATGGCTGAAGAGGTTAAACATTTAAATAATATACTGGAATGTCATGCTACAGTGTTTAATAATAATGGAAAACCAGCCAGCCTAGTGGAGCATAACATAGAAACAGAAAACCACAAACCAATTGCGGTACCTCCATACCGTATGTCTCCACAGCGTAAAGAAATAGGTATTACGAGAAGAGGTTAACCAAATGCTGAAGGAAGGCATTATCATGCCATCGAAATCTCCATGGGCAGCACCTGTCGTAATGGTCCCCAAGAAGAATGACGACATAAGGGTCTGTATAGATTACCGCCAGTTAAATAAAGTAACTGTAGCTGACGCGTATCCCTTACCCAGAATAGACGATTTGCTACACGAAGCGAAACCAACGCCTTACATGTCATCCCTAGATCTTAGAGCAGGATACTGGCAAATCAAGGTACGTGATGAGGATCAAGAGAAAACGGCTTTCGTCACACCTTTTGGGTTGTACCAATTCACACGAATGCCATTTGGATTGCGTAACGCTCCGGCAACGTTCCAGCGCTTTATTGACAGATTGAAGTTGCAACTAGATGGGGTAAAGCTGCTCGCATATTTGGATGATCTCATTCTGTTTTCTCCCTCATTTGAACGGCACCTTCAAGACCTGGATAAGGTTTTCCATCTGTTGCAGGAAAATAATGTTGTTGTCAACAAGCAAAAGTGTCGATTTTGCGAGGAAAAGATTCCCTATCTAGGACATATAATCACGAAGACCGGATTATGTACAGATCCTACAAAAATATCGGCTATACTAGATTTACCTGCGCCGAAGAATGTTAAACAGGTACAATCATTCCTTCAGACTTGTTCCTGGTACCGTCGGTTTGTACCAAATTTTGCAAAAATTACGGAACCACTGTCCCGTTTGACGAAAAAGAACACAAGTTGGGAATGGGGATCTAATCAAGAAGATGCCTTCAATGAACTCAAGCGATGCCTAACCAGTACACCAATCCTACGTCAAGCAGATATGAGTAAACCATACATAATCAAAACGGACGCTAGTGATTACGCCATCGGTGCTGTTTTGGTGCAGGGGGAGGGTACAGACGAGCATCCCGTGGAATATGCAAGCCGTTTATTGACTAAGGCAGAAAGGAATTATTCTACTACGGAGAGAGAGGCATTAGCCGTCATATGGGCTGTATCAAAGTTTAGAGGCTACGTCGAAGGTTCTTCTGCAGTAATCGCTACCGACCACCAAGCATTAAAGTGGCTGATGTCCATTAAAACTCCTACGGGTCGACTTGCCAGATGGGCATTACAACTTCAACCCTATAATATATCGGTCGAGTTAGAGCATAGTTGCTGATGCCCTTTCAAGACCTCCGTGCACCGAGCTACAGGAAAATCATGGAATATGTATCGTGTCCATAAATATGCCACGCCGTTCTGCAGCCGAGATACGAAAAGAACAATTCAAAGATAGCTACTTAGAGACTATCATTACTGCACTGGAGAAACCCGTTCGAGATGAAAATGCTGTGTACTGGTCAGGAAAAGGATACATCATGAACAGTGGAATGCTTCATCGCTATATACAAGATAGCGACAACGATAGTGCTCAATTGGTCATACCTCAGCATGAAACCAGTACCATACTTACGCAATATCACGATGATCCCTCTGCTGGTCATTATGGAGCTGATAAAACCTTTCAACGGATAGCTAGTAGATATTATTGGAAGGGAATGCGAAAGGAAATTAAAAACTACGTCAAGGATTGTATCAAATGCCAACGTTATAAACCTAGTAATCTGAAGCCAGCAGGGCTATTACAGACTACTGTAATGAATCAAAGGTTTGAAATAATAGCATTTGACTTATTTGGGCCCCTCCCTCCAACGACAGATAATAAAACCTGGATCTTCATCGTAGAAGATGTCGCTACACGATGGATTGAATAATTCGCCTTAGAATAAGCTACAGCAGAAGCTTGTGCGACCATTCTCCTGAACGAAGTTTTTTTGCGTTATGGGGTCCCTCGAAGATTAGTAAGCGACAACGGAACGCAATTTGTTAGCTCAGTAATGCAGGAGCTTGCTTACTGTCTCGATGTTCAACATGCATTTACGCCTGTCTACCACCCAGAAGCAAACCCAGTGGAAAGAAAGAACCGAGACCTAAAAACACAGCTCGCTATTTTGGTGGACGGCGATCATCGCTCCTGGGCAGAGAGACTGCCAAGCATCAGATATGCTATGAATTCGTCAAACTGCCTTAGCACAGGGTACACTCCAGCATATCTCACATTTGGCAGAGAATTAAGGACGTATGATGATGTCAAACACGATCTTCGACAGATAGTTTCATCAGAAAATTTTATACCCGAAATAACCCCTAAACTTATTTTACTAGCAGATACAATGAAGAGAGCCAGGGAAGTGCAAGAAAGTAAGGAAGAAGCAAGAAAGAAGTCGACGGATGAGCATCGACGTCCTGCTCCTGCCTATCAACCGGGTGACCACGTCTTAGTCGTGGCCAATGTCCTGAGCAACGCAGCGCGCTACCACACGGCAAAGCTGGCACCACGTCGTGACGGGCCGTACATCATCCTGCGACGGCACGGGCCATGCTCTTACGAAGTGGCACATCCGTCAGAACCAGAAAGCGGCTTGGGTATTTATCATTCCTCTGCGCTGAGCCCATATCAGGGCTCAGCTTTAAATTTACCTAACCCTGAAAGACCCTTGCGCAGACGTGGCAGACCAAAGAAGCAGGCAGACACCGGAACAGCAACTGGTCTCCTCGCCGGGACGTCTTCAGGACCAGAGGGGGAGACTGTAACGCGCCGAGCAAGACGACGTAACAACACTACTCCCGCGTCGTCCGACACATCGCGCGCAGCCCCACCGCAGCGCCCCCGCCGCGTCTGCAACACCTATAAAAGCTAGCGCAGCCGCTAGGAGCGCCAGACTCAGGGACGGCACGCTCCGGTTGTACGCTCTGCATCGACTTAGGTCGGTCAAGCCTACTCCGCTTCTTGTCGTGTTTGAGACTCCAGTCGGGTATTGTAGGTATGGTGTGTTGGTATCGCTAGCGGTCCTCACAACATATTTGCAGTATACGACACCCGTAGGGTTAACATAGCTAGCCGTTATACTAGATCGTTTTTTCCTAAGATATTTATTGTTATTTTGTTAGTAAGATCATACTTATTGTTTATGTAACTTTTTGCAAACCAAATAAAAATCTTTGTTTATTTGCTGATTGTGAGTTTGGTATTATTCCACACAAAAAACCCCTTACATGATGATATTTATTTAGCTCTAGAAAATGTAATTGAAAAAATTCATGAAAACATACAATAAAATTTAATATATTAAAAATTTTATTGTATGTATTTTATTTAAATTTTCATAATTGTATGGCATTCTTTTCCCATAGTTTAATTTTTTTATTAACTTAGTTTGTGTATAGAATTAATTAAACATTTTTTGACATTGTATTTGCAAAATTATTGTCTATACTTATATAAAAAAACTATAATTATATTATAATATAAGAGCTTGTATGGAAAGAACATTACTTGATCTAGAATCCCTATAATAAAATAGCTAAATTATGTGTTTAAAATATAAGATATACCTACCTATTATGCACTTTAAGTAATTTAAAAATATTATTTTATTATCTTTTAATAAAATGACTTATAAATTTCAAAATAATTTGGTTTTATTTAAAACTAGTTGATGCCTGCGGCTTCGCCCGCGCTAATTTGCGTTCAGTCGATTTCACGTAATTGAGTAACAAACATCTAAACTCACAAACTTTCAGATAAATTGTTTTAATAGGATAGGTATTACTAGAACTTGTTCTAGTAAATCTCTGTACCAAATTTCATCAAAATTGGTTCAGTGGTTTAGGCGTGAAAGCGTAACAGGCAGACTGATAGACAGACAGACAGAGTTACTTTTGCATTTATAATATTAATAGCACAAGTATTGTTATTGATTCGCGCATTAATATATGAGGCCTCATATAATTGGTGTTATGAAAGTTTATTGTTGATGACCGGAGTTAGTTGAGACCTCATTCCTTTTATGATTTTCGTCTCAAGTTGCTTCATGAAGCGCTGTTATGGACAAAATGATAAGTAGACATAATCCATATTTGTAGCATTCGGGAGTGTTCATACTTGAGACTAGTATGAGAAATTAGTTTAAATAAAAGTATGCTCTGAGTGCATATATCATAGGGACCAAATTGCATCAGTGTTTATTTATTGTTATTGTTTCTTGTAATAACTCGTTACATCCAGTTTGTACTTGAACACAGCTTAAGTTTAAAGGTTTATAAATATAGGCGCTCAGTAACTGCATAATTAATTGCTTTTTAATTGCGTTGTGCTCGGTATTGTTACAAAGTCTTCCTGTGATTTTCTGTGATAGAATCCTGCAGTAATAAAGTATGTAAGTACCTATTAATTCTATATATATTTTTAAATCAAAATTCATATAACCTTGACTATCTATATATTATTATCTATTTATCAGCCACGGACGTCGGCTGCCGAACATAGGCCTCCTAACCTTGACTATTCTCCACTAATTTTCTATTTGTACTTATTATTTATTTGTGGCCTAATAATTTTGCAGTGTTTATTTACTTTATAAAAGCTACACGTATGTATTTGTTTGTTCTATTGGTTCATAGTTATTTTAGTAAGTATTTTAATTTCAATTTTACTTTATTAGGGAACTAACCTTATAGTTATTACATTGCATATACTTAAATAGTACATTTTCCATGATAGTAATTGGACATAGTTTTGCAAACAAGAACCAACCCACATCTCGGGTGAAATTGAGTTACATACTTAAAGTGACATCTGACGATATTATTTACCTTGTCAGAAAAGATCCTAGCCAAAATACCAACCTACAAACAAGAAAATGACAACTGCTGAGAGAACCAACCACAGATAAAGTGATTCATAAAAGCTAAACGAGTCTATGCCACATGGTCCCTGTAGATCTTCAGCACTCTCATTACGCAAACTAGAACCAAGCCACATAGATCTCGTTGAAAAATACAAAGACAAATTATATTTGTTAGAATAGGAACCATGATGTTTGGTTCTATTTTGCAAATCAAATAAAATATAATTTAAAGTAGCCAAGATACTTAGTTCCATATAAATTATTACAATTTGTGAAATCAATAGTAAAACAACGAACTAAAATGCTTGGGTTTTTTTTTGCGATTGACGAAGTATACATAAAAGGTACCTATCTACGCATGTCGCCAGTTAAGTGCCATTTAATAAATAAATTGTACCGTATAATCGTGTTATGCCGTAATTATTGTACTGTTTTCTACCAATAACTACCGAATAAAATTATATTTGCGAATAGCAAGCAACACTAAATGTTAGCTGGTAACTTTAAGGCACTCGTTCTTACTGCGCCTACGTTTATTTCGTAAAAATGTATAAAAAATTAAGTGCTCGGACAAAAGCTCTCTTAAGTGCTTGCCTAGACAACGTTTCGTACGATGAACATGAAAACAACAGTGGTAATAATATTGGTAAGTAATTCATTGATGTATCTTTTAATTCTAACCTCAAATTGGGTTTGTACTCTACTTTGTTAAGTCAAATAAATGATAGATTTAAATATGATTACAATCAAAATGTAAATATTCCTAAACGCAAATAAGTCATGACTTTAACTGTGATTACAAGTAGCTACCATCTGGCAAGTTTGCAATAAATATTGATAAAAAATTAATCACAAAAATACCTAAGTACTTAATTTAGAAAATACATTTTAGCTTACGTATTTTATACCCACTAATTACTATTTTATTGCAGATATTGTTGAGAACTCTCCACAAAGCAGCCCCAAGCCCACAAAGACACAAAAAACAGGTATGCTAATAAGAGCTTAAATCATGACATTGTCCATTTTGGATTCCGTGCTAGTATTTATTCTTTAACTATCCAAAGAATCATCATTCATCATTGAGTCATTGAGCTATTTCGATAGTTAATTCGGTAAAACTTTTGTTTTTTTGGAATTTGACGTAGGTAGATATCAATAATTTACGTTATCAAAATCGTTTTAAACACGAAATAATTATATTGTTTGTTTGTTGTAGCTAAAGTCACAGTAGTTCTGCTGAAACCCTAAGTTTCTATTCTTTGTTTCCTATCGGAAATCCTCATCATTAACTAATTGTTGTTTCAAAAGTATTGTTTAGGTATTGAAAGCTTTACAGTAACACGGTTGTTTTACATAAAATCCTATTAATATTATAAATGCGAAAGCTGGTGGGGATGTATGGATGTATGCATGTATGTATGGATGATTGTTACTCTTTCACGCAAAAACTACTGAATGGATTTTGATGAAATTTGGTATGGAGGTAGCTATTCTTTTTACTTGCTGGGTAATGCAAAGCTTTTGTCTCTTCTTTGTGTGTAAGCATGTTTCAGCAGATACCTGCGATGCTTTTTATTGTCACTCCAAATACCTATAAGCACATATTTAGTTTATTAGATTTTCCACACTGTGAAGCTGTAATTCTAGAAGATAACATATCTGTTTCTTCTACAGCTTTGCCATTTGCTGATGCTAATCACCCTAAATCTGGCGAGTTTCAAGATTTTTCTCATGATTTAACAAGTGAGAATAGAATTGAACCGAATTTTCATTGCTTTGAAGACTCTTACGAAAACGTTGAAGACAAAAGTATAGAGCCTCCACCTTACTCTCCTTTAACTCCTAGACCGCTTAGCAATTATAATGCATGGGCGTATGAAAAACGGTGCATGAATAATAATTCTTCTCTTAGCCATGACAAGTGTACAAAATCTCCAGAACCCCACATTCAGCCTCATGAAACAACTGCTGAAAAGAGCATTGAAACTCCAGTGTCTTCGCTAATTCCCAGGCCAGAGCAAGATAACATCCTAGAACCCACCTCATCTCCTTTACGTCCAATGTCACCAGAGACAACAAACCTATTTAATATTTTATCAGAAGTTGTTTTTGAAAATGATCGTGGAACTCCCGACAATACACTTAATATTGAAAATAACCGTCCAACTTTATCAGCATCTTCTGATAGAACTGAAACCATCTTTGATAGTGACGACTCAGTACAGGATCCTGATTTTGTTACGAATGACATTGGCGAAAGTGATACCAGTTCAGGAGTATCAGAATCATTGCTTACCACACTAGCAGCAGTATATGAATCTCCAACTGATATTTGTGAACTTCAACCCTCCAGCTCTTCTAATCGAACCTTGCAAGTGAATCAATCATCTCAAACTACAAGATCATTGCAAGGTAGGCCAAAAAAAAGGTAGGAAAAGAAAATATGGCGAGCAAACTCGAGAAGAAAGGAAGAAGAGAAAATATCTAAATTTGCCTTATGTTAACAGTAGAAAACAAAACATTGAACCCAAACCATTTATAGATTATAACTGCAACTGTCCAAAAAAATGTCAAGATAATATTACAAGGGAGAGTAGATTAAGCGAATTCCATAAATTTTATGCTTTGGGATCCTATGAAGCTCAAAATATGTTTATAGCAGCTTGCATAAAGGAAATGCCAGTGAAACGTTCATACGTTTCAGTAGCTGCTAGTACTTCTAAAAAAAAGACATTTACCCGCGAATATCGCTTAACCTTCAAGCGGGCGCGCGTAGTCGAATCGACCGCGCTTAGTACATTTTCGTTCATATTATTATTATTAGTCATCACACGCATTTCTCATTTCTAGTAGCCTGTCGCTATTTCATTCACAGTGAAATAAAGACAATACCGTCGCTTGGGGCGCTCTCCCCACTCTGCAAATTGCAATTGTTTTAGTTCGGCCGCAGTCGTCGAAAAGACTACACGCGCCTGTCGTCGAAAAAGTTACGCGCGACGCTCAATGCGACATACACTAATTACGTGCTAGTTGTAGTTCTTCGGCCGTCGCTCAATATTATCTTATTATATCGGAGTTTTGTTATTTTTTTTATAAAATGAGTCGTTTACGGTTATCACAAAGTGCAATAATCGAGCAATTACAAAGAGAAGACGAAGAAGAGAGTGACTCAGAGCTCAGCGACCAAGGCTCTGAAACTTCCGACCACATCGTTTCAGAGGAGCATCGATCTGACGAGGAATCATACTGCTCGGACTCAGATGAGGATAATTTGCCACTTTCGGAAATAAATAGCTGTTTTACAGGGCGCGATAAAGTTACGAAGTGGCAAAAATCTAACAATAACAGAGTAAGGCGTCAAGTGCAAAATATTCTCACGGAAGATGCGGGTACTCGTAGAAATGGTGTGGGGGTGACAACATTTATGCAAGCCTGGAGTTTATTCATTTCAGAGAATATTATTGAAAAAGTTGTTAGACATACCAACGAATTTATTCAAAAAAAAGCGCCGTCGTATAATAGAATACGTGACTGCAAGCCGACAGATGTGGTGGAAATTCGAGCACTTTTCGGATTGTTGTACATAGCGGGATCCTTGAAGACATCACATGCCAATTTAGAAGATTTATATGCCAGTGATGGGACAGGTATTTCTATTTTTCCTACTACTATGTCAGTGAAGAGAGTAAAATTTCTACTGAATTCATTGCGGTTTGATGATGCTACTACGCGACCAGCTCGTCGTACTCTAGATAAAGCTGCGCCAATAAGAGAAGTTTTAGATATGTTTACACAAAACTTTCTTTTACCGTATTCAGTGGGAGAGAACGTTGTAATCGATGAGATGATGGTAGGTTTTCGAGGAAAATGTCCTTTTCGACAGTACATGAAATCAAAGCCCGACAAATACGGAATAAAACTTTATCCACTTGTAGATGCTACTACGTTTTACGTCCTCAATATTGAACTTTATGCTGGCAAGCAGCCTGAAGGCCCATACCAGTTGAGTAATGCTGCGGCAGACGTCGTGAAGAGGCTAATTACACCAATTTCTGGCACTGGAAGAAACCTTACAATCGACAATTGGTACACCAGTGTGCCGCTGATATACGATTTAGCCAAGGATTATAAGATTTCTGTTGTGGGTACCATGCGTAAAAACAAGAAAGAAATACCTCCTTGTTTTTTAGATAAAAAACGACCTGAATATTCAAGTCAATTTGGATTTTCTGATACTGCTACACTCGTATCTTACGTGCCTAAAAAGAACAGATCTGTAGTTCTAATATCATCACTTCATTGTGCTGCTGAAATTGATGAAAGCACAAATGAAAAGCGCAAACCCAGCATCATAACTTTTTATAATAAAACTAAGGGGGGTGTCGATGAAGTCGACAAAAAAGTAAAAATGTATTCGGTTTCAAGGAAGAATAATAGATGGCCATTGACACTGTTCTTTCGTCTTCTGGATATTGCAGGAATAAACGCTATGGTGATATTGAGGGCAAATAATGTGTCTATACGGAAAAGGCGAATGTATTTACGGGCATTAGACACTGAATTGACAAAAGAGTACGTCCAAAGAAGAGCAACGATAGTAGGCCTCCCAAGAAAACTAAAAAGAAACATAAGGGAGCATTTGCATATGGAGGTTGATGGTGCTGATACAGAAGCAGGTAGTTCTGGCACTTGCAGAGGAACCTGTAAAATATGCCCAGCCAAAAAGAGGAGGCAATCAAAGACGCAATGTAAGTTATGTATGAAAAATATTTGCAGAAGTCATACAACATTTATTTGCAGTCAATGTTATTTGGACGAAAAAACTGATTCTGATGAAAACTAAAAGTTAATTGTTTTTTATTCTTATTTTGTAATTTTTATTGTGTGACTAGGTGTATAAACTAGTCTGGGGTGTGTAAAAGAGGTAATGTGTTCCTAATTTTTGTTTTGATCCAAAGAATATTTAAGTTATGTTACTTTATTTAATAACTGTTTCTTTTTCATAATTTTAATTACTTGTTTTGACTAATAAGACTATAAAGACTGATGATAATATATCTGCGTACAAAAAAATAAATGATTATTGTATAATTTGTGCTTTATTTCTCTTATTCATCCAATAGGTCTTTTCGGTTACGCGCGCCCGCTCCCGTTACAAATGACCGCGCGCCCGCTTGAAGGTTAAAAGATGAAGTGGTTTGTAAAAAAATGTTTTTAAATACTCTACAGACATCTTCAAAAAGGGTAAATACATCCTTATTCAAGAAACGAGGTGACTGCATAAAAGACAAGCGTGGCAGACAATGTGGACATAACAAAACAAATTCCCAAAACGAACAATTCATAATAGATATTATACAAAAACTACCTACATATGTCTCGCATTATCGACGAGCAAATAGTAATGACGCAAAATTTTTGAGATCAGATAATTATGACTTTTTCTAAAATTTATGAGTTATACTGTGAAGAAGCCAAATCGGCAGGACAGAAAGTTCTCTCATTCTCAAAAGTTAAAAGCGTATTTTTAACTAAGTTTAATCTTCGTACAAAGCCCTTAAAAAAAGATACGTGCAACAAATGCGATTATTATACATCAAAGAAAATACAAGGTTCCGAAAATGAAAAGGCTTTAGTAGAAGATGCTCACAGGGAGCATTTACAAAAGGCAAAACTACTGCAAAATCAGCTGAAAACTGATATGAAATCAGCAAAAGAAGATTCAACTATTGAAACCATTTCTTTTGACCTTCAAAAAACGCTTCCTCTTCCACGTATACCCACCAACGTGGTATTTTATAAGCGACAGTTGTGGGTATACAATTTAGGGATTGATTCTGGCAGCAATGACCAAGCCCATTGCAACGTTTGGGTCGAAGGCGAAGCAGGTAGAGGATCGCAGGAAGTGGGTTCGTGTCTTATAAAGCACATAACGGAGAGACTAGGCGCGAACGTAAAAGATTTGATACTTTGGAGTGACTCTTGCGGTGGTCAAAACAGAAATATCAAACTGACATTAATGCTGAAAGCGTTATTAAGCGATCACCCACCTCTTAAAACTATAAGACTTCGCTTTCTGGAATCTGGCCACAGTTTCCTTCCAAACGATACCGATTTTGGCCGCATAGAATGTGCCCTGAAACTACAACAAAGGTTGTACACAGCTGATGATTACATGCGGATTATGAAGACTTGTAAAAAAAACAATCCAATGCAAGTTCATAAAATGGGTAAAGAGGACTTTTTGTCTAGTGCTAATTTGGAGAAGAGAATAACCAACAGAAAGAAAGCCACAGATGGGTCAAAAGTATCTTGGCTAAATACAAAAGAAATAATGCTCAAAAAAGAAGACGAGTTTTCCATTTTTATGCGATCGAACTTAGATGAGGACTATGTGGAAATAAATTTAACCCTTTTCTTGACAATGTGTCTTGTAAGACACATCATCTTTTAAAAAAATACACCTCTTTTATAATGCATGTAAAACGGAACGTTAACTTATTTTTCTTTAAAGTATACGTTTTTGAACGCACATTAGTGACACAATGACAGCTTACGTCAACTACTTTTTCAAAACTTGTCAAAATGGCGAACCGGTTGAGTGCAATTCCGCGGAAGAAGGTAAGAATTTATTATTTTTAATAGTTTTTCTTTTAAAATTGTATGAGGAATTGGTGTTATAATATTTCATATGGTTGTACTTATGCTGGAAACTAATTAAACAGGAGAAATAATTACGCTTGGCTTCGCAAACTTACAAATAAATTGAATGTATCCTACAAGATACGTTGCTAGGTGTACTAAGATTCTTTTTACAAGGTTAGCGTATCTTATAGGATACATTGCCAATGCACTAAGATTTTATTAGTATTATTTTTTATCTGTGTCTTGGGGAAAGGGCATTGTATGCTTGGCATGAGTGTGAGAGAGAGCTTTTTTTTCAGGGAGGGACGCAACCATCTTTTTCCAGAGCAAAAAGAATTTGTGCTCTAGTACCAAAATCACGCAAAAAATCAGACGACGATGAATCTGAATCCGAAGATGAACTTCAGCAGATTTCAATTGGCTTGAGTCATGTCCATAACCATGTGACTGACTCCGATTCTTCCCCTGCACCGTCTTTGCCTTCTTCTATAGAAAACTTGAATTTGCTATCTGATGAAGAAATAGTAGACGTACAAGACGCTGTTACTCAGTCACCTTTGCTGCCTTCGCCTGTGCTGCCTTCTCCTCAGCCGCTTCCAGCTCGACTACCATTTTCATTGATGCAAAATGGCTCTCCTTCACCCCTTTCTTTGCCACCATCTCCATTAATTGCCTCTAACTGCCGACCAAGAAGACTTACAACATCCGGAAGGACTGCAAGAATAGTCACACCCCAACGTATTTTGCAAAAGCCTCTAAATTTTCAGTGGACTAAAAATAAATTCAAACATTTCGCCCAGATCTCAGATAAAAATCTTCCGCAACCTGAAATAGCCAAAACTCCTTACGAGTATTTTACAGATTTTTTTACAGACGAAATTTTTGATTACATAACCGAGCAATCTAACCTGTATTATGTGCAACAAAAAGGAAAAACTCTAAATTTTACTAAAGAAGACATAAGATGTTTCGTAGCTATTAACCTTCTTATGGGAATTGTCGATTTACCAGCTTACACAGATTATTGGTCGCGTGAGCTCCGCTACAGTCCCATTGCAGATATTATGTCACTTAAAAAATTTCAATTGATAAGGAGATACATTCATTTTAATAATAATTTGTTAGACGATGGTGACCGTTATTTTAAAGTGAGGCCCTTGTTACAAAAAGTACGTGAAAACTTTTTGAAAGTCCCACACGAAACCAGATTTAGTGTTGATGAAATGATGGTCCCATATAAGGGTAAAAAAGCTGGCAATAGAAAACAATATGTTAAAAACAAGCCAAAAAAATGGGGCTATAAAATTTTTGTTCGAGCTGGCATATCTGGTTTCGTGTACGACTTTATAGTATATGGTGGTGAAGATACTTTCCGGTATGATTCGCTAACGCCTGAGGAGTCTAGTTTTGGTCTTGGTGCTAAGGTAGTTCTGGCTCTATGTAAAAGTATACCAGACCGTGCTTGTTCTGTGGTATATTTTGATAATTTTTTTACAAGTTTAGAGTTGGTAAATTATTTACGAGAAGAAATGGGCATATTTTCTTTAGGTACCATTAGGTCTAACAGACTGCGAGGAGCGGAAAAATATTTACTTACAGACAAAGCCCTGATAAAAAAACCTAGAGGCTCTCATTCGCAAGTTGTCTGTAACAAAAATAAATTATGTATCGTCAAATGGTACGACAACAAATGTGTAACCACAGCTAGTAGTTATGTGGCAGCTGAGCCTGTTAGTACCATACAACGTTATGACAAAGTTGCGAAAAGAAGAATAGCGGTACCCTGCCCGGACATTATTAAACATTATAACGCCCATATGGGGGGCGTAGACTTAGCAGACATGTTGATCGCCCTGTACAGAACAGACTTCAGAGGCCATCGATGGTATTTGCCATTAGTGTCGCAAGTCCTGGATATTTGCATAAATAATAGCTGGGTTTTATACAAACGACATAGTGCGGGAAAGACAATGCCTCTAAAAATGTTCAGGTACCAAGTAGCACAGAGCCTCCTGAAAAAGGGCCGAGGAGATATGGTCGACAACTGTGAAGTTTCTGGACCAACTCCGTCGAAAATAATACAGGCCCCTGTAGCACCACGACCTACACCGGATGTAAGGTACGATAAGGTCGGCCATTTTCCAATGTTTGGGTCGAAAGGGCGATGTAAATTTTGTGTCAAGGGCCAAACTACGGTAATGTGTGCCAAGTGCTCGTTACGCTTGTGTTTTAAGCCGGAAAGAAATTGTTTTGTAAAATTCCATACCGATAAGTAATTATTTAATTTTAAGCTACACAGTACATTTCAAATGTTTCGATAACTTATTTTTTTCTTTTTATTTTAATAAATCTGTAAGTTGATTTTGGTTTTATAACTATACTTGTTACTACATGCAAATTTTATACATATATTATTAAGAAAATTTTGCGCATTTTATTTCCTCAAACCTGGCAACGTATCCTTAAAGACACTTACAAGTAAGGTCAAAGTTTTTTACTAAGCTGGCAATGTATCTTCAAAGATACATAAAGGATCTCATTATCTGGTTATGTGCAATTTTTTTATATATTTTTCCCTAAATCCTAGATTCATAATTAACATCATATTTGAAAATTATTTGAAAATAATATTTTTTTTTTTTTGCCAAGAATAGGGTTAAAGAAAAGTTTACGTGGGAATTCAGACCCACTGTCCAAAAACATTATGCATCCGCTTTGGCCTAATGGAAAACCTATTCCCGAAGCGAAGCTAAATGACATAAAAAGCTTGTTGCATCTTATCCCAGAAGATGCCCAGGACTTCTACAAAAAGTTAACTGGAGATGTGACCATCGAAGATGACATAGATGGGTTTTCTGGGGTAGTCGATTTTGAGATGGAAGTGGACGAAGGTGATTAGATATAAGGATTATAATTTGTAAAACTATTATGAGTGTTTATGTCACAATAAAACTATTATTAAAACATAAGATTTTTTAATTATCTTAATAATATTATAAATGCGAAAGTTTGTGAGGATGTATGTATGAATGTATGTATGAGTGTATGGATATTTGTTTCACATTACGCAAAATCTACTGAACGGATTTTGATGAAATTTGGTATGGAGTTAGCTTACACTCTGGATTAACACATAGGCTACTTATTACCGCGGGTAACACCGCGGGGCGCGGCTAGTTTAAAATAATTTGACTACCTGAACAACCTAAACATATTTCTATAAAGAACCAACCGACAAAACAGTAATTTTGCAATAAGGAACCATTAGGCTTTTGACCTAAAACAAATATTAAATAAAAGAACATTCCAAAAATAATGGATTACCTATATGGCCAATAATACTACCCATAACAATGTTAAGTTGTTTATGTTCAATTAATAACCATTTCGTTGCTGCACACTTTTGAAACAAAAATCGAATTATCTCGAAAGTGACATTTCGTGGGTTGGTTCTTGTTTGCAAAACTATGTCCAAATAGTAACACTCATCCAATTTTATCCAATCCAACTAAAGAATTAACCGCTGGGATTGCTTTTGTAGAAAAACACATGGTTCAAACAATGTTAAATTCATTCAAAAAAGACTTCTATAATCCAGAAGATGAATCTTTTTATCGATTTTATAAGAAGATCACTAATTTGGAGGCTAAAATAAACGGGTCAAATGGCTTGTCGGAGTCAGTAAATGTGGCTGGAAATGAGGATAAATGCTCTGAATATATCACAGTTCAACCATCAACATCTAAACTACATTCAACTTCCAATAATATGACTCCAAAGAAAGCTAGTGCATCAGTGGTAAATGAAAATATCCCAACCCCATTTAAGAAAGCTTTATTCTGGCCAGAACAAAAACAAATTGTGTAAAGAGAAAGACTGACAAAGTACCAGCAGTTATATCTTTACAGTGGCAAAAATATTACAAAAACAAAGAAATAAAGAAAAAGAAACTGATTGAAGAAAAAATAAGCGAGCTAAGGAATGTAAAAAGAAATAAAATAAATGCTGAAAACCCATAAAAAGGATAACAAAGGAAAAGAGAAAGAGGAAAATAAAACGAACCAAAGACAGTTCTTTCAGCTCTGACGAATATGAAGAATGGGCAGATTCAGGAGGTAGTATTGATGATATTGTAAACGATGAAGAAAATGCATATATAGATCTATTGGAAAAAGGCGAAGGAGGTCTACCGAATAAAGAGTGTGCCACAAAAGTGCTTCAACCATTTAATGAGAAAATACTTAGCGATATACAAAAAAAATATGTGAATATAAAGGGAAAAGGAATCGGGGAAAAAACATTTCCAACCAACAAAATGAAAGAGACGAACAAAATGTTTTTACGTTCGCAAGAAATGTCAAAAATAATTCAAAGTTGTAATGAATGTGATTGATGTTTTAATATGTATGTAACGACCTCGATAGCGTAGTGGTTAGTGTAACCGACTGCCACGCCTGAGATCGCGGGTTCGATTCCCGCACAAGTCAAACATTTGTGTAAATGAACATGAATGTTTGTCTTGATCTGGGTGTTTCTATGTATAATATGTACGTATTTACAAAAAAAAAGAATATATATGTATGTTTATCCATTGTCTAGTACCCATAGTACAAGCTCTGCTTAGTTTGGGCTAGATGGTGTTGTGTGTATGTTATCCCTTATTAAAACGTTGGGAGCTATACTTCCCACATCTCAGATAGTAGTAAATCGTGTTTTATTTTTATATGCTTAAACCTAATGCAATGTAATATTTATGTACGCAATCTTAACATTTTAGAGAACCTTTTTAATGGCAACACTTTTTAGAGAAGTATTACATGTCATGCTAAACACACGTCAAAGTCAGTTGACGTAATTTTGCGGGCGAAAACGACCGTTATTTTTTATTTTTTAGTGTAGTGCTGAAAAAAAATTAGGTAAGTAGATTTGAGTTTTAGCTATGTAAACTACACTACATTACGGTTGTGTGTGACGTAAAATATGCCCACAATCTTTCGTTTGTACCTTGGTAAAGTCGATTGTAATTGAGTCCCTATGTGGGAAGATATTATCCCAGTGTTCGTCACTGCAAACTACATACAGATATTCTATATATAAAATTCGTGTGTCCGTTGGCCGAATAAACTTGAACAAAAAAACTTGGTATATGCAACTTATTAGTTATTTCATGATCAGATAATTAGACAAATAGTGTTCCAATACATTAGAATTTATTACTTGTTTATTTTATTTTTTTGTTTTAGAAAAATGCCACCTAAGAAACTAACTGAAAAATTAATTGAAAACATTTTAGAAGAGGAAGATTGGTCCGATAATGATTCTGATGATGATTTAGTTTACGGTGATTTTATAATAAGTCCTTCAAGGTCTTTTTTGCAACAAAATGAAGAGGATAGAATCGAGATGCGACTGGAAGAGATGTTTGGGATTGATGATTTGGGTGATAATACAGAACATGAGGAAACTACAAACACACTAGAAACAAGCGAGAACTTATTAGAAATACTAAACCCGGAACATCCTGAATGTACTATATTAGAAAAAACACTAAGTGATACTGGTGATAATGCTAATATTGAAATACAAAGTGGGTCACTAAATCTTATTTCTGACAGTGATTTACCAGTATCAATTGAGCATGAAATAGGGCTAGATATCAATCAACAAATTGTCTCCACGGATGATCCTTTTCAACAAGAAATCATATATGAACATGATGAGCAACTTGTTACTAACATAGATGAAAATTTAGTTAGCGAGGAGGATTTGCAAATTCCTTTGAGTTCTACAGTGGAAAGAAATAGATCTCAGCCACGGAAATGGGAAATATGTAGAACCACTCATGATATTCCAAACTTTACAAAAAAATTTCAACCTAAATCTAAATTTAACCATAAAACACAACCAATAACAATTTTTGAAAAATTCTTTCCAGATTACTTAATACAATTAATTGTTGAACAAACAAATCGATATGCTCGCTACAAAAATAGTAAAAACTGGATTGAAGTCAATGAAAATGACATCAGAGCATATTTAGGCATCCTTATCCTAATGGGTTTAAATCCCTTACCAGACATGGAGCTTTATTGGTCTAGCGATTCCTTCTATAATAATCCTGAAATTTCCCGTGTATTTCCAATAGCAAGATTCAAGAAAATAACAGAAAATTTACATCTTAATGACAACAGCATCGAACCACCGAGAGATTCAATAAATTTTGACAAATTATACAAATTAAAACCACTGATCACAACATTAAATGAAGTCTATCAGAATGAGGCACACAATTCAAGTGTACAGTCAATAGACGAATGTATGGTTAAGTTTAAAGGCAGATGCTCATTGAAGCAATACATGCCCAAAAAACCCATTAAAAGGGGGTTCAAAATATGGGCCAGATGCGACGCCAAAACTGGATACCTATACCAGTTTCAGATATATACGGGAAAGGGTGACAGTATTGAAAACGAAGGTCTGGGCTACAATGTCGTGATGAAACTCAGCAATAATCTCCCCATGAATACACTTGTAGCGTTTGACAATTTCTTCACTGGTTGTAATTTACTAGAACATCTTTATAATAAACGTATTTATGCTGTAGGAACGGTAAGATCAAATAGGAAAGACCTCCCAGAAATGATGAAGAAGCAACGAAAAGAGTTAAGACTACAAAAGCATCAATTCTCGGCTGTGACATCAGAACCTATCACAGCAATAAAATGGCTCGATACAAAAGAAGTCACATTGCTTACCACAGCACATCAACCATTGGACATCATGTATGTGAAAAGAACTCAAAAAGATGGGTCAAGAGTAGAAGTTCTTTGCCCAAAAGCAATTGCTTCTTACACAATGAGCATGGCCGGGGTGGATCTATTTGATCATTATAGATCCTCTTACCCCATCAATAGGAAATCTCGAAAGTTTTGGATGCGTCTTTTCTTTTTTATGTTTGATGCATCCATCATTAATTCATACATAACGTACAGTGTAACACATGCTGTAACACCACATTCACACCGTGAATTTAGACTGCGTTTGGCACGTGCGCTAATAAACAACTACTCTCAAAAAAAAGCACGCCCACGTGTACCCTTTACAAGCAAGAAAGGGGGCCCATTCGGAGTGCCGGAAGAGATTCGGTTAATGAATGTAGGTATACACATGCCAAAAGAAAGTAACACTTATAAGAGATGCCGATTCTGTAGCACAAGAAAACGGGAGAAAAGGACAAAAATTGTATGCTCCACGTGCACCGTACCTCTATGCATCAAGGAATGTTTTGAAAGGTTTCATACCACTGAAATTGAATAGACTAGAATAGTATTTTATTTTTTTAATGAGAAATGAAAGACTGACACAAAAAGGATAGTCTGATCAATGTGATAAAAACAGTCCCTAATACGTAATAAGTATAATTTCAATCTATATGAATAAAAAACTTCTATTAAGAGTATAATAATTTATTTTATTGATTACCTAAGCGCCGAAAAGTACTCACCAATACAAGTGACTTGCTTCACGCAAATTCATACCTAGCTAAAGCTATATTCAACTAAAAATGTACAGTGAAGTCAGAAAACTACTACTACTACTAGTAAAAGAAACTTGCATTGATGAGTACTTTTAGCTCCTTTATTAAAAATCACGATCTATATACATGTTTAAGTTAAAATTTAATTCATAAGTGGAGCAAGGGCAACTAGCTAGTGTTTTAAAATATTAATGTCATACTGGACACTGGGAACTATAGTTCCCACATTTCCACCCTTCTTTACAGACGATAACAGACGACGGGATATATACTTCCCACAAGAAAAAGGGTACTTCCCCCCCATTAAACCCCCTTTTGTGTGTATTTTTGAAATCTACGACCCATAATTACCTAGGAACGGATATTACTTTTCTGTTAACTCCTCCACAGGATCGCGTTTGAATAAGGGTTATAGAATATTATATATTATAGAATATTATATATTATAGAATATTATTATAATATTATTATAATAATGTGGAGTAGATACTGCGGGTATGAAAATTAAATGCATTGTGTGTCAGAATTTGTCTTGTGCTTCTTGCAGTGGTGATTACAACTGTTTTGATTATATTTGTCAAAAATGTTTGATGGACTCTGGAGATTAATTATTTTGTAAGATTTTTGCTTTTCTTTGATAGTGATCTCAATTATTATTTAGCTTCTCTTTGACAGTGATCTTAAGCGTAAAACGCTATAAAATATGTTCCTTTGATATTACATTTAATATACTCAATTGACTAATTAGTATGTACAAGTATGATAATATATTATTAATGTTAAGATACGAGTAAGATTGCCATATTTGTAATGTATCTGTGATCTGTAGAATATGTCAACTAATAGGAGTAATAGGTGTCAAGTATTAGATATTTTTAAATTTTTGTACGTCAATCTAGGGTAATGATGGGTAATGGAAAAATTTCGGAATGAAAAGAAAAGAAAAAATTAAAAATTTCCAATATTTTTCCAATTTTTCAAATATTTTTCAAATATTGGAAAAAAATGGGAAGTCGACCAAGATCAGAAAATAAAACAAGATAACAAACTTTTATTTGTTACTTTTTATCAAAATACTAAAATTTCTCATATTTAGGATTCCGTACCCTACTACTAAGACTGTTATTTATTATTTTTCTTAAAGACTTTTATGATTTCTTGCATAAGATTATACCGTTCATCACCGGTATACCGGTCAAGTTCATGCGAGATAAATTTACAAAACATTAAATTTGAAATTCTAATGTTCTCATTTTCTTCCGCTTTGTACTCTGGTTCTGTCATCACTGCCGCATCACAAAACTGTTTTTCTGAATTTGGGATTTGTTTTTGGGATTCTTTAACTGTATAATCTGGACTAGACCAACGTTGAGCGTACTGACTGTACTCATCTGGTTCTGATATGTACGTATCACTTCTAGGTAAGCTGCAATTTGGAGTATTGTCTTTTCCGGCGACTTCTGAAAGCATATTTTTTTTTCTTGGAATGTAATCAGCATTTTCAGTGAATAAATTTTCTGATTCATTACGCATATTGTCAAAATTACAGTTCATTTCAGTATCTGATTCACTATCTGAAGCTAGTATAATCTTTTCTGAAAAACAAATAAACATACATAAACTCACGCGAAGGCAAAGCCACTGAGTCTAAAATATATTATAATGCTACGTGTACGAGTAGTTATACGAACGTGCGATATTAAGTAGATAGATACCTACTAGTTTGTTGGTATTTCTGTTTAATAGTAAAATATTAGTCGGTAGGTGCTTACCTTTGGACATCGCTGTCTACTAACAATGGCAGTTTTGTGGGTCAGATCAGTCAAAAACACTCATAAAATTGTATAAGTGTAAGTACCTTTTATAATTATATTTTAATTTATTTCGGAGGATATCCAGTTAACTTATAAAAAATATTTTCTAAGGTAAACGTTAAGAGATATCTAACATACACCGGGAAATCCCCGAACATAGATAATATGCGTATTACGTACCACAGACTAAAATCTACTGGACAGTCAGTGTTGCCAGATTTGTCAATTTATTTTCCCACTACGTTGTCTCGCCTTTCGGTGAAGAAAAGGCTTTGAAGATTTGTGACATACCTACCGTCCGCCATACGACTGTCCGGCAAATTTTAGTTTATGGTAAGTACGTAACGTAATAGCAAATCTATGATCGGGGATTCCCCGTTATATGTGTTTAGTAGGGAATTGGAAATTGCGTGGCAATATGTAGTTGACTGGCATTCATTTAGCTTCGGAGTGTTTGTATTAGTGGCATAATAAAGAAGTGTTGTTATTTTTTAAGTGAGTTTGGGACAAAAATGGGTCGTAATATAATTCGTTTGAAAATCGGAATAACAGTGTCTTTTGTAAATATTGTAACAAAATGTTTCGATATGCGAATGTTACTCGTATGCGGTCTCATATTGCAAATTGTACGAAATGTCCACAAGATATGAAAATTTTAAATGTTAGCTAGACAAAAGAAGCCGATTCGTGCATAAACTTGCCTTCTACTTCTTCCGCTGTGTCTTCAGAAGCAGATTGTTCCGTTAATAAAAAAGACGTCGATAAATTGATCGCCTTAGCAACTACAGTATCAGGATCTCCTATCTCTTGGGTAGAACATGCATTATGGAAAAAAGTATTTTCTGCTTTAGCGCCATCCTACACATTGCCAACACGAAAAACTTTAACAACTTACGTGGATAACATTTATGATGAAATGAAAAAGAGTCAAGATATTAATTTGAAATCTCTTTCGATACTTCTTCTATCTTCAGCTAGATGGCTGGTCCAATATAAAAAATGAAGGTATTATACATTTTTTAGTCTCCACACCTGCTCCTTTACTCGTAGACTTTGTAAACACGCTTGATAATCGTCATACATCAGAATACTTGACCACAGAGATTTTTAAAGTGATGAATCATATTGGCCCCGAAAAGTTCTTTGTGTTAATAGGTGATAACGCAAATAATGTTCAAAGAGCTCTGTTGAATGTGAAAGAATTATATCCACATATAATCACATACATTAAATTTATTGGCAGATGACGTTCTAAAGATTAATGTGATTAAAACTATAATGAAAATGATAGTCGATGTAGTAAAAGAAATAAAATACAGTCAAGTACTCTCGTCACTTTTTACTAAAATTTCAATTGAAAAAAACTGCAACAAAAAATTGAAGCTACCTGTTAAAACTAGATGGAGCAGTGTACATGATACGCTGCAAGTGATGAAATTTGTCAAACCAGCAATGCAAACGTTGGCGGTGCATGAACGAGCACAGTTGTCGTTAGAAAACAAATCACATTTATTAGATGAAAGATTTTGGACAATGACAAATGAAGTTGCTGCAATTGTAGAACCAATCGCTGTTAGCATCTCCCAACTAGAAGGTAACGATATTTTAATTCAGAAAACAGTTTCAGTGTGGAATACCTTAAAATTAAAAATAACAGAAGTTTTTGCTCACACCAATATTATCAATGAAGAAGAAAAGCAAACTCTGCTTGACAAAGTTGAATCCAGAAAAGGAACAGTTGTAAAACCTATCCATTTTGCTGCATGTTTGCTAGATCCTAAGATCTGTGGTGATAACTTAACTAGGGAAGAAGATGCTGCAGCAATGAATTTTATCGATGAACTAGCAACGTACTTAAATATTGATAATATAATGGCGGAAGTTTCCGATTTTAAATCAAAATCTAACTTTTGGAGTCAAAGATTTGTGTGGTCGCCAGTAAATAATGTCACCCCCCTTTCTTGGTGGCAAGGCATATGTAAATTTACGAAACTGAGAAAAGTGGCTGAAGTTATCTTCACGGCTCCTGTAACGTCTGCCACATGTGAACGTTCTTTTAGTACAATAAGTGGAATTCACACAAAGAAGCGTAATAGACTGCTGACGGAGCGAGCTGAAAAAATGGCTTTTATTGCATATAACTGGAATATCGAAAATAGAAATAATGATGATTTGTATATTCACAATAATCAAGAGGACGATATCAGTCCACCAACTGAAGATTTACTGTTTGTAGATGCAGATAATGTACAAAATGTTGATGACGAATTCTTTTATGATGATCATGATTCAGATTTGGATTCAGATTAATCTTGAGTGACGTAATTATATATGTTTATGTGTAAAATAAACCATTGACCATGAATCTGTATTAAAATATAACTTTGCACATTTGTTTTTTTTTTTAAACAACATGTAAAGCCATTAAATCCTTTGAATTTCAACTTATTATGAACTATATTTTATTAACTATTTCATTTAAACTAATAATTTCGATAAAAAGATATATTTCCATTATTTTCCCAATTTTTCAATTTTTCAGAAAAATAAATTGAAAAATTTCCGAGTTTTGAAATTTTTCGGAAAATTACCCATCACTAATCTAGGGGGCAGATGGATATGTCTCAAAGAGTTTTATTTTTGATATGTAGTTTCCCTTATAAGATGTCTAATGTCTTTTTCTGCTAGAGTAAGGTCATAAGTTGTTATAAATACACCGTGAATTTGTAGTCGTTTTGGAACCGAAAATCTTATACTCTATATCAATAATAGAATCGATTAAACTCATTATTTTAATAAAATAAAATGTATTTTTTAGAAACATTAAATTTAATGTAGTTTACGAGAAATAAATGGGAACTCGTAGTAACGCCACTCAATTTCACGTACTACGTTTACCTACGCGTCACTACGATCGATATCATTCATGTTTGACAACTTAAAAACATTTGCCAATAAAAACACAGAAATTGCCGCGCCCGCGCCGCCCGCCAATCCCCAGGCGCCGGCAGGGCGAGCGCGAGCGGTTTTTCCCGTCCGACTCTGGTGCAAGCGCACCCCGCACGCACACCTTCCCGCCCTTCAGTACTGCAGCAACTCGCGCGCGTAGGGGTCGTAACGTAATTATTCCTTGCCACGCGAAAATGAGTCGTCAATACGAAAATTCTAACGCTGAGTACTTGGCAATCAATGGTACAGCTGTATGCTGTTGCCAATTTCAATTTGGAAGAGGCCAGACGCTTATGCTTCCAGCCGGAGCATTTGAATGCGCTGCGGCTACGAGGAATTGAAAGTCCTCAAGTGCCATCCACTCCCACTATCTTGGCTGCAACTCAGCGCCTTCTCGACCATGGAGAATTCCGTACGCCGACTCATGCGCAAGGCCGAGGACGCCTTAATGACTCCACGGAGATCGAAGAGGATATTCTGGAGTACTTCGAGCGGAATCCGCGGCGAAGCACGAGAATGGCGGCTCAAGAATTTAATGTTAGCCAATACTTTATATGGAAAACATTAAATACCAATGGGTTACACCCTTATCATTTTCGTCGTGCTCACGTAATAAATAACAATGATGCACCAGCAAGGATCGTCCTATGTGAGTGGCTGTTGAATTATCCGAACGCGAACATACTGTGGACAGATGAGTCATTGTTTACTCGCGTGGGATTGTACAACGTGCACAATAAACATTACTGGACTCTTATAAACCCTCACTTAATACGGGAAGACCACCACCAAGTGAGGTTCAGTGTGAATGTGTGTGAATGGTATTGTAAACGACCGTTTAATAGGGCCTGTTTTTATTGAAGGTCATCTAACGGGCAGCTCGTATTTAGAAATGTTACGAACAGTAATAACCGCGCTATTGGAGGAAGTACCATTATCGATTATACACGATATGTACTACCAGCACGACGGCTGTCCCGCTCATTATGCAAGTTCAGTACGTGCCTACCTCAACAATGAGTTTGGCGATAAGTGGATTGGGCGCGTCGGTCCCGTGGCTTGGCCGCCGAGAAGCCCGGACTTAACGCCCCTAGATTTTTACTTGTGGTCGGAAATAAAAAGATTCGTGTATTCTCGTGAACATGAAAGTCGTGACGAGTTACGTAGTGCGATAGTGGACGCATTTGATAAAGTTAAGTTAAGTTAAGTGATAGAGACACATTAAGAAAATTTAAAGACAATGGTATCAAACGTGCTCGTTTGTGTATTGAACGTGGCGGACTTCATTTCGAGCAGTTGCCTCGATACAGGGAAGTGTAAATAATTTGTAAATAAACTGTCCATAGATACGTAAGTTGATTATTTTGTAAATAGCTCCAATTTTTTAAATACGCCTGAAATACTCAGAGTTCCTTCACCCTGTGATTATTTTTATGACATAATAAATAAAGTTAGCTATTTATCGAAGAGTAATGTTCAGATAAAGTATTTCCGACGGTCCTCAGCCCGTGTAAAGTATGAAGGAGAAATTGGAGTATCCATTTACGTATTAATTGTGATTGCACACTGCACTGCATTTCACAATGCAGGTTTTTCAGATAACGCATTGCCTCGTATCAGCTGATTTTGGCTCTATTGAACTGCGATATGCCTATTATCAATTTCGTAGTTATTACATTTACTTAATTTTATTAATACTTGTGTAGTCACTAGTTTTTAAATCGCGCGTAGGACTCGGGCGGGATACACGTGGCTCTTTTGCGTCGATCTGTGTAGGCATCAGCTGATACACGTAGTTATCGTGCGTCGTTCATAAGTACCTACGCGACTGAGTGGCGACGCCGGCCGCCGCCGACGACGGTTCGCAGCCGCGCGAACACGTGTGCATGCGTTTGTGAATGAATTGTCTGTGCGTTACTACGATCAAACTCGAATAAGTGAAAAATATTATTTATATTCCAACTTTTTTACTATACACAGTACAATTAATTTACTATTTTTTATTGATACTACTAATTATCCTAAGTTACCACGTTTCGGTTCCAAAACGACTATAAATTCACGGTGTATAATAATAACCTATATATTTTTCCGATTAAATAAGATATTAATAAAATAGTATTTTTTTCTTCTTAATATGTCAACCATTAATGCATTTACCTTATTAAATATTAATATAATTCAGTAAAATATGATGAATTGAGAATGACCAATATTTTTGCACGGAACTGTACGTGCGCGAACTTTACCCCACCACGCCGACTAATGTTCAAGATGTTTGCCGGCATCTGTACGCCACGAGCAAGATGGCCGGTCGCTTAGGCACATTCGGTAAGTAATCTAAAAATTATAATTGAATCATCCGATTTTTCGTAATAACTTGAATTGATTTGTACTGATAAAGTATCCACGTAACTAATAAACATATTATTATTTCATAAGGTCATCAATTCTTTACTTTCAGAGCAGAAACTTTTCAATGTCATATTGGTACAACTATATAATAGACATGTATCATCTTAAAATGTACCCATATTTGCAATAATAAATTGATATGATTTGATTTGATTTGGTATTACAAGGGAGCTCAATCCGAACTATGACTTATTGTTTATGTCATATATATGTCGGAGCGCGAGACAGAGGCGCCACGCTTAGTCGGTTGAAGAAATAATTTAACATTGTAATTTTATGAATTTGTTTACGTTCAGAAACGTGTTTGTGTTACTATAAAGACAAACTACTCTTTTGATTGGTCGCGTCAAGTTATTTAACTTGGGTGTAGTCGATACTCGGCTGGCAAATGGCAACATTATTTTGAGTGAACGTAACCATTTGCGTTACCGACTTGACGGGGCGACGGGGGCCGCGCTAGAAAGATGGCGAATGTTTGTTTTGGTTTCAATGGTGGAGCGGACCAATTTTGAGATACTCAATACTCAATACATTTATTGCACTCCACAAGTTAAATAGATGTTACAATGGTATAATATAAGAAACATGTGTGGGCCTTGTCGGCACGGCAAGATGTAGGAGAGAGGAGGAAATTTTACATATTTTATTATTTACATATTTTACTTATAAATAATAAATAATAATAAAAAAATAAAAAATAAAATCTCTTTATTTCAGTTTCTCTTTTTTTTTTAGGCCCATAATATTGTTAGTAGTACAACTTAAAAAACTTAAAAACTATGTTAGTTAAATGTGGAAATTAATTGAATTTAAGTACTTACCACCCTCTGGGGCCCCGGGCACACGCACTAGTGCTTGAACCCAGTGCCACAGAAGGGGGCTGTCCAGCTTGTGGCTAAGCACGTTCAGGATGGTGTTGGCACTCCCACGCGTACGGAACATCAGCGAAGCGATGCGGCGTCGCAGCACAGTGTGAAAGCCATCTGTGTGCGCGTGCGCAAACATCGCAGACGCACTACAGCAGCGCGGGAGCAAATGCTTATGATTGATATTTATTGACTATTATAATATATAGGGCATTTTATTAAGGTGCGCTTACTATAGTTAGATAGATATATTACTATAATTATTTTTATTATATGGTATTCTATTATATAATTATTATTATATTATTTTATTTATATGTTTTAATATTTTTATTAATTATATATTATTGTAGATTATCATTATTATCAAAGTTTGTACAAAAGAAAAGGAATTAAATGTCCCAGATATTATTATTATCTACTGGTACTGTAGCGCGAGTGGTATGTTCGCGGACGCGCACGTGGACGGCTTTCACGCCGTCATACGGAAGCGAAGTGCCTCTTTAATGGTGCGGGTGCGCGGCGGCCCCAGCGCCATCCTGACCGCGTGCACTACTCGGTGGGACTCATTACTGTTGAGGCATTGGATAGGCCTTCACGCGAAAGCAAGTGCCTGACTCATTATCTTATTGTATTATTTAATTTATTATGTTTTCACTACCACTAGGTTAAGAACATTGTAACTAACAAATTATGGAAGAAATTCTGAAATAAATTTTATTATTATTATATTATTATTATTATAAATGTATGTCATGTTTGTTTATATATTATGTTTTTATTTGTATTTATGTTATTATTAGGTATACTATTATAAGTAATTATTTAAATTTCCATTTATTATGTTTCATATACATTTATCATTTAGGTATTCATTTATATGGTAGTAAAATTTAGTTAATAGGAAGTGTTTTAATTTTTTTATAAATATACTGTCTTTAATTTCATTTTTTATTTGCGGGGGTAGCTTATTATATATTTTTATCGACATGACATGTGGACTAGATGAGTGCATTTTAAGACGGGAGCTTGGTAGGTTTAATCTATTTTTATGTCTTAGTCTCTGGTTTTTGTCTTCTTGTGTTGTATAGAAACTTTGGTGACTTCTAACAAACTTACATATTTCTAAAATGTATAGGCTAGGTAGCGTTAATATTTTGTGTTCTATAAAGTAGTAAAAGATAGCCAGCCCTGTGTCGAATTCACCGCGCTACCAATAGTAATCCGTTTGTGTTTTAACTATTGTTCAAGTTTATTGTAATACATATTGTGATTAATTACGAGAAATACAAATCTGAAGATTCGTTACAACGTTTCATTTCAAAGTTACCGCCATGGCAGAGCCAAGTAATATCGGCTCTCCGTCATATATATTACATTGGTACTCAATGACTTCTTTTTTACAGCCTTACGCGAAGATGAAATTTTAGTACGCCTCGAAGAATCGGACATTGATATCTCATATGCTGATGAAAATGAAGATACTTCTTATGCACCTAGACCTGAAGAAGACCAGGAATCAAGTACTTCATCTTCCAGCTCTTTAGATGAGGAAGTGGCTTCACAATCGGAGGTTATTCTGCAATCTCCTGTAGTGGAGAGAGGACAGAGCCGATGCCGACGCCGCACTCGCCCGTATGGACGTAGAGGGCGTACTAATAATCGTGCAAGTACGCGTCAACCAGCAACACCTATCTCTGATGGATGGAATGGTCAGTTTGAACATTTTGGGATTCCATTTTATCAACCCATATAAAAAAGTTGAGACAGAGTCATGGTCACCAGAATATTATTTTACGCAATATATCAGTGACGACATATTGAACGAAATGGTATCTGCTACGAATCAAACCAACATACTAGGTTTAACACTCAAAGAACTAAAAGTATTTTTTGGTATTCAGATGGTAATGAGCGCTATTAACCTCTGATGTGCCGGAACGTAGGTCTACTCATTAAAATGTATTACCGTAAACTTCCGGCACGTAGATCCACGTCGCAATTTCGACATTCCAAAATAGTATTTTTTACGATGAAATACTGTTTAAAATTGCTTAAAAAGGATATGAGAATGAGAAGATGAACGTATGAACCGGAAACAATTGTTTAATGATTTAGTGAATAAACACTCACAAAACTTTTTCGTAACGTGTTTGTACGTGTTGTGTGTTGAAGAGTTTTTTGTGAAAATCCTTGGGTTAAACTACAGTAAAGTAAGTAAGGTCAGGCGGGGCAAGCGCGCCGACGGGGTAAGCGCACCTTCATTAAAAATATCGAAAACCACTGATATTAGACAGCTAACGACATCTTACATTTATGCAACAAACAAAAAAATTGTTCCACTTTAGACTACAGATGTCTCTGTTCACCATAACTTGATGTATCCACCATTTTAGTTTTAGTGTCATTTAAACCTGTTACCAGAGATGAACACCTGTTATTAATCCCCTTAAATCTAAAATATTTTACGTGTTATGGCAAACCAATGAGGTGAGTACAGAATTTATTTGTTTTTCTTTAAATCTATGTCTGTATTTTAGTCCTAGATATGGAAATATTTTTTTTATAAAGAATTTAAAATCTTAACCTCAAAATAATCAAGTGAGGCAAGCGCGCCTAACTTTTTTGTAGTATGGCGCGCTTCCCCCAAAGCAGAAGTTGTCAACTCTCATGATTCAATGCAATGTTTTTCTATATTAAGAACCTGTCTAGATATGCTTATAGTAAAAGCATCGTAATAAGAACTATAAATTGTTTTTAAATATTTTATTTTCTTGGGATTTGCTTTGGGGACGCTATACCAGGTGTTTAGACAAATGGGATATAATATATTTGAATATATCCTAATATTACGTTTGTGTGCGTGTGTTTTAAAAATTTCATTAATTTGCAGCTGAGTTAAGTAAAGTATAACATTTAAGATTATTGATCTTCGTTTAAAATATTTTATTATTACACGAATAAGATATTAAAAGTAATAGTCATAACTTATGAACGGATGGGCATTTTTGTCTACGAGTAAATTATTTGAGTGAACATTAAATAGGACATTTGTTCGGATACCCGGTATAAAATTCATTTAAAGTTAGTGCTAACAGTAAATCCATAGTACTTGTAATTACCTTTGTTCGGTACTTTATGCGCGCTTAGGTGGTCCTAAGCTTGTTAATCGGGAGCAATAATTGAAGTCAAGCTACTTCGCAATGAGACTCTGGATGGGTGGCCGGCAAATCATTTTTCTGGCTTTTATTATTCAACATCAGTCATTAAGCCATGTCAGAGTCCTTCAGACTGAGCCTGAACAACTCTGACACGCCTGTTGCCCACAGATCTTTCGACGAAAAGACGCAGTTTTACAGCTGCCGTAAAGTGCACGCCGGATGAGTATGGACTCATCTGGTTGTGAACTTTACGGTAGTTGTCCAACAGTATAAGACAGAAGTATAAACTTACTACAACTAGCCCTAAAATTCTTTTTCAGATGGTTCGTACTTACCAAAGAAAAACCGAAAAGCCATCTTGGTCAAAAGAAACTTTATGTCAGGCAGTTGAAGCTGTCCGATCAGGCTTATCTGGGTATGAAGCAGCTAAAACATATAGCATACCTCGTAAAACGATCATGGATCACGTGACGGGTCGAAGGGGCCAGAAATCATCTACACAAGGTAGACCACCAGCCTTATCGGCTGATATTGAAACGGAGTTAGCTAACTGTTTACATATAATGGAGAGGCACGGCTTCGGGTTAAGTCGAAAAGAGGTAATAGAACTGGTCGGCGAGTATGTTAAGAAAAACAAAATAAGTACACCATTTACCAATGGCATCCCTGGAAACGATTGGTTTTCTAATTTTATGACTCGACATAGATTGTCAATAAAAAAACCTCAAGCAGTTGAGATTGCCCGTAAAAAAGCGGCTGACCCGTTCATAATACAAGAATTTTACGACATTGTTGAAAAAGTTATTAATGAACTAGAGCTTGAAAATAAACCAGAGAGAATTTATAATATTGACGAAACAAGCTATTGCAGTGACCCTCAAAAAACCAAAGTGGTCGGCTTAAAGGGATATCCTTCAATTAGAACAACATCGTCAGCTGGTAAAGCAAACACAACCGTCTTGGTTGCCAGCAATGCAGCTGGAGGCAAAGGGCCTCCATTTATAATTTTCAAGGGTAAGCATGTGTGGAGTACATGGACTTCTGAGGAAGCATATCCTGGCACTTTGTATACTGCGACATCCAATGGTTGGATTGAATCCGACGCTTTTGCAGAGTTCATGACAAAAAGTTTCATTCCCATGGTCAAAGATGAGAAAGAGCCAACGCTCCTAATTTATGATGGTCATAGCACTCACGTGCAATTGGCTGTGGTCGAAAAAACAAAATAATATCACCATCATAAAATTGCCACCACACTCAAGCCACCTGCTTCAACCACTTGATCTAAGCGTATTCAAACCGTATAAAGACGCCTGGGATCAGGAAATGGTTAAATGGCAGCGCACACATAAGGGCGAAAAGTTACCTAAAGAACAGTTTTCAGCGATAGTGGGAAGAGTTTGGCAAAATATGAATTCCAATATTATAAAAAAGGGTTTTGAAAAAAGCGGAATCTATCCGTTTAACAGAAATGCTGTACCGGAACATAAACTAGACCCAGAGGCCCTAAAAAGATGGAAAAACACCATGAAAATTTATTGAAAGAACAAACACTCGCTTGTAGCTCTCCATTAACCTTAACCAAATTATGCCTGAATAAAATTAATTGTTTTATTAAATTAAACACGATTACAGTTACCATTTTGCCAAATGTCCGTAATTCTAAGTCTTCAGAGAAAACATCTTTCGAAGATTTATTAATACAATCTACAAAACAGTCGCAGACTGCCAATGTCAAGAGAAAGAATGTAAAAATTTCCGCAAGTGCAGAGGTGATAACGCATCAGGACGTCATTGAAAGATTGAAACAGAAAGAAGATGATAAAGCTAAAAAAGAACAAGAAAAAGAAGAAAAACGAAAGCAACGAGAGCAAAAAAAGAAAGATATAATAAATAAAAAAAATGAGAAAAAAGAAAAAGTGAAACAAAGTCAGGCAAAGAGTAAAAACATAAGACTAACAAAAAACAAACAACACATTACTGGCCCGCCAAAGTCAGTAGCAACTCTTACTGAAATTATACCACCTAATATAGACTTGAACGTCTGTGAACCAATTTATCTTTTACAAAACGATTCTTCAATACTTAATTGTCTTGCCAGCTCCTCAAAATCACCATTTTATAGCATATTTCAAAACCGAAAGTTGCTATTTTAGAAGACAGATATTTAAAAGTTGATGAAAAACTGACCAAAGATGTTTTTACAGGATATAAAATGAAACGACCAGCAGACTTTACTTTACAGGTTACTGATGACATACATACTGTTAAAAAAATAAAAAATGAAAGACAAAACATCAAAATAAAAAGGAAAAAAAAGCAAAAGAAAACTAAGAAAGAAGAAGATTTAGAAGAAGACAGTGACTTTACGATTCATGATTCAGATGTTTCAGATATGGACCTAGAAAGTTACCGTAATATTTACTTATCAGAACATAACTCAGATGAAGAAAACGTATATATAGATTTTGGGCTCACCGATATAGAGTATTTTGAAGAGGCATCAAACAAATTAAAGGAAGGTGATTGGGTTCTAGTCAAGTTTTCGGCAAAAAAAAGTGTAAAACATTATGTTGGGCAAATTATTAATATTAATGACGACATTCCAATGATAAAATACGTACGAAAAATACAAACAAAACAAAAAGGTTTGCTTTTTGTCTATCCTAATGTGGACGACATATGTGACTTGAGACATGTTGCAGATATTGTGTCAGTTTTGCCGAAACCCACGATAACACGTCGTGGCCAAATATCATTCAGTATTAATATCGGTAAATTTAATTTACAGTAAGAGCAGTTATAAAATAATAATATTTTTGGAGATTTGTTTTATAATTTTTGTTAAGTCTTTTGGATGATAATTATAATATGGTCCAAACGATAACTAAGATTACGATTGTACTGAGTGTATAAAGTATTACTAGTTTTTTAAGTACTTACATTACTGTCATTAGCTTTTTTGTTATTTTTTATTTGATTTTAACGTGTCAAGTTGTAAATTCTTAAGCTAAACAAAGACTGAAAATATGTTTTTATTTTACCTTGTAAGTTCTTGTGTGCCATCCACTTAATTACTACTTAAGTATTTTCATCCTAGCGCCAAAGAAACATTGTTACCTAATGTTATATTTAAAAAAAAATAGATGTAGGTAATAAAGTCTATTTTGATTAATTAAAGACGTCTATTATTTCAGCCAAACTGACAAACATTTTTTTTTCTTAAATACAACAGTGTTTACTTTGTATAAAAAATAGCATTAAAGGTTTAGAACCCCTGATTACAAGTTTATGGCGCGCTTACCCCAAATTTATTATGAAAGCTGCAGTAGCCTATGGTACGAATAAATTAAAACGAACCCCAGAGTAATGCGTTTAGTTGTTTATGTTCGATTGACTACATTATCTGTTTTTCTGGAAAGGTACGATTTTAGCGTTTTTTTTTATATAGGCGCACTTGCCCCGTTTCCAGGGGCAAGTGCGCCTATGTCAATGTTTTCCAATTTCTTATAAAATATCATAAAAATGTTGATAGATTACATTGAATCGTCTTTTCTTGCAGCTACAACATACTAAACAATGTCAATTTAAAATATATACACTTATAAGTCAGCATTAAAGAAAAAAATCTTGCATGGAATTCATCTATGCAAAAAATATGGCGCCCTTGCCCCGCATGACCTTAATTCTTTGTTAATTAACATAAATAGGCTCTAAGTGATCATAGTCAGTCATTTATCTATTCGAAAGTTTAATGTTTATGTTTATTATTTATATTTATTTATTATGTTTATATATGAAAAATAAAGGAAAAAAAGTCATTCACAAAACCTACCTAGACACGATTTCGTATCAAATAACAATTTCTGCTTGTTTTACTTATTTATTCATACGTTATGTCGGATAATTGATATCTATTCAGCTAAATATAAAACGAAAATGTTTTGGAGCTGAAATGGCGGTTATTTCATGTATACCTACAAATAGCTCGTTTACCTCGCAAATACAGCGTGATCACAAAAATGCACAATAACTACCTACTTTCTTTTTGTTCAATTTTAGATCTCGATGCAATTATTGTTTCAGGAAAATGGTAGTTTATTTGGATATTGATCGTTATTTGAACAAACAAGATTTTCGCTTGTGTTTATTTGAATTTAAATGCCCATGGAAAGCTACCCACTTTATAAGAAAAAACAAATGTGTGTTATGCCTAAAATCGACAAATAAAAAGGCCCAGCCCATTTCATCATAAAAATTGACAATGTTAGCCAATTGTTAAATTACAAATGTTTTGGTGCAAATATTGCAGTTATGCTACTTACGAACATATCCTGAAGATGAATGCTATTATTGCGAATAGAAGTATTCTGGCGACGTGTTTCAATTAGTTAGACATTACTCATTAAAATTAAAATTTTTAAAATTAAATTATATAAATTTTTTTTTTTTTTAATTAAAATAAAAGACATTATTGTTTGAATTAAAGTGATTTATTTAAATTATACGAAACTTTATTTTTCAAATATCTTAACCCCAGTAATAACTTAATTTTCAAGTTGGTATATACAGGGTTACAGGAAAAGTCGTGCTAGATCCGTTAAGGGCGTGTAGTGCCCATCATTTCTGACTTATTTTACTATGAAACACCCTATCCTAAACTTAACCCTTTTCGAGATATTTGACTTTTAATTTTTTTATTGAAAATTGCCGATTTTTAGGCTACTAAATTTAATTTTGTTTATTTTGTGTGTCTTATTATTATTATTATTGCATTTTTACATGTGTAATAAGATGCTTTAAGACGTCAATCATTAAAATAGTGCATAAATTAATTGAAAAGGCCGTAGTAGACAAGTGAAAGGTATGAAATAAAAAAAAATATTAGAAAGTTTATTTTTCTCTAAGGGATATCTAAAAAAAATAGTATCACAGTTGGTCGGCAGATGTGTTTTAAAATATCTACGTTTCATCAGCTATCTAACGAGGTATAACAATCTAGGAATTGTAATACATTTCGTGGAAAAAATGTAGTTGGGACGCTCCAGGTAGCAGTTCTAACGGTCCCGCGCCTATTGTCCTTCAAGTTAAGACGCACCGTGCGAGCGAGACAAGTGACGATTTATGTAGGTGCGAATGAAACAAAAATATTGTATAGACCGGTAAGGGCTGGGAATACTACACGGGATATTGTTTTCGTTGTCAGTCTGCTTTTGTGCTTCGTACATAGTAGATGTGATATCGTTTTGCTCTTTTTCTCGACTTGGCTGTGATTCTGGACTATTTCTTGTGATTTGTGACTACTGTGCTTGTTAACCGGACTCGGATTTGTACTTGTGATACGGAAGTGTTGAAGATGACGTCCTACACACCTGAGGAATATGCTGATATGCTTATTTGTTACGGATACTGCGATTGTGTGTCTGCGCAAGCTCGCAACGAATACATAACTCGATTCCCTGGTCGTCGAGTGCCGGATGTGGCCGTTTTTGACAGAGTTTATCGAAGAGTTCGAGAAACTGGCTCTGTTTTGAGACGAAATATAGACATGGGAAGACCAAGAATTGATGACGACGAAGAACAGGACAATGAAATAGTGCAACGCTTTCGAACGGATCCGACTACTTCCACTAATATTGTTGCCCGTGATCTGGGACTTTCGCAATGGAGAGTGTGGTTTACAGTGCATACTGCTGGCCTATACCCGTACCATTACACGCCGGTACACACTATTGAAGAAGAAGACCCCGCGAGAAGGTTGGACTTCTGCAGATTTATGCTAAATGCTGACGTAGAAGACCCAGATTTTCTAAGAAATATCTTGTGGACAGATGAATCCAAATTTGATAAAGATGGCATAACTAACTATCACAACGCCCATTACTGGGCCCCAAAAGAACTAAGGAATCCCAATAAAAAAAGAGTGAAGGGGTCCCAACGAAGATTCAGCGTGAATGTGTGAATGGGCATTATCTCCAATCATTTGATTGGACCTTACTTTCTCCCGGACAATCTAAATGGGGAAAGTTACGAAAACTTTTTGAGAGGAGACTTGAGTGATTTGCTAGATGATCTGCCACTCAACTTGATCAGGGACATGTGGTTCCAACATGATGGCTGCCCTGCCCATTTCAGGAGAAGTGTCAGAGACTGGCTGGACACAAATTATCCTAACAAATGGATAGGACGAGGTGGGCCGTTGCCATGGCCAGCAAGAAGTCCGGACCTAACCCCCATGGATTTTCATGTGTGGGGGCTCATGAAAAGTCTTGTATACAGCAAGCCAAATCCAGTTTCGCCTGTGGAAGAATTAAGAGAAAGGATTGTGGATGCAGCAAATCAAATGAGGACAACGTTGACCACTGGAGTAGTGAAGACTGGTCTCCGTAGAAGGATGCGACAATGTATTAGAAACAGAGGTGCCCATGTTGAACATGAACTGTAGAGTAAGAAAAAAATGTGTGAAAACTGATTTAATAAATGACATTTCATGCTTACCTGTTGTTTTATTTTACTTTTTAGGGCTAAGTATTAATTTTCTGCTCCACTGTCACCTATGAAACTAAGTTTTTTTCATTGCATTTAAATAAAACCCTAGATTGTTATACCTCGTTAGATAGCTGATAAAACGTAGATATTTTAAAACACATCTGCCGAACAACTGTCATAATATTTTTTTTAGATATCCCTTAGAGAAAAAGAAACTTTCTAATATTTTTTTTAATTTCTTAACTTTCACTTATCTACTACGGCCTATTCAATTAATTTATGCACTATTTTAATGATTGACGTCTTAAAGCATCTTATTACACATGTAAAAATGCAATAATGATTATAATAAGACACACAAAATAAACAAAATTAAATTTAGTAGCCTAAAAATCGGCAATTTTCAATAAAAAAATTAAAAATCGAATATCTCGAAAAGGGTTAAGTTTAGGATAGGGTGTTTCATAGTGAAATAAGTCAGAAATGATGGGTACTCCACGCCCTTAACGGATCTAGCACGACTTTTCCTGTAACCCTGTATATAGATAACATAAATATATTAATAAAATGTTTGGATAGTCGCATGTTTGTGTAATAAATTCTGTTTTGTAGATGGATGTAGAATGTACCAATATCATGGAAGGACCGGCAACACCGCCAAGATTAATTCCAGCCTTAGTGGTTAATAGATCGCCCAATAGAAGTCTGCAGACAACCAACGACTGTATTTTACTACAGGAGACTGCATCAGGATTCATACAATCGTACCTCTCACCTACTGTCCCAGTACTAAAAATATTTTCAGGGAGCAAATTGAAACCGATGTTTTGATGGAAACTGATTCTACTAATGTATGTTAATGTAAAAAGGTAAAATATAAATGTAGTGAATGTGTTTTGAGAGAAATAATACAAATTTAAATATTCAATTTCAGATACCTGATCAATACCACGACCCTCTTCTACCTCAAAGTCTTGCAGAAGCATTAGCTGTTGATTCGGGGAGTGAAAATGATGAAGAGGATGAAGCAGACTATACTGAATTGGAGATTTTACAAATGTTAGAGGGGAAATAAATGAGGACGAAGAAGTGGCTCCAGACACCGAGGTTATAGACGAATTGACGTGGTCTGACAATTTCGAAACGTTTACGGCAGTAGAAGAAATTTTCAGTGATCAGCCTGGACCTATGATAAACTCGACCAATCCTTTCGAGTTATTCTCCACTATATGGGATCGTGGAATCATGGAGAAAATCGTGCGCGAAACGAATGAATATGCGTGGCAGACGATCGTATGCGCTACTGAAAATTCCGAAATACCTCCTAAATCAAGATTACATGATTGGTATCCAGTGACCGTGGAAGAATTGTACGAATTCTTCTCGATCTTAATGTACACTGGTCTTTGTGATAGGGGAAGATTGGACGAGTACTGGACCACTGGTATTTTAGGTATGCCTGAGTTCCGGAAAATAATGAGTAAGAATAGATTTTTAATAATTTTACGTTTTCTACATTTTGTTGATAACTATGATCTTGACGTCAATATACGAGGAACTGAGCGCAAGGCAGCTAAAACCTATAGTCGAACACTGTTGTCTAAAATTTCAAGAAATGTACAAACCACAACGACATGTAAGCCTTGATGAGTCGCTCCTGCTTTGGAAAGGAAGATTAAGCTGGATTCAGTGCGTCCGGTCCAAAGCAGCGCGATTTGGTATAAAATCTTACGAATTGCGTAAAGCGGAGACAGGTTACCTTCTAAAATTTTTGCTTTATACTGGTAAAGGTACGTTATCGTCAGAACCGGTTAATAATAGCTTTACTGGAGCTACTTCAAAAATCGTACTTAAATTAATTGAGGGTTATCTTAACAAAGGGCACTGCTTAGTTATGGACAACTTTTATAATTGTGTATCACTAGCACGATTTTTGAAGCAGAATGGTACCGATGTATTAGGAACCCTAAACAGGCGAAGGAATGATACTCCTCTTAAGATCAAAGCTTTAAATGATAGACGTATGCAGCGCGGGACAATTGTAGCAAGACACAGTGGCAATGTTAGCGTGTTAGCATGGAAAGATGTAAAGCTGGTGACAATGATTTCAATTTACCATAGACCTGACACAGAACCAGGTCAGAGAGCAGGTGTCGATATAGCCAAGCCAACGTCAGTCCACTGCTACAACAAATACATGGGTGGCATTGATTTGAAAGATCAGAAGCTATCCATGTATTTGTTGGAGAGGAAACGTGGAATGAAATGGTATATTAAAGTGTTCAGACGTATGATCAATTGCAGTATTTTAAACTGCTACATAATTTACTGTGCAATTTCCCGCAATCTAGATCAAAATAAACTAGATCACAGACAATTTCGTTATGCTCTTGCAGAAACTTTGTCTAAGCAACACCTTTCCATACAACGCATCAGACCGCCTGCTATGAACTCGGATCTAGATATTAGATTAGATGGTATCGATCACTTCCCCGATCACCACGAGAATACTGATCGTGCTAATAATCAGCGAATACGTTACAAACGGGGACGTTGTGTACGATGCCGTCTAATTAAAACACGTTCCGAAAGTAATGTTGTTTGTACCAAATGCCAAGTATTTCTTTGTATTGGTGAATGTTGGCGTATTTATCATACTAGGTAACACTTATCGTCCATATGATATTTTTTTTTTAATATTTGTATATATATATTGTATGAATATCGTGAGAAGCAAAAAATAAGGAAAAACGTTTTAAGCTTGCCAAGTTCACGAAAAGGGGAACTTGCCAAACCTTTTTGAATACAAACATTTTTGGAACACTGTAAATCTTAGGCAGGAAGCGTATATCTACGCCAAAGTAACTGTGCCGGAACGCAGATCTACGCTTCTACGCTTTATACTTATTTTTTTGTATTTTTGTGACATTTCTGTGTAAACGTGTTAAATTATTATAAAATTATAGTAAAGAATAGATAAATAATATATATATGCCAATTTTATTGCAATTATGGATCAAGAAACCTACTTTTTTGATGACTTTAAAAAAAAACGAATGCTTATAAATTACAGAACACGATACTGTAATCAAAACTATACAAAAATAAAGTTTAATTCTTTATCTATCATAAATAGTTATAAGAATCATATGGATTCCATTCAAATACCTTAAAATATAATAATTGAGGCGTGCGGTGCACGCGCCATTTTACTACGCGGCATACAAGTGACGTGACCTGTCAGCGATACGTTATTCCGGCCTCAAAAATTAGGAATTGAAGTAATAAAAAGAGCTATGACACGCAATAGATATTTTAATATAAGGAATAGTCTAAAAGTAGTATTTGGTGGCGATGTTTCAGATAAAAAAAACAAAAAACAAGATTATGTAAGGTAGATCCACTTTTTCAATCTGTATTACGAGGCTGTCACGCACAAGAAAAACCAATATAACTAAGCATCGATGAGATGATTATACCGTTTAGCGGCCAGTGTGGAATACGACAATATTGTCCAGGAAAACCCAACCCCGTTGGCCTGAAAGTTTTCGTGTTTGGCAATCCTCGAGGCATTGTTTTAGACATGCTTCCATATCAGGGCGATACTACTTGTCCGGAATTGATACAAGAAGGATATACTCTTGGTGAAGCTTCTATTCTCAGTCTCTGTAAAACTTTTGCGATATGTCACCACATTTATTTCGATAGATATTTTACCACTGTAAAATTGGCTGACATATTGCTGCAAAAAGGGTTTCACGCAACTGGCACTATACAAAGAAAACAGAATTTAAAAAAAACTGCCAGCTCTCTTATGAAAAAGCCTTTGCAAAGAAGGAGAGAGGATATTCTGAAACAAAATGTAGAAGTGACAAATTAGTGAACATAGTTCGCTGGCTGGATAACAAACCGGTCATCCTGCTATCCACAATTTACTCAAACGATAATAATGATCTTTGCCGTAGATGGTTTAAGAAAAAGAAAGTCTACGAATTTGTATCTAGGCCAGAAACTGTAAAATCATATAATCAGTACATGGGTGGAGTGTATATGGCTGATCGCTTGCTGTCCGTATGTCCCTCCAGATCACGGACCAAAAAATGGACGATAAGATTTATAAATCACATGTTCGATTTGGCAGTAAGTAATGCATGGCTTTTGTACAAACAAAAAGAAAGTGAAATAGGAGTAAACAAATATAAAATACCACAGTTACGCAGTTTCAAACTGGATCTAGGTACCAGAATAATCGAACAGAACACTTTATCATCGGATTCCGAAAGTCTTGAAGAGAATTAAGAATTGCAGGCTAAGCACAAGAAAAGAAAAGTTATAGTAACACCTATACCATCGGAAACAGTAAGATATCACAAGGCTGAACATCTAATCGATTATAGTAACAAACAAAAAAGATGTCGCAATCCACGACGACGGCGTTTTGCACTAAATGCAATATATTTTTATGTAGCACACCAAATAGAAACTGCCACCTTAGATTTCATAAAAAATAGTTTGGCATCTCTTTAATTTTTAAGAAGTTGGTTTTCTTTTAGAAGATTTTCATTGCGTATTGTCATCATAGTTAGTGAGAAGCTTGTAGGGACACATTGTATAGGTGTAGTATTATCATGCTGACCATGCTATTATTACTTCAAGTTAGTTAGCGTACAGCCAAGGCAGTCGTTTGTCACACCGAACCGTAGACGCACGTAGGTGAATATATTACCTACTGTGCAATACCATCTTTTATTTCCTATATCCCCATACACTGAGTAGTGACACATTAGTACAATATATTAGCAGTAACTCTTACATTGGTGACCCCAGTGAACAATTATAGTGTATTTGGTGGTTTTAGAGGGTTTAGTTACGGTTCGTGTGTTCGTCGTGACTCATATTATATCACGAGATGTTTCCCACGCAAGCGGTATCCGTGTCTGCGCAGCCCATAGATCCCGTTAAATCAGAGGCTATCGGCGTAGATAACACCTTGGCCTCTGTGACGGTGTCGTCGAGGATTCCTAAGTTCTAGGTAGATAAACCACACCTATGGTTTATTCAGTTCGAAGCCAGTGTTTTCACAGAAACTCAGTGACGCGGCCAAACAGAACCTGGTTGTCACGAAGTTAAGAAAGAGCGCAATTGAACAGGTCAGCGACTTGCTATTGAATCCACCAGCAGATAACAGGTACGGCAGCTTAAAGGAACGGCTTTTGCAGGTGTTTGAGGCGAGCGAGGCTCGTCAGTTCCAAAAATTGCTTGGCGAAATGGAACTCGGAAGTCAAAAGCCTTCGCAATTATTACGGCGCATGCGAGACCCAGCCCGTAATAAGATTCCAGACGAAATACTAAGGATCATGTGGTCGGGACACCTACCATCATCGGTAAGAGCGGTGTTAGCTGTTACCGAGGTTAAAGATTTAGAGAGTTTAACCATCGTAGCCGATAAAATAATGGAAATGACTCGGCCGATTGATGTGGCTGAAGTGTCTGTTTCTACACTCGCGTGCAAGTAAATCGACTCAAGTCTCAAGTGCGCATAAAAAGTGATATAACTAAAAAATTACTTATTTTACCTCTATATAATGTTTTACATAATTAAAGCCTAGTAATTAGGCTTTCAAATGGTAGCATAATATCAGTAATTTAAATAAACACTTGTACTTAGAATGCAACTGAACGCAACCTCCCATAAACTGCTCAGCGCTCTATACACAACTTGCGCGACACAACCCCCTATAAAAACCCTCTGTAATCGTTTTTCCTTATCAGTCGCTCATTAGACGCTGACCTGAACACGTCTCTGCAAATTAAAGCCGTCATTTGAAGAAAATTATGGATACAACACCTGAAGAAGCCGCTCAAGTCGTTGCCCTATTGCAAGAAGGGTTGAACCAGCGAGAAGTCGCTCGTCGTTTGAATATGAGTCAGTCCGCTGTCTCGAGAGTATACAGAAGGTTTCAAGAGACTGGTGCCTTCACTCGGAGGCCTAATACCAGCCGACGCCGGTGCACCTCGGAGCGTGACGACCGGTTTTTAGTCTCGACCTCTCTCCGAAATCGACACCTTACCGGCGTAGATGTGCAGCAGGAGCTACGTCAAGTTCGCGGGGTGACTGTCAGTCAGTGGACAGTTAGAAGAAGGTTGAAAGAAGCTAACCTTACTCCGAAAAGACCCGCTACAGGCCCGAAGTTGACCACAGCTCATCGTCAAGCACGCCTTCACTTTGCTCGAGAGCATTTGGATTGGAGCATAGAGCAATGGCAGTCAGTCCTGTTCACAGATGAGACGAGGATGTGTCTCCATGGCAGCGACAGGAGAGGTCGGGTATACCGTCGTCCCGGTGAAAGGTTTTCACAGTGCTGCTTTGTGGAAACCGTTGCATATGGTGGCGGATCTTGCATGATGTGGGCCGGAATTTCCTTAGAAGGCAAAACGGAGCTTGTTTTCGTTCCTGGGGGAGGCCGGGGAGGTCTGACCAGTGATCGTTACATTGAAAATGTTCTACTGGATCAAGTTGTCCCTTATCAAGGCTTTATTGGGGAAAATTTCATCTTGATGCATGACAATGCCCGATGTCACACTGCTCGGGCCACACGTGATTTCCTGAACGAAGTTGGAATTCACACTATGCATTGGCCAGCGCTCAGCCCCGATTTAAATCCCATTGAGCACATATGGGACGAGCTCAAAAGGAAAGTTAGAGCGAGGAATCCAGCTCCGACAAACATCAATGAGCTCAAGACTGCGTTGGTAGAAGAGTGGGGTCGAATACCACAATCATCCATTAAAAAGTTGATAAGGTCGATGAAGAATCGCATGAGAGCAGAGATCAGAGCTAGAGGAGGAAATACCAAATATTGACACGAATAAATTTTTTATTTTACGCACATTTTGTTTCATTTAAACACAATAACCCCATACTGTGAAATTGTATGAATTTTCAACATTTTTTACATTATCATTGGCATTAACCTTTTTTACTAAACTACTGAATCGATTTTCATGCAACTTACACCATTTTAAAGCTCAATTACTAGGCTTTAATTATGTAAAACATTATATAGAGGTATAATAAGGCATTTTTAAGTTATATCACTTTTTATGCGCACTTGAGGCTTGAGTCGATTTACTTGCACGCGAGTGTAGTTCCACGTGGCAGTCGGATGGTGTGTCCCAGATAGATAAGCTGACCCAAGAAGTTCAAAAGCTGAGCCGTAAAAGCAGAGCGGCACAAAAGAGTTATAGGAAGAATGACTGGAACTCTAGACGGTGCGACAGAAGTCCAGAGAGGGCCGTAGCCGTAATAACCCGGACTGGTTATGCTTTTACCATTTCCGTTATGGTAATAAAGCGGCGAAATGCATTGACCCATGCAACTGGGACAAAAAGAAAAAGCATTAATAATATCATAAAAATATCATAAAACTGTAAAATTGTAATTGAATAAGCTAAACAAACTATGGTTTAATATTAAAAAAATACATTTCTATTTTTGTTTTATTTTTTAAATATTTTTAATTCAACATTTGCCAAAACATGTTTAATAATTGGATTGTATATACATACATTCGAGATACTACGTGCCAAATTTGAGCTATTTATTTCAATTAACATAAAAGTTACAGATTTTTGAGACGGTACGCACGGATCTGGCCCATAGTGCGGCGCGGTGGCGGAGGCATTAGCTAGCTAACCGGCGCGGGGTGAAGACAGAGTGCGTGCACGGCGAGCCGATATACATTTATTGATCAATGCTAATTATTCATACTAAAACTAAGTGATACTTAAAAAGTGAACACTACACTGATGATAGGTTATTGGGAACGGCCCTAAGTATAAAATAGTAGGTCAATTACTTTAACGTCAACGCGTCAATTTTTATGTACAATTATTTCTGTTTGAGTACTCAGATTTTATTCATTCTATATTTGGATCTGGCTCGCCCACAAAGTATTGAAATATCTAGGATGGGTTATAACCAAAGTAAACCTACACAAAATAATGTTGCGGTTTCTCAAAGTGTGTCCAACGAACTTATAGGACAAAGATTAAATTGGTTAGAAATAGTTGCTGAGATTTTCGCTATAATATTTGGGCTGATGTGTCTGTGGTTGATAAGAAATCAATGCAAGAAAAGGGTACGAGGTTGGTTTCACAAGGAAGCCGCAGTGGCTGGGTGGTCACCTCCGGTGGTCAAAGTACACACTGTGCAACCTCCGACGATGGCGAATAATGCTGACCCATATTAATTAAGAGTAAGTGTTTAGATTGCGGGTTTAAAAATAAATGTTCATATTTTCATTCATACCTCGTGTTTTACAGAGGGGTAAATATAATCATAAATTCTATATTGTTGTTATTGACTACCTTACATGCGAGCCTAGACTGTTAGTATAGTTTTAACATTGTAAGTTTGTGGGTGTCCGCAAATCAAGATATATCCAAGATGATGTAACGGTAAAGTATGCAAGAAAGAAGTATGGTGAGTAGTGATGAATGGAAGAATTTTCAGGCGTGGTCGTGACGGACGCTGCGGGTCCTAAGAGACGATAATTAAATATAGCAGAGCGGGTCGTCACGGCAACTACCATTAGTAACAGGTATGAAAGGTGTAGAAATAAGTCAACATATTATATAATTAGCATTCAAGTATTCTGTCCACACTCTGAAACATGTAGTCGTAATTATAAAACTTATAACACGTTCTAAAATAGCAAGTAACCAACGAAGTCACCGGAGCGGACGCTTAATGTAAACAAGCGACGGTGTAATCTTACCATCGTCAGCATTGAAAGCGAGGCGAGACACAGTATTGGCCTTGTTATAATTATCGTAATGATGTACCGAAATGTATGAAACTTTTACAGTTCGATAGAATATATATCTGTACAAGATTTATTTTTATTTTTGTAATAATTTGTAAAGTGGTTTCTTCTTCTTATAAGAGGGGGGCTACTGTAGGGACACATGTATGATACTGCTAACTAAGCAGCGAATATTATAATACATAATGCATTAGTGTGTGTGCCTACGTGCGGCTGCGCCCGCGATCATGAAATAAGTTCAGTCGCATTAAAGCATCCAACTTGAACACTTGTCCAGTGTTACCATTTTACGTTCCTATACACAAACCTAAGAGCACACATATCATATACAGACAATAACCTTAAAAGTCCATACATGAGATTTAGTCACATTTCGTTTAAAATGAATGGCTATGAGTTTCTTGTCCGTTCTCATGAGCCCTACACCCTTGCTTTGCTGAAAGGGGCAGTAAATGTAAATTCACAGAAAAAAAAATTGTGTTCCTTTGACATTCATATGTGTTACCTTGTAAACTAACTTGAATAAATTTATTTTTGATTTTGATATTGATTATTTAAAGTTATGTGGTGAGGTCATTTCCTACCTTCACCCTTCCAGCCGACTATACAGGTCGCCTAGATCAGGGCTTTTACCGCCGCCTGATACTCTGCATTGACGTTTTCCGGCTGGTTAGGTCTACCCAGCCAACCCTCCTTCTTTCTCATACGGACTTGGGACCGTCAAAGGCGAAGTTAAAGGTCAGATACTTTGGAAACACTAGTCATTAACTAGCAAATCTATATATGTATATAATAATAATAATAACAGCCCCACTGCAGCTGGGTACCGGCCTCTTCTCAGTGTAAGTAACGTAAACAAAAAAATAACAATGCAAGCATATTGAGTGCACGGACAAATATTATATTTAGTATTGTTAAAGTTAATATGCAGAAGTGACAGTATCTAAAATTTCTAACAATAATGACATATCCATGTAATAAATTACCATCAAAGGACAATGCGCAAATTTCATACAAAATTACCCCAGCCCCGGCGCAAAAGAAACCTGTCTCAGATTTTTGTACATTTTATGGGTATTAAATATACATATATGTTATGCCCGTAGTCATAGTCATACCAAGAAAAAACTGCTTTAATTATTCTATAAGGCGCCAAATACTTATTCGATCATATTACTAAAAAGCAAGCAAAATATGAAATAAAGGCTACTTAACTACATAAATATATATAGGCGCCAGTCATATATACAATATAAAATATTGTATATTGTGAATGCTGCATACAAATATTTTTATTGAAGTTGAAACTATTTTTATTACGGGATAGTTTGCTATTCTAGCTAAAAAACGAGTTATATTGTTTGTTTGGGCCGCATACGCACGATTCGCGCAGCAGGTAACAAATAATAGCTAACATTGCCGTTTCGCTCTTTCCCTTATGCTAGAAAGAGAAGAGTAGTGACACCATTGTCGTAAAGGCAGGTAGCTTTGTTTGTATTATGATGACGCACTCGTTGTTTTGACTTCGTGTGCGTTTGTTGTGCTCTTTGTGAACCTATTTTGATTGCATTTTATTTTAACAACTTGGCTCTTATCTCCCTGGACTTGATAGTGCAAGCGGTTGGACGTTGATATGGAAGACCCTAATCATTGTGTTGTGTGTCATCGATCACTTTTGCGACGACGAAGACACGTCCTTAATGTTCGTTTTCTACAAGATCGTGCAAACAATATATATATATAAATCGTGTAGTTTAATACTTTGATTAATCATCTTAACACGTTGACGGACAGTACCGCCCGTAGGCGTCATGGCCTAAAAAGCAAATGACAGTACGTCGGTCGACGTTCACATTTTTATTTACGTAAAATCAGTACGCCATAGGACGGTCGATTTTTCATACTATCATAAGGCACGGCATGTCATACCGTCACTAAAGGTACAAATAAGATCGTCGTACTGGCACAATACATTATGATAAGCTCACCCAAAGAAAGTACCTCTACGCACACATAAACATTTTTTTACTCCCCTCTACACGCACACTACGTCTTTAGACGTCGCCATTGTATACGATGAGTCGAGCAGTGTCGCGCTACGGTGCACCGCGCCCGCGCCTACGTGTCGCTGCATGTTTTCGCGCGCAATCTTTATTTAGAAGGTAAGTACTATTTGTTTTCTACGTTTTGATATTATTTTATGCTTGCCAAGTACTAATTCAAGTCTAGTGTCACATCTCAGCAACTTATTTACATTGCTAAAATATATTTGAAACCTATTTAGTTGTATCAAAATCATACGTTACATTTTTTGCAGATGTCGTCTCGGGACTCGTATGAACGCGAACAAAAATTACTCCAGGACCTGTTTGATGCGGCGTCTACTCCTCCATCAAGTCAAGATCCTTTTGCTGATGATGGGGAATATGGATCGGACTTGGACTACCAACCAACAGCCACAGATTTCAGTAGCTCTGAAGACGAAATTCAGACCACTCAAATAAATCGCAGGCGACAGAAGCAAGCTGCTATATCCTCTGGTGAGTCCAAATCTTCTTCGTCTAGTGATCATGATGATGATGATGACAAAACGTCATGTTCTGAACCCGAAGAACAGCGTGAGAACATTGAGGTTGCACAAAGTTTGGATTTATATGTAGACCTAATACAAGAACCTGTCCCATTGATAACAGGTGTGCCTATGGTTGACGAACAAAATCCTAGTGCGTCTCGAGATGTTTCTTTTCAGCCAAACCCTATCAATGTGACTACTAGGAGGTCAGACACACCTGTTGTAGAGGAATCCTGGTCTCAGACGGTTACTGAAATACCCGATTTCAATTTTGATCATTCTCAATGTGGTATAACCGTTGACGTTGATGGGATAAATAGTGTAATCGATTTTTTTCACCTTGTATTTCCTCAATTTTTTTTAGAATATCTGGTAAATTGTACCAACAATTATGGGAACGCTCTATGTAACACTAATAGACCCCATACCAGACACAGCCGTAAAACTGTATACCGTCAAACCAACTGCGAGGAAATGATGAAATTTCTAGGACTTACCCTTCTCCAAGCTCACGTTAAATGTCCTAAACAAAGAAATGTGTTTTCATTATCCGATCCATTATATTACCATCCAATATTTAGCTACATATTATCCGGACGCAGGTATGAACAAATTTTGCGCTGTATCTGTGCATCGGAATTAGATTCAAAGGGTGAAAATAAGATCGTGAAGTTCATTGATATGTTGACAGTAAACTTTCGTAAAATTTACAACGCTGGTGAAGAACTGTCACTAGATGAGTCGCTACTTCTATTTCGGGGTCGTTTACACTTCCGTCAATATATCAAGTCGAAAAAAGCCCGCTATGGGATAAAATTCTTTGAACTCACGACCTCTGATGGCTATGTATTAAATGTAAAAATGTACTCTGGAAGAGAAACCACAGAACAGGACATGGGTGAGTCTAAATCTAAGACAGAAAAAGTTGTCATGAGACTGATGCATCCATATTTACTACGCGGGCATCATCTATTCATGGACAATTATTACAACTCTGTAAATCTATCACAGAAATTGATAGATTTAAAAACTCATTGTACCGGCACTTTGCGGTCAGATCGTAAAGGAAATCCTATAGACATCACAAAGAAGTTGAAAACAGGTGACCACATATGGGTACGTAAGAACAAGGTGTATGTGTCAAAGTGGAAGGATAAACGGCCTGTCCTAATGATTACCACTAACATCCATCCTTCGATAGTGGAAGTGAGGAACCGATTTGGCAAGACAAGATTGAAACCGTCAGAAGTAGAACTTTATAACAGACACATGTCTGGCATAGATCGTTCTGATCAAATGGTATCCTACTACTCATGCCCCCGGAAAACCATTAGATGGTATAAAAAAGTTCTATTTCACTTTTTGGATGTTGCAGTGTGGAATGCATATTTCCTTTATAAAAAATATAAGAAAAACAATGCTTCCACATGCCATTACGTAAACTACCGTGAAGAACTGATCAAGATAATGATTGGTATCGGTGATCGTAATCTGAAAGGAGTAAACATCATCAATACAGGCAGCATTTATGATAATAGGAGATTTAGACCCAGTACATCGACTGCTTTTCAGCCCACGAACGCCACTGCATCTGAAAATATAATGAGTGGTCACTGGCCGGAGCAAGTGCCATCTAGACCTGGAACAAAAAAGAAGTTTGCCTTCCTGAAGTGCAAAGTCTGTAATAAAAAAAATATTAGAAAAGAAACAAGCTATCGTTGCAAAGGGTGCATAGATAAACCTCTTCTATGTCCTCTTGTTTTGATGAATACCACAATAATTTAGCGAACATTGATTAGTAACATCTTTATTTTTCAGATATAATAAGATATAAGATAACTGATTGTGATAATTCAAAACGATTTATGACTGATTAGAAATTATAGTATTGTTAATTTTTGAGAAGAATTATTTTGAGTTAATTTATTTTTGTAATGTGATTTAGATTTTATAAGTAACTAATTGTGATAATTCATGCCTTTTCACAATTTATGACTAATTATAGTATAGTTGTATTGTTAATTTTTGAAAAGATCTTAAGTTTTATAACTGGTAGCGATAGTGCCACTTAATTGTAACTGAATGTGATTGTGTTGATCTCATAATAAATGTAAATATTTACTGATTACAGCATTTTTCTTTATCCATCCCATACAGCACTGCCGCCTGAGGGCGTAAAGTGCAAAATGCATAGTAATTTACGCTAAAATATGACACTACGGATATAGGCGTATACGTCCGAGGGCGTACTGTTATATATCTAGATAAAGTAATGTCATATGTGTCAGATCGCCTTATGACGTATACGCCTATATCCGTTCTGTCATATTATATATTATTGTAACAACGCGATATGACACTACGCCCCTGGGCAATGTATGAAAATGAGTACTGTCTCAGCAGCTAAAACTAGTGCAATGGTACTGTCCGTCAACGTGTTAAGTATGTTTAAAACATTAAATTAATAAATACCAAGTTATGCCAACTTTCAATTTAAGCATTTAAACTGAAAGCAACAAAGTTAAAAGTTTGTTTAACTTATGTTACTTTGTGTTTGTGTGAACATGTGCAACAGGGGACCAAACACTACCTGAGATTTGACAAACCACAGATTCTCGCTAAAGAACATTTGACAAACCACAGATTCTCACTAAAGAACATTTGACAAACCACCGATTCTCGCTAAAGAACATTGATTCCTACCAAGGATGCTTCGCAAGGCTATTGAAATCAAAAAACATCCTAATTTCAATAGAGAAGATGGTTGGAATGTACCACCAGCTTAGGATCCAGTCATTCAAATAGTCAAACCCAAGAAGAAGCAAACCACAGCTAGACTTCATGATACTCTGAGCTCATTCTGCGTAAATAGAAACACCAATGATTAAATTATGTTTGGGTACTTTGAAATAATGACACTGGAACATTGAGACAACTACCATCTTAGTCCTCCCCGTGACCATGGCTGCTAAAAAGCAACCGAACGTCAGGGAAAGTGTAAACTTAAATATAAATAGTTTTAATAATTTAATTTGCTTAAAAAAACATTAGTAATGTTTAATAGTATCTAGTAATAGTGTAACAGTTTCAAAATTTTGTAATAAAGTGTAAAATAAATAATGTGATAAAATCCAAATATAGTAGTTTAATTTCAAAAAAAGTTAAATCTTAAAGATTCTCTTAGAGTTAGATTGTAATGGCACTGACCTGCCAGTGCATCAATTATTATAGGTTTGCTGTCGAATTAATTGTAAACTGTAATATATACACAAATAGTCAACGCTTTTTTGGATTCAAATTCAGACTGTTACATGTTAGCAGATCAATGGCAGACTATTATGTTTGGTGAACGGCAAGAAGTCTGTATATTAGAGGTATAGTGTTCATGTATCCCTAGATGTATTTAATCTAGATAGACAAGAACTGTAATACCTAAAAGAGAATACTGTGAGCATGAAGTCTCAGATTTAGCATAGTATAACTTATACAATGAAATAAGTAATTGAAAGAGTTATAGTGGAATACCAATCGACCAGTAGATATATAAAATGTGTTTCCTTACCCATAAGTTTTATATTTAAAACATGATCTTGCAGAAATGGTTAATATAAATTTCTTAGGATAGTAAGTGTGCCATATTGTACGAATTATACTTGGAAACACGTTAATACTGTGGATCGCAATCTTTTTTATTTTATTTTAGATATTGAAATGTATATAGACATTTTTATTTGTAAAAGCCGTCAGCGGATGCCACAATTCTCCGACTTATCAAACCTTAGAAATTCGTGACTATAAACAACTTAACTTTCACAGATAACGCCAATGTAAGTGGTATAATTCAAAATTTTTAAAATCACTTCGCTTGGAGAGCGTTACAAAATCGATACGGTGTATCTATAAGAATGGATATTTTGCCCATCTTTAAATGGAATGGAACTTGGAAGTATAGTGAGTATAGACTATAGAGTTATAAACTAGTAAAGTCTATGGTTCCATTAACTAATGTTGCTATCTTCTGAATTTAGTTTTCCCGATTAGTTAAGTCCGCGTAGAAAGAAAAGCAAACGTTATCATTTTTAACTCGTAACTCTGGATATGGTAGTAATTATAGTAAATTTAATGATTATATTTGCACGTCAATTATTGACAGATTTCTCGAAAATTATTTACGTTTTTGATTATGTTACCACATTTATCTTTACTTTAAAACTGATAAGTGGTAATGCAATATATTTTTAGATTCAGTCGATAACTTGCTAAAAGATGTAGGATTTAGCAATTTTAAAGTAATACAATCGAGTGAGACAAAAGAATCAGTAATGTCAGTGTCATACCTGTATATCGACACTGAGAAAGAAATAAAGTAGGCATTAACATAAAGCCATTTGAAATGGGTTTTTGAAGTCCTCCATGAATGAATTAAAATGCCCTATTGCGTCAATAGGACAATATCTATATACAATAAAAAAGCATTGTGTCCGGGTCCGAAAACAGCTATAGTCGTGAGCAAATTATATAACATAACATTCGATAAGAAAATTACAGGCCTACTAATGAAAAGAAAATAAATAAAAGACTTTTATTATTACTTGCCGACAAAATTAGTAGCAAAACACATCTTCCAAAATTATTTGCATACGTTATGAAAATGATGCAATAAACATATTAAGAAGAATATATCTATAATATTGTCATACGTTTACGCGGGAACTGAAGGAATCCCAGAAATACGGACTGGAACTCCTTTAGGAGTGACCTCAGAAGAGATTTGGAGGATTCTAAGGGTAAGCTCAATTCTATATTAGACATCGAGTTTACAGCAAACCAATTGGTCCAGACTGTGAATACGGCCTAGACAAACAACTGCCTTGAAAGGGAACTTAGGCCCAAGAGGGTACCGTGGCTGACGCGGACGGCAGAGTTGGTCAAGCTGCGGCTAGAAGCCAGACGAGCGTTTAACAATGCTAGGACCAGCAGGGACTACAGCGATTACACTTGTTGATGGACCAACTACAACAAAGCTGTGCGGAAAGCCAAACGGAAGGCTTGGAGAGCACACTGTGAAAACATTAGTACGATTCCTGAAGGAATGAGACTCTCCAATGCTATCTCGACTGTCAGAGCACACCCATTGACAAGCATTTAGGATGGCAATAGGCAGCGAACAGGGTCGGGTAAGGAGACACTAGCAATGATGCTAAACACACACTTTCCAGACTGTAAGATAATAAAAAAGGAGCAGGAGGACCCGATGAGCCTGGTCAAACTAAGCTGTCGTACAACCAAAGCAGATTGGGACACTGCTAGGAATGTAGTGGATGATGGGAAGGTCAGCTGGGCTCTAAATGGTTTTCAACCGTTCAAGTCACCTGGTCCAGACATGGTTTATCATCCTACAATAGGGAGCTGCACTCTAGATTCCGCATTTGTACAGACTATACAGAGCCTGCATAGCTTTTAGATACATTCCAAAGATATGGAGGCGTGTTAAAGTCATCTACATACCGAAAACGGGCAAAGCGGACTACAAAGAAGCCAAGGCATACAGACCTATCAGTCTTGAGTCGTTCTTCTTGAAAGCCCTGGAGAAGTTAGTAAAAAGACATGTCAGGGAGGGAGCATTATGGAAATTCCCCCTCCACAGGCTACAATGTACCTACCAGTCGGGAAAATCCACTGAGACGGCACTACATTTTGTGGCAAATACGGCAGAACATGAATTAGATAACTGGGAAGTATGCATTGCTGCATTCCTGGATATTGAGTAGCTTTCGATCGGACCACCTTTGATGCCATTAGTGTGGCATCGGCAAATCACGGCATAGAGCCAACCATTTGCAAGTGGATCGATTGTATGCTCAGGGGTAGAATCATTAGGTCTGAGTTGCTAGGAGATGACATGTATGCAACGACAACCAAGGGCTGCCCTCAGGGTGGAGTACTCTCACCACTCTTATGGTGCTTGGTAGTCGGACGTGGTGCTGAACGGATGGCGGGTAGGCCCACAAATCCCACAACCTCCAGGTCAAAACTCAGGGTGGCTGGAGGTCATCTCGCGCCATCCGGCGCCCGGCTCTGCGGTTGCGGAGAGGTTTTAAGCGCTCTCTCTCCCGCTCCGCCGCCTCCTTGTTAGAAATCACTTCCTCACAGAAGGAGGTGACGGCGTTCCACGACCTCTCACTCCGGACCATAGACTGAACTACGGCCGGGAGCGAGAGGACAACCAATCCGACTACCGCGATCAACTCACGGCGCTGCGATGCCCAGGCGGGGCAATCCACCAAAGTGTGCAGCGCCGTGTCCTCAACAACGTCGCGGCTGTCGCCGCAGTGGTGACAACCGGGCGTCTCTTGCCGGCCTATACGACACAGGAACCGCCAAAAACAACCATGGCCCATTACCTATGTCAACCGGAAGGTGAGGGCGCCATGCCGCCACTCCCACCACTCCTCAAACACGGGAATTACCGCCACAATCGAGGCGTGCCCGATTGTCACTTTATCCTAGAGATAAAAGGGTTAATAATTTAAATTTTTATTACTATTTATTCAAATCTGTATTAATTAAATGCTGGTGAGCCAAACTAAAAAAATAATTCTTATTTGTAATACACCATTGTATTATCTCACCTATTTTATTTTATGATAATTAATAATTAAATTAATTGAATATTTATAGTCATTTTATAAAGATTACCATAATATGTTTAATGTTAATTCATTTTTATATTTTTTATATTGTAGGTATACAGATGTATTGTTTTATGATTCTATAATAGATTATTATCTAAGGTTGTGAGTTCGTTGGTTTTAGATTACCTATTTAAGAATGAGCAGCGATAGCTCAGTGGGGAGACCAACAGACTGCAATGCAGAGGGTCTCGAGTTCGAACCCACGTCGCGCACCTCTGACTTTGGGAAGTTATATGACTTTTCGAAATTATGTGCGTATTGATTGACAATTATCGCCTGCTCCGTGCCTCGGAGAGCACGTTAAGCCGTCGGTCCCGGCTGCCATGAACTTCTATGGCAGTCGTTATTGGAAGAGTGTCGACACAAAAGATCCCACTGGGTCGAAGTGTCGCCAGTCTGCACTGACTGGCCCCCACATAAGATACATACATAAGAAATGGAAAATTTATTGCATTTCATACCTTTTCTGCGGCTTTTCTTAGGAATTATTCTTCTCAGGTTAAGCACTTATTCAAATGCTTGTAAATAGCATTAGCAGGAAACCTTACGAGCTCTTATCACTTTTATCACCATGCACGAATCAAGTAATCTCACACAACGTTTACAGTACACACTTCACAGATCTCTTAATTATAAATGCATGATGTATCTGCATTTTAGACAAATAAATATATAGTGCCAGAAACATCTTTTCAGACATGAGGCCATCTTATGACGCTCATTACGCCATGAGCATCGTTTTATTTTTTGTACACAATTACATACATATTCAAAACCAATATTTATTCACTTTATACTTTCCTACTACTTTTTCAATGTATTCTTTTAATAAAATAGTATTTATTATGCCACATTTTCTTTCATGGCTAACTATTTATTTAATGTGCATTCTTTATTTTAAGTGCACTATTGGCGGACCAAACGTCAATAATTGTAGTGTTCGCTGAAGCGCTGTGTAGTGTCTGCAGCAATGCACAACATTTTAATTATTTTTAAACTTTCTTTATATTTTTATTTACTTAAATACTTTTTGTTGTAATTACACACATTTTAATAATAATTTACGATGCACGTCATGATGGTGCATAAATACAAATCTTTTAACCGGTCGTATACCGCCGGCTCGCATACCAGCCGGCAGATTTGTACCCGTTGTAGGCCGGTGCCTCGCATGCGAGCCACCAAATTGGCGCCAAAACGCCGCGCGCCGCCTTCGCTTTAGCTTAAGCTAACGTAAAACCAATTTGGTGGCTCGCATGCGAGCCACCGGCCTACGACGGGTACAAATCTGCCGGCTGGTATGCGAGCCGGCGGTATACGACCGGTTAATTACATTTGATTTATGCGGATTTCGAGTCTATGCGACAAGCGCGTCGCACTGTGGGCTGAAAATCAACCTCCATAGACATAGAAATGAAAGTTGCTAGATGTTCGTTTTGTTGACAGATATGGCTTCTATTAGCTATTATACACATAACAATGTCGTCTGAGCTAACTCCGCACAGAAATGAATTTATTATAAGGTTTTTTCGATAAAAATGTATGGAGCTAGCATGAAAAATCTGAATATCTCTGAACTTGTAAGGAACACCGTAATATCCTCAGAGATGGTTATAGGACTAATTATTTGTGATTTTTTGACATACTTCATATAACGGTACCTGCTGCAGAATTTTTTTTTAAAATCATCTAATTTTTAATTAATTTTTTTTAACATTAAACGATTTGTTTTATTGTAAAAGTAAAGAAACAACACGTTATATGCATATAATACTAAATCTTCGCCAGTTATTTGTTAAAATATCAAGAAAATTATTTTTGCCTTACATAGTATATATGTTTTAAAACAGGTAATTGGATACCATTACTAAACTTTGCATACAGGTAAACTACTGAATAATAAATTAGCCTTCTAATGAGTTCTGAATAAGAGATTAAGTGATTTGCAATAGCACAATGGTAACTACGGATTACACTAATTAAATTCTTACAGGTATATATGTACAAAGGCCCAAGTTAGATGCCAAGAAAAAGGAGGATTTATTTCCTGAAACCCTCAATTTAATTCAGTTTCAAGAAACTGACTTTGAGTTTGTAGGCAATCTAGATTCTGATTCAGAAATCGACGAGAGTGATAAGGAAAACTAGAAACTTTAAATTATAATTCTATTCAATGTAATTTTTTCATGATCTTTCGTTATTTAGCTTTGGTACGTAACTATGTTTTGCAATTGATTTATTTTTAAATATTTTATATTACTATTCTTGTACCTATTTATATTTTTGCATACTTTTGTACCTATGTTTTGTTTTATATAAATTTTATCAACTATTAAAAAATACCTTTTTAATTTATTTTTCTTTTTATTTAATGCCTATTATTAGCGTTAATAAAATAACTAACTTATCGATTGATCTTTACTTTGACATTAGTAGAATTTAATGATTTAAAAAAATACCTTCATTTAGACATAATAATAAAATAATTAGACAGTTGTCGAAAATATTTCTTAGAACTCGTAACATGTCTAATTAACTATTTAAGTTACTTATGTACTTACCTGTAAGATTTTAATTAGTGTAATCCGTAGTTACCATTGTGCGACATTGCAAATCACTTAATCTCTTATTCAGAACTCATTAGAAGGCTAATTTATTATTCAGTAGTTTACCTGTATGCAAAGTTCAGTAATGGTATCCAATTAACTGTTTTAAAACATATATACTATGTTAGGCAAAAATAATTTTCTTGATATTTTAATAAATAACTGGCGAAGATTTAGTATTATATGCATATAACGTGTTGTTTCTTTACTTATACACCAAAACAAATCGTTTAATGTTAAAAAAATTAATTAAAAATTCGATGATTTTTAAAAAAAATTATGCAGCAGGTACCGTTATATGAAGTATGTCAAAAAATCACAAATAATTAGTCCTATAACCATCTCTGAGGATATTACGGTTTTCCTTGCAAGTTCAGAGATATTCAGATTTTTCATGCTAGCTCCATACATTTTTTCGAAAAAACCTTATAATAAATTCATTTTTGTGCGGAGTTAGCTCAGATGACATTGTTATGTGTATAATAGCTAATAGAAGCCATATCCGTCAACAAAACGAACATCTAGCAACTTTCATTTCTATGTCTATGGAGGTCGATTTTCAGCCCACAGTGCGTCGCTACGACCGATGCGTGTGACGAGAATGACGACTTTTCGCGACTATTGAAAAACGTATTAAATGATTATTGGTATATAAAACGTCGAGACTATAGTAAAAATAACATGCAAAAATTCAAAAACCAGCATTTTATTAACAACATGTTGTACTTTATTCATTACTAGCTTTTGCCCGTGGCATCGCTCGTGTAATGGTTATTTTTCACCAACAGGCATTCACGAGGAAGGTAAAAATAAATTATTTGAATTTGGATTATACACCTAAGTGTATAATCCAAATTCAAATGATTTATTTGCAAACTAGGTGTACATATATTAGGTCTTAAATATTTTATAATAGTTACTTAAAAGTTAGCGGACTTTTATAGCCATAGCAAATTAGAGGGCACAGCAATTTCATTACGGTTTTGTGTAAATTGTTGATATATTATGATTTATGATTAAAGATGTTGAAATAAACTACCCGACTGGGGCCTTTCATCGAAAACGCTGCCTAATCCCGTTTAGATATAACAAAACAATGTATGGTGGGATTGGTCCTCTTTTATAGGTCTACAAAAAAGTCCGGAATGGCATATTATATCTATCTTTTAACGAGAGCTTACTATACACATTCTTACTTCTAAAAAAATGGTCACATTTGAGTGATACTTATTCTTATGTTTATTGTGTGAGTTTTAAGAATTGAAAATTTTTAGGAAAATCAGTAATCTGTGTATTAATTTACCTAGTAAATTACCTCTAGTATTATGTCTGTATATCATGTTTGTCACAAAATGACTAGAAAGATACTTAAAAAAATTACAGCTCCAAAATGTTACGGACCGCGTAGTGTAAGATTGCCGGATTTTTAAATAAACTAATTTTTCTGTAGATGACGTGTTATTTTGCGAAATATGATAGCAATTATGCAAGTCTTATCTATGTTAGACAAGAGATTGTTTAAACGATATATAAATAGTAATGACCGTTTATGATTTTGAACAACATAAACTTTCTGAGTAGGTTTTGTGTCATGGACCAATGTGGGTAACTATAAAAGTACGGTGTTTCGTATTTTAAAATTATCTTTGATGTTTGCCTTTCTAAGTATTTTTAAAACAGCACTACTGTCTTCTTGTCAGATTTGCAAATAGCTGAATGTAGTGTCTCGCAAAATAATTTTCTCATTTATTTAAAAAAGGGACAACCGTAACACGTCATAGGCGTCACCGTGTAAGATTTTTGAAGTACCATTATCAATCTACAGTTTGAAACATAATATGTACCTCATTCAGTGTAGTTTAAGATAATTACTTAAGATCTGCAAAATCATGCCTAATTCTTAAGTTATATCGAACACGTTTCAAATTGTCACGGCTATGGTATGAAAAATGTCACGGCCACCGACTGTTTGAGTACATGATCGTGACATAACAATGCCGTTCATTCTTATTTGCCAGATTTGATTGATCGTGATAAAATATATATATTTTTTTATATATGCAATAAGAAATTCATTGTAAAATACCTAATATATTTAAAAATATTTCTTTTTTCCTGTGAAAGTGTAAAATTAAATTTAAATAGTTTTATAATATAAATAGCTTAATTAGAAGTAAACAATAACTACCTAGTAAAAGTGTTTAACAATAGTAGTTTAAAGTTTAAAAATTATGTAATAATAGTGTTTTATAAAAAACCAACAACGCGATAAAACCCGTATAAAGTTGTTTAATTTCAATGTATAACATTCGCGTAAACGTAAGACAATATTAAACATTTATTTTGTTTAAACCCTTCAGTCGTATTGTGTTGTGGTCGCGTTTCTTTCTATATTATCACAATAATTGTAATTGTAATAAACGAGTAAAAAAATATTATTTTAAAACATTAATTGTTATTTTAAAATATTAATAAATAAATTTTGGTTTCAAGGTAACCGTTTTTCTTCGTAACTGCATTCCGACGAAATGATAATCCGACGATTTGCGAATACGACCAAATGCGAATAAATGTAATAAATACCGTAGCTAGATACGAGTAAAAATGAAAACGGTGTATGCATTTATTTCTATGCGGACTAGTCGGGAAAACTAAATTCAGAAGATGGCAACATTAGTTCATGAAATCATAAACTATATTGTATAGTCTTTACTCTTAACTCTATGGTGTCTATACATGACAAGTGTCACCTGTATAGGGTAAACGGGCATTTAAAAAAAAATTGGCAGCTGCCAAAAAAAATTACGTGATATTTTGAACTTTGATTTAAAGGTATTAAGGTGATATTATATTTGTAAGGTATGGTCGAATTTACATATTTATCGAATTTCAATTTTCGATATGGATTAATTGCATAATTTATTAAAAATAAGCAAAAACGTAGGGTTAGTCAGAAAAAAAAATGTCTGGTTTGTTACTTGTATAAAACGTGATTAATAATGAAACAATAAATGGATGAATCTCCTATTCTTAATAAAAACAATAAGAACATGGTTTGAACTACCTAATTATATAGCTTCATCGAACAAACTAAAATATTACAAAAAAATATGATTCATGGTTTCACAATTTTGTTTCCGGTGGTAACAGTTAAAATATTATTTTTTATTTTTTAATGTAGTGGTTAGGTTACTTTCAATATAATTATATTAATTAAACTGTTATCAAATTTCTTACTTAACTTCAGTTAAATTACGGTATTAATGCCCGACAGTAGTTCAGTCTATGGTCCGGAGTGAGAGGTCGTGGATCACCGTCGCCTCCTTTTGTGAGGAAGTCATTTCCATTAAGGAGGCGGCGGAGCGAGAGAGGGGGCGTTTAAACCCTCTCCCCAACCGCAGAACCGGGCGCCGGAGGGCGCGAGATGACCTCCAGCCACCCTGAGGATTGACCTGGGGGTGGTGGGCTTTGTGGGCCTGCCCGCCATCCGTTCAGCACCAGGTCCGAGAGGCGGCGTGCGTGTTCCCACGCGCGCCTCTGTGTCGAGTCCGTCTCCCCTCTAGGGGGGACAGTAGGGATTATTTTTGCAAAGTGCCTATAGGGTAGGTCTTATCGGGTAATGGCCTGCCGTTTCATACGGCGGGCCGAAACCTCGGCGGGGTCGCGACTGCATGCGCAAGTGTTTCGCGCGGCCCCGTCGATAGTGGTTTTGTCGAGGAACACCGTGGTAGGTTTAGTCGGTATTCCGGGAGGTACATTATTCTTATTCCATCTTTCTTTTACCCCGGCGAGTCCGACATAACCCCTCCGCCCGCCCCCGCGGAGGGGTATGCGTCATGCACTCCCACACGTTAAAAAAAATGTAGAAAGAATGGACGAGGAAAGACTGTCTCTACATGCCCAAACCAGCTTAACATACCCTTTTCTATTCTTGTCACTATATCCACTTTCATGCCGCATCTCTCTCTAATCACACTATTCCTTATTCTATCTTTCAGAGTCACACCACATGTATTTCTCAGCGCTCTCATTTCTAAAGCATTTATTCTGCTCTCATGCTTCTCTTGCCATACCCAACTTTCACTTCCGTATAAGTGTGGGCACTAAATAGTCCTCCATGAACAGCCGAACGTGCCTTTTCGGAAACCTTTCGACTGTTCATAAAAGCGCGTAGAGCTCTATTCACTTTGTTTCCCGCAATCGTTCTCCTTATTTAATATGGGTGGTAGAATTGAAACATAGTCAGGAGCCAAACTACACAATAATTCTTGTTTTTGTTTTTCCGAACAGATTCGTTCCGACTGTCGATAGACTTTTACCCACCTTATACGTTTCCACATATCTGCTACAGATGTTACTTCATCTATACTATTTGTAAACTTCTTCCAACTCTCTAATTTGGCATTTTTTTTCATATTTTGGGTTTCAGCAACTTTTTTTTCTAGTACGTTTAGGTTATAAGGGGTAGAGCTTTTTCTAAAATGTTTCAATGCCTGTCTACGCTGTGCCACTACCATAGACAAGGAGGGATTCCACCAATCTTTTAAGCAAGAGATTGCTATTGCTTTGAGTTTTATTGCGAGTGAATATCTATTTAAACCTAAAAGAAGACAGAATGTGGGTAAAAAAGTGGTTATTAGAAAAGGAGAAATATAGTGATATAAGACTTTTAAAAGATCTGGCATGCAAACCTGATGATTTTAAGAACTATCTAAGAATGGATGTCTCGACTTTTAACGAACTGCTCAAGATGGTAACAGCGTATTTGCAGAAACAGAACACCAGAATGAGAAATTGCATTACAGCCGAGGAACGCCTTAGAGTAACATTGCGGATTTTTGCTACGGGTAGAAGTTATGAGTGTCTTAAATTTAGCTATGGTATATCACCGCAAAGCTTGGGTCGTATCATCCCAGAAACATGTGCAGTAATTTTTAACGTATTAAAGAAAAACTTCTTCAAAGTAAGTACATTTTCGTATTCAAACGCCTATTATATATTAACCTTTTGAACGCCAGAGCATAAACGCATCGGCGCCCCTGCTACGCCAAGGATTTGGATATACGCCAAAATTAGATTTATTGTCGATGTTTACTAAAAATTCTACATCTGACTAAAATATTTGGTAGGTAAGAAGAACATTTTAAATCTTCCGAATTATGTTTTTCTCAATATTGGCACTATTTAGCGTATGGAAGTGCCTAATCAAAAATACCTGGATGATCTGATAAAATGAAAATACTGATAGTAGGTACAATTTTATTATTTGAAAAACAACTTAGAATTTTTTTTTCGTAAAAACAAACTAATAATTATCAGTCGATGGTTTCATAGGATCCAACATTTTCATAGTATTCACTCACTGATGTGTTTGGCAAAGTAGCTGTTGGAACTTCTATTGTTGGCTGATAAGCTACTAAAGCTGACGTAGAAGAAGAGTAGTTGCTCAAGCCGGTATTTGTATCACGTAATAGAGAATAATTTCCGATGATATCCGTAAACTCTGTCAATTTATTGAGTATAGCATAATTCGTTACTTTTGTTATTAATGATTCCGCATACATTCTTTGCTCCGCATTCGATATTTTATCTAATTTCTTACTAATGAATTTCCCAAACGCGTCATTATCTGTTTCATTATTTCCTAAAGCGATTGTGCAGGCATTTAAGAATTTTCGTTTTTCTTCTAATTTCTTTTTTTTCTTTGCAGGCACATGCTTATCACCATATATAATATCAGTAGTATCTGCACTCTGAAAAAAATACCTTTATAAGTTGTGACGAAACGCAAAATATACCTAGATTATTTCTCTTTTTTTTCAGTTCCCTACATTTGATCGTGAATGGTTGGACATAGCAAAAATATTCGATGAGAGATGACAATTCCCCATAAGAATTACATGCCCCGCCGATACTGGAGCAATGTATTACAATTATAACATTTTTTACAGCGTAGTTCACATGGCTATAGTTAATGCCAATTATGAATTTATATTCGCAGATGTAGGAAAAAATGGAAGGAATTCAGATGGAGGAGTATTTGAATACACTTCATTTTGGCGGATGTTAACAAATGACGGGCTTCATATCCCTAAACGTGAAGACAATTTTGAAAAATGAATTTCGTTTTCTTAGCCGATGATGCTTTTCCCACACATGAACACATCTTAAAACGTTTCTGTCAGAATGAAAGTGTTTCTAATATTATGAATGAAAGATATAATTCTCGCTATTCCAGAGCGTGTAATGTCGTTGAAAATGCGTTCGGCATTATACATTCTAGATTTTGAGTACTGAATTCACCAATTAATATTAAAGTGGAAAACGTAAAAAAAGTTGTTTTAGCGATCTGTGCATTACACAATTATTTGTGTCGCCGAAGCAAATTTTACTTATCACCACAGACTGTCGATAGTATCGACAAGCGAACTGGCGAAATCCGACACACTGCCGAATGGAGGTACGAAGAAAACGTGCCTCTATTGGTCGAATTACAAAATGTTAATCGTGGTCGTCCGCCTTTACTTCCAAGAGAAAATAGAGATCGATATGTCTCTTTTTTCAGTAACAAAGGAAGGTTGACTTGGCAAAAGTAAAAATCGGCCATTTGAAAATAAAAAATATCTAATAGTACTTAAATACTAACCATTAGCAGTCCATTCATTATCATTATCTTGACGTGTTACTGCTTCTTGTGTCAATTCTTGTTCATCTAAATTATCTGAACTCCCCGTTGGTTGTACATGATCCGTTAAAAAGGTTTTAGTTGTTTTAGGTTTTTATTGGTAAGCTTTGCTTTAGGGCACTGTTGCGGCGTTTGACCTGGGGTCAGCCATTGCATTTTTCGCTTATGGTTATCGTAAAGAATCCACTTTCCGTCACATGTCACAATCCAATATTCCTTAATTTCTGTACCGATTCAACAAGGCAACACAAGTTTTAACTCGCATTTCTTTATGTAGATCAGTCATATCATGAGGCACCCATTTATATATTTTTTTATCTTATTGTATTGATGTAAATGAGCCAATATTGTTGGTAGGGTAACGTTAAACCATGCCGCTAATTCCTGGGTAGTTTGACTCGGATCGGCTTCCAGCGTTATTCACCTGTGTGGGCGATCTTCCACGTGGTTCGTTCTTTAAGTCGAAGTTTCCATTACGAAAGTGTTTAAACCAAAAACGCACGGTACGTTAATAAGCAGTCTTCTCTCCAAACGCAGCGTTGATATTGCGAGCCGTTTCTGCCGCGTTACATCGAACACGTATTCAAAAATAAAAATAAAATTGTAAGTAAAAAATCGAATAATGCACATTTATTAAAAGAAGAATCTTATAGGTATCATGTGAAAAAAGTTTCACTCGAAAGTCTCACACCATTAATGTTTTATGTCAATTCAAATTATCCATTACTATACACCGGCAACTTCATACTTTAACCCCTATTATAAATGCGAATATGAGTTTGTTTGTTAAGCTTTCACGCATTAATTACTCTACTGGTCATCATTAAATTTTGCATACACGTTGTCAGGGAAACAGAAAAGAACACCTTTAATCCAGGTAAGACATACGGTTTCCGAAAAAATATTTTTAGAAGTCTGTTGCTCAATGCACCTTCAGTGCCAAGAAATATTATAAATCACATCTTTACCAGATAATTGGTAACAGTGGCTCTATCAGTGTATTATTTGCTAGGTTGACAATTCACATAACTTCTAGCGCCTATAGACTGTTGTTTGAGATGATGCCCTCAGCTACCTTTTATCATAACACCGCTCGCCATTGGCAGGGATTTCATTCTCACACCTTAACCTATTTGCGCACCACGCGGTTCCAAATTTTCTCGTAGAATTAACTCCCTGCCAAGGTTTTCCCACAAGACTACAGTATAGGGTTCTTCACGTGCAAGTGATGCTTCTGGTGTTGCAGGCGTCCATAGGCCGTGGCCGGTGTACGGTGACCGCTTACCATTAGGTGGGTTGGTATGCTTGTTTGCCAATTTAGTAGTATAGAAAAAAGACTAAATTATTTGCTTACGATAAAGTAAATTGTATGCATATCTGCAACATTGTAGTAAATAAACACAGTTACTGAATATATTTTGAATAATATTATGTTAAATTATTTGACACGGAAAATTTCTTTGTAGCAATAATAAACGTTTGTTTAACAAAATGCAGTCATTTCACTTTTGTCTTTTGTGCAGGCATCAGTTAAGTTTCTTTCTTATTTAAAGTGATATTTATCAACATCTGTACGCAGAGTTTATCTGAAGACCGATTATAAGGCACGCTTCTGAGTTTTCAAGTAAGCTAAGTACTTATATTTTTGGTTTATCGCTCGTTTTAACTGTGAGGCAAAACATCTGCATGTCTGAAAGGGAAAATATGTTATCTAAATTATTATATAAAAGTGTTATGTCATTAGCCGTCTTAATAAAGCGTCTATATAATATTAAATAGTTCTACTAAACCCTAATGATATAATCTACATTAAAATATTATTAAGTATTTATTGTAATTACTTTTATTTTTTAATAGTCGGTAATATGTGGTATAATGGTTGCAACGTCTTGTTGATACGAGTTGTAAAATATTGAAATTAAATTTAACTAGCTGACCCACGCAACTTCGTTTGCGCCACATTAGAGATTTCCTTTCGTTATTGCTACATTTTTCATTGATGTTCTGCTCCTATTGGATCTTAGCGTAATTATTTATAGCTTATAGCCTTACTCGATAAATGGGCTATCCAACATTAAACGAATTTTTCAATTCGAATCAGTAGTTCCTGAGATTAGCGCGTTCAACCAAACAAACTCTTCAGCTGTATAATATTAGTAGATATAAATTGGCGTTTTAAATAAGAGTCCGAGAGTTTCTTGCAGGCTTCTTCTCATAGGCTCAACCCTTTGCTTAGTTAACTCATTTATATATATATTTTGACGTTCATAAGTGTTACTTTGTGACCTAAATGAATAAATGTTTTTTGAGGTTGACATAATTTAATCGGTTGTCTATGTATTTATTTTAATCTGTTTATTTATTAGGACCACCGGTGGTTACTACAATTATTGACATACAATATTTGTTGTTAAGTCTTGTTTGATTGCTAAACCTTGGTGGACACAGCACGCACAGTATTAGTGAGCTCAACAGTGGAGAAAGAAATAGCCCGCATAAAGAAAATATTTAAAACTCGAGTAATACTTGAGGCTATGTCCACGTTTACCACTTCGGTAAACGTGGTCACCTCACCACCAAAGAGCGTTGTGGGTTAGAAACTCGAAGCATAAAATTTTGAGCCGTGAGTTTTTGTTGATTAAACGTGTATAAGGTTACAAGAATTATACATAGCTTTCTTTTTAAAAAGTGGAAAAGTGATATAACAATAATAATACATTTTTATTACGAACTTTTAACTCCAGAAAAATAATCATATTGTGATGTACGTAAAAGATAATCATACGTCAAACTAACGCATGAGTTTTAATTAGCTGTGTAATGCCAAATGTTATGTTGTAATTTTAAAAACCCTATAATTATTTATATTTACATACCCATGAAATAATAAATACCACAATTTTATGTTTATATATTTATTTATAGATAAGTATATTACAATTGTAAGAGTTACTGCTAATATATTGTACTAATGTGTCACTACTCAGTGTATGGGGATATAGGAAATAAAAGATGGTATTGCACAGTAGGTAATATATTCACCTACGTGCGTCTACGGTTCGGTGTGACAAACGACTGCCTTGGCTGTACGCTAACTAACTAACTTGAAGTAATAATAGCATGGTCAGCATTATGTATGTATGTATCTTATGTGGGGGCCAGTTAGTGCAGACCGGCGACACTTCGACCCAGTGGCATCTTTTGTGTCAACATTCTTCCAATAACGACTGCCATAGATATTCATGGCAGCCGGGACCGACGGCTTAACGTGCGATATGGTCAGCATGATAATACTACACCTATACAATGTGTCCCTACAGTACACCCCTAACAAAAAAAGAAAAAAATACTACAGTAAAACAAATTACAAATACTCTAAATTTTAAAGTTATAACCTTGAAAACTTTTACCGAACTAGAATGAGTACTGTTATTGAGTATAAGTGAAACAATTTGCCTTGTCAGCAGTCTCGCCGTCACCGCAGACGTCACGTTATAATATCCGTTCTACAAATAGATTGCAACATTGTGAACATGAAGATTTTTATTTTAATACAACACAAACACATGACAAAAATACAGAAATACAAAAATATAAATCAACATTCATACATAGGAATACATTAAAATTTACAAATGTTATTATGATATCAAAAGGTATCCAAGGAATACCAAAACTAATACCTTGTCACATTTATGCATGGCCCAACGTCCCAGGTACTTGCTGCTGTTGATGCATAGCATGCGCCTTAACTGCTGGTGTAAATCCTGTCACATTAACCTTTTGAACGCCAACCTATTCCTATTTGCACAAGTCAAACATTTGTGTGCATGAACATGGATGTTTGTCTTGGTCTGGGTGTTTCTATGTATAATATGTATGTATTTACAAAAAAAAAAGGATATATGTATGTTTATCCATTGTCTAGTACCCATAGTACAAGCTCTGCTTAGTTTGGGCTAGATGGTGTTGTGTGTATGTGGTAGAATATTCCGAACACGATGTATCCTCCAGCGCCAAGCTATAAATCTATAATAGTTGAAAAATATTGGCTACTTTAATATTGCTGTTTTTAAAATAAACAAAGGCCCCTCTTGACATAAAAATGTAAAACTAGAGTTTTAGGCAATAGTAAAATAACGCACAAAATAATAATAACTATTTATTAAATGTATTTTAAAATAAATTTTACATTTAGATATTGTCTTCTAATAAAGATGTGGCGTGGAGGGCACGGAAATGTCTGTCTTCTATACAAGACCGTGGCGCTCAAAAGGTTAACAATTTCTTTTGTGATCCATTTCTTTGCACCTTTCGAGCAACGTTTCCATAATATGTATACACAAAAAATTGTTGCTGAAATTACGAAAGCCATGTAAACATATAGATTTTATCGTCTAACACATTGTTAATTACTGTCTCCTTAACGACTTGTTGTTTTTCCTCAGAATGGCTTTGGCTACACCCCATCTTGTACAAAAAAATGCAAAAAATATATACGTGTATACACGATGATGTATGTATCTTATGTGGGAGCCAATCAGTGCAGACTGGCAACACTTCGACAGAGTGGGATCTTTTGTGTCGACACTCTCCCAATAACGACTGCCATAGATGTTCATGGCAGCCGGGACCGACGGCTTAATGTGCTCTCCGAGGCACGGAGCAGGCGATAATTGTCAATCAATACGCACATAATTTTGAAAAGTCATATAACTTCCGAAAGTCAGAGGTGCGCGACGTGGGTTCGAACCCTCGACCCTCTGCATTGCAGTCTGTTGGTGTCCCCACTGAGCTATCGCTGCTCATTACATACACGATGATACTGTATTACAAAGATAAATATTTAATATTATATATCAATTTAGTACATTGAATTGCACAACATGTAGTTGCGCATATTTAATACAAGCGCTTAGTAAAGAAATTTAACCTAGTTACAAATTTTATTACATACTAATAAAATACACATGGTTTACGCACACAATTTTATATATATAATTCCTATGCATTGTTTACATAAATCTAATAGGTTTTCTAACAACTCTACCACAAAATGTGCGCTTGGGGATAGCGTCATCTTCATTTATTGGTTCATCATTTAACATGTAAGCAGGTTTTAACCTATCTAACGATATAGGGCTTAATCTATCCTTAATTTTAATAACGTATACTTTTCCTTTGCGTTCTACTACTAGATATCCGACATATGGTGGTTGTAAAGAACAACGCACTGTGTCGTTATGCACAAACACCATCTGACACTTATCTAAATCGGGGTGAATAACCAAGGACTTCGACGTTTTGTGCGAAATAGATTTTGGTCGTAAACTAACAATTAAATTTTTTAACCTATCTACATATTCTATATGTGACGTAGTGGTACCACGTCGTAGAAATCACCTGGTAACCTTAGGTTTCTCCCGTACGTAAGCTCTGCTGCGCTAACTCCGGTGTCGCTACGCAAAGCTGCACGTAAACCTAGTAAGGCAACGGGTAGCTCCTGGACCCGTGATGTGTCGCAATTTAGACGTGCCATAGGAGCCACTTTAAGTGCTCTATGCCAGCGTTCTATAATGCCGTTACTTTCTGGATGATGAGGTGTTGTTCTAATTTTAACGATCCCTAAGTATTTCATTAGTTGACTAGAGTGCTCTCAAACTGCCTGCCCTGGTCGCTGGTAAGCTTAACAGGACAGCCAAAACGAGCTATCCAACCATTGAACACAATTTCAGCTACAGTTTCCGCCGCAATATCGGTGGGATGGAAATAATAATAATAATAATAAAACATTTATTTCGGACATAATCCATATGAGTTAGTAAAAATTTTCTTACAAACTATGTTAGTAAAAAGAAATAAATTAAGCATACATTACAGTTTTCCCGTAACGATGCCTACCCAGTGTGCCTGTATAGGACAATCATTACGGGAGGAAATGCCTCAGGCCATCCGGTAAAACGATCTATCATAGTTATACAGTACCTGTATCCATCTGATGTTATGGGTAACAGCCCAACAATGTCAATATGCACTTGTTCAAATCTATCAACCCTAGGGAACGTACCGAGTTGCGATTTATTGTGCCTGTTTACTTTAACACGTTGACATTGAACACATGATTTGGTCCATACGCCTACATCTTTATTCATGTTAGGCCAGAAAAATCTTTGTGACACCATTTTCCTACTAACACGTATTCCGGGGTGGAATCAAAAGCTATCCGCCTTAAACGTTCTGGTAGATAAGGTCTTGCATTCTCAGTAGAGATTTCGCAATATACAGGTCTGTCACAGAATGGTAAAGCTGTAAAGGTCAAGCTGTCGCAATGCTAATTCTTCGAAATCTATCGCCGTTCGACATGTTATTGTTTCAACGCGCGATAAAGTGTCGCTTACAACATTCGTCTCGCCGGAAATATGACGTATGTCGGTTGTAAATTCACTAATAAAGGCTAACTGTCTGACTCGCCTAGGACTATCGCTAGCTCTATTGTTCTTTGTAAAAGCAAAAACTAACGGCTTGTGATCCGTAAAAATTGTCAGTGGCCGCCCTTCAAACATATTTCTGAAGTATTTCATTGCCATAAATATAGCCAATAGCTCTCTATCGTACGTGCTATATTTCTGCTGGGCCTCTGTCAATTTTTTTGCGAAATAGCCTAATGATTGCCAAGTGTTACCTACCTTTTGTTGTAGTACTGCCCTTACGCCTGTATTTGACGCGTCGGTCATTAGAGACAAAGGCGCGTCTCGTAGCGGATGAAACAATGTAGCAGCTTCCTGTAGGCTACGCTTACATTGTTCGAAAGCTATATTCGCCTCCTCTGACCACACGATTGCCGTCTTATCCTTTTTCCTAGCGTTGTGTAAATACCTATTTAAAACAGACTGGCACACAATAGCATTGGGTAAATGTGATCTATAAAAATTTGCCATACCTAGGAATCGTCGCAGTTGCTCCACATTTACCTTCGAATTCCTTGTTTAGACACCTCGTAACCTAGGAAATCTAACTTATCTACACCGGATATACACTTACTGACATTAATAGTGATACCGTACTCATTGAATCTTGAGAAAATGGTCTTCAAATGCTCCTTATGAGAGTCAAGGTCATTAGACATTAAGATTAAATCGTCAATAAAGCAATATACGAAATCAAGAACATTAAGCGCTACCGTATCCATAAATCTTTGGAATGTTTGAGCTGCGTTTCTCAACCCAAAAGTCATACGTGGGAACTCAAACAATCCGAAGGGTGTTATGATAGCCGTTTTCTCAATGTCCTCGGGCGCAACAGGTATAAAATGGAAAGCTCTGTTTAGATCCAGTCTAGAAAATAAAGTTTTTCCCGCTATTAGGTAAATACGTAAAGTCAAAGTAAAAATTAGGTTCCTCGTATCGTGGACTATCCAAATCACCCCCATGTATGTTCCACGATTTCTCATAGTTCTCGAGATATGAATTTTTTGAGTTTTTGAGATTTCTCGACATGACCAAAGTAAAAAATTTCTTTAAAAAAAGTAACAGACTTTTTCGAGATTTTTTTTTTGTTACATCATTGTCATGAGTCTTTCTTTTATGCATAAAATAATCATATTTATGACTGTGATGGAAGTTATGAAAATGTTGATCTTAAGTAAAAAAATTGGGTTTGGTGAATTACGACTTCAATTTTCAACTGTAAATTAAAATGTAAATAGGTGACTTAATGGTTCCTAAATAGGCCTTAAAAATGCGTCAGACTCTCAGCTTTCATAATCATAACAAAATTGGTACTAAAAGGGGCTACTTTGGCTATGTCGGAATAAGCCGGAGAAAGATGAAGACGGCATGACGATGCCAGTCGTACCGATTAAGCCTTCCACAATGTTCCTTAACATTACCAGAGTCGTCAGGGCTGCACAAATCGTTCTCGCATGCAAATCGCCACTGCGCCAGGGTTTCGTCCTGTGACTGTGTGTGTGCCGTGTGAAACGACGGGCTCCTGCACGAAACTAACCTACCCAAAGTTCAAGCTACATAATGCCCTACTGCACCCTCGTAGAGAGACGAAGACAACACGACTGAGAGGCGCGCGTGCTAGCATATAAATACGCCGCTCAGAAAGAGTACCCTGAACTAATAAGCATGCATGAAAAATAAGATATAAGTGAATTAAGTGCGCAAACACAAGTGCACTCTGTTCCTTAACTGTCATGATCCGATCTGACACGGCCTGAGTGAAATCAGGCGGCCGGAAGGAAATCAATGGCTTAACGTGCTTTCCGAGGCAAGGAGTGTCTAACACCGTCCACTTCTCTGGGCTGCTATTGAGATTGCTTAACAGAAAAACCCAATAACTTTTTGTTGGCGCGATCCGGGATTTGAACCCGAGACCTCATGCACAGCAATCGCATTCTCTACCGTTGCATCACGGAAGCAGTCCTGGTAGACCAGCACTATATCATGGTCTACCTCCAGGTCCTCCTAATTATTTTTTATTTTCGCAGTCATGGATCCAGCGTACGAATTAGAGCAAGCTATGCTAGCTCGCCAGAAACCCATGAACGACGTGATGGACCGAGGAGACTCCTCCATTCAGCAGTTCTACAGAGGCACCACCGTGTTCGTGACGGGGGGATCCGGGTTCATCGGGAAGCAGTTGATTGAGAAGCTCTTCAGGTAACCACATTCTTAGTTACTTACTCTCTAGAAAGCTGGGTCTTTCAATTGCACCAAGTCGGTGACCATCCATAAATTACATCACACCAATTTCATGATATTTTGACCCTTCCCGTCCTTGTCACATTTGTGAGACTGCCCCTTCCTAGTGTGACATCACATATTTTGCAATTTAACATCTAGAAATTATCAAATAAAAACAACAGTTCCTAAATTTGTTATATTTACATTTAGGAATTTCCACATTCCCTCGAGTAAAGCGGGATGTTACTGTACTTCTTAGATATATTACATTTTGTAATGTGATATCCCATAATTCAGCACCCCTCCCATCTCTTTTCACACTTCATCGACCCCCTGTTCGTGACGGGGAGGGCCCGTAATTTATGGATGGCTCCTAGACCATATCTTGTTCAATTAGATGATCCAACTTCTATAAGATTTTACCTTGGTTTTATGTTAGCCGATTGAGTCGCAGGTTTCGCAAAGCTTTTCAATTATATCTGACATTCCAACAATTGACAGGTTAAGTAAGGTAGTTTCAGATCGATTTTCATTCTAGTATGAAGAACAAAAATATGCCTGCTTTCAAATTCCACGCGTACGAAGTACCGGATATTAGTAGTCAATAAATAGTAATGTCCACCAAATTTCGTTCACGGCAGCAAATCTTAACGGAAACTGTCATCTACGCAAGAGATATTGTAGTGCACTAGTGTGTAAGCAAACACAAGTGCACTCACTATTCCCTAACTCTCATAATCCGAAAGGACAGCACGCCGACACGACTGACGACGACAAATTTTCCGTTTTGGGATCGAAAATAATACTAATTATATACATATTAATAGGGTGGATATTTGCTGTCGCCGTCTACACTGCCTAGAGGACCCTTTCTTCTCTGTCCTTTGGGTACACGTAAATCATGGCTCTTTCAGCCAAATCTAGATGTGCCTCTACCGATCCCATTCAGGAGACGCTGAGACAACTTGACTCTTCGACTACCTGAGTCAGGCGGCAGACGACGCGCAGGGGCGTTTCCTAACGCTGAATTGGTGTTCTTGGGAGATTTTAATGCCCACCATGAGACCTGGTTGGGTTCTCCCAAAACAGACCACGCGGGACGAACTACCCATGCGTTCGCTCTCACGCATGTCCTGTCTCAACTGGTACTCCAGCCCACCCGGATACCGGACATTCCAGGTCAGACGCCCTCTCTACTCGATCTGCTGCTAACGAGTAACCCGAACTGATACAGTGTGTCGATTCGTGCTCTTCTGGGCACCTCGTACCACCGTCTGGTTTGTGCCACCACTGTTGTTTTTACGCCCCCACGACCCGAGAAGATAAAACGACGACTGTGGCACTACTCGTCGGCAGACTGGATTGGAATCAAAAGTACTTCGCATCCATCCCTTGGGCTCATGCTGCTTTGACAACAGGGATCCATCAGAGAGCGCTACTGCTGTCGCTGCTGAAATTATCCTGGGTATGGAATATTGTATTCCATACAGTGATGTCACGAGCGGCGGCAGGCAAAGGCTCTGGTTCAGTCTTCAATGCGCTGATGCTGTTGAACGCAAACAGGCAGCGTACCGCGCTTGGACCAGGGCTCGCGCTCTCCACGACCCTAACATGGATCACCTGAAGGCAGTGTGCAACCAAGCCACAAAGATCTGCAAGAGTGCAAACGATTAACGGGTGGTCTTCTAGCGTTCGTCACGCACCTCTGGGGTGAGGCTATGGACAAGCACGGTGAGTCTTTGGCTATCAGCCTCGACATAGCCAAAGCTTTCGATAGAGTCTGGTCTCTTCTTTCCAAGCTTCCGGCCTATGGCGTGCCCCCTAAACTATGCACCTGGGTTTCAAGTTTCCTGCAGAAGCGTCGTATTCGGGTCCTTTGCGACGGTCGCGCTTCCAAATTTATGCAGGTCAATGCAGGAGTGTCTCAGGGATCCGTCTTATCCCTTACGCTCTTTCTTCTGCATATCAATGATATGTTGAATCTCGGCAACATACATGGTTATGCGGACAACAGTATCGAGCATGGGTGATATCTCGGACATCCTGGGGCCAAACAAACTGAGGATGAGGGGAAAAGGCAGGATCTTGTCGTTGAACTTGACCAGACCTTGGACCGCGTCTCTGAATGGGGTTTCAAGAACTTGGTCCAGTTCAACGTCAAAAAGACCCAGGCATGCGCATTCTCAACAAATAAGACTCCGTTATTTCCCCTCCCTTCTCTGAAGACACTCCGCTGGTGATACGTGACATTCTTAAGTATGGATCTTTGTCGCACACTTAATCCCAAAACCTACATCGAGAGCGTCACTAAGCAAGCTTCGCGAAAGCTCGGAGTTCTGAATAAGGTGAGGTGGTTCGTCACGCCTCGCCAGCTGTGCCTATTGTATAAGGTGCAAGTGCGTCCTTGTGTGGAGTACTGTTCTCATCTTTGGGATGGCTCCTCGCAGTACTTGTTGGACGCTCCAGACAGGTTACAGCGGCGGGCTGTCCGTATCATCGGAGATCCAGATCACGAGTTCACTGGATCCTCTGCAACTCCGTAAGGACATTGCCTTATTGGCATGTTTTACAGAATATATCTCAGTGAGTGCTCTGAAGAGTTATTCGACCTTAACCTGCCCTCCCAGAACAATGCATGCTGGGCTCAGATGCCATCTTTACACGCTAGAGTCGATTAGAGCGCGCACCAACAAGTTTGGGTCCTCATGCCTCTGCCGAACGATCAAGGCATGTAATTTTCTGCCAAGGCACGTGTTTCCTTCTCCCTTCAATCCTGGGTCCTTTAAGCGGTGCGTGAAAAAGCACCTTCTCAGGCCGTCAAAGTAGAGACCTCAATATCGCCTAAGCTGTTATGAGGACGGTGTGGAGGCCACTGCTCTTGGAACACAAGACTGCTTACCATCAGGCTCGGCCTGTGGTCATTTTGACGAACAAAAAAAAAGAACACTGCGCAATGGCAGTGGTTAGACGACTTCAACCACTACACCATTCATATTTCAAATTGTTACTAAATTGTTAATATGACATCACTTTGGCTTTTCTTTTTAGAGATATACAGGGCTGATACTGTAAGAAATATGTTATATATTTCTCAGATCCTGCGATATAAAGAAAATGTACATTTTGCTACGATCAAAGAAAGGAAAAACTATTCAGGAAAGGTTATGCTCCATATTAAGTGATCCCGTAAGTATCATTGTATTTTATAATAATGGTTTTTAGTTTATTAACGATGACCTACTTTTTTTAACATGTTAGAATGCCATTTACGCATCCCTCTCCATGGAAATTGGGGAAATATGTCCCCAGCCCTACCAACTAAACCTAATACGTTGTGCCTACGCCTTGAATGGTTGATAGGTCAGCAACTGGGGCTACTTCAGCGACCACCAAGCAGTGCATCATGTAGGCTTACCGTCTGCGGGCGATGCCCCGATACGACTACAGGTGTCGAAACAATAGCCTGCAGACGCAAGATCCCCGTTCTCACATACTAGAACCTGTAGCTAGCATTCTGGCTTTTAGAAGTTATATGCCTGTTAAAAAGAAAACAATCACTTGCCTTAACAATGGCGGAAAACATCATAATATGACGGCGTGTGGAACCTATCGATACAGTTTAAGGTAGCCTGGTAGACTCTGAATAAATTCTCCATACTGAGAAGACGCCAACCCAATACAGGTTGACAATCTTCACATTTTTTAGATTATGGAGTACTCTAAGACATGCAAGTTTCCTCATGATGTTTTCCTTCACCGTTAAAGCAAATGATTTTTAATAAGCACCTAACTTCGAAAAGTCAGATGTAGTCCTTAGGATCAAAATCTAGACATCTGCGTGACAACGATCTCCCATAAGGCTATCGCTGCTAATTATCCTATAGTAAATGATATCCAAGTAATATAGCGTTGATGCGATGCGAAGGAATTCCAGGAGCCGCTTAATAACATTATGTAATATATTTACGGTATTGTATCTAAATCTAAACTATCTAAACTAATATTATAAAGAGGAAACATTTGTGTTTTTGTATGTATGTTTGTAATGTTTTCACACAAAAACTATTGGACCGATTTCACTTTTCACCATTAGAAAGCTGCATCTTCACTGAGTGACATAGGCTATATTACATTTTCAAAAAAAATAGGGATCCTTAATAAAAATTCAATAATATAACCCAAGGTGTGAAAAAATTAGTCATAAAAAATCTGTCATCGCGTGCGCTGCGGAAACTATTGATGATAGAACAAAAAAATGTTCTACAGTATTATAGAACGTATCAATATCTACAAAAAAGTCCGCGATACCATATGTCCAACTACTGTAGTTATGGTACTATAACTACTCGCGAGCAATAACTAGTCACGAAATAATAATAATAATAATAATATTCTATCACATACACACAACACCATCTAGCCCAAATTAAGCAAAGCTTGTACTATGGGTTCTAGACAATGGATAAACATACATATATACTTTTTTTTTGTAAATACATACATATTATACATAGAAACACCCAGACCAAGACAAACATCCATGTTCATGCACACAAATGTTTGACTTGTGCGGGAATCGAACCCGCGACCTCAGGCGTGGCAGTCGGTTACACTAACCACTACGCCACCGAGGCCGACACGAAATAAAACTGAAACAAATTTTATTTGGTCGTATAGTATGTGGCGGTTGGTATTCGCCTGTTGTAATTGCTTACATACTGTAGGTTCTACGAGAATACCAGCGTTGCAATTTCAACTGCAACAATAGCTGACGCAGGTTATTTAATCTAATTTGGTCTTTATTAATGGATTGTTCCGTATATTCTATTTATATTTTATTGCTTTGTATTATGGAGAAACAAACTTTTTTGTTTTTTTTTCTTTTTTATTTGTGTTTGCATTATGAGCGAGCAGTGCAGCAACTACTTAAAGAAGTGTAATTAACTTGTCTTATGTCTAGTTGTACGATTGTCTGCGTAAGAAGAAGTCGCATTTCGCTGTTATTATTGTTCCTGTGGAGGGAGACGTAGCAGATATCCGACTCGGCCTTAGTGACAAGGACTGGAACAGGCTTACAGAAGAGGTAACGAAAATAATTTAGGTATCCAGCAGTTAAGTAGGTAAATACAATTCCAAAATATTTTACAAAACTTGACACATATTTTACATTTTGACTGCATGGGTGGCGTAGTGGTTTTACTGGTGGCCTCGCCACAGTCATTTCACCCGAGTGATGTAGATTCGAATCCCACACTGGATAAAAATGTATGTAAGCCACAAATGGTTCTTCCGAATCTGGATGTTCTTTGTGTCCGTTGTTTGAATGTTTGTAAAGCCCTCGCGACACAGAAATTACACTTAGTGCGGCAGATTTCCTTCTGAAAAAATAAATAATAATAATAATAATATTGTATCACATACACACAATACCATCTAGCCCAAACTAAGCAGAGCTTGTACTATGGGTACTAGACAATGGATAAACATACATATATACTTTTTTTTTTGTAAATACATGCATATTATACATAGAAATAAAATTATAAATATATTATATTATATTATTATATATCATCTGTTAATACAAATTATATAAAAAATTAGAGGGGTAATTTATAAATCCAGTAGAGCAAAATCTAGTAATCTAGCTTTTTAAGCAGCTATACTTGTTGTTTTTTTTTTGTTCGGACTGTATGTCCATTGGTCGCTGGTTCACATCCGGCTCGAAGGACCATATGTTGCGACGTTAGCTCGTGGTGAAATAATAAGCAGTGGACTGTATAAAAGGATATATTACAACGTAGTATAAATTACAATATAATAGGAAGCGCGAGCGCGGGTTTTGTTGACGACTCCTATAAGGTCTGCCCGACAGCGCCGGCGCATGCTGCTCACGATGACCGATGTCGTTGTCCCGCTCTGGCCGCCGCCGCGCTCGTGTTGACGATTGTCAACAATACTCGAAAAAATAGTTTCATCCAGAAAAAGTACTATTACTAAATATTAATCTTTCTGTTGACTAGGTGAATGTGATATTCCACGTGGCTGCGACGGTGAACTTCGATATGCCACTTAAAGCGGCCACTCTCATCAACGTACGAGGTACCAGGGAGGCACTGACACTTGCCAAACAGTGTCAACATTTAAAGTGAGTTTAAGATGATGCCAATCTTATACAATATCTTCGTATGCTCGCTATAAAAATGGCAGTATTAAATCAAAACAGTCGATCAGTTTTCCTTGGAAATAAATATACATATATCGCTGGCTAATGGTTAGCTATCAACAAATCTAGATAAATTGTAAAGTGGCCCTAAAAATAATGCCTGTTTCGCGGGAGACGTTGCAAATATTCACAAATACATACATACATAGATTCACGCCTGTTTCCCAGAGGGGTAGGCAGAAACTACGGATTTCCATTTGCTACGATCCTGATATACTTCTCTGGCTTGATTCACTTTCCTTACCTGAAATTCGCCCAAATGCAACGCTGCCCTATTATTAAATTAAATTATCAGAGAGCTGATTACGATACGATTAGAAATGATTTATCTGTCATTAGATGGAATGATATCCTTAGTAATCAAACTGCTCATGAAGCTGTAAATACATTCTATGACCATCTTTTTGGTATTATCAAGAAACATGTCCCTCGGATTAAATGTAAAAATTCTACTTTCCCTATTTGGTTCCATCAACCCCTTATTAAATGATTCAAAAATAAATCTAAAGCATGGATAAAATGGAAAAATACCAAAATCTATCTGATTTGAGCAATTTTCCCTATATCGGCGACGCTTTTATAAAGAGAGCGCTCAGTGCTATGCGAATTATCTTAATAATGTCGAACAAAGAATCTTTAAAAACCCTTAATACTTTTGGAGTTACGTTGCTAATAAACAAAACAATTCAGGAATTCCTAATAACATGTGTTATAATAATATTGCCAGTAGTGACCCTCGCAAAATATGTCAGCTTTTTCTCGGTATTTTAAATCAGTATGTGAACCATCTACATTAGAATTACATACTTGATATTAATGCATCTAAAGTTCATAAGGAGCTGGAGTCGTTAGATCCGACAAAAGGACTAGGCCCTGATGGACAACCGGCACAGTTTCTAAATGTTGCTGATCTAATTTATTTTCCAATTTATCTATTATTTTGCAAGTGTTTGAATGAGGGCCAAGTACCACCTATTTGGAAGGAAGCTAACTTGACACTAGTCTTTAAAAAGGGTTGCAAGAATATCGTAGAGAATTATCGTCCCATCTCTATTTTATCCATTTTATCGAAACTTTTTGAAAGACTGATTCATAGCGAAATTTATCCCTTTTTACATAAGATTATTATCAAGCAACAACATGGTTTTGTCAAAAATAGATCAACAGCAACAAATTTAACCAATCTTGTAAGCCATCTTTTTGAAAATATGCACAATCGTTGCCAAACTGTCGCAGTCTATATGGACTTCCAAAAGGCATTCTATAAGGTGGACCATGAGTTGCTGTTACATAAAATCGGCTTCAATGGCATTCGTGGAAATCTTTTGCGATGGTTTATTTTCTACATAACTAACCGTACGCAAAAAGTAGTTATTAACGGATTTCTATCTGAATCTGAACAAATTTCTCTAAGTTCCGGCGTCCCCCAGGGCTCTATTTTAGGCCCTTTATTATTTGTTTTGTTATTAACGATATTGACACTAGTTTCCTACTTTCAAATGTTTTGCTGTACGCAGATGATTCAAAAGCCTACAAAACTACCAATTATTTTAATGACAATCAGCTTTTTCATAATGATCTACATCGTCTAACTAAATATTATAGAGAAAATAAGCTTTGCCTGAGCTTGCCCAAGTGTAATATAATATCTTTTACAAAAAACAAAAAGGTATACATCTACACCTATTTCTTAAATGACCAATCTTTGATTAAAAGTCTCTTCACTTAAAGACCTTGGTGTCGTCCTAGATTCTAAGTTGCATTTTGACATTTATGTAGATAACATCATTAAATCAGCATTTAGAATGTACGGTTTTATTACGCGTAATACGAAAGAATTTAGAAACCCAAATACTTGTAGATACCTTTATATAACGCTTGTCAGATCTTGTCTGGAGTTCGCTACTATGATCTGGATGCCATATTATAATAAATATGACGAATCTTTAGAAAACGTAAAAAAAAACCTGCGAACCCTTCATTGGAGATGCTGCCACATCAATCAGTCATATAATTATCTACTTCTACAATACAATTTGAGGATTTTGACAGACATCGGTGATGTCTTTGATTTTGGTTATCACTTCCCTGCGACTGTTCTCAACTGCCCAGGTTTTGTTTGACAGAGATTGGTGATGGAGCGTATTCTGTGATGCAGATCTCTAGCTTCTTGCTTGTCTGCATGCCTCTCTATTTCCTCGCATATACCACGTAAGTGGTTATTTTGGTCTCTTCTTCAAGCGGATTGAATATGTGCACACAATATGTTCAGAGATTTGACATCTGTGCCCTTTGACTTCAACATTCGTCTCTCTTCTACTAGAGCAAGAGTACTGTCACTCATCCAGTGTTGCCTTTTTTGAACCTCAGCGTTTGGCTTAGACTCTTTGACTACTTTCGTTATCAGGTTCTTAGCTCGATCCCATAACATGTCCGGCGTCTCTGTTTCTAGATCAGCAGTTGCCCAATCGTTCCAATTATTCTGGATAACATCTATAAACTTTATGCAGTCTTTTACTACGATCTTCGTTTGTTTGACGATTTTCCTAGCTGCTCTCAGTTTCAGACGTATAATGAAGGCCAACAATTGGTGATCCGATCCACAGTCCGCTTCAGGTAGAGTACGAGTATTTCAAACTGAGGTTCTCCAGCCAGATCTGACAACAACCTATGTGGATGGTGTTTAAATAGGCTATTCGTAATCATTAAGTCGTTATCAGCCGCAAATTGTATCAAACGCTCGCCTCTATCGTTAGGTTGTCCTAGTCCAAACTTACCAACGCAATGGCTGATATGGTTTGAGTTCATACCTATTTTGGCGTTGAAATCACCTATGATCATGAGCATTTCTCTTGTGGAAATTTTCGAGATAGTGGTGTCTAAGTTTTGGTAGAAGTCCTCAATTACATCTTCGCTTGCTGCACTTGTCAGTGCGCAAACTTGCACGATGTTGATATTTGTCGGCGTCGCCTTGTGCTTGATACTCAGAATTCGACCGTTTAAAGGTTTATAACTCAACACGAAATTCTGTAAGTACTTTGGTATTACAACAGCAACTCCATTTATACTGGCGTTCTCATTTCCAGAAAATTAAATGACATTATTTTCGGTAAGGAAATGTCCGTTGCCTTTCCAGTGCGTTTCACTATGGCTGCAAAAGCTTAGTTTACATCTAGCTATTTCCTTCAGCAAAATCTCCAGCTTCTCTGGCATAAGCAATCCACGAACGTTCCTAGTGCCTATCTTCTGGTCACGTCGTAGTTTTAAAGGCATTCCAGTAGCTAGGTTTCCATGGAGAGCCTGGTCTCCTACTCCATCATGGCTGGTAATCGATTTCCCACCGTCTGCGGTCGCTACTCAGTTTGCATGGCAATCGCGACCTCTTCTTTTTATCTTTCATGATGACTATCTTGGGAGAGTAGTTGCAGTTGTTTCCCCTTGCCTTCTGCACTAGTCATTTTAGGAATTATTTAGATTCCAAGGTTGCTGTAGCCTCATCTAGCCAGTTAGTCCAACCAGCGTGGTTAGGTTTATGGATATACCGCCATGGCTCGGTCGCCAGAGTCTCATTGGTTGTCCAGCAGGGAGCACCGCGAACAGGTGAGGTTGACACTTGGGGCCGACTAAGCTTTTACTCGTTCTCCTTACCCCCTTTACTCCCACCCAACCATTAAAATCCCCTAACATTATCAAACCCTCGTGTTTCTTACATTTCCCCAAGACATCTCTTAAAGACTCCCAAAAATCTTCTTTTTCTTCTTGTGCACTCTGAGACATACCCGTTGCCATGTTTACAGGTGCATAGACCCCTACCATGAACACACGGGTAACCCCCACTTTCATTCTCATCCATAGTAACCTAGCATTTACATATTCACATTCTTTTACGCACTCATTCATCTAGCAGACAAAATAACACCAAATCCCTGACAGGCTCTGGTATTGCTAGGCACGCCGGACCAATACGCCGTGTAGAATCTATGCCTAATGGTGTTACAGCCTTTCCTTTTCGTCTCATTCACGCACAGATCATCAATCTTTCTCTCATTCATCATCTGACATACTTCATTAAATTTTCCATCCATCCCTCCTCTAACATTCAATGTAGCTAAACGGCTTTCCGTATGCCACTTTTCGCCCTCACGAGAAATGAGACGTGACGGGTGGCGGACCTTGCGGATTATTAATATAAGTAAAATCCATAGGCGTTCCCATATGATTGATAGGGAAAATACTGACCACCTCCACAGAGCCCTTTACGGAGGTAAGTTGGATCCATCCTGTGCCCTGTGACCACCAACACAGGCACTCTCCGTTCAAGACCATATTTTCCCTCTGGCCACGAATCCTTTAGCACGGATCAGTTAACACCTTGGATCGAGGTTTATTCTCGGGTCCGCTTCCTGAAATTTGGTTTGACTTCGGAGTTTTCCTTCTCCTAGACAGGTTGCAAGCATTGGCTTGCGAGGCCCATTTCACAATCACACAACGGAAACAATACGACTCACACTCGAAACAATCATTTATATATCACACAACTTTATCTTGTGTATTTTGGCAACACAGTTATGAAAATTCTATCTAATATTATAGGTGCGAATGTGAGCTTCTTTATTTGTTACACTTCTACTCGAACGATCATCATGCAATTTCGAAATTTCTTCTCTCTGTGCAGAAAAACATCAAGAAGCACTGTTTTCAAGAGATATAAATTCAATGACAAAATCTAGATGCCTACAAATCTAGAAATCTGTATGCGAAGCCGCGGGCAAAAACTAGTAATTTTATATTTATTTATATCCGTACTACAATTTTCTGAAGAATTGTAAGTGATTTAATTAGCAACTAATAGTTTATATCTCAACTCACTTTCGGCACCGATAATATATAATATATATAATAATTATAATATCAGCCCTGTATTAAACTGGCTGACTGCAAGACACGGGCATCTTCTCAGTATTAAGTTCAAGGGTTAGGCCGAAGTCCACCACGCTGGCCCAGAGCAGGTTGCCACGTGAGTTGATCGCAGCAGCCAGATTGGTTGCCCTCTCGCTCCTGGCCGTAGTTCAGTCTATGGTCCGGAGTGAGAGGTCGTGGAACGCCGTCGCCTCCTTTTGTGAGGAAGTCATTCCCATCAAGGAGGCGGCGGAGCGGGAGAGGGAGCGTTTAAACCCTCTCACCAGCCGCAGAACCGGGCGCCGCAGGGTGCGAGATGACCTCCAGCCACCCTGAGGATTGACCTGAGGGAGCTGGGCTTTGTGTGCCTGCCCGCCATCCGTTCAGCAACAGGTCCGAGAGGCGGCGTGCGTGTTCCCACACGCGCTTCTGTTTCGAGTCCGTCTAACCTCTAGGGGGGGAGGGACAGTAGGGTTTAAAGTGAGTCAGTGCCTTTGGGTAGGTCTGTTCGTGTAGTGGCCTGCCGTTTCATACGGCGGCTCGAAACCTCGGCGGGGTCGCGACCGCATGTGCAAGTGATTCGCGCGGCCCCGTCGATAGTGGTTTTGTCGAGGAACACCGTGTTTTAGTTTTAGTCGGTATTCCGGGAGGTACATTATTCTTATTGCATCTTTCTTTTACCCCGGCGAGTCCGACATAACCCCTCCGCCCGCCCCCGCGGAGGGGGAAGCGTCAAGCATTCACCCAAGTAAAAAAAAAAAATTGTCTATCTAGTATAAACACCAGTCTCTCATACATATTATTATTTTTGTTTTGACACGACATGCTGGTTTCCTCACGATGGTTTTCTTCACCGTTAAAACGATAATAATCTATTTATTACCTACGCACAAAGTCAAAGATCAAGAAAGCCTTGGGATCGAACTCGTTTGCGTGGCAGTCCAACAGTCTTCCACTAGGCTATCCCTGCTTTTTTTCCACCCGTTTCGATTTTACCGATACTATACATGTCTTAATTACAATACTTGTGATACCCACAGATGTTTCAACCACACGTCAACAGCATTCGCCCACACCACCAAGAGCCGCATCAACACAGACGTCGAGGAAAAGTTCTACCCTACTCCAGTGTCTCCTGACGTGATAATCGGAATGGTGGAGAGTATTAATGAAGAGCAGCTGAATGCTGTAACACCTGAGTAAGTATAGTAGTATTCGCTAAGACCAAGTTTTGGTCATGGTGGCCAAATTTAAAGAAAACTGGCCATCTGCGCAGGAGATATTATAGTGCACAAGTGCGTGTGCATACACAAGTGCACTCCCTATTTCCTCACTTTCATAGTGCGATGAGACGGCAATCTGACACGAAAGACAAAGCGCATGGCCAACTGCTTTACATGCTGTTCCGGGCATGGCTGTGTGCAACACCGCTAACTTCCTAATTTCGGGATGCTGATGAGAGTTTGTTAACGGAAAAATACGAGCATTTTATGCTGCTCCCACTTGGGTCTTGAACTGGAAACGTTACGCACAGCAGTTATATTTTTGTTGTTTCCAGAACAAAATCGGTTCAACAAAATCCCTTGCAAAACAATCGAGGCACATTTTTTTATGAGAGAGCTTACGTGAAAGCTATCGCTTTTCTTTCACGTAAGTTCTTTTGTTATAAATAACACTACTTATTAATCACATTTTTAACACAAGTACAGGTATTAATAACAAAGTTACTATGAAAGTGAAATTTCTATTGTATAATATAATATAAATATTTTAGTTTCATCGAAGGCTGGCCGAATACTTACACCTTCACAAAAGCTATTGCAGAAGAATTGATAAGGGAGGCTGAAGCGGATCTCCCCGTGTGTATTGTGAAGCCTCCAGTAGGTAAGTTCATAGATTCATATTTCCTGGCACGTATCTTGACTAAGCTAGCACTTAATCTATTTGTATCGCAGCGGCACACAAATGACCAGACACAAAGGGGTTTTCAATTATCTCTGACATTCGAACAATTGACAGGTTAACTAAATACTCAATCATTCAGTTGAACGATGAAATATTCTTACATTTGTTCTTTCTTTTTAACTACTAAAAACACTCAAACAACGGTCACAAATAACACCCAGACTCCGAACAACTATGTGTGGATAACACAAATTTGTAGCAATGAGTCAATGATTTGAATCACCGGTGCAGTCAAAATACGACAGCAAAAATACGAGTAGTATAAAATTTTATGCGTACAAATATTTAAATCATAGATGTGCCCTCACTTGTACTTACCTACCTTACCTTACCTGTATTTAGATCGGAAAAAATGTACACACTAAGATGAATGAGCTCACATATTACATTTAGATGATAAAGAACGATAGTGTTTAATTTTCAATATGAGTGAGCGTGATAATACTATATTTAAAATTCAGACGCATAATGGTAATGTAGTATGCATAGATGCATAGTAATGCATCTATGATTTCAATCTTTAGAGCAAAAACATTCTTTTGATAAAACACGTAGTGTTTTCGTTTACCACGTTATTGAAAGTGCCCTTGTTTAAGTCATCGACACTTTATTTAAATGTAAACTCTGCTTTATGGCATTATTTTCTTTTAAAAGACAGTTGTCTCAATATCTACTATAATTGCTGTATCGCCAGTGACATTGGAAAAATTTCTGTCTAGATTCAAAATATCTTTACTCATTTAGAACACAAAGTAACAATTATCTACGTCAAGGTTACCCAAACTAAAATAAAATATGGATTTAAATTTACCTGCTGCCACATACAGCAAAGCAAGGGCGTTGACCAATAAGAAGAAGAAAAGTTGTACAATCATCACCTTAGTAATAACGGACTGTATGCGCACAATTATATGATAAGAACCTACGGAACCCTAAAGTACCTACAGCCCTATCAGCCCTTATACTCTAAGGCCCTAACCTATCATATACTAAGTGATTAATAAATAAATAGATTGATAAATTCGGGATGCCTGCACCATGCGTCCTAGGGTAACAGGCGGAGAATAGACAGGATGTCCAGGATGAGGATAGATAAATCACTGCCAGCAGACTCACACGACTAAACAAAGATGGCTAAAGGTGTTTTGGCCACAGCGAGGGGTTGGTAAGGTATTGAGTCAAAAGTCATGTCTGGTATTTGGAACTTCGAATCCAGCACACTTGGTTCATCTGTTCTTTATTACTCTTACGGAGGGAAAAGGATAGAAAAAAGAACTGAAACTTTGATGTTTTGTTTCAGTCGTCACCACGCATGTGGAACCGGCTCCAGGATGGATAGATCTCAAGGCTTGTCTTTCGAATCCAGTTGGAGTGAGTATGATGTTCAAATTGACTTCCTATGAGCACCGCCGTCACAAAAGCTTGCGCTGACTTAGATTTTCTGATGGTACACCGCTGCAAAAGCTTCCACTTACTTAAATTTCCGGAAAAACAGTGTAAATGAGATTATCAAAGTTATCGCATATAACTAAAATAAAGTCATAAACTATATTTTTCTTGAACTGAATATTTTCGTCTATGAGAATGACTTATTTCACAAAATAGGATAAAACACATACATTTTCTTACAAAATTATAAACATACTTGTCCCTCGCAGCGATAACTGTCGTAACGTATCTTGAAAGAGGCTCGTTTGAGAACATAATTTATCTGGTTTCGTTCGACACATATTATTATAGCGATCGCCCAAACTAACATAATAGTAGATTAGCGTGGAACGCGACACGAGTCAAGTCGTAGTCAAGTAGCAGTTAGTAGTTTTCTAGTAATCAGTCTCTAACAAATTAAATGGGCATTTAGTGACGAGACTCTGTGATACTTTTATTTTCTCTTAATCAGTATGTGTTTTCCAGGGCGTACTAGCCGGTGGTCTAGGATTAATGCATGTCGTGCTATCTAAAGGAGAGAACGTAGTTTCCTACGCACCAGTAGACTATGTGAACAACGCAATTATAGCAGCAAGTTGGGATGTAGTCGAAAAGAGAAAGATTGGAGTAAACGAAACCCCTATATACACCGTCAGTAGTTCTGGATGTGAGACAAAATTTAGTAAGTATATCATTACTTTTAATAATAGATAGCAGCGACAGCACGCAGAGGTCTCGAGTTTCATCCCAAGGCGCGCATCTCTGACTTTTCAAAATTATGTGCGTATCAAAAAGATCATTATCGCTCGCTTTAATTGTGAAGGAAAACATCGTGAGGCAACCTACATGTCTAAGAGTTCTACATAATGTTTTCGGGCTTAAGTGAAGTTTGCTAACCTGAACTGGGTGAGCGTGAAGGACTACGGTCTAACCCTTCTAACAGTAAGAAAAGGCCCGTGCCCACCAGTAGGACAGTTTAATAGTACGCTGCTATTATATTTAACGGTGAAGGAAAACATCGCGAGGGAAACCTGCTTGGCTAAGACTTCTCCATAATGTTTTCGAAGATACGTGAAGTCTGCGAACTTGTACTGGGCCAGCATGGTAGACTATGGCTTACCCTTTTTACTTTAAGGAGAGGCCCGTGCTCATCGGTGGGACAGTTTATACACAGGGCTGATATTTATTATAACTGCGCTGTGCTTACTAAACGATCAAATTTTCCTTCAGCAAATTACATTCAAGTGATTAAAGATCCCAGACGTTATGAAAGCATGGCGCAGTTATAATAAATATCATGCCTGTGTTAAACTGTATCACAGCTACGCACGGGCCACGTCTTAGTGTGAGAAGGTTTAAGTGTAATATGAAGAACCCTCGGACATACAGGTTACCTCACGATGTTTTTCTTTACCGTTTAAGCTAGCGATAACTAACTAATACGCACATAACTTCGAAAAGTCAGAGGTGCGTGCCTCGAGACCTCTGCGTGGCAGTCTAATGATCCTCCACGAGGCTATCGTTGCTATTTTTATATATCTTTCCAGAATACTTCGGAGAAATGTTTCACACTGATGAAATTAAAAGATTAGCGACACCAAAAGTTGTCTGGTATGGTTACACATTAGAAACCTCCAGTAATCTGGTGTATTGGCTTCTAACGTGGCTCCTGCATTACATACCTGGCTATGCTATCGATGCATTAGTCGACTTGCTTGGAGTGAGACCTCAAGGAATGCCTTCGTGAGTTTGTTTTATGTCTTATTCGCCCCAGCCATCTTCCAGAAAGTCACAAATTGACGAATAACTCTATCAAGAATTTCGGATGCTGCTGCTGACAACTGCCTCCGTGGCACAGCAGTAGAAATTGCGATTGCTGTGCATAAAGTCTCGGGTTCAAATCTCGGGTCAGTTAGTATCTCATTAGCAGCCTGGGCTGCTATTGTGATTTCTTCTTCTTCAACTTCCTAACTCTGTTAGGAAGTTGGCGCTGTTCGACATCCCCGTGCCTCGGCAAGCACGTAAAACCGTAAGACTTGCGTCTGATTTCTCTCCGGTCGTGTCGGATCACCGTCGCATTGGATGATGAGAGTTAGGTTCAGTCTCCGTTAAGATTGGTCGCGGTGACCAAAATTCGGTCTTAAGGACATTATTATTAATATATGACAAAACGTTTTCTTTTAAAATTACGCGTTGCATTCGTAAAGAGTATAGTAATAATAATAACATCATAGCCGTTTATCATCTATAGTTACTAATAAATATGTATATTAATATACCGGTCCACCAAGCACCCATACCCATAGCCCATATATTAGAATCCATACGTAGCAATAGTCTTAGGCCTGCTGCGGCCAGTGCCACTGTCGGTGTGCCGTTCTGTTCCCGTTGGACCTATGTCTCCGTGTAAGCCTCCCAAAGGGCCTGGTATTTTCTGATAAATATAATATGTTAGAAAATACCTGTGATAAGAGAAACATAATAATAATAATAAATAATAAATATTTTATTGCTTAAAAAAGTACCACACATAATAGAAAGCATACAATAAGATGGTTGTACAATAACATACTACTAAGGGACACAGCGATTCCTTAACTGAGACTTGCACGTATTTTTGAAATCGATGGCACTCCATTTTGTGTCATAATTTACCATCGCACTTCATCTCACTTCTATATTGGGTAAAAACAACATACAATTTCTTTTTTAAGTATTTCGACGAACAACATAAAATATTTTTTAAACATTTACACATTCGTATTTACAACAACACAGCGAATTTCAAGTTACAATTTATTTTATATCCTTTATAAGTCTTCACAATGTATGTATATATCTAAAAGTCTATAGTATCTAACTAAAACTAAAACAAAACAAAAACAATGCTAATGTATTTATTAAATGTGTCATATATCCTGTGATTTACTCGACTAGGAAACTTGGAAGCGCACTACCTTCATAATTTCTTAGTATAAATTATATAATATCTAGAGTGCTGCTAACACCTAATTGTTTTTTGGTTCTGTTACCAACTGGGAGATATTATATGGTAAAGCGTACATTATACAGACGCAGAATATCGTCTCTTTCAGAATGAAATATAATAGAAGCCAGAACTTTCTAAAAACAGCTAAAGAAAAAACGTTGTTTTCCTTTTGTTTTTTTTTTTTTTTTTTTTTTTTGTTTACTGTACATTGCTTTTTGAGCTCCTTATGTTCTATAATTATGAAATTATGTATTTTAAAGCATTTGTGGCGAGTTAAAGTATTGTTACGTGCTGGGTTCGACAGATAAGAATGCAAACAATATTACCGACTAAAACACGTTTTATTCAAACACACAATTAAATTTAAAACACAACAAACACTATACCACACTTTTTCACTGTACTGCTTCAAACTCCGTAGTATTTCCGCTTCCGTTCGCTTCGATGAACACTTGACCGCTTACGATTGTAAACTGACTTGGCGGTGCGCGTGCGCCCTATTTATACGCGGGTAAAACGTTTGTAGAACTTTCTAGTAACGCCACTCCCGGTATGTAAACAGTACGATGTTTCCAGAAAGTACCAGCATTATCTTTACGATTCTCGTACGCATACCTACTACGTAGTTCCGTAAGATGTCAATAGATGGCGGTGTAAATTATTAGACGGAACTGCCGAGTCTTTCCCACAATGCCGAGAGATGTCACTGGGCGTAACAGTATTATTTACACCATTACTTCCAAAATAAATGTTTTATGCAGTGGTATTTTCTGAGTAGTAAAACAATTTTATTTTATATCTTCATTTTAAATACTCTGGTCGATTCAGCTCGAAAACCTGAATAAGGTTACATCAATAACTAAATTTCGCCAAAATGGCTTTTATAATATTTCATCCTCGAAGGAACTATATATGATGAAGGCGCATCAGAGGCATGGTGGCGCTTCAAAACTTTTCTATACAAAATGAAAGACAGCGACGCTTCGTGAGTCATACACCAGCGGCGCAACGCAGGCATGATGCTTCTATGCTTGCGCCGAGTCTCTTGCAAGCGCGATCTAAGCGGCACACAAAAGGCCCACCGCTTGCTATATTATAGTGCTTAAGAAGAACAAAATCGAACTGTACAATGACACTCTTCTGTCATCATTTATATCGCGTCTGTGCCTTATTCGTGCGTCATGCTTGCGGCATCCCGTCACCTTACGCCTTTTCTGTATAATTTACGCCTTGTGTGAACTGCCGCCATGGCGTAGCAGTAGTGAATGTGACGTGACTACTGTGCATGAGGTCTCGGGTTCAAATCTCGGGTCGAGCCAACAAAAAGTTATTGGGATTTTCTATTAAGAAATCTCCTAGCCCGGAGTTGGGCAATTGGCGGTGTTAGAAACCCTCGTGCCTCAGAAAGCACGTAAAGTCGTTGGTCCTGCGCGTGATCTCTCTCTGGTCGTATCAGACTATCCGTCCCATCGGGTCACAAGTGCACTTGTGTTTGCGCACATACTTGTGTACTATAATATCTCCTGCGCAGATGGCCAATCTCCGTTAAGATTGGCCGCCGTGACCAATATTCTAGTCATTGTTATTACTAACGCTGTCACCTATGAAATTCTGTCAGGAGGTCACTACTATATTTTATTTCAGGTTGGTGAAGATGTATACAAGGATGTACAAAGTTACGCTGAAGTACAAATATTTTATGTTTAACTTCTGGAACATTCGGGACGACAATCTGAAGGCCATGATCCAGAGAATGTCTCCAGAAGATCGCTTGATATACAACTGTGACATCAGAACTATTGATCTGAAGGAACAGATCAAGGTCTGGTGTGTTGGGATGCGAAGGTAATTTACAAGGTCTTTAGCTATGAAATTGTTGTTAATCCTATATCTAGTGTCGAGGTTTCTGTATAAAATAAAATGGCTATTTTAATAACTCATTTAAATTCATGTATTATAAATGTCAATAACCTTTTAAACAATTATATTTTTGAAGTTATATCGTTAACTGTCTGTTTCAATAATTCACCATAATTACATGATGGTTGATGTTTTTGTAAATTTAAAACAAACAGTACATAATGGCTTAAATACAAGCAACTAAATGAACATGGAAAAATAGTACATAAAATTCGACTAGGCTATTAAAAAACATTGTATAATTATTTTATTTATACCTTGTTATTACCGTGATACATTTTCCTGACGTAAAAACGTGAGGTATTGGGATTAATATCAGACGAAGTACTAGGTTTTCTAAGTATCTATAATACTTAGCTTAGCTTTAAGTAGCAGCGATCAGCGATAGCTCAGTGGGGAGACCAACAGACTGCAATGCAGAGGGTCTCGGGTTCGAACCCACGTCGCGCACCTCTGACTTTCGGAAGTTATATGACTTTACGAAATTATGTGCGTATTGATTGACAATTATCGCCTGCCCCGTGCCTCGGAGAGCACGTTAAGCCGTCGGTCCCGGCTGCCATGAACATCTATGGCAGTCGTTATTGGGAAAGTCAGTACCCTCTAATATCCTGACACTGGTCTAGCCTTAGGGTATCGTTAGCCTTCGGGTTGCGGAGGTCAGGTGGCAGCCGCTCCGTGTAAAAACTGATATCCAGTCAAATCCGGTTAGACCAGAAAAGCCGACCCCAAGTGACTTGGGAATAATAAAGGCTAAGAGAGAAGAAGAAAAAGAAGTATCTATAAAAAATTAATAAAGCTAAAGATTGAGTTTGTTATGTTGTTTGAACATTTCTCTGGAACTACTAGACGGATTTGAAAATCCTTTTGCATTCGATAGCTCGACTCTTAGAGAGGTTATAAGCTATATACACAACACAGCACATCATGCTACGAGCCATGGTAGCAGAGCAGTCATCACAAGTGTAATTGACAGTACTAGTAGTTACTTGTATTATATTTACGTTACGACAGAGCAGCGATAGCTCAGTGGGGAGACCAACAGACTGCAATGCAGTGGGTCTCGGGTTCAAACCCACGTTGCGCACCTCTGACTTTCGGCAGTTATATGACTTTACGAAATTATGTGCGTATTGATTGACAATTATCGCCTGCTCCGTGCCTCGGAGAGCACGTTAAGCCGTCGGTCCCGGCTGCCATGAACATCTATGGCAGTCGTTATTGGGAGAGTGTCGACACAAAAGATCCCATTGGGTCGAAGTGTCGCCGGTCTGCACTGACTGGCCCCCACATAAGATAAGATACGCAAATTGAACAAAATTATATTCCTTTAAACAGATTTTATCGCGGTTTGTCATGAATACACAAAGTTACATAATTACGAAAGACTTCACCGTTTTCGTTCTGGGCGAGTGGTACCCTATGTCTTTTTGTGTATTTCTGACAATGTGTATGCGATATTTAATAATATAATAATATATAACATACACGCAACACCATCTAGCCCAAACTAAGCAGAGCTTGTACTATGGGTACTAGACAATGGATAAACATACATATATACTTTTTTTTTTTGTAAATACATACATATTATACATAGAAACACCCAGAGCAAGACAATTTTTTTATTTTTTTTATGGTGTTATGTCGAGTAGTTCGGCCGTGAAAGCTTAACAAACTATCTCACATTCGCATTTAAAATAATAGCTAGGAAAGTCTTCTCTATGTTTTGTCGAGCCTTAAAAAACTTTTTATTATGTTATTTATTTCTCTTATCATAGGTACTTTGTGAAGGATGGTCTTCAAGGAGCCGATTATGGATACAAGAAGATGCAATACTTGAAATACGCCAACTATGTATTCATGGCAGCCTATGGACACGTAATATATGTAGTTCTTTACATAATATACGCGCTAGTAACATTTATAACACAATTCTTATTAAACAGCTTACAATAATAAAGTGTGTTTTATTTTGTACAAGATTTTAACCGCGTCTCGCTCGCGGGCTGTACTTTTTCCTGGATGAAAGATATCCTGTCTTTTTCTGTAACCCTGACAACGTGTATGCGAAATTTCAGGATGATCTTTCGAGTAGTTAAGGCGTGAAAACATTACAATTAAATAAACTCGCATTATAATAATAATAATAATATACTTTTATTTCAGACCACAAGTCCATTTAGTTAGTACAACACACAACTTAGAAAACTAATGTTAGTACTTACATCTACCAGAAAACAAAAATTATTTATTATACTCCACAGTGGCATGTAGGCGTACCCAATGCCCCAGTATGTGGCTGTCCCACCTGTCCGCTATAATGCTCAGGATGCTGTTGGGGCTGACGCGTACCCTGCGCATGATGGAGGCGCATCGCTTGCGCATGATGGCGTGAAAGCCATCTATGCCCGCTTCTGTGAACATGCCGGAAGCACTGCAGTAGCGCGGCAATCCCATCAACACCCTAAATGCATTATTGTATTGGACACGCAGAGCGTTGTATGCCCCCTGCGTGTAGTTGACCCATAGACTGCATGTATAGAACGACTGACAGTACGCCGTGAACAGCGTAGCCTTTACATCAGTCGAGCATTTTGCAAATCTACGAGCCAACATATTGCAGCGGACAGCCAACGCTCTGCGCTCACGCTCAATATCCCGGTTGTCTTTTAGGTCCTCGGAAACCCAGTGGCCCAGATACTTGAAAGAGGTGACCTGATTTAAGGTACTTCCGCAGAGTTTTAAATTGGATGCAATTGGGTAGGTTTTAGTGCCTGCCCTGAAAACCATTACCTCACTCTTCTTTACATTGTATCTAAGCCCATGGGCCTCCGCGTACCTTTCACATATCATGAGCAGACTCATCATTGAGTTAATCGATGGGCTCAGCAACACCATATCATCAGCATAACTAATATTATTGACGCATATTCCATCTACATAACAACCTTGATAAGTGTTGCTGAGCTCAACGATCAACCGGTTTATGTACAGACTGAAGAGGCGAGGGGAGGTCAGGCCGCCCTGTCTCACTCCGCACTCCAGCCTATACACATCCGATAACGAGCCTGCCCACCTCACACAATTGGTCTGGTTGTTGTACCAGTACCTTAGTAAAGATATAATTCCCCTATCCACTGAGGTGTCGTTCAGCAGTTTCTGCCATAGTAAGTCATACGACACCAGATCATATGCTTTGGAAAGGTCTAGGAAACAAGCGTTAACAGGCGTTTTCCTAGACGTATAATACTGGACAGTATGCTTGAGAGAGAGTATGGCACTTTCCGTGGAGAGACCAGGGCGAAACCCAAACTGCGCATCCTGTAATTCAATGCGGGTTGCCATATGCTTATCAAGCAAACTGTCCAGCACCTTGGCAATGACAGTAGCAAGCGATATGGGCCTATAGTTTGAGAGATCTGATGTGTCCCCAGTCTTATCCTTCACAATAGGTACAACCACAGTTTTCATGAGATCGCTGGGCAGATGGGCGTGGCTCAGACAAAGCGAGAACAACATCGCCAGCACCCTTGGCAGGTGAGATCCTGCATGCTGCAGGTGCTCGATGCTGAGGTAGTCATGCCCCGGTGACTTGCCCCTAACCATATTTTTAATAACAGTAGCGACATCTTTCGCTGAGAACCTGACATTTAACTCCATCAGACAATCCTCAGCATCGACCGCCTGCGATGCTGAACCAAGAGAGGATTTCACCTTGAAATGATCCACAAACAAGTTTGCTATTGTGGTAGGCTCATGTTGCCCCGCCACACTCACGGGGACACCCGGCCTCGTGTTCAGTCTATTGGTGTTTTTCCAGAATCTTGAAAAATCTTTAGCCTTGTGATGTTCAGCTAATATATCCATTTTTATTTTATTCTGATTATTCTGACACCATCTTAACTTTGATTTAAAGACTTTTCTGGTGTCATACATATGTTTATAAACATGACCAGAAGTAGGTTTACCAGATAAACTCCAGATTTGAAAAGCAAGCCGGGCATCCGCGTGAGCCTGCTTCACATGTCTATTCCATCCTATAACACGTTTTCTCAATCTTCCCCCTCCTACACCCACTCTACTGGTACATTGGGCAGCCTCAGTAAGTATACACACAATGGTTTTGTACATATTATCTAATATGGGTTTGTGATTCGCATTCACACAAAACCCGTTAGCACATTTCTCAAATTCTAACGGAAAAGTAATCTCCCTTAACTTAGTGTGACATATTTCTTTATATTTATTTATTTCACTAGTATCCCGTTCACCCCATATTGTATAGTTTTTGACCGGATTAGAGGTTGCAATAGTAGGTGTTATCATGTTAAAATTACACTGTAATTGTATTGGCATGTGATCCGACCAATACGTATCATATAAAACAGTTGCACTAACGAGCAGTCGCCTCGCTGCCTCGGTCACTACACAGTGGTCTAGCCAACGGTGGCAACCGTGCGCGTCACTCACGAAAGTGTACGTACCTTGCGGCATAAGGTCTAGATCCGCGCAGGTCCAGCACTGCTCCGCACAGAAACTTAACAGTTCACCACCGAATAGCTCGCCGGGATGAGCGTTAAAATCACCAAGTATGATCACTGATTGCACACACTGACTTTCTATTATCGCACTAATTTCGCTAAGACAGTCCGTAAACTCAGTGACGTTATCGTTTGAGTCCGTAGGCATATATACCGAGAATATTAGTACGGAGCGATCCTGCGACACTATTTTGATAGCTACAAGCCGTACGTTATTGCAACTAACTACTGAGACAGATGGAAATCGGCTCTTCCTCCACAACAATGCCACTCCTCCATAGGGTCTTCCTCGTAATATTCCCGCCGAAGTGTCGACTGCCGAATTGCCAGTAAAAGCGAAATCGTCGTTGATTTGTCCTAGGAAGGCGACATCATGCGGCAAAAGCCATGTTTCTTGCAACGCGATAACGTCGGCCGTCACACACAGGCGTCTAACACAGTCAACAGATCTTTTAATACATTTACAATTGAAACTTATCAATCTTGTATTATCCATTTAGATTTTGTTAGCGTTCATTCTCAGAGCATTTTCTCTGTCTGTTTTCTTCTTAGAAAAGTCTATAAATTTACGGTATGATATACCTTCAGGCCAAAAATCGTCCCTCATGAACACGTCATATTTATGTTTTGGAACCGAGATTTTATATGCATCATAGCTTTTGGGTACCTTCATTATCATCTTCTCAATTTCCACATGTGTTTTTGCCTTTTCTTCAACATATTCTGTGATATCAGTCTGTGTCACCTGTTTATCCACATTATAGATGTATAGGACTACTCTTTCATTCACAGCCTTAAATTTGTCCTTGGGTTCTATTACAGCTTTTCCAATATTTCCGACAAAGCGATTTCTCACTTTCCTTCTCTGTTTCTGTACTAGGGTCCACTCACCTTCACTAACAATTTGAGCAAGTGTTTTGGCTTTTGTTTCCGAAGTCGATTGGACGATCGCTGCGACCGTGTGTCCCGGATCGGTGTTGTTGTCGATGCACAGATGTGAACCTATACCGGTTTTAAATTCATTCCGATTTTGCTCATTCATTGAATTTATGTTTTGAACGTTCTGATCAACTGATATTGACGAGTGGTGGGTAGGCGGTGATATAGTTTCACTTTGAGATATTGATCTTTGACCCGATGTGCTCTCGCTAATTACGGGAGCATTTTGCAATCCCATCGGCCCGCTATCATATTCATAACTGTCCATCATATGCTTTCCAACTCCTCGCTTTGTGTTCACATACGAATTACAAGTATTTTTTGCACTCGTACATTTTTTCAAATCTGCGATATCACGCTTGATAGGTTCAAGTTGAATATTAGTTATGATTTTGTCCGCGGCTTCACTCGCTCGGGTACTTTGCTTACAGTATTTTTTCTTGATGAAAGTACCCATGTCCTGTTTTGTACCCCTTAAAATGTACTCTTACACACACTCGTAGTACACAGAACTCGTTAAAGCGTAACAATTCGTATTTATAATATTAGTTAGGAAATTAGAAGTCTTCTGTACGTGTATGTCACTCAACTCCGTAATGTCAGGACCAATATTGATAAAATTTCTTGTGTGTTTTTAAGTGAGTCCCTGGACAGTTTAGGTTCACAATTGGACCCAGTAGGCGGCGCTGGGATCTAGATCCTTTTTACAGGTCAGAGGCCCTTGCCCAGCATTTTAGATACAGGGCTGATAATATAATATTATATTTTCCTTAACTGTTATCCTCATACAAATTTACAAACCAATAATAAATGCGGTGTGTGTATCTAGCCTATTCCCAGTTTATATATTTCCTTAAAGACAAAAAATTATGTAAATATTAATTACTAGATTATGCCCACGGCTTTGTTCACATAAATATAGGTTAGGTTAAGTAACAGTATTTCTTTCTGAATGTAAGGTACTCTATGTCTTTTTAGTATATGCGAAATTTCATAATGAACGGTCGAGTAGTTCAGGCGTGAAAGTGAAACAGACAAACAAACACACATTCGCGTTTATAATATTAGTTATAATAACTGAGAAAATAACTCTTATATAATAATATCAGCGCTGTATATAACTGTCTGACTAGCTAGGCATGAGTTTCTTAAGATTTTCTTCTTAATGTGAAAAGGGTTAGACTATAGTCCACGCGGGCCCAGTGTGAGACGGCAGACTTCACATATCTTTGGAATATTAGGTAGAACGCTCAAATACGCAGGTATCCTCACAATATTTTCCGTCGCTGTCAAAGCGAGCGATAATTAATTATGTAATACGCACATAACTTTATAAAATCAACGATGGGCGCCTTGCAATCGAACTCGAGACCTCTGCGTGGCAGTCCAATTGTCACCCACTTACTCCATTTGGTTAGGTACTTAATTAAATGTAAACAATCTTGATGTCTTTTTATCTAAAAACTCAGTTTAAAATAAAATGCTGCTAAAGATCAATGTAAATACAACAATAACGATGACTAAATCAATTGAATCGTTAGTTTAAGCTGTAGTTTATTTGTTTAATATGTGTTTGTGTAAAAAGTAAACTGGTAACTGCTTTTTTTAATATACTAGAACTGAATTGTTTACAATAGGTAACATTACATAATGTAAAAGATCTGAAAGGTTAATAAGGAATGCAACGTATTACATTAATTGCTCGCATATTAATTCAGCATTAATAATGCACTTTTTGCTTACGTGCGTACGTCGGCCTCGATCGCGTAGTGGTTAGTGTAACCGACTACCACGCATGGGGTTGCGGGTTCGATTCCCGCACAAGTCAAACATTTGTGTGCATGAACATGAATGTTTGTCTTGGTCTGGGTGTTTCTATGTATAATATGTAAGTATTTACAAAAATAGTATATATTATGTATGTTTATCCATTGTCTGGTACCCATATACAAGCTCTGCTCAGTTTGGGCTAGATGGTGTTGTGTGTATGTGATAGAATATTATTATTATTGCTTACTTCGTTTACGATAATGCAGATTATGTCAGTAAAAGTATTTCTCTCGGGAAAAGTCCTTTTTCTGGATTATAGGTACCCTATGTTCTTTTATATACCCCTTACAACGTGTATGCGAAATTTCATAATGATCTGTCGAGTAGTTAAGTCGTGAAATCGTATCAAACAAACAGACACACATTCACATTTAAAATTTTAAGTTAGTAAATATCTCCTTCTCTCTTAGCCTTTATTATTCCCAAGTCACTTGGGGTCGGCTTTTCTGGTCTAACCGGATTTGACTGGATATCAGTTTTTACACGGAGCGGCTGCCACCTGACCTCCGCAACCCGAAGGCTAACGATACCCTAAACTACGATTAGACGATACGCTAGACGTTCATGGCAGCCGGGACCAACGGCTTAACGTGCTCTCCGAGGCACGGAGCAGGCGATAATTGTCAATCAATACGCACATAATTTCGAAAAGGTGCGCGACGTGGCTTCGAACCCGAGACCCTCTGCATTGCAGTCTGTTGGTCTCCCCACTGAGCTATTGCTGCTACTATGTAATTTTCACTAAGATATAATACTTTATTTTTTTATCGACTTATCAAAGTTAATGTATTCTAGTAGATAATTAAAGAACACGAACAAGCTGCTTATTGCCCGTAGATACAAGATTAACGTAGGTCTTAATTACATTTAACCTTTTGAACGCCACGCCATAACGGCACCTCCATGTCCTGTACGCTAAGCCCGATAATCGATATATTATATATTGTTTTTTATGATCAAATATTTCAATAACTAATAACAATTTTGGTTGCTGTATACAATTAAGTAATAATTGGGGATTCAATTTTTAAGTTGTATCACTAAAACACAGAAAACTAATGATTTAATATGTTTATTTTGTATTTTTCTGTGAACCGACAAAAAACAGTTTTGTCGAGTATAGACGACGTTGGCGCACAGGGCACGCTTGCGCATGTCGAGTATAGAGGACGTTGGCGCACAGGGCACGCTTGCGCATGTCGAGTATAGACGACGTTGGCGCACAGGGCCGCTTGCGCATGTCGAGTATAGACGACGTTGGCGCACAGGGCCGCTTGCGCATGTCGAGTATAGAGGACGTTGGCGCACAGGGCACGCTTGCGCATGTCGAGTATAGACGACGTTGGCGCACAGGGCCGCTTGCGCATGTCGAGTATAGAGGACGTTGGCGCACAGGGCACGCTTGCGCATGTCGAGTATAGACGACGTTGGCGCACAGGGCCGCTTGCGCATGTCGAGTATAGACGACGTTGGCGCACAGGGCCGCTTGCGCATGTCGAGTATAGACGACGTTGGCGCACAGGGCCGCTTGCGCATGTCGAGTATAGAGGACGTTGGCGCACAGGGCACGCTTGCGCATGTCGAGTATAGACGACGTTGGCGCACAGGGCCGCTTGCGCATGTCGAGTATAGACGACGTTGGCGCACAGGGCCGCTTGCGCATGTCGAGTATAGAGGACGTTGGCGCACAGGGCACGCTTGCGCATGTCGAGTATAGACGACGTTGGCGCACAGGGCACGTTTGCGCATGTCGAGTATAGACGACGTTGGCGTTCAAAAGGTTAAGAAGAATAACCAAATCATATAATAGTTTTCAGCGACTGGCAATAATTTGGATCATTCGATCGCGATCCAAATAAAAAAACAACCGACTCGGTGACCACCTTCAACCTGAAAATTACCAGGCACAAATCTGATACAGCGTTATTTCGATGTTTTTATAATAAAGGAATAAAATTATTGAAATTGACATGAAATATAAACAATTTGTTTTGATCCGTTCTTAAATATGACCACACATTTATTTTACAAAGGGTTATTTTCGCTTTTCGCACGTAAAATAACCCTTTGTTGTGTATTCTTGTTTTTATTTTCAACTGCATAACACCTGCTAATGATTAAGGAGAGAGCGGGGTCACCTAATACAAGCAACTCCATGCTTAAAAGGTGGTCTCCTAACAAAGTAATTTAAACGAATTGTGTGATTAAAATAAATATTTTTATTTATATATTTATTTTTATCTTTCTGTAGGCAACGGCTGAGTCACGAAATTCCAATAGAGTTGACTCACGGTCTAACTGTTAGAACTATTTTTCCTTATAACCATTATATAAATTAATGTTTACGCAAAGGGAATATTGGAATATGTATACATATATAATACATAACGATTTAGTTTAAAATTAATCATAAATAACATCGCTTTTGTGAAACTTACGTCATAATGTGTTGCCTCTGTTAAAGTATCAGTTTAATAATAAACTTATATCTTTCTACATGTTTATTAAGTTATATAGTTATTATTATTAATTATTAATAAGTGTTTATTTCCAATAATATTATTGTTATTAAGAAAACCAAATATTTTGTGCCAGCTGTGTAGTGGTTTATTTTATTAAAAGTGTAGATTATAATATATTATAAATGTGATATGACAAAATGAATTTGTTAAAATATTTACCTCTAAGTGTGTGTATTTTGATTGTTTTCGTTTTGGAATGTTCATCCGGCTTCTTACAACTGCCAGGTAAGTTTGTGAAATTATGAATAGACAATTTTTCTTACTTAATATATTTCACAAAGTAACACTTATTAAAATTATTAAAGGCAGCGATAACCTAGTGGAAAACTGTTGGACTGCCGTAGTTTAATTTCAATGAATAACATTCGCGTAAACAGAAGACAAGATATTGTCTTTCCTTTTTCGATATCTTTCTAACAATTTCAAAATTATGTAATAAAGTGTAAAATAAACAACGCGATAAAATCCGTATATAGTAGTTTAATTTCAAAGAAAGACAATACTTAAAGATAGGTATCTATATATCGTCACTAGCTACCAGTACGCCATATTTGTTTACTAAATAACACAAGTGAGAAAATGAATAAAACATTAATTATGTATTTCCAATCTTGCCTATTTTTCTTACTACGCTTTGCCACTACGCCGAGTATCGTGAGTCCGAATCTCAAATGGCACAAAAATTTTGATCCAAAAATTATTCAAAGAGTTATTACCCACTAGATTTTCCCGCGGATTCGCTCGCGTTTATGTAGTATGTCAATAAATTTCGATCCCTCAGGAACAGCACATTTTTCTGGACGAAAGGTATCCTATGTTCTTTTGCGAAATTGCATGATTATCGATAGATTAGTTATTATAAATACGAATGTGAGTTAGTTTGTTTCGCTTTCACGCCTTAACTTCTCGACCGACCGTCAGGAAATATTGCACACACGTCAGGGGAATCCAAAAAAAAGAGTATAGAAGTAGTAGAGAATAGCCGCGGGCATAATCTAGTTCTTAATACCTTCGTCCAGTAGGGGCGACCTGTATTACTTGTTCCATGACTAAGCCTTTTATAGTAACAGTTATATTTTCAGCAAAATATTTCGAGAATAAAGCACCTTCCCCTAAGCCAGCTCCAATATACTTAACCCAAGAACAATACAAGCATGTGAAAGAACGCAGACTCAGTGTTAATTTAACACAAATACCAATGAGCGCAGTGGAACTACGTATCTGGACACTAGTGAACAGTAAGTACTTCTTAATTTCATATTTATGAAATATTAGCTTTTACTCGCGGCTTCGCTTGCATAAATGTAAGTTATGTAAATTTTTCATCACTCGGGATTAGTCTTTTTTTTTCGTGTGGTTAGTGGCCAACCTCTTGTCAAGAGTTGTTCAATGCAAAAGTGAGTTTGTTTGTTTGTTACGCTTTCACGCCTTAACTACTTGATCGATCATCATGCAATTTCGAATACACGTTGTCAGGGGAACAGAATAGGACATAGGGTGCCTTTTATCCAGAAAAATATACTAACTTACCCAACCTAAATTTACGCGAGCAAAGCCGCGGGAAAATCTTGTAATCGATAAATGTTATTATTTTAATTGACGTTTGTATATTTATTGTAATTTAACTTATAAAGTCGCAGGGGCACACCGGTCGCCAGACACAATTGACTTATAATAATTGTATAGTAGGTATTTTCATACAGGTTATCCTAACTATAATATTATAAATGCGAATGTGAGTTTGTTTGTTACGCTTTCACGTCTTAACTAATCAACCCATCATCAACTTATATTTATACGAGCGAAGTCGCAGGCACAATCTAGTAGTCTTTATAATTGCAGTGACTTTGGGGAAAAATGAAACACACAAAGTTACTGGTCAAACCACGCGACATTATTATATGCCAGAGTTAGATATAGAGAAAGGCGAAAATATGATGTTTGTAACTCTGTTAACTCAAAAGGCGGTCTGTGGGACCAAACCTATCATCATTATCCCGAAAGCTGACGAAAGACATCATATTATACCATGGAATGAGGGTGAGTTATTAAAATTAAAGACTCTAGACTCTAGACACCTAATATAGGCGAAAATTACTTGCATCCACAATGTTGTACACTTAATGTAACAATAGGTTTGGCTGCCCCGATACCACTAACGAATTAATTTACATTGTACATACCGAGAACCGTATTGCGGCGAGAGGCGCGCGTGCTCCGCCGTTTCTACACAGCAAAGTGCAGAACCAACGCGCATGGGCGCCTCTTCGTCGCCTTGACGTACAACACACACCTTTCAGACTTAGATATATTTGCACTCCCATATTCAAAATTTACTCTGCACCCTGGGGGAGGCTTATGTCCAGCAGTGGACTGCAATAGGCTGAAATGATGATGATGATGATGATTCAAAATTTCGTAGACAAGCTAATTGTTATTATATTGAAGGGATTGGCATATCTGAACCCTGAAGACTTCAGGCTTCTCCCTCTGAAGTGTACGCTGCGACTGATGCAGTACATTCATAGGGAGATAGCTCAGGGATAGATCTCGGGGCCGACACAAAAGATCCCACTGGGTCGAAGTGTCGCCGGTCTACACTGACTGGCCCCCGAAATAAGATAAGATAAGATAAGATATTATAATTAATGCAGGATGTTTTTCGGTAACAATTATCGCGCGTGTTTATTTTATTTTATTCATTTTTTTAATATTATTTCGCTGTCATTGGTGTAGGTTACACATTAACTCTTTTCATTATATCTATAAAATTGTTGCATTACATTCAATTTGTAACTGTTTTGTGTCCCAATTAAGTACATAATACTTACTCATAACATTACTTATCAACCTCTGAGTCTTCGTCGAAGGTTAATGAAAATACTTTGTGGGTCTGTGTGCCTGTCTGTTAGTGACAGTTTGTTAGTGACAGGTATAGCTCCGAAACCACTGGACCGATTGACTTGTAACTTGGTGTGCAGACACCTTGGGGTCATCCCTCGGTCGTGTTTGCATATGGCCCTGTAGGTCAAAACACCCGAGATATAGGGGTCACATGATGTACATTTAAGACGAACAGGTTGAATCCTGGGATTTTACACCCATCTCGTTATCACTGTTACATTTTGTATTTAAAACGGATGTCGTAGTGGTTTAAGCGTTCGCCTCGCCACTGCCATTATGCTGAGTGTTGTGGACTTGAATACCACACGGGACAAAAATTTGTGTGTGCCGCAAATACTTGTTCCGAGTCTGGGTGTTCTTTGTGTCCGTTGTTTGAATGTTTGTAAAGTCTCCCGCATCACAGGATTTATTCTTAGTGGGGAAGTTATTGTTTCTAAAAAAGAAAATTAATATATTGACTTGTAAAACAAACGATAGCAAGTTCTAAATTATAACGTAATCAGTACAACGCCCTTTATCGAGTGAGACACACACTAAAATATGTACCCGTACCCGGCCATCTATTGAGTGAAATGATCATAAATAATACTTAATATTGAACAGTATTTTTTTTAAATCCACGCGCCGTAGGTAGATTTCCCCAAGGTGGATCGACGACCCTTGAAGACTCTATGGCCTATTCTGAATGGCAACGTTGCGAATAAGTGGTTTATTAATGTATATGGATATTATTTTCAAAATCTTTTCAATACACTCTATAGTCGAAAATAAAGGAAGTAAGGAGAAGATTTAATATTCATCCAATTAATATGATAGCTTCACATAGTTATTGCTCACGAACATAATATAATTTGATTGCACACAAACCACTTATCTGGAGTCAGGTGAGGCTGGTAATTTGTAACACAACTCTATCTAGTATAGGATTGACCTGGGGGTGGCGGGCTTTGTGGGCCTGCCCGCCATCCGTTCAGCACCAGGTCCGAGAGGCGGCGTGCATGTTCCCACGCGCGCCTCTGTGTCGAGTTCGTCTCCCCTCTAGGGAGGGCAGTAGGGATAATTTGTGAGAAGTGCCTTTGGGTAGGTCTGTTCGTGTAGTGGCCTGCCGTTTCATACGGCGGGCCGAAACCTCGGCGGGGTCGCGACCGCATGTGCAAGTGATTCGCGCGGCCCCGTCGATAGTGGTTTTGTCGAGGAACACCGTGGTAGGTTTAGTCGGTATTCCGGGAGGTCCATTATCTTCTTAACATCTTTCTGTTACCCCGGTGAGTCCGACATAACCCCTCCGCCCGCGCCGGGTAGGGGTAAGCGTCATGCATTTATCGACAAAAAAAAATTGTCTATCTAGTATAAACACTAGTCTCTCATACAGATTATTGTTTTTGTTTTTGATAACCTTTCAAGTGTGACAGATAAATAAATAATTATTATTATGGTACGGTGTTCTTTTGGCGAATTTCATCACAATAAATGATCTCAGACAACATGAAGATAGATTTTTAGATTACTATAGAATGAAAATAATCACATTTAATTACGTCTTATATACCAATATACCAGTCTTAGAACTGCACTTGCAGTCCACGGATGACGTAGTGGTTTAGTGGTCACCTCGCTACTGCTTCTGCGCCGAGTGTTTTGGGTTCGAATCCCACACGGGACAAAAATTTGTGTAATCTACAAATGGTTGTTCTGATTGTATTCATTATTTATTTATTTAGTTCGGGAGAGAGCTTAAACGTTCTTAAGGGTCGAGCAGTTGAATGTGGGTGACTGAAGACCGGTCTGTGTGGAAAGCCTTGAAGAAAGTCTATGTCCAATAGTGGCCGTCTTTCAACTGACATGATATTATACGTATCTTTAGTTTAATCTCAAATTAAATGGAGCCTTTATTGCAAAAGCAGTAAAAGCGTAGCTGGGGACCATTGGGCTGCTATGCAGAGGTCTCGAGTTCAAGAGAGGCACGCACCTTCAACTTTTCAAAGATACGTGCGTATAAAGAATTCTGCCCACTATACCGTTTCTAATTCTCTCGGTTCCACACATTCCTAGCATAATCATAGAGAGAACAAGAACCGCAGAGATATGAAACGCGGATGACATGTGGATGATATGCGATTGATACGCGGATGACACGTGGACGATATGCGATTGATACGCGGATGCTATGGTCACGAAAATCGTTATGCACCGCATAGTAGTCCGTGTCGTGTTTCTTTCCGAGCCTGATAATTTCATCGCACGGTCATGGTATGAGCCGGTTATGTGCGCCGATTCCCTATTGCTAGCTTTAACGGTGAAGGAAAACATCGTGAGGAAATCTGCATGTCTGAGAGTTCTCCATAATGTTCTCACAGATATGTGAGATCTAAAAAAGTGTTATGCAGTCTTATTCTTTACCACTGCGGCACTAAAGTATTTTTGTTTTTATTTTGCCCTAATGCACCTATGTTTATGCAGGGAACATTGTTGACGAAGTATGGGTGGAAAACTGCTCCAAGCTTTCCTGTATGATTGAGGTAGACTGGCACAGTTTTTGCGGTAAGCAGCTTCTTTATATTACCATTGTAAACAATAGTCCAGGGCAAAGCAAAGCTCCTCAAAGTGAAACTAAACTTCACAAGCAATCAAGTCGAATAACATAAAATCAGAATGTAGTATAGTAACCGATGAGGATTATAAATAATCGTCTTGTAATTGTAATAATGATTCATTGTAATAACAATAAACGATTTTGTTTGCTTACGTACGTTTTTAATTTTAATATATTATTTTTCGAAGTTCTAGTACTTACCGGCATAATGGCATGTCCATGTTATACTACCATGGGGTGACTACGAAAAATCAATCTACCTACTCCGATCACAAGTTATGAGTCATGTAATAGCAAATTATTTGATTTCATATTTGTCTTCGAGATATTATATATTTTTCTTTGTTATGGTTTAGGGGGGAAACAAGCAGACGCCTCGCCTGATGGTAAGCGATCACCGCCACCCATGGACACCCGCAACACCAGAGGAGATATATTATATTATAGTGGAGATCTCTCGAGATATCTCGATATCTCTGTTAGACAACAGTGATTAAATAGCGGCTACGTCACAGTTTATATCATGTATTCTTATTCTATCAATTGCCATTTACCCCTACAAACATTAAACCGCATGTAGGATACAAAAATTGAAAAAAAATTGTGTGTTAGTGTTAGAGTAGTGCAATTATATTGTGTTCTAAATTATTAAAAAAATGTGTGTCAACTAATTTATTAACAAAACCAAATTACTTTTTAAAGAAGAGGTCCCAAATTTGATCCGAGGTCAAGCACTGACATTTGGAAGTTATGCGCGTATTAAATAGTTAATTATCGCTCGTTTTAACGGCGGAAGATCTTGAAGAAACCTACGTGTTGAGAATTTTCTGTAATGTTCTCGAAGATGTGCTCTACCAACCCACAGAGCCAGCATGGTGGACTATGGCCGAACCCTTAACAGAGAAGAGGCCCGACCCAGCAGTAGGATAGTTTTTATACAGGCCTGATATTATATTTTTTATAGATGATGGTGAAATGTTTGCCCGGAGCAGAAGTAAAGCAAAAAAAAATATAATCGAGCCCGCTGGCTGGTTTTCATATATTAAAATATTTATTTCTAATATAATGAAAACCTTGAATGGTGAGTACGATATTATCCTAACTAATATTGTGTGAATGTGACTTTGTTTGTTTGTTACGCTTTCACGCCTTAACTACTCGACCGATCATCATGAAATTTCGCATACTGGTTGTTAGGGGTACAGAGTACCTAGCTTTCATCCAGATAAAAGAACAGTTCCCGAGGGATTCCGATAACATAATAATGGTGCTGGCATAATACATTCAAATCCTAACTAATATTATGAATGCGAATGAGTTTGTTTGTTTCTTACGCTTTCAAGCCTTAACTACTTCACCGATATGAAATTCGCATAAACGTTGTCAAGGGTACAAACAAGGACATAGGACCTTTAAATTGGAAATAAATACAGTTCCCGGAGAAATTCTGGTTACATTTACTGGTGCTTGCATAGTACATAATACATAATTATTATATTGTGAAGCGTGTTGGCCAAACCAGGCAAAGAACCTCACGAGGATGCTCTCTGTTTTTATTTTAATTCAACGATAGCAACTTATGATTGGTGTGTTGACACATACGAATTTTAATTCATTTTAATATTATTAGTTGTTATTAATAATTTCTAATTAGCTAATTGCGATCTTATAAATATCAATGATAAGATGTTACCGTTGAATTAAAATAAAAACAGAGTGCATCCTTGTAGGTGTGTGTATGCGTGTGACTTTCCGTGGGCATAAGTGTCTAGACTCGACTTTGAGCAATATAATTAAAAATCAAATTTGTGTGTGTGTGTGTTTATGTGCGTGTGTATATAATAGGACAGAAAAATGGCTTCTTGATACGACAGGAAGACTGGAGACATTACACAAATTAATTTATGACCCATTTTCTGATCTTAAGGTGAGAAAAACGAAGAAAAACGAACGATATATAAAATATCTCAATATATTAAGGGCGAAATATCCTTCACCTGTAAATTAGGAAGAGAAGTAACATCAGTTCAATGGCGCCAAATGTACCAGAACCGTAAGTTTAAAAGAAAGTCTAGCTGTTTTCGTACCCTGCCTACGCTAGATATTTGTACAGTCGGCCAAAAATTCGGTCTACTACCCTACAGTTGAGGTTCATTTGAACGTCATAAAACAAGATCAATTTCCCCTTGCAATCATATTATGACAGTGACCATTGCTCTCTTTCATTCATGTATTATATTTACGTCATGTCATGTGTCAAGTTAGAAAAGTCAACCTTAGCGATAATTAGATCTTACAGAAACTTTTGTCAAAACTGGTAGACCACTTTCTTGGGTCACTGTACGGTCAGGTGCAAAAGTCGAGTAGCAATTTTACAAAGCAATAGGATCAAAACAAGTTGTACTTACGACCTTTTTCAATAAAATCATTGCACACACACATAAACCCGCCTCACTTATTCTATCGCATTCTATTTATGAATGTGACTATTAATTTGAAGTAGGTACGCGAGTGATATTATAGCTACGTTGGTAATAGTGCGTTCTAAAACTTAACGCTTGGTGGTTCGATCCCCTGTAGACGTGATAATTTTCTTGTTTTTTTTTCTTATATTAGAAATATTGATGTCTTGTTATTTTACTTCAAGACTTATTTAAACCTAAAGTTTATTTTCGGTAATCATATTATGACATTGCTTTTTACAGTAAAATAATTTGTTTATTTTAATTATAATTTGCATTATTTATTTATTAATTTAATAGAAACATAACGTGATTTTAGTAATTACTAATTTTGATAAATAATCATTTTAAGTTTAATTCCTAATAAAACACTAAATTTGGGTAATAAGTAGACAAAAATAATGTTACGAAACAAAAAGTGGAAGTATACCCCAGTATTTGAACCTCCTTAATATACTATCGTCTCAAAGTGATAAGACTCGTTATCCGCTGTGTTATCGGATTAAGCATAAATTTGAAATACGGACAATGTTGTTAAATATACTTACGGAATAGTAGTATTTATAGTTATATATACAAGAACTCGTTTTGGTCTCGTTTTGCACTCATGCGCATGACGAACTTTACCTACTATCATTTACATTGAATAATGTTTCATTGTTTGTGTTAAAACATTACACACACACACAAAGCTATTCGCTCGGAACTGTATGCGATTACTTACTTTATGGTGCTACTCGACTTTTGTCTTTGACCGTACATAGACTGACAAGCTTCACTGCTCCCCCCCATGGAAGGCAATGGATGCAAATAGACTGCACGGATGGCATGCGGTGTAAGAGGCTGTCTAGCCACTCCACCGTGTGTTGTGAGTTCGAATCCTATATGAGACAAAAATTTGTGCAGTCAACAAATGTTTGTTCCAAATCTAGGTGTTTTTGGTGTCCGTTGTTTGAATATAATAATATATATAATAAATAAATAAGAATAATATTCTACCACATACACACCACACCGTATAGCCCAAACTAAGCAGAGCTTGTACTATGGGTTCTAGACAATGGATAAACATACACATATACTTTTTTTTTTTGTAAATACATACATATTATACATAGAATGTTTGTTAAGTTAGTCGTTGAGGGAATTATTGTAGTCCAGGAGTTGTCAATTATAAAAAATAACATATAAATAAAAAATAGGTTTATGAGCCCTAAGTTTCAAAAAGATGTCTGATAATTTCTGCCTTTGAAATATTTGTTTAGGTAGTAAGTTTTTGTACGGTTAAATGAAACTTCTAATAACATTAATTTTACTCCTATCTTTTTTACAACTCGGTCTACCACAATTTACAAAGCCCAATACTTTTCCAAAAAAACAATTTATCATTCTTAAAAATGAATGCCTCCCACTGCAACGCCACTTCCTCGCGATGTGTTTTTGTTACGACGCTGCTTTCTTTTGCAACTGCCTGTATTTAGTATTTGGCCTCTATATAACCTAGTTTTAAACCAGAGTCAGGTATACATCTGAGACATGCCGAACGAGCATCTATTTTGATCACGTCATGAGACTTCATCTTATGATGTCCTTTTCTTGTCTCTCATTATGTGTTGTTTGTCTTTACCTGGATACAATCTGTAGTTTTTAATATGTTGTACCTATATGTAAACCAAAATATTCAAATATCTGTTTTCTTTCTTTCTTTTCTTACGCATAATGTTCATAAAATTTCTCCCAATATCATACATGAGTTTGATCATGGACTACATAAATGGTGTTGTGGTTTGTGGCCTTGCCTTTGCCACTGCACAAACTTTGTGTTATCCCCAAATAGTTGTATCGGGTCTGGGTGTTCTTTGTGTCAACGGACATAAAGGATAAAGGATACAACTTGAACTTTGTTGAATGTTGTAAAAGGCACCCGCGACACAGAAATTATTAATTTGAAATTTTTTATTATACTAAATTAAAATGAAATTATAATTAACATTTAAATGTATTAGGTATACGATGTGTAAGCTTAATAATCATAAGCGTAACACTATAATATTAATGATTTGGGTCTCTTGATTGAAAATCTGTAAATCTAATATAATTATCTATTTGCAGGCACAAATATTGTTACCGTACCTAACACATATCCATCCACATATAAATTAATAATAACTGTAGAAGAATTTGATAATAACACAATTATGGAGTGTTTCGCACCTAATTTTCCCGGCACGAGCAGACCGACCTTAATTCAAATACCAGAGGGTCATGGCAAGTATTATTGTACATTTAGCATAGAGGCACGCCAAGTACAACATGTGCTAATAGACATAGTAACGCAATCTTATAAATGGCCGACGAGCTACCCATGCAAGTTGTCTGAATGATTGACTTGGGCATGCAGTTCGCGCCAGCTGCTTGCTTTATATACACAAATAACAGCCTCATCTGGGCATAAAACCCGAGAATCTCATGCACATCAGTTACAGCTATCGGTGCGTCACGAAGGCAGTAAATAAACACAATAATAATTATGTATTCTAATAAAACAACAATGTTTTAGGAAGGTCTAAAATTGCGGCGAACAAGTTGCCGGTGATCCATTATAACAACTACACGAATATTGATTATCAATGCAGCGAGAATACTACAAATACTTGTAAGTATGGGCTTTACATCAAATCCTTAACGTTATTATGAGTTATTAGGCAGAGAGGAACCCGCCACGCTCTCTCGGATAGCCCACTCAAACCATTGCAATAGAAAAAAGTTGTCAATACTTCGTTGCCAAACGGTCTTGAAGATGCCTCGCTCTGAGGCAAAACACGTGTCGACGTATACATATTTTGTTTTCGAAGCATAATACTGCAAGTTGGAGTACGCCCGGATCCCACGACGTGACTGTCCCTATCCAGAGAAGTTCGGTATTGTCGATCTTTTCCATTACAATGGTTGAGGTGGTACTTTTTCTGTCAATTTCCTTTTCAAAACAAATTATACACCTGAACCTTCCTCATGAATTACTCTGTCTTTTGGTAAAAAGCGCATGAAAATCCGTTCAGTAATTTTTGAGTTTATTGCAAATAGAAAGACAGACGCGGCGGGTGACTTTGTTTTATAATATGTTGTGAAGTTGATTTGAGTTGACTTCACACAGCAGCTCATATAAGAAAAATAAGTTGATAAATTCATTTGTTTTCTAAAATATTATATTGTAAATAATTGGCGATTGAAATGAGTTATTTGCCTGTTTCTTATGAAAGCTATATTGCTCAAACAGGCTTTAGGCATTGCAATTCTTTATTCCTTTATTCTTTTTTATTTTGATTTAATATTAGGCAAGAGAATGATGATGACCCATGGCTTCATTCACCTTAATGTAGTTTAGTTTACGTTAGGTTAGTAACACTACTTTTTTCTGGATAAAGTTTACCCTTTGTCCTTTCTGTTTCCCTGACAACATATGTAACACACTATATTAGTTGATATACGTGTTCAAGAAGTATCCTCACATTTTTACAGAAATAAAGATCTTTGACTTTGATTATGAAGAAAAATCTTTAATTTTGCAGCCTATACATACACAGCGTTGATACAGGATAAAGAAATCAGAATAATTGAAAGCCTCCAGAATTTATCGAAGACGTACAATGATAGTACAATCTGCTGCTTGTATTTCAAGACAAACACATTAAATAATAAGGCTTTAAGATATGTAGAAAATAAATCTATTCTTATTTACAATGATAACAAAAACCTAGAAACATCAACATATGAGGCAATCGCAAAAACACCCAAGACAAAACTCGAATCGAGCGACAGCCAACAAGGTAAATAAATATTTATTTTAATAGATTTTGCTCGCGGCTTTGCTCGCGTAAAAGAAGGTAAGATTAGGTAAGAGTACTTTAAAAAAAAATGAATATAACCTATGTTACTTGCTGATAATTAGCTTTCAAATGGTGAAAGAATTTTTGAAATCGCTCGGTTAGTTTTTGAGCTAAATTCCTTAAAACAAACAAAGAATTGAATCGTTCCTCTTTATATAATTGGATTATTAGCTATATGGGTTACACATTACTAGTATTCTTTGGTAACTCTTTCAGCTAAACTAGAATGTTGTGTTAGGAGTAAGTTCACGTCGTTAGAGCAATGGATGGAATTTGAACTCGTGCCCTGTCGATCACAAGTCCAATATCTTATGATCATGAATCGTATGATTCCCTTCATTCGCAAACAGAAATTTTATAAAATCGTATAATATTTGGTCCTTTTTTTTATATTTTGAATATTATGATTTCAACAATTATTGACTTCAATGAAATATATTGCCCAGAAACATAATTCAATGAAATATGAAATTATTTTTTTCTTTTACAAAGTAATCATGCGGTAGAATTATGTTTTAACAAATGTTGTTTGTTTGGTGCCCGTCAGAAACGACTTGCTGCCAGAAAAGAAAATAGTAGGTTAGGTTAGAATTGCGACCATACAACGCCAGAAACAAATTCATTTACACAAACAAACAAAATGATCTCAAAATGACCTACTATATAAGGATAAAAAATATTTGATTTGTTTTTCTATGAAAAGAATACCGAATACAAAAAAAATTGTAACAATATCATTGAGTTGAATTTATTTAAAGTAAATATTCTGTGTATTGATTATTCTATGAAATGATAATATGAGATTTTTTTATTTGAAACGAAATTCTATAAATCTATCGTCTATAAAAAAACGTACAACCATATCTTATACATTGGGCTACTGACCCTTGGTTTCTCTTCCACGATGATTTCACATCGTCAGGTTAGGAAAATACCCAGACCTTTGTTTACACGCAGATATGGGCCAAAGGTAAAAAGGCTTTAGACTTCTGTGTATCTTGGTTTGTATCAAAACATTCTCAGTAGCAGAATTTCTTGACAGAAACCCAAACAATTTTCCGGTCGATCAAAATTATTATCATTTATATTATCATATAGGGACATTGCCTCATTGGCATGTTTCTACAGAATATACCACGGGGAGTGCTCTGATGAGTTATTTCACCTTATCCCGCCCTCCCCTTTTCCTATCCAGAACAACGCGTGCTGGGCTCAGATGCCATCCTTACACGGTAGAGTCGACTAGAGTGCGTACCAACAAGTTTTGGCCCTCATACCTCTGCAAGCGATCAAGGCATGGAATGAAGGTGCCAAGGTGCCAAGGTGCCAAGGTGCCAAGGCACGTGTTTCCTTTTTCCTTCAATCCTGGGTCCTTTAATCGAGGCGTGAAAAAGCACCTTCTCAGGCCGTCAAAGTAGAGACCTCAACATCGCCTCGGCTGCTATGAGGACGGTGTGGAGGCCACTGCTCTTAGACCACACGACTGCTTACCATCAGGCGGAGTGTGGTCTTAGACAAACAAAATAAAAAAAAATATAATTGGACCCCAGTTCATGTAGGTACAGTAGGTTAGCATCCCAGGCCAGCGAAAAAATATTGAGTATTTCAGTCGAGAAAATCTCTATAGCAGCTAGGAGTTACGATGTTAGCGATGTTGCAAACCACGTGCCTCAGAAAGCATATAAGCCGTTGGTACTACGCCTGATCTCTCGTCGGTCGTGTCGGATTGCTGTCCCATCGGGTTATGAGAGTGCGTTGTTTGCGCACACACTTGTGCACTTATAATATTCATTGCATTGATTGTATTGATCAATATTCGATCTCAGAACCTTATATGTCTAAATACAGATTTTTTTATTTCAGATCAAAACGTATATTATTATATTGAAGGCGCTCTAGCGGGCATATGTAGTTTATTATTCATTTTATTTATAATTAAAAAACGTTATTATAAAATATCAAGCACACCAGTAGATACAAATGATGATATAGTAAGTATCCATGTTTTATTCCAATGCGTGAATGGTGCTTTGGCTTAAATGCTTACAAATAACTTACATCCGACGTAAGTACGTATTACGAGCTTTGACGCGTTGTGGACTGTTAAAAATTGCAAATAAGTTGGTCTTACGTTTAAGGAAATGTTTTTCATTGAAATCAAACTACTTTGTACGTATTTTATCGCGTTGTTTATATTTAATATACTTAACAAATAAATAAAAAAATAATTATGTAATAAAATATTCAATAAATAGCTCCATATAATCGGAGTAAAGTGATTTAATTTCAATTGCAAATATTTTGAGGATTTTAAATGTAATTAATTTCCTTGAGCTTTTTCCTTTATTTTTGTACAAAATAATGACAATGTAAATCCCATCATAACTTTTTCTAATTAGGTTAATTCTACAGGATAATCATAGAAGCTATTAATCACAATCACTTTGAAGTTAAATGTATAAAATAACATTCTAGCTGTATCAGAGTTTGGTTCAGCTAGAATACTATGAAACGTACTAACATCATATAAATTTAATTTCAATTTATTGATAAACTGGGGTCCTTTGAATACCTGACACATTCCATTAGTAGATGGTAGACGTGTACACCTCGTTCTTTTTATCTCATATAAACTTGAGCTTTTTCAAAATGTATTTTAATATACTCTATTGATTAAAGTAAAAGTGTATCATAGATGGAATATAATTATATTTGTAGAGCTTTTGCTATATAATAATTGATCGAAAATTCTGCATACATACAGTCTGTTAGTCGCCTCACCATAGCCGCAGCGCCGAGTACTGTGCGTTCAATTCCCACATCGGACAAAAATGTATTTGAACCACAAATCGTCTGGGTGTCTTTTGTTTGAATGATTGATTTGTAAAGTCCCTCGCGACACAAAACTTAACATCTTGTGTGTGTGTTGCGTTTCCAAAACGCATTTATTATAATAAAGTGTTTCTGTAAGTAAACTTAATGTTCTCATTAAACTTTTTGATTTACATGATCTTACGTATACTTTCAGACAAACTCGAGGCAGGTGTTGTATGCTGATTTAGATTTGTCCTTCCTGCCACCCGGCGATAGAAAATCCGCCTATGAAGAATCACCATACGCCGAAGTCGTTAGTAACTTCATACATACATACATACATAGATTAACGCCTGTTTCCCAGAGGGGTAGGCAGAGACTACGAATTTCCATTTGCTACGATCCTGACACACTTCTCTGCCTTCATTCACTTTCATCACATTCCTCATACACGCCCGTCGGTTCAAGGTGCTCTTAACCTGGCCTTTGTTCAGAACGCCTCCGATCTGATCAAGAAACGTTCGCCTAGGTCTTCCTCTTGCGACTGTTCCATTCACACTAGCCTTATAAACTTTCTTAGTCAGTATTTCCTCGTCCATTCTTTCTACATGCCCAACTAACTTCATAATAATAATATAATATCAGACCTTTATATAAACTGTCCCACTGCTGGGCACAGGATACTCAGTATGAGAAGTCGGGCCCAGTGCGGATAAGCACACTTATATATAAAACTTCGAGAATATGAATTTAAGGTATCTTAGAAATGCAGGTTTCCTCACGATGTTTTCCTTCAGAGATGGAAATGCGCGCCTTGGGATCGAACTCGATACCTCTGCGTGGCAGATCAACGGTCTCCCACTAACCTATCTCCACTATATCAGAGTTAAAGCGAGGGATAACTAAATGTTTAATAAACAATTATATTTAAAAAGAAATATTGCTTATAAGTAGTTATTGTAGCCGTAATTTCAGTATTTTACAACTCATATTAACAAGGTGTTGCAGCTATCATACCATATATTACTGACTATTATAAATAAAAATAATTATTGTTATATTATTGTTATTACTTAAAAGCAGCGATAGCCTAGTTGGAAACCGTTGGACTACCACGCAGAGGTATTTAGTTCGATTCCGAGGCGCGCATCTCTAACTTTTCTAAGTTATGTGCGTATTAAATAGTTAATTATCGCTTGCTTTAACTGTGAAGGAACATGCAAGTTTAAGTCTAAGAGTTCCCAATAATGTTCTCAAAGATATGTGAAGTCTACCAACTCGCACTGGGCCAGCGTGGTGGACTATGTCCTAACCCTTCTCAGTTGCGAACGACACTTACACACATTCATACTGGCAGCATTGCCATTCAACGTGGCAATGCTGCCAGTCTTCTGGGCACGTTACCAGTTGACAGCGATGCTGAAGAATTCTACGATGCCTAAACCATTTTTGTAAATATTTAGTATTATAATTATTTGTGTTTTTGTAATTATGTTAATTATGTTATCTTTTTTACTACATTTGTAAATATAGGTTACATGCATATTGTATATAAATAATATTAGTAGCGTAATTGTTTCAAAATTATGTAATAATAATGTGAAACAAACGACGCGATAAAAGCTGTATAATGTTGTTTATTTTCAATGTCACTACATATTACAGAACCCGTCGCGTCTGTCGTCTATCTATTTGCGATAAACTAAACAAGTATTTATCGGATTTTTATGCGGTTTTCACTAATAAACAGAGTGATCCATGGCGAAGGTTTAGGTGTATAATTTGTTATGGATTTGTACTACCCGTGCAAAGATGGGGCGGATCGCTGGTCACTAAATAATTTAATTACGGAAGTATTATTTAAAATTAATTTATGATAGATAGTAGGATGGCATGACCGTGCATACACTTACACTTTATATTTTATAGAATAGAATAGAATATTATTTGCATATAATGTAGGTTTACAAATTAAGATGTTTACATGTTCGTCGGAATCCTTGTACAATACTACCTTACGGTATGCAAAGATTAATTCAGTGATTTAAATATATAAAATATTTTAATTATGTTTTATTGTCTTCAGATAAATCAAGACACGGTGTTGTATGCCCAGCTAGATCTACAAGATGGCGCCTCAATAGTACGAGACGAAGAAACACCTTACGCACAAATCATGAAATCTGTTCCCAATGTAAAATAAGTTGTATTAATAAATTAATTATTTTTATTTATTGATGAGTATCTCTGATCCCGTTAAAGCGTGAGTCACCCACGTTTATGATGACTGCTTCGCTTCCGTGGTACGTAGCGTGATGTTATATAGCCTATGTTACTTCTGAATAAAATACCTTTTTAATGCTGAATGAACAGGGAACTGACTCATATTTTATTCATATTTAAGTTAAATAAATTACACCACCCAAACGCTAAATTATAAGATATTTAGAAAAAAAAAATTGTGTATTCCATGTCTGGTACTAGGGTCAACTGTCAAAAGACTGAAAAAGAATGTACGGTACAGACTCTGACGTAACCGGTATTTAAATCCAGCTGTCCGAGGGCGATAGCGAGATATCTCCACTACAATTTATTATACGTAAATTTAATATATTGATTATTGCCCTATTTTGCAACCAATTTTGATACTGTTTACAACTAAAGATTTATTTTGGCTTCTGTGTGTAAAATCATGTACAAAATAAAACATAGGCCACTACAGTATGGTAGTGACTATCAAAAATTAAACATTGAGACATATTATAATCAGTCCAGTAATTTCGAATTTATTCATTACAAACAAAATTATTGTCTCCGTATAATATTAGTGCCAACGCCAAAATCACGTTCAAAAAAGTTCAAAAGATAATGGTCCGAATTGTAAAACCAAAAATTTGTAGTCACTGCATACTATTTTGCACAACACAATAATATATGCATACGAATTAGATGTAATATGTGCCTACATCACATTATTTATTATCTTTTTTTTTTCTATTTTTTATACACTTTTTGCCCATGGGTATGTCAGTCTCCTTAGGATATTCTTTATAAGTCAAGAATTTTAACAAACATGAACGCTTATTTATTATCGTTCGTATTAATGTACGGAACATATGGATTTGAGCAATATATTCCATATAAATCCCACTAGTGACCAATTAATCTATGAATATATCCAATTAATTTCGTTTAATCCAGAAAAAGTACTGTTTTCGAGGGATTGAAAATTGACATAACCTAACCTTAACATAACATTTACGCGAGCAAAGCCGCAGTCAAAATCTAGTATGAAACAATTTGACAACGTCGTTTTCGCAGCGTTAGTGAATGTAACTGCTGAGCATGACTCCTTGGGTTTGATATTCAGGTCGATCAAAAAATTTTATTAAATTTTTCTGTCAAGATTCTCAACAGCAGCCCAGAGGTATAAAGTTAGCAGTGTTGCCAACCTCCTACCTGATCTCTCACCGGTTGTCTCCGACTACTAATAGAAACAATAAATTGATTGTAGCACGAGTTAGCTTGAGGACAAGCAGCGATAGCTGAGTGGGGAGACCAACAGACTGCAATGCAGTGGGTCTTGGGTTCGTACCCACGTCGCGCACCTCTGACTTCCGGAAGTTATATGACTTTTCGAAATTATGTGCGTATTAATTGACAATTATCGCCTGCTCCGTGCCTCGGATAGCACGTTAAGCCGTCGGTCCCGGTTGCCATGAACATCTATGGCAGTCGTTATTGGGAGAGTGTCGACACAAAAGATCCCACTGGGTCGAAGTTTCGCCGGTCTGCACTGACTGGCCCCCACATAAGATACACACATAGCTTGAGGACTGATTGGAGAACATAAGGGTTAACATAATAAAATTAAAAACATAACGGATCTCAAAATTATTTGGACGCAAATTATAAATGTAACGGGAAGTGTATAAATAGACTTATTAATCTTTATATATATAATTCTACTGTACATGTGTATGTCACTGAACTACTCCGAAACGGCTGGACCGATTTTAATAAAAAAAATTGTGTGTGTTCATGTGGATCTGAGGATGGTTTAGATTTTTTTCGTGTGTACAGGACAACGTCTGTCGGGACAGCTAGTAGATATATATTTTCTTATTGGTAGTATTGTCTAACTTGAACGTTACCGCGAATAGCATTAGAAGTCCTCAAAGTTTTGAACAGCAGTGTAAAAATAATATTCTGTAGTTCCTAAATACTAAATACGTACTAATAGATCCCGCTCAAGAAATAGAAGTGAAGGCTCTGCGTCACCAGGAGGTGATGAACGCGGTGATAGGTGGCGACGACTCCGGCGTGCAGCAGTTATACCGCGGCGCCACGGTGCTCGTGACGGGCGGCTCCGGCTTCATCGCAAGCACCTCGTTGAGAAACTGTTCAGGTACGGACGATATTTACACATTCCTGAAGCGTATCAATTTCCTAATTGAATGTCTTTTAGGCTACCAAAATCCTACATTCCCCACTATTGCCACATATTTAAACCACTTATTTAAACCAGAATGCATTAACGCCACGTATTAAAACGTAATAACATACTACGTGACGGAGATTACGAAACACATAGCAACGCTTTAGACTTTTTGCAAAACACAGAGATGAAATTTCAATCTTGTCGTCGGACATGCCAGTTGGTCGAGCGACGACACGCTTTTGAATTTTTTTTTCCTTTATTATAATTTACAGCATAACCAGGTCACTCTTCGCTCAACAAATTCCTCTTCAACCTTTGCTTCACCAACAGAATATTACGCAGACACTATATGGAGACCGAGGAGACACCGGTTTATGTGTTCTTATACAGCAGAACTTTCTGGATTGTTCAGAAGCTCTATTGGTTGCGAGCAACAACTAAACTTTATGAACAATGCAGAAAGTCGATGCATGGAGTAATGAGTACCATCTGTCACTTATTGACTTTTAGGACGACGCTGAGGTGGTAGGAATAACCGTCTATCCTGACGGGTCTATCTAGATGTCGATTTCTTACACACAATACCCTGTATAGCTATTAGAGGTTAAGTGCAGAACACCCGAACCTAATTATTAGTAAAAACAAATTTGTGACACGTTATAATTGAATTTGTGGCCAAAGTAATAGATGGATGAATTGATTAGTAATAAAATGATCCAGACATGACCCACTTTGATGTGTCGGATAGGTATGAGCCGGCAAGAGACCATGGAAAGAACAAATATTAAGGTAATCAAGTCCTCGAGAATCCATTTTTCTGGCAAAATATTTATATTAATATCGCCTGTAATTATTATATTTCTATTAACGTTCAACTTATTTAAAACTAAATTGAGTGAATAAAGAAAATTGTCAACATTTAAGGAAGGGGGTCTATAAATTGATAAGATGACTGTAACTGTTACGACTGCTCCAGTATAAATGAGATATAATGCCCTTTACTGAGTTTATTTCCAGACTCAAAGCTGATATTTACACCAAACAAAGATATTTCGATTTCGAGTATTTATTTAAATAAAATACAAAACTAATGGGTCTACTTCACGAAGATGGTGACTTAACTATTAGTGAGGTCCATTCCCGTGGTGCAGTCGAGCCGACTCGATAATAAATTGTTAACAAACGTAGCTCTTTATAATGATAATAATATCAGTCCTGTATTAAACTGTCCCACTGCCGGGCACGGGCCTTTTCTCAGTGTAAAAAGGGTTAGGCCATAGTCGCCACGCTGGCCCAGTGCGAGTTTGCAGACTTCACATATCTTCGAGAACATTATGGAAAACTGCACGGATGGCGTAGTGGCTAAGTGGTCGCCTCGCCACTGCAACAGCGCCGAGTGTTGTGGGTTCGAATCCCACACGGGACAAAAATTTGTGTGATCCAAAATGGTTGTTCTATGTCTGGATGTTCTTTGTGTCCGTTGTTTGAATGTTTGTAAGTTGTCTCCCGCGACACAGAGTTTATCCCTAGTGCGGGAGTTAAAAAATCTCTCTATGCTTGTCTGCATTCCTCTCGATGTTCCCTAAATTATCTATTTAACATGCACATTTATTCGAAAAGTCAGAGGTGCATGTCTTGGGATCGAACTCGAAAACTTTGCTTGGCAAACCAATGATCTCCCACAAGGCTATCGTTGCTTATATTTATACTCACTCTATTATACAAAGTTATCCTTGTTGGTAACAGTGTAGTGTGCCTCTTCTTTCTTGCGCATCCCACTTAGCTACAATGGTAGTACTAGGTGGAATGTGTGTTGATTCATAGGCCAAATTGTTCATTGTCCTTTACACTCCATTTGTCTGGACGTTAAGTTGTTATCCGACATACAATGTCAACATGATATCTGAATTATAAATATAGTATTATCACACTCACTCATATTGATAAGTAATAACGATCGTTGTACACTATATCTATTAACCACATGAATGTAATGAATGCTTACTCTTCCCAGCCATCAGTTAATTAGTCAGTTTTTCTTAAATAACATGCTTAAAAATATATTATAAATACGAATGTGAATTTTTCTTAGATTATTTGTAAAAAAATAAAGACAGTCTAATTAAATAAACTATCTATCATGCCTATTATAAATGCAAATTATTGATTTAAACAGCTAATTTCTACAATTGATAATCTACATAATTGTGTTGACCTATGTAGGCACACTCTGGTTCATTCTATGCGTAATTAATTATTATTTTTATATGATACCAGCTTTTGCCCGCGGCTTCACTCCCATAAAAATATTGTTGCTAATTGTGCGGTCCAGCCGACAAGATAACTAACTACTAAATCATAATAATAGTTAGTTTACAGTTTGTTTATTATTGTCACACTAATTTTATTTTATTTCTAGATGACCCGGTGTACTTCGTATCACCTATCTTACCGACATTAAAACACTCCCTTCGCTAAATAAAGATACCAATCATCATCATCAGTTGTAATCATCCGTTTAGGTTTTTTACTATCTTCCTCGCAATTTTCCATATTTTCTCACCGTTTAAACCTTCCCTGGACTACGACAAACATTTCAAAATCAAAATCAGCTAAATCAGCCCAGCCGTTCTCGAGTTTTAGCGAGACAAACGAACAGCAATTGATTTTTATATATATAGAAGATGAGTCCTAGTTACTTAAATAAATGAAATTTATTATTATTATTATATAACATAATCTACTTAGGTTATGTTAGCAACAATACTTTTGATGAAAGGTATCCTGTGCTTTTCTGTTTCCCTGATAACTTGTACTTGTGACTCGACTTGTATGCGAAATTAAGGCGCGAAAGTGTAACAAACTCACATTCACATTTATAATATTAGTTAGGATTAAATATGGCGTACTAGTAGATACAATACATAGAGTCACATTCCTATGTATTAAATTTCTTTATTCGATATCTCTATGATTGGAGAATGAATAGTCTAAAGCCAGTAAACTATCAAACTGTCTAATAACATAAGTATATGAAATGATGTAGAGATTACATATTTTTCGTTTCGTGTTATTATATAATTTGTACGTCCCTTGCCATAGAGAGAGCTACATAAAGAAAGAAGAATTCCCATGACACCACCAACGTTCTCTCAGGAAAGAAGATTTAGAAAGCTCTCTTAAGATCCTTATATAAAAAAGAAAATGGATACTATCGTTTCATATAGCCTACATTGTACCGGTAGCCACGCATTAGCGGGCGAAACCACGATCAGATCAGAAAACTGTGCAAGGTTTTATTAGATAAAACTAAAGCCAGACATATGTCGATTGTTTGTGTCCAATAACAACAGATGTGGTAAAACTTACAGACTATTTGCCCCACCTACATGTCGCACTGTAGTGCATGTTAATTCACCAATACCCAAGGTACTAAACGCACTCAATGCTCTCTTGAAGTCAAATCCAGCCTATGACTTGCATACGATTATATCAGTATTGTTACGCCCAGTGACATCTCTCGGCATTGTGGGAAAGACTCGGCAGTTCCGTCTAATAATTTACACCGCCATCTATTGACATCTTACGGAACTACGTAGTACGGTACAAGAATCTTAGAGAGAATGCTGGTACTTTCTCGAATCATCGTACTGTTTACATACCGAGTACAGCGTTGCTAGAAAGCTCTAGAAGCGCTTTACCCGCGTATAAATAGGGCGCACGCGCACCGCCGAGTCAGTTTACAATCGTAAGCGATCAAGTGTTCACTGAAGCGAACGGAAGCGGAAATACTACGGAGTTTGAAGCAGTATAGTGAAAAAGTGTGGTATAGTGTTTGTTGTGTTTTAAATTTAATTGTGTGTTTCAATAAAACGTGTTTTAGTCGGTAATATTGTTTGCATTCTTATCTGTCGAACCCAGCACGTAACAGTATGTTTGCTGCACTGCGAGAAGTCTGTGTCTTAAAGGTGTAGGTTTTATGTAGTCTATAATATATGATGTAGTAACAATTGTCTCTTAATTAGTGTAAGCGGTCTGCGGCTGTTCTGATTATGATCTAATAAATAATTAAGAATCAGGTACCGCACGATTGTGTGTAAACACCCCCACGACACAGGAATTATACCTAGTGCGGGAGTAGCCTTTTAAAAATAATAATTATAAGAACAGCATGCCAATACAAAGAGCAACTCTTTTGTGTACGAAATATTTGAAACAACTCGCGACAATCGACGAATACAAAAATCATGACTGTATTAAAGTGGTCTTAAAAACAGACGCAGAAATACGCATATAAAAGGTGCCGATCCCTAATTAACTAGGGCAGGCAATTAATAAATTAATCGGCAAATAAATAACCATTTTAATGACTTGAACTTCTTTGAAAGTATGACTGTACAAATGTATAAGTATGACCCTAAGAAATGACGTAATACATTATACCTACATAATGCACACTATATGTGATTTTGCGTTATTGTATTTGAACCGTCGCGTTGCCGCCCGCCGGTCAGTCGGTCAAATTCCTTGCGGTCTTACAGTCAACCTGAGTATTTTTTTTGGTGTTGTTGGGATTGGACGAGTTCGAAGCCCAACTTATGGTAAGTGGCAACTACCGCTCATGAATAGAGTTATATCTTCTTTACATTACACTCGCGCTGCTCGCGGTTAAGTAGTTTTTAGTTAAACCCTTACAAACAAACAAACGAACAAAAAATCTAATCTTTCCTCTTTATAATATTAGTATACCTAGACTAGCTTTTGCTGGCGGCTTCGCTCGCGTAAAAGTAGGTTAGATTATGTTAGTAAGAGACTCCAGGTCCGAGAGCGGCATGCGTGATCTCCCACGCGCCTCTGTATCGTATTGTCTTCGACCCCCACGAGGGGTCAGTAGGGCAAGAATTTGATTTTGGAAATGAGTAAGGTAGTTTCATGTAGGGGCCCCTTGTTTTACACGACGGGACGACAACTCGGCGGAGTCGCGATTCCATGTCAAAGTGATTCGCGTAGCGGTCGAGGAAGACCGTGGTAGGTTTAGTGAGTCCGACATAGCCTCTCCGTCGCCCCGCGGAGAGGTATCTGTCAAAGCATTCACCTAGGTACAAAAAGCGGCTTCCGTTCTTCCCAATAATTTAATTCAATGAGGAACCATTGGAGGGCTGGTCTGGTGCCAGCAACCTCGGTAATTCCAGCTCCAATTACGTATACTAATACTATTGCGTTTAAAAAGCTCGTTGTTGCATTTGTGCGCCACGCCGTCGGTCGGTGCGACGCATCCGCGGTGATACTGACACGTCTGCGGAGCATATTATCGTCGGTGAGCGAACGGTAATACGTCGGTTCAATAATTCAATATCAAAATCCTATCGCCACTCTTTGCGGTGAATGTCATTACATAAACTAAACTAAAGAAAATTAACTAAGCTAATGACAATTAAGCAATTATACACATACACCAGTTGCGTATTTATACGTAAAGTTAAAAAAAAACGTTCACACATATGTACTTAGCATTCACCAAACGGAAATGGTTGCGAGCCCCGGTATTCGCACGCGCTATTTATCTCGTGTTGCCGAGAATTCGTACGAACTACGGCAAAACCACGATTACTTACGAAGAAGCGCGGTTCTATAACCGAATACCCGCGGATATAAAAAGTGTAAACTCGTTCAACGCATTCAAAAATCGACTTGCTCGACTTAAACTCAGATTATCGAATTTTCATTGTCTGATCACACGGCACAATTAATAGAGTGCCCTATTAAAAAACAAGGTGAAATTAAGTTCTGGCGCATAAAACAACGTGATTACAATATGGAAAATATCAAGAAATTTGAGACATGTATTAAGAGTTTATCATTCGCAGATCTATATTCAACTGATCACCCAAATGTGGCATATAATGCATTTATGGACACGTTTAAACTATTCTACAATTTATGTTTTCCATTTCAAATTACTACAATAAAATCAACAAATAAAACAAAATGGGTGTCGCGGGGGATAAAATTATGTAGTAAGATTAAAAGAAAGCTGTTATGGCAATATAGACTAAAGCCAAATAATGTAAACAAACGCAACTATAAAAACTATGCACGAAAATATAAAAATATAATTAGGCTAACACAACGATCTCAAAATATTAATAGCATAAAAACATCTAAAAATGTAATCAAAACTACATGGAAAATTATTAACCAGTCAAAACAAAACCCCAATACGATCTCCAAACTGAAGAAAGGTAACAACGAAATAGTAACAAGTCCACAAGAGATAGCTAATGCTTTCAGTGATTATTTTGTTGATAAAATTGTTCCTATTGCAAATCGTGGCGCTAAAGTTACTAAACACATAGACAGGAGAAATAACTCCATGTTTCTTGCACCCTGTATCCCCTCAGATGTTGAAGCGATTATATCATCACTAAAAAACACAAACAGTGTAGGATATGATGAAATATCAACCAAAGTGGTAAAATACATAAGCCAATATATATCACCTCATTTAAGCCACATCATAAATTTATGTATCTCCACAGGTATCTATCCTGAGGGATTAAAAACATCAGTAGTGAAACCGCTTTTCAAAAAAGAAAATAGAGAACTCATGGAGTGTTACAGACCAGTGACACTTATACCAGTATTTTCAAAAGTTTTCGAAAAGTTTATTCATAAACAACTTTGGAGGAACACAATATTCTAGCTAAAGAACAAAAAGGGTTCAGACAAAAGAAGAGCATAAATAGAGCTATATATGATTTTTTGCATGTTATAATGGCAAAATTAGATATTAAAACACCGATCTGCGCCATCTTTTGCGATATGACACAAGCGTTCGACTATGTGGATCATAAAATCTTACTTGCAAAACTCGATTATTATGGTATACGGGGTAATGTTCTTAGTCTTATAGAATCATATTTGACCGATCGCAAACAATTCGTAGAGATAAAACGCATAAATGAAGCTAATAATAGAGAAGAAACATATACTTCTCACATGCGAACAGTAAAATATGGGGTTGGACAGGGTACTGTCTTAGGCCCCTCGTTATTTATTTTATATATAAATGACTTGCCTCAAGTAACCACTCATCATATGACATTGTTTGCGGATGATAGTACAGTTGCTATAAAATGTAAAAATAAAAATGAATACGAAGCTGACATAAACACTACGTTATTGAATATTATAAACTGGCTAGATAATAATAATTTGAAGATAAATATAAATAAAACGAAACTTATGCAATTTACTCAAAGAATGCCAAAATTTAAAGATTTGGGAATTGACTATAATGATATTGAAATTAGCGAGGTTACCAAAACTAAATTTTTAGGACTAACTATCGACGACAATATAAATTGGAAAGCACACACAGAGGAACTATGTAAAAAAATCTGCAGTACAGCATATGCGCTATTTAAACTTGCACCCGTGCTTAATACTGATGCCTTACGCATAGCATATCATGGAGCAACTTCTTCATACCTTAGATATGGTATAATATTTTGGGGCAATTCGACAAATAAAGAACTTGTATTCAGAGCCCAGAAAAGGTGTATACGAGCGATGTTTAATCTTAAAATTCAAGATAGCTGTGAACCATACTTTAGACAATATAAAATCCTGACGTTACCTTGTCTATACATTTTTGAAACCGCGACCTTTATAAAATCAAACCCTGAACTTTTTGAGACTCTGGCAGATACAGTCACTCGTAGTAGGAGGAGGAACACACAAAATATATTGCGATTACAGCAAGCTAATACGGCACTACTGCATAAGAGTATATACGGCATGGCACCAAAAATTTATAATAGGCTACCAGATGAATTAAGAAGCTTGAATGGTAATCCTTTCAAAAAACGTTTACATGACTTTCTAGTCAGCAAAACCTATTATAAAATTAGCGATTTTCTCGAAGGTAAATAATGTGACTAGAAAATACAACTTTGATTTAATAATATTTTAATTTTTTTCTTTTTTTGTATTGACATGGCCCTGATGAAATGTATTAGATTTGACATAATTTTTAATAGTTTAAGTGACATTTTAATTTCTGTATTGACATGGCTCTGATGAAATGAATTTAATTATTTTACTTATAGTCTAAAATATTTGATTGTTTGTTTGTAGTATAAAATTGTACTGATAATATGACTTATAACTATTCTAATGCTGCTATGTTTATGTTGATTATTGATTTTATGTTGTACCTATTTAAATCTATTAAGCACTTTGCTTCCGAATTTAAAAAATTGTAAAATTTGCATGCCAGTAAGGTAGATCAAGGAGAGCAATATTGAATGTAATGTTAACACCACTGTATATACCCTTGACCAGCAAATAAATGAATTATTATTATTATTATTATTATTATTATTATTAAAATCACCAACCATTCATGATTATCATTAGGATAAAAATTGTAAGTGAATACACTGAACAGGTCTAATATAATATGTACCAATAATTATTATGTATCATGTATTAACTACAAACTATATAACTTTCGATTCTTTTGTTATTTTGTGACGACGGATTTTGTTAATGTTTTATAAACCATGTTCTCATGGAAGTGATTGTATCTTATATGAGAATAAAAAGTCTTTAAACCTACATTAGCACTGCATGGATGGCGTTGTGGTTTAATCTGGCGTTTAATGTGGTGTTCTCTATTATTACGCCAATAATAGAAAATGCCACGTTCAACGGTCTTTGACTGTGTCTTTTCTCGTTTGAAGCTCTTGCAGATCTATTTCTATAATACTACTCGAGCGATATCTGGAACGACTGACAGCCCAGATGAAAATGAAAATAGCCTTTATTTAACTGATCATTAAAAAAACTTCGTCTTCGGCATAGGTCTCGGCTAATCACATCCAAACCTTCACCTAAGTGAAGATTTCAATATAATTCAAATTTCAAAATCATAATACTTTGTGTATTGATTGCAAGTATTATGTGTTACTATGTTTTCAGACTACAGGGATATTACATTATTAATTTTTTTCTGTTTAGTAATTACTAGCAATTTGGTTCCAGCTAAACTAAAATGCTTGTCGTCGATAGTGCAATGGGTAGGATTCGAACCTAAGACTTCGACTTCGTACTTGCGACCGTTACTCGAAAGTATACATCAATAGAATACAATCCAAGCTATAAAAAAAACGTCTTTCATACAAAATTTGCCAAGTTCCGACTTTCAGAACCACACAGGCTTCACGGCATTTTAATGTTATTGGCTGCCACCTGTACAATAGTATAAATAAAAGTTGTAACATCTATCCACTCATTCGATCCCAATGTAAGAAAGAAGTTGCAAAATGGCTCATGACCAAAACTTATGCTCAAACTGAGATCATGCTAAAATTATCGGTACTGTAATTGGACCCACACACACAAACATACACACACACCGACACACACACACACACCCACACACACACACCCACACACCCACATACAGAAGTACAGACATACAGACAGAATGGAAGAGATTACATACACACACACACACACACACACACACACACACACACACATACACACACACACACACACACACACACACACACACACATACACACACACACACACACACACACACACACACACACATACCTTGCGTACTTGCACATATTTTTATAGCTGCTCACAAGAACACCTAACATATTTAGTAACTATTAAATAAATGTAATACTGCGGGAGACCTGGTACCCAAAACACAAGTTAAATCTTACATTGGGTACCAGAGTTCAACATATTCTGTATAACTTGTCTCATGATATATTATGTACTGTGTTCATGCTGATTGTAACTTTCTTTTTTAAATAAATATTTTATTATTATTATTATTATTATTAATCTCAATCGGCAGTTCGTTATTTTATCCATTCGGCTACTACTGCTCATATTACAATACTTTTACCAATTACAATTCAAATTTCTTCTAAAAATTACTTAGCAAAATATCATCACTACATATTATAAAATAAAGTCCCCCGCCGCAATAATTTAAAAACTGCTGAACGGATTTACATGCGGTTTTCACCTATAGACAGAGTGATTTATGAGAAAGGGTTAGGTGTATAATTTGTTAAGGTTTTGCAACACCAGTGCGAAGCTGGTGCGGTTCGCTAGTGTAAAAAATATGTTTCGTCCGATAGGATTTCAAGATGGATCCCGCTCAAGAAATAGAATTGGTGGCTCTACGTCACCAGAAGCCGATGCTTGAAGTGATAGACCGAGGAGACTCTCCCATACAGCAGTTCTACAATGGAGCCACTGTCTTTGTGACGGGCGGGTCCGGCTTTATCGGCAAGCAACTCATTGAGAAACTGTTCAGGTAGGTCTCTTAATAGGTTATTTTTTGTGGAAAAGGCAACTCCTGGACTAGGAATAATTTCTTTGTCGTGGTTACAAACATTCAAACTACGGACACAAAGAACATCCAGACTCGGAACAACCATTTGTGGATCACACAAATATTTATCCCGTGTGGGATTCGAATCCATACCACTCATCGATTTTACAGTAGACAGCCTAGCTACTGGAAAGGTAGTGACTGCGATTGTAAAAGGAGTCTCAGGTTCGATTTTCAGAAGGCTGTCTAACGGTATACAGTTTTGGTAACGCAAAAGTAGATAAATATAGATAGGGCCTATGTGTAATAGCAAAGTTGGTGTCGACACATCATATGTATTTTAATATTTAATAAAAAAATACTGATTTGTAATATTTCCAAATACGTTAAGAACGCAAACTCAAACCTTAAAGAAAAGAGCGTACTCCTTTTTAAAAGGCCGGTAACGCACTTGTGACTCCTCTAGTATTACGGCTGTCCGTAGCCGGCGGTAATCGCTTACCATCAGGCGATCAACAAGGTCGTTTGCCTCCTATCCTTTAAAAAAGGAAAATACAAAAAATAAGTTTTTCCTCTTTTCCTCATGACGGCAGTATTGGTGTCGCGCCATATCTCTTCCCGGTCGTGCATGATTTCCATTCTATCGGATTATGGGGGATAGGTAATACAGAGAGCTGTTTTTAGTGCGAAAACACTTGTGCACATTGATTTCCCGCGCAGATGGCCACTAGCCAGTCTCTGTCACAATATTATTATATTATTATTATTATTATTACCGCCGTGATAGAAATTCGGTCTAGAACATATTTTTAATTATTCCATATTGTCTTGCAATATTATGATGTAAATATAATTTTCAGATCATGCACAATAAAGAAGATGTACTTACTGTCGAGGTCAAAGAAAGGAAGAACGATACAAGAAAGACTACAGCACATGTTGAAAGATCCGGTAAGCATAGACTTAGAATATTTTCGCCACACTCCGGTGAATGAAACGTGAAACGAAAAAGCCAAGTTTCGGACAGGTAAAAAGAAACATAATTTCTTTATATATGTATATATTATCAGCCCTATATTACACTGCTGGGCACGGGCTTCTTCTCACTGTGAAAAGGGTCAGACCATAGTCCACCGCGCTGGCCCAGCGCGGGTTGGTAGACTTCACATATCTTTGAAAACATTATGGAGAACTCTCAGATATGCAGGTTTCCTCACGATGTTTTCCTTCGCCGATAAAGCAAGCGATAATTAACTATTTAATTCGCACATAACTTCGAAAAGTCAGAGATGCGCACCTTGGGATCGAACTCGAGACCTCTGCGTGTCAGTGCAACAGTCTCACGCTAGGCTATCGCTGAATCTCTTCATTTTCAACTAAATATTACATATATATGGTTCGGGAGCTCTTCTGTTAAGTTCAATAAACTTGTGTTAGAAAAGATCTTGGTCCATGGCATGCATTATAATAATGGAATAGAGTAACAAAGCTTAGGTAAGTATACATTCCATTTCAAAAGAAAGAGACCGCAAAAAATAAAAAGAGAAATACCGATCTTTCGGACTATTCGTACCATAATTTCTATTTTCTACTGGGCAGAGACCTTATTAAGCAAGCTAGTTAAAACACTCCCTTTAGTAATGAAGGAAAACATCGTGTAGAACCTTGCATATTTGAGAGCTGTCCATAATATTTTCAAAGATATGACCAGTATACTAACCCGTAGTAGGCCTGGTAGACTAAAGATTAATCCATCTTAAACTGTGAAGAAGCCCATGCTAAAGTGGCACAGCTTATATACAGGGCTGATATAATTATCCTAACTAATATTATAAATGTGAATGCGAGTTCGTTTGTTACGCTTTTACGCCTTAACTACTCAACCGATCAATATGAAGTTTTGCATACACGTTGTCAGGGCTACAGAAAAATATATCAAATTTCATCGAGAAAAATGTACTATTCCTGAGGAATTGAAATTTATTGACAAAATCTACTGTAAGGCGAACGAATTCGCGGACAAAATCTAGTATTATATACCTTTATATGTATATTGCAGGTATTCGATGCTTTGCGTGACAAGCAGCCGCAGTTTGCTGACCTGATAGTGCCGGTGGAGGGAGACGTGGCTAACATAAGACTTGGACTCAGTGATACAGTGTGGAACATTCTCGCGACAGAGGTAACTTATTATCATATACTCTGTCTAACTTAATCAATTCGACTTCCGAGGAATTCATTTCTATCGTCGTTTCGTCTTTTGATACTATTATATAATTTTACTTATTCTTCTTAGCCTTTTTCAACCGCATGGGTGTAGGCCTCCTTCAGTTTATGCCACTTCTCACAGTCTTGGGCGACTTCAATTCACTTCACTCCAGCTGTTCTCTTGATATCGTCATGCCAATGCATCTGCGGCCTTCCTTGTGGGCGATTCTCGCCCCATGGTCTCCACTCCACCAACGCTTTGCTCAAGCCCTGTTTTCTGGCGACGTGGCCTGCCCACTCCCACTTCAACTTTGCAACACGCTTGGTTATGTCTGTGACTTTGCATGGTTGTTGAAGCCAGTCGTTTCGTTTGCGGTCCCTCAGTGTTATACCCACCAGTTTTCTTTCAATAAACCTCTGGGCCACTTGCAGTTTATTTAAAATCTCCTTAGTGAATACCCAGGATTCAGCTCCAAAAGTTAGCACTAGCAAGATACACTGGTCATGTATGCGTGCTTTTTGTTCGGTCTTTAGTTTCATCTCGAAGGCAAATTCAAGCTTGGAGTAGTCTTATGACGCTAGTCTTATGCGCCTGTTTATTTCGTTAGCCTGATGTTCTTTTCTCATTACCACCTCTTGTCCAAGATATACATATTTTGTAACTCACTCGATGACTGACTGACTGACTCACTTGACTGACTGAGTCAGTCAGTCATCTGTATATAGTCATGATAATATAATTTTACACTAGTAAGTAATATATCAAGTCTTAGAATACCAGACATCATTAAAATTCTATTGTATCTGGCCACCGGTGTGTCAATGCGAGTTAATAGGTTAATAAAGGCTAGCCATTTGCGTAGGAGATATTATGCACAAGTGTGTGCGCAAATGCAAATGCACCTTCTATTCGTTCGCTATCATAGTCTGATAGGACGACAATAAGAGACGATTAGAAAGAGATCAAGCGCAGGACCAGCGGCTTTATGTGATTTCCGAGGCATGGAAGCAACATTGTCTATTTCCTAACGAGATGCTATTGACAATTTCTTAACAGAAATACTCAATTACTTTTTATTGGGCTGATCTAGGATTTGAATGCAAGACTTCATGTTCAGACATCGATGCAGGTGCAAACTAAACAGATCATAGATAGCAAAGGAATATGTTGTCCCTTGCAGACATCAGTAGTTATGGATTAGAACAAGCTAGCTACCAACTAAATCTTGAGTCTTTCAAGCGAGGCGTGAAAAAGCATATCTTTAGGCCGTCAAGATAGAGACCTCGGCACCACTTTTCGTTAAAACGTGGCGTGGAGGATTCCGCTCAAGGGCTATACGACTGTGCACCATCAGGCGGAATGTAGTCATTTTGACAGGCAACAATAATAAAAAACAAATGAAACCGCCGCCACGTTTGTCATATTCCAATTATGTCAATGTTAAGTACACAATGCACGCCCAGTACACTAAAGGTGTAAGAAGAATGTGCTAACTATAGAGGAGAGAAAGCAAAACTGTTTGACCTGATACATTTATTATAGGAAGTACTTTTATTAACTTTTGTTTCATTTTGCGAAAGTAAGTAAGATAAAGTGAATTTTTATCAAATTTTACGTATTAGGGTAGGTTTATAGACTTTTATTATTTTTTTATTGACAAATATCAAACTCATTATGACGCGGCTATTGTTTTCTTTTGTATAGAGCCTTTTTTTCGTCAAGTCTTCTTCTCCTTAGCCTTTATTATTCCCAAGTCACTTGGGGTCGGCTTTTCTAGTCAAACCGGATTTGACTGGATATCAGTTTTTACACGGAGCGGCCGCCATCTGACCTCCGCAACCCGAAGGATAACGATACCCTAAGGCTAGACCAGTGTCAGGATATTAGAGGGTACTGACTTTCCTAATAACGACTGCCATAGATGTTCATGGCAGCCGGGACCGACGGCTTAACGTGCTCTCCGAGGCACGGAGCAGGCGATAATTGTCAATCAATACGCACATAATTTCGAAAAGTCATATGACTTCCAAAAGTCGGAGGTGCGCGACGTCGGTTCGAATCCGAGACCTTCTACATTGCAGTCTGTTGGTCTCTCCATTGAGCTATCGCTGCTATATTTTTTTTTTTGTTATGTCACGACGGCAGTGTGCTGGACATATCGCGCGAAGAATCGACAACCCCTGGGGTAAACGTTCTTGAGTGGAAACCGCGACTCGGCAAACGTAGTGTAGGACGCCCTCCGACCAGATGGGATGACGATCTGCGAAAGACTGCAGGCAGATGCTGGATGCGGCAAGCCGAAGACAGGGCGCTATGGCGCTCATTAGGGGAGGGCTATGTCCAGCAGTGGACTATTATAGCCCGATGATGATGATGAAGTCACGACGTAAATAACTAAGCTTGTGTATCTTTATTTGCACTATTCAAAATTGCAATAAAAAAATTGACAGAATTGTACTTTATTGCACTGAGGGTGCGAAGTACTGCTGGCTACCAGATGGCTAGTACTAGTCTAATGCCTAATGCACCTGTATAATTTTCTAGGTCAATGTGATATTCCACGTAGCAGCGGCAGTACATTTCGACGAACCACTGTGTGTGGCGACACTGACGAACGTTCGAGGGACTAGGGAGGTGCTCGCTCTCGCCAAACAATGTACCAACTTCAAGTAATTCACTATTACACGAACTTACACTTAAAGCTATTACTTGAATTCGCATTCTCGTGTATAAGTACTTAAGTATGAACTGATTGGCAAGCTTTGCTATTATTTCAGACAATTGGTCCATGTGTCAACTGCTTTCACACACGCCACACGTGACCGGATCAATACTGAAGTGCTGGAGCAGTTCTACCTGAGTCCAGTGCCTCCTGACGTCATGATAGCACTCGCTGAACAAGTAAATAACACCAGACTTGACAGTATTACCAGCAAGTAAGTGCAGACTGTGAGCTGACTAAAGCTTAGTGCTTTATCATCGTGAACTTGGTTGTAGAGGCGTTATTGTCGATTTCTGTAAGAATCATTGTTGTGCTGCTTTCACCTTGAATCTATCTTGAGAGCCGCCTTCACGATTTGAATACTTCAATTATCACTAATGTTCACTTATTAAATAAAAAGTAATAACGACTGCCATGAACATCTATGGCAGTCGTTATTGGGAAAGTCAGTACCCTCTAATATCCTGACACTGGTCTAGCCTTAGGGTATCGTTAGCCTTCGGGTTGCGGAGGTCAGGTGGCAGTCGCGCCGTGTAAAAACTGATATCCAGTCAAATCCGATTAGACCAGAAAAGCCGACCCCAAGTGACTTGGGAATAATAAAAGGCTAAGAGAGAAGAGAGTTTACTTATTGAATACATATTTCACAAATTATACACATAACTCTCAGTAGTATTTCTAAACTAACAATTAACATAAATGAAGGTAAATTAAGTAACTTCTGTAAATTGATCAATCGATAAATGTTGGCATTCATAAGTTTTACTTTGTCATATGAAAGACTTAGATTTTAATGTAACCTGAATTTTATATTCTATTAGTAGTAAGTAGTAAATAATAACATGATGTTAAATAATATAGAAATATGTATATTTCTTCTCTCTTCTGCTTCTCTTTCAGTTTGATCGATGGCTGGCCAAACACCTACACGTTCACGAAAGCGTTGGCTGAAGAGTTACTTAGAACTTCTTCTGGCGCACTGCCTGTGTGCATCGTGAGACCTTCTATAGGTACATCACTTATTACTCCTGTAGTACAGAGTAAAATAACAGTATGATGGTAGTTGTTAGCAGTAGACAGCAGATCAAAAAAGCCGACGAAAAGTTGTCATCGTGATCTCGAGTGCAAAAATGCATCAATACTTGCAGATATATCTGGAAGGTGGATAGAATCGAGAGATCTTGAGTTAGTAAGCATACATAGTCCATGCTACCGTGAGACTCTGGTCACCAGGTCATAAATCCATTACATCTGAACAAAATTTAAACACGCTGGACTAAATTCGGGATATTTCCAATAGAGTATTTGCTAATATTTGATTTTATACATTTTTTAATACACAAGAGCAAATAAATAGCCATCAAAAGAAATCTTTTTGTTAAAATGGTATCCAAATTGGTTGCAAAATAAAAAATATATATATTTCAAATTCGGTTATTAAAAAGAGTCGTGTTGATATCTTGCTATCTCCATAGTACGGCTGCATTTAAATAATGTAGTTACATATTTGTAAATGTTAAAAGTACATTTGTAGATGGCAGGTCCAAGCAAGATGTCGAGCCTTAAGAAAATACATGCTAGTATCTCACGACCAATATTGTAGATCGTCAATAAGTTCAAATTTAGTGACTCACAAAACATATCTGCAAAGTATTGCCACCATTAGACTATTAACTTGTAATATTTCTCCATACATATATACGAACTCAATGTTATGTTAATACTGTTTAACTTTGCAGTTCTTCCCTCGTACTACGAACCAAGTCCTGGGTGGTTGGACATCACCACATTAGCTGGACCTAGCGGGGTAACTTATTATTATTGCAATTGTTTTATTTATGACTAGCTTTTGCCCTCGACTTCACTTTCGTAAATATAGGTTAGGTTAAGTTAGTAACAGTACCTTTTATATTAAATAAAATGTAGCCAATGTTACTTGGTAATCTAGGCTCTTTAACGGTGAAAGATTTTGTTAATATCGGTGGAGTAGTTTTTAAGTTAAATTCTTACAAAAAAACAAACATACAAAAATCAAAATTTTCCTCTTTATAATATTAGTATAAACTAGATTTTTCGCGGCTTTCCTCACTTGAATGAAAGTACTTTTTCTGTATGAAACCTTAGAAAAGGTACCCCTTTCCGTACCCTCGTGTATGCGAAATGTAATGATGATCGGCCAGATAGTTAAGGTGTGAAAGAGTAACAAACAAACAAACTCACATTCGCATTTATAATGTTAGTTAGGACGTTTAAGATTTTCCAATTGTTCAAACATGAATGTTATCCATTTCTATATGTTTTCAGATATACTTAGGTGTAATTATGGGTGTTATACATGTTATTTCTGCAGATAGTAATATCCATTTAGCTGTGGCTCCAGTAGATTATGTGAATAATGCAATCATTGCCGCTGCATGGGACTCTACAGAGAGACGAAATTATGGCGACAAAGATATACCTGTATACACTACATACAGGAACATGCGATGTGGTAAGATGTTCTTTGTTTCAGCGGTATTGATTTAGCAGTTAATTAGGTAGTTATATTGATAAACTTGTTTGTATGAAATGTATGCGATAATAGGACAGGATTTGTCGACCAGGCTGGCTCCACTTTGCTTCTTATTATCGAAGACTGGAGCCGAAAAGTGGTATATAACTACTGTATTATTATACCTAGTCTTGCCATAAATATTGTTACAAGGAAAAGTCGTCGTTTTTCTATTGTGTGTTTAATGTGTGTTAGTTTATACATTAACATAATAACATTAAAAATATATGAAGCTCATTCAAAATTATCTCCATTGATACAGTCCTTTAAACGTTGAGGCAGTTATCAATAGAAACACGCACTCTCTTCATGGGAAAATTCTTCGCTGCCAATCTTATAGATTGTTTTAGGGACTCCAAATTATCATGGCGTTTAGAGCATGCTATACTCTGTAAAACTGACCATAAATCATAATCCAGCGGATGACGGCCGGTCTTCAGCTCTGATGAAGTCCGAAACATTCGTTTCCACAAACCACACTTGGGTGGATCGAGCTTTATTGTACATTGCCCGTGACTTCGTCCGCGTGGACTTTAATTTATTACCCAATACCTACTTTTAATTTGTTATCTAATTTTAATATATAAAACTACAACTAAAGAAATTAATAAGTCTAACTACACCTATATAGGTGTAGTTAGCTATATATATAGCTAATACTTAAAAACTACCTACTAATATTTAGAAACTTAGAAACTACCTACTATATCTAAAGAATTATATCTTTTGAATGAAATGTCCGATTTTAATAATTTAAACAGTATTTTACGCGTATTGAAATGTTCTTTAATAAAATATAATTTAATGGTATAAGTATTAATACAGAGGTATGAATAATATGGTTTGATTATTGTCGGCACTTTTATCAACTTTTAAAATGTAAAAAAGTAGTTATAGTAGCATAACTACAGTAGTTGGACATATGATATCGCGGACTTTTTTGTAGATATTGATACGTTCTATAATACTGTATAACATTTTTTTGTTCTATCATCAATAGTTGCCGCAGCGCACGTGATGACAGATTTTTTATGACAAATTTTTTCACACCTTGGGTAATATTATTGCATTTTTATTAAGGATCCCTATGTTTTTTGAAAATGTTATATATCCTATGTCACTCAGTGAAGATGCAGCTTTCTAATGGTGAAAGAATTTTTGAAATCGGTCCAATAGTTTTTGTGTGAAAACATTACAAACATACATACAAAAACACAAATGTTTCCTCTTTATTATATTAGTTTAGATTTTGCTGAAAGGACCATTCTTGGTCATGGAACATGGTGTTGTTAAAAGGCTTAACCACCTCAAGAATCGTAACTAGATACATTTTTACGTTTTGACACCTTATTCACAAAAATAAGGCTCAGTCACTCCTTTTCTTTTAGCATCATGTCCTTGATTGCTATTACTCCACCAAACCATTACTGTGGTCAGATAATGTCCACTTTGTACTCTGCTGACTAATTGAGAAGTTTCTATACAGCTTTGAGCATAAACTTGGTCATTTTGCTTGTTAAAACATTGCTCAATAGTAAAAATTTCTCGTCTGTATAAAAATTTTCTGTGACCTCCTTTTGCGTACTGCCTCAGAAGTTGTATTGATTTTACCTTTCTATTCATTTTTAAATTATCAGTTAAATAATGACCATTGCGTCTCTTATAAGCTGCAAGTCCTAAGTCATTTTCCAAATACGCGACATGGTTCTAGGTGATATATTCATTTCCCGAGATAAAATCCTTTGCTTTGAGACAGGATTTCTTCGAATTCTTCCCTTCACTGCTTTCATCATCGTCTTTTTCGTACAAATAATACGTGGACGGCCAGATCTTATTCTGTGACAAACAGAGAAAGTTTCATTGTACATATGAATAGCCCGCTACACAAACATTCAACTAATACCAAACGGATGGAGAGTTTCAAAAATTGCATTTGGCTCCATACCTACTTTGTGTAATGTTATAACAGCAATTTGGTTCTCTTTACCACCCCACTCCATTTTAATATCACAACAATATTTAACACTGATTGGCGCAAAAATGGGAACACACAATGAATATTCATATAAGAATGACAGATTCCCAATTCAAATGATATACTGTTTTTTTTTATTGTAACAGTATCTATGGCCAGACTAAGTATATTTTTACATCGATTCATCTACGTTGATTCTGGTTGATCATTAAAACTTGCAGTCCTGTTGGGAAGTAGTCACTTGTGTAGGACAAGTTTGCTTTGCCTGCCTTACCTGTCCAGTACGTATCTTATAAGATAATATTTTAATATTATATTTAAATCATTTATTGATTTACTTTTAAAAACTGGTGACATTGGTCTCGCTGGTGACTCCCGATCAAGACTTGTCGCAGAATATCTTCCAAATACAGCTAGGAAGCTCTCTTTTATAGCAAGAGATTTTGCGAAAGCAAAAGATTATAAATACTGTTGGACTTCTAACGGAAATATATTCCTGCCTAAAGTAGAAGGTGCCAAGCAGATTCTTGTCAGATCAGAGCAGACAATTCGTGATTTGAACCTGCAACAATGACTATTAACAGTCTACATGCTGATATCAACTTTATATACTTACTTTAGAAACTTAATTGCTGTAACGGACACCCCTACACTCACACGTAAGTCTTTTCTTGTATCAACACATATAATATCATGTCAAGTTAATGAATGGAGTCTAATCTATGGACAAAAATATCTGGGTTTTCTAAATTAATTCTTCACACAGCACCTAGTTATATATTTGGGCAATACTAATTCCTAACAAATGGCTAATTTTAATACTATAAATGATGAATCTCATCCCTTAATGTATCCCAATCGTTTAAATGTCGTCCTGAAAATTGTTTGCAGTACATTCCAAAACACGTAAATGGCTTATAATCTTACACTTAAATATACGAAGCATATCAAAAAATGTTGACGAAATAGCAGTCCTTATGCAACAACTCGGTTTCCAATGCGACGTCATTATACTGTCCGAATGCTGGTTAAGACAATTACAAAAAATACTTTCAACCAAAATGATGGCTGTGCTATATATATGTCATCCTCCATTAAAACAGACATTATTGAGCCACATTTTATTGACGCAAACTGCCTTTTCTGCCGTATGTCATCACAATGACTCATACCGTAATTGTGATGGGCGATATAAATATCGACATTAAGACTAGCAACAGTGACACTAATTCTAACGAATATCTCACCTGCATGGCGGCCCATGGACTTCTTCCTGCACACTTATTTCCCACGCGTATTTTTAACTGCTTAGACCACGTGCTTCTGAAAACCAATATGTCTCCTACGACGATTGTGATTGAAGCGTCAATAACAGATCATGATCGCGTTTTATTGTTTTTGCGACCTACAAAAAACACCCTCTTATATGCCACACGCGATAAGAAAAATTAATTATAGCGCAGTCGTAGATTCCATAAACAATATTAACTGGTCCCCGATACTAACTATACTTGACCCTAATAAAGCAGCTGACATGTTGATAGGTAATCTATCCTCCGTAATTACTAAACATACTCGGGTGATCAAAATCACAAGACGCAAACGGTGTCTGAAGCCATGGGTTACACCGGGTTTGGTTCCTTGTATTCGAAATTGAGATCGCTTGCATGCTAACTTGAAAATAAATCATGATAATCCTATTCTTAACCGGTCGTATGCCGCCGGCTCGCATACCAGCCGGCAGATTTGTACCCGTCGTAGGCCGGTGGCTCGCATGCGAGCCACCAAATTGGCGCCAAAACGCCGCGCGCCGCCTTCGCTTTAGCTTAAGCTAACGTAAAACCAATTTGGTGGCTCGCATGCGAGCCACCGGCCTACGACGGGTACAAATCTGCCGGCTGGTATGCGAGCCGGCGGTATACGACCGGTTAAAACCACCTACACTCGTTACTTTTTCGATATTTTTATCGACTATCTGAGGGATCGTAGCCAAGTGGTCAAAGTTAGACAATACATGAGTGATGAGCTTCCAATCTCGTACGGCGTGTCTCAAGGTAGTATTTTGGGCCCAACTCTTTTTTCTGTTGTATATACAACAATGGATTATGTAAACTACCTATCGATCACTGCAAAATTCTAATATATGCAGATGACACAACTCTTGTGATAACCGGTCAAGATCTCAAAAAGCTCAATGCTTTTGCTATGCTGAGGTTGCTCTAGCACGTGTCATGAAACGGCTGACTAGTAACCTATTAACACTAAATGTTACTAAAACGGTTTATGTTCCATTTGCTATTAGATCGAACTTATTACCTCCCAATTCCCTGGCTCTCAAAGCACATAATTGCACGGATACCCATAGCTGTGCATGTCTTACCATCTCTAAGGCCACTACTGTCAAGTATCTAGGAGTGCACATTGATCATCACCTTAATTGGCACAAGCACATAAAACTCTTGACAATAAGAACTCGAAAGTAGCTCTTTGTGTTTAAAAAATTACGTCATTCAACCGACAGTAACACTCTAGAGATGGTCTATCAGGCACCATGCCAGTCAGTATTGTCCTATTGTATCCCGGTCTGGGGAGGAGTAACACTAAACGCTTTTATTCGATTAGAGCGAGCGCAGAGAGCGGTACTGAAAGTAATGCTTTCGCGCCCACGTAGATATCAAACAGTGCAGCTTTACAGAGAATGCAAAATGCTCACAGTCAGGCAGCTCTATGTACTCCACTCAGTGCTTCGAAAACATACAAGCCGCCCTTTCTAAGAACCTGTTGGGAGATATAAATATCAAGTCTTTTCGGGAGGGGTTTGGAAACCCCTATAAAACATCGTTCGCTAAATGTCATTACATCATCTCAAGCTCTAAACTGCATAACAACCTAAATAACATTCTAAATTTATTTTCAAAAACTCGACACCAATGCAAAACTCAGCTGCGAGAATATCTTCTTCAATTAGCCCACCAAAACACAGAGGATCTAGTTTTAGGAAATTTACGATTAATTAACTACTATAAAGAAAATTTAAATAAAATTAAAATTAAATAAACATTCCTAAGAAATAAAAAAATATCTACACAATTACTTATAGCCGAAAGAAAATCTCCATGCGTTTGACACATAAATAGCACAGACACACCACATATAAACAAACACACGTGCAACACACACAAACAAAAACACACACACACACACACACCAACACACACACACACACGCACGCACGCACTCACGCACGCACGCACGCCAGCACGCACGCACGCAGGCACGCACGCCGGCACGCACGCACGCACGCACGCACGCACGCACGCACGCACGCACGCACACACACACACACACACGCCACGCGCATCATTCACAACATGAACTACACTCACTCCAGATAGATGTAAACTTACCTGTATAAAAATTTGCATATTGTTCGATTATTATTGTTCCGTTGTATTTTTTTGCCTTGTTTTTATTCTAAATTTGTATTATATCATAATATAACTTATAAGGCTTGTATTGTAATATTTACGAAGAGACACTGACTTCTAAGATACAGGCTTATAGCCTAGTTTAGAAGTCAGGGTTAACATTTTGACAAATGTGCATCTTTGCTGAGGAGCGGCTTAGAATCATTTGGCCATTCTTCATCGATAATGCAGAAATAATAATAAATGACCTGTGTAAAATTGTATTGAGATATTTGAAACACATTTTTTGGTAAATAAATATATTATTATTATCTATTTCTCTTTCACGGTATTTCCCTAATACGTTAGGAAAATACCCGGCCCTTTGGGAGGCTTACACGAAGACATGGGTCCAATATTCCAAATTTTCCCGCAGTTATGCCCTTGAAAATGACACTTCCACCCCTAAGCATGTAGCTCTTGCGGCCCCACTCTGACCGGCCGACCAAGGCAAGCCAGAGCTGAGAGTCTTACGGGCGCTCTTGAAGTTCCACACCAGCCTACCAATAACGGCAAGCTGGGGATGAGGCTCTAAAAGACTCTCTAAGGCATTCAGGACCACAGTGTCAGCACTCACATTTAGCTCGCCACAAGCTACCTGATGAACCTGATGATACACTTTTTTTATATCACAAGGCGAAGGTGGTAGTTTAAAAACTAGTGTACTGTGCCCTGCGATATTGCGTTGGTCTCATGATGAGATAACGACTGTCCCAGAGGGGTTTATTGTTATTATTAATTTAGTTGTAGTAAAATAATTAAAAACCGTTTGCTAGAATAAACCAAAATGAACGTTTACTACGCCTGCTGAAAAACCTATGAAGTCAAAACTCATTTCACTAGTTTTGAGTATTGTAGTACATTTTCAGGTTTTATAAGTGAGACGGCATTGAAAGAAAAGGAAAGGATAAATACTCCTAATGCAATATGGTACATCAAGGTGTGGGAAATAAAGAATAAGCAATTATACTGGCTGCTATCGTTACTACTACACAATTTACTTGCTTATCTTCTGGATTTCTTGTGCAAAGTAATTGGAAAGAAACCGAAGCAAATAACTTCGTAAGTAGCTTCTTATCTTATTCTATTTAAAATTTAACGAAAATTAAAATTAATTTTAATGTGTTGTGTCAGTTCCCACTCATGGTAGGCGTTGACACCTGTGATACAATGTTTCATTAGTACCGGTGCCACCGTTTCATCATTTTCCACAAAACTGTTTCCACGTTTGTATTTTGTTGTGATTAGACTATTGTAATTTTATTGGATTAATAAATTATTATAATTTTTTTTATGTATTGCGGTAGTATGCAAAACTCGAGCAAAGGCTGATTTGCTTCAGCTCTTATTATAATTTTCTTTGTCTTGATAGGATTCACAGTCTAGCAAAGGCAGTTAGTTAACTGTATATTTTGGATGTTATATCTCTTCAGGTGCCTTAAAGAGGCCGCACTGACGACGTATTTGCCATTTTTCGACGTGTCTGAGCCATGACTTTTTACTGTGATTAATTCTTATTGACAAATTTTTTATGTATTTCAAATCTTGACCGTATACAACTTGACTTTGACTTATAAACTTTTCAAAATTTACTGTCTTTACTTGTCAGCAAGTCAAGTGTCAGCAAAGCAAAACTGCCTCATTGGTGACTTCAACTAGTCCCGTTTATAACTTTCATCTATTATTTACTTTTTAATATTTTTGTCCCTTTCTAGTAATCTTTTGTGATTATCAACAACTGGTACACAACTGGTTCATATGGTAGTCTAGTAAATTGCTTGTAAATAGCATGGTAGGACTTAGTATGAAACCTTGTAGTACGCCATACGATTTTAAATGTAACTATGGCAGTTGCTTTCATCTATTTATTTAAATCTTACATACATTCTTTAATTTCTTAACCCAGCGTCAATACCTTGCCTCTTATGCCGTTATGTTTAATTTTATTAACACCAACTTATAATCTAATAAATCGAAAGCCTTTTTTTGTAACGGTCTTCCAACGTGCTGCTTTGTATGATGGGTGGGTAGCTGGAACTTAAACTGCATCAGCTACTCACCCAGCAGTGCCCAATACAGACAGAAGGTCTGCGGGCGACGCCCCGACACGACTAAGGGCGTCGCTCCAACTCAATACCTGACGGGCGGGAGATCCCCGTTCTCCCACCCGCGGTCTTCGCTACGGTGGCATAAGGCGAGCATAAGCGCGCCTGCGCCGCCCGGTTCGCCGGCGGCGCGGCGGCACGGATCCACCAGGAAAGCCTAACTCAAGTCCAAATAAATTCCAGCGGCCCACATTTTTATGAATAGTTTCTATGCATAATGTTCACTATAAATATAATACAAATATTATCCCTTTACTTTAAAGATTCATCGACGTATACAGCAAGCTAGACAAACTAGGAAAGGTTTACAATTACTTCACAAGCAATGAATGGAACTTCAAAGACAACAATCTACGAGATATGATCGACAGAATGAGTGCTGCTGATAAGGCGATCTTTAACTGCGATGTTGCTACTGTAGATATGTATGAGTACATCTTAGTTTGGGGCATTGGTTTAAGGAAATATATTGTTAAAGATGGACTTAAGAACACTCGCGTAGGTCAAAGAAAACAACAAATATGTATGGTTTGCAATTATATTATACTTGCTTTATCTGGTTTTGTGCTTTGGTATATCTACAGTATGATTTTTATGTCTGTTAAAAATAAAATTCCAGCATTCTAAATTTATGTTTCATTTATTTAATTTGTTACTGATATTATTATTAACAACTGGTTATACTTATCACATACAATGGGCGAGGTAGATAATCGTGGCACAAGTACAAAGTCCACTCCCATTACGAGTTCAGCATTGCTCCAAATATATGTATGAAAGATATATGATACTTGCACTGGTATATTCTTCGCACACTTTAAGGCAGTAGTTGCCTTTTGTACATTATTTTACGCAAAATCTAATAGAAATGAAAATAAATGTTCTGTGCAAATAGTATCAAAATTGGTTGCAAACTAAGTGAGCAATTATTTTTTGTAATTCGGATATATGAAAAACTGGGGCTGTAATGACGATATCTCGCTATTTTCCTCGGACAGCATGCATTTAAATAGCTGTTACGTCACAGTTGGTATCGTGCCTCCTTTGATTGTCATTTGACAATTACCCCTAATACCAGCTACGCTTGTATCTTATTTATGTTTAAATAAATTGCAAAATCGTTTTGTATTTTAGAGTTAGGCTAGTACAGCTATTTGACTTGTAATAATATTAAATTGTGAGTCTACGATCCTATTGTCCACAACGCAATATCTACTATGTGAGTGTCAAGGACTAACTACATGAACATACGTCTCGTAATATTGTACATTAAAATGGAATTGTGCACATGTCTACAGCCGACATAGCATGAATAGTCCTTTAAACTGATTAGCACATGTAAATGTTACCTGGTCAGATCTGTCATACTTCCGATGAATGAAGTTCGAATACAAATTGTCGAATGGACGCGACAAATTTCTCTACAGCTTAGAGGCAAAAAACACATATGTCTACTTGGCGCGTTCATACACTAGATTAATGTCCTCCAGGCCAAATTTCAGTCACGGCGTCCAAGCTTAACAGTGACTGGCCATCTGCGCAGAAGATATTATAGTGCACAAGTGTGTGGTACCTAACTCTCATAATCCGATGAGACGGCCATCATACACGACTGGAGAGAGATCAGGCGTAGGACCAACGGCTTTACGTGCTTCCCGAGACACAGGATGTATACATCGTCAACTTTCTAACTCCAGGTATTTATTTTGTTAGTAATACAACATTTTCAATATATGGGTATTATTAATTATAAACTAATTAATGTAATATATATTAACAAACGTATTAAAAAGATAACATAATTATAAAAATACTAATAATTATAATACTAAATATTTACAAAAATGGTTTAGGCGTCGTAGAACTAGTCAGCATCGCTGTCAACTGGTAACGTGCCATTGTGTCCTGTTGCGTCCCACACCAAAGGCCTGCCCATCTTCCAAGCCAAAAATAACATTCCGTCCGGCCTCTTCCCATCGTCGCGTACCAAGCCATTGGGTTCAAGTACAGCTGGAACACCAGCAGTGACAAGAGCACGATGTATTATGTCATTAAGATTAGCGTGGCGAGAAATTCTACCATCGCTTCTGCTACAAGAGAGTCCATGGTCCTCGAGGCTACTGACAGCTTCTCCACAGTGACAACGATGCGAGGCAATTGGCGAGGCGGAAAGTGGTATCCTCCAGCATGGTACCTATATTGGACGATGGAAGCGCCTGAAGCTAAAGCCCAGATTCCCGTTCTCCCACAGCCAGCAATCGAGCACGCTCAGCAACATTGGATGATGCAGAAAAAAGCTTTTCTCTTACAGAGTTACTAAGCGGCCCGTTCCACTGCCTCTGGGAGAATAGGTTGGGTGGCAAAACAGAATTCTGTCAAGCCATTTTCCAGGCGTTCACAGCGTCCGTTTTGCACAGCATTTCTGAATTACCCAGTGTGGATGCTAAAATTTTCCTGGTTAATTCTTTCGTGATGTGAACCAAGGACAGGGTCGCCGGTAACATCGAAATTTTGCGAACGCCGAGCCCACCAAGACGAACAGGCAGAGAAACCTGTAGCCATTCTCGGTCGTTCAAATCCACATTTATTTTGTAGAGCATTTCATAATATTTTTTTAAAGGTACAAAATTTTTCCAAAACTGTGATGATCTTAGTGCATGCGTAAATTTGAAAACAAAAAGACAATAGCGAATAATTTTAAAAGCCGAATGAATATTAATTTTGAGGAGGCGGTCTGAAAATTCACAAAAAAATTGTATCTTCTCATCTATGCAGGCATTAAGCTTCTTCGAAGACTATTGATCCAAAGAGGCGCGGGCGTGTATGGCAGCCTCACAACCCCCTTTGGAACCAAAATCTAATTGAAAGAGTTCGAATTTTTCAGATAACTCCTTGTTATAATATTTACAACATATCTTGGCTGCCATATGCTGATATGTACACCCCACAGCAATGGGACGCATACCACCATCCCTGTTATAAAGAACGCATATATTGGCTCCATACAAAATGTCAATGATGGCATCGCCGTGAGAACATTAAATTCATCAGAGCGGTAAGCTCCTTCAAAAGCGCATCGCCAGCCTCGCCGGCGCTCGGACACACAAGATCTTTAAGATGCTGTGGTGTCAGAGTGTCGAGCCTACTGAGCCACTCCGAAAAGAGCATACTCCAGGCTGTTATAAAGATTTCCTAGCAGAAACTTTTTTGCTGGCGCGGTTCGGGATTTGAACCAAAGACCTTATGCACAGCAGTCGCATTCATAACCGCTGCGCCACAGAGGCAGCTATGAATGAGATAAAAACAATACGTCAAGAACTCTTTTAAATAGACGTCATTGCCGCCCTTTGAAACACCTTGAGTAGGTATATAGGTAGATAAGTGTTCAAGCCGAACTGGCACATAGACATAGTAGTAGAGTAGTAGTGATAGGGTCGTGGATTAACATAATATGACCTTTTATCCTGGTTCTTTTGATTGCACAATAATAATTCGCATCCTTAATAAAACAGAGACTTATCTCAGTATTTTGGATTAAACAAATTTGAACTCTATTGCAAAGATTTAACACAAATATAATATTAGAATTTAATATATACAATTAGAGTTCAAATTGCCTTACTTTCAAATTTCGAGTTAAGTCGCTGTTTTATTAAGAGTGCGATATGCTATAATTTAAAGAGTCGCTTCTTAAGACGTATAAAGGCAATGTGTTTTTTTTAATATTGAGTGATATATTTCTATTTATACAATATAGCATGATTCTGTCTTCTATTTATATTTTTAAGTACTTAATTCAGACTTAAACCAACTATAGGTATAAGTAAAGTCTGACGCGAAAACGCAAAGGGACAAAAGTGAATTATTAATTGAGATAACTCCTCATCGCCATATTTATTTATTTACTAGCTGACGCAACTTCGTCTGCTTCAAATAATGACCTAGCTTATAAAATAATTATATCTTATAAAACTACAACTAAAGAAAATCGAATATTTAACCATGCCTAATAATCCTTCAACTAAAGAAAATAAACTTAACTACACCTATACATAGCTAATAATTAAAAACTACCTACTACGATTTATTGACGATTGCTAACTGTCAATAAAAAGCAACGGGGCGTACCATGCGTTATACAAAAATCAACCGTATAGCATATGTATTGCACGTTGATACATTCGCAAGTCTCAAATCACCTACCACACGGTAATTTCTATAATTGTTTTTTTATTAGTTAGATATTAAAGTCTACTTTTGATCGTGATTATATTATGAAGATACAGTTGTGTGTATATTATGACTTTTTAAATATTTTAGTGCAATTTGAATGGCGATAGCCAGATACAAAGGTTATTAATATAAATAAGGAACAATGTCGGACCGAGCGCACTCCCCTGTCCGACGCCATATGTAACGATTTGTTCTGTACTAGTAAACTCACATATTTTAAACATTTGTTAATGATTATTAAGATAAGATTTAAATAGCTCAAGAGGAGGTCCTCTTACACCGATGCTTTCGAGCCTGTGTAAGAGTATGGAGACTGAAACGGTGTCAAAGGCTTTTTTTATATCGAGGAACACAGCTAGACATTTGCTCACTTTGTCTATTTTATCAACTAAAGTAGAAGTTAGTGACAAGACTACGTCCTCAGTAGACATTCCCCGCCTAAACCCAAACTGAGATGGTGACAATATTTTATATTTGGTAAGGTAGCTAATTAAGCGTGAGTTTATGATATGAGCCTTTCGAGAATTTTTGAGATAGATGGTAGGACTGAGATTGCTTATAGTTTGAGGGGTCACTTTTATCACCACTCTTGTGCACAGGTGTTATTAGGGCAATTTTCAGAGCATCTGGGAATATACTCTGTTCAAAACATAGATTTACTAAATGGGTCAACTTGTATTTTGTCCCAGCCAGATGCACTGTCTGCCTTCAGGCTCATGAGAGTAGAATGAACTTCGTTGTGATCAGTGTCAAGTAGAACAAAGGATGAAACTGAAGGAGAGCAGACATTTGCTGCTGGGGATAAAGATGGTATTATATTATCCGCGAGAAGTCTACCTATGTTAGAAAAATTGCTGTTGACCTTGTTAACTGATTCCTAAGGGTTAACGGATACATCCAGCAGTTCTATACTATTTCTAGCTTTACGCTTTGTAATATTATTATTGTAGCCCACGTTTTCTTTATTTATTTACTTAATTGCGACACAAAACATTTACACATTAAATGTAATGCAAACATTTTATATATGTAACGAAAAGAGTTAATATGTAACCCAAACCAATGTCCGCGAGATAAAATTTTTTAAAAATATTTTAACAAAACAACAGTTTGATTACGAATTTTTTAATACGGGAGTGTAATATATCTAAGTCTATAAGGTGTGTGTTATACGACTTAACAAGGCGACGAAGAGGCGCCCGTGTGCCGGCGTTGGTTCTACACTTTGCAGTGTAGAACAGCCGGGGCACGCGCGCCTCTCGCCGCAATACGGTTCTAGGTACAATGTAACTTAATTGATTAGTGATTTCGGGGCAGTCAAACTATTGTTACATAAACTGTACAACATTGTGGATGCAAGTAATTTTCGTCTAGATTCCAGGTTCAAAAGTTGGTATTTGCACAGTAGATGCGTATATTACAATTTAGGAAGGCGGCATATAAATTGTGTTGTTCGTAAGAAGGGTTTTTATGAACACTAGATAGCTGGCTTATCACACTTATAAGTAATATTTAAAGGGTAGCCTCTAATAATCGTTTATGGTATAATAGGAGCATAAACTCATGTGTACACAGGATAAAAACAAAGCGAGACCATACTGCAATCCATAGTGAAGTTTAAATTGTTGACATAGTGAAAAACTTATTGCCAAAATCCACAGACCCAAATAGAAAACAAGCAGACAATTATAACAATGTCTCAGATTTCAGGTTAAATTATAATAAAAATCTTATATATTTTAATTTGAGAGCTATATGTATATCTTCACGATCTTAGTACTTTTTTGGCGATAGTCCATTCCAAAAGTAGCGTATTTAAAAATAAATAATCTTTTGACAAAAATTATGTAAAAATTTAATCATTACTTGCAGTGATGGTTAATTTTTTACAAATTCAAATTCAAATTCAAATTCATTTATTCACAAGAAATGTGGTTACATAAAGATGGTAGGGTAATAACAATATCCTCACAATCTACCATAAAAATGGTGTGCGAATAATACAATATTTATAAAAACATGGTTAAATTACATACATCAATGTCAATTCTATAATTAATTAATGGTAATAATCGATAGCAAGTAAAGTCAAAAAGAAAAATAAAGAAAATTGGAATAAAATGTCATTTGAATTAGAATAATTGAAATTGTAAATAATGTTATGTAAATAAATTATTTTCTTTATATGTCATAAATTCTTTTAAATTGTAGAAACATTTTTCTGTAAGCCACTTTGTAATTCTTTTTTTAAACACTGTAATAGGTAGTTCTTTAAATGTATCTGGTAATTTATTGTAGACCTCTATAGCTTTAACATATACATTTTTTTCATAGATATCCAGTCTACACCTAGGGCGAAGGAGTTTAAATTTGTTCCTAGAATTTCTACCAGGTGTTTCTGAAAATCTATTAAAATAATGTGGATGCAGTTTCACAAAATTACACAATTCCCTAATGTACATGCAAACCAGTGGAAGAATATTGAACTTTTTGAATAGCGGCTTGCAACTGTCTGTAAACCAGGCACCACAGATCGCTCTCACGCATTTCTTCTGCACTCGAAATGCTTTTTCTATCTCGACTGAGTTTCCCCATAGTAAGAGTCCGTACGAGAGCATCGACGAGACGTATCCGTGGTATGCAGTCAGAGCTGCTTCCGTCGATACTGTTTGACGCAAACGTTTGATGGCAAATACGAACCGTTCAAGTTTGTTGCAAACAGATTCAACATGTACCTTCCAGTTGCAGTGTTTATCAAGCATCAATCCTAGAAAATTCGCAGTGCCTACCTCTTGTATTCTAATGTTATTGTAATTTATATTTAAGTCAATTTGTTGCATTCTATAATTTTGGAATTGTATTAATTGAGTCTTATTAAGATTGATTTTCAAATTATTATTACTTAGCCATCTAATTGTCTTGTTAAGCGTTAAATTTATATCTTTCTCGTACGATTTTTTATTTTCGCACTTGATAATAAGTGTTGTGTCATCCGCAAATAAAACTGTCTTGTGATGTGTAATATTGGGTAGATCATTAATATACATTAGGAATAAGAATGGTCCCAAAACGCTGCCCTGTGGAACGCCGACACTATTTAATTTGTAATTAGATCTACATGTAACTTTTTCCTCATTTTCTATTTTGGATATTTCCACACACTGATACCGATCATTCAAGTAGCTCTTTATCCAGTCATTAGCTACACCTCTAATTCCGCATTTTTCCAATTTATAAAGCAGCAGTTTATGGTCCACAAAATCGAAAGCTTTACTCATATCTAAGAATAAAGCCGTTACGGGTATCCTCCCATTAATAGACTCAGTAATTATTTTAATCAAGTTGAAGCAAGCTAATGATGTGCTGCTGTTTTTACGAAACCCAAACTGTTCGTCTTTCAATATTTTTTGTTTTACTGTAAATTCATTATAATTCAGTGTTTTACTACATTGATGCCATCTATTTTCAACTTGTTCAGCAAATTAAAAGGCTCAAGTTTAGGTATTGATGTCACTTTAACATATATTTATTTATCTATTTTATAACTTTATGTACAAAATAGTACAAGGGCGGACTTAATGCCAAGGGCATTATCTACCAGTCAACCTTAGGGTGATGCAGAGATAAAAAGTAGTTGCCTATAAAAACTTATAAATAATATAATTAAGTAAATTAACTTTATGTAGAAATAGATGGGCAGGGAATGTACTAGTAACACTAGTAAAAATAAATTATTAAACCAATATTACAACACTGACATTTTATTTCCAAATAACATAAAAACCATACTGCAGATATACCAAAGCATAACACCAGATAAAGCGAGTATAATATAATTACAAACGAAAAATATTTGTTGTTTTTTAAGTCCGACGTGAGTGTTCTTCAGTCCATCTTTAACAATATATTTCCTTAAACCAATGCCCCAAACTAAGATGTACTCATAAAAATCCACAGTAGCAACATCACAGTTAAAGATCGCCTTGTCAACAGCACTCATTCTGTCGATCATATCTCGTAGATTGTTGTCTTTGAAGTTCCATTCATTGCTTGTGAAGTAATTGTAAACCTTTCCTAGTTTGTCTAGCTTGCTGTATACGTCGATGAATCTTTAAAGTAAAGGGATAATATTTGTATTATATTTTTAATAAACATTATGCATAGAAATTATTCATTAAAATGTGGGCCGCTGGAATCTATTTGGACTTGAGTTACGCTTTCTATTTGGTAGATTATAAGTTGTTAATGTCAATGAAACATTACTATATAATTAGTAAGGTATTACAGCTTTCTAAATCATATTTTTAGAATTTGATAAATGTATTATATTGTCTTCTGTTTATGCGAATATTATTCATTGAAATTAAACTACTATATACGGATTTTATCGCGTTGTTACACTAGTAGTAGTGTAACAGTTTTTCAAAATTATGTAAAAAAGTTTAATTTCCATGATAAATATATGTTAAAGTTAAGAACATAGATTCAAGCAATTGCTAAAAAGTACGCAGGTGCATTGAAAATCTATTCCAATGTCATGACAGGCGTACCCCAAGGTTTCATACTAAAACTTACTAAACATTATAAGCAAACATGAACCTGATGTGAATCTCAAATCAATTTGTAACAAATATTATAATATTATAATTGTGAATGTGAGTTTGTTTGTTTATTACGCTTTCACTGAACTACTCGACTGATCATCATGAAATTTCAGTCCGGATTAATTTGAAGGTAAGGTTACATTAAAAAAATCAAAATCTTCTTTAACTTGAGCGAAGCCGCGGGCAAAATCTAGTATATTATAAATATAAACAGGTAGCTATAAAACAAGACCATTTTTAGAAGATTACTATGTATATAATTACTGCTCGCGATTTCGCCCGCGTTAGACTTATGGGAGGCATACTAGGAAAATACCTTTGTAGGAAGTACCTTTGTGCTAATTATGTGAATAAATATGTGCAATAATATGTGCATAGGTATGTGCATAGGTGTGCGTAAAAATAAAGCAATAATTTTAACAAAATATGATGATATACTTACGAAGATATTTGCTTCGGTTTCTTTCCAATTATCTTGCACAGGAAATCCAAGAGATAAGCAGGCAAATAGTGTAGACACAAGGATAGCAGCCAGTATAGTTGCCCATTCTTAATTTCCCATCCGCCGGAGTACCACACTGCATCAGGAAAACATAGCTTTTGTTTTTCTTTGATTGCCGTCTCACTAATAGAACCTGAAAATGTTGTAATAATAATAATAATTCCGACTTTGTACTGAGACAGTAAATCTAGCAGACGCCATTTTTATCCATAGTTTTTACTATATCAACCCATTAAACACCCATCTCCATAGACCAGATTTATTAGGTTCCATATGTAGCAATAGCCTCCAACACCTGCCTCGGCTATGCCACGGTAAGCAGGCCATTTCACTCTTAACTAAAACTCTCGAAGGGCCTCTGCACGTTCAATCCATATCCCAGTGTAAGCTGTGTAAGCCTCCGGAGGCCGGGTTTTTCCCTAACGTACTAGGAAAATACCCATGGAAGAGAAATAAATAATAATAATAATCAAAAATCGTAAAATGAACTTCAGATTTATACGATTTCTGGTTAGGTGTAGTAAACTGCACAATAGTAGAAATAACAAATAGTTTCTATTATTTTTCTAGCGTTATTTGATAATTTTTTTAATAGCAATACAATCTGAAAAATAATCCTCACTAATATGATAAAAGCGAATGTGAGTTTTTTTGTTACGATTTCACGCCTTAAATATTCGACCGATCCTGAGCAAATCCGCGAGCAAATAAACAAACCCACATTCGCATTTACAATTCTAGTAAAAAATTTTAGGTAGTGTATGTATTACTTCTCGATGTGAATGCTCAATAACTCAGTCTTCTTCTCTCTAACCTTTATTATTCCCAAGTCACTTCGGGTCGGCTTTTTCTGGTCTAACCGGATTTGATTGTTATCAGTTTTTACACGGAACGGCAGCCACCTGACCTCCGCAACCCGAAGGCTAACGATACCCTAAGGCTAGACCAGTGTCAGGATATTATAGGGCACTGATTTCTCAATAACGACTGCCACAGATGTTCATGGCAGCCGGGACCGACGGCTTAACGTGCTTTTCGAGGCACGGAGCAGGCGATAATTGTCAATCAATACACACATAATTTCGAAAAGTCATACAACTTCCGAAAGTCAGAGGTGCGCGACGTGGGTTCGAACCCGAGACCCTCCGCATTGCAGTCTGTTGGTCTCCCCACTGAGCTATCACTGCTCAATAATTCAGTAAGGAGCCAATTTAAGCCCGGATCCTTACTTAGTATTGAATAAAACGGCGATATTAATAGTAAAATAATATAACTATATGATGTGTAGGTATAATATAACACAAAAACAAAAACTTCATCAAAGTATATATTGTTTGGTTTTTGTTGATTTTATCAAAAAGCACTGAATCTATTTCGATACAATTGATATGGGACCACCGGTGAAGTACGAATTACCATAAAAAAAATTATCATCAAAATCAATTAGTAATTGGCGGAGTAATTGCGTAACAAACGTACAAAAAAACATACAGTCCAATTGAGAACATGTTAAAAAAAATGAGCCTCGTCCTTTTTTTGAACTGTTCTCTCTCTCTCTGTATGTTTTTTAGAAACAGTGTCTTACCAAATCGCATATCGCTTTTAATAGTATATACAGGGATCTCTTTGTCGCCGTCATTTCGTCTCTCTGTAGAGTCCCATGCAGCGGCAATGATTGCATTGTTCACATAATCTACTGGAGCCACAGCTAAATGGATGTTACTATCTGCATGAACAACGTGTAAAACACCCATCAACGCTCCTAGATACATCTAAAGACATAATTAAAGATATTAATGTAATTTATTTGAAAATTGATTTCTACTGTATCTTACATCTTCAAATTTAAACTAAGGAGTAGAAAGTTTTAACAGAAATGACAGAATTGCGTAATCATTTTATTTTATTTTGAAATTGTCAACTCTCGCACTAGGACTAAATCCTGTGTGACGGGGGACTTTACAAACATTCAATACAATGGACACAAAGAACATCCAGACTCGGAACAACCATTTATGGATCACACAAATTTTTGTCCCGTGTGGGATTCGAACCCTCAGCACTCAGCGCAGTAACAGTGGTGAGGCCACCACTTAAACCATATTCGTGCAGTCAAATTTCAAATAATAGAAAAATCTTAAACATTGTAATAAATGAAATATTAGTTAAAATAATAAGTTACCCCGCTAGGACCGGCTATCGTGTTGATGTCCAGCCATCCAGGAGTTGGTTCATAATACGAGGGAAGAACTGCAAGAATTAACAGTATCATTTTAAAAAAGTCAACTCCTGCTCTGGAATAAATTCAATGTCGCGGAGATCTTTACAAATATTCATACAACGATCACAAGAAACATCCAGACTCGGAACAACGATTTATAGATCATACAAATGTTTGTCCCGTTTGGGAATTGAACCCTTGGCAATGGCAATGCGATCACTTACCTCTACACTAGTCGTGCAGTCAAATACAGTATTAACAAAACATCGAGTTCGTATAAATAACGAAAAATTTGATTAACCTCTCAACCAATCCAGTTATCAAAAATACGAAAATACACAAAAGCTATTCAAACAAAAAAGATTATTATAACAAAATTTACGTTTTCAAATAGTCTGGTTAAGCTCGGATGCCGGCGTCCTAGCGTTGGCTGAGAGGTCAAAGTCTATAGTCTAATGGGAACAATACTCTGCCGATATGTTTTGACAATCATCAAATTTTAATTTAATCTTCTCCCTTAGCCTTTATTATTCCCAAGTCACTTGGGGTCGGCTTTTCTAGTCTAACCGGATTTGACTGGATATCAGTTTTTACACGGCTGCCACCTGACCTTCGCAACCCGAAGGCTAACGATACCCTAAGGCTAGACCAGTGTCAGGATATTAGAGGAAACTGACTTTTCCAATAACGACTGCCATAGGTGTTCATGGCAGCCGGGACCGACAGCTTAACGTGCTCTCCGAGGCACGGAGCAGGCGATAATTGTCAATCAATACGCACATAATTTCGAAAAGTCATATAACTTCCGAAAGTCAGGCGTGCGCGACTTGGGTTCGAACCCGAGACCCTCTGCATTGCAGTCTCGGTCTCCCCACTGAGCTATCGCTGCTTGTTATAAAATTTTAATTTAATAATGATTTAAAATGTATGGCAACTATAAATATCCTCTTCTTCGTCTTACACACACGTACACTCCAGGCGGAGTATTCGTGGTCGTAGATTGTCTGAAAGGTTGGTTGCGGCTGTTGCGAATCTTTTGTTACGGATGATCTCTCTTTGGCTCTTAGGGCCCTACCTCACCGAGGAGCCAAGGCGACGTCGCCGACTATGCAGTCATGGTTACCCTTGACTACCTTCGGTAGCCAGGAGTACCAGTGGCTACTATCTGTCAGTCAGTTCTCTCAGTTTTTCACAAAACCACGTGTACGGCGTCTGTCTTGGCGGCCGTTTGGACACTTAGTGAGTGAGACGCAGCTTGCTCGTGTACATTTGATTGGCGACGTCGCCAACGCGCCAGAATATCCAGACTCCAAACAGAGAGCCGTTAGTCCTGGCTACGTTTCCAAAATGGCGACCATGACAAACCACCGCCAAGTGAGTTAACTGCCGTACGTTTCAATATGAATTGAAGGGTACGTAGCTTCTCGGTGACGTAGGGCCCTTAACATTTACGAATCAGTTTGTTACGGGCTCGTACCTATAATATTGTTTGTACTAAATCATCATTTTTGCATCCGATTACGACGAATTATTGTCTAACTTATAACTATATGTCGACTTCTTTGATCTACTGCCTACTACTAACGACTACCATAATACTGTTCTTTTACTCGACACTACAGGAATATTAAAGTGAAGTACCTATTGGTGGTCTCACGATGCACACAGGCAGATCGCCAGCAGAAGTTCTGAGTAACTCTTCAGCCAACACTTTCGTGAACGTGTAGGTATTTGGCCAGCCTACGATCAAACTGAAAGAGAAACTTATGGTAAAATGGTGTCGATTGATGACAAGAAATATACTCATTACCATATTTAATTATTTAGGTTTGGGCAAACCTACTGCTAATGTGTAATAAAATTAAAATAGTTTTAAAATGCAATTAGAAGCCTTCACTGGTAGAAGCATAATATATGATAAGTAAAACAAGCCTAAGTCCAAACCGAATTTCGGTCACGGCGGCCAATCTTAACGGAGACTGGCCATCTGCGCAGGAGATATTATATTACACAAGTGCGTGCGCAAACACAAGTGCACTCTCTGTTCCCTAGCTCTCATGATCTGATGGTACGGCAATCAGGCATGACCGGAGAGAGATCAGGAGCAGGACCAACGGCTTTACGTGCTTTACCAGGCACGGGGATGTCTAATACCGCCAACTTTCTAACGCCGGGTTGCTATTGTTACGCCCAGTGACATCTCTCGGCATTGTGGGAAAGACTCGGCAGTTCCGTCTAATAAATTACACCGCCATCTATTGATATCTTACGGAAAATACGCGGGTAAAGCGTTTCTAGAGTTTTCTAGTAACGCTATAATCGGTATGTAAACAGTACGATGTTTCGAGAAAGTACCAGCGTTATCTTTACGATTCTCGTACGCATACCTACTACGTAGATGTTTTAATAATGTCACTGGGCGTAACACTATTAAGATTTCTAAACAGGCAAACTCAATAACTTTTTATTTGCTGACCCGGGATTCGCACCGTAGACCTCATGCACAGTAGTCGCATTCACTACTGCTGCGCCACCGACGCAGTGTTACAAAGTACTCCTATGGTAACAAGATGATAACATATCTATGTATATAGAAAAATAAAATGTTTATGAAAATTATACACCTCACATTACATATTTGTAAAAATTATCAGTTAAGTTCTTTTCCTCTGACACCGCATGGGGTAGGTGGTACTACTATAAAATCTATGTCGCACGTCTTACATAATCTATTAAGACTGCGCCGAGCATAAGACAGATAATAATAGAGCCCGTACGGCGCATATTCAAATTGGCGCGCGGCCGCCATAGAAAAATTGTATGGAGAATTTGCAGTGCTTTTTTGATAAATATGTATCTTTATTGTCAACTAATAACTTAAATATTTGGGACGCACAAATTGTAATATAACTATTTATGTTTCGTTTAAGCTGTAAAATAGCATAGATTTCTACTGTTATAATCTAAAAATCAAATTTACATAATTTTGTAGGCGAAAATATTAATTATTTTAAGTTTTTAAACGGAGTAATTGTAAACACATTCATTGTTATGGTAAATGTATATTTTATATATGTATTAAACAAAAAGTGTTGATTTTATTCACTTAACTGTGACCGTCTGTTTTGGCACATTTCGCTCGGCGCAGTCTTAAGGCTCCGTTTTGCTCGCACAAGATAGCTGTTCTGCATGTAGTTAGAATATATTATTTAACATCATGGTATTTTATTAATATATTCATCAAAATGTCGAAGTTATTGTAGTGCCATTACTAACAATCAAACACAATAAGATTTAGCAATCTACTAAATACTACTACGATACTGATATTTAAATACTGAATGGACACTGTTTCAAACATTAAGTACTACTAATAAAATTCAAAATCAAAGTTAATAGTAATAATATATTTATTTATTCAGACAGAGTCCATAATGTTAGTTACTTTTTTCATTTAGGTCACAAAGTAACACTTACGTATGTCAAATTTACATGCAAGTTTGTTGTTAAGTTCATTATTTATTTTAATTTAATACAGCACTTAAAAACCGAAGGAAATAAATCACATTGTAACAAATAATCGATTTGTTTTTTTATTTGTGAATCAATTTATGGGCATAATAATAATTGTATTGTACCTTGTCATTTCAAGTATGCAGAGTTACCTATATATATAATATATATATATATAGGTAACTATATACATAATTTGTGAAATATGTATTTAATAAGTGAACATAAGTGATGCGATTTACTTGTGTATTTTAATCGAGAAGGTGGTACTCTAGAAATCTTTAAGATGCAAACAGAGCAACAGTGTTCCTTACAGACGTCTCCAGTAAGGCCGGGACTCCACCAAAGCAGAGATGTGTGCGGTGTGCTGTGCTGTGCGAGAAGGGATTTTTCAGCTCGGGGGACTCCACCAAAGCGGAGATGTGTGCGGTGTGCTGTGTGCAGTACGAGAAGAGATGTTGTTCAGCTCGGGTGCGAGGCGTTGAGTGTTCAGTCGTCTGCGCACAGTTCACATCTCCGCTTCCATCGCGCCACACAAATATTACACATGTCCGCACAGCGATCTCCACTGAAGCTGAGCGGAGAGGAGATGTGTCAATAACATAACTCCATTGGTTGTTTAAAAAAATCTCCTCTCCGCTCGTCTCGTCTCCGCTTTGGTGGAGTCCCGGCCTAAGGCCTGTACAGCCAAGTTGTGAGAGATAAAGCTTAGTCAGCTCATAGTCTGCACTTACTTGCTGGTAATACTGTCAAGTCTGCTGTTATTTACTTGTTCAGCGAGTGCTATCATGGCGTCAGGAGGCACTGGGCTCGGGTAGAACAGCTCCAGCACTTCAGTATTGATTCGATCACGTGTGGCGTTTGCGAAAGCAGTTGACACGTGGACCAATTGTCTGAAATAATAGCAAAGCTTGCCAATCAGTTCAAACCTAAGTAGTTGTACACGTGAATGTGAATTCAGGTAATAGCTTTCAGTGAAAATTCGTGTAATAGTGACTCACTTGAAATTGGTACATTGTTTGGCGAGAGCGAGTACCTCCCTGGTGCCTCGAACGTTCGTCAGTGTCGCCACACGCAGCGGTTCGTCGAACCGTACTGTTGCGGCTACGTGGAATATAATATTCACCTAAACATGTGAGAAACATTTATTTAGTACAGGATTAATTAAAAGAATGCCTATATTCTCAATCAAAACTTCTAAAGATTTTTATAACACAAACTATAAAAGGGGCATGGCTGCCCAAATATATATATTTATTTATCAACCAGTTTACACAAAACACGGTAGAATTACATAAACAATTTGAAAAAGCAATGTTTGTCTATCTCAAGATATCACTACAGAACCCAGCCATTGGGAAGATGATTTATTTATTTGATACACAAAACAAGTTCCAATTAAAGAGAAACATCATATAAAGTACATGTATAGAGTTTAATTAGAAAATAATATTGTAAATGCGAATGTGAGTTTGTTTGTTACGCTTTCACGCATCAACTACTCAACTGATCATCATGAAATTTTGCATACATGTTGTCAGGGTTATAGAAAAGGACATAGGGTCCATTTCATCTAGAAAAAAAGTACTGTTGCCTACATAACCTAACCGAACCTACATTTACGCGAGTGAAGCCGCGAGCAAAATCTAAGTGTGCATAGAAAGTTACAGATTCAAATGAACATAGTCCAGAATGTTGTACCTATTTTGTGCCACAAATTACAAATTCTATGATGTTACTTGTTTGCAATAGTACATAACCTTGCTAAACAATTTATGCCAACCGTATGTAGATTTGCAATGTACCTATATAAATTTCATCAAATGTTGTTATTAGTATATCACACTCATGAAAAACAAATCGACTAAATTTATTACATCACTAGACAGTGGCTGACCACTGTGGAGATTAGCTTGAAGTGGGTATAAATTGGATCGAATTTTGTTACAATTATGTCACCTTCACGAAGAACCAATAAATCTGTGCCGACTCCGCACAGACGAAAAAGTTCCGACTATAGACAACAGATGATGTTGTACATAATAGGCATTTAAAACCATGTCCATCATACAATCCTGAATCGCACAAGTGAAATTTACACAGCGACTAAGTATATATTCAAGTTGAGCAGCGATAGCTCAGTGGGGAGACCAACAGACTGCAATGCAGAGGGTCTCGGGTTCGAACCCACGTCGCGCACCTCTGACTTTCGGAAGTTATATGAATTTTCGAAATTATGTGCGTATTGATTGACAATTATCGCCTGCTCTGTGCCTCGGAGAGCACGTTAAGCCGTCGGCGCCGGTTGCCATGAACATATATGGCAGTTGTTATTGGGAGAGTGTCGACACAAAAGATCTCACTGGGTCGAAGTGTCGCCGGTCTGCTCTGACTGGCCCCCATATAAGATACATACATACATATATTCAAGTTCCCGACATCAACCGTCGGGCTCGCGGGCCGCTTAGCGATTGGCAAGATCACCTAGCCTGGTCGGAGAGTCCTCCCTTTGTGTTGGAGGGACATCACATCACGTCCCTTCACAATCAACCACATTATATGAAACGCGAAATGCGTGGTAGCTTGATACCTCTTGTGCGAGCATGTGCCAGTGCTTGTCGCTGAGTCCAAGTGTAATGTGAGCCACGTCGCCCTCTACCGGCACTATCAGCTCTGCGAACTGCGGCAGCTTCTCACGGAGAGAATCATACACCTGCAATACAGTTAAAAAGTTACATCTGCTGAGCATGAGAAAATGATATCATATTACTATTAGACTAATATCATAGAGTTCCTAGTCATTTCCACTGCTACCTAGCAGTGGGACAGTTTAAATAGCGGAAATGCCTAGACCTAGTGCGGGTTGGTGGACTTCATATATCTCCAAGAACTAAGGCACTCGCAGTGGTTTTGAGTTAGATCCCAAGGCAAACTTGCATGTCTGAGAGTTCTGCATAAATGCTTAACTCACAGACATGCAGGTTTCTTTACGATATTTTCTTTCATCATTAAAGCTAGCGATAATTAACTATTTAATACACACATAACTTCAAAATGCTGTAAATGTGAGCCTTAGGATCGAATTCGAAAACTATGTGGCAGTCCAATGTTTTTCTACAATTTTTTGGACAATGTTGCTAAACAAAAAATGCGCTATCGTCAATTTGAAAGATGAACAGATTCTTTTTTTGTTTCTTGTTTCTTGGGCCTGTTTCGCCCGTAGGTTTCATATCGCTGGATAACTTACAATTAATGGTCTTTAAAAGTATACTATAATACAGCTAATCACTTCACTTACTGGATCTTTCAGCATGTGCTGTAGTCTTTCTTGTATTGTCCTTCCTTTCTTTGACCTCAACAGTAAGTATATCTTCTTTATTGCACATGATCTGCAGAGTACACACAGTAGAATCATCAGTTTGGGCTCATTCAAGTATTCAGTAAGCCAGATTTTAGTAATTCTTATTGCTGTCGTAATCACCATTCAAATTCCTCCGTCCCCCATGTCATCCATAATAAGTAAAGCAAAAGCCTCCCCGCCCCCTTTTGGAGCTTATATAATACTTGAATGACCCCTTTGCAGGTCCAAGGTAATTATGTCTTATCTTATCATGATAAACGTTTCCAGAACAGCGCTGATAGACACTGATCTTGAAACTCAGAAACAACGTAGTTAAAATAATTTAGATTTTGGTTTTAGTTTTCTGCTCTTAACCTCTATTTTCTAGTCTTTATTGGCATTACAGGATATTGTGTGTAAGAAATCGACATGAGGATGGTCGGTCATTAATAACACCTTAGCTTTGTTCTAAAAGTCAGTATGTGACTAATTACTCAATACTGGTTGTTAAATGGGAAGAGCTTCCAAACAATCCAGATTTTCTTCCGTATGAAGACACATGAGCCGGTTTCGCTTAAGTGTCAATATAATAATGTCCTACAGACCGAATTTCAGTCACGACGAGCAATCTTAACGGACACTAGCCATCGCAAACACAAGTGCACTCTCTGTTCCCTAACTCTCATGATCCGATGGGACAGTAATCCGTCACTACCGGGGAGAGATCAGGCGCAGGACTAACGGTTTTACGTGCTTTCCGGGACACAGGGATGGCTAACACCGCCAATTTCCTTAATCTGGGTTGCTTTAAGAATTCTTGACAAAAAACCCAATAACTTTTTGCTGGCCCGATCCGGGATTCGAACCCGAGACCTCATGCATGCAGTCGCATTCACGTTTGCCACGCAGGCAGTTACTAGTTTGGTGTCTATATAGTGTCTGCGTAAAAGGCTGTCGGTAATGGCAATTCTAAAGAGAATCCCTCTTTGAGAAAATCTACACGTTTTATTTGTGTAAGTATAATTGCTGTATCGTCCCCACCTGAACAGTTTCTCGATGAGGTGCTTGCCGATGAAGCCCGAGCCGCCCGTCACGAGCACCGTGGCGCCGCGGTACAACTGCTGCACGCCGGAGTCGCCGCCACCTATCACTGCGTTCATCACCTCCTGGTGACGCAGAGCCTTCGCTTCTATTTCTTGAGCGGGATCCATGGCTTAATACCTAGAAGATTTGTTTTGTCTCGCTGGCACTCGAATCTTCGTATTTAGAATTTCAGAAGTACAGAATATTATCTTATATACTGCTGTTAAAACTTTAAGTACTTCTTAAGATATTCGCGGCCACGTTCAAGTAAAAACAGTAGGTACTGCCAAAACGGAAATATTTGTCTATTTATAAATGCATTTATACTATGCCCATTACATATTGTTTTTAACTTTATTATAATTGTTTTATCACAAGATCTCGCTGGTATGTGAAACAAGTATTCATTTAATATGCAGTAAGTACTGAAAATATTTTTGTTAATAATTTTATTCCGTATTACTACTGATCACTATTTAAATATTTCCAACGTAAATCGCGACAACGTTCCATTAGAGACTGTACGGTTTGTTTAGTTAGTAATTCGGCACACTATAATAGGATTTTGAATTAGTAGAGAAAAGAATTATAACGTAAATAATTTATTTAAAGTATAAATAGATAAGTAACAGTAAAAATGAGAATAATTCTTTCTCTCAATGCACTCGTAAAGTTTGCTTATTAACCTCTTGTATGCCGGAATACCAGACATAATAGAAAAAGCATTGTGTCTCGCGTAGATCCACGTTCCGGCATACCACAGGTTAAATATGTTTGGTTTACGTTGAACTGAGTCGATGTATTTTGTTGTATCACTGATTTATAGTAAGTAGCACACGACAAATGCTGAGCGCGCAGTTACACGCGCTTCACAACTTGTCGTGTAGGCAGCAATGTATGGTTGTGAGACCGTACAAAGACAATACAACCAAAATGTATGACTATTTATACACTATAAATTATACATTATAATTACCACTACATATTATAAAATAAAATCCTCCGCCACGCTTGTCTGTCTGTACGCGATAAACTCAAAAACAACTGAACGGATCTTCATGCGGTTTTCACCAATAGACAGAGTGATTCATGAACAAGGTTATGGTGTATAATTTGTTAAGGTTTTGTACTACTTATGCGAAGCCGGGGCGAGTCGCTAGTACATTCATAAAGTATGATATACATACCTCCAAATAATTTAGGGGTCCATTCATATTACTTCACTTTGTTAGGTATTAAATTGTAGAATGTTAAATGAGTGAATGAATGTTAATGGGAAAACCAGCACATTAAATAACTATTAAAGATAGCGAAAATCTCTTTTAACCCTAATCTTGGCAAGGTAAACAATTCGATACGTTATATTTTTCGAAAATAAAGGGGCATTCTAAGACGTTATTTCAAAACATTTGTCATAAAATAAGCTTGACTATATAATTCTAATTCTATAATATAATACAATTTTATTACTTGTAACACCAATAAAGCAGTAAAGTGATTCAAGATAGCGAAGCGACCACGACACAGTGTGTTATGAGAGCCGAGTTGCAGCCATCACCATTTTATATACTTTCTGGATGGATAATTTTCAAACAAAAGTCTTAATAAAACTTTCGTGACTATATCTACCATAGTTTTAACTTTTTCTGATGACGATCACTGACTGACTGACTAACAATAACTGACTTACAGAAATTTACTGAAGTTACTGACTTTACGTTATTAAATGTAAACTCAGTAACTTCAGTAAATCTTACTAACAACTTTGTTTATTTTTGACGTTTATAAATGTTACTTTATGACCTAAGTGAATGAATGATTTTGAACGGAGAAAAAGACATTTTTTATACTTTTTTTAATATGAGAAGTTGACAACCCTATTTCCATAGAAATATTTAAAATACTTAGAAACGCTTTATCTCCTTTGCCGTACAATTGTCGTTTGTGATATTTTAGAATATAGTAAACAATATAAATGCGCCTATTTATGACAAAAAATAAAATGCTACAACGCTTACATATAATTAAAAACAAACAAAATGTGATAATCAGAAAAATATAATATTTCTTAAACTATCCGAGCTACAATCCTCTATTTTTTTATATAAATATATGATGATCTGTTAAATAATACTTAATTCTAAAAATTCCATAGTTTACTATTTTCCGAATTATTATTAAATAAAGAATCTTTTAAGTTTTAAATTTTTTTTGTGAGAGTTGCAAACTCAAAAAAAATCTCTAAAACCAAACAAAATTAATTTATCGGTATTTATGACACGTGTTTATCATAACTAGTTGTATCAAATAAATACATAAACCAGGCATGTCTGCAACTCGGCTCTCATAACACACTGTGCAGTAGGGTCAAAATATTCAATTTTTATTTATAATAGATTTTTTGTTTGTTTGTAAGGGTTTTACTCAAAAACTACTCAACCGATTTTTAAAAGACTTTCACCATTGGAAAGCTATATTATCACCGAGTAATATAAGCTATATTTTACGCGAGCGAAGCCGCACGCAAAATGTAGTCTTTTATAATAATAATAATCCGAACTAATATTATAAATGCGAATGTGAGTTTGTTTGTTTGTGTATTTACTCGACTAATCATCATGAAATTCCGCATACACGTTGACAACGTGACGTGGTCAGGGGTACAGAAAAGGACATAGGGTACCTTTGTTACCTAACATAACCTACATTTACGTGAGCAAAGTCGTGGGCAAAATCTAGTAATATTATATGCTGCTGCTGAAAATTTACGTAGATTTTTGTAATGTTATTTTTGTCATTATATACAGTCTTATCACAAACTCACGCAAGGTGTAATAACATTTGTGTAACAAGTATTGAAATAACTTATTTTTATACGTTTAATAGCTGAGTACATTTTTATAGCCTGCCGTATAATAAATATCAGCTTTGTATTAACTATTCCACTGCTGGGTACAGGCCTCTTCTCTAGTCTAAGAATGGTTAGGACACAGTCCACCACGCTAGCCCAGTGCGGGTTGGCAGACTTCACATCTCTTCGAGAACATTACAGAGAACTCTCAGACATGCCGAATTTCGCACGATGTTTCTTTCACCATTAAAGCGATCGGTAATTAACAATATAATACGCACATAAGTTAAAAAATTCAGAGATGCGCGCTATGGGATTAAACTCGAGATCCCTGCGTGGCAGGTTGCCCACTAGGCTTTCTATGTGCTGCTGTGTGATGTGTGTTACCTGCGGTATTTTAATATATATTTTTATACCCATTAAGTACATAGGGTCCAGAATAAAGTATTGGTATTTTAGATGTAGAAAGTGTAAGTATATTTATTTTTCTTATGTTATGTGGTTGGCTATAACTGTCACTTGTAAGGGAAAAATATTATGAAATTTTTTGACGGTACGGCAGATTTTTGTAAGTATAGTAAATGAACTGTAAGTATTTTAAGTTTATTAAAGAGCGGTCTACAACTTTCTTCTTTTGGAGAATGAAGACTGACCCTAATTCTGTACTATTTAGCTGCAGCCGTGGCGCAGCGGTAGTGAATGCGACTGCTGTGCCTGAGGTCTCGGGTTCGAATCCCGGGTCGGCCCAACAAAAAGTTATTGTTAAGAATTTTCAATAGCTGCCCAGTATTAGGAAGTTGGCGGTGTTAGAAACCCCCGTGCCTCAGAAACCAAGTAAAGCCGTTGGTCCTGCGTCTGGTCTCTCTCATCCATCGGCTCATGAGAGTTAGGGAACAGAGAGTGCACTTGTGTTTGCGCACACGCTTGTGCACTATATTATCTTCTGCGCAGATAGCCAGTCTCCGTTAAGATTGGCCGTCGTGACCGAAATTCGGTCAGGATGCTGTTATACCATAACGAATCCACGCATATGCATATGCATAGTATGGCATTTTTGCCGAAATTACCGGCGTTTACTCCCGTGGAGCCTGGTGCAAACCTGCGTCCTGCAGCACCGAACACACCAGTGTACATCTCTCGCCTGCACTACACCACTAAGGCGGAGGACATCGCGGAGTATGTACGACAGAACTGCAAGTGCAGCTCCTGGAATCGCGTCGCAACGTTAACTTCAAGGCGGTCGTGGTGCGAGTCTCAACTTGCTTTCTGCATGTCATAAAAAAGGACTTGGCCCTAGAGTATTGTGTTCCGTCACATCCGCGTACAAGTGCCACATGAACGCATAACAACAGAGTACCAGTGAAGCATTAGGTACTGTAGGGACACTGTATGTTAATGTGTGCGTAGGAAACAGCGTTGTCAGCGAATGTATTATGCGCTAGTGCGGACCGCGGGGACAGGCGAGCAGTTCACTCCCCGACGCGGCAATACCCGGTACTGTGTATATTATTAGAACATAAGTATAACCATTGTGAAGTAAAAAATATACTTCGTTGATTAGACTGTATACTATCGTTTATTTACATATCCAAAGTAGGCAATCCCTACAGAACTAACATAGTTAATAAGTTACATAAATACTAACACAAATTGTATGTTAGTCTATGAGGTATTTATTTATGCGTCTAAACGGACTATACCACACGAAATAAAATGATTATTATTATTATATTATTATTTGTTGTTCTTTTTTAAGTAATCTAGAGCATTATGTAGGTAAACCTCGATAGTTTGCAACATATTAGTTGCGTTTGTAGCCACCGTACTACGTATGTAGCCTTGAACCGCACACGCACAACACCTCACACAACAAGCGCAATTTGCGCGGGCAACGGCTTGCTCCGACGTTAGCGCCGCGCACGGAAGTCAGCGTAAACTAAACTCTTTTCAGTTTTCTGATTCGTCGAATGTTGCTATTGGTTACATTTCTGTGTAAATATTTTATTAAGTTTTTATTGGCTAACGCAATATTTGGTGTGCTATAAATTACGGTGTCATAACTCAAATATATAGATTCTGAAATCTGGAGTCTACGTGTTACTATACCCGTCACTATCCTCAACCTCCACATTGGTGACCCCGACGTAATCATCCAGCACCCGACGTCGATGGAAACAGCCTTCACGGAGCAGATCAGCAGCAGCAACCATCGCCATCATCTTCACTTCTATCACACAGCACTTCTCCAGATGAGCAGTAATCAAGTCGCAGCCAGCCAGCCTCTTCGGCCTCAACAGGGACCACCACACGCCTGCAGCGAAAGCGCAGCCTGGTCTTCCCTACGGCCTCACCAGCGTCAAGACTCAACCCACTGCGCACACAGTCCACGCAAGCAGGGCACTTCACTCGCCGCCAACGCAGCAGCCAGCCACGACGCAGCAACTACGCAGCATCAACCCTGACACACTGTGGCACTCACGGCAACGCAACAACCCCAACTCACTGGGGCACACGCACCGTTCACCGCACTTCGACCCGACTCACTGTGGTCTAGCGGCATACAGTTCCGACTCACTGGAATTAGCGTCATCATTCACTGGCACTAGCAACGCTCTTCAGCAGCATCGACAGCTGTCTCATCAAAACTCGACCGACGATTGAACTTCGGCCTTGGGGGGAATACTGTGGCGACTCCGCACAGACGAAGAAGTTCCGCCTACATCTAACAGACACAACAAGCGCTTAAATGACGTCATACTATTCTGCATTGCACAAGTGGAGTTTACACAGCGACTAAGTATATATACAAGCTCCCGACATCAACCATCGGGCCGCGGCCCGCCAGGCACGATCAACCGGCCTGATCCGAGGATCCACCCTTTGTGTTGGAGGGTTCCTCCACACGTTTCCAATTTAAATTAGTGTCTATATTTAGTCCAAGTAATTTAAATGAGTTTACACATTCTAATTAAATGTTATTTTATGAATAATTTATCTATATTCAATGGACGTTTTAAATGTGGTCGAAATTGCATTACTTTAGTTTCGTTAAATAGATTTTTTTAATTATGATCATATAGCCAGGTACTGTATTGGATACTAGCTTTTGCTAGTGGCTTCGCTCACGTATAAGTACCTAGGTTAAGGCGGGGCCATGTACCACTTGCCCGATCCGATCACCGTATTCATCGTATCGTATCAAGCTTTTATTTGCCTTTATTTTACTCCGTATCATACCGTCGTATTGATATATGACCCGTTCAACCGTGTAACGTAGTTCTAGTCAATCACGTTTTTAAGGACGTGGTTGACCAGGGGAGTTTATATAGCGGGGATAATTAAAACAATATACTTCGCAATTAGAAGATCTATAATTAGAGTTTACAAATATTGGTAAGAGTAAACGAACTATATTTTAAACAAAAAGAAACAAGGCGTAGTTATAATAGTAAGGCTCGTTACGTGGTCCGGCTGGAGTACAGTGGACCACTTAACATACAGACGGCGGCTGACAGAAGAATCTCGAACCATTTATTTTATGTGTTTTAGTTGTTGGCCTCATATGGTCTTTACAACTTTACGCGGACTGTGGGTGAGCGCAGAAGGCTCCCATCCCGTAGTCTCGAACCAGGGCGTGGCCATGTTTATATATATGCCGCTGCTGGGGGGAAAGGCGCCCTCACTTCGACGCGCGCGCAGCCGTTGAGGCGCGACCGATCCGCGTGATAACTGGATGAGTTACAATAAATATATCTTCATGATTGCGTATCAAACGGGTAACAGCTTTTTGTCAGCTCTCGATCAAACATGACGTCGTTGGTTGAACTGTATGAGAATTCGCTTTAGAAGTCACGGAACAAATGATGCGCACGTGCAATGCGAGAGGCCAACACATCCAGTCTGACAGACACTCGTATGCGTATGTCCTTTGATGATCGGACAAAAACCGACTCACCATGGGTCGGGCCGTATCGTATGTCGTTAAGAGCGGCGTATCAAGACTGTATCATAAATAGGCGATCATGATATGCATCTGCGATACGGATACGGTGATCAGATCGGGCTAGTTATACATACATATCCGAACCCGCCTTTAGACTATGCTAGTAACAGTACTTTTTAAAATAAAATTTAGCCTATGATACTACGTGATAATATATAGCATTTCAATGGTAAAAGATATATTTAAATCGGTTGCGTAGTTTTTGAGTTGAACCCATACAAACAAATAAAAAATCTGAGTCAACTACCCTATTATATAGAAATGAAGTAGGTATGTCTATGTGTATGGGCAGCGATTAATTATCACTTCCTTTAACGGTGAAGGAAAAAATCGTGAGGAAACCCGCATATCTGAGAGTTCTCTATAATGTTCTCGAAGATATGCGAAGTCTGCCAACCCGCACTGGGCCAGCGTGGTAGACTATAACCTAACCATCCTCACACCGAGAAGAGGCCCATGCGCAGCAGTGGGACAGTTTAATACAGGACTGATATTGTTGTGTTTGAATAGGTACAGACGGACGTTCGTTCCGTAAATCAATTATTATTTTTCATAAATCGGTCGTGGTTTCGATTCCCGCACAAGTCAAACATTTGTGTGCATGAACATGGATGTTTATCTTGGTCTGGGTGTTTCTATGTATAATATGTATGTACTTACAAAAAAAAAGTATATGTGTATGTTTATCCATTGTCTAGTATCCATAGTACAAGCTCTGCTTAGTTTGGGCTAGATGGTGTTGCGTGTATGTGACATAATATTATTTATTTACACATCTATACAAATAAATTAAATAGAAGTGTCGGTTTATAATGTGAAAATAACAGGTTTTCACTAAATGCGTATGAAAGTATACAGGGTACTTAGGTATATCAAAAAATTAATTTTAAAATGTTTGTCTGTCTGTCTGTTCCGACTAATCTGTGAAACGGCTGGACCGATTTTGACGGCACTTTCACTGGCACTTCATCTGATGTTATAAAGAGTACCTAACTTAAGCAGCTTTTATTTTAGAAAAATAAAGTGCTCCGAAAAAATATTTCACGCGGATGAAGTCACGGCTAATAGCTAGCAATAAGTATTAGTTATTATACGATATGTACATATATTTAATTATTTCGGCCATACTATTGTGTATATACGTAATGTCTAGAAAATGTTGGTTTGAAAATTTTGGTCCATGATCTTTTTAACCTCTTTCTATTAAATTTGCATACCTACGCAAAAACCTGCGAAATTATAATAAAACTAGAAATTGCCCGCGGTTTAGCGCGAGTAAATGTAGGTTTGGTTAGGTTATATTAGTAACAGTACTCTTTTCTGGATTAAAGGTGTCCCTTGTCTTTTTTTGTTCCCCTAACAACGTATATGTGAAAATTCATAATGATCGGTCGAGTAGTTAACACATTCGCATCATCATAACTTTTACACGCTTCATACGCCATACCGCCATAAGCACGCTGTCCCAGTGCGGGTTGCCTGACTGCATATATCTTCGAAAACATTATGGCGACCTCTCTCAGACATGCCAGTTTCCTCACGATGCTTTCCTTCACCGTTAAAGCGAGCAATAATTAACTATTTAATACGCACATAACTTCGAAGTCAGAAATGCGTGCCTTAGCATTGAACTCGAGACCTTTGAGTGGCAGTCCAACGGTCTATCACTAAGCTATCGCTGCTCACAATAAAAAGAAAATGGATTATAATGAATATGTACTAAATGGATTAAAATAAAAAAACTTTTATAATGATAATCAATTTTATTTGAATCTTACAATAAGTTTGTATAGAGTAAAAAAATGCGAAATGGACGGACTTAGTAAACTAATTACATCTAAGTACATTAGTCAGTACAATACAAAAGCGTATAAAGTCACTTGTGACAATGAGTAGCTTACTATATAACATTTATTTATCCCACTATTGGGCAATTTTGCCCACACTCTACCACTGTCACTTCTGTTTTAGATCTTTTGTAGATTCAAAATACTTCCTCAGCCGAACTGCTTCTTGCTTGAGTGGTAACTTAAAATCGAAGCAGAATACCGCTATGCCCATCTAAATCGGAAATTGAGTTAGAGTAACAAACGACCCTAACAAAAGTTATGCGTAAAGAAGAATAATTTCTTTACTATTGCTTATACTTTACAATTACTTATAATATAAGTATTAAATTATAATATAATATGCTTACTTATTCAAAGAAAAATAAAACAGATATTACATGCTATTGTATGTGTTCGCAATGTCTAGAAGATTTTGGTTTTCTAATTTTGTTCATGATCTTTCAACCTCTTTTTATTTAATATGAATACGCAAAAATCTACCAAATTATAATATAACTACATTTGCCCGCGGTTTCACTCGCCTAAATGTAGGTTAAGTTAGATTAATAACAGGCGTCCGAGTAGGCGGCTTTCGTGTTCCACGCACGCCTCTCGATGTCGGAAAGGGGACTAGGTCCCCCGCTTTGTTGTCGTGGACCAGGTCCCCCAATTTGTGTTTGTGTGATGGTTGTGTGGGACCCGCCACGTCCATCGGCGGGTCAAACCTTTGACGGGGTCGCGATTTGAATGCGAGAGCGATCCGCGCGACCCCGCCATAAAGGTGTGAGGAACACCGCGGTGGTTTTAGTCCGTTAAGACCAAATTTCCATCTTATGGGCTGGATCCCGACATATCCCCATCGCCCGCCCCAAAACCGGCGATGGGGAATGTAATTTGCAAATTTAAACGCGTTAAAAAAAAAAAGTAATTACAGGCACGCCACGTTCGTCGCGGTAAGTCCCGTGTTAGACGAGTGGCTGGAAAGGCGGCATGGCGCCCTCACTATCCGGCTGACAAGTAACGACTAATCACGGTTGTTTTAGCCAGTACTTGTGTCGCATAGGCAGGCAGGAGACGCGCGGATGTCATCACTTCTTTACTTCTAAATATATTAAGAAGTTCAAATTAGATATATAAGTCAAATATTACAGTCGCATAAGCACTCACATGTGCGTGCCCTGTTACCCTAACTAGTAGCGACAGTACAAGGATAATAGAAATTTGAAAGCAGTACCGTGACGTTTTATTGTTGATCGCAGATTAGGCCGAGGCGCCAGTAACCCACCACAATATGAATTGTAACTCAACGCTTGGACATAGCTGTATTTCTTGACTTTATAGAAGCAAATCCAAGGAGACACAAACAAACGGCTGCCTACCGCAAACCATATCTATATATATAAAAATAAATCCCTGTTTCCCTTGATCATGCCAAAACTTGAGAGAGACTTTACCGATTTCATTCATATTTTTTTAAAAGTTTTCTAGTTTTTTGTAGACGGTTCTTACGGAAAGAAAAGCTAAGAACGTTTATTTTAGCTTCGCAAGTTTGCCAGTTCGTTTAAGACAGGAAAACGTCTGTCGGGTCAGCTAGTAGTTGATAAACAAGCACACATACAGATTGCTGTCTGTGATGATGATATCTCTCGCACCATTTTGGTCGTGGCGACTGCTTCATCTCCTTAGAGGAAGTTGTCGTTGATGTGCTCTCAAGTGACTGCTATGCCAATCTTGTGAGAGAAGGTCCGCAAACATTGCGGACATGTGAGCACACCATTTTCATAGTAGTAACTGATCGCCACAGAAGGTCAGGCTTTCAGTAGTTACCGTAGCCTAAATGAAAGGGACTGCGAAATGTAGGGGATTGGGGCTCTGGCGCTCTCAATCACCAAATGAGAGGTACTTTGCCGCATCATGAGGCTTTATAATAAATATGTCACAGACATCGATATGTTTATACTATGTCCTGGACAATTTTCAAGAGATGAGTGGTTTTCTCAACCACGTGTCTCTTGAAAATTGTCATCGTCTCAAAGAAATAGTTCATGAAAATGTTTGATACCGAATTTTATTTCCAATAAATAAATTATTGTCTTGTCATGCCAAAGCTTATACTTGTAATACATTACTATTTTTTGTAATAATATTAATTGTATGTTGGTTATGCATATATTTTGATACCTACTTTATAATATAACTATAATACTATAATACAATTGTTTGTGGTCCTGAATAAATAAAACATAAATAATAATAAAGCAGCACTTATACTAGTATTTTAAGCTGATAGTCTGTGAGCGGGTATCCTCAATCGTGCCGTCTCTATAATGCTGCAACTCAGCATCTTCTCAAAACAAAAGTGACAATAATACGTCAGTATCTCACAAATAAACTACTCTTTGTCACAATGGATGAGGTTTTGATTACAAAAAGTTCGAGTAAAACGTGCGTCAACAAGGCACTATAAGGCACAAAGTGATTCTAATACTTGTTTTGATATGGCATTCACGTTATAATCAAGGACGATGCTCACTAGCGCCACGGCACGGCATGACACAGCACAGCATGCTTTGGAATGCCGATGGATGCTTCGGGATGCCAAAGGATGCTATGCGTATAGTAAAGTGAAATGTCACTCTTTTTGTCGACATTAAAGACAACTTACTGTTACACACTGTGCCAACATATCTTTGTAAAATGCAATGACAATTCTTGGAGTCACTCTAAGAGACAACATTTAATTATATTAATCCAAATACGTACAAAATACACACTCTAATATCAAACGAGCGATGCGAGATTGTTATTGAAAATATTTGAACAAACAAATCGAATGCGTGGGTGTGTAATGTGTTTTTTTTATACACGTAGCTATAGTGCGATCAAGCTAGCCGCACCTGATGGTAAGCGGTTAAAGTAGGCTATGACCAAACCACCCATTATTCAAGGGAGGAGTACGCACACCGTGGTAGGTTTAGTCGGTAGGACCCGGGGCTGACCATCTTTCCCGGGTGAGTTCGACATACCCTCTCCGCTCCCCTTATCCCACAGAGAGGGGTGAATGAATGCTTTATAAAAACACGTTAGCAAAAAAGGCTATGACCGCTTGTAATACTAGGGATTATCATTCGACGACTTAATTTTAATTATTATTGCAATCAAGAAAAATATATTTTTACTTTAGTAGTGCAATGGTCTACATAACTATTTTAAAGTTTTTCTATTGCCGACTGTCCGTTTTTATATAAATATGCTCTGGGATAAAGATAATCTACTTTTTAGCTGAACTTGTAGCATCACTGGCGATGAGGTTACGACTCACGACAAAAGATGGCACTGTAGTTAATTACACACGACTTCACTATCCTGAATCACGCAAGCAAAGTTGTGCTAAGCTTCAGCCCTCCGGCTTCATTATATTTGAATACGTTGGTGAGCCAAAACAATTACTTCGAATTTTACAATAGAATTATTGAATAATTCGATAATTTTCAATAGCAATCACACGTCGTTACAAACACATTACAATTTTTATGTAATATAATTTACGTATTATATCTACAATATAAAGTTAATTGATGCGCGTCAGATTAAAATAACTATTTGCACGCTTTTCATTAACCAAATTTTATTACTACGTAAATAACAGAAAAATCAATAATAGGTCGATTTTATACATATTATTCACGAAAGGGTATCCCGTTTTATTTATTAGATTTTTGCATAGCAGGCCAGACATTATTTTAGTGGCTGTGCGTAGACAATGTATCCGGCTAGGCACAGACTGTAAGGAGATTGTATATTTTTAGAGCAAGTTGACATACGCCTATTATACTTTAGGTCTGAGTAGAATGAGCCTATTGCCATGTCGCAAATGCCAGTGTAATACAAATCTAAAGCTATATAGGTATGTATCAAATCGACGCATGCGCGCTTCTTTACATACATAGTCTAAAAATTACCGTGATATTATTTAAAATCTATAATTGCGATAACAATTATTACTGTTATAATTAATAAGAAATATAAGTCTTTTTATAATAAGTATATCTAAAATATAAATAAACAATAGACAGTAATAACTTATTATAGTAAATATAATTAATATCATATAATTAACATACATTTGATATCAATTTCCAATTATATAAGCTGGTAATTATCAAAGATTTAGATCATAGATGTCCTCTCTGCTTAAGTCTCACGAAAATGTGTCCATACTAACTAGAGTAAGCTCACATTAGATAAAAAACGATAGAGCACAATTTGCAATATGAGTGAGCGTGAAAATACTATACTTATAATTTAAATGTCATGTTGGCATTGTGTCAGATGACAACTTAGCATCCAGAAAGGTGACCATATTTCAACGTAGTAGAGCGCATCTATGATTTAAATCTTTGGGAATCAAAGATATGGTCAAATCAGAATTTCTAAAATACAAGAGTTACAGTTAATTAAATAATAATTACATCAGGCCTGTTCATAAACAACTGGGCCTCTTTACAATATGACAATGGTAATAGTGTGACGTTATAGGCTAGCGTGCGAGTTCATGCACGTATACGCATTTGCGGGCAAAAGCTAACACGTAATGAACGAACAATTGTTCGCGTCCAAATGGACTTACTAGCGGGCAACAAAATGTCGCGACGGTTCTGTGGTCAATTAAGAGCCGGTGTCTGCGCATGCGTGGTACGCTCGACCGACAATGACCCACTAGTTACGATAAATACAACATAACATGTACTTTGTAAAATTTTACATATATAGCTAGCTTTTGCCCGCGACTTCGCTCGGAAACAGTAGTTATTTTCTGGATAAAAGGTACTCTGTGTCCTCTTCGGTACCCCTGACAACGTGTATACAAAATTTCATGATGATCGCTCGAGTAGTTAAGGCGGGAATGCGTAACAAATAAACTCACATTCGCATTTATAATATCAATTAGGATTTCTGTCTAAAATACACTTTCTTTCTTTATTCATATCGTAAACAACAGTGACTATTTAGCAAATATATAACTCTTATATATTCGAAATCATTTTTAAATATTGTTTCAATGCTACAATATAACTTATAATTAATAAAATACACAATAAAGGACGGAAAGTCTGTAACAAATAAGGGCTTGCTTAAGTTAAACTTAAATTCTTAATATACATATATATATTTTCCCACTAGTGGACAACTAGGACCGAGCCGTGCCTCGATACTCTTAGTTGGTGCCAAAGGCCTTTTGGTCATGTATGGAGATAGTACTATCGTCAAAAACTTCGTAGAAGGTACCTGTGTTTTTGATTTAACCTTCCGCCGTTGGCATATAACAGACTTCATGAGATGTACAACGTCAATTTGAAAAAGTTATAACTTTTAATGAGCACAGATGCACAGAGGGCAGTGACTTTCTGTAAACGCACACCCAGTGCAAATGTAAATAATACACAATATTTTCATCAGTTAAAATACATATAAGTTCTTATCAAATTATTAGTAATAATATATAAAACGGTTAGAAGCATATTTGTGTTTATTCAAATAGTTTTGTATACCATAGAGGTATTTAGACATAAGCATTTTTCCTGGTGTGTGTTCAGCCTAGCTCTATAGCTCACAAATTGAGGCACACTGTGTGGCAATCCAATAATTTCTCACTAGGCTAGGCAGATGAAGATGCAAAAATCTAATAATCTGTCAATTACATAAAACAATTATGCAAAGCTGAGTAACACATGCAAGTAACCGTTTTATATACTAAATAAGAATGACCACTCAGAAAACTTTCTATAATTTATAATCATTTTATTTGGCCGTTTCCGTAATATTTTGGCCGCTAATCCAAAACATTTGGCCGTTAAATTATTTATTTGAATACCAGTAGTTTGGCATTTGTGCCTAGATCGTATACTTATAGTTATATAGTTAAGCAACTGCACTATAACTGCATACGACAGTGTTATAACTGCACTATAACTGCAGATAATTACATTACAACTGCAGACATTACTTATCGATGGACTTGTTGTTGTTGTAATCGAAATGGGTTCTCGAAGCTGTCGGTGTCGGCGAGGGCCGCGGGATCGCCCTCGGCCTCGCCCGCGGATCAGATCTGGGAGGCCGGCATCGTTGACACCGTGCTGTGGAGCGTTGTAGGCCGAGAGCCGGCCAACGACGCCGACAGCACTATAACTGCGGTCAACAGCACTATAGCTGCATACAACTGCAATATAACTGCAAACAACTGCAGACAATTGCAGGCAACTGCAGTGAACTGCACTGCAACTGCAGACATTAACTATCAATCTATAATCATATCTTTACTTATCGATGAACTTGTAGCTAGTTGGAATCAGACGGGGGTTTCGAGGCTGTCGGTGTGGGGGAGGGCGGCGAGGGGCGTGGCCTCGTGGGGCTCGGCCTCGGCCTCGGCCGCGGATCAGATCTGCGAAGCCGGCATTGTTGACACCGTGCTGTGGGGCGTCGTCGGCCGAGAGCCGGCCAGCGACGCATTTAGTGATGCCATCGTACCCATCTGCGGAGGTAAGGAGTGGTTAGATATATAACCAGCTTTTGCCGGTTGCTTAGGATGCTATTGGAAAATTTCGTTTTATGTTTTGGGTTTCAGTATGAAATAAGTTTTAGAAAATAAGTTGTTAATAATAATAATAATAATAATCCATTTATTTGTGAGAATATTGTTTTACAATGGTGTTACTAAATTAGAATGTTCATAATATTCTGCCGTTTCCAGCGTACAAATCTTAAACGAGATTACAAGATTAATAGTAGGATAATTAAATATTTCAATAAAAAATATATATCATTTGTAATTAACATAAAATGTCTGTAAAATATTTCTATGTCATATGAATGTCATGTTACAATTATTGAGATAAGATAGCTTATGACTACAAGATTAGAAAAAATATTACAGTAAAAATTATAAATAATTTGTAATTAGCATTGAATTTCAGTAAAATATGACATATGGCAATGACAATGACAATGTCATGTTACAATAAAAACTTTGAGTCAAATTTTTCACATTGGAAGTCATTTGTTGTATAATAACATTTATCCAATAAAAAGTGAAATAATTTGTTTTTAAATATAGCAATGTCCTTTAAAAGTATCGGGTAATTTATTATAAATTCGGATTGCCATACAGTAAACATTCTTGGAATAAAGATTAGAAATCTTTGCTGGGGTACATATAATTTACGCATTTTCCTACTTTTTCTAGTGACAGCTTCATTATGCGTCTCAAACAAGTTTAAATTTTTCTGTACAAAGATGCAAATCTCGTAAATATATAAGGCAGGGAGAGGTAACACTTTATTTTTTTTTAAAAGTGGTACACAGCTTTCTGTTATTTGAGCTTTATTTATTGACCTAATACATTTTTTTGTGCTCTGAAAACATTTATTATATCAACTGAATTGCCCCATATTATAATGCCATAGCGCAAAATTGATGACACATACCCATGATAAGCGTGCAATGCTGCTTCGATACCAGCTACGCGTGTTATTCTGTTCAGAACAAATACAAATCTTTGCACCTTAGTACACAATTCGCTAATGTGTGCTTTCCAATTGCAGTATTTATCTATAGTAATTCCCAAAAATTTTGCGCTTTCAACTTCTTCAATTGTATCGTTCTCATACTTAATTTGTAATTGTGGACGTCTACTATTATAAGTTTGAAATTGTATCAATTTTGTCTTATTAATATTAACGTGTAGGTTATTATCATTTAGCCACTGTATCATATTCTTAAGTGTATGATTAATCTCTTTTTCATAGTTAGTAATATTTTTATCTGTAAATTTAACACTAAGGGTTGTATCATCAGCGTACAAAATACATTTGTGTGGGGTAATATTTGGCAAATCGTTAATATACAGCAGAAACAAAAGGGGGCCTAAAATGCTACCCTGGGGCACACCATACGAATTTTGACGGTAGGAAGATCTGTATGCCTTTTTGTCAGATAATTCATGTCTAAAGATCTCAACACATTGTTGTCGTTCATTTAGGTAACTTTCAATCCAATTTAACGCATTACCCCGGATACCATAATGATTTAATTTAAAAAGAACCAGCCTGTGATCCACGAAATCAAATGCCTTTGACATATCGAGGAACACAGACAGCACCAGCATTTTATCATTAAGACTACTAGTAACCAACTTCATTAGAGTAAAACAGGCAAGTGTAGTCGATTTATTTTTTCTAAACCCGAACTGTTCATCGTTTAATACTTTATATTTTGTCATGAATGAATATAGTTTATTGTACATCGTTTTTTTAAATATTTTTGAGATAACGGGTATTAGAGTAATGGGACGGTAGTTATTCATATCGCTTCTTTCCCCTTTTTTGTATAGCGGTTTAACGATGGAAATTTTTAGCTTCGTGGGAAATATACCTTGACTGAATGACAGATTAATAATATGGCTAAGTGGAAGAGATATATATTTAGAGCAGCGTTTTAGAATTTTCGTATTAGTATTGTCATAGCCTGTTGAGTTGGTTGCGTTTAAAGAATTTATAATATTGTATATAGCGATGTCATTTGTTGGAGTCAGGTATATGGTTTTATTTATGTCAGTTATAGAGTGATTGTAGTCAGTGTATGTTTTTAAAGGGTCAATTGGTTTGTTTGTCAAATTAATAAAAAAGTCATTAAATTTGTTGGCTATTGATTCAGCGTGGGTGTACGTGTATTGTCCAATCGTGACAGAATGAATATCAGGTACATCATTATTTTCTACGCTGTTATTTTTAATGATATTCCAGGCAGCTTTACATTTATTGCTAGATTGAGATATGTAGCGCGTATTTTCTGTTTTTTGAGCATGCAAAATACATCGTCTCAAGATTCTAGTATAATTATTATAGATCTTTAAGTGGTGTTCTTTACGGGAATCCGTTAATCGATATTTGAGGTATAGGGTACGTTTAGTTATGCAACATCTCTTTATCCCTTTTGTGATCCATTTACATTTTACATTTTTATTAGCAACTTTAACTTTTAGAATAGGGAAACACAAATTATAAAAAAGAGACAATGTTTCATGAAAATGATTAAAAGCGACGTTAGTATCATCCATTTCATAAATTTCGGAAAAGATAGAGACGATATGCAGGAAATAAATTTTTCAATGTTGCTTTGGCACAAGTCTCTTCTCTTCTCAAACCAAAACCGGTTTTTGCGCTTTGTAACGTCAACGTAAGAATTAAAGCATATGGTTTGAGCAGTCTCGTGATCAGATAGAGCGAGAGTAAGTATTTGAGGCTTAACGTCAGGAATGTTGCTGGTTATGAGATCTATACAGGATGATTTTCGAGTAGGCTTAGTAATGTGATTACAAATATTATAATTTTGCAAAACAGATTCCAATTCTTTGGAAATTTTACTTGATTTTGAGACGTCAATATTCCAATCCCCACATACAATTATTTTATGTCTATTGCTTTTGGAATTTTTTTTTAAAAGATGTTCCAGTTTCTCTAAAAATATATTTACATTTGAATTTGGTGTTCGATAGATACAAATTACGAAGAGTTGAAGTGTGGTAATTTCTATAGCGCAATATTCTAAATGATGCAGTAATGGTTCCGATAAATTATAAATCGGTTTGCATTCTAAATCTTTTTTAACCATAATGCAGGTTCCACCTCTACGTTGGTGGGGTCTCGAGTAAGAGGAGACGAGTTTATATTTTTTTAATAAAAGATTGCTTTCCGAGCCCTTCCGTATAAAAGTTTCACAGAAACAAAGAATATCAATATTTGTACCTTTTTTGTTGAGTTCTAATAATGTTAATTCCAATAAATCTAATTTATTTAAAATGCCAGCAATATTTTGATGAAGTAATGTAATTTGACGTTTAGTCTCGAAAAAACGAAGACGATATTGAAGCATCTGTGCTCGAGGGTTGCGAAATCTCATTATGTTTGTTTTGTACGCAACATGGAATCGTAGGTGAAATATATTTAATAATTTCTTTCATATAGTCATAAATACCAGTTATTATATTTTGCATGCCATTATTATTAACTTTACCAGTAAATCTATTAAACATACTAAAATCACATGAAAGATTTTTATTAGAATCGAAGAAATAGGCGTGCTCGTGAGTCAATATATCCAAGTAAAGCAAATTATTAAAATTTTCTATCCTCCAATTAAACATGTTACTGTAAGCGCAATATTTATATGTTGGTGTGCAAATTATTACATTGGTGTGTTTTATATTTAATAACGTTTCTCTTATATAATATATCAAGTTAAAGTAGTCGTTCGTTGTGTTAAAATCCTCTTCCCCAATCAAAATTACACAAAAATCTCTCATAGTATAGTCCTTGACCCTGGTTTCAATGTCGCGTAACATATGTTCCGTGCAACTGTTTGATAGCAGATAATGGCATAATTCTTGGTTGTCCCGAAATGTATCCTTAGCCATTTTTGTAATGTTGTTCCTCTTGTTATTGCTTATGATGCAAATTTTTCTTGGGTTAATAGTGTCCTCAGAAGGCGCATAATTCTGTACATTCATTTTTGTACTCTTTGTACAGTAGTTATGGCTCTGTGAGGTCGGAATTACTTTTGATGTTGATTCCGTTTGAGTATGTTTATCTCTTGTAAAATTATTTTTCTTAGGTGTCTTTGGTTTGGGTGATTTTATGGAATTACTACTCAATGATTTATACAATTCCGTCTTTTTCATTAAATTATCATAATTCTTTTTTAAGTTCAAGTTTTCAATAGAAAGAGATTCAATTTCTTGGTGAGCACTGCATAGCTCTGATTCGAGTTTTGCAATTCGTTCCTTCATTTGTTTAAAGTCGTCTTATTGTTGTGTAGAAAGATCAGGCAAACTCGATAAACTGTCATCACTGTCCTTTCCGTCAAGAGTACACGTCGAATGATTGGCTATATTTGAATCAGATTTTGTTCGCGCTCTGCGGAAAGTGACGTTCTGTGGAGAAGCCATATTTGTGATATTATTGTAATAATTTGTAGTAATTTTACTTTTACTATATATTATTATACTCGTGTTTTGCCAGTAGCTCCTTAATATTTAATCATTTTTATTTCAAACTTCCCACAAAAAGCGACGATCTTGACCGGGGATCGATCTCACAGCGTTCGAACGGGCTCCTGTCGATATGCACTAAGCCACGGATTGCTTAGAAGTTGTTGATAAAATTTGTCGTCATTAGCTAAGAGACGAGAAGTTTGAACAAAACAAATCAGTTAATAATGTTAATATGACTCATTGCATTGGATATTTTCTTCATTCCACAACTTTGTTCGAGAGATGTATAGGAATGTTTTTGTCCTTTAAATCACAATTTTAACACTTGACATGTATTAGGTATAGAGGTTTACACAATTTTATGTATGTCTATTATTATAACACTGCTTATTTTTATTGTTTAATGGTTATTAGAGCTTTTTGAGTATTGTTTGTTTTTTTTTTCTTTTTATTTCACTTTTTGATTTCGTGTAATGCCCTCTGTTGGTTCTCATTGTGAACTAGTGAGTCTGATTATCGAACGCGATTGAGCTTGCTAAGCAGTCTTGGTACTTCACGCTAGATGTCACTTGTTCTTAGTAGTTCTATAAAACGACCACTCGTGGCGCTAGTTTGTATATAGTAGCACAAATATTTGAATGTAAAATTTTCACTAACGGCTATAGAGATTTTGTAGATAACACTTTCCCTAAGTATTTATGTCCTTAACTTTAGTTTAATATAAGTTTCACTTGAAAGATCGTTTATTAACTATTTTATTTATTTATTTTAGACGGAGCTTAATGTTTATGTGACGAGCAGCGCCATCTATCTTTAGTATAGGTTTGCTTCACTATTAGCTACTATTATAGAGGCCTGCCTAATGGTGAATTATTTGTGCCCTGTGATAGCGTCCAAAACCAAAGGAATAAGCATTGTCGATAAATTGGAATATGTTTTTTTGGAGGAATACTTTTGTAAATATTATAAAAATGGCATAAATACATATTAACTTATTTTACTTGCTTAAAAACAACATATCCCGCATTAGGAATTAAGCTTGTGTCGCGGGAGACTACAAATATTAGAGCAACTAACATAAAAGACTCGACAAAACTATAATTTGTGAACCACTAAATTTTGCATTACTTGTGAGAATCGAACCCAATAACAACACTCGACACAGTGACAGCGGCGATGCAGTATCTATTGGTAACTAAGAGAATATAATTTTGTTGAACTTACTCTCAAATGCGCGAGATCTTCCAACTTAGTCAAGTCAGCCAGCTCTAAATACAGGCTATAGACCAGCACCCAACCGTAGCATCCGACGACACAGAAGACTATCCAGAAGAGACACATGAGCACGTTATACGAGAAGATCATATCGTTCACTATGGAGGCGAACATGAACGCTACCAGACGAAAGAGTATGAACACGCCGAAGGAATACAGCCAGGGGACTACACGCTTCTCGTATTCCTGGGAAAATAAATAATTAATAATATTAGTATCATGGTATTATAAGCTTCATCTTGTCTGCTAAGAATATAGTCTGTTTCGTATATAGTCCGCCTCAAAAGTAGTTTGACTAACAAGTTCCGTTAAGGACATAATACGTCAAGGTCATAGTCCGTCGAGGTCATAGACCATCGAGTCCTAGTTCGTCGAGGTCATAGTCTGTCGAGGATATTATCCGTCAAAGTCATAGACCGTCAAAGATATACTGTCGAGGTCATAGTCCGTCAAGGACATAGTCTGTCAAGGACATAGTCCGTCAAGGACATAGTCCGTCAAGGACATAGTCCGTCAAGGACATAGTCCGTCAAGGTCATAGTCTGACAAGAAAATAGTCAGTCAATTACATAGTCCATCAAGGAAATCGTCTGCCAAGGACATATAGGATTAGGCAGAGCTGTATTACATGCACACTTTGCCAGCTATCAATAGCTTACACATGCTAACGGTTAAACCTTTTACAAAGTACCGAGTACAGCTGTTGTAAGTCTTGATTGAAAATTGTCTTAAATATACACACACACTTATAAATACTAAACAGTTTTCAGGACCCGAGGCCTGATTTAGTATTAAGCACAAGCAAGCTATAAATGTTAAATAGTGATCAAACAACCGAATGAATGCACAGACAAGCATGAACTAAAATTCAAAACTAAGGTGCTGCAAGCGCAAAAATACAGTGCAGAATAAATAAAAATCTAGCAACATATACATATACAACGTACACCGCATTGGTGTATTCGGCATTCAAAACCGCGAATGTGAATGTAGGTTATCTGGCATTCGCTTTCTTTGTGTTCAAACATTAGTAGACACACATTTATTTATTACCCGGCATTTTACTCGTCTTTATTGGTATTCATTAATGGCAAAGTTTGCATGTGCGCGACATTTCCCTTGAGATTCGTGGATGCTCCGCATTCCGGGCACAATCTAGCAACAAATGCCATATACTTCATAATTTAGTGATTCAGATTTTCGCTTCAGATACGCAAACTTTCTTGATAGATAGTGACCACAACGAAGTTTATGTGCTAGCACCATATCCCGGCTATACAATAATAATAATGACGTACAAAAACCATAAAGCCTAAACATACGCTAGAAAAAAAATGGTCATGTCTAATCGTATACTAAACTAAAAAAATTATAATAGTTTTCCTATATTATTATATATTCTGCATCAATTCGGCACCCCCTCAATAACAAACTTAAGACCCAATTAGACGAGGCGAGTTTATTGAAACAAGTGTCATTCGACCCCATTTTTTTCATTAAGTAAGGCAAAGACAGCATTATTCTTGCTTCAACAAACCTGCCCCGAGGCTAAAAGAGCTTTATTTCACAGGACCAAGGACATTTCCAAATCTAAAGTAATAATTTTACATCAACCTTTCAAATCCGCAGTAATTATTGCCGAATAACGTATTAAAATAGCATATGTTATAAATTACCTTGTTTTTAGCCTGAGCAACTAACTAGACGATAGCATGAATAACGAATGAACAAGTAAATTAGTGAGTGAATGAAATATGGTATGGAATGAAAGATGGTACAGTGTACATTGAATGATACTAGTACTACCGCCATAAGGGAAAATACATATTTAACATTATTTTCAATATTGATATTTTAAATATTTGGAATCAGTAAATAAAGGCACATCTGCCAGTATTTTATATTAAACTAGCTTTTGCCCGCGCCTTCGCTCGCGTAAAATTAGGTGAGGTTAAGTTATGTAAGTAACAGAACTGTTGTTTTTGTTTTTTTAAATAAATGATGGCCTATGTTACTTGGTGATAATATATCTTTCTAAAGGATCCTCGCCGGATCGATGCCATGGGACCTGGAAGCGGCGCTCCTGGCGTCGCTTTATCGTTGGCGCCGGGAGGCGCTAGCTCGGGGCGAAGGACTGGCTCTTCCCGCTCTCGAGGCGGCGAGGTCCGAGCTCCGCCAGGTCCTAGTGGCGAATTGGAAGGAACGACTTGTGCACCCCAGTGCAAGGCACGCCACGATCGTGGCGGTAAGTCCCGTGTTTGAGGAATGGCTGGAGAGGCGGCATGGCGCCCTCACTTTCCGGCTGACACAAGTAATGACTGGCCACGGTTGTTTTGGCCAGTTCCTGTGTCGTATACGCCGGCAAGACACGCCCGTTTGTCACCACTGCGGCGACTACCGCGACGTTGTTGAGGACACGGCGCTGCACACTTTGGCGGTTTGCCCCGCCTGGGTATCGCAGCGCCGTGAGTTGATCGCGGCAGGCGGATTGGTTGCCCTCTCGCTCCCGGCCGTAGTTCAGTCTATGGTCCGGAGTGAGAGGTCGTGGAACGCCGTCGCCTGCTTTTGTGAGGAAGTCATTTCCATCAAGGAGGCGGCGGAGCGGGAGAGGGAGCGTTTAAACCCTCTCCCCAACCGCAGAACCGGGCGCCGGAGGGCGCGAGATGACCTCCAGCCACCCTGAGGATTGACCTGGGGGTGGTGGGCTTTGTGGGCCTGCCCGCCATCCGTTCAGCACCAGGGCCGAGAGGCGGCGTGCGTGTTCCCACGCGCGCCTCTGTTTCGAGTCCGTCTCCCCTCTAGGGGGGGGGACAGTAGGGTTTAAAGTGAGTCAGTGCCTTTGGGTAGGTCTGTTCGTGTAGTGGCCTGCCGTTTCATACGGCCGGGTCGGGACCGCATGTGCAAGTGATTCGCGCGGCCCCGTCGACAGTGGTTTTGTCGAGGAACACCGTGGTAGGTTTAGTCGGTATTCCGGGAGGTACATTATTCTTATTCTATCTTTCTTCTTTCTTTTACCCCGGCGAATCCGACATAACCCCTCCGCCCGCCTCCGCGGAGGGGTATGCGTCATGCATTCCCCCATGTAAAAAAAAAAAAAAAACTTTCTAAAGGTGAAATAATTTTTAAAATCAGTTATGTAGTTTTAAGTTAAATTCTTACAATCAAACAAACAACAAATCAAATCTTTCTTCTTTATAATATAATAAAAATATTGGCAGATAAGTCTTTTTTCCTTATGACGGCAGAATACTATAAAAGTACTAGTAGATTGGACTGGCTTTTGCCATCAAAAAGATGATTCCATTTGATACCCGCCATTTTGCCGCTGAAAGCAGTGGTGAGTGTACTTGGCACTAAAGTTAGTGAGGACTTTTAATATCGTTAAGTTATTAACTTAAAATATAAAGGTAAAATATGTTTTTTGTGTTTATGCAGCCTTCTAGGCACCTTGAATATCAATTTTCATCGGACTGTCGGAATCCAAAAAGCACCACATATTATAAAACGAAGTTCCTCGCCGCGTATGTCTGTATGTTCGCGATAAACTCAAAAAACGGACGATTTTCATGTGGTTTTCACCAATAGACAGAGTGATTCATGACGAAGATTTAGGTGTATAATTTGTTAAGGTTTTGTACTACCCGTGCGAAGCCAGGCGGGTCGCTAGTATAATGATAAAAACGCCAAATAACTCTCATTTGTAATGGATAGCCAATCCAACGTGTAAATAAAATGTTAATACATTTTTATTGGTTTGTTTTCAAAATTTCTTAATCCTGCACAGATGGCGTAATGATATAAATGATCGCCTCATGCTTGCCACTGCGTCGAGTGTTGCGTATTCGATCCCTACACGGGACAAAAACTTGCGTGATTCACAAGTTGTTGTTTGGAGTCTGGGTGTTCTTAGTGTCCGTTGTTTGAATGCTTGTTAAGTCGCCCGCGACACGGAATTTATTCCTAGTGTAGGAATAGTCTATTAAAATAAAGTGTTGTGTGATATTTACCTTCCTTAGAGCATTGATGAGGATAATACTGGTGACCAGAACGACCATGGAACCGAGCCAGGAGAACAGCGAGAATATTATCAGCACGTTGCGGACTGTGAAAGAAATATCTTAATATAATAATCATAATAGTATCAGCCCTGTATCTTAACCAAATGCTTTTAAACGAACATAATACAATATTAGGTAACGGGTCTTACTGACGATGCAGTATTTAAAAGGTACAAGTTGAGCTGTGATAAAGAAACCCGTGGCCAATATCGATGCAAGTCGGTCGAAACGTCGGGCAATCAATAGGTATTTGTCACCTTTTAAATACTTCATCGCGAGTAAGACCCGTTAACTAGTACTGTGTATTAATTGTCCCAAAACTGGACACAAACCAGCAGTGTGAAAAGGCCATAGTCCACCACGCTGGCCCATTGTGGGTTCGCAGACTTCACATATCTCAGAAAACATTATGGAGAACTCTCAGACATACAGGTTTCCTCAAAATGATTTCTACTTTCAGCATTAAAGTGAACGATAATTAACTTTACACATAACTTCGAAAACTCAGAGATACACGCAGCAATAGCCTAATAGGTTTACTAGGCTATCGCTACTCATAATGCTAACAAATATTATAAATGGGAATGTGTAGGAATTCACATTTATAATATTACTTGCTGTCCCGACAAACGTTGTCCTGGAAACACGAAAAGAAAGAAAAATATAAAACCATATCTAAACCATTCTCGAATCCACTTGAATACACACAAGAAATTGCATCAAAATCGGTAAAACAGCAGTTACTATGTATATTCAGTGACGTAGCGTAGTGGGGGCGGCAGAAGAGGCCCGCCCTGGGCGACAATTTTAGGGAGCGGCAAAATTTCGTAGTAAATAATAATAATATCTTGTAAATATTTTAACTGTAAGTATAATACTCAATAATGATGACTTTGCTTGCCGAAAAGTTAGAATTACCGTATAATACCTATAGTCTTTTAAATTAAAATACCTATATAAGACGGGCGGCTGAGACCCACGCTACGCCATTGTGTATATTACATATCGTCCTGACTATAAATAGGGTAAATATAGGGAATTTATGTATAACATTTAGTATATATGTATTCTGCCTCCGTAGCGCAGCGGTAGTGAATGCGACTGCTGTGCATGAATCCCGAGTCGGGCCAACAAAAAAGTTATTGGGTTTTTCTGTAAAGAAATCTCAATAGCAGCCCGGAGTTAGGAAGTTGGCGGTGTTTGACACCCCGGTGCCTCGGAAAGCACGTAGCCGTTGGTCCTGCGCCTGATCTCTCTCCGGTCGTGTCGGATTGCCGTCCCATCGGATCATGAGAGTTAGGGAACAGACAGTGCATTTGTGTTTGCGCACTCACTTGTGCACTATAATATCTCCTGCGCAGATGGCAAGTCTTCGTTAAGACTGGCTGCCGTGGCCGAAATTCGGTCTGGAGGAACCATTATATATGTACACCTAGAAATTGCTAGTTCTATGCTGCATAAGCCCTATGGGTTTTTCAATAGGACGATATGTAACACGCATACCTATAAACTGCTGATTTACAAAAAGATTTCTGTTAAATGCTATCCCTTTTGTTTGTTAAATAATTTACAAAATCGAACATATGTAGCTACCATTACGACTGCCAATGATAAGCTTACCTGGAGCACTGCCGACATAGACAAACTGGTAGCTGATAACGTAATATCCGGTGTGAGTGAACCCTGGAGTCGCCATGTACAGACAATACAGATCGAAGATACTCTGAGCGAACGTGAACAATGATATAAACTGAAAATAAATACAACGCAATGTTTATGTCAATATTAGTACTTTTTGATTAATCTACAGTTGTAACCCGGTGGTTGTAACTGTAGAGTCATATCGCCATCCATGCAGACAGTAAAGGAGGACTAATGACTTAGTGGTCGCCTCCCCACCATGCCAAGAGTTGTGGGTTCAAACCTGGTTCAGATTCACAATTGGACCCGTGGCGCTGCTGTCGGGTCACAGGCCAATATTCAGGTAGGACAATGTTTGTTGTGTCCATTATTATTATTATACTACCTTCTGCCTGTGGCTTTGCTTGCGTATTGTTAATATTGGTAGATTAGTTTTTGAGTTAAATCCTTACAAACAAACAAAAAATCTAATCTTAACTCTTTCAAATAATAGTATAGATAACTTTATCAGTTTTAAAATACACTTACCAATGAGAAAAATCCAGTGAGGAGAGAACCTCTCTGTAAATCCAAGAAATATGCATCATGAAGGATTGGCTTCTGATACCACGGAACCCTTAGTGAGCGGACCGATTTAGATGAACGGAGGTTTGTTGATGATCTGAAAGAATAAAATATGAATATGAATATTTTTATATTTTCTTTTTACAGTTAGATCACAAAGAAATATATGATACCCATCCAATACAATATAGGACTTAAGAAAAGTTTAACATTGCAGGCTAGACTCAAGATAAATGCATGCATAAATAAATAATCTTAAATAGATATCCTTATTTATTTACACATATTTCAAAAGCAAATATCACCAAAATTAAAAATATATTTGTTATTCTTTTTAAAAGTGAAAATAGCTGCTAGCATAAATATGAACTATGGAACATTCACATAATGCAAGTCAAGTTGTCTGGAGAGAGCTTAGATGTTATGAGTAACCAACCACTCTGTTGATGGCCACTATATTTTCTGTACTCTTTCTTCAAACATCAAGATATTGAGTAACTTCATACAATCATTTACATGAAGATTTGCTACTACAAGATTAACATATTATGTGTGTTCAAAAAATATTACTATACTTCATATATAGTAATATTTTTTAACACATGTTAATGTTCCAAACACATTAATGACTACCAATGATCTAATTTATGTTAACATGCTTAAAACTTGATTATAAATATTATTATAATGATAATATCAGTCCTGTATAACAACTGTGTCACTGCTGAGCATGGCCTCTTTTAAATAGGTCATAGCCTGCCACTTTTGCCCAGTGCAGGTTGGCACTGGCTTGATATTCAATGTGTTCAATATACTTTTTAAATATACATAATATTTAGGAGACTCACCAGTTTAAAGTACGGGGTAAACTTATTATTATGTATTGTCAGGCAGGCAGTTAGTTAGTATTAGCAAGTAGGTAATACTAATAAGTGCCTATATTTACTCAATATAATTATGTATATCCCATTATTGGTATATTATACATAGTTTCTTTTTATATACACACACAGTTATAAGCCAGAGATTATTGAAGTATGTATACATTGCCATTGATCTGTCAAGTCTTAGAATACTAAACATAAATAATAATCTATTGTGTCTGGCCACCGGTGTGCCGCTGGGACTCAATAGGTTAAAATAGGACAAACAAAAGTCCGAAATAATAATGTCATGAATTAAAATGATATTCATTCAATAAATACTGCTATAATACTCAATTATTGTACACATATATACTATTGTATGTATATAATCATGAAAGCATATATGTTTAATAAAAATGAATTTAGTATGTTTACATTTACGGTATAGTCCGATCACACAGTCAGTAGTACCGCAACAGCCCTGGTAGTATTCCAATAAGAATACTAGTGTACGAACATTATGATTGAAAGAATTACTTACTTGCCAGTGTAATGTGAGTACACTGAAGGTGTTGATCGATATGTTGAAGGAGTTTTCCGCCCGTACATGTTTATTTTGTGTAACAAAACTGTGACAGACGACGCCCAATCCAATATTGTATGCAGGCACTTATATCACACTACTAACACTACACAAAACATTCCAGGCTTAACAATTAACGAGTGTAAATAACATTTATTCAGCCTTAGCAGCCATTTAATTCATAAATAGCTGTTTTCTTTTAAAAAAGCCACGCCTGTAAATTGTTTGTTGCTACTTTCCGTTGTCAATCGAATGTATTCGACAAAACGTAGAAACACTTACGTTATAAATATGTTGCGATAACATAAGGCATTTTTATAAGTTAGAAAGAGAGATAAGATAATAGTAGGCATTTGTAAATTAGCAATGTTCTACAACAGCCGTTCGTTTACAAAGGTAATAATGGTATAATCAAAAGTGTTGGTTCGTATCACCTTTAAAGCGGGCTACTTTATCCAGATAATAGTTTAATATTTTCATGAACTTTCGTTCATCATGTAGTCTATTTGGTCATGTTTATTTTATAAAGGCTGTCCGCCCTCGTTCGACAATAGCCTAGACGGCCAATCAAACGATCGCTATGTCTTTTTATATTACCATACATCCGTCCAAACTATTAAATCAGACGGTTTTGACTTTTGACAGAGGGAAGGAAAAGGCATCACAGTCGCCGAACCATGTTATTAGTAATGTGAGTAAAAGGATAAATGCCAAATATCTATTTATTTTTATTTGCTGAGTTTTAAACAGATCCCAAATACGAATGAAAATAGTAACATAAACTAATTAAAAACGAAAATAAATACTTTACAATTTATTTTATTTTCTCCTAAAGTAGACACGACTATTCAGGTTTCGGTTGGTCGTGTATCCATTACTAATGTCTCGTACGGCCAAAATCTGTACGATCGGACGTCGCATCTCCACTGGTGTGGCAACATGAATAATCTATAGACCTCCTTTATAAGTTCGTCCATAGTTTTAGTATAAGTTTTGTTAGGATCTCATTGGGAAACAAGGCATCATTTCATTCATAGATAATAAAGCACTACATAACTGAGATTTTATTTATACGTCATATTTTAAACAAAATTCTTTGTAATTTTACTTGTATATTGTAACGAATAAAAAAATGGATGAAACAACTTCAAAAACTACTAATGATGATAAATTTGGATTCAAAGAAAGTTTTAAAACGAATTCTGGATTATGTTGTGAGTATGAATTTTAAAATCATAGATATAATAGCGATACAGAATAATACCTGTTTAATTACCTTTAGGGATAAAGCAGCGATAGCTCAGTGGGGAGACCAACAGCCTGCAATGCAGAGGGTCTCGGGTTCGAACCCACGTCCCATACCTCTGACTTTCGAAAGTTATATGACTTTTCGAAATTATATGCGTATTGATTGATGATTATCGCCTGCTCCGTGCTTCGGAGAGCACGTTAAGCCGTCGGTCCTGGCTGCCATGAACATCTATGGCAGTCATTATTGGAAGAATGTCGACACAAAAGATCCCACTAGGTCGAAGTGTCGCCGGTCTGCACTGACTGACCCCCACATAAGATACGATACCTTTAGGGATTTGTATTATAATCATATTTCTAAAATACACATTGGCCCAACCTTTTCGCTTCTTTCATTTAAGTACATGATGACACTATCACGATATCTTCTTCGTTAGCACCATTGATGTATAAAAACAGTAGATACACAATCAGCGTCAAAAAACGTACTCACCAAATGAGCACCCACTTGAACATTTGGGTGCTCAGCTCATTTAATTTAGTACCGTTCGATTGCTCCGATAGTAAACATGCCGCAGAGCTCGTTTAAAACTTGTAAAATCACACTTCCAGGACACTAAAAAAGGACGGTGTTTCATATTTTCGGTAAGTAATAATGTTATTATTATAATTATATTATAATACTGGTGATTGCGTCTAGGTATTAAATATTTTTTTGTGTTTATTTCGTAACAGGGAGCCACCATAAAACACGGCTCATTTAAATGAACACTTACTAAACGTATTAACCATACTATTGTACTTCCACTTGATTAGTCCGGGTTACATGTTGACTTTGTTCTAATAAATGGAGATGCTGTTACTTTTAAAAATAAATATTTTTTTTTTTTTTAAATGATAATGCGATTGTATATATTATTTGTTTTTGGTTCTAAACCATAATAGTATTCGTTAAAATTTTTTTACTCGTTTTACGGTATCCTTGTAATGGGATATTTATAAAATGTATCTACATACTTATGTTGGATTTCAGCTTTCCTAGAGATCCAAATGGATATCCGTCATAGCACAGCAACGATCACAAGCAAGCACAGCAACAACAATACATATAATAATTTTTGGGAGTCAGGGTACCTATATTCTTCAAAGTGCCACATTAATAAATAACAATCATGTAAATAACACTATTAAATCTATTATCGAGAGATATATCAAGATAAGATTGCATTATATAACAAAGAAAGATACGAGAAAAATTTAAATCCTTGATAAATCCTTATGAGAGAGATTTAGAAGATTATACAAAAAACTCAATTTATTTCAAGGAAATTAAAAACCATATTATGTCGTATCTTTTCAAGTTTGAAATCTTAATTTTCTCTCTCATTTTATTGTTTTATGTTAGTTTAATTTGTAAGTACAATCAGTCGCGTAATGTTCAAACACGTATAATTTCAAAGTCGGGCAGCCAAGTATATGTACAGCAATGAAACATACTCATAATATAATTTATGTGCATATTATATCTATTACTATTATATATTAAAAACATGCTATTTTACTAATGCTTTTCTTGTCTTTTCTATTTTGTTGAATAAGTACTACTATTATGTCTGGTAAAATAATAAAAGATTCTCTACCATCTGTTTAAGAGCTGCCATATACAGGGTGTCCGGTAATTAATGGATAACCTTGAAATGTCTTAACTGTTGGCAGTTCAGAAAAAATGGGGAAAAAAAGGAAAGAAAATGAAAAAATAAATAAAAATGTGCAATAGCTAGTCACACTTTTGACTGTCTATCTATTAGGATAATTAGTGTTTAATAATAAAACAGCAAAAAACCTATGGAATTCATTTATTTATGGTCGTAGTGTAAATTAAAGTTGATAACGGTAATTAAAACAAAACATCTCAGGTAGTACTTAGGATAGTTTTTTTCCATATTTTTCTGAACGGCTATCAGTTCTTCTACATTTTAAGGTTATCCATTAATTACCGGACACCCTGTATAAATTATAATGGCAGTACATTAGTTTCATTTTATTGAACAACATAGGACACAACCTTGGTAAAATACCTACAAGTAAAAGTAAAAGCAAATATGTGTCTATAACACACATTCACATGCATTTTATAAAGTCTACATAATTACGTCAGAATAATAACTTACATTAAAATTTGTAAATACAATATTCGACTCCATTCATTCTTTATTCTATCGCCGAACTCTGCTCGTAAAATTTTATAACATTTTTAGATAGCCTTGTTTATTCAACTTAAAGTTAAGGCGGTAAAGTTTAATTTGCATTAATGAAGGTTTATATAGTTATAAGTTTTGTATGGGATTGTGTATCTAGATTTTTTATATAACAATGGTTAGCATGCATGATGATTGCATACATGCGATACTCTTCTTCTTCTTCTTCTAATTCTGTTGTTAGCTCGGCAGCTAACAACAGAATTAGTAAGAGATATAAATAAATGTAGGATATAATATAACGACAGGGCCACATTAATCCAAATTCCAAGTGCAAAGTTGGCAACAGCCTAAAAACCCCATGTAACTTAGGACCTCTTCGCTGTGTCAAAGTTGATTTTTATTTAATATACCTTGAGGCATCTCTACATGTCCATTTCCGAAAATAATTAGAGCCTTTGTTATAAATATGACACTAACGGTAATACCGCACTGAACGGAACTGCTCTGCATAGGAGTGACGCAACTCGATGCGACCAACTATTGTTTATATAAAATCGTATGATCTAACAGCAGCACTGCGAAGCAAAGTTGACCAACTGACCAAAGATGACGCGCCGTGCCGCATCGTGTGGTATACTAAACACGACTTAATCTTCCGCGCTTTGCGGCAGTGCAGTTCCGCTCAGTAAGCGTTGACTCGTGGGCGCGGTCACGAAATATCAAACATATGGACGTAATATCCAAGTGTTCACGTACGAAACGCACGTGCGCACGTGCGGTGTAACTAGCGGGCAAGCTAGCGACCGACGCGTGCGGCGCGCTCGCAGCAATATCAAACGCGTGAGTTGTTTGAGTGTGTTTACGTCGAACTAGCAGCGGATCGCGCGAGTCACTCGCGACGTCAGGCAAGTTCAACCAGTTTGAACTTGTCGCTAGAAACGATAACACAAATCTTTATATATATGTTACGGCTAATAGCCGAAGTACGGCTACACCTAGTTTTAGCCAGCTACAACTCAAAGATAACCTTTTTTTTTTTTTTTTTTTTTTTTTTTGTTTCCCAGGAAAAATGCTTCATGCACTGCCCGCCGGCTAGGGGACGGCACCGGCGGGGGAGTGTGGGACTCCCAGCAAGACGCGCTGGTCTACCCACTAAAAAAACCTGGGGTGTTCCCTCTCTCATCCAATAGGGGGGGCCAGTTGGGAGCTAAAAGGATTCATCCATAGCAGGCCCCCCCATGTGGGTGTGGGCCGGGTCAAACGGACCCGGCCACCTCTCGTCCCCAGGGGAGAACCTGACCGCTCTCCCCTTTCGACGTTAGAAGGCGCGCGGGAACACCGCGCGCGCCCTCTCGGGGTTCCTAATTTACGGGTGGCAGGGTCCCCTCAGGCCTTGCCACCCGGAACCCCTAAGTGGGGGGCAGGAGAGCGACGAAAGCGCGTCTCCTGCGCCCTCTCCTCCGGCGGCGGACTTCCGGGGCGTAAGGATCATCCTCACGCCCCCGTTCCGCCGCCTCCTTCTGCGAGATGACAGTCTCGCAGAAGGACCTCATAGCGCCCCAGCACCTGTCGTCGCCGACCATCCTGGATACGACGGTCGGCAACGAGAGGTCGGGCCAATCACAGCGACCAGGGCGCAGCGCTCCACGGCCCACGCCGGGCACTCCTCCAGCGTGTGCTGCGCCGTGTCCTGGTCACACTCCTCACAATGGTTGCACCTGGTTGTCGGCTCCCTACCGGCTATCTTGCAGAGGTACTCTCCGAAACAGCCGTGTCCGGAGAGCACCTGAGTGAGCCGGTAGGTGAGTGGTCCGCGCCGTCTGTCCATCCACTGTCTTAGAACCGGACGGACAGCCTCGACGGTCCTCACCCCGTAGCGGGGCTGGGCCAGTCTGTCTGCCCACTTCTCCTCAAGGACCAGTCGAGCCTGGGACCTTCGCGTCTCCACCGCACAATGCGAGGGAACCTCGCCATGGAGACGGAGGTCCGCGCGCCAGTAATACACCGACGCCTGGACCCCCGCCTCCAAATCCCAAGGCGGCGATGCCGCCAAAACGCACGCCGCCTCAAAGGAGACGGTGCGGTACGCCCGCGACACCCTGATCGCCATCGCCCTCTGCGGTCTCCTCAGGAGGGCAACGTTGTGGCGATCGAGGGCGCCGGCCCAAATGGGCGCTCCGTAGAGCGCCATCGACCGCACCACCCCCAAATAGAGGCGGCGGCAGATGACACTCGGCCCCCCGATATTCGGCAGCAAAGAGCTAAGCGCTCCTGCCGCCGACATCAGCCGGGGGGCCAGGCGGCTAAAATGGACGCGAAAGTTCCAGCGGCCGTCGAGGTGGAGCCCCAAGTATTTCATACTCGGCTCCACCCCGATGCGGACCCCTCCAACGATGATGTGGGCATCTGGTGGCGGCGCCCGCCGAGGCCCATGAAATAATAGGGCCTCGGACTTTTCCAGCGCCACCTCCAGTCCCAACATCCTAATCCTGCCGACAACCAGGGCAACTCCAGCCGTGGCAAGACGGGCAGCTGCCCCGTAATCCTCTCCCCGGGCCGTCACCAGCGTGTCGTCGGCGTAGCAAGTTACGCCGACTCCCGGGGGCAGGGCGCCCCGCAGCACCCAGTCGTAGCCGATGTTCCACAGGATCGGACCCAGAACCGATCCCTGTGGAACACCGCACGACACCTCCCTCCGGAACGTCTCTCCGTTCCGCCCCACACAAAACACACTCCTCTGGCGCAGGTAGTCCCCGACTATTCGGCGCAGATAGGGAGGCACCCCATGAAATCGGAGCGCCTCCCTGATAGTCGCCCACGGCAGGGTGTTGAACGCGTTGGCGATGTCTAAGGACACCGCCAACACCACCCCGCGTGAGGCGACCGCCTCTTCCGAGAGGGCCTTGACGCGACTAATCGCGTCAATCGTCGATCGGCCCTCCCGGAAACCGAACTGGAGTTCGGACAAGTCGGGGCCCACCCGCACCAGGTGCCTGGAGAGGCGGGCAACCACAACACGCTCAAAGAGCTTGCCCACCTCATCCAGCAGCACTATGGGGCGGTACGCGGAGGGGGAGTCCGCGGGGCGGCCCTCCTTTCTCAGGAGGACCAGCTTACCCGTCTTCCACATGGGAGGGAACCGTCCCGACTCCAGACAGGCGCTAAACAGCCTGAGGAGCCGGTCCCCTAGGGCGTCGTAGGCCAAAACCCAGGCGCGGCCAGGAATTCCGTCCGGCCCCGGGGCGGTGTTTTTACCCCGGAGCCGCATCATTGCCGCGCCGAGCTCCGCCATTGTTACTTGTGGCGCCCCGGCATCAGCGCCGCCCTCCTCAACTTCGGGCGGCGCCATTTCGGGAGGCGTGTGCTCCGCTCTCGAAGGAAAGAGAGCGGAGACCACCTCCTCTAATTGCCGGGGCTGGAGACTCTCGGTGACCGGTGAGGCCCAGGGGCGCAACTTGCCCCTGACCGCCTTGTACGGACGGCCCCACGGATCTGCCTCGAGAGTCCCCAGGAACTCTTCCCATCTTTGGGCTTTGGCCTCGCTGATGGCGGACTGCAGGGCGTACTTTCGCTGTTTGTACGCATCCTGCAGCCGTGCCTCCACGGTCTGGTCACGGTACCGCCTGCGTCGGCGGTACCTAGTGCACTGGCGACGCGCCGCAATACACGCGGCGCGTTTATGACTTATGTCGTCAGACCACCAGTACACCTGACGCCTCGGAGGTCGAGCACTGGCCCGGGGCATCGACGCGTCGCAGATCAGCGTCATCGCGCCCCGGAACCACTCCGCCTCTTGCTCGACCTCCACAGGCCCTTCGCCCATCGGGGTCCAGGCCTGGACGATGGAGGCTTCCACCAGCACGTCTACGTTTAAACGTTTCAACGCCCATCGTGGGGACGACGGGGTGTGCACTCTCCTCGGGCGATCGTCCGGGATCGCCGGCGAGGCGGAGATGTCGAACCGCACGTAACGGTGGTCCGACAGAGACTCCGCCTCGACCAGCACTTGCCAGTCCCGGACGCGGCGCGCTACGGCAGGGCTTGCAAACGAAATGTCCACAATGGACTCGCCCTGCCAGCGCACGCACGTGGCGACCGAACCCCGGTTCAGAACCACGAGGCCGGTCGCAATCGCCCACTCCTCCAGCGCGTCGCCGCGAGCGTCGGTAACAGGGGATCCCCAAGCCGTTGATTTGGCGTTGAAGTCCCCCGCCACTACGACCGGACGCGATGGGTACCGATTAATCACGGCCCCCACCGCGCCCAAAAATAGCTCAAACTCGGCGAGGCGCCGGTTCGGAGAGAAGTACACCCCGATCAGAACGGTTCCCTCCCAATCAACACACACATATCCCTCGCCCCTGTCTGTCATCACCAGGAGCGAGGGTCCGGACGAAACAATGGCCGCCGAGCCCCCGAGGTCCCCAAACCAGTTGTGTCGGCTGGGGACGCAGTAAGGCCCGGCGACCAAGGCGATGTCTATTGACCACTCCGCCATGTGCTGCAGCAAGATATCCTGCGCCCTGGCGGAGTGGTTAACATTCACCTGTAGGAGGCGATGGACCATAATTAATTAGGTGTCCATCGCCTCCCTACTGCTCCCTGCTTGGGAGGGGGCTGGGGCGGCCGGAGTCCTGGCGACCGCCCCTCTGGCCCTACGTCTTTTTGGTGGGGAGCAAGATTTGCTCCCCATCCGGTGCTCCGCCGGCTTTCCTGCAGCCAAACAGATGCTGCAGGAAAATTTTGCAGCGGAGCAGGTGGCAACCTTGTGGCCGGGCTGGCCGCAGCGATAACAATGGTCGCTGCGGTTAGTTTCGGCGGTGCATTGCTGCCTCACGTGCCCCGGTTCGAGGCAGCGGTAGCACCGCCTAGGCCTCGGCTCCAGGAGCTTTACCTGAGCCGAGACCATCCCGACCAGCAAACGGCCGGCCGCCACCTTCTTTGCCGCAGCAATGGGGCAACGCACCACCACCGTGCACAAACCACTGATGTCACGGCGCATCTCCCCCACTCTGACCTGCGCCTGAGGGCAGGCTCCAGCTTGTGCCACCGCAGCGGCGACATCCTCGGAGGAGGCCGAGTCGTCCAGCCCGGTTATCCGCATTTCAGCGGACTTCACCGGGCGGGAGATCTTAACCTCCTCAGGCGTGAACAGGGACCGAATTGTAGCGGCTACCCTGTCCGCCTTGTCGCCGGAGGTGGCACCTGGGACCTCTAAGATTCGGGCCCCAGTGGCGGCAACTTTAAAACAAACGCCTCCAGCGAGGCCCATCTCAGCGAGATTCGCCTTCATGGCCTGCGTGGCCCGCCGGAGGACGCTTGCATAGCTGACGCCCTGCCGGAGCCCCTCCTCCGTCAGCTCCACCACAACGGCGGTGGAGCGTGGAGGGCGCAGGTCAGCTGGGCGGAGTCCCTTCTTTTTATTCACGGCCTGGGGAGCCCGGGAGGCCTTCTTCTTCTTCTTCCGCCTCCTCCTGGTGACCTCCGTCCATGGCTGTTCAGCCGAGGTGGAGGCCACTGGGGCGGGTTGGGGCTGGGGGGCGGGACACGGCGGCGTCACAGTGACGGTCGCCTTCCCCTTACTTTCTTTCCCCTTCCTTTTCCCCTTGGAGGCGGAAGCCGGCAGTGTGGGGGCAGATGACTGCCGTGTCACTGGCTGGCCGGAGGGCGCCGGGCCAGCCGGCGCGCCCCCGACCATGCGGGGACGGCCCCCGAGCGGAGGGCCCGGGATCGGGACGGGCGCGAGGCCACAGCTGGCCAGGCACGCTTCTACCACGTTGCGCGCCTGAGCCACTGTGGCGCGCATCAGGTCGTCCGCCCAGGCGGGACGCCGATCCTCCGCGGGAGTAAGGGGCTGCACTGTGCGCCGTGAGAGAGGCGGGAACTCCTCCCGCGGCCCTCTGGCAGGCTTTGACTTGGCGGCGTCGGCCCGAGCGGTAGTGGCTGCGGCCGCCTTCATGGCCGTCACCTCCGCCCGGAGCTCCGCCAGCTGCCTATGCAGCCCCTCATTCTCCGACCTCCAGCGCCTCTGTAGGTCGGACGAAGTCCGCCCCCACAGATTGAAGAAGGCCTCCTTCATGTCTGCTGTCGCGGTTTTGAGGTCCCGGACAAACCCCCCCCTCAGGTTGCCGGACCGGGCCGCCACCCTCAAGACGGTCTCGGCTCCAGCCTCGAACCGTTGCCTGAGGTCGGCAACCGAGTCCTCCCCCGAAGGGGACGCATCCGCGACCTCAGCCGCCTTGCGGAGGTCCCGACGGGCAGGCAAAGGTTGCCCGTGGACCTTCCTCGCGGAGGGAGGCGGCATCGGGGAACCAGCCCTTTCACCACAGGGCGTCCCCTCCACTGCTTCCACCTCCGTGTCCGACCCAGCATCGTGGTGCGACGTCTTCCGGCGCTTCGCGGAAGCGCCGGGCGCCGCCCATAACTTGAGGGTGAGGGAAGCTGAGCTATCTTCCCCCTCCTCCCTCTCCCGTCGAGCCGCCGACGAGCACCGGCTCTGAGGTCGACTGGCCTCCGAGCCCGAGCCCGCCCGCGACTCGACGTCCATGTCGATGCCGGTGCCGGCGCTGAAAACGCTCGACACGGAGTCGCTGCGTGCCAGCGCCGCCACCCGACACCTCGACCGTGTCCTCGGCGCGGCCGGGACACTATCCCCGACTGTCGGCAGGGACATACTTGGTCCAACTTCCCCCTTTTTGGGGCCTTTCGTCCTCACTGAATTCGTCGCAGAGTCTGCGGAAACTTCGGTGTCAGATATTTCGCGCGGCACAGCGCTGTGATGTGGGTTGCCCCCCCCAGAATACGAGGGGCAGACGGAGCCAGAAGGCTCCGTGAGGGATTCTCCAGGCGCGGCGCGCCTGGTACCCTCCTGGGGTAGGTAATTACCTTTGACCGACATCATTCATGGTTTTGGAGTTTTTGGGGTGGCCCTAATGACTGGGTTCCCCCCAGCCATACAGCCCCTCGCCGGGCCACCAAAAACTTGGGCTTTGGGTAATTTTTATAGAGGTTTTCTTCCTCGCAGCCCGAAGGCCCCCGGTCCTGTCAGTTCAGGATTACGGTTTGGGCCGGATGGGGGTCCATGCTGGACCGATCCACCCGCCCCAAGACCGCCCGACTGGGCAGGAAACCCACGTTTCCCACCTTGGCCTAACGGCCACACTAGTAATTTTTTAGAGAGGTTGTCTTCCTCTATCGCGGCGTGTTGGGCCGGATGGGGGTCCATGCTGGACCGATCCACCCGCCCCAAGACCGCCCGACTGGGCAGGAAACCCAAGTTTCCCACCTCGACCTAACGGCCACACTAGTAATTTTTTAGAGAGGTTGTCTTCCTCTATCGCCCCGTGTTGGGCCGGGTGGGGGTCCATGCTGGACCGATCCACCCGCCCCAAGACCGCCCGACTGGGCAGGACGCCTACGCTTCCCACCCCGGCCTAACGGCCCCCACTGGTAATTTTTTAAAGAGGTTTTCTTCCTCTATCCCCCCCGTCCCATCCCCGTGTCCTCTGCTAATCAGAGGAACACGTGGAGAGACCCCCATACGCGGCCCTCGCGGGCCGATGATCCCGAGACAAGATGCCTCGGGTTCCCTATGCGTGCCAGAGTGTTAGCCACGAGTAATAATGCCCCCGAAAGGACATTATTACCCGAGTTGCCCGGGGTGCACCGGCCCAACGTATGCTGTTCCATCCCACGAGAAGTGTGGAAAGGACCAGCAGCCGTCAGGCACACTGGGAGGTTCTCTGGCCACACACCCCAACTCAAAGATAACCTAACTTAACCTAACCGCATGTGGCCGGCTGCACCTAGTTGTAGCCGGCTAAAACTAGGTGTAGCCGCACTTCAGCTATTAGCCGTAACATATGTATATAAATCTTCTGTTTTTTTCTTCGTGTGTAAAGTACAATTAACTTCTGTCGGGACAGCTAGTTACTATATAAAGTATGAAATTTACCATACCGTTCTCTTTCTTTATTAATTTCGTGCACACCAACTCAAATTTTCATCATCGCCCACTTAAGGTGTGAATTTTCGATTTAAAATAGAAGATCGTCGTCCATCTTTTCAACCTCTGACAACACATCACATTTGCGCAAACGCCTGGCGGTCAATGTAAACACGACTCGGCACGTCTACTGCGCCTGCACCCGCCACCGCACCCGCGCGTTTCTACGTGAACAAGCACTTAGGTTAGCTGCACTTGACTACGTCTGACAGTCAGCACATATTATACTTCTATTTTGTCTGTCGTTGAAGCGCGACATGCAGTAGGTATATGATGCTCTACTCATTGGCTTATACAAGGGGGAGCCAGATAGGCCGTGCCTACCCCAGAATTATAGGGTACCTACCTCAGAATGTTAAGTTTTAAGTCAAACTTCTAGAACTGTATGCCATCGCTGTATAGAGGTCGGGACCACTCTGAAAAATAACCTTAAATACGCCAACGCCTGTACTAAAGAGTTACTGTTCTGATATAGTTATATAAGAACAATCAAATATAATATATTTTTAACATTACAGGTATTTGTCAAGTTCCTCCAATACATTCAAGATTGTACTACGGGCACACATTTTGTACCGACTGTTTCTATAAATATATTTTTTCGCCGAGTAAAACGGATTTCTTGAGTGACCCAGCTAAAAAAAACAGGAGTGAAAGCGTCGCTTAAAATAGTGGTATAAAGGCTCGCGATCACTACCTTTGAAAGAGCCACTTATCATTATAATATCCAGTATGCGTTACTATTAGTAGGTAGGTACCGGGGAGCGCTAAGTTTGCCACGTTATTACAAAAAGGTGACAGGGGCTAAAACTGTAGTTGTGTTGAAAATTCGATGAATAAGTAGCGCAATAGATAACAAAAGAGTTTCCGTAAAATAAGTATTATTCATTCGAACAATTATTGTGCTTCGAATGTTTTGCAAGGTATTGTTTTGAACCGATTTTTTCTTTTTTGATCTTAGACAACAACAGAAAAACGACCAATTGAGTTGTTTATCAATACTTTTGGTACGCTAGTAACGTATCTGCTTGGTTTCTGTTTATAATATCATTGAATTCAATTGATACTACTTCGAGAGCTAGATTGGTTTTATCAAATATTAGAATCCTCTTCGTTGCTGGAGACTTTAAGCCGGCCTAGGTTGTGAATTCTACATGTGACAGTTGATAGTAGGTACGTCTAGGTGCGGGATTGTATGTGACTTCTGTACTTAGGTATAGCCGATGAACCTAGTTGATGGAAGAGTAGAAAAACTTACATTTCTGTGCAGCTTACAGTGGTATTGTTTTTGTTCCTTTGTCTATGCTTTGTTGGCATGAGTTATACAGAATGTTTTGTAAAAATTTGTTGTTGATTTAGATGTAGGGTAATTTCGAGTTTCTCATTCATTAATATTGCGAGCCTTACATTTTATTGGACATGTCTATGAATATATAATATAATATATAAAATTATTTTTATTTGGATACCTAATTAACAAATTGGGGCATGTTTCACGATATTTTTATAATAATATAATATATAAAATTACTTTTATTTGGATACCTAGTTAACAAATTGGGGCATGTTTCACGATATGTTTATAAGGATCGATAACGCGGTGGACTATTGGCTCGATGTATAATGTCAAAAAGCCATGTACATTTGCCTACGAGCCCGTACGCCCCTTGACTTTCGGCCCTTTCATTTATTTCAAGACGTTTTATCAATGATTTCAAAAGTAAGGATACGCCCATCTGAACAATTTACATACATTTTCTTTATACAACCATATAGTAGTGCCATGTCATAACTCATACAAATTACGTGAGTCCCGCGTTGCACAGGGTGACGACGTAACCTTGTACGTGCGTGCATGATTTTTTATTACATTTTATCGAAAATAAGCCAGTTGCATGCGAATGTACATAGGTAAAGGTTAAGATCGCTTATGACTACATCAATTTCCTGTACTTGTGAAATTTTTACTGGCGTTGAAGGCCGGAGTTCTTCGTTCTCACAAACCTGTAAATAATAACAGACTAAGTTGCTAAGATGCTGAAAATGGGAGAACAAGTAAAAAATATATTGTTTTATTGTATATATGCGTCAGAATAGCTCAAGATAAGATTCTGAAAACGGAGAACAAGTAAACAATATTTAGTTATCAAAGCCGATCCTTTTAGCCTTCTTAGTGTATTTGATATATTAACATCCCTGTCATAAAAATGATCAGAGCATACTCTTGCAATTTTACTTGGCTTGAAATAAGGCTCTTTTCGTTGTTGCTTTATAATGCGGCTCTAAATCTCTTTACGCGTTGTATCATTTGGCAATCTGTAAGTCCGATTCTCAGTTTTAAAACTTTAGAGATCTAATCTACTTTAAAGTTTATGCTGAAAAGGCCTTTTCGCCATCTGACGCAATCCACTGGCATTGTTTGATATGGCGAAAAATATTTATTGTTATTATTTTCAATTTTATTATATAAAAGATTAAAATTAGTTCCTATGACAAAAATAAAACAAAAATCGACGCCTGTACAAGGTTATTTTGTGAAATTCGCGACATGGCCGCCATTGTCAACTTAGGTAGTAAAAATATAGCCTTACCTCTCAGGGGCCGCGCGCTCTTAATGTCAACAAAGCGCTGTCGCCAGATGTTTTTGTCACGTGACACGGCGCGCGCCATATGGTGCAACTTGAGCCGCCTTATCGCTGTTTGTTTTTGTGCTCTAAGTTATGATAACTTCGCTTGTGTTTCTTAGAAATATACATTATAAGCTACGACAAGTATAATGAATCACCGCATTTACGTGTATAGTTTATTTAACGCGTGGTTAAACTTACGAGAACTGTAAAACTGTTTTTTGTTTTGTGTAAACTGTTTTATTTTTCTATTTCCTAGTTAAATACTCTTTATAGTACAATAATTTTGTTAATACTACATCCATCTGCTCTGTATCTAAAAATCTGAGACATGATCCCATTCTTATATGCGCATATTTGACTGCTGCTATATCGAGATTTAAAAAAATCTACGTATTCTAAGCGATGAACCGACGACACAGTACCGCAATAAGGCTATATTCTACATGTTGGTTAATTATTTAAACAAAATCTGCAAAGCTGAGACTATCGTATGGCATTTCAGCGAACCAGGACACGAAAAAGGCGCGCTTGATGGTGTAGGTGGCTGCCTGAAACAAACATGTGAATGTTGTTTCACATTGAGGGTATATCACTAATAGCGACCATTTTATTAGCTGCTTGAAAGATAACTTGTAAAGGCATCGAAATTATTCCTGTCGATGAAACACATATTGCTAAAATACAATATATAGCAAATGCCAACAAATGTCCATTTAAGGAACCTTCAAGATTCATCAGCGTACATGGAGTGTAACTGAATCTAATATATTTTACGTTAGAAGACTGAATTGTACTTCGAGCACAGTAAACGCCAATTGTCAACATTTTGAGATTGGCCAAATTCAAATTGCGTCCGTCTCAGACAGATTCGTCAGAAGCTCCATCAAGCCTATTATCTGACTGCCTATTATGACATATTAGCTGTGTTTCTCAGAACAGCATTTACATCTATTTCCGGATCGAGGACGCCGCTTATCTTTTTTTGTGTACACTATCTCATCGTTCGATACATGATTCTCTATGATGATATATATATATGATATATATATGACAGTTCTGGTGATTAAGTTAAACCCCCTAAGATATTTAGGACGATCAACATATTCCTTCAATTGATGAAAGCGACTGAAATATAATTTAACAGAGTTTAAAATTGATTAATTTTCTCAATTGTAAGAGGCTAATTTTATTAATATTACATTTAACGACTGATAAACTAAATATTTATTAATTTAAATATTTAAATTATAAAAGTGATTGATGACAAATAATTAGTAATTAATGTAGGCGATTCCTGCGGTTGCAAAAAATTGCTAAGGATCTGGTTTCTTACTACTTTTGTATTGGTTTTAAGTAGGTAACACTTAATGACTGATTTTGAAGAAATTTAAAGGAGATTCGTATGTTTATTACATGATAATTAGCAGAAAAATATCCCAGAAAAATATCCAGCTCTTAGTACCTAGGTATCGTTGGGAATGTCAAGTGAATCATTTATTACCAACGACACACCACACTGGGGTGTCGTTCAGGGTGAATCCCACTATTTCCATTATGTATTTCCATTGATGGAAATACTGGGACAGAGTCTCCCACTATTTCCATTGCGGGCGGCGCGGCGATTAAAAAACGCTGCATTGCCTCTTATGACGGCGTGCACATGGTAACTATATTTACATATTTCGTCAACTACCAGTACCTTATGAACAGATTAGGTGGAATAAGGTTTTACTACCGTTTTTCTTTCCGGGTACTAGCGGTTTTTTGCCGCAATGGGAAATAATGGGATATAATTTGTATAAAACGCTTGTCCCACTTTTTCCATTTTGCATTTCCATGGAAATAGTGGGATACACCCGTCGTTCAGTGGTGTTGTTGGTAATAAATGACAAATGGTGCATACGGTATAACGTGGTTCGTATAACGTTATGCGTTACGTTACGCGTGACTTGCGGATTTTTATGCCAGACAACTTTTAAGTTAGAAACTTCGAGCGGTTAAAGTCATTATCGCGACAAAAAATATGTGAACTGACATTCCTAAAGGAAAAGCTACATGACAAAATTAAATTATACTACCATTGAAGATAGACTTAACATTTTATTCATAACCACATTTTAATACAAATCTCCACAACAAACTTTTTGCATATATTCACTGTTTACATAAATAGGACCACATTGCCACAAACACTTAGGACAATCAAGCTGGGTTCTGGAGACCTTCGGGTCCTGCATATTGACCCAGCCGCAATACGCATCGAAACCGAGACCCGAGGCCGATAATTTATCTGACTCATTGAAGTTTTTCCATTTTTTCAGACGCTTTTTGTTTAGATCTCTCTCGTGTAGGTATTTTGTCAGCTTTTCAATTTTTTCCGCTGCAGACACGTTACAATTTTTCAAATTTGCTGATTCTTCTATGGCGATGCACGACCCCGGACCCGACGCGGACATTTCTGTCCGGTTCTCAAACGAAAGGTCCCAGGTGCTGAGGGATTCGTCCCCGATAGAAACTGCCGGTGTCGCAGCTGTGAAAATTTTTCATATTCAACTCTTACGCACCTACAAGGATAAAGTTTTGTTCAAAATTATTGTTAAGTTACACCCAGGTATCAACTACCAAATCAAAATAATGCTCTTCAATGCTAAGGTTAGTGACAGACGGCAGGAAGGACGGAAGGAATGGACTGTCCGTCTAACGTCACGATGGGAGAGATGAGGCGCAAGATCAACAGTTTCACGTACTTTCCGAGGCACAGGGATAACTTACATCGCCCACTTCCTAACCCCGGGTTGGAATTGAAATTTCTTAGCAGAAATATCCAATAACTACTGGCCCGACCAGGGTTTCGAACCAGAGACCTCATGCACAGCAGTCTTTCACTACTGCTGTGCCACGGAGACAGCCTCGGATATGGAGATGGTTAAAGTACCCTAAAACTACAGCTACAGTTATTTCACGCTTTAACTTCTTGGCCGATTTAGCGTACACGTCAGGGACATAGGATACCTTTCATCCAGAAAAATATACTAAAAACCTAACCGAGTGAAGCTGCGGGCAAAATCTAATTTAATATCTAGCAACAAGAGTGATATAAGTAGCGACTCCGGTTTTTATCGCCTTTGATTGTTCAAATTTTCATTTTCAAGTTCAAAATGGCCAGCTTAGAATACCTCTTGTTATGTATGGAATTCATAATTACCTAGTACTTACATTTCTTAGGCTCATTACTCTGGAACCATTCTTGTGGGCCGGTTCCGCATCTACAGAAGGGAGGCTGCTGGCCTTGCATCATGAATATAAAAGGCGCATTCTCCCTGTTCCCTGCGAGGAACTCCCTCATGTTCTCAGCAAATTGAGCATTGTTCTGCCATTGCTCGAAGCAGTTCTTAAAGAATTCGGAAGGGTTGTCCTTGCTCCTATTTAGGACATGCTTGTTGAAGCATTCCTCGCAGAAAACTTGGCCGTAGTAAATCTTTAGGTTGTTCGTTGGTATCGCGTGGCAGAAGTCTGAAGGAAGGATACTGAATATCAAGGTGGACGGCTAGAGACATATACAGCGCGTAGTAGAAAGGTGTGGTCATATATTAGGACTAATGTATATTAAATATAAATTTTATGAAATTATGTGTCTGCTTGGATATATCAACGACTGCTTGGATATATCAACGAAACAAACTCCGTCAAAATCTCGTTTACTCAACGTTTGGTTGGGTTTCTCTTCCAACTAGAATGTGCTAATATTGATAAGTCGATATAATATAGGTATAACATATTTTTGATCGAATTATTCCGTAGTGAAAATAATATAATAATAAATAAGTCTTTACTGTAACAAAATGTTGGTAACAATGTGAGCCCTGGATTCCCAAACTAGCGTGAGCTGTGTTGGGAATCAATTCCTTCCCAGAAATAATTATACAAAACAGTTACAATGCAGTTTGTACGTAAGTACAAATAATATTTTAAATTATTTGAGAACATTACAGTAATAATTATGTGTGTTAATGTAACACATTTAAGACTTTATAAGGAATAATAGTTTTCCATGTAAGTGTCTATTATTTAAAATAGTTAATTTAATGAGAACATAGTAATTTTTGATTAAAATCTACAATTTCCTGAATCTATTAGATTAATAAAAGATAATCTCGCTTCATACTTTTATTACATATGGCATTATGTTTATAATATTTTAATACCTAGTCATTAAATGAACGACTATCGGTTGATAGGTTATATTAATGTATCAAGTGTATGAAAGGAGTGATTCTTACGGATGATAGGATAAAAGAGGTGGAGGACATACCTACTTTGAAAAATGAATGAAGAACGATTGGAGCGAAAATCATAAAGAATGAGGTGGAAAATATTGGTTTAGTGAATGAAATAAGTAAGGATGAGATGAAAACGGCTGGCAGTGGGATGAAGAATGGGGGCTGGCAGTGGGATGAAGAATGGGAAGGCGTTAGGACCAGATGGAATACCAGTAGAAGCATGGAGGAAAGATGGTGTGGCTGACTTTATTCTTCAATAAGTTGTTGCATGAGACAATACCCGAGGAATGATGCAAAAGTTAACAGGTGCCCATTTTTAAAAATAAGGGCGTTATCTAACAATGCAACAATTATCAGTGAATAAAGATAATGCCTCATAGTATGAAAGTACGGGAGAATGTAATTGTGCGACGCCTGCGAGACGAGAGAACTCACTTAACCAATTCAATTTTATAGTCTGGGTACGCTGGATGCCATTTTTGCACTTCGCCAATATGTGGAAAATACAGGGAGGTGCATAAAAATTTGCATATGGTAGGTATTCGTCGACCTTGAAAAGGCATATGACCGGGTACCGCGTGAAGTCTTGGTGGTGGCCCTTAAGAAAGAAGTACCTGAAAAGTACCTGAAGTTGATTTGAGCCGTGTTCGCTGAATGCCTTACCGCAAGTCTGGTCCGCAGCTGGTATCACAGCCAGATACGATGTAGCTGTAGGTTTGCACCAAGGGTCGGCTCTTAGCCCATACCTCTTCCTGTTAATTATGAATGCTATAATCTGACATACAGGAAGAGGCACCCTGGTGCATGCTATTTGCCGATGACATCGTTTTGGTAGCAGAGAGTGAGTGGACAAGAGATGCAGAGCCAGCTGGAGGAGTGGCGGCAGAGACTGAAGAATGTAGGTCTTAGAATAAGCAGAACCAAAACGGAATACATGTTCTGTGACTTTGGCGGTCTCTCCAGTCCTATAACAGTTACACTCTGCGGCATACCTCTACCAGTATGCTCAGACTTTCGCTACCTCTGTTCACTTCTGCAAAATGACTGCGAAATTGATCGGGATGTTAGGCGCAACGAATCAACACAGGAGGGATAAAATGGCGACAGATCCCACACAATATGCAATCCTAAACTGCCTTTGAAATTAAAGGGTCGCATGTATAAGGCCTGTCGTACTGTATGCAACCGAGTGTGGGCTATAAGATGTATAAGAAACGGAAAACTTTTTATTGCCATTGCTGGCAGACGAGCAAGTGGTCCACCTGATATAATGATTGATATAATTATAAAGTAACCGCTGCTCATGGACTTTAGCAATGTCAGGACACAGCAAAGCCGCTGCCTACCTAGTAGTCTATAATAATCTGCATGTAGCAGAGATGAGTGTTACGATGGATGTGTGGAGCGACGAGAATGGACAGATTTAGGAATGTATACGTAAGAGGTAGTAGATACCTACTTGAGCATTTATTTTGATGATTTTCTTTATAATTTTATTACCAAGTTGTACCTAGTTCCTAATTGGATAGTGAAATGAAATGAAAATAAAAATGTTTCAGTATTAAACATATTTCTAAGGCTTTAAAATTAAGACAATATTGTTAAACAAAAATATTTTTAGACATTATTGTGAGACTTAAAAATTAAGATAATTGATAATGAAGTCAATACGAGAATTTATTAATATTTTTAAGATTTTGTCCACCATACTCGTTTTTGATGATTATTAAGACAGTATTAAGATAGTTATGAGAGTATTAAGGCTGATTTTAGTGTAAGATTACTAAATTGAAATGTGAGGCTATGCCCAATTTTGTTCAGATTTTACATGCTTTGCGAGGCATCTAAGAATGTTTTAATAAGTAAGATTTTAGATAAAACAATATGCGCTTTCATGTATCTAACGATATATTTTTGATAACTATTCCGTATATACTAAGTTTATCAGTTATATAGTAACGTGAAAGCCATTTTTTTGTAATTTCATTCGTATGTTTATGATTATCATTTGATTGAATTTTACAAAATTTTGAAACTGTCCCACTACTACTACTAGATACTATTGAACTTTACTAATATTTAAGCTAATTAATTTATTAAAACTTAAAACTATTTATATTTAAGTTTACACTTTCCCCGACGTTTCGGTTGCTTTTCAGCAGCCATGACAAAAAGCAACGATATTATCACCTATTTTATTGAATAATCCTCTATTGTTTAAATCTAGTGTTTTACGTTTTTTTTTGCTCGTTTCAGGTTATATTAGTTTCCAATAAAATAAAACTTAAGTAATCGTAAACCATTCTAAAACATGAAAATCTTAATTATATGATGTTTAGTTAGGTTAGCTTAGTAACAGTACCACATTTTCGACGAAAGGCACACCCTATATCCTTGTTCCGCTGACGACGTGTATGCCAAATTTCATGATCGGTCAAGTAATTAAGTGTAAAAGCGTGACAAACAACACTCACATTCGCATTTATAATATTGGCTAGGATTAGGATGATATGCCTATACTACGTGACGCTTAAATATGACCACACCTTTGTTTCACATGTCATTGGATGGATGGTAACACTTACAGCACTTAGCACATTGAGGGTGGAAGTGCTGACCGCCGACATCTACTTTATTGTTTTCGTCAACTGCTTGTAAGCATCGCGCACAGATGCACCGCTTTGGCGGCTCCTTGTCCTTATTATTCTCACTATCAGTTTCATTCGTATCAGTCGTATCAGCTGCAACAGATGGATGAGTTATGTTAACGTAAATTAAGTTACTTCACTAAACTCCTTATAAGTTACTAAGTTACTTTGTGAAATAATTTAATTATAATAGAAAACCAAGATGAAGAAAATTTTTTGATCAGATGATTCCGGTTATATGAGAATTAAATGTTGCCGCGGTTTCACCCGCGTTTATAATTACTGTACCGGCCCCGTGGGTTTTAGCGTGATGTTATATACTTATGTAGCCTTCCTCGATAAATAGGCTATCCAACACATAATTTTCAAATCTAACCAGTAGTTCCTGAGACTAGCGCGTTAACTCTTCAGCTTTTATAACATTAGTACAGTAATTTAGGGTACGATGAGGCTGGCAGACCTTTATAAGGTAAAAGCCTAAATAAAACATTAAAAAAAAAACATTAAGTAGGTACAGATTATAATTCTTGACCCACTTTTGCACATCCTTTGCATAACTCACCTAACCTAACCCAAGCCCTTTAAATATGTTTAGCTATAAATAAGATGAATTCATAACAGTAATCTTCAAAAGTTGCGACACGACAGAAGATGGTGCAGTACAATTCACACCCTGATCCATATAATCCTTACTCTCCAAGTACATAATCCTTACTCTCCAAGCAAAGTACATTAAGAGTTACATATACAAGCTCGCGACATTTGCCGTCGGGCCGCGCCATTACGCAGCCTGGTCAGAGGATCCTCCATTTATGTTAAAGGAACAACACTTACGTTCCTTCACGCTGCTAAATCTATTATTATGTTAAGTAATCCTAACTAACCCGCGGGTATGACAGCTGTATTCTCCTAAATATGTCATTACCTTTCTCCTTATTTTCACAGCCCGCTTCCTGGGGCTTCGCGCCAGGAGCCCACTGCATCCACCAGCTATTGGAGTGAATGCAGGGATTCTCCCCTCTAAACCTTGACAGCACATGCGTCTTAAAGCACTCATTGCAGAACACGTGGCCGTAGAACATCTTCAGAGAAGGGGGAATCGTTCGGCAAACACCTTTATGTAAAAAGACAGTCAAATAACATGGATTTCAACAATATAAAATTCACAGTAGGTTAAAGACTTAAGCAATGCAAAAAGTAAGCAATGCAAAAAGTGAATTGCCGTCTAGGAAATACTAAGATTACGCGTTTCCTAAAATTTTACTGTTCAGGTCAGAATTCTGAGTAGTCTTTCAAGCTGCTGGGTCAACAGGCAAAACTTTCAGGTCCGGTTCCAATATCAGTCATTTTACCAACCGACAGTTAATTTTTGACATATTCTATGAAATATGTCAATTTAACTGTCCGTAGCTAAAATGACGCGTTTCTTTATATAGGAACTGGGTCTTACTGGTAAAAACATTGTCCAAATTGTATAAACGCAAGATTAGCGTTTGTAGCATGACGAACTGGGACAAGCAAAAATACGGAGACGCAATAGGATATCGGCATTTCAGCTAAAAAATAAATAATTTGGCAACTTACAGCACATACTGCAGATTCTGTGGAAGCTCTGTCCTTCGATATCGACGCGATCATCGGCTTCGATGGGCAGGAAGCACCTCGCACAGAAACATTTCTTCGCCGGTTCCTGAGCCTTCTCCATTATAAATAAATTAAAGAGTTACGTTGAAATTTTGTTTAATTAAAAAAATTAAAATTGTATAGTTGGAATCAGCAATTTTATTCCATGGCAGTTGGAGGGACGGGTGGAAAATGAATAATGAAATGAATTTCGAATTCTAGGAAAATACAAAACAGAATTTTGAATTTGATTTTTTAATGGAATGTTTGAAATGCTGACAGAGTCTTTTGATAAAATAGATGAACCTTTTTTCGATTAAGATGTATACAAGCTTTTTAGTACACATCGACACATCAACCTAGACTGTTTGGACTTTGAACTATTAGAAGTTGAACGCTGCGAATCGTGTGTTATATTTTTGTTACGCTCTAATCCCTACTATTACATCAACACCACTATACACTGTCCCTTGCCGACAATTCTCTATTTTGTATGTAGCCGCGTAGTTATGCGTATGAAGGGTGTCTAACTTGATATGTAGCCGTGTGTACGTAACTATTTAAGTACGAGCCAGTACACAGGTACAGTTTACTTCCATTAGTGCTGGAAGTTTTACCCAACAAGCCAGATAAGCTTACAAAAGGATGTAATATTATAATTGAACTAATTATATTATAAATAGAAAAGAAGCAGATATATTACTAGCGCACGCAAAGTGAAAACTCAAAATATTTTATGGGACGTTTTTCTTTTGGTCTTAAAACAAAATCGGTTCTACAAAGATATTGGGTGGTATTTAAAAATATTTTTTTTGCATAGCTGTGTTAAAGACGACTTTTGTTTTACAAATTTAATTCAAGAGGTATGTATTATTTATCGCGTATTTTACTCTTCGATTTACTAAAAGCCTTAGTAAAACCCAACTAACACTTAGGAACTATTTCGTCATAAGAAGATATGTGAGCTTAGGTAGCTACAATCATTTGATTTGGTACACATTTGATTTGTGCTCAGAGTACCTATATTAATCTATTAGGCTATTGTTACTACAATCCGTTCAAACCACATTGCCAGACATAGTACCATTAGTACCTAACTTCGGTAATATTTATTTATAATTAATATATGATATTTAAGTATAATATTGAATCTAAAAACTGTTTGGATGAATGATATCAGAGAAACTGGCTTTTCAAATAAACCGCGATAAAACCGTATAAGTAAAGCAGTTTAATTTTAACGTTTATCATTCGTGTAAATGTAGGACTTATATAAAAGTATAACCAAGTATTTAAAATTATAAACACACATAACACCATGCTTGGCACTTCATTTTTAAATTATTACCTTTAAGTTAACATAGATGTCGTTATTATTGGTTGATGAATAGCAATAAATTGACATCACTCGCAAATGACGAATCAGATGCCGTGTCTCGATTGTAAACTGAGTTTAGGCGCGTCACTATTGTGTTGCATATGTGTGTTGTACAAAGTTGTTTGTGTTATCTATCATGTTTTTATCAAAAAAGTGATGTTTGTGAACTTGTATGGAAATAAATCTACGTTTATTTTGTGGTATAGTGGATCTATTATCTTATCTACATCAGTTTGTATCGCTAATAGCGGTTTTAAGTTAGTTAGCATAGGTTATGATGAACGGCGACCGTTGTGTTAAAATTGCTCATGTTTTTACATTTTTATGATTGAAAAACGTACGTTTGTATGCGGATGAGGTGATTAAACGATAAATTACTCACGCAGTTATCAGATTGGCAACTTATGCAGTTGTTTTGCGTAATATTTTAGAAAATATGAGTGTTTAAACATTGCTACTGGACTGTCAATTGTATAGCAAACTTTTTTCTGAGACGGGATGACCCCGTTGTTTACTGTTTGAGGCCGTAGCCTTTGGCAGTGCTAACTGTAATGCCAACAACATCAACGTAAAAATCTAGAAGCATGCAAACTATTTTTGCATTGTTCATATTGTAATAACAGAGAGTTCATTTTGAACAAAAGATCAATTGATATTGCCTTGTAGCAATGAATAAAACTTACGTATTATGCTGGAAATTAGATCGCATTTGTGTATCTTTGCGAATACATAAAATTTTACTGGCCGTAGGGCTGCTGTGCTATGTCATGATGACATAGTTCAGGCATGTTATTATAGTCTGCTAAAATCATTTGTGTGCTGGAAACGGCAGAATATTATGGACATTCAAATTTGTATAACACCACTGTAATTACAATATTCTAACAAATAAATACATTATTATTATTATTACTTCAGATGATATTTTTGTGGTTAAAAATTATTTACTTTTATAAATTAATTTAGTTAATATTTTTGGTAAGTACATGTATACTCACCAAAAATACTAACTAAATAATTTCAGGTTTAATTATGCTCTTTGTAACAAAGATTATGTTGTATCCTTATTCTCATAGTAAAGTGTCTTTTTAAGCTTTGATCCTATTATAAACTGAAATACAGGCAGAGGTATTTTACACACACATTTCACCAGCTATGGGCTTAGGCCCCACATAATAGTTATATACCTTGTATTGCTACTGAAAAGACAGTAAAGCTAAGTAACACTTTGCCCAACTTGAGAATAGTACTTGGGCTCTCAAGCACAGTAAATCCATTCACTACTGCTGTGCATAGGCAGCTGGAATATTATATAATAAGTGGTTGTTAATTGGAAAACTAAATACATTTGTTCATTTTGTAAATAAAAGCAATAAAAACACACTTTGTGATTTCATGTTTTTACTGGCTAAAATTTTAGTTGAAAAGGAATGGGTTGCGAAAGATAGAAAGCAATTAAAGATGTTAGAAGCCTTTGCTTTACACTCAACTCTGAGATATATTATTTACTGCATGGTTGGAGTGGTGATTTGGGCCAAGATTTGGCCAAGAACCCACAACGGTTCGAATCCCACATGGGACAAAAATTTGTGTGATCCACAAATGGTTATTCCGAGCCTGGGTGATATTTCAGTCTGTTGTTAACATTTGTGAAGTTCCGCCGAAACACAGGCATTAATTAGTGCAAGATATAGCATCCTAGTGCAGCGGGTGTATGTTTTAAATAAAGAAATTATAACCCTAGGGAGACACAAAAAGCGAATAAGATAGGAGCTCAGGATAAAAGTCCTACTCATAGATTGATTGAATCTTAGTTGGGATGCATAATTTCCACATGTAAACTCACAATTGGACAATTGTGTGTAAATAACTGAAATGAAATGAAGGTTATTGTTTATTCATATCACAAGGGATCTCTTCAAAAAGATGGTTCAGTAGGTGACCAATCATTTTAATTTTATTATTAAACAAGGGACTGGCTTTTTGGATTTCCATTAACAGAATGATTTGGAATGCTAAGAGAGAGGCTTTAAAATAATGAGAAATATAATTAATAATTGTACTGGAACCTCGGCAAATAATTCTTGTTTTGACAAAAAATTGTGTAATCTGCTAATAGTTGTTTCAATTCTGTGTGTTTTTTGTGTCCATCCTTTTAATGTTTGTATAGGCCCCTACAACACGGGAATTAAAAAGAAAGTGGCAGGATGTATTCCTTATTGATAAACAACTTAACCCATTTTAATTATTCTCTCATCATTAGATGGCATCTTTATCCAGAAGTAACATAGGCTATATACTATCATGCTATGAGCCGCAGGATCAGAGCAGTAATTAGAAACATGGGTAAAACTGTAGTGGACTGCTAGTCATGCTTATACATACATTACAATCTCTCACCTGTTGCCAAGATAGGTAGTATGACACTATGTTTTCCACAGTCCACCTGTTTCAATCGGCTTAGTGGTCGTTACGCAAGAATTGTGCGAAACTACACTTTTTAAAACCTGCTTTTCCAGACAAAGTTGTTTCACACTCAAATTAATGTGTGCGAGAATTTTTGAAAAGTGTCGTTTTGCACAATTTGGCCGAAAGGATTCGTGCGAAACTACCACTAAGCCTTATAATCCTGGCATATCACTTAAGCTTAATTACTAAACATTTTTAATTATTTTGTTACAGAATGGTCCATGTGGATGTTAAGAAGACAAAAATGTCCCGCCATGAGAAAGCGAAGAGTGGCTTTGTAAGTACTACTTATAAGAACATTTTTACACAACCAAAAAAGTATGTTACCGGTGCTTTATTTTATTTTTAATTTGATTTTATTGGCTCACCAACAATTAGAATTACATTTACACAGATGTTATTCATTGAAATTAAACTACTTTATATGAATTTTATTGCATTGTTTATTTTTAGAATTTTTATTACTTTAAACTTAGTTTCAAAATTATGTAATAATAGAGTAATAAAAAATTTAATGTTTTAAAATCTGTATACAGAAGTTTAATTTTATCAACAATTATTGACACCACAGAGATTAGATTACACATTTCGTAAATGACTGTAGCTTGTTTAAAGAAAATAAAGTTGCTTCTAATAGGACAATATTTAACTGTAATAATTTAACTATATCCTGACCAGTTCCAAACATTTGAATGTGTCAGCCTTCACAAATATTATTTTTGGATAGCTATATACAAAATATTGCCATGTATTCTAATTTCTATAATATGACTGTTTTATTATCAGCCAGTATATTACAGTCAAAATAATGCCCATTTAGAAGTGCTTTATCAAATATAATTAATTGTTTCAAGTAGCCAAAGGTTACAACCTTGCAATCACAGATTAGTGTTGAATGCCTGCCATATATTGGCAGAATAAGTTTTTGGTCATAAACATATGTATATTATGTTGCTGGCCATATTCGGTCACAACCAAAATTTACTGGTCATAAGGCGCGTTTCCTCCAAAATTGTTGGCAATTTCAGTGTTTCCAACTGTTTGCAACTCCTGAAAATGACCAACTTTTGTTTCATTTGTGTCCACATCGAGTCGCCAAGAATTTGGGAAACATTTCAGTTGACAACAAGCTGTCTCCACTAGCATCCACGAGGCAAAATGTCTTCGAACGATGATGATATGACAGACAGACATGTTTCTGTATATAAGTGTTTAATCTATAGTTTCTCTTTCCAACTAATGTTGTCAACTGTAAGCGTATCCACAGAGGGAATAAATATCTGCAACAAGCGTATTATTTTGATGTTTAGGTACTGCCAAAAACGGAAACACGGTTGCCGACATTTGTTTACAATTTTTGTTGCCCACAGTAGGGTCAGTAGGCAATTATAGAAACTTTTATCACAACACAAAAGTCGTCAATTTTTGTTCGGTGGAGATTCAGCTTTAGTGTACTACTAATGGTCATAGACTAATGTAAATTGGTATTATGTTGGTCAGATTCCGCCTCAAACCGTTTTCAGTCACCCACTACAGTTAAGTTGGCTGTATTTAGACACAAACTGGTTGGTTTGTGTCTAAATACAGCCAACTTGACTCTCGTCTGTGTTTTCGTTATGCCACTAAGATTGTTTTGTGTTAATTTTAGAGATGTATGTGATACATTGACATATAACAGGGTGATTGCCAGGGTCAGCCTGGCCTATACACAGCAATGGTCTACATACAACTCTAGAATTTTGAGTTAGTTGATACCTAACTTCTTGGGCACTAGATATTTCTGGTGTGTGTTGGCCTAGCTTTCTCTTATATACCATATTGCTAAAATCTCTATATTATCCGAGATGAGACAGTTTAGGTAAAAATTTTAGACAACGCTTTCCATAATATAGGTATGTGCAATAAAACATACATACATACATAGATTCACGCCTTTTTCCCAGAGGGGTAGGCAGAGACTACGGATTCCCATTTGCTACGATCCTGACACACTTTTCTGGCTTCATTCACTTTCATCACATTCCTCATACACTCCCGTCGGTCCAAGGTGCTCTTCACCTGGCCTTTGTCCAGAACGCCTTCGATATGATCAAGTTCGCCTAGGTCTTCCTCTTGCGACTGTTCCATTCACACTAGCCTTATAAACTTTCTTAGTCAGCCTTTCCTCGTCCATTCTTTCTACATGCCCAAACCAGCTTAACATACCCTTTTCTATTCTTGTCACTATATTCACTTATGTGCAATAAAACATACCTAAAAAAGTAAATTGATACAAAATCGTGAAAACAATATTACAATATTTTTAAAAACAAATACAAAATCATTTAAACCAATATTACAAAATCATTAATAACTTGATAATTGTCTAGAAATAACGTAGTTACTTTGCTAGATATATTCCTTAATTTATTATATGCGTTTATTTTGACTGTGGGATCAAAACCTTATTTGTATTACGTCAGTTCTCTATAACTGGTCTATCTATGGTTTTCCTATTGAAGTATATGTTACCAGTAGAACAGCAACTCAGAACTTTTATGTTCCACTCAACTGCGATACAAGCACCGCACTTCACTTCAAGTTTTTGTCGGTATTATCGGAAGCAATTCCAATTTGAATAATGTACTAAAAGTAAAAAGAAACTAAAACCGGGCAGGCTAAGAAGAAGCCAATAGAATATTCTAAAGAAAATACCCAGTAGAAAACCACAACCTAACAATACAACCCTTACGGGATAAAAATTTGTGTAATCCACATATAGTTGTTCCGAGTCTGGGTGTTCTTTGTGTCCGTTGTTTGAACGTTTGTTTACCCCCAGCGATACAGGAATTCTTTCTACTGCGGGAATAGCTTTTTTAAACAAAAGCAAAATAAATAGAAATTGAAGATTGCACTCGTAACAACTCTACCCAACCCTTTAGAAATAAAAAGGCATTATACTATGTACAGCCTGCTTGTCTGCTTATACCCGTTAGGTAATTATATTCATAGTTAATGGCCTGTCTGAAGGAGTGCCTCGTACCATCGCGTGTTACTGTCGACTTATACCGTGACAATGCTAGATAAAGGATACAAGTACGGTTTGCAAAACTCTCAAAATTTATATATAATACCAGTTCTGTATTAAACTGTCCCACTGCTGGGGGGCCTCTTCTCAGTGTGAGATGGGTAGGGCCATAATCCACTACGTTGGCCCTGTGCGGGTTAGTTTAACATACCTTCGAGAACTCTCAGATATGCAGGTTTCCTCACGATATTTTCGTTCACCGTTAAGAGCGATAATTAATTATTTAATATGCACATAATTTCGAAAAGTCTGAGGTGCGCCTTGGGATATTACCTGCGACCTCTGCATGGCAGTCCAACGATATCCCACTAGGCTATGCTGCTTCTTCCTTCTATAAACAATTAGTATTGGCACATCCCCTGTGACAAAGTGCTGAAGAAGACAGAAAAACAAAGAATTGACCCTGAACGAATGTTTATCTTTATTATCATATTTAATATTGTTTCTCTATCTAATGAAGACGTGCCCACTTACTTAAATATTTGCTTAGTTACGTGTGTGACGATGTAGCCGAAATATTTAAGTCTTACTTCCTTACTAATATTATAGATGCGAATATGAGTTTGTTATGCTCTCACTCCTTAAATACTCGACCGATCATCATGCAATTTTGCAAACACTTAGTCAGGGGCACAGAAAAAGACATAGGGTACCTTTCATCCAGAAAAGAGGTATTGTTCCAGAGAGGTATAAATGTATTGACAAAATCTAAATTAATAAGGCAAAAGATGGTAATAATATAGTTTTGCGACCTCAGGGAAGATGAAAAATCTCTTTTATGTCAGCACTAGCTGTCTCCCACGGTTTCTCACACGTTTATAATTGCTGCTTTGCTCCAGTGGCTCTTAGCGTGATTTTATACAACCCATAACCTTCCTCAAGAATTAAGCTATCACGACGGCAATATATCTGTTAAAACTTCACCCATCCTGTAGTACACATTACAGAAAATTTATTGTTATGTTTATATGTGGTACATTGGACAGGGAACCTGTTTTGATACCCGTATTACCTCTTAACCATTGCATTGGTGCCGTATAAGGTCCTTAATATGATTAAGACGTGTGGGGAAAACTATTTCCTAACGCATGACGCCAAATACTAAAGATTTAAATCCTTCTACACGTATACATATTGCCACACGTGTAGGACACGGGATATTTATCAGTATTTTAGTATCAATACACCCCTAAAATATGAACATACCTTTCTGTTACACGCTGCATATAACAAAAGTAAATATTGACTTAGCTTGCTATCGGTACTCTGATAACGTCGGACATTTTTTTCAGTCGGTCCGCGGACGTCCTTCGGAGTGCTACAGTGATTTCGTACACGTGTCGCGTTCATAAAATACTATATAATATATTATGTACATGTGCCTTTTTGTGTAATTATTAGAGTTTTCGCTGTGTGTGCGTGCGTGTGTGTGTGTGTGTGTGTGTGGGCAAGCATTTATTGTGTTCATACAAGATGTTGATGAAGTCATGTGTAATACTTCAGTGTGGTGTATAAATCTATATACCTATATAAAAATCTCGTGTCACGGTGTTTGTGGTCGCACTCTGAAATGCCTGTACCGATTTTTATGAATTTTTTTATGTATATTTGGTAGGTATGTGAGTAGGTCGTAAAGTATATTACATACCGCTAGGTGTCCCTATCCAGAAATTTTTATCAATATTTTTTTATATTCTCTAGAATAATTTATATTGCAGAATAACGTTTGCCAGGTCAGCTAGGATTGTTATATAAATGTAGCTGTCTCTTGTGGTTTCAGCCACGTTTATAATTACTGTGCCACTCCCGTGGCTCGTAGCGTGATGTTATATATGTTTTATATTTAAAACTTTCCGTGACGTCGCTAATGAGAAACTAATAAAAATTGTTTTTTATGTACTATGTCAATCATTATTAACGTATTGCATCACAGCATGGGATGGTACATCTAAATTGCATATGATAAAACTTGAACGAGCCTAGGGGCAGTCCTCAAAGAAAAATGTCAAGTCCTCACGTTTGTCAGCAATTTATCATGTATATAGTTTTGCGCAAACATACATCTTTAGGCTATAACCCGAAACAACACAGGCCACAAGCATAAAAAAAGTAAGGGCTCCACAGCAAAATTTTATAAAAGTTGTCTTTTGCACCGGAATTATGGGTTTCTTGGCTCTTATACAATAACATAAATGCTATTTTACACACCCTCACATACACACACACACACACACACACACACACACACACACACACACACACACACACACACACACACACACAAACACGCGCGCGCGCGCGCACGCACATATTGATCATAGAGGCAAATTAATAGTTAAAATATGTACTTGTGTATTTTAGTTAATTTTTAGACAACTTTTTATAGTTCTCTCAGCAAAGGTTTTATTTTACCTAACTTATGTCATTGTTATACATAACTATTTTAAGAGGGGGCCTGGTAATGTCCGTGACAGGGTTTCCTAGTGCAGATACTAGTCTCCCACAAAGGATCAGCTTATATTCTGTAATATATGTATTTGTTAGATATAAGATGCCTTTGTGGAAGAGAAATAAATGTTATTATCATTGTTATATAGCCTATGTTACTTCTGGATAAAGTAGCTTTCTAATTGTGAAATCTGACGAACTTTATCTTGCAGGCAGGCATAAAAGATATGTGTACGGAGAGGTAGTCTATCTGTCTGCCAAGTTCCATCCTAATCCGTATAGCAGTTTGCGTGTAATTGAATAACAAACATCCATACAGACTTTTTTTTTTTTTACTTGCTTTAATGCTCTTACGCATACCTCTCCGCGGGGCGACGGAGAGGTTATGTCGGACTCACCGGGGAAAGATGGTGAGCGACATCCCGGAATACCGACTAAACCTACCACGGTGTTCCTCGACAAAACCACTATCGACGGGGCCGCGCGAATCACTTGCACATGCGGTCGCGACCCCGTCGTGGTTTCGGCCCGCCGTATGAAACGGCAGGCCACTACCCGAGAGCCCTACCCTAGGCACTTCTCAATTTAAACCCTACTGTCTCCCCCCTAGAAGGAAGACGGACTCGACATAGAGGCGCGCGTGGGAACACGCACGCTGCCTCTCGGACCTGGTGCTGAACGGATGGCGGGCAGGCCCACAAAGCCCGCCACCCCCAGGTCAAACCTCATCCCGCTCCGCCGATACATCATACATCTTTACGAACTCATATTAACCTTTCATGGGAATGTAATCTAATAATAATTGTTATCTGCGCTTTCGTTTATATTTCTTTGGAATATTTATTTTTATTGGCATGTTAGTGCTAGAGTTAATATTCTAAACCTAACTAATATTATAAATGCGAATGTGAGTTTCACCGTTACCATTACATGCCATAACTACTCGACCGATCATCATGAAATTTCGCATACACGTCAGGGCTACAGAAAAAGACATAGGGTACCTTTCATCCAGAAAGAGTAGTTTCCGAGGGATAGAAAATTGACATAGCCTACATTTATGTGAACGAAACCGCGGGCAAAATCTATTTTAAGATAAATAAGCCAGGTTTTAGCATTATACTTTTGAGTTGCATGATAAGTATAAACGCGATCATGCTCGGTATTTACGAAACGTCAAGCCTTAAAAGGTATGTTCATACCTAGCATGATCGCGGAAAAGCTCGTGTTTTATTTTATACCAGATTTTGCGCGCGGCTTCGTTCGCCGAAATGAAGGTTAGAATAGGTTTGTAACAGTGCTTTTTCTGGATGAAAGGTACCCTATATCCTTTTCTGTACCCCTGACAATGCGTATATAAAATTGCATGATGGTCAGTCAAGTAATTAAGGCGTGAAAGCGTAATAAATAAACTCACATTCTCATTTATAATATTAGTTAGGATATGTAAGCGAAATGATGTAATAGTTTCAGTATAGGTAACGTTACAAGGTCACAAACAAACATACTGTGTTCATTAGTTATGTCTATAGATTAACATGTCGTTTGGTTATATTTAAGTAACTGATACTATACGGACAGTTGCTTTAGAAAATAATGATGTTAGTGGTCTAAATAAAGTTAGTCTCAAGCTTATATACACCTAAGCACTATATGGCGAAAATATGTACCTAAGTGCAAAACACCTGCCTTCAGGGATATAAGTCCTTTGCACTTACATTTCGCTATTTATAATTTTAGGACTTACATAATACAGAGCGAGTTTATAATGCGGTCTAGCGAGTACAGGTCTATATTCTGCGCTCCTACTGATGATCAGAGAACACTGTTCGACCTGGCAATAGATCTCGAGATCACATGCATAGCAGTTGCATTATCTGCCGCTGCGCCAGCAAGAAAGTGTCAAAATAAAATTAGCTATATAATGATAAATTACATCTTATTAAACCGATTTCGTAGTTGCTTTTGTGGATTTAGTTAGCGGTTATGTAAGCTTTCGGTCCGGTACCGCGTTCGAAACCCTGGTTGTTTTTTTGTAAGATAAAGTAGCTATCTTATAAGGAAAAATAATATAGATAATCGGTTCAGTCAGAGTTTACCGATTGCAAGCAAATCCAACATGTGGATAACGTTGTGAGGTACATACTTATTACCATCTTTTTATGTAAGTTATTTTATTTTAAGAATTGTATGTATCTGATTGTTTGCCCAAAAATAAATAAATAAATCTTTCCTCTTTATAATATTAGTATAGACGGCGGTTTCACCTACGATTACTGCTCCGGTTTCGCGAATCGTAGCATGCAGTTAGATAGTCTATCTTAATTCTGGATAAAGTAGCTTACCGACCGATATAACCCCTCCGCCAGCGCCCGGGAGGGGTATGCGTCAAAGCATTCCCCCACGTGAAAAGAAGAAAAATAAATCTGTAATAGTAAAAAATTATTAAAATCGGTCCAATAGTTCCAGAGTTGTTTATCAATTACAAACAAACAAATCTTTCCTCTATATAATATTACTAGCTTTTGCCCGCGGCTTCGCTCGTTCGGGGCCAGTAGATACTTTTTTTGGGATGAAAGGTACCCTATGTCGTTTTCTGTATTCCTGACAACGTGTATGCGAAATTTCATCATAATCAGTCAAGTAGTCAAACAACAAACTAACTGACAGTCGCATTTATAATATTAGTTAGGTTAGGAGCGATATGTCATATAGTACTGCTTAGCTCTTTAAGGTTAAATGGCGTAATACTGCGTCGTGTTGTGTGGAATTGCAACATTGTAAACATAGTTTCTATTTAGTACCATAGCGAGAAAATTAACGTTATTATACTAGTCTGTAGTTGTCAATGTAATAGGTATACCTTGCACCTTTTTGCTCTGAAATTGCTATACTCTGTAGATCTATCATTAAAATATCTATATCTAAAACTTCGGGCTTAAAGGAAAACCTTGTAATGAAGTTTCAGCGGCTTTCAATTTTTTAAAGACTTTTATTAACTAGGAATAATTCCTGTATCGCGAGGGACTTTACAAACATTTAATCAACGTAGGTACACAAAGAACACCGAGTCTCGAAAGGACCCAGGAATTATTTCTAGTGCGGGAGTTGTCTTTTAAAAACTAAAACCAACTAAACCAATTGATTAGTGAATCACTCGTATAATATAAATACTGCACGAATTTAGATGAATCCCGGTTCCTATTTTAACAGACGATTCGTTTTTACCTACGGGCAGTTAATTTTTAACACATATACCCACTATGAGAAATAGGTCAAAACTAACTATCCGTAGCTAAAATGACTCGTCGCTTGATATAGGAATTCTATGTATTTTCTTATATTTTTATTAATATATTAGTTAATTGACGTGACATTTTTATGGAAATATAGATTTTTGACTTTGACTTAGGAACCGGGCTTATGTTTCATCTTAATTAGTAAATGACAGATCATGTCTTCAAATGACACATAGGACACATTCATTCCGTTTTTACGTTCTTGTAAAAACCCTTAATGTTATAATAGTTCTGAATTGATCAATAGAAGGCGCTGCCTCAAATCTGCTATATTGTCACGCGGGCGATTGCACAGGTGGTGAAAAGTAACATATTAAGTGTACTAATAATATAACTAAGCTATGACGTAGTTCCTGCCTACCCTTTTGGGAAATAGACGTGAGTTGTATGAAAGTTACAGCTAATTATGACAGAGCGGTGACGTCACATTCAGCAACGCATTCGCGTCTAGTAATGCGTATTGGCTTCAATGTAAAGGCTTTTATACACACTGGAACTAAATTCGAATCTATTGATTACGATTCTTAACACTGATTGGCTAACAGCCTACACCTGTAGGCTAGCCTAGTAGATCTATATAAAATTTTGCTCAGGAGATCTTTACAAAACTAAGAAATCCTTTCTTAGTGCTTGTCACTAAGAAAGGATTTCTAAAAAAGTTATTTCCTAAAGGAGGAATCACCAATTTCCACTACGAAAACGCAATACCTTTCTGTTGTCTCTGAAAATGTCTGTCACAGTCCGTTGTATTAGCGTTATTAAATTCAATCAAAATACAACTTTACATGTAGCAGACAATATTTGTTTACTACTTCTCCCTATAAAAAATATATTAAGGCACTCTGTAGTAAAATTTTAGGAACAGCTGTATTCTAGTAAGACGTTTTTGATTGTCATGTCTTGAGTGACAAGCAGGTAGGTATATAAATTTGGCTTTTTGTATATGTGTGCGTATTAGTTAATTACCGCCTGGTTTGGTGGACTATGGCTGAACCTTTTTTTATACTAGAAGCCATTCTCTTTGCTTAAGTTTACTAAGACAATTTTGACTGTCTTGTTGGACCCATAGCATAAGTTCGCGCTAATATCGGTTATTGTTGGTCAAATTGTAGCTCTGTTCGACTGATAATATCTTAAGCGAAAAATCTATCAATTGAACCTTACAATCCATTGTAAAGTTAAGCACTACGCTACAAGATAAACATTCGCAAAATCCATGTAAACGAATTAACATGTCCATCATAATGAAACGTACCTTATAAATTCAGTTGTTTACAAAACACAACGTCTAAATAATCCGTTTGCTCCACACATTACGTAAGATCGTCTCATTATATTTGGTTTTTGTTAGTAAATATTGTCGGTTGCTAGCGATGCTAGTACCTTCGTACATCGTATTGTGGCCAGTGGATTGTGTTCAGTGAAAAGTAAAATAATATCAAGTGAAAACTGTGCAGTGATATCATTTATTGGACTGGTTTTGGTTGCTCGTGGTTCTACGCATGCATTTTAATATTCACTAGGATTTTGATATCGTCAGGCTGCGATTGGCTTGCAGTAAGACTATGCGCCTTGCCTTTAGATCTGCTCAGCGAAATTAGATGTAACGTGGCTTGGATTTAAAGGTGAACTCCAAAATCCGTTTAAAGGCTTTTGCGTACTGTCACAAACAGAGCTCTCTCTGCTTGTTCCAACATTACACAAAGGCCAAATCTGTCTGAGGCACCTGAGGGTTCTTAGATTTAGTTTACAGAACTTAAATAGAGTAAATTGCATTAGCGCGATGCATGCAGTAGTACATTTCATAAACGTTGAATTGAGTGCAGTGCCATCTCTTGTAGGTAGCTGTCACTTAGTTATGCGTATGTGGAATACGCCATAAACAAATTTTGATGCAATTTCATATGCAATCCTAACTAATATTATAAATGCGAATGTGAGTTCGTTTGTTTCTTTATTACGCTTTCATGGTTTTAACTACTTGACCGATCGTCATAAAAAGTTGAATACTCGTCAGGCGTACAGGAAAAAACAGATGGTACTTTTAATCCCGACTTTGCCTGCATCTAGTGTTAGTTTTAACCGTAATTTTCAACAACCGATATCTTTGTCACCCGGTCTGTATAAGATGAACCCAATTAGTTTATTAGTGGGCAGAAACCTGAGAAGGCTAGGGCGACGGTCTTGCTATATCCGTTGGTATAGTCTTTCAACATGGTCTGTCACAGGGCTCTTATATCGAAGGTATCATTTTATTAAATCCCTGAGGAGCTTTGTGCGTAAAAATGGAGCGCCAGCTTTCAAAATGGTGGTTGTATTAAAGTTGGTAAACAATTGCTGGTCCACATCAAAAACATTGATGCTGGTGTTCCACAAGGTTCATCTCTCTAACGCTGTTCACTCTGTATGTGAACGACTAGTTGTTAATTGAAACATGCATTGCGATGCAGATTACCTATAGCACAGGTAATGCGCGTTATACTGCCCATCATAAACACCCTCAGAACATGGTAAACCAAAGATGGAGCCAAATTAAGCCTGAAGTTGCGGACCCTAACAAACAAACAGACCTTGACAATTATGGGCATTCTCCCTAAATAAAGATTCATTCACCTTAGCGCCACAGTTTAAAGGTGCAACTTTCGATATACATGTGTGTCTACGTTATTTAGTTACAAATTCCGAACTACTTACGTGACATGACATAGGCTGTGATGAAACAAAAAATATTAAAATTATGCATATTCACTATAACATTTAGCCTAAAATGACGTAGGTCTGGCAACTCTGGAATCTTATTCTACATATAAGTCTTCATTTCTGAATGCCCCACTGATATATTTTGGTCTTAAATACTTTCTTGGTCAATCTTTTCTAATCCACTTAATACAAATAGGTACCAAAAACATCTTAAGTAAGCCGTTTTAAATCATGAAGTCTTTGATATCCTACATTTCGGATAAGTAGGTGTAACTAAAATCTTTTTTTGTGACACATTCACATAAAAAGTTTTAAGAACGCTACAAATGGTTTCCAGTCGACAGCACTATAATAGCGTTTGTGGCTGTAGCGGTTACGAGAGTTTTTAGCTTTTAAGTACTGTTGGAAAGCTAGTTATGTCTGGTTAGAGTAGTTTGTTGGACATCCATCCATCCATCATCGTGACCTACATTAATAAATATATTTTTGATTTTGATTTGGTAGACATAGTGTATATTATTATGAGAATTAAGTTTGCCTCCATGATTGCTACTGATAGCATAGATAGATGCTTGTTCATCCTCAAACGGGTAAGCAGAGTTGTTTAACTTAACTAACTGCTTACTAACATGCGGCTGCTATGTAATGTCTTCTACCAGATACTTTCTATTATGTGTTGATATACCATTATTGCCGTATACTGGGAACGATTTCACAGTTACTTTTTCTACGTTGGTAGTATAAAAATGGACGGCTACATTTTTATACATTAATCATAATGGCTTTCTTCTTTCTTTTCTTTTCGTGTGGTTAGTGGCCAACCTGTTGTCAAGAGTTGTTCAAGCCCGTAGGACTCTGACATGGCTAAACGACTGCTGTCAATTTGGCAACAACCGGGACCGAGTTTTTACGTGCCCCCTGAAATACGGAGACGCTCAGATGAAATACCACTAAGCGGTCACTCATCTATAGACTGACCGCACTCAACGTTGCTTAATCTCGCTAATCGTTTACCGATCAGTGAGTGCAACTGGCTATGAGCCATCACGTTTTGTGACACGAAAACATTAATGATCATACTGTCGTGACTCGTGAGTGTGTGACAAACGGGCGTGGTCGTATACATTAACGGCCATAGCATGTCGTTATTTAATGATGGGCTTGACAAATATTTTATGGTGTTAAGTCATGTTTGACCCAGTAGGCGTAGGCCTCCCAACAAGGTGGACCGACTACCTTGGGGAAGACCTATGTCCAGCAGTGGGCTTATTACGGCTAAGACGATAATGATGAAGTCATGTTTTCATATTAAGTTTTGCCGCTTGTTCTCAGAAGAGATGTTTTGTAATTTGATGTATGGCAAAATATATTGTCCCAAACTCATTATTATCAACTCGATGTTCATAATGACTTTGTTGATTTTCATTCTCTGTATTTACATTATTAATTACTAACACTATGTAAGTATTATACATAATGTTAATTTAATCATCTTAAATACTTCAGTATTGTGTAGTACGGGCTGAAATTATACTACCTATATATACAAAAGTATTAAAGAAAGAGATAATGTTATTAGCATTCCTTTCAAAAGGACAGAGATAAGATGCGCACCTAATTGTACATAGACCAGATGAATCGTACCTGCGTCCCTTGACTGCACGCGAGCTACTTTATTATCGGCACGGGTCGTCTCCTGCACATTATTGCGATTGACTGCGATAAAAAAGTAAATGTTTTTTTTTCTGATATCGATAGTATATTGTGGTCTGATTCCACTCTTTCAATACTGCAGGTGATTAAATCGGTACAATGTTTATATAATAGTCTTATAATGTAGCGAATTAATGTAACACACCTATTACTTACATACCATAAGAGTCACTTGCCTGTTATGAACTGATAATAAAATCAAAAATAATTGACAAATTCTTTAGTTAATACATACAGAGTATGTTGAGCTGATATCTCTTATCAGATATGTTATCGTTTGCTGTTCCGTTTAGTTTCATTGTATTGTTAAATACAGTGCTGTCTTTCGTTCTAGTGTTTTCCCCTTTGCTTTCGTGAGTTGTGGACATTTAATAGGATTAGGAGTGTATATTTATGTGCAAAAAGTATAACTTCATGTTAAGTTATGATCTAAACGTGCTCGTTTACGCGATATGCATTATTGTGGTATGATTTAGCGTTTGTTGTGTTATCTATTAATATTTTTAAGTGTTTTTATAGTCGATTAATGTTATATTGGGAACGTGACTGGAGGTAAATTTATTTCTTATGGTAGATTTATGTGGGACGCATGATAGATCCCTCTGGGGCGCCCTAGGTGTTCCACAGGGTAAGATGCTGTGTCCAGTACCTAACCCAATATTACTTTATTATGGAGGGACTGTCTAATTGGAAGTCGATATGAATATATGTACATGTTAGTGAGAAAAGATTAGTAAGCGTATAGCTGTATCAGAAGATATATTAGAGAATAGATGCATTACAAATGCATGCAAAGCAATTAAGCTTTGAGTCGTATGGCATGGTTTTAAAGTATAGAAAGCTGTAGCAGTAGATTAAACAGAATTACTATGTGTTTATTATGATTTGGCATCTGAATTTGTAAATATCATGTCTAAGTAATAGACAGAAAAATTATTGGACAAAACTACGCAGTAATAAAAGAGTTAAGATCACGGTGGATATAATTTCTCATTTTAGTAAAAAATTAGGTGCAGGATACGCTAGAGCAGCCGAATGTGAAACGTGATGAGAATAAATAAAGCGAATGAATATGTTCAGGGTTTTTTTGTTATGGTTTAGGGGGCAAACGAGCAGATGGATCGCCTGATGGTAAGCGATTACCGCCACCCATGGACACCCGCAACACTAGAGGAGTTACAAGTGCGTTGCCGGCCTTTTAAAAAGGAGTACGCTCTTTTCTTGAAGTGTTGAAGGTCGTTTTGGTCTGGATATACCGCAGGCGACAGGTTATTCCACAGTTTTGTTGTGCGAGGCAGAAAATTCCTAGAGAAACGCACAGTTGTGGACTACCAACCATCTAAATGAAATTCTAGCTAGAGGAAATTCTTTATCTTTGATATCATAACTTTATGTAATTATGTATGTATGTATTATCTGGATATGTGATTCGAGATCGATAAATCCACAGGACAAGCTAACGTTGCCAACGCTAACCTCAAAAATGGGTGCTTATTGGCAAAATATCAGGATTACACCCCTTTGTGACTCTCCATGTGCTTACAGCTAACATGTGGAAGATATGAGGTGTCAATACTCTTGAACATTCTGATACTTGCTTCTCCCTGAGGGTTCATCGATTTCAATTCTGCATTAACGTATACCGACTTCAAAAGATCCGATGTCTCGGTGTGTGTTTCGTCAAAACTCTTTAAAAAGTATACGTGTGATTGAGTGACATATATCCAAACATTCACAACCTTTAAAATATTTTATAATAGTGATAGGCAGTAGGATTTATTTTCCTTTACGATGCCATTATCCTTTTGTGTTTAGGAGTCATATCACTGTCTCTTGAAACATTATTATTACATGCGCTAAAACTAGATGAATGAATGATTTCTAATGCGCTGTCTTAAGTGGTAAGGGAATGGTAAGAGACCATATGGCAGTTGGATACTGTTAGACTAAATAGACTTTAGACTACTATATTATAACTCCAAGACACTTATGAATAATAAGGTTTAATGGTATAAAGGTATATTATTATATGGATTATCTAATTCCTTTACGTTTTTTGGTCTAGAAACCTCGCTTTGGTCATTCTGGTTAACGTTTGTTAAACTAATAATTCTCGATGTTTCATCGTAGCCAATGCCTACATTTTACTTAGGCTATGGTAGAATCGGCAGAAAGCGGCAGAATCCTCGTTTACACGTAGCATTTTACTTTGGGTAGTATTTAACTGCACAGCAAAGAAATATTAATTGCACAACAAAATATATTTAAAGAGATCAAACTAAGTCGACGTAACTATTTTTAGGTGGGTTTAAGAAGGAACCTAACATAACCTAACCCTTCCGAGACGAAATACAGTGATTTGAGGCGTATTGCTCATTATGCTGTGCAATATTTGCTGTGCAATTAGTATTTTTGATAATCATTATACTCAATCCCTTTTACTTTCACTGGAACAGCTTGGTTGGGGAAGTAGTTCCATCCTACAAAAGTCCGCAGCTAAGTAATATAAAGTTGTATTCCAGCTGTAGCTTCTTAACCTGTCAAGTCTTGGAATACCAGACATAATTAAAAATTGTGTCTGGCCACCGCTGTATGGTTAAAAAGGCGCTGTGTTGTGAATAATTAAACTTACAGACTATAATACGCCTTTTAATCGGTATGCGGCTATAAAAAGCTCATTAAAAGACTTATGCCCGTTTTCACCAACAGATAAGTATCCCTTAGCAGCTTTTAGGGAACCCCTAACAAAAAATTCGTTTTTACCAACGTTTAGGTGTCACTTAAGTCTCTAAAGCAGCTCTTATATTAAAGGGCCCGATTGTTGGCTCCTTAAACTACTCTTATGCTTAGGTAACAGAATATAGTTTATTCATACGCGACATACTAGTGTTTCCTATCATGGAAAATGATTTAGGGCACTTTATAGAGAGTCTAGAAGCTATTGAGACTCTAGAGAACATTCAGCAAATAGTAAAAAGACCACGCATTGACCGTGAAAGAGTCAACCACTTCGATAAATACGACGATGTCGACTTTTTCATAAGATATAGGTTATCTAAACAGAGTGTTCTACACATATTAGAAAAAAATTAGCATCTTTTAGAATTCAAAGATAACAAAAGATGTAATCTTTAATTAACACGAATCGGAGTTCCAAATAATCACACGACGACGTATGTTAAGAAATGACATGAGGGTTCTCGTTCATTTGCCAAAAAAAGTAAAGGAAAACAGGTCTTACAGCCTATACGCATGCACCGAAAATATTTTTATTTTTAAATTAATCTGAATAAAGTACAAAATGTGTAAAAAAAATATTGTTTTGCAATATATTTATAATACTACTGTTAATACCATTCATTTGAAAAGAAATATAGAAATGTTCATCTTATCGATAAAACATTTATGTCAAAACGTGACTTTAGAAAAAGTTAACTGTCACTTACTTAGGGAATTCCTTTGTAGGTGATACCTAGTTTGGTGAAATTGAATTTAGGTAAGTATTCGATTATGGGATGTCCCTAGCTTAAAAGACACCTACTTAGGTGGAGCTTAGGGGCCTGTTGGTGAAAACGGGCATTAACTTCCTAAAATAAAAAAGCAGCGATTGCCTAATATTTAACCGTTGGACAGCCACGCAGAAATATCGATTTCGATTCCAAGGCACACACCTCCGACTTTGAGCTGTATTTGTATGCCTATTTATCAAAAAAACTAAAAATTCGGTGAGTCCACTGCTGAACATTTGCGTCATATGATAACACGTGGCCCTTATCAGATATTTAGTCATCATATGACTTAAGTGGACTAGTCATTAAATGCGTTTTATCGTTCGGTCATAAAAATTAGTGTGCATTTCACGTCAACTGTATTTTTGACTTGAATATCTTGGTAGTGTGGCGGTAGTGCATGTGTCTGCTGTACGTGTGTGAGTCTTGGGCCATACTGATTGGCCAGTATTATTGGTCGTATTTTTGAGCGCATAATTAAGCAAATTTACGATACCATAGGTCTGAACCCTGATAACATGTATGCCAAACTTCATCATGATCGGTCGAGGAGTTGAGGTGTGACCGCGTAACAAACAAACTCACATTCGCATTTATATTACTATAGTTAGAATTTTACTTTAACATCTACCCTCATCTTACAGTTATTCATAAATCATTTAAACCGAATTAATCTTTAAACATGAGTTTTATAACCATGGTCATTGTGACTCTAATGTGCAAGAGAAACACTAATTAGTGATACATAGTGATTGAAAGTGCCGGTCTGACACTTTAGTGATGTTTAGTGTAACGTGAAGTGTGACTTTATCACCATGAGTGAGAGGAACTACAATAGTCTACCGCGACTTAAGCGGAAGGAGACATGGAGGAAAAAAGGGGTAAGCAGTGTACTTTGTATTTTTTATTTTATTTTAGAGAGATAAGAAATAATTTCTGTGTCGCAAGGGACTTTACAAACATTTAAACAACGGACACAGAGAACACTCAGACTCGGAACCATGTGGATCCTGTGTAGGGATCGAATCCACATCTCTCAGCGCATTAGCAATGAGAAGGCAACTACTTAAACCACTACGCCACCCATGCAGTGTAATAAGTTATTTAAAACTAGCTTTTGCCCGCGGCTTCCCTCGCGTAAAAGTAGGCTAGGTTAGATTAGGTTATGTTTAAATAAAATAATGTTATTCGGTAATAATATGACAGCATTACAATAGGGATAAAAAAAAATCGGAGCAGGTTTTTTTAAATTTAAACCTTCAAAAATCAAATCTTTCTTCTCTATAATATTAGTATAAATATAGATTTTAAGTATTTTTTTTATATTCAAGAGTTCATTATTGGTGTTCACGAAATATAATTGAAACTAATTAATGGTAAACGTAAGGTAAAACGCTCCCCGGCCAGGTGAACCGCTGAGCTGAAGAAGGTAGCTGAGATAAATTGGATGCGGAAGGCGGAAGATCTGATATTCTGACAAAGGTAGGAGAGGCATATGTCCAACAGGACTGCAATAGGCTGAATCATTGATTGATTGAGCGGTACCTACTGATCATATTAACAGCTATAAGGTTTTTATTGCTTACATATTTAGACGCACGCCTATATACCAGAAGAGGTAGACTGACGTGTATTACACCCCTATTTCGCCAGCTATTCCTTTAGGTCCCTTTTGCCGCCCTCCTTCACGTAAGACGAAATGTGTTGGAGCTGCTAAATATGTTGTAATACATTTAGCAGCACCAGCACTCTCGGGGATATAGACAAGAGGCAGCAAACTAGTAAAAAAATGATGAATTCAGAGCCACACCCATATATCGATGTTAGTTCTAACATTTGTATCGCGATGAGATCACTTTATAAAATCATTGGTTCATAGTCGACTCGTTAGCATTGAAATACATATCTCATTGATGTTAGTATGGTTTGTGTTTTATTGAGGACCGTAAAAGGGGCCGGGCCTCTAAGTAGGAGGGATCGTGATGCAATAACTGATGCACAAGGTTTGATGTCAGTAAAGCGGTGAGTTCCTTTATGCGTCATCCGCTGCGTTTAAATACACGCGGCAGACGGAATGCGTTCCGCGTTCGTTCATAGCAGCGTATCAAAAAAGTCCTTTGTCCTAGAATTTAAGTGACCTTTATATTTATGTCGCCTATAAGGATTGCTGCTTGGAATCAGTATTTGAAAGGGCTTATTGGTCGCTTCACATGAATCTGTTCGCTAGACTTGTGCGAAAGGAAAAATTTGAATTTGGTGTCGATTCGCACGCCTTCTTTTTCAGATTGATTCGTTACCCACACAAAGTATTTGGAAGTGTGCGAACTGCGAATCGACATCTAAAAATATTATTTTAATAAAGTGTCCTACCGCAAATTTTGTTATAATTTTTTTTTTGCTCGGATGGCGTACTTGTTTGAATTATCGCCTTGCCGCTGCCACTGCGCCGAGTGTTGTGGGTTCGAAACCCAAACGGGAAAAAAAATTATGTGATCCACAAATGGTTGTTCCAAGTCTGGGTGTTCTTTGTGTCCTTTATTTGAATGTTTGTAAAGTCCCCAGCGACTCAGAAATTATTTCTAGTGCACGAGATGCCTTTATAAAAGATAACCGCGATAAAATCCGTAATAAATCGTTTAATATCAAAGAATTATGCCTTGAGGTCATAAGAAACATCAGTTGTATACGTAACTGGTTACAATAGGGAGGGACTTATAAGGTACTGAGCATCGGCCTTCTGTATACATGAGCAGAATACTAATCACTCGCATGCCTAGGCTCAAATCTAGGTCAAATTCTATAGGTTATACTAGCTGTTACGCGACTTCGACCGCGTGAAATTTAACAAAAATAGTAGCCTAGGTTACTACTTATAGCATCAGCTAGCTGCCAGTGGAAGTCCCGTCAAAATTGGTCCATCCGTTTTAGAGATTAGCCGGAACAAATACACAGTATTTTTTTTTAATAATAATAATAATAATATTCTACCACAAACACACAACACCATCTAGCCCAAACTAAGCAGAGCTTGTACTATGAGTTCTAGACAATGGATAAATATACATAAGTATATACTTTTTTTTTTTGTAAATCCATACATATTATACATAGAAACACCCAGACCAAGACAAACAGCCATGTTCATGCACACAAATGTATGACTTGTGCGGGAATCGAACCCGCACAAGTCAAACAAGTCAAGTGTTTTATATAGGTACCGTATATACTTTCATATGCATTTAGTAAAAAGCTGTTATTCTGACATTACAAACAGACACTTAAAATTTATTTATTTGTATAGATTGTAGTTAGATGGTGCATATGCACCTGTTCGGACCTCTATACTTGAATGAAAAGGTAAAGATAGCACGAATGGCGTAGTGGTTTAATTGACGCCATTGCCACAGCGCTGGATTTTGTGAATTCGATCTCCGCGCGTGACAAAAACGTTGTGCAATCCTCGTTTACTTGTTCCGAGTTTGATTGTTCATTGTGTCCGTTGTTTGAATGTTTGGAGCGTCCCTCGCTACACAGTATGTGCGATACGTTACCTAAATGCTAAGCTGGAGCTATCCTTAAGAAGATGCTAAATTAAACACTGTAATAATAATATTCTATCACATACACACAACACCATCTAGCCCAAACTAAGCAGAGGTTGTACTATGGGTACTAGACAATGGATAAACATACATATATACTTTTTTTTTGTAAATACATACATATTATACATAGAAACACCCAGACCAAGACAAACATCCATGTTCATGCACACAAATGTTTGACTTGTGCGTGGATCGAACCCGCAACCTCAGGCGTGGCAGTCGGTTACACTAACCACTACGCCATCGAGGCCGACCTGTGATTGGAAAACACTTAAAAGTTTTTTTTCCTTTTATTCCAAAATATAACCTCTTGCCTAGTTTGGTAACAGTCTCAGTACCTTTTCAGAAATACATACTTGTATAGTTAGTGTTTAACAACCCACAGTGAATGTGTACTCTTTCTTGTGCCATTAAACATTGTTTTTTTTAGAGAGCGCAGATAGAAGAAGAGCAGCGATAGCTTAGAGGGGAGACCAATAGACTGCAATGCAGTGGGTCTCGGGTTCGAACCCACGTCGCGCACCTCTGACTTTCGGAAGTTATATGACTTTTCGAAATTATGTGCGTATTGATTGACAATTATCGCCTGCTCCGTGCCTCGGAGAGCACGTTAAGCCGTTGGTCCCGGCTGCCATAAACATCTATGGCAGTCGTTATTGGGAAAGTCAATACCCTCTAATATCCTGACACTGGTCTAGCCTTAGGGTATCGTTAGCCTTCGGGTTGCGGAGGTCAGGTGGCAGCCGCTCCGTGTAAAAACTGATATCCAGTCAAATCCGGTTAGACCAGAAAAGCCGACCCCAAGTGACTTGGGAATAATAAAGGCTAAGAGAGAAGAAACATTGTTTTTTTTTATATTCCTCTCGAAGAGCACCTAATTTATGCTATGCTAAATGATAATGGATGATAGGGAATTGCTAATAATGAATGCACCCGGTTTGCTGTCCAATTACGCACTGATGGCGCTGCGCACTCGGCGTGGCCGTATTAGGTTGCTAGATCAGCAATTCGTGTTCGATGCAAGTATTGCCACAAACACAGTAATTTATTTTATTTATTTATTTTATTTTTATTTTATTTGGGAAACAAACAGATGCAATTTGAAAATAATGAATGTTCAAATTAACTACACTTAATCCAAAGCAGTTTCCACAAGATTAACAAGATTAATTAATTTAATTAATCAATAAATAAAGACAGAAAGATTAACAGTTTAACAAGATTAATTAATTTAATTAATCAATAAATAAAGACCCGTATGTCACATAGCGTTCCGTCGCGATACGCAAGGTATGGCAAGAGTTACATAGGCTCACATACCAACTACCCTCATTCCTTCCCTTTCATTCCGTCTTTAATTTCTATTTTCAACCCTTTTCCCTAAGGTCATCAATGCCTCAATTATACCCTATAATACCAAGTATTAATAATACCAAGGGTATAATGGGGGCTACCGTTTTAGTGCTCACCAGTGGGCGCCACTAGCGTGTAAGGTCCTGTCAAGCCTGTCATTACTGCTATCAAATAATAAATAATAATGTCCTCCAGACCCAATTTCGGTCATGGCGGCCAATCCCAACGAAGATTGGCCAACTGCGCAGGAGATGTAATAGTGCACAAGTATGTGCGCAAACACAAGTGCACTTTCTGTTCCCTAACTCTCATGATCCGATAGGACGGATAATCCGACACGACCCGAGAGAGATCAGGCGCAGGACCAACGGCTTTACGTGCTTTCCGAGGCACAGGGGTGTCTAACACCGCCAACTTCCTAACTCCGGGCTCGTATTGAGATTTCTTAACAGGAAAACCCAATAACTTTTTGTTGGCCTGACCCGGGATTCGAACCCGAGACCTCATGCGCAGCAGTCGCATTCACTACCGCTGCGCTACGGAGGCAGTTTTAAATACCGTAATAAGTATTAAAAATTGTCGGTTTCTATGGTTACTGTTGAAGTGACTATAGAATATGAAATCTAGAGACCTTACTATCTACTAGCACCTCTAGCACTGAATACAAGCGCGGTAGCTCTCATTGGTTTCCCACCCTTACTTTATAATAAAGTATGGTTCGTTATTTCGGATAAACGTACTTTATACTTTACTAGCGACCCGCCCCGGCTTCGCACGGCTAGTACAAACTATACATCTAAACTTTCCTCATGAATCACTCTGTCTATTAGTGAAAACCGCATGAAAATCCGTTCAGTCGTTTTTGAGTGTATCGCAGACAGACAGACGCGGCGGGGGACTTTGTTTTATAATATGTAGTGATATTGATGAGGCCAATAAAATACGTAAAATAAAGTATTTTATTTTAAATATCGACTTTTACAGGTATTATTTCATCGGTAAATAATATACCTTTTATGGAATTAACATAAATGGTGTATTTTTTTTTTTTTTTTTTTTGATTTAACTTAGTTGATAAACAGGCATACACGGCCCACGTGATGGTAAGTGGTCACCGTAGCCTATAGACGCCTGCAACACCAGAGACATCACTTGCGCGTTGCCGACCCTTTAGGAAAGAAAGTGGGAATTAGAAAGAGCGGGAAGGGGGAAAGAGGGTGATTGGGCTTCCGGCCTAGCTTATGGACACAGATTGTAAAGATGTGGTTAAGACGTCCCTTGATAACAAATATTTATTAGTTGTTGCCAGAAGCAAAAAAAATAATGAAAACTGGTTAAATAAATAATACTTACTTTATTTTCAGTTGCACTTTATTTTACCGCAGAAAGTTAATTTACTTTACTAGATTTTGCCCGTGGCTTCGCTCGCGATGTTGGTTAGGTTAGATCAGTAACAGTACTTTTTTCGGATTAATTTTTATTTATTTATTTATCAGGAACAATTTACATTGTATTTGATATTTGATACAATAATACTAATTTCTAAATTAAACATGCAATGACAATAATAACAAAAAAAAAAAAATAATAATTATAATCATACATAAAACCATAAAAGAACACATAAAAAGAATACCAAAAAAAAAAAAAAAACTACATTCAAATTTAATAATTAAATTAATAAATTAAATTAAAGGTCCCTATGTCCTATTCTGTAGCATTGACAATGTGTATGCGAAATTTGATAACGATCGGGCAAGTAATTAAGGCGTGAAAGCGTAACAAACAAACAAACGAACTCACATACGCATTTATAATATTAGTTAGGATTTTCTATCCTTTTTGCTAAGGTCTGCAACGCCTCAATTATATCTCTTCTCTCTAACTCCTTAATTATATCTCAGGTAAGAGATCGGAGGCTACAATAGCCGCTTACCACGGCATAGCTATATCTTGCCGCTCATCAGGTTGTAGCCTTGTTTGCCATTTTGACTGCAATAAATAGCGATGAGTTGCACAACGCTTTCCTGGCACATGATAATGGTTTCTGTGACTCACAGATATTATTTTTGCTGTAGGTATTTCTTGCGTTTTTTTTATTGTGTGCATTCCCTTGCGTCACAAGGATTGTCCCTAGAACAGCAGTCATAATAGACCTTGAAAACACATACTGATTCACCGTTTTATATTCCCAAAGAATTATTTTATTATTAAAGAAGGCTCTGCTTGAGCGCAGCGGTATAGTGCGTTTCAAATACGAAGTCCCATTTGACAGATGATCGTTGTACAGCGATAGTGAAGAGACCGTTTCAATCGACACATCACGAAATCAATTACCGATTAACTTACCAAACAAACTGTAACCGTGGGTTTAGAAAAAGAAATACAGTTGTATTTTTGTTTATAGTGAACGCTTTTTACAAAATTCCGCTTTAACGTTTTATCCACTTAACGAACATCATGAAATTTGCCATACACGTTGTCAAGGGAACAGAAAAGGAAATAGGGTATTTTTATCCAGAAAAAAAGCACTGTTCCTGACCGAGCTAAAACGCATGCAAAATCTACTTGATAAAAATGAATTATCAATAAGAATGTAGTTGACCGAGAAATCTAGATGTTCTTTTTTCTCATAACATCTGTGTTTAAAACCAGTTATGTAGTGTCTAGTAGTTTTAAACTGCCGTTATTGTTGGCCTTAGACAAGTCACGCGTTGTAGCCTTGTTACTTGTGATATAAACACAAGGAAAGAAAATGCCGTATAGGTTCTATAGTTTCCTTTGTCAGTCAAGTGTGTAATTCGATTTCCGGGTCGAGCAAAGCGCTTACGATTAGGCCATACGCGTGTTTCTCCGCAGTATAATTTGATACTTTTCAGTTTGACTGTATAGTCTGTAGCCTTTAACTAAAATTAGGAGTGTTACACCTACATTTTGTCAGCTTTGGTTTAGGTCGTACGTAATATATTGTGATACTTATAATACTATGACACCTTGAAATGTATTTCCTTTTCTGCACTCCTGACAATGTGTGTGCGAAACATGATGATCGTCGATCGATCGTTTGTTACGCTTTCACGTCTTAACTACTCGACCGATCATCATGAAATTTTGCATACACGCCGTCAGAGATACAGAAAAGGACATAGGGTACAGGGTAGGTAGGGTTTTATGAAAAAGTACTGTTCCCGAGATATAGAAATTTATTGGCAAAATCTGCATTAACGCGAGTGAAACCGCGGGTAAAATCTAGTAAATGAATTAAAAAGTAGTACTGAGCACCCTATTGATGTTTACCGGACACTGGACTAGAGTCCGTGCTATTACTGAAAACTCTACAAAAAGCTCAATAACACTGCTTGACCCGAGAACCAAAGCTGGAACCTCATACAACTGTATTCACTACCGCTGCACTACCAACGCAACCACAGACTAGATTCATATACTTAATAAATGTGTGCTACATACTCAAACGCAAAGCTGATAAAAACAAACTATACAATGTCATATGATAAGTATTTCCTGAGGTTTGACCAGATAGCTAACCAATGTATAAGTATATAATGCCAGTCTATACGGTGACAATAAGTTCTAGTTTAAAGGTACCTATTATTTATTTAACTAAATGAAAAAGCAAGGCTTGCCTAGTGGAAGTCCAACGACTGCCACGCCACGTGCCATCTCGGGTTCGATCCATAGGCGTGCATCTCTGACTTTTCGAAGTTATGTGCGTATTAAATAGTTATATATCGCTTGCTTAACGGTGAAGGAAAGCATCGTGAGAAAACGTGCATGTCTTAGAGTTTTCCATAATGTTCTATATGATAGGGCTATATATACTACGCTAGCCCAGTGTGGGTTGGCAGACTTCACATGTCTTCGGGAACATAATGGAAGACTCTCAGACATGCAGGCTTCCTCACGATGTTTTTCTTTACTGTTAAAGCAGGCAATAATTAACTATTTAATACGCACATAACTTCGATAAGTCATAGGTGCGTGCCTTGGGATCGAACTTGAGATCCTGGCAGTCCAACGGTCTCCCCTTATGGCTCTCGCTGCTTAAACAGTGGACGGCTAATATTATTTATTTCTACATACCGATATACAAATAGATAACACTATTTTTCAAGATAAAAATTTGTTTTTAAAGATTAGTATATTGAAAATAGATCGAAGCTTGAAATCGGTGGAACGACCGATTGTAAATAACACATGAGTCATCAAATGTTTTGTTTTTTTATAATTTAACTATATTTAAATTTGTTTATATATTTTCACCACTATTTTAAACTATAAAGAAACCTCAATGGTGCAGTGGTAGTGTGTCTGCTGTAGGCGTGGTCTCAGGTTTGATACCTGATAGAGTGATGAATAGAACTTTACAAAAAAATGTTAACTGAAATTAAAAGATAAAAATATTTTCTCTATACTGGGGCGAGGAATAGAAAAGTAGCAGCAGAAATATTTAAAGTTTAAATTAAGTATAAAAAAACTAATATTATTTTTAGACTATACTGAATAAGAATCTGGAACACTATATGAGAGAGTCCTGGTGCCTAAATGGTAAATCTTTGACATTGCGCCGAGTGTTGTGGGTTCCATCACCACATAGGACAAAAATGTTTGTGGTGCACAAATAATTGTTCCGAGTTTGGGTATTCTTTGTGTCCGATGTTTGAATGTTTGTAAAGTCACCCGCGACACAATCAACATTCCTGACGCGGTCATTAATAAAATATAAAATTTATTTGCATGTTTGTAAGACACCCGCGGCACAGAAAAATGCCCAGTCTGGGCATAATACCAATGTTGCTTTTTATAAGTTATCTTTAAGAAGCATTTGTCATTATTCCGGCAAGTGTCTCAGCATATATTTTATAATGTTATATCCACACTACCGGCGCAAGAGTCGATGACGTAATCGCTATAATATCCCGCGCAGCTCACGATTTTTACATCACATGTTCAGAAGGTCGCTCTTAAGCTATTTACATTTGAATGGACTATGGCTCTGCGATTGTTTAGTTCACGTTCGATTCGTGGTCAGGTACTTAAGCATACTTAATAGAATTAGTGTCTAATGGACCACATGATCAATTCCTATCGTGACTGCACGGATGGCGTAGTGGTTTAAGTGGTCGCTTTGCCGCTACCACCGCGCCATGTGATGTGGGTTCGAAAAATATATGTGATCCATAAATAGTTGTTCCGAACCCGTGTGTTCTTTGTTTGAATGTTTGTTAAGTTCCCTGCGACGCAGGAATTATTCGTAGCGCGAGAGATGTATATTTTTATATAATAATAAAACAATTAATAATCGAAGTATGCCTAATTAGTAATTTAAATCTAACGAGATAGATGTAAAAAACCAGGACTCAACATCTTCGTCTACAAATTTTTTTTTATTTTTTTCATCATCTTTTTGTAATGTCCTCTCTGCTGGGCAAAAGCCTCTCCCTTGGACTTCCAAATCACTCTGTTGGTGGATATCCCCTGACCTTATGACCTTGTGACTCCTATCTCGAGGTCTTTTGACCCATAGGGCCCATATTCAAACTCGATCGAGGTATGACCCCAAGGTGTCTGCACACCAAGTTACAAGTAAATATTTTTTCATTTAAAATATGTGACTCCTATATCTTGGGGGTCTTTTGACCCCCAGGGCCCATATTCAAACTCGACCGAGGTATGACCCCAAGGTGTCTGCACACCAAGTTACAAGTCAATCGGTCCAGTGGTTCCGTAGCTATGCCTGTCACTAAAATCAATCTGTCACTAACATACAGACCGTTACAAAGTGTTTTCATTAACCTCTTCGAAGGAGACTCAGAGGTTCATAAGTAACTAAAAGATATCTATACACAAGCATAGGTAGTGCCTTCCTTTCGTCTGCAAACATATCACAAATACTCATTACGCCTGAATAATAAGTGGTAGCAGCATGCAGAGGTGTATAAAACCATATTTCTCCAGCCACGCTTTAGGTTCCACATAACAGATGAGGAGCTGGTTTCCGTCTACCGTTCCAAACTCCATGCAGCTACTGAGAATGTTTTGTCACAAATCTCAATAGCATGTTAGCTGACTCGGAAATCAAACTAACGATCGATTGTTGTTGATAAGTTTATAAATATATTATAATATTGTCTTCTGTTTACGTGAATATTATTAATTGAAATTAAACTACTATATACTGATTTTATCGCGTTATTTATTATAAAATTTTGAAACTGTCACACTACAACTAGATACTATTGAACTTTACTCATTTTTAAGCTAATTAAATTATTAAAGCTATTAAAATATTTACATTTAAATTTACATTTTCCCCGACGTTTCGGTTGCTTTTCAGCAGACATGGTCACGGGGAGACTAAGATGGTAGTTGTCTCAATGTTCCAGTGTCGTTATTTCAATAAATATATTAATTTTATATAAATAAATATATTATTTATATATAAATATATAACACAAATATCACAAATAAATACTTATCTTAAGTATCAGCTATCTATTTGCTTTAATTTAAGATTCATGATGTCGACCGAGCATACTTTGTAAGCGTCTTGGTAAACGTAGTAGGCACCCACAGGACAGGCTTGCCTAGCGTGGGGCCACTGGATACGAACAAAAGATGTTGTTTTCTTTAGTAATAAATATATACAGGGTGTCTGGAGGGTGAGTAGCCATAGGAAAATGGTCGATAGGTGATGGTGTTGGCTACGTGTTGCGCCTACTTAAATAACATTTTGCCTTAAGTTTAATGAGTAATAATTTTTTTTCTATTTTTCTAGAAAATCTCCATTTTTTTGTATAAAAACTTTAATTATTTTTTTAATAACCGCTGAAATGTTAAAAAAATTATGTCATTTGTTAGTGTAGTCTTACCTTATTCAGATTTAATCATAATTTCATACAAACAATTCAAAAAGAAATAACAGTGAAGTATCAAACTTTCATAAATAAAAAAAAATACATCCTTATGTCAACTTCACATGGTAAAATAAAAAAATCTTACGGTGTATGGCATTTACAAATGTTTTTAAAAACTTCTCTAGTTAATACTCTTTCGAACGGTATATAACATGTATCATAACTAACCAGGTAACTCAACAAAAACCGGTTTGTCGTCACGAATGGATTAAAAAGGTGAAAACCTAAACTATTCAATTGAGCAGGTAAAATGTTTTGTTTTGGATGACGCAACGAAAAAGTGCAATAGGTTTAGCTGTTGCACTTTTTTGTCTTCTATTACTATGTATGTACTTTATTTTGGGGCAATTAAAACAATAAAGTATTTTTTTAAATCATTTATTCAAATCTTGTTCAAATTGATGTCCATTATTTCTGATACATGCGTAACATCTCTTTCTAATTTCCGTTGTGGTATGGCTTAACCTGATTTCTTGTTTCATTATCACAAATGCATTATCTATTTTTTCAATTAATTGCTCTCTTGTTTCAATGGTTTCCGTATACACTAGAGCTTTAGCACGACCCCAGACATAAAAATCAAGCGGTGTTAAATCCGGCGACCTTGCAGGCCATGGGATGGGACCATTTCTGCCAATCCAAGCGTTGGGAAATTAATTGTCAAGGTGTTCTCGGACTGCTAATGTCCAGTGCGCTGGGCAGCCATCTTGTTGAAAAACAATGGGTTCTTGATTCTGAACATTTGGAACTCCATCCATGAGTTCGGGAAAATCATTTATTAAAAAATCTAAATAATTATTGCCATTCAAATTGTCTGGTAGATAATGTGGACCAATAAGTGTATTGCCAATTAGTCCTACCCAAACGTTAACCGAAAACATCCTTTGATGTGTCACCGCTCTTTTCTTTTTAGGGTTTTCATCCTTTGGGGCCCAATGATGCAAATTATGAAAGTTTACAATGCCTTCCCTTGAAAACTTTGATTCATCCGTCCACAGGATACTTTTTAAGAAGTTGCGGTTGTCAACACCCATGTGTAACAAGAGACGGCAAAACTGGACGCGTCTTTGATAATCGTTTTCTTCTAGACCTTGCACGGGAGTGTAATGAAAAGGATACTTTCCATTAGCGCGAAGAACAGACCACACTTTCCATGGGCTTAGATTTAGTGTTGCAGCTACAGTGCGGATACTTGTTGTGGGATCTTCATCAAAAGCTTCCAAAATGCGTTCGTCATCAGCAACGTTACGTTGTCTGGCAACTCCAGGTTCACGGCGATTTAGATTGCCAGTTTCCATTAAGCGTCTAAATGTCGTTTCAAAAGTATGACGATTAGGTTGACGTCTATTGGGAAAACGCTCTTCATAAATTATTTTTGCTTCTCGTCCATTTCCATCAGCTTTGCCGTAAGCCATCAACATGTCAGCGTATTCCTCGTTAGTAAAAGCAGCCATTAAAAATAACAGTAACAACAAAACTTAACAACAACAAACGAAAACAAAAATAATGCGCAGAGCGGAGTTGTGAAGTACAACACGTGAAGTAGCAAAGAACGACAAGTGTCGACTAAATGCACCCGACAGGGTGCGCAAGGGCCAAAGGGAGCATAATAGTCAACCGATGAAAGAGATAGCACAATACTTTTAGCTGTGTTACAATGAGACAAAACATTTTACCTGCTCAATTGAATAGTTTAGGTTTTCACCTTTTTAATCCATTCGTGACGACAAACCGGTTTTTGTTGAGTTACCTGGTTAGTTATGATACATGTTACATACTGTTCGTTACAGTATTAACTAGAGAAGTTTTTAAAAACATTTGTAAATGCCATACACCGTAAGATTTTTTTATTTTACCATGTGAAGTTGACATATGGATGTATTTTTTTTTATTTATGAAAGTTTGATACTTCACTGTTATTTCTTATTGAATTGTTTGTATGAAATTATAATTAAATCTGAATAAGGTAAGACTACACTAACAAATGACATCATTTTTTTAACATTTCAGCGGTTATTAAAAAAATAATTAAAGTTTTTATACAAAAAAATGGAGATTTTCTAGAAAAATAGAAAAAAAATTATTACTCATTAAACTTAAGGCAAAATGTTATTTAAGTAGGCGCAACACGTAGCCAACACCATCACCTATCGACCATTTTCCTATGGCTACTCACCCTCCAAACACCCTGTATATTCATTTTTTTTTCCATTTCATTGTTAACATAAACTCAAACTTATAATGACTGAGTTAGCAGCCGAGTCATATTTAACCCTAATTAATATAAAAGGATTTTCTTTAAATACACTTTAATTTTTGTGTTGCGGGGTACTTTACAAATATCCAAACAACGGACACAAGGAACATCCGGACTAGGATTAACATTTTTTGAATTACACCATTTTTGTCACATGTAAGTATCGAACCCACAACACTCGACCCAGTGGCACCGTCAAGGTCACTTAAACCACTACGCCATCCGTGCATTACAAGGTCAGGATAAATTTACGATTTATTATTATGTGTATTCTATTTTAAGAAATGATTATATTTCTGCTTATGACTATAAGATGAGTCACGCCCACAACTTGTATTCACAAAATTCAACATGAGCTTAAGAGAAAATGTAGCATTTAGTCCATACGACTGTATATCTATGGTTACGCCCTGCATACTGATACTAGACCAAAAAAAATATGTCTTCTTAATTTTTTCCTTTTTTATTTGTTAACTTCATTTTGCGGTATCAATCGCGTTAATGTAAATTTTGTTAATAAATTCCTATAACCGGTCGTATACCGCCGGCTCGCATACCAGCCGGCAGATTTGTACCCGTCGTAGGCCGGTGGCTCGCATGCGAGCCACCAAATTGGCGCCAAAACGCCGCGCGCCGCCTTCGCTTTAGCTTAAGCTAACGTAAAACCAATTTGGTGGCTCGCATGCGAGCCACCGGCCTACGACGGGTACAAAACTGCCGGCTGGTATGCGAGCCGGCGGTATACGACCGGATAATATCCTATAAAAGCAGCGACAGCTCAGTGGGGAGATCAACAGACTGCAATGCAGAGGGTCTCGGGTTCGAACCCACGTCGCGCACCTCTGACTTTCGGAAGTTATGTATATCATCATCATCATCGGGCTATAATAGTCCACTGCTGGACATAGCCCTCCCCTAATGAGCGCCATAGCGCCCTGTCTTCGGCTTGCCGCATCCATGTATATAACTTTTCGAAATTATGTGCGTATTGATTGACAATTATCGTCTGCTCCGTGCCTCGGAGAGCACGTTAAGCCGTCGTTCCCGGCTGCCATGAACATCTATGGCAATCGCTATTGGGAAGTCAGTGCCCTATAGTATCCTGACACTAGTCTAGCCTTAGAGTATCGTTAGCCTTCGGGTTGCGGAGGTCAGGTGTCAGCCGCTCCGTGTAAAAATTGATATCCAGTCAAATCCGCTTAGACCAGAAAAGCTGACCCCAAGTGATTTGGGTATAATAAAGACTACGGAGAAGAAGAAATGCCTATGCCTCGGGAAAAGTTCTTTTTTGGGTGAACAGTATTGTCTTTTTCTGTACCCCAAAGTGTGCCTATACGAAGCTTCATGATGATCGGTCGCGTAGATAAGCGTAAAAGCGTAACAAACAAACTCACATTCGCATTTATAATATTAACTAGATTTTGTCCGCGGCTTCGCTCGCATAAATGTAGGTTAGGTTAAATTACTACTTTTTTTCTGGATGGAAGGTACCTTATGCCCTTTTTTGTACCCCTGATAACGTGTAAGCGAAATTTTTGATGATCGGTCGAGTAGTTAAGGCGTGAATGCTAAACAAACGAACTCACATTCGCATTTATAATATTAGTTAGAATTAGGATAGCTGTCTCCTGCGGTTTTACCCACGTTTGTGATTACTGCTCCAAACCCTTACCATGTAGAGTGATGTTATATAAATCTTTGATTATTCGATGTTATGTGCGTATTAAATAGTTAATTATCGGTCGTGTAGGACAATGTCGTGAGGAAAGCTTCATGTCAGACATATCACCATAATGCTCTCTCGTTATACTGAGCCGGCATAGAACAATAATATAATATATAATATACTACATATACACACAACCCCATCTAGCCCAAACTAAGCAGAGCTAGTACTATGGGTACTAGACAATGGATAAACATACATACAAACTTTTTTTTTGTAAATACATATTATACATAGAAACACCCAGACCAAGACAAACATCCATGTTCATGCATACAAATGTTTGACTTGTGCGGGAATCAAATCCGCGACCTCAGGCGTTGCAGTCGGTTACACTAACCACTACGCCATCGAGGCTGGCATAACTGTTCTCACACTGAGAGGCCCTTGCCCAGCAGTGGGACAGTTTATTTACAGGGCTGATATAACGAGGCTAACGCTCGCTATACTAATACAAGATTTCCATGTAAATGACTATAGCACCAGTATTTTAGTTGTTTCACCTGTATTTCCCATGGCGCTTGGTTGTACCAAGAATACTGTAATTAGTCCGCCACAAATACATGTTAGACGTTATAATATTAATGTTTTTATAGGAATTTCAGAATTATTATAAAATTGATAGCAATAATAATAATAATAATATTCTACCACATACACACAACACCATCTAGCCCAAACTAAGCAGAGCTTGTACTATGGTACTAGACAATGGATAAACATACATATATACATTTTTTTTAATAGCAATTAATACTTATTAAGTCGTATTGTTAATTAAAATAGAGTATTAAAATCTAATAGTGTCAGGATCGTAGCAAATGGAAATCCGTAGTCTCTGCCTACCCCTCTGGGAAACAGGCGTGAATCTATGTATGTATTAAAATCTAATTAAGGCTCTTCAAGATCGTGGAATGTCAGATGTAATTATAAACCTATTTCGTCTGTGTCGGTGTGCCGCTGCGACTCAATTTAGGTTATTAACCGACTTCAAAAAAGGGGAGATTCTCATATTGACTAAATTTATTTTGCGTGTTTGTATGTTTCGGTATAACTTCTGTGTTTATGAGGCAATTTTAATGATTGTTTTTGTATAAGGCTCAGTATAGCTTGAAGTGGACCCATAAACCTCATTGTTATTCGACCTGGGACTTCAAAGGAAACATCTGGAAACGCATTATTAATTATGAAGAGTTTTGCTGATGTATTTTCAATCATAAGCTAACCAATAGGTGAGGGTAGTGCATGCCAGCAGCATTAGCTTCTTGTTTTCAGACTTAGTAAACGTCACTGAAAATTGGAAAATAATAAACTGCTATTATTGTTAAATCGTCCATTCTGGGCATATAACCCGAGACCTCCCACGCCGCAGTGGCATTAACTATCGCTGTGCCACCGAGGCAATAATTTGTGGTCATCATCATCTTAGACGTCCACAGCTGGACATACATAGATCTCCTCCTAATTTATGTTAGTGGTTGGGATCCAGTAATACAAATAGTCAAACCCAGGAAGAAGCAAACCACAACTGGACTTCATTATACTCTGAGCTCATTCTGCGTAAATAGAAACACCAATGATTAAATTATGTTCGGGTACTTTGAAATAACTACACTGGAACATTGAGACAACTGCCATCTTAGTCTCCCCGTGACCATGGCTGCTGAAAAGCAACCGAAACGCCGCATCGGGGAAAGTGTAAAATTAAATTAAATCTAAATAGTTTTAATAATAAATTAGTTAGCTTAAAAATTAGTAAAGTTATAAGTAAAAGTAGTGTAACAGTTTTCAAAATTATGTAATAAAGTGTCAAATAAACAACGCGATAAAATCCGTATATAGCAGTTTAATTTCAATGAATAATATTCGCGTAAACAGAAGACAATAATTTTATGTTAGTGGTATAAAAAATGGGCATGGTGCTGTCTAAGTCTTTAAGGAGAGGCAAGCATGACGCATAGCAGCGATAGCCTAGTGGGAAACCGTCGGACTGCCACGCAGAGGTCTCGAGTGCGATCTTAAGGCGCGCAGCTCTGACTTTTCGAAATTATGTGCGTATTAAATACTTAATTATCGCTTGCTTTAACGGTGAAAAAATATCATGAGGGAACCTGTATGTCTGAGATTTCTCCATATTGTTCTCGAAGATATCTGAAGTCTGCCAACCCGCACTGGGCCAGCGTGGTGGACTATAGCTTAAACTTTTCACACTGAGAAAAGGCCGGTGCCCAGCAGTAGGCAAGTTTAATACAGGGCTGATATTATTATTCATATTACTAGCGACACGCCCCGACTTCGCACGGCTATTACAAAACCCTAACAAATTATACACCTAAACCTTCCTAATAAAGTCTAGTTTAGTAGTTTTTGAGTTTATCGCAAATAGAAAGACAGACGCGGCGGTGATAAAAATGGGCGTGGTACTATCCAAGTATTTTTTCAGGAGAGTCAAGCATGACGCTATATATAAACATAGCTGGCGACTCATGTGTGTTTTCTATTAAATTTATCCTCATAATAAATGCTGAAGTGATTATGTCATGCTCGTCCCTCAACGTTTAAATAGAGCCGTATTTATAGTCACGACGTTTTCAATTCTAGCTAAAGCTCAGCTCAGCTAAAATAGTCTTTTAGATCGCATGCGTGTGTTTCCGTAGCGAGACAGGGAAGGAAAGCACTGGTTAGCTTGTTGATTTACTGGTACTCCTTTTTGTCTGACAACGTTCGTAGACAGACAGTAGAGATTGGTATAAACAAGATTTGTAAAATTACATTAGGCAGTGCGTTGTGTGACTTGGTTATATTGAAATAAATTTAATTCTTATGTGAAATAGATGATATATCTGCATTTTGGATTGTATTTCTAGGCAGGGATTCGATATCTTTTAACATATCTTGATTCTTCTCTCTAACCTTTATTATTCCCAAATCACTTGGGGTCGGCTTTTTCTTTTCTTTTCTAACCGGATTTGACTGATATCAGTTTTTACACGGAGCGGCTGCCTCCTGACCTCCGCAACCCGAAGGCTAACGATACCCTAAGGCTAGTCCAGTGTCAGGATATTATAGGGCACTGACTTCCCAATAACGACTGTCATAGATGTTCATGGCAGCCGAGACCGACGGCTTAACGTGCTCTCCGAGGCACGGAGCAGGCGATAATTGTCAATTAATATGCGCATAATTTCGAACAACATATTTGATTATATATATAAAAATATATTGTTGCGTTTATGTAGATATACAAATACATACGCTTGTATAACGCCAAATAAGTGGGGATTAGTTTATTATACAGATTTCGCCAGCTATTTTAAAGTCTAATATATAGAGCCTATAGCCATTGTAAGCCAGACTTTGTACTTTTATTGTGATACACAAAAACATCTCGTCTGACTCAGAAATCGAATACGGGCCTATGTATCGAACGCAAACATATGAGTCAATTTAAGCCGTAGGACCAACAAGGCAAGTCTTTTTCAACAATAATGGCGTTATATAATACTAAATATACTATGTACAAAAATAACAAATTACAATTTCAAAAACAATAGATCTTATAACATCTGTTGAGAAATCATTGAACGCCGTACTATGAATACAGCTCTTACAGGCGTGTGCGCATGTAAATAGTACGCCATATTCGGTTATTAAGTGCTGCCAATCCAGTGGTCGTTCCAAATTCAAATATATCAGTCGCGATTCGCACGCTTTGAATCGTTATTATCCTGTATTGTATCTTCTTTACTATGTTGTGTTTATTTAGAAACATAGACTAAAATAGAATTGTATGCTGTTATGACTGTACTATGTTCTGTTTTGTGTTTTATAAATATATGTTATTTGTGAATTGTGTTGTGAGTTTGTGACATCATACTAGTGCAGTGTAGACTTTTCTAAAATGGTAGGTACTTTTTTTAATCTTTGTTATTGGCCTCCACTTATACCACTTATACCACTGGTCTATCACCGCAATTCTTGTAAAGCTTCTTGCGAACCGAGGATTGGATAAGCGACTAGGATTCTGACTTCTACAGACTCTGATATGATAAAATATGTACGCTTTTCACCGATCTAAGAATCGAACCAGTGGTATCAACACTTAAAACCATGCATTAAACTCGTGCACTAAAACCATAGTTCCCGAACACAAATCACGTGTGTCCAGTGATTCACCTTGTATGTAATATTTACATCACTCAGTGGGAGTGTTTCTGGCAGCCCTCCAAGTGCTGAGTCGTGATGATACGTTTATTAGCATAATTCAGAATAAAACCAGTGTGTTTATTATTTTGGTTCGGCTATATTGAGTTGTGATGTAAAGTAATCGAGCTAATATTGTGCATGGTTGTTTTGCACGCGTCTCGGTGTTGCTAATCGATGTGCTTATCGATAATTTGTTAGATTTTTAAGTAGAATCGAACATTGGAAGCTCTGTGTCGTGGTTTACGTGGTCGCCTCGTCACTGCCTCTACGCCAAGTGTAGCTCGAATCACATAGACGACAAATATTTTTGAGATTTTTTGTTCCGTGCCTGGGTGTTCTTTGTGTGTTTATTATTTTGGTTCGGCTATAATGAGTTGTGATCTAAAGTAATCAAGCTAATATTGTGCATGGTTGTTCTGCACGCGTCTCGGTGTTGCTAATCGATAAGCTTATCGATTATTTATTCGATTTTTTAGTAGAATCGAATATTCGACGGATGGCGTAGTGGTTTTATTGGTCGCTTCGATACTGCTGCTACGCCAAGTGTAGCTCGATTCACATACAACTCTCACACTTGTCGACATTTTCCTGTGTCGCGGCAGACTTTACTAACATTCAAACAACGGACACAAAGAACACCCGGACTCGTAACAACTATTTGTGGATTACACAATGTTTTGTCCCGTGTGTATTTTTGTATGTATTTGGATTTACCTGTTATCACGTTCAGTAATATAAGGGCGTAGAACCTTCGAGTAGAACTGGCAAACAGTCAAATAGTCTTCCAGTTAATGGTCGATATGTCTAATAATAGGTACACATGAGACTGATATGGTCATTGTAATTGACCATTTGGCTCATATTTAGAGTCCATTAAGGTCCATTAGCCGTCCATTGGACGCGGTGTCATCGACCTCGTGGCTTAATTATAACATATTATGTATATATAACTAAGTGCAGTACGTTTTAAGCTAAAATGGGTTTGCTGATGCCAAATAGTGCTGCTATTGTATTGTAAAATTTTATTGTCTTGTAGATTTGCATTTAAAATAGGTTTGGGAAAATGAAGAAAATTATTTTAATTTAAGTTATCAATGTAACCCTAAATCAATAATACAAACTTAAACAAACAATGGAGAAAAAAATTTAGCACTGAATCTTCTTACATCCTATTTAAGTAACAGGATTCAGAAAGTTGATGTTAATGGTAAGCGATCTCCGGGGTCTCTCTGTTGTTAAAATGGGGGTTCCTCAGGGTTCAATCCTCGGCCCGTTTTTATTTTTAGTTCATATTAATGACTTACCCCACCTCGTGAGGGATAAACATGTGATAGTACCTACTGTTTGCGGATGACACCTCACTATTATTTAAATTAAAACGCTAAGAAACGGTTCTAAACGATGTAAACATTGCTATCTCTAAAGTAATTCACTGGTTTGATGTTAACAATCTACTTTTAAATGGGGGAAAGACCAAATGTATATGATTTTTAACCCCAAATGTCAAACAAGTGAAGACATCTATAAAAATTAAGGACAACGTGTTGGACCTTGTTGATACCAATTTTTAGGGATTACACTAGATTCAAAGCTACAGTGGGGCCCACAAATTAGTAAGTTGTCGAATAGGCTCAGCTCGCAGCTTAAGCGGTCAGAAAAATTTGCCAATTTACTGACATAAATACCGCTAGGCTAGTTTACCATAGCTACTTACTCAGAGGAATGCTGCCGATATTCAAACTATCTTCGTACTGCAGAAAAGGGCTATTCGAGCAATTTACAACATCAAAACAAAGGATACATTACGAAATAAATATATTTAACAGTAGCCAGCCAATACATATATGAAAATTTAATTTATATATATAAGAATATTGATTTATACTATAAGAAAAGCGACATACATAATATAAATACAAGAAACAAAAACAGATATAGATCGCGCACTGTATGATGGCCGGTCTGAACATTGCGCGAGTGGCGTCGCAGTTGTAAGTTTTAGGTCTCTTTGGTGACAGGGGGCGGGGGCGGGATGCAATCCGTACTGACTGACAGACTGTACATGCGCAACAATTCGGAGACGCTATGTTCAGTCCGGCCATCATAGATTGCGAGATCTGTACTAATGCCTCCCGGCTTCAAAAATGTATAAGTCGTTTAAAGGTCAATGTGTGCGCTTTTACAATAAACTCCCAAGTGACATTCAAAGTTTTAATAAATTTAAAACAGTTGTAAAACTAAAATTATATTTGAAAGGTTATATAATGTGTATGTGGTATATGTTTTTATAATGCTGACTCTCTTGACATTACTTATTTATCATGTATGGATTTAAAATCTGAAATAAACGTTTTATTATTATTATTATATTATATTATATTCAGTCACTGAATATATAGAACATAAAAATGCTTGGGATTGAGTTGCTTCCACTCACAGGTTATTTCTAATCATATTATTAAGTTATCTTATGTGGGGGCCAGTCAGTGCAGACACTTCGACCCAGTGGGATCTTTTGTGTCGACACTCCCAATAACGACTGCCATTAAATAGATTTTCATGGCAGCCGGGACCGACGGCTTAACGTGCTCTCCGAGGCACGGAACAAGCGATAATTGTCAATCAATACGCAAATAATTTTGAAAAGTCATATAACTTGCGAAAGTCAGAGGTGCGCGACGTGGGTTCGAACCCGAGACCCTCTGCATTGCAGTCTGTTGGTCTCCCCACTGAGCTATCGTTGCTTACTGATATAGTTTCGTTTCCAGCGACTCACCCACTATACAAAGCTGCGAGTTGGCACATCGGTTTTGGCCCCTAGGCTCGAAGTACGGAAGAGCCGGACATAACTCTTTCGCCTCTTCTGTGGCGAGGGAAAGGACATCACATGCGAATACCACGAAAAAAAAAGTTTTAGCTGGAACTGTAAGTTTTGCAGCGATCGTATGTCATAACACTGGCAATCTTCATCACAGAAGGTCCTTCACACCACTTTTAAATGAAAGGAATAACACTAAAACTGCTTTCAGCGATGATTTAATCTTGCCCTAACAATGCCAATACAAACTCTTAAATTCAGTTGTAAAACAACAAGGTCTTATGACACATTCATACGAAGATTTGTTACGACAACTGCAAATGTAATTTTGTCACTAGTTGGATATGTGACAAGGCGTTGTCATTGGAAGTTAATAATAAATATGCCGTAAACACTTTTGTTTACGGTCGTGGACCAATGAGATTCTAGAATATTTAACCATAAATTTGCATTAAAATGCAAAAAGATTTTTCGTTCTGGAAAATATTTATAAGTGTACTCTATGTAATTGTAAAACTAAAGATTACTGACGTAATAAATTCTATAGTGTAATGCGTATGTGAGTGCGTGTGTTTGTTTGTTACGCTTTCACGGCTATACTACTTGACCGATCATCATGAAATTTCGCATATATGTATGTAGGTACATTGTCAGGGGTACAGAAAAGGACTACATAAAGATTTTTAATGTTCGTTCTGGTAAATATCTATAAGTGAACTTTATATTTAACTGTTAAGATGTAATAATTTTAAAACTAAGGTTTATTGACGAAATAAATCCTTACTATCACTAGGTACACATTATAAAACAAAGTGCCCCGCCGCTTCTGTCTGTCTGTTCGCGATAAACCCAGAAACTACTAAACGGATTTTCATGCGGTTTTCACCAATAAACAAGAGTGATTCATGAGGAAGGTTTAGATGTATAATTTGTTAAGGTTTTGTACTACCCGTGCGAAGCCGGGGCGGGTCGCTAGTACATACATACATACATAGATTCACGCCTGTTTCCCAGAGGGGTAGGCAGAGACTACGGATTCCCATTTGCTACGATCCTGACACACTTCTCTGGCTTCATTCACTTTCATCACATTCCTCATACACGCCCGTCGGTTCAAGGTGCTCTTAACCTGGCCTTTGTCCAGAACGCCTCCGATCTGATCAAGAAACGTTCGCCTAGGTCTTCCTCTTGCGACTGTTCCATTCACACTAGCCTTATAAACTTTCTTAGTCAGTCTTTCCTCATCCATTCTTTCTACATGCCCAAACCAGCTTAACATACCCTTTTCTATTCTTGTCACTATATCAACTTTCATGCCGCATCTCTCTCTAATCACACCACATATATTTCTCAGCGCTCTCATTTCTACAGCATTTATTCTGCTCTCATGCTTCTTTTGCCATACCCAACTTTCACTTCCATACATAAGTGTGGGCACTAATAGTCCTCTATGAACAGCCAAACGTGCCTTTTCGGAAACATTTCGACTGTTCATAAAAGCGCGTAGAGCTCCATTCACTTTGTTTCCCGCAATCGTTCTCCTTTCAATATCTCCCTCATATTTACCATCCCTTGTAAACAAAGTACCCAAATATACAAACTCTTTCACTTGCTCCACTTTTTCTCCATCAATCATAATATTACACATCGTCACGCACTCTTCCTTTTCAAATACCATTACTTTCGTCTTGCTTACATTTATTTTCATTCCTTTACTCTCAAAAGGTCGCTAGTGTTATATATAAATAGTTCAATACCTGAAAACTTAAATAATTTCTATGTATAACTATGATGAGAGTGACTTCATAATATTCAAATAAGTCACTTATATCCTCACGTTGTTGCCAATTATTTTAGGACAGCCTTTCAGTGTTCATTCTACAGCGGTCAAGTGCAGAACGCGAGTGATCTGCAAGAAAATAGTGCGGCAAGTGTTTTTGTGATTTTACGTCTTGTGTAGTTACAATAAGGGTCAGTTTACAAAGCGCTGTGTATTGTTTATTGATTTTTTTAATGCTGATTGGTATTAGTGAGGTTTTCGGACAATAAATATTTATTTAGGTTGAATGTAAGAAAATTTTGTCGCGTGTTCGATATTTGTCAGGTTTTTGGACGTTAAGTGTTCTGAAAGTTTGTTTTTATTGAGAATAAAGATTCTTAAAACCGAAAGTTTTAAATAAGGAATCGAGTTAAGATTTTTTAATTGGTTATCTGTTTTAAAGTGTCTAAAACAAACTTTCCCGCGGTAAGTTTTTGGGACATGATTTTAGTAGATTTTAAGAAAATACATATAGGTGTTTTTCTTTTAGTCTAGAATACGTGGTATAGGTACGTGTGTATTTGAATTAAATAGATAGATATGTGATACTCTTTCGTGTTATTTAAGTTTTAATTATCAGAATCCAAAATTAACACAATATGGTTTAGGTTAGTAAAAAAGAATGTAATACTTTCCCATTAATATTTTGCTTAAATAAAACTTTAGCCACTATGAATAATTCCTGTGTCGCGACGATACAAACATTTAAACAACGGACACAAAGAACACCCAGACACGTAACAACTATTTGTGGATCACACAAATTTTTGTACGTGACATTTTTTTTATTGACCTCAATTTTTTTTGGGTTTCATTTATATTGATTTATTATTTATGTATATTTGGATGGTATATCTTTTCCATCAGAACTTATCTTTAAAATTACACAATCTTTATAAATATTTAAAGAGTTGTTCATAAGTAGCAAGGACTAATCTATAATATAGTCTATGATACAATGCTAGTTCCGAGTAAGGCTTGGCAAGGGTACAGTGCATTATAGTTAATACCCATATTTGAAACATTTGTCTTGTACTGTGTTATAAGCAATTCCTTTTATATGTGGTTCTTTTTACATTCCATTAATAAATTGTATATATTAGTAGGTATATACACATCTACCGGGGCTGCGAGGATGAATGCGCGAGCGTTCCCTGCGCCGATAGACCGTGTGAAGGAAAACCGTAGTAGGTTTAGTCGGTAGGAACCGGGACTTTCTATCTTTTCCCGGGTATACACACATAGTTTCACGTTTCTATCCCCGAAAGGGTAGGCAGAGATGTATGTATAAGTACACCGACACATTTCGCACGTTGTGGTTTTAGGTCCCGTGTAATTAGAGGCCAAGGGGTTTTGGGCACAGTACCAACGTAACCTCTTACAATACTGATATTATATTTAATTGGCGATTTAAAAGAGCGACCGTGAGTTTCATGGAGGTTTCTTCTCATACGCTCAACCCTTTGCCTGAACCTAGCAACTAACCTAAATGTAGCTTCAGTAACTTAGTAAACTCACTAACCGATATATTTTGACGTTCATAAGTGGTACTTTGTGACCTAAATGAATAAATGATTTTTGACTTTGGCTTTCACTCCGCTACTGAATTTCTTGAGAGAAAATCTCAATAACTCTCTGCTCGTCCCGGCGATCGAACCACACAGAGCAGTCGTGCTTCAATACCATTGTGCTACCGAGTTTATTTAAATTAAACTACTATGTTACGTATTCACAAATTTTTATCCCGTTTGATTGGACCCAGAGCAACTGGCGCATTGGCAGTCGCGCTTCGCGAGGCATCAAATTAAGCCACTACATCATCCTTCCATTTAATCCAAGCCAACATGCCAAATCCATCATAGTAGACCTCTCAACACTGGTTTTACGCCACACTGCTCTCGTATGCTACCTATTAGTATCCAAAATAAGTGTATGATCTCAACGCTCTCTATTACACACCCTATACTTAAAAAAGACACCATGTATACTTACTAATAATCTTCGTTACTTGACAGAAATCCATTTTACTAAAATAATAGGGAAGAGAGAAGACCCGCCATGCACCCTCGGATTGCCCACTTCAACTTTAGCAATAGAAAAATAAAATATTGACACCGAACTCCTCTGACTAGGAACAGCTGCGTCTAGGAAACCGGGCGTAATCCAACTTGTAGTTTATGATCTTTAAGCATTTGAATTATTTTTTATGTTATATCCAATAGTATTATAGTTTAACATAGCTGGGATCCCAGTGTGACTGTTGATCTCATGGTCTCATTTTGATGCATCCTAAGAGTTCAATAGGATCCTCTGGGTAAATTTAATAGGGTACCCGACCATTGGTATGACAAAAATTGCTACTTTTCTCAATTTAGAAACCGGTAACGGCGTTACATAAATATATAATGTTGAAAGAAAACGTATAGAAAAGCCTGCATACCGTTTGTGTATTCATAACACGAATGCCTTGACATGTTGATAAGACTATTGCATCACATTCGCTGGCTTCAATTAAAATCCCAACACATTCCACTGTTAACGAGTTGAAGATAAATCGGAAAATTATGACTGAGTCAAAATCAGATTTTACGTAAACAACCACAGCTTGTTTATTTTCAAGACTAGCTGTTGCCTGCGACTTCGCGAATTTATTACCCAATACCTACTTTTAATTTGTTATCTAGTTTTAATATATAAAACTACAACTAAAGAAATTAATAAGTCTAACTACACCTATATAGGTGTAGTTAACTATATATTCAAAAAATACGTATGGTATCGCGGACTTCTTTTTTAGATATTGATACGTTCTATAATACTGTAGAACATTTTTTTGTTTTATCATCAATAGTTTCCGCAGCGCACGCGATGACAGATTTTTAATGACAAATTTTTCACACCTTGAGTTATATTATTGCATATTTATTAAGGAACCCTATTTTTTTTTGAAAATTTTATATAGCCTATGTCACTCAGTGAAGATGCAGCTTTCTAATGGTGAAAGAATTTTTGAAATCGGTCCAGTAGTTTTTGTGTGAAAACATTACAAACATACATACAAAAACACAACAAATGTTTCCTCTTTATAATATTAGTTTAGATGAAAGTCGATGTTTGAGCGAATTTCAAATTATATTTTGGCGGCTTTTTTTAACTTATTGTTAAACGTATAATGGTCAGTTCAGAAACCAGTCATTTTACTCACGTACAGGTTATTTTTGACACATGTTCTATGAAAAATATGAAGCCGTAGCTGACGCTACACGTTAATTGATATGGGAACCGTGCCTAAGTGAACCAGCCAAAAAACCCGCGACAGGCTATCATTTAACTCACGCTGAAGTAGCTCCTACTTTGATCACGTCGTGGGCATTTTTCCTTTTGTTTTTTCACAGTTTTATTTTTGCGTAGTATACCTAATATTAGCATGTATATGGATAACCCATCTCATTGTTAGGTGCGACATATCGCTCTTTATGGGATGAGACACATCTCCTATGTAATAAATTTTACTACAACGGCCTATTGCAGTTTGGCAAACTTAAAACATCGTCAATTACAGAACATAAAACTGTCGCTCATAAATTTCTTTCTATATGAAAAAGAAAGTATATTTCTTCTTTATTAGCCACATAGATTTTAAATTTAAAAGTCCATACTGTGGCTAAGCTTCTGATAAACTTGGCAACCCATTGCCTATTAGATTAATGCCTAATAAACAGTTTTCTTGGCAAGACTGTGCTTGAAATAACTGCACTAATGGCGGAGTGGTTTAAGTGGTCGCCTCGCCACTGCCACTGCGTTGAGAATTGCGGTTCGAATCCCACACAAGACAAAAAATTGTGTGACTTACAAATGGTTGTTCCGAGTCTGGATGTTCTTTGTGACTGTTGTTTGAATCTTTGTTAAGTCCCCAGCGATAAAGGAGTTATTCCTAGAGCAGGAGTTGTGTTTTTGAAATACTTTGAAATTAATATTTCAATATTATTAAAATCAAAATCAAAATCAAAATGAATTTATTCAGATTAGGTTACAAGGTAACACTTATGAATGTCAAATTTACACTATTTTTTTCTGCGAATTTACATTTACTGCCACGTTCAGCAAAGCAAGGGTGTAGGGCTCATGAGAAGAACAGGCAAGAAACTGATGGTCACTCTTTTTAATCGTCAAGTTTTTGTTTACAAATCATAAGAGCTGTAAGGTGCTGCAACCATTTCTCCATGAACTATTACTGAACATACTCAAGCATTTAATAAAATTTGATGGTAGCCTCTAAAGCAGCAGTATGGTAAATAGGAGCATCCACTTACATGTACATTAATAATCAAGACAAGGCATGATTGTAGTCAGTAGTTTAATCAGAAGTTTAAACTTTATTATATTATTACTTTTGTGTCTAGTAGAATCGCGACACATAATGTTTCGTAGGTACTTTAAGCTTAGTGTAGAGGTCACTAGTAGCACACAAAGTAAACAAACGTTTTATTATATCAGCTGTTACGGTGGATTTCTTTTGTTTGTAGTACGTCATACTGGGTCTAATCAGAGTGAGTTTGCAGCTAAATGTGTACAATGACCTTGAGTATTGTAGTCTTTGTCGGTTAACATATGAGTGAAAGAGAAGTTGAGGTTTTACCTATATACAAGTAGAAATAATAGAACACAATAAAGGAAATATTTTTAGTTGATTCATTTTCTAATAAAATGGCATCTCCCGCACTAGGAGTTATTGCTGTGTTCCGGGAGACATTACAAACATATTATGTAAAAATCAAAATCATATTTATTTGCCGAAATACTGTGACAAATGGTGTTACAAATAATGGCATTAAAGGTGCAAGTATTTGGACCAGAGTAGTGGCATGCAAACATTGATAAAAGTATAATAAATTAATTATGTCAAGTCGAAAAATAAGTCATTTTATATCAAAATTCAGAAATATTAAATAAAATGTGCTTACAACAATTTGTGGATCACACATTATTTTGTCCCGTGTGGAGTGTGGACCGGCATGGCGGCAGTGGCGATGTGTCCACTTGAACCACCACGTCATCACAATATCATGCACAATGTCTTGTAATATTGTTTCTTTGTTTTGTCTCACACTGAAGAGGTCAGCAGTAGCAGTGCCCAGCAGTGGGGCAGTATAATACGGGGCTAGTATTATATTCCATTTTTATAAATAATAATAATAATAATAATAATAAATTTATTTGCATAAAATGTGGTGGATACAAAGATGACAAAAAAACAAAGAGCACAAAACACATTTCGCCATAATACAACAGCATGCAAATGTTAAATGAGTACTATTTATAGTATTAAAGGTTTCATTTACACAATTTAATATTTTTATTAACACAATGTATTTCTAAAATTATAAGTTTTTTTTTTTTTTTCCGTCCCATACTCAACGCCATCTAGCCCAAACTAAGCAGAGCTTGTACTATGGGTACTAGACAATGGATAAACATACATATGTACTTTTTTTTTGTAAATCCATGCTTATTATACATAGAAACACCCAGACCAAGACAAACATCCATGTTCATGCACACAAATGTTTGACTTGTGCGGGGATCGAACCCGCGACCTCAGGCGTGGCAGTCGGTTACACTAACCACTACGCCATCGAGGCCGACAAATTGAACAGATTGTGAGGCAAATTTTTTTAGAAATTCATTTACAGTTTAAAATCTTTCTTCAATCAGCCATTTTTTTAGTGCGTGGCAAAATTTGTTGTATGGTAGTTTTACTATATGTTTAGGTATCGCGTTAAAAATAAATGGCGCCATATATGTTTGAATATGCCAGTATATTAATAAAAGTATACACTGTGTTATCATGGAAATAAGTTACCTAATAATAACACATATAGAAGTTTCAAGGTTGTTTTAAATATAGTGAAGTTTATCAGATATGAGTTTTATGTTACCATAATGTTGTTTTTGCATTTATCAAGTTTGTAATAAGCGTTGAGGCTAAAACACCGCCCTTATCGATATATCATTATTATATTAGTGGTTTTTTAAGACTAGACTGAATAACCGCACGAGAAATGAAACCTGTGTCACGGGTACCTTTACAAACATTCAAACAACGGACACAAAGAACACCCAGACTCGGAACAGCTATTTATGGATCACACATAGTTTTGTCCCTTGTGGGAATCGAACTCACAACACTCGGCACAGCGGCAATGGCGAGGTTAATTGCAATTCTTTTTTAAATTTACATTTGTTTATAAAGCAATGCTAGGTTTTTTAATAAACAGTCGGTAATTGAGCAAGAATAACAGGTCATACACATATAGAAATAATAATATTCTACCACATACACACAACACCATCTAGCCCAAACTAAGCAGAGCTTGTACTATGGGTACTAGACAATGGATAAACATACATATATACTTCTTTTTTGTAAATACATACATATTGTACATAGAAACACCCAGACCAAGACAAACATCCATGTTCATGCACACAAATGTTTGACTTGTGCGGGAATCGAACCCGCGACCTCAGGCGTGGCAGTCGGTTACACTGACCACTAAGCCACCGAGGCCGACATAAATAGGTATAGTTATATGTGTGTAGTATGGCAATGAATGTAATAATTACTTTTTTTAGATTTATTTTTTATACGATCCGTCCCGGCCTCGCACGTGTAATACAAAACCTTAACAAATTATACACCTAAACTCTAAATCTCGCTATTGCCGTACAAGTCTTTCACGTCACAGTAGTGTAATTTCCACACATAAATATTGTTAAATCTTTTTCTCTCTTAGCCTTTATTATTCCCAAGTCACTTGGAGTCGGCTTTTCTGGTCTAACCGGATTTAACTGGATATCAGTTTTTAGACGGAACGGCTGCCACCTGACCTTCGCAACCCGAAGGCTAACGATACCCTAAGGTTAGACCAGTGTCAGGATATTAGAGGGTACTGACTTTCCCAATAACGACAGCCATAGATGTTCATGTCAGCCGGGACCAACGGCTTAACGTGCTCTCCGAGGCACGGAGCAGGCGATAATTGTCGTGTCGTGCGCGACGTGGGTTCGAACCACCCTCTGCATTGCAGTCTGTTGGTCTCTCCACTGAGCTATCGCTGCTTTCAATATTTATACAAAAAATAAATATTGTTAAATACGTTAGAATATTAATGCTTTTGCATTGTCAGAGGCCTCTTCCGACCATCCGAATATTACAGTAGACTGACTTGTGGTACCCAATTCGTCTATTTGTACCCAAATCTCTCTCAGGCTTACACATATGCACATAAAATATATTTTGTTAATGCGGCTTGACACACAATCTCAATTACTGACTGTTCGTTTAGGCGTATACTTTTATATTTTAATTGTTTTTGATCTAATAGACCAGCATTAATAATTTAATAATCCAATATACAGCTGCAGAAAAACTTACCTTTTATATTTATCAACCAAATGTTTAAAAGTGTCGTGTCTAGTTTGTATAGTGAGACTGATTAGTAGTCAGTGATGTATTGTGTGTCGAAACTATAATGGATACGATCAAAGTAATGGGTGACTTTGTCAAAGAACGTTCGCCATTTTCGGTAAGTTTACCTGCAAGGCACTGGCTGTCAAACTTTTAATATTATTAATAAATAAAAAAAATCCTAACTTATATTATAAATGCAAAAGTGAGTTTGTTAGTTACGCTTTCACGCCTTAACTACTTGACAGATCATTATGAATTGACATGATAAATTATATATTATTTAAATAGATAGATTCTGAATAGGTCTTAAAGTATAGTTTATACCGAAAGGTGAATGGGTTTCAGCCTAACCTACATTGCCGCGAGCGAAGCCACAGGCAAAAGCTAGTGGTCTAATAATATTTAAAATAGATCTATGTTCATTCTGCCGACCCACGCACGGCCAATATTTTCATAACCTATATAATTTTCATTATATAGGTTATTTTCAAAATTATGTAATAAAGTGTTAAATAAACAACGCGATATAATCCGTATATAGTAGTTTAATTTCAATTCATAACCTATATTATTTTGGTCGCAAACTTAAATTAAATCTAGGTCGTGACAATATTTAGACTTACACATGGTTAAATTATTCACTTAGAAACATTGTTCAGTTATTCACTTACTAAATCAGAGTTTTGACACCATAACAGCGTGATACAGAGTTTATATATTTGTCTCATTCTCGCGCATGCAATCACAATGGTATAAGAATTGATGGTGAGGCCCCAGGTCTTCGATAATGTGGTATTTCAAAACAGACCTATGTATCTGTTGTGGAATATGTTACAGTGGCTACATTTTGACCTTATTAACACTAAAACAATACATTTTACTTTGTTATTCTTACTTCCCTATTTGGAACCACTATAAAGCCAATATAAATGCTAATTTGTTAAATTAATTATGCAAAGTGTAACAGTGGGGCGTGTTTTTAGGGTCGTAAAATACCAGTGATAAATGAGGTCGCGAGATATATATATACATATTTTTATGTACAATCAGAAACCGATTTATTTCAATATTAGTTTCTTATTTGATGCATTTAGTATGTTTTCATAATACTACTAAGGAACTTATTTACTGCGATTAATATTATTAATCGCAGTAAATAAGTTTCTTAGTATTTTTACTAGGATTTTTCTCAATTGTCGTTATCTACAGTTTATTCAAACTAAGTCATATATTTGTTGTAAAATTAGCTTTATCGGAATCTTTTCAGCTCCATGTTCTCATTTTCAAATATTTCTTTTATGCTAAGGACGTTCAGAAATTTTTATATGTTTTACACATTTTCTATTTCTGTGTCAATCTGATCTTCAACAAATAAAATATGACCACGCTATGTAGTTACACGGTGTATAAACGTAGTTAACGTAGTTGCAAAATTTGTCCTGTCTAACCGTTCTGCCTAGCTATCCGTCAAGCCGTAGGCGTAGTAACACGTATACAAAAGTTTGAGAACAAGCGTCCGTCCCTGCTTAACATTCAAGCAAGTACGGTGACACACAAGTGACGTCAGGCGCTATGCATTTCGACGAACTCGACCGACCTTGAGCGACCCGTGTCTCATATAAAAACGTTTGTAAATACATCACCTTCGGTATGTGATCTCCGAGAATAAATATCACATCATGTTTTTATACAAACTAGGTGATGAATAAGCCAGGCTAACCGCTTAATATCTGGCTAGCATACTGCCGTCATAAAGGGAAAAGACGAATCTAACATTTCTTAATTTCCAAATTATAATTTTTACATATTTGGAATCAGTAAAAAAATACGCATTTGCCAGTTATTAGGTTTCCGCCGCACCCCAACCTATTGTTACACTATGGTACCTAAGTTATATTGGATATAATAATTTTTTTTATTTTACGGTTTCAAATAACTATCAATAAAATAAAAAATGACAAATAAACAATATGCCTTATAACTTTATGCTAATCAAAATTTGGGCAAAAAGCATTAGCCTAAATGATATTTATGCCTACTGAAATAGTATGCCAAAAAACAATTATGTCAAAGTATTATTATGACAAACAAAATGCCCAACTGGTTATGCCAAATTAAATTAGAACAAAAAATAATTGTCGAATCAAAGGGTTCTCCAGATAAGAGTACTTATATTAAAAACAAAATCTGGCCTTTTTTCTTATGACGGCAGCATGATACGCAGACAGCCTATTGCGGTCGACTGGTCAATCCAGACTATAATCTGCTATTAAAAATTGCCAATAGGAATAACTTTAACAACATTTAGTCCGAATCAAAAACATTAGAGCAATTTTACGCGAATGCGTTTTGCAATTAAACTAAGTGGTTTTTTTTAAAAGTCTCACTGTTTTTGCTAATGTTAACTACTAGATTTTGCCCGCGGCTTCTCTTGCCTTAATGTAGGTTGTCAGTCAATTTCTAATCCAGTTTTTCCTGGATGGACCCTTTGTCCTTTTCTGTATCCCTGACAACGTGTATGCGAAATTTTATGATAAGCGATCTAGTAGTTAAAGCGTAACAAAGAAATAAAGAAACTCACATTCGCATTTATAATATTAATTAGGATGAAATTATTAAACTGTTTAAATTTACACTTGCCCGATATTTCGGTTACTTTTAAGCGGTCTCCACGTGATTATGGCTGCAGCTAAAAAGCAACCGAAATGTCGGGCAAACTGTAAATCGCAGTCTTATTCCACGGGGCCAACGACTCACATTAAAGTAATCATTCTCAAATGCATATTTAGGCTGCTCATTGTACTATTGTGTTACGTTTAAGGGCGTCAAGCCATTCAGTATTATATTCCATGTTGCAATTCATCATGGGTAATGATCAGTAGTCGGTGCGCCGGTGTGTCGCTGATGCGATGCGAATCGTGCTACGGAATTGTTGTGCTAAGGTTTTGTTACTTATAAATTTTATTATAATGAATAATGTATAATATGTTGTAAATAAAACTGTAATGAATTTATTCCGATTGGCATAAGAAAGATTAGAAATAACTAAGTTAAAGATACCTATGTAAATATTTGCAAAGTAAGAACGTGTGGGATAACATTTAAATTATAATATGCTCAATAAGTAATTAAGTGGTATCTGCAAGGATGGTGTAATGGTTTAAGTGGTCGCCTTGCGACTGCCGCCGCACTTAGTGTTGTGGGTTCGATCACTACACGTGACAAAAATAGTGTAATGCGTGATCCACTAATACGTGTTTGAATGTTTGTAAAGTGCCCCGCCTCACAGGAATTATACATAGCGCAGGACATGTCCTGAAGAAATATGTATTTGGTATGGTAATAGTAATTAGGTATAGTCACCCTTGAAAATATACAATATACGAAACAAAGCTCCATTAATATGTCTACATTCTATGTGCCAAAATATTGTAAACATCCATTATTTTTAGAGGTACATCTTTTTACACAACATTTTTAGAGGCATATAAACTTAGGTATAACATCCAGATTTATACTTTTGGAACAGTTGTTTACTTACAGTTGACAAGGTACAACAAATAAATATCATGTTTTGCCACGATAGATGAATACAATATTTGGCACCTGGACCTCTGCGTGGCAGACCATTGGACTCCCACGCAGAGGCCGTGTATTTGATTCCAAGGCATCTCTGACTTTTCGAAATTATGTGCGTATTAAATAGTTCATTATCGCTCGATTCAACGGTGAAGAAAACATCATGAGAAAACCTGCATGGCTGAGAATTCTCGATAATGTTCTCGAAAACTGCCAACCCACGCTGGGACTGCGTGGTGGACTATGGGCTAACCCTTCTCACGCTGAAAAGAGGCTCGTACCCAGCAGTGGGACAATTCAATACGCGGCTTATATTATTATTATAATGTAAAGTCACCAGCGACGCAGGATTTATGCATAGCTCAGGCAATAGCTTAGAAATAAGTATATGGTATAGTAATGATAATATAATTAGTAAACTAGCTATTGTTTACCAATTCTAATTACCGTTTCTAATGAGGTCCAGTAATGAACAGTCTGGCCATAACCGTTACTGATTAACTGCCGCTTTCTAAATGCAATCTCAATCGAAATATTGCTATCTGAGTTAGAATTTTGACAGATCTTCCATAGAAAATATGTCAAAATTCTAACTCAGATATCAACATTTCGATTGAGATTGGATATAGAAAGCGGCCGGTAAACACTCGATCCTATCGGAGGTTGATAGATATTGTGTATGCGTATAGTAATGTATTTATTATACCCCAGCTATCACTCGTGAACAGTACTTTTTTCGGGATGGAATGGTACCCTATATTTTTTACGTACTTACTCGTCAGTATTTATATTAGTATAAAATAATACGTTTTTTTTTTTTTTTTTTTTATATTATGTCTTTACGTACTTACTGACAACGCGGCATCAAAAGTATATAAAAAAAATAGTAAAATTTTACGATGATCGATCGAATAGTTATGGCGTGAAAGGGTAACAAACCAACAAACAGACTCACATTCGTATTTATATTTTTCCTCCATCATAGCCCCTGTAGTGTCGTGGTATTCGTTTCCAATTATGTGAAGGGATTTTGTTTTTACTCTGCTAATACGGTGAGAAAAACATCGTGAGAAATCTGCATTTAGAGAGTTCTCCATAATGTTCTCGAAAATATGTAAACTCTACCCACCCGCGCTGAGCCAGCGTGGTGGACTATGTTCCAAACCTTCTTCCACTGAGAAGAGGCCCGTGCCTTGTAGTGGGTCAATTTAATACAGGGCTGATATTATTATTATATATATACCTTTATTTCTCGTGAAGTTTCGTTGTACCAAAAATATTGTAATTAGCCCGCCACATAATACATGTTTGACGCTATAACAATATCAAAACAGGCATTCTGCAATGATAGAATCGTTACCTAATACTTTAGCTTTTATTATATTAGTTTATATTAGATATTTTTCCCGCGATAGCTTCGCGGATAGCGTTTGGAATCGGGTAGCCCAAGATCGGTCTGCGTGGAAACCTTTGGGGGAGATCTATGTCCAGCAATGGAGACGTCCAATGCTGGACATAGGCCTCTCCCAAGGTTTGGTTAAAGGGTAGCTGAGAAACGTCTCGGCTGAGATGATGATGATGTACTAGTTTGTTAACGGCTTTTCTTTCTTGTCTCCAGCTGGACACATGGTTCGGGCGTCCGAAGAAGGGCGGGGGTCAGATCGAGCGCGGGTACGACACGGTGCCGCGAGCGGAGCCGCGCGCGGAGGACGACGAGCCGTCCGCCACCGCCGAGTACACCAGCAAGATCGACGCGCTGGATGATGCGCAGCTACACCGGCGGTTCGAGGAGATGCTGGTGAGTATCTACTTCTGCAAGAAAACTTACGGCTATATGTAGCGGCTACTATGAGGCCTTGGTAGCACTGCCGTACTTTTAAAAGGACGATATTTCACACCGCGCTAGATGACTCGTAGCTGCATCGGCGGTTCGAGGAGTTGCTGGTCTACTTATACAGATAATTTTACCTACCGTTATAGTTTGGTATATCGTCCTTTCAAAAGGATAATATTTTACATATAGTGAGCTACAAGAATGCATACGTACCCATGTCCAAACTAAAATGGTATTATCCGGGATTTGACACCATCTAACGGAAATCGATACAAGAACTGTTAAGTAGCTTAGTTATATCGTAAAAGTTGCTCTACTAAAAAATAAAAAAGGAGATTTCTTAATAACTCAATTTTGTTTAATTTACTTTACAATTTTTGAAACTTTATAGAATGTTATTACGAAAGAAAAATAAGTAAGTACATAAGAATTATATTTGATTAGAAGTGTACTGTCGATACCTAATACAGCCGACATTTATTAAACAACGCCATCTAGTTCATTCATATTCATTCTAATTCGAGTGTTCACACGATTTTAGACCTTAAGGTATCCATGGAATTTTACAGGCGACTGTACAACGTTAGTAGCTGCTTGTATGGTGTAAAAATGGTTTCAATAAATAAAACGTATTTACGTAGCTGTATTGCTAAAAATATGCGCGATATAGTACAAGCTCTGCTTAGTTTGGGCTAGATGGTGTTGTGTGTATGTGGTAGAATATTATTATTATTATATAGAAATTAGTATTCATTCCAAACGGACGCAGATAAGACGCGCCTAATTGTCTATTTCATGATCGTACCTATGCATGTAATTTCTCTGTGAAATAAGATTTTCAATAAATAATTATTTGTCTCCCCGTGAACATGGCTGCTGAAAAGCAACCGAAACGTCGGGAAAGGTGTAAAATTAAATCTAAACCTAAATAGTTCTTAATTTTTTTTATAATTTAACTAGCATAAATATAAGTAAACAGTAACTAGTAAAAGTGTTTAACAATAGTAGTTTAAACGAAATTAAAATCAAATAACTTTATACGAAACATTGAAATTAAATAACTTTATACGGATATAAAGTTATTTAATTTCAATGTATAACATTCGTGTAAACGTAAGACAATATTATATAAATAATTATGTCAAAGCATGATAGCCTAATGGGAAACCATTGGACTGCCACGCAGAGGCCTCGTCAAATCTCTGACTTTTCGCTTGCTTTAAGGGTAAAGGAAAACATCGTGAGGAAACCAGCATGTCTTAGAGTTCTCAATAATGTTCTCAAAGATATGTGAAGTCTGCTAACCCGCTGTGGGCCAGTGTGGTAGACTATGGCCTAACCCTTCTCACACTGGGAAGAGGCCCGTGCCCAGCAGTGGGACAGTTTAATACAGGGTTGATATTATTATAATGATGTGAAATTATTAAAATATACTGTTTGTGCACGTTACAGGCGGACATGAATCTCAACGAAGAAAAGAAGGAGCCGTTAAGAAAATACCCTCGAGACCAGAAGAAGAAAATGTTGGTAGCTTACAAATTCGTCAATACACAGGTTAGTTGCTGTTTCTCCATTTTACTGGCACAGCCGTAGTGAATGCGACTGAGGTGAATTAATTCTTGGGTTTGATTCCCGCATCATTATTATATCAAGCCTTTAAATCCATCAATATTTGGATCTTCTTTTTCTTTCCGTGTGGTTAGTGGCCAACCTGTTGTCAAGAGTTGTTCAAGCCCGTAGGCCTCTGACATGGCTTAACGAATGCTGTCAATTTGGCAACAACCGGGACCGACTTTTTACGTGCCCTCCGAAGCACGGAGACGCTCAGATGAAATACCACTAAGCGGTCACCCATCTATAGACTGACCGCACCCAACGTTGCTTAACCTCGGTAATCGTTTACCGATCAGTGAGTGCAACTGGCTATGAATGGAGTGATTTGGATGACGTGGTGGTTCAGGTGGACGCTTTGCGACTGCCACTGTGTCGAGTGTTGTGGGTTCGATCCCCACACTGTAAAAAGAATTGTGTGATCAACAAATTGTAGTTCCGAGACTGTCTGTTCTTTGTATCCGTTTTATAAATGTTTGTTAAACATGACGTTGGAATTATTATATTATTTTTAAGAAAGAAGAACTGCTTGTACAGTTATTGCAACTCACAAAGGCGAGCGGGTTTTACTTGAAGTTGAACGTGTACATGCACATACGGTCTCGATGGCGTAGTGGTTAGTGTAATTGACTGCCACGCCTGAGGTCGCGGATTCGATTCCCGCACAGGTCAAACATTTGTGTGCATGAACATGGATGTTTGTCTTGGTCTGGGTGTTTCTATGTATAATATGTATGCATTTACAAAAAAAAGAAGTATATATGTATGTTTATCCATCGTCTAGTACCCATAGAACAAGCTCTGCTTAGTTTGGACTAGATGGTGTTGTGTGTATGTGATAGAATATTATTATTATTATAGTGCGGTAGTATGCGTGTTTGACAGAGCGGTCAGTTGCGAGCGACATTATGTGATGATGACATTACGTGTGTTATACACACACATATAAAGCCCGCTCGCTTCGTGAGTTGCAAGAACTATATGAGATATCGAGTTAGAACCCCGGTGTATTTAAGCGTTGCTGGGTATAGTTTCGAATCCATGGCCGGCAAGTATAGCATATCCTCATGCTCTGCCTCTGCAAGCATGTAGATCCGCTGACCTTTCGCCTGATCTTTTTGCGACGATGTCGTATCTATCCAGTCGGTCTACGAGGATAAGGCAATAATAATGCACTTTTGCTTCCTACGCAGATGGCTAAAGATTAACTGACATTGCCCAATTTCAGTCAGTAGGATATTAATTATATTTTATTAGTACAAATGCCTTGCTGACACAGCGGTAGTAAATGCGGCTACTGTGCATAAGGCTTCTGGATCGATTCCCAGGCCAAAAAAAATTCATTAGCAGCACGCTCGGTAGACGGCTCGCCTGCCATGAGCGAACCTTTGCTGTTAACGGGGACAGTGTGACCGTGGGACCTGAAAGCATACCTGGTGAAAAGTGGGCGCTGTACGCTTTAAACTGCTATTTACGGAATATATGTGTCAGACTATACATTGTTATCAGTCACTATTAAAGTATCCATTAAATGTATTACAGGAAGGCCGCTCAAAATTCGAGAAGCCGTCCGATTACGTCACATATCTAAACCAGCCAGAGTTGTCAGTGGGCAAAATGCATGGGTGCCTGGAGAACCTTAGGATATCCCTGACGAACAACCCTCTGTCCTGGATTGAGGAATTCGGCACTAAGGGCATCGAGAGCTTACTGACTACGTTAAATCAGTGCTACACTAAGTAAGTTGATAATATTTACGAATACCTAGTAATAGCGATAGATATCTTGCCTGCATTGGGCACTGCAGGGTGGATCGCTGATGTAGTTTCAGTTCCAGCTACCGACCCACCATTCAAGGCAGTGAGTTGGCACACCGTGGTAGGTTTATTCGGTAGTACCCGGGACGTGCCATCTTTCCCGGCAGAGTCTGACATAACCACTACGCTCCCTTTTTCCCACAGAGAGCCAAGCGTCGATGCAACGTTAAAAAAAAGCATAGCATGTCAACGAAATGACTTAGGATATCCCTGACGAACAATCCCCCGTCGGGATTGAGTGTTTGGCTCTAAGGACATCGAGAGCTTGCTGTCTGCACTAAACCAGCGTTACACCAAGAAAATTGATAATGTTTATGGATAGCTGGTAATAGAGTTAGGGTTACAGAACAAAACACAAAAATACGCATGCGTAAAGGTGGGCCAGCGTGGTGGACTATGATCTAATCCTTCTTACATTGAGAAGAGGCCTGTGTCCAGCAGTGGGACAGTTTATATACAGAGCTGATAATATTATAAAGTTGCTTCGCCATTATCTTGATCGAGAATTTGGGTATGGCAGACAGGTGTATCGATACGTATTAGATGCGCCCTACTACTTTTAAATATGGTCCTCTGGACGTTAGGTTTTCATCTGACACACAGTGCCTACATGACATCTGATTTAAAAATATAGTATTATCGTGATAATACTATATTTTAAAATAACACTCTCATTATAAAAAATGTACACTATTGTTCTCTATCTAATTTGTGCGCTCACTCTCCTAAAATTCGACGATTTTTCTTTACGGTGTGAGCACATAATCTTTGGTTACATCAAACAATTCGATCGATTTGCCACGATCGTGAATGATCGTGCAGGTTTTTAGAGTGCCTTGTTGATTTCTTGTTATTAGTTTACTAAGCGTATTTGTATGTGACCGTAAAGTACCGGTATTGACCGGACTCTGCCTGTCAGAAACATTGCATAGTCTGGGAATGTAGACGGCAATAAGTGGGACCTAAAAAATATAGCTCACTAAATGTGGGTGTTAGACACCTCTTCGGGGATATACAGGCCTAAGCCTTACGTTAGATAAGATTACTTAATAGGTGCTAATAAGTCACATTATACAAAAGAAAGATATTATCGATATTACGCATACATATTTTTGTGATCTCATACACTAACTCAATTACCGTCTATGCTCAAAACAGTAGCAGTGTTAATAAAATGCTGGTAAGGTACGACTGGTTTACCGAAACAAGACCTGATTAATGAATTGTAAATAATTATATAATAAACAGCTATATTCTTGTGGAGACGTTGAAGGATCCACGCAGAGGTCTTGAGTTCAATTCCATGGCTAGCACTTTTCAATTTTCGATGTTATGTGCGTATTAATTCGTCCATCTGTTTACTATTATCATTGTTTGGTAGGGTTAAGGTAACAGGTTAAATAGTTAATTGTTGCTTGCTTGCGAGTCATGGGATTGAACTCTAGTATGTAGCTATACTCTGTCCCAATAGAATTAATATTTTATGTAAACAATCGTTTCATGCCTAATTAAATATAAAGTCGTTTAGAAAATTCAAACTCTCTTTTAAAAGTAGTTAATGAATACAATAAGCCCTATGAAAGGCCTTTTGATAAATAACCATAAATTTATTTTACAGAAAAATATTTTTTGGTAAAAGTCACTAAAAGTTGTTTACCTTTTTCTCCAATTCTATTGGGATAGACATACTTATAATATACTTCTAGTCTTCAGTTTAATAATATAAGTACTTTAAAAGAAAATGTCTTATGTTAATGCTGCCAGTGGACGTGGCTTTTATCGGTAAGTTTGATTTATAAATTGAAATTAATTAGTTAATCTGATATTTATTGAAGCCTCGATTGCCTGTTAAATAATTTAGTTTATTAATATAATTAATAATTTAATCTAAATTTAAAGACATCGTTAATTCCATGAAATTCTATATTTTTATTTTATTTTAGTTTACATTTAAATTAATATAAATATCCCATTTGTAATCATTCCTGTATCACGTGGTAAAATTGTTGTATTAACGTGTCACTTTCACAGCGAAGAAAAACATTGTAAGGAAACCTGCATGTCTGACAGTACTCCATAACGTTCTCGAAGATATCTGCAATCTACTAACCCAACTCAGCATGATAGTCTATGGCCTAATCCTTTTGGAAAACCATGCCCAGCAGTGGGACACTTTATATACAGAGCTGATATTATTATTTAATGTTTGCAGTGATTCCCGCTACGACCGGGTGCAATATGAGTGTATCAGGTGTCTAGCTGCTATTCTGAACAACACAGTGGGCATCCGTACTATGTTCGAGTGCCGGGAGGCGCTGCCAGTATTGGCGCGAAGCCTCGACGCGAGGAAACCACACTGCGCCCTAGAGGCCGCCAAGGTATACAGACATTGATAAGTTTAGAACTCACTGTACTCAGGCACTGTGTTCTTAACATATCGACCCTTCGAAGATGAAATGTAGTATAATCCAAAATACTACTTTTCAGGAGAGCCAAAAACAAAAACTCCGTTTCACTTTTCTCTTTATATTTTTTACTTTATTGTTTTGGTGTACATAGTTTTTAGAGTTCGAAAAATCTCTTATATAACAGATTTGTCCGTCTGTCTGTTTTACAACTTTCGACTCAAGAACCGTAAGAGCTAGAGACTCGCGGTCAACGCCATTTGACTCAGCATAGTTGAAATACCCCTGAAATGACTATGACCTTTGACCTCTCACCTCAAGGTCACGTCGTATCACGTAACCTTTGCATATTACTTGAACCATTTTTGCGAACTCTAAGATTTGCGGCAATTCATTGCCGTTTCTCACTTGTTTTTGTATAGTTATACAGTGTGTTAGAAATAATTTAAGAAACGTACCAAGACTACCTCTACTAGTAGTCATCCTTTCACGTATTAATTAATAAATATAGTTTTAAATCATTTATTGCAAAATGAAAGTAAAAATTAAATAATTTTTAGCTCATATTTGTCGCCCTATTTGAATATAGCTCGAAAAAGCGCGAGATAACCTTAGAGAATATTGACTACGTGTCGAAAACCTAAGACCAGCCTCCCCCCACCCGATTTATTTCTTGTGAAGATGTTGTCTATTTTTTTTTAAATAAAGCTGTTAAATGATGTGCTAAATTTTTACTTCTAAATGATAACTTTTTTGCAAAGAAATGTTTTCTTGTAATAAATATAATAACGCGACATTATCACATTCCAGGTGTTGGCAGTAACATGTCTGATGCCAAACGGCCACGAGAAAGTTCTGGAAGCGATCACCATGGCTGGAGAGTCCAGCCAGAAGCCTCGGTTGCTGCCCATCATTGAGGGTCTGACGGCGAAAACGCCCGAGAGCTTAAAGGTGAGCTCACTCTTCTTGTACTCCTTGTATTATCTGAAAATAATGAACTGCCTCAGTGGCGCAGCGGTAGTGAATGTGACTTCTGTGCAAGAGGTTTCCGGTTCGATTCTCGGTCTACCTAAGTGTTATTGGAGTTATAGAGAAGAGGCTGCATGGAGGTCGAGGAGACACCGGCTCACGTGCTCCTACATTGTAAAAGCGTGAGCAACCAACGGGCGAAACTTCTAAACAGTCCAGAAACGATAAAGGAAGTACAGCACAATTATACTAGACCGCTATTATTTTTCTGGACGGAGCTGAGGTGGTATGAGTAACCGAACAACTCTTCGCGTCGGTAACTTACGCATAACAGCCCAATAGATATGCTGACTAAAAAGATTTTGACTGTCTTATAAATTAGCAAAAAATATTGGACACGTATTTTCTTATGTCCCACAAACTAATAACAACAAAGATACAACGCGTTTAAATTTCGTATTATGTCACTGTTCGGTACAAATTTTATAAGACAATGACGTCACAAGCCCCTTTCCAGAACTTTAATACGTCATATCTTAATAAATTTTTATCATTTTGTTAAAACAAAAAATAGGTGTCCAATATTTTTTGCTCATCTAAAAGATGGACTTAATAGAATGACTTATTTTTAACCCTGACATTATGCCTATTGTGAGGCTAAGTGTGGATAACTCACGTCCAACTAACTAACCCCTGCTAACCACTTTGGGGATTAAGAGTTATGTATGACTAATTATGTTATCAACCACAGACAGGCTGCATGCAACTGATGAATGCCATTATCACGGAGCCGGAAGAATTGGAATTCAGGATGCATTTACGGAGCGAGTTCCTGAGGACTGGACTTTATGATCTTATAGGTAATGTATATACTTATTATATGGTCGAGTAGCATATGGTAAGGGTTCGATTCCCGCTTGCAATAAGAGTCACAAGAATGATTGAATAATCTCAATTCGATTTCGTCACAAAGACGTTAAGACTGCGCCGAGCGTAAGACAGATAATGACAGAGCTCGTGCGGCGCATATTCAAATCGGCGCGCGGCCGCCATAGTCAAATTGTATGGAGGATTTGAAGTGCTTTTTGGTATATATGTATCTTTATTGTCAGCCAATAACTTAAATATTTGGGACGGACAAACTGTAATATAACTATTTATGTTTTGTTTAAGCTGTAAAATTGGATAGATTTCTACTGTTATAATCTAAAAATCACGTAACACGAGTTTACGATTTCGCATTTATGCGCAAATTTTTTTGAAAATTTACATAATTTTGTAGGCGTAAATATTAATTATTTTAAGTTTTTTACACGGAGTAATTGTAAACACATTTATTTTTATAGTAAATGTATATTTTATATTTGTATTAAACAAAAAGTTTTGATTTTATTCACTTAACTGTGACCGCCTGTTTTGGCACATTTTGCTCGGCGCAGTCTTAAGTGATATGGCATGCATATGGCTTAACGTTCTTAAGTCATAAAGAGGAAGTTCTTGAGAACTGGAATTTATGATCTTATAGGTAATGTATATACTTGTTATATATCATAAATAAATATCGATACTCCAGTGTTAAGGGTTCGATTCCCAAGAACAACAATCATGTTTGAGTCGATCACAGCTTTAATTTCGTTTTCAGTCAGGAAATAATACTGTACGGATGGCGTAGTGATTTGATTGGTCGCTACGCCACTGCCACCGCCCACTGTCCCTAGTCTGGGTGTTCTTTGGACAGGTATTATTCCTAATGCTGTCTTTAAAAAATCTGAATAAAAATAATAAACCTTTATTTTTTCGTTCAATATAATTCTACTTAATCTCTAATACTCCATTAGTAACATATAATATAGAAAGGATTGCTATATAAGTATGTTGTTTTCACAGATGAACTGCGCGCGGGCGCGGAAGGTTCTCGTCAGATTCAAATGAATGTGTTTGACACGTACGCCGCCGCAGACCAGGATGAGTTCTTAGCTAAATTCGACGACGTACGGTGAGTGTTACACTTATCCCTACAATATTATACATACATGCTAAAAATTGTTGGTTTGTCCACCTTTCACGGGACACTGGAGCGACAGAATGACGTGATTTTCTTCATTGAGACAGGTTATAAGCCTGAGAGTGATATATTATATATCATATACGCAGCGACAGTAAGTGCAATCTCGGGTTCGAATCCCGAAAACAAAAAGTTATTGAGTTTTCTCCCAAGAAATCTCAATAGCAGCCCGGAAGTAAGAAGTTGGCGGTGTTGCATACCTCTGTGCTTCGGACAGCAGGTAAAGCCGTTGGTCCTACCAGTCGTGTCGTGTCAGATTGCCCTTTCATAGGATCGTGAGAGTTAGGGAACAGAGATTGTACTTGTGTACAAGTATCTGTTCAGACGGCCAGTCTCAGTTAATATTGGCCGTCTGAGCTCCTAAGCGAAACGCAACGCTCACCCATCCTACACCACCCGTCACCATATAAGCGCTTATAGCCAGTTGCACTCACTGATCGGTAAACGATTAGCGAGGTTAAGCAACGTTGGGTGCGGTCAGTCTATAGATGGGTGACTGCTTAGTGGTATTTCATTTGAGCGTCTCCGGGCTTCAGAGGGCACGTAAAAAGTCGGTCCCGGTTGTTGTCAAATTGACAGCACTCGTTTAGCCATGTCAGAGGCCTACGGGCGGCTTGAACAACTCTTGACAACAGGTTGGCCACTAACCACACGAAAAGAAGAAGAAAACCATATAATAACCCCCAGCTCAGTCAAATCCACTAAAAGCTTAATAATTCTAAGTAATATGATACCATGTATTTTTTGTTTTCCAGGGTGGACTTCCACGACGTGAACGAATGCTTCGAGCTGGTGAAGAACCTTGTGATGGACACTCCGGCGGAGCCCTACCTACTCTCCATACTGCAACACCTACTCTTCATCAGGGATGATGAGCTCATCAGGTCAGTTTCACTAGTTTCACACCCGCCCCGAATTCAACGGGGTGAAAGATAGTATATAAGGTTTATTAAAAGTATTAATAACCTTTCACCCATTACTTTTTTATACCACGAACTTAACAACTTTTGTTCTACCACGTTTTGTAATTCAATATGAAGGTTCCCATACAAAAAAACTAATATTGAAATTGATTGCTCTAATTGCACGACTAAAGGTGCTGATAGACTTGAGCATGCACTTGTAATGAGCATTCTAGCGAATGTTACATTACAGAAAAATAAACGGGAGCGTTTTAGCGAGCGTTCTAGCGAAAGGACAGTAAATTTGCGTCGAGCTTTTTGCCGAGCGTGAGCAAGTCTGACATCATCATGAAAAATATTTTTTGACAAGCTTTGACTAGGGCGTTCGCTAGAATGATCGTGAAAATGTTCGTAGCGACGTTTGGCTCTACGCTTGGCTCAGTTCGACAGTGTAACACTGAATTAATTAATATGTGTATGGTTTTTGATTATTTTTCATGTGAACTTCAATTATAACTAAAGCATGTTTAAATAATTTAATATAAAAGTATATAAATGTGTAATACAATCTAATCAATATTGCATACCAATTAGCAGAATATAGCTGCACTAAATTTATATTTGTTCAATACTGATAAAACTATGAAATCACCACTGTATCAATCTATATTCGCAATAAACTATTTGAAGTTGAATTTAAAAAGGGCGAATGCTCGATGTTCTGTTACAAGTCAATGCTCAAGTCTATCAGCACCATAAGACTTAAGACTACACATGGAAACAAAAGAAAGTAACGCCAATTTTTAACTTGTTAAGATGTGATTTTTTTGGAATAAGTATTGAGTTTTGTAGAAAGACCTATGTATTTGAATGTTGTGGTCTGCTTTGACTGCACGGATGGCGTAGTGGTTGATGTGGTCGCCTCGCCACTGCCACTGCGCCGAGTGTTATGGGTTCGTATCTCACACGAACTGAAATTTGTGTGATCCACAAATGGTTGTTCCAAGTCTGGATGTTCTTCGTGTCCGTTGTTTGTAAAGTACCCTGCAATACAGGAATTATTCCTAGAGAGGGAAACGTCTATAAAAAGAAATTGAAGGTGTAACACTACACAAAACTTATACTAATTTGTCTGTGCAATTTTGTAAATGTTGTTTTGTCGAAGATCCTTAATAAATAAATAAATTATATTATGTTATATACTAATCAATACTTTGTTCCAGACCCGCGTATTACAAGTTGATAGAAGAATGCATCACACAGATAGTGCTACACAAGAACGGTTATGACCCAGACTTCAGACTGACTCAGCGGTTCAATATAGATGTACAACCTCTTATAGATGGCCTAATAGGTAAGGAGATACTATACACGTATGTATTTTTGACTACCGGGGTTCAATACTCGGCAGTATAAGCTGCCTTTACAGTTGCGAACACATTTAACTTCCAAAGTGTTTGTGATTAATAGCTATTAACATTAGCCTTTGTTATTGTTGTAGAAGTTTCTTTTTTTAGAATAAGGTACGATAGATATATCGCACCCTTAATGAAACAGAGACTTATCTCAGTATTTTGGATTAAACAAATTTGAACTCTATTGCAAAGATTTAACACAAATATAATATTAGAATTTAACATATACAATTAGAGTTCAAATTGCCTTACTTTCAAATTTCGAGTTAAGTCGCTGTTTTATTAAGAGTGCGATATATGATAGAGATAGATTGACATTGTCATTATTTTGTACAAATATCTCTTATAACAAATACTTAAAGAAAAACAGCTGCGATCGTAAGGTTCGATTTTTAGGTCGGACATTGGATGTCTTTGTTACAAAATAGGGTAGTAACCTTTGTTTGAAGGAACTATTTCTAGTTTGAGATGTGTCGTTTGTGAATACCTATGTCTATGATCACTATAATAAGATCATCAAGAAATAGGTTAGTTGGTTATGTTCATATTTGTACATTATTTTATACACAAGAGCAAATAGTAATCAAAACAAATCTGTTTGTGAAAACAGTATCAAAATTTATAGCAAATTATGTTAGAAATTAATATTTTAGTATGTAACTTAATGTTTTTGTGGTTAAGCAGTATAAAAGGATTGCTGTGGGTTTGAATCACGGATCAGGGTAACATATAGTAATTGGGCATTTCTGCCAAGAAATTCTTAATAGCAGATCTGAGATAGGAAGTTAGTAGTGTTGCATACCCTTGTGCCTTGCAAAGCACGTAAAGCTGTTGTAGCGACTGATTTCTCTCCGGTCGTGTCGGATTGCCGTTCCTTTGGGTTATGAGTGTTAGGTTGTGTACTATAATATCTTCTACGCAGACGGCCAGTCTTCGTTAAGATTGGTTTCCGTGACCGAAATTTTAGTGATACTGCAATAATAATAATAATACTTAATAATAATAATAGTTTATTGTTTCTCTCTCACATAGATACATAATAATATAATAATAATAATAATAAGAGATTACACAAAAGAAACTTAATCTAGACATATACATAAACGCAACTATGTGAGAGACTGGTATCTGTACTAGGCTCGACCTGTATGACAGATTACCAGCCTCTCCAGGCACTGGACTCGTGCAGTACTGGCATGTCAGGTAAGTGTTCCGGTGGGCGTGTGTACCTAACCATTACTACCAATTGCAATTGGCAGTATGTATACTGTGTAAGTTATGAAAGAGAGTGTGTGTGTGTGTGTGTGTGTGTGTGTGTGTGTGTGTGTGTGCAATAACATGGACAAGGTTCTCAAAATACATTATTCTGTAGAAAAATCTCGTGCGGAGGAGGAGAAGAAAGTGGAGGAGCTGCGAAGTAAGCTGGAGGCCGCCATCGCAGCCCGGCAGGAGGCGGAGGCGCGCGCCGCGCACCTGGAGGAGCGGCTCAGGGGCGCCGCCGCCGCGCCCGCCGGCATCACGCACGGCAGCATCGCCGCCATCGCCAAGGTCTGCTCATGCACTCTCACCTTACCAGTAACGCCGACACACTCCGAAACTGAATGAAGCCAAAGAAGTGTGTCAGGATCCTAGCAAATGGAAATCCATAGTCTCTGCCTACCCTATCTGGGAAACAGGCGTGAATCTATGAATGTATGTATGTAACGCCGACAGCTTGGCTGAGTGTATTCTCAGTGACAGGACGCAAAGATTCCACAGCGCTAATCTAGCCCAGCCTATCTGCGATGGCGCACGCTTTCTGTCCATTCTGACGAAATACAGATATATTATAATGTACAGTTAATCCTTAACATAACGCGATTACACACAATTTGCATTGATACGCAAATTACTTGCTTTGATACGCAAGGTACTTGTTCTGATACGCAAGTTACTTCCTTTGATACGCAAGTTAATTGCTATGATGTGCAAGTTACTTGCTTTGATACGCAAGTTACTTGCTTAGATATGCAAGTTACTTGCTTTGATCTATAATCTCGTCACATACAAGCTGTACTATTGATTCAAGTTGCGTACTAGTCGTATGATTATTGAAAATGTACAGGGTTAAATGCAAAATACTAATAACCTTTTACCAGTGTCTTGGTTACTTCATACTGAATAACTTTTTAAAAACTTAATGCTTTCGTCGCTAAACATATTCTATAAGATAAAAAACATCAAACAAGCCAATATCAATTCTATGTATGCAACTTTATGTTGCATCTATGTACAATTAGGTGCACATCTTATCTGCGTCCGTTTGAGATGATGATAAGAGGTTTGCAATTTTAAAATATTTTTTTTATGTACTACACCATACTGAAATATTGGAGATGACTAAATCGGCACCATAGAAAGCGACATAAATAAAAACAAAACAATCGAATATTGATTTATTATTCGTTACTATATTTTATTCGAATAACTATCGAATATTTTGTGTTATAGGCTATAGGCAGTCCAGGCGGTCCCGCGCCGCCTCCCCCGCCACCAATGCCTGGAGGTAAGTCCAACTTATTTATATATTCGATCACCTCATTATTATAATAATTACTAATTAAATATTATATACATGTTATGGACAAACTCTGAGATTTTAAAACTGATATTATGGTAGTAATAGTGTATCGTGATGATAAATAATTAAGAGGTAAAGTGGTCAGCGTTTAGTCCATACAAACATAAACACCTATCTTCTCCCTAAATAGTAACACTACAGCATAAAAAGGGTATTTTATATCTACCACAGCCATTTGCCTACATATTACATTTTTCTTAATATTATTATATAGCAAAAAATACCAAACTTGTTTGGTTTTACTGCTGTTTCAAGACCTCTAGCAAACAAATATGACTAGACTAAAATAATAATACAGGAATAGCCAAAATCCTTCTCATGTTGTCTATGAAAAATTATAGAAAACTGGTTAATTTTTGAAAACCCCTTCTTCAAAACAGGAGAATAAGATAATCAGTCTGAACTATAGTTATCTCTTTTACACATTGATATTTCGTTCAAGCCAAGCACGACAGCTATAGATCTGAAAACCTTTTCTATAAATGTTATGATAACCAGTATTACTTCTCAAGCCATCAATAATATCTCCTACATACATTTAAATAGCTACCCTTAAAAATAATTTAAAAAAAAATATAATGCAGACTTTGTCCTAACATTAACAAATAACAAAAATAAAATGTCTTTCAACATCATCTCTCTTTGTCACTCATCGCATGACGACTATATTCTATCTCTTTCTGGTATAGGGGCTGGTCCACCGCCGCCGCCGCCTCCAATGCCTAACCAAGGTTTGTATTTATGTGTTAATTAAATAAATGTAATTAATCAGAGAGACGAAAATAACTTAAGAAAAAAATTATTTAAGAAATAACTAATATTGATAATTATATCGGTGATAAACCGATATAATTATCAATATTAGTTATTTCTTATGACAAAATAGGTCAAATTTGAAAAACAACTATAATATTATATTAATATCAGTCCTGTATATAAACTGTTCCACTGCTGGGCACGGGCCTCTTCTCAGTGTGAAAGGCTTAGGGTTATGCCGTACACCATTCTGGTGGTACAGGTTAGCAGATTTCACATATCTTAGAAAACATTATTGAGAACTCTCAAATATGTAGGGACAGTTTAATACATGTCTGATATTATTAACCTTTGAGTCTTCGTCGAAGAGGTTAATGAAAACACTTTGTGGGTCTGTGTGTCTGTCTGTTAGTGACAAGCATAGCTCCGGAACCACTAGACCGATTGACTTGTAACTTGGTGTGCAGACACCTTGGGGTCATCCCTCGGTCGAGTTTGAATATAGGCCCTGTGAGTCAAAAGACCCCCGAGACATAGAGGTCACAAGGTCACATGTGTTTTAAATGCTTTTACATTTAAGACGAAGGGGTTGAATCCTGAGTTTTTACACCCATCTCGTTATTATTGATTGCCGAAGCATTTGTCCAGCAACGGAACATCACGGACTTATAATTATTTTGCTTTATAGTAAATTCTGTCTATAAATTTATGTCCCTCGGGAACAGTCCCCTTTTTTCCAGATGAAAGGTACCTATGTCCTTTTCTATTACCCTGACAAAGTGTATGCAAAATTTTATGCACATCGGTCAAGTAGTTATGGCGTGAAGACGTAACTAACCAACAAACAAACTCACATTCGCATTTAAAATATTAGTTAGGATAGTCACAGAAAAGCTTTCAACGATGTTCGTTTTGCTCTCTGGTTAATTATGTTACATGCTGTTTGATATTAAGCTTAAAGCGTAATACCACGTCATAGCATGCAACATTGTCACACTTTCTAAGAATACCGTGCGGCATTATGCGACATGACAATGCCAAGTATTAAATATGACGCTTATACCTACCTTATGTTCTCTATCGATGGTACTTTTGATGTAAGTATAAATTTAACTGCCGCATATTTGTGGCATGCAACATAAGTTTGCACAACGCGGCGTAACATGCCATATTGCTGCACGATATTGTCACGGCCAAGCATGTTATATTAGCCAATTTGTGGCATACATTGCATGATGCATGTAGCAAATAGTTGTCATGAATTGCATGCGATATTATGTTGTGGCAATCTTAAATTTAGCTTTTGTATATTTGTGTTCGCAAAATATTAAAGTAGTCAATTGTTTGACTTTCTACACGTTTAATTTTTATTATATTTATTATTTTAAAAGACAATTTCCCGCATTGGGAAATTATCCTATGTCGCGTGGGACTTTACAGACATTAAAACACAGACTTGGCACCACCATTTGTGGATCACACAAATTTTTGTCCCGTGATCGAACCCACAACACTCAGTGCAGTGGCAGCAGTGGCGTAGCGTAGTGGGGGTGGCAGGGGCGGCACTTTTAGGGGGCGGCAAAATTTTATAATAAATAATAATAATATCTCTAAATATTTTAACAGTTTTACAATTAACGAGAGGAATGGGCAGATGTACAAAACATATTACTGATAACCATTTATTCCGAAAAGTTCTTTAGAATTACTGTATATAATAGTCGTTTAAATTGAAACACCTAAATAAGAGGACTGCAAAATTTTCTTCCGCCCCGGGCGGCTGACACTCACGCTACGCCACTGAGTGGCAGTGACGAGCCGACCACTTAAACTTGTGTAAAATGACAATTTTAGACTACTTTTCAAATCTGTTATATAGAAATTAAATGTTAAAGGAGAAATTATTAAAACGAGTACAAATATAATTATATTCCATCTATGATACACTTTTATTTTAATCTATACAGTGTAGGTATTAAAAACATCTTTAGATCCGGATGTGCATGCATACCTTAAGCAGTATTATTTGTAGGTGGTAAGGAAGATATTTCTATCTCACTTGCACGCATGTAAACAAACACTATATCTATCTCTTTCTCGGTGTGTGCTTCTAGGTGCAAGTGGAGCACCACCCCCACCGCCTATGCCTTCAAGTAAGTGATGACTTATACTCGTTTTGTTTAGGTATTTAACTAAAGGTAAACAATCTTGATGTTTTTCTTTAATCTTTTTATTTAGAAACTCAGTTTAAAAATAAAATGCTGCTAAAGATCAACGTAAATTGAACAATGACGATTACTAAATCAATGGAACCGCTAGTTTAAGCAGTAGTTTATTTGTTTAATATGTGTTTGTGTAAAAAGTCACATCAAGATTGTTTAACTTTATTTAAATACCTAAACAAACCGAGTATAGTTAAGTCTACTGTCGAATAAGACTTTTTTGGACGTGGGCGAACGCATCCCTTTCCGCGGCAAAAAGGAGGCGGAGAGGTTATGTCGGGCTTACCCGGGGAAAGATAGACACTCTTGCGTCCTACCGACAAAACTTACCATTGAAATGAAACTACCTTATATGGATTTTACTAAATTTTTTACTAAACAACGCGATAAATGCCGTGTAAAGTAGTTTAAACTCGATGAGTAAAATTTTCCTATACGCTAGACAATATTATGTAAACCTATCACCTCCGGCTTTGAATGGTGGATTGTAGAAAAATGCCTATGTTTTTTTTAACTTGAGGGTATGCATTGACGCTTTCCTCTCCGAGTAAAAAGGAGGAAGTGTATCTCGGGCTCACCTGGGAACAGACGCCACGTCCCGGGTACTACCGACTAAACCTACCACGGTGTGCTTAGTCCTGCTTTAAATGATGGGTAGGTCATTGGAACTGGCAATACATCAGCGACTGTAGATTAAAGCTCGGGTTATAGTTTATAAAATATGTAAATTAAGTTTTGTTATTGGTAAAGTAGTTAGTTATTTAGTAGTAGATATATTATCTATGATATTAGTATGTAAGCTTGCTCGTATTTACACGGAAATAGTGAATAAGCTCAGTAAGCCCATACATGTTTTGTTATATCGTATATATTGAAATTAAACTGCTATATACGGTTTTTATCGCGTTGTTTATTAGACACTTTATTACAAATTTTTGAAAATTGTTACACTACTACTACTATTAAAGTTTACTAAGTTTTAAGCTAATTAAATTATTATTAAACTATTTAGATTTAATTTATTTTTACACTTTCCCCGACGTTTCGGTTGCTTTTCAGCATCCATGGTCACGGGGAGACTCTAAATCAGTTTAATAGTAGTAGTAGTGTAACAATTTTCAAAATTATGTAATAAAGTGTCAAATAAACATCGCGATAAAATCCGTATATAGCAGTTTAATTTCAATGAATAATATTCGCGTAAATAGAAGACAATATCGTATATAGTTTTCTAGGTTAGGTAATGCACTGCGGTTGGGTTGACCCCTGCGATTATCCCTAATGTGGATACGTAATTTTTGGTTAAATTTAATATTTAATAGAGTAAAAAAGCAAAAAGCTGAATAAGGCTATTTTTTACTGTTAGGTCCCAAATAAAGTGTATTCATTTGGCGTAAATCTATATTCAATTCGGATTAGGTTTAGAATATAATAGAATAATATGCTGCATAAGCTGAATGAATTACGAACCTGTTTTGTTTTCTGCTTTAACGTCTACAGTTTTCTGACATAGAAAATATATATACAGATTTGGTTTATCTTTAGCAAAGATTACAACAATAGGGTGAGACACGTGCTTATTCGCTCTTTCATTTATCTGTTTTACTTCAACTATATATGTATATTATATGGTTACCAGTAATTTACCATTGAAACTAATGTAATCAAGCTAGATGTTATTTAATAATAATCTTCATTTGTCATTATTAGGGTTACATAGAAACATGTTAATAATATACATAATACATGCCTTGAATGTCAGTGTGTACATTATGTAAACACAGCACTGGAACGTTGTCTATACAAATGATACCGAACAATTTCTTAAAGAGCATCAATTGTCTCCATGACTTTTGCCTGAATCTATTCCTCTATATCCTTATACTACGACCATTACTTGACGGCAAAGCTATGCTTTTTTCTTTTTTATACTACTAAACTGGCAAACGAGCATACGGCCTACCTGATGGTAAGTGGTCACCGTAGCCTATCGACGCCTACAACACCAGAGGCATCACTGGCGTGGTGCCGACCCTGTAAAAACCTTTTAACACAGTTTTTGAAGAACTCCATACTGTAGTCTTGTGGGAAAGCCTCGGCAGGGCTTTTTCGGATATCTATAAAGTTAATTATTAACGTAGTGTGTATTCCAGTAGGTGGAGGGCCGCCACCGCCTCCGCCGCCGCCGATGCCGGGCGGAATGCGAGGTCCACCCCCTCCTCCAATGCCGGGCGGTGCTGGTCCTCCTCCCCCGCCGCCTATGATGGGAGGCCCAAGACCGCCGCCACCGCCTGGAGGACTTGCGCCTAGAATGGTAAGTATTATATATTATTATTATTAAAAAAGACAACTTTCGCACTGGGATTGAATCCTGTGGCGCAGGGGACTTTTACAGACATTTAAAGTTGTTTGAATGTTTGTAATAGTCCGTCTGTGTGTTGTGAGTATTCTTTGTGTTTGTTAGGACACAAAGAACACTCAGACACGGAACAAATTTTAGTGGACTACATAATGTTTGTTTTGTGTGGAATTCGAACCCACAATACTCGGCGCAGTGCCAGTAGCGAGGCAACAACTTAAACCTTATATGCGATCTAATATACTTTGACTGCACGGATTGCATTTGACTGCATGTCTACTGTATTTTAACTAACTTGTGACATGTCAATTTATCTGTATAGACATAGATAAAATACAGTTTTAGTTTAAATAACTTAGCAATGGTGACTACAGTTTTTTTTAATTATAATTAATAACACTTAAATACGTTAATAGCTCTTCTTCTCTCTTAGCCTTTATTATTCCCAAGTCACTTGGGATCGGCGTTTCAGGTCTAACCGGATTTGACTGGATATTAGTTTTTACACGGAGCGGCTGCCACCTGACCTCCGCAACCCGAAGGCTAACGATACCCTAAGGCTAGACCAGTGTCAGGATATTAGAGGGTACTGACTTTCCCAATAACGACTGCCATAGATGTTCATGGCAGCCGGGACCGACGGCTTAACGTGCTCTCCGAGGCACGGAGCAGGCGATAATTGTCAATTAATACGCACATAATTTCGAAAAGTCATATAACTTCCGAAAGTCAGATGTGCGCGACGTGGGTTCGAACCCGAGACCCTCTGCATTGCAGTCTGTTGGTCTCCCCACTGAGCTATCGCTGCTACTATAATACTAAATACGTTAATAGCTACTAAAAGGGTTGACAAACAAAGTAGAACGTGGTCCTGAACTGTTAAGTCCTTGACTATATCCTAATTCCTAAATAATAATATAAATAAGATTGTGAGTTTGTTACGCTTTCACGCCCTGACTTCTCGATCATATAATTTCGCATACATGTTGTCAAGGGTACAGAAAAAGACATAGGGTAACTTTAATCCAGAAAAATACTGTCTTTGGACCTTCAGGACGAAGCTTATAGACAAAATATTCATTAACGCGAGTGAAGACGCAAGCATAAAAAAGCAGCTAGCAAATAAATAAATTTACAACATGTTTTTCCATCCCAGCCTGCGCCAGACGTGATCCTACCACACGGACTCAAACCCAAGAAGAAGTATGAGCTGGAGGGACCCCTGAAACGTGCCAACTGGAAGACTATCGTGCCACAGAAGATGTCAGAGAAAGCCTTCTGGGTTAAAGTAAGAATTTTTATTATACATATCTAGGAGTACTGCTGGCCATAAGTTTGCCAATTGAGGTTTTAGGAATGATTCCTATAGTATCAAGCCTATTATCTAATAGACTGCGATTTAAAAGAGTGGTCGTGAGTTTCTTGCAGGTTTCTTGTCATAGGTTCAACCCTTTGCTTAAACCTAACAACTAACCCAAATGTAGCTTTAGTAACTTGGTAAACTCACTAACCTATATTTTTTTGACGTTCATTGGTGTTACTTTGTGACCTAAATTAATCAATGATTTTTGACTTTGACTTTGAAGAGGTAGGCACGGATTTGTTAGAGAGAGTCTTAAAACAATATTAATAGAAGAAAATGAAGAAAAACACTATGCATTGTAATATTTCCAAAGCTTAAATTGAGAAAGTAAGATAAGCAGAGATTACTAAGAGACTCTTAATTGACATGTTATACTAGATCGGGCATGATGTCCCCTGCTTTGTCGTCAGGGACTAGGTCCCCCAATTGAGTGTGTAAAATTTTTAATTTTTTTAGACTTGTGTAAATTGTAAAAATTGAAATTTTATGTTTGTAAATTTTTATTGTATGTGTTTTAAAAATTAATATTTTGTGTTTGTGAATTCGTCTTGCGAATTTGTCCTGTATGTGTGATGGTTGTGTGGGACCCGCCACGTCCATCAGCGGGTCGAACCTTTGGCGGGTCGCGATTTGAGTGCGAGAGTGATCCGCGCGGCCTCGCCATAAAGGTGTGAGGAACACCGCGGTAGTTTTAGTCGGTTTAGCCCAAATTTCCATCTTAGGGGCTGGATCCCGACATATCCCCATCGCCCGCCCCAAAACCGGCGATGGCGAATGCGATTTGCACATTTCCAAGCGTCAAAAAAAAAAGACGAGCTTAATATTAAAATTATTATCATTTAGAAAGCACATACATTTGCATGTTTGACCCGACAGAGTATTTTGAGACAATCTGTAACACCTGATTGTACACATGTTGAGTGAAATAAATTTATCTTAATCTTTTTTTTTATACAACTAAGGTGGCAAACATGCATACAGCTCACCTGATGGTAAGTGGTCACCGTAGCCTATAGACGCCTGCAATACCAGAGGCATCACGTGCGCGTTGCCGACTCTTTAGGTAAAAAAGGAAGTGGAAAGGAGAAGGAGAAAACCATGTAGTATATGTGGTATCAATTAATGTGATAACACTTGCGCCACTTTGTATATAGTAAAAATGCAAATATACGTTCAAATAGTATTTAAATTTCAGTGTATAACAATTTTATAGACAAAAAGATTGTTGACTTTGACATAAGAACTCATCTCTGAAGATAAGGATTCACGTTGCTATATCTTTATCCCCAGGTACAGGAAGACAAGCTAGCGTCCCCAGATATCCTGACCGGTTTAGCGGCTAAATTCTCCAGCAAACCGGTCGCGAAGAAGAATGAGGATGCTGTCGACAAGTAAGTCTTATTGTCACTACGTACACGGGTACCTCGTGTCAATATATTATAATTGCGCCTTGTTTTCGTTCTGTGTACACTCGGCCAAAAATGTGATCTACCACCGTACGGTTGAGGTTCATTTGAACCTCATGAAACAACAAGGTCGATTTCCCCTTGCAATAATATTATGAGAGTGACCATTGCTCTATAATGTATTATATTTACGCCATGCCGTGTGTCAAGTTAGAAAAGTCAACATTAGCGATAATTAGATCTCACAGAAACTTGTCGAAAGTGGTAGACCACTTTCTTGTTCGACTGTTCATCAAAGTCTATGCTCCTATCTTAACATAGAAATCTTTAAAATATTATGTAAGCACTAATAGGGTAGGAAGGGGTTCTTTGCTTGGCTTATTTTTTGATATCGTAGGCGACAAGGTGTTTGAATTGCGTTAACTTTAGCAATATTTATTCATGTACTTTTCGTATAATAATAATAATAAGTTCACTTATTTTCTCACCACAATATAAACATGATTTACATCTAGGTTTATTATGTATTGTAGGGAGACTGATACCTAAGTTAGGCTCGATGCCTGTATTTCAAGACACCAGGTGTCTCCACCCCTTATGCATTACATCTTATTATGTACTCTATAGCGAAATCCTGCGGTAAGAATAATTAATAATTGTATTAATATACTTTTTGTAAATTTAAATTAACATACATAATTATTATGACAACGCTACTTGTCGATGCTCGAAAGCGGACAACATGTTAAGGGGCTACCCGATTTTTTGTGAGATAATATCAATGCTTACGTAAGCATAGGAGGGGCATCTGGGCGTTGCTTACTTGCAGAAGAATGTTTAAAATCCTGCTAGAGTCTAACTCTTAAATATGACTTATTGCTTGAGTGCTTAATGAGTGGTAACTGGCGAGATATTTGCGGCTTCTTACAGATCTGATTAGTTTAGTAAATAATATTGTAAACTTGGTGATTGAAAAAGTTGCAGCTAGTGTACTGTCTGTTCTTCTCATAGAAAGCTGGAAGTTCTATGTTTCTGACTTTAGGGTAATTAAAAGTTATATGTTAATACCACACATTTTCTTTAGTAATCATTTTTTTACTTGTACGAAATATGTATAGGTACTATCACTAGGCATACTTATAAACCGTTCTCAAATATTTAAGACTAGCTAAGTTTATTAAGCCATTAATCAGAAATAAAACTCCTATAAACATTACTCAACTGCTGCCGGTGCTACTTAACTGTTATTTAACTGTTAGTTAAATAGCAGTTAAGTAGCACCGGTTTCAGGTTCTTGATCAATGAATAACTTGATCAACGGCCTCTTGGTCTAGAGTTAATCATTGATCAAAAGTTAATCATTGATCATGAACTTGAGAACTGTTCAGTTGAGAGATAGCTAAGTCTTACTTAACAAAATTTTATTAGTAGGTCTGATATTATACCAGTTCTATAGCCATTATGTTATCCACAGGGTCCACACGATGAAGAAAGTGAAGGACCTCAAGGTGCTAGACAGTAAAGCGGCGCAGAATTTATCCATCCTGTTGGGCGGCTCGCTCAAACACATGTCGTATGAACACATACGGACCTGCATACTGCGGTGCGACACCACTGTACTCACTGCCAACGTACTCGATCTGCTTATACAGGTAATTTAATATCACGCTTCTTATATTTACGAGAAGTAGGCAGAGGTCTGGTAAAGTCAGCAATATAAGACGATACTAGAAAATTTCGATCGCCTCTATCTATCAAAATAGGGTAGTTTCCTATGTTTGTTATTTTACACACTAGAACAAATAGCAATCCAAGGAAATCTTTTTGTGTAAATAGTATCGAAATTGAATCCTAAATAAGCAAGTAATTAATATTTTAAAATTTGTATATATATAACAAAAAGTGCAGTCGTGGTAGGAATTTCTCGCTATATTTCACGTATAGCTGCGGTTAAAGCGGTTACGTCATAGTTTGTATCGTGCATCATTTTTCTGTCATTTGACAGTGTTACCCCTGCCACCAGATTTAAAAACTCTTATATTTTGCCTCTTCTTTAATTTTAGTAATTTACTGGGTATCCAGCTGGTGGTACAAACAAACCATCTTCTGTATTGATATTTAATATAATAAATATTACCTATGTTAAGACAGAATGTAAATAATCGGCAGGATCGCGATTGCATGTGTAAGTGATTCGCGCGGCCCCGCCAACTCTGGTTATGTCGAGGAACACCGTGGTAGGTTTAGTCGGTATTACTGGGATGTCGCCATCTCATCCCCGGTGAGTCCGACATAACCTCTCCGTCGCTCCGCGGAGAGGTATGCGTCAATGCACGTAAAAGAAAAAGAATGGAATGTAAAAATAATAAATATATTATTTTATACCAAAGCACAAATCATACTATTAAATCTATAATTAGGCACAGAAAACAGCAAAATTTTACTTAATTAAATTTAATTTAAAAAAAATATTTTTGTCTTTGAGCTTTACAGACCGTGTCTTAACTCTGTCGACTGAGCTATTCTCACACATCAGGGTCCATCAGGGTCTGAAATATGCCACTGTGTATTTTTATTATTATTATTTTCAGCTTGTATCGTCCCACTACAGAGCAAAGTTTTTTAAATAGATTACTAGCAATATGGGTTTCAAATTACTAGTATTATTGTTTGCCCCTCCAGCTAAGCTAAAATGCTTGTATTAGGAGTGGGTTCGCGTCAGTAGTGCAATGGGTAGGATTCGAACCCGTGACCTCTCGATCGCCTTATCCATTGGGCTACCGCCGCTTCAAACATGGTACATTTGTTCCAGTACCTCCCGCCAGCCGACCAGCTGAAGAAGCTAGCCGAGTTAAAGGTGAACAGCGAGGAGTTGACGGAGGCGGAGCAGTTCGGCGCCACCGTGGCCGACGTGCGCCGCCTCGTGCCGCGCCTGCGCAGCCTCGCCTTCCGCGAACACTACGCCGAGACCATCTCCGAAGTCAAACCGGTCACTATGCCAACAGATCCTAACGTACATCAGATGCAAACGTACATGAGATACAAAAATACATGAGATACAAATATACATGAGATACTAAAATACATGAAATACAAACATACATGAGATACAATTTTTTATGAACGCATAGCCATAATGTTAGATACAAATTGTTTGCGGCTGATACTTAAAGTAGGTATAACCTGTGCCATAAGAAGCAGTAGAACATAGAACACAGAAGGAAGGAGGTGTCCATTACCCTTATGTCCTCCAGACCAAATGAAGGGACCTAAGGATGCGAAGGTTACGAAAGGGAGTAACTATAGCGAATAGAGTGTCGCCGCGATGCGGAGACACATCGACCTACATCTGCAAAAGTATAATAATGTAATGTCCTCCAGACTGAATTTCGGTCATGTCAGCTAATCTAGAGACTGACCATCCGCGCAGGAGATATTGTACTGCCGTCATAAGCTAAAATTCGTATCTGTCTGTATTTTATATTTAATACAAGCTTTTGCCCGCCGCTTCGCCCGCGTAAATGTAGGTTAGGTTATGTTAGCAACAATACTTTATTTTTAAATAGCCTATGTTACTCGGTGACTACTGATTATATAGATTTCTAATGGTGAAAGAATTTTTGAAATCCCTTGAGTATTTTTTTAGTTAAACCCTTACAAACAAACAAAGTATAAAATCTTTCCTCTTTATAATATTAGTATAAATAAAGCATATATCAAGCACACAAACTGATACATCTGTCTCTCTATTTGCCAACAGGACATAGTGTCAGGCACTGCGGCGTGCGAGGAAGTCAAGTCCAGTGAGAAGTTCGCCAAGATATTGGAACTGTTGTTGTTGTTGGGTAACTACATGAACTCCGGCTCCAACAACGCCGGCGCTTATGGGTTCGAGATCAGCTTCTTAACTAAGGTAAGGAATCTATTAGGCTCTAACCCCTGCAGACATTGCTTTCTGATAATTGGCGCTCAGTGGTGGTATATATTTTTTATCTTTCACCTTATTTTATGCAGATTTCTTTGTGTATAATTTAAATAGCTGTGCTTCGTTCCCAAGGGCCACAGCGCGATGTTATATAATAAAACGCTAAATATTTTAATAAAATATTTAGTGTTTTAGTATCGTTCCAGAGATAAGTACGTGCAAACAAAAAAAAACGCGTCATCTCTGTTACTATAGATTTGACTCGGCGGCGGAGCGGCAGTGAATATGATGGTCTTGTGTCGGGTTCGATTCCTGAGTAAGATAAAGCCTAAAGTTTTCTCTCAAGAACTTATCAGTAGAAGCTCGGTATCTTAAACTGCTCAGTAGACAATGGCTCGCCCGCAATTATGTTGAACATAGACCATAGAATTGTAACTGGTGAAATGTGGGTCAAATTGCATGCATACCCTTTCGACTATAGGCGTGAGACTATAGTGTGGCGACTCCACACAGACAAAGAAGTTCAGCCTACATCCAACAAATGGCGCTAAATACAATGAGCGCAAATGACGTCATACAATTCTTAATGGCACAATTAACATTTACACAGCGACTAAGTATATACATGTACATGCTCCCGACATCAACCGTCGGGCTGCGGCCCGCCAGTCACAATCACTCAACCTGGTCGGAGGATCCTCCTTTTGTGTTGGAGGGACATCACACCCTATTCCTCCACAATAATCCATTTATATAGGTGTGAGGTCATGGTCGATTCTCATTACTTATCTTGTTTAAAAGCGCTGGGTCAACATTTATGTATTTAGTATGATATTAAGAAGAGATAGGTTTGTGTATTGTTTATTTAACGCTGTACATGTATATATGTCTGCAGCTAACAGCTACGAAGGATTTAGAGAACAAACAGACTCTTCTGCATTATCTGGTGGAGACTATTGAGAGTAAGTTCCCAGACGTGCTGACGTTCGCCGAAGAGATGCCGCACATAGACAGGTATATATAGACATTTGTATAATATGGTCTAACGGTTACGCAAATGTTATTCATTGAAATTAAATTAGTTATATAATAATAATAATAATTTAATTAAAATTATTTAAACTATTTATATTTAAGTTTGCACTTTCCCCGACGTTTCAGTTGCTTTTCAGCAGCCATATCGCCCGAAACTTATGTAATAAAAGTATTAAATAGATAACGCGATAAATTAGTTGAAATTTTAATAAACATGTGTATATATCGGCTATGCAGGAATTAATCATAGTGCAGGATTTGATTAAAATAAGAAACAAGAAATAAACCTCACATTCGCATTTATAATATTAGTAAAGATAAGTTTAGTATAAAGTTTTTATGAAATGATGTGTTCTCAGGGCCGCCCGTGTGTCGATGGAGAATCTCCAAAAGTCGTTGAAGAAAATGGAGAATGATATCAAGGCGTTAGAGATGGATCTGAACAACTCCCGCGTGCAACAATGTCCTGATGATCTCTTCAACGAGTCGATGAGTGTATCCTTTATATTGTCAATTAGCTGTTGCCCGCTACTTCGTCCGCGTGGACTTTAATTTATTACCCAATACCTACTTTTAATTTGTTATCTAATTTTAATATACAAAACTACAACTAAAGAAATTAATAAGTCTAACTACACCTATATAGGTGTATTTAGCTATATATTAAAAAAATTACGTATGGTATCGCGAACTTTTTTGTAGATATTGATACGTTCTATAATACTGTAGAATATTTTTTTGTTCTATCATCAATAGTTTCCGCAGCGCACGCGATGACAGATTTTTTATGACTAATTTTTCACACCTTGGGTTATATTATTGCATTTTTATTAAGGATCCCTATATTCTTTGATAATGTCATATAGCCTATGTCACTCAGTGAAGATGCAGCTTTCTAATGGTGAAAGAATTTTTGAAATCGGTCCAGTAGTTTTTCTGTGAAAACATTACAAACATACATACAAAAACACAAATGTTTCCTCTTTATAATATTAGTTTAGATTTCACCTACGTTTTTGATTACTGCTCCACTCCCGTAGCGTGATGTTATATAGCCTACTAGATATTGCTCACGGCTGCGCTTGCCTAAATGAAGGCTAGGTCAGGTTAGTAAGAGTACTTTTTTCTGGATGAAAGGTACCCTATGTCCATTGCTGTTCTCCTAACAATACGTATGCGAAATCTTGTGATGATTGGTTGAGAAGCTAAGACGTGAATGCGTAACAAACAAACTCACATCCGCATCTATAATATTAGGATACTAGCTGTCCACCACGGTTTCTACTGTTATGATTACTGCCCCGCTTCTGTAGCTCGTATTGTGATGTTATACAGCTATGTAACTTCTGGACAAAGTAGCTTACTACAGATTTTGAGTTTATTCGTCACAAACATTTGTGAGTATTATTATATTATATTATTTATGTATGAGTAGTAGAACCTCGCTGATTTCAGCATGAATGGGCCGGCTCGACCGGGGAAGTACTACCCTGTCACAGAATATCGACGTAAAATACGAGTATTCCTACTGTTGTGTTTCGTTCGGTGAGTGACAGTGTCGGAGGCCCAATCACCCTCTTTCTCTCTTCCCGCTCCTTCTCCTTCCCACTTCCTTTCCTAAAGGGTTGGCAACGCGCAAGTGATGCCTCTGGTATTGCAGGCGTCTATAGGCTACGGTGACGACTTACCATTAGGTGAGCCTTATGCTTGTTTGCCAACTTAGATATATAAAAAAAATCTAGTCTTTTGAAGTTAGGTAAGCAGATAATAGCTAACTAATATTATAAGGATATAACTTGAAAACTTCACTAGCAATCGTAAGTCTCAGTCCGTAACAAATTTTATCAATATCGGTTTAGCTGGGACAAGTGTGAGTAATAAAGATTTCATTTGGATAAGTCACCTTAGTTCAAGGCAAAACAGTTCAGTACAACTTTCGCCTGTGTTGTTTACCGATTTTCTATTTATTTTTTTGTTTAGTTTCCATTGACGAACTAATGTAAAATCTATAAAAAATTAATAAGCTTTTCTCAAATTTTCAATTTGATTATAACCTAATTTCGACAACTGAGCAAAATAATTCTTCATTACATATACTGAAGAAAAAAGATTTATCGGCAAATGTATATTTTCTTCGCATTTGCAATAATAATGAATAACCTAATTTCGACCACTGAGGAAACACAAGTCAAAATAATACTTCATTATATACAACAAAAAAACCAGTAATAGCCTAGTGGGAAACCGTTGGACTACCACGCAGAGGTCTCGAGTTCGATCCCAAGGCGGACATGTCTGAGTTTTCGAAGTTATGTGCGTATTAAGTAGTTAATTATTGCTTGCTTTAACGGTGAAGGAAAACATCGTGAGGAAACCTGCATGTCTGAAAGTTTTCCATAATGTTCTCGAAGATATGTGAAGTGTGCCAACCCGCACTAGGCCAGCGTGGTGGACTATAGCCTAATCCTTCTCACAATGAGAAGAGGCCCATGCCCAGCAGTGGGACAGTTTAATACAGGGCTAATATTATATTATAATATAATTATGTATATACAACATGCTATTTATAATCAACATGAATCAATACCCCTCCTTAACTGAACACAGTCGTTCGCAGTAGAAGCTCGCGAACAATGCGACTTGCTACACTCGATGTTCCGCAAGATGGAGGCACTATACAACGAGCTCGCCGAGTATTACGTATTCGATCCGCACAAGTACACGCTTGAAGAGTTCTTCTCGGACATCAAGACTTTCAAGGACTCGTTTATTGTAAGTATACATAAAAATATAAGTTATGGTAAGGTTTTAGGCCAAACAGTGTTTCAAACATAGAAATAGATCTATTTTTTGTAGATGATCTGAAATTATACAATCAGTGTACTATGATATGTGAATTTTGTTCGCGTATTATGTATTTCGTAACTAAGTTATTTTTACACATGCTATAAGGTATAGTGATTTCATAATAAACAAACGATGAATGTATATATAGTGTACGTTGGTTGATCTAACTGACGAAGTTACTGTGTAGTGATATGGTTACTGAATGCTTAGAACAGAACCGACACTCGTACATTTTAATGCACAAGTGTAAATACATACAATGTTTAAACATGATTAAAACACACTTTAGGAATAAAGGAAAAATTAAATCCGTTAAATAAATTATGTTCAAACATCACAACAATCTAACATTTGTATCAAAAATCAAACTAATGATCTAACAGCAGTGCCATTGACAAAATTAATAGACAAAAGTACATTAATTATTTGACCCTATCCATTCCGTTCACGATATATGAATAAAATTTAATTTTTAATGTTGAAAGGAAATAAAAGTTTATAGCAAGCGTTACTATAAACGCGTAACATGAATTTCCTAGAGAACATAACTTGTCGCCCACTCGTACTCGATCGGCACTACACAAACCCCACAATTAGCACGTTAGATATGTTTGAAGATGAAGATATTTTTCATATTCACATTCACAGCAAATCATTATAATACCATTCAATGTTTTCAAGCTAGAATATTCACATTAAGTCTGCGTAAAGAATTATTCGGTATTCAGTTACAAACGGATGATATTCGTACGCAGAAGAAAAATAAACGGACCGAGTATGATCCCTTGAGGCACACCTACTTTATAATGTCTCATGTTAGATTTGCGAGTCACTTTACCATATTTAAAATTCAACATCAGTAAAGTGTATCCTATCATTAACACACCGTGTTAGCTAGACTTGTGAAGTGCTAGGTATGCTATTGAAATAGCATTTCCGCAGCGTTCAGTTATGGTGTACTGAATCAAATGCCTTACTTAAATCAATAAAGAGTGAAAGTTTTCTGTAGTCTTAATTCAGTGAGTGTTCGGTTTTGGCTCTTATTTATCTTAATAACATGTAGTACATATAATCAGCCTCGTATTAAACTGTCCTACTGCTGGGCACACAACTCTTCTCAATGTGCGAAGGGTCATAGTCTATAATAGGATGACGATATAAAGTATATCGCAGTAGAGGATATCTTTATTTGATAATATTAAGGTGTGATATAGCCTTATTATATGACTAGCCTATACATGTATACATACAACGTGAGCGATGTCCCTGCAGGCCGCGTACACGGAGGTGTCGGCGGCGCGCGAGGCCAGCGAGCGCGCCGCCCGCGCGCGCAGCGCCCGCGCCGCTGCCGAGCGCGAGCGCCGCGACCGCACGCACCGCTACCAACAACTACTCGACATACACCAGGCGCAGGATGGCGTCATGGACAGGTACGTACACGGAGGTGTCGGCGGCGCGCGAGGCCAGCGCGCGCGCCGCCCGCGCGCGCAGCGCCCGCGCCGCTGCCGAGCGCGAGCGCCGCGACCGCACGCACCGCTACCAACAACTACTCGACATACACCAGGCGCAGGATGGCGTCATGGACAGGTACGTACACGGAGGTGTCGGCGGCGCGCGAGGCCAGCGAGCGCGCCGCTGCCGAGCGCGAGCGCCGCGACCGCACGCACCGCTACCAACAACTACTCGACATACACCAGGCGCAGGATGGCGTCATGGACAGGTACGTACACGGAGGTGTCGGCGGCGCGCGAGGCCAGCGAGCGCGCCGCCCGCGCGCGCAGCGCCCGCGCCGCTGCCGAGCGCGAGCGCCGCGACCGCACGCACCGCTACCAACAACTACTCGACATACACCAGGCGCAGGATGGCGTCATGGACAGGTACGTACACGGAGGTGTCGGCGGCGCGCGAGGCCAGCGAGCGCGCCGCTGCCGAGCGCGAGCGCCGCGACCGCACGCACCGCTACCAACAACTACTCGACATACACCAGGCGCAGGATGGCGTCATGGACAGGTACGTACACGGAGGTGTCGGCGGCGCGCGAGGCCAGCGAGCGCGCCGCCCGCGCGCGCAGCGCGCGCGCCGCTGCCGAGCGCGAGCGCCGCGACCGCACGCACCGCTACCAACAACTACTCGACATACACCAGGCGCAGGATGGCGTCATGGACAGGTACGTACACGGAGGTGTCGGCGGCGCGCGAGGCCAGCGAGCGCGCCGCCCGCGCGCGCAGCGCCCGCGCCGCTGCCGAGCGCGAGCGCCGCGACCGCACGCACCGCTACCAACAACTACTCGACATACACCAGGCGCAGGATGGCGTCATGGACAGGTACGTACACGGAGGTGTCGGCGGCGCGCGAGGCCAGCGAGCGCGCCGCCCGCGCGCGCAGCGCCCGCGCCGCTGCCGAGCGCGAGCGCCGCGACCGCACGCACCGCTACCAACAACTACTCGACATACACCAGGCGCAGGATGGCGTCATGGACAGGTACGTACACGGAGGTGTCGGCGGCGCGCGAGGCCAGCGAGCGCGCCGCTGCCGAGCGCGAGCGCCGCGACCGCACGCACCGCTACCAACAACTACTCGACATACACCAGGCGCAGGATGGCGTCATGGACAGGTACGTACACGGAGGTGTCGGCGGCGCGCGAGGCCAGCGAGCGCGCCGCCCGCGCGCGCAGCGCCCGCGCCGCTGCCGAGCGCGAGCGCCGCGACCCCACGCACCGCTACCAACAACTACTCGACATACACCAGGCGCAGGATGGCGTCATGGACAGGTACGTACACGGAGGTGTCGGCGGCGCGCGAGGCCAGCGAGCGCGCCGCTGCCGAGCGCGAGCGCCGCGACCGCACGCACCGCTACCAACAACTACTCGACATACACCAGGCGCAGGATGGCGTCATGGACAGGTACGTACACGGAGGTGTCGGCGGCGCGCGAGGCCAGCGAGCGCGCCGCTGCCGAGCGCGAGCGCCGCGACCGCACGCACCGCTACCAACAACTACTCGACATACACCAGGCGCAGGATGGCGTCATGGACAGGTACGTACACGGAGGTGTCGGCGGCGCGCGAGGCCAGCGAGCGCGCCGCTGCCGAGCGCGAGCGCCGCGACCGCACGCACCGCTACCAACAACTACTCGACATACACCAGGCGCAGGATGGCGTCATGGACAGGTACGTACACGGAGGTGTCGGCGGCGCGCGAGGCCAGCGAGCGCGCCGCTGCCGAGCGCGAGCGCCGCGACCGCACGCACCGCTACCAACAACTACTCGACATACACCAGGCGCAGGATGGCGTCATGGACAGGTACGTACACGGAGGTGTCGGCGGCGCGCGAGGCCAGCGAGCGCGCCGCTGCCGAGCGCGAGCGCCGCGACCGCACGCACCGCTACCAACAACTACTCGACATACACCAGGCGCAGGATGGCTGGATTCATTTTATGATAAAAACATATTATACAAAATTAAACCAAAGACAATTTACTAAAATGTATGTCCTAAAAATGTTATTGAAGATGAATAGTTTTGGCGTAAAACTCCCGGAAAACTTTTCAGGTAACATCTTTATTTCGGACCAAATGACTGTAATGTAATGACTGTGTGAAGTAAACGCAAATATATTTGATGTTACCATTACAAATTAAAATTATACAAGGGAACATGCAGCTCTCGTGTTCCGAATTAGAATTGCCTTTTACTGTGTATTACGGCTCTACCTCACATTGGCATTTACACTGCAATATTAAAAATTTTATTTTAAATAGAATAATCACAGTCTACTACATGATGAACTGATTATTAAAAGTACTTGGAAAAGTAAGTAAGGTTGTAGAGCCTCGCTGATTTCAGCATGAAGGGGCCGGTTCGACCGGGGAATAACTACCGTCTCACAGAATATCGACGTGAAATAGCAGTATTTCTACTGTTTTGTTTCATTCGGTGAGTGAGAGCGCCGGAGGCCCAATCACCCTTTTCCCCTCTTCCCGCTCCTTCTCCTTCCCACTTCCTTTTTCTCTTCTTCCTTTCCTAAAGGGTCGGCAACGCGCAAGTGATACCTATGGTGTTGCAGGCATCCATAGGCTACGGTGACCACTGACCATCAGGTGGGCCGTATGCTTGTTTGCCACCTTAGTTGTATAGAAAAAAAAAATTCGGAATCTCATACATCTCGCTTAGCCCAATGGTCCACAAAAGTATCACCACAACTAAATCATAAATAATTTTAACTTTTACACTAACTATTATTGTTTGTTCTACAGTTTAATGGAGGCGCTACAAAGTGGTTCGGCGTTCAGTAGAGAACGACCCAGGAAGAAAGCAAACCCAAGAGTAGCGGGAGGTAAGAACTCACAGTTTTTATTTATATAACGTACCTTAGACATACATTGTTTACGATATTTACAAAAATAGTTAATAGTGAAGCTAGGTGACAAAGATTTAGTTCGCAAAATTATTAGAGAATTCAACCATATCTAAATCTAATTTGATACTTACGCCATCTATCGAGCGCGATGAGAACAGTTTCGTTCAGTGCTAACTATATTTTATATAGTTGTTTGTTACTTTGTGTAAGTAATAAGGTTTGGATTTAAACGTCCGTGACAGGCTACTGCCTGTCGCTGGATAGAATCAAGTATGATTCTATATAATAACTTTGGGACTGTATAGAGTATGTTATTCAAATTATAACACAAAGGTAAAATATATTACTTTCGCCGATAGATGGCGTTATAACAAATATGTATCGTGGAACTGACGGAACTCTGGGCTTGGCGCATACTTTCGTTTCTATTAAAGATCGTTTGTTTATTAAAGATCACCTATTTTTTTATTGATTATGCTATAATAGTGACCCTTCACACATTGTATTTTTACATTAATATTTCATTATATACACACATTCTATTTTTACATTAATATTCCATTATATATACACATTCTATATTACAAAAAACACTATGTTCTAATCAGTGTTACAAAAAATGGTCACTAATCATGGTGACTTGACACTTCAAATGGTCACTAATCATGGTCACTGGGCATTTTAAATGGTCACTAATCATGGTCACTGGGCATTTTAAATGGTCACTAATCATGGTCACTTGACACTTTATGGTCACTTTTAAACCACGTATATACTCCCACACGCAAGCACAGAAGACGTAAGCGACGAGGAAGGACTAGTTCATGCAATACTGCACCGATTACAAGGTACGTCGTATGTAACAGTGCACCGTCATAAACATATATTATAACACAACATTAAAAACATAGTAAAATTATTCGAATCATATTATCTCACTATATTATCTTTTAAAAAAATAGAGACATGTTATTTTTTTTAAATAATACTTTTCTTGCCATCGTTTTGCCTTTATTTCAAATTATTATTAATTAATTATGTATTTATTTGGTCAATATATCGTCCGTTTTAAAGTAAGTAGTAGAGGTTACAGTATAAAATTGCCGATTTGTACTGAAAAATTGAAACTTGTTTCTTTTCTAAGCTGTTCCAAATTTATTTAATCGAAATATTTAATTCATTATCTATATTGCTGCCATGTAAACGGAAGTTCATTTATGCCTTTACGATAGAACTCCGGCGTTCTAAATCGAGAAACCGTGAAAGCATTTTGTACTGACTCTTGGAAAGACACGTAGATAATTGATCAAATCACGAAAAAAATTGTAGTCCGTTGGAGCAAGGTCTGGTAAGTACGGAGGATGACGTATGGGTTCTAACTGCAGCTCCTGTAGAATTACAACGGTTTTTCGTGCAGTGTGAGGTCTTGCGTTATCATGGAACAATGTTGGTGAAGATCGATTCACGAGTCAGCGCTGTTTCACTGCCAGTTTCGCCATCATTGTTCGAATTTCGGCACAGTAAACATCTGCTGTTATTGCTTGACTAGACCTGAGAAAGCTATAGTGAATAACACCATGAAGAGACCACCAAACAGTTACCTTTTTATTGGTAAGCTTTGCTTTAGGGCACTGTTGCGGCGTTTGACCTGGGGTCAGCCATTGCATTTTTCGCTTAAAGTTATCGTAAAGAAACCACTTTTCGTCACATATCACAATTCGATCCAATATTCCTTCATTTCTGTATTGATTCAACAAGGCAACACAAGTTTCAACACGCATTTCTTTCTACAGATCAGTCAAATCATGAGGCACCCATTTTTCATATATTTTATCTTATTGATTTGTCGCAAATGAGCCAATATTGTATGTAGAGTAACGTTAAACCATGCCGCTAATTCCTGGGTAGTTTGACTCGGATCGGCTTCCACCATCTCCTTCAATTCAGCGTTATTCACCTGTGTAGGCGGTCTTCCACGTGGTTCGTTCTTCGAGTCGAAGTTTCGATTACGAAAGCGTTTATACGAAAACGCACGGTGCGTTCATTAGCAGTGTCCTATGCAAACGCAGCGTTGATATTGCGAACCGTTTCTGCCGCGTTAGTTCCGGGTCGGAACTCGTATTCAAAAATGACTCGGATTTTCCAAGTATCAATCTTTCCCGTCTAAGCTGAATAAAAAAAGCAATTGAAAGTCAAAAATTGAATGACGCACATTTTTAAAAGAAGAATCATAAAGGTATCATGTGAAAAAAGTTTCACTCGAATATCTCACACCATGAAGGTTTTATGTCAATTCAAAGTATCTATTACTATACAACGGCAACTTCATACTTTAACCCCTATTATTAAGGTGTAAGCTACGCAAAAGAGTAGCAAGGCTAGGATGGGTCGCCCTTATGTATTATACAAAATGTATAGAAATGTCATCTTTAATTTCTAAATGGTCGAAAAGGGCATCAGTTTCCTGACGAGAAACTAAAAATGATATTGTCTTGTTTTCGAATTGAGGAATACGCATAAAATTCATATATTGATTACCTTTACTTACTGTAGGAATAACAGCTGCCACGCGCGGTCCAATCATGTAATTCGGTAATCATGAAGTTACTTTCTCCAGTAAACAAGTAAAAGAAGATATAGTGAGATTTGTATAAAAAAGGTTATGACGTAATTTTAGTTTCAATTTTAATATAATCGCACGCTTTTTATGACGTACAACAGCACAATTTTGTTACAATTAGATATTTTAATTTGTACTAGCTGTTAATTATATTACAACGGCTTTTTGCGACACTGTTTTGAATCCCGGTATATTGTTATACATACACGTCCTAAAGGAAGATATGGTTGTATTTAAGCGTTTACACCGAATAAATTCTTGGATGCATTTTTATGTTGTGTAGGACATAACCTAATATAATTTCTATTTGAGCATTCATTTGAATTGTAAAAGAACGCTCATATATTTTGTCCAACGGACAGTAAAAATGTCCAAATTTACACTGGAATCTTAAAAAGAAACAATGTGTGTACACACTCAGGTACGAATAGTTTGATTTTTAATAATAGATGTTTTAAAGTAAATTACAATGCATTCAAGAATCTACAAATAAATCGACAATTACCATAGCCACGCTGCATGCTGTTCCTTTATATTATCAATGCGGTCTAACATAAAATACATTTAAATATGGTCATCTTTCAGGACGCTATCATCTGACACACAATGCCTACATGACATCTGAATTATAAATATAGTATTATCACGATCATTCGTATTGAAATCGGTAGGCTATCGTTCTCTATCTAACGTGTGAGTTCACTCGGGTTAGGAGAAAGCCTACGACTTAAATCGTTGGCTGTTACGCGCAGTATAGAAATATACAAATTTTAATAATACACAGGGCTCTTAAATACGGCCACATCTTTCTTATACATGCTATATAAATGCAAAAAACGTCACTGCGCTGTAGGCATTAGGTTGAATGTAGCTTGAGTAGTTTTGCTTTTCATTTTAAATATACTATTATTATTATTTTTATGACTCTTAGTAGATACATGAAATGTGATATTGTTTAATTATAATGAAAGAATTACATAGGTTATTCAAAATGTTAAATACCTACGAAGTATTTTTCTATTAAATGTAACAAACGTTGATGCTGTTTCAACAAAATGTAACTTTCTGAATGTTGTTCGCTTTTTCATTTCAAATAACGTACAAAAGCCGACATAGGCTAAATTGGACGAGGTTTAGGATGACCCCATACAATTTTAACCTTTAGTTAGCTCGGGCAAATACAGCGTTACTCTCTTAGGATGTTGAAAGAAATAAATTTATATGACTGTCTCGGTGACGCAGTTTTTGTATCGGACAAAGTGTTATTGAGGTTTTCTATACAGAAATTCTTAGTATGCTGAACTGAGTCTCAAACTGTGTCCAGTAGTCTGATAGATAATGTCAGTGGCGGATTATCCTTAAGGCAAACTAGAAGCGTGATGGACGACGGTACACTTGTCATGGTCTAGCAAGGTTATTATTTTGTATAGTATATGGCCGCCGGCGAAACGTCTTTGAGGTGCTAGCCTAGGGAGCTCTCGTTTATTAATGTGCTCTGGATACTATTTATATTTTAATGTAACTAAACGTGTAGAAGGTTCGTGCGCTCGTGCTCTACAACGCGGCGGGCGAGTCCGTGACGTCGACTCCAACTGTCTCCTGCAACATTACAGAAATGTGAATTGGGTTACATTGTTGTACTGCTTGACTGCTTTGTCTTCTTTTATCTTCTTCTCTTATTATCTTACTAAAATTTTCGTAACAAAATAACAAATTGAGTAACGGTAGTGCTTAAAACTGCTACGAGTACTGATGCGTGTTACTACTGCGTTTTTCTGTCAAAAGTATGACTCTGAAACTGTGGCTATAGGCTTCCTCCCTATCATGTGCGACCTTAAGCTGTCGTAATGAGTGTGTGTACACTTCTGTTTAGCTATAGGCCCGTCAATGGCCGTCATCATGGCAGAGTAGTGGGGAAGCAAAGTTATCCTTTGTAGATAGTAAGAATATTGAATTTTATGCCAGTTTTGAAAATATTTATGTTACCATAAAGGCAGTCTTTGAGCTGGAATGTTTCATGATGGTCTTTAAGTATTTTAAACCTTATTTGTAAGACATAAGACTTAAAATAGCTGGTAAAATTTCTTTATTACATATGGAAATAAATCTATGTGTCTATACATACTAGAGCGATGTGCCTAATTTCATTCGAATATTATTTCAATGTCTTGGTCATAATACGAATAATGATTTTGTTGTTACTATACAAAGTGCATTCGCTTCTTAACCATCCAAAGACTCGCGTTGTGCACAGTTATATTCGAATATCATTCGCAATCGAATGATAGGCATATATATATGAATATAGGCATTACTAGTATACTATTTTTTTCAACGCATTTGCTTCCTAACATCGTTGTTGTATCCAAATTGATGTTGTATTTGATATTTTAACTGAGTTTCACTAACCATACATCTAGTACTATATATTTATAACAATAAAAAGAAACGCTCATTTCAGATACCATCGAGTTTAAGGTAAAATCACTAAGCTATTTCAGCTCATTATACGATGATAAGAGTTGTCGTCAATTATGACAAAAATTACGCCAAGATTCTTGGACTTTGCTGACACTAACAAAACTTAGGTTTGTGCTATGTTACATAACCAACAGTTTACAAGCGATTAAGTAACAAAAAATCACATTTATAATAATAATTAGGGTTTAAAAACATTTATTAAAAACCTGTATTACGTTTATAATTTTATTAGCATCATAAGGCCGATTTTCGTTATCAAAGCTATTTAAAAAAGAAAATTTTCGATGTCTCTCAGTGTCATAAATATCATAAATAGTATTCTGCCAAATTAAAATAAACGTCAAATATGAATGTTAATTGGCATTTGCATTTCAGTTGACATTTGACGTTTATTAAACTACTAGTAGTTTTCCCGCGGTTTCACCCGCGTCAGTCCCGTTCCCGTGTGAATATCGGGTTTCACCCCTTTCACCCCCTTCAGGGTGGAATTTCCAAAAATCCTCTCTTAGTGCTCCCCTACACTCTCCAAGGAACATACATGCCAAATTTCAGCTTCTTGCGTTCAGTAGTTTCGGCTGTGCGTTGTCTGTCAGTCACTCAGTAAGGGAAGAGTTTTATATATATAGATGTCGCACCTTTATTTTATTTTACTTTTATCACGAGATCACGGAGATACCTCGTAACCATATAATAAAAAGTAGAAGCTCAAATAATTACATAAATCTGTATAAAGTTGATAGATTAATTTCAAGCGTTTCAGAAGGGCAATGTGTTATTCCCTATATACAAATGAATTCTACTTATTTAGATTTAAAACTTTGTAATTACTTCAAATTAGGTTTATATTATAAAGCTTTATTATTATTAGCACGTAAGCTTTCAATGTTGTAAAGTGTGTTGATGTTTATTATTTTCATATTATGTAACTAATTTTATTATTCCTCATTCTATTGGGATCAGCTTTGTAATAGCCAAACAGCTGACTCTATATTATTTAATATCTTAAGAGGCCTTAATCGATAATACGAGATTGTTAAATACAATTTGTGTAATCTACAAATAGCTGTTCCAAGTCTGGGTGTTTTTGTGTCCGTTGTTAAGACACACCGTTGTACAGAATGTATTTTTATGTAGTCCACCAGGATCTCCTAGCCCGATCCCCCAGGGGATCCTCGTGAATTAGTGCGGCAGTGGTATTTTTATACGAAAGAAAAATATTTGCTAAATCAAATGAAATCAAAATGCTACGCTTTAGTTTACACGTTTCGAGTTGTGTCAAAAACTATAAAGGCTTATGTATGCCCTGATCTTCCGTCGTCACTCCCAGTGTATCACAATGAGGGACTATCGCGCTTGAATTCACCGCTAGAGATGCCAGTGGATAGTAAGATGTCTAAATCGCATACTCTATAGTGACTTCACTAGTAACCATAGAAACCGACAAATACGGCTTTTGATAGCAGCTGTGACAGGATTGACAGTACTTGAGCACAAAAACGATAGCCCCCCATTCTCATTGATATTTTATTTGATAAATTATTTCATACTAGATTTTGCCCGCGGCTTCGCTCGCGTGAGTCTAGATTGTGTCCATAAATTTCTATTCCTCGGAAACAGAACTTTTTACCGAATGAAAAATACCTTATGTCCATTTCTGTATGCCTGACAACGTGTATGCGAAATTTCATAATAATAGTTCGTGTAGTTAAGGCGTGAAACCGTAACAAACAGACAAACTCATATACGCATTTATAATAATAAGTTGGCATTTAATACATGCCGATATAGATATATTGCTACAGTAGTATTAATATTGATGTTTTTAACTTTCAGCTGAAAGAAGAGCACAGTTGAGCCGGTCGCGGTCCCGCTCGGGCTTGACGGGGCCGCTCACCACACGAGAACTAACCAAGTGAGTCAAGTGCATAATTAATGTATGCATTATTGTGTTCAGCATTATTGTAAGGTCCAGACCGAATTTCGATCACGGCGACTTGCCATCTGCGCAGGAGATATTATAGTGCTCAAGTGTGCGCTAACACAAGTGCACTCTCTGTTCCTAATCTCTCACGATCCAATGGGACCGTGATCTGACACGACCGGAGAGAGATCAGGCGAAGGACTAACGGCGCAACATGCGTTCCGAAGCACGGACGATCGATTCCGATCGTGTAGGATTGTCATAACCACCCGCGTATGAGAGTGTGAGAAGCTCTTATGTTTGCACACACGCTTATGCACTATAATATGTCCTGTGCAGAATTACTCGTTTAAATTGATCACCGATGACTAAACTTAAAATTCAATTAGGTTTGTAATATATACTTACAAGCCAATCAAGGTTGAAGTAAGTATCTAATAGCTAAGGTATAGATCTCGGGGCCGACACAAAAGATCCCACTGGGTCGAAGTGTCGCCAGTCTACACTGACTGGCCCCCGTAACAAGATAAGATAAGTATCTAATATATATATATTTTTCTTTTTTCAGTGAGTTGCTGAGCAACGCGTGATAACGGCTCTCACTCTTAGTGATATTAGTGACGTAATGCATTGTAAATGCCACGCGGCATGTTTGTAACCAGAGCGCAACACTATCTCCAAGAAAAATTAATTTATTTTATATATATCTGTCATCAAGCAACTTAGTATTTACCGAGTGTCACCGATAGATGTCGGTAGCATCTGAGACGTAGTTCTAGAGTGTATCCGATAGATGGCGATATCTGTGATATATTGCCGAAATGTCATCGATGGATGGCACTATTTGTGACGTGTTACCACTAGTTCTGAAGTGTCACCCATAGATGGCGTTAGCATCTGAGACTTAGTTCTAAAGTATTTTCTATAGATGGCCCAGACATCGTTCAGTAGTGGCAATATCATCTATGTGGAAAGCCTTTGAGGAGGCCTATGTCCAGCAGTTGATGTCTTTCGGCTGAGATGATGGATGAACATCATCAAAATGAGGGCTATCGTTTTTTTGCTCACCAGTTGGCGCCACTAGCAAGTAAGTTTCTGTCAATACTGTCACCGACGCTGTCAAAAGCCGTTTTTGAAAGTTATTGTCCGTTTCTATGGTTATTTTTAAAGTGAGTAGAGTATGAGGTCTCGAGACCTTTCTATCCACTAGCACGTCTAGCGGTGAATTTAAGCACGATAACGCTCATTAATTTGGTTATATAAATCAATAAATCAAGTTTACAGTCAATACAATTGTTTGTGTATCTGAAAATGTTTAACATCATAAGATATCTTATCAAGTCAATTGGTAATTCCAGACGTAGATGAGTCTCATTTGGATATATTGTTTTACATATTTGGTAAAGATTTTGTGCCTCTCGTTGCGAACACCTGCGCGCCATCTCATAGAATATATGTTGCACCAATTGTCAGAATAAAAACAGTTTACAATAATACTAGTGAGATTGTTAACTGACGGAATGTTTGGTAAAAGCTTCTGAGTTATAAAGGCTCACATACTTACCTTCCCAATCATATGTATCTCTAACTAGCTGACTCGACAAACGTTGTCCTGTCTTAGACGAACTGTCAAGCTCGCAAAGTTAAAATAGTCGTAAAGTTTTTAGAAATAATCCAATTTTCTGCGCAGCCTTCTTCAAATTATAAGAAAACTAAAAAAAGAAGATGAATGATATCGGTAAAGTCGTTCTCAAGTTATGGCGTGACCAAGGGAAACGGATTCATTTTTTCCTAAGATTAATAAAATGCGTATTCCTAGTAATTTTTATCTATAATATCTTTCTACCTAGTATTGATATAATGCGCGAAAAACCTCTGGTATTGCAAATGTATGACAGTTTGGAATACTAAGGATTTCGGTAACCGCTTACTGTGCAAGCCGTATCGCCAGCTTCTTTGTAAAAATAATATATTTTTGGATTAGCTATTACAAATATATAAATACATTGATGGCGTAGTGGTTTAGGTGGTTGCCTCACCACTGCACAGGGTGTCGTAGATTTCGATCCCTACACGGGACAAAAAAATTGTGTGTTTTACAAATGGGTGGTCCGAGTCTTTGTGTCCGTTGTTTAAATGTTTTTATGTAAATAAGAATTGGTGCAACATAATTCTTCGTTTAGTTAATATAAAATATGAGCGAGTGTAATGCGAAAACGGTGTATGGTTGCAACAGATCGTCGAACTAACGGTACGTAGGTTCAATATGTACGAATCATTAAATGTAACGATAAAATTAAATAATAAAAAATGTAATTATTATTAAAGTATTCATTGTAATAGTTCGGTTATATTGGTGTTGCTATGGAAATCATCAACATATATTATGTATAAAAATAACACACTAGCTCCTAACTAGAGTCGCGACGCTTGTCATCAATACATATTATAAAACAAAGTCCCCCGCCGCGTCTTTTTGTCTGTCTGTCCGTGGTAAACACAAAAACTACTGAACGTATTTGATGCGGTTTTCACCAATAGTGAGCTCACACTTCTTAATGTGGACACATTTTCGTGCGATCTAAGTACGGTGACAACTTTTAATCTTTGGTGATACACTTAAAATTAATTTTAATGAAGTAGTAATAGCTATGCCAAGTTAACCGAACTATAAAAACTCTTCCATACATGTATGTGAACGCGGCTATGTCTGTATATTTTGCTGTTGCGTAAATAAAAACATGCGTATTTTGTTAGTGCGTATTGCTAACTTTAGGTGTGGCCTTATTTAGTTTAAAACCAGTCCATAATTAGGCCATAGTGAGGCCCCGGCCTGCGCAAATGCTTGAATAGGCTTGTGATATTTTATATTATTATAATTCAAATATATTAGTCGACAAATTATCAATTTTAAATTATAATCGGTGGTAGAATTGAGGTGAGTTTACACGGGTCTTAAATGGTTTTAAAATATATATTACATACTAGTTTTGAGCTACGGCTTCACCCGGGAACAGACTTGTGTTTACACATACTTGTGCACTATAATATCTCCTGCGCAGATGGCCAGGCTCCGTTAAGATTGGCTGCCGTGACCGAAATTCGGCCTGGAAGACATTATTTGGACATAACCAGTGTAAACGCACCTATAAATATTTAAAACTCAAGAAACACTAGATATGTTTTTTAACCTTATTATGGCCTTATTTAGGCCTTATCCATAATTTCAGGACTTTAAATCCTGAAATACAGGCCGCAGCCTGTCTAACTCATATTGTATAGAGAATAATAATTATTATTTAGTTTTTAATATGCATTTGTTTTACTACACACACAAAACGATGTAAATTTAATGTTTTTTTTTTATATTTTAAGTAAAGTAAGTTAATTTTAATGTTTATTGTAGGACTTCAGCGACATAACACTTATATTGATGTCACAATTATCAGTCGATGAAATTGTTTTTTTATAGTTGATTTTGTATAACCATTGCTATGATGATCTTTGGGTTCGATTACAGAGTCAAACAAAAGTATTATTGAGCGAGAAATTCTAGTATAATAATAGTAGCTTCACTGTCTTTTTTTATACTGTAATAGGCTTGCGTCGGACCGCTCACTCACGTGATGTTAAGTGACGATGCAGTCGACGATAGTACACGCTTGCCTAGAAGATACCTATTCACTCACGACTTGAAGACACCCAGATTGTACTCATCAGGAAACACAGACTTAGGTATAGTCGACTTCAATCCATTAAGATGAAAATGTATACATACCAAATTGATGTTAAATTTGTTAAATTTATCACATAATTACTTACTAAACGGAATAAGTAACCATCCATATTTTCAACGTTGTCACATGATATCTTAGTGTTTTTTAAAACAATTGGCGTTTGATTAATAAATAATTATTTGATTCGAAAAATCCTAGACGAAAAGTGAGGTTATTTGTCAGATGAAAAAGTATCTATAATTTATGATTGTATAGGGCTGTACGACAAAAAGAAATCGTTTGTCGTAAAATTTTTGTAATTGAATAGTTAATCGAAATTTGTTCAACAAAAAGAAAGTTAAAATTTATTTGCAATAAAATACATGGTATTTAGAGAAATTTAAAATTTAAATTAATCTGTCAATAATAATTAGATACTAATTATTCCTTAGGTAATTTTTTAACTAGGTAAAATTATGTGCCTTTCTATATTTTTTTACTGTATATCTACTATATTCTATTTGGTCAACTGCGGACATCGAATGATCACCACAATTATAGCGCGGTAAGATATAATAAATTGTAGCAATGTTTATGTCATTTCTAAGTCTTTCGCTGCATCAAATCGGATGATTCGATTGGGTAATTAATTGATTTACAATTGACGCTACAATTGGACATCACTAAAATGTCTATGGTCATGTCAATGAACCGTTTGTATACCTTTTGATTTTATTGTATTGAAATTGACTATAGTGAGTGTTAGATAGTGAGTCTGGAACTATGTCTAGTAATAATATGGCCTAAATCCATAGCGGCCGAAATTTGAGTGTATTACACTTCTAACCACGCTTTAGGTATACGAGCTTACTATTATGTGTGTATTCCGGAACGGGTTAGGAATCTGCGCTCACCCATAGTCCGCGTAAAGTTGTCAAGGCCATCAGAGGCCAACAACTAACAAACACACAAAAAATATTGGCCAGCGAAATTAATTGTAAACTTTTTACACATTACACAAAATCTTCTGAAATGGACTTATCATATTTGTCAAATATTTAAAGTTTACTTAATATTTTTTATAATTTATTTAATGTTACGACACATATTGTATAGAAACAGATGGCCGTTGCAATATTACCAACAAAACTAGACGCATACTTTCAGCGATTCGAATCAAATCTATACTAATATAAAGCTGAAGAGTTTGTTTGCTTGATTGAACGCGCTTATCTCAGGAACTACTGAATCGAATTGAAAATTATTTCAGTGTTGGATAGCCCATTTAACGAGGAAGGTTATATAACATCACGCTACGACCATTAGGAGCGGAGCATCAATGAAAAATGTTGCATAAACGGGGAGAATTCTCTTATGTAATGCAGACGAAATTCGGGTCAGAATTCGAACCAGTAGTTCCTGAGATTAACACGTTCAACCAAACAAACAAACAAACTCTCCAGCTTTATAATATTAGTATAGATAAAAAAGGAAAATGGTAATACGTTAAGCAGGACTTGAACCAGCGACCTTGGCAAACCGTGTCTTCGCTTTGCTAACTAAGCTTTTCATGGTCCTACGTCAGACATTTAAAATCTGTTTTTGAAGTTTTAAAGTTTTGCATCTTTGATATTAGGCGTGATATTATTTTCTTATTTAGTAAATAAATATGGCATACTGGTAACTAGAGAGCGACGGTAGCCCAATGCATAAGGCATTGGACTTGCGGTCGAGAGGTCTCGGGTTCAAATCCCACCCATTGCACTACTGACGTGAACCCACTCCTACCACAAGCATTCTATAATACTGTCTTCTGTTTACGCGAATGTTATTCATTGAAATTAAACAACTTTATACGGATTTTACAACACTGGAACATTGAGACAACTGACATCTTAGTCTCCTCGTGACCATGGCTGCTGCAACCGAAACGTCGGGGAAAGTGTAATCTTAAATATAAATAGTTTTAATAATATAATTAGCTTGAAAATATTTAAAGTTTAATAGTAGTAGTAGTGTAATAGTTATCAAAATTATGTCATAAAGTGTTAAATAAACAACGCGATAAAATCCGTAGAAAGTAGTTTAATTTCAATAAGCATTCGATCTTAGCTGGAGGGGTTAACAAAAATACTAGTAACTTGAAACCCAAATAGCAAGTAAACTTTTAAAAAGAGAAAAAAGTCATCACTATGTATAAATAATATAATATAATAATATACACACAACACCATCTAGCCCAAACTAAGCAGAGCTTGTACTATGGGTACTAGACAATGGATAAATATACATATATACTTTTTTTTTGGAAATACCGACATATTATACATAGAAACACCCAGACCAAGACAAACATCCATGTTCATGCACACAAATGTTTGACTTGTGCGGGAATCGAACCCGCGACCTCAGGCGTAGCAGTCGATTACACTAACCACTACGCCATCGAGCCGACGTATTGTCTAACTTTATCATCTAAATTTATCAGAGAACGGATATAGTCTGAAAGCAGTCATTGAATGTTTTGTAATGAATTTGTTTACTAAATGAAAGAATGGTTTATAAGTGTGACGTTTTATTAGTCGATTCAAACGAATCTGTTCGTAAGAATTGAGCGGAACGACACATTATAAAAATATTATTAAAAAAAAGATTGTGTCGATTCGCACACATCCATTTAATTTGAGTCGGAAACGAACCGCTTAAGGAAAGTGTGCGAAACGACACTTAATACTATATTATTTATAAAAATTATTGTTTCGCACATATCCATACAATTTGAATGCGAAACGAACCGATCTGGACAAAAGAAGATGTGTGAATCGACACCGAAAATATATTATTTTTAATATAGTCGTTTCGCACAATTCGTGCTAATCGACCAATAAGCCAGTGTGACTGTTTTAGTAGGATGTATTATACGGTTATCTGTATCTTATTAATTTTGTGGCAAAGCGTTGTCGTATACGATAATAGCCCCAATGTAATTATTGTACGGAAAGCACAAATATTTATTGATTTTACCGTAATATCGATTTGAAATTGTTAATGTGTGAGTAGGGTAGTTGACCATGTTTGATTTTGTACATTATTTTACACATAAGTGCAAAGAGCAATCAAAAGAAATCAAGAAAATAAGGGAGTAATTCGTAATTTAAATTTGAATATGAGACTAATTGGGCGGGTTTAGTGTGGATATCTCGCTATCTCCCTCGCACATCTGCAATGAAATAGCGGTTACATCACAGTATGTATCGTGCATCCGTTTGCTGTCATTTGACAGTAGTATACTACCAGATTTGAAACGCTCTTAACTTACTTATTTTTAGTAGATTTTAAGCATTCTTTGCATAATAGAGTTTGGTTAATGATTTAACTTAAATAATAAAAAATATGAGTCAACTACCCTTTTAGTGATGCGCTTTGCATTCGAAAAATATTCGAATACAGATATGTATGTACTATGTTGTATCTACTATGCGCAATTTAGTATACAAATATGTACTATTTGTACCTAATGTTACATTGGAATATTCGGTATCATTTCAAATCGAAAACGCGGTAAGTAAAAAGTACCAAAACTGTGGTCTACCACCCTACGGTTGAGGTTCATTTGAACCTCATGAAACAACAAGGTCGATTTCTCGACAATAATATTATGACAGTGACCATTGCTCTCTTTATCATGTATTATATTTACGTCATGCTATGTGTCAAGTTAGAATTATCACAGCTAACAACAGCTCACCTCCTTGTCTAAGATTTCTTACACTCGGTTAGAAAAGTCAACCTTAGCGATAATTAGGTCTCACAGAAACTTTTTTCAAAACTGGTCGACCACTTTCTTGGGCAACCGTGCCTACGTTGCGCAGTAGGCAGCGTACGTACTATGTATAGTGTCGTGTATTAATTCGGATATTATTCGAAAGCAATCTGTTACTTCGCTAGTGTGAATCGAGATATGACTTTGGCTTAGTGCTTATATTTAACCCCCGTGCCTCGGAAAGCACGTTGCGCCGTTGGTCCTGCGCCTGATCTCTCTCCGGTCGTGTCGGATTATCGCCTCATCGGATCATGAGAGTTAGGGAACAGAGAGTACACTTGTGTTTGCGCACACACATGTGCATTATAATATCTCCTGCGCAGATGGCCTGTCTCCGTTAAAATTGGCCGAAATTCGGTCTGGAGAACATTGTACTTTATGTAAAAGCAAGTTTTGGTGCATTATCAATTGGTTAACAATTTAGAGATTTGCCAAGTTGTTTGTATTTAGTGATATTGTTAATAGTAACATGTATGATGCCGCTGAACGTACTTAGTATATTAGTATATATATACATGTAAATATATTTTTGTAAAATGTTACATTTTTACTTAATAATAATGTTTTTAAAACTATGCTTTGTTTTATTTTGAATTAAGTGTAATAAGTGTTTGTATGTTTGATTTTATACATTAATTTTTATGCAAAAGCAAATAACAACCAAAAGAAATGTTTTTGTGCAATCAGTATCAAAATTGGTTTCGATATAAGAATCTATTTCATATTTTTGATTTGGAGATAGAAAGTGATGCAGGTAGTATATCTCGCTGTCTTTCTCGGACAGCTGCATTTCCATAGCAGTTACGTCACAATTTGTATTATGATTGACAACCAGATTTGAAACGCTGGTATCTTATTTATTATAGGTGTGGTTCAAGTTTGTTGTATTTCAGAGTTTAGGTAATGCAACTATTTAAATTATATTACTTAAGATGATGAACCAACTACCCTTTTTAAAGTAAATAACATTATAGTAATTATACATACATATTAATGTTTAGGTAATTGCCGATTATCAGAGAGCCTAGTGATAACATATAATAATAAAGCTGGTACCATAACGCTATCCTTACACTGTTGGCGTAATGGTACATTGCCACTGTGCCAAGTGTTGTAGGTTTGATCCCCTCTCTGAAAAAAGTTGTGTAACCTACAAATAGTTGTACCGGTTCTGGGTGTTCTTTTTGTCTGTTTGTGGAATCCCCGCGACACAAAAACTATTTCTAGTACGAGGGATTTTTATTTAATTTCATATAGAGTAGCTTGATTAACAATTATCACCTGCTCCGTGCCTCAGAGAGCACGTCAAGCCGTCGGTCACAGCTGCCATGAACATCTATGGCAGTCGTTATTGGGAAGTCAGTACCCTATAATATCCTGACACTGGTCTAGCCTTAGGGTATCGTTAGCCTTCGGGTTGCGGAGGTCAGGTGGCAGCCGCTCCGTGTAATAACTGATATCCAGTCAAATCTGGTTAGACTAGAAAAGCCGATCCCAAGTGACTTCGGAATAATAAAGGCTAGGGAGAAGAAGAATACAGTAGCTTTGCAAAGCTACTCGGCAAGCTTTGCAGTTAGCAGCGATAGCTGAGGCTTGGTCATTATGAGTCGCACGCTTACCATACACGGTCAGGAGTCAGCCAGGGATCGGTACTGGGACCTCTTTTTATATTAATGATCTGCCTACAGTGGTCCGAAATGCGGAATGCCTCTTATATGCTGATGACTTAGTTGTTTTTTGGTATTAAATCTGAAACCGATTGCGCTGCTCTGCAATCAGATGTTGACTCTGTATGCAGATGGAGCTTCGAAAACAAAATGGAATTCAATACCACGAAATGTTAGGTGATGACTTTTGGCCGAATGCGTTACCCAATCAATTATACATATCAATTAAACCATAATGCTATCACGAGAACTAATTCTATGAATGATTTGGGACTCACATTTGACCAAAAGCTCACCTTTCATGAGCATATTTCGTCGGTTGCTAAGGAATCTTTTAGTCGTTTTAGGAGGATTGAGAAACTGGCGTGAATTCCACAGCACCCATGTTATTAAACTCGTTTTTTATGCATTAGTCCGCAGTCAACTTGAGTCCAGCGCGGTTGTGTGGAATCCATATATCAAAAGCAGTAGATTTATAGTCAGAGAGTATACTCTCTGAATATAAATCTATGTATATACTAATACTAGCTGTGCCCGCGGTTTCACCCGCTTTTATAATTACTGTACCGCCCCCGTGGGTCGTAGCGTGATGTTATATAGCCTATAGCCTTCCTCGATAAATAGGCTGTCCAACATAAAATAATTTTTCAATTGGAACCAGTAGTTCCTGAGATTAGCGCGTTCAATCAAACAAACAAACTCTTCAGCTTTATAATATTAGTATAGATAATAAAGTTAAACAGTATGTTTGTTTTTTGTTTGAACGGGGTAATCTCTAAATAGTTATAAGTCAGATTTGAAAATATGTATACATTTGATATTCTCCGATTCTTGTGGAAGGTTATAGGCTATATAACATCACGCTACGAGCCACGGAAACAAAGCTTATATTTATAAACGTGGATAAAACCACGGCGGTAAAAAAGCTTATAATTATAAACGTGGATAATTTTGGGAGACCTTTACAACTGGAATGATACAACTGGTAACAATTTTTTACAATTGGAATGTTTATGAAATTGTTTAATATCTAGAAAAAAGCTACAAAGTATAATTTATCTATACACACATTTAGATTGAATAAGACTGAAGGTAGTTTGCTCATGCACAGTCGCATTCACTACCTTCAGGAATTGAACCCGAGACCGCAGGTGGAAGAGTGTTATTATGTTTTCTATAAATAAATTCTTATTAAGGATGAAGTCTGGAACTGTGTCCGTTAAAAGATAATAGGCTCGCCTTTTATTACGTGAGACCTAAAGCAGTTAGCGAAATGTGGGTGTAATGCACCTCTGCTTACCCCTGCAGTGATATAGATGTGAAATAATGTAAGTATGTATTATAACCGGTCGTATACCGCCGGCTCGCATACCAGCCGGCAGATTTGTACCCGTCGTAGGCCGGTGGCTCGCATGCGAGCCACCAAATTGGCGCCAAAACGAAGCGAAGCGAAGCGAAGGCGGCGCGCGGCGTTTTGGCGCCAATTTGGTGGCTCGCATGCGAGCCACCGGCCTACGACGGGTACAAATCTGCCGGCTGGTATGCGAGCCGGCGGTATACGACCGGATAATAAAACAAATCTACATTTAAAAAAAAAAATTGTAAGTTTAGTGTTTCCGGTTTGATCTCTTTAACATCGTGCCCATAGATGGCGTTAGTAGCAGGGATGTTGCGAATATTCGCATCAGCATCCGCAACTGCGGAGCTTCCGCATCGATTTGGACATCTGCATCCGCAATAATCAACGCGGACATTAATGCGGACCCAGATATAGCGTAGGTTACAATAAGAAAGAAATCAGTTGTTCAGTAGTACGTGTTTAATTTATGAACCATTTGCAAAACAGGCTTGAACCTGCGAAGGCAGTGATATTAGATACTTTTTATTAAATAAGATGAACAATTTTCATAAACATCCGCAATTGCGGAGCTTCCGCATCGTTTTGGATATCCGCATCCGCGTCTTCAAAAACGCATCCGCTGATGTCATAAAATTTGCATCCGCGACATCCCCGTTTGTTAAAATCTGCTTAAACATGTTTTAATAATATTTAATTTATAATCTATTTAAATAAATGATTAACTTTGGCCCGCGGCTCCACTCGCGTAAAAGTAGGTTGTTAATAAAATTTAGCCTATGTTACTCTTTCCATGTTACTGTTTCTAATCGGAAAATAAATTTTTTTAATCGGTTGAGTAGTTTTTGGTTTAAATCCTTACAAACAAAGAGTCAAATCATTCTTCTTTATAATATTAGTCAATTTATATTAATGATATTATGCTAAAATAACGTTTTAAAACTTGGTTAAACATTAACGTAACGTTCTAATTAGGTTTTTATATGTAGTTAATAGAAAACATTTTGAAGTCGTTTTCATTACACAATACTGACATTCTGGATATAAAAATAATTATTTTTTATTGGTATAGGTATAGTATAGTATAAACATGTTTTACTTTAGAGCATGCACATTTAAATTTTTGGTGCAGAACCAAATTCAAATTCATGTAAATGTAGGATTCAATTAGCGAATCTTTTCTTAAAATATCCGAATTCTAGCTGTAAGTAAATCTTTAGTTTATAATTTACGCTACAATTTGGGTTTTGTCTTCCTTATAAACACATTTTTATGGGCTATGCCGCATATTTTGAAACTCGCAAGGCAATCAAAACTGGAGGTTATTTCCCGTTGGCCTGAAATGTATGAATTTTGGTAAGAAGTTCGGTTTGCCAACCTTTTTCTATTGCAGAGGTTGGGATGGGCAATCCTCGGGTGGGTAGCGGAATGCTCTCTATTTAACTATTTATTACAATGGATTTCCGCCAAGTCAAGCCCTATTTGTTTCGATATAATTAAACCACACTAACAATTTTCCGTTACAGTTCTTACAACTCACGAAGGCGAGCGAGCGAAAGCGAGTTTGACTTGTAGTTGAACATGTACATGCATATCGCCGCCTCGGACCTGGTGCTGATCGGGTGGTGGGCAGGCCCACGAAGCCCACCATCCCCAGGTCAAACCTCAGGGTGGCTGGAGGTCATATCGCGTCCTCCGGCACCCGGCTCTACAGTTGGGGAGAGGGTTTAAACGTTACCTCTCTCGCTCCGCCGCCTCCTTGATGGAACCTACCTAGGTTGCGCAGCGGAAGTGTATGCGACTGCTGTGCATAGTGTATCGGGTTCGAATCCCAAGTCAGGCCAACAAAGAATTATTGGGTTTTTCTGAAAAGAATTTCTCAGTAGCAGCTCGGAGTTAGGAAGATAGCAGTGTTACTCACCTCTAAGTCCTGCGTATCGTATGTGTAAATGTGAGTGTCGGATTGCCGTCCCAACGGATTATGAAAGTTAAGAAACAGACACTGCACTTGTGTTTGTGCACACACTCGCGCGCTGTAATATCTCCTGCGCATATGGCCAGTCAAGCCCTGGCAGAGAGAGAGCGCTGCGGAAGAATCTCCCCCCATGTCTCCCCTTTCACACACGTCAGAGACGGCGGTGGACTGCTTAATACGTAAGTTTGCATTATCAAGAGATAGACGAGTAAGACTTGTCTTATTAGGTCTTTAACTTAAAAAGTTATTGGGTTTTTCTATTAAGAAATCTCAATAGCAGCCTGGAAGTAGGTTGTGTTAGACACCCCCTTGCCTCGGAAAGCATGTTACGCCGTTGGTCCTGCGCCTGATCTCTCTCCGGTCGTGTCGCATTGACGTCCTATCAGATTATGAGAGTTAGGCAGCAAAGAGTACACTTGTGTTTGCGCACACACTTGTGTATAATATAATATCTCCTGCCCGAATGGCCAGTCTCCGTTAAGCTTGGCCGCCGTGACCGAAATTCGGTCTGGAGGACATTATTATAATCAAGAACATGGTATGTTTGTGCCAAGTTGCATTCAAATCTCAAAGAATCTTAAATATTGAGTTACAAATATCTAAACAAAATATCTTTTAGATAATATTGTCTTTCTTTCTTTTAGATATTTACAATGCATAAAATTGTATCCTTCTATTTCATTTTTATTAATATATACCCATTAGTTAATTCACGTATAAGATAAGATAAGATAAGATAAGCTTTATTTGCATAAACATGTGTGTGTACATACAAAGAAAGTGCATACATACAAGATGACAAAATAAATTAAATGCAGACATGTTTGTCACAGTATGACGTGCAAAATAATTAGAATATAAAATTATAAAAAAAGATACATGTTACAATATATTATTTTCTTGTCCAAATTATTTAAATTTATTTATTTTATATTTAAATTATAAGATTAATCAGCTTTATTATACAGGTCTAAATACATTTAATTATGTCAATACAAATTCTTTTTCATTAAGGAACTCAGTCACGCTATAATATGCTCTGGCGGTCAAAAAGTGCGAAGTTTATTTTTAAACATAGATTGAGGCAGTTCCTTCCAACTTTTTGGTACTTTGTTATAAATGATTGGTGCCATGCAGTACACACTTTTGCGCATCAGGGTCGTCTTAGCGGATTGGAGACAAAGTTAACTATTGTCACGTCTATTGCGTGGAAACTCGTCGGCTCGACGAATCTAAGAGGAGTTTATACAGTTTTATCAAAATAAAGAGTTTTAACTTTGACTTAGAACATGAGCAATTGTAGATCATCGCCATTTTTATTTAAGAGTAATAGTAAGTAGCTATTTAGTTTAAGAAACATAAAAATTATATAATAGATATTGTAGTTTCAAATTATTCAGGATGTGGAATCCGATAAAATTTTAACTGATTGAGTCACAGCGGCATACCGGTGGCCAGACAATAGACTTTTAATGATATCTGGTATTCTTAGATTTGACAGATTAATATCAGCCATAATAGCTCATTTGTAAATTCGGGTAAATCACAAAAATACTGACATATCGACTAGCATAACGCATAGGGATACAGTTGAGTGTAGTGTGTGACGGTACATGGATAGTCAAAACTGTGAATAAAGTGAGTGTGGCTGAAGATTCTTCTACCTCACAAACGGAGATATGACATCGCCGAACCAGCATGTTACCACGGCCGGTGTAACCTGGTCGAAACGTCAAGCACTTAAAGATAAACAATATGCGTGACTTTTCTATTTTATAAAGACAACTCCCACAGTAGTTATAATACCTGTGTCGCGGGGACTTCAGGTCTGAGGTCAAAGGTCATAGTCATTTCGGGGTTATATCGACTATGCTGAGTCGAATGGCGTTGACAGCGAGTATGTAGCTCTTACGGTTCTTGAGTTGAAAGTTGTATAACAGACAGACGGACGGACGGACAAAGCTGTTGTATAAGAATTTATCCGAAAACCAAAAAATTAAAAATCGTAGTAATTAAAAATTCAAATTAAACTGCTATATACGGATTTTATCGCGTTGTTTATTTGACACTTTATTACAAAATTTTGAAAATTGTTACACTTCTACTACTATTAAACTTTACTAATTTTTAAGCTAATTAAATTATTATTAAACTATTTAGATTTAATTTATTTTTACACTTTCCCCGACGTTTCGGTTGCTTTAACTAAAAAATAAATTAAATCTAAATAGTTTAATAATAATTTAATTAGCTTAAAAATTAGTAAAGTTTAATAGTAGTAGAAGTGTAACAATTTTCAAAATTTTGTAATAAAGTGTCAAATAAACAACGCGATAAAATCCGTATATAGCAGTTTAATTTCAATGAATAATATTCGCGTAAATAGAAGACAATATTATAAAAATTCAAAGTCTACCTATATCACTATGCGTAAAAAGCAAAAAACGATGTATAGTTACATATGTATAATTAAGTATAGTAGTATAAACGCTATATAAATTATACACAAAATTTAAAGTTCACAGTACGTAAGGTCAAATAACAGACTGACAAACATGCATACATAATGAATTATTACAATTTAAATATACGTAACTAATTCCAATATATTCAACGGAGGCCAAAGTGCAGTAAAACGGACGATATAATTAATTCAACGTAAAAGTAGTGAAAACTGAAAATAAAACTGATTTTATAACGTTCTCTTTTTACTAATATTCGTCAAATGGTCGAAATTTGACAATAATCGGTATTGTTTTTACCTATCAATATAAAAACCCGTGATTCCATTCTCTTTTTTATTGATAACACTAAAACTCCTCAATAACGACTATATAATATAATAATATCAGCCCTGTATTAAACTGTCCCACTGCTGGCCACATGCTTATTGTCACTGGAGACGGGTTAGGCCACAGTCTACCACGCTAGCCCAGTATGAGTTGGCAGACTTCACATATCTTTGAGAACATTATCTAAAACACTTAGACATGCAGGATTCTACTCGATAATTGCCTTCACCGTTAAAGCGTGCGATAATTAACTATTTAATACGCACATACATACATATATAGATTCACGCCTGTTTCCCAGAGGGGTAGGCAGAGACTACGGATTTCCATTTGCTACGATCCTGACTCACTTCTCTGGCTTCATTTACTTTCATCACATTCCTCATACACGCCCGTCGTTTCAAGGTGCTCTTAACCTGGCCTTTGTCCAGAACGCCTCCGATCTGATCGAGAAACGTTCGCCTAGGTCTTCCTCTTGCGACTGTTCCATTCACACTAGCCTTATAAACTTTCTTAGTCAGTCTTGCCTCGTCCATTCTTTCTACATGCCCAAACCAGCTTAACATACCCTTTTCTATTCTTGTCACTATATCCACTTTCATGCCGCATCTCTCTCTAATCACACTATTCCTTATTCTATCTTTCAGAGTCACACCACATATATTTCTCAGCGCTCTCATTTCTACAGCATTCATTCTGCTCTCATGCTTCTTTTGCCATACCCAACTTTCACTTCCATACATAAGTGTCGCCACTAATAGTCCTCTATGAACAGCCAAACGTGCCTTTTCGGATACATTTCGACTGTTCATAAAAGCGCGTAGAGCTCCATTCACTTTGTTGCCAGCGATCGTTCTCCTTTCAATATCTCCCTCATGTTTACCATCCCTTGTAAACAAAGTATATAACTAAAGTAGAAAGGACATTCTATTGGTATACCTTTGAACTGCCACGCAGAGTTCTCAAGCTCAATCCCAGGGCTCTCTGACCTCCGCCTTATCGAAGTTATTCGCATATTAAATAGTTAATTATCACTTGCTTTAACAGTGAAACAAAACATCGTGAGGCGAACTGCATGTCTGACAGTTCTCCATAATGTTGTCAAAGATATGTGAAGTCTGCCAACCCGCAGGGGGCCAGCATGAGCCCTAAGTTATAAAGGCTCACATACTTACCTTCTCAATAATTTTTATCTTTAACTATAGAAGCAGCGATAGCCTAGTGCCGCGCTGTGGTCTCAAGTTCGATCCAAAGCACGCACAGCTGACTTCGAAGTTATTCGCATATTAAATAGTTAATTATCACTTGCTTTAACAGTAAAAGTAAACGACATGAGGCAACCTGCTTATCTCGCAGTTCTTTATAATGTTCTCGAAGTTGTGTGAAGTCTGCCAACCCGCACCGGGTTAGCGTGATGGACTATGGTCTGACCCTTCTCACGCTGAGAAGAGGACCATGCCCAGCAGTGGGACATTTATGTACAGGGATGATGTTATTATTATATACCATATAATCTACCAGCGTTGTTTAGTCAACTTTAGTTCAATACCTGCTTAGAAATTTATTTCTACATAATTAAAAATACATTTGATTTCAATTGCAAATTATCTATTGTATTCAAATGAATGGAAATGATGGCACTGATGGTGTAGAAGTTTAAATAGTCGCCGTCAACACACGGGATTTGAGATACACTGCCTGTTGCGTAGCCGTAGTAAGCCTTTTATATGTCCAATAACATATAATAATAATAATATTCTACCACATACACACAACACCATCTAGCCCAAACTAAGCAGAGCTTGTACTATGAGTACTAGACAATGGATAAACATACATGTATACTTGTTTTGTAAATACATACATATTATACATAGAAACACCCAGACCAAACCAAACATCCATGTCCATGAACACAAATGTTTGACTTGTGCGGGAATCGAACCCGCGACCTCTGGCGTGCCAGTCGGTTACACTAACCACTACGCCATCAAGGCCTCCATATGGCATAATGACTGCAACACCTGGTACATAAATGAGTTGTAAAATACTAACTAAAAAAAATATTTGCCTGAACCTTGCAACTAACATAAATGTAAATTCAGTAAATGACAAACGTAATAAACTCACTAACCCCTTTGACGTTCATAAGTGTTACTTTGTGCCTAAATTAATCAATGATTTTTGAATTCGACTTCGACTTTGTATAAGTAGCGGTATCGGTAAACGGATTAGAATTAACCGGTATCCAAATCCTACCTCAGTTACCAGTTATATAGGTAATTAATTTATCTAAACGGTTTCGGCCATTGACTCCAAGCCAGATGTGATGTGGTTTAGTTTAAATTGATATAATATTATAATATGATTGCATGGATGGCGTAATGGTTTAGGTGGTCGTATTGCCAACGCCACTGCGTTGAGTGTTGTGGGTTCAAATCCCACACTAGACTAAAAATGTTGTGATGTACTAATGGTTGTTCCGAGTCGGGATGTTCTTTGCGTACGTTGTTTGAATGCTTGTAAAGTCTCCCGCGACCCTGGAATTATCCATAATGTTTGTTTACGTAACGTACTTTTATGGCGCAAACACGTTTCTGAATTGAGAAAAGTAGCAAATGTCAACTGAGTATTCTCAAATATTATAATATTTGAGACGCTGACGCGCGCAACTTCGTCTGCTTCACATAAGACAATTTTCTTCGCTTTTGCATAATTTTTCATTCATGCTCTGGCATTGGTCGTAGCGTGATGTTATATAACCTATAGCCTTCCCCGATAAATGGGCTATCTAACACTAAAATAACTTTTAATTCGATCCAATAGTTCCTGAGATTTGCGCGTTTAACCAAACAAACAAACTCTCCAGCTTTATAATATTAGTATGAATTATTGACTTACAATTAAATTTGAATTATAACAATACTCATCACAATTAGTTTAATATGAAAATTAATAGTTTTGAGATTATATAAAATTAATTATAATTTTAACTAGACATTTAAAAAATCGAAAACGGGAGATCGGGCCTTGTGGCGCACCCTGGGGGAGGCTTATGTCCAGCAGTGGACTGCAATAGGCTAAAATGATGATGACGATGATGATTAAAAAATATTTTAAGAAAAACGATTTGTTTGTTTGTTTGTAAACAATTAACTACAGAAGCGATTTTAATCATTCTTACCCATTAAAAACTACTTTATTCAGAAATAATATAGTCTATGTACCATTACGCTCTGAGCCATGGGAACGGAGCAGTAATAATAAACGCAGGCAAAGCAGCAGGGAGAGCTAGTTAATTATAAAAGTATTTTTCTCCTATACAGGTCTACTTCAATCTCCGAGGAGGTGGCACAGTTTCTCTTTACTACAGGCTAGTATGTTGCCTATTTAAGAGGACAATACTTTAACCGCTAATTGAAGTTATTATTTAGGTGTTTACTACTTATAAGTTACTTTATGAGCGATAGCTCAGTGGGGTGACCAACAGACTGCAATGCAGAGGGTCTCAGATTCCAACCCACGTCGCGCACCACTGACTTTCGGAAGGTATATGACTTTTCGAAATTATGTGCATATTGATTGACAATTATCGCCTGCTCCGTGCCTCTGAGAGCACGGTAAGCCGTCGGTCCCGGCTGCCATGAACATCTATGGCAGTCGTTATTGGGAGAGTGTCGACACAAAAGATCCCACTGGGTCGAAGTCTCGCCGGTCTGCACTGACTGGCCCCCACATAAGTTACATACATACTTTACGTATTGTACTACAGCTCCTTCTATGAAATAAAAGTTTTTTTAAGCATCTAGATGGGTTTATTATTTTAAAGTTGGCTCTCGCCCTTGCAGGTTTGAATTTCAAGTCAGACAAAGTGTTATTTAGTATTTCTGTCTAGAAATTCTTATCAGCATAGAATATAATAAAAAGCTATAATTTCCTAGTGGAGGAACGTTAGACTGCCACGCAAAGGTCTCAAGCTCGATCCAAAATAACGCACCTCTGACTTTTCCAAGTTATGTGCGAATTAACGCATCGAATGCCATTTAGCAGACATAAAAGAAAATGTATGGTTCGCGTTCATTAATGACCGGCATGGCGTTCAATGTGTTGAATAGTTACTTATTGCTTGCTTTAGGATGACTGATAATCTATACTATACTATACTTCTATTATAAAACTGAAGAGTTTGTTTGTTTGGTTGAACGCGTTAATCCCAGGAATTACTGGTTCAAATTGAAAAATATTTTATTGTTGGATAGCTTATTTATCGAGGAAGGTTATAGGCTATATAACATCACGCTACGACTCACGGGGGCGACGCGGTAACTATAAATGCGGATGAAACCGCGGGCACATCTAGTTCTCTATAAAGTTCTCGAAGATATGTAAAGTTTGCCAACCCGCACTGGCCCTGCGTGGTGGACTATGACCTTACCCTTCTCACACTATGAAGTAGCCCTTGCCTAGCCATGGGAAAGTTTATAGACTGGGCCGATATTATATTTTAAAAAATTATGTCATGTAGGCCTAAGGCGTATGTATATAATACGACCCCAGTGTAGAAGCGGTAATCATTGCTGTATAGCAAGCAAGTTTTCCAACACCACGTTTACTGAGAATTTCTTATTCTTTTTACGTGGGTGAATGCTGTCACGCTCACCCCTTCGCAGGGGCAGGCGGAGGGGTTATGTCGGGCTCACCCGGGGAAAGATAGAGATTCTCGGGTCCTACCGACTAATCTGTTAAGTCAGCATCTCCAAATTACTGTCGTCACTATCACTAAAATATACCGACACTTAAATTTATTACATCATCTTTGTGATCTGTCTAAATATTTACGATCCTAGAATATAATAATAATAATAATAATGTCCTCCAGACCGAATTTCGGCCACGGCGGCCAGTCTTAACAGAGACTGGCCATCTGCGCAGGAGATATTATAGTGCACAAGTGTGTGCGCAAACACAAGTGCACTTTCTGTTCCCTAACTCTCATGATCCGATGGGACGGCGATCCGTCACGACCGGAGAGAGACCAGGCGCAGGACCAACGGCTTTACGTGCTTTCCGAGGCACGGGGGTGTCTAACACCGCCAACTTCCTAACTCCGGGCTGCTATTGAGATTTCTTTACAGAAGAACCCAATAGCTTTTTGTTGGCCCGACCCGGGATTCGAACCCGAGACCTCATGCACATCAGTCGCATTCACTACCGCTGTGCCACGGAGGCAGTTTTTATCCTAGAATATACTTGGATTGCAATCCGCAATTGATTAAACCGAACAAACCAAATGTCAAAATGGACAGATATGTTATTGGCAAGCCTAAACTATAATTTTCGAACAGAGGCTAATATTTTTTCGTAATTCGTCTCTCGTCCTATTAAAGATGGATTAACTGTTTAGATAACAAACCCAAACTATTGGTTATTGGCGATCAAACAGAAAAAAGATTGAAGTTTTAATCTTACATTGCAAAATTTTGATTGGGTTTGATTATTAACAACGGCCGTAAATCTACCACGGTGTTCCTTCACTCGGTCTATGGGCGGATCGCAGGGATCGCTCGCGCATTCATCCTGCAGCCCCGGCAGGAACATGCACACCCTGGCTTGGAACCCGAGACTTATAGCTCCACCTCAAACATACGAACACGAACGAATACGAACTACGCCATATGCGAGCCTTTTATGGTAAATACTACTTTTGCACAACGATTCTTCATGTTTCGAGGAGGGATGCTATTTAATAAAATAAACAAAATAATTTCTATAGCGAATTGCAATAGAGTGGAAAGTAAGCATAAGGTCAATAGACTACTATTAAATCTTGATTATTTTGAAACTGAGAACATCCTTGATGTATTAGTGTAGTAAGTTTATCTGTACTTTTTTTTCATTAATATATTTTATTTTTAATAACATATACCTATCTACTAAATATAAAATTAACACAAATATTACTTCTCATTATAATATATTATAATATGTATGTACCTCTTTATTTTATATTATGTAAATCATGTACTATCATACATACACACACACACACACATACACACACACACACACACACACACACACACACACACACACACACACACACACACACACACACACACACACACACACACACATTCTACGACTTTTTACTTAAACACTGATTGTATTCACTCACACATCATGCACTTGAAATTGTCACTGTATAGAAACAAATCGTGGGCCTGGAGTTCTAAAATACAGGCCTTGGCTTAGTTTAGACTCCAGATCTCCCACAAACTACAATATAGTAAACCTAATAACTTTCACAGTGTACCTTTTAACTGTAAATGTATGTAATTTGTGGAGATGAATAAACCATTATTATTATTATTATTATACCAATGACGCAAATTTATATTTTTTATCTCTTTATTTTATTTTACTTGATGTCCCAAAATATCTCTCTGCGTGCAACTTTCAAAACTCTAGGTCGGTCTGCTGTTCCTGTATTGGGTACTTCCCGATGACCTTTGCAATATCGACCATATTAAGGTCCTTTACCAAATATTTGGTTTTTTTACCCTTCAACACCAGAAAATATAATTAAATAGGTTAATATAAAAATGGAGATACAAAATAAATAATATGAGATAAGGTAAACATACATTACAAGGCTGGCGTAGTGGTTTAAGTGGTTGCTTTGCCATTTTCTCTGCGCGGAGTGTTGTAGTTTCGATCCCCACACGTGACAAATTGGGAATTAGTCGCAGATGAAAATTTGGAAGGAAAAATTGTGAAATATCCACAAATAGCTGTTCGGAACCTTTTTTTTTTGTTCTTGGTGTCTGTTACTTGGGTGTTCTTGGTGTCTGTTACCTGGGTGATCTTTGTGTCTGTTACCTGGGTGTTCTTGGTGTCTGTTACCTGGGTGTTCTTGGTGTCTGTTACCTGGGTGTTCTTTGTGTCTGTTACCTGGGTGTTCTTGGTGTCTGTTACCTGGGCGTTCTTTGTGTCTGTTACCTGGGTGTTCTTTGTGTCTGTTACCTGGGTGTTCTTTGTGTCTGTTACCTGGGCGTTCTTTGTGTCATGCATGGCAGTCGCAAGCACTATCGCCACTGGCATTTTAGGAGGACATACAATACAGTATAGCCTGAAAAATATCTTATCTATACTAATATTATAAAGCTGAAGAGTTTGTTTGTTTGAGCGCGCTAATCTCAGGAACTACAGGTCCGAATTGAAAAATTTCTTTAGTGTTGGATAGCTCATTTATCGAGGAAGGCTATAGGCTATATAATGTCACGCTACAACCCACGGAGGCGGAGCAGTAATCATAAACGCGGGTGAAACCGCGGGCACATCTAGTAAACTATACTAATATTATAAAGCTAAAGAGGTTGTTTGTTTGTTTGGTTGAACGCGCTAATCTCAGAAACTACTGGATCGAATTGAAAAATCTTTTAGTGTTGGCTAGCCCATTTTTTGAGGAAGGCTATATAACATCACGAAAAAATGTACTACATGTATGGCTCCTATTGGGCGTAACCAATACATGCAGTAAAATTTTTTGTAGTTCTGTCTTTTTATGATCTTGTTTCTCTCAAAGTTTTAAGTAGAGTTTACCAAGACTGTAATAAATAAATGTTTTTAAGGCAACTTCCGAAACTGCTTATTTCTTTTTCACGGGCGACTTTACAAACATATAAGTAACGCACACAAAGAATACCCTTATCTTATCTTATCTTATGTGGGGGCCAGTCAGTGCAGACCAACGACACTTCGACCCAGTGGGATCTTTTGTGTCGACACTCTCCCAATAACGACTGCCATAGATGTTCATGGCAGCCGGGACCGACGGCTTAACGTGCTCTCCGAGGCACGGAGCAGGCGATAATTGTCAATCAATACGCACATAATTTCGAAAAGTCATATAACTTCCGAAAGTCAGAGGTGCGCGACGTGGGTTCGAACCCCAGACCCTCTGAATTTTCCTCCTCAGAATTGCAGTCTGTTGGTATCCCCACTGAGCTATCACTGCTCAGTAAGAATACCCTTACTCGGCAAAAGTATTTGTGAAACTCGCAAATGTTTATTTCGTGTGAGAATCGAACCCACGCTTACTGGTAGTGTTGAGTGTGGGGATCGAACTCACTCCGCTCAGTCTGGCGAGGCGACCACTTCCCGTCCTCTGTGCAGTCAATACTTCTCTTATCTCCTATTCTCTAGATATCTCCTATATTATTAGATTTAAAAAAAACTCAGACGGTGTGGGTATCAAACCCACAACACCCGGCATAATAGCAATGGCGAGGCGACCACTTCGTTTTTGTTTCGTGTGGATTCGAACCCAATCAGCTGGGCAATTGCCACTGGGCAGTGAAGAGGCGACGACTGAAACCACTACACCATCCATCCAGTCAATTTCCTATGGCGGCCTCGATGGCGTAGTGATTAGTGTAACCGACTGCCACGCCTGAGGTCGCGGGTTCGATTCCCGCACAAGTCTAACATTTGTCTGCATGAATATGGATGTTTGTCTTGGTCTATGTATAATAAAACAGTAATTACAAAAAAGTTATATATATATATGTATGTATGTTTATCCACTGTCTAGTACCCATAGTACAAGCTCTGCTTAGTTTGGGCTAGATGGTGTTGTGTGTATGTGATAGAATATTATTATTATATTATCACTATATCTCCAAGTGGCATGTCGACCATTTAAACGACTACATTATCAATCAATATTCCTTTTATCCTCTCTATGTCATCTCCATTTATAGATTTAGAAACCAAATTTTGTTCCGTGTGAGGATCGAACCCACTCAGCTCAGTGGCAGGGGGGAGGCGATCACTCAAAACACTTTTACATCCGTAAATTCAATTTGAATTCATTCGTAAATATACGTTAATCTGTTATTAACCTCTGAGTCTCCTTCGAAGAGGTTATTGAAAACACTATATAGGTCTGTGTGTCTGTCTGTTAGAGACCGGCATAACTCCGGAACTACTAGACCGATTGACTTGTAACTTGGTGTGCAGACACCTTGGAGTCATACCTCGGTCGAGTTTGAATATGGGCACTGTGGGTCAAAAGACCCCCGAGATATAGGTCTCTCAAGGTCACATGTATTTTAAATGGAAAAATATTGACCTGTAACTTGGTGTCATACCTTGGGGTCATACCTCGGTCGAGTTTGAATATGGGCTTTGTGGGTCAAAATACTCCGAGATATAAGGGTCATTTCTTTTCATTACTTTTACATTTAAGACGAAGAGGTTGAATCCTGGGTTTTTACACCCATCTCGTGTATGAACTAACTGGTTTGGTATACAAATACTACTACAATATGTTAAATTGTAGTAGTTGACGTCACAAGACACGTCGTGAACACAAGAAGTAAATACTGGTTAAGTACGTAAAAAAGGGCTTGTCAACCTTTTGCTTATATTATCTTTTTAAGGTCCTTCTTCATAGGCTATTTGAATAGTTATAGAAATGCATGGATGGTGTAGCGGTTTCAGTAGTTGCCTTCCAACTGACACTGTCGGTTACTGTGGGTTCGATCTCCACACGGGACACACATGTGTGATTCATAAATAGTTGTTTCGAGACTCGGTGTTCTTTGTGTTCGTTGTTTCAATGTTTGTAAAGTCCCCCAGTACAGGAATAACACCTGGGGCGTCAGAAGTCTTCTAAATAACTAAAAGTTATTTAAAATATCATTTATAATTTCATGTTTTTAAATATCTCCCTCGTTTACCTATCTATGACGCAACTGCTCTAGGTTTATTATCCTATAGGACAAAGCACACATATCAACTGGGAAAGGGAGTCACCGTATCGCCTTTCGCCTCGCCGTCATACAGGCGTCAACCTAACCTAACCAAAGCAGATCAACAGCTCCGGTAAGACGGCGTCGTCTCGGCTACGGCTAAGCGATGCCACGCTTACGTCGCGCTCACCTAAATCATATTAATATGGATATTTTCTCACTTCTTCAATGATCCCTTTTTTTGTTTGAAATCTAACCTACAAATTCAATAAAATACGCGCGCAACACGACTGTTAGTTGTCTTGTGTATGACAGCAAGTTCGGCAACAGTAGTGCACGGAGAGACGTAAGCGCGGGGACACCGAGCCGTAAGCGCGAGGAGGACGAGCCTGTCCCGAGGCGATCACGCTACGATTCCGGGTTATTGGATGATTCGATTAATGGGGGCGTTGCAGTAGGAAGTTCATACAAAGAATACTGCACGGCTCGAGTTGATCCGGTGACGAGCTGATATGTGTGCTATGACCTTATTTCTTAAAATGTTTACGTAATTAACGTCAAGGGTGCCGAACAAAATGTGACAAGATTATTTTATAAATATTATCTATTTTGGTAATTGTTGTTGTGTGGATGTTGATGGCATTTCTAATTAATCTGAATATTAATACGTGAAGAAAAAACTTCGTACCCCTTTTTACAATAATGCGGTCGGAGGAATATAAAATTTGGCACAGTTAAAATTTATATGGAGAAGCAGTGGCGAATCCTAATATTAAAATAAAATATGCATTAGAAATACATTAAATTAATGAAAAAATTTCGGCATTGTTCGGCTGATGTCGTAGAATTCTTCGTAACTATAGTTACATATTATGTATATATATATATATATATATATGGATTAGGTGACTAAATTAAATGTGATTATAAGGATATAGTTATAAACAATAAAACCTTAATAACGTTACTTAAAATTTAAATTAATCATGGTGGAATTTCGACCACTTGGCGACCACTAGAAATTATTACTGACTATGAACATAAAACATTACAGTCGAGTTGAGTTTGAGATTAAATATTAATACATTAATCTATCTATAATTGTTATATTAATACATTAAGACTTATTTTTTATTATTATTTAGATTTGACTTTTTAATGTATATTACGTACACAAAAGGGCACAGCCTCACAAGATTTGGTATAGGTAAAGATGATATCAAGAATGAGAGCATAGAGCAAATAAATAATATATTATTGACTAGGTGACCCACGCAACTTCGTCTGCGTCACATAGGAGAATATGCCCCGTTTTTAGAATATTTTCCATTCATGCTCCGCTCCTATTGGTCGTAGCGTGATGTTATGTAGCCTATAGCCTTCATCGATAAATGGGCTATCCCACACTAAAACATTTTTCAATTCGAACCAGTAGTTCCTGAGATTAGCGCGTTCTACCAAACAAACAAACTCTTCAGTTGTATAATATGAGCATAGATTTACATAAATACAATCTCTATTATCTCCGATGAGTTAGAGGAGCACATTTACACAGGAACCCTCTGTTTAATCAAAATTTTTTGTCCTTATTTAATTTGGCATAACGGGTTAGGCATTTTTTTGTCATAATACCTAATATTGTCTTCTGTTTACGCGAATATTATTCATTGAAATTAAACTACTATATACGGATTTTATCGCGTTGTTTATTTGACACTTTATTACATAATTTACTATTAAACTTTACTAATTTTTAAGCTAATTAAATTATAAATAAATCTATTTAGATTTAATTTAATTTTACTTAATAATATTCGCGTAAACAGAAGACAATATTATGAAAATGAATATTGTGCGTAACTATTATTACTTAGGATAAGTAAAAGTATCGGCGGAGCGGGAGAGGGAACGCTTAAACCCTCTCCCCAACCGCAGAACAGGGCGCCGGAGGGCGCGAGATGACCACCAGCCACCCTGAGGTTTGACCTGGGGGTGGTGGGCTACGTGGGCCTGCTCGCCACCCGATCAGCACCAGGTCCGAGAGGCGGCGTGCGTGTTCCCACGCGCGCCTCTGAGTCGTGTTTTTGTTACCCCACAATGGGGACAGTAGAAGAAGTGTCTCAGGTAGTGGCCTACCGTTTCACACGGCGGGCCGAAACCTCGGCGGGGTCGCGATTCCATGTGAAAGCGATTCGCGCGGCCCCGCCGTCTATGGTTATGTCGAGGAACACCGTGGTAGGTTTAGTCGGTATTACCGGGGTATCATTCCCCCGGTGAGCCCGACATAACCTCTCCGTCGCCCCGCGGAGAGGTATGCGTCAATGCACTAACCCAGATAAAAAAAATAAAAAATAAAGTATGCCATTAAAATTATGACATATAATTTTATGTGAATAAATAGAAAACCCATTTATACAAGGGGACCGCGATAAAGATAATATTTTTAAAAATTTATAAATCTGTGACTACATACAGCAAAGACTTTCCTAGACATATTCTATTATCAAACTGCTGTGAGGCTGTGTCTCTCCGTTGGAGATGTTTTTAATCTCCAATTTTTGATCTAAACTATTTGGTTGTTCTATCACGTCTACACACAAAACCGTTAAAATGCAATTTTTACAAATTAGTAGCTTGGATTTCAAAATCTAAGCAACGTTTAATCTAATTCCGTTGAGTAGCTAAAACCAAAGATATTATGAAATCGCGGACGCACTGGACAAAGTAACCAGCACTTACTTGCGACTTTGTAAAGTGAGATTTTTAATCTGTTGTCGGTTCCGCTTGCGTGTCTTATGAAGGACCTTATAATTGCATCATCATTTATTAATAATGGTTGCACGAACGAATGGCGCAGTGACTTGAGTGGTCGCCACACCGCTGTCGACGCGCTGAGTGTTGTGGGTTCGATCCTGTAAAACTAAAAATAACAGCGGTGATTTTCAGCCAATGTCTTTAAGTTGCATATCCCGTTTATTGAAATGAAATGTAAGTTCATTCGCATGAGACATGGTTACAGAGGATGTAAAAGGTTAAGGTACATCATATCTCGCCTTTAGTAGGCGTACGAATGTTATTACATAGTACAAAAATGTATTAAACATAATATTCATTATTATAAACAAATGTTAATTATCAATATGAACAATAATAATTATAAAAATGCGAAGTGAATAAATAATATCGTAACTGTATAAAGAATAGTATAAACAATGTCAATTTCCAGTTTAATAATTACATAGGTAATAGATGTCAAGATAAATTTAATACAATTACATTTTAAAATTGAGTCAGTTTATACGTTGTATAACACCAGTTATGACCTTGAGGAGCTGAGCAGTTAACATAAGCGAGTAAAACCGAGAGACAAAACTATTCTTGTACTTATTAGTAGTTATTTTGATTGCACGGATGGCGTAGTAGTTGTAGTGCCTCGCCTCTATGCGCCGAGTGCTGTGGGTTCGATACCCGCACAGGACAAACATAAATACCACATCACATTTTTTTATTTTTTTATTTTGCACTTCATAATGACCGCGCTCCGCCTGATGGTGAACAGTCGTATGGTCTAAGAGCAGTGGCCTCCACACCGTCCTCATAGCAGCCGAGGCGATGTTGAGGTCTCTACTTTGACGGCCTGAGAAGTTGCTTTTTCACGCCCCGCTTAAATTGAAGGAGTTATTCTTTTAAGTCTGGGTGCTCGTGGTGTCTGTTGTTTGAATGTTTGTTAAATACTCCGTGACACAGGAATGATGCATAGTGCTGGAGTTGTATTATGGTGAGAAAAGAGAACTACTGCACATATAATACCTGTGTTTTAATTTTTTCGAGTTTTTAACCGCCTCCGTGGCGCGTCGGTATTGAATGCGACTGCTGTGCATGAGGTCTCGGATCTAAATCCCGGGTCAGGCTAAGAAAAAGTTATTGCGTTTTTCTGTTAAGAAATCTCCATAGGAGCTCGGAGATAGGAAGTTGGCGGTGTTAGACACGGTGCCTCGGAAAGCACGTAAAGCCGTTGGTCCTGCGCCTGATCTCTCTCCGGTCGTGTCGGATACGGATAATCCGACACGTCTGGAGACCGAAGACCGGAGACCGACCATCAGATCATGAGAGTTAGGGAACAGAGAGAGCACATGGGTTTGCGCACACACTTGTACACTATAATATCTCCTGCGTTGATGGCCAGTCTCCGTTAAGACTGGCCGCCGTGACCGAAAATTCGGTCGCAGGATCGAACCCACAACAATCGGCGCAGTGGCAGTAGTGAGGTGATCGCTACGCCATCCGTGTGAGTTTCGATTAAGACTCCCAGCAACAGTACCAGGTATAAGTTATGCAAACCGGTTTGATAGTAGATCAGTTGGGTTGCCCGCTTCGTATTCGGGGTTGTTCCACGGTTTCGAGAACCTTTTTAACATATAATGCATATTTTAATCAAATAGTTACAGTACACGCGGCTACACTTCAAGTTAGACACCCTATATACGCATAACTACGCTACATACAAAATAGAATATAAGTCGGAAAGAGACAGAGATAGAGAGAGTGGTGTCGATGTAATGGTAAGGATAGAGCGTCGCTTCCCGTTCAGCGTGAGTGAGACAAAATAACAAAAATGTAACGCACTCTCTCGCACGATCCGCAGCGTTCAACTTCTAATAGTTCAAAGTCCAAACAGTCTAGGTTGATGTGTTGCTGTGTGTACCTATCCGAAATCTAAAATACGCAAAATATTTTTTATCCACTTATAGTAATAATAATATCAGCCCGGTATAACTATTGTACCGTTGGGCACGGGCCTCTTCTCAGTGTGAGAAGGATTAGCCCATAGTCCACCACGCTGGCCCAGTGCGGGTTGGCAGACTTCACATATCTTGGAGAACATTATGGAGACCTCTCAGACATGCTGATTTCCTCACGATGTTTTCTTTCACTGTTAAAGCGAGCCATAATTACCTGATTATGCACAACTTCAAATAATCGAACTCGAGACCTCTGCATAGCAGACCACCGGCCTCTCACATAGTAATAAATAAATGTTGCTTGCCTTTTTGATCTCCTAGAAGAAGTAATTAGGAATGACACAAAAAGGAAATGTAATGCAAAGGAGAGATTAGTAGTACGCCAATACATTCCTCTTTTCTCATATCCAATTTTAAATAATAATTGCTACTTCATTATTTACATAAAGAAAGCAACAATCATAACTTACAACTTAACTAATATTAACAAAACTAACCACTTATAAATAGAACAAAATGAAAAGTAACAAAATATGGGCTTGTAAAATTTAATGAAAAGGAATGGCTGGATAAGGCAGCGCCGTAAAATTAATCCTCAGCATCGCTGTCAACCGAGAATGTGCCCAGAAGACTAGCAGCATTGCCACGTTGAAGGCAATGCTGATTCTTTGAGCCAAGAAAAGTCCAGCCTTCCGGTCATGCGAAGCGTCGATTAGCCGCTTAGATATTTCTCTAAAAAGCGCACGAGCACCCGGACCCTATCAACCTTATTAACCTAGCGTCTCCACCCCAAACGGCTCGAAATTTGCTACTTGATTATGCATCCTTTTCAAAAAGGTTTTGTTATTAACTGTTGCATATTAAATAACTTGCAAATTAAAACCTAGGTGCCCATTATCCACAGATCAGTTAACAGTTTAGGGACCTACATTATATATGTAACCTTTAAACTTTAAGTTTCTAGACCTGGGCTTGAGCTATTATAGATATGTCAGTTTGTCGGTTTCTGGTTGTTTTCTAACTTAACTTAATATTTGATTTATTGTTTGTTTGTTCATAATGATTTAAATCAGAAATGACTCAACCGATATAAAAAATTCTTTCGCCATTAGAAAACTATATTATCACCGAGTAACATAGGCTACATATTATAAAAAAAGGACTAACCTAATCTATATATACGCGAGCGAAGCCGCGGGCAAAAGCTAGTCTTTAATAAAGGACAACTCGCGCACTAGGAATAAATCCTGTGTTGCGGGGGACTTTACAAACATTCAAACAACGGACACAAAGAACGCACAATATTTTGCGGCAGAAGCAACCAATTAAACCGCTTATAGGTTATGATAATCTATAAGCATATAGTATATCATATATATATCATATCTTTGGATCTATTTTAGCTGTTCAATCTACTTTATGTAGTTAAATATAATAATACCTACTTAAATATTATGAGGATATATATGTGAGTAGTAGAGCCTCGCTGATTTCAGCATGAATGGGCCGGCTCAACCGGGGAAGAACTACCCTCTCACAAAATATCGACGTGAAATACCAGTATTCCTACTGTTGTGTTTCGTTCGGTGAGTGAGAGTACCGGAAGCCTAATCACCCTCTTTCCCCCTTTCCGCTTCTTCTCCTTCCCACTTCCTTTCCGAAGGGGACGGCAACGCGCAAGTGATGCCTCTGGTGTTGCAGGCTTCTATAGGCTATGGTGACCACTTACCATCAGGTGAGCCATAAGCTTGTTTGTCACCTTAGTAGTGTAAACATTTTTTTAGTAGTACTTATTAGTTAAATAATAATACAACTAACTGGCCAAACTATCCAAACTTACGCGATAGGTGGGACTGAGCAATAACCGTGTAAGTCGAATTCGCGCAAGTCAGGGTATAATTTCGCATTTAAATACATATAATATAAGTAATTTTTAATTGAGGTCAGAAGCCAAAGTAAATAATAATTCTATCAATATTTTCAAAGAATCTTAGGTTATCCATATACAATGTATTCCACCGATAAGTGACCGGTCGAAAATATAAAAGCTAAAAGCTAAAAGGTAAGGTCTAAGCTGTATACTTTTTTTAAATCGAATTTTACTTTTTTTTTAATTCTCTTCTTTGTCCTATTTAGTTAATAGCTACATACCTTTTTTTTTATCGTGGGGATATCCTCCTTATGCATACCCTCTCGCCACAAGGGGAAGCGAGAGGGTTATGTCGGGCTCTTTCGAAACTTCGGGCCTACCGACTAAAACCCCACGGTCTGCCAACGTGAATAGCTACATACCTATTCTAACTAACAGATCTGTAGCAATTTAGAAGTAATTTGCATCCAAAGACTAAAAAATAAGTATAACTCAGAATTTTCGCATAATAAACGTCTTCTTTTTATTTAACTCGACATAACTCTAAAAAACTCCCCCCGGACTTAGGTTATTTTACTGTATTTTATGTATGTCATTGAACATGTGCAACAGGGGACCAACCACTACCTGAGATATGACAAACCACAGATTCTTGCTAAAGAACACCGATTCCTACCAAGGATGATCCGCGAGGCTATTGAAATCAAAAAACATCCTAATTTCAATAGAGAAGATGGTTAGAATGTACCACCAGTATGGGATCCAGTAATACAAATAGTCAAACCCAAGAAGAAGCAAACCACAGCTAGACTTCATGATACTCTGAGCTCATTCTGCGTAAATGGAAACACCAATGATTAAATTATGTTCGGGTACTTTGAAATAACTACACTGGAACATTGAGACAATTACCATCTTAGTCTCCCCGTGACCATGGCTGCTGAAAAGCAACCGAAACGTTAGGGAAAGTGTAAACTTAAATATAAATAGTTTTAATAGATTTAAAAAATTAATTAGCTTAAAAATTAGTAACGTTCAATAGTATCTAGTAGTAGTAGTGTAACAGTTTCTAAATTATGTAATAAAGTGTCAAATAAACAACGCGATAAAATCCGTATATAGTAGTTTAATTTCAAGGAAAAGTAAGTTTTGTAAATTTTGTGTCTGCATTTAATAAATATTTTTCCTATTTCGTGGGCCACCCCCGCCGCACCCTAACCTATAGTACACTATGGTACCCAAGTTTTATTGGATATAATACCTACGTTTTTATTTTTCGGATTCATATACGTGTAAAAAATGTGCCTCATAACTTTATGCCACTCAAAATTAGGACAATAAGCATTAGTCTAAATTATTATGCCTACTGAAATAGTATGCCAGAAAACAATTATGTCTAATTCTTATTATGACAAAAAATGCCTAACTCGTTGCGCCAAATTAAATTAGAAGAAAATTTGTCGAAGCAAAGGGTTCCCATCTACGAAATTTAATGATGACCGGTCGAGTAGTTAAGACTGCGCCGAGCAAAATGTGCCAAATCAGGCGGTCACAGTTAAGTGAATAAAATCAACACCTTTTGTTTAATACAAATATAAAATATACATTTACTATAACAATGAATGTGTTAACAATTACTCCGTGTGCAAAACTTAAAATAATTAATATTTCCGCCTGCAAAATTACGTAAATTTACACGAAAAATGCAAAAACGTAAGCTCGTGTTACGTGATTTTTAAATTATATCAGTAGAAATCTATCCTGTTTTACAGCTTAAACGAAACATAAATAGTTATAATACAATTTGTCCGTCCCAAATATTTAAGTTATTGGTTGACAATAAAGATACATATTTATCAAAAAAGCACTTCAAATCTTCCATACAATTTTACTAAGGCGGCCGCACGCCGATTTGAATATGCACCGCACGAGCTCTGTCATTATCTGTCTTACGCTCGGCGCAGTCTTAACAAACCAACGAAACTCACATTCGCATTTATAATATTAGTAATAATATCTCAATAACCAGAATCTCCTTTTCAAGTTTGCCCATTCATTAACAACTGGCAATAATAATAGTTACATAAACATAAAAATAAACTATATTTAACTACTATTTTTCCCGTGGTGTCGCTTGCGTAAGTGTAGGTTATGTAAATTTTGATCCAGCGGTAACGGTAATTTTTTCGAATGTAAGGTACCGTATGTCATTTTCTGTACCCCTGACAACGTGTCTACGGAATTTCATATTGTTCGGTCGAGTAGTTAAGGCCCAAAAGCTTAACAAACAAACTCACATTCGTATTTGTAATACTAGATTTTGCCCGCGGCTTCTATTGCGTATAAATAGGTTAGCTTATATTAGTAACAGTACTTTTTATTAAATATAATATATATAGCCCATGTTCATGGGCTTGTCTCCCCATAAACATGGCTGTTAAAAAGCAGCCGTAACGTCGGGAAAGTGTAAAAATAAATCTTTATAGTTTTTATAATTTAGATACTTAAATAGAAGTACACAGTAACTAGTAAAAGAGTATAACAATAGTAGTTTAAAGTTTCAAAATTATGTGCTTAATAATAGTTTTTTATATAAATAAACAACGCGATAAAATGCGCGTAAAGTTGTTTAATTTCAATGTATAACATTTGCGTAAACGTAAGACAATATTATATAAAACTAATAACAAAAATAAACTATATAAGGTCCAACGGTTGAGCTCCTCTGGCTTTTATTCTGTAATCCTTATTAGCTTTTGTAGTTCACGCGTTCTCAGTCGCCGTATAACCACTGTGACAGACGGACGTCCATATTATTATTATTACTTAATATTAATTATATATTATTATCTTTATACAGTGCTTTAAGTTTATAGTGAAAGAAAAGAAAAATATCATGTGAGTATTTTATAATTTTTCATAGTTGTTACAATTTTATTTTTTTATTTTTGTGAGTACCGTGCTTTTTTATATAAGCGATGGAACTTTTCTATAGCCTTTTATTTAGCGGTACTTTTACTAGTGATCTCCCTCTAACCATTACCAAAAGCAAAAAAAAACATTATAAAAATTTGCTTTCTGCATTCCTTCTGCATATAAAGTTTTACTATACCAAATAAAATACTTCGCCGTGCAATACGCTTTAAATATTTTCTTCACGTTTTAATTTAAAGATTGAAGTTATATAAAGTTATAAATATATAAAAATTAAAACAAATCGTTAATTAACCAATATTCGAAAAATTCATTAAAATTTCTTCTTAACGTAATCTTTTGATAAGAAAGAAAATCAGTTTTATTCGCATAAGATCTTTACTCTCAATAGTACGTGAAATGTATCATTGCTCCATTAGGGTTCAGTCATAAGGTCAGTTTCCACTAATTCGAGTACCATAAAAAATTATATAGGTAGTTAAAAAAATACCTATCATTTCGATGAATATTTAAGGACTTAGTGTAAAAAGTAATAAAATCTAGCTTTATTTAAAGTAATATTGTCTTCTATTTACGCGAATATTATTCATTGAAATTAAACTGCTATATACGGATTTTATCGCGTTGTTTATTTGACACTTTATTACAACATTTTGAAAATTGTTACACTACTACTACTATTAAACTTTTACTAATTTTTAAGCTAATTAAATTATTATTAAACTATTTAGATTTAATTTATTTTTATTTTACACTTAATAATAATTGAATTAGCTTAAAAATTAGTAAAAGTTTAATAGTAGAAGTAGTGTAACAATTTTCAAAATTTTGTAATAAAGTGTCAAATAAACAACGCGATAAAATCCGTATATAGCAGTTTAATTTTATTTAAAGTTTTATATTAAAAACAAGGTAATTTAAGGATTTATTTTACTGACTAAGTATAAATATTTTTCTAGATATTACAAATTACTTGTACACTCGGAACTAGATATTGTGTGCTTCACAATTAGTTATTCCATGTCGGACCAGCAACACTCAGCGCAGTGGCGAGGCAAAAAAACCACTACGCCATCACTGAACCTTTGTACATATATGTATGTATCTTATGTGGGGGCCAGTCAGTGTAGACCGGCGACACTTCGACCCAGTGGGATATTTTGTGTCGACACTCTCCCAATAACGACTGCCATAGATGTACATGGCAGCCGGGACCGACGGCTTAACGAGCTCTCCGAGGCACGGAGCAAGCGATAATTGTCAATCAATACGCACATAATTTCGAAAAGTCATATATCTTCCGAAAGTCATAAGTGCGCGACGTGGGTTCGAATTTGAGACCCTCTGCATTGCAGTCTGTTGGTCTCCCCACTGAGTTATCGCTGCGAGTATATAATTAGTATTTTGTTTCAATATCTCCTACGTACAGACGTCGACCACAGTTTTATTATACGTATAGAGTTTATATGTCAATAAGGTAATAAAAAATACCTGTTACTCTATGGTTCTAAAATGTAGCAAGAATGCAGATTAAAATGTTTCATAAAAAATATTTCGCTAATATTTAAATTTACATCATGTGTCAATGCCCTCACGCATTTTGTCTGTTTGTATATTTTCAAGGTAAACTAAACAACTTTTATACTATAGCTAGGCTCAGGCAATATTATATACTATATATACCCGTGACTCTGCCTGTGTGGGCGACAATTCGCTCATGACATTATACTACATAGATCCGGTTCAATTTATATCATAAAATTATATTAATACATACATACATAGATTCACGCCTGTTTCCCAGAGGGGTAGGCAGAGACTACGATTTCCATTTGCTACGATCCGACACACTTCTCTGGCTTCATTCACTTTCATCACATTCCTCATACACGCTCGCCGGTTTAAAGTGCTCTTAACCTGGCCTTTATCCAGAACGTCTCCGGTCTGTTCGAGAAACGTTCGCCTAGGTCTTCCCCTTGCGACTGTTCCATTCACACTTATATTATATGAATACCAGTGATAAATGTGTCCCCATGACCGTGGCTGCTGAAGAGTAACTGAATTATCGGAGAAAAGTGTAAATTTAAATAATTCAAATAGTTTAAAATAGTAGGAAAAGTAAATAGTTTCAAAATTATGTACCTAATTATAGTATTTTTATAGAAAACAACGCGATAAAATCCGTATAAAATAGTTTAATTTCAATGTATAACCTTCGCGTAAACTAAGACAATATTAAGTAAAAAGACTAATGGTTTTTAAAGCGTTACCACAAATATACTCCGGTCGTGATTGCCATCCCATCGGATCATGAGAGTTAGGGAACAGCGAGTGCACTTGTGTTTGCGCATACAGTTGCGCACTATAATATCTCCTGCGCATATGGCTCATCTCCGCGAAGATTGGCCGCTGTGACCGAAATTCGGTCTGGAGGATATTATTATTAGTTAGTTTGAAAGTGGAGCCATATATTTTTATAGTATCCTTTTAAAAGTTCGAAAAATCTCTTATACAACTGCTTTGTCCGTCCGTCCGTCTGTTATACAACTTTAAACTCAGAATCCGTAAGAGCTAGAGACTCGCGGTCAGCGCCATTCGACTCAGCATAATCGATATACCCTCGAAATGACTATGACCTTTGACCTCTGACCTAAAAAAAACCTCAAGGTCACGTGATACCGTCTTTCAACTCAAGAACCGTAAGAGCTAGAGACTCGCGGTCAACGCCATTCGACTCAGTAAGTCGGTATACCCTGATACAAAATGATAATTATATACTAGCACCGGTAGCTCAGTAGGGAGACCAACAGACTGCAATGCAGAGGGTCTCGGGTTCGAACCTACGTTGCGCACCTCTGACTTTCGGAAGTTATATGACTTTTCGAAATTATCTGCAATGAACATCTATGGCAGTCGTTATTGGGAGAGTGTCGACACAAAAGATCCCACTGGGTCGAAGTGTCGCCGGTCTGCACTGACTGGCCCCCACATAAGATACATACCCTGAAATGACTATGACCTTTGACCTCTGACCTCAATGTCACGTGATACCATTTTTTCGAACTCTGAGATTTATGGCAATTCATTGCCGTTTCCCACTTGTATTTAGCTGATAGACTTTTGACTTGGGGCATCCGCTTACTTATAGGCTGAAATAGTCATCCAACGAGTCTTGATTATTTGGTTTATGTTATTTGTATAATGGTATAGGTATGTTAATAATATGCTTTGAATGTATATACGTGTTTTAAGAACTAGTTTAATCCCGCGACTTCGGTTGTGTGAATCCCGAGGCAATTTATACAAGTATATAAAGTATTATATGTATGTGTTAGTTTAGGACATGGTGTATCTTTGTGCGAATCTTTTTAGCGATTTGAGTGTGATTGAGTGACAAACATGTTTACAAACTTTCAATTTTATATTATAACTAGTGGTTTCCCCGCGGTTTCACGCGCGTAAGTCCCGTTCCCGTGTGAATATCGGGTTTCACCCCTTTCACCCCCTTCAGGGTGGAATTTCCAAAAATCCTCTCTTAGTGCTCCCCTACACTCTCCAAGGAACATACATGCCAAATTTCAGCTGCTTGCGTTCAGTAGTTTCGGCTGTGCGTTGTCTGTCAGTCAATCAGTAACGGAAGAGTTTTATATATATAGATAGATAATCTTGTAATTATACTTATGATGAAATATACACAAAGCAAAGAAAATGATACATACATAATTGTGTCCTAGTCTTTACTCGCTTTTTATAAACATAGTCTACGTTACTCGGGGAAAATTCAGCTTTCTATAACAAAAGCATTATTTTTGGCATCCGCACAGTATATGCAGATAGCTTTTTAAAATATTTATATTTAGTAAATTAAATAGAGTGCCCAAACGTAACATGAATTTTATTCACAGTACAATTCTATATCTAACTTAAATCACATCTAACATCTGTAAAGTATTTTAACTATGGCTTACACATTACAGCGCTTTACATTACAAACCTACACACAAATATAATTTGTTATTACAGTATCAATCATTTCGGGTTCGATTCCCGCACAAGTCAAACATTTGTGTGCATAAACATGGATGTTTGTCTTGGGCTGGGTGTTTCTATGTATAATATGAAAATATTTACAAAAAAAAATTCTATATATTTATGTTTATCCATTGTCTATTACCCATAATACAAGCTCTGCTTAGTTTGGGCTAGATGGTGTTATGTGTATGTGATAGAATATTATATTGTATTTCATTCATCGAAAAATATTTCTTTTACTCAAAACTAGATTTCTTATATAAATAAATAAATTGTTTAAATAAATTGTTTATTTCGATTTCTTGTACATACATAATCATTGATATTACAATATTTGGAATAGCCTTCTAAGCAAATGTATACTTGTGTGTGTAAAATAAATTCTCCGTTAAAATTCTATTTGTATCTACAATCAGCTACAAAACCTATACCTATGTATTTAATCGAAATTAATTTTAATTAATTCTTTTAAATGCCAAGTCTTCATAATAATACATTTTAATTAGGATGCTCACGGAAAACAACTTGGTATAATTATTCATTGTACGTGACAATCATGTATCGCTTTACATATAATCATTTAATAAATATATATTAGAAGTATTCTATTGTAATTACATTACTTTGTACATAGGACCTTTAAATACAATTTTAATATACTAAAATTTGCGCGCGGCTTCTCTCGTTTTGATCTAGACTTCATAAATAATGTGTCTATCTCTCGAAAATAGTACTTTTTCCGGGATGGAAGGTACCATATGCCCTATTTTGTACCCCTGACAGCGTGTATGCGAAATTTCATGATGATCGGTCGAGTAGTTAAGGAGTGAAAGTGTAACAAACGTATAAAATTTGTGTTAGTATCTATACATAAAAAAGCTTCGGTAACGCAACAATAATGGCACGTATAAGGTCTTAGATTTGAGTCCTGATTCGGGCCAACAAAAAACATTGCGATTTCCGTCAAGAAATTCCAAAAAGGTGCAATGTTAGCCGCCGTGACCGAAATACGATCTAGAGGGCATAGTATTGGACAACAACCTTTAGGTAATTTTTAATATCGGATCAAGTGAGACCTCGGGTTTGTGTTATTGACCCCAGAATACTGCCGTCCTAAGTAAAAAGACGTAACTAAGACTTTTTTGAAATTGAGTATTGTCTAACGTCTGCCAGTGTTTTTATATTAAATACTAGCTGTTTCTCGTCCACGTGGAATTTCTTTCTTGCGGTACCCTTAGTTTTCTAAAATAAAAGTAGTCTATGTTACTCCTTATAACATCAGCTATCTACCAGTGAAACTGTAAATGTCTCATCAAAATCGGTTCAGCAGTTTTAGAAATTAGCCGGAACAAACACACAGACAAAAAATTTAAATATTTTGTTTTTTTGTTACACATTATTTTGGCATTACAAACAGACACTTCAATTTTATTTATTTGTATAGATAAAATACAGACAGATACGTATTTTTTCCTTATGACGGCGGAATGCATTACCTTGCATTTAATTTGTATAGTCAGCAACGAAACTTGCTATACATTTGGGAATTTTTAAATGATTCTGTCATTCGTATTTATAACTATTTCAATATTTTCGCTTTAACGGTGAAGAAAAACATCTTGAGGAAACCTACATGTCTGATAGAACTGCGTAATATTTTCGAAGACGTGAAGTTTGCCAACTCGCACTGGGCTAGCGTGGTGGACTATGGTGTAGCCTTTTGCATACTAGCAAAAGACCCATGCCCAGCAGCGGGACGGTTTCTAAACAACAATGATTATATTATTATAATTTTTTGATCATCACCAAAAAATGTAATCATCATCATCATTTATTGAGTAGTAGAGCCTCGCTGATTTCAGCATAAATAGGCCGGTTCGACCGGGGAAGGACTACCCTCTCACAGAATATCGACGTGAAATACCAGTATTCCTACTGTTGTGTTTCGATCGGTGAGTGTGAGTACCGGAGGCCCAATCACCCCCTTTCCCTCATCCCGCTCCTTCTCCTTCCCACTTCCTTTCCTAAAAGGTCGGCAATGCGCAAGTGATGCCTCTGGTGCTGCAGGCATCCATAGGCTACGGTGACCACTTACCATCAGGTGGGCCGTATGCTTGTTTGCCACTTTAGTTGTATAAAAAAAATTAATAATGGTTAGAGGATGGTTAATCTAACGACAGTTTATGCATGATAATATAGAATACTTTAATTCATAAAATCATGATGAAAACCATAAAAATGATTTCATTGTTAAGCTACTTATGTTGCTGATTGTACCTAACCGTATTATGACAATTTTTCCGGGTCTAGATCACGGCAGGTAAAATATCAGCCTGTTGTATTTTTATATAGAGGTCAAAATACATCCATAAAATAATAATAATACCAGCCCTGTATATTAACTGTCCCACTGCTGGGCATGGGCCTCTTCCCAGTATGAGAAGGTTTAGGCCATAGTCCACCACGCTGGCCCAGTACGAGTTGGCAGACTTCATATATCTTCGAGAACATTATGGAGATCTCTCAGACATGCAGGTATGCTGGCGCTCTATTTTCCAAAACCGTTTAACATAGAATAATATAATTTACCCGCGGTTTTGGTCGCGTAAATGTAGGTTAGGTTAGATAAATAACAGTACTATTTTGGATGATAGGTACCCCATCTCCTTTTCTCTTTCCCTGATAACGCATATGCTAAATTGCATGACGATCGGTCGAGTATTTAAGGTGTTAAAGCGTAACAAACAAACTCACATACGCATCTATACTAATATTATAAAGCTGAAGAGTTTGTTTGTTTGGTTGAACGCGCTAATCTCAGGAACGAACGGTCCAAATTGAAAAATTTTGTTGTTTAAAGTTTTATTGAGAAATGCGATAGGCTATATAACATCACGCTATGACCAATAGGAGCGGAGCATGAATGAAAAATGTTGCAAAAACGGGTCTCTTATGTGAAGCATACGAAGTTGCACGGGTCAGCTAGTTTATAATATTAGTTAAAACGTTAATTTATAAAATGATGTTAATAATAATTTTATTGTTTAGCTGCTCCTGTCACTGATTGTACTTAACCGTGTTATGACGATATTTTAGGGTCATTGCAGGTAAAATATCAACCTTTTGTATTTAGCAACTACGTCATCGTGGCCACCTATATCCCTCAAGTGGTAGCCTTCAGAAATCCTTACTAATATTAAAAATACGAATGTAAGTTTGTTTGTTTGTTACGCTTTAACGACTCGACCGGTTATCATGAAATTTCGCATACACATTGTCAGGGGAACAAAAAGGATATGGGGTACCTTTCATTCAGAAAAAAGTACTGTTACTAATCTCTAGATTTGGGCCAGATGGTGTTGTGTGTATGTGATAGAATATTATTATCTATACTAATATTATAAAGCTGAAGAGTTTGTTTGGTTGAACGCGCTAATCTCAGGAACTACCGGTCCAAATTGAAAAAATATTTTAGTGTGGGATAGCTCATTTATCGAGAAAGGCTATAGGCTATATAACATCACGCTACGACCCACGGGGGCGGCGCAGTAATCATAAACGCGAGTGAAACTGCGTGCACATCTAGTTATTATATAAAGGTTTTATAAACAATAATAAAAATAAACAAGAAAAAGTAATAACGAGATTTTTCTTAGCGAGTCATTCTGACGTCATAGCTATTAAGATGGACGCCATACTAATGGAATTATCTCGTTACATATTATTATGTTTGTTACTCTGAAGTGTATTGCACTCACGTTTAGTTTGTTTACAAGTACATAGTCTTCTGTAAACCGGTTCAGCCATTGCGGAGATTGGCGTACGCAAATGTACAGACATACAAAAAGCCTATTTTAAATTATATTTTGCTTATTATTTTTGTCAACTTGCGTACTAGTAATATTTCCTGAGTCGCGCGATCGACTTTACAAACATTAATTACAAAACAACATTTTCTGTGACATAAAGAACACCCAGACTCGGAACAACTGTTTGTTGATCACACAAATTTTTGTCGCGTGTGGGTATCGAACCCACAACACTCGGCGCAGTGGCAGTGGCGAGGCGACCACTTAAACCATTACGCCATCCGTGCAGTCAAGATTGATTTTATTTTATTTTATGTTTATACATAATATGACAATATGACTGCTAAGCAGCGATAGCTCAGTGGGGCGACCAACAGACTGCAATGCAGAGGGGCCCGGGTTCGAACCCACGTCGCGCACCTCGGACTTTCGGAAGTTATATGACTTTTCGAAATTATGTGCGTATTAATTCACAATTATCGCCTGCTCCATGCCTCGGAGAGCACGTTAAGCCGTCGGTCCCAGCTGCCATGAACATCTATGCCAGTCGTTATTGGGAAGTCAGTGCACCCGCTTCGTGTAAAAACTGATATTCAGTCAGATCCGGTTACACTAGAAAAGCTGACCCCAAGTGACTTGGGCATTTTTCTCCTTTCTTTTGAAAGAAAGACCGTTGAACAGCTACTCGAATTCGATCCCAAAGCTCTGATTTTTCGAACTTATATTTGTATTCATTGGCCTCAATGGCGTAGTGGTTAGTGTAACCGACTGCAACGCCTGAGGTCACGGTTCAATTCCCGCACAAGTCAAACATTTGTGTGCATGAACATGGATGTTTGTCTTGGTCTAGGTGTTTCTATGTATAATATATATGTATTTACAAAAAAAAGTATTTATATGTATGTTTATCCATTGTCTAGTACCCATAGTACAAGCTCTGCTTAGTTTGGGCTAGATGGTGTTGTGTGTATGTGGTAGAATATTATATTATTATTATTATTATAAAAAAAAAATTAATCAGATTATATGTTATTATTAATCATTTTAACGGTGAAGGAAATCATCGTGAGATGACATGATACTAGACTAAATTTTGTCCCCGGCTTCGGTCGCGTAAATGTAGAGACAAGACAGATTTTTAGTAGCCTAGATGTATAAACAATGATACTGTAAAGTTTCATTCAAATCCTTTCAGTAGTATTTGCGTGAAAGAGTAACAAAAATACATCCATCTAACGTCACAAACATTTATAATATTCGTATAATTTTACCCGCGACTTTGCTCGAGTTTATGTAAATTTTAACGAATGTCAAAAAATTAGAATATATAAAAAGCGGGGTATTAGAGACCCCTAGCGTCGTACTATCTCCCTCGCACAGCTGCTCTTAAATAGCGGTTTTGTCATCGTTTGTATCCGGCATCCTTTTCCTGTCATTCTACTCTGGTGAGTTTGGGCTAGATGGTGATGATATATCAGTCCTGTATTAAACTCACTGTCTCACTGCTGGGCAAGGGCCTCTTCTCAGTGTGAGAAGTGTTAGGCCATAGTCCACCACGCTAGCCCAATGTGGGTTGGCAGACTTCACAGTATGGAGAACTCTCAGTAAAAGTGATAATTAACGAATTAACTATTTTAATACTCACATAACTTCGAAAAGTCAGAAATGCGCGCCTTGGGATCGAACTCGAGACTTCTGTGTAGCAGTCCAATGGTCTCCCACTATGCTATCGCTGTTTATTTTTATTAAAATAATAGTATATATAATTATAAAATTACATATATATTAAATTTATAAATAAAAAAGGACCACAGACAATTTGTTTACATTCTTTATTGACTCAATGGCCTTCAATTCCATACTGCCGTTATAAGGAAAAGAGACGCATCTGCCAGTAATTTTATATCTATACAAATTAATAAAATTGAGTGTCTGTTTGTAATGCCAAAATAACAGTGTTTTACTCAACGCATATTAAAGTATATATACGGTACCTACAGGATCATAAAAAAATCTCTGTTTGTCTGTTTGTTCCGGCTAATCTCTGAAACCTCTGGACCGATTTTGACGGGACTTTCACTGGCAAATAGCTGATGTTATAAGAATTAACTAGGCTACTTTTATTTTAGAAAAATATCTGCAAACTGAACAAATACTTTTCTGCTCAATTTTACGCGGACGAAGTCGAGGGTAACAATTAATTTTATATAAAAATACTGTCGGTTGCGTCTTTTTTTTCCGAATCCTTATACGTAAAATCATAACTTCGAGATTTCAAAATATCTATGTTTACCTGGCAGTATAGTCAAGAACTTTATATTTTAAAAAAGTACTTAATATGCGAGTTTGAAAAAAAAATCCATGTCGTCGTCGTATTGACAAAGTCTGCCTTAATGCGAGTAAAGCGGCAGGCAAAATCTAGTACTGAATTTTATTACTTACGGATGCAAATGAAAGCATTGAAAAAATAATATATTAAACATCGAACTATTCAATAGTTAAATTAATACTATGGATATCTATACTAATATTATAAAGAGAAAGTATGTTATTTTTGTTCGTTTGTTTGTAAGGGTTTAACTCAAAAAATAGTTGACCGATTGTAAAAATTCTTTCTCTATTAGAAAGCTATATTATCACCGAGTACCATAAGCTAAAGAGCAGCGATAGCTCAGTGGGGAGACCAACAGACTGCAATGCAGAGTGTCTCGGGTTCGAACCCACGTCGCGCACCTCTGACTTTCGTGAGTTATATGACTTTTCGAAATTATGTGCGTATTGATTGACAATTATCGCCTACTCCGTGCCTCGGAGAGCACGTTAAGCCGTCGGTCCCGGCTGCCATGAACATCTATGTAATGGCAGTCGTTATAGGGAGAGTGTCGACACAAAAGATCCCACTGGGTCGAAGTGTCGCCGGTCTGCACTGACTGGCCTCCACATAAGATAAGATAACAGGCTATATTTTACGCGAGCGAATCCGCGAGCAAAAGCAAGTAACGCTGACCGGTTTCTTTAAATTCTTTATCGACTTATTGGCCATACTATAGTCAAGAATCATCTATTTTAAAGAAGTACTTAGAATTCTAGTTTATATAAGAAATAAAAGATAGTACACGTTTTGTAGGAGTCATCTAACCAACTGGTTTCCTTAATAACCAGTCGTGAGGTATTTTCCCGGCGTCCGCGCGTCCTCAAGTGAGCTAGGAATTATAACTTATGGACATTTTCAAATTCAAATAAACCCAAACTTCATACCTATACACGAAACTGTATATATTATGTAGACGATGATTGCACGAATGGCGTAGTGGTTTAAGAAGTCGCCACACCAATGCGCCGAGTGTTGTGGGTTCGAATGGAACATGGCACAAAAATTTGTGTGGTCCACAAATGGTTGTTCCGAGTCTGGATGCTCTTTGTGTCCGTTGTTTGAATGTTTGTAAAGTCCCCCGCGACACAGGAATTATTCCTAGTGCGAGAAATGCCTTTAAAAGAAACTTCTTGAAATATGTTCTTTATTTAAAACTAGATTCTGCCCGCGGCCTCGCTCGCGTGAATGTACTATTTGAGTACTATTTAGAGTTCGAAAAAACTCTTATACTACAGTTTTGTCCGTCCGTCCATCCAGACAGACGGACCTGTCTGTTATACAACTTTCAACTCAAGAACCGTAAGAGCTAGAGACTCGCGGTCAACGCCATTCGATTCAGCATAGTCGATATACCACGAAATGACTATGACCATTGACCTCTGAACTTAAGGTCAATTGGTAACACGTAACCTTAGCATATTACTTGAACCATTTTTTCGAACTCTAAGATTTACAGCAATTCATTGCCGATTCTTACTTTTTTCTGGATGAAAGGTCCTATGTCCTTTTCTGGTACCCAGACACCGTGTACGCAAAATTTTATGATGATCGGTCGATTAGTTAAGGCGTGACAAATAAACAAACTCACATTTGCATTTATAATTTTAGTTCGGATGTTAAAACGAAAAGTTGTTTTCATATTTTAATGCGTATCGTATAAAAATCCGGCCAAGAGCGAACCGTGCTCGTATACCGAGAGGTCCGTACAAAAATTGAAAAAATAATTATTTTTGGGATGTTAACAAGCTATACAATTTTTGGGGGTTTCCTTTACTTTGTTTCTTGCCAAATTTTATAATTCTAGGTCAGCGGGAGGGGAGTTCGTATATAGAGAGCTCCGTACAAAAATTTAAAACTAATTATTTTTGGGATATTACTATAAAGCTATACAATTTTTGGGATTTCCTTAACTTTGTTTTTGCCAAATTTCATAATTCTAGGTCAGCCGGCCCCTCCCGCTTGAGGCGTTTTGATTGCCTTGACTTAGAAGTTTGACTTGGAGCAAATGAAAATAATTGAGTCATTGATTTAATATAATATACCTTCGATCGCACTACTGTTCATGTGTTATTTACTTTAATTATGAAATGTTATATTATGCTCATTAAGTGGACTGTAATGTTCTTTGAATAATAATAAAGACATTTAAACCTAAATACATCGCATAAAATTAGTTAATTAATTGTAATAGATAATATTATAAAATAATATCTAAATTGAAGTTCATTATTACGTGAAACCAAAACAGCTAATATTTGACAAGCTTTTGCCCGCGGCTACGCTCGCCTAAAAGTAGGTTAGGTTATATTAGTAACAGTACTTATTTAAACATAATATAGCCTATTTTCCTCTAATGGCTTTCAAATGGTAAAATAATATAATTTTTAACATCGATTGAGCAGTTTTTGAGTTAAATTCTTACAAACAAACAAACAAAAAATCATATCTGTCCTCTTTATAATATTAGTATAGAGTAGCTTTTGAGCGCACCCCCGCCCGAGTGGTACTTGTATTAATAAAAAGCCTGTGTCCTTTCCCAGGTTTTAAACTATCTCTGTACCAAATTTCATTCCAATCGGTTGAATGGTTTAGCCGCCCGTGAAGAATTAACAGATAAAAGGACAGATAGAATGACTTTAGAATTTATAATAATTGTAAGGATATAAGGTTGTAGGCGTGTAATACATCTCAGCTCATCCCCTTTCAGGATATTAGCGTGAGTAATCGAAGTTCCGTGTCGGTATGCCGATAAAGCGCCGTTGATCATTCCGCGCTGTTACAACAAACCATTGTTGACTTAAATGCGCCATTTGTAATCTTCACACGTATGCTGAGCTGTTTATTGCGAAACAGATTAGATCGCTCCTCTTTTGTCAAGCCGATGTTCAAGAAAGACTACAAAGCCTTGTAGGAAGACGCTTCTTAAACGTGTTAATGAGGTAACGGGGCTATATATCGCTATTCCTACCAATACCTATTATAAATGCGAAAGTAACTCTGTCTGCCACGCTTTCACGCCTAAATCACTGAACTGATTTTAATGAAATTTGATACAGAGATAGACTAGACCTTGGGAAAGGTCATTCGTTACCTTTTGTTGTAAAAAAAAGGCATAAAGGGGTTGAAATAAGGTATGAAAGTGTGTATGGGAGAATTTTGAAACCAGTTAGCTTCAAAATTAGTAAAGTTTAATAGTAGTAGTAGTGTAACAGGTTTCAAAATTATGTAATAAAGTGTCAAATAAACAACGCGATAAAATCCGTATATAGTAGTTTAATTTCAATGAATAATATTCGCGTAAACAGAAGACAATATCATGAAACTTTGTATTTAGGTACTTGATAAAAAGTAAATAAACATTTTCCAGCGTTTTTGATATTTCGACCTACATGGGGATGAAATCAGAGATGAAAGTTGTATGGAAGTCCAAGAAAATCTGTCTATGTTTACTAATTTTTTTTTAATTTTTATTATTTTATACGTATATTTATCTGAAGCATGTATATGATTAGTAAAAATGTCGTCAGCAGTTTATATGTGTATTATATGCAAAATAAGTAACTATCTTAAAAAATCAAAACATTGCCCAAAGTAACTATTCTACGCAGACGAAGTCGCGGTCAAAGGCTAGTTTCAATATATAGCTGAGAGGATACCGTTAGATTGCCACGCAGAGGTCTCGATTTCCATGTCAAGGCACTCATCTCTGGTTGTAGAGTTTTGAATGAAATTATGTACGTATTAAATAGATTGCTCGCTTTAACGGTGAAGGAATTTTGAAGAATATGAGGAAACCTGCATGTCTAGTGTTCTAAATAATGTTCTCGAAGAATGGCACAGCGTATTGGACTTGGGCCTGGCCCTTCTCACACCTGAGACTCTTCTCAACTCATGCCCAGTAGTGAAACAGTTTATTCCGAGCAGATTTTTTTATTTGTGCTAGTGATTTAAATTAGGTCATAATTCATTAAAATGTGTATACTTATAAGATATGTTTTATTTTGATTTCTGCACTTATCACTACATATTATAAAACAAAGTCCTCCGCCGCGTCTGTCTGTCTGTCTGTTCGCTATAAACTCAAAAACTACTGAACGGATTTTCATGCGGTTTTCACCAATAGACAGAGTGATTTATGAGGAGGGTTTAGGTGTATCATTTGTTAAGGTTTGCCCGTGCGAAGCCGGAGCGAGTCGCTAGTATGTATATAAGATATATTTTATTTTGATTACTGCACCTACTTTACGTGTAAGAATGTTAACTATGCCAAATCTCAGATACAGTACATACATATACAGTATTGTAACTCGGCCCTGTTCTTGAAATAATTACCTACAACAGCGCGGTTCGTAGACACGCGTTAGGGCTGCCCGCCTACAGTATTTTAATTTTATCTACCTACTTGAGTTTCTTTCTAGTTTAGTGATTGTAAATATTATATGTATATTATATTATGAAAAATGAATTTCGTAATGAATGAAATAAATAGTGTTCAATAAAATCAAATTATCACAAATCGTACGCTTACTGCTTATAAAACAATCACACCGCCTGTTCGTCACTGCGACGCATTTGCGTCTGGTTGCGAACCAAGCGCATACCAACGCCGAGGCGCGGAGGTATGACTCGAGTTCAGACCGTTTGTATGAAGATAGAATACTGTATATGTATATACTGTGTCTCAGACCCCTCCGTGCGTGCGATATGTTTAAAAAGAGATACTAAGCTTTCTCTTCTCATATTAATATATAATTTTCCTCTTTTCGCTGTGCCTTAAATAGTACTGCAAGAGCGGCATACTGAAAAGTTCGGATTCGCTGGAATTTTCTTTAGGCTTTTTGGAGTTCTTAATTTTTTTAAATACTTTATATCTACATATATAAAGGTTTAAAATCTCGTGTTACGGTGTTTGTGGTCGCACTCCTCCGAAACGGCTCGACCGATTTTTATGAAATTTGTTGAGTATTTGGTAGGTATGTGAATAGGTCGTAGAGTATATTTCATACTGCTAGGTAATTAGGGTGTCAACCTAGCCTAGATTTACGCGAGCGAAGCCGCGGGTAAAAGCTAGTTTTGCTGTAATTTGAGTTAGAATTGATTAATATTCTCGTTAGCTCCTCCAGCTAGACTAGAATGCTTGTGTTACAAGCGGGTACACGTCGGTACTTCAATAGGTGAGATTTGAACCGATGACCTCTCGATCGCTAAGTCCAATGTCTTATACATTAGGCTAATCATAGCTCTAAATATTTTTTTTATATAAATAACAGAGTTACGGTCGTACTTAGTCGATATAAATCAATTTGTACTATAGAATTATAGCCTTAAGCTTGACCCTGTGCTGCGTATAGACTTTTTACGAGGTTTTCCTTTACCGCCTCAAGAAGAAATCATTTTTATATGGCAAATACAAATGAGGGTTACACTTAGTCATTTCTTTTTGTTTGAAATTACAACTCTCGGACTTGGAATAATTCCTGGCCGAAGGCGGACTTTATAAGCATTGTAACATCGGACACAAAAAACTTCTAGACATGGAACAATCTTTACAAATACAATGATTTGTACAGTTTGTTCCATGTCTGGAAGATATGAAAGATATGTCGATCATTAGAGACGATACAAAGAACAACAAAATTGGAACAAAAGTCATGAGGTATCCTTACTTAATATTAGAAATTCGAAAGGAACTCTGTCTGTCTGTTACCTTTTCACGGCTAAACCACTCAACCGATGTAGATTAAATTTGGTACAGATACAGTTTAAAACCTAAGGAAGGAAATAGGCTTTTTATTGATGTAGGTAGGTACTACGCGTAAAAGCATAACTATAAAATTGCCTATATCTAATTTCGTGGCTACTGTACAAAATGCAACTTATATTTCGAAAATAGACTATATATATATTATTAATAATAAATATCAATAACCTATAAACAATTTGTATTTAAAGTTATGTCGCTTAGTGTCTGCCCGTCAATTCAATTCGCCATAATTCCATGATGGTTGATGTTTTTGTTAATTTAGGATGAACGATAGTGGCGTCAATACAAGCAACGATTTTAAAATAAAATTATAATTTGAATTGGCTATCCAAAAATATCGATTAAATAGTATGAAAACCACAACGTTATCGATTATGTTCATATGATTATGTTCAAGGAGCCACAACGTTATCGATTATGTTCATATGATTATGTTCAAGGAGCCACAACGTTATCGATTATGTTCATATGATTATGTTCAAGCAGCCACAACGTTATCGATTATGTTCATATGATTATGTTCAAGGAGCCACAACGTTATCGATTATGTTCATATGATTATGTTCAAGGAGCCACAACGTTATCGATTATGTTCATATGATTATGTTCAAGGAGACAACTTTGTATTTAAACCTATATTATTTTAATTTCGTAAGACGCACTATATTCTCAAATAAATAAACTTAAATATTGTCACAATATTTAAGTTTATTTTAGTCTTAAAGGTTATAAGTATCAAATAGCCCTGACAAGGCTTTACGGAACTCAATAAGAAATAAGGAAACCTGACTAGCAAAATAAATGGAGAGACCTTTATTTGCAGACCAGTCATTAACTAGATATAATGTAGTTGTACGCACTACAAATTTAATAAGATAATAATAATATTAGCTCTGTATTAAACTGTCCCACTGCTGGGCACGGGCCCTTTGTCAGTGTGAGAGGGGCCACCACGCTGGCCCAGTGCGGGTTGGTAGACTTCACACATCTTCGAGAAGATTATGGAGGACTCTCAGACATGCAGGTTTCCTCACGATGTTTTCCTTCACCGTGAAAGTGGGCGATAATTAAAATTTACAGAAACGTATTCTTTTCAATTGAACGAATCACTTTCTAACAATTTTTATAAGGCAAAACAAAAAATGGTGAGAACTTTTGGTGGAAGTTAGAACTGCACACAGTTGTGACTGCACGACGCCTTCGCTCTTCGCCGTCGCCTTACCACTGCTGCTGTGCCGGTTTTTGTGAGTTCTAAAACAAATGTAAAAAAAAATTGTGAGCCACAAATAGTTGTTCTGAGTCTGGGTGTTTTGTGTCCGTTGTTTAAACGTTTTTTTGTAAAGTACCCCGCGACACAGGACACAATACAACAGCGGCAGTTTTCTTTAAGTGGGGAGACCAACAGACTGCAATGCAGAGGGTCTCGGGTTCGAACGCACGTCGCGCACCTCTGACTTTCAGAATTTATGTGACTTGACTATGACGAAATTATGTGCGTATTGATTGACAATTACCGCCTGCTCCGTGCCTCGGAGAGCACGTTAAGCCGTCGGTCCCGGCTGCCATGAACATCTATGGCAGTCGTTATTGGGAAGTCAGTGCTCTATAATATCCTGACACTGGTCTAGCCTTAGCGTACCATTAGCCTTCGGGTTGTGGAGGTCAGGTGGCAGCCACTCCGTGTAAAAACCGATATCCAGTCAAATCCGGTTAGACCAGAAAAGCCGACCCCAAGTGACTTGGGAATAATAAAGGCTAGGAAGAAGAAGAATGATTTAATGTTTTTCTTTCGGAACTGCCACGCAGATGTCACGAGTAAGGTCCCAAAGAGGGCATACCTTACTTTTTGAAGTTATATGCGTATTTAATAGTTTATTATCGCTCGTTTTAACGGCGAAGGCAAACAACTTGAGGAAACCTGCATGTCTGAGAGTTCTCCATAATGTTCTCGAAGATATGAAGTCTGCCAACCCGCACTTGTCCAGCGTGGTATACCTACTATGACCTTATCGTTCTCACACTGAGAAGTGGTCCGTGTCCAGTAGTGGGACAGTTTATACAATACAGGGCTGGTATAACAAGCGATCATAGACTACGGTCACCGCTTAGGTATAGATCGCGCACTGTATGATGACCGATCTGAACATTGCGCGAGAGGCGTCGCAGTTGTAAAGTTTTAGGTCTCTGGTGACAGGGGGCGGGGGCGGGATGCAGTTCGTACTGACTGACAGACTGTACATGCGCAACAATTCGGAGACGCTATGTTCAGTCCGGCCATCATAGATTGCACGATCTGTACCATCAAGTATAGGTTCTTGTTTGACCACTAAAAGTACTTTTCCAGTAGATCTTCTTCAAGTTAGATAGGAAATACCGCTTTGTTTATTTATACCAGTTATGAATACTAAACAAACGGTATAATAGCGATCATTATAATTACGTTATAATTACTAATTGCGAAACAATGTCATCGAGGCAGGAAGTTTAATTCCAATGACCTTAATTGTACTGCTACGTGTTGATTTTAATTACGTTTGCAAAATAATGGCGAAATTATGACCAATGTTTAATTTGATTGTTTTAAACATTTGAAATGTTTCAATGCATTTTCATACTCGGCGTTTTGGACGTTTCGCACGAATCTGCTTGCAAGAATTGTGCGAAATGATTTTTAAAAAGAATACATATATTTTTAGGTGACGATACGCACACCTTCTTTTCAGATCGGTTCTTTCACACTCAAATTAATAAGAAAGTATGTAAAAAAAAAGTGTAGTATCGCACAATCCCTTCGTACAGATTCATGGGAACGACCAATAAGCCTCTTATTCATGTAATCATGTACTATTTTATGTTCTACGAAAATACTATATTTAGTTAATTTTAAAACTATTCAACTAATACAATTATTAAACTTTATTTACAAATGTACTAAAAAAGATAACATAATTAACTTTATTACTATTATACTATTTAAATTATTGAACTATTTATCCTACTATATTGACATGTTCCCCGATAAAATCTGACAAAGTATTTTAAATAATATGTGTAACATTTGTAAAAGTAAGACAATATAATGTAAAACAATATAGATTTATATTTTATAAAGACAACTACCGCACTAGGAATAATTCCTGTGTCCCGTGGGACTTTAAAAACATTCAAACAACGGACACAAAGAACACCCAGACTCGGAACAACCATTTGTGGATCACACAAAGTTTTGTCCCGTGTAGGATCCGAACTCACAACTCTTGGCGCAGTTGCGAGGTGACAACTTAAACCACTACGCCATTCGAGCAGTCCATTAAACAACTTTATACTTATTTGTAACACTACATTTAGATAGTTTAAGAAACTATTACACTACTAGATTTTACCCGCGGTTTTGCTCGCGTAAGTTTAGGTTATGTCAATTTACGGTCTCTCGGGAACAGTCCTTTTTGAAATTACTCATATTAATTGTGTCTAATAAGTAATCATTAATTGTATAATAACATTTGGCAATTAAGAATTTGTTAATACATTTTTTAAATTGAGTTGTACTTTCTTTCCTATTGTACACACAGCGACACATCAACCTAGACTGTTTGGACTTTGAACTATTAGAAGTTAAACGTTGCAAATCGTGCGAGAGAGTGCGTTATATTTTTGTTATTTTGTCTCATTCACGTTGAACGGGACGCGACGCTGTATCCTTATTACCATTACATCGTCACCACTATGCACTGTACCTTTCCGACATTCTCTATTTTGTATGTAGCGTAGTTATGCGTATATAGGGTGTCTAACTTGATGTGTAGCCTGTGTATTAGTGTTTACCCGGCTGTGCTCACGCTAATGTAGATTTCGTCAATAAATTTCCATTCTTCGGCAACAGTACCTTTTTCTGGTTGAATCCCTCTGTCTTTAGCTGTACCCCTGTCAACGTGTATGCAAATCATAATAATCGGTCGAGTACTTAATATGTGAAAGCGGTCTTTTTGTGTGTCAAAAATCACAAGTTGGATCGGTCGTAATTTTTACGATGGCAATGCCAAGTGCGATAGTCAAATATGAGTAATATTTGTCCATCGCACTTAACTAGGCATCACAAATAATATTTACATGAACACTGTTCGGTTGGTAATTTTTTACCAACTTCTTGGTTCATAGGTCATCAAAAATCAAATTTATATTTGCACTTAAAAAAATTAGGCGTACTTCTGGACAGAAAACGGCAATAACAGCTTACCACGGCTATGTTGCTTTGGTCCTAAGATGTGGTTTACTTCTTTGGGGAAACTCAACCAATGTAAATGAAGCATTTATTGTACAAAAAAAGTGTATTAGGGCTATATGCGCAATTGATACATTAACAGCAAGCAAACCTTTATTTAAAAACTGAAACGTGTAATTTTGTAAGAGATCATGCTGGTTTATTTAGGAAATATGATGATGAGGTGGATTCTAGAGTCAAAAAAAGAGATCCATCAAGACTGATAATGCCTATGAGAAAACTGCCTTGTCTCACAAAAATTGTTATGTCATGACCGTTAAAATATACAATAGGATCCCAAAATGTATAAGAGAATTGCCAAATGGGAAATTCAAGAAAGTACTAAGTGATTGGTTATTAGAGAAATCTAATGTCTTTGGTTTAAATCGTAATGGTTGAATCGATTATACACCAGCTTTTGCCCGCAGCTTTGCTTGCCTTTTTCAATATATATCTATCTCTCTAACAGTACCTTTTCTGGATTAAAAATACCCTATGTCCTAAAGGATATAGGATATGACATGTCCATGAGTGAACATGTCATCGGACTACATGATTCTTTTAAATAACAAATCCCGCACGATGTTTATTTCCTGTGTCACGGGTAAGTTTGCAAACATATCTATTTCATGGGCCTTGACCTCGAAGCGTGACATTTACCCGTGACAAAAACATGACTGTGTATTTAAAACGATGAAATAATAATTGTCTTGAAACACAACGAAAATTTTAAAAGTCCTTTCAATTATGTATTCTGGTGTATTCAATAGTGAATGGTTGTCCTTGATATTGAACTTGTTGACAAAATTGGAAACTGCAAGAGATATTACCACGTAATAAAATAATAAAAATCTTATTTTCATTAATGTAAATTACAGGTTTTAAGAATTTAACATTTGCAACTCTGGCATAATAAAATGTGCCTTCACTCTCATGATCCGATGGGACGGTAATCCGTCCCGAGAGAAATCAGGCGCAGGACCAACAGCTTTACGTGCTTTCCGAGGCACGAGGGTGTCTAACACCACCAACTTCCTATCTCCGGGCTGCTATTGAGATTATTTAACAGAAAAACCTAATAACTTTTTGTTGGCCCGGGATTCGAACCCGAGAAATACATGCACAGCAGTCGCATTCGCTACCGCTGCGCCACAAAGGCAGTTGTAAATAAATAGTAAAATCTTATTTGGATGAATGTAAATTACAGGATTTAGCATTGTGAACTCTGACATAATTAAATTAACTAAAATAATCTATACTAATGGTCTAATCAAATAAAGATAAATATTGTTGAAAATTGTTCTCAAAGAAATTTGAAGTCTGCCAACCTGCACTGGGCCAGCGTGGTGGACTATGGCATGAACCTTCTCATGCTGAGAAAACACCCGTGCCCAGCAGTGGGACAGTTTAATACAGGGCTGATATTAATAAGGCTTATTTTATTTTTCTTTGAACGCGATAATCTCTGTAAGTACCAGTCTGATTCCAAAATTCATTTTGGAAACAATCGCAAATTTTCAAAAATGAAAGCCAATGTTTTTTTTAAATTACCCGCCCTCTATCCTAGTCCGAACTTTAATATTATAAATGTGAATATATTCGTTTGTTTGTTACGCCTTAACTACTCACACATTTACATAGGGTACTTTTCATCCAATAAAAAGCACTAACCTAATCTACAATTATGCGAGCGAAATCGCGTGCAAAATCTAGTATAGGTACTATAATTTAAAGTATTCGCGTTTTTGCCGCTTCTTTATATAGTAATAATTACTAGTGAGCGCCCAATGGTCGAATCTACCCAAGAATCGAACTCGAGACTTCATATACAGTCGCAATTACAACTACTAAGTCAACGGCTATACAGACAAACCATATTATTTTATGATTACGTATATAATAATTATATACGTAATCATAAAATACCGTGAAAATTAATCATATATAATTATATCAAACCGTAAGCTTTTAAATAATAATTTAATAAGATTACTAAGCAAAAACACTAATACAACTTCTTGTACAGTCACCTTAAAAAAATTGTATACAGAACAAAGTTCCATTAAAATGTCGATATCCAATGTGCCAAAATATTGTATTGTACTGCAATAGAAATAATTCCTGTGTCGTGAGGCACTTTACAAACATTCAAACAACGGACACAAAGATCACCCAGACAACTATTTGTGGGGTCGCAAATTTTTTGCCTCGTGTGGGAATCGAATCACAAAACTCTCAGCGGGATGGCAGTGGTACATCACACAATGTTTGTCCCGTGTAGGAATCGAACCCACAACACTCAACGCAGCGGCAATGCCGAGTTGACCACTTACGCCACCGTGCCATTCGTGCAGACAAAGATTTCAAGGTCTAGGCTTTTTACCAACTATTGAAGGTTGATGCTAGTCTTGCGGTCGGAGAATCCATGCATATGCTAGTCCTAGGGTCCTAGTCCTATGAGGGATATTAAAAATATAATAGATAAGTAATAATGTCCTCCAGACCGAATTTCGGCCACGGCGGCCAGTCTTAACGGAAACTGGCCACCTGCGCAGGAGATATTATAGTGTACAAGTACAACACAAGTGCACGCTCTGTTCCCTAACTCTCATGATCCGATGGGAATGTAATGCGACACGACCGGAGAGAGATCGGGCGCAGGACCAACGGCTTTACATGCTTTCTGAGGCACGGGGGTGTCTAACACCACCAACTTCCTATCTCCGGGCTGCTATTGAGATTTCTTAACAGAAAAACCCAATAACTTTTTGTTGGCCCGACCCGGGATTCGAACCCGAAACCTCATGCACAGCAGTCGCATTCACTACCGCTGCACCACGGAGACAGATAGCATTATGACAGTATCATATCTAGTTTAAAATATCATTATTACGAAGAAAGTTTTGTGTATCGAAAATCATACAGAATCGTATAAAATTCCTCGCAGTTATGTCATGTAATGTCTCCGATGACAACATGAACAGGTTTGTCTTTTGAAGGTCTTTTGAGCCACTTTCCATGTGCTCTTTCGTTTATGTAACACATTGTTCCAAGGTAGTCTCATAATAACTGTAGTTGCATGGTATTTACTTGTACTAATGTATAGTTTGTTTTCCTTACTTATCTTATTTGGTAAACAAACAATCTTTACTTTAATTATAAATGCGAATGTCAGTCTGTTTGTTAGTTACGCTTTCACGTCTTAACTACTCGACTGGTCATCATGATTATCATCATTTTTGCATACTCGCTGTCGGGGGTACAATAAAGGATATAGGGTAACTTTTATCCAGAAAAAAGTACTTTTCTTACGGAGTAGATAATTGACAAAATTTGTATTAACACAAATTAAGTCACGGATAATATCCAGTTTAATTAAAATCGTTCAGTTTATGCTTTCCGGATACATTCGTTTTAATAAATATAGATCACAAAAGTAAGGAATATTTTTGAGTTTAAATAATGTAATTATAAGATTAAAATAGTAAAAAAATGTGAGACAACTACACATTCAGGGGCAATTTCTATTGAGCACTTCGCTCTTTCTTGCCCATCTTTTATTAATGAAAGTATGGAACCGATACTTGGATAAAGTATGTTAAAACAGGTTCCGAATTTCATGAGGATATAATGAAGACTTTTTATATAAGGACAAAATATTTAACGTATCTTAACCGGATTGAATGCCCTTTTACGTTTTATGAAAACTGGTCAAGTGCGAGTCGGACACGAAAGGTTCCGTATAAGATACAATACGACTAGATTTTGCAACATCGTGAAATTTCGCATACACGTTGTCAGGGGTACAGACGACTCTATCCCCGAAAGGGAAGTTGTATTACTGCTATAGTTAATCAATTAATGTTTCAGTCCAGTGGCATAGCGTAGTGGGGGCGGCAGAGGCGAACTGCCTCAGGCGACACTTTTAGGGGGCGACAAAATTTCACAATAAATAATAATAAACAAACAAACTTATATTTGTATTTATAATATTAGTTAGGATGTAACAGAATAATAAGTTTGGATTGAAAGAGACTAGATTCTACGACACAAGGATCCTAGTTTGGGGTCTAGGGCATATATTTGACCTTTTAAACAATAAATATTTATTATTTTAATATGATAAATTGCACAAAATGTTAGCAATTTACAAATCGTATTAAAATGCAATGATTGCACAAAATTTTGTTGCAATATTTATACATAAAAATGTGCTTCCGTATGTTTGTGTCAGCAAAACTCAAAAAGTTGTCAATAGATTGACTTGAAATGTATATACAACGTTGCCTTTCTTAAAAGCATTTTTATATACCTACTATTTACTACTTATTTATACATGTTTGTTTGTTTGTTTGAACGCGCTAGTCTCAGGAACTACTGGTTCGATTTGAAAAATTATTTTAGTGTTGGATAGCCTTTTATCGAGAAAGGCTATAGGCTATATAACATCACGCTACGACCCACGGGGGCGGCGCGGTAACGATAAACGCGGGTGAAACTGCGGGAACATTTTGTTACATATATTAAGGGCGTTAAAGCCTTGTATCCTATTCCGAACGACACCATCCTTACTAATATTATTTATAAACTAGATCTTGCCCACGACTTCGCTCGCGTAAATGTAGGTTAGGTTAAAAACAGTACTTATAAAGATACCCTATGTCCTTTTCTGTACCCCTGACAACGTGTATGCGGAATTTCATGATGATCGGTCAAGTAGTTAAGGCGTGCAAGCGTAACAAACAAATAAACAAACCAAGAAACTCACATTCTCATTTATAATATTAGTTAGGTTGCGAACGTCAGTTTGTTTATCACGCTTTCACGCTTTAACTACTTGACCGATCATCATGAAATTTTGCATATAAGTTGTCAGGGGAATACAAAAGGACATAAAGGTACCCTACCTTTTATCCAGAAAAAGTACTGTTCCCGATAAGAAATTTACTGACGAACGATATCAATACGAGCGAAGCTCGGAGTGAGTTATATTGTCTGAGTGAATCTCGAAATCGATTTTGTATGTTACAGAATAACACTGCTGATCTAGATTCGAGCGAGAATTTCGTCCTAATCAGCAAATATTATTTCATTTCTTTTATTGCCACATTCGTGCATTCTGATCACAAATTAATTTGATACATATTTGTAAGCATTATTAATTTATATATTGAATTGCTGCGTAAAAGTATGTCCCAACAAACTTTAAAAGCGCACTTGCGCAGAGAATGATTGAATCTACAAAAAAAGGACATACAACACATACTTCAAGCCGCCAACGAAGATAAGTCAATTTTTACCATCCGTCAAGTGCCAACTACCTTTACAAGATGCAGGGGTCTATAAAATAGATTGTGACTGCGGACTCTCATACATTGGTCAAACCAAGAGAAACATAGGCACCCGCATAAAAGAACACATAGCTGATGTAAAACACCGACGCTCGTTGAAGTCTGCTGTGTGTGAACATGTGCAACAGGGGACCAACCACTACCTGAGATTTGACAAACCACAGATTCTCGCTAAAGAACACCGATTCCTACCAAGGATGCTTCGCGAGGCTATTGAAATCAAAAAACATCCTAATTTTAATAGAGAAGATGGTTGGAATGTACCACCAGCTTGGGATCCAGTAATAAAAATAGTCAAACCCAAGAAGAAGCAAACCACAGCTAGACTTCATGATACTTTGAGCTCATTCTGCGTAAATAGAAACACCAATGATTAAATTATGTTCGGGTACTTTGAAATAACTACACTGGAACATTGAGACAACTGCCATCTTAGTCTCCCCGTGACCATGGCTGCTGAAAAGCAACCGAAACGTCGGGGAAAGTGTAAAAATAAATTAAATCTAAATAGTTTAATAATAATTTAATTAGCTTAAAAATTAGTAAAGTTTAATAGTAGTACTTAGTAGTGTAAAAATTTTCAAAATTTTGTAATAAAGTGTCAAATAAACAACGCGATAAAATCCGTATATAGCAGTTTAATTTCAATGAATAATATTCGCGTAAATAGAAGACAATATTATACAAAAAAGGATTTAATATGATAGCAGAACAGTAACCATTAGGTACACTTGTTATTGTGTGTCGTGTCGTATATGTTGTGCCAGCCATATTTATATATATATGTATATATTATCTATATGTTTATGTATATAGCGATAGGTCAGTGGGGAGACCAACAGACTGCAATGCAGAGGGTCTCGGGTTCGAACCCACGTCGCGCACCACTGACTTTCGGAAGTTATATAACTTTTCGAAATTATGTGCGTATTAATTCACAATTATCGCCTGCTCTGTGCCTCGGAGAGCACGTTAAGCCGTTGGTCCCGGCTGCCATGAAAATCTATGGCAGTCGTTATTGGGAAAGTCAGTACCCTCTAATATTCTGACACTGGTGTAGCCTTAGGGTATCGTTAGCCTTCGGGTTGCGGAGGTCAGGTGGCAGCCGCTCCGTGTAAAAAGTGATATCCAGTCAAATCCGGTTAGACCAGAAAAGCCGACCCCAAGTGACTTGGGAATAATAAAGGCTAAGAGAGAAGAAGAAAGTTTATGTATATATTGCTTTTTTTTTGTTTTTCAATGTGTTAGGGTCCTTTTAACTTATGCTTTGATGTTTTGTAATTAATTGAATAGTCAGGGCCCAGCTGAAAACCAGTGCTGTACATGTGCGCAGCAAATACTGAGCTGGAGCCCTTTGTTATGTATGTACTACGTACTACGTACTTGAGCGACGGAAGATCGTTTCAGAAAAAAATTCCCTTGCACATGTTGACTTTAAGTGACTCCGCCTTCCGCCCGACCAAGTGTTGGCCTGCTATGTGATTTTAACCTTAGGAGTGGTCATCCGTCGCTCAGTCGATAGTACCTATGCCAGTTTATGTTTATTTTGTATGTGTAACCTTGTAAATGCTATCTTAATTCTATAAATATGTAATTTTTGTATATATCATCATCATTCTCTTGGCCTGGTCCCAATTTATTTGGGATCGGCGCAGTATGTCCATACTTCTCTGTCACCCGTCATCTGATCATTTACCCCTTTTCCTTTCATATCCATCCTCACACAGTCCATCCATCTTTTCCTTGGCCTTCCTCTCCCTTTTCGTCCCTCTACCCTCATATCCATCACTTGCTTACCTACATATGTATCATCTCTTCGCATAACATGTCCATACCAAGCCAAACGATTTCCTTTCACCTTCTCATCTATGGACACCAATTTTTGTATATATGTGTTATGAAAATAAATGGTTTAAATTGCAGAAGACAATAAAATATTAATAATGCAACGAATATATAGCCTTTGCTTTGTGGCTTCGCTCGCGCGGCAACAGTAGGTACTTTTTCTAGATAAAAGGTACCCTAGACCCTTTTCTGTACCCCTGACAACGTGTATACGAAATTTCACGATGATCGGTCGATTAGTTAAGGCTAGAAAGCGTAACAAACAAACTCACATTCGCATTTATAATATTAGTTAGGATTATACCGCTGCCAGACCCGTTCTGAGAGATGCTGACATATTACAACGAAATAATATATTTATAAGTATTTGGTATATAGTAATTCGAACTACTTTCCATAAATAGCAGTGTGTAATAAGAAAAATATATTTGACCTTTAATGCAGAAATTGTAATATGGCGGTGTTAAAAGGGACTCGCATAACCTGTTTTATTACATACTATATTTTGCGTTTTATTTACGTAAGCGAAATCGCGGGCAAAATCTAGTTTATCTATATTTTAGACGTGTGCGTAGTCTCACGCCGATATTCTCAAAGCTTGGTAAGGAGTGCAATTCTTGTTTCAATACCTACCTCATATATACCTCTGAACAAATATTATATAATTACATAAATCGCACGATAAAGTGTCCACACTATAAAAGTGAGCTTAAATATTTGACGATAGTTACACAGCATTCAATATGAGCGAGCGTGATAATACTATAGATATCTATAATTCAGATGTCATGTTGGCATTGTGTGTTGAATGACAACTTAGCGCCCAGAAAGGTGACCATATTGAAACGAAGTAGGGTTTAGCTATGATTAAATCTTTGCTCTACATATTTTTGTTAATATAAATAACATTGAGTTAAGCCCTTATTTAGTGAAAATAAATCGATTTTTTATATGGATCATAGAAATATAGACATTATCTTGACCCTAACCGTGTAGAGAAGCGTCTGTGATTTGAATCCTTGTTTGTGAACTATACGTGATAAAGCACTCGACAATCGTATATAATTTGATAGGTGTTTGTTCATCACGGTACTATAAAAAACAGGATTTATAGCATAACGGTCTCTAAACTTTTGTTAATTAATCACCTATGGAAGATCCATTAAACTGGTTTAAAACATGCCCTGTCTATATTTAGTATTGTATATGAAGTCATTGAATTGTATATTTTTGTCGAAATAAATCTCTAGCTTGACCTCCACGTTTATGATTACTGCTCCGCTCCTTTTGGTCGTACCATTATGTTATATAGCTTGTAATCTTCCTCAAGAATTCGGCTATCAAATGCAAAAAGAATTGTTCAAATCTAGCCAGTAGTTTAAGAGATAAGCGCGTTCAAACAAACTCTTCAGATTTATTATATATGTAAGTAGAGACTGGCATTGATAACGGTTTTAAATAAATGTTTAAAACGAGAAAAACTACCTTTGCGGCAATTTTTTTTTATTAATTTGTAGATTTTATAATTAATTTAATTCGTCGAAACTGTTACCTCGCCATTAGGTCATATTTAAAATTGTACACTATCATTATCTATCATGTAGATATACATGTGTGAGCTCACTGTTTTTAATGTGAACACTTTTATTGAAATTAAACTACTATATACGGATTTTATCGCGTTGTTTATTTGACACTTTATTACAAAATTTTGAAAATTGTTACACTTCTACTAACTATTAAACTTTACAAATTTTTCAGCTAATTAAATTATTATTAAACTATTTAGATTTCATTTATTTTTACACTTTCCCCGACGTTTCGGTTGCTTTTCAGCAGCCATGGTCACGGGGTCAAGTTTAATAGTAGTAGTAGTGTAACAATTTTCAAAATTTTGTAATAAAGTGTCAAATAAACAACGCGATAAAATCCGTATATAGCAGTTTAATTTCAATGAATAATATTCGCGTAAATAGAAGACAATATTATGTGAACACTTTTAAATGCGAAGCGGAGTGTTATGCATGTACGTTCTTTGGTAATAGTAAACTTTAAGTCAATTTTTTACTATTCCAATGACGAAGTTGAAAATCAGTTAATGAGGATACGTAAATCAGAAGTACACAGGCACTGATACTGAGACTGATAGGGTAATTCAATGGAGATTTGTGAAATAACCCCGCGAACAGGTGTACCGTTGTTTAAGTATTTGTAAAGTTTCCCGTGACACAGGAATAACGCATAAGTAACGCGGAAGTGGTTTTATTAAAAACAATCCTAACTAATATTATACATGTGAATGTAAGTAAGTTTGTTTGTTACGTTTTGACACCTTAATTACTCGACTAGTCAACATGAAATTTTCCATACACGTTGACGTAGGGTACCAATCAATCAGAAAAAAGTACTATTCCCGAACGATCGAAACCGCGGACAAAACTTGTAAAAAAATACATATTAGGTTGTACCAAACACTTTTGTATGACAACTAACGGTTATCTTCTTGTTCACAGCATGAACCACTCACTAGAAGAATCCCCTCTCATGCAGACCAACATCACCAAAGAAAAGATGGACAAATGGATAGAAGCCCAGGTGCGAGGTGAAAAGATAGAGATTGACGTGTACGGGAAACCTACTGAACAGCACTTGAAGGAGTTGGAGAACGTCAGGAACCTTAGCAAGGAGTTGCAAGATAACCTGCATGTAAGTAGCCCACAGCTGGGCTTGAGTCTTCTGTTAGAGTAAGACTAGTACTTACGGAATTCATTGTAGAAACGAAATGATAGTCGTACTGGGTGCAGCGATAAATTATATTCATATTGACCGCGTCGGTGGTACATTGGTAAAGTGTGCGATTGCTGAGCATAAAATCTCATCTCCGATTCCCTAGTTGGGCAAAATGTTGGGTTTTGGGGGTGGCTGCCAAGAAATTTAAACCAGTTAGGAATTTGGCGATCTTGCGTACCTTGGAAAGCAAGTTAAGCCGTTGGTCGAGCGCCTGATCTCTCTCTGGTCGTGTCGGATTGCCATCCCAATGAGAGTTAGGGAACAGAGAGTGTACTTGAGTTTGCGCATACACTTGTGCAGTATTTATTATATGTCCTGCAGCCAATCTTTACGGAGACTGGCTATCTGGGCTAGATCCGTTAAGATTGGACGCCGTGACTAAAATTCGGTCATGAGGATATTATTATTAAAATTAATTAAATGTGTAGATACTTATGTCGTTTTTCCACCAAAAAACTGCGATAACTGATCTCCCGTATACCTTTCATATAGTGTACTTCTGAAACACACTCTTTTGACCATTTCAAACTACTCACAGCAAGCTTATCTTCCCAGGAGCTAGAAAACACCGTCCGCATAGCCGAAGTGGAAAACCAAGCGATGAACCCAACAGCACCGATCCTGGACTTCTCAGAAGACCACGAATTCGTGCCGGACAACCAGAACGCGAACTACTACGCCGAAGAAGACAAGACGGACGCTAAAGAAGAGGAAAAACAGAAACTGACCAAGGGTAAAGGGCCAAAGACTGAGATACAGAAGTTTTTTAAGGACCAGATTGTGTTTCTGACTGGTGGTTCAGGGTTTTTGGGCAAAGGTAAGTGGCGCATGGTGTTATTTTTGGCTTACGATGTCCAGAAGCTTCAATATACACGGAGTAAAAATTGAAAATTATAACGGAGTGAAAAGGTGGTCAATAAAGTAAGATTTGAAGCTGCGACCTTGATGAACCGTTTGGATGGCCTGCCAATTGAGCTTTTCATTTCCTTTTGTTATAATTTGCAATCTACCATCGCATAGGAAATGCTTATAAATAAAATCTTAAACTAGAGATTTAGAGAAGACAATTTGCTCTTCTGTATGTTATTTTCTTATTTTATTAAAAAAGGAACATCAAACAGCCACATTACATAATAAAAACAACTTAAATCAAGGTAGTAATGTAGCCCACGGCGATGTCCACAGGTTACTATTCGATTAAAACTATATAACGCTAGGAATGCGAGCATACATGTATGACAATCCAAAAAAATACAAACAGAAAAAAGCAACGCACAAAAATATACAACATTACAAAGAAAAAAGATATACAGGGTCTATCGTTAATAATGGATAACCCGTTAACTGGAGGTTAACCAGTTATCAGGCAGTAAGAAAATAATATTTTTACGTCAGGGTTGCCATACTCTTTTTTTTCACAATCAGTGGGTAATACTGGACGTACGGAAAGATTAATTTTAAGAAATTGATTAAAATGTTAATTTTGATACTGTTTTACGTTAATGGCGCCTAAAAATGTAGTTAAACTAAATAATACAAGTATTCGCAAGTACGATGGCAATAGAATTACCCAAATAAAAACTAATTTTGTTGAAATGGCAACCAATTGAAAGGGTAAAGAAGTGAATTTGAACAAAAAACACAAAAATGTACGCCATTTTCACGCTGTTGGCAACCCTGACATAAAAATATTATTTTCTTACTGTCTGATAACTGGTTAACCTCCAGCTAACGGGTTATCCATTATTAACGACAGACCCTGTAGGTAATTAAAAAAAGAAAAAAGTAATTGTAGGTAGAAGTCCGAAAAAGTAGGTACAGTTATGAGTTTAATGTCTCATATACAAGTTTACAAAAACTTATTGCAGAGCATACAGATATTATGTCAATATGTTCAGAAGTGTCATTGTATGTACTAGCCATGTGTTGAAGTTTACAATCATAATGCTTCAAGGACAGCGTAGTGGTTTTAGTGGTAGCTTCGTCACTGCTACTATACTGAATTATGCAGGTTCGAATCCCGCACGGGACCAAAATTTTGTGTTCTTTGTTTGGATGTCTCAGTGTCATTCTCGCGATCACCTATTGCGGGCATTATCTATTTAAACAAAAACTAAGGAATATTACACTGCACGGATGAAGTAATGGTTTAAGTAGTTATATCGCCATTGCCACTATACCGAGTATAGTAGGTTCGAATCCCACATAAGACAAAAATTTCCTCAACTTTTTAAAGATTGAGTAGCTTTCAGTAATACATGTATGCCATTTTGGCAACGTCATGTCTTTAATTTGTTACCCAAATAATAAGTCAATTGTATAATATATGTAGTAAAAAATAAACTTATTACTCCGTGTTTTTGGTATATTGAAACTTTCAGGACATTTTTATTCTGCTTGCGATTGACGTGTGTGATTATACTGTGTAAAAAGTTGACTCTAATATATGCAAAAGTATATGGATATCGCAGTGGCTTAAATGTTCACCTTGCCACTATCAACGCATCGTCGTAACACCGTTTGGTTCTCATACGAACCTCAATCAATTATTTAATGGAATATTTTACGTTATTAATCTTACGAGAATCGAATAAACTTAATGTCATCGACGACAACTGCACAATAGCGTTTAAAATTCCTTAATTAAACTAATTAAGTATAATTTAATAAAAATAATAAAAGCGGCGGTAGTCCAATGGATAAAGTCAATACCTTATCCATTGGGCTACGGTTGACCAGGTCGCGGGTTCAAATCCCACACATTGCACTACTGACGTGAACCCACTCCCAATACAAGTATTCTAGCTTGAGGGGCTAACAAGAATACTAGAAATTTAAAACACAATTTAACTTAAAAATAAAAAATTTGTTAAACAAGTTCTTATCTTAATATTTGAGATAAACCAGAAGTAAAATTCTCGTAATTATACTACGCCGGCGTTTTTATACAAGGTTAGTTTGAATGTATCTTAGGTTCAACTCCTGTAATAGGACTGTTCAAAATAGGGTTCCCATCTTATCTAATAATCATCAAAACTGTACTGGAATGCATTTTGTTCACATTTGACGATTATTTTAATTTAGGACAATAATATTTGTGATATATATATATATATATACTACAATGAGAACTAGATCGGAAGTCTATTTTGAACAAAATAACGAAGAATCGGAAAGATATGTGAAATCTAACAACCCGCGCTGGGCCGGCCTGTTGGACTATGGGCAAACGCTTATCACTCTAAGAAGAGGCTCGTGCCTATCAGTGGAACAGTTCAATACAGGGCTGATATTATATTTATATCCCTCGAGAACCAGTACCTACTTACTTCTGAAGGAAATGTATCCTATGTCCTATGTAAAAGTGTATGCGAAATTTCAAGATTTCAATGATTGGTTCTTGATTGTTTGGTTAAGCAGTTAAAGCATGAAACCGTAACAAGCAAACAAACGCACATTCTCATTTATAATATTAGTGACGATTAAGATTTAGCTCTTATGAATTATGATGATATTACAAAATTGATGTCAACACCTAATAACAAATATTTTTATGACTTAACAGAACAAATTAAAATGCAAATAGTGCTATTGCAAATAATTTGATTTGTGTATGTATAATTTATTGATGCGATGACGATATATCTGCTAATCATTGTTTATTATACGACTGCACGGATGTCGTAGTGGGTCAAGTGTTCGCCTCACCACTGACACTGCGCTAAGTGTTTTGGGTTTCGAATCCCACACGGAACAAAAAATTGTGTGATCTACAAATAGCTGTTCCGAGTCTGGGTGTTCTTTGTGTCCGTTGTTTGAATGTTTGACCAAAGTCAATACAACAATTTATGGACCACACAAATATTCCCGTCCTGTGTGGGGATCGATCTCTTAAGTAAAGTGTTGTAGACGATATATTTTTATTATATCTTATATTTTTCTTTATTATCAACACATATTATTAATGTACATAAATCTGCATGATTTCATATTTATATAAATAAATAGAAACACCAATGATTAAATTATGTTCGGGTACTTTGAAATAACTACACTGGAACATTGAGACAACTACCATCTTAGTCTCCCCGTGACCATGGCTGCTGAAAAGCAACCGAAACGTCGGGGAAAGTTTAAAATTAAAAATTAATCTATATAGTTGTAATAGTTTATTAATAATTCAATTAGCTTAAAAATTAGTAAAGTTTAATAGTAGTAGTAGTGTAACAGTTTTCAAAATTATGTAATTAAGTGTCAAATAACGCAATAAAATCCGTACATAGTAGTTTAATTTCAATCATATTTATATGTTCAATTTTTGGTCAGAATCAGGTCGTTTAGTACCATCCTGGATTCGGTACTTGGATTCGCCACAATATAACCATGACGTAATTTTATTGAAGGTTAGGTTAGGTTAGGTTTAAATAAACCTACATACATATATCACTAATACCTTTTTTTTTCGTGGGTGAATACTTTGACGCATACCTCTCCGCGGGGCGACGGAGAGGTTATGTCGGGCTCACCAGGGAAAAGATACCCCGGTAATACCGACTAAACCTACCACGGTGTTTCTCGACATAACCATAGACGGTGAGGCCGTGCGAATCGCTTTCACATCACATGCAATCGCGACCCCGCCGTGTAAAACGACAGACCACTACGCAAAAATACTTCCTCTACCGTCGCCCTGGGAGGGTCAAAGACACGATACAGAGGCGCACGTGGGAACACGCACGCCGCCTCTCGGACCTGGTGCTGATCGGGTGGCGAGCAGGCCCACGCAGCCCACCACCTCCAGGTCAAACCTCAGGGTGGTTGGAGGCTATCTCGCGACCCCGGCGCCCGGTTCTGCGATTGGGGAGAGGTGTGAGCGTTTCCTCTCCCGCTCCGCCGCCTCTTTGATGGAAATTACTTGCTCACAAAAGGAGGCGACGGCGTTCCACGATCTCTTACGCCGGACCATAGACTGAACCACGGCAAGGAGTGAGAGGGCAACCAGTCCGACTGCCGCGATCAACTCACGGCGCTGCGATTCCCAGGCGGGGCATTGCGCCAAAGTGTGCAGCGCCGTGTCCACAACAACATCGCGGCAGTCTCCGCAGTGATGACATACGGGCGTCGCCTGCCGGCCTATGCGACACAGGAACTGGCCGAAACAACCGTAGCCAGTCAATACCTGTGTCAGCCGGAAGGTGAGGGCGCCATGCCGCCTTTTCAGCCACTCCTCAAAAACGGGGCTTACCGCCACGATCGAGGCGTGCGCGAGTGAAGCCGCGGGCAAAATCTAGATGTTTATGTATTATATATTGTGATATTCACCGAACTGGTTCATGTCGAAATAGAATAAAACATACCCACACTGAAATACACGATTCTGTATTTCCGTCCGGTTTAACGCATAAAATGTCAGTTGATGACATTAATCAATTTTTCTATTTTTTTTTTATTATGTTGTTATCTAACTAATATTATAAATGCGAATGTGAGTTTGTTTGTTTGTTACGTTTTCACGCCTCAGCTACTCGACCGCTATAAAATTTTGCATAGACGTTGTCAGGAGTACAGAACTACAGAATAAGACATAGGGTACCTTTGCTCCAGAAAAAGTACAGTTACTAACCTAACCTAACATACATTTAGGCGAGCGAAGCCGCAGGCAAAAGTTAGTAAAACATAAAATAGCCTTTATTATTCCCAAGTCACTTGGGGTCGGCTTTTCTAGTCTAACCGGTTTTGACTGGATATCAGTTTTTACACGGAGCGGCTGCCACCTGACCTCCACAACCCTAAGGCTAGACCAGTGTCAGGATATTATAGGGAACTGACTTCCCAATAACGACTGGCATAGATATTCATGGCAGCCGGGACCGACGGCTTAACGTGCTCTCCGAGGCACGGAGCAGGCGATAATTGTCAATCAATACGCACACTAATTGCGTAGTCATATAACCTCCGAAAGTCAGAGGTGCGCGACGTGGGTTCGAACCCGAGACCCTCTGCATTGCAGTCTGCTGGTCTCCCCAATAAGCTACCGCTGCTAAAAAATAAAATATTAAAGCTTTAATAAGTATTTTTTCCTGCTACAAAACCAAGCACCTTCGGTTTTATACGACTAAGTTTATTTCCTTCCTTATTATCATTGCCTTATTGACCGTAGTGACCGACCTTACGTAGTGGTTTCAGTGGTCGCCTTACCACCGCCACTGCGTTGAGTGTTGTGGGTTCGAACCTACACGGGACAAAAAATTGTGTGATCCACAAATCGTTGTTCCAAGTCTAGATGTTCTTTGTGTCCATTGTTTGATTGTTTGTAAAGTCTCCCGCGACACAGGAATAATTCCCTAGTGCCCGACTGGCTGCCTTTTAAAAATAAAAATATTATCCTTTAAGCCTAAGCGAATACGCTTACTTATAAGTTTATTGAATTTCACGCTAAATGAAACAATTAATTTTATTAATGATGTCTTAAATTACATATGATACATACTTTCAAAAATACTGATGGGCGTCGAAAATCTGTTGCACAGACTTTTTAGTTAATAATCTGTCAAGTCTTAGAATACCAGACAATTAAAAATCTGGTTTGTCTGGCCACCGGTGTGCCGCTGAGACTCAAAAGGTTTATAACTGCACTTGTGTTAAGAAATTGAATTAATTTAATCAAGGGCAATAGATATGGAAAATACTTACGTTTTTGAGGAAGCTATATTCCATCAATTGCGTTTAATATGTGTTGCAATGGATTTTGTTAAACCGATTTTGTTCGGGACTCTTTTGAGTGTTTACTCTGCGTGCGGAACAAACAGTTTTGTGATCCACAAATAATTTATTTGTGTTCGTTGTTTATTATTGCTTGAAATGTACGGTCAATTGACAGACGAACATTCTGTACTGACAAGTGATAATTAAGCGAGATTTTAGCTGCCTGTGCCCTATGGCATATACAGGGTGATTGGTAAAAGACTGGACATATTGAAGGAGGGTATTCAGTACTCTATTTTGGACCCGAATATCTAAAAATAATAGATAGTTAAAGGAACAATGGCAGAATTTTGTCTAGTGTTTTTTTGACGTTTGCAAATTTCATTTATAATAATAATAATAATAATAATAATATAGCTTTATTTCGGACCCATGAATCCATAGACTGTTAGTAATATATACAATTTAACTTATTTCCTAGTGTTAGTATAAATTAACCTAGAGACGAACTTTTTTAAAAGTGGAGAATGGAAATTCTCAGCAACAGTTCTCAGGATGCTGTTAGGACTGTCTCTCACTCTCCTCAGTAGCTAGGCCGTTTTTTTTCGCACAATTGCGTAAAAGCCATCCGTTCTCCATCCATCATATTTATGGCAAAGAAATTAAATTAATTTACTAAATCTTATCAAATATTCATTCATTTTTCTAAAAGCCGTATAGCTTATTTATGTTAATAAAAGTATTTTAAATGACGTATGTACGAATTACGAGTTACCTTCAAAATGTCAACCATACAAATAGGGGTGGAAGAGAGGGATAACATGTACAATTCTATAGTTATCTGTATCGATTAAATTAAATTAAACGAATGATCGATATGGATTAATTGACTTTGTTTGAATCTTTATTAATATGCACTGTAATTCTTCTATTTTTAATTAAACTGATGGTAATAAATGTTTGTTTGATTATTACGACAATTGCTATATTTGTACACAGTTCGTAACCTAAACAATTCAAACCACAATATGTAATTTTTTCGGCTTTCCCAAGTGAAAATAGTTTCACTTATAGAGTCTGGAACTAACGCCGAATCTTTTGACATAAATTTCATTACAGGACGCTGCCATTTGATCCCAGACATTTTTTTAGTATGGAGACCTGCCATTGTTCTTTGACCTAGTTATCCAATATAAACTTAATGTGTGGACACTCTTGCACATATACCAAAGCTAAACAAAACCTCCGCCCTCGCCCCCCGCTACCACACCCCGCGCTCTCCAGAATTTGCACCCCCGCACGTGATTTTCTTATCAAAATTCATTAGCCTCGGTAGCGCGGCGCGCACAACTGTGTGCGACCCACGCATTATCCACATTTTATGGATATTTCATACAAATTTTCATAAAGGTTTTCTTTACAGGTTACGCAAATTTTATTATTTTCTCTTTTTCATACGTTACTTCTAACCGTAAATTATCATGACCTTAAGTATGTACAATGTTTAACCAGTCACACTGTATAACATTTATGATTGTGATCTAAGGCATTGTATTTTATACCAAAAGGTACTTTACTTCGTCAAGTAGGTATAGGATCCTTAATGCCTCGATTCCTATGGCGGCAGGACAAAAAATTGTGTACGCAAACGACAGATAAACAAATATCTGAATCTTGGTGTTCTGTATGTCCATTATTTGGAAAGGTTCTCCGCAAAACCAACCCAAGAACTATTTTTATAACTCAATAAAACATATTATTTAAATAAATAGAACTATGTTCTAACGAATATTTAACGATTTTTTGACAACAAAACAATTTATTGCATGATCTTTAAATTCATTATTTATTTGTGGGGTTTTTTCCGGTGTGTATTTTTATGTGTGTACAAAAGGTTTTGTATAATATTAAAAACGTAATTGCGGGTGAAAAAGGTTTGTTGTTTATTTTTGTCTGTTTTATTTGCAAGCAGGGTTTTTATTTGTGTTGAAACAGCGATAACCTAGTGGGCCGTTGGACTGCCACGCAGAGGTCTTGGGTTCGATCCCCAAGGCGCGCATCTCTTACTTTTCCAAATTATGTGCGTATTAAATATTTAATTATCGCCTGCTTTAACGGTGAAGGTAAACATCGTGAAGAAATCTGCATGCCTGAGAATTCATTATAATGTTCTCGAAGATATGTGAAGTCTGCTGACCCGCACTGGGCCAGCGTGGTGGACTATGGCCTAAACCTTCTCACGCTGAGATGAGGCCCGTGCTCAGCAGTGGAACAATTTAATACAGGGCTGATATTATTATTTATTATATTTCTGCAGGTTTAAGCTAGTGATATTTTTATGAATTTTGTGTGATTAATTACCTGCACTAATTTAGTTACGTTACGTTTACGTACGCTAACGTTAGCTAAGCTACCAAATTAAATTACTCATAGCGGTGGAAATGAATGCAACTGTTGTACACGAAGTCTTGGGTTCGAATCCCTAATAATAAAGAAGAAAAAGGCTTTTTCTCTACAAAATTTAATCTAACGCTGATTGCGTTTTCTGACTATTATCGGTTTTAGTAGAAATAGTTTTAATAATAGTAATTTATTTATATGGCAAAAAAAGCCTGAGTGGATATTATAAATCATTTCAATTATACTTTTTTGGTAGAAACAATTATTTTAATTTCCTTATGCCATCTAAAAGGCATTGGTTTTACAAATTACATTTTAACAGTTACATATAAAGTACTCCAATAGGATTTTTTTTACCTGGGGGAATGTCGGACGCCTCACCGGGGTAAAAGAAAGATGTTGAAATGATAATGGACCTCCCGGAATACCGACTACCACGGTCTTCCTCGACAAACCCACTATCGACGGGGCCGCGCGAATCACTTGCACATGAATGAATGCACATGCAGTCGCGACCCCGCCGAGGTCTCGGCCTGCCGTATGAAACGGCAGGCCACTACATGATAAGACCTACCCTATGGTCACTTCACATATTCCATAAAGCTTTTATTAAAACGTCAAATGCATATTACTGCTGTGATTGTCTGGCAGAATGACCAACAATCAATTAAATCAAATCAATCAAAAACACTACATTTGAAATGAGTTTGACACGTCGTTGATTAGTTTTTAAACTGCGGCGTCACACCGGTGGCCAGACACAATAGATTTTTAACTAATGTCATATTCTAACTGCCATATTCATAAAACTTACAAGTGAGATATAAAATAGTTATCAAACAAATTCTAAGATGTAATAATTGTTCATAAAAATGTATAAGAATGCTACCTTGTCTAATAAGTAATAACAACGCTGTGTGTAATAAAACTGCCTCCGTGGCGCAAGGGTAGTGAATGCGACTGTTGTGCATGATATCTCGGGTTCGAATCCCGGGCCGGGCCTACATAAATATCGGGTTTTTAGTGAAGAATTTTCAATAGCACTCGGGGGTTACGAAGTTGGTGGTGTCAGACGTCCCCTTGCCTCGGAATTATCGTCCTGTCGGATCATGACGGTTAGGGAACAGAGAGTGCACTTGTGTTTGCGCACACGCTTGTGCACTATAATATGACATTATTATTTAATAAAGAATTACAGAAAATTTATGAATAATAATAAACTGTCGTCATAAGAAAAATTTACGAGATTGCAATTTTTTCGAAATTAAATTTTACGTTTTTGTAAAAAAGACGCATCTACATATTTTTATTATTATTATTTTATTATTATATATAAAAATACTGGTAGATACGTCTTTTCTCCTTATAGGAGCAATATTAGTTCTTGTATTCGTCTGTGTTCATTTACTCTTCATCTTATTTATCTATATTATTTATTTATTTATATATTATAATAAGTTAATATATAATATTATAATTATAGATATTATATCTGAACCAAAATCGGTAATCTAAAGCAGATAAAAACCAAATTATACGCATGTTAATTTTTTATGTGCTTGCAAGTATTTTTGCTAGTTTGTTTGTGTGTTGTTGTTTTCTGTAGCCTTTTTGTGTGTACGTGTGTTTGTGATAAAAATAGCATGAACTCGTCATGGAAGCCTGCATTATGGAGAATGAGGTAAGCTTTTTTCTTGCTGTGATTACAGTAAAAAATATATGCTTAGCGAGTAATATAAGTAATTATTAAATGATTAAGATGTACTGCGTAACATTGGTGTGTAATAAAGGTTGCCAACATACTTTCGACGAAATATAATATTTTTAAAATAAGCTATTATAAAATATAGTACATTTGTAAAAAAATATAGTATTTTAAGGCAAACAAAAAAAGAACATTTGTTTGTTACTGTGTTTTTTCATTTGTTTGTCGTTGTTAATTTGGCATTACGGAGGTTCCAAACGGATTATACACGATGAGTACGGATACATGATTTCGAATCTGTTATAAGGTTATAACTTATAAGTATTAAAGGACCATTCTTAATTGTTTAATGAAGGATAAGTTTGTTGGGTTTTGGTGTTGTTATATAGTACGCAGACTCAAAACATAGTACAATACTATATGTTATATTATAGTACGGTTGGCAACCTTATGTGTAATAACTTTGGGGCCATCCATAAATGACTTCACTCGAATTTCATGATTTTTTGAGCGCTCCCCGACCTTGTCACACATGTTCACATATTTTGCAATTTTACATCTAAAATTATTAAATTTGTTCCGAAATTAGTTTTATTTACATTTAAGAATGCCCAATTTTCCTGTCCCTTTTGATAAAAGAATATAATCCCTTTTTGTCTTTGTGGATTCCCTCTATCTTTCGTTCATTTGTATTACTGTACTTGAATATATTAGATTTTAAAATGTGACGTCACATAATACAGGATCCCTCCCAAACATTGTCACACAATGTCACACTTCATGGACGAATTAACGAGTGACGTATGTGATACATGATTATGGTAAAGTGAAGGTCATATCGACTGTCCGAGAATGAAATGTTGTAAAAGCCATTTTGACGAAAATAAGTTATTGTTGTAACCTTATTCAGTATTTTGAGCTGCATCAACTAATGGCCAATAATACTAACAAAACATAAGAATATTTTTTTTATCTACGTGTACTAAATAGTTCCTTTTTATGTTCACAGATGGCAGGATTAGCTTAAAGGCAAGTCGTGTGGTTGAAAAAGTCGTGCTCTGATCTATTTGTAATTTATTTAATTTCTGTAACTTATTTAAAAATATATTGTATTTCAAGGTGTATGTAATTTAATAAAATTATATTCAAATGTGTCATGATAATTTATTTTGTGTTTTCCTGAAAGTCTAATAATGGCGTAGTGGTTTATTCTGTCAAGTCTTAAAATATAATAATATTAGCCCCGTATTAAACTGTCCCACTGCTGGGCACGGGCCTCTTCTCAGTGTGAGAAGGGTTAGGCCATAGTCCACTACTCTAGCCCATTGTGGTTGGCAGACTTCACGTGTCTTCGAGAACATGGAGAACTTTAGACATGCAGGTTGCCTCACGATGATTTCCTTCGACAGACTAGACAGAATAAAAAGTCAATTGTGTCCGGTCGGTGTGCCGCTGCGTCTTAATAGAGTCGTCTCGCCACTGTTACAACGTCGAGTGTTGGTTTGATCCCACACAAGACAAAAAACTGTGTGACCTGTTCCGAGTCTGGCTGTTCTTTGTGTCCGTTGTTTGAATATCTGTATAGTACCCCGCGATACAGGAATTGTAGGTAGTGTAAAAGTTGCCTTAAAAAAGGAAAAAGATATGAGAAGACAAAATGATACCTTTTAAAGCGTTATCCATTTAGGTATCTCTACATATTGCGGGAATGTCTATGTACAATCTCTAGCGATTAGTACGCTAAATCAAACACCGACTTTCATTCTCAAAAATGACTCTCGCACTAGTGTAGGTAATATTAGTGTCGACTTTACAAACATTCAAACAACGGTCACAAAAATCACCTACACCTACGTATACGTATGTATGTGTATTCACAAATGTGAATCACACAAATTTTTGGTTCATCACCGAATCACAAAACTCGGCGCAGCGGCAATGGCAAGGCAATCACTAAAACCACTACGCCATCGGTGCACTCAAATCCCTAAAGCTTATATCTATATCAAGAAACGAGTCGTTTTACCTATGTACAGTTAATTTTTGACACATCTTAACTTAATATTATAAATGCGAATGTGAGTTTGTTTGTTACGCTTCCACGCCTCAACTACTCGATTGATCATCAGGATATATAGTATATACATTTTAGGGGGTACAGAATAGGACACAGGGTACCTTTCATCTAGAAAAAAGTAATGTTGCTAACCTTTTTTTTTGACCCTGGAAAATCCTTTATGGATACCCCCTCCCCCGGGGGGAGGGTGGTTATGTGAGACTCTCCGCCCCTGAATGGTTAACCAAATCTAACCTGCATTTACGCGAGTGAAGCCGCGGGCAAAATTTTGTGTTCTATTAAAAATATGTCAATATTGAACTATCCATATCTAAAATGACTTATTCCTTAATATAGGAACCGGGCTTAAATATGACTAGTTATAAAATTATTGGGAAGAGACAAACCCATCACGCACCCTCGAATTGCATTAAATGAGGTAGAGTTCGCTGATTTCAGCGTGAATAGGCCAGCTCGACCAGGGCAGGACTACCCTCTCACAGAATATCGACGTGAAATACCAGTATTCCTACTGCTGTGTTTCGCTCGGTGAGTGAGAGTGCCGGAGGCCCAATCACCCTCTTTTCCCCTTCCTGCTCCATCTCCTTCCCCCTTCCTTTCTTAAAGGGTCGGCAACGCGGAAGTGATGCCTCTGATGAGTGGTGTTGCAGGCGTCCATAAGCTACGGTGACCACTTACCATCAGGTGGGCCGTAAGAATGTTTGCCACCTTTGTATAAAAAAAAACCAAAGGGTTCTGAAGATGCCTCGTGCTGGGGCGAATCTCGTGTCGACGCATATTTTGTGTTCGAAGCGAAATACTGCAAGTTGAAGTACGCCCTGGTCTCATGACGTGGCTGTCCCTATCCAGAGGAGGTCGGTTTTATCAACCTTATTCTATTGCAATAGTTGTGGTGGACAATCCGAGGGTGCCCGGCAGGCCTCTTTCCAATAATTTTATTACAATGGACTTCCGCCAATAACGTCTACTTTTCGATTCAATATGGACCAGTAAATTAAATGGTCTATACAAGTCTGTGATATGTTCCACTAACCTACATTTCGCATAATGATGTAAACTTGACCTACCCTTATAAGGTCACTTACCATACCATAAGGTACTGTAAGAGTCATACTACTGGCATCTCGAGGTCAAAAATTACTTAACTCTCAGTCGATAAACCGACTCGGTTCTTAATATAACCTGGACTCAGTCTCCTTGTGACCATGGCTGCAGAAAAGCAACCGAAACATCGGGAAAAATGTAAACTGATTTCTTAATAGTTCAATAATTTAAATAGCTTAATAATAGGCAACTTTAATAGTTTCAAAACTTGTAACTTATCTGTTTCTGAGTAGATTTCATAAATTCTTTGTACTTTAGAATTTGGGAAAACATAACTAATTGACCTAACTCAAGTCAAATTAGTCAACTATCCTATTCTAATATGATTATCTCATAAAATTAAAAGAACACATTAGGGGTTATCTAAGTTGTAAAATGTAATTTCACGTCATAGATCACTTGGTTCCGTGGTGTAGTGGTTATCACATCTGCTTTACACGCAGAAGGCCGCCAGTTCGATCCTGGCCGGAATCACATCTTTTTGGGCGTTTTTAATTGAATTCAGTAATCTAATTAATAAATTATACATATTAACCAAAATAAATCTAATCATTATTTATAAATAATTTAAAATTGTCATACGTATTCTACAAGCGCCTCTGGCGGCAACTAAGTTGAACTAAGCAAAGCAAAACATTTCAACAAATTCATTTATTTACTAGATTTTACCCGTGGATTCGCTCGCTCGGTACCAGTTTTTTTTTCGGATGCAAGGTCTATGACCTTCCTTATGTCCTTGTCCCTTGACAAGGTGTACGCGAAGTTTCATGATAATCAGTAGTTAAGGCGTGAAACAAACAATCAAACTCACATTAGCATTTATAATATTAGTTTGGATAATACGCAATTACGCAAGTATAATATACTACAGGAACCGCTAGTAGCATTGGGCTGGCAACATTGAGAGCAAGGCATCACAAAAAAGTATTCTCCACGAAGGATATCACTGAAATTACTTCGGGATCAAAATTTTTCACCTTATGACGCATAATAAAATCTATTCGAAATAATCTTCTGTTATTGTTTAACCTGTCAAGTCTTAGAATACCAGACATAATTATTACAAATCTATGAAAATATTATTATACAGCTAATCCCAACGAATGCCACATAAAGAATAAATAATTCTGAAACATCTTATAGCAGACCTATTGGAGGCACAAAATAAAATACCAAAAGCAATGTTAAAAGTATTTTTTAAAACAATTAGGTACGTTATTTAAAAAAAACGCATTTCTTTGCTTTCCCGTATAGCATAGCTACAAATGAAAAAATGCGTATTTAATACAGATTTCAGAATGGTAAAAAACGTTATTTTATCATAATTATGTAAATTCGAAGTGAGTAATTGCTATTATTAATATAAATTATAAATATTTATTAATATGCAGAAGGCGCAACATCCATATTCATAAATACCTACTACTGGAGAAATATTTCTTTTATAATTGACTAGATCTTGCCCGCGGCTTCGCCCGCTTAAATGTAGGTTACTTTACATTTTTCTGGATGAAAGGTGCACATGGCTACACATCAAGTTAGACACCCTATACCCTACGCTACATACAAAATAAAGAATTGTCGGAAAGGGACAGTGCATTGTGGTGTCGATGTAATGGTAAGGATACGCACGATTCGCAGCGTTCAACTTCTAATAGTTCAAAGCCCAAACAGTCTAGGTTGATGTGTCGCTTCCATGAGGAGAGTATCCTTGCGGATCCGAACCGCCGCCGGCGGACCGGGCGGCGCAGGCGCGCCTATGCGCGCCTGATGTCGCCATCGCCGCGGGCGGGAGATAGGGATCTCCCGTCCGCCAGCCATTGAGTCGGAGTGACCCCCTTTGTCAGGCCGGGGTGTCACCCAGGAGTCGTCGTCCGTGTTGTGTTGGACACTGCTGGGTGGGTCGCTGATGTAGTTTCAGTTCCAGCGACTCACCCACCATTTAAGGCAGCGAGTTGGCACACCGTGGTAGGTTTAGTCGGTAGTACCCGGGATGTTACTGTCACTTGTCTCCTTTAATTTTTAATTTTTAATTTGTGTTTTTAATTTGTGTTTTTAATTTATAGTCTTTTACGTTTTTTCTTTCTATTTTAAACAGAACTTACTACTTGTAAATGGGAAATGTTGTCTCACATCTGTTATTAGCTCTTAGGCCAGATTGTTTAGTTTTTATATAAATGTGTATCAAATTGTATGTTTCGCCTAAAAGCTGTTGGTGTGCCAATATATAAATAAATAAATAGATGTTCCATCTTTTCCCGGGTGAGCCCGATATAACCTCTCCGCTCCCCTTTTCAGCGGAGAGGTATGCGTAAAAGCATTCCCACACGATAAAAAAAAAAAAAAAAAAAAGTTTGATGTGTCGCTGTGGGTACCCTATGTCCTTTTCTGTGTTAAGGCATAAAAGGGTAACAACTAAACAAACTCACATTCGCATGTTAGATTTTGGGCTCCCAATAACTCTTAATATAAGAAGTTTCAGGACTACCCATAGTTTACGAGACAACCTATATATACAATTGGATGTTAAAAACACAGTATGATCACACACGCTTTGCAAAACAAACCATTTAAAAACGTATCATAAATCTATTTATGTTTTTTTCCAGTGCTCATAGAGAAACTCCTCCGTTCCTGTGGTGACATAGACACTATCTATGTGCTAATCAGAAATAAAAAGGGCAAAGATGCCCACATACGTGTTCACGAACTACTTGACGAGCTTGTAAGTATTATCTATATCTATTCTAATATTATAAAGAGCAAAGATATGATTTTTTGTTTATATATTTCTAAGGATTAAACTCAAGAAAAAGAAGACCGAGTAACAGAGGCAAAATTTTATTTTGAAACCTATTTTCACTAACATAACCAAACATAACATAACTCACTTTTACACGAGCAAAGCCGCAGGCGAAAGCTAGTTATTTATATACTAGCTGACCCACGTAACTTCGTCTGCGTCACATAAGACAACTTTTCTCGTTTTTGCAACATTTTTCATTGATGCTCCGCTCCTATTGGTCGTAGCATGATATAGCTGAAAGCCTTCCTCAATAAATAGGCTATCTAACACAAAATAATTTTTCAATTGAAAATAGTAGTTTCTAAAATTAGTGCATTCAACCAAACAAACAAACTTCAGCTTTATAATATTAGTATCTATACTAATATAATAAAGCTGAAGAGTTTGTTTGTTTGGTTGAACGAGCTAATCTCAGGAACTACTTGATCGAATTGAATAATTATTTTAGTGTTGGCTAGCCTATTTAGAGGAAGGTTATAGGCTATAACATCACGCTACGACCCACGGGCGCGGCGCAGTAACCATAAACGCGAGTAAAACCGCGGGCACATCTAGTTATATTATATTATATAGGACTAGATTTTGCCCGCGGCTTTGTTTGCGTAAATGTAGGTTAGGCCAGATTAGTAACAGTACTTTTTCTGCATGAAAGATACCCTTTGTCCTTTTTTTGACCACTGACAACGTGTATGCGTTATTCCATGATAATCGGTCGAGTAGTTAAAAAGGCTTAAAAGTGTAACAAACAGTGCGGGTTGGCAGACTTCACATATCTTCGAGAACATTATGTAGAACTCTCAGACATGCAGGTTTCCTGACAATATTTTCCTTCACCGTTGAAACGAGCGATGATTAACTATTGAATACGTATACCTATTGCTTAGAAAGAAGATAAACTATGTATGATAAAGTCATCATATTTTATTATCTATTATGTTATTTATCACCTGTACTTTACGACCTGCAAATTATAGGTTGAAAACAACGACGTGTGTAAACATAAATATATTGTTTACTGTCCCCCGCGTTTTACCGTTACCGGTTTTACTCACTTTTATAATGACTGCTCCAGTTCCGTGGTTCGTGCCATGATTTTATCTGGTCTATGTTACCCCTGGATAAAGTACCTTTCTAACGGTGAAAGAATAATTGAATTCCGCTCAGTAGTTTCAGAGTTTATCGATTACAAACAAACTATAAAGAAATTCCTGTTTAAGACTGCGCCGAGCGAAAACAGCCAAAACAGGCGGTCACAGTTAAGTTAATAAAATCAACACTTTTTGTTTAATACAAATAAAAAATATACATTTACCATAACAATGAATGTGTTTACAATTACTCCGTGTAAAAAACTTAAAATAATTAATATTTTCGCTTACAAAATTACGTAAATTTGTACGAAAAATGCAAAAACGTAAGCTCCTATTACGTGATTTTTAGATTTTTCCAGTAGAAATCTATCCTATTTTACAGCTTAAACGAAACATAAATATTTATATTACAATTTGTCCGTCCCAAATATTTAAGTTATTGGTTGATAATAAAGATACATATTTATCAAAAAAGCACTTCAAATCCTCCATACAATTTTACTATGGTGGCCGCGCGCCGATTTGATTATCGAGCTCTGTCATTCAGTCCAACCGCGTCTTACGCTTGGCACAGTCTTAACATTTACCACGTTTATGATTACTACTCGGCTCCCGTGCCTCGTGATAAAGTAGGTTTCTGACAGAATTATTGAAATAATTCCAATAGATTCAGATGTTATCAATAACAAACAAATTAAAATCTTTTCTGTTCTTAATATTAGTATAGATTCATTCCAAAAACATTTCTTTCGTGATGTTCCTTTTCTCATGATGAATGAAATACACAATCATTCTACACAGTTTATAATAAGCTCTTTTTTTTTGTTTTACATATAATATCTCTCGCTCTAGATATGATTACTGTGTCACGGGACCTACGGGAGTCTTTACAAACATTCAAACAACGGACACAAAGAACAGCTAGACTCCGAGCATTTTTGGACCCGTGTAACGATCGAAACCTTTGCGTAGTACACAGAGGGTATTTAAAGAATGAGACTGCGATATTACACTATCGATATATTATTATTTTAATCCCGGGTGATGTCGAGGTGAGGCGCGAGTTAATCTATAAAAAGATATGATAGTCTATGACGAGGTTTACAATAAAAGTGACCAACTCATAAAACTTGTGCTAACCTTAGTTATAAACCTATGAGATTTTATAGCTCTTTTATATAAAAGATGACAAAGATTCAAATCTACGTTTAAATATTGTCATCTTAAGTTGTGATGTACCTACACACAATGACAACATGACATCAGAGTATTATCACGCTCACTCATATAGAAATTGTGCACTAGCTATCGTTCTCCATATCTCTGTCTAATGTGTGAGCTCACTCTCTTAGTGTGGACACTTTTTCGTGCGATTTAAGTAGGTACGGTGATGGCATTTATGATTTAAATCTTAGTGTGGACACTTTTTCGTGCGATTTAAGTAGGTACGGTGATGGCATTTATGATTTAAATCTTTCTAAGCTAAATACGACAAGTTTTAATTCATATTTTCAATGCATATCTACCTTACTAAAAATGACAGATGGTATCTAAGTTAATTGTAGTTCTATCAATAAAAATCACGAAGAAATTATTCGTCGGCAGACAACATTTCATTACAATCCAGCTGGTTGATACAGCGCCATCTATCGGGCTAGGACTTAAACTATTTGAACTTGCATTTGTGTATTTTGTTAATAATAATTAAGCATTTTTGCACACTGAAAAAAGGCCCGTGCTCAGCAGTAGGACAGTTTATATACAGAGCTGAGATTATTGTTATATTTATATACAGGTTGACTAACATATCACCATTTTTAACTCAACCATCAGTTTTACCTGTTTTCTAAGCACAATTTTGTATTATTTCAGCTATTTCGCCGAGCTCATGATGAAAATCCTAAAGGTATTCACAAGGTGGTGCCAATCGTCGGCGACATGCAATTGCCGGGACTAGGAATGAAAGACGAGGACAGAAAGATGATCACAAGTAAGGTAAGAAGATCGTTTTTAAACTCTAAATTCCTAGTAATAAATAAAACAGTCGCTATTCGCGTTTGTCTGTTTGCTTGTCTTAGTTTTCTTGGTAGTTAGGTATCTTGAAAATTCAAATTATATTACAGTTTGCGTAACGACTTCAAACGCGTTCTTAACTCTAAAGGAAAATCCGCTCCGGCTTCGTAAGCTAAGTCGGGGCGGTTTGCTAGTTAACTTTAATAATTACTTATTATTACTGTTAAACTCAATCAAAACAAATTCACTAATTGAAACCACGATTGAAACCAATCAAAATAATAATATAAAATAGTGACATCTATCAAATAATGTCGGAAGCAAGCAGAAGGAGGACCACACAAAACGTTACAACAATATTAAAATAGATGGCGCTGTTATAGAATATGCATGTAGATTGTAATGTCATGCATATTCATTATCATGCTAAACGTGATATTTTTATTATATTCATGTTGAACTATTTATATTACAAAAATAACCACCATTGTAGAATAAAGAATTATTAATCAAAACCAAACAACAATGAAATATAATAGAATAGAAATAATTATTGGTAGATTATTATTATATTATTATTGTTATTATAATTTTGCTAGTTCATTGTATAAAAGTTAGACTGCGCTATATTAAGTCCTATTTAATTAGTTCCGATATTCACCAATAGATGTCGTTACAGGTAACCATAATAATCAACGCAGCAGCGACAGTAAAATTCGACGAGAAGCTCTCAGTTTCCACTGCTATCAACGTTAAGGGAACCAAGGAGGTTCTAACACTGGCTAAGGAGTGCAGGAACCTGAAAGCTATCACACACGTGTCGACAGCCTTCTCTAATACGCATGTTAACCATGTAGAAGAAAAGTAAGTTCAATTCTTTTACAATAATGCTTAGTGCTTACTAGTACATTTTTTAAGTAATTTAATGGAACTCTTATGAAGGCCAAAGTTTAAGTAGTGAAGTTACTAAATTAACACTAAGAGTAGTGCCTAGGTTTAGGCAAAAGGTTAACCCTATGAGAAGGTAGGTATTTGCAAGAAACCGCTTCAGGAAAAATGCCTGTGTCTCGTAAGAATTTACAAATTTTGTAACTACCGATACAAAAAATATCCAGGCCCGGACCAGCTATTTATGGTTCACACAAATCTTAGTCTTGCTTGGTGATCGAACCTACAGCACTTGGTGCACTGTCAGAGGCGAGGCGACCACTTAAACCACTACGCTAACCATGAATTCGAACTTACATCCCTATTTATACTCTCAATATAAGTTTTCTTTCATCTTTAATTTGTGTACCTACTATCCTACACTATAAATAATTCCTGAGAGACTTTATAAACATACAAAGAAAAAGTACGGACCCAAAGTACAACCAGATTCGGTGGCGCACTCACTGGCTCGAATCCCGGGTTGCACATTCCCGTGGCTTATGTTTTTTTTTTCTATATTTGCGGCGATTTGTCACATTTTGACTATGTCGCCCCATCACATATCACAATACATTATTTATGTATTTATAATATAACTTATATAAGTCCCTGGCCTCATCCCCCGTGCCTTGTTGTACGCACCTAGATTTTTATTATATTACTTAAAGACCGCCAGTAGTTATAACAACAATACGGGACTATAAATACATGGTTGTAGGTTTTTGTTGGTCGTTTAACATGTAAATTTAAACGTTAATGTGTGTAGAGCAAAATAAATGGTTTATGTAGTTAATAAATGTTTGTTTAATTTCCAGGTTCTATGAGCCGCCATTGAGTGTGGAGGCGTTGGAAGCGGTCTCGGAGATAGACGATCATTTAATGGAAAGCATTTTGCCAGCGTAAGTATATAAACAACTTTTTGTTACACAAATTATCACCACTGACTTATTTAGTAAACAAACTTGTATAATCTTTACATTTGGCTTTGCTCGCGTTAATGTAGATTTTTAATTTCTATAATTTTATTGACAAAATCTTCAACATTTAATGACAAAAATGTGCATAGCCTAGGACTTTTTTCCTGGATGAAATGTACCTGGGTCGCTGATGTAGTTTTACTTCCAGCGACCCACCCACCATACAAAGCAGCGAGGTGGCACACCGTAGTGGTTTTAGTCGGTAGGCCCGAAGTCTCGGGAGAGCCCGACACAACCCTCTCGCCTCCCGTTGTGGCGGGTGGATATGCATAAGGAGCCTTTCAGACTATATTCGTTCTTAATATATAGAGATAACAAAAATAAAGACAATTCAGAGATGTGTCTCTATTATTGTCTCTGGCTACCTACCAGTAGGTACGCCATATTTGTTTACTAAACAAGACTAGTAAGATAATGTTATTTGGTAAGTTTACAGAAAAGCAATTACCATACAATGGTTGATGCCTGATTTACGTGGCTTAAGAATACGCTTGTTTGTACCCGATCGCAAAATCCCGGATTCGCACCTAATATATTTCAAAGACTGCCTCCGTGGCGCAGCGATAGTGAATGCGACTGCTGTGCATGAGGTCTCGGGTTCGAATCCCGGGTCGGGCCATCAAAAAGTTATTGGGTTTTTCTGTTAGGAAATCTCAATACGAGCTCGGAGTTAGGAAGTTGGCGGTGTGTCACACCCACGTGCCTCGGAAAGCACGTAAAGCCGTTGTTCCTGCGCCTGATCTCTTTCTGGTCGTGTCGGATTATTCGTCCCATCGGATGATTGCGCACACACTTGTGCACTATAATATCTCCTGCGCCGATGGCCAGTCTCCATTAAGATTGACCGCCGTAACCGAAATTCGGTTAGGAGTACATTATTATTTATTATTATTATTATTTCAAAGATATATATGTACATAAATTTACGTCTATATCCCCGATGAGGTAAGCAGAAGTGCATTGCACCTACATTGCGCCAACTATGATTTTACCTTGTGTAATCTAGACTATTGTCATTTATTGCGCACAGTTCAAAACTCTATAGGTACTGCTACTCAAAATTTCTTGACAGTAAAACTTAATACCGTATCGCCCGACTTGGCCATCGAACCCGAGACCTGATGTTGCTACCAGAGTCGGCAGTGTTATTGTTTTTTATTACTTATCTAAGAATAGGCTCTATAACATGTACCATAATAGGTATAATATGGCCATATCACACATTTACCTACTCCTTCGGGGACATAGGCACTATGTATCCTAACTAATATTATAAATGCGAATGTGATTTCGTTTGTTATGCTTTCACACCTTAACTACTCGACCGATCATCATGAAATTTCGCATTTTTATTGTCAGAGTAAAAGGACATAGGGTTTCATCAAGAATAGTCTCACCTAACCTACATTAGCAAAATGTAGTGGTTAATAGTTTTATAATCTGATAGATATAACAAGATACTGTTTGTTTTCCAAATAGAATAAATAATGTGGCCGTATCACGCCTCTGCCTTTCTCATGAATCACTCTGTCTATTGGTGATAAAAGCCGCATGAAAATCCGTTCAGTAGTTTTTGAGTTTATCACGAACAAACAGACAGATGCGGCGGGGGACTTTGTTTTATAATATGTAGTGATAATAATGACACAAAGCTCCTAAATATGTATTACAGGCTCCTGGGAAAACGCCCCAACACATATTGCTTCACCAAGGCGGTCGCTGAAGAGGCAGTCAGGACATACGGGGAAGGATTACCTATATGCATCGTCAGGCCGTCTATAGGTATTTATAATAACTTTATATACTTATGGTTATCATATAGCCGCAGCGATAGTCTAGCAGTAGGCCGTAGGACTGCCTCGCAGAGGTCTCAAGTTCGATCCCAACGCACCTCAGATTTTTCGAAGTTATGTGCGTATTAATTACTTATTTATCGCTCGCTTTAACGGTGAAGGAAAACATCGAGAGGCAATCTGCATGTTTGAGAGTATTCTATAATGTTCTCGAAGATATGTGAAGTCTGCCAATCCGCACTAAGCCAGCGTGGTGGAATATGTCCTAATCCTTTTCACATTGAGAAGAGACTCCTGTCCAATAGTGGGACAGTTTACTACAGGGCTGGAATTATTACTGTTACGTGCTGGGTTCGACGGATAAGAATGTAAATAATATTACCGACTAAAACAAGTTTTATTCAAACACAATTAAATTTAAACACAACAAACACTATACTTCACTTTTCCAATGTAACTAGCTTTAAACTCCGTAGTATTTCCGCTTCCATTCGCTTCGATGAACACTTGATCGCTTACGATTGTAAGCTGACGTGGCGGTGCGCGTGCGCTCTATTTATACACGGGTAAAGCGTTTCTAGCGTTTTCTAGTAACGCTATACCCGGTATGTAAACAGTACGATGATTCGAGAAAGTACCAACGTTCTCTCTACGATTCTCGTACCCATACCTACTACGTAGTTCCGTAAGATGTCATTAGATGGCGGTGTAATAAATTATTAGACGGAACTGCCGAGTCTTTCCCACAATGCCGAGAGATGTCACTGGGCGTAACATTACTATCAAGTCAACCTTTAGATTGAACTGACAGTAATGAAAATAAAAGATTATTCATATTTCTTATTAATAATGCATGTTATTGTTTATTTATTTCACCACATGATATTATTATTATATAAGAGACAGACAAGATATACCTACATAACTCTCCCCGTGAACATGGCTGTTGAAAAGCAACCGAAACGACGTAGAATGTGTAAACTTAAATCTAAAAAGTTTTTATAATCTAAATAGTTTAATTAGAAGTAAACAGTAAATTTAAGTAGTAACAATTTTAGTTAGTTGGACGTGTATTATCCGCACTTAGCCCCACAATTGGGCCATTGTGCGTAAGTAGCCGACGCGAAATATTGTTCGGTTACTCATACCACCTCAGCTCCGTCCAGAAAGATAATAGGGGACCGATGTTGCGCAGTACCTCCTTCATCATTTCTGGACTGTTTAGAAGTTTCACCCGTTAGTTGCACACGCTTTTACAATGTAGGAGCACGTAAGCCGATGTCTCCTCGGTCTCCATGCAGACTCTACATAAGGGACTGTCAGTGATGCCGATGTTGAACAGGTGTTTGTTAAGTGAGCAGTAGTAACAATGTTAACAAGAGCAGTTTAACAGTTTCAAAATGATATAAGAATAGCGTTTCAAAAAAAAAACATCGCGTTCAAATTAATTTCAATAAAATCTTCAAGACATTATTAAAAGTTTTATTATTTGTGTGACAGTTGTATCAACATATGAAGAACCGATGCGTGGATGGACAGACAGCGTGTATGGACCCACTGGGCTGGTCATAGGTATCGGGACCGGGGTGAGTCGTTAACTATTTATTTAATACACCTTGTATCCTTGGCTTCGCGCCTGTTTGCCATCATTGATGTTTGAATGTTTGTAAAGTCCCCCGCAACACAGGATGTATTCCTAGCGCGGGAGTTGTCCTTTTCAACTAACAAACTTCAAACATAAGCATTTTAATAAAATTATTGGGAAGACTGGAAACTGCTATGCGGACAATCCGACAGCCAATCCGACGACGCGTGGCGGCTTTCTCCCTTCCCATTAATCTATTTTATCGTAAAGGATTTCTGCCATGTAACGCCTAATTCGATTCAATACACGCGTTCTAGCTTTGCTGGAGGGGTTAACGAGAATACAAGAAAATTGTTTTTTTTTTTTTTACTTGTGGGAATGCATGACGCATACCCCTCCGCGGGGCGGGCGGTGGGGCTGTGTCGGACTCGCCGGGGTAAAAGAAAGATGAATAAGAATAATATACTTCTCGGAATACCGACTAAACCTACCACGGTGTTCCTCGACAAATCCACTATCGACGGGGCCACGCGAATCACTTGCACATACGGTCGCGACCCCGCCGAGGTTTCGGCTCGCCGTATGCAACGGCAGGCTCCTACACGAAGAGGCCTAACTTTTAGGTAAAACCCCTCCCAAACCCTACTGTCCCCCCCCTAGAGGGGAGACGGACTCGAAACAGAGGCGCGCGTGGGAACACGCACGCCGCCTCTCGGACCTGGTGCTGAACGGATGGCGGGCAGGCCCACAAAGCCCACCACACCCAGGTCAATCCTCAGGGTGGCTGGAGGTCATCTCGCGCCCTCCGGCGCCCGGTTCTGCGGTTGGGGAGAGGGTTTAAACTCTCCCTCTCCCGCTCCGCCGCCTCCTTGATGGAAATGACTTCCTCACAAAAGGAGGCGACGGCGTTCCACGACCTCTCACTCCGGACCATAGACTGAACTATGGCCGGGAGCGAGAGGGCAACCAATCCGACTGCCGCGATCAACTCACGGCGCTGCGATGCCCAGGCGGGGCAAAGCAAATTGTTACCCTAACTGCTGGCAACCCTTAAAAAGGAAATAATATATCAACTACTGCAACTATCAGCAACCGAAATAATAATAATTAATTTTATTCAATAAAATATAGACGATTTTACAAAACACATAACAGGCAACTTATTATATTAAATTCAAATTATAATTATATTTAATCTAAAGGAAAACATTTACAATTTACATATTGGACACAAATACTTGTTTATGTAGTCTATTTTTTACATGGTATTGCCTGAACTAGGTCAGAGACCTGTGTTTCAGGCTGCTATTCCAATAACTAGACAATTTTTTTATTGAATCTTATTGACCTAAATTTTGTTGTGTGATCAGGTATTACGAACCATGTATATGGACCAGAAGAAAGTGGCAGACATGGTGCCGGTAGACCTCTGCGTCAACGCCATCCTGGCTTCAGTGTGGTACACCGCCAAAAACTACAAGGAGAAGTGAGTTAACATCATACACATACTTTCTATGTATCTCTCTTTAATCTGTCATTGCTTGGAATACCAGATATGATTAAAAACCTGTTGAGTGTGGTTGTTGGTGTGTCTCTGCGACTTAATAGGTTAATACGTTGTCAGTAAGCCCTTACCCCTATGGGTGTGGCTAGTATAGGACATAAAAAGCAGTCGTTCTCAATACTAGGGTATATATCTATGTCGTAAGATAATCGGAGAAGCCGTATCTTTGTAAGAATTCTAGGACAATTATTGCAAATAATTTGCAAACTTATATATTAATAGTTTTATTAATAGTTTTAATAAATTAATTAGCTCAAAAATTTGTAAAGTTTAATAGTATCTAGTAGTAGTGTAACAGTTTCAAAATTATGTAATGAAGTGTATAATAAACAACGCGATAAAATCCGTATATAGTAGTTTAATTTCAATGCATTTTATTTTTACTGAAATGCCTGTGATGCGTGGGTTTACTTCGTAATCATTTCAGCATCTGTATACCTATGAAAGATGGTGTATGATAATAATTATTGTTTGCAGTCAAACATCTCACATACCGATCTACAACTTCGTGTCAGGTGCTCAGAACCCTGTCACGTGGGGAGAGTTCATTGAGAGGAACCGGAAATACGGCATCGACAAACCCACTACAAAAGCTGTCTGGTAAGCCTTTCTTTTACCTAATTTGGTGGTGCAGTGATTAATGTGACTAATAAACATGAGGATTAGATTAACGAGTCGGGCAAAATGTTATTTTTTATTAGGGTTCCATACCTCAAAAGGAAAAAACGGAACCCTTATAGGATCACTTTGTTGTCCGTCCGTCTGTCTATCAAGACCCTTTATCTCGGGAACAGGTGGAGGTATCGAGTTGAAATTAAAACGATATACTCAGGTCTACAGTCTCTTGAAGCTGTGAAAAATCAAACTTCTAAGTCAACGTAAAAAAAAAGATACCGCCTTTTATGCCGCAAAAAACGTATATTTCGACACTCAAGGCAATCAAAATTTATAGGGTATTTTCCGTTGACCTAGAACTATGAAATTTGGCAAGTAATACTCTTTGACTCCACGGCTGCGTCTCTTTCACGCAGTGTTTAGTGCAGGCACGGCATATTGCTTATTATTTTGGTTTATAAATATGATACCAAAATTTATTTATATTACTCTTAGTTTAACTAAGATTTATTTGACAAAGGCAAGTTCGAGAGTGTACTTTAATCTTAATTATTTCCGTAATAATGTCTCCTGCAAAAGCAAAGCTTAAGTTTAGAAAATGGCTCTTTGAATAGATTTCAATTATGTATTGTCTATATATTTGGCTCTTTTTGACGACAAGGCTGCCGAACACTGCACTAGACTATAGTTGAAAACTTTACAAATAAGGATCAAGGAATCGAACTCGCAGTCTCGATACATGAACGTATTGTGTTCCAGGTACTACGGCCTGAACCCAACAAACAACTACTATTTATTCCTGTTCTACAATTTCTTCCTGCACTACCTCCCAGCACTGCTAATTGATTCCTACTGCGCTATCACCGGCAAGAGAAGAGCGTAAGTAGATTTTATTAACTTAACACCTTTTTGTATGCGCATTACCATTGCAAATTTCGATCCAATATTTAGATGGTAAACAGACTAATGATACAATAGGGTAATCTTTATTTGTTTTGTTGTCTCACAATTGTTTATAAGTCAAATTGTACGGGACAACTTTAAATGATAGAATTGATTGATTATAACAAAGTTTATTGATGAAAGAATGATTTACAAGATGATTAATAATAATTGATAATGATACAATGAGTACACGCGGCGATGAGCGAACGCGAACTATCCTAAGTTTTATGTAATTATGCACGCGGTACAAAATGCTGACAAAATGGAAAATTGTACGGTTGCACCGTACATGCTCCCGGGCACGGGATATGAAAGTAATAGATGATGAATGAGATATCGAAACAAACATGATCATGAAATTATATTTACGACAAAACGCAAATTAAAAAATAAAAGCAAATGCTTAATGTCTCTAAACTTGTCACTATTCAAGTTCTTCTCCGTAAATAACTTTACGAAAATTAATAGGCGACGTGGTTTTATTTTATGTACACGCACTTATTGCACCTGATTGCTCACTGACGCACCTTGCACTTTCACTTATAACAAAAAACGGAACCTTGACGCGCAGTTTCACACCCTTTTTCCATTTTATTTTGCATAAATATGATATATATCGTTAGAAAGGTATTTTTTTCTACTTTTAGAAACAATATAACTAGTAATAAATTGTATTCTTTCTAGATATATAAAACGAAGAGAATAATATTTACCTATTTTCATAAAATGCCTTTTTAGATAGAATAATAAGCTGTATTTCTTTATTTATTTATTTGATTATCATAATTGAGTAGATTTCATACAATAAAAAACTAAAATTCACTATAGCCACGCATGCGCCTACGATGATTTTTTAAAAACATTAGCGCAACGTAAGCGAAATGAAAATAGCGGCGGCTTTACTATAATTTTCAAACTTAGCGTTTTAATCATAACATTTTTGCAGGCAAGTGTAGTCCCTATTTTATGTTTTTGTAAAGGAAATATCATAAGGTATTACGAAAATATAAATACTATAGGTTAAATATAATAATTTTACTTATATCAGCACACATCATATGAGTCGTCATTTGTTTACATTATCTCATTCCAACCGGTCTAATAATATAAACAATTGAACACAAATGGTCTTGTTTATATTATACAATGTAGCTAATATCATAAGCTTCACAGAAGTACCTTTTGTTTTATTCTACGAACTATGAGTGAGTCGTAATTCACAATAACAAAAACTCAAGTGGCACGCAGCGATAACGGGCGATAACGTAAACAATGGCCGGATCCTGACCTTTTTTTTTACCGAAGAAAAAGATTTGCCATTACTATCAAGTCAAACTTAACCTTTTTATTTGTATTTCCAGAATGTTAAAGTTATACAGCAAGGTGATGAAACTGGCGCACATTCTGTTCTACTTCTCGATGCAAGACTGGAAGTTCAGTGACTACAATGTACAGAACATGTGGGATTCATTACCAGAGTCAGACAAAGTTGTGTTTCCGTTCAGCATGGGCGAATTCTCTTGGGAAAGAATGTGTGAAACATTCTTAGTTGGTGAGTGTGTTGCTTTTACTATTAACCTTGCGAAATCGGTGGCCTCGGTGTTAGTTAGTGGTTAGTATAACCGACTGCCACGGCTGAGGTCGCGGGTTCGATTCTCGCTCAAGTCAAATATTTGTGTGCATAGTCATGGATGTTTTTGTTGGTCTGTGTGTTTATATTTATAATAGGTGAATTTACAAAAAAGAAAGTGTGTATATATGTTTACCCATTGTCTACTACCCATAGTACAATCTCTGCTTAGTTTGGGCTAGATGATGTTGTGTATACGTGATAGAATATTAAATCAACAGGTAAAGTCAAAGTCACGTCAAGTTAAAGTCAAAAATCTTCATTTCCATAAATATATTGCATCGTTTCTTGGATACAACTTAATATGTATAATATATTTAAAAAGTAAGTACAGTGGACCTCCGGTAATCCGGTCCCTGTCTAATCCGGCGCCCCCTGTAATCCGACGTGCCTATCACTGCACATAAAATTTATTTCGGCATATCTTTACTTATTTATTGCATGATTGAACAGGTTGTAACTTCTACGCGCCACCACTATTGCGCTCGACGTGTTGTAGTTAAATAGAATCTTATCATTTTGATTTGTAATTTGTCAGATTACAAGGTATCTACTCTTTATCAACAACAACAGAGTGCAAGTAAAGCGTTACTAACATAGTTAATAAGCTATATAAATACTAACACAAATTGTATGTATGTTAATCTATAATAATATTTATTATTTATCTATGCGTCTATGCCACGCGAAATAAAATCTTCATTATTATTATTATTTATCAAAAACTGCTGGACTATATGTGGTAGTACTCTATAATCCGACAAATTTGATAGTCCGACACCGCTTTGCAAAACGTTTGTCGGATTACCGGGAATATACTGTAACTCTTTAGTTTTAGGTAAATTTTCTTTTTTGGCAGTTTTCTATAAGTACACTAATTATTTGAACACTGGTACCCATGCTAAGATTTAACTTGTGTTATGGGTACCAGAGCTCTCTCCCTCATAAAATAAACATTAACAAAACAATAGTGAATAAGCAGAATGTATTACACTCACATTTTGCTAACCATGGTTACTAGCCAATTACCGTTTAGGACACACGTAATTTGGGGCCTATTACCATTGTCATGACACAATTCCAGAGGTCGAATTGTTCCTAAAAAAATTTTGACAGAATATCCTCATTTCACTTTGTCCAACTAGTAATTCGAAGCTAAGACCTCGTGCACAGAATGCATCATAACATCAAATACACTTACACACACAGGCACGCATTTAATCATGTTGTCGTATGACAAATGTATGTGTATGACAATATAATGTACCAAACATCGAAAATGAACACTAAAATATCAAAAACCGACATGCAAACATCCAAAATTAACATCATAGTTAATGATTGATTAATTTGTTGTCAGGTCTCCGAGTGTACCTGATCAAAGATGACCTCTCCACTTTGCCTGAAGCCAGGAAGAAGTGGAACAAGTATGTGCAACCATTTTGTAATTTCTTCTAGCTGCGCTTTTACCAATAAAAGCCATTTATATGAGTACAGATTCTTTAAGTAAGCGCCGAAATGTCATGTTTCGACGAAAATATCCCTATGTCTGTGTTGTGTTTCGCTAACAACGTGAAATTCAAAGGTATAAAATTACATCCGAAGATTGCTTTATTTGTTAACAGAACAAAAAAACATTGATTTAAACGCAAAATGCATGAACGCACTGTGCGTTGGCATTTTTTCGTAGTAACTATAAAACGTTATCGATAACGATAAATACGGCATTTACTTTTTTATGTTATTTTATTAGATAAGTTATGATGGCTAAAATCAAGCATTTTATTATTTAATCCTCTTAGCCATAAATTGAATAGAAACGTTTTAAATCTGATACAAGAATTAAATGTCAATGTCTGCCATAATGTTGATCCAAATGAAAAAAGGACGCATGAAACTATTATTAAGTGAAGTAGCCGCTATTCAAATTCAGGCGTGTGAGAGAAATAGTGCATATTCTTAATTTTTCCAATAATATAATGTCAGCCCTATATATAAAGCGTCCCACTGCTGGGCATGGTCTCTTCTCAGAGTGAGAAGGGGTTACGCCATAGTCTACCAAGCTACCCCGCTATGGATTGGCAGACTTACCATATTTTCAAGGACATTATGAAGAATTACATTATAATAAACTATTTAATACGCATAGATATAATTACGAAGGCGACTCCTGTATCCAGTAGTGGGACAGTTTATTAGCAGAGATAACACCGATGTTACATAATGCTTTTTCATAAATATAATTAAAGAAAACTTGCTATCTTATAACTAATAATAATAATGTCCTCCAGACCGAATTTTGGCCACGGCGGCCAGTTTTAACAGAGACTGGCCATCTGCGCAGGAGATATTATAGTGCACAAGTGTGTGCGCAAACACAAATGCACTCTCTGTTCCCTAACTCTCATGATCCGATGGCACAGCAATCCGACCCGACCGGAGAGAGATCAGGCGCAGGACCAACGGCTTTACGTGCTTTCCGAGGCACGGGGGTGTCTAACACCGCCAACTTCCTAACTCCGGGCTGCTATTGAGATTTCTTTACAGAAAAACCCAATAGCTTTTTGTTAGCCCGACCCGGGATTCGAACCCGAGACCTCATGCACAGCAGTCGCATTCACTACCGCTGCGCCACGGAGGCAGTTTAGTTTAGTTTAGTCTTATAACTACTGAGCACCTGACTATCATAATGTAATTTCTTTATTTTATTTGTACGTTTTTCTTGCAGGCTCTACTACTTGCATCAAACGCTGAAGGCTGCCACCATGGTCCTGGTATTAAGTCTCGCTTACTTCATACTACAGCCGCTGGTCTCTTTCGTCCTTAGCCATTGATGTATACTTAATACTAAACTTAGTCAGAAGCGGGTTGTGTCATTCTATTTTGTAATAGATTGAGTGTTTTCAACTTGAACTAGTTCTACTAATAAAATTAAATGTGTTTCAAAATAATTAGGGATAGGCACACATAATTCCAATTTGCTGACTGCATCTTTTAAGGGTAACTAAGAATAAAATCTATACTAAATTAAATTTTAAATTAATTAATTAATTTTGGGATTACAAGCAAGGTATGTTTTATATACCTACTTTTTATTTTCGCAATTTATGTTTGTCCTTCATTCAAAATAAGCAATAATAGGGGCAATGTTTTTTTTTAGATGCCTGGCGAAACAGCTATATAGTTCTGCTTTACATCAGTTAAATAAAGGAAATAAAGAAACTAGTGTTGTCGGCGGAGAAAATTTACAAAACGAAATAACCTTTATCTAACTGCTTATGTAAATAAATAGCATGCTTTATAACTGTTTTCGTCTGCCTTTGCACAGCAGCTGTAGTGCAGTGCATGAGGTCTCTGGTTCGAAATTCGAATCTTGGGTCTAACCAACAAAAAGTTATTGGTTTTTTTTGATAAGAGATCTCAATAACAGCTCGGAGTTAGAAAGTCGGTGTGATATCCCGTGCCTTGAAAAGCAAGTTAAGTCGTTGGTCCTGCGCCTCTCTTGCGCAGATAGCCAGCCTCCGGCAAGATTGGCCGCTGTGACAGAACAAAGACAGACTTAGACCGGAAGACATTATTATTAAATGTCTTTTTCTTATTGTTGTTCAGAATTTAGGTGTCCTCTGTGTCCATTTTTTTATATTCGTCATGTCATGATTAGTGATGTTCCAGATATCCGTATCCCTATCCGCGAATATCCGCGGAAGAAAAAGATCCGTATCCGTATCCCTACCCGTTACATTTTTACGGGTATTTTACGTTATTACTTTTTAATAGATTCAATTCTATATGTAAGTGATTAGGTACCAATAAAATACTATTAAATTTCAATCAAATAATTTTTATTTCCGATAGTCAAATACATATATGGCATTCTTTATATTGCAAACATTTATCGTAGTGAGTTAACAAATCAATAGTACGTAACTTACAGAAACTAAATCAACTATCTAATATATATTTAAACACGTACTACAGTATAGGAAGTTATTATAAAATATTAATTAAAATATCTTTATAATGAGATCAATTGGGTTTAAATCTTTGTAACATTTATTATAGAAAGTTATAAGGTCACTTTTATAACAAAACTTAAATCTTTGTAATATTTTAAATTTTAATTAAATGATTATTCTAATTAAGTAAATTTTAAGATATTAAGCTAATTAAGTAAGTTATACTATCAACTCAACTATCGTTTCAAGCTCACCCGCACCGACACCGATTGAGAAAGTTAAGATCCGTATTCGTATCCGCGGATCTTGACGCCAATGATCCGTATCCGGATCCGTATCTGCGGATCTTCATTTTTAATCATCCGGCACATCACTAGTCATGATTGAGTGTTTTAATGTCGTTTATTATTTTTCATTCCAAGCTTTGTTTCGCTACCTTTTATAATTCTAGTTGAAAACTACTTTAATACTTTTTGCTCAAACGTAAGGAATATTGGAAATAATATTTAGAAATTACTTAGTTATACACACATAGTACTGATATTATTAGTTTAAGTTATTTTAAGGTTAATAGTTGTTAATAAATTAAGTCAGAGGACTTTCCGAAAGTCCTCTGACTTTCGGAAGTTATGACTTTTCGAAATTATGTGCGTATTGATTGACAATTATCGCCTGCTCCGTGCCTCGGAGAGCACGTTAAGCCGTCGGTCCCGGCTGCCATGAACATCTATGGCAGTTGTTATTGGGAAAGTCAATAACCTCCAATATCCTGACACTGGTCTAGCCTTAGGGTATCGTTAGCCTTCGGGTTGCGGAGGTCAGGTGGCAGCCGCTCCGTGTAAAAACTGATATCCAGTCAAATCCGGTTAGACCAGAAAAGCCGTCCCCAAGTGACTTGGGAATAATAAAGGCTAATAAAGAAGAAGAGTTGTTAATAAATTATGAAAACCAACGGTCGCCTAGTGGTCAAACTTTGACCATAATTGATTTTATTCTACTCTATACTCTTTCATTGACGATATTCCTAAGCTTGCTACTTTGTTTTCATTTTTCTTTACTACCTAAAAATAAGGTGTATGTAACCATAGTTACGAAGAATTGTACGACGTCAGCCGTAGGTACAATGCCGAAATATTATGAACGCAATTCGACTGCGTGTGTCAAATGCATGGTTCGCATAAAACCATACTTGTACTGTAGTGTTTTTTCATTGACGACCTCCATGGCGTAGTGGTTAGTGTAACCGACTGCCACGCCTGAGGTCACGGGTTCGATTCCCGCACAAGTCAAACATTTGTGTGCATGAACATGGATGTTTGTCTTGGTCTGGGTGTTTCTATGTATAATATGTATGTATTTACAAAGAAAAAAGTATATAAGTATGTTTATCCATTGTCTAGTACCCATAGTACAAGCTCTGCTTAGTTTGGGCTAGATGGTGTTGTGTGTATGTGATAGAATATTATATTATATTAATTTTAATGTATTTCTAATGCATATTTTATAAAAATATTAGGATTCGCCACTCCTTCTCCATATAAACTTTAACTGTGCCAAATTTCATACTTCTACGTCTGCGCAATTTTCTTAAAGGGGTACAAAGTTTTTGCTTATATAGATGAATATTTTACAGATTTTCTTTTGAAATGAATTTGTCCTTTAATATGAGAATAAAGATCAATAATCTTTCCATTTTATAATTACTGCGCCGCTCCAGTGGCTCGTAGCGTAATGTTATAGAGCCTATACTAAGTATTACTGGATAAAGAAGCTTTCTAATTGTACTTATATTTTTTTAAATCAGTATCGTTGTTTTTGAGTTTATATATTACAAACAATAATACAAATATTTACTCTTTAGATAAATTCTATGTCTTAAATTGGATTTTGAAATTATAGCTAAATGCAATATCATTGAGTTTTCACTGTTTATAAGATTGACTGCTTCGGTGTGCAATGGTAATGAATGTGACTGCTCTGCATGAGGTGTCGAGTTCGATTCCCAGACAAAGTGTTAATGGATTTTTCTGTCAAAAAATTCTGAAACTACGCCCGGTCGATGGCAATAGTTTGCTTCCTTTTACGTGGAACCTAAAATCATAGTTGGTTTAATTTGAGTGTAATTCACCTCTGCCTATATTTAATTTTATGATCGAAAATAAAAACAGGATATCATAAAGATTGTTTATCAAACAATTTTTCTTAATTTCAGTAGGTAGGTACTTACTTTATTATGTGAGCAGCGATAGCTCAGTGGTGAGACCAACAGACTGCAATGCAGAGAGTCTCGGGTTCGTACCCACGTCGCGCACCTCTGACTTTCAGAAGTTATATGACTTTTCGAAATTATGTGCGTATTGATTGACAATTATCGCCTGCTCCGTGCCTCGGAGAGCACGTTAAGCCGTCGGTCCCGGCTGCCATGAACATCTATGGCAGTCGTTATTGGGAGAGTGTTGACACAAAAGATCCCACTGGGTCGCAGTGTCGCCGGTCTGCATTGACTGGCATAAGATAAGATAAGATACTTTATTATATACTTAGATACTTATTAGTATCAAACATTCCGTCCAAATTAAAATTCTAGAAATTATAATATTGTGATGTTATATTTTAGTCGATTTCTTAGTTAATTAGTGAGTATTTATATGATAATGAACAAAAATAAAGAAATGTCATTTAATTTATTTGTGTTTTATTATTTTAGCCATGTAATGAAACCGCTAATTTAGTTAACCTATACAGTTTGTTAACGATAATTGTCAGCTGATCAAGTACCGGTTTTCTATTTTGTATTTAATTTCAGCCAATCACAGCAGTAGATATGAATGCACTATGTGTTTTTATGTCGATTTGTCATTCAGAAACCAAAGATAAGTTATTCAAAAATATAATACAGGATTAATTGAATACCTATAACCTTCTGTTTTATTTATACTTGACCTAACAACTTTTGCTCTTGAAATTATACTACTATATACGGATTTTATCGCGTTGTTTATTTGACACTTGATTACAAAATTTTGAAAATTGTTACACTACTACTATGTACTATTAAAGTTTACTAATTTTTAAGCTAATTAAATTATTATTAAAACTATTTAGATTTAATTTATTTTTACACTTTCCCCGACGTTTCGGTTGCTTTTCAGCAGCCATGGTTACGGGGAGACTAAGATGGCAGTTGTCTCAATGTTCCAATGTAGTTATTTCAAAGTACTCGAACATAATTTAATCATTGGTGTTTCTATTTACGCAGAATGAGCGCTCAACGTATCATGAAGTCTAGCTGTGGTTTGCTTCTTATTGGGTTTGACTATTTTTATTACTGGATCCCAAGCTGGTGGTACATTCCAACCATCTTCTCTATTAAAATTAGGGTGTTTTTTGATTTCAATAGCCTCGCGAAGCATCCTTGGTAGGAATCGGTGTTCTTTAGCGAGAATATGTGGTTTGTCAAATCTCAGGTAGTGGTTGGTCCCCTGTTCCACATGTTCACACACAGCAGACTTCAACTTTTGTTCTTCCACTTTACATTACAAATAAACAATTATGAATATGTAGATATAAATAGGTTGCTCTTATCGCACGACTACGACTTGTACTTAGTGTTTAAGTGGGTTGCATACATTTTTAAACTTGTTAAGATACAATACGTACGAATTTTGGAAATATATTATTATGTTTTGTGATAGAACAAACGTTAAGTGTCATGTGAAGAGAACACGAATAAAAGGTTATTAGTATTTTCATTTAACTATATATATTACATATTGTTATTGTAAATATACTGCGCGTTAATTCTTAATAAAACTGGATAGTTCTAGAAATGGGGCGTTTCCCGAGTTTGTTTTTAAACAAGCAAGCATCCAGTTATAAGTTTAAGAATGTGGGATTGCTCAGTTAACTGCCTCAGTGGCGTAGCGGTAGGGAATGCAACAGCTGCGCATGAAGTTACGGGTTCGATATCTGGGTCATGGCTAGTTCTCAGAACAATGTGGGCTTGCTTTGTGGACAGTCTCAGACTGTATGAAGACACGGGTTCGATTCTTTAGCCAGTCAAAGTGCTGTTGGGATTTTCCGTTAAGAAATTATTAGTAGATAGCAACGTGAAGTCTGGAACTGTGCTCCGTAGACGGCAATATGCTCGCACGCTATTAGGTTAGCCTTAACTTGTCAAGCTTCGAAAAACCAGGAATAATTAAAAACCTAATGTTTCTGGCTCCCGGTGTACCGCTGCGACTCAATAGGTTGATAAATGCGAAATTTGAGTGTGATGATTCGTTGGCAACCCTTACCTGAAAAGACTTAGTAAGTATTTAGGTATAAAGGTAAAATAAATTAAAATTTAATTCACAACATTTTTATTTACAGAACTTAATTATTTTAAACATTGTAATATTTACAACTTTATATAAATTATTGTTAACAAATAATAAATTTACTAATTTCATTGTGAAAACCTGTCCTAGCATACCACCCATTACTAAATAAAACAAAATAATGCCGACTGGTTCATTAACCCAGTGGTTAAAGTAAAACACAAAGAACTGCTAATCATTAAGTCTTAGGTTCGAAACAATAGTTGGGCAAACACACAGCAAGAACGCTAGCTTCCTATGAACCACATGTCAGCGACAACTACCACACGCGATACTAATATGACACTTGTGTTGTGGCACTGACAGGTGATTGTAGGTTCGATTCCCATACAAGACAAATGTTCTACTGAGTCTGGTTGTTCTTTGTGTCTGTTGTTTCAAGAATACTTGTAAAATCTCCTGCGAAACAGGAATTATTTTCTTTACGAGAATTTTCTTTTTTTGTAAATAATTAGCCATTGACGAACGCATGTAAGTGTAGCAAAATAAATTATTGTAAATTGAAAAACCTTAAATTTTATTATTGTAGATTTGTTTAAAATAATAATAGTAAAAGTTTATTTATTTGCCTAAATTTGTTTACACATTTCCTATGAAGCCCTGATTCCTGTGCTAGGTTAAAAACCTATGTTACAGTAAGTCAGTGTCTTCGCCCATATAAGTTACAATATAGATCAAGTTTAGACGATCATTTCGCCAAATACATTCAAAATCATCAGCATGGTTTTCATACTAAATATTTCATAAGTATTTTTTACCGGCCAATTCGAATTCTATATTTCTTTTTAGAGTTCGAAAAACTCCTATACAACAGCTTTGTCCGTCCGTCTGTCTGTTATACAACTTTCAACTCAAGAACCGTAAGAGCTAGAGACTCGCGGTCGACGCCATTCGACTCAGCATAATAGATATACACCGAAATTACTATGACCTTTGACCTCAAGGTCACGTGGTATCAAGTGACCTTTGCATATTACTTGAACCATTTTTTCGAACTCTAAGATTTACGCCAATTCATTGCCTATTCTCGCTTGTATTTAGGCCACCATGGTTTGTCTTGAAATAACAAAAACATCAAGTATCATGTAATTATCAGCTATGGTTTTCCATAATATGGTATGGTATGGTTTTATAATGTAATACATCATATACACGACTGCACGGATATGGCGTGAGGTTTAAGTGGTCGCCTCGCTTCTACCACCACGCCGAGTGTTGTGGGTTCGAATCCCACACTGGACAAAAATTTGTGTGATTCACAAATGGTTGTGCCGAGTCTGGGTGTTCTTTGTGTCCGTTGTTTGAATGTTTGTAAAGTCCCCCGCGACTGAGGAATTATTTCTAGCGGGTATCTATATATAAAAAGGTAAACACAAAACAGTTGAGTACCTTTTTCTTGTCCGTTTGTCAACCGGTCTTTTTTATTTATTGTCTATTGTTGAACGAATGTAAAAGAGTAGAAATATAAATGTTGGGAAAAGGAAATCTCATAATATGATTTCCTCCAATCTTCTATTCACCTGTTGTTTAAGCCGATTTTTTTTCTTTTTGTCAGGTCGGTTTTCCAGCTGGGTATTATGTTGTTATACACTTCTGGCTACCCTAAGGGGATGGCTGAGACTTTTTAAGAATATCACTACATATTATACAACCGCTACCCCGCCGCGTCTGTCTGTTCGCGATAAACTCAAAAACGACTGAACGGATTTTCACGCGGTCTTCACTAATAGACAGAGTGATTCATGAGGAAGGTTTTGGTGTATAATTATAACTGAGCAAAGCTTGTACTATGGGTATTAGACAATGGATAAACATACATATCGCACTCTTAATAAAACAGAGACTTATCTGAGTAAATTGGATTAAGCAAATTTAAACTCTGTTGCAATTACTTAACACAAATATAATATTAGAATTTATAATCACACAATTAGAGTTCAAAGTACCTTACTTCCAAATTTTGAGTTAAGTCGATGTTTTATTAAGAGTGCGATATATACTTTTTTTTTGGTAATACATACATACATATTATACATAGAAACACCCAGACCAAGACAAACATCCATGTCTATGCACACAAATGTTTGACTTGTGCGGAAATTGAACCCGCGACCTAAGGCGTGGCAGTCGGTACCTACATGTACTACCCATGCGAAGCCGGGGCAGGTCGCTAGTAATTAATTAAAATAATCTGTTATTTCATATCTTCTTCAGTGAGCGGGATCTTTTTAGTATCTTGAATGATTTCATCGATTTTGTGCAAGTCTTTTAGGGACACTTCTCCGGTCCCTCTCTGCATCGGTTTGGGCTGTGACGGGTCAGGCTTCCAACCTAGGAAGTTTATGATCTGGTAGGTGGCTGGGACACCGCGGGAATTACGGTCTGGCATTTCCTGCAAGAGAAATAATTTGTAAGCAGTCTTTGGCAAAGTGAACGTAATATGTTATTGATTATGAATCAATTAGTCTTACATCTAATGTAGTAGTTAATGTACAAAATAGAATGGATATTTTAAAATTCATACTAAATATGTACATAATGAATTATTAATAACTAGCTTTTGACTACGGCTAACTAGGCTATGTTATGTAGTAACAGTATATTTTTTTAATCAAATGTAGCCTATGTTACTCGGTGATAATATAGCTTTCTAATGATGAAAGTTTTTTTTAAATAGGTTGATAAGTTTTATATTTAAATCCTTACAAACAAACAAACAAAAATTTAAATATTTCCTCTTTATGATATCAGTGTAGATAAATATCAAACCTTGTTCTGAGTTTATTTGTTCGTATCACGCCTTAAGTATTCTATCGATCATCATGAAATTTTGCATACCTACACGTTGTCAAGGGACAGAAAAGGACAAAGTATCTTTCATCTAGAAAAAAATAATGTTCCTCAGGGATAATTGACAAAATCAACATTAACGCGAGCCAGCGTAGCCACGGGTAACATCAAGTTTGTATAATTATTAATTTTATCGAACTCGAGACGTCATGCATGAATAGGGCTGCAGGCTGATCGATAGATCGTGAGTTAATTTCGCACCCATTGCACTATTCATAAGATTTACTAGAAAATTAATTACATAAAACAAAAAATAAAATCATAAAATTTTATAAAGAAAAATATATTTACGTCAGGAATTCCAAAAAGATGTGATTCCGGCCAGGATCGAACTGGCGGCCTTCTGCGTGTAAAGCAGATGTGATAACCACTACACCACGGAACCGAGTGACCTCTAATGTGAAATTATTGTCCACAAGATATTCTAGCCCCTAAAAAGAATGTTGTGATCCTCACATGGGACAAAATTATGTGTTATCTAGAAATAGTTGTAAATTGTCGGCCTCGATGGCGTAGTGGTTAGTGTAACTGACTGCCAGCCTGAGAATATTAGATAATATGATTTATATATGGTAGAATATTATATATTATTATATATATATATATATATATTAGTTGTTCAGAGTCTGGGTGTCCGTTGTTTGAATGTTTGTAAAGTCCCCCGCGACACAGGAATTAATCCTAGTGCGGGAGTTGTCCCTTATAAATAATTACAGTAGCTTTAGTAAGTTAGTAGACTCACTAACCTATATATTTTGACGTTCGTAAGTGTTACTTTGTGACCTAAATGAATAATAAATTTATGAATTTGACTTTTACTAAAAATAATTAACGTACTTTTAATTATGATATTTACCAACCTTGCCATACATTTCGTCGTATATCGCAGCGGCTGCGAATTGTGTATCCTTGGATAACCTTAAAGGTCTGTTGAATGCTGCGTTAGACTCTCCCAGAGCGCGGACGTCCCTCATTACCTCCCATAGTGATGGATACCAGATGGTGATGGAGTCTACATCCACAGTCTGTAAGGTGAAGCCACTCCTGAAATACAAGGGCATCAGAATTTAATTCTACAATCTATATATATATAACTCTTCCGTTACTGAGTGACTGACAGACAACGCACAGTCGAAACTACTAAACGCAAGAAGCTGAAATTTGGCATGTATGTTCCTTGGAGAGTGTAGGGGAGCACTAAGAGAGGATTTTTGGAAATTCCACCCCGTAAAAGAGGTGAAACCCCATATTCACACGGGAACGGGACTTACGCGGGTGAAACCGCAGGAAAACTATTAGTTATATGTACATAGGGATACTTTGTGAAGTTGCAAAGAAATTATAGATGCTACTGTAAGTCCATATTCTTACGATAAGAAAAGAAATATAATCCGACTGGATTTTGCTCGCGGATTCGCTCGCGTAAATGTAATACTAATAAGTAATAGTACTTTTTTTTGGATAAATGTTTACCTATTTCTAACGTTTAGGTATGCAAAATTTCATGATGATCGTTCGAGTAGTTAAGGCGTCAAAGCGTAACAAACAAACACACACCCGCATTTATATTATTAGTTAGGATTCTCTAAACATAAGTTAATTTATAAAATAACCATTTTGTAAAGGAACCACGAAATTAGATAAAGGACATAAACGGTAATTTCATAGTTACCTAATAATAATAATGTACTCCAGCCAATCTTAACGCAGACTGGCCATCATCGCAGGAGATATTATAGTGCACAAGTGTGTGCGCAAACACAAGTGCACTCTCTGTTCTCTCACTCTCATGATCCGATGGGACGATGATCCGACACCACCGGAGAAAAATCAGGCGCAGGACCAACGGTTTTACGTGCTTTCCGGCTACCTAACTGAGGGCTGCTATTGAGATTTCTTAACAGAAAAACCCAATAACTTGTTAAGTTAAAGGTCTAATAAGACAAGTAGGATATAGAGTATACTCACGCATTAAGCAGTCCACCAACGTCTCTGACGTGAGTGAAGGGAGAGACGTGGGGGGAGATGCCTCCACAGCGCTCACTCTCTGCCAGCTGCAGAGCCTGGCGCAGTTCCATGAGGGTATCTCCACCGAACACACACGCCATGAACACCTGGCATAGTATCAAGGTTTTAGGATGAAATGATGATTGATGTATACATCTTGGACGGATAGTGAAAATTTTTTTGATGAAAGTCTAATTTTTCTGGTCTGGCGGTGTTATTGAGTTTTCGTCAAGAAATTCCAATATTCTGAAAATGTAGACAGATAATGACGGATGGTGAACGCCAATCGGCTCGACTCTCCCTTTTAATTTTTTTATGTCAGTAATTTCTTTGTAGACTAGAACCAAGAACCGGTAGAAGGCAATAGCTAAACCCCTTATGAAGTTGGGCTAAAATGTAACACACCTGTAATCACCTATTGGAGAACGTACATCTGAACATCACTACATATTATAAAATAAAGTCCCCCGCCGCGTGTGTCTGTCTGTTCTTGATAAACTCAAAAACTACTGAATGGGTTTTCATGCAGTTTTCACCAATAGTCATTTTTTCATGAGGATGGTTTAGGTGTATAATTAGTTAAGGTTACCCGTGGGTAGGCGGGGCGTGTCGCTAGTATCAGATAAATAAGTAATAATAAACCTACCCCATCAGGTTGTAGACATTTCATGACTTTATCGAAGCATCCAGGTAGATCATTTACCCAGTGTAGGACTAAAGAAGACACCATCAAATCAACAGTGTTTTCTGGAAACTGAAAGAGAATTTATACTAATATTATAAAGCTGAAGAGTTTGTTTGTTTGTTTGAACGCGCTAATCTCAGGAACTACTGGTTCGAATCGAAAAATTATTTTAGTGTTGGATAGCCCATTTATCGAGGAAGGCTATAGGCTATCACGCTACGACCCACGGGAGCGGCGCAGTAACTATAAACGTGGGTAAAACCGCGGGCACACCTAGTACTTAATATAGTATGTATCTTATGTGGAGGCCAGTCAGTGCAGACCATCGACACCTCGACCCAGTGGGATCTTTTGTGTCGATACTCCCAATAACGACTGCCATAGATGTTCATGGCAGCCGGGACCGACGGCTTAACGTGCTCTCCAAGGCACGGAGCTGGCGATAATTGTCAATCAATACGCACATAATTTCGAAAAGTCATATAACATCCGAAAGTCAGAGGTGCGCGACGTGGGTTCCGAACCCGAGACCCTCTGCATTGCAGTCTGTTGGTCTCATCAGGTGGCAGCTGCTCCGTGTAAAAACTGATATCCAGTCAAATCCGGTTAGACCAGAAAAGCCGACCCCAAGTGACTTAGGAATAATAAAGGCTAGGGAAAAGAAGATTGGTAAACCACATTACAACCTGTTACAAAGTCTAGAAGGATTTAACAAACAGACACTATAGTGACTTTTATATTATTTAGAGATAACTGTGCAAGCTTAATCTATGTGTTAATGACTAGGAATACTTAATTAACATTACTTATACTTTATTTTTGAGAGATAGTCTCAGATAATACATAAATTAGTCAAAATAGATCAGACTAGAAAGCATTTATTACCATTATATTTTATTTTAGAAAGTTGGATTCTTAGATTACACACATAAATGAGTAAAAAGCATAGTTATTTCTACTGTAATACTAACATCAATTTCCTCTTCATCCATAATCCTCTTCTCAACCTGCACTCCTTCTCCAACAATAGCCTTGTCGAGGTGTGTCTGTGATGTATCACATAAAGTGACTTTCTCTACACTGTCCGGTAGGAAGTGACGGGACACATAACCACGACTAGCACCTGGAATCAGTTGTTAATTTGTCAATACATAGGATGCCAGATATAATAAAATTAAAAAACTCATTGTGTCTAGCCACTAGTGTGCTGCTGCCACTTAATAGGTTAAATAAATTATGCCCTGAATTAACATATATAATACCACCAAGGTTTAATAGAATGAACCTCATCATCAGGCTATAATAGTCCACTGTTAGACATAGCCTTCTCCTAATGAGCGCCATAGCGCCCTGTCTTCAGCTTGCCGCATCCAGCATCTGCCTGCAGTCTTTCGCAGATAGTCATCCCATCTGGTCGGAGGGCGTCCTACACTACGTTTGCCGAGTCGCGATTTTAACTCAAGAACACGTTTACCCCAGCGGTTGTCGGTTCTTCGCGCGATATGGCCAGCCCACTGCCACTTCAGCTTGCTAATTCTCTGAGCTATGTCGATGACTTTGGTTCTCTGTCGGATGTATTCGTTACGAATCCTATCCTTCAGAGAAACGCCGAGCATAGCTCTCTCCATAGCTCGCTGAGCGACTTTGAACTGGTGGATCAACCCTACCGTAAGTGTTCATGTCTCGGTTCCGTAGGTCATGACGGGTAGCACGCACTGATTGAAAACTTTCGTTTTCAAGCATTGCGGTATGGATGACGAGAAGACTCGGCGTAGCTTCCCAAACACTGCCCAGCCCAGCTGGATCCTCCTCCTGGCCTCCTTCTCGAAATTGTTTTTACCTAACTGCAGAATCTGCCCGAAGTAAATGTATTCGAAAACGATTTCGAGAGGGTGGCAATGTACAACGATCGGTATTGGATCAATGTGGTCATTGATTGACTTTGGTTATATCCAAATTCATGCCACGACCGATGCGTCGCGAGGCTGCAGCTTGGTCGTCCAGCATCTGGCTCAGCTCCTCTAGCGACTCCGCCATGACTATGTCATTTGCGAATCGCAGGTTTGAGATGTAGTTGCCGTTTATGTTAATGCCCTTTCGTTTCCAGTCCAGCGTCTTAAACATATCATCCTACGCGCTTGTGAACAGTTTCAGGGATATAACATCCCCTTGTCTCAGTCCTCTGCGCAATTGGATGGGTTTATACTGCTGGCCCTGTACTTGGACACTCATGGTGGCGGCTTCGTACAGACAGACATCTCAGCACCTCGATATAACGATAGTCTACTTGGCATAGTTGTAGGGATTCCAGAACAGCCCAAGTTTCGACAGAGTCAAAGGCCTTCTCATAGTCCACAAAGGCCAGACACAGGGGCTGATTATATTCTTCGAACTTCTGTATAATCTGCCTCACTGTGTGATTGTGGTCTATGGTGCCATATCCTTCGCAAAACCCGGCCTGTTCCGGCAGCTGGAACTCGTCAAGTCTTCTGGCGAGACGGTTCGTGACCACTCGTTTGAACAGCTTATAGACATGGCTCAGGAGCGAAATTGGTCTGTAATTTTTAAGGAGGGTTTTGTCACCCTTCTTAAAAAAGAGCACCACCAAACTCCCGCTTCACGCCTTTGGGGTTCTCCCACTGTGAAGGACGGCGTTGAAAAGGTTCTGTAATTCCTGTATAACAGGGGCTCCTCCAGCTTTTAGAAGCTCTGATGTTATTCCGTCCTCACCAGGGGCTTTTCCATTTTTAAGCTGCCTCAGAGCTAACACGATCTCGCCTTGTCCTGATGTCTGGCAGTTCGTCGGTGTAGTGGCGAACCTAGTAGATAGTAAAACAACAAGAACAACATTACACATGTAGCAGCATTAGCCTAGTGGACACCACTAGAATGGCATGCAGAGGTCTCGAGTTCAATCTCAAGGCACTTCCGAGTTGTCAAACTTATGTGCATATTAAATAGTTAATTATCACTCACTTTAATAGTAAAGGAAAACATTGAGTAAACTTGCATGTCTAAGAATTCTCCATGTAAGGTGAACCGAGGTAAGTGTGACGAAATCAAATTAATAAATAAATAATATAAAAAAATAAAATTAATGCACATTTGTTTAATTGCCATCTATACAACAATGTTCGAACTTTTAAACTACCGTGCCGTTTTGGTTTGACGTCCATAGAGTTGACTGTTTTATCGACAGACGCGATTTTATAAAACACCATCACAGTTACCCCAGGTATACAAAAAATCTCGATCGAGCAAACTAGACCTTAGAATCATTGATATTAGTTATAAAATAAGATGTTCACATAGATTTCGATAAATTTAGTAGCAATCTACAGGCATTGAAGTACGAACCATCGTAAAAAAAAGTTAACTGTTACACTTGTCCCAGAAAGGTGAAAGTGTGACAATCGTCTACCTTTGAAAGGATATTATTTTTTTACTTAAATTATTGTTAATTAAAAAAATATATTTCTTAAAATGAATATCAGTTATTAATTGAGACTTAAAAATATTTAATCAGATTATTTACAAAACAGAACAGATTTATTTCGTCCAAAACAATTATACTGATAGAATTATGTCACACTTGCATCGGTTCACCTTACTAAAGATATGTGAAGTCTGCGAACTTGCACTAGGCCAATGTGGGGGACTATAGCCTAATCTTTCTCACATTGAGTAGAGGCCTAGCAGTGAGGCAATTTGTATACAGAGTTGGTATTATTAGTGTATACACACTGTACATTGTCATACAACATTTGGAGGAAAAAAGGTATTTATTAATATTACACTGTGTATGAAATGTGTTGCAGTTACAATTGAGGTTTTTATTTAGCAGTAAATAATATTACAAATAAAGTAACGTACCGAGCTCAACAGCGTTCTTAAAGGTTCGTTTAATATCAAAGACTCGATCAGCAGTACGCCAACCAACCTCTTCTTTAATATACTCCGCTAAGTGATAATCTTCTCTCTGGGCACTCCTTTCCCGTTGTAAAGCCTTCGCCTTCCTATCGAATATGTTCATAGTCCGGTAAACAGAACTGGCGGTCTTTTGTTTAGCATTTGAGGAACTACTTCTAACCATAACATTACGTAAATGTTTTAACTGATTTCTTGCTAAATGGAGCCTTGATAGGCATTGTAATAGCTGAGTATGAGACATTATTGATGTAATATTGGATCAATTTACAAAATATATATTAAAGATACATTATTTTAATACTTCGACTTCCTTTTACAGGTTATGTCTCTAGAGACTAGATTATTTTGTTTTTGAATTGACATTTGATGATTTGATTATATTTCTGAACGTAATGGAAAATATAAATTCCAGAATAATAATAGTAATAACATTTTGTTTGACAACAACAACAACTTACATATTATGAAAAACTAATGAATGATTGGCGAACGGCAAGTCCGGCAAAGTGAAAGCTATCCATATCTATACAATTTATGAGAAGATCCATTATTCAATTATAATCGACGCAATATCAGAAGACCAATTTTAGGTGAAACTGCATATTTATCAAGTAATCTTTTCCGAAGTATTTTTTTTTGTATATTTATTTTATTTTTCTCTGGTTATTTTTCTTAATAGTAATAAAGTGATTATAGTACTTGTTGCTGCATTCATTTCTAAACGTTATGATTGTCGCGATTATGTCACTTACAGCTGTTTTGAAGTGTTCTCAATAGTCGGTGTTTTCGAAATTAATTTCAAATATAATTGTTTTAAAAAGTTGCTAAATAAGTTACAAGTTGACTCTTCTTGTATTACATTTAAGCTTTAAGTTAATACTTATTATTATTATCTACAAAGGTAAGTTACAAACTAAATTATATACTTTGATAATAGCTTACATAACCTTAAAATGTTGTTTATTTCAAAAGTAAATTAATCATTATAGGCTGATAATTTATTTGTATGAAATATTTATATATCAATAAAATCTGCGAAAACTTATAGACGAGGCACAGTTAAAAAATAAGTTGTCCCACGCGCCTATATAATATTGAAATAAAAAAAATCATGTAACAAGTATGCAGTTTACATAATTTGATACATACTTAAGTCATCTATATTAAAATATTTCATCCATCCATGAAAGTGAATGAAGCCAGAGAAGTGTGTCAGGATCATAGCAAATGTAAATCCGTAGTCTCTGCCTACCCCTCTGGGAAACAGGCGTGAATCTATGTATGTAGGTCATTCATCATCAGTGTATATAGTTTAATCCCAAATGTTGAGATAACTATAATACTAGATAACAAAGACAAACAACAATAATTCTTTATTTACTACATTTATACTGAATTAAAAATTTTCATCTCCTCTGTTTATTTCACCATTGAGGCACTAAAGAGGTCTGTTAAGTACATGGTACCTTATAAAACTATATATCTAGAACATTGATGATAAACATGATGTTTGTTTGTTCTGATAAACACTTATATTGCATAATAATATGAGGTGATTGGTATCAAAATTGGTCAAATCCAAAATTTATCATTTTTAATCTATGAATGGCAGTATATTCTCTGTAGTGTAAACTTTAAGTTGTCATCTTTCAAATGACGCCAAATCCCTGATATTTATATAGAAAACCGGTTTGAAAAACGACTTTGGTATCAAAATTAGTTAAATCCAACGCTGTTAACATTCAAATTTGGTCAAATCCCGTTCGGCCAATCAGCGATGAGTATTGTATAAGGCGCGTCAGCCATGATGTTTTTTTGTATCAGTCTGTTGTAGACGTCGAGCACGTGCACTCTGTGTTTATTGTGTGAAATTTAATGTAAACAATGGAACAAAATGATAACAAAATTGTCGAAACGCCTCCCAATTTATCAAGGAAGCCTCTACAACAAAAAAATACATGGGAATGCAACAGAACTAAGAAATCTAGGTAAGTAAACATTCACTCGTTGGAATATCACTTTCGTAGTATCAGATGTTCTCAACTTTTGTATCCATGATATTTTACTTTTAACTATCTGGTATTAATTACAAATAAGTATTACATAACATAAAGCCCAAGATACATTAACTGGTTTCTTGAAAAATATTTTACAAGTACTAGCCGGACGCGACAAGTTGAGACTTGCGCTCGATACCCGCTCCATAGCCTGCCAACAGTGCTCAAGTCTTAACTTGTGGCGTTCGAATTAGCTTTTTTTAACTATCATAGTTCCAATTAGGCTATCTTTCCTTTGCTAGCAGTATCTAGTTTTATTTTGCAATAGTGGTTTCCTATTACATACACTTTAAAGAAAGGAGGTAGTTGCCTATGGTCATGGACATAAGGCGATCGAGCTGGGACATACTAGTAGCTGAATCTTTATACCTGACCTAGGAATACTGACTTGCACATCACTTTATTATAGAAAATCTATGTTTGTTATTTTTGTTCTATCTATTTAGGTTATTTTGGTTTGTATTTCAACAAGTAATTGCAGTCCCTTAGCGATAGCTAATAGCCATTTATATCTGTTACAGGTATTCATCTAAAGCGCCGCCAGATATCAGAATTCCTTGTCAACATTTTTCAAAAGCCTACAGATGCACTTCATTAGCAAAAAACGACATTATTAAATTTCACAATGCTTTTTACAAATCAACTAAAAAAATTGATCAGGATAATTTTATTCTTCAACACATTAAAACATCTTCAATACAACGCCGTCGACCTATAACCGGCACAGGCAATAAGAAAAATTACAATATTACTTATTACGGACGACGCAGAAACTGCTTGGTACCAATATGCAGAAAAACATTTCTAGCTATTTTAGGGCTCAAAAAAGGAAGAGTAAATGGAGTAATCACGCGTAATGTCAAGAATAATGGAGCATCAGCGAGTGAAAATAGAGGAGGGGACCGGAAAGCGAGGAAGTACGAAAATATAAGAATATCAATAAAAAACTTCATAAAAAAGTTAGTTCCACTTGAAATTCATTATTGTCGCAGTAAAATAAAAAGCCGGCAATATCTTGCTTCAAATTTAAATATAAATAAATTATATAAAATGTACATCGAACAAGCTGAAGAACAATTCAAAAGTGTTAAATCATCTTATTTTCGGCGTATTTTTAATATCTCATTTAATATCGGTTTTGGCACTCCAGCAACAGACGTGTGCTCAACCTGCTTAACACTGAAGGAACAAATTAAACATGAAACGGACATTAGCAAGAAGAAAGACCTAATGATTTCTAAAACAGTTCATACTTTAAGAGCAAAGGCATTTTATAATTTACTGAAAGAAGAAAAAGAAGAGTTACTTATCTTAAGTTTTGACTGTCAAAAAAATCAGCCGATGCCGAAAGTCCCCGACCAGAGTGCTTATTATTCACGCCAATTATATGTTTATAATTTCACGATTGTCATAGGCAGTTCCAAAAGCAAATTGACCCGTGATAATGTTTTCATTTACACATGGACCGAAGATATATTACCAAAAGCTTCAAATGAAATCGCCAGTGCTGTTTTTCACTGCCTATGCTCCAATATTGACAAATACGACAAAGTAACAACCATTCGCCTAGTGGCTGACGGGTGCAGTGGCCAAAACAAAAATACGTCAGTGTTGGGAATGCTATCTAAATATCTTCTGGATTATGCTCCAGAACGGATAAAAACGCTAGAGTTATTATTTCCGGTAGTAGGACATTCATTCCTGCCTCCAGATCGCGTATTTGCTCAAATTGAAAGAAAGATAAAAAAGAACGAAGTTATACCTAACCCGCAATCTTACTATAATATTTTTGAAGAACACGGGACCGTTTTGAAATTAGGGTCAGAAGTTATAGTTCAGAACTGGAAAGAGGCAAGCGCTGAAGTATTAAAAGGAACGAATACAATGCATTTTTCAATTAAAAAATGTAAACGGTTTTTTATCAGAAGGAATAAACAAAAGTTAAATGTATTAGTACGGGGAGAAGAGTCGTATAAAAATGCATTGAGTTCATATAAGAATATTTGCAAGAAGAACAAAACTGCAAGTCTCATTAATCCAAACAACTTACAAACTAATGTGGCGGTTAAAAAGGAAAAGCTAGATGATGTCCGAAAGCTGTTAACAGCTCATTACGGCGAGCAATGGGAGCTTTTACCGGATCTAGAGTACTTTCAAAATGTAATGCAAAGGTCAAGTGACACGATAATTTCTTATCCAAATGAAAGATGCGAAATGGAGGAAGAATTGCCCAATTTGATAGTTTAATACCTTACCAAAAATGTATTAATTATTTCTTTTTATTTAATTTCGGGTAAAATATGTGAAAAAGTGTAATTACCTAATTAATCTTAATAAATATTTGATATGTATATGGTTCTTTTTATTTACTTACTAAATTTCTTTCAAAAAGTTGCGAACCACTGACAATTACCAATGCCACCTTCTAAGTAAGCTAAATCCAGACAGTTAACATTCATAGATAGTCAAATCCATAGATATTATAATCAAACTAGGTCAAATCTACACATTATTATCAAACTAAGTCAAATCCAATCTTTAAATCAAGATTCTGTATTTTTTTTGTATGAGACTTAACTTTGTTATTATTTTAATATATTTAATATCCTCGTATAATTAAGTCTGTAAAATCTTAATACTCTTCGTTAATGCCATATAATATAATCTAAAATTTGAGGATATCTCTAATTTGTCTTAAATGGACTTGACCAATTTTGATACTAATCGCTTCATATGATAAACTAAGTTTTATGCAATAAGATAAACTTCAAAAGTATTTGCCAACATTTTAATTTTGATTCAGCTTTCATAATGTTTCCTTTGAATGCTATTTGCTTTTAAATATAAAATCAAATAAATGTAATTACCATATTAGTTTAATAAAAGAAATAGATAATAATAATAATAATAATTAATTTATTTGCTTGAAATGTGGTACACAAAGATGTTACATATAAATTAGACCAATACACATTCACCCGTAATACAGTTTTTTATTCAAACCCCATTCAAATGTCAGTGTTCCATTAACACTGATTATTATTAAAATTGTAATCGCAATTGAATCAATTGTATTTATTTATTTATTTTTCTACCACATACACACAACACCATCTAGCCCAAACTAAGCAGAGCTTGTACTATGGGTTCTAGACAATGGATAAACATACATAGATACTTTTTTTTTTGTAAATATATACATATTATATATAGAAACACCCAGACCAAGACAAACATCCATGTTCATGCACACAAATGTTTGACTTGTGCGGGAATCGAACCCGCGACCTCAGGCGTGGCAGTCAGTTACACTAACCACTACGCTGTCGAGGCCGACAAAAAATAATAATTGTAATTTGTTATTTTATTTTATGGTAACTAGCTTATAAATTTTTTTTGTAAGATGTCTTGTAAGCAGAGTAATTTTGTGTCGCCATTTCCCACACCTTGTTGCCCAGATAATCCAGATAAATAATATATTTATTGCTTTCAGATGTGGCCAATATTAATGCAGTTTTTAAGGACTAATGCTCCGTACCTAACTTTGCCTGTGGCCGCTGTAGTAGGAGTTATAGGTTATAATTTAGAAGGAATGATCTCCGATAGATATACACCATATACTCGTAAGTAGATTGCATTTGTAATATACTTTTTTACTCGCGACCCGCCCTGGCTTCGCATGGGTAGTACAAAACCTTAACAAAGTATGCACCAAAACCTTCTTTATGAATCACTCTGTCTATTGGTGAAAACTACATGAAAATCCGTTCAGTAGTTTCTGAGTATATCGCGAACAGTCAGACAGGCACGGCAAACAAAGTCCCCCACCATGTTTTATAATATGTAGAGATAATTTACAAATGAAAAAAACCACTTTAATTTTAAAGCATGTCTAGTGCTCTGTGAATATCATATAATCCATGTGTTGTGGGGGACTTTACAAACTTTCAGACAATAGATACAAATAACACCTATTTGTCAGTCACACAAATTTTTGTCCCATGTGTGGATCGAAACCCACAACAATCCCTGCAGTGGCGAGGCGACCACTTAAACCACTATCCTATCCGTGCTAGCGCCATGACCATAAATATTTTGACATTTATTTCAGAGCCCGTCCAAGACCAGAGATTAGAGCGCCTTACTGACGAAGAATTACTTAAAGATCCTACCAACGTGAAGAAGCTAAAATATCAAGAGAATGTTCTTGGCAAGAATGTGTCGCCTTCATTACAGAACTAGTCAGGCTTATCAATTATTAGTTTAAACAATTTAATGACCATCAAAGATTTAACTCAGACTAAGGCCGCACTAAGGCGTGAATTATACAGAAGTGGCATAAGGCGCAGCCGAGGCATGATGCCACTGCATAACTTTTTATAAAAATCTCGCGATCCACCCCATCTTCGCACGGCTTATACAAAACCTTAACAAATTATACACCAAAACTATCCTCTTGAATCATTCGGTCTATAGGTGAAAACCGCATGAAAATCCGTTTAGTAGTTTTTGAGTTTATCGCGAACAGACAGATGCGGCGAGGGACTTGGTTTTACAATATAGTGATGTAAAAAAGACGCGTCCTTAATTACAAACGGCATAACTGCGCTAGGAGGCATGACCCAAGCGCAAACAACAGATATGACGCTTGTTATATCCTAGTACTATAGTACTTATGAAGAAGACCTGTTATCGCAGCAAAATCGAGCTGTATAATGCCACACCTTGCCGTATCCTTGCCTCTTCTATATACTTTAAATCGCGTCGCCTTATCCGTTCCATGCTTGCGACGTGCCTTACGATTTTTCTGATAATTTACGAAAAAGAGAGAGCTTAACCATTTCATTTACACGATAGAGAACTAGTATATTTATAATTCAGATGTCTGGTTGGCTGTGTATCGGAAGACAACTTAGCGACCATATTTAAATGTAGTAGAATTATTTATGTATAGATATATATATCTTTGGGTTTATATTTATACTAGATGTGCCCGCGGTTTCACCCGCGTTTATAGTTACTGCGCCGCTCCCGTGAGTCGTAGCGTGATGTTATATAAGCCTTTAGCCTTCCTCGATAAATAGGCTATCCAACACTAAAAGAATTTTTCAATTCGAACTTGTAGTTCCTGAGATTAGCGCGTTCAAACAAACAAACAAATTCTTCAGCTTTATAATATTAGTATAGATTAAGCTGCTCAATTCATTTGGAAGGTGGGCCGCAATTTGTGTTCGTTGTCCGACAGCCGGCCACCGGTTGGTACAGCAATCCTTAGCCTCGTTGGAGCAGTGATAGTAATTATAACTGCTGTGCATGAGGTCACCGGTAGAATTTTTGGGTCAGGCCATGTGTTATTGGGTTTTTCTGTCAAGCAATTGTCAGTAGCAGCACGTAGTCTAAACTGTGCTTGGCAATAGCCTCGCCCCCTTTTACGTAGGCTTCGTCGCTAAATGTCTACAGGTCGCAAATCAACCAATTCTCAGATAATCTCTTTCGTAAAATGTCTTATTGCAAAATGTTTTTCGCCTGGAGACATTTTGCAAAGTGGACATTCTGCGACTAAACCATTACGTGAGACTTAAAATCAAGATGGCGAATTGTGGGTGTAATACACCTACCTACCCCTTCGGGGATGGAGGCATGGCTGTATGTTTGAATGTATAGCGAGTCTCCTTGCGTACTGCAGACTTCTGATTGGGTAGTTTGGTTTGGATAAGACTTTTAAACGGAGTGCACTCTTAATATGGCGGCCTTTGTCTTAATATGCTGCTTCGGTGGCGCAGAGGTAATATATGGGAGTTCTCTGGTTTGAATCCCCAATTTGGCCAACAAAAGTTATTGAGCCTTTCTGACAATAGTATCTTCAGTAGCAGCCTGGAATTAGGAAGAGGACGGTGTTACACATCGTGCCTCAGAAAGCACGTAAAGCCGTTGGTCTTGCGCCTGATCTTTCTCCGGTCGTGTCGGATTGCCGTCACATCGGATTATGAGAGTTAAGGCACAGAGAATGCACTTCTGTTTGCGCACACACTTGTGCATTATAATATCTTCTGCGCAGATGGCCAGTGCCCGTTAAGATTTGCCGCCGTGACCGAAATTCGGTCTGGAGGATAATCTTAACGGAGGATTATATTTAGATGGAATTAGATAAGTACATTACCTTTTTCATTGTTCACCACACTGTAGAGCCGGCTGTGTGTTACGTCATAAATAAATAAGGTTCAGATTTCCTTTATGATTTAAATTATATTCAAAGTGCAAAATAAGAAGCATTGGTGTCTCATACTGGATTAAATGAAAATACCAATAACCTTTTACCTGTGTCTTCTCCACATCATACTTTTAACAACTTTTGTTCTACCACTATTGACAAAACTTAATACTTTTACCAAAATACCTATTTTAACAAGATGACAATTACAAGTGCCCCGCCTTGCAACGCGGTGTGTTTTTTGGTTACGCGGCTGCTTTCTCTTGCGACCGCGTGTAGTCTTAGGCCTTAGTCGTGCGATTAGAGCAACCAATTTTTTGAAGCGACCTTTTCCCAATGTTTAAAGTATTGGACATGTGATTGAGAGGTCGCGGATTAGAATCCCACCCATTGCACTACTGACGTGAACCCATTCCTAATACAAGCATTCTAGCTTAGCTGGAGGGGTTACAGGAATACTAATAATTTGAAACCCAAATTGCTAGTAAACTTTTTAACAAAAATAACATAACATAAATTAAATAATTATGAAAAGTAGTAGAAGTAAAGTTCTTAATTATAATTAGACAAGTTACGGAAATAAGATTATTAGTATATTTGATTGAATACTGTATGGTTTTAAATTTGATTTTAATTATTTCCTCTAAACGTATATAATAATAATAATATTCTACCACATACACAACACCATCTAGCCCAAACTAAGCAGAGCTTGTACTATGGGTACTAGACAATGGATAAACATACATATATACTTTTCTTTTTGTAAATAGATACATATTATACATATAAACACCCAGACCAAGACAAACATTCATGTTCATGCACACAAATGTTTGACTTGTGCGGGAATCGAACCCGCGACCTCAGGCGTGGCAGTCGGTTACACTAACCACTACGCCATCGAGGTCGTCGTCGTAATCCTATTTTCTGTCGGATATCATTTTATTAGTTTTAGAATAGATAGGTGATGCTTAGGTATTTCTAGTGATCTATTAAGCATATGCTAGTCGTGCAGTTTATATCTTTATTGTTTTTAGACACAGAGTATTGAGTTAGGGTAACAAGTCATACAAATGGGGTACTAGTAAGCGTGGCAGCTTATATTTGTATACATACGCATATTCAAAAATAGAGCTCAGTACTTGTTGATAAATTTAAAGTAACGATTATAGTGATGTGTAATTGCTACTTAATAAATTCGAATAATCGAAACTATGATCCTACATCCGAAAATTGATCAATTCGTTGTCACTGATTATTATAATTCGAATCGTAATTGTATGTTCTAAATTTTCGTTACAGACCTTACTTCTAATACTTCTATGTCCCTATGCCACGTTAGCAATTCCGTTCATATTTTGAGCATGCATTCGTATAATAATAATTATCAATGTTTCGAATTATGTTATCATTGATGAATCAAAATTTCGAAATTTCGAATGTATATTGATAAAAATTTAATTATTAATTACATTTTTATCAATATACATTCCTAATTTCGAATTTTTTTGTATGTATGATCTGTTACCACATCTCAATTAGCGAATGTACTTGCCATATATATCTAATGTAATATGAGTTTATCGCATATTGAATAAAATATCAAATATATGAACAAAAATGACAATATCATAACATTTATAATTTTATAAATAATTATAAATGTTATGATATTAAACATAACATTTATAATTATTATAAATGGCATCTTGTGTGTATGTAATAACACAAGATGCCACATTTTATCAAATGGTATCTAACAATATATATAAATATTTGGCGTGATCGTAAGATCGCGACTGCTTGGATTGCGCGGCGTTTGTAAATGCGCCTACCGTGCCGTCTCGGATTTGATACCTAAGTCGGGAAAACTGTTATTAGTTTATTCTTCTATATCTCTGCTTACCCCTTCAGAGATGTAGACGTCAGATTATATACTATTACGCACCAGGATTAATCCTCCACAAGATGGGCCGACGACCTTCTAAGGCTCGCGGGAAGCGATTGGATACCGGTGGCCCAAGACCGTCTGTGTAAAAAGACTTTGAGGAGGCCTACGTCCAGCAGTGAACATCTTTCGGCTAAGATGATAATGATATCACGCAACCTTTCTTTCAATAAAGTAGAATTAAGGTGAAAATATCTTGGTCCACCCATGTATCAAGCTTACTAGCTAATTCTGACTTTGGGTTTAGATAATCATCTGCAGTCATTTTTAAAGGTCACTTCTATTGTTGTAAATATTTAACTTTAAATTGTTAATAAAAAAATTAAATAATTATATGTGTGTTATTTATCTTTATATCCTCAAGTTTGAGTATGATAAGGTTGTTTCAGAAGGTATACATAGAGATCTCGGCACCACTTCAGTTGTAAGGGAACGTACACATACTACGTGACTCATTTTCGCCCCATCCTCCCACGCGTAGCATATAGCAAGACCCTCCCGTCCTCCTCTAGTTTTCATGGTTTGAAATCAATTATGTAATCAGAAAGTTAGAAAATAAATGATTTAGTTCGGATTTGTCGCCATATTTGAATAACCGCCACGTAGTCAATAGAAATCTAAGACCCCATTACTCCACTGAACGGGTCACTTAGAATGGGTACGTTTTCTAATGAGGACGTGGTGTGGAGGACTCTGCTCGTGGACTGCTTACCATCAGGCGGAGAGTAGCCAACTTGACAGGCTTTAATAAATAAAGTATAAGAGTTAAGATGGAATGGTACACACAGCGACACATCAACCTAGATTGTTTGGACTTTCAAGAAGAAGAATTTTAGAAGTTGAACGCTGCGAATCGTGCGAGAGTGCGTTATATTTTTTTTACGCTCTATCTTTACCATTACATCGACATCACTATGCACTGTCCCTTTCCGACAATTCTCGATTTAGTAATTAGCGTAGTTATGCGTATACAGGGTGTCTAACTTGATGTGTAGCCGTGTGTAATAATTTATTTTTTTAATTCGGACCTATAGTTCCTGCGATTAGCACGTTCAACCAAACAAACAAACTGTTCAGCTTATTATATTAGTTTAGATTTTACGTAATTTAAATCATGGGATACCATAGTTCACGCAGGCGAGATTGCGGGCAAATGATAGTCCTATTAAGACAGGGTCGTGCTACCAGTAACAGGAGAGGGACAATGGCTCTTAGTCAAAAGGTTCTCTCCTCTCCCTGTTTTTATCCCACCAACTGACCTACCTGGTGAGGACAAGTGGATTTTCCCACTCTTCCGTACAGTGACGTCTCTGGTAGGCATGAGTGTGTAGGCACATTGTAAATATGTCACGTTGATATTTAAGGCGTACTAACAATCTCAATTGTATTACTCAATTGTGCTAAATTATTATTTTATATTTTACTTATCTATACTAATATTATAAAGCTGAAGAGTTTGTTTGTTTGTTTGGTTGAACGCGGTAATCTCAGGAACTACTATATCGAATTGAAAATTCTTTTCGTGGCGGATGACCTATTTATCGAGAAAGGCTATAGGCTATATAACATCACGCTACGACCCACGGAAGCGGCGCAGTAACTATAAACGTGGGTGAAACTGCGGGCACATCTAGTTCATATATATTTCTGTTTACATGTGTGTATAAACAGAAATATATCATGCTCACAATGTATACTATTGTAATATAAATACTCTCGTAATGATTAAATAAAGAAGTATTCTGAACACGCAATCGTAGTTTTTACTGCAAGTGGATTGTGGTTAGATTAGTGGACCAGTCCTACCGTGGGTGTCCATTTTTCGCCTCCGTATAATTTAACTAGCACAGGATTGAAGACTTTCAATTTTTAGACTCTGTGCAATGGGTGACGTGACGACTCGACGTAATTGTCCATGTGATTATTATAATGAACTAGCGACTAGCTACTAGAACTAGCTATTTTATCGCGAACAGACAGACGCGGCGGAGGACTTTATTTTATAATATGTAGTCATTGATGTATAAAACTCCTAGATACACAGGTCCATACGAATGTAACACTTAAAACTGTCCCCAGGTGCTTATAAGTAGTTATATTAACTATATAAACCTTCATTAATGCAAATTAAACCTTACCGTCTAAACTTAACGTTGAATATACACGGCTATTTAAAAAAGTAATACAATTTTACGAGCAGAGATCGCCGATAGAATAAGGAATGGATGGAGTCGAATATTGTTTTTACAAATATAAGTTAATAATCTGACGTAATTATGTAGGGTTTATAAAAGGCATGTGAATGTGTGTTATAAACACATATTTGCTTTTACTTTTACCTGTAGGTATTTTACCAAGGTCGTGTCCTATGATGTTCAATAAAATGAAACTAATGTATTGCCATTATAATTTATATATGGCAGCTCTTAAACAGATGGTAGAAAATCTTTTATTATTTTACCAGACTACTGTTATAGTAGTATTTATTTAACAAAATAGATAAGACAAGAAAAACATTAGTAAAATAGCATTTTTTTATATTTAACAGTAATAGATAATTAATATGCACGTAAATTATATTACGAGTATGTTTCATTGCTATTCATATACTTGGCTGCCCGACTTTAAAATTATATGTGTTTGAACATAACGCGACTGATTGTACTTACAAATTAAACTACCATAAAACAATAAAATGAGAGAGACAATTAAGATTTCAAACTTGAAAAGATACGCTTTTTAATTTCCTTGAAATAAATTGAGTTTATTGTATAATATTCTTTTCGACGGATTTTAACGTTTCCGTATCTTTCTGTTATATAATGCAATCTTATCTTGATATATCTCTCGATAATAGATTTAATAGTATTGTTACGTGCTGGGTTCGACGGATAAGAATATAAACAATATTACCGACTAAAACAGGTTTTATTCAAACACACAATTAAATTTAAAACACAACAAACACTATACCACACTTTTTCACTGTACTGCTTCAAACTCCGTAGTATTTCCGCTTCCGTTCGCTTCGATGAACACTTGACCGCTTACGATTGTAAACTGACTCGGCGGTGCGCGTGCGCCCTATTTATACGCGGGTAAAGCGCTTCTAGAGCTTTCTAGCAACGCTGTACTCGGTATGTAAACAGTACGATGATTCGAGAAAGTACCAGCATTCTCTCTAAGATTCTCGTACCGTACTACGTAGTTCCGTAAGATGTCAATAGATGGCGGTGTAAATTATTAGTCGGAACTGCAGTCTTTCCCACAATGCCGAGAGATGTCACTGGGCGTAACAGTATTATTTACATGATTGTTTTTTGTTAATATGGCACTTTGAAGAATATAAGCTGACTCCCAAAAATTATGATAAGTGTTGTTGTGGCTGTGCTTGCTTGTGATCACTGCTGTGCTATGACGGATATCCATTTTGCACGTCGCACGGGATCTCGAGAAAAGCTGAAATCCAACATAAATATGTAGATATATTTTATAAATATGCCACTATAAGTAAAGGTACCGTAAGGATCATTAAAAAAAAACTAAACGAATACTATTATGGTTTGTAATAAAACAAGTCTAGTAATAAATAATATATACAATCGCATTATCATTTTAAACCAAATAAAATATATTTATTTTTAAAAAACAACAGCGTCTCTAATATGGGAGTGGTGTGCTCTTCAGATATAACTGACCACCACATGGTAATACTCGGCTTTACGGTAAACACAGAAAAACCTAAATATCGTGATAGAACCATAATGAAACGGAATGTGGAAGCTATAAAGTCTGAGCTTCAGGCAGTGGACTGGTCGGTATTGCTCGACACTAGTGATCTAAACCTAAAGGTAAACAACTTTTGCAATAAACTTACTGAAATAATCGACAAGCACACGAAAATAGGACGCATTAGCCACTCTAAATATAGCATACAGCCTTGGATAACTCCCGGACTAATCCGCTGCATGAAACATAAAGACAGATTACACGCAAAATCACGGAAGTTTCCAAATGATACGGTTCTACATACTATTTACACGCGGTACAGGAATTTCTGTAATGGCTTATTACGTAAACTTAAAATAGATTACGAAAACAAAGAGCTCTCTAGCAGCACAAAAGACCCCAAGAAAATGTGGAAAGCCATAAAAAGCATATGCCATTTGAAAAAGAATAATAAGGAACCTCATGAACTTTTATCACTTCAGGGTAGCTCAAGTCCCAAACATGCTTTGAACATATGCAATGACTACTTCTCCACCGTGGGCGAAAGATTGGCAGATAATATCCTAGCGAAAATACAATTAGATCAGGGTATTTTGGCAACACAAATTAGTCGTAAGGGTATACTGAATTCTTTTTTTCTACAACCAACGGATGAGCACGAAGTGCAGTCATTAATCCTCTCCTTACAAAATACGAAAGCACCAGGTATTGACGGCCTTACTAATGCCTCCTAAAGAGATTATGACCGCAATTTTGCGACCCCTGACGGGCATTTTTAATCACAGCCTAGAATCTGGTTTATTTCCCGACAGCTGGAAAATAGCCTCTATTGTACCTATTTTTAAGGTTGGAAACAGGAATGCCATAGACAACTACCGCCCGATTTCACTATTGACTGTCTTTTCCAAATTACTTGAGAAGATTGTAAACAAGAGACTTGTCAGGTATATTGAATCAAATGACCTTCTATCTTCCAGACAATTTGGTTTTAGGAAGGGTATGTCTACGGAGGAAGCCGTCACATTATTGACGATAACAGTATGCAACCATCTTGACAGAAACAAAGCTAGCATAGGCATCTTTTTGGATCTGGCGAAGGCCTTCGATACCGTATCAATACCGATATTGATATCGAAACTGGACAATCATTTTGGTATCAGGGGCATAGCACTAGACTGGTTTAAGAGTTATCTGTCTGAGAGGAAGCAGTGTGTCAGAGTTGGTGACTGTGAGAGTGAACTTCGGACTACAACCTTCGGTGTTCCTCAGGGCAGCATTCTGGGGCCTACCCTATTCATAATGTACATGAATGATATTCATGATAATATCAATTCGGAAATAATATGTTACGCGGATGACACTGTTATTTTGTACAACGGATCTACTTGGATGGAAGCCTTCTCAAACGCTGAAAAGGGAATGAAGCGAGTAACTACATGGCTACAGAATAATTTGCTTACTTTGAATGCCAAGAAAACTAAATATATATGTTTCCACAAAACCTCGATTTCAGCTCCAAAAAGTAGCAGTGTTATCCAAATTCATGAATGCTCTGGACGAGGCCGAAGGTGCGACTGCGAAGTATTGTCAAGAACAGACACGGTTAAATACCTTGGCGTAACGATAGATCAAAATCTAAATTTTAAAGCGCACATTAGCTCCCTGTCAGGCCGAGTGCGAAAAAGTGCAAACATAATTAAATTGCTTCGTTCTTCGGCGTCGCTTGACACTTTAAAATCGGTATATTTTGCCTTGAGTCAGTCACTGATCTCGTACTGCATTACCTGCTGGGGAAGCGCTGTAAAGACTGTAATGATTTCAGCAGAAAGAGCACAAAGATCAGTTTTAAAAACAATGCTTATTAGACCATTTCGTTACTCTACAAAAAAGCTATACGAAGAAGCTAAATTACTGAATGTACGACAACTATATATCTCAAAAACAACTCTTGTTGTGCACAGAAAAGTACTTAGTTCAAACGATTACAGCAACTTACTAATGCGCCGGGTTTTTAAGCTACCAATACCATACATTAACACAAGTTTCGCTAGGCGTTTTAGTCCATTTGTAGAACATTATATTTATAATAAAATAGTCAGTGCATGTGATATTAAACTATGCTCCATTAAACAAGCTAGGCGTGTGGTTACAATGTGGCTAATGTCACTGTCATATAACTTAACCGAGAGCCTTCTGGTACATTTGTCTTGAAAAAGATTGTATACATGTGCATTTATAAGATAGTACTATAAGTTGCTTTTTTATTTTTTTATTTTTGTGTTATTATTATTTTTGATTTATAATATTTAGTTACTTATTGATTATATAAAATTTATAATATTGTCCTGCTTTATTTTAAAATCATGCTCTGTTTGTAGTAAAGTATCTATTATTTTGTTACTATGTTTAGTTCTATAGTGTTTAAGCCTAAGCCATCTTTTATGTTAATGATAACGTCGATCGAGCGCAATGTATGCACGTAACCAAAATGGTAATCGTTAACGGCACCCACAGGACAGGCTTGCCTAGTGTGGGGCCACCGGGTAATGCTCAAAATTGTAAACTAAATTGGCAATAAACAGTTTTTATTTATTTATTATTTATTTAAAATAACATTACAATAGCTGCAAAACGTAACCAGGAAATTAAAAAAAAAAATAAAAAAAAAAAAAAAAAATTGGAAATACAATAGTACAATTAATGCGTTTAGTAAGTGTTCATTTAAATGAGCCGTATTGTATGTTCGCTCTTCGTTACGAAATAAACAAAAAAAATATTTTACGTTGATTCCTTGACACAATAATCAGTACCTATTATAATATAATTATAATAATAACATTATTACTTACCGAAAATATCTTTTTTTTACTATCAGAGCGATCGAACGGTACTAAATTAAAAGAGCACCCAAATGTTCAAGTGGGTGCTCTTTTCGTGAGGACGTTTTTTGACGCTAATTGTGTATCTAGAGTTTTTATATATCAATGAATGTAGTGATATTTTTGGCAAAAACAATTTAACATTGGATTTGTTTCATACATAACCTCATACCTATATCGCCGAAGGAGTAGACAGAGGTGAATTAGAACCACTTGTCGCCAGCTATCGTTTTATTTTCCACGTAGTTCGGTACGAGCCTATTTAATATACCTACACAATAAGACTGTGCCCGAGCTGAGCGGGTCATTATGCACAGCAGTTGCAATCACTATATTTAAGAAATCGAGGCACACATTCTCAAGTAGCTAAATGTGGGTAGGTTATTTTACAAAATAAATACACAGTATTCAATTTCTACGAATAAACAGTAGCAATTTAATTTTTTTGTTCAAGTTATATTATAATAATTGGAATTCTCTTAACAAAATATTTACAAAATAATTTTAAACATTCAACTGTACCACTTAAATATATAATAGAGTAATCTAATTATGTACATAATCAATATATCTATAACAAACGGGCAAGACAGAGAAAAGACAAGTAAAATAGGGAGGCGCCACTATCGCGATTTATTCGATCACTAGAATAATTAACACTTTACTTTTATTTCTACCCCCACCAGTCCAAAATTGATAATTAAAGGTATAAATGGAAGTTTCGCATAAACTAGCAGGCAGGAATAAAAGTCTTTCCTTTAACCCTTTCAGTGCCCACCACTCATCCTATGAGAACAAAACACGTTCGTGTGCCCACAATTCGCATCCGAGTCGTGTCTATACGTAGCTATTATTGACTCGTCGCCATGCCCAGCACACGTATCCGTGTTAAAATAACTCATCATTGTTCGACTCATAGGGCGAGTTCTGGGCACTGAACGAGTTAAACCACGACTCCAGCTTCACTCCTATTAGTAGATTATACAAAATATCGTATAAATACTTCAGTGAGTGGAGTTGCCAGACTGTAACATTATCCTTTAGGCGGGCAGCACAACAATTCCATTTTAGAAAGGTTGGCTCATTATACCCCTCACGAGTTACACTCCTAAAAATTTCTCTAGTTAAGCTAGAATGCTTTTTTGTTAAGAATAGTTTTACGTCATTGAGTTTTCGACTGTTCTTTTGTTTTGACTTTCGCTTATCATACATTTGAAAAGCTTTTATAATAGTGGCGCCCCCTACATAACAACATTTACGCTTTCACATCTAAAATTTGACTAATTTTATTAAAATTGTTGACTTGACAAAAAGTGTATAAAAATTCAAAGTTTGTAAAATCTATTTTAATATTCGTTGACGTTTAAATCTTTTCCGTAAAGGATCTATGAAAATTCTATTACTTATGAGGAAGGATAACGATAAAAAATTCGAGATTATGAAGATATTGAGCGCGCATGCCGTGAGTTTTGTCAACGTGACAAATTTGTAACAGACTGCAGTGTCACTATATCAATTTAGTAATTGTAACAAAGTTTGGATTAACCTGTCAAGTCTTGGAATGCCAGACATAATTAAATACCTATTGTGTCTGGCCGCCGGTGTGCCGCTGCGACTCAATAGGTTAATACGTGGTTACGCATTTTACAATACGACCGCTGTGTGACTCTTTTAGCCTGAAATTAACAAACTAGTGATTGGACAGTAACAAAACAGTCACAAGAGTCACACATATGCTGTTCTTAAATTTATACACCAGGTCGAGATTAAGTCACCAAGAAATAAAGCACGAGTATCGACTTCACGTATAACTTAGGTACAAGGATGTTAGGGATGTACACATCCTTATATAAAGATGTAGAAAAAAGAAAAAAGATGTCTTGAAAAGTTTTCATTGCAAACTCAAATATATTTACTATAGTAACTATAAACAATATTAAATCTTAACTTTACTATTATATTCGGATGTAAAACAGCCGCTTATAAAATAAAGCCACGATTAAATTGACGTGTTTTAAAGTTTAGGTACAATTAGCAACATTAGTCCATACACTCTTGCCAGCTTTAAATTGGTTCTATCTTTAAAAAATATAACAACTGCTCGTTTTTATATCAATAATAGTTATAGATTTAATCATAAATCAAAATTTCATAATAAGCTTTAGGATTTCTAATAAATATAATTATTTTCGTTTTGGTTAAATGTTAAGCTACTTACGTTAATTACTGAATCTAAGCACGCGTTAAGAGCCATTTACATCCCAGTTTGTAATACAAGGTAAAGTATATTGATTTGAGTAGAGGATGTAGATCCAAAAAAATGTAAAAATATCTAGAATTCACATCCTTATCAATAACGGTCTGTATAATCAACATCCTTAACATCCTTGCTTACATCATTAGCAACAAGTAACACATATTTTAATGTATAACGTTATTAAAAGTGAATGGACATAAGTATAATTTATTGTACTCTAAAATAAACCCCAAAAACCCTTTTAAAACAGTTAAATAATTGTCATATACCAACGCAGGTAAAATGTTTTCGTTAAAAAAGAAGAATATAAAGGAAGAATAGATTCTTAAGTTAATTTTAGGTTAATAAAATTAGCTAAATAGAAATTGTCCAGTAAGTACGATAAGTATTTATTTTCCAATAAAATATTGACTGAGACTTTTTAACTCAAGAAAGATTCCTTCACGATCAGGAGTGGCGTTCAGTAGACCAATTTTCGTAATAATAATTGTTCAAAAAAGACTTGAGATCTAGTATAACAAATGTCAAGTGTAAAGTGAAATGCAATAAGTTCACATGTGACATTTATTTTAATTACGAACAGTACAACATAGTGACACTAGCTTTTGCCAAGAGCTTCGCTCTAGGAAAACAAGTTTCGAAGAATCTCAACTGTTCCTTGAAATGTTTGTGACAACTGTGGCAAGCTGACTACTTTGTTAACCAATAGACTATCAGGCAAGAATCTAAAGTTAATGATTAAAGAGGGTTATAGACCATTTGGAAGTGTCATAGAGCATTTGGAGGGAGGTCAGAGACTTTTTTGGAGGGGATTAAAGACCATATGGAAGACGGTTAAAGTTCATTTAGAAAGGAATTAAAGGCCGTTTGGAAGGATTAAAAGTCTATTAGAAAGAGGTTTAAAGTCTATATGGAAGGTCAAAGTCACCTTGGAAGTGGTCAAAGACCATTTGAAGGGACATTTTGGAGGGGTCAGATACCGAAATTTTTCGGCGCCTCCGCCCTTCAGGATCATGACATTTTTTGTAAATATTGTAGGTATTTACGCACATGTTTAGCCGCCGCCAGCCTAAGTCGGCTCACAGCAACATTCACTGAGTTAAAAGTATATACAAATCGACGCTAGTACCTGTAGTTTCATTGTTACTCCCGTTAATCAAACCAGTGAAATTTTTAAGAACTGTGTTTCAGCTTTTATTAAGAACTGAACTACTAATAGGTACCTCATAGAAGCATTAGTTTAAAAGATTCCCAGTCCGATGATCATATCAGCATAAAAATAGATTTTCTATTGTGTCTATTACGGGACAGCGAAAGGGTTAATTTTACGATTCGTTTACTAGTTCTGGTATTTCACATGTATTGGGCATTCGATTTATAAAGTTTTTGCTAAAGACAATTTTTGCACTAGCAATAATTCCTGTGTTGCGGGGGACTTCACAAACATTTAAACAACAGACACAAAGAACACCCAGACTCGGCACAACTATTATGGATCACACGATAGTTTTTCCTGGGGCCCACGTCTGCTATTTTTATAAATTTGTCATTCCGACACGACGTAACTGAAATACCATTGTCATTTTGTTAAAAGTTCGTAATCTGCTAAATTCATAATGGTCGATCATTGGTCGGTCAATGGTCTCGTAATAGGATTGTGGTAGAATGACATGTTGTATTGTCATTATTATAAAACCGGTTAGAAGAAGTGATTTTTAAAAACTACTACTAACATTTATTCTTTCCAAATTTCGTTTATATATATTTTTATATTTTATTTATATTAGTGTTAAAAGCAATTTGATCAAAGGAACTGTCAAAATTTTAGCAGATTACCGCATACGTCAGTCATTCATTTGTCATTACGAGATTACCATTGCCATGCCATTTTTTCAATGAGTGTCAGTGGTTGACCATCGGAAAGTCATAATGACGCCATTATATTAGTAGATTACTTAACTTGTCAAAATTAACAATTATTAAATCAATGATAGACCATTCTGACACTATTGTAATAGCAGACTTGGGCCCCTGTGTGGAGATCGCACCCACTACATAGAGCGCAGCGGCAATGGCGAGGTGACCACTTAAACCACTACGCCATCCTTGCAGGCTAAAACTGTCATATATATCAATATGTGTATTATGGATGTATTGGCTTTAATTGACAAAAACTAGTTATCTCATAGACGGCTGGTTTGTCTTAGAAGTAATAAATATTCATTTTCAATTCAACCATTAACTAAATTATCAACCAATAACAATAAAAAGAAAATGTATTCATATCCTTTTAACCTGGCAACCTTAACCAAACATTAAAAACATAATTAAAAATGTGTACCTGGCGATCTTAACCAAATATAAAAACGTTTTTAACCTGGCAACCTTATGCAAGTTATAATAAAATTGATAGTAAAGAAGTTTTTTAGTCTGACAACATCGTACGAATATTTTTAGTAAGTATAATTAAGATTTTATTAATTTGGCAACCTTGCCCTTAATAACGATTTCAAAATTTAATCTATATATTAGTTAAAATGCGTGTTATTATTATTAAAAACATCCCTAACAACATCCAAGGGACAATAACATCCTGGGATCTAATAAAATATTTAAAAACATTATAAATAAAACTAAATCCATTGTAAACAATTTAAGTCTACAATTAACATCCCTGGTGTATCTAAAGGTGCTGATAGATTTAGGCATTTACTTGTAACAGAACATCGAGCCTTCGCCGTTTTTAAATTGTCGAACTGAACAACAAACAGAGACAAGCATAGAGCCAAACATCGCTACGAACGAACGAACGATGTAATTTCGAAGCGAATTTACTATCCTATCGCTAGAATGCTCGATAGAACGCTTGCTAGAATGCTCGCTATAGAACGTTCGCTAGAATGCTCGCTAATGTAACCTTCGCTAGAATGCTCAAGTCTATCAGCACCTTAAGATAGTTCAGACAGAGGGATATAACACTCATATTCCGCTAGCTGTGTTTAAGTCCGATGAAATGACATGACCGCGAGCCATCTTCCTTATACCGAGCACAGTTCATAACTCCGCATTGCTACAAAGATTGCCTCTACTTATAGACTAATTGTATAATTGATTGAGTTATTCAAAATGGGAAGACTTCAGCAATCATTCTCTAACCAGTATCCCAGTAAGAGCTATCGCGCTTGAATTCACCGCTAGAGGTGTTAGGGGATGGTAGTCTCTAGACGTCACTCTATAGCAGGGTTCACCAAATGGCGGCCCGCTGTCCGTGTGGACCTTAAAAAAACAGTACAATATAATTTACTAGTGTTACTTGAGAACGTAATTTAATCATTTATGTCGCGCTTTACTGCCACCGATTCTAAGTTTTATTTCTTCATTGACATTATTTCTAAATTTACATATTTAAGTATATAAGTTCAAATTTAAACAAAGTAAATTCACGTGACTATGTGGAGGCAGGGAGGGGAGGTAGGTGCCTTTCAACTGTAATAATATTATTTAAGAAACGGACCCCATAAGAAACTAATTAGTGACCTCTGCTCTATAGTTTCTTCAACAGTAACCATAGATAGAAACCGGCAAATACGGCTTTTGACAGCAGCTGTGACAGGTTTAACAGGAACTTACTCACCAGTGGCACCAACTGGTGAGCACAAAAAACGACAGCCCCTATTCCATAACTTTTCGATACCTAATCGTACGATGAAACATTTTTCTTGTATTGCACACACCTTTATGTTATGATTGAATTGAATTTAATTAATTTAATTAATTGAATGATTAAAGACAATCAAAATACAGCATAGGCATAATCATTATTTCTTACTTGTTTTATTTAGTAAACAAATTAGCGACCTGCCTAACCTAACCTAACCTAAACCTTCCTTATGAATCACTCTGTCTATTGGTGAAAACCGCATGAAAATCCGTTCAGTAGTTTTTGAGTTTATCGCGAACAGACAGATACGGCGGGGGACTTTGTTTTATAATATGTAATGATAGTGATATGGCGACGATAGACGAGCTAGAGACGATACATAGAGGCCTATATTTCTATTAATATTTTGATTTTAAAGAGACATCTCCCGCTCTTAGTTTAATTCCTGTGTCGTGGGACTCGCGGGGGACTTAACAAACATTCAAACAACGGACACAAGAAACAACAAGACTCGGGAACAACCATTTATGGATAATACATTATTTTTTCTTTGTGGCTCTCGTTCCTACAACTATTTAACAGAGAACAAATATAGTCTAAAAGTGGTACTGAATGATTTTTATGAGTTTGTTGTTTACTAAACAAGACAAGCAAGAAAAATTGTCTACAGAAACAATACCCCACGCGTATATCACATAGGCAGGAATGTAGGACACTCATATTTTGCTACCCATACTTTCAGATACTACGTATAGCAGGTCTATTACCGTCTACCAGGGACTGTTCCAAACGCCGTACTATTACTAAGAATTTCTCAACCAATTACCCGACCCGGGCATCGAACTGCACATGTACAACAGCCGCCTTTACAACCGCTGCGGCATTAAAGTAATTTATATAAAATAATTGGGAAGAGAAGAACCCGCCACGCACCCTCGGATTGCCCACCCCAACTATTACAATAGAAAAAGGGTTGAAGCCAAGCAATACCGAACTCCTCTGGATAGAGACAGCCGCGTTACAAAATTCGTGTTCGAATCGGAAATTATTAACTAGAATACTGCAAGTTGGAGTACGTCCCGGATCCCACGACGCGGCTATCCCTATCTACAGGAGTTCGGTATTGTCAGCCTTTTATATTGCAATAGTTGGGGTGAGCAATCCGAGGGTGCGTAGCGGGTTCCTCTCTTCCCAATTACTTTATTACAATAGATTTCTGCCAAGTAACTTCTTCTTCTCTTAACTACTTCGATTCAATATAAAGTAATTTATATTAACAATAACACACATTTAAACTCTCTATTAACTAACGACTGAATCTAACCAATAACTGTTTGCATAACAAACTTTTCTACCTCCATGAAACAGCAAAACGTATCATACGAAGTGGAATTTGACTGTAAATACTTTCTGACTATGTCTAGATCTTGTAAAGCCCTAGACTTTCTCACTAAAACCTCCTTTTCTTCTGTCTCTGGTTTGTCTGTGGCGAGAGGCAGTAGATCCTCTTTTTCTCTTTCAGCGTTGTTTAACGGATCAGTTACTTTATGGTTTCCACCAAAGACAGACCCATTCGTTCCTTGTCCCGTCACTAATTCTTCATCAACGGTCAAATACTGATCCAAACTTGAAACGTTTGTGTAATACGACTCAACATCATATTCCTTCAACATATTACACAAAATCTCTTCATCATTCTCGTAAATCTTCGGTTTCTCTATCTGCGTCACTTCCTCAGGAATAGTAACGTCATATCCTGTGTCAACGAAGCTTTTTGTTATCGATTCCGGCGGCGTCCTCTCCCAAGCCTTCTCTAACATGTTTAGAGCTTCAAGGCATGTCAGATTTCTGTCGACCCCTCTCAAAACATTCATAGCTTTCTCTTCAATAATTAGCCGACGGAATTCGTCTCGAAATTTCGCTGAAACACCATTTTTCATTGGTATCAAACCGTTAGACGCCTTCCATGGAACGAACACTAATTTTAAATGTGACAGCTGCAATTTAGAATGTATTGTTGCTCTGTCTAACACTAGTATTGCTTTTCTATCTTTGATTTGAAGTTCTCTATTCCAATATTTGACATATTCTTCGAACATTTGAGTCGTAAAGTGGGCTTGGGAGTGCCTTATATAAGTTACTGGCAGCGTATCAGGGTCTCTATAGGAATGCATCAGAGGGTCCTCTGTACCACAGACAAGAAGCTTTTTTTTATCAGTTCCTGGCATATTAGCGCAGAGGAACACAGCCAACCTGTCTTTCACATAACCTTGTATATATTTCTTCCCAGCCAATTTTTTTATACGGCCTTTAGAAGGATTGTAGTAAAATCCAAATTCATCAGCTGTATAAATATCTTCATCTGGAATACCTAACCTAGCATCACTCCACTGCTCTCTAAAGAAATGATTCTTCCATTTAGACTCCATATGGTTTCTGTAATCTCTTTTACATGGGGTCCCTCTTAAAGAAATACTGTATCTTTTCTTGAATCTATCCAACCATTTCTTGCTTCCATTAAACGCTACAAAGCCGCATTCCTTCGCAAAAGCTTCTGCTACATCCTGGAGCATTTTGCCTGAAACCTGAATATCATTGGCTCTTTGAGCATGGAACCAGTCAACTATCCTTGTATCTAGGATGCTGTTCATGTATCTTGTAGTCCTTTTCTCGGTCTTTTTCGGTAAGGCATATTTTTCCCTGTCTTCCCAAATTTCGTTGACAATTTCTGGTGTTAAGTGATATAGCCTGCAAACGTCAGAAACCGACCTACCTTTGTGCATCTTACTAACGATGGCACATTGCGTTGGGTGGCTTAAATCTTCTCGTTTTAGACAGCCATCGTACTCGTTGAATAGGAAAGGCTGTGGTTTGTCCGATTCGTCTTCTGAAACTTTGATGTCTTGGTCAGATTGTGTGTTGTCTCCGTTGTCAGAACTGCGGGTCATGTTGAGTTTCCGTGATCTCGGTTTTCTGTAAAGATATTGGGGTTTTGGATTATTTTGTATTTGGGGAAGTAAGTTGGCGGCGCACTGTGGGCTGAAAATCGACCTCCATAGACATAGAAATGAAAGTTGCTAGATGTTCGTTTTGTTGACAGATATGGCTTCTATTAGCTATTATACACATAACAATGTCGTCTGAGCTAACTCCGCACAGAAATGAATTTATTATAAGGTTTTTTTGAAAAAAATGTATGGAGCTAGCACGAAAAATCTGAATATCTCTGAACTTGTAAGGAAAACCGTAATATCCTCAAAGATGGTTATAGGACTAATTATTTGTGATTTTTTGACATACTTCATATAACGGTACCTGCTGCAGATTTTTTTTTAAAAATCATCTAATTTTTAATTAATTTTTTTTAACATTAAACGATTTGTTTTATTGTAAAAGTAAAGAAACAACACGTTATATGCATATAATACTAAATCTTCGCCAGTTATTTGTTAAAATATCAAGAAAATTATTTTTGCCTTACATAGTATATATGTTTTAAAACAGGTAATTGGATACCATTACTAAACTTTGCATACAGGTAAACTACTGAATAATAAATTAGCCTTCTAATGAGTTCTGAATAAGAGATTAAGTGATTTGCAATATCACACAATGGTAACTACGGATTACACTAATTAAATTCTTACAGGTAAGTACATAAGTAAACTAATTAGTTAATTAGACATGTTACGAGTTCTAAGAAATATTTTCGACAACTGTCTAATTATTTTATTATTATGTCTAAATGAAGGTATTTTTTTAAATCATTAAATTCTACTAATGTCAAAGTAAAGATCAATCGATAAGTTAGTTATTTTATTAACGCTAATTATAGGCATTAAATAAAAAGAAAAATAAATTAAATAACGAAAGATCATGAAAAAATTACATTGAATAGAATTATAATTAAAAGTTTCTAGTTTTCCTTATCACTCTCGTCGTGTTGACGTTGTGAGGGTTTTTAACGTAGAACCTGAAGCAAAAACATATGCAGTAGATAGTAAGTTAGCATTAATCCAATTCACTATTGTGTTCCATAGTTATAGTTTATATCAAATATTATTATTATTATTATGCATACCTGTAATATTTAAGTTCTGGGTGGTCATTGCAGTGGTCGTTCCCTCGATTTGTTGGCTTTGTACAATAACATTCCATCCGTATCAAAGGACGCGGTCCTTTATTATTGCACAATGTTTTGGTCACGCGACCACCGCGTTGATGCGGCGCGACGGCCAAATTGAATCACGCGAGCTCCTCGCCACTGTTGCAATCGCGTTGCCAGACGAGTGAGACACCGTTAGGTACAAGCGAGACATTTAAATACCTGATCGCTAAATCATGTATGGCAACCGTTAGTGGGTTTTTATAGAATATTATATTTATAAACATTATACTATGGCGCCAATTTATTTATTCTTCATGTTACATCTATTTTAATTTATATTTTTATATATTAATTTATATATATATGTGAAATCGCTCATTGACGCTCATCCAAGTCAGACGTGTGTTAGTGCTTACTAAAAAATCGCCATTTGAATATATCTTTTAAACTGTTACAAATAGAATTCAAGGTGTGAAAGCAACTGTTTTGTAATTACAACATCACGCTTCTGTGACCTACGCCTCAAGACCGGCAGCGCGTGCGCAGCGACGCCCGACCACTCTCGCTTCACCCCCGCGTGAGTAGTACGGTTGCTATTTTTGACTCGCTCGCACAGGGACTCTGCGTTCACCGATATCCACGCTGTACAGAGCTCCGCACAGCTTTGCTCCTATTAAATAGGCCGGCCGTGCCTGCATAACATTTACTTGCGCTGAGTACTGTTCCTACACTATTATGAGTGTACAGAGATCGCCACCACGGCAACCAACCGGCAGCGCCGCACACACGGGTGGTGGTTCACATCCTGATCTATCGAAGTTAAATACGCTTACTATCGATCCACAAATAACTTTTCGAAAGAGAAAACAACCCGAACAAGAATGTGGATGCTCTAATGATATCAAGGACATTAGGTCTGAATTGGCACATATCAGTTCACTGTTAGAAAAGTACGTGGGATCTAACGAGCAGATTATGAATAAAATGCAAGAAAGTTTGTCTGAGGTCAAGTCTCAAATTACCGAGCTAAAATCATTTAATGAACAAACTGCCTGCTTGATTCGTGAAAATGCAACCCAGATTAGTGATATTAAATTATCTATGTCCAGTATGGCAAATAAACAAAATGACTTACAAACGCATATGTCACAATTACAAACACAAATATCTCAAGACAATAATAAAATAAAAACCCTCGAATCAAATATCCACGCACTTAAGCTTTCCTCTGACTCCTCGACAGCAACTAACAACCAGCCTCCTCTGAATGAGCATATTATCAAAGAGGTATTAGATCGCAATATTAGGGAGAAAAACGTTATTGTAGTGGGATTGCCTGAACAATCTTCTACGAGTGCGGCGGAGAGAGCAACCAAAGATGAAGCTGATATTCTAAAAATAACTACATTGGCCGGTCTCGACCTTCCGAGACCAATTAAGATATTGCGATTAGGAAAACATACACCTGGCAAAAACCGCAGAGTAAAGTTGTGTTTTGATACATCAGTGCCAGCAAAATACCTTCTCCGTAACAAAGGAAAATTGCCAGAAAACATAAAAATATTTTCAGATCAAACTCCAGCTCAACAAAAATACCTGAAAAACCTAAAGGAAGAACTAACACGTCGTCAAAAGGAAGGAGAGAATGAACTCACAATAAAATATGTAAATGGCATCCCTACTATTATTAAAACTTCACCAAAAAACTAACAACAATAACCGAAGCTGTAGATTTGTTTAGCAATACCTATCAAGTAACTACCAACTACCATGACATCAAAACCAACAAATCACGTCTCAGATTTTTCTACCTCAATGCCCGGAGCATATGCAAAAAAGGAAAGCTTGACGAGCTTAAATGCATTTTACAGTCTATGCCCAACACGACACATCTTATTTTACTGACCGAAACGTGGATTAGCACTGAATCTCAAGCCATGCAACTACATATAAATAACTACACGCACTACTACAACTATAGGACAGACTCCAGGGGCGGCGGAGTCTCTGCGTATGTCCATAATGATTTGAAACATAGTTTATTAATGTCCAAGTATGAAGGAGGGAACAATTACTTGTGGATTCGTTTAGAAAGATACGCTCTAGAAGTGGGAGTAGTGTACGACCCCGGTGATACGAATTTTAATGACTTTCTGCAAGTCTATGACAACCAACTACAACAAATGAAGCGAGCTATGGTATTTGGGGACTTCAACATTGACCTATTAAATAAAGACAGAAAAACAACGCAATACAAACAACTTATAAAGGAAGCCGGGCACACACTTCTAAACAAAATTAGCAAGAAATTCTGCACAAGGGACTCAAAAACTAGAAAATCTATACTCGATCATGTCAGCTCTAACCTCAAAAACGATAACTTTCATATGGCAATAATTGATTCACCAATGTCCGATCACAAACAGATATTTGTTGAAATCAAAAAAACAAAATCCCCACCAAAAAATATTGAAATATTGAAATATTGAAGAACTGGGAGACGACTACAGCCTATTCGAGAACAGAATAAAACTTATGATAGACAGAAGCAAAACAATAAAGACAAAAATCCTAAATACTCCTCAGAGCGACTGGATAAACAAAGAAATAATAAACAGCATCAACCAAAGGAACGAGTTGTGGACCACTCTCAAACAGAACCCAAATAACAACACCATCCAAGCAGAATTTATTACAAAAAGACAACAGGTATCTACACAGATTCAAAAAACCAAGAACTCCTACTACTACAAGAAATTTAATAACTGTATTAATAAGCCAAAAGCAATGTGGAAATTAGTAAATGTTTTAGCGAATAATAATAAGATTAAACAAAATAGTGCTCCTTCGAAACTCTTTATCGATTCAAAATATGTAACCGAAGAAAACGATATATGTAATATTTTTAATAATTACTTTGCTACTATTGGCCCGCTATTAGCAAATGATATACCCAAAACCTTCCACGAAAATTCTTCTTGCGCTTTGCCTGATAATCTCCCCAATGACATTCCAGTTTTTTCTCAACTGAATTCGTGTTCTGAAGATGAAATCTCTAAAATAATAGCAAACCTCGACTCTAACTGTAGTACTGGTTTGGATGGCATAAACACTAAAGTAATAAAAAGTATAGCAAATCTAATATCTGGTGCTTTGAGTAAATGCTTCAATAAACTCTTGCTCACCGGAGAATTCCCTGATACCCTAAAAATGGCGAAAGTTACACCTGTCCATAAATCAGGTACAACATCAGACCCAGGAAACTTTAGACCAATCTCGGTACTACCCGTTCTATCAAAAATATTGGAAAGAATTTTGTATAGCCGTTTAGAAAAACATTTAACTTCTTTTAATTTTCTATCTGACAGACAATATGGATTTAGACCAAAAAGTAGCACAGTTTCAGCAACTATCGACCTTGTCACGAAAATAAAACATAATATAGATACCAAAAATATAGTCCTAGGTATTTTTATCGACCTAAAGAAAGCGTTCGATACTGTATCGCATAAAATACTGTTGAAAAAGTTAGAATTGTTAAATATTACCGGGAGCGCCTTCAAAATTTTTCGATCATATCTAGAAAACAGATCCCAAATAGTAAAATTAGGCAATGAACAACAAAGTGACGCATTACCAATTACTTGTGGGGTTCCGCAAGGATCAATCTTAGGGCCGTTGCTTTTTTTTAATCTATATTAATAACATTCAAGAACTTAAATTACATGGCCATCTCACCCTTTACGCTGACGACACTTGTTTATTTTATTTTGGATCCTCTATTCATACAATAATCTCCCAAGCTCAAGCTGATTTAAACATTTTGTACTCGTGGTTTCAACGTAACTTACTCACTATTAATATCTCCAAAACTTGTTATATAATATTTAAAGCAAAAAATAAAAATATACCTGCACACACACCATTACTAATAAACAACGAACCCCTACAACAAAAATCATGTGAAAAATACCTTGGCCTAAGAATGGACAGTCTTTTATCGTGGAATGCTCACTTGGATCACATAAAAACTAAACTTTCATCCCTAATTGGATCACTTCGAAACATAGTAAAATGTATTCCGAATAAATTACGCCACAATATATATAATACTTTAGTCAAACCTCACTTGCAATATTTAATAGAAATCTGGGGTAATACTTCTAAGCCTAAATTGGGCGAGCTACAAATTATGCAAAATAAACTCGTAAAATTGATCTTCAATTATCCACGCCTTTCACCTACACAAAAAATTTACAAAGAAACCAAAATTATGAACCTGAAACAATTATTTATATACAATACGTGCATATTAGTGCGAAAAGTTCTAAACAAAAATATTAAAACTAGTTTATCATTCACTAAGGTTAAACACACAACCCAACGTAGCACTCGACGAGCTAGTTTCTTGGTTTTACCTAAAATCCGAACAAATTACGGTAAAAAAATGTTAACATATGAAGGGGCACAGCTACATAATAAACTACCATCGCACATTAAAAATGTACACTCAATTAATGTATTCAAAACCCGGTTAGCTCAATATGTACGTACATCATTCACATAGTTTGTCCTCGGGCAAGTGAATACATTAGTTGAGTATCTCCTACCTTCAATAATATATTATAACTGAGTGAAATGACGAAGTTGTAACTATACATTAAGTTATTATTGTTCTCAAGTAAGTGACTATTTTTTGTTTTTATTGAGAATAAAGATTCTTTAAACCGATATACTTATCAGTTATAATTTAAATAAGTAATATATATCTTACGTAGTTTTGTGTTTTGTGTTTGTAAATTATTACAAGAGTAGCCGATGTACGTCCGGGCGTCACTTGGGGTTACCAAATAATATCAGGGTTGGTTTGAGGTATCAACCGCAAACCAACAATAAACCTGAGTGGTAACCTCATTTTTCATAATATATGTACTTTTTTTGTTTTGTTTTCTGATTTCTAATATTTGTGTATCGTGTACCTACATATATTTAGAAAAATAAATGTTTACTTTACTTTACTTTATTTCTGAATCAGAATCTAGATTGCCTACAAACTCAAAGTCAGTTTCTTGAAACTGAATTAAATTGAGGGTTTCAGGAAATAAATCCTCCTTTTTTTTGGCATCTAACTTGGGCCTTTGTACATTTATAAAAGGATCCGAAGAAACAACTAACATATTAAGGATATCATGATTCGAATCTTGCCTGCTCTTTTTCTGCGAATGATGTTCCCGAAACCTCCTAAAATCTTTATTGCGAGACTCGGATGCTTCTTCCGAGAGACTTCCTATGGGTACAACATCATTCTTCTCGATTATGTCTGCCCCGTGTATAAGTAATTTGTGGACGGTTGATGACATATAGTACCAGTCATATAATTCCACGTACCTCTCTGCTGTTTTGAAGGCATAATCTTTAAATTTAATTATATCTACTTTTTCCCCGGAAGTTATTGCCTGTAAAATCACAGCAAATCTTCTTATTAGTTCTTCGTCCAACCCAGTAATGGCTGCAGTTTTATGGGGAAATTTGAAAAACTTTCTTGCAGTGTTGCCGTCATTAGTAGTTCCGGAACCTTGTTTAACAATGTCAATCAATAGATTTAATTCGTCTTTAAATTTGTCTTGAATAATCTTTTTTCTCTTACTTAGCATTTCTTTGTGATCGTTACCTCTCGCAGCCCACTCTTTAAAATCTAGTCTATACGAAATATGTAGTAAACATTCCATACAATTTATACGGGCGTGTAGAGATGACAAACCAAACTCGTATATGTCAGAAGATACGGTCTTTGCTGTTACTACACCCAAACGGTTCATTTCTGTCGGTTTTGCCAAACACAAATAGCATGATGAACTTGATCTGGCTTGAGACAAATACGTGCAGACTTTACCATCGATCATTGTCGTCATTAGGTGATGATTCACCCTGTTTCTATTATTGCACTCTGTAGGAATGAGAGCCTTAATTTCTTCATCCATTTGTCGTTTGTGTTCGATGACTACTGCTTCGCTTTCCTTCACAAAAGTAAATTGAACTGGACGACAATACATTGCTGAGCATGGTTTTGGGTTCATCCACAAAGTATTGTCTCCATCAGTCAGTTTTAGTGGCACCAAGGAAGTCATGAAAATACTTGAATCGTCTTGATCGCTATCCATTTTCTGCTTGTATCGGCTTTGGTTTGACGCACCATCGAAACCCCATTTAGATATCAATTTTAAATCCTTATTTTGCATCATCGTTAGGAAAACTTTGGAGGATTCTTTTGACCGTAATGTCGAGTAAAGCTTGAAGGGTTATTCTTGCCGATGAATCGGTCACTAACACTGATTGCTTCGGAGGATAGCATGCCAGCTTGGTTTGTTGCACTTTATAGTAGGATGGATAAATATCCTTTCTACCTTCCCAAATAGCTGACTCTCGTAAAGTGATGTATTGCCACTTTGATAATTTTAATGAAAGGAGTAATCCAAGTGCTTTTTCTGGTGTAAATAAGATAGTTTTCACCGGTTGCTTAAGCGTTTCCTTAATTTTAGAGGCTGCTTCAGGATGTTTCAGCATATATTCGATTACAGATGCGATATCCTCACAACCTTCTTCCTTAAAACGCGCTGCTGCTGTATGTGCCAATTCACTGGGATTGTCAGTTTTATGCTCATCAGATTTTCTCTTCTTCTGTTTGCTTCCCAGATCTTCGAATGGTTTTCGTGACCTCTTTGTCATTGTACCAACAGAGTATGATGTTGAGGGTTCTGGAGAGATTGATCTTGATCCCTCAGCAACAGTTGGTTCTTGAGCGACTAAATTTATACAACTTGGCCAATCGATAGTTGCTTGCAGCCAAATTTCGTATTGTTTTCTAAAAGTATCAAGAATTCGGTGAGATTTTTGCCACCTTTGTGATGCAGCTCGTACAAATCTCTGACAAAATTCTTTTAGAGTCACTTGATCTTCAACGGAAAGACAAACGTCTAGGCGGGATATAACTTCACTAAACAATACCTCATGATCAAATGAAGTACTCTTACATTTTAGAAGAACGAATAGGTCTAAATTGGTATTTAAACTTTCCATTATAAAATTTCACAGTGATATGTTAGGGGTAACAAAGCTTGGGGTGTGTGTCAGAAAACCTCCTCGTGGTACACCCTGGGTAACGCTAATATTCTGACAACCGGTGCCTTGTGCCGTCGCGTTTGGCATCGGTGGCGGGGGGATGGACGCTAGTCCCACCCCCAGGCCGGAGGCCCTATCTTTGGGCCCGGCTCTCCCAGTACCGCTCTGTTTTAGAGTGGACATGGGAGAGCCCTCCTTTGACGGGTTCAGCGTGCACTCACCCTGCCGCTGAACAGACAACGGGGTCTCTTCTAGTCACTCTGACGATCCCCCCCCCTTTCTTTGCCCCTTTGTTTTGTCCCCCCCTTTTTGTTTTTGGTTTTGCGTCCACTTTTGTTTTTGGCCTTTATTAGTTTTGCCCCCCTTTTGTTTTTGCCCCTTGTTTTTGGCGCCTTTTGTTTTGTTTTTGCCCCCTTTTTGTTAATGTTGTCCCCCTTTCTTTTGACTTTTGTCCCCGTTGTCACCGTCTAGAACACATCGTAACCCCGTATTGTGCAGTGTCGTGGATCACGTCTCACGGCTGCTGACGGGACCGAGGGTCTTGGCTTCATCGCCCGGACTGCGAGGGAGTGGCCCTCTATAAAAACCACCCCGAATCTCAAGCTGCTGCCGCACGGCGAGGAGATGCATGGCTGATGGGTAGTTCAGTCACTAGTGCGGCCCCCTCAGGGCACCGGCCGACGCCCTGAGTGTAGTAGGCTTGCCCGGGTATCGGGATCTCTGCCCGGGTCGACCACCCTTTCTCCCATACTCGTGGGTTTAAATATGGAAAAATCTATAAAATCTATACTAAGTTTGGAGGTGTTGAGGGAGAATAGATCGCGCACGCCCAGTACTGCGCAATCTGAAGATGACGCATATTCAGAACACACTGAAATCGTCGAAGTTTTGCCGGAGACAATGCCGGATAAATCTCAGCGGAAACGCTCGCGCCCTGCTGCGCAACAGTCGGAGTCAGACGGCTCCAGTGAGGACGCGGCGTCGGCTCCTAAAGTGTCGACAGCCAGACGAGGACGTGGCCGCCCACCAACTCACGGCAGGTACGTGGGCTTGGGCCAGGCGAAGGCCAAACTGGCTGCTTCAATACGAAAGGCTAGACAGGAAGAGCGCGTGTCTGATGTAGATAGCCTCATCGCCGCAGCAGCGCGGCGAGTCGCTTCGGGAAGGCAGCAGCCAATTGAGGAACCAGATGCGGAAGATCTGCCGGCCCCGCGGTTAAAAAGTCGGCTTAACGACGCATTAGAGGCCATTCGCTTGGTCTCTAAGAAGTCAAAAGGACTTAAAGGAACCTGTCAAAAGGCCCTGAAAGAGTCTATTGCGGCTATCTCAGAAATAGCAGAGGCGGCCTTTAATCGGACTGCGACTGAAGAGACGCAAAAACTGCAGGCGGAAAATGCCCGCCTCGCCTCTGAGGTAGCTGAACTTAAAAAGCGGCAAGAGGAGCTTGAAAAGCGAAGTGATCAGGTGCAGCACAAGGCCGAATCAGAGCTGGTGGAACTGGTCCGTCGCGAACTCGGCGAGTTTCGCGCCAAACTCTCGTTCATGGAGGGCCGGCTGCTGCGCCCTCCTTTGGCAGCAGACCGCCAAAACCGAGGAGAGCCTCTTTCTCTTGCCCTCCCGACGCCTGCGCCGCCAGTATCATACGCGGCTAAAGCAAAGGCCTTGAGAACCCCAGCAATTATCCCAGTGGCTAGTACAGCAGCCCCAATTAGCCGTAAGACCCAAAAGAGACCGCAGGCTGTACCCACATCCGCGGCTCCCAAGAAGCTTCCCGCAGCGCCCAAGGAGCATCCTACTCGTGAACCTGAAACATGGGAGGTTGCGGGTGCGAAGAAGAAGCTTGCAAAGAAGGAAAAGAAGGCGGCTAAGAAGGCTAAACAAGCAGCCAAGAAAGCATCCAAGAAGCTCCAACCGCCTCGCTCCACTGCAGTGGTCTTGACACTGCAGCCAGCCGCCATCGAGCGAGGCGCCACATATGCGGAGCTTCTTAGGAAGGCTAGGACGGCAATCGACCCCAGCAAGCTGGGAATCACGGCAGGGCTGCGATGCCGGACAACCCAGACCGGTGCCCGTCTAATTGAAGTGCCGGGGGTCGCTAGCGGCGACCAGGCGGACCGCCTGGCGGAAAGCCTCCGCGAGATTTTAGAGCCAGAGGAGGTCCGCGTCTCCAGGCCGCAAAAGTACATCGACCTCCGCATCACCGGCCTGGATGACTCCGTAGTGAAAGAAGAGGTCGTCGCCGCCGTCGCCAAATCTGGAGGATGCACTGAGGCCCACATTAAGTGCCGGGACATACAACAGGGCCGCGCCGGAATGGGGACAGTCATTATTAGCTGTCCCGTGGCCACCGCTAGAAAATTGGCCGATGGCCGACGAATTCTAGTGGGATGGGTGTCGGCGCAGGTCAAGGTGTTGGAACCCAGGCCCGCCCGGTGTTATCGCTGCCTATCCAGCGGCCATGTAGGTATTAAGTGCCCCTCACAGACTGACTGCACCGGCCGCTGTTTCCGTTGCGGTCAGCCCGGTCACATGGCTGCAAGATGTGAGGCCCCGCCGCACTGTATCTTGTGTGCGGCGGCAGGCAAACCTGCAACCCACAGGGCGGGTGGCAAGGAGTGCGCCAGCACCCATAAAATATGCCCGACGTCCCATCCCGTGGCAACAACCAGGGTCGCCGCTACAGTGGTCGGGGGGGCCGAGGACAGTATGGAGAAATAATGCCTCCACACCTCCGCCTCCTCCAATGCAATTTAAACCACTGCGCCAGGGCTCAGGATCTTCTCCTCCAGAGCATGGCGCAGTGGTCTATCAACGTCGCCATCGTTGCCGAGCCCTATTTCATCCCTCCCAGGGCTGACTGGGTAGGGGACCTTGATGGCTTGGCGGCACTAACTTCGCTGGCCGCCGCCGGTACCCCGTCCCTCGAGAACGTCATCCGGGGACGGGGCTACGTCGCAGCACTAATAGGAGAAGCGGTTGTGGTGAGTGGCTACTTCTCACCCAACCGATCTCTCGCCGACTTCGAGGAGTATCTCCTCGAACTTAACGTCGTCGTCGCTCGTAGCCGCCCTCGGCCCGTGCTCGTCGCCGGGGACCTCAATGCCAAATCTGCGGCTTGGGGTTCGGTGACTACGGACGCGAGGGGCGAATTGCTCGAGGAGTGGGCCGTAGAGAACGGCCTGCAAGTCCTCAATTGTGGGTCAGTGCACACGTGTGTACGTCAGCGGGGCGGTTCAATTGTTGATGTCTCTTTTGCGAGCCCCGCCCTAGCACGCCGTGTACAAGGCTGGCGCGTTGTCGAGGGGGTGGAGACATTGTCGGACCATCGTTACATTCGGTTCGACATCTCCGCCCAGACCTCCGACCCCCCAGCCTCAAGGGCCCCGATTGGGGGCGGTCCGCGCTGGGCTTTGAAAAAGCTAAATCGGGAGGTCCTCCTGGAAGCCTCCATTGCTCAGGCCTGGGTGCCAGCACCGGCCAGACCTGACAATGCCGAAATGGAGGCCGAGTGGTTCCGGGAGACCATGACTCAGATTTGTGACGCGGTGATGCCTAGAGTCCCTCGCAATTTCCGAGCTAGGCGCCGGGTGTACTGGTGGTCGGATTACATCAGTCAGCTGCGCTATTCTTGCGTGGTGGCCCGACGCCAGTATATCCGGCTTCGTAGGAGGCGTCGCCGCCCTCCCGATTCTGTCGTCATGGAGGCGGAACTATATGAGGCCTACAGAGCGGCCAAAATGGCATTGAAAGTCGCCATCAAGCGGGCCAAAAACCAGGCTCGCCAAGAGCTGCTGGGGTCTCTGGAACGTAATCCCTGGGGACGCCCATATCTCATGGTCAAGGGCAAGCTTCGTCCCTGGGCGCCCCCATTGACCCAGAGTCTCCGGCCGCAGTTGGTTGAGGAAGTGGTGGCCGCTCTTTTCCCGTCACGGGCGGAGCACACTCCTCCACCGATGGTTCCGCCTTCCATGGCATCCAACGCGGACTTAGACGACGACGTGGTTCCCGTAGTGACCCAAGTAGAGTTGCGAGCGGCGGTGTCAAGACTTCGTTCCAAGAACACCGCTCCAGGGCCCGACGGTATTCCAGGCTGTGCGTTGGTCCTGGCATTAGAACAGCTCGCGCCCCGGCTAGAAGGGCTCCTCAGTAAGTGCTTAGAGCAGGGCCAGTTTCCGCGTCTGTGGAAGGTAGGTAAACTGGTCCTGATTAGGAAGCAAGGGCGCCCGGCGGACTCCCCGTCCGCCTACCGGCCCATCGTGTTGCTGGACGAGGTCGCTAAATTGTTTGAATTTATTATTGCGGAGCGCCTCGTCCAGCGTCTTTCTTCAGTGGGCCCGGACTTGGCGGACAACCAGTATGGTTTCCGCCGCGGGCGCTCCACTATCGATGCTGTTCTGCGTGTGAGGAGCCTGGCGGAGGATGCAGTGTCCCGGGGTGAGGTCATCTTCGCGGTGTCTTTGGACATCGCGAATGCCTTTAACACCTTGCCCTGGAGTTGTATAAGGGAGGCACTCGTTTTCCATCGAGTGCCGACCTACCTTCGCCGCATTGTCGGGGCATATTTGTCTGAGAGGGTAGTGGTCTACCCGGGTCACGACGGTTGGAGTCGGCGAGAGATGTCGTGCGGTGTTCCACAGGGATCGGTTCTGGGTCCGCTGCTGTGGAACATCGGTTACGACTGGGTGCTGCGAGGTGCGCTCCTCCGTGGCGTCGGCGTCGTTTGTTACGCCGATGACACACTTGTCACGGCAAGGGGTAAGTCGCACCGGGCGGCGGCCATACTGGCGACCGCTGGGGTCGCACAAGTCGTTGGTCGTATCCGGCGGTTGGGCCTGGAAGTGGCCCTGTCTAAGTCCGAGGCCGTTTGCTTTCACGGTCCTCGGAACCGGCCACCTCCAGGGGCCCATATCATGGTAGGAGGGGTCCGCATCGGCGTCGAGTCAACCCTAAAGTATTTAGGTCTCTTGCTCGACAGCCGATGGGACTTTGCAGCTCACTTTCGTCGTTTGGCACCCCGTCTTCGGGGCGCTGCAGGTGCGCTCGCGCGCCTGCTGCCCAACCTTGGGGGGCCAAACACCTCCTGCCGGAGGCTCTACGAGGCGGTCGTGCGGTCCATGGCCCTTTACGGGGCCCCAGTTTGGGCGGACTACCTGACGGCCCGCAACATTTCGGCGCTTCGTGCTCCACAGCGCGCCATGGCCGTCAGGTTAATTAGAGGATACCGCACGATCTCGTTTGAGGCTGCGAGCCTCCTCGCCGGATCAATGCCATGGGACCTGGATGCAGCGCTTCTGGCGTCGCTCTACCGTTGGCGCCAGGAAGCGATAGCTCGGGGCGAAGGACCTGCTCTACCCATTCTAGAGGCGGTACGGTCCGAGCTCCGCCAGGTCCTGGTAGACGAATGGAAGGAACGACTTGTGCACCCCAGTGCTGGGCACGCCACGATCGTGGCGATAAGTCCCGTTCTTGAAGAGTGGCTGGAGAGGCGGCATGGCGCCCTCACCTTCCGGCTGACACAGGTAATGACTGGCCATGGTTGTTTTGGCCAGTTCCTGTGTCGCATAGGCCGACAGGAGACGCCCGGCTGTCATCACTGCGGCGACTGCCGCGATGTTGTTGTGGATACGGCGCTGCACACCTTGGCGGATTGCCCCGCTTGGGCATCGCAGCGCCGTGAGTTGATCGCGGCAGTCGGTATGGTTGCCCTCTCGTTCCAGGCCGTGGTTCAATCTATGGTCCGGAGCGAGAGGTCGTGGAACGCCGTCGCCTCCTTCTGTGAGGAAGTCATGTCCATCAAGGAGGCGGCGGAGCGGGAGAGGGAGCGCTTAAATCCTCTCCCCAACCGCAGAACCGGGCGCCGGAGGGCGCGAGATGACCTCCAGCCACCCTGAGACTTGACCTGGGGGTGGTGGGCTGCGTGGGCCTGCCTGCCACCCGATCAGCACCAGGTCCGAGAGGCGGCGTGCGTGTTCCCACGCGCGCCTCTGAGTCGTGTTTTTGTCCCCCTACAAGGGGACAGTAGAGGGTCTTTTAAGAAGTGGCCTGCCGTTTCACACGGCGGGCCGAAACCTCGGCGGGGTCGCGATTGCATGTGAAAGCGATTCGCGCGACCCCGCCGTCTATGGTTATGTCGAGGAACACCGTGGTAGGTTTAGTCGGTATTACCGGGGTATCTCTCCCCAGTGAGCCCGACATAACCTCTCCGTCGCCCCGCGGAGAGGTATGCGTCAAAGCATTCCCCCACGTAAAAAAAAAAAAAAAAAAAAAAAAGGGGTAACAAAGCTTAGAATAAACTAAATTATGATGCAAAATGTTAACCCTTTTATATTTCAGTCCAACATTAGTTAACGACCTCATTAGACAGTTGTCGAAAATATTTCTTAGAACTCGTAACATGTCTAATTAACTATTTAAGTTACTTATGTACTTACCTGTAAGATTTTAATTAGTGTAATCCGTAGTTACCATTGTGCGACATTGCAAATCACTTAATCTCTTATTCAGAACTCATTAGAAGGCTAATTTATTATTCAGTAGTTTACCTGTATGCAAAGTTCAGTAATGGTATCCAATTAACTGTTTTAAAACATATATACTATGTTAGGCAAAAATAATTTTCTTGATATTTTAACAAATAACTGGCGAAGATTTAGTATTATATGCATATAACGTGTTGTTTCTTTACTTATACACCAAAACAAATCGTTTAATGTTAAAAAAAATTAATTAAAAATTCGATGATTTTTAAAAAAAATCTGCAGCTGGTACCGTTATATGAAGTATGTCAAAAAATCACAAATAATTAGTCCTATAACCATCTCTGAGGATATTACGGTTTTCCTTGCAAGTTCAGAGATATTCAGATTTTTCATGCTAGCTCCATACATTTTTTTCGAAAAAACCTTATAATAAATTCATTTTTGTGCGGAGTTAGCTCAGATGACATTGTTATGTGTATAATAACTAATAGAAGCCATATCCGTCAACAAAACGAACATCTAGCAACTTTCATTTCTATGTCTATGGAGGTCGATTTTCAGCCCACAGTGCGGCGCAGAGGTAGTGGATGCAGCAGCGACTGTGCGTTAAATTTTTGAATTCGATTCTCGAGTCAAACAATATTTCGTTTTTGTCAAAAAATTCTTAGTAGCAGCCCGGAGTTAGGAAATTAGCACTATTGCGCAATCTTGTACCACGTAAATACGTTGGTCCTGTGCTTGATCTCTCTTCAGTCGTGTCATATTGCGGACTATGAGTGTGAGTGAATGGAAAGTGCATGTGTGTTTGTGCACATACATGTGCATTATAGTATCTCTTGATGGCTAGTCACCACTAAGATTGCATGATCCGCAAAAAGCAATTTTCGTTTTGTTAATACTTCCAACAACAATGAACTTCCGTACTACCAATAATTCCTGTGTCGCAGGGTACTTCTACTAACATTCAAACAACGAACACAAAGATCACCCATACTCGGAACAACTATTTGTGGATCACACATTTTTTTTTCCATGTGTTTATCGAACCCACATCCTTCGGCTTGGTGACACTGGCAAGACGACCACTTAAACCACTACAATCACCCACCACACCCACACCCACACTACAGTCAAATATTTAATGGTCTACTTACGAACTGGTCGGTGTTTCATCTTTCCGTTTAGTGTGCGCTTGTTTCGTGTGGTTCTTCAATTGTTGGGGGGTGTGGAACTTTGCCTCGCATTCTTGACATTCTTCTGTTCTCTCATGGGTGGCCATGTGACGTGCCTGTAAATCAAGAAGATAGATATCATTAATATTAAAATAGTGGTGAGCAATAGGCTTTTTACAGTAAGGAAAATAATGACGCATTTATTGCCATCCGCGTAGATTATGGCTTTGAAAAGCTATTTGCAAACAAATTGAATATTTTACTAAATATCCCAAAATAAACTTAATTTTATGGTGGTTCATGGTTACAACATTAAATTTGGAAAATCTTTTAATGGCTAAAAATCTATTATGACTTCACACATCTGTAATTGACTTCTGTCATTGCTTACTCTCCAAAGTTGATTAACAAGTGCGACATCCACCGCGCTTCTGCACAAGAGATGTATAATACACAAGTGTGTGCGCAAACACAAGTATACTTTCTGTTCCCTAACTCTCATAATTCGAAGAGACGGCAATCCAACACGACCTGAGAAAGATATGGCGCATGACCGACAGTTTTGGCTGCTTTCTATTTTCTAGCTTCAAGCTAATACAAAAACTTCTGGTCAGAAAAACCCGACAAAACTTCTGGTCAAAAAAACCCAACACCAAATTTTTGGCCCGACACGGGATTCAAACCCCAGATCTCATGCACAGCTGCAGCACCAAGGTATTCTTCTAGACAAGACCTAGTATAGCCTAGCTAGCCGGAACTGAAAATTATATTTTTATTTTTTATATAACATACGACTTTTTCATATTCATCATGTTCACATGCGCAATTAGAGCTAGCACTCACCAAATAGTTCTTATGGTTAAAGTTGACTCCGCACAGTGTACATTGAGGCGCCGCCTTCTCCATATGTACTCTCGCATGCATTCGCAAACTGAATGCCTTCTTAAAATAACGCCCGCATATCTCGCATTTATGCCTGGAATTTAATAATACCTAGTGTAAATTCAGCAGCGAAAGCTTAGTGGGAGACCGTTGCCATGCAGAGGTCTTGAATTCAATCCCAATGCGCACATCTCTGACTTTTCGGTTATGTGTGTATTAAAATAGTTAATTATCATTCATCACATCGTGAAAGAAAGTATCGTGAGGAAACCTTCATATCTGAGGGTTTTCCATAATGTTCTCGAAGATATGTGACGTCCGCCAACCCGCACTGAGCCAGCGTGGCGGACTATGGCCTAACTGTTCTTACACTGAGAAGAGGCCCGTGAACAGCAGTGGGACAGTTTAATATAGGGCTGATATTAGTATAGTGTGAATCAGAAATGACGAGATCCGGAGGAAAAGTAAAGTTGCCGACATAGCGCTTCGCATAGCCAAGCCGAAATGGCAGAGCGCATTGCTCGCAGAACCGTTGGCCGTTGGGGCTGAAAGATGTAGGCAGCTGGAGTAGGCAAGTTGGACCGAGACCTGATATCCTGATACGGGTCGCTAGAAGCGGTTGATTGCAGGTGGCCCAAGAGCGGTCTGTATAAAAACCCGTGGCGGAAACATAGGCCATGTTTTCCTGCTTGGGTAGTGCAGTGCCGTGGACGTTGTGGGTGAAGACCTCTCGCTGCTGGCTGTGATCAAAGCCATGGTCGACAGCGAAAGGAAGTGGGTAGCGGTCGCATAGGCGCTGCGAGGTGACGTCTTCGCAGAAGGACGCAGCGGAGCGGATCCGTGGAGAAAGTTTCCTTGCGGATCCGAATCGACGCCGGCGAACCGAGCGGCGAAGGCGCGCATGTGCCACCCTAGTGTAGGAGAAAGGGGATCTCCCGTCCGCCATTGAGTCAGAGCGACGCCTTCCATCGAGCCGGGGCATCGCCCAGGAGTTGTCACCCGCAGACATTCCATCTCTGCATTCGACCCTGCTGGGTGGATTGCTGATGTAGTTACAGTTCCAGCGACTCACCAACCATACAAAGCAGCGAGTTGGCATACCATGGTGGTTTTAGTCGGTAGACCCGAACTTTCAGAAGCGTTCGATATAACCCTCTCGAGGCGACATGCATCAGGTGTGTGTACCGTACGTACAAAAAAGGCCTACGTCTAGCCAGGGACGTATTTAGGCTGAGATGATGATGATGAGTGTGAATTACAGTTAAGCGCTTTTATGCCATGTGGCCTGAGTAGTAATGTCGCAAATTAATGTCATATTTTGAAGATTAAATGCTCTAAGACTCTCAAAATATGACTATGATTAGAGATTAGTTTATATGAGAAACTATTAAAAATTGAAATTTGGAAGTAAGGCAATTTGAACTCTAAAGCTGTGACTATAAATTATAGACAGATTTGTTTAATTGAAAATACTTAAATAAGTCTCTGTTTTATTAAGAGTGCCATTTGTAGTCTTTTTACTATGCTTCTTAAGTATGTAAAAACAATTGTTTAAAAAAATTTATTTAAGATTGTAGCGACACATATTGTGTAGAGGCAGACTGCTGACGCATTAATTCTATATACAAGGCGCGCAGTGTGTGTGCAGAGCAGCAGTCGTCTCCCCACACCCGCTCAGCTAGGTCGCGTACCTAATTATGTAGATTATGTAGTTTATTTTTGTATATCTATAATAAGTTTCTGGTACCAGTAAAGAAAGTATATATCAATGTGACCATCATTTCTTACACATAACGATGCCCCCCTACAAGATAGATAAAACTAACATAGATTAAGATAATTTTGCTTTATTTAAACTCCATTTTATGTGAAAAAATTATATATGTTTTTACCGTGTCTTAACTTGGTGCTCCAACGCATGTTGCTTAAGGACTGCGGATGTTTCAAATTCTTGATCGCACACACTGCACTGATATGTCCTCGCCTTCTTTACTTTTGGTTGTTGCTGCTGTTTTTTTCTGCGTTTCTTTCTTGGTTTGCTCTGAAAATATAATTTTGCAATCTATTAAATGTCAATATTATATGCAATTATTTAAGAATAAAAGGTATATGTCAATATTTATCTCTATCTACACTAATATTTTAAACAGAAAAGAGTTATATTATTAACTAGCTATTGAGCGCAGCTTCGCCCGCATGGTACATAAATAAAAACGAGCCTATATCCTTTCCCAGGTTTTAAACTACCTCTGTATTAAATTTAATCATAATCGGTGGAGTGGTTTAGCCATGAATAGGTAACAGACAGGCAGACACACAAATAGAGTTACTTTCGAATTTATAATATTAGTAAGGATTTTGTTTGTAACATAAACCTCATAAACAACAAGACCAATTTTAATCATTCTTTCACTTCTAGTAATCTAGTTTATCCAGAAGTAACATAGGCCTTGTAACATCATGCTGAGTCATGGATGTGGAACGGTAATCGTTAACATGGATGGAACCACAAGGGACAGCTAGTATTTTATAAATGGGCAGGTTGCTTGTGAGAGAGAGCTCTCAACTATAAGACTTATGAACATTATTTATTGTACTTATGGTTAGGTAAACTAAACTTGATTAGAATACTTCAAATATTAACTATTATTTACTTTGTAGCACCAGTAATAAAAATAATTATAAATATTTTTACAAAACATTTAAATTAATTTATTTCAAATTTACATATATAGTTGAACTCCCAGCCTCTATGTTATGTTATAAGTTTGTCTATATATTATAAAACAAATAGACATTAAAATAAGTACTAGTATTATTTTTTTAAATCACAGCCCGTGCTTACACAACTGCACTTGAGTTATAAATCATTCGTGGGGATCACTATGCATATAGAACGTCTAAATAAACACTTCAGAAATATATTGCAATTCAACAACATTATAAGGTGTGATAATGTTTACCTACTTTGTTAAATTCCAGGGGACATGCTTCGTCCATTTCTTCCACTTCCACCGTAACCAGGACGCCGGCCATGATGGACTCATCATCGGTATCCTCACCATATCTACTTCGTCTTTCTGCATCTTCAATTTCGGCTTTTCTTTTCACCGCAGAAAGACATTCGTCGTCCGATGAACTTTCCACATAAGTTGAGCTATGAGCTTCCGAATTAGTAGCCATATCGACAGATACGTTACTCATTACCGGTTCTATACAAACATTATCACTACTATTGTGATAAAACACAAGTTTTTAAGAATATAAATAAAAATAAACACCGCATATCATCGCGGACGCCATTTTCGAGCTGTCATTCCTTCCTTGGCAATATTTTTTTGCTGATATATATTGGAAATTATTAGAATTAATGCTTTCTAAAATATATAAAATAAAATTATTACAATATAAATTCATTTTAGATGGAAAACGCGTATATAAAATTGAAATATAGCGTAATAATAACAAAGGAATTTCATTTTACATTGGCAATAGTTGACTTGTCAAGAATAAAAAAAAGTAACTGCTGTCAATGAACCGCTTGAAAAAAAGCAACGCGCATCGCTTCTCTTTTGGAATTTATGGTACTGTAACAAGGCTCGCTTTTGTGTTACCGCTGCAATTTTAACGTGAAATCTACTAAAGTAACGCGTAAACAATGCGTGATTAACGTTAGAGATGTTATTACTGTGCATTTAAGGGAAATTGTGAGCAAATGGTCATGATATATGGATCAATATCGCACTGTAGTTAATATGCGCTAAATAGCGTCAGCGTCGGTCGTCGGTACACCAAATGGAGACCAAATCCGGCATCGGTATACAAGACCACTGGATGAAGAGTATGATGGAGCCAGCGTCCAGTGACAAACAAGATAATCGTTCGTCAGTAAAACGCGAGAAAATGGCTGAAGCATATAACGGTGGTGACAATGTAACGTACGAATTGAAACAACAGCACAACGACACGAGATACAGATGCGATGTTTGCGATTTGACATTTGAAGGTATGGAGTACTTGATACTCCATAAAAAGTTTCACGGTAATGACAAAGACTCGCCGACTATAGAGCCCGATCCGCCGCCAGTAAAAGAAGGTCCTAAAAAAAGGCGTAAATTTAAATGTGACCAGTGCGATGTCAAAGTGAATTCTCAGTATCATCTTGATATACATAGAAGCAAGCATGAAGGTGCAGCATCTAAGAAGTACCTATGTGAAGTTTGTGACCGTAGTTTTGTTGCTGCTCAGTTCCTCAAAAGTCACATGCAGACTCATTCATCGACAAGTACAATAAACTGTGAGATTTGTAGCAAAAGCTTTACTGGACAAGCATATTTGAAGCTTCACATGCAGCTTCACAATGATATAAAGAAATTTAAATGTTCTAAATGTGATGAAATGTTTCCTACAAAAAATTGTCTGAAGATCCACATGAAAAAACATTCGAAAGTTAAAAATTTCAAATGTGACTGCTGTAACAAGTTATTTGTTTCGAAAATTACTATGGAAAAACATAGACAAACTCACGAGGGTCAGCCAATTGACTGTCACGTGAAATGTACTCAGTGTGACAGAACTATGCATGCTTCCTTACTTAGAACACATATTGCGCGAGCGCATCCTTCCAATATTGATGACGATGTTAAGAGACCGCATAAATGTACAACATGCGGTAAAAGTTTCATTGTTAAAATCAATCTTAATCTGCATATCAGAGTATGTCACCCTGATCTTGCGGAACCTGAAGATGAGGATGATGACATTATGACAGACCATTCTTAGTTGTAACTCATATAAGCATATTTTATTGCTACATATTATTATTACATAATTATACTTTTTTATGCTAAATGTGATTTTTTATTTGTTTTCCTTTTCTACCTTCTTTGATTTAAATCTTTTTTATAAAGGCAACTGCCACTCTCAAATTAAATCATATGTTCAGAGAGCTTTATAAACAATGGACACAACAAACACTCACACTCAAACAAATTTTTGTCATGGGGATTGAACCTGAAACAGAGCACTGGCAATTAAGAAGTGACCACTTAACCACTGCACTATACATGAAATCACTGCAGTAAACATATAGGTATATGTTAACAAAAGTATCCTATGTTAAAATAGATATAATTATTTTATTAGGTACAATCTGTAAATGAAAATATTTTAACATACAATATTTTGTGTTTACATATATACATAATATATGGTTACTGCAGTGAATGTAAAACCTTAATGTAGCCTATACTCAGTATAATGAATACGAGTTTACATAGTTCTTAGATTTTCTTTTTTAGAATACCTTGGGGGAGGCCTGTGTCCAGTAGTGGAAGTCTTTCGGCTGAGATAATGATGGTGTCTTCGTTTTTTTTTTAGCTACTTTGTAATATGTAAAATTATTGATCACATGGTTACATTGACAAAGTATTAAGTAGGTAATTATTGGCAATGTCATTCAGTTATTAAACTAGTTAGGTATTTCACACCCACATTTAATCAGCTATATTTAGATCTCAATGTAATACGGCGGCAGGCCTATTTCCAGCCGCCATGTTGTACTGAGAATTTCCCGAAAACTAGAATTGCAATATTCGATTGCATTTTCTTATCTTGAAACGTTGATATGTAAACAAGTCTTTAAATAATCCTTACATTTAAATAATTGGGTGCTAGTTCCAAGAGTTAGTTCATCTTAATTACCACTAGAGGCGCTTTTATAAACATTGGAGACTACTAGTATTTTATAAAAGACCCCAAGGGAACTACATAATATACATAGGTTCATTTTATTAGATTTAGATTGTAAAGTCAGTAATATAGAGTAAAATGACTGCATTATATTTTTGCTAATTACTGCATATTCTTGGTATAAATTGTAAAAAATATATATTCAATTGGCGATTTAAAAGAGTGGTCGTGATTTTATAACAGGTTTCGCTCAACCCTTTGCCTGAACCTAGCAACTAAATGTAGCTTCAGTAACTTAGTAAACTTACTAACCTATATATATATTTCGTCGTTAATAAATGTCACTTTGTGTGTAAATTAATTAATGATTTTTGACTTTGACCGACGGTCGAAATTCGGCTAATTTTTTTAATTTTCTGTTCGTATTTTTTAAAGTTTTTATCGAGAAAGAATGTCTCTGCATTCTTTCTCGATAAAAACCTTTAACTAGGTACGCTAAATCTCTGCCCGCTCAAAACGCTTAAACAGAGATAGGTACTTACAAAAATTTCTCTTTACGTATTAGTATTTATTTGAAGAAAGACTTGAACGTTATGACATCGTAACTTCTGTGCCGTGAACATAAAATCACAAAGCAGACCTGTCACTCGAATCCGGGACACCACAATCAATAATTGGGCAGGCATTCCATTGGTGTACCTATATAAGGGAAGGCCGTGCCGACCCCAAAATGTCAGATTACACTTCTGGTAGGAGACCGTTAGACTGCCACGCAGTGATCTCAAGTTCATCCAGTTATACTAAGACTTATATGTAGCATTCTATACGCTGAACGCTAACTGAAACGAACAACCATACTTACCTCAGCTATTAAGTGAAAGCTTCTCTCGAGAGGAAGCCTCAAGACACGATACTTACAGCCATCTACGCTGGGATACCTGGCCACAGATTGGTTTAATACCATTTACATTTGACAGCAGGTTTAACATTGTGGTTTGAATGTTTGTAAAAGACCCTGTAACAAGAATAATGCAGGCGCTGTCTTTTTAAACAGTTTGGGAGACGACAATTCCCGCACAATAATTCCTATATCGCGAGGTACTATACAAACATTGAAACAACGGCCATATAGAACACACAGACTATTTGCTGATCATTTAAATTTTTGTCTCGTTAGGGAATCGTACTCCGTCTCGCCGTAGTGGCAGTGGCGAGGCGGCTACTAAAACCTCTACGCCATCCGTGCAGTCATTTCCTGTGCGTACTTAATTACTGCCGATGATATTCCATGGCTGACAAAATCAAAAGCCTGCAATTAGCTCCGGTTCCTGTAGGTATCCAAGAAAATAATCGTTCTACCTATGGACAGTTAATTTTTGACACAAATTCTACGAAAAATAGGTACCCATGTAAATATTCAACTGTCCGTAGCTTCGTTTCTTGAATACAGGGATGTTGTGAATGAAGATTTTTTGACAACCGCGGATACCGCATCCGCATCCGCGGATATTTGATGTCTCACATCCGCGGATGCGGATGTCCAAATCGATGCGCAAGCCCCACAATTGCGGATACGGATTTTGATGAAAATTGTGCATCTTATTTAATAAAAAGTTTCTAATGTCACCGCATTTGCAGGTTCAAGCCTGGTTTGCAAAGGTTGATAAATCTTGTCCCAGCCGATGCGGATGCGGATGCAGATGACCAAATCGTTGCGGAAGCTCTGCAATTGCGGATGCGGATGCGAATATTCGCAACATCCCTACTTGAACATAGGAACCGGGCCTCAGAGAAGTTGTATGATACAGCTGCATACATTCATATATGTAGGTATCTCACGCCTATTTAAGCACAAAGGGATAGGCATAGGTGTATTACACCAACATTTCGACAGCAATGTTTTAAATAACTGTCTCGGTGGCGCAGTAACGACTGCGACTGCTGGGCTTAAGGACTCTCGTACCTACGATTTCTGAGGTGGTCAAATAATTACTAGGTTTTCTTGTCAAGAAGCTCTCAGTAAGTTCCAGCAGCAGAAAAGCAAGTACGGTAGACAGTAATAGACTCGCCTCCTATTGCGTTAGACTTTTGGAGGATGGGGATAGTGACGGGTGTAGTAACACGTAGACTCCAGATTTCAGAATGTATATATTTGTAGCACATACGTTTATAAAATATTTACACAGAAATGTAACCAATACCGATATTCGACGACTCCGAAAAGAGTTTAGTTTACGGTTACGCTAACTTCCGTGTGCGGCGCTAATGTCGCGTCAGAACGAGCCGTTTTCCGCGCAAATGGCGCTTGTGGTGTCGTTCAAAGACTACAATATAATATACGGATAGTGTCATTTACTCTTTGGGTGTAGTGCGTGTGCGGTTCAGAGCTGCATACGTGCGGTCGCTACAAACTTTTATCCCCTTCAAGAATATAGGCGTGAGAATTTGCTATGACTCTCAACTAAACATTGTGATTTTTTACATTAGAAGTTAGGTTTTGCTTCTTTAGTGCAACTTATCGCTGAGCTTCGTAGCTATTTAAATGGTTAAATATTATGATATATATAGTTTGAAAAATTATTCTAATTTAATTATATAGGTACCTACTTTGTCAAAATTAAGTAACATACGTTTGGTTAGAGTATAAAAGTTTGTAGATGTAACTTGACAATTTTTGATCTTGTATTCATATTTTCCCGCCTTAAACATAAAAATGTTGCCAAAGCAAAAAAATACGCCCATATTTATTTGTTCAAGCTTATTAAATATAGTAGTTTATATTCAAAGTTATGAATAGACCTTAGGCTGTGTTAGGTTTAATATAAACGTATGTTAGGCAAGTATAAACACATAAAACAATGTTTATTTGCTTATGCAAGTTGAAGTACAAAATAATATCTGAAATAAATAATTGCAAATTATGAATGATATTTCCAGATACTTCATACTTTTATCTGTGTGAAATTCACATCTTCTAAAGACTTTCGTGATCGATGCTGTGTGCACGTATTCAACGGCATTCAGTCAGTTCGACAACTTCTATTTTATACTACTTACGGACGAATGAGGGAAAACTAAATTAGAGTTTGCCTCATTCGTCCGTTGGTATTTGTATTTCTTTTTATACCCTATCTTCATGACTACTATTCGCCTGAAGGTAAGCAATCGTGTAGGCCACGAGCAGAGCCTTTCACACTACGTCGTCATTATAGCTGAAGTGGTGCCGAGGTCTCTAATTTGGCGGCCTAAGGAAGTTTTGAAGGACTCATGATTGAGGATAGAAGAAAAGTAAAGATGTTTTGGCAGAGAATTTGGTAGCGTATAAGGGTGCCTACTAAACCAAGCACGAATAAGAAAGGAAATAAAAAGTAAAGAAAAGAAAAAGAAGAATAGGAAAGGAAAGGATGGATTGAGTAGACAGAGCTCGTTAAAACACTACCCTTAGAATAGCCGGTAGAAAAATGCTTCTGAGGCTAGGTCCCTATGCAGCTGCATAGGTTCGAGGATATTGTGAACTCCGGATTATCTCTCTTATCTTTTCTTATTCTTTTTGGTAATTCTCAGTAATAGTATGGAGTTTAGCAATGGGCCCGGCAGATTATAGGCTCGTTAATAAGAGGTTATTAACTGCAACTCTAAAACATTGGCTAAAAATGCACTTTTGCTATGAGCGTGAAATAGCTAAAGAATACCTAGTTAAATAAATTCATCAAAATTCAATAATGACAAATAAATATTTTTATTGATAACATAAAAGAGTAGTAATATTAAGTAGGTAATACTAACAGGATAGTAAAAATACCTTTATTCTTTATAATTTTAGGGAAGAAAATGCGATTGGTTTTCAAAATAAATTTATTGGATTTAAATAATAATAAATAATTGTATATTGTATTTACTTAAAGTTAATAAAATTGTAATGTATTCATCTTTCAGCAATCCTAATTTATACTATAAAGTTTATATTTATTTAGTCTTACAACACTGTTCGATCATTTTTCTTTTTCTGGTTGCTCTTCAACCTTTTGTTCTTCTGCTGCCTCTTTAGCTTGTTCAGCTAATTCTTGAGCGGCTTGCTGTAAAATATAAAATTGATTAGTTATATTTCTGCAAGGATGGCGTAGTGGTTTAAGTGGTTTCCTTGCCACCGCCGCTGCACTGAGTTTTAAGGGTTCAAAACCTACAAGGGACAAAAATGTATGTGCACCACTTGTGGCTGTTCCGAGTCTGGGTGATCTTTGAGTTCGTTGTTTAAATATATGTAAAGTCTCTGGTGACATAGGAATTGTTCCTAGTGGAGTTGTCTTCGTTCTAGTTAAAAAAAAGAAAATTATACACCTTATAAAGATTAATCCAGATTTTTTACTCTTTAAAACTAAAGATTGGAGTTTTGGGATGTTTAACACATTATTTGCTATCTTTTCAATATTATTTGTTCAAGACCTTGTCGTAATTGTTAAAGTACGAAATAAATCAGAAGTTGCTGCAGATTGCTTTTAATTACATTGTATAGTTTCATAATAATGTAAACAATGCTGATTGGTTGAGTTTAGGTAATACTGATCTAATACCTAGCTGGCACATGCTTTAGCCAGCTTTTACAAAAAAGCGTCATAGACTATGGTACAAAAACCATATCAGCAAAGTAACATTTTTCTATCAGGAAATTCTAAGCAGAAAGAAAGAAATCATTCTTTATTGCCACAAAGAAAAGTAGTGCGGTGTCTTAAAACAGGTTCTGTAGAAATCAACTACATGCACCGTAGGCTCTTAAATGTAGGTGTGAAACAATTATTTCTAACCCTTAGAGAATATTAAAACGTCAGTAGCTTATCATTCTATATAAGATTTTCTTTTTTCATTCTTTGTTAATTTGGGAACTTTTAGCCACAATCGGCCATGTCATCTCCATCAAAGTATGGTATTAGGTATCAAAAGATATTAAAAAAAATACTGTTTTGTCTGCAAGGATGATGTGGTGGTTTAAGTAGGTAATCGCCTTGCCAGTGCCAGTAAACTGAGTGTTAACGTTTTGATCTCCACACGGGACAAAAATTTGTTTGGTTTCCAAATAGAGCCTGAATATTCTTTGTGTTTTTTGTGTCAATGTTCGTAAAGTTTTCCAGGGCGACAAAAATATTCCTACTGCGCAAGTTAGATTAAAATAAAAGAATATTGTACATAATTAAGTAGGTAAATGCGCTGTGTACTTGACCTTACAAAATAGTTACCGCGTTTAGTATTCGAATAGGTATCACTCGAAAGCGATTATTTGAATTACTAGTTTTAACTTACCGCTGCCTTTTTGACGTCCTCATCTTTCTTCGCCTGCAAATTCCTACTGACATCTCTGATAAGTTGTAGGTCATCTAGCACATTCTTAGGCAAAGGGTCGAACACTTTGATCGGTTCCGTATTAGCGTCGCCAACTCCATCCAGGAATGTCTGGTAGCGATTCTTAATCAACTTCATGCGAGCGGGGTCTACGCCGTTGTCTTTCATTTTGCTGTAAAATAGTACATAAATTGTTGTGGATACACCTCGGTATTTAAACTTACTTTGGAAAACTTTCGACATACTTACCTAATTATTTATGTAACCTAAGTTTACATAAGGAATTAGGTATGACGAAAGTTTTCTAAAGTAAGATTTAATACCGATATATACATAAACTAGCTTTTGCCCGTGACTTCGTCCGCGTGGAATAGTTTTTTTAGGATACTTATTTTGCAAATAATACACATACAAACTGCTGACAGCATTTTTACTAATCATACACATGTGGCCGATAAATTTAAGTAGGTACATATGTACCTACGTATAGTAAACATATACAGATTTCCCCATGTAGGTCGTAATTTCAAAAACGCTGGTACTTACAAATGTTTGTTTACTTCTTATCAAGTGCCTAAATACAAAGTTTCATGGTTTTATCTTCGTTAGTAACGAACTCCCATACAATCCTTCATCCCTTATTTTTACCCGTTCATGCCCTTTTTTACAGCAAAAGTTAACGTTTATGTCCTTTCCCAAGATCTAGTTTATCTCTGTACCAAATTTCATCAAAATCAGCCCAGTGGTTTAGGCGTGAAAGCGACAGACAGACAGAGTTACTTTCGCATTTATAATATTAGTAGGGCAGTAGGGATATTATGGGTCGGGTATTATCAAACCGAAATATCTACGAAATAATTATCTTAACTAATATTATAAATGCGAATGTGAGTGCTTGTTTGTTCCGCTTTCACGTCTTAACTACTCGACCGATGATTTGCATACACGTTGTCAAGTGTACAGAAAAAGACAGAGTACCTTTAATCCAAAATAATGTACTTACTGTTCCTGAGGGACAGTAATGTATTGACAAAATCTAGATCAACGCAAGCAAATTGGCGAGCAAAATCTAATCACGATTAAACTGTCATCTTAATTTATTGCATATCACCCACAACTCTATTCTATTTATTATTTGTTGACTGCAAATAATAGCTAGCAGTCAACATATTATATTGAAATATATTAGAGTAATATTGAATGAAAATTCGATACCTTACCTGTTTTTGATTAGGCGAAGACCTGTGAACTATTGGAATATTAAACACAAACTGACTATAGAAGGAATGGCAGTGACATCAGCTAGAAAATATACGATTTTCAACTGCGATTATTATGAACAGGGGTGCGTAACAGTTTACTAAGTATATAAAACTTACACCTGCATGGATGGCGTAGTGGTTTAATTGGTCGTCTTGCTATTGACACTGCGCCAAACGTTGTGAGTTGAATCCCAACATGGAACAGAAAATTGTGTGATCCACAAACAGTTCCAGTTCCGCGTCTGGATTTCATCTAAAGTTTGTAGAGACTGCCGCAACGCCTGCGTCGGATTTTTTGTATTCCTATCACCTGTCTTCTTAATACTAAATACAGTAACATTTAATTAGTATAAAATTGTCCTAAACCTCCAACAATTTAACCAGTAGATCAAAATTGTTGGAGGTTTAGGACAATTTTACTTTAGTAATACTGTCTTGGAATCCGCAACAATTTTCCCGGGACTTCACAAATGTCAAAACTGGATGTTTTCTGTGTTCACCACTGCTGGACGTGGCTGAATGTTACAGTCATGGGAATGGGGGTTGGACAAAAGCCTTGTACATAAGCTGTCCAGTGGGACACTTCTTCAGAAGTTTTAAGTTTTAGTCTACCACGACAATTTTACTTTAGTAATACTGTCTTGGAACCCGCAACAATTTTCCCGGGACTTCACAAGTGTCATAACTGAATGTTGTCTATGTTCACCACTGCTGGACGTGGCTAAATGTTACAGTCTTGGGAATAGGGGTGGGACAAAAGCCTTGTACATAAACTGTCCAGTGGGACACTTCTTCAGAAATTTTAAGCTTTAGTCTGCCACGCTGGCCCAGTGCAGTTGGCAGACTTAACATATTTTCGAGAACAATAATTATGGAGAATTCACAGACATGCAAGTTGCCTCACAATGTGAAGCAACTTGCATGTCTGTGAATTCTCACAATTAATAATTAACTAATAAATTACGCACATAACTTCGTAAAGTCAACCTTGGGAGCGAACTCGAGAACTCTGCGTGGCAGTCCATTTGTCTACCACTAGGCTATTGCTGCTTTCCAATGAAATATAAACATTGTAGAGGAACAAAAAAATCAAAATCAAAATATATTTATTCATTTAGGTCACTAAGTAACACCTATGGACATAAAGGTTACACTAACAAAACCATCATATGAATTTATATTTACCTGTTGCCACGTTCATCAAAGCGAGGGCGTAGAACCAATGAGAATAACGGGCAAGAAACTCACGGCCACTCTTATAATCGCCAATTTTACAATGCTTACAATTTATTTTACAAATTATGTTTGTAAGAAGTTGCATCCATTATAGTAGAATGAAAGGTTGAAAAGCCCTGAAGCCGTAGGGTCAATAATAAATAAAACAGAATAACAGTTCGTGTATAAATTAATTAGCATCGAAACAATAAAATGATTATAATTTTTAATCGATTTACTTTTAAATTGTCGCTCGATTTGAATTGCATTGACGCGTAAGTTTGTATAGCATATTAATAGGTATATTAAGTTATTTTTGTATTAACTTTATAAAAGAAGTTTTGATTTCACAAACATAATTATGTATAAGTATATACATGTAAGAATGAGATGATAATGATGATATACATGTAAGCAGCGATAGCCTCGAGCTCTCGAGTTCGATCTCAAGGCACGCATCTCTGACTTTTCGCATTCCAGGTCGGGCCAACAAACAGTTATTGGGTTTGTCAGTTAAGAAATTTCAATAGCAGCCCGGTGTTATAAAGTTAGCGGTGTAAGACACCCCTGTGAGTCAGAAAGCACGTAAAACCGGCGGTCCTGCGCCTTATCTCTCTCCGGTCGTGTCGGATTACCGTACTATCAGATTATGAGAGTTAGGGAACAGAGAGTGCACTTGTGTTTGTGCACACACTTGTGCACTATAATATCTCCTGCGTAGTTGGCCAGTCTCCGTTAAGCCTGGCCGCAGTGGCCGTAATCGGTCTGGAGGATATTATTATTATTATTTGACCCCGCGGTACAAGAATGATTCCAAGTGTGGGCGTAAAATAATATTGCTGAAGAAAGTACTAGTTTGAATTGAAAAATTATTTTAGTGTTGGATAGCCCATTTATCGAGGAAGGCTATAGGCTACATAACATCACGCTATGACCAATAGGAGCGGAGTATCAATGAAAAATGTTGCAAAAACGGTGAAAAGCAGACGAAGTTGCGCGGGTCAGCTAGTATTTTATAAAACAAATAAACTATACCAATTTATTAGTCAATCACGCATAAATCCTAGTACGGATTTGGATGAAAAATAGTATACTGATTGACCATGCCTTCGAATGACAGAGGACACATTTATCCCTTTAAGACTGCGCCGAGCGAAATGTGCCAAAACAGGCGGTCACAGTTAACTGAATAAAATCAACACTTTTTGTTTAATACAAATATAAAATATACATTTTCCATAACAATGAATGTGTTTACAATTACTCCGTGTAAAAAACTTAAAATAATTAACATTTTCGCCTACAAAATTATGTAAATTTGCAATTTTTAAATTATTACAGTAGAAATGTAGGTATTCTATTTTACAGCTTAAACGAAACATAAATAGTTATATTCCAATTTGTCCGTCCCAAATATTTAAGTTATTGTCTGACAATAAAGATACATATTTATCAAAAAAGCACTTATAATCCTCCATACAATTTATTATGGCGGCCGCGCGCCGATTTGCATATGCGCCGCACGAGTTCTGGCATTATCTGTCTTACCCTCGGCGCAGTCTTAATACGTTCCTGTGAAGACTGTGACTATAGAAAAAAGTATTTAAAAAATAACGAGCGTTTTGCTATCTACTGGGCACGGTTCCAGACTTCATGATTCTACTGAGAAGTTCGTGAAAGTAAACACTAATAACACTACTTATACCGGGCGTCGAACTCGAGACCTCACGGACAACAGTCGCATTCACTGCCACCGAGGAAACCAAATAATAACACCCGTTAATATTGAGTAACAAGGAGCGATAACCTAGTAAGGAGATCAGCAATAACGCCAAGTCAGGGGTTATTGCTCTAAGGAGTTGGCAGACTTCACACATCAATTTAAATGTTGTTTTTATATACTATACCTAAATCAAGAGTACTTTGAAGAAGATTCTTTTAAAGTTCGCAGTGACACAGGGATTATACCTAATTTGAAACCACTCTAAAAAAGTACATAATTATTAAAGTCCAACGATCCTAACTAATATTATAAATGCGAATGTGAGTTTGTTTGTTACGCTTTCACGCCTTAACTACTCAACCGATCATCACGAAATTTCGCATACACGTTGTCAGGGGTACATAAAAAGTACAAAACCTTTCATCCAGAAAAAAGTACTGTTACTAACCTACACTAACCTACAATTTACGTGAGCGATGCCGCGGGCAAACTCTAATATTCTATACCTACAGAAAAGACGCAGAAAAGTTATCAAAGCAAGATCGGTTCAATAAAATTATTTTCAATACATTATGTATTGAACATAATATGAAATATATAGTCTATTATTTTATTATTATTACTATGTAGTATGTATATTATGTATTACGTATAGATATATTATATATATATAGATACATACGTAGAGACTCAACTCGACTCGACTCGTATGTATTGTCTTTTTCTTTTTATATCTCTATTTATTAGAGAACAAATTTAGCATGAAAGCAGCAAGAGAATGGAGTAAGCAGAGGAGCGTAGCAAATAACTACTTTTATCCGTATGGTTTATCTAAGATTTTCTGATAGAAAAGACCAATAACACACTGCCCGATCTGGATATCGAAGCTTATCTGTAGTTGAATGACACCATTGATCCACACTTTATCAAAACAACGTACCTAGTAAACAAAAATTCGTTCTATTTTTTTGAAAGCACAATTTGATCCAGCTCTGCTTACGTCATCCCTCTATTATAGGGAGCGTTATTGCGAAGGGTGGAAGCGGAAGGGTGCGGGAGGGATACATCATTTGACGTTTCATATGTCCAATTACTAAAGTAGAGCAATCCCTATTCGATACCCTATGAAATAACATAAATTCTACATTGTACGCGTTTTTAGTTCCCATTTTACGCAATAGATGGAGTTGTACACAGTACAGTAATAATATTCTTTTAGTATTGTCTATTTAGTAGAAATATTGAATAAATCCTATTTTAATTTTTTAATAAACATAGTCGGTTCTGTATTGTGTTATTCAGATTTTGTTAATTAAAATACTGTGTTATTAAATAAATATTATCAGTTTGTCGTGTGTGATACGGAATAAGTGATATTCTTTTGCTTGATTTATACTTCGTTTTAACTATGTCTATGCTTATAAATTATATGATGTGCAATGTGATTGGTGATGAAAATAAATTCTAAGTTTAAATATATCTTTCCTATAAGACTCCAATAGCAGTCCTTCTTGTTGTGCGAGGAATGAAACGCAAAACCACCCCTCGAAGGCTAATGACTCACTCGTTTCACCCCCATACGGAAACGTCCGATGTGTTCCGAGGGTAGCCGAGCGCGGAGCGTACTCAGCCCGCACGGAAAACATAAAATTCAACCCAACATTATTATGTAATATTTTACAATTTTATTAAAATATATTAAATTAAAAAATATAAACGTCAAAAATGCGCGGGATTATATCTAGTGTTTGCCGTTTCGGATACACATTCGTGTGTTGTGTAAAACTTAAGTGATGTCAAGACTGCTTATATTGATTTTTTAGTGACGTGCAGAAACGGTGTATGCGGAATCCTGTGTTATTATTAGATTGTGTGTGCGATTAATAATTCAGTAAGTTGATACGGTATTTAGTGATTTTACACACATATTGATATATTTATTTAATTCTGTATGCGATTCCTATGTCTCAATCGGATAATGCGCAAAATTGCATAATAAATGTTTTCATTTTATTGAATCCTAGCCAGCTATATTCTATATTCGAACATTGTAAACATTTAAAAGCATAAAATGCAATCGTTCTATATTAAAATTTGAAACGTGTCGCCATATTTACGATTTTATTTTTCTTTACATTTATTTATACACGTGTTAAAATAAACAATACAATGTTCTAGAATACCTATTTATTATTAATCAAATTAATCAATATATACTTGAAAGTAATGCGAACCACTATTAAAAAAATTAATAGCAATGATGTATAGAAATCTAACGCAAAATATTCACGATAGCGTATATTTTATAAGATATATAATACCTAACTTATGTACTAAATACTAATATTAGAAAACAAATAAACCAAAATTTGTCGAATACCATCACGCTTGTCCTCTAAAGGGTTGAACAGACATATATAACACGGAACTGTCGCCAATGGAAGTGACATTGAATTTCATATGTACGCAAAATCGATATATTTGCTATCATAATACCTACAAAAAATTCTATCTAATATAATTTGTATTCACCAGATAAACGATTGTTAATATAAGCTAGCTTATTAGCCTAAAAGCATGGAACTAGCAAGCTGGCCAAAGAGAGTAATTCCCTATTTCACAACCTCCAAATAGCAGTTATCTAGATATGAAAAGCTGTCGCTATCAATCTTATTTTAACCTAATAAAAGAAGCAAGCGATATATATTTCGATGATTTTATTATTGTGAAATTGGCCATGTGTCTATAATCCATTACTTAGTGTGCCTTTAGCTACATACAGTGATATCGTTTTTCTCATAGATAAGTATTCCACTCAAGGCCAATACGATTATTTTGCTCAACAGAACATCAAAATGGTTTTGACCAAGTCTGTATAGAAGAAATAATAGTGTTTTTATAAGATATCCGAAAATCAAAAGGGGCCTAGAGTGAAAACAAAATATATATTTTATCAACGAAAACTGGCTCACTCGAACGAAGCCTATCAGATTTTTTCAAACAATACACCAGCAAAATGAATATGACTAAACTTTAACTGACAAGTAAATTTGACAGGTTTTCTAAGAGAAATCTGTAAATTTTCTCCAAAATGACAATAAAAAATCGGCCGTGTAATAGATTTAGATAATTTTCTCAAAGTAACTGCCTCACTCAAAGCCTTTTAGATTATTGAAAAACAAAAAAGCATATTATTATGACGAAATTTATAACGTAGAAGTAAATTGACAAATTTTGTAAAGCTTTTTCACAATTAATAAGCTATATGACATCTTAAAATCAGTATTAAACCTAAAATCTAACATTACAGAGCTATGTTAAAGTTTACAAGCGATTATGATTACAAATTACTAGTAATCTTGTTTACCACTCATGTTAAGACAATGCGTGTGTTAAGAATGAGTTTATGTCGGTAGTGAGCATGTGGGATTAGAAATCACGATACTATGGAATGCATTAGACCGCAAGTATTATGTCTTATTCAAAAGTCAATCGCCGCTTCAATTTATACTCAACCAGCTATTGCTTGATAATGTAAATTTTCTCTATATCATTTTATTACTCGGAAGCACTATTTTTCTACATGAAAGGTACCCTATGTCCTTTTCTATACCTCTGACAACGTGTATGCAAAATTTAATGATGATCCGTCGAGTAGTTAAGGCGTGAAAGCCTAACAAACAAACTAACATTCGTAACCTAACTAATATTATAAATGCAAATGTGAGTTTGTTTGCTTATTAAGTTAAGAGCGTATTATTCATCCACAAAATCCATTGTTCCCGTGTGTTATTATTTATTTGACATAAACATATCAACGAGAATGAAGCCTCGGGTTAAATCTAGTTAATAATATTAGATGGAATTAAAATCCGAACTTGACAACGCTGGTCATATAATCGACTTTTTGGTGCACTTATCAATACGTTTTTCTTTCAACTTAATTTATTACGTGTATAACTCTTATATTTACAAGTCAATTGTAGATTCCATATGTACTGCTCATCGACTTATTAACTTATAATAACTGACGTCTAGTAAAAAATGTACGAAAATATTGTGCACGGTTGACGTATACAGTTAGAGACAATGTAATTTAATCTTTACAATTTAAAAGATAATGTTCAATATTGCTTGCACTATAATAAGATCGCAACCAGGCAGTCCTAACCCGCCAGAAAGCTGACCCGATATTCAGTCATTTATTTGTTTGAAAGCATTGCTAGTAATAAAGTTCTAACAAAAATAGGGTAGCTGACATATATTTTCTCATTATTTAAGACTAATACACGTAACTGCTATTTAAATATATGTATTTGTCCGATAAAGATAGCGAGATGTCTCCATTACAATACCATTCTATTTCAAATTCATATAAGAAGTATTTGCTGCAACCAGTTTTGATACTGTTTTCACAAATGAATTTCTTGATTACTATTTGCTCTCGTGTGTAAAATCTATGCTTATATTATAAGGCTGAAGATTTTGTTTGTTTGGTTGAACGCGGTAATCTCAGGAACTACTGGTTCGAATTGAAAAATTATTTTACTGTTGGATAGCTTATTATTACACGGGAGCGGCGCAGTAATCATAAACGCGGGTGAAACCGCGGGCACATCTAGTAATGTATAAAATCAAACATCAGGCAACAGCCCTATTTTTTACTGTTATAGTAACAAGCATACAGCAATGGTATCTTAATAATATAATATATCCGCTCTGTATATATATAAATTGCCACACTGCTGGGAAAGTCCTACTGATGCCGTCTACCGGCCGTATGTCCAAAATACCATAGCTAGTTAAATGTGGATATAATACATCTTCGCCTATCCTTTGATGGTGATAACGGCATGACCAGCCCTGTATATAAAATGTCCCACTACTAGTCAGGGCCTTCTTCTCAATGAGAGAAATGTTAGGCATAATCCACCACGCTCGTACGTTGAGTTGAGAATTTATATATCTTTGAGGACATTATGTAGAACTTATAGATATGTAGCTTTCCTCACGATGTCTTCCTTCACCATGAAAGCGAGCGACAATTAACTATTTAATATGCACATACAAACATGTGGAAAGTCAGAGATAAGTGTCTTAAAATTGAATTCGAGATCTCTGCGTGGCAATCCAACTGTCTCCAACTAAGCTTTTGCTGCTTTTAAATAGTTTCTAGAATTCTCGACCAACAGACGCTTGCAATATTGAAACATCAATAGCCGACCTCTCTAAAAAGGATGTGAGGAACTTGCAGTATATTTTATTTTTCCAAGATAGACGATCATTGATCTTTTGGTCACAGCAGAGCGCCTTCCATAAGAGGCTTACAGCTCTCTTCATCACAGGAATACACCACTATGGTGTTTTACTCCATATTTTTTCTCGTAGCCAAAAAGCCTTCACAAATCTTTGACTTGCTTTTTAATATTCTTGGTTGTGAGTGTCATATTACCCAAACTATGTTCCACCATACATCGTGTTCTGTACGTGCCAAGACCTATGTGTAGGACTTGATGGCTGTCACCGACAATTCAGTCAATGTGACCACAATGTCGATGTCGAGGTGGCAATGATATATGACTGCACGTAGTGGTTTAAATGGTCGTCTCGCCACTGTCACCGCGCCCAGTGTTGTGGGTTTGAAGCCCACATGGGACAAAACTTTGTGTGATCCACAATGGGCGAGTCTGGGTGTTCTTTGTGTCCGTTATTTGAATATTTGTAAAGTGGGGGTAAGGGGACTTACAAATATTCAAATAACACAGCAATTATTCCTAGTGCGGGAGTTGTCCTTTTTTCAATGAAATAGTTATATATTTCGTAGCAATGTTTGCAGTCTAACGCCAAGAAGTAAAAAATTAAGCAATAGACGACGGACGCCGGCGGACCGGACAATTTGACTGTCATTATAGAACATAATATACCTATATACTAAGAACCCGCCCCGCCTTCGCTGGGTAGTACAAAACCTTAACAAATTATACACTTAAACCTTCCTCATGAATCACTCTGTCTATTGGTGCAAACCGCATTAAAATCCGATCAGTAGTTTTTGAGTTTATCGTGAACTGACATACCGGACAGACAGACGTGGCGGGAGACTTATTTTATAATATGTAGTGAAGCAGCAATCACCGAATGGTAGATTAGTTTGCCACAAAGAGCTCTCGAGTTCCATTCCACAGCACGCACCTACAACTTTTCGAAGCTATGCGTATATTAAATACTTATTTATCGCTCGCTTTAACAGTGAAGGTAAGCACTGTGAAGAAATCTGCCTGTCTTGACGTTCGCCATAATGATCTCGACGATATGTGAAGTCTGCCAAACCGCACTGGGCAAATAATGGCCATACCTTTCTCATACTAAGAAGAGTCTAGCAGTGAGATGGTTTATATATACAGGGTTGATATTATATTACATATTATACAACATATGCAATCCTATGCAACGAATTACACGAAAGATAAGTACAATACGTCCGCTGGTACCTGGCCGAGACCAGCGGACGTTAGTAAAGTCTCCCGCAACGCAGGAATGGGATTTTTGCCTCTGATTTGATTTTGCGCTTTATTTTATACGTTAATGTTAATACCAAGCTTTTAAAAGAAAATCTTTTGAGTGAAATCAGTATCAAAATTGGTTGATAATGACGAAGCAATTAATATTTTAAATTAAAATACACAAATCAAAAAAAAATCCACGTTCACATGAAAAATTTTAGATATTTTTCTCGTGTCAAAATATAATTATTGAATGCATTATTGAATGCTTTAACATTTAAAAACACACAATTTTAATATGAAATTCTATATAATCGTTCCTTTTCTATAAAAAAAATATTTTCTCATGCCTGTAAAATTTTTAATATAAAGAATAGCGAAGATTCGTTTAAAGTAAAAAAAATATTAATTTTAATATGCTTTTATTTAAATGACTCCTCCCCTGGCTTGAACGCATGCGAAAATCCTCCTGGGCATGCTGGAGATCAAGTTGTCCAATAGTTCTTGTGGTAACCTGCCCCATTCTTGAATGGTCCTTCCTTGATCTCTGACGGTGTCCTTGGAGGTAGCTGACGACTCCAAACAGCTCGCTTGAGAGCGTCCTATGCATGCTCGATTGGGTTTAACTCCGGAGAGCCGGCAGGCCAGTCTAACCGCGTGATTTCGTACTCCTGGAGCGCAGCGCTCACGCGTTGAACTCGATGTGCCGGCGCATTATTGTTGACCAACACGAATCGGTTACCATAATTTATCCTGAATGGTCTGCTGATGCCATCAGTAACATCTGTCTTGTACAAATTGGCTGTCATAGAGTCTTGGTACGGGATCAAAGGCGTTCGAGCTCTAATCATTATTCCGCCCCAAGAAGATACCGATTTGCCGCCTTGCTGTACGGTTCCAGTGGCAGTTTTTTGCATTTTGGAATTTCCAGGCCATCTCCAAAATCGGACATGTCCGTTATCAGGGTGCGTACTAATCGTGTTTCGTCAACGAAATTACGCCAGACATCTTCTTCTTCGTCTTCATCGTTTTGACATTGCCTGGCCCACTGCAATCTGCGTTGCTGTCGTTCCCGTGTATTCAAAGGTTTCAGGATCTCCTTGATCGTAATCTAAAGTGGTGTAAACAATTACGAATGGTCTGAGTGCTAATATCCAGTCCAGTAGCAGCTCGCAACTTTAATCTCAGTTTGGTAGCGTTAATTATTGGATCCCGGGCGGCAAGAAGTTTGATGTAGCGATTCTGAACATCACTAAGGACAGCCGGGCGGCCACTGCGAGGTCGATCAGCCAGGTTGCCCATGCTCCAGTACCTCTGCAGGTTTGAGAAACGGAGACTATGGCTGCGATTTGCCTAGTAGAATATCCTTCTTCACGAATTTTTTTTCCGTGAACACGAACTTTATTTGATGTGTGTATGAGGCAAAGTGGGGCTGAATGCTCACCATCTTCGTCGCACGCTTGCACTTAAGTCGTAATTTCGTCACAAAATAGTATTTGCGTCCTGTTTCTGTGATTCGATACTATCCTTTTACTATATTCAAAAAGCTTCTATTCCATTTATTTTTTGGATAACATTACTATTTGATTTAAATTATAATATAATTAATAATTGAAATACCAATTATATTTCAAATAAGATATGTTATTTTCATAGTAATGGATGTCATAAATCTGGTCTTAATAACTTGCATTGATAGTTTCAACCAATAAGTAACGCAAAGATATGAAAAGAGCATACGTGAAAGATAGCTGTAATTCAAACACTTGCTCTTTAAATGTTTTGCAATAGGATTATTTTAACTGATTTTGATTTGACACCAGTACAAAAGTGCCCAAATTGAAACGTTTATTTTAACTCTCTTATATGTACGTGCGATATTATCATAATAATTTGCTTATTTTCTGTATATTAATCTCATTGATGAAATACCGTATATTTCAAGTGCGGAAATTGTATTATATTGAATAAAAATAAACTCACGTAGATATAATTATTATTTACGTCGTACTAGAGGAGACATCTTAAGTAAATTGTTTGTAACACGCGTTACTGAATCTGCGCCTGAGTATACATTCTAACGATCAACAGTGGCAAGACTAAGGGGCAAAATGCTTCGAGCACTTTTAAAATCATATCCCATTCTCTCTCAAACAGTCTAGAAGAAGTATAATGTAGCCCAGTGGTGTGCAACCAAACAACCTTCTTGCGACTGCTCGAGCAGGTTCAGATATGCTCGAATATGCTCAAGCAAATCCAACCCTCACGTGCGGCGGCGACCGTCCGCATGCTGTTCCAACAAATTGTGGCAGGACTAGAGAGCTAAGAAAGCACACGTAGTTAATGGATAACGAGGAGCTACAAGCCCTATCGCTATACGGATATCCGCGACACTGTCCGAGCACACTCGTGACTGTTTGAGCAGACGTGCGTGTTTTGTTCGAGCATTTTTTGCTCGATCTAGTGCTGCGACTCGATTCCAGTTTTACTCGAGAGACTCGAGTTAGTACCTAAAGTAAAAAAAGTAATCGGGCCAAAAAAATTTCGTCACGAATTCGAAAAAAAGAACGAAGCTGTGTTTTATGTTTTTCTGTGTAAAGTTTGACATTATAGAAGTTGACTCGAATTTTTGAGTATTCGAATGATATGAGAACTATTCGGGTGGTATACGAGTGAAGCCGTAAAATGGCTCTAGTAACCCGAATATTAAAATTGAACTCGAGTCGTATTACTGCCAGCTTAATCTGAGTTGACCCTAACGCTTGCTATACACACACTCTAGTAGAGATTTCTCCTCTAGTACTTAATATTTATTACTCAGAATGCGATCTCGATGTTGAAATATCGATGTAATATAGTCTTTCCCATTCGCGAAGTTAGTGAGAGCTTAAAGGGTCGGGCTAAGTTAGACTTTGGATTTGTCTATTGAGAACTTCTTAACCAATAGAAATGACGATAGATGGCAGTTCGCTCGCCGTTATCCCACGTATTATAATTATTATACTTTTACATTATATACCTTTGGCTATCCTAGTATGTACCTATAGGAATAAATGTATTTATACGTTTTACTGCCCCGAATAGTCAAAGTAATCCATTATTGCTTTTAGCATTAATTTGAGTAACATACCCGCGGCCATTCCCCTAAAAAAACAATCGCCATTGGCGCCGCTTTCCTAATTTGACATTACAACTTTTTAAATTTTCTTTTTTTGAACACAATTCGTGGCAGCGGTAAACCTTGAACTTTCGTGTTTAAACGTAACCCACTTGTTTAATGGCTATAATCTGATTATCGTTTACACGCGTACAAAAGGCACACTGTAATGGATTTAGTTTTAGTTATTTAAATTTATTTTCTATGCTAGCAACTCCTTACAGCTGTTGAAAAAGGCTTTTATAAAAAGAAGTGGTACGGCTGCGTTCTTATTTTAAATTAACGTATATGTTTTCCCAGATTTGGATGGCGCAGTGATTTAAGTAATCACCTTGTCACTGCCTCTGCGCTGAGTAATGTGGGTTCGATTCCCACACAAGTCAAACATTTGCATGCATGAACATGGATGTTTGTCTTGGTCTGAGTGTTTCTATGTATAATATGTAAGTATTTACAAAAAAATAGTATATATTATGTATGTTTATCCATCGTCTAGTACCCATAGTACAAGCTCTGCTTAGTTTGGGCTAGATGGTGTTGTGTGTATTCGGTAGAATATTATTATTATTATTATTGTAAAATGCCAGTGACATCTGTCAGTTTGGCGTAATTTGAGTTATGAGCGTTGATACGCCTTATGGTCTGTTCTAAATGGCAACTTTGCCAATAACTGAGTGTCAAATTTGAGGTTTTTAAATGTAACAATTAATCTGAGCTTTATTTTAAAAATGTTTTCAATAGACTATGGTAAAATTTTATCATAGATGAAATATAAACTATTTTAATTCTAGTAATATAACTAGGTATGTAAATAATGGATTGCAGATTTTAGATGCGTAATCTGCATCAGAAAATGACTACAAATATAATAATATATAATATATATAATTATTACACTTTTGATACAATATCAGCGATAGCCTAGACGGAGTCCGTTGGACTGCCACGCAGAGGTCTCGAGTTCAATCCCAAGGAATTTTAGACGTTTCGAAGTTATGTGTGAACTTATTAGTTAAATATCGCTGGCTTTAACGGTGAAGGATAACACCGTGATCAAACCTGTTTGTCTGAGAGTTCTTCATAATGTTTTTGAAGATAGTACAAAGTTTGTTAACCCGCACTGGGCTAACGTGGTGGACTATGGCCTAAAACTTCTCACACTGAGAAGAGACGCGTGCCCAGCAGCGGGACTTTTTATATACAGGGCTGATATTATAATGATACACTTTTACAAACAAACATTTCTGAAATAAAGCTTAAATTACTTATTTACATTAATTAAGAGCAGCAATAGCTCAGTGGGGAGACCAACAGACTGCAATGCAGAGGGTCTCGGGTTTGAAACCACGTCGCGCACCTCTGACTGTCGGAAGTTATATGACTTTTCGAAATTATGTGCGTATTGATTGACAATTATCGCCTGCTCCATGCCTCGGAGAGCACGTTAAGCCGTCGGTCCCGGCTGCCATGAACATCTATGGCAGTCGTTATTGGGAGAGTGTCGACACAAAAGATCTCAGTGGGTCGAAGTGTCGCTGGTCTGCACTGACTGGCCCCCACATAAGATACATACATTAATTAATCTCAAAATATAACATTTATTTGCGAAGTTGCCACTCAGAACAGGCCACAAAGCGTAGACGCTTTTAATAGCTTCCTAGAAAACTTGAACGAATATGAAAGAGGCTTTCGCCTCAGTACTCATAATATCATGGCAGTAATACTGTACTTAATTTATTTTCAATTATATAGAGACACGGAATTTTCTTTATTTAATTCTTGCTTTTGCCCGCGGCTTCTCTCGCTTTTTTCTGGATGAAAGGTACTCTACGTCCTTTTCTGTATCTCTGACACGTAAAATAAGCTTTCACCTTATTACCTAGCTGGCGAAAAATAAACGTATAATGGATAGACAGCTAGGTTATGGACCCGAGAATGATATAGGCTATTCTGAAGTCCGAGTAAAATCTAACTAGTATCTTAAACACTACCTCGGTAACACATCGGTACTGAATGCAGTTGCTATGCTTAAGGTCACAAGTTAGATTTTAGATTGCCAGGTCGAGCTAAGTTTTATTGAGATATTCTGACAATCGAATTCTTAGTAGCAGAGTCTGGAACAGTGCCCGTTAGACGGCATTAGGTTCATGATTACGTAAAACCGTAGTTGCAGATATTGGGTATATAAAACTCTTCTGCTTACTCCTTTGGGAATATAGGCGTGTATATATATTAAATAAATAACATTAAAATTATCATACTGTTCTATTAATGTTGCCTGTAAATAATAATAATAATAATAATATTTTACCACCTACATACAAAACCATCTAGCCCAAACTAAGCAGAGCTTGTACTATGGGTAGCTTGTACAATGGATAATCATACATATATACCTTTTTTTTTGTAAATATATACATATTATACATAGAAACACCCAGACCAAGACAAACATCCATGTTCATGCACAGAAATGTTTGACTTGTGCGGGAATCGAACCCGCGACCTCAGGCGTGGCAGTTGGTTACACTAACCACTACGCCATTGAGGCCGACAGATAAATGCAAACTACTCTATAAAGATGATGTGTAATTTATTTGGATAATATCAATAAACACAATTCTTTAAAACTATCTTAAACCTAAAAAACAGAAATAAAAAGGAACGAAATCCCTAAATTTTGTCCAAAATTATTTTCTTACAAATGTCATTTGTTAAACAACCAACTCATTATATCAAAATTATCATTCATTTACTGCTTTTAGACATCGTTCTTTAATAAATTGATTAGACAAAATGGAACCGCGATATGTCTCTACATATCGTCGTTCTTTTATACAATACCTACACAGTGATGGGTCTCTAATCATCTCTATGTATTGAAAGAACGAAAGAAAAATGTTTTATTTGAATCTCCATACATACATAATTTGAAAAGATATTGTCTTTCTTATGTCTGCTCAATTTATTAGATAATGAAGTCTAAATGCAATAAGTAATTAGTATGTATTGGTCTCTAGCTACCAATTTTAACTAATGTTATAAATGCGAATGTGAATTTGAAATTTTAACGCAATCAAGCCTTTACTACACAACCGATCATCATGAAATTTCGCATACACAGAACAAGAAAGGATTAAGGGGACCTAAAAGGACATAGGGTACCATTCATCCAGAAAAAATTACTGTAATTAACCTAACATACCTTCTACCAACCTAACCTATTACAAGACAAGTAACAAATATAAACTATAAAGCATATAGTATTCTATAAATGGTCAGTGAAACTGAAACGGGTACTGAAGTGCTGCTATATTTACACCTGCCCTACTATTATATGTATAGTCTTGTTGGAGCCGTCAGAGAAACGTCGAGATGTCTTTGTTGGGCCAGGCCGGAACTGATAGGCCTACTCTATTCTTATCTAAGTACTGTAGTGATACGGGACACTATTTCAACAATAAGTTGGGAATTTATAATATGTATGTATGTATACACTTCGACACAGTGGGATCTTTTGTGTCGACACTCTCCCAATAACGACTGCCATAGATGTTCATGGCAGCCGGGACCGACGGCTTAACGTGCTCTCAGAGGCACGGAGCAGGCGATAATTGTCAATCAATACGCACATAATTTCGAAAAGTCATATAACTTCCGAAAGTCAGAGGTGCGTGACGTGGGTTCGAACCCGAGACCCTTTGCATTGCAGTCAGTTGGTCTCCCCACTGAGCTATCGCTGCTCTGCGAATTTATAATATACTAGTAGTTATGATTTTGAAATAATGTGCTATCTAGATATACAGACGTATTTAAAAAATGTAAGGGCGATTTATTCTATATACATATGAAACGTTTATTTTCTGTTCCTATATTATTTTGTTTGTATACCGGCGTTCCTTTCCAATATATGTTTCGTACTAAAAAATCAAAAATATATTTATTCATATAGGTCATAAAGTGACACTTATGAATGACAAAGTTACACTTATTAATGTGAATACATTTATCGGCTGCTATGTTCAGCAAAGCAAAGGGCATATAACCAACGCGAAGAACTGGCAAGAAACTCACGGCTGCTTTTTTAATCGCTAAGTTTACAATATTATTTATTTTGCAAAGCAGTGCTGTAAGGAGCTGCATCCATTACACCACTTATCACTCATAAACACTCTAGCAAGCACAGTAATATTGAACCATTTGACCGCCACGCAGAGGTCCCGAGTTCGATCCCAAGGCGCGCATCTCTGACTTTTCGAAGCTATGTGCGTATTAAATAGTTAATTCTCGCTTGCTTTAACCGTGAAGGAAAAAGTAAAAGAGTAAGGAAACTTACTGGACAAAGTCACGTCGTGGTCTTTCTCTTTTTCTCCCTCTTTCAATATTTTCCTTTAAATAATAGATACACAAATGACAGCCATATTTATTTCTCTTAAAAAGAATATGTTCCATAGCTAACACTGTTAGAAATACAGAAAAAGAGATTTGTTTTTATTTTTGAAAGGCAACTTCTGTACTAAGAATAATTCCTGTATCGCCAAGGACTTTACAAACATTCAAACAAACGACACAAAGGATATCCAGACTCGGAATAACCATTTGTGATTCACACAATTTTTTATCCCGTGGCGAAACGACCATTTAAACCACTTCGCCATACGTGCAGACATGAATACCTACATTAGAAAGTATTGAGCCGTCTACACCGTGTTCAACAAATTAAGATAAGAGAGAAAAAAGAAGAAAGACTATACATATAGTTAGGTCTCTACTTGGACATGGGTCTCCATACCTATATTGTCTGTAGCTATCAGTAGGTACGCCATATTTCTTTACTAAATAATACCAGAAATAAAAATAGACTATACGTGCTGGCACTACGTCCTATATCATGCAAAATAACTACAGTGTTGTGCGCATTTGTATTCGAACACCATTCGAATGAAATAAATCACATCACTCTTAAATAGGTACAGATGGACGAGAGGCCAGAGGCATTACGTAATGCTATTAAAATATAACAACTTGTGAATATCAATGTAGAAAGTACTGCATTCGATTCTCAGATAATATTCGTTGGCTCCTGTCCAAGAGCTTTAGACCTCTTCGACTAAAAGGTTTCTTGATTTGACCTACTTGTTTCCCTAACTAGCATGCTTAATAGTTACGCTAAGTACAGGCATTTAAATGAAGCTTGTTATAATTATCTTACTGATATTATACAGAGAAAAATATGCAATATTAAAAGTGGGCACCACGGGTTGGACACCAAATAACAAACGGTCCCGCGGTAAGCCCAGAATGGGACGGCGGAATGAATTGGATATATTCTACTGGGATTGCAGACTTGGCGCTGGACAGAAAGGAGTGAAAAAATCGAAAGGAGGCCTTTACCCTGCAGTGGTACGGTACAGGCTAAAAATAAATAATAATAATATTATATAGGGGAAGTTGTGAATGTGTGGAGTGACGAGAATGGACAGAATTAGGAATGAATACGTAAGAGGTAGTCTGAAAGTGGTGCCCATAGATGAGAAGGTGAAAGGAAATCGTTTGGCTTGGTATGGACATGTTATGCGAAGAGATGATACGTATGTAGGTAAGCAAGTGATGGATATGAGGGTAGAGGGACAAGAAGGGAGAGGAAGGCCAAGGAAAAGATGGATGGACTGTGTGAGGATGGATATGAAAGGAAAAGGGGTAAATGATCAGATGACGGGTGACAGAGAAGTATGGAAGCGAAGGACATACTGCGCCGACCCAAATAAATTGGGACCAGGGCAAGAGAATGATGACAGGGGAAGTTGTGAAGATAAACGGATTTAGATGAAACTTTGTACACAGATAGACGATGTTCTCAGTTCCTAACTAATATTATTAATGCGAATGTAAGTTTGATTGTTAAGCTTTCACTCGACCGATCGTTATGAAATTATACATTCACGCTGTCAGAGATACAGAAAGGCATATAGGGTTTTGGAGTTTTGTTTCTAAGGAATAGTAATTTATCGACAATATCTAAATTAACGCGAGCGAAGCTGCAGACATAATCTAATAATAAATAATAATTATGATAGTATTATCAGCCGTATATATAAACTCCCCCACTGCTGGACACGGGTCTCTTCTCAATCAGAGAAGGTTTACGTACTGTGGTTTACGCCATAGTTCACTACGTTAGCCCAGTGCGTGTTGGCAGCCTTCACACAACTTTAGTGAACATTATGGAGAACTATCCGACATGCAGATTTCCTCATAATATTTTTCTTTACCGTTAAGCGAACTATAAGTGTGCAAGTGACTTCGAAAAGTCAGAGGTAAGTGCCTTGTGATCGGACTCGAGACCTCTTCGTATCAGTCCTACGGTCCTCCCCTAGCCTATCGTCAACACATAGTATACTTTAACGCGGCATTTTTTAAGATTGACACGTGAAGCTAGTCACTCTATACTAAAAAACAATTGCCCTTGGTTAAACAATAAAAATAACTCATCAAAGAGTTTCTCTTAGAATTGAGCCTGACAGCAACTGTCAAACTTGTTCGTAAAATAAAAAATCTAAAATCCACTGCTTACTTCACTATTTAAAAATCAGACGGCGTTTAAAAAATATCGTCGTCACAAAAGTCGTGACCGTGGGCTGACCTTTTTTTTAATATAATTTGTTTTAGACAAGGATGAGTTGGGCTCAATCGGGCGACCTCCGCATTGTTTAGGTACGAACTCCGCAAATACTTTTTGGGGCTTGATATATTGCGAAAAAGTACTTTACGAAATGAATTTATAATTATGGGACGAGTGTTCTCGCTTGACTTCCAAAAGTGTGGGCAAATGTGGGGGTGTTAAACCCACATTTCACTAGCCACGTTTTAGCTCTATAGAGGACCAGATGGTCTATACAGGAAGAAGTTGCATGACTGCGTATTCGAATGTTGTATTCGATAAATTTATTGTCACTGATTATAATTCGAATCGCATTCAAAACTGTTGATGATAGGTCGATCGTATTTTGATGTAGTTTCACATAATCTCAGATGACACAGTAATTAACCCTTTTTAGGTCATACTCCTAATATTTTATACAGCTTACGCCAGGTGAGTAATCGAATGGTGATATCGCTTTAGTATTGGCGTAGGGCTAGCTATCGCACTAGTACGTAATTAAATAATCGATCGGTAAAAAAGTTTAAGGCAGTCAAATAATCGTCAGAGTTATTCGATTTTTTAAACGAAAATAATAAAATTGCTAAAGTGGATGCTACATGCGCGTACAATGTCTACCATGACGATTTATAGCTTTTAATGCAACTCCATGGTTAATAATGATTATTGGAGCTGCTCTAAGAGCGGGAGGCGCTGTTAAAAAATGGGAATACGCTGTCAATCAATCGTGTCGAGGCTTGTTCGTTAGGCTCATTTGTTGACAAACTGTCCTGTCCTGAGAATGCTTTGTGCAGAGGCGAAACAATTGTTGACACATACCTATTTTGTATTCGTAACAGTATATTGTAAGTTTGAGTAGGTACCCTTGCATCCCATAAGGCCTCTGCCCATTATCAGACGAGAACCTAGGTTATATAATACTATCTGCCTTTATAGTATAAACCGCACTATAAATAATTCCTGTGGGAAGATAAAAGATAGGGAAACAACGGACATCTTTTCCCTAAATATCTATTTATAGACCACACAGATATGTATCTTGTGTTGAGATCGAGCCCACAATACTCTCATATCAATAATGCAGCAGATTATTTTATGTACGTATGCTATACTTAACATTTTCTCGTATTTCGTGGTAAATCGTAATCATAAAATTATTGAGACATAGCTATCCACCAGAATTAAATGAAACCTAATTAATATCAGGACAGTAATTACTAAATAGTGTTAACTACATCAGATAAAAAAATAAAATAACATTTTGTAACATAATCGGTATGACCGTCCATCGGAATAAAATAAACAACTGAAACAATGACTATAAAAATTGTTACAATGCCATCTATTGGCGAAATGAGAAAACTAGTGAGATATGAACTGTGCTTATGTTTTTGACTCCCCGTGTTGTGAAGACTGAAGATGGAAGGGGGATCTACGACGACCTCGGAGGTCTACCAGTATGTGGGACCCTTCCGGCTGGAGAAGACCTTGGGAAAAGGACAAACAGGTAACTTTTAACTTTCTCAATACCTATAATAAACGTGTGGAGGAATAAAGTGTGAGGTCTCTCCAACTCAAAGGAAGGATCCTCCGACCAGGCTGGGTGATCGTGCCTCGCGGGCCGCATCCCGACTGTTGAAGTTGGGAACTTAGTTGCTGTGTAAACTTTACTTGTGTGATTTAGGTTTGTATGGCGAAGCGCCTGTTGTGTAAAATGCCATCTGTTGTCCGATGTCGAAACTTCTCCGTTGTTTGGCCTATAAACCCAGGTAATTTACTAGCCTATCAAGTAAATGGGACTCGAGCATCACAGGCTCTCTACATCATATTTTAAGGCTTGTATAAACAACGATAGAGCAAGAAATAAAATAATTTATAAAATAATTCACGACGGCCAGCCTTAACGGTTGGCCATCTGCGCAGGAGATATTATAGTGCACAAGTGTGTGCGCAAACACAAACGCACTTTCTGTTCCCTAACTAAAAAAAAGAAAACTTATGATCCGATGGGAAGTTAATCCGACACGACCGGAAAGAGATCAGGTGCAGGACCAACGGCTTTACGTACTTTCCGAGGCACTGGGGTGTCTAACATCGCCAACTTCCTAACTGCTGGGCTGCTATTGAGATTTCTTAACAGAAAAACCCAAGAATATTTTATTGGCCCGACCCTACTACACGTTAATAAAAATATATTAAGTATATAATTATATTTTTTAACTAGTAGGTAACTTTGTCCCGTACACTGTATACAGCAATATATATAACACACATAGTCACATTCGCAATTGCATTATTAATTGTTAGGATGTCACGTTAGCATTGGGTGTCAGACAACAATTTACGTCCCAGAAAGGTAGCCATATTTAAATGTAGATACGTCCCAACCATCGAACCTGTCAGCAAAAAATACTAGGTTATTACGTAGGTAGACAAAAATATGTAGGTAAGGTCTCTTAGATCGTCTTGTTATATTTTATGGCGCACATAACATGCGTATAGTACTTGATTATGTAATGTGAATACATCAATAACTTTATGTAACATTTTCTTGCTTAGTTTATATAATAGTCGTCTAGCTTTTGCCTGCAGCTTCGTTTGGAAACAGTACTTCATTTTTATTTATGGATTAGGGGGCAAACGAGCAGACGGATCGCTTGATGGTAAGCGATTACCGCCACCAATGGACACCCACAACACCAGAGGAGTTACAAGTGCGTTGCTGGCCTTTTAAAAAGGAGTACGCTCTTTTCTTGAAGTCTTGTAGGTCGTATTGGTCCGGAAATACCGCAGGCGACAGCTCATTCCACAGTTTTATTGTGCGAGGCAGAACATTCATGGAGAAACGCACAGTAGTGGACTGCCAACCAACAAAAGTATGGGAAATAAAATGCTGTCGCGTAGGACGATGGCGAAAAGAGGCGGCAGGGATCAGTCCGAACAATTCCTCGGAGCACTCCCCGTAGTACAAGCGACAGAACATACAGACGACCCACGCGATATTGTAATACGGATAAAGGAGATTTAATGCATATCACATAATAAATATAATATTGTATCACAAACACCCAACACCACCTAGCCCGAACTAAGCAGAGTTTGTACTATGGGTACCTCAAGGAGGCGGCGGAGCGGGAGAGGGAGCGTTTAAACCCTCTCCCCGACCGCAGAGCCGGGCGCCGGAGGGCGCGAGTCGACCTCCAGCCATCCTGAGGTTTGACCTGGGGGTGGCGGGCTTTGTGGGCCTGCCCGCCATCCGTTCAGCACCAGGTCCGAGAGGCGGCGTGCGTGTTCCCACGCGCGCCTCTGTGTCGAGTCCGTCTCCCCTCTAGGGGGGACAGTAGGGATAATTTGTGAGGAGTGCCTTTGGGTAGGTCTTTCGTGTAGTGGCTTGCCGTTTTATACGGCGGGCCGAAACCTCGGCGGGGTCGCGACCGCATGCGCAAGTGTTTCGCGCGGCCCCGTCGATAGTGGTTTTGTCGAGGAACACCGTGGTAGGTTTAGTCGGTATTCCGGGAGGTACATTATCATCTTTAACATCTTTCTTTTACCCCGGCGAGTCCGACATAACCCCTCCGCCCGCCCTCGCGGAGGGGTATGAGCCATGCATTCCCCCACGTTAAAAAAAAAATGGGTACCTACTAGACCATAGATAAACATGCATATATACTTTTTGTTTGTAAATACTCACATATTATACATAGGTACACCCAGACCAAGACAAACATCCATGTCCATGCGCACAAATGTTTAACTTGTGTTTTTAATTTATTACATAATTACAATTAATGTACTTATTAACTAATTTTGGCGTAGCAGTAGCGTTAGCCTTGTGGGATAGGTAACTTGTTACATCACACCGCACGGATGGCGTAGAAGTTTAAGACTGCGCCGAGCGTAAGACAGATAATAACAGAGCTCGTGCGGCGCATATTCAAATCGGCACGCGGCCGCCATAGTAAAATTGTATGGAGGATTTGAAATGCTTTTTTGATAAATATGTATCTTTATTGTCAACCAATAACTAAAATATTTGGGACGGACAAATTGTAATATAACTATTTATGTTTCGTTTAAGCTGTAAAATAGGATAGATTTCTACTGTTATAAATTTATAATCTAAAATTCACGTAACACGAGCTTACGTTTTTGCATTTTTCGTGCAAATTTACGTAATTTTATAGGCGAATTTATTTATTAATGTAAGTTTCTCACACGGAGTAATTGTAAACACATTCGTTGTTATGGTAAATGTATATTTTAGATTTGTATTAAACAAAAAGTGTTGATTTTATTCACTTAACTGTGACCGCCTGTTTTGGCACATTTCGCTCGGCGCAGTCTTAAGGTTTCACCTCGCCATAACCACTGCGCTGTGTGTTGTAAGGCCGATCCCCACACGGTACAAAAATTTGTATGATCCATAGATAGTTGTTCCAAGGCTGGGTATTCTTTGTTGTTAGAATGTTTGTCACCTGCGGCACACGATGACTCGAGGCATAGTGCAGGAGTTATCATTGAAAACATCATTTCATAAATAAAATATTTATTTAGTTATTTTTCGTTATTGTTTTCTTAAAAGATTATTAGCAACTTGGGTTACAAAATGCTAGTATTCTTGTTAAGCTCAGCTAAGCTAGAATGTTTGCGGTTAGGAGTGGATTCACAGTGTAATAGGTGGTATATGAACCATCTTAAATCAACTTATCCATTGAGCTATTGCCGTTACAGTTTAAAGTAAGTTTGAAGTAATTGTCGAGTATTGAAGAAGATTAAATTTTAATTAAATTAATCAGTGAGCAGCATTTTTCTGTAGCGTTGAACCCGTTTCTTGTTGTCGGATTCATCAGCGAGGGCTTGAAGCAGGGAACTCGTTAAGAAAGGATCTGGAACGATATAAATCGATTACTAGCGAGCTGCGATTAATCGATATAATAACATTTAAATATGGTCACATTTTAGGGTGTTAAGTTGTAATCTGACATACAATGCAGATATTTGGAACTGGGTCCGTTAGACGGCAATCAACTCGCCCTTGATTCAACCATAACACCGTATTATTATATGATGACTAAGTTTTTATTATTTAAATCAAATAATTACATTACCGTAAATCTAAAATATAAAGAATTATGTAATCTGTTCAAAAATAAATGAGATACAGATACTGATTAGAAACGTGTGTATGATGTAGTTGTCAAATGACAAAAAAGTATGCACCATACAAACTATGACGTAACCGTTATTTAAATGCAGCTTTCCGATGAAAATAGCGAGATATTCCAACTACATACAGGCTGTCCGGTAATTAATGGATAACCTTGAAATGTCTTATAGTGGTTTATCCATTAATTACCGGACATCCTGTATATCCACTTTGTCTTATATCCAAATTTAAAACATTGTTTATTCGCTTATTTTGCAACCATTAATTACCATTACCATTAACACCACACCAAAAATGTTGATAAAGTTTGTACAAAATATTCCTTTTAATTCCTATTTGCTCTGGTGTGTAAAATTAAGTACAAAATAAAACATATGCAACTAACCTATTGTTGAAATATCTGTATAATGCCTTTGCCTACCCCTTCGGGGATACAGACTTTGTAAACATGTAGTTCAAATTAAATTGCGTACGTAGTTACATTCAGAATTTAGTAAAGGACTGGGAACGCTATGTGAGGCTTTGGGAGTTGACCGTCATACGTAGGTACGTATGCGGAAATCGATGTTACGGCACCGAATTCAAGATGTCTGCAAGGAATTACGGGATGACCGAGATTCGGCTGCCCTTGCGAATATTTTATAAGTAGACGAAATATTTTTACGTACTTTGGATGCTAACAGTGTGTAACAGTAAGTTGTGGTTATGTTGTAAGTCATATATTAGACCGAGGTATTAAAGGTTGATAATTTTAAATTTAAAGGTAAACTAGACATTGCTTGCGGTTTTGCTCGCGTTTATATACAGGGTTACTGGTTAAACATTGTACGTACTTAAGGACACGATAATTTAAGGTCAGAGGTACAGAATAAAAAAATAATTAATAAAAATAAAATTAAGCGGGGTCGGAGGTTTTGGTTACTGTACTGAGTCGTTTCGTGGAATAACGGGAATTACCAAGGTCGCACGGCCAATCGGCTCATCGTTTGTAACAAAGCTGTGGTATATGCGAAGAGTGTCAACACATTAAGTCTCTAGAGTTCGAGAAGCTCTTATACAACAGCTTTGTCCGTCCGTCTGTCCACCTGTCTGTTATACAACTTTCAATTCAAGAATCGTAAGAGCTAGAGACTCGCGGTCAACGCCATTCAAATCAGCATAGTCGATATACCCCCAAAATTACTGACCTTTGACCTCTGACCTCAAGGTCACATCATACCATCTTTAAACTCAAGAACCGTACGAGCTAGAGACTCGCGGTCAACGCCATTCGACTCAGCATAGTCGATATACCCCCGAAATGATTATGACATTTGACCTCTGACCACTCTGGTCACATGATACCATTTTTTCGAACTCTAAGATTTACGAAAATTCATAGCCGTATAATCTCACTTGTTATTGGACAACTAGGTCAAATTTTAAATACCTATTTTTTTAGATATTCGGCTCCAGAATCGAGTACTGAATACCGCCCCCTCCAATATGTCCAGCCTTTTACCAATCATCCTGTATATTTTTACAATGAGTTTCTATCCCTTGGGAATAGTGCTTTTTTCTGAATGAAAGATACCCTGTGTCCTTTGTTGTACCACTGACAACGTGTACCTACGCAAAATTTTGTGATTGACAAAAAACTCACATTCACATTTATAATATAAATTAGTATCTATTTAATTGTTTTACGAAGTATGTAGTCACTTAATTTTACCATCCTTTAAGTGAGTTAAGAGAACTCACACAATCTTTGAACCCAATGGCGATAAATTTTAATGAATTACATAGATCATAGTCATAACTGTCCAAATGTGGGCTTAACACACCTCTGTCCACCCCTTCAGTAATATTTAGACGTAATTCTATATTGTTATCGTACGTGTGAATATTTCACTGACAGGCTTGTGACCTAAATACGTTGAAACTAGTTTGTGTGACAGGTAAAATAGCGGACAGGAAATGAATTGCCTATGCGAATGGCATGACAAGCAGACATCGTTAATCTACTATCTGAATCCTAACTAATATTATAAATGCGAATGTGAGTTTGTTTGTTGTGCTTTCACTCCTTAACTACTCGACCGATCATCATGAAATTTCGCATACACGTTGTCAGGGGAGCAGAAAAGGACATAGGGTATCTTTTATCCGGAAATAAGTATTGTGCCCAAAGGATAAAATTTATCGATAAAATCTATATCAACGCGAGTGAAACCGCGGGCCAGTCTAGTATCTATGTATTAATACGTGGTAGCCAAGTGGAAGAACATTGAACTGCCACGCAGAGGTCTCAAAGATCCCAAGATACGCCAAGACTTACACACGTACCTCTGACGTATTCCACAGTCAATTATCGCTCGCTTTATGGCATGGAAAGCGAAGCGTCTGTTTATACAACACGTAATAGATAGAACTGAATATCTATATATTAATATGCGATTGTCAAGTGGAAGACCATCGGACTGCCACACAGAGGTAGAGAGCCTAGGAGTCCACGGGAGACTCGACGGGGGTCTACGTTGGCGTGACAAAAAAATGGGAGTCCACAATTCGTAAGCGGGGGTCCCTTTCGATAATGAAGAACTAAAATGTTGGCTTGACTTCACCTATCACTCTTCTTCTCCCTTAGCCTTTATTATTCCCAAATCACTTGGTCACTATCACTGTAGGCAGATAATATTTTAAGAAGCTCAGCGACTGTTACTTGTAAAAACTTGCATATTCCGTATTCAGTACCAATTTATATAAAATAAAAAAAGGTCATTCTTCACCAATATAAATACGAATGCCAAGGCATATGGTAGAAATGATGCAAGGGGTCCACCGGAACCTACTAAATTTTGAAAGTGGTCTATGAGAAAAGAAGTCAGGAAGTCATCAGTCAAACCTCTGGTCTAGAGTTTGATCACAAGACGGGCACCTCTGAAGTATTAAATAGTTAATTGTCGTTCGCTTTACAGTGAAAGAAAACATCGTGAGGAAACCTTCATATCTGAGAGTTCTCCATAATTTTCTCGAATGTGAAGTTTGCCAATCCAAGGCCAGCATGGTGAAGCATTGAGAAAAGGCCTGTGTCTAGCAGTGTGACAGTTTATATACATGGCTGATAATATATTTTAAATAGATAAAGACAAAACAGATCAGAACCCTTTTCTTCTCTGTTTATCAACATCAGAACAACTATTTCTGGACCCCACAAAATTTTGTCGCGTGTGGAATACGATCTCATAACACTCGGCGAAGTTTTTGTTGTGACTGGGTAAGAAAATACATCCATTCCATTTTCATGAGCGGTGGTTGCAGCTTACCATAAAGTGGATAGTCTATTAAGAAAAGCCTTAAAATCCAGTGACAGGCAATGTGATTCTACGAAACGGGGTTTCAAATGACATGGATTCTAGAAAATGGACAATGGCCATTCTTTTGCCATAATATTCAGCGTTTTAATTGCTTGATATTCATCGGAACCGTGCGTGATTATAAAGTGTATATGATGCACGGATGGTGTAGCAGTTTAAGTTGTTGCTTCACTACTGTTGCTGAGCGAAGTGTTACCGAGTTCGATTCCCACACGGAATTAAAAATACATGATCCACAAATTATTGTTCCTAGTCAGAGTGTTTTTTATGGCCGTGGTTTAAATCACTGTAAAGTCTCCCGCGACACAAAATTTATTCCTAGTGCGAGCACTGTCCTTTATTAAATACATAAAAAAGAAAAATACCTCTATAGTCTCACACCTATCCCTTTAGAGCTAGACCGAGACAGACCCACATTTCGCCAGTTATAGTTTTAGATACCGCGTAACCGAGATAACCTATTGCCTAACTTTTTTTAACTTGTGGATATGCTCCTGATGTATTCATCATGCTCGCCTGCCCTCTTGTGGCGAGGAGGCATACCCCCTTGCCACAAGAGCAGGCGAGAGGGCTATGTCAGGCTCTCTTTCTACTTCGGGCCTACCAATTATACTCTGTTCATCCGTTTATTTTCTTTTTGATAACCCACGAATTACCGTTACCGTAAAACCACTACGGTCTGCCACCTCGCTGCTTTGTAAAGTGGGTAGGTCGCTGGAAGTAGGCCTATTGCCTGCCTAGTTCAATCCAGACTCCGTGCTGCTGCCATGATAGTATTAGACCCCATGCGATAGAGGACGAGTCTATTCCCGTAACCGTAACCAGGCACAGAAGCAATTGCCGTGCTTCTACTAATAATTTCATAGCAGAAGAATATAGATATAGGCGCTCATAGCCAGTTGCACTCACTGATCAGCAACGTTGTGTGCGGTCAATCTATAGATGGGTGACCGCTTAGTGGTATTTCATCTGAGCGTCTCCGTGTGGAGAGCACGTAAAAAGACGGTCCCGGTTGTTGTTAAATTGACAGCAGTCGTTAAGCCATGTCAGAGGCCTACGGGCGGCTTAATTAACTCTTGATAACAGATTGGCCACTAACCAAACGAAAAGAAAGAAAAAAGCAGAAGAACACAAAAATACTTGCTCAGGCATAGACCCAGAGACTTATACAAACAGCTGCGCAACCAGACATATTATATTGTAAAGAAAACAAAAAAGAAAATCGACTTTAACTAAACAAGTAATAAAGTGAGAACATCATCAATGTAGTCGAAGTCAACCTAATACGCATGATTAAAGATAACTCAGAAACTACTGATATTGTCTTATATTTACGCAAATGATATACATCGAAATACATACATATATACATAGATTCACGCCTGTTTCCCAGAGGGGTAGGCAGAGACTACGGATTTCCATTTGCTACGATCCTGACACACATCTCTGGCTTCATTCACTTTTATCATATTCCTCATACACGCCCGTCGGTTCAAGGTGCTCTTAACCTGGCCTTTGTCCAGAACGCCTCCGATCTGATCAAGAAACGTTCGCCTAGGACTTCCTCTTGCGACTGTTCCATTCACACTAGCCTTATAAACTTTCTTAGTCAGTCTTTCCTCGTCCATTCTTTCTACATGCCCAAACCAGCTTAACATACCCTTTTCTATTCTTGTCACTATATCCACTTTCATGCCGCATCTCTCTCTAATCACACTATTCCTTATTCTATGCTTCAGAGTCACACCACATATATTTCTCAGCGCTCTCATTTCTACAGCATTTATTCTGCTCTCATGCTTCTTTTGCCATACCCAACTTTCACTTCCATACATAAGTGTGGGCACTAATAGTCCTCTATGAACAGCCAAACGTGCCTTTTCGGAAACATTTCGACTGTTCATAAAAGCGCGTAGAGCTCCATTCACTTTGTTTCCCGCAATCGTTCTTCTTTCATATTTAAGTGTTTTAAATAAACAACGCGACAAAAGCCGTATAAAGTAGTTTAATTTCAATCAAAAATTACTGGTCAGATCTTGGTCATGAAAATTAAAATGGGACCAAATGGGAAGCACCAGCTTTCAAATAGAAGAAAGATCGGTTCATCTAGAAAAATCTTCTAAGGTAACACACATAAAAAGAATAGTCGAATAGAATACTTCCTATTTTTTAAGTCAGATAAAAATTAGTTAATCGTTTAATGATAGTGCGAATCGTTAACAAAGTATTTTCACCAAAGAATTGTGTCAACAAAACACTAAAACTTTTGCCTTTCTGTGTCTGAATGTAAATATCAACCGGCGTTCAGGAATTTGTCTTTCCACAGAGTTTAAGGCCGCGGTCTCAATGGCCAACACAATTTCACAAATGCCACTTGTAATGTAGTATTTTATTGTACAAAAAGTAAAATGGCGGACCAATGTTTGTCGCCGAATAATTGCCGGAAAATAATTGAGTGAAAGGCAACCATTTTCATACTGTAAACGTGAAGCCTGCATGCCTACTAATACTGTATTTATAAACTACTAGATTGTGTCCGCGGCTTCGCTCCCGTAAATGAAGGCTTTGACAATTTTCTATCCCTCGGGAATAGTACAATTTTCTAAATAATATGCATCCCTATGTCATTTTCTATACCCCAGACAACGTGTACCTATACGAAATTTCGTGATGATCGGTCGAGCAGTTACGGCGTGAAAGCGTAACAAACATACTGACATTCGCATTTATAATATTAGTTAGGATTAGGATATTTCTATAATAATATTATAAACCTGAAGAGATTGACTGTTTGTTTGAACGCACTAATCTTTGGAACTACCAGTCAGATTTGCAATTCCTTTTATGCATTTCATACCTTGGCACTAGCTGTGTCTGCATTTTCGTACACGTAGAATTTAGATATTTCTTTGCATGTATGAAGAAGCAGCAAGAACTCACAAACATTATACTTAACTTCTAGGCTAATCAAGATACATCAAGAAATACAACTGTATAAAGCGCATTCAATTTTGTGCAGTAGTTTTTGCGTGATGCGCGTACAAACATACAGACAAACAGACAAAAATCATAAAATAAATCTTTTAGCTTCTATAGATTTTCTAGAGACTTCTAACATTATTTCTATTGATCTATTGAGTCGTAGCGACACATCGTCAGCCGGACACAATAGGTTTTTAATCATGTCTGACATACCAAGATTTGACTGATTAAATATCTCCAGATATCAACCAGTTACAATTTTATTATATGTATAGATTGTTGGCACATGAACAATATGCTTTATTGCCACGGCAAGTTACGTTATAATTTTGGAATACACGAATGGCGTAGCGGTTTAAGTGGTCGCCTCGCCTTTGCTACTGCGCCGAATGTTGTGGGTTCGACAACACACGGAACAAGTGTGGTCCACAAATAGTTGTTCCGTGTCTGCTCGTTTTAGTGTCATTTGATTTAATGTGTGTAAACTTTACAAACGAAACAGGCATTACTATTATTAGGGACACTGCCTACATTTTTTGTACTCTTACAGCACTATAAATACTTACTAATATTAATAAAATTTCCCGAAGTCGGTTTGTCTCTTATCGGCGTTAAGGAGACGCTGGGGGGCACCGCTTGTATGGCTGCCGAATGATACCACATGTTCGGCGAGCTTGGCACTATACTCAGGAACAGTAGGATTAGTAACCTGTGGTAATAAAAAATGTAAAGATAAATTAAAATTAAACTGCTTTATACCTACGGATTTTATCGCGTTGTTTATAAACACTTTTATAACATAACTAGCTGATACCTGCGACTTCGTTCGCGAGAAATTTGACAAAAAAAAATCGCACATCCCTTTTTTCCTAAAATAATATTAATAATATCCTCCAGACTGAATTTCGATCACAGCGGCCAATCTTAACGGAGGCAGGCCATCTACGCAGGAGATATTTTAGTGCACAACAACAAAACTTATGCGCAAACAGAAGTGCACTCTCTGTTCCCTTACTCTCATGATTCAATGGGACGGTAATCTGACACGACCGGAGAGAGATCAGACACAGGACCATCGGCTTTACGTGCTTTCCGAGGCACGGGGGTGTCTTACACCGCCAACTTCCTAACTCCGGGCTGGTATTGAGATTTCTTAAGGACAATGCGTTATTAGGTTTTCCTGTCAAGACATTTCGATAGCAGGAGGCTAGAACTGTGTAGACAAGCTAATTCCGTATCACGTAGGACCTAAAACCATTGCTGGTAAAAGTTGGTGTAATACACTTCGAAGCGGTAGTGAATGCAAGCGGTATGCATGAAGTCTTGTGTTCGATTCTCGAGCCATAGCGAAAGCGCTATTGGATTTTTTTCGAGAAATTCTAAGTAGCAGCACAGGTGTGAAATCTTGCTCGGTAGACTGCCATAAACTAACCTCTTTCGTGAGACCTAGAAGCCATTGCTGGCGAAATATGGGATATGGGTATTATCTGCTACAACACCAGGATGTAAGGTCTAAATTCTAAGGTGCTATCTCTGTAGGTATGGAAAGACCCGGGCCTCTACACAGGCCTTCCCTGGAAAATAACCCATATGACCCATATATAACCCATAATATGGGCTTAAGACTATATTGCACTAAATTTTGCCCACGGCTTCACTCGTAAAGAAGAAAGACAGAAAAAGAAGGCAAGATATCTTTATTGCTATACAGCTATCAGGTGGCCACAATGTGTATAAAGATAAAGAGAAATGATAATAATGAAAAGGAAGGAATTAAAAACACATTGACATAAAATATCCAATAAACATCAAGAGAATCAGGACTCCAGTTCAGCATTGCCTGGTTAGGTTAGGTTAGTAAAAGTACTTTTTCCTCCCTGAGGTTTGACCTGGGGGTGGCGGGCTTTGTGGGCCTGCCCGCCATCCATTCAGCACCAGGTCTGAGAGGCGGCGTGCGTGTTCCCACGCGCGCCTCTATGTCGAGTCCGTCTTCCCTCTAGGGGGAGACAGTAGGGTTTAAATTGAGAAGTGCCTAGGGTAGGTCTCTCGTGTAGTGACCTGCCGTTTCATACGGCGGGCCGAAACATCGGCGGGGTCGCGACCGCATGGTTTTGTCGAGGAACACCGTGGTAGGTTTAGTCGGTATTCCGGGAGGTCCTTTATCATTTCAACATCTTTCTTTTTGCCCGGTGAGTCCGACATACCCACTCCGCCCGCCCCCGCGGAGGGGGAGGCGTTAAAGTATTCCACAACGTTATAAAAAAAAAAGTGCTTTTTCCTGGATGAAAGGTACTCTATGTCCTTTTCTGTACCCCTGGACAACGCTTATGCAAAATTTCATGATAATCGGTTAAGTCGTTAAAGCGTGAACGCATAACAAACAAACAAACTCACATTCGCGTTTATAATATAAGTTAGCTTTAGGATATAGAATTTTTTCGCTTACCCGTGTAAAATTGACATTGTTTATGAAATCGTGTGTTGTCCGTACGGCCGCGACTGAAGATGGCAACAAATGAATGATGTTTACCATGCAACATGGTTTCCTTTAAGGATTGTTTGCGTTCGATATAGAGCTGATAATGCGATAAAAAGCAAAGTATTGTGAGTAAACCTATATGTGTGAGATTTTTGGACATTGATACTTAGTATCTACATCCTTACTTATATTATAAACACGAAAGTTTGTATGGATGTATTTCAAGCATAAACTACTCGACCGATTGCGATGAAACTTGGTATGTAGAATCCGGAGACCTGGATTCACACATAGGCTTTTTTATCCCGATATTCCCACGAGAACGGGACTTACGTGGGTGACACCGCGGGGAAAAACTAGTCGTAACTAATATTCTAAATGCGACTATGAGTTTGTTTGTTACGCTTTTAACTACTCGACCAAGCATCGTTGAATTTCGCATACACGTTGTCAGGGCAACAGAAAAGGACATAGGGTACCTTTTATCCAGAAAAAGTACTATTAAACCTAACCTAACCTACATTTAAGCGAGCGAAGCCGCGGGCAAAATCTAGTGATATTATTAATACGAAATTATGTTTGGTTGTTTGTTTGTTTGTTACGCTTTCACGCCTTAACAACTCGGTCAATCGACCGAATTTGACATTCACGGTCAGTCACAGTCAGGGGACAGAAAAGAGCGTTGCAGAGCATAGCGTGCTTTCATCCAGAAAAAAAGGACTGGTCCCGATGTGTAGAACTTATTCACAAAATCTACATTCATGCAAACGAAGCCACGTATAATCGAAACGGTGCCACATATCACCCAATAAAACACATACCTACTCTAAACAACATGTCGTTCCCTATCTATATCGTGTGAGCTCACTCTTCTAACTTCGGACACTTTTTCATGCGATTGAAATACAGTGAGGGCACATCTATGATGTAAATCTATCCGCATAACATTATCTTTTAACCGCCACACTAAGCATTCATCTTGTGTCACGGGAATCTTTACAAACATTCAAACAACGGACACAAAGAACTCGCAGAATTGGAACAACTATTTGTGGATCACACAAATTTTTGTCCCGGGTAGCAATCGAACCCACAACACTCAGCCCACTGAGGCAAAAGATCACATAAACCCCTAGACCATCCGTCTAAACCAAATATAATAATAATATTCTACCACATTCACACAACATCATCTAGCCCAAACTAAGCAGAGCTTGTACTATGGGTACTAGACAATGGATAAACATACAAATATACTTATTTTTTTGTAAATTCATACATATTATACATAGAAACCACCAGGCCAAGACAAACATCCATGTTCATGCACACAAATGTTTGACTTGTGCGGGAATCGAACCCGCAACCTCAGGCGTGGCAGTCGGTTACACTAACCACTACGCCATCGAGGCCGACGAATAACTACTTATAACACTCATAACCCAACACACTGCCAGTCAATTCGCCAGAGACTAAGTTTTGTCATTAAGCTCTTAGCCAATGAGACAAACAGCGCATAATTACGCCGCTAGATGACGCTACTTACCCTGGAGAGACATAGATCACGTCACGAATACCCACAGGGGTTATGATGGAGTGGTTCAGCTCTCTCGATTGGCTGCGATCCAAACAGGCTGTGCCAAAAACCGACACCTCTAAAATATTAGCTACTCGTAATACTGCACGATTTTCTACATCTATACAAATAAATAAAATTTAAGGGTTTGTAATGTCAAAATAACAGCTTTTTACTAAATGCATATGAAAGTATATACGGTACTAATAAAAATAAAACAATTTTTTTTTCAAATTTATTAATTTTTTCTGTCTGTTTCGGCTAATCTCTGAAACTGCTGAACCGATTTGGACGGGACCTCACTGGCAGATAGCTGATATTATAATTAACTTAGGCTACTTTTTAATAATTTTAGTAAAAAATAAGGTTGCCGCGATAAAAAAAATAATCTTTTTTGTTAAATTTTTGTGAACGAAGTCGCGGGTAACAGCTAGTAATTATATAATATCAGCCCTGTATTAAACTGTCCCACTGCTGGGCACGGGTCTCTTCTCAGTGTGAGAAGCGTTAGGCCATAGTCCACCACGCTGGCCCAGTGCGGGTTGGCAGACTTGACACATCTTCGAGAACATTATGAAGAATTCTTTATTATTCTTCTCTTGCTTTCTCACGACGTTTTCTTTCAGCGCCTAAATGCAGGTTAGGTTAGATAAGAAACAGTACTTTTTTTCTGGATGAAAGGTACCCTATGTCCTTTTTTGTTCCCCTGACATCGTGTATGCAAAATTTCATGATGATCGGTCGAGTATTTAAGACGTGACAGCATAATTAAACAATCTCTCATTTGCATATACCTATAATATTAGCTAGCGTGTTTCGTACACAATGATTGGATGTATGTTTGATTTGTAACTAATAAGCTGTCCCCACGTTTATATTGCTTGTGTGTTTATATTTATTAATTATAGAAATTATGGTCTATCTCTAATTAGAAGACGTTATCATGCTATATCAACAAACCTTAAAAAAGTTATATCCTGATAAAAATAGTTACGTGTAAAATTCAGGTAGCTAAAGATGACCTTTTTTATTTTTTACGTGGGGGGATGCAGTAACGTAGGTAAACCTCTCCGCGGGGGCGGCTGAAGGGGTTATGTCGGGCTCACCTGGGGAATGAAAGAAAACCCGGGTCCTACTGACTTTTTTTTTTTTTTTTTTTTTACGTGGGGGAATGCTTTGACGCATACCTCTCCGCGGGGTGACGGAGAGGCTATGTCGGGCTCACCGGGGAAAAGATACCCCGGTAATACCGACTAAACCTACCACGGTGTTCCTCGACATAACCATAGACGGCGAGGCCGCGCGAATCGCTTTCACATGCAATCGCGACCCCGCCGTGGTTTCGGCCCGCCGTGTGAAACGGCAGGCCACTGCGCGAAGTATATTTCCTCCGGTCCTACTGACTAAACCAACCACGGTTATCTATGGCGCGGGCTCCAGGATAGCTCGCGTATTTATCCTGTAGTAGTATTCACATTATTATGCAATAAAACGTGTTGACACGTGTAAAACAGCAGTAGCCGTATGGATAAAACATTAGACTTGCCAACGAGCGGTCGCTGGTTCATATACCACAAATTATACAACCGACTTCAACCCCCTCCTAGCACAAATATATAGCTTAACTAGAAGGGTTAATAAGAATGCCCAACCAAATTACTAGAAATGCAAAAAAATAGAACATTTAACCTCAACATAATTTTGCCACGTGTAGGTATCGAACACAAACCTCTCGGCGAATTGACAGGCAACCATTTAAACCACTTTGTCATCCATACAGTCAGCTGAGGCAAATTAAACGTAATTAAAATAATAAGCGGTATTAACCACTCTATAAATCTAGGTCATTGCATTACAGGAAACTCTGAAATCAGACGCCTTACAGACTTACTTAGTATTAACTGTATACGATGATAGCAAAATGGTTAAATTGCTGACATGCGATCGGATAGCCGCAGGTTCTAAAATTATTATCTAAGTTTAATAGTAAGTTGGCTTAACATAATATTGTCTTCTATTTACGCAAATATTATTCATTGAAATTAAACTGCTATATACGGATTTTATCGCGTTGTTTATTTGACACGTTATTACAAAATTTTGAAAATTGTTACACTACTACTACTATTAAACTTTACTAATTTTTAAGCTAATTAAATTATTATTAAACTATTTAGATTTAATCTATTTTTACACTTTCCCCGACGTTTCGGTTGCTTTTCAGCAGCCATGGTCACGGGGAGACTAAGATTTGAAAAGAAGAAGAGAGAAGAGAAGATAGTGTAAAAATAAATTAAATCTAAATAGTTTAATAATAATTTAATTAGCTTAAAAATTTGTAAAGTTTAATAGTAGTAGTAGTGTAACAATTTTCAAAATTTTGTAATATCGTGTCAAATAAACAACGCGATAAAATCCGTATATAGCAGTTTAATTTCAACGTTGGCTTAAGTTCAAATTCCTATGTAACTGAAACTACTATATACGGATATTTCTTGCGGTTTATTGCCAAAGACACTACTTAATTTAAACTATATTTATAACTTATAAATTGATATTTACAATTTTCATTGACGTTTCGGTTGCTTTTCAGTGGCTATGGTAACACGATATAAGCCAATTAGTTTTCAAAACAGTTTATAGTTGTGTTTTAAAAATAAACCACTTTTATAATTCGTATATATAGTAGATTAATTTGAATGGCTTAGTGATTAGTGTAACCGACTGCCACGCCTGAGGTCGCGGGTTCGATTCCCGCACAAGTAAAACATTTGTGTGCATGGACATGGATGTTTGTCTTGGTCTGGGTGTTTCTATGTATAATATGTATGTATTTACAAAAAAAAGTATATATATATGATTATCCATTGTCACTAGACAATGGTTAATCATATATGTATGTATACTAAGCAGAGCTTGTACTATGTGCTCTGCTTAGTTTGGGCTAGATGGCGTTGTGTGTATGTGGTAGAATATTATGTATAATATTGGCGTAAACTTAAGACAATATTAAGCAAATAACTAATATTTCTTTTTAACTTCTACAGCTAACCTTATCTTATCTTATGTGGGGGCCAGTCAGTGCAGACCGGCGACACTTCGACCCAGTGGGATCTTTTGTGTCGACACTCCCAATAACGACTGCCATAGATGTTCATGGCAGCCGGGATCGACGCGACGGCTTAACGTGCTCTCCGAGGCACGGAGCAGGCGATAATTGTCTATCAATACGCACATAATTTCGAAAAGTCATATAACTTTCGAAAGTCAGAGGTGCGCGACGTGGGTTCGAAACCGAGACCCTCTGCATTGCAGTCTGTTGGTCTCCCCACTGAGCTATCGCTGCTCAGTGGGGAGACCAACCTTAAATGGTTATTTATGTTAGGACTTAGGAGAGAGTTCACGTCTGCCGTGTACTTAATAGATGGGATTCGAATCCACGATACTTAGATCTTAAAGCGATACCTTAGGGTGTTACCAGACCAATCGATCGATCGTCGATCGACGGCATCGATCGACGTCGACTAATCCATTCTACCATCGATCGATGCCGTCGATCGACGATCGATCGATTGATCTGGTACTACGTACACTTAATTATTAGGGTACTGCCACTTCTAATATTTATATTATCCAATTCCATATATTCATAGTCTCCTTCCCATATCCTTGAGTGGGTAACTAGAGCGGTTTATATTCACTTTTCGACAACTATGTCTGAAAGTTTTAAGCTTTGGGTAGAAAGACTGACGTTCTGCTCAGTAGATATTATAGTGCACAAGTGTCTTCGCACTCTCTATTCCCTAACTCTCATGATCTGATGGAACGGCAATCTGACAAGACCGGAGAGAAATCAGGCAACGGCGGCAACGGCATAAGACACCGCCAACTTCCTAACTACGGGTTGCTATTGAGAATTTCTTGGTAGAAAAACGTAAAGACTTTTTGTTGGACCGGCCGGGATTCGAATCTGACAGCAGCAGCATACCTACATTACCGTTTCTTCACAGAGTCAATATGTTTTATAGAAAAACAACTTATTAGATTGTCCTAAACACACGTTACTTCAAGCGGTCTGAAACACGGTTTCCATGACAACAAACGAGTCGTTTTAGCCCCTTCGGTATCGTGTCTCCCCTGATGGCCCTCCTTGGGGAGCTACGACCAGTTAAATATCGATATATTTTTATAATATGGAATAACAAAAAATTGTATCAAATATTAACTCTCCCTTGGTAAAATGATTCGTTTCTGGTATATGCTCCGGACTTACCTCACTTGATCTGAGCCGTGCGAATACAGTTAACGGACATAAGAACACCCAAACCCGGAACTATAATCTGTGGATCTCTTTAAATCGTATCGTGTGAAATTCGAATCTACTACAGCGAGAAGAACAGAAGCGACCGCTTGCCTGTTGCGCCAACCATGCATTTGCATTGTATGTAGCTTTTTATAATGACTTCTCTTGCACTGGGAATAATTCCTGTATCGCGGGGGACTTTACAGACAGACAAACAAAGGACACAAAGAATACTCAAACACGAAAAAACTATTTGTGGATCACACAATTTTATGTCCCGTAAACCCACAACACTCGGCGCAGTGGCACTGGTGAGCCGACCACTTAAACCACTATGCCATCCATACAGCCAACTATGTTTTTACATAGCTAATATTTTCTTGTATATTTCAGGGCTGGTGAAACTAGGCGTGCATTGCGTCACAGGAAAGAAAGTGGCGATCAAGATAATCAACAGAGAAAAACTCAGCGAAAGTGTTTTAATGAAGGTAACTCAACATTTAAACTATTTATACCATCCCAAACATATACACTAAAATATAAATAAACATAGTCTATGTAGAAGAACGTAGTATGATGTCCCTCCAAAACACAGGGAAGATCCTCCGACCAGGCTGGGTGATCGTGTTTGGCGGGCCGCGGCCCGACGGATGATATCGGGAACTTGTATACAGCGTGTAACAGAAAGGTCATATTTAAATGTCATATAATATAGCCCCTCTACAATGGAAAACCGCGAAAAATAAATCCTTATACGTTATCTTCACTAAGATATAGCGTTTTCTTTATTTACCGACTTATCAATATCAAACAGTGTATTCGATGCTTAAACAAGACTTAAAGCTGACTCAAGTCAAAAGGCTCTTTTTAACTCAATTAATGCCTTTGTTTCGATATTTTAACAATAAATTTTGCTCTTGGGTTAACGCATTTAGGTTGTTTATCAGATATACATTAAGGTCCTAAAATATGACTACACCTTTCTGTTACACGCTGTATATAGTAACTCGCAGTGTGAACTTCGCTTGCGCGATTGAGGACTATATGGCGAAATGTGTCATTGTGTACAGCGCCATCTATCGACATTTGCGACCAATAATCCAACTTAGCTACGTTGTGCATAACAGCATAGCACTGATTTTCAGCTGGCCCTGACAAAGAATCCTGAGAGCTCTCCATAAAGTTCTCAGTTTCAGAAGTCTGTCAACCTGCTCAGGGCGAGCGTCATGGACTTTACCCTTCTCACGCTGTGAAGAGGCCTCCGCCTTGCTGTCAGGCAGTTTATATACAAGGCTGATATCATTATTATTTTATTTTTACAACGGACACAAAGAACACCCAGACTCGGCACGACCATTTGTGAATCACACAAATTTTTGTCCCGTATGGGATTCGAACAGTCAAATTCATATTGTATTATCAACACAATGTTATTAACTTCTACTGACAAATGAACTTCTGAATTAAAAACTAATTTAGCAACAGTGAAGTCATAGTCAAAAATCATTTATTAATTTATGTCATGATATAACACTTTTGAATGTCAGAGTTTACTACTACAGCCAATTAACTAAGTCCCTTGTTATGAGTTTCATTATATGTAGGTACACGTGATTGAAGCCTGGTTCAGTTTACAGCTCAGCAAAATGCTATTGTGGTTTCCTGTTAGAAATTCTTAGTAGGTACTAGGCACGTGTATAATAATATCATTGGTACTAATACAACCTCTTTCTATTTTCCAGGTGGAGAGGGAAATAGCAATTATGAAATTGATAGAACACCCCCACGTTTTAGGTCTGTCCGACGTTTACGAAAATAAGAAATATTTGTAAGTATATCTTTTTCTATTTACAAGCTTTAATTCAAAGAATAATAATTTATGGATAACACAAATAATGCTGGATAGTGTTGACACGACCGCTTGCCCGGTAACGCCATCGTGCCATCATTTTAGATCCAGAAGGTATTAGGAGTGGAGATTTGGTTATGTGAGCTTGTTATGTACTTGTTAAACGCATACTTCTATAACTATACGATAGATGACGTATAGCATCACCTTAGATGCAAAACACTGAAGCAAATTTCAAGCCAATTGACGTAGGACCATAAAAATGAATAGCTCAGTTGGTAGAACGACAATACGGTTTATCAAGACCGAGATTTTGATCCTGCTTAACAGATTGTCTTTTTCCTCTGTTATAATTTACATTCTACCTTACCTCATAAATGCTGTGGAGAACACGGTCTGATGTCCCTCCAACACAAAGGGAGGATACCCCGACCCAGACTGTTGATGTCGGGAACTTGTATGTATACTTAGTCGATGTGTAAACTTCACCTGCCTGATTCAGGATTCTTTGGCGAGCGAGATTATAGGCGCCTATTGTGTACAGCGCCATCTGTTGTCTATTAACGACACTTTTTCGTCTGTGTAGTGTCGCTACAATGCTTACCAAATAAATCTAAAATATACTAGAATTCATATGATATAGATGTGCATAGATGGCTTGCCTCTGTTAATATTGGTCGCCGTGACCGAAATTTGGAGGACATCATATCTTTACCTTCACATTGTTTCCTACTAACACGTAGAATTATCTCCATTTCCAGATATTTAGTGTTAGAGCATGTGAGCGGCGGCGAGCTGTTCGATTACCTGGTGAAGAAGGGCCGGCTGACGCCCAAGGAGGCGCGCCGGTTCTTTAGACAGATCATCTCTGCGCTCGACTTCTGCCACAGTCATTCTATATGGTCAGTATTTACTCAATAATAACATAATGTCAATATCCTTATTTTCGCCTAAAAATACAACTCCTACGCAATCATTACTGTGTCATGACTTTTCGAAATTATCTGCATATTGATTGACAATTATCGCCTGCTCCGTGCCTCGGAGAGCACGTTAAGGCGTCGGTCCCGGCTGCCATGAACATCTATGGCAGTTGTTATTGGGAAAGTCAGTACCCTCTAATATCCTGACTCTGGTCTAGCCTTAGGGTATCGTTAGCCTTTGGGTTGCGGAGGTCAGGTGGCAGTCACTCTGTGTAAAAACTGATATCCAGTCAAATCCGGTTAGACTAAAACAGCCGACCCCAAGTGACTTGGGAATAGTTAGGAATAATAAAGGCTAGGGAGAAGAAGAAGTCTAACGTCCATTTCTCCAAACGGGTAGGCAATGTTATTGGGCAAAGTGTTACTGGGCTATCCTGTTATGATATTCTCAGTAGCAACATTGAGTCAAGCACGGTGACCGGTAGGCAAGGGGCTCCCGCTCCATTATGTGGGCCCTAAAACTATATTTGGCGAAATGTGGATGTGATACATTTCTGCCCACCCCTTCAGGGTTATAGGCGTGACACTGTCATTACAACATGTACATATTTTGATTTTACTTTATAAAAATACAACCCCTTTATAAACATTCAAACAACGGACGCAATAAGCATTTATAAGCTCACGCGTTAACTAATTTACATAATATCATCATGAAATTTTGTATACACGTCATATATCATATATCTAAAACCCATGACATTGACGTTAGTGAACCCTTACGTAGGTAAATTCAAGAAGCAGTTAAATGAATTTCTTTTATCATCTTGCCTTAATATGTCTGATTTGTTTGTTCATATGTACCTATTGCACTTTATATCTGTTTTGGTTATGAACCACATTATATTTTAAATTGTTTTACCTTTTAATCTTAGTTATTAATTTGCCTTTTATTGCATGCTGTGGTCTCCTATAATTGAAGGGGTACACATTCATAATACTTATGTGAAAAATTATGTGTAAATTGCAGTGTATATTCTTTGCTGAAGATCCAAAAAAAAAAAAACAAACCAAAAAAATTATATATGTAACCTACCTTTAATCCGGAAAAAAACTAGAGTTTCCGAGCGAGCGAAATCGCGGGCAAAAGCTATTATTATATAATTTTTATCATCTTAATTGGTTAAAATTACTGATATTCTAAACCTTTGACATCAAATTCTTTGTAATTTTTACCACTATCCACTAATACCTACCAATGTTCTCGTTGCAGCCACCGTGACCTGAAGCCAGAGAACCTTCTTCTGGACGAGAGGAACAACATAAAAATAGCTGACTTTGGTATGGCGTCTCTTCAGCCCGCGGGGTCTATGCTTGAGACCTCTTGTGGGAGCCCACATTACGCCTGTCCAGAAGTCATCAGGGTATGTACCATAAGCTAAGATCAGCCATATTCCTCCTATTTGTATTCCTGCTTTTTTCTGCAATATTGGTTGTGTTTCCATCTTAGAACATAGGTACATGATTAAATAGACTGCCATCCTAGAGTCGCCAGAACTACGTCATTTTAGTAACTGCATCAAAATTTTTACAATAAATATTTTATGGGTAGGTGACGACGACGTCTACGACCTCCAAAATACTATGGTACATGAATACATAGCGTCACGTTTTTTCCCCCGTAGGGGAAGGCAGTGGTGTATTTGTCAGTAATACTTTAAGCTCCCACATAATAGGGAACGGATTTATTGCCATTTGATTCACGAACACAGTTCAAAACTCCATGAGTATTTCTGTCAAAAATTCTTAATGGAAGTATTATTAAGATGTTTTGACAGAAATGCTCAATAACGCGTTGTTAGACTCAGAAATCGAAACCGAGACCACAAGCATAGCGCACTCACTACCACTGCGCCACAGGGACAGACAGATGATATAATAATCTAATAATAACGGATACACCAGCTCATATTGACTACCATATGAATAGATACAATAAGTCGTTGAAAGAGCGACGATTGCGTCGCCCCTTAAACCTAAATTGCGTATTTCCTGCGCTCTAATACATTTAATTTGATAAACTGTTTAAGAAAGGGATACAGAAACGACCGTTAAAATATCTGAAAACAAATTCTGTTAATAAAAACTGTTCAATATGGAGTCCCGATATAATCTCAGCCGCTGCATCGCGCAATGTATTGTGCGTTCGAATCCCACACAGGACAATTAATTGTGAACGTTTGTGTTCGTTAATTGTATGATTGAATAGGCCTCTACGATATAGGGCTTAATCCTAACTATAATATTATAAATGTTAATGTGAGTTATTTACGCTTTCACGCCCTAACTACTGAACAGATCATCATGAAATTTTGTATACACGTTGTCATTGTGCAGAAAAGGGCATAGGGTACTTTTCATCCATCCAACCTAAATTTATGCTAGCGGAGTCGCTCGCAAAAGCTAGTACCTAATAATTAGCAGCCTGCATTTGTCCTTTTGAACAAATAACTTTTAAAGAAATATTTTAATTAATATACGATTCGCGCGGCAAGCAGTGCTATTGGGCTTTTCCTATAGGAAGTTCTCTGATAGTAACACGGAGTTAATATGACCAGTTGACGACAGAAGGCTCGTCCCTTATTGCGTAGGACATCAAAACATAAATATGGGTGTAATATACTCATACCAATCCGTCCATAGATATAGGGCTGAAGGTGGGCACTCTGTCAAAAATGCCAGTAGCAGACCGGAGTCTGGAACTGTGCCTGGTAGACGTCAATTAAATAGGCCCTATTACGTTGGACCTAAAACCACAGTTTGCGAAATGTGGGTGCAATTTATCTCTGCCTACCCTTTTGAGAATATAGTCGTAACAGTAACAATAATTGATATTAAAGTACTCTATACAGATTCTATCGGGATGTTTATTTTCAAAAACATTATTTTCACATAATTTTGAAACTATAAATTACTATTGTTAAACACTGTTACTAGTTACTTTTATTTAAGTAAGCTATTTAAATTATAAAAGCTATTATATTCACCTCTCCGTGAAGATGACTGCCGAAAAGCAACCGAAACGTCGGGGAAAGTGTAAACTAAAATCTAAATAGATTTTATAATTGAAATAGCTTAAATAGAAGCAAATAGTAAATAATAACTGTGTCTAACAATAGCAGTTTAAAGTTAAAAAATTATGTAACAAGTGTTTTTAAAAATAAACAACGCGATAATACCGTAAATACTAATTAAATTTCAATGTATAATATTCGTGTAAACGTGAGACAATACTGATGCATGATGTGTGTATTACATAACGGGAAAAAAAAACAACTCATATTAGAGGAAACGTATTTTAATACAATCCCAAAGAGGCAAAGTTATAATACACAATTAACAACTAAATCATACTAAAGTATACAAAATTAAGTGTTAATATATACCCATATCCACATAATTATAATTAAGTACGAGTGACGCAGACAAGTTGTCTCAATTGTGAGTAATCAGCTTAATAGGTAGGCCTGTTAAATTGCGGGTAGTTATGAATCAGTAAACAAAATTATACAATTGAGCTTTAAACTAGATGTTTGATAGCATTTCGTTTATGTAGTAAGCATTTCATGCTTTTATCTGTTATTTTCTTTATAAGGATTATTCGAATTCGCACGAATATCGGAGTTGTTTAAGTGGTCATTATCAGACTAACTTATTCTATTTCAAGACTGTCTTTATATATGATATACAGTATAATAATCAACGGAAGGCGTTCTCTTAAACGTGTTAATTTTGTTAAAAAATAGTTCTGATAATCACAGTTTAAAATCCTAACTAAAATTATGATTAATGAGAATGCGAGTTTGAAATTACGCCCTACTCGACTGATCACCATGAAATTTCGCATACACGTTGTTAGGAATACAAAAAAAGACATAGGGTACCTTTCATCTACAAAAAGGACTGTTTCCGAGGGATACCTAGTCATTAGTAAATCTAAAAATACTGCGATAGAAAATAAGTGTATGAAGTCCAAACATGAAAATAAAATGAATTCGAAACGCCTTACTTATAACCAAAATAGTAACTGCATAAAAAATTGTAGTTAAAATATGTAAAGAATGTTTATTTTACGTTTTTTTTTTTGTAGGTAGTTATGTATTTTTTTAAATCTATAAGCATGTATGGTTTTCGTGGGATCATCCTTTTTTTGTTGGTTTATAATATGTTTTTATATTATAGATATACTTATTCATTTCTTGTTTGGTATTTTTATTTTATTAGTATAAGTCTTAGCACATCTTTTACATTGAGTAAGTGTACTCGATATTTCACATTTTTCGCCTTGAGTTGCATTGGCCCGCTTGCGACCTGAACCAATTGGTTTTATAGTAACGAGCCCGTTCGTCCCTCAAGGTTCGCCCCCTGGTAGGTATTTGTTAGGTTTCTTCTTAAAATCCACCCAAAAATAGGAACCCGCGAAGTGGGGCTTCGTCTTTCACCGTTTTTCGGGGCGAAAGTCAAGGAACGTACGGGCTCGTAGCCGTTTTTATATTAGGTATGTCTGGCATTCCAACAATTGACATATTAATATGGAACAAGTTCTTGTTGTTAATTGTACAAATTTGTAGACTCTGTGCTACTGATAATTTCCTATTAGACAAACTCAACAAACATTTGTCTTGACCAAGGAATCAAACCCGGTACCTCTCGACCGACTAAGCGTGACCGCAACTTTATGCCACGCTGCGAAGAAATCTAAATGATACTTCATTAATCAAAATCAACTTTTATTAAACCCACCAAATCACCAATCAATCAAATAAATCAATCCATGTTGTTTATAAACATATGATTAAATACCAAAAAGATCCAAAACACAAATTTAATTATATTACCGAGTTTACCACTAATTCAATAGACCGGATTTGAACCCATGACCCTATTGTAACAATCAGTTAAATAACAAAGGAGACTCCCTACTATGAGGGTATTAAAATCAATTGGAGTCATTGTGTGGACTCCGGCAGTTTTTTTATGTAATGGTCCTAGAAATACCAGAAGTAAAAATAATCTATAAGCACTAATATTATAAAGAGGAAACATTTGTTTTTTGTTTGTAATGACAAACTCAAAAACTACTAGACCGATTTTAATAATTCTTTCATTATTAGAAAGCTTTTTTTATCCAGGCGTAACATAGGCTATATAACATCACGCTACGAGCCGCGGGAGCGCAGCAGTAATCATAAACGCAGGTAATATTGCGCAAGACAGCTAGTAGTATCATAAAGGCGAAAGTATTTCTGTTTATTTGTCGACTTTGACGACTATACGACTAAACAAATTTTAGTAAATTTGATCTGGTGAGGAGATAGATTATATCCTGAGGAAGTCTTAATTTACCTTTTATGCCGGTATGTGTTCCTGTGCGATCCACGCGCCCAAAATCGCAGAAAGAAGTAATCATATTATTAACTAGCTTTTGCTCGCGGTTTCGCTCGCGTATTATAAAGAATTTTAGAATCGGTAGTGTAGTTTTTGAGTTAAACCCTTAAAGAGAAACAAACTGAAAATCAAGTCTTTCCTCTTTATAATACCAGTATAGATTTAAAAGTTTGTAAATATGTTTATGATTGTTGCGCAATCACACATATCTAATCGGATTTGGGTGAATCTTGGCAAATAGATAGACCATGTCCAATTACCATTTAGGATACTTTTATCTCAGAAGAAGCTTTATTCTGATACAAGAGATACCTCTACGATTGTTGTCGTAATCGAGAGAGTTAAGAGACCTCATACAATACAACTCATCTGCGTATTTAATTAAGACTAGTAATGTCAGATCTACACTATTATATCATAGACAAACTTAATCCAACATCGTTATAAAAACATCAACAATACTACAAAAAGTACTTTGAACCAAATATTTAAATCATAGATGCGCCCTACTACGTTTAAATATGGTCACCTATCTGGACGTGATGTTGTCATCCGACACACAATGCCAACATGAGATCTTAATTATTATAAATAAAGTATTATCACTTATCACACTCACTCATATTGAAAATTGTACACTGTCGTTCTCTATGTAATATGTGAGCTCACTCTTCTTATCGTCACAATGTTTCGTGTGATCTATGTACGGTGAGGGTACATCTATGATTTCAATATTTGATTTTAACAATTAAGTCACAGTATATCTAACGCTTATCCATTGTAAAGGAGCATACGCAAATTATGTAACGCAATTTTGACAGGAATTAGTCAGTCCAAATACAACGATCCTCGTGCGCGTTTTAGTTGTATTTAAGTAATGTTACGAAACTCGGAACAAATATTCCGAAAAAAAATTTTGTCGTTAAGAAGTCTCCACTTTTTGTCTCTGTTCTTTGAACTTTAGGTACATCAGCTCAACCTATTCCGATCACTGATAATAATAATTGCGCAGGAAATATTATAGTGCACAAGTGTGTGCGCAAACACAAGTGCACTCTCTGTTACCTAATTATTATAATCTGATAGGATAGCAATCCGACGCGACTGGAGAGAGATCAGGCGCAGGATCAACGACTTTACGTGCTCTTCGTGACACGGAGATGTCTAAAACCGTCAAGTTCTTAACTTTGGGCTTTTATTGAGATTTCTTAGCACGAAAACATTTTTGTTGGCCCGTGACAATGTGACGTGATAAGATATGAATACCTTTTAAATTCCATTAACTCAAAATCAAAAATAAAAACCGTTAGATATTTATCTTGTCTTATAATAAAACCCTAGAAAGGCAACAGCTCATACATGAGGGTACGAAAGCAAAGATTTTCGTTACGTAATTTGTGCACGCACCCTAATGATCGCAATGTACCATCGAGCGATGTTTGCAGGGTACAAATATACCAGCGATGTTTGCAGGGTACAAATATACCAACTAACCGTTGGATTAGCCGGTACCTTACTTCACTTGCCAATGATGGTTAATACTGTATGAATTAGCATAGTAGACTGTGACTACACTATTTATAACTGCCTAAAGGTATTTTACATAATATGCTTCACAGCTCACTTCACTAGGCTACATTCCTTCATCATGTGCTATATAGCTCACTTTACAAAGAGTACATTCCTGCCTAAATCTTTTAGGATACAACTTCTCTTCTCTTCTAATATTATTGTACCAATTGAATGCGAGTATACATACTAAATATATATTTGATTTCATTGACTTTTTGTATTTTATATTCATACAATGTCTTTAAAATGCTGTTAGGTTATTGCAAGTATGTTTAATTATGATATATAATTAATATAAACTTGTATACAAGGATCACACTTTTATACATTACACAGGGGACATAGTCTAAATATCTTTTACATGTCTTTACTGAATTTTTTTAGAATCAGTAACCAAAGTATTTTCTTTAATTAATTTTATTATTATGTATAAACTTAATCAAATTAAACAAATCAAATCAAAAATATCTTCAAGCTTTGTAATCCATTTAAGGTAGTAAACTGTTTATATTTTTTTAAGTTTAAAATATAACTATCTATTTAAATCCATGGTCTACGCATTTTGAAAACAATTATGATATTGGTATCTATAGAAAATTTGTGTTAAATTATTTTATATCATGGTTTGCTTTCTGGAGAACTAAATTATTGCGCTGAATGCTTATACTAGATAAGCACAATTATACTAATTTATGACCTTATTAATACAATTTTGTCATATTATTACTGACTGAAAATAAACTATATTTCGTATTTAATATAGGTACTAATGTTTTTTAAATGCTTTAAATCCTAAACTTAAATATTATTTGCAATGTCAATGAAATCAACTACTGAAATAATAAAAAATGTTATGTCTTACAGTGAGCAATTTTTTATTCTAATCACAGTCAAGTATGTCTTTAAACAAAAAAATCACAAGCCATTACTGTATGCTAGCATGAATTACAAAAAAAAATATCTGGAAATATCTACACCTAGAAATTTTAACATACATAATAATATCATATATTATTTTTTTTGTAATTAATACCAATGTTTTAAATATTTAGCCAAGACAAAATAACTAATGGATTAGCAGCTAAATGTGTGTTTCTTTATAATAGTGTATGCTGAAAACAAATGTGTGAATAACCCATATGTAAGACATTTCTGCAGATGAAAGGTTATTAGTTAATACAGAATTTGAACATAATTAGGTATATATATACAAACTAACTTTAAAAGGCAAGTTTTCTTATCTGTTTTATTTATAATGGCATATTGTGTTACTGGAATTATTTCTGTGTAACATAAGAACAATATTTGTGTTGTTTTAGTGTTTGTAAAGACTCAAATGCTGGGCAAGTGCTTATGGACCATATAAACTATTGTGCTCTGTAATGATCTATCAACAATAGTGCTATATAATTATATGTAAACAACTTTAACCAAGAGCAATGCATTATGATATAATTAAGTCCAATAATAATGAATATACATATATTATATTAATGAACAATTGAATGGTCAATTGTCTTGTACAAGATAAAACAGCTTTGTAATCCATAATACCTGTTCCTAGTCAGGTTGATCATTATATCCATTGTCTCCTGATATGTAGGAATTATTCATAGTATTGTAATTGCCATTAACAAAAATTAAGAACAAACAAAGTAACTGTACTTTTTCATGAAATAGGCAAAGGCCATTTACGCCTAAAGCCTTTAAACAAAATTAAATTAATATTTTACAATTATTAAGTTATTCAAAAAGCTTATCAAAATTCTTTGTGCATATATACCTCTTTACATACAAACATAAATTTTCAACATACAAATTGTATATCCACATTAAACATAAGTATTTAACTATAATTAGCAAACTTAACAAATACATACATACATCTTCATTCAATCGTCATCCACCCTCTGTTTCTTACTTGTATTTGACGGAGTCTGCGGTGGTGAACAGCCAGTATCCCTACGCTTACCGGAATGCCTTGCACAGGCTGTCCCAGACGTGCGATGAGAGTGAGAATGGGATGATTCCCTTGTAGGCGAAAACTGTTTCAGCATTTCCACATCATTGAAAATAACTTGGGCTCCTCCACCGCAAGTTGGTACAACGTCACCTTTATACAACTTGGTTTCCAATTCCCCATCCGTGTCTTGCTCTTGAGATATTAAGCAGTACTTCGAGGTCTTTGAATTGGCAATGTCTTTTACGCTGGTTAACTTGTTAACTACTTTGCTGTTGTGAATATTTGGCTTCATGACTGTGCCCATGGGAACGATTTTGTTGGGAGCATGTTCAACCCAGCCTCGGCCATCTGCGGATAGTGAGCGTCGATGTCTGGGATTAGCGATAGCTACTCCACGGCGGGATGAAGCTGGGGTGTCTCTTGTCTCTCTAGTTTCTCTCGTTTGTGGAGCTGAACTGAATGGAGTCAATAAATGTGCAGGCAAAGCCCTAGGAGTCGATCCTGGTGTGAATTCCCTTCCACCACTTGTTTGAGCAGCCACTTCTCCTGTAGTTTTCTGATAAACTTCAATGTTGTCCCCTCTGTCTGCATTCAATACTTCAGCAATAATCTTAAGACGGTTTTCTTTTTCTTCAATAGCATTTCTAAGTCTTTCCTTCTCACAGTTGATTTCTTTAGCTTTCTCATGTTCTGCAGCTATTTTGTGGTTGTATTTCTTCTCAAGAATCTTCTTCTGTTTTTCTTTATCGAATTTGTTTTGATTAAGTAGTTGGTCTTTTTCTTGAAGTTCCCGCTTTAAAGAAGATGTATACTCGGTCATCTCTGCCAGTTTTCTTTGGTGAGTGAGTGCATTGTTCTCTGTAGTTGTCAGACGTTCTTCTAAAGCTCTAACTCTACGTTCTGCGGCGGCCAGCTGTCCTCTTAATGAACGGTTTTCACTTCTAACTTCCATTGAATCTTTCTCCAGATCTAGTAAAGCTGAACGTAGCCTCTCATCTTTTATTGCTTTGCTTCTCTTTAGAGTTTCTCTTCTACCTATTCTCATTTCTAAATGTGCCATTAGCTCTTTGATAATGTGAGTTGCTTGGGAACTATTTAGTTCAAGACTTGGGAAGTCAGGTCCCAGACTGTACACAAGACCTAGGTCCATTTCTAGGTCTTTAGCTTCTGGTCTCACTAAGTTATCTCTGGCTGTTGTAAATAGTCTGTTAGCCTTACGTCTGCCTGAAGCTAACCCAATTGTAGCGGCAACATCAATAACTTGCGGTTTAGCTACTTCAACTTCAGCAGCCATCTCTGCAAACCGCATAACTTGGAGTGTCTCATCATAGTCTTCCGCTCTTGGATTTGCACAAACTACCATACGAACTTGCCCTTCCCCTTCAAAGAAATTCTTAAACAGATGCGTAATTTTAGATTCTCTGTAGGGCACCATGTTGTTTGCTCCATTAGCCTGGTTCTCCCGCAATGCTTCCAGACAAGTACGAAGTGTCATTAGTGATTTGTTAATGTTACCTGCTTCTCGGAGCCTTTGGCCGGTATTCTTCGTTCTATTAGTGCGCTCACTGCCTGCTAAATCCACTAAACTTAGCTGACTGATGTTAAGGAACTTCTTATTTTGTATAACAGCCTCTCCCATCTCATCGACCGGTGCCTGCACCAACCTTATAGTAAAAATAGAATGGCTTCTACTCGATTCAGCATTTAAATTAGTATGGGCCATACGCTTACGCTTCAAGCCTAAATAGAAAGCCTCAAATGCCTCCTCTGCTGACTTAATTTCAACCTCAGTCACTCCGTGGACATACATATTGTGGGCAGCATCTTCTCTAATGATTTTGACTGGTAGATTACGACTAATTGGTGGCCCGTCTTCAAGTAAATCAAACACACTGTTGTTGTAAATCTCTACATACGTAACAAATACTGCATATTGATTATCCTCATTAATACCTTCGATTTTTGTAACATCGGAAGAGGACATCGCCAAATCTGGGTTAGAGTTGTTTTTCCTACCACTTTTGAATTTGTGGAGCTCCTGTTGGCGTTCCAACATGGCTTCAGCCTCAGTTTGAATGTCGAACATATTCATTTTATCAGGTTTGAATATGTATTTGTGAGCTTGAAAATCGTTTATAGTTTTAAAGATTATGTTCAAAGCGCGTGGTAATATTCCACAATTCATTGGCTCACCCGTCATTGTGAAGGTTTTACCGCTGCCAGTGACACCATAAGTAAATAATAAACCATTTTTACCTTTTATTAGGCCGTCTACGATCGGTAAAGCAACTTTATCGAAGACTTCTTGTTGTGATGTTTCCGGCGGGAAAACCTCTTTGAAAGTATACTTCATAGTCTTCGCATTCTCGTTTCTGTAGCTTATAGCGGTCGCTGGAGGAGTTAAAAGTACTGTAGTGGGCGAAATTATCTTCACACAGGGTGCATCTGAGTCCCTTTGCATAGGACGCAATCGGCAATATACTTGTACTGGATCTCGGTCGCCAACAAGATTTTGTTTACTTCTAGCAGGCGTTCGCATTTCGTTTAGTCTCTGTTTCGACTTAGCCGACTTCATTTTTTACGTATTTCGATAACACAAACACTACCTATCACAAACTAATATTTTCAACGGATTGATGAAATCAAAGCAACGGTCGTTCATGAATTTATGAATTATCAATATGTTACAAACATTTCAATGATTAAATTGCGACTTTCGTTGTCTCTTTCGAATTAACAGTAACTATATAGCTTTATCTCAGGTTACGGTTGACAGCGTAAAGCGTCAGTATTCGGTCGGATAATACTTGTCCGTTGGCTGGACGACTTGACGTAACATGTGACAATGTTGCCACAGCATTTTTGCAGATTGCCGTGAACTAAAGAATAAACGTTAATATCTTAAATTTTACATTTAATATATTTAATGGTAATGTATAAAAAAGAAATATGTTATTTATATTTATCGTGTGGTAACATTCAGCACAATATTCAGATTAAGTTTAGCATAATATTATTATATTATAAATTATTTCTATTTGACGTTTATAAATGATTACCTTGAAGAGTAAGCAAGAAAACAAATTAATTATTTATCTATATCTATACTAATATTAAAAAAGGAATTATTGAAATAAATAAAAAACTACTCAAGATTCTTTTACTATTAGAAAATAACTTAGACTGTGTTCCTTTTACAAAAAAGGTACTTGTATTACCATAACCTAACCTACTTTTAAGGGAACAACAGGCAAAAGCTGGTCTTCTATAATATAATATTCTACCACATACCGTAATAATACATCCGCTTTTGTAATCTAAGTATAATTCAGCAAAATTAAGATGAGTTATTAATAGTACTTTTAAATTGCTAAATGTTTAGAAGAAATAGATTTCAGACAATCTTTCAGTAGCACGCAATATATATATTTATTAAATAACTTAGATATAAATAACATATTTGACAAATAAAACAAAGTGTATATATAAGTGTCGTAATGACTTTGAAACTTTCGCGTTGCATGATATATGTATATATAATATGTAACGGGTATTAACGCGATCATGCATAATGTTTACCTTTTTTATGCTTGACGTTTCGACCAGGTTACACCGGCCGTGGTCACAAGCTGATTGGTGCTGCGATGTCATGTCTCCGTTTGTGAGGCAGAAGAATCTTGATTCACCCTCACTTTTGGCATATTTTTATTTGTCCATGTACCGTCACAAACGTATATTATTATATATAATTAACGTACCGTAACGTATATTATATATATATATATATATATATAATTGTCGTAGTTACAAACACTTTTTTAAGATAAAAGATAATGCAAGTATCACTTAAGATAATTCTTGTGTTAATATTAGAGCATCACAAGTATTAATATAATACATATATTTCATATCACGGCAGTATACCTAATTCTTAATTTCCCCAAATCCCAAAACAATCTTATTATGCTGGTATTATTATTTTAAAACTGCGGATGGCACTCATGACGTTTCGTTTCACGGGTAAATAAACTTTGAAATAAAATGACCCACTTTACTATTTATTGAAATAAATAAATATGTTTATCATAAATAAGGAAATAATTATAAATAAACCAAATTGCGATCGTAGCTATTTACATCAAATGTGATAATGTTATTATTTCAGGGTGAAAAATACGATGGACGTCGTGCCGACGTGTGGTCATGTGGGGTAATTTTGTACGCGCTGCTGGTCGGTGCTTTGCCCTTCGACGATGATAATTTACGTCAATTACTTGAAAAGGTAATAAATAGTTCAACTGTTTATCAATATTTTATCAAACACTGTTTACTTTTGAAATAAAAAGTGGTTAAAGCGACATCTAGTTAATTAAACCAACATAATTCGTATGTGATAATTTATAGTTAATTATAATTTAGAAATTGTAATCATTAACATTTCTTTAATAATGTAGTATCCGTGTAATAGTTACGACTAGTCAAAATTTAAAGTGTAAACCACTCATTTATAAAAAGTATTGTAGACATTTTTAGTTCAATAAATGTCTACAAGATGGCATTATATTCAATTTCGATATTTTGTTTTATTTGCTGTTATAGGTGAAACGAGGCGTGTTCCATGTACCACACTTTGTTCCACCAGACTGTCAGCAACTGTTGCGAGGGATGATCGAGGTCAACCCTGAAAAAAGGATGACGGTAAGTTTGTATTTCAGAAAGTAAACAAAAATATTATAGCTTGTGCATGCCTTTTACCACTAGATGACATTAAAGCACGCCATATCAAGAACGTAAGGAAATCGGCATCTACATTTTATTTTATTTATTTAGGTACATATAAATAAGCAAACACAAAATATTATAGTGTCTTGTTATTACCATACAATCTGTCTCAGGACAAATTCTTTAATATCATTCGTGAATATGAACATCTTAATTCTTTATTATGATTATGATAACGTTTGTTGCGTGCAGCTAGAGTTTTAAGATTTGTGAAGTCCCAGGAAACGCCACCCGCACTTACACGATTAATTATAATAATAATATTCTATCACATACACACAACACCATCTAGACCAAACTAAGCAATGGTTGTAATATGGATACAGATTATTATTTATTTATTTATTTATTTATTAAGGTTTACTCATTGCACATACATACATGTTACAATAAAATATTTTAGAATTGGTACATATAATCTCATGCATATGCCTTCTATGAGTTAACACAACATTGTCATATCGCACTCTTAATAAAACAGCGACTTAACTCGAAATTTGAAAGTAAAGCAATTTGAACTCTAATTGTATATGTTAAATTCTAATATTATATTTGTGTTAAATCATTGCAATAGAGTTCAAATTTGTTTAATCCAAAATACTGAGATAAGTCTCTGTTTTATTAAGAGTGCGATATATACTTCTCAATAAGACATGCTACTTAATTGAGATAAACTTCTATATTAAAAACAGAATTTAAACTAAACTAGAATTCAAATAATTATTACGGATAAAAAGAAAATATAAAAAGCAGCTTACATTTACAATTATTTCTAACGAGATGTAGGTACTTAGGGATTTCAAAACTTTGGATTTAAATTTTGCTCGGCTATCATGAAATATATCCACTTCGGGTAGAGTGTGAATGGCGGAGTTAAGGTCTCTACAAATTCTCACTATTGGAGAATTTTGGCCAACGTTGGTAGGTGACGGACAGTTCTAATATTCTCGTGATTGGATATCGGGGGATCTTGCGCCGGATACTCAGAGATACATGTGTAAGCAAATTACAATCCATTAATACATTAATTAACTTATATAATAACATAAGACCATAAGTTATACGACGCTCACGTAGGGATGACATTTTGAAAGTACTAAGACGTCGGTTGTAACTACCACTAGGTGATAACCCATGTGTTGTATATGCTAAATGCCTAGTAAAAGCACGCTGCAATTTTTATATCCGTTGAGAATGAATGGCATACCACGGATTTCATACTACACAAGCATATTCCAGCCGGCTACGTAGTTATAAAGTGCTTTTTAGCCTGGGTGAACAGAATACCTTTGGTGGTACGCATGATAAAACCTAACATTTGAGCATATTTTATTGCTATGCTATCGATATGAGCTCTAAAATCCAATTGGCTGTCTATGATGACACCTAGATCACGAACCTCATTAGTCCTGGCTAGATCAGTACCATCAATGTAATATTAATCAATTACGGATTGCTTTTCCCTGGTAAATTTGATTTGGTAACATTTATCTACTAATATTCAACAACATACAGCTTTTTGTACAACAGTTTAGAATTTTGTTTATGTCGCTCTGTAGTTTAGCAGCATCGTCAGAAGATGTTACTGTTTTATAAATTTTAAGTCATCTGCGTACATCTGATGTTTACTGTGCTTTATTTGAGAAGAGATGTCGTTGATGAATACAGAGAACAGGACAGTTGAGACAGGACAATGTAGGACAGAGATTCACATCCGTTCACTGCTACAATCTGTGGTCTACCTTCAAGATAAGATGTAAACCAGGTCAAGAGAGATCCATGCACACCGACCCCAGCAAGCGACAATAGCAGTGAATGACTGATTTTGTCGAACGCGCTGCTGAAATCCGTGTACACGGCATCCACCTCTAACCTATTATCTAATGCACGGGATACATGTGACCAGGGTTGGGCAGTATTTGAATTACTTGTGATTAATATATGTAATTGAAATAAAATACGTATCTGGTATTTGTATTTCAATTACTTCCTTAAAATGTAATTTGTAATTCGTATTTCAAATACTTGACGCCGAGGTATTTTGTAATTAGTATTTCAAATACTTGAGGCTTCAAAATACATTTTAACATTAAAATACATTTAACCTTCATTTAGCGATCGTGAGTGGGAGTGCGAGGCGAGAGTGTAATGATGGTAAAGCAGCTATTAGAGTTGGCAACACTGCACCTGTTATGTATACTGTACGTTATGACTGTGCGTCAAAATAGGCCAACAAAACGCAAAGTACGCACTAGTAAAGAAGATGATGATTGTATTGTTTTTGAGAACAGATAGAGATACAGTGATCAACCACAGACATCTAAAATGGAGTTAGAGTTGGTCAGCTTTCTAAATGATAGAAGCAAAGAGCTTTCAATTCTTGAGTGCTATCCAAATATAAAAAAAGTGTTCATACAATTTAACACAAGTTTGTGCTCATCAGGACCTGTAGAAAGATTGTTTTCTTTAGCAGGTTTTATTTACTCTCCAACAAGAGGCTGTTTGTCTGACAGTACATTTAAAAATCTAGTGTTCATATAATATTGTCTTCTATTTACGCGAATATTATTCATTGAAATTAAACTGCTATATACGGATTTTATCGCGTTGTTTATTTGACACTTCATTACAAAATTTTGAAAATTGTTACACTACTACTACTATTAAAGTTTACTAATTTTTAAGCTAATTAAATTATTATTAAACTATTTAGATTTAATTTATTTTTACACTTTCCTCGACGTTTCGGTTGCTTTTCAGCAGCCATGGTCACGGCCCCGTGAGCTTAAAAAATAGTAAAGTTTAATAGTAGTAGTAGTGTAACAATTTTCAAAATTTTGCAATAAAGTGTCAAATAAACAACGCGATAAAATCCGTATATAGCAGTCTAGTGTTCATGAAAGGGAACTCTGGTTTTACTGATTAATTAATCTTGTTGTCTTCTACTTTTCCGCCCGTGCTGGTCTAGATTACTTATTTTATATTTTGTAATTTGTATTTCGTATTTCAATTAAAAATAGCTAAAATACTGTATTTTGTATTTTATATTTCAATTACCTTACTTAAAGATATTTTGTATTTCGTATTTTAATTACTTGCGATACAGTATTTTTAATTTGTATTTCAATTCAAGCAAAGCATGTATTTTGCCCAGCCCTGCATGTGACACGAACTCAACTAAGTTCGTTTCTACTGTGCGGCCTCTTTTGAATCCGTGTTGGCAAGGAGAAATATGACGATCTACCTGATAATTTAGTATGGGTGTTACAAGTGATTCTAATATCTTTGCAGTACATGATAATATCGAAATGGGGCGGTAATTCTTTATTTCTTAAGAGTTCCCTTTTTGACAATCGGCACGGCTGTTGCAACTTTCCATACTTCAGGAAAGAGTCCACTGCAAAGCGAACGATTAAATATTAGACAAAGTGGTTGGGCAACAAATATACAACAACGCTTTAAAAATAAAGGTGGTATACTATCAGGCCCCGAGCCCTTCGAAATATCTAATTCTTTTATTTTCTTTTCTATGTCCCCTTCCGTAAATTGTATGGTGCTAACCGATTCACTGACACAGACGTATTCTGAGAGTTTATTGCCTGGCTCGTGAGAATAAACGGATGAGAAATGACGGGCAAATAGATCCGCGATTCCTTGGTCAGAGTTCGCTCATGCGCCCTCCATAATCATAGTCGAGGAAAGGTTGGATATTTTGGCCCTTATGTTTATCTTTCACGAAACGCCAAAAAGCTTTAAGGTTTTTAGAAATATCTTCGCTGATTCTGATTTTATGCTCATTATAGCAACTGTTCATTAGTTTATGGCATCGACTACGCAGGAGTTCAAAACTTATACGATCATGAAGATTTAGAAATCTATGACCTTTTTCTAAATTTCTCTTTTTATCTTTTTTCAGTAGCTTAATTAGCGGGAATGTGAACTAAGACGGGTATTTTGCCTTCCAATGGGTACGGTTTGGTATATTAAACAATGGATAAACATACATATGTATACCTATACTTTTTTTTGTAAATACATACATATTATACCTACATAGTATAATAATAATAATAATAATCTATCACATACACACAACACCATGTAGCCCAAACTAAGCAGAACTTGTACTATGGGTACTAGACAATGGATAAACATACATATATACTTTTTTTTTTGTAAATACATACATATTATACATATGAGCAGCGATAGCTCAGTGGGGAGACCAACAGACTGCAATGCAGAGGGTCTCGGGTTCGAACCCACGTCGCGCACCTCTGACTTTCGGAAGTTATATGACTTTTCGAAATTATGTGCGTATTGATTGACAATTATCGCCTGCTCCGTGCCTCGGAGAGCACGTTAAGCCGTCGGTCCCGGCTGCCATGAACATCTATGGCAGTCGTTATTGGGAAAGTCAGTACCCTCTAATATCCTGACACTGGTCTAGCCTTAGGGTATCGTTAGCCTTCGGGTTGCGGAGGTCAGGTGGCAGCCGCTCCGTGTAAAAACTGATATCCAGTCAAATCCGGTTAGACCAGAAAAGTCGACCCCAAGTGACTTGGGAATAATAAAGGCTAAGAGAGAAGAAGAAGACATACATATTATACATAGAAACACGTAGACTAAGACAAACATCCATGTCCATGCACACAAATGTTTGACTTGTGCGGGAATCGAACCTGCGACGTCAGGCATGGCAGTCGGTTACACTAACCACTACGGCATCGAGGCCACCGAAAATTCCTATATAAATCGGAAATGGTCTTTTAAGAAATTTACGCTAATAGATATACAATATTTATTTAACTCTAAATGCTGCGCTGGACCGATTCTGGCGAAATATTGCGTGTGTTTGAGTCGGTCCCTGCATCGTTTAGGTTCACAACTGGTCCCAGTAGGAGGCGCTGCGATCGAGTAGCAAACCACCGTTCGATCTGCACAATGTCCAGTCTGCTACTATAAAATATATTACATAAGATATGTTTTTTAGTTGGCAGAAATAACCCGGCACCCGTGGGTGACGGCGGGAGGTCGGGGCGAGTTGGAACAGGAGTTGCCCATGATGGAGGTGGTTCAGACGAGGGTGCTACCGTCCGCCGAGGCCATCGACCCCGACGTGCTACAGGCTATCTGCAGTCTTGGGTGCTTTAAACAGAGAGACAAGTTAATACAAGAACTACTTAGTCCACAGTAAGTGAAATAACCTATTTATTTTAAATTCTATTTTAAAAATATAAATATAAATATAGATGTGTAAAGCGCCATCTAGTTAATGAAATCAACAACATTTATATGTAAGTATTGATTATTTGATTAAAGTTTAATATAATTTATAAATTGTAATCTTTAATTGGATAGCAAACAGTTTATGCAGTAGTGTATGTCTAATTAAATTCTAAATATTATAAATGTTTATTATTGTAGTATGCGTGTTATAATTATGTATGATCAGTAAGAAGGCTTAGCAAAGAAAAAAGAGGACTAGCCAGTAATCCTTTCTATGTCTGTGTCTATTATTATATGTTTTATCTCTAGACATTATAAAAGTAATGGCAAGAGCACATAAGTCAGCGTCAAGAGCATAATATAGTCAAGTCAGTACTTATCGTAAGGCGAGGGCGATTGGCGGGCGACTAACTGTTTATGATCGCCCTCGCCTTGCGAAAAGTGAACTTTGCTTCAATCTGCTAAGAGTTTTTGACGATTTTATTTAATTATTTAATCAGCGATAGCTTAGTGGGGAGACCAACAGACTGCAATGCAGAGGGTCTCGGGTTCGAACCCACGTCGCGCACCTCTGACTTTCGGAAGTTATATGACTTTTCGAAATTATGTGCGTATTGATTGACAATTATCGCCTGCTCCGTGCCTCGGAGAGCACGTTACGCCGTTGGTCCCGGCTGCCATGAACATCTATGGCAGTCGTTATTGGGAAAGTCAGTACCCTCTAATATCCTGACACTGGTCTAGCCTTAGGGTATCGTTAGCCTTCGGGTTACGGAGGTCAGGTGGAAGCCGCTCCGTGTAAAAACTGATATCCAGTCAAATCCAGTTAGACCAGAAAAGCCGACAAAACTTTGTGTGATCCACAGATAGTTGTTCCGAGTTTGGGTGTTCCTTGTGTCCGTTGTTTGAATGATTGTCCCCCGCGACACAGGAATTATTCATAGTAATTTAAAAAAATAAAATTTATTTATGAGTTTTATATAGGTAATACATTTAAATATTAATTAAAAGACGGAGAAGGACATCAAAATATGTTTAAATATTTTGACACGCTATCCTTTAAGATTTCTCTGGCTTGGTATGATAATTTTGAAGACTTCTCTTCTTCTCAGCACAGAAGGAGTCTAGGTATTAAATAATTTATACCAGACAAATAAAAAATGCAGATCTGGAAGTAATGTGTCCCAGTGAAGACTATTGCTAACCCTAAATTCAGCCACTGCTGAAAGCTTTTACGTATATACTGATAGTAACTTTTAATTACTGATACAAAGTTGGACTTTCTATATTACAATTGGTTGCGACTCAATAAGTTTGAGTGGCAGCGGCACATCGGCGACCAGACACAATATGTTTTCATTTATAAGTCAATCATCAGTTTTAAAACTAATTATTTTTTCGCAGTCACAACACAGAGAAAGTGATATACTTCCTACTGCTGGAGCGCAAGCGCAGGCGGCCGGCGCGCGACGACGAGCCGCGCCCCGCTGCGCCCGCGCCGCCGCCCGACCCGCCGCGCAAGCGCCTCGACACCTGCCGGGTATGTAGCCATCCGAACTAATATTATAAGTACGAATCTGAGTGTGTTTGTTACACTTTCATGCCTTAACTACTCGACCGGTTATCATAATATCAGTCACCGAACGAAGCAGTAGAACAGGGTTCTACGTCCATTACTGTAGATTATCCTTAATGTCGTAGTTGACGGTACCTGGTAGTTGTCTTGTTGTAGGTTATTGCAATAACACACACCAAATCAACTATTCGATGTAAGAGTTTATTGTTATAAAGGTTTATTTTATTATTTTTGGAAAACTTACAGCTAGTAACATTTAAAACATTAATAGCTAAATATGGCCAATTATAAGTTTTCACGTATATATAATTATGTAACTTAACCTTTAGGTAATGTAGGTACAACTTAACAATTAGGAAATAAAATTATATATACACATTATATACCCAGTATACACATCTGGTTGCATTTTGTACATATATGTTTACGTTTGTTTTTGTTTTGTTATCTGAGTCGCACTTTACGTAATAGCAGCCATAGCCAGTTGCACTCACTGATCGGTAAACGATTAGCGAGGTTAAGCAACTTTGGGTGCGGTCAGTCTATAGATGGGTGACCGCTTAGTGGTATTTCATCTGAGTGTCTCCGTGTTTCGGAGGGCACGTAAAAAGTCGGTCCCGGGTGTTGTCAAACTGAGAGCAGTCGTTAAGCCATGTCAGGGGCCTACGGGCGGCTTGAACAACTCTTGACAACAGGTTGGCCACTAACCACACGAAAAGAATAAGGTATTAAAATCGACACACACGAATGTTTTGTTACGATAATTGGCTTAAAATAAATTAAGTGGGAGTTGTTGTATGTACTGTTGTCTGGATGTTCTGGATGTTCTTTGTGTCCGTTGTTTGAATGTTTGTAAAGCACCCCGCGACACGGAATTTATTTCTAGCGCTAGAGATGATATAAAAAAGACATTGGAAAATGGTGGTTGAATTGTAGTCATAATTCCAGCGACACACCTACCTGAAAAACAGCGAGTAGGGACGTTGTCTGGACCCCACCGCTGGATGTAAAGTTCTAATTCGAAATTCTAGAGTTGTGTGTCCGCCGTCTCTGCTTCGCGACCGCTAAAAATAAACAATTTATGTACCGTGTTTGGTCATAATCAGGGTTCAAAAATAAAACTTTATATATTTTTCGGGTACTTATGCGTTTGAATGCCAGAGTCCTTAGGGTCTACCCTAAGCTACCTGACATTCAACCGTATAAGGTATTTAATATTTATAATGCCTCTGGCCTGCTTTTGAAAGAGCTCTCCATCAGTTTACCTTCACATACAAACCATACTTGTGACGAACCAAATGTGTTTAGAAGATTTGGACCTAAAAACTATGGAATTCGTCCCAGACAATATATTGAAAAAAAAAAAATCAAAGAAAAAATAAAAATCCTAGAAAATCCTTGCCAAAACTTGCCAATCGGTTTTACATATTTGTACCGATTTATTTGCTATTCATATTTTTCGTGAAGAATTAGTTACTAGTTTTGTATATTTTATTTCTAGGTGAACGGCCAATCAGCTCACTTTGGACAAATAAGCGAAGGGTCACCAGTAACACCAAGAAGATCACAATACAGGTGCGCTAATATATCCACGACATTTATTATCTGTGACAAGCATACGTCAAATTCTATTAATTTACAGTTCTACTTATAGAAATGGCACTAACTAGTACCTAATCATTGACTAAATGCTTGAGAGCTATTTAGTTGAGAGGTAGCTGAACTGAATTGCTTTCAATTCCTAGATCAATGATTAACGTCTCACTCTACTTAACCATTATTCAAAAATGTTGGTGAATTTTTGGTGATTATCCGCTTTGCCTTGGTAGCGCAGCGGTTGTTAACGTGCTGGGCGTGAGGGTTCGATGCCCGAGTCAGCCAACATAATGACTTAACCCTTCTAACAATTAGAAGAGGCCCGTGCCCAGTAATGAGACAGTTTATATGCAGGGCTTAATATATTATTATAATGGAAAGATATACCTACTTAAGTATTATAGGCTATGTCAAATGACCTCTGATAAATACCTTACGAGTAAAATCGAATTAAGTAAATAATTAACAAACTTTGACGACATGGATGACGCAATGACTCAATTGGTCACCATACCGCATTGCATGTTGTGGGTTCAAATCCCACAAACACCATTATTGTAATTATTGACATCTGTTGTATGTACTACATTCTGGCAAATAAACGAATTTGAATCTGAATCTGACAAAACATCGTATGATCTTCAAATTATTGTTCTGGGTCCTATGTTTCGGGCAAATTATAATAAGTTGTCTCTTTAAGAAAGAGTAAGACAATTGACAATTTAAAAGAGTGGCTGTGAGTTTCTTATACATATCTTCTCATAGGCTCGATCCTTTTGCTGAACCTAGCAACTAACCTAAATGTAGCTTCAGTAAATTCACTAATCTATATATTTTGACGTTCATAAGTTTTATTTTGTGACCTAAATGATTTTAGACTATGACTTGTCTTGTAACAGTTAGCGGGAAATACAAAAATACACAAATATTGTCTCGTAAGGGAATCAAACTCGTTGTACTACCTGTAGGCTCGTGTGTTGTGTGTAATGAGTGAGTGTATGAGCACAGGATTGGTCGCAGCAGGTCAGCCTCTGGTCGCCGTGCTGAAGGCAGGAGTTCCCCGCAGCTAGCAGCCAGCCCACCAAGTACGTATATACCTATACAGGGTGACTGGTTAAACATTGTACGTACTTAGAACATGATAATTTATAACATATAATGTATAACAAAAAAAATAATTAAATCTGTGTAACCTGCAAAGAAAACCTTTATGAAAATTTGTATGAAATATTCATAAAATATGGACACTGCGCGGGTCGCGCTACCGAGGCTAATGACCTTTGAGAAGAAAAGTACGGTCGGGGGTGCAAATTCTGAAATTCGGGAGAGTGTGGGGTGCGGTAGCGGGGGCGGGGTCGGAGGTGGGGTCGGAGGTTTTGGTTAATGTACTGAGTCGTTTCGTGGAATAACGGGAATTACCAAGGTCGCACGGCCAATCGGCTCATCGTTTGTAACAAAGCTGTGGTATATGCGAAGAGTGTCAACACATTAAGTTTTTATTGGATAACTAGGTCAAATTTTAAGTACCTATTTTTTAGATATACGGGTCCAGAATCGAGTACTGAATACCCTCCTTCAATATGTCCAGTCTTTTACCAATCATCCTGTATACGTCGTGTAACTGAAAGGCGTGGTCATATTATAGAACCGTAATGTCTGATAAATAACCTACATATGTATCCCTAGATCAAAACCAATTATTTTAAGATTAGATTTTGTCCGCGGCTTCGATCTAGTTTATTCGATAATACATCGATTTTGTCAATAAATTTATATCCCTCGAGATTAGCACTTTTTCTGGATAACAGGAACCCTTTGTCCTAAACTGAACCCCTGAACTACGTGTATGCGAAATTTTATGATGCTCGGTCGAGTAGTTAAAGCATGAAAGCGTAACAAACAAACGCACATTTCGCATACACGTTGTCAGGGGTACACAAAACTACCTTTTATTTTATCTAGGAAGAATTAGTGTTACCGAGCAAAGCCGCTGTTAAAAGCTAGTATTACGTAACGTTGGTTGTTTTCCAGCAGGTCACACTCCTCATCGCGTGTCTTCTCTGGGAGGCACCCCTGCTACACCCGGGTCGCCGCTGGGTAAGCGTGAAGATATTTTGTTTATTATTGAGACTGCTCGGTTGGCGCAAATAATATAATATAATAATATTCTATCACATACACACAACACCATCTAGCCCAAACTAAGCAGAGCTTGTACTATAGGCACTAGACAATGGATAAACATACAGATATACTTTTTTTTTGTAAATACATACAAATTATATATAGAAACACCCAGACCAAGACAAACATCCATGTTTGACTTGCGCGGGAATCGGACCCGCGACCGCAGGCGTAGCAGTCGGTTACACTAACCACTACGCCATCGAGGTCGAGGAGGTTTTGATCCCCACGCGGGACTACATTTTTGTAATTTATATTTTACTAATAGTTGTTAAGATATGCTCGTTGTTTGAATGTTTGAGTGCACGGATAGCATAATGGATAAAGTTGTTGCCTCGCCGCTGCCACTGTGCCAAGTGTTGTGGATTCAATCCCCACAAGGAACAAAAAATGTGCGACCCATAAATATTTGTGCCGACCTTACTACGTCCGTTGTTTATATGTTTGTTAAGTCACCCGCGATACGGAATGTATTCCTAGTGCAGGAGATCTCTTTTAAAAAAGTAATCCTCGTGTTGCAGTACCAGGGCAGAGGGCTTAGTCCTGGACCTCATAATTTTTTTCACTAGACTGTTCTAAAATCTAGATAGGAAGTCTTTTTAAAAATGAAATGAGTAGGTACATGAAGATATTTAAACTAACATTCTGCCGTCGAACTTGAGACTACGACGGCTATATTTGGCTCACAAAACAAGATAATATCAAAACAAACATATTATTAAGTAAACAGTATAAAACCAAATTATAGCAAGGTATATAGGGCACTGACTTCCCATTAACGACTGCCATAGATGTTCATGGCAGCCGGGACCGACGGCTTAACGTGCTCTCCGAGGCACGGAGCAGGCGATAATTGTCAATCAATACGCACATAATTTCGAAAAGTCATATAACTTCCGATAGTCAGAGATGCGCGACGTGGGTTCGAGCCCGAGACCCTCTGTATTGCAGTCTGTTGGTCTCCCCACTGAGCTATCGCTGCTCAGTAATGTAAAGAACGTTTAGAGTAAGAAAATTAGGGCGTGTTACATAACCTCTTAATAGCATTTATCTATAGGATAAAAGTCTCGCCATCTCTCTTCTTTCACCTAACAAGAGCGAGACCGTATTTTTTTATATTTTGGGTCACTTTTAATTGATAGTAATTGTGAAACTGTCCATTAGCATTGTTAATAAATACCTATAAAATGTATGTTCTTTTTAAAAAGATAACTCGAACAAGAATAATTCCTGTGTCGCGGAGGCCTTAACAAACATTCAAGCAACGAACACAAGGAACGCCCAAACACGGAAAAACTATATTATGTAGATCTCAGAAATGTTTGTCCCGTGTGGGGATCGAACCCACAACACTCAGCGCGTAGGCCGTGGCGAGGCGCCCACTTAAACCACTACGCCACCCGTGCAGTCAGTCAATGTATTCACTATCGCTGAGTTCCTAATATTAATGATTTTGTGGTTTCAGCCTCTCCATCCATTCGTGAACATCATCATCAAAGAGCTAATTCTACTGGGCCTACAATTAGTCTAAATATTAGTGAGTACTTTTACTTATTACTCATAGCCAGTTGCACTCACTGATCGGTAAACGATTACCGAGGTTAAGCAACGTTGGGTGCGGTCAGTCTATAGATGGGTGACCGCTTAGTGGTATTTCACCTGAGCATCTCCGTGCTTCGGAGGGCACGTAAAAAGTCGGTCCCGGTTGTTGTTAAATTGACAGCAGTCGTTAAGCCATGTCAGAGGCCTACGGGCGGCTTGAACAACTCTTGACAACAGGTTGGCCACTAACCACACGAAAAGAAGAAAAGAAGAAGTTAGCTGTCGCTGGTTAAACCCACGTTTATGATTACTGCTCCGCTCCTGTGGCTCGTAGCGTGATGTTATATAGCCTATAACCTTCCTCAAGAATAGCGCTATCAAATGGAAATTTTCTAAATCCGACGTGTAGTTCCAGAGATTAAAACGTTCAAACAGAAAAACTGGTAAGTTTTATTACATTAGTACGGGTTTAACTATGGAATTGACGTTTAGATCCTACATTTAATTTCGTGGATTCTGTGCAAAATGCAATGCTCATTTTAAAATGTTATTTATATATCGAGGGCAATAATAATAATTATTATCAATATAAACTCATAGAAGCATCTACAGCGTATTATAAATATAACCCCCAAACTGTTTTAGAGAATTCCACAACAAAATTATATTAAGTGCGAGCTATCCTTACTGATCGAACCATCCATTACAATAGACCAGACATAACCTTAATTAATACTAATAACTAAAACAGGATTTTAATAGACATTGCCGTACCAAATACACACAATCTACAAACTACAATTGCAGAAAAACTGAGCAAATATATTACAGAATTAAAGGATGAAATTACTTGACTCTGGCACCTACAAAAAGTAACCATTGTCTCTATTGTTCTTTCTACAACAGGAGTTATACCTAAACAGCTACACCAATCTTTCAATACAATAAAACTAACACCAAATACTTACTGCCTGCTACAAAAGGCGGTCATACTAAACACTTGCAGAATAGTAAAAAATTTCTACAATGCGAATCAGACAACTCACATTAAGACTGCGCCGAGCGTAAGACAGATAATGATTATGATCGAGCTCGTACGGCGCATAATCAAATCGGCGCGCGGCCGCCATAGTCAAGCTGTATGGAGGATTTGATGTGCTTTTTTGATAAATATGTATCTTTATTGTCAACCAATAACTTAAATATTTGGGACGGACAAATTGTAATAAATTTATGTTACGTTTAACTTGTAAAATAGGATAGATTTCTACTGTTATGTACTGTAATCACAATTTAGAAATGCAAATTTACGTAATTTTGTAGGCGAAAATATTAATTCTTTTAAGTTTTTACACGGAGAAATTGTAATAACATTCATTGTTGTAGTAAATGTATATTTTATATTTATATTAAACAAAAAGTGTTGATTTTATTCACTTAACTGTGACCGCCTGTTTTGGCAAATTTCGCTCGGCGCAGTCTTAAGTAACACACACTTTGTGCACACCCCACTTACAACTTATTTCTAATGTACACTTGGCCCAGGCCCGTGCCATCAATATCTTTTCGGTTAATCGAGAAAATTAAATAAAAAGTCATAATAATAATAATAATAATGTCCTCCATACCGAATTGTCGGCCACGGCGGTCAATCTTAATTGAGACTGGCCAACTGCGCAGGAGATATTATAGTGCACAAGCGTGTGCGCAAACACAAGTGCACTCTCTGTTCCCTAGCTCTCATGATCCGATGGGAGGGTAATCCGATACGACTGAAGAGAGATCAAGCGCAGGACCAACGGCTTTACGTGCTTGCCGAGGCAAAGGGTATTTCTGTTAAAAAGGCAATGATTTTTAACAGAAATATATACATATATTCACTACCTCTGCGTTACGGAGGCAATTTGCTGAATTTCGAGAGTAGACGTACTCGTATAATAAATATCAATAAACTTTTATACATTTTGTTTTTTAAACTTACATCGCTTAGTGTCTGCCCCGTATTCGTTGTTTGAATTCGACATAATTACTGGTAGTATAATATGATGGCTGATGCTTTTGTTAATTTAACATTGCCTAAACACAAACAACTATACTTACATTGAAAAACTATAGTGCACGAATAGGCCACACAAAAAAATGTTGTTGAAATAGTTAGTATGAAAACCACAACGTTACCGAGTTTTTTCATGCAAAGCGGCAGCTTCTGAAGCCCCAATTATTAGCATAGATTTAGATTGGCAAAAATCGCAAGTTGAGTATATGGATAGTACTTAGTTACAAATGGATGCAATGTTTGTGCTTGTGGCCGGCATTTACAACAATCTTTACTAATATTATGAAGCTGAAGAGTTTGTTTGTTTGGTTGAACGCGCTAATCTCAGGAACTACTGTATCGAATTGAAAATTATTTTAGTGTTGGATAGCCCATTTATCGAGGAAGGCTATAGTCTAGCTCCTATTGGTCGTAGCGTGATGTTATGTAGCCTGTAGGCTACATAACATCACGCTACGACCATTAGGAGCGGAGCATCAATGAAAAATATTGCAAAACGGGCAAATTCTCTTATGTGAAGCAAACGAAGTTGCACGGGTCAGCTATATAAAGATCTTCACAGGTATGTCGCTCTGGTTGAAGTTAACACCTAGGTTCTTAAATAAGACATACAAACATAGACCTACATTCCCAGAGGCGTAGACAGAGGTGTATTACACTCATTTCGCCTACCATGATTTTAGGTCCCACGTAGTATAGCTAGCCCAACCATCTACAGCCGCAACTGGTATTATCACAACAGAAAATTACAATAACACACAGGTATCGAAGCCAAGACCTCATGCAAAGCAGTTGTATCAATTGTTAATCACCAAATGGTTGTTTCAGGTGGAGAGCCAGGCGAAGCAGTGATTATCATCAACGAGTCCCCGGTGATGGGGTCTTCAGTCGCAGTACGTCCACACAGCCCCTCACAATCACACAGAGGTAAGCTATATATCTTTCTAGCTGTATTAAAATCCATTGGCTTCGTTTGGATTGGTCAGCAGCGGTTGCCTAGTGGGAAACCGTTGGACTGTCACGCAGAGGTCTCGATTTCGATCCCAAGGCGCGCATCTCTGATATTTCAAATTTATGTGCGTATTAAGTAGTTAATTATTACTTGCTCTAACGGCGAAGGAAAACATCGTGAGCAAAACCTGCGTCTGAGAGTTCTCCATAATGTTCTCGAAGATATGTAAAATCTGCCAACCCACACTGGGCCAGCGTGGTGGACTATGGCCTAATCCTTGTCACATTGAGAAGAGGCCCGTGCCCAGCAGTGGGACGTTTAATACAGGGCTGATATATCCTATATCTTCTGATCACGGTGGGTTGTGCTGGTGCTGCTATTGTAGCTGCGTAAAACCTCAAACGGCGGAAATATAGTATTTAATTTAATTGGTAATTACGTTTTTAAGCCGTTTTGGATGGAGGTGGAGGTTCATGGGATCCGTGTGCTCGTGCTCGTCTCAAGAGTTATGGCTCAACGGCTAATTGACCAGAGGCTGATTTTTTTGGTTTATAGAATCAGCATTATTGTCATTCAACGTGACAATATTGTCAGTATTCTGGGCACTTATTCAGTCAACGCTAAGGAATTTTACGACACTGCATAAACCAGCCATATACCTATTATAATATATTTAGTGCCTTTCCTTTTTACATTTTCAACATTTTCAACTTTATATATAGATACTTTAACTAATATTTTCTTTTAATATTTAATTATGTTTCAATTTTAAAATACCTTTCTTTAGGTCTTATAGTCACGTCTGGTTTCCGAATTAATCATTGCGATTTTGAAAGAGTAGAATAAATCTGCGATGTACAATACAGTCAAACAAGTACATTTTTGACAAAGCCATTTTTGAAATAAAACTTCTTTGTACAGATTTTGTCTCGTTGTTTATTTTAAAAACATTATTATTATATAATTTTGAAACTATTAAACTATTACTGTTAAACTTTATTTACAAATATTCAAGATTTTTAAATTATTGAACTATTTCGATTTAGTTTTACACTTGCCCCGATCCATATATTTAATTAATTAATTAATTTATTTAATTATAACATGTGGCAGCGATAGCTCAGTGGGGAGACCAACAGACTGCAATGCAGAGGGTCTTGAGTTCGAACCCACGTCGCGCACCTCTGACTTTCGGAAGTTATATGACTTTTCGAAATGATGTGCGTATTGATTGACAATTATCGCCTGCTCCGTGCCTCGGAGAGCACGTAAAGCCGTTGGTCCCGGCAGCCATGAACATCTATGGCAGTCGTTATTGGGAAAGTCAGTACCCTCTAAGATCCTGACACTGGTGTAGCCTTAGGGTATCGTTAGCCTTCGGGTTGTAGAGGTCAGGTGGCAGCCGCTCCGTGTAAAAACTGATATCCAGTCAAATCCGGTTAGACCAGAAATGCCGACCCCAAGTGACTTGGGAATAATATAGGCTAAGAGAGATTTATTTAATTATAACGTTTGTACACCAATTACAATAATTAAAGATAGGAAAACATGAATCAAATACAAAATTAAAACAAAGATATAAAACAAATAAACAATTATATGGGTACCAAGACAAACATTAATTCCTTCCTCTCACAAAATCGCTGACACACTAACAATATATTCGGCTAACCATCCGCAAACAAGACACAGTCAGGACTGGCGTACAGGAGAGCCTTGAGAGCAGAAAGCGAGCGCGGTATGGGTGACTTAGCGCGCGCTACGGTGCGACATGATGGCACGGCAAACAACATGTGCCTTCGGTTGCGACGGTAGTTATTAGGAAGAAAAATCGATACAGCTCGTCATAAAGGTCTGGTGCATATGGTGCGTGTGATAGGGTTTAGACTCGTATATACCGAGTATGACAAACTGTTGGCGATCACGGAGATAGTCTGCGAGAAGCCGGAAGTCCAGAGACAAAGCCAAAGGTGCAAAGTTTTGCCAGCAGTATGTCCTTGTTAACCCTATCAAACGCCTTCCGGAAGTCAAAGTACAACACATCTACTTGATAACCTCGGTATAGTCTAGCCGATATGTAATCTGCGAGAGTGAGTAGATTAGAGTCCACTGATCGTTTTGGCCTAAAGCCGTGCTGTTCGTTACAAAGAAGTTTTTCCATCTGTGCGAGTATGTATTATCCATGTTTTATATTGCACTAGCTACATGTTATCATCGTTATATTTCAGTGAGAGAAAGATCATCTCTGCCAGGTCCTCCAAGCACCACACAGTCGCCACAACCCTCACTGTTCCCCAACTTGGGGACTATTACAAGTAAGTAGAACTTGCAGGTAGCGCTGCCAACTTTAAAAAGAAATAGTTTATATCTGATTTTAAGAAGGGTAAATAAAGAGTACCAACTTATAAAAAAGAGAAGTATTATATTTTAAAATGGTGGTTTCGTTCATTATCTTCCTAGTTTGGCTTGGGGATACCAATATATTAATTTTCTGAGTTATGACAATGGGTACAGGTCGGTTCACGAAAGTTGACCACAAATGGCGGCCGTCGCGCATATGTACAATCTCGCGACGCGCGCGCACCAATGGCGTCGCTCCGTTCTTGACGCATTCCGCCCGCGCCACACCCCGCACCTCCACGGGGACCTAAAAAATGATTTCTGCGCAGTGGTCATCTTACATGAACCGACCTGTATGCATGACAGGTATTGGTATAAAAGCATTGTGTTTTAAATTTAATACAAAAGAGTAGGTACTTTAGTAAAAACATTGTAAATTATAGGTCATGTAATAGGAGTATGTTCCCTTAGCTGTTCTGTTTTACAGTTTATTTACTTGGTGTCATGTCAAGAACTAAAACTTATTGATTTCATTATACGTTACTATAGCGACACGGCTTAGTTTTATTGAGCCACGCCTAATTTGTGTAATTCACGTAGCGCCATTTTTGAAATGTTATTTCCGGAGTAGAATATCGACAACCAAACTATATAGTTTTCTTGTGAAATGCGAAATAAATCATTTTTATGGTAAACATTTTTTTATATTCACTTTGATATAGTTTTTACTATGCATATTATAATTGAATGCGTGTCTGTCTGTAGGTGTGGCGCCGGTGGCAGGCGGAGGAGCGGCTGCCCCGTGGCGAGTGCGTCTGGCTACCATCAAGAACTCCTTCCTAGGGTCACCCAGGTTCCATAGGAGGAAAATGCAGGGTAAGTACTAACTTATCTTTAATATTGAAACCCACAATAGACCCTTTAACCGCCTAGTTTTATATTACGTGACGTACCCTCAGCGCCCAAATTAACAAAATTTAAACACAAATTTTGTTTTTAAATACGAGTGCATAATACTGTAAATAATCGCTAAGTTTAACATATTTTCTGAAATAATATAATTTATGATTAATTACAACGTGTAAAAACTGATATCCAGTCAAATCCGGTTAGACCAGAAAAGCTGACCCCAAGTGACTTGGGAGTAATAAAGGCTAGGGAGAAGAAGAATTACAACGTAAATAAATTAACACAGAAAAAAGGTTTTATGTCCTATAAATACGACTCAGGCGGAATGGACACGGAGATATTTGTCGGATAAATCCGACTTAGGCGGTAAAAGGATAAGAAATACCGGCAGGTATTCTTAACTTTATAACCTTTATTTTGGGTTGGCAAATGCAACGGTACGTGGTGACGAACCGTTGCATTTTCTAACCCAACCATTGCAAGAGAAAAACGTTTACAATACCGAACTCGTCTTGTAATTCCTTAGCGCATTCGTTGCTTATATGTTCTGAAGATGTCTCGCGCTCAAGCGAAACACGTGTCGGCGCATATTTTGTGTTCGAAGCGGAATACTGCAAGTTGGAGTACGTCCGAGTCCTATGACGCGGCAGTCTTTAACTTTTTTTAATTTTTTAATTGCCATTGATAGCAGACGAGCAAGTGGTCCACCTGATGGAAAGTGGTAACCGCTGCTCATGGACTTCAGCAATGTCAGGACACAGCAAAGCCGCTGCCTACCGTAAAAGAAGAACTCTCTTTAAACCTCGTTTGAAGAAGGACATATCATAGCGCTCAGGAAACACCGAAGCATGCAGTTCATTCCAGAGCTTGCACGTACGTGAGAGAAATGATCGCTGAAAGCATACCGTCTTGGATTTGAACGCTTCCAGGTGATATGGATGAATCCTGCTCCGTTGTCGAGTGGTACGGTGATAGAAAGGGGCCGCGGTACCAAATCAAACAGTGCTTCAGAGCACTTGCCGTGAAAGAGTCAGTAGAACACGCAGAGAGACCTAAAGTCTCTCCGTTGCTCCAACGACTCCAATCTATCCGTGAGATTGGGATCATCGACGATTTGAACTCACGTTTGAAACGTCTTTGTAGGGAGTTAAGTGGGTCGAGCTGGTATTTAGGGGCCCCTGCCCAGAGATGTGTGCAGTATTCCACGTGCGGCCGCACCTGTGCTTTGTAAAGCACAAAATGTTGACCTGGTATCAAGTACTGCCTCGCCCAGTTCAGTATACCCACCTTTTTGCTCGCTAATTTAGCTTTGTTCTCCAAGTGACTCCCAAACTGGACTTTATTCGAGATTTCCACGCCGAGGATCCCAATACTTTCGGAGATACAGAGAGTAACTCCTTGGAACTGTAGCACCATGATAAAAGGGTCCCTCTTGGCAGTAAACGCGTACACTTGCGTCTTCGAGGGATTGAATCGCACTAAGTTCTGTTCACCCCATTCAGAGGCCCGCCCAAGAGAGTCTCGACTTCAGACACAATTTGTGTACATCTTTCCTGTATCATGCTCCGAGGGACATTCTGATAGCTGGTATAACACGCATCACCTGTGCTGTCATCCGCATAGCAATGTATGTTCTCGATTGAGAACAAGTCATTGATATGCAGGATGAACAGCGTTAGGAAAGAGCACCGAGCCTTGAGGATCACCAGCGTTAATGGTTTTGGTTTCTAATTATGAATATGGACTTTTGTACGACTCTTAAAATTATACAAGCAAATACAATACAAATAAGTCTACTAACCCGGGGAAACACCACCTTCATACACGAAACCGTAGAGGCTAATAACACTGTTACCGTGTTGTGTAAGTTTGCCGGCTCACATATCTACTTCTCCCATTCCTATTCTTTCATCCGTTATACCTAGGTTCGGCAATACGTGATTGAAAGTCTCGGTAAGCGATTACCGATCGGTTATCGTTATACCCAGACTAGCAAAATCAGATACCTTTATAGGTATCTGATTTTGCTAGTCTGGGTATAACTACTACCTTGTCAATATAAAAAAGGAGGACGTTATGCCCCTGGAACAACAAGGCAATGAAAATCAATGTCAATGTATTCAGTTGCAGTGGACCGCCGGCGACCAGACCTATTAGGTTAAACAATTTTTCATTTCCACAGCATCGTCAGAAGAAGTCCACCTTACGCCGGAATCGTCTCCAGAACTAACCAAGCGGTCGTGGTTCGGATCCTTACTGCTCTCAGCTGATAAAGAGGAGACCTTCACTGCGCTGGTGAAGGGCAAACCGCTGGCTACCGTCAAGGCTGACCTTATACATGCGTTCTTAAGTGTAAGTACAATGAATACCAACCTTGCCACTGTTGATATAACCCTCTCCACTAGTCGTGACTACTGCAGCATTAAATATTCAACTTACCAGAGATTTTTTTATCGGCTCGTAGTAAGTTTTAGGACGGAGTGAGATTCAATTAGGTCCTTGCTTGCTTCCAATTCAGTTTTCTCACTACCGAGGCAATCGAGCAATCGCCCCATAACCATATTCAAAAATAATAAAACCCGGTCAAATGTAAGTCAGCGCAGTGCCTTCTACAGAACTTTTATCGCAAGTCAGTGTAATAGTTTTGCGGGAGGGGTGGCAGGGGGGGGAGGTTGGCATATGCCAGGATCGAAGCACAAATACGGCACTTGCACCCATTCTTCTGATTTTACTTGTTTTATTACACTTTGTATTATCAATTAATCAACACACAACTTACAATTTCCAATTACAGATAGCGGAGCTATCCCACAGCGTATTATCTCCTATGTCGTTTAGAGTCGAGTACAAACGAGGGTCTAATGCGCCAGCAATGTTTCAGAGACACGTCAGGTTTCAGGTAAATAATCTTGCGAATATTACGAAGTAGCGTTGCCTCATCATAATCACCAGCAACTTTATATTTACATATTATCTCCAACAGATAGATCAGCGTCCTTTTAAAGAGTCCATGAATTCCTAGTCATTGCAGGAACAAAACCCAAGGTCATACATTACTATGTGGGTTCGATTTTCTGCAGATTAGTGGTACTTCTTGAACTTGCACCAATTTGGGCAAAGCTCCAGGTGTCCCGCAGTGAGCTGCTACACGCGGGCCTTAAAAAAGTTTTACCTCGTTTTTTCATACCAATATATTATTTCAGGTTGATATTTCGACAATAACGAAGGCGCCTGGCGAGAATGGCAAGGAGTACTTATACGCCATCACATTTACATTATTGTCAGGTTAGTGACACAGCATTGTATAACAGTTGTATCTTGTATGCGAGTCATTAAATTCTTTGATCGATCTATCGATTTTATAAATTTTTAATGCATTTCGAAAAAGTTACAAAGTCGCTAATTCCAAAACCATTGCGAGGAAAACCGTTCACCTTAGCTGACATAAACTCTTACGTCAGTTAATATGGTAGTTCAGTATGCTCACAAAATGTCTTGACTAGAATAGGCTGTTTCAGCTAAGACAAGAGCGATTCAGTTAGCGTTTTGATTATGTTTTATTCTTACTCTTTGAGCTAATAATTATGTTTGTGAGGAGCGATTCCGATTATGTATGACTACGTATATAGAGCTATTTCTCTACTGAGTTAATAATAAGCCTTACATTTATTCAATCTCATGAATGCAATTTTAAGTGCCCGTGGCAATATCATTATCAAATAAGCAATAATTATGAGTGGAAAGCAAGGTTCTTTTCTTAGTGTTAATAGGACATTAATTGACCTTAATTTTGTTGTTTACCTTGATCCGCTATTTCCTAAGCAATAATGACTGTACTTCAATTTCTATTGCGGTTACTGGTAACCGCAAGTATTAAGTATTTTCTATAAAACTATAGAAAATGAAATTATTCTAGTATTATATTGTGTTTGCTGCACGATAGTCAATGTGTTGAATCATATCGCAGCACTTTTATTACGATATATTCTAGTTTTCTATGAATAGTAGTATATGACCCATTCTAGCAGTAATTGTTGCAATACATAACTTGTTTTAACTAAAAGAGAAACTAAAGATCAGGTCCAATCACACTACCCTGTGGTACCATTGCCAAAATGAGTTCCAGGTTTTGTTATTACATTTCTACACTTAACTAAACGCTGATAAATTTTAAAGAAAGCTGTCACTATTGAATATAAGTAGTAGGGCAAAGCTATAATAATTTTGAACTACAGTTTTACGAACGACACGAAGTCGAAAGCTTGACATATGTTCAAGATGTCGATTGCACGTTCAGTAATAGAATACATTTAATTTCAGTGATGAGTAGGTATACACTAAACGGATGTTGAACTTTTGGTTGTGTCGATATTTTATATGATTGGATCTCACGACCAGTTCGTAAAGGTGATAAATGAGATGGCCTGCCTTTTAAAATATTTCTGTTTTGATGATAATTATTATTTGATTTCTAAATATTCCTACACTTAACTGTTACATAAACCACATGAATCTGACAGATATATAATGTTATCAGGCAACATCCGTCGCTTCCGGCGCGTGTGCGAGGTAGTGCAGGCGGCGGTGTGCCGCGCGCCGGGCGCCGGCCGCGCGCCCGCGCTGCACCCGCCCTCGCCGCGCGCGCAGCGGCGCAACATACACCCGCATGGTGAGCTCTTAGCAGTAGGACATTCTCTCTAGGTTCCTACATAGTAGCCGCGTGTACAAGGTGCTGCAGGCGCGGTGTGCCGCGCGCCCGCGCTGCACCCGCCCTCGCCGCGCGCGCAGCGGCGCAACATACACCCGCATGGTGAGCTCTTAGCAGTAGGACATTCTCTCTAGGTTCCTACATAGTAGCCGCGTGTACAAGGTGCTGCAGGCGCGGTGTGCCGCGCGCCCGCGCTGCACCCGCCCTCGCCGCGCGCGCAGCGGCGCAACATACACCCGCATGGTGAGCTCTTAGCAGTAGGACATTCTCTCTAGGTTCCTACATAGTAGCCGCGTGTACAAGGTGCTGCAGGCGCGGTGTGCCGCGCGCCCGCGCTGCACCCGCCCTCGCCGCGCGCGCAGCGGCGCAACATACACCCGCATGGTGAGCTCTTAGCAGTAGGACATTCTCTCTAGGTTCCTACATAGTAGCCGCGTGTACAAGGTGCTGCAGGCGCGGTGTGCCGCGCGCCCGCGCTGCACCCGCCCTCGCCGCGCGCGCAGCGGCGCAACATACACCCGCATGGTGAGCTCTTAGCAGTAGGACATTCTCTCTAGACACGGACATAGCAGTCGTAAGTACGAGGTGGTGCAGGTGCGAGCTGGGCTTCCACCTAAAGCGCAAATGACGCAAAAATACTGGTTGCTCTTAAAGGTAGGACATTCTCTTTAGATCCGAACGTAGCAGTCGCTAGTACGAGGAGGCCCAAGCGTGAGCTGAGTTCCTGCCTAAAGTACAAGCCACGCAGAAATGTTATCTGGTACTGATGTTGCGCGTGTGTTTTGCTACACCTTCATTATTTCGAAAACATATACATATGTGAGTGACGTGAAATATAATGCTAGAACGCGCGTGCTCATATGGCGCGCTAACATATAGTTAGTAAATTAGTTGGAGTTGTGTTATCCGCATTTAGCTCTACAATTGGGTCATTGAGCGTAAGTGACCGACGCGAAAAATTGTTCTATTACTCATATTACCTCAGCTCCGTCCAGAAATACAATAGAGAATAAAAATAGCCCAGTACTTCCTTAATTTCTTCTTTCTTATTTATTAGTTTTGCCAATGTAGGAGCACGTGCGCCGGTGTCTCCTCGGTCGCCATGTAGCCCCCATATAGAGGTCTGTCAGTGACGCCTACGTTGAACAGGTGTTTGTTGAGTGAGCAATACTAACATATTTATTCTCGAGAAAAAAAACAAAGTTTAGGTATATGAACTTAGCAATAACTTCCTTAGTAAGACTTCCACTACGGATGTCGAAGAAGGGTCTTTGGTCATGAGATCTTACGATGCGACACAATAATCTATACATTTAATACTCATCTTCACATATTAATTCTCCAGCGGTTGGCGAGATCCCAGACAGCCCGGAGACTCCTCATCAGCAGTCAGATCATGACAGCGACTCGTCGGTCTTCGACACTGTGAAGTCTCCCACGAGTCACACTTCTATAGATCAACTTGACCAGGTACTTAATTATTAGTCATAGTCATATGCGTCATCTGAATAAGGCATGGGCAGGAGACATAAACAATGGACACAAAATAAAGAACTTTAACTTGAACTTGAATTGTAGAGAACTAGGCTGAGCCGATCAGGCATTCTTATTTCACTAGTTATTTTGGTCTGGCCACCAAAAAAAGGATTGCAGTGGATAAGCAAGTGAAAAAAGGAAGGATGACCTTTGCCTTGTTTTTGCCCTGCTCTTTTGTCATGTGTGTGTAACAGGAACATAACGGTTATCTTTTTAGCACACTTTTCTGTTTCACTTATATTAATGTTCTGTTTCACTTTTTATTAATGTAAGTTAAATCACGTAAATAGAGCAGTACCTAAACTTGGCTCCTATGTAAAACAATAAGAGCGAAGCAGGCAATTAATTATAGCATTATTTTGTATATCGGTTGTTTATATCGGTAAAGATAACGATACCGTTATAATTCCAGAACGGCACTCACCCCCTCGGCTCCAGCTCGTCAGTAACCAGCGGTTCCAGTGGATACAAAGTAAATATCTAAGCTATCATAAATATTTTTGTTGCTTTTACCAGTTAGTTTATGGTATTTACTAAGAATGTGTGTGTGAATTGGAAGAGGAATTGAACTTTGTCTGATCGGATAATGGAGAAGGGACTGCAGCTGTTCTAAGCCGAGGGGAGTGCATGAACAACGTGATTATAGTTAAGCAAGAGAGGTCATATTTGAATTGTAGAAAATGGGAATTCAATTCTTGCCTATCTCTGGCAATTACATAAGTTTCTTAGAGTAGAAATAATAATAACAACCTTAATAGATAATTGTGTAAGAAGAGTATGATGAGAATGGACGAGCCAAATAAATATGCTAGGATCTTATCAAGTGAAAATCTGTAGTGTCTGTTTACCCCTCTGGACAAAATCGTAGGTCTATATGTATGTCTGCTTGGGCAGACAATCAGCGGTGTATTAATCAAAACTGTTATCAGGTGTAATTTCTCATGTTACCTTCAGAAGCAATAAGTCCTTTACACAGTCCTCGAGGTAGCTTATCAGATTGTTTGTCACCTTCGCATTGTCTTAACGACGTCATCAGACCATCCAGATCAAAGTTTCTGTTAGAAATCGGCTGGAAAACCGTAACTCCTACTTTATTGTTTGTAATTCCGGTAACCCTTTAGTCATTTTCTAGAATCTGGAAGTGGTACCAGGATTTTCTGAGGCTCTCAATGACATTTTAACACTTTTGATCAAGGATCGGCATGCCTTTCTTATTAAATGCCTCTACCAAAAACGTTGACAAAGACATGCCGATGATCGAATGGGTTGCAATACGTCGAAAACTTACAGTAAATCATCAGGCAAGAAATACCGATTACCGGTATTCATTTGTGTAACACTTTAGGCTTGAATCACCCATATAATTAACCCGTAGCCTCACTAAACTGCGGTAGCAGTAGGTCCCAATCGGCACGCAAACTGTTAAATACGCTAACAGTCATTGGACTTGAGCAGGGCGGGCGCGGGCGGCGCGCGGCCGAGCGCGAGCCAGCCTCCGCCTCACTCGACCACGAGATCATGAGCTGCGGCCGCGACCTGCCAGGTACGTACCACCACGCGACCGTGCCCTTGACCTTGAATATTGGTGATGTTGGCAACGTTGCAAATGCTACCAATATCTAGAAAATTACATACAATACGTCAACAATATAATGTTCAGTGAATTTGACTAAGATTGGCGTAGTTGGCGAAGTCACCAACATCATTGAAAATAACTTTATTAAATATAATTTGCAAGAAATTGGTACCAATGCCAATCTTCAAATCTGACTAAGATCGGCGAGATTGGTGAAGTCGCCAACTTCGCCAACCTTAGTCAAATTCATTGAACATTATATTATTGACTTATTTAATGTTTTTGCTAGATATTAGCAACGTTGCCAATATTGCCAATATTCACAAAATTAACGCATTAACGAAATCATCATAAGACCAGTTCGATTGTGACAATTGCACTAGTCTTCAAAAAATGTAAGTTACATTTGATGACATTTAATATATTGCCAATTTCGCCAATGTGTTCAGGAATACTCAAGATAATATTTTATTAATATTTTAGTAAACCACACTACTAAAATTTTGTGTAAACCTAGCTACTAAAAAAAGAATTTAAATGCTATTAACGGGATCATGCATCCAACTTACGTTCGTAAATTATCATACAAACCAAAGCAGTAAATGATTAATTCTCAATTTCCAGGTACCCATACAAAGCGTTCGTCCTCCGAATGCCGTGACGCCACATCGTCCCCTCGCAGAGGACTTGACTCCCGCGACTCCTCACTCAAAGACGAGCTCCGCAGGAACAATTCCCTCCGTGACAACCGCCGGGACCTCCTCCGCGAGAGGGATACTGTCCTCCCTGCGACAACTATCGCGTGAAGTCTATAGTAACGTGGTCTTCTTGTGCTGTGGCGGGGGATATATGGTTATGGAGTAGGTCGATTTGCATTAAAAGCCGTTTTCTAAAGACATTTTTAACATTTTCAAACGAATACATGGAATAAGAAGACGGGTCCAGTAGTTACGGCATTTCAAGACCAGAACTAATCAGCTGTTTTAATTTTTGGGGTACCAGAGTGCCTAGTGCGTGTTTGTTTTACGTTAACGCGATGGACACGTTTATGACGTTCGGCGCTCCAATTGGCTCTAAGCTCTTAACCAAGCAGAGAGACAAACGCGGTAAACGTTTCGATCTGAAATAAAATCTGAAATATATCATTCTATTTCTATCTATTTCTAGTAAGTTAAACAACGAATTTAAAATTTTATTAGCACTGAAACTAGTTTCCAATGTTTGTTACACAAATCGAATGATGTAATGATTGCGCGATTCAGCACTTGGCTGATTTATTAATTTTATTAATTACCCAAAATTTTCTGCGCGGCTTCGCTCGCTCGAGACTAGTAAGATTTTCTGGATGAAAGGTATCATATATCCTTTTCTGTCTTAGGGGTACAGACCCCTGACCATTATGTCCATTTCTGTACCCCTCACAAAGTGTATGCGAAATTTCGTAAAGATCGGTCGAGTAGCTAAGGCGTAAAAGCATATAACTATAACAAACAAACTTACATTCGCATTTATAATATTAGTGAGGATTATTTGCATAACATTGTGAAGAATCTGCATCACACTGAATAGGAATAGCGATGTGTACAATTGCATTCGAGTAATTTTCGGATACAATTGTGCACAATGACATGCGAATGATATCCGACTAAAATTGTACGTATCGCTAACAGCGATACTTGTTTCTTGTGGTCAAGGGACACCATATCATGCTCACTGCTAATATTACATTAATACATATTTCGATTTATCATAATTATTCATCAATCGCTTGATACATTCGAATCAATTGACCATTTTAATCCATAGTCGCCAAAGGAACCCATTATTGCCAAAAACAATTACCACATTGCCAAAAATTAAACCGTGTTTCTCGTAGGGGTAGGAAAGACATCGTTGCATATTTCTCTTCCTTCAATCACTTTCACTATATTCCTCATGTACGGTCCTCTGGTAACGGTATCTAGTCTTAGTCCAGAATATATTTAATCTGATTAGAGACCTATAATTCGCCTTATATTCTTTCTTGATAAGTCTTTATATACTATCACAGATATTTATGACTAGCTAGCAGAAACAGTACTTTTTTCTGGATGAAAGGTATCATCTGTCTTAGGGGTACAGACCCCTGACAACGTCTATGCGAAATTTCATGATGATCGGTCGAGTAGTTAAGGCGTGAAAGCGTAACAATCAAACAAACTCACATTAGCATTTGTAATATTAGTTGTGTTGTGCATTTTTAAACGATTTTACTGTTTTTGTAATCATAATTGAATGATATTTAGTTACTATTACTAATAAAAATACTATTCGCATATATGCTGACTGCACCACTTGGCAGTTGTTTGCTGGATCTTTCGTCTTCTTAATGCCGTGGACGTTCAATCGCTAATTAAAAAGATTACACCGGTCAAAACGAATCTGCTGTAACTACGAAAATAGTGTATAGCAGCTTTTAAAATCGCCTGTAATTATTCGACAAAGATTCGCGACCAAATGAATTAATATTTTCATCAAGTTGGCTGAATAAATTAGGGTGATAGACCCATCCAGTTCGCGTGTTTTAAAAGTAGCGCTTACCTTGTATCCCTCGTCACATATAAGTTGACATTAGTGAAACACAGTACATTATAGTCAATATAAAATTATGTCGTCGATTTAGCTTTCAAATGAGTTATATAGCTGTCTTTAATAACTTTTAACTTTTAACTTTAACTACTTTTCATAACGAATTTTGATAAAATATTCTTAGATTAGTACGTTATTTATACGTATTATATTTCAGAATTACTAGTCAAATCACGCTTGAGGGCCAAGAAACATCAACATTACAATCTATGAAAAATATTTTGGTTGACAAATGTTATCAACATACTTCTAATTAGGCCACTAGACAGTAAAACTAATGTCTTAGTAAACTACATAAATATTGACATGGCTTGAAAATCGAACCACACAATTGGCAATGAGCGTAAGAGTTTATCCCACTGGAGAAACAAGAACATATTTGCAGTGAAATTTTTATGATATGGCAACATCTATCTCTAAATTTACTTAGAATATTTTTTACATCAATAAACTTTTGATCCGTTTTAATTTCATTCATCATTTAATTATATGCAATAAATAGCAGACCTAGTGCTATATTAATTTACAATTATTATTGAAAAGTAGCATCTGCTGATAAGTAACATAAACAGCCGTTATTTATGTTAAAAGTGTTTTCAAGCAAAATAACGTAATATATAACGTTATGTAAAAAAGCATTACAATAAGCAGCTATATAACTCATTTCGCAACTTGTTGTGTACAGTCGGCTAAGATTGGAGTAGGAGGAGTGATTTGGTTGTGTTAGGGACAAGATAGTACCGTTTTATCTATATCACTAGTCATAGTAGCTACAAGGGCCGTGAAAGTAAGCGCATTCTAAAAAAATATTTTGTTACTTCCCTTTACTTTTTTTAACTCTACAAAGAAACACCTATTAATTAAATTATGCTATTTAACTGAATTACATTCATATAAAAAAAATAATTAAATTTTATTAATGTGGATTATCTATATTTTAATGAATAAAAATGTAATTATGGAATGACTATTTGTATCTGACATTTTTCTGACTTGTTTGTATGAATATAAATATACTAAGTGGTGCAGGTAGAACGGTATACAGTAAAGTGCACAAAGTTTGGATAAAAGTATGGGCATACTTGGTTTTTGCAAACGGCTGTACTTCCAAGTTAATATTTAAAAAAGAAAAGTATTTGAAAATGTAATATAATAGTTGACACAAAAGCTTCCTAATTGACACCATTTCTGCAAAAATTGAAAAATGAACACACATTTGGCGTACTTCCAATTAAAATTTTTCGTGTTTGTAAAATGACCAAAATACTGTACAAGGTACTTTTGAAAATATATTATGCGGAAATAATAGGTGCATGTTTTTCATAATATGCCAGAAGGCCATCATAATTATACTTACAATGCATTTGGTTTTAAAATTAAAAAAAATTATTTTCATTGGTATAGTACTAAAATACTAAAAAATACTAAAGTATTTAATATACAAAAAAAAAATATTTTCAAAATTATCTTGTAACTCATTAAAAATAACGCAAATTATTTTAGCAGAAACTAAAATAGCAGCGCTATTTTTACTGACAACAAATTACCAATTTATGCTAAATGCAGCCTGTAACGAATCCAATTCACGACGCTATCGATTGCTAATAATATTTTAAATAATTGGATTTTAGTTACACCTGTACGGGACACTGAAGGAAAAGTAGCGAAATCTGTTTTTATAATTATACATATAGCTGTATTTAGTAAGCTTAAAGTATATGTTAATTTTAATTAAAATAAATAAAAAACTTATATAAAAATAATGAAACCGGCCATGTACTTTTTAAAATGTTGAAAAAAAGCTACCCCCGTGTACTGATATTATGCTAAAATATAAAGATTAGTTAAGGGCTGAGATGTATGCTGTATTTTTGCAAAAAAGAGCTATATATGTATGTATATGTTAATGTCCCTACCTACTGCCATAGACGCTTACACTAGCTACATAGTTATATCTATAGTCTCGCACCTTATCTATCGCTCACTTTACATTATTATTTCCAACTGTAAAAATAATAAAAACATATTATACCACGTTCATTTTTTGTATAATATTATCGACGCGGTGTAAATATGAAACTATTAATTTCGACGTTGTACTATTTCATTTGCGTTTTATATACAATAAAAATGCTATTAGAATAATTCTGTGAATTATTCTGGTAGTACTTTTATTGTTAATTCATTTATTCTTATGTTGTTTGTGTGTGTTGTGAATTATTAATGAGGTGAGCGATTTATAGCTGATTGAAATCTATAAAGTCGTCATATACATATATATTAACTTGCTGTGTTCGGTGGAGTGCAGAATATTATTTAACAACCAATGAAAAATAATTATTTTAATAAATTAATTATTTATTTTTGTAACTATTGCAAATTATAATTATGATTGAAAAAAGACAGCGATTACTTTGCTAAATAAAAAAAGCGCGTTGGTAATATTTTGTACTTCACGTCAAATAAATGTTAAAATCTCATTAATCCCTATGTATTTTTATTATAAGCTTGCAAATTTTGTTTTATTTGTAAATTATTGTTACTCTTTAAGTTTATGTAAATAAGTTGTATACATCATTAACCAACGCTAGAAAGACGAAAGCGTGCAGTAATGTATTAGTATTCTTTTTACAATGTTAGAAGTGTCTTGTTGGCATTTTCGAGTTGGAATAATAACAATTAGAGTGTGATGAAACTTGTCGGTACAGTTGACAGGAAATAACCAAAATGAATGTTGGCTAGTTGGTGTAAAAGATGGCGCCCGCATCGCGACTGTATAGATGAGATTATTGTGTGATTCTGAAAATACATTATACGCACATGTAGTTCACGTGTAGAAATCAGGTTCAACAATAATAAATAAAATTACTTTAATTACGCTTTTTCATAAAATAAATGACAACTACAGAATTTGATTTACGTATTAATCTTAAAGACCTAACATTAGCTAATTTGAACAGTAAAAGCGTGTTTAATTAATGAAAAAATGTTTATTTAATCATAGCATATGCATATAAATTGACACATTAAACTGAAAGACGACAAGTATAGGAACTGGGTAGGAGATTGTGATCAGATTGTGATCTCGTGGACGGTAGTTCTGGCAAAAGACTAAGACTTGGAAATAGGAAATAAAGGAAAGACATACATAACAGACAATTTATGTTGTCATTGTTATTTAAATATAGAGTGAAAATGCGTGTAACCAGTACTTGAACTGGAAAACTGTAAAACAATAATAAAAAATCCTCGTATATTGAACGTAGATAGGTAATTTGTATAGTATTAAAGACGTCAAGTGCTTTTTTGTATAAAACACGTTTGAAATACCATGTTATTACCGCGTTCTGCGATAGCAACATTAAATAGCAGTTATAATTTTAAATAACAGTTATGAATTATTTTATTTTTACTCGAGATAAATAAAAATTGCGATATAAATTGTAATTTTTGCCGTAAGAATAATAACACCCCTATATGAACGGTATTGTTTTTGCTATGTATTAAAATTGTAACTGCTTTCTTTAAAATATTTCGTAATTATAACTGCGACGATAATCTAGTAACGTTTTCTAGTCAACCGAGACTTTCTAGTCCCAAATTAGTCTAATTCCTATTATTTGTTAATTTTAACCCTAAGGTGCTTATTTTGTTATATATAGCTATTTAAAATATTTTCTTTTTGTAAAATTAAACAACGAAATTAATCGTGATTGTAAAAAAGACAATATTTTAAATAACGTTTCGTTTCTCCTAGTTATAGATAACGTTTTTTATTTGTAATTTTAAGTTTGTAGCGAAATCATTAAAGATTAACATTAATCATTAAAGATTTTAATTATATTTTGTTGCCATTTTCATCAATATTTTACAAGAAGTGTCACAATATCATTCCTCTACTTGCAGACCTGATTTTACATATCACAGAGAAAGAACAATATTTCAGAAATCAATATAATAATATAAAATAATGCTTCTGGCATGCAATGCAGTTTGTAAATGGAAAAAGGTATGTACATAATGACAACTTTGACAACACGAGAATTTGAAATGTCATTGCTGTCAAATATTCAGCCTATTGAAAAAAAAGTTAATCACGTGTTGCAAATGCAAATATTTTGCATGTTTCATTTTGTAAAATATAATATTATTTATATAAAAATGCCTTTATATTGTCACATAAGTGTATTGTTAAAAATTATTCTTATATTTTAACATTGAAAGCAAGATAATTTTTGTACTCGATAATTTTATAAGGAACCATCGCATTGTACTACCTTTAACCGAATATATATTATATATATACGATGTGATTTTACTTTTTGTGTGTTCGTGTAACTCTGTAAAATACTTAATATTTAATGTATACTTATTTGGTCGGCGAGTGAATTACTGTAAATGAAACTTTGCGAATCGTTCGTTTGAAAGTTTTCTCGTTAGACCAGTCTCGACGATGCTGTAAATTGTTAGAAGAAGTATACTATGCTACGCTATATCCATACTGTAACTTGCTTAAGAAACTTATCGGTTAACATTGAACAAAATAATTAATTGAAAAATAATTGAGTGTTTTATTTATCCGATACTATCCCTCGGGAAAAGTACTTGTTTCGGGATAAAACACCTTTTACACCGAAACAAGTAGGTACTACAGGTACAGGTTTATGTGAAACTTCATGATGATCTGTCGAGTAGTTAAGGCGTGAAAGCGTAACAAACAAACACACAAACTCACATCCGCATTTATAATAGTTAGTAGATTTTGTCCGCGGTTTCGCTCGTGTAAATGTAAGGTTGTTAGTTTAGGAGAGTAACAGTATTTTTATTTAAAGTAGTTTAATTGCAATGTACACACAGCGACACATAAACATAGACTGTTTGGACTTTGAACTATTAGAAATTGAACGCTCCTAATCGTGCGAGAGAGTGCGTTATACTTTTGTTACGCTCTATCCTTACCATTACATCGACACCACTGTGCTCTGTCCCTTTCCGACAATTCTCTATTTTGTATATAGCGTAGTTATGAGTATATAGGGTGTCTAACTTCATGTGTAGCCGTGTGTACAACAGGCGCGTAAACGTATGACAATATTATATTTCAGTATTATTAAATAATAACGTTTATTTATTCATTTTTATTTATTTATGAAGAATCTCTGACAAATAATAAACACAAAATTATACAAGCAAATAAACATAAGTTTTGTATAGTGTACTCTTTCAGTTATAGGAGACCACAACATGCACGTAGATATCACAAACACATATATCACATATATCACATATCACAAACGAAGCACGAAATAGAATAATGAACAATGTTAAACTTAAATCAATTCTTTTCAATTTATTGATTACTCATAGCATATTAATTAAATAAATTTCAATAATTTAATATTAAACGATTGTAGGTAGTTATGGCAGAAATCTCATAGAATCTCGTAAAACCCCCGCGACACGGAAAATTCATTTTGCAGAAGTTGTATTTTGTCAACCTCACCTTAAATTATATACTGTTTACATCTTTATTTATACCAGTATATAGATACATTTATACCTCTAAATTTCTTTACAGTTGAAAAGTAGGTAATTAAATATTGTGTAGTCTGTAATATATTGACAAAACTCGTGTGATCCACAAATGATTATTCCGAGTCTGGATGTTCTTTGTGTCCGTTGTTCGAATGTTTGTAAAATCCCCCGCGACACAGGCGTTATTTCCAGTAGAGTTAATGTCTCTTAATTGAAAAAATTATGAAAATATGGTCCTAAATTGTGCCCGCGGCTCCGTTTGCGTAAATGTAGATTTTGACAATAAATTTCTATCCCTCTGGTACAGGACTTTCTTCTGAATACGCGTAACCGTGAGTTTCTGCAAGCACCGTCTTATAGACTCAACCCTTTGCTTAAACTGAACAATTAACAACCATAGAAAACATTATATTGCTGTAGTTGTAACAAAAATGTCCTTACGTAACCCTGAGGAGGGTTGGTACCGAGTGGGTGATATCTCTTGTGTTAATTACAAATTATGTTAAGCCACGGGAATCACTTACCATAGGATCGTTTACTACTATTGTTGTAAAAAGAAACATGTGGGTATTCACACTATATATCAATGCACTTTACACTTGTTAGTTCTTCCTTTAAGCGGTGATAGGCCTGTGGTTATGCATTGGATGTCCGGTCGAGAGATCGCTTGTTCCAACCCTAACCATTGCATTACCCTACCGACGTTAACCCACTCCTTACTTATGTAATATTATATAATAAGCATACTAACTTCGCTGGAGGGGTTAAGGCGTCATTATAATACAACTTTAGTATTTTACATACAATTAATAGCTTACAAGTTATTGCAGTTATTATACCATGTATTACTGACTACCTGTGTCGCAGGGAACTTTGCCAACATTCACCTAACGGACACAGAGAACTCCCAGATCCGAAAATCATATTTTTTCTTTTTATTTCATAAATACAATGCCCGCAGAAGGAAGAATTCCTGTGTCGCGGGGACCTTACAAATATTCAAACAACAGACACAGAACACCCAGACTCCAAATAACTATTTGTGGATCACGCAGTTTTACCCAGTGTGGGATTCGAGCCCACAACACTCGGCTCAAGGTCAGTGGCCAAGCGACCATTTTATTCAATTTCTTTTTTCAATTCAATCTGTTTATTGCCCAAAAGGTTACAATGGATGTTTCAATACCTAAAATTTTAAAAATAATTAAATTTATTCACTACTTCATACGAGCAGTCGTCTTATTTTAAAGATTGAATACCGAGAGTTTTGTTGTAAAATAAAACAATAAATTTGTTTTTCAAATATATTTCAGTAATCAAAATATAATAATAGGCTTACACGTTATTAGTTACAAGTCGTATTTGTGGCCAAATCGAAATAAAAAACGCCACAAACCAAATAAGATACGCTCATCTATACATACAACTAAACCCAAACATTTATCACAAAAGAATCAGCCGAAATAAAAAATATTTACACGCCATAGATTATTATATTTTATATATAAACAACAAAGTGCTTCATATTCACAAAGTGACAAATTTCGCTTAAATATCAATAAATAAAACAAATAAAGCACTTAATTCTACGTGAATTTAATTTTTTTAACATTATAGTGCATTTAACACGTTTTTCTTAAATAATATTCTTTCAAAAAACGTTATTTTAATTTTCGTTATAAAAGATCGTATTAAACATTTCGTTTTCGTTATAATTATTAGCTATTTATTATCTTCGGTTATTTTTAAAAATATATATATTATGTATATAAATTAATACTTTCGTCCTGTATTTAAAAAAAACATGCGTTTATAGTTAGGTTGTTCGCAGACTGGCGATTAGTCGTGCGATTGCAGATTTTTATTTACCTACTAATAATGTGCATTTGTAATCAAAATATTTTTACCGTTAACCCTTTCGTCACTTGCGGTCACAGTTGTCCGCTGCCAATACATTTTCTATTGCAAATAGGACATGGGTGATATTTTGCGACATTATTTTTTTACCTCAGATTCACACGACTAATCGCAACTGCGAACATATAATTAAATAATCCAGCTAAGTATATTTACAATAGTCATTTGGGCTACATAATTGTATTTCTTTATAAAACAATATTTAGGCAAGCATTGACATTTTATAGACTGGACATAGTATCACAAATAAACGTTTTGAGTCCAACTAAAATCATACAGGAACTTGGTAAATATTTACATCATTATGTCTCGTTCGTACAGGTAGACTTTACGTATCGCTAGAAAAAGACGCATGTTTTTGTGTGTCACACTTTACGTATTAACTAACGCATATTACTTGTATGTTTTATGAGTTCGATTCTTAGTCGTGTCGAAATAGGTTAATAGACCAGCTTATGTACTGTTGGCCTGTCGTAGATATACTAGATACCCACCTGATGGTAAGTGGCAACTGCTATTCATCGATTTTAGTTATTTTAAGGATACATACATCAGTGCATACCATAATGGTCAAATACTAAAAACGATATTGAAATTCTTTATAAACTTAGGAAGATAGAACTATTGCATTGTGCCGTAATAACACAAACCTGTCTAAATATTCTAATTCACCGATATTTTTATAGAGCTGTTTGAATTCGACTATTTTAATAGCCCCGTTATTGGAATTGTTCGATTATGCCAGTTATTTAATATTTTCGAATGTTCTACTCGATCGGTTTATTCGAATTATCAATTTGTTCGAATGCCTCGCATGTTTTATATATTCAAATTAAAAAACGTTCTAGTTAAATGAATTATGTTATTTGAATGCATACACTGGTATGTTACTGAACAGTCGTTTAGATATTTAATAGACAACTATCATACGTATACAGGTTGCATCTTTGAGGTAGTTCACGTATAACCCAGCACTCATACGTATTCGAATATTCGATCCGTATTTGAATATTACACAGTAACAACGAATAAATCTGCATTCGAATGCGGTAACATAAATTTGGGGACAAGCAGAGCTTTAACTACACCCATAATTATGATTTCCTACACACAAACACACAGGCCTATTACCCTAATTATATAGATAATAAGTTCGCAAAGTCTACCTATCCGTTGAGTGTAATCCTAAGTTAATTAATTTATCACATAATTTAAATAATAATCAATTATCTTCATATGAGCAAAAATGTATATTTATATAACTACTGTTGGTCATTATTGGATTGGGTTAGCATTGAAAGCACAAACCATAGATAAATAGAGGAGGGCCGTCTATGGACAGGGATGGGTTTGCTGCTGTATAGATTAAACATATTTAATGGATAGTTGGCGCTGTGGTTAAAGCGGGCATTTTGATAAGAGTATTATGAGTTTGATTCCCATGTTAAAACATTGATCGTTTTTAGTTTTCTTAATACAACTTATTGCCTGTTTCGACTTACGATTGTTTGAATACCTAGACCTGGAACAACTATTTGTGGACCACAAAAATTTTTTACTGTGTGGGTATCGAACCTATTTTCTGACTGGCTAAGTCAAATCGATCATCAGCAATCAATGAAATATTATTTTTATGATGTATATTTTGATATCGAGAACTAATTTGTCTGACATAGGAATGAAACTCGCAACTTGTTGGCAGTTGTTCAAACGCTTATACCACTGCACTGTTGCAGTTAAACAGCTGAGGGACGTGCTGATATAAATGAGTGGCTATCGCTAGGATTTCTCTGACGGCCCGAACAAAATTGGAACTATATAAAAAGGATAGGGAAGATATTAGTACTAAAATATAATAAAAAGAACACTGGTCTGATTTGAGTACGAAGTAAGAGTTTCTGTCAAAAGTTTAACCTGCTGACCGCCGCAGTCATGTTTACATGACAAAGCAAAATGTGTCCAGCGCGCCACGGTCACGTCTACATGAGAAATATAAGGATGAAATCGTAGCTTGGCGCCGAGAGCACGGTTTAGCTTATTGACGTGGCGGTCAAAGGGTTAAAACTTATTTTATACAGCGTGTAACTGCAAGCTATGGTCATATATGAGTCACAGAATACAGCCCCTGTATAGTCGGCCAAAAATGTGGTCTACCACCCTACGGTTGAGGTTCATTTGAACGTAATGAAACAACAAGGCAGATCTCCCCTTGCAATAATATTATGACAGTGATCATTGCTCTCTTTATCATGTATTATATATACGTCATGCCGTGCATGACAGCTGACTCGGTGATTTTTATGAACCCAAAAATAAAATTTCTTTTTAAATTTTATTACTATTTAAAATCATTTGTTTTAATTATATATATGGGGATATGGCACAAATGTTATTTTCCAGATACACATTACGGTCCTGAAATAAGACTACATCTTTCTGTTATACACTGTATATAAAAAATAGTCGCGTTTGTCCGTATCGTATACTTAACTATAATATTTACCAACTGCGATATAACTTTGGTGAGAATCCAAACACTACATAAGATTTCCGATGTCAAACATGGACGAAAAATAAAAGATCAAAATATTAGCAGTATTTTAAATTCTGTATTAAATATACAACAATCTGCCTTTGACGTTCATACGTGTTACTTTGACGTTCATACGTGTTACTTTGATGTTCATACGTGTTATTTTGACGTTTATAAGTGTTACTTTGTGACCTATATGAATAAAAATAATTTTGATATTCATTTCGATTATTACTCATACTCCGTACTCTACTACAAAAAAATAATATTAAAAGATATTTTATAAAAATATGGACGTTTCCGTAAATGAATAAAAAACCGCCTGAGCATAGTTTTATCTACATTTATGTCTATCTAATATTTTAGTCTTAGCATACAATACAATGTATACTTTAGAAAGCGTTTTTTTACTATATTCGTCATATTATAGATATATTGTACAAATAAATTTGCGACTTATTAGTAAAAAAAACGCACTTGCGACAATCGCATCATCGAGCGACTTTTTTTTGAGCAATTTTTATTTATGATTTATAACTACACATGTCAAAATAATGCAGCAAAACGATTTATGCGTAATGCGTGTATATTACCGTAAATATATATATATAGTTTAGCAAATATATATATATTTATTTAGATTATATATTATTTGACTAATACCGCAGCTTTACCGAAACAGCGTTATATCTATCAAACGTATGGTAAGACTAATAATCGTGCGACTAGTCGCAACAAAAACTGCATGTTTTACTAATACGTCGCAAACAACATTATATACTACCTAAGTATGTTTAAAAATAAAAAATATCAAATTTCTAGTCGCAAACAAAATGGAGTCGACTCAGTGTTGCCATCACTAAATTGTACTTTCCATTTCATAAGTATGAAAAATAATTTAATGACATCCCATCCTATGCGATAAAGTCATATATATTTTTATACATTTAGTGACATCATATCTGTTATATAAAAACGTCGTAACTCCATTTATTTCGCGTCAAGAATATGTACCATAAATTACACAAGTAACATTATTTAAAAATCGTCATAATATTATCTGTCTGTAATCACCAACTCTTTATACCATTTTTATATATACAATATTGATCACGTTGTTTTCGTTTCATTTTAACATTGTTTAGTTCCATTCTAACCTAACGATATACCAACACAAACTATTTCATGAAACACATCGCCTAAAAACAATTTTGTACAAGAAATTAAATAAAATTAACAACCAAAGAAAACAATTTAAAAACTTCCATGAAATAATTTATGTTTTACATGGCAATCTTAACGCACATTTGACAGTTCGTTCGCTGTGTTGCCATAATCGTAATATTCTACTAAAAGCTGCCGATACCGTGAAATTGGTACTATTCGGTACATAGACTGGTGGTACTAAGTGCTTTTTTGCTAAGTTTTGCACTTATCACAATAAAAAGCCGCACTATCAATAATAATATGCTAAATATCGCACACGTGTGACAGTGTCTGTTTAACAATTGAACATAAACTATTTAATACGTGACGGAATTTTGAAGTGACCGCGGCGTTATAGTGATTGAAATAATGAAGAATTTTGTTAAGAGCATTAATTTAAATGAATTAATGAAAGCCTTTTTCATGTTATTGATTTTTAGATGATTTTTAACGTGTTCTAGAGTCTTTGTATTTTTGGGATAATAATAGTTAAGTAGGGGTTCGGTAGTAACTAAAACATACTCAAAAGTATTTTAATACTTATAAATAATATTTCGTAATTATTTAAATTTAAAACAATTATTTCAGACACTATAGCGTCGTGCTCGCGTTTTGGCGAAATTTGAGTTACACTGTAATACAAGCGGGGGCGGCGACCGGGCCCGAGTGCGCGGGGGCGAGGGCGGGGCGCGGGGCACTAGACCTTGCGGTAGAGCGCGCGAGCAGGTCGGCGAGCGCGGCGCGCGGCGGCAGGCGCGCACTCGCGGCTCAGGCGCGACATCAGCTGCGCGCCGCGCGCGCGCCCAGCAGCAGCGCGGCGCCCAGCGCGGGCAGCGCCAGCGCCGGCGCCAGCGCGCCCGCGCCGCTGCCGTACTTGCTGCTCTGCTCGCACGTGCCTGCCGGGGAACAGCGAACACTTCATTCGACCACACGGCTACAAATACCTACATCTGACTGAAGCATTTGACACGGTTTCATTTCCATACCTACGTTTTAATAGTCAAGCCTAGGTTTGTTTAAAAGTTACTTATTGTGTCCACCTAAATGCGTTAAAATCCAATTATACACGAAAACGAAATAAGCATTCCACATTTTACCTAGGAGTCCCCCAAGGTAACATACTTGGTCTAAACGAATTATTCACCTACATATTTAGTATCGTAAAATAGATTCAACATTTATGTGATTCTAATGACACTACGAATACAAATCCATCGCACCGGTTTGAAATATACCTAAAAACCTCACCTCTTAATAGCTAAACAAAAGGCATTCCTTGATAACATACTGAAACTAAAAATACTCTGAGAACAGACAGTCATAAAAACCTTCTAAAGCGAACATTATTTATACCAATTGTAAACAAAACAATGAATGCAATAGTATATATGTACATACCGTTAATAGTGAGATTGTAAGCCTTGTCGCCGGCGACACCAGGCAACACGGCGCGATCGCACGCGCGCGACACGGCCGACAGCGATAGGAACTGCACGGGACTACCCATGGAGTCTGCACACACACACATAAATAACATATTATTATCATCACTACACTTATTATTTAAAAAATGTAGAAACATGATATTTTTAGTGTCGATTGATTTGATTTTCTGTAATTTGTTTCATTATAGTTCGGATGCAGTAAATATTTAGCTTTATACAAATCAATATGAACTTATAAAAAAGTAATTCCAATGGCTTTAGGTTTTTTGAAATAGATCGAAATAATCCCGTTTATTTGAGAGCAAAGATGTTTTAGTAATTTGGTCAATCAGAATTATATTTATTTAGGCCCGGTTACCGTATTCAAGAAACCGTAATTTCTTAGACATTATGCGTCAAAAAGTACAAAGGATGTCATTGATAAAACGACTGATTTTTTAAATATAGGAACCTAGCCTTATTAAAACTTAAAACTTACAGCTAATATTACAAAATAGTGCCAGACGTATCGACATTACTATCAATCACATATTTGCGTTTTTGACCAAACAATCTTATAGAGTACCTAAGTATTCTGTTGTGCATCATTGTATTCAAATATAATTCGATTATTCGATTGTTACTCGATTAGTATTTAATTATCATTCTAATAGTATTCGAAGTATTCTAATAGTGCACTGCTGAACGGGTCGCACACAATATATTCGAATAGTAATCGAATACAATTACGCGCACCACTAATTCATATCGAATCGTTAGTGCGATCGTTTATCGATTCTGAATAGTCTGAATTGGCCTGTTACGACATGAATATTAAGCTCATTTTATAATATTTATAATGGCTGGAATCAATGTTAAAACAGTGTCCAATCTGTTAATAATTTTTTTCTTCTGGCAGATATAACCCATTTTTTTCCTCAATTGATACTTAATAACGTGTGCTTATAACAAGTAATTCCTTACCATTGGTCAGATATGTGGAGTAGATGAAGCAGAGCGCATGCGCTCGGCCCTGTCCTCGTGCAGGCGCGGCCACCACCATACCGCGGTTGTTCTCGTACCAGCTGCCGTAGCATGTGTATACTGCAAAAAACATACACAAGGTAATGTTATAAAGTTTCACTGTAATAATACCGCACCACTCATACCGCTCGCACACTTCTCACTACTAAACCTTTCAACCAACGCTAGGACGCCGGCATCCGAGCTTAACCAGACAATTTAAAGCGTTAAATTTTGTTATAAATAGTCTACTGTTGTTTGAATAGCTTCTTTTATTTTCTTGTTTTTGACAACTGGTTCAGTTGAGAGGTTAATAACAACAACCCACCCTCTATCCCGCTAAATCACTTTTTAATACCTCACGCCAACTCAACCTCTACCTTACTTGCATATTTGCACCAACTTACTCTCTATCCCGAGTCTGGCCAAAAATGCGCATTTACTGGTTCTTTCCTCGGAAGGTCCAGTAAAGACCATCTCTAGATGCGGACACGTACCTGTGCTAGTGCAGGCCGACTGGAACTCGATGGTGTCCTGCGAGGCACCACAGCCGATGCTAGCGCTGTCGTACTGCCCCATGATGCACTCTGGCGGCTTCTCCGCTGTTTCCTCCAAGCCTGTTTCATCTACAAACAACACATACATGAGGTCTTCAATTACTATGTGTATTATCCAGTGCTAAGACCTGCTAGGAATTTGTTTGCGCAGTGGAATAGCTATCTTCTAGCCCGATCTAGCAACAACATGAGGATGATACTCAGGCCACGCAACGTGGCTCCAAGTTTATAAAATACAAAAGGGTGTGGTTACGACTAAGACTCACCTTAATATGTCCTTCAGTCGACGGGCTGTAAATCAATTTGGGGTTAGCACAATTAAACAATAAAGCGGATCCGAATTAGAGTCAATAGCTTACCCCAACCACGAACAGCCTCTTCGAAGGCGGGTCAGCGGCTCAGCACGCCGGCACACGTCATACGTGTTCACAAATTGTTCACAATACACACACCAGACACGCCAATACTACGTATGGCGCTTATAAAACCAAGTCCAACAATATTCCAAAGATTTAATCAAAAAGAGGCGTAATTATTCCAAGGGGCTTCGTGTACCAATTATCAAGTTACAAGGAGATTTTAGATACCAGTGACAAGTGATATTTGACGTTTTACATTCTGATTTCCGCGTTATAGACAACGGAAATGCGACCAAAAGTTAACAGTGGCAAAATTACGTCGGGGACGGAACATCTACCCGCCCCGGACAAGCCTACCTGTCCACTAATTAACTGGCAATCGTGGCAAAGTTGCAACCGCTCTCTTCACTACAGAACCATCCACCAGGACCTCTGCAAAACGGGGCACGGGTCCTAACCCGACGTCAAATCTACCACAGCAGCTGACAGCTGTATCCGTGGATGTCGATCCAAACATTCTCAATAACAACAGCCGTAGAAACAAAGGGCCTGGAGAATCAACAGGAGAGAACGCGAAGGAAACCTGTCCCTCAATTTTAGGGACCGCAGCGTTTCCCATTCCTTTTATAAAACCTGAAAATTAGCGAAGGTTCGGGCGTATCAGGCGAGGCCCCACCAACCAAGTAGACAATATGCATCCCTGGGAACCTATGTCCAACAAAGCACGGACTACAACAGAGGTATCCCCCGGCCTCCAGACTAATACAGGCCGTTGGCAACAAGACGGTTTCAATAGGTGGGGGGGTGCATTGTTGGGGTAAACGCCGACTTCTTATTGCCACTTGGGCAGTGACCGATCACCGCAACCAGGAGCTGGCCTATCAACACGAGGGTAATGATCAAACTCCTCGGAGGCCCTGTGTCCCGGTCGGCGCGCCATCGGTGGTGGGTCATCATTTGATACCCGCCCGAACCGCGGCGGGCGTGACTAAAGTCGGGGACGTTCAACTAAAAGTGGCGAGGGCATACGGTGATGCCTCAGGGATTGCCGGCGTTCAGCAGCCGCATAATCCGTGCCACGTGGGGGAGACGCGGAGCGTCTATTAAGATAGTCTCCATATATCGACCAGAGCCAACGCTGGGCGGGGAACGTGACTTCAGAGTGCGGGAGTCATCCCGGCGTCCACGTGTAACACACCCGCCTGTGGGTGACTCGCGTCCTAAGCCATTTGCGTTGGCACACAACAATGCGAGATGTCCCCCTCCACAATTTACACATGAGCGAGGTTTAGGACAATCTCCCTGGAAGTGATTTCCCAAACAAGAGAAACACAATCTCCTTGTGTTGGTAATCCTGCGACTGGATGTCACATGCAAGTTTCCAAAAGCCTTACAACTAACAATGTTATGCCCCATGACCTTACAATATAAGCATAAGAACCGTCCCTCAGGAATACCTCGAGCCTTATTACGGCTCTGGTCTCGTGGCCAGGGTGATTGATGTCTCTTTCAGGGATACAGCGATAAGACTATGTATAAAAACATTCAGGTGTACTCAGCCCGCAAGTATGGTAATTCTCAGTTCCACAACAGAGTCAAAAAGAAATGCTTTACCTGTAAGCTGTTGACGTCTACGCCGCCTGTCTGCGAGGGAGTCGACGACTGTGTAGCGGCCGAGCATCGGACACCGCGACGGATTCAACTGGGTAGCTGAAATAGAAAATATTATTGTAAGTATATTTTTAAAGTTGAAGAATTCGATGTTGTTGTATATATGGTGACGGTACAAATAGGCCGGTTCGAGTAAGTAACACACTTACTGAAATCCAGCGTAGGGGGTATAACGCAGTGTTTCACACAAAGAGAACTATAGAAAAGATAGGCCTTTTCTATTGGTTTACTTATAAACCAGATGCCTTTGTCTTAGAGCCAACCACGCGTGAGTAATTCCTTTAATATCGCTGTCAGATCGTCGGCGCAGATCATCGGCGCAGATCGTTGGTACAGATCGTCGGCGCAAATCGTCTGCACAGATCATTGGCGCAGGCGGCCTGCGGCGCGGTGGTGAGTGTTGCTCGAAGCTTTACTTACCGAAGTGACGTGGTGTATATAGCGCAGGTCGTACTTACCGACGAGTGTGACGTGGTGTGTATAGCGCAGGTCGTACTTACCGACGAGTGTGACGAGGTGTGTATAGTGCAGGTCGTACTTACCGACGAGTGTGACGTGGTGTGTATAGCGCAGGTCGTACTTACCGACGAGTGTGACGTGGTGTGTATAGCGCAAGTCGTCGGCGCAAGCGGCCTGCGGCGCGGCGGCGAGTGTTGCTCCTAGCTGTAGCTCGAGAACGGCACCTCCACGACGCCACGCACGCACGCACACGTGTCCCGACTCGCTGGGGAGAAAAACATCACATAAAATCATGTCATTCAAACTAAAATTCAGTCATGGCGATCAATTTTAACCAGAATCAATGGCCATCCGTGCAGGATAACCTATACCTCTTGCACAGAAGCAAATGCGCTTTGCATCTAGAGTAAAATGTGTACAGACTGCGCACATATATTTATAAGCTCCTACCTAAAATAAGGTTATCAACGAAATTAATATTTTTAGTGCATTTGTTCGTTCTTTGAAACAGTCTGACATCTAAATAATTTTAATTGATTGTGGCGATCATATACAAATTTTATTTCTTAAACAGCTTGCAATGCTTACTTCAAGAACAGAATACATTAATATTGTTATATTTGAACCTTTAAAAATTGTTAGCTTTAATCTAGTGATGAACGATGTCTACGTCAGAGGGCGACTGTCGTATTTGTATTAATGTTTGTGATTGGTTAATTTTATTATTACCTTAAACTACCTTACGATATGTCATAACGTGTGTATAGGTAAATAATAGGGTGTATTTTATAAATAAATGATTATAGTTCTACAATTCAAATAGTATTTTATTTATTTATCCCTGAAATGCTATATGCACTATAATTAGTGCACAAATACAACCATACTAGCGACAGGCGACTACCGATTTGAAATTCGAATCATCGAGTAAATAAAATATACATTGATAAATATTTGAAAGTATTCTTTGATTTACTAACTGAATATACTAAAGTATTGCAAGCAATAAAATTGGCATTCCGTATGTTTGTTTTGTATACAAAAAGTTAGGTAGTTTATTATTAGGAACTAACTATTCTACCAATATATTAAATCAATTGAAAACAAAATTTAAAAAAATCTTTTAACATCTGATTTGCGGCTCCGTCAGGATGGCTGGACCAAACAAGATATGTACAGTGAGCTGCAAAAATGCATACCCATATCAAGCCTAAAATAGAATAAGTCGGTAATTGATGCCATCTAACGGAAATCGATACAAGAACTGTTAAGTAGCTTAGTATCATAATAGGCAGCGGTGCACTACGATAAAATTTAAGCAAAGTAGATTTCTTTATATTTCAATTTGTTTAAATTTACATTAAACAATTTTTAATGTCTTTTCACTATAGTTAATTTAAAAAACAACAAATTTCTTAAATGTATGTGATCCTGACCGTCGTTACCTTATATAGCAGTATGTATAAAACAGCGCCATCTAGTTCATTCATATTCATTTAAATTCGAGTGTTCACAGGATTTAAGACCTTAAGGTATCCATGGAATATTACAGGCGACTGTACGTGAGACACTGTAAACAGTGGACATGGTCTCATGTGTCTGAACTTTACGTTACCTTGTTCTGAATATCCACAGTAATGTTTTATCCATTTATGAAATTCATAATATTGTCTTCTGTTTACGCGAATATTATTCATTGAAATTAAACTACTATATACGTTGTTGTAACAAAGTGTTGTAATAAAGTGTCAAATAAACAACGCGATAAAATCCGTATATAGTAGTTTAATTTCAACATTTATGAAATTTTATTATTATTTAGATATTGCATAGGAATATATACAGTGTGACTGGTTAAACATTGTATGTACTTAAGGACATGATAATTTATGGTCAGACGTAACGAATAAAAAAGTAAAATCTGCGTAACCTACAAAGAAAACCATTATGAAAATTTGTATGAAATAATCATAAAATGTGGACACTGCGCGGGTCGCACACAGTCATACCTTTGATAAGAAAAGGACGGGCAGGGGTACAAATGCGGGAGAGTGCAGGGTGCGGTAGCGAGCTCGGCTCGTCGCTCGCAAGAGTGTCCCCACATTAAGTTTTTATTGGATAACTAGGTCAAATTTTAAGTACCTATTTTTTAGATATACGGGTCCAGAATCGAGTACTGAATACCCTCCTTCATTATGTCCAGTCTTTTACCTATCCATATGTATATGTAAGTATGCCTGTACTTGGGCAATAGCTGACCACTTTCTTTGATACTATGTCTTAACGCAAAGCTAGCAAATATTTCATTATAAGTAGTAAATAGTACCAAATAGGTATTAAACAGTGCACATGGTCTCATGTACATATCTTGTTTGGTCCAGCCATTCTGACTGATACAATTTGCGGTAAACATGCGAAAGATCAGAGTTCCATTTCTCTCTAGTGAAATGTCAAATGTGAAATGAAAATGTGTCAAACGCAATTTATTTTCACACTTTTAATTTAGGCAGCTACCATTTTTATTGTTAGTAAGCAGACATTTGTACTTCTCTTCGTCTTAAACATTAAAATATGTCCTCTTTATAATAACTTACCATCCTCTAGTGAGGTGCGCGACTAACTTCACGAATTTCTTTTCCTTCTGTTCTAGAATAGAGTGGCACACCAGACGTTTCTCCTCGTGAGACCCATCCTCGTTCTCTATCTATCATTAAAAAAAGGAAAAGAAATATATATTAGTAACCGTTTTTCTGAAATCTTATAGGTAGGTGGACTTTGTAATAAAGTGACAATGAAAAGAACAATTAATATTATATACAATTAGTGGTCGAAGTACGACCGTAAGTCAATTTCGTTGTGATTAATTTGAAGCCTTTTTCTCTATATAAACTTTTAATATACCTAATCAGAGGCATACAACATTTTCTCTTCACATTATAAATATATAATTTTTTCTAATAGCTACAAAGATACTGTGTTGTTTTTTTTGTCGTGAAGACAAAAGTGTATGTCTTCTTTAAATCTACGGATAAGTGTAAAATTTTGCATAGTTAAGTCTATCGGAGAAAGATAAGATTTTTCTATTGCAATTATTACAGTCTACTTTCGATCATTTGTCGACCCCTAGTATACAAGTATACACGGCTACACATCAAGTTAGACACCCTATATACGCATAACTACGCTACATACAAAATAGAGAATTGTCGGAAAGGGACAGTGCATAGTGGTGTCGATGTAATGGTAAGGATAGGGCGTAACAAAAATATAACGCACTCTCTCGCACGATTCGCAGCGTTCAACTTCTAATAGTTCATAGTCCAAACAGTCTATGTTGATGCGTCGCTGTGTGTACAGTACAAATTATTAACTTTTTAATAAATATAATAGTAAAAAATTAAGACATCATAAATTCTGTGAAAAATTGCTCCTGCTTTTAATAAGAAACCTTCATAATATTTACCTTGAGGGTAGCGTTTTTGGTAGTGAAGTGGTACTGGTGTGTATGGTCCAGACTGTACCACTTGTGATGGTCCACGATCCAGCTTGGGAAGTGGCAGCGGTTGTGCTCATCATCCACTGCAAACAAACACATGCTATGACAACAGAGGCATATTATGCCCACATTGGGGGCCATCCATAAATTACGTTACAAGTTAAGGGGAAGGGAGGTGGTCGATGAAATTTGACATTGCGTGACAAGTGGTGGCTAATATATATTATAATACTTTACGCGAGGGAAAGTAGAAATTCCTAAATGGAAATAAAATTAGTTTTGGAACTGCTGTTTTAATTTATTAATTTGTAGATGTAAAATTGTTGAGTCTCACAAATGCGACCTGCTGTGACAAGGACGGGGATAAGTCAAAAATCATGACATTGATGTGACGTAATTTATGGATGGCCCCCAATAAAAACAGCGGATATTACTCTCACATATCGGCGGTAATACTGAGAATTTCTCAACAGAAAACTGTAAAGAGTTATATAATGACCACATTTCGGCAGTAATAGTTACGGATGATTTATCAGCAGAAAACAAAATAACACTGCCCGAGCATCGAGTTGAACCTGAGACCTTAAGCGCAGCAGTCGTATACACTACCGCTGTGCATTAGGTTATAAATGGGTGGGCCGTGTCCACTATAGAATTGTCTGGTCCCTACAACAGAATTGCCTGATTCTCACTCTAGCAGTCAAGAGATCTACAATGAAAATGTCTCTGAAACTTCAAGGAAAAAATCTTAACAAAGAACTTCCTATAGATTTCTCTCTTTCAAAAAGACATGTTGTTCAGACTACTTCATGGAAGGGTTGTAGGGCAATCAAGAGATTACGTATCGAAATTCAGGAGAAATATCAGCATAAATGTGTTGTACAGTACGAACAGTCAGCCCGAAAATTTAGCTTTTATGTTTCATGGTAGAATTAGCGTCAAATCACGGGACCAATCTTTTAATGTTAAAATTTCTTATTGTCAGTTATACTACTGAATTGATACTATTTGATACATTACGTTAAAAAATTGGTACCTAGTTCGTTCAAAAGATATAAAACATAAGCTTTGGTGCTGCCATTTTGACGTCATACTAACAGAACCACACAAAACACCAAGTCGAACTAGATAGTGACTTATATGCATTTTTACTACCTATATGCTACCCACTGGAACGCTTATCTATTTGTAATTACATAAGGGGAAATCAGAGACGCAGACTTGAACTGCTGGTGCCGCCATTATGACGTTTTTTCGTTTGAAGAAAAATCATGTGTACGTTAATTTTTTTTTATTTTTGATTGTATACGCATTTGACCATTTGTGGATCAAAAAAGCTTCAAAGGACCTTTGAAGCTTTTTTGATCCACAAATGGTTGTTCCGAGTCTGAAAGTTCATTGTATCTGTTGTTCGAGTATTTGTAAAATTCCCTGCGACACAGGAACTATTCAAAGTGTGGACGTCGTCTAACCTAAAACAGTTGATACTGACCGTTAGTGAGTTTCATGGTGCGACTGCCCTCCACAGGTGATGTGAGACCATTGCAAGTAGCGTCGCCGGACTGAGCTATGTTATATGTCACAGTCTTCTCAGCATGGTTGCCCTTGTACACGAAACATCTGCAAACAAAACATCAAGGAAAATTATATACCAAGGCGCGTATCTCTGACTTCATCGTGAGGAAACCTGCATGTCAGAGAGTTCTCTGAGATATGTGAAGTCTGCCAACCCGCACTGGGTCAGTGTGGTGGACAATGGACTAATACTTTTGAGAATAGGCCTAAGCTCAGCAGTTGGACATTTTAATACAGGGCTGATATTATATTAAAATCCAACCCAAGACCTAGTATGAGAATCCGTTTTACCTATTTAAAAAAAAAAATTGTATTCTACCCCAAACCTGTATGTACATAAAGGAGGTCTGTGTTTTCATTAAACATCATCCTGAGTACTTCGAACTTCAATCTGAAGTAACGAAACGTAATGTAATACCTAGGAATAAACATAAACTCCATCAACCTCAACGTAAATCTGTCTTATTTAAAAGAAATTCATATGTCAATGCAATTATGGTCTATAACAAATTGCCCAATATGTTTAAGGATTTGCCCTCAACAATATTTAAAAACAAGTTGAGCAAATGGCTCTTAGAAAAGTGTTTTTATAGTTTAAATGATTACATGTCGTATAAGGAATAATAAATTTAACAAATAGTGGAATAATTGTGTTACATTTAACCAACACGGACATTAGAATTATATTTAATATGACATCTCACCTATATACTTATCTACTGAAATTTATAAATTTGACATCATTACATATTTTTTATTTTTGCTGTACCTAATGTCGAAATTTAATTCCTACTTTAATTAATATTTACTTACAAGTATTTGCACACCATATGTAATGTATATGGGACATTAGAATTTAAGATCATACTTTGTAAACCTACATTCTAGCAAATAAATAAATTTGATTTTGAATTTGAATTTGAATTTGAATTTGAATATTATATTAATATAAATATTAAATATATATATTATCAGCCCTGTATTAAACTGTCCCACTACTGGGCACGACCCTCTACTCAGTGTGAGAAGGGGTTACGCCATAGCCCACCTTGCTACGCCGCACGATGTTTTATTTGAACACCTTCACATAATGTTTCTATTTCGCAAATAAATAAATTGACTGATGTATTAAAAACAATACAGTACCTGTACATATCCTCGTCAGTAGATATGGAGTTCCTCCTCTGCACTTGGGAGATCAGCCCCACGAGGTATCTGGTGGAACCCTCCTTCCACGTCGCCAGGCAGATCAGCTCTTCAACTGGAAATTACCAACAGTATGGTGTTACATTTGGAACATTACAATAAGATTGCTATTTACTATCCTGAGTGTTGTACAAACATTTGTGTGATCCACAAAATATGGTTGTTCCGAGTCTGGCTTTTCTTTATGAAGTCTCCCACAATTCAGCAATTATTCCTATTACCAGGCACAGTACCAGCTTCCATTCTACTACTGAGAATTTCTTTGGCAGAATCGCATAAATCACAAGAAACAATATCAATTTTAAATTGAAAAACACTTTAACCGACTCGAGAATCGAATCCAAGAAGCCATGTCATCGCATAAAGTGTCGATAAGCCACCAAGGCAGTCTATGCTCGGGATATTTGGAAAACGAAAACATACTGCGCCGATCACAAATCGCATCAGCTTAAAAGAATTATGATGATCTAAGAGATAAAAATTTAAACTTATACTTATAGCGTTTATAATATTAGGTAAGATACAGTTAATCTAAAGGAAGGAGGCGAAAAGGACATACTTCTCGGCGAATGTCTCGCAAGAAACAGTGTTAAATTAAATAAAATAAAAATATTCAGATAGAATAATTCCAACACATTTACACTAGAAACAACTTTCAAAAGATTGGGCAGCTCATGCCAAATTTCACGCCATCCTACAAGGCGAGATCGAAAAAGAGCCGAGTCGGAAAATCGCCAAAAACGCCTCACGTTAATGGTTGGATGGATGGATTCTTATTGTGATCTCAGTGTCTCTTACCGTTGCTCTCAGTGCCAGGCACGTCCGGGCAGGCCATGTATCTCAACAGCAGCCGCGAGTCGTCGGTACACGACTCCGCGCGCGACGGTGGGTTGTAGCAATCTCCCGCACCACTGTAACATTTCATAATATATAATTTTATTAGTACACACGGGTACACATCAAGTTAGACACCCTATATACGTATAACTACGTTACATACAAAATAGAAAACTGTCGGAAAGGGACCGTGCATAGTGGTGTCGATGTAATGGTAAGGATAGAGCGTAACAAAAATATAACGCATTGTCTTGCACGATTCGCAGCGTACAACTTCTAATAATTCAAAGTCCAAACAGTCTAGGTTGATGTGTCGCTGTGTGTACTTCTGATAGATACTTGACAATGTCTAGTTAATTTTTACACAACAGAGGTGGAGAACAAAAAACGTCAAAGACTGCACAGATGGCGTTGTGGTTTAAGTGGCCGCCTCGCCATTACCGCCGCGCCAAGTGGGTTCGATCCCCACACGGGACAAAAATTTGTGCGATCCATTTTGATTCATCATGATTCCGAGTCTGGATGTTCTTTGTGTCCGTTGTATGAATGATTGTAAAGTCCCCCGAGACACAGGAATTAAAACATGCGCGAGTTGTCTTTTTAAAATAAAAAAACGAATGTCAAATATCATTTAATCATTTAGGTCACAAAGTAACACTTATGAATGTCAAAGGCATTTTAATACCTTTTGCGTATTTAGTTACTAAAGGTACATTTAAGTTAGTTGCTAGGTTCAGGCAAAAGAATGAGCCTATGAGAAAGGCGGCTGCACTTAAATGCCAGGTAAATGTAATTTCAGTATTTTATAACTCACATCAAAAAGGTGTTGCAGCTATTATCCTAATTGCTAACTAATACTATAAATGCGAATGTGAGTTTGTTTGTTCATCCAGAATTAAACCACTGTTCCCGAAGAATTGACAAATCTACACTAACGTGAGCAAAGCCGCCGGCAAAATCTAGTAGCATATAGTTCTGACTACATAAATCTAACTTTTGATTAAAATATAAACAGACTCCAAAAACACTAAAAAGAAAGAAAATAATAACAGTTATAGTTTAAGTCTTAACTAAGTCACGAATGGAATATTTGATCCTGGAAGGCTTGTATGGACTTACCGGCTATACGTGAAGGTGAACGGAGCTGGATGGAAGGGGCAGGGCTGCGGTTCCGGCCTGGGGTCCTTCCTGAACATGGAGTAGAGCGCAGCGTCGCCTGTGATCGACTCGCACATCGTCGATAGGGAGTCTCTCTGGCCGCAGTACGCTAGAAGTGTAGGATACCACATTTAGTACCGATTATCGATTCGATTATCCGAATCTTCAAAGGAATCGAAATAAAACTGATAAATAGTCAATTTAGTATTCAATGTTTAGAAATAACAATTGCTACTATTTGATATCCAGATTCTTATATTTAGTACCTCGATAAACAGCGGAAGAAAGTTGATAAGACATTCTGACGTCAGGATCTCTGAGCAAGATTTGTTTTACATAATTCGAGATAATATAGCGTAGTTCTCTGTTTGTACGTATTTAGTATTTTTTTGGTACCTCTACATAATATAATATTATTTTTGTCATACCAGAAATGGGTTATATGCTAAAGAAATTTCGCTAGGTTTACTCTCCCATAATAATTTTGGCCTGACGTTTACTCAATATAATAATAAAATCAGCCCTGTATATTAACTGTGCTACTGCGAGGCACGGGCCTCTTCTTAGTGTGAGAATGATATTGATAAGGCCATAGTCTACCACGCAGGCCCAGTGCGGGTTGGTAGAATTCACATATCATCGAAAACATTATGGAGAATTCTCTTGCAGGTTTCCTCACGATGTTTATCTTCGACGTTAAAGCGAGTAATATAAATACGCATATGACTTCAAAGCGACGCTCATGCCCACCAGTGGGACAGTTTATAAATAGAGCTGACATTATTTTCTTTATAATATACTTAAATGAAGACTTACTCTCTTTATACTGCAATACATATTTGTGCTTTTCATGTATAACCAGACACCTGTAGCAGTCCTCGTTCCTGAAACGCAATGATAAATACTTTATTAGTAAAACACACTTTCGCATTCAATATAATGAATAAGCTATACATGTACTAGCATCGTTTAGTTAAAAATCGTCAGAAATTCAACGAACTCTAGAAGATCACACCCGGAGGCTAATCTTAATGAAGACTAGGCCTCTGCGTAGGAGATATTATAGTGCATGAGCGTGTGCGCAGACTCAAGTGCGCCCTCAGTTTTTTAACATTCATAGTCTTATAGGACGACAATCCGACACAACCGGAGTAGAACCAGGAACAGGACCAACGGCTTCACGTGCTGTTCGAGACACGGGGGTGTGTAACACCGCCAACTTCCTAACCCCGGTCTACTATTGAGAATTTCTTGACATAAAAACCCAATAACTTTTTTGTTGTTGTCTGCCCGGATGGCGTAGTGGTTTAAGTGACCATTGGCCGTGCGCCTGTCGTGGATGCGATCCACACACGGAACAAACATACTTGTGTGATCCACAAAAATTTGTCAGAGCCTGGGTTTTCTTTGTGTCCGTTGTTTGATTTTTCAAACGCCCCGCGACGCTGGATTTATTCCTAGAGTGCGAACCGTCTTAAAAACAACTACAGCCAGGAGACCGCTAGACTGCAACGTTCTTGAGTTCGATACCAGAAGCATTTCTCTTTGAGAAAACTTAGATGTCTAGGAATCAAGCCCTTGGTCGAAAGCTAGTAACAAACAGCAGGGTGTTAGCTCACCTGTCGTACACTAGGAACTTGTCATTGGAGTCAGTCTCCGCGCAGTCTCCTTTGCCCTGCATCGTAGTAGAGTTGATGTAGATGAGGCCCGGGATGCCTGACTGGAACCAGCCACCCGTCCAGCCTTCTGGGAAATTGCAGCCACCGCCTGAAACCGAGAGAAGACCATTGAGTTATGATATTTCAGCAAGTCAAAGTTTAGTATAATTCTTCTCATGAGAGCTCTACTCCTCGAACAGGCTTTTTTTTAATGCTGAGTTTTTATTTTCTTCTATTAATTTTTATTATTTTTTATTCATATCTATACTAATATTATAAAGCTGAAAAGTTTGTTTGTTTGGTTAATCGCGCTAATGTCAGCAATTACTGGTTCATAATGAAAAATTATTTTAGTGTTGGATAGTCCATTCATCGAGGAAGGCTATATAATATCACGCTACGACCAATAGGAGCGGAGCATAAATGAAAAATGTTGCAGAAACGGGGAAAATTCTCTTATGTGAAGCAGACGAAGTTGCGCGGTTAGCTAGTATTAGTCATAAATATAAATAAGGTGAATATGCAGTCTAGTATGTTACGTGTAATATATTTTTGATATTGTAGTAAAAGCTTCAGTTACAATAAGAATTTAGTTGTTTAATTTCAATGTATAACATCCGCGTAAACGTAAAACAATATTAAGTAAAATCAAATGCCCGTATTGTTGGTTTGGCTGCAATCGTGAGATAAAATGGAACAATGTATTGAAATCTGACTGCACGGATGGGGCGTAGTGGTTAAGTTGGTCTCCTCGTACTCCTGCCACTGCGCCGAGTGCTGTAGGTTCGAATCCCACACGGGTCAAAACATTGTGTGATACGCAAATTATTTGTGTCCGTTGTTTTAATGTTTGTAAAGACTCCCGCGACACAGGAGTTATTTCTAGAGAGGAAGTGGTCGTTTAAACAAAAAATTTAAAATATGTATACGAAGTATCACTTCTGTGTTTTTCATACTAGACAAGCAAGTATTGTGAAGACTCATCTCATAAACAATACAAATATAAAATTGAAATTCCTTGTATAAATTACCAATAAATGTAATTGTTAAAATTATTATAAAACAAACTAAGTCTGGGATATAAAAAGCCTAACTAATATTATGAATGCGCATGTGAGTTTTATGTTTGTTACGCTTCCACGTCTTTACTACATGACCGATAATTACGAAATTGTATACATATTGTCAAAGATACAGAAAAGGACATAGTGCACCTTGCGTCCAAAAGATACAGAAAAGGACATAGTGCACCTTGCGTCCAAAAGATACAGAAAAGGACATAGTGCACCTTGCGTCCAAAAGATACAGAAAAAGGACATAGTGCACCTTGCGTCCAAAAGATACAGAAAAGGACATAGTGCACCTTGCGTCCAAAAGATACAGAAAAAGGACATAGTGCACCTTGCGTCCAAAAGATACAGAAAAAGGACATAGTGCACCTTGCGTCCAAAAGATACAGAAAAAGGACATAGTGCACCTTGCGTCCAAAAGATACAGAAAAGGACATAGTGCACCTTGCGTCCAAAAGATACAGAAAAGGACATAGTGCACCTTGCGTCCAAAAGATACAGAAAAAGGACATAGTGCACCTTGCGTCCAAAAGATACAGAAAAGGACATAGTGCACCTTGCGTCCAAAAGATACAGAAAAGGACATAGTGCACCTTGCGTCCAAAAGATACAGAAAAGGACATAGTGCACCTTGCGTCCAAAAGATACAGAAAAAGGACATAGTGCACCTTGCGTCCAAAAGATACAGAAAAGGACATAGTGCACCTTGCGTCCAAAAGATACAGAAAAAGGACATAGTGCACCTTGCGTCCAAAAGATACAGAAAAAGGACATAGTGCACCTTGCGTCCAAAAGATACAGAAAAAGGACATAGTGCACCTTGCGTCCAAAAGATACAGAAAAAGGACATAGTGCACCTTGTGTCCAAAAGATACAGAAAAAGGACATAGTGCACCTTGCGTCCAAAAGATACAGAAAAAGGACATAGTGCACCTTGCGTCCAAAAGATACAGAAAAAGGACATAGTGCACCTTGCGTCCAAAAGATACAGAAAAGGACATAGTGCACCTTGCGTCCAAAAGATACAGAAAAGGACATAGTGCACCTTGCGTCCAAAAGATACAGAAAAAGGACATAGTGCACCTTGCGTCCAAAAGATACAGAAAAAGGACATAGTGCACCTTGCGTCCAAAAGATACAGAAAAGGACATAGTGCACCTTGCGTCCAAAATAAGTACTGTTCCTAAGGGATAGATATATATAGATAATCTAAATTCACGCGAGCGAAATCGCGGGCAACCGCAGGCCAAATCTTATCTATATATAAACGAAGCCACTAGCGCTACTAGTCTTAATAAAAGCCCTCAATACAAGCACTTAATTTTAAAACACCACATTGAAATCGACCCTATAATTTTAATAAAATCGAGTTTGCCTTAGGGTTTAAAACAATAGTTCTAGACACAATAGAATCTAAGTCTAGCATTAAAACCTAGCCTAGGTTACCGCGCCCATTGTTCTAATTTTTACTAATTTATTAAGCTGTGAAGAGTTCTATACGTCGACCATGTTATGAGCGACAAGCGATAACATACATTTTGTTTAAACACCGTGGACCAGACAAATTTCAGTTAAATGTTTTTAGTAACAGCTCAGTATTTCGTATTATATAATGTCAAATACATTTTTTTTTTAATACGTTTATTTCCATAAAAGGAATAAAATGTGGTACATTTTTTACAAACTCGCCAAACTGTAAACACAGTTTGTTGGCGAAAGAGGCGCTCTTTCTTAATTCTAGTTACGTACTTATATTTTAGTTATTTATAATTTATAGACATAATATTATTCTGTTAGAGGAGTTTTTCATACATTACATAAACTCTACTTACTTTAATTATTATATATGCTTAAAACAATATTTAACTTAAATATATATTTAAGTGTCACAATGTCTTGAAAACCCTATGTCCTTTGCTATAGACTGAAAGCGAGTATGCGAAATTTCATGATGATCGTTAGAGTAGTTATGGCTATTCTATTTTATAATCTTTATATATATATAATGCTACTGTACGTGTGTATGTCACTGAACTCCTCATAAAGAGCTGGACCGATTTTGATAAAAAATTTGTGTGTGTTCATGTGGATTCGAGGATGGTTTAGATTTGAGTTTTTTTTTGTGTGTTCAGGACAACATCTGTCGGGACAACTGGTATTAGTTATAAAGTTAGGATAACGATGCGATGACATCGGATACGCTATCGACGGGGCCGCGCGAATCACTTGCACATGCGGTCGCGACCCCGCCACATACACAAAGAGACTTATCCTATAGGCACTCACTCACAAAACTCTACTGTCCCTCTAGAGGGGAGACGGACTCGACACAGAGGCGCGCGTGGAAACACGCACGCCGCCTCTCGGACCTGGTGCTGATCGGATGGCGGGCAGGCCCACGAAGCCCGCAACCCAAATGAAGCACTAATCATATACGTGACTGACACCGTGAGGGCAAGTTAGCATAAAATTTAAATAAAAAAACCAATTACCGTAGATTACTGCGCATTTCAAAGAGATTTCTTGCAAGCATCTTCTAATAGGCTCATTCTTTTGCCTGAACATAGCAACTAACCTAAATGTAAATTCAGTAAAACTTACTAACATGTAAGTGTTACTAAATGAATAAATAGTTTTGCCTTCGATATAAGCCGCTCGTAATTTAACTCGCGATAGCCGTACGCCTTGCGCCGTAGTTTCGGTGGCAATTTACAATACATTTGTCATCATTGTGTCTTGTCTTTGTTTGATGAAGCCAGCTCCAGGTGATACCTTCACACGACTTCCATTCGTGTTACAAGCGTCCATGGGCACCTCTTACTAACAGACGAGCCCTATCTGATATCCAACATCATCATCATCATTTCAGCCGAAAGACATCCACTGCTTGACATATGGCCTCATAGGCCAAAACCTTGGGGTATCCATTTTCTATACTAATATTATAAAGATGAAAGATTTGATTTTTATTTGTTTGTTTGTAAGGGTTTAACTCAAAAACCACTCAACTGATTTTAAAGATTCTTTCACCATTAGAAAGCTATATTATCAGTGAATAACATAGGCTATATTTTATTTTTAAAAGTACTGTTACCATCATAACCTAACCTACTTTTACACGAGCATAGCCGCGAACAAAAGCGAGTAATAAAAAGAAAAAAAATCGGTATACCGGTATATATATATCGGTATTTATAGCCCAGAATAAGTAGTGAACGTATAACTGTGACAGTTCCGCTTATGCGAAGAAGTTACGACATACAACAACAGATGGCGTAGTGCGCAATTACAGACTACTCCATACAATCCTGAACCTCGCAAGCGAAGTATTTTTTCTAAAGTCATCAATTTAAAGAGAAAGCAGAAGTACATTTGTTTTGACGAAATGCTGCCTGTATTTTTGTTTGAAACCGAATTTATGATTTTACGCTCGTGAGTTATCTTTTGCAGTGAGTTTTCTAATGTAGTTTTTTTATGGCAATATTTCTTTTTGTTTTTGTAACTGATTTTGAACTGCGGCGCTTATGAGAGGAGTCGTTGTAAGCGTATGCCTTGCACCGTAGTTTCGGTGGCCATGTATAAAACATTTGTCACCATTGTGCCTCGTCTTTGTTTCATGGAGGGCTGGCTCCAGGTGCTGCGCGCTTAGGGCTCCGCGTACAATGTCGATTGTTCAGCCTATTCAGCTCGCTTGGGTAGGCGCAGTTTTATTCAATTTATTATGGAATAAGGGCTTACTTTTACGGAAATGCTTCGTACTAAATATATATATATGTATGTAATTATTAGAAAATTAAGCTTACGTGTATTAACACAGAGAAAATAATTATAAAAATACAGTATGTATTATATTAATTATAATCCTTACAATTGCGAATGTGAGTTTTTCACTTTCACGCCTTAACTACCTACTTGACCGATATAAAATTTCGCATACACGTTGTCAGGGGTACAGTTATCTGTTTGCAACGAGATAATAAGTACTATCCCCTTTCGGGCGAAGCCGCGGGTGATGATTGACTGCCTCAGCGGCGCAACAGTAATGAATGCGACTCCTGTTCATGAGTTATCTGCTTCGATTACTGTCGACCGTTATTAGGTGTTTTAGTCTGTGGGCTACCGACGGTGTAATGTATTTTTTACCATTTATAATTACACGTGTTTGAATGTATGTAATTTTAGCTCTGGCTGTTCATAAGAACAGTATTTCAAATTCAAAATTAGTTGAACGTTCCTGGTTCGTTGTCGCTGCGGTACAAGCTGTCAGTTTTTAGAAAATATTTTCATAGACAGGTATTTGAATATCAGTATTTATATTGGCGAATGCTACACGCTCGATATTTATCGTGATATTTGGATCATAATCCAGGATCACGATATTTATCGAGTGTATAGTATAGCGTATCACGTATCGTGATACGGATCGCTGGATTTCTAGAAATCCAAAAATCCACGATTTGTGAGATTTGTCTTCCTAGATCTGTTAATCGTGTTATACTTCTATGCTGTTTCTTCATTTCTTATAACTAGCACCTTCTAAAGACTAAGAGAAAGCTGTCTGGAAAATAAATTTCTTTGACCGAGAGTGAGTTATTGACTTATCAGACGCACTTCAGACACTTCCTACAAGTCGAAACATTCTTAGTAACGCCACGATGTCTGAAATTGTGTATTTTTACGTGGACCTAAAACTGTAGCGATCGAATTGTCTCTTCGGGGTTATATATATGAGACTGTTTGTATATATCTGTACTAATAACGGTGAAGGAAAACATCGTGAGGAAACCTGCATGTCTGAGAGTTCTCCATAATGTTCTCGAAGATATGTGAAGTCTGCCAACCCGCACTGGGACAGCGTGGTGGACTATGGCCTTAATCTTTCACACTGAGAAGAGGCCCGTGCCCAGCAGTGAAACAGTTTAATACAGGGCTGATATTATTTTATATAGGTACTAATATTATAAAGAGGAATGGTTTGATATTTCGTTTGTAAGGATATAACTCTAAAACTATACAACCGATTTTAAAAATTCTTTCACCATTAGAAAGCTTTATTATCGCCGATTAACATATTTTAATTTAAAATATAGGTAGTACAGACACGAAAATTTTTCTTTTTTACTTGGGTTAATGTTTTGTCGCATACCTCTCCTCTGGGGTAGGCGGAGGGGTTATGTCGGACTCACCGGTGTAAAAGAGAAAAATGGTAATGAAGATAATAATGGACCTCCCGGAATACCGACTAAACCTACCACGGTGTTCCTCCACAAAACCGCAATCGATGGGGCCGCGCGAATCTACTTTTATGCGAGCGAAGCCGCGGGCAAAAGTTGTTTTTTTTATAATTATGTAATTTATATTACTATAGGGTTGTATAGAAGTCTATACATTCTATGGCTAGTTTTAAAAAGTAACTTAGAAATATTTCTTTCGGTTTGTAAATCGCGTATATCTTTTTCTTTATATATTTTTGTTGGAACAGCACGCCATAACCACTGAACAGATTTCGATGCGTTCACACAAAATTACACTTCAATCACTTAAAATCTACGCTTCATCAAAATACGTTTCATTGAACCGGAGTTATCGAAGTGTACTTTATAATATATATTCATCCGTGTAAAGCAAACTCTTCTTACACTGAGAAGGCATGTGCCCAGCAGTGGGACAGTTTATATACAGGCCTGTTTTTTTTATACATCTAAGGTGGCAAACAATCTTACGGCCCACCTGATGGTAAGTGGTCACCGTAGCCTATAGACGCCTGCAACACCAGAGGCATCACTTGCGAGTTGCCGACCCTTTAGGAAAGGAAGTGGGAAGGAGAAGGAGCGGGATGGGGGAAAGGCGGTGATTGGGCCTCCGGCACTCTCACTCACCGAACGGAACACAACAGTAGGAATACTGGTATTTCACGTCGATATTCTGTGAGAGGGTAGTCCTTCCCCGGTCGAGCCGGCCCATTCATGCTGAAATCAGTGAGGCTCTACTAGGCTTAAGGAGGATCTGTAGTTGATTCACACAAAGTCAGGCACATATACTTAGTGTCTGTAACTTGGTATAGTGGTTTAAGTGGTGACCTCGCCACTGCCACTGGGCTGAGTGTTGTGGACTCGATCCCAAAATTTCCATTTGCAGTACAGTCTGGAATGTAATATTATACCAACAAAGTGTACCAAATAATAATTCCTTTATTACGTGGGACTAATAATTATCGCAATGTGTGACAACTCTGCTTACCTCTTTAGGGACATACAAATATTCTATGCATTTATATACAATAATAATAATAATAATAATAATCATTTATTTCTCTCTCACACAGAAATTGTTACAACAATCAGATGACTTAAATGTAAATTATTTAACAAGTAGTCAGTAAAAACTGTGCGAGAGACTGGTCTCTGTACTAGGTAGACCTGTATGACAGATGACCAGCCTCCCCCGACTGTACAATGTTGATGCACGAGATGATCATCTGGTAGAAATTACATGTATTTAGTTAGGTATGTGAGGGATGTATAAATGCTAATCTAATGTTATGAATGTAATATGTATTAGTGTGTGTGTGTGTGTTTGTGTGTGTGTGTGTGCGTGCGTGCGGGCGTGCGTGCGTGCGCGTGTGTGCGTGTATGTGTGTGTGTGTGTGTGTGTGTGTGTGTGTGTGTGTGTGTGTGTGTGTGTGCGTGCTAGTGTGTTTTTATTTCGGTACATGTAATAGATTTTCTGTTTCCTCATAACTGAGGGATTTTAGCCAGGAAGAAAGTTTTTCTTTGCAGCGATATTTTGTGAGACAATATATTGATAATTCCTTATTTACTTTTTTGTATAAATATCCTCCCAGAAAACCAAAGAACCGACTGGAGAAGGATGTAGACCATTGCTTGTTTAGTGACGAGCAAACGTTGTATGCCCGACGTTTGGCTAGTTGAGCTGGATCAAAAGGGAGCAGAGAGTGCTGTTTTAGAATGGTGTTTAGGATGTACAGTTGGCGGACAGTCAGAACGTCTGCGAGTTGGTAGAGGTCTCTTGTGGGGAATAAGAAAGGCAAGGAGTGACTCACCTTGAGGACTGCTCTTTGCGCTCTTTCCACCTTTATCAGACTTGTTTTGCAGACGCCGCCCCATACTGAAATGCAGTATGTTATCACAGATTGACACAGGGATGTATATACTAATTTTATTATTGTTTTGTCTGCACTTTGGCGTAGATTTTTAAATACATACATTAACTTACGTATTCTTGATGAGAGTAGATCAATGTGATGCTTGAAACTTAGGGAGCTGTCGATTATTACGCCTAAGTATTTGATGTGTGTGACACGTTCTAAGTGATCACATGTGCAAGTCTCATTAGTTGAGCAAGAGTGGGCTATAATGTAGTAGTTCTCTGAACAATTAAACAATAGAAACCATATGCAGTAAATAGCTTTAATAAAACAACACACGAGACAAAAACTGTGTGCTCCACAAATGGTTGCGCCGAGTCTGGCTGTTCTTTGTGTACGTTGTTTGAATTTTTGTAAAGTATAGTACTTATTGCTAGAGTGGAAGAAACAGTTAAAAGATCCAGTTAGCGGTACTATTATAAAAACTAATGTGAGTTTGTTCGTTTGGCTGTTTGTTAATCTACTCGACCAATCATGAAATTTCGCATACACGTTGTCTGGGGTACAATAAAGGACATAGGGAACCTTTCATCCAGAAAAACTGACCTATAATTACGCGAGCGAAGCCGTGGGAAAAATCTAGTACTATATATGGCAGCACTAAGTCAATAAGTAACCGCTCGCTATTATGTCATTTATAACTACTGAACATAAGCAGTTTCAAATCGATACTTTTTCCGTAGACTAGGTCATACCACTTAAACCCAACGCTAGTAGCTTCCATGTTTAGTAACAGCTACCTATCATACAACGTTCAAGACGAAAGATAAGATTTTGTAAATATTTTTTTTTATTAATTTAATATATAAAAGTCTTTACAAAACAGATCACAGGCTACTTATTATAATAAATTCACATTAAAACTATATTTAATCGAAAGGAAAATATTTACAATTTAAATATTGGAAAAAAACTTGGTTATGAAGTGTGTTTATACATTGTATTGCCTGAACTAGGTTAGAGACCTATGTTTCAGGCTATTTCTAATATTACATTTTTATTCTACTGTTAATAAATAAAGGGTCTACAAAAAACTAAACATGCGCTAAAGTAGTGATGTGCATTTATAGATTAAAATCGAATCATTCGAATGCCAAGTACATTCGAATAGTGATAATTATTCGAATGCGTAAATCGTTGAATTTTATTGATGATTTGATAACGGTTTTAGTTAATAAACACGTTACTATAAACTGGCTGGTTGTTCAAAGCACGTGCGTGAACATTGACGTGCAACTAAATTCCCGCTGCAAAATATAAACCATAATTTTTTTATACAACTGAGGTGACAAACAATCATACGGCCCATTTCCTCCAGACCAAATCTTGGTCATTGCGGCTAATTTTAACGGAGACTGGCTATCTGTGCAGAAGAGTGTGCGTAAATGCAAGTGGACTTTCGCAAACTCTCATAATCCGATGGGACGGAAACCCGATAGCGGAGAGCGATCAGGGACAAGACCAACTGTTTTACCTTCATTTTGATGCACAGGTGTGTGCAATGCCGCTAACTTTCTACAATAACACCGGCCTGCTATTAACAACTATTACAGGAAAGCCTATTATTTTAGTTGCTCTGAAACAGTTGTTATTTCACGACCGCTATCCACTGAAGGAGTATAATAAAAGATACTATAAATATATGTAATAAATATCAGTCGTGTTTATAAAGAGTCCCGCTGCTGGGCACGGGCCTCTTCTCAGTGTTACAAGAGTAAAGGCTTAGTCCACGCCAGCCCAGTGCGAGAACGCAGACTTTACATATCTTCGAGATTATCATGGAGAACACAGACATGCAGGTTCCTCATGATACTTTCCTTTTTACGTTAAAGCGAGCGATAATTAACTATTTAATACACACACAACTTCTAATAGTCGGAGGATGGTCCTTGGGATCGACCTCGAGATCTCTGTGTGGCAGTCTAAATGGCTTCCACTAGCCTATCGCTGCATTTTTTATTAATTTGTCATGTGTTAGAGTACCAGACATAATTGAAGGTCTATCGTATCTGGCCACCGGTGTGCCGCTGCAACTCTATAGGTTAAAAAAAACATATTGAACCTTTAATATTAATAACGCCGCCGAGCTTTTCCTTTCACAAATATACCTTAATGTATTCTTCAGTCGCCATCCGTCCATTGTTTCTTTTACAATATAAATGTAATAACAGTTTGATTGTATTGTAAATATTGATGGAAACCGCCAACAGTTCCGTCCATCGGCGACAAACAATACACCTGAACTACTATGTTGAATATAAAGTGAATTCTTAATAATGATATTTTCCGTTGTAAACGGTAAAGTTATGTACAGAAAAATTATTATATTCTACCACATATTATATTCTACCACATATTATATTCTACCACATACACACAACACCATCTAGCCCAAACTAAGCAGAGCTTGTACCTACTATGGGTACTAGACAATGGATAAACATATATACATACTTTTTTTTTTGTAAATTAATACATATTATACATAGAAACACCCAGACCAAGACAAACATCCATGTTCATGCACACAAATGTTTGACTTGTGCGGGTATCGAACCCGCGACCTGAGGCGTGGCAGTCGGTTACACTAACCACTACGCCATCGAGGCCGACATGATCTATAATCTGTATCATATAAGCCGAAATAATCTGTTGAAAGCCATTTGTAGAAGCAATGTGCCAAAAATTTAATGTGCGGAATTTGTGATTCGAATTTTAAACTATTCATTGCAGCTTATTCGAATTATATCATGATAACATCTTCATCACGCAGAGATCTCGAATTAAATCCCAAGACCGGCACATCTAAATTTGTGCGTATTAGTTAATTATCATCGGCATTAATGGCAAAGGAAAACATCGTGAGGAAACCTGCATGTGCAAAAGTACTCCACAATGTTCTCGAAGATATATGAAGTGTGCCAACCAGCACTGGGCCAGTGTGGTGGGCTATGGCCTTTTCACACTGAGAAGAGGCCCGTGTCCAGCAGGAGGACAGTTAATATATACGGAGCTGATATTATATTATTATAATCGGAACACGATTGTGATTAGAATATTGGATTATCATTCATCATTGTGGAAGAAAATAAATAATTTTTATTATTATTATTATCACCTTTATTCGTCACTAATCAATATTATTACTTATTATTCTCTTATTATTATTATTAATATGTACAGTTTTTTATTCTCGAAATTCATAAAAATTTCGGTCAATGAATGAAAACCACGGGCTTAGACCAAGTGGACTTCATTTGTGGGTGACTGTTCAGTAGCTACATCTTCCTGCAAAAATTTCCGCACGAGTCGGCAAGTGTTCAGTATAGCGGCTTTTTGCATAGTCATGTATACATTAGGTGGCATTTACAGTTGTTGTAGATAGTGGTGAAGGTGTTTAGGTATGATCCCGGTACAGGAGAGGACCAGAGGGACAATATATACTTTCTTCATTTAATATTATTATTATTATATACGTGTTTGCATATTGCTACGAAATCAATCAAAATGAACTATTAATGTATTCGGCGATATCACATTGCATTAAATAATCAAGGTGAGAGGATTGGATAAGATGAAACAAAAAGTTATGATAGTTTAAAGATTCTGAAGAAAGGCCAGGCTTCTTTTTGATTCTGAAGAAAGGCCAGGCTTCTATTTCTTCGTGTCAATTGTTCTTCTTGTGTGTAGTGTAAACTATATATTATTTCCGTAATATTCGGCCTTTTTAACTGCGTTATGACCCCCCACCTTTCTTTGTGTTTTTTTTTTTTACGTCAGGGGAATGCGTTTACGCACCGTCCGCGCCCGGGCAGAGGGCGCGGGTGTGTGGGACTCGAGCCAGTGAGGCCGGCCCCATACCCACTAAACCCCTGACGACGTTCCCCACGTACCGGTGTCAGTGCCACGGGATTCACGTTAGTATTCACCGTGACACCGACAGGTCTTGGCACGCCACGTAGCGAGGCGAGCCCCAGCTGTTTGGGGGAGGACTAGATGGTACAGCCCTCCCCTCCACTGAGGGGGGCGCGCGGGGTGCTTACGCCCCTCCCTCGGGCCTGTGCTGCTCGGGCGGCAGACTGTCCCTGAACCCCCACCTACACAAGTTCGTTCTACATCGGCTAACCTGGGTGCGAATAACTTGACTAGGCTTGTTACAGAACTTATCGATATAAAAAACACACTCACACCCCATCCTTCACCATATTGTGTTAATTCAAATCTATGGCTATAATTGCGCAAATTAGTATATTATATTAATCCTAACTAATATTATAAATGCGAATACGAGTTAGTTTGTTTGTTTGTTACGCTTTCACGTCTTAACAATACGACCGATTATTTTGAAATGGGTAGTATTTAACTGCACAGCAATAAAATACTAATTGCACAGCAAAATAAGCTTACCAAAAATACTAATTGCACAGCAAAATATATTTAAAGTGATCAAACTAAGTCGACGTCACTATTTTTGGGTGGGTTTAAGAAGGAACCTAACATAACCTAACCCTTCTGAGACGGAATGCAGTGATTTAAGGCGTACAGGTGCTCGTTATGCTGTGCAATATTTGCTGTGCAATTAGTATTTTTGATAGTCATTATATTTAATCCCTTTTAAAATTTGCATTTTATATTACATTGCATACTTACACATTCTTAGGGGTACAAAAAAGAACCTAGAATTCCTTTCAACCAGAATAATGTACTATCCCCTAAGAAATTGAAATTTATTGATAAAATATACATTAACGCGAGCAAAGCCGCGGACAAAATCTAGTAATATTATAAATACGAATGTGAGTTTTTTCGTTTGTTACGCTTTCACGCATTAACTACTCGACCAATCATGATAAAATTTCGCAAACACGTTGTCGGGGATACAGAAAGGGCAGGATACTTTCATCCAGGAAAAGTACATTTACCACGGTAAAAGAAAATATTGACAAACGCGAGCGAAGCCGCGGGTAAAAACTAAAAGACATAAATATAGCGTTGGTATCTCAGACAGCTTCAATGATAGCACAGATAAAGAATCAATTAACTAAACTGACAGCCAAAAGATTTGTTTACGCCCATCTATATTATTCAATTCTACCCTCACGGAGGCATTAAACAAAAATATTTTAATTAATCTCACGACTGGTATTCGACGATTTATTATCAAATTAATTGTCCCCCTCCCTTCTACCCCCCTTAGTCTGCAAGATGACGTCTCGAGAAGACTCGACAGGTGAATAAATATATTCAATTATTAAAATGGCCGACAATTAGTTTTGGAAATTGCATCGTCAAAAACAATTTTATCTTGTGACAGACGGATAGACAATTGAGTTATCAATTTTGGTGGATGTAGGGTAGGCAGAGAGGCAGCTATGGCTTTGTTTGTGCGTGCCTCGGTTTTTAATTAATTGTGGCGTTTGTGAGTTACAATATGGCAGCTGTTATTTCTAGGTGGCCATTTTGGAGAGAAATAAATTGAAATATATTACGAATAATACATACAATTTTAGACCCATGCCTATATATCCCCGAAGGGCTAGGCAAAGGTGTATTACAATCTATTCAAGGTTATACGTAACGACAAGTGTGAATATTTTTTATTTTTTTATAAAACCATGGTGGCAAACAAGCATACGACATGATTACCATCAGGTGAGCCCTGATGGTAAGTGGTCACCGTAGCCTATGGACGCCTGCAACACCAGAGGCATCACTAGCACGTTGCCGACCCTTTAGGAAAGGAAGTGGGAAGGAGAAGAAGCGGGAAGGAGGAAGAGGGTCTTTAGGCCTCCGGCACTCTCACTCACCGAACGAAACACAACAGTAGGAATACTACTATTTCATGTCGATATTATGTGTGAGGGTAGTCCTTCCCCGGTTGAGCCGGTCCATTCATGCTGAAATCAGCGACATCACGCTTCATACACTTTCCTAATAGAAAGACTCGAACCCGGGACCCCATCAGTCGCAGCCAAAAGCTCAAAGTTATGTGTCACAGGAGCAAAAATGCATTCACAAGATTAATTAGACCTAATGAGTAGTTTTAAGTAAAACCCATAAAAATCTAATTCCTCATCATCATAAAAGAAATCTTAGTGTTACTATACTCAAAAGTTTTATTTTTGTGAACAAAGATGGCATACAAGCATATGGGCAGCCTAATGGAGAGAGATAATTTATTATCGCTAGCAATACCAGAAGTATCGCTCGCGCGAAGCAAACTGCAAATCCCGGAAAACAGGTAATTAAAGATGGATGACTAATAGGATGCTCACATCCAATTAGTCATTGGGCCAAACGCAGAAGCAGTGTTACGACTCTTACGCCGGTTTTTTTTAACTGCAACTCCGGCAGTAGTTGTAATTCCTGTGTCGCGGGGAACTTTACATACATCCAAACAACGGACACAAAGAACACCCAGACTAGTAACAATTATTTGTGGATCACACCAATTTTTGTACCGTGTGGGGATCAAACCCACAAAACTTGGCGAGGCGGCTGTGGCGAGGCGACCACCAACCACTACGCCATCCGTGTAGTCTGTGTGAGTATAGTTATTCCATGCTACACCGTACTTGACTCGAACCTGGGACCTTGATGATTGTAGACATAAGCGGGAAGTTATGACACAGGACCAAAGATGCACACAGATGATGAGTATCTTCAAGTAAATTATTTATTTATTTAAAACTTCATACACAAATCATCGGCAGACTTAATGCCAAGAGCATTCTCTACGAGTCAACCGTAGGGTGATACAGAGATAAAAAGAAGTACGTGCATACGCATACAAAATAGCATTAGAAATATACACGTACATAAACTAAACAGTCACACAACAGTAATGATATATTACATAATATACAAATACATAAATATATATCAATTACATAAAAATAAAATGATCTCATCTACAATGGAAAATTATATTTTATCCTGAGCGTTACTTTACCACTGTAACTGCCTGGGATGGTCGCGGTATGGCGTAGTGTTATAATTAAGTGGTCGTCTCGCCATTGCCACTACGCTAAGCGCTCGAGTACACGATACCGCCGCCGCGCCGACACTGCTCCGTCACCGTGTCTCTCAGCTGTTTATACGGTCGCGACCGCACCGTCCCCGCGCCGCTGCCGCGCCGACACCGTGGCCGCCATTCGCCAGTGTTTGATTTTGCTTATTCCATTATCGACCGCCAACGTATGCGCTCGTATTAACTTTTTAGTAATCTATCATGGATAATTTTGATTACGAAACGTTCATAACTTTAGTGGAGGACAGAGCAGTGTTATGCAATGTATTACTAACAACTGTCTAGTGGTATATTAAAATCAAACGGCGGGGACGCGGTGGCGGAGTGGTGGTGGCGCGGTGACGGTGCGGTCGCGACCGTATACACAGCATAGAGGCGCGGTGGCGGAAAGGTTACGGCGCGGCGGCGGCATCGTGTACAGGAGCCGTTAGTGTTGATTCCAACACGGGACAATAATTTGTGTGTTCACAAATAGTTGTTCCGAGTCTGAGTGTCCTTTGGGTTTTGGGGGTCCATTAATTACGTGAGGCGATTTTGACGATTTTTGGACTCCTCTCCTCTTGGTGAGATGTTTTTAGATTTGGCTCGACCCCTTCCCTCATCCCTTAAAATCAAGTGAGATTTTTCAAAACGCGTATTTGTAGTGTAAATACGTTAATCCGTGCTTCATTGTGTCAGATTTATTTAAAAAAAACAAATTTTCTTCATTATTTTTATTGAAGACTAGTTAAGACTAGTATTTAAGGCAACTAAGAACTCAGCCTAGAATAGAAACATTGAACAATAAAATACTTAAATAGGAAATACTAAAATTTGTTAAAGAATATTAATTCTAATAAACTAAACGGTCTATATTTGGAATAAAATGTTTCACATTTTTTTTTTTTTTTCACGTTGGGGAATGCTTTGACGCATACCTCTCCGCGGGGCGACGGAGAGGTTATGTCGGGCTCACCGGGGGAGTAATACCCCGGTAATACCGACTAAACCTACCACGGTGTTCCTCGACATAACCATAGACGGCGGGGCCGCGCGAATCGCTTTCACATGCAATCGCGACCCCGCCGAGGTTTCGGCCCGCCGTGTGAAACGGCAGGCCACTGCATAATAGACCCTCTACTGTCCCCTTGTAGGGAGACAAAAACACGGCTCAGAGGCGCGCGTGGGAACACGCACGCCGCCTCTTGGACCTGGTGCTGATCGGGTGGCGGGCAGGCCCACGAAGCCCACCACCCCCAGGTCAAACCTCAGGGTGGCTGGAGGTCATCTCGCGCCCTCCGGCGCCCGGTTCTGCGGTTGGGGAGAGGGTTTAAGCGCTCCCTCTCCCGCTCCGCCGCCTCCTTGATGGACATGACTTCCTCACAGAAGGAGGCGACGGCGTTCCACGACTTCTCGCTCCGGACCATAGATTGAACCACGGCCGGGAGCGAGAGAGCAACCAAACCGACTGCCGCGATCAACTCACGGCGCTGCGATGCCCAGGTGGGGCAAAAGATATGTTTTACTTAATTTAACCCAGTTTTCTCAAAATATTCTACGAAGTTCATTGCGAAAAAAAAATTACGTGATATTTGCAGAGGTCCTCCACGTGAGATTGGGTGAGATTCAGCTCTACCCCCTCTTCCCTATAAACGCCTCACGTAATTAATGTATGCCCCCTTTGTGTGAAGGATTGTAAAGTCATAAGTCATTTATTTCAGAACAAATTACATTTGTGTTGAAAATAATTTTGCATTTAGTAAAATAAAAACAAAAACAAGCACATTAATATTATGACAAAGTTAAATACAATTGAATATAATATAATAAGGTCAACAATAATTAAATAATTAAAACAAAATCTTAATCGGATCATGCCAAAAAAAAAATATATAACAACCAGTCACAACAATGTTAAAAGTCAAAAATAAACGCTAGAATACACAATATAATTAGCAATGTCAAAAGAAATATGCCTCAAATGGATTTTGTTGTCAATATAAATTCAAAAATATCAACTTTAAAGTATATCCTTACAATTAATATTTGAAAAAAAAAAAGAATTCTAATAATATGGAAATTACTACAATATATGTTCTTTATCATTTAAAAATTCATCTATACTATAATAACATTTTCTTAGTAAATATGTTTTGATTCATTTTTAAATAGAATTGAATATTTATAATTTTCAGTTCTGTTGGTAATTTGTTGAACAACAATACAGCTTGATAACGAGTGCTATGACGAACTACATATATATTTAGTTTAGGTTGTATTATTGTAGGAAGGCTTTTCTGCGAGTCATTAATCGGTTTTCTCTCTGTGTTGCTGTTTCAAAACTATGAAGGTGTTTGATAAAGTTCCCCAGTAATACTCAAATATAGAGACTTGGTGCCGTTAAGGGGACACCGCGAAAATTATCGTTTAGAATAGCTCCGCCCATATCCGCCCCAATGACACTCATTGTGTATCAATCCTTAAATAGCGGTCATAAGGTCTAAAATTGCGATGCGCCCGCAATGATCGTGAACGCTTAGAAATTGTTAAAAAAACTTAAAATATTAAATGATTGGTTTTAGTTATGGAAATAATGAGCTAGCAAATCACTAATATTGATGTTACGAATATATTTGAGTAATTCCTAAGCATAATGATAGTGTAACTTCCTTGTAATTTCAAAAATAGTAATTTTTCAGAGGTGTTTTCGAAAATAATTATGATCGAGCCAAAATCACAATATCGTGTTTTTGAGCTAGGAAATTCTAGTTAAAGACATCAATTTACCTATATCAAAATTCTAGATTAATTGGTCTTCTCATAGTCCTATACTATTCGATGAAAGTAAGTGCATTTTTCAGTGTGTCCTCTTAAGATTCCCAGTTCCAAAAAGTGGGTTTTACATGACTCGGTTTGTTCTAATCGTAGCATCGTTCTTATAGCCCGTTTTTGTAAAATAAATGCTGCGCTTATGTTATACTTGTAGCTGTTGCCCCAAAACTTTTTTTTCTGATTCTACTAAAACGTCAGAGGTTTCTTTTTCTAATGCAGGCAGGAGTCGCCCCTTTTCTAACATAACAAAAAATAACAGTGGCGATATTTTTCACTCAATTAACTCGAGACTAAGATGAAAAGAGATCTAAACGAGCCACCAAAAGTAACCGCAAAATCGCATACCGTCGTCGCCTAAAAGTGGCCCGTCTGCATCACCTCTTATCTCTATAAATGATTGAATAGACAAGGTTTCCTCTCGTATTAATAAAACCATTAATTGCAATATGAGTATCTACAACCACAGTACACTTACAATCGAACATGCAATTTAATTTACTGCCGTTTTAACTAATTACATCATATATAATTAGTTTTGAGGAGCTTTTTATCATAAATAGTTCCAGTTTTTGGCTAAAATGTAGACTGAACGGATGGCTTAGTGGTTTAAGTGGTCACGTCACCACTGCGATTAAACTGAGTATTGTAGGTTCGATTCCCACACGGACAACTACCAAATATCCACCAACAGAATGATTTGGAAGTCCAAGGGAGAGTCTTTTGGCCAGCAGTGGGACATACAAAAAAGCGAATAAAAAAACATAATTGGCGCGGGAATATGTAGTATATTCTTCTTTGTAGATCAATATTTTAATAATAATAATTTATAGTAATAAATAAATAGTTTAATAATAATTTAATTAGCTTAAAAAATAGTAAAGTTTAATAGTAGTAGTAGTGTAACAATTTTCAAAATTTTGTAATAAAGTGTCAAATAAACAACGCGATAAAATCCGTATATAGCAGTTTAATTTCAATGAATAATATTCGCATAATAGAAGACAATATTAGATCAATATTTTTTTAGCCAGTTTATTTTTATGTAGTTAATAGCAAGACCAGGCAGGCCTGACTGCTTAGAAAACAGAGCATTGCTCATGAATGGCCGTCTACCATACGGTTGGTCACTCATCTGCTACCAGCAATAATAATAATGTCCTCCAGACCGAATTTCGATGACGGCAGCACGGAGACTAGCCATCTGCGCAAGAGATATTATAGTGCACAGTGGGTGCGCAAACACAAGTGCACTCTCTATTCCTTCGCTTTCATAATCCGACGAGACGACAATCCGACACGACTGGAGAGGGATGATACGCAGGGCCAACGGCTTTATGTGAGAGATAAGACGCAGAAACAATGGCTTTACGTAAGAGATCCGATGCAGGACCAACGGCTTTACGTGAGAGATCAGACGCAGGACAAACGGCTTTGCGTGAAAGATCAGAAGCACGACCAAAGGCTTTACGAGAGAGATCAGAGCCGGGACCATACGGATCGGGTGCTATACGTGCTTTCTGATGCACGAGGGTGTCTTACTACCAACTTCCTAACTACGGGCTGCTTTTGAGGTTTCTCAGAAAATTCCATTAAAAAAAAGGCTCCACGTGGACACAGCCGAACAAAACCAAGTCTACAGTGTATTCAATAGCGAGCGCTAATAAAACTAAGGCGTAATTGAGTATGCATCGTTTGTCAAAGCAATTCTTAATCGCATTTGGTACGTTATCGTCGGGGACGGCGCCATGTAAGAGTGTTCGTAACCAAACGCTATTGAATTATCCTGAACATCTTGTGCTTTGGGTAAAATAATGTTGGTGAAATCTTTTGCTTTGCGAGAATGTCTCGGAGTGCCGCATCGGTGTTATTGCTGGTTTTGTGTCGAGAAATTCTTAGTAATGCTGTCTTGTTTTTGCGGCCGTGAGATACCGGTTCAGACAGTGCTTTTTTGTTAGAATACGAATATATTTTTAATGCAACTATATTTATCTTTTACCAGGTTTTGCCCACGGCTTCTAGCGTTAATAAAGATTTTGTCAATAAATTTCTATCCTGCGGTAACAGTACTTTGTTCTGAATGAATGGTAAGGTCTTATTCTGTATCCCTGACAACGTTTATGTGTAATTTCATGATTGCTTGTCGAGTCGGGAAAGTACCAAACAAACTTATATTTGCATTTATAATATTATATATATAGTGTTAGGATGCCACGCAAATGTCTCGAGTCCTGATATCCCAAGGTACACTCCTTTGACTTTTCGAAGTTATGTGCGTAATCCCATTTATTAGTAGATACTATCAGTAATACGGATTGACAATTATCGCCTGCTCCGTGCCTCGGAGAGCACGTTAAGCCGTTGGGCCCGGCTGCCATGAACATCTATGGCGGTCATTATTGGGAAAGTCAGTACCCTCTAATATCCTGACACTGGTCTAGCCTTAGGGTATCGTTAGCCTTCGGGTTGCGGAGGTCAGGTGGCAGCCGCTCCGTGTAAAAACTGATATCCAGTCAAATCCGGTTAGACCAGAAAAGTCGACCCAAAGTGACTTGGGAATAATAAATGTTAAGAGAGAAGAAGACTATCAGTAATACGGAAAAGAACATAGAGACAGTATTTATCTAGATGAAAGGTATTGCATCCAGGAAAATACTGTACCAAAGAGAAGCTGCGAAAAAAGGTAAAAAGGTCAGTAAATACGAATGTCTCATTACAGAATAAACCCGTCCATTCTAAACGCGTCGGGAAATAATATGATTGAGTTTCATTTTATGAACGTCTAATGAACTTCACTCATTTGCTCGCCCCGTACACCTGTCTCTCTCATTGCTACCAATTTACGCTTCGTGAGAAAGGGACGCAAGTATATTTCCATATGATTTCACATAGGAAACGTACTGTGATATTAAATTAGGTTTTAATTAATTTTGTTTAGACTTGTAACGTACTAGCTTTTGCACGCGGCATCGCTCACACAAAAGAACTTTTTTAAATAAAATCTAGCCTATGTTACGCGGTGATAATATAGTTTTCTAACGGTGAATGAATTTTTAAAATCGGTTGATTAATTTTTTTGTTAATACGTTACAAACAAACAAACGAAAAATCAAATCTCTTTACAATATTAGTCTCGATATGAAAATTTGTTCATCGAATTGTTAGTGGTACGCTAATATTTTGATAATGTTTTCATCCTATGGGGTTTAGGCTGCCATGGGGTTTGACCCTTGATTAAACCCAATTTTATGGTGATTTTATGGGTGATTGTTGATATTACCAAGTGAAAAGTCTAATACTAAACAAGTTTTAGCTTTAGCGGTAGTGATTGCGAGTACTGTGAGGCCTTATTTCGGCTTAAGCAGTAGTCAATACGACTGCTGTGGATGAGGTCTCAGGTTCGATTCCTGAATCAGACATTATTATTGGGTTTCACTGCTAAGAAATTCTCAGTTGTAACGTGTATGTAGAGCTATGCTTGGTAGACACCAGCATGCTAGGGAATATAGCCTTTATTACTTGAGACCTAAAGCAATTAAATTTTTGAGTAGTAGAGCCTCGCTGATTTCCGCATGAATGACCGGGGAAGGACCCTCTCACAGAATATCGACGTGAAATACCAGTATTCCTACTGTTGTGTTTCGTTCTGTGAGTGAGAGTGGCGGAGGCCAAAACACCCTCTTTCTCCTTCCCACTTCCTTTCCTAAAGGTTCGGCAACGCGCAAGTGATGCCTCTAGTGTTGCAGGCGTCCATAGGCTACGGTGACCACTTATTATCAGGTGGGCCGTATGCTTGTTTGCCACCTTAGATGTATAAAAAGAAATTAAAACCAAAGCAGGCGAAAAGTGGACGCGTTGCCTATACTACGCAATAACCTACCCCTTTGGGAGGCGTAAGATTATGTATGTATATGACGTTTTCTTTATTGGACTCCCTTTTAGTAACAATATCCTGCGGCCGTCGGATGTTTTCCACATTCACAACTTGCTAGCTATATTTCAGGTCCCACAGAATTATTAAATTGCCAGATTCTATGCTACTACACAAAATAGTCTAATAGAAAACATTTTTGAACCAGATAATCAAACCCACATAATCGACAGAAAGCGTAAATACAAACATAAACTGCACCATAGGTTGACAATAAGTCAAATTTAAACGTATACCAATGACCTAGTGGAAGACCGTTGCACTACCACAGAGGTCTGTGACTGTGTGTGATACTGTGGCTGAGGTCATGACTTCAAGCCCAAGGCGTGCACCGCTGACCTTTCAAAGTTATATGCTAGCATTAACGGTTAAGGAAAACATCATGAGGCAACCTGCATATCTGAGTGTTCTAAATAATGTTTTCGAAGATATATGTAGTCTGCCACCCCGCACTGGGCCAACGTGGTGGACTATGGCCCATCTTACACAGAGAAAAGGGCCGCGCCCAGAAGAGGCACAGTTTATATACAGGGCAGATATTACATAACAAAAATTTCATAATTTATTAAAAACAACAAATAACAACACGTATAATACTTACCTAGTTAAATCAAAAAAAGACAAAAGGCGTCAGTAAACAAGCTCTTTTCGCGCGCAAAAATATCCGCCATTTTGCGCCGGTGACGTAAACAAAGCAGCCATATTGGAAGCTAATGGAAATGCGCGGGAAATATACCGATGCTAATTAATTAATGATTTTTTTTGTGTTTTTACCTGTTTTTGTTGATCCCTAATGACGGGAGTTCGGTGAAAGAGTTTTGAAATTATGCTAAATGCCTGTCGAAGCGTTAAGAGACGATATTGGATATTATTTCTGAAATTATTTTTCTTGAATATAATTTTATTAATTTCTCTTAAGGTAAAGGGTTAACTGGAATCTCTAGAGGAATACCGTTAGTTGAATAACAGGAATAATTTATTTTGACGATATTTATTAGACAGGCCGTATAGCATAATTGGTTAAATAAGGGTAGTGTCTTCAAAGCATTAATGGTTGTAAATCCCTGCTTAATAGGACGAAATTTTTTATTAAAACAAGATAGAAAATATATTTTTTAACGGAGTACTAGCACTAGTAATGACTTATGTGTCACAGTCATTGCAAACATTCAAATAACGGATACAACGAACACCCAGACTCGAAACTTTTATTTGTAGATCACACAATCTTTAATCACGTGTGGGGGTTCAAACCCACAATACTCGGCGCGGCGGCAGTGGCGAGCGAGACCACTTTAACCACTGCGCTATCCGTGGAGTCAAATGATGGTTGTTTCCTAATAAATAAAACCTCTTCTGTTGAGAATTTCAAGTGGCTGTAATTGCAATACGTGGCTTTCTTGCATATAAGCTTTTGCCTTTGACTTTGTACACGTTTAATTTGTAAAAAGGTAACTATTAATACACCTAATATATACAACTCTGCCTACCTATAAAATACAGGCAGGATAAAGGCGTGAGACTTCGCAGCTACGGGTTTATGCAAAGCAATGTGGTATTATGCGAATTAATATTAGATTCTTTTAGTAGCAGTTTTGCCCTCTAGACGATATTAAGCTTGCCCTCTAATTACAAAGGACTAAGAAAATAGCCAGCGGAATATGGATGTCGCAACCACATAAAACATGTACCTATCTATGATACTACACAGAGATTATAATTAGGGTTGTATTATTATATATGCTCTATTATTATAGAGCCTCGCTGATTTCAGCATGAAAATCTTATAGATAGGGCTTGTCCCACCACCTCCAAATAGCATTTATAAAAGTCTCGCCATCTCTCTTCTTTGACCTAACATGAGTGAGACAGCACGCTATTTATCTTTCGCATAAGTATTACTTGTTAGTTGTGGGACTAAGTAAGTAAGTAAGTATTCAATTATAGTTTACAACACACTGATAATATTTTAACAGTCTATGGTAAGCGACTTTACGTGCATATAATCACCAACATCAATGTTCCCAGTAGAAATACGAAACCTCTTAAATCTTAATACATAGCACTACTTCCATAAACAATTGTATTTGACAGCGACAATTGTTAAATGATACCACGCAGCTCCTTGTCGCACGTAATCGCTCACTCTCAACTACTTAGGGGCCTGTAGGAGAAGTAGTGTAATTCAGTGATCTGGGTTTTTGAGCAACGGGGTTTTTTAGAAGTTATTTCTCGTATTAGGAGTAATCCCTGTGTTCCAGTGCACTTTGGAAATATTCAAACAATGGACACAAAAAAAGAAAAGTAGTGTAACTCTAAAAAAAGTAGTGTAACTCTAAAAAAAGTAGTGTAACTCTAAAAAAAGTAGTGTAACTCTAAAAAAAGTAGTGTAACTCTAAAAAAAGTAGTGTAACTCTAAAAAAAGTAGTGTAACTCTAAAAAAAGTAGTGTAACTCTAAAAAAAGTAGTGTAACTCTAAAAAAGTAGTGTAACTCTAAAAAAAGTAGTGTAACTCTAAAAAAAGTAGTGTAACTCTAAAAAAAGTAGTGTAACTCTAAAAAAAGTAGTGTAACTCTAAAAAAAGTAGTGTAACTCTAAAAAAAGTAGTGTAACTCTAAAAAAAGTAGTGTAACTCTAAAAAAAGTAGTGTAACTCTAAAAGCTAACTCTAAATACTAAGTTTTAAGCATACGTTTTAGCATATTTTAGAAGTTATCTTTCAGTGATCCTGTGTCGCGAAGGACTTTACAAAAATTGAAACAACGGACACAAAGAATACCCAGATTCGAAACGGCTATAATACACTGTACTCAATGGCTTGTGCGAGGTTGCTAAGCCTATATGTATTGATAATTTTATCACAGCTGATATTTTCACAGTAATTATTTTATATATAGGTAAACAATGTATGCCTACTCACTATTTTAAAAGTGAGGCCATTTCTTTTTAAGATTCAGTTTCCTTAAATCTGATTTTAAAAAATTGGCCATTTTTTGTATATAATATGAAAGGGTCTGCTAGTCCAGTTGTTTTATATCACAATACCTCATTGGGTCATTCAACACACGAAACGCTTAGGATGGTAGCCACCTGATCTTTCCCTTTAAGGCGTATCACAGACGACGGTCTTTTCTCCAAGTACTAGTACTAAATAATAACAGCCCTGTATATAGACTGTCCCACTGTTGGGCATAGGCCTCTACTCAGTGTGAAAAGAATTAGTAGTTCATCACGCTAGCCCAGTGCGGATTGGCAGAGTTTAAATATCTTCGATAACATTTTGGCCAACTCTCAGACATACAGGTATCCTGACAACGTTTTCTTTCACCGTTAAAGCTAGGGATAATTAACTATTAAATACGCAACTTCGAAAAAATAGAGGTGCGTGCCTTGGGCTCGAACTAGACTTTTGGGTGGCAGTCTAATGGTCTTCCATTAGGATATCGCTACTTCTCGTAAAGGAAGGAGAATATATTATAGTTAGCAATACGTAGTACTTAATAATTTGGAATGTGATTTACGAGTGCGTATGCAAAGCGTGGCAACCGGACTTTATTGGCTAAGCCTACGGCTGACTCGTTTGTCTGTCTATGTATCCTACAAGGCGTTCCAGAGACGGTATTTTATTCCAACGTACAGAAAAGTCCGGCAATGTCTGCGGCTGCCCGCACGTACGGTCGCAACGGGGGAAAGTCGCGGATTATTTTGTCAGCCGAGCTCCACCAGACTAGACTGGGCATAACGGACCTTTCGTCTTTGTCCTTCGTGTGCGTTGTTGCATAAGCTGTGTGTTATTGATTCGATCCCCACACGGGACAGTTTGTGTGATCCCTCTCGACAGACTCGAGACAACCATATGGTTGTCTCGAGTCTGGGTGTTCTTTGTGTCCGTTGTTTGAATGTTTGTTAAGTCCCCCGCGACACAGGAAATACAGCTAGTGCGGCAGTAGTTTTTTTTTAATTTAGTAAACTGCCCCGTTCGCCCCTCTCCGTCGTCTACGGAAAGCCTTTTCTTACACTCCACGTAATTCTGAAAACCCTCTATTTATAACGATATAATCTTTTAATCTTTCAAGTGTTTTTCCGTACTTGTTTCTGATGAAGATATATTAATAACTAGCTGTGCCTCGTGGTGTCGCCCACGTTTATGATTACATAGGGCGTAATGGTAGTGCCAAGGCTTAAGTAAACCACTACACCATCCATGCAGTCTCAGTACAATTTGTAAACTATTGTAGGAATTAAATATTGTAAATATAATATTTAGAATCTAATGAATTACGAGTTGAAATTAAACAATTTTATACGGATTTTATCGCGTTGTTTATTTTTCATAAAACACTATTATTACAAAATCTAAATAGAAACACCAATCATTAAATTATGTTCGGGTACTTTGAAATAACTAAACTTCAGAACATTGAGACAATCACCATCTTGGTGTCCCCGTAAACATGGCTGCTGAAAAGCAACCGAAACGTCGGGGAAAGTGTATAATTAAATCTAAATCTAAATAGATTTTATAACTTTAATAGTTAAGCTATTAATTAAAAGTAAACAGTAACTAGTAAAAGTGTTTAACAGTAGTAGTTTAAAGTTTCAAAATTATGTGGTAATAGCGTTTTATAAAAATAAACTACGCGATAAAATCCGTAAAAAGTTGTTTAAATTCAATGTATAACATTCGCGTAAACGTAATACAACATAATTATGAGTTCTAACCTTTCGCCGTTAAACCCCCATCTAGTTTAAATTACTTGAACTGTTGAGTGAATTGCCTCGCAGATTATACTTAATGGATACCAGGATTAAATCGATACCAACCGATTATGTTCAACTCGATCATCGAATTATCTATCGAGTGCGGATTATATCGGTTAGTGGTAATATGTTGATTGCTTGTCGGTTTGTGATTATAGGCATTATGTCACATGTTTGTGTCCTATTATCTTAATAATATTATAAATGTGGAAGATGCTTAGTTATTTGTTACTTAATTACTCTTAAACTGCTCAACTGATTCGATAGAATAATTTTTTTGTCTCGGTGCCTGCCACATTCACGTAGGTGAAGCCGCGGACAGTAACTAGTGACTAATCAATACTATAATTATAAAGAGCGAATTCGGTTTTGTGTGTATATGAAGGGTAATGAAAAAAGAGTAAGTGAAGATAAATTAATATATATGCGAATGTGAGTTTGTTTGTTTGTTAGCCTTTTACGCCTTAATTACTTGACCGATTATCATAAAACAGTACTGTACGTTTTTGTGGATGAAAGGTACCCTATGTTCTTTTCTGTACGCCTGTCAACGTGTATGCGAATTTCACGATGATCGGTTTAGTAGTTAAGGCGTGACAGCGTAACAAACAAACTCACATTCGCATTTATAATATAAGTTAGGATGGAATGCAATAAAGTTTGAAATTGTAATGCCCTGAACCAAAGAACCCATTTTAGAATAAGTGTCGTCGTCTCCATCCTTCACTTGACTTGACTCTGTCGCGCCAGAACATCGTAGTCATGCTTATAAATTGACTGCACGGATGGCACAGTGGTTTAAGTGGTCGTCTCGCCACTGCCACTGCGCCAAGTGTTATGGGTTCAAATCCCACACGGGACAAAAAATTGTGTGATCCACAAATGGTTGTTCCGAGTCTGGATGTTCTTTGTGTCCGTTGTTAGTATGTTTGTAATGTTCCCTGCGATACAGAAATTATTCCTAAGGCGGGAGTTGTCTTTGTTTTAAACGAAAAAAGCGAACCCCGATTGGGTTCGAAACTAGTCAGGCAAACTCGAAAAACAACATATGAGATTAACCGTTTAATAATCTATACTAATATTATACAGCTCAAGAGTTTGTTTGTTTATTTGGTTGAACGCGCTAATCTCAGAACTGCTGGTTCAAATTGAAAAACTCTTTTAATGTTAGATAGCCCATTTACTAAGGCTATAGGCTATATAACATCACGCTACGACCAATAGAAGCGAAGCATCAATGAAAAATGTTGCAAAAACGTGACAATTAATTCTCTTATGTGAAGCAGACAAAGTTGCGCGGGTCAGCTTGTTACTCTATTAGCATAAATCATAAAGTTTGTTCAATAAAACATACAGGACGTAACTGGCGATCTTCTCCTTAGCCTTTATTATTCCCAAGTCACTTGGGGTCGGCTTTTCTAGTCTAACCGGGTTTGACCGGATATCAATTTTTTCACGGAGCGGCTGCCACCTGACCTCCGCAACCCGAAGGCTAACGATACCCTAAGGCTAGACCAGTGTCAGGATATTAGAGGGTACTGACTTTCCCAATAACGACTGCCATAGATGTTCATGGCAGCCGGGACCGACGGCTTAACGTGCTCTCCGAGGCACGGAGCAGACGATAATCGTCAATCAATACGCACATAATTTCGAAAAGTCATATGACTTCCAAAAGTCAGAGGTGCGCGACGTGGGTTCGAACCCGAGACCCTCTGCATTGCAGTCTGTTGGTCTCCCCACTGAGCTATCGCTGCTATTGCTGAAACGCCGATATGTAACAAGTAATAAATGTAGTCCCTTGGTCTAGAATATATGATGACCGTAAATTAAATTTAGTAGAACTATTAACTTGTGTATGCTTGGGATATCATATTACAACCCTCGTCTACCATGTCGAATAATACTGTCCGATCCGAGAATTGATCCTACCTCATATACACACGTAATCAAAAGACTGGACCAACGGCACAATTTTGTTATTTTTTTGTAGGGATCTAACTAAAAAACTACAAAACCGATGTTAAAAATTCTTTCAGCTTTAAAAAGCTCTATTATCACCTAGTAACATACACCGTAAAGGCAATATTTCATTATAAAAAAGTAATGTATCCAACATTACCTAACTTTATCTACTTTTACGCGAGTGAAGCCGCGAGCAAAAGCTACTTGTATATATAAGTTGTTAATAACACAAGTAATTATAATGAATCATACAACAAGACAGCCACATTGTGGGCAAAAATCGATAACTTAGAGCTCATAGCAACGCCCTACGCATCTTAAGAAATAAAACAAATCCCTAGAAACAGACGTAAGCTTAATATGAATATATATATACAAAATTATAATGTCCGTAATTGTATCTCGGTCGGCCGCCCGTGTCGCGGCGCACCTGCCGCGCAAGACTAGCTGTAGACTTCTTGATACTTCTATATATTGTAGAGTATTAGTAGACACATACATACATACATAGATTCACGCCTGTTTCCCAAAGGGGTAGGCAGAGACTACGGATTTCCATTTGCTACGATCCTGACACACTTCTCTGGCTTCATTCACTTTCATCACATTCCTCATACACGCCCGTCGGTTCAAGGTGCTCTTAACCTGGCCTTTGTCCAGAACGCCTCCGATCTGATCAAGAAACGTTCGCCTAGGTCTTCCTCTTGCGACTGTTCCATTCACACTAGCCTTATAACTTTTCTTAGTCAGTCTTTCCTCGTCCATTCTTTCTACATGCCCAAACCAGTTTTTTATTCTTGACACTATATCCACTTTCATGCCGCATCTCTCTCATTAGTAGATACGTATATATATATTAGGTCTTTAACTAGGCAATTGTCGTTTATGTCCTACATCTAATTTCGTAGTTTCTGACAAAATGCAATGGTTATTTAAAAAAATAATATTAATTTCGAAAATAGACTATATATATTATTAACCACTTGTATTGCAGCAATAACCTAGTGAGAAACAGCTGGAGTGCCACGCTGAAAAGTTTCAAGTTTGATCCCAATGCACGCACCTGTCTTTTCGGAGTTATGTGCGTATTTAATAATTAGTTATCGCTCGCTTTAACGGTGAAGGAAAAAATCGTGAGGAAACCTGCATGTCTGAGAGTTCTCCATAATGTTCGCGAAGATATATGAAGTCTGTCCACCTGCACTGGGCCAGCGGGGTGGATTATGACCTAACCCTTCTCACACTGAGAAGAGCCCCGTGCCCAGTAGTGGGATAGTTTAATGCAGGGCTGATATTATTATATATTAATAATAAATAACAATAACCTTCTACACAATTTGTATTTAAACTTAAATCGCGTAATGTCTGCCTGTATTCGTTGTTTAAATTCGCCATAATTACATGATGCGCGATGCTTTTGTTAATTTAAGACAATCCATAGTGGCCTAAATACAAGCAAAAATATTAATAATCATTTATTATTATATAACTACATGAAAAAGGGTTTTGAATCTATAATAGCCATTCATAAAATATTGATGTACTAGTATGGAAAACACCTAGACTCAGAACACCTATTTGTGGATTACACAAATACTTGATTCCATATACATAGGTACTATCGACTTGAGCGACGGTTGACCATTTAAGAAAAATTTTCGCTTGCTCATGCACCGGTTACACGTACTGCACGGGTACGGGTACCAAGTGTTGGCCTGCTATGCGATTTTAACCTTAGGAGTGGTCATCTGTCGCTCAAGGTTGTAATCAATTTAATACTTCATTATACGTTCTATAAAAGATTTGATCTTTCCTTAGTCAGTAGTCTTCAGATCTCTTTAAGAATATACTGTGCTGTCAGTATTACTGATTTTTCTTTGTCCTGGCATCACATATTTCCCCTACTGTACTGCCAAGTAGTACCTCTAGTTTTAAAATGCTCCCCAGCTACGATAATTACCTACTACAAGGCTGGATGGCTAATTGCAAATAGTAAAACGAAAAAAAGAAACAGCAGGATGTATGTGAATTAAATCCAAGCACTGGTGGTTCCATATAACCAAACAATGTCCCAAGGACGACTGCAATATGGCATACTTACATAGTATCACGCCGCTATCCAAGACGGGGTAATCAGAGGTGTATTACACACACATATCAAGTATAATTTTAAGTTCCACGTAATATGAGGTTCAAAAGGCCTTCTTGAGATTCCTTTTTAAGCGCTGTTATGGGTATTATCCATTTATGTATCCGACAAAGTTCTTGTGAGGTACCCTAGGATATAATTCTCTGGAGGTCAGAAGGCAGTTAGATCAGATCGGAATTATGTGCAAAATCCTTCATGGCATAATTGAGGCACCAGAACTTCAAGACGTGTTATTGAGGATATTTGTTCCTAATAATGACTGCCGCGGCAGAAAGCACAAACTGTTTGCTTTACCAGCTTGTTGCACAGTAGCCCGTGCTAATTAGCCTATCTCGCCTCTCGCCACACTCAACGCTCTCCTTGTGTGACAACACTCAGTGTGATATGTTTGCGGATGAATGGAAGAAGATATTGTCAGTGTAAGGAATATTGTAAAAATTAGTATGATAGTTGCGACCTTAATTAGTGTCAGTGGCCTGCGGCCGTTCTAATTAAGTAAATAAATAAATGAGGCGAGCCTACTTCCATTTGCCAGTTTTGGCTGGCAGGAACTGTAATTCCTCGCCCCATGCTGCTAACAAGAATTTTTTAAAAGAAACTCCAGTGTTTGCTACTTCTTAAATATACAAGCTTCACACTAGGATGACTAAAAAATAAATGTGTTAATCTTAAGTAAACACGAAAATAATAGAGCTTTCGTGCACGCAGCCGTAGGAAATGTGACTGCACGAAGTTACGTGATCGATTCCCCAGGCAGGCAAAGTGTAATTTCAATTTTCTGACAAAGAATTTTCAATAGCAGCACGGAGTTTGGAACTGTCTCTGGTAGATAGCAATTGGGTCGCCTCCTGAAAATAACTGACGAAATATGGGTCTAAAACATCTCTGTCTGTCACAGGCGTGACCCTATGCATGTATGTGTCAAATTTAGGGTCACGTTACCACATTCCATACGGGCCCCTAAATTTTGCTCCACACTATTAAATAGCTCGTATTACTAACTATAGTATAATTTTCTCCTTCCTTCACCAGTACGCTAATGTCTGCTCATAACGAATAACCATTTGGCTCATGCACGCCTGCTCCCTCAGTAACTGAGAATAGTTAATGACACAGTTTAACTTTAGAATCACTATAAATTCCGATTCTATAATATGAATATCGATTTTAATCGAGAAACGTGTAGCAATGATTTTGTAATCGGTATTCTGAAAACACAGACAGAGTTCATCTATTTTTTTTTGGAAAGATTAGTTCTGCATTTGAGATTAAATCATATCACATATAATAATATCAGCCCCGTATATTACTGGGCACGAGCCTCTTCTCAGTGTAAGAAGAGTTAGACCACTTCACACAACTTCAAAAACATTGCACAGAACTTTCAGAGAAGTACATAGGTTTCCTCACGATGTAAAGTTAGAGAAGCTTGCCTTGAGATGGAACTCTAAACACTGCGTGGCAGTGCAACGGTCTCCTACAAAGCTGCCATATCGCAGTGTATACTGAAGAAAAACTATGAGCCTTAAAATGTTCCCCTGATGCATCTGTGAAACCAACCCGCACTGGACCAGCATATGGCCATAGGTCAGAATCCTACATCCTATTTACATTGAGAAGAGGGCCGTGCGGAGCAGAACAGTTATTCAGAGCTAATATTACGTGTGCTACTACAACCCACATCGCATCTACAAGAAAAACCGAAAATACTATTGTCATCCAACAATAACCACTCAAACCCATCGCGATATTAGTTACATTTGTCGAATTAAGCCAACAATCCGTCCCATGGTCCATTTACCAGACAAAAAGGTCCTTACGGTCCAAGAGACCCTCAGAATTGTGAAAACATAATGAGTTACGATTTGTGTCCATATTTTACTTATTTTTATTACCGTGTTTCGGAATACAGATATTATATAAGATCGCTTAGGAGCAGATTTGAGGATAACACAATAAGCGAATTTCGGACCGAATTGGGTCGAATTTATTTCTATTGACAATATATTAGTTAAGATAACAATACGATGTGGGTTTTGTTGGTTTGTCTGACTGATTGGAGCTTGTAACAAAATGTAGTTTCACTCTTGAAGATGTTCATCATCTGTTGCAATTCAAAGTGAGTTTTTTGCAGGTATCTTCTTATAGGTTCAACCCTTTGCCGAACTTAGCAACTAACCTAAATGTAAATTCAGTAACTTCATTAAGCTCACTAACTTTGACGTTCAAAAATGTCACATTGCGTCCTAAATGAATAAATGATTTTTGACTTTGACTTTATTGATGGAGTAGTTAAAATCCAGGCGTTACGAGAGATATCCTACCTAATATTATAAATGCGAATGTGAGTTTGTTCATTTGTTACGCTTTTTCAATCATCAAGAAATTGCATACAACGTGTATGTCAGGGGTACAGAAAAGGACATAGGGTACCTTTTATCCAGAATAGTTCAGTTGCCGAGGGATAGAAATATATTGACAAAATCTTCATTAAGGCGAGCAAAGCCGCGGGCAAAATCTAGTAATTAATTAGTTTAGTCTCCATCATACCCGATGGAGCATGAAATGGCCGTCTGTGGCTAAAAGCTCTCATATAAATAAAAAGGGAAAACAGAGGCAGGCAAGGTTTGGTCCTGGATAGATGGAAAGGGCTGTTGTATGGGAACGTTACATTGCAGGCTGCTTACATAGCGCCTATAAATCTGATAGGCCGTATACAAGATTAAATATTTGATTAATTGCTTAAATTTAAATTTATTTAAGAGAAAATTAAAAATGAATTTAAATGATAAATGTTATTACAATATCTTAGAGTTTCTATTGGATAGGTGATGACATTGAAAATAATAATTATTAATATTTTGTTATTCTTTTTTCATTTAAATTTATAATTTTGACATTTACTATTAATATTTTGACATTCACAATTAATATTCTGGCATTTAAAATTTATTGCTACAACTAGAATAATAACTATTAACGCTATGAATTATTATATACTTTTTAATAAATAATTAAGCTATCTGTTTAATATTAATGTTTCAAATAATTATGAATCTGTATGATAATTTCAATAGAATTGTATATAATATTTGCACGCCTTATGTGGCAAAACCCAGCGCACTTTTGTAACATCTCTGTAACCCTGTGTTTAGCAAATAAGATATTATGATTATGATTATGATTATGGCGTAGGGGTTTAGGTGAATGCCTCGCCATTGTCCGAGTGTTGTGGGTTCGATCCTCGAACAATTTGTGTGATCCACAAATGGTAGTCTGGGTTTTCGTTCCGACCGCTGTTTGAATGTTTGTGAAGATCCCCGCGAAATTATTTCCAGTGCGGGTGTTGTCGTTCTTTTTAAATCATAAAATTATACTAACGACCTGAGATTAATTTTCTGGCAAGGGCTGACCCAAAAGTGGTAACACAGGGCTATGAAACGCTCATCTGCTATTTTTCAAAATGAGACTAATTGCCTGGCAAAGACAATTCAAGAGACAGGCCATTAGCGCACACAACGCAAATTTAAAACGCCCTTTACCATTTCTTTCAACATAAAATACAAACATGAGACTAAAATACCCCGTCATACAAAATTTGCCACACTTAACATAATTTAAACGCGTTGCCTTTGCCGAGACAAGCCAAAACACATTAAAACACAAAATAGTGTCAGTTGTATGGATATCATATTGTTACAGCAAGTATCAAGACAGGTGAGTCGGCGTACGGTCCGCGGGACCAGGTGTGTTATAAAGACGTTTTTCTTGTCTCCCGTCCTGGCTGTGCCATTGCGATGTAGGGTTGGGATCTTGTGGAAATTTATCGATGTCGATAAAAATTTTAAACTTCTGTTTTTATAATCTAATACTTAATATTATAGTGTGAGTTTATGTGTAGATGGAGAGTAATCACTGTTTCAAAACACATTATGCCAGATGAATATTAGGTTCATATCAGGCAAAGTTGTGACAGGCCTAGTACTTATTAAAATTATGTTGTTTTTCAGCAGTCAAAAAAGAATTTTTCTACTCGAACCAGTAGTTCCTGAGATTGGCGCGTTCAACCAAACAAACAAACAAACTCTTCAGCTTTATAATATTAGTATAGATTATTGTTCAAAGTAAGCGTTATATGTCGAAATAAAAGGGTACTGTATCGGTATGAAAGACGGCTTTAAAGGCATAGGATGGAGAGAGGTTAGGCGGCAATACGCTAGCAGAGTAAAGCAGAAGATCTAGCAATGTCTGTGTTGTACAGTATCTTCTTAAGAACTTTAAAATGACTATACAGGGTGAAAAGCTGCAATTTTCTGTGGTAAATACTGCCTCAATCACGCAGTAACAATACTGAGCAGTAATTGTACACTACTACTATTTATAGCTGCATCAGTAATAGATAGTCTACTAACAACGTTTTCTTTCACAATCCAACACAACCATTCCTTCTATTCACAATCGTATATTACGAAGACAACAATAAATTACAAATAAGCATTAAACAGTCTACCAATCGATCAATACTAACCAATAATAGCATTCTCAGTAATAAAACATGTATCTGCATAATACCTATAATCTGGAATTGCTTAAGGCCATTTGCACACGGACAACTAGTGACTGTCACTAGTGGTGTGAGGCTACTTCTCACACATTTACTCTAAGAATTTTCATATATATTTGTTGGAACAATACATACATACATAGACTTATGTTTGTATCTTGCACAAACGTGGGCGCCCACATTTGCCACCTGTGATAAAGTCCCAGGTTGCAAAAGATGAATTTATTACTGTCACACGGAGAAGTTTGCAACACTCACATATTCGGAAAATTTCTTAACAGAGAATATGAATAGCATTTTTCAAGCCAAATAATGACCACAGGACCTCACTATCAGTCGCCAACTTAAGCCACAGGACTGATGACACAATTAAAGGGGCCAGCTATTTTTACAACCTATTTACTCTTATAATGTGTTTATTGGAAATAGGACATGGTTGTTCATCCATACATTAAGTGCTATGTGCTACTTGTCGGTGTAGTAATTTCCATCTTTCTCGATCGGTTGCAAAATCCTTCAATTCTCTATATTATGTCTCTTCATTTGCTTTTTCATCCAGTTGATCTGTTGTATTTTTTTATTCATTTTATTAGATTATTACACACAGCTAGTTTTACAGATTTAGTATCCCAATACAGTAGTGTTTTGTAATGCTCTTGTCTAACAACTGCTTTAAATATTATCGTATCGCACTTCTCCATTAACATTAGTACATCGAGTGGCCACCATTAACTATTCGGCGCAACAAAATGTGTGAAACTCTCCTCAAGTTGTCCGTGTACGCGTAGTATGAGTGCCTACCGTTAAATACTAGAATACCCGCGTACATTCGCCGCAGAGCTCACGCTATGACGTAATGCCGTCAGGCTATTAACCAGCGAATTTATGGCCTCGATCCGTAGTTTATAATCACGTACATACCATAAATATTGTATGACAATCTGGGCAGTAATCTATACGATGATATGTAGACATAGTTTTGAATCTTATTGCTTTTTGAAACTTAGCACGAATGGGCCGGCTCGACCAGAGTGATACCACGGCCTCACAGAAAACCGGCGTGAAGTAGCGTTTGCTTTGTATTTCGTCGAGTGAGTGAGGGTACCGGAGGCCCAGCCGTCCCTCCTCCCTCCCCCCTCTTCTGGTGGGGCAAATTTAAGTGAAACGCAACGCACTTGTGACTCCTCTGGTGTTACGGGTGTCCATGGGCGGCGGTAATCACTTACTATCAGGCGATCCATCTGCTAGTTTGCGTCTTACAACAAAAAAGAAAATCTATGACTGCTTAAGTCCCTAAGCATTATTTTGAGGGTGCTTGCGTGAGATTGTGGGTTCTTAGATTCTATCCATGGGTCGGGAAGAGTATTATTAGGTTATTCTGTAAGAAATAATTGACGACAGCCTATTACGTGGAATCAATAGTAGTTAGCGAAATGTACGTATAATATGTAAATGTGTATATTCGAATCAATGTTAATATGATAGTGTACATATAGCGCTGTATTTGAAGTAATTATTTAATTAGTACATACTAATGCGGCTATGATTAGGTGCTCTATCTATTCCGACAAAGGGCAATGAATCATGTTATCAATAATAGGTGTATTACTTGTAATTAAAATTAGGAATTATACCAGAATTCGGCAATATAGGCGAAATTCCCAATTTTCCCTACCTAATGATATTAAAAAATGTATGTGGTAACAAGTATGGGCTTTGTCATGCACGAAAAAATTCTAGTTTTTAGCAACGATCTGCCTGAATCCTATATATCTCAAATCCTCAATGATGTAAGCAGAAAGTTTGCTAATATATCCGAAAGACTGCAGTTTACATAAAAGATAAACATCAACCAAACCCTTCAAGAAAATAAAAATAGTGCACAGAATTTTATCGATATCTTTCTTTGAGTATATCCCATCCCTAATCGTAAAGTATCCATCAAAATATGACAAATATTGTTTTTACAGCGGGCCCCAGGATAGCCAGGAATACCAACTATACAGTGATTTTAAACATGCCTCGGATGCCAAGCCTTCTCCTAAACATGATACCTTTCATAAAAATATGTACTCCTTAAATTTCTTTTGCAAAACATATAATATTATGTTTGGAAAATTCGGGTATAATGTTATTTGAGATACCTTATAATAATGTTATAAAAAGGTATTTTTTTCTTGATCAGATCGGAGGCGTTCTGGATAAAGGCCAGGTTAAGAGTACCTTGAACCGACGGGCGTGTATGAGGAATGTGATGAAAGTGAATGAAGCCAGAGAAGTGTGTCAGGATCGTAGCAAATGGAAATCCGTAGTCTCTGCCTATCCCTCTGGGAAACAGGCGTGAATCTATGTATGTATGTATGTACTTTTACTCCTGCGGTGTACCGATAGTGAATGCGACTATGCTTACGTAACGAGTCTGAATTATTTTTGTATATTCGAAGTAGTGTAGGTAGTGCATTTCAATAATTAACATAATACCTATATTATGTCTAGAACAATTGACACATATTATATTTTATTTATTTATTTTTATTCAAGGATTACACTGTTTTGCTGCCGTAGTGTATGCGACTGCTGTGCATGAGATATCGACTCCTGGGCCGGCCAAATTGTTATTGGAACTTTCTGTCCAGGAATTCTCAGTATGAGCACGGACTCCGAAACTTTATTAGGTACACGCCAATAGGCTTTCGTATTTAGTTGAAAATATCATATTGACGATATGTTGGTTCTGCTACCGAGAATATCTTAATAGAAAACACCGAACTTGTTTGATGAAATGATTGTTTATTTAAATGTATGTAATCTATTTTATTTGATTCTTTTGTGTATTATGTAATATTCAGACACAATTATAATAAATTGTTAACAAATTAAATAAATAAATAAACTAATTTTACCCGGCCGCGAATCGAACCTCGATCATGAAATTTAGGCCTATACTAGTAGCTCCAAAATGTTTCACTTGTAAGTATGTAATTACGTGTTGTCCCTCAGACGGTTCCCAACACTCGTCATCCATCAACCCTGACAAAATCCCAACACCACGAGACGGCTTCAGAATCAATTTGCGCGTATCAAACGCCAGTCACAGATATCGACGTTGTCCAATGACGTTTCATTTTCAACGCGTCGCCGTTTGACAGAGTGTGCGCCGGCAATGGATGCTGCTGCAAAAATTGGAGCCGCTCCCGATGATAGATGCTTCATCCGATAGCAGTTTTGAAGGTGCAGCAGGTATTGATTAATCGTTTTTTATAAACGGACGTACGACAGGTCAAATTAAAATGGCGATATCAAATTGTTTGTTTCAGTTAAATTTCAGTTATTATGTGGCATTCTTGCATAATATACAGCATGCCATAGTAAGGTGTGATGATGTTTAAAGTCGTGATATTTATTTGAAATAACAATTTTCAAATCCGAATCGAATTAAATTATTATAATTTTTTTGCCAATATCAAACATTTTATTTATTTACTAGCTTTCCCCACAGACGTTGTGCTGAACACACGAAAAAAATAAAATATAAAAACACCCAAATCTAAATCATCCTCGAATCCACATGAACACACACAATTTTTTTTATCAAATTCATTCCAGCCGTTTAGGAGGAGTTCAGTGACATACACACGTACAGTAGAATTATATATATATATAAAGATTATACACACATCTATATTTCACGTTAGTATATCAATATTGAAAAAGGAGAGTCAGACTACAATGATGGCGTAGTGGTTTACGTGGTCGCCTCGCCACTGCCCCGGGTCGAGTGTTGTGGGTTCGTGGATTCCCCATAGAAATGGTCTAGCCGTACTTCTATGGTGAAACTGCCTGCGATAGGAACTTATATCATAACCAATATTATACTGTAAAGAGCACTGATACACGTTGATCGAGTATCGATATTAGCTCTGTATCTTAGTTGATGGTGGAACTAATTAAAAAAGTGTACGTACATGTATGTTTTATTTAATTTGAAAGCTAGGCAAATAAAACTTAACGGCAGCACTTTGCAATTTATTTTGTATGATCCGTTTTTTTGTGTGGTCCACAAATAGTTTAACTGTGTGTAAATGTTCTTTGTCTTGAGTCCATGGTTTCAATATTTGTAAAGTTACCAGCGACACAGAAATTATTCTACAAAGGCAGTCATCGTTTTCCAAGGAAAAAGAAATGAAAGAAAAGTTATACCACTAACCCCTATTTTCTCGTTCTGCAACGGATTTCGATGCAGTTTTTTTATAAAAAGCTTTATAACAAATACTTTTTGCAAGAACAGCAAGAAAATTACGAACATCCAATTCCATTAAATGTATGTAAAATCCGCTATAAAAAATAAATAAATCTAGTGCGGGAGTTATGTTATTACAAAAGAAAAAAAACGAAAGAAAATATCTCCAATAGGGACGCCTTTTTTTCTTATTTCCCAAAGGATTCCGATGCAGTTTCCACAAAAAGCATCGCTATTAATGCATCAACAAATGACAAAACATTCAGAAGATGCTTCTAGAAATCACGACACACATGTTATGAAAACTATCAAAGGGAGATTGTCCCAACAAAATGTTTCCACACTAGGGGAGTAAAATCTCTAGTTTAAAAACACTTATCTATTCACAGTGGACGGCACAAAGGTATGGTAAGTAGGATCTCTGACATGCTAATGTCCCACCTTCATGTCCGGTACGTGCATTGATGTAAAATAAACTATATATTTTCACTCACGTGAAACGCTGTGCTTTGATGGCGCAGTGGTAGAATGTGACCGCTGTGCTTAAGGTCGCAGGTTTGATTTCGGGTTGTATTATTAAGGTTTTCCTTTGACATATTGTCAGTGGCTCTCATACCTACATAGCTGGCGTGTAAAGCTAAATGTGTGTTTAATACACATCTGCTTACCTATGTGGGGATATACGGGTGAGTTTGTTTTGTTTGTTATACATAATATTAGTAAAACTATTTTATATAATACTAGCGACTCGCCCCGGCTTCGCATAGGTAGTTCAAAATCTTAACAAATTATACACCTAAACCTTCCTTATGAATCACCCTGTCTATTGGTGAAAACCGCATGAAAATCCGTTCAGTAGTGTTTGAGTTTATCGCGAACAGACAGATAGACGCGGCGGGTGACTTGGTTTATAATATGTAGTGAAATGTATAAAGTAGTTTAATCTCCATGTGGTAACATTGTATGATACATTTTCTCCTATTTCCCGGAGGGTCGGTAAGCAGAAACTACGAATTTCTACTAGCTATGATCCTGGCATTATATCGCTCTTTATTCTATCTTTATAGTTTCATGTACGCTTGGCAATTCGGCGAGCTCGTTCATATTAGCCTTTTTAATATTAACGAACGAACATTAACAAACTTATTTTCGGTTCTCATACACTGATTACACGGACGGCATAGTGGTTTAAATCGCCTTACTACTGTGCTGCGCAAACCCAAAACACTCCGTTTTGGGTTCGGGACCCACGCGTGACGAAAAATTGTGTAATTCACAAATAGTTGTTCTTAATCTGGGTGTCCCTTTTGTTCGTTCTTTGAATGCTTGTAAAGTCCCCACGCAAAACAGGATTTAATCCTAGTACAGAAATAGCCTAAAATTTTTTTCTAACATAAATTTTTCGAGCTCGTTTCTTCTAGCAAAGCCCTAAACTACCTCTGCATACCCTCCTTAAATATGACGTTAGTTACACCTGAACAAAGGGTTACTAGGTCCTAAAATCAATCGCGCCAATATTGCACCCTCCCCGAACTGGTTGTGTAACTGCCAGTAATTGACAATTGTTTATAACGCTCATTATACACTTTATCGTAATGAGTCGGCAACGACTTTTAGTGGTCACGACACGACGACGACACGACATTGGTATTTTTATTTTAGAAACGTGACAGAATAAGTCCGAGTGTCAGGCTTGAGACTTTAAGCCCAGCTGAATTTATTCACAGCATTCGAATTCGAGGGTAGCGTAGAGGGTAGCTGGACAGAATGGAAAACAAATAAAGAAGTGTTACGTATGGTTAATTAGAAAAAACAGTAGTTGAGAGCTATAGATAACAGGAAAGGAAAGTTAATTAGCCACTTCAAAGAAAAGACAATTTTTTTGGAACTGTCTTTGCAGGAATAATGAAACGAAGGAGAGGAAAGGGAACACCGAGGCATACCTTAGTCTAATGAGTGAAGGAAAAGGTGGGATTCAAGTTGTATCAAGAGTTTAATAGGACAGCAGAAAGACCAAGAAGAGCTACGCTCTAAAATTAAAGAAGAAGATACTAATTCACTACCGCTGTGCTACTCAGGCAGTCAGATAACGCTTTGTTTTATTAGGTAATTAAACCTCAGAATTGGTGATGGCTGTCGCTGTTGAAGCGGACTCTCCAAGAAAGCTATGAACACAGAGCACGGCACATGCTAGTTCCTTACTAGAAACGCGTCGCTTGTCATATAGTATACAATATGTCCGTGTCAGTAACAACTACACACAAGATACTAATGTGACACCTGTATTGTGGAACTGACTGCGCTTAGCGCCGACCGACACTCATTTTTTGTTTCTAGAATCGTGACGCGCAGTAATTTCAAGCTAGAAAGAAATAGTGCCGCCGTCGTGTCGCCATCGTGTCGTTGGGTATAAAACAGGCCAGGTCCCCTCCAACCGTCAAGTTAAATTGTAAGGGATACTTTAGAGTTTTAAACTTAAATTAACTTGTTTGTTTACACAATATTACAGCCATTAGGGTCTACGACAATTGGACGACTCCAGATGCTTTCAAGAAACGGATATCTTTCGGCTGTCGTGTTCGTTAAGGAGTATTACGTTACGTAAAGTGACAATTTGTTGTTTATTTATTGTAAACTTTATACTTTTTGGTTTTATTGAGCTGTTTGTCCAGTAAAGTAGCCGCACCTGGTCGGTTCAGGTTTGATTCGAGGTAGTTAATGTTAGAGTTGCTTAAATTTCCGTAAGAAATAAAGAGTAGCAGTTGTCTTTTTTTAATAATAATAACTTTTTTGTATATACATATGTTTGTCATAATGCACGTAGATGGAAATGAAAATCTTGTTTAGTGCTTGACTCTTACTTCCAAAACTATATTTTATAGATTTATAAAGTCATTAAGATTGCGCCGAGCGTAAGACAGATAATGACAGAGCTCGTGCGGGGCATATTAAAATCGGCGCGCGGCCGCCATAGTAAAATTGTATGGAGGATTTGAAGTGCTTTTTTGATAAATATGTATCTTTATTGTCAACCAATAACTTAAATATTTAGGACGGACAAATTGTAATACAACTATTTATGTTTCGTTTAAGCTGTAAAATAGGATAGATTTCTACTGTTATAATCTAAAAATCACGAAACACGAGTTTACGTTTTTGCATTTTTCGTGCAAATTTACGTAATTTTGTAGGCAAAAATATAAATTATTTTGAGTTTTTTACACGGAGTAATTGTAAACACATTCATTGTTATGGTAAATGTATATTTTATATTTGTATTAAACAAAAAGTGTTGATTTTATTCACTTAACTGTGACCGCCTGTTTTGGCACATTTCGCTCGGCGCAGTCTTAATAGGTAGTGATTAAGACGATGACTATTTTATTTTCCTCGTGAACATAGCTGCTGAAAAGCAACAGCATAATTAGAGACGTTGTAAACCTAGTAGGTAGTTAATATTTAAAAAGGAGTATACTTAAGCAATAAACCGCGATAAAAACTGCACAGAGGGCGTAGCGGCCTCGATGGTCGGCTCGTCATTTCCACTGAGCTGAGTGTTATGTGTTTGAATTCCAAACAGGACAAAAGTAGTGTGATACACAAATGTTTGTTCCAAATCTAGGAGTTCTTTGAGTCGATTATTTGAATATTTGTAAAGTCCCCCGCGACACAGGATTATTTATTATTACTCTTAGTTTAAGAGGTATCGTTTGAAACAAATTTAATGTATCTTCCTATAGGTCAACCCTTTACATGAACCTAGCAACTAACTTCAATAAACTAAGTCACAGAACTTTGAAGTTCATAAGCGTTACTTTATGACAAAAATGAATAAGTAAATTTTGACTTTATCGTTGACTATATTCATAAAAACACCACACCACGCCTGCCCACTAAGGGGCGCCATCTTACCCAACAGAAAGCTATAAATCATAAAGATTGTTAATATTTTCTCCCCCACTAAGAAGATACCTCATAAATTGTTCACGAGTGCATCCTGGGCGTAACCTAGTATATAAATAAGGACCCACACTCGTATGCAATATATATTTAATAATTATATATATAGTGTACAAGGGCGGTTTTCTTAAGTGATGGTATTTAGCCGCCTGTGGTCGCGAACCTACCGATTCTCCAGTATATCTACCGATTTGACGCTTATCCTACCGAAATATCGAAATGGAACGATTTTTTTAATACAATTAAATTATCCCGATCTATTTACCGATTTTCAACAATCCAAGTTGGCATACCTATTCTTTTATCTATTGTCAGGATTCCCTTCTGCTTAAACGTCGATCGACGAGTAAACGGTATACATATTTTGGGGAATACCCTTGCGCCTAAAAACTTACCATTTTAGGGGATTAAAGTTGATTTAAGTAAGTACCTAGGTACTTACTTAAGTACCTAGGTACTTAGTATAGGTATGTCCTAACTAACTGCTAATAGTTTTAACAGTAGGTATCATTAGTGAGTAAAACAACATTACAAAATTCAACATTTTAAAATAAAGATATTTGATCAAATTTATTCTATTTTTCATTTGACGATTTTTGGTACGAACATACCGATTTTACTTACCAGACCAACAGATTACGCATTTTGACTTTCGAGACCACTATTAGCCGCAGACGTTGCGGAAAATTGCCACGAAAACTATCGTAGATGTATAGTATTCTTCGTCGTAGCCTTGTTATTCCCGAGTGAGTTCGGGGTTCACGAGTCTAAACAGATTTGGATGAATATCTGTTTTCTTGCCTCCATACAGAGGTAGTGAATGCGTTTGGCTTAAAAAAATTCGCCCGCTATTGTTATTGTACTACATAATAAGGGTAAGCTCGTTACTGTCTACTGGTTACAGTACCAGACATCGTATTGCCGGCAAATAGCTAAAAAATATTTGCTTATCCTGGGAATTGAAACCCGAACCCTTATTTAGTACCGAGGCTGAAATGATGATACGATTTATATAAACCTAATACATAAATATAATTATAATGTACAATTTTCAATATGAGTGTGCATGATAATACTATATTTATAATTCAGATGTCATGTTGACATTGTGTGTCAGATGACAACTTGACGTCCAGAAAGGTGACCGTACATAAACGTAGTAGAGCGCATCTGTGATTTTACTGAATGTTTATCAAAATATATGTGAAGTATACGATGTCTGCTTACCCCTAAAGCCAGTCTAGTCTTAGAGTATGATATTTCTATTTACTTACGTACACTGCTCACACATACGCAGAGAAGAGAGAACTTGTGCTTACCTGCAAAGAAAAGCATTATATAAGTTAATAAATCTGCACTGAAAATCTCATATGGTAACATATGATCGGGAAGAATATTTAAAACACACACCCGGGGATTGAACCCGGGCCTCATGCACGGTAATCGCACTTATTACCGCTGCAACAGTAAGACGGTATTTTCAAATGATTATGATGCGTATCGTGAACCTAATTAATATTATAAACGCGAATGTGAGTTTGTTTGTTTGTGTGCAAATTTGCCATACTCTTTTGTCACGGGTACAGAAAAGGACAAACTAGTAAGTCCTTTAATTCAAAAAAACATTGTTTTAACGGGGAGATAGTTAGTTATCACTAACATCGGTGGCACAGCTACTGCTGTGCATATCCTGGGTTCGTTGCCCAAGTCGGTAAAATGTATTAGATTTACCAGTCTAGAATTGTGCCCGGTGATCGACAAGAGGCTCGCCTATTGCGATCTAAAACCATATCTTGCGAAATTTAAGTATACACACTATGCAAACCCCTTTGGAAATATGGGCGTGAGATTATATGCTTAAGAGAAAACTATCGTGAGGCATGCTCCAAGCATACTTTAACCTAAGTCAGACACCTTCAAGCGGCTTGGAAAACTTTAACATCGCATCCGATACACGAAAGAAATTCAAATGAATCCAATAAAGTATCTGACACATTAAATTTTTCACCAAAAGTATTGGCGGTAGTTCGCATAGCTACCTGTATATATATAATAAACTTTATTTACATAACGTTAAGGTACATTTTCGGTTGGATGCACGCAAGTTACATAACTTAAGGAAGCAGGCTCAATATGAAGAATTTCATGTGCCGATAATATTCAGCATCGATATCTATAGCTAAAATGTTTGTCTGTTTGTTAGTAATTTTTTTGGTGATATATTTTTATAATAATAAATCGTACGTTTTCGCGAATGTTACACATTGAAATTAAACTACTTCATACGGACAGCTAATTAAGGCCGTCCCCATTCCGGCGCGGCCCTGCTTAATTTCACCGCTCCTGACTTGGTCTTCAGGGCACCCTCCGGTCATGGCGACGGCAGCGCCTACTTCCTTAGTAACCGAGTCATCCAGGCCCGTGATGCGCAAAGCCACGCATTTTTGCGGCCTGGAGACTCGGACCTCTTCCGCCTCTAAGACCTGACGGAGACTTTCCACCAGACGGTCCGCCTGATCGCTAGCGACTCCCGGCACTTCTATTAGGCGGGCACCAATCTGGGTAGTTCGGCACCGCAAGCCTGCCGTTATTCCCAATTTACCGGGGTCGATTGCCGTCCGCGCCTTCTTGAGGAGCTCCGCGTATGTTGTCCCTCGCTCGATGGCAGCCGGCTGCAGTGTTAGGACAACTGCAGTTGAGCGAGGGGCGTGGAGCTTTGATACTGTGATTTATTTCTTAATAACACTTGTCAAATTATTTTAACAATAGTGTATTGAAGTGGTAGCCACTGCCTCGACGGAGTTGAGTCACCTTGTGGATTCGAGGTCCAGGGACAAAAATATGTGTGTTCCGAGTCAGGGGGTACTTTGTGTCCGTTGTTTGAATGTTTGTAAAGAACACGCGGAACAGGAGATATTCCTGGTGCGGATGTTGTCTTTTGATAATAATAAAATTGCAATGTCCTGGAAGTCTTTTCCAGCGTCAATAATTTTCATTATTCATTTTATAACAAGACTAAGATGGTGGTCGACTCAATCTCCAATAGCTGTTTCAGTGATATTTTTGGCAACTAAGCTAAATTAAATTTAAATAACTTAGGTAAACTCAATAACCCCTAAACTACGACGTTCACAAATGTTATATTTTGATCTAAAATTTTGCGTTAAATAGATATTGAATCCACTACACTAGCCGCACGCGTCGAAATTCTTAATAACAGAGCGGAATCTAAACACTATAGATGTTGCGTACGACCTAAGTATATCTAGCGTAAAGTAGAAGCCAATCACCACATTTAGATATAACGGCGTGATGTTATGTTAGATAATGTCCCATCTAAGGTCCGAATTTCAGCTATTTGTAGAATAAGTTGTTTACAAAATCATATCGTCTCTTAGAGGTCCCACGGGCCCCGTAGCAATGAATGGCCGTGATCACACGAAAGGTTCCGTATATGGACCTTAATTTTATTAATAGAATTGGGTCTCTGGGACTTATATCGCATAGATTACTTATTAAACGGCAATCTTGTGAGATATCTATGCTATTATAAACTACATTGTATTCATTTTTTGTTTTGTCTGTCTTTATTTACAAACATAAAAAAAACGGACACAAAGAACATCCAGACTCAGAACAACCATTTTTGGATCACACAATTTTTTGTCACATGTAGTAATCGAACCCACAACACTCGGCGTAGTAGCTGTGGCGAGGCGACCACTTCAACCACTACGTCATCCGTGCAGCCATGCTAATTACCCCTGTATCTTCGAAGGGTAGAGATGTGTAACACCAGCATTTCGCCAGCTGTAGGTTTCTAGGTTTCGTGTAATACAGAGCGAGCCTATCACCGTCCAACGGACATAGATCAAATTATTTTTTATGCTGTTCGATGCAAACTATCTGACGGATCGCCTGATGGTAAGCGATTTCTGCCGCCCATGGACACCTGCAAAACCAGAGGAGTCACAAGACCGGCCTTTTAAATTTGTCCCTCCCTCCCGTTTAGAAGGGGAGGAGGGGTTTGGTCCTGCGCTATTTCATACCGGTTTTCTGGGAGGCCGAGGTATCACTCCGGTCGAGCCGGCCCATTCGTGCCGATGCGTGGCTCTCCCACGGTAATTCCGCTGCTACAAATAATTTCTTAACAGGAATCCCAATAGCATTTTAACTGCCCCGGGAGTTAAACCCTAAACTTCAATCACAGCACTCGTATTCGTTTCAGCAGCGCCACAGGGTCAGTGGAAATTTGTTTTCATGAAAGAAAACACAAGAAATTGAGAAACATGTTTTTAAATGCCGTTGAATTAAACAAGCATTAGATCGAGCAGTGCTTCTTTGCACTTAAAGTTTCATTTTGCTTTATCATTGCTTTGTTATATTATAAAGACAACACCCGCCTCATATATGGGTGGCGGTAATCGCTTACCATCAGGCGATCCGTCTGATCGTTTGACCGCTAATCCATAAAAAAAATAATTAACAAAGCAATTCCTGTGTCGTGATGTTTTCAATACCGCTGAGCCATTGAAACAGTCCAATTATAATTTTAATTCCTTTGAATACTTTAATAAGACCAGACACAATGAAAAAGCATTCAAGCACAATTCGTACGAACGGATTCCTGCGAAGTAATAAGCCGGCCAAATATGCGAAGCAACACTTTTCATAAAAATAGTTTAAATGTCGACTCGCACACATCGGTATAATTTGAAAGCGAAACGATCCTGTATGAAAAAGAAGGGGTGCGAATCGACCTACAAAATTATAATTTTGAAAAGTGTTCTTTCGCCCAATTCTTGCGTACATATTCATGCGAAAACGACGACTAAGCCTGTGTGACGACTGCATTAAAAATTTACAATAAAGGATCTTAAAAACTGTGCTAAGTAAGCCCGCAGTTCTTTAGCGCGTATCTTAAAACGTCTCAAGGACACTCTATTATTATCTACCAGGCACAACGCCAGACTCCTCTGTATTACGAATAAAAACCAATAATACCTTCCCTGGAACCAAAAGTATTGGACTACCAACTCAGTCAAACTCAGAAACTCAAATAAAACTCTTTGCGCTTGATCTTTATATTGAAAAACCTGAGCTTTTATTTTTCTTTTTAAAACGCCATCTACCAAGCAATTTCGTAAACTGCTTTACCGACACGGCATACTTTTTAATGAACTATATTTAGTAAAACTTTATATTCATTAATAGCTTATTTCTGGTGGCAAGCAACATTGGTTTAAGGTGATTAGATAGAAGACTACCTAATCACCTTTTAAGAAGTTCACTATATATTATGTGTTTACATATATCTCCAGATCTAACTATTTAGTACGTAGGATAGCTTCGCAAAGTCAGTGGTACTTAAGGAACAAATACCAGACTTCTGCGTGATAGTCCAACTTTCGCACATTGTGCTTTTTTTCTAAATACAACATATTTTTGGTGTAACTAGTTTAATTATAAACAAATCTGAGTTTGTTTGTTACGCTTGCACGCCTTAACTTCTCGACCGATCATCATGAAATTTCGCATACACTTTGTCAGATAAAAAACAACGAGTTAAAATACAACGTGTATGCAATGAAAGGTACCTACCCTATCTCCATTTCTATGGCCATAAGGAAACCTTTCATCCAGGGAAAAAGTAGTGTTACCAATATTTTTATTTTTATTTTAACTTGGCGCTATGCTTTGTCGCATACAAAGAGGTTATATCGGACTCACCGGGAGAAAGATGGTGACTAGCGACATCCCTAACGACTAAACCTACCACGGTGTTCCTCGACATAACCAGAGACCGCGGGGCCGCGCGAATCACTTTCACATGCAATCGGGACCCCGCCGAGAGTGTTACTTTTTTTTTTTTTTTTTTTTTAGCCTCAGGGGAATGCTTTTACGCACCGTCCGCGCCCGGGCAGGGCGCGGGTGTGTGGGACTCGAGTCAGAAAAGCCGGCCCCATACCCACTAAACCCCTGACGACGTTTCTCCGGTACCTAGTGTCGGTGCCACGGGATTCGCGCTAGCATTCACCGCGACACCGACAGGTCTTGGCCCGCCACGTGAATAGGCGGGCCCCAGCTGTTTGGGGGAGAACCAGATGGTACAGCCCTCCCCTCCACTGAGGGGGGCGCGCGGAACACCTATGCCCCTCTCTCGGGCCTGTGCTGCTCGGGCGGCAGACTGCCCAAGTCCACCGCCCGCAGGCCGCCCCCTAGGGTGGCTGGAGGTCTGCGCGCGCTCTACGGCGGCGCCCTGGACGTCTCCTGCGGTTTGGGTGGGGAGAGACCAGCTCCCTCTCCCGTTCCGCCGCCTCCTTCGCGGACATCACTGCCTCGCAGAAGGTGACGGCGGCCTCCCATGCACCCTCGCTCCGGACCATGGACAGTACCATTGCCGGCAGCGAGAGGATTTGGACACCCAGTGCCCCGGTTAACGACCGGCGCTGCTCCTCCCAAGCTGGGCACTCCACGAGTGTGTGCAGCGCCGTATCCTCGGGGCCGTCACCGCAGTGGTGACAACAAGACGTCTCCTCCCGGCCTATACGACACAAGTACCTCCCGAAGCATCCATGCCCGGTGAGGACTTGCGTCAGCCGGAAGGTCAGGGCGCCATGGCGCCGCTTCAGCCACTCCTCCAAGATCGGACTTACCGCCGCTATTGCGGCGTGCCCTGCCGAGAGTGTTACTAACCTAACCTACCTTTACGCGAGGGAAGCCGCGGGCAAAATCTAGTACAACATATTTCCTTCTCAAAATAGAGACTTAACTCGAAATTTGAGACACTATTAGAGTATAAATTGCTTAACTTACAAATTTCGAATTGAGTCTCATGTTTAAAAGTGTGATTTGTTTAAAATACAAGCGTTGTACAAGAAACGTTGGCTGGCGCGGCTAGCGTGGGCGCTTGCGTGACGGGCGACTGTTACACAAAACGACTCGGAGACATTATTTATTTATTCAAGTCGACAGCCATCTTACGTACGACCTTTGCGAAACAATGTTATTTAACTGAACGCGAGGAAAAATATCATAAATATACATAGCACTGACTTAGAAAATGTTTTAGACAAGAATATATATTGCCTTGTCTGTGATGTAAGTTCACGGTGACGTTAACGTTCGAGTCCCATGTAGGGTAAAGTAATCTAAGACTGGAAGATTAGTTGCCATGTTCGTACCAGATAGCAGGACCGAAAGCTTCGCTTGCATTTGAAATAAATGAAATGAAAATGCTCTAGACGATCTTGGATTCGATTCTCTGGTTGAGTAATACTTTATTGGCTTTTTCTGTCAAGAAGTTTTCCCTCTGAATCGCAAAAGGTCTCATATTACGTGTGATCTATAGCAAGCGAAATATTAGTGTGATTTACTTTTGCCCACCGCTTCGAGGATGACACTATTCTGTTAGAAAGAGACAGCTTCCGCACTAGAAATAAGTTCTGTGTCGCAGAGGATTTTAAAAACATTCAAACTACGGACACAAATAACACCCAAACTCGGCACAACAATTTTTATCCCACGTGGGGATCGATCCTACAACACTGGGCGTAGTGGCAATGGAGCTCTACGGGTAGTTACTTTTTGACAAGCAGTGATAGCTCAGTGGGGAGACCAACAGACTGCAATGCAGAGGGTCTTGGGTTCGAACCCACGTCGTGCACCTCTGACTTTCGGAAGTTATATGACTTTTCGAAATTATGTGCGTATTGATTGACAATTATCGCCTGCTCCGTGCCTCGGAGAGCACGTTAAGCCGTCGGTCCCGGCTGCCATGGACATATATGGCAATCGCTATTGGGAGAGTGTCGACACAAAGATCCCACTGGGTCGAAGTGTCGCCGGTGTACACTGACTGGCCCCCACATAAGATACATACATACTTTTTGACAAATATCCTATGAAAAATATGTCAACTTTAACTGTCCGTATCAACATCAAAATTAATTAAAATATGTTTATTCATGTAGGTCAGTAAGTTACACTTATGTACGTCAAAGTTTATTTACATTTTAATTTACATTTACCTGTTACCAAAGAAAGTATGTTTATCAAAGCAAGGTTGTAGAGCCACTTATAAGAACTGGTAGGTAATAACCGTAGGTAAAACGACTTGTTTTTCAAATATAGGTATCGGGCTTAGATTGGATGCAATTAGACTGCTGTGGGTAAACAAAATGTCTAATACATTAAACCGTCAATGATATTATATTCTTTTAAATCTAAGAATTAAAATAGGCTGACTGCACGGATGGCGTAATAGTATAAGTAATCGCCTCGCCATCATCGCCATGCCGAGTGTTGTGGGTTCGATCCTCATCCCCACACGGGACAAACATTTGTGTGATCCACTAATAGTTGTCCCGAGTCTGAGACCACTGCAACCAGAGGTCTCAAGATCAATTTTGAGACGCGCATCTTAGACTTTACGTTATGTGCGTACTAAATTGTTAATTATAGCTTGCTTTAACAGTAAAGGAAATCACTGCGAGGAAACCTGCATGTCTGAGAGTTCTACAATAATATTCTCGCTATTATGTGAAGCATGCCAAGCCACACTGGGCTACCGTGGTAGACTGTTGCCTAACCCTTCTCCCACTGAGAAGAGGCCCGTGCTCAGCAGTTTATTACAGGACTGATATGATTAAATCCTTACTAATATACTGCCTCCGTGGCGCAGCGGTAGTCAATGCGATTGCTGTGCATGAGGTCTCGGGTTCGGATCCCAAGTCGGGCCAACAAAAAAGAGATTGGTTTTTTCTGTTAAGAAATCTCAATACGAGCTCGGAGTTATGAAGTTGGCGGTGTTAGACACCCCCGTGCCTCGGAAAGCACGTAAAGCCCAACGGCTTGACCAACGTCCTGCGCCTGATCTCTCTCTGGTCTTGTCGTGTTATCCGTCCCATCGGATCATGAGAGTTAGGGAACAGAGAGTGCACTTGTGTTTGCGCACACACTTGTGCACTATAATATCTCCTGCGCAGATGGCCAGTCTCCGTTAAGATTGGCCGCCATAACCGAAATTCAGTCTGGAGGACATTAAAATTAATATTATAAACGGGAAAGTTTGTATGGGTGTTTGTTATTCTTTCAGGCAAAAACTACTAGACCGATGAAACTTGGTATGTAGATAGCTGGAGGCCTAGATTCACACATAGGCTACTTTTTATCCCAATATTCCCACGGTAACGGGACTTACGTGGGTGAAACCGTGGGGTAAACTAGTTATTTTATATATATAAGTTTTGACCGCGTTTTCGCTCACATAAAAGTAGGTTAGGTTAGATTATGTTAGTAATAGTACCTATTTTAATAAAATATAGCCTATGTTATTCGGTGACAATCTTCTACCTAGCCTTTATTATTCTCAAGTCACTTGGGATCGGCTTTTTTGGTCTAACCAGATTTGACTGGATATCAGTTTTTACACGGAGCGGCTGCCACCTGACCTCTGCAACCCGAAGTAACGATACCCTTAGGCCTAGACTAGTGTCAGGATATTATAGGGCACTGACTTCCCAATAACGACTGCCATAGATGTTCATCGCAGCCGGGACCGACGGCTTAACATGCTCGCCGAGGCACGGAGCAGGCGATAATTGTCAATCAATACGCACATAATTTCGAAAAGTCATATAACTTCCGAAAGTCAGAGGTGCGCGACGTGGGTTCGAACCCGAGACCCTCTGCATTGCAGTCTGTTGGTCTCCCTACTGAGCTATCGCTGATAATATAGCTTCCTACTAGTAAAAGAATTTTAAAATCGGTTGAGTAGTTCTTGAGTTTTATCCTTACGAATAAAAAGGAAATATTTTTTCTTTATAATATTAGTATGGATAATGTATAAGGTTCCGCATCCGTGCCTGTTTTATATTTTACCTTTATAACGTTACCTGTATTCCCTCAAACACTTTAATCGTTGTCAAAGACACTCATAGCTTCATAAATCACTTGTCTATAGTATAACTTGGTAATTACCTCCGTAAAAGCCTCCAATTGTCTTTAAAATTTCTCTCTCTTTGTCTTTCGGTTGCGAAAAATGATATTTTTATGTCCATATAAATCTTGCTTTTATTTTTGTGGTGAAACACTTATTATTTAAGTGTTAAAATGGAGAACAATTTTTAGAATTAATATGTACTGTTTGTCAATCCTAACTGATGTTATAAATGCGAATGTCATGTTGTTTATTACGCTTTCACACCTTAACTACTTGACCGATCACCATGAAACTTGCTTTCTAGAATTTCGTGGTTTCTAAGATCTAAAATACAACGTCATTTTCAAATATTCGACCAAACAGTTTCACATGCTCGTTTTCAGGGGTACAGAAAAGGACATAGGGTAGGTACTTTTAAACCGAAAAAAAGGTCTGTTCCCGAACGAGCGAACCCGCGGCATGCTAGCAATTGTACCTATAATACCAGTTTGCCTGTAAAGAATGGATAATCCTGAATCACCTCATATTGTGGGCACAAAATAACATTAAAAAACATACTTTCCAAGTAATATTTGTGAATATGAAATTTACCACCACTACACAAATTTACTACCAGACGACTCGATGGCGTAGTGATTAGTGTAACCGACTGCCACGCCTAAGGTCGCGGGTTCGATTCCCGCACAAGTCAAACATTTGTGTGCGTGAACATGGATGTTTGTCTTGGTCTGGGTGTTCCTATGTATAATATGTATGTATTTACAAAAAAAAAAAGTATATATGTATGTTTATCCATTGTCTAGTACCCATAGTACAAGCTCTGCTTAGTTTGGGCTAGATGGTGTTGTGTGTATGTGATAGAATATTATTAATCCTTCAGCATAGTAATAGCAATTCTTCTTTCTTTCTTCTTCTTTCTGTTTTGTGTGGTTAGTGGCCAACCTGTTGTCAAGAGTTGTTCAAGCCGCCCGTAGGCCTCTGACATGGCTTAACGACTACTGTCAATTTGGCAACAGCCGGAGCCGACTTTTTAGGTGCCCTCCGAGGCACGGAGAAGCTCAGATGAAATACCACTAAGCGGTCACCCATCTATAGACTGACCGCACCCTACGTTGCTTAACATCGCTAATCATTTACCGATCAGTGAGTGCAACTGGCTATGAGCACCTCAAATAAGTTAATAGCAATAACCTCGTATTTACACAATATAAAAAAATATATTATACCATTCTGAAATCTGTATTAAATACGCATTTTATAATTGTTCACATTTATTTGTTGCTATTGTATACAGAAAAGCAAAGTATTATCACGCTCAGTCATATTGAAAATAGTATACCTACTATCGTTTTCTAACATTATACAGGTAATGTGCGGTCTCACTCTTCTTAGCGTGGACACTTTTTTGTGCGATCGAAGTACGGTGTGAGTTTGGTGTGCGTCTACAAGCTACAATAACCGCTTACCGGGCATGCCATAACCTTGTTTGCTAATTTAGCAGTAAATAAGTTGAAATAGTACCCAGATGGCCTGCCTCTAGGTTAATCCATTAGGCGCGCGCGTATGGCGCCCAAGGGAACTGCCTCGACGAACAACGTCACCATCATAAATAAAAAAAACAACTTCACAATTGCGAAATTATGTATGTGTTAATGTTAAAGGAAAATGTGGCGGATAGTTCCTTTTCCTCCGTGAGAAACGGTGAAGTAACACATGAGCTTTCCAGCTACCCATTGGCGTACCGTGGATGACAGCCGCCCGAGGCGAAAGAAAATTTTGCCGCCATCTTCTTATTTAGGTATTTCAATTTAAAAAACTATATCTACAGTAATTCTAAAGAACATTTTTGTAAATCTGCCCATTCCTCATTATTATTATTTATTGTAAAATTTTGCCACCCCTTAAAAGTGCCGCCCGGGGCAGGCCGCTCGAGGCCACTGCGGCTGCCACTATAGTTAGTTAGAAATGTGAGGATCCAGAGGAATAACATAAGATCTGTGATCACGATACACTATACAGCAATATAAAACTAAAGACATACTTAAAGACGATTTTAGTGGTGTTAGTATTTTTCTAATGTAAACTTCTAAACTTTTTTACACCATTATATAATATTTTTTCTTACCATAGTAACTATCACTATTTCAAATACGCATAACTTCGCAAATTCAGAGGTGCGTGCCTTAGAATCAAACTCGAGACCTCTACGTGACAGTCCATCGAGCTCCGAAGCTATCGCTGCGTATACCAACTTGCTCATACAAGAATACCAAGCAAAAAGACGCAAGAAAACGAATAAGATCTAATAAAAGTCGTTCTAACCAGACAGCCAGGACACGAGTCTTACGTAACGCTAACTTGAATATACTACTACATAAGATGTATATAACCCAGCCTGATGGATACATATCCAGTGTTCGCTTGACAAATGCGAGCATTATGTGAGCTAGAAATATATGTAATGTATTTACTGATCTAAGAAAGATGGATTGAAGTGAAAGATAATAAAAATGAACGTGTTATAACGAATACTAATGTGACGTGGGTTTGTAAAAGAACCTAACATAAGAACATACACATATACATAACATACTAACTGCATGTGTTCGAGGGGGTAGGCAGGGGTTTATTAGCTTTCCGTCAGCTGTATTTTAAATTAATTAGCTAAATTCCGAGCGCTCGAGTATTTTATCTATACTATCTAATATTATAAAGCTAAAGGTTTTTTGTTTGTTTGAACGCGCTAATCTCAGGAGTTACTAGCTTGAATTGCAAATTCTTTTAGTGTTGGATAGCCTATTTATCGAGGACGGCTATAGGCTATATAACATCACGCTACGACCCAAGGGGGCGGCGCAGTAACAATAAACGCGGGTGAAATAACAATAAACGCGGGCACATCTAGTAGAGAACAATACGTCTTTCGAAGCTTCGCGTGATTAGAAGGCTGGTCTTTTCTATGACGCCTAAACCAGTCATTCCAGCTATTCTAGTTAATATGAGTTATAAATTAACTAGATTTTGCCCGCGGCTTCTTCCGCGTTAATGTAGATTTTGCCAATAAACTTCTATCCCTCTGCAACAGTGTTATCTTTTCTGGACACATACTCTAAGTCCTTTTTGTGAACCTCTGACAATGTATATGCAAAATTTCATGATGATCGGTCGAGTAGTTGAGACGTGAAAACTTAACAAACAAACTCACAATCGCAATTCTTCCTTTTTCTTTTTAAAGACAATACCCGCACTGGATGTGATTTCCGTGCCGCGGGGTACTTACAAACATTCAAATAATGGATAAAACAAATACCGAGACTCGACACTACTATTTGTGTGTGTCGAACCCACAACACTGGTCAACAGTGGTCATCTCGCCACTGCCGCCGCGCCGAGCGCTCAATCCACCACGCCACCCGTGCAGTCATATGAGTTTGTCTGTTTGTTATCGTTTCCCTTTTGTCCAGAAATAAGTTTTGCCTCCGAGGTATAAGCTAGTATTACAAATTAATGAATGGAGAGTAGGTAAAAAGTACAAAATAATAACAAATATCTTAATAAACTTTCATATGTTTAGATAGCAATGCCTTGTCCTACTGTCGACCTCTAAGCACGCCAATCCGCTCCACATACAACTCATAACACATTCAAATCGGTTCCATATAATATCGAGGCAAACTTAAGCAGTTAGCCATCAAAACTTTCCGAAATACATGATTGCGTTTCATTTTATTCACAAAACTTCGATATAGAGTAATGTAAATATAAATCATGGGTAAGTTATATTTATTAGAGTAAGGTGCACTGCGGTGCAGGGTGACACGGTGGTACGGGTCCTGTCGAATGTGAGGCATGGGACATGCCATCACATTTACTATGCTCATGTACATTATGTGTGTGTATCACTGGCAGAAACAACATAGCTAAATATTTATATAAGCGCTAGCTTTTGCTCGCGGTTTTGCTCACATAAATGTAGGTTAGTAACAGTACTTTTTTCTGGATGGAAGGTACCCTATGTCCTTTTCTGTTCCTCAGACAATGCATATGCGAAATTTAATGATGAACGGTCGAGTACTTAAGGCGTGAAATCGTAACAAAGAAACAAATTCACATTCGAATTTATAATATTAGTTAGCATGCGAATATAAGTATGTTTGTTACGCTTTCACGCCTTAACTACTCGACGAATCATCATGAAATTTCGCATACACGTTGTCAGGGGAACAGAAAAGGACATAGTAGTTGATGATGATCCTGAAAAAGTACTGTTACCTACCTAATCTAAGCTACATTTACGCAAGCGAAGCTGCCGGAAACGTCTAGCTAATTAGGATTAGTTCAAATTCAAAAGCATTATCTACCTTTTTTAACAATAATATTAAAAAGATCGTGTGATAACAGTCAGCTATATAATAAAAGCATAATCTCACAGAACACAATATCACTGCGCTAATACTGTTTGCGAGTGCGGATGGGAGGCGGAAGTGACCGAAATCGTCAGAATTGAGGATCGGACGCGATGCCGATTTGTCAATAGTCGCGATAGTGTGCCGGCGGCGACGGTAGTTTTGATACTTGGCTATTGTATATTATGGTGAATGAAGCAGTTATTCGACTCGTTGTATCGTAGCCGTGCGTAATTTTTAAACGTAGTTAAGGCTAAAGACTAAAAAACTACTACTGCTTCGAAGCGGCACACCGGCAGCCACACACAATGGGTTTTCAATTATGTCTGGCAATCCTACAATTGACCGGTTAAGACGAAATCAGCATTATCATTATTGATAATAATAAAGCTGATTTGCTGATGGATGCCTATGTCCAGCAATGCACGTTTTTCGACTGAGATCATCTTTCAAGGTTTGCCACACAGACTGACCTTCGGCCACTCATATCCAAATTCTTTCCACGACCCTTACCAAGTCGTTGGTCCACCTTGACGCGATGACAGACGAAGTACGGTCATCTAAGAATTTAAAGAGTAGATTTTTGACAGATCTAATACTTTGCGCTAGGTCCAAACGAAACATCAATGTGTAGAAGGGATAATTATAACTTATAGAGAATATACCTTTGAAATTATCATCTTGTTTTCTCCTATTTTTCCTTCGTAGCGAAACCGATTTTCATTTTAAAAGGTATTAACAATATGGTAATGATTACGGCTGTGTCACTATAATTTATGAGTGGCTATAAATTTGATTCCTGAATGTCCGAAAAAAAATTATGTGACGAATGTGACTTTGTTTGTTACGCTTTCACGACTTAAGTACTCGACCAATCATTATAAAATTTCGCATACACTTTATCAGGGGTATTGATAAGGACATAAAATCCTTAGGGACTTTATCCTGCATTTCATCCAAAAACGTATCATTTCCAAAGGATAGCTAGTACTTAACAAAAGCTGAGAAGTTGGTTGTTTGTACGTATTATTCTCTGGAACTACCACTCCGCTTTAAAACAATATTTTTGTTTTGACAGCCTATTTCTTGGGGAAACCTTCCTCAAGAAATAGGTTGTATAACATCAGGCTAGAAGTCAGGAGGGCAGTCAGCTGTCATTATAAACAAGGTTAAAGCAGCGTGGGACAGACAGTATTGTATAAAGTATCAAAACTACTCAAGTGCAGTACATATGACTGGGCGGTAAATTTCGATGGTCTGTACGCATCGTTAAGTGATTGCCTCTTTCGCCCCATCAACAGACAGAATGATTTTATATATATAATATACATATATTATATACTTGCGTATCACTTTAGCTATTATAGTATATCAGAGTAGTATGGCTTTTGTTGGGTATGCGCTCATGGGGAAATTGGGACGATTAGGTTACCTACAGCGGTTTTTGTGGACGAATAAAAAGGCTGTTTGGTGATATTCAATATTATATTCTGTTGGTCGAATGGCGCTGTTATTAAGTGTCTTCGCGCGTTTTATTCCTGAAGGGGTAGGCAGAGATGTTAACACGATTATGAATACTGACCACAAGCTTACTGGTTCGGAAGAAACGTTTTTAGACTATTGCGATTTGTACACATCCTTAGTTAGTTAGTTGGACGTGTGTTATCCGCACTTAGCCCCACAATTGGACCATTGTGCGTAAGTAACCAACGCGAGAATTTGTTCGGTTACTCATACCACCTCAGCTCCGACTAGAAAGATAATAGGGGATTGGTGTTGCGCAGTACCTTCTGCATCGTTTCTGGACTGTTTAGAAGTTTCGCCCGTTGGTTGCTCACGCTTTTACAATGTAGGAGCACGTGAGCCGGTGTCTTCTTGGTCTCCATGCAGCCTCTACATAAGGGACTGTCAGTGATGCCGATGTTGAGCAGTTGTGAGCAGTGGCCTGTTATTATACCCACTAGGTGACGTAGGTTTTTCCTTGTGGAACGTAGCAGTTTGCGTGACAGACGTTTGTCTAAGGATGGAAGAGCTTCCTTCGTCCGTCTACATTCCTTTGTTTCTGTCCACTGTTCTTCGAGTGGTTTCGTGGTTCTATCGCATAACCATGTTTTGAGTTGGCAAAAGTATAAATAATAGGGTCCAGCACTTCACGAAGGCGCCGCTGAGCTCACACCAGTCAACCCTTGGCCACGATCGATGTAACTCGGTCGAAACGTTGGGCAATCAATAGGTTTTAAACCTTTTAAATACTTTACCGCGAGTAAAACCTGTTACCTAGCATTATATTAAGGATGGTTCGGCGATGTCATAACTCATGGCTTCGTTTATAAGGCTCTAGAATCTTCATCCACCCTCACTTCCTCTAAATTTTATTTATTGATGTAGCAGCTCGATTGGAATATACTTTATACTATACTAGTAGTTTTCCCGCGATTTCACTCGCGTAAGTCCCGTTCCCGTTTGAATATCGGGTTTCACCTCTTTCCACCCTTCGGGGTGAAATTTCCGAAAATCCTCTCTTAGTGCTCCCCTACACTCGCCAAGGAACATACATGCCAAATTTCAGCTTCTTGCGTTCAGTAGTTTCGGCTGTGCGTTGACTGTCAGTCACTCAGTAACGGAAGAGTTTTATATATATAGATTAGATAATACCATTTAAGTTTTATTTTTACTAGATTTTGCCCGCGACTTCGCTCGCGTCGATGTGGGTAAGATGAGTAACAGTAACTTTTTCTGGATAAAAGGACCCTATGCCCTTTTCTGTTGCCCTGAAAACGTGTATGTTTCATGATGATCGGTCGAGTAGTTTGAAAACATAAGAAACAAACAAACTCACATTCGCATTTATAATATAAGTTAGGATTTGTAAGGCGTATTCATGTAATCTTGCATAATGTTAACCTTTTGATGCTTGTTGTTTCCACCAGGTTTCACCGGCCGGCAGATATACATAACTAGCTGACCCGCGCAACTTCGTCTGCGTCACAAAAGAGAATATTCCCAATTTTTGCAACATTTTCATTGATGCTCCGCTCCTATTGGTCGTAGCGTGATGTTATGTAGCCTATAGCCTTCCTAGATAAATGGGCTATCCAACACTAAAATAATTTCTCAATTCGAACCGATAGTTACTGAGATTAGCGCGTTCATCCAAACAAACAAACTCTTTAGGTTTATAATATTAGTATATATTATATCTGCCCGCCGGCCGGCCATATAAAAGTTAAACGAATTTAATAGCAATTAATTTTACCTAATAAATATCAAATATGTAATTTTGCATTAAATGTTTGTCACTCAAATACGTGTTAACAGGAAGGCTTTGGCAGGAATTGGTTGCACACATTTGTGTTGTAGTGATTACGGAAAATTCGTAATTGTGGTTTGAATGATCAGTAACGCTCTACCTCGTAGTTGTTGTAGTGTTAAGTTAGAATACGTAAACTTCATAATTGAAGAGCTAACCACTTTACTATGCGTCTTGTCGTGACCATGGCTGCTAAAAAGCAGTTGAGCCTTCGAAGAAAGTTTAAGACTAAATAGTTCTAAAATTTTAATATTTAAATAAACCGATATAATAATATATATGTATTTATATATTTTTTTTTATTACATTCGCGTTACACCCGCGTTTATGATGACTGCGCCGCCCCCGTGGGTCGCAGCGTGATATTATATAGCCTATCCTCGATAAATGGACTACCCAACACTAAAATAATTTTTCAATTCGGACCATTAGTTCCTGAGATTAGCGCGTTCAAACAAACAAACAAACTCTTCAGCTTTATAATATTTGTATAGATTTACGTTCGTCATCGCTGCAATATGGATGTATTAGACCTATTTGGTTATTACCTACATGTAAAGGTCAGTAAGAAATTTAAAAGAAAATGTTGTTCGCTGTGCTCAATTCTCGGATAGTCAGGTCTACAATGCAGTATTTTTTAAGTATATAACAACAATCCGTTTTTGTGCTACTGAAAACCTAGCAGAAACAATAACAATTTACCATAAACGGCACCAAACCTGAAACCTTAAAATCAACAGCTAACATTATCATGAAAATATACCAGTGATATCCCCGAGAATCAAGAACCGCGGTCACCCACTAACAAAATACCCTCTGTACCGCGCGTTGCTTAACCAGACTCCACCCGACCCACCAAATTCAGTATAATATTATTATCATATCCCTAAAGGCCTGAAGCATAACAACTATTGCTATTTCACACATTCTAATTTCATGAAGATGTTGCTAGCAGTGTCCATTTTTTAGCTCGCTCGTTTTGGCCTCTAGAGGCCGAGGTACAAGGCCTTTCCATTTGTTTAGGAGTGGCCTGGCCTCTGGAGAAAACCCGTTTGGCCGACACTATTTTGCGGCCTGGCGAGTGTTTAAAATAACATCATTTTTAGAGTGGCTAGTGTAACCAAGTGTAACTATGCAAGGATGGCGTAGTGGTTTAAGTGGTCGGCTAGAATGTATGTATGTTATGTGGTCAGTCAGTGCAGACCGGCGACACTTCGACCCAGTGGGATCTTTTGTGTCGACACTCTCCCAATAACGACTGCCATAGATGTTCATGGCAGCCGGGACCGACGGCTTAACGTGCTCTCCGAGACACGGAGGAGGCGATAATTGTCAATCAATGCGCACATAATTTCGAAAAGTCATATAACTTCTGAAAGTCAGAGGTGCGCGACGTGGGTTCGAACCCGAGACCCTCTGCGTTACAGTCTGTTGGTCTCCCCACTGAGCTATCGCTGCTCAGGTCGGCTAGTAACTGCCAGGGCGAGAGAAGTCTTTAAAAAAGGAAACCAGTAAGATTTTCGACATTTTCAATTTATGTTATTTGAAGCGGCCGTAGTCAAATAAATTGCGCATTGTGATCGAGATATTGTGAATTCGAATCCCATCTATCGAACCCATTTCTAGCACAAGCATTCAAGCTTAGCAAAAGGAGTTAACAAGAACGAAAATGATATACCTATAAACCATTTGTACATAATCTATACATAAAGTTTATTATCCATTGTCTAGTGCCCATAGTACAAGCTCTGCTTAGTTTGGGCTAGATGGTGCTGTGTATTTGTAGAGTATTATATTATATAATATTATTATTTACATAAAATTAATATTGTTGTTGTAATTATGTGTCGGCCTCGATGGCGTAGTGGTTAGTGTAACCGACTGCCACGACTGAGGTCGCGGGTTCGATTCCCGCACAAATCAAACATTTGTGTGCATGGACATGAATGTTTGTCTTGGTCTAGGTGTTTCTATGTATAATATGAACGTATTTACAAAAAAAAAAGTATATAAGTATGTTTATCCATTGTCTAGTACCCATAGTACATAGTACAAGCTCTGCTTAGTTTGGGCTAGATGGTGTTGTGTGTATATGGTAGAATATTATTATATTATTACATTATTATACAAATATGAATCCCTTGGAAATATAAATGTAATTAAAAATGTAAAACTAATTCTGTACATAGTTTGACTGCACATACGACGCAATAGTTCAAGTGGTATTGGTAGTGACATTGCATGATGTGGATTCGATACTCATACGGTACAAACAATTATGCGATCTAGAAATTGTTGCTCTGAGTCTGGTCGTTTCTTGTTTTAATACTTATGAAGTACTACGTGATCCTGAATTAAAGCCCAGTGCGCGAACTGTATTCAAAAACAAAGTGATCACTCTCAAAAGGATACTATTCGTGTCCATCTCGGGAATTGAAGCCTGACCTCACGACCTCAATCAAATACCTACACTACCAAAAAACATAATTAAACCAAGCTACCACTTAACACCTACCGTACATTCCAAAATGGCGAAACTGACACAATATATCTTTTAAATCAAATTCTCAATACTGTAAACAAATAAATAGCTTCACACGTATGTATACGGTGAGTATCGCCTCCCATCCTCCCGCACGCCCCGCGCACGGCACTTAACCCCGATCCGCGATGACAAATGATGTTTCCGTGCACTCCACTAGACAGTATTACACTACAGAAACAAATTATAGCTTACTAGCTTTTGCCCGCGGCTTCGCTCGCGTTGGTGTAGATTTTGTCAATAAATTTATATCCATAATATCATAATATCAGCCCTGTATCAAACTGTCCTACTGCTGGGCACGTGCCTCTTTTCTGTGTGATAAGGATTGGGCCATAGTCCAACACGCTGGCCCAGTGCGGGTTGGCAGACATCACATATCACCGAGAACATTCTGGAGAACTCTTACACATGTACGTTTCCTCGTGATGTTTTCTTTCACCGTTCAAGGTAGCAATGATTAACTCAACACGCATATAACTTCGAAAAGTCGAGCACTCTAAACCTCGGCGTTGCAGTCAAACGTCCCACTAGGCTACCGCTGGTTTGATTTCTATCTAATCTACTGTACCTAGTTCAAATGCATTCAAATACCCATTGCGTTCAAACAATTAATTTGAATTACAGAAATATTCGAATATTTCGAATAAATAAATTATCAATCAAGTAGAACATTGTCATATATGAAATACATATATACATAGATTCACGCCTGTTTCCCAGAGAGGTAGGCAGAGACTACGGATTTCCATTTGCTACGATCTTGACACACTTCTCTAGCTTCATTCACTTTCATCACATTACTCATACATGCCCGTCAGTTCAAGGTGCTCTTAACCTGGTCTTTGTCCAGAACGCCTCCGATCTGATCGAGAAACGTTCGCCTAGGTCTTCCTCTTGCGACTGTTCCATTCACACTAGCCTTATAAACTTACTTAGTCAGTCTTTCCTCGTCCATTCTTTCTACATGCCCAAACCAGCTTAACGTACCCTTTTCTATCCTTGTCACTCTCATTTCTACAGCATTTATTCTGCTCTCATGCTTCTTTTGCCATATCCAACTTTCACTTCCATACATAAGTGTGGGCACTAATAGTCCTCTATGAACAGCCAAACGTGCCTTTTCGGATACATTTCGACTGTTCATAAAAGCGCGTAGTGCTCCATTCACTTTGTTGCCAGCAATCGTTCTAATATATAATAATTTAATATATTTAATTACTGGAATATTCGAATAATCACTTATACTTCAGCTTGCATGATTTATTTACTAATTACTAGATTTTGGCCGCGGCTTCGCTCGCGTAAATGTAGCTTTTGTCAATTTTCTATCCCTCGGAAACAGTATATTTTTTGGATGAAGGGTAGCCTATATTTTTTCGGTACCCCAGACAACGTGTATGCGAAATTTCATGATGATCGGTCGAGTAGTTTAGGCGGGAAACAACAACGAACAGACAAATTCACATTCCCATTTATAATTAGTTAGGATTACAATATTGCGAAGTTTGCCCACGGCAAATCTTATTTGAATTTATTGAAATGATTCAGGACTAGGATATATATTTTTATATACATATATTTTCCTGTACGTGTGTATATATGTCACTAGACTACTCTTTAAAGGCTGGACCCATTTTGATAAAACCTTTTATTGGGAAAATATATATTTTAAGTTAGTATATAAGTTCTTGCGGTTACTCATTACAAACATAAAATATACAAATCTTTCCTCTTTATAATATTAGTACAGATCCTAACTAATATTATGAATACGTGTATGAGTTTGTTTGTTACGCTTTCACGCCTTAACTTCTTGACCGATCGTCATTAAATTTCGCTTACACGTTGACAGGGGAACAGAAAAGGACATAGTGTACTTTTATTCCAGAAATAAGCTACTGGTACTAATCTAACCTAACCTACATTAACGCAAGCGATGAGGCGGGCCAATTCTAGTATAGACACACAGTACCTAAGATAAATTAGAAGCAACATACAGAATAAAGCCATAACTTATCCCATAAGTAATAGCTGCCGTGATGATAGAAAACAAAACAGTCAATTAGTCGTGAGAGCGAGTGATTCAGTTCGAGAGAGCAGACATATCATTTGTCATGTTACGTATTGGGGTTAAGTAGCACTGCCGACATTTTATCTGTTACTTGTAGACGAAATATTGTATTAAATATAGTATTATATGAGACCTACTACCTTAGCTAATAATAGTGTAGCAAGGGTGTGTTTATAGATAAGAGATATTTTTTTAGAAGAGGGTATTTGATTCACAATTTTTTAGGTGGACCGTCGACCTGGTAAGGATCTCGGGAAGCGGTTGCATGCAGGTGGCCCAAGACCGGTCTATGTAGAAAACCTTGGGAGGCCTATATCCAGCAGTAGACGTCTTTCGGCTGAGATGATGAAGTCAAATTGTTACATGATTCAAACTTTAAATAATAATAATAATAATAATATTCTACCACATACACACAACACCGTCTAGCCCAAACTAAGCAGAGCTTGTACTATGGGTACTAGACAATGGATAAACATACTTATATACTTTTTTTTTTGTAATTACATACATATTATACATAGAAACACCCAGACCAAGACAGACATCCATGTTCATGCACACAAATGTTTGACTTGTGCGGGAATCGAACCCGCGACCTCAGGCGTGGCAGTCGGTTACACTAACCACTACGCCATCGAGGCCGACAAATACAAAGAATTTTGGAAATCTACTCGGTAATAAATAAGTTACAAGCATTTCTAGTAGTAGGGGTAATTGTCAAATGACAGAAAAACGGACAGTTGCATTTAAATTACGTAATCGCTATTTAAATGCAGCTGTCCGAGGAAGATAGCGATATATATATAGATATAGAATATCCCCATTACATCCCACAATTTATTACATCCAAATTGAATATATTAATTACTCCCATATTATGCAACAAATTTTGATACTGTTTGCACAGAAAAATTTCTTTGAATGCTATTTGCTCTTCTGTGTTAAATAATGTTCCTACAGAATCACAAATCATAGGCACCTAACCTATTGCAATTTCGACTTAAGTATGTTTATTGTAAACTTTATATAAAAGAAATCAATTTTGTCCACAAATCTCGAAAAGAAGTCGATTATTGGACTTAGTTTTTTTTAACACCATTCTTCTCATTTCTAATCTTGCATGAGAACGGAAAGAAATGAAAGTATCAGACTGAGCCAAAGCTAAAGATACTTTTGAAAACCTAAATCTATGGTTTTTAGAATTGCAATTCAGTAGTTTATCTGTTAATTTGTTCTGGCATCACGTAAAAACCGCTGAAAGGTTTTCAATGATACCTAACTTGTCACCCAAAGAATAATTATGAATTTATCTCGCAAACTTAATAGTTTATTGATTTACAGAATTTACATTTAGATTAGTTGCTAGGCAAAAGGTTGAGCCTGTAAGATACCTGCAAGAAACTTCCGGCTACTCTTTTAAAACTAATTCCAATATTTTACAACTCATACCAACAAGGTGACATGGTAATAAATTTTGAAAACGAGCCTCATTAATCGCCGCTAATAGCTAGAGAGCGTTATTAACCAAAAAATAATCCCTAGAATCCAACCAAGAGTTGAGTAATTACAAATAAATAACTGACTAAGCATCGCGAAAAGACTTTCATGTTAGTTCTTCGCACTGTTGGGTTTACTTTACCGAACTCGCCCGGACTTTGCGTCAAATTCGCTAAATTATTAATATTTTCAAGTACCAGCGAAAACCTTTTAAATAAATTATTTTTAACTCTAGGCAAATCCTTAAATGTATTGAATAGTAGCTTTCGTCGTCCTAGTCGCGAACTGTCGTTAGCTAAAAAGACATTTCAAAGAAACATCTATGTATACGGCTAACAAGGATTTCTCTCTAAAGAAAAATTACCAAACTGCGAGAATAATACGATTATCATATTAGACTAGACTATGATATACTAAAAAAACTATATACTATTTACAATGTGAAATTAGGGTTATATAGCATTATTATTAGCAAATAAAAGATACCTTTGTGCAAACAGTATCAAAATTCGTCGTAAAATAAGGGAGTAATTAATATTTTTAATTTGGATATAAGAGAAAATGGGCCTGTAGCGGCGATATCTCGCCATCTCCCTCGGACAGCAGCGTTTAAATAGCCGTTACATCACAGTTTGTATCGTGCATCCTTTTTCTGTCAATTGACATTTACCCCTACTATCAGATTTAAAGCACTTAGTCTTGTATCTTATTTATATTTGAGTACATTTCAAAAGATCTATGTATTTAAGAGTTTGGGTAGTGTAACTATATGACTTAAGTAATTAAAACTTGTGTCTCAACTGCCTATTGTGCACTATTGTGTAAACTTGTGCATTTACAATAATTCGATCCCAGCTAGTGCGAAGCGGCGACGTGGTAGACCGAGGCGACTATCGCGGAACGAATTAGAGAGTTGTAAGTGAGATGTGGAAAAGCGAGAGGAATGTCTGCGCTAGAGTGGGAGAATGCAGGATATAATATCAGCCCTATATATTAACTGTCTCACTGATGGGCACATGCCTTTTCTCAGTGTTAGAGGACTTAATATAATCATTATTTATGGAAAGGACTTATATAATAAAAGTTTAGAATATATTCTTTTTTAAAAGACGATTCCCACACTAGGAATATCACTAGGAATCATGTGTCGCGGAGGACTTTACAAACACAATGGACACAAAGAACAACCAGACCTCGGAACAAACATTTGTGGATCACACAGAGTTTTATCTCGTGTGGCATCCGAACCCACAACACTCGGCGCAGTGGCAGTGGCGAGGTGACTACTTAAACCACTACGCCATCCGTGCAGTCGTTAAACAAACTAAAGTACTGTATACAATCAAACCACAAATTTATACGTATTCATTACACTAATTAGTCGAATCTGATGCCGATCGTAATGTCAACTTTCGAAGTTAGTTAGTCTTGTTGAGTGAACTAAATTATTATTAGCGATGCCAGTACCTTGTTGAGGTGATATTACAACTTCGAGGACATACAGACGGAGTCTATCTAAGTTGTTATTAGTTGACTTACTTTGTTCAGAGTATAACTTTTCTCTCTCTAGGGGGATCTGTGAGGCAATGGCGGGTCGCAATCTATCTGAGGTAAAGCAACATTGCCATTGAAACTGCCTCCGTAGCGCAGTGGGAGTGAATGCGAGGCGACTCTCGAGTTCGAATCCCAGGTCAGGCTTACCAAAAAAGTTTTAAGATTTTCCTGCTAAGAATTCATTCATTCGATCTGTAGGACATTATAATAAATTATATTTGCTCACGGTTATGCCTTTAAAGCTATACGTAGAGCTGTATTCGGCTATAATTTACCGCGTTAGCTTTATTTCCTACTATATTTTACCCGTAGCAGCTTTATTTCCTACTATATTTTACCCGCAGCAGTTTTATTTCCTACTATATTTTACCCGGTGCAGCTTTATTTCCTACTATATTTTACCCGCAGCAGTTTTATTTCCTACTATATTTTACCCGGTGCAGCTTTATTTCCTACTATATTTTACCCGCATCAGTTTTATTTCCTACTATATTTTACCCGCTTCAGCTTTATATCCTACTATATTTTACCCGCTTCAGCTTTATATCCTACTATATTTTACCCGCTTCATCTTTATATCCTACTATATTTTGCCTACGGCTTCGCTCAAGTAAATGTAGGTTAGGTTAGTAACAGAACCTTTTTTGGATTAAAAGTACCCTATGTCCTATCTGTTGCCCCGACAACGTGAATGCGAAATTTCACATAGATCAGTCGAGTAGTTAAGGTGTGAAAGCGTAACAAACAAACAAACTCACATTTGCATTTATAATATTAGTCAGGATAAGACAGAGTGCGTAGGGACTACTACGCTCAGTTCTAGTCAATAAGATTTTCTTAATTTAGAAATTCGGAACTAGCATTCCAGGTTGTAAAATACGCCATTTTATATTTTCGAAATTTCTAAATATAAATAGTTAATGTGCTTGCTATACGTGAGTAACGTTAGCATATTTACTATCTTTTCGCAATTGGTTCAGTGTTTCAGATGTAACCGTGACAAACATACAAAGCAACGTGTTCATTTACAATATTACCTACGACATCAATAATATTATACATTTGCCTATGTCATGTTTAAGCCTACATGTTTTAAGCTATATTTATACCAAAGCTCATAAAAATCAGCCCAGCTAACCGTGACCACAAAAACTTAATTACAGATCTACAACACAAGTAAGCATTAAACTGTTTACAGACAAACCAAATAGCCAACTTCACCGTAATGATTCGGAACGTATATGTCCTATAAGAAACAACTGTCCACACTTGTCCACAAGGCCATTACCGGGCATCGAACCTTTCATAATGGACGACACTGCAACTAATGTGCAATAGCGTACCCATCGCCGCTGTTAACATGACACTGGGTTACATGACGTGTTCACATAAAAACCAAGAGTTACGTCAACCATTGAACTCAGGAAAAACACATCGAGCTGTTTCGTTAAGGGGTAAGCAGCAGTGTATTGCACGTACAAGTAATCTATCTATACTACTGTAAAACTATAACGAGGCTGTGTCTGTTCATCTTTATACAGGTATCCAGTAAATCGTAACTAATATTATAAATGCGAATGTGAGTTTGTTTGTTTGTTACACTTTCACGTCTCAACTACTAGCCGATAATTATGAAATCGCATTAGCATACACGTTGTCAGGGGAACAGAAAAAGACCTTGTATGCAGGAAAAAGTACTATAACTAACCTAACTTAAATTTACGCAAGTGAAGCCGCGGGCAATATCTAGTAATGGATAATCCTGAAACATTTTAAAGTAGAACTATTGGGGGCCTGAAATAAAAACATTTTTTTTATTTGTTGTCTTCTGCGTAAACTGATACAAAAATATATATATTTCAGGATTAAAATTGAAATTGTTTAAAAAAATAATTACAACAGCAACTCATAACATTTACAGCATAACTATTGGTATAGTCTGTCAAGAAAATTACAACATATATTTGTCCTGATAATAATTACTTAAATTTATTTCCCTTTTTATTTATTTTTGGCTGTACATTTTGCTTGCTTGCTAGTAGAGATGGCTGAATGTGTTTATATTTTTATTTAACAAAGATAACCGTATTTTATTTCGCAAACATCAACATTTCGCCAACTATGGTTTTCAATCGGATAGGAGACGAGTCTATTAGTTTCAAACAACATGCTTTTTACCTTTAATTCCTTGCAAGAAAACCCAATAACTTTTTGCCCGACTTGAGACTCGAATATTGGACCTCCTGTGTAGCAGCCTCATTCATTATTATTTTACAAATATGGATATAGTCCATGTCGCACTGTCGAAAAGAGCGACTCAACCCGAAGTTTGGATGTAAGGCAATTTTAACTCCAATTCTGTGACTAAATTCTCTCAATATTTGCAATGCAGTTGATTTTTTTTAAATCCGATTTACATAGATAAGTCTCTGTGTTAACAGTGAGATGTGCTGTGCCTGTATTTGCAAAATTATTAAGAGGGCGATGTGTTGTATCCATAATTTGCAAAATAAAATATCTTTATCTTTACTTCTAAATACCATGCGAGCGTCTCGAGCAAAAGCTACTACGTAACGTATATATAACCACAAACACAGACAGAGACAGTCAGACAAAGATATGTCTGGGAGCTAAATATTGATAATCACTTTAAGATGTAGTCGTCACACACGGCGCAAGTCTAATCTAATTCTGCTGAGTACCGCACTGAGCACAGACGTGTACAAATGGAACTGCTCTGATTACATTACGTCTTGGCCACGTCGACGCGGGTGTCGCTGCGATTAGTCGCACGTTTTAAAGATAGATTGTCTTAACGCGACACTTATCTAGTGGTTTTTATAGTGAAATCTATGTTAAGAGAAAAAATTGTATCAACCTTTTCATTTTGTAGCTGTTAACCACGACTTTAGGCGCGAGAAATTAAAAAAAGTTCAGTACGCAGACATTTTTTCTAAAATAGAAGTAGTTTAAGTTACTCCTTATGACATCAGCCATCTGCCAGTAAAAGTCACGTCAAAATCGGTCCAGCCGTTTCAGAGATTAGCCGGCACGGACAGACCAAAATGTTTTAAAATTGGTTTTTGACGTAAGTAGCGTATATAAATAATTTCATATGCATTAAAATAGGGTAGTTGTATATGTTTAAGGTTTTACATTATTTTACACAAAACACGAAATATAAATTAAAAAAACTTTTAGTGGAAATATTATCAAAATTGGTTGTAAAATAAAAGAAAATTAATATTTATAATTTGGATTTAAGAAAAGTCGGGCTGTAGTGGAAATATCTCGCTATCACCCTCGGACAACAGCATTCAAATAGCGGTTACGTCACAGCTTGTATCGGGTATCCTTTTTCTGTGATTTGACATTTAATCCTACTACCAGATTTAAAACACTTGTATCTTATTTATTTTTGAGAAAATTATTAATAATTTAAATAAATATTTATATGTTAGACTTTGGGTAATATAACTATTTGACCAAATAATAAAAAAAATGTGAACCAACTACCCTATTCTTCACATTTATGTATATCTAACCTACTGCGGCATTTGCAGTCAAATTCCAACACATAAAATCGCAGCGATTACTTCACCCTTGTGGCCGCAGCCTAACGTTCAATAAGGCATCAATAGAGGCCACTCGGCTCAGACCGCACGCCAGACTTGTCTGAAAGGGCTCTAACTACATTTGCGGCTAGTTTCATATGTGAGACGGCTTTTTGTACGGCTTATTAGATGAACTCGTGGATGTGACGGGAACACTGCCTTAAAATGCCTCAGAACGAGTCGGGATATGTGTAAGGATGGGCCTGCCATTTCTTTTGTGTATACCGTAGATTTTATTAAGGTTTTGTAAGAAAAGGTTTTTGGTTCGTGTGGTGTGGCGGTAGTTAATGAGAATGCTGTGCTTAAGTTTGGTTGGGTTGCCGGGCGAAGTGTTATCGGAATTTTCTGTAAATTGGATGTCCCAAACGGTCTGTGTGGAACACCTTGGGAGAGGCCTATGTCCAGCAGTGGACGTCTTTCGACTGAGATGATGATGATGAAATTTCTGTAGTTCCACGGATGTTCTGTCAAGGTCTGAATATGGAACTGTGCCTGGTAGACGACAATAGGTAAGGTCGTTATTACGTGGGACCTTATATCATAATTAGCAAAATGTGAGTGCTATCGATCTCTGCCTACCCCTTTGGGATATAGACGTAAGACTTTTTAAGTATTTTATTTGAAAATTAATAATTGTGACGATCGAGGTCTCGTTGTGCAAGGTTGCGCCAATTTTTGCACGCCATTGAGACTTTGCAGCTCGATTCCTGATTCGGGCAGTGTTTTATTACCACAAAAGGCAGACAAGCCAGCTATAAATGTTATCATAAGTGCCGCCTCTCACACATAAGTCGTCTTTAAACCTCATTTGAAGAAGGACATTTTTCTTGAAGTAAAGTGTTATTGAGATTTCTATACCGAAAATCCTGATGGCAACACAAACGTAGACCTAAACATGCTAGCGATATGACTGTTACCCACCACCCTACCCCTCCAGCGATAACCAAACAAGATCATAAAACAAGCACGTCACATAAAAATTCAACATACATTATTAACAAAAAGGGTACATAGTGAAAACTCATCATCAAAGTTTTCACGACAATCGGAACGTTACTCATCCGGTAAAAGAACCCGGGACTTTAGACCGGAGACGCGGGCGGCACATGTCCTTGGAGACAGTTTCCTTTCACCCTTCCATCCCACTCAAGTTCTTATTACGATGTAAGGGGTCCAAGTGAGGGACAGAAGCGGGTAATACATTATTCATAGCTATTTTTCTTTGCTTAAGCTCTTTGTAAATGGTCTAACTTTTTACTATAGACTAGATACTGCTCGCGATTTTGCCTATGTGAAAAAAGCCTAATAATTATATACAAGTATAGCAAAGTTAGGTTATATTTGCCAAAACGCGCCTGGTTAAGCAGGAGACATATTTTCGGGATATGACAAATCTTGTTCTTGTGCAAAAATAAGATAAGCCTATTTTTGATGTTGTACATTATTTTACAAACAAGAGGATATATAGATCATACTACTAAGGTATCAAACATGCATACGGCCCACCTGATGGTAACTGGTCACCGTAGCCTATGGACGCCTGCAACACCAGAGGCATAACTTGCGCGTTGCCGACCCTTTAGGAAGGGAAGTGGGAAAGGGTGATTGGGCCTCCGGCACTCTCACTCACCGAACGAAACACAACAGTAGGAATACTGCTATTTCACGTCGATATTATGTGAAAAGGTAGTCCGTCCCCGGTCGAGCCGGCCCATTCATACTGAAATCAGTGAGGCTCTACTATATCGAAATTGGTTGCAAGAAAAAGAAGTAATTAATATATTAAATTAGGATATAAGAAAAACAGAGGTTGTAGTGGGGATATCTCGCTATCTCCCTCGATTAACTGCATTTAAATAGCGGTTACGTCACAGTGTGTATTGTGCATCTTTTTTCAGTTATTTATCCGTATTACATGATTTAAAACGCTTGTATCTTATTTATTTTTGAGTGGATTGCAAAAGTTTCTTGTATTTTAGAGTATGGTTATGTAACATTTCGACTTATAATAAAAAATGTGATTCAATTATCCTATTCAAAATTAATATAGGTACATATATTTAGTATAGTTATGGTGTTCTTTTTGTCATTTAGTAATAATGATTATTATTAGGTAAAACAAATACCGACTTTACAAGACAGCTTTTTTGGGTTTGTTGATTTTTCAAAAAGCACTGCATCAATTGCGATAAAATTGATATGGGAGACTACTTTTGAAGAAAGACCTATCAAGCAAAAAATAATCATTAAAGTCTATTCATAATTGGCGATGCAATCGTATACTTTGTTTTCCTTTTAAACCGACTTCTAAAAATGAGGAGGTCCTTTTAAGAAGTCAGTTAAAAAGAAAAACATATTTTATTTTAAGTACTCGCTGGTCTCTCATGGCGGGTCCCGCGCCCTCCTAAACATATTAGTGTAGTGGGTATCTGTATTCTCGTCACATTCGCTCACATTAGTATACCATCAGTCCGCGTCCCGGAGCCACCCGTCCTCGAGGACAAACGACGTGCGGGACTGCTATTTATCTAAGGTAACAACCGACCGAGTATTGGGGACATGTTGTTTTTATACTTGTGAAGCGGGTTTTAAGAGGAAATACGACCTGAATAATGACATTGGAGCCAAAAAATTTAAATATAACCTATGTATATCTACCAATGACATGTACCTATGATGTGAGGACCACTTAAACCAGTGCACATTTTAATTTCCGAGCCTGTGTGCGTATTTTAGATGTTATTAGAGTCCCCGGTCATACAGGTATAATACCTGATAGGAGATATCGCTTTTTATAAAAATTAGGAAACTTCACTTCTGAACTATCTACATAGCGCTAACCAAGAAGCTCTGGGCTGTAACTAGTAACTAAGGACTGAACAAACCGTCGGTGCATATTGATATTATTGTAGATCACATAACAGTACATATAAATAAACTGTTTATCTTACTTGGGTTATTAAGTAAAGTAAAGTAAAGTAAAGTAAACATTTATTTTTTTAAATATATGTAGTTACACGATCTAGTACAAATATTAGAACACAGAAAACAAAACAAAAAAAAGTACATATATCATGAGAAATGAGGTTACCACTCAGGTTTATTGTTGGTTTGCGGTTGATACCTCAAACCAACCCTGATAAACAAATATGTCCTACTGGTAGCTAGAGACAATACATACATAGAGACCCATCTCCATTTACTGTCTTTTCTCGTTTTGCCATCTCAATTTATTAGAGAACGAATATAATCTGATGTATGTATGCATGTTATGTGGGGGCCAGTCAGTGCAGACCAGCGACACTTCGACCCAGTGGGATCTTTTGAGTCGACACTCACCCAATAACGACTGCCATAGATGTTCATGGCAGCCGGGACCGACGGCTTAACGTGCTCTCCGAGGCACGAAGCAGGCGATAATTGTCAATCAATACGCACATAACTTCGAAAAGTCATATAAATTCCGAAAGTCAGAGGTGCGCGACGTGGGTTCGAACCCGAGACCCACTGCATTGCAGTCTGTTGGTCTCCCCACTGAGCTATCGCTGCTCTAATATAATCTGATAGTAGATTCTAGCTGTATGGTATAAAAAAGTTTATTTGTTTACCGAATTAGATAAGTAACAATTTACTATAAGTAGTGGGTACTTTTGTGGTGCGATTTTATCAATTAATTAAGTAATTTGTAATGACTAATAACTCCTTACACACCAAGAAGAGGCCTTAGGACTTTTTATGAAGACAGGCTAATATATTATTCGTTTCCTTTTACAAAAGGCAGCTTCTTTTCTAAGAATAATTCCCGTGTTGCGGGGGACATAACAAACATTGTAACAAAGGACACAGGACACCTATTTATGTTATTTATTATATAACAATATTCTTCTCTCTTAGCCTTTATTATTCCCAAGTCACTTGGGGTCGGCTTTTTTTTTCTGGTCTAACCGGATTTGACTGGATATCAGTTTTTACACGGAGCGGCTGCCACCTGACCTCCGCAACCCGAAGGCTAACGATACCCTAAGGCTAGACCAGTGTCAGGATATTAGAGGGTACTGACTTTCCCAAAAACGACTGCCATAGATGTTCATGGCAGCCGGGACCAATGGCTTAACGTGCTCTCCGAGGCACGGAGCAGGCGATAATTGTCAATCAATACGCACATAATTTCGAAAAGTCATATAACTTCCGAAAGTCAGACGTGCGCGACGTGGGTTCGAACTCGAGACCTTCTGCATTGCAGTCTGTTGGTCTCCCCACTGAGCTATCGCTGAGCTATTTATTATATAACAATAAATAAATAAAATCAACTTCACAATTTATATTAAAGCCAATTCACACTCGCGCAAACAACAAGGCGACAAACAAAAGCCGTCAGCATTCGCATAAACTCGCTGCCTCTAAGAGGGTTCTAGTGTAACTTATCATTTTTAACTTCGCCACTGTTTTCAACTTATTGTTACTTTGAGTTACTTTGTAGTTTGCTGACAGAACGGGAGACGTTGCAAACTGCCGATACAAATACTTTCATATTTTATGCGTTTACGTTCGCACGGACGAGTGTGGACGTGCACATACATTTTATGTATATTTTTGTACCGCTCGTGTATCTACCTAATAGAGTTTAGACGTTATACATTTTAAGTCGCGATGCCATATGCAATAAACCGGGTGTATACATTAACGATTGATGTATTCGAATAAGTAATAATCAATGTTTCAAATGATTCGATTCAATTGAAAATTAAAATAATTATATTTTCAAACTCTCGTATGAAAACCGAATTACTCGAATTATTTATATTAGGATTCGAATATTCGCAAACTATATTCTCAATTCGTTCTTACCGAGTACAATTTCAATCATAATCGACTATTTGAAGCTTTTGATCTGATTGACTATCTGTCATATTGCTTCATCCCCAGCAATTACTTTTTTAGGTCTTCATGCTAATATTTACATGTCATGGCATATCATGTCGATAACAAAACCGAATCACAGTATTGAAAATTTGAATACAAGTCTACGTTATCAAACAATTAATCAATCAATAAGTTTCACGCATTCGAATAATTGTCCAAGTATTGCATATTTCGATTTTACAACTTATTTTGTCAGCAATTACTTTTTTAGGTCTTCATGCTAATATTTAAATGCCATGGCATCTCATATCGATAACAAAACCGAATCACAATATTGAAAATTCGAATTTAAATAGTCTACGTAATCAAATAATCAATCAATAGCAAAGTTTCACGCATTCGAATAATTGTCAAAGTATTGCATATTTCGATTTTACAACTTATTTTGTACTTTCGAATTTACAGACAGTAAATTTAAAAATTATTAGGTTTTTATCAGTAGTCGCTTATTGCATATTAATATAGGCCCGGAGTCGTTTTACCGACGAACAGGAAATTTATGACACATATTATTTTCTTTTTTTTTGTGTAAAATGTAGTGTAATATTTTGTTATTAATAATAAAATATTAGCAGGGATGGCTCTGCAAAATATCAGCTGGAGGCTTTGGAGTCAATTGAGCGGAAGGCCAGGAGACTTATCGGCGATGACCAATTGGTCAACACACGACTCCAAAGCTTGGAGCATCGTCGTAAGGTTGCTAGTCTCTCGGTTTTCTATCGGATACATTTCGGAGAGTGTGCAGAGGAACTGCATAATTTGATTCCTCCTTCCCCATTCTACCATCGGACGACCAGACAATCAGGCCAGCGACACAGGTACATGGTGGATATACCACATTTACGCACGAAGCGATTTGCATCCAATTTTATAATGCGTACCGCTAAGGTGTGGAATTCGCTACCTAAGTCTGTGTTTCCCGATGAGTACAATCTGGGTGTCTTCAAGTCGCGAGTAAATAGGTATCTTCTAGGCAAGCGTGCTCCATCGTCGACAGCATCTACACTTAAGATCAGGTGAGATCGCGGTCAAACGCGAGCCTATTAGAGTATAAAAAAACAAAAAAAAAACTACTTCCGCCCTATGTATAAATTCTGTGTCGCGGGGGACTTTATACACATTCAAACAACGGACATAAAGAACATCCAGACTCAGGACAACAATTTATGGATCACAATTTTTTTTGTCCCGTATGGGATTCGAAACCAGAACACTTGGCGCGGTGGCACTGGCGAGGCGATCACTTAAACCACTACGCCATCCGTGCAGTCAATGAAAAATTTCTCAAGCTTTAACCGGCCGTAGCTAAAACTACTTGTTTCTTCATAAAAGGCCGAGCCTAGTCAGACGCAAGCCCAACTACTCGCATCTTATATACCAACTCCTTTCCCAACGTGCAAGAAAAAGCTATAAGGTGGTATAATCGTTATGAACCAGTCATCGAATCCCACACGTTGCATGACGTAACCTCGTCAAACAACGCTGGCCATTAGTGTCGATCCCTGAGCTAAGGGATTCGTAGGGACGGCTGTAAAACTTAAACAAACAGGTGATGTCGGTGTGTGGTTAACACCGAGTGTTAAGGTCTCGTGGATCTATAGGGTTACTGCATAATGACAATAAAAATACAAAAAGTACATGCACGGATAGCGTAGTTTTTAACCTGCAGAGTCGTAGCGGCACACTGACGGCCAGACCAATAGGTTTTCAAATATGTCTGGCATTCGAACGATTGACAGATTCGATAGAAACATTCGTGTGATTTAAAAATAGATGTTCCGAGTCTGGGTGTTCTTTGAGTCTGTTTTTTTTAATGTTTGTAGTCCCCCGCGACTCAGGAATTATTCCTAGGGCGAGGGGTTATCTTAGTTTAAAATAGGAATTTGAAAAATTAATGCTATAGGCCTGCAACTTCGCCCATGCCTTGCGGGAACGAATTCTGTAGTATCTCTATTCGTATAGTCTCACGCCTAACGGCCGGTATAAGCAGCGGTGTATTTCACCCATATGAGGCCAGCTATGGTTTTTGGTACCATGAAATCCGTGTTAACCTATAAGCACTGTTTCAGGTTTATATTACTGAAAAATTTTGATAGAAAATCTCAATAACACGCTGCCCAACCCGGATATTGTACCCGAGTCCTACTGAACAACAGTCGCATACACTACCGCTTCGCTACCATGGTAGACATATCACGCACAAATGTTGAACAGATTTGCAAGTAACTTAGCATAACCGATAAGCCTTAGATTTAACACAAAGAATACTATTACCTCGGTATATGTTCGTCATACTAACACACAAAGCAGCGGTCGTAAGCTAGTATTAAAATAAAATAGAAGCCTTACAATCCTAACTAATATTATAAATGCGCATGTGACTTTGTTTGTTACACTTTCACGCCTTAACTACTCGACCGATCTTCGTGAAATTTCACATACACATTGTCAGGGCTACAGACAAGGACATAGAGTAACATTCATCCAGAAAAACTACTATTCTGAGCGAAGCCTAGGGCAAAAAAATAATATGTAAAAGCTAGTATGTAAATATGTGAAATGGTTATTTTTATTATTATATTACAAGCTAAAGTAAAAATATTCAACACTACAACACAAGGTACATAATATACTTATTTTGGTATGCGATCCCGTCTATTTCCAGACCAAACAACGGGCAGTAACTAGTATTAAAATAATATACAAACCTTACATACAACATAGAGATATTTTTTATCGTAGCGAGCATAGAGTATAGTGGATTATTAACATCTGACTCTTCTTCGAAGAGGTTAATGAAAACACTATGTGGGTCTGTGTATTAGTGACAGATTAGTGTTAGTGACAGGCATAACTCCGGAACCACAGGAACGATTGACTTGTTACTTGGTGTGCATATACCTTGGTGTCATACCTCGGTCGAGTTTGAATATCGGCCCTGTGGGTCAAAAGACTGCCGAGATATAGGGGTCATTTCTTGTCATTACTTTTATATTTAAGACGAAGAGGTTGATTCCTGGGTTTTTACACCCATCTCGTTTAATTGTGACAAAGAGCTTCAGCTACAAAACAAACTCGAATAACTCGCTGCTATTTTAAAAATAACACTTATTTTATACACTGCATCAGAGCATAGTGGACAATATACATTCATGGTGTCACGACTGTATTCCGAAGGGGTAGGCAGATGTGTATTATCAACATATTTCGCCAACTATGGTTTTAGATGCCAGATAATACCGGGCGAACTTATGGCAGTCAGCCACACAATCAGTCTACGTGCTACAACTGAAACTATGACCAGGCAATGCCGAATAACCTTTGCCCTATTCAGGCAACGAACCCGAGACCTTACGTCCAGCACGGAGGCTCTTTAAAACCGTCCAGTATTAGAAAACAGATCACGTAATCTGTTATGTTATAACAGATACAAATGGGTTCCGGTTAAAAACAACATTTATAAAATTTTCCTTTTCTTTTTATTCAATTATTGTGTCTCAATTTCATTCATTTAAACGCCATAATTATTATTATACAGAATTAGCCTTATATAAAATTATTGCTGCGGGAGGGCCCTGGTAACCTATAATTACAGGGTTTTTAAACCTACTTCGGGCACCAGTCTTTCACAAACTTATCTGATTTATTGTGGCATATCTGAAAACTAGCATAAGAAACTTTTGTGAGAGAGAATAAATGGATTTATTATTACATTATTATTTAATTTGTACCTAAATGAAAGCTATAACGCAGTTTTATTATAAGACTTCAGAAATCATTCTTATTTCGTGGGTTTGTACAATGACATGCAGTTTTTAACTTTGGTTTATAAGTGTATAAGCGCATTTGGGGTTCTTGAATAATAATTAAAATACGGAAACAATTATTACGATACATATGTATTTTCTAATTGATTGATAAAGTACACAATTGTTACCGGCAAAGTATGAAGCGTGACTAAAACTACAGCATACTTATGTTAATTAAGGAATTAAATTATGCAATTAGTGTGCAATCGGCCTCGATGGCGTAGTGGTTAGTGTAACCGACTGCCACGCCTGAGGTCGCGGGTTCGATTCCCGCACAAGTCAAACATTTGTGTGCATGAACATGGATGTTTGTCTTGGTCTGGGTGTTTCTATGTATAATATGTAGGTATTTACAAAAAAAAAAGTATATATGTATGTTTATCCATTGTCTAGTACCCATAGTACAAGCTCTGCTTAGTTTGGGCTAGATAGTGTTGTGTGTATGTGGTAGAATATTATTATTATTATTATTATTATTATTAATCAATTATGACACATACAAGTGCATAATATGGATAGGCACAAAATAATGAATAGACTATGTAAACTTGCTTTAGTAAGTTACTATATAAAGCAGTTACTAAATCAACTTTACGATCGTCTAATAGTTATAATAGACAAGTGGATCGATCGTCCCCGACCCATTATATCGCTCGTTTCCGTCAGGAATCATAAATTATCCAATATATACTTTCAATTGAATGCCCGGACGGCGTAGTGGTTTTAACCGGTCGTATACCGCCGGCTCGCATACCAGCCGGCAGATTTGTACCCGTCGTAGGCCGGTGGCTCGCATGCGAGCCACCAAATTGGCGCCAAATCGCCGCGCGCCGCCTTCGCTTTAGCTTAAGCTAACGTAAAACCAATTTGGTGGCTCGCATGCGAGCCACCGGCCTACGACAGGTACAAATCTGCCGGCTGGTATGCGAGCCGGCGGTATACGACCGGTTAATGGTCACGTCACCGCTGCCACAAAACCGTGTGTTGTGGGTTCCGAATAAAAGTTTGCGTAATTAACAAATGGTTGTTCCGAGTCTGGGTGTTCTTTGTGTCCGTTGTTTGAATGTTTGTAAAGTCCCCCGCGACACAGGAACTATATTCCTAGTGCGAGAGTAGTCTTTTTAAGAAAACAAAATCACTTGACTGCACGAATGGCATAGTGGTTTAAAAAACATCTTTCTATAAAAACACTAGCTTTTGTTCGCGGTTTCGCTTGCGTAAAATTAGGTTGGGTTATGTTAGTAACAGTACTATTCATATTTTATTATTTTCGCCTATGTTACTCGGTGATAATATATGGCTCTCTAACGAAAAAGAATTTTTTAAATCGGTTGGTTAGTGTTTGTATTAAATCCTTAAAAACAAACATATCTTTCCTATTTATAATATTATATAAGTATAGATAGCATAGACAAACCACAAACACATTGTCTATTCCTTACTTTTGAATAACTAGTTCACGTTGAATGTCTGACGGCCTACAAGAAAACATAAATATGAAGAAATTAGGTTCAAATTGTTAATTAAATATAACCATAATATTTAATGATTAAACATTAAATTTAATCATTAAACCTATAAACGTAATTTTATTATTAGTAGTTTAGTATTTCATGAAATTACTACAAATAACAGCGTACTAGGCATTTTAATAGGTTCTGTAAAGTAACTGCCTTATTAGAGTAATAAATTAGAAAATATATTTAACTATTAATGTTAAATAACTTATAGTACAACAAATGAAAATATAACAAATAAAGAGTCCATTGGATTGGACCTCGCAAAGATCTGGAGTTCGATCCCAAAGCAAGCACCGCCGGCTTTTCAAATTTATGTGCGTATTAAATAGTTAAATAGTGAATGAAGACATTATAAGAAAACCTGCATGTCTGAGATTTTTAAATAATGCTCACGACAAGGACATTAACAATCATGCATATAAAGCAATTTCAATAATTTAAGAGAATATAGCTAAATATTGACTAGCGACTAATCAGAAAAAGATCATTATCTCTATCATATATATCTCTATAAGCAGTATCTGTAAAAAAGGCAAAGAAATATGTGATCCACAAATAGTTGGGCCGAGCGTGTTGGGCTGAGTGTTTGTCCGTTTTTTTAATGTTTGTAAAATCTGCGATACATTTTTCTTAGACCGAGAGTGAGAAGATTCTTATATAATAATAACTATAATTCAATGAACCCGATTAGTCCTTCTCCTTCTGATCGATCCCCTGATCTCCGCGTGGCAGTTACAACGGTCGCCATACTAGGCTATGTAGGTACTGTGTTTCTTTATTGTACTATAAATTATTTAGCATATATCCTATCATTTATTCCTAGTGTGGGAGTTTTTATTTATATAATAAAAAGAACACTGTCCCGATCTGGCAATCGTACCCAAACCAACACCGCAGTCGCATTCCAACCGCTACGCCAACAGTACTTCACACACATGCTCAGTAATACAAGTATCATGACAACCGTTATTGTATTTAGCGGGTTCGTAACAAAGGTAATTGGGGCGCGCATATACAGTATCAATTACGATAATTGTGCCTCGTCGGGTGATTAGGGGGTCGTTAACATTCTAGCAGCGGGTCCCTGATTGTGTACCCGTGTGGGGTCTGTTGTGATTTGAATGTAATGTGTCTACACCTCACGTGATATGTATTACGAATATATTAAAGGTTTTGCTCGCATGATACGGCATATCTAAACTGCACGGATGGCGTAGTGGTTTAGTGGTCGCCTCGCCAATGCCGCTGTCGAGTGTTATATGAATCTAACACGGGGCAATTTGAGTTCCGCAAATTGTTGTTCGCAGTCTGGCTGTTGTTTCAATTTTAGTAAAGGACACTGGACTTATTTCTAGCGCGGGAGATGATAAAAAAATCATAAATCAAAGTCAGAAATAAAACCAATACACTCTGCGAAATCTAGATATCGAATCCGAGATACGACGCACAGCAGTCGCATACGCTACCTCGCCACGGAGGCAATCTGCCGACATAAGGGAAAAAGAGGGACAAAATAAGCAAAAAAAAATTTTTTTTTTTTTGTTATATAACCGTGTGCTGGCAGATGCTTCTCCTTTTACTGATGCCAAATAGGTAAAAATCTTAATATAGTAAGAAAGTCTCAATGTTCCAGTGTATATTTTTCAAAGACTTTTGTATATAATTAGCTTAAAAATTAGTAAAGTTTAATAGTAATAGTAGTGTAACAAATTTTCAAAATTTTGTAATAAAGTGTCAAATAAACAACGCGATAAAATCCGTATATAGCAGTTTAATTTCAATGAATAATATTCGCGTAAATAGAAGACAATATTATAGTAAGAATATGTTAGATTCCCTTATGACGGCAGTATAGCAGCAGATATAAAAATCATGATATATATAATATTGTCTTCTGTTTACGCGAATATTATTCATTGAAATTAAACTACTATATACGGATTTTTATTTGACACTATATTACATAATTTTGAAAATTTGTTACACTACTATTACTATTAAACTTTACTAATTTTTAAACTAATTATATACAAAAGTCTTTGAAATAAATACACTGGAACATTGAGACAACTACCATCTTAGTCTCCCCGTGACCATGGCTGCTGAAAAGCAACCGAAACGTCGGGGAAAGTGTAAAATTAAATCAAATCTAAATAGTTTTAATAATAATATAATTAGCTTAAAAATTAGTAAAGTTTAATAGTAATAGTAGTGTAACAAATTTTCAAAATTATGTAATATAGTGTCAAATAAACAACGCGATAAAATCCGTATATAGTAGTTTAATTTCATGATATATATTTCTAAATTATTATTATTATAAGTTAAACTTCAATACTTTTAATATTATTTAATTCACGTGTAATAACTATTTATCATATTAAACATATTATGTACCTTATTAATTTTATTTAACAGTGTTTAATCAGAATATAACATTAAATTTATTTTCGTATGTGTATTAATTGTGTAATGTATTGCTTGTTATTCTGTTGAAAGTAAGCACTTGGATGCAATGGATATTTTATAATTAATTAATTATTTTCGTGTTTGCACGCCAATACGGTAGGCAGAGCGTGTATAATATTCGCGGAATATCATTAACTAATGAATATATTGGTTACAAAATGATGAGTTGATTTGGTAAATCTAAATTACGAACCCGATAAAGTTATTTAAAATAATTTTTAATCACGTTTTGTTTTGCTATCCATATGCGCCAAATGTAGGATGAAAAAAGAGTAATTTAAAAAGAGGGGCGAATAAGGAACATTTTGGAACGTGGGACGTAATGTAGGGGCAAATGCGGAACAAACCAAATTGATTGCAAAATAAAGTAGTAATTAATATTAAAACTAAACTACTATACACGGATTTTATCGCAGTTTATTTAATAACACTACATTAAATAGTTAATTATCGCTCGCTTTAACGGTGAAGGAAAACATCGTGAGACAACCTGCATATCTGAGAGGACTCCATAATGTTCTCGGAGATATGTGAAGACTGCCAACCCGCAAGCACTGGGCCAGCGTGGTGGACTACGGCTTAACCATTCTTACACTGAGAAGAAGCCTGTGCCCAGCGGTGGGTTATATACTACACTTATCATGGTCACCGTGACCAAAAAAGCCGTGTTGTCAAGATGGTGAAATTGTATCCAATTCTTACTTCAACTTTTACTGAACTTCAACTCTTACTATATTATTACTTGTCAATTACAGAAGTAATTGTACCGTGTGGGACTCGAACCGACAACACTTGGCGTGACGGCATCGGCGATGCGACCTGCCCACTAGCCCGTCATATAATCCTAACTAAAATTATAAATGCCAGTGTAAGTGGTTATGATTTAACGCATTAAATACTCGACCGATCATCATGAAATACCGCATACACATTGTCAGAGGTATGGAAAACGACATAGGGTACCTTTTATCCTGACAAAACGCAAGCGAAAACGGGCAAACACTAATTATAAATGCGAATGTGAGTTTATTTGATACGCTTTCACGTCGTAACTATTCGACCGATCATCGTGAAATTTCGCATACACATTGTCAGTGGTACAGAAAAGGACATAGGGTACCTTTCATCCAGGATTAAGTACTGTTACTAACAAAGCTTTAGGCAAAAGATAGTAGTCTATAAAACACTGCATATCCCATAGGGGTTAGACATCGATGCTCCAGTTTACATGGCCGGTTTAGAAGCCGTGACCCAAATGTGTCACGTACCGCCCGCACCAATTTTATGCACAATTTATCCCCACCCGGGATCGAACGTAATGCCTGTTTTATGTTAGTGCTTGATGCGCGGACGAATACACAGATCAATCTTCTACCCAGTCTCCTTTCTTATTATTCCCTAACGTGTTATCTGTTGGTTTTTGGTCTAAGTGAATAAACCTTTGCATAACAGTTTTTGCAAGAAGTTATAATTTACCTTATTAATTTTATTTAACAGTGTTTAATCAGAATATAACATTAAATGAAGAAGTTATAAGTCAGATAAGTTACCGGCAAAATAATATAACAAATACCCTTTCCGATAAAATTAACACATGCGCCTGCATTGTTGCTATTTCGAAACCATGCGTAGTCTTACACCTATAGGTATACCCCAAAGGGGTAGGCAGGGGTAGGTATATGTGACCAACATTTCGCCAGCTAATGTTTTAGGTCCCAAGTGTGTTGTCGTCCGCTGGCATATTTCCAAATTACGTGCTGTTATTGAGAATTTCTTGAAAGAAAAACATAATAACATTGCATAATCCGAGAATTCAATCTGAGACCTACTAGATACTATGTATGTATACTTAAGCAAATAAAAGTTGATCTTACCTTAGATTACCTACAGAATTATGACAAAGTAATTACTGCGCGATCTCGCTTTTATATAAACTGTCCCACTGCTGGGCAAAGGCCTCTTCTTAGTATAAGAAGGGTTAGCCATAAACTTCACATATCTTTGAGAACGTTATGGATAACTCTCAGATCTTCTGCACCGTCGAACTTTAGTGTGTGCGGAATTTTAATAAATGTTTTTAGACCTTCGCGATTTGTCGCGTCTCGTCTTAATCGTTATTTATATTTAATTGCATAATCATCTATTAAATGCCCGACGTTTCGACCAACTTGCATCGATCGTGGTCACAGGTTGACTGGTGTGAGCTCAGCGGCGCTTTCGTGAAGTTGCGGGTTTCGACAACTACCCGCACTTGATATTTTTTATATATACAGGATACTAATCTTTTTTCTGTGATTTATTTATACCTTACTTGACAAGTTGTATCGTGTTCTACTACTTTTCCAGATTCCTTGTTGATTGCTCTAACCGCACGACAAAGACTTAAGACCACACAAGTCGCAAGAGAAAGCAGTGGCGTAACCAAATAACACACCGCGGGGGAGAGATTGTGCGCAAGCAGAGCGGATGCAATTTTAAACATGGGAGAATATGTATTTGGAAAATGTATTAAGTTTTGTCAAATGTGGTAGAACAAAAGTTGTTAAGTATACTGTAAAGAAGAGCAGCGATAGCTCAGTGGGGAGACCAACAGACAGCAATGCAGAGGGTCTCGGGTTCGAACCCACGTCGCGCACCTCTGACTTTCGGAAGTTATATGACTTTTCGAAATTATGTGCGTATTGATTGACAATTATCGCCTGCTCCGTGCCTCGGAGAGCACGTTAAGCCGTCGGTCCCGGCTGCCATGAACATCTATGGCAGTCGTTATTGGGAGAGTGTCGACACAAAAGATCCCAATGGGTCGAAGTGTCGCCGGTCTGCACTGACTGGCCCCCACATAAGATACATACTGTAAAGAAAACATGGGTTAAAGGTTATATAAGTAGGTATTTTCCATTCAACCCTGTATTTCATACGCTCATAACGTCGAAAAGTCGGATAAAATTTCAGACCTCTGCGTGGCAGTCCAACAATTTCCCACTAGTATATCACTACAAGTATCTCTCATTTATAGAAATACATCGTTCTTGGTTAAAACAAAGTAGTGGCAGTCGAACTAAATCCCCAGCGATGTTGGAATAAACAAATATCGGATAAATCCCTGAGCTATCGTGTGCGAGTGAGGCTTGCAGCGGTATTACGGCGTTCATATTTCTAACGTGCACCCCTACTATCTGTAATAACAGTTTACGATAGTCAGTGTAGTTAAACGTACTATTATAATTATTATTGGTCTGATGTCTCATGGGACTAAAAAAGCAACTATTTGTGTGATCCACAAATTGTTGTTCCGAGACAGGGTGTTCTTTGTCTGTTGTTTGAATGTTTATAATTTTACTTCGCCGCAACAAAAGATTTATTGCTAGTATCATCATCATCACATTTATTTTACGCGCTAACAATGCCACCCAAGAAATGTAATGGTTGTTTGAATGCTATTAAGCAAGCTGAATGTTTGCAATGCGCGTCGTGCCACAAATGGTATGATTTGGAATGTGCAAATATAAGAGAGAAATGTTTTAAAACTATGAACGTTGGTGACAAAAAGACTTGGAAGGGTCTCTGCTGCAGCAACAAGACGCCAAAGAGCGATAATACGCCAGCAAGGTCGTCGCAGGTTCGTGGCGTTACGTCCCCAAGCACCTCGCCGCTGGACACCAATATCACAATGCGCTACAAACAGTTTCAAAGTCAGCCAACTGCGGTAGCCGCTGACATGACCGAGTACGATCTCGACAGCACTGATGCGCTTCCTGCTTGGTACAATACACTTGAGGAAAAACTAACAAATAAACTTTTAGCAATGTTAAAGAACTCTTTATCTGCCGAATTGTCTACCATAAAAACCGATAATGTGGAAATATTAAAGAGTATAAGTTACCTGAATGAGAAATATGATGACTTCCAATGTAAAATTTCTAGCTACAGTGAAGATATTATCAACCTTAAAAAAGAAAATACAGAGCTCAAAAATACTATCACTGACTTATCCTCTCGCTTAGCACTCCTGGAGAATCACACACGTGAAAGTAATGTAGAGATTTCTGGATTACCCGAACATAAGACTGAAAACTTAACCAACACTATAACACAAATCAGTAAAGTAATTTCTTGCCCCATTAAGGAGGAGGACATTGTCACGTGTAAAAGAGTTGCAAAGCTAGACACATCCAGCGCTCGGCCGAGATCTGTAATAGTGAAACTACGCACATCACTTCAAAGGGACACATTTCTGGCAGCTGTGGCGAAATTTAATAGAGCAAACGTTAAAGACAAGCTTAACTCTAGTCATCTGGGTTTGGCTGGACACAAAAACGCTATTTACATCTCCGAACACCTCTCGCCCACTATTAAAAGTCTGCATGCAGCGGTAAGAATAGCGGCGCGTGAGAAATCATACAAATACGTATGGGTTCGAAACGGACGTGTCTTTGTCCGTAAGAATGAAGAATTCCCATCAGTACTGATCAGGAACAAATCTGACATCTCTAAAATATAAGTATGCATGCCCTCCGTTTGTAATAAGACCGTATATATAAGCAACAAAATTCAATATTTATTACCAGAATATGCGAGGAATTAGAACGAAACTAGATGAGTTTCGCCTAAATACTCTGACAAACAACTATGACGTCATTGTTGTAACTGAATCATGGCTGAATGACAACATCCACGATAATGAGATATTGGATGCGAGATATACGGTATACCGGCGCGACAGAGCCTCCAGCAACAGCTCAAAGAAGGAGGGAGGTGGATGTTTTATCGCAGTCTCCAAGCATCTATCATCGTTCAGACTCCTACATTGGCAGAGTGAAATTGAGGACATTTGGATATCAGTGACAGTCTCACCTGGCCGAAACGTTGTTCTGGGTGCAGTGTACATACCACCGAGCGTAGCTTCTACAGTATATGGTAACTTTTTTGAAAATGTCAATGAAAAATTAAGCTCACGTGAGTGTGATTTTATATTATTTGGGGATTTTAACATACCATCTATACAGTGGAGGAAGGATGAAATGGGTTTGTTTAGCAATTATTCAGAATGCAGATCGCAAGCAGCATTGTTATTGTTTGATTTTATTTCTCAAAATAATCTTAATCAATTAAATTATATTAAAAACGAAAATAGCAGAATATTAGACTTGGTATTAAGTAGTTTTGTAGGATTAACTCTAACCCAAGCGTTAAGCCCCCTGTGTACTATCGACAATCATCACCCTCCACTGGAAGTGACGGTTGATCATGCCAGTCACCCTCGTGAACGGCCTTTAGTGCCAAATCAATTTGGTACGTTAAACTATAAGAAATCAGACTATGATGCTATCAACGCTTATATAGATAAGATAGACTGGCATGATGAACTGGCAGCATGCGTTACTGTAGATGAAATGGTTGCAGTGTTTTACGTTCACTTGCGCGAGTGTATTAAATGTAATGTTCCAAAGTCAAAACAAAGACAGTGGAAATATCCCATATGGTTTTCTTCAGCTTTGATTAGGATGATTAGTGAAAAAAATAAGAAACGTTTAAAATATAAAGTGACACGGAACCCTCGTGATCACTTCGAATTCCAAATATTACGAGAGAGAGTAGATAGAAGGATAAGGCAGGATTATAATAGTTATTTAGATACCATTGAAAGTAGAATTTTGTCTAATTCTAAACTATTATGGTCTTTTATGAAAGATTTAAAAAATAGAAAATCGGTTTACCCGCCTATTATGTACTTAGAAAATAAATCTGTTCAAACCCACGCAGAAATTTGTAACATGTTTGCCGCACACTTTTCATCAACATTCTTATTGAACTCACAAGATACACCGATCATATCTTCTGATTCCAAATGTCCCCAAGTAATTACAAACATGCATTTTGAGAAAAAGTCCGTCTTAAAGGCATTAAAAGCTATAAACGTGAACAAAAGTTCCGGTCCCGATGGCATTCCTCCTCTTTTTATTAAATTATGCGCGCAAAGTCTTTCTACTCCTCTCACAATAATATATAACAAATCTCTAAAAACTGGCACATTTCCTGAGTATTGGAAAAAGTCGAATGTTGTACCTATTTATAAAAAAGGAGATAACAGTGTAGTAAAAAATTATAGACCGGTATCTCTCTTGTGTCTGTTCTCAAAGGTTTTCGAGTCTCTCGTCCACCCTTTATTGTACTGGCACGTTAAGGAGATGATATCACCTTTCCAACACGGATTTATAGCGCAAAAATCTACCAACACAAATTTGATGTGTTACGTCAGTGACATATCTTCGGCATTAGATTCTGGACTTCAGACAGATGCAATTTATACTGATTTTTCCAGCGCTTTTGACAAAGTGGACCATAATATACTATTACACAAATTAGAACACAATTTTGGATTTACTGGTAATGTCAAGTCATGGCTTAAAAGTTATTTATCAAATAGGTATCAAACTGTTGTTAAAGATGGATATTTTTCCGATCCTTACAAAGCCACGTCTGGGGTGCCACAAGGCTCACACCTTGGGCCTTTATTATTCGTTCTATTTATAGACGACATAGTGACACAGATAAAGCATTCAAAGTGCTTACTTTTTGCTGACGACTTAAAGTTATATAGGACTGTAAGCTCAGAGTTGGATTCTAAATTGTTGCAGGCAGATCTGACAATCATTCACAACTGGTGCGTCGTGAATAAGATGACAATAAACCCCAGCAAATGTTATCATATTAAGTTTACAAAAAAAAGACTTCCATATAGTTCGATATATAGTCTAGGCGAGACTATACTAGAAGAAGTTAGTACCATAAGAGACCTCGGGGTCACTATGGATAGCAAACTGAATTTTATCACTCATATTGATAATGTTGTAAAGGACAGTCACAAAATGCTCGGTCTAATAAAACGTGTGGGAAAACGGTTTAAAAATATTAAGACTTTACAGATTCTTTATTGCGCGCTCGTTCGTAGTCGTCTTGAATACTGCAGTCAAGTTTGGAATCCAACCTATCAAGTCCACATAGATCGATTGGAGAGAGTACAAAGATCTTTCACAAGATACCTAGTGCATAAGCAAAGTGGTAATGGCACAGATCGTATTAACTGGCGGGCTGGTTACAATGAGAGACTCAAATATTTTAAAATGAACTCATTACATAAAAGACGTTCGTATCTTGAACTATCATTCTTGCATAAATTGATTAATGGGGTCGTAGCTGAGCCGCATTTATTGGCCCATCTAAAGTTAAACGTTCCAAAAATGAATAGTCGTTTATCCTGCAATGATACATTCCGGTCTCTTCGAAGCAGAACCAATGTTGGTAAATTTTCTCCTATTCAAAGACTCCAATACAGTTACAATATTTCTCACAAGACATTTAATTTAGATATTTTTAAGGACACGTTATCCCAATGGAAGCGTCAAATACTGCAACCATAGCACAGTTTAAGTAAACCAATGTTGAATTAGCTTATACTGGCAATTCTGAAGAGTTTTTTCATTTCAGATTCTTTTTGTTTTTTGTGTTTTAACCTTATTTTGTAATTCTCACTAATTACTTGTCTTCTAAAAATGCTGTCTCACACCTATTATTAGCTCGTAGGCCAGTCTGTGGTGCTGGATTTAATTTTATTGTGATTGCATCGCCTAAAAGCTGTTGGTGTGTCAATATAGTAATAAATAAATAAATAAAATCATAATCAAAATAAAAAAATGTACTGCCTAATTTTTTTTGTATAATGTCAAATAATAATTAGTAATTATATATACGATAGCTCAGTGAGGAGACCAACAGACTGTAATGCAGAGGGTCTAGGGTTCGAACCCACGACGATATGACTTTTCGAAATGATGTGCGTATTGATCGACAATTATCGCCTCCTCCGTGCCTCGGAGAGCTCGTTAAACCGTCGGTCCCGGCTGCCATGAACATCTATGGCAGTCGTTATTGGGAAAGTCAGTACCCTCTAATATCCTGACACTGGTCTAGCCTTAAGGTATCGTTAGCCTTCGGGTTACGGAAATCAAGTGGCAGCCGCTCCGTGTAAAACGTGATATCCAGTCAAATTCGGTTAGACTAGAAAACCGACCCCAAGTGACTTGGGGATAATAAAGGCTAGGGAGAAGAAGATATACGATAAGCAACGAAAGTCTAATAGGATACTATTGGATTACCACGCAGAGGTCTCGAGTTTAATCCTAAGACATACATACATACATAGATTCACGCCTGTTTCGCAGAGGGGTAGGCAGACACTACGGATTTTAATTTGCTACGATCCTGACACATTTATCTGGCTTCATTCACTTTCATAACATTCCTCATGCACGCTTGCCGGTTCAAGGCATACAATCTACTTATATCTGAGTTTTCAATGTTATGTGCTTATTAAATTGTTAATTATCGCTCGCTTTAACGGCGAAGGAAAACTTCTCGAGGAAACCTGCATGTCTGAGAGTTCTCCGTGATGTCTATAGGTTTACCTTTCTCATATTGAGACGAGATTTGAGCCTAACAGTAGAACAGTATACAAACAAGGCAGACATCGTCTATACTAATATAATAAAACTGAAGAGTTTGTTTTTTGTTTAAATGCGCTAATTTATGAAGCTACCAATCAGATCCGAAAAATGTTTTAGTCTTTGATAACCCAATTCTTGAGGTAGGTACAGGCTATATACCATCCCGTTACGAGCCATGGGAACGGAGCAGTAATCTTAAAAACGTAAGTAAAACCTTGAACAGCTGGTTAGTATACATAATTACTATCACTGTAGATATCGGCTTGATTGTATATACTGATGATATTAATGAGCAACGGCTACCATTTACTGTTAGGCGAGCCGGAAGCTCAACTGCTATTAGAGCCAATAAAAAATTTACACATCCTGTCTTGATTACCTCGGTGGCACAGCGGTAGTGAATGTGTACTTTGCACGAGGTATCAAATTCAATTTCTGGGTCGGGCAGTGTTTTTGCGACTTTTGCCAAGAAATTCTTAGTAGCTACACGGAGTCTGGAACTGAAGTGGGAAAAAATTATTAAAATCGGTTTAGTAATTTCAGAGTTTAGGTATAGAACAAACCAATATTTACTCTTTACAATATAAGTATCGTTGGATAGTCTGAAAGCAGTTACTGAATGATTTTACAGTGAATTGGTTGTTTACCAAATAAGACAAATAAACTGACAATAAATATCTATCTACTTACTTTGTTCAATGGATATCTATATATATAAAAATCTTCCGTTACTGAGTGCCTGACAGACAACGCACAGCCTAAACTACTGAACGCAAGAAGCTGAAATTTGGCATGTATGTTCCTTGGAGAGTGTAGGGGAGCAAAAAGACAGGATTTTTGGAAATTCCACCTCGAAGGGGGTGAAAGGGGTGAAACCCGATATTCACACTGGAACGGGACTTACGTGGGTGAAATCGCGGGAAAACTACTAGTCTATTATAAATGTATTTATTTATTTTATTTATTAATTTATTTACGGTTAAAGACATTAATTTTCTCAAAAGACGTACAACCTCTTAGAGAGAAAATATAATAAAGAATTACAAATGTAATTACTAAAAGTTACAAGCCTATCAACGTATTGTTAGTAATAAAAATGATAATATGTAGGTATTCTGTATATTAGAAAAGTGTTAATTTTAGCGCGACCGTGCATCGGGACTTAGGTAAACGTTTGTTAGTACAATGCGACACATGTTCATTAAGGCCTGTGACACAGTGTCAAATAGTATATATTTAGCATAAATTATTAACGATGTTTTTTTTGGTTTTTAGTGGTTATCTAGTTATCATTATGACTTTATATAATAAAACAAATTTGGTGTATAGTTTGCATAAACAATAAGGTTATAAACGAAGTCAGCGTTTGGTGAAGAAGTTGGTTATTTTTAGGTAAAAAGGTAGCCTATATCACTCCTTGCATAATTCTTTACCTGTCTGTGAAGTTCAATAAACATTCGCCCAGCCATTCCACATATTAGCCCGTACAGACAGAAGGACAATTTTTTTTAAATTTTGCTTTTTAGATTTTTGTCTCCTAAATAAGTATTGGAGCTCTTAAAATATATTTATCTCGATAGATAGACACTACAATTTAATTTATATGTACATAAATGGTTATTCCGAGTCTTTGAATGTTTGTAAAGTCCGCTGGGACCCAGGAATTATTCTTATTGCGGGAGTTGCCTTTTAAAAAAGAAAACAATAGCAAAGCTGACCTTATTTAAACGTAGTAACATCTACGATTCATATTCCGCTGAATTTTGAACTAGAGAGCCAGTTTAACGTAACGTGAGACACGATAGTAAAACTCATGGTAGGTGAAATGCAGCGATCTACATTCTCAGCAAGCATCGCAATAAAACAACTGACAGATGCAGTCACCAGGTACACGACCCATTCGTGTCGCGAGCTTACACGTGGATTCCCTCCGCATACATGCATATCATCACGAATGCTCCCCGGAGGGGGTAGGCAGTACCTACCGGATGGTGACCTGTGTTAGTAAAGGCTTTCACGCTAAGTGGCCCGGCGCTATTATTATTAAATATATTGAGATTTTTAAAAGTAGATAAAATAATTTACATTTTATTTAATGTATTTTTGTTTGTAGCGAAGCCGCAGGCAAAAGCTCTTATATTTTATTATCCTGCGCACGAAGGTCTCAAGTTTGATTCCCTAAGAAACTATTATAGGATTCTCCGTTAAAAAAATCTCAGTACCAACGAGTCTGGAGCTGAGTCTGTGCCTGGTAGACGACAATAGGCTTGCCTTCTATTACGTAGGATCTTAAAACAGAATTGACGAAATAATCATGTTATAGGCACACGTCTGCCCTTATATATATATATATATATAAGCTTAAGGATATAAGCTTAAGACTATAAATATATTATGTACCTATGTAAAATACAATATCCGTCCTGTTGATGTAATAATTTTGCCTTTCTATTATATGTTTAAAGTCCTTTAAACATGTTTGTAGTAATGAGTTCTATGCTAGTGATACGCGTGATGATGCACGAAAAAAGAACATGAATGTTATAACTTTATAAGTATTTACTTAATTATTAAAAGGTAGTAGTTGTTGTTACATTATTTCTACGTGGGGGTGGTGGGCTGCTTGGGCCTGCCCGCCACCCGATCAGCACCAGGTCCGAGAGGCGGCGTGCGTGTTCCCACGTGCGCCTCTGTATCGTGTCTTTGTCCCTCCCAGGGGGACGGTGGAGGAAGTATTTCTGTGTAGTGGCCTGCCGTTTTACACGGCGGGCCGAAATCACGGCGGGGTCGCGATTGCATGTGAAAGCGATTCGCGCGGCCTCGCCGTCTATGGTTATGTCGAGGAACACCGTGGTAGGTTTAGTCGGTATTACCGGGGTATGCGTAAAACAATTCCGGCACATAAAAAAAAAAACAATATTTCTACGTAACTAAATAAAACTATTAAGAATGGCTAAATGCACAACATTTTAAGGCGTCACAACATTCACTTATTATGATGTAACATCAGTATTAAAAGAGGAAAAAAACGATGTTACTATTATTAATTATTATTACTGTTAAATATTAAAAAACTAAAAAACCAAAAATTATTATTAACGTAGCATATAAAAAGAAATTAACAACTGAACGGGGTCTTAGCCAGGTGGAGGAAGCACTGTTAATTATTCAAACACTTTGTAGCTTCAATATAACTTTAATTGTACTACAAGACAATGTTTTACTGTACAACAGCCGACCACAATACATTTTTGTTCCCAGTATATATACTTCGAGTGTGAACGAAACCATAGCGCGATTCAGACACAAGGAACAACGCCATCTATCGCGCTATGGCTCAAACTTTTTCACTTAACCAATAATTTTTACATTAAGTTATTTTTACTTAACGGAACAACTTAGACATACCGCCCACCAAGGACACATTGCAGACTGTCCTTAAATAACTTCCCAATACGCAACAGGGTTGGCGAGTACGTAACTATTATATACTATATCACGATACATCATGAACTTACAGAATTATACAATTATTACTTCTACAACTGAAGTTTTAAGTAAATCTTAACTCAAAGAGTAGGTACAATATTAAAAAATGAAACTTATTTCATAACTACTATCTAAACCTACATACTTATGTAGTGATAATTTTTGAACATTAACCAATCAATATCATTCAGTTACCGGAAGGACACACAGTTTAGATACTGGCCTTTTGAATACAGATTGTTTTGTTCGAAGAGTCACTACGCGTGTGATACCGTCAGGTCCTGGATGTTTGCATTCTATACGCCCCAGCAACCATCTACCAGGAGGTAAATCGTCCTCCTTTATTAAAACTATATCATTAATAGCCGGTTCAGGGGTTTGTTGCGTCCACTTATGCCTTTGCAAAAATTTATTAAGATAGTCTTGCGACCAACCTCGCCAAAAATGTTGTGTCATTTTCTGCGTAAGTTGCCAACGCCTAAGTGTGGATATGTTGCTATTTTCAAAATTGGACTCAGGTACCACCACAAGTGGTTCTCCTACCAGAAAATGACCCGGAGTTAACACCTCTAATTCTTGTTGATCCTCGACATAAGAGAGCGGTCTCGAGTTGAGACACGCCTCGATTTGAGCTAAAACTGTTGTTAACTCTTCGAAAGTCAAGGTGGAGTTACCGATCACGCGTCTTAAGTGGTGCTTCGTCGATTTTACACCGGATTCCCACAAACCACCCTGATTAGGAGCGTGTGGCGCTATAAAGGTCCATTGAGTGCCATTGTTTGCCAAACATTCGGATAATTCGGGTATGAAGTTAGACTTCTCTTCTTCAAATAACTCGGCTAATTCGCGCGCAGCTCCAATAAAATTTGATCCATTGTCACTGTACAGATGAGCACAATGACCCCGTCTGGCAACAAACCTCTTGAAGGCGGCTAAAAATCCCTTTGTTGTCATGTCACTGACAACCTCCAAATGTATAGCCCGAGTGGACATGCAAACGAATAGAGCAATGTAGCCCTTGTAGGACTTATTGCCTCGCCCTGGGGATACCCTAACGTTTATTGGACCAGCATAATCGACTCCACTATTCAGAAACGGCTTACTAGGCGTAGCGCGTGGAGACGGTAGTTGGCCCATTAACTGGTTTCTTGTTTTGTGAGAATATCTTATGCACCTAACGCATTTCCTATAATATGCCTTTACAAGCCACTTAACTCCGACAATCCAATACATGGACCTCAAGTAGGTGATCATAGCTTGGGGTCCTCCGTGCATTGTTTGTTCATGTGCATCATTTATTAAAAGTTTCGTCAGAAATGAATGTTTTGGTATAAGAATTGGATGTTTGCGGTTGTAATCCAATTGAGACATTTCCAATCGCCCACCTACTCTAATAATACCTTCGGAATCTAAAAATAAATTCAGTGATTTAAACCTTTTTTTCTTTTCGTTTACCTTCTGCTCAACCGTTTTCATTTCTTCGAGTTCTTCAGCTAATTGTACCTTCTGGCATTGTCTAATGCAAACTTTCATTGCTTCAGAAAGTTCTAATGTCGATAAAGAATGAGTCCCTTGACCTCTGTCACTTTGATGCCTATTATAACTTAAAAACCTTCTACAATAAGCTACTACCCGAATTAATCTCTTTAGTGATGAAAATTTGTCCCAAAACGTACAATCGAGCAAGCCTACATGAACTTTCACTTCTTCTAATTTGGTAACTAAATGTTTTGGTTTTTTATATTCAATTAATTATTCATGTAGGAACTCAGGACCATTAAACCAAATTGATGTGTTACAAAGATCACTTGGAGCCACACCGCGTGAAGCGCAATCTGCGGGATTTTCTTTGGAAGAGACATGTGACCAGTATTGGGTATCTAACGTGGTTAGTATTTCCGATACGCGATTGGCGACGAACGTCTTCCACCGACTCGGGTGGCTGCTAAGCCAGGCGAGAACAACTTCGGAGTCGGTCCATGCACGCAAATTGGTTGACTCTATTTTCAAAACTTGCGCTACTTCCCGCATCAACTTAGCCACAAGAACGGCTCCACACAATTCCAATCTGGGTATTGACACCTGCTTGATGGGCGATACCCTTGTTTTGGACGTTATTAACGTGACATGTGTGCTACCATCCGAATTCACTACTCTGAGGTATACTACTGCAGCGTAAGCCGTCTTCGAGGCGTCGGAAAACCCGTGTAACTCTAATACACTTTTAGAGTTTGTGCCACACCATCTTGGAATTTGAATATTGGCTAATGAAGGTAAGTCTTTACGGTATTTAATCCATTCAGTTAATAAACTACTTGGTACTTCTTCATCCCAACCTACACCTGATAGCCATAGCTTCTGTATTAAAGCCTTTGCTATAATTATGCTTGGCGCTACCCATCCCAACGGGTCGAAAAGTTTCGAGATATCTGATATCATTTTTCTTTTAGTTATAGGTGCATCCGGGAAAGGAAGTTCGAAGGAGTACTTGAAGACATCAGCACGAGAATCCCAGGTAAGTCCGAGTATTTTACTAATATCATCTATTTTTATTTTCAGATCCTCATCCGATTCTTTTTCCTTAATTCTATCCATTAATTCCTTGCTATTACTGTTCCATTTCTGTAACTTGAATCCCACCTTCGATAGGACTGTATTTAACTTTTCATATATTTCAAATGCTAGATTTGCGTTCTCAGCGCCTGACATTAAATCATCGACGTGAAAATCATTTAGAATGATCGCTGCTAACTTGGGATCATTCTGACATTCGTCGTTGACAATCTGGTGAAGAGTACGCACTGCCAAATAGGGAGCTGAAGCCGTCCCAAAGGTTACAGTAAGTAATTCATATTTTTCTATATCTTTTGTTGAGTCATTCCTCCAGAGAATACGCTGAAAAATGGTGTCCCTCCGATCGACCCACACTTGTCTATACATTTTAATTATATCGGCCACCAGACAAATAGGGTTCATTCTCCAACGCATGATGATGTGACGAAGATCAGCTTGCAACTTTGGTCCAACCAACAACATGTCGTTTAACGATGATCCATTTGTTGTCTTACAGGATGCGTCAAATACGACTCGAACCTTCGTAGTAACCTTATCTTCCCTAATGACAGCATGGTGAGGTAAGTATATAGCGTTTATGTTCTTTTCTTTATCATTTATTACCCTTTGCATGTGTTTTAAATCTAAATATTCATTAATAACTTTCTCATAATCTCTCTTCATGGTAATATTTTTATTTAACTTTGATTCTAACCCTTTTAGTCTTCTTTCAGCTATAGCCTCAGAGTCACCGAACTGATGAAGCAGGTTAGTATCACGAAAGGGTAGCCGTACTATATACCTGCCACTGTCATCTCGTGTAGTCGTTGCTGAAAATAGTTCTTCACATTTGAGTTCCTCGTTTGTAAGCATTTTCTTAGTTTCAGATGGCTCCCTTTCCAGTTCCCAAAATTGTTTTAATAGGTCATCCGTCTGCAGGTATGAATGCATTACAGTAATATGTGATGAAATATTGGATGTATCTACATCTGATACCCCTGATAATATCCACCCCAGAGTGGTGTCTTGTGCCAACAGGGTACCACTCAAATTCCGCTTAATGCCAGTCTGGATAACTTGGCTGTACACCTCAGCACCCAACAAGATATCAATTTTGTTGGGTCTGTGGTACTCCGGATCAGCTAAGTCGTCTTCCGTCAAGTCCACCCATTCTACCTTGGTTACTTTAGTAACCGGGAGGAGAGCTGTGACCGACTTTAGCACATAGGCATTGACCGTTACTTGAAAATTTGAATTCTTCATAGACCTTAGCTTAATAGTGACAGTGTGTTTAGATATAACGCCCTTGTCACCCCCTACACCTAACACGGTATTTTTTGTTGCAATCCTCTTTAAACCCAAATATTGCACCATGGCTTCGGTAATGAACGAACCTTGCGACCCTTGATCTAGCAACGCCCTGATAACCCGAAAGGTCCCGTCTTTCGACTCAGCCTTCACCATAGCTGTTGTCAGTAAAACAGTTTTACGACTGTTCCCGGTCGAAAGACAAGAGACCATTGTTTTGCTAGACTCTTGCGTTGGCGCGGTCGATTCCTTATAATCTGCTTTCACCACATTAGGTGATGAAGCTTCCGCGTGAGAAATGTTCTCATTTAGTGACCCACTAACATCAATATCTTGATGTAACAATGAATTGTGACGACGTTTGCACGTTTGGCATCGTAATGAATTCTTGCAAAATCTGGCAGCGTGGTTGCTCTTGAGGCATATAAAACAGAGATTATTTTCCTGGACAAACTGGCGTCGTTTTGCTACTGGCTCATTAATGAATGCCTTGCAAGCTCCTATTTTATGGCCAGATGAACAAAACACGCACGTAGTTTCTTTTGGAGCTTTCTCTTTAATTGAGTGAAAAGACTGCATACCCTTTGAAGGCTTCTTGGGCCCTTCAGATTTATTTTCTATGCCTTCGAGACCTCTAAAACGACTCGTAAGAAACCGTGAGAATTCCGAAAAGGTAGGTAATTCTTCATTAGAATCCTCAGAAATTTTCAATTCCCACGCTTTCTTCGTGTCTTTGTCTAATTTTTCACTAATCAGATGTATTATTATTATATCCCAAGATGAAATATCTACCCCTAAATTCTTGATAGAATCAAGACAATCAGAAGTTGTGTTTAATATACACTTGATTCCGACGGCTGATTCATTTAATAATGGTTTTTGATTAATCAAACGTTTTAAAATGCCTTTAGCTAAAAACTTTTTATTATTATAAGTGCTATTTAATTTTGTCCACGCCATCTCATAATTATCACAAGTGATTTTAATGTTTCTAAGCAATTGTTCTGCTTCCCCTGTAAGATGCCCTTTTAAATAGTAAAACTTTTGCGAATCGTCTAAGTTTTTATCATTATGTATTAATCCTACAAACAGATCTCTAAATGTGTGCCATTCCGAATAACTGCCGGAAAATGACGGAATTTTAATTTCCGGTAATTTAACCCTGTTTTTTGCCTTTTTGGTTTGATCAGTGTCTTCTACCTGAGATACAGTAGAAGTCCTCGCAAGTTTCCTTAACATATCTTTTAATTCAGATTTATGTAATATGTACATTTCTTCCACAGTATCATATACACAATTTTTATGATAGATAGAACTATTTATTTCTGACTTCTTAGTTTGTTTAATTATATCACTATGATTTGTACAAAATGTGGTCCATTGTTTCTCTAAGTTTTCTAGTCGTGTTTCCACATACGAAATCGTTAGACGGTCTTTAGGGGACTTTTTGAAGTTATTAACTGCTTTAAGCATTTTATCTTGAATGTCCTCCTGTAGATTCTCGAACGACTCCATGGTTGAATAAGCGATTAGACTATGTAAAGATTATTATAACCAAACAAGCAAGTTTTATGTTGACAATACTTAACTTTAAATCAATACAATAATTTTCTAAGTGTATATTTTATCAAATACGCTAAGTCTTTATTTTTGCACAAAATATTCTAAGTTTCGTTTATCACAAAATTTTCTAAGTGTTTTAAGAGTTAAATTCTATGGGAAATCGGGCATGAATTCCCCGTCTGAACCACTTTTACCTTAAAATTATTACAAGTCCTAAACCGAGGTTAATAAATGAACTTAAATAAATGTTAAGGTTAAAATTACTTACTAAATTATAATGTCTTTAAACTTTCTTTAAAACTTCACTGATATTTTTCTCAAAGTTATTATCTCCTAAGCAATAAGGTTGTAAATGTACTTACAGTTTTTCTTCGGTCATCACACAATTCACACTGTTACACCAATTTAATATTCACTGCTCCTTGTGCTGCCCTCTGTTGGGCGCAGTGGTTAACCTTGGTACAGCTGCGTAGTTCTCGTATAATGTCTAGTTATCCACGGTAATTCATCCAAACTTTAGTTCGCCGTCCAGTCCCAAGATGGCGCTTCTCCCTTTCAGTGCACGACACAACCTTGTGCCCACTGTAAGGCACGGCGACGCTTGCTCTGATCAGCAACCCACTGACCAGTACCTAACCGGGCGGGTGATTACTGGTATCACCACCAAAGAAGCTACCAAAAATAGCGCTTTATGCAGGCCTCCAATCGAATCCGGCTCGAAGGACCATATGAACGGGGTCTTAGCCAGGTGGAGGAAGCACTGTTAATTATTCAAACACTTTATAGCTTCAATATAACTTTAATTGTACTACAAGACAATGTTTTACTGTACAACAGCCGACCACAATACATTTTTGTTCCCAGTATATATACTTCGAGTGTGAACGAAACCATAGCGCGATTCAGACACAAGGAACAACGCCATCTATCGCGCTATGGCTCAAACTTTTTCACTTAACCAATAATTTTTACATTAAGTTATTTTTACTTAACGGAACAACTTAGACAACAACTATAAAACATATTTAAGCGATCTTGTCTGATATCATCTTTAACTCGCGTATAGCTGTAAATACTAACAGAAATACTTAAGTCTGCGCCGAGCGAAATGTGCCAAAACAGGCGGTCACAGTTAATTTGATAAAATTAACACTTTTTGTTTAATACAAATATAAAATATACTTTTACCATAACAATGAGTGTGTTTACAATTACTTCGTGTAAAAAACTTAAAATAATTTATATTTTCGCCTACAAAATTACGTAAATTTGCACGAAAAATGCAAAAATGTAAGCTCGTGTTACGTGGTTTTTAGATTATAACAGTAGAAATCTATCCTATTTTACAGCTTAAACAAAACATAAATAGTTATATTACAATTTTTCCGTCCCAAATATTTAAGTTATTGGTTGACAATAAAGATACATATTTATCAAAAAAGTGTTTAAATCCTTCATACAATTTTACTATGGCGGCCGCGCGCCGATTTGAATTTCGAGCTTTGTCATTCAGTCCAACCGCGTCTTACGCTCGGCGCAGTCTTAAGGATTAAACCAACTTTGTCAGGTCTAGCAATCAAACTACTTCGTGGACTGGCAGTGAAAAATGAGCACTTCATCCACTTCGCCATCCGTCTAATAAGTGTCAAATGAAATGAAAATATAAATACCTGACTTTCTATCAGATATTGTGGTCGTACTTTTCAGTACGCCTAAAACTATGGTAACCGCATAAATTTAAGACTGATTCTGTGAGGTTAAGCAACATTGTCGTGGTAAAGAACTAGATGGATAGTTAACTAGTAAGAGCCTCGGAGAGCTCATAAAGCCGTCAGTCTTGGTTCTTAGGAACATTCATCAGTCTTTTATAATGTACTAGATGACCCGGTGTACTTCGTATCACCTATCCTAACGAATTTTCTATATTTTCTCACCGTTTAAACCTTCCCTGGACTACGACAAACATTTCAAAACCAAAATCAGCTAAATCGGCCCAGCCATTCTCGAGTTTTAGCGAGACAAACGAACAGCAATTGATTTTTATATATATAGAAGATGAAGCGAAATATCTTAGCTGCATACTTAGCTAATAGTGCATTTTTTCTTACTAATCTTATCTAGCATATACATACATACATAGATTCACGCCTGTTTCTCAGAGGGGTAGGCAGAGACTACGGATTTCCATTTGCTACGATCCTGACACACTTCTCTGGCTTCATTCACTTTCATCACATTCCTCATTCTTATCTTGTAAACATTTATTAATTTATTGGTTTGCCAACAATTGTTACACTTTATATACATGTTCAAGAAATCTACCTATATACTCTCTGAGCGTACAATAAATATCAAGCGGGTTCGATTCCCGCACAAGTCAAACATTTGTGTGCATGGACTTGGATGTTTGTCTTGGTCGTCTAGTACCCATAGTACAAGCTCTGCTTAGTCTGGGCTAGATGGTGTTGTGTACCGGACGGTGTCCTGGACGGCGGCGTGCGTGCTGGCCAGTGACCCCCCCTGGGAGCTACAAGCGGAGATCCTCGCCGAAGTGTACCACTTCGTGGCGGCGAGGAGGTCCCGCGGGGAGCCCCCGGGGTGGGAGGAGGTCGCACGCATGCGGCGACAGGCGCGGGCCGCCCTATTGAGGCGGTGGACGGAGGACCTGGCTCCACCGGCCCCGGGCCAGTGGACGGTGGAGGCCATTCGCCCGGTCCTCCGGGGGTGGATAGGGCGGCGATTCGAGTCGCTGACCTTCCGACTGGTGCAGGTGCTTTCCGGGCACGGATGCTTCGGAAAGTATTTGCACCAGATCGCGAGACGGGAGGCGACCCCGGCCTGCCACGAGTGTGGGGCGCCGGAAGACACGGCGCTCCACACGCTGGAGGCGTGTGCCGCGTGGGGGCCGCAGCGGCACACGCTTTCGGCCATAATAGGCGGAGATCTCTCCCTGCCGAGCGTGATCAACGCCATGCTCGGCGGCGAGAGGTCGTGGCAGGCAGTGGTCTCCTTCTGCGAAGCTGTCATGGCGCAGAAGGAGACCGCGGAGAGGGTCAGGGAGAACAACCTCCTCGCTGACCCTCTCCGGCGCAGACGGACGGGAGCGAGAAGGAGGCGATTTGCCCGCCTTTTCGCTCCTGTATAGTGGGGTCACTGGTACAGAGTCGGGGGACTCTCTACCGGCTTGCACGGCCCCACACGTCTGAGGGATGGCCTTGGTGAGCAAGGCCTTCCCTCCACAGGTGCTAAGGCCCGGTCACCATCAGCCGGGCCAACCGCCGGGGCGGGATGGTGATTGCTAACGCGACCCCATCCCGCCCCACTCCGTCGGCGGAGGGACTGCTCACCCCAGGTTTTTAGTGTGTATACCGACCCCCTTCAGGGGCGGAGAGTCTCACATAACCACCCTTCCCCCCCCGGGGGAGGGGGGTACCCATAAAGGATTTTCCTGGGTCAAAAAAAAAAAAAAAAAAAAGATGGTGTTGTGTGTATGTGATAGAATATTATTATTATATATGTATGGCGTACTGGTAGCTAAAGAGAATACAAAGGAACCTTATCTCAGCATTGTCTTTCTTTTTCTGTTTATTTATTAAAGAAGATAGAATATTATGTATAAGCAGCTGAATGATTTTACAATTATTTGTAGATAACACAAATTTTTGATTCGTGTGAAGGTTGAATCTATCACTCGGCATAGTCGCAGCAGCAAACCGACCACTTAAACCAATACAACAACTATAGATATAAAACATAAATAATAACAATATCAGTCCTGTATTAACTGTCTCACTGCTGGGCACGGGCCTCTTCTCAGTCTGAGAAGGGTTAGGGCATAGTACACCACGCTGGCCCGCTGGCTGGCAGACTTCACATATCTTCGAGAACATTATATATAACTCTCAGACATGCAGGCTTGTCACGATGTTTTCTTTTCAGTAAAAGCGAGCGATAATTAACTATTTAATACGCACATAACATCGAAAAGTCAGTGATGCGCACCTTGGGATCGAATTAGAGACCTCTACGTGTCAATCCAACGATGTCCCACTACCAAGCAAAAAAAAATTAACTAATACTAAAAATCGGTATTTCCCGCCAATACGCCACAGCACGCCATAACAAAAAGCCGTTAAGTTAACCTAACTTTTCCTTCCAATTTCGAATACATAGCATTATACTTAAATCTACCCACCCTTGGTACATAAACGGCGTGAATGTGCCAACAAGTGACGTCAGATGTAGGCGGGCCACTCACGATGGCTCCCATGGCAGCGTTAACCTAGAACCATGTGTACTCCGCCTAATAATATTGCGCTGCACAAACATCGTGAAGAAAAAAGTTAACCTGCTTTAGTATAATTACACTTGTTCAGTTGATAAGTATAAGTAGAGAGGGTGTTCAAACGCGATTATTGTGAATGCTTTCGACTTCTTTCGGTTGTATTCGAATAACAATCGGTAATCGATCGGTGTTCGATTATCGACTGATTAAAATCCGATTAGATTGTGAACAAAACAAATTATCTAGTCATTGGCTGGCAATGCTCTTGTCCATAGCTTACACTGACCGCTTCATATCAGGCGGACTCATTAGCAACTTTTATGTAACTAAATTACATTGTTTCGTGACACTGCTTTGCGTTGACTCAACTAATTATTTCAGTTGTCAACAAATCAACTCTCGTTCACGAACTACATTTTAATTAAAATAACGGCCCGTCACGGATTCGTATATTTATACAAATGATAGTCTGTTTGTCATCTGTAGATTGGAATATTACACGACAATATTCTGGTATAAAGAAAAAAAATCGTTGTTTTTTACAGATACAGTATAAAAGACAATAGGTTTAAATAAAATAGGAAATAATACTAAATTATACATGCAATCTATGACAAATTGGTACGCACACAGCATATACATTTATTGCTCTATTGTGGTCCATTGGGGCCTACATTAGAGCGCTGATTTTCAGTGCGGGCCTTTGATGTCGCACGGACGTAAGAAGTCAGTACAAAATTAAATATAGTTAAGCGCATATCAGTAAAAACAATTAAAATATCATAATAAGAACACGAGCAGCATAACAAATCATACTTTTACATTAAAGGCTATATTTATGGAATAGTGATATGACGACACCCATCATGGTGCAATGGTTTAAGTGATCAAGTGTAATGTGTTAGAATCCTAAACGAGATAAAAAATTATGTGATTCATAAATATTTGTTCCAAATCTGGGGCTTTTAGTATTTGTTTGTAAAGTCCTCCGCAACATAGCTTTTATTCTTTACATAACAGCGAGAGTGGTTTTTTACAAGATAAGAAATAATATAGAAATCATTACAATAGCAGTCATTTCGTCGCTGAAATGTTTAAAATTATAGCTCGGTAGGCTCAAAAATATTTGGATGTCATGGCTATTTCAAACATTAATTGTTTGGATATGCAAAATATTGACGTGTGTTCTATAATATGGCTTATTGCCTTACATACCGTGCACTAAAAATAATGCTTCTTCAGAAGCCCCTTTACAAAAACGCAAACATTCACAACTTCACATTTACAATTTAGTCAAAGATTTAAATCATAGATGCGGCCTACTATGCTTAAAAAGACCCTCAGGACGTTAAGTTGTCATCTGACAAATAATGCCAACATGACATCTGAATTATAAGTACCGTATCATCTCGTTCACTCATACTGAAAATTGTACACTATCGTTCTCTATCATATAAATGTAATAAGTTAGCTTACTTTTCTTAGTGTGGACATAATTTCATACAATCTAAGGACAGTGAGCGCACGTGTATGACAATTTGTTTGTTTATAATAAGGAAATAAGCAGGACATCGGAACCTTCCCGTGACCGTGGCAGCTGAAAAGTAAATGAAACGTCGGGAAACGCGCAAATCTAAATAGTTTAATAATTTAAATAGTATCATAGTAGTAACGTTTAATAGTATTAGTAGCTAAATACTATTAAAATTATTTAAGGCTAGTGTTTTCTAAATAAACTGCGATAAAATCCGCATAAAGCATTTATTTCAATGAATAACATTTGCAATTCGCGTAAAAGTAGAAAACTTACGAACGTGAAAATATTATTATATTAATCTTTATAGTCTTTATAGTAAAATTTTCTTTATTGTTTAATTTAATTGTCTTTATAGTTATGGTTTTTCCTTTCAATTTAATTATTAATGCATGCATGTCGTGATGGTACAAAAATAACAACCATTCAATTTTCATTTTAACAATATTAGGCGCGACGTCTGTAATGTAAACGAGCGTTTTCCTTCGTAATTAGCTGTTCTAGATATAGTAACCACCAAAACCCAATCGCATTAATGCGTCACATCGCACATGAAGTTTGCACAAATGTCGCGCGCTGTTGAGCAACAAGTCAATGTTGCGGAGTGCCTTCAGCGACAAGCATCAGAACATCAAAGCACAGTAATGTAAAGTACTGACAAAAAGAAACAATGCGCTCTGAAGAACCTCGGCGTTTTCCCTCCGTTGAAACAAAAAGTTACCTTCAAAATAGTACTCTATCAGATATATGGTGACCACGCTGTAGGGTAAAATTTTGGGATAAGTCCCAAACAAATTCTTTGGCCAATTATCTGCACGGATGGCCTATTCGACAAAGAAAAGTGGTCGACTAGCTGCTGCCAGTACCCAGATTACTGATTCCTACATGGGACTATTATTTTTGTGAACCTCAAATAATTATCATGGGCCTGGGTGTACTTTGTCTTCATTAATTGTATATATGTAATCCACTGCGACACAGGATTAAATAGACATGTGTGTGTGGTTAAGAGTTTACTCTAAATCGAAAAGTGGACATGATTAACGCAATGAGAGTGAATGAATCACGAGAGATACGTCATGATCTCAGCAAATGGCAATTCATAGTATTTGCCTACTCCTTAAAGAAACAGTCGTGGATGTCTGGTGTAATCAGGGATGATATACTTATTCGTTCAAATCAAGTAAATTACATATATGTATTTAATAACCTACTACGCGAGCGAAGCAATTGGCGAAATCTAGTGCTGTACATAATTTTATATATTTTATTGCTGTCGGTAGCTGTGTTTGTGTGGCTGTGTTTTCTATTAGTTTATACGAGTGAGAGAATAGAGAGGCTTGTAATTATGGACACACTTGTGCATATTTAATATCTCTTACACAAAAGGCCAGTCTCTGTCAAAACTGACCACCGTGACCAACATTCTAGAAGACCTTATAATACTTATTGCTACTGTAGCAACACTGGTGCACGACAATACTCAACTTCTACACATTACTACTTTACATGGATATTCTGCAAGATGGAAAACCAGCAAGACGCTATTAAAAATAAAACAAAAATTCTACAAGATATCCGAGTGAATGGTAACTAGATGTCTACCCTACCGTCGACCCCTCGCCGTAGCTCGATGTCGATTTTTCACGGCACACGCTACACGGCACCCGGGCTTACTGAGACGAACAGAATCGATGTCGGGGTAGTATCCTGCTGTTTTACACACACCCTAATGCTGCCTGTATAACGGGGTCCACTTGATACAATTGACGACAGCCGCGGCACAAACTATGTATGTTAGAGTTCATTCCACTTATTTCTCGTATTTTAATTTTGCTATGCTTATAATATATTGTAAATAGCGGGTACTACTACAACGGTACGTAGCTATAAGTAACGACTTAAAACTGTAGCAAGCCAGTCGGCCAATATACATTGTACAGCGAAGTTGTGTATCATTATATCCCGGCAAGAAGAGCATTTCTCTAATACATCACAATGCTAATATAGGGAAACGGTTGGATGCGGGTGGCCCAAGACAGGTCTATGTGGAAAAGCTTAGGGGAGGCCTATGTCCAGCAGTGGACATATTTCGCCTGAGAGAAAAATAGAGTAGCGATAGCCTAGTGGTAGACTATCAGACTGCCACGCGGAAGCCTTGAGTTCAATCCCAAGGCATGCACTTCTGATTTTTTTATGTTATATGCGTATAAAATAGTTAATTATTGCTCGCTTTAAAGGTGAAGGCAATCATTGTGAGGAAAACACCATGTCTGAGAGCTCTCCACAACGTTCTCGAAGATATGTGAAGTCTACCAACCCGCACTGGGCCAGCGTGGCAGACAATGGTCTAACCGTTTTCACATTGAGATTAAGCTGAGTGCAAAGATGACTTAGTGGTTTAAGTGGTCGCCTAGCCGACGCCATTGTAACAAATGTCGTGGGCTCCATCCCCACTCGGGACAAACATTTGTGTGGTCCACAAATAGTTGTTCCGAATCTGGATGTTTTTTGTGTCTGTTGTTTAAATGTTTGAGTCTGCAGCGACACAGGCTTTCGATACTCAATACTTAATAGATTTATTACATTCCACAATGTTAGCTTAGGAGGTAGGTGCAAAAGTAAGTCTTGATCATCGTTGGCCCTGTCGGGTACAGCAATTTAAGAGAGAGTAAGAAAGATTTCTATCATGTTTTTTTTTATACTGCTAAGGTGGCAAACATGCATACGGTCCACCTAGTGGTAGAATGGTAGAGGTGCTCATAGCCAGTTGCACTCACTGATCCGTAAACGATTAGCGAGGGTAAGCAACGTTGGGTGCGGTCAGTCTATAGATGGGTGACCGCTTAGTGGTATCTCATCTGAGCGTCTCCGTGCTTCAGGGCACGTAAAAAGTCGGTCCCGGTTGTTGTCAAATTGACAGCAGTCGTTAAGCCATTTCAGAGGCCTACGGGCGGCTTGAACAATTCTTGACAGCAGGTTGGTCACTAACCACACGAAAAACCAAACAAACAAATCTAATGGTAAGTGGTCACTGTAGCCTATGAACGCCTGCAACACCAGAAGCATCATTTGCGCGTTGCCGACCCTTTAGTAACGGAAGTGGGTAGGAGAAGGAGCGAGTAGGGGAAAAGAGGGTGATTGGGCCTCCGACACTCTCACTCACCGAACGAAACACAACTGTAGGAATACTGCTATTTCACGTCTATATTCTGTGAGAGGAGTACCCGTCCTTCCACGGTCGAGCCGGCCCAGTCATGCTGAAATCAGCGAGTCTTTTTCAATCAGTTTTCGTCTATTTTATATTCTACGAACATTTCCGTAACATTTTTGAAGTGAAACTTCCTTAGGCGCGTTTAGCACTTTTTGGGTGAACAAAAATCATGGAAATCACGTCATCGTCACCGAACGTTTTCCATGAGCTACATGTATACTGTGTATATATTATGTGTACTTTCTGGGTGAACAAAAAGCGTGAAACTCGCGTCATTGTTACCAAACGTCATAATTCAAAATTCAAAAATAATAATCTATTAGCTCGACGATACAATTCACAAGTTACATAGTTTTAACTTCTATCGGCAGTCCCCAAAGACTGCCCCGCATGTTTTTTTGTTTTGCTAGATTCCTCTTTGTGTTATTGTCTTACGCTTCCAGAACTGTTACACATTGAATTAAACTACTTCAAACGGATTTTCTAATGGTTTTCTTTGTGTTTAAGCATTCTAAAAAGTAGTAAACAAATTAAGCCGCAATAGGATCCGTTTGAGTTGTTAATTACAAGATTCTAAGTAGCGAGGCGAAGTCTAGATAGACAATAGACTATGCATTTATTACGTGCGACCTAAATAAAACTACACCAGTGGCGGCATCTTTATGAAGGCACAAAAGCTAGGCTTGGCTTACCAAAATAAAATGATTGAAATTAAAGTAAAAAATCATTTATTCATTTAGGTTTAAATAGTAACACTTATGGACGTCAAATATTTAGATTACTAAGTTTTCCCTGCGTCGTCGTTTGCGTAAATGTAGGATAGGTTACCTTAGTAGCAGTACTTCTTTCCAGATGAAAGGTACCCTATGTCCTTTTCCGTTCCCCTGACAATGTGTATGCGAAATTTCACGATGATCAGTCGAGTAGTTGACGCGTGAAAGCGTAACAAACAAACTCAAATTTATGCCTTTATAATATTAGTTGGATTCGATTTTACTAAGTAACTGGAGCTAAATTTATGTTAGTTGCAAGGCTCAGACAAAAGGTTGAGCCTATGAGAAGATACCTGCATAAAACTCACGGCTACTCTTTTAAATCGCCAATTTAATAATAATTATTGTGTTTTACATATCACATCAAGGTGTCGCAGCCTAGTTGCATCACATATTACGGATTTAAAAAACATACAATAATTACTTAAGGAGATAAAATAATGAGGGTTTAGTAGGATTATTTAATATTAATCTATAATAGACCTAATTCTTTGACTATGACCTAACCCTTCTTACAACGAGAAGAATCCTGAACCCAGCAGTGGGGCACACTGATATTATACTATTATTATATTATAATAGACAGTAGGCATAAGGTATACCCTGACACTTTGTGACAATGCAACTATAAACTATAATATTCAAGAACTAGCATGCCTCCAGTGTCGTCCATCCATGAGTTGCAAGTGAAATAAATCAATAATGTAGAAACAAGATAGATTCCATTTCATTCGCTGTTCCATAACATAAGTCACCCCTTAGACTGAAAAACGAAGTACTCTCATCTAACCTCTCTCTTTGCTGGATGGCGAAATTAGATTTGACAGTATGTAATAAGTGTAGAACTATTAAATATTTACCTAAGAAATGTCAATTTTTTAAAATTTTAATATTTAGATTTTTTTAAATTTCATATTTATTACGCCTGACTCTTATTATTAAAATCTCTATAGGTACATAAATTTAACCAATTTGTGTATTAAATAAGGTTGCTTAATATAGGTATCTCATTAGATAGTTCAACTCGCCATAATTACATAATAGTTTCAGTGTTTCATAATTAAAAACAAGCCATACATAGTCTACAGACAAACTACAACACATGTAAAACAGATCACAGATATATAAATTACCATACAAAAAAATTAAGATATGTTTAGTATAAAAAAACACAACAGATCACCGATTTTCTTTGCACAAAACGGCAATTTCATAGCTTCAGACCTAATATATACGAGGGTCATCAAGGCGTCGTTTGTGCGTGCGTGCGTGCGTGTGTGTCTATGTGTGTGTGTGTGTGTGTGTGTGTGCGCGTGTGCTCAGATGAAACAGTGTTCGGTAACACAATTGTGCGGCGTTCTGAATTACAAGCGTTAGGGTTAAGGGCACGTAGCCACGCCAGCTGTGCGAGCCCACTGTCACACGACACGACATTCACATTAAACCTATATCATTATACAATATCGAGTTCGAGACTACGTGCTGCTACTTAGCATTTCATATTAGTCCTCTTAACGCGTTGCTCCACCCGTAGGTATAATAAACCAAAGACCTCAAACACTACAGTCTCATACACTATATAATAATACCAGCCTTATGTATAGCCTGTCCCTCTGCTGAGCACGGGCCTCTTATCAGGGTGAGAAGGGTTAAGCCATAGTCCACCACACTGGCCTAGTATGGGTTGGCAGACTTCACATATCTTCGAGAACATTATGAAGAACTCTCAGATATGCATGTTTCCTCACGTTTTCCTTCACCGTTAAAGCAAGCGATAATTCGAAAAGTCAGAAGTGCGTCCCAGGGTTTCATACTCGGAACCTCCGCGTGGCAGTTTAATTGTCTTCAACTAGGACTAGTTTTCTTTATTGTTGCCCTTCAAAATTACTACACTCCGCCTGATGGTAAGCAGTCGTTTAGTCCACGAGCAGAGTCCTCCACACCCCGTCCTCACGTGAAGTGGTGCCGCGGTCTCCACTTTGACGGACTAAAGAGGTGCTTCTTCACGACCGCTTTAAAAACCCTGGATCCAAGGAAGAAGAAACTGAAGAAAGACGTGTTTCGGTAGAGCATTCTAAGTTTTAATATTTCGACAAACATATGAGGAGCCAAAATTCTTGGTACCCGTTCTAATCGGTTCTACTGAGTGGGTCTCACCTAAGCCGGGTAACTTATCAGATCTGGAAGTAGTGGTAGATGTCGAATGACAGAAAAAGAATATTCAAAAAATTGAGACATTGCATATATTTCGGTACAGATTAGCGAGGGGAATAGCGCAATATACTGCAAAGCTTCTACTTCTCATATACCTAAGTTTGAAAATGTATTGTTTTCTTATTGCGAAGTTATGGGTAATGGTGGCTGCACGGATAGCATTGTGGTTTAAGTGGTCGCCTCGCATATGCCATTGCGCCAAGTGTCATGAGTTCGCTCCCACAAAGCAAAAAATTGTGCGCTCCACAAATAGTTGTTCCGAGTCTGAGGTGTTCTTTGAACGTTCATAAAAACCCCCACAACACAGGATTTACCGCTAGTGAGGGAGTTGTCTTTTATAAAACCGACAAACTGCTGGGGGACCGTAGAAATATAGTTTTTATATGATTACATCTATGTAAGAACAGAACACAAAATGTCGTGCCGTACACGACAATGGTAACTAAGATCACGCGCGCACTGCTATCGATCGCAGCTCGGAAGAAAACAAATTAACTAGCCCGACCCGCGCTGAATAGATAATAACTGATGCCGTTTGTAGCTGCCTCTCATTGTGTCGAGAGGCTGTTCAAGACCACTAGTGGGCTTAGGACCACTGGTAGTGCTGTAGGTATGGTAGTCAAAGACATCGAAGATTAATTAGCTTTCACACAGCCTCTCATTGTGCCGAGAGGCTGTTCAAGACCACTAATGCACTGAGGACCACTGGTAGTGCAGTAGGTATGGTAGACAAAGACATCGAAGATAAATTAGCTCTCACACTGCCTCTCATTGTGTCGAGAGCTTGTTCAAGACCACTAGTGGGATTAGGACCACTGGCTGTGCTGTAGGTATGGTAGTCTCATAGACATAAAAAAAGTGGTAGTGCAGTAGGTATGGTTGTTAAAGACATCGAGGTAAGATAAAGAAATTATTTTGAGTCTGGATGTTTTCAGATACCGTTATTAGAAATAAACATATGTTTAATTCATTGAAATTTCGGAATCGACTGGTATGCATGACGTCGGATTTGATTCCTGGGTAGCGCAGTTTATTGTCATGAAATCATCTAGGCAATAGACTCGCCCCCTATGACGGATCCGTCGCTCTGAATCTTGGTTCAGATTGTTTCCGTTAATTGTATATATACAGAATGGTCTATGCGGGAGTTGCCACTTTTTAATATATAATATTATATGTAGTGTTTCCAGTTAAAACGCTAGCATTAAAAGTACAAGGTTATTTGGTTGTTATTGCCATATCGCTATGTAGGGTGCAAGTACTGCACCAATAACGTTGCTTCAGTCTTAAAAAGAGAGGATACTGTCTAATACTTCTCTTTCTAAAAGTTTCTAGAAAATAAATCAGCAATGTTCCCTCTAATAAAGGCACGCTTATTACCATCTGCTTTATGTTCGATAGATGATCACAAGAACTTACCTGAAACAAAAAAATAATTATTAATATAAACACATCTTATACCATATATTTTAAGATCCTAGAACTACGCCATTTAGGTAAGGCTGAAATTGCACAGTAGATATAGATATAATATATAATAGATATATATTCTATAGATATCAATTATAAGGCTTAAATTTTACTTTATGTCAGTTGTGTGAATATTTATAAAGTCCTCCGACACACAGAAAATAAACCAAGAGCAAAATATGTTTTGAACCAAAAATCTGAAGAATAATGTATATGCTATGTTGCAACTCTAAAAAATATTGGTCAAAATAATTTACTAATTTAGTAAAATCTTTAGTTTTACAATTACATCTTAACAATAACACATAAAGTAAATAATATGTTATATCAGTCCTGTATTAAACTGTCCTACTGCTGGGCACGAGCCTCTCGTCAGTGTGAGAATGATTAGGTCATACTCCACCACACTGGCCCACTGCGGGTTGGCAGACTGCACATATCTTCGAGAACGTTATGGAGAACTCTCAAACATGTAGTTTGCCTCACGGTGTTTTTTTTTACCGTTAAAGTGAATGATAACATTATTAACTATTTAATACGCACATAAGTTTGAAAAATCAGAGGTGCGCGCTTGGGGTTCGAACTCGAGACCTCTGCTTGGCGCTTTAACGGTCTCCCACTGAGCTATCGAACAAAGTACATAAAAAGCTAAGTAAAGTACATTTATGGATATTGGCCTGAATTAGATCTGTCTAAATCCGAATAAAATCCGTCCAACGGTTTGATCAACAACACATTTATAATATTATTAGAAACATTATAATTCTATAACCTGCCGTTTAATCTTCATGCCAGAATACTTTCCAACGGCCTGAGAAACTCCAGCCACTATCAACCATACGAGACAAGCAACACAATATCAAACCTAAACCCTTTCCTCATTAAACCTCCTTCGAAACAAGCTCATAAACTAGACTATATTACTAGACTCACAGATTGGCTGGGTAGGCTGCCTGCGCCGGAACCGCTGTGACGTCATCTCGACGTCATTTCCGCACGCCATTACCCAATCGGATCGGGAAATAGTTCGGTACAGGTGGTTTTATTGTTGAAGTTTCGAATTATGACTGAAATTGCTTCAATGAATCCGTATTGTGATGGTATTAATGTTCAATTTCATGGCTGAGTCATTGGTCGCGGTTAAGCAATTTTCGGTGAGGTTAGGTAAGGGATTAAAATGTATATGTGCAGGGGAGAGACGGGATGGAAAGACCTAGAAGAATAATTTTTGATTAGATCAGATCAGATCAGTTCTAATGGCAGGCATTTGAGCCATAGCACTCTTTTCTATATGTTTTTAAAAGTAATATTTTCTTTATTTTTTTATTTACGCATACATTGAAATGAGTCTACTATACGGATTTTATCACGGTTATTGCAGTACAATGTTTAAGAATATAGATGGGACACGGAAATGTGCTCCCAGCGAGCACATTTCCGTGTTCCCGTGTATATGCATATTAGATCTACATTTTCGTGCTAAGTTTAGGTATCATGTCTTATTACATCGGATCTAAAACAATCGACTAAATATGTGTAATGCATATCTACCTATCTTTTGAATAATCTACAGGCGAGCACAGATGCTTACTATTACGGGACGTTAAGTTGTCATCTGACACACAATGATAACATGACATCTTAATTACAAATATATTATAGCATTATTACGCTCACTGATATTAAAAATCGTACACTATCGTTTTCTATCATATAAATGTATGGTGTCTCAGTGTGGACACTTTTTCGTGCGATCAAGACCGGTAATTTAAATCGTTGCATCCGTTATTTAGTCTGCTATACTTACAAAACGCTATAAAACCTATTACTAAAATTAAGTACTCCAATTTCAATAACTTAGAAAACTTGTAATATACCGCTTAATAAATTGGTTCGTAGAACACACTCGGCTGCCGACCCCAATCTCGCTCAAAAGGCGTGAACATTGCAAAATAACGCAGCTGGCTCGATTAGTTATAAATTAAAATATCTGAACCCCACCTAAAGCTATTTCCTATAGGCGAGGAGGTACCGGCCATTGGACTTGGTGTAAAAGAATTTTTGATGGTACGATTGGCGTTTTAACACGTGTCTGTCCCGTGGGTCTTTGGTTCAAATCCCGAGATAAGAAAAGTAAAAAAAATTTATACCAGCCCTGTTTTCAACAGTGGCTGGGCACGGGCCTCTCCTCAGTGAGAGAAGGGGTAGGTTAAATATTTTCTTCCTTTCTTACCTGGACTATAGAAAGAAAGAAAGAAAGAAATTTTTTCATCTTCGTCTCGGTGGCACGGTGCATTGTAAATATAACGTTCTTAAAATTAAAATGATAAAAATAGTAAAAATTAATATAGAACTATACGGTTGATAAAATATCTAACGCTCTTGGACTAGCAGTCAGCAAGCCCGGCGCAATTACATTCGCGTAAACGTAAGACAAATACTATTTCGACATATTCAGAAATATCATTTTAAGCAGCATTAGCCTCGCTCCCTACAACGCAGGATTAAAAGGCATAAGTGCCGAAATGTGTGTCTAATGCACCTCCTTGCTTACCCCTCCGGGGATAAAGCCGTGAGTCTATATAATAATATGCATATTTTCTGTTACAATATTTGCCCAAAGCTCCCGGTCTACTAGTCTGTATTCCCGGCGCGGTCGGTCGATTCGACCCGGATAGCAAATGAGATACTCGGCCGGAATGAAGAACAGGGTTAATTGGGACCTAGATATCGTGGTAATTACTGTTTGTTTGTGTTTTGTATTATAGCTTATTGTGATACTCGCCGTAAACATTATCTTACAGGGGTTATAATCCCGGATAATTAATACAAATATCTAATATTTATATTTGCGAAAACAACTCGGGTTTTCGTTGCGTTTTTGCTGCTAAACCGATGGGCCGATTTTGATGAAATTTGTTTTGTAGGACTGTTGTTATATTTAGACTTTGATTGCGCAGTAGTGAACGCGACTGCTGTGTTTAAGGTCTCGGGTTCGATTCACGGCTTGAGGAAAAAGTTATTACGTTTTTGTAACTCAAAATTCTCAATAGCAGAATAACAGTCTGGGATTGTGCTCTGTAGACGGCAAAAGGCTTGGCTTACCTTTACGAGGGACCTGAAACCACAGCTTTTTCTTTTTTTGCTCTTCAAAATGACCACTCTCCGCCTGATGGTAAGCGGCCATGTAGTCCAAGAGCAGTGGCCTCCACACCATCCTCATAGCACCTGAGGCGATGTTGAGGTTCCTACTTTGACGGCCTAAGAAAGTACTTTTTCACGCCCCGCTTATAGGATCCAGGATTGAAGGAAGAAGGAAACACGTGTCTTGGTATATAATTCCATGCCTTGATCGATCGGCAGATGTATGAGGACCTAAACTTGTTGGTGGACGCTCTTATCGACTCTACCGTGTAAGGATAGCATCTGAGCCCAGCATGCTTTATTCTGGATAGGAAAGGAGAGGGCGGGATAAGGTGGAGTAACTCTTCAGAGCATTCCCCGTGGTATATTCTGTAGAAACATATAATGAGGCAATGTCTCTACGGAGTTGCAGAGGTTCCAGTGAACTCGTGAGCTGGCGGAATGTGGGTGTGTCACACCTCTAGCCTACACTTTCAGCAGCGTGAGACTGTGTATGTATGTAAATGTTACTTTGGCCTACAGTTGGATATGTTGTTACTTTTATATATCAATTATAGCACATTTTATTTTTACTTTTAAAAGCTCTTAGATGTGAACTCAACGTACTTAAATCGCATATGAGAGTGCCCACACTAAGGAGAGTGAGCTCCGACTTCATATTTACATGACAGAGAAGGACAGTATAAAATTACAATATGAGTGAGCGTGATAATACTATATTTATAATTCAGATGTCATGCCCGCATTATATGTATGTCGGATGAAGACCCAACGTCTAGAAAAGTGGCCATATTTAAACGTAGGTCGCATGTATTTAAGTCTTTGATGAAACATTATATGTTAAATTTTCGTCAGCGACATGTTTCGCTTACACGTGTACGAAGCCTGCGGCGAAACCCAACTAGGTTTATGTAAAGGAAATGTGAAGAAATTATATTTAAAATAACAAAGGTTTTTTTATGCTGGATGTTGGGGACGTCAATTTAAAAAAATACCTATCACCTCTACCAGTCCAGTAAAACAAGTGGTGTGATTTCGATCCCCACACGAGACCACAATTTGTGTGATCCACAATTAATAGCTCCGGGTCTTTTTGTGTCCGTTGTTTGAATATCAATAATAATTTTGCGTACATCACTAATCTATATAGCAGACAAAACTTAACCTTTTCTCCTACAATTTTAAACCGTTTTTTTTTATATGCTATTGATGAGCTTCAAGGTGATCAATGAAAAAAAATGCAGTTCGTTTTTCCAACCTTGATTATGATTGATTTTCGACCACAGGACGAACCTAGTATGAATAAATGATTACGAATTCAAGTTTATGAAAACATTGGAATACAAAAGTTTATTCAAAAAAGAATATTCTTGAGTTTGCATTTGTCGTAGCATCTTAGTCACTTAAATTCAAATGGGAATGCAAAGTTGACGTTACGGCTGCAAACTATGTGGAATGTTATATGAATTTTCTTTTTCAATCATAAACAGTTGGGAAGATACAATGATACATGTTATAAGTTACTTCACGCTTGTGGTCTCTGGAGGGATCGCAGAAGCATATTGTTGTTATATTTTGTAAGCTCTAAGGGCGCGCGCAAACGGATTGTCACGTATCTTTTTGACATTGACACTGGTAAGATTCATAATTTAACATATAGGACCATATTGCCGTTTAACAGACTCAACTTTTATCCATGGCGCTACTAAATATAGGTATCGTGACAGTCAAACCTAACATTTCAACGGTCCGGGCAGCCAAACCTCATATCACACGTGAAGTTCGAAAAAAAAGAAAATGATCCTATAGATAATGCTTATGTGTGTTAACAGGTATTATCTATAGATATTGTATACATACATATATGTACATATATGAAAGCATACCTCCGAACTTACTATAGCGTAGATACTAGAGATAGAGACACCAGTAAAATATATTTAAAAGGGTTCTAAGGTCTCTACGAGCCTCTCACTAGGCTGTCGCTGATCTATACTAATATTATAAAGATAAAATATTTTATTTTTGTTTGTTTGTAAGGATTTCAAAAACAAATCAACCGACTTAAAAAAAAATGTACCATTAGAAAGCTATATTATCATATAGTAGGTACATGGTTATTATGGCTATATTTTATTTTAAAAAGGCACTGTTACTAACGTAACCTAACGTATATTTACGCAAGCGAAGCCGCGGACAAAATATAGTTCTAAATAAAAGTGATTAAAATAATGGTCATAACTTCTTAAAGCTGTAAGAATATCGAATGTCCCGACCTAAACGGCAAGCACCGAACCCTTAACTAGTTTATTAGTAAGGAGTTTTTCCACCGCTGCCGCACCCCTGCCGACTGACGCGTTATAATCGAATGTTGACGCCGCCAATCGTCGCCAAAGTCAATATGTGATCAACTAATCAAATTGTTTCACGATTAACTTGTGATTTAAATATCATTCAGTTTTGACTATTTTGTTATCGCTTTGATGTTTATTTTGGATTTTTTGTTAGTCGTTGGTTTTATGGAGTTCACACAAAAAAAATAAGGTTCAGTATTGCCTAACCAACTTGTACTATTAGGGCTTCTACTGCTAGAAAAGCGGGTTCCGTACGGATATTTTGCGAGGGACTTTACAAACATTCTTCTTCTTCTTCTTTGCGTGTGGTTAGTGGCCAACCTGTTGTCAAGAGATATTCAAACCGCCCGTAGGCCTCTGACATGGCTTAACGACTGCTGTCAATTTGACAACAACCGGGACCGACTTTGTACGTGCCCTCCGAAGCACGGAGACGCTCAGATGAAATACCACTAAGCGGTCACCCATCTATAGACTGACCGCACCCAACGTTGCTTAACCTCGCTAATCGTTTACCGATCAGTGAGTGCAACTAGCTATGAGCGCCTCAAAAATTACAAACATTGAATCAACTGAAACAGAGAACACCCAGACACGGAACAACTGTTTGTGGATGACACAACATTTTCGTTCCGTTTGGGCCCGACCCGACCAAAAATTTTGTCTGAGCTGACCTAGGTCTTGGGTGTCCAGTAATTTTATTTTCTGTAAAGAAGGTCTCAGTAGCAACATGTATGAAACTGGGTCCAGTAGACGTCAATAGACTCACTTCCAATGACGTGGGACCTAAAATCATAGCTGGCAAAATATGGGTGTAATACACCTCTATAATTATCATATTGATAAACGGAATTGCAGCTTAGTAAGCTGATGCAAGTAGCTTACAAAATCCATAATCTATGCGGACGACAGTATAGGTATATCATTTTTCCAACAGTCAAATAGCCTATTCTTACCGCAAGAAGCTAATCGTTTAAACAAACTCCGCAAAATTAAAACAATGACAATGAAAAGATAAAGTTTATATTGTTTTCTCTTATAGTAATCATCGTTCTGGCGTTTGACCAAATGGGCTGGGGAGCGGCGACGCCGCCCGCCTAATGTACTTAACGCAGTAATTGTTATATCTTTTAAAGTAATTTCTGATTCGAAACAATTCCACCATTTCGAAAAAGGAAGCTTCTTTTTAATATTTAACGGTCTAATATTCAAAAGTTTTCGGATTATATGTTAGGTGTTGCCATTACAAGATTATAAGTTGCCATGTTTTGGGTATGATGTTGCCGTATTTTAGGGTAGTTATAAATGAAATTGTAAACCATTGCGATCGCGAATTTATGTTCGATTCCCGGATATGGGCAAAATGTGAACAGTGTTTTTAGTGGCATTTCTTTCTTAGATTTATGAAAATCAAACGACCGACAGACTGGAATGCAGAGGGTCTCGGGTTCGAACCCACGTCGCGCACCTCTGACCTTCGGAAGTTATATGACTTTTCGAAATCATGTGCGTATTGATTGACAATTATCGCCTGCTCCGTGCCTTGGAGAGCACGTTAAGCCGTTGGTCCCGGCTGCCATGAACATCTATGGCAGTCGTTATTGGGAAAGTCAGTACTCTCTAATATCCTGACACTGGTCTAGCCTTAGGGTATTGTTAGCCTTCGGGTTTCGGAGGTCAGGTGACAGCCGCTCCGTGTAAAAACTGATATCCAGTCAAATCCGGTTAGACTAGAAAAGCCGACCCCAATTGACTTGGGAATAATAAAGGCTAAGGGAGAATAAGATGTAAGATTTTTTATATGTTAAGTTTATTCTTGTTTTAAATAATGTATTGTGTTAGTTGATTAAGTGCTACCGTCCCTACACATTAATGGTGCATGATGTGACATCTTAAAAAGTTGTACATTAAATGTTAGTATTAGTATTTCTTTTGTTAGAAGAAGCATTAATTATAATAATAATAATATAATAATTGTTTATTTAGTTTAATTTAATAACTACTGGATGTCCAAGTTAATAAAAAAATTACAACTAGGGATAATTTCTGTGTCACAGGGGACCTTTTCAAACAACAAACACAAAGAACAGTCTCGTCTCGGCACAACCATCTGTGGACCACACATTTTTATCCCGTGTGGGACTCGAACTCACAACACTCGGCGCAGTGCCAGCGGCGAGGCGACAACTTAAACCATTACGCAATTATTCCAGCCCAGTACTTTCTAAACACCACACTTATGGATTACACAAATAATAGTACCGATGAGATTAGAACTCTCTTCTCTATCGTTGCAAGGAACGATGTTCCAATATTCTAGAACATTCTGTTTGACACAAGACAGATATAGGCCAACCGAGTTACGTATTAGTCGTGTTGATTCAAACGCAAGATTCGATTTGCAATCTCTCATAATTCGCGCCTAAGTTGGCTTGTTAGTCAGTCGGAACCAGTTCAATCTAGTCACAACTAGTAATAACCAATCGTATATGAGATGAAATAAGATCGATATTGCTTTGAAACGGTTTAAATAGACATTTGTTGGTAGTTGCAGTTTATTGATTTCGCTGTATTTTCTTTTGATACATAGCGCTGTTCATTTTGTTGTATTTCGCACTGAACGGGTTGTGATTGCAATCTGTTTCGTTCTTACGTACACCATTAAATAAGGATAGAAGATGTCTAGGACGTTAATACATATTTTAGTATAATGCTAACTAATATTATAAATGGGAATGTGAGTTTGTTTTCACGCCTTTACTCGACAGATAATCATGATATTTCGCATACACGTTGTCAGAAAAGGACATCAGGTAAAGGTACATCTGGGAAAAAGTGCTGTTCACGAGGTATCGAGGGATCGCGAGTTGTACATAAGTATGAGCTGTTTTTATGCTGTCCAACTGCTAATACCTAGTCGCACGGGCTTCATATCGGTATGAGAGTTGTTAGGCACAACACAGACAGACCATGTAAATCTCCAAAACATTTCGAAAAACGACATTTCAGAGATTTTATAGCTTATTGGTCGTTTCGCACGAATCTGTTCGAACGAATTGTGTGATACGACACTTTTTATAAATAATGTTTTTTGATGTGTGAATGACTGTTGTCAAATGATTGTCTTTCTTATGGTGAAAGAATGATTAAAATCGAGCCAGTAGTTTCAGTGTTTACAAACAAACTAACTAATGCATACATACATGACACATAGATACACGCCTGTTTCTCAGAAGGGAAGGCAGAGACTATGGATTTTCATTTGCTACGATCCTGACAAACTTCTCTGGTTTCATTCAATTTCTTCACATTCCTCATACACGCTCGCCAATTTAAGGTGCTCTTAACCTGGCATTTGTCCAGAACGCCTCCGATCTGATCGAGAAACGTTCGCCTAGGTCTTCCTCTTGCGTTCGGTGGAGGCCATTCGCCCGGTTCTCCGGGGGTGGATAGGGCGGCGATTCGGGTCGCTGACCTTCCGATTGGTGCAGGTGCTTTCCCGGCAAGGATACTTCGGAAAGTATTTGCATCAGATCGCGAGACGGGAGGCGACCCCGGCCTGCTATGAGTGTGGGGCGTCGGAAGATACGGCGCTCCACACGCTGGAGGTGTGTGCTGCGTGGGGACCGCAGCGGCACTTGCTTTCGGCTATAATAGACGGGGATCTCTCCCTGCCGAGTGTGATCAACGCCATGCTCGGCGGCGAGAGGTCGTGGCAGGCAGGCGTGTCATTGCGCTGAAGGAGACCGCGGAGAGGGTCAGGGCGATCAATCTCCTCGCTGACCCTCTCCGGCGCAGACGGACGGGGGCGAGGAGGAGGCGATTTGCCCGTCTTCTCGCTCCTGTATAATGGGGTCACTGGTACAGAGTCGGAAGACTCTCTACCGGCTTGCACGGACCCACACGTCTGGGGGATGGCCTGGCGAGCAAGGGCACCCCTCCACAGGTGCTGAGGCCCGGTCACCATCAGCCGGGCCAACCGCCGGGGCCGGATGGTGATTGCTGACGCGACCCCATTCTGCCCCACCCCGTCGGCGGAGGGACTGCTCACCCCAGGTTTTTAGACTGTATACCGAACCCCTTTAGGGGCGAAGAGTCTCACATAACAGCCCCCCCCCCCCCGGGGAGGGAGTATCCATAAAGGATATTCCTGGGTCAAAAAAAAAATTCTTTCTCTTGCGACTCTTCCATTCACACTAGTGCTTCCTCTTAATAATATTAGTATAAATATAGATAAAATTTCAAGATATGTTATTCAGAGATAATATTTATATGTAATTATTCGAATTACAAGTTAACCTAACTATATTTTTAAGTCTGCAATGTAGTATGGAGTTTAGTCATCAATTTATTGAATAAAAGAAATCATCTCCCCTTATTTTTATAATAATAAAAGCTTAATGAAAGCAAGCATGAGTGCCCACATATAATTCTAACGGGAACACAAAGCGCACAGAGGGGTAGGCAGAAATAATAAAAATAATAAAAATTGTGGGTAGACAAAAAACTTGCTGATTCTTTTCATTGTTGTCTATGAATTTTGATTTTAGTTGTTAGAAGATGAGTGCTTTTGCTTGTGACAGTTTGTGATTGACAATTATTTTTCTGTACTCTTTTATATTTATTTCGTTAAGATATAGACTGCTTTGTAAAAGCTTTGACATAGTATTTGCGTGTGATCTTGAGCATGGTTTGATTCCGAGATTGTGCAAAGTGTATAACGGCTTTCTTTTAGCAGTTTTTGACTGGCAACACAGATAAATTATTATTGCCACTGTTTTCTCACTTATGTTATATATTGAGAAGGCAAATTTCGTGACAAAATGAAGGCAATTGGTATTACTCTGACCGACCCCTGAATCGAAACTAGGATCTCACGGTCATGATGGTTAAACCTATGCCAATGCATCGAAAAAGGTTATTACACGGTTTTAGAATTTGCAGTCAGTTCACTTCGGAACTGTAAAATCCTAAAATACAGTGTGGAAAGACCACAAAATATTTTTTATGCATTTTTCGAACCATTATTTTTGATTTACAATGTGTTTTTCGATTCGCGTAAAGATAAATTGTTGTTTATTGTGCGCGGTGTTGCGGGTTCAGTGCTCGGCTACACTATTAAAAAACCGTTGACTGTCTCGGTACATTGGGGATACTTTAAAATACTATTTGACATGACTACTGACTGGATGGCGTAGTGGATTAAGGGATCGCCTCACCACTGCTACTGCGCCGAGTGTTGTGGGTTCTAATCCCATAAGGGACAAAAATTGTGAGATCCACAAAAGGTTTTCCCGAGTCTGGATGTTCTTTGTGTCCGTTGTTTGTATATTTGTAAAGTACCCCGCGATTCAGGAATTATTCCGAGACCGGGCGTTGTCTTTACAAAATTAATTTTAAAATTATTAAAATGAGTCTAAAGGATTCTTTAAATCAACGTCGTTTGTCTAATATTTGTATATCCGCTTATTTCAGTATCACGTAAAAACTAGTAAACAAATTTGGATGTAACTTTAGTGCCTAGTACCGGTAACATTTGACTTGGTAGTCTTTTGGTGACTTTTAATCATCAATTCTCTGCAGTCAAAATCATCTTAGTATATGTTTTTTAATAATTAAAATCAAGTAAAAACATTAGTTTCGATCATAGAGTATCCTAACTAATATTATAAATGCGAATGTGAGTTTGTTACGCTTTCACGACTTAACTACTCGACCGATTAACATGATATTTCGCGTACACATTGTCAGGGAACAGAAAAGGACATAAGCTACCTTTCATCCAGAAAAAATACTGTTACTAAACTATATTTACGCGAGCGAAACCGCAGACAAAATCTAGTACAATTATAACAGTTTGGTAGTGGTATGAAATACCTTTACTGGTGTATGTACAACACTTAAAATTACAAATAAATACGATTTATAAATGATAAACAAGTGAGAAACGGCAACGAATTGCCATAAATCTCAAAGTTCGAAAAAATGGTACCACGTGACATTGAGGTCAGACGTCAAAGGTCATAGTCATTTCGGGGGTATATCGACTATGCTGAGTTAAATGGCGCTAACCGCGAGTCTCTAGCTCTTACGGTTCTTGAGTTGAACGTTGTATAATAGACGGACGGACAAAGCTGTTGTATAAGAGATTTTCGAACTCTAAAACAACAACTTCTTCAAAATCCAATAACCGCAGAACCAAAACAATAATTACAGACCTGCAGCTCATTTCACATTATTGAACATTACCTGCACAGCCCAGAGCGCAAGTCTTGCTGACAGCTCAATTTGTTTACACACAATAGCCGCTCGTATTTAGCGGCACACTGTGTGCCGTAGTTGAGCTAATTTTGATTGCAGTTCAGTTTACCCCCGCTGCTGTGTGGTTGGAACGCCTCAAAGTGCCTCGCAAGCTATACTCAGCGTTTCGACTTTCAGTAAACAGAATTGACAATGAATTCAACGATCAAATATCGTTTTCGTTGTATAATCCTGGATAAACGTTTCTGTTACAGAATTCTCGGTAACAGAACGGACTTAGTTTGCCAGGTAAACGGTAATATGCTAGCTATTATGTGGGACCAAAATTTATAGGTGGTGAAATGTGAGTAATATATTTCAATATTATTTTATTTTTATTTTTATTATTGTTAATGAAGACAACTGCGACAGCGCGAGGGACTTTACAAACATTCAAACAACTAAGCCAAGGAGAGCCGATAGATGACGTTACGATCGGGTTGTAAACCAACGTTTGGGCAGGACAACGTTTGTCGGACCCGCCAGTTTATATAAAAAAATATAGATTATTTTTTATTTAGAATAAGCTTTTGCCTGCGACTTCCTACGCTTGGAATGTAAAAGTAGATAATTTATCAATAATTGGCTTCTAGGCGGCGTATCACCTTTATTTAGACCTCCAGCAATACAACTATAAAAACTCCTTTAAATTTCATGCAGTAGTTTTAGAGTAATGCGCGTACAAACATACAGACAGATAGACCAAGAATATGAATAAAATAACTGACTTGCCCAGTAACATTTGCGAAAAGCAAACACTGGTTTTAATTAATTGTTTGAACAATAAATTTGGTCTGCTTGGCAGTAACCTTAGATTATGCCCGCTTGCAATAATAATGTCCTCCAGACCGAATTTCGATCACGGCGGCCAATCTTAACGGAGACTGGCCATCTGCATAGGAGATGTTATGGTGCACAAGTGTGTGCGCAAACACAAGTGCACTCTCTGTTCCCTAACCCTCATGACCGAAGAGAGATCAGGCGCAGGACCAACGGCTTTACGTGCTTTCCGAGGCATCGAGGTGTCTAACACCGCCAACTTTCTAACTCCGGGCTCGTAATGAGATTTCTTAACAGAAAACCCAATAACTTTTTGTTGACCTGACCCGGTATTCGAACCCGAGACCTTATTGCAATACAAGTAGCATTGCCTAAAATCTGTTTCCCTTAAAAAATCAATTCACTGCGTCGCGTTGCAGCAATTTATATTTTTACATAAAACCACTAAACCGATTTGTATAAATATAAATAGGGTGATGCCTATGTTTCATTTTTAATTATTTTTCATACAAGAATAAATAACAATCAAAAGAAATCTTTTTGTCCAAACAGTATCTGAATTGGTTGTAGAATAAGGGAGTAATTAATATTTTATTGAGCAGCGATAGCTCAGTGGGGAGATCAACAGACTGCAATGCGGAAGGTCTCGGGTTCGAACCCACGTCGCGCACCTCTGACTATCGGAAGTTATATGACTTTTCGAAATTGTTTGCGTATTGATTGACAATTATCGCCTGCTCCGTGCCTCGGAGAGCACGTTAAACCGTCGGTTCCGGCTGCCATGAACATCTATGGCAGTCGTTATTGGGGAGTATCAACACAAAAGATCCCACTGGGTCGAAGTGTCGCCGGTCTGCACTGACTGGCCCCCACATAAGATACATACAATTAATATATTAAATTTGGATATAAGAAAAGTGGGGCTGTAGTGGGGACGACCTCGATGACGTAGTGGTTAGTGTAACCGACTGCCACGCTTGAGGTCGCGGGTTCGATTCCCGCACAAGTCAAACATTTGTGTGCATGAACATGGATGTTTGTCTTGGTCTGGGTGTTTCTATATATAATATGTATGTATTTACAAAAAAAAAAGTATATATGTATGTGTATCCATTGTCTAGTACCCATAGTACAAGCTCTGCTTAGTTTGGGCTAGATGGTGTTGTGTGTATGTGGTAGAATATTATTATAATATTATTATATTATTTCGCCATCTTCCTCGGACAGTTGCATTTGAACAGCGGTCACGTCACAGTTTGTATCGTGCATCCTTTTCTGCCGTTTGACAATTACCCTTACTGCCAGATTTGAAACTGTATCTTATTTATTTATGAGTAAATTTCAAAAATAGTTATAATTATTTTAATATTATATACTGCGTTATTAAGTTTGAGTAATGTAACTATATGACATAAATTAGAAAAATGGGGATCAACTACCATACATGGAAATATGACAGGTGCTTAAAAGAAAACGCAAACGTTCCAGGTCACCAGTGTCATTTTAATTAGAAAGTTCTCGAATAATTCCACAGACACAATATCCAATCAATATCGATATCCTTTAATCTAAATATTTAAGAACTGACTGAATATTAATATCGGCCATTAGTCTTGCTGAATGTAATCTAAATTTATGTCTATTGTCTCTCCAGTTGTTGTCTTAGGGTCAAGTTACAAGGATCGACCACAATTAATTGTCTTGCAATTATGACATAGACTAGCGACCCGCCCGGGCTACGTACGGGTAACCTTAACAAATTCCTAAACCTTCCTCATGAATCACTTTGTCTATTGGCGAAAACCGCATGAAAATCCATTTAGTAGTTTTAGAGTTCATCGCAAACAGACAGACGGACAGACATAGAGACGCGGCGGGGGACTTTATTTTATAATATGTAGTGATGATGTAGTGATGATGTAGTGATGGCATGGATGGCGTAGTGGTTTAAGTGGGCGACGCGCCGAGTGTTTTAGGTTCGAACCACACACGGGACAATAATTTATGTGGTCCATAAAGAGTTGTTCCGAGTCTGGGTGTTCTTTGTGTTCGTTGTTTGAATGTTTCTAAAGTCGCCCGCGGCACAGGAATTATTCATAGTGCGGGTTGTCTAGTCTAGTTGTAAGTTAAAGTAGATCCCCGGCCTGCCATGACTGTGGGGCGCCGGAAGACTCGACCCTCCACACGCTGGTGGCGTGTGCTGTATGGGGACCGCAGCGGCACTCGCTTTCAGCCATAATAGGCGGGGATCTCTCTCTGCCGAGTGTGATCAACGCCATGCTCGACGGCGAGAGGTCGTGGCAGGCAGTGGTCTCCTTCTGCGAGGCTGTCATGGCGCAGAAGGAGACCGCGGAGAGGGTCAGCGAGGAGATTTCCTCGCTGACCCTCTCCGGCGCAGACGGACGGGAGCGAGGAGTAGGCGATTTGCCCACCTTCTCGCTCCTATATAGTGGGGTCACTGGTTCAGAGTCGGGGAACTCTTTACCGGGTTGCACGGCCCCACACGTCTAGGGGGTGGCCTTGGTGAGCAAGGGCACCCCTCCACAGGTGCTGAGGCCCGGTTACCATCAGCCGGGCCAACCGCCGGGGCGGGATGGTGATTGCTGACGCGACCCCATCCCACCCCACCCCGTCGGCGGAGGGACTGCTTACCCCAGGTTTTAAGTGTGTATACCGACCTCCTTCAGGGGCGGAGAGTCTCACATAACCGCCTTTCCCTCCCCCGGGGGAGAGGGTATCCATAAAGGATTTCCCTGGGTAAAAACAAAAAAAAAAAGTTAGTTTTGTACCAATGACTGCACGGATGGCGTAGTGGTTTGTGGTCGCCTCGCCGCTGCTACTACGTCAAGTATTGTGTATGCGACTGCTGTGCATGACGTCTCGAAATTCAATCCCGGGTCGGGCCAACATAAAGTTATTGGGATTCATTGGAAAAGAAATTCTTAATACCATTTCGGAGTTCTACCGACCGCGTGTAGTCCTAAGTATTAATCGTGCGATTAGACCAACCAACTTCAATAATTGTATTTTTTTGTAAGGTAAGTATAAGTCACGGTTATTAGTATTTTTCAATGAACCCTGTATGTAACATTCAACAAACATGAATTCTGTAAACATACGAAACCAACCAAAGCGTAATTTCGCAAACATTAAATGACACATAGCCATTTCGTTTATTATGGCAGATAGTCACAATATTAATTGTATGTGTGCAGTGCAAATGTAACTGGTAGGCACGCATTAATACCGATATACATGCATGTTTAACGCGGTCGTCTAGACGACACGGGAGTTTTCATAGCCAGTGGCGACGATCCAAACTGACGAGGGGAGAACCACTGGGGATGTTTTGAATGCTCTGAATTTATATTGAAGTATTTTTATAGTTTGTAAATATCTTATGAGTGCTATATATGCCTGTGTTCGAAAACATGGTGTATTTTCATGCAAAGTTCTTTCTATATGCGGTCAGCGGTTTAAGAATGATTGAGTAACAAATATGTAAACATTAATTTACATATTGTATATTTACAAACGTATTAAAAAAGATAACATAATAATAAAAATATTAAGTAATTATAACATGTTTTAGGCGTCGTAGAATTCATCAGCATCGCTGTCAACTGGTAACGTGCCCAGAAGACCTGAGAACCTTGTATGGCAATGCCGATTCTTTGGGCCAAGAAAAGACCAGCCTTCTGATCACGCGAAGCGTCGATTAGGCGTTTTAAGATCTCTCTGTACAAAATACGAGCGCTCGGACCCCATGAGCGTAAGGTTTCCACCCCAAACGACTCAAAAATGTAATTTCCAACTAAATTACTATATTTGCGCCGTTTGAGGGTTTCCGCGGTTGCAGCAGCAACGCCGGCACATCTCGAGGTGCTTGGAAGATGTGATGGCGCAAGGGTGTCAGCGCACGTTGCGCCCTACCGCAAAGGCTTGCCCATCTTCCAAAGCTACAATGAGATTCCGTCCGGTCTCTTCCCAGCGTACCAAGACATTAACTTACATTTATACATTATTATTAATATTTGTTTCTCTTTCACGGGTATTTTCCTAATGCGTTAAGAAAACCCGGCCCTTTGGGAGGCTTACACGGGGACATAGGTCCAACATGCAGAGGTCTTTCGAGAGTTTTAATTTGTGAGATGGGACACTTACCGAGACACTAGCCACGACAAGTGTAGGAGACTATTGCTACATATGGAACCTAATAAATCTGGGCTATATGGATGGGTATTTGATAGGCTGGTTTAATGAAAACTATAGATAAAAAACCGGCGCCTGCCTGATATACAGTTTCAGTACAAAGTCGAAATGGCAAACGGTGACTCGCCAACTCACTAGACGGGCCCCCTGAATAGCCACCATAGGCATACAAACCATAAAGGTATTATTATTATTATCATTTATGGCGGATGCAACCAGATGCAACCCACTACACTCATCGCAGTGTCAGTGGCGAGACGACCACTTAAACCACTACGCCATCCGTACTGTCATTTTTATTTCAGAAATTGACAGGTTAATATATAAATGTAAGTTAATGGCTGTTCCGAGTCTGGGTGTTCTTTATGTCCATTAACTGAATGTTTGTAAATAACACAGGAATTTTCCGTTGTCTTTTAAAAACTAAAATCTAAAACCTATTATGGTAAATAGTTTATTCGAATGTTATATACGTTGAAATTAAACTGCTATGTACGGATTTTGAAGCGGCTTATTTTAGAAACACCACTTTTAACTATTTCCCTGACTATTGTCATAATAGGACTGTTTCTGAAACCATGGCTTCTAAAAAGCAACCGAGAAGTCGGGGTCAGTTTAAATATAGAAATGTAAAAGTTTCTAAATATGTATGTACATATGTATGGATTATTATCATCAAATCGCATCAATAGCTTAGTGGAAGACCGTTGGATTTCCACGCAGAGGTCTCGAGTTACCTTATAATGATTCTAAAAGTTCTCTAAACTTTAGCTAATTTTTACCAAGAGCTTCTTACGTATTTAAACTCAGTTGATAATCCTAACTAACATTATAAAAGCGAATGTTAGTTTGTTTGTTTGTTACGCTTTAATATATCGAGCACTCATTGTAAAATTTTACATACACGTTTTCAGGTATACAGAAAATAACATAGGATACCATTTATCTTGGAAAAATACTGTTCCCGAAGGATATCAATTTATTGACAAAATCTACATTAAAGCGAGTGAAGCCGCGGGCATAATATAGTATTCTAATAAAAACCATTATAGTTATATATTTGTTGCAATAGGTACATTTCCTCTTACAGTATACATTTATGATGTATACTGTAAGAGGAAATGTCACTTATTCTCGAAATATAAGTCAAGACCAGACATTTATTTAAAACAGTACTATGATAACATTGTATGCTGTTTTCTGTAGGCCATCTCACTAGAGAAGACTACTGCAAGATGCCTCCGTAACTCAGAATAGTAAAAGCGATGGCTGTGCATGATGTTTTCGATACGATTCCCGAGTCAGGCAAAATGTTATTGGATTTTTCTGTCTAGAACATACGGACATTGGATCTATGCCTGATTGACGACAATAGACTTATTACGCATATTACTTTATACCTAAATTAATAGCTGTGTCCTGACATTGCTGAAGTCCATTAGGTTCATTCCATCAGATGGGCCGCTTGCTCGTCTGCCACCAATGGCAATAAAAAAAAACCTCTACCTACCCCGTTCTGACATATACGGGTAAGACTATGTTTGTATGTGAGTAAAATATATAATGACTGTAGTGACTGTCATACACACAGACTGACTAAAAATAACCGATCCAGTCATTAATTATTTCTTAAACGCTAGTCAGAAAAATATTCGGCTTGATAAAACTTACCAAACAAAGAATACACAGTTGCTCAATATTTTCATTAATAATGTTCACAGTAGTCGATATTTTGTAGTAAATTAAAGGCTAACGAGGTCTGAAGGTGTCGGGTCCAATAAATGTTGAAATATTGCGCTCCTAAGAGATTACGGAGTCTTATGGGCCCCGCGGTGCAACTGGGACCTTGGTATCATTAAACGAATTGAGAAAATTATGATAGATACATTAATTATATTATGTATTTATACACCGACAGTCTAGTAGTCGGTTGGACCGCATTGCAGGGGTCTCAAGTTCGATTTCAAGGCACGCACCCGTAACATTTTTTATTTTTGTACATCTATTTGTATAAAACACGGCGTAAAAGATGTTACGGTATAATATTGATTAAACATGTTTTGTTAACACGTATAGCAGGCAAAATTTAAAAATTACGAAATTTCTTTGTTACTAAGCATTTAATTTGTAAAAAATAATTTATATAAGTAATAATAATTATTAACATTTAGCCATTTATGTAATTTTATTTTAGACATACTAGAAGTTTAAGTTATTAGGTAGTTAATTAAATATGCGAACACATTTTAAGACCTAACCTACGATTGATATTTGTTTTAGAATTCTAGATATACATGTGTAGTGTTGTGCTGACTTTTTTATATGTATTACTATATTGCGCTCGCTGCTAAGCTTGCGTAAATGTAGATTTCAAGAGCAGTGGCCTCCACAGCATCCTCATAGCAGCTGAGGCGATGTTGAGATCTCTATTTTGACGGCATGAGTAGGTGCTTTTTCGCGCCCCGCTTAAAGGACCCAGGATTGAAGGAAGAAGCAAACACGTGCCTCTACATTATGTCTTAACATACTCCATGCCAAATACTTATCAAATTTCCTTCTGCTAAAACCAAGAGAGGTACCAACTAACTGCTAAAACATATAATAGCCTCACCTAGCAACTACTCCCCAGCTGAAACGAAACGTTCATGTAAACTCATTACGATGTTTCTTTGTATCCCTAATGAGAATTGTAAAAGCCAGCCATTCTATTTAGTTTTCAAATTACGTTTAATTTCATATTTATTAGTACAAAACAAAGGTAAAATATTTCTTAGTATTGTGGTTTGTTACTAAATTGACCGTGGCTTTTACATTAGAACTTATTTTTAAACTATATTGCTAGGTACAGCTTGAGGGTATGTGTCTACGTCTAGACTAATATTATAAACAGATAAGTAATATTATAAAGAAAAAGATTTGTAATATGTTTGTAATGAATAAACTTTAAAATTACTTCACCATAAGGAAGGTGCTTTATCCAGAACTAACATTCTAATTTTATATGCGAATGGAGTTTCTTTCTTTGTTTCGCTTTCACGCCCTAACTACTCCACCGATCATCAAGCAAATTCGTATACAGTTGTCAGGAGAACAGAAAAAGACAAAGGGTACCATTCATCTAGAAATATGTACTGTTACTAACCGCATGCAAAATCTAGTAATATTACAAAGAGAAAAGATTTGTAAACTGTTTGTAGTGAATTAACTTAGAAATTACTGTACCAATTTTCATTATTTCACCATTAGATAGGTTCTTTACCCAGACGTAACTTTGGCTATAGGAGAAATCATTAACGTTGGTCAATCTGCGGGCGACAGATAGTATAATTATAAAATATATTTTAGTAAAATACATATTTGCGAAAAGCATCCGTTCATTTATCAATGCGTTCAAACGTATTGTATGAAACTGGGCACACGGATAGACTAAGTCTTGATAATAATAAAAATATGGATACATACATATGGGGTATAATTATCATATGGACATAATTATGGGGCATAATACCCGATATGCTTTTCTTTGAGATTAGCTTGCTGTCTTTTCTATACTAAATAGCTTGATAGACCTCAACCCATCAATACATCAATCAAATAACAAATTACAATCGCCACAAAAATAATTAAGCAACACCGCCATCCAAAAACATTAACGCGTAGTGAAGTGAAATATTTATCTCAATAAGCCCGGGATTATATGCGGCGTCACGCAGTGGCACGGGATTAGTCCGGGACTCGGGCCGTATACGGGACCGTTATCTTGGAGACAAATTATTAGTGTTTGTCCAGGACTCGGGCATTTGTGTTTAATTTGAGAATTAGTGCGTCATTTATTTATTTACGACAAGTTTGGGGTTTCTTGCTTGATTGTTATGTCTGTTTTAGTATACGTACTAGTTTGCGCCCCGGGCTCCGTGTATGTTAATAATAGCTCCGTCTAGTGATGTTTTTATGCGAGAACTTTTCGTTTCTAAGGTTGTGGACGGGGGTAATAAATATGACTGCTGTAAAATGAGGATTCACAAGGTTTGATTTCAGAGTTGTTTGTATTTTTCTGTTTAGAATTTATTGGTAGCACGGTGACTGGAACTGTATCCGGTTGACGTCAAATAGGTTGCTCACTCCATATTCCATTACATCTAAAGCCATAGCTGTCACAAATAATTCGTTTGCTTTGGAGACATAGGCCTGAGTGTATGCATGTACGCATCCTTTAAACATTTTAGTCACTAAATATATTGACTTTGACAAGTCCGATAAATACTATGATCGAGTTAGTAATTATTTAAAAATAATAAAAAGGTACTAATTTAAAATTGGCTTGAAATATATTTAGCAACGCTCAACAAATTATTTAAAAAAGAAGCCAGTTCGAGGTGTAGAGCTCTCATGACTGAGACTCTCATGGCTACTCTTTTAAATAGCCAATTTTCATTTACAATATTTCACTTAATAATTCATTTAATAGACTGTGGGTGAGAGCAGTTCAGTTAGAAATGCGATACTACATATAAATCTGCTATATAGGTAAATACTTAAGATCAGATATAGCGGTTTTGTGGTCGCATGGTCGACGGTCGCCAGGCTGTCGCACCATGTCCTAGTATCGCCATCGCCTGGTTTGAAACTTTTACCTTCACTTACAATTTTCTAAGTCAGAACCGTTATTTAGAACTAGCGTTTGCATTCGACTTTTCCGTGTTTGCCTGTAGTTTTATTTTCGTATATCAATATAAAAGAATCGATAGGTCGCGGGTTCGAACCCACGCTACCGAGGTGAACTCACTACAAGCATTCTAGCGTAGTTGGAGATGTTATCAAAAATGGTAGTAATTTGTAAATAAACTTGCTAGTAATCCATAAAAAAATGTACCTAATTTTTTAAAAATATGTCATATCGCCGGATGTTCTGAGCAGAATTGGCTTAGATGAAGCTTGGCTACGTTTTTAGGTCTAAAGATTGCTACTATATTGTAAAAAAGTGCATCAAATCCTGTTCAGTGATTTTAGCGTGACGTTGGAACCAATAGACTGGCGAAAATACTAAAATCCATTTCGTTTCAGACTTTAATAGTCAATTATAATCAGGATATATCTATACATGTTCAATGCATAAGCCTAACTCTATAAAAGAAACAGATTAACAGTTTTAAAGGTGTTCTATCCTCTTCCAACTACAATGCAAGAAAGAGAAATGGCATGATGAAAATGAATCGACACTATTACGGAGGAAGGAAGGCTCTTGTCTCCTGCGGTTATCCCTTTATCTCGATAATCTCTCAATCTTAGAGGAGGAAGTGCCAGAATCCATATTAATATCGAACGGAACGCTAAAATCTTGACGATATTACAGCTTCTAATAAAAGATGCTGTATTCTTATAAGAAACTGGATTAGGCTGTAAGAAAATACGGCGAGAAGTAAATTTTCATGATTTATTTCAGAAATATGTAATATGTATTCCAGTGGAGAGCCATTTTTTTAAGTTTCTTTTTTATATGTATCTAATACTCGCTGACCGCTGCCGTATGTTCCTTGCTATCATTACCATTTCTTTGCTTACGTCCCGTTTTTAATACCTGTATACTTTCATACTGTGCCGCAGGGGACTTTACAAACATTTAAACTACGGACACGAATAACACTTAACCTCTGGTATGCCGGAACGTGGATCTGCGCGAGACACAATGCTTTTTCTATTATGTCTGGTATTCGGGCATACAAGAGGTTAATCTAGGAACAACCATTTGTGGATGACAAAAATGTTTGTCCCCAATGGAGATCGAATCCACTACAATCGGCGCATCCGTTCATCGGTCATCCATCGGTGTATCCGTGAAGTCTGAACTTTACTGCGATGAAAGAAAATTACATTTCTTTCTTGTTACTTTTCGTTCATGCTATATTTAATTCCTAAATATCTAACTAACGCTTTCTTTTTTAATTATTTTCCCCTGATGTCGGTACTCCATCTTTAATTATTTTTCCTCCGACACTTTAAAACAGTAATAAAGTTGATGTAGTTGTTAAACTGGTTGCCTCACCACTGTTAACATCAATTGTTATAAGTTCGAATTCTACATGTATTTGAATAAAGGGCACAGAGTACACTCAGACCCGGCAGAACCATTTGTGGATCACACAATTGTTCTCACGTGGATTCGAACTTATACGTAACACTCGGTGTTGGCATCGTCGAAACGACCACTTAAACAACCAAATCCGAATTACAGTTGATCTAAAATGCTATTGCACAGTAATTAATAACAGTCAGTGAGAAGTATGTCTTTAAAAAAAAGAAAATGATACTGAGGATTTCACATATACGTAGATATATAATTGTTTTATGTAAGCATCGTGCCCAAAACATTCGTCGCAACAGCAAATGAAGTCACCACCTAAACCGCTGCACTTGCAATCCGTTCACTCAAATTTTACCAAACCAATTCTTATCTAACAAGCTGCCAACAATGATAATAACAAGTTTCCGTTTAAAACGACCGATGTCGGCCATTTTGTTTATTGAATCGTTCTTTGTGTTTTATCACACGGAGATTGTATCGGCGCGGTCCCGCGTTTAAGCCTTTAATCCCGGGTTGCGGGATCGTATCGACCGCACTACAAGACGGTTTTTGTTGTTGAAGTGTTGTACATGTATTGAGGACAGTTTGCGATTGGCGGTAGACATATTTGTTTTGCGTTTTTCTTTATGATCTATGTTTTTATCTTGTTAAGGGTTAATATGAAAGAGTACGTAATATATTATTAAAACTAACTATAACATTCTAAATGCAAATGTGAGTATGTTTGTTACGCTTGCACGCCTTAACTACTCAACTGATCATCATAAAATTTCGCATACACGTTGTCAGAAAAGGTCATAAGATAGTTTATCCAGAATAAGTACTGGTTCCGAGGGATAGAAAACTGTCATAACCCTTAGATAACCTTCATTTATGCGAGAGAAGCTGTGGGCAAAATCTGTTATGGATAGAAAAATGGCATGTGTGAGCAGGATACCGATTTCTCGACTGTCAGCAGTCGCGGCTAAATAATAATGGCTTAAACATGAAGTTGCCGCTTTGTAAGAAGAAAATTGGCTTTTATAAAATAACAATTTACTTCAATCCTAATCTATATTATATTAATACGTGAAGCAAAAACTTTGTACCCCTTTTTACGAAAATTGCGCGGACGGAGGAGTATTAAATTTGGCACAGTTAAAGTTTATATAGAGAAGGAGGAGCGAATTCTAATATTTTTATAAAATATGCCTTACAAATATATTAAATTAATGAAAAAACACTACACGCACACATTCATGCATTTGACACACGCAGTCGAATCGCGTTCGTAGTATTTCGGCATTGTTCGTCTGACGTTGTACAATTTTTTGTAACTATGGTTAATTATACCTTATTTATATGTAATAAAGAAAAAAGAAAACAAAGTAGCAAGCTTAGCAATTTTGGTCGAATTTTGACCACTAGGCGACCGCTAGTTATTATTAATAATTCAGAGACGGCATTAAAAATAAATAAGCTAGCAACCTAAATAATATTATAGTTACCAACCCCTAGAAGAAATATATAGGACTCTAAGTTATGATACAATGTTATTAAAATATAAACTCAAACTCACATAAGATTAACTATGACAAAGACAAGGAAAGTTGTTAAAATTTAATTAATTATGAATACTGTTTCGTGTTAAGAACAGTGCTATAAAAACGGCTTCAGGCTTTCCTTTGACTACACTTCTAGATAGTATACTATAATATAAGTACTTGTATCCAGTGGCACTGCCTAATTGGTGTCCATATCCATCCTTTAACTGATTAGTTCGCAAAGTGGTCCAGGTGGACACCCAGGGATCCACGGGAGACTCGACGGGGGTCTACTTTGGCGCGACAAAGAAATGGGAGTCCACAATTCGTAAGCGGGGGTCTAAAAAAGTAGTGTAGCTGCAGGGGGTCCTCCAGAACCTGCTAAATTTTGAAAGTAGTCTATGAGAAAAACGTCTTGGAGCCGCTGCTAACTTATTAATATTATAACTTATTAATATTTTAAAGGCGAAAGTGAGTTTGTTTGTTTGTTACATTTTCATGAAACTTATTTCCATACGAAATTTCTTGATAGTGGAACCCATTAGCCACCCGACACTAGCACCGAACCGGAGACCTCTCTGGTATATAGTCCGTAAGTGCACTCTCTATGCTTACGTTCCGTTGTTTAACGTTTGTTCCGTTCGATTACCGTCTCTGAATTACTACCAAGTCTGTTAAGTCAGATATTTCTTAGTAGCACAGTTTTTGAGTAGCGCGGCATAGCTTAGTGGAGACCGTTGAACTGCCACGCAAAGGTCTCGAGTTCGAACCTAATACACCTTTGACGTTCCTCCACCTCTGAAGTTACGTGCGTATGAAATAGTTAAATTATTTATATCGCTATAACGGTGAAGAAACATATCGTGAAGAAACTTGCATGTGTTAGAGTTCTGCACAATCTTCTCGATGTTGTGATAAGTTTGCCAACTCGTATTGCGCCAGCTATACCGCCGTGGTAATCGAGAGGACAGTAAGTCAGAAAAGGCAGTTTTAGAAAACAGTGCACTAAGATCTTTTTACAATTTTAGCGTTTGTGATAAAACTATAGGTATATTCGTTTTTTATGTTCTATATGTCAAAAGAAAGGGAAAAATAATGATGTTGTTTACAGTAGAGAAGAATGACAAATCAGTAATTAAAAAGAATGGCCATCTTTGACTTACTGCCCTTTCGATTACCACGGCAGTATAGACTACCATATCTATAGAGTCACCCAAGGCCCGTGCCCAGCAGTGGGACAGTTTATATAGAGGACTGATATTATTATAATACAGCTCATAGTGATGTATATAGCTCAAGTTACATCTGAATAAAGTAGCTATAGGGATCGCGATTGCATGTGAAAGCGATTCGCGCGGCTTCGCCGTCTATGGTTATGTCGAGAAACACCGTGATAGGTTTAGTACGTATTACCTGGGTATCTTTTCCCATCTTTATTTTATCTTTATTTTTTTTCTTTTCGGTGAGCCTGACATAACCTCTCCGCCGCCCCGCGGAGAGGTATGCGTCAAAGCTATCCACAAAGTAAAAAAAAAAATCTCTCTAAAATATTTTTAATTAACTTCGGTTTAGTTGTTTCAAACTTTAATCAATTACAAACAAACCAGTAGATCTTCCCCTATATGATGTTAGATGGGATAGTGTCTTTATCACTTAACACAATTCGTCTCTGCCACACTTTTCATATCGCTCATACGCTATTCGGTGATAAATTTTACAGGATCCTCTGTAATATAAATGTGTTTCAGTGAACCCATGACGTAGTTTCTTGAACGTTGGAACGGCAGTAGCCCAATGGATGGCATTTGACTTGCGATCGAGAAGTTCGCGGGTTCGAATCCCACCCTATGTTCTTATACTGACGTGACCTCCTTAAACAAGCATTCTAGCTTATCTGGAAAGGGTAACAAGAATACTACACATTTTTACTTGAATTGCTTTGCACAATAAAATTCAATTCTCATTTTAAGCATAATAAATGTGTTAAACCTAAAATATCTATACTAATATTATAAACCTGAAGAGTTTGTTTGTTTGGTTGAACGCGCTAATCTCAGGAACTACTGGTTCGAATTGAAAAATTATTTTATTGTTGGATAGCTTATTTATCGTGGAAGGTTATAGGCTATATAACATCACGCTACAACCTACGGGGCGGCGCAGTAAACATAAACGCGGGTGAAACTGCGGGCACATCTAGTCTTTAAAGACTTATCTTGGACTTATCCTGTTCTCAGAATTATTCCTGTGTTACGGGTGTCTTTACAGACATTCAAACAACGGACCCAATTTATTTGTCTTGTGTAAAGGATCGAACCCACAACATGCAGGTACTGCAACCGCAACGGCGCAGTGACAATGACGAGCCGACTACGTAAACACTACGCCATCCGTTCGGTCAAGCCTGAAATTGTTACCTCTATACTATAGATAACCTTATCTTCTATTACGTAGAACCTAGCATTTAATAATTATATAACAGGTAAAAACAAAATTAAAAATGTCACGAAAAAAAACCATGTCGAGAAAAGCCTGCAAAAATTATCTGACTCGGGATTCAAACCTGAGGCCTCAAAACCAACGCGTACCTATGTTTAACCCCTGAGACGCCTACAATAATATTTTAAAATCAATACTTCAGACAGTCAGACTAACATTTTTATTGCAATAGAATTTTCTTTTCTATCTTTTTACTGTGTTTTACATAGTACGAGACATTCTGAGAACCTCTATATCTGAAAGATAACATTGCTTATCTTTTTTACCTTTCTTTGCTAAAAACCGCATTTCACGTTAGAAAATACGATTTTTACATATCGTAAGAACACCGCTTGCTGTTAAAATAACATAAAATATACGATTTTATCGAATCGTAACAATGATGTGCAAAAAAGCGAAAAGTATGTATTTTTTTATTAAAATATCACAGCCGTTAGTTTGTGTTAAGGGGATGGCGCATTGATTAGTGCAGTCACTTTACCGTAAGTAATTCGACACGTGTAGCCGATTCGATTAACGTACCTACGGCAAATATATTTGGAATATATTATGTACGGTTCAGATGATATGCTGATATTTCGGATGAGTGTTGATATATTAACGTGTACAGACTGATATCAGTATATATATTATAATTTTTTTTTTAAAGGCGCCTCGCCTCGCCCTCTGGGTATAATTCTTGTGTCGCGGTGGATATTACAAACATTCAAGAAAGGACACAAAGAACACTCAGAGTTAACGAGACTTGGCATAACTATTTGTGAATTCGAAAATGTTTACCCCGTATAGGGATTAAAACCACAAGACTCAATACAGTGGCAATGGTGAGTCGACTACTTAAATTACTAAGAAAATAGAAAATAAAGTACTTAAAAGAAAATAAAAGAAATATAAACAGAACTTCGTTGATGACGATAGGAAGGTCTCGAGTTCGATACTCAAGTCGGATTAAATGTTTTTGAGATAAATTTATTTATTTTACATGAATAGAACGATATACGAATAGACTTGCGCCAATCACACTATTTAATCACAATAATATAATATAAATTTAAAATATAGCATTCACGCGTTCTCTTCACAATACCTCACACTTTCCAATCATCCGCAAAAAATATTAACTTCTGGGTTAAGGTCCAAGAGAGCGTTAAGCTGCTACATATTCTGATCTATTTCAAAATTCTCAGTAGCTGCTTTTAATTTACACCTACCCCTCTCGGGGACAAAAAGGCACTAGGATACTTTTTTTAAATAGAGCACTCATCAAATACAAAACAGCAGAGATGAAATCAAATTGGAGCATCAGAAATATTCTCTTTATTTATTTGTGTGACCAGATACCTCACACACAACGGTTCGTCGAGTACGTTTTTAACTAACGCCTAAATTGGTTCAATTTGATTTTAGACTATATAAATAAAAGCCGCACTTTGTTTTACAATTGCACGTATACATGTTAATATAGTTTTTATTGCGAGAGTTGAAATGTTTTGGAAAGCACGCGAGATCTGTTTTCGCACTTACGTAGTGCAATAGGTATTACACTTGCATTTCGCTATCTACGTTTTTAAGTTCCAGTAAGTCTACTGTACACAGTTCTAGAATCCATACTGATACTGAAATTTCTGAACAGGCATTCCGGACTGGAATTCAATCCCAAGCGTGACATTCAAAGTTATATGCGTATTTAATAGTTCAATATCACTTACTTTAACGGTGGCTGAAAACATCGTTTGGAAATGCATATCTGAGATTTCTTGATGATGTTCTCGAAGTAACGTGAAGTCTAACTTTTCGCAATGGGCCAGCGCGCTGACCAAACTCTTCTGACACTAAGAAGAGGTGTTCCTTGCTCAGCAATGAGACAGTTTATATACAGGGCTGATAGTATTATTACTATATCTACTAGCAACCCGCCCCTTCGCACGGGTAGTTCAAAACCCTAACAAATTACACACTTTAACTTTTCTCTTGAATCACTCTGTCTATTGATGAAAACTGCATGAAAATCCGTTTAGTAGTTTTTGAGTTTATCACGAACAGACACGGCAGAGTCTTGCTTTTATAATATGTAGAGATAGTGACTAGAAGGGTAGCGTGCAATTTTCCTACTTAACGCGATCGTTACTAAACCTTTTGCCGCATCTGAGTAAAATAAACTGAACCATTAAATATAAATAGATAGGATTGCATGTATTATCAACTTGTCATAGGTTATAAATGTATCCCTCAAGTAGTTTTAGTTTCAACGATCCACCCACTATTCAGGGTAAAGAGTTGGCTCACCGTGATAGATTTAGTCGATAGATCTCAGTAATTCTCATCTTTTTCAAATGAGCCCAACATCTACGACCCCCTTTCCCTACAGAGTAGAATGCGTAAATAGCATTTTCCTACATCAAAAAGTAAGTGTACAAATAGCAGTTGTAGGTATGACGAAAGCGCAGCAAACATATTGCAAAACTGCCGTAGTAAACCGTGAACGGTGGAAGGAAACGACTTAAGGAAACAATTAGTTATATTATTGGTCACCAGACAAAAATAGGGCTTACTGCTTTATTACAATTCCTGGATTTCGTTTACGGAAACTGTGAGACCACCTTGTCTGTCTGATGGCATAAGTATAGTCTTATTATCTTGCATGCCTCGTTTGATTTTCGGTAAGCAAAGACTAGCAAATTTGTCTGTAAGGGAAGTAGTGATTGAAGTGGTCGCTTCGACACCACCACTGCGTCGAGTGTTGGTCAAGTCTGGGTGATTTTTGTGTCCTTTGTTTGAATGTTTGTCTAATCCTTCGTGATACAAAAATTATACCTAGAGTGAGAGTTGTATTTATAAACAAAGAAAGAATTAATAGTAAAAATAGGCGATTTAAGAGAATGTATACAGTCCCATTTCATCTTAATATGGCATTGTGTGTGGCGAGTTCCTTTTTTCAGATGTCTGTCTCTCTTAGTCAGTTTTCTGAGAGGTATAACTTCCCCGAGCCACTCATTCTTACAGTCACCAAATAACTGATGACGGCAGCCTGTTCCTGCATCAGCTTAGGGACGGCAGCATCAGGGACATTGCTTTTATCATTACAAGCAGTTGTATTTCGACTCCGAATAAAAAAACAATTTAAGCTTAAAAATAGAAACAAAGTTTTTCTAATCACGTATTAATATATAGGTAGATATCGATACGGTTAAGCTGATTAATGATTATAATTATCGGCTGTGAAACCACGCAGTCACTTACCTATAGCCAGCGTCTAATACACTTCACAAACGTCGAAAGGCACTACTCCACTCACTTACAACATTTGCAAATACGATCATCCCCGGACGACCCATAAAATATGTTCCACAAATATTATAATTTATGTTATTTTGCCTCAAAGTTACATATCGGACGTGTCGCCGTTTGCCCAGTTTACGAGTTGTACCGCCACGTGACGTCACACCGCTGCACTTTACCGTTTGACATATTATTATATGAAAATTTTATTTACGATGTCAGTAGGGTGTGTTTTTATTATAGATGAGGCTTTTAGATGGAAATATGTCCTAAGGTAGGTTCACACCAAGCGTGAAATGGCGAACGTTTGTCTTGAACAATGTAGCCAATTATTCGGAGTCGGTGTCATTGAGTCAGCTCGCTCTTGGTAGGACAATTTGACATAACTTGCTGAATATTAATGAGATTTTGAATTCTTCTATCATTCATAGTAACCGTCGCTCTTGTGTTTACAAGAATAGTAGCTAATATATGATAAAATAATAAATTTAATGATATTGATTAAAATCGTTATAATAATTACAAAGTTTTAATTCATAAACAAATGTGGGGCAATAATTTTGTGTTTAGATACTTATGTCATTGACTGTACCCCTTAAGGAACTGACCACTGAACTGAACCATTTGATGCTAATATTTATTATGTTGGGTACAACCAGAGCATTAAATGGCGAACGCGTAGGTTTGTTTTGTCGCCAATTATTAACTGTTAATACGAAAGGGATGGCTCGCCCGTGAAAATGGACAAATTTCCCTTTCGCAAAAATCGATGACTAATGATTAAAGATAAGGCTTTTAAAATCACAGGCTAGGTTAACTGCTTACCATCACGCGGGCCGTAAGCTGGTTTAATAATTCGGCAGTAAAATAACAAAATAATAATCGGCATACTTGTTACCATCATCGTTATTTCTAGAGATCAATTAATGAACCGAAACACGACGGCGATTAACTGAACGCAGTTAAATAAGTACCTTCAAAGCGAACGCTTTCCCCAAGTCTTCCACGCGCGCTCGGTCATACTTTCGTTAGCCATCGCTCGCTTTTACACGCTTGGTGTGTACGCGGCATTAAAAACCTTTGTATATGGCTCAGCCAGCCAGGTGGCAGGTGTATATTACACTCGCATTTTATACATCTCTGACTACCCCTTTGGGGTTATGCAGGCTTTCTATGTTATATCCGACGGCATAGTTTTAGTATAAGCTCGATGTTAGTATTTTTTAAAGGAATTGTCGTAGTATTCATCTTGTTACTTTTGACTATAGTTTCAGATCTATGGCAATACTGTGCTGGTTTCCTGCCATTTGGATAAAATTTTAAGACATAATATAACATGGCATACTTACGCTTGTCCTTATTATATTTACGCATAACAGCATACGTATTTTTTTAAGCATAATCATAAAGTTGAATTATCGCAACTGCAACTTGAATCTTTTTTATTCGGGTTGTCACCAAGATAATTTTGCCAACATAAACTGTATGCCAAAGACAATAATGGCAAAGTATTATTATGCCAAAAAATATTTAGTTACGCCAAAGTCTATTAGGAGAAAATCATTATGCGAAAAAAAGGGATCCCGCCTGTTCTATATGAAATATTAGATATATAGCTTGTAACAATAAGTATATTTATTTAGGCTTCTACTTGCACCGATAGCCTAGTGGGAGACCGTTGGACTGCCACGCGGCGGTCTCGAATTCCATCTCTCGAGTTCCATCCTTGCCGAAGTTATGAACGTATTAAATAATTTTTTATAGTTCACTTTAACGGCGAGGGAAAACGTTGTGAGGAAGGCGGCAGGAGCAGCTGTCTGAGGATTCTGCATCAATCTCACGAAGATGTGTGAAGTCTGCTAACCCGCACTGGGCCAGAATGGTCCACTATGGCCTGATGCTACTCACGCTAAACGGGGCCCGTTCCACTACCGCTGAGCTACCGAGGCAGTCTATTATCTACATCTACATATATTACAAAGTGGAAAGATTTGTATATTAGTTGGTAATGAATAAACTCGAAAAGTACTAAACTGATTTTAGCCTATGTAACATCACGCTACGAGCTATAGAAGCGGAGCAGTAAACATAAACGTGGGTGCAATCGTCGTGAAAACGTTTCCTTTTACAAGTCATCATTACAATTTTACGATAATCGACCGTGGCTGAGCATATGCCAATATATTTTCACAGCGATTAACGTCAACTATTGTAACAGTTAACGATCATGTAAACCAATTACCCAGCTACCCCAAACCACAACTAAAAGTGGCGATTAGATTATTTTCTAACCAATTAACTGTACCCCTATGACCGAAATCACAACCGTAATAGAAAAACAAGAAATACAATAAAAATCATGACGAAGCAAAACAGCATCTGCTGCGATTTCTCACTCTGTGTGTGTACATGTGTGTTTATGCGCGAGTGTCGCTATAAAAAAATATATTTAACGGCCTCGATGGCGTAGTGGTTAGTGTAACCGACTGCCACGCCTGAGGTCGCGGGTTCGATTCCCGCACAAGTCAAACATTTGTGTGCATGAACATGGATGTTTGTCTTGGTCTGGGTGTTTCTATGTATAATATGTAAGTATTTACAAAAAAAAAAGTATATATGTATGTTTATCCATTGTCTAGTACCCATAGTACAAGCTCTGCTTAGTTTGGGCTAGATGGTGTTGTGTGTATGTGGTAGAATAGAATATTATATTATAAAGAGAAACACGGTAAAATATCAGTGATATCTTAGTGAGATACCGTCAGACTGACAGGCAGAGGTCTCGAATTATGTGCGTATTTATCAGTTAATTATTGCTCGCTTTAACGATGAAGGAAAAGATCGTAAATAAACCTGCATGTTTGAAAGTTTTCCATAACGTTCTCGATGATATGTAATATGCTGTTGTACACTTATGATGAAAATGCTGCGTATATCTATATTAGGCATTCATAACTAAACTTAAATTCGTGGCTAAAACCAGCACAGACTGGATTACAGATGGTGCTAAGCGGCATCGTGGTGGATCGAGGCGCCGCTGTCGTTGGCGGGACGAATTAGATAGCTACGGGAGGGACTGGTGCAAACTAGCGTATAAGAGGGGCATTTACAAAAGCGAGAGGGAGGCCTTTGCTCTGCAATGGGACAATACAGGCTGGAATAATGATATCTAAACTTGTTTAATTCTTCTTTTTTATTTTATTTGCATGCTATTGGGACGCCCAATAAATAAATAACGGCCACACCGAATCTATTGTGACAAATACTACAGAATTTTTAATTATTATAATTGGTACTACTACAATCCCCAATACAATGAGGTTATATAATACTAGCTTTTGCGCGCGGCTCCGCCCGCGTGGTACCTACATCAATAAAAAGTAGCTTATATCCCTCCCCAGGTTTTAAACTATATCTATACCAAATTTGATATTAAATGGGTTGAGTGGTTTAGACGTGAAAAGGTTACAGACAGACAGACAGAGTTACTTTTGAATTTATAATATTAATAAGATTTATAGTGGCAGCTCTACTACGTACAGAGTGTATGCATACATATATGTAAGTGCGTGTGTCCAGATTGATTCGTTGCGCCGTACGAAGTTCAAAGTCATGGTGAAAGATGCGACTTCAAACGCACAGTTTTCATTTTTATGTTTTGCTTTAGGAAGTGACTAGGATGCGTCATTAAAATTATATACAAACTTATAATTTAGTGATAAAATAAAATAAAATAATGTAAGAAGGCAACAATCATTACATATATACAACTAAACTAATATTAACAAACCTGACTTATTTATAATAAAGAAGCAGCGATAGCTCAGTGGGGAGACCAACAGACTGCAATGCAGAGGGTCTCGGGTTCGAACCCACGTCGCGCACCTCTGACTTTCGGAAGCTATATGACTTTTCGAAATTATGTGCGTATTGATTGACAATTATCGCCTGCTCCGTGCCTCGGAGAGCACGTTAAGCTGTCGGTCCCGGCTGCCATGAACATCTATGGCAATCGTTATTGGGAGAGTGTCGACACAAAAGATCCCACTGGGTCGAAGTGTCGTCGGTCTGCACTGACTGGCCCCACATAAGATACATACATATTTATAATATCAACCATGTATTAAACTGTCACATTGCTGGGCACGGGCCTCTTCTCAGCGTAAGAAGGGTCAGGCCATAGTCTACCATGCTGGCCAAGTGTAGGTTGGCAGACTTCACATATCTTCGAAAACATTATGTAGAACTCTCAGACATGCAGGTTTCCTCACAATGTTTTCCTTCGCCGTTAAAGTGAGCGATAATTAACTATTTAATACGCACATAACTTCGAAAAGTCAGAGATACGCGCCTTGCGATCGAACTCGAGACCTCTGCGTGGCAGTCCAACGGTCTCCCACTAGGATATCGCTGCTTACAAGTAAATGAAAATAGCAACGAATGACACAAAAAACATACAGTCGAATAGTGAACCTCCTCCTTTTTTTGAAGTCGGTTAAAAATACATGATGCTAAATAACTAAAATGGCTGGTTTAGGCAGCATCTTAGAAGTCGACTGGAAAACTGCCCAGAAGATTAGCAGCATATTTTATACACAAACAGGTTCTATATATTAAATGGAGAACAGCAGTAGTGAACACGACTGCTGTTCCTGAAGAGGTCTTGGCATTGATTCACGGATCGGGCAAAGTATCATGGATCTCTTTTAAGAAATTCTAAGTAGCAGCATGAGCTATGGAACTGTACCTCGTACATGGCAATAAGCTCGCTGAGTATAATGAGGATCCTAAATAAGGAAGCGGGCTAAATGTGAGCATACTTGTACAAGTCTGCATCCACCTTCGAGGATAATATAAAGTAATTTTAATATTTTAAGTAGGTAAATTCATGTTATTTTCTAATAGCTTTGAATTTCCTAGTAATATATAAATAAAAATATTATGGGCATAAGGTTTTTTATGAAAAAGAACAAAGTAAACTGCTTTGTTCTTTTTCATAATTTTCTTTTATAAATAGCTATAGGTATATAAAATTCATCAAAGATTTTTCATATAACCTCATCACATAGTAATCTCATTTCAATTTCAAATTTAATAAAAATTAAATTATTTTTTTTGAATTTTATTTTAAATTTCACCTTTTATGCTTCCTTTCAGCAGCTTTAAAAGTAAACATAAATATATATTTTGCTTTATCTGCCATAACATAGGGTCAGCAATATTTAAAACTATTCAACATTTTATGAAATGCAGCCGAGCCGCTGCCTTCCCTGAATAAAAGAAAAACAGAATCGCAAATTTGCTGGACGACTGAAATAGACAAAATAATAATTATACTATCCGTTTGGAGTCAGCATTAAGCGGGAAACATCAAATTTCGGACAATTCCCTCTCCGAGTAATATTACTGTGTCGCGGGAGACTTTACAACCATTCAAACAACGGACACAAAGAACACGCAGAATCGGAACAACTGTTAGACGATCACACAAAGCGGCACAAACAAACTAACTAACTCATACATATTTATAATATTACGGCGTACTTAACAGCCATTCAAACAACGGGCACAAAGAACTCGCATACCCACAACAACTAGTCGTGGAACACACATTTGTCCCGTTTGGTGGTCGAAACGAGAAAACTCGACGCAGTAACAACGACTACGCGACCACTTAAACCACTACGCAAGCGTAGCGTAGCCATGCAGTCAATTTCAGTTAGAAAGAATAAAACTTCATAGCTTCGAATTGATGAACAATTTCATATTCAGTCCATCACATACCCCATAAAACTAAAGAGAACTAGTAATTAAAATGGCCGGGTGGTGCGGACAATAGCCGTAACTCACCGTCGCGATGCAACGTTAAAACGTCAAAAACAGACCCGTCATTTTGAACTGAACGTTTAGAGTAGGATCTGAATTGTCATTTATCATCATCATCATCATCTCAGCCGAAAGACGTCCACTGCTGGACATAGGCCTCCCCCAAGGTTGTCATTTATATACCAATTTAATTATCTGCAATACTTTAGTATAGTGTAAAACGGGTTTAGTTAATACATATATATCAAATTATTTTCTTATTTTCTAATGCTAACACTAGATATTTTATTAGTACTATATAGGCCGCGGTTCAAGTAGTTAAGGCGTGAAAGCGTAACTAATAAACTACGAATTTTACAGAGGTATTGCTAAAAACACGAGATATTTAATTAATCCGAGGTATCAGTAAATTTTCAGGATGAAAGGTATCCTATGTCCTTTTCTGTAAACCTGACAATACGTATGCGAAATTTAATGATGATCGGTCAAGTCGTTACGGCTGAAAGTGTAACAAACAAACACACATTTGGATTTATAGTATTAGTTAGGATAGCTCAAACACGAGATATTTAGTTGGTACTAGGTATCCCTCGGGAACAGTACTTTTTGTCAGCATGATAGGTACCCCATGTCCTCTTCTGTGTATATATATACATATATACGTTTATCTCATCTGATAGTTAAGGAGTGGAAGCGTCGCTAACAAACTCCCATTCAAAGTAATATTACTTAAGACTCTTTTCATAATTATATCGCAAAGAACTAGATATGTTATGAAGCCTTATGGATAACTCTTAGACATGCAGTTTTCCTCACGATATTTTCCTCCACCCCCAAAGCGAGTGATAATATTTAATTATTTCATACGCACATAACTTCGGTACGTCAGAGGTGTGTACCGTGAGATCGAACTCGATACCACTGTGTCGGAGTTCAACAGTGTCCTACTAGGCAATCCCTGCATATAAATACATATCCTAACTAATGTTACAACAAGGGCCAAATACGCCTGCTCACAGGAGCGTTTACTGGTCACTTTGGCACCAATGACTTCCTGTGCAGATTGAGTTTGACAAACAATTTGAGCGGGACGAGTCCATATTACACCTGCTGTGTGAATGTGACGCGTTGGCTGGACTAAGGATGGGTCTGATGGGGTTGGCATATCCGAGCCCTGAGGACTTCAGGCTTCTCCCTCTGAAGTGTACGCTGCGATTGATGCAGTACATTCATAGCGAGATAGCTAAGGTATAGATCTCGGGGCCGACACAAAAGATCCCACTGGGTCGAAGTGTCGCCGGTCTGCACTGACTGGCCCCCGTAACAATATAAGATAAGATAAGAACTAATGTTATAAATGCGAATGGGCGTTTGTTTGTTAAACTTTCACGTCTTTAATCAATTTCGTATAAGGTACTTTTCATCCAGAAAAATGTACCGTTACTAATAACCTAATCTAATCTATATTTACGCTAGCGAAGCCGCGGGCTAAATTTAGTCATTAATAAATTAATAATATAATATGAATATCTCCACCACTCAAACAAAATGGCAATGCGGTTATTAAATTTTAATGAGTACGGATTGACCAATATGGTTTGATTTCATTGACCGCATATGAACAAGTCGGATACGTTATATTCGGTCGCTGCTAGTGGTTTCATTTTGTTTTATAAACTATTACAATATTAATGTAGATACTACTAGCTTTTACCCGCGGCTGCACTCTGGAACAATAATTTTTTTTTTAGATGAAAGGTCCTACGTCGTTTACCTATGTAGTTTTCTGTAGTCCTGAGAATCTGTATGAGAAATTTCATGATGATCGGTCGAGTAGTTAAGGCGTGGAAGCGTAACAAACAAATAAACTCACATTAGCTTTTATAATATAAGATTAGAATTGTAAGGGATAAACATAATTTATATATTACTAATATTAAAAAGAGGCAGAAGCAGCGATAGCTCAGTGGGGAGACCAACAGACTGCAATGCAGAGGGTCTCGGTTCGAACCCACGTCGCGCACCTCTGACTTTCGGAAGTTATATGACTTTTCCAAATTATGTGCGTATTGATTAACAATTATCGCCTGCTCCGTGCTTCGGAAAGCACGTTAAGCCGTCGGTCCCGGCTGCTATGAACATCTATGGCAATCGCTATTGGGAAGTCAGTGCCCTAAAATATCCTGACACTGGTCTAACCTTAGGGTATCGTTAGCCTTCGGGTTGCAGAGGTCAGGTGGCAACCGCTCTGTGTAAAAACTGATATCCAGTCAAATCCGGTTAGACTAGAAAAGCCGACCCCAAGTGACTTGGGAATAATAAAGGCTAGGGAGAAGACTAATATTAAAAAGAGGAACATTTGTATTTTTATTTTTAATGAATAAATACCAGACCGATATAAAAAATTTATTCACCATTAGAATGCTAATTTATCCAGGAGTAACATAGGGTATATAACATCACGCTGCGAGGCACGGGAGCGAAGCAGTAATGATATACGTGGGTGAAATGGCTCGCGACAACTAGTACTGCGATATAAACAAAAGGACATTGTCTTTCTAAAAAAAAAAGAACCGTTTCGCTGTTTATAGGAATCTGAAACCGAGACAATAGTCTTTAGAGTTGTTGCTTACCTGGTTGTGTCAGTATAACGCAAAGAACCACTAAACGGATTTTGGTACGAGATTCACAACTGCTTAGCTTGAAGTTTTACTTAAACTATATCCTACTTTCCATCTGATTCCTATCAGAAACTCCAAATATATGACAAATAATACAATCTACGAGAGTAAAATATTTATCAAGTAATCCACGCCACAAAAGTAGGTATTGAAACGAAATTAATTAACGCCTGTTTTATACATAAATTGGGCTCATGTAGGAATTATCCCTGCGCCAGACACGACCAATGCAGTCAGCCTTTGACAGACCACTTACCGGGTAAAACACTGGATACTTGAAATGGATGCTTACCTGTGAAAGATAAATAAATTATATTAGTTCATGTAAACGAACGACATTTAACTAAACATCTGATTATGTAGTAAGATGAGAAACAAGTTTACGATAGAGCGATTCAAAGGACACATAATATGCGAAAATATATTTATCTATACTGATATTATAAAAAGGAAAGATTTGCCACTTTGTTTGTTTGTAAGGATTTAACTTAAAAAGATATCAATCGATTTTAAAAATTCTTTCACCTTTAGCTAGCAAAATTATCACCGAGTAACATTAGCTATAGACATTTTTTTTTAAAGTACTGTTACTAACATAACCTAATCTACTTTTGCGCGAGCGAAGCCGCGGGCAAAAGCTAGTTTTTAAATAAACCCACTATTTTAACATTTTCTATTTTAAGTACCTACCGCTTCTGTACTAGCATTAACACGTGGGACTTCACAAACATTCAAACAGCGGACATAGACAACACCCAGACTCGGAACAACTGTTTGTGGATCACACAATTTTATGTCACGTGTGGGATTTGGATTCAGTAATTTTATTTGGTTTTTGAATTACTAATATTCTTGTTAAAGCTTCTAGCTAAACTAAAAGGTTTGTGTTAGGAGGCGTGTACGTCGGTAGTGCAATGGGTGATACGAGAACTCAAGACCTTCTCAATCGCAAATTCCAATAGGCTACTACCGCTTCAATATCTTTGAAGCGCCTATTGAAGTCGCTTTATATACATAATTAATATGTATGTAAACAAAGCTAAGATGTCTATCGTAAATATGTAATACATATTATGCTCGCGGCTCCGCTCGCGTAAATATACATAGGTTAGGTATGACAATATTCTATTTCTCGTGAACGGTATTTTTCTGGATGAAAAGTACGTGCTACGTAAGTACGTACGTCCTATGTCCTTTTTTGTAACCCGGACAACGTGTATGCGAAAGGTGCATGCCAAGACGCCATAGTAATTCGGGCCCACAGTGCACACCTATAAGGCTAATGATAATAATAGTAAGCAATGCCAGTAATGAATTAGCAAAAGAAATGATTAACAAAAAACTTGGTATTTTAAAGTTATCAAATCTTATATCTTATCAATACAATTTATATTAAATATGTGCCATATGATTTTATACATTATTTTAATTTATTTATGAATTGATTGTCAATTAGGAACGCAATAAAACAGAATACGTCGCAGTTTTATAGCTTATAGGTAAAACTCGTCGAGATTAACCGCACTAAATAAACAGTAACTGTCACAATGGTTGCAAAACAAGCAATGATATTAACATTGTCATTTTCTGGCGTCTGACAAATTAAAGATGGTGTTGCCATAATAAACACAAAATCTCTATACATCGATAATAGACATTACTTTAAGTTCATCAATGCAATCTTGCAAAGATAAAAATAATAATAATTATTAGTTTTTGTATTACTTTTGTATAAAGAATTAAATACACGATTCAAATAATAATTATATAATATAGCAATGGTAAATGACTATTTCGATTAATTACCTGTCAACATATTTGTTTAAAGGCAACATTTTTTACGTTAATGTACTTGCTTGCAATTATTGTTAAATATTTTAGAAATATATACCGACTTGTACAGAATAATAAATACAAGGAAGAACTACGATAAATATTAATATATTTTTTTAGTATAGCCAATTTCTTGTGCACCTCTAGGCCTAATACTGGCATGCCCCAAATGTTGATGATCGGTCGAGGAGCCAAGGCGTGAAAGCGTAACAAACAAACTTACATCCGCATTTATAACATTAGTCAGGCAATTAGGATAACATTACATATATCAATAAAGATTTAAATTGTATATTTACAGTAGAAATCTTGCTAAAATTACTTAGATCTAATAAAACACAGATAGTGAAACATGTATATCTCCCTACCACCTACCTTTCCGGTAATAAACAAGCGTGAACATCTCGTGTTAAAACACACGGCTCTGCCTACCCCAGTAAAAGTACTCCACAAATGAAGATTTATCATCGACATTACTCGTCGGGTGGACGTTTAGCGGAAACATAGATATATCACTTTCACCGCGACACGAGCACTTTGATGTGCCATTCGACGATTTAATTATCGCCCTTTATTACCTCCGACTGCGACAAAAAAAGTTAATCATATTTAAATAACCGTATTTCTGGAGAACGGTTTAAATTTAACGTTTCTGTAGGTTTGTTAGAATTATTATCATTATCCGTCATACTCTTGTCACCGCCAGCGTGCCAGCTTATCTTGAACCTAATGCTTTGGCACGTGACGATGGGAAGAGACCGGACAGTATGTCATTGATGCCTTGGAAGATGGGTAGGCCCTTGGTGTGGGACGCAACGTGTGTCGACACCCTTGCGCCATCACATCTTCCCAGCACGGCGGGTTGTGCTGACGCTGCTTCTGCATCCGCGGTGACTCTCAAACGGCGCAAATACAAAATCCTGGCAAGGGATTATATTTTTGAGCCGTTTGGGGTCAAAACGCTACGGTCATGGGGTCCCTGTACTCGTGCTGTCTATAGAGACATAGCAAAAAGGTTAATCGACGCTTCCCGTGACCAGAGGGCTGGCCTTTATTATGCGGAAAGAATAAGTATTGCCATAATATTGTCTTCTATTTACGCGAATATTATTCATTGAAATTAAACTGCTATATACGGATTTTATCGCATTGTTTATTTGACACTTTATTACAAAATTTTGAAAATTGTTACACTACTACTACTATAAAGTTTAAGAAGCAAACCACAGCTAGACTTCATGATACTTTGAGCTCATTCTGCGTAAATAGAAACTCCAATGACTAAATTATGTTCGGGTACTTTGAAATAACTACACTGGAACATTGAGACAACTGCCATCTTAGTCTCCCCGTGACCATGGCTGCTGAAAAGCAACCGAAACGTCGGGGAAAATGTAAAAATAAATTAAATCTAAATAGTTTTAGTAATAATTTAATTAGCTTAAAAATTAGTAAAGTTTAATAGTAGTAGTAGTGTAACAATTTTCAAAATTTTGTAGTAAAGTGTCAAATAAACAACGCCATAAAATTCGTATATAGCAGTTTAATTTCAATAAGCATTGCCATTCAACGTGGCAATGCTGCCAGTCTTTTGGGCACACTACCAGTCGACTGTGATGCGGAGGAATTTTATAATAATAATAATAATAACATAATAATAATAATAATAACATAATAATAATCTTTATTACCAGTTTTAAATTTTTTTAATTATTTGTTATATATATATATATTGGTTATTACAGTGTTGTAATCATCCGACACCCAAGCTAAGATTGAACTTGTGTTATGGGTTCCAGGACTCTCAAAAATTGACGCCTATTAGAGGATTTTAGTTTTCTTTTTCTTTCTGTTTTATAATATTTTAGGTATAAGTCAGTTCTAAAGAATCGTGTTTATATGTACATATGTAGTTAATAATTTATATAAACCTTTTCCTCTATTATTATCATTTGGAATAATGCCGCATTGAGACGATGATATATTTAAAAATTTATCACCCCATTACGCGTATCTAATATTATTGCGTATTTATTAAATAAATAAATATTAGTGCTTGTCTAACGGTCGAACTTCGTCCATAATCATTTAAAATTTTGAGCTCCCATCACACACACATATAAATTTAAATGTAAAATTAAAATGTATCCACTTTTTTATTTATTCATAAATTGGTACTAAAGAAAATAAAGAATATCAGTTGACGAACAGAGAAGCAAAATATAGTACTGAACTGTTTTGTCTTTGTCGATTTATACATACCCACAGTATGTCATTTACAGGAATATTGTAAATTTTAAAATCCGTTTGCAATATTCCGTCGGCATAAAATCTAACTAGTTTTATTATAGATATACAACGATCATCCGACAAATGGGACTTCGTATTCGAAATAAACTATTATTACATTAACTATTTAACGTATTCTATGTAAAATCTTATATAAGAAGGAAGGTCTGACAAATCTTTTATTTTTTTCTCTACATGGGTTTAAGAAGGGGTCAGGAATGACCAATGAATGATGAATGAAAATCGTTCGTCTTTACGTAAATAATTAATGACTTCTAAGAACCTTTGCCTAACAGTACACCCATCGTGGTATAAGTCAACCGCGGGACCAACCAGTCCCCAAGCAGTCTGTTCTATTCTATGTAGTGATATTTATATTTCTCTTGTAAATTATAACAGAGGAAAACAACAATCCATGAAGCAGGATAGGACGTAGGATCATGAACAGCTCAGTTGGCAGAGCGACGACACGGTTTGTCGAGATTGCAGGTTCCTGTCCTGCGTGTTTTATAATTTACATTCTACCTTTACATGGAAACAGCTTTTAAATTAAATTTAAAGCCCAATTAATATTATAAATGCGAATGTGCGTTTGTTTGTTAAACTTTCACGTCTTAACTACACGACAGATCATCATGAAATTTCGCATACACGTTGTCTGGGTTACACTAATGGACATAGGGTACCTTTCATCCAGGAAAAAGTACTGTTGCTAACCTAACCTAGATTTTCGCAAGCGAAGCCGTGAGTAAATTCTAGTATAATATAAATGCGAAAGTGATTCATTTTCTTTGTTACGCTTTTACGCCTTAGCTACTTAACCGATCATCATGAAATTTCACATACACGTTGTCAGAAAAAGACATAGGATCCCATTAATCCAGAAAAAACTACCTACTGTTCCCGAGCGATACAAAATTGACGTAACCTACATTTACGCCAGAATATGCTATATATTTATCTTGCATATGTTTCTTAACTATATATTCCTCTTGCATATATTTACGACTATACCGAAAGGAGGTAAACAGTACGCAAGTAGCGGCTGCTACACATCGAGTTAATCAATTAGATGACTGGCGTATTACTGCATATAAACTGTGGGGACGGCCTGTCGCCATATGTCGCTAACTAGCTGTACGCACTAGCTTTGTGAAACGCAGCGGTTTTACTTTTCAGGGTTGTTGCTGATTTACATATTTCCACATGATACAGATGGCTGTTGCTGACATTTTATCATTGACTTAACGTATATGTTCTTTTTGTATGTCAATGATGATCTTTTTTATTATATTGTTTTACGTTTACGCGAATGTAATACATTGAAATTAAACTACTTCATCGCATTTGCAGTCTCTCCGTGGCAATGGCTGGTAAAAAGCAACCGAAACGTTGATGAAAGTGTAAACCTGCATTTAAATAGTTTAATAATTGATATAGCTTAAATATTAGTCAAGTTTAACAATTGTAATTGAATAGTTTCAAAATTATGTTCCTAATAAAAGTGTTTTAAAAGAAACAACGCGATATTTTTATTTTACTTTAGAGGCTTTATTGTTCGGGTACTTTGAAATAACTACACTGTTACATTGAGACAACTACCATCTTAGTCTCCCCGTGACCATGGCTGCTGAAAAGCAACCGAAACGTCGGGGAAAGTGTAAACTTAAATATAAATAATTTTAATAACAATTTAATTACCTTAAAAATTAATAAAGTTTAATAGCAGTAGTAGAGTAACAGTTTTTAAAATTATGTAATAAAGTGTCAAATTAACAACGCGATAAAATCCGTATATGGTAGTTTAATTTCAATGGCTTTATTTATTTTAAATATGTTAATAGCTTAAATTGTTGCAATTTAAGAAAATAATTGGCATGTTTGTGTTCCGTGTTCGGCATCGGTGTTGTATCAAAAATATATTTATTATAATAATAATAGTTTAAACGATTTGTTAAAAAGTCAAAAACGAAAACAACACATTCCGCAAGTCACGCGCAGTTACAACCGCCTCTGTCGTGTTACGAGTCGACTAGCGACTACCATTTGGGGATCATACAAAATAAGTTACGTGTGGGATTCGAACCTAGAACACTCGGCGCAGTGGCAGTGCATTTAAACCATTACGCCATCTGCAACCATCGTAACGTAAGAATATTTACTTCAGTTAAAATCGCAACGAATTTAATCCCAGTGCGTACACAAACAAACTAAGTAACATTTTCTAATAGCAGAAAAGGGGTCAAAAACGCTCCGTCACAACTCACAATAGTTAGACGGATAATTGATTGAGCTGTTTGGCTTTTGCGATACGCGGGGGGTCGTTGCGTTCGATTACCGGGTAGCGAACTTGCTACTCTGACATGTTGTAATGTTACTTAAGTACTTACAAGTTATTTAGGAACACAGAATTAATAGGTATTAAGGGTATTAATGGTCAGATTCACAACTATCAAGAAAGACTTATCTGATAGATAAAACGCATGCTGTCTCACTCTTGTTAAGTTAAAGAAGAGAGATGGCGAGACTTTTATCTTATAGATAAATCCTATTTGGAGGTGCTAAACAGGCCCTAACGGCCACTCCTACCACCAACAAATAAAAGTTATCCGAAAGATAAATTGCATGCTGTCTCGCTCATGTTAGGTTAAAGAAGAGAGATGGCGAGACTTTTATCTTATAGATAAATGCTATTTGGAGGTGGTGAAACAGGCCTCAACAGACTCAGAAAATGCAGTTACAGGGTTAAGTTCATAAATTTTTTTGTAGGTCTTAATATGAACTAGCTGTTGGAAATAATCCTAGGTCGGGCCGCGCAATTTTTTTTAGACCAACTTTGTATGGAGATTGCCTGATGTCCTTTATAAGGTGCCCTATCCATTTGCATAAAATTTAAGACATAGCCATGTTATATATACATGGCATACTCTTATTTGTATAAATTATATTTACGCATAATAGCTTACGCATAATGTTTTTAAGCGTAGTCTAAAATCCATATATACTAGTTTAATTTCAATTAATAATATTCGCGTAAACAGAAGACAATATAATAGTCTTAAAGATGAATTCTATATTATCACAACTGGCCGCCTGGCACTTGAACCAATTTATCGGGTTGTCACTAAGATAATTCAACATAAACTGTATGTCAAAGATAATAATGGCTAAGTAATATTATGCCAAAGTACCTATATTAGGAAAAAACATTATGCTACAAGAAGGGATCCTCATTTATAATTTCCTTTACAATATTAATAGATAAAGATTTTTAACTTTATTAGGTATCTTATTATACACTCGGCGTCACAAAAATAGCACCTTTTTAAAATTCAATATTAAAGTACTTTTTCTCAAACTTTGTCAATAGTGAGAATATGATTATAGGATATCATTGGAAAGGTTATTAAATTGCCTTTTAGAAATTATAAAGCGCGAATGGTTATTTTTATGTTTTAATAATAAAAAAATCACAAACTTATAAAATAATAAAATTAATAAAAAAACAAATTTAAAAAAATACAATTTCGTCCTTAAAATCTAGTGTTTCCGCCCCTAGCCTGGATGACAGCTTCCATCCTATCCTTCATGGACCTCATGAGAGTTACTACTCTCTCTTGAGGTATGTTATCCCATTCTTCGATCACGGCATCCTGGAGCTCTTGGAGAGTTGTGGGAGCAGGATTTCGTGCTCGTACATGCCTCTTTACATCATCCCAGAGGTGCTCGTTAGGGTTAAGGTCCGGGCTTCGTGCTGGCCACTGCATAACAGAAATCTCGACTTCTTCCAAGTAATCATGCACACTGGCCGCGGTGTGGCAACGGGCGTTATCATGCATTAGTATGAACCCATCGCCAACAAAACCAGCATACGGGACCACATGGTCTTGCAAGATCTCCGTTATGTACTGAGCAGCATTCAGCGAACCTTGCCCTCGACCACCGCCAGTCCGAGAGACGCACACAAGTTCCGTTTTCCCGTCCACGGATATCCCACCCCAGAACATACAGGAACCACCCCCGTATTCTGTTGTTTCTTCGATGAAAGCTTGAGCAAAGCGCTCTCCTTTTCTTCTGTAAACTCTTCTGCGTCTGTCATTACAGAAAAGACAAACTCTTGTCTCATCGGTAAACAGAACGGCTCTCCAATGGTTAAGCGTCCAAGTGACGTGCTCCTGAGCAAATTGTAGACGGTCTCTTCTGTGCTGCGTGGTCAATTTGGGACCTTTCGCAGGTCTGTGGGCAGTGATTTTCTTTTCTTTAAGTCTTCTTCTAATCGTAGAGACACTCACAGCCGTTCTACGAGCTAATCGGAGCTGCTGTTGCACCTCAACAGCATTACTGAAGCGGTTGCGCAACGATGTGGAGACAATGAAGCGGTCGTCTCTCTCTGATGTACAGCGTTTTCTTCCTGATCCACGTCTTCGGATAAAGCCACCAGTCTCTTGGAACCGTTGATACACTCGTCGAACAGAGAAACGACTCAGATTTAATTGTCGAGCAACATAAACTTGACGTACTCCTCCTTGCAATAGTGCAATGACTTGAGCGGCTTCTTCAGAGGTGGTATCCATCTTCAGGTATTTTTTTCTTGAGTATGCTGTTCCAATGTGTACACTTTAAAGTCTGAGCAATGATTGACCCATTTTTTACCTGGACATGACCTTTTATACCCTATTCAGGTAGCTCAACTAGCGCTCTAATGGATGAGCATTTTTTCACCATTATGTTAAATGTTCCCTAATAATAAATTTTATTTTGGTTTTTAATTCTACCGACTAATAATGTAAAGGTATTGAAATGCTCTTAAAAATGGTATATTTTTTTATCCAGTAGAATCAATGCGCTAAATTTTGGGAGGTGTTTATTGAAAAAAACAAAAAGGTGCGATTTTTGTGACGCCGAGTGTATAACTGAGCTCCCTCATACTTGACTTAAATAAAAGTAGCGCCATTGTTCACACTATACAGTAAAATCTATCCAGAGAGAAAATAAAATGTCTACCTTACCTCATAAATCATTCGTATGCAATGGAAGAGCACTTCACACAAACACTCGCTAATTTAAATGTCGTTTGATTTATAGCAAAATGTTTTCAAATAATATATTATAACATATAATCTACTAGATTTTGACCGCAGCTTTCTTTGCTCGCGTAAATGTAGGTTATGTCAATTTTCTATCCCTTGGAAACAGTACTTTTTCGGTTTGAAAGATACCCTATGTCCTTTTCTGTACCCTGACAACGTGTATGCGAAATTTCATGATGATCGGTCGAGTAGTTAAGGCGTGAAGCGTAACAAAAAAACAAATAAAAATTTTTTTAGACCGTCGCGATTTGTAAATATGGCACTTAATATAATGCTAAGTAACGCAAGTTGGTCGAAACGTCGGGCTATCAATAGGTATTTATTACCTTTTAAATACTTTAACGCGAGTAAGATCCTTACCTAGCATTATATAAAACAAACAAACTATACTATACTAGATTTTTCGCGCGGCTTCGCTCACGTAATGTAGGTAAAGTTAGGTTAGGTTAGGACCAGTAGATTTTTCTGTATGAGGTCCTACGACCGTTTTCCGTACCCCTGAGAAGGTGCATGCGAAATTTCATGATGATCAGTCAAGTAGTTAATGCGTGAAAGCGTAACAAACAAACAAAGAAACTCACATTTGCATGTATAATATTAGTGAGATAACGGCCGAATCGTATCAACAATACACAACAATTCTTACAAAAAAATGAAAGACTATCACCAACATTGCGAACAGTACGACTTGTTTAATTACCAATCAGCGTTCGGCACACTGACTGTGTCATATCCCATTTGAATATCACCGTGGGGGCATGGCACGCACGCTTGCATAAATCATGCTTCGAATTTCGATGCAAGCATACATAAAGTTTACAGATACATGCGTATACGTTAATTGTGACAATTTCACGCCACTTGGCCGCTTCATTATTCGTTAAAACGAGGGTAGTGCGCGGAAATTTTTGATTACGTCATTGTCTGCTATTGTTGTGAATTGAAATATGTATTCTTTTTTTTTGTGTTGTCCGTTGCGAGGGTCGATCTTTCGTGGACTGTTGAACAGTGTTTTAAGAAATGATTATAATGATTTTGAGTTTTTTATTTTAGGAAATTCTAATAGTTAATTACAATTTGTAATTTTCTATCTTTCTTTAGAAAAATGACTATTTTAGTCAGGTTGTTCTCTCTTAGCCTTTATTATTCCCAAGTCACTTGGGGTCGGCTTTTCTGGTCTAACCGGATTTGACTGGATATCAGTTTTTACACGGAGCGGCTGCCACCTGACCTCCGCAACCCGAAGGCTAACGATACCCTATGGCTAGACCAGTGTCAGGATATTAGAGGGTACTGACTTTCCCAATAACGACTGCCATAGATGTTCATGGCAGCCGGGACCAACGGCTTAACGTGCTCTCCGAGGCACGGAGCAGGCGACAATTGTCAATCAATACGCACATCATTTCGAAAAGTCATATAAATTTCGAAAGTCAGAGGTGCGCGACGTGGGTTCGAACCCGAGACCCTCTGCATTGCAGTCTGTTGGTCTCCCCACTGAGCTATCGCTGTTTTTAGTCTTTTAGTTTTTTAGTCAGGTTGTACGGGACAGAAACTGTTGTTTTTACTCTGGGTGTTCTATGTGTAGTTGTGTGTGTTCTTTGATTACGTTATTGTCTGCTATTGTTGTGAATTGAAATATTCTTTTTGTGCTGTCCGTTGCAAGGGTCGTTTCGTCATGGTGTAGTCAAGAGAATTGTTGATTTGTGTTTTAAGAAATTATTGTTATGATTTTGAGGTTTTTACTTAGGAGATATGTAACAAATTCAATTAGTAATTTTATATTTTTCTATAGATAAATATAATTTTTAGTCTGGTTACACGAGACACAAACTATTGTTTCAACACTGGGTGTTAAATGTGTTAGTTGCTTAAATCTATGTATCTAATATTATAAATGCGCATATGACTTAACTACTTGATCGATCATCATTAAATTACGCTTGCACGTTGTCTGGGGTACACAAAAGGGCATAGGGACTTTTCATGTAAAAAAATTACTGAAAATATCGTAACAGGAAATACCTAATAACACTATGTCGAACCTTACATTCGAGCGATCCCTATTAAAACCGTATTACTATTTTTGAACATAAATATGATAGATATGAACAAGTTTAAACAACTTAAAAATGACGACCACTTACGATCAGTCAGATTATCTGCCACAAGAACCAACAAAAAAATATACAAGACGTATAATTTTTTTTACAAGTACCCTCTTTTAATATCAAAGAACGTACACTGATCACGAATTATTGGCATTGACAAAAGCGTCGAGTTGATCGCAATCCAACAATCGCAGCGTTGAATGCACAAAAGAACACGGTGCTCAAATCGAACGGGAATAAAAAAACGTATAGGGATGCTGTGACGCTTTGATAAAAATAGGGATGACTTTGAGAAGCTACTGGAGTACGATATAAAGGACGTCATAGGGTGGCGAAGTGGGTTCGAGAGCGTTTAATGTTTTACGATACATTCAAATTATATCTACCTTAATTTACGTAACTTTTAAATATACGTAATTGATGATTAGGCAGAGGTGTTTGATACCCGCAATACGTATAATATAATATCAGATGTCTATATAAACTGTCCAATAGTGGGATAGTTTATATAGATGGCTGATATGATACTATTCTTACATTGAGAAGAGGCCCGTGCACCATTGGGGTCTAATAGTTAGGCTGTAGTACCACGCTGGCCCAGTGCGGAATAGCAGACTCCACATATCTTCGAGAACATTATGGAGGATCCTGTGGATCCTGTACATGTACATGTAGATTTCCTCACGATTTTTTTTTTCACTGTTACATCAAACGATAATTTACTATTTGACCTATTGAGTCGCAGCAGCACACCGGCTGCCAGACATAATAGGTTTTTAGTTATGTCTAGCATTCCAAGACTTGACAGGTTAGTATGCACATAACCCCGAAACGTCATAGGTGCGTGCTTTTAAGTCGATCTCGAGATCTCTGCGTAGCAGTCTAGTGTCAGTCTAGTCCGTCAGTCAGCCCACCATGCTATCCCTGCTCCAAATACGAAAGGATAATTTTTTTTCTTGCGTAATGTGTGAGTCATTCAAATCTGCCTACCACCACCCCTTCGAGGATGTATGTATAGTACATACATCCTCGAAGGGAATGCAGTACACTACTGCGGGCGGTGTACAAAGCACCCCTGTAACGTCAGATATTCAGTTACGAAAGATAATAAAAGCCTAAAAAAGCTTATACTTATTGAAATTAAACTGCTATATACGGATTTTATCGCGTTGTTTATTTGGCACTTTATTACAAAATTTTGAAAATTGTTACACTACTACTACTATTAAACTTTACAAATTTTTAAGCTAATTAAATTATTATTAAACTATTTAATTTATTTTTACACTTTCCCCGACGTTTCGGTTGCTTTTCAGCAGCCATGGTCACGGGGAGACTATATAGCAGTTTAATTTCAATGAATAATATTCGCGTAAATAGAAGACAATATTAAGCTTATACTCGTCTAGGAAAACTAAAATATAGACATAAAATGTAATAAAATTCTAGTTTACATCATACCTATGCCGCTATAGCGTACTGGGCGACCGTTGGACTGCCACGTTGTAGTTTCGATCTCAAGGCGTGCATGCACCTTTAACTTTTCGAAGTTGCGTACTGAATAGTTAATTATTGCTAGATTTAACCGCGACAGAAAATATCGTGGGAAGATTTATACCTCTTGAGGTTTACATAATGTTCTCTAAGATGTGTGAAGTCTGCCAACCTGCACTCAACCTTTAATAGTATTTCTCCTCTATTACGATTTAAATCCAAAACACCTCATTGATTCAAATCGGTTCTTCGGACTTCGCACAGCACACAGGCCTTTTCAGAACACAATACCATACAACAAATGCAACAAAACATCCACAATAAAAAATCCCCAAGATCACCACAAACAATACTACACGAAACACTTATCTCCTGAACAAATTAAATTACTTCAAGCCATATATCACCGTCTTGTCGTGTGGCAGTATCATTTAAAAACTGGTAATTCTAGCTACCCTCCCATCCTGCCAGTCCTCGGGGACGCGCCGTAATGTCAGTGTCTCACGCACCCGTCAATGGGGAACAAACTATGTTTATAGATGAGGAAGCTGGGATCTAAACGACATACAGGAGAAATACGGGTTCAGGAGATGTTTAGACAACATTTGTTTTTGTTTAATTGGTTCAGGACAGGCGGTTCAAGAAACGATTCGTTTTAGTTATGGATGGATACATTTTGACATATTTTTCGTAAAAATATGTATTAAATTTTCCGAAGGTAAAATGACTCGTTTCTTAAATATAGGATGCGACGAGTTGTTTCAGTAACGTACAGGGAACACAGACATAGACATCTTTTTCATATACATATTTCATATATAGTCTATGTGTCAAAAATTAACTGTCCGTAGGTAAATCGACTTGTTTCTGGAACGAACGAAACCCCAGACAAGCTAGTATTTCATAAAATAGGCTTACGCGTTGTGTTTTAAGCAACCCAAAAAACATATTGCGTAATAATATATTTTGAATTTTACCTAATGAAAATTTCAACGATTTTAACTCAAAATAAAGGTTCGAATCTTTCATTTCTGTTTTCGGTACATATAGTATAGGTATATACCCAACTGACTTGCAGAAAATTCGGGCGTTTCGATCTCACTGCGGTGCCCTAACCGTGTCCAGCGGCCAATATGTCGTCGCATCAAATAACTGGGGGCCCCAACACAACTCGGCTGCCCACCCTACGGTGATTAATGGTTGGCGATCGACGGAAGACGATTAAACATTAATATTATTACTTTTGGGACAACATTGAGAGAATTGCGAGGCGGTTTGAGTCATTGAATGTTGCGGTTTCGATTACCGCGTAAAGCAAACAGTTTAGCGGCAGTAGCTCCTTGGAAATCCAAACTCTCGGCTTGCTTTGCTGGATAAAGCATTGGGCTTGCAACCCAGGGATTCTACAATCGCGTATTTTTATGAGGCCCAAAAAAATTATATCGGCTTTTATTACATGTTTCAAAAGCCTAGCGCGTCTAGTTATGGAGAAATAAAACTTTAAATAATTGTTATTTGATATTTCTATACAAGTCATAAATAATGACTAGTGGAAATGGATTAGCAGTTTGGCTAATTGAGTGATAAGAATTCATGTAACACAATTATAAACGAATTTGAAATTATTTTCTTTTTTAATAACTTGTGTGATACTCAATTTCGAAACAACATTTTTATAAACAAAAATGAGGACGTGGAGTGCACGGCCAAACATACCACCAGGCGGAGTGTGAACATTATGAAAGGCAATAATAAAAAAGGCACAAATATTACTTTTGCCTAGAAGACATTTATTTCATATGAACCAAAAAAATATAACTATAAGCACAAAAAACAGCTACAGGTTTATATATATCGGAACTGAGTCACTCGGCGGTTCCCAATGCTGATGTGCCCATACTTCATTCATAGTGAAGTACTACGTGAATAAAACTGTTGACAAACCACTAAGGAACAGATGTGATAAATAAATTAGAATGTTAAGTTGATGTGCTGTTGTAGTCACTTATTTAGTGGCTAAACTTTATAAGCGAAATGAGGGTAAATACTACCGTCTTAGAGGTCTATTAGGCCTTCTATTACGTGGGACTTAAATAGTAAGCAAAATGCGAGTAACTACATGGGTATTATACATCTCTAACTACATCTTCGGGATACTATGTATAATCGTGTAAGACGGTGTATAATCAGACCCTGACTCATCAATTATTAGTGTTACGACTGCACAGTAATCGTTTGCAACTATTGTATTAAAGAACGGCAGCGATATCCTAGTAGGACGCCGTTGGACTGCTACGCAGGGGCCTCGAACTCGATCCCGAGGCACGCACTTATGACTTTTCGATGTTATATTCGTATTAAATTGTTAATAATTGCTCGTTTTAACGGCGAAGAAAATATCTTGATGAAACCTACATGTCTAAGAGTTCTCCATAATATTCTCGAAGATATGTAAAATCTGCCATCCCGCACTGGGCCAGCATGGTAGGCTATGACCTTACCTTTCTCATACTGAATAGAAACCCGTGCCCAGCAGTGGGACAGTTTATAGACAGGGCTGATGTTATAAAGGCTAAAGCGTCCCACTTAAGCTACTGTATGTACGAGGAAATAATTCCTATCAACATACACAATAATATTTCTCTTTCTATTTCCTTACACATAAAATCACTTAAAACTATTGTAGTATACTGCGGGCCGAATAAAAGGCTCACTGGTCCACAAATATGATTGATTATTGTATAGGTACCTTTTTTTGGCTTTTCACGTACTTATGACTAACACGTAGGGTTGCCAGGCTACCGAACTTGTTAATATTTTACTAACTTTTTATTTTAACTAATATTATAAATGCAATTGTGCGTTTGTTTGCTCGTTACGCTTTCACGCTTTAACTACTTAACCGATCATAAAAATCCAGAAAAAAGATATAAAGATATATACTATATGTTAATAAAAAACGACTTACTCAAGGAATAATATCTGTGTCGCGGTGGACTTTTAAAACATTCAATCAACGAACACAAAGAACACCCAGACGCGGAATGACTATTTGTGAATCAGATGAACTCTGTCTTGTGTGGAATTCGAACTCACAAAGCTGGGTGCAGTGGCATTGGCGATCCAACCACTTTAACCATCAGGTACGCCATCAGTGCAGTTGAAATATGATACCGATTTTATTATAATTCGAGAAGTAAAAGGCTATTTGTTTGAAGCAACATTTTGGCCGATATTGAGTTATACATATGTATATACGTTACGGCTAAAGGTGGGTGTGAACATAAACTTAAGATTAGCCGGCTACAACTAGGTTTAGCTGGCCACATGCGGTTAGGTTATGTTAGGTTACTTTTAAGTTTAGCCGGCTAAAACTAGGTGTAGCCGAACTTCGGCTATTAGCCGTAACATATATATTCGGAATCAGCGTTTTTTTCTGATTCCGAAAATATATATATATATATTCTACCACATACACACAACACCATCTAGCCAAAACTAAGCAGAGCTTGTACTATGGGTACTAGACAATGTATAAACATACATATATACTTTTTTAATGTAACTCAATATCGGCCAGAATGTCGCTTCAAACAAATAGCCTTTCACCCCTCAATATATAATATCAGCCCTGTATTAAATTGTTCCATTGCTGGTCACGGGTCTCTTCTCACTGGTTCAGTGCAGGTTGACTATTTATGATATTTATCGATTGGATTCAGATAAAAAGCTTTTTATTAAGTTTAAGTACCTACCTAAAACAAATCCTAATTGTAGCAACTAGGCAAACTGAATAAAATATAGTATAATAACACAGTCCTGTAATTAAGCACATGATTAAATCAAATTTTAATTAAAATAAAAAAGAGTGGTTGTTATATATCCTCTTAAATTTGTATCGCTAGTTATTCGTGGGAGTATCCCACGCTTATTCAAGTTGGCTAACTAAAATTATATCTCAATATAAATTTAAGCGTCCCATAGTAATTTATTATCGTTTTATTTTTGTGTTTCGTGAAATGTATCCATTATTAAGGAATCTTAATTATTTTATATTTAGTTATCGTATATCGAATCGTCCATTTTTATTTCTCATGCTAGGTAAGGACGTATTACCTAAAAAATAAACATCCCATGAAACATGCAAGGAAAAGGGAAACGACAACCATTAATTTGACCAGATATAACAGTTTACATAATATTATTTCACGATTACGCGAATATTGTTCATTGTATTAAACTATTATAAGCGATTTTACAGCGGTTTATAAAAAAAGAAAGAGAATACATAAGCACTATTATTAAACTGATAAAAATCTATTCAAATTTCCGGACCCTAAAAGACGTTGACATGCCCGAAAAACATATAGCTATAAACCAACCGTAGTCAATTCTAAATCTAAGCCATCCAGGAAACAACTCAAAGACACAAAAAATTCGTCTAAATCGGTCTAGGCGTTTAGGAGTTCAATTACACATACACATACAGAAGAATTACATATGTATAGAAGACTTTTTTTTTCTTTACAAGCCCAAACTAAGCAGAGCTTGTACTATGAGCACTAGATAATGGATAAACATACATATATACTTTTTTTTTGTAAATACTTACATATTATACATAGAAACACCAAGACCAAGACAAACATCCATGTCCGTGTGTGCATGAGCACACAAATGTTTGACTTGTGCGGGAATCAAACCCGCGACCTCAGCAGTCGGTTACACTAACCACTACGCCATCGAGGCCGACATTTTTGCGCGACGTTTTGTTGGCTTTCAGCAACCATAACCGTTAACTAATTCGACAACCCTAGTTTACACACCGTTCGCTATATATTCTCGCTTAAGGGTCCGTACGGTTTCCGTCCGTCATATAGTTATATTTTAAGTTAAATGTTGTTGTGTCCCCGTTCTTGCAACATGTTTCATTGATACTCGTAGCGGAATGTTATATAGCCTTCCTCGATAAATGGGCTATCCAACACTAAAAGATTTATCAATTCGAACCATTAGTTACTGAGATTAGCGTGTTCAACTAAACAAACAAACTCACCAGTTTTATAATATTAGTATAGATAGTATAGATGTTAGGAGACTGTTGGGTTGCCAAGCAGAGGTCAAGAGTTTGATGCCACAGCACGTACCTCTGACTTATTGTGGTGTATAAATAATAAATGATCACTTGCTTTTATGGTAAAAAGACGTCATGAGACAAGCCGCATGTCATAATGTCTTATAAAGTTCGCAAACTTATGTGAAGTCTGTCAACCCGAACTGGAACAGCGTGGAGGAATATGGCATAACCCTTCTCAGACTGAGAAGAGACTTATTCTCAGCAGTGGCTGCTGTGGGACAGTTTATATACAGGTTTGACATTATTATAGCTAGCAGAAGCATGATAGAATTTAATCACAATTTGTCCGCCCCGGGAATCCGAAGATCGCACACACACTCGCACAGGCGGTATAAGAAGCTAATAAAGCATGTAATTATTATATTAAATTATTGTTATTTGTGTAAACGTTTCCTGTTTTGATGTTATTTCGCAAGTCGTTCTACTCACAAGAATTAAATAATATATTAAGTTTTCTTTACTTTAGTATATTTATTTCCTTATAACAATATCGTTGGCACACCGGACCCAGATGTATTTTTATTTTTTTATTCACAATATACTAATATTGTAGGCTCCCTGAGTTAATTTTACCATATTTATGTGATATTAATATATAAACTTTACTTTACACTTCACTACTTACATATTTTACATTACATATCTATTTACATATTACATTATTAATAAAACATTCCGTACATCCTGGCGATACCGGTTTGTCGATACACCAATATCGATAATGGGCTATCGACAAGGCCTAGACCCTATTACCACTCCTGAGTACATAGCGGTTATATTTTTACTAACCGCGCGTGCATGCGCAGAGGTCAAAACAGTCATTAAAGGACCACGACGCGGAGCGCTTGTCACTCGCTTATGTAAACGCCTATGTATCTTTCGCATTTCTTCCGCTATAAACATTATATCTTCTATATCCTAGTGCTTTTGACTTTGAACTGTATTCTGTGCTTGTGCTTGTGCGTGTCTATTCTACTCTTTAGTGCCTTTTGAACTTTAGTGTATGTGTCTACGGACCTGGACAATATATATGATGTAACCGTGAGTGGAGTCATTTTTATTCTATACACCCTAACGTAGCCACATTACCTACACTGGTGACCCCTATATTGAAGAACCATGTCAGTAGTAGACAAAGATTTTGAGGACGCACTGGTCCAACCACGCCCCGGCACTAGTGAGGGGAAGAAGTCGACGGAGCATGTCGATGTTTTTAGAGTAGGCGTGCGAGTGCCGCCGTTTTGGGCAGAGGAGCCCGATATCTGGTTCGCTCAAGTTGAGGGCCAATTTGCAATTTCTGGCATTACTAACGACCTTACCAAGTTCAATTATGTCATTGGCCACCTCGACAACCAACACTCAAGAGAGGTCAAGGATGTCATCGTCAACCCACCGGCAACAAACAGATATGAAAAGCTCAAAACAGAGCTTATTAAAAGGCTTAGCGCGTCGAAAGAAAACAAAATTAAACAGCTGCTAATGCATGAAGAACTCGGAGATCGCAAGCCCTCCCAATTTCTGCGCCATCTCCGTAGTCTAGCAGGCCATAACGTCCCGGACGAATTTGTGAAGACGATTTGGATTAGTCGCCTCCCACATGGTATCCAGACTGTGCTTGCCGGTCAATCGACTACAGCTACGCTGGAAGACTTGGCGGATTTAGCTGATAGGGTGAATGACCTCGCCTCTTCAACGCCCAAGGTTGCTGCCGTGAATGAGATCCCTGGTTCTGTCATCAATGACCTGGTGAAGGAAGTTGCGGAATTACGGAAGCAGTTCCAGAAGCTGTCGTCAGAGAGAAGTAGCAGACCCCACTCGCGTTCTACCCGTCCTCGAGGCAACCGCAGTACTTCAAGGCAGCGGTCGCTATCTAATTACCGCAAGTTCCCGTTGTGCTGGTACCACAGCAATTTCGGCGAGAAGGCTGTGAAGTGTATCCGCCCGTGTGACTACAAGGCGGGAAACTCAAAGGGCGGTCGATAATGGCGGCTGACGATTGCCCTTCTACTTCAACTGGTCGCCTATTCGTCACGGACCGATCTTCGAAGACGCAGTTCCTGGTCGACACTGGTAGCGACCTCTGTGTCTTCCCAAGGTCGGCGGTGCGTGATCGTCGTTCTCGAACGAACTTTAGTTTATGTGCTGCGAACGGTTCCAATATTGCAACATTCGGTTATCTACATTTAGATTTAGATTTTGGTCTACGTAGAAGTTTTGTATGGCGTTTTATAGTAGCCGACGTCACAAAACCTATAATAGGTGTAGACTTTTTAAATTATTATAACCTTGTTGTAGACTGTAGGAATAAACGCTTAATAGATAATGTTACTTCTGTTACAGCCACTGCTTCTATAGCAAATTGTAAAGGCGTTTCCTCTGTAAAAGTGGTAACAGGTGTGACTCGTTTTCATAAGATCCTGGACGAGTTTCCCGAAATCACTCGACCAGCCGGTACGTACCACACTACACCTCACAACACAGTTCATCACATCCACACGACTCCAGGCCCGCCAGTTGCTTCACCACCCCGTCGTTTAGCGCCCGACAAACTTAAAATTGCCAAGGAAGAGTTCCAAGCCATGCTTTCTAATGGCACTGCTAGACCTTCGAACAGTCCATGGTCCTCCCCGCTTCATTTAGCCCCGAAAAAGGATAATGGATGGCGTCCTTGCGGCGATTACCGCAAATTGAATGCCCGTACCGTACCTGATAGGTATCCGATTAGGCACATCCACGACTTTACCCACAGCATATCTGGCTGCTCTATTTTTTCAACATTAGATCTGGAAAAAGCTTATAATCAGATACCTGTCAGTGCGGACGACATTCCCAAGACAGCCATCACAACACCGTTTGGATTATTTGAATTCCCCTATATGACATTCGGTCTAAGGAACGCGGGTCAAACCTTCCAACGATTCGTTGACGAATTGACCAGGGGACTCGATAATGTCTACTGCTTCTTGGACGATTTTCTAGTGTACTCTGTCGACGAGGCCCAGCATGAGAAGCACCTACGTGAAGTCTTCAAAAGACTGAAAGACTACGGCATGCTGGTGAACACGTCCAAATGTGTTTTCGGCGCAAAAGAGGTAAAATTTTTAGGGTATAGCATTTCGGAGCAGGGTTGCAAACCTCTCGATGTAAAGGTGCAAGCGGTGAGAGATTTTACATTACCTACAATATTATAGGCTATTATTATAGGCTTTTTAACATACTGCAATAGTGTGGTTGTTTAAACTGTCCAACTTATAGTACCAGATATAATTAAAAACTCAATAGATTAAATAAGTTTAAATTAAAATCTAAACATATTATATGGTATTAATGTTTACCAAACAAATAAATAAAATTGAAGTGTCTGTATGCAATATCATATGAATGTTTACACCATATTGATACCAGAACACCAATTTTGTCTCGTCTGTTTGGTATGAGTAATCTCTGAAACGGCTAGACCGATTTTGACGGGCCTTTCATTACCAGATAGCTTATTTTATGAGGAGTAACTTAGGCTACTTTTATTTCGTGAACGAGTACTCACAGGATAGCAACCGGGATAGAAGTACTTTTTTACTACTACGTGGACGAAGTCGCGGACGTCGGCTACTTACTAATAAGAAATGCTATCCTTGTGAATTCACTTAGAGTAGAACCAGAATCATGATACAAGAGTGTTTTATTAACACAGATCATAAAAGCATGGCTGTTAAAAAAACTACCTACTGTAATGTTTCTTTTTAGTAAGACAACTGCAAACTGCTAGAAGACATCACAGAGATTCAAACAACGGACACAAAGAGCACCCAGACTCGGAACAAAGAATGTTCAATCTAGTACTAGCACACTTTCGACTAGTTAGGGCAGCGTGCTACCCAGGCCGTCTAGAGCCCCTGGACTAGAGATTCCCAGACTTTTTTCTCAGAGACCACTTTCAAAATTTAGCAGGTTCGGGTGGACTTTCTGCGTCTACTTTCTACCATATTCCTAGGCATTCGTATTTATATTGGTGAAGAAGGATTTTGTTTTTTGTAATTTTCTTCTGAAAGCTCTGTAGGTTCGAGATCACTGGTACTGAATATGGAATATGCTTGCTCTGTTTTTACAAGTAACAGTCGCTGAGCTTCTTAAAATATTATCTGCCTACAGTGATGGGTGAAGTCAAGTCAACATTTTAGTTCTTCATTATCGAAAGCAAATAAATTTTCGTGGCCCGCTTACGAATTGTGGACCCCCATTTTTTTGTCACGCCAACGTAGACCCCTGGGAAGCACTTTGGGAACTAATGCCCTAGACGGACTGGAAAGCAGGGGTGCCCAGGGACTGCTCCGAGTTCCATGAAAATAGTCACAAAGTAACACTTATGAATGTCAAAGTTTTGTGGTTAGTCAACTTACTAAAGTTACATAATATTGTCTTCTATTTACGCGAATATTATTCATTGAAATGAAACTGCTATATACGGATTTTATCGCGTAGTTTATTTGACACTTTATTACAAAATTTTGAAAATTTTTACACTACTACTACTATTAAACTTTACTGATTTTTATTGGAATGTACCACCAGCTTGGGATCCAGTAATAAAAATAGTCAAACCCAAGAAGAAGCAAACCACAGCTAGACTTCATGGTACTTTGAGCTCATTCTGCGTAAATAGAAACACCAATGATTAAATTATGTTCGGGTACTTTGAAATAACTACACTGAAACATTGAGACAACTGCCATCTTAGTCTCCCCGTGACCATGGCTGCTGAAAAGCAACCGAAACGTCGGGGAAAGTGTAAAAATAAATTAAATCTAAATAGTTTAATAATAATTGAATTAGCTTAAAAATTAGTAAAGTTTAATAGTAGTAGTAGTGTAAAAAAAAATTCAAAATGTTGTAATAAAGTGTCAAATAAACAACGCGATAAAATCCGTATATAGCAGTTTAATTTCAATTACTAAAGTTATATTTAAATTAATTGCTAGGTTCAGACAAAGGGATGACCCTATGCGAAGGTATTTATAAGTTAACTCTTTGTATAAAATTATTTAGTTCTAAAACTTATATGTTGGTATATGTCTAGATATGAGGCAGTGATATATTTAACAGCAATTGTAATATTCGTTATAATTATGTACTTGTTGATCGCACCCTAACTAATATTATAAATGCGAATGTGAGTTTGTTTATTTGTTACGCTTTCACGCCTTAACTACTCGACATATCATTTTGAATTCACGTTGTCAGGGGTACAGAAAAGTACATAGGGTACCTTTAATCCAGAAAAAAGTATTGTTACTGACCTAACCTATGTTTTTGCAAAAGAAGCCGCGGGCAAAATTTATTAGTTATACGATACGATAGATGACACATAGCATCGCCTTAGATGCGCGAGAGCCACAATCCTTGACGCAGGACCATGAATAGCTCAGTTAGCAGAGCGACGATATGGTTCGTCGAGGTCGCTGGTTCAAGTCCTGCTTCATAGATTATCTTTTTCTCTGTTATCCTTAATAAGGAAAATACTTATAAAATAATTATTTCCTTTTGAGTAACCACGGCCATACTAAATAGGTTTTCAATTATATCTGGCATTCCATTGTCAATTTATACCCTAACTAATATTATAAATGCGAATGTGAGTTTGTTTGTTACGCTTACAGGCTTTGAGTACTCGACCGATTATCATAAAACTTCGCATACACGTTGTTAGGAGTACCTATACCTAATACCTAACTTTTAACTAGATGAAAGGCACCCTATGTCCTTTACTGTACAGATAGGTTACCTTTCATCCAGTTAAAAGTACCGAACCTACATTAGCCCAAGCGAAGCCGCGGTCAAAATCTAAAAATAAATATATAATACGATAAGTATATTATACCTGGTATAATACGATAATTAACATCATATACCAGGTATATATTATAAACAATACAGAATAACATTATTAAGCCTTAAATGCATACGTAATTAGATATTTAATAAGTAATTACAATAAAATAATTACAAATCATTACACTATAAACACATTAAAATCGCCAGGTTACACAATAATAAAATAATTTGATACTGACTTTATGCAAATTATAATAACAAAATGTACATTTCAGCTGTGCATTTCTGTTAAGACTGCGCCGAGCGGAATATGCCAAAACAGGCGGTCACAGTTAAGTGAATAAAATACTGTTGTAATAAACACTTGTTTAATACAAATATAAAATATTATACGTTTACCATAAAAATGAATTACTCCGTGTAAAAAACTTAAAATAATTAATATTTTTGCCTACAAAATTACATAAATTTGCTTAATACATATATTATGTTGAAATGTTGACTGCACGGATGGCGCAGTGGTTTAAGTGGTCGGGCACGCCACGATCGTGGCGGTAAGTCCCGTGTTTGAGGAGTGGCTGGAGAGGCGCCATGGCGCCCTCACCTTCCGGCTGACACAGGTAATGACTGGCCACGGTTGTTTTGGCCAGTTCCTGTGTCGTATACGCCGGCAAGAGACGCCCGGTTGTCACCACTGCGGCGACTGCCGCAAAGTTGTTGAGGACACGGCGCTGCACACTTTGGCGGTTTGCCCCGCCTGGGTATCGCAGCGCCGTGAGTTGATCGCGGCAGTCGGATTGGTTGCCCTCTCGCTCCCGGCCGTAGTTCAGTCTATGGTCCGGAGTGAGAGGTCGTGGAACGCCGTCGCCTCCTTTTGTGAGAAAGTCATTTCCATCAAGGAGGCGGCGGAGCGGGAGAGGGAGCGTTTGAACCCTCTCCCCAACCGCAGAACCGGGCGCCGGAGGGCGCGAGACGACCTCCAGCCACCCTGAGGATTGACCTGGGGGTGGCGGGCTTTGTGGGCCTGCCCGCCATCCGTTCAGCACCAGGTCCGAGAGGCGGCGTGCGTGTTCCCACGCGCGCCTCTGTGTCGAGTCCGTCTCCCCTCTAGGGGGGGACAGTAGGGAGTTTTTAGATGTGCCTATAGGGTAGGTCTTTCGTGTAGTGGCCTGCCGTTTCATACGGCGGGCCGTAACCTCGGCGGGGTCGCGACCGCATGCGAAAGTGATTCGCGCGGCCCCGTCGATAGTGGTTTTGTTGAGGAACACCGTGGTAGGTTTAGTCGGTATTCCGGGAGGTACTTTAACATCTTTACCATCTTTCTTTTACCCCGGCGAGTCCGACATAACCCCTCCGCCCGCCCCCGCGGAGGGGTATGCGTCATGCATTCCCCCATGTAAAAAAAAAAAAAAAAGTATAAAAGTGGTATCGACTCTTTCATGGCACAAGGTGGCTCCTTCATTAACACGATGTCATGAAAGAGCTGAAACCCATACGGGACAAAAAATTGTGTGATCCACAAATGATTGTTCCGAGTGTGGGTGTTCTTTGTGTCCGTTGTTTGAATGTTTGTAAAAGCCCCCGCGACACAGGAATTATTCCTAGTGTGGGAGTTAGAGAGCTTTTTAAGAAAAGAAAATAATCTATGCCGAATCTCACTATTTTGTTCGCACAGCGTGCTTATATTTTATGATAATATTATTATAGAAAAAGTAAAAATTTCACGTTATGCCCTGGTCCAAAATAAATTACGCTGAAGGGCGCATTGCTATAATAATAATAATAATAATAATTAAACATTTATTTCAAATGTCATCCATATTTTGTTAGTTGCAATTACTTAAACACTACTTCATAGTTATGTATACACAATTATTAAAATTAATTCATGTATCTTCCTGCTGCATCGGCCCCGCCGCTATACCTACGGGTCCAGTGCCACAGGAAGGGACAGTCTGGCCTATCTCTGATCACCTTCAGGATGCTATAGTTAAGCCTAGGACAGCTAACACGAAATCTGGCTTCACAAAATATTTCTTCACAAAGAATATATTATACTAATAATAATTAATGCAAAGATATAAAATCTGAGCTCAGTATGTCTCTTAACATTAGTATTTTGATAGTCCCCGTGAATTATTCACAAATTCATAATTTCCACCCCCGCCCCACCCCCTGTGTCCTCCTCGGCCACCCTCGCACCCCTGGTATGTTTATGAGACAGCCATTCTCAAACTATGACCGTTAAAATAATTATTTTATATATTTTTTAAACGTTAATGTTATAAATTATAATGCTTGTATCGCTTCTTGTGTAGACATATCGAGATAATAATTTCGATAGCGAGAAATTTATGAGACTGGAGTAAATTTGTGTGATGTAAATAACAGTCGGCTATAAAATTATTGTTATAAAATTAATATCTAGGTTCAAACCCAAATACCAACGTCAAAAAAATCTCTACAGAGTGCGATTGCGATTAAATCACTTCATTTTAAGTGTTTGCCTCACTATTGCCACTACACCGAATGTTATAATATCCGAAAGACAAATTGTGTGTGATCCTCAAGTAGTTGTGCCGAATCTGGATGTCTCTCTGCGTCAAAGGATTTATCCTTTTTTGTAAGTAACCTATTAGGTTGCAGCGGCACACCGATGGCCAGATAGAATAGATTTTTATTATGTCTGGTATTCTAAGACTACACAGATCAACAGAAAAAGAAACTCAAAGAAGGGAAAATATCCGCAATATTTGAGCATCACTGTGTTAAATCATTTCTAAGGTAATTTTATTTGGCAAAGACAGTGGGTTCACGTCGGCCAGACTCAAGTCTATTCCGCAACACTGGTACCGAGGGTCTGCTACTCAACTTAATGCTTATAAACAATTCAAATTGGTGTACACTTATTTGATTTTGTCGCTTCGACGAGACGCAACTATGGATGAAGTCTAAGAGGGACTCTTTTAGATAATCCTTGGTTTGAATAAAGGCATTTTAATCTAGCTGGTTCTCAAGGGAGTTAATATAGATTAGGGGTAAGTAGAACCTATACTGAGTTACGTAGGTATATGAAATGATTGCATTTTATAAGAAAAATCTTATATTTAATACATACTAGCTGTCAGACGTTGACAGACGTCGTCCTGTAACACAAAAAAAAAAACCCCAAATCTAAACCATCCCCGAATCCACATGAAAAGACACAATTTTTTTTATCAAAACCGGTCCAGCCGTTTAGGAGGAGTTCAGTGACATACACACGTACAGTAGAATTATATGTATATATAAAGATGTAGTAAACGTTACATATGTATATAGCCTTCGAGTAGGTAGGCAGAGGTCTTTGTTTGACATTTTGCCAGCTATGACTTTAGATTCCATCTAGAGGTAAGCTTATTGCTGTTTACCATTGTGCCAGACCTATGTCTGGATCAACGGTAAACAGCAATAAGCAGTAATAGTGCAGCTAGCGAGAGTTTCCTGACAGAAATATTCAATAGCACATTGTCTGGATACGGGTATCAAACTCGAGAGCTATTGCACAGCAGTTACATACACTACCGCTGCGCCAACAAGGCATTTCTGTTGCGGACATTGACTTCTAATTGAACAAATCTGAATACTGTACAATATTTAAAATAGATAGACATATTCTTTACTGATTATTATTTAAGTACCTTCATGCCTAAAGGCCTAAAGACTATATATGTATGTACTCAAAATGTCGAACATAAGTTTAATGTCCTCACATGTGGCTAGCTATGTTTATGTTGCATTAAATAACGACAAAAAAAATTATATCTTTTCACTACTAGAGACATTTCCACTTTATTTAATGCTCCGGAAAATTGCATGACTTCAAAATCCACTAGGTATGACTTTTGGCTGACTCATTCACTCACATCATCTGCATCATTATTTCACTCATTAAAAATATTTACATGTTTTCGACAACATCAAAGAAGTCGAAAATGAACTCTTGTTTGGATGATATTCTCTGGCTTTCTCACCATACGAAATCCACTATGACTTTTGGCAAACTCTTCTCATATGTGCATGATCACATCAACGTCAAAGAAGTCGAGAATTAATTCTCGATTCGGATGATTAATGCGGGTTTTTTCATCATTTAAAATCCAATATGACGTTTGGCGAACTAATCGAATTTGCGGATGTTCACATCAACGTCAAAGAAGTCAAGAATTAATTCTCGATTCGGGTAATATTTCTCGGCGTTTTCATCATTAATTGGGAACACTATGATACAAGATAGGAGCGAAATACATAGTACAAATGTAATGTACGGTTTTCAATCACCCGGTGACAAAACTAAAACAGTCAAAAATCAAAGCTAAAAATCATTTCTTCATTTTGCTTACCATTTTTTTTTATTTTGCTCGTCAATATGACCACACTCCGCCTGATGGTAAACGATCATGTGGTCTAAGAGCAGTGACCTCCACACCATCCTCATAGCAGCTGAGGCGATATTGAGGTCCCTACCTTGACGGCCTAAGAAGGTTCTTTTTCACACACCGCTTAAAGGACCCAGGTTTGAAGGAAGAAGAAAACACTTATGGACGTCAAAGGGATTAGTGAGTTTAAAAAATTCACATTCCGGGGTTTTTTTAATTCTAAAATAGTTATTCCCGATTTTAGAATGATTACTAAAATGACTACTGTGTCGCGGGGCACTTTACAAACATTTAAACAACGGATGCAAAGAACACGCAGACTCGGAACAACCATTTCCGAATCAGACAAATTTTTGTCGTATGTCGTACTTAAACCACTACGCCAAGTCATGATGGAGCTTATGAAAGAAACTCATGACCACCCGTTTTTAGCCTATGGAGTCGCAGCCGTACACCGGCGTCCAGACAATAGATTTTTATTATGTCTGGTTTTTAAGACTTGACAGATTAATCGCCATTTTAGCAAGTCTGATACTTTTTACAGTAAATGTGTAATGGATAGTTAATAAACTGAAGTTTATAAGTGTTACTTACACCTAGTTTCTTAAGGGCTGATCAATGAAGTGTCAAAATATAAATCATGTCAAGTGATTTGATTGACTGTTCCTAATTTGGTCAGCCAATCACAGCATTTGACATTTGTATTGACCATTTATTACCAACATTTTTATCGAAATATCTGTTCTTCCTGCCTAGCCTTCATGGAATATGCGGTATGTTAGACCAAGTTAGAGGTTTCAGGCGTCCCTACAATACCAGGTCAACCGCTAACTCAGTACAGAAGAACGAAACACGTAATTTAGCCAGTTAGCAACACGTAATCCTCTTATTTTTGCTGAACACGTATTATTTTCAAGTACATAATCCTATTAACGCAAGCGAACGTAAGAACAGCTCACAAAATATTTTGTTTAGAGTCGAATTAATTTCAAGAGAATAGCTCAAAAATATATTAATTTTTTACCTCCATTTTACCTTGCTTGTGGTGTTTTGTTTTCCGTGTTATGTTGTTACGAACTTTGTTTATTCTAATCATCCTACTCATATTATATGTATGTTAAAGTTTAAATGTTTGTAAAGGGGCTTCGAAACGGCCGGTTTTTTGCTGCAGTGTGTAGCTACAATGCAAGAACAGCCATATTTTACATTTAAGTCATAGATTATTACTACGTTTAAATATGGTCACCATTCTGGATCCATCTGTTATCTGACACACAATGAACATGATATTATGGTTCTCCAAAGAATAATGTTTGTAATGGACGTAGCATTTTTTGTTTATATTGGTCCTCAAAACTACCACACTCCGCCTGATGGTAAGCAGTCATGTGGTCTAAGAGCAGTGGCCTCTACACCGTCCTCATAGCAGCTGAGGCGATGTTGAGGTTTCTACTTTGACGGCCTGAGAAGGTGTTTTTTCACGCCCCGCTTAAAGGACCCAGGATTGAAGGAAGAAGGAAACACGTGCCTTGGCAGAGAATTCCATGCCTTGATCGTTCGGCAGAGGTATGAGGACCCAAACTTGTTGGTGCGCGCATTCATATGTTTAGGGATGGCCGGGCTATGATTGATAACATTGCAGTCACATATTGCAATAAAATATTGACTGCTTAGAGTACACGGGCACACGGATGTCCGTATCCGTAATTGTATTAAGGGTCAAAGATTTGGATAAAACTTGGTACACAGATGGACCATGGCCTAGATTATTTACAGGATATCTTTCAACCCAGCATAGGGCCCGTGGATGCACACGGGCAGGAACTAGTGAAGTTATATTGATGAATTGTCACGACTTCATTATTGGGATATTGTATATACACTACTGGCTAATTAGATCGTTAACGGCCTCACCGCTGTCGTCTCGCTGTATTATCTGTTCTGTTGTGTGATCGAAAAATATTGTTCTATATCTGGGTATAGGAGAGAATGTGTATGAAAGAGCCAGGCTTTGAAAGAGCCGATGTCAGCACACCGATGGCAACACTGATTGTCACCCACAGAAATTTGACAGTTCTACGAAAACAAATGGCGTCGTAAGACTGCATCAAAAATCGTGAAGACAAGAAGTAAGCTATTCAGCGATTTATTTTTTATTTTTGAGATAAATTTAATGCATACGTTGGAAAAATAGATATGCTGTATTATTTTATATATATTTGGCCTTCTTTTGCACTAATAATATAAGAATAATGTTTTGGCGAAATAAATTTAATTTAAGGTTATGTTTTTAAACACACAATGTTTTAAAAGAGCCAGCTACGTAAGCCTTCAAAGAGCCAAAATATGTAAAGGGTGGTCACATGAGTCTTGTGAGCACAAAGGAGTGATTCATTTCTTTTTCCAAAAATTGTTTTAAATTATTTTTTTTGTTATTTTAGGTTTTTGTAATATATTTGAAGACTAATTTTTATAAGGATATTATTGATGATTAAGATAATGTGAAATTATTATTGAGACTGATTAAACACTGTGATTATTATAGTTTTATGTAATTGTAAGTTTAACCTGATTTTTTAAAGTCTTTGAAATTAAACTACTATATACGGATTTTATCGCGTTGTTTATTTGACACTTTATTACATAATTTTGAAAAACTGTTACACTGCTACTACTATTAAACTTTACTAATTTTTAAGCTAATTGAAAACTGAAAAGCAACCGAAACGTCGGGGAAAGTGTAAAATTTAATTAAATCTAAATAGTTTAAATAGTTTTAATAATAATTCAATTAGCTTAAAAATTAGTAAAGTTTAATAGTAGTAGCAGTGTAACAGTTTTTCAAAATTATGTATATAAGTGTCAAATAAACAACGCGATAAAATCCGTATATAGCAGTTTAATTTCAATGAATAATATTCGCGTAAACAGAAGACAATATTATATTTTTAAAGTCTGTTAACAGAATATTATTTTTGGAAAACTGTTTTGTTAGTATAAAAGTGGTATGGGCACGCCACGATCGTGGCGGTAAGTCCCGTGTTTGAGGAGTGGCTGGAGCGGCGGCATGGCGCCCTCACCTTCCGGCTGACACAGGTAATGACTGGCCACGGTTGTTTTGGCCAGTTCCTGTGTCGTATACGCCGGCAAGAGACGCCCGGTTGTCACCACTGCGGCGACTGCCGCGACGTTGTTGAGGACACGGCGCTGCACACTTTGGCGGTTTGCCCCGCCTGGGCATCGCAGCGCCGTGAATTGATCGCGGCAGTCGGATTGGTTGTCCTCTCGCTTCCGGCTGTAGTTCAGTCTATGGTCCGGAGCGAGAGGTCGTGGAACGCCGTCGCCTCCTTTTGTGAGGAAGTTATTTCCATCAAGGAGGCGGCGGAGCGGGAGAGGGAGCGTTTGAACCCTCTCCCCAACCGCAGAGCCGGGCGCCGGAGGGCGCGAGACGACCTCCAGCCACCCTGAGGTTTGACCTGGGGGTGGCGGGCTTTGTGGGCCTGCCCGCCATCCGTTCAGCACCAGGTCCGAGAGGCGGCGTGCGTGTTCCCACGCGCGCCTCTGTTGTTTCGAGTCCGTCTCCCCTCTAGGGGGGACAGTAGGGATAATTTGTGAGGAGTGCCTTTGGGTAGGTCTTTTGTGTAGTGGCCTGCCGTTTCATACGGCGGGCCGAAACCTCGGCGGGGTCGCGACCGCATGCGAAAGTGTTTCGCGCGGCCCCGTCGATAGTGGTTTTGTCGAGGAACACCGTGGTAGGTTTAGTCGGTATTCCGGGAGGTACTTTATCATCTTAACATCTTCTTTTACCCCGGCGAGTCCGACATAACCCCTCCGCCCGCCCCCGCGGAGGGGTATGCGTCATGCATGCCCCCACGTAAAAAAAAAAAAAAAAGTATAAATGTGGTATCGACTCTTTCATGGCACAAGGTGGCTCCTTCATTAACACGATGTCATCAAAGAGCTGAAACCCCTTTTTTTTAAATAGCTATAACTGATTTGTGACAATGGTCACGAATTTATCTAATTTAATCGAATTTATTCTAATTTAATAACAATAATTAACTATTAATGTAATTATTGAAAAATGTTGTTTTATTCAGAAATAATTAGTCTAACTTGCAATTTTTTTATTATTTTTGAAACTGGCTACTTCTTAGACACTTTCCCCTACTTTGAGTCCGTTACTTTTTATAAGGATAACACACGCATTACGTTTAATGCCCGTGTCGCAAGGAACTTTACAAATATTGAAACAACGGACACAAAAACACCAAATTTTTGTCCCATGTGGGGTTGGAACCCACGATTGGCAGTGGCGAGACGACCACTAAAACCTTTACGCCATCCATGTAGTAGTATGATCGTAAAGTTCTCTGCGACAGACGAATTCTTTTAAATATAAAAAACAACTACATGCAAACAAAATTAAAGAATGAAGAGAGAACAAGTACGCTCCTTTTACGGTCAACCTATTGAGCCACAGCACACCGGTGGCCTGACACAATAAAATTTAAATGTTTTTTGATATTCTGGGCTTAAAAGATTAATAAAACATCCTAACTAATATTATAAATGCGAATGAGAGTTTGTTTGTTACGCTTTCACGCTGCACGCCGCCGCACGTAACTACTCGACCGATCATCTTGAAATTTCACATAGGTACACGTTATCAGGGGTATAGAAAAGAGCATAATGTTTTTACAACACACATTACATCCAGAAAAAAAAAATTGTGCTCCCAAGGAATAGCTAATATAAAACATTAAAAGCACAACAACTTAAACAAAACTATAATAATATAAAGTACAAGCCCCGCTTTGCCCGCGGTTTCGCTCGCGTGGAATAGGTTAGATTGGATATGTTATAATACAGTACTTTTTTAAAATAAATTATAACCTATGTTACTCTGTGATAATATTTTCCTTACGGTGAAAGAATCAAAATCGGTTAAGTAGTTTTTGAGTTAAATCCTTACACACAAACAAAAATCAAATCTTTCCTCTTTATTATTTTAGTATAGACTATGTTAGTATAATATATTTATATTCATATGAAAGCCTATTATGCCCGTTTATTACAACCACATCTTACTACCGTCCTACCCGGTATAACGTTTGTAGAGAAATTAATTTCAATTCCATTCATGCAAATGTTCCTCAAAGCATAAGAAGACTTCCACGTATAACTTACTTTGCACATGGCGTGGGTGCCGGGAATTCGGTGCCGGCTGCCTGGTACCTAAGTACGGCGAAATGTGTAAGTTTGTACATATTGTGGGAAAAGCTGCTTATTATATACGCTTATGGATACTATAAATATAAATATCCCTATCTTTAGGACCCGAGTAGATAGGGTTTCAGGGGGAGAACTACGGGTCTCCCCCTTTGGACCAGGGAACTGCTGGGTCAGGAAGCACACTGCGCCTCGAAAGGTTTGTTCTGTCGACCGCTGATTAGAGAGCGTGGTGCCTGACATTGGTGTTGGACTCGCAAGTGTATGTGGTTACCCGCAGAGGATGACATGTTCGTTACTCGGCAAGCACGTGGCGTTTGAGCGTCGTTCTCATGCGCGGCTAATGCGAACCAGTCGGTCGCGTGAGGCACGGAGTTGCCTTTAGCGAAGTGGCAGCGTGGTTTTGCTGCCACAACGCATCTCGGACGCTTGCCTGCTCAGCAAGTAAGAGTCATAGGTAGGTGACTCGGGCAATACCCGGCTTGTAGACTAGAAAGGGTAGACGTATGGATGTACGTCGAGAAGTGAGCGTGCCTTACAGCTCCGGCACCATACTGGAGATATGGGAGGCGGCTTCTCCGTCGGCCTCAGCGAGGATATCGTTAGCAACTCTGAGTTCGCGAGTGGTGAGCGGCTTTATTGCTCTGGTACCTATCTGGACAATAGGTAGTGCCACTTGGGTACGAGGTAGCTCGCTTACGAGAACCGGGTCTTAGGATTTGGGGACAAGACCTGTCTATAACTGGTCCCTGAAGGTGCTTTTGGGCACTGGAAGGTACAGCGGCTTTCACTATATACCGTAAGGTTGGGTAGTGGGAACGCTATATCATAAACTTTAGTAGCCGTAGAGGAAGGGACTGCCCCGCACCTGTGGTTCGTAGCGTGATGTTATATCCTATTTTAACTTATCCTTTGTTGTTCATACACATACACACACACTCACATACACACACGCACACATAGACATCGTATACGCATCTGATTCAGTGCACTATTGCTACACACTTCTGTAGTTCTTACTAAATTGTTTATTTTTTTTTTGCTTTTATTTTATCACTTTTCTTTTATAAATTTTAAGATCTATAATTTGTTAATTATTGAAGTACCTACACGTCGTCAGTTCTTCTGAGGAGTGGAGCCATCTATCACAAGCATATTGTTTTGCTTAACAGGTGACTCCAATTATCTAAACTGTAAAAATTTACTTTTTGATACTGAAAATATATATCTGTATTTTTTATTATTATTATTTGTTTAGTTGGTCACCTCGCCATTGCCATTGTCCTAGTATTATAGGTAGAAGGTACAAAAATGTGCGTGATACACAAATAGTTGTCCCATGTGTTCATTGTTTGAATGTTTATGAAATCCCGCGGGCATCAAGATTTTTTTTCTAGTGCGTGTTTTGTCTTGTATCATCTCGTCATCCGTGTAGTAAAAACTGAGTCTATAGCCATATACCAGCACAATTACAGGCAATCCTAATCTTAAATTCCTAACTAATATTAAAATGCGAATTTGAGTTTATTTATTTGTATGTTTCTTAAGCTTTAACGCTTTAACTACTCTACCGATCATCATGAAATGTCTTATAAATGTTGTAAAGAGTACGGAATAGAACATGGGGTACCTTTCATTCAGAAAAAAGTAGTGTTATTAATCTAACTTAACCGACATTTACGCGAGCGAAGCCGCGGGCAAATCTACTAATATTATAAATGTGAATGTGAGTTTGTTTGTTTCTTACGCTTTCACGCATTAACTACTTAACATAGTTTTCGGATTCGTCAAAATTAAAGTGTAGACAAATTTAAAATAATCTAATATTGAAAAGAATAGCCAGTTCAATGCAAGTTAGTTTATGTAAGTCATTTAAATTGAATTACTCGTACATCTTATTTTCAGTCTCGTCTGACAAATTGTCCTTTACTGTTTACTAAGGGGCTTTGCCTAGTAAATACTTACTTACCAAGACGGCGACTGGATAATTGAAACGGATGCTTACCTGTTGAATATAAATAAATAATTATTTATTAGTAAAAGTTAATTTGATCAATAAGACCAAGAACATAATTTATAAGGCAATTATTGTATTGACAACTTCTACACTGGATAAAAAATTTTTTTGTCGTAAATCGTTTAAAGTCGTCGCGATCCATCTAAATAACCCATATCAATAACCCGTATGGGATACAAGCGCGTTGCAGTCCATTCAAGTTAGCTTGCGCATGTTACCCCTTGCCAACCACTTGCGCTTAAGCATTATGAAGTAATCAAACGTTGTTCATTAGCTTGTGAGAGCCGGTGCAGATCTCTCTCGCTAATTATAGTATATGAGCCTTGCATGTCTATAGTCTTTGCGACGATATACAGCGTGTAACAGAAATGTGTGGTTTTATATAGCATGTCTCATTTACGCGTGCCGTGTATCCCAGTTTTGGATCTCGTCTAAGTATATATGTTGTGTGAAAAGTTGGTTTAGTTGAAAGGGATCATGGTATCATGGTATCCTTAGAGGGCTTGTATTAATTGCCAAAAGATATAAGTCTCTTAAAGCCGGCGGCCATCTTGGAGGTAGAACACGACGCTCTAATTGAAAGGGTAATCATAAAATAACAAACTGATTTTGTACAAGAATAACGTAAGAAAATGCTTATGGCGAACTTAATATTAAATGCTAGGTGTGCCTCGCGGTTTCGCTCGAGTTTAATGGCGATAATGCTTTGAATAAAATTGTTACCCTAATATTTATGAATTTGTTTGTTTGTTAATCTTTCACGCCCTAACAACCTGACCGATCATCATAAAATTTCGCATGTACACGTTGACAGACGAACAGAAAAGGACATAGTGTAACTTTCATCCAGAAAAATAAGTACTATTATTAACCTTTTTTTTACTTGGTGTAATGCATTGTCGCAAACCCCTCCACGGGGGCGGACGGAGGGGTTATGTCGGACTCACCGCGGCAAAGAAAGATGGTAACTAGTGACATTCCGGTAATACCGATTAAACCTACCACGGTGTCCCTCGACAAAACCGCAATCGGCGGGGCCGCGCAGGTCACTTTCACATGCAGTCACGACCCCGCCGAGGTTTCGGCCCGTCGCGCCGTATGAACTACACAACAAGACCTAGAGACGGCCATCCGAGCATCCGCTCGACACAAAGGCGCGCGTTGGAATAAGGGCGCCGCCTCCCGGACCTGGTGCTGATCGGGTGGCGGCTTATTAACTAACCTTGGCCAAAAGTATTAGGCACCCTATAAATAACTGCATATTTCAGGCTTAGAGAGAAATAAAACTAATTATAATGATTAAAGTACTTTATTTCCATTAAAATATTGTAAAAACATCAATATTTTGTTGGGCCACCCTTTGATTTTATGACAGCAGCAACTCTGTGGGGCATACTACGTACAAGTTTCGCACATTCCTCTGCAGAAATTGCATCCCATTCTTGCACTAACGCTTATTTAAAGCAGTTTTTGATGTTATCGAGTGCTCTTTTATTTTTCTCTTCAAAATACTCCACAAATGTTCAATAGGATTTAGATCCGGGGACTGGGCAGGCCAATCTAACAGATCAATACAATTTTCAGTAAACCAGCGCATTGTAGTAGCTGACTTGTGACACGGAGCATTGTCTTGTTGGAATTTCACACCATTTAAGTTAGTGTCACCAAAAATACACGAAAGCGAAGGTACGAGAGCAGTTTCCAGTACATTAATGTATTTTTCACTGTTCATGCGACCTTCGCAAACAAACATTTTGCCGACTCCATCCGCAGCCATGCAACCTCAAATCATTACACTGCCTCCGCCGTGTTTTATGGTTGGTACTACGCAATCTGGGTGATATTCTTCGCCTTTGCGTCGCCTCACAAACGTCACACCTGGTGTTCCAAATACCTGTAGATTCCAAAAAAAAGCACACATTACAAACTTTTATAACATTTGAGTTTGAAGACAAACACAACAATGATCGTTGTGGTATAGACTTCACTAAAAAAACTTACCTCAAAGTTTGATTCGTCAGACCACAGCACATTAGACTAATCCTCTTCTGTGAAATGTTGGTGTCTCAGAGCCCAATCAAGTCGTTTTCTTTTATTGTCTGCGGATAGCCACGGCTTCTTCCTAGCTTTGCAACCTTTTAAGCCGGCTTCTACAAGCCTTCGTCTTGCAGTTCGTGCGCTTATGGGATGTCCAGTCTCTTCAGTTAAAGCCACAGCAAGCTCCGAAGAAGTTTTTTTTCTATCTTTCACAGACTCTCGGATAAGTTTTCTGTCCTGACGGCTAGTAGTCACGCGTTTTCTGCCTGTTCTTGGTTTATTTGCACGACAGCCAGTCTCAATAAAACGTTTGATAGCAGATTGAACGGCGCATCGCGAACATTTCACCAACTTCGCGATTTCTTTTTGAGTCTTGCCTTGCTCATGTAAAAGTTGAATTTTTACACGATATTCAATACTAATTTCGTTTCGTTTTGGCATTTTCAAATGAATTTCTTCTCAATTAATTCACAAAACCACAAATGCACTGTCTTTACACTAAGACTTCCAAATGGTAACTGACGAAACATTAAAAATAAATTTTGGAAAAAATAAAATTTTATTATTGACGCACCAGATGTTTTACGACTGCTTAAAAAATGCCGCCTATTGTCTTAAATAGTGTTTTATGACACCGGTATCGCAGTTCTATAGAATATTGTTTAATTGTTCAAATAGCACAGGTGTGTGATAACTATATTGGGGGTGCCTAATACTTTTGGCCAAGGCTGTACATTTATGCAAGCGCAGCTGCGGTCAAAATCTAGTAAAGTCTGAATCCTTCCGAGTTTCTTGCGGGTATTTTCTCATAGGTCCTTTGCCTAAACCTAGCAATAAACCTAAATGTAGCTTCAATAATTTCGTTAACTCACTATCCAAAAGATTTTGACGTTCATAAGTGTTACTAGGTGACGCAAATGAATTAATCACATTTAGAATTGACAATTTCATACCTTTGTAGGATATTCTGATGTGTTCTCTTGGGTAGTCAAATAAAATAATTCTTGCTAGATATGGATATATTATATTCTACTGGTACCAGTTATTAATAATACACATTAAGCTACGACCTAAGTGATTGGTTGCGGGGAGACGATTGCCGCGCGGCGCTTCTACATAAGTATTTGCGCCTGACTATACAAAACTAAAGCGTCAGCATTGTTACTACACCGTTTATTCATAGAACTACATGAATATAGTTATACCTGCCAATATACCTGTAGTAGGTACAGGCCTGTTCTAACAGAACATACAATAGAAAGGCGCCAATAGTTTTACACAATACAGCACATACAAAAACTATGTATAATACCGCCGGTATATCCGATATCACATAACAAACTTCATAAATAGGGTTGTCAATGTTCTCGGTGTTATTTGGTATTACATTTTAATACATGGAAAAAATTATATAAGATGCCTTTTTTTCATGAAACGGCCCACCTGATGGTAAGTGGTCACCGTAGCCTATGGACGCCTGCAACACCAGAGGCATGACTTTCGAGTTGCCGACCCTTTAGGAAAGGACCCTCATCGTATGTTCGTCCCCAAAGGGGTGTATTTCACCGACATTTCTGCAGGACCTTACAGTTACGAGCCTTTGAGAAAAGCTTGACATTTTTCCACAGCTACTCTGAACCTCTTAATTTCGTCGTTTACGCACTAAATAATAAAGTGCTGTTTTATTTCATAAATTCACTGTTCAGGTACGTTATTGATCATTTTAGGTAATTTTTTTGATGTAAGGTGATAATGTAATATTTTGTACTTCGACATGTTATTTTAATTAATCAAATATCTCCATGTTCATTATTATTATTATTGTTTTTATTCTAATCAAATCCTATTTCGATTTAATTTTTTTTTTCATTTTTAAACTATTTTAATTATCAATATAAATAGTGTAAGCGACTTTAAATTATCACATTGTTGTTCTTAAAATTTTAATCAAATTAATATTATATCATTAAATTAAGTAACTAGAGTCGTATCAAATGCATGTGGTGTTAACCTATAATTAATTATTGCACTGAACTGTGTTACCTTAGTCTGTAAGTTCTGATCGATGTATTGGTGTAAACATTAGTTGGTTGACCTAATGAAAAATGAAAAGCAAAAAATGAAAAATGAAAATACATTTATTTCTGGCTTTTTTTGGTACAAAATTGTTACATTGTTGCCCACATTAGGTTTCCCTGTGTCGTGGAAAACAGGCTCAGTACAAACAAGTGTTAAGTATCAATCACAAATAGCAATACATGAAAAAACATAAAAACAAGGTTTGTGTTTTTGTAAATGCCTGTGTGTGTGTGTGGATGTGTGTGTGTGTGTGTGTGTGTGTGCGCGTGCGTGTGTGTGTGCGTGTGCGTGTGTGTGTGTGTGTGTGTGTGTGTGTGTGTGTGTGTGTGTGTGTGTGTGCGTGTGCGTGTGTGTGTGTGTGAGAGTGTGTGTGTGTGTGTGAGTGTGTGTGTATATGAGTGTGTGTGTGTGTGTAAGTATAATTAAAATCTCACATCACTATATCCTTAACAGGCTCTCAGTTTCCTCATAAGCAAGTCCTACCAGCTAATCAAATATTTCCTTTTTAATTTGTCGCAGAGTCATATTTAAAATGTGCATATTCTTTTTTAACAATTTGTTATACAGGAGTGGAGAAATTTGTTTGAAATGCCTACCAAAGAAAGTGGATCTAACGTAGGGAATTGGACATTAATACACCCTTTTAGCTAATCGCTGTAATAATGGAATGTGTAGCTTATGATATCTCTTAAGACATTGAAACACAAATAGTTTTCGAACTGAGCACATTAGCCTCTTCATAAGTAAGTTTGGTGGAGTATCGATATGGAAGATGGAGTAGAACCTTAAGCACGGCTCTCTGCGCTCTTTCAACCTCCAGAATGTGGGTCTTAGCTGCGCCTCCCCACACACTGACACAGTATAATAAAAATAAATGTATACTCCAAAATGTAATTCTTGAACGTAAAACGGTAGTTTTGGATGACTTTGGTGTAGATATTTTTGCATGAGGTTTTGGGCTCGATTCAGAGCAAAAGCAAAGCAAAAGCAGAGCAAAGGTTTGTTGAGTTTTTCTGTCAATAAATTTTCCATTTATAGCAATACTGAGTATAGAATTGTGCCTAGTAAAGAGCAATAATTAAAAACCATCTTACAGGGAAAAATTCAAAGAAGAAGACGAGGGGAAGACTTAGGCGTACCTTTGTCCAATAAGTGAAGGAAAAAGTGGGAGTTGAGTTGAATCAAGGGGTTAAAAGGTAAGCAGAAGACAGACACACGTGGCGACTGCTACATCTACAAAAGCTGCGGCAGTAGTTTCGCCCTCTATTAAGTCGGACTGAAGCTATGTTATAAGCTGGCGAAATATATGTGTTTTATAGTTCGATAGAATCTGTTCCTGTTTTACTGTTTACGTTCTACCTTAGCATGGGAATTGTCAATAAATTAAATCTTTGTAAACAAGATATTAGGCAGTGTTCTTTTTTAACAGCAATTAATTAATTCGGTAAATGTACTTGTTGATCGCTTAGTTCTAGAACTATACGATAGATGACACACAGCATTGTCTTAGATGTAAAACACAGAGGTAAATTTCAATCCTTGTCGTAGGACTATGAATATACTCAGTTGTCAAAACGACAACAAGGTACCCGACGTACCTTCGGTCGCAGTTTCAAATCGTGCTTCAAGGATTGTCTTCTCCTTTCTCATAATTTACATTTAATACAATTAGAAAATCCTAATCCTAACTAATATTGAAAATGCAGCTTATACGCCTTAACTACTCGACCGATCATCATGAAGATTCGCATACACGTTGTCAGGGGTACAGAAACGGATGTAGAGTACCTTTCGTCCAGGAAAAACTACTGTTACCGAGTGAAATGTCATAAGTCATTTATATGGAGTTGTCTTTTAATAAAAGGAATAAAAAAAGAAAAAGTGTAAGAAATACGTAAATGTAGTTTGTTTTTAATACAATAACTGCGTATAGGCAACCCTGCAAGCGCCTCACATGAACAATATTGTGCGGAAACAATCATAACTTTAAGTATTGCTATTCAAATGTTGTCAAACTTGGTTCATTATTGTTGTTCACGTGACCGCTGCCTATATTGTGTTATCGTATAACATGGATATTTGATAGACTAGCTGGTCAACGCGGGTCACCTCGCTCTTTTATTTATTAACTATAGCTTCGCTCACTCGGGAACAGTAGGTTTTCCAGGATAGAGTATGTCTATGTCCGTTGGGTAACAACGTGTTCCAATCTTTCATTTTAATAACTCATATTCGCAAATAATATTAGTTAGGATTAGGATAACATAAAATAGAACATAGGAATACGATTTACGAGGTAAAATCTTTGCTGGTTTATTATTAACTGTCCCACTACTGGACAAGGGACTCTTTACAGTAAAAGACCAGTGCCAGTTGGCAGACTTCACATATCTTTTACAACTTTAGGTACGTAGAACTCTAAAACATGCAGGATTTCGCAAGATGTTTTGCTTCACCTTTAAAGCGAGAGTTTACCAACTACGAACCACTTCGAGAATTAGTACTTGCGCGCCAACAGTCCGCGCCGTTGCAGTCCAACGGCCTGGTCACTGAGCTATAACTACTAGTATGGCACATGGACACTTTTAATATCCCTAATAGCGCAGCACAAATACTGTAGTAATAGTTATCAGAAAAGAAAAGTTATGAAACATACAAACAGATTCACGCCTGTTTCCCAGAGGGGTAGGCTGAGACTACGGATTTCCATTTGCTACGATACTGACACATTCACTGGCTTCATTCACTTTCATCACATTCCTCATACACGCTCGCCGGTTTAAGGTGCTCTTAACATGGCTTTTGTCCAGAATGTCTCCGAGCTGATCGAGAAACGTTTGCCTAGGTCTGCATCAATAATGTTGTTGACTGAGTTGCCGACACAGGAAATCCTTCATATATAGCCTTACGCCTATATTTCCTCGGAAGGGTATGTACAGGCATATTACAACCACATTTTGTTAACTATGATTCTAGGTCCCATGTAATAGATGTGTGGTAAGCCTATGGCCAGGCACGGAACCGAGCAGAAATAGGAATTTCTTGCCAGAAAACACGATAATACTTCGCCCAACTCAAAAATCCAACACGAGACCTCATACATCAGTCACATTTATCACCTATGCGGCACCGAGACAAAAATTGTAAACCTATTAAAAACAAAAAATGGCAATTGGCAAAACGTACTCAACGTTGATACACCAACGTAAATAATTATAACTGTGTGTACTCTTTCTAAAAACGTGCTTTTTTCACAAAACTTATGTTATTACCGCGGACAGTAATCCCTACATAAAGGTCCATAGGTGTATCGAGAGTGTGCGGTGGGGACATAACCCGTAACAAACATATTCGGTATAACGCTGGGGTTGTTTCAATACCGGCGGGTTAACGCCGCACGCCAATTTCAAACTCGATTTAACTACTATACAGAGTAGTGTGGGACAGATCTCTCGCGGTATAGCAGCCATTTTGTGTCGAATATAGTAATATATGTGAATATGACTATTTAGAGTAAGGAAATTTATTTGTTCAAAAAGAAAATTAACAGAGAAAATTTTAGAAATAAAATTATAAATAAAAATGTATAATTAAATTTATTTATAGTAGGCGAATGTTATATTGATATTAATAGTTAAGTTAAATTAAATTGTCTAGAATGCACGTCATCAATGCATCATGGATTCTAGAAATTATATTTACTTAAATGAATTATCTGTTTTAGTAAACATTAAGATATTGAGGAACCAGTTCAAATGTAGGAAATGAGAACTGTTAGATCCCAAACATTCATCATATTGCCTTTACTGCAAGCTTCTCGAGAAAATAGTATGCACTTATCACAAATGACAATACACGAGTACTTTATATGTATACCTACTCCTGGTTTCGCAAACGACTATAGTCAACGATAGCTGCATACCAGGCAGACTGCAAGCTTGTTTACCTACAGCATAAAACAATATTTCTATTGCCACCTAACTTCAACAAGTTTGAAACGTCATATTAAAACATTTTCCCTAATTGTACCATGAATAATACCATTAATACGTAACCTAACCTCAAATGAAGTAAATACATTGCTCTCATAACCACTGTAGTCACATTATTGCGGTTTACAAGTAACTTTATTTCTTTAATACATATTTTAAAACTAAATGGAAACCTAATAAATAACGATGACACATGGACTTTTAAAACATCTTGGCAAAAGTTTCGCCCAAGTAATGGCGCAAGAAATTGTAATGTACAAGATTTTGCACCAGTGATAGCTATTTTGTTAATATTTTCGACTTGGGTACGAGATTTAGTACCATAATTATAGTTAGCTGTGTAAGCGTGACAACGTTATGCAAGCCGGAGTAATTATTTTCCACTTATTATACTGATAAATAATAAAAGATTATTAGAAAATAGAAAGGTTGATAATTGGGCAAAAGCGATGAATGGGAAGGACCCAGACGTATCTTTATCTGTCAATTGAAGGGAAAACTGAGAGTCGGGTCGCATGAAGAGGTTAAAGGAAAGCAGAAGATAGAGATATGTGGCGACGACTCCACAGATAACAGTCCTTAAAATTAAAATGGTTACGGTGACCTATAATACAGCAGAATAATTGAAATAAAATTAAATCATCTGTTAGGTTAGCACTTCCCACATCAAACAAATGTTTTCGGGCACGCCACGATCGTGGCGGTAAGTCCCGTTCTTGAAGAGTGGCTGGAGAGGCGGCATTGCCCCCTCACCTTCCGGCTGACACAGGTAATGACTGGCCACGGTTGTTTTGGCCAGTTCCGCATAGGCCGGCAGGAGACGCCCGGATGTCATCACTGCGGCGACTGCCGCGATGTTGTTGTGGACACGGCGCTGCACACTTTGGCGGATTGCCCCGCCTGGGCATCGCAGCGCCGTGAGTTGATCTCGGCAGTCGGTATGGTTGCCCTCTCGCTCCCGGCCGTGGTTCAATCTATGGTCCGGAGCGAGAGTACGTGGAACGCCGTCGCCTCCTTCTGTGAGGAAGTCATGTCCATCAAAGAGGCGCCCACGCGCGCCTCTGAATCGTGTTTTTGTCCCTCTACAAGGGGACAGTAGAGGGTCCTTTTTTATGTAGTGGCCTGCCGTTTCACACGGCGGGCCGAAACCTCAGCGTGGTCGCGATTGCATGTGAAAACGATTCGCGCGGCCCCACCGTCTATGGTTATATCGAGGAACACCGTAGTAGGTTTAGTCGGTATTACCGGGGTATCTTTCCCCCGGTGAGCCCGACTTAACCTCTCCGTCGCCCCGCGGCGAGGTATGCGTCAAAACATTCAGCCACGTAAAAAAGCACATGCAAAGAAAAATTAAAAGGATATTGAATTATACTTGAATTTTTACAATAACGGCTATCTTTCGCCATATTGTATGCTTTTTTCTAAGCTTAACGTATTTTGCACAGGTATTTTGTATCATGGATATCTTATTAGATTTATATTATTTAAATTAATTACTCAAAACTTACTATCACTAAAGAGTTAACTGCTTGAAATAATTGATTCCTTAATAGTCACGATCTTAAGAATTAACCAAAATGATTTAGCTCTGTAATCACAACCTTTAAACTAAAGCAACTGTTGACGGTGAGGTGGTCGGCTGGTCTTTCAAGTCACGAGAAGTGAGCTTTCTATTAAGCAGTTGTTCAGACACCTTTAAGATTTTTTTATTCCATTGCTTGGATATATGCCAGTATATAACTAATCCCATAAAGATGAACTAGTGTCCATGTCCGTTATTGAATAAAGTCATAACCTTAGGACGCATTAAGAACTTTACAGCTAGTATTTCCACTAAAAGAAGAACTGCATAATTATTTCCTTCGTTTTTACTGCAAGCCAAGCCAATCAGACAATTGTTATAGGCGTTATTAAGTCATATTAGGACCAGACCTTAAACTCATGATTCCTAACAAGAACACCTGTATCGATCTTTGCATTCAGTCTTAATTTTCCCTGACTTCTACCCGGTCCTATAAGACAAGCCTAAAGGCAGCCTGAATATATCTAACATAGTCATAAACCAAACAAGACGATAACTCGCATCCGGCTACATATGAGATCTCTGTACTCTCACATTGCTCTGCGCGGTCGGCAGAATAAAAGAGTTGGTTTAATTTTAACAAAAAAAAAAAATTTCGCGTCGCGGTTAATGACCCTTTGTTTCTGGTGTATTGTTCAGACTGGCGGCAGACGGCAGGCGTACATACACACAGACAAACGTACGCAGAGGTCCGACGGGTAATATGGAAGTAAAACGTACTATATACATATAATAAATTAACTTAAAGAGTTAGAAATAAGGGATAGGCTATAATTTCTTTGTATTGTAAAAATGAACCCTAAGAAATTCTACATCCTATCTGATTCTCCCGGATCTGGCAAATTATTTTTGGGTTTTTGTGTTAAGCAATTCTGTGTAGCAGAATCTGGAACTGGGCCCGATAGGCTAGATATGCGGTTTCATATGTGAGACCTAATACCATAATTGGATACACCTCTGCCTAGCCCTTCGAGGATACATGCGTGATGTCATATATTTGTTATATATATATATTTATTTATTTATTAACTTAAGGACCGCCAGTGGTAACAACAATACATGACTATAAATATATGGTTGTAGGTTTTTGTTGGTTGTCTAACCTTGAAGGCAGCCACTGCATGCACTAATTGAACTTTTAAGAGCAGTAGAGTAGAAACCAAGATGAGTTACATTATCACAATAATATATTTAGATATAAATTGTGTTGGGAGTAATGTGTTTTTTAACAACGACATTTATAAAGACACAGAAAAATCAATAATTAAATTATTTAATTGTTATTCTTACTTGCGACGTTGGCATTCGAAAGGGCCAAAAAGCGAAAACATCTTGAATTAGATTTGTATGAAATTTGGCTAACAGATAGACCATGTTTGATTAACACATAGAATACTTTACATCCCAGAACGCGTTTCAAGGGATTCCGAGAAACCCAGAAACTAGTATACCATATTTATACCCAGAATCCACAGAAACAAGATTGCCATATTTGCTATCAATTCTATCTCGTTATAGAATAAAGTTGTCTAAAGAACTTCGCTACCAAAACAAATATTTAAAACGAACTCGCTCCGCTGCGGTTTGTAAATCAATCAAGGGATTAAGCACTTGAACCATTTACTTACAATCGTAATCCGACAAAAGTTTAAGTCCAAAAATGATTTCCCTTCTTTTACGTGCAATTAGTTTCAAATCTAATATCATTCACTTGGCAGACCACCAGGACACCGTTGGATTGCCATGCAGGGGTCTCGGAAGTTCGATCTCAAGGCTTATCTATGATTTTTTGAAATAAGGTATATGAATACCTTATTGCGAAAAATCATACGTAGAGTAGTAAACAGATATTTATCGCTCGCTTGAATTGTAAAGAAAAATAGCGTGACGAAACTGGCATGCCTGAGAAATCTACATAAAGTGCTTGAATATGTGGGAAATCTACCAACTCGCACTGGGCCAGCATGTTGGACTATAGCCTAACCCTTCTCACAGTCTCAGCAGTGTGACAGACATGATATTATATATTTAATTAATTTAAAATCTCACTTAATTTACTTTTTAACCTAATATTGTCTTCTGTTTACGTGAATATTATTCATTGAAATTAAACTACTATATACGGATTGTCGCGGGAAGCGGTTGGATGCGGGTGGCCCAAGACTGGTCTGTGTGGAAAACCTTGGGGGAGGCCTATGTCCAGCAGTGGACGTCTTTCGGCTGAGATGATGATGATGATGATGATGATACGGATTTTATCGAGTTGTTTATTTGACACTTTAGACTACCTACCTACTACCATCTTAGTCTCCCCGTGACCATGGCTGCTGCAAGGCAACCGAAACGTCGGGGAAAGTGTAAAATTAAATCAAATCTGAATAGTTTTAATAGTTTAAATAATAATTTTATTAGCTAATAGTAGTTTAATTTCAATTACTTTTTAACCGTTAGAAGCGTCAGCCTATCGGCTGGTTGAACTAATAACACCGTAAATGCGCAAATGTGTTTGTTGAATCTCTTATTAAATACTAATTACATTACTGTCCATTAAAAAAAACACTTCTATTAGATTTTTTAAACCGAAACGTCGGATGAAGACGTGTAAGTATTTAAACTTACACTTCACCCGACGTTTCGGTTTCGGTTGCTTTTCAGAAGTCATGATCATGGCGAGATTAATATAATGCTAGTAGATTTTAAAATAAACTGTGGTAAAATTGGTATATAATAGATACATTTTAATTAACAATATTATTGTAATTAGTGGGTAAGTACATAATAGTTTAATCTACTTTCGCGTACAAACATAGGTACACAATATCAACAAAATTCAAATCGCATTATTATGATAGTAAATGTGTGTTGTTGCTGAATGTGTTTGTTAGTTTATCCTCCTATTATAAAGTAATTCATAAACGTCATTTTTTAATACGTAGATATACTCTTTAGTCCTGAAAGACAGCCTACTTACTAGTACTATTACACGTAGATAAATGTTCCTGTGGGATACTTATGTTACATCTAAGCCACACGAGCGAAGCCGTGGGTAAAAGCATTGTATAAGGAAAGAAATTAAAGGTCCTGATTGATTGATATTTTCCTATGACCCTCGTTGCCCTGGTAACGTAAGTTTGCGCTTACGAGGTCAAGCTAAATTTTATTGGGATTTTCGTTCCGGAAATTTTTAGTAGCAGAACTGAATGTGGAAAACCAGGTAAAAGGCAGCATGGTTACTCACTAATACGTTGGAGAATACCTAAACATGCGGCGAAATGTGTAACTACTAACACCTTTGATAGGTATAATTCTTCCGTCACACATTCAAACATAGGAAACTCAAGACTCCATGGCGCAGTCTGGGTATGGTACTGGACTGTGTCTTATATGTGGGACCCAAAAACACAGCCTAGAAAATGTGGATATAATATACCGTTGCCCATTCCCTCGGGTATACAGACCTTAGACTGTTTATGTAAAAGTGTTATCTACATAACTAAAATTCGTTTCAATTGCGCAACGGTTTTTTTTTCGCCATAATTACTAACCGAGTCTCATCCAGGCACCAAAGCCGCAACTTCCTTTATTGCACGAAGCCGGGCAGTGACCACTATTGCCGCAGAGCTATACAGCCAATCAAATGATGCTTCTAATATTAGAAATATATAAGTTTATTAATGTTTGTTAATTAATTAATCAATCATAAACCGTTAAACAGATTTGGATAAAACTTGGTGCACAGATAGACAACATTTTCCTAATTACCACACAGAATACTTTTTATACTAGTAAAATGATGAAAAATCTAGCCAACCAAAAACAGTATAGAATTGTGTAAACAAGAAAAAATAATACTATCCTATACACAACAGAGTAAGACATTTGTACATTTGTTTATATTAGTGGGATCTATAAATAATGACTATACAACATCAGGCTGTGACCGAAAGGACCGAATATAATCACAATTTAACCCGCAGACCACAGCCAGACCCTCACTAAGATTTAGGTACCTACCATTCCCAAAACCTCAGTCTAAAAGATAAGAAAACAAACATTCCAAGCACTGTAATTCCCGCTATATTATTCTACAACCGAAAAAAGGGTACTCGAATAAAAACCAAACTCCCCGACACAGGAATAGGTGACGGAAACTCAATTTTGCGTTATCGATCTCTTGTCCCGATAAACGTATGTAACTACCCGCATAAGTGCCGCGAGCAAGACACTGAAATAACAACTGTAATGACATCGGAATAAAGTACAATTCAATTACAACTTGCGCGACACTTACTTCTGTTTAGCTTAAAGGCTAATAGTACCTCACATCAAAGGTCTTTAAGGGAATATAGTCTTTGTGTAATTTTTTTCCGAAAGGGAACTTTTGAACTGGGGTGCTATTTTAACGAGGGTAGGTCATAAAATATTCAAATCACATTATTTTATAAAAATATGAATTTAATGTTCATTTTTTTAATCAGTTCAGGAGCGATTTCAGTCGTTTCGCTTTTGAGCTGACGGTGAATTCCCCTTCAGTTAGCATTGTAAACAAAACGCCTATTATAATGGGACAGTAGTGTTGTACCGATGTCGATAAAATGACGATTGTGCGATAGTGCTGTTTGATTGATGTGTGACGTCATTTCCTAATTGTTTTAGGGTAGATTAAGTGATTGCGTTGTGCTTTTTTTGTAATTTGTTCAGACTAGGGTTAGTATTTCTTTTATTTCGATTTGATTTGATAAGATAACGTAAGCCCGACTCATATTAAAATGCAAAGTAAATTTGTCGGTTTGTCCTTCTATCTGGCTGCATTTACCATATATTAGAGTAACACATTTACTTTACTTTAAATTAGATATACGTTCTCGCGGGAGACTGCCGCAGAGGCTAGTTTGAACTAAATGCAAAGAAAAGATAACTATTGAGTTAAATAAACTTATTACATTATTTATTTACATGATTCGTTAAGGTCCACATAAATATCAGATTTAACTTCAGTAGCAATCATTTGCAAACCTAAATAGAGGACCTGAAGAATATGAAATGAATTTGCGCTCGCTTCGACTATGAAGGCAAACGTCGTGAGTCAACTTGCAGATCTGAGAGTTTTTCAAGATGTGTTATGTCGACCAGCAGTAGGCCTAAGGCCAGTTATTAAACAAGCACAACTCAGAGTTTATACGTTGAAGTGATAACTTAAACCTTTGGTTCCACCAGCTTTGATATCGATCATTTCATCACAAGCGTTACAAATGTTACGATGTTACGACAGCATCAGAAAATATACACACTCAACTGTCCCATTTACAATTACCTAACATTTCTCCAAACATCCTACCATATATCTCTCTATAAACATTAATGTAATCAATTCCTAAATAAATCTCACTTGTACCATAAAAAAACTAATTCAAAAGCTTGTTTAACTCAATTTACTTGTTTCGACTTCCATATTGTGTTTGGAGTTACCAAAACAATAATTCGGCCAAGTCGGGGAAAACTCCCGGTGTTTTGACACACTCGCACAGCCTACAATAATAAAAAGTTTATCTTTAATTATTACTTGTAATGTATATTTGACTTGGCGAAGTTATCAAAGAATTTATTTGCTCTGGATATGAAAGAATAATATTATCAAACTTTTAGCTCCAAATTGTTTAACATACTTATGTAATAAATTAGCTCTCTGTGATTTTTGGAACATACTTAGTTCTTAGTAGACGAATATATTTTTAGCGTAGTATATAAACACCTATTTGAGTATAGTAGTAGTAGTAATAGAAAAAATATTGGATCGTTACCAGTCTGAGGGACAAGAAGTATTCGGTATTTTGTTAAACCATTGATTCGCAGCGGCACACCGGCGATCAGACACTATAGGTTTTTAATTGGGATTGGTATTCCATGACTTGATAGGTTAAAAATCGATGCTTCTACAAGAAAACAACATAAGATAATTTGGTAGCGATCACCTATGGTGTAGGGGAATTGGCATAGACTGGCACTGACTGTATCATCAGTTATAGTAAATATAATCTTTTTGACCTTTACCTGTTTCTTACGCAATTTTTTGTAAGAAGTTTCTTGCAAATTATTATTTGAAAGAAATGTGATGAAATGGCCTGTTACCATACCAGGTTATAATCTTTGTAAAATACAAAATTACTAGCTTTTACCCATGTCTTCGTTTGCTTTTTCTGAATAAATCTAACAACGTGTATTCGATATATAATGATAGTTTGTCGAGTAGTAAAAGCGTGAAAGTGTAACGCACTAACAAAAAACTCACATTCAAATTTATAATATTGGTTACGATAAAAACTACGTACTGTAATTCCCTTTCCTTAATTATATTACAACTTAAGTTTAATTTTTAAGGAACCTATACCTTCAGTTTTATTATCTACCGTCTTCTAGTGACATTTCATCAGCTAAAAGCATTGCCTTTGATCTGAGCCATAAAACATAATAAAAAGTAATAACCACTTCAACATTTATTAGTATGGATTTAATTCTCATACAATTAATTTATTTCATATTTTACTGAATATCTACATCAAAAACGAAATATATTAGGCATTTCATTTATTATAAGTTATAACCAATAACTCATAAAAATTAATTGAAAAAGCAATAAATCGATAAATTACGTCGATGCGGTCACGTCACTAAATCAAAATCGAGTAATCTGACCCGTTAGGTTATGATGTATGAACGTGGAGGTACTATACGATTGTAACACACGTGCAGTATGTATCAAAAACTCAATTAATTTGGCTCTCCTACTTCTACATAGAGAAATTTACATATAGTGAACACTAGCGACCCACCCCGGCTTCGCACGGGTATGTTTTGTTATATATCAAAATGAATAGGCAGTGTTTACGCTGAAAGCTCCCAGGCGGCTTGACTATTTCCTACATTTTCAATTATTCAAAACCTTAACAAATTATACACCTAAACCTGTCTCATAAACGCTCTCTATTGGTGTATACCGCATGCAAATCCGTTCAGTAGTTTTTGTGTTCACCGCGGATAGACAGACAAAAAGACGTGGCGGGGATTTCTTTTATAATATGTAGTGATATACAGTACAAAGGTCTTGCGTAAATTTTATTTGATTAGGATGTACTATGCAGTGGCAGCCAAGTGAAAGACTGCTGCACTGCCACGCAGAGGTCTCAAGTATCGAATTCAAGACCTTTGCGTGGCAGTCCAGTCCCATAGGCCCAAGGCACCTTTGCCTTTTCGAAGTTATTTGTGTAGTAGTTATTTATTTAAACACCGTTCGCAATATATCTGAGAAGTCTCCATAATGTACCCCAAATGTAAAGTGTGCCAGCCCGCACTAGGCCAAGGGGGTCTACTAACGCCTCTTCGCAGACTGAGAAATGTCAATGCAAATCACAATATAAGTGAATGTAATAATGCTTAATTTACAATTCAGATGTTATGTTGCCATTGTCGGATGACAACTTAACGTCCAAAAAGCACTAAAAAAAGCAAGTAATAATAATATCAGCCCAGTATATAAACCGTCCGCTTGCTGGGCACGAGCTTCTTCTCAGAGTCTTCTTTCTTTTCGTGTGGTTAGTGGCCAACCTGTTGTCAAGAGTAGTTCAAGCCGCCCGTAGGCCTCTGACATGGCTTAACGACTGCTGTCAATTTGGCAACAACCGGGACCGACTTTTTACGTGTCCTCCGAAGCACGGAGACGCTCAGATGAAATACCACTAAGCTGTCACCCATCTATAGACTGACCGCACCCAACGTTGCATAACCTCGCTAATCGTTTACTAATCAGTGAGTGCAACTGACTATGAGCGCTCTCAAAGTGAGAAGAGTTAGGCCTCCGTTCACCACGCTGGCCCAGTACGGATTAACATCTTCGTGAACTTTATGGATAACTCTTCATGCATGCAAATCTCCTCATAATATTTTCCTTCATCGTTAAAGCTAGCGATAATTAAACTTGAAATGTCAGAGATGCATGCATTGGGATTAAACTCGAGACCTTTGCGTGGCAGTGCAACGGTCATCCACTAGGCTATCGCAGCGATCAGAAAGATTATCTTATCTATACTTAGAGCTTGCAAAACTGCGGTGTCGAATGTTACAATGGTGGGATCTTTTAGTCTGGTCATATGATTGTAGCTGGGAGGGAGTACTGTATATACAAAATACGCAATCAATTTAGCCCCCAGCACTTATTTCCATTTCAATTCGTTTATTACATTTTTCTACTGGCCATGGAATGCTATAAATTGGATCGGGGAGCGATATATCAATTTGATTGGTATTTATTTTAGGACAGTTATGGCCGTCGTAGCTGTTGAACTGACTTCCTATTTGTCGACCAGTTTGCATCGGTCATCGGTTTGATTCTTAATTAAGGATTTGTGGTTTTATAACCAGCGTACTTCAGGTTGTGATTGTTTTATTGGTAACTAGTTCTTGCCTGCGGCTTTGCCCGCATATATCCTATGAAGGTGAACAAGAATAAAACGTATATGTTTATCCAAGACATGGTCTAACTGTGTGAGAATCTGGGTGACAACCTAAGAAATTTGAATCACAAATCGCTAGTATTTTTGTTAACCTCTCAAGCTTAGCTAACAGTACGAACTCTGAGACTGTGCCCGGGTTACGGCAATAGACTTGACCCTTTAGGGCCCCCTTACCTGGGCCCTAAAACTATAGCTTGCGAAATGTGGGTGTCTTATACAACTTTCTCTCCCCGTTAGAGACTTAAGGACTATTTGACTCCACGATTGGTGTAGTGGTTTAAGTGGTCACCTCGCCGCTGCCACAGCGCCAAGTGTTGTGGGTATAAATCTGACACGAAAAAAAAATTTTTGTGATCCACAAATTGTTCCGGGTCTGAATTTTCTTGGTGTTCGTTGTTTGAATGTTTGTAAAGTCCCCCGCGACACAGGAATTAACACAAGTGAGCAAATTATCTTTAAAAAAATAAAAATTCATAAATGTACATTTGTAAAAACCTCAATCATCATAACGGCAGTTGACGAGGTGACCACTCAAACTACTAAACATTCGGTACAGTTAAAGCTTGTTGGTGAAGCGATAAAACCCACACGAATGGCGACCGAAATAATTGAACTAATCAGCGCGAGCGCCAGGAATAGACCACATGTCAATGTATTCGCTTGCGAGCTACTATTATATGCGAACATTCACGCATGCTGCCCGACAGGGTAGATAGACACAACACTTGGTGCAGCAGTATTTTCGAAGACAACTTAAACCCAAAGAGTTAAATCATAGCTGCGACCAGCTACGTTTAAAAACGGTCATCTTTCTAGCTTAGTTGTCATCTGAAAAACAATGCCAACTTGACATATAAATTATACATATAATATTATCACGCTCTCTATCATGTAATATATGTAATGTGTTCTCACTTCTTAGTGTTGACACCTTTTTGTGCGATCTAAGTACGATGAGGGAATATATATTATGATATACATCTTTGCTTAGGCAAACCACTATATTATTTGTGTTGTCAAGGTCTAAGATTATTAATGTTTTCCTTTTACAGTGTCCTATTATATCACTTTTTATATCCTCTGTATCTTTTTGCAGTAATAAACCATATCAAAAATAATTATTAAAATCACAAAGTAACACTTTCTGATTTTACAACCTTGCAGATTTCTTCTCATAGGCAACTAACCTAAATATAGCTTCAGTAACTTAGTAAACTCACTAACCTATATGTTTTGACGTTCATAAGTGTTACTTTGTGACCTAAATGCATAAATGATTTTTGACTTTGACTTATGAACGTGATAGTTTAGTGATAAGTTAGTTCGCTTTAATTGTATTTAGCTTAGTTGCCAGGTTTAAACAAAGGGCTGGGTCTATCAGGAAATACCTGTAAGAAACGTACGGCCACTTTTTATCAGTCTTCATTGAACTTTAGTATTTTACAACACATATCAGCAAGGTGTTGAAGTTCGCGGTTAAGTACTACTTTTGTGCCTTCCTATGCAAAAGTACAGTTAAGACTCCTAAGAACTTTTAATTCCATGAGCAGCAAAACAGCCGCAATAGACGAGTGAAAAACCGTTAGTCTGCCAAGCAGACCTCTGACTTTTCGAAGTTAGTGTATAATAAATAGTTCATTATGGTTCTCTTTACGGTAAAGGAAAACATCGTGAGGATACCTTGTATGTCTGAGAGTTTTCTAAAATGTTTTCGAATATAAATGTGAAGTCTACCGACTTGCACCGGGCCCGCGAGGTGAACCATGGTCTAACCCTACTCACAATAAGAAGAGGCACGGGCCCAGCAGCGGGACAGTTTATAAACAGGGCTGAATGAATTTACAATACTTTGGCACCAATATAATGACACGAAAGGTTTGAGGGCGTATTTCTGACAAAGCATCTGGTGTTGTATACAACATATACTTTTATTATAATTGTTCCAAGTCTTGTCTTTTGTTTCAATGTTTGTAAGGTCCTTCGCGAAACAAAATTATTCATAGCGTGGGAGCAGAGTCTTGAAAAATATAAATCATTATTTATCAATAAAGCTGATTCCCACTGATTGCACGTTAGGGTGTCGTAGTCAATAATGTTCTCTATTTATATTTAATCCATGGTAGTACCACTCAACAATATCTGCTTTAAATTAAATAAACAAAAGTATTGCGGTTTCAATTTTCATTGTCGCCCCATTTTTAATCTTGTAACCCTATCCATCAAATGTTGCCACAGTGATCTGGGAACGATAAAACAACTTAACAAGGGCGAATTTATATTACAATGTTCCGGCACGGTAATAATATCTCTACAGTATTCTATCTTCATACAAACGGTCGGACCATAAATATTTTTTTTTATAATATAATATACAAAGTGGCGCAAAACTTATCACATTAAATGATATACTGCCTTAAGCTGGTTGATATAAGACGGTTAACATAAACAAAAAACTTATTTTCACAGAAATTAAGTTATGATTTTTTTTAACAAAATTATTAAAATAAAGTTAGACACAAATTAGAACACCATTGTAAGAAGCACACGTTAACCTATTTCTTTTCGTCACAAGATTATGGACCTTATTTCATTTCTTTCTTTTTTTTTGTGATTTTTTTTATGTTTTGTTTTAATATTGCTGCTTGAGGTCTTTGACATTTATCTCTGCATTACACATGATGTTTTCTTTTTTTTATTGTATGTTTAAGGAGCTTTGTCAATTATATGACTATGCGGCTCCATTGGACCTACTCTTACACTATATTTCACAGAAAACTTAAACAATATGTAACTAATCACTATACACGTCGTTGTAAGCCAACTTGTACAGTACGATACAATAATTTTGCTGTCTTAGACAGCGGGTATGCAAGTACACTATTTCAGCATCCGACATTTTTTAAATCTACTATTGGGCTCAATACATCAAATCTAATGTCTTCGTTTCGGACACACTCCAACATAATATGTAATACATCCTCTATTACTCCGCACTCGGAACAAAGTGGTGATGGCACTTTTTTCATTAAAAATGCAAACTTAATAAGCGGAATGTGTCCGCATCGAAGTCTAAAGGCTGTTATCAAAGTATCTCTGTTTGCAGTGAAATGCTCGAACCACGGACACTTCAAAGGTTCATTTTGCAATGTCCTATACCATATTCCTTTATCCCTGGATGTTTCACAGAAATGACCTTTCCACATTTCAAAACAATATTCTTTAACTATGTAAAAGCAGTCTGAGAAGTATGGGGAAACATTAATAGACACGCCATCACAATCAGCTTCTTTTGCAAATACATCCACTTTCTCATTCCCTACTAAACCATATGCGAAGGAATCCACTGAAGGGTAATCACCCTTCAGTGGATTCCTTCTTTTTCTTTCAAGTTTTCCTTTAGTTCAAATATTGTTTTAATAATACTATAGGCGATCGGTGTGCCTCTTGAAGAAGAGGTGCATCGAGCCACGTGTTGTAGAGCGCTTTTTGAGTCTGTTAAAATTACAAATTTATAATAGTCAATTGATTTAATGTAAAATAGTGCCTCAAAGATGGCAATTAGTTCAAGGTACATAATGGACATGTTGTTATCAATTTTGAATTTACAGAATGTATCTATTTGTGGATCGAAAATTGCAGCTCCCATTGACCCATGACGGATATGGTCAGATCTCATTTTAGATCCATCAGTAAACACTTTGTAATGGTTTGAATATTGATCTAGATATAAAGAACAAGTTTTTTTAAGGTCGATTATATTATATTCTCTTTTAGCTTGATCAATGCCCTCAATTTGATGTTTAATTATGTTTCTAATGTCGTACCAATTTATCCAATAGTCTAAAGTGTACATATCCAGTTGATCGGTTGTGTTAAGCTTGATACTTTTAAATTTTAAATATATTTGAATTAGTAAAGGCATCTGTTTACGCCTCCAATATCTACGTGTACTATGTGAATTTAATTCTTTAACAACTTTAACTGTAACGTTGTCAGCTGATGACGTTGATCTAAGCTAAAATTTTCCAGCAAGCGATAAACGACGGATTCGTAACGGTTCTAAACAGAATTCACTTTCCATCACGTGAATGGGTATACTTTTAACGAAACCACCTATAGTACGCATGGCCTGATTCTGCAGTTTGTCTAACTTAAATAAATTTGAATGACAGCTATTACCAAACAGAAAACTACCATAGTCCAATCGACTTCTGATAGTTGAAATGTAAAGTCGCCTTAAATGCTTAAGGTGTATGCCCCAGCCAGATCCCGCCAGCACTTTGAACATATTCAAGAAATTATGTATTTTTTCATAGAATTCGTTAATGTGTTTTGTCCATCTCAATGAGCGATCGAACCACATGCCTAAATAATTCACGTTGACTACTTCTTGTAATGGCGTGTTATCTATAAATATGCAAATGTTATTTCTGTTAGAACCCTTTTTAAAAATACATAATTTACTTTTCGTAGAAGATACATTTAGGCCTAATTTGTCTAATAATTGCACTAAAATGTCTAATGAATCTTGGAGCAATCTACGGGCACTTTCTACATTCTTACTTGATACATATAATGCGAAGTCATCAGCGTACTGAGAAATGTATACATTATTTATTACATTACAAATATTGTGAGTGGCGGTATTAAATAATAATAGTGACAGTGGGTCGCCTTGTGCTAATCCTCTAAATTATGAAAACAAAAAAAATGTCCTGTGGCTAAACTACTGAATACATTTGGTTCATAATTTGTAAATCGTCAAAGAATACCATGTAGTATATGTGGTATCAATTAATGTAATAACCTTTGCGCCACTTTGTATAATTTTTACAATCACTAAACTAGAAAGAAACTTAAATAGGTAGATAAAATTAAAATACTGTAGGCGGGCAGCCCTAATGCGTGTCTACGAACCGCGCTGTTGTAGATAATTATTTCAAGGACAGGGCCGAGTTACAATACTGTATAGATATCATTACCGTGGTCCCGGGTTTGAATCGAGACCATGACGAGTTACGAGTGACAACACAATTATTTTTACAACGAGGGTTTTGTATTTATGTAGACTTTCGTTGTGTTTGTGTAGGAAGAATAAAAATACAGATATTTTAATATGGATGGAAATAACAAAAGCGCGTACGAAAGCATTGTGACTTATCAATCATGACATTAACAAATCAAATATCGAATATTCGAATACGATTCGAATTATAATGAGTGACAATAAATTGATTGTCATTCGAATACGCGATCACATTTTCCTAATTTAGCTTCTTCGTATCACTTGCACGTGGCGTTTTTGAAATAAGGGCAACAGATTAATGCTAATATAATTAAAATTGGACCGATAAAGACACAATGTAAAGTCCATTTCTCTTACATGTCTTATTAACTGACTTCAAAAAAGATTACCCGAAGACGCTTGAACCGATTTGGAAAATCCTTTTTTTAGTAATCAAAAATGGCGTACTGGTAGCTGGAGACAATGCATAATGACTAATCTGAATGTACAGTTTCTCTATTTATTAGAGGACGACTATACTTATGTACTCTGATAGCAGTAACTGAACTTTTTTTTATGATTTGATGTTCACTAAATAACATAAGCAATAAAAATAGACTATAGATACTTCGCTTCTCAATTACTTTCTAATACCTCCTGTACCTCAAACACTAAATGTGATAGCGAGTGAGGCCATGACATATAGCGGAAAATGTTGGAACTACACGTTTTTTAATACAAAAATTGTTCAATTTCATAGAAGCTAGCGCCGCGTTTTTGTGAATGGTCTTCTTTTGTGTCGCGCACTCTATTCACGAACATTCGTTACACGAGCGATGCAAAAACTCAATCTATTTCTGTACGAAAAGGGAATATTTAAATCGAATATATAGCAGTCAAGTGCCAGTGTATGCTTAATGGTGTTAAACTTTACACGAGACGTGTTTTAACAAGTATTACTCAACATAACCTGTCAAAATTGATCAAATATTAATATCATCTTATATTCTCCTGTTTCCTCATCCAAAACTAAACCGTTTCTTTTTTCGTAATTAATATGAGAGGTATTTGGCTATGTATATGTATTTATTTATTTAAAATTACTATATAAATATTGACATGGTCTAAAAAAAAAAAAAAAACAAAAAAAAAACTAAAAAAAATTTATTTATGAAATTTTTATGAAAATAGCGCGGACGGAGGAGTATGAAATTTGGCACAGTTAAATTTTATATGGAGAAGGAGGGGCGAATTTTAATATTTATATAAAGTATGCATTTGAGATATATGCATGAAACACTACACGCACACAACCATGCATTTTGACACACGCAGTCGAATCGCGTTCGTAGTATTTCGGCATTGTTCGCCTGATGTAGTACTTCTCTTCATAACTATGGTAACATATGTATATCAATATATGACATATATCAGCAATATCTTACAGGCAACCTTTGGGAGGATTGGAATGATATATACTATTTTCTATAGTAATACTTTTACGTATTTCTATGTAATAAAGAATAAAAGAAAACAAAGTAGTAAGCTTACGAATATCGTCAATTAAAGAGTATAGTTAAGTAAATAATAATTTGTTTGAAAAAGATAGGTAAATTAACCTGAACGGATTAAAATCTAAATGAAATGTGATTATAAGGGTTATAGTTCTAGACAATAAAACCTTAATAACTATCAAACTTAAAATTTAAAACAATGATGGTCGAATTTCGACCGCTAGGCGACCGCTAGTTTTATTAGTTTCGTAAACTTGTTTGAAAGTCTCAAAACAGTACGACTTTTTTAATATGGGAAGGTTGCAATTTTTTTTCCATAAATAAATTAAAGGAGAAAAGAACATCATAGAAACAAGGCAGTAGTAAATATACTCAGTATGGCCATAAATACTGTTACAATAAAAAAAAACAAACATAATATTCTATTTGAATTTGGAATCTGTCATTCTTATACGAATATTCATGGTGTTTTCTCATTTTCGCGCCAATATCGGTGTTGTGTGGAATCATAAGAGTATACATACCAATAGAGCGCGCGCATTGCATTTCGTCTATTGTCCCAAACGTAAGCACATGTTTTATAGATACTTACAATAATATTCTACCACATACACACAACACCATCTAGCCCAAACTAAGCAGAGCTTGTGCTATGGGTACTAGACAATGGATAAACATATATATATACTTCTTTTTTGTAAATATATACATATTATACATAGAAACACCCAGACCAAGACAAACATCCATGTTCATGCACACAAATGTTTGACTTGTGCGGGAATCGAACCCGCGACCTCAGGCGTGGCAGTCGGTTACACTAACCACTACGCCATCGAGTCGTCAAAATTACAATAGATGTAGCGGTCAAATAGGGATGCGCCACGTTTTCCGGGAACACTTTTAGTCATTAGTAAATATGCTAATATTGGATTTTTAACTATGTGAATATAAATTTTAAAAATAACACGGTGATGCACTTATTAAACAATATTTAATCATCAAACTTCTTCTTCTCCTTAGCCTTTATTATTCCCAAGTCACTTGGGGTCGGCTTTTCTAATCTAACCGGGTTTGACTGGATATCAGTTTTTACACGGAGCGGCTGCCACCTGACCTCCGCAACCCGAAGGCTAACGATACCCTAAGGCTAGACCAGTGTCAGGATATTAGAGGGTACTGACTTTCCCAATAACGACTGCCATAGATGTTCATGGCAGCCGGGACCGACGGCTTAACGTGCTCTCCGAGGCACGGAGCAGGCGATAATCGTCAATCAATACGCACATAATTTCGAAAAGTCATATGACTTCCGAATGTCCGAGGTGCGCGACGTGGGTTTGAACCCGAGACCCTCTGCATTGCAGTCTGTTGGTCTCCCCACTGAGCTATCGCTGCATCAAACTAAACATAAAAAATAAAACATAACAATATGAAAGTAAGTAATTACTTATTACGCCATGAAAAGGATAATTTATTACTTATACAACTGTGATGTTGTTATTGTATTTTAAGATACTCGCTGTTTTATTGTTATTGCTATGTATATTTTTAATAACAGCACGCAACATATTAAAAAGACAATGGAATGTACTTATTAATTAAACAATATTTAATCTTTATAATCAATCTATAGTAGATAGTTGGAATAGTGGAGTCCCAAAAAATATCAAACTGAGATCTAAAAGTGTTATGTGTGCAATGTGCATAATAGATAAATATATAAATTACACTCCCATATAAATAATCATACTTTTCACACAAAGATTTGTCCTGGTTAGGCATCGAAACATATTTTTTTCAATTACGGTAATATCTCATTATCATTACTTGTTATGAAATTATAGTTTTCCAAACAAATCTAGTTCAGCGTGGCGCAACACTATTCCTATTGCGGGGAAAATGTGAAGCGGAAGGCGCGGGAGCACATGCGAAGTTGACTCGCCCGCGCGCCTCTCACAACACGCCTAGAGTAATTTCTTTAAAATCAGTGTTTTCTGTTAAAATAATACTTACCTATGAAAAGAAATGCCATTATTTCTTTTCGTTTGTTGCCTTGAGTCATTTTTACAACTAAACACTGCACATTTCACCATTTTAACATTAATTTCAAGTAAATACCGGCGGGAGAAAGATTCAACGCGCGCGCATATTTGTGGCTAATGAACGTAAAGTGTAATTTTTCGAACTGTTCATACCCGAGCTTACAGTTCATACTCGGTTAGGAGTGCTCTATTGGTTATGTATATTCTAAGTGTGGAATATATCTATGTATGGACTAAACGCTAGCTGAATTTACTCTTAAGATCAGAGACCTACCTATATACTTAATTGGTAGTCAGCGAAGTATTTATTTACATCCAAATATCGCCAGTTACATTTTAACTGAAATTAAACTGTCCTTTATATTTTATTTATGAGTAGTAGAGCCTCGCTGATTTCAGCATGAATGGGCTGGCTCGACCAGCGAAGGACTACCCTCTCACAGAACATCGACGTGCAATAGAGCAGTATTCCTAATGCTGTGTTTCGTTCGGTTCCGTAAGAGTGCCGGAGGCCCAATCACCCGTCGCGCTCCTTCTCCTTCCCACTTCCTTTTTCTCTTCTTCCTTTCTTAAAGGGTGGGCAACGAGCAAGTGATGCCTCTGGTATTGCAAGAATCTATGCTACGGTAACAGCTTACTATCAGGTGAGCTGTAGGTTTTATGCTACCTTAGCTAAATAATATCCGCCCTGTATATAAACTGTTCCACAGCTGAGTACAGGCCTCTTCTCAGGGTGAGAAGAGTTAGACCACAGTCTACCACGACGACTCAGTGCGGTTTAGCATACCAAACTTCGAGAACATTATGGAGAACTCTCAGACATGCAGATAGCCTTACGATGTTTCCCTTCACCGTTAATGCGAGCGATAATTAACTATTTCATACGGATATTTAATACCTTAGGATCGATCTTGAGATTTCTGCGTAGCAGTGCAACGGTGTCTGACTAGGTTATCGCGTGCTATCTTAGAAGTGTATGATGATATTTGATTTTAATTTACATACGTTTTTTTCCGACCGGTGTTGTGAATTCCAGTAGAGTGCCTTGTAATAATAGTATAACATGAAGTATAATTAAATCACGTATCTAATAAACGAGTATTATTTCTATAACACATTAAAATCACAAACTTTTGAACGATATTAAAGTCACTTTCGTCCAAGCTGTCGGTGCTTATAACTTTAATAAATCGTTTGTAATATCATATAACTTTATTATATGTGTTTTCTAAACTTTTATATTGATTTTTCTTACACGTGTATTTTTAACTGTCACCCACGGTTTTACCTACGTTGATGATTACTGATCCGCTCTCATGGCTCGTAGCGTGATGTTATATAGCCTATCTTACTCCTGGATAAAGTATCTTTCTGATAGTGAGCACATTTCTCATCTTATCTTTTCCTTAAAAAAGACAACTCCCGCACTAGGAATGATTGCTGTGTCGCGGAGGACATTACAAACATTCAAACAACGGACACAAACAACACACAGACTCGGAACAACCATTTGTGGATCACACAATTTTTGTCCCGTGTGGGATTCGAACCCACAACACTCGGAGCAGTGGCAACGGGGAGGCGAACACCTAAACCACTTCGCCATCCGTGCAGTCAAAAATCTTTAAAATCGGTCCAGCTATAATATATCGCCATGATCATAAATCTACCTATATATGCCAAATAATAGGAGGCGAGATATTGACGTCTACCGCGAAAATTGCCAGACTCCGTGCTGTTACTGAGGATATCCCAACAGAAAACCCAATAACACTTTACAAGACCTAGAAACCGAACCGACTATTGGAATGAAATAAAAACATCCTAATTTCAATAGACAAGATGGTTCGAATGTACCACCAGCTTGGGATCAATAATTCAGAGAGTCAAACCCAAGAAGCAAAACACAGCTAGAGTTCATGATACTTTGAGCTCATTCTGCATAAATAGAAACACCAATGATTAGTTTATATTCGGGTACTTTGAAATAACTATTACACTTCAGGATATTGAGACAACCACTATCTTAGTCTCTCCGTGGGTGCTAAGATGCAACCGAAACGTCGGGGAAATATAAATATTTTTAATAATTTTAAATAACTAAATTAGTAGTAAAGCTTCAGTAGTAGTGTAATATCTTCTATATTATGTAATAAACACAATATTATAACATACCTATGAAATAGTTAACTTTCAATAAGATAACATAAGTTTATTTGTTATCTAAACTAATATTATAAAGAGGAAATATTTGTGTTTTTGTATGTATGTTTGTAATGTTTTCACATAAAAACTACTAAACCGATTTCAAAAATTCTTCCACCATTAGAAAGCTGCATCTTCACTGAGTGACATAGGCTATATTACAAAAAAAAAATAGGGATCCTTAATAAAAATGCAATAATATAACCCAAGGTGTGAAAATTTGTCATAAAAAATCTGTCATCGCGTGCGCTGCGGAAACTATTGATGATAGAACAAAAAAATGTATTACAGTATTATAGAACGTATCAATATCTACAAAAAAGTCCGCGATACCATATGTATTTTTTTAATATATAGCTTACTACACCTATATAAGTGTAGTTAGACTTATTAATTTCTTTAGTTGTAGTTTTATATATTAAGATTAGATAACAAATTAAAAGTAGGTATTGGGTAATAAATTAAAGTCCACGCAGACGAAGTCGCGGGCAACAGCTAGTAACTTATAAGTATGAAGAGAGGTTTTGCACGATTGAAGCCAATTTCACGTTATCTTATTAATACGTGAAGCAAAAACTTTGTACCTCTTTTTACGAAAATTGCATGGACAGAGGAGTATGAAATTTGGCACAGTTAAAGTTTATATGGAGAAGGAGGGGCGAATCCTAATATTTTTATAAACTATGCATTAGAAATCATCATTCTCTTGCCCTGGTCCCAATTTATTTGGGGTCGGCGCAGTATGTCCTTCGCTTCCATACTTGTCTGTCACCCGTCATCTGATCATTTACCCCTTTTCCTTTCATATCCATCCTCACACAGTCCATCCATCTTTTTCTTGGCCTTCCTCTCCCTTTTCGTCCCTCTACCCTCATATCCATCACTTGCTTACCTACATACGTATCATCTCTTCGCATAACATGTCCATAAATTATGCATTAGAAATACATTAAATTAATGAAAAAACACTACACGCACACAACCATGCATTTGACACACGCAGTCGAATCGCGTTCGTAGTATTTCGGCATTGTTCGTCTGACGTCGTACAATTCTTTGTAACTATGGTTACCTATACCTTATTTATATGTAATAGAGAAAAACAGAAAACAGAGTAGCAAGCTTAGGAGCTTTGGTCAAATTTTGATTACTAGGCGACCGCTAGTATAATTTAAATATATATATATATAGTATGCTAAGGATGACTGTGTATTATTTGATAATTAGCTATTGCCCGCTCGCGTAAATATAGGTTAAGTTATGTTAGTAACAGCACATTTAAAAAAAGAATATAGCCTATGTTACTCGGTGATAATATAGCTTTCTAATGGTCAAAGAAGATTTTTTTAAATCGGTTTTGTTTTTAAGTTAAATTCTTACAAACATACAAATATAAAATCTATCATCTTTATAATATTAGTATAGAGAAATATATGTACAGTTAATATAAAATAATATAAATTTGGTTTCAACATGCTTGATCAATTATTTTAGACATACATACAAGCTTAAAACCACCACAGAATTAAAATAACCATCCAAATTAAGATACACAATAACTACATACACCATTTTGATTATCACAATACGCCTAACAAGTGGTTTCACCTTACTATTTGTCCCCTATTTTTTGTCCTGGTAACCCTATCTCCATTATAAGATTGAAATGGGGCTGCCAGCAATATATCACGCGCAATTATATTTACAATAAACATTATATTTAATTCGTTTCGTCAGTTAAGGGGACGTTTTTGATACAAAGCTTAATAATTGAATATTGCATGAATAAATATATTTTGTTATGGTCGTGGCTTTTTAAAGGGCGGTTATTATAAAATAGTTTGCAAAAGAAAGGTGTGTCTTTAAAGCACACGTAAATATATATTATCAGCCCTGTATATAAACTGTCCCACTGCTGGGCACGGACCTCTTCTCAGTGTCTTTGCCAGCGTGCCAGACCATAGTCTACTTATGGTCTACCACGCTGGCATACATAAAGTGCAAAGACTTAAACTATAGATTAAAAAGATTTTTTTCGTGTGTTTCGTGTGATAAAAGAACAGCGGGTTGGCCCATCTAAAACTTAATTGTTTCCATAAATATGGTCAATCGTGCAGTTGTAATATAATAAAACAGCTAATAAAAAAGTTTTAGTTTTCCCATGGACATGTTATTAGTCCCCCCGTGAACATGGCTGCTGAAAAGCAACCGAAACGTCGGAAAAGTGACAAATTAAATCTAAATAGTTTTCATAATTTAAGTAGCTTAAACAGAAGTAAACAGTAGGTAACTAGTGTAGTGTGTTAAACAACAGTAGTATAAAGTTTTAAAATTATGTAGTAATGTGTTGAAAAGTGAAAATTATGTTATAAAGTGTCTTATAAAAAAAAACGATTAGATAAAATGCGCATAAGTTGTTTAATTTCAATGTATAATATTCGCGTAAACGTAAGATATTATTAGCTAATAAATAAATTTCACATAGACGTTGTCGAGGCTACCGAAAAGGACTTAAGGTACCTAGCGTCCAGAAAAAAAAAACTGTTTCCAAGTGAGCCCGTGGGCACAAACTAGTATAATATAAACTACAACTAGATAATGAAAGTGTACAAGTTTGTCAGCGACCTTTACAAGTTTGAAGGTTACGAACAAACATTAATCACAATTTGACTTTTATTATAACACTGAACTACTATTATTGGGTGCTAGCTGTCCCCCGCCGTTTTGCCCATGTTTATGATTACTGCTACGCTCCCGTGGCTCGTACCGTGATGTCATATAGTCATATCTTGTCTGGATAAAGTAGCTTTCTACTGGTAAAAAAAGGGTTAAGCTATTGTGTGGCAGCGGTACACCGGCGGCGGCCTGACACAATGTATGGCATTCCAGCAATTGAATGATTAAAATCGATTCAATCCTTTTGAGTTAAAATAACATTAAAAAATATAATTTTTTTCGCTCTAATAAATTTGTGTAGATAAAGTACAGCCATATTGGGTACGTGCTATTTACTACATAGATTCACGCCTGTTTCCCAGAGGGGTAGGCAGAGACTACGGATTTCCATTTGCTACGATCCTGACAATTGCTATGCCAAGTGTTATTTACAATAACTAAAAACCTATTGCCGCGGCTGTGAAGTGGTAGTGAATGCGACTGCTGTGCATTGAGTTCGATTCCCGAGTCAGACAAATAGATTTTCTGTCAGGAAATCCTTTTTAGCAGCACAGAGCCTGGAACTTCCTAGTCACCGAAAATCAAGTGAGAATATATGCATTAAATAAAACAGACTTACTGTGTAATAATATTAAAAATAAATAAGGAAGAACAAATGCTTAAACTCTGATACCTGTATTTAACATTTTGAACGCCATTGTCGGCTATATTCGACATGCGCAAGCGTGCCCTGTGCGCCAATGTCGTCTATACTCGACAAAGAGAGGGCACAGAAAAATACGAAATAAACATATTAAATCATTACTTTTCTGTGTTTTATTGATACCACTTAAAAATTAAATCCCCAATTATTACTTAATTGTACACAGCAAACAAAATTGCATATTAGTTACTCAAATATTTGATCATAAAAAGCAATATATACCTAATATATCGATTTTCGGGCTTGGCGTACAGGACATGGAGGTGCCGTTATGGCGTGGCGTTCAAAAGGTTAAGAACATTATTGTTGTATCACGAACTTACCTGAAAAAAAATAAACAAAATTAGCAACCTAATTAATACATAATTTAGCTTGGACACATTATGAACCGTACAACCGACTCCACCTAAAAATTAGATAAATTGTAGCTTACATTTTAACATTAGTTAAGACTGCGCCGAGCGAAATGTGCCAAAACAGGCGGTCACAGTTAAGTGAATAAAATCAACACTTTTTGTTTAATACAAATATAAAATATACATTTACCATAACAATGAATGTGTTTACAATTACTTCGTGTAAAAAACTTAAAATAATTAATATTTTCGCCTATAAAATTAAATAAATTTGCACGAAAAATGCAAAAACGTAAGCTCGTATTACGTGATTTTTAGATTGTAACAGTAGAAATCTATCCTATTTTACAGCCTAAACGAAACATAAATAGTTATATTACAATTTGTTCGTCCCAAATATTTAAGTTATTGGTTTACAATAAAGATAAATATTTATCAAAAAAGTACTTCAAATCCTCCATACAATTTTACTATGGCGGCCGCGCGCCAATTTGAATATGAGCCGTACGAGCTGTCATTATCTGTCTTACGCTCGGCGCAGTCTTAATAAACTGTCAAAGTTGAATCCAAATCCTTTTAGTTGATATTACGTGCCGATACAAAAAACACATGGAAAAAGGACAAAAAAAATTATGCGTTATATTTGGAATCAGGCACCTCAGCATATACAAGCCTTTTTTAATATTTATATGTCTTGTACAGGGTGTCCGGTAATTAATAGATGACCTTGAAATGTAATGTAATAGTAGAACTGATGACCGTTCAGAAAAAAATATGTAATAAATCTATCCTAACTATCTACTAACTGAGATATGTATTTTTTTTAAATTACTGGACTTAATTAATTTCCTATTTTCTCTGAACGGCCATCAGTTCTACTACAAGACATTTCAAGGTTATCAATTAATTACCGGGTGCATAAATAAGTGCATGTATTTAGTATTATGTGTTACTATCCGACTAAAACTCTAGACACCTTTACCCGACCTGGTAATGAAACAAGGTAACTAAGGCAGTTTAGTAGTTCATACACTATTACATTATGCTTTTTAAAAGACTGTTTAGATTATACAAAAGAGCCGGTGTATTTACTGGAGACTTGTGTCAGCATAAGTATGGCGAAATTTTTTATATTACAAAGTTGGAAAACGAGTTTATTGCCGATCTGATGGTAAGCGGTCACCAGCTTAGCCTATAATCACTTGCAGTATCACTAGCACATAGCCAATCCTAGAGAAAAAGTATCAAAGTTGGTATAAAAAGAAAGGAATGACAGAGAAGTACATATCGCACCCTTAATAAAACAGAGACTTATCTCAGTATTTTGGATTAAACAAATTTGAACTCTATTGCAAAGATTTAACACAAACATAATATTAGAATTTAACATATACAATTAGGATTCAAATTGCCTTACTTTCAAATTTAGAGTTCAGTCGCTGTTTTATTATTTATCATGAAAGCTCTACTCCTCGAACAGGCTTTTTTCAATGGTGAATTTTTATTTCCTTATTTTTTTCATATTTTTATTAATATATCTTATAAAGTTAATTGACGTGTCCAAGAATTGGTTGCACATTTTTATGGTAACAAAGATTTTTAGCTTTGCCTTTTACTTAATTCTCAGGTTAAGAAGATTACGTTCCGTTAAACACTGGTATGTTCGTTGTACCGTTAACCCGACTGTGAGTAAGAAAGGATGTGTTAACTGCTGACTAAGCTCCTCTACGATATAAAGGCCGAACCTCATAGAATATAACACAAGATTGGACACACCTCTGATACTATAGTAGCAGGTATGAGGTTTATGGATATGCCGCGAGTTTTTAGATGTAACTGGTAGGTTACTGTTAAAGAAAAGAAAATGTTATTCAGCAATCACTACAAGCTTTATGAGAATAACGCAATCATTTATATTACTGACGTAGTGGTTTAAGTGGTTGCCTCGCCACTCCCGGTACGCCGTGTGTTGTGGGGTCAATCTCCACACAGGACTAAAATTTGTGTGGTATATGAATACTTGTTTGGTTAGGGTGTTCTTTTTGTCCGTTATTTGAATGTTAGTAAAGTGTTATTTCATTTCACTTTATTTGGATAAATTCATATTGCATTGCATAAATTTAAGTAGTATATTTTGTTTGTAATTCATGCAATAATCACAGCATTTTCTACAGATTAGTAAGAAACATTGACATGAAGAATAAGTAATGTGAAACACAGAGGTACTTAACACACACAAAAAGGAGAATAGTGCCCCGCATAGAAATTATTATTCATTACATATTTTTTTAATTACAGTTAATTCCCGCGTTAATAATAGTTCGCCTGTCGCGGGGAACTTTACAAAAATTCAAACAACGGGGGCAAAAATGCATAGAACGGCACATCTATTTATGGATCATATAAACGACTCAAATAACCCACAACACTCGTGCAGTGGCAGTATCCATGCGCCCACTTAAATCACTACGTCATCCGTGCTATCTATCAAATGTTACCTAATGTCGCATCTACACCATTCTCACTTATTCTATGTCTGGTGCAGTACGTAATATAAAATACAAAGCTTCAAATGCGAGTGCTAATGAGTGTTATCCGCTGTTTCCGTTATCCATTAGCGCTTTTAATTTTGTACCTAAAGGTCTCAATTGTTTTATACAGATCGTACCGGAACAACTGAATAACTACTGTGAGATATAAGTTACAAACTAAACAAACAATAATAACGCCCGAACTGGATAACTGGATATCAGTACACGGGATATGATGATATCCTGCTTACTTTATTAAAGTGGATTAAAGATACCCCATTTTTGGCAGAAGAGTAATCTTAATTGGATGTTAAAAATATTGAGCGCACCAATAATATTTGGCATAGATAAAGTTTATAAGGAGATGGAGTGCAGAAAGCTATTTACATAGAAAAATATAGTTTTCGAAAATAAATATTAAGGTCGTATTCCCACTGGGCGACCACTTGACTAAATGACTTTGATTTTAGTTGAAACTCAATCTACTAAACAAAAAATGTGTTAAGTGCTTTCTAAGTTATGACAGAGCAAACAAACGAACAAACAATTCTAATGGCAAATAGTTTTGGGTTCAGAGCCCTATAAGTAGTTACACCCAAATAGTTTTTTTTTTCCAATGGACAAATCTCTTCTGTGCCAGATAAGAGAATCTATAGATATTTACATAATATAAATAACATTTTATAAGTATAAGTCTTAATACCTGAGGATACAACAACTTCTTCTGAAGTCTTTTATTCTGAACTCATCTCAAACGATTACATATGCACATATTTTGCACAATACCGAGAGTATCAAGTAAAACGTCTGCCTCATGCATTCAACAAAACCATATTTCAAAATCCCTCTATAAGAAAGGTACCTCTGACGTATTTTTAAGGCACGTTTTACGAGATGCGCCGTTAAAGACTTATAATAAAAGTCATTGTGCTCGCGAACATCGCATAAAACCGACTATGAAAATATTAAATGAACGCACAAAAGAAACTCGGGCTTTATGACCGGACAGTGGACATGAGTAGGGAATAAAACTTGTACGTATATCTTTGTGTATGGATAGTGACTAAATGTACAATCGTCTTGTGAAATATTGAAAGGTTCTAGTGAAAACGTAATGAATGCTAATAGGAATCAAATATGAGTCGATTATTATATATAACTAGCTGACCCGGCAAACGTTGTTCTGCCATATAAATTATTTCTTAGCGGTATGAAATATGCTTTATGACCTATACTCATACTTAATAAATAAACACAAAAAAAAGTCATAAAATCGGCCGAGCCGTTTCAGAGAAGTGCGACCACAAACACCGTGACACGAGATTTTATATATATCTATTTTATATGTGTACCTATAATCTTCTCTCTTAGCCTTCATTATTCCCAAGTCACTTGGGGTCTGCTTTTCTGGTCTAATCGGATTTGACTGGATATCAGTTTTTACACGGAGCTGCTGCCACCTGACCTCCGCAACCCGAAGGCTAACGATACCCTAAGGCTAGACAAGTGTCAGGATATTAGAGGGTACTGACTTTCCCAATAACGACTGCCATAGATGTTCATGGCAGCCGGGACCAACGGCTTAACGTGCTCTCCGAGGCACGGAGCAGGCGATAATTGTCAATCAATACGCACATCATTTCGAAAAGTCGTATAACTTCCGAAAGTCAGAGGTGCGCGACGTGGGTTCGAACCCGAGACCCTCTGCATTGCAGTCTGTTGGTCTCCCCACTGAGCTATCGCTGCTCTTTTTTTTATGTACCTTTAATATGAATAGGAATGACTAATCGGTTAACGTACTGATTTAAGCGGTTTCTAACGCGTTCTATTGGTTACTGAAATATGTGGCTGCAATTTTTTCAACTACAGCTTGGTCAGGTCAAGCAGCCGTAGTCGCGAGAATACCAAGATGGTCCTCTCATTTTAGGAGAAAAAGGATTTTATTTATACATATTGTTTTATTTTTGCTTTTCTGTAAAAGACAACACGGATGTGTATGACTGACAAACGTCAGTGAGACTTAACGGAATTTTGTTTTTTGTGACAACAACGGACACAAACAACACCCAAACTCGGAACAATGTGGGTCACACAAAATTTCATTCCGCGTGGAGATCGCACTACACTCGACGCAATGGCAGCGGCGAAACAACCACTTAAACCATTCACCACCCATGAGCCGCCTTCGAATCGAACATCTCACGTTAGGCCATATGCGCAAATTATACTAAAAAGCACGAGGGTAGTATATAAAACAAAATAATTCATGATAAGTACTTAAAAAGTCAAAGCCTGCTTCGATCTAACAGCACGCACTGCTTGCATGCAGGAAGGCTTAACGCGCTTGGCCTTTTACTGAATAATACATGAAAACCAACTCTGATTCCTGCTACAAGCTGGTCATTTATAGAGAATCCGTCATGTATGTACGTGTAAATAATATATATAATATTAAGGTCATAATATAATAGGAAGGTCATTATATTTTTGATTATCCGAGAATCAATTGTAGTTGATGGGTAATTGTTCTTATTTTAATCGATTTACTATAGAATTTTATTAAACCTATTATGCCGCAGTGGCACACATGCACATTGGCACATTGGCATTCCAACAATTGACAGGTTTCATTTTTACAAATATTTATATTTATACTTGCCCCGATGACGTTTCGACTGTTTTTCAGCAGCTATGATCACCGAAAGATTCCAAATAAATAAACCGTGATAGAATCTAAATACCATCTCTTTTCCTTTTTCACATTAAAATATCAAACCTGCACTACGAATAATTTCTATGTCGCAAAGAGATCCCTGCAATACAAAGATTAAAACAACAAACACAAAGAAAGCCCAGACTCCACTCGATTGATGATCGAAATATGAGTACTCGGGGCAGTGGCCACCACTTTAATCACTACGCAACCCGAGCAGTCGTCTATTCTTAAAGGGTTACGAACAGACATCTAAGTAACACCAAGAAATAACCAAATACCGATCAGTGGATCCGAGACTATAACGAATACAGTGCCAGACTCCACGCTACTAAACATCCTCATATTAAACGCGACTAAAAACAATATACAGAAGATACTCCGCCCAGACCATAAGCGAGATCAAAACATAATAATAAATTATATTCACGACGCCATTCTATCCAAAACTAAGTCCTTCCGCTCGCAAAAAAACCCTCCCATCCATTTTAAATTCAAGTTTAAAGGCCTAGTTTTATTTTTATAAAAGTAGGTATCATTACATGTAATCTGTGGCAGCAGTAAATACACCAGTGGAGGCATTGACCCGGAGCTAATCGAATTAACTCGGTAGGGAAGCCTTAAGTCACTAAAATTTTATGTGGAAAACATACGGGCAGCTATCGATCGATAGGGAGACGGGGACGCAGCGGCCGCGCGTTTTATTAGCTGTCATCGTCGCGTCAGTGTAGGGCGTATTAAAGAGGACGTGAAGAAATATCAACGTGTCCACTGTCCAATGTGATTGACGGACGAGAGAAGATTCTGTGCGATCCTCAGATTGTTGTACTGTGTTTGAGTGTTCTTTGATTCCGTTAATTTAAGAGGAAATACAAGCAATTTATTCCTCTGCTTTTTTCCAAATCTTAGACTAGAGCAAAAATTAATATAATTTACTGCTATGTTTCTATGTTTTTCTGTTTTACTAAATAGGCTACTTCGCTGGTTTATGGCAATCATTTCAAATTATTTTGTGAACACTAATACATGCATACATACATAGATTCATACCTGTTTCCCAGAGGGGTAGGCAGAGACTACGGATTTCCATTTGCTACGATCACAGGAGCAAGCGTTGCGACAGTTTAAATCTTTAAATCTTTAAATCTTTGTAATTAATATATTTTCATATCATTTGTAAGGCTCATAGAAATCATTTCACATTATTTAGTGTTCACAGTTGGGTATGGCAAAAGAAGCATGAGAGCAGAATAAATGCTGTAGAAATGAGAGCGCAGAGAAACGTATGTGGTGTAACTCTGAAAGATAGAATAAGGAATAGTGTAATTAGAGAGAGATGTGGCATAAAAGTGGCAATATATAGTGACAAGGATAGAAAAGGGTATGTTAAGCTGGTTTGAGCATGTAGAAAGAATGGACGAGAAGAGACTGACTAAGAAAATTTATAAGGCTAGTGTGAATGGAACAGTCGCAAGGGGAAGACCTAGGCGAACGTTTTCAGATTGAAGACGTTCTGGACAAAGGCCAGGTTAAGAGCATCTTAAACCGGCGAACGTGTATGAGAAATGTGATGAAAGTGAACGAAGCCAGAGAAGTGTGTCAGGATCGTAGCAAATGGAAATCCGTAGTCTCTGCCTACCGCTCTGGGAAACAAGCGTGAATCTATGTATGTATCTTTTTTTTTGTGATCCTGGCCAAGATACTAAGATTTCTTATGTGTGAAAATCATGTTCAAGCATTCCGTTACATTGATAGATACAAGTCAAGCTAATAAAAGCGTGTTACAAAAGAACAAGTAAATCAAACCTATCTTCACATATACAATTTAGTAGCGAGACATGGAAGAGGCTTCACAGACAAGAGTAAGACTCTCAAATTGATTAACCTTTTGAACGCCAACGTCGTCTATACTCGACATGCGCAAGCGTGCCCTGTGCGCCAACGTCGTCTATACTCGACAAAACTGTTTTTGTCGGTTCACAGAAAAATACAAAATAAACATATTAAATCATTACTTTTCTGTGTTTTAGTGATACAACTTAAAAATTGAATCCCCAATTATTACTTAATTGTATACAGCAAACAAAATTGTTATTAGTTATTGAAATATTTGATCATAAAAAACAATATATAATATATCGATTTTCGGGCTTGGCGTACAGGACATGGAGGTGCCGTTATGGCGTGGCGTTCAAAAGGTTAATAAAGTTTATTTATCATTATAATCAAGGAAGTCGCATCGTGCCCGCTCACAGTCCTCTCCCGTGTGTTTCCAAAGAAGTTATCCAAGAATTGAAAGCCCGGTATCAACTTGCGTATGCAAACTACGTTTTGATGGACAGTAAGTGATATGCCATAGACTGAGGCCTCCCCACGGCAGCGATTAGGGTACTTAGTTGCGTAATTGCTTGAGGACTTGGGTCTCTAAGGTGGATTTGTATGAAGTTGGGTACTTTTTAATTTGGATGTAACTTTCGGCAATATTTTGGTGTAAGTGTGAGGCGATTGAGCACGCGAGTTCGATTTCTAGGTATAACATAGTTTTCTTTTTTAGTAATGTAGAGGTATCTTATGATTATTTGTGATGTTATCTAGTTTTTTGCTTCTTATTTCAAGGATCATCAAAACTAAAACAAGTAAATTTAAAAAAGCGTCAATGTAAGACAGTATTATGTAAAATGTAAATGTATAAATGGCTAACTGTCTTTAGTCACGGACTGCCTTTGCATTGTCACAAAGTGTAAGTATATGCGCTCTCAATCCATTAAAGAGTATATCATAGATAAATTTTACTAATTTTACTACTACCAAAGCCAAATTATTTAATCTTCTTAATATTATTAAGTCTTCTTCTCCCTAGCCTTTATTATTCCCAAGTCATTTGGGGTCGGCTTTTCTAGTCTAACCGGATTTGACTGGGTATCAGTTTTTACACGGAGCGGCTGCCACCTGACCTCCGCAACCCGAAGGCTAACGATACCCTAAGGCTAGACCAGTGTCAGGATATTAGAGGGTACTGACTTTCCCAATAACGACTGCCATAGATGTTCATGGCAGTCGGGACCGACGGTTTAAAGTGCTCTCCGAGGCACGGAGGAGGCGATAATTGTCAATCAATACGCACATAATTTCGAAAAGTCATATAACTTCTGAAAGTCAGAGGTGCGCGACGTGGGTTCGAACCCGAGACCCTCTGCATTGCAGTCTGTTGGTCTCCCCACTAAGCTATCACTGAGCTTCTTAATATTATTAAGTAATTAATATAATTCCTTTTTAAATTTATATAGTCAGTAATATACGGTATAATGGCTACAACACCTTGAGACGAGTTGTAAAATACTGAAATTATATTTACTTGGCGATTTAAAGGTCCTGAGTTTCTTCTCATAGGCCTTTGACTGAACCAAACTCACTAACCAATCGATTTTGACATTCATAAGTGTTAACTTTATAGTGTAATCATCAAAAATAGCAGAAATATGTATATGATATTAGGTTATAGTTGTACATAATACGTTTAGGTTTAGGCCTAATCGTTCTCACACTGAGATGAGGTCCATGCCCAGCAGTAGAACAATTTATGCACAGGGCTGATATTATTTATACGGTCAAGGACACAGCGCACACACTTATTTACCCATTCGTATTCAATTATATACAGCACTAGCTTAGATGCGATCTGCAGATCATTATATTGGTTCTGGGTGCATGTCTGAGTCACACAGAGATAGGTCTCTAAATGAAACGACGAATGAAGATTTAAACGCGATGCGTCTCGACTTGCTGGTCATTACCCAGACCCCTCTGTACTTCACAGAGGTCAAGTCTTCATTTCCGCGAGAATCGTTAAGCAGTTAGTTGATTTCGGTGAGATTGGAACTGTTATGTGTTTATATAATATGTGTTGTACATCAATATTATGTTTAATGTTTAGGGTATACGGGATTGGAACATGCGGTCCCAAGGTTGTTAAAGAAAAGTTATTTCTTAGCGCTTAATCGATCGAATTTAGATTATTTTTATACTAGATTATGCCCACAGCTTCGCTCGCGTTAATCTAGATTATGTCAAATTATGATACCTAATATAAATATCTATCATTTAGGAAAATAACTTTTTTATTTGTGAAAGTTCCCTAAGCCCTATGTCCTTTCTTACCTACCCCTAATAACGTGTATGCGAAATTTCATGATGATTGGCGGAGTAGTTAATACGTGAAAGCGTAACAAACAAACTCACATTCGCATTAATAATATTAGTTTGGATTAATATACAAACCACCTACATATTGTCTATCTGCAATCATTTTATGCTGTCTACACTCAAAAATCACGTTCGCATCCGTTACAAGAACGAAATGAAAAAAGTAGAGGATACCTTGAAATTCTTTCTATTACTAAAGCCGTAAAAACTAAATCTTTTTAGTGAGATATGGCGCTAAGATATCGCCACATTAACCTGAATACCTTCGCCATAGAGAAGACCACAGCAGTTTTTAAACCATGTCACTGCGGTATGTATGTAGGGTGTACAGGGTCTTTAAGATAAGAAAAACAATTTGGATTTTTTGGCTTTGAGTAGGATGGCAGTCTGGTGACTTCTGTTTTGCAAGAACAGCATCAAAAATCATTGATGTTTAAACAATAGTATCAGATTACTATCAGACCGTTTGCCGTTTACTTGCTACCTTGCACAAAATCTCCTTAGTTCGTCTCGCTCCATCTTGTAGCAAGTTCATAGTGAGAGAACGAGAGTCTACTTATGGCATTAACCTTACGATTTATTTTCCACCCTTTAGGTGCTTTATATCGGGGCAACAAAACTACGTTATTATTGCGTAACTTTCAGTTAAGTTTAACAAGTTTTTTGTACGTTCCCCTCCGACAGAGACGTATGTAGAAACTTTGGGGTAACGCTCACGGTATTCGATCTAAGAAATGTTTGTTGGTGAAACAGTTAAGTTTAGTGTTCAGAATTATAATTAACATTTATGAGAAAGACTTAGTACAGCGACATATGCTGCTGAACATTAAACAAATCTGTAAAAGTATTTTATGAATTCAAAATCCTAATTGTTAGTCTGTATTATAAATCAACTATCTCTTTACTATTACTGCAGTAAAAAAGTAACATATAATAATAATAATAATATTCTATCACATACACAAAACACCATCTAGCCCAAACTAGGCAGAGCTTGTACTATGGGTACTAGACAATGGATAAACATATCTTATGTGGGAGCCAGTCAGTGCAGACCGGCGACACTTCGACCCAGTGGGATCTTTTGTGTCGACACTCTTCCAATAACGACTGCCACAAATGTTCATGGCAGCCGGGACCGACGGTTTAACGTGCTCTCCGAGGCACGGAGCAGGCGATAATTGTCAATCAATACGCACATAATTTCGAAAAGTCATATAACTTCCGAAAGTCAGAGGTGCGCGACGTGGGTTCGAACCCGAGACCCTCTGCATTGCAGTCTGTTAGTCTCCCCACTGAGCTATCGCTGCTCATGGATAAACATACATATATACTTTAATAATTTGGAGAAATATTTCGATTACCTAAATCGAAATATTGCAAGTGTGTATCGACTTATGTCACTGACTGTAGATAACTATGAATCTTTGAAACAATATAAGTTACGCTATTATCGTCTCTTTTTACCAGACTACGGTAAAGCAGAGGGTTATGATTGTAGCAATCTAAGTACATATGTACCAGTTGTGTTTTAAGAATTCAACCACGTTTATGAATACTGCGCTACCCCCGTAGCTAGTAGCGAGATGTTTTATAGCTTATAACGTTGCCTAAGAATAGGGCTTTCGAATAAAATAAGGTTTTTGTTTATACCACTCAAATTTTTGGCGCGTACAAAAAAAATCTAGTACTTGATATCAGATTTGTATATTAACTGTCCCATGTCTACATGAGCACATGCCTTTTCTCGGTGTGTGCAGAATTAGGCCACGCCGGCCCAGTGCGGGTTGACTAAACTATGGGGAGCTTTCAATCATGCAGGTTTCCTCACAATGCTTTCCATCAACGTTAAAGCGAGCGATAATTTACCATATATGTTATATACAATAGAACACTGTTACACCTATACCTTCCAGGAAGGTCAAGCGCAATACTATGCGTGTTTCAGAAAAGGTTTTTACTAACCCAATATTACTAACTTCAAACAAACAAGTAATTGAAATCCATACCAATAGGATTACAGCTGATGCTAATACTAGTTACCAGATACACCTAGCTTATAAACCGATGCTATTAATCTGTAAGTCCCGCTTTCACACAGACGTGTGGTATTCGAGCGAGTGGGATAGATGCTGTTGTGTCAGCATTGTATCTAAACGTACGTCATCAGAATTCAGAAAGCGTACTGTACGCTTAGACGCGTGAGGTCTATACGCTTTCATTGGCTCATGTGTATGAAGCTTCCGAAGGATTATTATGTAAAGTCAATTATGTGTGGCTGAAAGGCTGAAACTTGTAACAAGCATATCATCATGACTGTTCCCTGGAGGGTAGACAGCGGTGTTTCGTGTTCACGTCAGCGTAGCCTCACTATGATGGTACAGTCAACGATATAAGAAGCTTAACATTAAACAAATTGTAAATATTTTATTAATAAATATTTATCTTTTATTTTTATACTAAATATAATATATAGTACTAGATATAGCCCGAACTTCGCTTGCGTAAATGTAAGTTATGTAAATTTTCTATTATATGTAGCTTCTAATCTATGGACGTACATATAAAACATCATCAGATTGGAAGACCGCATTACAAAAATATTGATAAAAATTTGTATGAGAAACAGGACGTTATTAATTTGCTACTTACAAAACTGCAATTTCATATATAATCAGTTACTTTATATAATTTTCAGCATCTACCTTTACCTACACGATCCTCCACGACCACGACTTCCAGTCCTCCCCAGGTAACAAGTGCGCATGTTCAAGTGACACACAGACTGACAGTCGGACGGTGCGTATATAACACTCACGTTATAACACTACCTTACACTCATCTACTAGTTTCCCATGAAGGGCTGACATGAGCCGTCACGTTCATTCAGAAAAAATTATTGTTCACGAAGAATAGATATTTATTGACAAAATCTACATTACCGCGAGCGAAGCCGTGTGCAATAATCTAGTGTTATATTATTAAGCATCGATAGCCAAAGGAGAGGCCGTCTGATGACCACGCAGTTGGGATCGATCCCAACTGACTACGATGTTATGTGCGTATTAAATAGTTAGCTGAACAGCGATAGCTCAGTGGGGAGACCAACAGACTGCAATGCAGAGGGTCTCGGGTTCGAACCCGTCGCGCCTCGGACATTCGGAAGTTATATGACTTTTCGAAATTATGTGCGTATTGATTGACAATTATCGCCTGCTCCGTGCCTCGGAGAGCACGTTAAGCCATCGGTCCCGGCTGCCATGAACATCTATGGCTGTCGCTATTGGGAGAGTGTCGACATAAAAGATCCTACTGTGTCGAATTGTCGCCGGTCTGCACTGACTGGCCCCCACATAAGATACAAATAGTTAACTATCGGTTGCTTTAACGGTGAAACAACATTACGAGGCAACATGCTAGCCTGAGAGTTCAGCATAATGCTCTAGATTTGTTTAACCTGCCTATAAGCACTGAGCCAGCGTGGTGGACTATAGCATAACCCTTCTCATACTAAGAAGAGGTTCGTGCCCAACAGTGGGACAGTTTATATACAGGGTTGATATTATTTTATTATTCCTCATCTCAACCGAAAAACGTCAACTGCTGGACATAGACCTCCTCCAAGGTTTTCCACACAAACTGGTCTTGGGCCACCCGCATCCAACCGCTTCCCACGATCCTTACCAGGTTGTCGGTCTATCTTGTGCGCCTACCCCTGCTGCGTCTAATAATTCGTCCGATAAATTTATCATTATTATACTAATTTTCAGTGAATGTGATCGCGCAAACCAGCTACAGCATATCAGCCGATTTTTATTAAGAAAGTAGTAGCCTGCAGATGCAGCAAAATCGTTAGACAGAACATAAGAAAATTCATTCGAATTTAACGGTTGGATATGTATTTTAGTTAAGTCGCCGACAGATGGCGTGCTCCTCAGACATGCAAGCCTGTGAAGTGCTAATTTATGGTAACAGCACGGAGATAGTCAGGGAGCCTGCCTTATTACAGCGAGATTAACTGTCCTTTAGATGTTTGGAGTGGTATTTTAAAGTGCTGATACCTACTGAACGGTTTAGGTGCTGAGTATACAGTTATATAGCAAAATCTTTTAAACTTCTTTTAAATAACCCTTTTTTGTGTAGTCAGCGATATAAGTTTATTAACATTAATTCAAAGTTTACCATTATTATGTGCTTTTGCTTGCGGCTTCGCCCATGTAAAAGGGGGTTAGGATATGTTAGTAACAGTTAGAAACCCTTCTTTTAAATTTTAGTATTGCCTATGTTACTCGGAGATAATACAGCTTCTTAACGGTGATTTTTTTACAATCGGTTTTATGTTAAATCCTTACAAACAAACAAAACATCAATCTTTCCTCTTTATAATATTAGTACTTACAGATATCCATAATCATTCGCGAGATTTAGAATTGCTATGTCATACATAATAATGGAGAATCTTCATTTTTTACAGTAGTAACAGTTTATTATTAAAGAACGCTAATAAGCAAATAATAATTTATGAAATACTAGCTGTCCCCGCGCTTTCACTTAAGTTTATGATTACTGCTCGACTCCCGTAGCTCGTACCGCGATGTTACTTTTGAATAAAATTGCTTCCTAATGGTGAAATAATTTTATAAATCGGTTCAGTAGTTTAAAACAAACAAGTCTATCCTCTATTTAGTATTAGTATATAGTTTTACTATATGTGTGTGTCAAAAAACTCCTAAACGGCTGGACCAAATTTGAATGGGTGCCTAAATGATTTCAATTCACAATTAAACGTAATAAGTCGTACTGGCAAGCCAGCGTTGGAACAGCACAGTGTTTATGGAGTCTTCTAGTATTAGTATATGGGTAGTATTTAACTATTCCTCAATTGTTTGCCTTTGGTCCACCAAAAATACTAATTGCACACCAAAATATGCTTCCTAAAATATTTTAAAGAGATCAAACTAAGTCGACGGGACTGTTTTATGGTAGATTAAAGATTTTAGATTTTTGGGTAGGTGTAAGAAGGAACCTAACATAACCTAACCCTTTCGAGACGGAATGCAGTGATTTGAGCCGTATAGGTGCTCGTTATGATATATTTTAGTAAGCATATTTTGCTGTGCAATTAGTATTTTTGGTGGTCATTATATTTAATCCCTTAGTATATTGGTTCCTATTTATAATCAATATATTTCCCTATTATAAAGTTAATATGGAATACTACGCTACCTAAGTCTGTGTTTCCCGATGAGTACAATCTGGGTGTCTTCAAGTCGCGAGTGAATAGGTATCTTCTAGGCAAGCGTGCTCCATCGTCGACTGCATCTACACTTAAGATCAGGTGAGATCGCGGTCAAACGCGAGCCTATTAGGGTATTAAAAAAAAAAAACAAAATGCTTTTTATTTAGAGTGTGACATTATTACTAAGTGATAAAACCCCTTAAAATAAATATACGTACATAGATTCACGCCTGTTTCCCAGAGGAGTAGGCAGCAACTACAGACTTTCATTTGCTACTATCCTGACACACTATTCTGGCTTTATCCACTTTAATCACATTCCTCATCCACGCTCGCCGGTTTAGGGTGCTCTTAACTTCGCCTTTGGTCCAGAACGTCTCCGATCTGATCTAAAAACGTTCGCCTTGGTCTTCCCCTTGCGACTGTATATAAAATAAACAAAAGATAAAAAGAAAAGAATATTAGTAAAGAAGTGATTCAAGAAAAGTTATTCGCTAAAAAACGTGATTATCAAAACCTGTGGGGTAGATTTCGTTGGAACCTTGAAACTTGGTAACATCGGCCATTTTGTCGCCTGACTAATGGACAAAATGTAAAAGTGAAAATGATCTTTTAATTTGACAAACTTTTTTATGTAATATTCATTACGGAATACTACCTCGTTGTACTAGTGGTGCGTTATCGTATGGTCATGAGCGTCTGACGACCGAGATGTCCGAAATTCAAAATCAACCAATAAGTATTAGGATATTCGATACAAAATTCTGCTTTTAGGAAAAGTTTTTATATCTTAATATGTACTCAATTCTATCGATACTAATATTATAAAGCTGAAGAGTTTGTTCGTTTGGTTTAACGCGCTAATCTCAGGAACTACTAGTATGAATCGAAAAATTATTTTAGTGTTGGATAGTCCATTTATCGAGGAAGGCTATAGGCTATATAACATCACGCTACGACCAATAGGAGCGGAGCAGCAATGAAAAATGTTGCAAAAACGGGGCTAAATTCTCTTATCTTATATAAAGCAGACGAAATTGCGCGGGTCAGCTAGTTACATATATACATAGTCTCAAACCTATATCCCCGAAGAGGTAGGCCGTGATGTATTACGCATACGTTTCGCAAGTTTTGGTTTCAGGTCCCACGTAATAGGGCGCTACAACTGCGTGCTGCTACAGAGAATTCCTAGACACATAAAAGACAAAAAACAATTTATCCGAACCGGGTGCCAAACTCGAGTCCTTATAAACAGCCGTCGTATTCAATACCGCTTCGCCATCAAGACAAATATCCTCTACAATCTTTTGCCTACGGCTTCCCTCGCTCTCTTACAGCACTTTTCTGGATAAAAGGTACCTACCCTACGTCCTTTTCTGTACCCCTGACAAAGTAGATATATGCGAAATTGCATGATGATCTGTCAAGTAGTTAAGGCGTGAATACGTAACAAACAAACAAACTCACATTCGCATTTATAATATTACTTAGGACTACGAAGAACTTAAAACTACATAGCAGTATAATATTGTCTTCTGTTTACGCGAATGTTATTCATTGAAATTAAGAGGACACACTGAAAAAATGCACTAACTTTCATCGAATAGTATAGGACTATGAGAAGACCAATTAATCTAGAATTTTGATATAGGTAAATTGATGTCTTTTACTAGAATTTCCTAGCTCAAAAACACGATATTGTGATTTTGGCTCGATCATAATTATTTTCGAAAACACCTATGAAAAATTACTATTTTTGATATTACAAGGAAGTTACACTATCATTATGCTTAGGAATTACTTAAATATATTCGTAACATCAATATTAGTGATTTGCTAGCTCATTATTTCCATAACTAAAACCAATCATTTTTAAATAATATTTTATGTTTTTTTAACAATTTCTAAGCGTTCTCGATCATAGCGGGCGCATCGCAATTTTAGACCTTATGACCGCTATTTAAGGATTGATACACAATGATTGTCATTGGGGCGGATATGGGCGGAGCTATTCTAAACGATAATTTTTGCGGTGTCCCCTTAAACTACTATATACGGATACTATATCGCGTTGTTTATTTGACAAACCACAGCTAGACTTCATGATACTTTGAGCTCATTCTGCGTAAATAGAAACACCAATGATTAAGTTATGTTCGGGTACTTTGAAATAACTACACTGGAACATTGAGATAACTACCATCTTAGTCTCCCCGTGACCATGGCTGCTGAAAAGCAACCGAAACATCGGGGAAAGTGTAAAATTAAATATAAATAGTTTTAATAATTTAATTAGCTTAAAAATTTGTAATGTTCAATAGTAGTAGTTTCTAAATTATATAAAAAAGTGTCTAATGAACAACGCGATAAAATCCGTATATAGGTAGTAGTTTAATTTCAATACATAGCAATACTTATTGGTAACACACTTATACTTTCAGAACCATAAACGCTATATTCTGTAGCGATAAGCAGCAGCCTATCTCGTTAGAAATGGCGGCAAACACAACTTATTTCATTAAGTTCCCGACGTGTGATGTACTGCCAGCTTACACGATATTGTGCCTTGTCACTCTTTAAAGGTAATACCAACGTAACAGAGTAAAATTTGGTACAGTAATTAAAAATAACTGCTTGAATAGCCATTCTGATGATCGATATATTAGCTCCAAAGGTATGTATGTCAATATTACCTTAGCATAAATGAATATGTAGCCGAGAAATAAAATTAATATAACATACTAGATTTTGCCTGTGGCTTCGCTCGTATGTTAACTTAGCTTAAGATAGATTACTAACAGATTTTTTTTCTGGATGAAAGCTACCCTATGTTCTTACCCTTGAGAACGTAAATGCGAAATTGCATGATAACCAGTCGATCAGTTAAGTCATGAAAGCGTAACAAACAAACAAACTCACATTCGATTTATAGCTTACTAGTTTTTTTCCCGCGGCTTCGCTCACTTAAATGTAGGTTAGGTTAAATAAGTAACAGTACTTTTTCAGGATGAAAGGTCCCTATGTGCTTTTTTGTTACCTTGACAACGTGTATGCGAAATTTCATGATAATCGGTCGAGTAGTTAAGCCGTGAAAGCGTAATAAACAAACTTACATTCGCATATTTTATAATATTAGTTTGGATTTTATTCTATTCTTAGGTGTGTGTGGTGTGATGTACTGTGTGTCTACAAGATATTACACCTTGTTACTCTTTACTGATAGGTTATACAAATTTAATGTGGAGTAAAATTCGGGACAGAAGTTATGCTGCCTGCATGTCGTAGAAGTAGTCACCATTGCCACTGCGGCGAGTAGTGTGGGTTCGATTCCCACACGGGTCACAATTTCTATGGTCCACAAATAGTAAATTGTACCGAAGCTAGGTGTTCTTTGTGTCTGTTGTTTAAAAGATTGTAAAGTTCCTGCGGCACAGAATTCATTCCTTTGCGGTAAAAATTTACTAGATTTTTCCCGCAGCCTCGCTCACGTTATTGTAGATGTTGTACAGTACTCCTTTCTGTACTAAAGACTGAACGGTGTGTCCTTTTCTGTACACCTGACAACGTGTATGCGAAATTGTATGATAATCTGTCGAGTAGTTAAGGCGTGAAAGTGTAACAAACAAACAAACACACATTCGCATTTATAATATTATTTAGGATTGAATAATTGTATAAACCGCGAACATCTAAAGGCATTTAATATCAGAAATTAAGTCGGCAAAGATATAAAAAAAGAACAAGATTCAGGAAGATCGTCCTGATTTATAAGTCCTAAAAACACGAGAGACTTTTAAAGAGTATTTATACATTAACAGTTCCCCTAAAAACAGTTAATCTCTACTCATTAACCGAACAGCTTTATGAGAAACAAAACATCAAAACGCACATTTAGTTAAATACGTCATGTTCTAAAATAGTCCCCTAGGCGCAGCTATAAAACCGCTTAGCGTGCAGGTTCGGTTCCCCGGCAAGCACGCGCGCCACTTAACCGAGTGTAAACATGCGTGTTTATTTCTGTTATTATAAACAGTTTTATTTGAGCACATCCGTTTACGTGTGCAAGTGAGACGGTAATGTTTCTCACGCCAATATTTCTGAAAGAGTAGGCAGATGTGTATTAAAACCATATTTTGTGAACTGCCTCCATGCTAACGCAGGGGTACTAATTACGACTGCTGTGCTTGAGGTTTCGGGTTCGAATCCCAGGTCGGACCATCAAAAAGTTATTGGGTTTTGATGTTGAGAAATCTTAATATCAAACCGGAGTTAGGAAATAAGGCAGACACCTCCGCCCCAGAAAGCACGTAAAGCTGTTGGTCCTGCGCCTGATCTCTCTCCAGTCGTGTCGGATTGCCATCTCATCGGATTATGAGAGTTAGGTCACAGAGAGTGCATTTGTGTTTGCGCACTCACTTGTGCACATAATATATCCTGCGCTAACGGCCAGTCTCCTTTAAGACTGGCCGCCGTGACAGAAACTCGCTCTGGAGGACATTATTATTATTCTTTAGGTCCGAAAAGGGAAACATTTACCGCCTAGCGGGCTGTTAAAATTCGTACTGCTACTCAAAATACTTTGAATAACACTTCGTTCGACTTAGGAATTAAACGCGAGACCCGATGCATCTATGTATATATTCATCGCATTATTTATACCAACTCGTCGATTTAGGATACTCATAACTTGGTCTTTGCCCTGAATATCTCCGATTTGATCAGATAACGTTTCCTAAGTTCATTCTCTTTCGACAACTCTCTCACTTGTAATAATTTTTTTATCATCATGAGTAAAACTTTACAAACAAAACACAAAGAACACCCAGTCTTAAAACAACAATTTGTGGATCACACAAAATGTTTGTTCCATGTGGAGATTAAATCCACAACACTCGACGGAGTGGCAATAGTGAGGCGACCGCTTAAACCACTACGCCATCGTGCAGTGATCTTTTCACCTTTCTCAATTCTTTTCACACTACCTTCCATCACGGCACATCTCTCACTTATCGCACTAGTCCTCATTCTATCCTTTAATGACACAACACACATACTTCTCCATAGTCTCATTTCCACTGTCAATTTTCATGTCACTTCTGCCATATTCTACTTATTCTCTCTCTCTCTTCCTAGCTATGTATCCCACATGGTGGTGGGGTCAGCTTTCTTTATTTTTCTCCTCCACTTCGATCTGTCTTCGATATCATCGTCAGTGACATTGCATTCCATCTTGTCCTTTAGCACTACATCTTTCCACCTTGTCTTGGGTCTTCCTCTTGGAACGGGAAGGTCAAGCCGTAGTGCCAGATTTCCGACGTAGTCTGGTGCCTTCTTTTCACGTGACCATACCATCTCAGCCTACTCTCCAGCATCTTGTCGCCGACCGAGGCTTCCTCGCATGCACTCGTTGCGGATTTTATTGAGCCTGGTTACGCCGCACATCTACCTCAACATCTTCATTTCAGCAACTTGGACGGTATGCACGTTTTTTTTTGGTTGCAGCCCATGTTTCGCTGAAATACATAAGGACTGGCCTTATTATGGTCTTATAGATCTACTTTTACTACCCTACGTAATAAAGATTAGATTTTGAACAATGACCGCTCCAGCCAACTTAATAATTGCTGTGTCGCGGAGGACTTAACAAACATTCAAATAACGGACACAAAGAACACCCAGACTAGGAACAACTATTAGTAGTTCCCACAAAATTTTCATCACGCTTAAAACTCGGCGCAGTGACGGCGGCGAGGTGATCACTACGCCATTCGTGCAGTCAAATTATGATTATAACACTCCTTTATGAACGCTGTAATTTGGGTGTTATTCTCCACCTCACGATTCTATCACAATATCCTCCACTCAGCGCTCTTATCATATTGTTCATTTATTATATTATGTATATATGTACATTCAGACGTTACGGTTAAGTTCTGTATACGAGTATATCTTTAAGTAATAAGGAGTATAGCTTGTGTAGCTCAAGACAGCGCCCCGAGCGATCATCGCGCCTCATTTTATATTCTAAACGCAAATTTGATGAAAAAAATACAATTCTGCTTCACCCCCGTGTGTTTAGTCTGCCAGTCCTTGTATTTGATGGAGGACGAGTTGTAAGATTCGAGCGGACAGCGAGATTATAACTTTTCATTACATTCATTACAGTCAAGACTCTTGCCCGGTCAAAAGTATTTCTGATTCAGTAACAATTAAACGCATCTATTAACCGAATAGCAGATAAAAAGATGACTCTACGAAACCCCGCTAGACGGTTCTCCTATTTCTGATTTGTTAAAAGAAAATAACCACTAAGGTAAAAGCTTCTAACCCAACCTAGGTTTTGAGCCAGAAGCCACTGCTTTCATCAGTAGTCAATAGTCCAAAGTACATTTTTGAAATGCAAATACTTTTGGCTGTTGTCGCTAACATACGTATGTGATGCGCGTTACGAATAATGTGATAAGAGAATGATTTGTTTCAGATATTTAATTTTTTTTGTTTCATCGATTCTGCAATGTTAACAATTTCCTTCGATTGTTTTTCATTCAGCTACTAACCTTAGCTTCAGTTAAGGATTTAGGTTAACGCCTAAGGAATAAATAAAAAGATATGAGTGGGTGCCAAGTGACTGAAGACGAGGTTGAAGATAGAGCAAAGTGGAAGCAGAAAATTAGGAATGCTGACCCCACCACCATGTAGGACTTAAGCTAGGAGGAGAGAGAGAGGCATAATAAAAATATTGCGGTTCCATTTTAAGCTTAACTTTAAAAGGACACTTCCACCACCAGGTATAGTACTTGCATCGCAGGTGACAAGAAGAACACTAAACTCAGTGCAGCTGATTGCGGCTCAGATACATTTATGTCTACTTAAATTAAACATATCGAATTTAACCAAAATCGCTTGACTCGAATATATTTAATACAATTTTTTTTGCGACCTTGGTCTGTGGTCGTGCTTGTTTGTCAAATTTATCGTAAAACCCTTAAAACTTTTTCAATTGATGTATTACTATAATGTCTTCCTGACCGAATTTCGGTCACGGCGGCTAATCTTAACGGAGACTGGCCATCTGTGCAAACACAATTGCACTGTCTGTTCCCTAACTCTCATGATCTGATGGGACGGCAATCCGACACGACCGGAGAGAGATCAGATACTAATAATACAAAATCACGAGATGCCCGCTAATCCCTTATAAGATAGATCGCGTACTAGCCCATCCACTACGTTTCTACTTGACAAAGTATGTTTTACATTTCATATTCTCCCGGGATGACATCTCGGCCGGCGACCGAAAATCAACACTCTTTATATTTTATTATTTGACCTACTTTAATTAACGTGCCATCTTGGCTCCAGCTTCTTTAATTTTTAAACCACCGTTGGGAAGGAACCTGCACTTTATAAACATGTCATTTATCTATGGAATCTCATGTCATGGCAGTCAGTGCCTTACTGGTCCTTTGTCTGCCTGCTAACCGCCGATTGAGGTTTTAAGTTCAATTTTCCAGCAAGGCAAAGGGATAAATTTTCGGTAGCGGTTCGGTATCTGAAAACGTGGTAGACGAAACTTGGCTCGTTAAAACATAGATGGCGGAATGTTAAAACATAGCTGGCAACATTTTGATGTAGTAGGTATATCTCTTTGTCTGCCTCTTCGAAGATATGTAGACTTCAGTCTATATAGTTCTACTTTTAAAAGTACTTTTGTGTTATAAAAATGTGCGGTTTTCTTCGATGAGTATAGTATCCAATTTTATTAAGGCACTGTGAGATTAACACTATATCAGAATTCTTACAAAGAATTCTGGTATACGGTATATGGTTTTCCACTCTCGAGTGGAAAACTCCAATAACAAGCCACCTAACCCAGGTTCCGAATAGGCCAGCACAGTGACAGCAATCTCCCACCAAGAGACTACTCCGTTAAACATAACGAAAATTACAAATACAGTAATCAAAAGAGGAGCGGGCTTTAGAAGCGTGTACTGTGCAGACTGTTAAGCACGGCGATGGTAGTGTGATGGTTTGGGGATGCTTTGGTAATAATAAACCCGGCCATCTGATCAAAATCACCGGGAAACTGAATAAAGAAGGCTATCTGAAAATACTTGAAGAAAATGCCATTCCCTCTAGAATTAATGTGATCTGTCGAAATTTTGTTTTTCAACAAGATAATGACCCTAAACATTCATCCAAATTATGCCAGAGATTCTTAGAGCGAAAACGAAGTGAAAAAGTTTTGCAAATTATGAAGTGGCCCTCACAATCGCCAGATTTGTCTCCGATTGAATTAGTATGGGATGAACTGGATAGAAAAGTGAAGAACCGGTGTCCATCGAGCTCAGCACAGTTGTGGGAATATTTACAGAGCGAATAGAAGTCACTAGACTCCGAATCCTTCAATAAATTAATCAAAAGAATGAGTAAAATTTGTGAACAAGTAATTAAGAATAAGGGTGGCCATTTTGAGGAAGTCATAATTTTACGAAGACTGTATACTTTTGTTCTTATTTGTACTGATTCTATTTAACTGAATGCTAATCTAAGGTTTGATTAAGATTTAAGTGTGATAAAGTATACTTTAAACATATTATAGTCGTTTTAATTAAAATTACCCTAGTGATTCCAAACTTTTGGACGGTAGTGTATATTCCATATGTATGTATTGCAATTTCATTCAATTTCAGATTAAAAAAGCATACGGAGACCAAATAAAAAAGAATAATGAAATAGAGCATTTCATTAAATTATTTTCGTAAAACATCCAATTATCCGAAATTTTGATTATCCAAATTGGGTCTGGTCCCAATTGATTCGGATAATTGAAGTTTCACTGTATAAGAAGCCCAACCAAGCTGCACAAACCCATGCATACCCAGCATGTACGCGCGAACTAGGCTGCTTGCCAAACCAAACCACGGTAGTGGCTTAGTAGATAAACCGCCGTCACAATTACTTAAGCATCTAGATTCAAGTCTTGCTTCTTAAAAATTGTACTCCTTTCTGTTACAAATGAAATGGCCAATATGAAGAAAACCTTGGAAGAAAAATGGATTTAGATTAAATATGTAATACTTGGGCGCATCCAATTTCGGTAATATTTTACACGTAAATATAGTAAGTTCCTTGACTTTAAGACAAAGTATGGCTTGTCTTCTATTATTAAAAACAGCAACCGTCATGTAATGAGGGCGAATAGAAGCAAGGAATCGTAAATACATAATGCGAACAGATATACGGACAATTAAAGATAATAGTGTCAATATTGACTACCACATTTATTTATTAAAATGCGACTGCTGTACATGGGATCTCGAGATCAATTCCTGGGTCGGCCAAGGCTATTATTGAATTTTACTGACATGAAATTCTCGACGACGGCGACGTAGCAGTCCGAAATCCAAGACCAGTTCAACGACAATAGGCCCTTATTATTTGGTACCATAGCTATCTGTGAAATGTAGGCATAATACTAACTACTTCTTCAGGGATGTAGCCTTGACGCTATGTACGTGTAGAAATCACAGACATCTTCTTAGAAAAAGACACAAAAATCCAACCTATATTATAAAACAAGACTGATCCGTACATCCGAACTGACGCGAACAACTTTAAACCACATAATCCTCATTAAAACCCCTCGTACACCACCAAAGTATCCGGCGTTAACGATCAAAATTAAATATCCAGTTTGAACCAACTAGACGTGCACTTTATACGAGCCGGCGAATTTTCGGGCCAGCCATATTGGAAAAATTACCATTTTGCGCAAGTTCAAAATCAATTATAGCCAGATACCCGGTATGAAGGGAAGTTCGGCGGATCAGCGTTACACGGAATAGTTGAGTTTACTTTGGAAGTAGCTTCTACTTCATAACATGAATATCAGGTTCGCTAAAGCACAATATAAGGTAATGTATTCGATTCGAATAATCGAAATAATCGAGAGCTTAAGATAAAGATAATTTATTTGTCAAAAATAAAAATATTCATTAAAGAAGCATTAATCGAGACTACATAACAAAAATAAAATAATTCAAAAAGTAAATATCTATAGTAACAGGAGTGAAAAGACCGTCAGAGGGAGGAGATTTGTTTTTTTTAAATGCCTATAATTTTTAAAATACCTGATGTTATAATTACTTGATTCCGACTATTATAACTTAGTCTGTTACCTGATTCCGGCTTGACGTCGACTTTTGGGACACCTGTATATACGACTAGATTTTGCCCGCGGCTTCGCTCGCGTAAGTGTAGGTTAGGTTAACTTAATAACAGTACATTTGAGGCAAAGAAAGGGTTTTATGTCCTTTTGTGTTCCCCGGAAAACAAAATTTTTAATTTTTTTAATCAGTTTTATGATCGGTCTAGTAGTTGGGGCGTGAAAGCGTAATAAACAAACTCACATTCACATTTATAATATGAACTAGAGTCCTTATATTACGCGTCTACATTTCGATAGCTATGGTTTTGGTTTTACGTAATAGCGCATCTTTTGCCGTCCACCAAGCATATCCTCCCTATCCCAGACCCCGAGCTGCTATTACAAAATTATTAATGTTATAAACAGTCGAAATGTTTCCGAAAAGGCACGTTTGGCTGTTCATAGAGGACTGTTAGTGCTCACACTTATGTATGGGAGTGAAAGTTGGGTATGGCAAAAGAAGTATGAGAGCAGAATAAATGCTGTAGAAATGAGAGCGCTGAGAAATATATGTGGTGTGACTCTGAAAGATAGAATAAGGAATAGTGTGATTAGAGAGAGATGCGGCATGAAAGTGGATATTGTGACATGACAATAGAAAAGGGTATGTTAAGCTGGTTTGGGCATGTAGAAAGAATGGACGAGGAAAGACTGACTAAGAAAGTTTATAAGGCTAGTGTGAATGGAACAGTCGCAAGAGGAAGACCTAGGCGAACGTTTCTTGATCAGATCGGAGGCGTTCTGGACAAAGGCCAGGTTAAGAGCACTTTGAGCCGACGGGCGTGTATGAGGAATGTGATGAAAGTGAATGAAGCCAGAGAAGTGTGTCAGGATCGTAGCAAATGGAAATCCGTAGTCTCTGCCTACCCCTCTAGGAAACAGGCGTGAATCTATGTATGTATGTATGTATTAATGTTATAAAGATCGGATAATCGGATCCATATTTACCTAAAGATAATTTTCGGTTTCTAACATATAATGGAATACATATATAAAATATATGGCACCTGAGAATATTTTTATTAAAAATAAAATCCGGTATTGCTTAACTAGTCAGATGTATATACATCTGACTAGTTAAGCAATGTCAAAATAGTGAAGTAAATAAGTATTTACTTTATATTAAATTTTAACTCCTCATTCAAGTTGTTGATTGTTGCTCTCATAGACTATTATAGAACTGTAAAAAAGACGAGATTTGCAAAATCTGATCAACTAATTAAGAATTCCAAAAGCCTGTTTCCTGCCCGCCCATTTTTTTCATTCAAGTATATGTGTATGTAGGATGTGAAGGATAGGGTGGTAAGGTCAATAAAAAAACATAAAATTAATGTCAATATTTTTATTGAACTCAGTAGGTACTTATTATTTATTTATTAAGGCTATATCACAAAATAACTATTAGAAAATACACAGAAAAGGAATGAAAGATAGTAGTATTTGTCGACAAAAAGCCACAACGCATCTCGGACGCTCGTCTGCTCAGCAAGTAAGAGTCGTAGCTAGGTGACTCGGGCAATACCCGGCTTGTAGGCCAGAAAGGGTAGACGTAAGGATGTACGTCGAGAAATGAGCGTGCCTTACAGCTCCGGCACCATACTGGAGATATGGGAGGCGGCTTCTCCGTCGGCGTCAGCGAGGATATCATTAGCAACTCTCAGAATTCGCGAGTGGTGAGCGGCTTTATTGCTCCGGTACCTATCTGGACAATATGTAGTGCCACTTGGGCACGAGATAACTCGCTTAGGAGAACTGGGTCTCAGGATTTGGAGACAAGACCTATCTATAACTGGTCCCTGAAGGTGCTTTCGTGCACTGGAAGGTACAGCGGTTCTCACTATATACCGAAAGGTTGGTGAGTGGGAACGCTATAACATAAACTAAAGTGGCCTGTAGAGGAAGGGTCTTATGCTCCGCTCTTACTGTTCGTAGCATGATGTTATATAGCCTATAGCCTTCCTCGATAAATGGGCTATCCAACACTAAAATAATTTTTCAGTTCGAACCACTCCAGCTTTATAATATTAGTATAGAAGTATAGATTACGTCACCATTAAAACGATGACATAATTAAATGATTTACCGTTAATATAACTGCTAGCTTCGTCACCTGGTTCTTAGAAGCCACAATGAATAATAAGCTGATAAGCGAACTGGCGATATGTGAGCCACGTTCAGTAAATACAGCTCACCTAGCGTATAAAAAGAGTTTGTATTATGATTACATCCTGTGCTGAACGATATTGAAGTATTTTTGACTGCATAGATAGCTTTGTGGTTCAAAAGGTTGTGAGTCCGATCCCCTCACAAGTTAAAAATTTGTGTGATCCACAAATACTTGTTCCGAGTCTGGGTGTTCTTTGTGTCCGTTGTTTGAATGTTTGTGAAGGATTCAGGAATTATTCCTAGTGCGAGAGTAGTCTTTGTATAGAATAGAAATAAAATAATATTGTTTTATGTATTAAAAAGAAAGAAAAAATGAATATATTTGACAAAAAGAACATTAACAGATTGAATATAATTTTAACTAGTATTATAGATGCGAATGTGATTTGTTTGTTACGCTTTCACGCCTGAAGGACTCAATCAATCATCATGAAATTTTGCATACAACGTGTATGCAAAATGTATCATAATATATAATCAGGGGTACAGAAAAGGACATAGGGTACCTTTCATCCAGAAAAAGTACTGTTACTAACATAATGAAACCTAACGTAGGTTAGGCATGTTAGCGGGTTATCTACATAAATTCACGCGAGCGAAGCCGCGGGTAAAATCTAGTACTAATACCTATAATAAAGCTAATGAATTTGTTTGAATGCGCTAATCTCTGGCACTACCGGTTGGATTAGAAAACTCTTCTTGCATTTGGAAGACCAATTTTTAAAGAAATCGTAAACGCGGGTGAACCCTCGTAAGAAAATTAGCATCTGATAAGCGTAAGTACTGATACTATAAGAGCCGCGTTTGGTAACAACCTAACACCGAGCCTCGTGTATCATTAAAATTATCTATTCTACTATTATATACAGGAAAGATTTGAGATTTTGTTTGTTTGTTTCTATGGATTCACCTCAAAAACCACTTGACCGATTTTAAAATTCTGTTATCATTAAAAAGCTATCAAGCTAAAACTATCAAAAGTAATATTAATTAAATATAATTATAATATAATTATTATAAAAGCTATCACCGCGTATAACATAATTATTTTTTAATAGGTACTGTTACGAGCATAACCTAAACTAGTTATACGCGAGCGAAGCTGCGAGCACAAGCTAGTAACTGATAAACTTATCTATCTTTTCCCTTAGCCTTTATTATTCCCAAGTCACTTGGGGGTCGGCTTTTCTAGTCTAACCGGATTTGACTGGATATCAGTTTTTACACGGAGCGGCTGCCACCTGACCTCCACAACCCGAAGGCTAACGATACCCTAAGGCTAGACCAGTGTCAGAATATTACAGGGTACTGACTTTCCCAATAACGACTGCCATAGATGTTCATGGCAGCCGGGACCGACGGCTTAACGTGCTCTCCGAGGCACAGAGCAGGCGATAATTGTCAATCAATACGCACATAATTTCGAAAAGTCATATAACATCCGAAAATCAGAGGTGCGCGACGTAAGTTCGAACCCGAGACCCCTCTGCATTGCAGTCTATTGGTCTCCCCAATGAGCTATCGCTGCTTGTATCTATACTAATATTAAAAAGCTGAAGAGTTTGTTTGTTTGTTTGTTTGAACGCGCTAATCTCAGGAACTCCTGATCCGGGTAGAAAAATTATTTTAGTGTTGGATAGCTTATTTATCGAGGAAGGCTATAGGCTACATAACATCACGCTACGACTAACGGGCGGCGCAGTAACGATAAACGCGGGTGAAACCGCGGGAACATCTAGTTAAAGATATATGAGTCGCGTTATATAAATATAAGTCACATAACATCGTGAATCATTATATTTATGTTATGATAACTTTTTATTATGATAACATCCTGTGCTGAATTATACTGAAGCATTTTTGTGTGTGTAGTTAGTTACTAGTTGAAGGGTTAATGCATAACATTTAAATAAAACCGGTCAAGTGCGAATCGGACTCGCACACGAAGTTTCTGTACCATCTATACTAATATTATAAAGCTAAAGAGTTTGTTTGTTTGTTTGAACGCGCTAATCTCAGGTACTACTGATTCGATTTGAAAAAATATTTTAGTGTTGGATAGCCTATTTACCGAGGAAGGTTATAGGTTATAACATCACGCTACGACCCACGGGGGCGGCGCAGTAATCATAAATGCGGGTGAAACCGCGGGCTAATCTAGTCGTAAAATATGTACTAAGTAAGTACACACAGCGACACATCAACCTAGACTGTTTGGACTTTGAACTATTAGAAGTTGAACGCTGCGAATCGTGCGAGAGAGTGCGTTATATTTTTGTTACGCTCTATCCTTACCATTACATCGACACCATTATGCACGGTCCCTTTCCGACAATTCTCTATTTCGTATGGAGCGTAGTTATACGTATATAGGGTGTCTAACTTGATGTGTAGCCGTGTGTACTAAGTGTACCAAGTAAGTAATAGAATAAACTGTTTTTAATTTCTCGGCGGCCATTTTGAATTTCGCCATCTTGGTTTTTATTATTTGTTGTTATAGTGCCAAAAGAAACACTCTAAGAAAATTTAAATTTTACCATTTACGGTTCATGAATTACGGATCGCTGACAAACAGACGGACAGCGGAGGCTTAGTAGGGTTCCCGTAGACACCCTTCGGGTACAGAACCCTATAAAGATTTTAACGAATCTATTGCTGCCACGCTGGGCTCGAATGAAATATAACGTGCAAAAGAGATAACTGCAGCTCGGACCAATTTTACCCTGAAATCCCTTCGTATATCCCTGTTTCTTAAAAAAACTATTTTCATTCTTCATTAACAATATGACTAGGGTTTTGACTACGCTTGTATGATTTCAAATTGTTTCTAAAATTATTAAATTCGGTTTAGTTTTGGAGGAGGACAGTAGGGACTAGAAGATGACGATTCCAGAGAATTTTTCAGGCCTAGACAACAGATGTACTAAACTATTTTCATGAAATGTGTTGGTTACCATAGTCCCTTAACCTAGCAATGCTTGAAATTTCAGACATGTTTAACAGCCTATTGTGTCTGGCCGCTGGTGTGGCGCTACTGCAACTCCTTAGGTTACAAGACATGCGACACTATACTCCCATGTAAAAAACGTGCTGAAATGCATTTTCCTGACACGCTACGGCTGTTGCCAACCCTAGTACTGCCGGACCATCGAAGGTATAAACTCCAGCAGTCATAAAAGTCCGGATATATCACTCATTGTAACAGTTTACGTTTCACCTTTGGACATAATCAGCTCGCGTGCTGTTTTTACTATGTACTACTATTTTACATTTATGTAAATGTATGTTCTTAACAAAAGCATTAAAATATTGTATTTTTACTATCGCATGTGTGAGGTAATATAGTGTAATGGCTGCTGATTAGTTACTTAATGATATTATGTGTAAAACAAGCTTAATTATTAAGACTGCGTCGAGCGAAATATGCCAAAACAGGCGGTCACAGTTAAGTTGATAAAATCAACACTTTTTGTTTAATACAAATATAAAATATACATTTACCATAACAATGAATGTGTTTACAATTACTCCGTGTAAAAACTTAAAATAATTAATATTTTCGCCTACAAAATTACGTAAATTTGCACGAAATATACAAAAACGTGAGCTCGTGTTACGTGGTTTTTAGATTATAACAGTAGAAATCTATCCTATTTTACAGCTTAAACGAAACATAAATAGTTATATTACAATTTGTCCGTCCCAAATATTTAAGTTATTGGTTGACAATAAAGATACATATTTATCAAAAAAGTACTTTAAATCCTTCATACAATTTTACTATGGCGGCCGCGCGCCGATTTGAATTTCGAGCTCTGTCATTCAGTCCAACCGCGTCTTACGCTCGGCGCAGTCTTAAATAAATACAGCAGCGGTAGCTTAATGGGAGACCGTTGACTGCCACGCAGAGGTCTCGAGTTCGATGCCAATGCGCGCATCTCTGACTTTTCAAAGTTATGTGCGTATCATTTAGTTATCGCTCGATTTAACGGTAAAGGAAAACATCGTGAGGAAGCCTGTCATGTTCATCTGCATGTCTGACAGATTTTGTTTAAATTTTCTTATAAATGTTAGTGACTGGCAAGTATACTGCGCTGGTGACTTAGCGGTTTACGTGGTCGCCTCACCATAGCCAATGGACCCGTGTGCTGTGTAGGTATTCGATCCGCACATAAAGCAGAAATTTGTATGATTCAATGGTTGTAGGTGCTCTACGTATCTATATATTATATGTTTGATTTGTCTTACAAAAAGAGCAGCGATAGCTCAGTCCCCACTGAGCTATCGCTGCTACCAACAGACTGCAATGCAGAGGGTCTCGGGTTCGAACCCACGTCGCGCACCTCTGACTTTCGGGAGTTATATGACTTTTCGAAATTATGTGCGTATTGATTGACAATTATCGCCTTTTCCGTGCCTCGGAGAGCACGTTAAGCCGTCGGTCCCGGCTGCCATGAACATCTATGGCAGTCGTTATTGGGAAAGTCAGTACCCTCTAATATTCTGACACTGGTCTAGCCTTAGGGTATCGTTAGCCTTCGGATTGAGGAGGTCAGGTGGCAGCCGCTCCGTGTAAAAACTGATATCCAGTCAAATCCGGTTAGACCAGAAAAGCCGACCCCAAGTGACTTGGGAATAATAAAGGCTAAGAGAGAAGAAGATTTGTCTTACAAAAGAAGACCGCCACATTTCGTCACATATATTTCGAGTTAGAACGGAACGTGTAGACTAAGAAATTTCTAACGGAATAGCCAACAGTGGATTTGATAGACTTCACGAGACTTCTAGAATGTCATAGAAACTTATCTCGTATGAAAATTTCTCGTATTATATTCTTAAAATATAACTTTTGAATTATCATTAGTTTCTTTAAACATTCCAATAATAATATAATATTCTATAATATTCTAACCACATACACACAACACCATCTAGCCCAAACTAAGCAGAGCTTGTACTATGGTACTAGACAATGGATAAACATACATATATACATTTTTTTTTGTAAATACATAGGTACATATTATACATAGAAACACCCAGACCAAGACAAACATCCATGTTCATGCACACAAATGTTTGACTTGTGCGGGAATCGAACCCGCAACCTCAGGCGTGGCAGTCAGTTACACTAACCACTACACCATCGAGGCCGACAATAGAAATAAATCGCAATAAATCGCTGTTAATTTAATATACCCTGTCATTTAAGCTAAGGTACCTTAATATCCAAAGAATTGAACGTTGATATCTGGATTTGAACTTACCTGGAAAAATAATAAAAAGCTTAATGAACACACTGAATATAATTTATTTGCTTAGTCATTTGTCGAATAAATATAGGCAGGTATATTTTGTTTCATACATAAACATATATTTAATAAATTTTAATTAATACATACACATACCTGATGGTAAACGGTTTAAGTGATCGCCTTGTTACTAAATGTTGTGGGTACGATCACCACACAGGACAAAAGTGTGTGCTCCACAAACCGTTGTTCCTGGGGCATAGCATCTTTGTACGTTGCCTTCATAGATGGCTCGCCATTGATATTTTTATTTGAAGACAAATTCCGCACTGGGAATAAACTCTGTGTCGCGGAGGTGTTTAACAAAATTCTAACAACGTACACAAAGAATACCCAGATACAAAACAACCATTTGTGAAGCGCACTATTTACTGTCCCGAGTGGGATTCGAACCGATTCGATATCGAAGGCGTAGTGGCAGTGACGAGACGACCACTTGAACCACTACGTCATCCTTCATCAGTTATCATTTATTAAGTCACAAAATATGTGTAGACGTAGATTAAGTAGGTATTAAGATACAAAAAAATAATGTCTGTTAGTTGTGAGTTTCTTGCAGGTATCTTCTAATAGGCGCAACCCTTTACCTGAACTTAGCAATTAGCAACTACCCTAAAAATAGCTTCAGTAAACTTACTAACTGATAACCTTTGTAATTCATAAGTGTTACTTTGTGACCTACACGAATGAATGATGATGAATGATTTTTGAGTATTTTTGACTACCTTTTCTGTCATCCAAGACTTAAAACGAATACCAAGAATCATAAAAATAAAAGTTCCTTTGTTAGTATAATTGGTTATTTGGACACATTTAGTTCTACTACTGAGAAGTTCAGTAATGAACCTTCTAGCAAACGACCATAAGGTAAACAAAGGCTAATGCCGCCAGATCAAAGGGGTAAACCTCTAATAAAGGTATGATGTATACCTTTTTATATTTAAACTTTACCTATGATATGATAGTTATTTTTCCTGAACATTTAATTTTATTTAATTATTTACATGTAGGTATAAAAGCAACAATCATTATGTTTTTCCTTGATCTAATGTCGTGCTACCTATCCTAACTAATATTATCAATACGAATGTGAGTATTTTTATATGTTATCCTTTATCGCTTTTACTACAAATGTTGTGTTCATTGTCAGGAATACAGAAAAGGACATAGGACGTTCATCCGGAAAAAGGTACTATTGCGAGCAAAGCCGCGGGCAAAAGCTAGTAAAAAAATAAAATTGTTTTATCAAATATTGTCTTATGTTTACGCGAATGTTATACATTGAAATTAAACAAACTTTATATGGATTTTATCGCGTTGTTTATTTTTTATAAAACACTATTATTATTGTTAAACACTTTTACTAGTTACTGTTTACTTCAATTTAAGCTATTTAAATTATACAAACTACTTAGATTTATTTTACACTTTCCCCGACGTTTCGGTTGCTTTTTAGCAGCCATTGACACGGAGAGACTAAGATGGTAGTTGTCTCAATGTTCCAGAGTAGTTATTTCAAAATACCCGAACATAATATAATCATTGGTGTTTCCATTTATGCAGAATGAGCTCTAAGTATCATAAAGTCTAGCTGTGGTTTGCTTCTTCTTGGGTTTGAATATAAGAATTATTGGATCCCAAGCTGGTGGTACATTCCAACCATCTTCTCTATTGAAATTAGGATGGTTTTTGATTTCAATAGCCTCGCGGATCATCCTTGGTAGGAATCGGTGTTCTTTAGCAAGAATCTGTGGTTTGTCAAAATCTCAGGTAGTGGTTGGTCCCCTGTTGCACATGTTCACGTTCCGGATAGTTTGTTTAATTTCACTGTTTTAACAACATCTATTTTTTAAATGAGTACTTTATTTGACTTTGGTCATTTATTAGGTATTTAAAATTCTTTAAATCGTTTCATGTCATCCCGGATTCTTTGCTTCAATACCCGATAGTTGCATGATGGTAACCATGTTTCATAGTTTAAAACAAACCATATTCCGCTTCAAAGCAAATATGTTCAATATAATCTCATTTAAATTGGTTTTCAAAAATATTTATGTAACAGTTTATATAAAAAACACAACGTAACGGCAATTTCATTGGTTTCCTACCTTAAATTAATCCTCTTATACACGGGGTAGCAACAAAGAAATATCTCCAGAAATACATAAAACCAAAAACTCCGCCTACTTAATACGTCTATAAAATACACTTAATTAAACAGTAATGCCTTATATACCAAATATAATTAACCAGTAAACAGCTTTGCTAATTATTATAATTATGACGAAAAACAATAAATGTAATACGCGTTTAAAACATAAAGGTAATTATAATTTCGTGTGTAAATTATTAAATACAAAATTATTAGCTAAAAGCTAGTTTTATTATCTACATACAAGATTATATTTTATCATAATTATATCTCAACTTTCAAGAAGATTTACGTCTTGAAAACATAAAACATAAACTAATTAGATGCCTTTTTGAGACTAATCCTACACATACTCCCAATATTATAACGAGTGTGTACCCCAAAAGGTTAAAGGTCCAAAGTAAAAATAAAATATAAACATGTAGGTTACAAAGTAACACTTATGAATGTCAAAGTTTATGAGTTGAGTCTAGTGAAGTTACTGAATTCAGAATTAGTTGCTTTGTTTAGACAAAAAGTTGAGCCTATGATAAGATACCCATTTAATTATAATTTCAGTATTTTACAACTCATATTACCTACAAGATGTTGCACCTACGATTATTGACTATTAAAATCTGATATAAAATATATATTATTTCGTAACTAATATAATAATGCGAATGTGAGTTAGTTTGATTTTTACACTTTAATAAATCATTTTCCTTTCTTTCTTTCATCCAGAAGAAAGCACTTTTAGTAACCTATGTTAACCTAACCTACATTTAGGCGAGCGACGCCGCGGGCAAAATCTAGTATTCAATAATATTAATGGTATGAATCAATTCAGTAATGGTGACCATGGCAAACACCGAGTTGAGTTAGTTTCGACAATCCTTTGAGTACCTTAGGTGTCGGATAAACCTTTATTAGACTTTTTCTATTTGCAGCGAGTGAGTCGCGTACTGTGATACTACACTGCAGAATTCCAGGATGCTTCTTATAAGAATAAAAATCTAATTTTGTATATGGGCGTTCAAATAGGTTTCCATTGCGAATGACAAATCCAAGCATACGTATCTTAAATTTTCGTTATAATTTTTTTTCAGATAACAATTATTACATTGTATGTGAATGTTTTTTTACAAATGATAAATAATTACAAAGAATAATAATAAGCCTGATTATGTTCTCAATATGAGGTCATAAATATGAATCTGGCGTCCAAGATAACTCCCAGATCCCGTACTACATCTACCTCGCATAAGGTCACACCGATTATTTCGTACGACCAATTTATTGTATTGATTTTCATGGTGAATTTTAATTTTAATCTACTTACACACACACAATAAGTCTCTCGACTTTATCCCTACAAGGGGATTACCTATACACCTACATTTCATCGACTAAGTATGTTTTTAGGTCCCATGTAGCCAGCGAGCCTATTATCATTTAGCTGGTACAGACTCCAGAGAATTATTGACTCAAGAAACGCCAGACTTCGTGCTGCTTCTGAAAATTATTTAACAGAAAATCTCAGTAACACAACTCTATCCGCCCCTCAAAAGTAAACCTAGAACTCCATCCACAGCTACGATCGTCTTACCACATAGAACGGTCACGATACTGTTTAACTAATACCCCCTCCCCCCCACTCTCCCTACAGCTGGTAAGACTCGTAACAGTACTCCCACGAGAATTAGCCGTAACGATAACAAGAGCAAATCCCTGGAATCGTTTGAACACAAGTACAGCTAATCTTGAGAAAACAACCCACCTTGAGTTGTTAATTATTCACAAACATTACATTATTAATAATAAAACAACATGCTTACACGTTTAAGGTGAGTTTGTATCGAGCTGACAGTTTGCGCGCTCATTGTAAAGTTTTGTCGAATAGAAGTCTTACGATTGGTTGTAAACGCATATCGTATATATAAATCATTTATTTATTTAGGTAACAAATGAATGCTTCTGAATTTCCAAATATGAAGAAAAGTTATGATCTGGGTCTAAGCAATTAATCTCAACAAAGAAAAACTAGAAAATTTACTACACGGTCGCTGTCGTGTTTTAAGTAGTCGTCTCGCCACTGGCACTATTCAGAAAGTTTGGAATCCCAAGCGGGACAAAAGAAAATTATGATCCACAAATAGTGGAACATAATTTTTTCTAAAAATTTGTGTCCTTTATTTGAATACTTGTTATTAAACAGGTACATCACAAAGCCACGATCCCTTCCCATTTCAATTTCACTACTAACAGTCGCCAACGCACGAGCGATACCCAAAGGTCAAAGATATTAGAAGAGACGGCATTGGATTAGTGGTACAGACCTCCCTAAAATCCTAAAGTACGGAAACTTAGCTATAGGTATGCTTAGGTTAAAAGTAAATCACTTTTAATGTCTTTGCCCTTGGTATTGTAAGCCACCATCATACGCTATTCGATCGTTTACAGTTGCACGCTGAATATCCGCCGCAAACACTCCGCCAAGTCAGTACCCAACTTAAATATGAAAACAACGTGTTGTCTACGTATTATGGTAGATTATTCGTAATGACTACCGGCGCTGTTGCTAACAAGAATATTTAGTTAGTTCATCAGCTCTGCACCTGACTAATACCAGACTGAAGACAAAACACCTCTTGTCTTTAATCAGTAAATATGCTCTAGGTATATTGTAGTTAAATGATTGTATCTTCTTCTACCGAGCCTTTATTATTCCCAAGTCACTTGGGGTCGGCTTTTCTAATCTAATATATATATATATATATATATGTATATATATATGGATACTAGGCATTGCTCGCTGCTTTGATCGCGTGAATCTTAACTTTGTCAATATATTTTGATGCCTCGGCAAATGTCCTTTTTCTAGAAACAAAGGATGGATTTATGTAAAATTTCATGATAATCGGTTGAGTACTTAAAGTTGAGGCGTGAAAATGTAACAAACAAACAAACTAACATTGTTATTTCATGATGATCGGTCGAGTAGTTAATGCGTGAAAAGCGTAACAAACAAAAAACAAACTCACATTCGCATTTATAATATTAATTAGGATTAGTGTAGCTTTTGAAAAATACCTTTGTTTCCTACTTGTATAGCAGCGATAGCTTGGGAGACTGCTACGAAGACAGCTCGAAATGAATCTGAATGCTATATTATCACTGAATAACATCCTTATTAATATTATATATGTGAATGTGAGTTTGTTTATTTGTTTAACTTAACTACTAGACCGATCATCATGCAATATTGCATACAAGTTGTCAGGGGTACTAAAAAGGGCATAAGGTACCCCCTATGCCCTTTAATCCAGAAAAAAAGTACTTTTACTAATCTAGTCTAACGTTACCTATATTTACGCGAGCGAAGCCAAAATCTAGGAGGCTATATATCATCACGGTTCGATCCACGAGAGTGAAGCAGTCATCATAAAAATAAATAAAACCATGGCGGACGTCTAGTGTCTGAATAAAATAATCTACTTTTCACGACTCTCCGCTGTACCTAACTGGCTTGGTTGACATCTCGCACCGCCATTTAAGAAGACACATAATATTATTCAATATTTTCTGTTCTGTAAGCTGTGAGCGCTAAAATTAATGCAAACATAATTACGTGTTTCTCGTTACTGAAGTGTAAAGGGACCTACACATTGGCTTCTTGTTAGACGCGCGAACAAGCGACTTGACGCCTGTGGTTTAAGTGAACGTCTCGCCATAGTCACTGTACCGAGTGTTATAAGTTGAAGTCCGACATGATACAAACAATTATGTGATCCACAAATGTAAGTTTTTGCCTCGCTATTGCCACTGCGTCGAATGTTGCGATTGCAATTTTTTCGCCCGCAATATTCGACAATCAAAACATAACAATCAAGTTTTGGTCGCCTGGGTGTACTTTGTGTCCGTTGTTTGCAACACAGGAATTATTCGTAGTGCGAGAGGAGCAGTTACATTTTTGGCGCGTCTGTCAAAACTACACCTTTATTTACTTTTCAAGAATTAACACAGGTAGAGCTAGCGATGGATTGAAGTACTATATTACCTGATTTATCAACAAGTGCAATCGCCACAGTCGTTCCAATTCAAAAGGTGCTCAATCTTTATATATTTTCTGTCTTTTGCTATGCATTTAGTTATAGTTATAGGTACTAAAATGTTCTATAAGCAAATGGTAAGACAATGATCCTACAACTGTTATTCTATTCTTGAAAATTAACAAGTATTTTCTTCTTCTACTCTATAAATTGTCTTACGTTTACGCAAATGTTTTACATAGAAATTATTAATAATAAATTATATTTTAATTTTTCTATTCTATTTGAACAAATAATTCCTTAATTTCCGCCAAGACGCGCGTGTGAGCGTTCTAGCCAATGTGCAAACGCCCCTATCGCGACGCCACTTGAAATAGTAAACAGCGACAATTATCTGATCGTGGCGGCGTGACTGTCGCGTCGGCGACAAGCTTAACCGCTCACGGTCGCCTAGCGACAAATGCTCTTGCGCTTGGCGACACTAGTATTATGGTGCTGATAGACTTGAGTATTCACTTGTAACAGAACATCGAGCATTCGCCGTTTTTAAATTGTCGAACCGAACGACGAACATTGAGAGCAGATATTTTGTAGCTTTTTTAAATAGCTTATGGCACTGTGAATTGTCTAGAACTACTGAGCAATATAGGCCTTAGAACTAGATCAAAAATGTTGCGACAACGAGCGTTGCTTCACGTACCTCTAGTCAGGACTACTTACAGGCTGAACTGTTTCACTATACGAGGGTGCAGGACATATAACGAACTTTCTGAAGAATTTAATTTTGATTTGTGTGTAACAAGAAAGTTCTTTGAATCTACCTAGCTTTTACATCATTTTGTAATGTTAAATTTATATTTCCCGTTTATTTTTCTGTAACGTAACATTCGCTAGAATCTTCATTATGAATGCTCGAGTCAATCAGCACCTTTGCGTACCACTGCGCTAAGCCGTTGAACGGGGCTGCCATTTGTATACGACTTAACACTCTATTCCTAATAGTTTAAGGTGCATTTTAGTTTTGTTTAATTGCGTCGATTTCAGCAACAAGTCTCTGTATAACGATGCTTGGATAGAAGTATGTGTACGTGGATGTATTTAAAATTGCTGTTTAACTGTCTTGCTGTCTGTGTACTCGTATTAATGCAATATTTAGAAGTTATTTTGTGATATGAGTTCTATGTGGTTTAGGTATTATGAGGGAATTTAGTAGGTACATAGAAACATGCAAAGATAAACTTTTTGTCACGGCAGAGGAGTTAGTATTTATTTTGAAAAAATATAACACAAGTACAATTTTGAATTTAGCTAATTAGCCATCAAACGCTGGCGTCTAGACACAATGCTTTTGACATTGTCTCGATATAGTTGAGCTGATACGATAAACTAGTGTATACGGATTTTTGCAATTTTATTTTTCTAAGCTCATTTTAAAAACACTACTCTTACACTACACTACATTTTGGTGACACCGTGGTAGTGTGTAAGATTGCTGTGCATGAAGTATCGGGCTCAGACCCTGGGTTGGAGTAAGTGTCATTAGATTTTTTTCTATCGAGAATTAGTAGCAGTTTAGTGTTGTCTGTGACTGTGTCCAGTAAAAAGCAACAGGCTTGCCCTATAGAACGTGGAACCTTAAACCATACCTAGCGAAATACATAGGTAGTAATATTTACAGCTCTGCCTAGTGTAGGACTAGTGATCTAGGCGTGAAACTATATATATATTATTATAGGCTATTTCAAATTTCATTTAGGTATGCTACATATCGAATGTTTTTAAGCAGCTATGGTCACGGAGACTAGAATAGTGGTCTCAATGTCTTGAATTGTACCTATTTTGTTTATATATATATAACATTGATGTAACTCAATATCAATGTTTCAGTCAATCAATGAGTAAACGTACAATTCGCAACTTTTCGATTAATCATTGAGGAATGTAGTAAGTCGATCATAAATAGGTTGTATTGCGCTCACATATCGCCTGCTACGCTTAGGTCACATGTTAAACGTCATTCATACATTCTACAAAGAGTTCTATACATTTTAATAACTTAATTTTTATTTATAATAGACTACTCCCGCACTATGAATAATTCCTGTGTCGCGGAGGACATCACAAACATTCAAATAACTGACACAAACCAAACAAATTGCGGATCACAAAAATGTTTGTCCTGTGTGGGATTCGAATCCAGGCGCGGCGGCAGTAGTGAGGCAACCAATTAAACCACTACGCCGTCCGTGCAGAAAATGTATCAAGCACACATTTCAACTATTAGGCCTCGTATCCACCTAAACAGAGAGGAGAGGAGACGAGAAAAGAGCTGCGAAGCTGGCAGGTTATTTCCACCAAAGCGGAGAGGAGATGTGTGCTGTGTGTACCAGAGAAGTGAGCTGTGAGAGCTCGAAACCAGTCAATCGAATGACGCTTTCGGGTGTGCGAGGCGCAGGGAGAAGACAGAAGGAAACAGGGCGCACGAGTGCGAGCGCCGCCCGGCTACACACATCTCCGCTCTGCCGCGCTGCTTGCTCGCTCAAGGCACTAAATTCTATAGAAAAATGAGATATCTCCTCTCCTCTTCGCTTGATCCATTTTTACCGAAGCTAAGCGCAGAGGAGATGTGAAAATAACGAAATCTGATTGGTTAATTCAAAAAACATCTCCTCTCCTCTCTGCTTTAGTGGATACCGGGCCTTACGTTTAGGTCACACGTGAAATATGTCATACGTTCAACATACTGCTCTATACAATTTTATTACTGGTACAGAAAATTGAACAAAACAAGCCGATGGGAATCGAACATATGACAACGCAGCCGCGAGCTTCAATTACCAAACGATTAAACAAACGAATAATTGACTTATTAATGAGTATCCTAAATAAGTGAATGTTATTGATGAACATATTGCATTAACGGTCCATATACCAATTATAACGTGTCAATGCACGCAACGCATCACTACGGCTGGTACAAGTTATAAACTGCGTATAGTATAATAATTATAATTATATTTGTGTTATTGTCTACCATACCGACTTTGTACTAAAACAGTATATCAGGTAGACGCCGTTTTTATCCATAGTTTTCATTATACCAGCCCATAAAACACCCATCCCTATAGCCCAGATTTATTAGCTTCCATATGTAGCAATAGTCTCCTACACTTGCCGCAGCTAGTATCTCGATAAGTGTTCCATCTCACTCTAATCTAAAACTCTCGAAGGGCCTCTGCATGTTGGACCCATGACCCCGTGTAAGCCTCCCAAAGGAAAATACCCACCCGTGAGAAAGAAACACATAATAATATCAGCCCAGTATATAAACTCACTGCTGGGCATGTGCTTCTTTTCAGTGTGAGAAAGGTTAGGCCATAGTCCACCATGCTGGCCCAGTACGGGTTAGCAGACTTTACATATCTTCGAGAATATTATGGAGAACTAAGGAATGCAGGTTTCCTCACGATGTTTTCTTTCACAATCAAAGCGTGTGGTAATTAAATATGTAATATACACATATCATCGAAAAGTCAGAGGTGTGCCTTGCTGATACTTTGTCGAGGTAGCAGCTACAAGTCCTGCTTCTTAGATTGTCTTTATCCTCATTTATTATTTACTAGATTTTGCCTGCGGCTTCGCTCGCATTAATGTAAATTTAATAATATAATACGATAATATTCTATCACATGCACACAACACCATCTAGCCCCAACTAAGCAGAGCTTGTACTATTGGTACTAGACAATGGATAAACATACATATATACTTCATTTTTTGTAAATTTATACTTATTATACAAAGAAACACCCAGACCAAGACAAAAATCCATGTTCATGCACACAAATGTTTGACGTGACGGGAATCGAACCCTTAACCATATTTTGTCAATACATTTGTAACGCTCGGGAACAGTAATTTATTTCTGGATGACAGGTACTCTATGTCCTTTTCTGTACCCGTGACAACATGTGTACAAAATTTCAAGATATTCGATCGATTAGTTAAGACGTGAAAGTGTAACAAACGAACTCACATTCGCATTTATAATGTTAGTTAGGATTATCACGGTTTATTTACTCATAACCTTTTAACGAATAGACAATACAATACGATGAATGATTTGTGATGTTTAAAAGGAGTACTCTCGCACGAGGAATAATTCCTTTGTCGTGAACTTTACAAACATTCAACGGATTAACTAAGGGTACCATTTTGTCAAAAAAATTATTGACAAAATCTACATCATTTAAATCTAGTATCCGTATAAAGCAGTTTTATTTCAATACCAGTATATTCCGTCAATTCGCTAAAAGCTTATGAATGGCACCACGTTTGATTGTGTACTCGATCAGTAATGAAATTATCGATATATTATGTTATTGGACATTGCATACAGACATTTGCTCAGCAAACATAGCGCAGGTATCGCATGTTTCAATTTAATTCTAATTTATATTAGCATATTTGAATATGGTTTCCGATCTAATCAACTGTAAATATACATGGCTTACTTCACTTACACTTTACACTTTAAACTTTAAATGGTGAAGAAAACGTCGTGAGGAAACTTGTATGTAAGTTATTTAATCCATTGAGTCGCAGCGGCACACCGGCGGCCAAACACAAATAAATACAGTAGAAGAAAACAAATATGGTAAAAGAAAACATCGTGAGGAAATGATTTTAGTATGAATGTAGGTTTAAGGGTCATCAAACATTCAGTGCAAACATCCATTTTTATATATTTAGTAGGTACACATTTTTATATTAGATACGTCGCAATGAGTCTAGTAGGAAATCATCAGAATGAAACATTGTAGGTAAGCTACGATTCACTTTGTCGTTAGGCACGTATAGATAAAGTATTTTATATTTCAGGTAATTGGATAAATTGAAAGATTTGAATTTATTTGAATTTGACGCTTAAGCATGTCAAATGTATGTCAGGTCCAAATAATTAATTTTAATCGGTAAAATCATTTAAAGAGGATATATTTTCGAGATAGCAGTGCTGGGCAGTATAAAAATAAACCAGTGAGGAATATTTTCGGTGGGGCCGCAAGTTCGAGGTGTAGACCGCAGCCACAGGCTGGGTTCGGCCCTACTTTTGAAGAGGCTCCAGCGGCATGCCGGTCTGCCACAACTGCAGACCTGTGCCAATTTCTGCTCGTCGCTCTGCTCTATACTTATTAAGAACGAGTCTGCGCCCCATCGCAATGCGCCATGCGCAACTTTGACGGCTGTCAGAAACCAAACTATCAATTTATTAGTTTCAATTTCCTTTTGTGTACAGAATTATTTTCATTAATTTGTAATTACGTGTTTGTATAGTTATTAGTATAAGTCTAATGTTAAAACGGCTATGACGGCGATGGCGATGTGAATAAGTGCTAGTCAACCTACCACGTCGCTAAATGGTTTGCTGCGTTGTCCCCACTGTATCCAAGCTCGATATAAGGTAAACGGGGTTTTAAAGTACATTTTGGCAAAGCGCATAAATCCCAAGATGTCCTTTTTAACCCCTCTATGTCAGAACAGTTCTCCATCACCCAAATTCCTTTTTGGCAATAATTAGCAAACTTAAAAAATTCTATTCCGGTTTTAAAAAGAGTTCCCCGTGGCGCGAGACCTGCAGTGGCGAAAAAACTAGCTGATTGTATAGGTCTCGTCATACGGGAGATCACAAAAGTAGCTTGGGAACAGTTACTGATCTTCCCTTATAGGACTTTGCATGTTGAAAAAGACCAGGCGCCGACCAAATCTCTAACAGAACAAATTAAACAAAATTGTTGTCTCAGCTCACACTTTTGGCACAACATTTATTTTTAATAACAGGAAAACTGTTTTTCAATGTGTAGAGTCCAAATTAAGGGAAGGTGATATCAGGGGCGCGTCTAGGCTTCTATTTAGTAGTGATGTGGTGGCGCCTTGCTCTCCAGACACCCTCACGGGTCTGAAGTTAATATTAGTTAAGTTGTAAATAATATTGTTGCTTTGTTTATGTAAACAATGAAGAAGAAATAAAAATGTACGTACTATTGGATAGTCTTTATACATTAACACATAGCCTCATGCTTATATTCCTGAAGGAATAGGCAGTGTTATATTACCACCAAATTTTGTCAGCTATGAATTTACATATCACGTAATAAGAGCAAGCCTATTATTGCCTAACGGCATTAACAGCAATGGGAACAGTTTCAGATTCTGCTGATCAGAATTTCAAGCTTACTTAACAGAAAAATGCAATAATACTGATAGCTAGCTGTCGCATACACTGTCGCTTTGCCCTATAGCTTTAATAGTTGTATTTTATAGTAAATTTATACATTCTAAAACATTCTCAAGGACGGAATTCGGGACCGCAGTCCCGGTTCCAAAAGCCCCACGACCCTTTCTTGCATGCTCTACTAATGCTCAAAAAATTACCTCAATATTTGTATATTACGATAATTGTAAATTAATATACTGTAAAACATAACAGTAATGACGCTTTTGATCAAATAACATAGGTAATTTCTATTGAGCTATGTTTTAAACTGCTATTTAGCCATAGCTGGCGAAATGCAGGTGGAAACACTTTTGCCTACATGTTCAGGGATACGAGCGTATACTATTATTTGCAAAATATAATTAGTATGTCCCAATTTTATTGCCTGTGAAAAATGTAACATGTATCCGAACCGGCGACCCATGCGATCATCAAACGACCCTTTTTATCACAGCTACAAAACATATTAACTCTCGGAATTTACAACTGATTTACTGTTGAATTTACGGACTAATAAAAATGAAACTGCCGACGTGGCGGCCGTACGCTAACGTGGATAACGGAGAAATCGAAACGAAACTGCAATAAGCCGTTTTCTAATACCTTAGATGACTACAAAGTTGTGTGAGTTATAATGTTACTATATAGTTATAACAATAACATCAGCCCTGTATTAAACTATCCCACTGCTGGGCACGGGCTTCTTCTCAGTATGACAAGGGTAAGGCTATAGTCCACCACGCTGACTGCACATATCTTCGAGAACATTATGGAGAACTCTCAGACATGCAGGTTTCCTCACGATGTTTTTCCTTCAACGTTAAAGCAAGCGATAATTAACTATTTAATACGCACATAACTTCGAAAAGTCAGATATGCGTGCCTTGGGATCGAACTCGAGACCTCTGCGTGGTAGTCCAACAGTTTCTCACTAGGTTATCGCTTCTGTAATATGTAATAACGTAATATTTGTATATTTGTATGAAAATCTCAAATAATGAATTTTGTAATGTGTTAGAACAAAACATAGCACTCAGATAGGCATAATAATTAACAGGTAGAATACTTTGTATCCCGTTATGCTTGCCATTTGTGGATCACACATTGTTTTTGTTTTATGTGGGATTCAAACTCACGGCATTCGGCGTAGTGGTATTAGCGAGGCGACCACTTAAACCACTACGGTATCCAACTGCACGGATACCGTAGGTATAATATTTCCGTGTATAATTAATTATAAAGAGCTCAATAACAAAGCAATGATACGTGTTCTATGAAAGTAAAAATTATTCTTAAGAGAATCCCAGGGCTCAAACTTAACAAACCTATTTGACACTCGTTCAGTACCAAATTACACAACTTACTGAACGAGGTAGTAGTCAAATAAATCCATATTCATTAAGCCCATATCTGGAGTTCTCACCCTCCGGAAATACCGCACAAGTAGCTAACTGCGTTCGGAAACGATAAAAATTCTTACTAATCTTTTAAATTTGTGACTTATTCCAACTATCTGAGATAATATATACCTATCTACAATTCTTTGAACTTGTATCCGAATGATTTTTAAAAAACGAATCAATTTGACAGCTGAAGAATTATGGCGGGCTATTTTAGAAATGGCGGCCAGACAAAATGGTCGTTGTTTTCGAAATGTATTGTTAATTATTTTGTTTGAAGTAACGGTTTTAATGGTTTCATTTAAATAACTTACCACGGGAATCTCACGGAAATGCATACCGAGATGAAAAGTGGCATCCAAGACAAATTCATTTAATGTTTTACGCGTGATTGATTGACAAACATACGACAATCTTTACATACTTTCACGTTTATAATATCTACCAGAAGGATTCATGATAGTTGTTGTATCGGAACTTGTAACCGTTGTTTGATTATCTGTAAAAACTTTCGCGGCACAGGGCTTTATTTATAACTAGTGAGGGTGAAGATTAAAGAGAATCGTTGGCGCTACGGTAGTGTACATACGACTACTGTGCAAGAGTTCAATTATTGCATAAAAAGTGAAGAAAGTCCTCTCAAAAAAAATTATATCTGCTCAGAGCCTGGAACCGTATCCGGTGTACAGCAATAGACTCGTCATGTAGTAGGTGGGAACTAAAACCATAATTAAATAGGGTTTTAATACACTTCTGACCATCCTTTTGAGGATTTTGCGTGACTATACGTATAACTATATGTTTGCACAAAAAATACGTCGTCTCATACCGGTATTGAAACCACACATCTGCAATAGAGTAGTTGGCTATGTTTGATTTAGTACATTATTTTACACACAAGAGCAAAAAGCAATAAAATGAAATTTTTTCGTGCAGACAGTATCAAAATTGGTCGCAAATTAAGGGAGTCATTATTATCCAAAATTTTGATGTAAGTAAAAGTGGCAGTGTAGTAGGTATATCTCGCTATCTCCCTTGGACAGCTGCATTTAAATAACGATTACGTTAGTTTGTATCGTGTTTCTTGTTTCTGTGATTTAATATTTACCCCTGCTACCAGATTGGAAACGCTTGTACCGTATTTTTTATGAGTATTTTTCAAAAACTATTTGTTAATTAGAAGTTCGCATAATGTAACTATTTGACTTTAATCTATATATATAAAACTCTTCCGTTACTGAGTGACTGACAGACAACGCACAGCCGAAACTACTGAACGCAAGAAGCTGAAATTTGGTATGTATGTTCCTTGAAGAGTGTAGGGGAGCACTAAGAGAGGATTTCTGGAAATTCCACGCTAAAGGGGGTGAAAGGGGTGAAACCGCGGGAAAACTACTAGTAACTAATAAAAGAACGAAAGTAAGACCAAAAAGAAGAAACTATAAAGATCAACTAAAAGTAGCAAATGTAGAGGCATATCGAAGAATTGAAGGATTTGGCATCGGACCGAGAAAGATGGAAATTGCTACACCGACAAGTGACACTTAAATATTGGATGGATGGAATAAAAAAAAGTAATTTAACTATCCTCTTAAGTCGATTCCTAAAACACAAGCGATACAGAATTGAACCCAAACGAAACCAAACCACTAAACTATAATACGTCTATAAGGAATAATTTACACGAGCCGTCAGCCGCTCCGCTAGTGGAACGAGGGTAGACCTACATTCTTCGTCAATGAACTGTCCATCAGAAGTGACTTAATACACCGACGTAGCTACAGTTGCCAATATTATTATAGGTAAGAATTATCTCGAACTATACTAGTTAAGACCGCGGTTTCACATGCGTGAGTAATAATAATAATAATAATTGTCCTATCATCACTGATAGGACAATTGTGGCGAACAAGCCAGATATTGTGCTGATAGACCGATTGGAGCGCCGAGCAATGATCATCGATGTTACCATTCCGCGTGACGAGAATCTTGTGAAAGCTGAAAAAGAAAAAGAGTTGAAATACTTGGACCTAGCTCACGAGATTGTCGACATGTGGCGTGTGGACTCGGCGATCATTGTGCCGATAGTCATTACAGTCAATGGTTTAATACCTAAGAGCCTCGACCACCACCTGCAGAGGCTCGCGTTAGATGGCTGGATCAAGTCCTTGATGCAAAAGGCAGTACTACTCGACACGGCGCGTATTGTGAGGAGATTCCTCTCTCTGGGGCCCTAACCACCGGCAGCTTGGACCCTGTTCCCGATGTCGGTGGGTCATTTCAGCTTTTATATTTTTAAATATGTATAGTTTTTATATTTATATTTAAAAATGTAATTATTAGAAAAAAAAGTAATAAAGAGAATAATAATAATGTCTTCCAGACCGAATTTCGGTTACTGGAGACATCGATCTATATTGACTTTTTTATAAAGACAACTGCCGCACTGGGGTCGGTACAGACATTTAAACAACGGACGCAAAGTACACCCAGACTCGGAACAACAATGTGTGGATCACAAAAATGATTGTGCCGTGTGGGGATTGAACCCAAAACGGTGCAGTGGCAGTGAGAATGGCGCCATAGCGGCAAGTGCAGTCCGAGACAAGGGGTATGCAGCACCACCAACTGTCTAACTTCGAGCTATTACTCGTATTGAGAATTTTTGGCAACTTTATTGTTAGACTACCCGCACAGCAGTCGCATTCACTACCGCTGTGTCATCGAGAAAGTCTACTTTCTTACTCCAAAAGGTCCCAGTATTTGTAAGTTTTCATAGATAAGACCTATTGTAACCGAACACCGACGTGCACTGAAATGTTATATAGAAACCTATCAACCTGCCTACCCACTTTTATTGCGAGTATCTTCACGCTTCGACGCGTAGCCGCGGCAGTCTGCAGGGGTGTAATACATACATCACGTGGCTATCTCCTTGGGGGGTAAGTAATAGTGTATCGTGCTAAGCTATCAATTATGTTAAACGGATAATAGCGTTTTCGAAAGTTAAATATCCTCACATAATATTATAAATGCGAATGTGAGTTTGTTTGGGACGTTTTGACGTCTAAATTACTCGAACGTTCATCATGAAATTTTGCATTTACGTTGTCAGGGGACTAGTAAAGGACATAGGGTTTCTCTAATCCAGAAAGAGTACTGATACTTTTTTTTTAACCTAACCTAATTCTACCTACATTTACGCGAGCGAAGCCGCAGACAAAACTTAGTAATATTATTAAAATGTAACGCGAATGTGATTTTGTTTGTTTGTTACGTTTTGACGCCTAAATTACTCAAACGTTCATCAAGAAATTGCGCATACACGTTATCAGGGGTACAGAACAGGATATCGGGTACTTTTTATGCAGGAGAAAGTACCTACTGTTTCTAAGCGAAGCCGCGGGCAAAAGCTTATTGAGAATAAATCTATTATAGACTGCTTTGTTGGCGCAGTGATAGTTAATGCGACTGCTGTGTATGTGGTCTCGGGTTCGGACTGTGTTATTGTATTTTTGGGTTGTTCCGTATTCATCCTATGACGTCTCATTCTATTTCTTTACTCATCCTAATCTAGAATGTCTAACTGGTCCGATTAAATTATTTTAATAAAGTTTCTTTATTCAACCGAAATGCGTTCCTTACTCTACCCGTGGCAAATATTACCGACAAAAGTATAGATAGCAAAATAACTTTTGGCTTTGTATAGGTAAGTTAGGTTAGTAACAGAATCTACTTTGAAAAAATATAGCCTTTACTTAAGACTGCGCCGAGCGTAAGACGCGGTTGGACTGAATGACAGAGCTCGATATTCAATTCGGCGCGCGGCCGCCGTAGTAAAATTAATAATATTCTAATAATAATATTCTATCACATACACACAACACCATCTAGCCCAAACTAAGCAGAGCTTGTACTATGGGTACTAGACAATGGATAAACATACACATATACTTTTTTTTTGTAAATATATACATATTATACATAGAAACACCCAGACCAAGACAAACATCCATGTTCATGCACACAAATGTTTGTCTTGTGCGGGAATCGAACCCACGACCTCAGGCGTGGCAGTCGGTTACACTAACCACTACGCCATCGAGTCGTTAAAATTAGTTACTATAGCGGCCGCGCGCTGATTAGAATATGCGCCGCACGAGCTCTGTCATTATCTGTCTTACGCTCTTCAGTCTTAACTGATCTCAACTAATAGTTAAGCGTCTTCGTGAAGAGCGGCATTCGGCAACTATCCTTACTTGGTCATTTTCATTTACATATTTATTATATTAAGTATGTCAAGTCTTAAACCACTATACATTTACTATATGATTATACATTCCCGGGAACAGGTTCAAACTCTGAACTGTTATTGAGAATTTCTTGACGATAAATCTCTTTCACACTATGGCCGACGCGGGATGCGAATCCGACCTCATGCAGTCGTATACACTACCAAGAGAGTCAGTAGCACAGATCAACCAATCAAAACCCCAACCTCAATACCAGTGCTTAACCGCTCACAACTAATACATTTACTATTTGAAATTTGAAAGGAGAACGATTGCGGGAAACAAAGTGAATGGAGCTCTACGCGCTTTTATGAACAGTCGAAATGTTTCCGGAAAGGCACGTTTGGCTGTTCATAGAGGACTATTAGTGCCCACACTTATGTATGGAAGTGAAAGCATGAGAGCAGAATAAATGCTATAGAAATGAGAGCGCTGAGAAATATATGTGGTGTGACTCTGAAAGATAGAATAAGGAATAGTGTGATTAGAAAGAGATGCGGCATGAAAATTGATATAGTGACAAGAATAGAAAAGGGTATGTTAAGCTGGTTTGGGCATGTAGAAAGAATGGACGAGGAAAGACTGACTAAGAAAGTTTATAAGGCTAGTGTGAATGGAACAGTCGCAAGAAGAAGACCTAGGCAAACGTTTCTTGATCAGATCGGAGGCGTTCTGGACAAAGGCCAGGTTAAGAGCACCTTGAACCGACGGGCGTGTATGAGGAATGTGATGAAAGTGAATGAAGCCAGAGAAGTGTGTCAGGATCGTAGCAAATGGAAATCCGTAGTCTCTGCCTACCCCTCTGGGAAACAGGCGTGAATCTATGTATGTATGTATTTACTATTTGATTATACATTCCCGGGAACAGGTTCAAACTCTGAACTGTTATTGAGAATTTCTTGACGATAAATCTCTTTCACACTATGGCCGACGCGGGATGCGAATCCGACCTCATGCAGTCGTATACACTACCAAGGGAGTCAGTAGCACAGATCAACCAATCAAAACCCCAACCTCAATACCAGTGCTTAACCGCTCACAACTAATACATTTACTATTTGATTACAGCCCTCAACATATCAGAGGAACTAATGAAAGCGCAGTTACACCACAATATATATGGCAATACTCGGTATTTACCGACGGCAAGCCATCGTGCGTTGTTAGGGCGTGTACACAACGTACGAACAAAGGGCGTAAGGCGGTGTGCACACCGCCACGTTATCGCCTTGGGGCTGTGCTGTAGGCGCGCGCTGCTATCGATGAAAACGTATCGATGTTTATCGTGCACAAATATCGATACTTTTTTCGTATGTCTAAATGTTGATGGTATTTTTTCGATTATGAACAGGAAATGTATTTGATGTTCATGTGTTGATAATGTAATGGGTGTAATATTTTTTATTTTTTACAATTATACGTGTACGTGTCCAAAATACAAATAGATAGCAGTCAGTTGATGTGTTAAGCTATTTTAATAAATAACATTGTCTTACGTTTACGCGAATGTTAAACATTGAAATTAATCAATAATGCATGGAGAAAGAGCTATGGAAGGACTTATATTCTGAAACAGATGTTAATCAAGCTGCACTAATACTGACGGGAAAAATAGAATGTTTTGTAAACAGTAACACTACAATTGTAAAAATTTCTAAGCGCAACAGACCCTTAAAACCTTGGATCACTTTAGGAGTTATAAAATCTACACGCAAACGAGATAAAATGCATAAGAAAACAAAAACGGATGCTAGTAATCTAGAAATTAAAAATATATACATTGCCTATAGAAACACGTTAAAAAGGATAATTAAAAAATTAAAAACAAATTACTACTCGGATAAACTAAAAAAAAATAAAGCGAACATAAAAGAAACGTGGAACATAATCAAAGAATTATGTAATTTAAAAAAGACTAATGCATCATCATCAGAATTACTTAACATAAAAATGACTTTCAATGAATCACTAGATGTAGTTAATAAGTTTTTTGCATCAGTGGGCCCAAGTCTTGCTAAACGTATCCTACAAACTTTAAACACGGACGAAGCCACCCTAGCACATAATGCTAAAATGACTGATACACCATTGCATTCCATGGCGCTATACCTAACTGATCCTGCAGAGGTGATTGATGTCATTAGTAGTCTTAAGCAATACAGCGCTCCAGGGATGGACAAAATAACAGCCTACATTCTAAAAACATTTCGTCACTATCTTGCTAAACCTATATCCTACTTGACCAATCTAAGTTTCGAACAGGGCATTTTTCCTAAAATATTCAAAACTGCTATTATCTGTCCTATTTACAAATCAGGCGACAGATCTCTCCCGACAAATTATAGGCCAATTTCACTTTTAAGCACTATTTCTAAAGTAATTGAGAAAATTATGAACAAACGTTTAGTTAATTATATAGAAAGCAATAAACTTCTGGGAAAGAATCAATACGGTTTTCGGGCCAACCACTCCTCCGATGATGCTGTCGTACAAATTACGTCTAATATTACGTCGTACGTTGACAGGGGTGACAAATGTGTAGGCGTATTCCTTGATTTACAAAAGGCGTTCGATACTGTTTCTATTCCAATTCTTTTGACCCGCCTAGAAAATCTAGGGATTAGGGGAAACGCACTTTTGTGGTTAGGGAATTATCTTACAGAACGAAAGCAGTGCGTTAGAGTTGAAAACCACCTCAGTAACTACTGTTTAGGGACGTATGGCGTGCCACAAGGCAGTACCTTGGGTCCGACGCTGTTTTTGGCTTATGTCAATGACCTGTGTAAATATAAAATTCAAGGTGCTGAGATACAAATGTTGGCCGATGACACTGTAGTATTATTTCACAGTAACACATGGGAAAATGTACGGCAGTTAGCTGAAAAAGGCATGTCTCATATTACCGCATGGCTTGAAGATAGTTTATTATCACTTAATGTGGATAAAACTAAATACGTCTGTTTTAGTAAAACTATGGCTTCATCTCCAAAAACGTTCAATCTAAGATTGCACTCTTATCCCTGTAACCGATCAAACGTTGAGTTTTCAGCACGTTGTAATTGTCCTCAGTTATCAAGAACAAATGAAATTATATATTTAGGCGTAAATATAGATGATAAACTAAATTGGAAAAAGCATATAACTACGGTTAGTGGGAGGTTAAGGAAACTTATTTATATCTTTAAGGACTTGAGACTTATACCTGACACAAAACTGTTGATACAAACGTACAAAGCGCTAGCTGAGTGCTTAATCACCTACTGCATATGTTCATGGGGTTCAGCGGCCAAGAAACATTTAATTGAGGTTGAAAGAGCACAACGGGCTTTACTTAAAGTAGTCCTCTGCTTACCATTTCGTCACCCTACACATTTAGTGTATGAGAAAGCAGAAGTGCTAAGCGTGCGAAAGTTATTTGTGTATCAATGTATTCGTAAATACCATAAGAATACCGTACCTCTTCTACAACCCTCGGGTATAAGGATAGACAAATGTCCAGTCCCAAGTGTCAAAAGCAAATTTGCCCAACAACAATACAATAGTATTGCACCTAGACTGTACAATAAACTTAATCTAACGCATAAAACCAAGTCTTTAACAAATTACAAAATCAAAGACACTATTAAACTTTGGCTTAAGAATTTTGACTACAAGGATGTGGAAAACTTATTTCTAATCGTAACATAAGCACACACACACACGCAAGCACACAAATATACTTACACGCGTGCACCTACACTCACACACACACACACACACCCCACACACACACACACACACACATGGACACACACACACACATGGACACACACACGCACACATGCACACACACACATGCACACATATACTACCACCACTAAATTCACTCGTAAACTAACAAAAAAGTTACTTATTTTTATTTTATTTTTTAATTCTGCTCTAGTCTATGTATCATGTTTGTATTATTGTAACAATTTTGTATAATTTGTTTTTGGGAAGGACTGTTTCCCAACATACAGCTCACACTAGTTTGGGAATCAGGGCTGACACTGTAAATGTATAAACCTTTTGTTGCAATAAAGAATTTATTATTTATTATTATTATTATTAAGTTACTTTATACGGATTTTATTGCAGTTTAATCTTTAAATACCTACTGTATTGTTAATTATGTTTATAATATTAACCATTGCAATTTAGTAGTGAAAGTAGTTTACCTATTCGTTTCATTCACAAATAATAGTTGGATATAAGACGTAGACATAATAAAATTACAGCAACGTACAATGTTGACTGTGTCAAGCGGCAGGACAAAGTTAGGCAACACGTTTATAACGCAAGCTTATGCTTATTTATTATGACTAGAACTAGTTTCTACTTACTGTTTCTCACTTACAGCCTAATTCCCTCATCGACAATCCCTTATACACATAATCATGTACTAATTTGTTTCTAGGAATGAATAACTTTCCTTTTTACTAAAAAGCTGTTCGGGATCTTCAGGATAAATCGTAACATAAATACTGAAATCACTGTTGCTTTTTTCCTTCTTTTCATGCTGGGGAAAAAAGGACAAAGCAATACCAATATACACTTTTACACTTATAATATTACAAGAATTACTACATCGAAAAATGTATTGTTCTAGGGCTGTAACACTAAAATAATTTACATTATATTGTCTTCTGTTTACGCGAATATTATTTATTGAAATTAAACTACTATATACGGATTGTCGACGTGTCAAATAAACAACGCGATAAAATCCGTATATAGTAGTTTAATTTCAATGACTAAAACAATTTGTGAAAATCTGTAATAGTGTTATCGCTTAAACCATGAGGGAGAACATAGGCCACTTCCTTTGGAATATAAGTCAAGGTCAAACAATATTAAATAAATAAAATAAGTCTTTATCTGTCTACTAGTAACGCCATTGGAAATTGAAACATCGATAGATCCCACATCCCACCCCTACGGCACACAATCGGTTAACGCTCGGATTCGCCAAATAATCCTGGGAAACACACAATGCGGTGTCCACGTGATCGCTCTTATGTAGGACTTAATGGGAGTGGGGTGACCATGCTTTTTATATCAGGAAAAATGTGACGAACAAAACGTTTTGTTTGTGCGGTAAGAGGATTTAGACATAGCTACTTATTATACTGATACCTTCGAGAAATAAGGAAGTGCCATAATCACGGCAAGCGCTCTCGGCTGTTACAATTATTTATTTATACAGCTTACGGTCACGAAGGACGACGGCCCTATAAGGGGACTCTATAGCGAAAAGAAGTGCTGATTTCTAGTTAGGTCGTTTAGACAAGTAACGGCAGAGACTTAGATCTGCTATTTCGATATGACTAGTCTTGAATTAGACTGGTTGTTCAAAGTCAAGTTACATCTCAAAGTAAAGCTGGGTACTTTCATTTTGACTGATTCCCTACGAATAAGCTTAGTCGGTCAACATGAAGCATCTGACTTCAATTTGACTAGTTAAGCTCATCCGTAGAATCTATAGAAAAAGCTGTGATGAGATTTTAAGTTAAGCATATTTAATATAATGGGCAAATAATGCGTACTAATTACCAATATTCACGGTTTAAAGTTTAAACGGACAAATACGTTCTGTCGCTACCCAACCCTTTGGAGATATAATGCCCAATATTGTCTTTCATTTACGCGAATGTTACACATGGAAATAAAACTAATGTTTCATATCTATGAAATATTAGTTTTTTTTATTTCCATGTGTTGAAGAGAAGATTATTTACTTACTACAGAAATACAGTACAATCTTTCTAAGGTTTCGCGGGCTACTAGCAAAGATTCCAGTGCTCTTGGATCCTTACTAGCAAAGATTCCAGTGCTCTTGGATCCTTACTAGCAAAGATTCTGAATGTTGGTCTCTAAATATAGAAGAGTGTGCTGATGGTAGTCAAAATACCAACATTTTATTTACTTAAGTAGAAGCAGACTGTGTTGGTTTCACAGAGGCACAGATTCTGTAGCTTTGTCCAGTGGAAGACTATAAACAAAGCCCCCTCTATTACATGATACCTAAAACCATGACTGTCGAAATGTCGAAAATCGAGTGTAATACGGCATCTGGCTTCCCTTTCGGGGTATAGTCAAAATGTCTGAAGTCTGCCAAAGCGTACTGGGCGTTGTATACCATAACCTTATCCTTCTCATAGTGTGAAGAGGCCCGTGCTTACCTGTGGGATCCTAACTAATATCATAAATGCGAATGTGAGTTTGTTTCTCTAACTAAATAAATAAATAAATAAAATAAAATAGTATTTATTGACATAAGAATGTTACAGTATTTGGTATATCCAGCGGCCCCACACTAGGCAAGCCTGTCCTGTGGGTACCAGTTACGATTTACAGTATTATATGTAACACAACTCGGATGACATCATCGAACAAAAATAAAACTAATCTTATTTTCTAGATAGATAACAAATATAAATATGCTCATACGGTTATCCACTTATTTAACATTTTTTCTCTGAATAACAATAACTATGATTATTATCTATGTATATGTAAAAACTTGTATACAATATAATTATAGGGCTGTATAAAGGTTAAACATATAAGATATAAGTGTGTATTTAAATGTGTATATGTATATAAATATATGTATATAAATAGATGTATATATTATATGTATATGTTATAATAAGCTTATATCTAACTACATTGTATAATAAGTGTGCCTTTGTACCCCTTTCTTATCACAGTCTTTTGTACATAATTAATGCAGGTGAACCAATAGACTTTCGGTGGCATTGTATGGTAGTGTAAGCAACCAGCTAATGATTTTTGATTTTGCCTCATTTACTGTGCACCGTTTAATGTCGCACAAGTTGGCTACTTTGTTATATACAAAGTATAACATAGTAGTAGACTAATCATTAAATTTTCGGATAGCTAGTAGCTTATAAGTAGACTGTAACCTAATCCTTCTCGCATTGAGCAGAGGCTTATTGGTCGTATTGCACGAATCTGTAGGCAGGAATTGTGCGAAACGACACTTTTAAAATAATATTTTTTTCTAAAAGAGAATGTGTGATTCGACACTTAAAACATATTATATAAATCACCGAAATAGTCGTTTAAAAATTAGCCTGAGCAGACGCCCGTGTCCAGCAGTAGAATAACCTATAAACAAGGCTCATATTATTACTGTATCCCAAATTATCCCCGATTTAATCTCAAATGATGCGTACCACACGTAAAATGGAGGATAAATCTATGTAATAACAATGATATTGTTTGTGCATCAGCGTGCCGAATTAATTACAGACGACGGCAAACACTCGCCCCGGGCGAGTTGGGGCCAAACGGGTACGCACGTGCCAACTACACATATAGGAAGAGCCACGCGTATCCCTGATGGTCCCGTAATCTCCCGGTTGATTGGCGATGAGCTAATTAACGAGTAGCTGTGTATTAACTCGAGAATTGAATCTTGTACTCCAGGCGCAAATATCGAATTTTGTGTACTTAGTCTGTGCATCGTGATGAGTCTGTCGATATGCGTTGTTGTAGATCATTGTGGATGGTTGTAGAGCTAGGACTAAGTAAACCTATATTTACAACTAAGTCTGGTTTAAAAGCAGTGTCTGGCCCAGGTGGACTGTTAAAAGCTGAAGAGTGTATCGAAATTAAACTGAAACTGAAATTACAACGTCGGGGAAAGTGTAAAAATAAATTAAATCTAAATAGTTTTAATAATAATTAAATTAGCTTAAAAATTAGTAAAGTTTAATAGTAGTAGTAGTGTAACAATTTTCAAAATGTTGTAATAAAGTGTCAAATAAACAACGCGATAAAATCCGTATATAGCAGTTTAATTTCAATGAATAATATTCGCGTAAATAGAAGACAATATTATATAAATCAGTACTGAAGAGTGTACTTTCATTTTGGCATAACATTTCCACACTTACGTTTATCTATCATTTTTACGTTATTTTGGTGTTTATTAGATACATAATATTACATGGTTTCTGTTCAAAGAGTAACAGTAATTTCAAAAGTTATTTTTATTTCGAGAATACATTATACTTTTCTTTCTTCTTTATATTATTAATAACATGTTCAATAAATATCAATAACCTTGTATTTAAAGTTATATCGCTTGATGTGTGCTCGTAGTAGGTATTTCAATTCGCTATAATTACATGATGGTTGATTTTTTGTTAATTTAAGACAAACCATATGGGCAAGGAACTATTGTAACATGTAACTATTGTCGGCCTCGATGGCGTAGTGGTTAGTGTAACCAACTGCCACGACTGAGGTCGCGGGTTCGATTCCCGCACAAGTCAAACATGTGTGCATGAACATGGATGTTTGTCTTGGTCTGGGTGTTTCTATGTTTAATATGTATGTATTTACAAAAAAAAAAGTATTTAAGTATTTTTATCCATTGTCTAGTACCCATAGTACAAGCTCTGCTTAGTTTGGCTAGATGGTGTTGTGTGTATGGTAGAATATTATTATTATTATTATTATTATACATGAAATAAAAACAACATAGAATTCGAATTGGCCATTAAAAAATACTGATGAAACAGTTATAATGAAACCACAACGTTACCGACTTTCTTCATACAAAACGGCAACTTTTAAAATAAAAACGAATTGAACTTTATAACATGCTATTCTTTTCCATCACCAATTGTTGACTGTTGTAAAAGATTGGTCATGTCAAAGAGTAGCCACGATTGCTTAAACATTAATAATAATAATAATATAATATTCTACCACATACACACAACACCGTCTAGCCCAAACTAAGCAGAGCTTGTACTATGGTGCTAGACAATGAATAAACATACTTATATACTTTTTTTTTTGTAAATACATACATACTATACATATAAACACCCAGACCAAGACAAACATCCATGTTCATGCACACAAATGTTTGACTTGTGCGGGAATCGAACCCGCGACCTCAGGTGTGGCAGTCGGTTACACTAACCACTACGCCTTCGAGGCCGACATTCCTAAGAATGATTTACTTTTAGTAAAGGTATTGTTTTTTAATATTTGACGATTACATATAGGTATTATTTCGGAGGTTATTTGAATGTAGGTACTTAAAATATATGAGACTATTTCATGGAAATATAGGTATTTGAAATCAAGCCTATTACAATTAACAATATACTCGTAGGTCCAGAATCCACGATGCTACTCAAAACAGTATCAGAAGAAACCCAAACACTCGGCTCGAAAAGCGTCTCAAATCTCGTCATAAATATAATCGCATAATCAGGCCAGACAGCCAGTGTGTGAATTGTTTGACATCCAAAAACTCTCCGAGCCGAGAATCAAACCCAGCAGTTACACCGCTAGAGAAACAGAAAAAGAAATACTAAACTAAAGGGCAAAATAAAAAAAAATAATGGAATTATCCAACGGTAAAAAACATCACGCCCTCGGCTACACAGGGTGGGCAGGAGCCAAATATTTGTGCACTAATTATAATTTCCGAACGAAAAGTTAGCATTTCATTAAGGTGCCGTGTCAACACAGCCAGGGAGACGAGAAAAAAACGGACAATGTTCGGCTCGTGTCGGTCTAGAAGAGGGTTCCGTAGTATTTTGTTGTAATAATTAGTTATTTCAATATTTCTTTTTTTACTCTCAAGAATAGAAGCACGGTAATGTTAGATAACATTACCGTGATGGAAGTGTTTGGATATATTTATGAAACTTTAAATTAACTGAGAACGAGAATTAAAACGGTCGTGCTAGGTATTCACATATCTTTTTGAAAAAAGGCCTGTTATTTCGGGCAATGGCTTATGTAAGATCACGCTACGACTTTAAGGAACGGAGTAGCCCAAGCCGAGGGGCAGAGCTAGTAGTTCATAACAGTGAAAAAAAAAAACTACATTGAGGTTAGTTTCTAGGTTCATGCAAAGGATTGAGCCTATCATAATCTATGTACAAGACTAACTACTCTTTTAAATCGTCAATAATATAATTTTACGACTGCCATCGAAAAGGTGTCGTAACCATTATTTATAACAAAGTTTGCACCCCTGTCTCAAAGTACCCTAAAAAAAAAAGAAATAAATTCAAAATGGCGTCCGTCTAGCGGTGTAGTCCTTCCTTGTCAATTTAATGTAAGTGTGTTTGACTGTTTGGACACCGCAGGGCGAATTCTGATGCTACCCTGGCGTTGAAATAAAACAACTTTTTATTACAAAACTTATTAATTACGTTAGGTTGGTATGTTAATATTTTTAAATGGACTAAAGTCTTGTCGTGAGGTTTGAACTTTGATGCCAAAATCGAGTAAATGTCGGGTAATTTTTGAGGTTGGCGGTAATGGTTCATATTTTACCTATAGAGTGGCAGCAGTACACCGGCGGCCAAGCACAGTAGGTTCTTAATTATATCTGGTATTCTAACTATTAACATGTAATGTAATGTTAAAAATCTATTATTCATGTAAGTTACAAAGTAATACTTATGAACTTCAAAGTTTATGAGTTAGTGAGTTTACTAAAGTATGTATGTATGTTATGCGGGGGCCAGTCAGTGCAGACCGGCGACACTTCGACCCAGTGGGATCTTTTGTGTCGACACTCTCCCAATAACGACTGCCATAGATGTTCATGGCAGCCGGGACCGATGGCTTAACGTGTAAAGTAAATAGACGACAACGAAGAAACAGAGGTTATTTGTAAATAGATAGGTACATACCTAGCTTCACGTCTTCAACCACGACGGGGAAGTCATAGGGATAGGGTATCAGTCATCTACATTTCGTCAATTATGTTATAGGTCCTCCGTAAAAGAGAGCGAACCTGTTTCCATATTTATGGCACGATTTCAGTATTCGCTGCTGCTACTAAGAATTTTTTAATAGAAACCCCAACAAAACATTGTATGTATGGCGTAACGGGCAAGCGTTCGCCTCGCTGCTGTCGTCAGAGTGTTGTGAATTTCTTATTCTTTTTTAATAAAAGGCAACTCTAGGAATAATTCCTGTGTTTACAAACATTCAAACAACGATCACAAAAAACATCCAAATTCGGAACAACCATATGTGGACCACACAATTTTTTGTCGCGTGTGGCGATCGAAGCCACAACACTCGGCGCAGTGACAGTAGCAGACGACCACTTAAACCACGACGCCATCCGTGCAGTAATGGCACACAAGACAATTTATTAATGTGATCTAAAAAAGAATTGTTCTGAGTGACGTCGTACTTTGTCAGTTGATTGTATGTTTGTAAATAGCATAAGACCCCGGGCTTGAATCCTAAAACGGAAATTGTCGTTTTTAATACAAATACTAATCCACTTTGTTAGACCCGGGAATAGACGACGAGTCTCAAGAACAGCAGTCTCGTTCACTATCACTGAAAGCACAGAGTCTGGAAATCTCCCCGTTAAACAACAATAGGTCAGCCTCTTATTAACGTCGGACATAAAATCGACTCGCAACGAGGGCGCAATAAACCTCTGCCTACCTTTTTAAGGTTCTTTATCCTTAGACTGACTGACTGCGTGAGACTATACATTATTTATGTAAATAAGTAAGTATTTATATAAAACACAACTAAATCCAAAATCCCTATACTTACACGCCAGGTACTCCTACCATGTAGTCGTATTAACAGACAAGTTAATCTCCGTGTGAAGTCAGCTCGCAAGATGGCGTAATGAATAATTAAAAACATATTTAACTACACGACGCCGACACTTAAGACATTGAACTTCTAAGGCACACAAGGGTAACGTGTAGGGTGACTAAGTCATGTGATTTTCGGTATATACATAGACTTAAGACTCTCTCTCTAAGACTTCAGAGGTCTCGGGTTCGATTCTTAGGTCGGAAAAAGTGTTATTATCCATACTAATACTATAAAGCTGAAGAGTTTATTTGTTTGGTTGAACGCTCTAATCTCAGAAACTACTGGTTCGAATTGTAAAAATATTTTAGTGTTGGATAGCCCATTTATCGAGGAAGGTTATAGGCTACATAACATCACGCTGCGACCAATAGGAGCGGAGCATCAATGGAAAATGTTGCAAAATTTGTGTGATTCACAACTAGTTGTTCCGAGTCCGGGTGTTCTTTGTGTCCGTTGTTCGATTGTTTGAAGTGATCGTCACGACCCAGGATTTATTACTACTTGGGTATTGCCTATGAAACATCTAGAGGATCTCGGGTTCGTATCGGATATATCCGTTATAACGTTATCCGGTTTTACAAATTCTCAGTTGGACCACGCAGTCAGGAACTGTGCCCGGTAACAATAGGCTCGCCACAATTGCGTGACACCTAAACCCATAGGCGAAATGTAGGCATAGTAAATCTCGGCTACACACCTTTCAATTTTTTTGGAAAGACGACTATTTTTGCGTCTATTGTTTAAATGCTTGCAATGTCCCCCATGACATAGAAATTAATCCCAGTGCAGGTAGTCAAGGAACATACAAAAATGCCTTAATTATGGTCGAATTTCGACTACTGGTCGACCATTAGTAGGTACCTACTCATGGCCTAATTGAAGTTAAATCGACCAAAATACGGCACCCTTCAGTTTTACCCAAAATTTTTTTAAACGGAGGGTAGTTTTATTAAATATACTAAACCCTTTCAAACTCGTGTTAAAAATAAAACAAAAACAAGTCACGCTTCGTTAAAAAAGGCAACCGTTGAAAGTTTTCCGACTTTTAAGAAGGTAACTGAGCCCTCGGGGTTTCCTCGCAGCGCCTACTTGACTCGATAAACAGTACCGAGCTCAAAGTTACTTACGAGATTTTGTGATGAAAGTAAAACAATTAGACCGGTTTTGATACGTTGTATGTTGAGCTTCATGAATTTATATCGGTGAAGGGTTAGGCAGAGATTTGAACAACTACCATATAGTAAATCTTGTATCACGGAGGACTTTACAAACATTCATACAACGGACACAAGAAGCACCAAAACAAGTGACTCGGTATTCTTTGTGTTCATGTCCGTGATGTAGCGGTAGTGAATGCGATTATAGTGTCAATATAACAAATTAAGTATTTCGTTTGTCAAGAAATTGCTAATAGCAGCCCCCGTATCACGAAAAGTACGTAAAGCCGTTGGTCCTGCGCCTGATCTCTCTCCGGCCATATCGGATTATTATACGGTAATCCTACATGACCGGAGAGAGATCACTCTCATACGAGAGTGAGAGCATAGGGAGTGCAATTGTATTTGCGTCCACACTTGTGCTCTGTTATGTTTCCTGCTTGGATGGCCAGTCCCCTTTAGGATTGACTGCCATGACCAAATTCGGTATGTAGGACCTTTCCTGAAAAGAAAAGTTAATAAAAAGTTACCTATCCCATTCATCCTCATAATAAATGTATATGTAATACATTTGAGATATTGTCTTAAGGTAAAAATTCCCATGTCACTGTCCGTTCCTTGAGATAAAAAGGTAACAATTATGGTTTATGACACGAATAAAAGGTTAAGTAATAAATATTCGTGTTTTCATTTTTTATTTAAGAACCATATCACGCAGAGGACTTCAGAGATAAACAATCAATACTTTTTATGTAACATCGGTATAAACATACAGAAACCAAGCTCTAAAACACCATTTCTGGTTCAAACGTCAGTTAAAATGAATTATTAAAATATGTCGAATGTTTAGAATTAACCTCGTTGCAATTATACAGTACCTGCTATATTATTTTCTTTCGTGTATGTGGTTTTATCAATTTTCTAGCCTTCGGGTACAGTAATTTTTTCTAAATGAATGTTGCCATGTGTCCTTCTTTGTTCCCCTGACAACGTGTATGCGAAATTTCTTGATGAACTGTTGAGTAGTTAAGTTGTGAAAGCGTAACAAACATTCGCATTTATAATATTGGTAAGGATTTGCGTAAATGTTTTCGAACATTTTGCTAGACATGGTTTAAGGTCCTACGTAATAGAAGAAGAACCTAATTGCCGTCTACCGGACAGTTTCAGACTTCGAAATCGAACCCAAAACTTCATCCAGAGCAGTCGCTTTAACACTCTAGTTTTATCCGAGCTTATATATTTCGCCCTAGTCACCCTACTGGTAGTACGTACATGTTAAATTCACTAAGGTATTATCATTAAGGTACTAGTTGTTATGTATAAAGTACGCTAAATACTTGAGCCTCATTTTTAATACCGAGGATCCATGTGTTAGGTTTAGAAGCCCTGTTTAGTTACGCTTACTAAGACTTAGACTTACTCTCACGAAGGGGTAGGCAGAGACTAAGTATTGCCACGATTCTGAATAATTTGTATTGCTTAGTTCACTCTGACTGCACGGATGCTGGTTGCCTCAACACTGCCACTGTGCCAAGTGTTGTTGCTTTGATTCCACACGGGACTAAAAAAGGTGTGATCCACAAATAGTTGTTCCGAGTCTGGTTGTTCCTTGTGTCCGTTGTTTAAATGTTTGTGAAGTACTTCGCGACACAGAAATCGTTCTTAGTACGGTACTATCATTTAAATATAAAAGAAGTATTCTTATAATTTTCATGCATCCGAATCGGTTTAGGGTCCTCGTAATATGACCTTTTTCCAATAACATAGTCCCATACTGAAACCTCACAGTTTCCTTAAGGAGCTTGACTCTTTACTCAATGCTGGATCGAATCCTACGGAGTGTCAAAGAGAGACACAATGTTGTTTGGCTTGCTCAACAGCTGTGGCTGTATAAGAAACGTACATGCCCGAGAGTTGTCTATAATGCTCTTGAAGATGTGTGAAGTCTGCCAACCCGCTGGATCATTGCGATCCAGCGTGTTTGATTATAATCTAAATCTTCTTATACTTAGAAGCCGCCCATACCCAACAGTATACAGGCCTTATATAATTAAATATGTATAGCTAGGCGGCATACGTCACACGGTCACATGCCTGTGCCTTACACAGCAGGTGTCAACAAAAAAAAACAATAATAAAAGACGTTCTAATTTCGAAAATCAATTTCCTACCTGAAGACATTATTCAAGATGGCCGCGCACTAAAATAATTTCGTTTAACGAAAACAGATGGAATCCATTTGAATTAACATTTTTGGGCAAAGCCCGTGAATTATAAGTGAAAACAAAATGTTCGCACTCCGAATTCAAATGGCGCTTGCTTGATTGAAAATAAGAATTGGCGAGTCAAAAATTGTCTGCGAAAAAAATTGTTTACGTATTAAATTATGGGCCTATGTTTTTAGATAATGTCGTCCGGTAAATTTTTTTCTTGTTCGTTGTCTTGTTTTGACAATTTAATTCATAAATACTTTAACTCAAGTTGAGGCAATTTATTGAGTAAAAATAATTTGTAGACCAAAATTAAAGGCAAAAGTACATAGACACTACAACATATTTTATTTGAATAGCAGAATATTGACCCCAGGGCGACTTATCGAACCTGCCTCATATAAACTGTAACACTTTACACATTCCTCCGTGCGCGCAATATTTAAAGTAGTAACAAGTTTTCTAATCACGTTATAAGTATATAGATCACATACTTAATCCTCTAAGCCTTGTATTCTTTATTTGACAAGTCTTAGAATACCAGAAATAACTAAAATTAATTGTTTCTGGCCACCGGGGTGCCGATGCGACTTCTTCTTCTCCCTAGCCTTTATTATTCCCAAGTCACTTGGGGTCTGCTTTCTAGTCTAACCGGATTTGACTGGATATCAGTTTTTACACGGAGCGGCTGCCATCTGACCTCCGCAACCCAAAGGCTAACGATACCCTAAGGCTAGACCAGTGTCAGGATATTAGAGGGCACTGACTTCCCAATAACGACTGCCATAGATGTTCATGGCAGCCGGACCGACGGCTTAACGTGCTCTCCGAACCCCGGAGCTGACGATAATTGTCAATCAATACGCACATAATTTCGAAAAGTCATATAACTTCCGAAAGTCAGAGGTGCGTGACGATGACTCTGCATTGCAGTCTGTTGGTCTCCACACTAAGCTATCGCTGCTTCTATGTCGCTGCGACTCAATAGGTTAATAGTGAATTACATGAATATTGTTTGTTTGACGATTTCATATCCTCAATAACAATAATAACTGTGATAGGGACATACAAAATTGAAACAACGGACACAATAAACACACAGACTCAGAAGATCTATTTGCAAATTCATGTCTCTTGCAGAGATCGAACCCACATCATCCACGTGTGTAGCTAGGCCACCACTTTGGCCACAACGCCATAAAATTGGATGTCATATTTAAATCAAACCAAAATAAGTTAATTAAGTTCACAGAGTGACACTTTTAAACGTCAAAGTTATTAATTGATGACATCGAAAATATTTTCAGTTCAGAAACTTTATATCGGCTGCCAACTTGTTGAATTAAGTATGTAATCAGCCAATTACAGAATTAAATTCTAAAGGTGATTGTTATAATTACTTCGAAAACCTTTTTAACCGACTTCAAAAAAAGGAGGAGGATCTCAATTCGACTGTATGTTTTTTTTATGTGTGTTAGTTACCTCATAACTTTTTTCTAGGTGAACCGATATAAATAGTTTTTTATAGAAGTTGAATAGACCAATAGACATATTAATATTTTATATACATACTTATACCTAGATCCATATGAGAAAAATACTTCGTTAACATAGCATCTACAAAAAACATTCATAATAACAATCCAACTTACTTTAAAACCACGAACGACCACCGACTACCCACAAATATTTTTCAAAAAATCAAAATCACTCCATTTAGCACTTAAGTAACTTCCCGCCACTTAGGAATCGAACCTGGATATTTCTTATTAATATTCCCTCACCATCGCGGCATACTGGCGGAATTTAAAACGGCTTCCCCTATAATGGGGTGTGAGATTAGTGGAACGGCGTCGAGGTGGCAAGAGTGATGGATTTGGAAGGTTTTAGGGATGCTGAGTTGATACAAAAGGTATATTATTATGTAGGTATACAGTACTTAATATAATTAAAGAAAAGCGGTAATAAATACTGATAAAAAATCATCATAATCAGAAACATAACTGTTTTGATTTGTAAACCAACAAAAATATCTTATATTATATTTTGGTGTTGCCAGTGAGCAGAAATTAAATAATAGTGTTAGTATTTGTTTTATTTTACTAGTTTTATTACATATTGTTCTGCTCCTTTATTTTGTATTTTTTTGTTTATGTTTTGGGTGCCAAAATAAAAAAAAATCTTTCTTCTTTTCTTCTCTTCTTACACTAGGTTTTGGCTTCGTTCGCGTTAATATAAGTTATGTAAATTTTCTATCCCTCGGGAACAATACTTTTTCTAGATGAAAGGTATTCTATGTCCTTTTCTGTACCCCTGACAACGTGTAAGCGAAAATTCATGAAACAAACTCACATTCACATTTATAATATTAGTTAGGCTTTTCTACGCTGAAGACTTCAAACTTCTCCATGTAAGTAAGTAATTATTATGACAAATAACTAATGCCAAGGTTTTCCGATATTCTGCCGGAATACAGCAAAACACGTAACAAGTACAGTCCACGCGGGGGAAGTCGCGCACAAAAGCTAGTATTTATACATTTATTATTAAAATGTTAACTTATAAAATGGCGCGTAGGTCTTACGGCTCGGAGATCTTATACCATCCATTTCTTTCCCAGTGGTGCTTATAAAAATAAATCAAATGGCTTCCCTGTAACATAAGTTAACTATCAAACAAAATAATTGCACGATGGGTCCATATTATCTCACAGTAACAGAATCCTAATACAAATCCTCTTACTGTTCATGAACATACAAAATCTCTATTTGAACTAAAAGTGTGTCTGAAACTCCGCGCGGTGTGATATAGTTAAAACTAAATCATTTAAACCGGTAATAACTGGACCTAGCTCGTTAGTACTCTGTGTTTGTTCGTTCGTTCGTTTGTTTGATATTAGTTATACATAGCACACAAATATGTGTCAAAATTTAAGGGGTAATATGGTCAGCGTTTTGTACATACAAACGTATTAACCTGACTTTATTTGAATAATGTCACTAGAGCATAACTAATATTATAAATGCGAATGTAAGTTTGTTTGTTTCGCTTTCATGCCTTAACTACTCAACCAATCATCATGAAATTACGCATACAACTTTTTAGGGGGACAGAAAAGACCACCTTTCATCAATAAAAAAGTACTGTTACTGACTTAACCTAACAACTACATTTACGCAAGCAAAGTCGCGGGTCAAATCTAGTGAGATATAATCTTTAGCTATTACAGCCATATTCCTTTGGTTTGGTTTTTCCATAATTTATAAAAGGCCTTCAAAAATTATAAAAGTCGTACAGTATGAGGCTATTTTTATTATTTAGGAAAGATTTGAATTTTTATATTTTTGTTTGTTAGGAATGCGAACGAAGTCGTTACATATTCGCACAATTTTACTTTATAAGGTATAAATACGTCATTACATTGCATCAACTTAAATAGTGCATTATCCTTGTTAGTAATTAATGCAATAAACCACAGCATTTTCCATAGATTAGTTACAAACATTGCTGTGTTAAGAGCACGTCAAGGGTAACTCATAGTTTTATATACATAGCTACTACATAAAATAAAAAGTAGAAGAGTTGCGTGTTAATCATTAAAAGTTGAGATGGCGAGGCCCATTTAATATTTATTTTTGAAGATATCACCAATTGATACAACCATCTCAGTTAAATCTATTGTACAAAAGAGTGTAATCGGAGGATAGTTCACGTGTACTCTTGAACGGTTGAAGGTAGTTATAAATTAATATATGATTACAAAAGTGATCCTCCCCCCTCCCCTCGGAGTACGGCGCGCCGTTACCGTTTAGCTGATCATAAAGGGAATACAAAATGACTGCTAAGCGTACAACAGACAATGTAAGAAGCAGATTATTAATTATTAACGTTCTTACGTATTATAAAGAGCTTGCTACGATCCTGTGGACCAAGATTGAAGAGTTACGTCTCGGGTTCAATAGCCTAATATCAGCCCTGTATAAAACTCTCCCACTGCCGGCACGGGACTCTTCTCAGTGTGAGAAGGGTTAGGCAATAGTCTAACATGCTTATCCAGTGTGGAGACTTCACATACATATATTCCAGAACATTACGGAGAACAGTCAAAGTTCTTTAAACTGTTCTCGAAGATATGTGGAAGTCTGCGAACCGGCTCTAGCCAGCGTGGTGGACTATAGCCTAACCCTTCTCAAACTGAGAAGAGGTCCGTGCTCAGCAGTGGGACAGTTTTATACAGGGCTGATATTATTATATTATTAAAAACTTCAAAGTTTGACACCTAATTGGGATGTTGCCATTGTTGCCACTCCGACCAGGCCTCATGGCGGAAATGCTCTTATGAGTCTATATTTTTTATTTAGACAAAGTTTCTAGCAGTTATAAAGTAATTATGTAAAATTGTAAATTAATTGCACGTAAAAGAAGAAAAACATTGTTGAACTCAACTTTTGCCAGATTACGATTGTAAGTAAAAGGTTCAAGTGCTTAATCCCTTGATTGATTTACAAACCGCAGCCGAGCGAGTTCGTTTAAATATTTGTTTTGGTACCGAAGTTCTTTAGATGAATTTATATTACAAGGTAAACATTAATAGAAAATACGTCAAAGTATTATTGGCAAGTTTTTGGTTAAGACTACATATGAGCATGAGCAGTAATTCCTGTGTCACAGGGGACTTTACAAACATTCAAACAACGGACACAAAGAACACCCACACTCGGAACAACTATTTGTGGACCACACTAATTTGTCCCTTATGGGGATTGGCCCTCGGTGTGGTGGCAGCGGCACGGTAACCATTTTAATTACTAAGCCATCTTTGCAGTGCCATACTTTTGGTATTCTAAGGGGAACACACTATCGGGATACATACTATCCTACATGGTCTGTCCCCTAAGATGTGACAGGGTGTCGCTTTAGAGAATGCCTTGCCTTGGGCCTTGCTGAGTGGATCTCAGGTCTATCTGTCTGCCAAGTTTCACCCAAATCCGTTAAACAATTTACGCATGATTGAGTAATTAGTAACAATTATTGAAACATCTTTATAAATTCTCACATTTCTAATCTTATAATAATATAATATAATATTCTACCACATACACACTACACCATCTAGCCCAAACTAAGCAGAGCTTGTTCTATAGGTACTAAACAATTGATAAACATACACATATACTTTTTTTTTTATACATACTTATTATACATAGAAACACCCAGACCAAGACAGACATCCATGTTCGTGCACACAAATGTTTGACTTGTGCGAGAATCGAACCCGCGGCCCTAGGCGTGGCGGTCGGTTACAATAACCACTACGCCAACGAGGCTGACAAAATCTTGACATACCGAGGCTTCTCTATAATTAAAATCTTTAAAAAAGAATTAATTTTATTCATACACACATTTTCCTTGTATTTGATTAATTAGTAGCCCAATAGTTAATAGATTAGTTATTGATTATAATTAGCTTAGCTAGCTGAACAAAAATGCTAGTAATTTCTAAACCAAAATTACTAAACAACTTTATTAAAAAATCTTAACAATATAAAGACGTTCGTAAGTCGGTCGCCGAAATCAATAATAGACTAATAAGGACAAATTGCACTGGAACTCGTTTACTTGCACACTTCTCACTCACACACATACACTAATGACTACGCCAGGGCTATCACAAACACTCGTGTGCGCGTCTCGAAAACGAAAGGACAGGACAGGGCGCGGACACGATGCTTCTATACATTTTGTATGAAAATTGATTGGAGGGGCGCCGCGTCTTACGTCTTAAGTCTTTTCTGTTTGTCTTGCGCCTCAGACATACATAGTCTTAAGCCTAAATCCTCGAAGAGATAGGCAGAAGCACGTTACATCCAACGCCATATTCCGCCAACTATAATAATTTTAAGTATGTATATTTATAGTTTTGACACTTGATCGCATGGCGATCGGATGGCGTATTGGTTTAAGTGGTCGCCTCGCCACTGACACTGAACCGAGTGTTGTGGGTTCGAATCCCACACGTGACAAAACTTTGTGTGATCCACAAATGCTGCCGTGGTAATCGAGAGGGCAGTAAGTCAGAAAAGGCAGTTTTAGAAAACAGCGCGCCAAGATTGTTGCTATTTTAGCGTTTGTGAAACTATATACTCGATTTTTATGTTTTATGTAGGTATGTCAAAAGAAATAAAGCGCCCATCTCTGACTTACTGCTCTCTCTATTACCACGGCAGAATGGTTGTTCCGAGCCTTGGTGTTCTTTGTGTCCGTTGTTTGGATGTTTGTAAGTCCCCCGGGACACAGGATTTATTTCTAGTGCGGGAGTTGTCCATATATAAAAAGAAGAAGTAAAACACCTGTATTTCGCCAACTATATGTTTAAGTCATATATATATATAATATGTAACGGGTATTAACGCGATCATGCGTAATGTTTACCTTTTTTATGCTTGACGTTTCGACCAGGTAACACCGGCCGTGGTCACAAGCTGACTGATAACGCGAAAGTTTAAAAGTTATTAAGTCCTATAAGTTTTGATGTACCCAAACCGTCTTAGTAGGTTACGTAATCAGATCATCATCTTTTATCCAACCTTAGGAACAATAACAAAGAAAATGGCGAATACAAAAATATGACGTAATCTAACTAAACGATTAAAAACAACCAAAGTTTAAAATTTAGCACACGAGTTAAAATACATGGTAATTGACGATATCTATACTAATATTATAAAGAGAAAATTTGATTTTTAGTTTGTTTGTTTGTAACGATTTACCCTACGGATTTACCTCAAACGCTACACAACCGATTTTAAAAATTATTTCATCGTTACAAAGCTGTATTATAACAGAGTAACAAAGGCTATAAAAAACTGTTACTAACATAAACTAATCTACATTTACGCGAGCGAAGCCGCAAGCAAAAGCTAGTCATAGATCTATCGCTCATATCGATATCAGGCTACGAGTAGAAATCGTTGTGCCTTGGACACACAGTTGGCCGAGAAAGTGGTCTAACAGTTTTGACAAAAGTTTCTGTGCGATCTAATTATCGCTAAGATTGACTTTTCTAACTTGACACATGGCATGACGTAAATATAATACATGATAAAAAGAGCAATGGTCACTGTCATAATATTATTGCAAGGGGTAATCGACCTTGTTGTTTCATGACGTTCAAATGAACCTCAACCGTACGGTGGTAGAATATTTGGCCGACTGTACCTACCTGAAAATGGGCAACATAGGTAGGTTACATACCCATTGCCGTCGACTTCATTTCATTTTTTTATATTTTTTAAATTATGTTGCTATATTTCTCCTAGAATTAAAATTAATCACATGTAGCAGCTTACCAGCAGGTCAATATGCCTATCAACCACCATCGACGTATACTAGTATTATAAAGCTGAAGAGTTTGTTTGTTTGGTTGAACGCGCTAATCTCAGAAAATATTGGTCAGTTTTGAAAAATTATTTTAGTGTTGGATAGCCTATTTATCGAGAAAGGCTATAGGATATATAGCATCACGCTACGACCAACGGGGGCGGCGCAGTAACCATAAACGCGAGTGTAATCGCGGACCCAGCTAGTCTTGTATAAAAGAAAAAGCAAAAAACCTAATTTCTAAAATCTAGTACGTAAAGCAACCCTTAGAATAAACCTGTGTAAGTACAGTCGCACACTATTGACCGTAGAGTACAGACTTTAATCACACACACATAAATCCGACGGAATCCAATTCCTGACGCTATCACTTACATGAAAATGTGGGGTGCAACGCGCACTTGCGATTTCGAGATGCGATTTTTTGTCTCATTATTTGGAGAGTATTGCCATAATACATTACAATGTTAATAGGTACATTCAAAGGCATAGTTTTTAAAAAAATTACTAAACAAACATCACCGATTCTTCAGAATATAAACATTATATGATTCTGCAACATAAGCTGTTGTTTTCTTATAATTTTCGCTCTTTCGTTATGTTATCGTTCAATTTAGGTAACCTTAAATTAATTTATGTTTTTGAAAATGTCTTGCTTTTATATTCTCGGGAAAGTAGATTTAAACAATCAGTTTTGTAATGGTACGGTAACTGAAACATGATGTAACTTATTTATTATGGCACTGATAGTGTCCAGTGAAATTATAATTTAATGTAAGGTTTGGAGCCGCGATATTCTAAGAAACTGAGATGATCGACAAAAAATCTGACAATGACTTTAACAATAACTATGCGACATCACTTCTAATGCACCTACAATTATTTTTATTCAACAACGATTCATTACAAAACATTCCACGTCCAAACAAACATCACATGTGACACGAAGAAAAATTGCAAGTCGCAGTCGTAACCGCGCGGGGACTCTTAACCGTTTAATGGGAACATCCACCGTTGATTATAGAGGGGAAAACACATTGTTTCATTAGTTAGTGTTTGGTCAGCTCACGGTGTAATCCAAACTGTCCGGCGTCGTGATTGCGAATTTATTTTTACACTAGTGTCACCCTGTGGCTGTGCTTGCCGTTTAAATCGTAAATTATGTTAGTTTCAATTGATATTTTTGCTATACTATCTGGTAGAAATTTCTGCCTCTCGAGGGGATCGTAAAATAGGCGCTTATGTCAGTTTTTTGTTTTGTATTGTATCTGTTCTGTAATATATCTAATAGCGTTAGCAGTTAATGGTATATTTGTACACAAAATATATACCATAAGGTCCATTACTAGCGCAAAAAAATGGCGACAATTTTTTTTTGTAATTTCATTGTCTTGTCTTTGGATAAAAGTACAGGAATGGAAAAGTACGTAAGTATTAGATCCACCGAAACTCTTGACTTACTAGGAGAAACGTAGTACCTATCATAATTATTTTTCTAATTTCTCTACCTAGATTAGGTTCCATATGAAGCAACAATCATACACTCGTACCTTGGTAGAGATCCTATTCCACTTTCGATTAAAACTCTCTAAGCGTCCCTGCACGTTGGACCTACGTCCCCGTGTAAGCCTCCCAAAGGGCCGGGTATTGTTCTAACATTTCATGTTAGAAAAATATTGCACGGATATTTTCCTAACGTAAAAAAGAGAAAAGAAAAATATGCGTAAAAAGTAAAAGATAACATTGTAAAAATGTGGTATTTTTGTAACATCCAACCATCAGGAAAATGCTTGTGAATTATTTTGCCAATGCTTATAATAATTGAATCTTTTACTTACGGAAGTATCTACTTCATTTTGTAGTCATAATATAGATGCTTACCTGTAAAAGAAGAAAATAAATAAATTAGACTATTTCTTCACAAGTCAAACCCAAGAAGAAACAAGACAAGACAAGACTGCTGAAACACCAATAATTAAACATTGAGACAACAACCATCTTAGTCTCCCCGAGAACAATGCTGAATAACAACCGAAATGTCGGGGTAAGTGTAAATTTAGATAGATTTAATAAATTTAATTAGTTAAAACAGTTTAGTAGTAGTATTATATTTTCAAAATTATGTAATAAAAGTGTTAATAAACAACGAGATAAAATACGTTTAAAGCTGTTTAATTTTAATGTATGTATAACATTCACGTAAACGTAAGACAATATTATAGAATTATCGAAGCGGCACACCGGTGGCCAGACACAATATATTTTTAATTATGTCTTGTATTCTAAGACTTGAGAGATTAATAGTATGTAGTACCTATAGTACTACTCTGACAAGCCCTACTGGGCCGGTAGACAACTATGACTTAACCCCCCACATAGTCAGAAGAGGCCTATGACCAACAATGGGACAGTTTATATACAGGGCTGATATTATTACAGCACCTATTATGCTACCGTTCTTCTCTCTTAGCCTTTAATATTCCCAAGTCACTTGGGATCGGCTTTTCTGGTCTAACCGGATTTGACTGGATATCAGTTTTTACACGGAGCGGCTGCCACCTGACCTCCGCAACCCGAAGGCTAACGATACCCTAAGGCTAGACCAGTGTCAGGATATTAGAGGGTACTGACTTTCCCAATAACGACTGCCATAGATGTTCATGGCAGCCGGGACCAACGGCTTGACGTGCTCTCCGAGGCACGGAGCAGGCGATAATGTCAATCAATACATACGCACATAATTTCGAAAAGTCATATAACTTCCGAAACTCAGAGGTGCGCGACGTGGGTTAGAAACCGAGACCCTCTGCATTGCAGTCTGTTGGTCTCCCCACTGAGCTATCGCTGCTACTAGCACCTATCATGCTACCAAACAACATTATTTTTAAAGCAGGAACAATATACGACATCAATGTTTAGACGGCTCTTAGCTTTTATAAAGCCCTAATTAAGTAAAAGGGGATGATATTATGTGCTGCTAAAAGTTTGCATACGAAGTAATTAATGTACCATCAGCTTGGTATCCAGTCATTCAAATAGTCAAATCCAAGAAGAAGCAAAACACAGCTAGATTTCATGATATGTTAAGCTCATACGGCGTAAATATTGAAAATACAAATGATTAAATTATGTTCGGGTACTTTGAAATAACTACACTTCAGAAAATTGAGACGACTATCATCTTAGTCTCCCCGTGGCCATGGCTGCGGTACAGTAACAAAAACGTCGGAGAAAAGTGTAAACTTAAATATAAATAGTCTTAATTAATTTAAATAGCTTAAATTGTAGTAAAGGTTAATAATAGTAGTGTTAAAGTTCAAAATTATGTAAAAAATGCGTTTTTTTTAAAATAACGCGACAAAATAAAATAGTTTAATTTCAATATACGAAGTAAGCTTAGAATCGGCAATTACAGACAACTTATGCTGCAAATTATTAGTGTTTCAGTTAACGCTTAAGCTAAATGCTTGTGTTAGAAGTGGGTTCACGTTCGAAGTGCAATGGGTCGGCCCCCATTGCACTGAACGTGAACCCACTCTTAATCGTAACACGACCTCTTACGGAAACTTTCTCGTCCATTACGCTTCCAGCGATCAGTTCGCCCACACACATGCGGGCTTGGGAATTAACTACCTGTCCCTGTGTTTCCTGAGCGCTAGGAGTTATCCAGTTGTCAATGGTTCAAGTAGTGTTAGACTCCACGGATGACGCAGTAGTTTTGAATTGTCGCTACGGCCCGCCGAGTGTTGGTTTCTATCTCTACACAGATCGCAAATCAGTGGTGTTGAGGCTCCTACACACTGTACCGGCGGCACAGCCGACGGGTTTTCGAAGCGCGGGTATGCCGCGGCGGTATAATCTGGTCGCCTGCACTTGCCGCTGGCAGCCGCAGAGTATCTTTTCAGTTGTGACAGCCGGATAGAACGCTAATGGTCTACACTTAGTGTTTCTAGTTCTTAACGATGGACAATGAAGCCATCAACAGGGCCATCGCGATTTCTAGTATTCCACAAAATGTCATCTTCGTGAAATTTTTCAATTAGAAGAAACACAGCTTCTTCATCGCAATGATGTCATTTTAATCGACGCCGCGCCCATGCCAGCTCCTCGCGCAACCCGCTGGCATACACCGGCGGCCATGGCAGCGGTTCGTTTGTGCGGCAAGCCCGGCAGCTCAGATACCCCCCGGGAATGCCGTCGAGCTTGTTGGCGGCATGTCCGCCGGCACGGCCGCCGGCATAGTGTGTAGGAGCCTTTAGACTGCTCGTATGGTGCAGTAGTTTACAGGGAAGCCATGGCCTGCGAATAGTGTGGCTACGAAACCTACGCGGGTAAAAAATCTGTGTGATCGACAAACAGTTATGACTACTCTGGGTGTTCTTTGTGTCCGTTGTTTGAATGTTTGTAAAGTCTTCCGCGATACAGGAAGTATTATTAGCGCAGAAGATTTCAGAAACAAGTTAATTTGAAATTCATTTATTTGTGAATCATAGCTTAAAGATATGTTATAAATACTATTTAAAGGCCTTCGCCTTCCATAGCAAAACAATGTTATAATGTTTTGCTATGGAAGGCGAAAAAATTAGAAATGATTTACAAACGTATATGGAATTATACCTAAAATAGCTTAAGATGAACAGTATAAATATTAAAAAAAACTACCACCTTCTCCAGAAATTAATCCATGGGAATGTCGCATTGGACTTTACTAACATTCAAACAATACATACATATATTCACGCCTTTTTCCCAGAGGGGTAGGCAGAGACTACGGATTTCCATTTGCTACGATCCTGACACACTTCTCTGGCTTCATTCACTTTCATCACATTCCTCATACACGCCCGTCGGTTCAAGGTGCTCTTAATCTGGCCTTTGTCCAGAACGCCTCCGATCTGATCAAGAAACGTTCGCCTAGGTCTTTCTCTTGCGACTGTTCCATTCACACTATTTGTTACTTGTCTCTTTACGGATCAAACTCACAACACTTGGCGCAGCAGCAATGGCAAGACTGCCCACTACGCCATTGGTGTAGTTGTTCTATCGATTGATAGATAGATAGATTAAAGCCCGATCCCTTGTCAACAATCCACAGTTTATCTTATTTCGGTGATGTATCGTTAATCGGTGTGCGGAGCGATTCATTGCGACGTTTAAGATAAGCAGCGGTCGAGGGGCAAAGGGTCCAAATTGTGATTCGAACCTGCGTACTACAGCTACGCGAAGCGGTAGGTACTTTATTGAGAGGTTTAGAACATGTGTTTTTGGTTTATTTGTTAACAGTACTGACAACTCTACAAATACATTCTGGCTATCCCGAACCAATTAAATCCGCTGCTGTCGAGAGTACAATAAAAGTATCTGTCACTTTTGAAACTGTATTGCAAAGGGCTGTTCTTAGTTAAGGTTGATAATATGCGTTATATGAAAATTTTAAATATATGGCGTGATTTTTCGTTTAAGTCAGCGGTTCCCACTTTTCTTCTCATAGACCTCTTTTAAAATTTTGCAGGTTCCGATGGACTACATTGTGTGTGGCAGCTACATTTCTACAATATTCTTTGGCATTCGTATTTATATTTAATCAAATCGCTATGGGCTGAACATTCTTTTTTTTAATTCTCGGGTCTGAACCTTCCACAGTAGGCGGGTTTTTGAAGGCCACTGTCACTGAATATGAAATATTAGTTCTTCACTATCGAAAGCAAATAAATTTTCGTGGACCCCCACTTACGAATTGTGGACTCCCATTTTTTTGTCACGCCAATGTAGACCCCCGTTAAATCTCCCGTGGACCTCTGGGGGTCGACCTGGACAACTTTGGGAACTAATAATGGTCTAAGTAAACTATACTGACTTAACTGCACGGATGTCGTATTGGTTTAAGTGGTCGCCTCGCCACTGCCACTGCGCCGAGTGTTGTGGGTTCGAATCCCACACGGGACAAAACTTTGTATGATCCACAAATGGTTGTTCCGAGTCTGGGTGTTCTTTGTGTCGTTGTTTGAATGTTTGTACGGTTCCCCACGACACAGGAATTATTCCTAGAGCAGGAGTTGTCTTTAAAAAAATACAAATTGTTCCAATTGAATCCGCTGCTATATACCGAACAATTAAAGAACATAGTCACTTTTGAAATTGTATTGCTGGCTGTTCTTAGTTAATATGTTACAATATGCGTTATATGTGAATTTTAAGTACTTAGCGTGGTTTTCCTCTGCGATATCATTTACATCAATATAACACCGTACCTCCATTTCTACTGAACAGAATTACGACAAAACGTGGCTTGAATTTCTAGTTAAACTACAAAATTCTTTAAGCCGCATTAAAAATTCGACTATACTAATATTATCAAGAGGAAATATTTGATTTTTGTTTGTTTGTAAGGGTGTATACATGAAAACTACTCAACCACAATTTTAAATATTCCTTCACCATTAGAAATCTTTATTATCACCGAGTAATATCCTTACTAATATTATAAACGCGAAAGTTTGTATGCATAGATGTTTGTTACTCTTTCACGCAAAAACTACTGAACCGATTGTGATGAAACTTGGTATGTAGATAGCTGGAGACCTGGATTAACACATAGGCTACTGTTCATCCCGATATTCCCACGGTATCTGGACTTACGCGGGTGCATTACCTATATTTACGCTAGCGGAGCCGCGGGCGAAATTTTTAGGCTATATTTTATTTTAAATTCAAGTACTGTAACTAGCGTAACCTATTTTTAAACAAGCGAAGCCGCGAGCACAAGCTAGTATATAATAAAAAGCATTTAACAACTAAAGACCACACGGACGGCGCCACGAGCGAAAGCTAATAGTTTACAATAGTAATATATAATACATACATAGATGTAATAGTAATACATAACTTACAATGTATGTATATTGGTCAGTATGCACTATTTATAATCAACAACCCTTCAGCACTTATAGCAAAGCCCACTCGTGAATTACAGCTCTGATAAAGATAGACCGTTTGCCCACGCCTCTGTGAGTTATCGCCAGGCGGTGCCCCACTCGATCACTCGGCCACGCCCAACACTGGGCGACAAGCCAACATGCACCCGACGGTCACCGATTTAGCTAGAAAACGAATATCTTCGCGCTGATAACTTTAAGATGGTAGACAGAAAAGGAACAATGGTTTTCTACGATATTATTATTGTAACAGTATCTAGTGAACTAAGGTTCCAGAGCCACCGTTATTTCAATTTTAATGTAAAACGTTTAATCTTATCATAGATATAACGTTTTTTATTTACTTTAATTGTTTTTAAAAGACAACTCCTCCACTAGAAATGATTCCTGTGTCCGCGGCCTTTATAAACATTCAAACAACGGACACAAAGTCTCGGAACAATTATTTGTGGAGCGCACAGTTTTGTTCCGTGTGGGGATCGAACTCACAACACTCGGCGCAGTGGCATTGGCGAGGCGACCACTTAAACCGCTATACCATCCGTGTATCACATAATGTACTGTAGGCGATAGTGTAATTAGATCTGTCACAAACTTTAGCTGAACTAAGAAACTTAATGTTAGTGTAAAGACGGTATTGACCCATTTGCGGCGAATCGGTAAAACAAACAAGTTTATCTTTTGTCAATAGATCATTTATATGACAAAATATATCGTTTTCATTGCCATCCGCATAGATTATGGACCCTAAAAGCAATTTGTGGAAATATATACAAAAATATTATTATCAAAAAGCCAAAATAAACTTAATTAATTTTAGATGGAATCACGTGATCATAAACAGATTTGATTGGCAACATTTATTTTGACGTCACGAGTCTGTAAACGTCTTTTGTCATTGCTTGCTATCCAATGTTGATTTATAAACGTGTTACGTCACTTGTCGTCTCGAAACCATATTGCCGGGGCATTGCGCAATGTATGGGTACATAATCCTAACTAATATTATACCTAAAGACGAATGTGAGTTTGTTTGTTTGTTTTTTGTTTATACAATTAAGGTGGCATACTAGCATTCGGCCCACCTAATGGTAAGTGGCCACCGTAGCCTATGGACGCCTGCAACACCAGAGGCATCACTTGCGCGTTGCCGACCCTTTAGGAAAGTAAGTGGGAAGGAGAAGGAGCAGGAATGGGGGAAAGGGGGTGATTGGACCTCCGGCACTCTCACTCACCGAACAAAACACAACAGTAGGAATACTGGTATTTCATGTCGATATTATGTTAGAGGGTAGTCCGTCCCCGGTCGAGCCGGCCCATTCATGTTGAAATCACCGAGGCTCTACTACTTAAGAACTGCTTACGCTGTTACGCTTTCACTACTCGACCGATCATCAAGAAATTTCGCATACACTTTTGTCACGAGTACAGAAAGGAAATCTCGGCGAATGTTCATGAGCGAACATCCGAGCAAAAGCTAGTACCTCATATTAAAGTAGGTATTTTAAGATTTTCTATTTAGTATTATCTTATACTACGTTATAACCACAAACGGCAACTATTCTCAGAACATAAGTATAAAACGGATTTCCAAAACATTAAAAGTTTAACTCAATCGGACATCAAACGGACACCCATCCATAATACAACCGGAACCGTGTCATAACTATATTTGTCACCAATAATACGTATCCTTAATCAAAAGACATTCTGAACACCCTTTGAACCGACATCAAAAAACTCCTATATCTCTGGGAAAAGACCGCTTTTGATAGGGCTACAAGCGATTTTGGACTTTATTGTAATAGGCAGAGAGTTCAATTGTTTGTCTATAAGTAAAATATTAGTTTACAGAACGAAATGTGTCACTATTTCTTTGAAAGTCGACGACTTTTGATAGTTCGGGCTTGGATTAGAGAATGGTGGATAAGGATATACATTCATTGTTTCACGCCTGTATTCCGGAGGGATAGGCAGAGATGTTTTACACCCACATTTCGCTAACTATATTTCAGGCCCAACGTTGCAAGCCTGCTGTTTACAAAAAAACGGCACACTGATTTTCTAGGCAGATCCTAATTATTTTTAATCATTTATTCTAAATACATATTATAATGTACTCTTATAAGATTACTAATACTCAGGATTACAAATTACTAGTAACACGTTAACCACAAGAATAGAAAAGGGTATGTTAAGCTGGTTTGGGCATGTAGAAAGAATGGACGAGGAAAGACTGACTAAGAAAGTTTATAAGGCTAGTGTGAATGGAACAGTTGCAAAAGGAAGACCTAGGCCAACGTTTCTCGATCAGATCGGAGGCGTTCTGCTGGACAAAGGCCAGTTAAGAGCACCTTGAACCGACGGGCGTGTATGAGGAATGTGATGAAAGTGAATGAAACCAGAGAAGTGTGTCAGGATCGTAGCAAATGGAAATCCGTAGTCTCTGCCTACTCCTCTGGGAAACAGGCGTGAATCTATGTATGTATGTATGTACGTTAACCACTTCAGCTAAGTTAGAACACTTGTGTTGATGTAGACGTTGGTAGTGCATTTAATATATTTGAACATGCAATCTCTCAATCGCAATTCCTTTCTTTCTTTCTTTTCGTGTGGTTAGTGGCCAACCTGTCGTCAAGAGTTGTTCAAGCCGCCCGTAGGCCTCTGACATGGCTTAACGACTGCTGTCAATTTGACAACAACCGGGACCGACTTTCTACGTGCCCTCCGAAGCACGGTGACGCTCAAATGAAATACCACTAAGCGGTCACCCATAGACTGACCGCACCCAACGTTACTTAACCTCGCTAATCGTTTACCGATCAGTGAGTGCAACTGGCTATTCCGATCACTTGTACATTGCACTACCGTATTGCTCTATTAAAATATACCAATAACTCAATAATTTATTTTAACATAATTTACGTACACACGTCATTATAAACCCCAACAGGGAAGACAGATGTGTATTACGCCACAATTCTACAGCTATGATTTATGTCCCACGTTATATAGGGCAAGCTTATTGCCATTCATTGAGCACATTTTTAGGTTCTGCTAATACTGATTACAGATTCGATTCGACCAGGCAAAGTGTTATTGTACCAGCACCGGAATTATTCATAGTGTGAGAGTTATCTTTTTTAAAACAAGCAAACTTACCTACTCTTACAAAGCTACTAATCTCTTCGTGATGTACAAACGGGACTAGAGATTGTATGTTATGTAAAATTAAAATCCAGTCATTTTCATTTTCTTAAATCCAAGAATGCATTCTCAACACATACGTTATTCGGCTGTTTAAAAACTTCATCGGATTTCGACGTAAAAATGAATAGAGTCGTTTTGTATAAAAATAAAACAGTGTTAAGCACATTGCATGTCTTAATAGTTAAGATTTGGAACTTGCCTCGACTTGCAAGCAAGACGTCGTGGGTTTGAACTCCAACCGTCACAATATCGATCCTCCAACTAAGCTAAATGCTTGCAAGAGTTATCAAGAGTACCAGCAATAACAATATAATGCTTATGCTTGTTGGATAGCCTCGGTGAAGCAATGGTAGTTAATGCGACTGCCGTACATGAGGTCTCAAGTTAGATTACCAGATCAAAAACTTATTGGGCTTGTCTGCCAAGAAGTTCAATATAGCAACTCAAAATTAAGAAGTTGAACACCTCCATGCCTTGTAAAGCACGTAAAGTCGTAACGTAACCTAAGCCTGATGTCACCTCAGTAGTGTTGTACTGCCGTCCCATCGCACTATGACTGTGAAGTAATAGAGATCGCACTTTATTTGAGCCCACACTTATGCACCACAGCCTACATATATCGCCTGCGTAAAAAGTCGTCTTTAGCATAAAGCGGGAGGTGTCTTCGTTAAAAAGAAAAGACAATACAATATTTTTAGTGACAAGGCGTCTCCACGCTCGTCCGCTGTCGACACATGGCTAACACGTGTGTTCGGGGCGCGAACGTTTCAGGAAACATGAATGAAACATTAATAGTTTCCTATTAAACTCGCGTACTATTACATATTATAATGATTCATAACGTCATTCTGTGAATTTTTCTAACGCCTCATACATCAGCAGTTTGTGAATAAATGTAGCGGTGATCGGTGATTGGTTAAATCATTTATTTTGTGCGAAAGATAGTACATTATTATTTATTTATATACAATCTTACACTATCATAACAGGTTTAGGTACACCCAATGCGATAATGTGATTAACATTACTTTTCCAGTAACTCGAGAGTCACCCTCACGAATGCCGCCAACTTACAATTATTAAAAATGTCAAGCCTTTGTGAGACGCTATTTATTAATAAACTTGTAACCGGAGCAAACTTGCCAATGTTAGTGCGAGTTACCGGGACATCGAAAATCCGCGCCCTCAGAGCCTGCCACAGCCTGGTGTTTAGAAAGAGCAGCCTCAGCGAGTCTTGACATATCGCGGTTATATAGGCTTCTGCGTAATTATATATACCTATGCCAATCACTTAGCATTGGTGCATTTTCTTCGTGCTTTTCCTTTTTGGTGAATGTAGGAGCCGGCTCACTTATGGCTGGCGCACACTGGCGGATGGCGGGGGAGAGCAACAAGGAGGATTCTTCTATGCGCCAGCGCACACTGTCAAGTGAAATTCTCTACGATACCGCGAATCCGCAATTCCGCGTCGGAATTTGGTTATTCTATTAGTGACCACGCTATCGAAAAGTTGCTTTTGCGCGCGGCGCATACCGTCACCTCCCGCTGCATGCCGGCGCATACCGACGCATGCCGCCGCCTCCCGCCGCGGTATCCTCCAGCGTGCTCTGTGATGCTCCAGAGATAACTGCGCTGCGATGCTCCGAGGCCGATCACCGAGCATTCAAATATTTACCTTATTTCGATTAGATAACTATTCAATTTAATTGCTAAATTTAAAATCCTCTGCTGTCCCGTCCGCCAGTGTGCGCAGGCCATTAAGGAACAACTACCCTCTTTTATTTTTCTTTAACCTGACAACCCCGACTCGGAACAACTATTTGTGGATCACGCAAATGAATGCTATGTGGGGATCGAACCAACAATACTCAGCGCAATGACAGTGACGAAGCGACCATTTAAACCACTACGCCATTCGTGGAGTCACAAATTATATGGTGGTGGCAGGCGCATCAATCGGAGCGAGTTGCCATACTCTTACAGGACCTAAGAGCAAACTGTAACATCAGGTAAACCCTTTTTCGTTTATTAGTTTGATATAACTCATAACTGACAAAAAGTGGGTAGAAGTACGATTCTTCCCCTTCTCCTGGGGTATATAGGCATGAGATTGTACATATATTAATTCTATGAACAAACCTACATCGAACTTGCCTTTTTATGAAATGTTTGGCACGCCATCGATATTGAATTAACAATAAAATACAAACAGGGTATAAATAGTACAGTAAAAAGCCAGATTGTACCTCTAAAATGTGTGCACATAATGTTTCAAGCGAGAGAAGTAGTGGGTACCTATGAAAATCTTTACTAATATTATAAATGCGAAAATGAGTTTGTTTGTCTGTTTATTTATTTGTTACGCTTTCACGTCAAGCTACTCGATCTATCATCATGAAATTTTTAAAACACGTCGAGTTATACTGAATAGGACATACCTTTTATCCAGAAAAAAAGGACTATTCCCAAGGGTAGAAAAATTATTGACAAAATCTAGATTAACGCAAACGAAGGCGCGGGCAACAACTAATCTATATATATAAAAATCAATTGCTGTTCGTTTGTCTCGCTAAAACTCGAGAACGGCTGGGCCGATTTAGCTGATTTTGGTTTTAACGGGACGGTTTAAACGGTTAGAAAATATAGAAAAATCGTTAAAATCGGTGATACGAAGTACACCGGGTCATCTAGTTATACATAAAATACATAAGCTACGGTGTAAATGTTACAATGATACATAGTACCTACATGAATGCTATTTTATTTCACTACAGGATATTATGTCTACCACTTTGGGGATAGAGGCGTGCTGCGTGAGACTATTCTTGAAAGCTACATCCAGCTTAGCTTTGTATAAGTTTCTTGCTGGTGGAGCATCTTCTCTCTTAGCCTTTATTATTCCCAAGTCACTTGGGGTCGGCTTTTCTGGTCTAACCGGATTTGACTGGATATCAGTTTTTACACGGAGCGGCTGCCACCTAACCTCCGAAACCCGAAGGCTAACGATTGCCTAAGGCTAGACCAGTGTCAGGATATTAGAGGGTACCGACTTTCCCAATAAGGACTGCCATAGATGTTCATGGCAGCCGGGACCAACGGCTTAACGTGCTCTCCGAGGCATGGAGCAAGCGATAATTGTCAATCAATACGCACATAATTTCGAAAAGTCATATAACTTCCGAAAGTCAGAGGTGCGCGACCTGGGTTCGATCCCGAGACCCTCTGCATTGCAGTCTGTTGGTCTCCCCACTGAGCTATCGCTGCTGCTGATGCAGCATATGAAAAGAAATTCTCATAGGCTCAACCTTTTGCTTAAACCTAGCAAATAACCTAAATGTAGCTTCAGTAACTTAGTAATCTCACTAATCTGTATATTATGACGTTCATAAGAGTTACTTTGTAACCTAAATTAATAAATGATTTTTGACTTTGACTTTATGAAACCATACATGCTATGGACATCGAACCCATTGCAAGTCGTTGACCACCTAAGCCATTACGGCATACTTACTTCTAAGACAAACAAGCTATAAACACACAACCCACTTTTGGAGAACATCGGTAATATATTATTTCGTTATCACAGCTAATGCTGTTACCTTGTCACAGTAATGGCCGCTTATCTTAAGATAAGATAAGTTTATCAGTGGTATCACTTAAGAAAACTGTATTAATTAAGTTTGACTCGAATGGATAAGGCATGGACGGTAGCTCGGGATACAGCGTATAACAAAATAATGCGGTCATATCTGCGTAGTGTTGTTACCTTCATATATGCCTTGACTGACTTGGTAGCGCAGGTTTAGTAAATGCGACGGCGGTGCAAGAGGTCTCGGGTTTGAATCAAAAAATGTTATTGGGTTTTTTTGCCAAGAAATTCTTTTGCTTTGCAGCCTGAAGTGAGGAAGTTGGTGGTGTTGTACACCCTCTTTGCCTCGGAAAGTATCCGATCCTTTTCGGTTGTGATAAATCCCTCGGACTATGAGACTTAGGGAACAGAGAGTGCACTTGTGTTTTCGCACACGCATGTGCACTATAATAGATATCTCCTGCGCAGATGACCAGTCTCTGATAAGATAGCCGCGGTGACCGAAAATTGGATATTGAAGATTTATGTAATATGCCTTAAGTTCCAGCTTGATTTGCTTAAGGGCTCAACTCAGCATACATACATAGTATTAAACCTATATTACTTAAGGATATGCAGCCAGCCAGCTATGGTTTCAAGCTCACTATGGTATAGCCCCAGTAGGGGATTACCATACTTTTGTAACCTAATTGTAAACACCTACATTCCAAGACAATAAAATAAATATTATTAAGTGTCATTATTACCGACGAGCATATGCCAGGATTGAAGCCAATGGAAACGCGTAGTCTCTGCCTACCCCTCCGGCGAACAAAGCCGTCGGACCATACATAAATACTTATAAAAATACTAATGTGTTATGTCTGCCAACCCGCACTTGGCCGGCACAGAACTATGTCATAAACCATAACCTGACTGGACACAGCAATATAAAAGTTAACAACAGGATTAATTAAATAAATATTAAAATACCCATCTATATCCAAGATGTCTGACATTCCAAAACTTAATAAGAAATTCAGAAATAACAATACAAGACCATAAATAAAAAACCGCCATAATTACAATAGTACCAATTTAGAACGCGCCACTCGAATCATTACAGACGGAAAAAAAAAATATCGAGGCAAAGGCGCGCTCGCCGACAGCCAACATAGTTGACATGGCGGCACTTATTTCAGTGTTGCCATCAATTTCCAACCCGCCCGTTCTGGGTAATTTGCCGAGACGTACACCGGCTGATTATTTATGCCACGCTCATTGGTGTAGACATTCTTAGCTGTGGGGAACTTTTAATTTTTATTTCAGCCCGCTAAAGCGTTTGTTTTGACGTCAATAAATGGCGGGACAGTTAGTGATGGCCGCAAAATGTGACGTGAATTTGTCAATTAGTGATTCGGTGTATCGAAAGTAAATTGTTTTATCTACTCTTTATTATTAAAATTTGAATTGACGCTCATCGTAATCTGTCAATTATTGGAATGCCAAACATAATTGATAAATAATATTGTCTGGCTCGACTTTAATAACGTTGCCTTAATGTTGTATGGTATTTTTTTACAATGGTTCTTCAAGGGTTCACATTTAGTATACATGCTTTAAAAAAATGCAACGCAAAAAAATGCTAGGGTAAGTGTTAACGGCATTACATTGCCCAATGACCTTCAAGATCTGGGCTTTGCAGTCCCGATTAAGCGTCACGGGCGTAGCGGGGCTGCTTGGCGGGGACTTTTGTAAAGATTCGGGTTATTGTTGATTGGTAAAAAATTTTAAAACAAATATGTGAAAATAAACAATACACATTGTTAAATATGGTATTACATGATTTTTAGTATAAATTGCATACAGAATATCTCAGCCGTTACGAATGTCAACGATTGCGATTGGATGGATGAAATAGCAGGATCAAATCAAATCGCTTGATATTATGTTTATAATAATTTGATTTTGGCACATCGTTGATTTGCCTTTTAGCCAGTGTTATTAGCCAGTTTTAGCCGGTGCCGGAACATTCTTCGACATATAATCCAATTGGCGTAGCAGCATGAAGCTCATGTGATAAATGCCACTGCTGTGCATGAGGTTGGGTTTGAGTCCCGGTTCGGAGAAAGTGGTATTTACTGTTAAGAAATTGTTAGCGACATTGAGTCGTGTAAACCCGGTATAATGTCCGTAGGACCGCCTTTAATTACGAGGGTGTTAGGCTGGCAAAATGTGGGTGTCATTCATCTCTACCTACCCTTTTATGTGAGACCTAAAACTATGGTTAGCGAAATGTGGTTGTAATAGACCTATCTTTTTCTTTTTATTTTTGTTTACACAGAAAATTAATTAATAAATTATCCCTAGTGCAGGAACGGGAATCTTTACAAACAACTATTTGTTGATCACACAATTTTGGTCCCGTGTGGAGATCGAGCCCACTCGGCGTAGTGAAACAACCACTTTAAGCACAATATCATCCGTGCAGTCAAATCAGTGATGAGGGAGGTTTTTTTTTTCATAACCCCTTTTATGTCCTTCTGCAGGGCAAAAGCCTCCGAACTCGCTTTGCATCACTTTCTACCCAAAGCCGTTAAGAACCAATATTTTTTAAACGAGTCGTCTAACCCATCTTGCCATCTTCCTTTTCTGGGCCTGCCGCGATGTTGCTTTCCATCTTAAGGGGTTGATATTATTGTAAGATTGGCCCATTTGCCGTTTGACATGTCACAGACACAGTTTGACATTTTATACAACATTAAAGCAATTAATTAGCAACACCAAGACTCAAATCACTTTAAATTTAATAATAAATCAGTTATAATTCGATCAGAAAGTTGTCTCAAAGGCAACGTAGTAAATGTCACAAAGTGAAAATTATCAAAATGTCGCGTGATGTAACCGCAAATTAAATGAGTGACACCATAAATTATAGAGTGGAACTGTGTTGCCAGGTTTTAAAGTTGCCTGGTGGGTACTTTTATATTTTAATGTTGTTTAACAAATGATCATTTGTTAAACAACAATGATTCAGATAATGAGTATTCTTCATTGCATTTAGGATAAACATATTTCATATACTTTTATATTCTAATGCTTGTATCTCCGAAAGGGTAGGTAGAAGTGTATTATACTCACTTTTCGCCAGCTGTGGCTTTAGGGGCAAGACAAACAGAAAAGACGTAAGACGAGGACGCGTCGCAGGCGCGGCGCCCGGCCCCTTCAATTAATTTTCATACAAAATGTATAGAAGCGCCCAGTCCCTTAGGTTCCGCTTAACAGAAAGCGAACCTATTGTCATTTACCGGGTTCAGTTACAGACTTCACGCTGCTACTAAGAATATCTTAACAGTAAAACTCCAATTTTGCTGTTTATGAGGTTGGGTTTGAGTCACAAAAGTTCAAACCCAGCCTCATACACAGCAGTGCAATTTACAAGACGAGACTAAAAATTGTATGATATATCAAATAATTTTTCTGTCTAACCACCGGTTAAATGACAAATCAATGACGTGTCAAAATTAAACGACTACAGGGGTTTTATTGATTGTTGCTAATTCATTCAACCAATCACAGCAATTGACATGCGTTTGACCATCTTTAAACTAATTTGTGTTGATCAACCTCTAAGTACTCGGTTAATTAAAATAATAGAAAGCATATAACCGAACCCCGACTGAAAATTGTATAAAGGAAAGCTTCAATAAGCCAGAAATCGAACCTAAAACTCGCCAATCGACTGTAAGTCTACACGCAAAGTTACGCCACGACCGACGAGCCAGTCACAACTTTTAATATTAACGATAACTACATGAAAATATAGGTTCACGTTCTTTGTAGATACGAACAGACTTTGTGATACGCACGACAAACTATTAAACGAACTTACGACAACGACTTAAGGTTCAAAATTAAACGCAACATCCGCGACTAAGGATTGCCAACTGAAACATTTATGGAAATATCTTTAAAATAAATCCGTAGAGTTTAAAATGCAGTTTAAAACGACAGAAACGAATGGAGTAGCGCTCCAAAGTGAATTTTTGTTATATTTTCCACTTTTTTTTGTTTGTTTTCGTCTGAACTTGGGGAAATACTCAATCAATTTGAGTGAGAAAATTTATGCGATTGTGCTTTTTTTGTAGAGCGTTTGAGGACCAGATGGAGTAATTTATTGGTTTTTTAGACTATTGGACTATAAATTTGGTACGATGCAAAATGTTTTTGATATCGATTTCTTTGGCAAAGCTTATGTCAACTTAGATAGCGAAGCCTAGTGAGAGACCTTTGGATTGCCACGCTGAGGTCTTCAATTTGATAGTATAGCATAAATATCTGGCTTTTTAAGGTTATGTTCGCATTACATAATTTTAATATGACGGTGAGGAAAATAGCGTAAGAAAAACTGCATATCTAAATAATATCTAATAGTTCTTTATAATGTTCTCGAAATACTTAGTATCAGATCAACGTGGGAATAAGCCTCGCTTTATCTTTATTATTACTAAATGAACGACAAACTTGTTATCTACATTAAAAATAGTTAAGATCAAAAAAAGCTAATACACATTATTTTAAAAGGCTGATTTGACTGATTCATGAATCTCAATGATTTTTCTTATGCATGTGCGTTCCTTTGTTCTGCTTTATATGTGTTCTTATGTTCAAAATTCACACAGAACTGCCAATCATTATTAACATAACGTTTTTGATAGTTGAGTAGCTTGGAATTCAACTAGAAATCGAAGCTAAGTTTCATATAACTCCTTTAATTAGTACCGGGGTTACTTCGATACGCAAGATCGTATTATATATATACCTATAAGTATAGGTTTGGCTGATACAAAATTCTCAGTAGCGACACTTAGTCATAAACCTCGGTGGGGGTCACCAAGCTACAACATAGTTGACACCTCTGTTTCTCGATATTTTTGTTGTTTGCCTGAGCTAAATGCTATAAAAATTCCATTATTTCTATTACGATGTACACTTCAATGATGGGTTTCTATTTAAATGCACAATGAGATGTACATACGTAGTCTCACGCCCATATCTCAGAAGTGGTACGCAGAGGCGTATTTGACTTAGATTTACCTAACTATGGTTAGGTTTCAGATCGGGAATAATAGTAATAGAAGGCCAATTGCCGATTACCGGGTACAGACTTCAAGCGGGTACTGATAATTTGGTGACAGAATCGAAGACTGTCCCTCATCCACAGCGTACAAGGGATTGATGTACTGCAATGCACGGATGGCGTACTGGTTTAACCGGTCACCTCGTCACTACCGCGCGCCGAGTGTTGTCGGTTCCATACCAACACAGAACAAACATTTGTACCACGAAAGTTTAGTAAAGAGATAATAACAAGCAGATTATTGTTTAACTAATCGAATTGGATTCTATCTTGACCTGGGTATAGAATCACAGCGGTCGCATTCACTACCAGCGTGTGTGGTTCTTAGTGGCGCTGTCGCTGAGAACCACACACACTACATTCACACCACACCGACAGTAAATACAACAGAGCCGAAATTTCCAAAAAAGGCCAACCCATTTCACTGAATACTTTTCCGAATCGCACAAATTGCTTTTCCCCAAAAAATGTTACGGCATCGACTCCACCGCTTTTGTTCAATTGATTCATTACTCAATGGAGCCTGAATTTATGATCGTCTACTAAGACTGCTTAAGGACAGTCCAACTTATTTACTTAAACTTAATAACTGGCTTACATACTCTTATTTATGTCGGTGTGACGCGAGGGGCGGGTTTTTTCCGGTGCAAAACGCCATCTATCCAGTTCTAAGCGCGTTCGGAGATGTCAATGAGAATCACAATTTATGAACGCGGGGTGTGTTAAGTTCCTTCATTTAAATGGGCTTTTAAACTTCGTAAGCTTTTTTAAGACGGATGGTTGTGTTAGATTTGGATGAACAGATGGTGCAGTGGATGGCTTGTAATTCGTTGAAGAACGTGGTTATGGTGGTTATGATTTCCGTTAGGGAGAAAAATGGTGTGATTTGGAGCTGTCTAGAATTAGGGTGTTCTAACCTTCGTTTTAAAGGTCTCTTATGACGTGGGCAGATTATATATTCTAAATGTAGATAAAAAAGCAACATCCCAGTAAAAATACAGTATAATGTTTGTTTGAAATAGGCATGGGTTCAATTTTCGGCGTATGTACTACAAGTATGTAAAGTTTAATATCGCCTTAAGTTTTCGCGAATGTAGGGAAATAATGACACCGCAATTTTGAAGAACTTAATTTACTGAAAAACAATCCAAACGTCGAGGAAAAAGCAAATATATAGGTATATCTAAGAAATTGAAAGGACAACTTTATAAAATCCACGTAAAGTAGGTTAATTTTACATCATCAATGAGCCGAAAGACAAACAGTAAAAAAATAAAACACTTTAGTTGAGCCCTGGGGCTCCCAACGTTAGCCAAGAGAATAATATACTATTGTCTAACGGAATGTTTACGCCCTGCCTCATGCCGTCGATTAAAGCAAGCAAGACCACCACAGTCACTGTTATTAGTTGTTACGAAACTGGCAAGGTAGGCACATTAGAGGCTTCAGAAGAAACTTTTCCAACCTCCAGTCTTTGGATGGCGTAGTGGTTTAAATGATCGCCTCGCTGTGACTACACCGTGTTTTATGTAGCCGTTCACCACACAGTACAAAATTGTGTAATCCTCAACTAATGCTTCCGAGTCTTGATGTTTTTTGTGTCAGTTGTTAGAATGTTTGCAAAGTTCCCCGCGACACAAGAATTATTAATAGTACGGATATTGTATTTATAAAAAGGTAATAGACTCTTTCGAGATAGACAGACAAATCAAAGTCATCGTGTTTTCGAATAAGTCACTTCAATGACAAAAAGACCTCACAGCCCGATTGGCTAAATCAAAATAAAAACAATACTATTAGACAGAAAACCATCGTCTTATTTTTATGTACCTATTAAAGAAATGCGTACCTACTCCATTATATTCGCTAGTTAGCATTAAAATATTTATTGCTTTTTTTATACCGAGCTCTTTTTAGTTTGAAGCGTTTTTTTCTCCCACAACATAGACCCTGGAGGATCAGACCTTGGGATTTACCAGACCTCTTTAACTTGACTGAGATGTTCAAACATGACACATCCCTCGGGGCAAGACGCTTCGAAAATTGTTTTTTATCTAATATGTGACTAAAATAACAGGTCAGAGATTAATTCGTAAGTTGATACGTACCTCAAGTTGTTAATTTGCACGTGGAAATAAAATATAGGGTTCAATGTGTTTGATACACGCGTCAGCTAAAGAGTGATAAGCTTTTTAATTCAAGCGTCAGGCAAAAAGTGATAGGATTTTCGTTTCACGGATGAAGTATAATGAATGCAAAATGTAAAGCACGTAAAGCCGTTGGTCCTGCGCCTGCTCTCTCTCCGGTCGTGTCGAATTACCGTCCCATCGGATTATGAGAGTCAGGGAACAGAGAGTGCTCTTGTTTTTGCGCACAAGCTTGTGCACTATAATATCTCTTGCGCAGATGGCTAGTCTCCGTTAAGATTGGCCGCCGTGCAAGAATTTCGGTGTGGAGGACATTATAGTGATGGACTTTTTGATGCACGCGTCAGGCAAAGTGATAGACTTTTCGTTTCACGTGTCAAGCAAAGTGTGATAGGCTATTAACAAAAATGTTAGATTATTTGCGAAGCTCGTTTGACTTATATAATATTGTTTCATATTCAATAAGGAATTAGGTTAACATCTTCTAAATGAAATAAATACTTTAGAAGATAATATCGCAGATTTATAATAACGCGCATTTTTTTGTTTTTTACTTTGTGGAATGCTTTGACGCATACCTTTCCGCGGGGCGATGGAGAGGTTATGTCGGGCTCACCAGAGAAAAGATACCCCGGTAACACCGACTAAACCTACCACGGTGTTCCTCGACATAACTATAGACCGCGAGGCCGCGCGAATCACTTTCACATGCAATCGCGACCCCGCCTTGGTTTCGGCCCGCCGTTTAAAACGGCAGGCCACTACACAAAAATACTTCCTCCACCGTCCTCCTGGGAGGGACAAAGACACAATATAGAGGCGCACGAGGGAACACGCACGCCGCCTCTCGAAACTGGTGCTGATCAGGTGGCGAGCAGGCCCACGCAGTCCACCACCCCCAGGTCAAACCTTAGAGTGGCTTGAGGTCATCTCGCGCCCTCCGGCGCCCGGTTCTGCGGTTGGGGAGAGGGTTTAAGCGCTCCCTCTCCCGCTCTGCCGCCTCCTTGATGGAAAATACTTCCTCAAAAAAAGGAGGCGACGGCGTTCCACGATATCTCACTCCGGACCATAGACTGAACTACGGCCGGGAGTGAGACGGCAACCAGTCCGACTGCTGCGATCAACTCACGGCGCCGCGATGCCCAGGCGGACCATTCCGCCAAAGTGTGCAGCGCCGTGTTCACAACAACATCGCGGCAGTCGCCGCAGTGATGACATTCGGGCATCTCCTGCCGGCCTATGCGACACAGGAACTGGCCAAAATAACCGTAGCCAGTCATTACCAGTGTCAGCTGGAAGGTGAGGGCGTCATGCCACCTTTCCAGCCACTCCTGAAAAACGGGGCTTACCGCTCCGATCGTGCCCGGCACTGAGATGCACAAGTCGATTTCTCTATTCTTCCACTTAATAACGCGCCTGCCGTAAACCGAGTGTTATGGGTTGATCTACAATAAATTGTTTCGAGTCGGGGTGTACTTTGTGTCTGTTGTTTGAATGTTTGTTGTCTTCATTAACCTGACAAGTCTTACAATACTAAATATAACTAAAAATCTATTGTATTTGGCCGCCGGTGAGACGCTGCAGCTCAATAGATTAAATAAAACTTGTTGTTTGCGTGACGAGACTTACGAATACGTGCAAAGCCGGGACGTATCGCTAGTATATTATCATAATATTTAACACGATGTAACATTCAGTTCTGATATAACTGCAATCAGTTTATTCGATCAGAAGACATGTCAATTAAATGTTTTCGAATCGATGAAGCTTGGGGCGTCTCTCAGATAGATATATTTTTATTGGAAGAGGACTCGAGAATAATTTTATCATTATTATACTTACATAAAAATATTGACCTTGCTAGTCCCTTGGCTAAGGTCTGCATTAGAGGTTACGGTGGATCGTCAAATCCTGTATCAATAGGGTAATCAATTCACATTTTTTTATTAATTAATTAAAATTTACATTACCTAAACTCGAAAACACATAGAAATTTTGAAATCTATTATATATTTTATGATAGATTTCAAAATGTCTAATTAGATACAGACTTTTCAAATCTGGCAGTAGGAGTAAAAGTCATACGAGAGATAAAAGATACACGATATCAACTATGACGTTGCTTTTTAAATACAGCTGTCCGAGATCAATTGCAAGATATTGCCACTTTTTCTTATAGCCAAATTAAATTAATAATAATAAATTATTTATTGTAACAAATAGTTATATACAATTAAAGTGTAAGCCCTGATTGAATTGACTCTTAATTACGTTAATACTTTTACCATTACGTTACAGACCTTTAAATACTGCCCAGAATATTCGTTGTAATATTTTTAATTAATCCCTTACTAACTAATAGATAAACAAAAAAGTTCTATCACTAATTGGGGCTATAGACAAACTGTTAACAAATTTTAATTGGCCATAGTTGTTTTGTCTATGGCGTGACTCGGCGTCGTTATGGTGTGTCGACGCCGTCAAATTATAGACGACTAACTGTCCCCGCGGTTTCACCCGCATTTATGATTACTGCTCCGCTCCTGTGGCTTGTAGGGTGATGTTATGATGTTATATAGTAAGCCCAATTCTTGACGAAAGTTATAACTTTCGTCAAGAATTGGGCTTACAGATGCAAAAAGAATATTTGAAATCCGACTGGTTTTAGAGATTAACGCGTGCAAAAGAAACAAAATCTTTAGCTTTATTATATTAGTACTAGCCTTTGCCGCGGCTTCCCTCGTTTGGGAACCGTCTTATTTTCTGGATGATTTCTTTTCTGTACTCCTTACAACGTATATGCAAAATTTTATGATGATCTGTCGAGTAGTTAAGGAGTGAAAGCGTACCAAACAATGTCACATTCGCATTTTTAATATTAGTTAGGATAGATATCGTGTACTAATTGTTAGTTAAATGTAGATTATCTAATAAGGCCTGGGGGAAACCTTGGATGCTTGCATGGGATAGAAAAGTAGAAAATACAAAAACTTTAAAACTAATTATATTTAAATGAACCAGGCAACGATAGCCTAGTATAGCCTTAGACTGCCTCGCAGAGGTCTCAGTTTTGATCCCAAGGCACGCACCCTGACTTTTAGAAGTTTTGTGTGCGTTATTTTTTATTTATCGCTTGCTTTAACGGTGAAGGAAAACATCGCGAGGAAACGTGCATGTCTAAGAATTCTCTATTATGTTCTGGAAGATAAGTGAAGTCTGTCAATCCGCACTGAGTCAGCGTGGTAGTCTGGTATTACCCCATCTCATACTGAGAAGATGGACCCGTGTACGGTAGTAGGACAGATGACAACATGATACTTAGTTTATATAAAGCATCTTAATCCAAGAGCCAATCGCCAGTCCCAAGAGACGGTAACTTCCTGACAAGCAAAGTAGTGAAATCGAAGGATATCTCAAAAAGGGAAGGGGGGTTCGAAACTGTTTGTTGTATTCGTATTAGCGGTAGACATATTGGATTTGAAAGTAATTTCTTCTTTGTGATAGGGAACGGTAGGGTTTACAGTAGGTACTCTGACATTAATCGATTTTTTGGAAATAGCTGTATTTTTTAATATTAACCCTATTTAAAGCTTTGAGAGAAGAACCCACTACCGTCTAACTTCGCGAAGTCACAAGACCATCTGCTACCCGGTCGGGACACGTATATAGAAAAGCTACTTCAGTACGTCTCCGCTGAACTGAATTAGCATTTCCTAAAGAGAAACACGCGTAAATGCTGCTCCAATACGTCGCAGAGAGTGATGTACTGCAGTAAGATTTCAAGTTTATAACGCGCCTAGTCCAGACTATAATCCACCGGCAACTCGGTCCTAAGGCGTTCCACAGACGACAGACTTATACGAACTTGAAAATTGACCGAAATCATCAAACATGGAATCCTATGCAACAACACACAGGAAGAACATTGACATAAAGTCCTAAGATATAATGTGTAAGCTCACTGTTCTTAATTTAGACACCTTATCGCGCTATCTTAATATGATGATATGTATAATTTAAATCGTTGCCATCGAAATGAAAAATATATTCACAGAAACAACTACCGGTATTAAAAATCACAGACCATAAAATAACGATTATTGACAATATTTTCCATTCGTTCTATTTATAAATCGTTTACCTGTCAACTGTCAAACTCGATGACAGATGGCGTTGGGCGCGGCTTTAAGGCGTGTTCACACTGCGACGTGGTAACGTGACACCGCGTAATGAGCTTTAAAAATATGTTTACCATTTAAAAATATAGATAATAAACTGCCTCGGTGACGCAGCAGTAGTGTATGCGACTGCTGTGCATGAGGTCCATGGTACTAATCCCGGATCGGGCCAACAGATAGTTATTAGGTTTTCCTGGTAAGAAACGTCAACAGCAGCCCGGAGTTAGGAAGTTGGTCGGGTTAGACACTCCCATGCCTCGAAAAGCACGTAAAGTCGTTGATCCTGCGCCTTATCTCTCTAAGGTCGTGTCGGTTTGCCGTCCCATCAGATCATGAAAGTTTGTGAACAGAGAGTGCACTGGTGTTTGCGCACATGCTTGTACTACAAGTACTTGTACACTATAATATCGCCTGAACACATGGCCAGTCTGGGTTAAGATTGGCCGCCGTGACCGAAAAGTCTGGAGGACATTATAGTATTTATCTATGTAAACAAAAGCAGCGATAGCTCAGTGGGGAGACCAACAGACTGCAATGCAGAGGGTCTCGGGTTCGAACCCACGTCGCGCACCTCTGACTTTCGGAAGTTATATGACTTTTCGAAATTATGTGCGTTTTGATTGACAAATATCGCCTGCTCCGTGCCTCGGAGAGCACGTTAAGCCGTCGGTCCTGGCTGCCATGAACATCTATGGCAGTCGTTATTGGGAAAGTCAGTACCCTCTAATATCCTGACACTGGTCTAGCCTTACGGTATCGTTAGCCTTCGGGTAGCGGAGGTCAGGTGGCAGCCGCTCCGTGTAAAATCTGATATCCAGTCAAATCCGGTTAGACCAGAAAAAAGCCGACACCAAGTGACTTGGGAATAATAAAGGCTAAGAGAGAAGATCTATGTAAACAAAATCTAGCCTGGATCTGTACACAGCTCGCCCGCCATTACATGGGACCTAAAATTATATAGTAGACGAAATGTAGGTGTATTTAATACCCCTCTGTATACATTTATGTAAATATAGGTAAGCATAAATAATAATAGAAAGAGGGCGTATCAAATAAAATAATCATGACATTACGCCAGTAATCCCGGCAAGGTTATGCAGAACACGTGTATCGTACCTACATATGTATGTTATTGTGTAACCCACATAAATACTTATAAATACGATTACGTGAGTATCACACATAAAATAACTCATTAAATAAATATGTAGGTAATAGTTCACATTTAAGTGTGTTTAAAATTTCTTCGCATTGTGAGAGCATGAAAATTTGAAAACTAATTAGAAACAGACTTCAAAAACGCTAGTAAGCAAAATATAAAAGATACTTCTTTTATCTAAGATCCCAATCGAATCTAACCAAAGAGTTGGTAAATAGCCCACAAATATAATTTAACAAATCGGCACCGATGAGCTTAGTCAACACAAAAAAAAATGTTTGTAAGTTTAGCCCGGATTTTCAGATTATGCAAAGGTACTACTAAAAGTATACATCCACAATTCGCCAGCCATAGCTTTTAAGTTCTGGGATTAAAACCTCTTACGTCATAGAGGCGGTTGGCACCAATACCAATACCAAACGAATAACTGTTATATCGAATCAAGTCAAGTTGGCTGAATGCAATAATTATTATTCAACCAGCTACATGTAGTACAACCACCTTTCGCCAGCTTTTGAAGTCCCAGTAATAGTCATCTATTGCTGTCTACCGAGTATACATTCAGACTCCTCGATGGTACCAATAAAACTACAACAAAGCTTTTTGCAAATTAAAGTCAAACTCTAAAATCATTTATTCATTTATGTCACATAGTAACACTTATTAACATCAAAATCTATTGGTTAGTGAGTTTACTAAGATACTGAAGCTAAATTTAGGTTAGTTGCTAGGTTCGGGCAAAGCGTAGAACCTATGTGAAAATAACAGCAAGAAATTCAAAAATCGAATTTGTACTATACCATTATTCCCAATTTAACCGCAATTTTATGAAGCACTAGATTTTACCGCGGGTTTTCTCGCGTAAATGTAGGTTAGTACTGTTACTAATCTGACCTGGTTAGGTACAGACAAAAGTACAACGTAAAGTAAAAAAATAAGTAATAAGTACGTCCTTTTCTGTTGCCCTGACAACGTGTATGCGAAAGGGGAATGCCCAACTTCACATAGTGACTTTGGCCACGAGTGCCCATATTTAAATGATAGTATGTAATGTCATTAAATGATTAAACAAACAATTTAATTAAGTAACAGTTGGGGTGGGGTTATTAAGATAAAATATATTTAATCTTAACCGATGACAAGATTTTTATATAAAGGTTTTTTACACACACTCTCGTCATATATCATCATTATTATCATACACAATTAAAATATTGTCTAAAAACTGAGCATTATTAAGCCTGTTTGTAAATAATATAACAAAATCACAACGTAAGTAACACAATCACGCAAACCGAGTAAACAAGGAAGCCGATTTGTGTTATGACGGTAGGTTTTAGTGTTGCAAGTTAAAAACAAAAACTCACAAATTAATATCTAATCGATATTAGTATTTTTCTTATTACTGGCATAATAACATAAAATAATATATTTGCTTTACTTTTGTGGATTATTAACATATAATAATACCACTATGCTATTTCTTTATCACTTCTAATATTTTTATTCAATAATATTAGAGTCTCCTTTTACGTCGAAATTATAACTTGGTGCGGCAACACTGGTGATTATAACAAGACGTATTTCCGTTACGATACTTTTTTTATTATATACATTATGCTATCTTCTTCCGGTAAATGAATAGTACGAAACATTATTAGAAATTATAATATATTTTTTTATCATACGTGTAAACTTGGGCGGCTAAAAATTACACGTTAGCCAAAAATGGGCATTCGCCTTACATGACGATTGGTCAAGTAGTTAAGGCGTGAAAGCGTAACAAACAAACTCTCACGTATTTATAATATTAAAGTTATTCGTGTTGTAATGTTATTCATTGTTTTAATTTGTAAAATCCCCAACACAAGACCTCACAAAGAAAATCCCAAACGCAGCCAAATTTTCTCCAATTGTAAAACACAGCATGTTGATATAAACAAATCACCTCACACCGAACAGACTACCCATCCATACATTAGTCAGAATGAATACACCCTAAGTCCATGGATTTGAACCCCTAGTCCACCGAGCTGAAGAGATTAAGTCACAAAGCACGTTCCGGCTATAACCGACTCGGATTTAAAGATGGCGACCGACATGAAAGTTTTTTTTATTTATCAAGCTATGGAGTTTCGCCGACGATGTATTTTTAAAACAGAGTTATAGATTTATGACGAACTAAATATAAATGTCAGAAAAGTAAACATGGAAAGCTATATTTGTGGAAGAATTGATGGTAACGTTTGAAACATTAAATGTCACAGTAGTTAAATGTTTATTTACATAGAAGACATTCTCGATTATCAGGTCGGGCTAAGTGTTACTGGAGTTTTCAGTGAAGAAGTTCTCAGTAGTAGCGTGTATAGAAATTATTCAATTATTTTAACTTGTATAAGACAACTGCCACCCTAGAAGTAAATCCCGTGTCGTGAGGGACTTGTCAAACATTTAAATAACGGAACAAAAAAAACAAGTAAAAATTCAAAAGTAACACTTATAAACGTCAAAGGGATTAGTGTCTTTACTAATTTTTTTGTGTCTTTCCCAATTTACACTTATGTTAGCAAAAAATTGAGCGTATGAGAAGATACCAACAAGTAACTCAGGAAAACTCTATTAAATCGCTATCAAATTATAATTTCAGTATTTTACAACTCATTTATTGAGTAAATGTTACTATAACGTAAAAGATTTTTTAACTGACAGGGATATATAATTAGTACCTATTATTAATTGAGACCTCGTAACAATAATTACTAGTATGGACTTGATTTTATTTGATTTACTATTATTATTTGTTAATTTTATTATATTCTGTCCTATTGATTTTATTTGTTCTATTGATTTGTTAAATTTATTGTATTGCCTATGATTATTATGACATTGATGTTTATTATGGAATGAATGACCACTTTATGGTGATGACACTGATGACATGCATTGTAAATTTTATTGTTTCCCAACTGTGTTTAATTAATAATGCTAATCAGATTATAATTATGTGCTTTAATATTTGTATATCTTTATGAGATAAAACATGTTGAAACTATGTTAACTATATGACCACCTTTATGTACACATGTTTGACAAATAAAAATTATCTTTATCTTATCTTTATCTTTATCATTTACGTACCAGGTGTTGCAGTCATTATGCTCAGTGGGGAGACCAAAAGACTGCAATGCAGAGGGTCTCGGGTTCGAACCCACGTCGCGCACCGCTGACTTTCGGAAGTTATATGACTTTTCGAAATTATGTGCGTATTGATTAACAATTATCGCCTGCTCCGTGCCTCGGAGAGCACGTTAAGCCGTCGGTCCCGGCTGCCATGAACATCTATGGCAGTCGTTATTGGGAAAGTCAGTACCCTCTAATATCCTGGCACTGGTCTAGCCTTAGGATATCGTTAGCCTTCGGGTTGCGGAGGTCAGGTGGCAGCCGCTCCGTGTAAAAACTGACATCCAGTCAAATCCGGTTAGACCAGAAAAGCCGACCCCAAGTCAAGAAGAAGAGAGAAGACTAAATTTGAATAATGAAGGACAACAAAGAATAACCACCTATTAATGGATCACAATCATTTTCGGCCTCCATGGCGTAGTGGTTAGTGTAACCGACTGCAACGCCTGAGGTCGCGGGTTCGATTCCCGCACAAGTCAAACATTTTGTGTGCATGAACATGGATGTTTGTCTTGGTCTGGGTGTTTCTATGTATAATATGTATGTATTTACAAAAAAAAGTATATAAGTATGTTTATCCACTGTCTAGTACCCATAGTACCAGCTCTGCTTAGTTTGGGGTAGATGTGTTGTGTGTATGTGGTAGAATATTATAGAATATTATTTTTGTCTTGTGTGAGGATCGAAGCCACAATACTCGGAGCAGTGGCAGTGGTTAAGCCACCACTTAAACCTCTACGCTATCCGTGCAGTCACCACAGACAACAATGTCACTATTACTACTCGGATGGCATATGTTTAGTTTAGTTTGTAAAGTACCCGCGATACAAGATTTAATCCTACCAGGGATATGTGGTTTAAAGACTGTTAAATTTTATCACTACCCACTAGACCAGAGGTGCCCAGACATTTTTTCTCATAGACCACTTTCAAAATTTAGCAGGTTCCGGTGGATAGGTGCAGCTACATTTTTTCCTTTTTTTTAGAAAACTTCTACCACGGTAAGCGGGCAAAACTTTTTTTTTTTTACAAATTCTCTACCGAAAACTCGGTAGATTCGAGACCATTGGTACTGGTTTTTAAAAGTAACAGTCGCTGAGCTTCTTAAGATATTATCTGCCTACAGTGATGGGTGAAGTCAAGCCAACATTTTAGTTCTTCACTATCGAAAGCAAATAAATTGTGGAAAATTTCGTGTCACGCCACCGTAGACCTCCGTCTAGTCTCCCGTGGACCCTGGGAGTCCACCTGGACCACTTTAGGAACGAATGCACTAGACCATTATACCAAATCTTTAACGTGGGAATAAATATGAAATACCAGCTGAAATGTAGCTGAAACCTCTAACTATCCTCGCGAATCCAGGACTCCGTGATAGCCAGCTAAGTACCCAAAGCCACTGTTACAACAAGATAGACTGCGGTTACTATAAAACTTCATAATACAAACAAACTTACATTGAAACTAGATTACTTTAAATATTTGACCGCTGCATTCACTTTGATGTAAGTAGAGACGTCTTTGAAGATTTCTATTTTATTCAAATGCATGTGTGTTCAAGACATGTAATTTCTTACTATAAAAGACAAAGTACATCATTTAATACATTTAAAAGAAATATCATATTCTGTGCATTAAATTGAAAGATATTTATATAAATACTAGCTTTTACCGCTGCTTCGCACGTTAACATTTTTTTTGATCAAGTACATCTAAAAATAGTAACAAGAGCTACAGAAAATGCCAAGGGTATCTCGTATGTCCTTTTCTGATCCCCTGACAACGTGTATGCGAAATTTCATGATGATCGGTCGAGTAGTTAAGGCGTTAATGCGTAACAAACACTCACATTTGCATTGATCATATTAGTTTGGATAATTGCATTTCTCTATAAAAAAAAATAACTGATAGAAAATAAGTCTTAATAATTAACTATGCTTACATTCGTCATCGATCATTAGACAGACGGCCTCGATGGCGTAGTGGTTAGTGTAACCGACTGCCATGCCTGAGTTTGCTGGTTCGATTCCCGCACAAGTCAAACATTTGTGTGCATGAACATGGATGTTTGTCTTGGTCTGGATGTTTCTATGTATAATATGAAAGAAATTACAAAAAAGAAAAGTGTATATGTATCCATTGTCTAGTACCCATAGTACAAGCTCTGCTTAGTTTGGGCTAGATGGTGTTGTGTGTATGTGGTAGAATATTATTATTATTATCTTGCGATATCTCAAACAACTCCGACACACATTAATTCACCTCGAAGCAAACGAATCAATTAGTTTAACTGTCTCTTTGCCCTGACAGTAAATGCGATTTCTGTGCATGAGGTACAGCGACCTAACTTGCATAAAATTCGTCAATATTGTTTAATCACAATAATCCTAACTAATATTATAAATGCGAAAGTGAGTCTGTTTGTTTGTTACGCTTTAACGCCTTAACTACTCAAAGAATCATCATAAATTTTCGCATACACGTTGTCAGGAGTACAGAAAAAGACATAGGGTACCTTTCACCCAGAAAGAAGTACTATTGCCGAAGGTTAAACAACTTACATAACCTACAAATAACCTGTATTTACGCGAGCGAAGCCGCGGGCAAAATCAATATAAATTTAAAATTTAGCATTCACGCGTTCTGCTCACAATACCTCATACATTCGAAGAATAACGAGATGGGTGTAAAAACCCAGGATTCAACCTCATCGTCTTCATGTGACCTTGTTTCAATTATATTTAAACATTTACTTGGGTTAAAGTTGTATATAATTATATATTATGTACTTACATGTTTTAATAATAAATAATTAACGTACTTTTCAATCATTGCCGCTGATGAACATCATGCTCACTGCTACCTACTGCTTGGCATTTTGCCCACAGTTGGGCCTCATGTCAACTTTTGGGCATCTTGCCCACTGTTAGGCATTATGCCCACAGTTGGGCATCATGACCACTGTTGGGCATTATGACCATTGTTGGGTATCATGTCTATTGTTGGGTATCATGTCCACTGTTGAGCATCATGTCCACTGTTGGGCATGTTGTGTTGCAAAATGCAGCATAAGACAAAACTCGACAGCAAACAGCAGCAACCAACTCGAATCAGCACACCACCACTCTGCATATAAATGAAGCCATTTTGCCATTTAAAATACATGTGACCTTGTGACCCCTATATCTCGGGGGTCTTTTGACTCACAGGGTCCATATTCAAACTCGACCGACGTATGACTCCAAGGTATCTGCACACCAAGTAACAAGTCAATCGATCAAGTGATTCCGGAGTTATGCCTACACAACAAACTGTCACTAACAGACAGACACACAGATCCACAAAGTGTTTTCATTAACCTCTTCGAAGAAGACACAGAGGATAATAATTATGGAACAAAATGTTAGTTTTTACTGTACAACGATTTATTGTATACTGTAGTTTATCTATTAACTTCTCAGCTTGAACCTCACGGCTTGATACGCGAAGATGCCAAGAGACCAGATGGTATGTCATTACTGTCATGGAAAATGGGTAGGCCTAAAGACCTTTAGTGTGGAACGCAACTTGTGTCGACACCTTTGCGCCATCACATCTTTCTAGCACAGCGGGTTGTGCTGGTGCTGCTGCTGCGTCAGTGAAAATGCTCAAACGGCGCAAATATCATAACCTTATTGGTGAGTATATATTTGAGCCGTTTGGTGTCGAAACGCTGGGGCCATGGGTCCAAGTGTGTCTGTGTAGACCTCTGTATAGCGACATAGCTAAGCGGCTGAGGGCTGGTATTTTCTTTGCACAAAGAATAAGTATTGCCATTCAACGTGGCAATACTGCCAGTCTTTTGGGCACGACGCCAATTGACAACGATGCAGAGGAATATTATGACGCTTTTTAATTTTGTTTTATTTTTCTCTTTAATTTATATTTCTTGTAAATAATTTGTGTATATATTATGTTAATTATTTATTTATTTGATTTAGTTCGTAAATAATGCAAGCCATAATTATGTTACATAAATAAAATTGCCATCAACAAAAAATAAGTTCCGCAACCTCGAACCCGAACCCAAGCCCCATCAACCTCTTCAGGGTTTATTTCCACTTTACGTGTCGTTAAGCTGTCTTTTCTAAGGAGTTGTTCGTACTTATCGACAAACTTACAAGTCAATATTATCAATTAATAAAAACTTCGCACTCCTTCAGTTTTACGAGAACGTTCCACACTAGATAATACACAATTTTTATGCATTTTATCGCAGTCGCTTGTGATATATTTACGCCTGTATACGAGACGATAGGCAGACATTAATTATACTTGCATTTGCTGATTATAAGCAGCGATATCGTACTGAGAGATAATTAAACTGCCGCTCAGAGGTCTAGAGTTCGATCTCCATGCCCGCAGCTCTGACCATTCGAAGTTATGTGCGTATTAAAAAGTTAATTATCGCTCGCTTTTACAGTGAAGGAAAACATTGACAGAAAATCTGCACATCTGCGAGTTCTCCGTAGTATTCTCGAAGATATATGAAGTCTGGCAAAGTGGCAACCTGCACTGGTTTAGCGTGGTGGACTACCTAACCATTCTTACACTAAGAATAGGTCCATGCCCAGCAGTGGGGCAGTTATATACAGGGCTGATATTATTATTGCTGTTTATCTTTATAATATTTTCACACCTGTATATTGCCGGAGTGTCAGGCAGACGGATAATATAGTCCTTTGTTGGTTACGTTTTAGGTCCCTTCTTCGTGTCATCAAAATGCAAAGTAGTAGAGCCTCGCTGATTTCAGCATGAATGGGCCGGCTCGACCGAGGAAGGACTACCCTCTCACAGAATATCCAAGTGAAATAGCAGTATTCCTACTGTTGTGTTTCGTTCGGTGAGTGAGAGTACCGGAGGCCCAATCACCGTCTTTCCCCTTCCCGCTCCTTCTCCTTCCCACTTCCTTTCCTAAAGGGTCGGCAACGCGCAAGTGATGCCTCTGGTGTTGCAGGCGTCCATAGGCTACGGTGACCACTTACCATCAAGTGTTTGCCACATCAGGAAGATAAAAAAAAACCCCGTATAGGATCCATGAAACTAAGGCGTTGGCACCTTGTTAGTAGGTCCTGAGAGGCGAGTTGGTGTCTTAGTATTTTAGGTCTCTCAGTAAAATTTATTCCCATCAACCGAATACATTTCCAGAATCCGTTCTGCTACAGAAATTTACCTTATCGGAAAACTTACCACATTTAGCTGACCACAAGAATTAAACGCGCACCTCTATCAGTCGTAATAAAACAACTTAAGTCACAAGGCCGTACAAAAATAATACCCTTCGTAATTACGAAGGTAAACGACAAGAGCCGACGAGTATTATAATTAATTTGCTCCAACAATAAAGTATATCAGTTGTACGTCACATATTCATCCCAATTAATCTTAGGGAGCTGGGCTGTCCGCGAACGTCGTCTGTCATCAGAGCAGACGGGTATGTTGAAATAGAACGGGTTGTGAATAGGGTGACCATACGTCAAGGGGATTTTTTTATTGTTGATGTTCGTTGAATTTACAAAAAGTATTGGTAAGTTAGAATTAGCACTGTTATTTCATAATGTCATAATTATATTAAGTAAAAATGTACAATGCAAGTGAGAACCGTTCATGATCATGTTGAGTACCAAAAATTGTTTTGTTTATTTTTTTGTACGGATTGAATTATGTAGGATCGTGATGCTCACTCAAGTGTCACTGTTTGTAGTGAAGACATGGACTGGGTCATCCACTTCCCTTTAAAATGGAGAAGGTAACGATGGCTGGCTCATGCGTTGTGATCGTGAACGGATAGGCTTTGGTTGCTTTGTGGACTCAACTAACATATAGGACAAACCGTGTTGTTATATGATAAATACAATATAATATCGAAAGGTTTACAAATGCATCCATTAATTATCATTTGTACAAAAGCAGTCTTATTTTTTTTTTTCTCAGCCTTCTTTGTGTCCCACTGCTGGGCAAAGGCCTCCCCTCTCAATCTTTACTGCTCTCGCTCCTGAGCAACGCCTTGCTACCTCTCTATAAACTTTTCTATGTGGTCCCGCCATCTCCTTCGTGATCTGCCCCGTGTCGCCTACGGCCACCATCCGGTATCCACTCGGTAGATAGTTTGGCCCACCTATCGGGCTTCATGCGGCAGCCATGTCCAGCCTAGTTCCACTTCAGCATAGCGGTCTCAGCACCTACATCTTTGATCTGGGTTTTGGAGCGCAGGTCCGTGTTTTTGACGCGGTCTAGTCGGCGGATGCCAAGAATGCTACACTCCATAGCCCGTTAACAAACCTTGAATTTGGACGTTTTTTTTTTAGTTTTTTAGTTTTTATGATACAAAAATGTATCTTCAAAGATAAATGCATTAATCCTTACTTATATTATAAGTTTGCCGGAGGGATAGGCAGAGACTATGGATTGCCACATGCTACATGTTATTCACGTACAAATATCGGTTTACGATACTATTACTCAAATTCATCTAGAATGTTCCTGATCTGGATGCTAATACTCACGAAGAAGAAATTTTTGCTATATAGACCTATTTTTATATACAAAAATTCAGCGACTGTATTTTAGTATCAGAAAACCCGAAAACCCGGTTGACTTGACATTTTTACACAACGTTATATTTCGACCCGAAAAGCGAAGCGTGGACGGGTTAAACTGGTGTCAAAAGAAAATGGCAAATTTATCTACAATTTCTAACGATATCTGCCGTTTTCTTTTGATGTAGATCCCTTTACGGAATTAAGAGTTAAAAATCAATCTAATATGTGCTGTTTTTTTTACTAAAGATAGAAAAAAGTAATTTGACTACCAAGCAGTGGGACTGGTGTCATGTTAGGGTGATAAGCTGGTCACCCTACCAGTGCGGCAGACATACGCTAAGCGTTTGAGAGCTTAATTTATCGACTGGCAACCATCACACACGGAATTTAAATATAACTCTAACTTTTAATGTCTCTTCAGAACGTTAACGCTAATACCGTTAGCGTTTGACATTCAAGTTACGTTTAGGAGAATGGCGTACATTGATATTAAACTAGTTTTGTCAATTACTAGCTTTTGCCCGCGGCTTCGCTCGGGAACAGTACTTTTTCTGGATGAAAGGTCTTTTTCTGTATCCCTGACAACGTGTAAGCGAAACTTCATGATGATCGATCGAGTAGTTAAGGCGTGAAAACGTAACAAAAAAACTCACTTTTTGGTATCAGTTACGACTTCGCTCACATGGATTTCAAGGGCTCACATGACGGGCTCCAAAGTACCCTGCGTGTTCTTCCCAGAAATATGAGTCTATTTGTGTGCAAAGTGTTATCCATATATGTGATTACCTGTGATTAAGTAACAAATATGTAAACACCTGCCCAATTTTCAAATTTATAATAGTATAAGAATTATCTTTGAAATTGCTGTGTTCCACATCTAATTTCGTGACTCCTATACTTCATACAAAAACCTTGTCTTGGACAAATATTACTAATGATAAGTTACACTAACAAAATAAATGACATACATGACATACATAGTCTGCCAACCCACATACCCTGAAAGAATATGCAGAGATATATTACACCCACATTAGCCAAGCATCGTTTTAAGTCTTACGTAATAGCGGTTGAGCTTACTGCCATCCATCGAGCACAGTTTCTTTCAGAACTAGTGCTGCTATTAATAATTTATCTATAGAAAAATCGAAACACACTTTGCCCGACCTGGAAATCAAACCCGAGATGATGACTTCATGAAGCTAGCTCATTCCCATTTTAAATGACAAACAACGCAAGCAAAGCCACGTGCTCAAGCTAATAAAAGACAACGGAACAGAGTTCCTAACGCTCACATTTTCTCTATTCATTCCCACACATTAAAACCATCTAAATGATGTAAGAATGTGTTTAAAATCCCATAACAACGGCACAGCGTATCACAGCCATGTTAATGATAATGCCCACATGCCGGGTATTCTTTATGTGGTGCTCAAACTTTTATATAAAGCCCCATTTAGGTAGTGATTATTGCAGACATAGTTTCACGCTCATAAAGAAGCGGCGGTAGCTCAATGGCTAAGGCATTGGACTTGTGATCGAGAGGTCACGAGTTCGAACCCCACCCATTGCACTACTGACATGTAGCCACTCCTAACCTAAGCATTCTAGCTTAGCCGGAGGGGTTGACAAGAATACTAGTAATTTTAAATCCAAATTGGTAGTAATCTTTTTTTTTTTAAATAAAAAACTAACACCGTAGGGTTAGGCAGAAGTATATCACATACACATTTCGATATTTCTTTTTATCTAAGAAGACATCCCCCGCACTAGAAATAATTCCTATGTCGCGGGGGACTCCACATACATTCAAACAACGGACACAAAGAACGCTCAGACTCGGAACAAACATTTGTGGATCACAAAAATTTTTGTTCTGTGTGGGGATCAAACCCACAACACTCGGCGCGGTGGCGCTGGCGAGGCGACCACGTAAACTTTTACGCCACCGTGCAGCAAAAAAATTATGTGTTAAGGTTCTTTATTTCGACGGATTCAGATGTTTCAACATAAAGAATTGTATTTTTATATACAATATATATTTATAGTCTAATAGTCTATAGTCTAATCGCCTAATTATGCCATGGGATCGCAATCAGATACAAAGGAAAAAGATCAAACAGAGCATGGAACAACAATTTTACGCGCTTCCCGAGGTACAGGTTTGCAACACCTTCAGTTACCTAACTCCGGGTTACTACTGAGAATTCATAGAGATGTAAACCCAATAAAAAAAATAACCAGAGAGATTAATTTTTGGTTAAAGACAAAAATGAATAACATACATATTTAACGTTTACAATATTAGTAGAATAGCTGATAAGTGGTATGATTAATATATATCCTTACTTATTCATTAGAAGCCATATTGAAGACATAGTCTATCTGTGAGTCATGTTTCATCCAAATCGGTTCAACAGTTTACGAGATACTAAATAACGAACATACAAACAACAACATTTATAATAATGGTAGGATAACTGATAAGTGGTATCTTTGAGAATATCTCTACTCATTCTTTCAGGGAAGCCCATCGTAATGTTGTCATAATAAAAAATAAAACATAATTAATGTTATATTACATAATTAAGAGCAGCGATAGCTCAGTGGGGAGACCAACAGACTGCAATGCAGAGAGTCTCGGGTTCGAACCCACGTCGCGCACCTCTGACTTTCGAAAGTTATATGACTTTTCGAAATTATGTGCGTATTGATTGACAATTATCGCCTGCTCCGTGCCTCGGAGAGGTTAAATAGACAAATGAATTATGTCCATCATTTTAAATGCGACCTACTGTTCTATACTTAATGGAAGTCCGGCCTGGGATTCGAAACCGAGACTCCACGACCCACAGTCGTATAACGGGCCAAAATACTAACATACATAGAAAACTACATATACATATTCAATTGTAAACAAATATGAAGGCGAAATAAACACGTGCAAACACAACTTAGTTCCAAACACTCATTGTTTTGCTAAACGGGTCAACTGTACCGCTACCATCACAAGATTATCATAAATCTCACAAACACCCCGAGGGAATAACAGACTTAGACATCAAACCTAGTACCTTAATTATTTCCCCACGCCCGGGGGGACCAACAAACTTTGAACACCACTGACAACGTATAGTTTCTTATAAATATGTACGGGTCTAAACATCCCCGAACGCTTAGAATTTAGCCGAGTGAGCGCTCGCAGGGTTAATTATCTAGATAATTGTGGCCGTGTGAAGGGTTGAGACTGTGTAAATTCTAATTACAAGCGCGTTTTGGTCTCATTACACATACTTGTGTGTTTGTTGGAGCAGTTAACGGCTAACAAAGATTTGGTATAAGCTGATCATTTTGTACCCGGCCGATGGAGGGTTATGATTTTGTTAGTGGGTCATATGTTACGACTAGTTCTGGTTAAGTTAACTTACAGGTGTCTTCGAGATTTTTTAAACTATCAGTAAACAAAATCATTATTTTAACTAATCCTACTTAGTAGTAACAATATGGATAAGGTATTAGACTTGCGATCGAGAGATCGCGGGTTCGAATCTTACCTTTTGCACTACTGACGTGAACCCACTCCTAATAATACAAGCATTCTAGCTTTGCTGGAGGGGTAAACAAGCATACTAGTAATTTGAAACCCATATCGCAAGAAATCTTTAAAAAAAAAAAACAATGAAAGTTTGAGACGCAGAAACTACTGAACGGATTTTGATGAAACTTTACACTATTATTGTTTATACATCAGAATAATATATAGGCTACTAAAAATCTATCTTAACATACATATACATAAACGCGAGCAAAACCGCGGGTAAAATCTATTAATATAAATGCGAATGTGGGTTTGTTTGTTTGTTGCATTTTCACGACTTAACTACTCGACCGATCGTCATAAAATTTCGCATACACGTTGTCAGGGGAACATAATAGAACATAGGGTACCTTTCATCCAGAAAAAATATTGTTTCCGAGGCATAGCGAATCCGTAATAATTAGGTACTTGTTCATTACAAAATCATTCTATCGACTCGGGACTCAAAGCCGTCCTGGCTTTGAGTCCCGAGTCGATAGAATGATTTCAAGTCAAGCACAACAGACGCATTCACTACCACTGCGCATCTATACAGTTATCTAAACAAACTATTTAAAATGTATCTTCTCTAGCTAGTCCGTAATTACTTAACACTTCTAATAATATTTTGCTTTACGACAACAGTATAGGATCCTTACTAGCAGTTGACAATTGTATGCCGTTTCACTTCACACGTCCGCGTCATCTAAAATGCATTAAAAGTATTATAACGACGGCTCAAGATATGGTACTGGACAGAAAGCTTTTATTGTGATAACTACACTTGAATGCGCTTGTAATAATGGGATTTAAAATGTTAAGGTGTTTCTTGATTCAACTTAGGTGGCGGGCAAACATAGGAGCCTATGGTTTTTAGTGTACTACTGAGCCTCTGTTGTCCGTCCGTCTGTCTGTCAGCGGGCTGTATCTCATGAACCGTAATAGGCAGAGAATAAATTTTTACATATTGTCTTTCTATTGACGCTATTTATTTATTTAAGGATTTCCAACAACAATATACAACAACATACGAGTACATTATAAAGCAATAATTAAGTTTTAATTCTCCCCGTGACCATGGCTGCTGAAAAGCAACCGAAACGTCGGGGAAAGTGTAAAATTAAATTAAATCTAAATAGTTTTAATAGTTTTAATAATAATTTAATTAGCTTAAAAGTTAGTAAAGATTAATAGTAGTATAGTGTAACAGTTTTCAAAATTTTGTAATAAAGTGTCAAATAAACAACGCGATAAAATCCGTATATAGTAGTTTAATTTCAATGAATAATTAAGTTCTTAACGTGTATAGTCCCTCAATTATTGGAAACCACAGCCTTGCAAATTATAATAACAACTAAACTACATGGAAAATATAAAACATAAAATTTTTAAACATAAAATTCTGCCTCTAGGGTATACTTTGGAGTAAAACGATAATAGATTATTAGATAATAGAGTTATATAAAATATGTACAAATTTAACTAAGAATAAAAAATAAGTAATATAATAATAATATTCCATCACATACACACAACACCATCTAGCCCAAACTAAGCAGAGCTTGTACTATGGGTACTAGACAATGGATAAACATACATATATGCTTATTTTTTTTAGCAGCGATAGCTCAGTGGGGAGACCAACAGACTGCAATGCAGAGGGTCTCGGGTTCGAACCCACGTCGCGCACCTCTGACTTTCGGAAGTTATATGACTTTTCGAAATTATGTGCGTATTAATTGACAATTATCGCCTGCTCCGTGCCTCGGAGAGCACGTTAAGCCGTTGGTCCCGGCTGCCATGATCATCTATAGCAGTTGTTATTGGGAAAGTCAGTACTCTCTAATATTCTGACACTGGTCTAGCCTTAGGGTATCCTTAGCCTTCGGGTTGCAGAGGTCAGGTGGCAGCCGCTCCGTGTAAAAACTGATATCCAGTCAAAGCAGGTTAGACCAGAAAAGCCGACCCCAAGAGACTTGGGAATAATAAAGGCTAAGAGAGAAGAAGATATACTTTTCTTTTTTGTAAATACATCCATATTATACATAGAAATACCCAGACCAAGACAAACATCCATGTTCATGCACACAAATGTTTGATTTGTGCGGGAATAGAACCCGCGACCTCAGGCGTGGCAGTCGGTTACACTAACCACTACACCATCGAGGCTGACAAAAAAAAGTGTATAACTAAGATGTGTGTCAAGTGTACGTAAAACTTAGATAACAATTAGCGAAGACACGTTTTAAATTGTATTCAATTGTTACTTATGTCTAGCTATAACAAATAATAATAATATATAGTATAAAGGTACAGGTGACATGACATACATTTATAATAATAATATCTGGGACATTTAATTCCTTTTCTTTTTTTACAAACTTTGATAATAATGATAATCTACAATAATATATAATTAATAAAAATATTAAAACATATAAATAAAATAATATAATAATAATTATATAATAGAATACCATATAATAAAAATAATTATAGTAATATATCTATCTAACTATAGTAAGCGCACCTTAATAAAATAACCTATATATTATAATAGTCAATAAATATCAATCATAAGTAAAATATGTAAATAATAAAATATATAAAACTTCCTCCTCTGTCCTACATCTTGCCGTGCCGACAAGGCCCACACATGTTTCTTATATTATACCATTGTAACATCTATTTAACTTGTGGAGTGCAATAAATGTATTGAGTATTGAGTATTGAGGTATGTTAAGAACAATGTACCTGAATACAGTGAGTTCTAAACTTATCATTGTCTGCTGGTAGATATTATGAATATAAAAAGAACTACTGACCGATCGCTTACATTCTTTATCTCGACTTATTGGCTTTACTGTATGTAACGTTAGCATTAAGGAAGTATTTGGGGCCTGTGGCAAAAATACTCTTAAATTCTATATATAGAACAATCTATATTTAGTAGTAATATTAAATTTTTGGTAATTCCAATCTTGTAAGATTGGAACGGAGCCCTTTGTGAGCGAGTCCGACTAGCAGTTGACAAGTTTTTATTTTGTATACTCCCGCATTGGTAATATTGCCTGTATCGCTTGGGACTTTATCGTTCAAACAACGGACTCATATAAGCTATTTGTAGATCATACAAATGTTGGTCCCGTGTGTGGAACGAATCCGTAGTGCTCGGCGCAGTGGCAGTGGCGAGCCAACCTATAAAGCCACTTCATCAACTGTACATACATACATACATAGATTCACGCCTGTTTCTCAGAGGGGTATGCAGAGACTACGGATTTCCATTTGCTACGATCCTGACACACTTCTCGGGCTTCATTCACTTTCATCAACTGTACAGTCTTACATTTTAAAATCGACATAGCTTATGTTTTTAGAGTTCGAAAAAACTCTTACACAACAGCTTTGTCCGTTCGTCTATCTGTTATACAACTTTCAACTCAAGAACCGTAAGAGCTAGAAACTCGCGGTCAACGCTATTCGATTCAGCATAGTCGATATACCCGCGAAATTACTATGTCCTTTGACCTCAATCGTGAATCGTGGTATCACGTGCCTGAACCTAGCAACTAACCTAAATGGAGCTTCAGTAACTTAGTAAACTCACTAACCTATATATTTTGACGTTCATAAGTGTTACTTTGTTTCTTAAATGAATAAATGATTTTTGACTTTGACTTTGACCTTTGCATATTATTTGAGCCATTTTTTGGAACTGTAAGATTTACGGCAATTCATTGCTGATTCTCACTTATTTTATATTTGCATTTCATTCGAATATGTTGAGTGATGATTCGAATACATAGGAGCATAGCACAATACCTAATTTACATGTTTATGAACGCAGCGCAGGTACATACTTGTGTGTAGGTAATTGTCAATACATTCGAATGACTGCACGAACGGCGTAGTGGTTTAAGTGGTCGGTCGCAACACTTACACTATGCCGAGTGTCGTGGCTTTGTCCAAAACTGTGTCATCTAGCGCATCTGGATTTTTGTTGTATCCGTAGTTTAATGTTTGTAAAGTCTCCTGCGACACAGGATCTATCCCTAGTGTTGAATTAAAAAAGCTATTTACTTATTCCGATAACAGTCTTCAATGAAGAATATGGTTCCTTATACATTATTTATATTTCAAGTCCAAGAACTATACAAGATGGAAACAAAAACCATTCAAACATTACCTACTTGTATGTTATTGTTATATGTAATTATCCAAAATGGCTGCACCATGTTCCACTTATTTCAAAGCTACGATACTTAACAAGCCGCGATAGAATATATTATGGATGCTATTTATTAATAACGACACGACTACGACACGATCACTATGCCGTGGAACCGATGACATCTTTTCTTCTATACAACCAAGATGGCGAACAAGCATGTCTTCCAATAATAATAATAATATTCTACCACATACACACAACACCGTCTAGCCCAAACTAAGCAGAGCTTGTACTATGGGTACTAGACAATGGATAAAAATACTTATATACTTTTTTTTTGTAAATACATACATATTATACATAGAAACATCCAGACCAAGACAAACATCCATGTTCATGCACACAAATGTTTAACTTGTGCAGGAATCGAACCCGAGCAACCCAATCAAGAGCAACTGATCTTGCAATCAAGAGATTGATTCCTCCCTCACCTCCGATGATATGATTTCTTTGTAATCCCAAGAGGAACAAAGCATGCCTGCTTTTTAAAATAATGCATTTGCGCTACACATAATATTCTAAGCTATTTGTGCTTTGTATGATTTTGTTAGAGGAATCAAACGCGCGTTACCGAACCCAGAAAAAAATAACGAAAGACACAGCTATGAATATGAGCAACCGAGAATAAGACAATAAATGTTTTTACTATATATATATTTTAATGAATACTCATTCGTCTCGGCGGGGTCGCGATTGCACGTGGAAGTGATTCGCACGTACCCAACGTCTATAGTCATGTCGAGAAACACCGTGGTAGGTTTAGTTACGGCCTCGATTCCCGCACAAGTCAAACATTTGTGTGCATGAACATGGATGTTTGTCTTGGTCTGGGTGTTTCTATGTATAATATATATGTATTTACAAAAAAAAAAAAAAAAAAAAGTATATATGTATGTTTATCCATTGTCTAGTACCCATAGTACAAGCTCTGCTTAGTTTGGGCTAGATGGTGTTGTGTGTATGTGGTAGAATATTATTATTATTATTATAGTTGTTATTACCGGGATGTCGCCATCTTTCCCTCGGTGAGTCCGACATAACCTCTCCGTCTCACCGCGGAGAGGTATGCGTCAATGCATACAACCAAGTAGGAGAAAAGGAGAATACTCATTCGTACCGTCACCAAAATAAACTAGCAAAGACTGGCTCCCACTCAAACGTCACGACATAAAAGTCGTGTCGTCCCCGTACAAAGAAAATAGGGTCCATTTTATTTATTACATGTTCCTTTGTGTGGCCCGTTTTTTTACGGTCTGTATTATAATGAGACCACAGATTAGAGTGTTAGATTAAATTGATTTTTAATATATCTACGCGCTGTTTTTGTTTCGGTGCCAAGATAATAATAGGTTTAATGAAAGAGTTTATAATGATTTTGGTAATCACGGTTTATAGGCAGCAGGAAATATTATGGAGCACAAGTGTGTGCGCGAATACAAGTGAACTGTATTCCTGCATTCTCTCAGTCTGATGGGACGGCAATCGGACATAACCGGAGTGAGATCCGGTACGGCTTTATGTGCTTGCCATAGGCAAGGTATAGGCACACAGTGCCAAGGCCAACTGCTCAAACTTTTGCAAGTAGTGTTTTATTTGTTTGCTTGACTAGGGAATCCATCCCTAGAAGTATTTTTTGCACCGCGGGCGACTTTACCAATAATGGACACAACTTAATATGATCAATAATTTGTAGATCACGCACATTTCTGACTCGCGTGGGCATCGAACCCACAACACTTAGCGTAGTGGCAGCGGCAAGACCACCACTTATACCACTACGCTATCCAGGCAGACAGATTTTATTTTTAAATCTTTTTCTTGTACCATCAACGACATAGCATTAAGAATAAACCTCATCTTCTAAGCTCCAGCCATTCAGATAAAAGAGATCGCATATAAACAGACAAACAGCAAATCTATAGAACAAGGATCTATACCTCCAAAGACACGTTATTCCAAACCCATGGTACAGAGTTAAAAACTACATACAGGTATTTGTGAATCCCAAACATTTCTGATACGTGTGGGCATCGAACCCTAACTCGGCGCATTGGCAGTGGCGAGGCAACCACTTAAACCACTACGCCATCCGTGCAATCTACGAGTAATACGCAAACAAGTGAAAAACGGAAATGAATTGCTGTAAATCTCAGAGTTCGAAAAAATGGCTCAAGTAATATGCAAAGGTCATATGATAGCACGTGACCTTGAGGTCAGAGGTCAAAGGTCATAGTCATTTCGGGGTATATCGACTATGCTGAATCGAATGGCGTTGACCGCGAGTCTATAGCTCTTACGGTCCTTGAGTTGAAAGTTGTATAACAGACGGACGGACGAACGGTCGGACAAAGCTGTTGTATAAGAGTTTTTCGAACTCTAAGACTGTAATTAACGAGTCAGGAGTTAACGCACTAAATTGAAATCAATCTATGCGTAATTTATAATTTAATGCCGATTCTACAGAGTGGCCGAGGGTTTTCTGCGGATATCTTTTTACAGGTTCAACCCTTAGTGATGATGGCCTCGATGGCGTATTGGTTAGTGTAACCTACTGCGACGCCTGAGGTCGCGATTCGATTCCCGCACAAGTCAAACATCTGTGTGCGTGGACATGGATGTGTGTCTTGGCCTGGGTGTTTTTATGTAGGTATAGTATGTATTTAGTTACAAAAATAAAGTATATATGAATGTTTATCCATTTTCTAGTACCCATAGTATAAGCTCTGATTAGTTTGTGATAGAATATTATACATTAAAGTTATATGTTATGTTATGTTACTTACTGTGCGTATTGATTGACAATTATCGCCTGCTCCGTGCCTCGGAGAGCACGTTAAACCGTCGGTCCCGGCTGCCATGAACATCTATGGCAGTCGTTATTGGGAAAGTCAGTACCCTCTAATATCCTGACACTGGTCTAGCCTTAGGGTATCGTTAGCCTTCGGGTTGCGGAGGTCAGGTGGCAGCCGCTCTGTGTAAAAACTGATATCTAGTCAAATCCGGTTAGACCAGAAAAGCCGACCCCAAGTGACTTGGGAATAATAAAGGTTAAGAGAGAAGAAGTTATGTTATGTTACTTATTTGTCTGAACCAAGCAACTAACACAAATAAAAATGCAGTAAACTCACAAACTAATCAACTTTAACGCTCATAAGTGTTACTTTGTAGCCCAATTGAAAAATATATTGTCTTTAATTTTTGCAGTCTGCAATACGCCTTAGTATTTAGAGTTAACTTTAGCTTAAAAGCTCTAGCATTTCTGAGTAAAGCGACCACATAAAGACAGACGAACAGCAAATCTTTAGAACAAGGGTCTTTGCCTCTAAGACACGGTACTCCAAACTAGAGGTTCCTAAACTTTTAAGATAACTCACCAAATACATTTTATTTTATGGAACCCCATATCAAATGATAACAAATCAAAGACACAGTAATTAAATTAAATTGATTAAATAAGATCAAAATCTTTACTTCTCGTAAAGATTTTGTTGTTATGTTCTTATTATCACATATTTAAATTATTAAATTAAAATTAAATTAAATATTCTTTATTCCAGGCAATTTTAAACCCATAAGACATACAAACATACATTAATATTTAAAAATATTTAAAAATAATAACAAAATAAAACATTTAAAAACTTAACCTAAATTAAATTAAGAGCAATTACTGTAAGTCTTTTCTCTCTCTTTTTAGATGGACTAAATGGAATACAGTGGACACAATTTTGTTGTTACTCATGGCTACTCTGTTGTAGAATGAGAACCTGAGTTTCTGTAGTAGCGCGGCAAAACCTGCAACTCTGCTCTCAGCGAACATGTCAGTCGCACTACACCGCCATGGCAGGTTCATCATCACCCGGAATGCATTATTATATTGTACACGAAGAGTTTTATACGCACTCCTCGTGTACCGGTACCAGAGTTGGCTGGTGTATAACGACTGACAGTACGCCTTGAACAGCGTTACCTTCACTTGTTTAGAGCAGTGGTAGAAACGTCTGTCTAGCATGTTACTTCTACAGGCTATACTGCGCCTCTGTCGTTCCAAATCGTCATCATCCGATAAATTATCTGCTACAATATGCCCCAGATATTTAAATTTATTTAGCAATATTTAGCACTATTTCAAAATAATATTTAATTTTGTACTTAACTAGCTAGGAAAAATTTCGCGGCGTCCTGGTGATTTTTCTACAGAACCACTAGGTTCCGTGGTACCCACTTTATGAATCGTTGCTCTATACCCATGGTACAGAGTTAGAAACTATGTTAACACGGTTTTACAAGGGCCCATAGAATTTATAACAGTTTGTGTGTGGTCGAGTGCTCACACTATACAATTATTGGTCTTGTCACTCCAAATAGGATTTTAAACAGCCGCCTTTTCGTAAAGTTATGTTTATTACCTAATTGCGTCATGAAGCTCTTAGTTTTTTTTACATCTGTTGCTCGAAACGTCTTTTATCATTCGTTAAAAAGTTACTTTTGTAAGGACATAGGCACCATTCAAGCAATTTTTTGAAGACTTACTGCTACTAAAAGGTTTCTTTTTAGAGCTTACTAAAAATTACGTCGACCTCGGTTCACTCTTGCAAGATGACGGCGAAATTGATCAGGATGTTAGGCAACGAATCAACACAGGATGGATGAAATGGCGACAGATCTCGGGCACAATATGCGATCCTAAACTGCCTTGGAAATTAAAGGGTCGCATGTATAAGGCGGTGATAAGGCCTGTCGTACTGTATGGAGCTGAGTGTTGGGCTACTAAGAAGATGGATGAGAAACGATTGCATGTAGCAGAGATGAGAATGTTACGATGGATGTGTGGAGTGACGAGAATGGACAGAATTAGGAATGAATACGTAAGAGGTAGTCTGAAAGTGGTGACCATAGATGAGAAAGTGAAAGGAAATCGTTTGGCATGGTATGGACATGTTATGCGAAGAGATGATACGTATGTAGGTAAGCAAGTGATGGATATGAGGGTGGAGGGACGAAAAGGGAGAGGAAGGCCAAGGAAAAGATGGATGGACTGTGTGAGGATGGATATAAAAGGAAAAGGGGTAAATGATCAGATGACGGGTGACAGAGAAGTATGGAAGCGAAGAACATACTGCGCCGACCCCAAATAAATTGGGACCAGGGCAAGAGAATAATGATGACTAGAAATTACGTCGACATGAGACTATAGAATAGAATTTATTGGTATCTTGTCTCACGCTTATATGTCTTAAGAAGTAGCCAGAATTTACTACCACCTTCCACCAACAATAGCTTTTAGTCCTACGAAATAGAGAGGGAGCTTATTGCCGATTGCCGGGCACAGTTCCAAGCTGTTCAGATTTTCTTGACTAAAAACCACCAATATCACAATGCCCGACCCAGGAATAGCCATCAAGGTACCAAGGTTACACCTTACAAGGTTTACCTATACTGATAAAATAAAGCTGAAGATTTTATTTATTTGAAAGCGCTGATCTCTGAAAACTACCAGTCGGATTTGGAAAATTGTTCTCGCATTCAACAGCCCAATTCTTGAGGAAGGTCATAGGCTAAATATCATCATCATGAAATTTCGCATACACGTTATCAGAGGAACAGAAAAGTACCTACATCTTTTATCCAGAAAAATTACCTACAGTTAAGTACTTATCTTACCTACCTAACCAACATTGACGCGAGCAAAGCCGCAGGCAAAAAATATAAGAGATTTAAAAAATCTTATCGGCTTTTATTAGAGCTATCGAAGCCAAATCAACTTTTTTTTAATTAATTCATTTATGTCTGTATGTTTGTACGCGCATCAGACAAAAACCATTGCACAAAATTGTATGGGGTTTTTACAGATGTATTGCTGGATATCTAACTTAAAATCTGGTGCATATTTCATCCTAATAAGTTAGAATATAATTGGAAATATTCGAATGCAACTGTTTATGTAGTTATTTTAGAGTTTACGATCACAACTACATCGCTCTACGGATGAGGTACTTAACTCCACATTGGGTGTTAAACTAGGAAAAGATTAATTGAATTCACTACGGTACTACGATTGCCATCTGTGGTCAGCTAGGCTGCCCACATCCACAAATGGAAAACATAGGGCTCTGCGCAAAGCTGTTTTGTAAAAAATCAGTCGTGCGAGTCGGTCTTGCACACAAGGGGTTCCGTACCATCGTACAGGATAAAACACTATGTATTTTTCAATTACTTTCGCGATATTGGTTTTTCATATTTGTTGTTATATCGCCAATAGAAATACTCATGTAAAAATGATAACTCTCTATTGTCTCTCTACTCTACTACCTACTCTATATTCATGCACAACAGTCGAATAATCGCTGCTATTTCGACAGTCATTGAGGAAGCTTGGCAGTAACCTAGAGACCTATAAAAAAATAATTCAAAAATAATACAAGTGTATCAGTTAAGTAAAATCTTATAATTAAAATTTCTACCGATTATCATAAAAGGTGAATATATTATCAGCTCTGTATATAAACTGTCACACTGCTGGGCACGGGTCTCTTCTCAGTGTGAGAAGCGTAAGGCCATAGTCCACCACTCTGGCCCAGTGCGGGTTAGTAGACTTCCCATACCTTCGAGAACTTTATAAAGAATTCTTAAATATGTAGGTTTCCTCACGATGTTTTCCTTCATCGTTAAAGCGAGCTATAATGAACTATTTAATACGCACGTAACTTCGAAAAGACAGAGGTGTGTGCCTTGGAATCTAACTGGAGACCTCTGTGTGGCAGTCCAACGGTCTATTATGCTATCGCTGCTTACATTTAAAGTAAATAGTTACAATCAACAAACCACCTTATTGTTTTACGCACATAACTTCGAGAAGACAGGAATAAAAAACTTAGTACCTATCTCTATAAAATTACTTTCGCCATCTCTGACCATCTTCTGCCTAATTTATATAAATTGTAGTTTATTTTTCGTTTTATATTAAGTTATGTATATATGTATATTATATGTATTAATGTAACAACTACAGGTTGTCCTAATAAAAAAATAAAAAAACATAAAAAAAATTGCCTACATTGACCGAAAACATGCAGGCTCTACAAGAATACCAGTGTTGTGGTTATTCTGCAAAATAGCTGACATAGGACCTTATTTGTTCTTTTGATATTGGTTGTGTTTCCATTATCGTATAAGAATGTGGAACGAATAAAATTATTTTTCTTCTTTTCTTCTTTCAGAAGTCAGAGATTCGTGCCTTGGGATTGCACTGGATACCTCTGCGTGACAGTCCAACGGTCTCCCACAAAGCTATAGCTTCTTTAAAGAGGATTAATAAAAACACAACTTACCATAAGACGAATAAACGGCCAACATGAGCAGCAAACAGATCCTCGCGATCACAGCACCCATTTTCACTCTGAACATATTCAAAATGGCGGCCATGGTAACACAAGATGGCTGACTAGCTATACACTACACGGTACACAGGCTATCACATAATACTGATATATATATTATTGATATTTTCTGTCGAGTTCTTGTCGATTTTAATTCGGTATGTTGTTTTGAATTCATTCGCGGTATTTGGATTTTGTTTCTGAAACAAAGAAAAAGGTTTATTAGAATACGGTAGTACAGTAAAATGTTACAATATCCTAACAAATATTATAAATGCGAACGTAAGTTTGTTTGTTACTTTACACGCCTTAACGTCTCGACAGATCGTCATGAAATTTCGCATACACGTTGTCAGGGGAACCTATCATCCAGACAAAAGGCACTGTTCGCAAGCGAAGCCGTAAAACCTAGTAGGTACATAAATGTAAGCATGCACATCACTTAAACTATTGTATCGACTGTAAACAATCGAAATTCCACCGTCGGATGGCGTTTTGTGCGGATATCTATACTAATACTAGCTGTCCCGACAGACGATGACAGACGATGAAGAAAAATAAATGAACACACATTTTTTTTTATCTAAATCGGTCCAGCCGTTTAAGAGGAGTTCAGAGACATACACACGTACGGTAGAATTATATATATATAAAGATTATAAAGAGGAAAGATTTGTATTTTTGTTTGCAATTAAGTAATAAATTTAAAAACTACGGGACTAATTTTCATTTATTTATTTATTTAAACGTTAGATCAACCCCGCGGAGCAATTAGTATTAGATAAAATAGTATTACATAAAGTAAAACATTGAATAAACTTCGTTAATACTTAAGTTATATTATTTTTATTGTAATAGTAACTTATTATAGAACAGTCTATATTTGTTAAATATTGTTAAGAATGCCCTTTCTATTACACTATAATAGCACATAATCATCGCCTGTGATACAGGTATAACCTAGTACAGGCGTCCAAAGTAATGTATCCTATTTTAAGTATTTTAAGACCTATTGTTATTCATATTTGTGCCAACTTAAACTTAATAAACAATTATTATTATTATTATTATTAAGGGCCTGTCCCACAACCTCCAAATACCCATTTATCTATAAGATAAAAGTCTCGCCATCTCTCTTCTTTAACCTAACAAGAGTGAGACAATATATGTATATTATATACGATTTATCTTTCTGACAACTTTTACTTGATAGTTGTGAAACTGGTCATAAGTAATATAATTTAATTATTATCCGTGTATTTTTTTTAAATTATCACAAACCTAACATTTTTAACTATCTTAAAATATAAATGCGAGTTTGAGTTTGTAAGTTACGCTTTCATTACTATTACAACCACTTGGTCATGAAATTTCGCATGTCACGTTGTCAGGGGTACAGAATAGGACATAGGGTACCTTTCATCCAGAAAAAGTACAGTGAAGTAAAGGAATACGAATTAATTAATAAAACCTGAATTAATGCGAGAAAAACTAGTCATAATTATAAAGAGAAAAAAAATGATTTTTAATTATTTTTAAGAGTTCAATTCAACAACTACACAACCGATTTAAAAAATCGTCCGGTCGTCCGTCCCTCTGTTATAGAACTTTCAACTCAAGAACCGTAAGAGCTAGAGAATCGCGGTCAACGCCATTCGACTCAGCATAGCCGATATACCCCGAAATGACTATGTCCTTTGACCTCTGACCTCAACGTTACGTGATACCATTTTTTCGAACGCCAAGATTTACGGCAATTCATGGCCGTTTCTCACTTGTTTCTTAAATTTTTATGTGTAATTATTCATCGTGGTATGATTAACCTATTGCAATATTGTATTCGAACCGATATTATGTATTCCCTTATTGATGTGGTTCTGCACTATTACCATCGCCTTGTTATTCTGGCAACATCTGCATAGTAGTACGACGTACAATCACTGTGCTAGTTCCTTAATTATACTGTTTCCACACGTTCGATACGTGCGGCTACAGTACGGTCTGACTCTTGGACATGAATGATGCAATCCGGGCTGTTGTGTATGGTTTCAGACGTGTTCACCGTCAGGGAATGTGCTGATAGCTGTGTATTGTGACTGAAGTGGCTTCAGAATACACGCAACACTCACGCACTCAGTTATAATATATATTATATTACATATGTACTAGATTTTGCCCGCGGCTTCGCTCGCGTAAATGTAGGTGTGTCAATAAGTTTCTATCTCACGGACAACACCTTTTCCACAACAAAAATACTTTTTCTAGATGAAAGATACCCTATATGTCCTTACCTGTACCCCAGACAACGTGTATGTGCAATGGCGTGAAAGCGTAACAAGCAAACTCACATTCGGATAAGATTTTCTTAAAATAAGAACGTAATACCAGTCTACCATTGGTGCCTCAATCTATACACATAAAATTATTTGTCCTAATCAGTTGGCTCGGTGATGGCGAATCAACCATTGCTGAGCCAAAACCGATAAAGCTAATTACATACAATTCGGACAGTAGGTGCCTTTCAAGATGCAAAGCTAGCATATGTAGGTATGTCAATTCGTAAATCACTCAACATCTCCAAAACCCCTTTATCCCTCATCAAAATCATTGAATAGCCTCTGTATAAGGCTATTATCCTGTTGAATACACACCACATTTACTATTAGTGCAGTATCAAGTTTCAAGTCGACCCTCTGTTAAAAGGAAGGGCAGAAATAATGACCATGAAATAAGATATCAACATAATATCACTAGTTTATGTGTACATAACTTTATAAACTAATTACTGGACCAATAGCCCGGTGGCGTAGCAGTAGTTCCAGTGTTTGCCTCGCCATTGCCACTGGGCTGTGTGTTGTGGTTTCGAATCACACGGGACAAAAATGTGTGTGATCCACGTATTCCGAGCCTGGGTGTTCTTTGTGTCCGTTATTTGAATATTTTTAAAGTCTCTCGCGACACAGGAATTCTACATAGTGCGCGAATTTAAAAAAGAAAGATAATAACTAAATAATATTGTCGAATAACACACTAATACACCTAGATGCAAAAAATAAATGTGATATTGTCTTCTGTTTACGCGAATATTATTCATTAAAATTAAACTACTATATACGGATTTTATCGCGTTGTTTATTTGACACTATATTACATAATTTTGAAAATTTGTTACACTACTATTACTATTAACAATATAATTAGCTTAAAAATTAGTAAAGTTTAACAGTAAAACTAGTGTAACAAATTTTCAAAATTATGTGATATAGTGTCAAATAAACAACGCGATAAAATCCGTATATAGTAGTTTAATTTCAATGAATAAATGTGACTTAGTATATTTTCATTTAATTCTAAAAAAATGTTGAATGTTGGCAGTGATTGAGTGAGCTGGGTGTAGATAAGTTTCCAGAGAGATTTAATCACTATTATTCTTTAATGTCTTTGATTGTTTGTCTGTGGGTTACAATATACCTAACAAACCCAGTCTGTGTATAAAACTGCGCTAAATACCTATAAAGCACGGAGATTTTCCACATACGCTAATTCCAGAGAGGATGCGCCCCCAGGTAATACTGGTGTATCGTAATATTGTCGAGTGTATGTCGACGTCGCGTTAGGGAGCTGAGCAGTGTCGCGTTACACGGAGCACCGGCCACTGCGCTAATGACTGATACACGAGGAGCTTGCGGGCCCATAGTGCTAGCATTGTAGTGTGTATTACATTTGGATTTTATTAGATATATAGTCTCACTACTATATGAAATCAGTACTGGGGTGGATTATGCCCAACTCAGTGTATGCTGAGTATCCATCCAGATTTCTTAAACACGACGCTAATAACTTTGATTAAGTGTTATTGTAACTTATTTTTATAATATTAGGATAAATAAGTCTTGAACATAACCTGCTGCCAAACCATGCATTTGACAGTTGACACGTGGTGAACGCCACGTAGGCACACGTTGCCTGAGGCACAGATTAAAAACTTAAAAATCGATCGCGCGTGGTGTGCAGTCTCCATGAAGCTATAGATAAACAATGCTTATCTATATCTTTCGGCAATCTCGTAGCGTAAGCGGGTGGCACCACAGATTATTAATTTGTATTGGTGGCACATTTGAAAAATGTACATATTTACCATATTTATGTAAAATACCGAATGTGAACGCTTTCGTGCTTTTTAGAAATAAAAATATGTTTTCTTTCTTTCTTTCTATATCTCTGAAGAGGTAGGCAGGCTTTTGCTATGTTTATAGTTTTTGGTTTGGACCAAAAACTATAAACATAATAGGCTTACTTTCTGCTATGTCGGTGTAGCAGAGAGTAAGCCTATATACAGGCTGTCCCAGAATATGTGAATCATTTATTTTATATTATATAAATATAAAATAAATGATACAAAAGTTTTACATAGGTACTAGATGATTATTTTATTTTTCCCTGAAGCTTCTGTTATCTTACTAGCTTACACTCTTCAAGTAAAAATATTTTAAATATTTCTTTTCCATGTATAATAAGCATGGATTTAAAAATAAATATATATATATGTATGTTTATTCATTGCTCATAGTACAAGCTCTGCTTAGTTTGGGCTAGATGGTAGAATATTATATTATTATTATTATATATAATAATAATATTATATTATAAAATATAAATAAAATATGTTAACCCGGGAACATACAGCATTATGTTGGTCGCATATTCGTGAAATCAGATTGTTCTGTGATACATTATTGTTGCTAATTAGTAGGTATACTAAATAATTGTGGGATGCGCACGGATCGCGTTGGTATCTTAAAATTCAGCTGGCCAACATGTTGACAACCCAAAGAGCCATTTACAATTTTGTGTAGAGTGCACATGTCACTTATCCACCTTCCTTTATCCAAGTTCAATATTTCAAACCTACGAAGTCGACTATCGTAATCTGGTAGTTTCCGCCTTAATCCAAACTTGGATGATAGTGCTCTAATAAAGCGCCTCTATTCTACTACATGGGTCCTGTAAATAGGCGACTACACTGATGAACAGTACTCAACTATGCTTCTTACTAAACAGCAGTATAATGTTATTAGAGAGCTTGCTTGTTTAAACGGTCTAGCGTTTCGAAGCATCAACGATAACATGCGGTTAGCCTTATTGCAGATATGGTCATAATGAGGTTTAAATGAGATGTTCACATTAGTCTTTTATTTTACTTTAGGTAAATACCATATAATATAATATTTATAACACTGAATCTAGATAGCAATAACATTACAGTTTTATTGAAATTAAACTGCTATATATGGATTTTATCGCGTTGTTTATTTGACACTTTATTACATAATTTTGAAAACTGTTACACTACTTTTACTTTTAATCTTTACTAATTTTTAAGCTAATTAAATTACAATTAAAACTATTTAGATTTAATGTAATTTTACACTTTCCCCGACGTTTCGGTTGCTTTTCAGCAGCCATGGTCACGGGGAGACTAAGATGGTAGTTGTCTCGATGTTCTAGTGTCGTTATTTTAAAGTAACCGAACATAATTTAATCATTGGTGTTTCTATTTACGCAGAATGACTGAGATAATGAGAATTACAGTTTTATAACAAGAATTAGCCCTCTAAATAAAGTTAACAAATAAATATATCCGTGCAAAGCTACGCACCGTCGTCTCCCCGCCTATGCCCTAATTACTGCACTTCGACTGTTGTATTTTTGTTCCATCGCTGCCGGAGATGGAATCAAACAGTATATCCCGCTTTTATTATATTTACTAATGTTCTTATGTAGGTACTATTGTTTGTGAGGGACACTAGTGTTACACTCTTTTTACTCTTAACTTAACCTGGCAACGGCAGCCCGGCGTCAGAAACAATAGATTTACAATTATGTCTGGCATTACAACAATTCACAGTTTAGAGAAAATTTGCCGTAGAAAGAGGTATATTACAACACCACTTAAGCTAGCTATAGTTTAGATGTCACGTGAAACACAATAACGCCTTCACTCGACTTGGGAATCGAAACTGAGACCTTGTGCACAGCATTCTATCTTCACATAAATCATAAGAACTACAATTTATAGGTAGTAGAGCCTCGCTGATTTCAGCATGAATGGGCCCGACCGGGGAAGGACTACCCTCTCACAGAATATCGACGTGAAATAGCAGTATTTCTACTGATGTGTTTCGTTCAGTGAGTGAGAGTGCCCGAGGCCCAATCACCCTCTTTCCCCTTTCCCGCTCCTCGTGCCCATTTCCTTTCCTAAAGGGTCGGCAACGCGCAAGTAATGCCTCTGGTGTTGCAGGCGTCCATAGGCTACGGTGACCACTTACCATCAGGTGGGCCGTATGCTTGTTTGCCACCTTAGTTTATACATTTATATTACATATATATATATGTAATCGAAATTACATGAGACAGCTTTAAAAAAAAATGATAACCTTACTTCCACCGACTTATAATCTATACTAATATTATAAAGCTAAAGAGTTTGTTTGTTTGTTTGGTATAGTAAGTAGTAGTAAGGCTATAGGCTATATAACATTACGCTACGACCAATAGGAGCGGAGCATTAATGAAAAATTTTGCAAAAACGCGGATAATTTTGTTATGTGAAGCACACGAAGTTGCGTGAGTCAGCTAGTCTTAAAATAAGTTTTATTACCAAAACTAACTAACTCATTATCACTGATCGGATTTGGATAAAACTAGACACACAAATGAACCATATCCCGAATTACCACTTAGGATACCTTTTACCCCGGTACGCGTTCTTTTAGGATTAACGCGAGCAAAGCCGAGCAAAAGCTAGTGCCTATTACAGCGCACCGCACGCCGAGAAGGTTTTCATACACCCCCTGATGGCATAATGCAGTAATTACAATATTTTCGTTCCATCAACCAAAGGGAACCATTACATTTTCTATGAAACGCGCAAAGGAAAAATATTCACAACGAAATGCACTTCGAAATTACATTTTCTGAAATAACAATAGTGGTTGCCTTGTAACCGAGTTGTTCTTTCATTAGAATACGTCTTCTTGTTTGAAGTTCTGCGGAAAGAATTACTCTTGCGCCAGTTTAATGTTTTGTGTTTTTCCATCTTAGTGTAATTTACTGGCTGTGGCCCGTGGGTCCGTCTGCTAAGTACTTGAGTGCACGGATGGTATGCTGGTATGGTCGACTCTGCTCCGAGTGTTGTGGGTTCAAGCCCTTTGCAGCACAAAAATTCGTGTGATTCGCACATAGTTGTTGCGAGACTGGGTGATCTTTGTTTGAATGTTGGTTAAGTCCTCCATGACACAGGATTTATCCCTAGTGCGGGAGCGGACATTAAATAATAATATTAGACCTATATTAAACTGTCCCACTGTTAAGTAAGCACGGGCCCCTTCTCAGTGTAAGAATGGTTAAGCCATAGTCCACCACCCAGTGCGGGTTGGCAGACTTCATTTATCGTCAAGAACACAATGGAGAAAATAAAAAAATATTTACACGGAATAGAACATAGTCTATATTACTCTCCGAACTTTTAGTTGAATTTTTTAACTCTTTAATGCATATTTCACCACTCAAGCTCTAAACTCAAAACCACGCGGTAGAAAAAAGATCTGCAACGTGATTTATTGTGTAATTAGATAAAACAAGTAATTAGTTAAAAGATGAAAGAAAACAACTTTTCAATTGAAAGATCTTGAGTTCAACCCCAACTTTGATTATCTATTATAAACTCATTTTTGAGGAACGTTAGGTAGCGGTTTTGTATAAGCGGCGAAGTGAGCGGAACGTTTAAAACTTACACAACTTTTAGTCTTACTTTTGTGTGCTTAGCCTAATTTTATATACCGTTAAAGAAACGTAGGGAATACCCTTGCTGAACAATTGAACAGTATAGGTTAAGAAAACAATTAAAAGAAATGACGGTCCCAACACGGGACTAAATCTTTTGTGATCCACAAATAGTTGTTCCATGTCTGGGTGTTCTTTGTGTCCGTTGTTTGAATGATTGTAAAGATCCTCGCTACACCTAATTTATTTCTTGTGTAGTTCCAAAACGTAAGCAAAGAAATCAACCACTGCGACAGTAAAGTATTTTATGACTACCTACTCAACTCACAATTAAAAATAGTACTACCCTATTTTTAATTGTGAGGTGAGTAGGTAGACTCAAAAAAATTTAGAGATAAGCTGTTCAAATCTGGTAGCCGGAGTAAATGTCAAAAAAAAACAGCATAACGATGCAGGATACTAATTGTGACGTGACCGCTATTTATAAGCAGCTATCCGAGGGAGATTTATTTATTTATTTATTTATTTATTTATTTGGACAACTAACAAAACATACACTGATATAAAATTAACAAACATGATTTAAAAATTGCATGCTAAGTGTTGTTTCACTTATAAGTTGCCACGGCATGGTAAGGGACTGTTTAAATTAAGGTAATTAAATTAAACTTAAAATTAACAAAATATTATACATGAAGGCAAGAAAAACAAAGTGAATTTACTTGCAAAAGAAATATGGTTATGTCAGTCGTATAAAAACACATAGAACATGATCGAGATAACAGGACATAGTGATGCACTTTACTTCTTACACACAGAAAGATTGAATGATGCCGAAACTTGGCTTTTAAATTTAGGTAAACTGTTTGAAAATATATCAATTTCAATTTGATTATTTTTGGCGAGCTTATTATACTCACTCAGTAATCTGCTGATAGTAGCGTTTTGACCCAAATTGGTTTTAGATGTTTTAATCGAAAAAGGAGTGTATTTACTTGCACGAGGTAACTTCGATGGCGCATATATATTTAACTTCTCAACGAGAGTGGGACAGTCCAACTCACCGTTAACTAATTTATACAGTAAAATTACACTACTGATTACACTACATCCTACCTTTTATTATAGCCAAGTTTAAAATATTAATGAATCTCTTATTTCAAAACCAATTTTAATTTGATATTTGCTCTTGAGTCGAATAAATGTACAGAATCAAACATAGGCAACTAAACTACCCTCTTGCCGTAGCTACAATCTCCTGCAGAGCGATTCCGCCTCCGCTCGTTACGAGTTACGGGCCTAATTTTTTAACTTAAAGAAAGTAATTTCTTTATTTTTCCATCGAAAACGGACGAACGATCACAGGCAGTTGATTCTAGCACGACCCAACCAGAAGTTAACTAAGTTAGTTCAGCTCTAGTGAACTCGCCTTAATTATCTTTTTAACGCTCCTTCATGATATAAAACAGTTGATTTTTATCTTCACGAATCGATGATGCAGATTATAATAATAATAATAATATCAAGCCTGGTATAAACTGGCCTATTGTTAGGTACGCCGTAAGGGCCTCTTCTCGGTGTGAGAAGTGTTAGGCCGTAGTAGCTTATTGATATAACAATTATATTTATTTTTATCGAGAAAATAGTATGATTCGATAATTGTGCAGTTCTGTATTCGAAAGTTGGTTTATTCGTTTTCTGAATCGGTTCATTAAATTCGAATATATTCTAATTATAAAACATGTGTTATTCGAATACATAGGTATAACCGTAATATTCGAATAATTTATTCATTGCCGTACATAAAAGATGGCTAATTAACATATTTGTGGAGACAACGCTTTTGTTACCGCTTATGATATTATGTGAGGTAAATTTACGTAATAATAATAGCTATTTTCCTTTAATAAGACTGACCAAAGCTAATATTACATATCTCTGTGGTGCAACGGTAGTGAATGTGACTGCTGAGCATGAGGTCTCGGGTTCGATTGCTTAGCGGAGCAAAGTGTGTTTCTGTCATGAAATTCTTAGTAACCCTGAAGTTTGGAACTGTGTTTGGTAACGGCAATATACTCGATTACTTTTGGAATTAACACTAGGTGTATTATAGCCACTTATCTGGCAATATGTGGGTATAATACACCTACTGTTGCCTACCTACTCCCTTGAGAATATAGGCATACGTCTATCTATGTACATGTATATATGTAACAAGTAATAAGTACTTACCTAAATAGATTTCACAGCGAGTAGTATTCAAAGATATCTCATTGAACGTGCTAAGCACAATACCATATTCTACCACAGTGGTCACTCGCAATTGGCCGTTTTTTGAGTTACACATTTCCTCGGAGCTTTCAGTCTACCAACTAATTTGTTTTAATGAAAATTACATTAATAGCTTTTGTGTAAAATCTTCTGTTACAAATGACGATGTATAGACTTTAATCAATTATATTTTAAAATACATAATATTATATGACACATATAACATATAACATTATATTTTATTATTGGACTTTCATAATAATGGACGTCGAAGATCTCTCTCCGTAATTCGTTATTAATAACGTTGAAAATTTAAACTAATAAGTTGCCCTATAGATATGGAAATAGTCTTTGTAAAAGAGTTATCTATCATTCGAACAATTGTGCTTTAATACATTAAAAGTGATTTTGTTGAACCAATTTTGTTTTGAGACCAAAAATATTGTATGATCAACAATTCTGGTGGTGTGGTTGTTCTTTGTGACAGTTGTTTGAATATTTGTAAAGTCCTACCTGATTCAGGAATAATTACTATTGCAGGATTTGTATTACTATAGGAAAAAGAAAATAAAAATCTTAACCTTTTTTAGGCCTTGATTCATGCCTGTGTCCTCGAAAGAGTAGGTAATTTTGTATTCAACACATTTTTCCAGCTACATATTTAGGTTCAATGTGCAAAAGAGAGCAATCCATCTTTCCGACACCATAGGGCAAGGACCATAGTTGTAAAAAAGTTAAAGGTATACCAAAAACTATTACATATAACCAACCAGACTAGCTGTTCTTAGAAAATCAATTCCAACACGACATCTAAAAAACCAACAAGTCTGCTTGGCTAGAATCACGAGAAAACACACAGATAAATAAACAAGTATAAAACTACAACATAATTTATATAATAAAACAGTTTCTCTATCTAGCAAAATTTTGTTAGAGCATGTCACAAAATGGCTGCGAGGCTCCGAAGACTTTAGAAAAATAAATGATATAATTTAGTTGGTTGTTCATTATGGCATGAACAAGTCCGGATAGCCATAGGGCAGGATGGACGTCGCTTTCATGTTGTGATCACAAACGTGGGGAGATACAAAATGACTATGATGTGGGGCTTAATCCCTGACAGATATTTTGATCCCAATCCTGATCAAAACACTATTGTATTTTGTTGTGGCTACTATATTTGTCTTGGAGCGTTTTGGCGAAATTCATGTTTTGCCTTTTATATAACGGATGATGGTTCTGTAATTGTTAGTTTCTTGTAGATATCTTCTAATAGGCTTTCTTCTAACACTGCCTGAACCTTAGCAAGTAACCGAAATGTAATTTTAGTAAACTGACCAACAACTACACTTTAACTTTCATAAGTGATACATTGTGATCTAAATGTAAAAATATCTTTGACTTACACTTATTAAAATGTAGTGATTTTCTAGAAGAAAAAGAGTTATTCAACAGTTAATAAATAAAATAACACGTATCAGTAATAATCTACATTTACTTATTTATATACATATATATATTCGTGTTCAAAGTTAGGTCTTCAAGTGTCATCCTGATTTTGTTGATTCCACTCGCCATAATTACATGATGATTGCTGTTTCTGATAATTTAAGACAAAAAAAACCAAGCCTGAAGTCAAGCTCTGATACATGTAAAATGTCAAATAATCCAGATTTGCAATCTAAACTAATATTATAAAGAGGAAACATTTGTGTTTTCGTATGTATGTTTGTAATGTTTTCACACAAAAACTACAGGACCGATTTCAAAAATTCTTTCACCATTAGAAAGCTGCATCTTCACTGAGTGACATAGGCTATATAACATTTTCAAAAAATAGGGATCCTTAATAAAAATGCAATAATGGTAGGGTGGTGTGGTGTTTACATTACCTCAATGTTGCATAAATAAAGAATGTGAATGTTGATATAAAGACTCAGCATCCTCTGATTTAGTAGGATTCGGTCAGTTCTCTTATTAGATTACTGTAATAAAGCGTAATCTGCCGATTATGATATGTTTGGATTGATCAATCAAATCCCACCCACGGTGTGAAAAATTTGTCATAAAAAACTGTCATCACGTACGCTGCGGAAACTATTGATGATAGAACAAAAAAATGTTTTACAGTATTATAGAACGTATCAATATAAAAAAGTCCGCGATACCATATGTCCAACTACTGTAGTTATGCTATTATAACTACTTTTTTACATTTTAAAAGTTGATAATGGTGCCGACAATAATCTAACCATATTATTCATACCTCTGTATTAATCCTTATCCCATTAAATGATATTTCATTAAAGACAATTTCAATACCCGTAAAATACTTTTTAAATAATTAAAATCGGACATTTCATTCAAAGATATAATTCTTTAGATATAGTAGGTAGTTTCTAAATATAAGTAGGTAGTTTTTAAGTATTAGCTGTATATATAGCTAACTACACCTATATAGGTGTAGTTAGACTTATTAATTTCTTTAGTTGTAGTTTTATATATTAAAATTAGATAACAAATTAAAAGTAGGTATTGGGTAATAAATTAAAGTCCACGCGGACGAAGTCGCGGGCAACAGCTAGTCCTAACTAAAATTATAAATGCGAATGTGAGTTTGTTTGTTTGTTACGCTTTCATGCCGTAAGTACTCAACCGAGCATCATGAAAGTTCGCATATACCTTGTCAAGGTTACAGAATAGGACATAGGAAAGGTACATTCATCCAGAAAAAAGTACTGTTACCAACATAACCTAAGCTATATTTAAGCAAGCGAAGCCGCAGGCAAAATCTAGTGAAAATATTGATGAAATATGTAGTTTGTATAAAATACAAAACATCATTGGTATCCTTCATACAAAACGGCAAATTTACAGGTACACCTATAATATCTATGCCTACTTAAATAATACAGCTAAAAGGTTGTATTTTTTTTTGTTTGAACGCACTTATCTCTGGAACTACCAGTCGGATACGAAAAAAACATTTTACCTTTAAAATCTCAATTCTTAAGGCAAGATATACATAGTTTTATAAAACATCACTAGAAGCCACGGGAGCAAGGCAGTAATCATTAACATGAAACCGTTAATGACAGCTAGATTTGTTTAAAACGACAACAGTGATATTTTAACCAAAAATATTAATGATCTGTAGTTATTCCATGTTTTACACCAAACCTTGACTTCTGTAAGGCGTATACTCAAGACTTTCGCCGGTATTCAACGTCTCAAGACAATTTTAACCAACACAGCACATAAAAGCAGTTCTCCCGACGTTTGTCAAGCGAATGATTAATGTGGGCAGCTTGTTGTTTTTCCCCGCCCTTTCGAGTTAGCGGGCCCTTTCATCATAAGTGGAGACGCCGTCAGATTGTGAGAATTAGATGCAGTTTATTATTAGGTACGTCATTACTGATGTATGTGTGAGTGAATGTGATGATGTCGGCTTTAGCGTAACTGTTGAAATCATTTTCTTTAACCTATTGAGGAGCGACACACCGGCGGCCAGACACAATATGTTTTAAATTTTCTCTGGCATGCTAACAATTGACAGGTTAAATGAATAGTAGTATTATCATAACTAATACTATAAATGCGAATGTGAGTTTATTTGTTTGTTAGGTACGCTTTCACGTCTTGATTACTGGGCCGATCATCGTAAAATTTCGCCTAAACGTTGACAGAGAAACAGAATAGGACATGCGGTATCATTCATCCAGAAAAAAGTACTGTTACTATTCTAACCTAGCCTATATTTACGCGAGCGAGGCCGCGAGCAAAAACTAGTATGTAATACAAATGCTCTGTTAGATGATAGTAAGGCCTTATCGTACAGTAAATCGCGGACAGAATCTCGTCTTAAATAAAGGTAACTTTGTATATCACTTATTGACTACTAAAGTGCTCAATCACGTTATTAATTTTAAAATAATAACATCTACTATTATAAACCTATCCCGCACTGACAATAATTCCTGTGTCGCTGGGTCTTCACAAATATACACAAAAACCATAAAATAATACGCTTTGCAACTTGTTTACTCATATTCAGATACGTAATAACAATATTCTATTAGATAGTAAGCCCCCTGTAGTTCAAGTGAGCTAAGTCACGGATAGAATCTAGTCTTGAATAAGACAGTAAGTCTGTATATTGGTTCTTGATGACTAAAGTGCCGAATCAATTTTGATAATATTTGTTGTGGAGATAGCTTTAACGGTATTGAAGTACAATAGCTCTAACTCTACAACTACTATACCGATTATAATATTTATTTCACTATTAGAAAGCTACTCCATCTAGCAGTAAAGTTTTATAACATCACGCTACTCGCCACAGGAGCGAAATAGTAATCATAAACGTGGATAAAACCGCGAGAGACACCTAGTCTTGAACAAAGAAATTAAATCTTATTTCACAGTCTAATTAAGTTTAATAAAAGATTCAGAATTCTCGTCAAGATCCCGACAAGTTTTAACGAAAACTTTGTGTTAAACACAAAATTTTAATTATGTTATTTATCATATTTGTATATCTTATAAAGGTTTGGTTCTAATTAAGCCTATAATTAGTCATTGCTGTGAGATGTTAGTTATTCTGTGCTGTCGGTCGGAGCAATATGGAAGGCAAGAACTCACAGGACACGCATCACGCTAGCTCCCTATAAATTCCCTTTACTTGGAACCTTAATCATAACAAGCGAAAAATAGTTCTAATACATTTGTATATACTGCACAGATGGTGTTGTGGTTTCAGTGGTCGGCTCGCCACTGTCACTGCGCCGAGTGTTGTGGTTTCGAATCCCACACGGGACAACCATTAATTGTGTAATCCACAAATGGATGTTTCGGGTCTGGGTGTTCTTTATGTCCGTTGTTTGAATGTTCGTAAAGTAAAGGTATAATTCCTGGTGCGCGAGTTGTAAATAAAAAAATATAATATTATGTAACTTTAGTGTCAGTAATTTTTGATTAATAGTTCTGAGGGTGGAGTTTGGAACTATGATTGGTAGACAGCAGCTCATTCCCTATTACGAAGGATCTACATCAAACCTGACAAATGGTGGTAATACACTCATGATTTTGGGGATATTACGAAGAACTTAATATATATAAACATACACAACAAAATGTGTGTGTGTGTGTCCCAAAATTCAACGATAAGCGGGCACCAAAAGGTGGCTTATGACTACTCGAGAAAAAAAGAACAAAGGTCCACCTTGTTTTATTTTTTCATTACGAAAAAAAAGCGATATCCTTAAAAAATGGACACTTTTTATATTTTTAAGTACTATTGCTACAATTTTACAAATACATACTTACTTCTGTTTATTTTTTTGTATTGGCAACATAAGGAGCACTTCTATCCATCACAACCATTAAAAATCCCAGAATGCCTGTACTTTTTACACAAAAATCAACCAGAACTATGTTATTTCTTAAATTATGTAAGATTTTGACTTTCAGTTCACTTTCAGTCATTCCTTCTCTCTTAGCCTTTATTATTCCAAAAAAAAAGTTTAAACAATAAAACAGCAATTTTTAAAAATTGGCGCAACTATCTACCATTCCAAATTGGTATAAGATTCTGGGCAAACTAGCCACAAAAATATGCATAGGTACATTTTCTGAACAACAACCATATTTCGCAAATTGTTAGTGTTGATAGTAATCACTTTTACTTTGTATCCAAAAAGGTTATTTGTTGAAAGTTCTTAGAATTTGATTGAGACTGATGTGCGTAGTGCATAAAATAAGTTACAGAGAGATAGATAGAGAGAGATTATGCGTTAGAGGGAGATAGATAGATGCTCATTGTTTAATAACATTAGGGCAGGTAGAAAAGTAGTTGGCCTCAGCAAGCCAGTATGCTCCTTTTAAAAATTGGCGCAACTAACTACGATTCCAAAATGGTATTACATAATATTCAAGACAAACTAGCCACAAAAAATGCATAGGTTCTATTTCAGAACAACAACCAAATATCGCAAATTGTTAGTGTTGATTCATCATTTTAACATGTATCTTGTATCTTATGTGGGGGCCAGTCAGTGCAGACCGGCGACACTTCGACCCAGTGGGATTTTTTGTGTCGACATTCTCCCAATACTCATGTATTGTATCATACACTGTAAATATTTGAACTGTTTTACTGAACACGAAGAATAAAACGATCGTTTTATTCTTCGTGCATATATTTCTTCTTCTATTCATGTGATCCGCAGCCTGAATTATTTTTTGGCGAAGCTCGTCTAACGTTGCAATGGGTTTTGAGTAGACCCTGTTCTTGAGACAATCCCAATAGAAGTCCAGGTGATTTAGATCGCGTGTACGGGGTGGCCATAAGATAGGACCAAGTCGCCCGATCCAACGCCCTGGATAGTCTTGGTTTAAGAATTCTCGCACAGGACGGCCATAGTTAGTTGGGCAACCATCGTTTTGCAAATCACTTAAGGGCACATCTTCTAATAATATTGGCAACTCATTTCGTAAAAAGTTCATATAACTATTGCCATCTAAGTTTCCTTGTAACTCGAACGGCCCAATCACTTTTCCATTTATTATGCCCGTTTTATGTTAGGTTAACCTTAAATTGATAGTGGGATTGTCTCATCAGGTGCGGATTTTCATTGTTCCAGCTATGTAGATTGTGAAGATTTAAATAACCATCTTTCTTGCAGGTTGTTTGATCCGACTATAAAACTTTGTGTAAGAATTGGGGCTCTTCCCTGTGTTTTTGCAGCATCGCAAGGCAGAATGCGACCCGCGGTGGATAGACCTGCGGTAATAACTCCTACACGCGCCTGTAATGATATGGATGAAGCCGGTAATGTTTTAAAATTCGATGTGCAGTACTTTTTGGGATTTCCGTTGCTGCTTGTATGGCACGTACCGAGATAGTTGAATTGTTTTCTATTTCATTGAGAACATCTTCATCGCGTTCCGATGTAGGTCTTCCAGCGTTTCTTCTGTCAGATGATATACGGCCCTTCGAAAAAGCTTGATGCACGTTAATAAATACGCGATAATCCGGATATCTTTGAAGATTAGGGTACCTTGCCCGATACAATCTGCTAGCAGCGTTAGCATTGCATCGGCATTCACCATAAATCAGGTGCATATAAGCGTATTCTAACGGTGTGTATGGTAGCGGCATAATGAATGCTGAAAACTCGAAAATACGGCAAAATTCCTTCACAAAACACAGTTTGCAGGTCACTCAATTCAATCCAGAAAGGCAGTCCAAAAGTCGTTAATAAGAGAGCCACTTTCATTGAATGTAGAACGGTGTAACGAACGGTGTTTAATTGAACACAGTTTCATATAATTATGTTTACGTCACCACTGTGACGAGTTTCCTGACTCAGAATGCCGCACAAGATTGTCATAATGATGACTCATGCAATATCGACTTAAATAAATATAAAAGTAATTATTACTTAGTTATAAGATGATATTTCCTTGCACGGATGGAGCAGTGATCAAGGTGACACTGCCGGTGTGTTTAGTGTTGTGGGTTTGATTAGCAATGTGTGCAAAATATGTATATCGAGTTTGGTCGTTGTCAATTGTTATTTTTGTAAAATCTTATTAGGCTTCATTCACACGTACCACAACCACACCACATCGACGCGACAAAATGTGGTCAAGCAGTGGTTACGTGTGAATAGTGTCGCTGCAGCTTTTTGCAGTTGTGTTGTGGTTCCTACAAAATGTGGATGTGGTTGAGTTGTCGTTAGTAGTTGCGATGTGGTTGCGACGATGTAATGACGCCGCTCACGAGTGCAGACAGACAGTTCGACACCGGTTTTCGTTGTCGAGCGCAGTGTCGGTGCGTCGAAGCAGCGTTGTGTCTGCGATGTGGTCGGTATCACCCACGTTGTCGATAATGACGGCAAAATGTGGTCCGTGTTAATTCTACTATTCATTTTCAATACAAAATTGCGCCCGCCGACGTGGTGTCGTTGTGGTTGTGGTTGTGGTTGTGGTGTGGTTGTGGTACGTGAAAGAAGATTTACCGCAAACGTTTTTTTAATAAAAATAAAACAACAAATAATTAAGAAAACTGTTTTCAGATATTTACCACAGTTAATAGATACATCATTATGTAATCATGTAATTTAACATTATAATAATTCCTACCTATAATCAACATTGTAAGTTACCTTTTGCATTATATTGTCTTCTATTTACGCGAATAGTATTCATTGAAATTAAACTGCTATATACGGATTTTAACGCGTTGTTTATTTGACACTTTATTACAAAATTTTGAAAATTGTTACACTACTACTACTATTAAACTTTACTAATTTTTAAGCTAATTAAATTATTATTAAACTATTTAGATTTAATTTATTTTTACACTTTCCCCGACGTTTCGGTTGCTTTTCAGCAGCCATGGTCACGGGGAGACTGACCTTTACCAGTTTACCTTTTGCAGTTTAATTTGATGATTGTTTTTGCTATTGTATTTTAAGGGGTTTTATCTATTATTTCACTAATATATAAAACCCTTTATAACAATATAGATATGAAAAATACAATTACTTGGCCGCAAGTCGTAACGCTTATTATTATTTATTTTTTACTTATCAAATCTAGCTCATTAGTCTCGTGACATAATTAAAGAGCATACGATCAAGGGACCCTGGGTTTGATTACCAAGTTGAGCGATGGCTGTTACTAGACTATTTAGTTCGACAATTCTGAGTAGCAGCCCATGTATGTCCGCTAGAAAGTAATAAACTCATCCTCTGTTATATGACAATTATAAAACGACAGTAGAAATGTTTTATTATTATTTATGTTTAAGAAAAAAACTTCTGCATTAGGAATAAATCATATATCACGGGGGTCTTTATAAACATTTAAACAACGGACACAAAGAACAACCACACTCGGTTCAACTATTTGTGGATCACATAATTTTTTGTCCCGTGTGGGATTCGAATGCACAACAGTTGGCGCAGTGGTCGCGGCGAAGCGTCCACTTAAATCACTACGCCATCTGTGCAGTTTGTTTTTATTATATGGCAACTATAAAACAGCCGTTCAAAATGTGTCTGTAAACACTTCTGCTTACTGCTCCGGGGACACACAGAGAGGCGTGTTTCTATATACATTCATCTTATACTGCAGTGACGTCAGAGTCAGATGACAATCGGCTGATTGTGGTCCAATCAAACCCCTCGCCGTTGCTCAATTGACATCAATGCGTGATTTTAATTTGTTTCATTGATTGATGGCCAGTATTAGACATGGTATTGTACACGTATGAGGGTACTTTGATAACTCATCTATTAATTGTGTTTCATCTATTGCGCTGATGGTGTAGTGGTTTAAGTGATCGCCGCGGCCACTGCACCGAGTGTTATGTTTGATTATTGTCGAACAAAAATGAGTGTGAGCCGCAAATTGTTGTTACGAGTCTAGGTTAGTAGTCGAGGTAGTCGAGATAGTCGGCGGCCTCGATGGCGTAGTGGTAAGTGTAACCGACTGTACTGTATACCGACTGAGGTATATGTATGTTTATCCATTGTTTAGTGCTCATAGTACAAGCTCTGCTTAGTTTGGGCTAGATGGTGTTGTGTGTATGTGATAGCATATTATTAATATTAGGTGTTCTTTCTATCTGTTGTTTGCGTGTTTGTAAAGACCCCGCGACACAGGACTTGTTCTTAGCAAGAATAGACATCAAATTGCATTATTTGATAACGTTCATCATTGAGGACTTTCCTTAAAACAATTTTATTACTCACGGATCTTTAGTATGTACCTTATTTTGATGTATTTCATAGGTTCAGCCAGCGTAAGGTATATACATAATAATATGTAAGCGTCCGAAAATCTTATTTAAGGCAACGTACGTGAATCGAAACCTAAAGCTCAAAACCATTGCATCGACTGTGCATTCAATCCTTACTATCTTTATTAATATTATAAAATCAAGAGTAACTCTGTCTGTCTGTATGTAGAGACTAAACCACTCAACTGATTTGGATGAAATTTGGTACAAAGATAGTTTAAAACCTGGGTAAGGACATAGGCTACTATTTATTGATACAGGTACCACGCGGGCGGAGTGCGGGCGGGTGAAAGCTAGTAAACAATGAATATTTGTAGAATATAGACTACAGACTTGACCAAACTGAATCCCCTTTTCTTACCGCGACGCAAGTATGCCATTAAACAAATAAACCAATTTGCCACACAAACGCAAGAGCCAACACAAACATTGGGCCTAAACACAAACGGATTACGACATGAAAAAATCGACGCCTCTCCTTACACTTTTTGTCCAATGTTTTGACACTTTAATACCGAGAAAAACGCACCAAAAAGTGTCACTGTGGCAGCTGTTGACAGAGACTAAAATAGAACGGTTATTTTTTGTTTGTTACAAAGATTGCATGATCCTGTACTTGGGACATTCGAGAACTTTATGGGGTTTGTGTATCGGTATTTAAAGGGTGCTAAGTTGTGCGTTTAAATAATTTCATTCAAAATGGTTCTTATATCGGTAAAAGCTAATAGCGATAGCTTAGTAAGAGATTGTTGGCCGCCACATAGATGTGTCAAAGTCGATCCCAAGACACGCTTCTTTCACTTTTCCAAGTTATGTGTGTCTTCTTAATATTAGTAAGTAATTAGTCAGTAATATTTGGTATAATGGCTGCAACACCTTGTTGATACGAGTTGTAAAATACTGAAATTATATTTGATTGGCGATTTAAAAGAGTGGCCGTGAGTTTCTTGCAGGTATCTTCTCATATCAACCCCTTGCCTGAATCTAGCAACAGCTAACCCAATGTAGCTTCAGTAGCTTGTGTGTGTGATAGAATATTATTATTATTATTATTATATTATTATAGTAACTTAGTAACTCACAAATCTATATGTTTTGACGTTCATAAGTGTTACTTTGTGACCTAAATGAATAAATGATTTTTGTCTTTGACGTTGTGCGTACTAAATAATTATTGGAATCATCGTGATGAAACCTGAATATCAGGACTTTCTATGACGGTGTTATCCGAGAGCTGTGTAAGTCTGGCAAGCCGCACTGTCCCAGAACCTGGGCCGGTCAGTGGTTGTCTATAACCTTATACTAATACACCTGAGTGTACGTACGTTCGTACATTTACTGCTTCACCTTACTTTTTGTACCTTCTTTCTTTAGAAAAAACCTCACTTTACTGCAAATCGGCCGATCAGCCCTAATTACGCGATAAGATGGCGTCTTATTAACGTCAATTTTGATAAATTGTGTAACGTTAAATAACAGAAATGAGAAAATCCTGCGTGGTAAAGTCAGTCTTTGATTATTTTTATCACTAAATATATTCTTTACACACACTTACTTACGCTTCCGCCATATTTGGATGATAAAATTTACTAACGAGATGGTGTTCGTAAATTCGTAAGTCAATGGTATGCTTAGTATCAATTTAATCATATATCCTACAAATATTATAAATGTGAAACTTTCTGAGGATTGATGGATGTTTGTTACTCTTTCGCGCAAAAACTACTGAACCGATTGCGATGAAACTTGGTGTGCGGCATTTTATGCCGATATTCCCACGGCTTGAGGACTTACGCGGGTGAAACCGCAGGGCGCAACTAGTCTGTTAAATGACGCCACTACAAAGTCACATCATCTTAACGTCATATCATTTACTTATAGCTATAATTTACATTACAAATAATATGTGGAACGTTAATAAATATATGTAAATTACAAATGTTGAGTTAGAATACTTAATAATAGAAATGTATATAGAATATCATCTCTCTTGTTAAATGTCGAGGCGTACCGCAACTGGGCTTTACATACTTACGTATATAGGTAAAGCGAATGACATAACATAACCTCACTCTTGTATATTGCTAAGGTGGTATAATATCAGCCCAGTGCTGGGCGCGGGCTTCGTCTCAATATGAGAAGATTTAGTCCACCGCGCTGGCCCAGTGCGGTTGGCAGACTGCACATATATTAGAGAACATTATGTTGAACTCTCAGACATGCAGGTTTCCTCACAATGTTTTCCTTCACCGTTAAAGTGAGCGATAATTTACTATTTAATACGCACATAACTTCGAAAAGTCAGAGATGCGCGCTGGGATCGAACTCAAGACCTTTGCGTAGTAGTCCAACGGTCTCCCACTAGGTGACTAGGCTATCGCTCTCTTCGCTAAGATGGTAGGCAGTAGTAGTATTTGACTGCATGAAGGTCGTAGTGGTTTGAGTGGTCGTCTCGCCACTGTCACTGCTTGAAGAACTGTAGCACACAGGGCAAAACATTGTACGGTCCACGAATAGTTGTTCAGGGTCTGGGTGTTCTTTGTGTCCTGCGAGACAGTTTATATTGTAAGAGCAGGAGTAGACTTAGTAGTGGTTAGTGTAACCGACTGCCACGCCTGAGGTCGCGGGTTCGATTCCCGCATAAGTCAAACATTTATGTGCATGGACATAGATGTTTGTCTAGGTCTGGGTGTTTCAATGTATAATAATATGTAAGTATTTACAAAAAGAAAGTACCTATATATGTACCTATGTTTATCCATGGTCTACTAGTAAAGAACAAGCTCTGCTTAGTTTGGGCTAGATAGTGCTGTGTGTATGTGATAGATTATTATATTATTATTTATATAATTAATTACAAGACTGCGTAGCCTGCGCAGCGGTAGTGAACGCGACTGCTCTGTATGAGGAACTATGCTTAAAGTAGTGCAACAACAGCCTTTAAGCCTTAAAAAACATTTAATTGTAGAAATATAGATACACAAAAGTTGACTGCACGGATAGCGTAATGGTTTAAATATAGATACACAAAAGTTGACTGCACGGATAGCGTAATGGTTTAAATATGGATACACAAAAGTTGACTGCACGGATAGAGTAATGGTTTAAATATAGATACACAAAAGTTGACTGCACGGATAGCATATGAGCAGCGATAGCTCAGTGGGGAGACCTCAGACAGCAATGCAGAAGGTCTCGGGTTCGAACCCACGTCGCGCACCTCTGACTTTCGGAAGTTATATGACTTTTCGAAATTATGTGCGTATTGATTGATAATTATCGCCTGCTCCGTGCCTCGGAGAGCACGTTAAGTCGTTGGTCCCGGCTGCCATGAACATCTATGGCAGTCGTTATTGGGAAAGTCAGTACCCTCTAATATCCTGACACTGGTCTAGCCTTAGGGTATCGTTAGCCTTCGGGTTGCGGAGGTCAGGTGGCAGCCGCTCCGTGTAAAAACTGATATCCAGTCAAATCCGGTTAGACCAGAAAAGCCGACCCCAAGTGACTTGGGAATAATAAAGGCTAAGAGAGAAGAAGACACAAAAGTTGACTGCACGGATAGCGTAATGGTTTTGATTATCTATGGCTTGATAGATTTTACTTATAGTGCTGTACAAAATTAACATTTATATAACATTTCTAAACAATTAAACAATTACAATGCTGATGTAACGAAAATTAATTACAATTAAGAAGTTTAAGGCACCGATTGAAACCATTGATTGGAAAGCGTGTTAATATATTTAGATGGATGTGTGTTAAATAAGTCAAGTTCAGGGTAGTCAACCAGTGTCTTGGTAAGATTTGCTGATCTTACAAAAATATTAGTTGTCTCTATAGTTAGTGGTACCGTGAGGAACATTGGGGAGAATAGATGTTCTAACCGATCTGGTGGGCACTCTGAGGTGTAACATAGAAAGGAGGTAGGGCGAATCAATTTATCATATTACTCAATTTATTATATCATCTGCAACTTTTCTCCTCTCATATGGTGGTAGTAAGTGGCGTCTCTTACACCTATGTCCACTAAATATGTATGTATATAGTGGACATAGGTAGGTCTATATGTATGGTCCACTTATAGTTGTGCTGAGTCGGTGTGTTCTTTGTTTCCATTGTTTGAATGTTTGGTAAGTACCTACCCCGCGACACAGGATTTATACCTAGTGAAACAGTTGCCTTCAAAAATAAAGAAATAAAATTCGCTGTCGAAATAAAGATACACAAAATGTATTGCTTTCACTTTTGTAAAGTGTACTGCCAAGAAATAGAACTCTTCTTTTTAGCATTTATGCAGTGTCGCGGCGACTTCACAAACATACAATTAACGGACACAAAGAACATCCATACAGAACAATTACTCTTGCATCACACAAAGAAATTTCCCGTATGGGATTCGAACCAAAAACACTCAGCGTGGCGACAGTTTTCTGGCTACCCTTTGTTTATGTTGTTTGAAGAGTATAATCTGTGTTTCTTCAAGTCACAAGTGGACCTTCTAGCCAGGCGTGCTTCCTCGACAAAATTTTCGCTTAACAACAAGAAAAACTATATACGAAGCAAACCAATCTTGACAGAAAAATACACCTCTCCGCTACACAGATGGAAATTTGTAAATTTTCCTATTTAATCTCAATTTGAACAATTCTTTACAACTAACTAATAAGTTTTGCCTAAAATTTACCAGATATCAGATTACATACCAGAAATAGAAAAAATCTAATAGTAAAATCCTCTAATAGGCGTCAAGGAATTCCTCCGCATGGCACTGACTGACTGGCAACATTGCCACGTTGAATGGTGATGCTTATTCTTTCCGCGAAATAAAGATCAGCCTACAGGCTTTGGGAAAATACAGTTATGATATATAATAATACCAGTCCTGTATATAAACTGTCCCACTACTTGGCACGGGTCTTCTCAGTGTAAGAAGGGTTTTAGGCCATAGTCTGCCAAGCTGGCCCAGTGCGAGTTGAGACTTCACACATCTTTAGAAATGTCATGGAGAACTAACGGACATGCAGGTATCCTCACGATAGTTTTTTATTACCATTAAAGCGAGAGATAACTAACTATTTATTACGCACATCTCTTAGGTAGGTCGAAAAGTCCGAACATTAGGATCGATCTCAAACCTCTGCGTGGCAGTCCATTGGTTTCCTACTATAGTTGCTAGGTACCGTCGTGAATGTTTTTTTCCAAAAGAGACCACCGAAGTCCGTAATCCAAAACTGTGTCCAACAATGTCCGCGATACCAATACAATTGTCAAATCTGGGCCAAATGGGGTGGCAAGCAAAAATTATAAATTCCCACCCCGCGGGGGTGTTTAACGAAACAAGGCCCGACCCCGTGACCTTTTCTTTTTTTTTAAGCGACGTAAGCAGAAAAATCTTACTACCGCTCAACGTTACTCGAGTGGGTTAGGGATGAGATACGGTTTTCTATCGATAAATGAAACGGTTTCTTTTTTCTTTTACGGCAAGGTTTCTACACATATGTGTAAGTCGTCTGATTACCTATGATCGCTAGCAATACTAGGGATATCAGACGCGCGTCGCTGACCTCGTGAAAAAGGAGTATATAATGTATTAACGGTAAGCAATGGAAAATTACGATGACGAGAAAGTTTTATCAGTTCATATACCTACCTACCATGTCAACTTTGAGAACTTACAGTAGTATTGATGGCTTAAGTTTATAATTGAATTGATATGAAAATCCTACTAAAAAAAAAACCGACCCACCAACTACAGTTAAAGCCCACATGTAGAACTGCCGACTGAAAACGTCATTTGTGTCCGTTATAAGTGCAACACAAGCATTACCCTACATCGTTTAAAAACATATACAAAAAGAAGGGAAACGTGACGTTCAGTTGCTGTTTTCAAGGTATTATCGTTACATTATCGACATAAACACCGCCCATCCCTACGCGTTCACCTGTAGGTATAATTTGAAGGGCCCTAGAGTGCAGCGCTCTCCAGTACGCGACCCCTTTACACCGTGTCACCTCTCTATTCTCCGCGCACCTCTAGTGAACGCCGTTTAGTTCATACACTCCGTTTAAACTCTATTTTACGTTTTTTATTCGCTTTTGACACTTTACACCATGCTAAGGATAGCTTAAACGTACCGTTTTCTTGCGCTCTGGAGCGAGTTGAGTGCCAAAGCAAGGGGCACATCCTTAAGTCTATATTTCATTACTTTTATGTAATCTTTTTCTTGTGTAGGTAAAGTAGAGGTAAAGGAGATACTTAATACTGTCTTACGTTCCTCAAAGATACTCGTGTAGACAAAGATTAAAATCATAGGTAAACGGATGTGCTCTCACCATTTTGAGATCACACGAAAAAGTGACCACACTAAGAATAGTGTGTTTTACGTGAAATAGAGACAGATAGTGTAACATTTTTAATATGAGTGAGCGAGTACCTAACTAATATTATAAATGTATGGTAGTGTAGTTCGTTTGTTACGCTTTTACGCTTGACCGATGGTCATGAAATTTCGCATACACGTTGTCAGGGGTACAGAAAAGGAAGAAGAGTACTTTTCATCCAGAAAAAAGTTCTGTTGCCGAGGGAAAGCTAAAGTAGTACTAAATTTATAATTCAGTTGTCTTGTTAGCAATGGGTTTCAGATGACAACTTAACGTCAAGAAAGGTGACCATATATCAAACGTAGCGGCACATCTATGATTTAAATTTTAAATTTTAGACAGTACTAACGCCTAATTCTTGAGATTTGATTTTTGTTAGTATAAGTATCGCTGTACTAGAAACTCAACAATTTTTTAAAAATAAGCTTATTTATTTGTTTTTAGCAGGTTATTGGAAATAAACCTTAGTGGCAACAATTACATAGGCCTCCTACCGACAGGACACTTTTCCTCAAGAACCCTGAAAACAATACGCTCACGCCCACGCAGGATTAAGGAAACTAAATTCCTGCCCATAATATCCTGTGTCGCGAGGAATATTAAAAACATTTAAACAACGGATACAAAGAACACCCTGATTCGGAACAACTATTTGTCGATCACACTAATTCTTGTAAAACAACACACATTGTAATGGCCGTGGTGAGGCGACCACCTAAACCACTTCGCCATTCGTCAAGAAAACTGCCTTATACGGGAATCAAAACCGAGACTCGATCGACTCAAGCAGTAGCTAACCACGGGAGCACCGAGGCAATATATTCAAGCAGATGAATATCTGCAAGACCATTACCAAGTAACGGGCGTAATCAATTTTAAATATTTTCCTTCATGAACAGGTCTCAGACCACATGCAAGCATATCCCAGCGGGTTTATTGATTCGCATATTCAAAACCCGGCTCATTAAAATGAAAGATCGTTCATTAAATCAAAGGCAATTTCACCAGCGGCATTTAAAAAGTTTCACGTTGACATTTAAAGTGATATACATATAAAAATCAATAAAGGTTAATCGGACGCCATTTTGTGAATCACCAAATGGTTGCTCTCGTTTTTATCCGTTGAGTTTTCGAATTTTCGAAAGTATAAAGCGAGTTTATATACAAATAATCTCCTGCAGGCTGAATTTCTGTTTAAAACGCAAGCTTAACGGAGACAGGATAAAGTGCGTTTGTTACAAGCACACTCCTTTTTGCCTCACTGTCATAGTCTGATGGAAAGGCAATCCGACATGGGCGGAGAGAAAACAGGCGCAGGACCAGCCGATTTAAGAGAGGCACGAGCTACGAAAGTTCTTGGGTGTGCAGTACCGCCAATATCTTATCTCAGTCGGCCAAAAATGTGGTCAACCACCCTACGGTTGAGCGTCATTTGAACATCATGAAAGAACATGGTAGCTTACCCTTGCAATAATATTATGACATCACTGTCATAATATTATTATGACAGGATAAGGAGAGCAATGGTTACCCATTGCTCTCCTTATCCTGTAATATATTTACGTCATGCCATGTGTCAAGCTAAAAAAGTCAACCTTAGCGACAATTAGATCTCACAGAAACTTTATTAAAACTGGTAGACCACCTTCTTGGTCGACTGTACCATTGGGCATTTCTTTGACAAAATGACTAATAACTTCTTGCTCGCTGAAGTCGAAAATTGGACCCGAAACTTCATGCATAGCAATTTGCATTCACTACTGCTATGCCATCAAGATTTTCTATCATAAAATTCCCAGTAGCAGCGGAGAGTCTTGAAACTGTGACAACGACCACAATAGATTCCCCTGTTTACGTCGAAAAATACCATAGCTGGCAAAAAAATGCGTTGTAGTACATGTACACCTCTGCCAACCCCCAGAAAAGAGGCATAAAACTACATAATCAAATAACATCCTAAACCAGTTCCAACCATATTTCGAGCATCACGGAGCCACTAAACCGCCGATACGGCACTTTTCAGTTCATATTCCATTTAATATACGTGAATGTAGAATATCTCCGCCTATAAGCGTTTATTAGCTTCCACTTTGATATGGCATCTCGTAAAACTGTATTAAGTCTATAAAAGTCTCGTTATACTGAGATCAATAAATGCAGTGAACTGAGATTTTGGACGGCAGGATTCCGCCTTACGTGCGATATAACTGCGCCTTGTCTATAAAACATACATACTTACTTACAGTCACGTCTGTATATCTGTTATGGATTGGCAGAGGTGTACTTCAGTGCGTATGTACATTCAAATCAAAGATATCCTCTTCTTCGTTTTAAAAAGACACAATAGGATTAACTCCTGTGTCGCGTGGAACTTTACAAACATTTAAACAACGGACACAGAAGACCCGGATTATAGGGACCACTGAAATCACTGCGCCATCTGTAGAGTCAATTAGGTATTATACCCACCAGTCTTCAGCTTATTTAGAGTAAATGGTACCTACCTTTTATGAACAGTCGAAATGTATCCGAAAAGGCACGCTTGGCTGTTCATAGTTTTATGAACAGTCGAAATGTATCCAAAAAGACACGTTTGGCTGTTCATAGAGAACTATTAATGCCCACACTTATGTATGGAAGTGAAAGTTGGGTATGGCAAAAGAAGCATGAGAGCAGAATAAATGCTGTAGAAATGAGAGCGCTGAGAAGCATGTGTGGTGTGACTCTGAAAGATAGAATAAGGAATATTGTGATTAGAGAGAGATGCGGCATGAAAGTGGATATAGTGACAAGAATAGAAAAGGGTATGTTAAGCTGGTTTGGGCATGTAGAAAGAATGGACGAGGAAAGACTGACTAAGAAAGTTTATAAGGCTAGTGTAATGGAACAGTTGCAAGAGGAAGACCAGGCGAACGTTTCTCGATCAGATCGGAAGCGTTCTGGACAAAGGCCAGGTTAAGAGCACCTTGAATCGACGGGCGTGTATGAGGAATGTGATGAAAGTGAATAAAGCCAGAGAAGTGTGTCAGGATCGTTGCAATTGGAAATCCACAGTCTCTGCCCCTCTGGGAAACAGGTGTGAATCTATGTATGTATGTATGTATGTATGTATATATGGTACCTAGTTACCGTCCTAAAAGGTCTGATGAGAATATTTGTAATTCTTATAAATCTGCTAAATCGGTGGCACAGCAGTAGTGACGGTTACTGCTGTGCTTGAAGTCTTCAGTTCGATGCCCATGTTAATTCTGTCGATGAAATGTCCAAGAGCAGCACGGAGTCCGCTACTTCAAGCGACAATAAGCCACCCTAATATCTTTGTTTGCCACGTTATCGACCCAAAAGCACAATCTACCACAATCATAAGGTCTGCTACACGTGTTTTAACGATGACCACACCTTTTTGACACAGCACACAACTGAAACGATAACACACACTATTTTAAAGTAACACGAAATTTTCATGAGGTTTTCGCTAAATTACAAACGGCGGGCTTTAAGCTATAAAAGTTAACGCTCTGTCTTTCGTACTGGACATAAAATTGTCGTAAAACGTCGGGCGAAGCCAGGCGAGCTTACTAGCGAGATAGTATCGTGTACATGTGTGTGTTAGGACAATGTGCAGACTAAATACATGCGCTACTAAAATTCATTCCTTCGAATGATATACAGTTATTTCTTATATATACTAACTCCTGCTTAAGCAATAATTCTTGTGCCGCGGGTGGCTAGAGAAATATTCAAATAACGGACACAAAGAAACCCAGACTCGGAACAACTATTTGTGGAACACATAATCGCGTCGCGTCAATGTACAATTAGGTGCGCATCTTATCTGCGTCCGATTGGAATGAATCTTAACTAATATTATAAATGCGAATGTGACTGTTTGTTACGCTTACACGCCTTAACTACTCGACCCAACGTCATGAAATTTCGCATACACGTTGTCAGGGGTACAGAAAGGGACATAGGGTACTGTTCATCCAGAAAAAAAGTATTGTTCCTAATCAAAGAACAGACTCGGAACAATCATTTGTGGATAACACACATTTTGTCCCGTGTGGGCTTGAACCCGCAACACTCGGCGCAGTGGCAATTTACAGATCTATACAGTTAATATGAAAACACTTTTATACCTACTACACCATATTAACGTTTTACAGGAAATTAAACCGACATATATGTATATGACTGCACGGATGGCGTAGTTATTGAAGTGGTCGCCTCGCCACAGCCGCCGCGCCGAGTGTAGTGGGTTCGCTCCCCACACGGGACAAAAATTTGTGTGATCCGCAAATAGTTGTTCCGAGTCTGGGTGTCTTTGTGTCCGTTGTTTGAATGTTTGTAAAATCCCCCGCGACACAGGACCTAATCTTAGAGCGGGAGATGTCTTTGACAAAAATGTGGTAAAAACATCTTAAATAGTACAACATAGCCTGAATCGCGTACGACAGTACGGAACATCATAAATAGTGTACTAAAGAAGAACTATAAACATTTTATAAGCCATTTGATGCACGCACTCCCTCCGTTTATATTGTCTTGCTAAACACCTATGTATTCCCATATATGCGCACCTATTTCATAGAGATTGTGTACTTATATTACAGGGAGTTTGATTAACTAAACTTTTAGTGCCAAATTTTATTTCTTTTATCTATTAATATATTTGTTAATTGTCGTTTGTACATTTTTATGGGTATAAAGATTTATGAGTTTGACTAAATAGAGACTTGTAAATTAAGATAACTGTCTTATTAGCTTTGCGGGGGTGTATTCGATGCCCAGGATAGCTACTGATTATTTATGTAAAAGAAAACCAGCACGGATTCTAGATTTTCGAAATAGGACAATAGGATAGGCATTGTAATTAATTAATTAAAATAAAACGAGAAGACCTGACTCATTCGCTGTCTGACTCAACGACGTTCAGCCAGTACCCATAACCATGAGAAGGAATCAGGCTGTTCTCAGAACACTGGGTTTAATTAATTTCAAGGCGTAGGAAATAAAAAGAGGTTTTCGCTTTAAAATAATTATGAATATAATTTAGCATTTTATATTTTAATAACAACTTGAAATTTGGCATGTGTTAAATATTTTTTGTTATCCTCTCAGGATATGATAAAAAAACACTTATTACTTAACTAATGTCTACGCGATCTGGCTTAATTTCGTGGGCAAAAAGTAAGTACTTCATAAGGATCGCGGTTTATTTAAATTGCATGGTTTAACCTAATTTATAGCGGTAATAAGTATAATAAGTGTCCATCAGACTTCGGGTTCAAATCCCAGGTCGGGCATAATGTTACTGAGGTTTCCGTAAAGAAATTCCCAGAAACAACCATATCACGATGATCGGTTGAGCAGTTACGGCGTATAAACGTAACAAACAAAATCAAGTATTTTTAATACTAGTTAAGGCAAAGTACTTTATAAATTGAAATACATAGGCAAGAAGTCGGAAAACCCAATCGGTTCGTGATTACCGTGTACAGCGTTGAACGATGGTTTGCCAGTAATTAGTGGGCAATTGGAACAGATTACTATAATTATTGCGCTGACTGTACGCCCGAGATGCGTATATAGAAAAGCGCTACTTCAGAACGTCTCCACTGAACTGAATTAGCATTTCCTAAAAAGAAACACGCGTAAATGCTGCTCCAATACGTCTCAGAGGGTGATGTACTGCAGACCAGTAGGATTTCTAGGTTAATACGTATTTAGATATACTAGAAACCCTCAAAGTATTCGTCAAGCTTGCGTGACGTATTGGCCTAGGATTTCTAGTACTTAAATCACAAAATTGTCTTAGAATAGCTACCGCGATACGTCTCTCTATGCAGATATTGCTATCACACGCACACAGTATGTTATTGCGTATCTATCATCTATCTCGCTCTGCGCGCGCCGATCATCACTGCATTCACAACAAGTGAGATTTGTTTATATCCATAATTAGCGAGTGCAAAAAGATAACCTCAATTGTTGTAATGACAGGGGAATATCAGGAGGAAGGATGAGGTAATTTTGTTTGTTTGTGTAAATAAATTTGTTTGTAGCACTCGCCGGCCGCTGCCGCAGCACGCTCGATTCGCTCGCTCGGCTCGTGCGTTGTATGGTACCTAACCCACTATTTTCTTTTCTGGTACCTTTTTTCGTACTGTATTTGCTTTATTTGTCATGCTACATACCTAATTTATCTTGTGACCAGAAACTTACACAGTTAATTCTTACCTAGTCTTCCATTAGTATCAGTTTTACGTTGACGAACGGAATTAGGATAATACCTACTTTGCGGCGCGTTATAAAACTTAAAATCCTACTGCAGTACCTACATCACCCTCTGAGACGTATTGGAGCTGCATTTACGCGTGTTTATCGTTAGAAAATGCTAATTCAGTTCAGTGGAGACGTACTGAAGTAGCTTTTCTATATACGCGCCCGGGATACATGCACGTGTTTGTGACTTTATAACATTCAGCCTTACACTTGTGACCAGAATAGGGTAGGCAGTAATGTACAGACATGTTTTAAGTCCCATGTAATAGATTCTTTGGCTGTCTACACATAGTTCTAGACTCTGTGTTGTAACTAAGAATCCCAATAACATAAGCACGACTCGGGCATCGAACCTCTACCTCATGCACAGCAGTCGCGTTCATTCCCACCGCGCCACCGAAGCGTTAAAACAATAAACAATAATTAATTTTAAATTGCTATTAATTAACACTTGTTTTAACAATCAACTGTCACGCATACATTTAATAATCAAAATTAAACACACGCCGAGATCCTTATCGATATAATTTCTCGATAATTTTGCACGTTAATTATCCGATAATCGGTGGATAAGACATTTGTTACACTTGTTAATCTTAACTAACATTATAAAAATGGGAATGTGAGTTTGTTTGTTATGCTTTTACACGTTAACTACTCGACAGATCATCATGAAATTTTGCATACTCGGTCAGGGGTACAGAAAAGATTATAGGGTACCTTTCATAAAGAAAAAAAGGACTATTACTAACCTAACCTGATAACCTACATGTACGCGAGCGAAGCCGCGGCCAATATCTTATACACAAAATAAAATAAATCGAGTATTTTATTAGCGGAGACCATGATATGGGTTTTCAGCTTTATAATGTTAGTATAGATTAACCCTAACATTAAAATTAAAACAAAGCACACAATTTTCATCGTATGCGAGTATTGCACCCATACCTAATACTAATCGGTTTGACTATCACTGAGCAGCGATAGCTCAGTGGGGAGACCAACAGACTGCAATGCAGAGGGTCTCGGGTTCGAACCCACGTCGTGCACCTCTGACTATCGGAAGTTATATGACTTTTCGAAATTATGTGCGTATTGATTGACAATTATCGCCTGCTCCGTGCCTCTGACAGCACGTTAAGCCGTCGGTCCCGGCTGCCATGAACATCTATGGCAGTCGTTATTGGGAGAGTGTCGACACAAAAGATCCCACTGGGTCGAAGTATCGCTGGTCTGCACTGACTGGCCCCCACATAAGATACATACATACATCACTTTAACAACTCCACCATTGAACCGAACTTTATCAATCAATTAACTAGTGTTGTGTTATCATTAATCAAATAATAATCATGTAATTGTTTGCGAGGTTTATTGATTGTAAGACGACCGTGAGAACGTAAACACAACCATTATTGGGTTAACAGGTTAATTGAGCGATGATAACAGGACATACATACATACATCAGTAAAACATACTAGACTAGCGACCCGCCCAGGCTTGGCATGGGTAGTACAAAACCTTAACAAATATACACCTAAACCTTCCTCATTAATCACTCTGTCTATTGGTGAAAACTGCATGAAAATCCGTTTAGTAGTTTTTGAGTTTATCGCGAACAGACAGACAGGCAAACGCGGCGGAGGATTTGGTTTTATAATAATTATGTAGACTTTGCCCGCGAATTCGCTCGCGTTAATGATTATTAGATTCTGTTAAGATAGATTTTTTAGTAATCTTTACGTTATTCTGATGTATAAATAATAATACTGTAAAGTTTCATCACAATCCGTTCAGTAGTTTTTGCGTGAAAGAGTAACAAACATCCATCCATCCATCCATCCTCGCTAACTTTCACAATTACTATATGAGTGCCATAAACCTCTGATGTACATATTATGTACTATCGACTTGAGCGACGGATGACCACTCCTAAGGTTAAAATCGCATAGCAGGCCAACACTTGGTCGGGCGGAAGGCGGAGTCACTTAAAGTCAACATGTGCAAGCGAAAATTTTTCTGAAATGGTCAACCGTCGCTCAAGTCGATAGTACATCAGAGGTTTATGGCACTCATATTTCGTCTACTATGGTCTTATGTAAGAAGCGAACCTATGGCCATCAAGTACACAAAAATAAAAACATTGGTTAGCAGACCATAAATAATTAAAAACACTAAAAGCAACCTGTATATAAACTGTCCCACTGCTGGGCACGGGCCTCATCTCAGTGTGAGAAGGGTAAAGTTAGTCTACCACGCTGGCCCAGTGTCGATTGGCAGACTTTGAAAAACATTCTCGCACAAGACTTAATTCCTGTGTCACGGGGGACTTTACAAAAATTCAAACAACGGACACAGAACACCCAGACTCGGAACAACTATTTGTGGAGCACACAATGTTTTTCCAGTGTGGGGATTAAGCGCACGACATTTGGCGCAGTGGCAGGTTTCCTCACGATGTTTTTTCCTTCGCCGTTAAAGCGATAATTAAATATTGAATGCACATAACTTTAAAAATTCAGAGACGCCTGTTTTCGATTCGATCTTGAGACCTCTGCGAGGCAGTCCAACGGTTTTCTACCAGGCTCTATCTGCTTTATGTACCACCTTTCTTATATAAAAGACGTATTTTGCTCCATGTATACATTGAACGCTATTGACAATTTCCTCAGAAACCCTGTTTTTTTATATTAACGTAAGTGTTTTTGCTTGTAGCGGGTTAAAACTTTTTCGATGCTTTTAACAGAAAATGAGGTAATGTTTAAACTTCCTAAATACTAATGGGTGAAAGTTTATAATGTCTTATGGCTTAGTGAGGTAAAGCGCTCATTTCTGCGCGAATGTAGACAGTATGTGCTTGGGTCGGGCAAATTTTCTATATTTTAAATTCTAAAAGCAGCTTTTTGTAGTCGTCTAGTAAACAGTTATGGGTTAATAATAATAATATTCTATCACATACACACAACACCATCTAGCCCAGACTAAGCAGAGCTTGTACTATGGGTACTAGAAAATGGATAAACATACATATATATAGGTACATATACATTTTTTTAGTAAATACGTACATATTATATAGGAAAACACCAAGACCAAGACAAACATCCATGTTCATGCACACAAATGTTTGACTTGTGCGGGAATCGAACCCGCGACCTCAGGCGTGGCAGTCGGTACACTAACCACTACGCCATCGAGGCCACAAAGCCAAGGGTTCATTTCTTATATGCCATGAGCCTCTGCGTCATTATTACTTTTTACCTGTCAACTGTTTTTTTTTAGTTTACGCTAATGTTGTTCATTGAAATTAAACTACTATATACGGATTTACTATATAGATGAGGAATGTGATGAAAGTGAATGAAGCCAGAGAAGTGTGTCAGGATCGTAGCAAATGGAAATCCGTAGTCTCTGCCTACCCCTCTGGGAAACAGGCGTGAATCTATGTATGTATGTATGTATATACGGATTTTATCGCGTTGTTTATTTCACACTTTATTATATAATTATGAAACTATTATACTACTACTACTTTTAAACTTCACTAATGTTTAAGCTAATTTAAATATTAAACCTGTTTTATTTAAATTAACACTTTCCCCAACGTTTCGGTTGCTTTTCAGCAGCCATGGTCACGGGGAGACTCCCCGTCAATTCAATCATTTATCCATACTATTAGCAAAATTAAGTCTTTTTGTTTGATACTAATTTATATTACATACTGACGCTGTATTAGAATAATTCATAATCTCTTTCGAGAGGTATAAAAGTAAGTTTCTGTTAGTCACTAGACAGTTCAAAACTTACTAAAATAATTAATAGCAGGTTTATGATTTTTGCCCTCAAAAAGGATCAAAGCGACACTGGCCCGAACCCGTGGCGACTATTACCAAGTATATACAAGCCGAATGTAAATAAGTTCGGTTAGTTTCTTTTGATCCCAGCGCCCGAGGCGTCAGTCCCTATGCATTTAAATTATTACCCTTCACAAGTTGTATTAAATGAATTAGTTTTAACGTTTCTACGTGTGTCCTTTTCGCACTGTGTTTTCGGTAATGGCAGCGAAATTTTTTTATTTTTGTTTTAGGTGACATACAGGTACATACTAATAATTATAGATACGAATTAGATCAATAATACCAATAACAAGCTTCTACAGTTAGTTTGCAACATGATGGTAAAAATATACGCTAAACATTTATAACATTTTACATTGTTAATATTCTTTTGAATTTAGGTTCGTTGCTAGGAATACATTTTGTGTAGCGGGGTACTTACAGAGATTTAAAAAAACGGACACAAAGTACAACCATGATCAAAACAACTGGTCGTGTTCAAACCTACTACACTCGACATAGTGGGGGAAGTATGGCCACTTAAACCACAACACCATTCATGCCGTATACCTATCTATAATTTAAAGTAATTATCGTTGCCAGGTTTTTACAACATAGTTAAATATATAATTTAGTCACAGTTGATAAATACAATAATTAGGCAGTTTTAATTGATAAACTAAGGTTGGAAATATATTTAATGTGTACTTGCATAGGTTACACGCTTATATCCACGAAAGGATAAGCAGAGATGTAATACACAGTCCTATTTCGCTATGGCGAGGCCGTCTAGCGGACACAGTTTCAAACTCCGTACTGCTACTGAGAATCTCTTGACAGAAAAATCTTAATCACGTTGTCTGACTCAGAACTCGAACCTAAGACCTCATACACAGCAGTAGCATTCGCTAACACCCATGCAGTATTAAAATGCACTACTTCGTAAGTACGGCGTACTTGTTTTTCTTGGCTGCGTCTTTGGTATTGCCCAACCTCTCACCATTGGCAGTTAACATGGCGGATGAGGTCGGGCAAACTGCTACAGGATGTTTGTATCATTCAATAAACGATTCAAAAATCTAAGCATCCACTATTTGGCAGTTACACGTGCGCTTACGCTTACAACGTTAAACCAACTCGGTATTCGAAATTAGAATTATTTGAAAAACCCCATTACTGTTCAAAATTGAATTTCGAATGCACTAGGGATGTGGGTAACTGGATACCAGGCATAATGCATTTAGAGTATTTCGACTAGTACGGATTTACGCTTGAAACGAAATACCCTTTCTAATGGTATCGCACGTTGCAACACAACGTGTATTATTTTACAGGCCTGTATTTTATTAGGTAACACATCTCGATAGAATTTTCTTATGTTTAGGCTACCTATATGCGTTTATGTTGAAAAATTTTAACTATTTATACGGATAACATTAGTATTTAAATTAATTTTTTTACTACTATAAAATTGTTAGCTTTTGTCTGCAGCTTCACTCAGAGTCATTCCTTTTATCCGGAAAAAAGGTACTTTATGTCATTTTCTGTACTTCAGGCAACCTGTATGCGAATTTTCATGACGATTGGTCGAGTAGTTAGGGTGTGAAAGCGTAACAAAGAAACAAAGTCACATTCGCATTTATCAGTGTTAGTTTGGATTTATAATTTTAACAGCCACGGTCACAGGGTGATACTCTATTATTTTCTAAGGTCGATATTAAATTCTACATACAGAGCAATTTATTTTCAATCCAATCAACGTTTACTGTTATAAAGCCCTACGTTTGCTTTATAGTAAAATTCTATGGAAATCAACAGCGTCTTAGATCGATTTATTGAATCGGTCTAAAAAACCGAATATCGTACATCTTAGATTAACATGCCTAAAAGCTAGTACATCTAGTACATCCTATCCATAAATTAGGGCATGATTAAAATTACCAGCAAAAAATGTGTGACCCGAAAATAGTTTTTTTTACTCTGGGTGTTCTTTGTGTCCGTTGTATGAATGTTTGTCAAATCACCTACGAGTCCTGCGGCGCAGGTATTTGTCCAAGTGCGGTATGAAAGAGAGATATGATGCATAATTGATCCTCATAAATGTAATGGTGGACAAATCCGATTGACGTCACGCGCAAATGTTTATTTAATACAAACGTCTTCTATTTCTCTACAAGATAACATTCAATAATACTTAGTGTATAAAGTAATACATATATAGTCTCGCGCCTTTGCCCTCGAAGGATAAGCAGAGGCATTGAACACCCATATTTTACCAATCCCTAGGGACAACTAGTAAAATATGGGTGTTAAACCTCATTATGAGAATGAGGAGCGAGTCTATAGCCATCTACCGAACACTGGTACTCCGTGCTATCGCCAAGAATGTCTTGACAGACTGACCGACGTGAAATAGTGATGAGTGAGAGTGCCGGAGGCCCAATCACCCGCTTTCCCCTTTCCCGCTGCTTCGCCTTCCCACTTCCTTTTTCTCTTCTTCTTTTCCTAAAGGGTCGGCAACGTGGTAGTGATGCCTCTGGTATTGCAGGCGTCCATAGGCTACGGTGACCACTTACCATCAGGTGGGCCGTATGCTTGTCTGCCACCTTAGTTGTACAATAGGTCTAAATGTATTACCTATACGCCCAATTCTCCAATCGTTTTAGTACCTATGTACCGTCGTCAACTTAGTAGTATGTATGTATCTTATGTAGAGGCCAGTCAGTGCAGACCGGCGACACTTCGACCCAGTGGGATCTTTTGTGTCGACACACTCCCAATAACGACTGCCATAGAAGTTCATGGCAGCCGGGACCGACGGTTTAACGTGCTCTCCGAGGCACAGAGCAAGCGATAATTGTCAATCAATACGCACATAATTTCGACGCGACGTGGGTTCGAACCCGAGACCCTCTGCATTGCAGTCTGTTGGTCTCCCCACTGAGCTATCGCTGCTCTACAGCTCAGTAGTAACGTATTGTATGCGCACAAGTATATGACAAGAACCTACGGAACCCTAAAGTACCTACAGCCCTAATACCCTAAGGCCCCTAGTCTACCATAATATACTGTATGATGAATAAATAAATAGATAGATAGATAGATAATTCGGGATGCCTGCACCATGCGTCCTAAGGTAACAGGCGGAGAGTAGACGGGATGTCTAGGATGAGGATAGATAACTCACTGCCAGTCGAGCAGTTTCACACGACTGATCAAAGATGGCTAAAGGCGTCTTGGCCACGGTGCAGGGTTGGTAAGGTATTTAATCAACCTACCTAATACGAGCCAAACCAATTGCTGTATACCGAACACAGTTCCAAACACCGTGCTGTCACTAGTATTTCTTAACAACAACACTATGGTCGACTCGGTAATCGAACCAGTTACTTCCTGCTTGAGTCGCATTCACTACCGCTGTATGAAGTAAATAAAATAATAATATGATTGCAGTAGCCAACTAAGGAGCGCCAGACCTGTTTCTAGAAAAACAGGTTTGACGTCTAGGTTTACATGCGATAGCTAGCCACTTACCTACACATCCTGTCTTACTCAGGAATGTATCTTTAGCGTTAGCTTGAATGCGAATAGTCTGCGCCATTTTAATTTCTGTTCCTACCGTGTAAATTCGCGCTGTTTCCGTGGTCTTGAGGTCATGGGTTTTAAGTTCAAGCAGTGTTTTTGGAATTGTCTTACGTTTTACGCGAATTATACATATTGAAATGTATTTTTATTGCGACAATGCCTTACATTTAATGTGTCACGACATGCATAATTATGATATCCCAAGCCTCTATTGCGTGATGACTGATGACTAACATTATAGTGAGCTATGGATATAAGCTACTTCTAAAAGTCTACGTAACATGTTTTAAATCAGGTTAATATATAATTAATGAGAAGGTAGACGAAAGGTAGATGTAGTCTTTTATATTTCATTATTTTATAAAATACACGTCTCCCGTAATAGAAACAATTTCTGTGTCGCGGTGGACTTCACAAACATTCAAACAACGGACACAAAGAACAGTCAGACTTCGAATAATTTTTTGTACCGTATGTACTAGATCCAAATGACAACACTCGGCGCAGTGGCAATGGCTAGGCAACCACTTAAATTATTACGTCATCAGTGCATTTTTCCCTAGGAGGGGAAGGCAAAAACGTTAGTCATTGTGGTCGCTGTGATTTGATCATATTATAATAAAATGGCAATCGCTCCAACGGCTGGTTTATCACAATCTGCTTACTAACTTATATATCTAATCATATAAATAGCACTGATACTGCGAACGAACTGTCCTGCTGCTGAGCAGCGCGGATTACATATCATACACTAGCTGACCCGCGCAACGTCGTCTGCTTCATATAAGAGACTTTTCCCCGTTTATGTAACATTTTTCATTGTCGTAGCGTAATGTTATATAGCCTATAGCCTTCCTAGATAAATGGCCTGGCTATCTAACACTAAAATAATTTTTCAATTCGAACCAGGAGTTCCTGAGATTAGCGCGTTCAAACAAACGAACAAACAAACAAACTCTTCAGCTTTTAATATTAGTATAGATATCATCATGGAGAACTCTCAAGATGTTTTTCTTCACCGTTAAAGCAACTGGTAATTACCTATTTAATACGCATATACCTAACTTCGAAAAGCCAGGTGCGTGTTTTGTGATCGAACACAAGACTTTAGCGTGGAAATCCAACGGTCTTCAATATGTGACCGTTGGATAAGGTAAGTAGCAGTAGTATGATAGGCTAGTAAGCCTACTATACTACTGCCTTTTCCTACACATCTGAGCGAAATCCAAGGTTCAAGTGCAAAGCCGGGTTTGCCTAATGAATGGCATAATAAGTGGTTCCTGTAACCTAAGTTTCCTTGCAATACCTGGGATATGACTCACGCGACGCGAGCTCGTAAGGAAAAGGAATTCAAGATAGGATGAAGGTAATGGAATTCGCGGGACAGGTAGGTATGTGATTTGTCAGCCTCTATACAGATTTACTCAGCGAATCGCTGTAACAGCGTTACTGTTTAACGCCGGTTGCCTGTGATAATGGCAAGGAGAGCGAGGTATAGTAACCGAATTATGCAACCTCTATCACTCCGTATCATTCAGATGCGATCTTCAATTTATAGGGTAACACTAGATCAAAACATAATATAAAAAAAATTATAGACAGATTTCTTAACAGATAAACCTAATAACACCGGTATGCGACATGGGATTCAAATCCAGAGCCTCACAATTGGTGGCAAACTTATACTGTGGGACGAAAGTGGCGGTTTTTGTCATTAAAGATCTAGTCATATATATATATTTTAATAGTACCCACAAACATCATGCTCATTTTGTTTTAACTAACCTTCTGCCCATTATGCCCTTAAAACTACCCTATTATCAAATTTTATAATAATCAGATCAGCGATTTAACCATTGCATTCTAATGTAACAAACAGTGGATCATTCTTATGTTTATAATAAAGTAGTTAGTTAAAGTAGTTTTAACTCAAACTCAAACTTGTTTATTTGTGTGATTTTAGGTACAATAGTTCTTAAGCTATTACAATTTTATATGAATCTCCAAAATCTGCCTGGCGGCTTACACATTTTTATTGCAATGTCAGGTGTATCTATCTTATAATAACATTTAAACACAAATGACATGCATGGCAATATAATTATTATTGACAATAAATTACGATAAACAATTACAATAATGAAATTACTATAATAATAAATTACAATATTTAACAATAAATTCCAAATTGAACATCATAATGAAGAAATTTATAGATTCTGTTATGAAAATACCTTTTTACTGATCAATTATTATTATTATGCCAACTGGTAATATATACTCCACAATAAGAGTCTATGGGTACCTATATTTAAAATATTTGGACATTGAAGCTTATATTATACTTGTTTATATAGTAGTTTATATAATACTATTATAAATAAAATGAGAAAACTATAATATTTCTTTGATAATTTCTTACTTAGACTTCAGTCTTCGCAAACAATTGTAACTATTTAAATTACAAATAAATTAATAGTTTTAGGTATGGTATAGTGTCCTATTTTACATCAATTTGTTATATTTTATGCAAATAAAAATATGGAATATAATATAAAAAATATGGTACTTAATAAATGATCAAAAATAACAGAATTTAAATTATTAGTAAGTGTGTGAATGTATGGGACTTTGGGAGAAGGCTGAAACATGATTTTACTTTTTACAATAAAAATAGTAATGCAGCAGAGCAGAATAATAAATATTATTTAGTAATATTATTCAAAGGTGAATCAGCTTGAAATGCCAATCAATTGAATTATCTCTCTATTCTTGTTTCATAATAGATATGCAGCAACAATATTCAGATTATAAAGTGGCAATTTATACCTACATTACTTTATTTTTTATATATTAATATAAACCTCCATACAATATTTTGTTAAATTAAATAAATAATGATTATTATTTAATTTACCTAAATGTATTTAAGGTCAAACATATTTGCAAGTTTACGTAAATTCGAATTAAGAATGAATCTATCTTAGCCTGCAGTTTAACCTTTGACCAGCCAGAGAAAGCTAAAGCTAAAGCTAAAAGCAAGTAAATAAAAAAAAATGTCATGAATTCCATTTTCGAAATACTATTTTATGGTCTCGTTATGTACTTTATTACTTGTACTTATTATTCGTGACAACTGTAGAATAAAAAATTAAAACCGATAAAGTTGTCCCGAGCATAGCTCAGATTTTATATTTAGATAAAAAATATCACGCGAGCCTACATTGTTATCTATTTTTATCATGTTTTGAATGCAGGTATTGTAGGTACGTATTAGTACTATTTATAATTCATAGCTGGATAAAACGCGACCTTTTAGTGATTATAATGCTAAAGTTCAAATAAAAGTGGAAAAACCAAGAGTGCATAGATTATCGTAAGAAAAATGCTGTGCACCTACAATTGTGAATCAAAAACAAATCCTAATATCTTATCAACACACTTCTTACGCAAAGGCTAAGTCGCGGTATTGATAGCAGTAGAAATAAATAGAAAATATGATTTGTTTACTAACCTCCGAGTGTCGAAAACTCGTCGCAACAACAAAACAGTGAGTATGTTGTCGTAATCACCATCACTTCAAGATGATATACACGGATCGCACTGCAGTCATCAACAAAACCACATTTGGAAAGCGAATAAACAACATTCGTAAGTTGGTTAGAACCGGCACGGCACCGTATTGACCCGATCCTTTATGAAACCATGGGGTAAATATGCATTTTTTATTAACTTATATCGATTATAAGCGTTCCACGATTCGTACACGCCTGAACAACACCGTAACGGGAGTCCTTTAAAACGGGTTCTTTATGTAACAATATCACTCGCGAGCACCTCCGTAATTTCATTAATAACACCTAAAAATCGATCTCACAACAAGGCTCACGACAATTCAAACAGAAGACTGCGGCGGCGTGTTAAATTCATTATTTTACTACGTAACAGCCCAATAAAATACACCATGCCACGGTTTATAATATATAAACTTTTTTTTGTTACGACACGACAGATAGGTGTGAATTATTAGTACGCCGAGCAATTTTTCGTGTCATATTTCTTTATACAATGGTTGCAAACAATACAGTAGCGATAAAAACACGCACGACCCAAGCAACGCACGCTCGCGATGACACTAAACTCTGCATAGATGTCGCGCTTCTGACGGCCATTGTGGAAAATGGCGGCCGACGTCAGCCGTCAAACGACCGCAACCAAAACTACACTTTCCGACCTTGACATAAGTGAAGTAATTGATTATCATCTTTAGTAATTTCAACACTATTCGATCGTATAAGACGACTGAATGCAAAAGTCTCAAGTGGTCAGAACTTATGTAGAGTGAAACGTGCTTTTTGTTTATTCGAGTTATTAAAAATAATATTTTTGTCTCTTTTTGTTGAATGTGTATGTGATTTTGAAGGAAATTGTTTTAATGTACGTACGCTTGCGCGAATATAGGTACCTTTTAACTTTCATCATGTTTTCGTAAACAGATTGTTAAACTTATGCCATTTATAAACGATCATTTGAATTTATTGGTCAAGTTGCTTTTATGGACAAGTACCTACGCCTTCTCACCTGGCACACACATGTGTGTTATTAATTATTTAACTAAGATAAGGTACCTATTTGATAATACAGAATTATCCATTATGTGGTAGGATAAATGAAAAGTAAAGAAAGTAATTACGTGTAATTATCATAGAACTTTAAGTATTAGTATTTTGTTCTAAGGCAACTATTGTGATTGTCTACCTCTTTTTTCTTCTTATTATACATAAATACCTTTTCTTGCTACACATTCCCTCTTTCTGACTGATGGTCAACTGGTACCTGCTCCCAATTATACTTACCGGTATTTTATGGCCTACTTATTATCGATACTTCTATATAAGTAAATAGTTTGTTTATTTACACGAGCTAATCTTGGGAAAAAGAAGCACGTATGGCGCAGTTGCTTATGTGGTCGTCTCACCACTGTGTCTACAACGTGTGGGCCCGAATCTTATCCGACAAGAAAAATCTATGAGTCACAAATATTAGTTTTGTATCTGTGTGTTCTTTGTGTCCTTCAGCATTTGAAACAGCGGACCGTTTTAAAGTTCTCCGCGATAGAAGCGCTATTCCTAGTGCAGGAGTTGTATTTTAAAGATTATTAAGAAAAACGCGGGTGAAGCTGTTGTGTCAGCCAGTAATCTATACCATGATATGTATAACATGACCCTGCACTGGGCTATACAAGGCATGAACACTTTCTAAAGGTACAGCTACGCTATCTATTTCATCCTTAAACGCAATTTTTTTATCCGACCGATCACGAACACCGATGTTCAAAGCTTATAGTTACGACAATCTAAAACCGAAGCTATTTGATAAAGTTTACATAAACAATTAGTACTTATTTAAGCGGAACGAAGGCAAAGTTTTCTTTAGTCTACTTTTATTAAAAGAAAGTTGAGCTTTGGTGCTCAGAACGTCAAATGCACTGAGAAGAACAAAGAAACAACAAATTATGTTGAACTTTACACGTGATAGGTTTCATTCCTCGCCTCTGTACGGCGTTTCTGCAATAGTTGCCAAGTTGCACATACGAGTATACTGTAGCAAGTAATAATAAATGTTCTCCAGACTGAATTTCGGCCACGGTGGCCAGTCTTAACGGAGACTGGCCATCTGCGCAGGAGATATTATAGTGCACAAGTGTGTGCGCAAACACAAGGGCACTCTCTGTTCCCTAACTCTCATGATCCGATGGGACGGTAATCCGACACGACCGGAGAGAGATCGGGCGCAGGACCAACAGCTTTACGTGCTTTCTGAGGCACGGGGGTGTCTAACACCGCCAACTTCCTAAGTCCGGGCTGCTATTAAGGTTTCTTAATACACAAATACCCAATGACTTTTTGGTGGCCCGACCCGGGATTCGAAGCCGAGACCTCATGCACAGCAGTCGCATTCACTACCGCTGCGCCTCGGAGGCAGTTGGCAAGTAGCGATAGCTTAATGGAAGACCGATGAACTGCCACGAGCCAGAGGTCTTGAGTCTGATCCGTTAGTGCTTACCTCTGACTTTTCGAAGTTATGTGCGTATTAAGTAGCTAATTATCGCTCGAATTAACGATTGAGGCAAATATCTTAAGGAAACCCGCAAGTCTATGAGTTCTGAGTCTGAGTGTCCAGTCTGCCAACCCGCAGTAGGTCAGCACTGGGACAGCTTATAGCCCTGTAAATAAACGTATCATACGTATATCGGATAGACACATTTCGTCTCCTCTTTTGTTATCGTCTCTTACCTACTCATTACAAGAGCTAGACGCTATTGAGAATTTTCGAACAGAATAACCCAAAAACACGTTACCCAAATTGGTAAATCTTGGATTCAAATGAGTCGCACGTAAACTTATATTACAAAAACAATGAGGTAGCAAAAATGACGGGGTCCGCCAAACATTCGACAAATTCGGGCGATCCCTGTAATTTTATAATTGCTTTGTTATAATTATTAAAAGATTATACACTGGGTAATATAACAACACGATCAAACAGATTATATATTTTAACAATAAAAGTAAATATATGTAAATTTTTATTAATTATTGTGTATACCTAATTACCTATATCATATATTCAATAAAAGTAAAGAGTAATTCTGCCTGCTTGTCATCCCTCGGCACCGACTTTGAATACATAAAGTATAGAAATAAGAAGTATAGAACTACCCAGATAAATTAATAAAATATTTGAGATAACGCAAGCGAAGTACCGGTTAGAAGCTAGACATTTATAAACTGTCAAACTTCACTAATAAAAACAGATTGTCAAATTAAATGATAGTACTGCCATCTACGTTATAAAAACATCTACGTTATAAAAAAACAACTATCTAATTAGCTTCACGTGTTGTTTGGTAGATGTCGCTAATATTAGACAAGCTTTATGCTTGTATGATCAAATTGAAAACGGTTATAAAAATAAATCTGCCTTCTATATTATAAATTGGTAGACTTGCAAAATATTTATGACTGAATTCTTTTTATTACTGTTAAAAGAATTGCTTTTAACGCTCTCTAGTTTTATTTTGTGAGAGTTTTACCGTATAAAAGAAATTAAGGCTAGTACGGTAAGGTCGTCAATAAGTTCTAATAATATATACTAGATGGCAGTGTAAACATATCGTTGAACATTTGCTCAAAGTACAACATAGTTATTCAATAAATTTATGCCACTGCATAAAGTATATCTTTCATATAAATTATAGAGTACTGTATAAACATAAATAAGACCATTTTACTTTTTAATCGCGGTGTTTTTTATAAGCCGTAATTACTTTAAATGTCGATAAATCTACATATTGCTTGTAATAACGTAGGTATCTTTGCATAATAGAACATAGGTATTTTCACAATTGGGTCATCATTGCACTTACTTATAAAAATTGATAAGTAACCAATCCATTTTACATTTGCGATTCACCTACTAAGTAGGTAGTAAGTATCACTAAAATTGCTTTTTTGTTGTAAAGGAGTAATGCTTATTCAAACGTACGGAATATACCTATTTATATATTGCTACACACTATTAAAAAGTTGTGTCGACAATTTTGTTTAAGCTGCTTATTAATTTTTAAGCTAATTAAATTATTAAAACTATTTATATTTAAGTTTAGCTACTGCATCAGAGACTTAATCCAGCCGTCTATCGTAGCCGTACTGCCGTATATTATTATTATGTTTCTCTTATCACTGGTATTTTTCTAACATATTAGATTAGAAAGATACCCGGTCCTTTGGGAGGCTTGCGTGGAGACATGGGTCCAAGGTGAAGTTGCCCTTCGAGAGTTTTAACCCCAACTATCACAATAGAAAAAAGTTGACAATACCGAAGTCCTCTGGGATTAATAAGACAAGAGCCCACCTCTTGAGCACCACGCCACTTTTCAGATCTCAATGGAGGTAATGGAACCCCTTTGGCCTAGTGGAAAGCCTGTTCCTGAAGCTAAAATAAAAGATCTGAAGATCCTTTTGCACCTTATTCCGGAGCATTCGCATCACTTTTATGTTAAACTTGTGGGAGACAGTAGAATCAATGACGACTTGGAAGGATTTTCAGACGAACTTGAATTCGAGTTAGAGGAAGAAAATTAATTATTTAAACCGTAATAGGTACATCGGTAGCTTTTTGAAATACTTCGATTATTATATTTAATTAGTTTATAAAGGAAGATTTAAATAAAATATTATAATATATATTATAGATACTTTGTTATTTTTCCTACTTACTTTATAAACATATTCTATTAACAAAGAACCAACCCACACTAAAGCTTTATTGCAACAAGGAGCCAAAAAGCATTTTTTAAATAAAAACTACTTTTTCTTTAAATTTGACTAGACCTGATACTTAAATGCATAGAACGCATTGTCTTTTATTATTTTGTAGAATAACTCCATTATAATTACGGTCAGTTATGTTGCTTTACATTGTTTTATTAAAACCTTAATTTTCTCAAAACTGTCATTGTATGGACTGGTTCTGGTTTGTATAAGTAGGTCCAAATCTGGGCATCAGGGATGAGTGTTTGATAGACTAGTGTCATAAACTTTCATTATTGTTATTCGTATATTGGTTAAAAGAATTGTCACTCTTATCGACACAAGGAAATGTATTTATGTAACGTAATGTGTAATTATGAGGAAAATATTCAACAGAACGAGTAAATTGACGTCTGTATCTATTATTTATTTGAAAATATATATAAACGCTGTTTACTAATATTATAAATGCAAATGTGAGGTTGTTTTTTACGCATTCACGCCTTAACTGCTCGACCAATAAGTAGTTATAAAAGTTAGCATATACGGTATCAGGGTACAGAAATTCATCCAGAAGAAAGTGCTGTTCCTGAGCGAGCAACAGCAAAATGTTGTTACCTACTTTATTAATTGCCTAGAAGCCTTGCAGAGGTCAGCATGACGGGTCGGCTCGACCGAGGACCTAAGCCTCTAAAGAATAACCTTTTGTTAAACTCGTCGTCACTCTAAAGTTGCTATAGTGCGTGCAGATCTGCTACATCTCATATTCATCCCGTAGGCCTGTGTTTGGTCATTGCGACGATTCTAGAAGTAACTTCAAGAAACTTCGCAATGAGGATAAGTAAAGGGGACTAAAAGTTTGGTACAAGGTATAGCAATATCCGTACTGCTACCTTCGATTGGTAATTGATCGCAACAGAGGTCTCATCTCTGCGGTAGCCTTCCTTCTCTTACAGCTTCCTCTTTTGTATTACAAAAAGCAATTAAGCCATTTTCGGCAAGGTACAGCCTACTATCAGGGAATTTTGAATAAACTACACTATAGCCATGAGGCGACCACCATCTTAGGCTCTAAACTCTAAATTGCAGTTTAAATACAGTAAGTACGACTGCAATTAAACTGCAAACCAACCGCGCAGTCCAATTGCAGTCCATGTGCAGTCGGCGTGCAGTTTCAACAACTGCACGCTGACTGAGAGCTAGCTGCACGGTCGACGTGCACACCGACTGCAAACGGGCTGCACAGTTGGTTTGCAGTTTAATTGCAGTCGTACTTACTGTATTTAAACTGCAATTTTGCAGTAGGAGTGCAGTAGAAATGCAGTCAGTCTGTCTGAGCCTTAGTCTCCCCGTGATTATGGCAGCTAAAAAGTAACCGAAACGTTAGGGAAAGTGTAAATGTAAATACAAATACTTTATAGCCTAATTAGTTCAAGTAAATAATACTCCGCCTTACTATATAATAATATAGAGGTCTAGATTTAAAATAAATAAAAGATGGCCTAGGATGAAACAGCAGCGATATCCCAGCGGGAGACCGTTGGACTGCCACGCAGCGGTATCGAGTGCGAACCCAAGGCGCGCATCTCTGATTTTTGGAAGTTATGTGCGTATTAAATATTTAATAATCGCTCGCTTTAACTTTGAGGAAACCTGCATGTCTGAGAGTTTTCTATTATGTTCTCGATGATTCGTGAAGTTTGCCAACTCGCACTGGGCCAGCGAGGTGGACTATGTCCTCAGCCCTCTCAGCCCTGTACTACACCGTCCCACTGCTGTGGGACGGTGTAATACAGGGCTGGTATTATCATTTTATTATTATATAAGATGAAACGCAGTGTGTTACGCTTTCGCTGAAATCTGTAAGTTGGTGGTAAGTACTTGTCGTTTCTACCATCACCAAATAATTAGCAACTGCAGGCTCTGCCACTGTGACTGCATGGATGGCATAGTGGTTAGTGTGGTCCCCTCGCCACTGCCACTGCGCATATGTTGTGGGTTCAGTACCTACACAAGACAAAAAATTGTGTGATCCAAAAATAGTTGTATTATTATTATTATGTAGTTATTCGTTTAGGACACAACTGCAGGACACAAAGTAACACTGATTATAAACCTCAAAATATATATGATAATAAGTTTACTACGTTACTGAAGCTGCATTTACGTAAGTTGCTCAATTCAGGCAAAGGGAACATAAAAAGAAATGTGCAAGAAACTCTGGACTCCAGTAAACTTCAAATCTAGGTGTTCTGAGTGTCAGTTGTTTGAATGTGTGTAAAATCTCCTGCGACACAGGAATTATTCCTAGTGTGGGAGCATCATGAAATACGTACATAATTAAAGCATCACCAGTAACTCCATATAAGGCTAACAACTAATTCGATTGTGACGTAATTATAGAATACTAGCTTTAACAACATTTATGATTAGTGCTCCGCTCTCATGGCTCGTAGCGTGATATTATATAGCTTAAAACCTTCCTTAAGAATTGGGCTATCAATAGCACAAAGAATGTTTCAAATCGGACATGTAGTTCCAGAGATTATCGCGAGCAAACGAACTCTTCAGCTTTATCATGTCAGTAGTATAGATTTAATTATTTATAGAGTAAGCCCACACTCATATAACAAGGATAATGAATTAAATATGTCTATCCCTGTTAGCTGCACTGTATTTATTGATTGTTACATAGTTCAATTGTAGCAACAGTTAAACCATGTAGTCAAACTGTTACAAAATAATCGTCAAAGTTTATTTAAATTATTTAAAACAGTTAATATGTGCGGTCAAGCGATTTTGTTATCTGTAGTGCTTTTAATGACAGCGACATGGACTTTAGCAGGTTGGTTTAGTTTTTAATTTTAATATTGAAACCTCCTTTGTGATTTAATACTCATAATAATTATGGTCGAAAATAATAGTGTCTATCCATGTATTTTTTGTATTGTATGAGAATAAAAGTAACTTTTAAATTAAACTGCTATATACGGATTTTATCGCGTTGTTTATTTGAAACTTTATTACAAAATTTTGAAAATTGTTGCTCTACTACTACTATTAAACTGATTTAGAGTCTCCCCGTGACCATGGCTGCTGAAAAGCAACCGAAACGTCGGGGAAAGTGTAAAAATAAATTAAATCTAAATAGTTTTGATAATAATTTAATTAGCTTAAAAATTAATAAAGTTTAATAGTAGTAGTAGTGTAACAATTTTCAAAATTTTGTAATAACGTGTCAAATAAACAACGCGATAAAATCCGTATATAGCAGTTTAATTTCAATGAATAATATTCGCGTAAATAGAAGACAATATTATAACTTTTAAATGTTTGTGTGTATAAGCATAAATACATAGGTATAGACTCGACCTGTATATTTTTTAACACCACGAAAGCCATATAGTATTATTTTTTTATTTATATCGCCTTTCTTACATCTACATAGTAATTGACAGACATCCCTCGTGCTTATAATAGAATATTTATTGTTAGCGGTCACTGTTGTGTCATTCTCAAGTCACAGAAACACCTAGTTTGGGCGTTAGGGATTATTATATCAGTGTGACTGTAACCATCAATATAGTGTATCCTTCTCTTAAGGAAAAGGTTAATTACAGCAATCAATTTATTATAAATGCGAAGGTGAGTTTGATTGTTACACTGTCACGTCTTAACTACTGAAATGATCATCATGAAATACATATTGTTAGGGAACAGAAAAGAACAGAACAAGGGTACCTTTCATCTAGAAAAGAATACTGTTCTCGAGGTATAGAAAAGTGACATAACCGACACTGACGCAAGCGAAGCTGCGAGCAAAATGTAGTAAATTATAACACTAGTCTAGAATACTAGGGCTTAAAAAGAAAGTTGTTACTGAATCGTCGTTGAGAAGTAGCCGGAAGTGGAAAACATCTACAGTCAGCTATTGTTAGGTCCTACATAATAGGTGATAAGCCTATATCTGTTTACCAGACACATTTACAGTAGGTGTACCTATTGCTGAAAATAACCTTACAGAAAAACCAAATAATATTACGCCCGACCCAGTAGCTAAACTGAATTATACGCATTTAAACACATTTTTATGTCACGAAGCGATCGAAATAAACACAATTATACAAGATCCTAGAGTCACAAACGTACGTTTTTTAGCAAAACTGTAGATCTATCTACATTCAAAATCCGACACCTCAGGACGAACGGAATATGAAAAATATACCTAAAGTAAATAATATGAGATACACAAGATATGTCACTTTCTTAATAATGGACGTTGAAAATCTGATCCATATAATTTTTTTATTAATTCCTGTAGATAACAAAAGAGCTTACGTGAAAGAAATAGCTATCATTGGAACAATGATTGTGCTTTGATTGCTTTACAAGAGATTCTGCTGTAACGATTTTGTTTCGAAAACAATAAAGACATTTTGACAGTCAGTCTCCCCGTGACCATGACTGCTGAAAAGCAACCGAAACGTCGGGGAAAGTGTAAAATAAAATTAAATCTAAATAGTTTTAATAATAATTTAATTAGCTTAAAAGTTAGTAAAGTTTAATAGTAGTATAGTGTAACAGTTTTCAAAATTTTGTAATAAAGTGTCAAAAAGACATTTTGATTTGAGGGTTGTTTCAGAGTCTTCACTTTTCGTGCACTAGTAGCAAATCTGCTTTTTTTCTGTATCTTAACTTTAATATTATAAATGCGAACGTGAGTTTGTTTGTTTATTTATTTGTTACGGTTTTACGCCGTAACTACCCAACCGATCATCATGAAATTTCGTATACACGTAGGGAGCCTTTTTTCCAGAAAAAAAGTAATATTACTTATCTAAGCAGACCTAGATTTACGCGAGCAAAGCCGCGGGCAAATCTTCAATAAGTTTAGAATAGAAATAGATTGATTAACAAAAGCTTTTTTTCTGTATATAATAGTTGTCATATCATTCCTAAGAACGTTTTATCGCCTTTTGTTCTCTTAAAATAACATTACTCCGTTGTTAGCAAAGTTAGACTACGCATGGTATACTTTGAGACAGCCTAAAATGTTATTTTATGTGTTTGATGGTAATAATAATAATGTCCTCCAGACCGAATTTCGGACACTGCGGCCAGTCTTAACGGAGACTGGCCAACTACGCAGGAGATATTATAGTGCACAAGTATGTGCGAAAACATAAGTACACTCTCTGTTCCCTAACTCCCATGATCCAATGGGACGGTATACCGACACGACCGGAGAGAGATCAGGTTCAGGACCAAGGGCTTTACGTGCTTTCCGAGACACGGGGGCGTCTAACACCGCCAACTTCCTAACTCCGGGCTGCTATTGAGATTTCTTAACAGAAAAACACGAAAAATTTTTGTTGGCCCGACCCGGGATTCCAACCCGTGACCTCATGCACAGCAGTCGCATTCACTACCGCTGCGCAACGGAGTTAAAAATAGCATGAAGAAGCAGCCCACAACTTCGGCATTAATTTTCATTATAGGTTCTCATTTTGACACTAAATGCTACTAATATACCACTAGTATAGTATTATATACTTCACATATCTTCGAGAACATTATAGAAAACTATTGACGTGTATGTGAAGAAATCTCAGACATGCAGGTTTCCTCACGATATTTACCTTTATCGCTATCGCGATATTTAACTAGACGTAATATACACACACATAACTTCGAAAATTCACAGGTGCGCGCCTTGGGATCGAACTCGAGACTTCTGCGTAGCAATTCAATGGTCCATACTACTGTTCATTCTAGGTATTATGTAAATAAAAACAATTATGTTAATTGAACATCTACATGTTACACAGATAAGTCCTTCTAGGTCTTCGTGCACGGCTTTTAAACTATTTTAATTTAATTTTAATTATTTGGTAATAAATAAGTACAAAATACGAAGATAATGACAATAAGCCATAGGTGTGTGCCTTGGGACCGAAATCGACCTCTGCGTGGCCTTCCAACGGTCTCACATTTGGCTTTAATATACTAGACAGTTTAAAACTTACTAAATACAATAATAGATTTATTAGATTTATGAAACCTGCTCTCAAAAATGATCAAAGCGACACTGGCCCAAACCCGTGGCGATTATTACCAAACTAATAACTGGCAGTCCAACGTTTAGCCATTGTAAATTAGTTTCAATATTTGGAAATAAATAAATACAAAGATATTGAAAATACAACAATGATTAATGATTATTAAACACTATGACTGGAGCGGCCCGTGACGTAGATCAAGTTAGAAACCAACGTAACCGCAATCATGCCTACAACGGTGAATCATTTGCCAATCCTAGTGGGCATTGAAGCTATAAACGTGAAGTCACTATGTCAGGAATTCATTAACTTAAATTTATGACATTTATATTTTAAAAATGATAATAAATATCCTGTGGTCCTGAAGATGCCTCGCGCCGATTCCAAACACTAGACGACGCAAATTTTGTGTTCAAAGCGGAATACTGCATGTTCGATCACGCTCGGGTCCTAGGTCGTGGCTGTGTCTGTTTAGAAGAGATCGGTATTGTCAACCTATTTCTATTGCAATAGTTGGGGTGGGCAATCCGAGGGTGCGTGGCGGCTTCCCCTCTTCCCAATAATTTTATTAAGTACTATGATAATATGATTTCCTCCAAGTAATACCTAATTCGATTCAATAAATAAAATACTGCTTACCGTTACTTTAAGATGACCACTTAAAGCACAACGCCATCTATGCAATAATTTTCACTTGTAGGCATAGAGATAGATATTTAAGCATAGAGGCGTTATGCTATAAAATCATTATCAATGTAGTTTTACATATAATATATGACGCATGTATATTTATGGATGACGTAATATGGCATGCAGCAAATTTCCTATTGAAGTTAAGTCCAAGAGGAAAACAGTATTATTATAATATCGCACATTTAACTTTCTGTGCTAAAACCCAAAAGCCGGACAGACCAGTGAGTTTAGCCAGCCATTTGAGTAAAAAGGTCCCACAAAGTTAATTGTTTAATCAATACTAATTTTATAAAGCTGATGGGATTGTTTGTTTGGTTGAACGCGCTAATCTCAGGAACTGCTGGTTCCAATTGAAAAATCATCATATCGAGGAAGCCTATAAGCTATATAATAACATCACGCTACGACCAATACGAGCGAAGCATCTATGAAAATTGTTGCAAAATTGTTCTCTTATGTGATGCAGATGAAGATGCGCGGGTCAGCTAGTGTATACTAATATTATAAAGCTGATGAGTTTGTTTGTTTAGTTGAACGCGCTAATCTCAGGAACTACTGGTTCGAATTGAAAATTATTTTAGTGTTTGATAGCCCATTTATCGAGGGAGGCTATAAGCTATATAACATCACGCTACGACCAATAGGAGCGGAGCATCAATGAAAATTGTTGCAAAATCGGGGATATTTCTCTTATGTGACGCAGAACTTACTCGCCCAACTTAGGCGAGTAAGTTACTCTTAGTATAACTTGACAATATATTAGGGGATGACTGTGCGGGTCCGCTCGCTTGAGCTTGCTTTAGCAACCAATTCACGACAAATGTAAAAAGAATGTTGAATTTAGCCTAACAAAAGCTGAACTGGCCGGACACCGTCTAATTGTGCCAACAGAACCAAAAAGCCTGACTGTGTCAGCTTTTTCCAGACGTCTGGTAACGCTAAACACATAGACACCGTGTCGGTTACGAACAACCACGAATATTTTCTATTGTATCTGCTATATGGCATCCAATGTGTTAAATTACAATGTCTGTATTTTATTTTAATAGTACAAGTATAACAACCGGTACATCAAACACCCATCCCCATAGCCCACACGTATCAGAGTGCATTTGTAGCAATAGTCCTACGCCTGCTGCGGCTAGTGCCACCGTAGGTGTTACATGTTCCATCCCACTTTAGATTAAAACTTTAGAAGGGCCTCTTCACGTTGCAACCATGTCTCCGTGTAAGCCTCCCAAAGGGCCAGATATTTTTCTAATATGTTAGAAAAATATCTGTGATAAGAGAAACAAGTATACCAATTTATCTGATCACTGATTTTACAAACGCTCTGACGTCAGATCTTATGTCATTATGTCTATTTCTGCTAATTGACTCATCACTAAATTATATTAACATGCTATTTATTTACATGTACAAAAGCAACATTCGAAATGTATACTAATATTATAAAGCTGAAGAGTTTGTTTCTTTGGTTGGTTGAACGCGCTAATCTCAGGAGCTAATGGTTCGAATTGAAAAATTATTTTAGTGTTGGATAGCCCATTTAACGAGGAAGGCTATAGATTATATAACATCACGCTACGACCCACGGAGGCGGCGCAGTAATCATAAACGCAGGTGAAACCTCGGGCACATCTAGTATACAATAATGTTAACAAACCTAACTACTTTTCAGTAAAACGAAATAAAAAGAAATGGACATTAGAAGAAAATAAATAATTATTATTTTCTATTCTATTATTTTTACATGGCTACATGGCTCAACGGTAGTGAATGAGACCGCTGTGCATGAGTCTCGTAATAAGGTTTTCTGTTAAGAAATTTCAATGCCAGCCCGGAGTTTGGAAGTTGGCGGTGTTGGACACCCCCGTGCCTTGGAAAGCACGTAAAGCTGTTGGTTCTACGCCTGATCCCTCCCGGTCGTGTCGGATTGCCGTCCCATCGGACTATGAGATTTAGGGAACAGAGAGTGCTCTTGTGTTTGCGCACACATTTGTGCATTATAATGTCTTCTGCGAAGATGGCCAGTCTCCGTTAACATTGACCGCCGTGAGTGAAATTCGGTCTTGAGGTCTGAGGACTTTTATACTTTTATGCTATTTTTAACTGCCTACTCAGCTAGTTTTCTGCAGATTCTTTTTGTCACTATTATATATATTGGATTGCTACTCAGAGGACACGAGTTTGCGTAGTATTAGCCAGTCGTTAGCATCCCCAGGCGCGCATCTCTGACTTTCGAAGTTATGTGCGAAATAAATACTTCATTATCGCTTGCTTTATGGTGAAGGTAAACATTGTGAGGAAACCTGCATATCTGGTAGCTCTCCATAATGTTCTCGAAAATATGTGAAGTCACCCAACCCCCACTGGGCCAGCGTGTGGGCTACGGCCTAACTCTTCTCACACTGAGAAGAGGCCCGTGCTCAGCAGTAGGACAGTTTGATACATTTCTGATATTATTTTCTCCCACCCAACTTGTTTATTAACTACATATAAGTATTGCTAGAGACCGTCATTAAAGTATTTTTTTGTTTTCAGATGATGTCGAAATAAAGTTACGCTTAATTATACATAACAATTCAGTGAGTTGTGCTCAATCTCAACACAATCTAAAAGAATTCGAAACCACTATATTAGAATATGAATCGTTTGTGTTGAGAACTAACTTTGAAAAAAGTATTGACGACATCCAGTAAGTATTTATACATATATTTAGAATGTTTTCCAATGACAGGCTTTATCCCTAATTCACCCACCTGAAAAAATATTATAACCAAAGGCATTTGTTTGAATTTGTGTATTGTTTATGTTTTTCTTAAAAGCCCGTAACTGCCAATCGCCTCCCCGATCTCCTTCCATCGCACTATCAAAGCCTCTAATGCCGACTTAAAATTTTAAAATGATAGAATTGTAAAATTCTTGAAATTATAACTTCTGTGTAATCGTTAACAGTTTACCTCACACCTCGTTAGAGGGCGTTGTCAATTAAAGCTGAATCGCGCTATGGTTCCATTCACAGGCAGGGTGTATTAGGTCCCGAGAAATCCTAATCCTATCCTAACCAATATTATAAATGCGAATGTGAGTTTGTTTGTTTATTTGTTTGCTTGTTACGCTTTCACGCTTTAAATATTCGTCCCATCATCACGAAATTTCGCATACACGTCAGGAAACCAGAAAAGAACATAGGATAGGTACCCTATGTCCTTTTCTGTTCATGTTCTCTGTTCATCCAGAAGAAAGTGCTGTTTCAAACTTAACCTAACCTACATTTACGGGAGCGAAGACGCAGGCAAAATCAAGTTAGGTATTACATAATTTTGAAACTCTTAAGTGACCACTGCTAAACGCTGTTACTAGTTACTGAAACATAATCTTCGCTCCGCTCCAATATGCAATCCTGTGTGTGTGTCAGAAAACCTCCTTATGGTACACATTGGGTAACGCTAATATTCTGACAACCGGTGCATTGTGCCGTAGTGTTTGGCAGCGGTGGCGGGGGGATGGACGCTAGTCGCATACCCAGGCCGGAGGCCTTATCTTTAGGCCCGGCTCTCCCAGTACTGCTCTGTTTTAGAGTGGACATGGGAGAGCTCCATTGACGGGTTCGGCGTGCACTCTTCTCGTCACTCTGACGATTCTTCCCCTTTCTTTTTTTTAGCCCCCATTTTTTTGTACCCCCCTTTAATTTTGCCCCCCTTTTTGCTTTTGTTGTCCCTCCTTTCTTTTGAGTTTTGTCCCCGTTGTCACCGTCTAGAACACATTGTAACCCCGTATTGTGCAGTGTCGTGAATCACGTCTCTCGGCTGCTGATGGGACCGAGGGTCTTGGTTTCACCGCCCAGACTGCGAGGGAGTGGCTCTCTATAAAAATCAACCCGAATCTCAAGTTGCTGCTGCTCGGCGAGGAGATGCTAGCTGATGGGTAGTTCAGTCACTAGTGCGGCCCCCTCAGGGTGTCTGCAGTCCCTCTGTAGTATCAGGCTTGCCCGGGTCGACCTTTATTTCTCCCATACTCGTGGGTCTTAATATAGATACCAATATAAAACCAACATTAAAAAATACGACGGCATTAGCCACTAATATCAGGTCGCGCACACTTACTGTTGCACGATCAGAAGAAGAAAATGTCAAAGTTCGGCAGTCGGGATCGCGCTCGCCTAGTACTGCGCGATCGGAGGAGAACGTGGAGATTGTACTCTCAGATGGCTCTGAAAAGAGTATGAGAACTGCTGGCACATACAGCCCAATCAGGACTGTCGGCAATCGTCCGCATCCAGGAGTGGAACGTTCGGGCACGGAATCGTCCTCGGGTGAAGAGAACGTGCCAGTACCTAAGATGCCGATTACTAAGAGAGGTCGCGGGCGCCCACCCACCCATGGGCGCTACGTTGGAGTAGGCAAGCTCAAGCCGAATTGGCAGCTCCCAAGAAGAGAGCCGAAGAGGCAGAGCGCGCCTCTGAGGAGGAAAAGATAGTCGCGATGGCTTTACGCCGAAAAATCCTCCCAGTCATCGGTTCCAACAGAAGCGGCAGAAAAAACTTCGGGTCAACTAAAGGAGCGACTAGACGGGGCCCTGGAAGGAATCCGCCTAGTCTCAAAACTGTCAAAAGAACTTAAGGGCACGAGTATAAAAACCCTCAAGGACTCTATGGCCACTGTGAAGGACGTCACGGAGGTACTATAACATAGTGCCAGCTCCGAAGAAATAAAAAAGTTGAGAGCCAGGAACGCCCGCCTATGAATGGAAGTGGACGACATGACGCGTCTCCTGGAAGAGATGTTTGCCAAACACAGAACAAAAAGTCGTGAGGAGGCAGATGCGGGCGATTCAGAGTAAGCCTCCTTGCGTCAGGAGCTGGCCGAATTTAGGCGGACCCTATCGGTCATAGAGGGACGAATACTCAGGCCCCCATTGGCAGCGGACCGCCGGAGTGCACAACAGCAGCAGGTGCATCAGCGTCCCCCGCCGCAATTAACAACATACGCGGCAAAGGCGGCGATAAAGCGTGTGGCACCAATGAAACAAGGTGCTCCTCAAGTAGTCCCTCCACCAACCCAGATGGAGGGAAAGAAGAAGAGGATGAGCAGGTCTAAAAGCCAGGCTCCGCCTGTTCCATTCACTAACCAGACTCAACCGACGTCCGCTGCCCCAACAGAAAATGGACAGCAAAAAGTCGGCGCTAAAAAGAAGGCGGCAAAGAAGAGGCAGAAGGAAGCGCGTAATGCAAAGAAGGCCAAAAGGCGCCACTCGCCTCGTTTCACAGCAGTGGTTATTACGCTGCAACCGCCAGCACTGGAACGAGGCACAACATATGCGAAGATAATACGGAAGGCGCGCTCCGTGATCGATCCCAGTGCACTGGGAATCACGACAGGTCTGCGGTGCTAAACTACCCAGACTGGGGCCCGCCTCATCGAAGTGCCTGGAGTTGCTAGTGGTAACTAGGCCGATAGCCTGGCGGATGGCCTCCGCAAAATCTTACCGGAGGAGGACGTCAGAGTGTCCAGGCCGCAGATGCGCACAGCTGTGTATTGTGGGCCTGGACGACTCCATCACAGTGGAGAAGGTAATAGCAGCCGTCGCTAAGGTCGGGGAATGTGTTCCCGATCAAGTCCGGTGACATTCGCCCGGGCCGCACCGGCATGAGAACAGCAGTCGTCAGCTGTCCCGTAGCGACAGCAAAGAAATTGGCCGACGGCGGCAGAGTGTTAATAGGTTGGGTGTCGGCGCGGGTCAAGCTCCTTGACCTTATCATTGACCATATCCTTGGTTATGTGAGACTCTCCGCCCCTGAAGGGGGTCGGTATACACACTAAAAACCTGGGGTGAGCAGTCCCTCCGCCGACGGAGTGGGGCGGGATGGGGTCGCGTTAGCAATCACCATTCCGCCCCGGCGGTTGGCCCCGCTGATGGTGACCGGGCCTCAGCACCTGTGGAGGGAAGGCTTTGCTCACCAAGGCCATCCCCCAGACGCGTAGGGCCGTGCAAGCCGGTAGAGAGTCCCCCGACTCTGTACCAGTGACCCCACTATACAGGAGCGAAAAGGCGGGCAAATCGCCTCCTTCTCGCTCCCGCCCGTCAGCGTCAGCGAGGAGGTTGTTCTCCCTGACCTCTCCGCGGTCTCCTTCTGCGCCATGACAGCTTCGCAGAAGGAGACCACTGCCTGCCACGACCTCTCGCCGCCGAGCATGGCGTTGATCACGCTCGGCAGGGAGAGATCTCCGCCTATTATGGCCGAAAGCGTGTGCCACTGCGGCCCCCACGCGGCACACGCCTCCAGCGTGTGGAGCGCCGTGTCTTCCGGCGCCCCACACTCGTGGCAGGCCGGGGTCGCCTCCCGTCTCGCGACCTGGTGCAAATACTTTCCGAAGCATCCGTGCCCGGAAAGCACCTGCACCAGTCAGAAGGTCAGCGATCCGAATTGCCGCCCTATCCACCCCCGGAGGACCGGGTGAATGGCCTCCACCGTCCACTGGCCCGGGGCCGGTGGAGCCAGGTCCTCCGTCCACCGCCTCAATAGGGCGGCCCGCGCCTGTCGCCGCATGCGTGCGACCCTAGAGGTGGCTCTTTCTAAGTCCGAGGCCATCTTCTTTCATGGTCCTCGGAACCGGTCACCTCCAGGGGCCCACATCATGGTAGGAGGGGTCCGCATCCACGTCGGGTCGACTCTCAAGTATTTGGGACTCGTACTCGACAGCCGGTGGAACTTTGCTGCACACTTTCGGGGTTTGGCCCCCAGTTTTCTGGGCGTTGCAGGCGCGTTAGCGCGCTTGCTGCCCAACTTAGGGGGGCCAAATGCCTCCTGCCGGAGGCTCTAAATGGGAGGAACGACTTGTCAATCCCAGCGCAGGGCACGTCACAATCGTGGCGGTAAGACCCGTACTTAGAGAGTGGCTGGAGAGGCGTCATGGCGCCCTCACGTTTCGTCTGACGCCTGTGCTGACCGACTACGGTTGTTTTGGTAGGTACCTGTGTCGAATAGGCAAACAGGAGATGATGAGACCGGTTGTCATCACTGCGGCGACTGCCGCGTCGTTGTGGAAGACACGGCGTTGCATTGGTAGGTTGCCCTGCATGGGCCACGCAACGCCGTGTCATGCACGCGGCAGTCGGTAGGGTCGTCTTCTCGCTCGAGGCTATGTCTCTTTCCATGGTTTCGAGCGAGAGGTCCTCCAATTGTGTGTGTCAATTTTGATTGTGTGTTTGTGAATTCGTCTTTTGAATTTGTGTGATGGTTGAGTGGGACCCACCACATACATCGTCGGGTCAAACCTTTGACGGGGTCGCGATTTGAATGCGAGAGCGATCCTCGCGGCCCCGCCATAAAGGTGTGAAGAACACCGCGATGGTTTTAGTCGGTTCAGCCCAAATTGCCATCTTAAGGGTTGCCCGCCCCAAAACCAGCGATGGGGAATGCGAGGTACACATAATGCCGCGTAAAAAAAATACTACCTATACTAATATTATAAAGCTGAAGAGTTTGTTTGTTTGTTTGTTTGGTTGACCGCGCTAATCTCAGAAACTACTAGTTCCAATTGAAAAATTATTTCAGTGTTGGATAGTCCATTTATTGAGGAAGGCTATAGGGTATATAACATCACGCTACGACCAACAGGAACAGAGCATAAATGAAAAATGTTGCAAAAACGGGGAACTTTCTCTTATGTGAAGCAGACGATGTTGAGCGGGTCAGCTAGTTGGTTAATATTTCTCCGTTTCTTCGGTCTGCAGCCGCGCTCCGCTTCAATGGACAGACAGCCTAAGATCCATGTAAAGTAGTTTAAATTTAATGTATAACATTCGCGTGAATTTAAGACTATATTACTAGAATACCGGTGGGTCATATTGATTGCTAATATTTTATTTTATTTGTTGTTTACAGATGCTTTGAGTATGAAAACGAAGTTAACAGTTTTGTAAATAATATTACACACAACAGAAAAAATGTAAACGTAAGTAATGCTATATTTAATAAAATAATTAAGAGTCATTCGTTGCCAAACGGTCACGAGGATGCCTCGCGCTGAAGCGAAACACGTGTCGATGCATATTTTGTGTTCGAAGCGGAAAAGTGCAAGTTGGAGTACGCCCGGGTCCAACGTCGTGGCTGTTCCTAACCAGAGGAGTTCGGTACTGGCAATCTTTTTCTATTGCAATAGTTGGGCTGGCCGGGTGTGTGGCAGGTTTCTCTCTTCCCGATAATTTTATTAGTAAGCAGTGCTAATGTTTGAGATGTGGTACACGGAGTAGTTTTCGTAGACTTTTGAAATGCTGGTCAGCTATTCGATATGTCAGCCAGCCCTAGCCCTTGATTAGAGTAGAGCGAAATTGTCTTTCGGCACGCTTGACGACACTATTATTTCAAGTAAATTCTACTTCCGTTTTATGTTATATCCTAACTATTATTATAAATGCGAATGTAAGTTTATTTGTTACGCTTTCACATCTTAGCTACTCGACTAATCATCGTGAAATTTCGCATACTCGTTGACAGGGGTACAGAAAAGAAACATAGGGTACGTTTCATGCGGAAAAAAGAGCTGTTTTGGAGAGATAGTAACATATTGACATAGTCTAGATTAACACAAGCGAAGCGAGTAATACATAGTATGCTATATAACATTAGGGAAGAGCCACTATAGTGGAGCAGCAATCATAAACGTGAGCAAAGTCACATGAAACACCTACTTTATAATATGATTTTTCAACTGCTTCTGTGGCGCAGCGGTACTGAATGCGACTGCTGTGCATGAGGTATCTGGATCAAATTCCGGGTCAGGCCAACAAAAAGTTATTGGATTTTTCTATTATTAATAAATCTCAATAGCAGCCCGGAGTTAGGAAGTTGGTGGTGTAAGACACCCTGTTCCTCTGAAAGCACGTAAAGCCGTTGGTCCTGTGCCTGATCTCTCTCGGGTCGTGTCGGATTACCCTCCCATCGGATCATGAGAGTTAGGGAACAGAGAGTGAACTTGTGTTTGCGCACATACTTCTGCACTATAATATCTGCTGCGCTGATGGCCAGTCTGTTCAGTTAAGATTGGCCGCCGTGACCGAAATGCGGGCTGAGTCACCCGCGTCCGTAGGAGAATACCCAGACATTCGTATCCCTACACGTGGTGGTGCTAATCAGGTGACAACGCCGGTGGTAGGCTGAAGCCGAGGCTGGTAACCACCCATCAGCGTATCTTGTATCTTATGTGAAGGCCAGTCAGTGCAGACCGGCGAAACTTCGACCCAGTGGGATCTTTTGTGTCGACACTCTCCCAATAACGACTGCCATAGATGTTCATGGCAGCCGGGACCGACCGCTTAACGTGGTCTCCGAGGCACGGAGCAGGAGATAATTGTCAATCAATACGCACATAATTTCGAAAAGTCATATAACTTCCGAAAGTCAGAGGTGATCAGCGTATCTTAATATCTTATCGTATGTGGGGGCCAGTCAGTGCAGACCGGCGACACTTCGACCCAGTGGAATCTTTTGTGTCGATACATACTCTCCCAATAACGACTGCCATAGATGTTCATGGCAGCCGAGTCCAAAGGCTTAACGTGCTCTCCGAGGCACGGATCAGGCGATAATAGTCAATCAATACGCACATAATTTTAAAAAGTCATATAACTTCCGAAAATCAGATGTGCGCGACGTGGGTTCGAACCTGAGACCCTCTGCATTGCAGTCTGTTGGTCTCCCCACTGAGCTATCGCTGCTCACCCATCAGCGTAAGTCGTGGCGCCAAGCGGCCTAGCCGTGTTACGACACGTGAGGCTGGTGTAGCCATTTGAGAGGAAGGGTCGGAATAGTTGCCTACTGTCAGCTGACCGGTTTGATATGGATTGTCTTTGCCGCATCGGAACATTAGTCTCGGAGGGTAGCTGGAGCCGTGGTACGGTGTACCGCTTTGGCCGACCGCAGGTAGTAAGTAACAAGCAAGCCACTTGTGAAAGGCTGCCCCGCCAACTGTCGAAAAATCCCGGGCTTACGCTATAGTGCCGGTTGGCAACCGGATAAGAGGGCCCCATGGATAAGCTCGGGGAGGACGGTTGACCCAGTGGTCTCCGGACTAATATTCCAAAGTTGTGGCGGAGATGACACATGGCTGAGGTAAAGCTGCGGAAGGCCTCATGCCACTACCGTCCTCTTACCTATTCACTCCTCCAATATCATAATGGCAAAAAAAAATAAGAGATGCGTTAAACAGAGGTTGCACTCCCTCTCACACAAAGTGCACCTCGCCAACATCCTAGGTCTGCACTCCAATCTCGTAGCAGTACACCATCATCTGGAGACTGAAAGACCAGCTCTCTTATGCCTCTCGGAGACGCAGATAGCATGTCCGTCGGACGTTGCGTACCTATCATAGCTAGGGCTCCCTGGAGCACAAATTTAAGGCACGCGCGGGCGTATGCTTGTACGTACGTGATGACATATGCTATCGGCGTCTCCGACGCCTTGAAGACCCCACTTTTTCCGTCTTATGGGTTCTCGTGGATACAGGACTAGAGAAGATTCTCTACGTCTGTGTCTACAGGTCGCACAGTGGAGATCAGGAGACAGCCAGGCTCACAGAGTACTTAAGTGAGGCGGCGGATACTGCTCAACAAAGGTACCCGACTGCCCAACTAGTGCTACTGGGGGATTTCAATGCCCACCACCAGGAGTAGCTTTTCCCGTACCAGTGCACTGACATGCTGGGATAGAAACCCGCAAGCTCGCTTTAGCGTTAAACCTCACCCAAATGGTCCAAGGCGCAACGAGGGTTCCAGATGTTGACGGTCAAAGAGCCAATTGCCTGGACCTTCTGCTGACAAATGACCCAGACCATTACTTCGTGTCGGTGACTGCACCTTTAGGTAGTTCCGACCACTGTCCGGTGAAAATTGTATCAGTCTACTCCCCGCCCGTTCAAGCCTCCAGTAGCTCCCGGCGGGTCTGGCGATACAAGTCGGCAGACTGGGATGAGATGCGGTCATTTTTTGCATCTTATCCTTGACAGCCTACTTGCTTCTCTTCGGGTGATCCTACAGCGTGCGCCGATGCTATCACTGATGTGTTACGTCAGAGAATGGAGTATTTTATGCCATTCTCTGACCTGAACATGTCAAACAAGGCTCAACCCTGGTTTGGGGCTGAATGTGGACGCGCTAAAGCGCTGAAGCACAAAGCTTACCTTGTTTGGGTTAACGCTCGAAATGGTAAGGCTAAGGATTTACCAGACAAGAAGAGAGCCTTTAACAAAGCTGCCAAGTCCTGCAAGAAAACTCTACGGAAAGCTCGATTTGACCACATACGCCGTGTAGGGAACAAACTAGCTTCTTACCCTGCGGGTAGTAAAGCGTTTTGGTCCTCGACAAAGTCAGTCGAATCGAATTTTGCCGCCCCTCACTGCCACCACTGCTGAAACCTCATGGATCTCTGGCTCACACTACTGAGGATAAGGCGAATTTATTCTGCTCTATCTTCGCAGAATCTTCGTGTCTGGAATCTGGAAGCATGACACCGCCGTGTCTAACAGCTTGCGAGAATCTCATGTCAGATATACGCATACGTCAAAACGAGGTCCGTAAAACGCTGCAGAATCTAGACGTGAACAAGGCCAGCGGTCCTGATGGTATTCCAGCCATAGTACTAAAGAGACCAGTGCACCTGAGTTGTCACCCGTGCTGACACGCCTGTATCGCCTCTCCCTGGCAATAGGACAAGTACCGAACTCTTGGAAGCTTGCTTATGAGCACCCCGTGCCAAAAAAGGCAGTCGAGCTGACCCTGCGAACTACAGACCCATATCAGTTACCTCCATACTCTGTAAGAGTATGGAGGTAACGTATACTAAACAACCGACTCTTGACATACCTAGAATCAAATAGTCTGCTCAGTGACCGGCAATACGGGTTTCGCCGAAACCGGTCTACAGGAGACCTTCTAGTGTATGCAACACATTTATGGAGCGAGGCCATCGAGAAACACGGCGAAGCATTGGCTGTTTCGCTTGATATCTCAAAGGCCTTCGATAGGGTCTGGCATGATAGCCTTATCAGCAAGCTTCCGTCCTTTGGCCTAGCCACTCGCCTCTGTGTTTGGATAGCAGATTTCCTGAAGAGCCGCTCGATTCGAGTAGTAAGTCAAAAGCAATCAATGCCGGGGTTCCACAGGGATCAGTACTCTCTGTAACTCTCTTTTTGCTACATATTAACGATCTACTGAAACCCGGTACGTTTGTGTATGCAGACGACAGCACGCTTGTAGAGAGTTACGTCTCCAGCGCCCTAGCTAGCTATCTGTGTTCTGGCCCTAGCCAGTTGAACACAGATACAGTTGCTCAGGGAAGCTATGATCGAGCGTGTGAACTTAACCTTGAAGGCAGTCTCCGATTGGGGTGATGCCAACATGGTTAAGTTCAATGCTTCTAAGACCCAGGCGTGTCTTTTTCCCGCTAAAAAGAGCCCATTTCAACTGGCTCCAACTTTCCGAGATGTATCCGTGCCGATAACTAATGACCTTGAGCTTCTGGGTATGTCATTGACTCCAACCCTTAACTTTGGCTCCTATATTGAGGCAAAGGCCCAACTAGCCGCCAAAAGCTGGGCATCCTCAGTAAGGTGAGGCAGTATTTCATGCCAGATCTAATTTGTACCAAGCACAGGTTCGATGGAGCACTGGAGCACTCCTGCATGGAGTACTGTTCTCACCTCTGGGATGGCTCTACAAAATATCAGCTGGAGGCTTTGGAGTCAATTGAGGGGAAGGCCAGGAGACTTATCGGCGATGAGCAACTGGTCAACACACGACTCCAAAGCTTGGAGCATCATCGTAAGGTTGCCAGTCTCTTGGTTTTCTATCGGATACATTTCGGAAAGTGTGCAGAGGAACTGCATTATTTGATCCTCCTTCCCCATTCTACAATCGGACGACCAGACAATCAGACCAGCGAAACAGGTACATGGTGGATATACCACACTTACGCACGAAGCGCTTTGCTTCCACTTTTATAATGCGTACCGCTAAGGAGTTGAATTCGCTAAGTCTGTGTTTCCCGATGAGTACAATCTGGGTGTCTTCAAGTCGTGAGTGAATAGGTATCTTCTAGGCAAGCGTGCTCTATCCTCGACTACATCTTCACTTAATATCAGGTGAGATCGCGGTCAAACGCAAGCCTACTAGAAAATTTTTTTTTTTTTAAATTAATAATTTGATTTTCCAACAGGTCTCAAAGGCTAAAAAGGAAATGGGCGTATTGTGGCATTGCAAATTCGTTCTGTTTCAACACGTGTTTAAACGAAAGCTTATAACTAATTGTTATATAAAAGTGCACGTGAGATTAAAAGGTAAGAAAAAGGCTCGTTTATTTAAAACAAGATGTCTGCTGCTCCGAATTACATTTTTTAAGAGAACTCTCGCTATGGGTATCTCATGTGTTGGTGGGTGTTTACAAACATTCAAACAACGGGCATAAAGGCACTCGGAGTAAGAACATTTATGTATTTATTTATCCCAAAATTACACATATCTTCACAGGTTTATACCTAATACTTAAGTGTCTAATACTTAGTATACATACATGTATCATTTACTTCTCAATCTAAGGAGAGGCTTGTACCCAGTAGTTTACATATTAATCTGTATCAAAACAAAGATGGTCATCATTTGATGGCGGGAAGACATAGCCTTTACTTTACCTTTACCCAAAGGAGAGCTAAAAACAGAGTGTTTTGGTCACCCTAGTTTTACCTTTGCCCAGCTGTGGGGCTTATACATTTTAATTTTACCTTTTTTAAGAAGACAAACCACACTAGGTATAATTTGGAGGTAGGTATAATTGAGGACTTTACGGACATTCAAACAACGGACACAAAGAACATCCAGACTCAGAACAACCATTTGTGGATCACACAAATGTTTGTGCTGTGTGGGATTCGAACCCACAATACTCGGCTCAGTGGTAGCGGCGAGGCGACCACTAAAACCACTACACCATCCGTACAGTTATAAAAAAGACAATATCTTATTTACAGAGGCCCCCCACACGTTACTAGTGAACCGTGTGATCCTGCCAACTATTAGAAACCCACTGGTGGGTCAAGATCAAATTGCCGATCATACTGCCATCTACAATTATATTGAAGGCGAAGAAGTGGACGTGTTCTGCGCTAACTTGAATGATACGTGTACTGACATTGGGTTAACATACGACTATGCGGCAAAACTAGATGGTAAGGTATAGGTCATATATACAGCGTGTAACGGAAAGTTGTGGACATCATTTAACACCGTAACGTATATATCCGAACAATAAACTAAGAGCGCTATTCCCAGATATAAATTTACTATTTTAAATTTTAATTTCATTATATACGCCGAAGAAAGCGTGGGCTTCACTAGTTCACAATTTTTAAAATCGGTTGATAAGTTTTAGATAAATCCTTACAAACAAACAAACAAAATCAAATAACACATCAATTTGATCACACCTGTACGTGTAACAGAGACGTGTGGTCAAATTTAAGTGGCACATAAATCTGCAGCTTGTACTATAAATTTATATTATAAAGCGTGCTGTATAATATAAATTTACTAGCTGATCCGGCAAACGTTGTTCTGTCATATCATTTTTTTCTAGCGGTATGAAATATACTTTACGACCTATTCTCATACCTACCAAATAAATATAAAAAGTTTCATAAAAATCGGTCATACCGTTTCGGAGGAGTGCGACCACAAACAGCGTGACACGAGATTTTTATATGTATATAAGTATATAGAAAATACAAGGTGTCGATTTGATCACCTATATATTGCCGATGTGCTGCTGACATAAGTATATATAGCATACCTTCCTTTCATATAAAAATGTATTTTAGAAAGTTTGACTGTCTGCCTGCTATATGCCCATTTCGCAAACACTAATGCATGAAATTGGGCGCGCTTTTCAATTGTTCATATTTGTAATTCTGGAGGACTAACTTAAAATCTGATGCACGTTTCATGTTGATACTCCGTCTGGAAGGCGAGTAATACGAAAGAAAATATAGATAAGTAACCTCATCCAGTCGCGGCGAAAGCTTTTTGTTCATATCTATGCTAATATCTTAAAACTGAAGAGTTTGTTTGTTTGGTTGAATGCGCTAACCTCAGGAAATACTGGTTCGAATTGAAAAATCTTTTAGTTTTGGATAGCTCATTTGTCGACGAAGGCTGTAGGCTATATAAGATCACGCTACGACCAATAGGAGGGCAGCATTTATAAAAATGTTGCAAACACGGGGAAAATTCTGGCGTAGTTGCGCAGGTCAGCTAGTTACTGCTGAAGTTTTTAACAGTTAAAATATCACAGCGCTTCATGCAACCTATCCTTACTAAACTTACTTACTTTGTTGGGTAAAGAGCAGCGATAGCTCAGTGGGGAGACCAACAGACTGCAATGCAGAGGGTCTCGGGTTCAAACCCACGTCGCGCACCTCTGACTTTCGAAAGTTGTATGACTTTTCAAAATTATGTGTGTATTGATTGACAATTATCGCCTGTTCCGTGCCTCGGAGAGCACGTTAAGCCGTCGGTCCGGGCTGCCATGAACATCTATGGCAGTCGTTATTGGGAGAGTGTCGACACAAAAGATCCCACTGGGTCGAAGTGTCGCCGGTCTGCACTGACTGGCCCCCACATAAGGTAAGATAAGATACTTTGTTGGGTCAGCGACCCAAAGTGGATCTTTGCCTGTGGCATTAAAGTACTGCCTACTTGGTGCCAAGTCAGACCAATCGGGCACAATCATGTCTTTCATTTAGTTTATCTTTCAAGCGGTAACTTGGGCGACCCACCGGACGACAGCCGGTGGGTTACCCGATCCTCTTCCATGTTTTTTATTTTAAAAGATAACTCCCGCTCTAGTAATAATTCATGTGTCTTTACAAATATTCAAACAATAGACACAAAGAACACCCAGACTCGGAAAAACCATTTGTGGACCGCACAAAGTTTTGTCCCGTGTGGGATTGGAACCCACAACACTCGGCACAGTGGCAGTGGCGAGGCGACCACTTAAACCACTACGCCATTTATGCATTCTTTCCGCATGTCCGCCAGCGAGGGTAAAGGTTAGCCTTAACATGCATCCTGTTTCTTTCTTATCGACAGACGTCTTCAATACTACAATGAAACAGCATTTTGGAGCCGGTTTGCGTATTAAACTGCAGGCTCAACACAACGGCAGCAGCGTCACTTGCAAATGCCACAATAGCGGCAACGAAGATGTTATTCAATTAACATTCGTGTTAAAACGATATTACGATAGTAAGTTTTCTTGATTTAATTCTTACTTTAAAAGAGAACATTATGCGCATACGCACAAAATGGCTGCCCAATAGAGGGGAAGTGGATTGGGCCCATGTGTGGAGTGTATTTGTGTATTAAAATAGATGTTGTATAAGTATTTAGAATATCGCATAGAATATCGAATATCGTGAGGAAACCTGTATATCTGACAGTTCTGCATAATGTTTTCGAAGATATGTGAAGTCTGCCAACCCGCACTGGGTTAGCATGGTGGACTATAGCCTTACCCTTCTCACACTGAGAAAAGGCCCGTGCCAAGTGTTGGACAGTTTAATATAAGGCTGATATTATATATTAAAAGAGAACATTCACTAGTTAAAATAACTGTGTCGCGACTTTACAAACATTCAAACAACGGAGATAAAAAACAGCCAATTTCAAAACAAATATTTGTGGATGTTTGTCCTGTGTTGGAATCGAACTGCAACACTCGGCACGGCGACACTAGCGAGAGGTCCACTGAAACCACTACGCCACTATATAATGTCTGAGGGAGTCAACTGAATAATAAATCACCTAAACTTAAAAAAAACGTAGGTACATCAATAAGTGTGTGTTTAAAAAGACCTTATGGCACATATTACAGCAAGTAGGTCATTAAACTAAATACATTTACCTACTGATAATTAATTCTAAATTATTAAAAACCTACGACACCTAGTGGGTATAATAACGGGCCACTGCTTACTCAACAAACACCTATTCAACATCGGCATCACCAACAGCGATGCTATTGCGCAATACTGGTCTTTTATTATCTTTCTGGACGGAGCTGGGGTGGCATAAGTAACCCAGCAACTTTTCGCGTCGGTCTCTTACACACAATGGCCCAATTGTGGGAAATGGTGGTTAAGTGCGGATAACACACGTCCAACTAACTATATAAGTAATTATTTTACCTTAATACTGTACAGTACTACAAACTGACAATACACATAAATTGTATACATATTTAGGGTAAAGATTTTTTTAAAGACATTTCCCGCATGCGGAGTAATTCATGTATCGCGGGAGATCTTACAAACATTCAAACAACGGGCTCAAAGGACATCCAGACTCAGAACAGCCTTTTGTGGGTAACACAATATTTTTGAACCACTGCCTGCAATTGCATTTGTACAATTTAATACAATAAAACGTCATAAAGACATTAAGAATGTTTAACTGAACCCACAACACTCGGCGCGGCGTTAGTGGCGAGGCGACCTTTTCTACGCCAGCCTTGCAGTCCTTTCTAATTATTACAACAATTAAACAACTATATATGGATTTAATCGCGTATCGCGGGGAAAGTGTAAAATTAAATCTAAAGAGTCTTTATAATTTAAATAGAAGAAAACAGTAACTAGTAAAAGTGTTTAACAATAGTAGTTTCGTTTCAAAATTATGTAATAATACCGTTTTATAAAAATAAACAACTCGATAAAATCCGTATAAAGTTTGTTTAATTTCCATGTATAACATTCGTGTAAACGTAAGACAATATTTTATTACAAATATGTTTTGTTTACATTACAGATATTGCTAACATTAAAATCAATGGCCTTATAGCGAGACCTTTATTTAAAAATTCAGATTCGTATAATACTCGCCATTATGATATAAATTATATAGGCCTAGGAACAGAAAATACCAATATTGTTGGCTATGTGTTAAAGGATGGTGTTCAGTTAGGTCACGTTATAAATAATTGCAAGACAGACCAATCAGGTAAGGACTCCACAGTATTTTAAATAAAATAAACAGAGCTTATAGGAGAGCTTTAACAATGATGAATAGATCAGGCTATATTCTGCCTGTTTTATAGGCATGCAAATATTAATAATTATATAAAACAATAAAAATATACGACCAAAATGGCAGCTATACCGCTTCGCCCGCCCCGCGGAGGGGTTTGCATCAATGCACTTCTAAATGTAAAAAATAGAAGGATAATGGTACCGATTTGTTTGGAGTCTCCAATAAAGAGCAACTACCTTCGTGATGCAGCGGTAGCGAATGCGACTGTTGTGCATTAAGTCTCGGGTTCGATTCCCAAACTGGGCAAAGTTTTATTAGGAGACCGTCGGACTACCACGCAGTGGTCTCGAGTTAAATCCCAAAACACGCGCCACTGATTTTCCATGTTATGTGCGTATTAAATACTTAATTGTCGCTCGCTTTAACAGTGAAGGCAACCATCGTGAGCAAACCTGCATGTCTGAGAGATCTCTATAATGTTCTAGAACGGTTACATATAGCCGAATATTGGCATTTATCAGTTGTACAAAATTGCTTGCCTGATAATAAATAATAATAATAATATATGTGAAGTTTGCTAACCCGCACAAGGCCAGCGTGGTGGACTTTGGCCTAACCCTTCTTACTCTGAAACGTAGCCCGTGCCCAGCTAGGGACGATTTATTTACAGAGTTGATATTATCCTAACTAATATTATACCCGCAAATGTGAGTTTGTTTATTTGTTTGTTTGTTACGCTTTCACGCCCTGAACTACGCGACCGATCATTATGAAATTTCGCATACACGTTGTCAGGGGTACAGAAAAGGACATAGGGTATCTATCATCCGAAAAAAAGTGCTGCTACCAACAAACTTACCACGGTGTGCCTGCTCGCTGTCTTGAGTGCGTACATTAGCGACCCACCCAGCAGTGCCCAACGCAGGCAAGGAATGCCTGCGGGCGACGACTCCTGGGTGACGCCCCGGCACGACAGAGGACGTCACTTCGACTTAATGGCTGACGGACGGGATATCCCCGTTCTCCTGCCCGCGGCCTTCACTATGCGCTGCCCAGGCCGCCGGCGGCGGCTTGGATGCGCATGGGTACTTTCCTCACGGATCCGCCCCGCCGCCTCCTTCCGCGAGATAATGTCCTCACAGAAAGATGCGACCGCTATCCAGTTCCTCTCGCTGTCGACCATGGCTTTGATCACGGCCGGCAGCGAGAGGTTAACACCTACAACGTCGATGAGTTCACGGCGCTGCACCGCCCAGGCGGAACAAGCCTCAAGCGTGTGCTGCGCCGTGTCCTCAATACACTTGCAGTGGTGGCAGAGGTGGGGACTCGGTTCCCTCCTTACGATCGTGTGCAGGTACTTGCCAAAATTCTTGTCTCCGCTAAAAAGTCCTACACTGGGCGGTCAAGGAGTCCACCCACACCGGTGCACCATAAAGCGCCATTGTCCGGACAACCCTCGTGTAGAGCCGCCGGCAACCAACGCTGGGCCCGCCCAAGTTAGGCAAGAGCCGCACAAGAGCCGACGCAGCGCCGAGAAGCCTCGGAGCGAGACGACTGAAGTGCTCGTTAAAGTGCCATGGCCCTTCCATTTCCAGGCCTAAATACCTCATATGGGCCTGGACTGGAACACGAACCGAGCCCACTACTATCGAGGCACCGCTAGGTGGGTTGCGACGGGGCCCATGAAAACCTCTGTTTACCAGCAAACCTAGCGCCTTGATACGCCCGACTACTTGGGAGACTCACAGGGTAGCCAGAGCGGCCGCCTTCTCGAAGTTACCCCCTCGGGCTGTGACGAGAGTATCGTCAGCACAGCTGATAACGTTCAGCCCGCGGGTAGGACACCCAGTAGGGCCCAGTCAAACCCGATGTCCCACAGGAGCAGACCAAGAACAGAGCCCTGAGGGACACCGCACGACTTCGAGAAGGACACACCTTCCTCTCAGGTAATCTGCCAAATGATCCAGGCACAAAGGCACTCCGTGATACCGGAGCGCTTCCCAGACACAGCTGAATGGCAGACTATTAAAAGCGTTGGCGATGTCTAAGGACACCGCCAACAGCACGCCACCACCGGTGACCGCCTACTCGGCCGCGGCCTTCAGGCACATAGCAGCCCTGACCGTCGAACGCCCCTGACGAAATCAAAACTAGGCATCCGACAAGTCGGTTCCAACCGTACTCAAATGCTGGACGATGCCGGTAGAGAGGATCTTTTCTAGCATCTTCCCCACCTCGTCCAGCAGGCCCATTGCCTGTAGGATGCGGCCGATTCTGGAGGCCGTCCCGGTTTGGCAAGCAGTACCAACTTTCCTCTTCCAATTTTACTCCTCTTTCAACTTTTATCCTTGACATAACCTAGACTAATGTGAGCGAAGCCGGCCCGGCAAAATCTAGTACCTATTATTATAATTATTAACTGCGAACCGTTCTTTTCAGAAACTAACAATACTTGGATGGATATTAGATTACGCCATAACCAGTCTTGTAGCCTAAATATTAATGTGCACATTTCTACTGCGACCATGTTGGAGAAGATTGCTATAAAAGTATCACAACTACCAGACAAATTTATAGGTAAAACATCCTAACTATTATCATAAATGCGTATGTGAGTTTGTTTGTTACGGTTTTACGCCTTACTTCTACTTCTTCTCGCCTTGCCAGGGGTATAGAGGACATAGAGTACCTTGCATCCAGAAAAAAATACTGTCCTTAAGTAAAGCCTTGGGCAAAATCTAGTACAAAAATAATAGCAAACATTTTATTTTATTTTCACAGATAACGCCGCTCTGGTTATGAGTTTTTCCAATTACAGTCCTGTTATGGAGATGTATGGATATAAACATAAACGATTGTTATATTATGAATACGAAGAGGATCAGAATGTCACACTGAATTGTTCTAAGCTGGTAAATTTTTATGGAGTAGTGACATGTATTGAATTCAATGGCACAGGTAAAGATCATATAATTAACAGATGACAAACATGTGCAATGAGCTGCAAAAAATTCATACCCATGTCAAAACTAAAATGGTATAAGCCGGTATTTGAGACCATCTAACGGAAATCGATACAAGAACTGTTAAGCCGTTTAGTTACATGTGTTACCTAAAATAAAAAAGTAGATTTCTTAATTACTCAATTTTGTTAAATTTACATGAAACTTTTGAATCTCTATTCAATGAACTTGAATTTCTCTCTATTCAATTTACTTATTTAAAAACAAAGAATAAGTAAGTAGGTAAGAATTACATTTCACTAGACGTGTACCGTCAATAACTAATATCGCCCCAATTATAAAACAACGCCATCTAGTTCATTCATATTCATTGTAATTCGAGTGTTCATAGAAATTTAGACGTTAAGGTAAGGTAAGGTATTCATGGAATATTATAGGCGACACTTACATTTAAATAAGTATTGTAAGAATTATCTTTAGTGTCTACTAGCTGTTACCCGCGACTTCGTCCGTGTGGATTTAACTAAAAAGTGTTTGTTCAGTTCGCAGAGTAAACGAAATCTTAAAATATTCTGACGCCTCGTATAGAAATACCTATGCTCAAATTAATGTGATTCTTCCACTTTATGAGTTGGTTTTATTTTATTATATTGGATGTATATATAATATATATTATTATTATTTTATAAATGATTCCCAATTTAAATCGGATGTTGTTTATTATTTCATAGGTTTTTCTTTTTTTTACCGCGGAACCAACTTTTGGTTTTTTCTTAATGTTTACGGTAAATATAGGAATATAATGAATTTGTGTATTAACATAATAATAAATTAGATATAATAATTAAAATTATTATTTACTTAACTATACTCTTCAATTGACGATATTCCTAAGCTTGCTACCTTGTTTTCTTTATTACATATAAATACGTAAATAAATATATTATAATATAAATAGTATATATCATTCCAATCCACCCAAAAGTTGTCTGTAAGATATTGCTGATATATGACAGTTATATATGTATATATAGTATATATACCATAGTTACCAATAATAGTACCTACATCAGCCGAACAATGCCGAAATACTACGAACGCGATTCGACTGCGTGTGTCAAGTGCATAGTTGTGTGCGTGTAGTGATTTTTCATTAATTTAATATATTTCTAACGCATATTTTATATAAGTATTAGGATTCGCTGCTCCTTCTATACATTACATATAAGCTTTAACTGTGCCACATTTAATACTCCTCCGACCGCGCAATTTTCGTAAAAAGGGGTACAACGTTTTTGCTTCACGTAATAATATATAGATCAGCAAATTTTAGACGACACTATCAGGTGATCTCCGTGAACCCGAAAATGACCTGACGAAATTTTGATAGTGATGTAATGGGTTTGTTTCGATGTTTAAATAATAAATAAATACAGATTTCCTTTTTATTTCGAAATTATAAATAAATATAGTTTAAAGAATTGTATTAATTGATATAATATTATTAAAGTAAATAAAAATATTTTTATCACGTAATGTAATATATCAGTAAGTATTCTATCTTCATACAAACGGTCGGAATGCGAGTCATATCTACGCGTCTCGAGTTCGGTAAACACTCAGTACACAATCTGTGATGAACGAACGGTGTGGTGGTTTTGTAAGCAGTGAGCGTGCGATTTGTGAATATTTGGTAAAAATAAGTACTTACATAATAATTCTGGCAAAGTGCTATTGTAAACAAAAGTATTTTTTATTAAACTTTTTATCCGAATGCGGATTTTTTTATACTATTAAATTTAACAATAAAACTTTTCTACATCTCAGTCGAGACGCAAATATTTTTCAGTCTCATATTTATAAGGGTGTGTTTTTATTAAATCTACTAATCAAAAAACACAAGATGATTTTTATTGAATACTTCCTATTTCATTCACAACGAATTTCATTATTTTCAAATAAAAAGTATAATATTTACAACCAATAAATTAGAAAGAAACCCAAGTAGGTAGATGAAATTCAAATACTGTAGACGGGCAGCCTTTTTGCGTGTTTACGTACCGCGCGGCTGTAGGTAATTATTTCAAAGTCAGGGCCGAGTTACAATACTGGTACCTAACATTACAGTGATTTTATCGAATGAAATATGGCAAAAGTAAATACAATTACATATTAAACTAATAAATAAATAAATGAAATATATAAAATCGTTATACAATTTAAAATAATTTGGTTTGATCCGGGGATAGGTTATATTTATTTATAAAGCGTAGCAATTATCTTTCTTTCTCTTTATATAATATATTTGTATATCGTTCCCCTGTACGTTTGTATATTAGTGAAATCCTGGACTGATATTGACTAATCATCATCATCTTGCCTTGGTCCCAATTTATTTGGGGTCGGCGCAGTATGTCCTTCTCTTCCATACTTCTCTGTCACCCGTCATCTGATCATTTACCCCTTTTCCTTTCATTTCCATCCTCACATAGTACATCCATATTTTCCTTGGTCTTCCTCTTCTCTCTTTTCGTCCCTTTACCCTCATATCCATCACTTGCTTACCTACATACGTATCATCTCTTCGCATAACATGTCCATACCAAGCCAAACGATTTCCTTTCACCTTCTCGTCTATGGACACCACTTTCAGACTACCTCTTACGTATTCATTCCTAATTCTGTCCATTTTCGTCACTCCACACATCCATCGTAACATTCTCATCTCTGCTACATGCAATCGTTTCTCATCCATCTTCTTAGTAGCCAAACACTCAGCTCCATACAGTACGAACGGCTTTATAACCGCCTTATACATGCGACTCTTTAATTTCAAAGGCAGTTTAGGATCGCATACTGTGCCCGAGATCTGCCGCCATTTCATTCATCCTGTGTGGATTCGTTGCCTAACATTTCGATCAATTTCGCCGTCATCTTGCAGGAGTGAACTGAGGTAGCGAAAGTCGGAGCATACTGGTAGAGGTATACCGCCGAATGTAACCGGTATAGGACTGGAGATACCGCCAAAGTCACAGAACATGTATTCCGTTTTGGTTCTGCTTATTCTAAGGCCTACATTCTCCAGTCTCTGCTGCCACTCCGCCAGCTTACTCTGCACCTCTTGTCCACTCTCTGCTACCAAAACGATGTCATCGGCAAATAGCATGCACCAGGGTGCCTCTTCCTGTATGTTCGATGTTATAGCATTCATAATTAACAGGAAGAAGTATGGGCTAAGAGCCGACCCTTGGTGCAAGCCTACCGCTAAATCGAATCTGGCTGTGATACCAGCTGCGGACCGGACTTGCGTACGGCATTCAGCGTACATGGCTGGAATCAACTTCAGGTACTTTTCAGGCACTCCTTTTTTCTTAAGGGCCCACTATAAGACCTCACGCGGCACCCGGTCATATGCTTTCTCAAGGTCGACGAATACCATATGCAAATTTTTATTTTATGCGCCTCCCTGTATTTTTCACATAATTGGCGAAGTGCAAAAATGGCATACACCGTACCTCGACCAGGCCGAATAATAAAATAATAAAACCGAACAATAAAACCGAATTGGTTACGTGAGATCTCACTCGCGTTTCGCAGGCGTCGCTCAATTACTTTTTCCCATACTTTCATACTATAAGGCATTATCTCTATTCCTCGATATTATTGTTGCATTCTTGGATACCACCCTTATTTTTAAAAATGGGCACCAGGTAACTTCTGCACCACTTCTCGGGTATTGTCTCCTCATGCAACAACTTATTGAAGAATAAAGTCAGCCACACCCATCCATCCTCTCTTAACGCCTTCCATGCTTCTACTGGTATTCCATATGGTCCTAATGCCTTCCCATTCTTCATCCCACTGCCAGCCGTTTTCACCTCATCCTTACTTATTTGATTTACTAAACCAATATTTTTCACCTCATTTCCACGATTTTCGCTCTAATCGTTCTCTACATTCATAAATTTTTTAAAGTATGTCCACCACCTTTCTGTTATCCTATTATCATCCGTAAGAATAACTCCTGCTTCGTCTTTCATGCACTTGATACGGGATAATATTGATGATTTTGTTTGAATGTTTTTGATTTACAATTCGCGTTAGGTCGCGCTGTGGTCGAGTTTTATGTTTATAAAATGAAATTAAACACAGTTTTGCACTTATAACATTTTACTTATTACTTAGATCACTGTCACACTTTCTATTTTATACCCAAATTATAAATTAAATGGCAGATTTCTATACAGACTTGCGAAGCCAACGATATTGCAATGCAGATTATGACGTAATCAATACAACGCACTCTATCGAGTGAGACACACACTAATTAAATATATGTGTATAAACATATCTAATATGCCAGCGGAAAAGAAAAAGAACTGGAAATGTCCCGATTGTTGCGCCATCAAAAAGAAAGGGGGAGACAATAGTTTGACTCCTGTACGTTCTGCTGAGGAAAATGTTACTTTTAGGAAGAAATGCGAGGAAACTTCCGATGGCAACTTACACACCGAGGTACGGGAACTCACCGAGGAAGTACGTCTCTTAACACGAGAAATTTCTTCCCTTAAGGGACGTCTAGAAAATGCAACGTCTTCATTAACCAGCTGCCAAGCACGGCTAGACGAGTTAACTACTACTATAGCCTCAAATGAGCCCCGGATAAGATATCTAGAAAACCGTGACAAAGAGCTGAAATTGCTCGAAAACAAAGTTCTAGAACTTCAACACGAGGTCAACGCTCAATCCCAACAACAACTGCGCAATGAATTAGAGTTGGCCGGAGTTCCTGAGTGTAACAACGAGAACTTACATCACATTGCCCTCTTAGCAGCGAAAAAGGTGGGTGTCGACCTAACCGACTATGACATTGATTGGGTAACCAGAGTAGGACCCCGTGTTAAGCGCGCCGTTAGCGCTGAAATAGCTGAAAACAATTCGAACTTCTCAAGACCAATAGTAGTGCGACTACTACGCCGCTACAAACGAGATCAGCTATTACAGGCGTCAAAATCCAGAAAAAATATTACCAGCACGGACCTAGATGTGCCAGGTACATCAACTAAGATTTACTACAACGAACGCTTAACTAAGGACAATAGATTGCTTTTTCGAGCGGCGCGAGCAAAAAGTAAAGAACATGATTATTCCTACTGCTGGGTTACTCATGGCAACATATTCGTCAAACAACGTGAAGGAAAAGCCGCGCTGCCTGTACGCACGTTTCAAGACCTCTCCAGAATCTTCAATACAGCTACTGGATGCCAGGACAACACAACCAAACACCATAATTAAATTTTATTCAAACACAGATACATTTGCTCTGTTAAAAATCATATATTTCCTTGTTTTAATTTTTTATAGCATGTTAATTGTTATATCACACCTTACACTTAATTCACTCTTACACAAACAATTATACTGCTTTATTATCTACTTTACACTACATTATACATATACATTACATGAACTGTTATTGTGTTCAAAGGATATCATGCAAATTATGTATTACCGCTGTAAACCAAAGTTAGTGAACTCTTATGACTGTTGGTATAACTATATAATAGTGTTCATCAGTAAATGTTTACCTATAATTCATACAATAATAACTCGCGCTACTTGTAAACTAGAGCATGTATTGTTGGGCAGTTGTCTTAAACCACTAGTCAACTCACTTGCAAAACATTTATTACTCAATCATGATTAATAAGGATATAACGGATGAAATAGATTCGTTAAGCATAAGCTGCCACACAGTACAAGCACCTGAATCTTTTCACACAGCAATGAACACAGACTATAACTTTAAAATTCTTAACTTCAATATAAGGAGCATAAGCAAAAATTTCGATCACTTTACTATAACTTTAAAAAGATTAAATGTTTCCTTTGACATAATTATTTTGACTGAGTGCTGGCTCGATGAGTCTTCTATAATACCTCAAATGCAACATTACACATCATACCACACTAGGAAAAGCATAAACCAGAACAGCGGTGTCACAGTATATGTCAAGGATACGCTTAGTGTTTGTGTGACTGAGCCGAATATTGAAGATGCAAACTGCCTACAACTAACACTGTCAAACTCAGTCACCATTTTCGGTATATATCGCCCGCCGTCTTTCACTGACACTAATAATTTTCTATGTACGCTTGACTGTATATTAGCAGATCTCTCGCAAAAGATGAAAAACAAGACCCTTATTATGGCAGGCGACATGAATATAAATTTGCTTTCGTCTACCAGTAATCAGGACCTGGAATACGTTTGCCTTACTGCCGAACACGGACTTTTCACTGCTATAACGAAGCCAACAAGGGGTGCTGCATGTTTGGATCACATTCTTGTGAACAGTGTCCAAAACGCATTGGGAATAGTTTGTTCTTCCAGTATAACTGATCATGATATGGTGATGCTGGGGTTAACTTTTAAGGAAACGAAGAAGATTTCACGAGACAGGAGATACATAAAACGAGATGTAGAAGCCATTAAGAGGGAAATTATGAAAGAGGACTGGACCATGCTACAAACATGTGGAGATATAAACCTAACTGTAGAAACGTTTTCCGACCGTCTTACCAAGATAATCAACAACAACACAAAAATACTTCGCAAAAGCCACTCTAAATATAATATAAAACCGTGGATTACCCCAGGACTAATACGGTGTATGCAACATAGGGATAGCTTGCATATTAAGTCACATAAATTTCCTCACAATACGTTTTTATTAAAAACTTACACCCGGTATAGAAACTTCTGCAACGAACTCCTTCGAAAACTTAAAAATGAACACGAAAATAGCGAGATTTCTAACAGTACAAAAAATCCAAAGAAGCTATGGCAAACAATTAAAACCGCCTGCCACCTTACAAAAACAAACAAGGAGCCTAAGGAACTTCTCAACTTGCCTGGTAGTTTAAGTCCGAAAAGCTCACTTGACGTATGTAACACCTATTTTTCTACTGTAGGAGAGAGACTAGCGGACAAAATTCTTAATAAATTACAAATGAGCCAAGAAAATTTGGCTTCGAAAGTTCACAGTAGGCAAATAATGAACTCTTTTTTCCTGCACCCAACGGACGAGTGTGAAGTCGAGTCCTTGATTTTGTCTTTGCAAAACAATAAAGCACCAGGTGTTGATGGTGTGACTAATGCTCTTCTAAAAGAAATCAGAAATGAAATTGTGCCACCCTTAACTGCAATATTTAACGCTAGCCTAGAGATGGGTGTATTTCCGGAAGCATGGAAGATAGCATGTGTTACACCCATTCACAAGGACGGTATTAAGGAGTCCGCGGAAAACTACCGCCCTATCTCGCTCTTAACAATACTCTCAAAACTCCTGGAGAAGATAGTTAATAAAAGACTAGTCAAATATATCGAAGCTAATCATCTCATATCACCCAGACAATTTGGCTTTAGAAGAGGCAAATCGACGGAAGAAGCTATCACACTCCTTACATCTATAGTGTCCTCTCATCTCGATAATAACGAGGCTAGCATAGGCGTATTTCTGGATCTAGCTAAAGCCTTTGATACCGTGTCAACTCCAATATTGATCAAAAAGCTGGACAACTATTTTGGTATCAGGGGCTTGGCCCTTGACTGGTTCAAGAGTTACCTGACGAATAGGAGACAGTGTGTGAGAGTCGGTAGCTACAAAAGCGACCTACGGGCTAACAATTTCGGCGTGCCGCAGGGCAGTATCCTTGGTCCGACCTTATTTATAATGTATATAAATGATATACAAGATAGTGTTAACGCCGAGGTAATATGTTATGCGGACGATACTGCCATCGTATTCCATGGATCAAACTGGGGCGAAGTAATATCAAACGCAGAGAACGGAATGAAACAGGTTTTTACTTGGCTACAAAACAATCTGCTCACTCTAAACGCTAACAAAAGCAAATATATATGTTTCCATAAAACAGCAGCGACAGCCCCAAAAAATTACTCTCTCCTTCGACTACACGAGTGCGCGAACCCGAACCAGTCTTGTAATTGTGAAACATTAACAAGAGCTGAGACTACTAAGTACCTAGGTGTCATGCTTGACCAAAATCTTAATTTCAAAGCGCATATAAAGCTTCTGTCAACTAGAGTCCGCAAGACAGCTAATATCCTGAAGTTATTGCGCACTTCAGCACCAACAGACATCTTAAAATCTGTATACTTAGCTTTGACCCAGTCTCTTATTACATATTGCATCACATGTTGGGGAAGTGCACTAAAAACGATAATGCTACAAGTAGAAAGAGCACAACGTTCGGTTATCAAAACAATGAATAAGAAGCCCTTTCGGTACCCAACAAACAAGTTATATCAGGAAAGTCTACTGTTAAACGTACGCCAGTTATATATTCTAAAAACCACTCTTAGTGTCCACAAAACAGTGACTAAAACGGCAGAATATCAAGACCTACTGAAGCGCCGCAAATACAGATTACCGATCCCATCAATCAAAACTAGCTTTGCAAGGCGCTTTAGTCCTTTCAATGAGGTATTTATTTACAATAAAGTAGCCAATGCATGTAAAATTAAACAGTGCTCAGTGAAAGAGGTAAAGTTAAAAGTCACGAAATGGCTAAATTCTTTGACATATGACTCCACCGAAAATCTTATGATATGCCTGTCATGAACACATGCTCACACGCAAACTCACAACAAACATACACACATGAACATACACCGTACACACATCCACACATACACACACTAGATACATATAAGTGCACTAGCTTATATTCAACTATAAATAATAATATTATTGTAAAGTAGCCATAATTGTTAATGCTGATGTCGCCCGAGCAAATAAGATTAAAATTACAGTAAAACGTACCTGGCACCCACAGGACAGGCTGTGCCTAGTGTGGGGCCAATGCTAATTACGTAATGTGTTGTAAATTATTTATGGCAATAAACAATTTTTATTTTATTTTTATTTTATTTTTTATTATATCTGTACAACGCCAGCTATTAAGTGAAGTGATACACTAAACAAAACTTAACATTGAACATGGATTTAATGAAGTAATTCAAGTTCCTTTTAATTACAGTAATAAAAAACGAAGCTAGTTACAGCAAGGATTTAACATTGACTTCAGCAGACAATCAAACGTATTTTACTTGTAAAATCGATGAGTGCTCTGAAGGCAATCTTGATAATAACATGGAGTTAAGCAGATCTGTTAAAGTTGTGTTCCGTAAAAGAATCCAGGAAGTATTAAGCACCTCTGCCCCGACTGAAGATACTACACACCCAGATGCAGCAGGTGGGTTTGTAATTACTTAATGAGATACAAATTAATAATGGTGCTGCCACCATAGACGATTATTTTTTTTACGTTTAAACTCCCATGTTTTTTTTCCGAGTATGGCAACTATAATTATTAAACGATGAAACTCACATGTTATTTTCCGACTTTGCAAACTTTAAACTATCATGTTGTTTGCCGAGTATGCCAACTGTAATTATTAAACGATGAAACTCACATGTTATTTTCCGAGTTTGAGAACTTAAAACTCACATGTTGCTTTCTGAGTTTATCAACAGTAATTATTGAATGATGAAACTCGCATGTTATTTTCCGGGCTTGCGAATTTTAAATTCACTTGTTGTTTTCCGAGTTTGCCAACTGTATTTATTAAAGGTTAACTCACACGTTGTTTGCCGGATTTTGTGAGTTAAACGTACCTATTAATAATTACACTAAGATTGCCACTCACAAAAGTTTCTATAAACGTGGTTAATGATCGATTTATTTGGCAACCAGAGTCGCTGACCATGATTAAATTTGAGAACACTTTATCACCAAAATAATTACCTTCAATAATTGATTAGATACAGACAAACCTTCAGTGAATCACGAGAAAGATGCTCATATGGTGTCGGGTGGGACAAATGGTGAGTGATTTACTCTTTGAACACCAAAGTAACAATATTAGGGTAGTTGCTTGTGTATGTATAAATTTCGTAAAAACAGCTTCATTCTAATCTTAACTAACATTATAAATACGAATGCATGTTGTGGCACTTTCACGCCTTACGTACTCGACCGATCATCATGAAATTTCGCATACACATTGTCAGCGGTACACAAAAGGAAATAGGGTATCGTACCCAGAAAAAAGTACATACTGTTCCCGAGGTATATAAAGGACATTGTTCAGCTGCCATACATTATTAGCCTAAGAACCAACAGCCACAAAAAAATTATAAATACGTGCTTAAGGATGACCACATTCAATTAAAAGTGAATATAAGTCACGAACACTTCTGAATATTGCTTCTGAATAATCCGGGAGGTCCATTATTATCATCCTTATTCCATCTTTCTCTTTTACCCGGTGAGTCCGACATAACCCCTCCGCCCGCCCCCGCGGAGAGGTACGCGTCAATGCAATCCGCCACGTAAAAAAAAAGTGTTGCCATGCTTGCACTATAGAAAAACGTATAATATCGAGAAAGTGGTATTTATTATGGTCTTTTACATTAAAACATATGACTTTTTAAGAAATTGGTCATATCTATGATGAAGTTCAATAATGTTATTTATAGAATAGCATACGTATTAACTACGTAAGAAAAATTACAGACATGCTAAATAGGAAATCATTTCTCTAATAAAACCGTACACATATTGTAAAAACTGTAGGCATGGCAACACTGCGTGTCTCAGATGTAAACAATGGATGCCGATGTATTTGAAATCGCGAAAATACTTTTTAACACGAAAATAAGATTCGAAAGTATCCGTGAGATTGTAATGATTGATTATTTAGTCATAAAATAAAATACAAATTATTGTTAAGGTGGAACGTGTGTTGATTCATAGGCCAAATTGTTTATTGTCCTTTATTGTCGAAATCTAGATTAACGCGATAAATCTAGTTGAAAATAATTAGACAATTACCATATTTATATTTATGTTCACGATGCAGAAATTGCGTATTGCCTGTTTGTTTGTCCATTCATCCTTTTTATATACATTAAGTATATAAACAAACTGATGGTAATACCAGTGCTATCGCTCACATATTTCTATACAACATTAACTAACATATTATATATAACTAGCTTTTGCCTGCGGCTTTGCTTGCGTAAATGTAGGTAAGGTTGACACCCCAATCACCTAGCAGTATGAAATATGCTTTACATCATATGCTTATAGCTACTAAATACGCATAAAAATTAATAAAAATCGGTCGAACCGTTTCGGAGGAATGCGACCATAAACTGCGTGACATGAGATTTTTATATACAGGTTGTGGCGTAAATAATGGATAACCCTGAAACTGACGACTGGCCAGATTATCATCTATCATTTACCCCACTTATATCACCATATGCCCATGGATATTCTTTTTCGATACAGGGTCCCAAAATGCATAATTCCTTAGAAAACATGTTAAAATTTGAGAATAAGTATTTTTTGCGAAGTTGCCTTAGATTGTAACAAAAAAACTTAATTCTGGTCTGATGATATAAGTATTCAGGAGTGCCGTAAAAAGAACAGAACGAGAAAATGTCGCCAATTGTAGAAATGGCAGCTGATTTTGTATGAGTAAGTACGATTTTTATTAAAATATCAAAAATATCAATAATTTGGTCATCCATGCGCATATGGTGATATAAGTGGGGTAAATGATAGATGATAATCTGGCCAGTCGACAGTTTCAGGGTTATCCATTATTTACGCAACACCCTGTATATAAACAATACCGTAAAGCCGACAGAGTAACGTTATTTTAACACGGCTGATATTTTGACAGCATATGTGTAGGTAATATGTAAAATATGGTATAATGGTTGATATGAATTGTAAAATCCTGAAATTATACGTAATTAGCGATTTAAAAAAGTGACCGTGACTTTCTTACAGGTTTTATAGGCTTATTTCCTTTGTCTGAACATAGCAACTAACCTAAATGTAGCTTAGGTAACTTAGTAAACTTATTAACCTATATAATTATTTTGACGTTCATAAGTGTTACTTTGTGACATAAATGAATAAATGATTTTTGACTTTAACTTTGAATGGTTGATCTAGTTGAAGAACTAACTAATTGAGGTACCTAGTAAAGTTTTGAGCCTATAACTAAACAAATAAGCCATATCTGTCATTAAAATGAATACGGTTGTAATGAATAGATGTAAGAGAATATCTACAATAAAATTAATTCTAAATGTCCTTAGAAATATATGAAAACATTTTACAAAGATTCAAAACGCAAGAACTCGAAAATATTTAAAATAAAAAAAAATATGTATAATTATTTTGACGTTCATAAGTGTAACTTTGTGACCTAAATGAATTAATTATTTTTGACTTTGACTTTGATAAAAAGTATTGCTTTTTTATTCCGTTAACAAAGATTATTTTGTTTATAGAGCAACCAGATCAATTGTTGTACATCGTTGCGCCAATCATCGCTGTGCTGTGTATCTTCCTTATATGTGTATTTATCGTTATATACAAGAGAAGGAAGCAACATATGGCTGTAAGTAAATATTTATATACAGAGTTAAATCCTAATTAACATAAGAAATGCGAATGTGAATTTGTTTGTTTGTAACGCTTTTACGCCTAACTACTCGACCGATCATCATGATATTTCGCATACACGTTGTCAAGGGTACAGAAAAGGACATAGGGTACCTTTTATCCAGAAAAAGTACTATGCCCGAGGGATAGAAAATTGACATAACCTACTTTTACGCGTGCAAAGCCGCGGGCAAAATCTAGTGAAAATACTAATAATCTAGCCCGTGTTTTCTTTACATCATACTTGACAACTTTCGTTATAGCATTTTTTATACGACTTTAAGAAAAGAAAGTGGTTCTCTATTCGACTGTATTTTTTTTATGTTAGAACCTCACAACATTTTTCTAGGTGAACCGATTTTGATGATTCTTTTTTTATTTGAAAGCTGGTGTTTTGATCAAGAATCCAAAAATAACAATAATTGAACATTATATTACCCTAATAATTTTGTTGTAGACACAAGAACACGCAATTTTTTTGTTACTTCGTGGTGCAATTTTTGTTTTAGAATATTATTTATTGAAGTCGGTTTTCATTTTGTTAAAATGTTTGTTTATTACAAAACTCAATACTTAAGAAATATATATATGTATATTTTAACAAACTTTTTAAGCTTGTTAAAAATATGTATATATTTTTAGGCGCATGTTTTTAACATGTGTAGTCTTAAGTCTTAGTCGTGTGATTAAAGCAACCAATTTTAATACTTTTATCATAAAATCAAATAATGAATTATGTACAGTTAAAGAACAAAAGTTGTTAAGTAAGGTTAAAATAAATCACGGGTTTATTCCTCTCGCTCCCGGCCGTGGTTCAATCTATGGTCCGGAGCGATAGGTCATGGAACGCCGTCGCTTCCTTCTGTGGGGAATTCATGTTCATCAAGGAGACGGCGGAGCGGAAGAGGGAGCGCTTAAACCCTCTCCCCAACCACAAAACCGGGCGCCGGAGGGCGCGAGATGACCTATAGCCACCCTAAGGTTTGACCTGGGGGTGGTAGGCTTCGTGGGCCTGCCTGCCACCCGATCAGTACCAGGTCCGAGAGGCGGCATGCGTGCAGCGCTCCCTCTCCCACTCCGCCGCCTCCTTGACGGAAATAACTTTCTCAAAGAACGAGGCGACGGCGTTCCACGACCTCTCACTTCGGACCATTAATTGAACCAAGGCCGGGAGCGAGAAGGCAACCATACCGACTGCCGCGACCAACTCACGGCGCTGCGAAGGCCAGGCGGGGCAATTCACCAACGTGTGCAGCGCCGTGTCTACAACAACATCGCGGCAGTCGCCGCAGTGGTGACAACCGGGCGTCTCTTGCTGGCCTATGCGACACAGGAACTGGCTGAAGCAACCGTGGCCAGTCGTTACCTGTGTCAGCCGGGAGGTTAGGGCGCCATGCCGCCTTTTCAGCCACTCCTCAAAAACGGGATTTACCGCCACGATCGTGGCGTGCCCGGCACTGGGATGCACAAGTTGTGCCTTCCACTCTTCCACCACGACCTGGTGGAGCTCGGTCCGTACCGCCTTGAGAGTGGGAAGAGTCGGTCCTTCACCCCAAACTAGCGCTTCGCGACGCCATCTTAACTTGACTCGACTTTCAATTAACCATAATCAAATATAATCACTTGGTTTATGTTAAAAAGTAATAAATACTTTATTTAACTAAAAACACAAGTTGAGTACAGTCTTGTTGAGCAGTTGACAAAAGAATGACTTAATATTAGGATACATCTATACTAATATTATAAAGCTGAAGAGTTTGTTTGTTTGTTTGAACGCGCTAATCTGAGGAACTACTGGTCCGAATTGAAAAATTATTTTAGTGTCGGTTAGCTTATTTATTAAGGAAGGCTATAGGCTATATAACATCACGCTACGACCCACGGTGGCGGCGCAGTAATCATAAACGCGGGTGAAACCGCAGGCACATCTAGTTGGTTTGTATGTAGTTAAATCTTATATATGTGTGCTGTCCGTGTGAGATCCCACGAGCTGCTTGTTTACTTGGATCAAGTGACATACAAAGATAAAAATAAAATAATCATAGATGTGTACTCTTTTGTTTAAATATGATCAAGTTTAAGACATCTTAACTATAAATCGCACCCTTAATAAAACAGAGACTTATCTCAGTATTTTGGATTAAACAAATTTGAACTCTATTGCAAAGATTTAACACAAATATAATATTAGAATTTAACATATACAATTAGAGTTCAAATTGCCTTACTTTCAAATTTAGAGTTAAGTCGCTGTTTTATTAAGAGCGCGACATGTAATATTGTTACTCGCAAATATTAAACATTTTCCCCTATTTTCTCTATCTACCTACTTGTTTTTTGGGTCCAACAAAGTGCCACTGGTATTTTGTCGCAGTAGCAGCATGTGTGTGGCATTGTGTCCAGTAGACGGCAAAAAGACCGTCCCTTACTACCTAAACTTGTGTCATAAATGCCTAAAACTATACAGGGCCGATTTCTTCAGGGATATATGTAGGTATGAAACTATCTATTAATTTGATTTGTATTTCAGTGTACACCGAGAGACCCAAATTACGAGAACCTTCAATGTCACAACGAGTACCAAATACCAGCGCATCCTCCGCAATGGTCGCGAAACCAGCACCAAGAAGAAGTGAACTACCACGTGCCAGTCGACTTGAAGAAGGACGAAGTGGTCTATGCTCAACCAGTAGCAGAAGACCCTTACGCGACACCCATACCAAAGAGTCTGAGACCGAACAAAGCTAAAAAAGAAGCACATGAACCAACTTATGCGGAACTGGATTTCCCATCAAGCAGTAAGCAGCCAAAATTATCGGACCGGACAGAATACGCAACAGTGGGAGAAATGTACTCCAAGGTTGTGCCGAAGTCTGAAAGAAAAAAAAAGCAAAACTTATATGACAATCATTTTCCTACCTCCCCTTACGTCAACAGTGAAACTACTGAATATATTGAGCCTACGTATTGCCAACCTCATCTTCTGAAGTAGGGAAACTTAGTTTTTTTCGAGTTGTTAGCAGTCAACTGTATGTAGCTGAATATTAAACTAATCATAAGGCTTTTTATAAATTAAACTGTTGTGGGTAATTGTTATTTTTTAGGTTTAGCGTGCTTAGGAATAAGGAAGCGGCCCAAAATATGTTTTATACATATATGGTTTCAAATAATTGTATGCACGCATTGCGTAGTGGGTTAAGTGGTCGCCTAGGTTGTGGTCGCCTAGGTTGTGGTCGCCTAGGTTGTGGTCGCCTAGGTTGTGGTCGCCTAGGTTGTGGTCGCCTAGGTTGCGTTCCCACACGGGACAAATAGTTGTGTGGTCCACAAATAGTTGTTCCGAGTCTGTGTGTGCTTTGTGTCCGTAGTTTGAAAGTTTGTAAAGTCAAAAACAATATAATAGAGTAGTATAATAATAACAGAGGCTACATTTGATTTTCTATCATTTTAATCTATACTTATATTATACTATTATACTTTATACTAATATTATAAAGCTAAAGAGTTTGTTTGTTTGGTTAAACGTGCTAATCTCAGGAACTACTGGTTTGAATTGAAATTTTATTTTTATTTTTGGATAGCTTATTAATCGAGGAAGGGTATAGGCTATATAACATCACGCTACGACTTATGGGGGCGGTGCAGTAATCCTAAACGCGTGTGAAACCTCGACCATCTAGTAAAAGATAATTTGACGTACAAGAGCAAATAGTAATCAAAACAAATCTTTTTGTGTAAATAGTATCAAATCGGTTGCAAAATAAGCGGGTAATTAATATTTCGGATTTGGATATAAGATAAAGTGGGGCTGTGTGTTTAGTAAATATGTTGTAGATAATGGAAGTTTACAGAATGTTAGATTAATTCAATAAGTATAAAATAACTGAGTGTACTCAGTACCTAGAAATGAATGTAATTTTTTTGTAGGTCCTTTATTTCACAAATGTATGCTTGTGATGGGTAGTATTAGTTTATAGCCTTATTATTGTGTCTAGCCTTATGGCTAGACACAATAATAAGGCTATATAAGGCAGTAATTATTTACTGTTGTAGTGTATACAACTGTTTAAAAACTACACAGACCACAGGATATTGCGGGCTACGTTTATTATCCTAACTATAATATTATAATGCGAGTGTGAGTTAGTTTGTTTGTTTGTTACACTTTCACGCCTTAGCTACACGACCAATCATCATTAAATTTTCGGAAAGAACAGGGCATAGGGTACCTTTTATCTAGAAAAAGAACTGTTACTAACCCAACCTACATTTACGCGAGCAAAATCTAGTACCTACTTGATAATAGTATTTATGTTGAATGTTGATGAACAACGTTGATGAACAATGCTGAGCATTGTCACCACTGTCAGTTCGACAATCAATACGTATAATACATATAATACAATTGTTACTGTACATAAAGATTTTTCATTACACTGACATAATTTCCTTTAAATACACTTTTTCCTGTTTTTAATATTAATACAGTTAATAAGCGGGGTATCTCTAGTGTGAGTATAAAGCTAGCGTGTTCTGTACTCTATAAGAAATTCAACATCAATATTTTGATATACATGTAACAGAAAAGTATGGTCATATTTAAGCGTCACATAATATAACCCCTAGCCAACAATACAAAATCAAGAAAAAATGCGTATGGATGCCGGGATTCGAATCCAAGACCTCATACCTCCTTATGAGGTCTTGGCTTTGAATCCAGCAAGAAGTTATTGGGTTTTCTGTTAAGAATTGTCAATAGCAGCCCGAAGTGAGGAAGTTGGCGGTGCTAGACACCCTCGTGCCGCGGAAAGCACGTTAAGCCGTTGGTCCTGCGCTCATCTCTCTCCGGTCGTGTCGGATTATCGGCCCATCGGATCATGAGAGTTAGGGAACAGAGAGTGCACTTGTATTTGCGCACACGCTTGTGTACTATAATATCTTCTGTGCAGATAGCTAGTCTCCGTTAAGATTTGCCACCCTAACCGAAATTCGGTCTGGACGATATTATAAAAAGAAGATAATTATAAAAGAGTTCTTGGGTAGTATGATGCTCACGTTTAATTCTGTCTATAATCATTATTTTAAATTATGGTCTTGTGTTTTATGTATAATTTTGTAAATGTAGTTACACTTATATTTTAAGTACCTACAGATATAGATATTAAATTATTTAGGTATAAATTAATACTTTTATTTCTATTTACCCGTTGCAAAATCTCTATCTAATTACTAACTTAACTACTTACCTATTATAAAATGCTTCTTGACTGCGGTAGCAGGTAGGCTCTGCTCGCATGAACCCTATAGGAATGCATACCGTGATAAAATAATTCCCTATATTAATCCAGAACATAATCTATCTGTGTCCCAGGTTTCATTTTAATTCGTGAAAACAACTTAATTATTTAAATATTAGGAAGTTAAATATACGGCCTGTGAGCGTGTGTCTCTCTGTGTGTGTGCGTGTACATACGTGTGCGTGTGCGTTTGCGTGTGGGTGTTCGTGCTTTTAGACATGCAGGTTTCGTCACGATGTTTTCCTTCACCGTTAAGGCGAACGATAATTAAAAGCCGAAAAGTCAGATGCGCGCCTTGGGATCCCTTAATCAATCCTAATTCCTATAGCTAAAATATGTGCTATAATATATACATAGGTATGTGTAATAATTCAAATAGAATTATAGCCACAAGAAAAATCTCTAAAGTACAGCTAGGTTATAAAATTGAATTTAAGTTTCTTTACTATTATATATCAATTATAGTTATTGAATATACTGTTAAATATAAACTACTACTGTTACTGTTTAATATACCTATCAGGTTAACAGCAAACATTAAACTTTATGTGTGGTGAAGGTGGATGTAAATGGAAACGAGGAACAACTTTATAAAACATATTTAATAATGATTTGTTTAAATGGAAAATTAACACACAAGAATAAATCACACCAGTATTATTAATATCCTTTTTAAAACACAGGTCACATAATTCTCAATATTCACAATTTCACATGGCCTAACCTATAACCTAAATGTAATAATATTTAGGTAAAATTATTAAATAATACAGTCATTACAGTGAAAATAAAATAGGCTACTTAACTTACGAGGCTTTTGGTCTGTTCACTTCTACAGCTCACAACAGAATAGAAAGAAATTCTGCCCGGGAGGGCCTTTTATAATTATTTTACATGTGGGTTGCCATTTCTCAAACATACATAGAATCAGACTTGGAAATTTAAAATAATCAAATTAAATAGTACATTTTCACAATAAATATTATTAAATAGTATAACATGTTTAACATTATATTTCCAAAATAACTATAACTAATATTTTATCCTGATCTATTATATGCATGTACGTCATTCGAAAGGTTTGCAATAGATTTGTACAAACACAAACTATCCGTGCATGTTCTCGCTGCTAAAGCAAAGAAGACAAATACACGCATGGTATTTTCAAACAAAATATAATTGACTTCGCCATTAAGACTGCGCCGAGCGAAGAACGCGGTTGGACTGAGTGACAGAGCTCGATAATCAAATCGGCGCGCGGCCGCCATAGTCAAGCTGTATGGAGGATTTGAAGTGCTTTTTTGATAAATATGTATCTTTATTGTCAACCAATAACTTAAATATTTGTGACGGACAAATTGTAATATAACTATTTATGTTTCGTTTAAGATGTAAAATAGGATAGATTTCTACTGTTATAATCTAAAAATCACGTAACACGAGCTTACGTTTTTGCATTTTTCGTGCAAATTTAAGTAATTTTGTAGGCGAAAATATTAATTATTATAAGTCTTTTACACGGAGTCATTGTAAACACATTCATTGTTATGGTAAATGTATATTTTATATATGTATTAAATAAAAAGTGTTGCTTTTATTCACTTAACTGTGACCGCCTGTTTTGGCACATTTCGCTCGGTGCAGTCTTAACGGACACCATCTCCTTAACAAAGCTTACACCACGGAATAGATAATAAAAATAAACCAAGTATGTACCAAGTACTTGAAATAAACTAATTTTATAAAATCTTCAGACTTGTATCTATAAGTAGCATAGTATATGTATATAGCAAGCAATAGTAAGCAGTCACAGTAAGGAACATCTAAATACCTACATAATATCAGCCACGGGGCTGATATTATATAGGTACCTATTTAGATGCCAGCAGTGGGACAGTTTAATACTGATTAAACTGTCCCACTGCTGGGCACGGACCACTTCTCAGTGTGATAAGGGTTAGGTCATTGTCCACCACGCTGGCCTAGTGACTTCACATATCTTCGCACCTGTCGAGGTCAAAGATGCTGGCTGGTTGGCTGCGACTTAATTACTGCTCATCTGGAGAGGTGCTGTGTGAAGAGAAGTGAAGATGATGGCGATGGTTGCTGCTGCTGATCTGCTCCGTAAAGGCTGTTTCCGTTGACGTCAGATGCTGTATGATCACGTCGGCGTCACCAATGTGGAGGAACAGTCCAACACATAGGTAGGATCCTCCGACTAGGCTGGTTGATCGTACCTGGCGGGCCGCGGCTCAACGGTTGATGTCGGAGGCTTGTATATATACTTAGTCGCTGTGTAAACTCCACTTGTGCGGTGCAGAATAGTATGATGTCATTTGTATGTAGCGCCATCTGTTAGATGTAGGCGGAACTTCTTCGTCTGTGCGGAGTTGCCACAAAGGAATAGCACCGCGCGGCACTCGTCTCCCAGTTAGGTCGCAGCTCAATTATGTATTTTTATTATTTATTACTGGTACAGTGAACTGCAAAATGCATACCCATTTCAAAACTAAAATGGTATACGCCAGTAGGTAATTGACGCCGTCTAACAGAAATCGATACAATAACTGTTAAGTAGTTTATTTATGTCGTAATAGATGGCGGTGCATTACTATAAAAGAAAAAGAAGTAGATTTCTTAATAACTCAATTTTGATAAACTTCCTTAAAACAATTTTGAATTTCCATTCACAATAGTTTATTTACAAAAGAACAAATTTCAGGGTTAAACAAGAAGCAAAGAATTAGGAATGAATTTATAAATTTATAGTGGGTAATATATTTTTTAGTTTTACTTATTTGCATAAAATTACTTATGGGCCAAAGACAACTACCATAAAAATAATGACAATATATTTCTATTGCCTACGAGACATACCAGAGCATCTATTTTATTAACATGATGCATTAATTTGGGTTTAGCCATACAATACCTTCGTTTGTTAATGGGCGTTTAATCCGTTTAAAAATGTCAATTCTACCTTTCAGTTTTCTCTCTACTGCTAAATGTCAAAATGATAAAATGAATCACCAAAAGACTCATATCCAAAGCTGTAAACAATTGCTGGAAAAACATTACTTGTCGTGTTGTCAAAAGTGCTCTAGCCTAAGCTGTATGTCGAAACAGTATTTTAGTGAAATTATCAGTAAACGAAGATATTAATCAACCGAAACATGTACATTAAACATGCGATAATAAAATAGTACATCCATAAAGTCGCCTTTCATTGTTAATTATACTTTTGTCACGGATAATAGCGTTTGAAAAATTTACCAGTATGGACGGGACTTGGGTTCTGATTCTGTTGGCTCTGGTGATGCTGGTGGGGTCCTATGTAGCTGGAAGTATACCTTTGAATGTCTCCATGTCCGAGGTAAGTAAAATTTCACAGAAATATTTCGAGAACAACCATTTTTTCCGTATATATTACCGCAAGCTGTTCTTCGCATTCGCAACTGTTTTGAAATATTTTGCGCAAATATTGTGAAAGTTTCTACTTAGTTCGTGCTTATTATAAAGAAAAAAAAACACATATATAGACAAAAAGATTTTTTAAATTTATGGATGTATTATGATATCATAAAACATATTTGCCAACTATCTTTTTTTAAACACTTTTGGGTTTTTGTTTTTTATTTATTTTAGCTCTAGTGATGTAGCGGCAGAATGAAACGGCACTCTAGTCAAACCTTACTCAACTAGTTTCAATTGTATGTTCCATTTGTGGCACTAAGTAAATAAATATAAATATTATGTTTGAGTAAAATTGTGGCACTTTGAAATAAGTAGTGTTCACTTAGAACTGTAAGGCTATCCAATATTTTATTAGCTGCTTGTGACAAATGAACAATGTCAAGAAACATTGTAACTGTCTTATAAACACACTAATGCTTACCATCAAAGTCAAGTCAAAGTTAATTATCATTTATTTATTTAGGCTACAATGTAGCACTTATGAACTAGATGTTCATAAGTGCTACATTGTAGTAGAGTTCAGGAGTAAGTGAGTTTAGGGAAGTTACTGAATTTTCATTTAGGTCATTTGCTAGGTTGAGGTAAAGGGCTTAACGCCTATGCAAAGATATGTGCAAGAAACTCATGGCCACTCTTTTCTTTATACGAAGGGTTGCTAGTTTTAAAACCTTTTTCAGTAAAAATGTGACATGCTCTGCCATACCTTTCAGAGAATTAAAAAACATAAAATATAATTGATGCTATGTTCGTTTTAGGACAAACTCCAAAAAGTCACAGTATTTGGTGCTGGTTTACTTGTTGGTACTGCATTGGCTGTGATCATCCCGGAAGGAGTGAGGTCATTATTCAGTGAGCGGTCACACCCCACGGTTGTTACTAAAGACTTTACCGCAGAGCCACCAAGCCATGATGATGATCTTCATTCAGTTATTGGAATATCTCTTGTTTTGGGTAAGTCTCATTTAACTTCTATAATATTAATAATATAAACATTTTCTTTTTAAAAGTTTATTTATAATTACTAGCAATATTTTTTATTTGTAATTTTTTTAATTACTATTATTTAATATAAATATAAATTTAATTATAAATCTTATTATTTATAATTATATGCAACCTCTTTTTCTTGTTTATTTACTGAATACATAATTAGATTTTGAATTTTTGAAGGGCAAAGTCACCTGCCACAATATCTTTTTGCTTACTTTGTGAGCAAAAAATTATTTGTTTCCAATGACTACATAAATAATGTAAAGCTGGTAATTAAAATATAAAACAAAACACTAGAAAACTTATAGAGAGAATCATTCAAACTCAATATAGTAGTTCTAAAAAGTATTGTGTTGTTTGTGACATTTTCACTGCTGAGAACTGATTTTCGAATTATTTGGTATACTAATGTAACTTTAAATGTGTAGAAGGATATAGGCAACTTATAGAAACACAACCAAAGTAGCACTTGTTATATTTTATATTGTAATTGTTATTTATACCATTAAAGCAAACAATTAAACATATGTTTCACATTAAAGATATTGCAAGCAAAATAAATAAACATGCAACATTGTATTTACTTTTAAAACAAACATTACACAACTAATTGTTAACAATCCAGTCTTTATAGATTCATACATAGACTCACAACTGTGGTAATGGTAATGGTATTTGTATTATGTGGGTACAGCATAAAAAGATGACTATTGAGCATATTATATAATAATCAGCAGCAATAGCTTAGTAGGAGACCATTGAAGTGCCAGGCAGAGGTCTTTTGTTCGATCCAAGTAACACATTTCTGACTTTCGGAGTTATATGCGTATTTTATAGTACTGTGGAGGCAGTGGCAGGGCGACCATGTGAGGATTGAAGCAGCAATATATGGTGTACTTGCTGTCCTTCGCAGTTTTACCCACGTTAATTATATGCGCCGCTCTTGTGGCTGGTAGCAGGTATATTATATAGCCTGTGTTACTTCTGGATAAAGTAGCATTCTACTGGTAAAAGAATGATTAAATAGACTCGGTTGTTTTTGAGTTTACCCATTACAAACAACTAGGTGTAGGCTTACGACAAATTAAAGGGCGATAGAGAGAGTTATGCCCGGAGTTTCCCTGTGGGATCGAATCACACAAAAGAAAATCCGCAGACAAACTAAAGTTGCCGACATAGCTTTTGAAATAGCCAAGCTGAAGTGGCAGTGGGCAAGGCACACAGCTCGCAGAACCGATGGTGGTTACGCCCCAGAAGACGCAGCAGGGGCAGGCCTCCTCACAAGGCGGACCAACGCTCTGATAAGACGACCCAAGCTGGGTCTAGAAAACTTTGAGGGAGGTCTTTGTCCATCAATGGACGTATTTCGGCTGAGATGATAAATAACCTCTTAACCTCTTCGCCTTTTGTGCTATCATATATTATCATTTCCTTGTTTGTTTCAGGTTTTGTGTTCATGCTATTAGTGGATCAGATGTCTTCCAGATTCAATGATCAGAGTAATCCTGTAGAAAAGAACGTGACAGCAACTGTAGGACTTGTCGTACATGCCGCAGGTAATTTTACATTTCTCTTTTACCACCCAATTGTTTTTAATTACAATGTGTATAAATAATTCCGTATTCATAAAGCATTAGCTTTTGTCCTCGACTTCGTCCTGCTTGTACTGTTGAGTGGCTTTTATCCCGTCCCGACGAAATGACGAAAATTCTTGGCAATAGTTTATTAAAATGTTAAATTACTTTCACTATAGTAAATGGTGACCGCCGGTCATGGGGTACAGCTAAACTGCTGAAACTGCCTCCGTGTTGCCGCGGTAGTGAATACGACCGCTTTGCATGAGATCTAGGGTTAAAATCATAGCGACCGGGGAAGGACTACCCTCTCACAGAATATCGACGTGAAATAGCAGTATTCCTACTGTTGTGTTTCGTTCGGTGAGTGAGAGTGCCGGAGGCCCAATCACCCTCTTTTCCCCTTCCCGCTCCTTTCCTTCCCACTTGCTTTTATTCCTAAAGGGTTGACAACGCGCTAGTGATGCCTCTGATGTTGCAGGCGTCTATAGGCTACAGTGACCACTTACCATCAGGTGGAACGTATGCTTGTTTGCCACCTTAGTTGTATAAAAAAAGGTCGGACCAACAAAAAGAGTTATTGGAGTTTATTATTAAGAAATCTCAAGACCAGTCCGGTTACGAAGTTGGCGGCGTTTGATACCCTCGTGCCTCTGAAAGCACATAAAGCCGGTGATCCTGCATCTGATCTTTTCGGTCGTGTTGGATTCCCGTCCCATCGGATCATGAGAGTTAGGGAGCAGAGAGTGAGATTTGTGTTTGCGGCCACACTTGTGCACTATAATATCTCCTGTGCATATGGCCAGTCTTCGTTAAGATTGGCTGCCGTGAACTAAACTCGGTCTGGTGGACATTATTATTATTACAGCCAAGTCACTGTCTAATATGATTTTGGTTGACCCCACCTGGTGGTTAATGTGGATATTTTAAAGGCAATTTGTTCCGTACTCATCTTTTTGAGATTGAATATCTGAGTACTTTTACAAAGAGGACTTACGCACCTACTATGGATAGAGCCTGTCTCGCAGGGGACTTTACAAACATTCAAATTAAAGTCAAGTTCAAACGTGTACTTTGTGTCCGTACACAAAGACCATCCAGACTCGGAACAATCATTTGCAAATTTTTTTTCTTTTTATCCTTTGTAAGATTCGATCACACAACACTCGTTGTAGTCACAGTGGCGAGGCGACCACTTAAACCACTACGCCATCCGTGCATGATGAAGTAAAACTTTTATTTTATATGATAGCAACAAACGTGACAATGTTATGTATTCATGGTGATAACATAATTTATAACATAACATGTACATTATGATAACGGATTTGTTCAGTTGTTAGCGTACACGTTATCGTGAGGATCTTAGCGTTGATTATAGCGTGAGGGCGTAACGCATTTCTACAAAGCTGGTCACATATAATGTGGTAATTGAAAAGCTATTTAGACATAGGCATGCTGTTGCAACAGCAGCGATAGCGTAGTGGGAAACCGTTGGACTGCGACACAGAAGTCTTGAGATCGATCCCAAGGCGCGCATCTTCGAATTTTCGAAGTCATGTGCGTATAATAGTTAACTATCACTTGCTTTAACGGTGCAGGAAAACATCGTGAGGAAACCTGCATGTCTAAGAGTTCTCATAATGTTCTCAAAGATATGTGAAGTCTGCCTACCCGCACTGACCCAGCGTGGAGGACTATGGCCTAACCCTTCTCACACTTAGAAGAGGTCCCTGCCCAGCAGTGGGTCAGATTAATTCAGGGCTGATATCATCATTATATTTTGTTGAATCCGACTTTTGACTCTTGCTATCGTGTGTGTCTGGTCGACTGGCAATAACAGAGAGATATTTATCCTCATCCTAGACATCCCGTCTACTCTCCGCCTGTTACCTTAGGACGCATGGTGCAGGCATCCCGAATTATCTATCTATCTATTTATTCATCAAATAGTATACTACCTGACCCGCGGCACTTCGTCTGAGTCACATAAGAGAATTTTCCTCGTTATTGCAACATTTTTCATTGATGCTCCGCTCCTTTGGTCGTAGCGAGATGTTATATATAGCCTATAGCCTCGATAAATGGGTTATCCAACACTAAAATAATTTTTCAAATCGAACTAGTAGCGCGTTCAACTAACCAACCAAACTCTTCAGCTTTATCATAGCATATTAAGTATAGATTTAAATCTAATCCATATGCTCAACGCACCAAACTCGGGTAGTAACCCGTGCGAAACCGGGGCGGGTCGCTAGTATGCAATAAAATGAAATGTGTGTTTAAACTGCCATTTATGTTTTTATTGAGTTTGGTTAAGGACGTTTTTACGTAATTATTAAGCGAAAATTGTTGCTTTTATCGTTCGATTATTGTTTAGTAAATTGGTTAGTTTTTAGTATACATTCCTGAAATAATAGAGTTTTAAAACATATTTAAATATTCATCGACAAAGTAATTATTATAATTAGTAGTCGCCCAGTGGTCGAAATACAAATGGAATTACCTAAAAAAAATCCTCTTACTTTTATTTTTTAAAGACATTTACCGCTCTTGGAGTAATTCCTGTGTCGCAGAGTAGGTACATAACTAACATTTAAACAGCGGACACAAAGAATACCCAGACTGGGAACAATTATTTCTATATCACACAATTTTTTCCCGTCTGAGATTCTAACACAGAACTCTTGACGCAGTTGCAAAGGCGAGGCGACCACTTAAAGCACTACTCCATCCGTGTCCCCTTGTCTTAACCGTTTTGAAGTTAGTTTTAATATGAGTTTTATTTAGATAAAGCAACTACTGTTTTAGAGAGACAACAGTACAGGGTACAGGTACAGGGTAGCTGCCTATATTTGACTTTACATATTACTAAATGTGCCCGCGGTTTCAACCGCGCTAATGATTACTGCGCCGCCCCCGTGGTAGCGTGATGTTATATAGCTGTTTATATATATATAAAATATTTTTTTTAATTCGAACCAGTATTTCCCGAGATTTGCGCGTTCAACCAAACAAACAAACTCTTCAGCTTTATAATATTAGTATAGATTTTAAATACAAGAGCAAAACGCAATCAAAATAAATCTTTTTGTTTAAACAGTCATAGAATTAGTTGCCAAATAAAGGAGTAATAAATATCTTAAATTTGGATATATGATGTAGTGGATGGCGTAGTGGTTTAAGGGCCGTCTCACCACTGCCGATGCCGCCGCGCCGTGTGTTGTGGGTTCGATCCCCACACTGGACAAAAATGTACGTTCTTTGTATCTGTTGTTTAAATGATTGTAAACATTCAAACGCGATATTTCAATGCGGTTCTGTGCTTTGGTGGATGTGTGCCACAATAATCATCAATCATTCTCTTATCTGGAAAATACTAAGATAATGTTGTGTTGTGTATGATAGGGTTGGCGTATCCTTGTGGATCGGGCAGGCCACGATTGTGGCGGTAAGTCCCGTGTTTGAGCAGTGGCTGGAGAGGTGGCGCCCTCACCTTCCGGCTGACACAGGTGATGACCGGACACGGTTGCTTTGGCCAGTTCCTGTGTCGCATAGACCAGCAAGAGATGCCCGGCTGTCACCACTGCGGTGACTACCGCGACGTTGTTGAGGACACGGCGCTGCACACTTTGACGGATCGCCTGGGTATCGCAGCGCCGTGAGTTGGTCGCGGCAGTCAGATTGGTTGCCCTCTCGCTCCCGGCCGTAGTTCAGTCTATGGTCCGGAGTGAGAGGTCGTAGAACGCAGTCGCTTCCTTCTGTGAGGAAGTGATTTCCATCAAAGAGGCGGCAAAGCGGGATAGGGAGCGCTTAAACCCTCTCCCCAACCGCAGATTGATGACGTCATAATGTGGTATTTGTTTCCAGCGGACGGCATTGCTCTAGGAGCTGCTGCAACCACGTCTCATGCTGACGTAGAACTAATAGTGTTCCTCGCCATCATGCTGCATAAGGCACCGGCCGCGTTTGGACTCGTGACGTTCTTACTACACGCTGGACTTGAAAGGTAATATATTAAATACATCTAGCTTTTGTCTGCGGCTTCGCTCACGAAACTTAGAATAAGAATAAGAAATCTTTATTTGCTATAAACAGAGTACATTAATATAAATTATTTACATACATACATACATACATACATAGATTCACGCCTGTTTCGCAGAGGGGTAGGCAGAGACTACGGATTTCCATTTGCTACGATCCTGACACACTTCTCTGGCTTCATTCACTTTCGTCGGTTCAAGGTGCTCTTAACCTGGCCTTTGTCCAGAACGCCTCCGATCTGATCAAGAAACGTTCGCCTAGGTCTTCCTCTTGCGACTGTTCCTTTCACACTAGCCTTATAAACTGTCTTAGTCAGTCTTTCCTCGTCCATTCTTTCTACATGCCCAAACCAGCTTAACATACCCTTTTCTATTCTTGTCACTATATCCATATATATATATATATGTATATATATATAAATTATTTACAAGAGTACAAGCCCATTAAGCCATTTCAAATGGCATGCAAATGTAATATATTATATATCATTTAGACGAACATATTAAATTTCACATTTACAATATCAATTAGGAATAAAATTATATAAGGTCAATTACAAATCAATTTGACGACCTCGACGGCGTGGTGGTTAGTGTAACCGACTGCTACGCCTGAGGTCGCGGGTTCGATTCCCGCACAAGTCAAATATTTGTGTACATGAACATGGATGTTTGTCTTGGTCTGGGTGTTTCTACGTATAATATTTAAATATTTACAAAAAATTGTACCTATATATGTATGTTTATCCATTGTCTAGTACCCATAGTCCATAGTACAAGCTCTGCTTAGTTTGAGCTGGTTGTTGTGTGTATGTGGTAGAATATTATAATAATTAAATAAAATGGGTATTTCCAAAAAAAAATGTTAGACAGTGGAAATTGCTCTGCATGAGCCATCAACGTAATTTTGTAGAAAATTTATTCAGTGGTAATATTTTTATATGATTAGGGATTTTATTATATATTTTTATACACATGGCGTATAAGTTATTTTGCAGCCGACTGCTTCTCTGTATCATGTATAGCACAAGCCTGTCTGGATAGTTAGGTAAGGTAATGTAAGTAAAGGTATTTTTTTCTGCTCGTCAAAATGACCACACTCTTCCTGATGGTAGCAGTCGTGTGGTCTAAGAGCAGTGGCCTCCACACCGTCCTCATAGCAACCGAGGCGATGTTGAGATCTCTACTTTGACGGCCTGAGAAGGTGCTTTATCACACCACGCTTAAAGGACCCAGGATTGAAGGAAGAAGGAAACACGTGCCTTGGCAGAGAATGCCATGCCTTGGTCGTTCGGCAGAGGTATGAGGACCCAAACTTGTTCCTACGCGCTCTAGTCGACTCTACCGTGTAAGGATGGCATCTGAGCCCAGCACGCGTTGTTCTGGATAGGAAAGGGGAGGGGGGGATAAGATGAATAACACTTTAGAGCACTCCCCGTTTAATAAAATATTGCCGATGCTACTCGGCGATAATTTAGCTTTCTAATAGTGAAAGAATTTTAAAAATGGTTGAGTAGTTTTTGATACAAAGCCTTACAAACAAACAAACAAAAAATTAAAATTAAAATTTATCTTTATAATATTAGTATAGGTAGATTAGCGGGCCCGACAGACCGAATGGGGTCTTAAAATGAATAAATACGTTCTAGAACTCGATCCCAGCTCCACCCATTCGGTCTTATTGTGGATCTAAGTCATCTATAATGTGTAGTTTTGATTAAGTGTAGGGTAGTTGCCTGTGTTTGATTTATAACATTATTAATACACAAGAGCAAACAGCAAAAATAAATATTTTGTGCAAACGGTATCAAAATTGGTTGCAACAATAAAGTTAAAGTTATTACTAATTTAAATTTGGTTGTAAGGTAAGATGGGTTCGTAATAGGGAGATCTTGCTATCTCCCTCGCACAGCTGTTAAATAGTTGTTACGTCACAGTTTGTATCGAACATCCTTTTTCCGTCTTTTGACAATTACCCCTACTGCCAGATTTGAATCGCTTTTTACTTACTTATTTACGTTTAAATTTAAAAAAAAGGATTATTACTCTATAATTTGCGTAACTACCTATTTGACTTAAATAATAAAGAATTGTGAGTCAAGTAGGTACCTTATTGTACCCGACCCTGCAATTCTGAGAGTTCTGTCTGATGTTCACAAAGGTCTGTAAAGTCTGCCAACCCGTGCTGAGCCAGCATGGTACATTATATCCTAACCGTTTTTATACTGGGAAGAGGCCCGTGCCCAGCAGTGGGATAAATATACATGGGTGATATTATTATTAACAACAAAAAACGTTGGATTGGTACCTCCTGAGATACAGACTCAACTAGTTCAGAAGGTTCGGAAATAACCTAAAGTATAAAAAATAAACTATTTCAGTGGAAACACCATAGTTTTAAGCTTATAATGTACATAATTATATATAAACTCTATCCTATTTAATTATGTTTATTTTAGTAAATAGGAAATTTGAGTTATATTGACCAACGATTACACTAACATATTCGAATAAATTTTCGAACAGTAGTAATACTATCGCGAATATATTAACCATAGTATTTATTGTTGTCCACAGGAACAGGATACGCAAGCATCTGTTAATATTCTCATGTGCTGCGCCTCTGCTTGCCTTACTAACGTACTTCGGTATCGGCAATGAAAGCAAACAGACTCTCAGCGATGTCAATGCTACTGGTGAGTTTCTTTTTAATAGTAGTCATTTAGAAGCAAAATGTACTGTTTAGATAGAAAACAAGAATACGGCCTGCATGCTAAGATGGTAATGGTAATCTTACCAGGTATTTATGGCGTAGTGGTTTAAGTGCTGCCTGCGCGGCTGCCATTTCGCTGAGTATTGTGGGATCGATTCCAACACGAGACAAAAAAAATATGATTCATAAACACTTGTTCCGGGTCTGGATGTTCATTGTGTCCGTTGTTTGAATGTTTGTAAATACCCCAGAGGTGTCATTAAAAACGGACTGACTGATTTGACTGCACGGGTGGCGTAGTGGTTTAAGTGGTCACTTCGCCACAGCCACTGTGTTGAGGGTTGTGGGTTCGAATCCCACACGGGACAAAGCTTTGTGTGATCCACAAATGGTTGTTTGTAGTCTGGGTATTCATAGTGTCCGTTGTTTGAATGTATGTAAAGTCCCCCGTTACACAGGATTGATTCTTAGTGCGGGAGTTGTCTTTTTAAAGAAAAAAGAAAGAAACAAATCCCTAATAGCAGAACATATAAGGTCGGGGAAAAAGTTTCTTCGCATTTTATATGAAAACTCAAATCATTATTTTTCAAAGTTTATTTACTTTTAATTACAATATATATGTGCCATTTTGTTCGATGAGTGTCTGCCATTTCGTAGGTAGTGACATGGTCCCGTTGCTTTAGAAATTTTGGAACTTTTGATTAAAAAAACGCGACAAGTAGTTTTAGCAGTCCTCTCTTGATGTTAACCTGATACTTTCTAAAAAATTCTGAAGAGACCGAAACAGGTGGCAATCTGGTGGTGCAAGGTGCAAGGCCAGGGCTATATGGCGGATGCATTAACACCTCCCAGCCAAACTCTCTTAATTTTTGCTGAGTGACTAAAGATGTGTGAGGTTTGAAATTAAAGGGTCGCATGTATAAGGCGGTTATAAGGCCTGTCGTACTGTATGGAGCTGAGTGTTGGGCTACTAAGAAGATGGATGAGAAACGATTGCATGTAGCAGAGATGAGAATGTTACGATGGATGTGTGGAGTGACGAGAATGGACAGAATTAGGAATGAATACGTAAGAGGTAGTCTGAAAGTGGTGCCCATAGATGAAAGGAAATCGTTTGGCTTGATATGGACATGTTATGCGAAGAGATGATTCGTATGTAGGTAAGCAAGTGATGGATATGAGGGTAGAAGGACGAAAAGGGAGAGGAAGGCCAAAGAAAAAAAGGATGGACTGTGTAAGGATGGAAATGAAAGGAAAAGGGGTAAATGATCAGATGACGGGTGACAGAGAAGTATGGAAGCGAAGGACATACTGCGCCGACCCCAAATAAATTGGGACCAGGGCAAGAGAATGATGACTAAAGATGTGTGAGGTCTAGCGTTATCGTGATAATTCATAATTCATAATTCATAATAATTTATGAATTAAAAGACCTCAACCTTTCTATTAATTAATTGCGGCCGCTTTATCTCAATTTCTTGCTCTCTCAATCATCATCTCAATCTCATTAGTTGTTGGCAGTAGCCAGCGGTAAAAGCTCATAATGAACAATATCCTTCCAATCCCACCATACACACAGCATCACCTTATTGTGAATTAGCCCGGGTTTTGCCACAGTCTGTGAAGCCTGACCGACCTTTGACCATGACCTTTTTCGCACGTTATTATCGTACGTGATCCACTTTTCATCACCAGTTATCAATCTCTTCAAAAACGGTTCGGTTTCATTACGTCTCAAAATAGAATCTCAAATGAGTACACGGTTCATTAGGTTTCTTTCAGTGAGCTCGTGTGGCACCCAAATATCGAGCTTTTTTGTACACCCAGCTTTTTTCAAATGGGTCAAAACTGTTTTGTGGTCAACTCCCAGATCTTTAGCTATGTTGTAACTACAGACACGTCGATCTTGCTCCACTATTTCAAAAATGGCATCCATTTTATCCGTGACAGGGCGACCAGAGCAAGGTGCATCTTTGACATCAAAATTCCCGGATTTAAAAACGTTTAAACCAACTTTGTGCTACTCTTACTGACACCGCATTAGGTCCATAAACGTGGTATATAGGTACAATTTTTTTTCGAGGTTTGCATTGTATTTTCTTTTTTTTTAATAAAATTTTAAAATGTATCGAATTTCTTCATTAGATTATTCATGAGCTGATGCTGCATGTGATGATGAGAACTTGAAATTAAACTTTAAAATGAGTTTTTGGTTTTGTTAAAAGTACAATAAAATACAAATATCATTTATTTTCTCCATAAACATTCTTCAGTTCCAGGTGGTAAAACAAAAGTTGTTAAGTATGATGTAAAGTACATACGGGTAAAATGACAACAGATGTATTTTCCAAATTGTCTCAAAAAGCAAAAATATGGCGTAATCATAAAGTTATTTTTCCACAGGAATCGCCATGTTATTTTCAGCAGGTACCTTCCTGTACGTCGCCACTGTCCACGTGTTACCAGAGCTCACCCATCCACAATCCCACACGCACACACTATTACCAATGCAGGACGGCATTGTCCCCAAAAAGGGTTTCGGAGGTCTGCTCCTGTCAGAAATGATTATCCTGACCCTAGGTGCCTTGCTGCCATTGCTATTAACTATGGGCCATAAGCACTGATCTATGGATTTTTTGTGATGTAAGCAATTGTCAGGTTATACTCCGCAGCTTATTTACACGATATAAGGTGCGGCCAATAGAAAATATATAAAAGTAAAGAAATTGACAAAACAACGCGCGATCGATAGAGAAAATAAGAAAAATATGTTTGTGTTCAGAAAATATTTTACTTGTTTCCATTGGCTCTGTGTAATGTATTTGAAATATATCAAACAACTTTACATAAGCATACTACATTTATATTTACCTGTCTTATTTGGTAAACAACAAATTAAAAAAATCCTTTAGTTACTGCTTTTAGACTATATTCGTTCTCTGTTAAATAAAGATGACAAAAAGGACAATACATAGAGATGCGTCTCTGTGTATTGTCTCTAGCTTCCAGTACGCCATTGTTTCCTAAATAAGATAAGTAAATAATGGACTGTCGCGCTATGTGTCCTTACGCCTGCAATAAGTGCAACAATTGTATTCAAGAGAAAAATAAAATAAAATTAGTTATTAGTATATTAATTCTGCAATAGTTGGTTATACGTTTTAATTGATCGTTCGAAAACTAAAGCCAGCCTAACATACAAATGTATGACTCAACGCGTTTAGTTTTGATGCGCACAATATTCGAATATTCGAATATATCTGTGAACAACGCGATAATTACTTCGCATGGTCAACGCAGCGCACGTATTTATTTATAGTGTTGTATCACATTCAAATTGTAGCCAAATACAATTGCAAACATCTGGCTAAGCGTTTAGTTTGGACTAGGTTTCATGGCATGGAGACAAATTGGAATAGAACAGTTTTATTTATTTTGGTAAATATAGATGCAAAATGTCATGGCATATCTTGCAGTCACGAAACTGAGACTGTTTTAAAAGCTATTGAACGTTAAGCTACAGTGATAGCTGATTGGAGATATCATTGCACTGCCACATTGATGTCTCGAGTTCCATACCGCTTCCGAAAATTATGGGGATATTGATTCAATATTTCACGCTTGAACAATGAAGGCAAACATCGTGGGGAAAGTACGTGTCTAAGAGTTCTCCATAATGTTCTCGAAGATATGTGAAGTCTGCAAACCCGCACTGGGCCAGCGAGAACTATAGCCCAACCTAACCCTTCTCGTACTGAGAAGAGGCCCGTGCCCAGCAGTAGGATAGTTATAAACGGGGCTGCTATTATTATATTATACATTTTATAACAGTTATATATTCCATTTGAATATTTTAATACTCCCACGTGATGCAAATGATAAACTATCATGTTATCTCATTATATTTACACTAAATAGAAAAAGACAGCGTGATTTTTCTTAGACGATCCTGTTAGATTAATTACCTTATACGCAATTTAACAGATTACTATTATATAAGATTACTAGTTTTCTGACTAATTACAAATCAGACTATTTAATTTCAATTTTATTTTATTTAGAATCTCCAACAAGAAATAGTAGTATTTATTGTTACTAAATTAAAACAATAATATATTATTACGTAAATAGTCAACTTTTAGTTAATTAATCACGAGATAGTTAACTAAACAACGCTTAGTAAATTAAATTAAATAAACTATTTTTATAGTTGACTAATAGACTAATTGTAGTCGGTACATAGAGAGGAAAGTGAAAATTTTAAAGCAGAATAAAACAAATGATAATAGTTTTTTTACATATTTTTTCTAAATAAGGCCTAAATGTATGTGAAATTTGAAGACCCAAGCAATAATAAATATGATCTTGTAGTTGTGTAGTAAATGTAACAAATTAGATATAATGTTATTCCAAAAATTATTAATTCTATGTATCTGTTTATAGTGTCAGTACCTACGTACTGATCCTAATGTTTACCCGACAACGAAACTAAAATAGGTTTTGCGTTTAATTCTTGTCTATAGATTCTAGTGGACCCAATAGAAGCTGTATTGCTTGAAATAAAATAAAAAATCTAGTACCAGATCACAGCGCCACCTACAGTCCAATTCTGAGTCTAAACCAGTAGTTCCCAAAGTGGTCCACAGGAGACACGACGGGGGTCTACGGTGGCGTGACAAAAAATAGGGGTCCAAAATTCGTAAGCGGGGGCCCACGAAAATTTATTTGCTTTCGATAATGAAGAACTAAAATGTTGGCTTGACTTCACCCATACAGGGTGTGGCGTAAATAATGGATAACCTTGAAACTGTCGACTGGCCAGATTATCATTTATTATTTACCCCACTTATATCACCATATGCCCATGGACATTTTTTTTCGATAAAGCGTCCCAAAATTTGATAATAAGTATTTTTTGCAAAGTTGTCTTAGATTGTAACAATAAACCTTGATACTGGTCTGATGATACAAGTATTCAGAAGTGACATAAAAAAAACAGAACGGGAAAGTGTCGCCAATTGTAGAAATGGCAGCTGATTTTCTATGAGTAAGTACGATTTTTATTTAAAATATCAATAATTTGTCCATAGACATATGGTGATATAAGTGGAGTAAATGATAGATCATAATCTGGCCAGCGGACAGTTTCAGGGTTATCCATTATTTACGCCACACCCTGTATATTTTAAGAAGCTCAGCAACTATTACTTGTTAAAACTTGCATGTGCAATATTCAGTACCAGGGGTCTAAAAAAAATAATTAAAAAAAAAATTATATGTATATATAATTGTTCTGTACATTTGTATGTCGCTAAACTCCTAAACGTCTGGACCAATATTGATGAAATTTGGTGTGTTGGTTTAGATTCACAGTTGGACCAGGTAGGTGGCGCTGCGATCGTTCGGCCAGGACAATGTTGGTTATGTCCGCTTGTTATATATATAAATATAAAGATAGCCACTCCCTCCTCGTTCAATTTTAACAAATTGAATCGTAGACAATATACGCCCTCCATAGTTTCGGTTATCCTTACTTCCTTACTAATTTTATAAATTCGAAAGTGACTCTTGTCTGTTACTGTTTCACGGCTAAACCACTCAATCGATATAGATGAAATTTGGTACAGAGATACTTTAAAATCTGGGGAAGGAGGCTACTTTTTATTGATGTAGGTACCACGCGGGCGGAGCCGCGCGCAAAAGCTAGTTAGACTATATCTTGTCTTTTAGTTTCGTTTCGTCAGCATATATTCATAAGAATTAGCCTGTGAGTTTGATTTGTGATTTTATGGCATAAGACTTATTTAAATTTACCATCAACACAACACATACAGCTCCCAAAACCACCAGACTAAGGCATTTTGAAACACTTGCAAACTCGTGTATTATCATACCATACATTTCAAACTAAAGTATGTATATAAATACATTATATGCATTAGTTTAAAATGGTTACTGGTAGGTATATACCTACACATTTCACATTTTCTGTAAGAATTTCAGCTGTCTTACGTTTACTAAGGATTTTATCGCGTTATTTATCTAACAACATTATTATTATTTATTACATAATTTAATTAGCAGCGATAGCTCAGTGGGGAGACCAACAGACTGCAATGCAGAGGGTCTTGGGTTCGAACCCACGTCGCGCACCTCTGACTTTCGGAAGTTATATGACTTTTCGAAATTATGTGCGTATTGATTGACAATTATCGCCTACTCCGTGCCTCGGAGAGCACGTTAAGCCGTTGGTCCCGGCTGCCATGAACATCTATGGCAGTCGTTATTGGGAAAGTCAGTACCCTCTAATATTCTGACACTGGTCTAGCCTTAGGGTATCGTTAGCCTTCGGGTTGCGGAGGTCAGGTGACAGCCGCTCCGTGTAAAAACTGATATCCAGTCAAATCCGGTTAGACCAGGCAAGCCGACCCCAAGTGACTTGGGAATAATAAAGGCTAAGAGAGAAGACATCATTTTGCAACTATTGAACTATGCAGCTGTGGCTTAATTGGTCGCATTCCCAATGCCATGTTGTGTGAATCCCACACCGAACAAAACTTTGTAACATCCACAAATGGTTGTTCCGAATCTGGGTGTTCTTTGTGTCCGTTGTTTAAGTGTTTGTAAAGTCCCCCGTGACAGAGGAATTATTCCTAGTGCGGGAGTTGCCTCTCTTTTAAATAAAAATTATTAAATTACAAACCTATTTCAGATTTACTCTTTCCATGAAGTTTCGGTTGCTTTTCAGCAGCCATAGTCACGGGGAGATCAAGATGGTAGTTGTCTCAATGTTAAAATTTGAACAAAAAGTAAAACGTCGGGAAAAGTTTTAACTTAAATATAAATATTTTAATTAGCTTAAAAAGTTCAATAGTTGTAGTGTAACAGTAACAGTTTCAAAATTATGTAATAATAGTGTTTTGAAAAACTACGCGATAAAATTCGTTTAAAGTAGATTAATTTCAATATCAGCTGTGCTTAAATGTCTAACACGTCGTGGCTTTGGAATCATGTAAGCACATTTACCTTCAATAAGAAGTATTAGGAAAAAGTTTTATTAAAATATCTACACCAAAATATTGCATCTATATATTGTGTCAAAACATATTTACTGTAATTTGTCAATACTAACTACTGATTTGTGTAACTAAACATCTGTTTGAAGTCTCTCTAAATGTGGATGTTTTGTAAGCTTGTATGCTCCTAATAATTCAACACTTTGTACACAACTATTGTTTAACATATTGGGTCGCAACGGCACACCGGCGGACATACACAATAGGTTTTTAATCATGTTTGGCATTTTAACAATTGACAGGTTGATGACGAACTAAATGAAATTACTACACGGGTGGTAGTAGTGTTTTTAAGTCGCCTTGCCACTGAGCCGTGTGTAGTTAGATCCCCACACGGAACAAAAAATTGTGTGTCCAAGAATAATTACGTGTCTGGAGGTTCTTTGTGTCCGTGCTTTTTAAAAAGTCAGGGGCAAATAGATAAATACAATATTTAAGCAAATTGGATGTTGACATTTTAATGGAACTTTGTACCGTATACATTTTTTTGAGGTTGACTGTACAATAAGGCTTATTGATCGTTTCGCACGAAACGACCTCTTTACAAATTATATTTTTTTAACCGTCGAATTGCACACATCCATATAATTTGAGTGCGAATCGAACCGATTTGGAAGAGAAGGTGCGCGAATCGACACTTAAACAACTATTATTTTAAAATGTTTGGTTTCGCACAATTCCTGCGAAACGACCAATAAACCAACAATAACAGGGAGTGACTGTGTAGTGCCTGTTTCATCAATATAGCTAGTATTTAAATTAAATAATGTAACAAAAAAGAGATCAATAAAATAATTAATATTTTTATTTTATTTTAAATATTTCTATTTGCGTACATAATCCTACTTTATTTTTATTTCATATTCTTAAATTTTAAGTTACTTCAAGTGTATTTTTGTATCGATATCAATACTTTATTTTTAATACAATCCATTAATTTGTTAGCGTAGTGACGTACCAGGCGCCATCTTTTTTTAACTTACGTTACTTGTAAGCTTGTTCGTTACTGTATTGTTGGTACATTGAGTAAAATAGGAAGCTTGTAAAAGTATTTTATGATATTGTCTTACGTTTACACGAATGTTATTCATTGAAATAAACAACTTAAACAGTACATAGTTTAATAGATTCCAATTTAACTGAAAGTGATGTTTTCATATAAACCGAAATTAAAACTGTTTCAAGTAGTATTTTATGAGTTCAAATCCTAATTAAAATTCTGTATTTTTGAACTATGACTAAATCATCTAACTCTTAAATGTCAGTGCATTTTGAAAGTTAAAGAACATCGAAATCTCGCTAGTGTGTATCGACTTATGTTGGTTACTGTACATGAACATATGCGCAACAATTAAGTACCTATATAAAATTTCACATCAACTTAATATTATAAAACATCCACTTATCTACTTCCAACAGAGCCTTGGTTCGTCACTGAGATAAATAAATACAAGTATCTTTATTTTGTAGAAAAATACTGTAGTTCTAAAATATAGGCAATTTAAATTCACTAGTATAGTGTAAAGACTCAATTATTCTTATTAGTGGGATTTGTCTGCCAATCCTTTTAATGTAATTTGAATACAATCTTTAGTTCAATACGACTAAATGAAGGCCCTTGTTGTAAATATCATGTATATAGATCAACAGCCGGTTTATTTAATTATTTATATATTTAGTTAATTATCACTCGCTTTAACGGTGAAGGAAAACATTATGAGGAAACCTTCATGTCTGAGAGTTCTCTATAATGTTTTTGAAGATATGTGAAGTTAGCCAACCCGCACTGGGCCAGTGTGGTGGACTATGGCCTATCCCTTCTTACGCTGAGAAGAGGCCCGTGCCCAGCAGTGGGACAGTTTATATACAGGGCTGATATTATTATAATATATGTTGTAAAGCAAACATCTTAGTCTTTCTAAAGTTAATTAAAAAAGCAAAGGTAATATTTAAAAATAATGATTAATGAATATGGCTTTTTGATGTAATATTGTCATTTTAATTCGTTTAGAAAACTTTAAATCATCACATTTCGGTTCTTACTAGATCTTTTCTATCTCGGGCTTACATAAAGATGGCACCACTAATTGGAATATATATGGCAGTTGTATAAACATAATAATATAAAATACATTACTATATATTTTAAGGTTGTGTAGCTGTGTTATAGATTATTTCTTATACCAACTATATATACCTAGTTGGTAAACGTCCATATTAATTGTCTGTGCTTGTAAGCGGTTATTATCTATTGACGGCAAATTTTTATAAAAATAAATTGAACTAATTGTCTTGCTTCCGAAATAAAGATCTCTTGAAAATGGTACTATATTAGATGACGTATTAACGTCTTCTTTCATATTAATGAAAGATACAAAAGAAACGTTTAGTATATAATCTTCGCACGCGATCTTAGTACTTCTCAAAGTAGTCTCGAAATTTTAAAAAAATCGCCCTAAATCTGCTCACGTGATTCTCTTACCGCGGGTAAGATTACGCGAATGACTAAACGCCGGTTCTTATATTCAAAAACGGGTCGTTTTAGCTATGGACAGTTATATTTTGACATAATTTTCATAGAATATGGGCTTGTACCACCTCCAGATAGCATTATACAACACGGCCTCGGTGGCGTAGTGGTTAGTGTAACCGACTGCCACGCCTGAGGTCGCGGGTTCGATTCCCGCACAAGTCAAACATTTGTGTGCATGAACATGGATGTTTGTCTTGGTATGGGTGTTTCTATGTTTAATATGTATGTATTTACAAAAAAAAGGAAATATATATGTATGTTTATCCATTGTCTAGTACCCATAGCACAAGCTCTGCTTAGTTTGGGCTGGCTGGTGTTGTGTGTATGTGGTAGAATATTATTATTATTTATCTATAAGATAAAAGTCTCACTATCTCTCTTCTTTAATCTAACAAGAGTGAGACAGCATGCGATTTATCTTTCGGATAACTTTTACCTGTTAGTTGTAGGAGTGGCCATATGAGTCAAAAATTACCTGTCTGTTGGCAAAACGACTCGATTCTTGATATAGGAACTGGGCCTAAGACCTGGATCCTATGTTCTAGAACGAGTCGTTTTAGCTACGTACAACTAATATCTGACATTTTTCGTAGACTGCACATATTTTATAAAAAACTAGATGTGCTCGCGGTTTCACCCGCGTTTATGATTACTGCGCCGTCCTCGTGGGTCGTAGCGTGATGTTATAGCCTATAGCCTTTCTCGATAAATGAGCTATCCAACACTTAAATAATTTTTCAATTCGGTCCAGTAGTTCCTGAGATTAACGCGTTCAACCAAACGAAACAAACTCTTCAGCTTTATAATATTAGTATAGATATGTCAAAATGTAACTGTCTGTAGCTAAAAACGCTCGTTTCTTGATATATGTAGGAGCCAGGCCTTAACGTGACAAACTTTAAGTTACTCAACGTTAGTGTTTATCATATATATATATATATATATATATATATATATCACTGTCTGAATATATTTTATTATGAAACGATTAAATATGTTCTTTTTAATGATGTTGTGACAGTAATATGTGGCATTTTGCTGAATTAGCTGATGTAATAAGCGATTTGAGCCTTGTGTCAAAAGTGTTGTCTTTAACCTACCAAAGTAACATTCTAAACAGCACACCTTCTTGTTTTCACAGCTGTGATTGTCATATCAATGTCTATTGCATTTTTCTTATTTCGGTGAAGACTCGCTGGTATGGCCCGTGGTAACCGGTATTGAGACAGAAATAAATCTCTCGAATTGTCTCGAATCGATCAAGTTTACTCGAGACATGAAATTATAACAGTATATGAAATAGAAATTATTCAATTTTCGTAATTAATTGGTTTATTAATTAAAATTTAACAGTACGGTAAAAAAATATGCGACCGACGCCTTCTCTTAAAAAATCTGTACATAACGACGTAGATAAATATCTCGCCGTAATGTCTGCGAACCGAGTACGAACCAGTTTTGACACGAGAAACGTCTAGATTTCTTGTGTGCAATCTTATAATTTTAGATCACTAAAATATTATTTCGACATCATTTAAAATGTAAGACAGTGACCACAAGGTGCCAATACGGCTTTTTATATGTAAAATTATATATAAAAATGTACAATGTCTTGTTGTCTGTAAATAGATTTTTGTATATCGGGTGATTGTTTATTATGTACATATTATTACAAATAAAATGCTTGTATTATAGTCGAGAAGTTTTATTTTGAACCATATCTCCTTTTTACCTATTATTATTATTATTGTCAAGTGTATAAGGCTGTATGGCACAGCCCCCATCGCAAATTGGAAGTCTGTCCGCATAGTGAATCAGTCGACTAATTATTGGTACAGATAGATCTTCGTTCGGTGCTGTGGTTTTGGAAATACAGGTATTCTGTGGCAAGATGAGCGCTCACTTTGGCACAGCCACCAATACCCCCTTGTATATTTTAAACGGCGGACCGAACAATTCTGCTACTTCCCGATTAAATTTTGACTAATTTATCAACTAATTCACTACGTAGACCGATTTTCGGTTCGCGAAGGTTGTATTCTCTTTTTTTCACGATCACTATCTCACCTGATATTAATACTACGCCAAGTGTTATAGGTTCGATTCTCACACTCACTCACACAAAAATTGTGTAATCCACAAATAATTATTACTAAAAGAAAGAAATAAGAAAGAAAACATTCATTATTGCCACAAAGACTTGATAGTGACTACATAATTATCTTTTTATAAAGTAGCACATAATAATTAAAAACACAATTAAATAAGTAGATTGCAAATAAATATGGGTCCGGCCGTTAGGGTCCCATTCCGGTACGCCCCCGGCCGCGACGCACCCAGTGAAAAATTTGTTATTCCGCTACGCCCCCGGCCGAGACGGTCCCATTGTAATACAACCGGAGAAGACACTTGAGCAAATACTGTTGAAAACAAGTGTTTTTTAATTTGAAATCTACAGAACGGGCGAGCAACCCGTTTACTGTTTCCGCACGGAAACAGTGAATGGGTTGCTTTTTGAAAGGTTGCTAACTTGGAAACGAACATATTTTTAAAGAGTAAGTATAGGTACTTAAAAATTTGTCTTACTAATTCTAAAGCTAATGCATGGTAGTATACACACAAGCACGTCATTATGAAAAGTGGTAGAACAAAAGTCGTAAAGTAAGGGATTTATAAGTCACGTACAAACATTATTAGTATTTATGAAATAAACTTATATAAGTTTTATTATTATATATAATAAAACAGTAAACAGGCTATTGATAAAACAAAGTCCTATTATTTAACATATATATTCCTTATTTAGAACTAGTAAACAACCACTGTGATTGTTCAATCGGAACAACTTATGTTAAAATGTTAAACCCTAAGCTCAATAGATGGCGTTGTTCATTGCTGAATCGCGCTATTAAGATTAGCTGCGGCCACTTTTAGCCAAAGAAGCCTATTAAGTATTACTTTTTATGATTTATGAAAGCTGAGAGTCTGGCTGATTCTCGAGACCTACCCAGGCACCATGAAGTCACAAGTTAAGATTTTTAATTTATTGATGAAATGTTAGTCATCTTTCACTGAACGTAATTTTTATACTTTAGACCAAAATTTTCATAGCTTTATAAATAAAATAAAAGTACAACTTATGAAGATTTAGTGACAAAAGAAAAATCGTGAAAAAGACTTCTATTTTAAGAAAAATTTAAATGTTCGGGTCGAAAACTCTTAAAAAATTCTGGAAACATTCATAACTCGCTTACTATGAAATATCGCGGAACATACATGGGGGTGATTCGGATACCCCACGACACGAGGGACAAATATATATTTTTTTGGCGTCAATGTTTCGGCCATCTTAATCATCTTAACTTATATTATATATCTTAACTCAATAAAATTTGTCCTCGTTTGGTTACGTGAGTTTTATTTTTAACCCGCATTACAACAGGCTATTTTTGGGATTTCGGTCCAATCATATTAGAATTGTGTATTGTAAACGGTTCCCTATCCATTTGCATAAAATATTAAGACATAATATAACATAACAAACTTTTGTTTGTCCTATTTATATTTAGGTACGCATAATTATTAATGCATTTTTTTTAAGCATAATCATTGAGATGAATTTTAAATTATCAGAACAGGCCTGGGGTGGCCCAAGAGCGACCCCGTGGCAACTGGAACCTATTTTTGTCATTAAGATAATTACATCAACATAAACTGTATAGCAAAGTATTATTATGCCAAAATAAGTACGAAATAATTATGCGATAAAAAGGATTCCGTTGTTAACACAGTAGGGATTGATTGAACTGAATGGCTTTTGGGCAAAAACTATGAAGAGACCGAAAACCTTATTAAAATAACCACGCTGTGGTCATACTGTTAGGCACGCACAATTACAAAGCATACACACACACACACGCGCGCACACACACACACACACACACACACATACATACACCCACCATCATACACACATATACACCCTAATCAACTTCGATTTTAATTTTTTTTTTTGCTTTCTTCTTTGCCTGTCGAGCCAGCGGCCCACCTGATAGTATGCGAGAACCGTGGCTCATACACATAACTGTGTTTTATTAGCATTACAGAAGCAATGTCAAAAAAACACAACCAAGTCGCTGCCTACCGGAAGGAAAAGGGGAATGGAGCAGTATGGGTTTTGGGAAAGGAATAGTGATTGGGCCTCCGGCGCTCTCACTCACCGAACGAAACAACAGATACTGTTATTTTCCGTAGATCTTCTGTGAGAGTGTGGTACTTCCACAGTCAAGCCGGCCCATTCATGCTGTAACCAGCGTGACCCTACCACTCAAAATTTTGCATTAATTATACTAAAAAGTGTGATGTATGTGTCTTAATTATAATTAAATATGTGGGTAGTGCATCATCAATGTTTCTGATTGTAAAATACTCGGCAGTCTGCGAATATATGCTGTGCTACCAAGACGTCGTTTCATTCCTCACTATACATACCTACCTACTTGTGAATATATCAAAAAGATCATGTTATTAAAATAAATTGAGAGGGGCCTGTTACCCAAGACACACGTTAAATCTTACTTTCATCTAACAATTATTGTCTTCACCTCATATTGTGTTAACTTTGCTGTTTTTAAAACTGTGTAGGTTATTACTACTATACTATTATTACTTATTCCGGGAAATAATTTTATTATTATTATTGAATATTCATAAGTTTAAACCGTTTATTTTTATAGTTTAAGGATAATTGTTGTAATATTAATTATGAGTACTGTATAGTTATGTTCCCATTAACTGTCAGTCTGATTCAGTTCTGGTGACGATCGTGTCTACAACACAAGATGTGTCGTGTGGTTTTGTTTGTGATTTTACACATGTGTTTACACGTCCGCGGTAAGTGTTCATTGTTAATACACACTACTTGATGGTAATATATTCATTGTTATTATTTTAGATTTATGTATATACCTAGTCTTGCCCTTAATATTATAAATATTACAAGGAAAAATTTTGACGTTCATAAGTATTACTTTGAGTTTTACATATAAACTCGAATGTAAGACTGTTTGTTGATTTCTACGCTTTTACAACACGACCGATCATTATGAAATTTCGCACAGGTACACGTTGTCAGGGATGCAGAAAAAGAGATAGGGTATATGCTTCATCCAGAAAAACAGTCCCGTTTTCGAGGGAAGTCGCAAGCAGAAGTTAGTATATTTTAACTAGCTCAGACTCAGTTTAGTATTTTTAATTGTCCGTTCCAGTAGAAACTTCAGGTTATAAAGTATTTAAAAATACTCTCATAAGGAATTGTAACGTTGTGTAAAAAAATCAAGTCAATCCATCGACTACTGTTTGAGTTTTGTGACAACTATAAAGGGTTTTCCTTGGAATACACGTGTAATAGTTTATAATATTATAAGTTAATATAATTATTTATGGTAGAATGAGGGAAAAGAGTAAGATAGTTTAGAAATTACTTACAACAAAGTCGAATCGCAGACGAGCGTAGTCTGTGGAAGAAAGAAAGAAACATTTATTGATAATGATACAAACAAAATAAAATTATTGACTATATGGCTTATGAGTAAAGCCTGCCTAATATTATACATGCGAATGTGAGTTTGTTTGTTTGTTACGTGAATCGACTAACTACTCGACCAATCATCATGCGATTTCGCATACACGTTGTCAGGGGTAAGGCAAAAGTATGTATTTGTCGTACCCCTGGGTACCTTCCATCCAAAAAAAGTATTGTTCTCAAGCGAGCGAAGCCGCAGGCAAAAGCTAATTGAGATAAGGACAATTATGTGTCCCACGATAGTTATGTCTAATTCAGCATTTGCCAGACCGCTACGACTAAAGTCGAGATGGTGGTGATTATCCTCTCCGTTAACCCTCAACATTGCCTGAATGGAAGATGAAGGCGTGCTTGTATTAAATAACATCTTTCTTTTTGCCTTCCGCAAAGTACATTAGTGTTAACTTATTATTAATTTAAATAGGCTAGTGTGAATGGAACAGGCGCAAGAGGAAGACCTAGCCGAACGTTTCTCGATCAGATCGCAGGCGTTCTGAACAAAGGCCAGGCTAAGAGCACCTTGAACCGACGGACGTGTATGAGGAATGTGATGGAAGTGAATGAAGCCAGAGAAGTGTGTCAGGATCGTAGCAAATGGAAATCCGTAGTCTCTGCCTACCACTCTGGGAAACAGGCGTGAATCTATGTATGTAATTGAAATACAATTCTGATTTGGGGTCCTTTTACAACAATTACTTGTGTTAGAATCTTGTACTCTTTCATAGCCAAAACAGGTTCCCTGTCCGATGAATCACATATGACACATAACAATAGATTTTCTATTGTGTCTATCACGGGACAGCGAAAGAGCTAAATTAAGATTAAGCTAGGTAAGTACAAACGAAACATTTTATTTATAAAGTAAAAGAGTCAAGTATTCGAAATTGAACTGCGTTATACGGATTTTCTTAAAAACACTACTTTTGCACAACTATTAAAATTATTAAACTATTTCGAATTAGACTTTCGGCAACGTTTTGATTATGTCATCATTAGTCAAGATTTGTTTTATCGTGCGTGCATGCGTGCGTGCGTGTATGTGTGTTGATGTTCGTTTATATGTTAGTTATAACAATATTGAGGAAAGAGCGAGTTCTGAAGGAAAATTTAATACAATAATAGCCAGATTAAAACTCATATAATATTAATAGTGTGTAGTGCTTATCGCCAGGTTAGGTATAACAAATAGCTTTACGTAAATAACCGTTTAAATACAGATTTAAATACACATTATATATTGAAATTAAACTACTATATACGAATTTTATCGCGTAGTTTATTTGACACTTTATTGCATAATTTTGAAAACTGTTACACTACTATTACTATTAAACTTTGCTAATTTTTAAGCTAATTAAATTATTATTAAATCTATATAGATTTAATTTAAGTTTACACTTTCCCCGACGTTTCGGTTGCTTTTCAGCAGCCATGGTCACGGGGAGACTAAGATGGTAGTTGTCTCAATGTTCCAGTGTCGTTATTTCAAAGTACCAAATAGTAAAAGACCAAAAAGTTGTGTCAAATTAATAACGCGATAAAAGCCGTATATAGTAGTTTAATTTCAATGAATAACATTCGCGTATACAGAAGACAATATTATACATTACCAGCTGCCCGGACAGACTTCGTTCTTTCAAAAGTAATTTTTCTCTTTTTTATGTTTACTTTATCACTAAGGGGTATGAAAAATAGATAGTAGCCGATTCTCAGACCTAACTAAATATGCATGTAAAATTTCATAAAAATCGATCAAGCCGTTTCGGAGGAGTATGGTAACTAACATTGTAACACGAGAATTTTATATATAAGATATATATTATTGTTATAATGATGTTCATCGATCGAACATCCTAACTACTATTAGGTATAAATGCGAATGTGAGTTTGTTTCGCTTTCACGCCTTAACCAACCTTCAAATTTTGCACAGACATTGCCAGGGAAACAGAAAATGACCAGATAGGCTACCTTTCATCCAGAAAAAGTACAGTAACTATTATAACCTAACCTATATTTAGGCGAGTGAAGCCGCGGGCAAAATCCAGTAATTTATATGTAGGGACGTGTTATGTTCGATTTTCGTTCATATAATATAATAATATTCTACCACATACACACAACACCATCTAGCCCAAACTAAGCCGAACTTGTACTAAGGATACTAGAAAATGGATAAACATACATATATACTTTTTTTGTAAATACGTACTAATACATACTAAACATAGAAACACCGAGATCAAAACAAACATCCATGTTCATGCACACAAATGTTTGATTTGTGCGGGAATCGAACCCGCGACCTCAGGCGTGGCTGTCGGTTACACTAACCACTACGCCATCGAGTTCAGTATTCGCTTCCTGTATAGTATGGTTAGTAAACACGTGTTAAGTGCATTCATTTATTCTTAACTCTTTAATGAAAGGAACTTCAAATCTCATGTTATTATTGGTCGAGTAGTTAAGACTGCGCCTAGCGAAATGTGCCAAAACAGGCGGTCACAGATAAGTGAATAAAATCAACACGTTTTGTTTAATACAATTAAAAAATTAACATTTATCATAACAATGAATGTGTTTACAATAACTTCGTGTAAAAAACTTAAAATAATTCATATTTTCGCCTACAAAATTACGTAAAATTGCACGAAAAAATGCAAGAACGTAAGCTGGTGTTACGTGATTTTTAGATTATAACAGTAGAAATCTATCCTATTTTACAGCTTAAACGAAACATAAATAGTTATATTACAATTTTTCCGTCCCAAATATTTAAGTTATTGGTTGACAATAAAGATACATATTTATCAAAAAAGCACTTCAAATGGTCCATACAATTTTACGCTCGGCGCAGTCTTAAGGCGTAAAAAACAAACAAACTCACATTCGCATTTATAATATTACTAGATTCTGCCCGTGCCATCGTGTACATGTAGGTTAGGTTAGTAACAGTACTTTTTCTAGACGTAAGGTACCGTACACGGTAAGTAAGATATGTCATTTTCTGTTTCCCTAACAGCGTGTATGCGAAATTTCATGCTGATCGGTCACGTAGTTAAGGCGTGAAAACGTAACAAACAAACTCACATTCGCATTTATAATAGTAAGGATAGTTAGGATTGGTTGTCTTCTACCAATCCTAACGATTATAAATACGATGCAATTCTGTCGATTAAAGGCTTAAATGAAGCTTTTGCAATCTTCATCTATACAGTCATATACCTAAACAAAAATTTTTCTGTGTCAATGTTAATTGATACAAAAAATTCTTTGGCGTACCTACCTAGGGTTATTTTTCAAAGAATCCTGTAGGACGTAGGTCTATCATAAAAATGTCTACCCAAAACTATGGGCAAAACAAATAAAAATATACAATTATGTATACTCGGATTTATTTCTTTTGAAATAACTTTACTACCTACGTTGTTAGGACAAATTCATGAAAGGGTTACAGACAAATACAGCACGAATTTCAGCATAAATGTATTTTACTACACAAACAGTCGATCCGAAATTTCGGCATTGACGTTTCATGGTAGGGGCACCAGGAAACGTATATACCGAAGTTTCGCCCTGACGACGACGTAGGTATATACGAGCTAATCATCATCTAGGGTGTTCATAAATAGTATGTATATGCTTCTGTACCAAACAATAGTTAAAAGACAACTGTCGCATTAGGCATAATTCTTATGTCGGGCAACTTTACAAACATTCAAGCAAAGTACACAAAGAACGCACAGACTTGAAACAACCATTAGTGGATCACACAAATTTTGTCCCGTATGGGATTCAAATCCACAACACTCGGCGCAATAGCAGCGACGAGGCGACCACTTAAACCACTACGCCATACCTGCTGTCATATTGATAGACAATATGGCGACTGGGTCACAGCTGACACGTGACACGGCAGAGGCGCTCTCACTTCGACACTTGCTCTTATCATGTATTCACACTGACTATTCACAGCGCTCCTTGTGCCTCGACTATTAAGTCCTTGTATACATATTTGGCCGCTTAACGAGAGAGGGGAAAATTAAAGAGAAATTTAAGGGAAAATGAGTACAGGTAACAAAATGTTGCACTTTTATACGCTGTTAATGATTGGCACTGGATAAAAATGTGTTGGTTTTTCCGTACAGGATGTAAGGTACGCCGCGCGGCGTACTAAAAAATATAGCATATCCAATAGGTATCTTGACTTCTTGATCATGATAAAAGCATAAGATTAAGTCCGCACGGGGAATAAGCTAGTTAGTTTTTGAACTATTTACATAATATTTACAATTACATTGTTGTGTTTTGTTACTCTGACATCGTGTATGCAAAATTTCACAATGATCGGTCGAGTAGTTAAGGCGTGTAAGCGAAACGAACAAACTCACATTCTCCTATGCTTACTTAGGCATCGGTATAATTTTCAAACCCTTTGTGCCCCATAAAGCAAAGCTTAGAAGCTGGTGCTTGCGTTATTTTTGAACGAACCTGTATACAAAAAAGTTAAAGTAAATATTTAATGTCTAATTTTACATACAGCCTAGTAAGAGACCGTTGGACTTCCACGCAAAGGTCTCGAGCTCAATCTCAAGGCGCGCATCTCTGACTTTTCGAAGTTATGTGCGTATTAAATAGTTAATTATTGCTTGCTTTAACGGCGAAGGAAAACATCGTGAGGAAACCTGCTTGACTAAGAGTTCTCATATTGTTCTTAAAGATATGTGAAGTCTGCTAACCTGCACTGGGAAAGCGTGGTAGACTATGGCCTAACCCTAATCACATTGAGAAGAGGCCCAGCTGTGGGACAGTGTAATATAGGACTAATATTATTATATTTTTATATTAGTTATATATTACAGGCGAGAACGTTGATAATGTTGTACGAGTGTGGGTCCCAGAGAAATTCAAGAGCGCGGGGACTTTCCGATTAACTAACGACACTATGGTATTAAAACCTAACAAAACACTTTATATTATTCTGCAAAATTATTACATATACTTCACAAGTTCGTAAGTAACTACTTGCTTTTTTTACTCGTAAGTTACACATGGTTTACAAAGTGTGATTGTAAAGCCTCGATCCCAGCGGCAATTATCAAGCATGTTTCTTTAATGTTTGACTAGCGTAAGAGCCCAGGGCCGCAAGACACTACGTATTTTAGAGTAACATAAATTGTGGGATAAAGTCACTACTCTATCGCACAAAAAATAACACTTTGTTATGTATTTTGAACGTAAGCATAACTGCTTGGGCCGTTGGCCCATTTTCACGTCTAAATAGTTTCCTAATAGAATAGAATTGCAAACATCATTAAAGTTTATTACAATGATGTCCTCAAAGTGTCTCTTAAAATTATTTGGCGGTGTCTTGGGACCGACCCCCGCCATGACTGGACCCCGCTGTAGCAACAGACGCCCCAAATAAGTAAAATACAGGTATACTTAATATAAAAAAATTTAGACTTATATGATACGGACTATAAGGAAGACGACTTTTTTTTGCGGTCTTGTCTTTAAGGCGTCTGGCTGGAAGTACTGACGACGGGAAGAGTCTCGAAGTATTATTAATTATTCACAATATTCAGTAAAACATACATAAAAATTAACACTTAGAATTTAAGTAAAGTGAGTAAATTTTTGACGTTCTTTTTCTAATACCCGTATATGTATTGACCGTCGAAAGCAAGCAGGTATGCGTACGTTCAAAGTATATACTAGCAACACTCTTGCTCACACATAAATTTAATAACGTCTCGTGGCCTTAGGCCTCTTTCTCGAAGTCAACGTTTGCGGGGCGGCGGTGGTGGCGGCGCGGTAATTGGCGCGGCAACGCAGACTCGGCTTCGAAGCCAGCGGGCAGACCACGCGGTGCTAAAGCGGCGTAGTGTTGTGTTATTAGTTTGTGTCTTAACAGCGACGAGAACATATTTCTGATACAAACGACGGTCGTTGAATAGCATAAAATTAAATGCACAATACTACATTAATGCAGACGCGCTGGCACCGCTAGACTGGCGCGCACCGCTCGTACGCCACTTCCTACCCGCTCACCGCGCCGCTGCCTTCGAGGCCAGATCCATATAAATCTATACATTTGAACGCGCCGCTCCTCTCGCCCGCTGACTTCGTATCCTTAGCCTTAGACCCTTATAAGGCACCATGACGTACAAACGCCCATACTGAATATAGCCCCTACACCGCACCTCACCGACTAAAATCAATACCTAACCTTAGTATTATTTTTATTAGTATCGAATGCAAGGATCTTCAAACTGGAAGGGTATTCACGACGACGACTGTGCGTGATAAGGAATCTGGCATCTACATCACTAAAATCATAGTAAGTCTTTTCTTATATTCCAATCGGTGAAACTGAAAATTACTATCATACCGATACAATTACCTACTAGTAACGTTATTTATGCATTCTTGAAATTCAAATAATGGTCGTCGCCTAAACAGAACTCGATCACTCCTTAATATTTCGTTCGGTCCGAAGTTTCGGATCGGTCTTTCTTTCGCATGCCACGTAAATGTCACTATCGAAATTGTTTCTTTCAAAGCGATTACTCTGCTTTCAGACCACTGAGGTCAGTTGCGCTACTATTAAAAAAGACTGCTATGATGTATTGGGCCTCAATCTCTGGTCGGGCAAAATGTTACTGGGTTTTTATGTCAGCAGCGGTATCGAATGTATTTTCTAGCGCGATTCCTGGATCGTGATGTGTAGTGTTGTTGGGATTTTATATAAAGAAATTGTCAAAAGCAACACGGTCTCAGGATCTGCGCCCGAGTGACGGCACGCCCGCTATATTTTTTTATATACAGCGTGGAACAGAAAAGTGTGGTTATATTTAAGCGTATAAATCCGTATCCATTATTATCAATAAGATATGGCATTTTCATTTTATTCTTTATTTTAGAATTTTGCTTTTAAGGACAGCAATATATGGCATTATGACTGCAACACCTGATACATAAATGATTGTAAAATACTGAAATGATTATTTGATGGCGATTTAAAAGAGTGGCTTTGAGTTTCTTGCAGGTATCTTATCATAGGGTCAACCTTTTGCCTGAACCTTGCAACTAACATAAATGTAAATTCAGTAAATCTAATAAACCCACTAACCTCTTGACGTTCATAAGTGTTACTTTGTGACCTAAACGAATAAATGGTTTTTGACTTTGACTTTGACCGCACCTTTCTGTTACACGCTGTATATATAGAAGCAAAGCTGGCGAAATATGTGAGTGATAAATCTTTGCCCACCCACCAAAAAGATTTCTTTTATTAGTAAAATCTTACTAGCAATGTGGGTTTCAAATTACTAGCATTCTTGTTAACCCCTCCAGCTAAGATAGAATGCTTGAAGTTTGGGTCCTCATACCTCTGCCGAACGATCAAGGCATGGAAATCTCTGCCAAGGCACGTGTTTTCTTCTTCGTTCAATCCTGGGTTCTTTAAACGGGGCGTGAAAAAGTCACAGTCAACATCTTCTCAGGCAGTCAAAGTAGAGACCTCAACATCACCTCAGCCGCTATGAGGATAATTGGAGGCCACTGTTCTTGGACCACATGATCACTTACCATCAGGAGGAGTGTGGTCATTTTGCAGTGCAAAATAAAAACTAAAAAAACACTAAAACGTACTTAAATGTAACTAATCTATTTTTAGGTTAACAAGGTGACTGATGAAATGAGTACATTATGGCAGTGTAACACATGGATAAGCTTTTTTGTACAGCAAAATTTTACATTCAATATTCGCATTATAGGTAAGTTTAAGTTAAACTTCTTGGATTAATGATACGCGATTGTTACTATAAACAATCGAACACATCTTCATTTGAACAAATATTCGATTGTCGTTTCATTCGTCGTTGCTAAGGATCTATTTGAAGACTTGCTGCAAAATAACTGCATGTAGCATGTTAAAAAGCTGTTCAAAGTTTGCTTTTTGATTGATTTTCCATTTTTATACTCAGATATTGCAGCATACCTACATCTTATATACTATTATAAAGTTATAGACATCCAAAGCGTGCATATCAAAATGACTTCAAAAATTAGCTAGACACACTAGAAAATAAGCAATATGATTTTACACTTCGAATTTATCTCTGTCTGTATGTTTGTTCTGTAAATACTCGAGAACGGCTGTACGGATTTCAATAGAATATGAATGTACAGTCGCTAGTCTAGTAGTCAAGTTAAAAATATAGGCGGATATTATGTCTCATCTCAATAAATTTGATAGTTTGTAGTACAGCTCTCAATTAAGGCGAGTTAAATCGCTAGACTCAGTTCAATTAATATATAATTGCAGAAAGAGTAAGAATGACCGTCGGTAGATTAGTGTTGGAGTACACTCAGACAGAATCGTCACAGGTGGAGTATGATGGCGTTGCTGAATACTGGTACAAGGATGGTGAAGCTATTGACCTGGTTTGTACGAGACACGCCGACAGTAGCTACGACGGATATATACGTTTAACGTATTATAACGCGATCGGTAAGGCTAACAAATTTTTACATTTGCAATTGTGTGGTCTCATGTGCAATCGCAAGGCGCGTGTCTTTTCGAAGTTATGTGCGTATATCTCACTTTAACGGTGAAGGAAAATATCGTGAGAAAACCTGCACGTATGAGAGTTCTCCATTATGTTATCGAAGTTTTTTAAATCTGAATCCGCACAGGACTATGGCCTAATCATTCTTACACAAGAAGAGGCCCGTGCCCAGTAGTGCGATAGTTTGATACGAGGCTGATATTATTATATATAATTAATTGTTAGCATAAACGAGCAATATTATAGTCTAATTTAGATATCGAGTTTCATATTCTATTTTTCTTCTTGTAATTTACTCTATTGTTAACTAAACATACAGCTTATATGTGTTGCGCAATATGCGATTAAAAAGAGCGACCGTAAGTTTCCTGCCTGCTTCTTTTTAAACGAGGTTTACTCATCAAATAAGCTTACTTTAAAGTTTATTATAATCCCTTGTTATTTTATTATAATAATAAGTATGTATTTACAAAAAAAAAATGTTTATCCATTCTTTAGTACCCATAGTACAAGCTCTGCTTAGTTCTGGCTAGATGGTGTTGTATGTGATAGAATATTATTATTATGAGGTCGTGGAACGCCGTCGCCTCCTTTTGTGAGGAAGTCATTTCTATCAAGGAGGCGGCGGAGCGGGAGAGGGAGCGTTTAAACCCTCTCCCTAACCGCAGAATCGGGCGCCGGAGGGCGCAAAATGACCTTCAGCCACCCTGAGGATTGACCTGGGGGTGGTGGGCTTTGTGGGCCTGCCCGCCATCCGTTCAGCACCAGGTCCGAGAGGCGGCGTGCGTGTTCCCACGCGCGCCTCTGTTTCGAGTCCGTCTCCCCTCTAGAGGGGTGACAGTAGGGTTTGGGGTGGGTTTTGCATAAAAGGTAGGCCTCTTCGTGTAGGGGCCTGCCGTTTCATACGTCGGGCCGAAACCTCGGCGGGGTCGCGACCGCATGTGCAAGTGATTCGCGTGGCCCCGTCGATAGTGGTTTTGTCGAGGAACACCGTGGTAGGTTTAGTCGGTATTCCGGGAGGTACATTATTCTTATTCCATCTTTCTTTTACCCCGGCGAGTCCGACATAACCCCTCCGCTCGCCCCCGCAGAGGGGTATGAGTCATGCATTCACCCATATTAAAAATAAAATAGAATTTTATTATTATAGTTTTTATTAATTTTTTTGATTTTATTCTCGCTCATTACTGGGGAAATTCGCCGATTTTATTGGAATTGCATATTTTTAATTTCGTATTCAAGTTAGGCATATTTTTTCCTAAAAATGAGGTGATTGTGGGATGGCTTTTATAATGTTTTAATATATATATTAACCAAGAGTGTGGTACTGAATCAAACGCCTTTTTATAATCTATATACATTGTGTGGATGTTGCGTTTTTGGAAATGTGCCTATTTCGACGCTACGGCACCAATCGTGAGTTGTATGTGTTCGTGGATATATTCACTAAGCAAGATGTTCTAATTTTATATATGTTCTGTAGGCATGTAATAGGACGGTATTTAGCATGGTTTGCTGAGTCTGATAAATCTTTTGGTAGCATGTATGTGATGCCTTGTGTAATATAATGTGGTATCGTATCAGGTGACTGAAGGAATGCGTTGATGTGTGTGTGTATGTTATGTGTGAGTGTATGTCAACTTCTTGTACTAAAATTTGTGTATATTGTCGGAGCCTGCAGCTTTCCAATTGTGCGTTCTAGCAATTAATTTCTTTAGAAGGTCTAACTGAATATATTCGAATTTCATTTTTGAATATCTCGCAATGTTTCTTTATCTTCTTCTATACAGTGATTTTGTTGATGTTGTATTGGGTTTGACCAAAATGTATGTAACGTTTCAGAGGTAGGTAAATTAGGCTCATTTTCATGTAGGTTGTTGGGTTGTAGAGTAATATGTCTGTAAAATTTTTTTTCATAATTGCAGAACTGTTTGTTTTGTATTTTCCTAATCTTAGTCTGCTTATACTTTCTTAGTCGGCTAGCTAGGGTGTTGAGTTATTGTTTTAAAGTGTCTAGAAAGTATGTTATGTCAGTATTTTGAGTTTCATGTTGTGAGTGTATTCTATATAGCTGTTTTATTTTACATACGTGTTTTCTAATGCTGGTGACCTAACACCCCTAGTATGTTCAGTAAGCCGCCCAATACTTGCTCTAAGTTGGCTAATCCTACCTTCTAGCCGTTTCTGCCACCAAGGCGCTCCTTGCGGTTTATTATTGACTGCATTATCTTCTAACATTCTAGCACCGTTAAAGGATCTCGGTCAAAATGGGCGTAAAACTAACAGCATTGAAATACATTTCATGTGAAAGCTAATGATTAGCACTTTATTTTAAACTATGACAGCAATTACCCAATCACCAGGAGAACGGAAATATTCAGTGTTGTTCAAACCACAGAAACAAACAACGCAAAAAACACGACGTCATGTCGTGCGCAGCTATGTCAAAGAAACTACCCTCTCCTTCGCTTCTCACTCTGGCGCCGACCAAGACCCGTTGTGTTTCGCTATCATCAGATTATTTCGACTTTTAACCCCTGCAATCGCCTTCTTGATCTCTGTTATCGTTTTCGGATTGGACTGTTGTTATTTTTTATATTATTTTTCAACCCACGGGACTGTTCGCTACTTGTGTTCTGCCGCATTTGTAAAGTGCAATGAAAGGAAAACAGTGTGTTGTGTGTAGTGCATTGCAATAACTATTTGCGATGGCACTTACATTTTTGTAGGAAAAGTTCTAATTTTTTATTTCAACGTTTGTCTTACAGCTTACATAAGTATAAGAATTTGGTGAAATTCTTCATGATTGTCAGCACTGATGGCTATGTTTTGGGTGTTTTAGGTCCGTATGCCGCCACTACATCTGATGCAACAATCATGTAAGGTATTATGAATGATGAGAATAGTGCTTGGCATTGGATTTTTCAACAAAACGATGTTTTTTGATTGGTCGGGGTTTTAGGGAAAGCGTAGATAGTATTGAAGTTTGTGGTTATAAGACACATAATATACCGCCCACAAAAGAAAGAAACGAAAACCAGTTAACGATAGACTAAGCCAATAAATCGCGAATGGTAACCATTTGCCGCTGGGTAGTGGAAGCCATAAATGCCAAAATGAAACAGTGTTTTAAGTTGCTTCGACAAACATATATTAATAGTGCTCATCGCCATATGTGGAAGCAAATCGTCCATTCTTAAATAATTTTTCTCATTTGACAGAGGATTGCATACTGCTTCACGCTTCAGGGACTTAGAGTAGATGCATAATGAATCAGGTTACAGGTACGGACAGGTCGGTACAGATCATTACCGATTGGTACGGGTAAAATAGCCCTATGCGCTCGTTCATAAAGAAACAGGTTGAAACTTGTCGGTACCGTGTATCTGCAGCAATCCGTATTCTTCATTCTTCTGTCCTCGTGAAAATGGATGTGGATAGCGAAGTATTGATAGCATGCATGTTTCTATTATGTGGTTTGACCGGTACCTGTCAGTACCAAACCGTACTGACATATCGAGACCGAAAAACCAATCTTTATGTTTGCACCCTTACCATATAAAACTGGCAAAATCATATGTCACAGAGCATTTCCGCGATGGTATTTATGAGATTGAATTATATAGAGATTAGACTTTAAATGATTTACATACATGTAATATTCTGCAAACTAATGTGTGGTTGCTTCGAGTTAAGATACAGTCGCGGCAAAATATAATTCATATATTTTAATTGATCGAGACCTAATCGGTAGAAATGCTATACTACAACATTATTGTACCTTTGTCTTCTGTTTACGCGAATATTATTAATTGAAATTAAACTACTATATACGGATTTTATCGCGTTGTTTATTTGACACTTTATTACATAATTTGGAAAAACTGTTACACTACTACTACTTAATATTGTCTTCTATTTACACGAATATTATTCATTGAAATTAAACTGCTATATACGGATTTTATCGCGTTGTTTATTTGACACTTTATTACAAAATTTTGAAAATTGTTACACTACTACTACTATTAAACTTTACTAATTTTTAAGCTAATTAAATTATTATTAAACTATTTAGATTTCATTTATTTTTACACTTTCCCCGACGTTTCGGTTGCTTTTCAGCAGCCATGGTCACGGGGAGACTAATTTTTAAGCTAATTGAATTGTTATTAAAACTATTAAAACTATTTAGATTTAATTTAATTTTACACTTTCCCCGACGTTTCGGTTGCTTTTCTGTGGTTTGCTTCTTCTTGGGTTTGACTATTTTTATTACTGGATCCCAAGCTGGTAGTACATTCCAACCATCTTCTCTATTAAAATTAGGATGTTATTTGATTGCAATAGCCTCGCGAAGCATCCTTGGTAGGAATCGGTGTTCTTTAGCGAGAATCTGTGGTTTGTCAAATCTCAGGTAGTGGTTGGTCCCCTATTGCACATGTTCACACACAGCATACTTCAACGAGCGTTGGTGTTTTACATCAGCTATGTGTTCTTTTATGCGGGTACCTATGTTTCTCTTGGTTTGACCAATGTATGAGAGTCCGCAGTCACAATCTATTTTATAGACCCCTGCATCTTGTAAAGGTAGGTGTAGGTGTTTAGGATGGTGGTAAACAGTTAGCTACCGTGGGAATGTCTTTGTTTCAGAGAGCCCATGGGATCTGTGGTTCCTTTGGCTGAAGTGTAAGCCGCGTTGTATGATAACGTACGATGGCGTTGGCGTATCCTTGTGTATAAAAACTCCTTATAGAAAAATAAAGATTATAAAAAAAACGTGTAAGCCGCACAATAAATAGATGTATGTAATTTTTTTAACGTCTGTATCGGTTGATAATGTTTTGGGAGTATGTCAGTGTTGATATGGCTAATAATAGATGACAGTTTTTTAGATTTTATTTTAGGTATGTATGGTCGTGTTGTTGGGTTATTTTTTCTATAAATTTATTTTTATTTCTATAAATTTATTAAAAAATTTTAGGTACATTTTCTCTAATTGTTGAAGTAGCTCTATAGAAAGGCTCGTGTGCTGTTTGTGTGAGATCTGGATGTATTGTTGGTGTAGTTTCTGTAGTGTGATAATCATTTATGGCTATTTGTCCTGGTGGTGTTATAAAATATGTAACGTTGATTTCTGTGAGTTGTGTTGTGTCTTCAAAAGTGTTAGTAGTATTTAACTCGATTCTGATTTCCTCTTTAATTCTTTTTAATTGATCGGTACATAAAAGTCGATTACTGACAATAGATCTACGTTGGTCTGCTAGTCTTTGTGCGTAAAGATGGGTGACTGAAGGACATTTAGAAATAATATCCTGATATAGCAGCGGTCTGTAGATAGTTAAATCGGTTTCAAGTTTTATTTTATGTAGTAGTAATTAGTGTAGTATTAATTATGATTTCGATAAGGGCGTCTGTCCATCTGATTCTACGGGATTGGGTGTGCTCTATGATAGTATTTTGTTCTAATGAAGCTGGTTAGTTTTGTAGTAGGACTCTAGGTAGTTCCTTAATTTAAAAATTTCTTTTTTTGTTAGAAAGCTACTTTGGATAAAAGCACAGCGTTGGTCCCCTATTCATTGCTTTCCTACTTCCATCTCAAGAAATTCAGCTATGAAACGTGCATGTAAGTAAGGTATGTTTTCGTGTTTAGCTCATGTTGTGTGAGGATGAAATAATGGCGCATGATGAAAATATTCATATGTCCACGTTTTACGTGTGGCCGTCCACTACGGGCGGGTGCAGTAACTTTGGCTAAAGCAGCCACCTGCACAACATCCGTGGTGAATTGAAGTGATGATGGTGATAAACTTGATGAACTTGGCTCTTGAATATTAAGGTATGACGGTGGTGATGAAGGAATGGATGAAAATAATAACGACGTTGGTGAAACACAAGGTGAGGGTTGAATGTGTTGAACTGCAGCAGTCTAATACTGAGCAGTTTGTTGCGATACGGTGCCCACCCCAGAATACGAAGGGCAGCCCAGGTTGGAAGTCCCGGGGCGGGATTCTCCATCACGGTTAGCTCCGATACCCATCAGTAGTATTATTCTATTTCTAATGCGCATTGCATTTTAAATTAAGAGAGATGAGTGATGGGCAAGAGTAGAGTAGTAGGTGCTAAATAAGTGACGACTTAAATGAGAACAGGTTGAATAAAGCAAAAGATAAGCAAAAGATGGGAGAAAATCAAGAAGGGAAGGAAATAGCTCTTAGCCTGTGACTGGGCCACAAGCTTTGGTTGTATCCCGCTTTGTCTGACCTCTCACCCTAGACTATTCCGGTATAAGTAACTCTACCCGGCATAGCCCTACCTCTCATTAAGGCGCGCAAGCGCCACCACGACGGCAACGTAGGGAGACATCGGGGGTTATTATTATTATTAGGTATTTTCCTAATACGTTAGGAAACTACCCGGCCCTTTGGGAGGCTTACACGGAGAAATGGGTGAAGAGGCCGTTCGAGAGTTTTAATCAAAGGTGGGATGGAACACCTACAGCGGCACTAGCCGCAGCAGGCGTAGGACTATTGCTACGTATGGATTCTAATATATGGGCTATGGGTATGGGTGTTTAATGGAATGGTATATTGGTAACTATGGATGATAAACCGGCGTCTACCCTGAGTACTCTAATAACATCAATCGAATGGACAGACGATGACTCGCCAACTCACTAGATGGGCCTCCTGAATAGCCACCATGGGCATACAAGCCAGCAGCAGAGGGCAACACCGGTGCGAGCGGCTAGAGGTGTCGAGTGGTGCGGCGCCGGTTTTGACCAACACGGGTCTCGTGACAACGGAGACCCGGAGCGGGCTTCCTCGTAGTTATGCCCTTGAAAATGACACTTCCACCCCCCAAGCATGTAGCTCTAGCGGCCCCCCTCTGACCGGCCGACCAAGGTAAACCAGAGTTGAGAGTCCTATGGGCGCTCTTGAAGTTCCACCCCAGCCAACCAGTACCGGCAAGCTGGGGACGAGGCCCTAACCGACTCTTCGAGGCATTCAGGACCGTAGTGTCGCCACTCACATTCAGCTCGCCACAAGCTGCCCTGCGGTTTGTGCGCTTTTATTTAACCTGGTGATACATTTTTGTGTATATTACAAGGCGAAGGTGGTAGTTTGAAAGCTAGTGTACTGTGCCCTCCGGTATCGCGTTAGTCTCATGTGGAGATAACGACTGTCCCTGAGGGGTTTATATAATTATTATATTGAGTTTTCGATCAGTGTTCGAAAATCGGCCATAATGATTACTGAAAATTGGAGAAGTACGTATTTAGTTGACTCAGATTCCTTTAATATTTAAATAGTCAAATAGTTAGTCCAACTCTAATATACAAATATATTACAAATTCTAACCAATCCAACCGGATAGTATTGGTTATTGTCAAATGTTAGAAAACGGCTGCACGATACAAACTGTGCCGTAACCGTTATTTAAATGCAGCTGTTCGAGGGAGATAGCAAGATATCCCCTCTATACCTCAACTTTTTCTATATCCAAATGGAAATATTAATTATTCCCGTAATTTTCAACCAATTTCGATACTGTTTGCACATAAAGATTCCTTTTCATTGCAATTTGCCCTTGTACGTAAAATAATGCATAAAATATAATATAAGGTAATGCGGATAAAAAATACCTCCATCGAATAAACATAGACCGTAATGTCCACAAGACTCAAATTCATAATTACACATTAAAATTTTAGGTATGATATTGTTTACAACTGATGATATCAATTGTAAGGAGTCTGCAATCTTTAGAAAAACGATGAACGTTGATAACTATAATGATACCATGGCATGTACCTTCATATCGAAAACTAGGAAGCAATATACATATAAAACAGTATTCAGGCTGGCATTTGGCACTTTATCGATAAGTAAGTAATATATGTACATAAACCCTATATTGAATCGAAGAAGGCGTTACTTGGCGGAAGTAATTTGTAATAAAATTATTGGGATGAGAGGAACCCGCCACGCTCTCTCGGAGGTTCCCTATCCATTAGCATAAAATGTTAAGACCTAATATAACTTAGCATAATTTTGTTTGGCATAATTATATTTTCGCATAATATAATTACGCATAACAGCTTACGCATAATTTTTTAAGCATAATTTCTCTAACCATAATAATGATTTAGCATAATATTCTAAAGCATAAATTTATTAAGCATAAAGTTCAAGCAAGCATGCAGCAGGCAGAGTTTCTGTCACGGCTCCGGCGCTGCGGGCCTCCGGCGGCCCCACGCTTCTACACGATTTTAAATTACACTCTAGGGGTAGGACAAACAAGACTACGTAGAGTCGGTTTTGCAGCAATTCGGTTCTGTCACTAACTTTTGTTGCCCAGCATATTAAATTTTAACCAACAATATTATTTAATTGTTACAGAAACTCATCATTAGGCCTACTAACGTTATGCGAATCAAATTTATGCCAAAACAAATTAGTCTTTAAGATGATTATGCCAACATAAAATGTATGCCTAAAAAAATTATGCCGAAGTATTATTATGCCAAAACAAATTGTGGCAAAATCGTTATGCCGAAGTATATTAGGACAAAGAACATTATGCGAAAAGAAGGGATCCCTCTCTCGGATTGCCCACCCCAACTATTGCAAAAGAAAAAGGTTGATAATACCGAACTGCTCTGCAACTGCAATAGCATAACAGACTTTTTTATATTTTTTATACTACTAAACTGGCAAACAACCATACGGCCCACCTGATGGAAAGTGGTCACCGTAGCCTATAGACGCCTATAACACCAGAGGCATCACTTACGCGTTGCCGACCCTTTAGGAAAGGAAGTGAGAAGGAGAAGGAGCGGGTGTGCGGTTCGAATGTGGGTGTTTGAGAAGTCCCCCATGACACAGAATTTATTTCTAATGCATATATTGACATGTACTGAAATGTCACTTACAATTTCCAGATCCTTTAAAAATTACCGTTAATGACTTGAAGCTGGTGCCTGCACGATCAGATGACGTCAGAGCGGAATATCAATACAAGTTCTACGAGGGTCAAATGTTAACTATAACTTGTGAGACGGATAGACATTTACTCAGCAATCTGTCATTATGCTTAGATAGTTCACACTTGGACGCCAATTTCCTTACAGGTAAGACTGACAACACACTGCTTATATTCCCGAAGGGTTAATAATGTCCTCCAGACCGAATTTCGGTCACGGCGGCCAATCTTAACGGAGACTGGCCATCTACGCAGGAGATATTATAGTGCACAAGTATGTGCGCAAACACAAGTGCACTCTCTGCTCCCTAACTCTCATGATCCGATGGGACGGTAATCCGACACGACCGGAGGGAGATCAGGCGCGGGACCAACGGCTTCACATGCTTTCCGAGGCACGGGGGTGTCTATTACCGCCAACTCCCTAACTCTGGGCTCGTATTGAGATTTCTTAACAGAAAACCCCAATAACTTTGTGCCGGTCCGACCGGGATTCTTTCACCCACATTTCACCAGTGAAGGTTTTAGGTCCCACGTGATAGAGATATGTCATATGCCGTAATATTGTCATATGTTATACACGATGATATACATTGAAATTGAACTACTTTATACAAAATTGTATCGCAGTTTGTTTGAACAACAAGAAATCTATAATATAATATTATACAAAGGAAATATTTGATTTTTGTTTGTTTGTTTGTAAGTTTGTAAACTACGCAATAGATTTTGAAAATTATTTTGCCATTAGAATACTTTATTATCACCGAGTAACATAGGTGGGCTATATTTTTTTAAAAATCGCATGCATAATCTAGTTTAAAATAATTTTGAAACCTAATAGTTTCACAATTATTTAGAACCAGCTTTTGAATTTTGCAAATGGTTTAACCTCTGGTATGCCGGAACGTGGATCTGCGCGAGACACAATGCTTTTTCTATTATGTCTGGTATTCTGGCATACAACAGGTTAATAACCATTTAAATTGTTGAACAATTTAAATTAACACTTTTCCTGACATTTTATATCATGGGAAGATGTTCAATTTCAAGGAATATACCGTTTACCGGGCACAGTTGCAGAAACCGCACAACACTTGAGAATTTCACAGACTGAAAATCTTTTTACCAAATAAATGTCGAACCCGGGACCTCAAGCAAAGTTGCCCGTTGCGCCACTGAGTCATATCCTTAGAGTATACATAACTATGGTATGTATACTCTAAGGTCATATCCTAATATCTAATTAAAATTTAAGTATCTTTTCATGCCAAATTTTCCATAACTTAAATTATTTCATGAATAAGCTCTGTTATAAGATTTTATTATTGTACCAACTACAGTTACATCTATTTACTAATTAGTAGGTACATTTTTTCCAGAAGCTGAAAACGTGCAGTGGAAGGTAACTAAGCAATTATATACCAATAGTAATTTGGATAGACAGTACTTACGCTGTGTTAATAATGATAACTCGACGCAGTACTCGGCTGAATTATGGCTGCTTTTAGACCAAACCGGTAAGTGCATATCATCCCAATGCGAGAGACACGAGACATTATATGTATACACTAGCGACCCGCCCCAGCTTCGCACAGATAGTACAAATCCTTAAAAAAATAGACACCTGAAACTTCCTCATGAATCACTCTGTCTATTGGTGAAAACCTTAATATGTAGTGAAATTTAAATTAAAAATACTACGAAGTATGTGCGTATTAAAATATTAATTATCGCTCACTTTACCGATGAAGAAAAACATCGTGAGAAAATCTCTATAGTCTGCAAACCCACGGGCACTGGGCCAACGTGGTAAACTTCGGACTAAACCTTCTTTCACTGAGAAGACTGCCTCTTCTCATATTTACATATATTTTGTATACAGGGCTGATATTATTATTATTATTGTTTTATTTTCAGACCCAATGATCCTGGGCCTGTCTCCGAGTGATGTGATACACCAGTACAGTAAAAGCTCCTCAATTTGGGTCATTGATTACTGGTACACTATAGATCAGACACTAAACCTTACATGCGTCGCCAAGGATCCAAGCGCCAACTATCAGTGGATTATCAACGGTTAGTCTATTATCGTTTATATTTAACCGACTTCAAAAAAGGTGGAATTTCTTATTTCGCTTGTATTTTGTTTTTTTATATTTGTTGCTTACCTCAGAACTTCGTCATTATGTACCGACAGGGATAATTATTATTTATTTTGTTTAGGAGAGTATACTTTCAGTTTAGTCCCAATTAATTAGAAAATAACACATCTAAGAGTGAAATACAGACTGGAGATCAGTTGTTTGTTAAAACTGTGTTAAGTCTTAAGCTGCCAGGGCATTCTTAGCTCCCTAACCTGTGCACACGGAAAAGTTCATCTTTATCACGTCAACCGTGAGACGTCCGCTGCTGGACATAGGTCTACCCAAAGGTTTTTCACACAGACTGGTTTCGAGGCATATAAAATCCCTCCTCGCGACTTGTACCAGGTCGTCGGTTAACCTTGTGGAAGGCCTACCTCTGCTGTGTTTGCCGCTACGTAGTCGCTACTACAGAACCTTACTGCCCTAACGGCAGTAAGGTTCTGCGAGATTTGTAAATGTATGTATTACGGAGAGATATAACGAAGGAAATGCGATGTATCTGTCATGCGCATGTCACATGACGTCCATGACTGCACGGATGGTGTAGTGGTTTAAGTGGTCGCCTCGCTATACCCACTGCGCGCAGTGTTGTAAGTTCGATTCCCACACGGGACAATAATTTGTGTGATCCACAAACAGTTGTTCCGAGTCTGGATGTTGTTTATTTCGTTGTTAGAATGCGTAAAAACTTTCCAGCGTCACAAAAATTATTCATAGTACGGGACTTGTTTTACAATAATATAAAAATGAAGTTCCTATCGGATGATAGCGGTAACCAATAACTACACTATTTGTGCATTTTCCGTATTAGTAAAAGTAATTTGGTATCAATTGCTTAGAACTTATTTCAAGTTTTTATCTTATATCATCAGTACGAAAAATTCATTTCTTCAGTATAAAAAGAGCATTAATTATTTTTAATGTGAAAGGATATGTGAAAAGAGGGTATACAGTGGAGATATTATATATATTATGTATCGTTATCTTCCTCGCATGCCTACTCATCAATAACGTAAAAAAATATAGGTACATATATTGCGTCCTTTTCCGTTATTCGACATTTACATCTAATACCAGATTTAAAAGGTTTCCAACTTATTTTATTATTGAGTTGTTTTGAATCTTCTATGTCAATTATCAAAATTAGGTGTAGGTACGTAACCTTATTGGCCAACTTCAAAAAAGAAGATTCTCATGTCGGGTAACAAAAAGGTAAGGTCATTTGTTAGGTTCGTAATGTAAATCTGATAAATAACCTAAAATTTTATCTCATTCTAACCATTTAAATTATCGATTAATTAAACTTCGAAACAAACGTATTAAATCACATTTTACTTTCAACTAAAGTTCAATAACCCATCCTCAATCTCTTAGCGTCTCTGCTTGCCTGGTAAGAACATTGAGATCACACGATTAGGTATAGCAAAATTCACTCACCAGCACATAGCGTTCTCATTCCGTTCATTCCCATTCTTAGTTTGAAACATGGCGGGACCTTGCGACGATTCTTAGTTGAACATACCAATTTTAACATAATCAGTCGCACTTGATTATGATTTAAATTGTTGTTCACTTGTATTCAGATGAATTAATTACCTATATGAATGTAGGCTAAGATTTAACGGAATAGGCACACGATATCGTAGTCAACATTTATCAATGTCAATGAAACACCAAGAAAATCTATTTACTTCATCGTTACGATTATTAAAACACTCAGACAATATTCACAATACACAGCTACTCCAACAGACATAATTATTCACGAATAATTCACTAATATTGTCTATAGGAAACTTTATCTTCCTAATTTGAATATTAAACGCACACCGAATTAAATACTAAATTGACATCTGTAATAAAATGTTGCCACTTATTACATTTATTTTAACCTTATCAATAAGGAAGTCACTAGTCTATGCAGTTATGCGTCAGTGATGTTAATGATTGGAAAGATCATAGCGACACATAATATAATAAAGAAAAGAAGTAGTTTCAATTTCTGATTCAGAACGTGCGACGTTTCAATATTATAAAGGTTTTCGAGACACAGGTCATCATAACAAAAACTATGCTTTTTTATTTAAGTCTTATAGTTACGGTACACAAACTCAATATCTTTTTGAATCCACTTTTAATTAAATAATGTATAGTAAACATTTTAAAGAAAGTAGCTGTAACGTCTAATGCCAGGAAAACGATGCACGAAACGCACTGTGACGTACTGTGATTTAAAATATGAATACAAAACTTGGTATTAAAATTTTGATCGATCGATTTTGATACTGTTTTGAAAACAGTAAAGTATCTAGTAAAATAAGCACTCTCATAGGTTAAAAAAGCCTTCTTGTGAAAACAGTGCTTTATAAGAAGGCTTTTTAAGCTATGAGCGGCTGTGAGAGTGCTTTTTTAATTGTTATTTACTTGTTACTGCTACTCTTGTGCGTGTAATTAGCGCACGAACTAAAATATAGTAGGCAACTACCCTATTAACCATTGATGTATAAAATTTTATATATCAATGTTATATAATATAAAACCTTTCGAGTGCAAGGGGCACACCGGTGATCAGTCACAATACTTATATATTTAATATGGCTGGTATTCTAAGACTTGACAGATTAACCGCTTTATATAATTAACGGAATACAGAGATCGGCACGTTTATTTACTAATAACTTGGTAAATATTTTCAGACACTATCATTGAGACCCCGAATACGAGCCGAGGACCTCACAGGAATCACATATTTGCTTTGAAAGAAGAACACAATGGGACGAGCATTATCTGTGATAATTCATCTAGAAAAGTAATAATCAATCTTCATGCTAAGATGGATTTATTAGACTATATTTTCAGTGAAGGTAAGTGAGTGGATAATATTTTAGGAGAATATCAACCTCTTGAGTCGCATCTGCACACCGGCGGCCAGACATAATAGGTTTTTATATATGGCTGATATTACGAGACGTGATAGTTAATACATCGAAGAAAATCGAATTTCATTCGTATGTACATTATTTTTTAATCACTGTGTCTCCAATTCATTCCATTGTTTTATTTAGAATACATATGTACATTCAACATTTATAATAATGTACACGCTGATTTGATCACGAGCCATGAATGAACTGTTTTCGATGGCTGAATCGGATAGTGTTTTTAGGTTAGTCTGTTCTTCACAGACTTGATTACACAGTTTGTCGGTAGCAACACCTAATTTGGAACTGTGTCCAGTAGACGTCAATACTCTTGCCATTTATAATATCAGCCGAAATCTGGCTGCAATACACATCTGCTTAAACTTTTGAAAAACTGAATGATTATGAATGTTTGTCTTTTGCAGGAGACAATGTGATGATCGTGGGTGGTGCTGTGGCTGTATCTGCTGTCACCCTCGTGTCTTTCTGTTTGATGATTTGTTCCAAATGGCGCAGAAATAAAACTGATCGCCAGGTATGTACTTTCATTATTTAAGTTTCGTAAATAAAACTTTGTACAGCCACTCACAAAGCGACAACGACGAAAGTTCCATTAATGTCAACTTCCAATATGCCAAATATTGTATAGATCCTGACTAATATTATAAATACGAATGTGAGTTTGTTACGCTTTGACGTCATAAATACGCGACCGATCATCATGAAATTTCGCATACAGGTTGTCAGGGGTCTGGCATCCCTGACAATGTGTATGCGAAAAGGAAAAACTGTTCCAGAGTAAAGCCGGGCGGCCAAACTGTGCGAACACTAGCAAAATAAAGAAGCAATTAATATTTTTTTGGATACAAGAAAAATTACACACATCTTACATTTAAATAGCGGTTGCGTCACAGTTTGTACCATGCATCCTTTTTCTGTTATAATTATGTCAATTCCCCCACAACTACATTCGAAACGCATATCTTACTTTATTAATAATAATAAAATTAATAATTAATTAAATTCATTAATTTAATTTGGTTTTGATCATTTTATTTTAAAAAAAATGTGAGTCCCCTTCCTTATTATTAGATACACAAATAATGGCACCCAACAACAATTTTAACGCCTATTATATTTCAGAAATCTTCTGAAACCATGATCCACGACCTTGAGACTCCAATACCAGCGTACCCAAGCCAATGGGAAGATACCTCAGTAGATTATATAAATACAGAAGAAGTGCTGGTATCCAATTCATTGTATAACACGAATTGTTCTCCACTGTATTCTGCTCTACAGAAGAAAACGAAGCCCACTGCTGGGACACTAAACGAAGACGCAAGTTTAGCTAATTACGCCAATTCAGTTGAAGAAAGTGTTGGCCTGACTTATCATAATGTTAGTCGTAAAGAAAATACCCAATTATGTAATAATGAAGAGACCTATGATTATGTATTAAGTAACAATTCGACGCGTGACTATGTGGAACCGGTTTATATTGAAGCTCTGCGGCCGCAGTGAACTCCAATATAGTGTGAAAGTCAATAGTAGCCTAGAAGGACAGTTGAACTGCCACGCAGAGATCTCAAGATCTATCAAGGCACCTCTGATTTTTCGAAGTTATGTGCTTATTAAGTAGTTAATTATCGCTCGCTCAGGTGGTGAACGAAAACATCGTGAGGAAACCTGCATGTCTGAGAGCTCTCCATAATGTTGCCGAAGATATGTGAAGTTTGCCGACCCGCGCTGGGCCGGGCAGGCGAACTGAAGAGGCCCGTGCTTAGCAGTGGAACAGTTCATAATAATATATCGAACTGATTTAAGGAACATAGAGTATTATGCATATTTAATTACTTCTATACAAGATTAATTTTGTTGATTTACATTTATTTATAAATACCCATATTTTAAGTAATGTTTTTAGATAATATAGATAAGAAAATGCTGTGCACGCCTAGCATGATATACTTCATCGTGTTATATCTTCTTGCTGTCGGCGTGTGTCGAAGAATCGATGCATACAAATTCATTTGATTTTGCTTGCGGTTTGTTTTCATGTAGGTATGGAAGTACGACATATGGGTTAACATTCGATATTTATCAATATACCTATATGTAATAAAATATGTTTGTGGTTTTTTTATTGATTCCTGTTCAAAATAAACATTTAAGTTACCTTTGTAATTATGGAGGGAATGCAGATCAACAGAACACAACATTGTGTTGAAACATCTTTGGCTTTATTACTCCAAAACCCATTGGAGTCGTTTTCCTTATGTAAGTACTCAGCGAAATGTCTGTTATGTTTGGGCTGACAGACATTTTATTGCTGCAATAACAAGTACGTGCGGCACTAGGAAAGAAAAATTTACTTAAAATACAGGTTAACTTATTAAAAAAGGATACCATAATCTATAAACTACTGGAAAATCATTTAAGTAACAAAATAATTAAGGTTAAAGCTTTGTAAGTTTACATAAGTTACTGTTAGGCTAGTTGCTAGGTTCAGGCAAAGCGTTGAAGCCAATGAGAAGATACCTTCAAGTTATTTAGTTCCCTTGGTACCTGATCCTTCTGCTAAAGTACATAATTCTAAGGGATAGATACAGTTAAATGCAAACTTAATGGCGGCTCGGAAGTTAGCTGCGAGTGCAGGTGTGCGCAGGTAGGTAGGTGTAGGCAGTATACGGATATAACTCACACACTAAATACAATACGCGAAGGGCGAGTGCGGGTGAAAGAAAAGGCGGGCGGGGAGGTGCCCTGCCGCCCCGTGCCGCTACGTCCCGCTGACACCTAATATTGGGTTCTGCGCAATGACTCGTACGATGCTCAGAGCCGCCATTAAGTTTGCATCGGTCTGTACACAGCTATATTTTACCATCATTTGTGTCGGGATTGATATCATCAAGATATCGTAAGTTTCCTGCCCGGTCTTCTCATTGGTTCTTGTTTTGTTAATCGTGGCAGCAGGTATTGTAGCTTTTCTGTATAATTTACGTCTAAAAAGAGGTATGTGTTATAAAAACCAAACAAATAACATTACTAAATTATATTTTTATTATTATAATACATTTATTTTACAATAACACTTACCTATACTCAATCACAATTCATTCATTTTGTACCCTTAATTAATAATCGTACTCTTTTATATCAGTTTCACTTTTTTATAACTCTTGTTTTTTAAGTATCAAAATGTTACCTGCAATATTAACTACAAGAAAAGAGCTAAAATTTCAAAAATAAGATTATTAAAAACAATTATATTATTAACTAGCTGACCCGCGCAACTTCGTCTGCTTCACATAAGAGACTTTTGCCCGTTTTTGCAACATTTTTTATTGAATCTCCGCTTCTATTGATCGTAGCGTGATGTTATATAGCCTATAGCCTTCCTCTATAAATGGGCTATCCAACACTAGAATATTTTTCATTTCGAACCAGTAGTTCTTGAGATTAGCGCGTTCAATCAAGCAAACTCTTCAGCATATTAGCATAGATTTACATGCATACATAGTTTCACGCCTATATCCCCTAAGGAGTAGGCAGAGGTCTATTGCTCACATTTCGCCAGCTTCGTAATTGAGGGTGAGTCTATTTATGTGTACCGGGACAGCCCCTGACTCCGTGCTGCTTCTGAGAATTTCTTGAGAGGAAATTCCAATAGTACTTCGCTCGATTCGTGAATTGAATCGACTTTATGCATAGCAGCCGTATTCCGTACTACAGCGCCAATTTTATATCATACGATGATCATTTAATCCAAATTTAAACTTTAACAAATCGAGCACTTTACTTTTCAATTAAAGATATAATAAACATATATAGATATATAGATGATACAAATATTGACCCTTATAGAGACCTATTGGGTCTTTAAACCGTCGGTCATGAATGTGGTCGTTATCAAATGTTGTAATCGTAAAAAAATACACAAATTCATTGCAAGCCCGTATAATTTTATAAAAATTGTTTTCAGGTCTGGCCCTACCATGTGGGGACTTGAGCGGCTGTTCCAGGCTCCAGGACATAGGGGTACTACTGGCATCTTGGTAGTAAGGAAAAGTAAATAAATATATCGACACTTCGAGGCTGAAATGTAGTAAAAGTCATAATACAATTTTTCAGGAGAGCCAAAAAATATTAATTGTATTTTTTTGATCTGGTGAATATCGTTTTTAGCTCTTTTTGTTCTATTATGAAATTATATATTTTACAACATATGTGGCGAGTTAAAGTTTATTTGAACCATTATTTTTAAAATAAACGATTTATGCTGCGGTATTTTCTGAGTAGGAAATCCATTGTTTTGCAAATGTCATCATTTTAAATACATAGGTCGATGCAGCTCAAAAACTGAAGAAGTTTACATCAATAACTAAATTTCGCCAAAATGGCTTTTACGACATTTCATCCTTGAACGGTCGATATGTATTAGAAGCAAACTAGAGCGCGCCATAGTGTTTATCTTGCTCCATCCTTAAACTTGTTTCTGGCCGCTGACTGTATTACATTTTTGTGCTTATTATTACACTCTCAGCTGAATAATATTGATTCAGATTATAACAAAACGAAATTAACATGTAATTGCTTTTAAAAGTTTGACTATGAGCCAATAGTAACGTGCATTACTGGTTTCGAATGATGTTCTCGAATACAATTCTACATGACGCGATAGCGTAGTAATTTTGAACCATAGTGTATAGTAAGGTCAACGAAACGAGAGAAATCAGGACCATCGCACTTGAATTTACGCTAGAGGCGCTAGTGGATAGAAAGGTCTCTAGACCTCATACTCCATAGTCACTCCATAGAACCCGACAATTATCACCGTCAAATACGGCTTTGTCAGCAGCTGTGACAGGATTGACAGGATCTTACTCACTAGTGGCGCCGAGATGCACTGGTGAGCACAAACACGATAGTCCGCATTATGTTAACGTAAATCCCTTTATTAAGATATGTTATAATAGCAAGCGATAATTACATTTGGTTTTCTCTCACACGCGATGACGTGAGAAGTAACAAAGTGGCTGTCACATGTGGCATCCGATTAATCCATGAGATGTCAACATTTGTTTTCTGTTCTAACCTATATTTTCATATATAAAAAAATAACTATTATTCCAGCTTGGAATGGCATATTCTAATCGTGAACTAATCAAAAAAACCTTTGAGAATAAAGAAAATCAATGTACTAAAATGTAATATTAAACCTATAGATATGTATATCACTATTACTATATATTATAAAACAAAGTCCCTCGCCGCGTCTGTCTGTCTCTTCACGATAAGCACAAAAACTACTGAACGGATTTTCATGCGGTTTCACCAATTGATGGAGTGATCCATCAGGAAGGTATAGGTGTATCATTTGTTAAGGTTTTGTACTACCCGTGCGAAGCCAGGGCGGGCCGTTAGTTAAATATAAAAAAATTTGGAGTCGCTGATGAGTTTGTTTACATTCTTTCTCTCGACTCATTGACCTTACTATAGTCAAGGCAGCGTAACGCATGCACTACTATACCTATAGTTGATCGATTTATTCGAATAATACCACACAAGTTGAAGTATTGCAATTAATTAAATCATTAATTCGTTTCAAAAACGCTTAACCTATTGAATGGCAGCGCCACACCGGCAGCCAGACAATAAATTTTCAATTAAGTCTGGCATTTAACCAATTGACAGGTTCAGTCAATGTAGATGCATGAAGCAATGGCAGAATAGTAGATAGACTGATGCGACGAGGAGATTTCCTATCATAATAGGGAAACCAATTTTGAGGAATTGGAGGAAGGTGAAGCGGTATCCATGCTGTTCTGCCACTCCAGCGCAGACTACGTTGGCGCTGGCACCAATCAACGTGCCGTTACCTGTAAATAAATACAATACATTTATTTACAGGTAAATAAATGATACGTCGGCCTTGATAGCGTAGTGGTTAGTGTAACTGACTGCCACGCCTGAGGTCGCGGGTTCGATTCCCGCACAAGTCAAACATTTGTGTGCATGAACATGGATGTTTGTCTTGGTCTGGGTGTTTCTATGTATAATATGTATGTATTTACAAAAAAAAAAGTATATATGTATGTTTATCCATTGTCTAGTACTCATAGTACAAGTTCTGCTTAGTTTGGGCTAGATGGTGTTGTGTGTATGTGGTAGAATATTATTATTATTATTATTTATTAACTACCATTGGCTTAGTGGTGTTGGAATCAGACTGCTTTGCATGAAACACTTACCGTGAAACCCAGTTACCCATTGAACTTAACATGAAGTAGTTAAAGTAGTCGCTTAGTCACTGTTAATGCGTCAAGTGTTGTATAGTTAAAAATTAAAACGGGCAAAAATATATTATATAGTTTAAAAATAGATTTGGCAAATCTTGGTGTTCTTTATGTCCGTAGTTTGAATCTTAGTACAGACCCGTGACAGGAAGGTGTGGCGACTCAGCACAGACAAACAGATTTCGATGGTTGACAATAGATGGCGTTGTATAAGATAGGCGTTTATTATCTCGTTCGCCATACGATCCTGAATCGCGCAGGTGAAGTTTATACAGCGACTAAGTCCTGCCAGGCAAGATCACCGAGCCTGATCGGCGGATCCTCCCTTTGTGTTGGAGATACATGGCACTATGTTCCTCCACAAGGGTTTCTTATCAGGAAGGGATCATAAGTGTGGAAAATGTATATGTATATAGAACAAGGTACGATCATTGAAAGCTTCTTGAAACCACAAAGTTGAAGTATTAAGTATACTGACCTCCGAGACAGGCCCCGAAGCTGAGCGCCCAGGCCAGCGGCGCCAGCGGCAGCGCCAGCCCCGCGGGGTGTGCCAGCGCCGCCGTCACGCGGACCATCATCGTCGTCAGCGGGATGTTGTCTACGAACGCGGACGCGATACCCGACACCTGCAACCGTACACATATATACATAGTCTCACGAATATATCCTCAAAGGAGTATCCTCGCAGCAAGTTTTTAAAAGACCAAGATATTTTTAAACGACGATTCTTTAACTTATATAACTTATTAAATAAAGTTTGTAGCATGTAGAATATGTACTGTTTAGGAAATGCTGGGACTCACCTATCCTTGATGAACATATGTATGAATAAATAAAAAAGAAGGCCTAGATATTTTATTATTATTTCAATAGACGTGATGACAGAGTTAAAAATAAGTGATTCTAATTAGACCATCTTTTAGATAAGTAAAACATATTGGACACCTATTTAAGACTGAATACATTTTTTAGTCATCATGCCTATTATAATATTAATATTAACTTGTCGCAACACAGATAAAGAAGTTTCGACAACAGACAACAGATGGCGCTATAAACAATAAGCACTTATAATCTTGCTCGCCATAAAATCCTCAATCACGCAAGTGAAGTTTACATAGCGACTAAGTTTATATACGAGTTCCCGAAATCGACCGCCGGGCCGCGGCCCACCAGGCACGATCACCCAGCCTGGTTGCAGGGACATCACACCTTGTTCTTCCACAAATTAATAATAGCCGGTGTATGCCTATAGCGGCTATTCAGGAGGCCCATCTAATGAGTTGGCGAGTCACCGTCTACCTAGCTGAGTTGATACTATTAGAGTATTCAGGGTATACGCCGTTTTTATCCATCGTTACCATTATAGGTTCATCAAACATAACCCAGATTCATTAGCGTCTGCCTGCTGCGACTAGTACTACCGTAGACGTTCCATACCATTTTAGATTAAAACCTTTGAAGAGCCTCTTCATGTTGAACTCATGTCTCCGTGTAAACCTCCCAAAGGGCAGGGTATTTTCCTAACGTACTAGGAAACTATTCGCGGAAGAGAAAAATAGTAATTGCTCTTTTAAGAATTCTATTAACTCCAAATTTTATGAGCCCATTATTATCAGAACAACTTACCCACAATATAAGCATGATGGCCACAGCCAATCGCGACTCCTCACCGACTTTCAGGATCAACGTTTCAGTCAAGTTGCCGATCCATGATATCAGACCCAGTTTTGACAACGCCTGCAAAATATACATAATTTATTATAAATGTGGGACCACAGATACACATATTATCTATATGAGTAGCATGTGAAATAATAATAATAATAATAATAATAATAATAATAATAATATAATATTCTACCACATACACACAACACCATCTAGCCCAAACTAAGCAGAGCTTGTACTATGGGCTATCAATGTGAAGTCATACCTCCATGAGCACGAAGAGCGCTGCAAAGAACAGCAGGGTGGCCCACTCCACACGAGCCAGGATGGGCTCGAGATCGTCTCGCTCCGCCAGCAGTAACAGCAGCAGTGCGCCCAGCAGTGCCGTCCACCCGAGCGATAACCGCTCTGCGACACATACATACATACCATCACTTTATATTGTTATATTGGCGTATATTATGTAACAAACTTTATAATGTTTGTATCATCAATCGTAAGTATTTGTAATAACTGATGTTCGTTCAGTGGTCGTAATCTAACCGTAATCATTATTGCAAATTTGAGAATACCTTTCATATTTTTTTTGTTAATTGGTAATATGTCTCGCCCTAGAAATAATATCTATGTCACAGAAGACTTTACAAACATTCAAACAACAGACACGGAAAATCAGCCAGACTCAGATAAAAGATTTGTGGGTCACAAAACATTTTGACTTGAATTAAGGTTTAGCCCATAAAACTCGGCACCAATATATTCTGTTTACTGTGACAATATGAATTAATAAATTATTAAAACACTCACGTAACTCCGGGATGGCGTGTAAGAAGAATACAACGATGACGAAAGACACGCAGATAGCTGACTTGATCAGTAGCTGCTTGTCTCTGATGCGATACTGTGAACGTAAGGAATAGGTATATCGTGTATTATGTATGTATCTTATGTGGGGGCCAGTCAGTGCAGACCGGCGACACTTCGACCCAGTGGGATCTTTTGTGTCGACACTCTCCCAATAACGACTGCCATAGATGTTCATGGCAGTCGGGACCGACGGCTAAACGTGCTCTCCGAGGCACGGAGCAGGCGATAATTGTCAATCAATACGCACATAATTTCGAAAAGTCATATAACTTCCGAAAGTCAGAGGTGCGCGACGTGGGTTCGAACCCGAGACCCTCTGCATTGCAGTCTGTTGGTCTCCCCACTGAGCTATCGCTGCTCATATCGTGTATTATAGATGTCGCTGGCTTAGGGCAGGGCAAGTTGAGGCTAACTCATAATCCCCCTCTTCTTTGGCTAGACAAATATGTAAACACTAGATGTGCTCGCGGTTTCATCCGCGTTTTTCGTTACTGCGCCGCCCCCGTGGGTCTTAGCGTGATGTTATATAGCCTATAGCTTTCCACGATAAATAGGCTATCCATCACAAAAGAATTTTTCAATTCGAACCAGTAGTTCCTGAGATTAGCGCGTTCAACCAAACAAAGAATCAAACTCTTGAGCTTTATAATATTCTTCTCTCTTAGCCTTTATTATTCCCAAGTCACTTGGGGTCGGCTTTTCTGGTCTAACCGGATTTGACTGGATATCAGTTTTTACACGGAGCGGCTGCCACCTGACGTCCGCAACCCGAAGGCTAACGATACCCTAAGGCTAGACCAGTGTCAGGATATTAGAGGGTACTGACTTTCCCAATAACGACTGCCGTAGATGTTCATGGCAGCCGGGACCGACGGCTTAACGTGCTCTCCGAGGCACGGAGCAGGCGATAATTGTCAATCAATACGCACATAATTTCGAAAAGTCATATAACTTCCGAAAGTCAGAGGTGCGCGACGTGGGTTCGAACCCGAGACCCTCTGCATTGCAGTCTGTTGGTCTACCCACTGAGCTATCGCTGCTACTTGAGCTTTATAATATTATAAAGTACCTATAAATATGTTGGTCCTTGAGAATTTAACTTGAATATATTGAAGGCAATACCAATTATTTATTCTGAAATACGTACGTCAATAAAATTGTAATATTTTCAGGATGAAATCAATGGTAGAATAAGAGCTCATTATTGTTGTTATAAACTTTCTGTGCCTTATTTAAGTAAATATATCGCACTCTTAATAAAACAGAGACTTATCTCAGTATTTTGGATTAAACAAATTTGAACTCTATTGCAATGATTTAACACAAACATAATATTAGAATTTAACATATACAATTAGAATACAAATTACCTTACTTTCAAATTTCGAGTTAAGTCGCTGTTTTATTAAGAGTGCGATATGAATTTGATTGTTGTCTTTTTCATGCGAATATAGGTACCTACCATCGACATTAGTAACAAAATTAATATTGAAATTAAATTGAAATTAAACTGCTATATACGGATTTTATCGCGTTGTTTATTTGACACTTTATTACAAAATTTTGAAAATTGTTTCACTACTACTACTATTAGACTTTACTAATTTTTAAGCTAATTAAATTATTATTAAACTATTTAGATTTAATTTATTTTTACTTTTACACTTTCCCCGACGTTTCGGTTGCTTTTCAGCAGCCATGGTCACGGGGAGACTAAGATGGCAGTTGTCTCAATGTTCCAGTGTAGTTATTTCAAAGTACCCGAACATAATTTAATCATTGGTGTTTCTATTTACGCAGAATGAGCTCAAAGTATCATGAAGTCTAGCTGTGGTTTGCTTCTTCTTGGGTTTGACTATTTTTATTACTGGATCCCAAGCTGGTGATACATTCATTAAAATTAATATTTTTGGGTATGAGAAAACTGGGAATATAATAGGGTTACTTTGCAATTTTCCTCAAACGCCCGAGCTTAAATTGCTATTACGTCACAATTTTGTATCGTTTTCTATCATTTGACAACACTTGCTGCTACTACATTTAAAAAATAGTCTACCTTATATATTTCAAAGCGAATTTAAGTTTTTTTAACTAAAGACTTTTCCGCACTAAGAATAATTCCTGTGTCGCGGGACAACGAACCCAAAAACACCCAGACTCGGAATAACCAAATGTGGATCACACAAAGTTTTGTCCCGTGTGGGATTCGAACCCACAATACTCGACGCAGTGGCAGTGGCGAGGCGACCATTTAAACCACTACGCCATTAGTGCAAATATTAGTAATTTTCGCGTCACTTTTTTGAAGTTTTCTGTCTGCTGGTAAATGGAGCTTTGGTCAAAACATTGTAATTAGTTTAGAATACAAAAATGATGAATACCTTCTGCTTCATCTGTGCCAGGGTGGAACAAAACATGGGATCAGACTTGGAAGCGGCTCCGCCCGCCTCCCTTCTGGACAGTGCAATATTCAGCTTTTCAACCTGCAACCGTTCAGAGCATTGATATACATCGGAAATGGTTAAACGAGAGTCTTTTAAGAATACGATAAAATATGTAGGTACACATGTAACAAATAATTTTGAAATTAATCTAATTTATACGGATTTTATTGCACTTTATTGGCAACACTATATTTATATAATTTTAAAAACTATTAAACTACTGTACTTTCTCCAAGATTTCGGTTGTTTTCAGCAGCGATGGTGGGTTTCTAATTTATCACGATGAAGTCCGTATAAACTATAATTTCAAAGTTAAACATTCGCGTAAATGTAAAACAAATTATGTAAGTAACAAACAAGTTAAAATTAAAACCATAAATCAGCAACAAATAAAAATTTAATGTAATACTATTGTGAGTTACCAGAGTGCTTCTCCACCGCGCAAGACACGAGCGACAGCACAAATGACCGTGGATTGGCAGCGAGGCGAGAGAGGATATCATTTGTTTTGGTTTCATACTTCAATCACTATATATTTAACCAAAGATAAATGACTCAAGACCCTCCTACAATAGATCTCTCTTTTAGCTATTCATGCTATATGTTCCTATAATAGTTAAAAGGATTGTGTTTCAAATTCCTTTAGAAAAATACAGCATGTACATGTTAAAACAGCTTCACGTATGATTGTAGATACAGAAAAGTCTACATAACGCCAAAAAGGGTAGTTTTACAAATTCAAAACAAAATCACCAAAGTAAATTAATTATTTAATATCTCTGAATGGAGACACACAGTTGTATATCATCAACGATCTGCCTGCTACGCAAAAGTGTTAGTAACTAGATCTAAAATTAAAAGAGCCATACATACATACAGTGCACGCCACTTCTTTAATTGACATATTAAAGTGAGATAAAACAAAAATGGCGCATAGAAGAGTACCTTTACCTTTTTTTCTAGGGCCCTCCGGACTATATCTTCATCCCTCGAATAGGACGAAAGGGAGGCGGCAGCACGGCGCCACACTGCTATCTCTTGACGAAGTTCTGTCGAGTTATGTTCATTTATCTTAGAAAAGTAGACCAACAGCAATAAACATTAAAATATGCTTTAATAAATATATAACATGACGCCAATAATTACAAAATATTTTACAGTAGAAAGTCTGGTTAACGAGCTGAAAGGCTTTTAAAAATTTGACACATCGGTAGGTATGCGCTACTTCGAATCCTTTTTAAAACCACTTTTAAAACTGGATAATGCCAGTTTTAAAAAGTTAAAATGAAATAAATAGAGTAGTTGAATTTATACTTCATTTAATGGCCTTTATAAATGCATTTCATAATAAAAGAAACATTTTTTTTGAATAAAATATATTTAAACTTTTTAAACTTGAATTCCACAATATCGGAACATTTTTTTAATTTATAGATATAACTAATAGTGTACTTATAGAATAACTAGTAGTTGTGCCGCGGTTTCACCCGCGTAAGTCCCGTTCCCGTGTGAATATCGGGTTTCACCCCTTTCACCCCCTTCAGGGTGGAATTTCCAAAAATCCTCTCTTAGTGCTCCCCTACACTCTCCAAGGAACATACATGCAAATTTCAGCTTCTTGCGTTCAGTGGTTTCGGCTGTGCGTTGTCTGTCAGTCACTCAGTAACGGAAGAGTTTTATATATATAGATTTTTTCCAAATTTTATAATAGGCGTAGAAGTGGTTTAGATGCTAGACCAGTTTCAGTTCCAAAGAGTGAACAAATTTAACTCTGTCTGTGCCTATATTAGGGGCAATTTTTAATCGTCAGTTAACTTTTATCTGGGTAATATGTTTGATATTTTGAAAACTTCTGTATAGAAAATATGTCATACCGTCATATTTATTTCTCAGATAAAAGTTATCTAACGATTCAACATAAACTTACACTAAAATACACTCGCCAAAGGGACGCATTATGACAGTAATTTGTTAATACCAGCAGAAGATGAATAGAAGAGTCTAACTGTTTTCGTTGATACGACAAAATATTCATCTTTTATATATGGCTGTGTATCATGACTCATGAGTAGGTATTCGGTTCGAATCACGGGTCGAGTCAACGGAAAGTTATCCTGATTCCCTGGATAAAATAAAATTTGTGTGATCCACAAAAGGTTGCTTTGAGTTTCGGTATTCTTTGTGACCGTAGTTTGACTGTTTGTAAAGTCAATTTCGTCAAGTCAAGTCGCTACATAATTTGCGAATATTCGTAATGCGTTTTCTTTTTACAGCATAGTGTGGGTCCGTTTACCTAGTATGTCCCGCGGCACGGAGTGTCGCAGCAGGTTGATGTCGCGGAACATGTAGCGCAGTTGCGCGTACGTCTGCGCCGCCACCAGCAAGATGCCCACGCCCATGTGCAGAGTGAAGTTCGTGAAGTTGATCCCCTATTACATACAATACGTTCAAGTTTATTGCTAATTAATCAAAATCAAAAATATATGTTTCTTCATATATGTATATCACAAAGTAACACTTTTGAATGTCAAAGATACACATATGAACTCCAAAGTGACACTTATGAACGTCAGAGTGATACTTATGAACTTCAAAGTTACAATTATGAAAGTTAAAGAAGTGATACTTATTCAAGTCAAATGAACAATTGTCAAATGAACGTTTTACGTCAAACCTACAGTTATTAATATGAATTCTCATTTACCTATTGCATTGTCTACAAAGCAAAGTTGTAGAAGCAATGATAGGTACTGGTAAGAAACTCACGGCCAATCTTTTTAATTGCCAAACTTACTATATTTTTACTAATGTTTTCTCTAAGCAGCTGCAACCATTATTGATTGAGTAGATAGAGTTCTATGTATGTATGTACATTATGCGATAATATTAGACATATAAATTAGTCCATTTTGGACAGGCAATAATTTAGAAGTCGTTTTCTGGGAAGAAGGCGAATGCTATCTAGGAATAAATATACTTAGATTTATATTTCAGAAATTCCTTAAATGATTTGAAACATTTTTCTATTACCTATTTCTTGAATTGTTGACTGAATAATTTTAAATCTCTCTCTCTCTCTCTTTAAATCGCACACATGAACACATCATTTTTATGGTAAAGGTTTACAATTTAGTTTTAAATTTTTTACAAATTATCTTTGTAGGATCTCTTTCTGTTGCTGTTTTTTGGGTACGTTGTTGGAACAATTGCAAAGTCGCCTGCAAAACAGGCATTATCCCTAGTGTGAGAGTTATTATACTAAAGAAAGACATTACCGCTTTTAGTATAGAAGGGTGAGTAGCTATGATGACGTTAGGAGGATCTCCCACGGGGGTGGCCGCCCCTCCCACGTTACTGAAGATGACCATAGACATCAGAACAGGAATCGGGTTCAGCTGGGTCACTTCGCATAGCCTGTGGACAATATCTTCATGTTAATAATAATATCAAATCTGTATATAAACTGTCCCACTGCTGGGCACGAACTTTTTATCAGTGTGATTAGGCTATAGATCACCACGCTGGCTTGGTTAACAGACAGTGTGGGTTATGTTAAATTACATATAAAGTCTTAAGTCTACCAAGTGTAAAGTGTAGTTTAAAAGTGAGGGTGAATCAAGATTCTTCAGCCTTACAAACGAAGACATGACATCGCAGCATCAGTCAGCTTGTGGCCACGGCCGGTGTAACCTGGTCGAAACGTCAAGCATAAAAAAGGTAAACATTACACATGATCGCGTTAATACTAGTGTTGAGAAAATGAGCTTCGAGTCGAGAACTCGAACCCCGAGTCGAAGCTCGTGAACCTTTAAAGCTCGAGCTCTAAGAGCTCGCGAGCCTTAAAGGTTTGAGCCTTAAGGGTTCGAGTCTTAAAGGCTCAAGAGCCTTAAAGAGAAGGCTACAGTCGAAGCTCGTTTATTTAGCGATCTACCGTATTCCGTTTCATCAGAATTTATTATAGATACAAAGTTTAAGTTAATAATTTAGCACGTCCCTAACCTATGTTACATTTCACAAAGTATCACGCCTTATTATTTCACTAAAATGGAAATTATGTCAGGCTAAAATATTTATATTGCATTTTAGTATGTTTTTATTGCTAGTTTACATAAGTAAGTACATAATTGATTGTACCCTGCCTGCTAATAAGGCTCGAGCCTTCAATGAATTTTAAGGCTCGGAGGCTCGAGCTTTTTAACAACACTAGTTAACGCCCAACACAACACGCGTCGCAACGTCAACTTCAAGGCGTTCGTGGTGCGAGTACCAACTTGCTTTCTTCATGTATTTATGAAGGAGAGGACTTTTGGCCGAAGGGTGTGGTGTTCCGTCGCTTCCGCGGACAAGTGCCACATGAACGCACAACAACAGAGTGCAAGTGAAGCGTTACTAACATAGTTAATAAGTTATATAAATACTCACACAAATTGTATGTTTGTTAGTCTATAAGGTATTTATCTATGCGTCTATGCCACGCGAAATAAAATCGTTATTATTATTATTATTAATAATACCCGTTACGTATTATATATATAAATATATAAAACACTCTTTAGCTTACATGATCATCCATGCCAGCATTCTAAGTAGGTATGCCCAATGGTCCACTTGTGAGGAAAACACATAATTATGTCGAAATCAGAATCATGTCAAATTGTTTCAGTCCGCCAACCCACAGTAGTTGGGATGCGTTTGGCCGTTTGTAAATAACTTAAAGACCATGGGGACCTGGACCGAGTCACCAGTAAAAGATAGTTAATCTCAAGAACGTGCATTGCGTCTTTCCTTTCTGTGACAAACGGTGCGTTGAACGCATTACGAAGACTGCGTACTTTTTTATTACATACTAGCTGACCCGACAGTTGCTGTCCTATCAATCTATACAAAAATACACTTCACGTAATTACATTAAATATTAAAACGCCAATAATTTTTTTTCTTATAAATGTACCATTTAAATTTCCGGATATTCGTAAATCTTCGTTCATACAAAACCGTATCGTGACAATTACAAACACAACAAAAAGCAAAACAGCCAAATCGGTCGAGCCGTTCTTAAGTAATGCTCCGTTATACTTGTGTCAATTGAATTTCATTTACATCGACTAGGTGTCCGCCGCTTTTCACCCACGTTTATGTATTGGTTTCTTGACTCGTAGCGTTGTTATATAGCCTGTGCTCCTCCTGGATAAACTAATTGCCCGATGGTGATAGTTAAATAAGAATTATTAAAATCGGTTTAATAGTTTTACAGTTCGTCGATTAGAAATAAACAAATCTTTCCACTTTATAATATGAATAATAAAATGATTGCTACGCTTTGCTTTTTGCGTTGAACGCAGTGTGACTATGTCATCTTATAAGACGCAAAACGGCAAACTGAGAGCGTTTACCACAAGAATATTACGACTGTATGACTCATAAATAGCGCTTTAGTATCGCATTGTGTTCGAATATTATTCGAATAATTGGTACCTGATGGTGACTGGCGTCATCAGCAGTACAGTGGTGACGTTGTCCAGGAAGGTGGAGAACACCGCGGTGAAGAAACAGAGGCAGTTGATCAGAGGCCAGGTTCTTCCACCGGTCACCTGGATAGAAATCTAAAGATAACTCTGGCTCTAAAACGTGAAGCACAGTATATGGAACTTGGCGTATAGATATTTCTGAAGCTGAAAAGTAAAGATTAATAAGACCATTTTTTATCTGCAGCGGTAGTGAATGCGACTGTTGTGCATGAGGTCACAGGTTCAAATTCTGGGTCGGGCTATTAAAATATGTTTTTAGGTCCCTTATTAATATTTTACCCTCTGGTTACTTATTTAGTAGAAGTGTCGGAGCCACAGGAGTGAGAACGACTGCTTGGGTAAAGCAGCGGTTGATAATGTAACTACTATGCATGAGGGTTCGAGTTCAAACCGCACGGTCCAAGAAAAGTTGGAACCCTGGAATTAGAAAGTTGGTGTTTACCATCTCCGTGCTACGGGGCGCATGTTGCGCCCCTGCGCCTGATCTCTCTCCTCTCGCGTCGGATTGTCGTCCCATCAGGTGGAGAGTTAGGAAATAGAGAGTACACTTGTGTTTACACACTATAATATCTTCTGCGTAGATGACCAGTCTCACCGGGTTTCTTTAGTTTGTATGTTATAGTTACGGAGGAAATTATTTTGGCATTAGAGGATGCAGCACATATTTTCCAAAAAATCAATAAAGGTGATTGAAAATTAGCCAATAATTATATCCAACAACTAGTGACATATTCACCAATTTAAAATAAGACCAGATTCTGCAAGGAAACCTAGTCAGACTTGGTCTGGAGAACCTTAGTATAAATAATACAACATACCTCAAAAGCCAACACAGCCAGATAATCAAACAGGCCAGTCTCAGCCACGATGGCGACCAGCAGCATCATGCTGAAGAGTAGCAGTAGCGTTTCCACGTCGAGCCATGAGACCAGCTCCGGCAATGAGGGCCTGGCACCACTTAGAGCTAGCACTGCCACTGATAAAGACGACGATAGGAGAGCGGCTATCGTACGGTTTACTATCTGAAAAGGACGTAAACTGATATTAAGTACAGTAATACCCCGAACTTACGAGATAGGTGGAACTGAGGGATAACTGCGTAAGTCGAATTCACGTAAGTCGGGGTATAGTTTAGCATATAAATACATATTGGATTTTACAAATATAAAATCGCCAACTGCTGTTATTGTGATGTAGAAGACTTCATAAAATCTAAGAAAGAAGTTTGACGACGCATTATTTCCTCAATTCCTGAACAATAGGCTGATCAACAGTCGGCCTCGGTGGCGTAGTGGTTAGTGTAACCGACTGCCACGCCCTGAGGTCGCGGGTTCGATTCCCGCACAAGTCAAACATTTGTGTGCATGAACATGGATGTTTGTCTTGGTCTGGGTGTTTCTATGTATAATATGTATGTATTTACAAAAAAAAAAAGTATATATGTATGTTTATCCATTGTCTAGTACCCATAGTACAAGCTCTGCTTAGTTTGGGCTAGATGGTGTTGTGTGTATGTGGTAGAATATTATATTATATTATTATTATTATAGTCAAGGGACAGTAGGTCTAAAATTGATATTTGGGAGTTGTGCGACGATCAAACAAAATACGAATAGAAGACATTTGAAAATCGTGTAACTCCAAGTTCGCGTAAGTCGAGGTATTACTGTACCTCTAAAATTTACGATAATAATATAATATCTGGCCTGTATATAAACTATCAGATAAAGATATGTGAAGTGTTACCACGAAAAGAATATTGTAATTGTATCAATAGTTATATCGGAAATAAACGACAAAAATTGGAAATCGAGACAACAGCATGATAATTAAGAAGTTCTGAAGGTAATTACAATGCTTTTTGAGGATTGCCCTGAGCATTTCATTAAATGCAGTAGACTAGGAAAATACTTGTTAAAAAATAGAACAAAACTGCCTGAAGTAACACATATTTTTCTGACCAAACCCTAAAACAAAAACAATATCTAGAATCTCTGAAAGAAGAGATTATTAAACGTTAACAGGATGGCGAAAAATATCTTACTATTAAATATGTGAAAGGAACACCTAAAATAGTTGCCGTAAATCAAAAAATCCAGTAAGTACCGGGGTAGGTACTTACTGGTTTTTTTGATTCGGTTTAATGATACACAAATTTCATTTAGACATACACAATTAGCTTGCGTCATACACAAATTTTTGAATCTATATTTTTCTTCTACGTCCATGGGATTAAAAAAGTTCCGCTGGGACAACGTTCTTGCAGCGCAAACAGTTTTTGATTTATTTATTTATTTATTTATTTATTTATTTAGGATCTCCAACGAAGAATGTACACTGCAAATTACAAAAATACTCACTTAAGGATAAGGTATGTGTACTCCTTCAATTATAGGAGACCACAGCATGCAATTAAAGATAAACTTACAAACTAAGATAACAGATAACACAATTTAGAATACATATTTATAAGCAAAACAGAAATAAAATTTAAATTTTAAATTTAAGTATTTTAGTATATTTATAATGACAAAAATATTGTAACACTAAATGTTACAGGTATTCATTAAGATGCTTCTTAAATTTACACAAAGGTTCACAAATATCAATTTCGTGTGTCTTTGATAGGTTATTGTACTGCCTACAGAGTCTTGGTACAGTAGCATAGTGACCGAGATTTGTTTTTGAGGTGGGTACGTCAAAGAAGTTGTACGTATTCTTCCGGGGTATTCGAGAGGGAATCTTAATAATTAGAGAACTTAGTATTTGATTGCAATCTATGGCGCCATTTATTATCTTGTGTAAGAAGATATAGTCTAATTTTTCCCTACGGCTTTCAAGCGTTTTCATATTATATTGTTTCAACCTATCGGTGTAACTTGTGCATGATCTCGCTATATGATCGCCGTAACAAAGATGATATAGAAAGCGCTTCTGTATACTTTCCAAACGATTTTTGTACACATCATAATGTGGATTCCAAATTACAGAGCCATATTCAAGTATCGGCCGAACTAAAGTGTTAAAAAGTTTTATCTTTGTGGATGATTTTTTGAAATCCTTGCCATTACGTGTAACAAACCCTAATACTTTGAAACCACGCGCAACAGTATTCAATATGTGTACGTCATATTTCAGTGCACTATCTAGTTGAACTCCAAGATCGCGAATTATATTAACTTTTTTTATTTGAACTCCTTCTATATAGTAGGTATTATTAATAACAGTTTTATTTCGGGTAAATTTTATATGGTAACATTTTTTAGTATTTAACTGCATTTTATTTAATTTGCACCAATCTGTTAGACTATTTATATCGTCTTGTAGTTTTTTGATATCTTCATCCCCTTGGATGGGCATCATGAGCTTAAGATCGTCAGCAAATAAGTAAAAATTGGAATGTTTGAAATTGTAGACAATATCATTAATAAACACGTTAAATAAAATTGGTCCAAGATGTGATCCTTGAGGTATTCCAGAGGTTGCTTTATAGTCAGTAGAACAGAAACCATTTATCACTACCTTAGATGATCTATTATCTAGATATGATTTAAGCAATTTAGTTAAAGCTCCATCTATGCCAATTGATTCCAGTTTTTCAACAAGGCGGCAGTGATCCACTTTGTCAAATGCTTTGCTAAAATCTGTATAAATTGCATCTACTGGAATTCGGTTGTCAAGGTATTTTGATATAGTTGATGTGAAACATAATAAATTTGTATTTGTGGATCTTGATTTAACGAATCCGTGTTGGTGTTCAGTAATATGTTGCTTTAAATACCAACTCAGGCGCTTGCTGATCAGTTTTTCGAATACCTTGGCAAACGTAACCAGTATTGATATTGGCCTATAGTTTGAGATCAAATGCTTTTCACCGGATTTAAATATTGGTATGACTAAAGCTTCTTTCCATTTAGTCGGGAATATCCCCTCATAAACAGATTTATTATATATGAGTTTAAGAGGATAAGCGAGTGCTTTTGCGCAACGTTTTATAAAAAATGGAGGGATACCGTCACTGCCTGCTCCCTTCGTATCATCTAGCGATTTTAAGTTATTATATATTTCATTATTATCAAATGTAAATTCTCCAAGAGTACTGGTTGTAGTTAAAATATTTTTAGGTGTGGGATTTTCACTACTTGACGTATTGAAAACTGCAGCGAAGTTGTCTCTAAATAAGTTACATACGTCTACACCATTCACCGCTACTCTGTCTTCATGGTGCATTTGTGCTGGATATGTACTACTAGATTTCCTCTTACTTTTTATGAATGACCAAAATATTTTAGGATTTTTGGTTATGCCACTTTCTATTTTATTAATATATTCTTTGTAGCATGTAAGTCGGAGGGAATTACAACATTTATAACTCCCGAATGGTTAGATACACAAATTTTTACTTACTATACACAATTACAGGACGTCATACACTGAAAATCTGTTAAACTCAAATTATGAAATTCAAACTTCATCAAAAAAAGTATGGGATCTGATAAATAACTTAGGATTAAATAAATTTAAGGACAACGCTGCTCCTCCCAAATTGATGGTAACTCAATATGTGACTTGTTTAATTCTTTTTTCTCGTCAATAGGCGCAGTCTTAGCAAAAGAAATACCCGACACATATCACACAAACACAGGTAACACATTAATGTATAATCATATCTACAAACATGACATAACACTAAACGAGCTAACGCCCTACACTACAGACGAAATAATAAAAATTATTGACAAACTCGATAGTAACACTAGCACTGGACTGGATGGTATCAGTACTAAGGCAATAAAATGTCTAAAAAATATATTGCGGAGCCGCTAACTAACTGTATTAATCACTGTTTACTGCATGGTACTTTTCCCGATACGCTCAAGATGGCTAAAGTTAGTCCTATTCTGGGAGAGAGATTCAAATCTGGGAGTAAAACCGACCCAAGCAATTACAGACCAGTGTCAGTGCTACCCGTAATGTCCAAAATATACGAACGCATATTACACAATCGCCTAATCAACTATCTGACACACAAAAAAATCCTAATAGATGAACAATATGGCTTTCGCCCTAAATCAAGTACTCTCACAGCTGCAACTGACCTAATCACCAAAATTAAAACCTGTATAGATCAAAAGGGTTATGATTTAGGAAGAGTTATCGATTTAAAAAAAGCGTTCGACACAGTGAGTTATTAAAAACTGCTACAAAAGCTACACAATAGGTATTACAGGCACGGCTCATAAAATGTTCACATCGTATTTAGAGAATCGAAGTCAAGTTGTTAGAATGGGAGACACTTACAGTAGTTCCGTTCAAAATATACATTACGGCTGTCCTCAAGGTTCCATTATAAGCCCGTTACTTTTTTAAATGTATATTAACCATATTAATAGGATAGAGCTATCAGGACACCTACAATTGTACGCAGACGACACTGTTCTCTTTTATTTCGATAAATCTTTCCACAACATCATAAAGGACGTTCAACATGACCTCGATCTACTCAACGAGTGGTTCAAATACAACCTTCTGACAATAAACACGTCAAAAACCTCATTTATGATTTTTACTACTAAAAATAAACATGTACCGGACTTCGCGCATTTTAAAATAAATAACAAAATAATAAAACGGTCAAGTAACGAAAAATATCTTGGGTTGAGGGTAGACGAAAAACTAACTCAGAAATTGCACATTGACCACCTCAGAAACAAACTAACATCATTATTAGGAGCATTACGGCAAGTAAGTAACTGTATTTCAAGTAAAGTGCTCACTCTTATCTATAACTCGCTAGTTAAATCACATTTAGAATACTTAATTGAGATATGGGGTTCAGCAGCGGTAACTAATTTAAATTCACTTCAAAGAGTCCAAAATAAAATAATTAAAATTTTATTCCATTATCATCACCTCACTCCAACAAAAACCCTATACGAAAAAACCAAACTATTGAATATTAGACAGCTATATATTTACTATACTTGCAGTCTCGTCAAAAACATTACTACTAACTCAACATAAACTAACTTATAACTAGAAAAAAACATTGTCACATAATTTGAAAGACAAAAATAAACTCGCACTTATCAGCGCACGCACTAATTACGGTAAAAAACCATATTGTTTGAAGGAACACAGCTATTTAATAGATTACCCGCCGATATAAAAGCATGCGATAACATAAACACATTTAAAAATAGACTTAAGAAATATATATTTACATTGTAGCTTCTATATCTCTAGAGGTAATTTTATTTTGTTGTATTATTGTTTTTAACTCTGTGTATATCTCATTATAAGTGGACTATTATGTTCTTATGACAAATAAATTTCTTTTAACCGAAGTCTGGCAATCCGGACTGGGCCAGCATGGTGGACTATGGACTAACCCTTCTTACACTGAGAAGAGGTCGTGCCGAGCAGTGGGACAGTCTATATACATGCTGATATTATTATAAATTAGCTGTTGCCTGCGGCTACGCTCACCCGGTGAAATGTAGTCATTTTCTAGATGAGAGGTACTCTATATCCTTTAATGTACCCCTGACAGCGTGATGTCATGATGATCGGTAGAGTAGTTAAGGCGTGCATTCGTAACAAACAAACAAATTCACATTCCCATTTATAATATTAATATTAGTTAGGATACGTACTTCAAATATGATGAGCACATACAATACTACGAGGAGAATCGTAGCGTAGATGATCCCGTCTTCTGGATCCAGAGGATTTAGCTGGTAGCTGATGGTGAGCGGTACAGTGTGGTTACTGCTTGTGCTCATTCTGAGGGACACCACCGTACCTGGGGTCCAAAATTATCCATATTCTTATAGTGTCACACTGATATCAAAGGAGTAGGTGACGGTGTATTACATAATAATGATTTCACGAATTTTATACATTGAAATTAAGGTACTTTATACGGACAATATCACGTTGTTTATTTTATTACATAATTTTAACTACTTGGTGGTGTCGGATTCTCATCACATTAGACTATGAGAGTTAGGGAACAGATAGTGCACTTGTGTTTAGGTACACACTTGATCAATAATCATTAATGTCTCCTGCGCAGCAGCATTGACCGCCGTGACCGGAATTCCGTCTAGAGACATGATAATATCAGCCCGAGAACACTATGGAATACTCTCAGACACGCAGGTTTCCCCACAATAATTAACTATTTCATACGCACATGGCTTCGAAAAGTCAGAGGTGCCTTTTCCTTGCGATCGAACTCGAGATCTCTGACCTCTACGTGGGTGTCAAACAGTCTCCCACTAGACTATTCCTGCTTTTTGCAACATTATTATATTATTATTATTATAATCTTACCATTTTCTCCGATCTGTTTCCAAGAGCCTATCTCTTCGTGTAGTGCTACTTCATCTGCCGTCGTGTTGCTGTATGCTTGCTGAAGGTCTGTACGAGTCACCGGCAAGTTATTCTCCAATATCAGGACCCTGCTCTCGGTAGAACTCGGTGAGAAGTCCAACACATCGTCGGGCTGCAGTTCTATGTTCCATTTCGGTGAACTCTGGAATATATTATAATTGCCATAGAGATTTAAGTATGGGTATTTTTTTGGTAAAAGCCAATGTTCATTTTGTACATTATTACGTAATAGCAAATATATAAGTACTCAGAAGAAACTAAACGGTTGCTTCAGAATATCTATTTTTATATTAATATGTAAACAATCTTAAAATTGTATTTAAATGTAGGTAGGTGCATAGTAAAATAGCACATACTTATTGCTGAACGACACTAAAGTAAAGTAAATTTAAGAAACTTGACATAGACATTTGATGTAATCATTTAATTCATAACCAATTAATAATATAAGATCAGAATGACATGAGCTAATATACTAATAGATCCGACAGACTTGCTACCCGATCGCGCCGTCTACCGCGTCCAATTATGAATTTAACCCACTCAAATTCTACCGAAAAAGTTTTATAAATATCGGTCCAGTCATTGAGGCGTCCATGTGCACATACAAAAGAGTAATTTAAATAAAAAGAATACTTATGGAATAAAAACACCATTCTATTAAAAGCGTTTTAAGTCAACTTTTAAATATATTTGGTTGAGTAATAGCTTTCCTTTAAAGACAGGTATTAAGAGCGTAGGATGAGTATATTGTGTTCTTTTTAATTAATATTTTAACAAAGAAAATACAGGCATTGGAATTAATTCCTGTGTTGCGGGTAACTTAACAAACATTCGAACAACAGATACAACGAAAACCCAGATTCGGAGCAACTATTTGTGGTTCATGTGAATCGAACCCACAACAGCACTTAAACCACTAAGAATCTCAGAATCTATTGCAATCTATCGAGCACATTTGCAAACTTCATGCTGCCACTGAGAATTATTTGAACAAAAAATTCAATAACAATATCCGCCTCGGGAATTAACTACGAGACATTATCTACACTGCCACTGCGCCATCAAGTTTCTTTGTAATTACACAAACAAAGTACAGGAACATAATGTGACAAGATGTTGTTAGAATGAATGCCATCAACAACTAATGTAAACAAACAATATAACATCAACAACTCTCTCGTAAATTTATACAACGCTATAAGCAACTTTATTTACAAATATTTGTCATTTGTAGGATTAAGTGTTAAGTGCGTATGATGAGGTCACTTCTGAAGCTTTATTGCTCTTTTAGTAGTAAAGAATGATACCTCGATTCGAATCCTAAATTTGACAAATCTGGCTCTGCTTAATCCTATAAGTCAAAGTCAAAAATCTTACATCCAAAAAACTTATTCTTGCCATATTTTATTAACATAATAGGCCTGGTTCCTACATCAAGAAACGAGTCGTTTTAGCTATGGACATTTAAAAATTGTCATCATTAAAACCGGTCTCTTTTCCTTATCTTTAGATAGTAAATATGAAAAACGCTGCGCATGTGCAGCACGAAGTGAATTGTAGATAGCTTGTCGGCGTGTGTTGGAAAACTTAAACAACATAAAAAAATCTTGTATATTGTTACGCCCAGTGACATCTCTCGGCATTGTGGGAAAGACTCGGCAGTTCCGTCTCATAATTTATTACACCGCCATCTATTGACATCTTACGGAACTACGTAGTGTGAGTACGCGAAGGGTATAGAGAACGCTGGCACTTTCTCAAACCATCGTACTGTTTACATACCGGGTATAGCGTTACTAGAAAACTCTAGAAACGCTTTACCCGCGTATAAATAGAGCGCACGCGCACCGCCAAGTCAGTTTAAAATCGTAAGCGATCAAGTGTTCATCGAAGCGAACGGAAGCGGAAATACTACGGAGTTTAAAGCTAGTTACAGTGCAAAAGTGAAGTATAGTGTTTGAATAAAACGTGTTTTAGTCGGTAATATTGTTTACATTCTTATCCGTCGAACCCAGCACGTAACAATATGTTAAAACCCCTTAAGTTATGTAATATCATAGTATCAGGATTTTATGCCAGCGGTAATGAATGCGACTGCTACTGGTATAACTTGCATTAGGTCTCATGTTGGAATCCCTGTTCGGGCCAAAATAAATTATTGGGTTGTTCTGTCAAGAAAATTTCAATAGCAGTATGAATTAAGTAGTTGCCTGTGTGGAACACCCCTGTGTCTCGGAAAGCATGTAAAGCCATTGGTCTTGCGTCTGATCTTTCTTCGATATTTTCTCTCTATTTATCAAGATGAAAAATCAAATATCAACCTGCGCACTAGACAAAAATTTAAATTATACAGGTATGTTATAAGAAATATGGTTGTAGGGAGTGTTCTTTTATTTATTTGTGTTACGAATAAGCAGAATAATAAACTAAATGGCGATTAATTAGATCAACACCTTTTATAACATGAATAAAAGTAATCAATACTATCACAAACATCTTTCATTCTCTTTCAATAGTTCGGGAATGGGTGAGACAGATAACAACATACCTGTTCATAGTCCACCCCTTGGAACAGCTCCTGGGTTCTATGAAGCCATAGCTGAAGGTTGCTAGCGGTCTGGTTGCTGCTCACCTGCGCGAAAGGACCCGTCAGGGTTATCAGCACCTTCACTCTGTCGTTGCTTGATGGCAGTTCGAATACTGAAGAAGAAACCACATTATTAATAACTAGATTGTGTTCGCGGTTTCGCTCGCATATACATATGTAGGTTAGATAAGGTTCGTTTCGCGTGGGTCTGCTCGCCACCCGATCAGCACCAGGTCCCAAAGGCGGCGTTCGTGTTCCCACGCGCGCCTCTGTGTCGTGTTTTTGTTCCCCCACAAGGGAACAGTAGAGGAAGTGTTTTATGTAGTGGCCTGCCGTTTCAAACGGCGGGCCGAAGACTCGGCGGGGTCGCGATTGCATGTGAAAGCGATACGCGCGACCCCGCCGTCTATGGTTCTGTCGAAGGAATACCGTGGTAGGTTTAGTTGGTATTACCAGGGTATCTTTCTCTGGTCTAAGCATTCCGCCAGGTAAAAAAAATAGGTTAATTTCACGTAGGGGCGCGGCGGTGGGCTGAAACCTCGACGGGGTCGCTATTCGCATGTGAGAACGATTCGCGCAACCTCGCCCCTCTGGTAACGCCGTGGTAGGTTTAGTCGGTAGGACCGGGACGTGCCCAGGTGAGTGCGACATAACCTCGCCGCCGCCCCGCGGAGAGGTATGCGTCAATGCATTCTCGCACGTAAATAAAAGGTTCGTTTAGTGACAGTTTCTTTTTTAATGAAAGTTATTATCCTTCGTCCTTTTCTATGCCCCTGACAACGTGTATGCGAAATTTTATAATGCGTAAAGCGTAACAAGCAAACTCACATTCGCATTTATAATATTAAATAATAATTAATTCGGTGTGGAGGACACTATCCTAATTATTAGGATAATGTCCTTCAGACGGAATTTCGGTCACAGCGGCGGAGTGGTCATATGCAGTGCTTGTGCACTATAATAATTATCTAAACTTTAAAAGTTGGCGGTATGTAATAAAAGTAACTTTTAACGCCAGGCTGTTATTGAGTATTTCTAGGATAACTGTAATAGTTTTTTAAATAAAAAACTAGATAAAATCCATATAAAGTTGTTTAATCACAAATGAGCTGTATAAAACTCGCGTAAACGTCGTTATAAAAATGTTTTCACTGTATAATATTTGGTAGATTCTGAATTGAACATACATATTATTATTAGATATGTGACAATTCTACTCGTCTATGCCCGAAAGCAGAAAGGTTGATAGGAGACTGCCCATTTGTTGTGGAATAATGCCAATGCTTATCTAAGCATAGAAGGGAGAGAGGGCGAGGCTTTGCTGAATTTTGCTGACAATGGGGAAGGATTAAGAATGTCTTAAATCCTGCTTACGTAATTCTTGCACGGTCCCTATAGTCAGAAAGAAGTAACTGAATAGACTTCAGGTGGGTATTATGCTTACACAGAAATTTATTCATACCTTTATCATTGTCCTGCACAGCAGTATGTAGCACGACATCATCCTTCTCCATGTTCAGGAGTAGTGACACGGTGAGGAGCACCCAGCAAGCCACTAGTCCGAACAGCTTCACCGTGCGAAGCGCCTGGTCTATCTGTTTATAAACCAGTAAGTAAACATAAATATACAAATATGGGTAGTACATAATACTGTTGTATCATCCTAACTTCCTATCCAATATTATAAATGTAAATGTGAATTTGTTTGTTACTCCGTCATGCCTAAACTACTCGACTGCTGATCGAGAAATTTTGCATACACGTTGTCAGGAGCACAAAAAGACAAAGGGCACCTTTCAACCAGGAAAATAGTACTGTTCCCGAGGAATAGAAATTTATTCCCAAATCTCCCTTCATAATAAAACGACTATGTAATGCAATAATAATTTTGACTGCACAGATGGCGTAGTGACTTCAGTAGTTGTGGCTTCGGTCTACACACGGACACAACATTTGTGTTGCGAGTCTGAGTGTTCTCTGTGTCCATTGTTTGTAAAGTTCCGCGACACAGGAATCATTACTAATGCGGGAGTTGACTTTTTAGGATTAAAGATGAAAGTACAGAAGTTTCAAATAGGTTTTATAGGGCCAGAAATTAGCGCACTCAAACAAAAAATCAAACAAATTTTTCAGCTTTATTATGTTAAATATCGGTATGATATACATACCGATATGCACGCTTAACATTTTTATAATAATAATAATAAAGTTTATTAAAAATAAGAAAATCACTTAATCTAGGTACAAAATTTAGGGCTTAAGGAATACATAACAAACTGGAGACCCAGATCAAGTCAAGTCGAGACTTCTAAACTTGGTATGGATCCGTATCTAAGAAGCCAGTGCTACCTTCTGATAGTTCGCGGGTTCGATTCCCGCACAAGTCAAACATTTGTGTGCATGAACATGAATGTTTGTCTTGGTCTGGGTGTTTCTAAGTATAATATGTATGTATTTACAAAAAAAATGTATATATGTATGTTTATCCATTGCCTAGTACCCATAGTACAAGCTCTGTTTAGTTTGGGCTAGAGAGTGTTGTGTGTATGTGATAGAATATTATTATTATTATTATAGTTAGATTTATATTATTATAAGCCTCACAAATGGTTACAATCATTCATATTGTCATAAATAGTGAGAAAATACTAAGTACTAAATAGGGTTAGTGGAAATGGAGAAAACTATATTTCTTTATTGTATACTTGTATCTTGTATCTTATGTGGGTGCTAGTCAGTGCAGACCGGCGACACTTCGACCCAGTGGGATCTTTTGTGTCGACACTCTCCCAATAACGACTGCCATAGATGTTCATGGCAGCCGGGACCGACGGCTTAACGTGCTCTCCGAGGCACGGAGCAGGCGATAATTGTCAATCAATACGCACATAACTTCGAAAAGTGTGTGTGTGTGTGTGTGTGTGTGTGTTTGCGTGTGTGTGTGTTTGCGCGCGCGTGTGTGTGTTTGCGTGTGTGTGTGCGTGTGTGCGTGCGCGTGTGTGCGTGCGTGTGTGCGTGCGTGCGTGCGTGCGTTCGTGCGTGCGTGCGTGCGTGCGTGCGTGTGTGTGTGTGTGTGTGTTTGTGTGTGTGTGTGTGTGTGTGTGCATGTGTGTGTGTGTGTGCATGTGTGTGTGCGTGTGCGTGTGTGTGTGTTTATAAGAATGTTTGAGTGTGTATGAGTGTATATATAAATAAATATGAGTGTGTGAGAGTACTTTTCTACATAATGCATGTTACTTTGGTTTTACTATGGAAGTAAGTCTGGTAATATATTTAGAACGCATGTTGTAATTACGGGACAAACCTTTTTCTTTTTGACAGATTTAATCTTTGTGTCACCATCTTGAGGCACTGGTTCCATTAACCTGTAAAACACAAAGTAGAAAGACTGTAGAACGCATGTGTGTGTTTGTGACTAAATGTCCATTCAATTGATGACGGTACGAAGGGCCTGACTTTGTAGGTTTAAAATATTTGTATGTTCTAGAATAATTTGTTCCGAAGCTGGGTCTGGCTGGGTCTTTTGTGTCCGTTATTTGAATGTTTATAAAGTCTTCCGCGACACAAGTATTATTCCTAGTGCGGCAGTTATCTTTATAAAGTAAATCTTCTTCTCCCTTAGCCTTTATTATTCCCAAGTCACTTGGGATCGGCTTTCTAGTCTAACCGGATTTGACTGGATATCAGTTTTTACACGGAGCGGCTGCCACCTGACCTCCGCAACCCAAAGGCTAACGATACCCTAAGGCTAGACCAATATCAGGATAAATAAAGTAAGTATAATACCTATTTGTGGCCTCCTTGAGTACTTCATTAGCGTCTTCTCTTTTCGCAACCAAATCCAATTTCCTGTCAAATATAGTCTTGTCTCCTTCATTTGGCACGTCTGGAGATTCAATTTTACCTGGAAAAGAAATTTATAATTATTTAGACATACACATAAAAGGATACACTCTCCAGTGGAACATTTTGACACATTTTGATTTGCTTAACTTAAATTTGCCGTAATTTGAATATTTCTACAATAAAAATAAGTAACAATAATAATTATGTCCCCACAAGCCGAATTTCGGTCACGGCGGCCAATCTTAACAGAGACTGTCAATGTGCGCAGGAGATATTATAGTGCACATGTGTGTGTGCAAACACAAGTGTACTCTCATATTCCGATAGGATGTCAATCCGACATGATCGAAGGGAGACCAGACGCGCAACCAGTGGCTTTACGTGCTTTCCGAAGCACTGTGCTTCAGTAGTATGCAACACCGCCAAATTGAGAATTTCTGTGCAGAAATACACAATTACTTTTTGGCCTAACCTAGGATACGAACCCGAGACTTTATGCACATCAGTCATATTCACAGAATCCTGCGACAATGATACTATTCAACTTACGGAGCTCCTTAATAATGTCCAATGATTTTGAGCTGGTCGGGTTGTGGATGAAAACATCGGAAATGGGCTATATTTCAAAATAATAACATTTAAAAACTCTTTTAGTTAAATAATGTCAATGTCTCAGCAGGAGTCGATGGCGCAGTGGTAATAAATGTGACTGCCGTGCATGCTGTCTTGGGTTCGATTCCCGGGTCGAGCAAAATGTTATTAGCTTTTTCTGTATATAAATTCTCGGTAGCGGACCGCAGTTAGGTAGTAGCAGATCGGAGTTAGATAGTTGATGGTATCTTGTGCGTTTAACTTTTTACCACCAGCGTTATATAGTGGTATGATGTTGGTACCTAATACATATATAAAATTGAATTAGGCGTTACTTGGTAAAAATCCATTGTATAATCCATATTTTGCGCTCGAAGCGGAATACTGCAAGTTGGAGTACACCCGGGTCCCGTGGCTGTCCCTATTCAGAGGAGTTCGGTATTGTCAACATTTTTCTATTGCAATGGTTAGGATAGGCAATCCGAGGGTGCGTGACGGATTCCTCTCAGCCCAATAAATTTATTACCTAATAAATAATTAAATAAATAGAAACTCACCATGTTGTTGCTCATATCGTAACTTGAACGGCGCCAGTAGGGGGTCATACTTGATCTCGTCGGGGAGGTCCAGCCATATCTCCACGCTGCCCGGAGTGAGGTCACTGCAGGACACCACAGAATACATACTGCCTCTCTCTACACATGTCTCTTTCTTTCTACCGAACACTTTTATTCTTTGGAATATATCACCCATTTTTATTCACATTTGGTACACGGAATATATAACTTCACAGATTGTTAGCACTTGAGTTTATAGGAGCGGTAGGCAGAAGACCTCTGCCGGCTGAAATGTTGATATACGACCTGCCTGGTAACATTTGGATGTTAAATACCTCTGCCTATGGGTTCTTACTATATACAAGTGTGACTATACTGGATGTAAGGGACGGTGTACCGGAAACTGAAATAGTAGATTCAGACCATTATTCCGAGTAAAACACCGATAGAATTTTAGTCAGTTATTTTTATGCAATTTTTATTTTTCGTCCTTGAATCAAAACATAATGCATAAACCATAAATTGAATTAAATAAAAACAAAGAATACCACATATTACAAAAAAACAGCACTGTAATTAAATCGTTGTGATTTAAACAGATCAGCTGTTCACGCGCGCGGAGCGAGAGTTCTTTCCCCACTGGGTCCGCACGCCACGCCGTCGCAATCGGTGCGTTGTATTGGTAGTAGTCCATTGCGTACCTTGTAATAACGTTAATCAATATAAAATATTAATCATCCGTTTTTATGATTAATTGGGCCACTTGATAAGACATGACACTTTTATTAGAAACATCTTGGAAGTAAAAATAGAAGGCAGAAGAGGAAGAGAAAGGCCAAGGAGGACGTTCATAGATCAAGTGAAAGAAAAGGTAAAAGTTACGTCGTATTAAGAAGTCAAAGCGCTGGCTGAAGATAGGACATTATGGAAGACTCCACCGACAAGAGCTTGGCTTTTTAATTGAAGAAAGAGAAGTATGGGTCGAGATAAGTACCTATAGAAAGACGTCTTGCTAAAGTTTTCAGTACGCCGTCCTTTACAGCCAGTATATACATACATAATATCACGCTTATAACCCCATGGGGTAGGCAGAAGCTTATTACACCCAAACGGTAGCTAAGCTTTTAGGTCCCACATAACAGGGGCGCGAGATATGATTGTTTTCAGGCACAGTTTCAGACTTCATGTAGCTAGTAAACATTTCTTGACGGAAAACCTCATTATAATTTTGCCCAACCCGAAGGTGTTCATCACCTGTTGAGGGCGTCAAAACCCAACAGTTAAGAGATATCCCACCTTAATATTATAAATGCGAATGTGAGTTCGTTTGTTTGTTACGCTTACACGCCTCAACAACTCGACCGATTATCATGAAATTTTGCATACACGTTGTCAGGGGTACAGAATACGACATAGGATACCTTGTATGCAGAAAAAAAGTGCTGTTTCCAGGGAATAGAAAATCGACATCATACACCTACATTTACGCGTTTGAAGCTGCGGGCGAAATCTAGTTATGAATAACTCAACAAATTGTGTGATGGATGTTGGTGCCTTCGTATTTTAGTTAAGCCCCTGTCTAAAGCGGTTAATTCAGTTTACAAGATAATAGATATGGTTTATTTAAGGTATAATATGCATAATTATTAAGGGGACGCCGCGAAAATTATCGTTTAGAATAGCTCCGCCCATATCCGCCCCAATGACAATCATTGTGTATCAATTCTTAAATAGCGGTCATAAGGTCTAAAATTGCGATGCGCCCGCAATGATCGAGAACGCTTAGAAATTGTTAAAAAAACTTAAAATATTATTTAAAAATGATTGGTTTTAGTTATGGAAATAATGAGCTAGCAAATCATTAATATTGATGTTACGAATATATTTGAGTAATTCCTAAGCATAATGATAGTGTAACTTCCTTGTAATATCAAAAATAGTAATTTTCAAAGGTGTTTTCGAAAATAATTATGATCGAGCCAAAATCAGAATATCGTGTTTTTGAGCTAGGAAATTCTAGTTAAAGACATCAATTTACCTATATCAAAATTCTAGATTAATTGGTCTTCTCATAGTCCTTTACTATTCGATGAAAGTTAGTGCATGTTTTCAGTGTGTCCTCTTAAGTTTAAGCTATGATAGAGCTGACGTGGACGTGTGTGGCTAAAATTTGGATTTATTTGGAAGCATTAACAACATACTCTCAAATAAATCTATACTAATATTACAAAGAGGAAAGATTTATTTTTTGTTTGTTTGTTCGTAATGATTTAATTCAGAAATTACTCAACTGATTTTAAAAATACTTTCAAAATTGGAAACCTGTATATATTGTCACCGAGTTACACAGTCTATATTTTATTTTAAAGAAAGTAGTTTTACACCTAACATACTTTTAGGCAAGCAAAGCCAGAAGCAAAAGCTAGTAGGTATAGAATAAAAAAAGAAATTGCTCGTCCCAGAAATAGAAGCTTGGACCCAAGCACAGCAGTCGCATACACTCTTGCTGTTTATAGTCAGTCATATATAGTCTATATATGACTATAAAGGTACCTATATGTAAATATTATTATTATTGCACATCCCACGTGTAATTATGATTGAACCATAAAAAATGAGGATATGATACTTATCTTATAAACAATTAACTGTTATAACAGCTTCATAATTACATAACTGCTACCGTAGGCTACATATGCCTTCGTCGTGTAACACACTGCATATTATATCAAGTCAAGTCTAGACAAAAATCAAATCTTATTCCAATATATATTATAATTAATATATTAATAATAAGAATATTATGGCAATCCCACACTAGGAATAATGCCTGTGTCGCGGTGGACTTGACAAATATTTCAACAACGGAGAGTAACACCACAGTACATACATAAACAGTATTGTAACTCGGCCCTGTCCTTGAAATAATTACCTACAACGGCGCTGTTCGTAGACACGCGTTAGGGCTGCCCGCCTACAGTATTTTAATTTTATCTACCTACTTGAGTTTCTTTCTAGTTTAGTGATTGTAATTATTATATGTCGGTATATTATACCGATTATAAAAAATTTAATTCGTAATTAATGAAATAGAAAGTGTTCAATAAAATCAAACCACACCGTCACTGCGGCGCATTCGCGACCTGTGTTCGCGACTGGTTGCGAACCAAGCGCATACCAACGCCGAGGCGCATAGGTATGACTCGGGTTCGGACTGTTTGTATGAAGATAGAATACTGTATATGTATGTACTGTGGTAACTTTTAGAATCGGAGCAACTATTTGTGGATCACACAAATGTTTGTCCAGCGTGGGGATCATACAACACTGAGCGCAATGATAGTGGAGAGAAAATGAATATACAGCGTGATAATAATATAGTCCATGTACAGTGGGCTGCAAAAATGCATACCCATGTCAAAACTAAAATGGTATAAGCCGGTATTTAGAATAGAAATCGATACAAGAACTGTTAAGTGGTTTATTTATATCGTAATAGATGGCGGTGCACTATTATAAAATAAAAATAAGTAGATTTCTTAATGACTAAGTTTTGATTAATTTAGTTTAAACAATTTTTTTATTCCAATATTGTCTCCTGTTTACGCGATTGTTATTCATTGAAATTAAACTACTATATACAGATGTGTGCTGTGTGTGAACATGTGCAACAGGGGACCAGCCCCTGCCTGAGATTTGACAAACCACAGATTATCGCTAAAGACTACCGATTCCTACCAAGGATGCTTCGCTAGGCTATTGAAATAAAAAAGCATTCTAATTTTAATAGAGAAGATGGTTGGAATGTATCACCAGCTTGGGATCCAGTAATTCAAATAGTGAAACCCAAGAAGAAGCAAACCACAGCTAGACTTCATGATACTTTGAGCTCATTCTGCGTAAATAGAAACACCAATGATTAAATTATATTCGGGTACTTTGAAATAACTACACTGGAACATTGAGACAACTACCATCTTAGTGTCCCCGTGACCATGGCTGCTGAAAAGCAACCGAAATGTCGGGGAAAGTGTAAACTTAATAGTAGGTAGTTTCATTTCAATGAATTTTTTTATCTCTATTTATAATAGTTTATTTAAAAAATAACATATTTCAGGATAAAACAAGAAGCAAAAAATTACAAATTAATTAATAAATTTATAGTGGGTAGTTTATTTTATAGATACAGGATTTTGGACCTTAAGATATCCATGCAATATTACAGGTGACTGACTGTACAATGGAAAACCGCGACAAATAAATCTGTAAACATTAACTTATACTTAATTATCACTAAGATATAGCATTTTCTTTTTTATGAAGTTATCAATAACATTATTGACACGGTAACGTTATCTAATAACATTACCGTGTCAATAATATACATTCTAGTCGATACTTAAACAACACTAACTCAGGCTCGGGTGATCTTTGTGAACCCGAAAGTGACTAGACGCAATTTTTAAAGTAATGCAATGCGTTTGTGTCAATGTTTAAATCCTAAGTAATATTATAAATGCGAATGTGAGTTTGTTTGTTTGTTACGCTTTCACGGCTTAACTACTCGACTAAACATCATGAAATGTCGCATAGGTACACATTTTCAGGGGTTTCAGCGATAGCTCAGTGGGGATACCAACAAACTGCAATGCAGACGGTCTCGGGTTCGAACCCACGCGACGTCGCGCATCTCTGACTTTCGGAAGTTATATGACTTTTAAATTTATGTCCGTATTGATTGACAATAAAAATTATTATTATTATTATAATTATCGCCTGCTCCGTGCCTCGGAAAGCACGTTAAGCCGTTGGTCCCGGCTGCCATGAACATCTACGGCAGTCTTTATTCGGAAAGTCAGTATCCTCTAATATCCTGACACTGGTCTAGCCTTAGGGTATCGTTAGCCTTCGGGTTGCGGAGGTCAGGTGGCAGCCGCTTCGTGTAAAAACTGATATCCAGTCAAATCCGGTTAGACTAGAAAAGCCGATCCCAAGTGACTTGGGAATAATAAAGGCTAGGGAGAAAAAAACACATTTCCAGGGATACAAAAGGACATAGGGTACCTTTTATAAAGGAAAAATACTTTTGCCGAGGGATAGACAATTTACATAACCTACATTTACGGGAGCGGAGCCGCGGGAAAAGTCCAGTAATAAATAAATAAAATGTTTGAAATTGTTATAAAATGAATAAATTTTTTGTCCGTGCATAGCTCATAGGTTATATTTATAATATATACACTATACATCACGGCCCCATAATATGACCACACCTCTCTGTTACACGCTGTTTATGATGTGGTTTTACTATTAAATAAATAAATAAAGTTTACGTAATGACGATGATTTCATTGACTACCAATTTATTTATGGAAATGACATATACTTGTAAATTAATATAACATGAACTAGTCTATACATGAAAATGTCTCGGTATCGCATTATTTGAAAAAATAGGTGTTCGAAATGTAGGTGTAAGACATCTCTGCCTACCTCTTCACGGATATAAGCGTGAAACTATTTAATTATTAGTTTTTCCCGTGGATTCGCTCGCGTTAATCTAGATTTTATTGATTTTCTATCCCTCGGCAACAGTCGTTTTTCATGGATGAAATGTACCCTATCTCCTTTTCTATACTCCTGACATCGTGTATGCGAAATTTCATGATGATCGGACGAGTAGTTATGGCGTGAAAGCGTAACAAACAAACTCACATTCGCGTTTATAATATTATACAAACAAATATTTGCATATTTTTGATAATTGCATAAAATCGTGCAGATATGATTAACACAAGTACACACAGCGACACATCAACCTAGACTGTTTGGACTTTGAACTAAAAAGGTGGGTTTAGACCAAACGAACAAAGAGGTAAAACTAGAACAAGAGCATTCTTTCTTGATCTCTTAGTGTAAACCAAAGCTCGTTTTCAGCGTTTACACCAAAATATCAACGAGCAATAATGAGAACCAAGAACTAGAATTCTTGCACAATAGATGTTTAGATCAGCCGAACGAATGCTCATTGCTCATAAGTATGTATTCATATCCCTAGAACACAAGAACACTTTGAAGAGACCGCTCCGGGGAGCAAGCACGTCCGAACACGTAAGAACGCTCTAAGCTCCTGTTCGCGCGCTCCAGTTTACATTAAGCGAGAGAGCATTCTTAGAATATTCCATAGAACCTATGCGAGCTAGATAGAACAACGAAGGAATGTTCTGTCTCTGTTTACACTAATAGAATTTGACGGAGATGGGATAGAATGAGCATTCGCTCATCTGATGTAAATCGGCCTTTAGAAGTTGAACGCTGCGAATCGTGCGAGAGAGTGCGTTATATTTTTGTTATTTTGTCTCATTCACGCTGAACGGAACGCGACGTCATCGAACGCGAATTTTTCAATTCGAACCAGTAGTTCCTGAGATTAGCGCGTTCAACCAAACAAACAAACTCTTCAGCTTTATAATATTAGTATAGATATGACTGCACGAATGGTGTAGTGGTTTAAGTGGTCGCTTCACCACTGTCACTGCGCCGAGTGTTGTGGGTTCGATCCATGAACGAGACAAAAATATGTGTAATTCACAAATAGTTGTTCCGAGTCTGGGTGTCTTTGTGTCCGTTGTTTGAATGTTTGTAAAGACCTCCGCGACTGATGAATTAATTCTAAAGCGGTAGATCTTTTATAAAAGACAATAAAGTTGAATTACGGGCAGTAGTTAATTTATACAAATGTATTCCTGTTTTCTCTACGAATAATGACACTTGTTGCCCAACAAACATTTAGGACTTAATCTATATCTACAACTGCCATGTTCCTACATTTTTCTCTTTTCATAGATTAGTAATTGTAACGACCACCAGCGATAGCTTAGTGGGGAGACCAACAGACTGCAATGCAGAGGGTCTCGGGTTCGAACCCACGTCGCGCATCTCGGACTTTCGGAAGTTATATGACTTTTCGAAATTATGTGCGTATTGATTGACAATTATCGCCTGCTCCGTGCCTCGGAGAGTACGTTAAGCCTAGGTCCCGGCTGCCATGAACATCTATGGCAGTCGTTATTGGGAAAGTCAGTACCCTCGAATATCATGACACTGGTCTAGCCTTAGGGTATCATTAGCCTTCGGGTTGCGGAGGTCAGGTGGCAGCCGCTTCGTGTAAAAACTGATATCCAGTCAAATCCGGTTAGACTAGAAAAGCCGACCCCAAGTGACTTGGAAATAATAAAGGCTAAGAGAGAAGACATATTATCATAGTATATTATACTGACAAATAGAGTTCAAATTGCCTTACTTCCAAATTTAGAGATAAGTCGCTGTTTTATTAAGAGTGCGATTTGTATTAAGTAGTATGTATAATCGCAATGTATAACATTCACGTAAACGCAAAACAATGTTATTTAAATTTAACCTATTGAGGTGGCGCGGATACAATATGCTTTCAATTATGTCTGGTATTCCAACAATTGACAAGTTAATAAAATAAATATACTTATACAGACATAGTTAAGATACTTCTCATATCTACACTAATATTATAAAAAAGTGAAGATTTGGATTTTTGATTATTTGTAAGAGTTTAACTCAAAAACTACTTAACCGATATAAAAATTCCTTCATCATTAGAAATCTATATTATCACCGCGTAACATAGGCTACATTTTGTTTAAAAAAAAGTGCAATATCTATTTGCTTATAAAAATATATGATAATCAATTTATTTTCAGAAAAGGAAACAGAAAAACTAATTCAAGTATAATCAGTCCGAACTGTAGTTATCTCGTTTGCACATTAATATTAAGTTCAGGCCCAGCGAGACAGCAATAGATCTGTTAATAACATTTTCCTTAAATGTTTTGATGTCCACGTTTCTTCTCAACGCGGACAAAATCACGAGGTTTAGCTAGTTGTTTACAAATGTTAACGTTGAATCTCAGTTTAAATGTCTAGAGTTCTGCCGTAAGCCGGTCAGTTCTTGTAACTGAAACACTGTCATTGTGTCAGCACATAGTACAATACCAGACGTATATTTGTAAATATTCTACCGCTGTCACGTTGTAAGATCGCTTGTCAAATAATCGAGCCCAGTAGCAAAGATTCAAATCATAGATGCTATACATACCATAATAATACCAGCCCTGTATATAAACTGTCCCACTGCTGGGCACGGGCCTTTTCTCTGTGTGAGAAGGGTTAGGCCATAGTCCACCACACTGAACACTGCGGGTTGGTAGACTTCACATTTCTTCAAGAACATTATGGAGAACTCTTAGACATGCAGGTTTCCTCACGATGTTTTCCTTCACCGTTAAAGCAAGCGACAATTAACTATTTATTACACACATAACTTTGAAAAGTCAGAGGTGCGCGCCTTGGGATCGAACTCAAGACCTCTGCGGGGCAGTCCAACGATAAAAGCGCTAGAAGACAGAAAATAGTGTCCAAGATCGCTAATCGTTTTCTGAATTAACTAATAGTGTAAACAACATAACGGTGACGGAAAACATCGTGAGGAAACCTGCGTGTCTGAGAATTCTTCAAATTGTTCTCAAAGATATGTGAAGTCTGCTAACCTACACTGGGCCAGCGTGGCGGACTATGGCCTAACGCTTCTCAGACTAAGAGCCGTGCCCAGCAGTGGGTCAGTATATACCAGTCTGATATAATTATTATTTTATTACATATACATGAACAGCGTGTACATTACTCGCGGGCTATTGCATCGACCATAACCAGCTTTTGCACCTGTGCACGATAAGACACGTCTTTTCCCAGTTATTTTGCATCTAAAATTGTTTTTGTTATAGTTACTATATAGTCTAAAGAACGGTAGATTATATTGTCTGTCAGTATAATATACTATGATAATATGTCTTCTCTCTTAGCCTTTATGATTTCCAAGTCACTTGGGGTCGGCTTTTTCTGGTCTAACCGGATTTGACTGGATATCAGTTTTTACACGGAGCGGCTGCCATCTGACCTCTGCAACCCGAAAGCTAACGATACCCTAAGGCTAGACCAGTGTCAGGATATTAGAGGGTACTGACTTTCCCAATAACGACTGCCATAGATGTTCATGGCAGCCGGGACCGACGGCTTAGCGTGCTCGCCGAGGCACGGAGCAGGCGATAATTGTCAACCAATACGCACATAATTTCGAAAAGTCATATAACTCCCGAAAGTCAGAGGTGCGCGACGTGGGTTCGAACCCGAGACCCTCTGCATTGCAGTCTGTTGGTCTCCCCACTGAGCTATCGCTGCTACCATACTATGATAATATGTAATATACATATATACAGGCCAATAGAAGAATGTTGTAGTTGTGCTAAATAGATTTTGTTAAGGTTTCATATGGATGGCTTTTCCAATTTCTGGAAAAAGTCTCGTACTAGGAACATTTTTTGTGTAGCTGTCGTAGCAGTGGAGTTTTTAAAAGTCCAACCAACGGAAACGAATTACACTTAGACTCGGAACAACAATTTGTGTTTTTCCAAACTGGTATTCAAACCCGCAGCTTTATGATCTGCATCGCACTAGACCAGTGGTCGGAAAATCGCGGCTCGCGAGCCGCATGCAGCTCTTTGACTCCTCGGCTGCGGCTGTTTCACGAAATATTTAGTGCAGGCACGGAATATTACTTATTATCTTGCCTTATAAGTATGATACCAAATGTAATTTAATTTAATATACTGTTAGTTAAACTAAGATTTATTTGACAATGGCAAGCTCGAGAGTGTACTTTCAATCCTAATTATTCTGTAATAATGTCCTCTGCTAAAGTAAAGCTTAAAAAATGGCTCTTTGGATAGATTTCACTTGTGGATTGTCTATATTTGGCTGTTTTGGACGACAAGGTTGCCGACCATTGCACTAGACCAACCGATTAATCAGCAGTGCAATGACTTCTTCTCTCTTAGCCTTTATTATTCCCAAGTCACTTGGGGTCGGCTTTTCTCAGTGCGTAATATTATTATATTTATGTTTCGATGATCTAAACAAAGAATGATATACCTAGAATTGTATAGGTGTTTTAAAGTCTCACGTACTAACCGACCCGTTAGCCGTAAACATTTTCGAACCACATAATCCTACAACACAAACATTTTGCCTAGAATCGAACCCGGTACCTCACGAAGTGTGCTATATACCAAGAATTCGATACCTGTTCCAAAGTCCCACGTACTATTCCCGATAAGCGTAAACATTTTCGAACCTCATAATCCTACTGCAATAATCCTTATCTAGAATCGAACCCAGTACCAAACCATTGACCACAAATAGTATTATAACTTAATACCACAACAAACCAATAAGGCAATTAACTATAGATAAAAAACAGGTATTTAAAACACTAATTCACAATTAATTACCACACAGACACTTAAATCTATCCACGACACAACGCCATCTATTAACCAACGTACTGAACTAACACATAATCTTCAATTCAATTATTCGTCACTGTATTCACATTTATTTTCAACACTTATATTAAAAATATTAGCCTAAAACTGTTAAATTTTACGCGTAATTATATTAAAGATTTTAGCGTAGAAATAGGTTATTTTATCGCGTAAAGTTTATACAAGGGTGTAATGACTATCATGATTTAAAATAACACATTAATTTAAAACACTTATATTTACCAAATTTTACGTAAAACTGTTAAATTTAATACGTAATTTTCGCGTAAAGTTTGTATAAGAGTGTAATGATTATTTTGATTTAAAACAATTGGTCACAGACCAGGTTCAACGGCCTTATCGAACTAGTAACAGTCGGTGTATGGCGGTTAGATCCGCTTGTAACTGCTTGTAACTGCTTCTAACCGGTTCGGTTACGTCATCGCCGTTTCTAGACGCCATCTTGTATTTGGATAGACAGACTTTCCAATTCGCGTTTGTTTATTTTTTTGACGATTTCTTTGTCTTGGGTGTAATGAGTGCATCTGTGTTGGTAGTAATACTACTGCCGTTCTTAAGTTCGATTCCCGGTTGATATCTTTTTGTTTGTTTCGTATTTGGTGTGTAGAGTGTCTTTATGGCGAAGTGGTAGTGAATGCTACTGCCTAAGTTTGATTCTAGGTTGAAGTATTTTTGTTGCTGTCTTCGTATTGGGTGTGTTGACTGCCTCTATAGCGGATTGGGAGGAAATGCGAATGCCGTAAAGGTCTTGAGTTGCACTCCCGGTTGAACGATTCACCTGTCAAGATGTCTGTGTGCTAGATAGACGGCAATAAAATCCGCCCCTATGCAAGACCTAAACCATAGCTTACAAAAAGTGAGGGTAATACTCCAACTATTTTTCAGGTATATACAGACTATGTTTTTATGTATGTTAATAACCACCAAACTGAACTATTTTGTGGTATAAATAGTACAATTAGCACTTTACCTCATTCCAAGTATAATGCTACAAATATGATGTGTTTGCGTCAGATAAGTAATTAATTGTTAAAAACGTTAACGCCAGTACAAGGTTAACTCGACCGTTAATAGTTGGTAAAGCGATTTTTAGTACTGAGCCTCCAGTTAAAGCTTCAAAGCGACGCTATAGATTGCGAATATAAGAAACATAATATAAAACAAAGTCGCTTCCCGTCTGTCCCTATGTATGCTTATATCTTTAAAACTACCCGACGGAATTTAATACGGTTATCACCAATGGATACAGTGTTTCAAGAGGAAGGTTTATATGTGTAACATATGTATATACCGCGGGCGGAGCCGTGGGCAGAAGCTAGTAAGAAATAAAAACAGCTTTCATATTATTCATCCATTTTGAATCTAGCGCTTGCACGTGACCTGTATCTACGTCTGTTGTGTACCTTATTTTAGGAAGGTGTTTCTAGAAGTTTATACTCAATTCATTCTTATTCAATTCTGGTGATTTTCTGGAACTGTATTATACATAATATGTATAAATCAGACTCGTAAAATAGCCGATAAATTAGCTTGAAATCATTGACATTATATTACACTACTAGTAGTTTTCCCGCGGTTTCACCCGCGTCAGTCCCGTTCCCGTGTGAATATCGGGTTTCACCCCTTTCACCCCCTTCAGGGTGGAATTTCCAAAAATCCTCTCTTAGTGCTCCCCTACACTGTCCAAGGAACATACATGCCAAATTTCAGCTTCTTGCGTTCAGTAGTTTCGGCTGTGCGTTGTCTGTCAGTCACTCATTAACGGAAGAGTTTTATATATATAGATAAGGATTTTAGATTTTAGATCACGGGACACCATGACTTCTGCAATGTTTTCATATTCGCATAGACGTGTCAGGGGTACAGAGAGGGAATAGGGTACCGTTCATCCAAATAAAAACAATTTTTTGATTAACGTGAGCGAAACCGGGCCATAATCTAGAACTTACAAATTACAAAGAAAATCCTGATGTAAATATTGCCGACGAATAAAATGGCCGACGTGTGGACTCCCTGTCACAAGGTCGCGGAGCTTCACCGCACGAGACTCGAGTGTAAGAGAGGTACCTATGATCCGTTCAAAATGTGGGTGGGTGAAATTTTTTTTATAAGTTAAGTTTTTGTTACAGTTTTGTTTAAGTTTACACTTTCCCCGACGTTTTGGTTGCTTTTCAGCAGCCATGGTCACGGGGAGACCATAGTTTTAATAGTTTAATTAGCTTAAAAAGTAGTAAAATTTAATAGTAGTAGTTTCTAAATTATGTGATAAAGTGTAAAATAAATAACGTGATAAAATCCGTATATAATAGTTTAATTTAAAAGCTAAATTTTATTTTAAAAAAGTTTTGTTACTAACTTAATACTGTTACTAACGTAACCAAAACTACTTTTACGCGGGCCAAGCCGCTAGCAAAAGCTAGTCCTATATAAGTGAAGATTGATGTCACATAATATATTCGTAGTTAACTGTGACGGCGAATGGGACAATAGACGGAAACATAAAATGATAATTGTTACCGCAGCCATGTCATATAACATCCACTACGGTACTTCATATGGTCATAAAATACTCTGTCGTATTACAAGCTATAACTGGTCACCACACGACTCCAAAGCTTGAAGCATCGTCGTAAGGGTGCCAGTCTTTCGATTTTCTATCGAATATATTTTGGAGTGTGCAGAAGAACAGCATAATTTGATTCCTCCTTCCCCTTTCTAACATCGGACGACCAGACAAACAGAGGAACTACTGGTACGAATTGGAAAAATATTTTAGTGTTGGATAGCCCAATTATCGAAGTAGGTCATAGGCTATATAAGATCACGCTACGACCAATAGGAGCGGAGCATTAATGGAAAATGTTGGGGAAATTCTCTTATGTGAAGCAGACGAAGTTGCGCGGGTCAGCTAGTTCCAATATAAAAAAACGGTCTTACTCCGAATGGGCAGGAAGAGGTGGAAAGTACTCACATTTCGCTAGCTGTGGTTTTAGGTCTCATGTAATAACGAGCGAGCCTATTCTGCCATTAAAAGGACGAAATACTTATCTAATATTTATTTTCGATATTAGGTACGATTCTTACCTATTTGCGTTCAGTAAAAAAATTCAAATTCAAATAATTTTAAAAAGACGTATCTGTCAGTAATATATATTATAAAATATTTTTTCTAGCTTCCTTTTTTTACAAAAGGGACAACTTTCCACTACGAATAATACCTGTATCGAGGACTTTATAAACATTCAAACAACGGACACAAATAACACCCAGACTCGGAACAACCATTTGTGAATCACACAATTTTTTGTCCTGTGTGGTATTCGAACCCACAACTCTTGGCGCAGTGGCAGTGGCGAGGCGACCACTTAAACCACTACGCCATCCGTGCAATAATTACTTATTTTTCCCTTGTGACTGCAGTATTGCTGTTTACCGACCACAGTGCTCACATACTGATAATTTCTATAAAAAAACCCAATAACACTTTGTTTGATACTGAAATCGAATCCCATACCTCATGTACAGCAGTCGCATTTTCTACCGCTGCGCCACCGAGGCATTCAACTCAGTCAGCCAATTACAGCAGTTGATATACGTTTGACTGTCTGTTAACTCACCGTTGATCTGCCTCTCAGAAAGCGAGTGTTGCTCTCAGACTTCGATTACATAATATTGTCATAAGAACGCGTTACGTCAATGTTATACATTAAAACTAAATAATTTTATATAGTATGTATCGCGTTATTTATTTTAAAACACTATTATTACATAATTTTAAAATTATTAATAGTTTCAATCTATTGTTATAAAGAACGCGATAAAATCCATAGAAAGTAGTTTAATTTCAAAACTTAGTTTTCCTCAAAGAAAATTTCCAGACAAAGAAACCGTCACTGAACTTGCTCCAACTGAAAATCGAACGTATGACCTTACGACCGGAAGTTGTGTTAACAGTTACGCCACTGAACCGTCGAGGCCTTGAAAAACATAACAATAGTAAATTAAGTCTAATTAACGTTAATTTACATATTGTAGCGAAAATATTGTACTACGTTTTATTGTTTATGTAGGAGCTATAATAGGGGCGAGGTGTTTGTATACATAGACTCACGCCTAAATATTCCCTAAGAGGTTGGGAGATCTGTGATCATCATCTCAGCCGAAAGATGTCCACTGCTGGACATAGGCCTCTCCTAAGACTGTGGTGCTGATAGCCTTGAGCATTCACTTGTAACAGAACATCGAGCCTTCGCCATTTGTAAATTGCTGAACTAAGCAACGAACAGAGCCAATCATAGAGCCAAACATCGCTACGAACGCTTCATGATCATTCTAGCTAACAATGTAATTGAGAATTTACTGTCCTCTTGCTAAAATGCTCCCGCTTATTTTTCTGTATTGCAACATTCGCTAGAATGCTTATTACAAGTGAATGCTCAAGTCTATCAGCACCTTTAGGGGACCGAATCTTTCTGTGCGGAAAACCTTCCGCACAGATTAAAGCCTTCGGTCTTGAGCAGCTCACATCCAACCGTTTTCCACGGCCCTTAAGGTCAACTCAGATTAAGCGGCAAACTGCTTGAGCCAACTTGGACATATTCTTTGCTGCCACTCACACTTCGCGTAATTCAGTCGTGGCGAAGCGACCACTTAACCCACTGCACCAACTGTGCAGTAAAAAAAAAGCAGTTACATAATTACTGCGATCAAGCTTTTTCCATTCGAGAATCTTGAGAAAACTGGTGTAAAAGTTACACAGTTATTTTATTGCGTTCAAGATCATTAGACTCGAAAACTGCCGAATACCGGCGTTAGCGTAGTAAATACAGTTACCGCTTACCACCAAGAGGACCGCTAGCTCTCATCTACGACTAGAGACCATAAAAATACTCAGAACTATTAATTCCTTTAAGTACCTAGCCAGGTGCTGATAACGTTATCACCACATACAATGTAGGTACCTATTGTATTGATTTGCTCTTGAAGTTAGTATCATCGTTAAAGAGTAAAAATATTGTTGTTGGTTCCAGACCGAATTTCGGTCAAGGTCAAACTAAACGAAGACTGGTTAACTGCGCAGGAAATATTATGGTGCACAAGTGTGTGCGCTAACACTAATGCACTCTCTTATTTTCAACTCTCAATCTGATCGGGCGGCAATCTGACACGACCGGAGAGAGATTAGGCTCAGGACCAACGGCAGTGTATCACCTATAACTGCCTAAGTTTAGTATTGGGAAATTGACAGGAAAACCTAAAATCTTTTACTGGCCCGTTTCGGGATTCGAACGTGAGACATCATGTACAGCAGTCGCATTCACTATTGTGTGTCATCGAGGTCTATTGCCATAGCAATTAGATATGCTCCCGCTTAATTCTTGAAAGGATAGGCAGAGACTACAGATTTCCATTTGTTACGATGCTGACATTAGGTATACCTCTTTCTGTTTCAATCACTCTCATTACATTCTTTATGCATGCTTGTCTTATTAGAATACACATTTTAGAGTTCGAAAAATCTCTTATACAACAGCTTTGTTCGTCCGTCCGTCCGTCCGTCTGTTATACAACTTTCAACTTAAGAACCGTAAGAGCTAGAGACTCGCGGTCAACGCCATTCGACTCAGCATAGTCGATATACCCCTGAAATGACTATGACCTTTGACGTCTGACGCGAGTAAAGCTGCAGGCAAAGGCTAGTTGTTTATAAGGTATAATATCGTGACTTTTTATGGTCCAATCATAATTATGTACACGAAAGTGATACCAATTTTTCGAACTCTAAGATTTACGGCAATTCATGGCCGTTTCTCACTTGTTTTTTTTACATCTACTAATGACTAAATATATGATGTATTGTTACGTCTATATTCCTGAAGGAGTAGGCAAGGGTACCCATGTTTCACCAGCTATTAATCCCACATAATAGGAAGCAAGCCAATTGCCTGAAAATATTTTCTTCACAGGAAAACCCCAATAACACATTGCCCGACCCGGCAATTGAAGTCAAAACATGGACAGCAGTGGCATACACTACTGCTGCAACACCGAAGTAGTATTTCTTTTTAATTTATTATGGTCATAATAAGCAGTGACAGGCTAGTACGAGACCCTTGGACTGTCACACAGTGACCTCCAGTTTCATCCAAAGGCGTACCTCAGAACTGTTAATTATCGCTTGCTTGCATCCTTAAGTGAAGGAAAACATCATGAGGAAACCTGTCTAAGAGTTCTCCATAATTTTATTGAAAATATGTCTGCCAACCCGCGTTGAGCGTGGTGGACTATGGCCTAACACATCTTTCACTGAGAAGAGGCCCGTGCCCAGCAGTGGGACAGTTTATATACAGAGCTGATATTATATTACATGGACATAAAATAATCCTAACTAATATTATAATTTGACTGCACGGTGGGCTCAGTGGTTTAAGTGGTCGCCTCGCCACTGCCGCTGCGCCGAGTGTTGTGGGTTCGAATACCACACGGGATTCGACTCAACTTTGTGTGATCCACAAATAGTTCTTCCGAGTCTGGGCGTTCTTTGTGTCATTTGTTTGAATGTGTGTAAAGTCCCCCGCGACACAGGAATTATTGCTAGCGGAGTAACGATAAACGTGGGTGAAACCGCGGGCACATCTAGTTTTTATATAAAAAAAGTCAACTGCTCCACCGAGGTAGTCAGACTGTGTATATACAAATATATTATTATTTTTTAATATAATCTATTATTATTTTATATCTTGCGTGTACATAATTATGATTGGACCATAAAAAGTCACGATATTATACCTTATAAACAACTAGCCTTTGCCTGCAGCTTTGCTCGCGTTTATATAGATTTTGTCAATTGTATACTTTGGGAACAGTACTTTTTCTGGATGAAAGGTAGTCCGTTTCTGTTCTGCCACTGTGTACTTATCCAAAATTTTATAATGATCAGTCGAGTAGTTAAGACGGGAAAGCGTAACAAACAAACAAAGTAACATTCGTATTCACATTTATAATATTACTAGATATAGCCCGCGGCTTCGCTCGCGTGAATATAGGTAAGATTAGTAACAGTACTTTTTCCCGAATAAAAGGTACATAAGGTACCTATGTTCTATTCTGTACCCCCAACGTGTATGCGAAATTTTATGATGATCAGTCGAGTAGTTATGGCGTGAAAGCGTAACAAACAAACTCACATTCGCATTTATACATTTATATTTTAACACCTATATCCCCTTAGCTCTAAGGTACAGATGTAATACATCCACGTATCATCAGTTATGGTTTTAAGTCCTAGGTCTATTAAAGTCTATCGGTCACAACACCGGACTTTTTGCTGGTACTCAGAATTACTTGACACAACAACCTAATAACATATAGCTTGACCCGGGTATCGAACCCAACCCCTCGAGCACAGTATTCCACAATACCCGACTCCGTGATGCCACTGAGAATTTCTAAGCGATGTTGTGAGTTTGAATCCTGCACACCTTTACTAAACTAGACTTACCCTGGTAAGAGCACTATTTCTGGATGACAGCTACACACGGTTACACAACAAGTTAGACACCCTATATACGCATAACTACGCTACATACAAAATAGAGAATTGTCGGAAAGGGACAGTGCATTGTGGTGTCGATGTAATGGTAAGGATAGAGCGTAACAAAAATATAACGCACGTTTAAAGTCCAAAGAGTCTAGGTTGATGCGTCGCTGTGTGTACCCTATGTCCTTTTCTGTACCTTGAAAACGTGTATACGAAATTTCATGCCGATCGGTCGAGTAGTTAATGCGTGAAAGCGTAACAAACAAACAATCCCACATTCGCATTTATAATATTAGTTAGGATTACATTAAATATGTCACTAGCGTACCTTCAATGTGCTTTAGAAGCTAGTTTAGTACCTTCAATGTGCTTTAGTAGCTAGTTTAGTACCTTCAATGTGCTTTAGAAGCTAGTTTAGTACCTTCAATGTGCTTTAGAAGCTAGTTTAGTACCTTCAATGTGCTTTAGAAGCTAGTTTAGTACCTTCAATGTGCTTTAGAAGCTAGTTTAGTACCTTCAATGTGCTTTAGTAGCTAGTTTAGTACCTTCAATGTGCTTTAGAAGCTAGTTTAGTACCTTCAATGTGCTTTAGAAGCTAGTTTAGTACCTTCAATGTGCTTTAGAAGCTAGTTTAGTACCTTCAATGTGCTTTAGAAGCTAGTTTAGTACCTTCAATGTGCTTTAGTAGCTAGTTTAGTACCTTCAATGTGCTTTAATAGCTAGTTTAGTACCTTCAATGTGCTTTAGAAGCTAGTTTAGTACCTTCAATGTGCTTTAGTAGCTAGTTTAGTACCTTCAATGTGCTTTAGTAGCTAGTTTAGTACCTTCAATGTGCTTTAGAAGCTAGTTTAGTACCTTCAATGTGCTTTAGTATCTAGTTTAGTACCTTCAATGTGCTTTAGTAGCTTTAGTTTGGGAGAGCAGTATCAGTACATTTTATTAAAGTACAAAAATAATGTTCTAACTGATTTAAAAATTGTAATGTGTAACATGTTTGTATTACATATATGAGACAATAAATATTGTTATTATTACTTTAGTTGTGTGTTATTCGAGAAAAAGTAAGCTAAAAACATTGAGTCTGCTTCTAATTCGGTCATTGTCTCACGCGTTGCATATTCATTAGTAGTGATAATAATACTAAATTAATATTATAAACGCGACGTGACGACAGATCATCATTAAATTGCCGATACACATTGTCAGATAAACATATCGTACCTTTTATCCCGAAAACAGTACTGTTTCCGAGGGATAGAAATGTATTGACTACATCTACATTAATTCGAGCGAAACCGCGGGCAAAAGCTAGTTAACAATAAAATTGTATTTAACATTCTTGAGACATTCGGATCAGGTATATCGAAAGTACTGAGCAAATGCAGGTATCGAAACGTTTGAAGAAAATGTTTTTAACAGATCTCCGTTTAGGTCATCGGGCCTGTCAGATCTTTTTGTAACACGAGTTTGAGTGCATGCACTCTAAGGTCTGGTCCCTATATCGTTTTACTAACTGTCAGTTAACTTTCATAGAACGTAGTACATATTATCGACTCCAAATGGGTTTCAGTACATTTGCTATTAAAAGACAGAATATGTAGACCTTGCCTTCAAACTCTAGGCATGCCACTGTGACCGTTAAATTTAATATGACCATTTGTTGTAGATACACGCCGTATCCTGACGAACACCACATTTATAACTGCTTTAATTCTATATCCACTGTCCCAAGGCCAGCAGTCGATATCGATAAACGAAAACACAATTTACCTACATATCAAAACCATAAACCCATTTCGATAGCGTATTAAAAACACAACACAAACAGAAAAATAAACAGAATTCCAAATTCAAAACTGACACTTTTACACATTAAAATCCGAACTGTCAGAAGTGACACTTTCACTTGAAAATGGAACTGTCAAAGGTGAATCTCGAAATTATAATACGGTGGTCGGTAACCGCGCGTGCGCCGTGCATCGCGTTAGTAGTTAGACTGAACCATGGATAATCGTTCAACTCGTTGTGTTTTCATGATACGTACACAAACAGAGCCTGAGTAAGGTACGTTTGCACATTGATAAGAGTTATGGATTAGTCATCTAATAAACATGAGATTACCCCATTAAGTTGGTTGGTAAGCATAGGCAAATACGTCACTTACGGACGCTTGCAATATTGATCAACTTGCTGGCCCTACAACCAAGTTTTCTGTTCTAATTTCTCTAAAAGACAACTGCCGTACTGGAAGTTATTCCTGTGTCGCGGAGGAGTTTAGACACATTCAAACAACGGACGCAAAAAAACCCCAGACTCGGCACAACTATTTCTGGATCACACATATTTTTGTACCGTGTACTGTATGTATACATATGTATACTGTATGTGTAATGTAACGGCGATCTCCTGGACCACTCTGCAGTCGAATCTTTAAGAATGTTCTTAAAGAATGGTATTACGGGATAAGACCTTAGTAAGCCCACCGTTAAGAATTAGAAGTTAAATTATAACCTTACAGTTACTTAATTAGTATGAAATAATAAAATTTGCGAATTGGGACAAAGTTCAGCATATACCAGGCTCAGGCATCCTGGCGCTGGTTTTCAAATAGATCCCTTTCGTGACTAGACATTAGACGAGTTTTAACATTTATGAAGCATGGTAGCATGGTAAGTCTCCTAGTCGACAGTCTGAGTGTGAAACACTCACGGTATGCAGGAAATAATTTGCCTCGAGTGTGGTATGGAAAAAATAATGGTAGGTCTGCGAGCTTCAAGAGCTCTTTCTTACCAGACAAAACATAGTATTGGTGGTAATCTTAACCCGGTTTCCTGTAAGGATGGTAGGTATATCCCCCGTCAAGCCTGCTTATACGTAATGTATATGTAATGTCACCAATAATATAATATTCTATCACGTACACGTAACACCATGTAGCCCAAACTAAGCAGAGCTTGTACTATGGGTACTAGACAATGGATAAACATAGGTACATAATATATGCTTCTGTTTTTTTTTGTAAATGTATACATATTATACATAGAAAGAACCAGACCAAGACAGACATCCGTGTCCATGCACACAAATGTTAGACTTGTGCGGGCATCGAACCCGCAACCTCAGGCGTGGCAGTCGGTTACACTAACCACTACACGATGAATAAAAAAGCAGTTCCATGAATAAGTCTTTCCAGCTATGTAAACGTGTCACCGAGTCACACAACAGGAGGATAAATAACTAACTAGGTCCCGCGATTCTATCCGCGTGGACTTAGTTATGTGCTTTTTATCTTATTCTATCCTTAGCTTTTAAAAACTTTTGTGACTTGGAGTAACATTTAATTACTCCCTTATTTTGTAACCAAATTTTGATATTGTAGTTTGGAGCAGCGATAGCCTTGTGGGAAACCGTTAGACTGCCACGCAGAGGTCTCGGGTTTGATCCCAAAGCGCGCACCTCTGACTTTACGAAGTTATATGCGTAATTAATAGTTAATTATCGCTCACTTTAACGGTGAAGGAAAACAACATGAGGAAACCTGCATGTCTGGGAGTTCACCGTAATGTTCTTGAAGATATGTGAAGTCAGCCAACCCACACTGGGTCAGCGTGGTTGACAATGGCCTAACCCTTCTTACACAGACACACTGAGAAGAGGCCCGTGCCCAGTAATGGGACAGTTTATATACAGGAATGATATTATACACTCAGAAAATATATTATATGGCGGTGTAAAACTTTATAACGAAATACCTGATGAAATTACCAAAAGTGATAGTGTGTTTAAATTTAAAAAGAGTTACATTTGTAAAAATACTAATAAATGCCCAGCACTTGGACTTCAAAGTAAAAATGAACATCTATGGCAGTCGTTATTGGGAAAGTCAGTTACCCTCTTATATCCTGACACGTGTCTAGCCTTAGGGTTGCGGAGGTCAGGTGGCAGCCGCTTCGTGTAAAAACTGACATCCAGTCAAATCCGGTTAGACTAGAAAAGCCGACCCCAAGTGACTTGGGAATAATAAAGGCTAGGGAGGAGAGATTATATATATATATTATATTATATACAAATAATTGGCTCCAAAGATTAACTCGTTCGTACTTCTGGATAAAGAACCTATCTAATGGTGAAATACTTTTGCTCTTCTTTTTAATGTCAGCTCCAAGCACTAGGTGTAATTCCTGTGGCGCAGGTTGCACAAACCCTGGCGCAATGACAGTAGCGAGAAAATCACCTTTTTTATGAGGAAATAATTATTAAAATCGGTACAATAGTTTTTGAGTTTACAAATTACAGACAAAAATACATGTAGATGTACTAACGTCGTCCCGATTCAAGTCCTTGTTGACCACCGGTATGGTTTTTGGGTAGAAATTTCACATATCTTGACTTTCATCCTTAGAATTTTCGGTACCTAGACTATATAGATTGACTGAAATCACAGCTAGCAACCGGAAGCAAGGGAACCGCTCTGATCAACCTCTTTCAAAATAGTATCACAAACATGGAATACATTTTTCCATTGTTTATACGGTCAAAGCAATGCCTTGAGGATATAAACTGTTGATAAAAATAACTATGACGAAATAATACAATGATTTTCTTTGGAACAATAAAATTGTAATTTCTAATAACTCATTCATATTCACGCTATTTAATTATATAGATGAAATGATCGGAATTAATAGCAGCAGATACTTATTGGTAAAGTGGTTAGTTTTCCAGGTGATTTTATTTAGTAACAGTGTAAATACCCTTCTCTTCACATGTTTTTTCCCTAATAAACCTTGCATTTTTTTTGGCATAATGATACTTTGCACTAAATGTCTTAGGCATACAGTATATGTTGACATAATTATCTTAGTGACAACCCGAAAAATAGGTACAGGTTGCCGCGTAAGCTGTTATGCGTAAATACAGGCTGATTTTGAAATCATGTAATTCCTTTTGACCATGCATTCTACTAGTGATTTAGAATAATCTTAATATTTTACTAATTAAAAAAAACATAATAATAATTGATGTCGTAATTAATAAGGGGCAATAAAAAGGACCGTACGTTATTATTTACGACATTAATTATTGATATTTTTATATAATTAGTAAAATATTAAAATTGCCTCAGGTGGTTAACATATGACTATCTGAAACCATTTCACGAAAAAAACCGTACATTAAGTTTTAGAAAAATAAAATTCAAATATAAAAAAGTATGGTCAGGGTTATTCTATACCACCAGAAGAATGCATGGTTAAAAGGAATTAGACGATTTGAAAATCACCCTGTATAATTAGGACCAAACAGAAGTATACAATGGTATAATAAATTATTATGTCTTAAAATTTTATGCAATTGGAATGCAAACAATTAAATAAACCGAGGGTAGTAACAAGCATCCTGAAAACTAGCTATAGAGTTTAGTCTGACATTGGTTTTCACAGAGTTACTGAGTTTCGCCCGACAACTATGAAATCCGATGTCTTACATATAAACTGTACGGATGAAGGATTTAAGTGGCCGTATCGCTATTCCCACTACGTCGAGTGTTGTGAGTAGGGCATCCAGTATCGGAAGGTTTTCAATTCCGGAGTTAATCTACGATATTGGGCTCTCAACTCCGGAATTCCGGAATTCCGGAACTGGATCCGTAAAACAAAAATACCTCGAGTAACTTTTAATCATTTTAATATCAGTCTTTAACTCAGTTTTGATACGACATTGCCAGTTAACAATATTATTAAAATTAGGAAAGTCTAAACTTTTTAAAAACTTAAAAATTAACAATTTGAGAGCCTTAAAATATTAGTGAAAAATAACATAATTAAATTAACACAATAAATATCACGCTTTTGAGTATTTTAGACATTACTAGGTAGTTAAAATCAAAATATTAAAATCAGCACGTAAGTCTCTCCTCAGATTTATCATGTTTAACAACAATCTTGACATGACATAATCAGTTCACAAATCACATCACAATCATTAAAATTAAACAAGTCTAACTAAACTTCTTAAAACAAATCAACAAATTAAGGGCTCAACACCAACAGCAAATATTATTATTCAAATTATCACAAGAAACACTTAAATATATGAGAACTCACTATCAAGAAAAGCGGTCTACTCTATGTGCTACGCTGTTCTTGATAATGAGTTCTCAAGAGAATTAACGAATCTAACATTTTGTCAGAGAGTGAGCTTCGTATTTGGTTACAAAAGTAACCAGCGCTTGAAAATACCCGTTCACTCTCCACACTCGTAGGAAGTATAATATTTAAATAATTATATGCTTGTGTCAGATATACACCTCGCTCTCCACCATTATCATACATTGCTTTTTCAAATTTGACAAATCCAGAAAGGTCAAAATGTTTAGTTGTATATTTTCGGGGCTTTGTCTGACATTTATGTAGCTCTTTATCAAGCTGTTCTTGTAGTGTTAAATCATCAACTGCAACGTCAACATCAGAAGCAGAAGACGAAGAGTCATCTTGATTTTCTGCATGCTCAGTGGTAGTTGTAGTGTAGGGCTTGTAATTAAGCTGGCGTAGCAGAGTAACAATAATCTCGCAAATTTCGTCGCTTTTTGGTTTTATAAAAGTTTCATCATCTGCTTGTCTAAAGAAGTCGTTAGAATTGTGCAGATAGTGCAAAACACCTGCAAGTAGAAGTCGCCTTTGCTTGATACGATTTTTCAAGTTTGTAGCCAGCCTAGCACTTAAAAAATTATTCTGTTCGTCGAGTTTTTTAAGCATGAATCGCAAAGCCGTATCAGCTGTATAAAGAGTCGCATCACGTCGGCACAATGTGAGAACAGACAGTTTTATGACATTCAAGCTATGATGAATGTTGTTCAGTGTTTGAATGTCATCATCTGAAAAGGAAACCTCAGATTTCCAATCTATTAGTGCCTTCAGAACGGAATCTTTTATTTTCAAAAATACTCCGATCATGTCCGACATGCTTGACCAGCGCGTGCGACAATCTAGCTGCAGTTGTATGTCTTTACCGTGTTCCGCATTGACGTATTGTCGTAACAAATCAGCTTTTAAAGGTGACTTTCTTACAGACCGTACGAGGCGACGAACTTTTTCTATAAGTTCCTTGTATGTTTTTGGTTCAACCCGAGCAGTGGGAGCTTCAATTTCTAAACGACTGTCATTCGTTGGTGGTGGTGTGGAATCTGCGTCCTCGTCGCTTACAGATTCGCTGTCTTCATCTGAATCCATTGTCTCGTGAATGGATACCGGCTGGAGTTCTCTTTCTTCGTTCGTATCTTTATATAGCGTGTCAATTACCGCGAGCTGAATACCGTGGGCGAGACATAATTGGTGATAGCCGTTGCAGTATGTCCCCATTTTCGTCATCACGCTCGCACCGTCGGTTGTAAGGCTAACGACGTCCTCATCCAAAGACACGCCGAATTTAGCGAGATGGTCTCGCAACATACTATATGCTGCAAAAGCTGACATTGATCCAGTAATTTTAACGAGGCCCAGATTCTTGAAATTGAACCCACCGAAACCGTTGCTGTGCAAATTTATGTTCATGTATCTTTTGTTTCGCAAGGATGTCCACTCGTCCAAAGTCAGTGCGAATCTGTGGCCTTCTGTTTTTAATTTCTGTATTTTGTGTTTTATGTCTGCTTTGACTTCTTCAGTTTGAGTAAATATTATTTTTGCTATTGTACTCGGCGATTTAGGTAGATCGTGGCCACTTTTTTTGAACATCTTTTGGAGATCTTGACTCTCAACAAAAAAACGGAAAGAACAACCGTCCAGTGCTGCCATTCGCGATATGATCACCTCCATTTTTTCATTAGACTTGGAACTGAAGAAATCTGTCATCATTTTCCTTTTCTTAGTTTCTGTAGTCAGTATCGGTTGTCTTTGGTTTGAAGTTCCTGCAGTAACATCAGTCATGCCCAATGCCGGTGTAGAGTTGTCGTCACTTTCCTTCAAATCTACATTTATTGCATGTTTTGCTCTCATATGCGTGTGTAAGCCAGTAGTAGCACCACCAACTGTTTTCAAGATCTTTTTGCAAATTTTGCATATTGCAGATTGCCCGTCACTTGCACGAAGAAAATGAGTCCATAAATTGGTTGTTGTCCTTTTATTGGTGAATTCTTTGTACTGACATTCCTTTTCATTCGACGACGACCTTAAAGTGAAAAAAAAAAAAAACATGTAAATCGGGCACTTTACCCATAAATCCCATAATACATTTCTGTGCAATTGTACAGTAGACAGATACTTGCAGATACTCGTATTAATGCAAGTATCTGTCTACTATACTTACCTAATCAGTACATACGCAGGAGGTAGATACCTAAGCGTACGTAACAACTGAGGGCGTCCTTATCTCGCACGAAATATTGTCGTTTTTCGTAGTTGCTGAAATTGCCTAAATTTGCTATACATTGTATGCATTTATATACTTTATGTACAGTACAGAATAGACAAACAGCCTCAATTAATTCCTTTTTGCATAATCAGTTGCACTGTGAAACAAAACTCGTGGTAACTTCGTGCGAGACTAGGGAGCTCTCAAGTTTACCATGATATATTCGAAGATTTGCTGACATAACATAAAAAATAGAGACAAACACGTCTTTTAAACTAGCTAGTCTTACAATTAGCGCGGTGTAGGTAGGTATTGTGAATAGTAGAGAACGAATAAATGGTCCACTGGCCAGCTTGATGTATTTATGTACAATAATCGCAAGAATAGATGTTGATAGAAGTTACTATTACTACATAATATCACAGAATAAGAAATAGTAGAAGTACACATACACGCTGAAAACTTAACACTTAGATTAAACCGAATTATATTAAAAACTACTTACATTTTGTCATTAATTGCCTTTTCGTAAATGTGGTCACTGGTGCGCAGCGCTCTCCTCCCGTCAAACACTCGTGGGCAACTAATCGCGCGACCGGCGCGACTGACTAGCCGCTGGGGGAGAGGGATGCGCGGGGGCGGTGCCGGTGCGGTACCATAGGGTAGTCTAGTGACTCGATAATACACGCGCAGGAACAATTGCGCGTAAAACGATGAGTTGAAGAATTAAACACATTCTTAAATTAAAAATAATGAATATCGAAATACGATAAATTGAGCTCAATTCCGGAGTTGAAATATCAGAAAAACCGTCCGGAATTCCGGAGTTACGAAATTCCGGAATTCCGGAATGGATGCCCTAGTTGTGAGCCCGATCGCAAGGGATAAAATATTGTGTGATGCACTAACAGTTGTTCCGAGTCTGGGTAACTTTTGTGTACTTCGTTTGATGGTTTGTGAACACACTCATTCCCATACAGGATTTAATGCTAGTGCGGAATGATATTAAAAAAAACATTGACTCTATTCTTTTTCTTTTATCCCATCTTTAACAGTGTTTCACTACAAAAGCGTGAGCAACCAACGGGCGAAGCTTCTGATCTATCCATAAAGGATGAAGAAAGTACATCGGTCCCCTGCTATCTTTCTGGACGGACCTGAGATGGTAGTGGTACGAGTTACCGAACACCCTTCACGTCACCTACGAACAATGGCCCAATTGTGAGACCAAATACAAAAAATATACGTCTTTCTAACCAACTCCATTTCACTTACTAACGCTCGAGCAATCCACTGGTTATCGACGTAAAATAGCAGTATTCCTACTGTTGTGTTTCGTTCGGTGAGTGAGAGTGCCGGAAGCCCAATCACCCTCTTTCCCCCTTCCCGCTCCTTCTCCTTCCCACTTCCTTTTATTCCTAAAGGGTGTGCAACGCGCAAGTGATGCCTCTGGTGTTGCAGGCGTCTATAGGCTACGGTGACCACTTTCCATCAGGTGGGCCGTACGCCTGTTTGCCACCTTAGTGGTATAAAAAAAAAACATATATTACTTAGAACCTATAGCATATTCTAACAAGTAAATATATTATTCGTGCATATATATTATTACATATTATAAATTATTACATATCTATTATAAAACAAAGTCCTCCACCACGTCTGTCTGTCTATCTCATTAGTTCCCAAAGTGGTCCAGGTTGACATCCAGGGGTCCACGGGAGTCTCGACGGGGGTCTACGTGGGCGTGACAAAAAGTGGGAGTGCACTATTCGTAAGCGGAAATTCAGTACACGAAAATTTTTTTGCGTTTGATAGTGAAGAACTAAAATGTTGGATTTTTGGGTTGTAAATTACTAAAAAAAGGTCAGCCCGTAGAGGTTTGATGCAAAATGCCAAGGAATATGGTAGAAATATAACTGCAGGAGGTCCACCGGAACCTGCTAAATTTTGAAAGTAGTCTATGAGAAAAAAGTCTGGTAACCTCTAGTCTATCTGTTCGCGATAAACTCAAAAACTACTAAACGGATATTCATGTGGTACTCACTAATAGACAGAGCGATTCATGAGGAAGATTTAGGTGTATAATTCGTTAAGGTTTGTGTAGATTGATGAGATGTTTGTGGAAGATATCGGAAAAATCCAGGCAACTGCTTTCATCGAAATTGCTGCCTAATCCCTTTGAGGTATAACAAAACAATGTATGGTGGGATTGTTCCTTTTTTACAGGTCTGCAAGAAAGTCCAAGATGGCATATGTCTATCTTTTTAAATTACCTTACTATACCTATTCTAAAAAAATGGTTTCATATAATGTGGTAACTGGAAAGATATTTAAACGGATAGGTACAGTATTAATTCTTATCAAATTGAATACGTTAGTTAAGCATTTCATGTACATTAAGACAGCCATACAATTTAGATGAATAACTTATTAAGTTATCGCAAAATAAACACCAACGTGCGAGAAAAAATAAATTGAAGCGGTCTCACACCGACGAGAATCGCTCGATGCAACATGCTCTATGCAACAAGCTGATGCAACACGGATGCTCTGCTACCCGTGCGACGCCGGGGAGGGTCGTTAGTTATAATATATTATAATAAACTACAAATATATCATATATTAGTTTTTTAATACGAGTAACTTTATAAATGGATTAAATGAAAGAAAAATTTATTTCATTGTTATTTATTTAAGTTTATATCATTAAAAATAATTTTATGATAGTGGTAGATTAATTAGGTTCTGAGATAAATTAATTAATAAATATTTTTATATACATACCTACATGCAATTAACATTTCTATTGTACCTTTATTGGTTGTTTCTAGGGTTGCCAACCGTAATCACTACATATATAAACCAAAGTCCTCCGCCGCGTCTGTTCGCGAAAACCTCAAAAACTACTTAACGGATTTTCACGCGGTTTTCAACAAAAGACAATGATTCATGAGGAAGGTTTAGGTGTATAATTTCTTCAGGTTTTGTACTACCCGTGCGAAGCCGAGGCTGGTCGCTAGTTTATAATAAGGTATTGTACGTTATTTCGGGTAAACTTACTTTATACTTTATTAGGAAAATAAAATGCGTGGAAATACTTTATTTTACCTATGTCAACATTTACAGGTTTTATTTAATTGTTTACTAGTAATAATCAATATAGATATGCGGTTAAGACGTTCCTTGATAATAAATATTTGTTAGATGTTACTAGCATCGACAAAAATATGGTAACAAAAAAGCAGGTTAAACAAATACCCTATACTTCATATTCGCAGCTTGTACTTTATTTTTAACCTCAGATAGTAAATTCTATTTGTTCAAAATAAAGGTGGGAACCCTAGTAGAGTTGCACGAAACATATAATTGTGTTGATTCACACACTCTCTTTTTTAGATCGGTTCGTTTCGCACTCAAATTATAGGTATGGATGTGTGCGAATCACCACATACGAAAATACAATTTTTAAAAGTGTCGTTTCCACCGTCCAGTACGCCATGAGCCCTCTTGTACAGTTCTAATTATATTTGTGGTAAAATTAATTTACTTAGGTGTCTGGCACGGTTGTCCACACCTTTTAATTTTTTGAATATGTTTTATTTACAGGCAGCGCAATGGAAAAATGTTGATGTAAGATTACCAATTATCACATTAAATTGTGGAAAGGAATAAAGATCATTTTACTCGGAAATTGCAAGCGGCTACTAAACTTTATATACATAGCAAAATAAATAATTGAATTTTTTTTTTATTTTTATTTAGTCGATAACTTCGGTTAACACTAGCACCAGTGGTAAAGTCCAGTGGCTGGACGGGTCGGGACTCATAATATCAGCCCTGCATATACACTGTCCCACTGCTGGGCTCAAGCCCCATCTCAGTGTGGGAAATGTCAGACCATACTCAATCAGCACGGCTGGCCTAGTGCAGGTTGGCAGACGTCATATATCTTCGAGAACATAATGGAGATATCTCAGACATGTGGTCACAGTGTTTTCCTTCACCGTTAATGGGGGCCATAATTAACTATTTAAAACGCACAAAACTTCAAAGTCAGATGTTGGGATCGAACTCGAGACCTCTGTGTTGTAGTGCACCGGTTACTAAGCTATTGCTAATACCTTGGTACCTTAAGGTACTCCGGTAACTTACCTTATACCTTTTCTTTACGTGGGGGAATTCATGACGCATACCCCTTCGCGGGGGCGGGCGGAGGGGTTATGTCGGACTCGCCGGGGTAAAATAAAGATGGTAAAGATGATAATGTACCTCCCGGAATACCGACTAAACCTACCACGGTGTTCCTCGACAAAACCACTATCGACGGGGCCGCGCGAATCATTTGCACATCGGTCGCGATCGCGGCCGCGAACCCACCGAAGTTTCGCCGTTTGCCGCCGTATGAAACGGCAGGCCACTACACGAACAGACCTACTCAAGGGCACAGACTCACTTTAAACTCTCCTGCATCCCTGCACCATTATTTATTAACTTATTGAGTCACATTGAATCGAAGTAGTCGTTACTTGGCGCAGTCCATTGTAATAAAATGATTGGGAAGAGAGGAACACGCACCCTCGGATTGCCCACCCCAACTATTGCAATAGAAAAAGGTTGACAATACCGAACTCCTCTGCATAGGGACAGCCACGTTCTGGGACCCAGGCGTACTCCAACTTGCAGTATTCCGCTTCGAGCACAAAACATGCGTCGATACGTATTTCGCCTTAGCACGAGGCATCTTCAGGACCGTCCTGAAGATGCCTCGCGCTGAGGCGAAACACATATCTTCCCAATAATTTTATTATTGATTGGCATCAGCACACCGGCGGCCAGATAAAATAGATTTCGAATTTGGCTGGTATTCTAAAACTTGACAGATTAATTATGTCTAGCATTTCAACGATTGACAGATTAATATACCTACTAAACTTTCTAGAAAGCATTTGAATATTTTATTATGGATTCCATTAGCTCTTATACGAGGTGCTTTAGGCTAATCCATTCTTTAGGGATACTCCGTATACCTACTTGTGTTCAAGAGCCTTTAATCTATTATAATGCGGCCTCGACCCAACAACTCACCTTGACTTTATATCGAAAACAACAGATTTAATTAAGCGTGATAGATTTAGGTGAAAATAGATATGCCCTGAGTTACAGCGAAGTAAGATGTAACATTTTATCGAGGTTGTATATTTAAAATAGGTTCATAAATTATGAAGGTCTGAGGCGAGAAATTAAAAAATACAATTGAAAACCTCCTCCTTTTTGCTGTCAGTTGAATATACAAATAATTTATTTTTATATATTAGTTTTTATATTTCTTGAGCAGCGATAGCTCAGTGGGGAGACCAACAGACTGCAAAGCAGAGGGTCTCGGGTTCGAACCCACGTCGCGCACCTCTGACTTTCGGAAGTTATATGACTTTTCGAAATTATGCGCGTATTGATTGACAATTATCGCCTGCTCCGTGCCTCGGAGAGCACGTTAAGCCGTCGGTCCCGGCTGCCATGAACATCTATCGCAGTCGTTATTGGGAGAGTGTCGACACAAAATATCCCACTGGGTCGAAGTGTCGCCGGTCTGCACTGACTGGCTCCCACATAAGATACACACATACATATATTAGTTAAGACAAATGTAGATTATTGTAAAAATACAAAATACCATTAAGATAATATGCGCTAGGCATCTCTGCTGTGTTCATTAGGAATAGGCAGGCGTGATATTCATCCAGCACCAGCGATTAATCCCTGTGTCGTTGGGAACTTTAGAAACATACATATAGATTAAACATATAGATTTGAATACATAACCTTCGGCATAAAGAAAGAAATTGAACAATCTTAGATTATTTTCTTTATCTTGATGTTATATAGGCACACATTCCTCTATGGATATCGAACGCAAAAATAATGGTCGAGATCGGACAAGTAGTTTCTGAGATTACCGCGTTTAAACATACAAAACTGTTTCTTTGATATTAGTAGGTGTAGACATGAACGTTTGATGTCTTGAATTTCAATATAGCAGCGAATATAATATGTATATTAATATTCAAGACTTATGGTGTTTGTTTACAAACTTTCCATTATAGTTTTACTGATAGAATACTAATAACTATGATATACCAGTAAATACGGTGATATTGTTTGCATAAAGCAATATTGTTGCCTATGCGTCAATTTAACGAAAGTGCAGATCGGTATATTCTATAAAACAATGTCACACTTTTGCCAAATTTAACAGCTATTTTTGATCCTACAACACTACAGGACTGCATATTTTACGTGGCGCAGCGGTTGTGAATGCGACTGCTGTGCATGAGGTCTCGGGTTCGAATCCCGGGTCGGGCCTACAAACAGTTATTGGGTTTTCAGTTAAGAAATCTCAATAGCAGCTCGGAGTTAGGAAGTTGGCGGTATAAGACACCCCCGTGCCTCGGAAAGCACGTAAAGCCGTTGGTCCTGCGCCTGATCTCTCTCCGGTCGTGTCGGATCATGAGAGTTAGAGAACAGAGAGTGCACTTGTGTCTGCGCACACACTTGTGCACTATAATAATATCTCCTGCATAGATGGCCAGTCTCTGTTAAGACTGGCCGCCGTGGCCGAAATAGATCTGGAGGATATTATTAATTGCTATTTTTATAAATTAGCTTTTGCTGGCGGTTTTGCACGCGGTTTCGCTCGCGTAAAAGTAGGTTAGGTTAGGTGTAACAGTATTAATTTTTCTAAATATACCTCCTGTTACTCGGTGTGATAACTGATAACATAGCTTTCCAATGGTGAAAAATTTAAAAATCGATTGTTTACTTTTTACCCGATTGCAAGGAAAGGTTATGTTTTTCGCGCCTATCTTTGTTTATAATATTCTTTATTCCCTCATATCAAACCACTTGATGGATTTCTTTAATTAAGGTATCGTTAGATTAGTAAAGATATGATCACAAATAGTTATTTGGAGTCTGGGATTCGGTAGAACTATTTGGGGCTGACATAATTTTTGTTCCGTTCGGGGATCGAGCCTACAAAAATGTGCGAGGTGACCATTTAAACCATTATGCTATCCGAGCAGTCAAAATGATAGCAGTATCGACATGATTTAGTAACAATTCTAACGACGAATTGCGTTTACCAATACTAACTAATATAATAAATTAGAGACACAACACTCCCAGTCGACAGCGATGCTGAGGAATTTTACGACGCTGCCTAAACCGGCCATCCTTTTTATTAATTTTTACAGCCCCATATTTTGTTACTCTTCATTTTGTTCTATTTATAAGTGGTTAGTTTTGTTAATATTAGTTAAGTTGTAAATTATGATTGTTGCTTCCACTACTATGAATAATTTGCCTAATTAAAAAAAGAAAATGAAACTTTATGAAGAATCTTATAGATATGTCGTCAGATATTGAGATGCTAATTATATAATAAATTAGATATTTTATCCAGAAAACAAAATTGTTACTAATATAATCTAACCGACATTTACGCGAGCCAAGTCGTGGGCAAAATCTATTCTAAAATAAACCTTGGTGCGGTGGAAAAAGGTAGACTATCTAGCTGACACAAGAGAACAAGACTACTGATCTGCTTTCCTGCCAGCACAGAGCCTTTTGAAAGAGGCTAGCAACACCACAAGAACACAACACGACTTTTGATGACTGATGTCTTCAGTAGGGTGGTTATTATTACTTCTAAGAGGTCGTTTAAGTATTAGATACGTAATGGGGCTTTGCTATGCTTATTTTGGATGATCTATGCCCGGAAGAGAGGAGGGCTTAAAATAAACTAAAATCTTGGTTACGCAACACTTTAACGTACCTAAGTAGCTAACGGCCCACTCTATGGTATCTTATCTTATGTGGGGGCCAGACAGTGCAGACCGGCGACACTTCGACCCAGTGGGATCTTTTGTGTCGACACTCTCCCAATAACGACTGCCATAGATGTTCATGGCAGCCTGGACCGACGGCTTAACGTGCTCTCCGCGGCACGAAGCAGGCGATGATTGTCAATCAATACGCACATAATTTCGAAAAGTCATATAACTTCCGAAAGTCAGAGGTGCGCGACGTGGGTTCGAACCCGAGACCCTCTGCATTGCAGTCTATTCGTCTTCCCACTGAGCTATCGCTGCTTTATACCCACAGTAACTCTTAATAAAACTAGCGGTAGCCAAGTGGTCGAAATTCGCCCATAATTGATTTAAATTTAAGTATGATCATGAAGGTTTTATTGTCTTTAACTCTATAGATATAGACAATAAAACCTGACTGTGACTAAATGAAATGTGATTATAAGATATCCTTATAATCACATTTCATTATGTCACCTACTCCACATACATATGTATGTTATAGCAGTATAGCCTCTCTCAGTATAGCCCTCTGTATAGCAGTCTGTTGGTCTACCCACTGAGCTATCGCTGCTCCACCCTATGGTAAGTGGTAACCGTTGCGTGGCCATGGCTGTGCTATTTCTTGGTATAGCAGAAGCAATTCCAAGAAAAAGCAACAAGCCAATGCCATATATTTTTCGTCGGCTTCAGCGACGGTATCGTTAGCAACTCTCAGAGTTGCGAGTGGTGAGCGGTTTTATTGCTCCGGTACCTATCTGGAGAATAGGTGGTACCACTTGGGTACGAGGTAGCTCGCTATAATGATAACCGAATCATTGAAATTAAACAACTATATACGGATTTTATCGCGTTGATTATTTTTTATATAACACTTTAATTATATAATTTTGTAACTAAACAACTATTGTTAAACATAGAAAACGAAAAGAGATTTCATAGAAATCTCTATTTTTTTCTATATATTTAATTTATTTTTAATTCGACGGTTTGATTTAACTTACTAGATGTGCCTGCGGTTTCACCCGCGTTTATAGTTAGTGCGCCGATCCCGTGGGTCGTAGCTTGATGTTATATAGCCTATAGCTTTCCTCGACAAATAGGTTATCCAACACTAAAATATTTTTTCTATTCGAACCAGTAGTTCCTGAGATTAGCGCGTTCAAACAAACAAACTCTTTTGCTTTATAATATTAGTAAGTATACATTATTTGTGACTATAGTTAGCTGACAAATATGTTACGATTATTTATCAAATGTTATGCACGATGACAATTTGGCTGCAAATTAACATGTATACTTTGAACCCTTATACTATTAACATTATATAATTTGCAATCTGTAATTGCCTATTTAATAAATGCATAAGTAAATAAATAAATTGAATTCGAACTCAAATACACAGTGGCGTACGTCACTGATGTGCTCCAAAACGGCTCGATTGTTTTTGATGCTTTTTGAGATTGATTGACGTACCGAGGACATAAAGAAGATTAGTATAGATCGATGAAAGAGTTTATATGAAAAACAGTACATTACCGATTTCCCTCATTACGCAATACAATGTTAGCGATAATATTACATTGTATGATATAACTACACTTGTATGTCACACGATGCATAGGTTACGGATGATTTAATTACTTGCACTGATATTATAGAGATCTTACACAGAGGCCTTGGTTTCAAGGACATTATAATAATATCAGCCTTATATATAAACTGCCCCACTGCGGGGCACGGGACTCTTCTTAGTACGAGAACCCCTAGGATTAATTATATTTCGTACCAAAATTGTAAAAATAAAACCCCTTAAGTTGCTGACGCATATTCAGACAGTCTTTATTTTTTTATGGTATAGGAGGCAAACAAGCGTACGCATCGCCTGATGGTAAGCGATGACCGCCGCTCATGGACACCCGCAACACCAGAGAAGTCACAAGTGCGTCGCCGACCTTTTAAATTTGTCCCCACCAGATGGGAGAGGAGGGCACGGTTGGGCCTCCGGTACCCTCACTCACTCGAGGAAACACAACGCAATCGTTTTTTCACACCGGTTTTCTGTGAGGCCGTGGTATCACTCCGGTCATCCGAATTGACACATTAAAATTTTAACTGTTGATTCGGACACCATTAAATTATTGAAGCTATTTAGCACATTCAGATAAACAGTTTTAAAATATAATATATGGAAATAGATACCCAAACTAATCATTTTTTTTTTTAGGGGGGAAATGCGCCTTTTGCATCTTATGCATTCCGCTCCACTTGGGGTGGTGGGACGGTTATGTCGGGCTCACCGGCCTACAACATGGCCGGCATACCGACTAAAACCCCCCTGTGCACCGTCAATTCGCCTTGACGGGTGGGCCGTTGGAACCTGATACAACATCAGCGGCCCACCCAGAACCATGTTTTGTTCTAACCTAACCATATGCACACAAATGTAGGACGAATAACGAATAATTTAAAAAGAGGGACGGTTGAGGAATATTTTTGAACGTGGGACGTGCGTAGAGGCTAATGCGGAGCAAACCCAGATTTCTACAATTAAGATATCGTTGGAAGTTTTTTATCTGACTGTACAAAACAGCATTTTTTATTGGTTTCCGAATCATCAGAGAAAGTAATATTGAAATTAAAATGTGTCAATTCGGACACTGTACTGTCCGAGTTGTCAGCAACTCAAACCCTTATGATGCGTCCGTTCGTCTGTTTGTCAGGGCTGCTTATCTTTGAGACTAGTGTTATTGACTTGAAATTTTACATTATCATGTTCGTAATTATTCTATTATATTCTTAGTCTGGAGTTCTATTACATGGTCGGCCATTATATTCAGTTTTTCTGTCGGAAAATTTCCAGTAGCATCACAGAATCTGGAATAATGTCCGGTAAACGGCAATATGGTCGTGGATATAAAAGTGGGGAGGTAGTATATAGGTATACAGACAATATATAGGCGAGTTTGTATTGCCCGAGGCTTAGCGTCAAGGTCGATTTTGGTAATAAATTCCTATCCATCAAGAACAGTACTTTTTTCTTAGCTGAAAGGCTCAATGTCTCTTTCTATATCGCTGACCAAAAAATAAGATAGATTTTTTAGTAGCCTATATGTTATTCTGATGTATAATACTGTAAATTTCATCAAAATCCGTTCAGCAGTTTTTGCTTGAAAGAGTAACAAACATCCATCCATCCTCACAAACTTTCACATTTATATTGGTAGTGTTAGTTAGGATGTTAGTCTAGTCTTACCGTTCATACTCGATGGCGGATATATCCGCGTCACTGGAGCTGTGGTTGACCTTCAAGATACCGTTCCTCCTGAAGAATGACTTCCTTTTAGCCCTGGTGCACTTCTCGTCCGAGCTTGTCTCCACGAACGAGATGGTTGATGAAGAAGTAAACTCCTTGTGGTTCTCCATAGCGTCTGTAATAGAAAAGAAGATTGTGAATGCTATAAGAGAGACTGCACGGACGGCCAGCAAAGAGGGTTAAGTGGTTAAATCAAATCTTTTATTTGCTAAAATGTGATTTTATAGGTTTCTAGATTTTGCCTGCGATATCGCTGGCGTTAATTTAGATTTTGTAAATAGATTTCTAAGCCTCAGCAAAAGTTCTCTTTTTTAAGATGAAAAAAAGATGTCCTTCTCTGTAGACATGACTGATGTATGACAACATGTATGCCAAATTTTATGAGGATCGATCGACAAGTTAAGGCGTAGAAGCGTAACAATCATACAAACTCACATTCTCATTTATAATAATTATGAAGTAGGGAAGTAAGGATGGTATCTACTAAAATAATTGCTGCAGATTTACAATTCAGGTATGCAAATTTATGTATCAAACCACAGAACAGAAGAAATGATGAATACCGAAAGAGAAAAATTGGTATCCTTTTTTAAGCATATTATGCGCACGGAGGAGTGTAAGATTTGGTATTTATTTAGTTATGAATATATTTCAGAAATTCTTTGTATGTGAGTGAAGTACCGCGGCTATGCTTCAGTAAATATAGGTAAGTTAGATTAGTCATCGGGGTGTGTGTCAGACAACGTTGGCAACGTTGAGTTTATATGTATGTATTTACAAAAAAAAAAGTATATATGTATGTATGTTTATCCATTGTCTAGTACCCATAGTACAAGCTCTGCTTAGTTTGGGCTAGATGGTGTTGTGTGTATGTGGTAGAAGATTATTATTATTATTATTATTATATGGAGAAGGAATGCATAAATTAAAATTTCACCAGTCACTCTGGTAGTTTCAAATATTGCTACGTTTCAAAAACAAACAAGTTCTACAGCTTAATTATTTTAATTTTATGGATTTAGATTCAGAACGTCACAACAAGTCAATAACCGAAGCAGTTTCATAGAAACTGCTTTGTGAACGAATTTGTGTATAATACACAACTTCGTTCATGTGATTCTCATGGGAACGCATAGTGGGATAGAAAGTTACAATTCATTTTGCAAAGTTTTACCCAAAGCTGTCAACGACTTACGCGTAAATGAGTACTTCACAAACATCCAAGCCTTCAAAACATGTTCACAAACTTCCATATTTATGTGTAGTAATATTAGTAGGATGGAATAGAAGAAGGATTCGATTGAATATCTACGATTAAATATTTTTAGTCTAAAATAATTGTATCGATAGTCGACTTATTTTAGTTCACCTACTGAATATATTACTATCTGAATACTTTTTACAATCTGTACCTATACCTATACATTGTCCCAAAAAATGTCAAGCAGTAATCAAGAGTTAGAAATTAGAAGTACAGAAACGTTGCAAAATATCGTTTTTAGGAGTTAACTATTATTTATCGCGCGGTGTGATGAATGTTTAGGCATCCGTAAGAATTATTACGTTTTGTAATGGATGCCTCACTGAGAATAATTCCTGTGCCGCAGGGTACTTTATCCACATTTAAATAACGGACACAAAAAATTCCCAGACTTGGAACAACTGTTTATGGGTCACATATTTTTGTCCCGTATAGGGATTGAACATCACTCCGCGCAGTGGCAAGGTGATCACTTAAATCAATCCGCCATTCGTGTAGAATTCGAACAAAATCTAGGGATAGCTTAATCCTAAATTATTTACGATTTTATGGTTTAAAATCTTTTTAGAAGTCATAAAAAATTTATATAAAGATAAAACCCCTTTCATTCTATTTTAAAAATTATAAATGTTTATTTGAATACAATATACGGCGAAAATTTTTTGTAATTTGTTACATGAAATTTGTTAATTGAAACTGTGAAAATTGTAAAAAAAATTACAATTGTTATAATGATATTAATTAATGAAAAGGGATTAGAATGTTTACTTTTTTAATTTTACGTGCCGTTTGAGCTTTAACGTCCTGTCACGTCATCATTTGAGTCGAGATGAAATGTTACGAGCCGTGGGCATGTTAGAAAATGGTGCTATTCAACGCGTCGTTGCTGAGGCCCTACACACCAGCCAAAACGTGATATCAAGGTTGTGGTCACATTATCGCTGTACTTCGGATGTCGGGCACGCCACGATCGTGGCGGTAAGACCCGTTTTCGAGAAGTGGCTGGAGAGGCGGCATGGCTCTCTCACCTTCCGGCTGACACAGGTAATGTCTGACCATGGTTGCTTTGGCCAGTTCCTGTGTCGGATAAGCCGGCAAGAGACGCTCGGTTGTCACCACTGCAGCGACTGCCGCGATGTTGTTGTAGACACGGCGCTGCACACGTTGGCGGATTGCCCCGCCTGGGCTTCGCAGCGCCGTGAGTTGGTCACGGCAGTCGGAATGGCTGCCCTCTCGCTCTCAGCCGTGGTTCACTCCATGGTCCGGAGTGAGAGGTCGTGGAACGCCATCGCCTCCTTTGTGAGGAAGTCATTGCCATCAAGGAGGCGGCGGAGCGGGAGAGGGAGCGCTTAAACCTTCTCCCCAACTGCTGAGCCTGGCGCCAGAAGGCGCTAGATGACCTCCAGCCACCCTGAGGTTTGACTTAGGGTGGTGGGCTTCATGGGCCAGCCCGCCACCCGATCAGCACTAGGTCCGAGGCGGCGTGCTTGTTCCCACGCGCGCTTCTGTATCGTGTCCGTTTCTCTCAGGAGGAGGGGGACAGTAGAGCTTTTTACAAATAAGTAGTACCTAAATGGTAGGTCTCTTTGTGTAGTGGCCTGCCGTTTTGTACGGCCGAAACCTCGGCGGGGTCGCGACCGCATGTGAAAGTGATTCGCGCGGCCCCGTAGGAACATTTTTGTCGAGGAACACCGTGGTAGGTTTAGTCGGTATTACCGGGAGGTCAATTATCATCATTAACATCTTTCTTTTACCCCGGTGAGTCCGACATAACCCTTCCGCTCGCCCCGCGGAGGGGTAAGCGTCAAAGCATAACCACAAGAAAAAAAACAACTCGGTTTGTGGCTGAACGGCACACGGGTAGATATCGTATTACTACGCAGAGACAGGATCGATTTCTCCAAATGACCGCCAGAAGACAACTCAATATCACAGCAATTCAACTAGTACAAAGGCTCCAGGAGGACCACCAGCAGCTGATAAGCGACCAAAGCGTGCGAAGGAGGTTGCATTAAGTTGGTCTTCATGCTGGAAGACCGCTAAGTGTTCTAGCATTGTGACGTGGCAATCGCGGTCTGCGGCTTTGGTAGAGCCTGTTACTGTCCCACATAGAATTTCTACTCATGCACGATAATGCTTCTTCCCATATGGCGCGGCTGGTGTCGGACGCTCTCCGAGACCACGATATTCAAGTTATATATTGGCCTGCACAGCGCCCGACTTAAATCCTATCGAGCATGCCTGGGACATGTTACAACGAAAAGCTTTGAGGGATTGCCCGCCAAATTTGACGAGAACGACTAATAACAACTTTACGAACACTTGCAAAGAACATGGGAGCTCATACCGCAGCAAGACATTGACAATTTAACTTTAAGTATGAACAATCGATGTCAATGTGTAATTAAGGTAAGAGGTGGCAACACTGATTATTAATAATAAGATTTTATAAGACGTTATTGATTCTAATTTAAATTAAAATAAAAAAGTTTTTTTATCAACTATCTATCTACCTTATGTGGGGGGCTGTCAGTGCAGCCGGCTACACTTCGACCCAGTGGGATCTTTTGTGTCGACACTCTCCCAATAACGACTGCCATAAATGTTCATGGCAGCCGGGACCGACGGCTTAACGTGCTCTCCGAGGCACGGAGCAGGCGATAATTGTCAATCAATACGCACATAATTTCGAAAAGTCATATCACTTCCGAAAGTCAGAGGTGCGCGACGTGGGTTCGAACCCGAGACCCTCTGCATTGCAGTCTGTTGGTCTCCCCACTGAGCTATCGCTACCCTAATTTTCTTTTGTATAAACAAAAAAATCACGGAATATTTTTTATTTTTTATTAAAGACCTTAATATAACCTATCTTCTATTATATTCTTCTATTTACTAAATCAGAAAATTCTTTATAGATTTTTATATATTCGGTGAAATATAAAATATCCCTAGATTCTGTTGATGTGTATATTTCGTGTCACTGTGATCTAGGTAATCGGAATATTATTAAAATACAGATTACATATACACATCACGTCTATGTATGTCCCAAAGGGACCGACAGAGGTGCCTTACACACACATTTCGCCAACTATGGTTTCAGTTCCCACGTTTATTAAGTACTTGAATGTAATTCATATTTTTAGTTATTCTATTCAGTGCCATTCTGTTGCCGTTTACCAAGCACAGTTCCAGAATCCGTGATGATATTGAAAATTTCTTGACAAAAAAACCCAATAAAATGTTATTGGGTCTTTCCGTCAATTGTTTTTTATGTCAGCTCTTGGTCATTCTTCACCAGTAAATTGCAATAGACTTGCACCGATCACGTCGGATCTAAAACCATAGGCGACGAAGTCCCGGTTTAATACACATCTGCCTACCTCTCGAGGGATATAAGCGTGAGTCTAAGCATGTATGATGACTTTGAAGGAACTGGGTCGCCGGCCCACACCCACATGGGGGGGCCTGCTATGGATGAATCCTTTTAGAGCTCCCAACTGGCCCCCCCTATTGGATGAGAGAGGGAACACCCCAGGTTTTTTAGTGGGTATACCAGCGCGTCTTGCTGGGAGTCCCACACTCCCCCGCCGGTGCCGTCCCCTAGCCGGCGGGTAGTGCATGAAGCATTTTTCCTGGGTAACAAAAAAAAAAGGGAAAGCGATGGGGAATTCCATCACGTGATCGTGACGCCCTACTGTGGAAGTTCCTTTAGAGAAGGAGATAATAAGACAAACAATGTCTGCCGATCTTATTCTTCTCTCTTTGTGTTGTTTACCTGAGGTGAGTAGGTGTTTCAGACTCCTTAATCTGTGCCGACTGCTATTGGCACTAACGTTGACGGTGCAGTGAATTAATGCGTTTTCGGCAACCCACGAATACTAGATAGGTACCTCTGGTGTTCCCAACCATTCTAGATAAAGGCAAGTGTAACTTCGAAAGTTCTCTTTTATTATTACAAAAGACGGAACCCGAAATAATTCCTGTGCTGTAGAGAACTTTACAAACATTTAAACAATGGACACAAAAAAGCAACTAGGTAGGATTTTGTGCTTTAGACAAAATTTTAAGCCGATCCCTACAGCAATCAAACAAGCAGCGGCGAAGTAATAAGGAATTTTAGTGCAGATGTCACAGCTGGTTTTTGCCCTTCAATAAAAAAAGTGTTTATTATATGTATACCTATACATCACAAAGGCATCATCAATCATTTTAGTTACGAGCCTGTTCGCCCCTCAAGGTTTGCCCCCTTGTAGGTATTTGTTAGGTTTCTTAAATCCAAACAAAAATAATCAAGGGTCGAAAGTCAAGGGGCATAAGGGCTCGTAGCCATCATTTTAAGTCAAGTATCATTTTATGGATCTTATAATTTATTTAGGCATTTTATTTGTTACAGTTTTCTTTGGCGGGTTAATCTATATAGCCTATGAAATCGCCTTTTCTCTATATCTTATTCCAGCTGTAACAGTTAGAAGTCACCTTTAAAATAAAAAAACTTAAAATGTTATTTATACAAATATTAAACCTGTACGTTAGCTACTTAAGTAGGTTCTTACCAATTTTAGCCGATGTTAATAATATTTTAGATATACAGTAGGCAGCCATTTTATTTGTTAGTATCTAGTGTACCTACGTTTTTATTATGTATCATAAAAGCTTTTGTTTCTTTTTCAGATGGTTGTAACACAGTATTTGATGAATGAACCGTAAATAAACTAATAAAGAATACCTACGTAAGACGTGTAACTTGCTATAATTCATTTAACTATAGATTTATGTGTGAAAACTAATATTTGATTCAAGGTAGGCTTAACCTTGAAGTCATTTCGAAATCAATTAAAATTTGATGACTTTAGTTTTCAACTAAAACAATCGCTTATAACAATATCATAATTGAAAATCTTAACCTATTATGAATGAAAAACACATTTTCATATCTATTTAAAGCATGATAAAACAGTTACGAACATTTTTTAAGTCAATATTTTCAAGTGCTTGCACTTTTAAGAGAAAACCTCACCTGTTTTCACCTTACGCCAATGATAATGTAAAAATTTCTTGCATTTCCAAATAAAATTGCTCACAAAATATATAAACACACTTCACTTTACATAATATTCTATCGAAACCATTTATCTTTTACAAAATACCCACATTTTACGAAAATATAACCTGCCGTTTTACCCTAAGCTCTGACAGACAAGTAATCTGTTTATATTCGGTGGCGCTGTCGTCGCGCGGCTAAACTTGAAGGTATTAAATTGATTATTTATTATTCCACAAAACATACAATAATGTCACAGCAACTACCCCACGGATATTTTAAAATTCATATTATTTTATTCATTGCAAAAACATGGGCTTTTATGTCGAATTTTATAATAAAGAAAGTCAATAACATCGTCGCCCGTAGATGAGACAAGATACCTACAGATATTTATAAACGTAAAGTAATCAATACTGTGACGTTATATTCGTCCATTGAAGACATAAAAAGCCTTACAAGTTACAAATGTTAGTAAAGTATTTATTATAGTATCGTAGGTATAATTTAACTAGTTAGATAATATATAGTTATTTAAGCTATACACTTTCATAAGGGTTTTTAGATTACTTTAAATATTATTATAATGTGATTTGGGCGCAATAACTATTTTAGATCATACAGTTTAGGCATTTTATATCTTTACTAATTATATTATTAAAAGATTGGTTTTAGAAGATTATACTATTTTTAAAAACAGTGCTTCATATTTTTATCATAGCGACATCTATTGAGAATTGTAAGAAATTCTGAGAATATTTAATGTCTGACTGTTACAACTAGTTAACGCCAGATGCTTCTTAACGCTTAGCTTATTACTAAACTAACTTAAATAATTAAATAGATACAAAATAATATTATAACTATTTTACTATTAACTGTAATCATTTATAATTGTCAAAGTTGTTTTATATGAGAACGTTACGGACGTTAAGAGTAACTACTACTTATAAAAGCGTCAAATGTGAAATGAGCAACTAATGCAACCAGCTGCATATTTTAAACCTTGTTCTATTATTACCACATAGAGGGCACTTTTGTACTTTTTTTGATAATAGTGCGACAAAGATGGCACGATTAGTACAGCTCGCCACACAAGTTTGTCATTCCCAACAGAAAGGAAAATCCTTTTTCTTCAACAAATACTAAGAATTTTTGTTGAAAATGCTAAATGGCCGGCTGTATAACTTGTGTTGACTAGAATACAACTTGCTATCGCGTACAGCTACAATTATTAGAAAGTGACAAAAGATTTATAGGATTTCTCCTGCTACAGTTTTCGCGTATTCCTGTGTTACCGCCTACTAGTGCCTTGCAAACGCTATTGTTCGAAAATTATGAGTGCAATACATTTTAAAGAGATTTTATGCATCATGTATTATATTAGTGGAATATAAAAGTATAATTAGCAATATGTTATGGATTTGAGCAAGAATCTGTGTTTGTTTGTGTCTGATATTGATTTTGTTTGAATTGAAGTTACAAGTGTTGTGTAGTTGAAGGCGTATAGTTTGTCGACTGAAATTGGAACAGGTAGGTAAATCTGATACCGTGATTAGATTTTTTAATTTTGTTGTCATAGCGTAAATATTAACCTAAAAAATAAAAATAAGTATGGTACGTATACCTACAGTATTTATGTCTGTTTCTTAATTAAATGTAGGTACTTATAATTATAATGTAGGTACCTATATCTTGAGATAAATGGAGACTTAATTACGACTTTATTTTATATAAACTATTGACTTTTTTATATGTCAAACAATGGATATTCTAGAATGTAATACAGGACGACGTCATTTTCACGGATTAGTGACTGATCTCCGATTCTAATTAATGGAATTAGATAAAGCACGACTAAGTAATTGGTCAAACCCTAATCTATACTACTGCGTGACTGCATCAAAATCTGTTTAGTGATTTTTGCGTTACGGCGATTAAGTAACAACAGACAATTCTAGAATCCAGAACGAATGTCTTAAACCTACTCAGACTCCATTAACGAGATTTATCATTTTCAAAAATATCTCTATTGTACACATACGTTCATAGCCACTATGAAAATATAATACCTATTATAGATGAAAAATTGAGAAATTATATTGTTTCAACTCACGTATAAATACCTATTTCAGTAGTTATGTATACAATAATGGTTAGGACTCAAAATGTCTCTAATTAATGTCTTGGTAAATCATAACAAATAAATAATTACAAATAATTTTTATTTTAATGCAAATGGCGGTCGGTGAATATTTTCTTCGAAAATTAAATTTTTTGGGTATTCTATCTATAGAGGAGTGAGAAATAACCATATTTATCTCTTATAATTTTTTTGCTATCTCTTATAGTTTCACGACAAAAGCGATTCAAAATTTTATCGTCGTATTAAAAACGCCGATTTTCTCACTAACCATTCATCCTAGACAAAAAGACTTTTGGTTTATTTTTAGTTGATTATTAGGACAGAATAATAAAAAACAACGATTTAAGAAAATTTTACTTTTTGCCAAACGTTCTCTTATTTATTGCCTCGTTTCGTACACTCCAACCCAAAAGGGGCAGACGGAAAATAAAAATAATTTGAGGTTACTGAGTCAAACGATCAATTAATTGACCTAATAAACCCAATTTACTTGAACTTGACCTTGAAATCATTATTTGCACGGCAGATGTGGATGCGAATCGTATGCATATGCTCTCGGGGGTGATTAAAAACTTATTCACACATTTCCCAACCCGAGTTGGGAAATGTTTTAATAAGTTTTTCTGATAAAGAATTCCGAAAGAAAGAAATATTTTTTTAATATACAGCTATCAGGTGGGCACAATGTGTATAGAGGTTAAAAATAAGAAAAAAAGGAAGTAATAATAAACACAGTAGTTAACATAAAATACTCTTAATAAACATCTTGAGACACATGCGTCCCACAGCTGCAGCAATCAGGACTCCAGTTCAGTTCGGTTCTGCTAATGGCAGCACCCAATATACGACAATATGCTTGCCCTCTATTACGTAAGGTCAATAATTAAATAGGTGTCAAAATGTGGGTTTAATACATCTACAGGTGTCCGGTAATTAATGGATAACCTTGAAATGTCTTACACTAGAACAGATAGCCGTTCAGAAATAAAATGAACCAATAAAAAAATTAATATGTGCAATATCTAGTGATACTTTTGACCGTCTATCTATTACTTAGCATAATTAGTGTTTAATAATAAAACAAAAAAAACCCGATGGAATTCATTCATTTATGGTTGTATTGTACTAGAAAGTTAAATAAGGTAATTAAAAAACATATCTCAGGTAGTAGTTAGGATATACATTTTTCATATTTTTTTCTGAACGACCATCAGTTCTACTACAAGACATTTCAAGGTTATCCGTTAATTACCGGACACCCTGTAAGTATATATTTCCCTTCGAAGGTATAGGCGTGAGACTATAGATGAATTTTTTTTATGCAACATACTTTTTTATATTAGGTAACATCTGACTTAGCGCCTAATTTTCTGGACGAAATGTACCCTGAGTCCTTATCTGTCCCTATCCCTGACGTTATGCAAAATTTCATAATGATCGGTCGAGTATGTAGTTAAGGCATGAAAGCGTAATAAACAAACAAACGAAATGACATTCGCATTGAAAATATTACTAGGTATTGCGCTCGGCATCGCTCACGTTAATGTAGATTTAGTAAATAGATCTATATTCCTTAGAGAACAAGTTCTTTTATCTGGTTAAAATGTACCTTATGTCCTATTCTCATTCTGTACCGCTGACATGCATGCGTAATTTCATGATGATCGATCTAGTAGTTAAGGCGTAAAAGCGTAACAAATAAACTTCCATTCGCATTTAAGGATAATAATAACAATAAATAATTTATTTGTGAAAACATGAATTGGTTATACAGCTACGAGGCTAGGTTTGTAATGTAAGGTGTTAATATCAATTATCTAAGGTAGGTATGTTCATGTTTTGCCATTTAATTAGCACACAAATATTGTATATGGCGTTGCAACTACGTATAATGTAGTACAAAAATATTTACTGGAGTTATAGAAATTCAAAAGAACGACTGCACGGATGGCGTATTGGTTTAAAATGTTTAAATGGCCGCCTCGCCGCTGTTACTGCGCCGAGTGTTGTCACCGACACAAAGAACATCGAGATTCGGCACAACCATTTGTGGACCACAAAATTAGTTGTGCCGTGTGGAATTAGAACCCACAACACTCGATACAGTGGCATTGGAAAAGCGCTCACTTAAACCACTACGCAACTATAGAATCGGTTTACATTAGAAGCTGAAAATAAAACTTATAATATGTATCATTAAGTGTATGCTTGTATGTATTCATTATAGATGTACTACACAACATTTTCTGTACAGAATTAAGAAAAATAAAATATAAACATAAAATATACTTGATGCAAATTTAACAAGACGTATTCTTTACAACAATAGAAATAAAAAACAACAGTTAACAAGATCCGCAATTAACCGCACAGCATTTTCTACACTATCTTTTGCTTAAACACTTTGAATTAATCATGAAAAATGTCAAGATCAACTGAGCATCCGCATAATTAATTCGGAATAAAATTAAGGAATATTCGAGACAAATACGCACTAGTGGTGAGTGTTTACCAGCACTTGGCTCCAGACTACACATGCATACTCGAGATGGCTTCTTACCAAGGCGTTGTAAAGAAGTGTCTTTGTTTGTATTCGACGAAAACTATTGGTGATCCTTTTATCAAATCCGAGCATTTTAGCTGCTTTCCTAGCGACTCCGTCTATGTGTGGTGTCAAATTCAATTTGCTATCAAGTGTAACACCGAGATCTCCCATTTCAACCACGTCTTGTAATACTGAACCGTTGACGTGATATTTAGAAGGCAAAGGACGTTTCTTTTTGTATATTTTATATGGTAACATTTTGCCGCGTTGTGTGTCATGTCATTAGTATGACACCAGTCCTGAATTCGGTCAAGATCACTTTGCATTAGATCTATGTCTAATTGGGATGCAACTGTTTGATGAATTTTGAGGTCATCAGCAAATAAGAAGAATTTCGAGGAATGACGGATGAAGATGGAAAATAATATAGTTTCAAGATGGGATCCCTGCGGTACGCCAGATGTAGCATAATACACTTGTGAAACATATCCCTTTACAGATACAGTTAATGGTCTATTTGAAAGATTAGACCGAAACCAGTTCAAAATGTTACCATATATGCCATGAACTTCAAGTTTTCTCAATAGCAGACTGTGATTAACTTTGTCGAAAGCTCTGGAACAATCCGTATATATATTTCATCAACTTGTCTACCTTTATCAATGTCTGCAGATAGATCAAAAACAAATGAAATCAAATTGGTGCCAACAGAACGACCAATCTTGAAGTCATTCATTGTGATTGTGTTATTCACATGATGTGTACAAATGGGGCATATGACAGATTCACACAATTTTGATAGAACAGGACAGGATAGAAATTTGACGATAATTTTGGACATTGTTTTGTTCACCTTTCTTAAATATACATAGGTGTAATGCGGGCTTTGTTCCATTCGTCAGGAAAAATTCCATTTTGAATAGAACGGTTGATAGTTAAAGAAAAAGGAAGGGTAAGAGCAAAACCACAGTGGTTAACAAATACGGGAAGTATCAGGACCAGCACCCTTTGAAATGTCTGTTTTATTTTTCTAAGAATGTCGTTTTCAGTGACGTGTACATGACCTAACGCTTGATGTTGTGATATGTTTGGAACGGAGCGTAATGTGTTTTGGTTAGAAGCATTGGTACTATAAACAGATGAATAGTACCTTGCGAAAAGATTAGCTATACCAGATCCTATACCTACTAGGTAGGGAAAGGTCGCCCTTGCGTTTGTATTTTATTAATCTCCATAATGCCTTGCGATTCTTTGCTATATTCGTTTCTACTTTAGATAACATAATTTCATCTGTTTGTGACAACGGTCTCCAAGTACGAATATGTCGTATTCAAGTTTGTCGCGTGGATTTTTGTATTTCTTATATTTAAGTCTAGTTTGATTTTTTTCCGAAAGAAGACTAATTAATCCGATGTCAAACCAAGGCAAGTGTTTGACCGGAGTTGGCAATTTATGTTATAGCCATATATTACACTAACTGCCCCCACGTTTATGATTACTGCTCCGCTCCTGTACCTCGTCGGCAGACCACTGCAGCTTAAAAGTTCTCTACCAAGAATAAAAATATAGAAATACACACTTTGTGAAAAACTTTTGCTCCACCTATTAGGGGAAACCCATTCAAAGATAGAAGAGAGAAAGAATACCTTTTTTGTTTTTGATTATTGTTGTTTGGTTGTAACTAGTAAAAAAGAAACAATTATTTAAAATCAGTCTTTATTTAATGAACTTAGAGTATAATATAATATTTGCCATTAATATTAATTAAATTATACATAACTTATGAACCATTTTTACAACAGTGGCTTTTGAGGAGACCAATAGACTGCAATGCAGAGGGTCTCGGGTTCAACTCTGACTTCCTCTGACTTTCGTAAGTTATATGACTTTTCGAGATTATGTGCGTATTGCTTGACAATTATCGCCTGCTCCGTGCCTCGGAGAGCACGTTAAGCCGTCGGTCCCGGCTGCCATGAACATCTATGGCAGTCTTTATTGAGAGAGTGTCGACACAAAAGATCCCACTGGGTCGGAGTGTCGCCGGTCTGCACTGTCTGGCCCCCCACATAAGATACTTACATTCTATCCACTTTGCCCGGGACCCTGGGTAAAGTGGATATGGTAACAGGGCAAAGCGAATAACAATATTATTAGGCATGAAATTAAACTTACAAACAAAATAAATATTGAAAATTAGAAGAACATATTGAAATTAAACTACTTACTATATACGGATTTTATCGCGTTGCTTATTTGACACTTTATTACATAATTTTGAAAACTGTTACACTACTTTTACTTTTTTAACTTTACTAATTTTTGAGCTAATTAAATTATTATTAAAACTATTAAAACTATTAAAACTATTTAGATTTAATTTAATTTTACACTTTCCCCGACGTTTCGGTTGCTTTTCAGCAGCCATGGTCACGGGGAGACTAAGATGGTAGTTGTCTCAATGTTCCAGTGTAGTTATTACAAAGTACCCGAACATAATTTAATCATTGGTGTTTCTATTTACGCAGAATGAGCTCAAAGTATCATGAAGTCTAGCTGTGGTTTGCTTCTTCTTGGGTTTGACTATTTGTATTACTGGATCCCAAGCTAGTGGTACATTCCAACCATCTTCTCTATTAAAATTAGGATGTTTTTTGATTTCAATAGCCTCGCGAAGCATCCTTGGTAGGAATCGGTGTTCTTTAGCGAGAATCTGTGGTTTGTCAAATCTCAGGTAGTGGTTGGTTCCCTGTTGCACATGTCCACACACAGCAAAATTAAAAAAAAAAAAACTACATTGTATCCAGTTTTCCGTTGGCTGATTATCTTCTGCAATGTACATTTTACCACAGAAAATGCACCCGATATCATCAAATTTATTTATTTTCTTCCTTTTATTGGCTTTTGCAGTCTTTTTCGTTTCTTTAGCAGAAGTTTATGATTTAACAGGCTTTTTGTCAGCAGTCTTCTTAACAGTCTTCTGAGAAGCTTTAGTCAAAACATCATCAAGTGCTTTCATAGCAGTCATTATTGTTTTTTCAAATTTCTGTTTTTACTTTCCTTTACTGGAATACTTGTCAGTATTGTAGATCTTTGTAACTTCCGTTTACGTGTTGTTGGTGGTTTTGCAGGCTGAGGAATAGGTTTTAAAACTGAAGGACTATAGTAGGTCTTAGAACATCCAGGTTCGGGTGAAGCGGCGGGATCATCATTGCCTTGGGTTTCTTTTGTAGTTTCAGATCCCATAGGAATGCAAGGACGGTCTTATAATAATAATAATATTCTACCACATACACACAACGCCATCTAGCCCAAACTAAGCAGAGGTTGTACTATGGGTACTAGACAATTGATAAACATACATATTATATACATAGAAACACCCAACACCAAGACAAACATTCATGTTCATGCACACAAATGTTTGACTTGTGCGGGAATCGAACCCGCGACCTCAGGCGTGGCAGTCGGTTACACGAACCACTACGCCATCGAGGTATCTTCAATAGTAACATCGCCTTGAGATCTTAAAATTGAAAGACTTCCAGGTTTGGATGAAGCGATTGGTACATCATTGCCTTGAATTAACACACATTCCACATAAACAATAATTTGTATTTTATTTTATGAAGCAATCATTACAATCTCACGGACACTTTCGAATCGTATTTTCATTTTTAAAAGTATTTTCGCGATTTCAAATACTTCGGCATCCATTGTTTACATCTGAGACACGCAGTGTTGCCATGCCTACAGTTTTTACAATATGTGTACGGTTTATCAGAGATATTAGCCTATTTAGCTTGTCTGTAATTTTTCTTACGTAGTTAATATGTATGCTATTCTATAAATACCATTATTGAACTTCATCATAGATAATATGACCAATTTCTTAAAAAGTCGTAAGTTTTAATGTACAGGACCATAATAAATACCACTTTCTCGGTATTATACGTTTTTCTTTAGTGCAAGCATGGGAACACTAATCCAAGTTGACTAAAAACATTTTTTGTTTTATCTGTATTTTCAGTAGCTTTTCAAACATCGATTGAATGTCATTGTACTTAATGCGCGTGTACTTTGAGTACCTAGGTATATCTTTCTGATTAAAGTTGATGCCAATATAGCTATAACCAGATTAACTAGACATTCATCATAAAACATTACAAGAACATCCCACTTGTTTAGTTAATTGGTTGACTGATTGCAGTTGTAGGTCTTAATGCACCTACCTACCTAGCCCATAATGACTCATATCTTATTTCAAATGCGACCCGCATTGCCAAACACACTAATCAAATAAAATGATAACCTCAAAAACGGTACATAAGTATTTCAGTTAGTATGCAATATTCAGAAGTGTTCGTGACTTATATTCACTTTTAATTGAATGTGGTCATCCTTAACCACATATTTATAATTGTTTTGTGGCTGTTGGTTCTTAGGCCAATAATGTATGGCAGGTGAACAATGTCCTTTCAATTCTTAATTACCATTGATTGCATGGCTGCCGTAGTCGTATAAGTCGCTGTTCGCCACTGCAATTGCGCCGTTTCGATATCCACACGGAACATATAATTTTTCTGAGTCTGGGTGCGCTTTATGTCTGTTGTTTCAATGTCTGTAAAATCCCCCGCGACACTGGAACTATTTCTAGTACGGGTTAGCAGCTGTCTTTAAATAAAAAAAATATACTGGCAAGGCGGCGCCTGGCTCTTCCACGCGTTTTTTCGAAACTATATGAAGTGTGACCATTTATGTACTATTCGCAGTGAATGTAAATAAAACATGGAAGCATTCAAAAGCAGTACTTTTATACTAACCACAGTTAATTATTGACACCACAGCTACTTACTCAACTCCACTACTCAAAAGTCGATGTTACTGTTAAGACTGCGCCGAGCGTAAGACAGATAATGACAGAGTTCGTGCGGCGCATATTCAAACCGGCGCGCGGCCGCCATAGTAAAATTGTATGGAGGATTTGAAGTGCTTTTTTAATAAATATGTATCTTTATTGTCAACCAATAACTTAAATATTTGTGACGGACAAATTGTAATATAACTATTTATGTTTCGTTTAAGCTGTAAAATAGGATAGATTTCAACTGTTATAATCTAAAAATCACGTAACACGAGCTTACGTTTTTGCATTTTTCGTGCAAGTTTACGTAATTTTGTAGGCGAATATATTAATTATTTTAAGTATTTTACACAGAGTAATTGTAAACACATTCATTGTTATGGTAAATGTATATTTTATATTTGTATTAAACAAAAATTATTGATTTTATTCAGTTAACTGTGACAGCCTGTTTTGGCACATTTCGATCGGCGCAGTCTTAATGGAGCAAGAAAGCCATTAGCTGTTCTGTTTAATAGTTTATATAGTTGCCGTTTTTGTCAAGAACTCAAACCCATTGGTATAATTATACGTTACTATAGCGACACGGCTTAGTTTTATTAAGCCCTGCCTATTTTGTCAAGATTCCGTGATTTCAATAACACGTTTTTATTAGCTTAACCTATTCTTGACCTGATATTCTATCTATCCATGTAACGGAATCTTTGAACATGATTTTCACTCACTTAAAAACATCGGATTAACTTGAAACTTTGTATACTTATCAAGGACTGATGACAATATCAGCCAGAATCACCAGGATATCATCTGTAACGTATTTTACACCAGAAAGAACAGCGAAATGATGTCTAGTGCATTCACCTTCTTGTGCATTTGTTAATTATGTGGCCGTTTTGTTAAAATTGGGGACCAATCCTTATAAAGTCCTCTGGATGATCAAAGAGTAAATAAGAGGCTCTTCATAACTAAAATGTCAAAAATAAAAAATATTTAGCGCTGAGAAGACTTCCATGTTTAATTTTCGTACTGGCTATCCGTGATGATAATTTTTATTATATTTGTTTACAGTGCGAGTTCGATATGAAGACAAAATTGACTTCAGTCACTTACCTGGGCTACACAGCCATGGACAGACGATTCTCGAACGCGATGCTACCATGGCTTCTGAGGGAGATCAGAGCTACTGGCATCAGAGATAAGGTACCTACATATTTTAAAATTACTTTCAGTTTGTCTTACGTATTAGTAGTATACAACGGACAGACTAAGGTTTAAAAAGAAACTTAATAAGTATATGTTGTCTTTAGAAACTTAGTTTGTAAGGATTTAATATAAACCTATAGTATTATTGTATTAATATAATTATACGTATAACCTAGGCTAAAATTAGTTATATAAAATGCAACTCACCCTCAGTTAAACCGCTAAACCGGTTTTGTGGGACATTGTATATTTGTAAAAGATTGTACTCCAAAGTTATAATAAATAAATAAAATAAAAAAATAAAATAAATATAAGCAGCAATAGCCTATTCGGAAACCGTTGGACTGCCACGCAGAGGTCTCGAGTCCGATCCCAAGGTGCGCCTCTCTAACTTTTCGAAGTTATGTGCGTATTAAATAGTTAATTATCGCTTGCTTTAACGGTGAAGGAAAACATCGTGAGGAAACCTGCATGTTTAAGAGTTCTCCATAATGTTCTCGAAGATATGTGCAGTCTGACAACCCGCACTGGGCCAGCGTGGTGGACTATTGCCTAACCCTACTCACACTAAGCAGAGGCCTGTTCCCAGCAGTGGGACGATTTAATACAGGGCTGATATTATTATTAGTAGTATTCTTGTTAACTGCTGTACATGAGGTTGAGGGTTCGAATCCTGGGTCGGTCAAACAAAAGTAATTGGGATTTTCTGCTGAGTAAGCTCAATAGTAGCTCGGAGTTAGGAAGTTGGCGGTGTAAGACATCCCCCGTTCCTCGGAAAGCACGTAAAGCCGTTGGTCCTGCGCCTGTGACCGAAATTCGGTCTGGAGGACATTATTACTTAGTTACTTATTTACATTAGAAATCCAACAGACTGCAATGCATAGGGTCTCGGGTTCGAACCCACGTCGCGCACCTCTGACTTTCGGAAGTTATATGACTTTTCGAAATTATGTGCGTATTGATTGACAATTATCGCCTGCTCCATGCCTCGGAGAGCACGTTAAGCCGTCGGTCCCGGCTGCCATGAACATCTATGGCAGTCGTTATTGTGAGAGTGTCGACACAAAAGATCCCACTGGGTCAAAGTGTCGCCGGTCTGCACTGACTAGCCCCCTCATAAGATACATACATACATTAGAAATCAATTATAAATCCTGCATGTCTGAGAGTTCTCCATAATGTTCTCAAAGACATGTGAAGTCTTGCAACCTGCATTTGGCCGGTATGGAAGACTGAGGCTTATCCCTTTTTGAACTGAGATGAAGCCTGTTCCCTGCAGTGGGAGAGTTTATATAAAGAGCTGATATTATTACTTTTTTACCTGCAATTAAACTACACCTACCCACCGCTGTCACTGTCTCTTTTAAAGTCCAGACAAGGTTTGTAGTATTGAGCATGTAGGTTTAAGTCTGTAAGCGGCATTTTGAAGAAACACTTTATCTTAGTTAAGTTTTAATTTGGATGTCTACCTGCCAGTGCTGTGCATATTTATTTAGCACATGCACTTTAATAATTGTCAATTTGTTATGTGAATGTCTGTGTTTACCCTGAAATTTGCCTAAATGAATGAATATTTTATAATATTATATATGTATGTGTTGTTTCAGCTCAGTATAGCTGTAGAGGATGGGTGTCTGAAGGCCTACAACGGCAATTTCGAGCCAATCATTGTCCATAGATTGGTTGATATCATAAGGTAAGTCCTTACTAATGACTTAGGCCCGGTTTTTATATCAAGAAACGAGTCCTTTTATCTACGGATAGTCAAACTAAAGACATATTTTTCATATAATAATAGATTTTGCCCGCGGTTTTGGTCGCGTATAGTACATTTTGTCAATAAATTTCTATCCCTCGGGCACAATACCTTTTTTCTGGATGAAAGGTACGCTATGTCCTTTTCTGTAACCCTGACATGACCTGAAATTTTGCATACACGTTGCATGCAAATTTTCATCGTGATTGGTCGACTAGTTAAGGAGTCAAAGTGTAACAAACACACAAACTCACATTCGCATTAGAAATATTAGTTAAGACTTTAAGTAAGTGTCAAAACGATCTGTCCGTAAGTAAAATGACTCGTTTCCTTTATATAGAAATATTCAGTCACACCCGGTTTCTGGAAGGCTAATTTATGACGTCAATCAAACTCATGTCAAGTAATTTAATTGGCTGTTGCTAATTAGTCAGCCAATCATAGCAGTTGACATGCGTTTGATTTTATCAAAAATAGAGTAGTTGACTGTAATTTATTTATTAATTAGGAATTATTACATTACCCAAACATTAAAATATATAGAATTTTTGAAATCTACTCAACAATAAATAAGATCCAAGCATTTCAAATCTGCTAGTATCTGTCAAATGACAGATAAATTATGTCTGATACTGCGGTTACGCCAGTAACCGCTATTTAACCGCAGCAGCGAGGGGGATAGCCAGAAGTCCTTACTAGGGCTGGTTTTACAGTGACGCTTACCGTCTGCGCGGGTGGTAAGCGTGGCCCCTACGCACGCGGATGACCAGCTCGAATCAATAAAACGAGTATAGTGACGCGCGGTTTGCCACTCCGAACAGTCGCGATGAGAATTCTCTTAATTGTTATATTATTTTACCTATGGAAAAAAAAGGCAACGACGACGGCGTATACAAGTACATCCTTACAATGCCACTAGAATTCTGATGATTGAAACGCGCGGCCGAGTTGCAGTCAGCGCGGGCCATCCACGCCGATTGGTTTTACTATGTAATGATCCAAGACACTCAGAGCGGCACTATAAAACCAGCTACGACCCCACTTTTTCTTATATAAAGAAAGAAAGAAAGAAAGAAAAAGAAAGAAATATTTTATTTTAATGAAGCATTGCAACACACAATCAAAACTATTATAATGCAAAATTTGTGTGTAACAGTAATAAATGTATTTATAAATTGATAATAATAAAAATAAATAAATAAAACTTATATACATTATTATATACCTATATGAATTACTACATTATAATACGTTAATTAATTACATATACTATTACTTAATATATTATTATATATAATATCGAATACACATTTATACATGGAGCCCTTGCTGTCCAATGTGCGTCGCAGTGTTCATTAAAAAGAGATGTTGCTCAGCATAATGCTGTACCGCTTGCGATACAGCGCTGATTTTCAGCAACACCTCAATAGTGATTACGAGCGTCTAATACAGTCCAAATTAATACCATTAAAATACAAAAAAAAAGTACAGAATTTTTAATTATTACAGATAATAAGAAACACAGATTACAGATAAATTAAATAAATATACATGTAAATTTTTTATAACTACAGATACGAATTATAAATTATTGTAGTTAAAACTATAAGTAGATGAAACAAATATGAAACAAACATGAGTAAGATGTCAACAAGGAGTTAAATACTTGGCGATTTTAAATTATAAGTCTATTTGTCGATTTAATAAATATTTTTTAGAATTTATCTTAAATATTAAGTTTGTTTTAAATTTTCGCATTGGTGGTTGTAATATCGAAAAAGAATATTAATTACTCCCTTATTTTGCAACTAATTTTAATACTATTGCAGAAAAAGATTTCTGTTGAATAGTATTTGCTCTTGTGTGTAAAATAATGTATACTTAATCAAATATAGGCAACTACCCCATAGAATTTAAAACCCTGTACCTAAGGTTTATTAAATAAGACCGTTAGTTAGTAGTTTTATGAATAGTAACCCAGAAATATGAAAACTCTCCTTTACAATACCATTGATATCTAAGTATCTACATAAATATATGTCTCACGCCTATTGCCTCGGAAGGGTAAGCAGAGGTGCTTTACGCCTTCATTTCACGAGCTTTGTTTTAATGTAGTAACCAGCTATGCCCGCGGTTTCACCTGCGTTTATGGTTACTGCGCCGCCCCCGTGGGTCTTAGCGTGATGATATATAGGCTATAGCCTTCCTCGATAAATAGGCTATCCAACACTAAAATAATTTTTCAAATCGAACCAGTAGTGCCTGAGATTATCGCGTTCAACCAAACAAACAAACTCTTCAGCTTTATAATATCAGTATAGATTGCCATACGCCGGATATCCCAGACCGCCTGTTGCTACTAAGAATGTTGCGATCTAGAAAATGAACCCGGTACCTTATGATCCGCAAACCAAACATAGCGCAAATTTATGCCACGATACCACACAGGCTGTCACCCTAGAGGTCAAATTAGACCTTATACTCACACGTCAGCACTTTTTAATGCGTTCCATTCAATTCTGTATGTTACAGTAAAAATTCTAAACCGGTCATAACTATGTTTGTCGGGATATAACAGTCAAACGTACTTTGATTATACATTTCGGTCTAAAGAAGTTCTACCTTAAAATAATTGGTTAATAGTGCTTTTGACTAACAAATACCTATCGGTTAAAACTGGTTTTTACTGGTGTTAGTCAAAAACATCATTTAGACATTGCTGTAAACACCGTGTTGCTGTTGAGAATTTTTTGACACAAACACCTTTGAACACTGTACGGAAATCAGACCCGAGGCCTCATACATGAGGACTGCTGTACACAGCTGTCTTTACCGCTACGCCATCGATACATACATCGAGATCGATACGTGCTATTTTTTGTAGCATTAGCCTTCAGACTGTAATTTAGTCATAGCCAATCGTGCGACTAGCTATCTACATACGTAGAAGAAATTATAGTACTTTCCAGTTAATTTAATTTTTCATATTCCTAGGAGAAGCACTCAACTATGTATATCTTTGGCGAACTATTAAAGATTGTAATTATCTGCCAAAACACGTGTTTTCTTCCTTCCTTCGATCCAGAGGGTCCAAGCGGGTCGAGGAAAAGTACCTCCTTAGGCCGTCAGAGTAGAGACCTCGGCACCATTTCACGTGAGCTCGTCGTGTGGGTTATCATTAAAAATAAAATGTTTTGACTGGTTTCCAGGTTTAATAGTAACATATAGAAGTATGTTTTTCATATTATTATAAATGAATACACAAAGATATGACGGTATTCAATAAAAACATGTTTAGTAGCAAGTTCTTGTGTTATGAGCGTATACGCCTCGCGCGGCGGATCGAGTTTAGGTATTTGTAGAACCGCGGTACCCCACGCACCGCCAGTGCGAAACCCAGGCGCACTATGACGAAGTCGCGTTAAATAATGATCTTGATCCTTTTTGCCATTCATGAAAAGTCTTCATCTACGTATACGTCAATTATATTCAAATTAATTATTTTCAATGCAAATGCATTTAAAGGTATCAAATGAAGCTAGTTATTCCTTGCTTAGTAGGAGGATGATTCTCAGAATAACAACGATTTTTTATAATTTATCTGGCGCAGTTTTTATTATCTGATACTTTCATAGAATTAATTTGTAATTTTCATCTAATTAATTGTCACTTTTTCAAATAAGTATACATATATTGTGTTATTATGTAAAAGGCATGAAAACCTACGAATAACACTAAATACAAAACCAAAAAAGGAAGGAGAAAGAAAATAATCCAAGTAAGAAAAAAATTATTCACTTTTTTACAATTTAGTTACAGAATTTATATTTTACTGATTCTACATTTATTTTCTTTCATAAATTTTATATTGTCTATAGTACAGCCAAAAACTTTATTATGATTGTTTAACGTTTTTATTTGGTTCATAAACAATTGAAAATCTACTATTCCATGACCTTGAATATGTAATTTTGGTTCTGGAGCAATTTCAGTCTCAATTTCCTTAAAACAATGAATGACAAGTTATTATGACTACAAATGCTATAGATTGAAATATTGTAATTTCTTTAAGTTATCTAATCAGCTGCTCATAAAAGACTGTATGAATTATTATTATTGACCGTATAAAACACTTGTGTGCACACCAGTCTAAAAATATTTATACACCGGTATATAAACGTCGCTATATCTCATTATTTTATCATCCCAAATTATATAAAAGAAATAATATTCACCATTGTATAATCAGTGTAGTTATTACATATAGGAGTTAGCGTAGTGGTAGTATAAGATTTGCCATGTTCCTACTGATGCATCTTCTATCTATAAAATATCGTATTATGTTACTGTAAAACACCGAAGTGCGAGAAATCTTAAGATTTAACAACTCATTTTGTTAACAAGTGAGAAACGGCAATGAATTGACCTAAATCTCACAGTTCGAAAAAATGGTTCAAGTAATATGCAAAGTTCACGTGATACCTTGTGACCAGAGGTCAGAGGTCAAAGGTCATAGTCATTTCAGGAGTATATCGACTATGCTGAGTCGAATGGCGTTGACCGCGAGTCTCTAGCTCTTACGGTTCTTGAGTTGAAAGTTGTATAACAGACAGACGGACAAAGCTGTTGTATAATAGTTTTTTCGAACTCTAAAAGTCCGAAATAACAATTTCGCGTATTAGGTTAGATTTGTTGGCTTTCTTGTTACCCTTAATTCAGAAATCATCATCATCATCATCATCATCATCTCAGCCGAAAGACGTCCACTGTAGGCCTCCCCCAAGGTTTTCCACACAGACTGGTCTTGAGCCACCCGCATCCAACCGCTTCCCGCGACCGTTACCAGGTCGTCGGTCCACCTTGTGGGGGGCCTACCCCTGCTGCGTGTTCCGGTGCGTGGCCGCCACTGTAGAACCTTTCCGCCCCAAAGGCCATCGGTTCTGCGTGCTGTGCCCTGCCCATTGCCACTTCATCTTAGCTGTCCGAAGAGCAATGTCGGCAACATTAGTTTTCCTGCGGATTTCCTCATTTCTGATTCGATTCCGCAGGGAAACCAGAGCATAGCTCTTTCCATCGCCCTTTGCGTGACCTTGAGCCTTCTGATAAGGCCTATAGTCTGATAAAGCCCATAGATAGCCCTTAGATAAGGTCCATAATTCAGAAATACGAGCCTCCAAAGGCGGGCTCTGTCGACACAGGATACCCAGCTATAATTTAAACCACAGTTTTTATTTTTTCCTATATAACTTATGTAAATCTGCTGCTAGGTACTGCCTGCCTACATAGAATGTATGTCGACTGAGTCCACCATCGGCGGCTCCTATTTCTGTCTCTATGATCACAAGAAACCTAACAAACCTAACCTAACATATGAAATGATGTTGCCACTTCAGACTGTTACCAATCCGTGTTGGTAAATCTTGGAATTTATTGCACTTCGGGCTTTTACAGTAACATATATATATAATACAATACCAAATATTGACAACTAAAAATCGCGAAGTGGAACGCATATAAAGAAAAGCATATCAAAATATTTTTAAAGGTTTTGTTGAATCGCGTCTGTACCATTTTGGTGACTTTGAGTTTGCTAAATTAGAGATATTTTGTTTTAGATGTATTTTTCTGTAATAACCTAATTTCATGTAAGACATAATACTTTTTTGAGCTCAAAAGATGTAAATTTTATTTGTATTCTGAAACTGGCAAGTGAGGCTTCACTTGCCAGTTTCAAATTATTCGCTATAATAAATAATTTCTTTTTGGCTTTGTTGTTTTTACCCATATTTTTTGTAATCTGGATAGTTATTTATTTATTAGTATAAACAAATGGACAACATAACAGTATACACCAAATCGTTGTACAAGTTAAAACTTCTATCTAATATTATATACATTTATATTACCCGACATAATATACAAGGTTTACATAATTTATTATTACATCTGCTTACATGCGCACAATAAAAGATTCGTAACTTAGTAACTATTAACTAAATATCTATCATCTCACAAAATCTTAAACAACTACGACTCACATCCATCCATCCCGAAGCAAATAGATCACATAATATTGTCTTCTGTTCACGCGAATGTTATTCATTGAAATTAAAGTACTATATACGAATTTTATCGCGTTATTTATTTTACACTTTATTACATAATTTTGAAACTGTTACACTGTTACTAGATACTATGAAACTTTACTAATTTTTAAGCTAATTAAATTATTAAAACTATTAAAACTATTTATATTTAAGTTTACAGTTTCCCCGACGTTTCGGTTGCTTTTCAGCAGCCATGGTCACGGGGAGACTAAGATGGTAGTTGTCTCAATGTTCCAGTGTAGTTATTACAAAGTACCCGAACATAATTTAATCATTGGTGTTTCTATTTACGCAGAATGAGCTCAAAGTATCATGAAGTCTAGCTGTGGTTGGCTTCTTCTTGGGTTTGACTATTTGACTTACTGGATCCCAAGCTGGTGGTACATTCCAACCATCTTCTCTATTAAAATTAGGATGTTTTTTGATTTCAATAGCCTCGCGAAGCATCCTTGGTAGGAATCGGTGTTCTTTAGCGAGAATCTGTGGTTTGTCAAATCTCAGGTAGTGGTTGGTCCCCTGTTGCACATGTTCACACACAGCAGACTTCAACGAGAGTTGGTGTTTTACATCAGCTATGTGTGTGTATGTTGTAGGTTAGGTCAGTAACACTGCTTTTTCTGGATTAAAGGTACCCGATGTCGTTTTCTGTATTCCTGACATGGATTATGCAAAATTTCATGTTGATCGATCGAGTAGTTAGGGCGTGAAAGCGTAGCAAACAAACTTGCATTCATTCGAGATCATGACGTCCCAGGTTCGATCTCGACTCAAACTAAGTGAGATTTTCAGTTGGAAAATTTAGTGACTTCAGTGGCAACACGTAGTCTGAAACTGTATCCGTTAAACGAAAATAGGCTCGCCACCTATTAGGTAAAACCTTAAACCAATGCTCTTAAACCTTTGCCTATTCTTTAGAGATACAGAAGCATAAGACTATGTTATAACTCCGTATAACTTACAGGGCCAGCCAAGTTCCCGGTAGACCAGAGGAGTTGTTCTACATACTCCTCAATGAGAAGGAGGGATTGCTGAATTGCTTCCTCTTCAAGACAGCTACGGTTCATGAGGTAAGTAGTATTCAAGTCTAAGTTACTTTAATTATTAGGAGTAAATACAAAAAAAAAGTATATATGTATGTTTATCCATTGTCTAGTACCCATAGTACAAGCTCTGCGTAGTTTGGGCTAGATGGTGTTGTGTGTATGTGATAGAATATTATTATTATTATTATTATTATTGTTTCATCTCTTTATTTAAATATTTTCAACATGTCAATTTCATGTTTCTATTAAATATGCTAGTGTTCACCTGGTGGTTGAAATAAGACCATGAACATTATTGAAAATTTGAGGCTAATATAATATAATACTGTCTTCTGTTTACGCGAATATTATTCATTGTAATTAAACTACTATATACGGATTTTATCGCGTTGTTTATTTGACACTTTATTACATAATTTTGAAAACTTACACTACTACTACTATTAAATTTTACTAATTTTTGAGCTAATTAAATTATTATTAAAACTATTAAGATTAAATTTAATTTTACACTTTCCCTGCCGTTTCGGTTGCTTTTCAACAGCCATGATCACGGGGAGACTAAGATGGTAGTTGTCTCAATGTTCCAGTGTAGTTATTTCAAAGTTATGTAATAAATTGTCAAATAAACAACGCGATAAAATCCGTATATAGTAGTTTAATTTCAGCAAATATAATACTCATATAAATTTTCATATCACCAATAAGTATATTCTTCTACTCCCTTACATTATTTTTCAAACGGTGAAGGAAATCCTCGTGAGGAAACCTGCATGTCTGAGAGTTCTCTATAATGTTCTCGAAGATATGTGAAGTCTGCCAACCCGCACTAGGCCAGCGTGACACAGTGAGAAGAGGCCCGTGCCCAGCAGTGGGATTGTTTATTACAGGGTTGATACTTACATTCTTCAAACAAAAGTTACTAAACATAAAGAATTAAATTGGTCGACTAGTAGAAGAAATATAGGTACTGAACAATTTTGTCTTTGGATATGTAATTCACATAAAGAAAAGCCGTGAACTCTGGTTATGTCGAGGAACACCGTGGTAGGTTTAGTCGGTATTACCGGGATATCTTTTCCTAGGTGAGCCCGACATAACCTCACCGTGTCGCCCCGCAATGCGTCAATGCATTTCCCCAAATGTAAACAAGTGGGAAACGGCCATGAATTGCCATAAATCTTAGAGTTCGAAAAAGTGGTATCGCGTGACCTCGACGTCAGAATTAAGGTCATAGTCATTTCGGGAGTATATCGACTATGCTGAGTCGAATGGCGTTGACCGCGAGTCTAGCTCTTACGGTTCTTGAGTTGAAAGATGGTATCACGTGACCTTGACGTCGGAAGTCAAAGGTCATAGTCATTTCGGGATATATCGAATATGCTGAGTCGAATGGCGTTGACCGCGAGTCTCTAGCTCTTACGGTTCTTGAGTTGAAAGATGGTATCGCGTGACCTTGACGTCGGAAGTCAAAGGTCATAGTCATTTCGGGATATATCGAATATGCTGAGTCGAATGGCGTTGACCGCGAGTCTCTAGCTCTTACGGTTCTTGAGTTGAAAGATGGTATCACGTGACCTTGACGTCGGAAGTCAAAGGTCATAGTCATTTCGGGATATATCGAATATGCTGAGTCGAATGGCGTTGACCGCGAGTCTCTAGCTCTTACGGTTCTTGAATTGAAAGTTGTATAACAGACAGACGGACGGACGGACAAAGTTGTAGTATAAGAGTACTTTCGAACTCTAAAAGACCCCTGACAACAAGTATGCGAAATTTCATGATGATCAGTCGAGTAGTTAAGAAGTAAAAGGGTAACTAAGAAATAAACTCACTTTCGCATTTATAATTTTAGTTAGGACTAGCTGACCCGCGCAACTTTGTCTGCTTCACATAAGAGAATTTTCCCCGTTTTTGCTACATTTTCCATTGCTGCTCCGCTCCTATTGGTCGTAGCGTGATGTTATATAGCCTATAGCCTTCCTCGATAAATGGGCTATCCAACACTAAAAAGATTTTTCAATTCTGACCAGTAGTTTCTGAGATTAGCGCGTTCAAGCAAACAAACAAACTCTTCAGCTTTATAATATTAGTATAGATTAGGATGCTTGTACTTTTATATAAATAACATTGAAATTAAACTGCTTTATACTGATTTTATCGCGTTGTTTATTGGAAAAATGAAAAACACTATTATGTTAATGTTACTTCTATAAATTATATAAGTACCAGCATTAGTATTTTAAAAGATAGAGGCAATTAAAATCTCGAAGGTGTGTATCAACTTATGACCTTGTACATTGTAAACACTGTTAGCTACAAAATGGTTGCTTTTAACATTATTTTGAAACTTGTTGACACTCGTCCATCATTGTCAAGTTAATGTGACGCTTAAAACAAACACACGTGGGTGGTAACGATTTATAACAGCTTCCTAGCTGAGATAAATCACATTACCTTACCACTGATAGGATATGGTTTTTAAGGCACTGAATAGTGCAGCAGTTTTGTATGCGACTGCTGTATATGAGGTATCGCATTCAATTCCGGGCAAAGAGGTCGGAAAATTTTTAGTGGCAGCTCGGCGTTTGAGCTGTTCAAGTTTGACTTTGTGTGTCAAAGGCTAAACATGAATTAAAAATATTAATTTTAATAAATCTTGACTGACTTTTGTGTCAAAGTTTGGTTCGATTCCCAGGTCGGACAAATTGGTCAGGAAATTCTCTGTGGCAGCTCGGCGATGGAATGTCAAAGTCAAAATGTCTCCCGTAGACAGCCGCAGGGTACCTTATTATACGTAATAATTTCACTACTACTTTCAGACCTCTTAAAGTAGTGTCCAGGGTGACAATTTGATTTCCGACTGATAAGTTAGCCATTATAAAGGAAATAAATAATTTAAAATAGGTAGTATGAGCAGCGATAGCTCAGTGGGGAGACCAACAGACTGCAATGCAGAGGGTCTCGGGTTCGAACCCACGTCGCGCACCTCTGACTTTCGGAAGTTATATGACTTTTCGAAATTATGTGCGTATTGATTGACAATTATCGCCAGCTCCTTGCCTCGGAGAGCACGTTAAGCCGTCGGTCCCGGCTGCCATGAACATCTATGGCAGTCGTTATTGGGAAAGTCAGTACCCTCTAATATCCTGACACTGGTCTAGCCTTAGGGTATCGTTAGCCTTCGGGTTGCGGAGGTCAGGTGGCAGCCGCTCCGTGTAAAAACTGATATCCAGTCAAATCCGGTTAGACCAGAAAAGCCGACCCCAAGTGACTTGGGAATAATAAAGGCTAAGAGAGAAGAAGGTAGTATGATGCAAGCGAGGTCGCGGGCATATCTAGTATTCTATGAAAATTATATCAGTATTTTAATGTCTGCAGCCAAAACGGCTCGTTTCTTAATGAGTGTACTCCAACCCGTGTTACGAACAATCTTTGTAATAATGATTTTGCAAAGTATGATTAGTTGGAACTTTTCCTATATCTTATTTGAAAAAGACAACTCCCGCACCATGGATATATCCTCCCCAAACAACGGACCCAAAGAACACCCAGATTCCGAACAACCATTTGTGGATCACACAAAGTTTTGTCCCGTGTGGGATTCGAACCCACAACACTCGGCGCTGTGACAGTGGCGAGACGACCACTTAAACCACTACGCCATCCGTGCAGTCTAACTGCAGCTGGACCTCTTAAGTCTTCCCTAACCCATGTTACCAACAATCTAGATAAGATCTCTAGTACATAACACATATTAACTTAACGAGTTTGCATAGGTATGATCAGTCCAAACTATAGTTATCTCCTTTGCACATTGATATTTCATTCGGGCCTAGCGCGATAGCAATTTATTTCTTTTTCTTAAAACAGGCAACACCCGCTCTTAAAATAATTTGAGTGTCGCGGGGGACTTTACAAACATTCAAACAACGGACGCAAAGAACCTTCAAGACTCAGTACAACCATTTGTGGAACACGCAAATATTCGTATCAAAATAATTTGTTCAAACGTTTTGTGTTTTGTGCTTGCATTTCCTCAGTACTTCCGACGTACATGGTCAGGGCGACTCAAGGACCCCGAATTAAATTTTATTTTTACTTATTAGTTGTACTAATGAATATGCAACGCTTCAAACAATGGCCGAATTTGAAGCATAAATTAGACATATTAGCCTTGATCCAGAATAAATTTAGAAACGAATCACCGGCTTTATACATCAGTAGTCAGTCAGGCCACGAATATAGCCAAAAACATATGTGAAGTGATCATAAAATTAAAATCTTAAAACTAATTGAAAATAAAAATCGGCAATTGAAATTAAAATAATCGTAGTGCAAATGTTTGATTGGGAAATAAATGAAACTGTTATCATAGAAATTGATTTTTGGATTTCGAATGTTGAAAATTACGTAATTAATAATGGACTTTGTTTTGTTTTACAATATTTCATTTAATTTTAGAAACAGTTTCAATTTTGATCGTGATGTAAATATGAAAATTAGCTTTGATGAAAGTTACAACAATTTTATTAGTAAAAGCAGCGTGTTATAGTAAATTCAGTTCATTGTAATAAATCGAATAGAAATAATAATACTGCAATTCGAATGAGTATCCATTGGTATTGGGTAAAACTAAATAAATGTTTAATAATAATATAATGAATATCTATTATTAATTAATACATAAACAAAGGTACTATTGGCAGTATTTAGCTAAAACATTTTGAATGATAAAATAGAAAAAGGTAAATAAAAAGAGTTTACTGTCACATGTACAACAGAAGCATATTAATGATATTTTATTCACAACAACAGTCAATTATGTATTAAATCCAGTGTAAACGCAATTACATGTATTACGACCATCAGGAAACAAGTAAGGAAAAATAATATACCTAATACTGTTTGGAATATTCATATACACAATAACATAGCAATATATAACACCGAGTGTTTACGACAAAGTATATATAATATCTTAACCTCGACTGTTAATTTAAATAAAATATAAATTAATTAGATAATTCAAAAATTAATGGATTACATCTTTAAGTAACTTCTCGTAAATACAAACAATTTGTACCGTGGTAAACAATTAAACAAATTTTGTGTTACTAAATAACAAGATAAATAAACATACTAAAATACTTTAACATCACGAAGGAATACAGTACATAGAGGTATATACAGCGATACATCACAACAACAAAAACCAGCATACAAATTAACTACAAAAGAAAAAGCCAATATTAATATACAAGCAATTATATACAGTGTTGAACTTTACCCTTAATTACCTATAAAAGAACGGCACTTACACCTCTTTGAGGGTAACGATAGATAAATAATCGTTTGTATCGTGCCAAGAGTCTGCGAGACACTAACATGTTGAGCTCAGTAATCATTCCGCTGGCAAGGCAAGCAGCCGTATGCTACGCCGGCCCATCCGACTTCCAATTCTGGTTTGGAGCCGTACTAATACTAGTCGCGTGTGAAATGGACTTAATATACTTCCATATACTAAACGCTATGGATGTACACTACAGTTAAAAGTAGTGCATAATAATAAAAATGGTAGCGGACCTTGAAAATTGAAATACCGAATCGGGATTTCTCCATTCAGTCTTGGTATGTTTTGAAAATAGCACACGAGGTGCGTGCCAACATCGGAACGGTGCGAAGTGTCGCTCGCATCGGTCAGTGTAAACAGAAAACATCTGATTCGCGGGCATTTCGTACGTGTGATTACATCTGTCATTGACTTCAAAAATAGAAGCGTATGAAATGAAATTAAATTTGAATTTAAAGTTTTCGAATTTCGAAGTGATATAAACGAATATGTGAAGTAAATGAAATAAGTATTTATATGTGATATTGAGTGTTTTTGAAACGGTAAAATTTGAACATTTAAAACGCATATTATTTAAATGACATGTAAAGTGTTGATGATTGTGAAAAGTGTGGATTTTCAAGTTATAATTGTTTAGAGTTAAATGATAAACGTTTTTTAAATTGAGACTAATGACTTTGTAATGGTGTCTGTGTGTGTGTGACGTCACTGAACATGTTTATTGACGAGCCGAACGCGTTGTGAAACATAATTTATTGCTCTTAACAATTACATTGGATTATTATATCAATTGTAAGTATAATTTAATTATTTATTATAGATGTAATTATCGATTATTACAGGCATTATATGTAATAGAATTACTTAATATTGATACATTTATTAACCAACAAAAAAGAGTACTTTTTCATTTCGTACAAGTCAAACATTTGTGTGCATAAAACTTGGATGTTTGTCTTGGTCTGGGTGTTTCTATGTATAATATGTATGTATCTACAAAAATAGTATATAAGTATGTTTATCCATTGTCTAGTACCCATAGTAAATAGTACAAGCTCTGCTTAGTTTGGGCTAGACGGTGTTGTGTGTATGTGGTAGAATATTATTATTATTATTATTATAATTATTATTATTTCGACTGTATTAAATATTTTGATATATTTTATATTATAATTATGTTCGTGCATAACGTCTTTGTTTATATGCCGATTTTATTATTTTAACTAATAGGTTTAAGTGGTATTATTAATTTCGGTAGCGTAGCGGTAGAGAAAGTGACTTCTGTACCTGAAGTCTTCAGTTCGATTACTAAGTCGGTTATTGTCATTGGGTTTACCGATCACGGAATTATTGGTAGCGGCATGGAGTATGGAATTGGGACAAAGGACGGTGTGATGCCTATATCACCGAGTATTAATAAGTACCATGATGAACATGGTATACAATATGACATAAAACATTTTTTAATGCGATTAAAATTCTAGATAGGTCGTTATCAAATTTTCTGCTGAATTTCAATAACGTTACTAAATTTACCTATAACTTTCTTTAATTTTTATAAATGACCAGCTTTTACCGCGGTTTCGCTCGCGTAGAAGTAGGTTAGGATAGATTATGTTAGTAACAGTACTTTCTTTTAATTAAAGTATGGTCTATGTAATCTATGTATTTATGTAGCTATCTAATGGTGAAAGAATTTTGAAAAGCCTTACAAACAAACATAAAATTAAATATTTCCTCTGTATAATATTAGTATAGGCCTCTACTTCACTCAGAATAATTCCTATGTCGCGGGGGACTTTACAAACATTCAAACAACGGACACAAAGAACACACAGACTCGGGACATCCATTTGCGGATCACACAAGTATTTGTCTTGTGATTCGAACCCACAACACTCGACGTAGCGGCAATTACTTAAACCACTGCGCCATCCGTACAGTCAAATCATTATATACTATGAATGTTGTATAAAAAAAACAATCTCGCACTGACGTCACTCGGTCAACTAGCTAGAAGACTGATTGATTGAAGTGATGTGTGTTCGACCTTGGTGGTTCATTTACTGATCAATGTGCAGCAACCACAAATTAATTGTATACAGATGGCCAGGTCAATATACACGTGATACATGGGGTAAAGCACGTGCGTAGATTTGGGATCAATTGGGCGTAAATGGTATGGCGCAGCAGGTAAGTGTTGAGGGTTGTGGGATCAAATCAAATAAGGCAACCAAATGTAAATTCATACTACAGTTTAAGTAAGGGTAACCCTAAGGTTCATAGGTGATTTTGATTAGCTCGGTTTACCAACAAGCTGCTGCTCCCACATTAATTTTATTGTTTAAGACAAATAGTTATGTTACCTAAACTCTAAAGTACAAAGAAATTTAGAAATCTACTTAAAATTAAATAATATACAAGCGTTTTAAATCTGGTAGTAGGGGTAGTTGTCAAATGACAGAAAAAGGACGCATGACTGTGACGTAAACACTATTTAAATACAGCTGTGCGAGGGAGATCGCGGGATATCACCACCACAAACCCAATTTTCCTTATATCCTAATTTAAAATATAAACCACTTCCTTATATTGCAATCAATTTTGATACTGTTTACACAGAAATATTTGTTTTGATTGTTTTTACTTTTGTGTGAAATCAAAACATAGGCAACTACCCTAGTATTTATACTTTAATCATGGCAATCTTATTTATACCAACTTGCATTTAAATACAAAAAATAGTCTAACAAATACTTAAAGGAAAACACACCGGTTATATAAAAATTGAATCTAAGTAAAAATACGTGTAAAAATGAGAACTTAAATGAATTGCCAAAAAATGCTGAAACCTTGAAAGATATTAAACAAAATTGCAGTATTTTCCACAATATTACGTAACTCACAGAAAAAAAAAAACAGAATATAATAATAATAATAATAGCTACTTTTTTTTTTTAATTACTCACACAGAATGATTACAAAATCAGGTCTTAAACTAGGTTTTACAAGATCGAGTAAGTGTAACTACGTTGATTGGTATTCATAACATTTAAATAACATTTAAAAAGGTGAGATCCGTGTGAGAGACTGGTATCCGTACTAGGCGGGAAACCTGTATGACAGAATATTTAAATATTATACAGAATTTATTCTAAGTCAAACTCAAAAATCATTTATTCATTTAGGTTACAAAGTAACATTTATGAGTTATGATATGACTTATGAGTTATGAACTTCAAAATATATAATTCATTATTTACATAATCTACAACTGATCGTTCCGAGTCCGGGTGTACTTTGTGTCCGTTGTTTGTATGTTTGTAAAACCAAAATCATGGCGTGCGTGAAGAATGTCTGAGAGTGAATTTATTCATACTTACATAGTGTGATATACAGGGTGATTTTGAAATCGTGTAATTCCTTTTAACCACGCATTCTACTGGTGGTATAGAATAAACCTGACCATATTTTTTTACTAGTATTGTTTTTTTGGAAAAATAATGTAGGTTCCTTTTTTACGTGAAATGTTTTCAGATAGTCATATGTCTCTCTCAACATTAATTTCTCCAAAAATATAATTCTAATTTAAAAAAAATGCTCATAGTTATTCTATATCACCAGTAGAATGCGTGGTTAAATGGAATTACACTATCACTTCGATCGAGCCGGCCCATTCTTGCCGAAGCTTGGCTCTCCCACGGTCAAATATGAACCACATTTCGCCAATTATGCTTCATGTCTCATATAATGGGCCAACGCTTTTGCCGTACCGGGTACTGCTAGTGAGAATTACTTAACAGTACAATAAATAATAATCAAATATCTTTATTCATATAGGTAACAAAGTAACACATATGAACGTTAATGTTACACTGACTAAACTATGAATTTACAGTACCTACACTTTACCTTTTCTTTCTTAACCTTGTTATTGTGATTTCTTGGCAAAAATCCCAATAGTTTTGTTGAGCTGACCCGAGTTTCGAACCCATGTCTTCATGCACAGTAGTCGCTCAATATCGCTGCGCCACGGTGGCAATCTACGACAGTATAATAATAGGTCAAAATCTGTAGTGTTTCCTTAGCGCCTTAGCCCCTCGGACAACTGGCGTGAATCTATGTACGTATGGTACAGTTTCGTCTCCGTGGTGCAGCAGTGGTGAATGCGGCTGCTATGCTTGAGGTATCGGATACGAATCAAGGAGAGGCCAACAAAAATTGGGCTTTTCTACCAAGAAATCTCAATAGCAGCCCGAAATTAGAAAGTTTTCCGATATTGGTATACAAATTAACTGACAACTAAAACTGACCGACCGAAAATTACTTTACTTTGTAAATTTAACATTGACGCACTATAAACTTACCAAACAAACAAACTGACATTCGCATTTAATATATTAGTTAGGATAATATACTATTTGCTTTGTCCTGCCTATCACTTGTTATAATTTCTATGTTTCTGTAGCTGACAACCTATTTAAATCGAGCAAAGCCGCTGGCAAAAGCCAGTACAATCAATGTCTCATTGAAATTAATGATATGCACGTGTTTTCGCTGAACATTTAATGAGCAATCACACACTATTAATAGCTCACGTGTATAACGCAATAGCAATTATAAGGAAATATAAATATCTTCCTCGTAAAGTGTCCTGCTTAAAAATTAATAGGTAATGTTAAATAAAGTTATGATGATGTCTTCCAGACCGAATTTCGGTCACGGCGCCTAATCATAACGGAAACTGGCCATCTGCGCAGCAGATATTATAGTGCACAAGTATGTGCGCAAACAAAAGTGAACTCTCTGTTTGCTAACTCTCATGATTCGCTAACACGGCAATTCGACACGACCAGAAAGAGATCAGGTGCAGGATCAATAGAGCAACGTGCTTTCAGAAGCAAGCGAATAAAACGTCGTCAGCTTCCTAACCTTATGCTCTCTAAAAGTGTCGTTTTTTGGATAACCAATAACTGTATGGTGACTTAGGATTTGAACCCGAGACCTCATGTACAGCAGTCGCATTCACTACCACTGCGCTACTGACGCAATGTTTTATATGAATGCACTGAACCCAGGTTTCTTAAGCAAACAGTAAAACAGTGACGTAGCGTGGGTTTCAGCCGCTCAGGGCAGAAGAAAATTTTGTCATCCTCTTATTTAGGTATTTCAATTTATACAACTATAATATACAGTAATTTTTAAGAAGTTTTCGACAAGAACACTCATCATCGACGAGAGAAATGGGCAGACATACAAAACTCAATAAAGAATTACTCTCCTCTAACCTCAATAGTCTCCCCGTGACCATGGCTGCTGGAAAGCAACCGAAACGTCGGGGAAAAGTGTAAAATTAAAATAAATCTAAATAGCTTTAATAATAAATCAATTAGCTTAAAAAATAGTAAAGTTTAATAGTAGTAGTAGTGTAACAGTTTTCAAAATTATGTAAGTAATAAAGTGTCAAATAAACAACGCTATAAAATCCGTATATAGTAGTTTAAGTTCAATGAATAATATTCGCGTGAACAGAAGACAATATAAGATAATTGTACTTCTGCCCATTTTTCTCCTTTGTCATGAAATGGTTCAAATATTTACAAGATATTATTATTAGTCATTAGCAGCGATAGCCTAGTGAAAAACCGTTGGACTGTCACGCAGAGGTCTCGAGTTCGAACCCAAGGTACGCATCTCTGACTTTTCGTAGTTATGTGCGTATTAAATAGTTAATTATCGCTTGCTTTGCTTGCTTGCTGCATGTCTGACAGTTCTCCATAATGTTTTCGAAGATATGTCAAGTCTGCCAACCCGCACTGGGCCAACGTGGTGGACTATGGCCTAACCCTTCTCACAGTGAGAAGAGGCCCGTGCCTAGCAGTGGAACAGTTTAATACAGGGCTGATATTATTATTATTATTATATTATTAGTTATTGTGATATTTTGCTGCCCCCTAAAAGTGCCGCCCGGGGCGGGCCGCGCCTGCCGCCCCCACTACGCTACACCACTGCAGTGAAAACGCGTATTAAAATATAAATTACCTGATTTTTCCCGCGCCTACGTTTGCATTAATGTAGATTATCTCAATACATTTCTATAGGGAACAGTGCTTATTCCTGGATGAAAGATTCTCTGTACCCCAGACAACGTGTATGCAAAATTGCACGATGATCGGTCGAGTAGTTAAGACGCGAAAGCGTAACAAACAAACAAACTCACATTCACATTTATAATATTAGTTAGGATTATATAAGAAACAATATCTACTAAACATTTTTATGGTGTACTATAGCGAATGTATGGAATGTATGAATTATTGTTATCACATTAATTATACACACATAGGCTACATTTGATGCGGATTGTTTGAATAAGTTATTTAGCATATAGCTGTCCCCCGCGGTTTCACTCACATTTATGGTTACTGCGCCGATCCAGTGGCACGTAGCGTAATGTTATATAGCCTATGTTAATTCTGGATAAATTGGCTTTCCAATGCTGAAAGAATTATCAAAATCGGTCTGGTAGACTGAGTATTTCATTACAAACAAAAATCACTATCACTACACATTATAAAACAAAGCCCCCGCCGCGTCTGTCTGTCTGTTCGCGATAAACTCAAAAACTACTGAACGGATTTTCATGAGGTTTTCACCAATAGATAGAGTGATTCGTGAGGAAGGTTTAGGTGTATAATTTGTTAAGGTTTTGTAATACCCGTGAGAAGCCGGGGCGAATCGCTAGTATAAATATAAATATTTCGACTGCGAAGGTATTGCGTGGTTTAAATGGTCGCCTCGCTAAAACCACTACGCCAAGTGTTGTAGGTTTGAATCCCACATGGATAAAAAAAATTGTGTGATCCACAAACAGTTGTTCCTAACCTACTATGCAAGTATTCCGATCTTAAATTTAAACCACGACACCATTCATGCATTATTTTATTATAATGGATTTTCGCCAAGTAACGCTTTATTCAGTTCTATATAAAAACTTATTCATTTAAACTGTTAATTAATAATAATAATAATAATAATAACTGGAAACAAACAACCATCCCATAGCCCATATTTATTAGAGTTCATACATACGCAGTAATAGTCCTACGCCTGTTGCGGCTAGCGCCACCGTAGGTGTTCCATACCACTTCAGATTAAAACTCTCGAAGGGCCTCTTCACGTTGGACCCATTTCACCTCCCCCAAAGGGCTGGGTATTTTTCTAATATTATGTTAGAAAAATATCTGTGATGTTAGAAACATATTAACTGGTCTTCTTTACGCATTCCGCAGGGCTTAGCTAACAGCGGGAGGTTATGCTACAATTATAAAACTAGCTGTCCCGGGTAACTTCGTCTGCTTTACATAAGAGAATTTACCCCGTTTTGCAACTTTTTCATTGAAACACCGCTCCTATTGGTCGTAGCGTGATGTTATGTAGCCTATAGCCTTCCTCGATAAATGGGCTATTCAACACTAAAAGAATTTTCAATTTAAACCAGTTGTTCCTGAGACTAGCGTGTTCAACAAACAAACAAACTCTTTAACTTTTTAATATTAGTTTAGGTTATATGTTTAAGCAATCTGTGTATAAGGTATTTTTGGTTTTTTAATATGTGAATGTGAAAGAAGGACGACACTTTTGGTATATTTTATTGAGACAAGGTTCTATAATGACCTCGGAATCAAATTGGTTGATACCTCCAAATAAATATATATATTTTATTCAAATTTTATTTTTCCTTGACCATACACACAATTCTCAACACAGTTCGTTATAATATTATCTTACGTTTACGCCAATGTTATACATTAAAATTAAAAAACGTTTTTCCATTTTTGAAACACTGTTTTCACATAATTTGTAACTTTAATGTTTCACAATTATGTTTTGCAAGACATCTGTGCTTATATTATAAAAAGGAAATATTTGTTTGTTTGCAATCGATAAAGTCTTAAACAGACAAACTTCTGCGTATCAAGACCCTTCTTCTCAGAAAAATGTCGTGATATGAAGTTGAAATTAATATCAAATACTGAGGTCTAAAATCCCTTGGAGCTGTGAAAACATCAAAGTTCTAAGTCAACGCAGTCAAAAGCCACGGCTGTTTAAGGCGTACATTTTGACACTCGCAAGGGAATCGAAAACTACAGGCTACTTCTCGTTGACCTAGAATCATGAAAATTGGCAAGAAGCAATGTCTTATAGCACAAGTAGAGAAGAAAATACGAAAACAGTAAATTTGTAGTTAAAATATCAGCTGTATATAAAACTGTACCACTGCTGGGCACGAGCCTCGTCTCAGGTTAAGAAGGGTTAGGCTATAGTCCACCACGCTGTGGCGGGCTTTGTGGGCCTGCCCGCCATCCGTTCAGCACCAGGTCCGAGAGGCGGCGTGCGTGTTCCCACGCGCGCCTCTATGACGAGTCCGTCTCCCCTCTAGGGGGGACAGTAGGGATAATTTGTTAGAAGTGCCTATTGGGTAGGTCTTTCGCGTAGTGGCCTGCCGTTTCATACGGCGGGCCGAAACCTCGGCGGGGTCGCGACCGCATGCGAAAGTGATTCGCGCGGCCCCGTCGATAGTGGTTTTGTCGAGGAACACCGTGGTAGGTTTAGTCGGTATTCCGGGAGGTACTTTATCTTTTCAACATCTTTATTTTACCCCGGCGAGTCCGACATAACCCCTCCGCCCGCCCCCGCGGAGGGGTATGCGTCATGCATTACCCCACGTAAAAAAAAAAAATAGTCCACCACGCTGGCCCAGAGCGAAATGGTAGACAGTAGACTTAAAAAAATTAAGATCTCTCAGGCATGCAGGTATCCCAACGATATTTTCCTTCAGTGTTAAAGCCAGCGATATTTTTTAGCTCTGTCCCGTCGCCGTGGACTGTCTTGTGGCACCGAATTGGTTAAAAGAAAATATAAAACCATATTTTAGTTATTGTGTTACAAAAACAATATTTCTAGCTGTAAGTATGATTGAAAATAATACATCTTGTTTGTCCTTGAAGCGGGTATGCATAATTACCGATTGTTCTGTAAGGCGTACAAAATAAAACGTTGAATACCCAACGTTATAAATAAGAAGTATTTTATCATGTATACTTACTAATTGCTATGTGCATTATAATTAGCATCTTAGGTACATTGCAATTACAAATTTGTACTGAACGCTCATGTTTTGACAAATAAATTTATACTAATATTATAAAGCGGAAGTTTGTTTGTTTGGTTGAACGCGCTAATCTCAGGAACAACTGGTTCGAATTGAAAAACAATTATGGTCTTGGATAGCCCATTTATCGAGAAAAGCTATAGGCTACAAAACATCACGCTAGGACCAATAGGAGAGGCGCATCAATGAAAAATGTTGTAAAACGGTAAAAATTATCTTATGTGAAGCAGACTAAGTTGCGCCGGTCAGCTGGTACTATATATTTTTCTTAAGGTACGCAGTTTTTAAAATACTGATTACCTTTTATCCTTCTGTCTGCTTTACATAATACTTAATAACTTTTTACAAAATTCTGTATGTGAAATAACATAGATACTTATCACTACATATTATAAAACAAAGTGCCCGCCGCGTCAACCCGCGGTAAACTCAAAACTACTGAACGGTTTTCCATGCGATTTTCACCAATAGACAGAGTGATTCATAAGGAAGGTTTAGATGTACCTATAATTTGTTAAGGTTTTGTACTTACTGTGCATAGATAGGGCGGATCGCTAGTATATAATATAGAACAAAATATTACTGCTGTTTTTAAAAGAAAACTCCCCATCTAGGCCGTCCATCATCTTCTCCATGGAGTACTTGACAAAATATTCAAACAACGAACACAAAAACACACAGGCTCGTATTAACTATTAGTGGATCAGACGATTTTTGACTAGTGTGGCGATCGAACGCACAACATTACAAGACAATTTAAACTACTACGCCCTCCGTGCAGGCAATATTGAGACAGCGGCAACAAAGAGCGCCCAAACACGAAACAACTATTTGTGAACCAAACAAATTTTTGCCTCATGTGGCGATCGAATCCACCACATTTGGCGCAGAGACAGCTTCGAGGCGTCCACCTAAACCACTATGCGCAGGCAATATTGAAACAGCGGCAACAAAGAACACCCATATATGTATCTTATGTGCAGGCCAGTCAGTGCAGACCGGCGACACTTCGACCCAGTGGGATCTTTTGTGTCGACACTCTCCCAATAACGACTGCCATAGATGTTCATGGCAGCCGGGACCGACGGCTTAACGTGCTCTTCGAGGCACGGAGCAGGCGATAATTGTCAATCAATACGCACATAATTTCGAAAAGTCATATAACTTCCGAAAGTCAGAGGTGCGCGACGTGGGTTCGAACCCGACACCCTCTGCATTGCAGTCTGTTGGTCTCCCCACTGAGCTATCGCTGCTTATAAGAACACCCATTCTTGGAACAACTATGTAGGTATTTGTGGATCACACAAGTTTAGTCCCGTATGGGGAACAAACTCACAATGTTTGACTGCGTGGCTGGCGTAGTGGCCTAAATGGCTGCCTCGCCACTGCCACTGCGCCGCTTGTTGTGGGTTCAGATCCCACTTCTGCTTCATATTTAAGAGCTTTGCTCTTGTCGGTGGAGTATACGCCATCTTTCTCGATTTTCGGACAATACCTTGACCTCCTTATAATACGTAACCTTTGTCTGTATTCGGTCTATGAATTCTGGATATACCCCCGCCTCTCTTTCCTTAAATTTTTCCTTCTTTTATGGTTTTTATGAAGTCATCATGTCTTATAAGATGGCCAAACGTCTTTCCTCTTCTGTTCTCAATTGTCGTCAAACAATTTGTGTGGACCACAAATGGTTGTTCCAAGTCTGCTTGTTCTTTGTGTCCGTTGTTTGAATGTTTGTAAAGTCCCCCGCGATACAGGATTTATTCCTAGTGCGGGATTTGTCTTTTTAAGCAAAATAACACGCGGCGCTTTCTCAATGGTGAGTAGACCTCTTAAACCACTACGCAGGCAATATTGAAACAATCACCCAAACACACAACTTTTGTCTCGGGTAGGAAACAAACACACACCACATGGCGCATTAGCAATGGCGAGGCTTAAATCACTTCTCCGTACAGATAAGAGAATACGCAATTTTCTAAGAAAGTTGTTGGATCGCGTCCAATATCTTGTGTTCCACGTACTGAAGTACGTTTAAGTGCAAATGTACTATAGTACAGTCACTCTTAATAACATGTATACGGTACAAAATTCCATTAAAATGTCTATAGGAAGGCCAATGAGTCGAGATAAAGAAAGTAAACAAACGGTCAGCGGTTCTTTGATAAATTCCCTTGCACGACACAAAAGATCCCACTGGGTCGAAGTGTCGCCGGTTTGCACTGACTGGCCTCAAGATAAGATAAGATAATAAATTCCCTATAATTATGGTACCTTGATTATCAATATATTTAGTCAAAGTTTACACTTGCATTCGTAAGTAATCATATTCAGTGTAATAAATATGTATCAGTAACATTTAAATAAGGTTCGTTTAATACATTTATAGACACAAAATCTTTTTGATAATGATTACATATTATAAAACAAATTCCCCCGCTGCGTGTGTCTGTCTGTTCGCGATAAACTCAAAATCTACTGAACGGATTTGCATGCGGTTTTCACCTATTCATGTGGAGGGTTTAGGTGTATAATTTGTTAGAGATTAGTACTAGCCGTGCGAAGAAGGGGCTGGTCGCTAGATATTTATGATTCACGTAAATAGATGACATTCCAAGCTGGAACGAACATTTATAATATTGACTAATTTTACAGAATAGGTACGAAATAAATGTTGACATCGGATGCCAGTATCTACGTAGGATGACATGCCGACAACAACTTTTGTTACTTCTCTCACGTCATTGCGTGTGAGAGAAAATAATTAAATAGATATAATTATCACTTGCTGTCGTAGCATAGCTACGTTAAGACTGCGCCGAGCGAAATGTGCCAAAACAGGCAGTCACAGTTAAGTTGATAAAATCAACACATTTTGTTTAATACAAATATAAAATATACATTTACCATAACAATGAATGTGTTTACAATTACTCCGTGTAAAAACCTTAAAATAATTAATATTTTCGCCTACAAAATAATGTAAATTTGCACGAATAATGAAAAAACGTAAGCTCGTGTTACGTGATTTTTAGATTATAACAGTTGAAATCTATCCCATTTTACAGCTTAAACGAAACATAAATAGTTATATTACAATTTGTCCGTGCCAAATATTTAAGTTATTGGTTGACAATAAAGATACATATTTATCAAAAAAGCACTTCAAATTCTCCATACAATTTTACTATGGCGGCCGCGCGCCGATATGAATATCAAGCTCTGTCATTCAGTGCAACCGCGTCTTGCGCTCGGCGCAGTCTTAATAAAAGTACGCATGTTTAATGTTGCATAAATATTAGGTAAGTGTGTATTGTTACAACAGATGAATACAATAATATAATATATTCTACCACATACACACAACACCATCTAGCCCAAACTAAGCAGAGCTTGTACTATGGGTACTAGACAATGGATAAACATACATATATACTTCTTTTTTTGTAAATACATACATATTATACATAGAAACACCCAGACCAAGACAAACATCCATGTTCATGCACACAAATGTTTGACTTGTGCGGGAATCGAACCCGCGACCTCAGGCGTGGCAGTCGGTTACACTAACCACTACGCCATCGAGGCCGACTATAACAATATTTTGGCATATTGGAATTGTGTTTCGTATACATCTTATTGCGGGACTGTACTTAGTGTCAATGTACTTATAAGAAAGGAAATGTTGTACTTTCGGTTTCATTTCCTGTTATGCGTCATCTTTGTTTTACCGAATATTTTCCCGAAATAACTCCATTGAGTGTTGTGTGTTCAATCTCCACACGGGACAAAATATAATTTATATTATAAAATTATTATTGTTAGTTATGTTTAGACGTAATCATAAGCAAATAACTAATCTTATAAGTATATATATATATAATAAAATCTTACTTCTAAAGTTAATTTGATAAATTGTAAACTAGAGGCACAGGTATTTTAGGCTATGTTGAGGCTAGCATGATCTTTATTTAAATTTTAAGCCTATAAATTATAATATAATAATAATATTCTATAATATTCTACCACATACAAATACAAATTCAAATGCAAAATAAATTTATTCAGATTAGGTTACAAGGTAACACTTATGAATGTCAAAGTTACACAAAAAAAATATATCTGTGAATTTGCATTTACTGCCACGTGCAGCAAAGCAAGGGTGTAGGACTCATCAGAAGAACGGGCAAGAAACTCATGGCCACTCTTTTTAATAGCCAAGTTTTTGTTTACAAATCATAAAAGCTGTAAGGTGCTGCAACCATTTCATACACAGCACCATCTAGCCCAAACTAAGCAGAGCTTGTACTATGGGTAACAATATAATAAACATACGTATTTCCTTTTTTTTGTAAATACGTTTATATTATACAAATCATAGAAACACCCAAACTAAGACAAACATCCATGTTCATGCACACAAATGTTTGACTTGTGCGGGAATCGAACCCGCGACCTCAGGCGTGGCAGTCGGTTACACTAACCACTACGTCATTGAGGCCAACAATAAAGTGTAAAATAAAATGAGTATTCCAAACTTGTATGAACCCAATGTTGATCAATTCGTTGCTACTAGAATTCGAAACATGACCGAATATTCGTCACTTGGTTTGATGACCGGACGAATAAAACTAGGGTTAGTTGCATGTTCGATAGCAATCAAAAGAAATCTTTTTGTAAAAACCGTATCAAAATTGGTTGCATTATAAAGGAGTCATGAATATTTATAATTTGGATTTTTAAAAAGGTGAGTTCTGTCATTTAACAACTATCCCTATAACCAGATTTGAAACACTTGTAACTTAATTTATTTTGGAGAACATTTCAAAAATCCTTGCACTTTCGAGTTTGGATAATATAACTATTTAACTTAAATAATAAAAAAATGTGATTCAACAACAATATAGGGTCGTTCGATCGTCGTTGTTAAGTATGTCTTTAGAGGTCAATCACGACATTTTTCCCCTTTTTAATATGTCTGTATCCTCTGTGTACTGTAGCACGATAAGTACACACGAGTCAATGGCAATACTCTTTATTAAAGTTTTGTCCTAATATTACCATGTCTTATATCCTTTACCAAATGATTAAACGATATTATGGTATTTAAATGTAGTAAGGTCTAATATATCTAGACTAATTATAAAGAGGAAAGATTAGTTATTTTTTTTGTATGGATTTAAATCAAATACTATTCTACTGATTAAAAAAAATATTTCACTAGTAGTTAGCTATATTATCACCAAGTAATATAGACAATATTTTATTTTAAAAATAAATACTGTTACTAACTTAACCTAACTGAAGTAGAACAGTAGCTCCGAAACTACTGAACCGATTTTAATAATTCTTTCACCATTAGAAAGCTACCTTATTCAGAAGTAACATAGGCTATATAACATCACGCAACGAGCCACGGGAGCGGAGCAGTAGACAAAGACAAAGACATTTATTGCTTAAACTGTGTAGGTACATGAAATGTGTTCTTATAATAAGATTTCGTTTCAACAGTCTACCCTGTCGGGCATTGCAATAGTATAAATTAAAAGTAAATTTTAGTAGTATGGAAATAAGGATAAAAATATAAAATTTTACAAAAGTGTGGTATTTTCCAGTGGATCACTTGAAAGCAAACTATGCTTACATATCGTAGAATACAGATTTGATTAACTATTTCCAATTTTTTTATATCTACAGGTAGAATGTTGAATACCCTAATCGCTGTTATATATGCGCTTTTATAATAAGTTATGTTTGTATGTTTGCTACGTTTATGTAATCATAAACGTAGGAGAAACCGCAGACAGCTAATCATTATTCAATATCGAAATATAAAGCATTCGAATATTGGTCAAGGTGTGGAATATTTTGTTTTGTTTGAATATTTGAATAATTTGAATTTTAATCGATCCTTTGTAGCGATGGACAATTCAAATTGCCTAGATTCAGAACAACTTTATGATTATGTAGATCGGACAATTTTTTGTGGAGATCAAACTCAAAACATTTGACACATTGGCAGTCGTATGGTGATCACTTAAACCACTGCGCCATCCATGAACTGTACATAATTCGGAAACAAAACGACTAACCCGAAACGTGAAAATCAGGGAATTTGAACTTAAATTGACGCGTTATTAGAACATTTTTTTTTTTTTTTTTTTTAGTCGTTTATTCTCTTGTAATAATAATCAATCTTTTTCTTTTGGATGTTGTGTACTCTATGTCCTTTTTTTACCACTGACAACGTGAATACGAAATGAATGATTATGGGTCGAGTAGTTCAGTAACAACAGTAACAAACAAACTAACATTTTCATTTATAATATTAGTTAGGATAAGGGGTTTGATAAATAAACATTTATCTTCGACCTTTACACACTGGATCCTGGTTCGATTTTTACGCTGGACATAGTTTATTCGAGTTTCTGTTAGAACATTTTCATTTGTCGGCTTCGGTGGCGTAGTGGTTAGTGTAACCGACTGCCACGCCTGAGGTCGGGGTTTCGATTCCCGCACAAGTCAAACATTTGTGTGCATGAACATGGATGTTTGTCTTGGTCTGGGTGTTTAGTATAATATGTAAGCCTATTTAAAAAAAAAAGTATATAAGTATGTATGTTTATCCATTGCCATAGTACAAGCTCTGATTAGTTTGGGCTAGACGGTGTTCTGTGTATGTGGTAGAATATTATTATTATTATTTCATTCGCATTTCCAAATATTAGTAAGTATGTATACAATATTTTTACATACTGAATGTAGACATTTTCATGTAACATCTTTCGGACATACATATTTTAAGGGTACATACATATCTTATGTGGGAGAGCCAGTCAGTGCAGACCGGCGACACTTCGACCCAGTGGGATCTTTTGTGTCGACACTCTTCCAATAACAACAGCCATAGATGTTCATGGCAGCCGGGACCGACGGCTTGACGTGCTCTCCGAGGCACGGAGCAGGCGATAATTGTCAATCAATACGCACATAATTTCGAAAACTCATATAACTTCCGAAAGTCTGAGGTGCGCGACGTGGGTTCGAACCCGAGACCCTCTGCATTGCAGTCTGTTGGTCTACCCACTGAGCTATCGCTGCTAGTTTAGTATTTTTAAGGGTAACTGTACAATATAAGTAGGACTTTAGTAAAGTAAGAAAATTTTCAGTAACACGTCGCCCACAATTGCGTGGAACATAAAAACATCCGGCAAAAAGTGGGTGTAAAACACCTCTACCTACCTCTTCATCTATATACAGACGTAAATATGTTGAACCATGTTGTTTTTTGACCTCTGCTTACCTTGGAAACTCAAACATTCCGTATTAAGTTCGAACAGGTTTTTTTATAAAACCACGAGGTCACTTAAAAAAATCATTGTTTAAGTTAGTAATATCCTGTGGCTTTATGTGAGTTTAGATTACGTTAGATAACACGGATGGCGCAGTGGCTTAAAATGTCACGTCGGCTCTGGCACTACGATAAAGGTTGTGGGTTTGATCGCCACGGCAATCATTTTTGTGCGATCCACAAATACGATCATTAATAGGGATTTATGGATTTAGTACATGTGGATTACACACATATATATCCGTGAGGGTAGGTAAGTCTACCCGCCCCCTTGCGTAGAGAAGCGTATGTATGTATTTAAAAATATAATAACAACGTGTAACAGAAAGTTGTGGTCACATTAAAACCTAAAATAAATTCTTGGAGATTATTCTCACTTAGACATGGCTTTTTTTTATCGACTGTTAAATATCAGTACTTTCTAGGCGATACTTAAGCAACACCAATAGCTGATTCGGTGGCCTCCGTAAATTCGAAAATGATCGTTAGTTTCGATGTTTAAATAAATCATCTCAGCCGAAAGACTGACCACTGCTGTACATAGGCAATTAATAAATAAAATGTTTCAAATTGACATAAAATTTAAAATAATTTGTTTTAATATAGGGCACATGGATTATTTTTTTATCTATGTATTCTTCTCTCTTAGCCTGTAAGAATAGGAATAACTCAAGTCACTTGGGGTCGGCTTTTCTGGTCTAACCGGATTTGACTGGATATCAGTTTTTACACGGAGCGGCTGCCACCTGACCTCCGCAACCCGAAGGCTAACGATACCCTAAGGCTAGATCAGTGTCAGGATATTAGAGGGTACTGACTTTCCCAATAACGACTGCCATAGATGTTCATGGCAGCCGGGACCGACGCCTTAACGTGCTCTCCGAGGCACGGAGCAGGCGATAATTGTCAATCAATATCATCAATCTCAATCATAATTTCGAGAAGTCATATAACTTCCGAAAGTCAGAGGTGCGCTACGTGGGTTCGAACCCGAGACCCTCTGCATTGCAGTCTGTTGGTCTCCCCACTGAGCTATCGCTGCTATTGCTTGTATTGGATGTTAATACATATTGTATGTAAAACTCACGTTCCCATTTTTAATATTCGTTAGGATTATCTATTTGTGTGATGTCTACTTACTTATGTAATTAATTTCGCCTATGTAATTAGAGCGCTGCCTTAATTATGAGGCTTGTTAAAATGGGAATCAATCAACATTAAATTGACTTTTGATTTTTGTCCCTTTATTTTGTCAGTATACCACTGCAACACTGATTCAAATTCCATCCGACAATGTATTCTTTAGTCTCTTCTTCTTCAGTAGTAGTAGTACCTAACGTTCAGGGAATATCTACGAAGACCAGACATGAGCGCAGCATTCGCACTCCAAAAAAAAAACAGTGACATAACTCGAAATTTGCAAGCAAGGCAATTTGAACTCTATTAAGTGACTTATAATTTTGTATTTGCGTAAAACAACATGCAACAGAGTTTAAATTTGTTTCTTCCAAAATACTCAGATAAGTCTCTGTTGTATTAAGCGTGCGATATCTCATAGTGCACAAGTGTGTGCAAACATAAGTGCACTCTTCATTATTGGGGAATCTCATAGTCCGATGGGACAGTAATCCGACACGACCGGAGAGAGATCAGGCGCAGGATTAACGGCTTTACCGTTAAAAAATCTTAGTTACGCTGGAGAGGTTATCATGAATAAGTAATGATTGGTCTCAGAACTCAAATTAAAAGCAATATAAAAGAGACACACGCTGGCAATCCGTAAACACCTTGAATCCTTAAACTGATAACTGATGTAGTCTTGACGGAGAACTATTATAATTACTAAACATTTCTTAAATTCCTTAACTGATATATTTTTGACGAAAAACCGTATTAATTTACGTCCTTTCCACCTAGTCACATTGTAGTCACATTATTGTAACTAGTTGGACATTTGTTCCAAGTAGTTACATTATTTAGAAATTTTATTTTATTGTAAATAGTCTTTTTGTGTCCAATTATTATCCATCTATCTTTTCACTTTTCTTATACTTACAATATCTCCATCCGTGATATGTAAGCTATCTTCTTGAGAAATTTCACTAAGATTGGCACAGCAGTTCGACAGTGAAACCTAATAAACCGACTGACTTACATTCATATTTATAATATCGATATAAACGATATTAAATGTCTGCTTACTTCTTCTGAATGTATATATAGAGTTACCATTCAAGAATATAAAATGGTATGTCCGCTAGAGTTGATTACTATGTAAAATCTTGTAGATCTGGTTTTTAATACCTATCTGGCAAGTAGTCTGGGTATGACGCAGCTAATGGCTGGCAAATGTGATGTAAGTTATTTATTACTAGCGACCCGCCCCAGCTTCACACGGGTAGAACAAAGCCTTTACAAATTATAGACCTAAACCTTCTTCATGAATCACTATCTATGGTGAAAACCACACGAAAATGTGTTCAGTAGTTTTTAAGTTTATCGCCTACAGACGCGACGGGGGAGTTTGTTTTATAATATGTAGCGATTTATAATAGACTAGATCTTGCTCGCGGCTTCGCTCGCGTAAATGAAGGTTGAGTTAGGTTAGGTTAACAAGGCCTGCCCGCCACCCGATCAGCACCAGGTCCGAGAGGCGGCATGCGTGGTCCCACGCGCTCTGTGTCGTGTGTCCGTCTCCCCTCAAGGGGACAGTAGGGTTAAAATTTAGAAGCAACCAAAGTCTTTTCGTTTATTGGCCTGCCGTTTCATACGGGGTCGCGATTGCATGCGAAAGTGATTCGCGCGGCTCTGCCGGTGCGGTTATGTCGAGGAACACTGCGGTGGCTTTAGTCGGTATTACCGGGATGTGGCTCACCATCTTGCCCTCGGTGAGTCCGACATAACCTCTCCATCGCCCCGCGGAGAGGAATGCGTCAACGCATTCTAACACGTAAAAAAACACGTTAGATTAACAACAGTACTTTTATCTAGATGATGATGTAAAGGTACCATATGTCCTATTCTGTACCTTTGGCAAAGCGCATATAAAATTTCATGATGATCGGTTGAGCAGTTAAGGCGTGAAAACATACCAAACAGACAAACTCACATTCGCATTTATAATATTAGTTAGGATTTTGTCAGTGGCTTCCCTCGCTTTAATGTAGATTTTGTCAATAAGTGTCCCTCTGGAACAGTTCGTTTTCTGGATGAAAGGTGTCCCCATATCCTTTTCGGTACCCCTGACAACGTCTATGCAAAATCTTATAATGATCGGTCGAGTAGTTAAGGCGTGAAAGCAGAAAAAACAAACTCGCATTCGCATTTATAATATTGTTTAGGATTTATTTATTAATAAAACAATATAAGTTAATATTTAAATTTGCTGTTTAATATTGTTTATTTTCATACAACTAACTGTCCCCGTGGTTTGCCACGTTTATGGATATTGCTCTACTCCCGAGGCTCGATGCACGAGGCATGATGCCTTTATTCACCCGACTCGGTAATCGAGCCCGAGACCTCATAGACAGCAGTCGTATCACTGCCGCTTCGCCCCCATGACAACTAAGATTGTATACCTTCTCTGGGACTATTACAGTTTGAGAGACAACGCCATTTGACTCAGCATAGTCCATATACCCCCGAAATTACTATGACCTTTGACCTCTGACCTCAAGTTCACGTGGTATCACGTGACCTTTGCATATAACTTGAACCATTTTATCGAACTCTAAGATTTGCGGCAAACAGACACGTTGTCATAAATATTCAAACATAACGGATGGCGTAGTGCTTTAAGGGTTCGTGTCGCCATTGCCGCCGCGCGCAAGTGTTGTGGGTTCGATGTCCACACAGGATAAAAAATTGTGTGGTACACAAATAGCTGTACCGAGAGTCTAAGTGTTATTCGGGTCCGTTGTTTTTTTTTTACTATAACTAGCAATTTGAGTTTTAAATTACTAGTATTCTTGTTAACCCCTCCAGCTAAGATAGAACGCTTGTATTAGAAGTGGGTTCATGTCAGTAGTGCAATGGGTGTTTGAATGTTTGTAAAAATCCCCGCGATACAGGAATTATTCCTAGTGAAGAGTTGTCTTTATTAAATCAAATCTTATCCACAAAGCTCTGACACCGCGGCAACAAAGATTGAATATGTTCACTGGAACTATAATTAAAAAAAAAAACAGATATATTGTCATATATATATTCAAACATAATGCAATTAGCTGTAGAACATCAGTAGACGTGACACATGCTCCGCGCGACGTAACTTTGTAACGTAGTTCATAATTCATTAAATTTTATATTGTTTATTTATTATGTTAAACACTTTACTAATATGTAGGTAATTAAAATTTTATAGTGTAGGTTTTGTTGTTATAGTATCTGCTGTAGTCGGCTATAACTGATGAAGTACTCAATACAAAACTTATGTTGTACAATTTTATGTATATTCTTTGTCGGAGATCCTTGTAGATGAGTAAGCATGATATACTTTATTTATACTAAACAAACAGACATATTGTCACTAATATACAAACAAAAGGCATCCAATGTGTAGCTAATTCCTATTATTCAATTTAATTTTTATATAGTGACAAGAATAGAAAAGGGTATGTTAAGCTGGTTTGGGCATGTAGAAAGAATGGACGAGGAAAGACTGACTAAGAAAGTTTATAAGGCTAGTGTGAATGGAACAGTCGCAAGAGGAAGACCTAGGCGAACGTTTCTCGATCAGATCGGCGGCGTTCTGGATAAAGGCCAGGTTAAGAGCACCTTGAACCGACGGGCGTGTATGAGGAATGTGATGGAAGTGAATGAAGCCAGAGAAGTGTGTCAGGATCGTAGCAAATGGAAATCCGTAGTCTCTGCCTACCCCTCTGGGAAACAGGCGTGAATCTATGTACTTTTATATTATAGGTTTTGTTGTTATAGTACTTGCTGTGTAGTGTCTCCTATAAGTAAAGAAACACACTATACAAAACTTGCCTATACTATATGTATAAATAATATTACAAAGAAGAAAGATTTGATTTTTGTTTGTTTGTACGGATTTAACGCAAAAACTAAGCAACCGATTTTAAAAATTATTTTATCATTATAAAGGTATATTATCACCGAGTAACAAGTACCAAATTTTATATAAAAACTACTATTACATAACATAACCTAACCTACTTTTACGCGAGCGGAAAAGCTAGTTAAGTATAAATCAATGATATTTTACACAAACAGACAAAAAGCTAATTTTTCCTCTATATAATATTAGTATAGACAAACAGATATATTGTCATTAATATTCAAACATAACGCAACCAGCTGTAAAACATTAGTTAACGTGACACATGCTCCGCACGACGTGACTTTGTAACGACGTTCATAATAATCAACATTTGCACGTAACATGTTTTGAATAATCTTCCTGATGAGATTGTTGTTGTATAATCTTGTTTACGTATATTTTGTGGATTAGATACATATGTGCAATGTACATAGATGGTCTTATATTATAGTTCCACGTCTATACGTCTATCACGTTGTAATACAGATGAGTATGTATTACCATAACTGTGTAGTAGCGAAACTGTACAGACGGCGTAATGGTTAAAGCGGGCGCCTCGTCACTGCCTTTGCGACGAGTGTTGTGGGTTCGAATCCCACTCGGGACAAAACTTTGTGTAATACAAGTACAGTTGTTCGAGTTTGTGTGTCCGTACTTTGAATTATATTTAGTCGTACAGGCATAACTAGAAACAGGAAAATTTTAATTTAAAAATTTCACCTCTTTCTTTTCAACTCTGAGCTGGGCGGCTGCTACTGAGAATTTCTTGGCAAAACAACTCAATAACACTTTGAACGGCTCGGGCATCGAACCCAAGACCATATACACAACAGTCTTTAAGAAGCAAGCAATTATTATTCATTTTTCTGTATAAATCATGCGTTTATACAGAAATTGAGTCAATAATTGTTTACTTACGTATTACGAAAACATAAAACTGTTGTAATTTATTTTCCTTAAGAGACTATAATTTATTCGTTTCGTATCCTGTTACAGTTATACCTATTAAACGACCATACATACAAACCAACGTTGCTATATCCCAAAGGGGTTAGTTAGTTGGACGTGTGTTATCCGCACTTAGCCCCACAATTTAAGCCATTATGCGTAAGTGACCGACGCGAAAAGTTTTTCGGTTACTCATACCACCACAGCTCCGTCCAGAAATATACTAGGGTACTGGTGTTGTGCAGTATTTCCTTCATCGTTTTTGGACTGTTTAGTCATTTCGCCTTTTGGTTGACACTCACGCTTTTACAATGTAGGAGCTCTTGAGCGGGTGTCTCCTCGGTCTCCATGCAGCCACTAAGAGGCCGTCAGTAACGATGTTGAAAAGTTGTTTGGTGATTGAACAGTGGCCTGTTATTATGTATGTAGATTTTTCCTTGTGAAACGTAGCAGTTTGCGTGACAGATGTTTGTCTAAGGATGAAAGGGCTTCCTCCAAACCCGAAGGGGTAAGCGGAGGTGGTTACATCCACATTTTGCCAGCTATGTTTCTGATAACGGCTGCATGTATCGCGTAGTGTTGTAATTAGTTACCTCACTTTACTAATAGACGATTAACAATAAAAATATTTAAATATTTTTCGAACAATTGGCGAATATTCGAATGTATCAAGCTAATTCAAATAAATCGAATTTTTCGTACGATTGGCGAATATTCGAATGTATTAAGATGTTTCAAATAAATCGAATTTTTCGAAAGATTGGCGAATATTCGAATGTATTCTGTGATATTGATTGGTTATTTGATTACGTATTCGTCCAATCGAACCACTATATTTGATACTAATCAGTGATAAAAAATTGATCAACATTTAGAGGAGCTATATTCGAATCAGTATGTAATAGGTAATATAAGTTATTGATTTGCGATTGAGAGGTCGCGAATTCGAATCCCATCCTTTGTTACTACCTACGTGAACTCATTCCTAATACAGTATGTATGTATCTTATGTGGGGGCCAGTCAGTGCAGACCGGCGACACTTCGACCTAGTGAGATCTTTTGTGTCGACACTCTCCCAATAACGACTGCCATAGATGTTCATGGCAGCCGGGACCGACGGCTTAACGTGCTCTCCGAGGCACGGAGCAGGCGATAATTGTCAATCAATACGCACATAATTTCGAAAAGTCATATAACTTCCGAAAGTCAGAGGTGCGCGACGTGGGTTCGAACCCAAGACCCTTCGCATTGCAGTCTGTTGGTCTCACCACTGAGCTATCGCTGCTCAATAATACAGTATATTACTTTAACTGGCTGCGTATAAAATAATACCAGTAACTTGTAAAAAAATTGCGTTTAATCTACAAGCATCTACAGGAATACAAACATGCTTTATAACTTTGTATGGTTATGTTTAGAATGCTTTCTGTTTTATGTAAACTAGCTATAGATAAATTATCTTTTGCAGTGCCCTCTGATTTGTTATGTAAAAGCCCGTTAAGTTTTAATCGACTATTATAAAATATTTAAGACCTAATGTGCATAATTATGTACAATTAATTTGCAAATATTTAATACTTTTTGCGAAGCAAGTATGTAAATTAAAAACGAGAATAAGGATAAAAATCATAAAGCAGGATTGGAACTCGCGATCTTGACTAGATCAGACGTACCAGTAGTAATTAAATTATTCAAAGACGTCTGTCAGAAATTGGAGTTTAACAAATAAAGTTGTTATCCGATTGATTTTATACATACCAAGAAGCAATTAATAATAATATATTTTTTAGTTCAATAGTATCAGAATTGGCTGCAAAATAAGTAAACAATATTCCTAGGTTATCAGGGATTCAGAAAAGGATTTCGAGTACCTTTCATACAGAAAAAAGTAACGTTCTCGAGGAAAAGAAGTTTATTTTCCAAATCTACACTAACGTGAGCGAAGTCGCGGGCGAAATCTAGTATTAAGTCGAATAATTTAGCCGTGACAGCGTCTCAAACAAATAAACTAACTCACTTTCGCATATATAGTACTAGATACGATTTTTATATATATTAAATACTCGACCGATCATCATAAATTTCGCATACACGTTGTCAGGGGTACAGAAGAGACATATTATGGTACTTTTCAACGAGAAAAAGTACTGCTCCCGAAGAAATAAAAAATTACATAACCTGTATGTACACGCAAGCGAAGCCACGGGCAAAATGTAGTATAAAATAATGGCGGTAAGTTGTCGTTTTATGTATACCTATGTCGGTTATGTCAGACACCGTGACCGCGGTGCATATTGTGGTCAAGACATTGACGCACGACAAACAACACGTGCCTACGCTATTGTAATGCACGTGTTATCTTCTTGACTTCTTTATCCCCGATGTTTATAACACATACATTTTTCGTAATTTCCTCAGCTATGATTTTAGGGCTCAATTATAAGTAGCGGACCCATTCTGCCGTACGCTAACTAAACTGACGTTGAGTGCTAACGAATGTATATAGTTCGTCTTTTTAGCTAGCACACTGCAGTATTGGCGTCGACCGGACATAGTTTCAGACTTCAAGCTGCTAATGATAATTTCTTGAGGGAAAAGCTTAGTATTAGGTGGGCCTATCGCCATATATTGGGCAGGTTTAGGACGGTACGCTTCCAGCGATCATTTCTCCCACGTACGTGCAAGCTCTGGAATGAACTGCCTGCTTCGGTGTTTCCCGAGCGCTATGATATGTCCCTCTTCAAACGAGGTTTAAAGAGAGTTCTTCTTTCACGGTAGGCAGCGGCTTTGCTGTGTCCTGACATTGCTGAAGTCCATGAGCAGCGGTTACCACTTTCCATCAGATGGACCACTTGCTCGTATGCCACTGAAGGCAATAAAAAAAAAAAAAAAATGTGACAAGTCGCCTTTTAGATTGTCTCCCGTGATAGTAATTCAGCCTGGAAGAATATAATGCTTCCTTGTTTGTACCGCGACGTAAACTGTCATAAGGTCCAATTCTTAAGACTGACAAATTAATAGTAATTTTTTTTAGAAAATCATCAGTAGCAAATCTATACTAATATTATAAAGCTGAAGGGTTAGTTTGTTTGTTTGTTTATTTGTTTGTGTGGTTGAACGCGCTAATCTGAGGAACTACTGGTTCGAATTGAAAATTCTTTCAGTGTTGGATAGTCCATGTATCGAGGAAGGCTATATGCTATATAACATCACGCTACGACCAATAGGAGCAGAGCATAAATAAAAAATGATGCAATAACGGGGCAATTTCTCTTATGTGAAGCAGACGAAGTTGCGCAAGTCAGCTAGTAATATACATATGTATATAATATGAGCCCTTTATTAAATTATCCCACGTTAGATTGCATGCATAAGTAAAGTAGTATTGGGACCCATAGGGCAGTGGCGTAGCGTTATAGGGGCGGCAGGGCGGTCCGACCCGGGCGGCACTTTTAGGGGGCGGCAAATTTTTACAATAAATAATAATAATATCTTGGTAAATATTTGAACTGTACAATACTAAATAATTATGACTGTTCATACCGAAAACTTTTTGAAGAATTATTGAAAATTAAAAGAGGGTGGCTGACACTCACGTTATATTTAATAGTTTACTATTCCTTGGAAAATTATAATATATAATAATAATATCAACCCTGTATTAAACTGTCCCATATTTACGCACAGGCCTCTTCTCAGTGTCCGCTGTCCACTGGCCCAATGTCGGTTGGCAAACTTCACATATCATCAAATAAAACCAAACAGAACACTTTACCCAACCGAAAAATTTAACCCGACACTTGCACAACACTCGCGTTTCCTTCATGAACATAATTATTCCTATCATAATTAGTATTATGTCCAGCAGTGGTCTGATTGATTGGACAATATCAAAATATGTTGTTGTACAGTGACCGTATTGACAGGAAGGTTAAAATTACATAATTTCACACATGTTTTAGGTAATCGGTGGTTATCGGTGTAAAAACTTGTTGATATTTACATAACGCAACCAGTGACCTTCAATTTAGTTAATGTGTCTTTTTTCCTTTTGTATAGGTATACAAAAGTAAAAAAGACAATACACAAAACGTTTTGTATGTGTTATTTGGCACTTGGGTAGCTGATTGACTTCGTGGCGCAGTGTGGAGCCGTCTGCTGAGCGTAAGGTCTTGGGTTCGACTCCCGATAAGTTCCAGCATGGTAGTTTTTTGTTTTTGGGTTTGACATTTTGTAAGTGCTATTAAGGACTTGTTGGGTACCTGACTGCCTCGTTGGCGTAGTGTGAATGCGTCTACTGCGTGTAAAGTGACGTCCATTAATTACGTGAGGCATTTTGGCTCAATCCGCTTCTCCAGCTCCCAATTACTCGTGAGATTTTTTAAAGATGTGTGACCAACACTTGACAAAATGTTGGTGTAAAACACCTATGCCGACGCCTTCAGCAACATAGGCGTGAATCTATATATGTATGTATAAATATAATTCACAATCATTAAAATTTGCTGTCACAGTACAATGAACTCTAGTGTGTAGTGATTAGGTACATATTTGGTTATGTATGCTTATTATAGACAAAAGGTATTGCAAGTATTACAGCCCGATCTAAATTGAACTTTATTTATATGGCTGGTCGCAGATTCAGCCATGTTCATTATTACTGCTCCGCTGTTGTGGCTCGTAGCGTGCTGTTATATAGCCTATGTTAGTTCTGGCTAAACTGATAAAGTAGCTTTCTGATAGTGAGAGAATGATTAAAATAGGTTCAATAGTTTTCGAGTTTATTCAATACAATTATGAACAAAAACCTTTCGTTTTTATAGAATTAATGTAGACTTGGTGTTTCCTGCAGTTTCTTATATAGAAGGTATCTTATATAGCCTATGTTACTTTTGGATACAGTAGCTTCCTAATGTTCGGGCACGCCACGATCGTGGCGGTAAGTCCCGTTTTTGAAGAGTGGCTGGAGAGGTGGCATGGCGCTTCATCGCTTCATCTTCCGGCTGACACATGTAATGACTGGCCACGGTTGTTTTGGCCAGTTCCTGTGTCGCATAGGTCGGCAGGCGACGCCCGGATGTCATCACTGCGGCGACTGCCGCGATGTTGTTCTGGATACGGCGCTGCACACTTTGGCGGATTGCCCCGCCTGGGCATCGCAGCGCCGTGAGTTGATCGCAGCTGTTGGTATGGTTGCCCTCTCGCTCCCGGCCGTGGTTCAATCTATGGTCCGGAGCGAGAGGTCGTGGAACGCCGTCGCCTCCTTCTGTGAGAAAGTCATGTCCATCAAGGAGGCGGCGCAGCAGGAGAGGGAGCGTTTAAATCCTCTCCTCAACCACAGAACCGGGCGCCGGAGGACGCGAGATGACCTCCAGCTACCCTGATGTTTGACCTTGGGATGGTGGGCTGCGTGAGTCTGCTTGCCACCCGATCAGCACCAGGTCTCTCGGACCTGGTGCTGACCGGGTGGCAGCGTGCGTGTTCCCACGCGCGCCTCTGAGTCGTGTTTTTGTTCACCCACAAGGGGACAGTAGAGGAAGTGTGTTATGTAGTGGCCTGCCGTTTCACACGGCGCGGCGGGCTGAAACCTCGGCGAGGTCGCGATTGCATGTGAAAACGATTCGCGTGGTCCCCGCCGTCTATGGTTATGTCGAGGAACACCGTGGTAGGTTTAGTCGGTATTACCGGGGTGTCTTTCTCCCGGTGAGCCAGATATAAAGTCAGCGTCCAACAAAAAACAAAAAAAAAAATTTAATAGTTTATTGATTAGGATTTCAAACAAAGAAATCTATTCTCTTTATAATATTAGATGATAGCATAGATATTTTCTGTAATTTTTACGCATACTGTCTCAATATGAAATTATGTATAACTAGATTTTGCTCGCGTCTTCGCTCGCGTTAATGTAGGTTATGTCAACAAATTTCCATCCCTCGGGAACAGTACTTTTTTCTAGATGAAAGGTACCCTATGCCCTTTCTGGTCCCCTGACAATGTGAATGCGAAAATTCATGATAGCTCGAGTAGTTAAGGTATAAAAACATAAGAAATAAATAAACAAACTCACATTCGCATCTATAATATTAGTTAGTATTATAAAGTTATGTTTGTTTGGTCACTTAAAAAAAAATTCACGCCTCTATTCCCTAAAAGGTAGACAGTGGCGCATAACACTTTTTAGTTCGCATTTAATAAGGCATATAATAAATAGCCCATTGCCAAACATAGTTATTGTTTTAGACAGACTCCGTGCTGCTGAGAATTTCTGACAGAAAAGCGTAATAGCACTTTGCTGACGCGAGAATCGAGCCCGAAACATTAGCACAGCAATCGTGTTCACTACCGCTGCGCCACGTTATTCATCATTAGTAAAAGCGACACAGGAATAATTCTGTCTAAGCGTTTTCGTTAACCTGTCAACTGTTGGAATGCCAGACATCATTGAAAACCTATTGTATCTGGCCGCCGGTATTGCCGCCCTTCGTTAATAGGTTAAAAAACTAACAAAGATATTACAATTTTATTTATTTTTAACAGATCAACAATGAATACGAAAAGCAACAGACTGCTTTTCGGGTCCCACTCGGACACATCAGTTATAAATATAAAGAACATGGTAAGAACTGCACGGTTGTGAGACATAAATGTGCGTTTAACCCCGCTCTTTCAAAGTCATGTCTTCCAGCTAAATGTTCTGCTACCATTCGAAATTCAAAATGTGTATATAATATTAAGAACATGGTAAGGCCTGCACTGCTGTGAAACATCAATATGCGTTTAACCCCGCTCTTTCAAAGTCATGTTTTCTAGCTAAATGTTCTGCTACCGTTCGAAATTCAAAATTATATATAATATATAGAACATACTAAGAACTGCACGGTTGTGAGACATAAATGTGCGTTTAACCCCGCTCTTTCAAAGTCATGTCTTCCAGCTAAATGTTCTGCTACCATTCGAAATTCAAAATGTGTATATAATATTAAGAACATGGTAAGGCCTGCACTGTTGTGAAACATCAATGTGCGTTTAACCCCGCTCTTTCAAATTCATGTCTTCCAGCTAAATGTTCTGCTACCGTTCGAAATTCAAAATTATATATAATATATAGAACATACTAAGAACTGCACGGTTGTGGAACATCAATGTGCGTTTAACCCCGCTCTTTTAAAGTGATGTCTTCGAGTTAAATGTTCTGCTACCGTTCGAAATTAAAAATTTGTATATAATATTAAGAACATGGTAAGACCTGCACTGTTGTGAAACATCAATGTGCGTTTAACCCGCTCTTTCAAAGTCATATCTTCCAGCTAAATGTTCTGCAACCGTTCGAAATTCAAAATTATATATAATATATAGAATATGATAAGAATTGCACGATTGTGAAACATCAATCTGAGGTTAACCTTTTTCTGAGTTCAGCTAAATGTTTGAAATTCAAACTTATTATAGACTGGAGTTGGCAACTGTCAATACGTCAAGCATATTTCGCGCCGGTGTTTTAGGAGGTGAGGTGTACAAACAATACGTTCACACTAATATAATGTTTGTCTTTGTCATTTAGATCACACATAAATACACACACACCCATACGCGATATTTCCAGCTGACTTGAAATTTGCTCACATTTACCCGTGGTTTTGCTCCCGTTAATCTTGGTTTGGTCAATAAATTTCTATTCCAACTTCCCCGGAACAGTATTTTCTTTTTAGATAAATGTTACTGTATCTCCTTTTCTGTACCCCTGACCTTATATGTGAAATTTCATGATGTCCGGTGGAGTAGTTAATGCGTAAAAGCCTATAATAAACAAACAAACTCACATCCGCATCATAATATTAGGATATACAAACACACACACATACGCGATGTTTTAAACTGACAATAAACTCACACTAACGCACAATATTTCTTTGTCATTCCAAAGAAACGTATACACATAACATATATTTTGTAGATGCTATATCTAAGTTTAATGTCTTCGTGTGAAAATTTACTGACAGAAAAATCTAAGAACACTGCCCGACTCGGGAATCGAACACAAGACCTCATACACATGATAGATTTTTTTGATTTGTTCCGCATTTGCCCCCACGTTATGACCCACGTTCCAAAAGTTCCACATTCGCCCCTCTTTTTAAATTATTCCTTTTCCGTCCTACATTTTAGTGCAAAACAAAACATGGTTAAAAATTACTTTTAAATATTTAGTTTTCGAGCTCATAAAGTCATGCAATCATAAACCCAAAGTTTTATCAAGAGATCAACGAGGTATTATAAAATATTTTTTGGCTGACGGTACAATTAAAATGGAAATGGCATAGAAAAAAAACAGTGACAGAAAAGGAATATACTTTGGGACGAAATAGGAATTAGATTAAGAAATTAATATTTATTTAAAATTAGAGGCATAAAAGGAACAATTTATGGGACGAAAGCATATTATACATTTGGGACGAAACATGAGGGACGAATGCGGAACAAACCATTATTTTAATTTATTTATTTATTTACACAATACAAATATTATTACAACATACTGTTCCTAAACGATGGCTGAAAGAAGTATGCTTGCACAGACGTGTCTATCTCCAGTCTATAATTTCTGTCAGTTCTACTCGATTGCATGTGAAACTGCTTATACTATTGTCTGTCTCTATGTATTATAATTACATCGAATAATCGTTATATCTTAAACTAGCTGACCCGCGCAACTTCGTCTGCTTCACATAAGAGAATTTTCTTCGTTGTTGCAACATTTTTCATTGATGCTCCGGCTCTTATTGGTTGTAGCGTGATGTTAAATGAGCTATCCAACACTAAAATAATTTTCCAAAAAGTCAGTCAACCCTCTAATATCCTGACACTGGTCTAGCCTGAGGGTATCGTTAGCCTTCGGGTTGCGGAGGTCAGGTGGCAGCCGCTCCGTCTAAAAACTGATATCCAGTCAAATCCGGTTAGACCAGAAAAGCCGACCCCAAGTGACTTGGGAATAATAAAGGCTAAGAGAGAAGAAGAGTTAGAAATATGTAATACGAAATAAATATGTACATGTTTACATATGGCTCATTAGGAGGTCAGTTCAGTATATACCAGGACAGGGATTAGGCGCTGGTTTTCAACTAAACCTTTTTATCCCATCTTTAATAGATTTTATGTAGAGTTTGCAAAGGGCGATTAATATCCCTGATATTACTTACTTATCGTGACGATGGCAACACATTTTATATAATTTTGGACCAGTTTTCGGCAACGCGGATTGCATTTGGTTTAGCCTGATACAGGTCAACCAGTGTGCACAATTCTGGGCTCACGGGGCACGACAACAGATGACCTATTGTCTGTGGTGATACGCCGCAGTCACATGCATTCGCACTTGTGTCTATATAACCCCACCTTGACAGATTGTCTTTACATCGGCCAACCTGGCTACGCAACCTGTTGAGTGCCTTCCAGGTTGGCCAAGGCAGTTTGCCTCCGGTAACATTTCCGCCGGTGTGATAAAGGTAGGCAGTGAGGATTGGCAGGTTAACCCTGACATTGCAAGCAATCGTTGGGAACCGTTTACCATGATGTGCCCGAAATCTTTGCATATTATTAAACGACTTCAAAAAAGGAGGCATTCTCAATTTTCAATTCGTCTGTATGTTTTTTTGTATGTTTGCTACGCTATTGCTTCGCCAATAATGAATTGATTTTAATGATTCTAATTTGTTTGAAAGAAAAAAGAAAGTTTGGTAGGCCATACTGAAATGGTCGTATTCAAATTTAGTCGAAATTTTAATAGGATCATTTTATTGGTACCTTGATAACGCTTTGGTTTTTGTGAATCCCTTCGGCAAGTACTGATGAGTTTTTTTGAGAACAAAGTCTTGAAATCGGTGTTATTTTCTAAAATGAATTTTATACTACAAATGTATTTATTAGTCAAATATTTTTTTATAATCTACTAACATCGATTACGATATAAATAATGTCAAAAATCGTTAACCCTCATTCAAATCAAATCAAACCTTGATAATGATCCTTCAATTTAATTATATAATACATTTGAAGTGCCGATACAACAAAAACATATTCAATAAGATTTTCCTCAATTAATAAAAAATACATTTATTGACGTTTCGACAAAGACACACCTTTTAACCTTGAGAACGAACATTATGAGTTACTAAGTTTTGCCCGCAGCTTCGTTCGCGTAAATGTAAGTTAGTTAAGGTTTACGACCGTTTAAGACCGAAGGTGTCGCGGTGAATGCTAGCGCGAATCCCGTGGCACCGACATTGGGTACTGGAGGAACGTCGTCAGAGGTTTAGTGGGTATGAGGCCGGCTTCTCTGGCTCGAGTCCCACACACCCGCGCCCTGCCCGGGCGCGGACGGTGCGTAAATGCATTCCCGTGAAGTTAAAAAAAAAAAAGTAACAGTACTTTATGCCGTCGCCTTTTGTGAGGAAGTAATTTCCATCAAGGAGGCGGCGGAGCGGGAGAGGGAGCGCTTAAACCCTCTCCCCAATCGCAGAACCGGGTGCCGGAGGGCACGAGATGACCTCCAGCCACCCTGAGGTTTGACCTGGGAGTGGTGGGCTGCGTGGGCCTGCTCGCCACCCGATCAGCACCAGGTCCGAGAGGCAGCGTGCGTGTTCCCACGCGCGCCTCTGAGTCGTGTTTTTGTTCCCCCACAATGGGGACAGTAGAGGAAGTGTCTCATGTAGTGGCCTACCGTTTCACACGGCGGGCCGAAACCTCGGCGGGGTCGCGATTGCATGTGAAAGCGATTCGCGCGGCCCCGCCGTCTATGGTTATGTCGAGGAACACCGTGGTAGGTTTAGTCGGTATTACCGGGGTATCTCTCCCCCGGCGAGCCCGACATAACCGTCGCCCCGCGGAGAGGAACGCGTCAATGCATACCCCCACGTAAAAAAAAAAAAAAGTCACAATACTTTATACTGGATGAACGGTATCCTATGTCCTTTTCTGTTCCCCTGACAGCGTGTGTGCTACATTTCATGATGGTCGGTCAAGTAGTTAAGGCGTGAAAACGTAACAAACAAACAAACAAACATTCGCATTTATAATATTAGTTAGGATTATATATAAGTAAGAATACTATCGATTCATGATTAATGTTAATAACTCGCTTTGGGAAACTGGTAAAGTCCAGCTTCGCAAACCGAGATATTCTGTTGGGTATACCATTAAAATTTATGTGACATACCCAATTGTGACTGCACGAATGACGTTATGTTTTAAATGGTCGCCTCGTCGTTGCCATTGCGCCGGGTCTTGTGCGTTTGATTCTCACACGAGATAAAAATGTGTGTGATCCACAAATAGTTGTTCCGAGTCTGGGTGTTCTCACCCAGACTCGGAACAGCAACACAACGGACACAAAGAATTGTGTCCGTTGTTTAAATGTTTGTAAAGTCTCTCGACACGGAATCTATTCCTTGCCTTTTTAATTAAAAAAATATATATCCTTATTTATATGTAATAAAGAAAACAAAGTAGCGAGCTTAGGAATATCGTCAATGAAAGAGTTTAGTTAAGTAAATAATAATTTGTTTGAAAAAGGTAAAAAATAACCTGTAGAGCCTTGGCGAAATCTAAATGAAATGTGATTATAAATATTAATAACGATCAAACTTAAAATTTACATCAATGGTCGAGTTTTGACCACTAGGCGACCGCTAGTTCACATTAATAAGTGTAATTTTGACGTTCATAAGTGTTACTTTGTGACCTATATGAATAAACAAATCTATGATTTTTGAAGAAAATAAATTCGAATATTCCAAAATAGTATAATTCTGCGTCCGTATATTGATCGATTTGTTGATGCGGTATTCAAATTGTAATCAATACGGTTTTAGGAGTGACGTGATATGGAGCGAGCCTATTGCCATATACCGGGTACAGATTCAGACTTCAAGCAATAAATTGTTCACTCATTCATTCATTCAAGTTGCTACTAAAAGTTTCTTATAAGAAACCACAATAGCATTCTACCAATCCTGATGAAAGAGCAACAAATATCAACAAATAATAACAATTCATTAAGACTGCGCCGAGCGAAATGTGCCAAAACAGGCGGTCACAGTTAAGTGAATAAAATCAACACTTTTTGTTTAATACAAATATAAAAGATACATTTACCATAACAATGAATGTGTTTACAATTACTCCGTGTAAAAAACATAAAATAATTAATATTTTCGCCTACAAAATTACGTAAATTTGCACGACAAATGCAAGAACGTAAGCTCCTGTTACGTGATTTTTAGATTATAACAGTAAACATCTATCCTATTTTACAGCTTAAACGAAACATAAATAGTTAAATTACAATTTGTCCGTTCCAAATATTTAAGTAATTTGTTGACAATAAAGATACATATTTATCAAAAAAATCACTTCAAAACCTCATACAATTTTACTATGGCGGCCGCGCGCCGATTTGAATATGCGCCGTACGAGCTCTGTCATTATCTGTCTTACGCTCGGCGCAGTCTTAATGTTTTGATAATAATATGCTTAAAGATTCGAAACCTACGTTTCTAATATAGTGCTTCTAGGCAAGCGAACTCCATCGTCGACTGCATCTTCACTTAAAATCAGGTGAGATCGCAGTCAAACGCAAGCCTACAGAGTATAAAAAAAATTAAACAGATCATAATATTATACTGTACAAATCTTACTAATATTATAAATGTGAATATTTATGAGGATGTATGGATGTGTGTTACTCTTTCACGCAAAAACTACTTAACACAGTCAGCGCCAGTGTGTACTTAAGTATACACCAAGGGTTATCTTGTCACAGGCCAGTGTATACTTAAGTATACACTGCACTATATCAACTTTGCGGGCAAGTATGTACTTCAGAATGCGTTTAAAAGCGTAAGTAAGCTCCAGGGCCAGCGCTTTTAAACGCCATACTCATGTGTATGAAACGGTGTATTCTGAAGAACACTGGCCCGCGAAGATGATACAGTGCAGTGTATAGTTAAGTATACACTGGCCTGTGACAAGATAACCCTTGGTGTATACTTAAGTACACACTGGCGCTGACTGTGTTAAGGGGACACCGCGAAAATTATCGTTTAGAATAGCTCCGACCATATCCGCCCCAATGACAATCATTGTGTATCAATCCTTAAATAGCGGTCATAAGGTCTAAAATTGCGATGCGCCCGCAATGATCGAGAACGCTTAGAAATTGTTAAAAAAACCTTAAAATATTATTTAGAAATGATTGGTTTTAGTTATGGAAATAATGAGCTAGCAAATCACTAATATTGATGTTACGAATATATTTGTGTAATTGCTAAGCATAATGATAGTGTAACTTCCTTGTAATTTCAAAAATAGTAATTTTTCAGAGGTGATCTCGAAAATAATTATGATCGAGCCAAAATTACAATATCGTGTTTTTGAGCTAGGAAATTCTAGTAAAAGACATCAATTTACCTATATCAAAATTCTAGATTAATTGGTCTTCTCATAGTCCTATACTATTCGATGAAAGTTAGTGCATTTTTCCAGTGTGTCCTCTTAACTGATTGCGATGAAACTTGGTATGTAGACAGCTGGAGACCTGGATTAACACATAGGCTGCTTTCTATTCACGGTAACAGTATTAACACGAGTGAAACCGCGGGGCGTATTTAGCTAATAACATTTTGTTATCGAAACTTAACTAATTAATCATATTTTGCAATGTGTTGTTGGTGTGCCTTAAATCAATAGTCTATCGCTTCTAAAGCTAGCAGTAGTATAAATAAATTACATTACATATGTACAATGTACACACAATTTTATATATATAGGTACATGTGCACGGAGATTGATCCAGAAACCGCGGCAGAGACTAAATAAATGTATTTCAGTACGTTTGTTTGTAAACAGATTCACTGCTGCGGGTTTGCGCGCAGTATTTTTACATCTTAAGGTCATCGACAGATATATCCGCATCAAACCGTGCGAATTCTCGATGACTAGTTACATTATTATTATTTTTGCAAGGTACATTAGGGCGTGATACCTTGTCGTTTCTCTAAAGTCCGACTGATATTATAAATGTAAATATGAGTTCGTTTGTTACGCTTTCACGCCTTAATTACTTGATCGATCATCATCAAATTTCGCAGACCCCGTGTTTGCTAAATTCCATGATGTTCAGTCAAGTAGTTAAGAGGTACAGATGGTACCCTATGGTTGAAAGGTACCCTATATCTCTTATAGGGTACCTTTCAAGAACAAAAAAGTACTGTTCTCGAAGGAATAGAAAAATTCACAATATACACTCGCGTGCAAGTAAATCGACTCAAGTCTCAAGAGCGCATAAAAAGTGATATAACTAAAAAATTACTTATTTTACCTCTATATAATGTTTTACATAATTAAAGCCTAGTAATTAGGCTTTCAAATGGTAGCATAATATCAGTAATTTAAATAAACACTTGTACTTAGAATGCAACTGAACGCAACCTCCCGTAAACTGCTCTGCGCTCTATACACAACTTGCGCGACACAACCCCCTATAAAAACCCTCTGTAATCGTTTTTTCTTATCAGTCGCTCATTAGACGTTGACCTGAACACATCTTTGCAAATTAAAGCCGTCATTTGAAGAAAATTATGGATACAACACCTGAAGAAGCCGCTCAAGTCGTTGCCCTATTGCAAGAAGGGTTGAACCAGCGAGAAGTCGCTCGTCGTTTGAATATGAGTCAGTCCGCTGTCTCGAGAGTATATAGAAGGTTTCAAGAGACTGGTGCCTTCACTCGGAGGCCTAATACCAGCCGACGCCGGTGCACCTCGGAGCGTGACGACCGGTTTTTGGTCTCGACCTCTCTCCGAAATCGACACCTTACCGACGTAGATGTGCAGCAGGAGCTACGTCAAGTTCGCGGGGTGACTGTCAGTCAGTGGACAGTTAGAAGAAGGTTGAAAGAAGCTAACCTTACTCCGAAAAGACCCGCTACAGGCCCGAAGTTGACCACAGCTCATCGTCAAGCACGCCTTCACTTTGCTCGAGAGCATTTGGATTGGAGCATAGAGCAATGGCAGTCAGTCCTGTTCACAGATGAGACGAGGATGTGTCTCCATGGCAGCGACAGGAGAGGTCGGGTATACCGTCGTCCCGGTGAACGGTTTTCACAGTGCTGCTTTGTGGAAACCGTTGCATATGGTGGCGGATCTTGCATGATGTGGGCCGGAATTTCCTTAGAAGGCAAAACGGAGCTTGTTTTCGTTCCTGGGGGAGGCCGGGGAGGAGGTCTGACCAGTGATCGTTACATTGAAAATGTTCTACTGGATCAAGTTGTCCCTTATCAAGGCTTTATTGGGGAAAATTTCATCTTGATGCATGACAATGCCCGATGTCACACTGCTCGGGCCACACGTGATTTCCTGAACGAAGTTGGAATTCACACTATGCATTGGCCAGCGCTCAGCCCCGATTTAAATCCCATTGAGCACATATGGGACGAGCTCAAAAGGAAAGTTAGAGCGAGGAATCCAGCTCCGACAAACATCAATGAGCTCAAGACTGCGTTGGTAGAAGAGTGGGGTCGAATACCACAATCATCCATTAAAAAGTTGATAAGGTCGATGAAGAATCGCATGAGAGCAGTGATCAGAGCTAGAGGAGGAAATACCAAATATTGACACGAATAAATTTTTTATCTTACGCACATTTTGTTTCATTTAAACACAATAACCCCATACTGTGAAATTGTATGAATTTTCAACATTTTTTACATTATCATTGGCATTAACCTTTTTTACTAAACTACTGAATCGATTTTCATGCAACTTACACCATTTTAAAGCTCAATTACTAGGCTTTAATTATGTAAAACATTATATAGAGGTATAATAAGGCATTTTTAAGTTATATCACTTTTTATGCGCACTTGAGGCTTGAGTCGATTTACTTGCACGCGAGTGTAGATTAACGCGAGTGAACCCGCGGTCAAAAACTATAATTATATTCAGTGTTTACATTGAAAAGAACATTCATTACAATATGAATAAAGTGTTGTACATGCATAATCCAGTTTTGCAAATCAAATACACATATTATAAAACAAAATCCCCCGCCTCGTATGTAGGTACGCAATAAACTCAAAAACTACTGAACGGATTTTCATGCAGATTTTACCAATAGACAGAATGATTCGAGGAAGGTTTAGGTGTATAATTTGTTAAGGTTTTGTTCTACGTGCAAATCCGGGACGGGTCGCTAGTTACATATAAATAGTAAAGAAACTCGTGTGTTTTGTAATCAAATCAATTAAAGTTTGCCTTGTATCATATTATACTATATTAAATAAAACTTAGATTTAGCAAATTTGAAATAGTGCTCAACAAAAATTATTTGAATTGTTTGCGTGACTAACGAAGGCGTAGGTACTACTCCGGGGTGGGTCGCTACTTATAAATATACTTTATACCCCAGAAAAATGTATTTAGCGTTCGTATCGGTTTTGGGATCGATATCCATCATCTGTTTTACTTGTACTTACTTTACATAATCGTACATACATATTATGTACCTATGTATATAGAGTTATAGCTGTAGGTATAATTTCGACTGCCGCGCTTATTCTCAGATACTAAATTGTTGGGAAGAGAGGAATCCGCCACACATCCTCAGACTGCCCACCCCTACTATTGCAATAGAAAAACAGTGACAATACAGAACTCCTCTGGGTAGGGACAGCCGCATCGTGGGCCCCGGACGTACTCCGACTTGCAGTATTCCGCTTCGAACACAAAATATATGTACATACGTCGACACGTGTTTCGCCTCAGCGAGTGGTATATTCACGACCGTTTGGCAACGAATGGGGCTATGTTTAAACCCTGTGTCGCAGGGGACTTAACAACGGACACAAATAATATTCAGATTCTAAACAATTATTTGTGAACCACAATATTTTTGTGCCGTGATTGATTCGAAATAACATTTCTTGGTGCGTGGCAAGGTTCTCTCTGAAACCACTTCGCCATAGTTTTGAGGGAAGGGAGTCATAGGTCATAGGTCTCATGCCGTTCACCTTAAAACCATGCCCGACTGTGGTTCACGTAACTAAAATCGTGGGCAAAAATACCAAAAATACGTAATCACATTAAATACTAGATTTTACCCACGACTTTGCATAAATGAAGCTTAGGTTAGATTAGGTTATGTCAGTTACAGTACTTTTTTTTTACTACGCCCGTTGACAACAGGTTAGCCACTGACCACACGAAAAGAAGAACAAGTACTTTTTCTGGATGAAAGTTACCCTACGTCCTTGTCTGTTCTCCTGACCATCACATACCACGTGTATACAAAATTTCATGATCGGTCGAGTAGTTAAGGCGTGAAAGCGTAACTAACAAACAATCAAACAAACAAACTCACATTCGCATTTATAATATTAGTTAGGATTGTATCAGCCCAGCATATAAACTATCCAACTGTTGTACACGGGCCTCTTCTCAGTGTGTGAAGGGTTACGCGTCATAGTCTGTCAACTTGTTTCAGTACGGATTGCCATTGTCACATATATTTGATAACATTATGCAAAACTCTCAGACATGAAAGGTTCCTTACGATGTTCTCTTTCACCGTTAAAGCGAGCCATAATTACCTATTGAATACGCACCTAACTTCGAAAAGTCAGAGGTGCGTGCCTTGGAATCTTCTTCACTTCACTCACTCATCACTTGTCTATCGCTGCTATGAGACCACCTTTTCCTTCCTTTTTTAATGCCCAATTAAGGTGTTCCCCAGGTGGATATTAAAAAGAAAATGTAGACCTACGTCGCGAAATGACGGCATGACTGCTACGCCATCAGTCCACCTAATGCTACACGCAATTCAGACGTGACACAAGTATTATTCTAGAATTGATGATACAAAGTCCAAATCGAAAATGGCTAATATTAAAGACAAAACACGGAGATGTCCCAGTACTGCCGGCAACTGGAACAGTGCCAAATGTTTAGCTGCCAAATATACTAACTTATATACCGCGGCGTTTGATGCATGTTGTAAGCTGTAGTGGATTTACCGCTAATAATTTGTTGGAGAGTTTTGTCATAGGAAAACAGAATTGCCTTTTGTGTTTTTCTAAATCCTTAACTGTAGTCTTGGATCCCTTGCACTCATGTTTAATTGTTGAATGTGTCCAAACTTTAAAGTCACTGTTGCTGCAGCCATTTTGAAGAGACAGCAACTGTTTTTAGACACATGTGGTTTCTGACAGTGATGCTTCTCGATACCTGTCTGGATTAAGCCAAAGCAAATGCAATAGGATGGACGTATTTTGCTCGCTAGTGCTAGTATCGTCATAAGCCTGGATCCATTAGACCCACCACTGTAAAATGTCCAGGGGTCCTCCACTAAAGAAGCGTCACTATTTTTCACCACTACAGTTAAGTATTACAAAAGACAACTCCCTAAACAATAGCAGCAGTAGGAAAATGGATAAGGCATGCGATTGAGAAACTGACGTGAACCCACTCATAACTCAAGCATATTAGCTTAGCTGGAGAGGTTAATAAGAATACTTGTAATGTGCAACAGAAAAAGCAAGAACCCTTTGAAAATAAAGAAGTGTACTCACCCATAACTTTTTTGGGCAGTACCGTGCTCTTATCTTTCTTCTCATCCTCGCCGCGTCTCATCATCTACCCTCTCCCGTGCCACTCCCACTTCACCGCTTCCATCCCTACCGCTTCTCCAGATACATGCCGAGCCAAGGGTATCGCAAGGGACTTCATGAACATACAATCCAATAAACTTACGCAAAAAACAATAATTTGCTGATCACGATACTATTTTTTTCAATGTGGGATTTAGATCCCAAATACACCAGACCGATCGCTTGCCAGCTGCACGATTCGTGAAGTCAAACGTTTCACTATGAATAAGTTAGTCAATTCGGCTTATTCATGTAACAGCGGCGGAAACTTGACACTCAGATCGATGATGTTCAGGATTAACAAATATAATTTATATCCCAGTATACGTTCCCGTCGGATTAGGGTGACGCCGCAGGCAGAAGCTAGTCTATACTAATATTATAAAGCTGAAGAGTTTGTTTGTTTGTTTGGTTGAACACGCTAATCTCAGAACTACTGGTTCGAAGTGAAAAGTTATTTTAGTGTTGGATAGACTATTTATCGAGGAAGGCTATAGGCTATATAACATGACGCTACGACCCACGGGGGCGGCGCAGTAACGATAAATGCGGGTGAAACCGCGAGCACATCTAGTTATTAATATTATGAATTTGAGAGTAACTTTGTCTGTCTGTCACCTTTCATCCAGAAAAACGTACTGTTCTCAAACAAAGCTGCGGGCAAAAGCTAGTAAAATATGTTTCGTGTACAATTTGGCTCCGGTACGATTTTATCTATACTAATATTATAAAGAGGAAAGATTAGATTTTTTGTTTGTTTGTAAGGATTTATTGAAATTAAACTACTGTATACGGATTTTATCGCGTTGTTTATTTGACACTTTTTTACATAATTTAGAAACTACAACTATTAATTTTACTAATTTTTAAGCTAATTAAATTATTAAAACTATTTATATTTAAGTTTACACTTTCCCCGACGTTTCGTTTGCTTTTCAGCAGCCATGGTCACGGGGAGACTAAGATGGTAGTTGTCTCAATGTTCCAGTGTAGATATTTCAAAGTACCCGAACATAATTTAATCATTGGTGTTTCTATGAAAAAAAAAAAAGAGCCTACTTCAAAACCTATATAAACAGACATATAAAAAATCCTAAGAAACTATGGCACAACTTAAAATCAACCATCAATATTAATAAAAAAATAATTCATGACTTGCCTTATGCACTTGACAACCCTGAAGACCTCAATAAGCACTTTTTAGATATCCCAGGTAATAATACAGTTTCTCTATCAGATCTGGTATACTTTGAAACCAATAGGTATCACACGGACAGCTTTGGTTTAGAGCCAGTTAGTGAACAAGCAGTCAGCTCACATATCAACAGTCTAAAAACAAATGCTATGGGTATTGACAATATTTCATTAGAAATGTTGATGATGACACTCCCTCATACTCTGCCATACATAACAGCAATCATCAACAAATCTATAACTTCTTCTACCTTCCCAGATGTATGGAAAACGGCAATAGTCAAACCTATACCCAAAATTTCTAATCCAACTGTTGCCAAAGATCTTAGGCCTATCAGCTTGCTTCCTTGTTTGTCAAAAATACTGGAAAGGGTGGTCAGTAACCAGTTGAGGAAGTATCTTGAAAAATATAACATAATACCTCAAAGACAGTCTGGGTTGAGAAAAGGACATAGCACTACTACCACTCTACTCGATGTTACAGATGATGTTTTGAAGGCTAAGGACAAGGGTATGGCTACTCTACTAACTCTGCTTGATTTCTCCCGAGCATTTGAAACTATAAATATTTCTCTCCTTCTTTCTAAACTTTCCTATTATGGATGTGACTCGGCAACAGTAAAATGGTTTCATAGTTATCTAACTGATAGATCTCAATTTGTCCAACTGGATAATGCCAGAGATGGTAACAAGGCGAATTCTTCTTGCTGTCAGGTAACCCGGGGCGTCCCTCAGGGATCAGTTCTCGGGCCTCTTCTCTTTTTATTGTACAGCGCCGATGTTACCAACCATATACAGCATGTCCAATATCATATGTATGCCGATGACCTCCAACTATATATTTAATTTAATCCCAATGACTGCCACAATTCTGTAAATAAAATGAATGTAGATTTGAATGGGATATCTAATTGGGCCAAAAAGAATTCACTTGTACTTAACCCCTCGAAATCAAAATTTTTGATATTAGGCTCAAGGCAACATATTAGAAAGACACAGAATTTAAACCCTATGGTCATGGTAGATGGTTGCCCCATAGAACAAGTTACTGAGGCTCGAAACTTGGGTTTGGTTATCGATGGCGAACTGCATTTTGAGACGCATGTACTCCAAGCGGTAAAAAACTGTTTCTACCGTCTCAAGTTGCTATACCAAATCCGCCGACACCTGAGTATTGATGTGCGGCTACAACTTTGTGAGGCTCTCATATTATCCAAATTTAATTATACGGATGCTGTGTTTGGCCCATGTATTTTGAAAAGAACTGAGAAAGTGATACAGCGTGTACAGAACGCATGTGCTCGCTTTTGTTATAATATTCCACCTCGCATGCATGTCACTCCATTTTTAAACAGTGGAAATCTGATGAAGATGGCTGCCCGCAGACACCTTCATTTGGCGACATTGCTGTTTGGTATTGTTCAATACAAAAAACCAGTTTACCTCTATGATAAGCTAAAGTGGTCACGTGATATTAATCACTACAGCACACGGGCGGCGTCTCATCTCTTGGTCACTGCAAGTCACAGAACCACGGCTTTCAGGGGTAGTTTCAAATACGCAGCGACGCAATGTTGGAATAACCTTCCGCCGCCAATACGAGATCTAAAATCATTGCGTTCATTTCGTAACAATTTAAAACAATATTTAATAAATAAACAAAAATCTGTTCCATAAATTTAATATGTACTTACATGAAGTGCAATACGCCACTATTTGTTGTTGTATTATTTCGATATTATTTAGTTTTAATTTGCGCATGCGCATCTTTCTCAATTTTGTAAGGAACCATGTGTACTTTTGTATCGTATTAGTATATTCTTTACTCTGTAATTGTGTACTATTAGGTCATTATAACGCAAGCCGCTTGCAATGTTGATAATTTTAATTATTATGTCTATCGTGGTAACTGTTGACGTTGTTGACATTGACAGATGTCAGTCTGGCATGTATGCTGCGTTCGTAAACCTCGTTTTACAAGATGCGGTAATAAATATTTATAATTATTATCTATATATTATTATTATTTATTCTGTATTTGCATGTTGTTGTTATATTATATTTAAAATTATAATATTATTAGGTATATTTATATATAATTTATAATGTAATCATATAATTTTAAGAAATTTTAATCTTAAGGCTTTTATTTTATGTTAGGCCTGCGAGAATACCAGCGTTGCAGTTAAACTGCAACAATAGCTGACGCAGATGCCTATTTTACCACCTCTATTTAAATAATTTAATTGTTTGTGTACTATATGTTTATGTTGGTAAATAAACTTTTTCATTTCATTTCATTTCATTTCTATTTACGCAGAATGAGCTCAGAGTATCATGAAGTCTAGCTGTGGTTTGCTTCTTCTTGGGTTTGATTATTTGTATTACTGGATCCGTATATAGTAGTTTAATTTCAATGAATAACATTCGCGTAAACAGAAGACTTATCTTATCTTTATGTAAGATATATACAGAAAGACCCTTTACACTCCTTACCATAATGGCGTATACTTCCACTTATATTATACTTACTTTAATTTCTCTAGACAGTATTTTAGTCACGGCGGCCAATCTTAACAGGAGATATAATAGTGCACAAGTGTGTGCGCAAACAAAAATGCACTTTCTGTTCCCAAACTCTCATGGTCCGATGGGATGGTAATCCGACACGACCGGAGAGCGATCAGGCGCAGGACCAACGGCTTTACCTGGTTTCCAGGGCATGGGGGTGTTTTATACCGTCAATTTCCTAAATCCGGGCTGCTATTGAGATTTCTTAACAGAAAATAACCCAATAACTTTTTGTTGGCCCGACCCGGGATTCGAACCCGAGACCTCATGCATAGCAGTCGCATTTACTACCGCTGCGCCACGGAGGCAAATTATTATACTTAAGTAGGTATAAATAAAGATTTATCAAATTGTATGAACCCTTGGTATTAATAAAGATTTATGTAATTGTATGGACCCTTGACATTAACAGATCAAAGGGCAGGAGAAGTGGACAAGTTCTACAGAGTAATATGTTACCTTGTTTATAAATAAATTAACATAAAAAACAATGTAGTTGACCTACAGTCTGCCTTGGTGGCACAGTGGTGGTGTGTTCGATTGCTGTGCTTGAGATCTCGTGTTTGAATTCCGGGGTAGCACGGAGTCTGAAACTGTGTGCGGCAGAGGTCAAAAGACTCACTTTCTATTAAAAATTAAAACCATAGGTGAAGAAATTTAGATAAAGTTAGGGTTGCCAACCGCATTTCATAATAAAGTTTTGTATGTTATTTTGGGTAAACGTACTTTATACTTTATTAGGTAAATAAAGTACGTGATGATACTTTATTTCACCTATGTCGACCTTTTACAGGTTGTATTTAATTGTTTACTTAAAGCAGCGCTATAGAGATTTCCTAAATTGTATAAAAACTGTTGTTTATCCAGCTTAATATAGACATATATCGTAAAGATCCGATTAACACGTTCCTTGATAATAAATATTTGTTAGATGTTACTAGCATCAATAAAAATATGGTACTTAACAAAAAATCAGGTTTATTAAATAGTACTTTATTTTCGGAGCTTGTACGTTCAAAAGAAAGATGGCAACCCTAGATAAGATACACCTTTGCCTTCCTCCTCGGTAATACAGATTATGCAGACGTGAGAATATGTGTCACTTTTTCTATTATGCGTCCCTCCATTAAAATAATAATATAAAAATCACAATTACACTTACAAATACACTTACAATTACACTTACAAATAATATTGGTATTTCATAAATAATAAACAAAGTAAGTGTTTTTGTTGAACTCTGGTACCCAATGTAAGATCTAACTTGAGTTATGGGTACCAGCGCTCTATGGCATATTACAATATCAAAGGTATGTCAGTGTGCATATATGTATGTATATGTGTTTGTGTGTGTGTGGTGTGTGTGTGTGTGGGTGTATGCGGTGTGTGTATGTTGTGAAGTGTTGAACGTGTGCATATCAGTACATAAGAATATAATCTTTAATTTTTAAGAAACTTAGTTAATAAACTTTCTGTTTCATAATAATACTCTCAGAATCGTTCAAAACTTTGCTGAATTTTGATAAAGATTTTATTTTCATTATTATATAATTTATACTAGAGATGCCACGAATATGCGGCAACCATTCGGTATTCGGCTATTCGGCAATTTTCACTATTCGGTATTATTATAATTATATTCTGCGCTTCGGCCAAGGGCCTCGCTTTTGGTATTCGGCAAAATCACAATTTGTGGCATCTTTAATTGACACCGTATTTCCTCTAACTCGTATGGTTTGGCTATCTATCTTGACTGTTTACCTGTAATATTGGAAAGTAAAATAATCAATTATCCCATTAATATTATTCACGTAAAAGTTTTCAAGATATCAAAACGTATTTACAATTTTGGACACAATCACGCGTCAACTATTATAACTATAGACTTGGAAGAAGCTCGGCACTTAATAATAAGTAATTAGATATTTATCTCAGCATGCGTTTCCGCAGGTGAAGCCGGGTGTAGAAGCTAGTAAGAAAATAATTATTTAACATTATTATAACTACTTATTACCTCGCATGAACGTACGGCATATTATACACATGCAATCTTTAATAAAGATGCATTTCATACAGTTTACATAAAAGCAGGTACTATCTTTATATATATAATTCTACTGTACGTGTGTATGTCACTGAACTCCTAAACGGCTGGACCGATTTTGATAAAAAACTTTATGAGTGTTCATGTGGATTCGAGGATGGTTTAGATTTGGATCTTTTCATAGATTTTTTTTTCTCTCTTCGTGTGTTCAGGACTCCGTCTGTCGGGACAGCTAGTTTTAATATAAATTTACAATATCTTCAAGAAGAAGCAAAACACAACAAGACATCACGATAATTTATTTTAAAATAATATTAGCCCTGTATATATACTGCCCCACTGCCGGGCACGGCTCTCATCTCAGTGTGAGAAGGGTTAGGCCAAAGACAACTACGCTGGCCCAGTACAGGTTGGCAGACTTGACATATCTTCGAGAATATTATCAAGAACCCTGACACATGCATGTTTCATTAAGAATGTTTTCCTTCATTTTTAAAGCAAGCGATAATTAACTTATTAATAGGCTTATATCTTGGTAAAGTCAGAGGTAAGGTGTTTCATAATAGTCCTATATCTTGGATTTTTATTTATTATAATAAAACATTTCTCCCGTACAGGAACAATTCCTGTGTCGCGGGGGACTATATAAAACATTCCAACATATGACACAAAGAACACCCAGACTCGGCACAACCATTTGTGGATCGCACAAAGTTTTGTTGCTTGTGGGATTCGAACCCATGTTTAGTTTAGTTTAGTTGGACGTGTGTTATCCGCACTTACCCCGACAATTGGGCCATTGTACGTAAGTGACCGACGCGAAAAGTTGTTCGGTTACTCATACCAACCCAGCTCTGTTCAGAAAGAGAATAGGGGACCGGTGTTGCGCAGCACCTCCCTCATAGCTTTTGGACTATTTAGTAGACTAGCCCGTTGGTCGCTCACGCTGTCGCAATGCAGCGGCATGTGAGCCGGTGTTTCTTCGGTCTCCATGCAGCCTCTACATAAGGGGCTGTCACTGAAGCCGATGTTGAATAGGTGTTTGTTAACTGAGCAGTGGCCTATTATTATACCCACTAGATGTCGCAGGTTTTTCCTTGAAGAACGTAGCAGTTTCCGTGACAGATGTGTGTCTAAGGATGGAAGGCTTCCTTTGTCTGTCTACATTCCCTTGTTTCTGCCCATTGTTTTTGTGTAGTTTTGTCGTTTGTAGTTCTGTCGCATAACCATGTTTTAAATTGGCAGAAGGGTATCGGGACAATTGGTTCGGGTCCTACCATTTTAATGCTCGATCCTCTCTTTGCCAGTTGGTCTGCAGCGTCATTACCAGAAGAGTTGCTGTGGCCGTGTAACCACTGCAACGTTACCCGATTTTTTGTTGCAATCCTTTGCAGCTTACGGTGCGACTCCAGGATGAGTCTGCTGTTAAAGCAGTTGCTTTTCATAGCTTGTGGTACCGCGGCACCATCCGAGATAAAGCGTACCGACCGCGGTTGCAGCCCGGGTGATTCCAACACATTCTGCCTGGAAGATATTGTTGAGGTTTCCCAGGGTTGCCGAGTAATTGATGTTTAGGCCGTGGGAGAAGAGTTCGACTTCAGTTCCTGATTTTGTTTTGGATCCATCCGTGTATATTCTCACTTCATGTATACCAAAGCTATCTTTAAATTCTTCATGAAGTTGGATGTGGTATTTTTTGTCGAAAACAAAACGTCTGTGATCTGCAAAGGAAGGTTCGGCTGAAACGTGCCAGTTTGACACTAGTTCTGCCGCACCATCCGATGCAAGGGTGATATTTACTATAGTTTGGTATCTAGAACTGACAAAAATGGGCTCGCAGCCATTGTTCATTATAGATAAGTTAGTCGAGAAAATATATTCTGTTAAGGACTCTCCTCTTTTGTTCGGTGTGTGGCTTCTCCACAATGGATGGTGAGCGTTTGCGTCGGCTGAGATGATAATGTACCAGCCGTGGTCTTCACAGTGCTGTACCAGTTCAACCAGCCCCATAGATGGGATTCCAACCCATAACACCGTGCATAGTCGTGAGGCGACGACTTAAACCACTTCGCTACCCGTTCAGTCAGTCTTTACTTGTATTAAAGCTATTAAAATTATAAAACTATTTAGGTTTAATTTTACACTTTCTCCAACGTTTCGATTGCTTTTTAGCAGGCATGTTCACGGGTTCGAAACTTGGCCCACAGATAGACCATATCATGGATTAACACAGGACTTTTAATCCCTAAAATCGCGGGCAAAACCGCAGCATGAGCTAGTAGAATGTTGTTCACGGTTGCTTGCTTCATGATATATTATTCAGATGTTAGTCGTGACAAGGTATGTATGTTTATTATGTGTTAGACTAACGATTAGCATAACAATGGTGTTATGGTATATGTACTTATATTTATATAACTACACGATAATACACAATATGCGATTGTAACACATGTTTAAATACAGTGGTGTGTCTGAACGTGGTCTGAAGGATACAATCTACATGTATAATTAGAAAAAGTTACGTTAGTTTAACGCTGAAAGAAAATATCGTAAGGCAACGTGCATGTCTGAGATTTTTGTATAATATATAAATATAAATATAAAGCACATTATAGACGATATATTTTTAAGCTGACATTTTACACACATGTAGAAAGACAGACAAACAAAAATTTTAATATTTGGTTTTTGGTATACACACCAATTCAAATTCAAATTGTTTTATTTGTGAAACATAAGTGGTTACAAGTTATAACATATTAAAAAAAGTATCACTATGTACCGCCCTATAAATTAATTATATATAAATTATTAACTATACAATAAATATGTATTGAATTTTAAATTACCATATCATAATGAAATTATCAAATTAATTACCAAAATCATAGTATAAACAAAATTTTATTGGCTATTTAAATAATAATCATTAATATTATTAATTAATAGCTTATTTAAATATCTATTAATTATTATTTTCATTACAATTACCTAAATCATTCAATTAGACTAATAATAAATATATGAGGTATCAATATGATACACATACCGTACTTTCATATGCATTTAGTAAAAGCTGTTATTTTGACATTACAAACAGACACTTCAATTTTATTTTATTTGTATACATTGTATAAATAGATGCGAATGTGAGTTTGTTTGCTTGTTAAGCTCTTTACTACTCGACCGATTTTAATGAAATTTCGCATACTCGTTGTCAAGGCTTCAGAAAAAGACATAGGAACTATCCATTTAGAAAAAGACTGTCCTTGTGTAGGTACTTTATCTATATATATAAAACTCTTCCGTTACTGAGTGACTGACAGACAACGCACAGCCGAAACTACTGAACGCAAGAAGCTGAAATTTGGCATGTATGTTACTTGGAGAGTGTAGGGGAGCACTAAGAGAGGATTTATGGAAATTCCACCCTGAAGGGGTGAGAGGGGTGAAACCCGATATTCACACGTGAAAGGGACTTACGCGGGTGAAACCGCGGGAAAACTACTAGTTTTTTTATAAAACTTTATGCACAAAATAGTACATCGGCGGACTTATGCCACAGGCATTACCTACCAGTCAACCATTGGGTGACGCAGGGATAAACAGTAGTAGGGTGAAATATACATTTACATAATTCGCACTCTTAATAAAACAGAGACTTATCTCAGTATTTTGGATTAAACAAATTTGAACTCTATTGCAATGATTTAACACAAATATAATATTAGAATTTAACATGTACAATTAGAATTCAAATTGCCTTACTTTCAAATTTCGAGTTAAGTCGCTGTTTTATTTAAATTGCGATATACTAAGAATATTATTATACTAAAGAATATCATAATAAAAACGATATATTACCGAAACCTCGACGGGGTCGCGACCGCATGTGCAAATGATTCGCGCGGCCCCGTCGATAGTGGATTTGTCGAGGAACACCGTGGTAGGTTTAGTCGGTATTCCGGGAGGTCCTTTATATTTTCAACATCTTTATTTTACCCCGGCGAGTCCGACATAACCCCTCCGCCCGCCCCCGCGGAGGGGTATGCGTAATGCATTACCCCACGTAAAAAAGAAAAAGAAAAAAAGGTCAGTGACTTTGATTCGGGCCCGCTTTATCATTCATTGTGTTAACCCTCCCTTGATCCACAGATCAGCGACTGAAGGAACACATGGTAAGCCTAAATTGGCACAGAAGAGATAACCTGTTTCCACTGACTAACAATTCCTGGCGAATCTAGTACTGAATGATACACCAATAAACATATTTTATAATCTAAAAAAATATATACTTACAAATATATTATATAGATACATGCATACATACATACGTATTATATTATAGTTGAGAGGAATTTGATAAACTGTCAAGTAGGAGAGCACGTACTTTCACCTTGAAAGTGTTACGGTTTGTGGACATCCTGACTTCATGAGGGAGCGCATTCCATAGTACTTTACGACTCTAAAAGATGACCATACTTTAATGTTACACTCTGTGCCTGCCTGTATACCTTATATAATTAAATTACAAAGAATTGTTTGTGTCGTTTCATTTGTCATTTCATCAATTTACATACAATACTACTAATCATAAGCGGTTTTCCTCAACGAATGCGCAGAAATGATTTAAAATGGGTCACTTGTAATGTCGTAGATAGGACACGTATGCTCCCTTTTTAGGACTCCGTAACCGAAGGGTGCCAACAGGAGTACCACTATTACAGGGGTCCCTAAACTTTTAAGGTAACGAAACACTCACCGAATACCTTTTTGGAACTCTATATCAAATGATTTAATTTCATGATGTTCAGTCGAGTAGTTAAGGCGTAAAAGCGTAACAAACAAACTCACTCACATTCGCATTTATAATATTAGTCAATATATTATAAATGGTTCGTTTCTCGTTTGTATGGGACCAAAAATATATAATAAAGTACCTGATCATATATATTTGAGCAGCGATAGCTCAGTGGGGAGACCAACAGACTGCAATGCAGAGGGTCTCGGGTTCGAACCCACGACGCGCACCTCTGACTTTCGGAAGCTATATGACTTTTCGAAATTATGTGCGTATTGATTGAGAATTATCGCCTGCTCCGTGCCTCGGAGAGCACGTTAAGCCGTCGGTCCCGGCTGCCATGAACATCTATGGCAGTCGTTATTGGGAGAGTGTCGACACAAAAGATCCCACTGGGTCGAAGTGTCGCCGGTCTGCACTGACTGGCACCCACATAAGATACAAGATACCTGATCATATAAAGGATATGGACATAGTTCAATTTAAATTTACGCTAAGGAAAATTCTCATTTATAAAAGTTACTATACTATCGACAGTTTTTTAAATGATGATCTTTTATTAACTAATATAGAAACTTTAATTCTCTTTTCTTCTTTTTTTTTAGTTTCTTATTTGATTAATTGATGTAATTTATTATTAATTATTGTAATTTATTATTCATTATTGGAATTTATTGTTAAATATTGTAATTTATTATTAATTATAGTAATTTCATTATTGTAATTGATTATCGTAATTTATTGTCAATAATAATTATATTGCCGTGCATGTCATTTGAGTTTAAATGTTATTATAAGATAGACACACCTGACATTGCAATAAAAATGTGTAAGCCGCCAGGCAGATTTTGGAGATTCATATAAAATTGTAATAGCTTAAGACTGCGCCGAGCGTAAGACAGATAATGACAGAGCTCGTGCGGCGCATATTCAAATCGGCGCGTGGCCGCCATAGTAAAATTGTATGGAGGATTTGAAGTGCTTTTTTGATAAATATGTTTCTTTATTGTCAACCAATAACTTAAATGTTTGGGACGGACAAAATGTAATATAACTATTTATGTTTCGTTTAAGCTGTAAAATAGGATAGATTTTTACTGTTATAATCTAAAAATCACGTAACACGAGCTTACGTTTTTTCATTTTTCGTGCATATTTACGTAATTTTGTAGGCGAAAATATTAATTATTTTAAGTTTTTTACACGGAGTAATTCTAAACACATTCATTGTTATGGTAAATGTTTATTTTATATTTGTATTAAACAAAAAGTGTTGATTTTATTCACATAACTGTGACCGCCTGTTTTGGCACATTTCGCTCGGCGCAGTCTTAAGAACTATTGTACCCAAAATCACACAAATAAACAAGTTTGAGTTTGAATTTGAGTTTGGATTCTCAAACACGACCAAATCACAATGACCAATATATTGACATAATAATTGAATCCATTGTAGAATAGCTTCTATTGTTTAGGTATCGTTCATTGTCCAATTATGGACGGCGACATCTATTGACCTGTGGTATAAACAAACGGTTTTAACCAAGGTTGATCAATTTAAATTGTTTTCAGGGCTGTCATGCGATGCTAATTATTTTTCAACTAGATCTTTTACGCGGCTTCGCACGCGTTTATGTTAATTTTGTCAATGTATTTCTATCCCTCGAGAACCGTTATATTTCTGGATGAAAGTTAGCCTATGTACTTTTCTATACCCCTGAAATTTCATCATGATCGGTCGATGAGTTAAAGAAAACTTTTTGTGAAAACTACCTTAAAATTGGATACATATAATATTTTATATTTCTACCTTGTTGGTCTGTCCGAATACCTTGGTAGCGCAATGGCAGAACGTTAATACGACTGCTGTGTATGAGGTGGTGGGCTCGACTCCCAGACCAAATAAAGTGGTATTTTTTGCCTAGAAATCTGTCTTTGCGTCTCCAGAGTGCAATAACACGCCCAGCGCAAGAATCGAACTCCATCTTAGGCTCAGCAGTCGTATTCACTACCGCTGCGCCGTCAAGACAGTCTCTCTGATACTAGCGTACTTTGTGTACGTGTTGTTTAAATTCAAACAAACGTAAATAAAGTATACGTGCAGTGGATATACCTTTTTATTTTATAAATTAGCTTTTGCTCGCGGTATCGCGCGCCTAAATGTAGCTTAGCTTAGTTTATATTAGTAACAGTACGTGTTTCTTAAATAAAATATAGCCTATGTTACTCGGTGATAATATAGCTTACTAAAGGTGAAAGTATTTTTAAAATCGGTTAAGTAGTTTTGAGTTAAATTGTTACAAACAAACAAAAAATGAAATCTTTCCTCTTATAATATTAGTAAGTATAGATAAAACGACACATATCATAGTGTTGGCATGTGGCAGCCCTATCATGTAGGGAGATATAGGAAGAAATTGATTGTTTACATTAGACTTATGCAGCCGAAACTGACCTCGCCTTCGTTCGTTGAGGAAACATGGGCGCTAATAAGTTACCTCTAAATGTGCTAATGGAATGAATGAATAAATCTTATAACTTACATATACATAAATATGTATATAATACTAGCGACCTGCCCCGGCTTCGCACGGGTAGTACAACATTTTAAGAAATGGTCTGTCTACTGGTGAAACCGCATGAAAATCCGTTCAGTAGTTTTTAAGTTTATCGCGAACAAACAGTCGCGGCGGGGACCTTTGTCTTATTATAATATGTAGTGACGTAACGGGTATTAACGCGATCATACATTATGTTTACCTTTTAATGATTGACGTTTCGACCAGGTAACGCCTGCTAGATATTGGCCGTGGATCCGCTTGCATTATTGTGGGTTATGACAATAAATTTCTATACCACGGGAACAGTACTTATCTGGATGTCTGTTTTCCTGACAACGTGTATGCGACATTTCATGATGATCGGTCGAGTAGTTAAGTCGTGAAAGCGTAACAAACAAACACACATTCACATTCATATGTATATACTTTGCCCGATATAGTTCTCACGTTATAGAGGGTGAGCATAGGCTCAATAGTGTCGTCTACTGGGCACAGTTCCAAACCCCGAGTTACTACTGAGATTTTCTTAATAGAAAAAGCTAAAAACGCTTTGCAAGACTCAGAAATCGAACCCGAGATCTTGTGCACAGTAACAACCGATGCGCCACCGAAGAAACATATTTGTATATCTGGCGCTATTTAGCGATAGATCTTCTCCCTAGCCTTTATTACTCCCAGGTCACTTGGGGACGGCTTTTCTGGTCTAACTGGATTTGACTGGATATCAGTTTTTACACGAAGCGACTGCCACCTGACCTCCGCGATCCGAAGGCTAACCATACCCTAAGGCTAGACCAGTGTCAGGATATTATAGGGCACTGACTTCCCAATAACGATTGCCATAGATGTTCATGGCAGCCGGGACTGACGGCTTAACGTGCTCTCCGAGGCACGGAGCAGGCGATAACTGTCAATCAATACGCACATAACTTCGAAAAGTCATATAACTTTCAAAAGTCAGAGGTGCGCGACGTGGGTTCGAACCCGAGACCCTCTGCATTGCAGTCTGTTGGTCTCCCTACTGAGCAATATAAATCAATCATAATATAATTAGAATATTGTACGAACCTCCATTCAAATGAAATTAAACTACTATATACGGATTTTATCGCGTTGTTTATTTGACACTTTATTACATAATTTTGAAAACTGTTACACTACTACTACTATTAAACTTTACTAATTTTTAAGCTAATTAAATTATTAGTAAAACTATTTAAACTTTTTAGTTTTAATTTAATTTAACACTTTCCCCGAAAAGCAAACGAAACGTTTGCTTTTCAGCAGCCATGGTCACGGGGAGACCTTTCAAATTCCATTCAAATGTCAGTTTGTGTTACTGGTTATTATTCGAATAAAGATAAAATAATCGAACCGAATTTTAGGAATGAATAGTTTCAAGTTAGAGGAGTTAGCCGTTGCAAAATATTTAAAGCGCTCGTTTCCTTTCACGTCATACGGTGGGTATGAAGCATGCGGCAAACGCCGCGTCTGCGTAACTTAAGATGACGCTGACGCTGCGTTTAATGTATAAAACAAAACGTAGCCATTGCTTTATCCTAATCCTAACTAATATTATAAATGAAATTGTGAGTTTATTTGTAACGCTTTCACGCCTTAAATACTCGATCGATCATCGTGAAACTTCGCATACACGTTGTCACGGTACAGGAAAAGACGTAGGTACCTTTTAACCAGGAAAAAGTATTGTTTCCGAGCGAAGCTGCGCGTTAAAACTAGTAGGTATATAATAAAATAGTACGCGACAATAACATTTTACTACATTTTGTTTTTTTATTTATTAGATAAGACAACTCCCGCACTAGAAATAAATCCTGTGGACTTTACAAACATTCAAACAACGGACACGAAGCACATTCAGATTTGGAACAACTATTAGTGGTACACACAAAGTTTTGTGCCATGTGGGATTCGAACCCACAACAATCGGTTTAGCGGCAGTGGCAAACCGACCATTTTCATTTTTAACCACCACGCCATCCGCGCAGTCATGCTTTCAACGCACCGTATAGCGCAGAACCAAATCGAGCAGTGCTTTAGTGACTAATGGTATTTGCTGACTGAATTAGCAATAACCAATCAAATAAATTCTCTGCCAAGGCACGTGTTTCTTTATTCCTTCGATCCTGGGTCCTTCAAGCGGGGCGTGAAAAGCACTTCTTTGGGCCATCAAAGTAGAGACCTCGGCACCATTTCACGTGAGGACGTGGCGTGCATACCATGTCCTCACGTAACAGTCTCTCGTCGGTCACTGCTCGTGGTATACACGACTGCTTACCATCAGGCGCAGTCATTGAAACAGGCAACAATAAAAAGAAAAGATTTGACAAGAGACTGATTATGACACGTTGTTGATAAGCCTTCTAGTTACATCAAATAATACGCTCGATAGTGTAGTGGTTAGTGTAACCGACTGCCACGCCTGAGGTCGCAGGTTCGATTTGCACACAAGTCAAACATTTGTGTTCATGGATATGGATGTATGTCTTGGTCTTGGTGTTTCTTTGTATAATATGTATGTATTTACAAAAAATAAGTATATATGTATGTATTTTTATCCATTGTCTAGTACCCATAGTACAAGCTCTGCTTAGTTTGGGCTAGATGGTGTTGTGTGTATGTGGTAGAATATTATTATAGGATACTAGATTTTGGCCGCTTCGTCCGCGTTGAATTTAATAAAAATGTTTAACTTTTATTTATACGCTGAAACCAATTTTTTCTACATTATAAGTGCCAAATAACATCATCTATCTGCCAATGAAAGTCTCATCAAAATCGGTCCAGCCGTACCAGAGATTATGCGGCACAAAATTAATTTCTTGGTATATGTACCGTATGTATTTTCATATGCATTTAGGGAAAGCTGTTATTTTGACATTACAAACAGACACTTAAATTTTATTTATTTGTATAGATTGAACACACCACATCTTCATATTGCAAACATTGACCTACTCCGATACGGAAAATTTGCTTATAGTCATGAAATAATTACTATCAAGTGGCCTCGATGTTATTTTATTATTGCACCAATATTTATTTTAAGCGTATGCACATTTACTCTACTGGCGCAATACATATTTATTGAGTAGAAAAATAGCCTGAAACACAGGTGTAAACCTAGTCCAGGCAATTAATTTGTAAAACCTAGATCGTAAAGTAAAATGAACCTATACTGGCTCGTTTAGCTATATGTTAAGTACTTACTATTTATTAGATTATAAAATATCATAGTGTAATATTATTCAGCTATAAATGTATCCAATGAAATGTAAATTATTATTATTAAAAATTATTATTATTAATATTCCTAACTCATTGACCTAGCACTACTTAAAAACTGACCTTTCTTTCTCCAGGTAACAGACTTATTCAGTCAAATGCGGGAGCCGTCCCCCGGGGCTGCGAGCCCCAAGTCCTCGTCCAGCTCGCTGCTTAATGGCGCCGTCACCAGAAACGTGGGCTTCCAACAACAGAACTCATCAGAACACCTGCCTTGGAGCGGCCCTGCTGTTTGTCTGCCGGCAAACTGCAATTCTAGCCTGTAAGTATTTATGTACATATCGACCCATCGAGGACACATGTCATCCTCGATGGCTTATTGGTCGTTTCGCGCGAATCTAGTAGAGCCAATTGAGCGAAACGACTCTTTATAAAATAATATATTTTTAGGTGTCGATTCGCACCTCTTCCTTTTCAGATCGGTTTGTTGCGCACTCAAATTATATAGATGTGTGCGAATCGGCACTTGTGACAAAGTGTCGATTCGCACAGTCCGTGCGGCCAGGTTCGTGCGAAGCGACCAATAAGCGTTCGAGGATGAAATGTTGTCAAATCCATTTCGGCGAAAATTTGTTATTGATGTAACCTCAATCAGTTTTTCGAGCTGCATCGACCTGTTAAAATGATGACAAATATTTATTTTAAAATAATGGTGTAAATAATACTTCAAGTCGCCACAAATGCTGTAAAATATATAATTTCATAATTATATAACATAAAGAGTATAAAAGTTATGTTCACCAAAAAAAAAGAGAAAAGTACAAGTGAGGTTTTTGTTTATGGCTCTCCTAGAAAGGAGTGTTTTGTATTTACTTACATTTTACTCTCGAAAGGTTGATAGGTATAGTGATCTAGCAAATGCTAAATTGGACCTCTTCCAACGACCGTCAGACACATAAATGTCCTTTTTCGTCCTAGATTCTGCCCGCGGCTTCATAAATCATCATCAAACAATCATCAAAAAAATAAAATATGTAAGGATAAAAATAAATGATCAGAGTATCAGAATATAACCAATAAACACATGCGTCCTACAGCTTTGCCCCATTATTATATATTACAGTAAGACAAACAGTTTAAGCTGTGGGAAATTGCACTTTAGTTTTAACATTTTAAATTGGTGTATCTTGATGATTATAGCAGATAACTCTGATATTTAAAAGGATAATAAAATATACATTTTTGTAGATTAATCCTGAATGTAATTTATTTGTTCGGTATGAATATTTTTTATCTGACGAATTGTATCTATAATTGACCATTTCTATCAGCCCAATGCACATATTCTTAAACATACCTATTTACATTAAGTCTACAAACTTACTGTACGCATTTGACTGAATAAGTCTGTTAATGTTACCACATACTGTAATTATATAACCAAAATATACAATCCATGTCAGTTACTGTAACTACGTTTACTATAAACTCTTTATCTAGACCACAAATCCAGTGACTTTTCTCGGAAGCAAGAGGGCATGTCAGCAATCTAATTAGGTACATCGATACAAACAACGCTTTCCTCTCGTGAGTCTTTCACTAACGATTTTGTTATTAATATTAATATATCTTATATAGTTAATTGACGTGTCCAAAATTGATTGCACATTTCAATTTCAATATGACTTTGACTTTGTTACTAACACTTAAGTGTGTGTTCATGAGACATTTAACTATCTTTATTTAACCACTATGGTCAAGTAGATTACCTAATCGTTAATGAAACAACGCCCAAAATATTTTGTCGACATTGGACAGGGCATTAAGCTTTGTAAATAGTATTAGGCAATTAATTTAAAGGTATTATGTATAAAAAAATATTTGTATAATAAAAAAAATGCACCGAATATTAACTAAGACTACTAAGTACTCGTAATAATCTTTAATATCAAGTATGGTTTTTAAAATTTATTTTTTATTGCCTTTGGTGGCAGACGGGCTAGCGACCCACCTGATGGGAAGTGGTAACCGCTGCTCATGGACTTCAGCAATGTCAAGACACAGCAAAGCTGCTGCCTATCATGAAAGAAGAACTCTTTTTAAACCTCGTTTAAAGAAGGGCATATCATAACGCTCGAGAAACACCAAAGCAGGCAGTCCATTCCAGAGCTTGCTTGTACGTGGGACAAATGATCACTGAAAGCGTACCGTCTTGGATTTGAACGCTTCCAGGTGATATGGATGAACTCTGCTTCGTTGTCGAGTGATACGGTGATAGAAAGGGGCCGCTGGTACCAAATCAAACAGTTCTTCAGAGCACTCCCCGTGAAAGAGTCGGTAGAACACGCAGAGAGACCCAAAGTCTCTCCGTTGCTCCAACGACTCCAATCTATCCGTGAGATTGGGATCATTGATGATTCGAACTGCCCGTCTTTGTAGGGAGTCAAGTGGGTCGAGCTGGTATTTGGAGCCCAGAGATGTGAGCAGTACTCCACGTGTGGCCAAGCCCGTGTTTAGTAAAGCACAAGACGTGGTGTGAAGTACCGCCTCGCTCTGTTCAGCACACCCACCTTTTTGCCGGCTAATTTAGCTTTGTCCTCCAAGTGACTCCTAAACTGGACTTTAATCGGGATTTTCACGCGGATCCCAATACTTTCGGAGATACGGCGAGTAACTCCTTGGAACTGCGGCGCCATGATAAAAGGGTCCTTTTTATCAGTGAACGCGCATACTTGTGTCTTCGAGGAGTTGAAGTCGAATTAAGTTCTGTTCACCACATTCGGAGGCTCGCCCAAGAGAGTCCTCGACTTCAGACACAAGTTGTGTTCATCTTTCCTGTATCATGCTTCAAATGACATTCTGATAGCTGGTATAATGTGCATCACCCGTGCTGTCAGTTACAGTCTTGTACCTCCATTTATGAATAGTATAATTAACAACAACTGAATCAGTTATATAATTATTATAAATTCCAAAAATCACATACTATCTATGATTAAAAGTTTAGTCTCACTCAGTTGTACCGACATTGAAATCGCTCACATATTTGAGATCATACAAATATTGCAGTCTCCTTGATACCTAATTATAACATAGCTTTTCCAGTATCTCTTTCTTATTTTCCTTCGTTATACCTCGTGGAGCAGCTTTTAGCCTAAGTTCAGGAAGAGTGCTGATAGGTCATGAATTACACAAGTTATTATTTCTAACTTGTGTAGTTACTTTCTTATAATAATTATGCTTACTATGATATGTGTAGCGAAAATAACATATTTAAATAATGTTAATCTACCGTGACAGACTACTTACTATCATTATTTTAACGAACTGTGAATCTTCATAACGTTTACTGTGATTAGGCTTATCGTATCTTTGTTAATAATTTAGATATAAAAGAAAGGAAACATGTTCCTTATAGGACTTGATTTAAGGATCACAGAACTGCAAAAAAAGTCATAACACCAGTAATGCAACTCACTGTAAATATTACAACGGGGACAGCTGCGGCAATCAGGAGTCCAGTATTTGTCTGGTAAACCTTTGAAGACATAGGCGTGAATCTTAATTATGTAATGATATCCAAGGTCAAGATTTGTCTTAGTTTAACATAATTAATATCCTTGTGGAGCGGATGTTTACACACGATAGTATGAGTGTCGCTGTTTTGCTCTTTGGACTTAGTTAAAGTAAACACGGTAAGTTAGACACCCTAAACACGCATAACTACGCTACATACAAAATAGAGAATTGTCGGAAAGGGACAGTGCATAGTGGTGTCGATGTAATGGTAAGGATAGAGCGTCGCGTCCCGTTCAGCGTGAGTGAGACAAAATAAAATAAATATAACGCACTCTCTCGCACGATTCGCAGCGTTCAACTTCTAATAGTTCAAAATCCAAACAGTCTAGGTTGATGTGTCGCTGTGTGTACCACTATTTGCATAACAATGTTCTAAGTTGAGTGCACGGATGGCGTAGTGGTTTACATTGTTATTGTGCCGAATTTTGTGTGTTCGAATTTTACATGGGTCAAAAATTTGTGTGATCCATAAATATTTGTTCCGAGTCTGGGTGTTCTTTGTGTCCGTTGTTTGAAATTCGTCCTTGACGATACAGGCATTATTCCTAGTACGGGAGTTGTCTTTGTAAACGAGTTTCTTGCAGGTATCTTTTCATAGGTTTGATTCTTTGCCTGAAACTAACCTAATCTAAATGTAGCTTCAGTTACTTAGGAAACTCAGTAGCCTACAGATTTTGAGGTTCATAAATGTGACTTTGACCTTAATGGATAAATTGATTTTGACTATATAATAATAATAGCTGAAGGCCTAACCGATAGTTAATTCCGATGCCGGCCAAAGCCTCTCCATTGGACTTCCAAACCACTCTATTCGATAACATTCCCTGCCAGTCTCTTCCCAAGACGTCCAAGTCATCTCGAAATCTCCGTTTAGATCTGCTCCATCGCCGTCCACTGTCTTCTGGCACCCAATTGGTCACAATTTGATAATTTTTTTTATAAGATGTAAATAAACTGAATAATAATTGTCTTGCAGAACGAGCGAGAGTCAATCCCAGCTGGTCCGCAGCACCAGCAACGCTTCCGCCCTCACATCGTTGTGTGTTGACCTGTCCGCCTCGGATTCACATTTCTTTGAGGTACATATATGATATGTGTTACAATAATCGATAAAAAATATTTGAGATATTCATGATATCGATAATCGATATCATATATATCTCGAATCGATTGATCGATCGATAAATGATATAACATTTTTTAAATTATATAATATGAATAATACAGTATTTTTTTAATGATATCTTCATTCGAGATGTTAAATTTTATCATTAAAAAAATATTGTATAGGATGTGTGTGTTTCTGAATTTTCATCAATTTAAAACATACACACTCCATAAAATATTTAATTTTTACACACTGTTTGATATTTATCATTTTTTAATACAAATTGTTTTACTTTTATGCCTATGTATTACATTGAAATTAAACTAATTTATATGGATAATATTGAGTTATTTATTTTAAAACCACTACTGTTACCTAAGTACATAGTTTTGAAACTAAACTACTACTGTCAAATTTTACTATAGTTTGAAGCTATTTAAATTATTAAACTATTTAAATTATTAAACACTTTCTGCGACGTGTCGGTTGCTTTTCATCAGCCGTGGTCACGGGGAGACTAAGATCGTAGCCGGCTCATTGTCTTGAAGCGTAGTTATTTCAAAGTACTTAACCGAAAAAATCATTTTTGGTATTCCTATTTACGCAGAAAGGGCTCAAAGTATTATAAGGTCTAGCTGTGTTTTTTTTATCACCTAAACAGCGGGATAAAATCCATACATAAAGTAGATTAATTTCAATGAAATTAATTGTGATTAAAATTATTGTCCTTGAACTGTTACTGCACTAAAAATGCGGTATATATTACTATTATGATATTAACCATTCCAAATCCCGCCAATGTTTATCCACTTATGTCGCTGACCGTACCTACCTAATAAAATACTATAGTACAGTCTGTGACTAAAGTTAATAAACATTTGTGAGAGTTCGAATTGCTTTATCATACACGATAATGATAATTTCGAATTTTTTACAGCAGTCACAGTTAAACTATGTTATGTTACTATGTTAATTTCAATTTATTACTGGAGAATAAAAATTAGATATTTTTAATTTATAAAATACTGTTATAAATTTATTTAAAGTTTAGGTACTTATGTGGTTGACTGTACAATATGACTTACTAACATTATTCCTTAGGTATTGTACATCGGTAAGGTGCGCATATCCCAGCGTAAGGTCCCAGAGTCTCTGATCGACGATGCGCTGCTCAAGTTTGCTCAGCATGAGGCCGAGAAGGCTCTCAAGGCAAGACGACACAGCCTACTGTCTTCCACTGGAGTAAGTTTCATTATTTATTTGCTACTTTTTTTGATTTTGCGAATTTATTTTTGTGTACATGGGCCACCGCTTTAGACCAGTGCGGATTGGCAACCTTCACATATCTGCCACAAAATTATGGTTCTTTCACTCAGACAGGTAGATTTTCTCACGATTACCATTTCCATTAAAGCTAGGAATAATTAACTTTTCGAAGTAATACAATGTGGGTATTGCGAGGCGAAATTTAATAGAGATTTTCTTTAATTCTCTTTAGAAACACTCAATTTGGAAATATTACAGTTAGACAGCAAAAAGCTCGGCCTTTTTACGTAATACCCAAATATATAATTGACATAATAAGGCATAATATACTGCTGCCTTCTCCTTTAGCTAATACAGACACGGGTCTTTGTAAAAAGTAATTATGCTTACTTAATTCAGGTGTACTTAGAAGTTTCTCTACTTAAACCCTTCCCATCTTTACAGACATCAATATACAGCAACGACTCAAAAGAGAACTTGGAACAAGAAACAAAACCTGAAGATCCAAAAGAACTATTTAGCAAAAAGGTCCTTATTCCTAGTACCACACCCTTAGAACCAGACAAAGCATGGAACAGCGCCGAAGCCCTCCACAGCAAAGACCCGAAAATAGACGAAGAATTCGACATGTTCACGAAAGAACGAGTAGAAACTCAGCTCAAGAAACCAACTCCTACACCACTTGAACCAAATATTTTGATCCTCAACGTGCCGAAGAACAATTTGGACACCGTCACAGAAGAAGATGGCTCCAAAGCAGACATATACTCTATCATATCAGAAACAGCTTCTTCCATAACTGAATACTGTCAGAAGAATGGAGAATCACAAAAGATTCGCCAGGACAGTCCAGCGCCGATGAACTTCCAAGAGATTACGAGGAAACCTGTGGTGTCTGAGAGGAAGACCTTGAATGACAATAAGCCGTTCTTGAGAGACCGGTCAGCGTCTATTGGTACCATTAATCAGAAGACACCGATTGCTCAACTCATTGGAGAACAAAATAGAACGATGCTGTTTCAGGTTAGGTTTCTTATTATTTTCCAGAGTTATAGTGTCAAAAAGTTGTAATATCACATTTACGCACGAAGCGCTTTGCTTCCACTTTTATACTGCGTACCGCTAAGGAGTGGAATTCGCTACCTAAGTCTGTGTTTCCCGATGAGTACAATCTGGGTGTCTTCAAGTCGCGACTGAACAGGTATCTTCTAGGCAAGCGTGCTTCATCGTCGACTGTATCTTCACTAAAGATCGGGTGATATCACGGTCAAACGTAAACCTATGACAGTGTGAAAAAAGAAAAAAGAAAATCAGATATTATAACTTTTGTCTTGTCTTTGTCTCACTCCTGTCAATATATGGAGGTTTAGCCTGTAGTCCACCACGCTGGCCCAGTGTGGGTTGGCAGACTTTACATGTATTCATGAGCATTATGAGATGTTCTCTTAGACATGCAGGTTGCATGTCTAAGAGTTCTCTCTTAGACATGCAATCTGCATGTCTGAGAGTACTCTATAATGTTCTTTACAATGTTTTTCTTCACCGTTAAAGCTAACGATAATTAACTGTTTAATACGCGCGTAACTTCAAGTCTGTCTTCGAAGTCAGAGATTAAAGAACTCCAGAGCTCTGTGTAGCAGTCCAATGGTATCCCACTTGGCCATCGCTGCATATATTATTTATATATTGACTGCATGGATGACCTAGTGGTTTAAGTGGTCGCCTCGCCACTGCCACTGCGTCGAGTGTTATGGGTTCGAATCCCATACTGGACAAAATTTTATGTGATCCATAAATGGTTGTTCCGAGTCTGAATATTTGTGAATTCTCCCGTGACACAGGATTTATTCCTAGTGCCTTTAGTTGCCTTTTCTTAAAATAATAAAGTAGGTTCCTAATATATATTTAAGAATTATTCCTAGTGAATTTGCACTAGGCAAAAGCCCTTAAAAACCACTAACGACAAGATTTCGTGTTTTGCCTTAGGTGGGTCGTTCAGAGCTGCGGTTGATCAGCCCGGATCGGAAACAGATCCTGCTACACCGCGCTTTCAAGGACGTAGCTTCGTGCGTACTGGGTCGAGTGCGCACGGAACATTTTGGGTTCGTGTGTCGCGACCACAACGATGGGTACGCGTGCTATGTATTCAAATGCGAGAGTGACTCAGTGGCGCAGGAGGTCATTAATGGTAAGTGCACACGGCGGTAGGCATGACCAATAATTTGGCAAAATGTGAGTGTAATTCACCTTTGTTTACCACACTGGGGTTATAGTTAGTTAGAGGTTAGTAGGTTTTTGGACGAGCCGATTTGCTAGTAATATCATTAAATAATTAGAGTAGATGACTCACATCTTTTATTTTATTTTTATTATTTAAATCAACATTACACAAAATATTTAAAAAAAAAATTACTCAATATTAAGTAAGATACTAGACTTTTAAATTAGGTAGTAGAGGTGATTGGCAAATGACAGTAAAAGGACGCACGATACAAACTGTGACGTAACCGCTACTTAAATGCAGCTGTCTGAGGGAGATAGCAAGTGATCGCTACTAAACCCCATTATTTTTTAAATCAATATTTTTGGTTATTCCTTTATTTTGCCACCAATTTAGATTTTATTTTATTTACTCATGTTAAGTGTTAAATAATGTATAAAATCAAGCATAGGCCTGCTCGACCGGGAAAGTACTACCCTCTTACAGAATATCGATGTGAAATTCCAGTATTCCTACTGTTGTATTTCGTTCGGTGAGTGAGAGTGCCGGAGGCTCAATCATCCTCTTTCCCCCTCCCGCCCCTTCTCATTGCCACTTCCTTTTTTTCCTAAAGGGTCGGCAACGCGCAAGTGATGCCTCTGGTTTTGCAGGCGTTTATAGGCTACGGTGACCAATTGCCATAAGATGGGCCCGTATGCTTGTATGTCACATTAGTTGTATAAAAAAATATATTTTTGTAATGGCCCACTGTTGGGCAAAAGCCTTGTACTTCCAAACCACTCTGTTGGTGGATATCCCCCCCCCCCTGCCAGTCCCTATCAAATGCGTCTAGGTCGTCATCTCCGTTTAGGCCTTTATATATGTTTTCTAATATGTTAAATGCTGTACTTTTATTTTCCTTTTGTTTTTCATACGATCATTCAAAAGTTTAAAAAATGACTAAAAAATGCTTTAATATTCAAGCCCTAGGTATTAGTTTACAAAGACATTATTATTATTTTTCTAGCGATCAGACAAGCGTTCGTCGCTCACGCTGAACTGCTGAAGAAGTCCCGCGAGAAGTCTCCCAACATGACGTGCGAGCACTGCCCGATGCTGTGGTACCATCGACTCTGCCATGATGTGGAAGGTATGTGTGCTAACGGCTTCAATTCTTTCAAACTATTTTTATTTGATTTACAATTAATTTTCAATCGCTTTTAATTTTTTTTCTTATTGTCTTCGATCAGTCGTGGACTATGAGGAAATCAGTTGAATGCATAGTTATAGCATGTCGAGCGTGTCTCCGAGTGGAGTCAGCTACTCATTGTGTATTTATTTTTACTGGATTTGATCGAGTTCTAAGATAACACGTGGCCTTAGGCGTGTTTCACGTTTTGTTTCGCTATTAAATACATTCTTTTTCATTTTAAATTCTATTTTTGTGTACTTCAGCTATAGTATTTTTTTAAATTTTAACTCTTTTTTTTTTTTTTTTTACGTGGGGGAATGCATGACGCATACCCCTCCGCGGGGGCGGGCGGAGGGGTTATGTCGGACTCGCCGGGGTAAAATAAGATGTTAAGATGATAAAGTACCTCCCGGAATACCGACTAAACCTACCACGGTGTTCCTCGATAAAACCACTATCGACGGGGCCGCGCGAATCACTTTCGCATGCGGTCGCGACCCCGCCGAGGTTTCGGCCCGCCGTATGAAACGGCAGGCCACTACACGAAAGACCTACCCTAAAGGCACTTCTACCACTCCCTACTGTCCCCCCTAGAGGGGAGACGGACTCAACACAGAGGCGCGCGTGGGAACACGCACGCCGCCTCTCGGACCTGGTGCTGAACGGATGGCAGGCAGGCCCACAAAGCCCGCCACCCCCAGGTCAAACCTCAGGGTGGCTGGAGGTCGTCCCGCGCCCTCCGGCGCCCGGCTCTGCGGTTGGGGACAGGGTTCAAACGCTCCCTCTCCCGCTCCGCCGCCTCCTTTATGGAAATGACTTCCTCACAAAAGGAGGCGACGGCGTTCCACGACCTCTCACTCCGGACCATAGACTGAACTACGGCCGGGAGCGAGAGGGCAACCAATCCGACTGCCGCGATCAATTCACGGCGCTGCGATGCCCAGGCGGGGCAAACCGCCAAAGTGTGCAGCGCCGTGTCCTCAACTACGTCGCGGCAGTCGCCGCAGTGGTGACAACCGGGCGTCTCTTGCCGGCGTATACGACACAGGAACTGGCCAAAACAACCGTGGCCAGTCATTACCTGTGTCAGCCGGAAGGTGAGGGCGCCATGGCGCCTCTCCAGCCACTCCTCAAACACGGGACTTACCGCCACGATCGTGGCGTGCCCGAAATTTTAACTCTTCTGTAATTATTTTCAAATAATTTTAACTCATTTTTAATTATTTTTCAACTCATCTTGAACTCAACTTTAATGCATTTTTAATTTATTTTTAATTCCTGAATAGGAAGTGAAGATAAATCGATCTGTAATTAATTTTCGACACAAATGATGATGGTATTGCAAGCGACACTAAAGGCAATTTTAGGATATCATACCAAAACTATCGATCAATGAAATTGGCAGTCTTATCATGAAATAGGCAGTCCGTTACTTTGTTTGTCGCAGCTGCTTATTCCATCTAAAAAAAAAAAAAATATATACTAATATATAATTAAAATATTTTATATATTTTCGAAAAATATATTTAATGTACAGAAACATATTTTCTACAGTTTTCTAATAACACACATCATTTTATAAAGGCATGAATGACAAGAAGACACACGCGTTTATTCTCCGTCGCATGGAACAGCTGGCTGAGGAGGAGCAGGATCTCATCATCACCAAGTACCAGGGTGGCACCAACCACATGTATGAGGTAACTGGCAAAAATATACACCCGCTATACTGGTATCCCATAGGTCTGGCAGGATGATATTTTTATAATAAATCCTAACTAATATTATGAATGTGAATGTGAGTTTGTTTGTTTGTTACACTGTCATGCTTTAACTACTCAATCGATCATCATGAAAGGATATCTGTCATTCAGAAATCAGTAATGTATATGTAAACTATATCCTTTTTCTGTACCTGTGGCAATGTGTAAGCGAAATTTCATGATCGGTCAGGTAGTTGAGGCGTGAAAGCATAACAAATAACCAAACAATGCCATATTCATATTTATAATATTAGAGGCATTACTAATTGGAAGCTAATATGATTTTCTTTTTACGATAGCTACTCTGTGGCAACAACCATAATGTGCAATGTCAATAATATGTTGCAGACCAGCGAACACAACGCCTTTCTGATGATGTTGCTGAGAGCGCACTGTGAGGCGAAACAGCAGCGGCATGTTCATGACACGCAAGAGAACAGGTATCTACTCGCTTGTATACAACGCAAGTAGCTCCTTAAGTTACATGCGCAAGACATTCGCGCGGGCTACGTGTGCAAGTTGATTGCGAAAGCTACTTGCGTAGGTGACATGCGCATGTCATTTGCACAGGTATCATAAGCTCGCTACTCGTTCAGATTGCATGCGTAAAAATGAAAGAAATAATCATTATTCGCACGAAATATTGCTACAAACTTGTGAAAAATTATCCACAATTTTCGCCATTTCTACGCATGCGAAAACTTATAATATACTTTAACTAATAATATTTCAATTACTTATTAAATATAAGTAATTGAAATATTATTAATCTCGATATAAACTGTATTCTATAAACGTCTTCTGATTTAAATATACCATTACAATTTATTAAACTAACATAATTAAGAACTGAATATAACTGCGGGACAGTTAGTAATACATAACAATATATTAAAACTGAAAAGTTGTTATTCAGTTTGAAAATTAAAAAAATATATTTTTTGAATTTGGTAGCCCAATTCTGGGGAAAGGCTATAGGCTATACTCTGTCCCAATAGAATTAATATTTTATGTAAGCAATCGTTTCATGCCTAATTAAATATAAAGTCATTTAGAAAATTCAAACTCTCTTTGAAAAGTAGTTAATGAGTACAATAAGCCGTATGATAGTCCTTCTTTTGATAAATATCCATGAATTTATTTTACAGAAAAATATTTTATGATAAAAGTCACCAAAAGTTGTTTACCTTTATCTCAAATTTTATCTGGATAGACTATACATAACGCACTCTTAACAAAACAGAGACTTATCTCAGTATTTTGGATTAAACACATTTGAACTCTATTGCAATGATTTAACACAAATATAATATTAGAATTTAACATATACAATTAGAGTTCAAATTGCCTTACTTTCAAATTTCGAGTTAAGTCGCTGTTTTATTAAGAGTGCGATAACTTCACGTTATAAACGATGGACAACTAGTGTATAAATAAAATGTATGTTTAGATAAATATCTTATTCTCTTATCCTTTATCTCCTTTTACCAGATCAGAGTTCTTGAACCAGTACTTGGGAGGCGGGACTATTTTCTCAAAGGCGCGACGCTCAATATCAAGTAGTTTCGACTTATTAAAGAGGAAAGCCAGCCGGGATGATGGGCTTGTAGCTCCTGTTATTAAAAAGGTAAGTTTAAGTAGTGTGTGTTCGATCCCTAGACGGCACAAACATTTGTGTGGGCCATAGTTGTTCCCAGCCTGGGTTCTCTTTGTGTCTGCTGTTTGAACGGACTTTATAGCTTCTACGCGACACAGGAAGTACTGCTAGTGCAGAGTTGTTATTTTTTCTGGGAAATCAGGCAGCTGTCTTAGTTTTTCAGTGGAAGTGAAGGTTACAGCTGGGTATAGCGTGCTACTTACTGCGCAAGATTAAGGATACACATACATGTATATTATTTTAGCTCTGCTTATAATAATGTAATACATATAAACTACATTCAAATATTTAACGGGTATTTAGTAGTGAGTACTAGTTAACTGATAGACAGTAGTTTAGTGATTAGCTAGTTAATGTTTAATTTACTAACGGCTAATCAGCAGAAATCTATACTAATATTATAAAGCTGAACAGTTTGTTTGTTTGGTTTAACGTGCTAGTCTCAGGAACTACTGGTCTAAACTGAAAAATTAATTTAGGGTTGGATAGCCCATTTATCGAGGAAGAATGGATAGGCTATAACATCACGCTAAGACCAATAGGAGCGGCGCATAAATAACAAATGTTTTAAAAACGGAGAAAATTCTCTTATGTGAAGCAGAAGAAGTTGCGCGGGTCAGCTAGTCATATATCAACATTGTTCAATGTTGAGTTGTAGTATCGTCTTGGATTCAATTGCCGGGTAGGTTTAGCAAAGTTTTATTAAATCATTCCGCCATGAAATAATCAGTAAGAGCATGGTGTCTTGAAATTTTACCCGATAATAATAATAATATTCTATCACATACACACAACACCATCTAGCCCAAACTAAGCAGAGCTTGTACTATAGGTACTAGATAATCGATAAACATACATATATACTTTTTTTTGTAAATAAATACACATTATACATAGAAACACCCAGACCAAGACAAACATCCATGTTCATGCACACAAATGTTTGACTTGTGCGGGAATCGAACCCGCGACCTCAGGCGTGGCAGTCGGTTACACTAACCACTACGCCATCGCGGCCATCCACATACCAACCCGATATATGACAATAGACTCTTTCATTATTATGTAGGACCTAATCTTAGCTAACGTAATGTATGTCTAATACATATCTGCCTACTCCTCCGGGGAAATGGCAGACTTAAATTTAAACTACAAAAAAAGTGAAATGCTTTCTTATTGTCTTCAGGAGCCATCTCCAGCCCCAGCAGTCCCCACTACCATAGTCCTGGAGTCATCACCGGAACCTGCGAACCAGGACCTGTTGTCACCAGACATCGTGAGGAGCAAGAGTCTGTCTCCAGCGATCTTAGACGCAGGTTAGTCAACCACCACCAGTGTAGTCCATTACTATTACTTACTTGTCTTATTTAGTAAACAAACAACTCATTATAAGATACTAGATTTTGCCCGCGGTTCGCTCGCGTAAATGTAGGCTAGATTAGTTTAGTAACAGTACGTTTTTCTAGATGAAAGTTACCCTATGTCCTTTTTCTGTATCCTTGACACCGTGTATACGAAAGTTCATGATGATCGGTCGAGTAGTTAAGGCGTGAAAGCGTCACAAACAAACAAATTCACATTCGCATAATATTGTCTTCTGTTTACGCGAATATTATTTATTGAAATTAAACTACTATATACGGATTATATATATATATATATATATATATATGGATGGATATAGAGTCTCCCCGTGACCATGGCTGCTAAAAAGCAACCGAAACGTCGGGGAAAGTGTAAAATTAAATCAAATCTAAATAGTTTTATTAACAATATAATTAGCTTAAAAATTAGTAAAGTTTAATAGTAATAGTTGTGTAACAAATTTTCAAAATTATGTAATATAGTGTCAAATAAACAACGCGATAAAATGCGTATATAGTAGTTTAATTTCAATAAATTCACATTCGCATTAATAATATTAGTTAGGATTAACCTTAAGAGGAAACACAAGGGTCGTTTTTCCATATAAACGTAGTCCCCTGTTTCCTTCCTGCACAGTGCCAGTAGAGCAATAACTTTTTTGCCATAAAATGTATGGCCTCTGTTGGCATGTCCCTATGTTTTCCTTTTTTTCATAAATTAATTATTAAAAGATACATGAGCTTACAAAAACCTCAAAAATTAGCCAGATTTTCCGTCGTCTTCAAACATCCAGAAAAAAAATTTGACTAGATTATATAAAAAAAGGTAAACATAGGAACACAGCCAAAGCCTTTATTTAGTTTTTAATGAAAAACGTAGTTAAATGCTTCACGTTTTAGAGAAGGAATCGGAGGACTACGAAACGTTGATTTAATAGGTATTTGTCGGCCTCGATGGCGTAGTGGTTAGTGTAACCGACTGCCACGCCTGAGGTCGCGGGTTCGATTCCCGCACAAGTCAAACATTTGTGTGCATGAACATGGATGTTTGTCTTGGTCTGGGTGTTTCTATGTATAATATGCATGTATTTACAAAAAAAAAAGTATATATGTATGTTTATCCATTGTCTAGTACCCATAGTACAAGCTCTGCTTAGTTTGGGCTAGATGGTGTTGTGTGTATGTGGTAGAATATTATATTATATTATATTATATTTTCGGTCCAAGCTAAAGTTGTCTCTATCGCGCTCTGCGGGCACGGCGCGACAGCAATAGATTTTATAAATACCTATTTTCAATTATCTCGCCCTTAGTGTTTCCTCTTAACCTAACGGCAGTAATCCTTACTTGTCTTATTCGGCAAACAAACAAACGATAAAATCATCCGGTTGTTGGTTTCGTCAGACTACATTCGTTTTCTAATAAATAATAAATAAATGTGATTAGAGAGAGATGCGGCATGAAAGTGGATATAGTGACAAGAATAGAAAAGGGTATGTTAAGCTGGTTTGGGCATGTAGAAAGAATGGACCGGGCACGCCACGATCGTGGCGGTAAGTCCCGTGTTTGAGGAGTGGCTGGAGAGGCGCCATGGCGCCCTCACCTTCCGGCTGACACAGGTAATGACTGGCCACGGCTGTTTTGGCCAGTTCCTGTGTCGTATACGCCGGCAAGAGACGCCCGGTTGTCACCACTGCGGCGACTGCCGCGACGTAGTTGAGGACACGGCGCTGCACACTTTGGCGGTTTGCCCCGCCTGGGCATCGCAGCGCCGTGAATTGATCGCGGCAGTCGGATTGGTTGCCCTCTCGCTCCCGGCCGTAGTTCAGTCTATGGTCCGGAGTGAGAGGTCGTGGAACGCCATCGCCTCCTTTTGCGAGGAAGTTATTTCCATCAAGGAGGCGGCGGAGCGGGAGAGGGAGCGTTTGAACCCTCTCCCCAACCGCAGAGCCGGGCGCCGGAGGCGCGGGACGACCTCCAGCCACCCTGAGTTTTGACCTGGGGGTGGCGGGCTTTGTGGGCCTGCCCGCCATCCGTTCAGCACCAGGTCCGAGAGGCGGCGTGCGTGTTCCCGCGCGCGCCTCTGTTGTTTCGAGTCCGTCTCCCCTCTAGGGGGGACAGTAGGGAGTGTTAGAAGTGCCTTTGGGTAGATCTTTCGTGTAGTGGCCTGCCGTTTCATACGGCGGGCCGAAACCTCGGCGGGGTCGCGACCGCATGCGAAAGTGATTCGCGCGGCCCCGTCGATAGTGGTTTTGTCGAGGAACACCGTGGTAGGTTTAGTCGGTATTCCGGGAGGTACATTTTCTTCTTAACATCTTTCTTTTACCCCGGCGAGTCCGACATAACCCCTCCGCACGCCCCCGCGGAGGGGTATGCATCAAGCATTCCCCCACGTTAAAAATAAAAAAATGTAGAAAGAATGGACGGTGAAGATAGGGGGTGGCGGGCTTTGTGGGCCTGCTCGCCATCCGTTCAGCACCAGGTCCGAGAGGCGGCGTGCGTGTTCCCACGCGCGCCTCTGTTTCGAGTCCGTCTCCCCTCTAGGGGGGACAGTAGGGAGTGTTAGAAGTGCCTTTGGGTAGATCTTTCGTGTAGTGGCCTGCCGTTTCATACGGCGGGCCGAAACTTCGGCGGGGTCGCGACCGCATGCGAAAGTGATTCGCGCGGCCCCGTCGATAGTGGTTTTGTCGAGGAACACCGTGGTAGGTTTAGTCGGTATTCCGGGAGGTACATTTTCTTCTCAACATCTTTCTTTTACCCCGGCGAGTCCGACATAACCCCTCCGCCCGCACCCGCGGAGGGGTATGCGTGATGCATTCCCCCAAGAAAAAAAAAAATAAAAAATTTAGAAAGAATGGACGAGGAAAGACTGACTAAGAAAGTTTATAAGGCTAGTGTGAATGGAACAGTCGCAAGAGGAAGACCTAGGCGAACGTTTCTTGATCAGATCGGAGGCGTTCTGGACAAAGGCCAGGTTAAGAGCACCTTGAACCGACGGGCGTGTATGAGGAATGTGATGAAAGTGAATGAAGCCAGAGAAGTGTGTCAGGATCGTAGCAAATGGAAATCCGTAGTCTCTGCCTACCCCTCTGCGAAATAGGCGTGAATCTATCTATGTATGTCTTTCTTCTCTCTTAGCCTTTATTATTCCCAAGTCACTTGGGGTCGACTTTTTTGGTCTAACCGGATTTGACTGGATATCAGTTTTTACACGGAGCGGCTGCCACCTGACCTCCGCAACCCGAAGGCTAACGATACCCTAAGGCTAGACCAGTGTCAGGATATTAGAGGGTACTGACTTTCCCAATAACGACTGCCATAGATGTTCATGGCAGCCGGGACCGACGGCTTAACGTGCTCTCCGAGGCACGGAGGAGGCGATAATTGTCAATCAATACGCACATAATTTCGAAAAGTCATATAACTTCCGAAACTCAGAGGTGCGCGACGTGGGTTCGAACCCGAGACCCTCTGCATTGCAGTCTGTTGGTCTCCCCACTGAGCTATCGCTGCTCTATGTATGATGTAATAAATAAAGTTAGGTTAGGTTAGACTTGAAATGACTTCATGGTGAAGTGGACACATCGACACTGCCACTACGCCGAGTCTTGTGGGTTCGACCCACTCACGGAACAAAAAATTTGTACTTGTCATATTAAGATGTCGATTTTTCCATTGTCAGATAACTGTTATCTGAGGAATAAACGTATCAGTCGTGTACCGTAGCAAAATGTTGTGCTTTAGAGAATGAGAGTATAAAAAATAATTAGTTCATCGTGAAGAGTAATTTTTTCACTAATAGCAAAATTTGTTCAAGTTTTTGTTGTAAAGTTATTCGAGAAAAACAGATTTTGCTGCAGTAATGTTTGAAACATTACCGTGACAAAACTTTTTTCGTAAAATCGTTTCAGCCCGGAAATAAATGCAAGAATAGATAGCTTTTGTTGCGTATTAAATGTTTGTGAACAGCAAAATTTGTGTGTTGTGGTTCTAAAGTTATTTAAGATTTTCCTACGGTAACGTTTTAGGATTGCCCAGATCTCAAAACCGGCTCAACGTAGAGTTTGGAAAAATACCAATAGTAGACTAAGGTTTGTTCAAATTTGTTCAAACATTAGTTTTTGATTTGTTTGATGAACACCAATGTAATTGAATGGTGCCAAAATTCAGAAAGAAACGGATTTGCAAGTAAACCAGTATACTTACAATCAAATAAAAAGCTGTGTAATGTATCCTTAATACATATTTATAACGACAGTAGATTTAGATTATGTGACTCAATTTGTTACTCAAATTGTATTTTTACCATGGTAAAAACATAAATATATATGTATATTTGCGTTATTATCTAGATAGACATAGAAAATTACTCAACCTATCTGTGATTTTATCCAAAAGATTTAAATACTTTTTTCCTTCTGCTCCTTCTTCTTGCTTTTAATTCCACTTAAATAAGATATAGTTAAAATTTAAAAAGGGACGCACAATACTATTATATGACGTAACGTCTATTTAAATATACGCGTGCGAGAGAAATAGTGATATTGCCACACGTTTATTTTTATTACTTTTACGATTAAGATGTTTATTTATGATATTAAATATTATGGTCGATTAAAATTTGAGAAGAGAGAGAAGAAGAGAGAAATTTGAGAGTTGAATATGGTAAAAGAGCAGCGATAGCTCAGAGGGGAGACCAACAGACTGCAATGCAGAGGGTCTCGGGTTCGAACCCACGTCGCGCACCTCCGACTTTCGGCAGTTATAGGACTTTTCGAAATTATGTGCGTATTGATTGACAATTATCGCCTGCTCCGTGCCTCGGAGTGCACGTTAAGCTGTCGATCCCGGCTGCACTGAACATCTATGGCAGTCGTTATTGGGAAAGTCAGTACCCTCTAATATCCTGACACTGGTCTAGCCTTAGGGTATCTTTAGCCTTCGGGTTGCGGAGGTCAGGTGGCAGCCGCACCGTGTAAAAACTGATCCAGTTAAATCCGGTTAGACCAGAAAAGCCGACCCCAAGTGACTTGGGAATAATAAAGGCTAAGAGAGAAGAAGAATATGGTAAAAGAACCTAAAATTCTATTAGCTTATAAGATCTAAAAATGTATACGCATATTGGCAAATCAATAAATGAATTATGAATTACTTTTCCTCATTACAAAATGTTGTATATTAATTTCGCCTTCATTTTGCAACGAAGTTTGATAAAGTTTCACAAAAAAAAAACTTGTTATATGTTGTCTAATACTTAGTATTTTTATTGCAGAAGTGGCTTCATCAGGCCGCACTAACATGACCCCCACTCCCGAAGAGGGGGAAGACAGTAAGGATGACTCGCCGCCTGTCAACTCACCTATGATGGACATGTAAGTTTAGCTCCTAAGTCTAGCTAATAAATTATACTAAGTATTTTCCATGATTTCCCTGTTTTAACGAGACAATCCTCGCATTAGGAATACACCGTGTGTCGCAGGGGATTTTATAAAAAACGAATAACCGTGCTTTCTGAGGCACGGGTGTGTGCAACATCGCCAACTTTCTAACACAGGACTACTATTGAACATTTTTGACAAAAACACAATCACTTTTAAGTGGCCCGACAGAAAATTTCAACGCAACCAATTTGTCGCTGAGGCAGTCAATTCTTAATAAAGGTATGACATAGCTTGGCCCGAGTGTTTAACGAAAACCAAGCTGTTCTATTGTATTATCTTATGACATTGTGATAATCAGTCTTCTATATCAACAGCTTTCAAATTTTAAGAAATAGCTACCGTGAGAAAATAACTTTACTTAGGTACAACAATAAAAAGAACAAACAAAACGAATCTTCTCTCTTAGCCTTTATTATTCCCAAGTCACTCGGGGTCGGCTTTTCTGGTCTAACCGGATTTGACTGGATATCAGTTTTTACACGGAGCGGCTGCCACCTGACCTCCGCAACCCGAAGGCTAACGATACCCTAAGGCTAGACCAGTGTCAGGATATTAGAGGGTACTGACTTTCCCAATAACGACTGCCATAGATCTTCATGGCAGCCGGCCAGCACGGAGCAGGCGATAATTGTCAATCAATACGCACATAATTTCGAAAAGTCATATAGATAACTTCCGAAAGTCAGAGGTGCGCGACGTGGGTTTGAACCCGAGACCCTCTGCATTGCAGTCTGTTGGTCTCCCCACTGAGCTATCGCTGCTAACAAACAAAACGAATACCGATCATAAATAATTTTAAACATGCAAACAAAATCGTCTACCATCCATCAACAAACAAACCAATTTAACAAAAAATAACGTAGTAACGAACTGTTGATTAAGTTAACCAATGATCAAGGACTTGAGAGTTAGCTAAGTATTACTACTCTATCTTGCAGTTTCTTAAAAGTGAGTGACTCGCGCCCCGCGGCTACTGAAGCTGGCGCTGAAAACGATGCGACGTGGCGACAGGCTATCTACGAGAAGATCTTGCAGCCGACAGATGTGCAAGGAGAAGGTATGGTCACCCATCACTACACAACTACTTTTACTGCATTCTCACCAAACACATAGTCAATGGCATATTTTAATAATGCAGTATTTATTTTACTTTTATGGTTATTGCTCTGTTCCTTTGGGGTCAATTTAGGTATATGAAAATGTCTACATCCTAGCTTCAAAATATTGTTTTCATCTATTGTGGCAAAACAGAATATTTACTGTAACTTGTCATAATATTGTCTTCTGTTTACGCGAATATTATTCATTGAAATTAAACTACTATATACGGATTTTATCGCGTTGTTTATTTGACACTTTATTACATAATTTTGAAAATTGTTACGCTACTACACTGCTATTAAAGTTTACTAATTTTTAAGCTAATTAAATTATTATTAAAACTATTTAGATTTGATTTAATTTTACACGTTCCCCGACGTTTCGGTTGCTTTTCAACAGCCATGGTCACGGGGAGACTAAGATGGTAGTTGTCTCAATGTTCCAGTGTCGTTATTTCAAAGTACCCGAACATAATTTAATCATTGGTGTTTCTATTTACGCAGAATGAGTTTAAAGTATCATGAAGTCTAGCTGTGGTTTGCTTCTTCTTGGGTTTGACTATTTGTATTACTGGTTATATACTATTTGTATAACTTGTCAATTGGACGTTGTTCCAAAACTTTATTATAAGTTTGTATGCAAAGTTAAAGTCAAAAATTATTTATACGTCATATAGTAACACTTATGAACGTCAAAATATGTAGGTTAGTGAGTGTACTAAGTCACTGGACCTACATTTATGTTAGTTGCGTTGAGCCTATGAGAAGAAACCTGCAAGAAACTCACGGCCGTTCTTGTGCACCTAATAATCCAAAAAGTTGTATACATCTTTTTTATAATAACGAAATAAATAAAATAAATGTATACAACTGTAGATATATGCAATATATATCTATTTTTAGAGTGTCTCGGGTAAGAGGAATGTCAAACGTCTTGTCTTTTACTCCGTATATTAGCGACTGCTTGTAAACCTTACAAGGCGGACGCAGCCGCCCCGTAAATGCATACACACAGTTAATAAGTGCCATCTGATATATGACAACATTTTGACATATTGAATGTAAACATTTTAATGGAATTTTGTTCATAACATATTAACAATAACATATTATGAAGTAACTGTACCGTGATGATATATATACAACCAAAACATTGCCTAAATTACCGGATTAAACACCGCTTTTTTTAATAAAAAGTCGTTTGAGATCAACTTGGAACAAACATTCATTCTATAATTTTACGATAGATGACACATAGCAACGCCTTAGATGCAAAACACAAAGACAAATAGTTCCTGATGTAGGACCGTGAATAACTTACGACATGGTTCCTTAAGGCACAAGTTCAAGGTTTCATGAATCGTCTTATCTTAGTGTATCATTTACATTATACCTTAGCATGGGAAATGCTGATAAAATAAATCAATCAATGTACTTTGTGGTAAACTATATCTTTAAAAAAATAATCAGCTATCAATTTGAGTATCAAATGATTACTACTTACTTCTTACAAAAACGTATTCTTGTAATGGAAGCTGGTAGCGCAATGGACGGGATTTGAACCAACGCCCTCTAATCACAAGTCTACTACTCCATTGGTCTACCGCCACTTTTAGATATATAATATTAGTACATTGATATACATATATGATATATATGACTAATTTCAGGAGAACTGTCAACAAATCTTCTGGGCAAGGCCTCAGCATCCAAAGGAAAAAGAAGCAGAGATGAGTTAAGACTTCTTTGGAAGATGGCCATAGATCAGACAATACTTCTTGTAAGGATGGAGAAAGAGAATGCCAGGCTTAAAGGTAATAATTCCGTTCAAATGTTATCAATGTACTTTTTTAATAATAACATGGTAGTTGATTCACACATTTTACATTATTTAAGTCTAATAAATACTTTACCCCAACTCTACAAAACAAATATTTTTAAAAGTCTACTCGAAAATAAATAAGGTACAAACGTTTCAAATCTGGTAGTAATATATTCTGTCACATACCTACACACAACACCATCTAGCCCAAACTAAGCAGAGCTTTTACTATGAGTACTAGACAATGGGTAAACATATACATTTTTTTTGTAACCACGTAGGTACACATTACACATAGAAAGTATGTTGAGTGACAACAAAAGGAAGCACGATACTAATTGTCACGTAACCGCTGTTTAAACGTTGTTGTCCGAGGGATCTCCCTCGAGAGATATCTACACTACAGCCCCAATTTTACTTACATCCAAATTGCAATTAATAATTACTCCCTTATTTTACAACCAATTTTGGACAAGTTTGCATAAAAAGATTTATTTTGATTGCCATTTGCTCTTATGTGTAAAATAATGTACAAAATGTATCGCGAGGGGTTTATCCCGTGTGGAATTCGACCGTACTCGGCATAAAGGCAGCGGCGAGGCGACCACTTAGACAACTACGCCATCCGCGTAGCCGTGTTCAAATGTTTCAAAATCGAAGAATTGGGATTTTCTCATTTTAATACTTACACTCGATTTCTAAAAGGCTAATCAACGACGCATCAAAATCAAACGTATGTCAAGTGATTTGATTGGCTGTTGTTTGTTTAGTGAGCCAATCACAGGAGTTGACATGCATTTGATTGTTAACAAATTTTTGTGTTGAACTGCTATTCAGAAAGTATCCGTCCGTACTCCTGATTATACAGATATTAGATTCTAATATATAAAAACAAACTTTTAGCTTTTGCCCGCAGCTTCACTCGCCTAAATGTTAGGTGAGTAACCGTACTATTTTCTGGATGAAAGAAACCCTATGTCCTTTTCTGTTCCCCTGACAACGTGTATGCGAAATTTCATGATGATCGGTCGCGTAGTTAAGGCGTGTAAGTGTAATAAACAAACAAACTCATACAATATTTATATATTTAATTTCTAGAACGCGAAGAGTCGTCAGCCGTTCGAAGAATAAAGTTGGAGTACACCGAGCTTGGGGTCTGTGACGCGGGGGTCACTCACATGTGGGACTCGTTGCTGTCCCGTGACCCCTCGCAGCCGATGAGGAAGGTAGACCGGCACATGCTCACACAGGCAGTTATTCAAGGTAACCCTTTGTTATCAAATCAAACCATAATCATTTTATTTGCACGAAAAGTAGTACAGATATGGTTAAGTGTATGAAATCTCAATTGACCAGTTTTGACATGCAAATCTTACATTATTTTATTTATTATATTATATAAATTGTTGGTATGTTTTTTTTTTTAAATAAGTATTATCATTTTTTATTGTAATCATTTTAAATAAAGCCTAAACATTAATTTAATTATACATTTACAAAAAAGTATATTAACGAAAGTAGAATTAAATAATTAGGTATAGGTCTATAATCTCATGTGACAGTTATATTAGAATTTTTAAAGTTATAAAGAATATCTTTTACTTCACCTAAACACTTGTTTAATTTTTACTAGTATTTTTATAAAATATAGTTTATATGTCGTACAGGTAGGCATCTAGGATGGGCTTCAATATTTAAACACGAGTCGTTTGAGTTACGGACAGTTATATTTTTTATAGCATATGTGTCAAAAATAACTGTCCGTAGGTAAAACGGTTCCTTTTTTGAAATTTGAAACTGTCCATTAGGGGCACAATAATTAGTTGTTATTGTGCCCTGTTTCCTTACTTGATGACGTAGTGGTGCAAAGCTAATTATTCAGTATAAATAACACATTCTTACCCAGGTGTACCCAGGATGTCCAGAGGCGCAGTATGGTACTTCCTGGCTGAACAAGCGTGCCTGAGGTTCGGTCCACCAGACATCACCGCGTGTCCGCAGTACCACACTCCTTATAGATCGTTGCTCGCTGGACTCACCAAACACCAGCATGCTATATTGATTGATTTAGGTATGTATTCATAGGTTGTATTCAGTCTATTAGGCAGTGTTAATAATAATATCAGAGCTGTTTATATTTAGATTGCACGGATGGTGGGCGTAGTGGTTTAAGATGTCGCGCTGAGTGTTGTGATTTCGAATCCCACACGGACAAAAATGATTTTTAAGTCCTCCGCAACACAAGTGTTTGAGAGTGAGAGAAGGGTTAAGCCTTCAAACTTAACTTCAAATAAACTCAAAAACTACCAACAGATTTTCATGCGGTTTTCAGCAATAGACAGAGTGATTCATGAGGAAGGCTTAGGTGTAGAATTTGTTAAGGTTTTGTACTACCCGTGCGAAGCCTGGACGGGTCGCTAGTATTATATATATCTTTTTGTTGTCAAACAGGGCGTACTTTCCCGAAGCATTCGTACTTTGCGTCGGCCCTGGGTCCGGGTCAGCTCGCTTTATACAACATACTGAAGGCGTATTCCCTTTTGGACCCTGATGTTGGGTACTGTCAAGGTCTCAGCTTCGTGGCCGGAGTGTTACTTTTACACGTAAGTACTACATATTGTACATCAAACTAGATTTTGCCCGCGTTTGCCTCGCGTTAAAATGTATTTGCCAAAAAATTTATAAATCTCTCGGTAACAATACTTTTTGCCTGCGTGAAACGTGATTTTCTATGTTTGATACGGTTCCACGCTTTTCACAAAACTATTCGACTAATCATCTCGATTCAATTTCGCATACAAGTTGTCAGGGGTACAGAGAGGGTCAAATTTTATCCTTTTGACCTTTTATCCAGATAAAGTACTCATCCCGAGGGATAGAAACGCGAGCTAAGCCGCTGACAAAACCTAGTAGACTAGTATGTCGTAAGAAACAAATTCAAATAACAATAATATATAAATTACATTCTTTCTTTTTTAAATTTGTTATAAATAAATACTCCTCTTGTATCTTATGTGGGGGCTAGTCAGTGTAGACCGGCGACACTTCGACCCAGTGGGATCTTTTGTGTCGACACTCTCCCAATAACGACTGCCATAGATGTTCATGGCAGCCGGGACCGATGGCTTAACGTGCTCTCCGAGGCACGGAGCAGGCGATAATTGTCAATCAATACGCACATAATTTCGAAAAGTCATATAACTTCCGAGAGTTATAGGTGCGCGACGTGGGTTCGAACCCGAGACCCTCTGCATTGCAGTCTGTTGGTCTCCCCACTGAGCTATCGCTGCTCTTACAAATACTCCTCTTACGCCTTAGGGGATGTATGAGACTATGAATTCACTGTCATAATTAGATCGATTTAATTATTGTTAACAGATGGAGGAAGCCGAGGCATTCATTCTCCTGCGGCACCTGATGTTTAGGCGAGGACTTCGGAAGCAGTACCTACCTGACATGAGCGCGCTACAAGTACAGGTAATTAATTACTGGGCACATTACCTGGTATGTATTACCAGGAAGTATAACCAGTAACACATACCAGGAAGATATTACCGGGATCGTTATATCGGGAATGTATTAATCAGAACGTATTATCGGTTATGAATGACCGGTGACGTATTTCCAGTTATGCATAGCTGATAAATTATGTATGTGATAATCAAGGCCCTGGTCTACCTGGATGCTAAATTTCATGTAAATATTTCCATTTAAAATTAGAATATTTCAGGCTTCCACTGAGAATTTCATCACAGGCTCAATAACACTTTCGTCTGACCGGAGATGGAATTCGAAATCGTATGGTGTATACGATAAGACAACAATACCTTGAATATACAAGGTGATTGGTAAAAGACTGGACATATTGAAGAAGATTATTCAGTGCTCGAATCTTCAACCAAATATCTAAAAAAAAATTGGTACTTAAAATTTGACCTAGTTATCTAATAAAAACTGAATGTGTCGACACTCTTCGCATATACCACAGCTGTGTTACAAACGATGACCGATTGGCCGTGCGACCTTGGTATTGACACCAATCCGTAATTCCACGAAACGACTAAGTACAGTATCTAAAACCTCCGCCCCCGCCCCCTGCTACCGCACCCCGCACTCGCCCGAATTTGTACCCCCACCGTCCTTTTCTGACCATAAATTATCATGTCCTTAAGTACGTACAATGTTTAACCAGTCACCCTGCATACTTATAGCTCTATTTATTCGACAACAGTTTCTTGAAGCATGTGTAGTGCTATCTTTATTTTACTTGACGTATAAACAGGGATGGTATAATACCAATTTTATTGAAATGTTTAAAAGATATTTCAGACGCAGACATATTTTTCGATAGTCTTAACATGATTATAGAAATTAAAGATAAATGTTAATTTAAATATTTCAGAGGACATTTAACATATTTATATTTTTTATGAAATAATAAAAATCTATACGTATTTACTAGTAATATATATATACATATATATATATATATATATATATATATATATATATATATATATATATATATATACTTAATAAGGTAGAAAAGGAGTATGTCAGTTGTAGTTTCATTGTAAATTACAAAAAACACAAAGAGGCAATATAATGTTTCTCTGCGTTTTTGTTTTTTATATTGTATTGTGTAATTGTACTTTTTAATATTATTAACTTTCATTAACACAAGCGATTCAGTGTAAATAATATTGTAAGCCTATGTTGTTTTAATGAATAAATAAATACTTGCTTGATGCAATTCGCTTCGAAATGTTTTCATATATAGGCACATACCTACTCTCGATTATATTTAACCCGGCGCCGATGACGTGAAAAAAATTCCCCGGCCGATGACATCGGGTAAATTTTACCCGAATTTTAATTTGAAATTTTTTCAATAGTTTTATACATAGTTTATATTACATTTTAATTGATTATTGGTGAAACAGTATTTACGCATGTGATAAAATAAAAGATGGTACCAATTTATAATGAAAAATAACTTTTTTATTTATAACACGAAAACTATTATAAACACGAATAAAAATACGTCATGAAAATATTACACTATCACTATCTACTACGGTGGGTAAAACTTACCCGTTTTGAATTGAAACACTTGTATCTCACTACACGAGCGGCGTAATAATGATGTAAACAATAATCCAAATAGAGGGTAGTTGTATCTCCAGCTATACTGGCGGATAAGTAAGATGGACGTCAGGAAAAATAAATATACCCTCTTAAAATCACCTCGGGTAAATATTACCCAGCGTCAACGACGCCGGGTTAAAAGGCATACAGAGTTCATGAAAAAATAATATAATAATAATATAATATAATATTCTACCACATACACACAACACCGTCTAGCCCAAACTAAGCAGAGCTTGTACTATGGGTACTAGACAATGGATAAACATACTTATATACTTTTTTTTTTTGTAAATTATACATATTATACATAGAAACACCCAGACCAAGACAAACATCCATGTTCATGCACACAAATGTTTGACTTGTGCGGGAATCGAACCCGCGACCTCAGGCGTGGCAGTCAGTTACACTAACCACTACGCCATCGAGGTCGTCATAATAATATAGTCATAATACTATAACATTTTACCCGTGATATATTTATAGTACTTAACAACGTTTATTCTACCACTTTTCATAATTCATTATTTGAATTTTTCTGCAGATATACAAATGTTGAAATTGGATGCTTTAATCGCACAACTATAACATAAGACTACACGTAGTCGCAAAATGAAACTTTGTTACCTTTGTCGCTGGACCAGCCGTTGTGCAGGAGGCGGCGTATGTAATTTTTAACAGCTTAAACTATCTTATTTGGAAAATGTATTGATATATGGATGTAAAAAGTGTTCGAAAAAAGTTGTTAAGTATGATGCAAAGAAGATACTGATAAAAATTTATTAGCATTTTCATTTAACTCTGTCTATGCAAGACCTGATGTTAAAAACTTTGGATCGTACACTCTCGCACACTATTCCTTCCAAACTCCGCACTGCCTACACACCGCCACCGCGTTATCGCAGTGTGTACATATTCGCACCGCGATCGCCACGCATAGCACGCCTCCGCACCGCTTCCGCGCCGCCTCCGTGACCAGTGACTTTAATGTATATTTCCCTCTCTCAGTTGTACCAGCTGTCCAGGCTACTGCGTGACCATGAACCAGAACTGCACGCCCGACTGGAGGCCCTAGATATAAGCCCCGCGTTGTACGCCGCGCCCTGGATGCTTACGCTCTTCACCAGCCAGTTCCCGCTGGGCTTCGTCGTACGAGTCTTCGGTAACTACACTAACATTAGCCCTCTAGTTCTACCATGCACATGACATCAGCCCCATGAGGTTTTGGATAGACGTACTATCCGAAACATCGGACGAACGTAATATTAACATTATATCCATCGCGAAATTTCGTCAGATTTCTTTCTTTCATAGTGATATTACTGCGTTGTGCGAATCACATCGCATTGAAAGTCAAAGTTAAAATTATTTATTCATAAAGTCACTAAGTAATACCTATAAACGTCAAAATTTATTAGTCAGTGAAGTTATTGAATATACATTTATGTTAGTTGCTAGGTTCAGGCAGAAGATTGACCCTATGAGAAGAAACCTGCAAGAAACTCAAAGCCACTCTTTACTGTAGAGTTAAGAAGATGAAAGCGTTATTCACGTGTTTAGTTGTGCTAATAGTACCAAAAATAGACACGAAACTTCGGCATTTACATTTTATGGTAGGTCTACTATATGACTGTTCCTCTAGGCACGAATCTCCTCGCACTACGTACTCCTAGTGCGAACAGTCTCCTAGTCTAATCTTACTAGGTTGGACTGTAGTCCACCACGCTGGACAGCATTGGAGACGTTCTAGAGAAAGTCCAAGTTGACAGTACTCAAAACCGACAACTGTGTATGAATGTAATGAAGCAAGATCGTAACAATTGATTATCCATATTTGCATCGACTCCGTGAAACACGTCTGCATGTATGGCCAATGCGCCAAGTATTTTGGGTTTAAATACACGGGCAAAAATATGTGCGAGCCGCAAATAGTTGTTCCTTGTCTGGATGTTCTTTATGTTCGTTGCTTGAATGTTTGTAAATTTCGCCGCGACACAGAAATTAATCCTAGTACCATTCAAAAATAGAAATGAAATGAAATGAAATATTTATTTGCATTAGACATGAGTGATACATTGCAGCGTTGATGTTAAACAATTTGAAAGTCCAGCATGTTTTATCTGAATATGTGTACAAATGAGTATAGTAGTTACATAGAAAAAAAAAAAAATTAAATTTAGAATACATATATATAATATATAAATTGTAAAATTGTATAAAGGCAGTTAAAATCAAATTAAAATATAATCAAAATTAAATTAAATATCATTAAGCACAAATAATTAATATCAAGTATTGTTAAAAAGCAAGGTTAATTAAATATAAATTGTAAAATCGTATAAAGACAGTAAAATTCAAATTAAAATCATAATCAAATTAAAATATAATCAAAATTAAAATAAATATCATTAAGCACAAATAATTAATGTCAAGTATATTTAAAAAGAAAGGTACGCATAATATTATTTTTCACAAAATATTTAGAATGAGTCAGTTAGAAAATCTTTTAAATTATAATAACACTTTGAAGCTAATAAATACCTAAGCTTTTTCTTAAAAGAAGTTATGGTTAAACTTTTTAAAGTATTTGGTATTTTATTATAAATAGTAGGTCCCATGCAGAGAATAATTTTTCTCATAAGTGTTGTTTTAGCCGGGTGAAGAAAAATTTTGTCTATAAATAAATATCGTTTATTTAACTCAAAAATTACCTACACTGGACTTAAAGATAGGCATAACCATTGACTAGGTATTAACGTAGTAATTGATTACCGAACTGGGCAAATAGCTTGTATGCAAAGCGTCTTGCATTATAGCTCTATCATGACCCAGCATCAGATGACGCTGGGCAGCAGTGTTCAGTCGTGAGTTGACATATACATTTTCTTGTTCCAGACTTAATATTCCTGGAGTCCTTGGACATAGTATTCTCCGTATCTCTCGCTCTCCTATCAGCGCATAAGGATGGTCTGATGTTGTGTGAGAGTTGTGAAGAAGCCGCGGAGTATCTCAAACACAAGCTACCAGATATGGATAGAGGATTCTATGAGAAGGTCATGAAGAAGGTAAGTTGTTAAAAACGTATTGTCATAGCGGAGTGGTTTAAGTGGTCGCCTCGCCGCTCCTACTACACTGAGTATTGTGGGTTCGATACTAGCACTTTATAAAGTTCCCCGCGACGCAGGAACTGTAAGTAAGTGCTCCATATATTGACATAAGGAGATACAAATAATGTGCTTCTTTTAAAAATAAGTTATGTAGCAGTCCAATCGATCATCCGTCTACCCAAAATTTGCCTACACTTTCCGAAAGAAAATATATTGTTATGTCAAAATGTCTCACAACGAATGTGCTTTATTAAAAGTGAGACATACTCTTGTCTATCCAATCATCTGCCAATCAAATGAAAATAATAATAATATCAGCCTTGTATATCAACTATCCAACTGCTGGGCTACCACGAGGTAGGTCTACCACGCTGGCCCAGTACGGATTAGCAGACATTGCACATAAACAAAACAAAAGACATTTTGGAGAACCAGCAGACCTACAGGTTTACCCCGTGATTTCAATCCCTACATACTCTCACAAGTACGCGAATTTGTGCATGTTGTGTTGACTCCATATTTTGACCAGGGCAACGACACTGTCGGCTTACGCATATACCCGTTATTTGAAAGGCTAATATAATTCTTGTCAATTTATTGTTAAGCTCTGTTGCTGTTGCAATTTATTTTTGCAACTTTATCTAATAATATATGTAATATCAGCCCTGTATATAAACGGTCCCACTGCTGGGCACAGGCCTCTTCTCAATGTGAGAAGGGTTAGGCAGGTGTGTTGGCCACGACTTCACATACCTTCGAGAACATTATGGAGAACTCTCAGACATGCAGGTTCCTCTAGATGTTTCCTTTACCGTTAAATCAAGCGATGATTCATTATTTAATACGCACGTGACTTCGAAAACTTAGGCTCGAACTGGAGACTTCCACATGGCAGTCCAATAATCTCCCACTAGATTATCGCTGCTTTAACTTTATCTTGCTGTCTCTTGACCTGCTCTTTGACAGAGGCCTACGAGGCATACGAGCCGCTACATTTGTACCGTGTATTTGTTACCGGCCGGATACGAGCCACCTACTGCGCGCCACTTTTGAACCTTATTTTACTAACTTTAACGCTTAAAACTGATTGTTTATCAGCTACGAATGGATGTTTTATAAACATACGATAGGTTGATGTATGTTTGTGTGTGTAGGTGCTAACGCTGGACATATCCCGCGCGCTGTGCGACTACAGCGTGGAGTACGGGGTGCTGCGCGACGAGGTGCCGCGACGCGCCGCGCTCGCTGGGGATAACAGACAGCTCGCGCTCAACAACGCCAGGATGGCTGATGAGCTTGATGTTAGTATTACTCATCTACCCACTACATAAGACACCACACATTACGATCTACAAACTAAACATCACAAACAACACACAACAAAATACACATTACACACAACATACTTCACACTACAACTCCACACTACTGACTTTATATCATACTACGCACTACACACCACGAATCACAAACTACATCCTACACACTACACACCATACCCTACGAGCTACATACTACAAACTATACATTACAACCTACAAACCACACACTACATCCTACCCACCAAAACCTACACACCACACACTACACAACACCCTACACACACACACATACACACCACATCGGGTACCATCCCGCTAATATTGTATTAAATGTGATCGTAACCTAAAAATCTAATTATTTTGAAACTGTATAACATAATATGTACAACAGAATTAATAATAGCAGACCTTCATAAGCTAAAAGTTATGTTTAACTGCGGTCCTTCGTAACCTGGGCTCGAACCCAGAATATCACAATTGCAAGCAAACTTGTGCCACGTAACCACTATTAAATGATTTTGCGAGATTATAATTTTACATTATTTATATTTACAGTCAGCCATGGACGCCATAACAAACTACCAAAAGAATCAAGCCCGCCTAGAATCAATCAACAAATCTCTAGAACAACAACTGACGCTGCTCAGCAGATACATATCTGCGCACCACAAGCAAGACGCACCGGTAGAAATAAAGAAAATTGTGCAAAATCATTCCAAGAAACTCTCATTCAAAATATTCTCCACGAAATTCTCCAACACTGAAGAAGAAAAAGAAGAAAAGCATGATCCAAGGAAGAACTTCAAGACTGGTCTCAGTACTCCTAATTTATTCGCAAAGATAACCAGAGAAGATTCTCCAAAAGATATTGAGAATGAGAGAAGACAGTTTATGATGAAGAAGTCTCAGTCAGTACATTCAGGTTTAATCGCTAATATGAAAAATTATCAATTAAAAGCTGTCGAAGAAAAGAACGAAGGCCACAAAATTGATAATATAACTGAATCTTTAAACGAACTGGGGAAGAAGAGTTCTGGATTCTTCGCCAGTACCCACGAACAAATCCGCCAAGAAAGATTATTCGAACACCAACTGAAAAACAATTTCGATGAAAATTTGAAGAAATTGGACGAAAAATTGAACGAGAAATTATCACCTAAGTCGTATATAGACGATTTAAGTATGTTCCAAAGTAGGAAATGCATGTCATTGAATCTAAACCCGACAAGTAAAGATGGTAAATTGAATGATAGTGGGTTCGTGACTCCGTTGAGTCCGGACAACGATAGGAAGGACGATAGCTGTTCGACTATATCGCACCCGTTAAGCGATTGCGATGTCGACATCAAATTCGATGGGCAGTCCACCAAGCTAAAACAGATACGGCCTATTAAAAATGTTGATAAATTGTAATTTTTTAGAATGTCTTAATATATACGTAGTTAATTCAGCGAGAGTTTTGTGATTATCGGCATAACCACGAACTCACGCATAAGTCGATATGCGTACGAATATCGTAGTAGGGATAAATTTGACATTAGTTAAAATAAAATTCAGATCTGTTAAACTCATCGGTCTGCAATTTGACGTATCTTAATACAAAATGTAGATTCGGTAAGCTAATTGGCCCGCAATTTAACATTAGTTAAAAGTAAACTCAGATTTGGTAAGCTACTCGGACCGCAATGTGACGTTAGTTATATATAACGCAGATCTTGTAAACTGATCTGTCCAAAATTTGACGTTAATTAAAACAAAACGCAGGTCTGGTAAACTCATCGGTCCGCAAAGTGACGTTAGTTAAAACAAAATGTAGATTTGGTAAACTAATCGGCCCGTAATTTGACATTAGTTAATACAAAACGCTGATCTGGTAAACTAATCGGTCTGCAATGATACCATAGTATTGCACCAACGATCACAATTATATTTGAAAACTTTGATTCTCTCGCTGGATTAATGTTATTTGGTGCGATTGCCTTGCATAGTTCTAGGGTTCAATCCGCCAGTAAGCTGTTACCGTCCCACTGCTGGGCAATGATAGATATATGCTAATTTAATGTACGGTGTGTAGGTAGCATCAATTTTGTCCATATCTGTTTGTATAGGTATCCACGTTAATATAAGTTGTTATATCCGCTATCAGAGTTGCATCACAATTTGCATAGCCACAAGCCATAGAATAAATAAAATAATTATTATAAATCAAGAAACATTGTATAAATAGGCAGATTGAGTTTTTAAAAGGAACCTCTTTGGCAAATTCTACCTTTATTGTATAAAAGCGTTTACAACTTCTGAACTGTTCCGAACGGCAACGTCGCAAAAAAGTATCATATTTTGAAGTTATAAATGTAATGTAAGCTAATTTTCGAAATAAGCTTAAATAAATTATTTTATAATAATAAATAATTATGTGGCAAAAGTGGGAGATTCGCCACTGCCACTGCGCCGAGTGTTGTGGTTCGAATTTCACACGGGACAAACTTTTTGTGCTCCACAAATGGTTGTATCGAGTCTGGGTGTTATTTGTGTCGGTTGTTTGAATTTTTTTAAAGTCCTCTGCGACACAGAATTTATTCCTAGTGAAAGAAAGGGCAAAGTGTATTATATATGGAATAGAATTATATTTGTAGTGTTTTTACTATGTAAATATTGGGTCGAACGTTTTCGATGCATAATGTGTACAGTAAAAAGATTACAATTTTATTATAATTCTGTTCTATCTATGATACACATTTACCTAAGTCTATAGAGTGTATTAAAAAAAAATAAGGCCGAGTCAAGTAATTTAAAACATCAAAATTTTACATTTATATGCCACATTGCCATTAGGCACAGCCCACAATGCGTAAACACTCTTAAAATAAAAAATGTATTTTCCATGAAATTGTAGCAACTTTATTAAACATTTTCTCCTTTGTTATATTTATAAAGCAGGCAATGTCATTACTGTAAAAACGACGTTTTATTTAAAAGGTTGCTAGATCAAAAATATATGTTTCAAATTACTAGTATTTTTATTAACCCCGCCAGCTAACTAAAATACTTATTTTAGTAGTAAGTTCATCTCACTCCAACGAACATCGAACCCACCACCTTACGATTGCAATGCTTTTATCTTAGCTACAAAAGCTTTAAAAAGGCTTTAATGTTGTTCAAAACTGATTTGGAAACAATAACGTCTAATCTTTCAAGTTTTAGTATACCAGACATAATTAAAAACCTTTTGTGTCTGGCCGCGGCGGGTGTGCCGCTGCGACTCATTTGGTTAATATCTCTATATAGTGGACCCCCGGGTAATCCGATAAACCTTTTGAAGACCAGTGTCGTACTATCGAATTTGTCGTATTATGGAGTACTGCCCCTATACGCCATAATTTTTTTTAAAGTTTTAATATCTACCTTGTAATCTGACAAACAAACTAGAACACGTCGAGCGCAATAGTGGTGGCGCATACAGGTTACATGTTACACTCTGTTCAATCATGTTATATTAGTGAATATTTGACGAAATTAATTTTATGTACAGTGATGAAATGTCCGAGTACAGGTGGCGCCGGATTACTGGGGGTCCGCTGTATATCATTTTAACGGTTAAGTTGAGAACCAAATATATTCCAATAAAGAAACTAAGCTTGTAGGTATTGCATTTAACAGTAAATATAATAAACATAACGCATTATAATTAAAACAGCGACTTAACTTGAAATTTGGGAGTAGGGCAATTTGAACTCTATTTGCGTGACTATAAATTCTCATATATTTGTGTTAATTAGGTAATTGCAACAGACTTTAAATTCGTTTGTTCCAAAATACTTAGGTAGGTCACTATTATATTAAGAGTGCGAATATTTATTTTACTTATAGTTACAGCTAACCTTAGTAAAGTGTTGAACATACTTTCATTCGAATAGTATTCGAATATGTTTGCGCTCACCGCGATTTTCAAGCCGTCGGACTAATATCATTTGAGCAAAGTTATTTTTTTACAGTATATGTAGTTTATCAATATTATTATTAGTTCGCCATATGTTAAACGTAGCCATATGTTTTGTTTTTCTGGAGCATATTTCAAGTCTAGTTGTAAGTGGACAGATTGATCCCAAAGGTATATCTTTAAGAAAATAAACAATTAAGCATATATTGTTTCACTACACTTTAGACATATTATATAAATGATTGATGTGCTCTTTGTTAAAATATGATCATCTACTCTATACGGATTTTATCACGATGTTTGTTTTAAAACACTTTTATTACATTATTTTGAAACTATTATACTACTATTGTTAATGGTTATTGCTGTGTTGATCCATCATGGCTGTAAACTTTAACAATAGTAGGGTAATAGTTTACCAAGCAACGCCTAATGCGATTCGCGTTGTCTAGCACTGGGCTAAAATCATTTGAAAACTGTTGCCATCGACACGATAGGAAGAAGTTTAGGTGCTGCTACTTAAAAAGTGTTTTAAAATAATGCGATGAAATCCATATAGTAGTTTAATTTATATGCATAACATTCGCGTAAACGTACCTCAGTATTGTGACATCTTCTGGATATTAGTTAATATTATTTAACATTATCAGGCTCACTTATATTGAAAATAGTATACTATAGTGTGAGTCCACTCTTCTTAGTAAGCACTTGTTGTATGTACATATCTGTGCTATGTAAAGATTTACTTACATATATCGCACTCTTAATAAAACAGAGACTTATCTCAGTATATTGAATTAAACAAATTTGAACTCTATTGCAATGATTAAATACAAATATAATATTAGAATTTAACATATACAATTAGAGTTCAAATTGCCTTACTTTCAAATTTCGAGTTAAGTCGCTGTTTTATTAAGAGTGCGAATTATATTTCAACATCGTATTAATTAGAGATATATAGATATATATAAGAATTGGCAAAATTTAACGTTTTAGGAATTGAAATACCAAACAAAATTACTTGTTTTTTGTAATAATATTGATTGTCAACAGGCACATGTTTAAATCTTTCTATTTTATATAACTAATTTAATTAAAATAACGATTACCGATACATGTTATTATTGATATTGTTAAATCTAAATGAACACTAGCGCACTTTAAAATCAGTATTGCCTGCAGCAATAAGAAAATAAAAGTAGTCACCTTACATAGTCTTTGTTAATTCTTCAGGCAGAGCGTCCTCATGCCTTATCCAAAGACAGCAATTTCCTTGCAGCAGGCTGGTGCCCACAGCCCCCTGCTGCATCGACATCAAGGCACCAATTTCCCATTGTTGTAATTTTTGTTGTTTCTCCAGAAACAATACAACAATATACGCCGATTCGACGAAAAAATATTCAATTTCTCTATATCGTATAATAAAATAATACCACAAACTCAGTACTGCCTACAGGCAGCACTGGCAGGGTCGCCATGCAACCTACAGGCATCCTGTCACGGTCGCCATGCAATGTTGGGCGTTGGGTAACGAAATAAAAAATGTTAGTTCGTTTAAAGTCAGAGCTATAATGCCTCAAATACAATTACTATAATAAATATATATTCTACTAAGTAGGGAAGGCGTCACACACTACACTGCAAATGTTTTTTTATTGTATTCCATATTTTGTTTGCACAACTGCGGACAATGAATGATGGGTACAATTATAGCGCGATGAGATATAAGTGTAGCAGTTTCTATGTCATTTGTAACTTGAACTGGCCACACATTAACTTTTAATAAATAATGTAATCATATATAAATGAGAAAGAAATCATTTCTATTTTATTATATTTCAATAATGGAAATCGGTTGTGGCATACAGGTTGAGATCGCAAAGTAAAATACAGTTTGTTTCTAAATTGCTCACTAAATTAAATTGAATGATTTCATGAGGTTAATTATCGAATTAGAATTCCAATTGGACATCACTTAAATGTCTATGGTCATGTCAAAAAAACTGTTTGTTTACCTTTTCGGTGGATTGGATTGAAATAGACTGTACTAAATTCGAAACGCTTGTATCTTATTTCTATTTGAGTACATATCAAAAATTCTTTATTTCTTATAGTTTGGGTACATTACTATTTGACTAATATAATAAATTGTGAGTCAACTACCCTATTACGCATCAGCGCTAATAACTAACGGATTGGTAATTTAAAAATAAGACACAAAACTAATATGGAAGAATTATATTTTGGAAAACAAAAGCCGCACTGTATAACAAATATACCAAAACACATAACCATACAAAGCATACATGATATAATAAAGAACTCTAAATATTTGCTGTTTTCTATGGCCTACGTGAGTGTTCCTCAGTCCATCTTTAACAATATATTTTCTAAGACCGATGCACCAAACTAAGATGTACTCATACATATCTACAGTAGCAACATCGCAGTTAAAGATCGCCTTGTCAGCAGCACTCATTCTGTCGATCATATCTCGTAGATTGTCGTCTTTGAAGTTCCATTCATTGCTTAAGAAGTAATCGTAAACCTTTCCTAGTTTGTCTATCTTGCTGTATAAGTCAACGAATCTTGAAAGAAAGAAGATAATGGCTTTTTTACATATGTCATACCACGGGAGTCTAAACAAGAACCGGTTTTTATCAGGTGTCATCCCTAGTTTTACTCCTTTAGATACAAATCTATACCACGGATTCAACATTCAAATTCGTCAACGATAAACTTATATGTACACTAGCTGTCCTACTAGGAGACAGTCACGCCTCATCGCGAGGAAACCAGCATGTCTGAGAGTTGTCCAAATATTCCCAAAAATATGTGCAGTCTGCCAATCCGCACTGTTGGAATTAGTACTTCCTGCTTAATTAACTTGCATTTTAGCAATTGACAATTGCTAAAATGCCGGTGATTATTAAAAACCTATGGTGTCTAACTATATCCTGTCCCGATCCCGAGCCATTCGTAGGACTCTCTGAGAGTACCGTCAAGGCAGCTATGAATGCACATGGCAATGATAAACACAGGCTGGAGTAGATGGCCCTTAGGGGTCTGGAACACTCCAAGAAATTCATTGCAAACAGAGCTACGGGCTTCACCCGGAAGTTCTGCGGGTACAACAAGGGCCAAATACGCCTGCTCACAGGAGCGTTCACTGGTTATTTTGGCACCAACGACTTCCTGTGCAGATTGAGTTTGGCAAACAATTTGATCTGCAGAACCTGTGGTGAACAGGACGAGTCCATATTACACCTACTATGTGACGCGTTGACTGGACTAAGGATGGGTATGATGGGATTGGCATATCCGAACCCTGAAGACTTCAGGCTTCTCACTCTGAAGTGAACGCTGCAACTGATGCAGTACATTCATAGGGAGATAGCTCAGGGATAGATCTCGGGGTCGAAGTATCGCCGGTCTACACTGATGGGCCCCGAAATAAGATAAGATAAGATAAGCTATATCCTGTACATCAAAAATGATAATTAGTTGAAGACGCTTTAAAAACTTACGAAGGTATTTGCTTCGGTTTCTTTCCAAGTATCTTACAGAGTACATCCAGGAGATAAGCAGGTATATAGTGCAGCAGTAGCGATACAATAAGGTATAGTTGCTTATTCTTAATATCCCATATTTCGCTGTACGATACTGCATCAGGAAAATATAACCTACTTTTTTCTTTTCGTGTCGTTTCTATTAGAGTACCTGAAAACGATTTTATTTATAAAGATGTTCTAATATAGGAATCAGCTTTACACGGTGCGTATTGATTGACAATTATCGCCTGCTCCGTGCCTCGGAGAGCACGTTAAGCCGTTGGTCCCGGCTGCCATGAACATCTATGGCAGTCGTTATTGGGAAAGTCAGTACCCTCTAATATCCTGACACTGGTCTAGCCTTAGGGTATCGTTAGCCTTCGGGTTGCGGAGGTCAGGTGGCAGCCGTTCCGTGTAAAAACTGATATCCAGTCAAATCCGGTTAGACCAGAAAAGCCGACCCTAAGTGACTTGGGAATAATAAAGGCTAAAAGAGAAGAAAGAAGAAGATAAAACTATAATATGACTCGATTTTTATAAAGTTGGGGAATGCATTGACGCGTACTCCTCTGCAGGAAAAAGAGAGCGGTAAGGTGTGCGGCAATGCATTCCCACACGCTTGGGAACGGTAGTTTTTTTAAAATTAAAGATCACCTATGTCCATTTCGGTACTACTGACGTGTATGCGAAATTTCATAATTATCGATTAAGTAGTTAAGGAGTGAAAGCGTTACAAAACAACAAACAAACTCACATTTTTTGCATTTATAATATTGCTAGTTTTTGCTCGCTGCGTCGCTTGGGAACAGTATTTGTCGTGATGAAAGGTAAGCTATATCCTTTTCTGTTCCTTGACAACGTGTATGTGAAATTTCACGATGATCAGTAGAGTAGTTAACACGTGAAAGTGTCACAAACAAACTCACATTCGCATTTATAGTATCACGATTACAAATATCGTCTTACCATATCGCATATTCCTTCTAACAGTATATACAGGGATCTCTTTGTCGCCATCTTTGCGTTTCTCCGTGGAGTCCCATGCAGCAGCAATTATTGCATTATTGACATAATCTACAGGAGCCACAGCTAAAAGGACATCACTATCTACATGAACGACATGTAAAACACCCAGACATACTCCTAAGTATACCTGAAAACATACATAAACAAACACACACATACATAGAATTTGTTAACCCTCCAGTTTAACCAATAAAAAAATCATCAGCATTACAGCAGTAACACATTAGCTAACGGAAGACCGTTGGACTGCTACGTAGAGGTCTCGAATTCGTTACTTAGGCACCTCTAAGTTTTCGAAGCTATATGCGTATTAAATAGTTAATTAGCGCTTGATTTAACGGTGAAGGAAAACATCGTGAGGAAACCTGTATGTCTGAGAATTCACCATAATATTCTCGAAGCTATGTGAAGTATGCCAACCCGCACTGAATCAGCGTGGTGGACTGTAGTCTCACCCTTCTCACTCTGAGAAAAAGCCCGTGCCCAGCAATGGGCCAGTTTATATACAGGATGATATTATATTATTATAATAATACGTTACCCCGCTAGGGCCAGCTAATGTGCCGATGTCCAACCACCCAGGGGTTGGTTCGTAGTACGCGGGTAGAACTGCAAAAATGAACAATATTAACATAACATCGATTCTAAACATGTAACCTTGGGGGCAACGATAAGACGGACTGGGATGAAGAATATTTTTGTCTAATGGTATAAAGATTGCCATATTATACAGATATTTCTTGTAAATCACTTAATTCTAACTGTGGTGATCTAAACACAGTAGTAGTAAGCTTGAAATATGGCTTGAGCTTTGAGTCTTTTACATATTTACTCACTGATAACAGGGAAAGGAACTAATGTTTTTCACATTATTTATGGCATATAGTAACATTACCCAAACTCCAGAATACAAATACATACATACATACATAGATTCACGCCTGTTTCACACACTACACACACTACATTCACTTTCATCACATTTCTCATACACGACCGTCGTCGGTTCAAGGTGCTCTTAACCTGGCCTTTGTCCAGAACGCCTCCGATCTGATCGAGAAATGTTCGCCTAGGTCTTCCTCTTGCGACTATTCCATTCACACTAGCCTTATAAATTTTCTTAGTTAGTGTTTCTTCGTCCATTCTTCCTACGTGCCCAAACCAGCTTAACATACCCTTTTCTTTTCTTGTCACTATATCAACTTTCATGCCTCATCTCTCTCTAATCACACTATTCCTTATTCTATCTTTCAGAGTCACACCACATATATTTCTCAGCGCTCTCATTTCTAAAGCATTTATTCAAATAATTTTCTAATATTGTCAAAAATAAATAAGTTAAAAGCGTTTGAATCTTGGTTGTACGGGTAATTATCAAATGACAGAAAATGCATGAACGATACAAACTATGACGTGAATCGTCCGAGGGAAATAGCAAGATATACCCACTACGTTCCCACTTTATGTTATATGCAAATTTAAGATATATTGATTAAGTTTGATACTGTTTGCACAAAAAAATATTTTGATTGCTTTTGTGTGTAAAATAATGTACAAAATCAAACATAGGCAACTACCGTATTTTAGTTAGTGACTAAGGACATTATTATTATTATATTCGTATTTTCTATCGATATTTATTTATTTATTTATTTACAGACATACAAATATCTTAACAGGATTCACCCAAAGCGATATTGTAGCACTATTAAAAAAAAAAGAAAGAACTTATACAATATATTCCTATATAATTTTATCTAATTATTGTAACAAATTTTAAAAGAAGATATCCTTATGAATTCACTCAGAGCACAACAGAATATGTCCACGTTCGGCTATGAGATTAAGCGTGCGGAGTGCGCGCGTCAAAGGTGCCTCACTCATGAGGTTGGTTCGACCGTGCGGTACTACTAGCAGCCTCGGCTGTCGCCGTCGCCACACGTACCTGTCCGGCACACACAAACCCAACTGCCCTAAAACTACTACGTTGTGCACCTTCCCTCTCAAAATTTTAAATAAATAAATAATTAGTGCCAATTCTCTCCTAACCCTCAATTCATTGTATCCTACCATACCCAGAATAAATAAAGTAAGATACATTAAGGGGTAAAATGGATAGACACCATAATAACGTAAATATAAATATCTAATAAATTTAATATATAATAGGACGTATTCAAAAATAGCTTTTCGGCTCTCTTATTTTCTCTACATCTCTATTAAAAAGGAATACGGGCCACAATAGTAACTCTGACGGGCGACTCAAAATGTGCTCAATGCGTATTCGCATAGCAGTGTCGCGTTACTCCTGCATGCATAATATTGAGGTATTCACGCCTCACGGGTGCGGATGTCTGGATAAATATCGATTGTAAGTTGTTTGTACATATATTATACGTTACGATAACATTATATAAATTTATCTAGATAAGTCAGGCATGTTAAATTTTGCCAAGTATATGTATAGTGATTATGATGTAGCAATCCTATATCCAGCATAGTAAGGAGTATTATATTACATATATTATATATATTGCAAAACCTAAAGAAGTCCCAAAGTTTGTGTATCGCCGTTTATTAGACAAGATTGACCAAACTAAGTTTAATACTGATCTCAAAAATATTTCATGGTATAAAATAATGGGTACGTCCAGTGTTGATGATCAAGCGAGACACTTCAATGAAATAATTCTCAATCTCTTCCATAAACATGCACCACTTAAACGCATTAAAGTATTCACAAGATCCACACCCTGGATAACTCATAATATTAGACAAATGATGTCCCTTAGGGACAAAGCTCTTAATAGAGCACATGCGTCAAAATCGGATACTCATTTCAATTATTACAGGGAACTTCGAAACTATGTGACGGGAGCCATTGAGAGAGAAAAAAAAGCATATTTTAGTTTCTATATAAACAATAATATAAACAAACCAAAAGATATGTGGGAGCACATAAAACGCACCTGTCCACTTGGTAAAGATACTAATATTCAAACTTCGGTACCACATCATCTTAGTGATCCGAATAAAATTAATAAGTTCTTTTTAGATGTTCCTAGCAGTGACTTAGTTGATACTCAAAGTAAACAGTACTTTGAACAAAACAAGTTTTCACTACATATTTAATATTGATACAGTAACATCAGAGGAAGTTTCAAAAATAATTTATAATATAAAAACTAAAGCCAGTGGACACGATTCTATCACAATAGATATGGTCAGATTGACTCTTCCTGTTACCTTACCCGTTATAACAGCAATAATAAATAACTGTCTCACAAGTAAAACATTTCCTGAAGCATGGAAACTCGCTAAAATTAAACCAATCCCCAAGGGTTCTGCAGTAAAGGAACTGAAAGATTTAAGGCCAATCAGTATCTTACCGATTTTGTCTAAGATTGTGGAAAAGCTTATGTGTAATCAGTTAACCAAGTTCCTGGAAACGTCGGGTATACTTCCTGACATCCAGTCAGGTTTCCGAAGTGGGTTCGGTACAGCAACTGCACTTGCGCATGTTACTGATGATATTGTGGCTGCGTCAGATGCTGGCATGTGCAGTGCGTTATTGTTGCTTGACTTCTCGAGGGCATTCGACTGTATTAACATAGAATTGCTCTTAGCAAAGCTCTCTTATTATGGGGTTTCGAACGAATCTTGTGACTGGTTCCGCTCCTTCTTAACTAACAGAAGACAATATGTGGAAATAGAGAACGAACAGGGCGAATTAGTACAATCTGACATTAATAATATAAATAAAGGAACACCTCAAGGCTCTATTTTAAGTCCCATTCTCTTTATTCTCTTTACTGCAGATCTCCCTAAACATATAAAATACTGCAAATTACACTTGTATGCAGACGACACACAGATTTATTACTCTTTTAAGCCTGAGCATGCAGAAACTTCAATAGAAAATATAAACAATGATCTATCTAACATATCAGAGTGGGCAAATAAAAACACATTGGTACTAAATGCAAGTAAAACGAAATATATGTTGTTGAGTAACAAAGTTCAGTGTAAAAAAGTAGAATCGAAGTCACTCCACATTAAAGTACACGGGCAAATTCTGCAAAGAGTAGACAATGCCGTTAATTTAGGCCTAGTAATGGATAACGAGTTGCGCTTTATAGAACATATTAATTCTAAAATAAGAAATGCCTTTTATAGATTAAAAACACTATACAATATTAGGAAATATTTGTCAGAGTCAATTAGAAAAACCCTTGTAGATGCCATTGTATTATCGCAGTTTACATACTGTGATACAGTTTATGGACCACGGCTGTACGAAAAAACTAAGAAGGCGATACAGAGAGTACAAAATGCTTGTGTCCGTTATTGTTATAATGTCCCCAAGCGAGGTCACGTCACACCGTATTTAAATAATACAGATACATTAAAGATGGATGCGCGGAGAAAAATACACCTGACATGCCTGGTACACAAAATTGTTTTTAAAAAGAATCCTAAATATCTGTATGACAAGCTTGAGTGGGTAAAAGATGTGCAACAGAGGAATACTCGTAGAAGAGAGGCCAATAAACTTGTTGTACCAGCACACAGAACGGCTCAATATAAGGGAGGTTTCAAATATTCTGCCACCAAAATTTGGAACGACTTACCCCCGCCGCTGCGTAAAAGTATGTCCCAACAAACTTTAAAAGCGCACTTGCGCACAGAATTATTGAATTTACAAAAAAAGATTTAATATGATAGCAGAATAGTAACCATTAGGAATACTTGTTATTGTGTGTCGTGTCGTACATGTTGTGTCAGCCATATTTATATATATATTATCTATGTATATGTTTATGTATATATTGCTTTTACTTTTTTTATTTTATTTTTACATGTGTTAGGGTCCTTTTAAATTATGTTTTTGATGTTTTGTAACCTTTTGCCTTCTTTGTGTACATTTATGTGCTATTAATATTAATTAAATAGTCAGGGCCCAGCTGAAAACCAGTGCTGTGCATGTGCGCAGCAAATACTGAGCTGGAGCCCTTTGTTATGCATGTACCTATGCCAGTTTATACTTATTTTGTATGTGAAATTTTTGTATATATGTGTAACGAAAATAAATGGTTTAAATGGTTTAAATGAGTAGTTATGTAATTTTCCATAAAAAAACATACTCACTGCTTACTGTCCACCTCCCTAGGTGATCATCTGATGGCTTAATTTCGTCGGTCCATTGATTACAGAGATCCCCTGTCTACTTTCAACGAGCGCCATAATTCTGCTATTTTAGTCGATCCTACAGGAATAATAAAATGACGTACCTATAGAAGGTCTCACGATGCACACAGGCAGTTCGCCAGCAGAAGTTCTGAGCAACTCTTCAGCCAACGCTTTTGTGAACGTGTAGGTGTTTGGCCAGCCGTCGATCAAACTGTAACAGAGACAGTGACATTATTAGGTACATAATGTGTTAGGTACACAATAAAATCCAGCAACGAGACTATTAAAATATTTAAGGCCTGTCTCGAATGTAACGAAATATATTATGTTATCCTTTTAACAATTAATATATAATAATATGTCGGCGCAAGTCCATATTACCAAATAATTGGTGATATGGCCTTGCGCCGACGCCACCAACACTAAGTTATTGCCTTATTACGAAGTGCAATAAGCAGTAATCATAAAATATCCATGTGAACATAACACTGTGTACCACGGCATCGGTATCGTACGTATATATCATCATAGTATCGATAGTGAAAATTAGGCGATACTATTAAAAAATTTGTCGATACTATCTATTCTATCGATACTATCGAGATACGATATTATCGATAGTATCGATACTATCGATAATTTCGCGTCAAAAATTCGATACTATCTATGATCTATCGACGCGTATCGATAGTATCGATCGTTTTGTTTTAGTAACTATCGAAATAATTTCGATACTGTCGGCTGGGAATAAAACGAGCAATAATATGAGCAAGCAATACTATTGTAAATTGTTCAACTATCGATAGGGCAAAACTATCGATACTATCGATAGTACCTGTTATCGATACTATCAAAATGCAATCTGTCGATAGTATCGATATTATCAATGATATCGAGTGTTTTTACTGATTCTATCGATAGTATCGATACTATTGATCTTTAGCAATAGTATTACTTATTTTTATCAATCGATACTATCGATAGTATGACTGATTTTCAAGGCCACGATAGTATCACGATACTGTCGATAGACTATCGCTATCGCAACAACACTAATTTGGAATGAGTGATCCATCTATTGAGTATAGTGACGTCAACTCTGCTGACGTCACAGCTTTTAAAAACCCTGCTGGACATTCTGCTTCGTTATATACATTATTCATTATTATATTACTCAATATTTACAACACTGGTTTAGTTATTGTAGAATTCGTCAGCATCGCGGTCAACTGGTAAAATGCCCAGAAGATTGGCATCATTGCCAAGGCCAAGGCAAGGCTCTACCAATTGGTGGATTTCTCAATAACTTAATATTTAACCATATTGAGAGACTTCTTTTTATAATAATAATTTACTTTAAATATTGTTCAATCTCTATTTACTAAAGTTAATTTAAAAAAACACATTTCTTACATGAATTTTGAAAGCAATGATTTAAACATTTATTGTGGGTATTTTATTTTATAGATACATTCGATGACTCGCTATTCTGTTCGTACGTAAACATTATTCCGTCCCTGTGTTCGAGTGTCTTTTCGGATGAGATTATAATTCGTTAAAAAATTCACGTATTTCCTAAAATGAGTACCTACGCGTTGCAATAATATGTATAAAACAACGCAACATTTCATTTCAATTTTTTCTAGCTCGAGAGTGTTCACACGATTTTGGACCTTAAGTTATCCATGAAATATTACAGGCAACTACATACTGCTAATATTATAATAAATAATGAAGAAGCTACTATTATAACAATTCAAGTAACGTCGTGATGACGTACACATGAGAGTTATTTATGTAGTGGTACAAATAACGTAAGAATTACGATCGTCAAAACACCCTAATGGAAGCTTTGAGATGAAAGCAGTTCAAATAGTGATCTTTATGGAAATCTACGGTTTTAATCTATACAAAGAATGGACGAGGAAAGACTGACTAAGAAAGTTTATAAGGCTAGTGTGAATGGAACAGTCGCAAGAGGAAGACCTAGGCGAACGTTTCTTGATCAGATCGGAGGCGTTCTGGACAAAGGCCAGGTTAAGAGCACCTTGAACCGACGGGCGTGTATGAGGAATGTGATGAAAGTGAATGAAGCCAGAGAAGTGTGTCAGGATCGTAGCAAATGGAAATCCGTAGTCTCTGCCTACCCCTCTGGGAAACAGGCGTGAATCTATGTATGTTTGTATGTAATCTTTACAACTAAGTTGATGATGACAAAGCCTAGTTTTTACTGTCTTCACTTACTTGGCGGTAATACTGTCAAGTCTGCTGTTATCTACTTGTTCAGCGAGTGCTATCATGGCGTCAGGAGGCACTGGGCTCGAGTAGAACTGCTCCAGCACTTCAGTATTAGTCCGGTCACGTGTGGCGTGTGTGAAAGCTGTCGATACGTGGATCAATTGTCTGAAACAATAGCAAAGCTTGCCAATCAGTTCATAACTAAGTGCGTGTATAGGTGAATGTGAATACACGTAATAGTTTTCAGTGAAAGTTCATGTAATAGTGACTTACTTGAAGATGGTACATTGTTTGGCAAGAGCGAGCACCTCCCTGGTGCCTCGAACGTTAGTCAGTGTCGCCACACGCAGCGGTTCGTCGAACCGTACTGTTGCTGCTACGTGGAATATAATATTCACCTAAACACAACACAATTCATTAAGTTAGATTCCTTTTTTGTATTTAGTCTTCTTGGATTAATTTAATTATGTCTTTATTCTTCTGAACTAGTGCTTATCGTAATATACATACATTTTTACTCAAGTGCTTACTTGAGTAAAAATGTATTACACTAATATTTATTAAAATAAATTCAAACTTTCACTAGATGATTCGAACATGTTAGCCCATATACTATCTCAATACACCACTGCAAACTGTAGCCAAATTGATTCAGCCCAGAAGATCAGTGTGCAAAAAGGCAGAATAAAAACAAATGCGATCACATAAATTGTTCAAAAGAACATAATTGACTTTCTTCTTAGAATCCGCTATGCCATTTATTTAAACACGGCAAGCGTGGTAACATGGTACCTCTTGTGTGAGCATGTGCCAGTCCTTGTCGCTGAGTCCAAGCGTAACCTGAGCCACGTCTCCCTCTACTGGCACTATCAGTTCTGCGAACTGCGGCTGCTTCTCACGGAGAGAATCATAGAGCTACAACATAATTTAAAACATTTTTTATGGCAAAGTCTGCCAAGCATGATTTTATATAGGGTATATTTAGTATCTCCAACAAAAAATACACCTTACATGCTAAATAGGTATAGTTCATATTAATGCCTTGTGCTTCTTCAATTATAACCGAACAAAATATGCAAAATATTTTATTTACGTATCTTAACTTGGTAGTCATAAGAGACTGTGTTTCTCAAATTATCACAGTGTGGCTATCATTATTTTAAAATACACGTTAATCCCAATTAAATAATATATAAATTAATCACTCAAAACAAAACGTGACAACATTACGACAAAGGGCACTTAGTAGAGAATTAAAAAATATATAGGCGAATATCAGATTTAATTGCATTATCAGCAAAAAAGCTAAGACGTAAAGTGCTTAAAATGTGACACATATTGTTAATAATATCAAAAACAAAGGTCCTTAACTCGAGCCCTGTGGTGCACCGGAGGTAGCGAAATAAGGATTTGGTTCACCATCCATACATCCGATAACATTATTGAGCCAGTTATTATAGTGTGTTAGTGCACTGTAACTGCACCAGTTTAAAGCGATATTGGTAATTAATAGATATCATATATGTATATATGATTGACATTATCGAAAGCCTTTGAGAAATCTGTGTAGATTTCATCTACTTGCAGACCTTGACAGATCGCGGCTGTTTATTCTCAAATATAAGTGACAAGATTTATATTTATGAACTTACTAGATTTTGCTGGATGAAAGGTGGGTACCTATGTCCTTTTCTGTACCCGTGACAACGTGTATGCCTAATTTTATGATGATCCGTCAAGTGGTTGGCTTGAAAGCGTAACAAAATAAACAAACTCACATTCGTATGTATAATGTTAGAATATGATTTACAAAATAAATTTTATTTATTGTTACTAATGGCATAACTTATGTATATATTGCAATGTTTAGACATGTACTGTATTGTCAAGTAATAGATTGGTTAAAAAAATAAATACATCAGTATTAATTGTTATTTTTCATCTATGTTTTAATTTATGATGTAGTATTTTGTTTTGTAAAACAAAGAGCTTGAACTTATTAATAAAATATTAGGTTTTATTATTTTAAGATATTCACCAGAACCTCTTAAGAATGAAACTGAGAAGCTACCAAGCTTCTCGTATCGTATCTTAGTGTGAATTTGGTTTGTATGGTTTCTCTTTTATTGTAGTGTTCTGGATGCTTTCTAACAAATTACTCTATATTCTCACTTTTTTTTGTAGGTTGAAATCTGCAATTCGTTTAAATTCTGCAATGTTAGTGTTTTGTAGCGAATTCTCTATCCTCTCTATATATTGTTTAGCCTAGCATAGTCAGGTCTTCTGAGCTTATGCTTATGCTGTCGTTTTTGGATTCCGTAAATATGATTTTTTTAAAGTGTCTTAATTATTCTCTAAAAGAATTTTTAGCAATTTTTGTTTTTAAAGTTTTTTAGCAGCAAAGGTTGGAGTTCTTGTGGCCGTATAGTCGTGTTTGTTAATTATTTTGGCATCAAGCATTTCCAAAGTGTTTTGTGTTCCAATGTCATTGATTTCGGTTTGAATCGGTCTTTAGAGACATTGGCGCACATCATAAGTGCTTTTGCATAATACATAGATAAAGCATTCTCTATTTTGTATTTTTTGTTTATATAATGGTGCCATTTCAAATGTTTAGTATGTCATTTTGAATAGCAAAAATTGGCACGATCTTGACTTTCTTCCACGTATTAGGGAAAACACCGGTTTTAAGTGTAAATAATAATAATAATAATAATAATATTCTATCACATACACACAACACCATCTAGCCCAAACTAAGCAGAGCTTGTACTATGGCTACTAGACAATGGATAAACATACATATATACTTTTTTTTTGTAAATACATACATATTATACATAGAAACACTCAGACCAATAATAAATGTACGCTAATGGAGAAGATACCGAAAAGACATAACGTAGCCAGAATAAAGAAGATGGGTGTGTCAGGCGCGATATTTTTAGATATATCCAAAACTAAATATTCTCTAGTTTTAAAAGCTGGACTGGGGCTGATAGACCCTCCAGATCTTTCATTACATATGGACTAAAAATAGCTCTTTAATTTAAGACTGATTAATTTACTAACCGGATCGTTCAACATATGCTGTAGTCTTGCTTGTATCGTCCTTCCTTTCTTGGATCTCAACAGTAAGTACAACTTCTTTATTGCACATGATCTGTGGAGTACACCAAAAAGAGTCGTCATTTTGTTGTTTTATGTTCTGTTGGTTGTGTCATAGAGAACGATAATTAATTGGTGTCCTATTTTTTATAACAGAACATTATCACGTCCCCTCCTTTTTATGAAATGAATAAATCTAATATTATCCCTTTTTTAAGTCGTAGTGGCACATCGGTGGCTAGACATTAAAGATTTTTTATTATGTCTGGATTCTAAGGTTTGAACAGACCACGAGCGTATTGAGTGTCCATACCTGAACAGTTTCTCGATGAGGTGTTTGCCCATGAAGCCCGAGCCGCCCGTCACGAGCACTGTGGCGCCGCGGTACAACTGCTGCACACCGGAGTCGCCGCCACCTATCACCGCGTTCATCACCTCCTGGTGACGCAGAGCCTGCACTTCTATTTCTTGAGCGGGATCCATGGCTAGGTTCCTGGTAGGTTTTACCATAAATTTGCTGTCTGATGGACTGCAGGGTTGCTCGATACGAATATTTGTTTAAAATTTCGTATTAAATAAGTACCGAAAATTATTATGCTATATTCTGTATTCTGCAGAAACGTTCTAGTAAATACGCTTTACAGTCAAAATAATGCAAGCTTATATATTACACGTAGCATTACAAGCAAAATTATAATGCAAGTTCTTTGAATTGGATAACAATTGTAATCATTATTCGGCTTCCTAATTTATTAGGGTTCCATATCTGTTCTTTTTGTGTTTTTAATGTATTTATAAACAAAGGCATTAGAAGAGATTAGACCGACAATACAAACTTAAACTATGAAATCTGCATCAACAGATTTTTGTGGATTGGGTGTGTTTATTATGATGTATGATGCGATTTAAATGAACTAATATTTTTTTAGTCTACTAGTAACAATATTACATAATAACTAACCTAAACTAACTAAGGAAACGTAGTAAAGAATCTATACCTACTAATATTATAAAGCTGAAGAGTTTGTTTGTTTGGTTAAACGCGCTAATCTCAGGAACTACTGGTTCGAATTGAAAAATTATTTTAGTGTTGGATAGACCATTTATCGAGGAAGGCTATAGAACATCACGCTACGATCAATAGGAGCGGCGCAGCAATGAAAAATGTCGAAAAACGTAGAAAAATCTCTTATATGAAGCAGACGAAGTTGCGCGGGTCAGCTAGGTATAGAATAAAATTACAACTGGATAAGATAAATTTAATCGAAGCAGGCGTTACTTGGCGGTAAGCCATTGTAATAAAATTATTGTGAAAAGAGGAACCCGCCACGCACCCTCGGATTGCTCACCCTAACTATCGCAATAGAAAAATGTTGACAATACCGAAGTCCTCTGGTTAGGGACAGCCACGACGGATGTGGGACCCGGGCGTACTCCAACTTGCAGAATGCCGCTTCGAACACAAAACATGTGTTGACACGTGTTTCAAAAAATTAAATGACTGCATTGTTCTATGTAATTGTGCAGAACCATAGAATAATACCCAATATCGTACGAATCATATTTTAAAAGTAAATTAATTTATTAGTCAGACGGCGGAGTAAATTAATTTATTAGTCAGTTAGTATTGTTAATTTGTGTTGTAGTTTGCATTACTGTTCGGGTTACACTACAACTCAGTTTTTTACGTAAATACAAGCTACTGCTATGCTTTCGTTGGCCGACTGCCTAAACTTGAGTTTATCGTTGTTTAAGTGGAAGAGGTTGCTTGGCCGCACAGTGCTTCGCGGGGAAAGCTTAGCGGTCGTGCGTATTGTCAGTCTAATCTCTTCTAATGTCCTTGTATAATTTAAATTAAAGACTTATTGAGACTATATATATACAGCCCATTATATGACCCCCATCCCAGTCGAAATCAATTTAAGACTTGTAGCACCAGCACACGTATATTGTATGTATTACTAACTTACGCTTATTTATCTATTAAAACTAGTGTTCTCCTGGTGTTCGAAATTCAACAATAATCTTTCTTAGAAATTTGATAAATGTTTATGAAAAAATTACTAAAATCGGTTAATAAACAATAATAATAATAAGAAAATGGTACTGAAATTGTGTCTTTGCCTTTTTAAATCATTGGAATAGTCCGACCACGAACGGATTTTTGTCGTTGATCCTAGACGTCTGAGTCCCCTGGGTTGTATACAATATGCCGTCGGCCTGTGCTTTCTCACAACTGGTGGTACATCTGTATCCCAGACATTCAGTCTCTCTAATGTCATTTGAACACTGCTTTCTTCTGCAACCCCAGTTACACTGTTATTAAATAATGCTTTGGCGGCTGGTTTTCGCAGTTTAGCGATGTAAATCCGCAGAATGGTATGAACTGTGTAAATTTTACGTGTCTTAGGTAAGACACGTAAAATTCACAAAGAAAGCGACTCTACTTTATACGAGAATTCTGACTCTTGTGCTGATTGCGCTACGGATTTGGTGTGAATAATTCCTACTAGTTCAACTTACTACCATTACGTTATCCCGATGATAATCTGGCCTATAGTGCAAAGGAGTAGGCCAATCTTGCTCCAACATTTTTCCTTGAATTTATTAGAATTAACATTCACCCTTTCACCGCCTAATGTTCTAACAGCCTTAGTAATTATTTATTTAACTAAATTTGTGATGTCTAAATAAAAGAAGGCAGTAAATAATACTGCAAGTAATCGCTAGGTATAACATATTTTCTGCAAGAATATAATTTTGAATAAAACGTAATTAAAATGAGAAAATAAATTATACAAACAAATGATCTATGTCGCATAAATACGACCCAGGCGGAATGGACACGAAAATATTTGTCAGATAAATCATCTATCCCACGGTGAGAGAGCACACTGACCAGAATTCGTATATGAGACAACAAGCGGCCAGCTATTATTGTCTGTAATGCCTGCGTATATCTTTAGTATCAAAAACTCAATAAAGGAAAAGCTTTTTGTTACTTTATTAAAACTTACAACGCAACTTACAGCAGTATTTATTCCATGACCGCTCATGGAATAAATACTGTGTTTCGGGGAACGTTATAAAAATTCAAACAACGGGAACAAAGAACACCTTTACTCGGAACAACTATTTGAGGACCACACAATGTTTTATCCCGTGTGGGTAACCCACAACACTCGGCGCAGCAATGGTAAGGCGACCGCATGAACTACTACGCCAGCTGTGCTGTCGGTCTAGATTGAGAGTCATTTGAATATCAAGTCTACAACAAACAACTCCCGCATCCCACAGGAATATTTCATGTGACGCAGGGGAGTTTAAAATTTAAATACATTCAAACAACAGACACAAAAAACACCCAGACCCACACAGACCACACAGACCACACGGGACAAAAATTTGTGTGATCCACAAATCGTTGTCCCGTGTGGGAATCGAACCCACAACACTCGGCGAGGCGGCAGTGGCGAGGCAACCACTTAGACCACTATGCCATTTGCGCTATTTAACGATATGAAGTTATATCTGACGAAATAAATTTAATACGGCTTAAATAAGTTGTAGCAGTCATAAAGTTGAGTTACTGCGACATAATATGCATATCGCATTCTTAATAAAACAGCGACTTAACTCGAAATTTGAAAGTAAGCCAATTTGAACTCTAATTGTATATGTTAAATTCTAATATTATATTTGTGTTAAATCTTTTCAATAGAGTTCAAATTTGTTCAATCAAAAATACTGAGATAAGTCTCTGTTTTATTAAGGATGCGATATGTAGAATTAATTCGTGCATGATTTTCGTATTATACTTAGGTACGTCAATGATCTTTTTGACCTCATTCCAAATATGTATATCCTAACTCATATTAGAAATGCGAATGTGTGTGTGCTTTTTACGCTTTCACGCCTTAACTACTCGGCTGATCATCATGATATTTGGCGTACACGTTGCCGGAGATACAGAAAAGGACATAGGGTACTTTTCAATTAGAAAAAATACTGTTCTCGGAGATACACATCCATTGACATACTTAACTCCTAAAGAGCACTCCTAAAAGTAGCTACACATCGACCTTTTCGCTACCCCACATGCCTTTTGTATCAAAATTCTAAAGTACTAACAGTCCGGCAGCTTTTTATAATGCACACTGTACTCAAACAACATACTACTCTTGATTATAACCCGGAACTTACTAACACTAAACGACGGAAAGATATCGTTTGTACTACTCAGTCTCAATCTAAGTATATTTTTACCAATAGGTTTTTCTCATTTTTAGGTTCTTTTCTTTATAATAATATAAACAAAATAACTGCGATTTATGACAAAAATTATGCTAACACTAAGCAATTAGTTCAACAATATTTACAAACCTTGAACTACGATCAAACAGAAAATTTGATGACTGTTGTTCAATAAGTGTTACGCAATAAAATAACTCTTTAAGTCGTCATAGTTTTCACTTAGTTTATAATATAATTCGTAAGTTTTTATATACAAAGAATAATGTTTTATAAGTATTGTTTTAGAATTTATATCTTTATTAGATAGTATGTGCCCTTAATGCCTGTGGCACAGGTTTACCCTAGTACAGGCACCCCTTATATATTACCTTTACAATGTAACCTAAGCTCTGTATCAATTTGTACCAATTTAAGTTGAATAAATGATTATTATTATTATTATTATTAACTAACGCCAGCGAAGTGAGCCAAAATCTAGTGAAATTATAAATGCGAATGTAAGTTTGTTTTTTACGTTTTCAGGCTTTAAAAGTTCCCCGCGGAAGTGGTATACAGTTATAGCAGTGGTTATCCTCTCTATTGCATAGGAAAGTGTTTTTTTTTAAGGATTTGATATTTATTGTTTTCCAACCGTTGTCTTATTGACAGTGACACGTCCCAGGTTGAAAACTATAATAATAATAATAATAATAATAATAATCTTTATTGAACATAATATTTTTGCAATCTATGTGAAGTCTCTGACTCTTGTGCTAGGTGACAAACCTGTGTTACAAGAGCCAGTGCCCTTTTCCATAATTAAAAGTTACATTAATCTTATGTAATAAAGTTACTATTATGTTATTTTATGGCTTAAATGAGTTAACAGAAAAAGTAGGTATATAAAAATAAAAGGAATGCAAAATTGTTTCTAATGACCGTCTGTAAGTGTGTGTGGAAGTGTTTGTATGTGTGTATCGATGAATGGTTAGTGTGGTGTAAGTGAAAGATGTGTGGTTTAATGAGTGTGTGAGTGTGTGTGTATATCGATGAATAGTTGTTGTGTGGTGTAAGTGAAAGGAGTGTGGTTTAATGAATAAGCGAATCAATGTGCGAGCTAGTAGTAGGTAAGTAGGTAATCTTGTAATTAGTGGTGCAAAGGATTTTTATGTGATTGTGGTTATTATTTGTTCGGTTTCGTCATATTTTAAAGATAGCAGCCATTCTTTGACTTTACATTTGACCATGTGCCGCGTGAGTTTGTAAATTGAGATATTTTTATTAATTTTGTTGTAAATTTGAGTGCTCAGATATGAAAAGTGCCTACGTGCGAGAGCGGTGTGGCATATTTTTGTTGCACATACGGGATAGCCAGTTCTTCGGCTAGTAATGTTTGGATCTAGCGGTAGTGTGGAGTGTCGACGTAAGATGGTGCGGAGAATATATAGTTGCCTCACTGTCAAAACTTGTGCCTCGGAGTATAGCTGGGCGGTGGGGTAGGCTCGTTTTCGGAAATACATAATTTTGAGAACTGCACGTTGAGCTCGTTCCACTCCAAGCATCACTGTTTTTAGGGTCCCTCCCCATACCGGAATGCAGTATTTGATAATTGACTCACATAGGGAGCGATACACCAGTGATGCTGTTTCCAAGTCGGTTGAGTACCTAAGCTCCTTAAATACGTAGATAAGTTTCCGGATACGGGAACATAGATTATTTGTGTGCTCCCGCCAGTCCAGTCTCTCATCAATAAGAACACCCAAATATTTAATATTTGGGACCATAGCCAGAGGGAGACAGTGACACTGTGAGCGATCCTGACAAACGTGGGCTATAATAGATTTAGACTCTAGAGGTGGTTTGACGGAGTTTGTTGGTGTGAACTGAATAATTTTGGTTTTTGACAAGTTAAGTGTGAGTAGATTAGAAGATAACCAGTTCATCACCACTCGCATGGAAAGTTCGGTTGAGTATTTGGCCCTCGTCCAGTCTTTTTCATATATTAATAGGGCTGTGTCATCGGCATATGTGAAGATATTGCAATTGTTCAGAGGTAATTGACAGAGATCGTTTATATATATTTGAAATAGCGTGGGAGCTAAAACACTTCCTTGTGGTAAACCGTAGTTGATGTTTTCCACGTCACTAATGGTCGAATTAACCTTGACACACTGGCTACGTCCACTGAGGTAGTCTCTGTATATGTCCAGAGCCACACCACGTATGCCCATACGCTCCATCTTGTTAAGCAGTCTAGAAATCGAGACAGTGTCGAATGCCTTGGTTAGATCTAGGAATAAACCGTAGCATTTCAAACGATTGTCTAATTTATCGACCAGGGTGTTTACAAAGTCTGATACGGCATCCTCGGTGGAAATTCCTGAGCGGAATCCGAATTGATTATTTGCTATTAGTTTATTTTTACTTAAAAACATTGTCAGGTTGGTGTTTAAAATATGTTCCAAGATTTTAGATAACGCACTCAATACTGCTACTACTATCGGCCTATAGCTATACTCCCATTACTTCCAAAATTGTTTGAATCCGTATTGCACTCACAAATCTCTCCCCAAGTCCAACCATATCTTAGTGACGCTCAGCATGGCTTTCGTCCAAACCGATCTGTAACTACCAATCTTATAACGCTCGTGAATCTTGTATCAGAGCACTTGGATAAAGGAATACAAGTTGATGTCCCTTACTTCGATTTTAAAAAAGCTTTTGATCGTGTAGATAATGAACTGCTACTGAACAAGCTTTTAGGAATAGGTTTTCCTCCCAAATTATTAAAACTTTTTGCTAGCTATCTTAGTGACCGTCAACAATACGTTCGCCATGGTTGTTTTGTCTCCGCTCCGTATCACACCCGGTCTGGTGTGAGCCAAGGCTCAATCCTGGGACCATTGCTATTTAGCATCATGGTTAACGATATTGAGTTAGTCCTCAAACATAGCAGATGTTTGCTCTACGCTGATGACCTCAAAGTAGTGTATGGAGTGGAAACGGTTGCTGATACAGTAACAATACAAGAGGATATCAACGCTCTTCTGCAGTGGAGTATTAACAATAAACTTGCTTTTAACAATGCTTAATCCTGTGTCATGTCTTTTAGTCGCGCACGAAACCCCTTACATTTGCCATACTTCTTGGGTGTCGAGCCGATGGCTCGCGTCAACTTAGTTAAAGATTTGGGAGTGCTGTTTGATACACACCTTACCTTTCATGAGCATATGAAGACATTAGTTGTTGACTGTAATAAGAAACTTCTAAATTCTAAATTGTACGTGAACCAAGTTGTGTGCAAAAGCTACTAATAATAAATACATATACGGTTGTCGTTTCAGCTTACGGTCTCCGCACTGCAAAATATTACCACCAGTCCTGAACAAAATATTAATATTTGAAAGCATAAACGTAACAGTACAGTTTTTTTTTAAGTACAGCTTTTTGACCCAACAAAAACAAGTATGATTAAAATAAAGTCAGTGATATTAGCTGAGCGTTGAACGATGTCCAAAATAATATTTATTTGTAACTTGTAGCCTTTTTAATAATGAATACTAGATTTTGACCGCGACTTCGCTAGAGTAAATGTAGGTTAGGTTAGATTTGTAACGCTTCTGGAACCCACGTGCGCCTCTCAGCTGTGTGTTCTTCGTCTACAATAGTGTAGACAAGTAGGGAAGTAAACGTCTCTAAGATCTATATATAATATGTGTGAAGAACCGGCAGACTAGCAAATCAGCAATTGCAGAACATATACTGGAATCAGGTACTAATCATTGGATTGAATTTCATCGTCCGGAAGTCCTCTCCACCGATCGCCACTTTTATCCAAGAGTAGTGCGAGAAGCTATTGAAATCAAAAAATATAGAAATTTCAATAGGGAAGATGGTTTCAAATTATCCGCGACGTGGAATCCCGTGATTAATAATACGCAACTTCGCTGTTTTGCACAGTCAGGTAATTCACAGAATACGGACACAACGGCTAGCATACGTAATAGGGATACCGTGAGTGTAGTTTGTGACGGTACATGGACAAATAAAAATATGCCAAAAGTGAGGGTGAATCAAGATTCTTCTGCCTCACAAACGGAGACATGACATCGCAGCACCAGTCAGCTTGTGACCACGGCCGGTGTAACCTGGTCGAAACGTCAAGCATAAAAAAGGTAAACATTATGCATGATCGCGTTAATACCCGTTACATATTATATATATATCATGCAACGCGAAAGTTTAAAAGTTATTGTCTCTAAGATCTGTCTGATATCTGGATAATCTTGGGTTCCTAAATTAAGTGATAATAAAGGATATAATGCTTCAACACCATGAAATACGAGTAGGTTTGTCCGATTGCTCGATATTTATCAATTTAATTTATTGTTATCCTTGAGTATAGTACATATTAAAGGTGACAAAATATTTTAGTACATTATACTGTTGCTAAAAGGGTCAAAACACATATCGCCGCTGTAAACAAACGTTATACTAGCAAGTCAGCAATTGCAAAACATTTACTGGAATCGAAAACCAATATTTGGCTCTAATTTCATCATCTGGAAACCCTCTCCACCGATCATCACTTTTATTTAGGAATTCAAGAGTAATACGTTAAGCTATTGCAATCAAGATACATACACATTTCAATAGTTAAAATATGGTTTTTAATTATCGGTGACGTGGAATTCGGTGAATAATAATACACAATTTAGTTTTTCTACACATTCAGGTAATTCTAGTACTCGCTATACATAGGTATGTATGTATAATTCATAATAATATTTTATAACATAAAGTGTTCACAAAGTGACACCAGTTATTGCTGATGTAGCAAATTGCTGTTGCAGTATATTTCCATGCATAGGTATGTGCACGTTTAAGGTAAGTAAGGTATCATATTTTATAACAATGGACTTCGACCAAATCGTATATGGAATATGATGTACATATCGATAGAATAACTTTCTAGATTATAATAATTTAAACAAAGTACATAGGTATACAGTACTTATGAGCTGATAAAACAAAATGAAATATGTAATTTGCACAGTAATTAGATACAATTTACATATTGTATGAACTATAAAAATATATATTAATAAAACATTCAATTATAACTAGCCAAATACATCAATTTCAAAATTAATAAAGGCAGACAGTCAGTAAAGTCACAAAGAATGTAATAGGTAATTGGTAGTACAACATCCTATAATTTATTAATTTTAAGTGAAGTCTCGCGCAACGTCTAGTTTTGCCTATGTGGCAAATATCATGTCTGCGCATCGTACACCCATGCGACAATAGTGGCATTCACACAATCTAAAAATAGAACAACTAGATCATGAAGTTATTATAATGTTATAAATGAATAAAAACTAATTTGGAACAACCAACAAGTATTATAGTATTATTAGTTTACATATCTAAATAAGGAAGAATGTGTAAAAAAAATATATATCTGTGCTATGTAAAGATACTGTGTGTGTGAGTGTTATTTACTTACATGTATATTTCAACATCGTATTAATTAGAGATATATAGATATATATAAGAATAAGCAAAATTCAGGTTCCCTGTCCATTAGCATAAAATGTTAAGACCTAATATAACTTAGCATAATTTTGTTTGGCATAATTATATTTTCGCATAATATAATTACGCATAACAGCTTACGCATAATTTTTTAAGCATAATTTCTCTAACCATAATAATGATTAAGCATAATATTCTAAAGCATAAATTTATTAAAAAAAGTTCAAGCAAGCATGCAGCAGGCAGAGTTTCTGTCACGGCTCCGGCGCTGCGGGCCTCCGGCGGCCCCACGCTTCTACACGATTTTAAATTACACTCTAGGGGTAGGACAAACAAGACTACGTAGAGTCGGTTTTGCAGCAATTCGGTTCTGTCACTAACTTTTGTTGCACAGCATATTAAATTTTTAACCAACAATATTATTTAATTGTTACAGAAACTCATCATTAATCACTATGCATCACTAACGTTATGCGAATCAAATTTATGCCAAAACAAATTAGTCTTTAAGATGATTATGCCAACATAAAATGTATGCCTAAAAAATTATGCCGAAGTATTATTATGCCAAAACAAATTGTGCCAAAATCGTTATGCCGAAGTATATTAGGACAAAGAACATTATACGAAAAGAAGGGATCCCCAAAATTCAACGTTTTAGGAATTGAAATACCAAACAAAATTACTTGTTTTTGTAATAATATTGATTGTCAACAGGCACATGTTTAAATCTTTATATTTTATATGACGGCGCACCAAGACAATCAATTGATTTAACGGCACACCGAGACAGTCAATTGATTATTTTTGAACGACCGGAAGTTCTTTAGTAGGCAACATAACACCGAGCGCTGGGATGGCGGCCATTAAGTGTCGAACGGTCGGAGAGTGCGCACGCGCCCACGTGTTCTGGTGGAATGTTATAAATTGTATATAGTGTAAAATCTACAGAGTGGACATTAACTATTGGTGAACAAATAATTATTAAACGATTGCTGATTGTGATTGGAAAGTGTCTTATTGAAACCTAGTCTCCTCGCCCGATTACCCACGTATCATGGCTGATAAATCGAAAGATAGTGATGTGCCGTCTATTGATGCGCCTTTATCAGAAGTGGGATGCCGAGGGCATAATTTTGAGGAGACTAGCGGCGAAACCGCTGGCCAATCGAATATGAACGAGAATGCAAGCCTTCTGATCAACATGGAGGCATTTTTATCTCGCCTACTTGCAACGACACAGTACGCATCGACGAATTATTCATCGCCACGTCTCGTCAAGTTTGATCCAGATGAAGCTGATTCGGATATTGAAGGATGGTGCAGGATAACCGAAATTATTGTAGACAGCCGAAAATTGGCAGGACCCGAGCTACTACTATCTCTAACGCACGCATTGAAAGGTCGAGCTGCAAAATGTTTGACCCAATTAAGCAGCTCCGAAGTGACGTGGCCTCATATAAAGGAAATATTGCTTGCTAAGTTTGGACGCCCTATGCTGATGCAAGATTATTTTGATGAAATAATGAAATTTCAAATAGGAGGTAAGGAAACAGCTCCTGAAGCAGCTGTGCGACTTTGGAACCTCATTGAACGCATACCTAAGCTTGAAATGGAGGAGGATGTGATTACAGGATTTGCAATTTCTGTGTTGTCACAAAAAGACTCCTTGATCCGCAGAGAGTTGAACTCACATCTCATTTCAACTAAGACTCAACTATGTAGAATACTCAAAGGGATTTCCCTCAAAAGACGTCATGATGAGCATGAAAATGAGACGGATGCCAAGCGACCCCGTCTAACTGACTTGCGATTCTCTGGATCGTGCCATTTTTGTGGAAATCGCGGCCACAAAATGGAAGATTGCCGCAAGCGTCGTGACAGCTTGAAATCAAAGTCAACTGAAGATACGGAGAAGCGTGTGACCTGCTACGCGTGTGGAAAGCATGGGCATATTAGTACCAGCTGGCCAGAGAAGAGTAAGCAAGCAGCTAGTAACAATCCAGCTGCACGCAAAGAAGTCCAGATCTGCGAGCGACGAAAAATAAGAGGTACACTGTCGACGTCATCTGGTGAGATCGTTTTCTTTCTTTTTGACAGTGGGTCAGCGTGTTCTCTAGTAAAGAGTAGTTTTGTAGAGAATCTTTCTGGCACTGAACGCAATGAAATAGTTTATTTAACAGGAATTGGCGGTGAAAATGTTAAATGCTCCTCTCAGGTTCTTAGCTCCATTACTATACAGGAAATTCCTTTATCAATATTATTTCATGTTGTACCTGACATTGCAATTTCAGATGTGGTTATTATAGGAAGAGACGTTCTCGAACAAGGGGTTCATGTCGAGATTAATAAGGATAGTCTAACGTTCTTGTTACGTAAAGAAATTAATGTGTGCCAAGATAATAACGGGTTTGATTTTAGTACTATTGACACTGACGTGGTAGGTGCCGAAAGACGAGCGTTAGTAAAAATACTTCAGAAGTATAGCAAATTCTTTATAGACGGTATCCCAACTCGTCGTGTTTCAACAGGCAGCTTAAAAATTGAATTAATTGATCCCCATAAGATAGTACAGCGTCGCCCATATAGATTATCACCTGTTGAAAAAGATATTGTCAATGACAAAGTACAGTCTCTTCTGGACGCAGGTGTCATTCGCGAGAGCTCTTCACCATTTGCCAGCCCTATTCTTTTAGTTAAGAAAAAGGATGGCTCCGATAGGATGTGCGTGGATTATAGGGAGCTCAACGCGAACACACGTGCCGAACACTACCCACTCCCTAGAATCGATGAGCAAGTGGACAGGTTAAGTGGGGCTTATTACTTCTCTTCCCTAGACATGGCATCAGGCTATCATCAGATTATCGTAGAACCTACCTCAATTGAGAGAACCGCCTTCGTAACACCGAATGGACAATACGAATATCTTGCCATGCCGTTTGGATTACGAAATGCGGCTTCTGTTTATCAGCGCTGCATTAATAGGGCACTGAAGTCACTTAGGGACACCGTAGCTCTAGCGTACATGGACGATGTACTCTGCTTCTCGGAACAGATTGCAGAGGGGCTACGTCGTCTGGATGCTGTTCTTGGAGCTCTGTCTGTCGCCGGTTTCTCCTTTAACGTTCGAAAATGCAAGTTCTTAAAGAATGAGATCGACTATCTCGGTTATGTCATCCGCGCGGGTGAAGTGAGACCTAATCCTCGAAAAATCCAAGCTCTTATTGATGCACCGGCTCCAGCAACAGCCACACATGTTAGGCAGTTTCTCGGACTAGCTTCTTATTTTCGACGGTTCATCCCTAACTTTGCTACACTTGCCAGACCACTGTATCCACTTACTAAGCTGAAAGGACCCATTACGTGGACTGACAGACACCGCGATGTACATGCAAAAATCATACAAATTCTAACCTCCGAACCAGTTTTGACCATCTTTAACCCTGAAATCCCTATAGAATTGCATACGGACGCTAGTTCCGATGGTTATGGAGCTATTTTAATCCAGAGGAGTGGTAATACACCCCATGTTGTTGCATACTTCAGCCGCCGAACCGCTGATGCCGAATCCAGATATCACTCATATGAACTGGAGACATTAGCGGTGGTGCGTGCCGTTGAAAATTTCCGTCACTACTTATACGGTCAGCACTTTACAGTATTTACAGACTGCAACTCTTTGAAAGCATCAAAAGCTAAGGTTGATCTCTCACCACGCGTTCACCGTTGGTGGGCCTATCTGCAAGCATATAGTTTTGATATCATTTATAAAGAGGGTCGCAGCATGGAACATGCTGATTATTTGTCGAGAAACCCACTTTCTTCCCCAACCACATCCACCACTAAATACGCAGAACCTGTAACTTCTCATAAAGTTGTTAATTTTGTCGAGCTCCACGAAACCTGGCTTGTAGTCGAACAAAAACGAGATTCTGAAATTCAGGACCTAATTAGTAAACATCATAACAAAGAACTGCCAGAAGCCACTTCTCATACTTATGATGTTCGCGATGGTATACTATATAGAAAAGTCGAACGCAACAAAATTAGTTCTTGGTTACCTATTGTACCGCGTTCTCTTATTTGGACTCTAATAAATCATGTTCATACTGAAATCCAACATCTAGGATATGATAAAACACTTGACAAAATTTACGAACAGTACTGGTTTCCGCAAATGGCAAAGAATGTTAGGAGATTCGTTGACTCCTGCATAGTATGTAAAGCCTCAAAAGGTCCATCAGAAGCTCAACAGCTGAGATTACACCCTATCCCAAAAATATCAGTTCCATGGCACACCATCCATATCGATCTCACGGGAAAGCTTAGTGGCAAAAGCGACCGAAAAGAATATGTGTCAGTATTAATCGATGGTTTTACGAAATATGTTCTTCTCGAATATACTCAGTCGCTCGATGCTGCAAGTGCAGTGAGAGCTGTAAAAAGGGCAGTTTCGTTGTTTGGGGCACCTCGAAGAATTATAGCAGATCAGGGTAGATGCTATATTAGCTCTAACTTTAAAGAATTCTGTATCGAGAACAAGATTGAACTACATTTGATAGCGACAGGATCGTCCAGGGCTAATGGACAAGTAGAACGTGTCATGCGTACTTTAAAAAGTCTTCTTACCATCATAGAAAACGATCCAAATAAGATATGGCGCGAAGAACTTGATAACGTTCAACTAGCATTAAATAGTACGAGGTCAAAAGTAACGGGATACACCCCAACAGAATTGATGTTTGGTATTCGATCTCAATCGTTAGGTCTCTCAAAAATATCACCCGGTGTAAAATCACCCGATCGCATTGACCTGGAAACGACACGAAACGAGGCATCTACCAGTATTCAAAAAGCAGCCTTATCCGAAACCATGCGGTTCAATCGCAGCCGAGCGCAAGTAAAGCCATTCTCGCAAGGTGATTACGTGTTCATAAAATGTTGTGAGCGAAATCAAACTAAATTATCTAAAAAATTCCGCGGACCCTTTGTTATATCCAAAGTCCTTAGTGGCGACCGTTACGAACTTAAATCTATTAATGGTAGCAGTCGCACCTATAAATACTCGCACGAAAACTTGCGATTAGTGCCAAAGGGGTTTGAGGGGTTAGTGGAAGTTGCAACGAGTATGACCAATGACGAGGTGGCCGAGACGGCGGTTGATAAGGAACATACTGACCACACAGTCCATGTTGATGACGACAGTGATACCCTTTCCATATCGAGTGAGGGTACCTTAACTGCTGGTTCTGATACTCTTTCAATAACAGATACTGAACAACATTTAGAAGAGTCTGGAATTGAAAATCACGTAAACGAAAGTGAGTCTTATTCAGTTAAGTTTTTATCCAAAATTGTAATGTGCCCAAATCGTGGAAAGGGTAATCAGTAGTGAGAATCGAAATTTAAGGTAAGGCTGGTTGAAAAGGCCCCGTACGCCTGAGCCACGTCTTTGTTTTTATAGTGGCTGGTTGGAAAGGCCTCGAACGCCTGCATCACGCCTGGATGACTGGTCGAAAGGGGCCCAGTATGCCCGGTCCACGTCCAATGGTGGCTGGTCGGAATGGGCCCAGTATGCCCGGGCCACGCTCAAGGGTGGCTGGTCGGAATGGGCCCAGTATGCCCGGTCCACGCCGCAAAATAGAAGGCTGGTCGAAAGGGCTTCATATGCCCGGTCCAAGCCATGTAAAATAGATTGTAGGACGAAAGGGCTCTATATGCCCGGTCCTAACGATATATAGAGAAGAGGTTGTTTGATAGGGCCTTGTATGCCCGAGCTATACTATAATAGTGCCAATTCTTGATTGAAAGGACCTTGTACACCTAGTCAATTCAATATTCGCCGTTTTTCTTTTCGTCAGGCATGGACGAGCTAACGTTTATCCGCTACTGTAATTTTTCAGGTGATTCTGTTCGAGAATACTAATCGCACGAGGACGTGCGACAGTCAGGGTTGGCCGTGACGGCGCACCAAGACAATCAATTGATTTAACGGCACACCGAGACAGTCAATTGATTATTTTTGAACGACCGGAAGTTCTTTAGTAGGCAACATAACACCGAGCGCTGGGATGGCGGCCATTAAGTGTCGAACGGTCGGAGAGTGCGCACGCGCCCACGTGTTCTGGTGGAATGTTATAAATTGTATATAGTGTAAAATCTACAGAGTGGACATTAACTATTGGTGAACAAATAATTATTAAACGATTGCTGATTGTGATTGGAAAGTGTCTTATTGAAACCTAGTCTCCTCGCCCGATTACCCACGTATCATGGCTGATAAATCGAAAGATAGTGATGTGCCGTCTATTGATGCGCCTTTATATATAACTAATTTAATTAAAATAACGATTACCGATACATGTTATTATTGATATTGTTAAATGTAAATGAACACTAGCGCACTTTAAAATCAGTATTGCCTGCAGCAATAAGAAAATAAAAGTAGTCACCTTACATAGTCTTTGTTAATTCTTCAGGCAGAGCGTCCTCATGCCTTATCCAAAGACAGCAATTTCCTTGCAGCAGGCTGGTGCCCACAGCCCCCTGCTGCATCGACATCAAGGCGCCAATTTCCCATTGTTGTAATTTTTGTTGTTTCTCCAGAAACAATACAACAATATACGCCGATTCGACGAAAAAATATTCAATTTCTCTATATCGTATAATAAAATAATACCACAAACTCAGTACTGCCTACAGGCAGCACTGGCAGGGTCGCCATGCAACCTACAGGCATCCTGTCACGGTCGCCATGCAATGTTGGGCGTTGGGTAGCGAAATAAAAAATGTTAGTTCGTTTAAAGTCAGAGCTATAATGCCTCAAATACAATTACTATAATTAATATATATTCTACTAAGTAGGGAAGGCGTCACACACTACACTGCAAATGTTTTTTTATTGTATTCCATATTTTGTTTGCACAACTGCGGACAATGAATGATGGGTACAATTATAGCGCGATGAGATATAAGTGTAGCAGTTTCTATGTCATTTGTAACTTGAACTGGCCACACATTAACTTTTAATAAATAATGTGATAATATATAAATGAGAAAGAAATCATTTCTATTTTATTATATTTCAATAATGGAAATCGGTTGTGGCATACAGGTTGAGATCGCAAAGTAAAATATAGTTTGTTTCTAAATTGCTCACTAAATTAAATTGAATGATTTCATGAGGTTAATTATCGAATTAGAATTCCAATTGGACATCACTTAAATGTCTATGGTCATGTCAAAAAAACTGTTTGTTTACCTTTTCGGTGGATTGGATTGAAATAGACTGTACTAAATTCGAAACGCTTGTATCTTATTTCTATTTGAGTACCTACATATCAAAAATTATTTATTTCTTATAGTTTGGGTACATTACTATTTGACTAATATAATAAATTGTGAGTCAACTACCCTATTATGCTCCAGCGCTAATAACTAACGGATTGGTAATTTAAAAATAAGACACAAAACTAATATGAAAGAATTATATTTTGGAAAACAAAAGCCGAACTGCATAACAAATATACCAAAACACATAACCATACAAAGCATACATGATATAATAAAGAACTCTAAATATTTGCTGTTTTCTATGACCTACGTGAGTGTTCTTCAGTCCATCTTTAACAATATATTTTCTAAGACCGATGCACCAAACTAAGATGTACTCATACATATCTATAGTAGCAACATCGCAGTTAAAGATTGCCTTGTCAGCAGCACTCATTCTGTCGATCATATCTCGTAGATTGTCGTCTTTGAAGTTCCATTCATTGTTTAAAAAGTTATCGTAAACCTTTCCTAGTTTGTCTATCTTGCTGTATAAGTCAACGAATCTTGAAAGAAAGAAGATAATGGCTTTTTTACATATGTCATACCATGGGAGTCTAAACAAGAACCGGTTTTTATCAGGTGTCATCCCTAGTTTTACTCCCTTAGTCAAAGATAAACTTATATGTACATTAGCTGTCACGACAGACGTTGACCTGTACAAAAGAAAAAAAAAAGAAAACACCCCAAATCTAAACCATCCTCGAATCCACATGAAGACACACAATTTTTTTATCAAAATCAGTCCAGCCATTTAGGAGGTGTTCAGTGACATACACACGTACAGTAGAATTATATATATAAAGATATACCCGTGATTACAGACCTATTTTCCAGAATAAAATGTTATATGAGTTAAGAGTCCCCATGATAGTTTTTATTAAAATAGCGATAACCTACTAGGAGACAGCTACGCGCCATCGCGAGGCAACCAGCATGTCAGAGAGTTGTCCAAATATTTCCAAAAATATGTGCAGTCTGCCAATCCGCACTGTTGGAATTAGTACTTCCTGCTTAATTAACTTGCATTTTAGCAATTGACAATTGCTAAAATGCCGGATATTATTAAAAACCTATGGTGTCTAACTATATCCTGTCCCGATCCCGAGCCATTCGTAGGACTCTCTGAGAGTACCGTCAAGGCAGCTATGAATGCACATGGCAATGATAAACACAGGCTGGAGTAGATGGCCCTTAGGGGTCTGGAACACTCCAAGAAATTCATTGCAAACAGAGTTACGGGCTTCACCCGGAAGTTCTGCGGGTACAACAAGGGCCAAATACGCCTGCTCACAGGAGCGTTCACTGGTTATTTTGGCACCAACGACTTCCTGTGCAGATTGAGTTTGGCAAACAATTTGATCTGCAGAACCTGTGGTGAACAGGACGAGTCCATATTACGCCTACTATGTGACGCGTTGACTGGACTAAGGATAGGTATGATGAGATTGGTATATCCGAACCCTGAAGACTTCAGGCTTCTCACTCTGAAGTGTACGCTGCAACTGATGCAGTACATCCATAGGGAGATAGCTCAGGGATAGATCTCGGGGTCGAAGTATCGCCGGTCTACATTGATTGGCCCCCGAAATAAGATAAGATAAGATAAGCTATATCCTGTACATCAAAAATGATAATTAGTTGAAGACGCTTTAAAAACTTACGAAGGTATTTGCTTCGGTTTCTTTCCAAGTATCTTACAGAGTGCATCCAGGAGATAAGCAGGTATATAGTGCAGCAGTAGCGATACAATAAGGTATAGTTGCTTATTCTTAATATCCCATATTTCGCTGTACGATACTGCATCAGGAAAATATAACCTACTTTTTTCTTTTCGTGTCGTTTCTCTTATAGTACCTGAAAACGATTTTATTTATAAAGATGTTCTAATATAGGAATCAGCTTTACACGGTGCGTATTGATTGAAAATTATCGCCTGCTCCGTGCCTCGGAGAGCACGTTAAGCCGTTGGTCCCGGCTGCCATGAACATCTATGGCAGTCGTTATTGGGAAAGTCAGTACCCTCTAATATCCTGACACTGGTCTAGCCTTAGGGCATCGTTAGCCTTCGGGTTGCGGAGGTCAGGTGGCAGCCGCTCCGTGTAAAAACTGATATCCAGTAAAATCCGGTTAGACCAGAAAAGCCGACCCTAAGTGACTTGGGAATAATAAAGGCTAAGAGAGAAGAGAGAAGAAAATAAAACTATAATATGACTCGATTTTTATAATGTTGGGGAATGCATTGACGCGTACTCCTCTGCAGGAAAAGGAGAGCGGTGAGGTGTGCGGCAATGCATTCCCACACGCTTGGGAACGGTAGTTTTTTTTAAATTAAAGATCACCTATGTCCATTTCGGTACTACTGACGTGTATGCGAAATTTCATAACTATCGATTAAGTAGTTAAGGAGTGAAAGCGTTACAAAACAACAAACAAACTCACATTTTTTGCATTTATAATATTGCTAGTTGTTGCTCGCTGCGTCGCTCGGGAACAGTATTTGTCTTGATGAAAAGGTAACCTATATCATTTTCTGTTCCCTGACAACGTGTATGTGAAATTTCACGATGATCAGTAGAGTAGTTAACGCGTGAAAGTGTCACAAACAAACTCACATTCGCATTTATAATATCACGATTACAAATATCGTCTTACCATATCGCATATTTCTTCTAACAGTGTATACAGGGATCTCTTTGTCGCCATCATTGCGTCTCTCTGTAGAGTCCCATGCAGCAGCAATTATTGCATTATTCACATAATCTACAGGAGCCACAGCTAAAAGGACATCACTATCTACATGAACGACATGTAAAACACCCAGACATATTGCTAAGTATAACTGAAAACATATAGAATTTGTTAACACTCCAGTTTAACCAATAAAAACTTCACCTGCATTACAGCAGTAACACATTAGCTAACGGGAGACCGTTGGACTGCTACGTAGAGGTCTCGAATTCGTTACTTAGGCACCTCCAAGTTTTCGAAGCTATATGCGTATTAAATAGTTAATTATCGCTTGATTTAACGGTGAAGGAAAACATCGTGAGGAAACCTGTATGTCTGAGAATTCACCATAATGTTCTCGAAGCTATGTGAAGTATGCCAACCCGCACTGAATCAGCGTGGTGGACTGTAGCCTCACCCTTCTCACTCTGAGAAAAAGCCCGTGCCCAGCAATTGGCCAGTTTATATACAGGTGATATTATATTATTATAATAATACGTTACCCCGCTAGGGCCAGCTAATGTGCCGATGTCCAACCACCCAGGGGCTGGTTCGTAGTACGCGGGTAGAACTGCAAAAATGAACAATATTAACATAACGTCGATTCTGAACATATAACCTTGGGGGCAACGATAAGACGGACTGGGATGAAGAATATTGTTGTATAAAGATTGCCATATTATACAGATATTTCTTGTAAATCACTTAATTCTAACTGTGGTGATCTAAACGCAGTAGTAGTAAGCTTGAAATATGGCTTGAGCTTGGAGACTTTTACATATTTACTTACTGATAACAGGGAAAGGAACTAATGTTTTTCACATTATTTATGGCATATAGTAACATTACCCAAACTCCAGAATACAAATAATTTTCTAATATTGACAAAAATAAATAAGTTAAAAGCGTTTGAATCTTGGTTGTACGGGTAATTGTCAAATGACAGAAAAAGAATGGACGATACAAACTATAACGTGAATCGTCCGAGGGAAATAGCAAGATATACCCACTACGTTCCCACTTTATGTTATATGCAAATTTAAGATATATTGAGTAAGTTAGAAACTGTTAGCACAAAAAATATTTTGTTTCTATTAGCTTTTGTTAAAAGCGATTTGCGAACGCGAAGCGAACGAAATTGTGTGTAAAATAATGTACAAAGTCAAACATAGGCAACTACCCTATTTTAGTTAGTGACTAAGTACATTATTATCGATATAGTAGGACGTATTCAAAAATAGCTTTTCGACTCTCTTATTTTCTCTACATCTCTATTAATAAGGAATACGAGCCACAATAGTAACTCTGACGGGCGACTCAAAATGTGCTCAATGCGTATTCGCATAGCAGTGTCGTCGTACTCCTGCATGCGTAATATTGAGGTATTCACGCCTCACGGCTGCGGATGTCTGGATAAATATCGATTGTAAGTTGTTTGTACATATATTATACGTTACGATAACATTATATAAATTTATCTAGATAAGTCAGGCATGTTAAATTTTGCCAAGTATATGTATAGTGATTATGATGTAGCAATCCTATATCCAGCATAGTAAGGAGTAGTTATGTAATTTTCCATAAACAAACATACTTACTGCTTACTGTCCACCTCCCTAGGTGATCATCTGATGGCTTAATTTCGTCGGTCCATTGATTACAGAGATCCCCTGTCTACTTTCAACGAGCGCCATAATTCTGTTATTTTAATCGATCCTACAGGAATAATAAAATGACGTACCTATAGAAGGTCTCACGACGCACACAGGCAGTTCGCCAGCAGAAGTTCTGAGCAACTCTTCAGCCAACGCTTTTGTGAACGTGTAGGTGTTTGGCCAGCCGTCGATCAAACTGTAACAGAGACAGTGACATTATTAGGTACATAATGTGTTAGGTACACAATAAAATCCAGCAACGAGACTATTAAAATATTTAAGGCCTGTCTCGAATGTAACGAAATATATTATGTTATTCTTTTAACAATAAATATATAATAATATGTCCGCGCAAGTCCATATTACCAAATAATTGGTGATATGGACTTGCGCCGACACCACCAACACTAAGTTATTGGCTTATTACGAAGTGCAATAAGCAGTAATCATAAAATATCTATGTGAACATAACACTGTGTACCACGGCGTCGGTATCGTACGTATATATCATCATAGTATCGATAGTGAAAATTAGGCGATACTATTAAAATTTGTCGATACTATCGATTCTATCGAGATACGATATTATCGATAGTATCGATACTATCGATACTATCTATGATCTATCGACGCGTATCGATAGTATCGATCGTTTTGTTTTAGTAACTATCGAAATAATTTCGATACTATCGATAGTACCTGTTATCGATACTATCAAAATGCAATCTGTCGATAGTATCGATATTATCAATACTATCGAGTGTTTGGACTGATTCTATCGATAGTATCGATACTATTGATCTTTAGCAATAGTATTACTTATTTTTGTCAATCGATACTATCGATAGTATGACTGATTTTCAAGACCACGATAGCATCACGATACTATCGACAGACTATCGCTATCGCAACAACACTAATTTGCAATGAGTGATCCATCTATTGAGTATAGTGACGTCAACTCTGCTGACGTCACAGCTTTTAAAAATCCTGCTGGACATTCTGCTTCGTTATATACATTATTCATTATTATATTACTCAATATTTACAACACTGGTTTAGTTATTGTAGAATTCGTCAGCATCGCGGTCAACTGGTAAAACGCCCAGAAGATTGGCATCATTGCCAAGCGGCTCTACCAATTGGTGGATTTCTCAATAACTTAATATTTAACAATATTGAGAGACTTCTTTTTATAACAATAATTTACCTTAAATAATGTTCAATCTCTATTTACTAAAGTTTATTTAACAACAAACACATTTCTTACATGAATTTTCGAAAGCAATGATTTAAACATTTATTTTGGGTATTTTATTTTATAGCTACTTGCGATGACTCGCTATTCTGTTCGTACGTAAACATTATTCTGTCCCTGTGTTCGAGTATCTTTTCGGTTGAGATTATAATTAGTTAAACAATTCACGTATTTCCTAAAATGAGTACGCGTTGCAATAATATGTATAAAACAACGCAACATTTCATTTCAATTTTTTCTAGCTCGAGAGTGTTCACAGGATTTTGGACCTTAAGTTATCCATGAAATATTACAGGCAACTACATACTGCTAATATTATAATAAATAATGAAGAAGCTACTATTATAACAATTCAAGTAACGTCGTGATGACGTACACATGAGAGTTATTTATGTAGTGGTACAAATAACGTAAGAATTACGATCGTCAAAACACCCTAATGGAAGCTTTGAGATGAAAGCAGTTCAAATAGTGATCTTTATGAAAATCTACGGTTTTAATCTTTACAAAGAATGGACGAGGAAAGACTGACTAAAAAAGTTTATAAGGCTAGTGTGAATGGAACAGTCGCAAGAGGAAGACCTAGGCGAACGTTTCTTGATTGACAAAGGCCAGGTTAAGAGCACCTTGAACCGACGGGCGTGTATGAGGAATGTGATGAAAGTGAATGAAGCCAGAGAAGTGTGTCAGGATCGTAGCAAATGGAAATCCGTAGTCTCTGCCTACCCCTCTGGGAAACAGGCGTGAATCTATGTATGTTTGTATGTAATCTTTACAACTAAGTTGATGATGACAAAGCCTAGTTTTTACTGTCTTCACTTACTTGGCGGTAATACTGTCAAGTCTGCTGTTATCTACTTGTTCAGCGAGTGCTATCATGGCGTCAGGAGGCACTGGGCTCGAGTAGAACTGCTCCAGCACTTCAGTATTGATCCGGTCACGTGTGGCGTGTGTGAAAGCTGTCGATACGTGGATCAATTGTCTGAAACAATAGCAAAGCTTGCCAATCAGTTCATACCTAAGTACGTGTATACCTGAATGTGAATACACGTAATACCTTTCAGTGTAATTCGTGTAATAGTGACTCACTTGAAGTTGGCACATTGTTTGGCAAGAGCGAGCACCTCCCTGGTCCCTCGAACGTTCGTCAGTGTCGCCACACGCAGCGGTTCGTCGAACCGTACTGTTGCGGCTACGTGGAATATAATATTCACCTAAACACAGGACAATTAATTATGTAAGAAGCAATTCTTGAGTATTAGTCTGCCAGAATTAATTAAAATGTCTTCTGAATGGGATGAGCTTTAATTTACCTCTAGATTATATATTTCTTTCTCTAAGAGCACTAGCTGTAAAATAGGCTCCATAAATATAATTTTATCTATCAATCAATTTAAAAGAAACAGATATAGTATAAATTAATATCAAATCTTAATATATCTCAAATAAAGCATATAGAAACGCACAAACTAACAGATGCGACCACTTAAATTGTTCAAACCACATCGAGGATATTGTGTTTGGTGATACAAAATATTTTTTTACAATCACATCACGTAACGGAACTTGAATCCCACGTTATACCTAAATACATATGTGCAGTAGGTACGCATAAAATTTTAGTTTTAATTTTATCGAACAAGACTCCTCAATGTCAGAATTTCAGATGGATGATTTCCTTGTAAGAATCGACTACATGGTTTTTATATAAATTTTGCAGAAAGCGTGGTAACAGGTTACCTCTTGTGCGAGCATATGCCAGTCTTTGTCGCTGAGTCCAAGTGTAACGTGAGCCACGTCTCCCTCCACCGGCACTATTAGCTCTGCGAACTGCGGCTGCTTCTTACGCAAAGTATCATAGAGCTGCAATACAATTGAGAGAGTTATACGTGTCTCTTTTAGTGTCTAGATGGGTAAAACGCCAGTCATTTGAGCAAAGCCAAAGTGTTCGGCTTCGTTTCGAATCCTACACTGCTTAAAAAGCTTGAATCGGTTAAATAAGAAGCAAACAGTTACAAATTGTTGCCGACTATCTAAGCGATCATTATAATTTGTATATTTTTTTGTTTTTTGTCCAACTAAGGTGGCAAGCAAGCTTACGGCCCACCTGATGGTAAGTGGTCACCGTAGCCTATGGACGTCTGCAACACCAGAGGCTTTACTTGCGCGTTGCCGACCCTTTAGGAAAGGAAGTGGGAAGGAGAACGAGCGGGAACGGGGAAAGAGGGTGATTGGGCCTCGGGCACTCTCACTCACCGAACGAAACACAACAGTAGGAATACTGCTATTTCACGTCGATATTCTGTGAGAGGGTAGTCCTTCTCTAGTCGAGCCGGCCCATTCATGCTGAAATCAGCGAGGCTCTACTACTCATAAAATACTGTCTTAGCTTAAATCAATTTTTAAGCCGCATAAAACACAGGTCTCTTACCTAGTTCAGGCAATACAAATATAGTTTTATTGTGAATTGAAAACAACAAGTAGCCTATGATGTTTTTTGGAAAATTAATTCTTTTCTAAAGCTTGATATAGCTTTCTATTTCAAACACTCTTTCAATAAGTTCTATGTTGTATGACAGATCAGTTCTCTTACCGGATCTTTCAGCATGTGCTGTAGTCTTTCTTGTATCGTCCTTCCTTTCTTTGATCTCAACAGTAAGAATATCTTCTTTATTGCACATGATCTGCAGAGTACACAAAATAGAGTCACCACTTTGCAATTCCAGTGTTATTATAGCAGTATCTTATTACCTATAACTGTCCTACAGCTGGGCGCCGGCCTCTTGTTAGTGTAACAAAGGTTAGGCCATAGCGCACATATCTTCGAGAACTTCATGCAGAACTCCCACATATGCAGATTTTCTCACGCTATTTTTCTTCACCGTTAAAGCGAGCGCTAATTACCTAATCAATACGCACATTACTGCGAGAGGTCACAGGTGTGTGCCTTAGATTTAAACTAAGACCCCTAGACCAGCTATTGCTGCTTTACAGAAGCAGTATCATAATTATTCCCATTTTATGATCACGATTACAAAATGAATTTGTCTAATAACATTATTAGTGGTACAAGAATTCCATTCACCAGCCCTGTGTTAGACAGACCTCGCTGTGCGAGGCAGTCGTTTATTAGCCCAAAATACTATTCATTTTATGTTTTGTTATATTCAACGATAAATAGAGTATGAGAATAGTTGCGTATCGTCAATACCTGAACAGTTTCTCCACGAGGTGCTTGCCGATGAAGCCCGAGCCGCCCGTCACGAGCACCGTGGCGCCGCGGTACAACTGCTGCACGCCGGAGTCGCCGCCACCTATCACCGCGTTCATCGCCTCCTGGTGACGCAGAGCCTTCACTTCTATTTCTTGAGCGGGATCCATCTCTAGATGTCTAGTCTACTTTACCACAAAGGAGACGAAATAGTATACAGGTCGTCTAATGGACAGAGGGGTACTAACGCTCGATACTAAAACTTGTTTAATCTGCAGGTTTTACAGCAATTTTTGTTGATCATGTTACTAGTAAGTAGTAATTCTACTCTAGTAAGTAACTAAATACCTACTATAGGTATATCGAAAGTAATATATAGTTACTCGGCATACATTTATAAATTTTAATCGAATGTTATTGATATGTAGACGATTGTGCTAATTAATTCACTTTCAAATTATTTAGGGATCCATTTAATTACTTGGTATCTTTTTTCTAAATTGCTCTGTTTTTGTTTTTTTTAATAACACATATTGCATACTGCTTGCTTACTTACCTTTTTTAACGTATGCATTTACGCGTACCTCTCCGCGATAAAAAGTGGAGTGGAGAGGTTCTCGGACTCACACGGGGAAAGATGGAACGTCCCGGGTATTACCTAAAACTACCACGGTGTGCCAACTCCTGTCTTGAATGGTGGTTGGGTCGCTGGAACTGAAACTATATCAGAGACCCACCCAGCAGTGCTCAACGCAGGATTAGGAAGCAGGCCTAGGCGCACATTTTCTAACCAACATTGTAAAGAAATAAACAAAACTCATATACTTTGCAATATGAATATTTAACATTCAGTACCTACCTATACAACAAGCAGAATTAAGTCATGAATTTGGTTTGTAACTACGGCCATGATCCGTTTAACCTCCTTGTATTCAATATGAATACGACATATAGATTTTAGAATATTCACGTGCTTAAATTACGACTGGCTACATATTTTATACGTAGTTACAAGAACGAAAATTGAGGAAAACTAAGAATGATACAGACTGCAATGCAGAGGGTCTCGGGTTCGAACGTACGTCGCGCACCTCTGACTTTCGGAAGTTATATGACTTTTCGAAATTATGTGCGTATTGATTGACAATTATCGCCTGCTCGGTGCCTCGGAGAGCACGTTAAGCCGTCGGTCCCGGCTGCCATGAACATGAATGTGCTTAGGTAGGTGCAAGTGTAATTATGCAGCTGCGCGTAAGAAGTACGAGGAACGGTTCTCTAGACCACAAGGTCTAGCAGTCCCGTCGGAACGCGCTTTTTACGGCTTTAGAACCACATGTACAATACAGGCATTGTTTGTGGAGAAGAGCTGCATCACATTAATGCGGGCAGACCACGCAATAGCGAAAGTATTGAAGAAGAAGTGCTAGATTTTTGGAACATGTGCTGTTTACCAACGAATGTTTATCCGAGAGAACGGGTGTTTTTAACTGGCACAATGAACACGTATGGACACTCGAAAATCCACATGCAATGAAAGAATCACACTTTCAACATCGTTGGCGTATTAATGTGTGGGCCGGTATTCTAGGTGATCGTATTATTGGACAATATTTTCTTAATCACAACATGAATGGTTCAAATTATTTGTTGTTTTTAAGGGACGAACTTAGAGAAGTATTAGATGAGTTAACGTTGAATTTCCATCGATCTATGTGGTTTCAGCATGATGGCGCGTCGCCTCATTTGTTACGTGCAGTGCGTAATTACCTAAATTCTCAGTTCCCTAACAAGTGGATAGGACGTGCAGGAACAATCTCGCGGCCGCCGCGATCCCCAGACCTAATACCATTAGACTTTTACTTGTGGAAACACGTAAAACAATTCGTGTTTGCTAAAATTTGTGACTCGGAAGTAGAAATGCGAGTTCAAATTGTGACTGCTTTCGCAGAAATAAAATCAAATTCAACTGTATTGCGTAGTATTCGTGGTGCCTTAAAAAAACGGTGCCGTATGTGTGTTGACATTGGAGGGGGACATGTGAAGCACGACCGAAGGAGCTTACAACCAGTTGATATTTTAATTAACTAATAAAAACTAAAGGTATATACTTAGATATGATAACCCAAATTAAAATACTCTGTAACGTCTTAAAAAGTACTCATAAACAAAAAGATTTGCTTATGCTGCAGCTATTTATAAATATCAGCAAAATCAGGTGATGCGTACAATAAATCGGTTACTATTTTATAGTGGCACGTGCACACGCGACAACCGGATTATATCAAAGAATTAGGTAAATATACCGTCTTCGAGCGGTCCCTTTGTAGACTACGCCACGGTAATGTTATCTAACAGTACTTTATCTTCATACAAACGATCGGAACGTGAATACTACCTACGCACCTTGAGGTCGGTAGGCACTTGGTTCGCAACCAGTCGCGAATGCGCCGCAGCGATGAACGGACGGTGTAATGGTTTTGTAAGCAGTAATCTGGTATTGCAGGCGTCCATAGGCTACGGTGACCACTTACTATCAGGTGGGCCGTATGCTTGTTTGCCACCTCAGGTATATAAAAAAAGAACTAGATGTTGCCCGCGGCTTTGCTCGCGTAAATGTAGGTTGGGTTAATAATGCGTGCGACTTGTTAATATTTGATTGAAATATGTACAAGTACTTACATAATAATTATGGCTAAGTACAATTGTAAACAAAAGTATTATTAATTAAAGTTTTTATCCGATTGCGAATATTTTTTATACACTAAAGCTTTTCGTACGTCTCAGTCGAGGCGCAAATATTTTCCAGCCTCAAATGTTAGATTTTTATTGAACATTTCCTATTTAATTCACAACAAATTACATGTGTTTTTAATAAAAATGTAATATTTATAATCACTAAACTAGCAAGAAACTCAAGTAGGTAGATGAAATTAAAATACTGTAGATGGGCAGCCCTCTTGCGTATTCGCGGACCGTGCGGCTGTAGATAATTATTTCAAGGACAGAGCCGAGTTACAATACTGTTAGATAACATTACCGTGACTACGCGCAGCGCGCCGGCTAACGTTTGGCGGCTTTTCTCAAAGTATTTGGCGTGGCGTGCTGCGGCGGCGGTGAACCTTTATAAAGTTTAGTGATACCTAGATATTCTGATTTATAAATTGTTGGTGTTGCCATGGGTAATCTATTAAGATATTATTTGAAATAAATTTTGATTGTGGTATTTTTTTATTTACTCGTAATAAGCTACTGTATAACATCCTTAACTATCGGACAGGGTTTATTATACACACTGTACATAAAATATATAAATACTCATAATTTACCGACACTTAAATATGTATAAAGCTAAAATCTGTACTTCGCATTCATATTAAATAGAACGAGGTTAAAGAGATCATGGACGTATATTTGTAAACCAAAATCATTACTTAATTCCGACTATTATATACTGAACATTAGATATTCATTGCATTATAAGTACCTAGCACATCCTAACTAATTAATATTATGAATGCAAATGTAAGTTTGTTTGATTCGCTTTCACGCCACTACTTGACCGATCATCATGAAATTTCGTTTACACGTTGTCAGGGGTACAGAAAAGGATATAGGGTTCATTTCATCGAGAAAAAGTACTGTTCCCGAGGGATAGAAATTGATTGACGAAGTCTAGATTATCGCGAGCGAAGCCGCGGGCAAATCTAGTATCTTAATAACAGACAGATGTTTGCAGCCAAATGTGTTACGTTCCCGCACAGAGTAAAATTTTCTTAATTAAAATTTTCCATGTATCTTTATTGTAAATGATAATAGCAATCAAAAGAAATCCTTTTATGGAAACAGTATCAAAATTGGTTGCAAATATATTACATAGATTTATAGTTTGTTTATGGATTTTATCGCGGTGTGAACGAACGGTGTTTAATGTTCCTCCAACACAAACAGACATAGAGCATGGATGTATCATCCATGCTCTATGTTTATTTTGCGACGAAATTTGTTTATTCTAAAAGGAAAATTCTCGCGACCGGGCTCAAGCTTTGCAAACAAAGAACTAACAGAAGCAAGGTACATCTAACCTAAAACAATTATTTGTTGGCTACAGAAATACACAATCCACAACACTCAGAGCGCCAGAAGTGGAGAGGTGACCACTCACCCGCAACACCACATTATGTGTAGTAAATACAAGAATAAAGAAAATAATTTCGTTATCTCCACTCTTTAGTCAGTTTACAACTTATGCGTAGTGAACTGACTAGGGGTTACAGTTAGGCCTCATTTACGGAGACGCGGGGCGTCGCGCGTCGCATGTGGCGTGGCGTCTCGCGCCATAGCTATATTATGTGACGCCTAAATACCACCACACCTTTCTGTTACACGCTCTATATATGTATTCCAGTTCGACTTAAACCATAATGTAATTATGGCGAATTGAAACAACGAATGGGCAAACATTAAGCTATATAATAATAATATATACGACTGTCCCTCTGGGACAGTCGTATATATTAGCATCCATACGTAGCAATAGCCCTACGCCTGCTGCGGCTAGTGCCGCTGTAGGTGTTCCATCCCACTGTACGGATTAGTTTAACTCAGTACATGTAGGAAAGTTTATAATTTATTTAGTTAATATATATTAAAATATGTACACACACATACTTAAGCGCGCTCATTTACAATAAAATTTACCAAAAAGATAACATACACTCTCTAAGTACACATAATTGTAAAGTGAAAACTAAAACGCTTCTCCTCAACTTAAATTATGACGAAACAGAAACACTGATAAAGCCCCCTTATGCATAAATATATTTAACTATAAATACACATATATATTTATTTATACTGTAATTTAATACACTATATATACGATTTCACATAGAACGCCATCAAACAAACACACACGCACACACACACGCACACGCACACGCACACACACATACACACGCACGCGTACGCGCGCACACGCACACGCACACGCACACGCACACGCACACGCACGCACACACACACACACACACACACACACACACACACACACACACACACACACACACACACACACACCGTTGATATTGTCAAGCCAATTTGTCCCATTTTTGAAAATTCTGAAAATTGTAATACCTATAAACCCTTTCCCGGTCGAATGGGTGACCCCTATAACACAGGATTTCCCTAGCATCGGGGTCACTATTCACATTAGTATTGTTACGTGCTGGGTTCGACGGATAAGAATATAAACAATATTACCGACTAAAACAGGTTTTATTCAAACACACAATTAAATTTAAAACGAAACAAACACTATACCACACTATTTCACTGTACTGCTTCAAACTCCGTAGTATTTCCGCTTCCGTTCGTTTTGATGAACACTTGATCGCATACGATTGTAAACTGACTCGGCGGTACGCGTGTGCCCTATTTATACGCGGGTAAAGCGTTTCTAGAGTTTTCTAGTAACGCTATAATCGGTATGTAAACAGTACGATGTTTCGAGAAAGTACCAGCGTTATCTTTACGATTCTCGTACGCATACCTACTACGTAGTTCCGTAAGATGTCAATAGATGGCGGTGTAAATTATTAGACGGAACTGCCGAGTCTTTCCCACAATGCCGAGAGATGTCACTGGGCGTAACAGTATGTACTCAAACTAATATGTAACCACATTATAATGTCATACGCTATGTACTCTCTTGGCTAATAAAAATTATTATTATTAGTTAATTGTTATAAAGTGTCGATAGTTAAGAAGTACACGAATTCACTTTTTAAAAGAGTTTATTGTTAGTTAGTTGTTACACGGATAATAATTAGGTGACTGACTCACACGCGTTATTATTACTCGGCAGTTAGATTTGTACTTAAAGATATGTAGCAAATGTCTTGTGACGGCTCAAGGTCACGCATACTGCTTAGTGCATAAGTGCAATAAATGTACGTCATCGTATATATTGGCAACCCCCAAAGATGAGAAGATAACGAAAGCGATCGAGTTACAATCACTTACAATCACCTGTACAAAAACATGAAATGAATATATTATTAAACGATTTAGTTACTAATTGATATTGACCTCAATAAAAATATGCTTGTATAGCAAAAAAGTTGAAAAATAAAGTTATAATAGTAATTACATATCTAAATTGCCGTAAAAGCATAATTATAACAACACGATGGTTTGATTACGAATAAATAAAATATGTGCTAAATCTGCAAAATAGATAACAAAATGTTCAAGAAAACTATTCGTATAATGGTAAACAGAGAAATATTGTATTAACAAATCTAATATCCCTACGTAAATAACTATTCCCCATTAAAATCGAATACTGGGTCGTCTGTCGGCTTCAGCGTTGGCGGACCTGGTGCTGGACGGGGTCGGGGCGCCGGCGGCTGCTGCCGCGGTAACGGCTGCATCTCGATGTCCTCAGAGGGTTTGCTAGTGAAATCGTCGTTGATTTCTGCTCGTTTTGGAATATTACAGCGCGTGCAGCGCTTCGTTACGACCCACAGAATAGCGGAGATGCTCACTATGTTACTCAGACTATATATAACCACATATTGGTGAATGTCGTGGTTTGTTATTTTGTTTGAAGATGATCCTCTTGCTTCTTTTGCTAGCTCAATTTTAGTTCAATCTCTTCAAGCTCGCTATTCGCCAGCGACTCCAGTGTAAGGGTTTGGTATGTTTTACGTGTCGCACACTGAGTGTTGTTGTGGCTAAACAAGCAGTTCTTGCATACTTTAAGTTTTGCGACTGTAGCATTTCTCTGTACAATGTCCATATCTAGGAAATTAGGGCACTGCATCAACACGTGCTTGTTTCCGCATAGCGGGCAGTTGGCGTATGACGCATGAAGTGATTTCATAATTTCTTTGTTACTAGGCTCATTTGATTGGCTTTTCATATAGATGTTATCGTAATAGTTTTTGTAAAATAACTTGTTTCTAAGAGGCGGCTTGTTAAATTTTTTGTGTAAACGGTAGGCAGGTTTTTGAGTTACTTGAGTTTGCCCTTTTACATGGCTTTTTGCCGTTTCCAAGGTTACAAATTTATTCTCCAGGAAGAAAAGAAACTCTTCCAGGTTAGAAAACACTGTGGGTCTGTGTGTCTGTCCATTAGTGATAGGCATAGTTAGTGACAGTCATAGCTCCGGAACCACTGGACCGATTGACTTGTAACTTGGTGTGCAGATATCTTGAAGTCATACCTCGGTCGAGTTCGAATATGGGCCCTCTGGATCAAAAGACCCCCGAGATATAGGGGTCACAATGTCATAAGGTCAGGGGATATCCACCAACAGCACTCTGTTGGTGGATATCCCCTGACCTTTGAATCACCATTTGGAAGTCCAAGGGAGAGGCTTTTGCCCAGCAATCAAACATTACAAAAAGCTGATGGAAAAAAAGTCACATGAAGACGGCAGAGGTTGAATCCTGGGTTTTTACACCCATCTCGTTAAACATACATTTTAAATGCACGAATGGTGTAGTAACTCAAGTAGTCGCGGTATACTTGACTGCACGAATCACATAGTGGTTTAAGTGATCGCCGAGGGATGTGGGTACGAATCCCACACGGGCCAAAAAATTGAGTGACCTTTAAATGGTTGTTCCGAGTCTGGTTGTTCTTTATGTCCGTTGTTTGGATGTTTGTAAAGTCCCCCGCGACACGGGAGCTATTCCTAGTGCAGGAGTTGTCTTTTAAAAGAAAATGAAAAAAAAAGATTTGATGCCATCGTTCTTGTTTAGTGTTTTATTTTTTTATTAATTGTTTTTACATACAAAGCTAAGAACTACTCAATGTTCAATTTAAATACAATCAAGGTTTGAAACAACCACTTTTTTTTTTGCAATAATTTTAGAAATCATTGATATTTAACAACAAATCATTTTTCTAGTTTTATAGATTACTAGCTTTTGCAAATTCACTCGCGTAGAAGTAGGTTAAGCGATGTTACTTCTTGAAAATAAAATAATGTCTATGTTACTCGGTGATAATAATAATAATAATGTCCTCCAGACCGAGATTCGGTCATGGCGGCCAGTCTTAACGGAGACTGAACATCTGCGCAGGAGGTATTATAGAGCACAAGTGTGTGCACAAGTGCACTCGAACAGTAATCCGACACGACCGGAGAGAGATCAGGCGCAGGACCAACGGCTTTACGTGCTTTCCGAGGCACCGGGGTGTCTAACACCGCCAACTTCTTAAATCCGGGCTGATATTGAGATATCTTTATTGTCAACCAATAACTTAAATATTTGGGACGGACAAATTGTAATATAACTATTTATGTTTCGTTTAAGATGTAAAATAGGATAGATTTCTAAAAATCACGTAACACGAGCTTATGTTTTTGCATTTTTACGTAATTTTGTAGGCGAAAATATTAATTATTTTAAGTTTTTTACACGAAGTAATTGTAAACTCATTCATTGTTATGGTAAATGTATATTTTATATTTGTTTTAAACGTTAAAAAGTGTTGATTTTATTCACTTAACTGTTACCGCCTGTTATGGCACATTTCGATCGGCGCAGTCTTAAGTTTTGCAAGTGATCAGTGTGTTGTTGTGTTATGTGCTGTAGTGTGTTATTTGTGTGTTATATGGTGGCCATTTTTGAGCTGCGTCTTATATGACCGGAGAGATTTTAAGGTTATTCTCCGCTATGATTATATTTTCATTCAAGTAAGCATTTATGTTTGTTATTTACTGTGTGTCTCTGCGTCTATGTAATAACATAGTTGCAGAGACAAATTATTAATGACAAATAACATTGACTAAAAAAGAACAAATACTCGGCTCTTTTAGGTATTTGCAATATACGCATGAATTCTTGTGTATGAAGATCAAACTCACAACGCGGTACGGCTATTGAGTTTACTTATTAAATAACTGCGCCATACATGCCATTGATCGTAGTATAAATCAAAACGAATAAAATAACTTGTAGGTACCTACCTTTTTGTTCTGATCACGTCCAACTTCCTTTGTTGCGGTTGCGGTTGTATTGGTAGCAATTTATTGCGTACCGCGTAATAATGTTAATGAATATAAAACCTTAATAATGCATTTTTATGATTAATAGAAGTTTGCGTCGAGATAAGTACCTACCTATAGAAAGACGTCAGGCTAAAGATTTCGGTACGCCATCCCTTACACCCAGTATAATATATGTATATGTACATACATACACACTATCCCATTCGTATATTCGAAGGGGAAAATACGAGGGGCGTTCAATGTATTCTCGGTATCGGGATGACATACTAATGATGAGAGTAATTAAATTATCTCATTAGTTAAAGCCACTCTTTGAGGGTATAAATATAAAATTTTATTTAGTAATAGTAAGTATTCAAGATATCATTACTAAAAGGCAAATACGATGACCGATGCGATAGTGTTGAAAAAAATCTAGCATCGCGCTGTGAAAAATTCCTTACAAAACAAGGAAAGACTCAATAAGTTATTCACGAAGAAATGGTGACTGTTTACCAAGATTCTGCTCCTTCATTATCTACTATTCAAAAGAGGTCTAGTGAATTAAGACAGGGTAGAGAAAGTATTGAAGACGACCCACAGTGTTTTGGGATTCTAAGTGATTTTTACTGATTGAGTACTTAAAAAGCGTCAAAGTATTACCGCCGCATCTTACGCCAACACCCTACGTAATTTAAAGGAGGCAGTAAAAGAAAAAGACGTGTAAAATTGACCGCAGGTGTCTTGCTTCTTCACGTCAACGCGCCGGTTCACACAGGACGCGTTGCTAAGGCTGCTGTGCGGGAATGCGGATTTGAAGAAATCGATCATCAACCCTACAGCCCAGACCTGGTCCCTAGTGATTACTTTCTGTTCACAAACCTTAAGAAATATATTTGAGGTAAACGTTTTTCCGACGATGAATGAGTTAAAGGCGGCAATTAATGAACATTTTTCAGACAAGGAAGAAAAATATTTTTCGGTTGTATTGAAAAGTTACTTTCCCGCTCTAATAAGTGCATCGAGGTGATGGTAGACTACATTAAAAAAAAATTTTTTTTCTGAATTTTGTACTTATTCTTTCATGCCTATACCGAGAATACATTGAACTCCCCTCGTAGATGCGAATTACACCCATATTTTATTTTCCTTTTACCCTCTGAAAAAGACACCCCTGTACTAAGAATAGTTCCTATACTGCGAGTGACTTTACAAACATTCAAACAGATAAAGAACACGCAAACTAGAAACCATTTAGGTGTAGATCGCACAATTTTTGTCGTGTTTGGGAACGATCCTGCCTCGACGATCGAACCTGCACCACTCGACGCAGTAGCTCCAACAAGGTGCCTAAAACCAATACGCAATCTGTACAGCTGATTATTATTAAGAATTGCTTTCTATGTTTTGGTTATTCGTCTAAGACGAGGTTATCGTTACAACGTTTGGTAATGGCATTGAAATATACATATCGCACTCTTAATAAAACAGCGACTTAACTCGAAATTTGAAAGTAAGACAATTTGAACTCTAATTGTATATATTAAATACTAATATTATATTTGTGTTAAATCTTTGCAATAGAGTTCAAATTTGTTTAATCCAAAATACTGAGATGTCTCTGTTTTATTAAGGGTGCGATATGTACATCGATGGTATTGTTGTTTATCTCAATGGGTAGAGATGGATATTAAAATAATTTTCAATTTCTAATGGTGAAAGAGTTTTAAATCGGTTGTCGACGTCCAAACGGCGAATATTTTCAAAAAAGACAATCGAGGCAGGTGCAGTTGATTTGAATCCAGTACAGCACACTAGTATTTCTTTCTTCGGTCCAAAGTTAACGGGCGAAGGACCAATGTTTGATCGGGATCCTTGGTGTTACGGAATAAAACTCAGAAGTGGACTGTATAACTAATTATTTAAATACTAATGATATCTCTACAAGATTGTCGATGCCGGGAATAGAATATAAACTATTGTGAGAATTAAAAGCGCGAGTATGGGTGTTCGCTGTAGCATCGGACCGATGACTACCGGGTCGGTGGCCGGCGCGTGCGCCACTAGCTGATCGCGATGCCCCTCTCGTCCCGCTCCGTCCCCGCCGCCGATGTCCGGTGCGCGATGTGTTGAATGAACGATTCAACAATTAGTTTAAGTTAAATCTGTACAAATAAAAACAAAATCAAATTTTTCCTCGTTATAATTAGTACCTATAGATAACCAGCTTCTGCACGCGTCTTCGCTCGCGTAAAAGTAAGTTAGATTATGTTAGTAACAGTACGTTTTTAAATAAACTATAGCCTATGTTACTCAGTTAACTTGTACCTGAATACTACATCGAACTAATACAAGACATGTACAACAATGTCAGCACAAGAAGCGAAGCGAAGCCTAGCCGGCGTTAGTGAGGCTTTTGAGGTCAAAGTAGGCGTCCATCAAGGATCCGTGCTCAGCCCTCTCTTGTTCAATCTAGCTATGGACTACCTTACAAAGGATATTCTATCTCCATTGCCCTGGACTATGCTGTACGCGGATGATAGAGTGCTGGCTGCCGATGCCGCGAGTCAACTGCAGGAACTTTTAAACAAGTGGGCATACGTCCTCGAAAAGTACGGCCTGAGAGTGAGTAGAAGTAAAACCAAATATCTGAAATGCCCTTTCAGCGGCAACACTACACCAGAAACCGTCTCTATTGGACCTATCCCCACCGGTGAGAAATTTTAATATCTAGGCTCCATACTTACACCCTATGCCAATGAGGACGCTGATGTGACTTACAGGAAAAACGTCGCATGGCAAAAATGGCGCTCACTTACTGGCGTGCTATGCGACCCACGTATATCTGTCGAAACTAAGGGTAAAGTATATAAAACGGCAGTCCGCCCGGCGTTATTATATGGGTCTGAATGCTGGACAACAAAAAAGACGCAAGAACAAAAGGTGCATACTAGTGATATGAAGATGCTCAGGTGGGCGGGAGGCGTGACGCGACTGGATAAAATCCGCAATGAATATATAGGAGGTTAAAGTTGCACCAATTGCAGATAAAATCACCGAAAACCGCCTTCGCTGGTATGGCCATGTCAGAAGACAAGACGAAAACCATCATCATCATCATCGAACTGCATTAAGCCTCCCAGAACAAAAGCGAGGGAGAGGCCGCCCGTCGTTGACCTGGTGGAGCTCCATTGAAAGAGACCTCAAGAAAGCCCAGTTGCACGAAACGACAACCCAAGATCGTTTGACTTGGCGCAGGAAAGTGAGGAGACCCGACCCCAAATAATGGGAGATGAAGAAGAAGATCACCTATGTTACTCAGTGATAAGTGTGATAACACAGGGGAACATAAAAATATATATTTTCTGCGACATTAATTTTGTTACTGGTTTTAATAAACACTGTCATCAGTCATACCCGACATGTATTTACTTTGTGTAGATTGACTCTGGTTCTTGAGATATTTAACAAAAAGAACGGTTCCATTAGGACATTAGAACAATAAAAAAAAAGATACCAAGGCTGATGGGACAGCCATATTATGATGGAAGACTATTGCTTGAGTTTAATAATGGATTGTCCTAAACATAAACACTATAGAAAAGCTTACAGATAAAGTCTCCCCGTGACCATGGCTGCTGAAAACCAACCGAAACGTCGGGAAAAGTGGAAACTTAAATATAATAGTTTTAATAGTTTTAATAATTTAATTAGCTTAAAATTAGTAAACTTTAATAGTATCTAGTAGTAGTGTAACAGTTTCAAAATTTTGTAATAAAGTGTAAAATAAATAACGCGATAAAATCCGTGTATAGTAGTTTAATTTCAATGAATAACATTCGCGTAAACAGAAGACAATATTATGTAAATCTTACAGATAAAGTTTTCTAATATTTTTTTTATGATTTTTTTTAATAGCGTCATATGTATTAAGTTTTCTATATATATATTTAATAATGTAATTGTATTTTTATTTCAACCTTCTTTCAGTCATGTAGTTATAAAGTCTTATCTCATAAACTAGAATCAATTTAACAAATGTGATATTTTCTCGTATTCAGCATACTGAACTTACACAAAATTGACTTCAACTTAGCATGCCGCAAAATGACTATTCCCCTGTATAATATAGCTTTCTAATGGTGAAATATTTATTTTTTAAATTAAATCCCTATAAACCAAACAAAAAATCGAATTTTTCTCTTTATATTAGGTTGTATATAAAATATAATAGGTCGGTTTGCCCGTGTAAATAAAAGATCGTCGCGTCGGTTTGGTTTGAGAACCACATCATTGTGATTGTATCTGTATGTTTTTTTTTAAGTGTAAATGTGTTGAATGCCTTCCAAAAAGTCACAGTAATTTATACCTAACAGTGACTTTAAAGTAACAGATACAACATTCACAGCGATAAATAATACTTGCTTATCTCTATGACCTCGGTCCCTACTTATAGCTACACACAAGGTCCATTCCTCGAGTTACTTCACACCAGAAACGTTCACAATGAAGATCCTACATACTCTTTTGATCTTGGCCATAAGCACCTTTTCTCTTGTAAGTGGGAAACAGAATCTAGCTGATTTTGTGACCACGACTAATCTGGGACAAATCCGACTCTACAATGGTGGTGTATCTGACAAGAGGATTCTGGGAGCCTTCATAGACGCCAATCCCCGATTGCCTGATGATTTAAAGAAGAAGAACCAAGGGGACGCTATATTATATGTGTCTGTGAACTGGGGCAATCGGGCTTTAATCGATGTGAATTTACGTGGAGGCGATCGTTATATCGGTATGTGTTTTTTGTTTTTTTTTATTGATATAACTTAGTAGTTATAAAGTCAGCCTTGTATATAAACTGTGCCACTGCTAGCCTTGGGAGAAGAATTAGGCTATAGTTCACCAAGCTAGTCCAGTGCGGGTTGGCAGACTTCACATATCTTCGAGGACATTATGGAGAGCTCTCAGACGTGCAGGTTTCCTTACGATGTTTTACTTCGACGTTAAACCGAGCGATAGTTAACTATTTAATGCGCACATAAGTTCAAAAATAATGCAGAAATGACGTCGTGGTTTTATTGGTCACCTCGCCACTGCCGCAATATCACACATTGTGATCCACAAATTGTTATTCTTTGTGTCCGTTACTTGAATATTTGTTAAGTCCCTTGCGACATAGAAATAAATACTAGTGCGGAAGACGTCTTGACACAAATCTAACAAAATTTAGAGAATTGTGTGCTTCGAGATCGAACTCGAGCCCGGTGCGTAGCAGTCAAACGGCCTTTGGACAGCTACACACAGGTCGCACTAGCCTGTCGCTACTGACTTAGTTATTCCACCGAATAATTTTTAAAGAAGTTAAAACGAATAATACTTTGGTTGTGTCACAAGGATCAGTCAGAGACAATTCTAAAACCCTCTTTCAGAAATAATATAAATTCCTCTAAACCGAATTACAGTCATAGCTAACAGTCTTGATTGAGACTGGCCATCTGCACAAGAAATATTATAAGTGCACAAGCGCAGATACAGGTGCTCTCTCTATTCCCTAAGTGTCATAATGATGTCCGATGGAACAGCAATCCGACTCCGGACAGAGATTAGGCGCAGGACCGACGCCTTTACGGCAGTCGCCTATAAATAAGACTTTCAATTCAAAACATTTACTTGCTCGAAACATGGTACATTACAGTTGTTACACAGTAGAAAAAGATTATATGTTCTGCTCCTCAGAGCGTCCAAATAGATTATACATTTCAATACTGACAATTAACACTTAAACTTACGCATAAAACATATTATACATAAACAATATTAAGGGTCTAAGTTTTAACATATACAATTTAAAATATTAATATACATATATAACTTTTACTTAAATATACATAACTTTTACTTAAATATACATAACTTTCACCTATCTTCTAGGTATTCTTTTATACTATAATAACATTTTTCTAAAAGTAAATTAGACTATTTATAATTGATGTAATGGCAACTGTTTAATGGTTTGAGGAATCTTAATAAATATCCTTATGGCCATACGATACGCATTAATTTTAAATATTTCTAAATGTATTTGGGGTAATTTAGTTTATCTGATAGGATCACTGGATACATTGTCGTAGTACAAGTAACACTGTTTCATCATACTTAGTAGTAGTAGTTTTTCTACAAGTATAGTATTATATAATCTGTGACTAAGTAAGTTGTCGCTGTAATAATTATACTCTGCAATTTTATCATAATATGAATATTTTATATAGTGTGTGTGCGACAACGTAGAGAAAAATAGGGTGAAGCCTCTCCGTGAACATGACTGTTAAAAAAATTATAAATAGTTTGTAGGGACACAGTATACATGCTGACTTTGTGTAGTTGCGTCGAATTCGCTAGTTAGTTCAGCCAGGCAGTCAGTTGTTTGCTGTGGTCGTTTGTAACACTGAACCGTAGGCGCACGTAGGGGCCGGAATTATACCTACTGTGCAATACCATCTTTTATTTCTCATCCCACACTGAGTATTCGACACACTAAGTAATAAGAGTGATATTTGGACATTAGAGACATCTAACTTATTCATAAAACTCGTACAAGTTTTTAAATACTAGGTAGTAGACAGTATCAGTGAATTCAATTTCAGCAAACGTATCGTGTACTCATTAACATATCAATCATTTATCATAATTTAGCATAATTATCAATTTTGTCACCTTATTTCGGTAATCAAAAAAATAGTGCAATTATTAATATTATCTATCATTTCTATCACTTATCAAGAAGTGTACGTAACCCGAACAAGTTCAATAGTTTCAAAATTATGTAATAATAACGATAGTGTTTTTAAAATAAACAATGAGATAAAATCTGTATAAAGTTTACGTTTGCGTAAGACAATTATCTTGACCCAAAGTTGAATTTATGATAAAACTTAAGTTTAGGAGTATTAGGACCGCACGGAGAATGAGCGCTACGCACCGCGCTAGTACCTGTACAACTGAGTTCGTAAACTGTTGATATCACGTATGAATCAGTTACATTGGGGTTTTTAGTACTATGTATTATTTTTGTTTGTATTTGAACTATTTAATGAATTATTAAAATTTTATTTCTTCTCCATTATTTACATAAACAAAGCAACAATAATTTTTTTTTTTTTTTTTTTTTTTACGTGGGGGAATGCATGACGCATATCCCTCCGCGGGGGCGGGCGGAGGGGTTATGTCGGACTCACCGGGGTAAAATAAGATGTTAAGATGATAAAGTACCTCCCGGAATACCGACTAAACCTACCACGGTGTTCCTCGACAAAACCACTATCGACGGGGCCGCGTGAATCACTTTCGCATGCGGTCGCGACCCCGCCGAGGTTTCGGCCCGCCGTATGAAACGGCAGGCCACTACACGAAAGACCTACCCTAAAGGCACTTCTACCACTCCCTACTGTCCCCCCTAGAGGGGAGACGGACTCAACACAGAGGCGCGCGTGGGAACACGCACGCCGCCTCTCGGACCTGGTGCTGAACGGATGGCGGGCAGGTCCACAAAGCCCGCCACCCGCCACAGGTCAAACCTCAGGGTGGCTGGAGGTCGTCCCGCGCCCTCCGGCGCCCGGCTCTGCGGTTGGGGAGAGGGTTCAAACGCTCCCTCTCCCGCTCCGCCGCCTCCTTGATGGAAATGACTTCCTCACAGAAGGAGGCGACGGCGTTCCACGACCTCTCACTCCGGACCATAGACTGAACTACGGCCGGGAGCGAGAGGGCAACCAATCCGACTGCCGCGATCAATTCACGGCGCTGCGATGCCCAGGCGGGGCAAACCGCCAAACTGTGCAGCGCCGTGTCCTCAACTACGTCGCGGCAGTCGCCGCAGTGGTGACAACCGGGCGTCTCTTGCCGGCGTATACGACACAGGAACTGGCCAAAACAACCGTGGCCAGTCATTACCTGTGTCAGCCGGAAGGTGAGGGCGCCATGGCGCCTCTCCAGCCACTCCTCAAACACGGGACTTAGCAACAATCATAACTTAACTAATATTAACAAAACTAACCACTTATAAATAGAACAAAATGAAGAGTAACAAAATATGGGACTGTAAAAATTAATAAAAAAGGATGGCCGGTTTAGGCAGCGTCGTAAAATTCCTCAGCATCGCTGTCGACCGGGAATGTGCCCAGAAGACTAGCAGCATTGCCACGCTGAATGGCAATGCTGATTCTTTGAGCCAAAAAGAGTCCAGCCTTCCGGTCACGCGAAGCGTCGGTTATCTGCTTAGATATATCTCTAAAAAGCGCACGAGCGCCCGGACTCCATGAACCTAGCGTCTCTACCCCAAACGGCTCGAAAACGTAATTACCAATTTAATTACTGTATTTGCGCCGTTTGGGGTTTTCCGCCGCTACAGCAGCAGCACTGGCACAGCTCACAGTGCTCGGAAGATGTGATGGCGCAAGGGTGTCGACGCATGTGGCGTCCCACACCAAAGGCCTACCCATTTTCCAAGGTAACAAAGACATACCATCGAGTCTCTTCCCATCGTCACGTACCAAGCCTATAGGTTCTAATACTGCTGGCGCACATTGGCGGCACGGCACGGCAGGGGATCCTTCGGCATCCCTACATGTAAGCGCACACTGGCGGTAACTATTTATTTATGTTATAACATGCAACCATAAAAAGGAAGAGGTATTTGATTGTTGAAGAAAATAGTGATCTCTAGCTACCTTTTCAGTTAGTATTTGACAAGACAAATCAGGCACTAGGAATAAGTCCGGTGTCCTAGGGGACTTTACAAATATTCAAACAACGGACACAAAGAACACAGCGACACATCAACCTAGGCTTTTTGGACCTTGAACTATTAGAAGTTGAACGCTGCGAATCGTGCGAGAGAGTGCGTTATATTTTTGTTACGCTCTATCGTTACCATTACATCGACACCACTATGCTCTGTCCCTTGCCGACAATTCTCTATTTTGTATGTAGCGTAGTTATGCGTATATAGGGTGTCTAACTTGATGTGTAGCCGTGTGTACAACCAGAATCAGAAGAACTATTTGTGGATCACACCCGTGTGCGATTCGGACTCGTACCACTTGGCATTGTGGCAGTCACGTAAACCACTACGCTATCCTTGCAGTCAAGTTCTAGGTACCCTTACACCTGGTAAAGGTGTTTCAATTGAGGAATTCATAAGTAATAGTTCATATATGACTAGTTTTCCCCCGCGGTTTCACCCGCGTAAGTCCCGTTCCCGTGAGAATATCGGGATAAAAAGTAGCTTTTGTGTGAATTCAGGTCTCCAGCTATCTACGTACCAAGTTTTATCGTAATCAGTTCAGTAGTTTTTGCGTAAAACAGTAACAAACATCCATACATCCATACAAACTTTGGCGTTTATAATATTAGTAAGGATTTGCCAGCAAAACTTTTGTCTTACTCTGTCATATCTGAATTTTTATGTCTTATAACCATTATAACATCTGTTCTACTGCCACGCTGAAGGCTCCAGTTCGATTCCAAGGCCAATCCCTACCTTTTCATAGTTATATACGCATTAAATATCACTCGATTTAACGGTGAACCAAAACATCGTCAGGAAATATGCACCTTTAGGCCCGGCGCACATTGGCGGCACGGCACGGTAGGGGATCTTTCGGCATCCCTACATGTAAGCGCACATTGGCGGTAACTATGCCGTGACATCCTTAGGTATGCCGCGACGTCCTTAAGTATACCGAAGCGTTCGGCAAGGACACGTTTCGGCATGAACGACGCTAAGCTAATGAGGCTACGCGCGGGGCCGCGGGGTACGGGCGGGCGCTTTCTTGCCGCGGTATCCCGAAGACTGCCAAAGCGTTCCGAGGGATGCCGAAGCGTTCCGAAGGCTGCCAACACGGCATGCCTAAGCATACTGCGGTATTGTTTTTGTACTTACGACTGTTGAAATTTCAGCTTTATTGTCATACAATTAGGTTATATTTTTATTTGTCGCCTAAAAATACTTTGCTATGCCGTGCCGCCAATGGGCGCCGGGCCTTACCTACATGATGTTCTTAAAGATATGTGAAGTCTGTTAAAACGCCCCTTTTTTTTTTTGACCTAGGAAAATCCTTTATGGATACCCTCTCCCCGGGGTGAGTGAAGGGTGGTTATGTGAGACTCTCCGCCCCTGAAGCGGGTCGATATCGCCTCCTTCTCGCTCCCGTCCGTCTTCGCCGGAGAGGGTCAGCGAGGAGGTTGTTCTCCCTGAGCCTCTCCGCGGTCTCCTTCTGCGCCATGACAGCTTCGCAGAAGGAGACTACTGCCTGCCACGACCTCTCGTCGCCGAGCATGGCGTTGATCACGCTCGGCAGGGAGAGATCTCCGCCTATAGCTGTTAACCCACACTGGGCCAGCGTGGTGTATTGTGGCTCAACCATTCTCACACTGAGAAGAAGCCCGTACCAGTTTATATACAGAGCCGATATAAATATATATCTATATATCTATTTTCTTTGTTAACCAGGTTACGTAGAAGTATATTTCAACGGTGGTTTACCGGTACAGGAAGAAACTGTAAGGGTAAATAAGAATCTATCAACAATGACTCTCGATAGATGTCTATACCGTCAAGTTTTCAACAATGACAGAGACATAAAACAGGCCTTTGTGAATCGTAATGCAGCCTCTTTGTCACCCGGTCTTGTTAGTGAATTAAAGTTAAAAGACAAGACTAGCAGTACAGCTAAGCTATATGTTCCTAAAAATACGATTATTGGTAATGAGATGTATGAAGGTGAAATCATTGTGTTCTTCTCAACTCAAGCGAGCAATGGAAGATGTGTTTATTAACCTTATGACCGCCACAGTCATGTAGGTATGCATGACGAAGCAAAATGTGTCCAGCACGCTACGGTCATGACTACATGACAAGCTTTTAAGCGCTAATAAATCTTATAAAAAAGTATTGTTTTTTTATTTGTTATGTTAATTATGTAGCTATCCTCATCCTAATTCTATGTTTATCTTCTGATTTTCTTAATTTATATTTTATCCATATTATCATAAGATCACAAAAACGATGTACCTAGGTATTAAAGTATGAACTCTTGTAACCTTTAGGGTTTACTTTAAGAGGAATGTAGATATAATTAGGAAGTACAATGAGAGAAGGTATAACAAATACACTTTTAATGTATTAAGATACAAATAAAAGAGACAATCTTTACTTATAGAACTATAGTCAGGGCGTGGTTCGCTAAAGACTTGCTTCGTGGTCCTTGTATAATCAGGACACTTAGCTGGGAGTGTGAAGCCGGGCCGCAAGGAGGACGCGACTGACGCCGTCCGTTCCTTATATAGTCTCGCACCACCGGTCGCGAGAGGTGGCTAGTGACGTGCGCCCGCGTTCGCCGGGCGTCTCGCGTCTAGGCGATTATCGTCACACTCTTTTGCTTTTAACGTAGCGGGCAAAGAATTTATCTGTACTGATGACGTCATTCTTATTTATATAGCATATTGAAGGTGACATACCTGCTGAAGAAGGGTCTTTAGTAGTCGATTCTCTTACGAATAATACAAAATATGTATTGTATCTGGATAAAGGGTCCCTATGTCCTTTTTCGTACCTTAGACAACGTGTTTGCGAAATTTCATGGAAACGAACTTACATTCGCATTTATTATATTAGTTAGGATGTCTGATTAAACATAGGACATTTTGAAGTTGGGAATCGAATAATCTATTCTTGTTTTCCATATGTTGGTATAATATGTAAGACTAAAATTTGACTGAATTATCTAATATTATATTACCTAATAAATCTATACTAATATTTTAAAGCTGAAGAGTTTGTTTGTTTGTTTGGTTGAACGCGCTAATCTCAGAAACTACTAGTTCGAATTGAAATTTTATTTTAGAGTTGGATAGCCCGTTTATCGAGGAAGGCTATAAGCTGTAACATCACGCTACGACCAATAGGAGCGGAATTCAATGAAAAATGTTGCAAGAACGAGGAAAATTATCTTATGTGATGCAGACGAAGTTGCGCGGGTCAGCTAGATAGGTATATATATAATATCATATTCTATCACATACACACAACACCATCTAGCCCAAACTAAGCAGAGCTTGTACTATGGGTACTAGACAATGGATAAACATACATATATAGTTAGTGAAAAGTGACAACGTGGTGTGGGGGGTGAGTGGCACAGGAAATAGTGAAAATAGACCACACACGTTTTGGCTTCGCTATCTATCAAAGGTCATTCGTGTTTTCGCTTGTGTCTCACGCACTGGTGATAAGGAATCCACATCATAATTACGGATTTCTATGTGATGTAAAAATAATATTATAATTTGTACATTATGTACGTACAAGAGTTAGATTTGTCATTACCAGTTTCGCTGTATACGTATAATTGAATTTTATAATAAATAATATTGATATTAACCGGTCGTATACCGCCGGCTCGCATACCAGCCGGCAGATTTGTACCCGTCGTAGGCCGGTGGCTCGCATGCGAGCCACCAAATTGGTTTTACGTTAGCTTAAGCTAAAGCGAAGGCGGCGCGCGGCGTTTTGGCGCCAATTTGGTGGCTCGCATGCGAGCCACCGGCCTACGACGGGTACAAATCTGCCGGCTGGTATGCGAGCCGGCGGTATACGACCGGTTAAACAATTTTATATGGATTTTATCGTGTCGTTTATTAGCTTCAAGGAAATTGTCAGTTTTAATATTTTAAGAGAAAATTATATGTATTTTTATTGAATAAATGTTTTTAGTATTGTAGTGTAGGACGCCCTCCGGCCAGATGGACCGATGACCTGAAAAAGGTGGCTGGAGGTGACTGGATGGCGAAAACGGGAGATCGGGCCTTGTGGCGCACCCTGGGGGAGGCTTATGTCCAGCAGTGGACACACACACACACACGCACACGCACACGCACACGCACACGCAAACACACACACACACACACACACACACACCAACATCACACTACTCACTAATCATACTTTCGTACGCACTTACTGCAAGACGCCATGTATTCATCATGTAATTTCTGTTTTTGGTTTAATTTTCCTTTATTGCACATATATGTTATAATATATCTTTTGAACCACGATGAAAGAGACTGGCCTCCACGACACAGGGAATCCTAGTGTGGAGACCAGTGATTTATCTGTATTAGTTATGTATTTTTATTTTATGAACAATAAAGATTAATATTATTATTATTATTATTGTAAAAGGTTATTACGAAAAGGAAAGTAAAGAAAATTGCGTAAAAAATTGATTTATTTAAAAAATCTTAACAGCTATTTTGACTTCTCGAGTTTGACAGTTTATTTAAGGCTGGACAACGTCTGTCGGGTACGTTAGTACCTACTGTATAAAACGAATTCGAAATAGTGTATTGTGACGAATCAACTCTCTATAGCCTTCAAAGGCAAACAAAGTTGAAAGAAGTTGCTACAAATATCGACCAATCAAACAAAAAGTAAAATAAAATACGTAATTTTATGGAACACATGTTTATTTAGAATTAGTCTTGATTATGTAATCTTGAAGACAGCCTTGGCGACGGTACCAGCCTTAAGATCATCCATGGCGGCCTGGTACTCTGACAGACGGTAAGTCTTCACTCCCAGCTTTTCATAGTCCAAGTATCTGAAGAAATAAACAGATGGCATAGTGGTTTAAGTGGTCGCCTCGCCATTCCTAATGCACCGAGTAATTTGGCTTCGAATCCTACATGGAGGTTCCGAGTCTGGATGTTCTTTGTGTCCGTTGTTTGAATATTTGTAAAGTACCCCGCGATACAGGAATTAATCCTAGTGCGATAAAAGTCATTTACAAAAGAAAAAACAAACAAATTAAATTCATATACCAGATGGGGTAATAAGCAGATGTGTCTTACAGCCACATTTCGCTTGATATTTGGTTTTGGGTTCCACTTATTATAGAGCGAGCCTATTGCCGCCATAGAACATAGTTTTAGACTTCGAGTTGTTATTAAAAATTTCTTAATGGAGAATTTTAACCTTTTGACCGCCATTTCAAAAAAGCAAAAGCGTGCTCTTGGCGCCAAGCTACGATTTCATCCTTCTAGTGTTTTTGTGATCTAATGCATGAAATAATTAGCAAACAGTTCACATAATATAAATTAATTAACAACACAAATGTGAAAAACAACTTTGCCTTTTTATAAGTTTTATTAGCGTTTAAAAGTCTGGCATGTAGTCGTGACCATGGTGTGCTGGACATTTTGCTTTGTTATGTATACATGAATGTGGTGATCAAAATCAAAATCATGAATGTGGTGGTTAATAGAAGCGGCTTATTACAAGAAACGGAATGGGAGAAATTTGTACCAAAGTAATAGGTGTTGAAGTATATAGTTGCCGCTTTGTTTTATTGTCTCAAAACGTCATTATCTCGTGTGATGTCGCAGGTGCGTTAGACACACAAGATAATGATGTGTCAAGCAAATTTTGCACGTAAAAACAGGTTAGGTTATGTTAGTAACAGTACTTTCATTTTAAATAAAATATATCCTATGTTACTCGGTGATAATACAGATTTATAATGGTGAAAGAATTTTTGAAATCGGTTGTGTAGTTTGTGAGTTAAATTCTTACAAAGAAACAAACGAAAATTCGAATCTTTCCTCGTTATAATATTATTATGAATTGGATTATATTAAATATTTTTCTTATGTATATGGATATTGAAATTAAACTACTATATACGGATTTTATCGCGTTGTTTATTTGACACTTTATTACATAATTTTGAAAAACTGTTACACTACTACTACTATTAAACTTTACTAATTTTTAAGCTAATTGAATTATTATTAAAACTATTTAGATTTAATTTAATGGTCGCGTCACGTGGAGACTGCCTCGTGACCATGGCTGCTGAAAAGCAACCGAAACGTCGGGGACAGGGTAAAATTAAATTAAATCTAAATAGTATTAATAATAATTTAATAAGCTTAAAAATTTGTAAAGTTTAATAGTAGTAGTAGTGTAACAGTTTTTAAAAATTATGTAATAAAGTGTCAAATAAACAACGCGATAAAATCCGTATATAGTAGTTTAATTTCAATGAATAATATTCGCGTAAACAGAAGACAATATTATGTATATGGATAGTTAAATTAATAGCAAAGGGATAAAGAAAGAAAACTTTAAAAGACACCCGACTATTAGTATTTTTAAAACAGTAATTATATTATGAAAGTGAATGAAGCCAGAGAAGTGTGTCAGGATCGTAGCAAATGGAAATCCGTAGTCTCTGCCTACCCCTCTGGGAAACAGGCGTGAATCTATGTATGTATGTATGTATGTAATTATATTACCTGCTGCCCATAGCTTTGATCCAGCCAATAGCGCTGGGGAAGCTGAAAGGATTGATCTTTACTCCGATGAGGGTCAACTCTTTGTTATAGATGTGGAAAGGATTCAGGCTGAAACAAGCAATTTCTGTTATCTTCTCTCTTAGCCTTTATTATTCCCAAGTCACTTGGGGTCGGCTTTTTTAGTCTAACCGGATTTGACTGGATATCAGTTTTTACACGGAGCGGCTGCCACCTGACCTCCACAACCCGAAGGCTAACGATACCCTTAGGCTAGACCAGTGTCAGGATATTAGAGGGTACTGACTTTCCCAATAACGACTGCCATAGATGTTCATGGCAGCCGGGACCGACGGCTTAACGTGCTCTCCGAAGCACGGAGCAGGTGACAATTGTCAATCAATACGCACATAATTTCGAAAAGTCATATAACTTCCGAAAGTCAGAGGTGCGCGACGTGGGTTCGACCGAGACTCTCTGCATTGCAGTCTGTTGGTCTCCCCACTGAGCTATCGCTGCTAGCTCAGCACCAAGGTTTCTGTTATAACATGATTATATTTTCTATAATAATGCTTTTCGATTCCAATTTATCGGTATGTAACATCGTACTAGATAAAAGGATAAAATGATTCATCATATTATATAAACTTAAATTACCACTCACTGACTCACATAGAGAAATAGAAGTCATACAAGGGAGAGTCGTAGGAAAAAAGTAAATATAGCTTCATATAGAGAATTGTTCAGAAAGCCTGGGAAAAATGCTTGACCTTCGGAAGGTCAGCTCTAGGTGGTGGTACCCCATCGGATCTCAAAAACGGTGATATCTACGGGAGTCGTTCTCGAATAAAATCTTCCTAAAATCCTGGGAACTTTTAGGGTGAGCGAAACATGGATTTCATACAAAAAAATATGGCCGCCATACAAAATCTGACCTCTAATATCTCCGAAACGGTTAGAGATAGGCGGTGTGTTTGAAGAAATGTCGTAGAGGTCGACGAGATCTTTCCAGAAAAGGTCATTTTCAAGGTTACATCGGTTTTTTCTTTGGCTTCGGGGACTGTCTGAACTTCCCCCCTCGCGGGCCGCGCAACCAAGCGAAATACTGGTTCAAATAAATGTTGAACAAAATAGAAATAGAATTAAACGAAATGTTACATCTTACAATAATAAAGGAAAATTATGAGTATGTTACATCGAGCAGGATAAAGAAAAAAATTATCTACATGTAACGTCGTATAATATGAAAAGATTTAAAATTCGAGAATAATTGGAACGCTTAGTGATTCTTTATTGTAAAACAGACAGACGATAAAATTAAGACTCTATGTTTATATAAATTAGGGACTACTAATTGATAAGGAAGTCAACTATTTAATATATAGGTCAAGGACAAGAAGAGTAAAGGTCGAAACCAAGTGTCAAGGTCAACATTTATTACTTATCTGCTCTGTTGTGTGCGGGATGAAATCGAACAAGATAAATTAAAAATTAACCTTTAAGTTGTACATTTACTTAAATAAGCGACTAAAGAGCCAAACCAAGTGTCATGGTCATCATTTCTTTTCATAACTTTTAATCATTTGCGTTGCTTGGTCTTGGTCACAAGCTGACTGCACGGCCGGTGTAACCTGGTCGAAACGTCAAGCATTTAAAGGTAAACATTAGGTATGCATGATCGCGTTTAATACCTGTTACGAATTATATAATGATGTACATATATATAATTTCTTTTGTTCGATGATATACCTGCTCTGATGGGTGGGTGGGCAGCAACCGAACAGGATGTATTTGCCGCCATGTTGCAAGTAATTGAAGCTCAGTTCCATAACCTTACCTACACCTGGAAATAAAAGCGAAATATTTTTGGACCAAAAGGCAACTGAGCCAATTTTTTGCATCAACCGTTTGAAGTATATAGCGATAGCCTAGTTAGAGACCGTTGTACTGCCACACAAAGCTCTCGAGTTCGATCCCAAGACGTGCATTTCTGACTTTTCGAAGTTATGCGCGTATTTAATAGTTAATTATCGCTCGCTTTAAAGGTGAAATAAAACATCGTGAGAATACCTGCATGTCTGAGAGTTCTCCAAATGTTACTTGAAGTGGACCAAGACATAACCTTCTCAGTGTGAGTCTTCTCACAAGAGGCCCGTGCCCAGCAGTGGGCCAGTTTAATACAGGGCTGATATTATATTATTATATACTTTTTGAGACAGAAGCAAGGAAAATGTGTTTATTCTATATACGACGAACTATTTTACATGTGTCTAAGCTATTCATGGTGCTACGTCAGGGACTGAACCTGTGTTTTGCATCTAAGGCGATGCTATGCGTTATCAGATTTTTGCCGAGGTTGCAGTTTCAAGTGCTGCTTCATGTATTGTCTTATTCCACATTTATTATACAAACTAGCGTTTTTCCCACGTCTACGTTCGGCAAAAATACTTTTTCTGGATGAAAAATACCCTATGTATTTTTCTGAATCCCTGACAACGTGTAGGTATACGAAATTTTATGTTTATTGGTCGAATAATTAAACTCACATTCGCATTTATAACACACTACTACATAACACACTCCCTCTACTGTGAGGGGACAAAAACACGACTCAGAGGCGCGCGTGGGCACACATGGCCGCCTCTCAGACCTGGTGCTGATCGGGTGACAAGCAGGCCCACGCAGTCCACCATCCCCAGGTCAAACCTCAGGGTGGCTGGTGGTCATCTCGCGCCCATCGGCGCCCGTTTCTGCGGTTGGGGAGAGGATTTAAGCGCTTCCTCTGCCACTCCGCCACCTACTTTATGGAAATGACTTCCTCAAAAAAAGAGGCGACGGCGTTCCACGACCTCTCGCTCCGGACCATAGACTGAACCACGACCGACTGCCGCGAGAGGGCAACCATACCGACTGCCGCGATCAACTCACGGCGCTGCGATGCCCAGGCGGGGTAATCCGCCAAAGTGTGTAGCGCCGTATCCACAACAACTTCGCGGCAGTCGCCGCAGTGGTGACAACCGGGCGTCTCTTGCCGGCCTATGCGACACAGGAACTGGCCAAAACAACCGTGGCCAGTCATTACCTGTGTCAGCCGAAAAGTGAGAGCGCCACTCTTAAAAATCGGGACTTACCGCCACGATCGTGACGTGCCCGGTTACTAACCTAACCTGCATTTACGCGAGCTAAGGCGCAGGCAAAAAATTAGCTTTAAATATAGCTCACCTGTACAGTCTATGATGACGTCATAAAACTGCTTCTCCTTTGCCAAAACATCTGGACTCACTAGCCTGAAGCCAGTATCTGGAAAATACAAAACATATTAAGTAGATTTGTATCTCAAGTTATCAATATTTTACCCTGTTATAAAATTGTAACAATCAATTCAGCTAGACAACACCGAAATAGTTTAAATTAAAAATTTTAATTACTTTGGTAATTAAAAATATTACATAGCTCTAGATGATTATCTATTATAATAAAAGGGTAGAATCAAATAGGTATATAAGGGCACTGCTCAATAAAATATATCTGGGCATAGACTTACGGTGCGAAACATGGACGTCGAACAAAAGGGATAAAGAAATGCTAGCCCAATTTGAAATGTGGATGTATGTAAGATGGATGAAAAGAGAAACAGATGAAGAAATATTACTTAAGGAGAAGTATAGACAACAGGAGAGTATAGTTAACTGTTCAGTTGATGTGAAGTTACGACCTTTCTAATACAATAAAAGAAGAAAAATTATTGAAAAAAAGAAAGTGGAGACCTATAAATACCTTTTTCCAATTATGTGAAGAAAAAGTGGGCGTCCGGTCGTAACAAGAGGTTCAAAGGAAAGCAGAAAACAGAGAGATGTGGCGATTGCATCACTGATTAGAGCTATGCTCTTAAATAAAAGAAGAGAAAAGTATCTAGGTGTAGAAGTTTCATGATAACAGGGTTAAAAATAAGTATTGTAATTAGCCCATCTTTTAGATTCGCAAAGAATATTGGAGGCCTATTTTTTGTTTTTTACAAAACAATATAAATTTACTAAGTTATAACCCATTAAAATTTGTGACATCACGCTTTGTAAAATTTGTACCTGTAAGTGACGAGGAAAAAAAAGGGTCCAATTTTTTTTTCTGGTATACAGGACAGACTATATACTTTTTTAGTCATCATGTCCATTATAAGAATCTTACGTACCCAGCTTCTTGACAATCTCCAGCCTATTCGTGTTCATCTCGGAGATGGTGACCTCTCGGTGACCATGATGATGAAGGGTGGTGACCCACAAGTTACCTGGGAAGCAGTACAGACATTATATTATGTCTCGTTTACTCTCATTACGTTCTTGAAGTTCTAGATTTAGAATTGTTTGCTCTTTGTTTAGTATATTTTCTATAATGTTATCTAGTTTGTAATAACATATCGCTCGAGCATCATAAATGTCTAGATATTATTTATTGATCTGCGTCTAGAATAGTGATTTATCGCTTGCTTAACGGTGAAGGAAAATATCGACTGAATCTGCATGTTTGAGAATTCTCCATAATGCTCCCAAAGACAATTGAAGTCTTCCATCCCGCACTAGGCTATCGGGATGGTGGACTGTGGGCTAACTCTTCCCACACTAAGATAGGTCTATGGACAACAGTGGGACGGTTTAATACAGAGCTGATATTATTATTATTACTAATGTTAAATTGTGTAAATAAGTCTTCTTTCCCGTATCTCTCTTGTCAAAGCGACCGAGGTTATAATTGTTTTATGTAACCCGTCTACATAGTGTGGTACTCACCAATGATACCGGCGCCAATGATGAGTATCTTCTGACCAACCTTGAGCGGCGCGGCGCGATCGAAACCGTGCGCTACGCAGGAGTAAGGCTCCGTGAGACCAGCTGCAACAGAAATAAGCAACAGTCAGATATCACTTCTTCACAAGACGATGGTACGATTCTTTAGCAACCATGATTTAGGCAATTGATAATATGGGACACTCTGTGGACCTGCTGTTTTACTTAAAGAATGCACGGACGGTGTAGTATCTTAAGTGGTTCGCCATTGCCGAGTATCGTGAGCTCGTATACCACACGAAAATATATTGTGTTGTAGTTGATCTGACTCTAGTTGTTCTTTGTATCCGTTGCATGAATGTTTCTTAAGTCCCCCGCGACATGTTTCTTAAGTCCCCCGCGACATGTTTCTTAAGTCCCCCGCGACACAGGCTTTGTTCTTAGATTTAATATATAGGCATAGGGATCGAACCCAATCGAAATGATCAATTGAATTTTTTATCATCGATATACCAGTAAAGAGTCTTACCCTGTTCAGTGGTAATTCCATCAGGTAAGGCGAAAACTTGATGCTGGGGTACGAGACAGTACTGGGCCCAACCACCGTCCTTCCAGATTCCGATGACGCTGTTGACGCCAGCGGTCCGGCAATACTGGTAGCTCCCGATGCGGCAGAAATCGCAGAGCTGACAGGAGCTAAGCAAAAAATGATTAAGTACAGCAATAGCCTAATGGGAAACCGTTGGACTGCCACGCAGAGGTCTCGAGTTCGATCCCAAGGCGCGCATCTCTGACTTTTCGAAGATATGTGCGTATTAAATAGTTAATTATCGCTTGCTTTAACGGTGACGGAAAACATCGTGAGGAAACCTACATGTCTAAGAGTTCTCAATAATGTCCTCAAAGATATGTGAGTCTGGAACTGTACACGATATACGGCTTTTGGCTCGTACTCTATTAATTGTAATCTAAGCCCAACTGGCAAATTGTGGATGACAGAGTAAACCGCTAAAAATCAAAACTTTTGCTATTTAAGTATTGGCTTATCAAATGCTTCGATGCCCTAGTCCGATGTCATGTGCATCAATGAACAGTAGTACCTATCTCGTCACGGGAAGACGATGCCGACCAAAGCTCCACTGTATGCCTCTTCTTGCTTTTAGTGTGGATGAAACACTATAATGGTGACTGCATCAGTATTTCACGCATAATACCTTTCTACCTACCCCTTGAAGAAGTATAAGGGTGTAAACTTGTATAAAATTGCTGGTTTCGCTTCTCTCATTACGACTCTTTTAGTTTGACCACGCCTTTATGATACACACGTTTTCTGCAATTAGGTACTTACCTGTTAGGATCAATTGCAACTTTCTGGCCAATTTTGAAGACGGACTTCTTACCGACTTCGTGGATAACGCCGGAAGATTCGTGACCGAGGGGTAGGGGGCGGTCCTTAGAAGCAGGAAACTCTCCCTGGAATAGAAGCAGAGACGATTAACTCATGGTACTGCTTTGACCAGGAGCAGTCCTGATAATTATAAGAACGCATCACTTTTTATACTTGCTAAATTTTGCATCATGTGAACAAGGAACAGTATATTTTGTGAAACGCATATATTTTTATTATATATAGCGATAGCCTTGTTGTAGACCGTTGGACTGCCACGCAGAGGTCTGGAGTTCGATCCCACGGTGCACATCTCTGACTTTTAGAAATGATGTGCTAATTAAATAGTTACTTATCGCTTGCTTTAACGTTAAAGGAAAACAGCGTCATGAAATCTGCATATCTGAGAGCTTTCCATATTGTTCTCGAAGATGTGTGAAGTCTTATGTACAACCGGCCCTGATGATATGTGTAGGTATACCTGTATAATATGAAGGTCAGTGCCGCAGATGCCAGCGTACTCAATCTTGACAATAACTTCGTCATCCTTGGTGATCTTGGGCATAGGGTAATCCTTCTGATATGTCAGGGACTTGGTCTTTCCGTCAAACACTACAGCCTCCATTTTGTTCTGTAACAAGACCATAATTTGTCAAAACTAACTAGTTAAAGTTGTACTGCCTATACGTTGGCTTGAAACCGGACCTAGCGGGTCCAATAGTGAATTTAAAACATCTAGTGACCCAATCAAACACCTAAAATTTTATCAATATTGGTCCAGCAGTTTAGTAGGAGTTCAGTAACATAAACACGAACAGAAAAATTATTTATTCATATAGATTAAATAGGTAACACAAGAAAGCGTCGAATTTAAACTGACTGCATTTTTACTTTTACATTTTCACGTTTTTTTTAATTAAGTATATAAATATAATATAATATCAGCCCTGTATTAAACTGTCCCACTGCTGGGCACGGGCCTCTTCTCATTGTGAGAAGGGGGGAGGGAGGGGGGGTTAGGCCGTAGTCCACCACGCTGGCCTAGTGCGGGTTGGCAGACTTCACATATCTTCGAGAACATTATGGAGAACTCCCAGACATGCAGGTTTCCTCACGATGTTTTCCTTCACCGTTAAAGCAAGCAATAACTAATTATTAAATACGCATATAACTTCGAAAATTAAGAGATGCGCGCCTTTGGTTCGAACCCGAGACCTCTGCGTGGCAGTCCAATGGTTTCCCACTAGGCTATCGCTGCTATACAAATTAAAAATTAAGTATACAATATGTGGTATTAATGACAATTCGATTCGTCAGCACTCTATTTTGAGCTATTTTTATTACGAGATTCGGCCATAACGATAAAAGACATGTATTTATCAAAAGAACTAAGTACAGTACACTTTCATACAACATCTGGAAAACATTTATTTTATTACACTGTCAAGGATTATAAATAAGCTTATCCTAACATTCGTAACTAATATTAGGTACTAGATGTTGCCGCGGTTTCACCCGCGTTTATCGTTACTGCGCCGCCCCCGCGGCTCGTAGCGTGATGTTATATAGCCTATAGCCTTACTCGATAAACAGGCTATCCAACATTAAAATAATTTTTCAAATCGAACCAGTAGTTCCTGAGATTAGCGCGTTCAAACAAACAAACAAACTCTTCAGCTTTATAATATTAGTATAGATATTAAATGCGCCTTAACTACTCGTCCGATTATCATGAAATTTCCCATACACGTTGTCAGGGGAGCAGAAAAGGACATAGTGAACCTTTTATCCAGAAAAAGTACTGTTACTAACCTAACCTATATTTACGCGAGCAAAGCCGCGGACACAATCTAGTTAACAATAATAGAATCTATACTTATATTGTTATTAATTATATTTAAATAAATAGCTATCAATATGAATTTATATCTTTTTATTTAGGTAATTGAAAATCAATCGCGCGCCTATATATTGAGATTTGACCAAAGATCATTACGTATTACCTCATATGTTTCTATATCACTAGATGTTCTCGCGGTTTCATCCGCCTTTATCGTTACTGCGCCGCCCCCGTGGGTCGTAGCGTGATGTTATACAGCCTATAGCCTTCCTCGATAAATGGGCTATCCAACACTGAAAGAATTTTTCAATTCGAACCAGTAGTTCCTGAGATTAGCGCTTTCAAACAAACAAACAAACTCTTCAGCTTTATAATATTATTGTATAGATTAGCTGTTAGCTGCGAGGGACAGGGAGCGCTCAAACCCTCTCCCCAACCGCAGAACCGGACGCCAGAGGGCGCGAGATGACCTCCAGCCACTCTGAGGTTTGACCTGGCGGTGGCGGGCTTCGTGGGCTTGCCCCCCATCCGATCAGCACCAGGTCCGAGAGGCGGTGTGCGTGTTCCCACGCGCGCCTCTGTTTCGTGTCCAATTCCCCTCTAGGGGACAGTAGTGATTTTAAAAGTAGTGGTGACCAAAGGGTAGGTCTTATCGTGTAGTGGCCTGCCGTTTCATACGGCGGCGGCGGGCTGAAACCTCGGCGGGGTCGCGACTGCATGTGAAAATGATTCGCACGGCCCCGCCGATTGCGGTTTTGTCAAGGAACACTGTGGTAGGTTTTTAGATTCATCCTTATCATCATTACCATCTCTCTTTTACCCCGATGAGCCCGACATAGCCCCCGCGGAGGGGTATGAGTCAAAGCATTCCCACACGTAAATAAAAAAAGAGCTGTTAGCTGCGAAAAACAAATTACAATTTGTTTATTGCGCCACCCAATTCTTTTTATATAAAATTTGTCTAAGTTACTTCTTATAATATCAGCTATCTGCAAGTGACAGTCCCGTCAAGGCGTCCAGCCGTTTTAGAGATTAGACGAAACAAACAAACAGACAAAAGCTTTTAAAATAGTTTTTTTGTAAAATCTTCCGTGTTTATTTTCATATGCGTTTAGTAAAAAGCTGTTATTTTGACATTACAAACAGACACTTCAATTTTATTTATTTGTGTAGATTATTGTGATTAAATAGTGTAATTGGCGCAAGTCGTACTATTTGATGTAAAATAAATAAATAAATCGCTTACTGTCTGCCCGTAATCGTCATTTCAATTCACCGTAATTAAGTACATGATGGTTGACGTTTTTATTAATTTAAGATAAACCATAGTGGCCTTAATCCAAGCAACTACAAATACATAAAAAAAACGGAAAATTCATAATGGCCATTAAAAAATATTGATGAATTACCGATATTCTATGAACAAAGCAGCAACTTTATATTTAACCCCCTATATGAGACTGTGCGTCAACCCTTCATTGATGACTCGGTAAATACAAGTCTGTAAACTTTGTTCTACAGTTCAATATTATAGTAAGTTGTTTATGTTTCGATATATTTTGCCGTCATCGTCATCGACAAAATATATCGAATATAAATAAAAAAAATGTGAGCCGTCACGGGACGCCTGGCAGATGTGAAACATCGACATTATTTTGTAAAAGTAATATGCAGAAAAGAAAAGATTGTGATAGGAACTAAATATGTCATAATGATAAAATAAAATATTACGATTTTTTTTCTAGATAACGATGACTATTTATTGAATAAACATTTATTTTCATTAAATACAAAAAATTACGAATTTATTGCAAATCGTGACTTAACGCCGGATCGAGTGGGAGAGAATCGCACAGTCGATTGCGCATGGCGACGCGTCGCCACACCGTACACACTACTGCATATAGACTGTATATATATACCATCATATAGCGTGGCGACGCGTCGCCACGGCATGCGTCGCCACGCCAGAAATCGGTTTTACGTGCGGCTATAGATGTTTCACATCAACAATATAATTTATCTTTTAGAGTTTGAAAAAGCTCTTATACAACAGCTTTGTCCGTCCATCCGTCCCTCTGTCTGTTATACAACTTTCAACTCAAGAACCGTAAGAGCTAGAGACTCGCGGTCAACGCCATTCGACTCAGCATAGTCGATATACTCCGAAGTAACTATGACATTTGATCTCTGACCTCAAGGTCACGTGACCTTTGCATATTACTTGAACCATTTTTTCGAACTCTTAAGATTTATGGCAATTCATTGCCGATTCTCACTTGTATAATAAGTCAAAACTAGGAATAATTCCTGCGGTGCAGGAGACACAAACGTCACCCCGACGAACAACTATTTGAGGAACACACAAAATTTCCTCGTGTGGAGATAGAATCCACAACAGTCAGTGCAGTGACAGTGCAGACATCACTTAATACTGCGCCGAGCGTAAGACGCAGTTGGACTGAATGACAGAGCTCGAAATTCAAATCAGCGCGCGGCCGCCATATTAAAATTCTATGAAGGATTTGAAGTGCTTTTTTGATAAATATGTATCTTTATTGTCAACAATAACTTAAATATTTGGGACGAACAAATTGTAATATATTATATAACTATTTATGTTTCGTTTAAGCTGTAAAATAGGATAGATTTCTACTGTTATAATCTAAAAATCACGTAACACGACCTTACGTTTTTGCAAATTTACGTAATTTTGTAGGCGAAAATATTAATTATTTTAAGTTTTTTACACGTAGTAATTGTAAACACATTCATTGTTATGGTAAATGTATATTTTATATTTGTATTAAACAAAAAGTGCTGATTTTATTCACTTAACTGTTATCGCCTGTTCTGGCACATTTCGCTCGGTGCAGTCTTAAACCACTAGGCTAATAAATAATGAGTATTAATAGTTATAAATAATATAATTATCAAACAAGTGTGTACTCACAGCTAGTGTAGTTGGTTATGACTGTTTATTTGTTATAAATAGGTGCTGAATGCAACACTGCACTGGGCTCAAAGCCAGCTAAACACTTCATTGATGTTTCTGTAAATATGTCTGTAAACTTTGTTCTACAGTCCAATATTATAGTTGTCTGTGTTTAAATTAATCTATATATACTAATATTATAAAGGGGAAAGATTTGATTTTCTGTTTGTTTGTAAGGATTTTATACAAAAATTAAATTAGTGATTTAAAAAACACTGCGAGCAACACTTCCTTTATAAACAAAAGTAATTAAAATAATTAATAATTCATTTATTTCATATAAAACTAACTTTCGCCCACCACTACGTGCGGCTTATTGGTAATTTCGCATAAATCTGAACGCATGAAATCTGAAAACGACACTTCTAAAATATATATTTTATTAAGTGTCAATTCGCACACAGCCATATAATTTGAGTGTTAAATGACCTAAGGTAGGTGTGCGAATCGACGCCAAAAAAAAAGAATATTTTTTCAAAGTGTCGTTTGTCTCAATTTGCGCTACAGATTCGTGTGAGACGACTAATAAGTCCATAGTGCGTGTGAAATTTGGAAATAGGCCAAACCTATGCATATTTTCTTTTTTTGCATATAAGAAGCTAATCTACACACGTAATAGTCGACTATAAGGATGGGTGTCACAGTGAAATATTGACCAGATTTTATAATTTACCTACTAGCTTTTGTCTGCGGCTTTGCTTGCTTAGGAATACTTTTCTGGATCAAAGGTATGTCCTTTTCTGTACCCATGACAACGTGTATGCGAATTTCATAATGATCGGTCGAGTAGCTATGACGTAAAAGCGTAAAAAGAACTCACATTCGCATTTATAATAATTAATAACACACACACACACGTCACAAACACGTCATACTGTGACAAACATGTCTGCACTTAATTTATTTTGTGATCTTGTATGTATGCACTTTCTTTGTATGTACACACACATGTTTATGCAAATAATGCTTATCTTATCTTATCTTATTTTAATTATGTATTAGAAGAAGCTAAGTTTTGACTGCACAGATGGCGTAGTGGTTTAAGTGGTCGCCTCGCCACTGCCACTGCGCCGTGTGTTGTGGGTGCGAATCCCAAACGGGACAGAAAATTGTGCAATCCACAAATAGTTAATTCAAATTAAACTACTATAATTATACGGATTTTATCGCGTTGTTTATTTGACACTTTATTACATAATTTTGAAAACTTTTACCCTACTACTAGTATTAAACTTTACTAACTTTTAAGCTAATTAAATTATTATTAAAACTATTTAGATTTAATTTAATTTTACACTTTCCCCGACGTTTCGGTTGCTTTTCAGCAGCCGTGGTCACGGGGAGACTAGGGCAGGAGACTCCACAAATAGTTGTTCCGAGTGTGGGTGTTCTTTGTGTCCGTTGTTTGAATGTTTGTCAAGTCCCCCGCGACACAGGAATTATTCTTAGTGCGTAAGTCTTGAGAAATACAAAGTAGGTACATATGTATATGGATATCGTCGTTTTGATACAAAATCTGTTCAGGTAGCTTGATCGCTTAAGTTAATGTTTTGTTTGATAAAGATAAATAATAGAGCATGCTTACGTTATTGAATGTTAACGTTGTTTACAGACATCCAGTAAACAAAATAAACATTACGAAAGAATTAAATAACAACCTACATTGTCAAAATCCTTATCAAATTATATATTATTATTATTATTATTAAATTAATGAAAGAAAAAAAAAATAAAAAAAAATTATTGAAAGGAGAACGATTGCGGGAAACAAAGTGAATGGAGCTCTACGCGCTTTTATGAACAGTCGAAATGTTTCCGAAAAGGCACGTTTGGCTGTTCATAGAGGACTATTAGTGCCCACACTTATGTATGGAAGTGAAAGTTGGGTATGGCAAAAGAAGCATGAGAGCAGAATAAATGCTGTAGAAATGAGAGCGCTGAGAAATATATGTGGTGTGACTCTGAAAGATAGAATAAGGAATAGTGTGATTAGAGAGAGATGCGGCATGAAAGTTGATATAGTGACAAGAATAGAAAAGGATATGTTAAGCTGGTTTGGGCATGTAGAAAGAATGGACGAGGAAAGACTGACTAAGAAAGTTTATAAGGCTAGTGTGAATGGAACAGTCGCAAGAGGAAGACCTAGGCGAACGTTTCTTGATCAGATCGGAGGCGTTCTGGACAAAGGCCAGGTTAAGAGCACCTTGAACCAACGGGCGTGTATGAGGAATGGGATGAAAGTGAATGAAGCCAGAGAAGTGTGTCAGGATCGTAGCAAATGGAAATCCGTAGTCTCTGCCTACCCCTCTGGGAAACAGGCGTGAATCTATGTATGTATGTATGTATTATTAAATTGTTTATAAAAAATAATTAAAATTAGCTCACGCTTCTTAGTGTGGACACTTCTTCGTGCGATCTTAGTACCTACGTTAATTGAATTAAATCTTTGGTTAATGATATTGATATCAGTAATAAAATACTGAAATTATTAATTGGCGATTTAAAAGGCCTATTAGTCGTTTTTCATACAAAACACGACATTTTAAAAAAATATTTTTTGTCTCCATTCTCACATCCATATATTTTAACTTGAACCGATCTAGAAAAGAGACGACTGTGCGAATCGTCACCTAAAAAAAAATTCAATGGAGTGTCGTTTTCGTACAATTCGTGCGTACAGATTTGTACGAAACGACCAATAAGCCATTGAAAAGAGTGGGCTTCGTCAACGCTTGTCGATTTAAATGAATGAGTTATTTTCCCATAGGCAAGCCTTTGCCTGAACCTAGCAACTAACTTAAATATAGTTTCAGTAACTTAGTAAACTCATTAACCAATACATTTTGACGTTGATAAGTGTTACTGTGTGACCTAAATGAATAAATGAATGTTGACTTTCAACACATTTTACAGTTATGTGTGCGTAGTAAACAAATCCAATCAGTAATCATGCCATATGCGTATTATGAAGAGGTCAATACTAGTCTCGAGTTATCTGCTCTTTACTTTTTAAGCTAGTCCATTCTTATTGAATAGTCTATATTCTTATATAGACTCAGGCTTACCTTTCATAGAGAAAACCGACAAACGATTTACTTAAAATTTTAAGTATTTCAATTTAAAAGACTATTACATAAAATAATTCTAAAGAACTTTTCGCCAAGAACAGTCGTCATTATTGTGTATTGTATCCATTCCTCTCTTTGGTCATTAAATGGTTCAAATATTTACAAGATATTATTATTATTTATTGTGAAATTCTGCCGCCCAGCCAGCTTATAGGTATGTACGTTATTAATCTGTCAAGTCTTAAATGACCAGACATAATTAAACATCTATTGTATCTGGCCACCGGTATGCCACTGCGACTCAATAGGTTAATTAAAATATGTTGTTATCACCACTAAAGAATATACACAAAATTGCACAAACATGTGCACATAAGTTTTGTATAGCAATCCTTCAGTTATAGAAGGCCACAGATAAAGATAGGTAAAATCATATATGTTTACCTCAAAGAATGAATGAATGAATGAAATAATAAATTTCGAACGAACACTAGTTATTATAAAGAGACAATGTGATTTTGTAGTAATTGTGTAGCAATCTATAAAACCAAACTAATAAAAAAAGTATTACGTACGTATTACTATTTAAAAGGTAAGTACATTATTCCAGATTAACATAGGCTATAAATATTATGTATAAGCCGGGCAAGGGCGGTTAGTTTAAAAAATAATAATGAACAAAACTTACGTGTTATATTCTCAAAGGTTCTCAACGAAGTGCTCTCTATGTCTCTATTCCTATTATGTAATATTGATAACATCAATCCATAGTTATGAAATAGGAAAACCATGATAATCTGATGCTTACAGGACAGGTTTAAACTGATTGCACAGTTGGCGTACTGGTTTAAGGTCGCCTCACCACTGCCGTCGCGCCGAGTCTTGGACGTTCGATCCTCATATGGCACACGGGAAAAATATTTGTGTGATCCACACAGTGGCGTAGCGTAGTGGGGTCAGCAGAGGCGGTCCGCCAAAAGCGGCACTTTTAGGGGCGGCAAAATTTTACAATAAAGTCATTTATTGTAAAATGACTTTATTGTAAAGTCAAAATGACTTTATTGTCAGAACGAGAGGAATGAGTATGTGGAGGAACAGGGTGTGATGTCCCTCCAACACAAAGGGAGGATCCCTCGACCAGGCTGGTTGATCGTGCCTGGCTGGCTGCGGCCCAACGATCGATGTCGGGCGCTTGTATATATAGTTAGTCGCTGTATAAACTGTGTAAATTTTTGTCCCATGTGGGGATCGAACCATCCGTCAAGTCAATAAATAATATCCCAGACTTCAACAGATTTAAGGTTACTGTAATAAACATAAGATATTAAGTCTTAATATCTTATGTTTATTACAGTAACCTTAAATCTGTTGCAGTCTGGGATATTATTTACTGACTTGACGGATGGTCACTTAGTGATATGGCTATCTGTTTATTTAATTCCTGTTTTCAATGGCTTTCCAGATAGTCAGATGATAAAAGCCTCTGCAGTGTATTTAGTAGATAGAATAGCTGAAGTGGCAGAACACTGACCATATCTGTTAGAAGTGACATACTGTTGGAGAAAAGCAGGCCAGGGGCCCAAGTCTGCTATTACAATAGTGTCAGAATGGTGTATCATTGATTTCATAATTGTTGATTTTGACAAGTTTGGTAATCTACTAATATAATGGCGTCATTATGACTTTCCGATGGTCAACCACTGACACTTCATTGAAAAAATGGCATAGAATGGTAATTTCGTACATAATGACAAATGAATGACTGACGTATGCGGTAATTTGCAAAAATTTTGACAGTTCCTTTGATCAAATTGCTTTTAACACTAATAAATAATATGTAAAAATATATATAAACGAAATCTGGCATGAATATTACGAGACCATTGGCCGACCAATGATCGACCATAATGGAATTTAGCAGATTACGAACTTTTAGCAAAATGACAATGGGGTTGCAGTTACGTCGTGTCGGAATGACGAATTTATAAAAATAGCAGACTTGGGCCCCAGGCCACTATGACGTTTCCTTTCTTTTCAATATACCTATTATACTAGCGACCCGCCCCGGCTTCGCACGGGTAGTACAAAACCTCAACATATTAAACACCGAAACCTTCCTCATGAAACAGTAGGTGTTGGTGAAAACCGCATGAAAATCCGTTTAGTCGTTTTTGAGTGTATAATATCATTTAATAATATCATTTATTTCTCACCATACAAATTACAGATACATAATAAAATGCAACATAAAAACAAAATGAGATTATGGTGGATTGATACCTGAACTAGGATGATTCCTGTATCTCAGGTTATCAACCCTCCACCCCATAAAGTGTTCTAATATCTGCTAACAATTTCTTTTTGTCTAATTAGAGTTTAAAATACAATATAAAGTAAGGGAGGGTACATGCATAATTACAATTATAATTGTGCCGGCGACTGCGCAGTCAACTCCTTTAAAGTTGTATTCAAAACATGTGGTGTGTGGTACAAGTTATGAGTTGTTGACTGTTTATTAACAATTATAAACTGTGTAAGGTGTTTTGTGTTGTGTAGTGAGTGGGTTTGTTGTGAAGATTTGTTTTATGGTGGGTGATGTGTGTATGCGTGAGTGTGTTTGAGTGTGTGCATGTGCGTGCGTGCGTGCGTGTGTGTGTGTGTGTGTGTGTGTGTGTGTGTGTGTGTGTGTGTGTGTGTGTGTTTCTGTGTGTGCGTGAAATATTTGTGTGAGATTTATTGAGCCGATTTAAATATTAATTTTAAGCATATTTTCTGTGGCATGGTAACCAAGAGCTTTTAACTTATTATTCAATGTAGTTTTTAAGGTCGATCTATTCATATTGAAAATTTGATTTAGGTCGTTGAAATGTCTATAAAGAAATGGTGCGGTATGCGACAATTGCCGCCGCGCGAAAATGGAGTTGAAGGAAGGCACATAAGTGCGTACTCTTCTTTTATGTTGTGGTAATTGGGAGGGAATAATTGTTTTATGATGGCGAAGAACTGTGTGCAGAATAAATGATTGTCTGACCGTCAGTAAGTTGGCTTCCTCATACAATATATCCGTTGGTATCGCGACATATTTTATTCAAATTCAAATTCGAAATATAAATATAAATATAATGAACTAGATTTTGCACGCGGCTTTCCTCGCGTTTATGTAGATTTTGTCAATAAATTTCTATCCTTCGGGAACAGTACTTTTTTCTGGATGAAAGGTATCGTATGTCCTATTATTTACCGTAGATAGTCAGTAGTAGTTAAGGCGTGAAAACGTTACAAACAAACAAACTCACATCTATAATAATATTAGTTAGAATTAGAATTTAGATGCACGGATGGCGTAGTGGTTTAAGTGGTCGCCTCGCCACTGCCACTGCGCCGAGTGTTGTGGGTTCGAATCTAACACGGGACAAAACTTTGTGTGATCCACAAATGGTTGTACCGAGTTTGGGTGTTCCTTGTGTCCGTTATTTGAATGTTTGTAAAGTCTCCCGCGGCACAGGAATTAAATATAGGGCCTTTTAAAAAAAATTTGGAAAGGAAAAGGAATAACTTACACCTTTTTTTTACTGCTGTTAAAAAATAAACGCGAATAATTGAAATTGAACTACTCGAAATAAAACAGCCGACTCGCATGTGAGTTTGGTAGTGAGATTTTACAGAATCGCGCAGTAGTCGACAATATCTACGCAATACTTAGGTCTTATACCTGTAAATTATGTCATAGAAGGCAAGTAAAACTTGTATGTTTAATAACTACTGGCTGTGCCCCGCGGTTTCACTCACGTTTTTGGGTACTGCTCCACTCCCGTGGCTCGTAGCGTGATGTTACTTCTGGATAAAGTCGCTTCCTAATGGTGAAAGACGTTTTAAATCGGTTCAGTAGTTTTTAAGTATATTCACTACAAACAAAAATACAAGTCTGTTCTCCTTATAATATTACTAGCGTTTGTCCACGGCTTCGCTTGCTTACAGTAGGTTAGGAAGCTAGGTGTAACAGTACGTTTTTAAATAAAGTATAGCCTATATTACTAGGTGATAATATAGCGTTCTAATGGTGAAAAACATTGCAAATCGGTTGAGTACTTTTTGAGTTAAATCATTACAAAGAAACAAATAATCAAATCGTTCTTCTTTATAATTTTAGTTTAATAGACTTAACTAAGCCTAGACTTAATTAACCGGTCGTATACCGCCGGCTCGCATACCAGCCGGCAGATTTGTACCCGTCGTAGGCCGGTGGCTCGCATGCGAGCCACCAAATTGGCGCCAAAACGCCGCGCGCCGCCTTCGCTTTAGCTTAAGCTAACGTAAAACCAATTTGGTGGCTCGCATGCGAGCCACCGGCCTACGACGGGTACAAATCTGCCGGCTGGTATGCGAGCCGGCGGTATACGACCGGTTAAGCTAATATAAATTATCTCATGGAAATAAAGTACCTAAACATTGCTTGTTTATTGTTGCAATGTCATAAAGATAAATGCATATCTAATTATTTTATAACGAGTACCTAAACAGCAGATAATTATATAATTGTGTTTACGTTTACTGGATTTTGCCCCGCACTCTGCCTACGTGTATAATTAATATAAATTAATATCAGCCCTGTAATAAACTATCCCACAGCTGGGCACGGGCCTCTACTCACTGTGAGAAGGGTTAGGTCATAGTCCACCACGCTGGCCCAGCGCGGGTTGGCAGACTTCACATATCTTCGAGAACATTATGGAGAACTCTCAGACATGCAGGTTTCCTCAGGAAGTTTTACTTCGCCGTTAAAGCAGGCAATAAGTAGGTAATTAATATTAATACGTGACACAACTTAAAGTAAGAGGTGCGTGCCTTTGGATCGCAGTCTAGACCTCCGAGTGGCAGTCAAACGGACGTCCACTGCGCTACTATATTTAAAACTAAATTTTGCCCGTGGCATCGCTAACGTTAAATAGTTTTCCTGATTTAAAACGCTAGTATCTTATTTATTTTTAAGTAGATTTCCAAGTCCTTTGTAAGTATTTTAGAGTTTGGATAATGTAATTATTTGACTAAATTAATAAAAAAATGTGAGTCAGCTCCCCTATTTAGTAAATAGAAAAATAACCTGCAATTTAGTGCTTTGCTTTATGGAACACGCGCGGCGTGTCGATATGTGAAAAAAGAAATAGTCAATATCTCTGACTGAAATCCTGGTGACATTTTTTGGCAACATTGTCCTTATAACCACGCTAGGCTGGCAATGCCCTTTGTTTTAATCGCAGCAGGAAAACATCACCACATTGTCTTTGGGACAAAAGTCGGCTACATAACTCTAACCTTCAAATAGCAAGCATTAAATAAATAAATAAATCAGTGAATGACCTTAAACATGAGGGATTATAAAAAAAAAATAATAATAACTCCATATGCAAATTGACACATAAGTACAGCGACATATTTTGTACTAACTACCGAAAAGATGACAAGACAAATATATTCCTACATAACTGGCTTTACCAGCATCTTCGTCTGTAATGATATTAATGATCAAAACGTAGGTACCTAGTATCCTAACAACATAACGTAACTACCGCCATAACAAATTGCGTCAAAATAACGTGTTTCAGCGATTTTAACATTAGATCACATTAACATTGGTTATAATATTAGTAGGTAAAGTTTTCTATGCATAATTATCTACTTATATCTTTATCACTTATTCGTTGTTTGCTTTTGTTTGAACGTAAGAAAGCGGGCAAGAGGTGAGATGAGAGATCGGCTCCATCAAATATATTGTACATAGAACTAACACTATCTATGGGCTCCGTGCTCCCGCTTCTTACGTTCGAAGGAAAGGAACTACTTAACTATTTATTCGTATCTATGAAAGGAGCTATCGGAAATCAGAAGTATTTATTTGTAAACATAGGTAGGTGATACTGTTTGACTCTTATCTAACAATTCTTTCACGCTATAAGCGCTACCTAGTGCAGCTAAATAAATTATACTTCGATTTACGCCATCTAGTGGTATTAATTTTAATTTTCAACCATCGTACATGTCACGACATCTGTTGTTGAATAGACATTCGACAGTGCTAGGCGTGGTCCAGAATTTTTCTTTTTTTCTATTATGTGAGAATGAACGACGATATAGAATGAGCTTGGATATTTTTATTAGAGAATATAAAGTAGCTTCCATTTATATTTAACGATTTAATATTTTATGCGATTTACTTCAACATTTCGTAGTAATGGTCACGTTTTTTATTTTATAGAGACATTAGAAATAAAATCTCTCATATTAAATTTTGAGTGTGGCAATAAAGATTGAGTTTCCATTCATTCACATTCAAACAAATCACTCAAACGGAATAAAAAGAAGTTACTGTTCTGTTGTTGTGTGAAGTTATGATACGTGTATCGATAATGGAGTGCAAAAATTTTAAATATTTACTTGTTTTACTGTGCTTTACGTCTATCGGTAAGTTAAAACAACTACTGTAGAACTTAACAAAACATTTTAAATATTAAAAACATGGCAGCGTGACGTATTATTTTATGTCCACGCCTTTTTCGTACTCTCTATGTTTTGCTGGTCGAGCTGTAATCTGTATTTATTGTTTGCTATAAGTTGACACGCCCTTATTTAATCTTCTTTGAAGTTACATGTTTTTAATTAAGAAATAACATCTTTGCTAAAGTTAGTCAATATTACCCAAGCCAATTGTCAGCCGGATCCTATACAAAGGCGGCACCCAAACTTTTGGTTGTTATACTAAATAAACATGACACCCAGCTCTTGAGTATCTGATTACTAAAAGTAAATACTCAAAATCTGTCACATTCATTTCATATTATAATAAGTTTTGCCTATACATACACCGAATTCATATAAGAATGGTAGTGAATTACTCTTTTCAATCTGTCCTACTAAATACGATCCCATCCATTTTCTATCCTATTTTTTTTGTTGCTTTTCTGTTTCAAATCGTGTAACGAATTAGAATAACCGCGATGTCTAAGATGTCACGCGAGTTATTTATACAATAAACCGAAAAGGATTAGAAGTTTCTATAAATGATTAGGGCAGCCCTTTGTACCTTTTTATGCACACTTCTATTACAATCTATATGATTTACTATTGAGTGAGTCTCGCACATTGGGATAAAAAGTATCGTAAGCACATGTTCCAGATCCATACCCAGGATGCTTGTATGTGTGCCAACTTTCCTTCAAAAGTAAACATGTTGTATAACACTCATCCAAATTGACAGACTTTGTGTAGAAAGTATGCTATATGATGAGCCACCATTGGAGAAGGGTAATGCATGAGAGAGTAGTTATAGTTAGTAAAAAATGTTAGAGGTCAAACTAAATTAGTTTTGTAGGGTTTCATACCCAAAGGGTACCCATTACTAAGCCTCCACTGACTGCCCATCTGTCCCTCTGACAGCGGGCTGTATCTTATGACTTGTAATAGGTAGAGAGTAAGCATGGTGTATTTCTATTGCTACTACTAACTTGTATGATGGTATGAAATCCTTTGTGTGCAAGTCTGATTTGCACTTGACTGGTATCATTATAGATTGGAGTCCTATAAAACCAGTCCTTAAAAGTGAAAACTTATTTTTCTTTACCTCTTAGTTAAAGATCTATTGAAATGGGTAGAACTCAATGCAACAGAGTAGGAATTATTACAACTTAAATAAATTGTATAATATAATAATAATAATAATAATAATATTCTACCACATACACACAACACCATCTAGCCCAAACTAAGCAGAGCTTGTACTATGGGTTCTAGATAATGGATAAACATACATATATACTTTATTTTGTAAATACATACATATTATACATAGAAACACCTAGACCAAGACAAACATCCATGTTCATGCACACAAATGTTTGACTTGTGCGGGAATCGAACCCGCAACCCGACCTCAGGCGTGGCAGTCGGTTACACTAACCACTACGCCATAGAGGCAGACATACATAATAATACTACTTCATCAAATTTACACAAGATATGAAAAAAGTTATGTGTGTCCTTCATGACCATTTGTATCTCTATAAAAGCATAAAGGATACATACTCATTTTGTGTGATATTTTGTTGAAAGGACCATGGACGGAATCGTCCCCACCTATCAACAAAAATGAAATGTAGCAAAATTGAGATATCTTGGCAAGATATTTTTTTACCATGGGGACATTGCCCAAACGTCTTGGGTTCTCATAGTATCTAACGTTTATATAAATATTTACGTATTATTTCGTTAACGTATTATTGACGAGTAATTGTAAAATACCTACTCATTTATCTATTTATTAGTAAACAGCAGCAGCGCATGCACATAAAGATAAGCGGCTACAAAATATCCTGACCCCCGACCCACGCTCCTGCGCTCGCGACGTTATCAGCAGGCAGGTTTCACTGCAAAATATTTATAATATGTAGACTGTCCTGTAGCACACTTACATTTCGTACATTTATTTCATATTAGATTGCAATTTTATACTTGGGACGATCATTGGGCGATGACTAATAATAATAATAAGTACTTACACCAGCTATCTAGCCCCAAACTAAACAGAGCTTGTACTATGAGTACTATGTTATGAAAATTATATAAATACATATTTTAATATATTTTACATATTTTAATATACAGACTGATTGGTAAGACTGGACATATTGAAGGAGGGTATTCAGTATTTGATTCTGGACCCAGATATCTAAAAATATATCTATATTCTATCTAAAATTTTACTTAGTTATCCAATAAAAACTTAATGTTCGAACACTCTTACGCATATACCAATTGCTAAATAAAACCTCCGCCCCCAACCCCCGCTACCGCACCCCGTACTCTCCCAAATTTGCACCCCCACCTGTCCTTTTCTTATCAAAGGTCATTAGCCTCGGTAGTGCGGCGCGCTCGACAGCCGTGTCAGCTGTGTGCGACCCGCGCAGTGTTCACATTTTATGGATAATATGCAACAGAGAAAATGGTTGGAATGTACCACCAGCTTGGGATCCAGTAATTCAAATAGCCAAACCCAAGAAGAAGCAAATCATAGCTAAACTTCATGATACTTTGAGCTCATTCTGGGTAAATAGAAACCCCAATGATTTAATTATGTTCGGGTACTTTGAAATAACTACACTGGAACATTGAGACAACTACCATCTTAGTCTCCCCGTGACCATGGCTGCTAAAAAGCAAACGTTAGGGAAAGTGTAAACTTAAATATAAATAGTTTTAATAATTTAATTAGCTTAAAAATTTGTAAAGTTTAATAGTAATAGGTTCTAAACTATGTAAAAAAAATATATATTGTAGTTTAATTTCAATCAATGTATAAGTCAATTGTTTACAACTATTATATCTATACTAATATTATACAGAGTAACAATTTGATGTTCTGTTTGTTTGTTTGTAGTGATTTAAATCAAAACCTAATCAACCAATTTAAAAATTGTTTCACCATTACAAAGCTATATTATCACAAAATAAGGCTATATTTTATTTGAATAAAGAGTTCTGTTACACCTAACCTAACCTACGTTTACGCGAGTGAATCCACAGGCTAAGGCGAGTATCTAATAATAAGATAATTTCTTTGTTTACAGTGAAAGCACAGCGGACACCCACCATTTCACACATAACACAAGAACAAATCAGAGACATTGGAGGACAAGTGGACTTGGATTGCTCAGTACATTATGCATCAGACTTTCCAGTTATTTGGGTATGTAAACTGCTGCTTATCAAGGGCGACGGGTACATAAAATTTTTGGAGAAGCTTTAATATAAAACATAAGTTACGTAACCATAATTTATGGTAATAATCACTACATATTATAAAATAAAAGTCCCCGCCGCGTCTGTCTGTTCGCGATAAACTCAAAAACTACTGAACAGATTTTTATGCGGTTTTCATCAATAGACAGAGTGATTCATGAGGAAGATTTAAGTGTATTATTTGTTAAGGCTTTGTACTACCCGAGCGAAGCCGGGGCGGATCGCTAGTATACGATAATTTATTCATATTTCCGTTCGCTAATATTCATTGAGTTATTAACAAGTAGCCAGGGGTACAAAATATTTTTTGTAGGGGCTCAGCGCTTCTGATAATGTATTGGAGAGGGGCTTGGGCACCCGAGGCCCTATCGAGTCGGCGCAAGTACTGTTATATTTATGTATTAATAACTTGAACTCTTCTATGGATATGGTTAGTTGGACATGTGATTGCCACATTTAACTTCAAAATTAGGCAATTCTGTAGTGATATTAATGCACCTTGGTATCTTATTTTTGTCATTAAATTATTATTATTATTATGATTAAATAACAATGTGTACAACTGCCGCGCTTGGAATAATTCATGTGGCGCAGGGTAACTTACATTATATTAAAAAAACGGACACAAAATACATCCAGACTTGGCACAATCATTTATTAATGCCACAATTTTTTGTCCCGTGTGGGATTCGAACCCACAGCACTCGGTGTAGCAGTAGCTACTTACATCACTACCTATGTCATCTGTTCATCTCAGTTAATTATGTTTGGCATATTAAACGTAATTTAAAATTAATTAACAGCATATTGTTCAAGCAATGTATGATAGTACACACAGCGACACATCGACCTAGACTGTTTGGACTTTGAACTATTAGAAGTTGAACGATGCGAATCGTGCGCGAGAGTGCGTTATATTTTTGTTATTTTGTCTCATTCACGTTGAACAGGACGCGACGCCTCTATCCTTACCATTACATCGACACCACTATGCACAGTCCCTTTCCGACGATTCTCTATTTTGTATGTAGCGTAGTTATGCGTATATACGGTGTCTAACTTGATGTGTAGCCGTGTGTAAAATAACAATATTAATCCGGATACGGATGGACAATTTTATAAGCATTCTATCGTGGCTGACTTAGTACTTTACTTTACTTAATACTGACTATAATAATATTAGCAATGTATATAAATTGTCCAACTGCTGGGCATGGGCTTCTTTTCAGTGAGAAGGATTAACTCCTAATCTACCACTATTGTTGACTGCACATGTCTTTGACAACATTATGTAGAAATCTCAGACCGGTAAAGAGAGCGATAATTAACTACACACATCAAAAGTGTCTAGGGATCAAGTACATTTTTAAGTATAAAAATTTACTTTAATTCATATGTTTAAAGTTCCCTATATTTTGTAAAAATTAAGAAAATTTGAAATTTTTGCAAATTGTGAAAATTTTATCCAATTTAATGTCTTCAAGTAAATGGAAAAACTGGCAAAAATTAGGAACTTTAAAATTTATATTTTAACGATTAAAAAATTTTAGTCTGTGTTTCCACCATTGACACGAATAACACAATCACAGCGATTTGGCATGCTTAAAATCAGTTCATCAAAATCACTTTGAGGAATGACCGCCCACGTTCTTTCTAACAAGTCAAAAAGTTGTTGTGGAGTATGTACGGCATCCATACTTGGCAGAGCTCTTCTTTGGAGTACATCCCATGCGTGTTCAATTGAGTAGAGGTCTGGAGATTGAGCAGGCCACGGCAGGACGTTGATACGAGCATCGCCAAGAGTACGTGTTACGACTCTAGCCGTGTGTGGACGTGCATTGTCATGCATTAGTCAAAATGAATCATCCAACGAGTTTCGCAAAGAGATGATCACGCCTGAAACAATCCTCTCCGCATAAATCTGAGTATTGAGGTTGCCCCTGATCCAAGGGAGATCGGTTCTTCCACCGATCCAGATACTGGCCTAAACCATTATTGTTCCACCTCCATATGAATGAACTTCTCGACAAAATTTCAAACGTTCTTGATGTCCAGAAGTCCTACAAATCCGAGTACGTCTTGTATCTGGTCGCACACCGAAATGAGATTCATCGGAAAAGCAAACACAACGCCGGTCTTCTTCCTCCCAATTTCTGTGTTCGCGAGCCCATTGCAAACGGGACCTACCATTACAGGGTGGTAGGTGGAACCCTCAGCGGCCTTTGGGAACGCAGACCCACTTCACGTAAACGATTTCGGATGGTTTGGTCGCTTATCAGCAAGCCTGAAGAGCTGTGGAGCCTCGTAGCTAACATCATGGCGGTCATGTTACGATTCCGTCGAGCAGTATTTTGGATGTACCGGTCCTGTCTGCGAGTGGTGATGCGAGATCGTCCTGCATGTCGGTCGGTCACGCTGCTCGTGATACGATAGCGTGTCCAGAGACGACTTATAACGCTCTGTGTAGTGCCAAGAGCGACAGCCACAATACGTTGCCTGGAACCAGCTTGCACCATTCCGACGGCTCTCATCATCTATTCTCGTGTTAAATTATGTCTTCGCTCCGTATTGATGCAGTTTTTTCAGTTCCGATACAGAAATTATAATGGTTTTATAAAAACGCTATTACTTACTTTTATAGAAATCCTGAATGACATTTATTTTATATTTTTTATCGAAATTAAAGAAAATTATTTTTTCGAATAGTGAATGTCACTAAAAAGAAACAAATACAATCAAAAAAAGTTAAAATAATAATCCGCAATTGCGCTGAGCCTCTAAAACGTATTTGATCCCTAGACTCTTTTGATGTGTGTATTTAATACGCTTATAACTTTGACAAGTCAGGTGAGCGTGCCTTAGGATCGAATTCGAAACGTCTAGGTACGCGAAAGTCCAAGAGTCTCATCACTGTTATATTTTTTTATGAATTAGTATCTTAGTGTAACCGATTGCTACGCCTAAAGTCGCGGGTTCAACTCCCGCACAAGTCAGACAATTGTGTGCATGAACATGAACATGGATGTTTGCCTTGGTTTGGGTGTTTCTATGTATAATATTGTATTATATTTGTCCATTGTCTAGTACCCATTGTACAAGCTCTGTTTAGTTTGAGCTAGATGGAGTTGTGTGTATGTAGTAGAATATTATTATTATAATTCAGGCTCTCAATCTAGAAAATATCTCCCTTCAAGTTAAACTCAAAGCCGCACTGCTCGTACATACACACTCACACTACTGCAATAGACCGACACGGCCTTTACACGATACGACCGTGCCTTATTAACATTAATTGTGTACTTACGACGAGTGTGTGAGACGACTCGATGGCGTAGTGGTTAGTGTAACTGACTGCCACGCCTGAGGTCGCGGGTTCGATTCCCGCACAAGTCAAACATTTGTGTGCATGAACATGGGTGTTTGTCTTGGTCTGGGTGTTTCTATGTATAATATGTATGTATTTACAAAAAAAAAAAGTATATATTTATGTTTATCCATTGTCTAGTACCCATAGTACAAGCTCTGCTTAGTTTGGGCTAGATGGTGATGTGTGAATGTGGTAAAAGAAAAAAAAAAAAAAACGTAAATAAATAGAAATGAGGCATTCTTACTTAGTAAAGTCATGAAAAGCTATAATGTTACGTAAAAATTAAATGACGCTGTCTTACGTGGTGAACTCAGTCATTGATTGTTTTGTTATCACTAGAATACGTACTGAAATATTTTATTTACTGACACATACACTTCTGCTATACTTGTATATTAATTAAAAAAAAAAAACATTTTAAGCTTAGTTCGTCCGCGTGGTATTAAACAAAATGTTTTAATTATACGCGTAATCCCATTTTTTTCTAAAATAAAAGTAGCCTAAGCCACATCAGCTATATACCAGTGAAAGTCCCGTCAAAATCGGTCCAGCCGTTTCAGAGATTAGCCGGAACAAACAGAGAGAAAGCCACAAAAATTTAAAATTGTATTTTGATTCAAAATGTCTTATATACCTATTTTCATATGCATTTAGTAAAAAGCTGTTATTTTGACATTACAAACAGACACTTCAATTTTATTTATTTGTATATAGATGAACACAGAATACATACCGACATTCTTCTTTAAATAATTTTAATCTCACAAGAAAACGTAGCATAGCCCGCTCAGTATAGCTGTTGCATTACAACTAAAGATTTTAATGTAATTGTGCATTTATTGTACCTACTGGTAGGCAAAGAGCAATTGTTTAGAGATCCTTAGCTTGATTGTCGCGTGACAGGAAAAATCTATACCTACTTATATTATAAAGCTGAAGAGTTTGTTTGTTTGGTTGGTTGAACGAGCTAATCTCAGGAACTACTGATTCGAATTGAAAAATTATTTTAGTGTTGGATAGCCCATTTATCGAGGAAGGCTATAGGCTATATAACATCACGCTACGACCAATAGGAGCGGAGCAGGTATGAAAAATGTTGCAAAAACGGGGACGAAGTTACGCGGGTCAGCTAGTATAGTCATAAGATGCATTTTATGCTGATACTAGATCTTGCTCGCGACTTCGCTGGCGTTAATCTACATTTTTTTAATAAAATTCTATCTTTCGGAAAGAGTAGGTACTCTTTTCTGAATAAAAGGTATCCTATGTTCTGTTTTGTTTCCCTGACAAGGTGTATGTGAAATTTCATGATTGGTTGAGAAGATTTCTAGATGGAAGGTACCCTTTGTCTTTTTCTGTACCCCTGACAAGGTGTATGCGTAATTTCATGATGATCGGTCGAGCAGTTAAGGCGTGAAAGCGTAATAAACTAGCTTACATTCGCATTTATAATATTAGATTAAATTTAGATTTAGAATTTGGATTAAAAACAAACTAATATTATAAATGTGAATGTAAGTTATTTAGTAATTAAATATAACATTTAATTAGCTATATGTTTTAGGTTTAGTTATGTTTAGGAAACAAATAATTTTGAATATCTACTAAGTCTAGACCTTAGGTAATTTAAAACAAATTGTAATTATTTTAACATAATATATGCCCGAACGTCGCGCGTCGACGGTTTTTTAACGTTTATTTTGTACGCGTTTAGTAGTATGCTTCTGGTTGCCATATTTTTTTCTAAAAGCATTAAGTATATTAAACAATTTAGTAAAATTACTTTTATTGAAATTAAACTGCTATATACGGATTTTATCGCGTTGTTTATTTGACACTTTATTACAAAATTTTGAAAATTTTTTCACTACTTAGTAGTAGTAGTACTTAGTACGTAAAAATTTTGTAATAAAGTGTCAAATAAACAACGCGATAAAATCCGTATATAGCAGTTTAATTTCAATGAATAATATTCGCGTAAATAGAAGACAATATTATGTAAAATTACTTTTAAGTATTTTACATATCTATACTAATATTATAAAGCTGAAGAGTTTGTTTGTTTGGTTGAACGCGCTAATCTCAGGAACTACTGGTTCGAATTGAAAATATATTTTATTGTTGGATAGCTTATTTATCGAGGAAGGTTATAGGCTATGTAACATCACGCCACGATACATGGGATGGCAGTAATTATAAACGCGGGCACTTCTAGTCATATTTAAGTTATAACTACAACTGAGGATATCAAAATTAGATTAATTCCGTCACTGCAATAAAACGCTACGAAGTCTCGAGTCAGAGAATGTTTAATATATTTTATTATGTTTTTGTATTTGTCTGCAGGTCAAATACGATCGGTTCAAAACCGTGGAGTCAATACCTCTATCCAGTAACGCTGGATTAATCATCAAGGACTCCAGATTCTCGCTCAGATTCGACGATGCTACCGCCACCTACACACTTTCGGTGAGTTTATTATAAATTTTAGAAGAAAGGAAGAAAATAAGTTTGTTTTGATCTACAACGAAAAACAAACATAGAAATACACAGATAACTCACAACTCGGGTCAGTGGCAAAAGCGACGCAAGGCAACCACTTAACCATCCGCCAATACGCCATCGGTGCAGATTCCTGTTTTTATTTCTTTAAGACCCCACATAGAACAAAAACATCGAAAAAAGCATGGTCATGTCTAGAGTTGTAAAATGACTGAATTTGACCGGTCAGTATTGTCAAATATGATAGACGATCGGTCATTTATTGACCAGTCAACTTTTGTTTTTGACCAATGTGAACGTAAATAACAGTCAAACTGGTCATTTTCATCACTAGTCATGTCATTATCTGAGACGATATACAGCCAAACCTACCCCTTACTGACGCCAATATCTTGGATGAAATCTAGCCAAACCTGCCATCTATGAAAGCACTTTGACTGCATTGATGGCTTAGTGGTTTAAGCGGTAATCTCGCCATTGCCACTGCGCCGAGTGTTGTGAGTTCGACCTCCACACGGGAAACCCTTATGGGTGTGCTACAAAAAGTTCTTTGAGACCGTTGTTTGAATGTTTATAAAGATCGTGAGGTACAGAAAACTGAAATAGTAGATTTAGATTTTAAGTCCATTGTTCCGAGTTAAAATCGTTGGAATTTTCTTCAGGAAAAATCTTTATTTTTCTGCAATTACTCATTTTCAGTTTGTGAATCATAACTAGCTATCGGATATTCGGATGCATATTTACTTAAAGTTAATTTTCGGTTAACATCATAAGCAATCCCGGTAACCCGGGATTGCTTAACTAGTCGGAAGTATATTTAGCTTACATTAAATTTTAGTGCCCCATTCAAGTATTTGTATATGTAGGATGTGAAGGAAAAGCTGGTGTGGTAAAGAAAAACATAAATAAAAGTAAATATATTATCGAACACAGTATTATTTATTTATGGCTTATGTTTAACTTATCACCAGATATAGTTAAATATAACACTCAAAAATAGTAAATGATCACCAAAATTAAAACCGCATTATATTTAAAGAGATCAAAATTAGTCGACGTCATTATATTTAATCCCTTTATTTATTAAGGATATCTTAGATAATTTATTTATTTTGACATACAGAAAATGCATAGAAAAGAAATGAAAAATAGTAATAAATGTCGATAAAAAGCGCTTTCCATAATAGCCAACACCTGAACTTTAGGTAAATATGCATCCGAATTTCCGATCTCAAATCACAACATAATGAATAAACCATCCATTTCATTAATTAAAAACGAACAATACCACTTTTTACTAAAATACAGCAATGTAATTAAATCGTCGTGATTTAAACTGATCAGCTGTTAATGCGCGCGGAGCGCTGCGCTGAGGTCATTCCTCGCACGCGTCGCGCGCTGGCACGAGCGGTGCGTTGTATTGGTAGCAATTAATTGCGTACCGTGTAATAATGTTAATCAATACAAAACCTTAATCATGCATTTTTATGATTAATAGAAGTTTGCGTCGACATAAGTACCTATAGAAAGACGTCTTGCTTAAGTTTTTGGTACGCCGTCCCTTACACCTAGTATATAATTTGAGTTGTCTTGCAGATCAAAGACATACAAGAGAACGACGCAGGATGGTACCAGTGCCAGGTGCTGATCTCCATCATTAACAAGATCACAGCTGAAGTGGAACTTCAGGTCCGAAGACCACCCATCATCTCTGACAACTCCACCAGGTCACTCGTCGCTAGCGAAGGAGAGAGTGAGTTTATTTCCTTAGCCTTTTGTTATGCAGCGATAGCCTAGTGGGAGACCGTTGAACTGCCACGCAGACGGCACAAATCGTGACCAACAGAGATGATGAACTGGAAGTTTTCGGAAGGGACTGACAGGGGATATTATCAAACAGAGTGTTTTGGAAGTCCAAGGGGAGGCTTTTGCCCAGTTGGTGTTTCTTTCCTAAAGGGTCGGCAACGCGTAAGTAATGCCTCTGGGGTTCCTTTCCTAAAAAGTCGGCAACGCGCAAGTGATGCCTCTGCTGTTGCAGGTGTCCATAGGCTACGGTGAGCACTTACCATCAGGTGGACCGTACACATGTTTATCACCATAGCTGCATAAAAAAAAAACAGTGAAAACAAATATAAAAATGTCACACCTGTTATGAACTGTCCCACTGCTGTGCTGTGTGTAAGAAGGGCCAGGCCATTGTCTAGCACGCTGGCCATGTGCAGGTTGGCAGACTTCACATATCTTCGAGAACATTATGGAGAACTCTCAGACATGCAGGTTTCTTTACGATGTTTTCCTTCAACGTTAACGCGAACGAGAATTAACTATTGGAAATACATTACTTCGAAAAGTCGTAGTGCCTTGGAATTGAACTCAAAACTTCTGCGTGGTAGTCCATCAGTCTCCCACTGGGCTATCGCTGCTGTTCTGTTATGCACAGTTTATATACAGGGCTGAAATTATGATTTATTAATGTTTTAGGTGTTCAAATGGAGTGTTACGCGGGCGGTTTCCCGCCACCGAAGATCTCATGGCGCCGTGAAAATAATGCTATACTGCCGACCGGTGGATCTATCTACAGGTAAACTTTGAAAACTATGATCAAATATGCATACATATAGTACCTTTTTTATATGTCTTACTAGCTGTTGCCTGAGACTTCGTCTGCGTGGAATTTAACAAAAAGTGCTTGTTCAGCTCGCAGATACTTTATTTAAAATAAAAGTAGCCTAGTTACTCCTTATAACATCAGCTATCTGACAGTGAAAGTCCCGTCCAGCCGTTTCAGAGATTACCTGAAACAAACAGACAGACAGACAAACATTTGAAAATATATTTTTTGATATATGTACTGTATATACTTTCAGAGACTCAGCCATGGTCACGGGGAGACTCCCCATGACCATGGCTGCTGAAAAGCAACCGAAACGTCGGGGAAAGTGTAAAATTAAATTAAATCTAAATAGATTTAATAATAATTTAATTAGCTTCAAAATTAGTAAAGCTTAGTAGTAGTAGTAGTGTAACAGTTTTCAAAATTATGTAATAAAGTGTAAAATAAACAACGCGATAAAATCCGTATATAGTAGTTTAATTTCAATATTTTCTGTTATTTCAGAGGAAACATCCTAAAGATCGCCCAAGTGCACAAGGAAGACCGTGGCACGTATTACTGCGTTGCTGAGAACGGCGTTGGCAAGGGCGCTAGGCGGAACATTAACCTGGAGGTGGAATTCGCGCCTGTCGTCACTGTACCCAGGCCACGGTTAGCTCAGGTAAGATTTAGAATCAACTCTCGCACTAGGAATAATTCCTGTGTCACGAGGGACTTTACAAACATTCAAACAATGGACACAGAACACCTGGACCATTTGTGGATCATACGATTTTTTATCTCGTGTGGGGATCGAATCCAAATCACACGGTGCGGTGGCGACCACTACGCCACTCGTGTAGTCGTGTTGGTTGTGTTTGGATTCATTGACCGCTAAAGTCATTCCAGTTTCGATCCACCCACCGTTTAAGATATCGAGTAAGCACATCTTGATAGGCTTAGTCGGTAGGACTCGGGGCTTGCCATCTTTCCCTGGGTGAGCCTAACATAAATTTTTTGCTCCCCTATCCTGCAGTGAGGCATAATGAGTTAGGTTAATAATTATTGTGTAGTGACTCTACACAGACCAAGTAGTTACGACATACGACAAAACATGGCGCTACACAATTCTGAATCGCGCAAGCGTAATTTACACAGCGAGTTAGTTAGTTAGTGGGACGTGTGTTACCCGCACTTAGCCCCACAATTGGGCTATAGTGCGTTAGTGACCGACGCCAATAGTTTTTCGGTTACTCATGCCACCTCAGATCCGTCCAGAAAGATAATAGGGGTAAACGGGTTTTGGACTTGATTTTTGGACTGTACACAGCGAGTTAAATAGTGCACTCTCTAGGGTATGCTTTTGTACTTTAATATCTCCTACGTAGATGATGGCTTTGATCGAAATTCAGTCTAAGAAACTTTTGGGTAAGACCAAACATGCGTAATTTGGTCGCTTAATTTGAGATGTTTCACTCATTTTGCGTCGTCGGTCGGCACAATCGAGACTTTTATATGAAATCTTATGCAGCGTAAATTACACGTCGCTATAAACGTCCCTCACTACTAACAAAATTCGGTTTGATCGGCCTTACTCTGAATGAATCAATAACCAAAATCCAGACAATAAAAAGGCAAGCACCTGCCTGTTCATTTGGTCTTCTCTGGACCTCAAGGTCTTAGCATTGGCTCTAATAACCTGCGAAATCTAGGAATACCAGACATAATTATTAACCAATGAGGACTATCGCGCTTGAACTCACCAATAGAGGTGCTAGTGAATAGCAAGATTTAGACGTCAAACACAGTAACTATAGAAACCGACAAATATTACCGCCAGATACGGCGTGACAACACCTGAAACAGGATTAACAGGACCTTACTCGCTAGTGGCGCCCACTGGTGGGCATAAAAACGATAGCCCTTATTTGGCCGCCGGTGTGCCGCTACAACTGAATAGGTTAATACAAAAGACTAATACGTTTCTTTTTTCGTATCCAGGCATTGCAATATGATATGGATCTCGAATGTCACGTCGAAGCGTATCCACCTCCAGCTATCACTTGGCTCAAGGACGAAGTTCAGCTGTCTAACAACCAACATTACAGGTATCTATGTTTATTTATTTTATACTAGATTTTTCACGCGGATTCGTTCGCGTTAGTGTAGATTTTGTCAATAAATTTCTATTACTCGGGAGCAGTGAATTTTTTCTGGATATATGCTATGTTGATGGTATGTTCTTTTTGATACTCACTGACAATGGGTTTACGGTCGAGTAGTTACGCGTGAAAGCGTAAGATTATAATATTAGTTAAGACTAACTGTTTTTATATATATTACTGCTCAGCTCCCGTGGCTCATAGCTTATGTTATTTTTAGATAAAGTTCATTTCTACTGTTGCAAAAATCCTTTAAATCGGTCCAGTATTAATTACAAACAAAAATCTAAATCTTTTCTTAAATAAATACATAATTGTAATATAATACATAATTTAATTATTATTATCAGTTTTCTATCTTAAAAAACCTAATTTAAAAAACATGTATTTAATATAGGTAGTGCTTTAAAATAATTTCAATAATAATATAATTTGCCTAGAATGGATTGTGAATATGACCTCTTTGCACAAAATTCCTATGCTGCCGTGGTAATTGAGAGGGCAATAAGTCAAAGATGGCCATTATTTTAAATTACTAATTTGGAATGCTTCTCTACTGTAAACAACATATTTTTAGGGTTCCGTACCAAAAAAGGAAAAAAACGGAACCCTTATAGGATCACTTTGTTGTCCGTCTGTCCGTCCGTCCGTCTCAAACTTCTAAGTTAACGTAAAAAAATTTAATTATAGGTTATTTTCCGTTGACCTAGAACTAGGCAATTTGGCAAGTAATACCGTCTTATACTACAAGTATAGGGAAACATCTGAAAACTATACATTTGTAATTAAATCATAAAAAAACAGGGTCTTTATGCAAGGACAATTTTTTTTTATAATATGTCCCTACCTACAAATTTGTACGGAACCCTCGGTGGGCGAGTATGACTCGCACTTGTCCGGTTTTTCTGACATATAGAACATAAAAATCGAGTATATAGTTTCACAAACGCTAAAATTGTAACAAGATCTTGGCGCGCTGTTTTCTAAAACTGCCTTTTCTGACTTACTGCCCTCTCGATTACCACGGCGCGGCAAGGCAGTATGGTATACCATGTACAGAACCATTATTGTAATCATTAACATCTGTTGTATGTACTATATTCTGGCGAATAAACTAATTTTAATTTCTTAATAATAATAATGTAGATTTAGAATGCAATGCAAATGCAAAAGAATACAACAGTAATAATAGCTTATTGGGAGACCGTTAGATTGCCATGCAGAGGTTTCGAGTACGACCCTAAGGTAATAAAGCTTTTAAAATCTCTAAAGAACATACGACAAGACTGCGAATGCGATTTTCTGTGGGATTTACTTTTTCAGTTGGACTGTTTGTCCTTTGTCTGGCATCCCAGAGTAGCACATAGATTGTCAATTTTGAGACAAAGATTCTGTGGGCTAATTGACGGACACACAACACACATAGAATCAGAGCAATAATTTGTGGATCACACAAATAAATAATTATGCCGGGTTGGATTTGAATACACAACATACCGACCGCCATCTCTGCATAAAATTCATCGGTAATTCTATATCACTCATTTTTCAGGATCTCCCACTTCGCGACCGCTGACGAGTTTACAGACACCACCATCAGAGTAATTACCATCGAGAAACGCCAGTACGGCATCTTCAAATGCAAGGCGCAGAACAAGCTGGGCACTGACGAGGGACAGGTCGAGTTAGTCGGTGAGTACATGTCACTGTTTAACGTATGACGTGAATTAGTTCATGCTACTATATAGCGTATAGGAATGAGTTCATGTCACTAAATAGCGTATGACAAGAATGAGGTCATGCTACTATATAGGGTATAACAATTAATGAGTTGACACTATATAGCGTATGATATATGAGTTCATGACTATACAGTGTAAAACATTAATGAGTTCATGCTACTATTTATATGAATGTTTAGAGTACATTTCCAACATTTATTAGTTTGCAGCGAAACGTATAGTCATTCAAAAGGTGATGTAGGATATGTCACAGGAGATACTATTTCTTTTATTTGTAACAACTAGAACTCAAATGAAGGCAACATTAATTAATAATGAAATTATTGAAAGGCTAATTATTGTAAGATGTAAGGAAGAAGTAAGAGATAATTACAAGACATGGAGGTTTATAATTTAACTTAATATCAGCCCTGTATTAAACTGTCCCACTGCTGGGCACGGGCCTCTTCTCATTGTGAGAAGGGTTAGGTCATAGTACACCACGCTGGCCCAGTGAGGGTTGGTAGACTTCACATATCTTCGAGAACATTATGGAGACCTCTCAGACATGGTGTTTTCCTTACGATGTTTTCCTTCACCGTTAAAGCGAGCAATAATTAACTATTTAATACGCACATAAAATCAAAAAGTCAGTGATGCGCGCCCTGGGATCGAACTCGAGACATAATTTACACGGAAAAGTGATATTGAACGATTTTATTCATTTACCTTAAAAGGATATATAAATAAAAAAATAAGGTACATTTTCGCTAATATCAACAGTATATCGTAGTTTAATGTGTCTCTTTAAATATTTCAGCTGTTTAAATCGGCTACCAATATATACCTATTCAAAATCTTTTCGTATCCAGATTAAATTTATTTATACAGCGTGTAACAGAAAGCTGTGGTTATGTTTTAGGGTCGTAATGTATATCTAAAAAATAACGTATGCCCCAGGTAAACATATTTAAAATTTTATGTCAATTTTAAACATTTTCTTTATTAATACTAGGTTTTTTATCGCGTAAATAGGTTAGGTTACGTTAGTTACTTTTCCTGGATGAAAGGAACCCTATTCTATTTTCTGTTCCACTGACAACGTGTATGAGAAATTTCATGATGATCGGTCCAGTAGATACGACGTAAAAGCGTAACAAATAAATAAATAAAATCACATTCGCATCTATAATATTAGTTCAAGTTTTAACTTTTTAACTGCCTCCGCGGCGCAGCGGTAGGGAATGCGACTGCTGTGCATGAGGTCTCGGGTTCGAATCCCGGGTCGGGCCAACAAAAAGCTATTGGGTTTTTCTGTAAAGAAATCTCAATAGCAGCCCGGAGTTAGGAAGTTGGCGGTGTTAGACACCCCCGTGCCTCGGAAAGCACGTAAAGCCGTTGGTCCTGCGCCTGATCTCTCTCCGGTCGTGTTGGATTGCCGTCCCATCGGATCATGAGAGTTAGGGAACAGAGAGTGCACTTGTGTTTGCGCACACACTTGTGCACTATAATATCTCCTGCGCAGATGGCCAGTCTCTGTTAAGACTGGCCGCCGTGGCCGAAATTCGGTCTGGAGGACATTATTATTAGTTCAAGTTCAAAAATCGATACAAAAGGTATAAAGCTATCAAAATTGCGCCTGGTCATTTTTGGGTTCACGAAGGTCACCGAGTCAGCAGTGTTTTAAGTGTTGACTAGAATGTACTAATATTGATAAGCCGACAAAAAAGAAAATGCTATAATCTAAGTGAAAATATTGAATACCGATTTATTTGTCGCGGTTTTCCATTGTACAGGGTCTATATTATGTGACGCTTAAATATGACCATACCTTTCTGTTGCACGCTGTTTTTTTAAATATTTTAGTCGCTGCCTGTTTTAATATTACTGTATGTTTTTAATCGTTTTTATTTTTCCTACGACAGCTGAGTATTTTGATGCATTGTTTTATTTATATGAGTAGTTATACAGACAGATATCCGATGTTCACATTTATATATACGTAGTCTCTTGTCTATGGGGTAGGCAGAGTTGCATTACACTCACATTTTGCCTATACTTTTAGGTCCCACGTAATAGAAGGCTAGCCTAATCCCTATAATAGTAATCAATAAAAAAATAATAGCTGTCACAGAGCAATGTATATTATGCACTGTACCTTTATTAGAGGTGAAACTAATAATAATATTAGTACCGAGTGATGGATGGCGCCGAGCGCAAGGCATTGTCAGTTAGTAAATATAAAGGCTCATTTATACTGTCGTAATAAGGAAAAAAGACGTATCTAAATTTCTTTCTTCGAAATTATGCTTTTACATATTTGATATTAGTAAAAATGGAGGTAAGCAAGAAAAAACATTTTTGGCACCTGCTTCTTTTTCCCGTAGTATACAAGGCAAATTTCTTGAAGCAAGTATAGAGCTATCTTTGTCGTACTTAGTGGAAAAACAGGGACGAAATGACGCTTGCTTCATTTAGTGTCAAAATCGTATCGCCTCTGTAATTGCCACTGACGCAAATTTGAGTGTAATGCAACTCACAGGCCAGCCCCATCTGGGATATGTGATCTCAGAAGGGACTGGCCCTTCGAGGACAGGTAGTGAACTATAAATGTGATATATTGATATGTATCTTGATTACAAAAGTAAGTCTCTCTGTATACCTACTTTATAAAAACACGACTGCGCTATTGAAGATAACTTGCCTATAACGTATTTTGAAAACGGTATTTTAGATATATTTAGTGGGTTGTGGATAATATTGGATCACACATGTCCCTTCTGGGGTTCCAACACAACACTCGGCACAGTGGTAGTAGACATGTCATCAATTAAAATACTACGTAGTCTGTGCATCTTTGATTGTAATTTGCTGCTAATGAAAATGTTATTCTTTCTTTAAAAAGACAACTCCTGCTCTTTAAGCAGATCCTGTGTCGCGAGGGACTTTACCGACATTCGAACATACTCGTATTTTTGTCCCATGTGGGAATTAAACCACTACACTCGACACGGTGGCAATGACAGGGTGACCACTAAAAACTAATACGACGTAGGTGCAGTAAATCAAAATATGAAATTTTCGTCTGTTTCTGAGTGGTTCCCTGGGTGGTATAGGTTCACAATTGGACTCAGTAAGTGGCGGTATGATCGATTCGTTCTGGCAGGACAACCTCAATATTAATGTTCTATCAAGTTATTATACAGCGCAGTTGTGTTAGCTACTTAGCAATGCATGTGCCGCATGCTTACTTGTCTGTATGTATGTGTAGAGTCGATAATCCCGGTGTGCCCGCCGGCGTGCGGCACGGCGCGGTACGGCGCGGCGCACCCTGTGCTGCCCTCCGGCGCCACTCTCCTCGCGCTGCTGGCGGTGTACGTCGCGTACGCTTATAGGAGGTAAGCTTTGGTTATATTTTGTGACTTTGTAATAGTCGATGTTGGGTGTGGGGTTGGTAGGTTTCTTTTGAAATGACTTTCTTTAAAGTCAGGTTTCTTTTGAAATCAGCACCGCGGTCATCCGCAGCATAGGCTGAGCTGGAGCCTATTAGTCACACTGTGTTGCTAAAAATGTTATTGACCGTTTTGTAAGTATTATGAAATCTTTGTGACTAATACAGAGTTAATTAGTTCAAACATTCGTTAAAAAAAATAGTTTGTCTTCTACACTTGGACACACAGCTGTTATAGCGGTATTTTAATATTCTTACCAGTATTAAATAAAATAAAATAAATATATTTTAAGATCTAAATAATACAGTAAGTAATGCATATAGTGTCAAGTGGTCCCACATTAAACAATTCTGTCCTGTGGGTTATTTACATATTTTTGATAACAATGAAACAAAAATGAAAAGTATTAAGTCACCAGCCGTATTGCTTATAATTTCAAATCCTTTTTCGAATATCAATTTCTGCTTTCTTTCTTTATTTAAACTTAAACTAAGTATGCCATATCTCAGACTCTTCTTGCGCTATATGTATAAAAACTATAAAAGCATTCCAAGATTTCTTTTCATATTATTGATATATTACAGATTTTTGTCACATTCGAAAATAAAATTAGATTCTGATTTTATTTTAGTCACGGAACAGAAGCTATCTAATCTTCAATGTATTAGTATTATCAAAATAATTAAATCTTGTCTTTAATATTGTGCCACATAACAGTGTTGCCATGTATAAAATTATGTCTGTCATGTCAAAATTGAATAAGAAATAGCATATTCAATTTTAAGAATAGCAGTCCAACATCGATTATTACAAGTTTTATGTGATGCTTTTTTTTGTTATGCCTGTGTATGTCTTTGTATGTGTTAATTATGCTTTACTTATCTGTGTATCATTATGAACACGATTGTGTTCTTTACTTTTTACTTTAACTTTACAGCTTTGATGAATATCGAATCATATCGTACAGAATGTATCGATACTACACTCAAAAGTATTAAATCGATACATTAAGGTATCGATACTTTTTGTCCTACAGATTGTATCCACTTAGACAGGATAAAACGCTAATTATTTATTCTTGGTGTATTATTATATTGAAATATTTGTTTTATTAACAAATATATTAGTTACATAGTCTCATGAATATATCCCCGAAGACATACATACATACATAGATTCACACCTGTTTCCCAGAGAGGTAGGCAGAGACTACGGATTTCCATTTGCTACGATCCTGACACACTTTTCTGGCTTCGTTCACTTTCATCACATTCCTCATACATGCTCGCTGGATTAAGGTGCTCTTAACATGGCCTTTATCCAGAACGTCTCCGATCTGATCGAGAAACGTTCACCTAGGTCTTCGCCCTTGCGACTGTTCCATTCACGCTAGCCTAATAAACTTTCTTAGTCAGTCTTTTCGGTTTCATTCTTTCTACATGCGCAAACCAGCTTAACATAGGCTGCAAGGGGTAGACAGAGCTGTATAATGTACCCACACTTCGCTAGCTTCAGTTTTAGGTCCAACTTAATAGTGGGCGAGCCTATTGTCGTTTCCAAGACTTCGTGCGGCCATTGCGTATTTTTTGATAGAAAATGCTAATAACACTGACCCAGAATCGAACCCGACACCTCATGCAAAGCAGTTGTATTCACTACCACTGCGCCACTAGGGCAATCTTAATAGTATATGAAATCCTGTGTCTCAAAAGTTTTCTTGGTATAGGTTCTGGAGATTGCACAGAGAAAGTCCTACTTAAACACTCTTTACTTAACACTTAAATTCGTAAACTTCTTCTAAAAATTTCTCAAAAACAAAAAATGGTCTTGTTCACTTAGCGATTGCAGGTTTTCAGGAAGCTTTTAGCGATTACAGGAAGTCTTTGTTGACTTAGATATAAACTGTTATTGTTTAAAGTTAACTTTTATTTACTTAACTACAATAGAATTGCGTAGAAATTATGCATGCGCTGTTTAACAATAATCTTTGTATTTATTTGTACAAACATGTTCATAATCAATTTACTAAATTATATTGTAATTTGTCGGATACAGTTGTGTGTCGCGTTTATACGGTTCACATATGTATCTGTTAAGTGTGTAGTATATTCATAAGTTAAGTCAAGCACTGAGCAAATAAGTATCGTTGTAATAGCCACATTTTTTTTTCCACATTCATTTGACGATTCGATTTCGTAGTGGTTAGTGTAACTGACTGCCACGCCTAAGGTCGCGGGTTCGATTCCCGCACAAGTCAAACATTTGTGTGCGTGAACATGGATGTTTGTCTTGGTCTGGGTGTTTCTAAATATAAAATGAAAGTATTTACAAAAAACAAGTTTACATGTATCTGTGTATCCATTGTCTAGTACCCATAGTACAAGCTCTGCTCAGTTTGGGCTAGATGGTGTTGTGTGTATGTGATAGAATATTATTATTATTCTTTAAAGTGTACTTATGAATATATGTTTTAAAATCCACATAAAATTATATACGTACGTTACTATTAGATCTTTAACTATGAAATTGCTGTTTATATCCTACTTCTAATTTCATGGTTTCTGTACAAAAGGGCAATGATTAATTTAAAAATTAATTTGTGTTTATAATATGTATTAATAATAATAAATATCAATAACTTTTTATATAATTTGTATTTAAAGTTATAGTATAGTATCTTATTTTAAGTAGGGGCCAGTCAGTGCACGTACTCTTCGACCCAGTGGGATCTTTTGTGTCAATACTCTCCCAATAACGTCTGCCATAGATGTTCATGGCAGCCGGGAGCGACGGCTTAACGTGCTCTCCGAGGCACGGAGCAGGCGATAATTGTCAATCAATACGTACATAATTTCGAAAAGTCATATAACTTCCGAAAGTCAGAGGTGCGCGACGTGGGTTCGAACCCGAGACCCTCCGCATTGCAGTCTGTTGGTCTCCACACTGAGCTATCGCTGCTCTTTTATAGTATAGTATAGTTGTTTTGTTAATTTAACACCAAACACGGTGGCCTAAAATACAAGTAAAAATACTTAAAAAGTAACAAATTGGTAGGTACCTGATTAAAAAATATTGATGAAATAGTTAGTATGAAGACCACAATATTAATGGCTCCTTCAGGGTTTGTCTTAAATAATAATAATAATTTATTGTCCATCCAATAAAATTACAATACTATAATCACACTAAGAAAATACACTATGTGGTAACAGTTCCATAGAAAATGATGAAATGTTGACACTTGTACTAATGAAACATTGTATCGCAGGTGCCAGCGCCTTCCATGAGTGGGAACTAATGCAACATTACAATAAAACATATGACCTGGTCATCCAACTCTAAACCTCATGCCCAGCGGTCATAAACATTAACCGCTGCGTTACTACAATTTTTTTCTATTAATTATATATTTTCTTATTTCAGAATCGCCAATGCCGGACATTAATTACCCGGGTCTTCGCCCGGACCCGCTCGTGTACGGATATCCGGACAACGCCGCCAATCAAAACACACATATCTTTTTTATACTAACCATTACATATCTTGTAATTCTATTTTCTTAATAAGTTATTTTTAAAATGGCAGTTCTTTGACAGCTAATTTGAAAAGAAATAAGGATGTAATTCGTCACAGCTAATGGAAGGTCAGAATTAATAACGTATCTTTCTATTAATAATATTTAATTTATATGTTTGGTCTATAAGAGAAACTTATTTGTCAGAACTACTATGGAAACTGTGTATTCCTGTCATATTTTTGACTGTAATAGGTCAGGTCATATTTATCATAGGTCAGGTCAGGTCATATTTATCATAGGTCAGGTCAGATCATATTTATTATTGGTCAGGTCAAGTCAGATCATATTTATCATAGGTCAGGTCAGATCATATTTATTATTTGTCAGGTCAAATCAGATCATATTTATCATAGGTGGGGTCAAGTCTCTAACATGTCACTTTTATAATAACTACTATAGAGCAGCTGTCTAATTTTACCTCAATTAATGTCAGGTCATGTTTGATATAAATACTATCGAGCAGCTTATATGTTATCTTTATTAGGTCAGGTTATATCCATCTGAACTGCCTCTTAAGAGCCTGTATAACGATTTCATGCAATAGGTCAGATTATGTTTATCATAGCCACTATGCAGCGTCTGTCAACTTTAAATATCTTATGAAGGTCTTCTTTTTAAATTATAATTACTATAGCGCAGCTGTTTAATATTTATCTCTAATAGGTTAGGTCATATAAACACTCAATATTATGGAAAGTGTCACATTTCAATCTCAAATAGGTCAGGTAATTTTAATGATAATTACATAGAGTGACTGTCAAATTTAATCTAAGTCAGGTCACGTTTGTCATAGGTCAGATTATGTTTTCGTGAATTAGGTCATATTCATCATAACTTCCATGACACTAACCATTTTTATTGAGTAGGTCAGTTTATGTTTATAATAACTGCTATAGGGCAGCTATACGTTTTTTATCACTATTAGGTCAGGTCATAGCTGTTATCATATCTACTATGGAACTTCTAACAAATATTAATCTAATAGGTCTGTTGATATTTATCATAGTTACTAAAGCAGCTTTCAAATTGGTATCTCTAGAAGGTTCAATTTAAAACACTCGAAAGATAAGTCTTTAATTCTGGCTTCTCTTGTACTAAATTTAAGTGCAATCTAACATTATATGTACATAATATAAGAAAACTACAATTTAGTCCTTCTATATCAGTTTTTGTAAACTTGAGTTAAAATTTAAACTGTATAATTATATATATATATGTATAATTTCTAAAGTTTGATATGACAGAATTTACCGAGTTTTCGAGTGTCATAATAACTACACGAGCGACTCTGCACTCGAGTGATATGCGAGTAAAGCCGTAAAAGTCGAGTAAATTAAAATTGGACTCGAGTCGCATCACTCCTTGTATTGTGAATTGTATCCTTGTATTGCGCTCGGCGCCGTGCGACACTTTATACACATATTATTAATACTTTCGTTTTTAGTAGAAGCGTTTGTCTCGTACTCTATTATTTATTTATTGATATAATATATATAGAGGTGTTATAATAGAAAGTTACCCTTATTTTCCAATGGGTAGTCTTTACAAGAAACCATTTTCTAATTAGTGGAACTACGATTATACAAACTTGTGCCTCAAATAGTATTCTGAGTAGGTACGCTAGACATTTTCGTGTTTTACAATAATTAAATAATCTTCGTATAGTTAACGTTACGCAAGTCAATTTTGAAACGTTCTTTGGAACAAATGACTAATATGTGAAATTAACGATATCCCTTACATTTAAAGCGCAATTGTTCTAATGATAGCTTTCTTTCCTACGTCCCTTAGTATGAAAGTAATATTTCTAGTACCAGCTGTCCCCTGTGGTTTCAGCAACATTTATGATCACTGCTCAGCTCCCGTGGATCGTAGCGTGATGTTATATACATATCTTATATCCTTCTTGGATAAAAGGTCAATCTGACGCAAAAATAATTTTTGAATCGGACAGGTAGTTTCGGCGATTAGCGCGTTTTAACAAAAAACTGACTGTTTACCTTAAATACATTAGTACTAAGTATTTATAGATGAAAGGTACTCTATAACTCCGATAACGTATATGCGAAATTTCATGATAATCGGTCGAGTAGTTCAGGCGTGGAAGCATAACAAACTAAAACCAAGTGATTTCGATGCAAGATGGAGTAAGTATTAACTGCTTTTATAACATCGGTATGAAATATTTTCCTAAAACAGCAAGATTGACTTGTGTCTTTGTAATCTAAGCGTATAGTAATATAAAATCTGATTATTAAAAGCCGGTGTATTCGTACCTGATTATGCCTTCGATATGACCATTTTTATAAACTTTTGTCGTGACAATAACTGAAAAACTACTAACTGCACGTATGTGCGTAAATGTTCGAACGAAATATGTGTTTAGCAACCATAATATAATATTTTGTTTGGTGTACTGTAAAGAGATGCTGTTATGTGTATATTATGTCTGTAGTTTTACTGCGCGGATAACAGTTCTTTGAATAAGGAAAAATTCTATGAAGCAAGACTTCAACCATGACAAACCGTGTCGTCGCTTAGGGCTATACCTCACCGAGTACTACGTATCTTTGAATTCATATTGAAACATAAGGCAGTTAACTCATTTGGCAACGTAACCTCGACCAACGGCTCTCTGTCTGGAGTCTGGATATCGAATAACACTTTATATAAAGTTTACTTTATACCGAATCTCATCCAAATCGGTTCAGTGACGAAAACGTAACAAGATACAATATATTAATATGTTTACAAAGAAAACAAATAATAATTCGTAGCAATTACTTAAATCATAGATGTGTCCTCACCGTGCTAAGATCGCACGAAAGTGTCCACACTAACATGAGATAGCTCACACTTTACATTTACACGATAGAGAACGATAATGCTATTGTTTATATGAGTGAGCGTGATATTAAAATAGTTATAATATTATTATATTTATAATTCAGATGTCATGTTGCGATTGTGTATCAGATGACAACTGAACGTCCAGAAAGGTGAACATATTTAAACGTAGTACGTACGTAGCGCATCTATGATTTAAATCTTTGTTTTTGGTAAAAAGTAAGTTCATGCCATAAACACATTAATATTTTTAAAGTATTTTACCAATTACCTTTTGACTGCCACATTAAAAAAGCAAAAGCGTGCTCTCGGCGCAAAGCTACGATTTATTTAACCTTTTGACCATCACAGCGTCCAAGTAGCGCCGTGACCCCTACGCCAGACGATGATTAATGAAGTTTTAAATAAAATAAACACAATAATCTAAATTTTGTTCTTATAAACATGTTATTATTTGTCGGCTAATGCCGACGGTGGCGTGATGGGCAAGTTTTCATTTGTCGGCTATACCCGACCGTGGCGGTCGAAAGGTTAATACTTATATCGTTTTTGTGATCTTATGCTAATATTGATGAAATATATACCGATCAGTTTACATAATATAAAGTTGGATGAGTCTAGCTACATAATTAACAACACAAATAAGTAAAACAATACTTTTTCTTTTGAATTTTTTGATGAAGATTTTTTGGAATTTAGATCTGTCATGTAGTCGTGACCGTGGCGTGCTGGACATTTTTTGCTTTGTTATGTACAGTAATACCTCGACTTCCGCAACCCCGACGTACGCGAACTCGGAGTTACATGATTTTCAAATCTCGTCGATTCATCTTTTGCTTGATCATCGCACAACTCTCAAATATCGATTTTAGACTAACTGTCCTTACATTATTGTTCAGGAATTGAGGGTATGTTGCGGGGGAGTCTAAGTCGTCAAACTATCTTCTTAGATTTTATGAAGGCTTCTACATCACGATAACGGCAGTTGGCGATTTTATATTTGTATTTATATGCTAAATTACAGCCCCAACTTACGTGAATTCGACTTACGCGGTTATCGCTCAGTCCCACCTATCACATAAGTTCGGGGTATTACTGTATACTTGACTGTGGCGGCAAATGGTTAAAGCATGGTAAAATATTGTATAGCTAGCAATACTAAGATACTGTGTAGTACCTGCAGATGTATGTCGTGTGTGTATTTTTAATATTTTTATACGAAACTTAATAGTTAGGGTTGTTAAGGTGCGATGCGATGCTGTCAGTCAAAAATAAATCAAATCAGAAAGGTAACACTTATGAACGTCAAATATATAAAGTAAGGTTAGTGGGTTTACTAAGTTATTGAAGCCAACGCCAAAGTAATGTTTAACGTCGGACCTGAACAGTAACAGCGTTATTATAAACCAATCTCAAATATTTACAAAATAGGTATTTAGGTATTAGTTAATACTTAATACTTATTTATTAAAAATGTCACTTGATCAATGATTAACGTTTGATCAACGGTTCACCACTGTTACTAAACTCACACTCAACGTTGATTAATATATTATTATTATATTATATGAAATTTTGATTGAAATGAACGGTGGCGACCCGTTGATCAAGCGACATTTTTATAAGATTGTGAACAACTTACTGTGTGTGTATTACACTTAACTAACCATTATATAAATAAAGGATAATATACCTTTTATATAAAATATAGCATCGCATCGACACTGTAACGAGTACTTATTATAAGAGTGTGTACAAACCCCTATAATCTCCAAGCTTATCTGCACTTTAGCAAGAGTTCTATCCAATATTGTTTAGCTATATTATTTTTATAGATCATGTGTGTAAATTTGCTTTAAGTTTAAACCAGCGCATAAATGGCGCACACTTGCGATTTTTATTTGCAGCTTATTACTAATAAGTCGCCAATGTGTACCAAGTTTGATTTTTCATAAAATGTAATTAAATTAATTTGTATATTTTTTATAAAAATGTATTTTATGTATAATTGTGTCGAAAATATCAGTAAAATTTTGTAGATTCTCAATTTTATGCATTTACTTAGCAATATTTAAAATAATAAATATAAGTTTATATTGATCGTGTTAGTTATAAGTAAAAATTAGTGTTGAAATTATGCATTCCTTTACTTAGATGTATTGATATGAATTTGATTCAATATTTAAAATATTAATATCCCACAAGAATATAACTTTTTCTGGGTCATAGTTACCCTATGTGCTTTTCTGTACCCCTGACAACGTGTATGCGAAATTACATGATGATCGGTCGAGTAAGCTACAACAAACAAACGCACATTTTATAATATTAGTTAGGATCATATTATTGTTGCTAGTTACTAATGCTTATTTCTTTAACTTGAACGGCTTGTACCTAACTGTATATACAACCGAAGCCTGAAAGCAACAGCACTGATACGTGGTCGCCTCGCCACTGCCGCCGCGCCGACTGTAGTGGGTTCGATCCCCACGCGGGACAAACATTTGTGTGATCCACAAATAGTTGTTTGGAGTTTAGAAGTTCTTTGTGTCTGTTGTTTGTACAGTCCCCCGTCACACAGGAATTATTCCTAGTGTGAGATTTGTCTTCTTTTAAATATAAAAACTAAAATATTGCGTCAAATTAATATCAATACAGATCTTTAATAATTTGCTTAAACACGCTTTGAGGACGTACCTAGAAATGCTTTTATAGACTATGTATGTTTGTTATACGGATCAAATACAAATGTGGATTAAATACTATATCACAACATATTATAAAACAAAGTCCCTCGCCGCGATTGATCGCGATAAACTCAAAACTACCGAATGGTGATTCTTGCGGAAAGTTTTGGTGTATAGTTCGTCGAGGTTTTGTACTACCCGTGCGAAGCCGGGGCGGATCGCTAGTTCAATAAAACATTAACATACTTTCAGAGTGCTTTAGTTAATGTTTTACTTGCATATGCAAGATAAATGGACAGAGAAAAGAGGAAATTACTTCTTTCTTAAAATTGAAAATATCTCGAAACTAGTTGACTCGACAGATGTTGTCCTGTCTTAGACAAACTGTAAAATTCGCGAGGTTAAAATACTCGTTAAATTATCCAATTTTCTTCGCAATTTTCTTAACTTTTCTTTCCGTAAGAACCTTCTGCGAAATATAAGAAAACTTTAAAAAATAAGATGAATGATATCGGTAAAGTCGTTCTCAAGTTTTGGCGAGACCAAAGGAAACAGGCATTCATATTTATAAATAAAATTATTACTAGCTGACCCGACAGTCGTAGTCCTGTTAATCTATACAAAAATACATTTCACACCATCAGTAATTTAATTCAATATCAGAACGTCAATCAGTTTTTATCCGTATAAAAATACCAATTAAATTTTCGACATTTACAGCGGATTTTTCGCAAATTTTCGTTCATACAAACCTTGTCTTGACAATTACAAAAAAAAAAACAGCCAAATCGGTCGAGCCGTTCTTAAGTGATACTCCGTCATAAATGTGGCAATTGATTTTATTTATATAGATATAGATTGCTAGTCTGCCTCAGTGTTTTAAGCAAATATTAATCTCTTAAATGATATTCTGATCTGTATCAGGGATATTGCGAATATTCGCATCTGCATCCGCAATTGCGGAGCTTCCGCATCGATTCGGACATCTGCATCCGTATCCGCATCCGCGGATGTGAGTCGTCAAATATCCGTATCCGCGGATGTTAGTCTTCAAATATCAACAATCTGCATCCGCAACATCCCTGATCTGTATTACGGATTCCATCCAATGTAAGACTTATTGTCTATTGACAATACATTTGTCTGATTTTTTGTTTTTGTATAATTTGTATTGTCTATAATTGATCGTTTATGTAGTATATATTATTCATATAATAATTTTGTAATTTGTCTGTATGTATTGATGAATAAGATACTGGTGATTTTATAATGATTTGTTTATGTGTATAATTTGTTTATGAAGTGTTTTGTGTTATATACTGTTAAGTAGATATGGGTTTCAAACATATGTTTTACTTTAAATTTTCAACATTAATAATGTATATGTATTGGTGTTTTTCTACTGCGATTGTTCTAACTTGTACTTAGAAGGCACAATGTATAGCAATATATTTAACCCGTACTTAATTGAGCCTTTTGAGTAATGTTAGAAGGAACAGATACACAAATTCAAAACCATAGTGTAAGTGCTCTTCTGAACAGATAAATTATAGTAGTATTTTAAATATTTTTACAAATACAGTCTTGAGTCAAGTGGCTAATAGTATCTGCACGGCTGACGCAGGAGACGCGCCGTGTGTTATGGTTTTGTTCCTCACACGGAACAAAGATTTGTGCGATCCATTATAACCTACAAATAGTTGTTTCGGATTTGGGTGAACTTTATGTCCGTTGTTTCAATATATGTAAACTACGCCACGATACAGGCCTCATCACTAATGTTAGACATGTATATTAAAATAACAAAATAAATTATAAATGCAATGAAAATAGATTATTATTTTTGTAGAATAATATTTAAGTAAAACATATGTTAGGGGTCCAAAAACCTAATGTTTAGCGGATTTGACCTTGTACCCGGATTTGGGTCCTTTGCAAAGTCAAGCCTGCTAAGCAGAACAAGTATTTTGTAGTATCTTTAGATACAGCTTGCTTTAATTGATAGACTCGAACCTCACAACACAATGTAATTTAGTGCAGTTTTTTGTTTGATTAATAAACACTGACATTATAATTGTGTTTTTATTTTTCGACGGATAATTCTCGGTATAAATGGGTATGCCAATGCCCGATAGATGGTGAGGCTTGCCCATGATATGATGTTGCGTATAGTAGCTGGCAGAATGATGACGCAGAACTTACATATCTAAAACTAGTTTCCTACTGCGGTTTCACGCTCGTTTATGATTACTGCTCTGCTCACGTGGCTCTCGCAGCGTGGTGTTATGTAACCTGTTACTTCTGGACAAAGTATATTTTAAATAGTGAAATAATTATTAATCGCGTTTCAGTATACTGAGTTTATTTTACACAGATTTAAGTCCAGAAATTGTCAATAACTGCCCGTTTCAGTAACATTTTGGGAATGTGAGGAATAAAATTAATTCTTGATCATTTATTCAATACAAAATTAATAAAATAATGATATGTGAAACCATCCCATTCCGCTTGGCTAATGACGGCGAGGCGTCGGGGAGTTCATGCCACGCATACCTTTTCGGGGGAGGGAAGCGGAGAGGATATATATGTCAGGCTTACCTGGAGAAAGATGGAAATTACTGGGTCCTAGACGAAGAACGTCTTTTCTATGCCCTGCGGGCGGGAGAACCTCGTTCACTTTGTTGTGGCCTTCACTACGCCGGGATTAGGCTGGCAACAGCGTGACTGCGCTGCCCGGTCCGCCGGCGGCGTTTCGGATCCGCAAGCTTACCTACTCTCCTCACGGAACCGTTCAGCCGCCTCCTGCGACATAATGTCCTCAGAAGGATGCGACCGCTACCCACTTCCTCTCGCTGTCGACCATAGCTTTGACGACGGTCGGCAGCAAGAGGTCGTCAACGTTAGCGAGTTCACGGGGCTGTACTGCAGGCGGGACATGCCTTGAGCGTGTGCGGCGCCGTGTCCAAAATACACTCGCAGTGGTTCCCTCTTAGTGACCGTGTGAAGGTATTTGCCGCAGTAGCCGTGCCCTGACAACACCTGCACTAGTCTGAATGAGGGAAAGGATCCCATGCCCACCGCTCTAACACCGGCTGGAGAGCCCCAACGGTTCTAAAACACACACACACACGCGAAAGACTTCGGCGAGCACTTATACTTCTAAATCCCACGGGGGAGGTCTGGCCGACTTCAGCGGTAACCGCGTATTACTCTAACCGCCATAAATCTCTGTGGATTCCGCAGTAGGGTCCTACCGCTAGGCCGCTCACACCGGTGCGTCTTAAAGCGCCATCGACCGGACTACCCCCATGTAGAGCCGCCAGCAACCGACACTGGGCCCGCTCAAGTTCTACAAGAGCGGACGCAGTGGCGAGAAGCCGATAAGCTAGACGAGTGAAGTGCCATCGCCCTTTTAGAACCAGGGCCAAGTACTTCACGTGAGGCTGGACTGGAACGCGAATATACTTACCACTAACTTACCTCCAAGCAACATAACCATTACCTTATCTCCCAACATTACCGATACCTTACCTTCAAGCACCAAAACCGTTACCCCAAGAACCTATTACCTCAACATACCATAACATCATCAAGTAACAAATACCAGAATTCGTGTAATCCGTTAATAGTTGTTCCCAATCTAGGTGTTTTTGTGTTCCTAATTGGAACGTTTGTGAAGTTCCCCATGACACAAGAAATATTCCTAGTGCGATGGAGTCTTGCAAAAAACAAAAAATTATATAAATAGGTATCTTTCTGTCGCCGGACACCTTGACGTCACAGCCAGCCAAGGTAAGACGCTCGGGCCGTGACGACAAACTGCTAGTAGGCTTTCGCTTGAAGGGGAATACTGCAGCTATACCCATGCAGCCAAGAGACAGCACAAGCGTGATGTAAGACACACATACACACACTTAAAAGTACGACACGATTTAATTATAGCTAGCTGTTATCCGCGAATTCGTTCGCGTAGATTTTAACCAAAATTAATATAGACTATATTTTAAAGTTTTTTTTAATTTTTATTAATAAAATTTACTTATCTCATTGAGTTTTACAGTATGGCTCATCTTGGCACAACCACTATCGCACACTGGATATCTATTTACATAGTGAATTAGTCGATAATTAGTCGAAATTTATCATAAAGTAGCAGAATTGGTCGGTCCGCCACTTAAAAGATACAAGGGGGGTATTGTGTGCGATGGTGGCTGTGCCAAGATATGCCATACTGTAAAACGCAAGCAGATAAGATATTTCTATTTTATAAAAAAAAAACTTGAAATGTACATATATGAAATATATGTAGATTTTTGGATAGGTAGCAATTAAATATTTAAAGGTAGTAAATGCGTATACGTACATTCAAAAATAAAATAAATATTAAAGGTCACTCGATTTTTCGTCAGACAAAAAAACGTCATAATGGCGGCACCAGCAGTTCCAAGTCTGCGTCTCTGATTTCCCCTGATGTAATTACAAATAAATGAGCGTTTCAGTGCCATATAGGTAGTAAAAATATAAATAAGTCACTATCTACTTCGACTTGGTGTTTCGTGCGGTTCCGTCAAAATGGCGGCACCAAAGTTTATGTTTTAAATCTCTAAACGAACTAGGTACCAATTGTTTAACTTAGGGTATCAAATAGTATCAATTCAGTAGTAAAACTGACAGTACGAAGTTTTAACATTACGAGATTGGTCCCGTGATTTTGACGCATATGAACATTCGTCATTGTTGTTTTAGAAATGCTAATGCACACTGTAATTACCAAAAATAAACTGTTCGCTATAGAACGCAAATGTTAAATGAGTTTAAAGTTCACGTTAAAATAGAGTGATATCAAGGGGTTACAAAAAAGAAAGGAATAACTACGCACATACCCACTAATGCAAGCAAATATGAAAAAAATTGTTCACAAACCCTTGACCTAACATATCACTACAGATTTCACCACTTGCGTAAAGTAAATTATCAATAAATTAGTCCTGATTTAAAAATATACAAGTGGCCCTTTTTTATTACTAGATTATTCAAACAAATTCTGTCACACCCTTTTCTTTTTTAACGTGGTTGAATGCATGACGCATACCCCTCCGCGGGGGCGGGCGGAGGGGTTATGTCGGACTCGCCGGGGTAAAAGAAAGATGGAATAAGAATAATGTACCTCCCGGAATACCGACTAAACCTACCACGGTGTTCCTCGACAAAACCACTATCGACGGGGCCGTGCGAATCACTTGCACATGCGGTCGCGACCCCGCCGAGAAATTCTGTCACACCTACCCTAACCTACTTTTATGCGAGCGAGGCCGCAAGCAAAAGCTAGTTACATAATATAATGAAAATATGATTATAAAATGATTCTAATGATTTAATATATACTAGCGGTCGCCTAGTGCTCAAAATTCGACCAACGTTTGCCTGTAAGATATTGCTGATATACGAAGCCCTTAATGTTTTTATATATTGATATATGTAACCATATTTACGCGCTTCGACTGCTTGTGCATATGCATGGTTGTGTGCGTGTATTGTTTTTTCATTAATTTTATGTATTTCTAATGCATATTTTATGTAAATATTAGGATTCGCCCTTCCTTCTTTAATAAACTTTAACTGTGCCAAATTGCATACTCCTCCGTCCGCGCAATTTTCGTAAAAAGGGGCAGTAAGTTTTTGCTTCACGTATTAATATATAGATTCCATTGAACATTTAATATAAATTATATTATTATGTATATTAGTCATGACACACACACAAGACAATCAATAACAATAAATTACAGTCAAGCGGAAAATAAACATTTATAAAATTCTAGGCAATAAAAATTCACCAACCGAGTAATAACAATTTTCTATAAGAAATTGAAATAATATATTTTAAAGAGATGAATATTGCTACATTGTTTTATGTCATTAGATAATTATTATTGTAGATCTTTGAGGCCACAGCCAACGCACTTTCCCCAAAGAGGGTAGCTCTATACTAATTGGTAAGATAAACAAGTGACTTCTATTTCGCGATTTAAGCTCTAATGTAAATAAAATGCGTGATGCGTTTGCCAAATTATCGATAATAACTTCTCTAGAACTTGAGTATTGGCTGTTATGTTAAAGTTACTAACCTGGCTTATTGGCTGCGGCTATGCTTCCTGGCAGCACTCTGCCTTCATATCTATCCCTGTGGCTATGCAATTGTGTTTTCACTAGTGTTCGGAGTTTTATTTTTATCTTCTTCTGAATGCTATAAATGTGAGAAATAAATCCGGCAGAGGTACTCGTCGAGTACTCGGCAGAGTGATCGTTTATTTTGTACAAAACCAAATAAAGGCTGACTGACACTGGCTTATCATAAGATATCCAATGGCGGCGAGGCGGCGGAGGAAGCGAGTCAATATGGCAACTAAGCTATGAAGTCACATCCGTTATAATCAATAAGTTTTAGTAGGAAATCAATTACAACTAAATTAAGAATTAATATATTAATAACAGCTTTGCTTGCTTAATAGTCGATTATATTAGGTTAGGTGTACAGTACTTCTTTTAAATAAAATATAGCTTATGTTACTCGGTGATAATATAGCTTTCTAATGGCGAAATAATTTTTTAATTCGGTTATGTAGTTTTTTAATTAAATCATTACAAACAAACAAAAAAATCAAATCGAAATTCTTTATAATATAAGTATAGATTAATAATGAAGATGTAGAAGCACACTTCATAAAAATAATAGGATGATTATCACAATTTACAACCACATAACTAGAGAGATATGGACTCCTTTTACATAAATATAAAAGTAGGCTCAAGACACGCCTTGTAGAAAAATACTTATCTACACTGTGAAAATTTTATTTGCTAAAAGGATATTCATATTTATGAATATAGGTTATTGATATATTAAATTTTGTAACGTGTACAAATAAACATAATTAGTATAGTAATAATTGTAAATCTAATTTAGTAAAAATCCTAATCCATGACTAATAAATGCGAATTTTGCGAGATTGCGAGTTTGTTTGTTACGCGTTCAAGCCTTAACTACTCGACTGATCATTATGAAATTTTGCATACACATTTTCAGGTAAATAGAAAAGGACATAGGGTGCCTATCATCCAGCAAAAAGTACTGTCACCAACCTAACCTAAACTAAACCTACATTTACGTGAGCGAAGCTACGAGTAAAATGAAGTATTGTATACATTAAAATTTCGCATTGAGAGTGAAATGTGTTTGAACCTTCATCTCTTTTAACGCTTTGATTGTATACCATGTTTGAAGCGAATCAAATTTATAATTATATTTCTATCAATAACGATATCTCATATACCTACAGCATTAGAATAAACATATTTAAAAAAATTAATTAATTCCTTTTTAGATTTTGTATAAGATCGTTTTTAGATTCAAATTCTTTTAATCAAATTATTATTTCGCTCAATATCTTAAGATATTTTAATATAAAAATACATTGACCCACCCCGGCTTCGCACAGGTATTACAAAACCTTAACAAACGAGGTTTAACGAGAGATCTTCTTTCACGGTAGGCAGCGGATTTGTTGTGTCCTAACATTGCTGAAGTCCATGAGCAGCGGTTACCACTTTCCATCAGGTGGATCACTTGCTCGTCTGCTACAAAGGGCAATAAAAAACCTTCGTCACCTGTCTACTGGTAAAAACTGCATGAAAATCCGTTCAGTCGTTTTTGAGTTGATTGCGAACAGACGCGGCAGAGGACTTTATTTTATAATATGTAGTGATATAGAATCTTAGCCGTTTATAATTGTTCATAGAAATGTATGGTGAGCGATAATTAATTATGAAATAAAATATTATTTTGTAGTTTCTGAGCTGTCTGTGATGCCGTTTGCAGTCACAACCGCTGCGTTAGTAAATGCCGCAAATGTACCGCTTTTTTGTCATGGATCAATAGGTCGGCATTATCTGGACGCTTACAAATCGACAAACAGTCATAATAAACCTATAGGTGAAATTTTTTATTGTGCTCGTCAAAATGACCACACTCCGCCTGATGGTAAGCGCTCATGTGGTCCAAGAGCAGTGGCCTCCACACCATCCTCATTCCTCATAGCAGCTGAAGCGATGTTGAGGTCTCTACTTTGACGGCCTAAGGTGCTTTTTTACGCCCCGTTTGTGTTTAAAAGGACCAATAGAAACAAAAATATAAAATTTCTCAAAATTTTTATTTCGGATAATAATACAAATTAACTTAAATTATAATAATAATTGTACAAAATTTGTATACCTACATCATAACTTAGATTGATATTTGTATGTCTTGGATATCCCTCCACACAAACGGTCTATTGGAGCCACTTTACCTAACAGAGAGACCAGCGAAATATATAATATATAATAACTGATTATAAGGATTAGGTATTGGAATTGCGATCGTGAGGTTGCGGGTTCGAAACCCACCCATTGCACTACTGACGTGAACCCACTTCTAACACAGGCACTCTGGCTTAGCTGGAGAATACTAGTAATTAGAAACACAAATTGCTAGTAATATTATGAAGAAAAAAAAAAAATGTCGCAAGTTTAAAGTTAGCCAAACAGAATATAAAACAATTTTATACGTTACTAGCTGCCCGGACAGACTTCGTTCTGTCAAAAGTAACTTTTCTTTTTTTTATCTTTACTTTATCACTAAGGGGTATGAAAAATAGATAGTAGCCGATTCTCAAAACTACTAAATATGCATATAATATTTCATAAAAATCGGTCAAGCCGTTTCGGAGATGTATGGTAACTAACATTGTGACACGAGAATTTTATATATAAGAAAACGAATTATCTAAAATAACATCACATTAAATTCACATATTTTTAAAGATACAATAAGGAATAGAATTCCTTATTTAATTATTAAAATGCTTTGTAACATTTTACTTTAGCTGTATTATTCTTGTATTCTAACAAACAAATAAATAAATATGACCAGGCAAAAAATAGGTATTATTATGCAAGTTAATAGACATTTTAGGACTGCATAATATCTCAATAAAAACTAAACATTTTTAGTACCTGATAATGGATTTATCAATGTACTTAGTTGACTTCAAATAAGATATTGTTATTATAGATGCATTCTTTATTTTACTGATATATATATAAAGACTGAGAAGAGGCCCGTGCCCAGCAGTGGGACAGTTAAATACAGGGCTCATATTATTATTATTATATATTACTTTTTATTAAGCATTCTATTTTAAAGTATTCTGGCTCCGTTTAGACCAATGTGTTAAAGAAATGAATTAAAATCATTTGATATTACTTAGACCTAATACGTAGATCTAATTTTATATACATTCATTTGATATGTCAAAATTATTGCCATATAAAAATATTTTGACGTTTTTGGGACAGATTAAAAATCACCAGCGCTAGCGTTACTTATGAGCTAAATATTACAACATTTACAATATATTTTATTTATAATTATCTTACATAATAATAATTAGGTTTTGGTAACATTCATTTTCTGTACCTTAACGCCCCATATTGCATATACTTAATTATTTTCATTTTTACAAACATTACATAGCCTCACGCCTGTATCCCCAAAAAGGTGTATTACACCCAAATTTCGTTAGCTGGTTTTACGTCCCACGTAATACGAGGCGTGTTTTTGACGGGACGAATACGAACGAATACGGGAATCGAACCCGTGACAGTGATCGCCCGCATATCAGTCGCATTACTGCTGCGCCATCCAGATTAGTTCGTGAAAAAAGGTTAATAATATTCATTCTCTTTCTCTTTTAAAAAAGACAACTGCCTTAGTAATTATTCCTGTGTCCCGGGAACTTTACAAACATTCGACCAACAGATACAAAGAACACCCAGACCCCGAAAAGCCATTTGTGAATCATATTTCTTTTTGTTTCGTATAGCATTCGAACCCACCACATTCGGCGCGGCAGCAATGGTGAGGTGACTACTGAAACCACTACGCTATCCGTGCAGCCAGTCAGTCTGATCCGGGAGTAGAACCCATGATCTCATGCGTAGCAGTCGCATTTCCTACCGCCGCGCCATCCAGATAAGTCAGTGAGTAACATTTTTAATATTCGTTAAGTTACTGTTTAATTCAATTTGCAGCACAGAGACTGCACTATAGACAACAAAAATTATTTAAGCGACACCAAAATCTAAGCGATAATTGGGTGTGATACAACCCTCTTTACCCCAAAGGGGGTAAGCAAATCAGACGTGCTATATTAGTCATCATAACAACAATAAAAACATTATACAAAACTCAGTATACACATACAAAATGTCTTTGCGACGGCTAGCTAGCGTCGACAATTAGTTTTAAACGCGGCCGCTACACGTAAGCGACGCGTTTCCAATGAATTCGTTTGGTCCATGTATTATAAATAAATGAGCACTATGTAAGCTACACTAAATTGATGATCGTTTGAGTCGAGAGGTGCGGTTTCACCAGATTACTGAGAATGTCCACCAGAACACGTAGACTGCCAGGACGAAGAAAATTACTCTTGCTATCTGATGAAGATAGTATAACCTGGAAAAAGGATTAAAATATATTAATTTTCTATTAAACAGAAAATAATAATAATACTGTCCTCCAGACCGAATGTCGGTCACGGCGGCCAATCTTAACGAAGACTGGCCATCTGTGCAGCAGATATTATAGTGCACAAGTGTGTGCGCAAATACAAGTGCACTCTCTGTTCACTAAATCTTATGATCCGATGGGACGGTAATCAGACACGACTGGAGAGAGATTAGGCGTTGGACTAATGGCTTAACGTGCTTACCGAGGCACGGAGGTGTCTTACTACCGCGAACTTCTTCACTCCGGGCTTCTATTGAGTTTAATATTATTTAGCAGAAAACTCCAATATGTTTTTGTTGGCCTGACCTGGGATTCAAACCTGAGAGCTCATACAGAGCAGTCGTATTCACTACCGATGCGCCACAGAAGCAGTCAAATCAAAAAATACATAGCGATGAAATCTGCTTGTCTTTGATTTCTTAAAGATGTATGAAGTCCGCCAATCATTCTGGGCCACTGTGGTAGACTATGGCCTGACCGTTTCCATTCTGAGGAAAGTTTGTGACAAAGGCTTGCCCGTAGACAATGGACAGTGGCGGACTTATAAACAAATATCCATATAATTTTTCTGGGATTTTGGCACGTATGGAAAATTATAATTATCTTATGGATATAGAAATAAAGTCTTTTGACTGAGATGATGATAGAATATAATAGAGTCCTATGCATCAACGCATATAAAGAACAAGGGCATAAAGTCCGTTGGAAGCCAAAATAAGCCGGATTTTCTATCAATTGGAAAATTTTGTGTCATCAGCGGTAAGCCAAAGAGTACATACTTGCGAACCAAATCTCTTCAATCCGCCTTTCCGAAATTATAAAACAGAAATTATTCAAATTGTTTCCACACAACATCGTCAAAATATATACAGGAACTGATAAAAGACCATTAAAGTCTGTTCAAAATAGGACTTATAACGACCAGCGCCGCGTGCACTTAGAAGTGCATTAAGTCATGCTGACTGACGGCTTTTTAATTATCATTAGATTCAGATTAATATTTTTTTCTTTTTTTGGAGTCACTAGGAATAATTCCTGTATCGCGGGGGACTTCACAAACATTCAAACAACGGACACAAAGAATACCCAAATTCGGAGCAACTATTCATGCATCAGACAGATGTAAGTCCAGTGTAGGGATCGAATTCACAACACTCAACAGAGTGATAGTGGCGAGTGGACCAGTTAAACCACTATGACATCCGTGCAGTCAATTCTTCTTCTTTCTTGACTATTCCTTCTTTTTTGTAAGCGGAAGCGGAATATTTGTAACTGAAACCCACCTTTTCCACTTAATCCTGGCTTGAGGTAAAGTGTCATCGCTCTCCTTGAAGAGGTACCTTCGGATACCGACAAGGTATTCGCTGAAGTACGCCTCCCAGTTCATCTCACCCATGCTGAATGGGAAAATCTGGAATATCACAAACGTTCATTAGTGCCTTACATTTTGTAAACTTATATTAGTGTTGGATTTTGCCCGCGGCTTGTAGGTTTGGTTAGGTAAGTTTAGGTTAGTAACAGTACTCTTTTCTGGATGAAAAGTACCCTATATCCTATTCTGTACCGCTGATAATGTGTTTGCGAAATTTCGTGATGATCGGTTGAGTAGTTAAGGTGTGAAAGCGTAACAAACAAACTCACTTTCGCATTTATAATATTAGTTAGGATAGTCACAGAGTTATCCTAATAAAATTGTGGTCTAGTTATAATTATTTACGCTGTAACTAATCTAATCTACTAAATAAGTCGATTATCATAAATCACAAAAGGATGTTTACATAAAAATTTAATGTGCCATTTAACCGGTAATCATGTTGATTAGCGGTTAAATACGATCATTCACGATTCCTAGACAATATGGATTTAAGCCAAAGAGACGTATCTGCTGAACATAGTTGTGCAAATACGCCTTTATGGCGTAAAGCCCGCGATATGTAGTTATTAAATATTAGCTAAAGCTGCTGATAGACGTGAGCATTCACTTATAACAGAACATCGAGCCTTCGCCGTTTTTAAATTGTCGAACTGAACAACGAACAGAGCCAAACATCGCTACGACCATTTGCACCGATCATTCTAGCGATTGATGTAATTTCAAAGAAAATTTACTGTCCTTTCGCTAAAATGCTAGCTAAAACGCTCCCGTTTATTTTGCTGTAATGTAACTCGAGACCTCTGCGTGGCAGTACAACGATTGCCCACCAGGCTATCGCTGCGATATGTACTAGTCAATGCTTGTCAGAAAATATTCATCACGAAGATGTCAGTCTTGACGGTCGCGTGTGCTGCATTGGTACTTGATAGAATGGCTGGCTCGGCAAAAAGCTCGAAGCAAAACTGTCCTTTTGTTGCAATGCTTGCTCGAACACTCGCTAGAATGCTCGCTAAAATGTTCCAGTTTATTTTGCTGTTATGTAACATTCGCTAGAATGCTTATTACAAGTGAATGCTCTAGCTTATCAGCACCTTAACAGAAAATCCGATAAGCTCTTCACATACCTTCTTATCGTCGTCTGAAGTATTATCCCAGAGCTCTTGTGTTCTCACATTGCAGAAGCTGATCTCCCTCGTGCAGAAGTAAGACAGCACGGAAGAGAACTTGTGGATCTTTCTGTATACTTTTAACATCCTGAGGAGAATTGGTGTGGTTAGTTACTAATAACTACTAATGAACTACTTAACTACTACTATTACAATTTTTTTATATTTTGTAACTTGAGTGCATAAAAGGTGGAAAGGGGAAGGCATGAGAGCCAACCCCACCCTAGAATTGACACTCCAGAATTTCCATTAAATATTCTAAGGTATATAGACAAGGTTGCTTAGCAGATTTGCGTTAAGAGATCAGAAAAGCTGGTCTTCCCCGTACTATTGCTTTAGTATTGCATTAACAATGCTAAGAAAATAATACTTACCACCAGGTTGTGGCTTATCTATAGGACGCCGAATTATAAGCGAACAAATAAAAATACTGGTTCTAAGGGTGGGAGTACCGAAAACTTTAGCAAGATGTCTTTCTATAGCGATTTATCTCCACGTAAAATTCTATTAATCATAAAAACGCAAGATAAGGGTTTTATATTGATCAACATTATTACACGGTACGCAATGGATTGCTACCAATAAAACGCACCGCTGAGTCATAAATAACGCGCGCGTAAACAGCTGATTTGTTTAAATGACAACTATTTAATTACATTGCTGTATTGTACTAAAATGTGATATTCTTTGTTTTTATTTAATACAATGTATGGTTTATGCATTATGTTATGAATCATAGACAGAAAATTTAAAATAGCAAAAATAAATTGAGACTTTTTTTTTTGATAATTCCAACGAATTTTAGGTCAAAATATTGGTCTGCATCGACTACATGTTTTAGTTTTCGGTACGCTGTACCTTACACCCAGTACAGAGCAGCGATAGCTCAGTGGGGAGACCAACAGACTGCAATGCAGAGGATCTCGGGTTCGAACCCATGTCGCGCCCCTCTGACTTTCGGAAGCTATATGACTTTTCGAAATTATGTGCGTATTGATTGACAATTATCGCCTGCTCCGTGCCTCGGAGAGCACGTTAAGCCGTCGGTCCCGGCTGCCATGAACATCTATGGCAGTCGTTATTGGGAGAGTATCGACACAAAAGATCCCACTGGGTCGAAGTGTCGCCGGTCTGCACTGACTGGCACCCACACAAGATACATACACCCAGTATATAAACCGGTGAATTATGGTCTACTCACTTTGGCTTCTTTCCTAGACATACGGCGAGACCGTCTACTAGCGCAGCGGGTACTAGATGTAGGAAGAATATGTAGATCCTGTTCAGTATCGCTGAATTCGTGAGGGTGAGTGTGATAAACCTGAAACCGAGGATTATGGACATTACAGCTTTTCCTCCTAACGTGACATTGAACTATTTCACGGGATCATTGAAGAAGAACTCTACAGAACATCGCAGCCAAGACTTGTATTTTGAAGAGTGCAGGATTTTCACAGCTTCTTAAAAAGGGGCTAGGTCTGCAGCAGTAAGACAGCTATACCTGGGGTTTGCAAGCAAGGGCTATGGAAAATCGGTTATAACCACATAGGTCGTCTTTAATAGTTTGTAATATACGAGTATGTATAAAGAAAATGTGAACGCAGCACACTGGGATTAAGAATGAAGAACCATGGTTTGTTTTCTTTTTAGTGTTTTACACGAATAACTGTTTATAAGACTTTGTTTTTACTGCACGGATGGCGTAATAGCGTAATAATAGTGGTCACCTCGCCGCTGCCATTGCGCCGAGTGTTGTGGGTTCGAATCTCACAAGGGACAAAAAATTGTGTGATCCACGAATGGTTGTGCCAAGTGTTCTTTGTGTGTATTATTTGAATGTTTGTAAAGTTCTCTGCGACATACGAATCATTCCTAGGGCGGGAGTTGTCTTTTTAATAATAATAACGAATAATAATACCACGTGGATAAAGTGGATATATTGACAAGAATAGAAAAGTGTATGTTAAGCTGGTTTTGGCATGTAGAAAGAATGGACGAGGAAAGACTGACTAAGAAAGTTTATAAGGCTAGTGTGAATGGAACAGTCGCAAGAGGCAGACCTAGGCGAACGTTTCTTGATCAGATCGGAGGCGTTCTGGACAAAGGCCAGGTTAAGAGAACCTTGAACCGACGGGCGTTTATGAGGAATGTGATGAAAGTGAATGAAGCCAGAGAAGTGTGTCAGGATCGTAGCAAATGGAAATCCGTAGTCTCTGCCTACCCCTCTAGGAAACAGGCATGAATCTATGTATGTAATACTACGTAAAATGTTAACAGAAATTTGATAAATGTTATATTAAGGTTTATCATTAATATCTTTGAGGCTTACAGTCCAAATAGTTACGTTTCATCTAAAACAATTATCTTGTTTAGTTATTTTGGTAAACTAATTACGTAACTAATTTAACTATTTAATTTTTAGACAGTCAACGGTTGACGCGTTAAATAGCGATTAACTTTTACTATTTTACACAAATAACTATTTTAAAGAAGCAGCGATAGCTCAGTGGGGAGACCAACAGACTGCAATGCAGAGGGTCTCGGGTTCGAACCCACGTCGCGTACCTCTGACTTTAGAAGTTATATGACTTTTCGAAATTATGTGCGTATTGATTGACAATTATCGCCTGCTCCGTGCCTCGGAGAGCACGTTAAGCCGTCGGTCCCGGCTGCCATGAACATCTATGGCAGTCGTTTTTGGGAAAGTCAGTACCCTCTAATATCCTGACACTGGTCTAGCTTTAGGGTATCGTTAGCCTTCGGGTTGCGGAGGTCAGGTGGCAGCCGCTCTGTGTAAAAACTGATATCCAGTCAAATCCGGTTAGACTAGAAAAGCCGACCACAAGTGACTTGGGAATAATAAAGGCTAGGGAGAAGAAGAAGACCTATTTTAAAGGACTTTTCGTTTTTACTGACTTCGTGGATATATCAGGTCAAACTACCGCTGTTTGTTGGCCAAATAAACTTTGGCTAAATGATGGTACTTACCATACGGCGTCAGAGAAGGGGTAATGGTGGATCCTTTTCATGTTCTGTGCTAAGAAGTCTCCCCATGTGATTCTGTTCTCTACTGAACTCACGTAGTTAAATATTGGCGGTTCCAAAGGTGGTGAACTGAGGATAAAGAAGATAAAAATGATTACTTATAACTTTATAATATAATATTCTATAATAATATTCTATCACATACACACAACACCATCTAGCTCAAACTAAGCAGAGCTTGTACTATGGGTACTAGACAATTGATAAACATACAAATATACTTATTTGTAAATACCTATTATACATAGAAACACCCTGACCAAGACAAACTTCCATGTTCATGCACACAAATGTTTGACTTGTGCGGGAATCGAACCCACGACCTCAGGCGTAGCAGAAGGTTATACTAACCACTACGCCATCGTTTTCTATTTGTCACACAGGTCTATGCCTGACTGGAAGTAGGTATGACAAAACGTAATTTTGAGAAGAAATTCTGTCAATTGTCAAGAAATTGTCAAAAGCAGCACGTAGTGTGGAACAGAGTCCTGTAAATGGCAATATGAATCTAATGCACCTTTGCCTACATCTGACTATGTACATAGAAATAGATCAAACAGTCCATTTATTTTTCTCTTTAAATGTAGCTATTTGAGTTACAAATTCTTCTAAATTCCTACAGCTAAGATTTATGCTTCTATTACGAGTTGATGTAGATCAGAAATGTTAGGAATGGCATTCGAACACGAAACCTCTGGATCTTAATTCCACTACCTTTTTTTTGTTATACAACTGTGGTGGCAAACAAGCATACGGCCCACCTGATAGTAAGTGGTTACCGTAGCCTTTGGACGCCTGCAACACCAGAGGCATCACTTGCGCGTTGCTGACCCTTTAGGAAAGGAAGTGGGAAGGAGAAGGAGCGGGAAGGGGAAAGGGGATGATTGGGCTTCCGGCACTTTCACTCACCGAACGAAACACAACAGTTGGAATACTGCTATTTCACGTTGATATTCTGTGAGAGGGTAGAGGGTAGGGTAGGTTCTGCCCCGGTCGATCCGGCCCATTTATGCTGAAATCAGCGGGGCTCTACTACTTGATAAAACCTCATCTATTATCCTTTTATATTGTAAGCAATATTTGTCATTTATGATAAACGTTAGCAGTTTTTCTTTGTGCAATGCCGCTTCGTTGTTTTTTACGTGGGATATTATATTGACGAATACCCCTCCTAGGTTCGGAGGGGTTATGAGGACTAAATTAATCTTCATTTATGACGACATCCCGGTAATACTGACTATAACTACGGGTGTTCCTCGACATAACCTGAGTCAGTGAGGCCGCTTGATCACATTTGCATGCAATCGAGACCCCGCCGAATGCAATTCCGCTACCTAACCTTTTGTATTGGCAATAACTTTTGTCAGAGATGGTAAAGTTACCAGTTTTGAGATCCTTACCTTTGCTTATAAGAATGATGTACATTACAGGCGGCTACCATCAGGCAGTTGACCACGGAGTCCACTGGCACAATATCCGCAGACACTAGCTGGTCACACTGAATTGTCCGTAGAATGCCGGTAGCTGTCAAATATAAAGGAGATGATTTAATTTTTGAGAAACGACTCTTTGTATAATTTTACTCGACTGAACGCTGTCTCCCAAAAATATAAATAAGCTCTCGCTTAGTTTGGGAATCAGTTACTTATTATGTTTATACTATGTTCATCTGTTTTTCTCTTCAATAATTTTCGCCTGTATATATTTTAGTGACAAATAATGATTTATTTTATTTTAATTTTATAACAAGCGTTAAAGTTTCAGTTCCCTCTAAATTTATATTAATTGTTGTTAAAATTCTATACTTCGACAAAAAATCACTTTGAGGTACCGATAAGATATTATCACAGAAAATTTCTAAAGGTGCTGATAGACTTGAGCATTCACTTGTAACAGAACATCGAGCCTTCGCCGTTTTTAAATTGTCGAACTGAGCAACGAACAGAGCCAAACATAGAGCCAAATATCGCTACGAACAAGTCGATGCTCGTCAAAAAAATATTCTTTATGAAGATAGAGGGACGGGCGCGGCGGCGGCGAAACAATGACAGAATGGCACGGCTTGGCGAAAAGCTCGAAGCAAATTTACTGTCCTTTCGCTAGAATGCTCGTTATAACACTCTCTAGAATGCTCGCTAAAACGCGCCCGTTTATTTTTCTGTAATGTAACATTCGTTAGAATGTCATTACAAGTGAATGCTCCAGTATATCAGAACCATAATGAATCCCATAATATTTAGTTGTAGTTTGAAATAAGACAATGTAATACAAAATGGTATTTTCGTTGTCGCGTTTAATTGATTATTAATTTATTCGATATCACTGTTTAGTATTCGAATCGTAATAAAATATTCGATGATCGAGAGCTTATTCTTTTTAGTGATCTGTGAACCTGTTTCAATTTGAGTCGTAATTTTCCTATTGTATATTGTAATTGCATATTTTACAATCAATCAAATATTAACTTACAATAAATATTATCGAATACCTAGGCAAGTACAATTAATTTGTAGGTTCAAATTACTTGAAAATTAGATTAATTCAATTCAAAATTCACTATAATCGCACATAGCTAATGCAAGGCTATGAACTAAGTACGTTAACACTAGCGTATTAAGGTACCTACCCTGTCATACGTAACAATAATAAATTGACTATTACCTACTATGGTCAATTTATTATTGTTATATATTAACTATATTATTATGGCAAGAGTAAATCTCAATTTATAGTATCATTTATTTATTAGGTGTACCAACATTTGTGTTACTTTGACGTTCATAAGTGTTACTTTGTGACTTAAATAAATGAAATCATCATTTTAAACTGATTGGATGATTACTCACCACTGCCAACAGCGACACCTGTCGGTCCATACATATTATCTAGCCAGCCTTTTAGAGGTTCTTTCGCTGTTGATATCACTGAAACACAAACGAATTACGTTGTAAAAACAATTTGTAAGTAGTGTTTAATCACCCTGCCAAACAGGAACATTATTTATTTATTTATCAATAATATAAGGTTACAATATTTTTTACAAAAAAACGCTTATGAAAGATGTAATATTTCTTGTTTCAAATCATAAATATGAATTAAACCTTGCAATCAATTCAGATAACGTTTTCACAAATAAATATATCTATTTATTTTTAATTACTAGTATCTAGTTAACCCCTCCAGCTAAGCTATAATACTTGTGATATGAGTGGGTTCACGTCGGTAGTACAATGGGATTCGAACCCGCGATCTCTTCATCGCAAGTCCAATACCATAACTTGCCTTTTAAATCCTATTTGCTCTTGTGTGTAAAATAATTTACAAAATCAACTACACACAACTACCGTATTATTGTAAAAATATATAACTTAGCTCCTGTATACTGTAAGTGTCCTTAAACTCTGCTTATGACATTGCGGTGGTACTTACCGATGGCAGGTCTGAATATACCTAAGGGCATGCCGCCCGCGTTCACTCGTAGCTCCTTCTCTGCCAGTGCTTTTGTGAATGTGTATGTATTAGGCCATGGACCTAATACACTACAAAACAAAAAAAAATATTATTATATGGTATTTATGATTACTGCTCCGCTCCCGTGGCTTGTAGCGTGATATTATATAGCCTACGTTACTTCTGGATACTAAAGCGATTTACTTTTCCACGGTGAAAGTATTATTAAAATCGGTCCTATAGCTTTCGAGTTTAGTACTTTTATAGAAATGAAATATAGCATATCTTACTCGGTGATAATAAAGCTTTCTAATGTCGAAAAAATTTTGAAATCTGTTGTGTAGTTTTGTCTTAAATTGTTATAATAATAATAATAATAATAAGTTTATTTCATATCATATTTGGTTTACATTGCTTGTCGAGGAGTCTCCATTTAAGCATAGAAAATGCCTGTAGTTGAAGGCTCCGCTCTTCCCTACTTTATAGTTTTGAGCAATATACAATATTATATGAAAAATAGAAAATAAAAACTAAAAAACTAAAAAAGAAAATATGATCAATTGTGTGTGTGTGTGTGTGCGCGCGCGTGTGCGCGCGTGTATATGTGTGTGAGTGTGTGTATGTGTGTATGAGTGTGTATATGTGTGATATATATATATATATATATATAGTTTGGGTGAATGTGCAGAATAAGCGAGTACAACATTAAATAAGATTAATTATTAATTCACACATTGCAGGAGTGCCTCTGTATCATTATAGTTTAAGTTATGTAGCCATGTTATTAGCATATTTTTACATTCATATTGTTTTTTATCATAAATATATATTAGTTTATTAATTTTATTGTATAAAAATACTGAACGTTTTTTATATTGTCTGCTAGCAAATTCTGTTTTAGTTTTAGGAACATTTAGTATGCGGTGCTTATTTCTTTTCTTTAAGATTTTAGAAACATACGTTGTTTCTTTATGCGTTTTTAGAATGACAAGAAGAATATACAGCTTCCTAACAGACAGCAGATTACATAAGTCATAGAGCTTGTCAGTGGGAAATATTCTTTTTTTAAAGTACATCACTTTAAGTATTGCCCTTTGAGCGCGTTCTAAGTCTAGAAATCTAGATTTTGCTGCTCCACCCCATACAGTGATACAATACACTAGAACAGATTGGACCAAGGATACATAAATTTCGTTTAAAAGATTTCTTTGCTTCTCATTACTTTTGTTAACTTTTATCCTTTTTGGTATAAACAAACAAACATTTATTGATATAGGCAAATAAAAGTATATACCAACATATAAAAATACTAATCCCTTCTCCCTTAGCCTTTATTATTCCCAAGTCACTTGGGATCGGCTTTTCTAGTCTAACCGGATTTGACTGGATATCAGTTTTTACACGGAGCGGCTGCCACCTGACCTCTGCAACCCGAAGGCTAACGATACCCTTATGCTAGATCAGTGTCAGGATATTAGAGGGTACTGACTTTCCCAATAACGACTGCCATAGATGTTCATGGCAGCTGGGACCGACGGCTTAACTTGCTCTCCGAGGCACGGCGCAGGCGAAAATTGTCAATCAATACGCACATAATTTCGAAAAGTCATATAACTTCCGAAAGTCAGAGGTGCGCGACGTGGGTTCGAACCCGAGACCCTCTGCCTTGCAGTCTGTTGGTCTCCTCACTGAGCTGTCGCTGTTATTGTGTATATAAAAATACTAATCATAGACATTTATTTTATGCTAGCTGTCTCCGGTGTCACCCAGGTTTATGATTACTGCTCAGCTCCTGTAGTTCGTAGCGTGACGTTTATAGACTATAGCCTTCTTCAAAATATGGGCTATCAAATGAGAATTATACTAGTATAGATAATATTGTATTAAGTTTACGAATTGTTATTCATTGAAATTAAATTACTTTGTATGGATTTTATCGCGTTGTTTATTATGACTGCGCCGAGCGTGAGACAGATAATGACAGAGCTTGTGCGGCGCATATTCAAATCGGCGCGCGGCCGCCATAGTCAAATTGTATGGAGGATTTGAAGTGCTTTTTTGATAAATATGTATCTTTATTATCAACCAATAACTTAAATATTTGGGATGGACAAATTGTAATATAACTATTTATGTTTCGTTTAAGCTGTAAAATAGGATAGATTTCTACTGTTATAATCTAAAAATCACGTAATACGAGCCTACGTTTTTGTACTTTTCGTGGAAATTTACGTAATTTTGTAGGCGAAAATATTAATTATTTAAGTTTTTTACACGGAGTAATTGTAAACACATTCATTGTTATGGTAAATGTAAATTTTAGATTTGTATTAAACAAAAAGTGTTGATTTTATTCACTCAACTGTGACCGCCTGTTTTGGCACATTTCGCTCGGCGCAGTCTTAACACTTTTATTAATTTTGAATATATATAATGTATATAATTTTGAAAATATTACACTACTTCTGAACCTTCACTACAATTTTAGCTATTTAAAATTATGAAAACTAACTATTTATATATATATAAATTTACACTGTCACCAACGTTTCGGGTGCTTTTTAGCAGCCATGTTCACGGGGAGACTCACCGTGAAGTTTAAAATGGCAGTAATGGTTTATTAGCGGTATAATTAAAAAGATCATCTCAAAAAAGACATGAATTAATTACATTAAAGTTTTCGACTTTGAACGAATAATCAATAATGGTCAAACGCGCTATTGTGGTGTAGTGTCCATACTGAGAAGACATCGACAGAACGATAGTGTACAATTTTCAATATGAGTGAGTGTTTTAACAGGTTCCTTGTCCGATGAATCACATATGATACATAACAATAGATCTTTTATTGTGTCTATCACGGGATAGCGAAAGGGTTAAAACTATATTTATAATTCAGATGTCATGTTGGCATTGTTCTTAACGATCCAAAAAGGTGACCGTATTTAAAAGTAGTAGGGCGTGTCTATGATTTAAATCCATATATAAATAATTCTACACTAATAGTACATACAAAGAAAAAGATTTGTTTTCGCGTCTATGATTAAAATCTTTGATAAAATCAAATACTTACGTGGGCAATATATCATTGATTTCATTGTCCGATAGTTTGTCAATCATTTGGTGTAATTCTTCGCAGTTTGCCTCGCACGGGTAAAATCTTTCTTCAATCTTCTGCAGATGAGAATTGGAGTATGCGGTCGATATGTGCATTAGTACCTGGAACATCCAAAATTAGACATAATTTAATATGTGGAAGAAGATATGACGGCACGGATGGCGTAGTGGTGTATGTGGTCTTACCATTGCCACTACAGAAAATAAATCTTTGACGTTTCTCTAGAAAACAAGTGAGAAACGGCCATGAATTGCCGTAAATATTAGAGTTCGAAAAAATTGTATCACGTGACCTGGAGTCACGGTCAGAGGTTAATGGTCATTGTCATTTGTGTATGTCATGTCATGCCATGTCATGGGGTAAATCGACTATGCTGAGTCGAATGGCGCTGACCGTGAGTCCCTTGCTCTTACGGTTCTTGAGTTGAAAGATGGTATCACGTGACCTTGAGGACGGAGGTCAAAGGTCATAGTCATTTCGGGGTAAATCAACTATGTTGAGTCGAATGGCGCTGACCGCGAGTCCCTAGCTCTTACGGTTTTTGAGTTGAAAGATGGTATCACGTGACTTTGAGGTCAGAGCTCAAAGGTCATAGTCATTTCGGAGGTATATCGATTATGCTGAGTCAAATGGCGTTAACCGCGTCTCTAGCTCTTACGGTTCTTGAGTTGACAGTTGTTTAGCAGACAAACGGACGGACGGACGGACGGACAAAACTGTTGTATAAGAGATTTTCGAACTCTTAAAAAGTGAAACATGTTTGTACCTACATGTTGTGGAGTTTGCAGAAGTATTGTGCTATATGCTGTGTAATATTAAAGAAACGCCAATTACGCAAAAGTCGTCGTAAGCCTTCTTATAACTATTCATACAATGATCTGGGGCCCAAGTCTGCTATTACAATAGTGTCAGAATGGTCTATCATTGATTTCATAATTGTTGATTTTGACAAGTTTGGTAATCTACTAATATAATGGCGTCATTATGACTTTCCGATGGTCAACCACTGACCCTCCATTGAAAAAATGGCATAGAATGGTAATCTCATACATAATGACAAATGAATGACATTTTGACAGTTCCTTTGATCAAATTGCTTTTAACACTAATAAATAATGTGTAAAAATATATATAAACGAAATCTGGCATGAATAAATGTTCAAAAGTAGTAGTTTTTCCAAAAACACTTCTACTAACGGGTTTTATAATAATGGCAAAACAACATGTCATTCTACCACAATCCTATTACGAGACCATTGACCGACCAATGATCGACCATTATGAATTTAGCAGATTACGAACTTTTAACAAAATGACAATGGAATTGCAATTACGTCGTGTCGGAATGACGAATTTATATAAATAGCTGACTTAGGCCCCAGGTTCACTGCCGCAGTGATATATTTATGCGTAATTTGGGTGAATTGGCAAAGGTTATGTTATATGTTGTAACTTGTAACATATTGCGATTATGAATTAAATAAATAATCGTTTTAAACTTGGTTTTAAATATGTTAGTATAGGCAGGTACTGTAGCTATGTAAGCGATTGTTCTAATATGTTAATCTTGTGTTTTCAATATATTTATATAATATTAGTTTTTATGTGTATAATAGTTATATGCGTGTGTATGAGTAGTTTTATGTTCATATTTATAATAAGGTGATAAAATATGTGCGCATTATCGAATTGGGTGTACCTGTAAGGATAGTTGCATGATGTAAATAAATAAAATACAAAAGAAGTGTCAGTCAGCTCTTCTGCACACAGTGTGACCAAAAATGTGTGTTTTTAAGACCATATTTGGTTTTGCTAGTCATCATAGAGCTCACAAAAGACACGATAATTAGTCCGGGTTGCTGTCATCGGAAACGGTGAAGAGGATTGTAATACTAAATTTTGTGAATTGTGACCGGTGTCCAATACAAATATGTTTTTTATTTTATTTATTATGATTTTGTCGATTCGATCTGTAGGATAAATCTATACTAATATTATAAAGCTGAAGAGTGTTTGTTTGAACGCGCTAATCTCAGGAACTACTGGTCCGAATTGCAAAATTCTTTTAATATTGGATAACCCATTTATCGAGGAAGGATTTAGGCTACATAACATCACGCTAAGATTACAACGGGGAAAATTCCCTTATATGAAGCAGACGAAGTTGCGCGGATCAGCTAGTGTATAATATGTATGTATTTACAAAAAAATATATATTTGTATATTTATCCGTTGTCTAGTACCCATAGTACAAGCTCTGCTTAGTTCGGGCTAGATGGTGTTGTGTGTATGTGATAGAATATTATTATTATTTTGTGGGACACATAACCATAATTGTCAAAATGTGATCGTAGATAAATGATGAAAGTGAATGAAGCCAGAGAAGTGTGTCAGGATAGTAGCAAATGGAAATCCGTAGTCTCTGCCTACTCCTCTGGGAAACAGGCGTGATTCATGTATGTACAGCCTTGGCCAAAAGTATTAGGCACCCTATAAATTACTGCATATTTCAGGCTTAGAGAGAAATAAAACTAATTATAATGATTAAAGTACTTTATTTCCATTAGAATATTGTAAAAACATCAATATTTTGTTGGGCCACCCTTTGATTTTATGACAGCAGCAACTCTGTGGGGCATACTACGTACAAGTTTCGCACATTCCTCTGGAGAAATTGCATCCCATTCTTGCACTAACGCGTTTTTTAAAGCAGTTTTTGATGTTATCGAGTGCTCTTTTATTTTTCTCTTCAAAATACTCCACGAATGTTCAATAGGATTTAGATCCGGGGACTGGGCAGGCCAATCTAACAGATCAATACAATTTTCAGTAAACCAGCGCATCGTAGTAGCTGACTTGTGACACGGAGCATTGTCTTGTTGGAATTTCACACCATTTAAGTTAGTGTCACCAAAAATACACGAAAGCGAAGGTACGAGAGCAGTTTCCAGTACATTAATGTATTTTTCACTGTTCATGCGACCTTCGCAAACAAACATTTTGCCGACTCCATCCGCAGCCATGCAACCCCAAATCATTACACTGCCTCCGCCGTGTTTTATGGTTGGTACTACGCAATCTGGGTGATATTCTTCGCCTTTGCGTCGCCTCACAAACGTCACACCTGGTGTTCCAAATACCTGTAGATTCCAAAAAAAAGCACACATTACAAAATTTTATAACATTTGAGTTTGAAGACAAACACAACAATGATCGTTGTAATTGTGGTATAGACTTCACTAAAAAAACTTACCTCAAAGTTTGATTCGTCAGACCACAGCACATTAGACCAATCCTCTTCTGTGAAATGTTGGTGTCTCAGAGCCCAATCAAGTCGTTTTCTTTTATTGTCTGCTGATAGCCACGGCTTCTTCCTAGCTTTGCAACCTTTTAAGCCGGCTTCTACTAGCCTTCGTCTTGCAGTTCGTGCGCTTATGGGATGTCCAGTCTCTTCAGTTAAAGCCACAGCAAGCTCCGAAGAAGTTTTTTTTCTATCTTTCACAGACTCTCGGATAAGTTTTCTGTCCTGACGGCTAGTAGTCACGCGTTTTCTGCCTGTTCTTGGTTTATTTGCATGAGAGCCAGTCTCAACAAAACGTTTGATAGCAGATTGAACGGCGCATCGCGAACATTTCACCAACTTCGCGATTTCTTTTTGAGTCTTGCCTTTCTCATGTAAAAGTTGAATTTTTACACGATTTTCAATACTAATTTCGTTTCGTTTTGGCATTTTCAAATAAATTTCTTCTCAATTAATTCACAAAACCACAAATGCACTGTCTTTACACTAAGACTTCCAAATGGTAACTGACGAAACATTAAAAATAAATTTTGGAAAAAATAAAATTTTATTATGGACGCACCAGATGTTTTACGACTGCTTAAAAAATGCCGCCTATAGTCTTAAATAGTGTTTTATGACACCGGTATCGCAGTTCTATAGAATATTGTTTAATTGTTCAAATAGCACAGGTGTGTGATAACTATATTGGGGGTGCCTAATACTTTTGGCCAAGGCTGTATGTATGACCGTAATACGCCTCTACGTACCCAGGAATAGACGTGAGATTGTGTATAGAGCATTATTTTTACTTTTCTTAATTAGTAAACTAACAAGTCATTATAAAATCATTCAGTTGCTGCTATCTAATTAAATTTATTCTCTAATATATAGAGACTAGCTGACCCGCGCAACTTCGTCTGCTTTTTAGAGAATTTTCCCCGTTTTGCAACATTTTTCATTGATGGTCCGCTCCTAATGGCCGTAGCGTGATGTTTAGCCTTCCTCAATAAATGGGCTATCCAACACTAATTTTTCAATTCGCACCAGTAGCTTCTGAGATTAGCGCGTTCGAACAAACAAACAAATTCTTTAGCTTTATAATATTAGTATAAATGACAAAACAAAAAAAACAATACTTAGAGATGGGTTAGGTACCAGTCCGCCATATTTGTTTACTAAATAAGTCGAGTAAGAAAAATAGACCATGGCGTGTATTCAAGAAACGAGTTCAACTGCACGGATGGCGTAGTGGTTTAAGTAGTTTAACTGCCACTGAGCTAACGGTTTCGAATCCCGCCCGGGACAAAAATTTGTGTGACCCACAAATAGTTGTTCCGAATCTGAATCTTCTTTGTGTCCGTAGTTTGATTGTTTGTAAAGTTCCCCGCGACACAGGAATTACTCCTAGAGCTGGAGTTGTCTTCTTAAAAAAAGCGACCCGTTTCTTGGATATAGAAACTGCGTCTATATGAGTATACGTAGACATTAAACACCTATGTATGTTATACGCAGTTAGTTTTAGGACTATTTATGTCATGACACTTACATCAAGTTTCTTCATATCCCTGGCTAGCCGGAGTAGGTGCAGTGGTGCTCTAACATTAGTCATAAGCGCTGCCCGGAGGTGCTCGTCGAACTTCACCGTAGCTGCTGAGTGGAAGATTATGTTCACCTGAAATACATTAAGGAGAAGAGAGTAAGAAACCAGGTCACTGCGGTATCACCCACGTTTATGGCAACTGCTCCGCGCCCGAGACTCGTGCCGTGATGTTATACAGCCTATTCGCTTTCACCCACGGCTTCGCTCGCCTAAATATAGGTTAGCTTAGATTAGTAACAGTACTTATTTTTGAATAAAAGACTAAGGGTAAGAATAAGGTACACACAGCGACACATCAACCTAAACTGTTTGGCCTTTGAACTATTAGAAGTTGAACGCTGCGAATCGTATGAGAGAGTGCGTTATATTTTTGTTATTTTGTCTCATTCACGCTGAACGGGACGCGACGCTCTATCCTTACCATTACATCGACACCACTATGCACAGTCCCTTTCCGACAATTCTCTATTTTGTATGTAGCGTAGTTATGCGTATATAGGGTGTCTAACTTGATGTGTACCCGTATGTACCTCATGTCCGTTTCGGTTGCCTTGATAACGTGTGTAGGAAATTTTTTAATGATTGATCGAGTTGTTTAGGCTTGAAAGTGTAATAAACTAACAAAAAAGCAAACTTGCACTTGCATATATAGTATTAGTTAGGATGTTACTTCTGGATAAAGGAGCTTTATAATGGTGAAATAATTATTAAAATTGATTTAGTAATTTTAAGTTTACCCAATACTAGCTGTACCGCGTTTCATTCACATTTATGATTACTGCTCCGCTCCTGTAGCTCATAGCGTAATGTTATATAGCCTATGTTACTTCTGGATAAAGTAGCTGTCTAATGGTGAAAGAATTATTAAATCGGTTCGGTAGTTTTTACATAACTTTTTATACATTAATTTTTTTCTCTTTGTAATATTTGTGTAGATACTGTTGTGTAAGACTTTAGGGATTGTCCCACCATCTCCAAATAGCATTTATCTATAAGATAAGAGTCTCGCTCTCTTGTAAGGTTAAAGTCTTCTTTAAGAGAGACACCATGCGATTTATCTTTCGGATAACTTTTACTTGACAGTGGTGAAACTAGCCGTAAGGATAACTAGCAACAGATTAATTTAAATATCCAGAGGTATTTGTCCAGCAATGGGAGACAGTGATGGGCTAACTCAGAAGCTACCCACAGTTATAAATCGTTTTACAGTAAGGTGGACAAACAATTGTGCGAGACACAAATGGTTGTTCCGAGCTTGGGTCCTTTGTGTCCGTTGTTTGAATATTTGTAATGTCTTATTGTCTTTGAAATTGAACAACTTTACAAACATTTTGTCGCGGTCTATCATTAAAATTCAACAACTCGTTTCTTAATATATGAACCAGATCTTCCCCCGATATTTCGACCTGAGTCTACTAAACAAGAATGTCTTCGTGAGAATTAGTCCCCTGGTCTGTCAGACTTACCTTTTCAGTGAGCATCTGTCGGTCTGTGAGGGTGAGACCAAGCCCAGCGGCCTCGCAGTCCGCTGGGACTACCACCACCTTGTGACGGAACTTCGGGACCTCTTCCTTTAGGCGGCTGAATACCTGGAATTAATAGCATATGTATATGTCAATATGTTAACAAGTTTGCACGACATTAAACCTGTTAAAAGAATGCCAGATATAATTGAAAACTATTGTGTGTGCCGGCGATATGCCACTAAGACTCAAAAGCAGTGTCGTAGCTTGCCTTAGACGGGCCCTGTATGAAAATGTGTTGAAGGGCCCAAAGGAAAAAGATTGTGGATGTCTTGACTAGGAATTTTTGCTTACACACTTTCGGGGCCCCTGCAGCCCGGGGGCCCCGTATCATTGATGCGGCTGATACGGCGCACTGTGGGCTGAAAATCGACCTCCATAGACATAGAAATGAAAGTTGCTAGATGTTCGTTTTGTTGACAGATATGGCTTCTATTAGCTATTATACACATAACAATGTCGTCTGAGCTAACTCCGCACAGAAATGAATTTATTATAAGGTTTTTTCGAAAAAAATGTATGGAGCTAGCATAAAAAATCTGAATATCTCTGAACTTGTAAGGAAAACCGTAATATCCTCAGAGATGGTTATAGGACTAATTATTTGTGATTTTTTGACATACTTCATATAACGGTACCTGCTGCAGAATTTTTTTTAAAAATCATCTAATTTTTAATTAATTTTTTTTAACATTAAACGATTTGTTTTATTGTAAAAGTAAAGAAACAACACGTTATATGCATATAATACTAAATCTTCGCCAGTTATTTGTTAAAATATCAAGAAAATTATTTTTGCCTTACATAGTATATATGTTTTAAAACAGTTAATTGGATACCATTACTAAACTTTGCATACAGGTAAACTACTGAATAATAAATTAGCCTTCTAATGAGTTCTGAATAAGAGATTAAGTGATTTGCAATATCGCACAATGGTAACTACGGATTACACTAATTAAATTTTTACAGGTAAGTACATAAGTAAACTAATTAGTTAATTAGATATGTTACGAGTTCTAAGAAATATTTTCCTCATAACTAAATGACATCACTCTCACACACACACACACACACACATACACACACACACACACACTCACACACACAAACACACACACAGACACACCCGTGCACACACACATGCACCTATGCACACACGCTCACACACATTATCAAACAAAACATTCACAGAAAACATCATGTATGTTCAAATTTTATAAAGAAATGCGATTACTTAAAGATTATTGTATTAATTTACGCACGAATACGCAATATAAATATCGATAACCAATAGGGGATATTGGCACTGTAACTCCTAAACACAGGCTACCCAGTAGCCTTTCTAGGATAACAGTACTCCACCCAGTTTTATTGTAGACTACATTATATTGTGGAATAAACAATTTATTGTTATGATATGATACAAATAATATCCTTGTAACAAATACTATGTAAGCTACAATCTCATTTCATAAATAAAGTTTATTATTATTATTATTATTTTCGACAACTGTCTAATTATTTTATTATTATGTCTAAATGAAGGTATTTTTTTAAATCATTAAATTCTACTAATGTCAAAGTAAAGATCAATTGATAAGTTAGTTATTTTATTAACGCTAATAATAGGCATTAAATAAAAAGAAAAATAAATTAAAAAGGTATTTTTTAATAGTTGATAAAATTTATATAAAACAAAACATAGGTACAAAAGTATGCAAAAATATAAATAGGTACAAGAATAGTAATATAAAATATTTAAAAATAAATCAATTGCAAAACATAGTTACGTACCAAAGCTAAATAACGAAAGATCATGAAAAATTACATTGAATAGAATTATAATTGAAAGTTTCTAGTTTTCCTTATCACTCTCGTCGATTTCTGAATCAGAATCTAGATTGCCTACAATCTCAAAGTCAGTTTCTTGAAACTGAATTAAATTGAGGGTTTCAGGAAATAAATCCTTCTTTTTCTTGGCATCTAACTTGGGCCTTTGTACATTTATAAAAGGATCCGAAGAAACAACTAACATATTAAGGATATCATGATTCGAATCTTGCCTGCTCTTTTTCTGCGAATGATGTGCCCGAAACCTCCTAAAATCTTTATTGCGAGACTCGGATGCTTCTTCCGAGAGACTTCCTATGGGTACAACATCATTCTTCTCGATTATGTCTGCCCCGTGTATAAGTAATTTGTGGACGGTTGATGACATATAGTACCAGTCATATAATTCCACGTACCTCTCTGCTGTTTTGAAGGCATAATCTTTAAATTTAATTATATCTACTTTTTCCCCGGAAGTTATTGCCTGTAAAATCACAGCAAATCTTCTTATTAGTTCTTCGTCCAACCTAGTAATGGCTGCAGTTTTATGGGGAAATTTGAAAATCTTTCTTGCAGTGTTGCCGTCATTAGTAGTTCCGGAACCTTGTTTAACAATGTCAATCAATAGATTTAATTCGTCTTTAAATTTGTCTTGAATAATCTTTTTTCTCTTACTTAGCATTTCTTTGTGCTCGTTACCTCTCGCAGCCCACTCTTTAAAATCTAGTCTATACGAAATATGTAGTAAACATTCCATACAATTTATACGGGCGTGTAGAGATGACAATCCAAACTCGTATATGTCAGAAGATACGGTCTTTGCTGTTACTACACCCAAACGGTTCATTTCTGTCGGTTTTGCCAAACACAAATAGCATGATGAACTTGATCTGGCTTGAGACAAATACGTGCAGACTTTACCATCGATCATTGTCATCATTAGGTGATAATTCACCCTGTTTCTATTATTGCACTCTGTAGGAATGAGAGCCTTAATTTCTTCATCCATTTGTCGTTTGTGTTCGATGACTACTGCTTCGCTTTCCTTCACAAAAGTAAATTGAACTGGACGACAATACATTGCTGAGCATGGTTTTGGGTTCATCCACAAAGTATTGTCTCCATCAGTCAGTTTTAGTGGCACCAAGGAAGTCATGAAAATACTTGAATCGTCTTGATCGCTATCCATTTTCTGCTTGTATCGGCTTTGGTTTGACGCACCATCGAAACCCCATTTAGATATCAATTTTAAATCCTTATTTTGCACATCATCGTTAGGAAAACTTTGGAGGATTCTTTTGACCGTAATGTCGAGTAAAGCTTGAAGGGTTATTCTTGCCGATGAATCGGTCACTAACACTGATTGCTTCGGAGGATAGCATGCCAGCTTGGTTTGTTGCACTTTATAGTAGGATGGATAAATATCCTTTCTACCTTCCCGAATAGCTGACTCTCGTAAAGTGATGTATTGCCACTTTGATAATTTTAATGAAAGGAGTAATCCAAGTGCTTTTTCTGGTGTAAATAAGATAGTTTTCACCGGTTGCTTAAGCGTTTCCTTAATTTTAGAGGCTGCTTCAGGATGTTTCAGCATATATTCGATTACAGATGCGATATCCTCACAACCTTCTTCCTTAAAACGCGCTGCTGCTGTATGTGCCAATTCACTGGGATTGTCAGTTTTATGCTCATCAGATTTTCTCTTCTTCTGTTTGCTTCCCAGATCTTCGAATGGTTTTCGTGACCTCTTTGTCATTGTACCAACAGAGTATGATGTTGAGGGTTCTGGAGAGATTGATCTTGATCCCTCAGCAACAGTTGGTTCTTGAGCGACTAAATTTATACAACTTGGCCAATCGATAGTTGCTTGCAGCCAAATTTCGTATTGTTTTCTAAAAGTATCAAGAATTCGGTGAGATTTTTGCCACCTTTGTGATGCAGCTCGTACAAATCTCTGACAAAATTCTTTTAGAGTCACTTGATCTTCAACGGAAAGACAAACGTCTAGGCGGGATATAACTTCACTAAACAATACCTCATGATCAAATGAAGTACTCTTACATTTTAGAAGAACGAATAGGTCTAAATTGGTATTTAAACTTTCCATTATAAAATTTCACAGTGATATGTTAGGGGTAACAAAGCTTAGAATAAACTAAATTATGATGCAAAATGTTAACCCTTTTATATTTCAGTCCAACATTAGTTAACGACCTCATTAGACAGTTGTCGAAAATATTTCTTAGAACTCGTAACATGTCTAATTAACTATTTAAGTTACTTATGTACTTACCTGTAAGATTTTAATTAGTGTAATCCGTAGTTACCATTGTGCGACATTGCAAATCACTTAATCTCTTATTCAGAACTCATTAGAAGGCTAATTTATTATTCAGTAGTTTACCTGTATGCAAAGTTCAGTAATGGTATCCAATTAACTGTTTTAAAACATATATACTATGTTAGGCAAAAATAATTTTCTTGATATTTTAACAAATAACTGGCGAAGATTTAGTATTATATGCATATAACGTGTTGTTTCTTTACTTATACACCAAAACAAATCGTTTAATGTTAAAAAAAAATAATTAAAAATTCGATGATTTTTAAAAAAATTCTGCAGCAGGTACCGTTATATGAAGTATGTCAAAAAATCACAAATAATTAGTCCTATAACCATCTCTGAGGATATTACGGTTTTCCTTGCAAGTTCAGAGATATTCAGATTTTTCATGCTATCTCCATACATTTTTTTCGAAAAAACCTTATAATAAATTCATTTTTGTGCGGAGTTAGCTCAGATGACATTGTTATGTGTATAATAGCTAATAGAAGCCATATCCGTCAACAAAACGAACATCTAGCAACTTTCATTTCTATGTCTATAGAGGTCGATTTTCAGCCCACAGTGCGGCGGTAGCTACGCTCAAAAGGTTAAGTATACTGGGAATGATTTCATTAAAATATTGTTTCTTTACGACATAAGACAATAAAGATAAATAGACTGGTCGAATATTAGCTACATAAAATAAACATATGTACTCATAAGAGTGTCCGTGAGTTTCTTACATGTTTCTTCTCATAGGCTCAACCCTTTGCCTGAACCTAGCCACTCACCTGAATGTAGCTTCAGTAACTTAGTAAACTCACTAACCTATATATTTTGACGTTGACGGTTAAGTAGATATATAGCACGCACAAAAGCGTGTAAAATTTTACATAGCTAAAGTTTATGTGCAAAAGGAGGGTATAAACCTAAATTTTAATACTTTTCTTGATTTTTCTGGTTCACGGTCTAATTTCGACCACTAATTACTATAATATGATAAGGAAAATGTATTAATATACATATTTTCTTAAATATACATATGTTTAACATTTCTGCAATCCATTATTGCAATAAAATTGGAATTTGAAATTGAAACTCTGTCGATATTTAGAACTAAATTAAATGATATTACATTGATAGCCTAGTGGGAAACCGATGCCACACAGAGGCCTCGAGTTCGATCCCAAGGCGCGCATCTCCGACTTTTTGAAGTTACGTGCGTATTAAATAGTTAATTATGGCCCACTTAAACGGTGAAGGAAAACATCGTGAGGAAACCTGCATGTCTGAGAGTTCTCCATAATGTTCTCGAAGATATGTGAAGTCTGCCGACCAGCACTGGGCCCGCGTGGTAGACTATGGCCTAAATCTTCTCACACTGAGAAGAGGCCCGTGCCCAGCAGTGGGACAATTTAATACAGGGCTGATATTCTATAATATAATTTAATTTAGTTCTCAATATCGAAACAGCTGTAATTTTACGAGTTTAGTCGTATATTTTACAGCTCCTACATTAGTTTTAATTATATCAAAGTCTATTACTATCTACATATTTAAAATGGCGAAAAAACTTCACCTTGTGCATGCCATAGCACACCATCTTCTAAAGACAAGTCTTTGTTTTGGCCGACTCACAACCTACACAGTCATGAGTCATGAGCATGATTCACGCATGGAAGGAGTGGTTAACGTTGTCATCTCGCGACTACCACTGCACCGAAAGCTGTGGGTTCAATTTTTAAACGGGATAAAAATCGGTATCTGCATATAGTTGTTCGGATTCGATCGATCGGTCCCTACACTGGAGAGAGAATTGTCCTTCTTTTTTCAATACAACTCTCGCACTAAAGATCAAAGTTTGGATGACATGCTTTTAAAAAAATATAACTTTACAAATTAAATTAAAGAAGATAATCTTATATATAATTATTACATAAAATATAATAAAATCTTATTGATTGAAATTAAACTACTATATACGGATTTTATCGCGTTGTTTATTTAACACTTTATTACATAATTTTGAAACTTACACTACTACTGATAAGCTTTACTAGGTATTACTAATGTCAATGAATAATATTCGCTTAAACGTAAGACAATATTATGAAAATCTTCTTGATCTGAGATCAACGTACAGTTATCTTTATGTAAGTGCATCTGCTTTTATTTCGTACTTATGTTTTTTACTTTACAACTACCACTATACAGTTATTACAAACATTTAATTGATGGACACAAATTAAATCTAACTACAACAATCACAAATAAAGTGCCGTATCGATTTCGGACCTGCAACACTCAGCGAAACAACAATATTCTCGCTGCGCCGTGCATGCGATAATTAATTTGTCCTTGTCTTAACGATTCTAAAGATTCCCTCAACGTTAATATTCTAGTGCGGAAATTGACGATTTAAAAGTTAATTATTGTCCTTATATATACATAGCTGAATATATATACAGCCTTACTGCCTTAGGAAGTCTAAACTATGTATGTCAGGGCCGAAACACAATCTACACAAAATGCCGATTCAAATAAATTTCTAAGAATGTCAAAACTCTATATGCCCTAATAGTCTTTACAACCTTCATCTCCAAATCAACACGAACCTACTTCCGTGTGACCTTAGTAATTATTGCGCATGCACGCACAATATATCGTTTAAGCTACGATTCAAAGTCAAAGTCAAAAATATTAATTTCTATAAAAATGTGTTTATATTATAAACACTTTTTGGATACGACAATTAATTTATATATACATTTAATAAAATTGTGACTGACTGTTTGTACATAGAAGATATTTAAAATAATAAATGTGAGGGATCTTTATAAAACTCCTTGCATTGAATTGTCAAGAGAATAGATAATTAGAAAATGAAAGCGTCACAATCAAACAAACTCACACATTTTTATCCTTCGAGAACAATACTTTTTCTGGATGGAAGTTACTCTATAACCTTTTCTGTATTCCTGAAAACGTGTATGCGAAATTTCATGTTGATCCGAGTTAAGGTATGAAAGCGTAACAAACAAACTCACAATCGCATTTATAATTAGTTAGGATCTGACGTTTATTTTAATTTAGATGAATACAATTAGTGATATTTAGCCTTTTAATTAAATAACATATGTACGGCGACATTTATAACGTGGGTTCGAATCCCACACAGAGCAAAAATTTGTGTGATCCACAAATGGCTGTTCCGAGTGTAGATGTTCTTTGTCTCCGTTGTTTGAATGTTTGTAAAATCTCCTGCGACACAGGAATTATTCCTAGAAGAAGTCGTATTTGTAAAGATATAAAATAAAAAATATTGCAAAATATTTAAGTTCTACGCATTAATGTTTGGCAAATATTTGCCATCCTTTGCAAATATACCTTGACCAACTTGTTTTCTCTCCGAGTTATAGGAATCTTTCGTCTGTTTGCTCGTAAATAAGTACATACACAAATATACACTCACGTCAATGGATGAGGCATTGGACTTGTGATTGAAAGGTCGTGGGGTCGAATCCTACCCATTGGAGTATCGATGTGAATAAGTACCTACCTTTATGACACCATCATTAGTTTAGCTGTAGGTGGTTAACGAAAATATTAGGAATTTGTAACCGAGATTATTAATAACCTTTTCGCGCAAATAAAACGTCTACTGGACAAAATTCCAGATTTAATACCGCTATTTAGAAAGTCCTAACAGAAAACTCTAGTGCCTGACTCGGGAAACAAACCCGGAACCTCATACATAAATAGTCTCATGCTTATATCTCCGAATGGGTAGTTAAAAGTGTATTACACACACATTTTGCTAGCTAAGGTTTCAGATCCCATATTATATGTAGCGGCTAAAAAAACAAAATTGCAAAATTTCAAACCCTTGAATCCCAAACCGAACCCAAGAATTTCTTATCAGAAAAACCTAATATCACTTTGCCCGACACGTTTATCAAACCCGAGACATGCTCAACAATCGTATCAGCTACCGCTCCGTCAATATAACTGTTACATCCACATTTATAACAGTTTTATTGACTAAGGTATTAAAACCTAAATTATATACGATTATAACGACATTGACGACTCGATGGCGTTCTAGTTAGTGTAACTGACTGCCACGTCTGAGGTCGCCGGTTCGATTCTGCACAAGTCAAACATTTGTGTTCATGAACATGAATGTTTGTCTTGGTCTGGGTGTTTCTATGTATAATATGTAAGTATTTACAAAAAAAAAAGTATATGTGTATGTTTATCCATTGTCTAGTGCCCATAGTACAAGCTCTGTTTAGTTTGGGCTAGATGGTGTTGTGTGTATGTGATAGAATATTATTAATTATTTATATAGATGTCTATTAATGTTTTCCGGATACAGTCCCAGACTTCGTCCTGCTACTTATAATTTTATAACAGGAAAAGCCCAACAACTATTTACCCGACCCGAGAATCAAATCAGAATGATCACATTTCTTGACATAAAAACCTAACAACACATAACCCGACCCGAGCCTGTATTGTCAACGGCACCACTGAACCACATCACTGTGGTGTCGTTTATAATATTTTTTGGTAACCACACCACCGTAATGAAGTTCTGATACAAAACTTTTGTATGCATTTATCTAAATCAGAAGATCCCAGACCATTTTCTCATAGACCACTTTCAAAATTCAACTGGTTCCGGTGGACCCCCTGCAGCTACATTTCTACCATACTCCTTGGGACCTTTGTTTTTTAGAAATTCTCAGATCTAAACTTACCACTGTAGGCGGGCTGACCTTTTTTTTTCAGTAGTCGGGTTCTTTAGCGAGTGGTATTCCTCAAAATATCCGTCGATCGACGTTTATAGGTGAAGTCAAGCCATCATTTTAGTTCTTCACTATCCAAAGCAAATAAATTTTCGTGCACCCCCGCTTACGAATTGTGAACCCTCATTTTTTTGTCACGCCAACGTAGAGCCCCGTCGAGTCTCCCGTGGACCCCTCGGGGTCCACCTGGACCACTTTCGGAACTACTGATCTATATCAATTATTTATCATTCGTAACATCACGACATGACCTCCATCCATTGCCTCTGTTTAGTTATTGATATTATTTGATTGTGAACTGGTAACTGTCTTATACCATTATTGTCCAAAAATACTTTTGAAATTGATTTAGTTTTGTTATGAAGTTATGTTAGGATTAATTTTGTTATGTTGTAAAGAATACAATTATTATGTATTACGATTCCTTTGTGAACTCACCCAATTTCAGTTTTTTAGTTTTCCCAGTTACGAATTGATTTTATACACGTTACACATCAAAAGACGGCAGAGGTGTGGTTACCAAAAAAAAATTGTAAACGACACCACAGTGGTGTGGTTCAGTGGTGTCGTTGACATTACAGGGACCCGATGATTGAACTCGATACTTCACGGTCGCACACACTCAATCATATACGACTGAAAGATTTATGCAGTCGAGCTTAAAAATACAAATTAAAATTAGCTTCCGTGTAATTTCCTCAGAGAATTTATTACTTAAAGCCAATGTTATTTGACCTTAAGGTCCAAATTACTAGTTGCACTTAAATGGTGTAAACCGTCTTCGGAACCTTGTAGCTAGGACATCTGCTTACTCCAAAAGGGCATGGTCGTAAAGATGATAATTACAGGTTAATTATATATTGGGCCATTCCTTTCAAAATTTTGACCTTGGGGAGGTTGACGAACTAGCTAGGGGTCAGGTAAGTGACATTGTAGTGATGGTGTAGTGGTTTATGTGGTCATCTTGCTATCGCCACTGCCTTAAGTGTTGTGGATTCGATTCCTATATGGCACAGAAAATTGTGTGTCAAGATCAACTATCTTTGAAACACACCATTTTTTTCTTTTCGTCAAAATGACCACACTCTGCCTGATAGTAAGCAGTCTTGTGGTCTAAGAGCAGTGGCCTCTATTTTCTCTATATATCAAAATTACGTCAAATCTGCGTTTTAATTACTTTATTATCGCTTTAACGGTGAAGGAAAACATCGTGAGGAAACCCGCATGTCTGGCGTTCTCCGTAATGTTCTCGAAGATATGTGATGTGGGTCCAGCGTGCTGGACTATGGCCTGTGCCAAGCAGTGGGACAGTTTGTATACTCGGCTAATATTATTATTTTATACTAGACTTTGCTCACGGCTTTGCACGCTTAAATGTAGATTAGGTTAGGTTAGTAACGATATTTTTTAATGTTTTCTATTTTGCTCGTCGAAATGACCACACTCCACCTGATGGTCAACAGTCATGTGGTCTAAGAGCAGTGGCCTGGATTTTCTAGATCAAATGTTATCCTTTGTCCATTCTGTTGCCCTGACAACATGTATGCGAAATTTCATAATGATCTATCTAGATAAATCATCATGATCATCATCATCGCTTTCAAGCTTGAAAGCGTAACATCAAACTCACATTCGCATTTATAATATTAGTTAGGATATAAAGTTTAATATTCAGCTACTTATGTTTCTGGCTATACAAACTCTGTAGCGAAGTATTTAAAATTAAACTTACAGGGTCTTCGAAGATCTCTTCCATTCTCGTGTATATATCCTTCCCTCTCTTCTGTCGCACCAGCAGGTACAAGTTCTCCACGCCTGGGCAACACCGCAGCAGTTTCTCCACTAAGATCTTGCCGAGGAAACCTTAAACATGTGAAAATAAGTTACATATTAGAAGTTAATTCTGAGTATATACTTATTATAGCAGCGATAGCTCAGTGGGGAGACCAACAGACTGCAATGCAGAGGGTCTCGGGTTCGAACCCGTCGCGCACCTCTGACTTTCGAAAGTTACATGACTTTTCGAAATTATGTGCGTATTGATTGACAATTATCGCCTGCTCCGGGCCTCGGAGAGCACATTAAGCCGTCGGTCCCGGCTGCCATGAAAATCTATGGCAGTCGTTATTGGGAAGTCAGTACGATATAATATCCTGACACTGGTCTAGCCTTAGGGTATCGTTAGGCTTCGGGTTGCGGAGAACAGGTGGCAGCCGCTTCGTGTAAAAACTGATATCCAGTCAAATCCTGTTAGACCAGAAAAGCCGACCCCAAGTGACTTGGGAATAATAAAGGCTAGGGAGAAGAAGACTGCTATAAGAAACATAAATGTCATCATTTTGATAGATAGAGCAATAGGCTTGCATGTTCAATTTTGTACATTATTTAAGACACAAGAGCAAGGGGTTATGTCGGACTCGCCGGGGTAAAAGAGAAAGATGGAATAAGAATAATGTACCTCCCGGAATACCGACTAAACCTACCACGGTGTTCCTCGACAAAACCACTATCGACGGGGCCGCGCGAATCACTTGCACATGCGGTCGCGACCCCGCCGAGGTTTAGGCCCGCCGTATGAAACGGCAGGCCACTACGCGATAAGACCTACCCTATAGGCACTTCTCACAAATTATCCCTACTGTTCCCCTCTTAGAGGGAAGACAGCCTCGACACAGAGGCGCGTGTGGGAACACGCACACCGCCTCTCGGACCTGGTTCTGAACGGATGGCTAGCAGGCTCACAAAGCCCACCACCCCCAGGTCAAACCTCAGGGTGGCTGGAGGTCATCTCGCGCCCTCCTGCGCCCGGCTCTGCGGTTGGGGAGAGGGTTTAAACGCTCCCTCTACCATCTGTAAACTACTTTATCCAGAGGTAACATAAGCTATATAAAATCACGCTGCGAGCCACGGGAGCGGAGCAGTAATCATAAAAAAATAATTTATTCTTAGGACCGTATTTACATAACAAGTTAAATAAAATATTATATATATATAATGTTAATTATAAAAAATGTAGTTCCATGTTAACGGAATACCTAGGAAAATTTAATTATACGGACACAGAAAAACTGCTAGAAGTCTTAAAATTATATTGAAAGTAAATTTAAAGTTGTATATTCCTTCCTAAACACCTTTAATCGCAGATGTACTTTAGACTGTAAATATTTATATTAACAATGCGCTAGTGTAAAATGAAATTGTCAAGTGATGTCCTGAAACACAGGTTTATCCTAATTCAGGCTTAAATTAACAAAGTTAAGAATTCATTTTAATTTAAGCTTAAACTATTTAAAGCACGTATGCTTTAACACTGTTGATGTAATTTGTATGATGTAGTGTAAGGATGTAACTTATATTTTTGCTGTTAAGGGGACACCGCGAAAATTATCTTTTAGAATAGCTTCGCCCATATCCGCCCCAATGACACTCATTGTGTATCAATCCTTAAATAGCGGTCATAAGGTCTAAAATTGCGATGCGCCCGCAATGATCGAGAACGCTTAGAAATTGTTAAAAAAACTTAAAATATTATTTAAAATGATTGGTTTTAGTTATGGAAATAATGAGCTAGCAAATCACTAATATTGATGTTACGAATATATTTGAGTAATTCCTAAGCATAATGATAGTGTAACTTCCTTGTAATTTCAAAAATAGTAATTTTTCAGAGGTGTTTTGCGAAAATAATTATGATCGAGCCAAAATCACAATATCGTGTTTTTGAGCTAGGAAATTCTAGTTAAAGACATCAATTTACCTATATCAAAATTCTAGATTAATTGGTCTTCTCATAGTCCTATACTATTCGATAAGAGTTAGTGCATTTTTCAGTGGGTCCTCTTAATAAATAAATATTATTATTATTATTATTATAAACTTGGGTGAAACCGCGGAGGACAGCTAATCAAAGAATATTCACTCAGTTCTTGTCAACATTTACATTCATGCGAATAGTTCATTGATATTGATCATACATAAATCGTTGCTATTTATTCATGTCAAGTAAATATTTTCAGCTAAAGTTGTGTATTGAAAATGAATAGTAGAATTTACACGGGCCACATTTTGCAGTAATTGTCGACGACGTGAGTGATACCGATTACATCGCAACCACCAGCGATACCGCGAACTAGCGTCCGACCACATCGCAAACACAACGCTGCGTTGACGCACCGGCACTGCGCTCGACAACGAAAACCAGTGTCGAACTGTCTGTCTGCACTCGTGAGCGTCGGTCATTGCGTCGTCGCAACCACATCACAACTACTAACGATAGCTCAACCACATCCATATTTTGTAGGAACCACAACACAACTGCAAAAAGCTGCAGCGACACTATTCACACGTGACCACTGCTTGTCGCATTTTGTCGCGTCGATGTGGTGTGGTTGTGATACGTGTGAATGAAGCCTAATTCTGCCATGGTAATCGAGAGGGCAGTAGGTCAGAAAAGGCAGTTTTAGAAAACAGCGCGCAAAGATTTTGTTACAATTTCAGTGTTTGTGATAAAACTATATACTGGATTATTATGTTCTATATGTCAAAAGAAAGGAAAAGAATATGTTGTTTACAGTAGAAAAGCATTCTAAAAAGGGGAATTAAAAAAAATGGTCGTCTTTGACTTCATCAAAGATGGCCATTATTTTAAATTACCCTGCCCTCTCAATTACCACGGCAGAATTGCTGTCTATCCGGCACAGTTGCAGACTTCATACTGAGAATCTCTTGACAGAAAATCCCAATAAAACTTTAACCGAAAATTTAACCTGTGACCGCATAGCCAGCAGTCAAATTCACCACCGCTTCTGTAAAATAACTAAAACTTACCAGTGGCTCCAGTGATAAGTATATTCTTCCCATCGTAGAACTTCTGTACTTCTGACAAGCTCTTCTTGTTATTGTTCATATTCTCATCAACAGTATCACACTTGACACAATAGTTGTCTTTCACCGTCGCCATTTTCACCACAGAGCCGTTTTTGATAAAACTCTCTTGATTGGAATCCGGAGAAATCAGTTTTGTTGCAGCCATATTTCTTTTTATTGCATTTTCCTGTAACAATGAAACATTTATTTAATTCTAAACAAACGTCTATTTAATAATATCAGTCCTGTATTAAATTGTCCTACTGCTGGGCACGAGCCTCTTCTCAGTGGGAGAAGCATTGAGCCATAGTCCACCAGGTGACCCAGTGCTTGTTGGCAGACTTCACATATCTTCGAGAACATTATGCAGAACTCTCAGACATGCAGGTTTTCTGACTATATTCTCCTTAACCGTTAAAACAAGCGATAATTGACTATTAAATCCACACATAAAACCAATTGAAAACCAGCGCTGGGCATATAACTGCGCCCGGCATCAAGCTGAACTGGGTACCTATTTTGACGCGGCCTCGAGAGCTTCCATAACTTTTTTTATTTTTTTCCAGCCTTCTTTGGCTAATTGTATGTAGCTATGTCAATCTTCTTCTCTCTTAGCCTTTATTATTCCCAAGTCACTTGGGGTCGGCTTTTCTGGTCTAACCGGATTTGACTGGATATCAGTTTTTACACGGAGCGGCTGCCACCTGACCTCCGCAACCCGAAGGCTAACGATACCCTTTGGCTAGACCAGTGTCAGGATATTAGAGGGTACTGACTTTCCCAATAACGACTGCCATAGATGTTCATGGCAGCCGGGACCGACGGCTTAACGTGCTCTCCGAGGCATGGAGCAGGCGATAATTGTCAATCAATACGCACATAATTTCGAAAAGTCATATAACTTCCGAAAGTCAGAGGTGCGCGACGTGGGTTCGAACTCGAGACCCTCTGCATTGCAGTCTGTTGGTCTCTCCACTGAGCCATCGCTGTATAGCTATGTCAATGTTTATTTTTATATTTATGTGTCTAAACTTCGCCTTTGTGTTTTAATATCTTTATGGTTTATATGTAATGTTATCTCGTGTGTTGTACCAAAATAAATATATATCCTTTCTTTCTTCTTTTACTTAACTTCGAAATGAAATGTATGAATGTGTGCCTTCGGATTTAACTCTGCGTAGCATAACAGTCTCCCACTAGGCTACCAAAAATCAATTGCTATCAATTCCTATCACACTCCATCAATCATAATTCTAATCACGTAATATAAGCTCACCGGCAACCTAGTAACCTCCACGGTTGCTTATGTAACTGTTAGGTAACCAGTTCAAATATTTGTGAGGACTTAGGCAAGAATGTCAATTCGACAACCAATACACGAACTTTCGATTATTTTAAACAAGAATGACGTTTAGGACACTTTTTATCTATATATTAATTCATGAAGCATAAACTTTGTACCCTTTTTACGAAAATTGCGCGGACGGAGGAGTATGAAATTTGACACAGTTACAGTTTATGTGGAGAAGGAGTGGCGAACCCTAATATTTTTATAAAATATGCATTAGAAATACATTAAATTAATGAAATAACACTACACACACAACTATGCATTTGACACAAGCAGTCGAATCGGGTTCGTAGTATTTCGGCTTTGTTCGGCTGATGTCGTAAAATTCTTTGTAACTATGGTTACATATGTATATATTGTATGTGGAGTAGGTGACTTAATTAAATGTGATTATAAGGGTATAGTTATAGACAATAAAACCTTAATAACGAACAAACTTCAAATTTAAATCAATTATGGTTGAATTTCGACCACTTGCCGACCGCCAGTATACATAAATAGTGTTACGCTTATATCCTAGATGGGTAGTAAGTAGGTAGGCAGAGGTCTATTTACACCCATATTTCGTTATCTATGTTTTCCTATACTAAATTTTACCCATTTTTTTTATTTTTTATTTTACGGCTTCGCTTGCTTGTTAATCAGTCGATAAATTTTTATCTCTCAAGGATAGTACTTTTTCTGGATGAAAGATACCGTGTGCCCTTTTCTGTGCCCCTAATAAACGTGTATGCAAAATTTCATGATAATTAGTCGAGTAGTTAAGACGTGAAAGCGTAACAGACAGACAAACTCACATACGCATTTATACCTAATATTAGTTAGGATCATAGAAGGCGAGACTTTTGCCGTGTATGGAGAATATTTACAGACTGCTACTTATTTAAATATACATAAAACTACAGTAACACTATGGCCGACATGCGAATACTGTGTTCGACTGCACGGATGGCGTAGTGGGTTAAGGTCATAGCACACGTCATTTCAACTCGGAAAGGGATCGTCATCGTATCGCCTTTCGCCTCGCCGTCAAACAGGCGTCAACCTAACGTAAGCGGATCAACAGCTCCGGTACGTCGACTCGGCTACGGTTAGGCGACGCCGCGCTTACGCTGCGCTGACTTAAGTCATATTAATATTTCTGGACAAAGGCCAGGTTAAGAGCACCTTGAACCGACGGGCGTGTATGACGAATGTGATGAAAGTGAATGAAGCCAGAGTAGTGTGTCAGTATCGTAGCAAATGGAAATCTGTAGTATCTGCCTACCCCGCTGGGAAACAGGCGTGAATCAATGTATGTATGTATTTTCATACTTCTTCAATAATCCCTTATCATCGTTATTTTTTGTTTGAAATTTAACCTACAAACTCAATAAAATACGCGCGCAACACGACTGTTAGTTGTCTTGTGAATGACAGCACGTTCGGTAACAGTAGTGCACAGAGAGACGTAAGCGTGAGGACGACGAGCCGAAAGCGCGAGGACTGCAAGCTTGTCCCGAGGCGAGGCGATTACGTTACGATTCCGATTAGTGTGCATTGCAGTAGAGAGTTTGATACAAAGAATACTGCACGGCTCGAGTTGATACAGTGACGATCCGTTTGCGAGTTGATATGTGTGTTATGACCTTAACTGGTCGATTGACCACTGCCAATACGCCGAGTGTTCTGCGTTCGAATCCCGCACGAGACAAAAAGTGTGATATCCACATATAATTGCCGAGTCTGGCTGTACTTTGTGTCCGTTGTCTAAATGTTTGTAAAATATCCCGCGATACAGAAATGATGTCTAATGCGAGAGCTGTCTCGCAATGAAATAGATCCCCTGACGATGGCAAATCGCAAATTATTGACACAGAGCCCATGACGTAGTAATGAAATTAAATGATATGCTTTTTATTACATACTTTATATTATTGAGAAGATGTTGTTTATTCTGCCAAGTCTTAGAATACCAGACATAATTATACCTAAATATATTATTGTGTTTGGCCATCTTACTAATATTTCAAATAAAAGTATGTTATTTATTCTGTCAAGTCTTAGAATACCAGACATAATTATAAATATATTGTGTCTGGTCACCGGTGTGCTGCTGCGACTCAATAGGATAATCTTACTGATATTCCAAATAAAAATATATAATTTACTTCTGTATATTTTTGTGTAAGTATGTTTAATACTGTTATATTCTGTTTAAATATAACAATGTACATAATGTAAAGAAACAGATATTTATATTTAAAATACATTATTCTTAAAAAAATGGTTTTAACTCCATTTTGGTTAAATAATTCATAAACGAAATATTTTTTTAATAAATGTTTTATTTTTGTAGTCGGCTTTTTTGAACAATGTTGAGCCTTTTAAACAATGTTAAGCCTTTTAAACAATGTTAAGCTTTTTAAACAATGTTAGGCCTTTTAAACAATGTTAAGCCTTTTAAACAATGTAGGTAAGGCCTTTTAAACAATAAGCCTTTTAAACAAACAAACAATCTTTTGAATAATTATGGTGATGTTTTCATTTTACTTGATACCTAACTTATTATAATACTTATAAAGGAGTTCCTGTAAAAATGGATAATACCGACACTCCTTATAGAAGAAGTAAAGGCAACTCAAAATAAAAAATAAATGTTTTCCAGTTAGTACCTACTTAATCGTAAATAACTGATTTCACGCAATACTTGTATTTTCTGCATGTATTTAGAAAAAATGTACTTTTTCCGAGCGAGCAAAGCCGCGGGCGAAACACTAGTTATTTATAAAAACGTCCAAATCTAGCACAAAATCATGTCATAACAAAAATCGTATATTATCACACAGTGTTAGCCAACTAATAATTATTATAAACGCGAATGTGAGTTTGTTTATTTGTTACGCTTTTAAGCCTTAACTACTCGACCGAAAATCATGAAATTTTGCACACACATTTTCAGGATATTTCATCCAGAAAAAGTACTGTTACTAATCTAAATTATATTTGCGCGAGCGAAACCGCGGTCAAAATCTAGTATTATAATAAAAAAATGTTTAAAGCATTCGTCAATGTTACGAATATTCCAATTCGCTAAAACATTCGAATAATTCGATAATTTAATCGACAATCGCATCCGTTACATTGGACTTCCGCAAATAATTAACTACATCTGAAGGTAGACCGGATATCAGCATATTTTCAATATTCATATAATTATTATACATGCAAATTTACTTCGTCTGTTTGTTTTGTTTTCACGGTCAAAGGCTGGAATTTATTTAAAGAAATTTGATATAGAGATAGTTTGAAATCTTTTTTTTAAACTCTCGCACTAGGAATGTTGGTTAATCATTGTTAGGGTTACAGAAAAGGTGTCCTTTTCTGTAACCCTAACAATGTGTATGCGAAATTTCATGATGATCGATTGAGTAGTTAAGGCGTGTAATCGTAACAAATAAACAAACAAACTCACTTTTGCATTTATAATAAGTAAGGAAGTAAGGACAACAATATCAGACCTGTATTAAACTGTCCCACTGCTGGGCACGGGACTCTTCTCAGTGTGAGAAGGGTTAGGCCATAGTCCACTACGCTGGCCTAGTGAGGGTTGGTAGACTTTACATATCTACCCTTCAAGGATAAAATGTAGTAAAAGACAAAATACTAATTTTATGAGACCCAAAAAACGGAGGTCAGCTTTTAAATTTTTTTTTTCAATGTTATGTCCATCTAAATTAAGTAAACATCGTTTTTAGCTCTTTATCCTGACTAATATTATAAATGCTAATGTGCGTTTGTTTGTTTGTTACGCTTTCACGCCTCAATTACCAGACCGATCATCATGCAATTTCGCAAAAACGATCTCAGGGTTACAATATGGGATACGGTGCACTTTTCATCCAGAAAAAAGCACTGTTGCTAATCAAACCTAAACCTACATTTAAATACGCACATAACTTTAAGAAAAGTAAGTGGGTAGGAAAGCCTTGGGATCAACTTACAAACTTCTGTAAACTTACTTACTAATACTGACGACCTAGATGGCGTAGTGGTTAGTGTAACCGACTGCCACGCCTGAGGTCACGGGTTCGATTCCCGCACAAGTCAAACATTTTGTGTGCATGAACATGGATGTTTGTCTTGGTCTGGGTGTTTCTATGTATAATATGTATGTATTAACAAAAAAAAAAGTATATAAGTATGTATATCCATTGTCTACTACCCATAGTACAAGCTCTGCTTAGTTTGGGCTAGATGGTGTTGTGTGTATGTGGTAGAATATTATTATATTATAATACATTTTGACGTTCATATGTGTTACCTTGTGGTATAGATGAATAAATTATTTTTGACATTGACGTTGACATTAATTATAATTAAAATATTTTCAATATACTAGCCCATTAAACACCTATCATCATAGCCCAGATTTATTGGGTTCCATTTGTAACAATAGGGCTACGAGCCCATACGCCCCTTGACTTTCGCCCCTTTCATAGAAAGATGGGTGGATTTTAAGAAGAAACATAATATGTCGACCTCGATGTTGTAGTGGTTAGTGTAACCGACTGCCACGCCTGAGGTCGCGGGTTCGATTCCCGCACAAGTCAAACATTTGTGTGCATGAACATGGATGTTTGTCTTGGTCTGGGTGTTTCTATGTATAGTATGTATGTATTTACAAAAAAAAGCTGTGCTTAGTTTGGGCTAGATGGTGTTGCGTGTATATGATAGAATATTATTATATTAATATTAATTACCTACTAGGGGGTGAACCTTGAGGGGCGAACGAGCTCGTCACTAACAATAGTCTCCTACACATGCAGTGGCTAGTGTCTCGGTAAATGCCCGTCCTACTTTTTATAAAACTCTCGAAGGGCGTCTGCACGTTAGACCCATGTCCCAGGGCCAGCTCTAACATTCTAGGAAAATTACAGTGGAAGAGAAACACATACGCTGCACACCGGCGGCCAGGCACAATAGGTTTTTAGTTATGTCTGGTATTCCAAGAATTGACAGGTTATATAATTAAAAGTAAGGTAAAAATTGTATGGCCGATAACAGATAAATATATTTTCTGTTTTAATTATGCATCTAAAATTGCAATGCAACTGAATAAATATCCTATGAAATATTTATATTAATTTGCAATACCTTTACTAGTAAATAAACTAATTGAAACCATAACAGTACTTAATTAACTTATTAATCATATTATGAACTTTTGGAAACAAGCAATCATAATCCATAATTTATTTTATTATCTTGTTTTTTTTATAATAATAATAGCCGATACTGTAAAACAGTTTCAGACTCCATACTGCTTATCTTATCTTATCTTGTTACGGGGGCCAGTCAGTGTAGACCGGTGACACTTCGACCCAGTGGGATCTTTTGTCTCGGCCCCGAGATCTATCCCTTAGCTATCTCCCTATGAATGTACTGCATCAATCGCAGCGTACACTTCAGAGGGAAAAGCCTGAAGTCTTCAGGGTTCGGATATGCCAACCCCATCAGACCCATCTTTAGTCCAGCCAAAGCGTCACATTCACACAGCAGGTGTAATATGGACTCGTCCCGTTCACCACAGGCTCTGCAGATCAAATTGTTTGCCAAACTCAATCTGCACAGGAAGTCATTGGTGCCAAAATGACCAGTAGACGCTCCTATGAGCAGGCGTATTTAGCCCTTGTTGTACCCGCAGAACTTCCGGGTGAAGCCCGTGGCTCTGTTTGCAATGAATATCTTGGAGTGTTCCAGACCCCTCCATACTGCTACTAATAGCAGAATTTCTCAACACTTTGCCCGGGAATCGAACTAGAGATCATATGCTCAGCACTCACTTGCACTAGCACTGCGCCACCGAGGTCATTATTAAATTTATTTAATAACCTTAATTAAGTCATTTTACAACTGGTTTTAAGTTATTTAGTAATAATGTGCATTTTTATTGATTTAAATATTTATCTTTACTTCCTAATCGTTACTTATATTTAAATGTAATTGTGAAACTATTTAATTAAGACGCGGTGGCGCAGTGGTTATGTATGCGACTACGGTGCGTGAGGTCTCGCGTTCAATATACAAGTCGAGCAAAGTTTTATTGGGCTTTTTTGGATTGAAATTCTCAGTGCCAGCACAGAGTTTGGCTCACTTTAGACCTATGATCATAACGGGCAAAATGTTGGTGTCATACACCATTACTGGTTTCAGGGATTTATGTGTAAGACTATGTTTGTAGTAAATATATATTAGACTAGCTGTTACCTGCGACTTCTTCTGAGTGGAATTCAGCATTTCAGTTAGCAGAGTTTACAAAAATTTAATAACTCTGTATTCCTCGTAAATAAATACCTATGCTAAAATTAATCTCATTCTTCTACTTTGTGAGTCGATTTCATTGGTTTTAATATTTCTCCGCGGAACCCAATATTTTCTATAATAATAGTAGCCTAAGTTACTCTTTATAACATCAGCTATCAGCCAGTTAAAGTCCCGTCAAAATCGGTTTAGCGGTTTCGGAGATTAGCCGGAACAAACAGACAGACAGACAAAAATTTTAATAATGGATGTTTAGGTATAGGTACCTTATATACTGTCATATGCATTAGATAAAAAAAACTGTTATTTTGACATTACAAACAGACACTTCAATTTTATTTATTTGTATACATAGATAAGAATAGTTTTAAAAGACATGGCTTTTCAGGGTCTCTGCTTTGGTATATAGAAAAAAAATTATGTATTCAACCGATATATAATATTACAAATAATCTTCAAAGAAATAATCAAATTAAAAAATATATTTTTATTTTCATTGAAAATAAAACTTGTGATTTATCATAAAATTAACAAATATTATTAATTTATAACACATAAATAATAAAAATAATGTTAGTATAAATATTTAGGCTGTATTCCTAGGTACAACATGTACAGCAAGCATAGTACATATAAACGGCACCTTGGACCTTCCAAACCAATACCAGAATTTTAAAAGTAAATCTTTTTAAAATAAATAATAACAAAAAATAAACTTACGTATATATATCATGAGTAAACTTTAAAACTAAGTCCCAACCTAGGCTCTAAACCCAGGACTATCTACCCCGCACTTAGTCAATTCACTATAACTACAAAAAAACTCAAAAACACTGCCTAACCTAGAGATCAAAACCACAGAAGCAACCGTATGCGTCCTCGGTCACTAAGTTACACACCGAAAATGAATTAAATTTTCCAACTTAGTGCGAAATGATTAAATAATTTATTTAAATATTTATAGACGATTGCTCTCCTCTGTGGCTGAGACAAGACTAACTATAAAACTGTAGTTTCATTTCCATTTATATAATCAATATATTATCTATATTATATCTATAACTAATATCGTAAACATTATATTCGCGCATGCGTCAGTGCACGGTTATAGTAATATCAAAATGGTGGAATGATTTGGATGTTGTTTTGAAATAACTTTAGGGAAGCCTTATATCTGTAAATTGAAGAAGAAATAGGCTACCTTATTTGAATTTTTCGCGGTTTATTAAAAAGAAGAGTTATTCCTGATCTGATCCTCTGCTGGTTATTATTATGTTTTAATTCCTGTCTGATCCACTACAAACTTTGTTATTCCGGTCTGATCCCTTAACTCTTTTTAACAGGTAAGTACAGTGAAGAGAAAAATATAATATTGTCTTCTATTTACGCGAATATTATTCATTGAAATTAAACTGCTATATACGGATTTTATCGCGTTGTTTATTTGACACTTTATTACAAAATTTTTAAAATTATTACACTACTACTACTATTAAACTTTACTAATTTTTAAGCTAATTAAATTATTATTAAACCTATTTAGATTTAATTTATTTTTACACTTTCCCCGACGTTTCGGTTGCTTTTCAGCAACCATGGTCACGGGGAGACTAAGATGGCAGTTGTCTCAAAACTTGTTGTTGTTGTGTAGTAGTAGTGTACAGTTTTCAAAATTTTGTAATAAAGTGTCAAATAAACAACGCGATAAAATCCGTATATAGCAGTTTAATTTCAAAGAGAAAAATAGTTGTTTATGTAAAAACATTTATTTTTATTTGTTTAAGTGTTTAACATCATCACAGGTAATCAGGCACTTGGTCTTTTTATTTGGACAAACCTTAACTATAATAAGATCTTGACCTTCTTAATTAAATAACAAAAACAGAACTTAAAATTACTAATAATAAAAACATGTAAAAAGTTCCAGAGCTAAATAAAATTTTAGAGATCAATGAAATACAAGATAAATAAAATTAAAATTATCGTTCTGAATAATTAAACATTTCGACTATTTCGACTGAATAACAAAAAAAAACTTAATGTTGTGCTTTAATTTGGACACGTTACTTATAGTCTATATTTTTCAAACAGTGACCTACTGTAATTTTCCCAGTGAGAAGTTGGTCAGTTACATGTTGGTACCACTTATCGGTTACAATTTTTTTAGTTAAGACTGCGCCGAGCTAAATGTGCCAAAACAGGCGATCACACATTTTGTTAAATACAAATATTAAATATACATTTACCATAACAATGAATGTGTTTATAATTACTCCGTGTAAAAAACTTAAAGTAATTAATATTTTCGCCTACAAAATTACGTAAATTTGCAAAAAATTCAATAACGTAGGCTCGTGTTACGTGATTTTAGATTATAACAGTAGAAGTCTATTCTATTTTACAGCTTAAACGAAACATAAATAGTTATATTACAATTTGTCCGTCCCAAATATTTAAGTTATTGGTTGACAATAAAGATACCTACATATTAATCAAAAAAGCACTTCAAATCCTCCATACAATTTTACTATGGCGGCCGCGCGCCAATTTGGATATGCACTGTACGAGCTCTCTGTCATTACCAGTCTTACGCTCGGCGCAGTCTCAAACGCCGTTTTTGGTTTGGCATTTCAGCACAGTTAATGCTAACGATTTGCAAATTTGCGTCGTCTTTTAAAGCTTTCAAATGCTGATATAAATTTGGGTTTTTTGGCAGACTACTGTTGATCTTTTTATGCCAGGATTCCACAGCATTGGTTGTGCGATGATATTGATTGTAGGTACATTAAGCGTCAACGAAACATTCGTCTTCCAGCCATTGTGTTACCATATTGTAATCGTTGAATGCTTGTATTTCTGTAGACTTCGGACTGTCTTCCATTACGTAACAACATTCCGTCTAAGATATATTCTCTAGGTAGCAGTGGTAAAAAGGCTGATAGAAGTTCATGTTTGCGAAATCGTTTATCTTTGGTTAAATTTAATGTTTTAGCTTTCTGCCATACATTATGACTGAAATGAAAGTAATATCTTTTTACTTCTACTGAGGGAAAAATAGCTCATATAGCATTTGTTGCTGCTTGCTCGAAATCTGTCATATATTTCAGTGGCATCCATTCTGGAATATATTCCTTTAATAACTGGTATAGTTTTAAGTAGATTGCTTCATAATATTGTCTTACGCGAATATTATACGTTGAAATTAAACAAATTTATACGGAACATTGAGACAACCACCATCTTAGTCTCCCCGTGAACGTGGCTGCTGAATTGCAACCGAAACGTCGGGAAAAGTGTAAAATTAAATTTAAATAGTTTTATAATTTAATTATACATATTTTTATTATATATAATAATAAAGGCTAAGAGAGAAGATGTGTTTTATATAAAATAAACAACGCGATAAAATCCGTATACATTTGTTTAATTTCAATAGATTTCGTCATTTTTCTATTTAGTAATGCATAAACTAATGGTATTATGCGTGTGTGCTCTTTATCACTTCCGAGGACCCCATGGATAGTATAAAGTTGAACAAATGGTGCTGGGCAACAATCAAAAGTTCCATCACTTAAATAAAATTGAATGAGTCGTATACATTCAGAACATTTTTATCTGCAAATATATATCAGAGGACTCGTCATAATGATTGACCAACGCAAAATCCTTAAATTGAGAAGAGATTTCTACTTCTTGAACATTTTTGCACTGTATTTTTGATATACCAGCTTGTATATTTCTAGCATCATGCAGTTTTGCATGATGCTAGAAATATACAAGTTAAGAAAAGAAACGCAGTTTTTTATTTGTGTATACGACGGTAACTTCTTTATTAGGTTTAATCCGGTGTCGTTGAATTCCGCTTTAAAGTTGTGGTAAATATTTGGGATTGGGGAAAAAGAGGATGATAATACTTTTTCTCGGTAATCGTGCATCTTCTGTGCCATTATATTATTCACTTCATTGGACTCGCATTGATGATGTCTCTCGTTAGTAATGTTGTTACTGTAGAGTTCACTATATGAGGTATGTAAATAAAAGTCAGAATGTCACTGTACTGTACTGTTATTATATTGTTTCTTTACAACGTTTGGCACACTCAAATACACTAAAATACAAGGCCGCAAATTCTATAATATTTAATAAACTTTAAGGTCTATAAATCTAACATTGTCTACAATAATACAACTTCAATAATACTCCGAACACGTATTACAATTTCTGTAGCTTTAAGTAGACTGCCGTGTTATAAATTGAATCGTGGGAAAACGATGTAAGTGGCGCGTTGCACATACATAGCCAGATACGTACAATGCACTTAATTATGTATGTGTGTGTCCCTACATTACCCTAAAACAATATAAAAGTAAATTAGAACTAAACATTCATGCCCTAATAAATAAAAGACTTTATAAATAATATGAAATGAAGGTACATTTACAACTACCTTAATGTTAAGAGACCCCGAGCAATTCTTTCGCCAGTTGACACATCGCCATAGAATCCATCCAGTTTTATACTGTTTCTTCTTTGTGTACTGGTGTCCAACTCTTAGTAAAACTATGCCTAATGCCACCATTTCTTTTTAAGTATATAATTATATTAAACTATCTGAATTTTCAGAGGATGTCGACGGCTGACTACTATCCTCAGACATTCTGGAATGGATAGAAGTATAATGTGAAGATTTATTATACATAATCACATCGAGTTAAATTGCTATGGGGTGCAGCAGATTTTTTAAATTTTGTGTCTAGAAAGAAAGTCGAAACCTTAGAGGTTTGTAGAATTCTTATATCCTGCTACGGTAAAATCAGATACAGGGTAAGATGGGATAAGTCCAGATAATTCAAATAACTACTGAACTTAATTATATTTTCCTTTAATGGCAACATTGCACGGGACTCCATTTTATTTTCTGCTCGCTTCAGTCCGTTATTCACCTATTTCAGTCTGTTTTGTAGAATATTCTATTTATTTATGTGCTTTTTAACTAGTTGATTAACATGAACAAGTTTATTACGATTGCTCTAAGCAGATTTCCCCTTATTCATAAACGTGGGGTTTGAGAACTTCAGTTCTTTAAGTTTTATGAAGGATGGAATGGCATTTAGAATATTTTATTTTAATTCAGCTTGACTATAAAATAAATCTATTTCTCTATAATAGGTCTATGATCGAATCGAAGATCAATATGAGCTCTATCAATATTATTATTTAACCAGTCACAAAACAACAACCCTTGTGTATAGAAAAATAAAATAAAATTTGGCGTTGCCAAACCGTCGGCAAGTGAGTTAAGTGCTATAAATTTCAATATGAATTGTTTGGATACGTAGCCGGCGACGCGACGTCGCCATGACGTCTCTGTGAGGTAAGGCCCTAATAATAATTATTATTTATTAATTATATTTATAGCAAGTCTTAATTTCATAGTAACACAGATTAGTTTGGCTAACGTAATAAAAACAGAGAATTAATATTTAATCACTTTATTCAAAATGGCCGGTAATCCTTACGAACTTACCTTTCTCTACCTTACAAATTCAAATACTAAGTAATATATAGTATTAAAATTTTAAAAAGCTAATAAGATTATAAATATTTACTTACTTTTTCGGAAGAACACAGTCATTTGACTTGCATAGAGCACAATTAAGATACAGACTAACACTGTTTACATTGATAACCCTTTTCTCATAGTTAACAATACTTCACTCGTCACTGATTGGCTACTTTGGAATCATTAGACAATGGCCAAGACGATAACAATGTAGCACACACATATTTTTGCAGGTAAAAATTATTTAATAGGATTCTAAACGGGAGCAATGACTTGGCCAAGACGATAATAATGAGTCGTTGTTTCTCATTACTAAGTAAGTAAGAATAAATATTACGAACATAAACATATGAATAAACCCTGTACGTAAATTATGTTGCTGAATGTCCCAAAAATCTGATTGTTTACCTTTAGTTAAGTACCTAACCAATTGGAATATAGGGTATCCGACCGGTTATTTGTAATACCCTGCACGGTGGATCGGACCGGAATAAGAAATATGATAAAATAAAATGGTATCAAATACGAGGAATTCGACCGGAATAACTCGGGATAAACAAAATGGTTGTCATGCGGTCAACACGCATTCAAAGTAATTACATTTTATTTTAAAATACTACTAGAGATCGCTATTTGAAATTAAACCGTATATCAAAGTCAATAACTTTGCAGTTGATTAAGGTTCGATTTTTCAATTGCCTGATAATTTTTATCTGGTAAATATATTTTTTTTAAATTATGACGGCTTTTCTATAGAAAATATGTCAAACTGCCATATTTATTCCTCTGATAAAAGTTATACGAAGATTGAAAAATCGGCCCTAAGTGTACTTAAAACGTTTCGTTGCCGAGTTGTTTACTACTTAACTTGACGGCTAACACAAGAAGTTAGCGCCGGTGTGAGTACCTGCCTACTTATATTTATGTGGTTTATTTTGAACGTATTATAACAAGCTACGATACTAATTGACTTAACTTCTGCACATTTATTAGTGCTAAATAAGATGAGCCGCATGCGTTCTCCAAACAAGACTAGCGGCGGGTCACAACCCGACCTATCTAAGTTAAGAGAAATAGCAGGCAGTTCAACAGTAAACCCTTTAATTACTGTTAGAAAACGTGAAGAGCTAAAACGGGACTTTGCTACCAAAGACTACTTCCATAGTCTACGGGATGACATGAGAACATTCATGACGACGTTTGACAATATGTTGAATGAAAATTCTAGCAGAATGCGGCAAGTTATGATGGAAATTAAGGAACATCTGAATGGCATACGAACTTCTACTGACGCGTTGGCTGAGGAGCAGAAAGAGATGAAAAATGAGTTGGAGTGCCACAATTCACTATGCGTTACGCATGAGACTGATATTAAATTATTACAAACAGAAATGAACATAGCCAAAACTTTGCAACATACGTCTCCGTCTAGCACCACACCGTTTTCGTGCGAGGAGGTTCTTATAGAATGCCAGGAGCGTTCCTAAAGACGTAATTACTATTAACATTCTAGAAATAGACGTGCCTTTTAAATTGGTCTTAAGTGACATACCGAGACTAACCAAGTACAACAAAAGCTGCCTTGCTATGTGTGTATCTATAATAAACTACCGAATCACTTTAAGCAGCTGGACTTCGGATTTTTTAAGAAAAGGTTGTATACTTGTCTAAGTTTATCCAACTTATACGACGTAAATGAATTTTTGGATAAAATAATGTAATGGTTTTGTACCCATAATTCAAATTTTGTATGCTATATTCTAGCAAAACATGCTTGTACTATACATAATATTATAACACCACCAAATACCATGTTTTATGCAAATGATTTATTATTATTATTATTATTATTATTAAGAATATTATTATTTCCGGAATACCATAACCAGAAGTGGTCAACAACAACGAAAAATATACTTCTGTCTTCTTAAGTCTTGAAAATTATTAACACTGTTGTTAGGAACTGCCCAGAACCGCTTAGGTTGTTCCATGTAGGCAAGTATAATGCTGCGAAAAATCAGCCAATCAAGGTATGCTTTCAATCAGAAGACATGGCTATCAATATATTGCGCAAAAGAGATAACAACACTCATACCTTCAAGATATATCCGGATCAGACTTTAAACCAGCGTAACTATCTACAACAGCCGAGAAAGGAATTATTGCATCGTCAGGAAAATGGTGAAGAAAATCTGGCCATATAATATATAAAGGGAACACCAAAAATTATTAATCAGACGTCAAAAAACTAGCACTCTCTTCAGCACCTCCACCTCACTTCAACACAGATATCCAATCAAATCAAGAAATGAGCAATATTAAGCACACCATACTGGACCATTATCTACAAATACCTGCAATACTAAACTCATTAAACTTATTCTATGCTAATGTGCGTATATAATAACTCCAGGTAAATTCGATGAGCTGCTGTATATTGTGAAATCTATACCAAAAATTAATATATTGCTCACCGAAACATGGATTAAATCCGACAATAAAACGGTACTACTACAACTACCAGGATAGAGACACTACTACAATATCAGAACTGACTGTAAAGAAGGAGGGGTTTCGATATTTGTTCACAACAATTTTGCGCATACAATGGCCGAGACAAACTATACTGGTGGCAACAACTTCCTCTGGATCACGCTCGATAACATATCCCTTAGCATTGGTGTCGTATATAAGCCTGACAGAACAAATTTCAAAGAATTTATCTCATCTTTTGAACCTCTATTAGAGAAACATAAGCGTACAATTGTGTTTGGCGACTTTAATATTGACCAACTGTCGGACAATTTAACCGTATCCTAATACAATAGTATTACTCTTGAAGCTGGATATTGCATTCTTAACTGTATAAAAAAGATACTGCACAAGAGAAACTTCAACATGCAAATATATACTGGATCAAGTCTTAACAAATCTACTCGAAGATTCTTTTAACTTTTTTAGCATTGACTTTGCTGAGGCTGATCATAAATATATTTATTTGCAGTTACTAAAAAAAAGCCAGCTCTCAAATTAAAGATAAATTACACAGCAATAAATTACAGAAGTTGTATGAAAACATGGAAGCAGAGTAAAGTTCAGTACGCTGACCCAGTGGGGGTTGGCAGACTTCACGTATCTTCGAGAACATTATTGAGAACTCTTAGACATGTAGGTTTCCGCACGATGTTTTCCTTCACCGTTAAAGCGAGCGATAATGAAATATTTAATACGCACATAACTTTGAAAAGTCAGAGGTCTGTGCGTGCCGTGGGAATGAACTTGATACTTCTGCGTGGTGCAGGTTTTCCTTCACTATTTAAGAGAGCGATAATTAACTATTTAATTTGTACATTGCTTTCAAAACTCAGAGCAGTCTTTACATACAGTATAATAATATTTACCTTTGTTTTTAATTACTTTTAATCATTGCTTTGTATGCTTAACATTAAGTATTATAACTACTAGGCAGCGATAGGTTTGCCCCTAACGTGGGACCTATACCTATAGCTGATGAATTGTAGGTGCATCACACCTCTGTCCTCTTCGCGGGTTTAAAGTCATATTATAAAAGAAAGTACCCCGCCGCGTCTGTTTGTCTGTTCACGATAAGCTCAAAAACTACTGAACGGATTTTCATACGGTTTTCACCAATAGACAGACTGATTCATGAGGAAGGTTTAAGTGTATTATTATTTTAATTTTATACTGTAGTAGGCTTGCGTTTGACTGCGATCTCACCTGATCTTAAGTGAAGATGCAGTTGACGATGGAGCACGCTTGCCTAGAAGATGCTTGTTCACTCGTGACTTGAAAACACCCAGATTGTACTCTCCGGAAACACAGACTTAGTAGTGAGTTCCACTCCTTTGTGGTACGCATTATAAAAGTGGAAGCAAAGCGCTTCGTGCGTAATTGTGGTATATGCACCATGTACCTGTGCCGCTGGTCTGCTCGTCCGATGGCAAAAAGGGAAAGGAGGAATCAAATTATGCAGTTCCTCTGCACAATCTCCGAAATGTATCCGATAGAAAACCGAAAGACTGGCAACCTTACGACGATGCTCCAAGCTTTGGAGTCGTGTGTTGACCAGTTGGTCATCGCCGATAAGTCTCCTGGCCTTTCGCTGCAAAGTCTCCAGCTGATATTTTGCGGACCCACCGCATAGGTGAGAACAGTACCTACTCCATTCAGGCCCGAACCTGTGCTTGGAACAAAATAAGCAAGTCTTCAGGCATGAAATACTGCCTCACCTTACTGAAGATGCCCAGCGTTTGGCGGTTAGTTGAGCTTTTGGAATATGAAAATTTTACACTATCGTTCTATATCTCGTAAATATAGTGTGTGACCTATGTTTTCTTAGTGTGGACATTTTTAGTGCTGTCTAAGTACGGTGAAGGCACATCTCTCCTGTTATAATTTGAGCTGTTTTTCTGTAACCATGGAAATAACACTTGGTTACTATGGTTACCGGTGAGGTGGCAACCAAGATAAGTAGAATTTTAATTATAATTAACTTTTACTTGACTAAAAATGTATAGAATAGGTATGTATTGTTCGGTGCCAAGTTATAATAATAATAATAATAATAATAATAATATTCTACCACATACACACAACACCGTCTAGCCCAAACTAAGCAGAGCTTGTACTATGGGTACTAGACAATGGATAAACATACTTATATACTTTTTACTTATATTATGTCCTCAAGACCGAATTGCGGTCACAGCGGCCAATCTTAACGGAGACTGGTCATCTGCGTAGGAAATATTATAGTGCACAAGTGTGTGCACAAACACAAGTACACTCTCTGTTCCCTAACTCTCATGATCGCCACGGTAGTGCGACACGACCGGAGAGAGATCAGGCGCAGGACCAACAGCTTTACGTGCTTTCCGAGGCACGGGGGTGTCTAACACTGCCAACTTCCTAACTCCGGGCTACTATTGAGATTTCTTAACTGAAAACCTCAATAACATTTTGTTGGCCCGATCCGGGATTCGAACCCGAGACCTCATGCACAGCAGTCGCATTCACTACCGCTGCGCTACTATATATATTATTAAAATTTCATTTGTTAAACAAAAAGATTATTTAAAATTATTATTATTCTCTTCATTACTATTTTTTTTCTAATTATTTCATTTTTAAATATAAATATAAAAACATACATATTTAAAAATATAAAAACTGAAACGACCCACCGGCATCGGGAACAGGCTCCAAGCTGCCGGTAGTTAGGATTCCAGAGACAGGAACCTCCTCACAATGCGTGCTGTATCTAATAGCACTGCCTTCTGCATCAAACCCCTGATCCAAGCACCTAACGCGAGCCTCTTTAGATGGCGATCGAGGCTCTTAGCAATTAGACCATTGACAGATATGACTATCGGCACAATGATTGCCGAATCCACATCCCACATGTCGACAACCTCGCGAGCTAAATCGAGATATTTCATTTATTTATCCTTTTCAGCTTTCACGAGATTGCCGTCATGCGGAATGGTGACATCGATAATCATTGCACGGCGCTCTGATCGATCTATCACCACAATGTCAGGTTATTATTATTATTATTATTATTAAAAAAATATTGGCTTCTATCAGACTATATTCGTTCTCTTATAAATAGAGATGACAAATAAAAAGCACAGTACATAGAGCCATCTCTATGTATTGATATGTATTGATATGTATAAACATGTATCATGTATCAAAGAAACGTCGGTATTACTATATTTAACGATATTAAATGTCTCTTTCTCGTTATGTTGAATGTATTTACTTTACTAGATATACTGATGAAGCGCATACACGTTGTCAGACCATAGGATATCTATTATCCAGAAACAAAGAATTGTTTCCAAGTTGTTTTTCGGCCTCGATGGCGTAGAGGTTAGTGTAATCGACTGCCACGCCTGAGATCGCGTGTTTCGATTCCCGCACAAGTCAAACATTTTTGTGCATGGACATGGACGTTTGTCTTGGTCTGGGTGTTTCTATGTATAATATGAATGTATTTATAAAAAAAAGTATATATGTATGTTTATTGTAAACAAAAACTTGGCGATTAAAAAGAGTGACCATGAGTTTCTTGCCCGTTCTTCTCATGAGCCCTATACCCTTGCTTTGCTGAACGTGGCAGTAAATGTAAATTCGCAGAAAAAAATTGTGTAACTTTGACATTCATAAGTGTTACCTTGTAACCTAATCTGAATAAATTTATTTTGAATTTTTGAATTTATCCATTGTCTAGTGCCCATAGTACAAGCTCTGCTTACTTTGGGCTACATGGTGTTGTGAGTATGTGATAGGATATTATTATTATAATATTATTATTATAATATTATTATTATCTCTAGCTACCAGTTCGCCAGATTAGTAAATAAATTTACTAAACTGTGACAAAAATATAGACTAAACTTAATATTAGTCATTATTTAACACTACTTAAATAAAATACTAGAATTTTCCTGTTGAGTCACTCGTTAACACATAATTATTAATCTTAGTTTAAAACAAATATAGGTCGCATTGCTTAGCATTGAACGTGTTTCTAGAAAGTATGAAGTAATTTGTTATTCAAAGTTATTTTATTTTGTAGCACAGCGGTTCGTTTGCGTACTGCTGTGTGGCCGTGAGATCGATTTCCAGTTAGGATATAAGGTTTTTGGGGTTTTCTGTCAAGGATTTCTTAGTATTAGCACGGCTTTTGGATGTTTATTTTTTAAGCGACGCCATTTCTATGACTTGTACTGGTATTGCGGCGGTTTTACAAATAATTAATCAAACAACGGGTAGAAACAACACCCAAACTCGAAACAATTATTTGTGGATCACTCAATTGACGGCAGTTGCGACCACTTATACAACTACGCCATCCGTGCAGACGTATATAAGTATATTGGTGATATAATAATAAATATAATAATATCAGCCCTGTATTAAACTGTCCCACTGCTGGGCACAGGTCTCTTCTCACTGTGAGAAGAGTTAGGCCATAGGCCACCACGCTGGCCTTGCGCGGGTTAGCAGACTTCACATACCTTCAAGAACATTATGGAGAACTCACAGACATACAGGTTTCCTCATGATATTTTCCTTCGCCGTTAAAACAAGCGATAATTAACTATTTAATGACGGCCTCGATGGCGTAGTGGTTAGTGTAACCGACTGCCACGCCTGAGGTCGCAGGTTCGATTCCCACACAAGTCAAACATTTGTGTACATGAACATGGATGTTTGTCTTGGTCTGGGTGTTTCTATGTATAAAATATATGAATTTACAAAAAAAAGCATAATTATGTATGTTCATCCATTGTCTAGTACCCATAGTACAAGCTCTGCTTAGTTTGGGCAAGATGGTGATGCGTGTAAAAAAAAAAAGAATTTAATACGCATATAACTTCGAAAACTCAGAGATGCGCGCCATGCGATCGAACTCGATACCGGCAGTCCAAAGTTTTCCCACTAGGCTATCGCTGCTCGATGCTGGAGATATATTAAAAAAATAATGAGAATTATCAAAAATTAAGTTAAATCTTTGATAATGATTCGAATACTTTAAAAACATGGTTGTTGAGTGTCCTTGTGACCATGGCTGCTGAAAAGCAACCGAAACGTCTGTGAAAGTGTAAACCTGAATCTAAATAGTTTAAAAATGACTTAAACAGTAAATATGTAGTTAAATTTAACAGTAGTAGTTTAAAAGTTTCAAAATTATGTAAAATTATATTTTATTGAAATAAACATCGCGATAAAAGCAATATATAATAATAATAATAATAATAATATCATTTATTTCTCCTGACAATAGACCGTTTCATACAGTATAGTGACACATATAACTAGTTAATAGTATACAGTCCAGTATATGTGAGGAGCTGGTGTCTGTAGTAGGTTAAAACCTGTATTACCGATCACCAGGTCCCCACCCCACAGAATAACATGTTTACAATTTCAATTGTTACCATATGTACCATATGTGACGGGTATAATGCTCAGTCATAAGTTGTTCGAGAATATCAGAGTATACATACATTAAAGATTTATGTGTGTGTGTTTGTGTGTGTGTGTGTTTGTGTGTGTGTGTGTGTGTGTGTGTGTGTGTGTGTGTGTGTGCGTGTGCGTGTGTTTCTGTGTGTGTGTGTGCTTGTGTGTGTGTGTGTGCATGTGTATGTATGTTATCCCAGTTTATTATTAACTTAATAAGTTTTCTGTTTCTTTATAGTCAAGCTCCAACAGCCATTCTTTCACTGATGATTTACATCTATCCTTTGTTAGCGAGTAGATTGACAAAATTCTATTTAATTTGTTATAGAGATTACTGCTTTCATAGCAATAGAAACGGCGCAAGAAACTCGTATGCAACAGTTGTTTATCACAAACCCTATCTTTTCTACGAACATTTTTTATTATTTTCGGATCATAGTTTATTTGCGAATGTTTTTTGACGACAGTATTTAGGATGAACAGTTGTCGGACCGTTAGTACTTTTGTTAGTTTGTAAAGGTTAGTCGTAGGATAAAAAAAAGGTAGAAAGTTACTAACTTTTAAAATCGCTCTTTGAGCTCGTTCGATTTTGAGGAAATGCGTTTTTGTAGCACCTCCCCACGAGGTGATGCAGTATGTAAATTGTGATTGTGCTAAGGCGAGATATACGGATTTGATCAGCTGTACATCCGCCACATGTCGCAAATTCTTAAAAATTGCTATAAGTTTACGTGATCTGGCTGCAAGCATATCTATATGAGAGTGAAAATTTAGCTTATGATCAATCATAATGCCCAAGTATTTAATTGACGAAGCTTTTTGGAGCCTAGGGCAAGTACACTCATGGTTACCAAAATCATCGCATGAGTGTGATATTATATAGTTATTTGAGAGGACTCTAGTCTCTGGTTTTTTTAACGAAAACGCAATGTATTTTGTTTTTTCTACATTGAGTGTCAGGAAGTTTTCACCCAGCCACCTATTTACAATATTAAAGCCTTGTTGGGCATTAGAGAAAGTTTCCTCCCAAGTGTCTCCACTAAAAAGTAAGGCTGTATCATCAGCGAACGTTACGATTTTGGCTTTAGGGAGTATTAGTTGGCAAAGATCGTTAATATATGCGAGAAATAGTGTGGGACCCAGTATGCTACCCTGCGGTACTCCAAATTGTACTGGAGTTTCGTCACTAGTGACATTATTAATTTGAACACGTTGTGCGGCATAGTAGTTTAATTTCAATGTATAACATCCGCGTAAACGTAACACAATATCATAGTTATTCTCCGTTGCGTAGGTGAACATTATGATGCATTTTGATGGGCACAAATGGTACAAAACTATTACGAGATGGACCTTACAAAAGGTCATTCTCGTCCGAGGCCAATACAAAGCATGGTGTCGCAAACACGATCAATCAAATCCATCGTGACTAAGTATCAAACCACGTTTCGAATATTTGAACTCGAATCGTAAATAGTGAAGTATTAATCAATATTCGAATGGTCGTGTACAACGATACTATTAATTCAAGAATATTTAATAACATAGATGTTGTTAATAATGAGTAAATAATGAGTAATTTACTATTGTACTTATTTATCTTGTATCTTATAAGGGGGCCAGTCAGTGCAGACCGGCGACACTTCGACCCAGTGGGATCTTTTGTGTCGATACTCTCCCAATAACGACTGCCATAGATGTCGATGGCAGCCGGGACCGAAGGCTTAACGTGCTCTCTGAGGCACGGAGCAGGCGATAATTGTCAACCAAAACGCACATAATTTCGAAAAGTCATATAACTTCCGAAAGTCTGTAGTGCGCACCGTGGGTTCGAACCCGAGACCCTCTGCTTTGCAGTCTGTTGGTTTCCCCACTGAGCTATCGCTCGGTGCCTCGGTGACTAACACCGCCAACTTCCTAACTCTGGGCTGGTATTGATATTTCTTAACAAAAAAGTGAATAACTTTTTGTGGGCCCAATCCAGGATTCGAACCCAAGACCGCATGCATAGTACTCGCATTCACTACCGCCGTGTTATTCACTAAATAAGATACATAAAATAAAAGTACACAAATAAAGAAACAGTATAATTTTATGTTAGTAAAGGTTTCGTAAGCTTTTAATATGAATAACTTAAACCTTCTGATGAACTGTTGATATAAAATGCCCTTGGCCTGTGTTTACCAACATAACAAAAGTTGTGTAATAAAATTTATTGCTCCGTTTTTACTTTGAAATGCTATTACATAATCAATACTGCACAGATGACAAAAGATTTCTTGGTTTTGTTTTTCTAATAAGACAATTTCCACACTAGGAATAATTTCTGTGCCGCGGGAGAATTTACATACATTCATACAAGAAACACAAAGAACACGCAGACGACGACTTTGCTGATATCGATAACCTGGAAACCGTTGGACTGCCACGCTGATCTCGTATTCGATCTCAAGGTTCTGCCTTTTCGAAGTTATGTACGTATTAAATAATTAATTATCGCTAGCTTTGGGAACCTGCATTTCTCTTTTTTATTATTATTGCCCTTCAAAATAACACTCCGCCTGATATGACAGCAGAGCCCTCCACACTACATCCTCACGTAAAGCGGTGCCGAGGTATAGACCTCGGTAAAGTAGAGATTTTTACGGCCTAAGCAGGTACTTTTGCTTTTGCGACTTGAAGAGCCCAAGATCGAAGGAATAAAAAAATATGTGTGCACAACTCTAAAATACGTGAGCTGGGACAGTTTATAAACAGAGCTGATTTAATTTTTGCTGTCTAAGTATTTCGTGATCTGATTCACTTCTTTCATATGAAAGTAAAAATAATAACAGTCCTGTATTAAAAAGAGCACGGGCATCTTCTCAGTGTGGAAAGTTAGGTCATAGACCACCACTGGCCCAGTGCGAGTTGGCAGACTTCACATATCTTCGAGATCATTATGGAGAACTCTCAGACATGCAGATTTCCTCACGATGTTTTCCTTCAACGTTTTAACGTTGAAGGCGAGGAATATATATATTTTTAAGATAACTCGCCCTATGTTTGATTCCTGGATCGCAGGGAGCCTTATACACATTCAAACAACGGACACAAAGAACCCCAAACTCGGAACAACTATTTGTGGATCCCACAACATTCGAACGTTTGTCGTATGGTATTCTATTGTGGGGGAATGCTGCTGACTTCCAAACTATCTTCGTACTGCAGAAAAGGGCTATTCGAGCAATTTACAACATGAAAACAAGAGATACATTAAGAAATAATTTTTAGGAAATAAATATATTAACAGTAGCCAGCTATAATATATATACCAAAATTTTATTTATGTATATAAGAACATTGATTTATACTATAAGAAAAGCGACATACATAATATAAATACAAGAAACAAAAACAGATATATAGCCACCCAACAAATTAATAAGTCGTTTAATTAAAGGTCAACGTGTGCACTTTTACAATAAACTCCCAAGTGACATTCAAAATCTAAGTTTTAATCAATTTAAAACAGTTGTAAAACGAAAATTTTATTCAAAAGGTTATTTACTCAGTCACTAAATATTAAAATACTTGGGATTGAGTTGCTTCCACTCACAGGTTATTTCTAATCATACTGTTAAGTTAACTGTAATATGAGTTGCTGTGAGTATTATTTCATTTGTTATATGTATCTTAGATTTAACAAATTGTTACTTTTTAAATCTTATTGAAATAAACTACTGTAACAACTACACACAGCAGTTCATATAAGGAAAAGAATATAACATTGAATTGTATTGTTAATAAACTTTTGACGATTGAAAAGAGTGGCCATGAGTTTTTGCTTGCTTCTTCTCATGAAAGCTCTACACCTCGAACAGGATGTTTTCAATGCTATATTTTTATTTCATTCTATTTATTTTTATTATTATTAATATATTATTATTATTATGATATAATATTTATTAATATAATAGTGAATTGACGTGTCCAAGAATTGTTTGCACATTTTTATGGAATAATGGTTTTTGACTTTGACTTTGACTTTGTTTGGTCCCGCGTGGGATTCGAACTCACAACACTCGGCGCATTGGTAGAGGCGAGGCGTCCACTTAAACCAATACGCCATCTGTGCAGTCTAAAATTAACTATTTAATACACACCTAACTTTGAAAACTCAGAGGCGCGTGCTTTGAAATCGAATTTGTGACTTCTGCTGGGCAGTCCAACGGTCTACCAGTAGGCTATCGGTGCTCCTTTCTTTTACATTGTAGGTGATTAATTCGATATTCTGTATAGTCAAGTGCTCGTGCACTTATCTACTCATAACGCGGATACTTCCGTGCTTTCCTGCCGGTACGCAGCCATCACCGTTACATAATGTATTACATGTTGACATTCATTGTAAATTGTTGCTTGATGGACAGATATATACGTACATATGAATGTCTACATATATTTTACTTGGATACTATATGGCCTATGGCCTAACCCTTTTTATACTAAGAGAGAACTCGTGCCTAGTGAGACAGTTTATTTACTCAGCTAATATTATCGTATAATTAGTTTATAGTTATTAAATAATTAAAGAAAGTGTGTCTAGAAATCGCATAAAATTCTATAAGATTGAAATTAAACTACTATATACGGATTTTATCGCGTTGTTTATTTGACACTTTATTACAAAATTTTGAAAACTGTTACACTATACTACTATTAAACTTTACGAACTTTTAAGCTAATTAAATTATTATTAAAACTATTAAAACTATTTAGATTTAATTTAATTTTACACTTTCCCCGACGTTTCGGTTGCTTTTCAGCAGCCATGGTCACGGGGAGACTAAGTTGGTAGTTGTCTCAATGTTCCAGTGTCGTTATTTCAAAGTACCCGAACATAATTTAATCATTGGTGTTTCTATTTACGCAGAATAAATGTATTCTCTACATATAAATGTGAGTTTTATATTCATACTTTTACAGATGAGGAAGTTTATACATAAACTTTGTGAAATCAATCATTTTTAATATTGCTTGTATATCTCATAAAAAATAAAATATTAATAATATAAATATATGGAATTAAAGTTTATAAATCGAAGTATTGTTTAAATGTTGTTTGAGTATTTTGGGACATCATTTAAGGTACTAGATACGTGTTGAAAATGTTGTATTTTTTTTACGTTTTGTGGTAGGAGGGCCTTTACCTGCATGCCTAAGAATTCTACATAATGTTTTCAAAGATATGTGAAGCTTGCCAACCAGCACTGGGCCCGCGTGGACTATAGTTTTTTTTTTTTCACAATATGAAAAGGCCTGTGCCCAGCCGTGGGACAGTTTATATTATACAGGGCTGATATACTTATTATATTATTTAAGCGTTCATAAGCTACAGTGTTCACTTACTAACAGCCTGCTTGTTTGCAAACATTGTTATTTAAAAAGCGATTTGTCATCAGAATCTATACATATAATAAAATTTAACTGATCAATTGAAATTAAACTACTAAATACGGATTTTATCGCGTTGTTTATTTGACACTTTATTTATATACCACCAGCTTGGGATCCAGTAATACAAATAGTCAAACCCAAGAAGAAGCAAACCACAGCTCATTCTGCGTAAATAGAAACACCAATGATTAAATTATGTTCGGGTACTTTGAAATAACTACACTGGAACATTGAGACAACTACCATCTTAGTCTCCCCGTGACCATGGCTGCTGAAAAGCAACCGAAACGTCGGGGAAAGTGTAAAATTAAACTAAATCTAAATAGTTTTTAATAATAATTAAATAAGCTTAAAAATTAGTAAAGTTTTATAGTAGTAGTAGAGTAACAATTTTCAAAATTATGTAATAAAGTGTCAAATAAACAACGCGATAAAATCCGTATATAGTAGTTTACTTTCAATGAATAATATTCGCGTAAACAGAAGACAATATTAACTGATCAATGCCTGTACATAGGCGAAATTAAATAAAAATGTATGTGAAGCCTCTTTTTAAGAGCTATAGAAGCAAAAACAATACGTTTTATAATTTTTGTCCGTCTGTTTGATTGTATATTTGTACGCGCATCACGCAAAACCTACTACACGAAATTGAATGCGATTTTCACAGTTGTATGCTGGCAGTCTAACTTAAAATGTTTTTCATGATACACTGCCTAGATGTCAATTGTTATGTGTGAGGATCAGCTTCTTACATGCAAGGAAGGAAAATATAGATAGGTATCTACTTCCAAATTCGATATGGTCAAAGTCACGGGCAAAAATCAGTATAAAATATATGAAATACTTTCGTCAGTAAATTTTTATTGTATTTGTTAGAAATAACGCTGTTTTGCTTGTCAGCAACCTTGAAGTGTCGTGTCGTGTGGTTTGATTACATTCTTGGTTTTATATAGCACGTATATAACTACAGTGTGACTTCAAAGACAAAGTCGAAGACAAAAATCATTTATTTAGGTTATAAAGAAACACTTATGAACGTAATACAGGTTACTAAAGCTACATGTAGGTTATTTGCTAGGTTCAGGCAAAGGGTTGAGCCTATGAGACGAAACCCGCAAGAAACTCACGGTCACTCTTTAAAATTACCAATTAAATATAATTTCAGTATTTTACAAGTAATATCAACAAGATGTTGCAGCGATTGTTGTCCCTACTTAAGGTTGAATAGGTGTTTGTTGGGTGAGCAGTGGCCTGTTATTATACCCACTAGATGTCGCAGGTTTTTCTTTGAAGAACGTAGCATTTTGCGTGACAGATGTATGTCTAAGGATGGAAGGGCTTTCTTTGTCTGTCTACATTCCCTTGATTCTGTTCACTGTTTTTCGTGTAGTCGCATAACCATGTTTTGAGTTGGCAAAAGAATATCGGGACAATTGGTTTAGGGTCTACCATTTTAATGCTCGACCCTCTCTTTGCCAGTTGGTCTGCAGCGTCATTGCCAGAAGAGTTGCTGTGGCCGCGTATCCACTGCAACGTTACTCGATTTTTTTGTTGCAATCCTTTGCAGCTCACGGTGACACTCCAGGATGAGTCCACTGTTAAAACAGTTGCTTTTCAGAGCTTGTTGTACCGCGGCAATATCCGAGATAATGCATATCGACTAATCGCTTATACCCCTTGATGTAATCGCATGCAATCAGCCCTCAGAATCATGGAAGAATGGTGTAACCATCATGAACTGACGGTGAACCCGATTAAGACAGAACTGGTCCTTATCATACAAGGAAACCTTAATTAACTAACATGCCAAATTTATTTGGAACAGAACTTATCCTATAACAAGAAGTCAAGTATCTGGGTTTGAGTCATAAGTTGGACAAAGTGTTATTGGACATAAATGTCAGGAATATCTTCGTGTTTTGTATATATGATCGGTAGAGTACAATGTCCTCCAAACCGAATTTCGGTCACGACGTTAATCTCAACGAAAACTAGCCCTCTACGCAGGAGATAGTATAATGCACGAGTGTCTGCGCTAACATAAAAGCACACTCTATTCCCTCACTCTCATAATCCTATGGGATGGCAATCCGACACGACCGGAGAGAGATCAGGTGCAGGATCTTAATATAAAACTAGGTAACGTGTCTTACTCGCGTTGAGTCAACCGTGACCACAATTGTTGCAAGGCGTTAGAAAGGTCGGACAATCAATAAGTATTTATTCCCTTTTAAATACTTCATCGCATGTTGCCTAGCATTATATTAAGTATGTGTACAAACCGCGAAACTCTAAAATATTTAGGTGCAGCACCGACGGCTTTCGTACTTCCTGAAGCATGGGGTGTGCAACACCGCCAACTTCCCAACTCCGGGTTAATATTAAGAATTTCTTGACAGAATATCCCTTTTACGGAGTCTGGAACACCTACAATGTGGGATCTATAACCACAGCTGTTGAAATTAATATACTACACCTCTACTTACCCCTTCGGGGACAAAGATATGAAACTATTTATACCTATATTATAATAAATGTCTTGATTAGAATTCGTTAATATACATTTATGTTAATATCAATTATTGGTATTAGCATAATAATTGACTACTATGGTCTAAGCCTTTTCACACTGAGATGAGGCCTGTGCCCAGCAGTGGAACATTAATACAGGGCTGATATTATAATGAAATACCAATTAGTAGCACCAGAGATATGACGAACGAAGTCACGGATTTTTTGTTAAAGGCAATCCCCGCACTAGTAATAATTCCTGTGTCCCGGTGGACTTTACAAACATTCAAACAACGGACACAAAGAACACCCAGATTCGGAACAACCATTTGTTAATAGTTACGAGAAAGAAACTGTTCACACAAAAATGTGTTTGCCGCGATGGCCTTGTGAGCATTTGCGTAATTGATAATCGCAAGGTTCGGCCTTTGATCGCCGGAAGTGGATGATTAATGCGATTTCCTGTCAAATTCTTGATATTACTGCAATATCTGTCCAGGAGGTCGGCCATAGATGCGGCTTCTATTACGTGGACCTTAAAATAAATGTCGAAATATGAGTGCGAAACACCTCTTCACTTCTCTTAGTTTGACTTTACAAAGATAAAATTAACGGACACAAAGTAGACCCAGATTCAAAACAATCGTTAGTAAATCACACAAAAATTTGTCCCGTTCGGGATTCGAACCCGCAACTCAACGAGGCAACAGCAGCGAGATGACCGCTTGCCAAACATGCCATACGTCCATATTTATATACTTCCGTTTTACAATTATTAGTTGTAACACGCCATAAATTACAAGTACACAGATGTACCGTTCAATAGAATGCGACGAAACGAACACACACACATGTATACACCATATTTAGGGTTTCGTACCCAAAGGGAGCCAACGGGACCCTATTACTAAGTCTCCGCTGTCCGTCCGTCTGACTGTCTGTCAGCGGTTTCTATCTCATGAACCCCTTCCTCCTTCTCAGCAAAACTAAGCATAATATATCACCCATAATAAGCATAGCATAGATCTCCCAACTCCATAGGTTGTTACATAATACATTCTTTATTTTCTTAAAAAAAGAAATGTCCCGCACTAGGAATAATTCCTGTGTGGCGGGAGACTTTACTAACTTTCAAACAACGGACACAAAGAAAACCCAGACTTGGAACAACCATTTGTGAATCACACAAAGTTTTGTCCCGTGTGGGATTCGAACCCACAATACTTGCGCAATAGCAATGGCGAGGTGACCAGTTAAACTTAACGCCAACCGTGCAATCATAAATACAAAGTCAATACTTAAATGACTTCTAGGTACATACATACATACATAGATTCACGTCTGTTTCCTAGAGGGGTAGGTAGAGACTACGGATTTCCATTTGCTACGATCCTGAAACACTTCTCTGGCGTCCTTCACTTACTTCTAGGTAGAGTTTTGGAAGTTCTTTGTGTCCGTTGTTTGAATGTGTGTACCGTGACACAGAAATTATTCCTACTGCGAGACTTGTCTTTTTAGAAGAAAGAATAATAAATACAAGCAAGAATTATGTGTGAGTATGTGTGTGTGTGTGCGTTTTATTGAACGGTGCATCTGTGTATTTGTATTTTGTGGCGCGCGATATCTGATTGTAAAACGGAAGTGTATAAATTTAAACCTATTAGCAATCGGATGTATTGTTTTAAATAATAATTAATTATTAATAAATACTGACCTTCCTTAAGGTTAATGAATCAAAACAAAACAGGAAAAACCGCCAAAAGTTTAATGTGATATTATGCACAGATTTATTATAATTTTATTCGTAGTTTCACACCTATATCATTGAAGAGTAAGCAGGGGTGATTTGCACCTACTTTTTATCTGCTATGGGTTTAGGTGCCACAGATTAGATGGAGTGCTTATTGTCTAGAGGCCACAGTTTCAAACACCGTGCAGCTACTGAGAAATTCTGGACAGAAAAGCTCGCACTGGGTACCGAACTTGAGACCTCACGCATTGCTGTCGCATTCACAACCGCTGTGGCACTGAGGCAACATTTTGAGCATTACCGGTGATATAATTATTATCTGCCGCGACGGCGCGGTGGTACCGAATACGACTGCTATGCATGTGGTCTTCGGATCGATCCCCAGGTCTGACAAAGTGTTATGCGTATTCGTGTCAAGGGATCCACACTTTGATCACGTGCGAGATTTTGACTGAGCAGGTGAAGCTACATTGCTTAAGGGGTCGCCAGTGACGCGGCCCCGTGTTGTGGGTTCGATACACACGCAGAACAAAAAATTGTGTGATCCACAAATAGTTGTTCCGAGTATGGATGTTATGTCTGAAAATATGGACCTTCAAATTTAAAATTCAAATAGCTTAAATAAGTTAAACTGTACCCACAATTTCGCTATCTGCCTATTGATAATTATTAATCTCTGAATCTTCTTCGAAGAAGTTAATGAAAACACTTTGTAACGGTCTGTGTGCTAGTGACAGATTGATGTTAGTGGCAGGCATAGCTCCGGAACCACTGGACCGATTAACTTGTAACTTGGTGTGCAGACACCTTGGGGTCATACCTCGATCGAGTTTGAATATAGGCCTTGTGGGTCAAAAGACTTCTGAGATATAGGCACAAGGTTATAAGGTCAGAGGATATCCACCAACAGAGTGATTTGGAAGTCCAAGGCAGAGGCTTTTGCCCAGCAGTAGGATACTACAAAAAGCTGATGGAAAAAAAAAGGTCACATTAAGACGAAGAGCTTGAATCCTGGGTTTTTACACCCATCTCGTTAAATTCAAATCCACGCAAGCTAAGTCACGGGTACATCTAGTCTATATTAATCTATATTTATAATTTTGTTTGTTTGTAAGGATTCAAATCAAAACTAATAAACCGATTTAAAAAAGTCTTTCAACACTAGAAAGATATATTATTACCGAGTAACATATTTCATTTAAAAATAAAGTTATTTTACTAACATAACATAACCTAACCTAGTTTTACGCGAGCGAAGCTGAGGGCAAAAGCTAGTATATTAATATAATTATAAATATTATAATATGCAGTATTTAATATATCAATACAAAACAAGTGAGAAACGGCCATGAATTGCCGTAAATCTAAGATTTCGAAAAATACTATCACGTGACCTTGAGGTCAGAGGTCAAAGGTCATAGTCAATTTGGGGTATGTCGACTATGCTGAGTCGAATGGCGTTGACAGTGAGTCTCTAGCTCTTACGGTTCTTGAGTTGAAAGTTGTGTGACAGACAGACGGAAGGACGGACGGACAAAGCTGTTGTATAAGAGATTTTGGAACTCTAAAAACTTGTTTTGCATATATTATGATATTTTGATATAGTTTTTCATAATAATCCTTTTAAGATGGATATTTTTCTGGCCGTTTAATTAAAGTTTAATGGGCTGAACATCCATAGCGAATGGATATATTGGATTTAATAATACTGGGCATTGACTTTCACAATGACAACAATAAGTTTTTGTATAATGCCTTTTATTATACAGCGTATATTAAAATAGTCTCGAGTTTGATCCCAGAGCGCGCATCTCTGACTTTTCGAAGTTATATGCGTATTAAATAATTAATTATCGCTTGCTTCAACGGTGAAGGAAAACGTCGTGAGGAAACCTGCATGTTTGAGAGTGAAAAGGCCCGTGCCCAGCAATGGGACAATTGAATACAGGGCTGATATTATATTAAAGTAGTAATGTGCAATTTTCGAATAAAATTCGGTTCATTAGAATTTTTAAAGTGATAAGATATTGTCTTCTGTTTACGCGAATATTATTCATTGAAATTAAACTACTATATACGGACGAAGACAAACCACAGCTAGACTTCATGATACTTTGAGCTCATTCTGCGTAAATAGAAACACCAATGATTAAATTATGTTCGGGTACTTTGAAATAACTACACTGGAACATTGAGACAACTACCATCTTAGTCTCCCCGTGACCATGGCTGCTGAAAAGCAACCGAAACGTCGGGGTAAGTGTAAAATTAAATTAAATCTAAATAGTTTTAATAATAATTTATTTAGCTTAAAATTAGTAAAGTTTAATAGTAGTAGTAGTAGTGTAACAGTTATCAAAATTTTGTAATAAAGTATCAAATGAACAACGCGATAAAATCTGTATATAGTAGTTTAATTTCAGTGATTCAATAGTTTAGATTTATTTGAATAGGTATATTAATCGTTGAAATTGATTAAAGGGCTAACCTTTAATGAATATCAACGATATATGATGGCTTATATAATAACTCTGTCTACAGAGGTATATATCAAAAGTTCGTTACTTTTGAACAGATATGGTGTCACGTGATTGGTGGCGACCTTATTTTCGTCTACACGACACAGTTCCAAAGACAAAATATATTCAAAATGGCTCTAAGGCCCTAACAAGTAAAGAATAAAAATAAAGAAAGTTCCAAACACCGCGTTACTATTGAGAATTTTTTGAATGATATGTTTTATGATACTTTGCACGGCTATTGAATCCGAGACCACATGCACAACAGTCAATACGGCTGTTGTGCACAACAACCTCGCCATCGAAGCAGTGCCTTGCTATCATTAAATATTCGTATTTTAACGCGAAATAATAGTACTTCGCTACATCTAATGTGTGTATTTTAATTTACTATATTTATGTTTGTTAACTCCTACGTTTATTAATACGATTTTCTTTATAAATATAGAAAATATTATATAGACCAGATTCTGCCCGCGGCTTCGCCCGCGTAAAGGACGTCCTTTTCTGTACCTCTAACAACGTGTATGTGAAATTACATAATGATCGGTCAAGTAGTTAAGGCACGAAAGCGTAACAAACAAACAAATTCACATTTATAATATTAGGACTACCTGTTACCCGTGACTTCGTCCGCATGGAATTTAGCAAAAAAATGTTTGTTCTGTTCGCAGAGATATTTTTCGAATATCAAAGTAGCCTAAGTTACTCCTTATAATATCAGCTATACCTACCAGTGAACGTCGCGTCAAAATCGGTCGAGTCGTTTCAGAGATTAACCGGAATTAAAACAGACAGACAAACAAAACTTATAAATTTGAATTTTGTTATGAATACCGTATATACTTACATATGCATTTAGTATAAAGCTGTTATTTTGACATTACAAACAGACACTTCAATTTTATTTTGTATAGATTAACCTATTGCTTCGCAGCGGCATACCGGGGGCCAGACACAATAGGTCTTCAATACAACAATAGTTAGGTTAACTGAGTCATTTTATTATGGTTTGTTTGTTTATCAAATAAGACAAGTAAGGAAAAATGTAATATAAGTTTTGTGGCCTTTGAACATAAAGTAAACATTTCGCCAATGAGTCATTTAGGTCAACAAATAACCGATGATACTCAGAAATAGCGTCGTCGGTTCATGTTTAATATTCGTGATTTATAATAATATTCTATCACATACACACAACACCATCTAGCCCAAACTAAGCAGAGCTTGTACTATGGGTTCTAGACAATGGATAAACATACATATATACTTTTTTTTTTGTAAATACATACATATTATACAAAGAAACACCCAGACCAAGACAAACATCCATGTTCACGCACACAAATGTTTGACTTGTGCGGGAATCGAACCCGCGACCTTAGGCGTGGCAGTCGGTTACACTAACCACTACGCCATCGAGTCGTCAGTCATTATGATATACTACATATTACCCGCAATACTAGATGTTAAATCTATTAAGTTAGGTCAGTGACTCCTAAAGTGGGTAGCTGGAACCTTTTTTTTTTTTTTTTTTTTTTGTTACCCAGGAAAAATGCTTCATGCACTGCCCGCCGGCTAGGGGACGGCACCGGCGGGGGAGTGTTGGACTCCCAGCAAGACGCGCTGGTCTACCCACTAAAAAACCTGGGGTGTTCCCTCTCTCATCCAATAGGGGGGGCCAGTTGGGAGCTCTTGAAGGATTCATCCATAGCAGGCCCCTCCATGTGGGTGTGGGCCGGGTCAAATGGACCCGGCCACCTCTCGTCCCCAGGGGAGAGCCTGACCGCTCTCCCCTTTCGACGGTAGAAGGCGCGCGGGAACACCGCGCGCGCCCTCTCGGGGTTCCTAATTTACGGGTGGCAGGGTCCCCTCAGGCCCTGCCACCCGGAACCCTTAAGTGGGGGCCAGGAGCGCGGCAAAAGCGCGTCTCCTGCGCCCTCTCCTCCGACGGCGGACTTCCGGGGCGTAAGGATCATCCTGACGCCCCCGTTCCGCCGCCTCCTTCTGCGAGATGACAGTCTCGCAGAAGGACCTCATAGGGTTCCCCGGAACCTAGGGATTCCGTAGAAAAGTCACAAGAGTGCCGCGAAATTATTAATTTTTGGCGGTTAAGTAATTTACGCTTTCACGCCATTACTACTCAATCGATCACCACGAAATTTCGCATACACGATGTCCAATGGTACAGAAAAAGACGTAGGGTATCTTTCATTCAAGAAAACGTACCGTTTTGGAGGCATCGACAATTGACATAACCGTACCTTAACATAAAATTTACGTGAGCAACGCCGCAGGCAAAACTAGTATACTATATTGCTTTTTTTTATGCTACTGAGGTGGCAAACAAACATACGGCCCATCTGATGGTAAGTGGTCACCGTAGCATATTGACGCCTGCAACACCAGAGGCATCACTTGCGCGTTGCCGACCCTTTAGGAAAGGAAGTGGGAAGGAGAAGGAGCGGGAAAAGGGAAAGAGGGTGATTGGGCCTCCGGCACTCTCACTCACCGAACGAAACACAGCAGTAGGAATACTGGTATTTCACGTCGATATTCTGTGAGAGGGTACTCCTTCCCAGGTCGAGCCGGCCCATTCATGCTGAAATCAGCGCGGTTCTACTACTCTGTCTAGAGGTCTAACTTAAAATCTGGTGCATATATACTTATAATACGATGCCTAGAAATCGAGTATTATGTAAAAAGACTTCTTATATGCAAAGTAACCTACTTCCAAATTCCACACGGGCCAAGTAGCGGACAAAACCTAGTCTATACTAATATTATAGAGAATAAAGGTTTGAATTTTGTCTATTTGTATGTTTGTTTGATTGTAAGCGTTTAAACCCATAAACGTCTTCTACGTGAATGGAACAGTCGCAAGAGGAAGACTTAGGCGAACGTTTCTTGATCAGATCGGAGGCGTTCTGGACAAAGGCCAGGTTAAGAGCACCTTGAACCGACGGGCGTGTATGCGAAATGTGATGAAAGTGAATGAAGCCAAAGAAGTGTGTCAGGATCGTAGCAAATGGAAATTCGTAGTCTCTGCCTACCCCTCTGGGAAACAGGCGTGAATCTATGTATGTATGTCTTCTACGTCGTTTCACTCTTGACAGAGTGGTCGTGGTCATCTTTAAGGTTGTGTAGCATGCTTGATAATCCGTCGCCACTCTTCACGCACCTTTGCCTTTCTGGTGGACTCATACAAGGGACCATTGTCTAATGCTGCCTTAATTTGGTCGGTCCAGCGCATAGGCGATTTACCACGTGCTCGTTTGCCCTCGACGTTTCCTTGTACCACAAGGGGCTCTATGGAGACACCTCCACGTCTTGATATGTGCCCGAAGACAGTGAGAATTCGAGCTTGTAAGATAGAACATAGGCAGTGCGTGCGTGCGATTTTAAAAATTATTTCACCATTAGAAATCTTTATTATTACCAAGTAACACAGGATATATTTTATGTAAAAAAGTACTGTTATACCTAATGGTACTTAACCTATTTTACGAGCCGGAAGCATAATTTAGTGTGGAATGGCCTTTTTATTTTTATTTGTTGCACATTCTTATAAGGTAACACGAAACACAACGAATATAAACAGAACAAATAAGGTCCTGCGTCATCCATTATAGTGTAACCATAACACTGGTATTTTTGCAGAGCCTGCATGTTTTCGGTCGGTAAGTATGTAATAGCATACATACGTATTTTTTTATTTTTTTAACGCCGCGAAATGTGCAACTCACATTCCCCATCGCCGGTTTTGGGGCGGGCGATGGGGATATTTCGGGATCCAGCCCATATGTTTGGGCTGAACCGACTAAAACCACCGCGGTGTTCCTCACACCTTTATGGCGGGGTCGCGAGGATCGCTCTCGCATTCAAATCGCGACCCCGCCAAAGGTTTGACCCGCCGATGGACGTGGCGGGTCCCACAAAAATTTATACACATAATTGGGGGACCTGGTCCCCGACAACAAAGCGGGGGGACCTAGTCCTCTTATACATACATAACTAAATTTATAAAACACAACTCAATTTATATAATTAAATTAGTCAGAAGGCGGTCAGAGATGGCAAAAGTAATTTTATATTTAATAATTATTTTTATAATATTATTAAATACAGTATTATTATTTAGCTCAGTGGGGAGACCTCAGACTGCAATGCAGAATTAACATAAGCAATGGTCTCGGGTTCGAACCCACGTCGCGCACCTCTGACTTTCGGAAGTTATATGACTTTTCGAAATTATGTGCGTATTGATTGACAATTATCGCCTGCTCCGTGCCTCGGAGAGCACGTTAAGCCGTCGGTCCCGGCTGCCATGAACATCTATGGCAGTCGTTATTGGGAAAGTCAGTACCCTCTAATATCCTGACACTGGTCTAGCCTTAGGGTATCGTTAGCCTTCGGGTTGCGGAGGTCAGGTGGCAGCCGCTCCGTGTAAAAACTGATATCCAGTCAAAGCCGGTTAGACCAGAAAAGCCGACCCCAAGTGACTTGGGAATAATAAAGGCTAAGAGAGAAGAAGATTAAACACAGTATTTCTAGAAAAATTGGCTGGCAGACATGCAATCTCACAAACATAACCTTCTTAAAAAATAAATAAATATATTTCATATGTTTGGTGGCAAACATTTGGCAGTTGGCACCCACTGGCCAATATCACCAACACGCTTGCGACAGAGTGAAATCCAGCGGTTACACAACGTATGCAATGAACTTGAGCCACATTGACATAACAGTGCCATTCAAACGTAACAGTTATGTGCAGACTGCCTTGGATGTGCAGTGGTTGTGCGACTGCTGGGTGGTCGCATGTTCAATTGCCTGATAGGTAAACTGGTATTGAGCTGATGATAAAGATTTAATTATATATAATATTAATATTCTATCACATAGAGCAGCGATAGCTCAGTGGGGAGACCAACAAACTGCAATGCAGAGGGTCTCGGGTTCGAACCCACGTCGCGCACCTCTGACTTTCGGAAGTTATATGACTTATCGAAATTATGTGCGTATTAATTGACAATTATCGCCTGCTCCGTGCCTCGGAGAGCACGTTAAACCGTCGGTCCCGGCTGCCATGAACATCTATGGCAGTCGTTATTGGGAAAGTCAGTACCCTCTAATATTCTGACACTGGTCTAGCCTTAGGGTATCGTTAGCCTTCGGGTTGCGGAGGTCAGGTGGCAGCCGCTCCGTGTAAAAACTGATATCCAGTTAAATCCGGTTAGACCAGAAAAGCCGACCCCAGTGACTTGGGAATAGTAAAGGCTAAGAGAGAAGAATACTGAGAAAAAAGGTAACTCCCGCACTAATAACAAATGATGTCAGGTTGCTTTAAAACAAAAACATAAATAAATGGAAATTATGTTGCACAAAACTTGTCTGTTTATTTGTATGTCTTGAAGTTTATGAAGTCATCCAACACAGGATTTATTCCTAGTGTGGGAGTTGTCTTTGTCATTTGTTAAATCTTGAAACGTCAAACATAATTAAAAACCCACTGTGTCTGGCCATTGGTGAGCCGCTGCGACACAACAAGCTCAAAAATAAAAAGGGATTATTGTAAATAATGTATATTTGTTAGTAATAAAATAACTCAAAAACTACTGGACCGATTTTCCTAATTCTTTCACCATTAGAAAGCTAATTTATCCAGAAGTAATATAAGTTATATAACATCACGCTACGAGCCACGGGAGCGGAGCAGTAGTCACAAACATGGATGAAACCGCGCGGAACAATTAGACTTTAATAAAATCAAAAACTGCTGCACTGATTTTAACAATACTTTCACCATTAGAAAGGTAATTTATCCAGAAGTAACATAAGCTATATAACATCACGCTACGAGCCACGGGAGCGGAGCAGTAATCATAAACATAAGTGTAAAAAGACTCGTTACATGTTATGTAATATCCAGGTATATGTCTTTCCGCCTGTATTTGTGCGAGTTCGTATATTTAGCGGTAGTTCATAAGTTATGCAGGTTGCGTGCCACCCATACAAGGTTAGTGAAATGGGTCGTCGGTTCGATTCTGTGCTGCTAAAGAATATTTGGTAGGCTAGCTTGATGCGTTGAGTTTTATTTTTGCGAAGGTGGCGCAATTGATTTAATGATAGCATCGTTTTTATTAATTTGCGAGTATTGTGGATTTGGATTCAAAACTACCTATATAATATGAATCTATGTTTTTCAATGGATAATTCTTTACATTTCCTTTTTTTCATTTAGGTAATAGTTTATAATTCTTTCTATTGCTTTAATGTTGGTTACGATATAATTAATGACTGTTGTCTCAGTCGCGCAGCGGTTAAATGCTACTACTGTTCATGAGGTCTCAAGTTTGATTTACAGACCAAGTGATATTGGTTTTTAAATAAGAAAATTCTCAATAGCGAAACGAAGCTCTCCCAGTATCTGATAAGACTTTACTGTGCAATAGAGAAGTCATGGGTTCGGATCCCGCCCGCCACAGTACCAACGTGAACTCACTTATAACAAGCATATTACTTTAGTTAGACCTGTTAACAAGAATACTGTTAAATTGTAAAATTAATAGCAAGTAATATTTTGTAAAAAGGTTTCAGATGTAGAGGCTCTTGAACTGGTTCTGGACTTAAAACATATTGTGTTAAAAGTAGTTATGATTCACCCCTGCTTGGTCGTAGGTCCAAGTCGATCTGTTTAGATAACTTTGGGATAGGCCTATGTCCAGCAGTGGACGTCTTTTAGCTGAGATAACGATGATTACACGGCATAAATGTCAAACAGAAATATTATAAATGCGAAAGTTTGTAGATGTTTAGATAATTTTTCCTCATTCACGCGTAAACTGTTGAATGGATTCGGATGCAAGTTGCACACGGATAGAATATGTCCTGGATTAACAAATAGGATTAATCGGGGTATGCGTTGTTATTTATGCGGGCGAAGCCGTAGGCAGATCTGTGTAAAATACGAATGTCCAAAAAACATGGGTATAATCAAATATTTAAGACATCGATGTACTCTCAATGTACTAAGATCGTACGAAAAAGTGTCCACACTAAGAAGAGAGAGCTCACACATGACATTGTTAGGACACAGAAAGATAATTTCTAATTTATAATATGAGTGAACGTTTACCTAATTTCCTAATCCTAACTAATATTATAAATGCGAATGTTAGTTTGATTGTTTGTTACGCTTTCACGCCTTAACTATTCGACCTATCATCATGAAATTTCGCATACACAATGTCAGGGGTACAGAAAACGACATAGGGTATCTATTACCCCAAAAAAATACTGTTACTAACATAACCTAACGTACATTTAGGTATTATTATTATTATTATTAACGTCCAGAAAGGTGACCAAATTTAAACGTAGTAAGGTGCCTATAATTTAAATCTTCTGTTATTAATCTATCTATCTTCTGTTATTCTATCTATTCTAAAAATATAGGCAAATAGAAATAGAAGAAATCCAAGAAGAAAGTATACAGATCAACTGAAAGAAAAAGCAAAGGAAACACATCGAGACCTGAAGGATTTGGCATCGGATCGAGTAAGATGGAAAGGGCTACACCGATAAGTGCATAGCACTTAAATATTGGATGGATGTTGTTATAACACTACTCACCTCTTAAAAGGTTACAATGATGACACACTTAATATATCATTATACTTCTGTCACAATCGGGTAAAACCTAACGGTGAGTGTCTCTGCTGACCTCCAAATGCTAAGGTTACATTTATTAACATTTCAATGTGGTTATATAGTTTCGTAATAGTACGGTTAAGTTTATTACAAAAATTTATTTCTTGAATGTTTGTAAAATCCCACGCGATAATAGAGATTTGCCTTGTCAGGCAATTCAATCAATCAATCAGCCCGTTATAGCCCACTGCTGGACAGAGGCCTCTCCCATTTTACGCCACAACATTAAGTCTAGCAGCGATAGCTTAGTGAGAGACCATTGGACTGCGACGCAGAGGTCTCGAGTTCGATCCCAAGACGCGCATCTCTGACTTTTCGAAGTTATGTGCGTATTAAAATAGTTAATTATCGCTTGCTTTAACGCCATCAAGGTCGCTCGGCACCAACCATCACAAACTTCTCATGCCAGACCTGTGGTAGAGAATGTCGTTCTCGCATCGGTTTATTTAGCCACCAGAGACGATGTCTCTCAGATATAACGCCATAAATCGTCTGAAATAGACGCAAAGGCCAATATATATATAACGGTGAAGGAAAACATTGTGAGGAAACCTGTATATCTGAGTGTTTTCCATAATGTACCGAGACTTAAACATAAACACAGGTGGAAAATTTAGGTGTAATTCGCCTCTGCATAGTCGTTTGGGTTTATATAGGCGTGAGTTTATGAATATATATTTTATTTTTATACAACTAATGTGGCAAACAAGCATACCACCTGATGGTAAGTGGTCACCGTAACCTATAGACGCCTGCAACACAAGAGGCATCACTTGCGCGTTGCTGACACTTTAGGAATAGCAGAAGAGAAAAAGGAAGTTGGAAGGAGAAGGAGCGGGAACGGAGACTCACCGAACGAAACACAACAGTAGGAATACTGCTATTTCACTTCGATATTCTGTGAGAGATAATTTTCATTAATACAAAAGCAGATGACAAATTATGTCATGGTTTCTAGAAGCAGGTTATATACTTAGATCTAACTGATTTTTGTCTAAGATAATTAGGTTTTAACAAGTAAATCCACTGAGAATATCTAGTATTATATACTAGATATTGCCTCTAAATCCGCTGTCTCGGGAACAGTACAAATTTTTGAATGAAAGCTAGTCTATATTCTGTTCTGTACTTCTAACAACGTATATGCGAAATTTCATGACGATCGGTCGAGTAATTAAGACTGCGCCGAGCGTAAGACAGATAATGACAGAGCTCGTGCGGCGACGCATATTCAAATCGGTGCGCGGCCGCCATAGTAATATTGTATGGAGGATTTGAAGTGCTTTTTTTGATAAATATGTATCTTTATTGTCAACCAATAACTTAAATGTTTGGGACGGACAAATTCTAATATAACTATATAAGTATGTTTCATTTAAGCTGTAAAATAGGATAGATTTCTACTGTTATAATCTAAAAATCACATAACACGAGCTTAGATGTTTGCATTTTTACGTAATTTTGTATGCGAAAATATTCATTACTTCAAGTTGTGTAGTTCAAGTAAGAATGTATATTTTATATTTTTATTAAACAAAAAGTGTTGATTTTATTCACTTAACTGTGACCGCCTGTTTTGGCACATTTCGCTCGGCGCAGTCTTAAGGCGTCAAACCGTAACAAAATTGTTAAGTAGTAAAAACTGCGATATTGTAATGTAAAACGAAACATTTAAATCATAGATGCGCCCTACTACGTTAAAATACGGTCACCTTTCTGGACGTTAAGTTGTCATCCGACACACAATGCCAACATGACACCTAAATTATAAATACACTACTACACTCGCGTGCAAGTAAATCGACTCAAGTCTCAAGTGCGCATAAAAAGTGATATAACTAAAAAATTACTTATTTTACCTCTATATAATGTTTTACATAATTAAAGCCTAGTAATTAGGCTTTCAAATGGTAGCATAATATCAGTAATTTAAATAAACACTTGTACTTAGAATGCAACTGAACGCAACCTCCCGTAAACTGCTCTGCGCTCTATACACAACTTGCGCGACACAACCCCCTATAAAAACCCTCTGTAATCGGTTTTTCTTATCAGTCGCTCATTAGACGTTGACCTGAACACATCTCTGCAAATTAAAGCCGTCATTTGAAGAAAATTATGGATACAACACCTGAAGAAGCCGCTCAAGTCGTTGCCCTATTGCAAGAAGGGTTGAACCAGCGAGAAGTCGCTCGTCGTTTGAATATGAGTCAGTCCACTGTCTCGAGAGTATACAGAAGGTTTCAAGAGACTGGTGCCTTCACTCGGAGGCCTAATACCAGCTGACGCCGGTGCACCTCGGAGCGTGACGACCGGTTTTTGGTCTCGACCTCTCTCCGAAATCGACACCTTACCGGCGTAGATGTGCAGCAGGAGCTACGTCAAGTTCGCGGGGTGACTGTCAGTCAGTGGACAGTTAGAAGAAGGTTGAAAGAAGCTAACCTTACTCCGAAAAGACCCGCTACAGGCCCGAAGTTGACCACAGCTCATCGTCAAGCACGCCTTCACTTTGCTCGAGAGCATTTGGATTGGAGCATAGAGCAATGGCAGTCAGTCCTGTTCACAGATGAGACGAGGATGTGTCTCCATGGCAGCGACAGGAGAGGTCGGGTATACCGTCGTCCCGGTGAACGGTTTTCACAGTGCTGCTTTGTGGAAACCGTTGCATATGGTGGCGGATCTTGCATGATGTGGGCCGGAATTTCCTTAGAAGGCAAAACGGAGCTTGTTTTCGTTCCTGGGGGAGGCCGGGGAGGAGGTCTGACCACTGATCGTTACATTGAAAATGTTCTACTGGATCAAGTTGTCCCTTATCAAGGCTTTATTGGGGAAAATTTCATCTTGATGCATGACAATGCCCGATGTCACACTGCTCGGGCAACACGTGATTTCCTGAACGAAGTTGGAATTCACACTATGCATTGGCCAGCGCTCAGCCCCGATTTAAATCCCATTGAGCACATATGGGACGAGCTCAAAAGGAAAGTTAGAGCGAGGAATCCAGCTCCGACAAACATCAATGAGCTCAAGACTGCGTTGGTAGAAGAGTGGGGTCGAATACCACAATCATCCATTAAAAAGTTGATAAGGTCGATGAAGAATCGCATGAGAGCAGTGATCAGAGCTAGAGGAGGAAATACCAAATATTGACACGAATAAATTTTTTATCTTACGCACATTTTGTTTCATTTAAACACAATAACACCATACTGTGAAATTGTATGAATTTTCAACATTTTTTACATTATCATTGGCATTAACCTTTTTTACTAAACTACTGAATCGATTTTCATGCAACTTACACCATTTTAAATCTCAATTACTAGGCTTTAATTATGTAAAACATTATATAGAGGTATAATAAGGCATTTTTAAGTTATATCACTTTTTATGCGCACTTGAGGCTTGAGTCGATTTACTTGCACGCGAGTGTATAACGCTTACTCATATTGAAAATTGTACACTATCGTTCTTTATTATGCAAATGTAATGTGTGAGCTCACTGTTCATAATGTAGAGACTATTGTGCCATCTAAGTATGGTGAGTGCACATTTATGATTTAAATCTTTGTTTAAAACAGATAAAATATATTGTAATTCTATATATCATATTAATATTATGAGATAACGATGGTGTAATGTTGTTGAATGGTAAAATCATCTCGTTTATTACCGTGGCATGAGTTTGATATTTAGTCCCAGGTTGCCAATTCCCGGTTCGGGTTATGATTTATTTAGTACTAGCTCTGCCTCACGGTTTTATCCGCTTCGCTCCTATTGACTGTAACGTGATGTGTAATCAGCAACATGAGTAACTGCTTATTGACAAAATAACTTACTACCAAAGAATTCAAATTTTCTACATATTATTCCGCTTTTATTAATTGCCTTATGATTTAACATTGACTGTTGTAAATATAGACAATGATAGTAACTTTGGGTTATAGAACAATTAAAATCTCACAAATTTTGAGTAACTTATAATCGTTTTCATTAGATAAACAAAAGTAATTTATCTAATCTGATTTATTTATTTATTTATTTAGTTATTTATTTATTTATTTAGTTATTTATTTATTTATTTATTTATTTATTTATTTATTTATTTATTTATTTATTTATTTATTTAATAAGGATCTCTGACAAAGAATATACACAAAATTGCACAAACATATAAACGTAGTTGTGTATAGTGTACTCCTTCAGTTATAGGCGACCACAGCATGCATATATGTACATATAAAAACAAAGCTTAAATTGAAAACATAATAAAAATAATTAAATAACCTAATTAAAATGAGCTACACATTGGGCATGTTCTTAAGAAAAGAAATGAACAATAAAAAAATTAATGAAAACTAAAATAAACAGTTCTAAGCGTCTTTTATATTTAGGTAAAGATCCACTTATGTCAATATCATGCGTCTTTGAAAGATTAGCGCGTCCAAACAAACAATATCAACAGCTTTTTATATGATTATATTATAGATTTATACCAGTAATCAACTATTTTAACAGTGGCAAATATAATCTTGAGAATACCGTTGATACTAAGAGGGGTTTCACCACTATACTGTCACTTATTTAAACTCAAATATAGTACTTTTTTATAAAGTGTCCCACTTCTGGGCACGGGCCTCTTCTCAGTGTGAAAAGGGTTTAGACCACAGTCTACTATAAGTATTATTATTATTATTATTGTTATTATATATTGTATTTTTTTATATTCAGTAGTATATGGCATAATGGCTGCAACACCTTGTTAATCTGAGTTGTAAAATATTGAAATTATATTTAATTGGCAACTTAGTGGCCGTGAGTTTCTTGCAGGTTTCTTCATATAGGCTCCACCCTTCGCCTGTACCTAGCAACTAACCTAAATGTAGCTTCAGTAACTTAGTAAACTCACTAACCTATATATTTTGACGTTCATGAGTGTTACTTTGTGACCTAAATGAATAAATGATTTTTGACTTTGACTTTTGACTACCACATTGGCGCAGTGCGTGTTGGTAGACCTCACATATCTTCGAGAACATTATAACCAACTCTTAGACATGCAAGTTTCCTCACGATGTTTTCCTTCCGCTAAAGCAAGCGATTACTAACTACATATTTGATGCGAATAACATCGAAGTCAGAGTTGCGTGTCTTGGTATCGACATCGAGACCTCTGCGTGGCATTCCAACGCGCAATGGTATCCCATTAAACTATAATGATACTAAAAATAATTACCTCAATTAGTTATGTGGTATGTATATAATATAAGCACTGTATATAAACTGCCCACTGCTGGGGCCCAAGACTGCTATTTTTATAAATTTGTCATTCCGACACGACGTAACTGCAATTCCATTGCCATTTTCCTAAAAGTTCGTAATCTGCTAAATTCATAATGGTCGGTCAATGGTCTCCTAATAGGATTGTGGTAGAATGAAATGTTGTTTTGCCATTATTATAAAACCCGTTAGAAAAGTGATTTTTGAAAAACGACTACTAACTTTGAACATATATTCATGCCAGATTTCGTTTATATATATTTTTACATATTATTTATTAATGTTAAAAGCAATTTGATCAAAGGAACTGTCAAAATAGCAGATTATCGCATACGTCAGTCATTAATTTGTCATTATGTACGAGATTACCATTCTATGCCATTTTTTTCAATGGAGTGTCAGTGGTTGACTGTCGGAAGTCATAATCACGCCAATATATTAGTAGATTACCAAACTTGTCAAAATCAACAATTATGAAATCAATGATAGACCATTCTGACACTATTGTAATAGCCGACTTGGGCCCCAGGACAAAAGTCTCTTCTTAGTGTGATAATGTTTTATTTGTAAGTAAATCAAGTAATAATAGCAGCGATAGCTCAGTGGCGAGGCCAACAGACTGCAATGCAGAGGGTCTCGGGTTCTAACCCACGTCACGCACCTCTGACTTGACTTTCGGAAGTTATATGACTTTTCGAAATTATGTGCGTATTGATTGACAATTATCGCCTGCTCCGTGCCTCGGAGAGCACGTTAAGCCGTCGGTCCCGGCTACCGTGAACACCTATGGCAGTCGTTATTGGGAGAGTATCGCCACAAAAGATCCCACTGGGTCGAAGTGTCGCCGGTCTGGCCCCCACATAAGATACAAATCAAGTAAATTAGAATACCGTGAATAAGTTACTTAATGTAACTAAAAGTTACACGAACGTGTTGCTAAATGTAACTTAATCAATAGAATCGCGTTATAGCAAGTGCTTTTTAATTATCTGTAATTAGGTTTTATGCACTGAATATTATGAAGTAATAATATTCAGTTCATACTTACATATGTATATGGATGTGAGAATATTCTCACGCCTAAATTATCCTAACTATCATAAATGTGAGTTTGTTTGTTTGATTGTTTGTTTGTTACACTTTTACGCCTTCACTACTAGACCGATCGTCATGAAATTTCACATACACGATGTCAAGGGAACAGAAACGGACATAGGGTATATTCATCCAAAAAAAGGTCTGTTACCTACTTACATAACCTAACCTAACCTACATTGACGCGGGCGAAGCTGCGGGCAAATTCTAGTATAACACATAAATGCGAATGTGAGTTTGTTGGTTTGTTTGTTACGCTTTCTACTACTACTTACTAGACCAATCGGCATAAAATTTCGAATACACATTGTCCGAGGAACAAAAAAGGACATAGGGTACCTTTCATTCAGAAAAAAGTACTGTAATAACTGACATAACTTACATTTTCGCGAGCGGAGCCGCGAGCAAAATCTAGTCGATATATACAGTCTAAATCCCAGAAAGGGTAAGCAGAGGTGTACAGTATTAAAACAAAAGTTTTAGTTCCCAAGTAATGGGGATTGGGGCTATGGCTGTCTATTCAGAAATCTTTTATCAAAACTTCTGTGATAGAAAATTTCTGTAACGTTTTGGCAGACCCGGCAATCGAACTCGAAACCTCATGCACATCAAGATTGATTTTACTTCATTTATTACTAGATGCGCCCGCGTTTCACCCGCGTTTATAGTTACTGCGCCGCCCCCATGGGTCGTAGCGTGATGTTATATAGCCTATAATCTTCCTCGATAAATAGACTATCCAACATTAAAAGCATTTCACAATTCGAACCTGTAGTTCCTGAGATTAGCGCGTTCAACCAAACAAACAAACTCTTCAGCTTTATAATATTAGTATAGATTAAGAACTCTAGTTCCATTTTCAGACAAAGGTCTATCAGACCTACTAGAAATCCATTTTGGATCTCTTACGAAGTTTTAAGTAGATTATTTTACGATTTAATACCAAGAAAAATAAATATTTAAATGTAAAATATAGTATTGAAAATTTTTGTTACAGACATATTCTCATCAGATAAGCTGATTGGAATTGACTGTACGTGACTTTCGTCGGTTTTAATGTCATGTCCGAATTTGTTTGGAAATGTCCAAGTAAAAATTAAGAAGTGAAATTATACCGACATTCGAACAAAATCATCAGTGGCAAAAACTAAATGTGGAAAAGAACTTGGATGATTGATGGCGGTCCTACGTAATAGGATATAAGCCTATTGTTATAAACCCAACATGCTGCTTGTCACTAATGACAGTTTTTTATTATTGTTTTATTTTATTATCTTTCTCTTATCACAAATATTTTCTAACATATTATATTATGAATATACCTGGCCCTATGGGAGGCTTACACGGAGACATAGGTCCAACATGAATAGACCTTTGAGAGTTTTAATCTTCTAAAGTGGGATGGAACATAGATAGCGGCACTAGCCGCAGCAGGCGTAGGACTATTTCTACATATGGATTCTAATTATATTTCATTACTATTATATTAGTAATCACACCCACACAGAATTTGTCTATGCATGATGGTGCGCTGGCACCTGTGATACAATGTATGCATTCATTACTACAGGTGCTAAGGTTTACATTTTATGTTCTTATATATTACATTTTTGGCAGAAAGCATTTAACACTTTGTCGCACTCGGAAACATAACAATCGGCGCAGTGGCAATGGCGAAATGATCCACTACACCATCCGCGCAGTCTACGCTATCGATGCATTCGGTAATTCGTTACAGTAGCGAATATATCGATATTATGTTTAAAGATTTTGTTTAGGCTACAACGACAACTCCGTCACCATGAATAATTCCTGTGTCACGGGGACTTAACAAACATTTAAACAACGGACACAGAACACCTAGATTCGAAACAACCACTTGCGGATCACACAAGCTTTTGCCCCGCGTAGGATTCTAACCCACAACACTCGGCGTAATGGCAGCGGCGAGCTGCTTGACAATCGCACAGGCACACAATTTGATCAATTGCACCATCGATATTAATAATTATATGTATTTAACACAAATATTGTACGATTTTATAACTATTATAATAATTTGCATATTATTATATGTTTCTGGGTCACACTTCGTCATCTAAGCCCAGCTTTTTATATAAACTGTCCTACTGTAGGGCGTGGGACACGTGATTGAAAGTCTCGCATATGTCAAACTTGTTAAACGGCGGTAGACTAGAGGTTAAGGCATGGCACTTGTGACCATGATTATTTAGCACTTATAGTTGTGACGGAAAGTATCGTGAGTAAACTGAAGGTCTGAGAGTTCTTTAAATTTTATTTATTTATTTAAAACTTTAATGCACAAAATAGTACAACGCGCCGACTTAATGGCACAAGCATTATCTATGAGTCAACCAATGTGTATGATGCAGAGATAAAAAGTAGTAGGTGGTGCATACATTAGCATGAAATATATACTTATATATAGCTACTAAACATATACTAAATAATATATATTACCAATAAACATATTATATAATCTAAATAAAATATATACAAATATATATGTTACGGCTAATAGCCGAAGTACGGCTACACCTAGTTTTAGCCGGCTAAACTCAAAAGTAACCTAACATAACCTAACCGCATGTGGCCGGCTGCACCTAGTTGTAACCGACTAATCTTAAGTTTATGTTCGCACCCACCTTTAGCCGTAACATATATATAGATAGATACATACATACATACGTATAATATTGGTGATGAGATGAATCTAATAAACTGTCAAGGAAGAGAGCACGTACTTTCACCTTAAAAGTGTAACGGTTTGTGGACATCCTGACTTCATGAGGGAGCACATTGCATAGTAAACCGGACTGGACGAAGAAGGAAGAATGTAGAAAACCAGATGTATGGGAGGGACAAAGTAAAAGGTGGTTATTGGAAGAACGAAGATTTCTATCATGATTTGCAAATACATATTGGAAATTAAATTTTCTCGAAGATATTTGAAGTCTGCAAAACCGCACTGGGCCAGCGTGGTGGACAATGGCCTAACCCTATTCACATTTAGAAAAGGTTCGTGTCAGCAGTGGGATAGTTAATAAACAGAGTTGATATAATTAAATTACTCTATTACGGAAGACCCTGTATAATGTTTAGGGGAATTGTATGCTACGTAAATTATCCAAGGTGACGTATATCTAATTAGACAGAGATTCAAATTGTATTGGTCAAATGAGCTTCGCAAATACTCATAATTCTTATTAATACTATAAATGCATATGTGACTTACATGTTTCGCTTTCACGCCTAACTATTCGAGCGATCATCATGAAAGAACAATGGCAGAATTTTGTCTAGTGTTTTTTTGACGTCCGTAGATTTCATTTATAGCAAAGAAATTAAATTAATTTACTAAGATTTATCAAATATTCATTCATTTTTCTAAAAGCTGTAAAACTTATTTATGTTAATAAAAGTATTTTAAATGACGTATGTACGAATTACGAATTACCTTCAAAATGTCAACCATACAAATAGGGGTGTAAGTACATGTAGTATTCTATAGTTATCTGTATCGATTAAATTAAATGAATGATCGATATAGATTAATTGACTTTGTTTGAATCTTTATTAATATGCACTGTAATTCTTCTATTTTTAATTAAACTGATGGTAAAAATGTTTGTTTGATTATTACGACAATTGTTATATTCGTACACAGTTCGTAACCTAAACAATTCAAACCACAATATCAAATTTTGTCGGCTTTCCCAAGTGAAAATAGTTTCAGTTATAGAGTCTGGAACTAACGCCGAATCTTTTGACATATTTTTAATTACAGGACGCTGCCATTTGATCCCAGACATTTTTAGTATAGAGACCTGCCATTGTTCTTTAGCATACCTATACGTTTGTCAGGGGCACATTTTTATCAAGAAAATGCTGTTCCCGGGCGAAGTTGCGGACAACAGCTAGTAAGATATAATATAACCTTTGAAGATAAACATACAGCCATATACAACTTATGTGTAGGCATTTTAAAGCTACTTTTTCCAGTACATTATTTTGACGTACGTCATAAGGTTTGAACATTGAATATTTTTGTGACTTGAATAGTAGACCCGACAGTCGTTGCCCTATCAATGTTTACAAAAATACATTTCCCGTTATTAAATTCAGTATCAAAACGACACTCAATTATTACCATATAAAATTTTTCATTTAAATTTTCGTTCATACGAATCTTGTCCTGGCAATTACTAACACAACAAAAAAAAACAGTCAAATCGACACGTTCTTAAGACTGCCCCGAGCGAAATGTGCCAAAACAGGCGGCCACAGTTAAGTGAATAAAATCAACACTTTTTGTTTAATACAAATATAAAATATACATTTACCATAACAATGAATGTGTTTACAATTACTCCGTGTAAAAACTTTAAATAATTAATATTTTCGCCTACAAAATTACGTTAATTTGCACGAGAAATGCAAAAACGTAAGCTCGTGTTACGTGGTTTTTAGACCATAACAGTAGAAATCTATCCTATTTTACAGCTTAAACGTAACATAAATAGTTATATTACAATTTGTCCGTCTCAAATATTTAAGTTGTTAGTTGACAATAAAGATACATATTTATCAAAAAAGCACTTCAAATTCTGCATACAATTTTACTATGGCGGCCGCGCGCCGATGTGAGTATGCGCCGTACGAGCTCTGTCATTATCTGTCTTACGCTCGGCGCAGTCTTAAGTGATGGTCCGTTATACATGTGGCAATTGATTTTTATTTATATAGATTACAAACTACAACTTTTCTTTATTTATAAATAAATCTGGAATGTATTATACACATACTCATACCTGTCCAAATAAAATCTTTAAATGACAGCGAAAGTCGCTCAATTTTTGTAGCTTAGTTGATAAGAACTAAGCGGAGACATAGACAGACAGACGAGAAGGCCTATTTTGATATATTTTTATTTAAAGTTAACATAATCTGCACTCAATATAATAAAGTTGAAGTCAGTTTGTTTGTTTTTGTTTAATCGCGCTAACTGCTAAAACAAGCAGTTGGATTTCAAAATTGCATAGCAGTTTCGTATTTAACTATTTAACAGCTCAATTCTTAAGGCAGATTATATGTTAAACTAGCTATTGCCCGCAACTTCGTTCGCGTGCACTTTAATTTATTACCCAATACCTACTTTTAATTTGTTATCTAATTTTAATATATAAAACTACAACTAAAGAAATTAATAAGTCTAACTACACCTATATAGGTTTAGTTAGCTATATACGTTCTATAATACTGTAGAACATTTTTTTGTTCTATCATCAATAGTTTCCGCAGCGCACGCGATGATAGATTTTTTATGACTAATGTTTCACACCTTGGGTTATATTATTGCATTTTTATTAAGGATCCCTACTTTTTAATAATGTAATATAGCCTATATCACTCAGTGAAGATGCAGCTTTCTAATGGTGAAAGAATTTTTGAAATCGGTCCAGTAGTTTTTGTGTGAAAACATTACAAACATACAAAAACACAAATGTTTCCTCTTTATAATATTAGTTTAGATAACATCACGCTACGAGCCACGAGACCTGAGTGCTGCAACGTGGGTGAAACTGCAGGACACAGCTACTATCAAATATCTGAACTTGGCTTCAAACTAATTAATATTTTGACTACAAGAATGGCGTAGTGATTGAAGTGGTCACCATCGCCCATGAACTGGTCTAGATAGATGGTAAGTGGTCACCGTAGCCTATGGACGCATGCAACACCAGAGGCATCAATTGCGCGTTGCCGACCCGAAAGGAAGTGGGAAGAAGGAGTGGGAAGGGTGAAAGGGGGTGATTGGGCCTCCGGCATTCTCACTCACCAAACGAAACAACAGTAGGAATACTGCTATTTCACGGCGATATTCTGTGAGAAGGTAGTCCTTCCCCGGTCGAGCCGGCCCATTCATGCTGAAATCAGCGAGGCTCTACTACTCTTGCGCAGACGCCGATGGATGCTTATTTTATTTTGCAATTGATATTTAGAATTATTACTACCCACATGACATCGATGACAATCAGTGTCATGTTTTGTTGACAAGAGCCGGGGGTCGTTCGGAAATGTAACACAACATTATATGCTGCGTTGTAATATAACGTTTTTATTGATACAATGTCTTTATTATGTATTATTTATCTTATATTATCTGTTTTTATTATTTTCAAGGTACTTTTAATTCTATATGTATGTATACATACAAGTATTATATTATATAGATACCAATACTATTATTTAGTATGAAATTACTTTCTGCCATCCACCTTCTGCCTAATTTATTTAAGTTACTCTTTTTTTTGTTTTTTGATATTTTGTTTTTAATTGAGTTGTATGTATGTATGTTACTGCCTACATGCACCGAAATCATTCAGGGTCTGCGAGAATACCAGCGTTGTGGATATACTGCAACATTGCTGACGCAGGACCTTATTTGTTCTATATGTAGTTTTGGTTGTGTTTTCTGTTACCTTATATTATGAGCGTGGAACAAATAAAATTATTTTCTTTCTTCTTCTTTCTTTCTTTACTCAACAAGTTTCAGAAGTTTAAATCCGCACTTGATAAAAAATACAGATACCTAATTATATTATCCACAAATATATATTTTGAATCCAAGAATCCGAGTCTTCATTTAAAATCTTTTTTTTTTTTGGATTTTGTCCATACGAATATTTCAACCCTATCATACCTTATATCACTGCTATTCAATCATGTTACACAACTTTTACTGAGTACCTGCTACCAAGATGTCTAATTTCATTGCAATTTGTGATTTGGGTTCTGTAAAAATAGATTGGATGAACCCATATTCAATTGAAACTTCTTCTTCTTCTCTCTTAGCCTTTATTATTCCCAAGTCACTTGGGGTCGGCTTTTCTGGTCTAACCGGATTTGATTGGATATCAGTTTTTACACGGAGCGGCTGCCACCTGACCTCCGCAACCATAAGGCTAACGATACCCTAAGGCTAGACCAGTGTCAGGATATTAGAGGGTACTGACTTTCCCAATAACGACTGCCATAGATGTTCATGGCAGTCGGGACCAACGGCTTAACGTGCTCTCCGAGGCACGGAGCAGGCGATAATTGTCAATCAATACGCACATAATTTCGAAAAGTCATATAACTTCCGAAAGTCAGAGGTGCGCGACGTGGGTTCGAACCCAAGACCCTCTGCATTGCTATATATATATATATATATAGGCTATAGCTATATGCTATAATTAAATTAAAACTTCTAATCTAAATAATAATCATTTTCATCATCATCATTTCCTGCGTATTCTTTGTATCCATTGTTTCAATGTCTGTAAAACGTCGACATTAAGCTCTAGTACAGGAATTGCTCTTATATTTACTAAAGTAATATTATATATTATACAACATACAAATAGCACAGTGATTAAGGGATTGGGCTTATGACCGAGAGAGAGGTCGTGCGTTCGAATTATATATATATATATATATATATATATATATATATATATATATATATATAAATAAAATACATAGAAAAGAATAAGAAAAAATACACGTTTTTATTCAAAAAGGCATCTTTCGCACCAAGATGACCTCCTGTGTCGCGGGTGACTTTACAAACATTGAAACAACGGATATAAGCAAGACCTGGATCTTGGCCAGTTGCCAGTTGTTTCTGGATCACACTAATTTTTGTCCTGCTTGAGGATGGAACTGGAGTGGCAACCAACCTACAAAAATTTTTTACCATGGGAGAGCCACGCTTCGGCACGAATGGACCGTCTCGACCGGAGTGATACCACGGCCTCACAGAAAACCGGCGTGAAATAGTGCTTGCGTTGTGTTTCGTCGAGTGAGTGACGGTACCGGAGGCCCAACCCTCCCTTCCCTCCTGGCAAATTCAAAAGGCTTGCAACGCATTTGTTACTCCTCTCGTGTTGCGGATGTCCATGGGCGGCGGTAATCGCTTACCATCAGGCGATCCGTCTGCACGTTTGCCTCATCTATACCATAAAAAAAAGGAAAAACCACCACACCGTCCAAGAGTCAATGAAAGTGAAAAATAAATATATACATACACAGTATCACCCCTATATCACCAAAGCGGTAGATAAAGGTGTATAACACCCTCATTTCAACCTCTATGGTTTTAGGTCTCGCTTAATAAGGGGCGTCTCCACGGCGCAGCTGTAGTGAATGTGACTGCTATGCATGAGGTCTCGGGTTCGAATCCCGGGTCGGGCCAACAAGAATATATTGGGTTTTCCTGTTAATAAATCTCAATAGTAGTCAATGTTTGCATGCGGTGTTTACCTTTAAGTGTTTGTAGCACTAATGTCATAATTGTTGTAAATGTATATTCTAATATTGTTTTTTGTGTATACAAACGTTGGTGAACCTAAATAAATAAATAAAATAAAAATAGCAGCCCGGAGTTAGGAAGTTGGGCGTGTTAGACACCCCCGTGCTTCGGAAAGCACGTAAAGCCGTTGGTCTTGCGCCTGATCTCTCTCCGGTAGTGTCGGATTACCGTCCCATCGAATCATGAGTGTTAGGGAACAGAGAGTGCACTTGTGTTTGCGCACACACTTGTGCACTATAATATCTCCTGCGCAGATGGCCAGTCTCCGTTACGATTGGCCGCCGTGACCGCAATTCGGCCTGGAGGACATTATTATTAATAAGGGGCCTATTGCCCTCTAGCGGGCACAGTACTCAACTCCGTTCTGCCACTGAACATTTCTTGACAGGGAAAGTCGGTAACACTTTGCCTGACTTGAAAATCCAACCTGGGACTCAACATTCTTAGTCACATCTCTGCACTGTTATGGCGGGCGGTTAATTTAATATAATCCTACTAATACAATAAATGTGAAAGATTGGACATTTTTTAAGTTTTTGATATTAAATCATTTATGATTCTTAAATGAAAATCGTCGTTTAAATGAAATGTTTGTCACTTAGTAACTCGCAAATCGATGCGCGGGTTTGGATCATATTTATTACACAAATACACCATATTATGGATTTCTACATAAGAGTATTTAGCAAAGCAATGCGTTGCAAAATGTTAGAAGAAACTAGTTAATAATAATATAAGACTTCAAAAATTCCAACAACGGACACAAAGAAGACCGAGATTTGGAACAACTAATTTTGATCACACAGTTTATTGTCCTGTGTAAGGTTCTTCGTTATACCTTCGTTTTAGAAAGGTTACTGCCGCACTAGTTATTAATTCTGTCTAGCAGGTAACTTTATAAACATTTAAACAATGTACACAAAGAACAACCAGACTCGGTCGAGATTTTTTTGGTTAATCTTTTTCCCCGTATGGGATCCATACTGCATTCACAAAACTCGGCGCAGGTGTCTGTGGCGAGATGATCACTTAAACGACATCTGTGCAGTCAACTCTGCTCACCCTTTCGGTGACATTCACGTGTAATGTTACATTAGTTAAAAGTTTAAAGACCAAACAAAGAAAAAGAAAAGAAGAAACAAAGAAAAGAAAAAGAAAAAAAAAGAGCAGCCATAGCTCAGTGGGGAGACCAATAGACTGCAATGCAGAGGGTCTCGGGTTCGAACCCACGTCGCGCACCTCTGACTTTCGGAAGTTATATGACTTTTCGAAATTATGTGCGTATTGATTGACAATTATCGCCTGCTCCGTGCTTCGGAGAACACGTTAAGCCGTTGGTCCCGGCTGCCATAAACATCTATAGCAGTCGTTATTGGGAAAGTCAGTACCCTCTAATATCCTGACACTGGTCTAGCCTTAGGGTATCGTTAGCCTTTGGGTTGTGGAGGTCAGGTGGCAGCCGCTCCGTGTAAAAACTGATATCCAGCTAAATCTGGTTAGACCAGAAAAGCTGACCCCAAGTGACTTGGGAATAATAAGGCTAAGAGAGAAGAAGAGTTAAAAGTTTAAAGACCAGAAATTCAAATCATACATGTGCCATACTATGTTTAAATATGGTCATCTTTCTCGACGTTAAGTTATCATCTGACAACATAACATCTGACTTATAAACTACCTTTTAATAACAATGTTAATATTAACAATGTTTACCCACGCTAAACATTGTTAATATTAAATCAATATAATAGAGACTTTGCCCTTGTTTGTTTATCGATTTATTTTTAAATTGTTTTAGTTTTTCTTTTTCTTTTGTATTTTACTTTGTACTCATTGGAATATTAAATGTATGATTGACTCAGCAATCTTAAAATTGTATACTAGAAATGCGGAAAGCCCTGTGCCCTGTAATACAGTTTTTCAACTAGCATAGGGCATAGGTAACCTTTTCCACTAACAAAACAAAACAAATTGTAAGTAATATTAGTGTACATTTCAATAGTGGAAAAATATTTGTAACCTGTTTTTTTGAGCCCAATAAAGTTTATTATTATAGTTTATTATTATAAATACAGTATTATCAGGCTCACACATACTACACATAGTATACCGACATTCAATGTGTGAGCTGACTCTTCTGAGAGTGGACACATTTTCGTGTAATCTAAGTACGTGAGGGCGCAACTATGATTAACATTTTTGTTTAGGACGTTATATCAATAGTTTACCCCAATGATAATGCAAATTTATATCACCTATAATGTAGGCAGTATTGCACCTTACGTCTCTATAATCAGTACAAAATTATGCCGCGCGTGTCCCCCATACGAAAGACATCAACGCACTATTGACTAACGCGGACGGCAGAGATATTATAGCATTCTCGACTCCAAGGCGAAGAAGAAATAGTTGGCTCACTGCCAGGCCTCTTAACGACACTGCATTAAAATATAGACAAGCATCCAACGCTAAAAAGTAAAAGTCGTAAAATAAAATTCACGTAAATAAAATTTGACCTATTTATTTTACTTAATCAAATTAGGCTGTTTGTATTTAGATAATAATTTATTGTTGGAATTTTATAAATAGTATAAGTGATGAACCTAGTTAAGATTAAAGATGAGTTGGTAACACATTTTTATTTTTTGTGGCATGAAGACATCGAACCTGTTTCATTTGCCGCAATACACGAACGCGAGTATTTAAACCGGCGCAGTGTAGCCTCAATATTGTATTGATAAATGAGCCTAAATGATTATTTAATAAATACGAAAACGAGGTCACCGAACTTTTGTAGCTCAGCGGAACAGTTACAAATATTGCATAAAATAAATAACATACTACCTATGTCCACGGATTTCCATACTGATTAACATTATTACAAAATAATACATTTAAGCATCTAATTCAACAAGACTGATATTTAAAAAAAGTAGGTTATACTATCGCAATGTCGTATTATCTAACATTTAAATTGGGCAACTTAGACCAACCATACAACACACACATTAAAAGGCATACACAGACATATGCGAACACTTTCACAAAGGCAAACATACGAAAAAAGCAGCAAAATAAACAAAATACTTACATGAAACAAATATTATTTTGAACACTACACTTTAGCCACAACACTAAACTTTTGTAATTAAAAAATTTGAGACACAGTTTTTTTAGTTGGAAAGACCGTCGATCTCCATGGCATACCGTTGACTATCGTAACCGCCAAAATATGAGGCCAAAATGATGCTTATGCAACACTATTACATTGGATTACATAAAAATTGCCGTCGGCACAATGACTTTATTATGCAAAGAGCACGATTTTTTAGGTTATCTTAAGAATCCTTAGCCCCACACAGGGCTATCCGGCTATAGCCTAATTCAAAAACAAACAAATGATGAAATAAAAACAATTTGCTCCGTAAAATAAATTGGCACAACATAAAATTCGAATTCCAAATTTGAAATTTGAATTTTATTAGCCGTTTGGCTGTGTGGGGTAGAATTTATTTTTTATTTTATTTACTTTTTTATTTTACCGAGCACAGACGTAAGTTTAAAACGAAAGTAAGGCTGTATATGAATGACGGTGAGACTCGAGTGTAGTAATTCAGTTGTTAAGTGTCCCCTCTCCAAAGAAAGTGGGGGAAATGACGCCGCCAACGGACCGCGCGATGACAAAAAATAGTAGTATTGTCTATTAGTATTACAGAAAATTATTTATCAAGGTCGTTGTTTGGATGGTATGGTCGAAAGGAGGTTAATCGGTCGCCGGTTAAGTGACGCCGCGCGAGGTTTGGATATGGATGGGCGTAATATTATTGACTTTTGTAATCATGTTAGATTATTGAAATCGATTGTGTGGATGGTGCAGTAGTGCTTCGCTTATACCGATGTTTGGATCGCTGTGTTAATATATGCTTATGGGATTAATGTAATCTTCAGATCGATGTTATAAGCCTAGGTGACATTTGTGTCTGATGATAATTTTTTACTAAATTCGGCTATTTGTATGCGTATGTGTCTATGTTCATGTTCTCTTTTGACAATAATAATACAAATCCTTTAGATTTCTTTTTGAATTTATGCTTTGGCCTATTCTGAGTGGAAACGTCCTAAAAAAGTGTCATATTTAATTTATAAATATAATTTATTTAGGTTTCATTTTAAAAATGTTTTAATACATTCAAGTTAAGTTAAAAAAAATCATATATAATATTCTATAAGAATAATATTCTATCACATACACACAACACCATCTAGCCCAAACTAAGCAGAGCTTGTACTATGGGTACTAGACAATGGATAGACATACATATATTATACATATAAACACCCAGACCAAGACAAACATCCATTTATTCATCCATTCATGCACACAAATGTTTGACTTGTGCGGGAATCGAACCCGCGACCTCAGGCATGGCAGTCGGTTACACTAACCACTACGCCATCGAGGTCGTATATTATATGGAATATTTGTTTACCATGCACATTACGCGTCTAATACTTTCGATCCATATACTTATTTACATTATAAAAGAATTACAAATATAAAAAATATTGCATATACGACACACTTTTACTTTAGCCTTAGAGTGTGTTATACAATTTTTTAATATAGTACCCAAATTAATTACTTAAAAGCATAAAAGTTTATAAAAACAACATATTAGTTAAAACCTATACGGATTTTGACACGTTGTTTATTTTAAAACACTATTATTACTTAATTTTGAAACTAATAAATTCCTTTTGTTTACGCGAATATTATTCATTGAAATTAAACTACTATATAGTTATATAATAGAGAAGATGGTTGGAATGTACCACCAGCTTGGGATCCAGTAATACAAATACTCAAACCCAAGAAGAAGCAAACCACAGCTAGACTTCATGATACTTTGAGCTCATTCTGCGTAAATAGAAACACCAATGATTAAATTATGTTCGGGTACTTTGAAATAACTATACTGGAACATTGAGACAACTACCATCTTAGTCTCCCCGTGACCATGGCTGTTGAAAAGCAACCGAAACGTCGGGGAAAGTGTAAAATTAAATTAAATCTTAATAGCTTTAATAATAATTTAACTAGCTTAAAAATTAGTAAAGTTTAATAGTAGTAGTAGTGTAACAGTTTTCAAAAATATGTAATAAAGTGTCAAATAATCAACGCGATAAAATCCGTATATAGTAGTTTAATTCCTTCTGTTAAGCTTTACCACTATTTAACCTTTTTAAATTATTAAACTATCGAGCTTTCTTAGAGGTTTCGGTTGCTTTTCAGCAGCCATGGCAATGGAGAGCAAAAAAAGTAAAATGTACTTTAATTTCAATATGGAATATTATAAAATATCAGCTTAATTTATAGTGGCCATTGCTGAGCTTCTATTTAAGAGTAGGATTAGGTCACAGTCTACCAAGCTCGTCATATAGGCACTGATATACTTACATATGCGATGGACAGACCTTATCAAAGCTGCGACACAAACCTCCATGGTCCAAAGCTCCAGAGACGCTGAAGACCGCAACAAGTGGAGGCGCATCGCAGGGGCTGTTTTAGCCAAAGAAAATGCAGCGTCATCAATCACGACCACTCCGTCAAGAGTGAACGACTAAGGAGATACTTACGTATCTTCGAGAATATAATAGAGAACTTAGTTAACAACCAGCGTCAGGAATTCGTCTGACACATGTTGAACTAGATTTTCATTTTACTCTATTATGAGGAAGAATCTAGGAAGACCTAGGCGAACGTTTCTTGATCAGATCGGAGGCGTTCTGGAAAAAGGCCAGGTTAAGAGCACCTTGAACCGACGGGCGTGTATGAGGAATGTGATGAAAGTGAATGAAGCCAGAGAAGTGTGTCAGGATCGTAGCAAATGGAAATCCGTAGTCTCTGCCTACCCCTCTGGGAAACAGGCGTGAATCTATGTATGTATGTATGTATCTATTATGAGACACTAGACTCGCTTTTATATCCTAATCCTAACTAATATTGTAAATGCGTATGTGAGTTTGTTTGTTACACTTTTACGCCTTAACTACTCAATCGATCATCATAAAATTTCGCATGTACGTTGTCAGGGTTGTAAAATAGGACATAGGGTACCTTTCATCCAGCAAAAGTACTGTTACTGAAATAAAATGAAATCGTATAAAGTAGTTGAATTTCAATGTAAAATATTCGCGTAAACGTAAGACAATAGGGGAGAGTAATCTATATTGGACCACTTTTGATATAATGATATATACTTATATCTGAATGCGTTTAAACAATCAAAATGAAACATGACTCATAGCCAGTTGCACTCACTGATCGGTAAACGATTAGCGAGGTTAAGCAACGTTGGGTGCGGTCAGTCTATAGATGGGTGACCGCTTAGTGGTATTTAATCTGAGCGTCTCCGTGCTTCGGAGGGCACGTAAAAAGTCGGTCCCGGTTGTTGCCAAATTGACAGCAGTCGTTAAGCCATGTCAGAGGCCTACGGGCGGCTTGAACAACTCTTGACAACAGGTTGGCCACTAACCACACGTAAAGAAAGAAAAGAACGAAGAAGACTCATAGTATAGCTTGGTTCAGTAGCTAGATAATATCAGTATGAAAAATAGTTATTTATTTAAAGTTGTCGTTCGGTCCAATTAACGCAACCAGTATCTTAAATTAGACCACCAGTGCTCTAAATTGTACCACATCTGAATACACCAAAATTCACAAAAAATACACGGTTTATTATCATTTATTCTTTAGACATAAAAATCAGTCTTTATCCTTTGAGCTTAATCAGTATTTCAAATAGGAACAACAAAACTTAACAATTATCTTTAAAAATTTTACATAATCTACATGACCACAATATCTTTAAGCTTTCTAACAAATTATAAGGTCATTATAAACACAAAAATATAAAATAATCAACAACAATTTATAACCCTAAATAGCACAACAATTATGATATTAATTCAAGCAATTATCACATATGGCAGGGTTATTTGTCAGGTGCAGTTTGGGAACTTAGGAGTTGTCCAATATATGGGCCTTGGGAGATTTACAAAATAAAAATCATAAAAATGAAAACATTACTACTACAGATTCGTGTTCATTTGCCGGTATTAAAAACAATATAAAATATGCTTTTTTACGGAATATCTTACAAAATTATAACTTAGCATTACAATGGACAATCTACTTAGACAAAACAAAGAAAATTAACCTCGATACACGTCAAAAACAATTTTTCCTCTCACAACCGTAATACCTGTCAGACGTCGATACAAAATAACAGTCTTAGTGGCGCCATAGTCGCCTCTTTTTCTGTTGCCAGTGTAAAGAAATAGCGTCAATTCGGTAGAAATATAGAAGTAGTACAATTTAAGCGCCGGTTCAATATAGGTTAAAACGAAATTACAAGAATTGCAAAGAGTGCTAAACAGAATCATAAAAACACTATTTCGCTATCCATAACTGATACCAACTCATAAAATCTTTGAAGAAACAAAATTAATGAATATTAATCAACTCTATATGTATACCTAATACTTGTGTTTTAATCAGTAAAATTGTAGATAAAACCATCCTTGCCAATATATCATTTATCAAAAAGTCCTAAATGTCTAAACGTAGCCTTCGTAGTACTTTTTTTGCCAAAAATACGAACCAACTATGCTAAAAAGAGCACAAATATTTAATAACTTACGCTCCCATATAAAAACCCATTTAAAAAATGTTAACTAATTCAGCAGTTTTCGATCTCGGCTATTCTCATATATATTAGAAAATTATTCCAACAACATTTGAGATAGAAACTGTGGAACGCCTTGCATACATACCTTCCTAAAAAGGATTAATAATAATAAATATATTATATACATGTATGTTTCGGTGACGGTTACTTATAATAAATTTACTGAATGTGCTGTTATAATATATTCTCATGTAGGTGACTTTGTCTTTTTCAGAATAAATGATTTAAACCTAAACCTATAAACGAATACCCTATTATGTTTAAACCTAAATTCATATTTGGCGAAATGTGAATGTAAAACACGACATGAGACCCTCTATGTATGTATGTGAAATTATACACACACACAGGAAATACATAATTATTCTGTACGATTACCCAACATACTAAATGTGTAATCAAAAGACATTGCCCGAACCGAAAATTGAACATCCGTAGTTGCGCTTATAACCACTGGACCGACATACCCAAGGCTGCAGACTTACACATCAATTTCGACAATACTTATCTGTTGTTAAACTAGTAATTTGTACTGAAAAAATAAAATGTACTATATATACAATGTCTAAATCTGCAATTTCGCAAAATTTTGGGAACATATAGGCATACTTCATCATACAAAATAAAATTTACTGATGTAAATTTATATAATACTTGTATTTTCAATTAATATTGAAAGCAAATAAGTATAACGCTGCGCATGCGCAGAATGATGTACATAATAATAATAATTGGCGAGTCACCGTCTGCCCATCCGATTGATGCTATTAGATTATTCAGGGCAGACGCCGTTTTTCATCCATAGTTACCAATATACCGGTCCATTAAACACCCATCCCCATAGCCCAGACTTGTTAGAGTACATATGTATGTAGCAATAGTCTTACGCCTGCTGCGGCTAGTGCTACCGAAAGTGTTCCATCCCACTTTAGATTAAAACTCTCAAAGCTTCCCAAAGGGTCAGATATTTTCCTAATATAATATGTTAGAAAATACCTGTGATAAGAGAAACGATATGTGAATAATAATAATTATAATAAACCTGAAATTGTGGTGATAAATCGATCAGAGTGCCGCGCAATGATTATCGATGTCACCATTCCTCATGACGGCAATCTCGCGAAAGCTGAAAAAGATAAACAAATTAAATATCTCGATTTAGCTCGCGAGATTATCGATATGTGGTATATAGATTCAGCAATCATTGTGCCGATAGTCATTACTGTCAGTGGGCTAATGGCCAGGAATGTTGGCGTGTCATAAATAAATAAGTGTTTTGAACACCATCTAAAGAGACTAGCGTTAGGTACTTGGTTCAAGGGTGTGATGCAGAAAGCAGTGCTTTTAGATACGGCACGCATTGTGGAGGTTCCTGTCTCTGGAATCTTAACCACCGGCAGCTTAGACCCTGTTCTCGATGTCGCACAGTGTCGCGACTTCATACAACATTTTATCATAAATCTAACTTTGGATGAATTATGTGTTAAAACTAAAATACATAGAAATGTGACCAAAACAAAGAAGTGTCACTGTTTTTTTTTATTCTAGATGTAAAAATTGCCTTAAGTCAGGATCAAAAATATTTTTGTGTTTATTTTCTGATCTGATCGTTGATATTCATGGATCAGAAGTAAGTAACAGCATTGTAATTAGGTCATGATTAGTATCCTAGAGGGTATCCATATTAGCTCACATAAAAATCCCCTTCGGCGTCTTATTCTTGTTTTTTGTATTACTACCGATTTGTGTCCATAATAATCACACTTCATAATTTTTTTCCTCATACTTGTTTTGATCATAAAAAAAGCAGCGATAGCTCAGTGGGGAGACCAACAGACTGCAATGCAGAGGGTCTCCGGTTCGAACCCACCACGTCGCGCACCACTGACTTTCGGAAGTTATATGACTTTTCGAAATTATGTGCGTATTGATTGACAATTATGGCCTGCTCTCGACGGCTTAACGTGCTCTCCGAGGCACGGAGCAGGCGATAATTGTCAATCAATACGCAGATAATTTCGAAAAGTCATATAACTTCCGAAAGACAGAGGTGCGCGACGTGGTGGGTTCGAACCGGAGACCCTCTGCATTGCAGTCTGTTGGTCTCCTCACTGAGCTATCGCTGCTTATATGCTTATACAGGCTCGCCCCCTACTACGTAAAAAAGGGGAAATATTCTTTATTGCCACAAAAACTAACTACATAATTTCTCTTACAAAATAACAACAAAATAATTAAAAAGACAATTTAATAAATAGTTCGCAAATAAATGCTATGCTACTGTGGCAACAACTGGTCTCCATTCAGCATTGAAGTTGCAATAATACTGACGTTTACCGCAACGCTGATTTTCAATGGAGACCGTCGTTACGTACGGACGTCAAGCCAGCTGCATTTAATATATAATTTTATTACAAATACAATACGTCATATTTAAAACCATAACTGATGAAATATGATTGAAGTACATCTCTATCTATTCCTACGGAGTTACAGGCGTTAGGTTATATCTAAAATAATAATAATATATTAATAATATTCTACCACATACTCACAACACCGTCTAGCTCAAACTAAACAGAGCTCGAACTATGGGTACTAGACAACGGATAAGCATACATATATACTTTCTTTTTTATAAATACATACGTATTATACATAGAAACACCCAGACCAAGACAAACATCCATGTTCATGCACACAAATGTTTGAATTGTGTGGGAATCGAACCCGCGACCTCAGACGTAGCAGTCGGTTACACTGACCACTACGCCATCGAAGCAGTCTCATTTCCGTATCGTATGTAAAAAGTTTAATCATGATTATATGAGATATAGGAAATGTGTCATTTAGTTATTCATTTTCACATTATCACACTTTCACGGTGTGGTACGCGGGCATCTAACCCAAGACTTCATAGCATAGTAGTCGCTTTCTAGTTAAAATTCAGAGGTAGTCCTTTACGCAACCGCGGCCATCGGCGGCAGTTAACATTTTTTATGATCCACAAGTCCTTGTCTGGGACCCAGTCTGGGATGTTTGGTGTCCTAATGTATTATAATACCTCCGTGGCGCAACGATAGGGAACGCGACTGCTGTGCATGAGGTATCGGGTCAAATCGCGGGTCGGGCCAAAAACAAATCATTGGGTTTGCTTGTCAAGAAATCTCAATAGCAACCCGGAATAAGGAAGATAGACACCCCCGTCCCCCGTGCCTCGAAAAGCACGTGAAGCTGTTGGTCCTGCAACTGATCTCTCTCCGACCGTGTCAGATTGCCATCGGATAATGAGAATTAGGGAACATAGAGAGTTTGCACACACACTTGTGCACTGTAATATCTCCTGCGCAGATGGCTTGTCTACTTTAAAATTAGCCACTGTGGCCGAAATTAGGTCTGGAGGAAATATTATTATTCTAGCTAACAGGAAACACATGAGAGGATATTACTTCCTCAATTTAGACAGCCTAATTATTTATTTATTAAGGTTAATCAACAACTGCTTACACTAATACATATACAACTAAATAGTACAATATAATAACAAGTGTCAGTGAATTATATGTATATTAACACCACAAGCTCATAAATCAAATCCCGGGTCGGGCCAAGAAAAAATTATTGCGTTTGCTTGTCAAGAAATCTCAATAGCAACCCGGAATAAGGAAGATATATACCCCCGTCCACCGCGCCTCGGAGAGCACGTTAAGCCGTCGGTCCCGGCTGCCATGAATATCTATGGCAGTCGTTATTGGGAAAGTCAGTACCCTCTAATATCCTGACACTGGTCTAGCCTTAGGGTATCGTTAGCCTTCGGGTTGCGGAGGTCAGGTGGCAGCCGCTCCGTGTAAAAACTGATATCCAGTCAAACCCGGTTAGACTAGAAAAGCCGACCCCAAGTGACTTGGAAATAATAAAGGCTAAGGAGAAGAAGAAGCTCATAAAAAGTTTACAATGAAATTATTATTAATAATGGAAAGAAACTACTTAACTAAACTTAACATACATATTTGACGGCATTAAAAAAACACACACAAAGAAGAAAACAACTAATTAAATCAAAACAATTATTAACAAAAACAATACTTAATATACAATAATCAATAGTTTCGCGGCCTCGATGGCGTAGTGGTTGTATCTATGTATGTTATGCGGGGGCCAGTCAGTGCAGACCGGCGACACTTCGACCCAGTGAGATCTTTTGTGTCGACACTCTCCCAATAACGACTGCCATAGATGTTTATGGCAGCCGGGACCGACGGCTTAACGTGCTCTCCGAGGCACGGAGCAGGCGACAATTGTCAATCAATACGCACATAATTTCGAAAAGTCATATAACTTCCGAAAGTCAGAGGTGCGCGACGTGGGTTCGAACCCGAAACCCTCAGCATTGCAGTCTGTTGGTCACTCCACTGAGCTATCGCTGTTCTGGCGTAGTGGTTAGTGTAACCGACTGCTACGCCTAAGGCCGCGGGTTTGATTCCCGCACAAGTCAAACATTTATGTGCATGGACATGGATGTTTGTCTTGCTCTGGGTGTTTCTATGTATAATACGTATGTATTTATAAAAAAGTATATATGTATGCTTATCCGTTGTCTAGTACCCATAGTTCAAGCTTTGCTTAGTTTGGGCTAGATGGTGTTGTATGTATGAGATAGAATATATTAATACTAAATAATTATTAATATATTATTTTAGAATGAGCAAGGTCTATAGTAGTTCTGTTTTGCCATATTGCCAACGGAAGACCAACAAGCGCACTTACAGTTAGGTTTAGCGAAGATTTCGCTATGTTCCATCTCTCTCTATCTAAGTTATTACTGCAATCATTCTAAATTATGGAATGTGACAACATGTTACACTCTGTTTCGCTCCATAATGACGTTGTTATAACTTAAGTGAACTTAGTTAAGTCACTCATAAACTTATATAACATAACAGAACGGTGTTTTATATGGCTATGTTTAAAACACATCCTTTATATTTAAATTTAGATTTTTCCTGCGGCTTTGCTTGCGTAAATGTAGGTAAGATTAGTAACAGTACTTTTTTGGAATGAAAGGCACACTATGTCGTTTTCTTGGGCGGGGGGTTGGTTGGGGGCGTACGGGAATGGAACCCTAACGGCCGGACCCGGTTTCTTTATCCCTGACAATGTGTATGCGAAATTTCATGATGATCGGTCAAGTAGTTAAGGCCTACAAACGTAAAGGCGGGTACAGACTTACGAAATGTAACATGCAATGTAACACGCAATGAAAGAATTTGCCGTCCACATTGTCGCAATGTATCATGCAATGTAACAGAATTCCCATAGTGTGGACGCTTTGCGCGCACGAACTGTGCACACTACGCGCACGAACAGAGCATTTCAATATGTGCGCACCGCGATCCACCATTTGTCGGTTTTTTCGCCGAACACAAAGGGGCGCGCAGTGCGCACGGAGCGCTCCTTTGACCAGTGTGGACGGGTTGTATGTGTCTGTACTGCGGAACGCGCGCGAATACTGGAGGAAGAAGACACAGCAACAGCTACGCGCGCATGCTGGAAACAGATGCGAGTAGGTACATGCTCGGTTCGTGTGCGTGCTACGTCCACATTTATGAAATGCTCCTTTCTTGTTACATTGCATGTTACGTTACAGCAGTCTGTACCCGCCTTAACAAACAAACAAAGTCACATTCGCATTTGTAATATTATAGTTAGGATAGCAGCGAAAGCCTAGTGGGAGACCGTTGGACTGCCACGCAGAGGTCTCGAGTTCGATACCAAGGCGCACATCTCTGACGTTTCGAAGTTATGTGCGTATTAAATAGTTAATTATCGCTTGCTTTAATGGTAAAGGAAAACATCGCGAGGAAACCTACATGTCTGGGAGTTCTCCATAATGTTCTCGAAGATATGGGAAGCCTGCCAACCCGCATTGGGCCAGCTTTGTGGACTATGGCCTAACCCTTCTCACACTGAGGCCGGTGCCCAGCAGTGGGGCATTTTAATACATGGCTGTTATTACTATTATATATTTTTTGCTACCAATATGACAACAATTCATTACTACGGCTCGCTTGATCGTACGACAATTTATAGTCAAAGTAAAATATAATTTATTCTTTTAGATCACAAAGTAACACTTATATAATAATAATAATAATAATAATAATTAAACTTATGAACGTCAAAGGAGTAGCGAGTTTACTAAATTTACTGAATTTAAATTTATGTTAGTGGCTGGTGTCAGGCAAATTACAGCCTATTAATAATATAATATAATATAATATTCTACCACATACAAACAACACCGTCTAGCCCAAACTAAGCAGAGCTTGTACTATGGGTACTAGACAATGGATAAACATACTTATATACTTTTTTTTGTAAATACATACATATTATACATAGAAACACCCAGACCAAGACAAACATCCATGTTCATGCAGTCGGTTACACTAACCACTACGCCATCGAGGCCGACAGTTCGGCAGACAGGCCGACTATTAGAAGATACCTGCAAGAAACTTTATCGAATTGATCGCGATCAAGTCAAGATCAATGGTTTGAGTGGTCGTCTGGCCATTATCACTACGCCGAGTATAGTGGGTTTGATCCTCACATGAGACAATTTGTGTGATACGCAAATAGTTGTTGCGAGTCTGGGTGTTCTTTGTGTCCTTTGTTTAAATGTTTGTAAAGTCATCAGCGATACAAAATCATTCTAGTGCAAACAAAGTCTTCAAGATGCTGTTCATTGGAAATCACCGTTATTAGAAAAAAAATCTTGTCTATACTTATATTATAAAAAGAAAAGATTTGATTTTTTGTTAAGTTTGTATGTTTGCACGGGTTTAAAAAGAATATACCGATTTGATATTTATACTTAAATAAAACTATTATTAACATAACCTCACCTACTTTTACGCGAGCGTAGCCGCGGGCAAAAGGTAGGATGAATAGTACCCGATGTCCTTTTTTGTACCCGACATTTTTGATAACGTGTACGCGAAATTTTATGATTATCGGTCAAGTTGTTAAGGAGTGAAAGCATAAACAAACAAACGCAGATACGCGTTATTCACATTTGCAATTTTACTATGATCGATCATGAAAGTTCGCATACACGTTACAGAAAAGGACATAGGGTACCTTATAACCAGAAAACAAGTGTTGAGCCCGAGGCTCTGAAAATCTATATATATAAAACTCTTCCGTTACTGAGTGACTGACAGACAACGCACAGCCGAAACTACTGAACGCAAGAAGCTGAAATTTGACATGTATGTTCCTTGGAGAGTGTAGGGGAGCACTAAGAGAGGATTTTTGGAAATTTCACCCCGAAGGGGGTGAAAGGGGTGAAACCCGATATTCACACGGGAACGGGACTTACGCGGGTGAAACCGCGGGAAAACTACTAGTAGCTATATAAACATTAAACATGAGTGAAGACGCGGATAAAATCTAATTTATTTTAATATGAAATAATTTTACATAATCATAGCGCATTACGAAAAAGTCTCAGCACTTTCCTAGTCGCGTGTATTTGGGAATAAGCTCATGTTCTTATAATCGTGAGTTCCAAATAAGTAAGCCAGGTTAATTATACGCCAATCATAACATAATATGGCATCGACCTTATTTACCAAAGTCTTTAAGGTTTCTCTAAAGAATAATAATAATAATATTATTCCACACATACACACAACACCATCTAGCCCGAACTAAGCAGAGCTTGTACTATGGGTACTAGACAATCGATAAACATAATATATATAATTCATTTTTGTAAATACATACATATTATACATAGAAACACCCAGACCAAGTCAAATATCCATGTTCATGCACACAAATGTTTGACTTGTGCGGGAATCGAACACGTGACCTCAGGCGTGGCAGTCGGTTACACTAACCACTACGCCATCGAGGCATCAATTGATTGTTTTACCGTTTTATTGAACAGCACTAGGAATAATTCCTGTATCGGGACTTTACAGGCATTCAAACAACGGACACAAAAAACTTATTGCCTGAATGGCGTGGAGGTTTTAGTGGTCGCCTCGCCACTGCTATTACGAGTGTTGTGGGTTCGAATAGCACACGGGACAAACATTTGTGTGATCCACAAATGATTGTTCCGAGTCTGGATGTACTTTGTGTCCGTTGTTTGAATAGATAATAAGATAAGATAAGAGTTTATTGTTTTTCTCTCACATAGAAAAGTTACATATGGTGGTAAAAATATAACAGTTGTGCAAACACATGTAATAAGACAATAAGACAAATAGGGGACCGCTCTACAATCCCCAACGGGCCCCAGGTAGACGACTTTGTTGTAAAGCCCTTGAATGTTATTGTGTGGTTAGTGGCCAACCTGTTGTCAAGAGTTGTTCAAGCCGCCGTTATAGGCCTCTGACATGGTTTAACGACTGCTGTCAATTTGGCAACAACCGGGACCGACTATTTACGTGCCCTCCGAAGCACGGAGACGCTCAGATGAAATACCACTAAGCGGTCAATATAATTATAACCAATTGTTCTATAGGAGTCCCCTGTTGCCAAAAACCTGCAAAATATGGTATTTTAGAGTTGGAAAAGCTCTAATACAACAGACGGACGGCCGTCTGATACACAACTTTCAACTCAAGAACCGTAAGAGCTAGAGACTCGCAGTCAACGTCATTCGACTCAGCATAGTCAATATACCCCCGAAATGACTGACCTTTGACCTTTGACCTCATGGTCATGTGGTATCACGTGACCTTTGCATATTACTTGAACCATTTTTATTTTTTTATTTTATCTTGGGGCATTGCTTTGATGTGTATCTCTCTGCGGGGCGACGGAGAGGTTATAGGGCTCACCAGGGAAAATATACTCTGATAATACCGACTAAACTTACCACGGTGTTCCTCGACATAACCATAGACGGCGAGGCCGCGTGAATCGCTTTCACATGTAATCGCGACCAATTACAGACACATCTACCGACTGACCGCACCCAACGTTGCTTAACCTCGCTAATCGTTTGCCGATCAGAGAGTACAAGTGGACCGCGACACAGGATTTATTCTTAGTGCGGTAGAGGTTTTTTATACAAAATAGTAGAATAATTCACACCTTTGATATCAGCTTTAATAACTTTTTCGAATTGAAATTAAACTGCTATATACGGATTTTATCGCGTTGTTTATTTGACACTTTATTACAAAATTTTGACCATGGCTGCTGAAAAGCAACCGAAACGTCGGGGAAAGTGTAAAAATAAATTAAATCTAAATAGTTTAATAATAATTTAATTAGCTTAAAAATTAGTAAAGTTTAATAGTAGTAGTAGTGAAACAATTTTCAAAATTTTGTAATAAAGTGTCAAATAAACAACGCGATAAAATCCGTATATAGCAGTTTAATTTCAATGAATAATATTCGCGTAAATAGAAGACAACTTTTTCGAAGTAAGATTTGAAAGTTTGTTGAATTAGCATATACATAAATAATTATAGACGATATAATTTGGCATTTTGAGAGTAAAGGAATGAAAATAAATGTAAGCAAGACGAAAGTAATGGTATTTGAAAAGGAAGAGTGCGTGACGATGTGTAATATTATGATTGATGGAGAAAAAGTGGAGCAAGTGAAAGAGTTTGTATATTTGGGTACTTTGTTTACAAGGGATGGTAAATATGAGGGAGATATTGAAAGGAGAACGATTGCGGGAAACAAAGTGAATGGAGCTCTACGCGCTTTTGTGAACAGTCGAAATGTTTCCGAAAAGGCACGTTTGGCTGTTCATAGAGGACTATTAGTGCCCACACTTATGTATGGAAGTGAAAGTTGGGTATGGCAAAAGAAGCATGACAGCAGAATAAATGCTGTAGAAATGAGAGCGCTGAGAAATATATGTGGTGTGACTCTGAAAGATAGAATAAGGAATAGTGTGATTAGAGAGAGATGCGGCATGAAAGTGGATATAGTGACAAGAATAGAAAAGGGTATGTTAAGCTGGTTTGGGCATGTAGAAAGAATGGACGAGGAAAGACTGACTAAGAAAGTTTATAAGGCTAGTGTGAATGGAACAGTCGCAAGAGGAAGACCTAGGCGAACGTTTCTTGATCAGATCGGAGGCGTTCTGGACAAAGGCCAGGTTAAGAGCACCTTGAACCGACGGGCGTGTATGAGGGATGTGATGAAAGTCAATGAAGCCAGAGAAGTGTGTCAGGATCGTAGCAAATGGAAATCCGTAGTCTCTGCCTACCCCTCTGGGAAACAGGCGTGAATCTATGTATGTATGTATGTATAATTTGGCATTATTAAAGCCGTTGACAGCAGCAGCGATAGCCTAGCGGGAAACCGTAGGACTGCCACGCAGAGGACTCGAGTTCGAATCCAAGGCGCGCATCTCTGACTTTTCGAAGATATATGCGTATTAAATAGTTAATTATCGCTTGCTTTAACGGTGAAGGAAAACATCTTGAGGAAACCTGCATGTCTGAGAGTTCTCCATAATGTTCTCGAAGATATGTGAAGTCTGCCAACCCGCACTAGGCCAGCGTGGTGGACTATGGCCTAACCCTTCTCACAGTGAGAAGAGGCCCGTGCCCAGCAGTGGGACAGTTTAATACAGGGCTAATATTATTATATATTATTATAAAGCCGTTGATATGGATTTGAGCAAAAAGATATAACTTATATTATAAATGCGGATGTAAGTTTGTTTGTTTCTTTCTTTGTTACGCTGTCACGCATTAACTATTCAGCTGATCATTATAAAATTGATCGATTGATATGTATGCACGTTGTCAGGGGAACAGAAAAGAACATCGAGTACTTTCGTCCAAAAAAAATACTGTTACCTTGCGAAGCCACGGGCAGAACCTAAATAACTATAATAATAATAAACCACCTTAAAACTCTCGAAGGGTGTCTTCACGATGTACCTATGGGTTCGTGTCAGCCTACCAAAGGGCCAGGGGCCCAAGTCTGCTATTACAATAGTGTCAGAATGGTCTATCATTGATTTCATAATTGTTGATTTTGACAAGTTTGGTAATCTATTAATATAATGGCGTCATTATGACTTTCCGATGGTCAACCAATGACACTCCGTTGAAAAAATGGCATGGAATGGTAATCTCGTACATAATGACAAATGATAAAATTTTGACAGTTCCTTTGATCAAATAGCTTTTAACACTAATAAATAATATGTAAATATATATAAACGAAATCTGGCATGAATAAATGTTCAAATTTAGTAATAGTTTTTCGAAAATCACTTCTATTAACGGGTTTTATAATAATGGCAATACGACATGTCATTTTATCAGAATCCTTTTACGAGACCATTGACCGACCAATGATCGACCATTATGAATTTAGCAGATTACGAACTTTTAGCAAAATGACAATGGGGTTGCGTTTACGTCGTGTCGGAATGACGAATTTATAAAAATAGCAGACTTGGACCCCTGGTATTTTCCTAACGTAATATGTTAGAAAAATGCCTGTGATAAAAAAATACATAAGCGTGTAAAAACGCTTTGTCCAGCAGAAACGCAAATATCATCAATTAACTGTTTCTAATCATATTATTAAGTCAATTGTAAATATGAGTTGCTACGACTATTACCTTATTTTTTATTATTATGTATCTCAGATTCACCAAACATTTATTTTTAAAATCTCATTGCAATAAACTATTGTTACAACAACACACAGCAGCTTAAATAAGAAAAACAAAATGATTTGTATTGTTATAAACATTTGGCGATTGAAAATAGTGGCCATGAGTTTCTTGCCTGCTTCTTCTCATGAAAGATTTACTCCTCGAACAGGCTTTTTTCAATGCTACACTTTTACTTCCTATTGTTATTATATTTTTTATGAATACATCTTATATAGTTAACTAACTTTTGCGCGCAGCTCCACCCGCGTACCTACATACGTACCTACATACCTCAATAAATAGTAGCCTATGTCCTTACCCAGGTTTTAAACTATTTCTGTACCAAATTTCATCTTAATCGGTTATGTGGTTTAGCCGTGAAAAGAGACAGACAGACAGAGTTACTTCCGAATTTATAATATTAATAAGGATTGATGTGTTCAAGAATTCTTTACACAATTCTATGGAAATAAAGATTTTTGACTTTGACTTTAGCAAGGAAGTCTTAAAAACAAATTAATCTGATTGCCTGACCATAATATTGGATTTATAGTAATTAATGATATAGATCTATATTTGACGTCAATATATTCAAAATCAATAAAGGATTAAATATAGGAACAGATTTCAATGCCAATGGGTTTTAAATAGAAGATCTATTAATAATCTAAACGTCAAAATATTTAAAGCCAAGGACCTTACGCTCTATGACCACTTTTAAAGTCATATTAAACTCATATAGCGGCTATTTTTCTTCTTCAAATCAGTCTTCACAAAATTTTACTCGCGGCTTCATTCACGTCAATCCAGATTTCGTCAATAAATTTCTATACCTTAAGGAGCAGTACTTTTGTCATCCAGGAAAAAATACTGTTCCAAAAGGGACAAGAAGGGAGAGAGACAGAAAACGACAGAGGGTGTGTCATATGTCTCCTTGTACCCCTGTGAACGTGTATGCGAAATTTCATAATTATTATCGATCGAGTAGTTAAAGCTTGAAAACGTAACAAACAAATAAACTCATTCGCATTTATAATATTAGTTAAGATTTCGTTTCATTTTAAGATGACAACTTTCGCACTAGGGTTAATTAATTCCTGCGTCGCGGGAGACTTTACAAACATTCAAACAATGAAACTTACACCCAAATGCGGAATTACTATTTGTGGATTACCCTCATACATTGAACCCACAACAGTCGCAAGGTGATTACTTAAACCACTACACTATCCGTGTAGTACTTTTCATTTTGTTTTTTAATTCATAAGTTTTATCTTAGGTTAGTTGAAAAGTCCCAGTTCTATATTTTATTTAGGTTTTCTCTAATTCTTTCTATATTTCTTGCGCTGCCATCAATGATGTTAATTAACAATACAGAACAGATGCAGCTATGATACTAGCGCACAAAAAGTGAAGACTCAGGAACGACCGAATTGTATAGGTTCAACAAAATATCTTGCAAACAATCAACGCGCAATAGTTCGAATGATATCTGATTCTATTTCTTTCACGTAAACGCTTTTGTTATCTATTGCGCTATTTATTTATCAAATTTTCAACACAAGTACAGTTGGACGTAGTCATGCAAAATGGATCCCACCCACAAAACACTTTTATCAATTATTGCCATAAATGGTATTTATTTTTTATTTTTTAAATCTCGGCTTCGAACCCACATCGCGCACCTCTGACTTTCGGAAGTTATATGACCTTTCGAAATTATGTGCGTATTGATTGACAATTATCGCCTGCTCCGTGCCTCGGAGAGCACACTAAGCCATCGGGCCCGGCTGCCATGAACATCTATGGCAGTCGTTATTGGGAGAGTGTCGACACAAAAGATCCCACTGGGTCGAAGTGTCGCCGGTCTGCACTGACTGGCCCCACATAAGATACATGCATACATCAAATTTATTGAAACTGCTATAGAAAAATTAGTTTACAGAGTCCATTATATAAAAGAAATATAAAATTAAATCATAGTCTTGTTATTTTTATATATTAAACTATATAATATTATAATAATATTCTACCACATTCACACAACACCATCTAGCCCAAACTAAGCAGAGCTTGTGCTGTGGGTACTAGACAATTGATAAACATACACATATACTTTTTTTTTTGTAAATACATACTTATTATACATAGAAACACCCAGACCAAGACAAACATCCATGTTCATGCACACAAATGTTTGACTTGTGCGGGAATCGAACCCGCGACCTCAGGCGTGGCAGTCGGTTACACAAACCACTACGCCATCGAGGCCGACACTGAAACTCTAATTGCCTCAAAAGTAAGTTTGTGTGGTTTGATCCATTTTGTGTAACCATGGCCTGTATAACAAAATTGTATGGATCAGATTTTTAACGTCCATTACTATGAAAGTGACCAAATCACTATCACTATTAATACCTACATATTATAAAACAAAGTCCCCCGCCACATCAATCTGTCTGTTCGCTATAAACTCAAAAACTACCGAACGGATTTTTATGCGGTTTTCTACAATAGACAGAATGATTAATGAGGTTTAGGTGTATAATTATTTAAGGTTTTGTACTACCCGTGCGAAGCCAGGGTGGGTACTAGTCTAGTGTATTATTGGCTGACGGTATAATGACGCCTTGTTTGCAGTTTCGGCAATACGCAAGTAAAACTTTTATTGTTGTTAGTGTGGTTAACATCAGGCGGCCAAAACTAATTTCAAATAGTTTTGAGTACAAGCTATAACCTACTACGCCACAGTAAGTGCCTCGGTGGCGTAGGGCGGTGTGAATACGACTGTTGTGCACGAGGTTATCGGCTTCGGTTTCCAGGTCGGGCCACCAAATAGTTATGGGTTTTCGTAATTCTCAAGAAATCCGAAATTTGGTTACGGGTTGCGGTTTGAAGGATGTAACGTTAAAGTGGTTTCGTCGTCAGTCTGATGGATTCGATCCCCCACGGGGCAAAAAATTGTGTGATCCACAAATGGTTGTTCCGAGTCTGGGTGTTCTTTGTGTCCGTTGTTTGAATATTTGTTAAGTCCCCCGCGACGCAGGAATTACGTCTAGAGGCGAAGGCTGTCGTTGTCAAAAATAAAAAATAATATTGAAAACGTTTTAAGTAAACAAAACCATCATCCAATTAATAATCTAAGGAATTCGACTATTGCACTAACAGATTTTTAAAAAAATTATCTGCGAAAAGCTTAGATATTGCTGATATTGCAATGTCAGGCAATGTCAAGAAAACATAATTAAGCTACTGGTTACTGTAGTCATTAAAATAAATATGTATCTACGTTAGTAGGTACTTATTAATTCTTTAAGTAAAGTAGCCATGTGCAAAATTGCATTCAAATTACATTTAAACTACGTTTTGTCTGCCGCTTCGCTTGCGTTGATGTAGATTTTGTCAATAATCTTCTATCCCTCGGAAACAGTATTTTTTCTGGATAAAAGATACCCTTTTTCCTTTTCTGTACCCTGACAACATGTATGCTAAATTTAATTTGAATTTGAAGCGTAACAAACAATCAAACTCGTATTCACATTTATAATATTAGTAAGGATTGTGTTGACAACACTGTAAGAACGTACTGTGTCTTTGACTGTGTGCAGTTCTTATTTTCTTTTTTTACAATCGATCCTTACCTCATCGTAAGATGTATCGTCCTGTGTCTTTGTCGTTGTTACAGAGTTGTTAACAATATTTTATGTTAGACAATTAAATTTAATATTCTCCATAATAATATCTGGAGGAGAATTATTGTAATAATTACCTTATGTCCACGTGTAGGTGTTAACTGTGAGTGTGACTTTGGCCCATGACATATATAAGAATGTGTTATTGATCTATCTATGTCATATCAGCAATGTTTATAGATCGTATCCCATTGTTGGACATGGGCCTATTCTCAGCAAAAAAGGTCCAAAGCTTGATTACACAGACCCAGTGCTGTTTAGCAGACTTAGACTAGAATATGTACAGATCAGGTAAAGAAAATCTGAAAGTCATGTCGTACCAACAAGTCAAAGTAATGGCAGAGAATAAAGAGACATGACGAGAGGCTCCACATACAAGAGCAAGGTTTTTAAAATCAATGATTGATTAAAATGTCCCACTGCTGGCCACTACAATCTTCTCAGTAGGTGAACAGTTGGTTTTAGCCTAGCCTGGCCCAGTGCGGGTTGCCAGACTTCACATATCTTCGAGAACATTATGTGCAAGTCAGATATGCAGATTTTCTCGCGGTGTTTTTTTTTATGCTACTAATGTGGCAAACAAGCATTAGAACCACCTTATGGTAAGTGGTCACCGTAGCCTATGCGCCTGCAACACCAAAGTCATCACTTGCGCGTTGCCGACTCTTTAGAAAAGGAAGTAGGAAGGAGAAGGAGCGGAAAGGGAGCAAAAGGGTGATTGGGCGTCCGGCACTCTCACTCGCCGAACGAAACACAACAGTAGGAATACTGTTATTTCATGTCGATATTCTGTGAGAGGGTAGTCCTTCCCCGATCGAGCTGGCCCATTTATGCTGACATTAGCGAGACTCTACTTCTTCTTCACCGTTAAAGAGACGATCAAATTTTTAATAAGCGTATACCTCGAACAGTCAGAAGTAATGTGGGAATGAACTCGAGAGCTCTGCGTGGCAGTCTAACGGACACTCTCGGCTATGGCTACTATTCACAGTCTCACACCTCTATGTGCAAAGGTCAGGCAGCGGTGTATCACACCTAGATTTCGCCAACTATGATTTTAAGTCCCACGGTGAGACTATTGCAACCCATCAGAGGCCGTTTCAGACTACATGCTACTTTTAAGATATTTTGTACAGAAATCTTCCTAACTCATACTCCTTATGCACAGCAGGCGCATTTACTTTCGCTGTGCGACTGAGGTTCTACTTTAATTACTAAAACGTAAATGCACACATTCTAGATGTGCCTTCACCGTGCTTAGAATGCACGAAAAAGTGTCCACACTAAGAAGAGTTATCCCACACATACATAGGGAGCGATAGTGTATAATTTTCAATATGAATGGGCATGATAATACTATATCTATACTAATATTATAAAGCTGAAGAGTTTGTTTGTTTGGTTGAACGCACTAATCTCAGGAAATACTGGTTCGATTTGAAAAGTTATTTTAGTTTTGGATAGCCCATTTATCTAGGCAGGCTAAATGCTATATAACATCACGCTACGACCAATAGGAGAGCAGCAATGAAAAATGTTGCAGAAACGGGAATAATAGTCTTATGTGAAGCAGACGAAGTTGCGCGGGTCAGCTAGTTTATAATACAGATCTCATGTTCGCATTGTGTGTAATCGGGCAACTTAACGTCCAGAAAGGTGACCATATTTAAACGTAGTAGATCGCATCTACGATATAAATCTTTGCATAAAATAACATTAAACATCATCGTCTCTGTGCAAATCTTTGATCTGTAAACCACAGGGTCACGTTTCAAATAAACGTGACACGCTATGAATCTTCAAAAGATAATGACTGGAAGCAGTATGTAGTTATTTTTCAAACGATTTAACATTAATCAACATGGTTTTATCTTAGTTTTTAATGGTGTCTAATTGCTTCGCGAAACACTAACATTAATGTTATAACTTGGTATAGTCATTGTTTAAAGACAACGCCTTTATCACAAATCTACGATCATTCAGACGACTCCTAATCTTTGCCGAACGCTTGTGATGGATGGCGTACCTACTGGTTTAAGTTGGCGCAGTGGAAGCGGCGAGGCGCTTCCACTGCGCCGTGAATTCGATCCCCACGTGAGCCAAAATTATGTGTGATCCACAAATAGTTGTCTCGAGTCTGGGTGTTCTTTGTGTCCGTTGTTTGAATGTTGGTAATGTCCCCCACGATACAGGAATAAAGAAAAGAGCGGCAGTTGCCTTTAAAAAAAAATGATTTCTCTGCCGATGCATGTATCTTTCTTTGATTATGGAGTCCTTCAAGTGGAGTGTGAAAAAACACTTCCACAAGCCGTCTAAGCAGAGACCTCGGCACCACTTCACGTGAGGAAGTGGTGCGGAGGACTCAGCTCGTGGATTACACGTAGTTATTTTGAAACGCAATAATAAGAAAAACGTCGCGCAACAAGAATACCTAAAATCGGAACAACTATTAAAATTTCGGGCTCATACTAATGTTTATTCTGTATGGGGTTCGAATCTACAACACTCGGCGTAGAGGCACTGGCAATGCGACCACTTTATTGGTGCTCTCACACTACTGTTACAAAATGTTTACAAACATAAGTAAACATCTTCAGCAAACATTTGATCACAATGTTAAAAGATGTTTTAAAATATTTTCATGTTAGGTAATATTTCCTTGACATTTCTAAACAAAATTGTTTGTTAACAAATTGTAACAAATTAAAACATTTGTTATCATTTGTTCGTAAACATTTATTCAGACGACATGTATATGTGTGTATACCTATAGGTACTATACTTTTCTCTAGTTCTTAGCGTTTGACGCAACCAGTTAGAGCACTTTATCTATATTTTAAATAAAAAATAAAAGCTAATCCAATGAGCAAATCTTCTTCCACTACCGTGTAGACGCTTCGGGACGTAAATGCAAACTGCGAACCGATATCATGTTTTAAAATGTTAAAAAATGTTTGTAAACATTTTCCATCAGTGTAGGAGCACTCAAAACATCTAACAATTCTTAACAGAATGTAACAACACCTAACATTTGTAAATGTTTAGTGTTAAAAAATGTTTGTAAACATTTTGTAACAGTCAGTGTGGGAGCGCCATAACTGCCTACTTCACCGTCCGTGCAGTCATAGATATTTTTTAAAGACAATTCCCGGATTCGTTTACAGAAATTCAAATAGCGGACACAAAGAATACCCAGACTTCGAAAAATAATAATATTTTATCCCATACACGCAACACCATCTAGCCCAAACTGAGCAAAGCTTGTACTATGAGTACTAGACAATGGATAAACATACACATAAAAAAAAAGGTAGACAATGGTGTATTACACATTTCATACTGATGGTTTTAGATCCCACGGACTCTTAATAAGGGGCGAGCCTATTGATGCCAAACACCGTACATTTCCAGACACCTTGTTGCTATTGAGAATTTCTTGGCAGAAAATCCCAACTTTGTCAAGGTTGAGAATTTCTGGAATGATTAATTTAAGTTTTAAATTTTGCAACTACGAAACAGTTAATAAAAATTAAAAGTGTTTTTTTTTATTTTTCCAACGGGGACCTACTTTGAAGCCTTTCAAGAATAGCTACAAGAAAGGAAAAAAATCTCAAATTCATAGTTTAACAATTATCACACTTGCAATGTTCATATTCAAGCAGCAAAAAATTATATTAACTATTGTATATCCAATATTTTTCCTGAATATTTTCATTTTGATATATTATATACATTTTGAGACAACTACCATCTTAGTCTCCCCGTGACCATAGCTGCTGAAAAGCAACCGAAACGTCGAGGAAAGTGTAAAATTAAATTAAATCTAAATAGTTTTAATAGTTTTAATAATAATTTAATTAGCTTAAAAATTATTAAAGTTTAAAAGTAGGTAAAAGTAGTGTAACAGTTTTTAAAATTATGTAATAAAGTGTCAAATAAACAACGCAATAAAATCGGTATATAGTAGTTTAATTTCAATTTTATATTAAATATGTTTTAAATAATTTTTATTGATAAATTGTCCGAAGTAGGCGTACTTGCGCAAGCCAGAGTATCCGTTTTCGGCCGTATTTTCATCCCTCTGGGAAAATTATAAATATTGGTCCTACAACTCTGTGAGTCGAGACCTTTTTTTAGGAAATATCCTCCTCTTTTTGAATCTTATTTTAGATTTGAAAAACCCCAATTAGTGTTTGAGATATTTGCAAAAAACTAAACCCCATCTTTTTATTTGTTTATAACTTTTGTAACTTTTGAAAGTGGAACTTGAATTTTTTCATAAATCATCTACATGCCATTCCGAATCGAATGACACCAAGTTCATTTTTTTCCGAGACTGCTGAAAAAAGTTGACCAAAAAGGCACTTGTTGACTAGAATAGTTCAGACCTTTTCACCACCAAGAAAAATTTTACGTATGTACACACGGCTACATATCAAGTTAGACATCCTATATACGCATAACTACGCTACATACAAAATAGAGAATTGTCGGGAAGGGACAGTGCACAGTGGTGTCGATGTAATGGTAAGGATAGAGCGTTACAAAAATATAACGCACTCTCTCGCACGATTCGCAGCGTTCAACTTCTAATAGTTCAAAGTCCAAACACTCTAGGTTGATCTGTCGTTGTAGGTACCTTACTAATCTTCTTTTTCCTAGCCTTTATTATTCCCAAGTCACTTGGGGTCGGCTTTTTTAGTCTAACCAGATTTGACTGGATATGTTTTTACACGGAATGGCTGCCACCTGACCTTCGCAACCTGAAAGCTAACGATAGCTTACTAATATTACATAAAAATGTTGAATTTATAGTACGAAATGATTTATTTTCGTTCACTATAACAAAAACACAATTCAATCCTCTGTTGCCTATTATTACATAGTAAGTTAGTATCTTAGAATAAGCCACGATGGGGCTAACATATTACTCTGTAATAAAAGCCTCTAAATAAATAAAGATTAAAAAAAAAAAAAAAACACAATTAAATGAGCATGCAGGTTGAACTAAACGCGATCATTTGACATTTCGATTACATTTTATAGAAAATCTGTTTTTATTATTGTGCAACAAATTTTTATACCATACTCTTTTACTATTGGTCAAAGGAAATAACAACCAATGATAGATCGATTATGTGAAACACAAATTGACAGTTGTCCTTGTCATAGAGAACGTGTGTAGTTGTATTGATTGTTTTCACGGGACAATATTTAGGAAATTTATTTCTGTATATCGTTACTAGCGATTTTATAATATTTGTAAAGTAAAGTTAAAGGTAATTATTTTGATTTCCTTTCGTTTATAAAGCTTAAAAAGTTTCTCAATTGATTAAAAATGAATGCGCGTTCGACTTTTCTTACCTCTTTTTACGAAAAACATCGATGTGGTTTTGTTTATCGTAATTATTTATATTTTTCAGTGACTACATCGTGCAAAAATGTTACAACGGCCATATTATAGCGAACTAGACATGAGAAAACGTCAAATCGATACACTAAAGGTCTTCAACGATCATGTTGTAGAAGTGACAGAAAACTCTGAATATCGTGTAGAATTCGTGGCTGACGGTAAAAATATGAGTCTCTCAGTGGTCCTAGGCCCTGAATTTCCTAATGAAAAGCCGTCTATATTCGTAAACCCGCCCATTCCTCATCCATGGATAGGAGAAAATTCAAACCAAGTTGTAGGTGCTCCAGGCTTGTTGAACTACACACTGCATTCAGACTTAGGTCGAGTGGTCCAAGCTATTATCAGGGAATTTCAGAAATCAATGCCAACATTACCAAATACTGATGAAGCTATCAAATCTAATGATACTAGTCCCCAGTCACATGTTAGTGGCCAGTCTCTGATGTTTCCCGAGTTAAATGATTGGAGTATTGAAGAGCTGCAGAACATATTGGAAAATACGGATTTACAGGTAAGTTAATCTATTAAGTAACAGCTGCACACCGACAAACAGATACAATAAGTTTTAAATTATGTTTAGCATTCCAACAACTGACAGATTAATCATAAGAATCTCAGATATGCCTACTCTTGTGTAAACATATGTATGATGATTAATTTCAAATAAAATATGTCTTTTCCACTAGTTTCTACAATCATCATAATTTAAACCATAAAACTTAGAATAGTTAATATATTATGGTCTCAGAGTAGAGCAATAATTTTATTTTCAGCAATAAGTTTTCTGTTCCTTTATGTAATATGTGATATTTTCACAGATTATATGTTAACTTAACTTATAAAAAAACCTCTTTTACATTAGAGCTACTCCTGTTGCCATGGGGTGATTTTCAAAACAAAATATTAATCTACATCAAATACAATCGAAAAGTGTCCATCCATAAACTTTACAACAACTACATTCATAACATAATTATATCTGCAGACACATAAAATGTTACCTATGAGCAAAATGCTATAGCTGAAGATATTAAAGTATAAATATATTATTATTCTTTATAATTATTATTTTAAATAATTCCAGGACAAAATAATAGAAGTGAACCCTCAAATTGTTGAACTAGACCTTGAAACCGAAGAACTGATGACAAGCATAGAAGAGATTGCACAAGAGAACATAGCCAAACAGCAGATGCTGGATGATTTGAAGACCGAAGTTATAGACCGTATATCCACCATTGTGCAGATGAAGATGAACTTTGAGGAGATGAACCGGAAGCATCAGAAGTTATCCGAGATGTATGACCCATACCGCATTAGGGATTATCTAAAGGAGGCTGCTTTGAAAGCTGATGAAGAGTCTGAGGTTATTGCTGAACAATTCTTGACGGGTATGTATACTCTGACAAACTATGGTTTCTAGTTGCTAAATAGAAGTTGTTATGAAATAATATTATCACAAAGTAACAGGTTGGGTGAAGTGTTTGGCATAAGGATATTGCATTAGCAGCCTGGACTATGGATTTTTACTTTAAAGAGAAGACAATTGTCACACTAGGAATCACCGCAGGAGACTTTAAAAACAATCTAACAACAGACACATAAAATATAATTTAGAACAACCATTTATAGATTTTACAAATTTTCGTCCAGTATGGGATTTGAACTCACAACACAAGAAGCAGTGGAAGGGGCGAGGAGACCACTTAAATCACTACGCCATTTGTGCAGTTTTAGTGGTCATGTACCTAATAAATGTTCAACCTGATGAAGTCTGTATGTATCACAGCAAATAATTGTGTTCTGCAGTGAGTAGATATGATCTAAGCTATTTAAGGCAGCACTAACATAAACAGGCAGAGTAAAGCTTTTAATAAGTGCAGTACTGTATATGTATTAAAAAAAATATCACTGACTGACTCATTAACAAAATTTTAGCTTCCTTGATTTGAGCTCAGTTTGAACAGTTGAACATAAAACACTGAAATTCTAAGATTCCTGGCAGAGAAATGCAATAACTTTGGCCAACTCAGGCATTGTATCCGAGATCGGGTGCAAACTAGTTGCATTCACTACCGCTGCATCACCAAGTCAATCTATAAGCTTCCACACTTAAAATAACATCAAATAACTCGCAATTTATAATTTTTCAGGTAACATGCCAGTCGAGACATTTGTAGCGAAATTCGCGGAGAAGCGAGCTCTAGGCCAGGCTAGGCGAGCGAGGGAAGAAAGGCTGGGCCATCAGCTAGCCTTACTTGACAGAGCTACAACTATATCCAGGCCCACTACAACCAAAAGCTAGAGAAATAACAATTGTACCTAATATTTATACCTAATAACAATGCGTGTATTTTGTACTTATTAGACATATTTTAAAAGAGTTTTTATAGCATTTATATACATAGTATCACGCCTATATCACTGGACGGGTAAGTAAAGGTAGACTAGATCAATATTTCGCCAGCTATTGTTTTTAAGTCCCACATATTATTGAACATGGGATAATAATATAATAATAATATTCTATCACATACACACAACACCATCAAGCCCAAACTAAGCAGAGCTTGTACTATGGGTACTAGACAATGGATAAACATACATACATATATAACCCAAACCAGACCAAGACAAACATCCATGTTCATGCACACAAATGTTTGACTTGTGCGAGAATCGAACCCGCGACCTCAGGCGTGGCAATCGGTTACACTGACCATTACACCATCCAGGCCGCTGTTTTCGCTACTGAGAATTTCTTGACAGGGATACTCCGCAGCCCGAATTAGGTATCGAACCCAAGACTATGCACGGCTGTCGCATATACTACCGCTGCGCTACCGAGGCGGTGTACTAAAGCTATATACTAGCCAGTGATTAAATACAGAATCTCATTAATGATAAATGTAATATTTGGCAGCTAGGTTCCGTGGACAAAAAGAGATCTTTATAATAATTTTTCCGTACTTAGTTAAATTTCAAACCATAATAATTCTGTAATAAATAAAGATGACAAAATATAGAGATAAGTATTATGTATTGTCTCTAGCTACTTGTATGCCATATTTAGTTACTAAACACAACAAATAACAAAAATATTACTATACCTACCTACCTAATAAGTAATCATATACCGGTTGTATATGATTACTTATTAGGTACCGACGGCGACATAAGTAATTGAACACTAAACAATTAATTTATTGTCATTATTTATTAAATTTATAATATTACTAGCTGTCCCGACAGACGTCCTGTACAGACGAAAAAAAAACCCAAATCTAAACCATCCTCGAATCCACATGAAAACACACAATTTTTTTTATCAAAATCGGTCCATCCATTTAGGAGGAGTTCAGTGACATACACACGAACAGTAGAATTATATATATAAAGGTAATATTTCTAAGAAAGAAAAATAGTTTATTTGCCACAGATTCAGTACAAAAGAAAATAGGTAAACACTACTAACTTATACCCATGTATAAGTTAGAAGTATTTACCTATTTTCTTTCTCGTGTGTCTGTGACATATCGGTACGCACTCAGCATATATATATATTGCCCGCAGTAGATAGCTGATTTTCAGTACGGACCTTTGATTTACCAAAAATAAATTAACCAAAAAATTATCCTAATTTAGTAGGCGATAGGGCAGGTGGGGGGGCATGATCAGCGCGCGGTTTTACAGTCAACGCCTACAATTTAAACTTTCCTCTGTAGTTAAAAGTTTCAAACTCGGCTCAAATTAACTGCGTGAAATCTTCTGTATGTTTAAAATATCTGTATGATTGTATTGGTAACACTCGGTAATATATACCGATACCGATAATCGGTATACTCGATGGATTGACTTAACATATTTACACAAAGCTACATGTCTATATAACTGTTGTGACGCGGACCGTCTAAAGGTTACACTGTTTTTATATGAACGAAACGAGCATTACTCCCCTGATTAGCGGCGAAGCACGCATGGTTTAGCCATTTAAATATTGGCTGCCATAGAACTTCTTGGGCAGCTTGATATTTGATATAAAATCGCGATCGAGGCTTGCGTCTATATGTTTTATATCAGGAGATTTTTACCAACAGAAGCTAGTTTACAACTATTCCCGATAGATTCCATTAAATGTGAGTGTAATACATCTCTGCCTAACCCCATGGTGATACCCGGCGTAATGTTTAGTCAAATGCTATAAAGAATCTTTTAAAAGTTTGCGTTAATTGCGTTAAATGTTGCGCACATTATAATATGTGTAGTGCTAGAGGCTAGTTCCAGAAATACTCGATAGATGGTGTATAGCGTCGCCAGGAGATGCTTTTGAAGAAAAACGAGAATTACAGCACTTGATAGGATTGTGGTTAACTTGGTTGACAGAACGGATTCATTATGATGGTCCTAGGTTCATATACTGGTTTATTTATTTATTTATCTTTTTGGTTAGTAAAATTTGGCAATAATAAATGGAATTGTTTGCCTCTACGGGCAGGAAAATTGTGAGCTGAAGATTCTTAAAATTTGACCTTTCGTATTGCTATTTTTAAATTTAATAATTTTGTACTGACTTTGACTAGTAAATTGAAACATTCCAGCAGCGTCTAGAGATTAATGCATGATTACCTAAATTATATAATATGTTGTTTTGTATAAAAATATGTCTTCCATACTGAATTTTGGTCACGACGGCCAATCTTAACGGATACCAGACAGGCAGGAGATATTATAGTGCGTGGTAGGCGAACATAAGTGCACTCTCTATTCAATCAATTGCATTCTCATTTAATCTCATAGTCGGATGGGACATCAATCCGAAACCATAGGAGAGAGATTAAAGAAAATTTAGTCAGCAGCGTTCAGACTACATCTTGGCAGATAGTTTATCTTCCAAGGTCGGCCAAGAAAGTGGTCTACTAATTTCGATAAAAGTTTCCGTGAGATCTAATTATCGCTAAGGTTGTCTTTTCTAACCTGGCACATGGCATGCACATAAATATAATACATGATAAAGAGAGCAATGGTCACTGTGACAATATTATTGAAAGATGAAATTTGCCTTGTTGTTTCATGATATTCAAATGAACCTCAACCGTAGTAGATGGTCTACTACGGTTGAGGATTTTTGGCCGATTGTACGTAAGAGAAATAATCGCGGAATCTTGTTTCTAAGAACTGAGTCCTGCTGCGGAGTAGAGCCGTATTGGTTGAGATACATGAGTTCAATCGGACTCGAGTCATCACACGAATGATCGAATACAATCGCATCCTATATAGTTCTTAATTTTGTATACAAACCTGTCAAAATCTATACAGTTTTTTAAGTTGCCGATCTCGCTAATTTTAAATTTGACAATGTATTTGCGGTTATAATCTAAAGGATTGTAACAAGTGACTCGAGTTAGACTAGTTTGAAAGTCACTCGAAAGCAATGCAAGTAACTAAACAACTCGATCAGGACACAAGTGTCTCGACCACTCGAGTGATTCGACCGTTCGAGTGACTATATCACTCGAGTGTTACTCGAGTAGTGACTACATCACTCGAATGACTAGATCATTCACTCGAGTAGCATTCGAGTGACACTGCCAGTCGTGTTTTTTTCGAATTTCTCGAGTAATTAAAGTGTTACTCACTAGTGTGATCGCTGCAATAATATACAGTATTTATAAGGTACATTGTAATAATATATTTCAATAACTATTTATTACTACGAATTACAACAATATGATCTTTGTGATAATGATTATTAAATGTTTTCATTGTATCTTGTGTTTAATTTTATGCCATGGCTTTTTATAAATAAATGACATGTTTAAATAAATTACGTTTAGAAGGAAACCGGTAGTGTTTCACACTTACATTTCTTCAACATTGATTAGGCTTTAGGTAATATCAACTACCGCCATCTGCCGGATAGTTAAGAAGTTATAGTTCCAGATACTGTCTTGCTCCTAAGAATTTTCTGACACATTTTTTTAGACTTGTCCTTTGAAGTAGACATACATATAGGCACAGTAACTACTCATACAAAACTGGGCCTCCAGATAACGAGTCGCTCGACCACGAAAGCTCGTGCCAAACGAGAAACGACTTTGTTTTTGAAGTCTGCCAACATGCACTGGGCCAGCCGCGTGGTGGACCCTGGCTAACCATCCTTCCACTGAAAAGACAGTAATTGGTAGATAATGATTCATGTAGATGCTTACGGTAAGTATGAATTTGTCCAAGTAATAAAATAGCTTGTCACATATTAACTTAACTTTACAAACATTCAAACAACGGACACTAAGGATACCCAGACTCGGAACAACCATTTGTAGATAATACAAATTTTTGTCTCGTGTGGGATTCGAACCCAGGCAGGCAGGCAGCGAGATATAAAGATTATGCTATTTTATGTTACTACGTTACACTAAAAGGAACCGTTTCATATGTAAAAATAAATAAAAATATTATGATAACTTAACAAAAAAGGCAGTGATAACCGTTATGTGGTATATGACAAAAAAATCATATATAATTAGTACTATAACCACCTGTGAGGATTTTACGGTTTTACTTGCCGTTTAAGAGATATTTCGATTTTTCATACAAGCTTCATATAAATTTTTCGTAAAAAAATTATAATACCTTCGTTTTTGTGCAGAATTAACTCGGGTATCATTTTTGTATATACTACTAACTAATAGAAGCGATATCCGATAAAAAAACCGGCACTTGCAAATTGAAATCCTTATGTCTATGAAACCCGATTTTATGCCCACCGTGCGGCGAAGCGACCACTACGTCATCCGTGCAGTCAAAATCTGGTTTTATCATATATGAAGTTGATTGTGGGTTTTATACTGTATGCTTTATACCATGTTTCGTTCTGACCGACTCGACTGTAGCTTGTTACGTGAGCCAAATAAAAAATGCCACATATCCAAATCTATTAATTTGAGTTAAAATTTAGTTGCCATTTTACGGCTTAGTAACAAACATATAAATCGTTCTTTAACCGTGACACCACCCCCAGTAGCAGGGGGAATTTTCATTCCCTATGACACCACTGAATGCTAGTGATGGCCAAGAGCTTTATAGGATTGAACTGACTATGACTGAATACATCAATACTGTTCAAAAAACTGTTTTCCGTTGCATCCGATGACTTATCATTTCCTTTCAAAAGCATTGGGAGTCTGGTCTAGATGATCTGCTTTTCGAAAATTGCAAATACAAACGAAAAACGTGATTGAAATATGTAAATAGCTTATATATGTAATTTAATACGGTAAAGATTAGCATAGTAAATTATTCGAATACGTATAATTATGTAAATGAAACAAATAATAATGAAATATGGTTGTTTTGCTATTGTTGGCAAAACAGCCAAGCTCGTTTTGGTAGAACATAATGTTTATTGTTTACTGGATTTCTTGGTTAATTACCATGACAATATTGTCAAAAGGTTTTTCTTTAAAGAGATGACTCCCGCGCTACAATGGCTTACCTAACGATGAGACCCGTGGCAAATTCTTAAGATGAGGCTCCGATTGGAGGTAAAGAAACTCAACCAATGCTGTAAATGTAACGGCTTTCAAGCAGCGTTAAAATGTTGTTTATTTGTTTTGTTTTTTAAAAGGATAACTGCCGAACTAGGAATTATTCCTGTGTCGCAGGGGACTTAGCAAACATTCAAACAATGGACACAAAGAACACTCAGACTCGGAACAACCATTTGTGGATCACACAAAGTTTTGTCCTGTGTGGGATCGAGCCCACAACACTCGGCGCAGCGGCAGTGGCGAAGAACCGCTTAAACCACTACGCCATCCGTACCATGTCTTATTATTACTTAATACTCAAATGCTAGGTAGCATATCAAGATTAAACTTGCAACAGATTTTAAATTACACTTCTAGCAATACAACTGTTAAAACAGCATTCAATTTTGTGCAGTAGTTTTTGCGTGGTGCGTGTATAAACATACAGAATATTAAATGGCCCGCTACCATATCGCGATTTTTGATGATAATATGTCAGTCCACGTTTGGCCATAGTGTTCATGATATCTAAGGTTTAATAAAAAATCCAAATAAAGAAGAAGAAGGAACTTATATTTCAATTAGTTTTGTCTCGTAACGACATTTCACTTCACTTTTATCTATCTTCAATAGGTGCATTATTATTAGCGTTTTATCAGAATAATTGTCCGCTGCCATGATGCATCATAATAACAAATCTCTAACGGTGAATAATATAACTAATTTACGATATGAGCACTAATGTTTGACGTGCGTTTAGCTGTTCATATAGTCAAACGATGATTATTCATTGGCCAGACCATATCCCGATGACGGCAGGGGTTATTTGACAATTTCATGAAATGGTCGGCCCATTAAGAAGTGATCAGTTCTATAATCTGGTCACCACGGGCACGTCCCTAAAGCATTTTAATTATAAATCTACGATAGTATTACTTGTATTTACTTATCTACTCGTAACATGTATGTAGGTACCTAATGGTCTAATTACATTTTGTTCATTAATAAACTATTACCACGGAAGACACATAAGCTATTACTGACAGGCTGATAGCCATAAATTAATGACGACTACAATGATAATTGGATACCTTAATTAGATAGGTCCTACATGTCGCCTGGAGAACAATAATGTCGTATGTAAACATATGCTTACTATTATAAAGTAGCCTACGTTAGCCAAATATTCATTTAATTATTCATTGGTACACCAACAGCATTACATGTTACATCTAATACATACTTCTTACAATAATGAGTCACTCCTGACATGCATGCCTATTTCAGGTATACACAGCAATCACGTTAAGACAACGATCTGTTCCTAGTTGTATACTAACACATAAACAAGATAAAAAAAATATAAAATAAGAAACAAAACACAAAAACAATGAATACAGCAAAGTTTAATAAAGCAAAACAACATATTATGACAAACTATGCGCCATCGCTATGCTCCTGCATCTCTTCATCGGTTTTCCTGAATTTGTTTAATGACAGTCCGTGAATATTTATATATGACCTTTTGGTAAGTTCATTGTGTAGGGACACATTCTGAGCAGGGGTGACATTGTGACCGAGATTGGTGTTTGGACACCAGACTGTTTTACATACCATTCCGCAAATCTACTACTAATCTACATCCAAATGTCTAGGAGGTTTTGAAGGGACTGAGTAGGCGACACGTTCAACTAAGTCACTGCATTTTGTGATTCCGTTTGTAATTTTATACAGGATTGTGAATGCCCTTTGGATACTCTCTACTCTTTGAGAATTAACTGCGTAAAATGGATTCCAGGCTGTACTAGCGTATTATAGTTCAATATCGCTCGCTTTATCAATGAAGGAAAACATCGTGAGGAAATCTGCATGCCTGAGAGTTCTCCATAATGTTCTCGAAGATATGTGAAGTCTACCAATCCGCACTGGGCCAGCGTGGTCGACTATGGGCTAACCCTTTTCACACTGAGAAGTGGCTCGTGCTTGATGGGACTATGTATATATGTAGGTACAACTCTGATATTGAAATTAAACAACTTTACACGAATGTTATCGCGTTGTTTATTTTTATATTTTTTTTTTTCTGGTTTTTATATAGGTACCCTTCCTTATAGGTCCCGCGTTTTTTTCTGTACCCTTGACAACGTGTATACGAAATTTTATGATGATCAGTCGAGTAATTAAGGCGTGCAAGCGTACCTAACAAACAAACTAACATTCGCATTTATAATATTAGTTAGGATATGGTTTACGATATTTTTGTGCTGTTCAGTTTGAATCTTTGTTTCAACTGTTGTTTGTTATTAGCAAACATCCTGCCGGGGTTCCCCGTATTCAACTCATTTATCGTACAGTAATTTCTTGTTAATATTGTGTAATACATACTGATAAAACGCTGAGAATTTATCCTATTAATTCATACATCTATTAAATGTATTTAAGAAGAAATGCAGGCAGTGTTTTGTCCATCAAAACCTATTTCTCTGGTTAAAATATACTAAGACTTAGGCATAGCTATCGATCCGCCCCGGCATCGCACGGACAGTAGGTACAACCGTAACAAATTATACACCTAAACCTTCCTCATGAATCACTCTATCTATTGATGAAAACCGCATGATAATCCGTTCAGTAGTTTTTGAGTTTATCGCTAACAGACAGAGATCACTCGTTGATCGTTTAGCCCGAAAGCCGTATTGGCGATCATTGATCAACTAGTGATCCTCCAGGTAGCAGATAATTTGTGTAATTATAATCCGCTCGAACACCTTGGACAGCACCGTGGTGATAACTATGGGCCGATTAGTTACCTGGCTCGGAACGGTCCCCCTTTTTGGGGATCGGTTGAAATTTCGCCTCCTTCCAAGCCTCAGGTACAATGCCTGCGGCGTAAGACATCCGGTATAGGCGCATAAGTGTGGGAGACAACTTTGCTGCACATCTCTTAAGGACCACAGCAGCGATGCCGTCAGGTCCACTGGCTTTCCGAACATCGAGTGACTGCAGTATCGCACGAACCAGTCAGTGATCCATTAGGATATCTCAGAGGGGGCAGCGAGGTCTGGCAGAAGTTGGACTGCACTGCTTTGGCCAGGCGCCAGTAGCTACGGCTGCCCGTAGAATGCGCCATGAGTTCCTGGCCTGGCTCTTAAGTATCTCTGCCCTCTTGCAAACCTTTCCGGCTTGGTTGAACGCTGCCTTCAGGTGATCCACGTGAGGGTCGTGGAGAGCGCGAGCCCTGGTCCAAGCGCGGTACGCTGCCTATTTACGTTTACCAGCATCAGCGCATTCACGACCGAACCAGGGCCTTTACCTGCCGCTGCTCGTGACATTATGTATGGAATATATTATTCCATAGCCAGGATGATTTCACCAGCAACAGCAGTAGCGCTTTATTTATTAAACAATCAACAGTTTAGATATGGAAATCAAAACAGGGAAATACGAGATGATAATTTCAGAAATATAATGAGTCAGGGATGATGTTATCTGGCTCTTTCGCACAATGATATTTTGTTTAGGACTACTGATAAATAATAAATAAATAAAGAGTTTATTGTTTTATCTCACATAGAAAAGATACATATGGTGGTAAAAATATAACAGTTAATGCAAACACATGTAATAAGACAATCGGGGACCGCTCTACAATCCCCAACGGGCCCCAGGTAGACGACCCCAATGCACTCCCACCGTTCGCAGTATAAGCGAACGGAAAGAGAGCCAGCGATCTAGTCCCCAAAAACGATAAAACGATATCAACATTTTTTAATGCTCTTATTCCCTCCTATTCCTATTATTTGTGTTTTCAATTACTGCTAGTATTATCTACTTTGTGCTTGTTAATCGTAATTAATGTAATAAATGTTAATTTGTTTGAGTGTTACGCTTTCACGCCTAAACTACTCGACTGATCATCATGAAATTTCGCATACACGTTATAAAGGGTACAGAAAAGGACATAGGGTATCTTTTATCCAGGAAATAGTATTGTTACTAACCTTACCCTACAGTTACGCGAGCGAAGCCGCGTGCAAATTCTAGTTAAGTATAAATACGAATACGAAATAACTAGTCGACCGATCATTATGAAATTTCGCATACATGTTGTCAGGAGCACAGAAAAGGACATAGGTTATAGACAAAGTACCGTTACCGAGGCAAAGAAATTTATTGACTTGACAACATCTACATAAATTCAAGTAAAGCTGCGGGCAAAACCTAGTTGTATTAGTTAAACGAAATATTATTAACAGGTTATTAGTTAGTTGTAGTTGTTAGTCTATTAGTATCTCGTGCTCAAACAAGATCTGGGGCAAACGTAATTGATACTGTTGCAATGTACTAAGATCTGATAGCAAATACTATAAACAGATTGAAGTTTTAGGGTTTCATTTACGCTGTGATAACACAGGCTGATTGGTAAAAGACTGGACATATTTAAAGAGGGTATTCAGTACTCGATTCTGGATTCGAATATCTAAAAAAAATTGGTAATTAAAATTTGACCTGGTTATCCAATAAAAACTTAATGTGTGGACACTCTTGCGCATATACCAAAGCTAAACAAAACCTCCGCCCCGCCCCCCGCTACCGCATCCCGCACTCTCCCGACTTTGCACCCCTGCCCATCCTTTTCTTATCAAAGGTCATTAGCCTCCGACAGCTGTGTGCGGCGACGCGTGCAGTGTCCACATTTGATGGATATTTCATACAAATTTTCATAATGGTTTTCTTTGCAGTTTACACAGTTTTTAATTATTATTTTTTTATTCGTTATGTCTGATAAATTATCATGTCCTTAACCGGTCGTATACCGCCGGCTCGCATACCAGCCGGCAGATTTGTACCCGTCGTAGGCCGGTGGCTCGCATGCGAGCCACCAAATTGGTTTTACGTTAGCTTAAGCTAAAGCGAAGGCGGCGCGCGGCGTTTTGGCGCCAATTTGGTGGCTCGCATGCGAGCCACCGGCCTACGACGGGTACAAATCTGCCGGCTGGTATGCGAGCCGGCGGTATACGACCGGTTAATTATGTACAATGTTTAGGCTGAAAATCGAGAAAAATGGCGGTATTCTCCAGTATACTCTTAAGTATAAAGAAGAACAAAAAGGTACCTATTTGAAGTTTGATGTTTTCATGTCCGTCAAATAAATGGTTTTAGCAATATAATTTGAATGTTTGTATACACTAAGGGGAAAACATGATGAGCCTGTACATACCTACACCATGCATACCTACTATGTACCTAAATGTACTCATGTATCTTACAAATAAACTGATCTTTATCTTTAAATTACCTTCCTGAAATAATGATTGCATAATGGTCAAATTTGGACTGTAATATAAGATATAAATTAAAAGAAATATGTGTTTTTGTATAGTCATTTGCATTCTGCACTTCTCCATATAAACTTTAGTTATGACAAATCTCACACTGCTCCGTGCGCGCCATATGCTTAACATATTGAATCGCAGTCACACACCAGAAGCCAGAAACACGCGCTAACAATGATTTCTGTGTCACGGGACACTTAACAAACGTTTAAACAACAGACACGAAGAACATCTAGACATGGTACACTATCTATGGATCACCACAGGACAATTAAAGATTATTTAATCTGTGTGGATCACATTTTTCCTCCGTAGAGATCGAACCTACAACCCTGTGTAGTGGCAATGACGTCAATAACATATTATACGGCATTACATACGTGCATTTCATTAGCCGGCTACAATTGAATGAGAATTGAGCGAATTTTTTATATTCTTTCTTCGATGTGATAAAACCATATTTTTCGACTAGGTACATACCTATATCTATTTTGTATCTATCACGTAATATTGAATCACGTTCCTAGTAACACATACATAGAAGTTTAAGTTTTATGTACAGCATTCGCGTAAATGTAAGACAAGGTTATACTATGTTATATTCAGGTCACATACACAAACTAATACAATTTAGAAGATCCGTAAAATCAAGTGGAATCTACCAAAGCAACTAGAAATACCTAATAAAATTTAAAAATCTTACAAATTTGCAAGTACTTAGTTCGGTTCTGTTACTGTTACTGTTCTTCTGGATAAAGACAGGAAAAATTTTATTATCCTAAATAAATGTACAACGTGTGTACTTAAAAACTTTATTTTTCTTATTACTATTTAATTTTTCAAATTATTGTAGTAGTTGTAATACTACAATAATTTGAATAATTATTTTATTATTTATTATTTCAGCGATATCCTAGTAGGAGACCATTGGACTGCCACGCAGAGGTCTCGAGGTCGAACCCAAGGCGTACATCTCTGACTTTTCGAAGTTACGTGCGTATTAAATAATTAATTACCTAGGTATCGCTTGCTTTAACGGTTAGAAAAAAATATATAGGAAACCTGTATGTCTGAGAGTTCTCCATAATGTTCTCGAAGATATGTGAAGTCTGCCACCCCGCACTAGGCCAGCGTGGTGGACTCTGGCTTCACCATTCTCAGTGTAAGAAGAGGCCCGTGCCCAGCAGTGGGACGGTCTAATACAGGGCTGATTTTATTTTTTCATTTCATATTTATTATTTCATAGGTATATTGACACAAATTAATAATATTGGGCGCAAGGCTGGCAGAATTCTTAATTTTCGTACCTACATTTGAAGTGTTTTACTGTGAGTAAACACAATATTTTCATTTTCATAAAATTACTTTAAGTAATACCTATGTTACAAAAAGCCAATAAATATCTCCACGCATAACAATGTCTTATAAGAACTAGGCGTTACAATCTAAAATGCGTGAACATATAAATATATACTTAATACACCACGACCCGATACGATAAAATAGAAAATCATATAAACAATGATTATCTTTAAATTATCTGTGAATATTAATATCGATTAAGTACGCTTCAATGTTATTAACTTCTATTTTGTTTTATCATTATCGCGCATGATGTAACTCGTTTAACGACTCACCAAGTGAATTGAGCCAGTCTCGCTTGGCTTGCAATCGTCTATAGTTCTCTAAAATCGAAGCAACAGGTCATGCAAAACTCTGTGCAAAAAAGTGATGATTTTATTCAATAATAAATTAAATCAAATTATCTGTGCTTGATAAAAAATGGCGGTATTAATGTTTTTGTTCTGCTTCATCGCGTTGTGCAACGGAAATGAACCAATCAGCCTAAAACTCGAACAAGTTTTAATATTAAGTCGACATAATATTCGGACGCCTTTGACATCAAATATGATGGGATACTCGTCGAAAGTATGGCCGAAATTCAATGAATCTGTTGCTCAGTTAACTAGAAAAGGAGCTCTACTTGAAAGTTACATCGCCAAATATATTACCGAGTGGTTCGCGAGTGAAGATTTTATAAAAGGATGTCCGAAACAAGAAGATGTACTTATCTATGCGAATACTAAACCTAGAACGAGGGACACAGCGAAATCATTCTCCGAAGGCGCATTTCCATCGTGCAACATCTCAATCCAACATAACAAAGATATTGACGTCTTTGATCCTGTGTTTAATCCGATATTTCACAATAACTCTGAATATTTCAAGCAGACAATGATACAAGAAATGGAAAATAAAATCAACGAGATAGATTTAACAGAATCATTTATGGAACTGAACAGGATAATAGATTTACAGAACTCTGATATGTGTAAGCAACATTCTTTGTGCGATCTCAGTAAAGTTAAGTATAAAGTGATTTATAAAGAGGGTGAAGAACCGAATGTGTCCGGGCCTTTGAGTATTGGAACTGCGGTTGTTGATTCATTTATAATGAGTTACTATGAAGGATTTCCTCTTGAAAACGTAGCTTGGGGAGAAATAAAAACAGACGATCAATGGAAGATGTTGACAAAAATTATGAAACAAAACTTAAATGTCAGATTTAATTTTAAATCAGGTTCGGCAGACATCGCGCGGCCATTACTAAAATATATGTTTAATATCTTTAAAAGTGGTAATCCTAAGTTAGCTGTGCTTGTGGGACATGATTCCAATTTAAGCCCTGTTATTACTGCGTTAGGGTTCAAAGCATTTGAGCTCGAGGATCAGTGTGAGCCGTATCCGATTGGCGGGAAATTGATGTTTGAGAAATGGTCAGACGGCGAAAAGAAGTATTTGAAAACAGAATACGTTTATCAATCCTTTTCACAGCTGAGGAATGCTAATAAATTGTCTATAGAACAGCCGCCGCGTAGAATTCTGCTTGAATTAAACGATTGTAAAATCGACGAAAATGGTTTATGTCCGTGGGAAGATTTCATGAAATTGAATTTTAACTTATTTTAGTAATTATAAAGTTCGAACATAAAATGTTTTTATTATTCGCACAATAGCCCAATGTGAGGCTATGTGCGAATAACACACCCAGCGAACAACTGGCTTAATGTTTTTATTTTAAATAGATTCGATCTTGCCTACGTGCTAAGGTAAGTTTACATGTTACGGTAAGGTTACATGTTAAAAAACATTTACCTACATGAGCGAAAACTAGTCTGAAACAGTGCCCGGTAGACGCAATATGTTGGCGCTCATTACGTGGGGCTTTAGAACCATAACTGGCTAAATGTAGTTTTAATCACCTTTGCGTACTACTTCAGCGAAAGGGATACGTAAAGGTACATAGGAAAAAAAACAAAAGAAAGTTTACACATATACACACATAGATAGATACACACAGAACACTAAGAAATTTGGGTGCCGCTAACCGTTAGCATTATTAGTTTTAAAGTATATATGTTAACTTTTTACGTACATCGGTTGCGCTTCTACAATAAAGGTCTATATTTAAGTTACGCGGAATTCTATTTAAACTGTTTGGATTTCTCACCATAAATGCATTACGCCTTTAGTTAGTCAGTGTCAAGGGCATATGTAATATCAGTCGCTGACGCAAACCAGTTCGATTAGTGCGTAGGTTCATTTTTGCAATGAGCTCGGGACAGTCTATAGATCCTTTAGCAATATTTATAAACAGGCATATATCGTTCACTTCCCGTCTATAGTCCAAGGGTAGAAAATGGTATATTTTGCAACGGTTACTGTAGCCCTCAGACTACTGGTGTGCTCTAAAGTCGAGATACCTCAGAATCTTTCTCTGGACATTTTCTATGCGAGATTTGTAAAGTTGGTATTGAGGGTTCCACACTTGGGATGCATATTCTAAGTGACTTCTAACATACGAACAACACAGAATCTTAACAGGCTTTAACGAACGAAAATCAACTGAGTTCCTTATTATAAATTCTAAAGCTCTTGATGCCTTTTTAACTGTGTCATCAATATGCTGATCATATAGCAGCTTTTTGTCTTGGGTAATACCTAAGTCTTTAATACTGGTAACCTTTGTTATGTTTTGATTCTGTAATGTGTATGCGGAGTTTATTGATGACCTTTGACGTGTAAATGTGATATGAAAACATTTCGATATATTTAATCGTAGTTTGTTTCGTTCACAGTTTATTTCAAATCTACATATATCAGATTGTAGTTGTTGTGTGTCAGCAATACTGCGAACTGTTTTGTGAATTTTCATATCATCGGCATATAATAAAATGTATGAATATTGAAAACATGATTTAATATCAGCAATGAATAATGTAAATGAAAGAGGTCCCAAAATAGATCCCTGGGGAATGCCCGAAGGAACATTGTACCAATGAGAAGAATACCCCTGGAGTATTACGGCCTGTGTACGTTTTTTTATGTATGAAGTAAACAATCTATAGATGTCGCCATGGATGCCTGCCGATTGCAATTTCATTAATAGCACTCGATGGTCTATGCGATCAAAACATTTGGTGTAATCAGTAAACACTACATCTGCTTGAGCATGCTGTTCCATCGCTCCCGATATCAAATCATGGAACAAAGTGTATGTATGTACAATGTCTAATGTTTTATTCTGTTAACGTCACAAACAATCTTATATACATACATAATTTGACTGCACGGATAGCATAGTAATTTAAGGGGTTGCCTTGCTACTGCCACTGCGCCCAGTGTTGTGGGTTCGAATTCCACACGGGACAAAACTTTGTGTGATCCACAAATGGTTGTTCCGAATCTGGGTATCCTTTGTGTCCGTTGTTTGAATGTTAATAAAGTTCTTGCGATTCAGGAGCTATTCCTAGTGTGGCAGATGTTTTTTTAAGCCAGTCTCTCGCCTATATCCTTGGATGGGTAGACAGTAGGCATGGAAATTATTGCTACATTTCATTCATTTTCATTCAATGAAATGACGAATCTTTTTCACAGTGATTTCACAGGTGAAATTTCACAGTCAATGATTTTTCATTCTGTATTCACATATATTTCTCAGCGTTCTCATTTCTACAGCATTTATTCTGCTCTCATGCTTCTTTTGCCATACCCAACTTTCACTTCCAAACATAAGTGTGGGCACTAATAGTCCTCTATGTATTACAAATATTATATTTAATTAAATTAATGAATGAAGTAAGTTGCTGACATGTCACAAAGAATAATAAGCTCAATGTATGCTATGTATAAAGTACAAGCAGATCAACACAAAAAATATCGATCAGATAGTCAAAGATGTTTCAACTGCTGTAATGGGCTGTAAATGACCCGCCAATCAAATCACATGAGATTCAAAAATTAGAGAGAAAATTAGGCTAACATTTTTATGGCGAACTAGCTTTAACACGCGACTTAGGCCACGTGGAATTTAACAAAAACAATCTAAAACAAAAATAGCCTAAGTTACTCCTTATAACATCAGCTATCTGCCAGTAAACGTCAAAATCAGTCCAGCTGTTTCAGAGATTAGCTGGGACAAACCGACAGATAGACAAACCTTTTTTTTTATCTAATCTAATATTATGAAGAGGAAACATTTGTGTTTTTGTATGTACGTTTGTAATGTTTTCACACAAAAACTACTAGACCGATTTCAAAAATTAATTTACCGTTAGAAAGCTGCATCTTCACTGAGTGACATAGGCAATATTACATTTTCAATAAAAATAGGGATCCTTAATAAAAATGCAATAATATAACCCAAGGTGTGAAAAAATTTGTCATAAAAAATCTGTCATCGCGTGCGCTGCGGAAACTATTGATGATAGAACAAAAAAATGTTCTACAGTATTGTAGAACGTATCAATATCTACAAAAAAGTCCGCAATACCATATGTATTTTTTGAATATATAGCTAAGTACACCTATATAGGTGTAGTTAGACTTATTAATTTCTTTAGTTGTAGTTTTATATATTAAAATTAGATAACAAATTAAAAGTAGGTATTGGGTAATAAATTAAAGTCCACGCGAACGAAGTCGCGGGCAATAGCTAGTTTAACATATAATCTGCCTTAAGAATTGAGCTGTTAAATAGTTAAATACGAAAGTACAGCTAGTAAGTACTATATAGGAAAATAAAGTACGTGAAAATACTTTATTTTACCTACGTCGACCTTTACAGCTTTTATTTAATTGTTACAGAAAGCAACGCTACAGAGATTCTCTAAGTTGACTAAAAGCAATTGTTTATCCATCTCAATATAGACATAATAATAATAATAATGTCCTCCAGACCGAATTTCGGCCACGGCGGCCAGTCTTAACAGAGACTGGCCATCTGCGCAGGAGATATTATAGTGCACAAGTGTGTGCGCAAACACAAGTGCACTCTCTGTTCCCTAACTCTCATGATCAGATGGGACGGCAATCCGACACGACCGGAGAGAGATCAGGCGCAGGACCAACGGCTTTACGTGTTTTCCGAGGCACGGGGGTGTCTAACACCGCCAACTTCCTAACTCCGGGCTGCTATTGAGATTTCTTTACAGAAAAACCCAATAGCTTTTTGTTGGCCCGACCCGGGATTCGAACCCGAGACCTCATGCACAGCAGTCGCATTCACTACCGCTGCACCACGGAGGCAGTTAATATAGTAAATATAGACATACATATATTGTAAAGATGCGGTTAAGACGTTCCTTGATAATAAATATTTGTTAGATGTTACTAGCATCGACAAAAATATAGTAACAAAAAAGCAGGTTAAACAAATACCCAATACTTCATATTCGCAGCTTGTACTTTATTTTTACCTCAAATAATTGGTAAATGAATAGATAAAATAAGATATTGCATGTCCTCCAGACCGAACATAACGGCTAATCTTGACAGAGTTTGACTACCTGCGTAGGAGATATTATAGTGCACAAGTATGCACGCAAACAAGAGCAGCGATAACTCAGTGGGGAGACCAACAGACTGCAATGCAGAGGGTCTCAGGTTCGAACCCACGACGCGCACCTCTGACTTTCAGAAGTTATATGACTTTTCGAAATTATATGCGTACTGATTGACAATTATCGCCTGCTCCGTGCCTCGGAGAGCACGTTAAGCCGTCGGTCCCGGCTGCCATGAACATCTATGGTAGTCGTTATTAGGAGAGTGTCGACACAAAAGATCCCGCTGGGTCGAAGTGTCGCCGGTCTGCACTGACTGGCTCCCACATAAGATAAGATAAGATGTACGCAAACACACGTGCACTCTCTATTTCTTGACCGAAGAGAGATAAGACAGAATACCAACGGCTTTACGAGCTTTTTGAGGCACGGAGGTGTGAAACACCGCTTGTTTTCTAACTACGGGCTGCTACTGTTTTCTTTAGACGGGAATACCTGAGACGTCGCATACGACACTGCTGTAACAAAAAATCTTGTATTATTATAAGTATAGAATTATAATTTACTAGCGCACCTAACAAGCGTTGTCCTGTCTGAATGAAACGATAACAGCGCTACCGGATCCAATTAGAATCTAAACCACTCAGGGTCAGTGTCAGTCACATGAACACACACAAAATATTTCATCAAAGTCGGTCCAGTTATTTAGGAGTTCAGTGACACCATCGTACAGAAGAATTAAATATAAAGAGTAACAATAATATTTATATTCAAAATTTACTGCACAATATGAATATTTTAAGAGGGAAATCTGTAGAATTAATATTGTCAAACCAAAATAGAATAAATAAGCCGTTCGGGGTCAAAACGATAGGGTCATGGGGTCCCAGTGCTCGTGCTCTATAGTCCTAACTATTTTTATTGTTTTAAGGTGGCAAACAAGCATACGGCCCACCTGATGGTAAGTGGTCACCGTAGCCTATGAACGCCTGCAACACCAGAGGCGTCACTTGCTCGTTGCAGACCCTTTAGGAAAGGAAGAAGAGAAAAAGGAAGTGGGAAGAAGGAGCGGGAAGGAGCGGCAAGGGGGAAAGAGGGTGATTGGGCCTGCGGCACACTCACTCACCGAACGAAACACAATAGTAGGAATACTGCTATTTCACGTCGATATTCTATGAGAGGGTAGTCCTTCCCTGGTCGAGCCGGCCCATTCATGCTAAATTCAGCGAGGCTCTACAACCAGTAAACCACTAGGTACAATAATATTATAAATTCGAAAGTAACTGTGTCTGTCTGTTTTTCGGTGTCTGTCTGTCTGCTACCTATTCACGGCTAAACCATTCAACCGATTTGGATGAAATTAAATGATACAGAGGTAGTTTAAAACCTGGGAAAGGACATAGACTACTTTTTACTGGTGCAGGTACCACGCGGGCGGAGCCGTGCGCAAAAACTAGTAGAGAAATAGTAGTAAGGTTAATAGACGCTTCCCGCGACCAGAGGGCTGGTCTTTATTTCGCAGAATGAATAAGCATTTCAATGTGGCAATGCTGCCAGTCTTGTGGGCACACTACCAGTGTGACTGTGATGCGGAGGAATTCTATAACACCTATTATAGGGCTTTAGTTTTCTTTTTATTTCTGTTTTTTAATATTTTAGCCATAAGTTAGTTTTAAAAATCGTGTTCATTAATAATCTTAATAATTATATAATTATAAACAAAAAAAGGTTCCTTTCTAATATAACCGTAATAAAAACTCATAAAGACTCTTTAGGTATACTCATTAATGTATTGTATTGTAAATGTAAATACACGTATTAGTAATATAGGTACAAGATAGGCAAACAACTTCCTATCATAACCAGTTTTTTTGTTTAATATGAAAGTAGGTAACTATGTTAGTGTATGTTACGTGTCTACATAAAGCTGCCACAGTTTTGTACAATAAATGAAGGGTATTAGGGCTGGAAAACAAAATATAACAATGTTGCATTAAAGAAATTACAGTATTTTAATATTTAGGTATACCTATGTATGAATTTAGACATCATCATCATGTCAGCCGAAAGACGTCCACTGCTGGATATAGGCCTCCCCTAAGGTTTTCCACACAGAACGGTCTTGGGTCACCCGCATCCAACCGCTTCCTGCGAAATTAGACATGTTATATTTATGGAATTTATTGTTTTTTAAGGCAGTACTTTAAAACTGTAAAACTATTCCAACAACAGACACAAAGAACACACAGACTCGGAACGACTATTTGTGACTTGAATTTTTGACCCGTGTTTTGAGATCCCCACTACACTAGGCGCATTGACAGTTGCGAGGCGATCACTGAAACCGTTAAGTCACCCACGTAGTCTATCTATATACAGAGGTACCCAGACTTTTTTACTCGTAGACCACTTTCAAAATTTAACAGGTTCCGGTGGACCTCTCGCAGCTACATTTCTACCACATTCCTTGGCATAAGAATCAAACAAATTCATGCAATAAAAAAAAGATCAAATCTCTACGGGCTGACTTGGATTCTTTTTAAATTCTCTGGACTGAACCTACCACGGTATTCGGGCTAACCTTTTTTTTTTCGGTAGGCTCGAGACCACTGGTACTAAATATGGAATATGCAAGCTTTTATAACAGTCGCTGAGCTTCCTAAAATATTATCTACCTAAATTGATAGATGAAGTCAAGCCAACATTTTAGTTGTTCACTATCGAAAGCAAATAAATTTTCGTGGACGTTGTTGTTTTTGTAAGAATGGAGGACCACAATTCGTAAGCGGGGCTTACGAATTGTGGACCCCATTTTAACGTAGACCTCCGTCGAATCTCCAGACAACTTTACAGAATAAATTTAATAAAACCACATATCTTATAGATATTGCAGTCCATAATACACATAATATACAAAAAACTATTAGAGAGAAAATAAGCAAATATGTAGAATTAAAAGAATAAATATCAAGAACATGGAGGCAAGATAAAGTATATATAGTACCTATTGTTCTTTCTACTACCGGAGTCATACCCAAGCATCTACAACATAGCTTGAAACTAATAGATCTAAAAGAATCCATTAACATAATTCTCCAGAAAACAGCCATATTGAATACTTGTAGAATGGTTAGGAAATTTATGTCACTGGACGAAAATGATATAACACAGACAACATCTATACCATAACACAGTATATTTACTTAGTCTTGGCCCACTGGTCCAATGTAGTTGAAACCTGACACAGACACGAAATGAGAAAAATATAAAAACACAAATAATAATAATCATTTATTTTCAGTCTGCATAGACAAATACCTTAACCTAAAATGTACATACCTATTATAAAATTTTAATGTTAGTAAATACATCTTAATACCATGTTAGTAAAACTTCTCACTTGACACACTAAATATTTGTGCGCTCGGCTGGTACTTGTCCGAAGAAGCGACGGAATACCACGTCTTACGGCCAAAAGCTCTAGTCCAACACCTTGTGCAGGTAACAGTTGGGTACGCGCACGACGAACGCTTTAAAATTGACGTTTTGGAGCGACTGCAGCAGCTGCACTCTCGGGAATGGAATTGAATGTAACTGCTGTACGCTGTACAAGAAGCCTCAGGTTCTAAGACTCAAACTTATTCTCTATAGCAGGCCGGAGGTAAATGTTGGCGATGTTGCATACCTACTGTGCCTCGATAATCACATAAATCGTTTGATTAGCCTGATCATTCTGCGGTTTTGCAGGAATGCCATCCCATCTGACTATATGAGATAGGAAATAGAGAGTGCACTTGTGTTTGCGCACATTTTGTGCACTACAATATCTCTTGCGCAGTTGGTTAGTCTCCGTTAAGATTAGTCGCCATGACCAAGATTTGGAGGACAATATTAATATTATTACTATCTTGGAACTTAGAGCAACGGTAGCTCAGTGGGGAGACAGACTGCAATGCAGAGGGTCTCGGGTTCAAACCCACGTCGCGCACCTCTGAATCACGGAAGTTATATGACTTTTCGAAATTATGTGCGTATTCATTGACAATTATCGCCTGCTCCGTGCCTCGGAGAGCACGTTAAGCCGTCGGTCCCGGCTGCCATGAACATCTATGTAATGGCAGTCGTTATTGGGAGAGTGTCGACACAAAAGATCCCACTGGGTCGAAGTGTCGCCGGTCTGCACTGACTGGCCCCGACATAAGATAAGATAAGATCTTGAAACTTCGTTTAAACAAGGGTATGTCACATCTTTTGGAAAACACCTCAGCATATTTGCTGAAATGTACCTAATGTCAACGTTTCCAAAATTGCCAGATGGAAAAGATGAACCTTGCTGCAGCCAAGTGGTCAAATGATGGTAGAATCGTGGAAGTGGTACCTACCAAGCCGAATTATTCCTTGGACTTAATAATAAATTAATATCAGATCTGTATATAAATTGCCCTACTGCTGAGAGGTTTAGGCCATAATCCACCACGCTGGCCCAGTGCGGGTTGGTAGACTGCACATATGTTCGAGACCATTAAGGAGGACTTACAAACATGCAGATTTCCTCACGATGTATTATTTTACCGTAAGTCAAGCGATAATTAACTGATTAATTCGCACATAATTTCGACAAGTCCGAAGTAATCCTTGGGATCGAACCCGAGACCTCTGCGTGGCAGTCCAACGGTCTCCCACTAGGCTATCGATGCTCGTTGAGCGCAGTAGTCTTAAAAGATATTTTGAATTTTTAAATCTTTATTAATAATTATAAGCTTCGACACTATCGAAAACGCACCGGTGTACCTTATATTTAGATGCATGTAACAATTAGGTATTATAATATCTTCAAATCTTGAATTATGAAATAAATCTTAGCATCTACAGTAATCTTTAATAGTAAAGTTATAATCATTTGTTTATAAATAACGTCAGGTAGTGGCAGATGTCAACTAATATGTTTATAGTAGGTAAGTAATTCATTACATTCTTCCTGCTCGCTTGTTGGTCTAGAATACGGAACAGAAGTCTAGAGTGCTATTTGGCCTTTCTGCAGATTGTCTCTAGGTCAGAGAACGCTTAACTAGGTCTATACTTTCCGACTCACCCATTCCATTAATATTAGCCATAAATACTTTTGTTGTCTATTCTTTTCTTATACCCAAACCAATTGGACTAAAATATATAGACAGAATGTTCACTATGGGCCCAATCCATCTTAATACCTTCACCTTGCCTGACTCTTGTAAGTAACTAATATTTTTCTATCACGTGTTTTATCGTAGGTTACTGTTTTAAGATTAATGTTAAGATAAACTACAGAATATTATTGTCTTACGAAGAGTAGCTATTACATTAAATAGGTACAAAAAGAACAGTAGGAAATCTATTAATACAATGACGCCATCTAGTGGATAATTTGCAATATAGGTATGCTTACGATAGTACATTATATTTAAATGCATTAGGTACTTTCATATCAATACCTAATAACTCACATAATATTAAATAAAACTTACTTTTTAATTGCAGTACCTAATTGTATTAGAAGAGGTTATTTTCTTGTTACTATATTCGTAAAAATCGTAAATGCTTGACTCTAAGTCTAAGGTCGCTGTCAGAATCTCAGCTGTAAACTGTCAAAACATGTTATTGAACTTAGCCATTCACTTTTCCTCTATTAATCATAAATATCGCTATGTTTTGGTGCACAATGTATTATAATCATGTAAGAAATGATCTTAGTTTTATATATATCAATTCGTGGAGATTTGTTGTGGATAAAATCAATATGTTTTGACTGTAAATGAATGCGACACGTCTCAATGTCATTGTTTATAAACCAATGCAGATTGCATTATAAGTTAACATACATATAGGCGTTACATAATTAACTTTCCCTTTGTTCTATTTATATAACTTATGATCTTAGAGTATAATAATATGCCTTATCAGAATTTTCTTTCATTGTGTTCTTTGTTCTTCAGTAATTGAGTTAAAATGTATATAAAAATATTATTCGTGCTAGTGGCCTTAAAAATCAGTTGTTATGAAAATTTTAAATTGGAACAAGTGTTAATATTAAGTAGGCATAATGTGAGAACTCCTTTGGCTAAAAACTTGTTTGAATATACTCCAAAAACATGGCCTGCTTGGAAGGATAAAAGTGGATATTTAACAGCAAAAGGAAGGTTATTAGAAGGCTTTATGGGTGAATTCTTCTCTTCATGGCTTATTAAAGAAGGTTTGTTAACTGAAATCTGTCCCAATAACAAATCATTGTATGTGTACGCAAACAACGCTCAGCGAACAATGGAATCTGCTAAAGCTTTTGTTAGTAAAGCATTTCCACTCTGTAATATAACAATACATCATGTTGATACTGAAAAGGATCCTGTCTTTAACCCTGTGATACATAATTCAACGAAAGCATTCCAAAATGATGCTCTTGAACAAATGCAAATTTTACTAAAATCTCTCCATCTGAATAGCTCATATGAAGATTTAGAACAAATATTAGATTATAAGGACTCCAAATACTGTTTACTCAAACATAAGTGTGATTTTGTCAAAGATAAGAACAAATTATTTATTAACACGGGTTTTAAGCCGAATTTAGAAGGACCATTAAAAATATCCAAGTCTGTGATAGATTCTTTTATAATGGAGAATTATGAAGGATTTCCAATTGATACTGTGGCTTGGGGTATGCTTCGAAATAAAGATCAATGGGAAGCAATACTTGACTTAAGCAGACAATACCATAATATTATATTTAATACAACCACAGTGGCCAAGGATGTTGCTCAACCTTTGCTTAAGTTTATAACTGAATTACTTTTTACAAAACAGTATAAGGTCACATTACTAATGGCTCATGATGCAAATATCTATACAGTACTTAATAGTATGGGATTTAACCCGTACACTATTAAAAACCAATATGAAATGACGCCAGCTGGTGGAAAGCTTGTATTCCAAAAATGGAAGGATGTAAGGTCTGAAAAATGTTACGCAAAAGTCAACTATGTATATCAATCTACTGAACAAATGAGAGAAGGCAAGAAGTTGTCGTTAGATAATCCACCTGAGTTTATGCTTTTACAGTTAAATGGATGTAAAATGGATGCAAATGGTCTATGTCCATGGGATGAGTTTGTAAAACTATTGAACAATCTGATATAAATATGAAATTCTATTATTTTTAATGATTATTCTAACATCTAATGTTCAGCCTAGTTACGGTTATAGTGTTGTTCGGTTGAGCGACATTGAGTTAATATGTACTACTTAGGCAAATCAACTGCATTGTTTATAACATGCGTTATTTTTCGCTTGATTTGTCTGAGCCAAGCAATTACTGCAAAAACACTTTTCACTTTAAAATTATAATATTCAAAATATACCTTCATGTGAATTGCAGTAGTACATTGGTATTATTTAAAATTTGTTTCTTTATTTGTGTTGGGACTAATATAAAGTAATTATATGTATGTCAGTCCCATCATAACACAACCAGGTTACAACATAACATTAGAAAGTACTTACATCTATATACTAATGTTACACACGTGGACAATTGGCCAATTAGCAAAACATCATTACTTGTGCAGACATTAGCTTACGTAGTATACTTTATAGTTAGTACCTTCTAATTAATTGTGCACTCAAACATGTATTTGCAGTAAGTGCTTGACATAGACTAAGTGAGTTAGAGAGCATGCTCTCTAATCCGGTTCTCCTCTAGTATGTAATACATAATATTATGTATGTATGTATCTTATGTGGGGCCAGTCAGTGCAGACTGGCGACACTTCGACCCAGTGGCATCTTTTGTGTCGACACTCTCCCAATAACGACTGCCATAGATGTTCATGGCAGCCGGGACCGACGGCTTAACGTGCTCCCAGAGGCACGGAGCAGGCGATAATTGTCAATTAATACGCACATAATTTCGAAAAGTCATATAACTTCCGAAAGTCAGAGGTGCGCGACGTGGTTTCGAACCCGACACCCTCTGCATTGCAGTCTGTTGGTCTCCCCACTGAGCTATCGCTGCTGTTAATATTATTAACATAGTATTAACTCAATGTTCTTTGACAATTATGTATAGGTTAATAAGAAAACTATATACTTTTTATGTGTACTATGTGATGGCATATAAGGTTAGGTACTTGAAATTATTTTTGTATGCAAAAATTTAGTTTTTTTGTGTCGTACAATCAGCAAGATAAGTTGATACACACTTGCAATATTTTAATTTGATTATGCAAAATTATAACTAAATGTTTGTTTATATATCAGTAATAGTTAAAGTGTGGTTTATTTAATCATTGTTAATTAACAAGATATAATATGAATTTTTAATATGTTTAGAAAGGTTAATGTTCAGCTAGTTCATTGAAACAATGAACATATAGCATACAGACGGGGAACCACGATTTCTTGATTAAATAAACAAATTATTGTGCCATGTAGGCATCGAAGCCACAGCTCTCGGCATAGGGTCGGTGGCAAGATGACCACTTAAACTAGTTACGCCATCCTTGCAGACAAATTACTATTGTTACAGTTTAATATTATGTTTCAGCTTTAATCCAGTTGTGAATAGTCTTATTATTAGATGCTTTAAAATAATTAACCAAATAATATAAGCAAATATAGTAATATTTATTTCGTGACTATTTTATGCGGATTTTATTCTGTTTTAATCTTTGAACGTTCCTTGTCGGTGAATAAGTGAATCTTGAAGGTAGTTTAAGTTCATTCTGTCTATTTAATAAGTTACTAAAACGATGATCTTAAAAATGTGATAAACTACATAATATGTTACTAACATCAATAGCTCAACGATGTTAGAGCCTACTTTCAAATAACTTCACACTTTAAGAAATGAGATAAATTGCTGTTCGCATACCTATTATACTCTCAGTGATGATGACTGATGAAAAGTAAATGAAACTTCGTGAATATTGTATACTTACTTACTTTATATACTATAATAAACCATGATAAAATTCGTATAAAGTAGTGTAACAGCTGCGTAAATATAATCCAATTCTGTGTAACAAAATTAATATATTTTGTATACTTATTAGCTTTTTAAATTAGTTTTATAATATTATATCTTTAAGATATTATTGAGATTATATAGGTACGGGTTTTTACCTATAAATGTACCTAATTAAATAAATGTATAATGTACATGTTAAATAAATAACATATTTATACAGTTTTTGTTGTGATTATCAAAGTTTATTGTTAATTATCATAGGTTTGCGAGTTATTCAAAGATACCAGTAGTCTAGTAGTTATATTATGCTTTTTATTAGGTTTGCGAGTTATTCAAAGATACCAGTAGTCTAGTAGTTAAATTATGCTTTTTATTTCATAGCTCTCGACGCAATATAAAGAGGTGGCGAGGCGAAGCATTTTGCAGCAAGCAAATGTATTTTAACTTGACTCGAGCCTGCTTGATCTGTAACAGTTACACGTTGCTAGAATCAATCCGTTACCGGTTACATGATTGAGACGCCCTTGATAAAATATATTTTTTGCTTGACACGAAGGTTTGACGTGGCTGTTTGACTAACGCACGTTCGATCAAGCATAGAAGTATAGAACTCCAATTATCCGAATCAATTGATACCAGACCCATCGGATAATCAAAAATACGAATAATATATTTTTTCCGAAAAAAGTGTACTTATATACGTACCTACATATGATTTTGAAATGAAATTAAACTGAAATTGAATGAAATATATATAGGTACATATTTACATAAGCGATACATATTATATATATTTTCTCATCTCCCAATAATGTTTCTCCGAAAACGATTCGGGTAGTTGGGAGAGTTCTACTGTACGTGTGACAAAATTTGCTTAACTGATTGATCAAGTTTCAAGCCGCACACTCTACATGCCTGTTATCAAGCTGTTAGATCGTCTCTGTACCACTTAATACCTTTGATCGTCATCATCGCTATCTTCCATACAGTTTTTAAAAGCGCCTCTACTGGACGCATCAATGAATTAACCAAATGTATGAAAGACATGGCTACGATCAAACATAGTGACTCAAGAATAATGATGTATATTTATATACTTTTGCGAACAACGTGTAGGGGAGTTATTGATTTATTGAGTATTCTTATGTTTTTAATGTTTAGGGTAGGTTATAGCAAAAGGCATGCGTGTCATAAATGAAAAAGCTACTCTAAATAAATAGGTATTATCGTATATTTTCCATTGATTCGGCTGCGAGTTTCTGCTATGTATACAATTATATAACTGTATTTATTTTAATAAAATGTTTTTTTATATCTGAGAATTTTATGTCCTTTTGTTTGTAACAAAATAACCTAGGTATGATATAAATAAAGCCATAAAATTCGAAAAAAATCTACCTGCCCTTGCGGATTCATTCACGATTATGATAACTGCTACGCTCCCGTGGCTCGAAGCGTGATGTAATATATATATTTGACTGCACGGATGGCGTAGTGGTTAGTGTAACCGACTGCCACGCCTGAGGTCGCGGGTTCGATTCCCGCACAAGTCAAACATTTGTGTGCATGAATATGAATGTTTGTCTTGGTCTGGGTGTTTCTATGTATAATATGTAGGTATTTACAAAAAAAAGTATATTTGTATGTTTATCAATTGTCTAGTACCCATAGTACAAGCTCTGCTTAGTTTGGGCTAGATGGTGTTGTGTGTATGAGATAGAATATTATTATTAAATATGTATATCCTATGTTACTTCTAAATAAAAAATCTATCCAAAGCAAAAAAAAATTTCGAGATTTTCCTGTAGTTGTATGTTTAAAATACAAATATTTCCTCTATAAACTACTAATATACATTAAAAATATATAACATGTGATAATAGAAATAACATATTATGTACCTAATTATTCTATTGTAACTCTACCTTGCCCAGTTACCATTATATTGTAATTATTATTAAGAACATTTTATAGTGGTTATTTAAGTTTAAGTATACTGTTTAATGAAAAATAAAGTTTTATTACGTGTTAAAAGTATATTTCCCTATTCAAAAATAATGTACTGTATTTTATATTATACCTATGTAAAATAAAATGATTACTTAGCAATCTACTTAAATTTTATTTATTGACTTTCGATCCGCCCCGGCTTCGCACTGGTAGTAGAAAACCTTAACAAATGTTACACCTAAACCTTCCTCATGAATCACTCTGTCTATTGGTGTAAACCACATAAAAATCTGTTTAGTACTTTGTGAGTAGTGTAGTGAGTAGTACAGACAGACACGTGGCGGGGAACTTTGCTTTATAATATATTATGTAGTGAAGACAAAGAACCCATCAAAACAATACCGTTTATTTTCTTCACTACCTCATATAATAGTCTTACCTATATCTTCGAAGGGATAAGCAGTTCCTACTGCTTGCTGGCAAAATGTGGGTTTAATGCAGGAGTATTAAACCCACATTTTGCCAGTTATGGTATTAGGTCTTATGTAATAGAGGGTAAACTTTTTTGTCATTTACTGAGCTCAGTACCGGTCTCCGTGCTGCTCCTGGGATTTTTAAGCAGAAAATCCTAATAACATTGTTCGACTGGACAATCAAACCCGGCACCTTATGCGCAGTAATCGCATCTACCGCTGCGCTATAGTAACGTAATAATAACACCGTACCATGACCGGCTGCTTCTTAGTATGGCCGGTAGTGTAAGTTTACGCTTAAGAGTGTCCCAACCCGGTATCAAATCCGGGATGGTTAGTGGTTAGGACAATGCTACTGCCCACGTTGTATTGCAGCAGATAATCTGTGAATGTATCTGTTACCTATACAACACAATAGGTAGACTTGCTTCTATTGACTGAGTGGAACGAAAACATAGTTGATCATGGTGATGTTGTATATCTTTGTGCTAAGTACTGTATGTTTCATTTTGAAATTGTGTACCTCCCTTGTTTTTATGTATGGTGGCGATTATAAACAAAGATCAGTGACATCTATGAATACGAAGTACTAACTACAAAACACAAGAAAACCTAAATTCGTGAAACTTGATAAAGTTTCTGATGTGTATACTAGATGGCGTTGTCCTTAATAATTGCCATTTTACTTCAGCCAGGTAATAACAATTCCAGGCATTTCCAGGTCTATTGCTGTCTACTGGACACATTTCTAGACCTTTTACTACTCTTAAAAATTTTCTTACAATGAAAACCAGTAACTCTTTACCTTATCTGGGAATGAAATTGTTCCAAGTCCGTTGTCTGACTGTTGTTTGTGTCCATTGTTTGAATGGGTTTGTTTTGTGAGCTATCCGTGTAGTTGATACCTCAAAAGAGAGAACAATAACCAGGCATGTTTAAAAAAATGTTTGAACAAAAAAGCACTATCCGTGATTTGTTTTAAAGCTTTCAAAAAACAGCATTCTTAAATCTTAAAAAAAAATTATTCTATACATATGTCTGTTAAAAAATTGTCTCATGACTCAGATGCCTTATTCATGATTCATTAGATTGTTTACACATTACTTCAATAAAATAACATAAATAATAAATGATATATCTTTCAAACTGGCCATTATTTCCAACTAACTGCAAAATTTTGGGTTTTGTCATCGAAAACCCATTAAAATTTGCTGAAAAAAAATGGTCACACTTCATCTAAGACAAGTATGGTTCAAATGGTTCTACATCGTCTATACGGCTTTGCATCAATCTTCCAAACACCCTATATAAGACACTTCAAAGGACAAAACAAATTTTTAATTCCCCGTTCGTTCGGCCTAGTTACCACACTTACGTAAGCTTACTAAATATAGTAATGATCATATTTGAACATTTGTGAAGATGTTACTAGATTAGGTTCTTGTTTAATTGTCAGTTAACACTCCAGTTATGGCTAAGTCCGGTTCAATGTGAGCGTGAGTAAGATATTATTTAATTAAAAAAATACAGCTCTCGCATTAGAAATAGTTCTTGTGTCGCGGGTGACTTTACGAAATATTCTAACAATGGACACATAGAACACGTTAACTTGGAACAACTATTTGTAGATCATTACATCATTCGAATTTTATCCCGTGTGGGGATTGAAACCACAATACTCGGCGCAGTGGCAATAGTTAGGCGACTATTTAAATAAAGGCACCATCCGTGCATCCGTCTGCTGTGCCTAGCGGATCTTGAATGAGATTATAATTTAAATCCCCACACAGTAAAAAATTATCTGTGACCCACAAATAGTTGAACGGAGTCTGGGTTTTCCATGTGTAATAGACACATAAACACCCAGGCTTGAATGTTTGTAATATCGCCCGCGATACAGCAATTTTTTTGTGCCGTCGTTGTCCATTTGTTCTTTATACTACCTACTTATACACATTATTGTCTGCAGCTTTGCCTGCGTGAATCCCACGGCACCACATACTGGAATAAAAGCTAAGACTATGTCTTTTCCTAGGATACAATCTATCTTCTTGCCAACATGGCTTCAGTAGTTTGGCCATTCAAGCGTAACAACTCAGAAAAGGCTTCAGCCAAGATATAATAATATCAGCCCTGTATAAGCTGCTGCTTGGCACGGACTTTTTCTCAGAGTGCGATAGACTTTCTAGACTATGGCGACGAGCGACTGCCAACCAGCCCTGGCTGGTCAAGAACTTTATGAAGAACTCGCAGACATGCAGGTTTCCCCCGATGTTTTCCTTCAACGCGAAAGCAAGCGGTAATTAACTATTTAATACGCACATAACTTTAAAATTTCTTTCGTCTGACAAATGCTGAACGGAGCAGCAGATTTGACACTACTGTTAGACACTTACTTTACATGTATATTGTTTTTTTTGTTTTGGTTTCGTTTCGCTTATTTTTATTTTTGTGCCCATTTATTTTAATTTTATTCTTGTTATTTTATGTGTTTGTGGTACCTATGTGTCAAATAAATATTATTTCTTTCTTTCTTTCAAATATCAGAATCTTTCAAATGGCAGTCCTACGATCTCCCACTATCAATGCTTTATTTAACGAAGATATTGCAGCTATATATTGCCCGTTTAAAAGCTCCTTAACGAGTAAAAACAGTATGTTGTAACTATAGTTGGAATTGAGTGTCATTGGCCGTACAATGTTATCTCTCTTTATCTAATCGAAAAGTCATCTGTTTATAAACGACAGCGATTGTGATCGATAAATATCTTGTATTTAATTATTCCCTTTCATATAGGTACTAGTTTTAAATTATTTGTGACAGTGTATTATAACTATGTCCCTTAGTCCAAAAACTTGATTCTGTAAACCATATTTTTGGCTAGCTTTTTTAAATTAACAGGAACAGTATATTTTCCTGGATTAAAGGTGCCCTATGTCCTTTTCTTTACCCTTGATATCGTTTATGCAAAGTTTTATTATGACCGGAAAAGCAGTTAAGGCGTGAAAGCGTAACAAACAAACAAACTTACATTCACGTTAATAATATTAGCTACGATAACCACTGCCAAAAAGTCACTATATATGTGCTCCATATTGTTCATTTAAATCGCAAATGCAAGTCATATAATAACGCCAATCTTAGTATCACTAATAATGTAAATATAATTATGTAATCTCAGCTAATGGCCACACTAATTGTCTGTCATTTTGAAATATAATACCTACATAGCTTTTAGATTTCCTGGGTGACCTTATATTGAAATAATGTATGGTATTTAAGAAGGTCGGTTATTTAACTGGACCGCACTGAAAACGTTTTTTCACTGATATTTTATAATGACTAAAGGCCTTATCCCACTGACGTTTACGCTAATCGATCCAAGCACGAATGGAACACAAGCCGAGCACCAATTCCCGAAGTGTGGACCGACTTACGAGTTCGAAAAAGGGCGTCTCGAGCGTTTGGCTTGTGCTCGACTGTGCTCCGCCAATTGTAAGTTATTTGACTAGCACAAAAGGATTGGCATCACGCTCGCAGTAGGCTCGTAGACGTGTTTAGCGATAGAGAAAGCAATCCTCGCAGAAGCAGCTGCACTAGCCAAATCGTCGATGCTGCCGCGAGCACTCTGCAGAAAACTACGTTCAAGGACAGTGATCGTTGTAGATTCCTTGTAAATCCACACTTGACAGCACTCCTAGAGTCGACTAAAACCGTTCGTGTCGCGTTAATGCGGCTTCAACGTTGATGCTAGTCAAACGCCAAGCGGGCAGGCCGTCAAAGTATAGACTTCGGCACTACTTCAAATCTAATGACGACGTGGCATGGTGGACTTCGTTCGTGAACTACACGACTGCTTACCATCAGGCGGAATGTGGTCTTTCTGGATGCTTAGGCACGGGCCTCACCTCCGTGTGAGTAGGGTTAGGCCCTTCTCACTGGGTCTCGCTAGCCCAATGCAGGTTGGCAGACTTCACATATCTTCGAGAATATCATCGAGAACTCTCAGACACGTAGGTTTCCTTACGATGTTTTTCTACACCGTTAAAGTAAGCGATAACTGCGAGCTCTTGGCATTCGTGACGTTGATGAAAATATCACATATAACACACAAAAAATCAAAGGCTAATATTTTTTATAAAACCTCGCCGTCAAATAAGCTTACAGGGTTCTGATGGTAATCAGTTACACTACTCTGTAATTGCTTGCAATAACATGTACTCGTGCGTAAAAAGGATTTAAAAATCAATGCGTCAATGTACCACATAGAGTCCCTCGCCATCCTGTCTCGCTACTTAGACCGCTACGACATAGAACTAATCTTGGTAGGCATTCACCGATAGTCAGATTATCTTACATTTACAACGATGGCGATGTGTCGCAGGCTTCTGAAGGCAAAGATATATTTAATAATTCTCTGACGAAATTCAAAAATGCTTTTCTCTTTTTCTTTGTTATTTTGTACTAATTTTTAATTTCATAGTTACTGCTTTTGTACTTATTACAATATTTTACTTTTAATTGCATTTATGTTTATACTATTTTTTGTGCTGTGATCTCTTGTTAGTAAGAAAACATAACGCACTCTTAATAAAACAGAGACTCATCTCAGTATTTTGGATTAAACAAATTTGAACTCTATTGCAATGATTTAGCACAAATATAACATTTGAATTTAACATATACAATTAGAGTTCAAATTGCCTTGCTTTCAAGTTTCGAGTTAAGTCGCTGTTTTATTAAGATTGCGATAAGACCTACAATTATAGATACTTATCTTTTAATTGCAATATATGTGTATTTCTTGTTAGAGATCCTTCTAAATAAATAAATAAAAATAGGATGTAAGTAAGTTAAGAAATGGAAGGGCTAATTATCTAAGCCTCCGTAAATTGTGTGATGTGATCTGGATATAATGTATGAATCAAGAAGGTAACGTGGGCTTTTGCCGACCATAACTTATCTATGACTGGTGCCCAAGGGCTATCCCGTCAATCCAATCCTAATACTTTACCTAATATTTACCTACCTACCTAATATTTAAAATAATGTGTAGAGTTAATTTCATTATTTCAAATTAATGTAGTATGTAAAGTAATGTAAAATATGGAGGAGCAGATTTTTCTACTACAAGCATAAATTGCTTAAAAGAAGATTCCGAAAACAACTTTTTGTAACAAATTATTTGACACAATAAATCTTATTATAAAAAAAAATACTGCTAAGAAGTAGGACCTACGTAATCTATAAATCATAAATAAATTAGAATAATTACTTGAATGAAATTAAACTCCTTTATACGGATTTTATCGCGTTGTTTATTAAACATTTTATTATATGATTTTGAAACTATTACACTACTACTATTGAACTGTAATACTTTTAAAGCTAATTAAATTATTTAAACTATTTATATCTAAGTTTACACTTTCCCGACGTTTCGGTTGCTTTTCAGCTGCCATGTTCACGGGGAGACTAAGATGGTAGTTGTCTCAATGTTCTATGGTGTAATTATTTCAAAACAGCCGAACATAATTTAATCATTGGTGTTTCTATTTACGCAGAATGAGCTCAAAGAATCATGAAATTTAGCTGTGCTAGACTACAGGGCAATGGGTGGGACTCAAGCCCACGATCTCTTAATCGCTAGTCCAATATCTTATTCATTGAGCTAGTTAGGGAGTTATCAAGACGATGACAATATTGATAATAACACGCTTGTAGTAAGTTCTCTCATCACCATTCTAAATTAAAACAAAATATTCCTTGTTTCTTCGAAGCGTCCTCGTTCTCAATACCTTTTCAAGCAAGGTTTTATGTTGACTTTATTTCTTAAAAATGTTTTAATTATAACGATTAAAATGCCACCCCCGAGAAGGTACTTACAAACAATCAATGTCTACGTTTTATATAAATATTTGAGAGTGTCTGGTTTTATTAGATAACGGAAAAGCTAAAATGCTACGATATTCTTAACTAAATATTCTTTCTTAAAAATACACATTTCAATATATTTTGTTTTAATAAGTTAAGCAATAGATTTATTTTTTGCGCTGTTTCGTAACCGTGGACGAAACGTGGATCCACCACAATACACCAGAGGCCCAAACAGCAGTCAAAACAGTGGGTTTCTCGCGGTGAATCGGCGCCAAAAAAGGCCAAGGTGGGTTTGTCATCCAATAAAGTCATGGCGACCGTTTTTTGGACTGCACGCGGTATAATTCACTTTGATTACCTTCAAAAGGGTAAAACAATCAATGGCGAATATTATGCCAACTTATTGGGTTACAATACAAAAACAATACAAAAACGACCGCATTTGGCCAAAAAAGTTCTTTTGCATCAGGACAATGCAAGGATGCACACGTGTGTAGTTTCCATGGCAAAAATCCATGAATTAGGCTACAAATTGCTCCTTTATCTGCCTTATTCCCCGGATTTAGTCCCGAGTGACTATTTCTTGTTTCCAAACCTGAAGAAATGGCTCAGCGGAAAGAGATTTGACTCCAACGATAAAATCATCTCACAAACAAATATATATTTTGGTGTAATCAATATATTTAATTTTTTGGAAGGGAATAACAAATTGGAGAAACTTTGGACAAAGTGTATCTATAGAGCTCAAAATAGACTACATTCAAAAATAAAAATATTTTTATCCAAAAAAATTGTGTTTCGTTAAAAAAGTCACGGACTTATTGACCCGCCCTCGTATATTTGCTAATCATAAACAAGATAACTACCTACATGTTTTTTTACAAAGTATATTCTTGGTAAGTACCTCGCTCCGAACACATTCCATTAAAATGTGATAAACATCTTCAACTATGTCATATCCAATACATTAAGGTTTATTTAAAAAAACCAAGGTATTGATAGTCGAATCGAAATCAAAGACAAAAATAATTTATTGATTTAGATCACAACTTACTGTAGAACATCGAAGTTTAACAGTTGCTAGGCCCAAGCAAGTGCTTAACTTAAAAAAACAAGATAGATACTTGTGAAAATTCACGGTCTCTTTTTTGAATCGAAATATATACATAATAATTAAGCAAAAGAATAATTAGACGCTAATTTAGTACCTACACACAGTCATGTCCATTGCCGCTAATAATATACGTAAATAAACGAAGATATAAATATGTATACAGACAAAGCACACGAGCGTGGCAGTTTATCGCGTCTAGTGGCTGAACGCGAGTGTCTCGTGCCACACAATTAACGTTAAAAAAAGTTATCATAGACTTTCGCGCTATTTTTGTACAAAGTTTGTAAACAACATTTTGTTAATCGTTTTCAATTAGTTTAAATAGTGTTTTGGTTAAAATGTGATAAGGTTTATCAAGTTCTGTTTGATATAGTGTGAGCTAAAAGTGTTTTTATATAAGTATGTTGGTTATAACCTATATCTTTTTGCAACTTATCGAAGTAAACAAACTCAACCAGCCGGGCGGCATAGAAAACAGTTGCCTTTAGTTTTGCAAATAAATGTATAAATAGGCTGTCGTTTGGATAGGAATATATATTATTTACTCATTAGTAATAGCTTTACATTTGTCGCCAAGTACGGTGGGTACATAAATAAGTTGTTATAAGTTTATTCAAACCGCCATTTTAAATCCAAATAGTTTTATTTATGCAACACAACACATATTTGATGCTATTATCTAACAGCTGTTATAGTGATAACCATTTTGAAGGTCATTGTATTGTATATAAATAGTAAGCGTATAGTATATTCAGAGCGTTGCCACTCGTTTTCCCTAATCTTATTGTAGAACTGCAAATCACGCGATCAAGAGAATTATAATTATACTTAATTACTAGCTATCTTCGGCATTAGTATTTTTTTCTTAATGATTTCAGATTGGGTAAATTAAGAATATCAACTTATGAAAAAGATTATTTATATTTACTTTAATTTTTAGAGAGGCTGCGTTTATGAGCCTCTAAATTTGGCTTCGGAAAACTTATTACCAACATATTTACAGTAAACAGTATTTTGTTTGGGTTATTACAATATGTATGCATTACTGGTATTAGTATAGTAATCTTCTCCCTTAGCCTTTATTATTCCTAAGTCACCTGGGGTCGGCTTTTCTAATCTAACCGGATTTGACTGGATATCAAGTTTTTACACGGAGCGGCTGCCACCTGACCGCCGCAACCCGAAGGCTAATGATACCCTAAGGCTAGACCAGTGTCAAGATATTAGAGGGTACTGACTTTCCCAATAACGATTGCCATAAATGTTCATGGCAGCCGGGACCGACCCGAGGCACGGAGCAGGCGATAATTGTCAATCAATACGCACATAATTTCGAAAAGTCATATAACTTCCGAATGTCAGAGGTGCGTGACGTGGGTTCGAACCCGAGACCCTCTGCATTGCAGTCTATTGGCCTCCCCACTGAGCTATCGCTGTTGAGTATAGTAGTAAACATGAAAAATGCTTATTTGAGCGTACTCTATTAGTATAAAGTACACATACATAAAATGGAGTAGGTTAGATTACGGTTGGCAACCCTAGATCTTACTGAGTAGTAGTATTGTCACTTGACCACTCCTCTAATTTATGCCCCCATTGGTTTTTAATTATCGTGAAAAATTAGGCATTTGCTCACGTCATGATCAGCCAGAATAATTGAATAACGTAAAGAGTATAATTAGTATTACTCTCTAGTAACAATGACAGATTTTTGCTATTTAGTGTAGGGTATTCTTTGCCATTGACTATTATTATTTTTGTGCTGAGTTTTTATGTCATTGTTATGATGATTTATGGTAATGACTACCTTAAGTACAATAAAAACAATTTGTCGGTGAATGTATATTGAACTCTATGTTTGTCCCGTGGCTTAATTTCACGCTTATATTTCAGTGCTACTGAGAAAATTTGGGCTCAATTTTTGAGTTGAGTAATTAATAGTTTATAGGCGATAGCTCAGTGGGGAGACCAACAGACTGCAATGCAGAGTGTCTCGGGTTCGAACCCACATCGCGCACTTCAGACTTTCGGAAGTTATATGACTTTTCGAAATTATGGGCGTATTTATTAACAATTATCGCCTGCTCCGTGCCTCGGAGAGCAAGTTAAGCCGTCAGTCCCGGCTGCCATGAACATCTATGGCAGTCGTTATTGGGAAGTCAGTACCCTATAATATCCTGACTCTGGTCTAGCCTTAGGGTATCGTTAGCCTTCGGGTTGCGGAAGTCAGGTGGCAGCCGCTCCGTGTAAAAACTGATATCCAGTCAAATCCGGTTAGACCAGAAAAGCCGACCCCAAGTGACTTGGGAATAATAAAGGCTAAGAGAGAAGAAGAATTAATAGTTTATGGGATTTCCGTTGGTAAATTCTCGGTAACAACATGATACTTAAAAAATTACTGGTAGATGAGACAATAGGCTTACAGTTCAGGCACCTTAACAAATCAAAAGAGAAAAAAATTGTTAAGGTAAAACTAAACCTTATTAACATTTATGGTAATTATTTTGATACGCATTATTTTGGAGTTGCCAGCTCATCATAACATGATGTTCTAATTTCATTTAGGTTTCAATCTTTTCGCGGTTAAAACACAATATGATTAATAGTTGACATAATATTGCTTACATCCATGTATCTTATGTGGGGGCCAGTCAGTGCAGACTGGCGACACTTCGACCCAATGGGATCTTTTGTGTCGATACTCTCCCAATAACGACTGCCATAGATGTTCATGGCAGCCGGGACCGGCGGCTTAACATGCTCTCCCAGGCACGGAGCAGGCGATAATTGTCAATCAATACGCACATAATTTCGAAAAGTCATATAATTTCCGAAAGTCAGAGGTGCGCGACGTGGGTTCGAACCCGAGACCCTCTGCATTGCAGTCTGTTGGTCTCCCCACTGAGCTATCACTGCTCACACATACATACTAAAGAGTAGTTCTATTACACCCACGTTTTGCAAAGTATGGTAATAGGTCCCATGTTAGTTGTTTGAATGTTTGTAAAGTTCCCTGCGACACAGGATTTATTCCTAGGGCAGGAAAAGTCATTTAAAAAAACAGAAAAATGTAGAAATATTAGTTTATTATCGAGTATCAATCAGGGTTCTAAGATCCGTGCTGTTACTGAGGATTTCTTGATAGAAAAGCCAATTACCACTTTGATCAACTCGGGAATCGATCTCGTAACCTCATGAACAGCAGTCGCGTTCACTACCGCTGGGTCACCGAGACATTAAATAGCTCAAAACGTCAACAGTCTACAGTTCGCATGTTAAATTGCGTGGACTATTTTTATCCGCGCTAATACTTGCGATTAGTCGTTAGCCAGACTATTTGCGGATGACCTTATAGTTGAATAAACCTTGAATTGCCCTTAATATCTTAATTGTTCTATATTCTGATAAGTCTGGGAACCTCTTGGATTCCAGACTTTCTTTCTCATAGACCACTTTCAAAATTTAGCTGGTTCCGGTAGACCCCCTGCAGCTACATTTCTACCAAATTCCTTAGCTAAAATTAAAAACAAAATATCAAATCTCAACAGGCTGATCTTTGATTTAGAAATTCTCGGGACTTAACCTACCACGGTATGAACTATATTCTAAGTATTACGACGGATTTTTTTCGCTCGCGTAAAATTAGGTTAGATAATGTTAGAAACAGTACTTTTAAAATAAAAAATATGGCCTATGTTACTCGGTGTAAATTAAATCTTTCCTCTTTGTAATATTAGTATAGATATACACTAGATTTTGGCCACGACTTAGCTCGCGTTAATTTATATTTTGGCAATAAATCGCTATTCGTGAGGAATAGAATCGTAGGAAATGATATGATTATACACTGAATATATCCCTTTCATAGTAATGGACGTTAAAAATCTGTTACAGACTATTTTATTATTGATTGACTAGATTTGCCTGCTTCGCTCAGGAATAGTAATATTTCTGGATGAAAGGTCCTTTCCTAAACCTCTGACAACGTGTACGCGAAATTTCATGATTATCGGTCGAATAATTAAGGCTTTAAAGCAAACAAAACACACATTCGCATTTATAATAATATTTAGGATATTTTTATTTAGTAAACTGAATGCGTACTGAAGACGCACGAGAAAATACATAGAGGCCAATCTCTATGTAATGGTCTTCTTTTCTGTCATCTATATTTAATTATACATACAAAGACTCACGCCTTTTCTTAAAACCATAGCGAGGAAGGTTTACAGGCTTATACATACATAGATTCACGCCTGTTTCCCAGAGGGGTAGGCAAAGATTACAGATTTCCATTTGCTACGATCCTGACACATTTCTCTACAGGCTTATAAGCCTGGCTTATAAACCCAATTTGGGTTTCAAATTGCTAGTGTATCTAGTGCTATTAGTAGTGCAATGGGTGGGATTCAAACTCGCAACCTCTCGATCGCAAGTCCATTATCTTATCCATTGGATTACGGCCGATTAATATAAATAATGTATGTATATATGTATGTACCTAACAATGTTGCTAATGACAAACCTACACACTTTTCCAACCAATTGGATTCTTTCCACAATCGTACCGATTTGTTCGGGAATGTAAGACTAAATTATATACACGCCCACGGGTGGGCGATGACGTAGGAATTTAAGTTGTCAATGCTGCTGCGCCGAAACTTGTTAGCTCGATACCCCCACAAAAAAAAAGATAAACTGACAGTTGTTCCGAGTCTTGTTGTTCTGTGATCGTTGTTTGAATATTTGTAAGTCGTCTGCGAAACAGGAACTCATCCAAGTAAAAAAAAATTACGATGCCTAATTTATCGATTATAAATAACATACATAGGCTCACACCTCGTTCCCGAAGGGGTTGGCAGGGACTAGTGCGGGGAGTCCGCACTAGGAATAATTCCTGACATGTCTGTTTTTTTAAAAGATGAACATATAAAGATGTCTTAAAACCTATGCCTCGATAGATGATGCCCATCATTGGCCACTCCTGTACTGACTGCACAGATGGCGTAGTGATTTTTAAGTGGTAGTCTTGCCACAACTACCGCGCCGAATTGTAGATTTAATCCTCATACGAGACAATAAATTGTGTGATTATCAAACAGTTCTTCCGAGACGGCGTGTCCCTTGTTTGAAAGTTTGTAATGTCCCCCGCGACACAGGAAATATACCTACAGCAGAGGCTATCTTTAAAGAAAAATAAAGATAAGACGATCTCTTATCTCATGCAATACTAGATTTATAAATAAAAGGTATGGTCCCCGACAACATGTATGCAAAATTGCATGATGATTGGTCGAGTAGTTGAGTCGTAAAAGCGTAACAAACTAACTCATATTCGCATTTATAATACTGTGTGGATACCTAACACCTTTCGAGCTTAGATTGTCTACTTCCTGAGTCGAACCATACGACACCAACTAGATACAAACATACCATACTTTTGTATGACCGTCATATGTTAGCGTTTGTGTATACATTAATACATTTAGATGATAACCAGCCTAGCGTGACTCGCCTTTACGACTTGATACATACCTCATACATAATTATGATTGTGTTTTATAATCGTAAGATAAGGTATTACGGTTATAAATGTAAATTAATGTTTGTAATGTCAATTGCTGGCGGCATAGTGCTTAAATCGCCTCGCTTGCCACTGGACGGACTTGTGGTTTCGATTTCCGCGTACAAACATTTGGGTGATACAGGAATAGTTGGTCTGAGTCTATGTGTTCTTTGTGTCCGTTGTTTAGCTGTTTGTAAAGTATCCTGCGACACATGTGCTCGATATAAATCTACAATACACAAGTTTTTGCCGGCGTAAGTAAAGGTTATTTGTAGGTAAATATTTTATCACTCGGAATCAGTACTTTTTTCTGGAACAAAGGTATTTCTGTTTTCTATTGCTATGAAATCTGTAAACAAGCATACGGCCCGCCCAAAGAGTAAAGTATTATATAGGGATGCTGGTGTGGCGGCTACCGCAGCCTATGAACGCTTGCAACACCAGAGGCATCACTCACACGTTGCCGACCCCGAGACATTTGTTTTAAGTCTCATATGCACAGAAAATTCACTAGCTACAGTACGATTTGAACCGAAACATAATAATAACTTGTCTATATACATAACTACTTGTCAGAATATGAGGCTCTGTGGTGGTACTCACCACATCAGTAAATCCTTTTCTGTATCCGAAATTTCATAATAATTCGTCTAGTAGTTGAGGCTTGAAAGCTTAGCAAACATATAACGACATTCGCATTTATAATATTAGTTAGGATTACAAACATACATACATAGATTCCAGCCTGTTTCCTTGAAGGGTACGCAGAGACTACGTATTTCTATTAGGTAGCTGATGTCCTGACATACATACCTCTCTTGCTTTATTCACTTTTTATTCATCATGCATGCTCGTCGGCTTGAGTACCTACCTAAATAATCTTAAACCTTCGTAAACTTTTTTTTTTTTTTTTTTTGTTACCCAGGAAAAATGCTTCATGCACTGCCCGCCGGCTAGGGGACGGCACCGGCGGGGGAGTGTGGGACTCCCAGCGCGAGACGCGCTGGTATACCCACTAAAAAACCTGGGGTGTTCCCTCTCTCATCCAATAGGGGGGGCCAGTTGGGAGCTCTAAAAGGATTCATCCATAGCAGGCCCCCCCATGTGGGTGTGGGCCGGGTCAAACGGACCCGACCACCTCTCGTCCCCAGGGGAGAGCCTCACCGCTCTCCCCTTTCGACATCAGAAGGCGCGCGGGAACACCGCGCGCGCCCTCTCGGGGTTCCTAATTTGCGGGTGGCAGGGTCCCCTGAGGCCTTGCCACCCGGAACCCTTAGGTGGGGGGCAGGAGAACAACAAAAGCGCGTCTCCTGCGCCATCTCCTCCGGCGGCAATACCTTCGTAACTTAACCTAACCTAACCATAAACTTGTATCCTTCCTCTAGAGTATTTTTTTCTATTTTGACGCGCAAAAAAGTAAATTCACATTTGCCTTATTGATTATACGTCTGCATATTATGTCACCCTGGTCATTATCGTTTATTATATCGATGTACATATATTCGATGTATTTAACTCGATTCATTGATAAAGAACATATCTACATAAAGTACGTTATTTCGTTACGTAAAATGATATGTTGTTGTAATCTAAAGAATCGTCATTTCTGATATTGAAGTAGGTACCTAGTTTAATTCGAGGCATCGAAATATTTTATTCGATTCATCGAAAAGGTAAATACGTTACGAATGTTCCTGTTCTTTAACAATAAATAATGTCCGGCGTATTCATTTGGTTATATTAAAGTACTTTTATTCGATGCATCGATATAATTTAGTCGATGAATTGAAACAGTAAATAAGTAAGATAAAGACGTGCCTGATCTACACAGAAAAAATATTGCCTCAGTCTAAAGTGTCATGATTTGTTATAATGATGTACTTTTATTCAAACAATGTTCTATAAATATATCATCTTTAATTAGGTAGGTAATTAAAAATTCAGTTACGTGATAAATATTCTTGATTTTACGTAAAATAAAGTCGCCCTGCGTGCTATCATTCTATTTTTAAAATTTTCTTGAGTTATAATATTGCTGTTGATTAAATATGAGTATCATATACTTAATTCTTTAGCAATAAACTGAAGAAATTAGCTACTTATGTAATATAAAAGTGATAAAGTTTATGAGTGGCAGATGTCGCGTGGCTTCGTTTACGTCACAATAGTGCCTACATCAAATCACAACACCTTGCATCATATTATGCCATTATTCGATTGTAAAAGAAATCAATCGATTCTTTTTAACCGATGAAGTAAATGACTTTCTGTGAACCAACCGTCTTTCTACATCAAAACTTATCTCGACGCAAAATTGTATTCACGATAACAACACCGCACGGAGAATGACCTCAACACACAGCTGATTTTGTGAACTTTACATCACGTATGATTCAATAGCATTGCTGATTGATTGTATTTTGTAGAATATTTATATTTGTTTGTTTGTTACGCTTTTACAACTTAACTATTTAACCGGTCATTATGAAATTTTGCATACACCTTGTCAGGCGTACAGAAAAGGAGAAATGTACTATTCCTAAGGGATAGAAATTAATAGACAAACTCTACATTGGTCCATGGATAATACAGGTGTAGTACTTTAGAACATCACGCTACGAAACAGGAGAGCGAAGCAATAATTATAAACGAAGATAAAACCGCAGGCGACAGGTATTTTTTTATAAATTATATTGTTAAGTATTAACTGTTCTTGTTATTATAATTTACAATAAGAAAAATAGAATAATTGCAGAAAAGAAGTCATTTTTCGTGAGGCAAATTGTGACGAGATTTATCTCGAAATAAATTAAGAATAAATTACCGGTACGCCGCGCGCTGGCCGCCGCGCCGCGCCGTCTCTTACAGTATATAAAATCATATAGATAATAATAAATTAGGTACAAACATACATAATTGCCATCAGTGCACTGCGGTGCTTAACCTTGTGGTCACACGAGCATTACATACATCTGATATCTACCACAATAACAGGAAGCATATTACGTCTAGATACATACATACATACATATATAGTCTTACGATGGTTGCCAATACACTATCCGTAGTGCTTAACCGACTTCCAGGACATTTTTAAAAAAATGGCAAATACACTATGTATGTATGTATGTATCTTATGTGGGGGCCAGTCAGTCAGATCAGCGACACTTCGATCCAGTGGCATCTTTTGTGTCGACACTCTCCCAATAACGACTGCCATAGATGTTCATGGCAGTCGGGACCGACGGCTTAACGTGCTCTCCGAGGCACGGAGCAGGCGATAATTATTGTCAATCAATACGAACATAAATTCGAAAAGTCATATAACTTCCAAAAGTCAGAGGTGCGCGACGTGGGTTCGAACCCGAGACCCTCTGCATTGCAGTCTGTTGGTCTCCCCACTAAGCTATAGCTGCTAGAAATACACTATAATAAATATAATATAATAATAATCATTTATTTCACAAAAACATCTACCACAAGTTACACATGAAATGTTACAGTTTTCTATAAGTACACTAATTATTTGAACACCGGTACCCATGCTAAGATTTAACTTGTGTTATGGGTACCAGAGTTCTCTCACAAAATAAACATCAACAAAACAATAGTGAAGACTTGTTGACCTCGAGAATGGGCACAGATATTATTTATTTTGAAATACTAATTCGATAGCAGCGATAGCTCAGTGGGAAGACCAACAGACTGCAATGCAGAGGGTCTTGGGTTCGAACCCACGTCGCGCACCTCTGACTTTCGGAAGTTATATGACTTTTCGAAATTATGTGCGTATCGATTGACAATTATCGCCTGCGTCGTGCCTCGGAGAGCACGTTAAGCCGTCGGTCCCGGCTGCCATGAACATCTATAGCAGTCGTTATTGGGAAAGTCAGTACCCTCTAATATCCTGACACTGGTCTAGCCTTAGGGTATCGTTAGCCTTCGGGTTGCGGAGGTCAGGTGGCAGCCGCTCCGTGTAAAAACTGATATCCAATCAAATCCGGTTAGACCAGAAAAAGCCGACCCCAAGTGACTTGGGAATAATAAAGGCTAAGAGAGAAGAGAGAAGAGAAATACTAATCAATGTGTATAAGTACAGTTTAGAGGTTCTTGGTAAGTAAAAGTCGAATATGAATACGAAACAAATAGAATGGTTTATTAACATAAACATCACAGTTATATTACAAAAGAAAACCATACAAGCAGTATAGTAAGTATAGAGTATACAATACTTTTTGGACCAATAGGGTGCAAGTTGATTTCGTACACCCGATGACGTAGGAGACTCGCGGCATATAAATACGGGTCGCACAGAATTCAACAGTCAGTGGCGAATAGTGATCGACGCAGGGATGTTGTCGCTCCTCGATACATACGGCCTGGGCAGGCGCATGACGCCACGGGCGCGCTCCATAAATACTGCGGGCTCCGTTTGCATGCCTCAGTACGCGGCGCGCTCTGACGGCGGCCGGACGTGTGATGAACATTTTGTTGTAGGTCACTACATTATTCCCCCCTCAGCGAAGCGTACAGGAGGTTTTGATGTTCTGCCAGATTTAGTAACGTAGCTGTAGGTGACAGGTGCTTCGTCTGCTTGCTCCTCGCTGTACTGGTATGCAGGCTTTAACCGATCTATGGATATACTAGAGCTCCTATTTGCCAACTGCACGGTAAAGTGTTTATCTCTTCGATCTATGACGCGATACGGACCGTTATAGGTAGGTGTCAACGGTTTGCACACGGCGTCATTGCGTACATAAACATGTGTACATTTATACAGATCGCCGTGAATGAAAACAGCTGTCCTTTTGTTTGCTTCGCGCTGCACCTGTGCCTTCTTTAATGCCTCGCTTAGTTTATTCATAAAGTGCGATGTCGTGTTGCATGATGTGATTGTCTCGCCGTAGAATTCACCAGGCAGTCGTAGCGTTTGACCGTATAATAATTCCGCAGTACTGGTGCCGATGTCTGACTTGAATGCGGCGCGTAGGCCAAGTAATACAGTGGGTAACTCGTGCGTCCAGTTCGTGGTATTCAATCTTGCGGCGAGTGATGCTTTGAGTGTGCGGTGCCAACGTTCTATCAAACCGTTCGACTGAGGGTGGTACGCCGTAGTTCGTATACGCTGAATTCCCATGCGACAAATCAACTTATTAAATAGTTCGGATTCGAACTGTCTGCCGCGGTCTGTTGTTATGGTCACTGGGCAACCGAATCTTGTAATCCATGTTTCATACAATGTATTTGCTACTTTTTCTGCCGTTATGTCCTCGATTGGCTGAGCTTCTGGCCACTTCGTTGCTCTGTCGATCATCGTAAGTATATAACGACAGTTGTTTGATGTTGGTAAGGGACCGACTATATCGATGTGTAGATGACTTAAACGGTCTACTGGTATGAAACTGGATACTGGTGCCTTAGTGTGGCGATGAATCTTTACTCGCTGGCATTGGTCGCAAGCTCTAGCCCAGTCTGTGACATCTTTCTTCATAGTCATCCAGAAATAACGTGTAGTAATTAATCGTCTCGTCGCTCTTACGCCGGGGTGATTAAGGTCGTGAACGGCTTGATAAGCTTGCTTCCTGTATTGTGGCGGTAAGAACGGGCGAGGATATTCAGTTGACATCTCGCATATGACTTGGGTGGCTGAACCGGGCAGTGCTATTCGCTTGAATATGTAACGGTCGCTTTTCATGAGTTGTTTGAGTTCTTCATCTTGTTTTTGAGACTTCGCCAACTCATCGTAATTTATCGGCGTTGGACATGAAATTGTGTCCACTCGAGACATGGCGTCGGCAACACAGTTATCCTTGCCCGATACGTGTTTAATATCGGTGACGAACTGGCTGATATATTCTAAATATCTTGTGCGTCTCGGAGTTTCGTCTTTGAGGTTCGCTCGTAGTGCAGTGGTGAGGGGTTTGTGGTCTGTCAATATGGTAACGTCACGGCCTTCTATCATCCGGCGAAAGTGACGTACTGCCATGTATATAGACAGAAGCTCCCTGTCATACGTGCTGTATTTCCGCTGGCCTTCGTTGAACTTCTTTGAGAAAAATCCGAGCGGTCTCCACCGACCTTGAATACTTTGTTGAAGTACCGCCCCCGCGCAGGTGTCGGATGCGTCGGTCATAAGCACGAAAGGTAGTGTTGACGATGGATATGATAACAATACCGCGTTGCTAATGTCGTCTTTGCATTTTTCAAACGCTTGTATTGCTGCCTCGCTCCACAATATTTTCGTCTTGTCGTTTTTCTTTGAATCTCCAAGGTAAGCATTAAGCTCTTTTTGATATTCAGCGGCGTGTGGAATGTTTTCTCGATAAAAATTTATCATTCCCAGGAATCGACGTAGTTGTTGGACTGTCTCTGGGCGAGGATATGATTTTATAGCTTCGATTTTCTCGTCAGTTGGCTTAATTCCTTCAGCGGATATAGTGTAGCCCAAAAAGTTGAGTGATTGTTGGCCAAATGTACACTTGGATACATTTAGTTGTAACCCATGGTCGTTAAGCCTTCTGAATACTTCTTCTAACTCTCTTTTGTTCTGCTCTTTCGTTTCTGAAGCCACTAAAATGTCGTCAACGAATGGAAAAACAGGAAGTCCCCGTAGAACGTTATCGATATGTCGCTGAAACGATTGCCCAGCGTTGCGCAAGCCGAAACACATCCTTGGAAACTCGAATAGCCCGAATGGTGTGATCACAGCGGTCTTCTGTATATCCTCTTCGCGAGTCCTGACTTGATAGTAGGCCTTTTTCATGTCGATAATGGAGAAGTATTTCTTCCCCAGCAAGTTGTAGGTGAAATCATGTAGCCTGGGTATGGGGTACCGGTCTGGCACAGTCACCGCGTTGAGACGACGATAATCACCACAGGCTCTGTACTTGCCATCCTTCTTGAGGACAAGATGCAATGGACTGGCCCAAGGGCTCTTCGACGGCCGACAAATACCTTGTTCAACCATAGCGTCGAATTCTGCCTTAGCTGCCTTGTACTTGTGCGGTGGCAGCGGTCGCGCTTTCGCATATAATGGCGGGCCGGTTGTCTGAATGTGGTGTTCCACTTCGCTGTGACAGAGCTTCAAGGTTGGTCGGGTGATGTCTGGGTACTTCGCGAGCAGGTCGTGGTATGGTTGCTGGTTATCTACTGTGTTGATGCTGGGGTCTGAAGTAGACGTAACGTAGCCGACAACATAAAGGCCTGTTTTCTTATCAATCAACCTCCGCCCGTGAATATCTACCGTGAGTTGGTGCTTATGTAAAAAATCGGCCCCCAATATCGGTCTAGTCACTTCTGCGATGACGAAATTGCACGTATACGGTCGACGTAATCCGATATTCAACGTCATCGTGCGTTCGCCATAGGAGGGTATTCGTGAACCGTTTGCGGCGTACAGGAATTCGGTCGGCATCGTTTTTTCTGTGCGTACCCTCTTGACAGGTAATACTGAGACGTTCGCGCCGGTGTCGATGAGGAAATGTAGACCAATTCGCAACTCCTTTATGAACAGACGGTGCTGGGTTATGTCGTTGACTTCGGCTCCCGTCGCAGCTAAAGTCGAAACTAGTTTTCCTGGTTCGTATTCATCTTGTTTGTAAAGTTACAGGGTCTTCGACAGCGATACGCCTCCTTGCCAAACTTGCGATGAAAATAGCAAATCGATGTGTCACGATTCGTGGATTTGGAACGAGATCTTGAACGGTATCTGCCTCGCTGCGATCCGCGGTAGTAGTTACGCGATCTGTCCGTTTTCAAAGCAGCGACCTCCTTCGTAAGTGCCTCGATCATATTCAAAATTCTGTCGTTAGGCGATGATGTCGACGATTGCGACGCGTTGTTAGCGTGACTGCAGGAACACACGGAATGGGCCTCTTTCATCTGCTCCCCCATCTTGTCTGCCATTGCCGCTAGCGAGTCTAATTTTGATTCTTCGCTGACCGCCAATACAGCTCTCGTCGAAGAGGGTAGGTGGCTCATCCACAACATTCGAAGGGTTTCATCGGGCATCTTGTCACGAGCCAGTTCACGCATACGACGCAGTAGCTGGGAAGGGCGCTGGTCGCCTAGTTCAACCTCGTTGAGCAACTTTTGTAGTTGTTTATTCTCCGACTCCTCATAGACAGATAATAATCGGGTTTTTAGTGCTTCGAATCTGCCCGTCCTGGCCGATGCTAGTATAATGTCGCTAATTTGTTCAACGTCCGCTTTGTCGAGTTGTGCCACAGCGAGCCCGAACTTCGCTTCTTCGCTGAGTTTTTGGTTAGACACCATGGTTTCGAATTGTGCGAACCACAATCGGGGTTTGTCTCGCCAGAATGGAGGTATCCGAGACTTGACGGAGATCATCTCAATATCTTCTTCAGACAGCATGGTTTGCGGCTCTCGACCCTTGTTTTCCATATCTGTCTTCGTCGGATCACGTCGGGGTCACCAATTTAGAGGTTCTTGGTAAGTAAAAGTCGAATATGAATACGAAACAAATAGAATGGTTTATTAACATAAACATCACAGTTATATTACAAAAGAAAACCATACAAGCAGTATAGTAAGTATAGAGTATACAATACTTTTTGGACCAATAGGGTGCAAGTTGATTTCGTACACCCGATGACGTAGGAGACTCGCGGCATATAAATACGGGTCGCACAGAATTCAACAGTCAGTGGCGAATAGTGATCGACGCAGGGATGTTGTCGCTCCTCGATACATACGGCCTGGGCAGGCGCATGACGCCACGGGCGCGCTCCATAAATACTGCGGGCTCCGTTTGCATGCCTCAGTACGCGGCGCGCTCTGACGGCGGCCGGACGTGTGATGAACATTTTGTTGTAGGTCACTACAACAGTATTAACAATAAGAATTATGTAGTAAGTACTTAGATAAATAAAATATTTAATTATATATGAATGAAGAATATAAAGGTACATCATTAAGTTATATTATAAGTTATAATAATAGTAAATAAATAACAATGTAAAACTATTAATAAAATTTCTGTACATGTATAACAAAGTAAAAAACAAAATACATACATACATAGATTCACGTCTGTTTCCCAGAGGGGTAGGCAGAGACTACGGATTTCCATTTGCTACGATCCTGACACACTTCTCTGGCTTCATTCACTTTCATCACATTTCTCATACACGCCCGTCGGTTCAAGGTGCTCTTAACCTGGCCTTTGTCCAGAACGCCTCCGATCTGATCAAGAAACGTTCGCCTAGGTCTTCTTGCGACTGTTCCATTCACACTAGCCTTATAAAGTTTCGTAGTCAGTCTTACATCGTCCATTCTTTCTACATGCCCAAACCAACTTAACATACCCTTTTCTATTCTTGTCACTATATCCACTTTCATGCCGCATTTCTCTCAAATCACACTATTCCTTATTCTATCTTTCAGAGTCACACCACATATATTTCTCAGCGCTCTCATTTCTACAGCATTTATTCTGCTCTCATGCTTCTTTTACCATACCCAACTTTCACTTCCATAAATAAGTGTGGGCACTAATAGTCCTCTATGAACAGCCAAACGTGCCTTTTCGGATACATTTCGACTGTTCATAAAAGCGCGTAGAGCTCCGTTCACTTTGATGCCCGCAATCGTTCTCCGTTCAATATAAAAAAAAAAAACCAATTTAAAAAGCAAATAATAGTTATAAAATCGACATTTTGAGCAGATCTTCGGTTTCTGTGTAAAACAGAGTTTGAAGCCATTTATTGGCGGTAGTTTTGCAGATATATCTCAAGCTAAAGATGTCTGGTACAGGTTGGCACGCGGAGCCTCCTCGTGTGCCTTGGTTAAGTAGTGTGAAGCATCACCTAATTTTTGTTGTTAAAATGCATAGACATTACATACCAAAAGCGTAAAAGTGATTGCCCAAATTGTGAGTTTAACCAAGATTTTGTCATACAGTAGAGGATGTATACCATTTGCTTACGGATTGTGTCAAGAACGAGAGACAACGTCAAAGTATACAAGAATATGTGGAAAGCATCCAAAGTATATTGGCTGAACCAGAGAGTGAGGCTGCAAGGCATAAATAATTTTCTTGTGGTTCAGCAAAAGTTTTGTTGATAACTTTCAATCAAGACGGTAAAGAATTGAAGAAGGCTTTTATATTTTCTAAAAATTTACTTGTAATTTTGATTCGGTTACATATATCCTGCATAGAAATTTGACATGCATGGAACAACCACAGATAGAGTTTATAGCGAAACACTTTTTTAAATTAAAAAAATACACTGTTGATGACTGTTACTTATAATGTGGGTACTTGCACATTTTCCTAATTTTAATCTACTCTTAATTATTTTAATATTGATATATATACTAAACGTGAAAAATTACATTGTATTAGTCTTACTTGAACGCGTTAGATGACACTTCATATTATTGTATGTATTTTCTTCATGTTCTAGGCGTCGTCGCTAACAGACACGCTACCATACTAGGAGCAAATCCTGTGTCGCGAGGATCTTTACAAAAATTCAAACAAGGGAGACAAAGAACACCCAGAAACTCGGCACAACCATTTGTGGGTCTATGTGGCAGTGGCGAGGCAACCACTTAAACCACTACGCTGACATAAATAATAATAATATAAATATCAGCCCTGTATTAAACTGTCCCGCTACTGGGCACGGGCCTCTTCTCAGTGTGAGAAGGGTTAGGCCATAGTCCTCCACGCTGGCCCAGTGCGGGTTGATAGACTTCACATATCTTCGAGAACATTATGGAGAACTCTCAAACATGCAGGTTTCCTCACGGTGTTTTCCTTCACCGTTAAAGCAAGCGATAATTAACTATTTAATACGTATATAACTTCGAAAAGTCAGAGATACGCACCTTGGGTTCGAACTCGAGACCTCTGCATGGCAGTCCAACGGTTTCCCACCAGGCTATCGCTGCAGACATAACAATAGATTTTCTATGTTATCACGGGACAGAGAACGGGTTAGGTATAATGTCAGAAACTCTATTTTGAACAGCTTTTATTACTAAAAATAGTACTATGAACTTGATAAAACTTACACAAGAAAACCACCCAGGACTCTAAGAACTATACATTGAATTGATGAGCTCGTAAAAAGTGTCAGTAATGGAAAAATTGGTGAATCGAGTGAGAGAATGGCGCGGTGTGGCTGACAAACGCGAGGATTTGTCTAGAAGTCAGTATTCCCTGGTGTCAGGAGCTGACCTCACCCCTGGAGCCCTAGAGTTATGGCTGAGGCTCCCTGATGAGGTGAAGTACGACCCAGCCCTGGACCAGTTTAAACAGCAGTATGAAAACGAATATGGTGAGTCGTTTTTGATACCTAAAAAAAAGATTAAAAGTTTTCAAATTCAGATGTCGCGGTCGTGTTGACATTGTGCGCCAAATGAGAATTTAACCAAAAACCTAACGTTCAGAAAGATAGATGCCTATATTTGAACGTAGTGGGTACGTCGCATATATGATTTAAATATTTGGTTTGCATTACGCTCGGTATAAGGAACAACGTATCAAAAACTGAAATAGTAGATCCGGACCATTATTCTGAGTTCAAATTAGAATTATCTTCAGGGAATATCCTAATTTTCCTATTAAATATTTTCTGACTAAATTATAACATAATGGATAAACCATACATTTTATTAAATAAATGGATGATTTATACATGTATTCACATACTTTATGCATTAATTATTTATTTTATTAATTTTTGTGTTTGTTTTTAAAAGACAACTCTTGCATTAGGAATAATTCCTTTATCGCGGGGGCATTTACAAACATTCAAACAATGGACACAAAGAACATCCAGACTCGGAACAACAATTTGTGGATCACACAATTTTTATAATATTGTCTTCTGTTTACGCGAATATTATTCATTGAAATTAAAGTACTATATACGGATTTTATCGCGTTATTTATTTGACACTTTATTACGTAATTTTGAAAACTGTTACACTACTACTACTATTTTTTATTATTTAGATTTAAAGTGTAAAATTAAATTAAATATAAATAGTTTTAATAGTTTTAATAATAATTCAATTAGCTTAAAAATTAGTAAAGTTTAATAGTAGTAGTAGTGTAACAGTTTTCAAAATTATGTAATAAAGTGTCAAATAAATAACGCGATAAAATCCGTATATAATAATAATAATAATAATAATATAATATTCTATCACATACACACAACACCATCTAGCCCAAACTAAGCAGAGCTTGTACTATGGGTACTAGACAATGGATAAACATACATATATACTTTTTTTTTTGTAAATACATATATATTATTCATAGAAACACCCAGACCAAGACCAACATCCATGTTCACGCACACAAATGTTTGACTTGTGCGGGAATCGAACCCGCACAAGTCAAACAGTCCGCACTATATAGTAGTTTAACACAATTTTTATCTCAGGATAATTGTCTGAACTCTGATTTAATCATTTTAGTTTTTAGTACGGCTGTCCCTTATACCTATATTAGTATAGTTATACATAAACAGAGTACAGGAAACAATTCAAAACTGTTTCTAGGTAAATAACGTCAGAAATAAAACACATTTTACAATGCAAAAATAATTTATTTATTTAATATTATTTATTACATACAAACCATTTACCTTAACCTCTAAAAGTTGCATATTTTCATAGATTCACACTTGTATGTAACCGAAGGGTAGGCAGAGATGTACTATATCTCCATTTAATCTATTGCTGTCTATCGGTCACATTTCTTTTAAGGCTAATTTCCTAATAGAAAACACCTGGGAATTTTCAGGAACCACAGCCCAAACTACACAACAACCGTGACTTTCATTCCATCAAACTCGTATATTGAGTATTAAAATAAAATAAATTATAAAAGATATTATTGTAAAAATTAAAACCTAGTATTTTAAAGCTTTGAGTAATACTTATATATTAAGGAGTTCTTAAAATATCTATTATAAATATTAACGTACATCAATCTATAATAAATCGAAATATGTAGTGTATTAAAGCTCTTGCAGTGAAGGAAAACATCGTGAGGAAACCTACATGTCTAAGGGCCGTTCCCAATAACCTATCCTCAGTAAAAGATATCTTGCTATCAATGTTAAACAGTATATTTCTAACTATCGTTAAATTGCGTCCCACAAGTAGCGGTAATGGCTATCTATTCATCGACATCGATAGGTAGGTTTAGCTATCTGATCCTCCCTTGCGTTTCGTAACATCAAAACCTACTAAATAATAAAATGTAAAAACGATCATTTTCACATATTTTCCGGAATCAATTAAAATTGATTAATCAGTAGAACTAGCAATATGTTAATATTAAATAAATTGTTTTTAGTTTAAGTTTGAAATACCTTATTGATAATAATATGTTGCCAATCGCATTTTGGCGCGCATATTTGGAAGAACAAAACGCCCGCAAATGTCACTTCAATCGAGAAGACTGACGCTCGGCTCGGACGCATCGACCTTGTATTGTTGTTTATTTACATCGTGTTCGTACGTTTCATGAATGGTTAAATAAGTGAATTGTATTTGATAAATATGTTTTATGAAATTCGTCTTCACAATCACTATCCTAGTCGGATAAATCCATTAACATTGACAAATCACTTTCACTAGACACGGACATTATTATAAGCAAACAACAGAAACTCTCGACTTGTTTTATTTATATAAATCACAGAACATTCATACTTTATATATAAATACACATAGATAGACGACTACTTATCGCTGCTTTTCGACGGATATACAATATCATTAACTTTAGTATTGATATTTACTGACAGATAACTGTCAACGCAATATTGGGACGCTCAGTGACGTATTTTAATACAAAAATCTATCGTTAGTAGGCGATAGAACCTCCCGTCGATAGATAGCGTTGGGCGGTAAATCATCCTATCCTGTAGTAGGTTATTGGGACATTACAACCGATGATAGATACGTTTTACTATCTTTAGTAGGCTAAAAGTGACGATAGATAGATTATTGGGAACGGCCGTAAGAGTTCTCCATAATATTCTCGAAGATATGTGAAGTCCGCTTACCCGCATTGGGCCAGCGTGGTGGATTATGACCTGACCTCTCACACTGAGGAGACTCATAGTATATTATAGGCTGATATTAGTATGTATATAATATCTTAAAATATAATAAATATGAACGTACTATCTACTTGAGCGAAGGTTGACCATTTCAGAAAAATTTTCGCCTGCACATTTTGACTTTAAGTGGCTCCGCGGGGCGTGTCACGGGTACGGGTACCAAGTGTTGGCCTGCTATGCTATTTTAACCTTAGGAGTGGTCATCCGTCGCTCAAGTCGATAGTACATCCACCTATAATAAATCTAAACATCTAATATTTTAAAGATTTTGACTGCAGAAATGGCATATTGGTTAATTAGTAGTCGCCTCGCCAGTTTATTATAATGTTAGATTAATTATTATTATTTTCAAAAGACATCGTACTAGACATGAATCTTGTGTCGCGGGGTCGTTACAAGCATACAAATAACGGCCACAAGGAACACCCAGACACGTAACAATTATTTGTTGATCACGTAAATTTTAATTCTGTGTGGGGATCGAACCCACACTACTCAGTGCAGCGGCAGTGGCGAGGCGACAACTTAAACCACTACGCCATCTGTGCAGTCTAGATGACAACTTAACATCCAGAAAGGAGACCATATTTTAACGTAGTAGTATCTATGGAGTGCGTCATCTTTTTAAGAACACATTTAGTACTGGCGCTTTTCATATCTGCATTTGCAGCATACTGGTATCTTCGCGCTAGCTGTTTCCATCGTCAGCGTATCACCAGAACCGAGGACATAGAAATTGGAAGTCATATAACTGGTCTCACAACCCAATTTTATGTTTAAAATTTCCACAGTATTCCTAAATATGTGCCGAGTATTGTTTTTCGAGCCCTCCTCGCTGCAATTTAAATAAATCGATTATAGACCGTACGATTGTTACTGAACTATCGAATGATTCGAGAACTGTATAATTGCGCGTTCGAATATTGAGTTGTTCGTTGATGTTACATATACTTAAGTTAAGATTGGCCGCCGTGACTAAAATTCGGTCTGGAGGACATTTTTACTTACTTGCACCATCTGAGATCGAATGTCTGTGGGAAGTATTGTTCTGACTGGATCACAGCCCGTGTCAAATTTTGCTCATCCACTATATAGTAAATAGGCGCATTCTGTAAACAAACGTTTTGAAATATATTAATAATATTAATTTATTTACCAAAAAATTTACAATTACACTTACAATTAATATTGGTGAAACAATAATATTTTAAAAACAACAAATTAAGTGTTATTATTGTACGCAATGTAAGATACATTGGGTACCAGTGTTGGGTATCTTGTGGTATGACGACAACTCTTGTACTAGGAACTTATGCTGTGTTGGGGCCTTTACAAACATTTAAACAACATTTACAAAGAACATCCAGACTTAGAACAAATATTTATAAATCACACAAATTTTGTCTCGTAGTGGTTTAAGTGGTCGCCTCGCCACTGCTTCTACGCCAAGTGCTGTGGGTTCGAATCCCACACGGGACAAAAATTTGTCTGATCCACAAATGTTTGTTTCGAGTCTAGATGCTTTTTGTGGCCGTTTGTAAAGTAGCCCGCGACACAGGCATAATTCTTAGAGCGCGAGATGTCTTATCAAAAAAAAAAAATATTATGCAGGCGAGAGACTCCAACTTCTTAATAAAACTATACTGACCGTGACATGTGTGCCGCTACATTCAGACTCTGACTGTCCTTTGCCATAGGAGGTGTGTGTAGATTCATGTACACTGTCTTTAACCTGAAAATATTACAGTTAAGTGTAAGTAAATTTTAATGATGTCAAGAAGAAATTAATTCGTTCATAGTTATTTTGCTTCATAGGAGCGAGGAGGAGAGTAACGGCATTTTGAAAGAAAGATTTAAATCATAGGTGTTTCCTCATCGCAGTAAGATTGCACGCAACTTACACATTACACAGTGAAAATAATTTCAAATAAGTGCAGCGGCACCGGCCATAGCCCTTCACACAAACACACAAACTTACAAAATTCGCATTCTGTCTTTATAATACATATCTATCTTCATAGCACTGATAGCTCAGTGGAAAACCGTTGAACTGCCATGCAGACGTCTCGAGTACGATCGCACGGGCCGTACTACTTACTTTTCGAAGTTACATGGGTAATAAATACTTAATTATTGCTCGCTTTAACGGTGAAGGGAAAAATCGCGAGGAAACCTGAATGTCTGGGGGATAGAGAATATTATTGAAATCTCACTTTTTTGTCGTTGAAAGGTATTTCAACCAGAAAAAGTGCTGTTGCCGAGGAATAGCTAATAAAGTGATGAACACTTACCCAACCATATTGTTCCAATGCTTCTAAGATATCATCTTCATCAGGGTAATCCTCACCTTTTTCAAGGCAGTACGTTTGACCTTTACACGATTCTGGCATGGTATCTAATAAAAATGTAAAAATAATAATAAGTTTTATTTATCATGAAAGGATTGTAGTTTTAAAATTAAATTAATATGTACGTTGGTTGTATCGAGGTTTATGAAAAGAAACCTACTTTCAACTTTTAAGACTGCCCAAAAATGTGAAATGCTTCACGATTTTGCGTGAACTTTTTGAAGAAAGTGTAAAGATTAAAGCTTTTAAAAAATAGCTCTATAAAGAGTATTTATAAAACAAGTGAGAAACGGCAATGAATTGCCGTAAATCTTAGAGTTCAAAAAAATTGTTTAAGTAACCTTGAGGTCATAGTCATTTCGGGGGTATATCGACTATGCTGAGTCGAATGGCGTTGACAGCGAGTCTCTAGCTCTTACGGTTCTTGAGTTGAAAGTTGTATAACGGACGGACGGATGGACAAAGTTTTTGTATAAGAATTTTTTCGAACTCTAAAAATACATTTCATTTTGACCACACGGATGGCATAGTGGTTTAAGTGGTCGGTTCGCCACTGCCAGTGCGCGCGTTTTGGGTTTGATCCTTAAATATAGCATTTGCGTGATCCACAAATAGTTGTTCCGGGTCTGGGTGTTCTTTGTGTCCGTTGTTTAATTGTTTGTAAAGATGCCCGCGACACAGAATTTACTACTAGTGCGGGCGTTGTATTTAAAGTGATATTAATAATGAGTTACTTACATGGTGAATGGTTCATATCATGATTCAATAATTCGCCTTCGAACCTTGGGAGACAGCTCACAGGATTTAAACTCAGAACAGTGATCTGAAAAGCAATAAAATCAAGACAATTAAAAATTCAAAATTTCACGTTTAAATTTATATTTTCACATTGAAATTTCCGTATGGCAAACTACTGTAATATCATTATGTCTATGATTAATATAGATACATACATACTTAGTGTCATGCCTATATCTTAAGAGCGTGTGCGCCTTGTAGTTTGTACGAATGACAAATGTCATATATTTAGGATTTAAAAAATGTAAATAATCTCTAGGTATAATATATTTACTGCTATAACATATTTTCAATGTAATTAAAAGTGAAATAAATTATACAACTAAAGTTTTTATGAGTCATAAATACAAGTTCGGCGGTATGGAGTACGGACATAAAAATATTTGTCGCATAAATCCAACTACGGCAGTTAGAAGGTTAAAGAGAAGAAAAACATACTTAGGTAATCTATACTAATATTATAAAGCTGAAGAGTTTGTTTAATCGCGCTAATCTCAGGAACTACTGGTCCGAATAGAAAATGATTTTAGTGTTGGATAGCTCATTTATCGAGGAAGGCTATAGGATATATAGCACGCTACGACCCACGGGGGCAGCGCAGTAATCATAAACGCGAGTGAAACCGCGAGCACACCTTGTAATTTAATAAAATCCATCTTTAAAAATTACATTCCATATCATCTTTTCAAATATTTCGATTGGCTTGACGATTCGATATTTTTATCGATCATCGCAATTTGTTAATATGCATCCTTAAAGAGGCGCCGAATATTATAGTCGTGCTGAACTTCACTCGAATGCATAGTTTGAATCCTAACTTAATATTATAAATGTAAATGTGAGTTTGTTTGTTATGCTTTCACGCCTTAACTACTCGACCGATCATCATGAAATTTCGTATTGTCAGGGATACAAAATAGGTCATAGGGTACCTTTCATCCAGAAAAAGGTACTGTTACCGAGGGATCGAAGTGCGCCGGATTGGTTTAGATCCACGTACAAGATAAGAAGAATTTAATCCACAAATATCTGGTAGTTTTTGTCTGTTGATTCAATGTTTTTTTAGTCGCCCGAACTTAAGATGTTTTAATTTTTGTTTTATTGACCCTGCACTGTACCTACTTAATTTATACACACACAATAGTCTAGATATTTAAAAAAAATATATATTTGTGTAACACTCACCAAGGCCGTTAACACAAACATATCCATTATGTCAATGTCAGCTTTAATAAATATGTTTTTATTAAAATTTCAATAAAATATTAATTTTATTATAATATAATAATTTTATATGTTTATTACAGTTAAGTTGTGGATGGATAACTGATACATTTTAGCTGAAACAAACTTTATATATACTGTTAGATCATTATGACGTATTGGCGATGACGTCGATACGTAATACATCCTTATTAGTGTTATAAATGCAAATGTGAGTTTGTTGTATATCATCATGGAATTATGCATACACGTTGTCAGAGGTACAGAAAAGAACATAGGGTACCTTTCATCCAGAAAAAGTACTGTGTCCTTTTCTGTTCCCCTGACAAAGTGTATGCGAAATTCGATGTTGATCAGTTAAGTAGTTAGGGCGTGAAAGTGTGACAAACAATTAAACAAATTAACATTCGAATTATAATTAATTTAAATTTAATATATATTTAATTTATAATATTAGTTAGGATGTAGGACATAACGACAGTATCATAGTTAAAGACTTAATAATTTTTTGTATACATATAATATATGAGTTGTAAAATACTGACATTAATACCCCGGTAATACCGGCTAAACCTACCACGGTGTTCCTCGACATAACCATAGACGGCGAGGCCGCGCGAATCGCTTTCACATGCAATCGCGACCCCGCCGTGGTTTCGGCCCGCCGTGTAAAACGGCAGGCCACTACACAGAAATACTGCCTCCACCGTCCCCCTGGGAGGGACAAAGACACGATACAGAGGCGCACGTGGGAACACGCACGCCGCCTCTCGGACCTGGTGCTGATCGGGTGGCGAGTAGGCCCACGCAGCCCACCACCCCCAGGTCAAACCTCAGGGTGGCTGGAGGTCATCTCGCGCCCTCCGGCGCCCGGTTCTGCGGTTGGGAAGAGGGTTTACGAGCACCCTCTCCCGCTCCGCCGCCTCCTTGATGGAAATTACTTCCTCACAAAAGGAGGCGACGGCGTTCCACGATCTCTCACTCCGGACCATAGACTGAAACACGGCCAGGAGTGAGAGGGCAACAGTCCGACTGCCGCGATCAACTCACGGCGCTGCGATGCCCAGGCGGAGGCCGTGAGTTAACCCAGCAACTAACATAAATGTAAATTTAAAATCTTTTACCTTTTATAACCGTACTTTGTGCCCTAAATGAATAAATGAGTTTAGATTTTGACTTTAATTTTGGCTTAAAAAGGTTAGTACGAACGCCAAAACGGTTAGGAAGTTAAGACTGCGCCGAGCGAAATGTGCCAAAACCGGCGGTCACAGTTTAATTGATTAAATCAACACTTTTTGTTTAATACAAATACAAAATATATATTTACCATAACAATGAATGTGTTTACAGTTACCCGTGTAAAAAACTTAAAATAATTAATATTTTTGCCTACAAAATTACGTAAATATGCACGAAAAATGCAAAAACGTGAACTCGTGTTACGTAATTTTTAAATTATAACAGTAGAAATCTATCCTATTTTACAGCTTAAACGAAACATAAATAGTTATATTACAATTTGTCCGTCCCAAATATTTAAGTTATTGGTTGACAATGAAGATACATATTTATCAAAAAAGCACTTCAAATCCTCCATACAATTTTACTATAGCGGCCGCGTGCTGATTTGAATATCGAGCTCTGTCATTCAGTCCACCCGCGTCTTACGCTGCTTCGCTCGTGTAAAAGTAGGCTAGCTTATGATAGAAGCAGTACCTTAAAAAAAATATAGCCTTTGTTACTCGGCAATGATATAGCTTTCTAATGATGAAAGAATTTTTAAAATCGGTTAATTCGTTTTTATTTAAATCGCTACAAACAAACAAACTCACTTTCGAATTTATAATATTAGAGAGGATTATAGATAACTAATGTAGGAAAACATCGCCAGGAAACCTGCTTGTCTGAGAGTTCTCCAAAATATTCTCGAAGATATGTGAAGTCTGCCAACCCGCACTGGGCCAGCGTGGTGGACTATGGCCTAACCCTTCTCACACTGAGATGAGGCCCGTGCCCAGCAGTGGGACAGTTTAATACAGGGCTGATTTTATCATTTATGTATGACTGCGACGCGTTCTTCAAATAAAATAGATTTTAAGTTATACTCGAAGCTACTAGACTGAAAATCGCAACAAAATCCATGAAGTAGTGTTTGCGTGATGCCGGCAGAAATAGACAAACAATTTAGAGAAATAGATTAAATTTAAACACAATCTGCGTTGTGGGTTCAAATCCTACATGGGAAAATTGTTTTAAGGTGTACTTTCTGTCTGTTGCTTGAATAGGTTAGGTCAATGAGGAAACGGCCAAAAACTATGTAGAGCAAATAAAATAATTTAATTCCTGTGATTCAAGCGGTTTTTTGGAATATAATATTAATTCTAATTCCAACATTGTGTCATATAAAATTACACTGTATTACAATTTACCTGTACATAGTATTATATATTTGCATATACCTAAGATCAAGTGATCCATTCATATTAATATTATTCATTTACCTTTGGACGATAAATCATAAGCAGACGTATGCACCCATCTGACACGTTTTTCACCAGCAAATTAAACAACTTTATTCGGACTTTTTCGTTCACTTAAATATCTTGAGGTCACAATCTTAGTCTACCGTGACTGAAATGTCGAGGGGTGTGTGAATATAAATAAATAGATTTTGCCCGCGGCTTCATTCGCGTAGGTGTAGATTAAGTTAGGTTAGTAATAGAACTTTTTTCTGCCCTTTCCTGTTCAGGAAAACATTATTTTTAGCACAATTTTATGGTCCTTGCCTAAGGAATCTCCCGTTACAATTTGGTTCACATATTCTGGGACACCCTGTATATATAATAGTCTGGGCAGCGTGGTAGACTACGTCCTAACCCTTATCACGCTGAGAAGAGGCTCGTGCCCTGCAGTAGGACAGCTTAATACAGAGCTGATATTATTATACATTATTTTAGTTTGTGTGCCGTGACCGCGTAGAGTAACACAGCGGAACATATTATTGGCTTTTCTTCTAATAAATACTCAGAAGCAGCATAGAGTCTGGCACTTTGCCTGATAAACAGCAATAAACTCGCGCCTTTTTGTATGATTACTAAAACTATAGTCAACGAAGTGCGTCTGTAATACACCTCTGCCTACCTCATTGGGATATAAGGGTGAGCACGGGCCTCTTCTCAGTGTGAGAAAGATTAGGCCATAGTCCACCACGCTGGCTCAGTGCAAGTTTTCAAGGCTCACATATAATCAAAAATGTTATATTACTCGTATAAAAAGTCGGCCTCGATGGCGTAGTGGTTAGTGTAACCAACTGCCACGCCTAAGGTCGCGGGTTCGATTCCCGCACAAGTCAAACATTTGTGTGCATGAACATGGCTGTTTTTCTTGGTCTGGGTGTTTCTATGTATAATATGTATGTATAAATATAAGTACAAAAAAAAGTATATAAGTATGTTTATCCACTGTCTAGTACCCATAGTACAAGCTCTGCTTAGTTTGGGCTAGACGGTGTTGTGTGTATGTGGTAGAATATTATTATATTATTATTATATTATATTATATTATTATTATATTATATTATATTATTATTATATTATATTACATTATATTATATTAATAAAAAAAAAATAGTTTTATAGATAACTCACGCACACAAAGAAAAGACAGACTTAGATTAATATTTTGTGGATCACAAATTTTTTCCAAGTGGGGATCGAATCTACAAAACTAGCAGTGAGGCGACCACTTAAAAAATTCAAATGATGTATTAATTTTTATATATTAATTTGATAGCTTTATGTACCATCCTTTTTACACTAAAAGGAGGCCCGTGCCTAGCAGTGGGCTAATTTCTACAGGGTTACTGGTAACTCGACTTATTCCTGGCAATAATAGAGGAGCTAAAAGGCAATAAATTTAAATTTAACGTTTTAATTTTTTATATATTAAATTTTTATTTTAAGTTACGAAGCACTTTAACTCGAGCAACGTTAAAATTATCAATCAGATTAAAAACATTGTTAGTCATGGTTATTGTTTATTACACATTTAGATATTTTTTAACTTATTAAGCTTTATTACTATGTATCTTATGTGGGGGCCAGTCAGTGCAGACCGGCGACACTTCGACCCAGTGGGATCTTTAGTGTCGACACTCTCCCAATAACGACTGCCGTAGATGTTCATGGCAGCCAGGACCGACGGCTTAACGTGCTCTCCGAGGCACGGAGCAGGCGATAATTGTCAGTCAATACGCACATAATTTCGAAAAGTCATATAACTTCCGAAAGTCAGAGGTGCGCGACGTGAGTTCGAACCCGAGACCCTCTGCATTGCAGTCTGTTGGTCTCCCACTGAGCTATCGCTGCTCAGCTTTATTACTAGTTTCTTTATAAATTAAAATAATGTAAAAAGACATCCAATGAGCCAATATTTTTTATTATGTCGTAAGGGCAGAAAGTGAATATTTTTTTAAAATTCTTTTAAATCAGTATATCTCGAAAACGGTTAACTTTCCGCCGTACATATGGGGGGTTAAATTTATTGCATTTTAGCTCCTCTACTTATCTGTTATTGCCGGGTATACGTCGAGTTACCAGTAACCCTGTATACCTACAGGATTGATATTATTATTTTATGTACAGGCGTTATAGATGATGACTCGGTGCAGACAAAGACCAGTTCAGCTAGGAGGCTGCCATCGGTGCATTCAGCTCCTCATCTGCACGATAGTGGGCAGATACAGAAAGAAGAAGTCACCTTCCTCAATGGCAAGAAACCAGAAGCGACAGAAGCAAAGCAGAAACAAAGGTACTTGTGAAGTAGCGATTGAATCAATCAATTAACCAATTTACACTACTGGACATGGTATCCTTGCTTGTTTTCGTCTGAACGAAAGAAAGAAACATATGCACAGAATAGGTACAGGTGGTACCAGATTTAACAATGGTGAATAGTTCAGGCTATATTCTGCCTGTATTATGCATACATAATGCATGCACATATTAATCTATACTAATATTATTAAGCTGAAGAGTTTGTTTGTTTGTTTGAACGCGCTAATCTCAGGAATTACTTTTCCGAATTGGAAAATTATTTTAGTGTTGGATAGCTCATTTATCGAGGAAGGTTATAGGCTATATAACATCAGGCTACGACCCACGGGGGCGGCGCAGTAATCATAAACCCGGGTGCAACCGCGGGCACATCTAGTAATTATATAAAACAATTAAAATATTACTAACAAAATGGCAAGCTATATTATAACTTAGCATATTTATCATTAATACATTACATTATTATTAAAATTTACAAATTATCAGATTCATTAGTTTTATGTTGCATGAGAAGGAACAGTACTTATTCTGCGACGGTATTTAGGTGAATACATTAATATGTACTTCATACCTCTAAAAGGAAAAGAGGTGTATAATGCTCCATATAGTAACCACATGTTGCCAGTTATGATTTAAGGTTCCACATAATAGAGCGTAAGCCTATTGCCATTCTTCGAGCACAGATATTCTGAGTAGCAACAGGCCAGGGGTCCAAGTCTGCTATATTTATAAATTCGTCATTCCGACACGACGTAAACGCAACTCCATTGTCATTTTGCTAAAAGTTCGTAATCTGCTAAATTCATAATGGTCGATCATTGGTCGGTCAATGGTCTCGTAAAAGGATTCTGATAAAATGACATGTCGTATTGCCATTATTATAAAACCCGTTAATAGAAGTGATTTTCGAAAAACTACTACTGAATTTGAACATATATTCATGCCAGATTTCGTTTATATATATTTTTACATATTATTTATTAGTGTTAAAAGCAATCTGAAGTAGTAAGAAGTTCGTAAATAACAAAGAACAGTTTTAGCAGATTACTGCACACGACAGTCATTAATTTGTCATTATGTACGAGATTACCATTCTATGCAATTTTTTTCAATGGAGTGTCAGTGGTTGACCTTGGAAAGTCATAATGACGCCATTACTTATATTAGTAGATTACCAAACTTCTCAAAATCAACAATTATGAAATCAATGATAGACCATTCTGACACTATTGTAATAGTAGACTTGGGCCCGAGAGGCCGTGTTGCTACCGAGAATTCCTTGACAGAAAAACCCAAAAACACTTTGTCCAGGACAACACAAAGTGTTTCTTTTTTTTTTTCTATTTTTTGGAGACATTCTGCCCATGGGCATGTCAGTCTCCTTAAAACAGAATGGCTTTATATGTCAAGAGTTTTTTTTATTCACTGCTATGCCTGAGGTAATTCTTAGACACGGCAGTTACCACACGCTACGCTGCGATCGATGACATATTGCTAACATTGATAAATAATTATTCACAGCTTACTCATCAATTATGCCATCTATAGATGTTATACAATTTTATTGTAACTGGTCGACGTCTGTATGGTCGGGCAAAAATGTGGTCTACCACCCTACGGTTAAGGTTCATTTGATCGTCATGAAACAACAAGGTCGATTGTCTCTTACAATAATATTATGGCATTACTCTCTATATCATGTATATTTACGTCATGACATGTGTCAAGTTAGAAAAGTCAACCTTAACGATAATTAGATCTCACTGAAACTTTTGTCAAAACTGGTAGAGCACTGTTTTGGGCGACTGTACATAGAAGACATTTAAAAAAATTATGTAATGTGTCTTTATGAGAATTATAGAAGCCAAAACAATCATTTTTAGAATTACTGTCGGTCTGTATGTTTGTGCGCGCATTACGCAACTCCTACTGCACGAAATTAAATGTGATTTCCACAGTTGTGTTTATGTAGGTCAATCTTAAAAATTGGTGCCTCTTTCGTCTTAATACGCAGCCAGAAGTAAAGAAAATATGGATCGGTATTTCCAATTCCAGATGTACGAAGCCGCAGGCAAATGCTAGTTATAAAGTTTTGAATATTCAATTACGATTAGAATTATAATCAGTGACCATGAATTTACCAAAAATCAGATACGGGGCTACAATTTTCTGATATTTTATCGTAGTTGTTTTGTTTGCAGACCGACAGATGCTGTGCCGATACCGAAAAAGAAAACAAAGGTAAGAAAGAATTATAATAATCCCACTGCTGGCCATATCGGCATCTTTCATCATCTCACTTTGAAAAGTTTTTGACTATAGTCCACCACCCTGGGCCAGTATGGGTTGGCAACCTTCACACATCTTCGAGAACATTATGTAGAATTCCCAGACACATGGTTTCCTCACGATGTTTTCCTTCATCGTTAGAGAGATAACTTACTATTTATTAAGCACTCAATTTATAAAATGAGTGATAATGCCTTTGATCGAAATCGAGACCATTGCGTGTCATTCAATGTACCTTCGGCAGCCAAAGCTTTCGTAAATATTAGGTGTCTCTCTATGCTTCTTCTTTGTTTTTCTCCTTCTAAATATTATCGTAAATGCTATAATTATAAAATATACCTAAGCCTATTTTTAAACTTATTTTTATTCGGGAAATTAATATTCATAATTATTGACGACCTCGATCGCGTAGTGGTTAGTGTAACCGACTGCCACGTCTGAGGTCGCGGGTTCGAATCCCGCACAAGTCAAACATTTGTGTGCATGAACATGAATGTTTGTCTTGGTCTGGGTGTTTCTATGTATAATATGTATGTATTTACAAAAAAAAAGTATATAAGTATGTTTATCCATTGTCTAGTACCCATAGTACAAGCTCTGCTTAGTTTGGGCTAGATGGTGTTGTGTGTATGTGGTAGAATATTATTATAATATTATTATTATATTATATAACTCTTAGATGTGCATTCGAGACAAACATTTACTACATACAAATTTTTTGGAAACATTTACTAAGGGGCATATGTTTTGGTTTCTAAAGACAACTCGCACTAGAAGTGATTCGTGTGTCGCGGGGAACGTAACGTACACCCAGGCTCGGATAAAACTGTTAAATTAGTGGATTATACATTTGATTGGCAATTATTTAGTAGCCATCATTTTAATATATTATTTTTATTTAGTAAATAAATAAAACGCTGTGCTTGCGCAGTACGATGTACTTCTCACTATTTCAGTTCGGTGACGCTTGACATCGTGCGTCAAAGAATCATTGCGTACAATGTCATGCGACGCGGATGATGCGAGATGCGCGGACACGGTTTATATTTGTCATTTATCAATATGAAATATATTATAATATGTTGTTAAGGGATTGAGATTTTTTATTAAATCGTATCCTGAGTAAGCAGTATAGTCACCTCTGTAAATATAATATTAAATGCAGATTTTTAAAATACACTATTATTTATTAATTTATAACTAGTAGTTTTCCCGCGGTTTCACCCGCGTAAGTCCCGTTCCCGTGTGAATATCGGGTTTCACCTCTTTTACCCCCTTGAGAGTGGAATTTCCAAAAATCCTCTCTTAGTGCTCCCCTACACTCTCCAAGAAACATACATGCCAAATTTTAGCTTCTTGCGTTCAGTAGTTTCGGCTGTGCGTTGTCTATCAGTCACTGAGTAACGAAAGAGTTTTATATATATAGATAAGGTACACTTGCAGCAACTGCCTCTGTGGCGCAGCGGTAGTGGATGCGACTGCTGTGCATGAGAGGTCTCGGGTTCGAATCCCGGGTCGGGCCAACAAAAAGCTATTGGGTTTTTCTGTAAAGGAATCTCAATAGCAGCCCGGAGTTAGGAAGTTGGCGGTGTTAGACACCCCCGTACCTCGGAAAGCACGTAAAGCCGTTGGTCCTGCGCCTGATCTCTCTCCGGTCGTGTCGGATTGCCGTCCTATCGGATCATGAGAGTTGGGGAACAGAGAGTGCACTTGTGTTTGCGCACACACTTGTGCACTCTAATATCTCCTGCGCAGATGGTCAGTCTCCGTTAAGACTGGCCGCCGTGGCCGAAATTCGGTCTGGAGGACATTATTATTATTACACTTACAGCAAGACATACAAATGTTACAAATATAAGCACTTACACTATGGATATAACAGTGGGTATATATGTTTGCATATTAAAAGTGTACATAGCACTCACATTTTATACTTAGGCAACATTAAAAGTAATAATTAATATATGCTAAGTGTCTCGTGAAGGCACGTAGATGCTCTCGATCCTCTAAGAAGAATTACTGTACAAAACATAATTCGTGTTTGTTTATGTTGAAATCCCTGTAAATTCCGTTCCACGTTGAAAAATTAATAACGCGAATTATAAAATAATGTGTATTATTTAATCGTTTACGTCAATATTTTTTTATATAAAGGACAATAGTGATATTGAATAGATAAAAACCCAATGCGAACAAACATATTGCTGAATAATAAAGTTACATAGTGATGTCATTTTGTAAATTTATTTTCAGAAATTAATATTTATTTGTTTGCACGAAATATGGGCAATAAGCATATTATAAGATGTATGTATGTATGTATGTATGTATGTATGTATGTATGTATCTTATGTGGGAGCCAGTCAGTGCAGACCGGCGACACTTCGACCCAGTGGGATCTTTTGTGTCGACACTCTCCCAATAACGACTGCCATAGATGTTCATGGCAGCCGGGACCGACGGCTTAACGTGCTCTCGGAGGCACGGAGCACGCGATAATTGTCAATCAATAAGCACATAATTTCGAAAAGTCATATAATTTCCGAAAGTCAGAGGTGCGCGACGTGGGTTCGAACCCGAGACCCTCTGCATTGCAGTCTGTTGGTCTCCCCACTGAGCTATCACTGCTCATAAGATGTAACTTTTATCTGTTACTTTTATTAGGGAATTAAATATAAAGTTGTTGCTTTGTATGAAGGTAATCAGTAACGTTGTCGTTTTCATACTAATTATTGTATCAAGATTTTCTGGATGGCCAATTCTCTTTCTATATTTTTTTTATGTGTAATTGCTCGTATATAATTATGGTTTGCCTGAAATTAAAAAAAACTTTAACTATCATGTAAAACTGGCAAATTAGAATAACAGATACGCATAGATAGCATAGATACTAGGCAATGAAACTTAAAATAAAAATATTATAAAACGTTATTGATATTTATTATATTATATAATAATAATAATATAATAATAATAATATTCTATCACATACACACAACACCATCTAGCCCAAACTAAGCAGAGCTTGTACTATGGGTACTAGACAATGGATAAACATACATATATATGTTATATTGTCTTCTGTTTACGCGAATATTATTCATTGAAATTAAACTACTATATACGGATTTTATCGCGTTGTTTATTTGACACTTTATTACATAATTTTGAAAACTGTTACACCAGCTTGGGATCCAGTAATACAAATAGTCAAACCCAAGAAGAAGCAAACCACAGCTAGACTTTACGATACTTTGAGCTCATGCTGCATAACTAGAAACACCAATGATTAAATTATGTTCGGGTACTTTGAAATAACTACACTGGAACATTGAGACAACTACCATCTTAGTCTCCCCGTGACCATGGCTGCTGAAAAGCAACCGAAACGTCGGGGAAAGTGTAAAATTAAATTAAATCTAAATAGTTTTAATAATTTAACAATAATTTAACTAGCTTAAAAATTTGTAAACTTAAAAGTATTAGTAGTGTAACAGTTTTCAAAATTATGTAATATAGTGTCAAATAAACAACGCAATAAAATCCGTATATAGTAGTTTAATTTCAATATTACATATTATTTATAATAATTATGTAGGTAATCTATTCTTGAAATGTTAAAATTATAATTTAAAACAGCCAATGCATATTTTACGTAAACTAAATCAGCTGTAGGACAAAGCGGAAATTTCAAGACCTAATTTTTAAAAGTCTGGCTTTTAAATATCCTGTTATAACATAATCAAAAACCGATATTTTCATCAGTATTTATTTATATTATCATCTCATGAAGCCGGAAGTATCGAAAGTGCATAAATAAATAGAAATAACCAAGTGAGGGTAGTTGTCGAAACACGCACTTCAAGGCGCCGCCCGCTCAGCTCACACCAGTCAACGCGTGGCCATGATTGATGCAAGTCGGTCGAAACGTCGGGCAATCAATAGGTATCTATTTAACCTACCTTTAAATAATTTGGAGTCTAATATTAAGTAAAATATTATTCGGCTTTACTGTCAAGTAATTCTCAATAGTAGCCCGGAGTTAGGAAGTTGGCATTTTACTATGTCCCGTGCTTTGAAAACACATTAAAGCCTTTGTTGCCGTGTCTGATCTATCGCCGGTCGTTTGGAATGGCCGTCCCGTTGGATTATAAGAGTGGGTGAACAGTTTTTCTTTTTGTGTTTTGTTGTTGGCCTTAGACGACGATGAGTGAGCGCAGGAGGCTCTCAATCCAATAGGGACTAGAGAGTGCACTTGGTTTATATATTTGGAAATCGAGTAGTCGTTACATACCTAAATTAAACTAAAAATAGTGACAATGACAAATGCACAACATTTGACTGCACGGATGGTGTAGGGTTTAAGGGGACACCGCGAAAATTATCTTTTAGAATAGCTCCGCCCATATCTGCCCCAATGACACTCATTGTGTATCAATCCTTAAATAGCGCTCATAAGGCGTAAATTGCGATGCGCCCGCAATGATCGAGAACGCTTAGAAATTGTTAAAAAATTTAAAATATTATTTAAAAATGATTGGTTTTAGTTATGGAAATAATGAGCAAGCAAATCACTAATATTGATGTTACGAATATATTTGAGTAATTCCTAAGCATAATGATAGTGTAACTACCTTGTAATTTCAAAAATAGTGATTTTTCAGAGGTGTTTTCGAAAATAATTATGATCCAGCCAAAATCACAATATCGTGTTTTTGAGCTAGGAAATTCTAGTAAAAGACATCAATTTACCTATATCAAAATTCTAGATTAATTGGTCCTCTCATAGTCTTATACTATTCGATGAAAGTTAGTGCATTTTTTCAGTGTGTCCTCTTAAGTGGTCGCCTCGCCACTGCTTCTACGCCGTGTGTTGTGGGTTCGAATCCCACATGGGACAAACAATTGTGTGATCCACAAATGGTTGTACCGGATCTGGATATACTTTGTGTCCGTTGTTTCAATGTTTTTAAAGTCCCGTGCGATACAGGAATTAAGGCAAGAGCGGGAGTTGTCTTCATAGAAAAAAATACACATAGTTTCTGCCCGTGTGGGATTCAAACCTACAACACTCTGCGCAGAGGCAGTTGCGAGGCGACCAACAAAACCACTACGCCATCCGTGCAGTATAAGTCTCTTTTTAACATGACATTGTTGGAATGCCCGACTTTACTAAAATCCTATTGTGTCTGGCTGCCGGTGTGCCGCTATCTCTTAATAAGTTAAACTTAAGACGCTTAATATCTTGTAGTATCGTAACCGTATAAATTTTCTTTGGTTACAGATGGCGCAAGCAAGACACACGGTTAAGTTAACCCTACTGGTTGGAGTATGGTTGTTCTTCACCGTGGTCTTCCTGATGTATAATGAGAAGGTGGAAATCACTAGGCATTCTTCAATAGCTCCTGGAGAAGTCAAAGGTATGTTTTCTTTAAAAGCTTAGCTCTTTTTTTCATCTAAGATTTGTTTTGAGCAACAAAGAAAAAATTCATAAATCCGTATGTGAGTTTTTTAGAGTTCGAAAAACCTCTTATACAACAATTTTGTCTATCCGTCCGTCCGTCCGTCCATCCGTCCGTATGTTGTACAACTTTCAACTCAAGAACCGTAAGAGCTAGAGCATCGCGGTCAACGCCATTCGAGTCAGCAAAGTCGAAACACCCCCGAAATGACTATGACCTTTGACCTCTGACTTTGAGGTCACGTGGTACCACGTGACCTTTGCATATAACTTTAACCATTTTTTCAAACTCTAAAATTTACGGCAATTCATTGCCGATTCTCGCTTGTTTTATTAATTATTACGTTTTTAGAACTCAACTGCTCTTGCAACCGATCGAAATTAAACAGCTTTATACGAATTTTATCGCGTTGTCTATTAATACTTGTATGGGATAATTTTGAAAATATTACATTATTACTGAAACTATAATACTATTTTAGCGATACAATCCATATAGAGCAGTTTAACTTCAATGTACTATCGACTTAAGCGACGGTTGACCATTTCAGAAAAAATTTCGCTTGCACATGTTGACTTTAAGTGACTCCGCCCTCCGCCCGGTAAGTGTTGGCCTGCTATGCGATTATAACCTTAGGAGTGGTCATCCGTCGCTCAAGTCGATAGTACATTTGCGTAAACGTAAGACAATATTTACTCAACTGATCATCATGAAATTTCGCATACATGTTGTCAGGGGTACATAAAAAGACATAGGGTACCTTTTATCCAGATTAAAAGTACTTTGCCCGAGGGATAGGCATTTATAAATAAATAAAAATAAATTTCATACCGTTCGGTCTATTAAGGCGTGAAAGCGTAACAAACAAACTCACATTCACATTTCACTCACATGTCGGCCTCGATGGCATAGTGGTTATTGTAACCGACTGCCACGCCTGAGGTCGCGGGTTCGATCCCCGCACAAGTCAAACATTTGTGTTCATGAACATGGATGTTTGTCTTGATCTGGGTGTTTCTATGTATAATATGTAAGTATTTACAAAAAAAAAAGTATATATGTATGTTTATCCATTGTCTAGTACCTATAGTACAAGCACTGCTTAGTTTGGGTTAGATGTTGTGTGTATGTGCTATAATATATTATTATAAGTATATATTTATAATATTAGTCAGGACTTGAGGATAACTCACGTAGGCTTTTTGCTTAATGTCAATATATTGTTTGGGTAATAGGTTCTATAGAATTGTATACAGGTTACCTACTAAATTCATTCATTTCATTGTTTTATAAGGATGAGTCGAATTAAATGGAATTGCTTCATGATTTTGTATACCTTATATTTAAAACCACAATGGCTACATATATAGTCTCACGCATTCATCCATAATAGGGTAGGCACAGATAAATACGGGGTTAATCCAGCTTTTGTTTGACAATAACCTAAATATGAAGATTACTGTTAATAACAGACTTCTAATTAAGTAACTAGAAGACGGACCTACAGCCGTCTCCTTTTTCGTTTCGTGACAAAAAGCCTAACTTGGGATCCAGTAATTCAAATACTCAAATCCAAGAAGAAGCAAACCACAGCTAGACTTCATGATACTCTGAGCTCATTCTGCGTAAATAGAAACACCAATGACTAAATTATGTTCGGGTACTTTGAAATAACTACACTGGAACATTGAGACAACTACCATCTTAGTCTCCCCGTGATCATGGCTGCTGAAAAGCAACCGAAACGTCGAGGAAAGTGTAAAATTAAATTAAATCTAAATAGTTTTAATAATAATTTATTTGCCTAAAATTAGTAAAGTTTATTAGTAGTAGTAGTTTAACAGTTTCAAAATTATGTAATAAAGTGTAAATAAACAACGCAACAAAATCCGTATATAGTAGTTTAATTTCAATGAATAATATTCGCGTAAACAGAAGAAAATATTATAAAAAGCCTAATACCTGACCCGGGTATCAAACCGCAATTATAATATTCTATAATATTCTACCACATACAACACAACACCATGTAGCCCAAACTAAGCAGAGCTTGTACTATGGGTACTAGACAATGGATAAACATACATACTATACATAGAAACACCCAGACGAAGACAAACATCCATGTTCATGCACAAATGTTGGATTTGTGCGGGAATCGAACCCGTGACCTCAGGCGTAGTAGTCGGTTACACTACCCACTACGCCATCGAGGCCGACAATAATAATAATTTTATACACAGCAGTCCCAATCACTACCGCCTTAGACATTTCTTGATTAATAACCCAATATTATAACACTTTGCACGACCCGTGGATTGAAACCGAGACCTTATGCACACTAGTCGCATTTACCACCGAGGCAGTAATTTCTTTACAAAAGCACCCAATAATATTTTGCTTGACCCAGGGATTGAACTCGAGACCTCATGCAAAGCAGTCGCATTCACTACTGCCGCAGATATTTCTTGACCAGAATATTCAATAACACTGTCCGATTCTGGGATCGAACCCAAGATCTCATTCTCGCATTGCAGTTTCACTATCTACCGCCTCCGATGCAATCATTTCTTTACTAAAAACAGAATACCATTTTGCCTGTTCTGGGAATCCAATCCGAGACATGGAAATTTCTTTTCCTTTTTTTCCTTTTAAAAGGCATTTCCTGCACTAGATATAATTTCTCAACGGACCAAACTTACTGTTTTCCAGACTACATACTCCGGACCGACCGGGACAAGCTAGCTATACTCCTGAAGCTGACTGGACCGTTCGTATCGGAGCAGTATGAGAGGAAGTTGAATGAGAGTCAGAGAGAGAGGATGACTACGATGCGAGTCTGGTTGGAGAAGTGGCGACTGAAGACTGGAGTTCAGGAGTATAGTAGAACTGACGATGTTTATAGTATTGAGGTAGGTGCTTTTTATTTTATTACTCACTTTATATCCTACTAACGTCCCGCCCCGGCTTCGCACGGGTAGTACAAAACCTTATCAAATTAAACACCTACGCCTTCCTCATGAATCATTCTGTCTATTGGTGAAAACCGCATAAAAATCCGTTCAGTAGTTTTTATGTTTATCACGAATAGATAGAGAGACAGACGCGGCGGTTTTATAATATGTAGTCAAATATTAATAATGATGTTAATTTTAAATAATAAACCTTTCAAACAGGTAAATCTTTTTAAAAAGGTGCACTATATGTGAAGGTCGTCTTTACACACAAACGCACAAAAATTGCACATTCCCTGGCCTTGCGTTGGTTGCGCAGCGGGAATACTTTCGACTGCATTAGGTGTTCACAAATGGTTGTTCCGAGTCTGGATATTATTATTTCCGTTGTTTAAATGTTTACAGGAATTAGTCATAGAGCGGGAGTTGTCTTCAGTAAACAAAAGAACAAAATTACTGTTTCCATGGCGCAGCGGTTAATGGGACTGCTGTACGTGAGGTCTTTGGTGCAATCCTGGGTTGGCCAAGAAAATATTATTAGTTTCTTTGTCCAAGATCTCAATAAGAGTTAGAAAGTTGGCAGTGTTAGAATCCGTCGTAGCTCAGAAAGCACTTAAAGCCGTTGGACCTGCGTCTGACCTCTTCGGTCGTGACGTCGTGTCGTCCCATCAGAGGCAATAGATAGTGCACTTATGTTTATGCACACACTTGTGCGTTATAATATCTTCTGCGCAGATGGCCAGCCTTAATTAAGAATGGCCTCTGTGACCGAAAGTCGGTCCAGAGAGCATTATATTTTTTTTAATGTACAGTTTTAATTCTATAAACATTTGTGGAATTTTGAATTGCTGTGTCATTCACAATAATGATACCTAATATTTTATAGCAGTAATAGTGTAAGGATTGTTATTTTTACTAAAAACTATAGAACAAATTTATATTATTATATTAACTTCAATAATTTGAACTGAATCCTAAATCTCTTTACTATTGACTATAATTACCTACTACCATGCTAAATTTGAAGTCTCTAATAACAATATTGCCTATACAAGCAAGCTTATTTATTGTTTAGATCGTTCATTTATCTGTTCTGTGGGATGGCAGTTAACAAGTTTCATATTTTATATGACCTTTTGTTAGTGATGAGTCTCATATATTATATGACCTAGTACTTTTACTGGTACTACCAATTAAGTGACTTATTGGTAGTACCAGTAAGTAAGCAGCGATAGCTCAGTGGGGACACCAACAGACTGCAATGCAGAGGGTCTTGGGTTCGAACCCACGTCGCGCATCTCTGACTTTCGGAAGTTATATGACTTCTCGAAATTATGTGCGTATTGATTGACAATTATCGCCTGCTCCGTGCCTCGGAGAGCACGTTAAGCCGTTGGTCCCGGCTGCCATGAACATCTATGGCAGTCGTTATTGGGAAAGTCAGTACCCTCTAATATCCTGACACTGGTCTAGCCTTAGGGTATCGTTAGCCTTCGGGTTGCAGAGGTCAGGTGGCAGCCGTTCCGTGTAAAAACTGATATCCAGTCAAATCCGGTTAGACCAGAAAAGCCGACCCCAAGTGACTTGGGAATAATAAAGACTAAGAGAGAAGATTGGTAGTACCAATTTGGTATATCTATCTTTTATAGATATATATATATCCCGGTTTTAAAACCGGTTAGAGGTAGTTATTATCCACCTAATATTGCTCCCTCAAAGTTTAGGTAAATATGCGCTTGATTATCCGATCTCTGGTAATCATCGATTGAATGCCTCTCAGGACAGTAGTTGCCTTTTAAGAGCACTTTAAAATTTGAATTCGATTTTTGCTTTATTTACATTGTTTATATTTCCGTCATGTATATTTACACCGCGTTTATATACTTCGCGTATTTTTACATTATGGATATTTACGTCGTGTATATTTACACCGTGTATATTTCCGCCATATATATTTACACCCTGTATATTGATCCCGTATATACGTATTTACCCCCTGTATATTTACCCCGTGTATTTAAGTCCATGTATGTATATTTACACAAAATCTTTCCTTACAGACCTCAGCTCACTGGACGATTATCCTAGAAAACGAAAACCAGATAGACTTCCAAGAGAGCCAGGTCCGGTCCACTGTCCTCCAGGTTGACACTCTTCATTCAAACCGGAGCATTTATGCCGTCAGGATGAACACCAGTTCTAACGTGACAACGCCGTTTACTCTGAGCTACACCCTGAACCCGCTCGATCCTACTACTGGGATTATATACGCGTTGATATTGCTCTGTGCATTGTACGCGTTAATTGTTTTTGAGGTAAGCCCTTTTTTTTTGTATATACAACTGAATCTATATCTATACTAATGTTTAACTCTTACAAACAGACCTAAATTGTATAAAACTCTGGTGTGATACTAATGGCATGGCGTGGAACCCTAGCAAATGGTTACACATACGCTTTACTAAAAAGATCCATGCCATAGACTCGGAATATTTGCTGGATGGCGTAGCTTTCCAATTAAAAGATCTGGGAGTAACCGTAGATTCTAAACTAAAATTTCCCTCTCATGTGGATACTATTGTAAAAAAACAGGTCAAATATGGCCAATATTCGACCTGTTTTTTTACAATTCTTTCTTTAAACGGAATTTACAGGGATGTCAACATAAACAGAGACGAATTATTCTTTACAATAGCCTTGTACGGAGGAGGCTGGAATTCGCGTCTGTGGTATGGAACTCTGTGTACAGTAATTCTTCTTAGAGTATCGAGAGCATCCAACGTGCCTTCACGAGACACAGAGCATATATTTCTTCCGGTATATATCATAGATATCAAGATGCGATTGCAACTTTGCTGATGGATAGTGCCCAGAACGTTAGCGTTAAGATTTCGTTCTGGGCACTATCCATCAACAAAGTTTGCTTTTCTGATGCGTAAGGTAATATCACCTAACTGTGACATGTGTGGCAAAATTGAATACGTGCAGCATTTGCTGATGGATTGTGTCAGGAACAGGAATAAAAGGGAATTATTGATCAGAAAATTCAAATTGAATACTTTGAATGTTGGGCTTAGTTAAAGTATTTCGGCGAATCCAAAGTCTGAAATTGCAATGGGGTTGTGTGCAATAATTCCCTTATCTGGTAAATATTAAGATAATGTTGTGTTGTGTATGAAAAGGTACGATGGGGTTGACGTATCCTTGCGGATAAAAACCACTTATTGAAAATAAAGAATTCAAAAAAAAGATGCGGTTGTCTTTCTTTGACATGACCTCTCTCAAAAATCGTCGTACGTTGATAGATTTACTGTTTCTCCATAAAATCCTAAACCACAAGATCACATGCCCTGACTTTCTATCTTCCATTAACTTAAATGTACCCCGTCGATACCCTAGACAGACCATAACTACCTTCATCTTGCTCACTGCTCGAAATAATCTTGGTCTTCATTATCCCCTGGTTAGAATTTGCAGAACCTACAATTGTTTTAACACGAAGTTTAACTTGGATATATTTAATAAGTCAGAAAATAAATTTAGAAATGATTTGCTGAAACATCTATGGCAGTCGTTATTGGGGAAGTCAGTGGCTGACACTGGTCTAGCCTTAGGGTATCGTTAGCCTTCGGGTTGCGGAGGTCAGGTGGCAGTCGCTCCGTGTAAAAACTGATATCCAGTCAAATCCGGTTAGACTAGAAAAGCCGACCCCAAGTGACTTGGGAATAATAAAGGCTAAGGGAGAAGATTATTCCATAGCAAAAAGGAAAAGCAAGAAAGCCCTTTGCCCTGCAGTGGGACAATACAAGCTGTAAATAAATATATAATAAGTAATTATTATTCCAGATAATTAACAGAACGATGGCAGCTCTCCTCACATCCACTACATCACTAGCAGCGCTATGCCTGGCTGGTGAGAGGCCAACGTTAACGGAACTGATGACCTGGGTCGACGTGGAGACACTCCTGCTACTCTTCAGCATGATGGTATTGGTCGCCATCATGACCGAGACTGGGCTTTTTGATTACATCGCTGTTCTGACCTTCCAGGTAAATTTTATTCTTTCTGGCTTGAGTCTTGAGTCTTTTTGATTGAGTCCTGAGTCTGCCTGGCTTGAGACTTGAGTGTTTCTGACTTGAGTCTTGAGTCTTTTTGGCTTGAGTCTTAAGTCTTTCTGGCTTGAATCTTAAGTCTTTCTGGCTTGAGTCTTGAGTCTTTCTGACTTGAGTCTTAAGTCTTTCTGGCTTGAGTCTTAAGTCTTTCTGGCTTGAGTCTTAAATCTTTCTGGCTTGAGTCTTTCTGGCTTGAGTCTTGAGTCTTTCTGGCTTGAGTCTTGAGTCTTTCTGGCTTGAGTCTTGAGTCTTTCTGGCTTGAGTCTTGAGTCTTTCTGGCTTGAGTCTTGAGTCTTTCTGGCTTGAGTCTTGAGTCTTTCTGGCTTGAGACTTGAGTCTTTCTGGCTTGAGACTTGAGTCTTTCTGGCTTGAGACTTGAGTCTTTCTGGCTTAAGACTTGAGTCTTGAGTGACTAGTTTTGTGCAGCGGTGGTGAATGTGACTGGTTTTAGGTTCGATACCCGGGTAAAGTATTTTTAGGTTTTGTCAAGACATTTTTAGTAGAAAATATACTGTAGGACCCATGTATGACAACGATGACGCATTAGTCGTATAGTAGCAACATTTCCTTCTTTTAAGGGTCTATATCCCTGAGAATTGCCTACAAAGCTTCTGAATCTGAGATTCTAATAGGGATGTGTTTAAAAATACACCTCCTGTCCTTGTATACTCCTGTGTCGCGAGGATACACCATTCAAAAAACAGTCATAAAGAACATTCACTATACGGATTTTATCGCGTACCTTACAAATTTTTAAGCTAATAAAATCATTAAATCTATTTATATTTAAGTTTACACTTTCCCCAACGTTTCGGTTGCTTTTCAGCAGCCATGGTCACGGGGATACCAAGATGATAGTTGTCTCAATGTTCCAGTGTAGTTATTTCAAAGTACCCAAACATATTTTAATCATTGGTGTTTCTATTTACGCAGAATGAGCTCAAAGTATCATGAAGTCTAGCTGTGGTTTGCTTCTTCTTGGGTTTGAGTATTTGAATTACTGGATCCCAAGCTGGTGGTATATTCCAACCATCTTCTCTATTTAAATTAGGATGTTTTTTTATACTGGCAATATAGCAGGCTGGCGCTCGACTGTCGCTGGCATGTGATGGCATTCTATCGCGATAAAATCGGTATAAAAGAGTTTAATTTCAATGAATAACATTCGCGTAAAAAGAAGACAATATTAAACATTCACTATGCAATTTTTGACCCATGTGGACATCGAACCTACGACACTCAGCAAATCTTAAGTGACTGCCTCTACGACTACTGTGTATGATTGCCGGGTCGAGGTGTTAAAGCAGCAGGTCACGCAATGAGTATGGAACCGTGCGCGGTAAACGGCAATAGGGTCATCCCGTATGGTATTTCTAGATAAAAATTTACTAACACTGCCCGACCTTGACTGCACGGATGCCATAGTGGTTTAAGTGGACGCCACGCCACCACCACTGCGCTGAGTGTCCTGGGTTAGAATCCCACACGGGACAAAACTTTGTGTGATCCACAAATGGTTGCTCCGAGTCTGGATGTTCTTTGTGTCCGTTGTTATAATGTTTGAACAGTCCCCCACGACTCAGGATTTATTCCTAGTGCAAGAGTTGTCTTTTTAAAGAAAATAATTAAAAGTAAGAAAAGATCCAGACAGTAACAGAACCAAAAGCATGTGGGGTCTGTAACAGCCAACTTCCCAACACTGCTATTGAGAATCTCTTGGCAGAAAAACCAAATAACTTATTGTTGACCTGACCCGGGATTTAAACTCGAGACTTTACGCACAGCAATTGCATTTACTACCGCTTTGCCACTGAAGCAGTTTACTAATTCTATAAGTATTATCTTTAATTTATTGTTTCAGTTGGCGAAAGGCAAAATATGGCCGCTGATCACAATTCTTTGCTTCATTACCACAATAGTGTCATTATTATTGGATAATGTCACTACAGTGCTGTTCATGACCCCGGTCACTATAAGGTAAGTGGTTACCTGGGCTCAAACCCATTGGCTTGTCTAGGTTTATAATCCAGGGCCATAACAGCGATGCTCTACACATAACCTTAGGGACATAAAATAACATCAACCTACGAATAAAAATAAGCTAATACAGCGATTTACAAGAATAGAGACAATCCTAACTAATATTATAAATGCGAATGTGAGTTTGTTTGTTACGCTTTTATGCTTTAAGACTGCGCCGAGCGTGAGACAGATAATGACAGAGCTCGTGCAACGCATATTCAAATCAGCGCGCGGCCGCCATAGTCAAATTGTATGCAGGATTTGAAGTGCTCTTTTGATAAATGTGTATCTTTATTGTCAACCAATAACTTAAATATTTGGGACGGCCAATTTGTTATATATCTTATCTTATCTTATCTTGTTACGGGGGCCAGTCAGTGTAGACCGGCGACACTTCGACCCAGTGGGATCTTTTGTGTCGGCCCCGAGATCTATCCCTGAGCTATCTCCCTATGAATGCACTGCATCGTACACTTCAGAGGGAGAAGCCTGAAGTCTTCAGGGTTCGGATATGCCAACCCCATCAGACCCATCCTTAGTCAAGCCAACGCGTCACATTTACACAGTAGGTGTAATATGGACTCGTCCCGTTCACCACAGGCTCTGCAGATCAAATTGTTTGCCAAATTCAATCTGCACAGGAAGTCATTGGTGCCAAATTGACCAGTAAACGCTCCTGTGAGCAGGCGTATTTGGCCCTTGTTGTACCCGCAGAACTTCCGGGTGAAGCCCGTGGCTCTGTTTGCAATGAAAATGCAATGAAAATTGTAATATAACTATTTATGTTTCGTTTAAGCTGTAAAATAGGATAAATTTCTACTGTTATAATCTAAAAATCACGTAACACGAGCTTACGATTTTGCATTTTTCGTGCAAATTTACATAATTTTGTAGGCGGAAATATTAATTATTTTAAGTTTTTTACACGGAGTAATTGTAAACACATTCATTGTTATGGTAAATGTATATTTTATATTTGTTTTAAACAAAAAGTGTTGATTTTATTTACTTAACTGCGACCGCCTGTTTTGGCACATTTCGCTCGGCGCAGTCTTAACTACTCAACCGATCATATAAAAAAACCATTTAGATTTAATTTATCAGCCGTTCTCGTGAACATGGCTGCTGAAAAGCAACTGAAACGTCGGTAATCTAACAATTTTTATAATTCAAACAGCTTAAATAGCAGTACACAATAACTAGTAACAGTGTTTAACAATAGTAGTTTAATGTTTTACTTAAAGTTATTCTTATTAGTACGAATTTATGATTTAACGTTTATATTTTTGTGGCACTAGGCTTTGTGAGGTGATGGACCTGGATCCGATCCCGGTACTGATGGCGATGGTACTGTTCTGCAACCTGGGAGGGACTGCTACTCCTGTGGGTGACCCGCCCAATGTCATCATAGCTTCCAACAAACTTGTCGTCCAGGCTGTGAGATTTTTATTATCTTTTATATACAGCATATTCCGTGATGTGCATGAGGTCTCGTGTTCGAATCCTTAGCCGGGTCAAATTCAAATTCATTTATTTGCTAGCACGGTTGACAATCCTAACTAATATTATAAATGTGAGTTATTAGTTGGTTACACTTTAACGCCTTAACTACTCGACCGATCATCATGAAATTGAAAGTTGGCGGTGCTAGACACCTCCTTGCCTCGAAAACTACGTAAAGCCCAATGGCTCTACGTGCTTTCCGAGGCAAGGAGGTGTCTCCGACACGACACGACTGCAGAGAGATCAGGTGCAGAACCAACGTCCTGCACCTCATCTCTCTGCAGTCTTGTCTGATTGCCGGCCCATCAGATTATGAAAGTTAGGGAACAGAGAGTGAAAGTTAGAAAGAAAAGAAATATTTTTTTATTGCTATACAGTTGCTATAAGGTGGGCACAATGTGTATAAGTGCATTTGTGCTGGCGCACACACTCATACACCATAATATCTCCTGCGCAGATGGCCAGTCTCCGTTAAGATTGACCGTCGTGACCGAAATTCGGTCTGGAGGACATTTTTATTATTATAAAACACGATATATATAGATATGAGGTGTTGCTGAAAATCAGCGCTGTATCGCAAGCGGTACAGCATTATGCTGAGCAACATCTCTTTTTAATGAACACTGCGACGCACATTGAACAGCAAGGGCTCCATGTATAAATGTGTATTCGATATTATATATAATAATATATTAAGTAATAGTATATGTAATTAATTAACGTATTATAATGTAGTAATTCATATAGGTATATAATAATGTATATAAGTTTTATTTATTTATTTTTATTATTATCAATTTATAAATACATTTATTACTGTTACACATAAATTTTGCATTATAATAGTTTTGATTGTGTGTTGCAATGCTTCATTAAAATAAAATATTTCTTTCTTTCTTTCTTCTTTATAATGAGAGTGGAATCACCAGCTCATCCAAGAAATACCACCCTCTTATAAAAACGGCACGTTCTTTCATGCACAGCAATCGTATTCACTACCGCAGTGTCACGGACGCATAGACATGAAAATATTTGTCGCATAAGGCTGACTTAGGCGGTTAAAATGTTAAATAAAATCATTGTGTAAGTATAAGATTTCTGGACACTTTACCAGGTTTAGAATATATAATTTTTCACTTCCAGGGTATAAACTTCACGAATTTTACACTACACATGAGTTGCGGTATCTTGTTAGTGTGTGTGCAGACTTACTTCCATCTGCGGTACATATACAAAGACACTAGCAAACTCAAACTGACGGAGTCTAGAGAAATCCAAGGTAAGTTATTATTTGGTTAAATACCACTATTTTATTAATTTAAGTTGCCAAACAGATGGCCTATTGGACTGGTTCAGTCAACGATATAATAAGCTGAACATTTAATTAGATTCTACCATCCATCTATCCAAAATTCAGTGCTGTGCACATGTTGGTGTAGCAATTTCCATCTTTCGCGGTCCGATGCCAAATCCTTCAATTCTGGATATTTTTTTAGAAGGCATCTCTCGCGCTGGGTATTATTCCTGTGTCGCGGGGGACTTTACAAACATTCAAACAACGGACACAAAGAACACCCACATTCGGTACAACCATTTGTAGATCGCAAAAATTTTTGTCCTGTATAGGATTCGAACTCACAAAAAGTAGCGATAGCTCGGTGGGGAGACCAACAGACTGCAATGCAGAGGGTCTCGGATTCGAACCCACGTCGCGCACCTCTGACTTTCGGAAGTTATATGACTTTTCGAAATTATATGCGTATTGATTGACAATTATCGCCTAATATTGTCTTCTGTTTACGCGAATATTATTCATTGAAATTAAACAACTATGTACGGATTTTATCGCGTTGTTTATTTGACACTTTATTACATAATTTTGAAAACAGTTACACTACTACTACTATTAAACTTTACTAATTTTTAAGCTAATTAAATTATTATTAAAACTGTTTAGATTTAATTTAATTTTACACTTTACCCGACGTTTCGGTTGCTTTTCAGCAGCCATGGTCACGGGGAGACAATCCAAATCCGTATATAGTAGTTTAATTTCAATAATCAAATAATGTTAGGTTGCAAATAAAGACTTGGTATTGTTAGAAATAGAAATTGAAATATAAATATTTATTTGCAAAGAATGTAGGTTTACAAATTATGATGGTTAAGTACGTGTTTGTCGGCATCCTTATACATTCTACCTTACGGTATGCAAAAATTAATACAGTCATTTAAATAAAAGGGAGATAATAATATACACAAAGAAATAAAAATGCAGAAAATATATACTAAAGTAAACTGATGAAGATACTTTTACAAACAGTGGCAAATTGGTAGTAACAATAATATTTATTATAATGTATCATTCAAGAAGTCTGTAACCGAGTAATAACTTTTATGAGCCAGTAAGCCCTCAAGACGCTTTTTGAATAGAGTAACAGATTGCTCCTTAATATCTTTCGCCACTTTATTATAAATGATAGGCGCCATGTCCAAATTTTAAATAAAAATAAAAATTAATTATAAAAATTTTAGGATCGTAGCAAATGGAAATCCGTAGTCTCTGCCTACCCCTCTGGGAAACAGGCGTGAATCTATGTATGTATGTTAGTTTGTAAAATTCAAAAATCTAACAGATGTTATCAATGCGTATGTGAGTTTGTTTGTTACGCTATCACGCCTTCACTACTCGATCGATCATCATTGGGTCTTGCACATACGTTGTCAGGGATACAAAAAAAGACAGAGTACCTTTCATTCCGAAAAATCTACGCAAGTGAAGCCGCGGGCAAAAGCCAGTATGACTATGAAATTGCTCGTAAACGAGGGTTTGCACCAAGTAAAGTGAGCTCACACATTACATTTACATGATAGAAAACGATAGTAGGTATTTAATTTTCAATATACTCATATAGCGTGATAATAGTTAATTTATAATGCAGTCTAGCTATCCTTTGGGTACAATACTTCTCAATGAAGGTACTGTTCCCGACGATCTATGTTCTTTTCTGTACCCCTGACAACGTGTATGCGAAATTTCATGATGATCGGTCAAGTAGTTAAGACAGAAAAGTGTAACAAACAAACAAACTGACTTTCGCGTTTATAATGTTAGCTAAGATTCTATTTTTAAGTGTACTTACTTAGTGTCTGGTTGTTTAAATGTTTGTAAAGTTCAGACAAGACTTATTCCTATTGCAAGAGTTGTGTTTAAAACAGAAAGAAAGTTTACTGTGTGTAATACTATTCATGGTTTAATTGCTTTCAGATTTGCATCACCAGATCTCAATCTGGCATTACGCGAGCTTCTCCCTGCCATAATTAATTTGTATAATCTAGACACAGCACTTATTCCTAGAGTGGGAATGGCTTTCAAAAAAGAAAAAAAAAGTTTGCTCTGTGTAATTACAATTCATGCTTTTATTGTCAGGTTGCACTGCTACCATTACAAACAGCTCTTAATTTAATAGTCGTACCGCCATCATGCGGTATAAAATTGAAATCAGTATTTGGTCGAGTACATGCTGACATATATTATGACCTAGTACGAGGTACTCTGACATAAACTCTGAGTACAGACGTACTAGAACGGGCTGAGAATTATTTAAAGATAAAAAGCAACGTTTAGCGTGATGATAAGAATTACCTAAGACGGAAAAATTCTGCTGGAACCTGTAACTGTAGTGGTGAAGATTTGTTTATTTTGTATAATACTATTTATAGTTTTATTGCCTTCAGATTTGCGTGACCAGATCTCAATCTGGCATCACGTGCTTCTCCCTACCATAATTAATTTGTAAAGTCCAGACACAGAACTTATTCCTATTGAAGGAGATGTCTTTAGAAAAGAAAGAAAGACATTTCCTCTGTGTAATACAATTTATGGTTTTATTTCCTACAGACTCACCAGACCTCAATCTGTCGTCGTGTAGAGAATATTACTCTATGTAATATTACTCATGATTTTATTGCTTCAGACTTGCGTCACCAGATCTCAATCTGGCGCCGAGCAGCAGACTCCCTGCCGTCACTATCCCGTGACCAGGTGGTGGTGAGAGATCGCTTGGAGCGCCAGGTGCGCAAGCTCACGGCGCGCGTGGAGTCGCTGGTGGCAGAGACCAGCCGCAGGGCCTGCCCTAAGGACTGTTATGAGACTATGCTGGCTGATATGAGGGAAAAGGTATTTACATATATGTATTTCTTTCTATTGACAGATATCCGGACATCTATTCCGAGACCACAGTATTCGTATTTACTACCGTTACGCTATTGATAAAGTTAAGAGGACACACTGAAAAAATGCACTAACTTTCATCGAAAAGTATAGGACTATGAGATGACCAATTAATCTAGAATTTTGATATACGTAAATTGATTTCTTTAACTAGAATTTCCTAGCTCAAAAACACGATTTTGTGATTTTGGCTCGATCATAATTATTTTTGAAAACACCTCTGAAAAATTACTATTTATGAAATTACAAGGAAGTTACACTATCATTATGCTTAGCAATTACTCAAATATATACGTAACATCAATATTAGTGATTTGCTAGCTCATTATTTCCATAACTAAAACCAATCATTTTTAAATAATATTTTAAGTTTTTTTAACAATTTCTAAGCGTTCTCGATCATTGCGGGCGCATCTCAATTTTAGACCTTATGACCGCTATTTAAGGATTGATACACAATGAGTGTCATTGGAGCGGATATGGGCGGAGCTATTCTAAACGATAATTTTCGCGGTGTCCCCTTAAGTTACGGGTTGTTTCGCCAATGCCGCCGCTTCGAATGGAATCGGAAATCCACATGGGACCAAAAATTGTGTGATCCACAACTGGTTGTTCCGAGACTAGGTATTCTATGTGTACGTTGTTTGAATTTTCGTAAAGTCCCCGCGACACAGGAATTATTCTTTACGGTAGGGGGGAACTCTTTGAAAAATCTTTTCATACAAAACTACGCCCGCATTAAGTATACAAATATTCAAACAACGGACACAAAGAACACAAAAATTCGGAACAAGTATTAGTTGGTAACACAAGGTTTTGTTACGTGTGGGGATCGAACCAAGGATACTGGACACGGTGGCAGTGGCGAATTGACCAATTAAATCTCTACGCCAACCGTGCAGACCAAAGTCAGACTGTTGTGGTCACGGATTCAAGGCCCAATTCTAACATTGTTATTGGATATTCCTTTCAATAAATTATCAGTGACACAAAAGCTGGTACTGTGCCTGTGTACTGTGTACTGTGTTTTTTTATTTACAAAAAAAAAAAGTATATATGTGTGTTTATCCATTGTCTAATACCCATAGTACAAGCTCTGCTTAGTTTGGGCTAGATGGTGTTGCGTGTATGTGATATAATATTATAATATTATTATATTATTGTAATGTAATATATTTGTCAGAATTAATACAGTTTGGCACTGTATACAAATTTATTTTGATTTAATAGTGCAAGTGTATGGTTACCCTTTTATAAGATATATACTATTTTAAATGATTCCAAATAATAATTCGAAGCTTTCCTAACAAGAAAATATATCTGTCTATTGCACTATAGCGAAGCAAACAAGAATCATAATGAATACAATAAAAAGAATAATCTAGAAGACTGTAAAACGAAAAGAATTTTCCTTTTGTTTCAATATACATACATACATAGATTCACGCCTGTTTCCCAGAGCGGTAGGCAGAGACTACGGATTTCCATTTGCTACGATCCTGACACACTTCTTTATTCAATATGTACGTTTCAATATGTACGTTTAATAAAATCAATATTTTTTTATTTTTAACATGTCTAATTGAACTGACCCACAACATTTCTAAATTTATAAATTTTCTCTATCCTTATATTATATACAACATCGTTATTAGGCAATCTAGCATGATTATACATTATTATAAACAATACTTAGAATTTTTACTTATGATGATGTTATGTATAAATCCTCTTGTAAGTTATATTAATATGGCCGATTGCAAATAATTAATTAGTATTTTATCCCAACAGTACAGGATACGAGACAAGTGGCTTCTCATAAAGTGTTGCGTGACCATCGCGTTCGTAGTGGTGGTGTTCTTCCTTCACTCCATACCCGAGTTCAGTAAGTGCTGCTTTTTGATCACTTCTAATAATGTGTACCTGCCTGGCCTGTTTAAGATATAAATGCCTATCTCTAGTTCTATACAGTGTGAGGGAATAGGGCCGGAGATAAGCACATGGACAGTCCCGCATCTAGGACGAGAGATAGGCTCGGGTTCAGGATCAGGAGACGGGCCCGGGGCCTCGACCAGGGACGGGGACAGGCTTTGAGCCGACAGGGATGTGTCCGAATTTAGCTACTGGCCCGGTACCGGGGCTAGGACCAGCGATAGGCTCTGGATACGGCATCGGGCCTGTACCCAGACACTGACCCATCCCGCTCCAAGTCCGGGCCTGACCCCGGACCCGTTGTTGATTGTGGCCCCGGGCCCGTCCCGGATTGTGCCATTGAACCTTTCCTGTCCTGTCTCCGTTCCTGGTTCAGACCCCGGGCCTGTCTGTCCCTTACCTTGGAGCCGGACCCGTTCCCATCCCTGGCACCGGCCCAGGGCTTATTCCAGTCCCTGGCCCGGGGCCCGTTCCCATCCCTGGCCCGGGGCCAGTTCCCGTCCCTGGCCCGGGCCCGTTCCCGTCCCTGGCCCGGGGCCCGTTCCCGTCGCTGGCCCGGGGCCCGTTCCCGTCCCTGGCCCGGGCCCCGTTCCCGTCCCTGGCCCGCGACTGCGATAGGATATGGATGAAGGTCCTACGGTAGGGACTGGGAACAGGGCCAGAGTTGTGCCATGTTCCCAATCCCAGCCCAGTCTTTGGCAATGGATTCAGCCCTGTTCTTGTGAACGAGGCTGGATCCGGTGCCAAGGACTGGGCTGGACCCGAGGCCAAGGACAGGGCTGGAGCCCGGGTTATGAACAGGGCTGGAGCCCGGGTTAGGAACAGGGCTGGAAGTGCGGTAGGACCACGGCCCTGGGTTCTAGCCTCGCTCCAGCCCCATTTTGTCGACGTCTCTGTTCCTGGATCTTGTCCTGGCCTGCTACATTTATCAAATATATATTATCATTTATAATACCTGAATAGACCGCGTGTCCCTGGGCTGGACAGCATTGCTGGGTGCACTGCTACTGCTGACGCTGGCAGATCGGGATGACCTGGAGCCGGTGTTGCACAGGATCGAGTGGTCTACTCTTCTGTTCTTTGCAGCGCTCTTTGTGCTCATGGAGGTAAGTGGATCATATCCGTCTCTCACCTCACTGCCTTATCAATGTTCATTCGTGATGTCGCTCGAGTTCTGTGAGGAGTTTTCCTAGTGATATGCATACGCCTTAAATATATTTTTACATGCGGAAATATATTTTTACATGCGGAATATGGTTTTCCTTAAAATATGCTTCTCGTTTCCTAAAGTAAGCTTGTAAAGTCGCAGGCCTGTCCTTTAGACATAGGTTATTAAGAGCTTTTATGCCTTGTGGCCTTTCCCGCCTTATTTGTGAAGTAGTTATCACAAATAAGTGTCATATTACGAAATATTAAAATTAAACATTCTGTAGGCTTGAGTAAAAGGGTACCAGGCAGAGAAAACTAATAAATTCGTATTTCATTATGTAAATATTTATAAATTATGAATATTATATTGTCTTCTGTTTACGCGAATGTTATTCATTGAAATTAAACTACTATATACGGATTTAATCGCGTTGTTTATTTTAGTTGGACTACCAACTTAGTCTCCCCGTGACCATGGCTGCTGAAAAGCGACCGAAACGTCGGGGAGAGTGTAAACTTAAATATAAACAGTCTTAATAGTTTTAATAAATTAATTAGCTTAAAAATTAGTAAACTTCAATAGTATCTAGTAGTAGTGTGACAGTTTCAAAATTTTGTAATAAAGTGTTGCGTGACCATCGCGTTATAAATAACGCGATAAAATCCGTATATAGTAGTTTAATTTCAATTATAAATATTATTAGATGCGTAATTTGCATAGTAAAAAAGCACTACGAATGTAATTATATTCCATCCTTCCCTGCCTGCAAGGTATTAAAATTTTTTATAAAATAAATTAATTATATTTGATATTAAACTACATACTTTAAACGTATTTTATCGCGTTGTTTATTTTACAACACTACCATTACATAATTTTGATACTTTGAAACTTTACTACTATTTAAGTTATTTAAACGATTAAACTATCTAGAATTTAGTTTACACTTTCTTCCTCGTCGTGTCGGTTGCGTTTCAGCAGCCATGGTCACGGGGAGACTCAGTCTCCCCTTGACCATGGCTGCTGAAAAGCAACCGAAACGTCGGGTAAAGTGTAAAATTAAATTAAATCTAAATAGTTTTAATAGTTTTAATAATAATTCAATTAGCTTAAAATTAGTAAAGTTTAATAGTAGTAGTAGTGTAACAGTTTTCAAAATTATGTAACAAAGTGTAAAATAAACAACGCGATAAAATCCGTATATAGTATTTAATTTCAATGAATAATACTCGCGTAAACAGAAGATAATATTATATAGTGATTTAAAATAAACAACGCGATAAAACTCCTATAAAATAGTTTAATTTAAATGTTAAACATTCGCGTAAATGTAAGACAGTATTATACAGCCTTGGCCAAAAGTATTAGGCACCCCCAATATAGTTATCACATACCTGTGCTATTTGAACAATTAAACAATATTCTATAGAACTGCGATACCGGTGTCATAAAACACTATTTAAGACAATAGGCGGCATTTTTTAAGCAGTCGTAAAACATCTGGTGCGTCAAAAACAAAATTTTATTTTTTCCAAAATTTATTTTTAATGTTTCGTCAGTTACCATTTGGAAGTCTTAGTGTAAAGACAGTGCATTTGTGGTTTTGTGAATTAATTGAGAAGAAATTCATTTGAAAATGCCAAAACGAAACGAAATTAGTATTGAAAATCGTGTAAAAATTCAACTTTTACATGAGCAAGGCAAGACTCAAAAAGAAATCGCGAAGTTGGTGAAATGTTCGCGATGCGCCGTTCAATCTGCTATCAAACGTTTTGTTGAGACTGGCTCTCATGCAAATAAACCATGAACAGGCAGAAAACGCGTGACTACTAGCCGTCAGGACAGAAAATTTATCCGAGAGTCTGTGAAAGATAGAAAAAAAACTTCTTCGGAGCTTGCTGTGGCTTTAACTGAAGAGACTGGACATCCCATAAGCGCACGAACTGCAAGACGAAGGCTAGTAGAAGCCGGCTTAAAAGGTTGCAAAGCTAGGAAGAAGCCGTGGCTATCCGCAGACAATAAAAGAAAACGACTTGATTGGGCTCTGAGACACCAACATTTCACAGAAGAGGAGTGGTCTAATGTGCTGTGGTCTGACGAATCAAACTTTGAGGTAAGTTTTTTTAGTGAAGTCTATACCACAATTACAACGATCATTGTTGTGTTTGTCTTCAAACTCAAATGTTATAAAAGTTTGTAATGTATGCTTTTTTTGGAATCTGCAGGTATTTGGAACACCAGGTGTGACGTTTGTGAGGCGACGCAAAGGCGAAGAATATCACCCAGATTGCGTAGTACCAACCATAAAACACGGCGGAGGCAGTGTAATGATTTGGGGTTGCATGGCTGCGGATGGAGTCGGCAAAATGTTTGTTTGCGAAGGTCGCATGAACAGTGAAAAATACATTAATGTACTGGAAACTGCTCTCGTACCTTCGCTTTCGTGTATTTTTGGTGACACTAACTTAAATGGTGTGAAATTCCAACAAGACAATGCTCTGTGTCACAAGTCAGCTACTACGATGCGCTGGTTTACTGAAAATTGTATTGATCTGTTAGATTGGCCTGCCCAGTCCCCGGATCTAAATCCTATTGAACATTTGTGGAGTATTTTGAAGAGAAAAATAAAAGAGCACTCGATAACATCAAAAACTGCTTTAAAAAACGCGTTAGTGCAAGAATGGGATGCAATTTCTCCAGAGGAATGTGCGAAACTTGTACGTAGTATGCCCCACAGAGTTGCTGCTGTCATAAAATCAAAGGGTGGCCCAACAAAATATTGATGTTTTTACAATATTCTAATGGAAATAAAGTACTTTAATCATTATAATTAGTTTTATTTCTCTCTAAGCCTGAAATATGCAGTAATTTATAGGGTGCCTAATACTTTTGGCCAAGGCTGTACGTTTTAAAACCTTAAAATATGACACTTTACGACGAACAGGCCTCAAGACAAACGCTTTCAAACCTACAAACTCATCAGTCGTAAGATATAGATCAAAGTCTTATGCTGTTCTTTCCATTTGTATTTAAACGTCTATATCAAAATGACTTCATGAAGATTGTATTCCATTCCAGGCTCTAGCCAAGCTGGGTCTGATAGACTACATAGGAGGCTGGACCGAAGCACTCATACTCCGAGTGGATGAAAGTGACCGGTTGGCTGTTGCTTTAGTCCTTATGGTGTGGGTAAGTGTGGAAATTATCCTCAACAAAGTAATATGATACTTCTTTGTACGGATAATATCGTGTTATTTTAAAATAATAGTGCGTTAAAGTACATTCGGCCAAAAATGAGATCTCTACCACCTACAAATCCAGGAAAAAAATTTGGTCTAGACCAACATTAATGTACCTATCTATTGTTGGAATGTTAGACATAATTGACAAACTATTCTATTGTTTGGCCGCCAGTGTGCCGCTACGGCTTAGGCTCGGTCCCTATATCAAAAAACGATCGTATTAGCTACGGACAGTTAAATTTGGACATATTTTTCATAAAATATAAAACCCGGTTTCTGATATAGAAACCGGGGATTTAATAGGATAATAGAGAAAATATTAATTTAGCAAATTAATTTTGCCAAATGTGATCTAATTCATATATGTATATGTCAGACTATGGAAGCCTGGTGATGTAAATAATTTAATAAAATAAATAATGTTGTCTGATAATGTAACATAGATATGCAATGAACAAAAAGAAATACAAATATTTATTTTAAATGACCAAACACACAAAAACACTGTTAAAATTAAATTAATAGGTTTGGTCATAAAATCAACAGAAATGGTGAGCTCATAAAAATAATTTTATTGTTAACCAATGAAAGTTAAGACCTAAAAACATCCCAATTGAAATGTTTTCTGTTATTGTCCAAACAAAATCGGTTAACAACACTCTCTTTCAAACTATGGAAAACTTTCACTTTCACGTAAACTACTTCCATATCAGTTCCGCTACTTTCGTCATTAAAATCTAACCATTAAATATTTTGGTTTGATTTAAGAATTTCGACGTCTATTACCATAGAACTGATTATTATCTAGTGTAAAGTATCATTGATGTAAACTTAACTGTTATCACCATACTATAACAATATTTAAACCGGCAGGGGTAGCGGGAAGCGGTTAGATACTTCATATGTAGCGTACTGTTACGTGCTGGGTTCGAGCGATAAGAAAATTAACAATATTACCGACTAAAACACGTTTTATTCTAACACACAATTAAATTTAAAAAACCACACACATTACTTATGCACTTGCCCACTATAACTGCTTTAAATCTGTGATATTTTCGCTTTCGTTCGCTCCGATGAATACTTGACCGCTTACGATTGTAAACTGACTTAGCAGTGCGCATGCTCCATCAAACATATGCGATTCAATCGTTTCTGGAATTTTCCAGATGCGCGATACTCGGTATGTTACCGTACGAGAAAGTTCTAGCGCTTTCTCTACTCTTAGCGTATGGACAGGCTACGTAGTTCAGTAAGACGTCAATAGATGGCGCTGTAATAAATTATTAGAAGGAACTGCCGAGTCTTCCCCACAGTGCCGATAGATGGCAGTGGCTGTAACAGTACTTATATCAACATACTTTTCTATTCTAGGTGTCGGGCGTGACGTCAGCGTTTGTAGACAATGTGCCCCTGACGACGATGATGATCAGGGTGGTAACGTCACTCGGCACCAATCCTACTCTCAATCTGCCGATGGCGCCTCTTATCTGGGCTCTCTCCTTTGGAGTATGTTTAGGAGGTTAGTGATCTTTTACAATAATAATACCACCGCTATATATAAGCGGCCATATTCATAAAAATGCATAAGAATGCTAGCTTGTGTAATTAAGATGCTTAATATATAATAAAGGTTTACTAGACATACTAAGTATTTTAACTACCCATCGTATTCAGCTTTCAGTAAGATATTTTACGCATTTAGAGTGGCCGCATATTATGCAGATAATATATAGTTTGAACTAAAACCATTGACACGAAGAAGATGAAGAAATATGTTTTTTACCGACCATCGACCGATCATTACCGATTTCCTTAATACAAAGCGGCAACTTCATATTTAAACCCCTATTCTAACGAGTCCTACTGTTACCACTACATGGCTACATGCCTCTTCTCAGTATGAGAAGGGATAAGCCTCAGGGTCTGACTTTTCAAAGTTACATATGTGTATATTCAATATTGAATGATCACTTGCCTTAACGGTGAAGGAAAACATCGTGATTTCTTAATATTTAGGAGTTATCCATAATTTTTTCGAAGATATGTGAAGTCTGCTAATCCGTACTGGCCCAGCGTGGTGGACGGTGGACAGATTTAGGTCTATTAATCAATTAAATAATAATAATATAAACCTAATATTGTCTTCTGTTTACGCGAATGTTATTCATTGAAATTAAACTACTATATACGGATTTTATCACGTTGTTTATTTGACACTTGAAACTATTCATATTTAAGACACGGTCATGGTCACGGGGAGACTCTCGGAGAGTCTTCCCGTGACCATGACCATGGCTGCTGAAAAACAACCGAAACGTCGGGGAAAGTGTAAACTTAAATATAAATAGTTTAAATAGCTGCAATAATTTAATTAGCTTAAAAATTAGTAACGTTTGATGGTAGTAGTTTCTAAATTATGTAAAAAAGTGTCAAATAAGCAACGCGATAAAATCCGTATATACTAGTTTATATCAACCTAGTTTATAGCCTGTCCCACTGCTGGGCGCGGGCCTCTTCTCAGAGTGAGAATGGTTAGGCCATAGTCCACTACGCTAGTCTGGCAATACATTCAAATATATCACAATACCTTAATAAATTTCCAGGTAACGGCACTTTAATAGGTGCTAGCTCTAACGTAGTATGCGCAGGAGTGGCAGAACAGCACGGGTACCGGTTCACGTTCATGCAGTTCTTCAAGATCGGCTTCCCCGTCATGCTGGGGCACCTGGTCGTGGCTTCGGGGTACCTCATGCTGTGCCACTGCGTCTTCACCTGGCATTAGACCCTAGGAGCCATACACCAACAACACGTAGTCGTGGGCTCGGAGTACCTCATGCTGTGCCACTGCGTCTTCACCTGGCATTAGACCCTAGGGGCCATACACCAACAACACCTGGAACACTGTCCTTGGATTACGAAGGTGTCTACCACTATATCATAAAGCATTGTCAGAGCAATGCAAAGTTATAGCAAATAGTATTTCTGGATGAAAGGTCCTTTTCTGTACCCCTGACAACGTGTAGGCGAAATTTTATGATGATCTGTCTAGTAGTCGAGGCGTGAAAGCATAACAAACGAACAAACAAACTCACAATCGCATTTTTATTAATGCGAATGTGAGTTTGTGACGTTCGCATTTATATAATCAAACGACTAACGCTGAAAATCCTAATAAATAACACTTCTAGCTTTTGCCCGCGGTTTCGCTCAAGAACAATAACTTTTTACTGGATGAAAAATCGTCATGAAATTTCGCATACACGTTGTCAGGGGTACAGAAAAGGATATAGGGGGTGCCTTTCATGCAGAAAAAGTGCTGATCCTGAGGTATAGTAAATTTACATAACCTATATATACGCAAGCGAAACCGCAGGCTAAATCTTGTAAATAAATAAATGTATATAGAAATGCGATTGGTAGGCTTTTTATATAACGCTGGTAGTTAATTTTTTGCAATAGCTCTTATTGAAAACTTGGTTTTTAATCCCGAGTTGAGCAAAATATAATAGCTAGCAAAATATAGTTATGCTATACCTATATATAACCTTTTGGTTATATAGAGGTGTAATGATTGTATTAACCTATTGAGCGCTAATCTTGTATAGAAGACAAACGTTTCCCACGCCACGACTTTAGTACACACAGCGACACATCAACCTAGACTGTTTGACTGAGCTATTAGAAGTTGAACGCTGCGAATCGTGCGAGAGATTGCGTTATATTTTTGTTACGCGCTATCTTTACCATTACATCGACACCACTATGTACAGTCCCTTTCCGACAATTCTCTATTTTGTATGTAGCCTAGTTATGCGTATATAGGGTGTCTAACTTTATGTGTACAAGAAAAAGTCTATCGCAAAAAGAAATTAAAAAAATACATCAAAAATTTTTTTTTAAAAATATTAGTTTTAAATTTTTTAAATTTTTATTACAATGGAGGTGTTTGTTTATTATCAAAACAGCAAAACTGAAGTATCTAGTCAACATTTTTCAACTGTTGTAGATTTATAGCTTGGCGCTGGAGGACATATCGCGTTCGGCATAGGTTGGCGCTCAAAAGGTTAAATAGATAATAAATCATGGAATAAATATAGTTGGCGAAAAGTGAGTCCCATACAACTCTTCTTATCTCTTTGGGATAGATAGACGTGAGTTTTAAGTACAATATAACTAGCTTTAAATTAACAAATATTAAATAATATGTAATTAATATTCTAGAATATAACTTATTTTTATTAATGAAACTAGCGACCCGACCCGGCTATGGACCTACACCTTCCTCATGAATCACTCTGTCCATTGATGAAAGCCGTATGCAAAAATCCGTTTAGTAGTTTTTGAATTTATCGCGAACAGACAGATAGACGCGCGGGGGACTTTGTTTTATAATATGTAGTAAAGTGATACGACTGTCTTGTCACTATAGTAGTGAAAACGACTGCTATGCATGGCGGTTCGATTCCTTGGTCGAGCAGTTTTGTATTGGGTTTTCTGTATATAATTCTGTGAAGAAAGTCAGGTATTTGGCCCACTAGAGGACAACAGGCTTGCTCCCTATTACGTGTAAGCTAAATGCTCGCGAAATGTGTGTGAAATGCACCACTATTTATCTCTTCGGGGATATAGGCGTGAGACTTTGTATGAATTAGATAATATGATAATAATAATAATATTCTACCACATACTCACAACACCATCTAGCCCAAACTAAGCAGAGCTTGTACTATGGGTAGTACCCATATATGGCAATGGATAAACATACATATATAAATATATTTTGTAAATACAGTCGAAATCGTTTATAACGACTGAATGGCAAGGTCCCGGCCGAATCCCTATACAAACAATTAATTAATTAATTAAGACTGCGCCGAGCGAAATGTGCCAAAACAGGCGGTCACAATTAAGTGAATAAAATCAACACTTTTTGTTTAATACTAATATAAAATATACATTTACCATAACAATGAATGTGTTTACAATTGCTCCGTGTAAAAAACTTTAAATAATTAATATTTTCGCTCATAAAATTAAGTAAATTTGCAGAAAAATGCAAAAATGTAAGCTCGTGTTACGTGATTTTTAGATATTAGCAGTAGAAATTTTACAGCTTAAACGAAAGATAAATAGTTATATTACAATTTGTCCGTCCCAAATATTTAAGTTATTGGTTGACAATAAAGATAAATATTTATCAAAAAAGCACTTCAAATCCTGCATACAATTTTACTATGGCGGCCGCGCGTCGATTTGATTATGCTCCGCACGAGCTCTGTCATTATCTGTCTTACGCTCGGCGCAGTCTAAAGTAATCACACTGCCTATAACAACATCGGATACAGTGACATATCGTTTAAAACGACGAAACTTTATCGATATTCATCGGCTTTAGCGACCAACCGTTTTACTTGTTCCAGCAAGACAAAACAATATCTATGAAGGAATATTTTAAGCTGAGTACAGCTTATAGACTACATATGTATGGTATATATGTATATAAGATTTTTCAGAATAAACATTTTGTTTCTTTATTCGACATTTGATTTGAAAACATGTTATGAACAGTAAACAAACATAACTTATTCCCATACATGTGATATGGGAAAAAAATACATATTTAAAAATTCTAAACACGTATTATGACAATTATTATGACTGCATACTTGTGTATATTGCTTATAACAACTATCGGACATAACGTCCGAAGTTATATGGTCCCTTCAATGTCGTTATATCCGGTTTTGACTGTACATACTTATTATACATAGAAACCCCAGACCAAGACAAACATCCATGTTCATGCACACAAATGTTTGACTTGTTCGGGAATCGAAACTGCGACCTCAGGCGTGGCAGTCGGTTACACTAACCACTACGTCCTTGACATAAGTTTGGTACAGCTTTATAACAGAATTCCCTAACACTTGCGCTAGTAAACACTGTGTTGCAAGTGCCAGCGTCTTCCCCTTGTATAGTGACAATATCATTTATTACATCAACAAAGATAATAATTAGAAATAATAATAAACTAGCAGACATGAATAATTAATGTAAAAGGTTAAACCTAGGAATGTTTTATATCAAGGCGGTCTATCCTAGGTAGTCACCCTCAATAAAATATATTTATCGTGATGGTACTTATTTTAATTTTATTAAAATGTCTATATCCATCGATATGCCAAAATATTGTATACATCCTACTTAATAATACAAATGTGAATGTTTGTTTGTTGGTTTGTTACGCTTTCACGTCATAATTTCTCAACCGATCAAATAAATTTCGCATACACGTTGTCCGGGTTACAGTAAAGGATATAGGGGTTCCTTTCATCTAGAAAAAAGTGCTGTTACTGACATTACCTTACCTGTATTATTTATGCTAGCGAAGATCATGAAGGTTTAGGTGTATAATTTGTTAATGTTTTGTAGTACCCGTGCGAAGCCGGGGCGGATCGCTAGTATTTTATAAATTATGTTGAAGTTACGTCCATTGAGCGACTACTACCTATTATTTATAAATATTATTAACATTATGTAAATGTGCGATAAAAACGTGGTACTTATATTATGTTAAAATAAATTTTATAAATAATGTATTTCCATTTTTATTTATTTTGTCTATTACAGTCCTATAGCAATCATAAATAGCTACAGATCAAGAGGTATCGGGTTCGAACCCCAACAAAAAAGTGCAGTTCGAATACTCACCAACAAGAAAATCTCGATGGCAGTCCGGAGTTAGATCGGTGATGTTACATCTCTGTGCCTCTGTAAGCACGTAACGTAACGTCGTTGGTACTGCGTAAACGCCAGAATTAAACACCGAATTTGGTCCAGAGGCCAAATTTGGTGTTTGATATTTGGAAAATACCAAAATTGTATACTTACTGTTTTACTAGTGTGTGTTACCCCAGCAGAAAAGTATCTCCTAGAGTGATATGAGTGAAACGTATAATTAGTGCGTAATCTGCAGTAAATAGGCGCCGCATAAAAAAAATGTGTGTACTGACAATAGATAGGCAACTTAATTAGAAAGCACATATTGCGAAATTGTGTAAAAGAATTAGTAGCAGCTCATACACTCTCTACAAACTGTTCATTAAGGTAAACATTTCCACACTCATTACAGTTTACTATGGTTGTAAGGTTGTGGTTATTGCAAGGTTGGGGTTGTGGCGAGGCTGGGGTTATGGCAAGGTTGGGAGTTATGGCAAGGTAAGTTATGAATATGGTAAGGTATGAGTAATGGCAAGATTGGGGTTATGGCAAGATTGGGTTATGGCAAGATTGGGGTTATGGCAAGATTGGGGTTATGGCAAGATTGGGGTTATCGCAAGATTGGGGTTATGGCAAGGTTGGGGTTTTAGGATTGTGGTAAGGATAGGGTTGTGGTTAAGGCAAAGGATGGGTTTATGGCAAGGTAAGTGCATTATTGCAAAGTTAGAGATATGGCAAGGATAGGGTTACGGCAAGTTTGCGGTTATGGCAAGGTTGGGTTATGACAAGGTTGGGGTTCTGGCAAGGTTGAGGCTATGGCAAGCATGTGGTTATGACAAGCTTGAGGTTATGGTGATGGCAAGGTTAGGATTGTGGCAAGATTGGGGGTTATGAATATGGCAAGGCTAGGGTTATGGCAAGGTTGGTAATATGGTTAGTTAGAGTTTATGGCAAGGTTAGGGTTCTGGTTAAATTATGGTTGGCAGTGCTGGGGGTTATCGTTATGGCAGGGTTGGGGTTATGATTATGGCAATGTTGGGTTATGGCAAGGGTGGGGTTATAGCAAGGATAGGTTATGGCAAGGTTAGCATTATAGCAAGGGTAGGTTATGGCAAGGATAGAGTTATGGCAAGGTTAGGGCTATGAAAAATGTGAAAAGGGTCAGGTCATAGATCACCACGCTGGCCAAGTGCGTGTTGGCAGACTTCACATATCTTCGAGAACGTTTTTGTAGAACTATCAGACATGCAGGTTTCCTCGCGATGTTTTCCTTTACCATTTAAGCAAGCTATCTATTTAATACGCACATAACAGAAAAGTCAGAGATCCGCGCCTTGGGATCGGACTCGAGACCTCTGAGTGGCAGTCCAGCGGTCTCCCAGTATCGCATAATAATAAATTAAACAAAGTAATCACTCATAATTTTTTATTTAGGTCTCTTCACGAGTACGAATTTATCCAGACAACAAATATTGCTTTCACTTTTAATTTACTAAACTAATATAAAGATAGCACTAATGATAAGAGCAATATCCTCATCCCTATAATTATTTTCAAACAAGTGTCTAATTTTATATAATAAGGTAGTGTGCCCGAAGATGGCCCGTTTCCCAAGATAGCCCACTTTTTAAAAATGACAGATAACCTCATCCAAAACATTTCAAATTTGGCGGGTATATGTAACATTGACCATAGAAAAAAGTGCACGTGTTTTTTATTGTAAGCGCGACGCCATTTTTAAAAGAGGCACACTCGTAAAGTATCCCGACAAGACTGCAGCAGTGTTATAACCTCAAACGAGTAATCTTTTTAAAATATAGTTGAATTTCGAGCAAATACGTTTGTTTTTAATAGTGAGAGTTCTTAATAAACTTATGTTACATTGATTTACGGGTAAGTTTTATTACTTTATACATGTTCTTTGTATTTAACTAGTTTTCACCGAACTTAGATAATTATCCTATCATAGCCCACTACATAATAGCTTAACATGGCCCGGGCCTTCTTACGACTATTGAATTATATATTTCTCAACATTAAAACACTCATTGAATTGTTTTGGCGATAAAATACATCAACACTGTTACACTTTTATGTATTATTGACTGTTTTAATATATTTTTGGTTCAAAATTGTTCTGGTAAAGATTTTTGTGTCATTCTTATTTATTTTGGTATGTTGGTTAACGTAGGTATTTGACATCAAAATGGAGGCACCAGACAAAAAAAAACGAGGACATTGGACTGAATCACAACTACAGGCAGCTCTCGCAGCAATTAAGAGCCAAAAGATGTCACAACGACAAGCATCGATCAAATATAGTGTACCAAGGCGCACTTTGAGGAACCACCTCAAGTCAGGATCGACGCAAAAGATAACTGGTCGCCTGCCGGTACTAACTAAATTGCAGGAAAGTGATTTATGTAAAAGGATAATGAGGCTTGCACAAATAGGTATGCCATTAACACCTAAAATTGTACGCAAACAGGCTTATGAATTTTGCAAAGCCAATAGTATACCAAATCCTTTTAATGATAGTAAGAGTATTGCGGGAAAAAAATGGCTTAGAAATTACATCAAACGTAATCCAGCCATATCTCTTCGAAGAGCTCAAATTTTAAACCCAGCGAGGGCACAAAAGCTCAATAAACCCATCGTACAAAAACATTTTGAAGCCCTAAAGGTAATATATGATGAATTAAATATTTCTGCTCATCCAGAACGACTCTATAACATGGATGAAAAGGGATGTAGGTTAACACTCCACCACCAACAGAAGGTGTTTGCAGCTAAGGGGGCTAAAAGGGTGCATTTTGTCAGTCAAGAACATGCCGAGAATGTTACCATCGCTATGTGTGTGAGTGCAACTGGCAATACTGTGCCTCCTATGATATTATTTAAAGGAAAGAGATTGAGGCCTGAATTTTGTGACAACTTACCGCCTGGTAGCTTAGTCAAGATGGCCCCAAAGGGCAGTATGACAACTGAGCTGTTTGTGGATTTCATACACCACCTGGGCCAGAATAAATGTCCAGGAAAATGCTTATTGATTTTTGACGGCGCTTCTTCTCATTTAGATGCCAGAATCGTTGATGCAGCTGATGGCTATGACATATTGCTATATTGTTTACCGTCTAATACGACTCATGAGCTTCAGCCACTCGACAAATCCGTCAATAAATCGTACGAACATTTCTGGGATGAAGAAGTCTTACTGTATTCTTATCAACACCCAGATCGTAAACTAACAAAATCGCGATTTACTAAGATTTTTACAAAAGTTTGGTCTAAGTGTATGACCAAAGAAAACATAATTAGTGGGTTCAGAGCGACCGGTCTTTATCCTTATGATCCGAGTGTAATTCCTGATGAAGCATATGCGCCCTCAGTACTTACGCAACTGCCCGATCCGCATGTTCCATGTGTCTCCAGAATGTCAAATTCAACTCCAGACATAACAAGTCCAAGGAGACACAATTACGAAGAAGACAGTAGAAATTGTTCGCCATCAATTTTAAGCCAAACCGAAACAGCAGAAAATCTTGATTATCCAACTTTAGTTAAATTAGTTGAGTATAGTTCCTCTTCTGAATGTTCCAATGAAGAATATGTGGAAAACCAAAGACAACTACAGAAGCTGCCTCTTTCGGACAGAAATGATATTTGTTCACCGGTTCCAAGTACCTCTGGCGTCAATCGCCAGCGCTTTAATTCTTCTACACCTGAATTATCCGATAAAGACTTTGCTACTTGTTTAAGAAATATATATCCCACCAATTTTTTAAATATTTATACGTCATCTTCGGAATCAGATGAAGAAAACTTAGATCCGGACTCCAGAAAACTTTCACTAATCTCACAGCAAAGTCATGTTCAATCTGACGATTTTGAAGATAATGTGCCGCTATCGAATTTAAAAAAAGACATTGAAAAATCGCCTTTTCATAAACAAATCCCCACACCAAATTTTGCAGTTATTAAGGATAAACCGAGACGAAAAGCTATAAATTACATAGGCCAAAAAATTACCAAAGATTTGTTTGATGCTGCTAAGGACAAACTAACGAAAAATACCAAAAAAACAAATACAAGTACGAAAACTGAAGAAATACGAGATAACACTGATCATTTAAAAATTAACAAGAATAAAAATAAATCGAAGGTTATCATAAAAAACACAACAAACAAGAAACCAAATAAGAATGAAAGACAACCAGACAGCATAAATAAAAGTAAGAAAGAAAAAATAGTTAAAAATATAACAAAGAAAAATCGACAGACAGATGTAGAAAAGAAGAAAGTAAATTCTATAGACCACAGTTGGTATTGTCATGGGTGCAAGTTGGATACAGTTGCTGACATGCGTCAATGTAAAGAATGTCTTAAATGGTACCATGAGGACTGCGTTGGCTTAACTAAAAAGGACCGGGAACTATTTATGTGCCCAGATTGCAATTAAAGATCTCATCAATAAAACGAAGTTTGATTAAGTAAATTAATAATTTTATAATGTTGATTGTTGACCTTTATAGTTATTATTTCATAAGAATATATATGTTTAATACTAGTGTAAAAATGCGTACAAATAATTAATGCAGAAGACTGATTTAGTTGCTAATCGAAATAAGAAAATTAATGTTATTTTTCAGTATCCCTAAGAAAGCCCACCTATAAGATTGTAAAGAAAGATATGGCAGAAAAAAGAACTGATTTATTTTTAGTTTGTTACAAATTCTTTCACTTAATCTCTAGAATTGTGATTTTTGATAATATAGAGGATTTTGTTTCTTTTATAGCAATTTTATGTTTTAATAGATTTAAGATGGCCCGACGCCAATTTTTGAGTTAGTTTTCAACTTTTTTTTTATGGAGTTTATATAATACTGTTTTTAATGATAAATACAAGAAAATAATCGTTTTCATACATCACTAAACCAGATATTTTATTTGTTATTTTACGGGCCTTCATGAGAGACCCACTTCTTAAGATGGCCCACTTGCAAAGTTTTTTAAAGTAGTTAGTTTTTATGTATAATGCTAGAAGAGGCGTATATTTTATATATTATTTTGGTTCTCGAATAAATACATTACACTTTTATCAATGGTTTTTAATTATTTACCTTAACCGAATGTTTTTAAATGCTTTCAAATATTAAGCGGGCCATCATCGGCGCATGTACCTTATTTACGTCATTTTATATTAACATTACACTAAATAATTATATAGGTACTTACAATATATTTAAGTTAATATATTTTTTATTTTAAATATCACAAAATGTATTTACAATAATATTTTAGGTCTTTATCTATGAAATTGTCGTTTTCTATGAAAATATCGGTTTGTCATTAAAATAATATACAAATTTTTTTTATGTCATTCATAATTCGTTGATATTTGACATGTATTGCTTGATTTTGAGCTAAGTATAGCAAAAAGAGCAACCAATAGCAAATTGAAGCAACGAATTCGGAAAGACACTAAATTACCAAACTTTGAATACAAATTTTAAATAGATTAATTTATGTAAATTATTATTAATACAATCATATTATTGATTATATATAGCTTTGTCGCAAAATTAATTGATTTTTCAAGTAACCCTTGTCATTTCTATAGTAATTACAAGGTTTACATAAAAAATACCTAGAACCCATAGATAACCATGACCTTCTAATAATAATAAAATATTGTCAAAAATATTAAAACTCAGCAGTTTATTGATATAATAAAATTATTTAAAATATTAATTAGTACATATCGTACGTTAATAAACAGTATATTGGTACTTATTTCTCTCGCCAAATAATAATAATTTAACTAACATTAAATATAATACCAATATTTTTGATAACACTAAAAACGTAGGTATAGGTACAGTATATTAACATTCCAACATAGTGCAACAACAAAATGAAAATGTTGCTCAACAAATAATACTAGATCCGTATCAAAATTTATCACAATAATTATAAACTCAATACAGTCAGACACATAAATGGCTTAACATGGCTAAAAGAAAAATATAAACACAATTTTTATTGATTTATGTAGCTAACTGTACTTGTAAAATAATTATATGAGTTTGTGTTTATCATTGTTATGTTTACTCACGCTTTTTTAATATTTGCGGGGCAAGGGGGTAAATAGAAATTATTTAATTAAAATATTAATAATTATAATAATATTAAGATTTTATGGGCCTGTAACCTCCAAATAACATTTATCTTTACGATAAAAGTCTCGCCATCTCTCTTATTTAACCTAACAAGAGTGAGACAGCATGCGATTTATGTATATTTCGGATAACTTTTACTTGATAGTTGTGAAACTGGCCATAAGTTACCTATTTAATCACCAACAATACTTCATTAGTACGTGCCTTAAGTAATGCATATATATTATATATAGTTATTTTTATAACTGTATTATTAAATCACTTACGCGAGCGACTGTATGATCGGCGAATTATCAGCATTAAAATTAATAAATATTTTGATTTTGATTTGTTATAAAGGTCTCTCAGCAGGTGATTAAATGGGCATCTTATATTGGTTGTATTATTGATTATATTATTAACAAGAATATATAGGAACGCGGAAACTTATATACTAAATTAAATAACCAATAAATATTATACAATAATTGTGATTAGTAAGTTGCATAAGATTATGTACCTGAGTTGCCAACGTCAATAATTTCAAAAGCATACTACTTAGTATATCTACTCAAAATACATTTGTTTGGTATGTGTTTTTCAACATTAGGTCATTATTATTGGTCGTTTTGTACAAAGCTGTTAGCAAGAATTGTGCGAAACAACACTTTCTAAAATGATATTTTTTATGTGTCAATCTGCACACCTTTTCCAGATCGGTTTGTTACACACTCACATTATATGGATGTGTACGAATCGATACTTAAAATATATTAGTTTTAAAAAATGACGTTACGCTCAATTCGTGCTAACAGATCCGTGGACAACGACCAATAAGCCAACACTAGTAGTTTTCTAACTAAGCAACAGAATAAATTTTATTCATAAACTCAGTCATATTTCTAATAGTAAGCAATACTAGTGCTTAATTGAAAATAGTATTATTTTAATTTAACAAAGGTGGATTTCATAATTATTGAACAAAAAGTAATTGATATAATAAAGCAATAATTACCTTATATAATATAATAAAAGAAAATATAAGAGCAACATATTGTCTTTTTATAGAAATTTAAAATTATATAAAACAAAAGTATCAAATACATTTACAGCATGTAATAGTAGGATGTGTTGAAGTTTTAAGGTTTTACAACGGGCTTTGACTAAAGTAAAACTCTAAAATTTCTTTAAAACTACAAAAATACCTTTATTTAATATTAACAATTCTACTTAAATATTTCAATACAAGCATCAGATAGGTAATAATTGGAATTACCTGTATATTAATGACTCATGTGGGAGCTGATGGCATGTCTGTCCAGCTATTTCTAAGCCAAAAATTAAAACAAGTAATGATTTTAATAAGCTGTGTTTGGAACCGTGTATTATGAATATTATGATAGAATTGTGATATATATTTTTTTGGACAACTAATATATAAAATTTTATTCATTATTACATATACTTTAGAACGTTAAAATATAACCACACCATTCTATCACACGCTGTATAAAAAAGTAAAAATAAACAATAATAAAAATAATTATATAAATCATGCAAATATATTTATATATATTATACAAATAAAATGTTCTATAAGCATACTTATAATGTAATGAATGATTGCTATACAACTTAAACTACCTTGTTCAACAACAATACTGCGATATCACTACAGTAGGCTACAATAGCCACTCAATTTGTACATTTTAGGCTACTTAGCCACAAAGTTATATTTAGCTACTAAATTATACGAACAATCTCATCTGGATTGCAACTTAGACGGAAAATTGGATGTTAATTATAAAATTAATTGCATCGGTTAGACAATTTGGTTTGATATTAAGTCACGACGGCCAACAATTATTTTATATAGACCATACAGTATGGAATAAACTAGCTATCTAAAGTCCGGTTCATATATTGAAGAAACGAGAAATTACATATTTTTCATAGAATATAATATGTTAAAATTTGACAGACCGCAGGTAAAACGTCTCGTTACGTGAATACAAAAATCATGTTAATAGAGACGCCCGATTGTTATATTATATATCCTGATATCTCTCCGGTCGTGTCAGACTCCCGTCCCATCGAATTATGAGAGTTAGGGAACAGAGAGTGTACTTGTGTTTGCGCACATACTTGTGCACTATAATATCTCCTATGCAGATGGCCAGTCTCCGTTAAGATTGGCTACCGTGACTGAAATTCGGTCGGACCTTTATATCGTATACAATCAGAAAGGACGCACATAGCCACCAATTAAGACTGCGCCGAGCGTAAGACAGATAATGAAGGAACTCGTGTGGCGCATATTCAAATCGACGCGCGGCCGCCATAGTGAAATTGTATGGAGGATTTGAAGTGCTTTTTTGATAAATATGTATCTTTATTGTCAACCAATAACTTAAATATTTGGGACGGACAAATTGTAATATAACTATTTATGTTTCGTTTAAGCTGTAAAATAGGATAGACTTCTACTGTTATAATCTAAAAATAACGTAACACGAGCTTACGTTTTTGCATTTTTCCTGCAAACTTACGTAATTTTGTAGGCGAAAATATTAATTATTTTAAGGTTTTTACAAGGAGTAATTGTAAACACATTCATTGTTATGGTAAATGTATATTTTATATTTGTATTAAACAAAAAGTGTTGATTTTATTCACTTAACTGTGACCGCCTGTTTTGGCACATTTCGCTCGGCGCAGTCTTAAGTCATTTTGCGTAAGTGACCGACGCGAAAACGTGCTCGGTTACTCATACCACCTCAGCTCCGCTCAAAAAGATAGTTGAGGATCGGTAAAACAGACACATGCGATACTAATATGACACTTATATTGTGAAACTGACGTTGCGTTGCGCTCGGCGCAGTCCGTCACTACACTAACTACACTAACACACGTATTACTATTACTTTCGTCTCAGAAGAAACACGGCGCGCAGCACTTCGTTTTGCTATTTAGGTGAACCATTAGATTCGGTGACTAAAAAATAAGTCACATTGCTGATTTACTTTTGGACTATTTGACTTTAGAATTTGTCACCTTAGCCAGAAAATTTGTCAAATTGGCTCGAAAGTAAGTAAGTGACGTGAAGACGTAGTGGCACAGCATGAGGTACCCCGAGGCCACGACCAGGTGTTGTTGGTGTATAGCCCTCAGGGTCTAATGCCAGGTGAAGACGCAGTGGCATAGCATGAGGTACCCCGAGGCCACGACCAGGTGCCCCAGCATGACTGGGAAGCCGATCTTAAAGAACTGCATAAACGTGAACCGGTATCCATGCTGTTCTGCAACACCTGCGCATACCACGTTGGCGCTCGCTCCTATCAAGGTACCATTACCTGGAAAACCACAAATGATAATAATATCAGAGCCTTGTATATTGAATGTTTCACTGCCAGGCATGGGTCTCTTCTCGGTATGATAAGGTTACGCCATAGTCCACTATGCTAGTCCAGCGCAGGTTGCTAGACTTAACATATCTTCAAGATCCTTATGCATAAGACTCCGATATGATGTTATGATGTTTTCCTTCACCATTAAATCGAGCGATAATTAACTATTTACATACATAGATTCACGCCTGTTTCCCAGAGGGGTAGGCAGAGACTACGGATTTCTATTTGCTACGATCCTGACACACTTCTCAATTAACTATTTAATACGCATATAACTTCGAAAATCAAAAGTGCGTGCCTTGGGATGAAATTTGGGCAGTTAGTAGTAGACTGTTAGACGGTGTATCATCAGTGATTACCTAATGCTTTCAATAGGTTATCACTGATGATACACCATCAAGAGAAAATAGTCTTAAGAGTCCCTGAGCAAAAAGAATATGGTATCCACAAATAGATGTGTCGAGTCTGAGTGGTCGTTGTTTAAATGTGTATTATGATTCCAGCGACATAGGACTTATTCCTAGTACGGGAGTGGTCGTTTTAAATATTATTTTCTTCATATTTAAGAGCTTTTTATCTTGTAGGTGGAGTTTACGCCATCTTTCTCGAGGTTTGACCGAGACTGTAATCTCCTTATAAGACATGCCCTTAGCCTTTTCGTTTATTTGGTCAGTGAATCTCCTTCTGGGTCTGCCTCTTCCTCTCTTTCCTTCCATTATGGTTTTTATAAAGAAGTCATGTCTTAAAAGCGACACAAACAAAATAAAAACAAGGCTGATCAGCAGTCGGATGCTGGAGTATAAAAATAGACTAAAAGGTACTTTACCTCCAAGACATGCTCCGAACGATAGCGCCCATATCAGAGGCATCATGGGTAAGTTCAGGTTTGGGTTGTTGCCCAGGGAAGTGACCACTCTCACCATCATCGTGGTCAGCGGTATGTTGTCCACGAATGCTGAAGTAATACCTGATACCTAGGTAAAAGAGGAAAGTCAAATTAAGAAACAGTTGAGAAAGCCATAGTATTGTCTTACGCCTACGCGAATGATTAATGTATAACACATTCAAATTATAATATTATACCTACTTTATACAAAATTTGTTTGAAAGACACTTTCATAACATAGCATAATTAAAAAACTGTAATAAAACCGGCCTTTAAATATTTATTACAGCGCCATCTATTTACGTCTTACTAAACTAGTGCTAGCGCTTTCTCGTATTCTTTTGAGAAACATCCCGATGATGGAAAATGGCGCTTCTAGAAAATTCCAGAAACACGTCTTTCAACACACACAACGGGACCAAGCGCATTGCCAAGGCAGTTTACAATCGTAAGCGGTCAAGTTCATCGGAGCGAACGGAAGCGAAAATACCACAAAATTTGAAGCAGTTAGAGTGGAAAAGTGCTTAAGTAGTATGTGTGGTGTTTTAAATTTAAAAAAAAAAACGTGTTTTCGTCGATAATATTGTTTAAATTCTTATTCCTGGAACCCAGCATGTATCACTATTTACACTTTTCCCGACTCCCCGTGGCTGCAACAGAATCCGTATAACGTAGTTTAATTTTAAAAAATGAGAAAGCCTACTCCGTGTCGTAAGAAAACTCAGATTTTATCAAACAGTTCGGTTGAATATCCTATCATCCCCGAATTTGATCCTCAGTGCTTTCCAAATGTGAAAATTTGAGAAAATTTACATGAGTAAACAGTTATTTCTGAAATAACTGTTTCCTATTTTATAATATCACTAAAGCTCGTCCATAGATAATAAACAAAAAATAACTAAGGAAAATCGATTGACAAATTGAGAAGAAAATGGCATGTTAATGTACATACATTAAACATAACATACCCATAACATCAGTAGTATGGCGACAGCCAACCGTGCGCTTTCATCCACTCGCAGAATTAAAGTCTCGGTCAAACCACCGATGTATTCTATCAGACCCAACTTCGATAACGCCTGGAAAAGAAATTTATTTATTAGACTCCTACGTTATCCATTGTATTATCTTGATTCTTATCTTATTTACGTTAATATTTGAAGTCTCACACCTATATTCCTGAATGAAGGCAGAGGTGTATTTCAACTACATTTCGCCAACTGTATTTTAGGTCCCACGTTGGTGAGCCTATTCGCCGCTTACCGGGCACAGTTTCAGATTCCATGCTGATATTGAAATTGTTTCAACAGCAGCATCTTTACATATTTTTCTCCAATATTTAGCCCAGTTGCAATGGCGATACGACCACTAAAACTACGATGCCAGCGTACAGTCAAAATTGAGTAATAGAGATCAAAATTTGAAAATTTAATATATTAGTAACATGCAATGCCAGGTATGGATTTATTAAAGCAAGTAATATGGCTGAGGTTATAGAGTAAGTCTTACCTCCATGAGCACGAAAAGCGCTGCGAAGAATAGAAGAGTAGACCACTCGATCCTGTGCAGCACCGGCTCCAGGTCATCACGGTCTGCCAGCGTCAGTAGCAGGAGTGCACCCAGCAGGGCCGTCCAGCCCAGAGACACGCGGTCTGCACAAACACAGTTACATGATTAAGCCAAAGAACTGTCCTATTTGCAAAGTCTGGGAAAAGATTTCGACCTTAAAACCAATAATTTTAAAGCGACTGAAGAATCGTATAATTAAAGAGCAGCGATAGTTCAGTGGGGAGACCAACAGACAGCAATGCAGAGGGTCTCGGGTTCGAACCCACGTCGCGCACTTCTGACTTTCGGAAGTTATATGACTTTTCGAAATTATGTGCGTATTGATTGACAATTATCGCCTGCTCCGTGCCTCGGAGAGCACGTTAAGCCGTCGGGCCCGGCTGCCATGAACATCTATGGCAGTCGTTATTGGGAGAGTATCGACACAAAAGATCCCACTGGGTCGAAGTGTCGCCGGTCTGCACTGACTGGCCGCCACATAAGATACACACATCGTATAATTATCGCGTGCCACTGTAGGCATCGTCAATCTGTTATTATAAATAATTGCTATGTAACATTTAATTGTGCAAATCCACACAATATCGTAGCTTTATAATCATAAGCAAATATTGAGTATGAACATGGGTTACACATGATCCAAGCAAAGACATTAAAATACTATCCATGGAGTCTGTGAAGAATCGTGATGTTATGTCCCTCAAACACAAAGGGAGGTTACTCCGACGAGGCGGAGAGCGGGCTTTTGACATTTATCATACTGCTGCTTTAGAGGCTACCATCAAATTTTATTAAATGCTTTGAGTATGTTCAGTAGTAGTTCATGGAGAAATGGTTGCAGCGCCTTACAGCTCTTATGATTTGTAAACAAAAACTTGGCGATTAAAAAGAGTGACCATGAGTTTCTTGGCCGTTCTTCTCACGAGCCCTACACCCTTGCTTTGCTGAACGTGGCAGTAAATGTAAATTAGCAGAAAAAAATTGTGTAACTTTGACATTCATAAGTGTTACCTTGTAACCTAATCTGAATTTTATTTTGAATTTTGAATTTTATCGTAACTTCTTCTGTGTAAAGTTACTACAGATCTATTAACCATACCCTGCCTTATCAAGTGTGCAGATATTGCTTTATGGGTATTTAAGGAAGAGGTATTGAGCTATATATGTACTTACTGAATTCAGGTATGGAGTGCAAGAAGAACACAACGACTACGAAGGTGATGGCGACAGTAGCTTTCACCAAAAGGACCTTGTCTCTTATTTTGTACTGTGAACAAATATAATACGAAACTATGATGACAAATGTAAAGAACAGAAGAAATTGTAGCAAGGCTTAATTTTGAAGAAATTGTGATTGTAAATAAATAATTCCCTAATAAAAAATTGTATCAATTTTCATTTAATTTGGCTTGAGGTTTTGCGCTTTTGGGTCTGGTGTTAAAATAGTTAGCCAAATAAAATATATAAAATTCAAGCTTCTAATTGACAAAAACTAGTATATTCAATGCGCCGTAAATTACACTTTGAAGAGTTACAGCTGCATAGTCAGTCGATATAGTAAGTTGAATCAAAACTATTGATGAGTCACACCAACACATTAAAATATTACTATAAAAGCTATGCATTTATGCGCGTAACTCGTGCAAATAATAATAGATTTTGTTTTATCGAAATCGTGCCAGGATTTTCAAAGTGTTGCCAGCGTTGCAAAGTTTCACCGCTTCATTGCGTTCCTTTGCCCGCTACTGCGATGACGTCACGCTGCATGTGGTTGTAAGCAAGCGCCGACTCGCAGCTCGCAGCGTGACGTCACACGTTAGCGTGGCCGCATAGTCGAATTTTGCCGCGGAGGCCGTAATTTAACGTAATATCTCAGTGATTTTTGAAGATAGGAAAAATATAAAACAGGTGTCTTTTTCCGGAGTTACCTCTTTTTTAGATATGTATGCTGATAACAAAAAACATTGGTGTGACTCATCTCATTACATGTCTAGGTTTTTAAAATGATTTTATGTTTTATGTTGAACTTTGATTTGAAAAACTAAACTAGTTATCGTTGCATATTATGTGATAATAATTTGAGTGATTACCTTTTATGAAAATCATCTGATATTACAGGAAAACTAAAATAAATGAATTTCTAGAATTTAAGTCCGCTGTAATGTTTCAAATTGCATTTCTAATTTTAAAGCTAATAAAAGCAAAATATAATAAACAAATCAAAATAGATACCAAGTAATATGAGATACTTACTTTGCCCTTCATATCAGCAAGCATGGTCTCGAAGCAATCCTTGGGGCACGCCCTGCGCCGCGACTCCGACACGAGCGCGTCGAGTCGCGCCGCGAGCCTGCGCGCCTGGCGCTCCAGTCGCCCGCGCACCACCAGCTCGTCGCGCGACACGCGCGGCAGCGACTCGGCCGCGCGACGCCAGATCGAGATCTGGTGACGGAGGTCTGGAAACAATAAGCCAATTCTTACCTTTATACATTTAAAAGCGCCGTTGTAATAAACCTATTTCGGGAACTAATATTCAGCCAACGAATTCTTAAGACTGCGCCGAGCGAAATGTGCCAAAATAGGCGGTCACAGTTAAGTGAATAAAATCAACAATTATTGTTTAATACAAATATAAAATATACATTTACCTTAACAATAAATGTGTTTACAATTACTCCATGTAAAAAACTTAAAATAATTAATATTTTCGCCCACAAAATTACGTAAATTTACACAAAAAATGCAAAAACGTAAGCACGTGTTACGTGATTTTAGATTATAACAGTAGAAATCTATCCTATTTTACAGCTTAAACAAAACATAAATAGTTATATTACAATCTGTCCGTCCCAAATATTTAAGTTATTGGTTGACAATAAAGATACATATTTATCAAAAAAGCACTTCAAATCCTGCATACAATTTTACTATGGCGGCCTCGCGCCGATTTGATTATTCGCTGTACGAGCTCTGTCATTATTTGTCTTACGCTCGGCTCAGTCTTAAATGACAAAATCTCATGGAACTACACTCGCGTGCAAGTAAATCGACTCAAGCCTCAAGTGCGCATAAAAAGTGATATAACTTAAAAATGCCTTATTATACCTCTATATAATGTTTTACATAATTAAAGCCTAGTAATTGAGCTTTAAAATGGTGTAAGTTGCATGAAAATCGATTCAGTAGTTTAGTAAAAAAGGTTAATGCCAATGATAATGTAAAAAATGTTGAAAATTCATACAATTTCACAGTATGGGGTTATTGTGTTTAAATGAAACAAAATGTGCGTAAGATAAAAAATTTATTCGTGTCAATATTTGGTATTTCCTCCTCTAGCTCTGATCACTGCTCTCATGCGATTCTTCATCGACCTTATCAACTTTTTAATGGATGATTGTGGTATTCGACCCCACTCTTCTACCAACGCAGTCTTGAGCTCATTGATGTTTGTCGGAGCTGGATTCCTCGCTCTAACTTTCCTTTTGAGCTCGTCCCATATGTGCTCAATGGGATTTAAATCGGGGCTGAGCGCTGGCCAATGCATAGTGTGAATTCCAACTTCGTTCAGGAAATCACGTGTGGCCCGAGCAGTGTGACATCGGGCATTGTCATGCATCAAGATTAAATTTTCCCCAATAAAGCCTTGATAAGGGACAACTTGATCCAGTAGAACATTTTCAATGTAACGATCACTGGTCAGACCTCCTCCCCGGCCTCCCCCAGGAACGAAAACAAGCTCCGTTTTGCCTTCTAAGGAAATTCCGGCCCACATCATGCAAGATCCGCCACCATATGCAACGGTTTCCACAAAGCAGCACTGTGAAAACCGTTCACCGGGACGACGGTATACCCGACCTCTCCTGTCGCTGCCATGGAGACACATCCTCGTCTCATCTGTGAACAGGACTGACTGCCATTGCTCTATGCTCCAATCCAAATGCTCTCGAGCAAAGTGAAGGCGTGCTTGACGATGACCTGTGGTCAACTTCGGGCCTGTAGCGGGTCTTTTCGGAGTAAGGTTAGCTTCTTTCAACCTTCTTCTAACTGTCCACTGACTGACAGTCACCCCGCGAACTTGACGTAGCTCCTGCTGCACATCTACGCCGGTAAGGTGTCGATTTCGAAGAGAGGTCGAGACCAAAAACCGGTCGTCACGCTCCGAGGTGCACCGGCGTCGGCTGGTATTAGGCCTCCGAGTGAAGGCTCCAGTCTCTTGAAACCTTCTGTATACTCTCGAGACAGCGGACTGACTCATATTCAAACGACGAGCGACTTCTCGCTGGTTCAACCCTTCTTGCAATAGGGCAACGACTTGAGCGGCTTCTTCAGGTTTTGTATCCATAATTTTCTTCAAATGACGGCTTTAATTTGCAGAGATGTGTTCAGGTCAACGTCTAATGAGCGACTGATAAGAAAAAACGATTACAGAGGGTTTTTATAGGGGGTTGTGTCGCGCAAGTTGTGTATAGAGCGCAGAGCAGTTTACGGGAGGTTGCGTTCAGTTGCATTCTAAGTACAAGTGTTTATTTAAATTACTGATATTATGCTACCATTTGAAAGCCTAATTACTAGGCTTTAATTATGTAAAACATTATATAGAGGTAAAATAAGTAATGTTTTAGTTATATCACTTTTTATGCGCACTTGAGACTTGAGTCGATTTACTTGCACGCGAGTGTAGTTGCTTGTTGCATACAGGATTTAAAAGATCTATATTACTTATAAGTTAATTTAGAAATGTAGAGATATTTCGTGAATTTTTGTGTTTGTATCTTACTTCTTATTTCGATTGTTATTGAAAATAAAAACTATAAATGTTTAACCGCATTTAGTCTTGGACTGCCTTTAATTTGTCACAAAGTGGTAGTGCATGCGCGATTTTTACATTAAGATTAAATAATACTACTAAACCCTAATTATTTCATTTTATCTTCATTATTATTAAGTAGTTCTTCTTCTCTCTTAGCCTTTATCATTCCCAAGTCACTTGGGGTCGGCTTTTCTGGTCTAACCGGATTTGACTGGATATCAGTTTTTACACGGAACGGCTGCCACCTGACCTCCGCAACCCGAAGGCTAACGATACCCTAAGGCTAGACCAGTGTCAGGATATTAGAGGGTACTGTCTTTCCCAATAACGACTGCCATAGATGTTCATGGCAGCCGGCACCAACGGCTTAACGTGCTCTCCGAGGCACGGAGCAGGCGATAATTGTCAATCAATACGCACATAATTTCGAAAAGTCATATAACTTCTGAAAGTCAGAGGTACGCGACGTGGGTTCGAACCCGAGACCCTCTGCATTGCAGTCTGTTGGTCTCCCCACTGAGCTATCGCTGCTTAGTAGTAGTTATTGTTTAATATTTTAGTTATTTATAGTCAGTAATATATGTTATAAGGCTGCAATACCTTGTTCATGTAAGTTGTAATATACTAAAATTATATATAATTGACGATTTCAAAGAGTGGTACTTATAAGAGTGGTAACTTGTTAATCTCATAAACCTATACATTTTCACGTTCATTAGTGTAATTTTGTGACCTAAATGAATAAATGATTTTTGACTTGACTTTATTAAAAACAATGTTCAGAGTTACAGGGCCAATAACAAAATTAAGATCTGGTATCTTATTTACAATAGGTATTGCTTATTTTCAAAATGTTAACTGTGTATATTGTTCAGAGTACGTCCCAGAATAGTACCCTGAGATATCCATAAAGTCAATTGGAATATTATTATTAATAGTACCCATACTAAATTTCGACGAAAATATATCTTTCTGACAACGTTTTGCTACACCACTCTAAGTTTAAATCTAGTAATTTAACTAATGTCGTATAATGTAATTAAAATTGTATGAAAGGCCTTGATCAAATCAAGTTTGTCTTAATTTGACTATAGCCTTAGATACACTTTCAAATGAAAGCTGATCTTTGTCAATACTAAAGTAAACAGTGACATCTACGCTTAAGGAAGGCAAATATTTGCTGCAATTTTTGTTTTATTTCTAGCTATTTTTAATACGATGAAGTCATGCCAAGATGAAGTGGCAGTGGGCAGGGCACATAGCACGCAGAACCGATGGCCGTTGGGGCGGAAAGGTTCTACAGTGGTGGCCACGCACCGGAACACGCAGCAGGGGTAGGCCCCCACAAGGTGGACCGACGACCTGGTAAGGGTCGCAGGAAGCGGTTGGATGCGGGTGGCCCAAGACCGGTCTGTGTGGAAAACCTTGGGGGAAGCCTATGTCCAGCAGTGGACGTCTTTCGGCTGAGATGATGATGATGATGATTTTTAATATGTGTTAATATCTTGTTACGATTTCACCCGAGTGCTTAGTCTCGTTATAAAGGTATAAACAGTTTCTTAATTATCACAAATTTGCCATAATGGTTCTAAAAGCCGAGTGAATTTCACTAAGGCTTTTCATTTTATCTAGATGGCAAACAAGCATACCTACGATAGTTATAAGTGATGCTTCTATTACTTGCATATGTTATTGCAATAGCGATATTGGTACAGCTTGATTGGAGAAAAGGTACATCTAGTAATAACTTAACAAGGCTACTATTTTAATAGGCCGTAGATGAAAACTTATTAAACTAGATCTTAGACTTTGATCTTTTGGCACTCTGTCGTTCTATCTATATTTTCCTTATTGTCTTGCCTTGTTTAGTTTTACGTTTATTTTTTATACCTTTAAGGTGGCAAACAGTCATACGGCCCACCTGATGGTAAGTGGTCACCGTAGCCTATAGACGCCGGCAACACCAGAGGCATCACTTGCGCGTTGCCGGCCCTTTAGGAATAAAAGGAAGTGGGAAGGAGAAGGAGCGGGATGGGGAAAGAGGGTGATTGGGTCTCTGGCCCTCTCACTCACCGAACGAAACACAACAGTAGGAATACTGGTATTTCACGTCGATATTCTGTGAGAGGGTAGTCCTTCCCCGGTCGAGTCGGCCCATTCATGCTGAAATCAGCGAGGCTCTACTACACTAAATACGTAATTTACGTTTACTTTAACTCTCTATATTGCTATTGGGTTGTCTTGAATGCAATCAAATTAACTCTTTTCTCGGCATGATCATTCAGCCAGGTCAGTGGATTCTTCCTTTGCATTAGAGTGACATCACACCGCGTTCCTTCTACCTTATGTACCTCTTCTCCATTTGGCTCTCTTGGTTTTGAGTAGAAATTTACTGAGCCCTATCACTTCTAAAATGTTATTTGATATAAACACACAACTTACCCAATAGTTCTCTAGGCTCGCTCGTCCTAAGCTTGTCCGCGTCTCTGAATATGAACCTCAGCTGAAAGTATGTCTGCACACAAACCAGCAGGATACCGAACGACATGTGTAACGTGAAATTGGTGAAGTTGATACCCTGGAGGAGATAGCATAAAATAAATAAACATTAGTAACTAGTAATCATTCGAAATAGTTATCAATATTCGCTTTCGATTATAAATTGTGATTTCAAGTGGCGCAGCTATGGTGTTTGCAACTGCCGTGCTCGAGGCCTTGGGTTCTAAGTAAGTTCTTAGTTCCAAGATCTGGCAAAATGTTATTTTACTGCCAGAAAATTCTCAGCAGCATGCAGCAGCACAAAATCTAACAACCTTGTAAATGGCAATAGACTCTGCCTTTACAACGTAGGCCCTTAAACATAGTTGGCGAAAATTGGGTGTAATACACACTATACTTGTATGTTTGTAATCATATTAATAGCTCGCACGCCTTTGGTGTTGATGATTATGTAATTACTTTCAAATAATAAGTACACAATTGAATCGACTGAATTGCCGGTACAAAGAAACTATAAAAGATCGTCAATTAGATTTAAATACAAAGAAGAAAAGAATTTTCGAATCACGTTTCGAATATTCAGTACTGAATCGATTCGAATAGAATAATAAATAGATACTAACTTACCAGTATTAGATAAAGTTGATAAAAATCTACTTACAGCCTGAATAACAGCTTTATTTGAAGCTATGATGACATTAGGCGGGTCTCCGACAGGTGTGACGGTGCCTCCAATATTGCTGTACAGGATCATCGACATCAGGACGGGTATTGGGTCCAAGTCCATCACTTCACATAGCCTGGTGATAAAGAGAAAATAGTTGTAGACATATTTATATAATTTGGACGCGCATCTTGTAGTTTCTCTCTCTAGTACTTCATATAAGCTATGTGCGCTTTTTGATAAGTAAATCCATTCATTCGAAATATTAATAAATATGAACGAACTAGTTTTTGCTGGATCTTCGCTTGTGTTAATGTAGATATTGTCAATAAACTTCAGAATTTTTCTGGATGAAAGATATTTCATCCAGAAAAATTCTACAGAAGATGACACAAAAATGTACAGAAGATGACATAGGGTACTTTTTATGTCATTTTCTGTACCCTTGGCAACGTGTATGCAAAAGTAACACTTATGAACCGCCAAGTTACACTTATTTATGTGCCATGGTCAGCAATGCAAGTGCGTAAAATCTATGAGAATAACAGACAAGAAACTCACGACCACTCTTTCTAATCGCCAACTTTACAAATTATTTATTTTACATAGCAGATTTATAAAGAGCTTTAGCCATTACACCACTTACCACTCATAAAAATTTCACATAGGCAATCCTAACTTGCTAACTAATGCGAATGTGAGTTTGTTTGTTACGCTTTCACGCCTTACCTACTCGACCGATCATTATAAAATTACGCCTACACGTTGTCAGGTATAGTGAAAAGGACATACGGTACCTTTCATTCAGAAAAAAGTACTGTTCCCAAGGGGTAGAAATTTATTTACAACATCTTTTTTTTTTTTTTTTTTTTTTTTTTTTTTTTTTTTTCTGGTCTACCATTCAAGCTCTGTTCTTGCCTACTTTCCAACAAAATCTTAAGACTATACTTATTTATATTAATTACCTTATAGTAACCGGAGTCATTAGTAAGACAGTGGTGACATTGTCTAAGAAGGTGGATATGATCGCCGTGATTGCGCTGAGCAGAGTGATGAGTGGCCAAATCTTTCCTTTTGTTACCTGGAAACAAAAAATAATACATGTATGTTTTACGTATACATTTCCCAGACTTTGAGGTCTGTGAACAGTTTGAAGTCTTCTTCTCTCTTAGCCTTTATTATTCCCAAGTCACTTGGCGTCGGCTTTTCTGGTCTAACCGGATTTGACTGGATATCAGTTTTTACACGGAGCGGCTGCCACCTGACCTCCGCAACCCGAAGGCTAACGATACCCTAAGGCTAGACCAGTGTCAGGATATTAGAGGGTACTGACTTTCCCGATAACGACTGCCATAGATGTTTATGGCAGCCGGGACCAACGACTTAACGTGCTCTCCGAGGCACGGAGCAGGCGATAATTGTCAATCAATACGCACATAATTTCGAAAAGTCATATAACTTCCGAAAGTCAGAGGTGCGCGACGTGGGTTCGAATCCGAGACCCTCTGCATTGCAGTCTGTTGGTCTCCCCACTGAGCTATCGCTGCTCTCTGTGTGAACAGTTTGAAGTACCACGTAATAAAGAGATTATAATTCGGTTTTCCGGGCATTATCGCGATTTGTACACATAAGTAATATATTGCTAGCTAACGGGTCTTACTCGCGATAAAGTATTTAAAAGGTAATGTAAGTCGGAAGAAACGTCGGGTAATCAATAGGTATTTATTACCTTTTCAATACTTTATCGCGAGTAAGACCCTAGCATTATATTAAGTACACGGGCATTGTTCTAGAATACAGAATTAACAGAAAATACAATTGCTACTGTGCTGAGGGCTGTGGGATCAATCCACACGGAACATAAAATTCTGCCAACCAAAAACACATATTCCGAGACTAATGTTCTTTGTGCCCATTATTTGAATATTTGCAAAGTCCCCCGCGACAAACAATTTATTTACGACAAAGAGATGTCTTTTAAAAACAACCCAATAAGACATTGCCCATTCAAGGATCGAACACAAGATTATTACCACTGAATCACCGAGACAGTATCTACTGTGTGTGTAGACAAGATAGTGACACGTGGCTTGTAAGAATACTCATAAACAGAGATAAGATGTATTACGTTGAATATTTGTATTAATATACAACGAAATCGTGTGTTACGGACAGACGGATTGACTGCAAGGTTGATATTCTTTGTCCTTATGATGGACACATAGACATATTTATCATCACAATCTAAATAACAGGAAGTAAACATATTGTAGACATGTTTTTCTATAAAAACATACCTTCTTTTTCACCTATTGACTCACAACACAACAGCGGCTAGAAAAAGTAGGGTTTCAATTGCGTCTGGCATTAAAAAAATTTACAGGTTTTAATGACAACTGCCGTACCAGAAATAAATTCTGTGTCGCGGGATCCTATCTACAGACACCTAGACAAAGAACGGCCAAACTCGGAGTAACTGTGATCATAATTTTTTTTGCCCGTGGGGGATCGAACCCGCACACGCCGCAGTTGTGAGACGACTGCTTAAATCAATACGCCATCTGTACAGTCAGTCAGTCAGTAAGTAATATTTATTGGTTGCCAAATGGTTCAAATTGGACGGTAATCCATGCTTTCACTCCATACTAGGTGTTATTTCAAAGTAATGAAGAACATTACAAACATTCAAACAACAGTGTGTCCGTTGTTGAACAACACCCTGACCACCACCAAGTTGTTTGAAACAACTCGCTAGCCATAATTCCTTGACAAACATGCAAATAACGGACACAAAAATCACCAAGACTCGGAACAACTATTTATGGAACAGACAAATATTTGCTCCGCATGGGGGATCTAATTAACAAACCCTCAGCACAGTAGCAGGGACAATGCGACCACGTAAACCACTACGCGTTTTACAAAATTATCTTACCTCAAAAGTGAAGACAGCCAGAAAATCGAACAGTCCAGTCTCCGCCATGATGGCGACCAGAAGCATCATGCTAAAGAGTAGCAGCAAGGTCTCCACATCCAGCCAAGAGACCAGCTCTTCCAGTGAGGGTCTCTCACCAACTAGAGCTAGCGCTGCTAATGATGCGGTGGATACCAGAATAGCTGCCATCGTCCTATTGATGAGCTGAAAATAAAGAATTTTGAGCTTTGTTATAGTATTCTCATGATAGTGAGATATGTTTGCGTTCACGTAGACTGGCAATCGCGAAGTAATTTCTCAAAAACTACCGCACGGATTTTCATGTTTTCACCAATAGACGGAGAGATTCATGAGGAAGGTTTAGGTGTATAATTTGTTAAGGTTTTGTACTATTCATGCGAAGCCGGGGCGGGTCGTAATTGTTTTTAAAATTGTTAATATTTGACATTTACTAGTGTTACTTTGTGATCTAAATGAATAAAATATTTTTGACTTTGGCTGCTTGCTATCAAATTATAAACAGATCTGAAGTCATTATACAGATGTAGCTAGCCAAATATGTATAATAATTTTCTGGCTAGCCCCTCAGCGAGAAAGCAGGAGTTGGTATTCTGTAAATCTGGAAAATACCAGTAATCTTTGATATCCAGCTATAACTGGAACGTCATATGACATATTATTGTAATTACACACCGATTAACTAAGTTGATGACATTAGATCTAAGGGGCAGAGTGGACTAGTATGTATGTATCTTATGTGGGGGCCAGTCAGTGCAGACCGGCGACACTTCGACCCAGTGAGATCTTTTGTGTCGAAACTCTCCCAATAACGACTGCCATAGATGTTCATGGCAGCCGGGACCGACAGCTTAACGTGCTCTCCGAGGCACGGAGCAGGCGATAATTGTCAATCAATACGCACATAATTTCGAAAAGTCATATAACTTCCGAAAGTCAGAGGTGCGCGACGTGGGTTCGAATCCGAGACCCTCTGCATTGCAGTCTGTTGGTCTCCCCACTGAGCTATCGCTGCTTTAACTTTTTGCTTTTGAGTGGACTAGTAACTTATCGTTTCCTAAAGCATCACGCACACGAGTCGACTATAGTTACGTGTTGGTTGTGGAAGATCTTTTTGTGAAAATAACGAGTATAATACACACGTATACGTAGATTCACGGCTGTATATCTTCAGGAAGGTCGGCACATGTGTTTTACATACATTTTATTAGCAATATTTTTGGTACTCTAAACAGGAAAATTAATAAATAACTTGAATGCCTTGTTAGTTTTGTGGCCGACGAGTCATATTTAGGTACATGATTTTATAAAACACCAAAATTAACTACAGAATCACAATGAAAACTTAATGTAAATATTGCAATAATATGATGCCGAAACTGTGTGCTTGTCACCAACGCGCGCGTCTCCACTGCGCAAGACTTGACTCCCAACACGAATGACTTGACAAGACAGCGAGGCTAAAGAGAAATGTGATCTGCGGGTCTACCGTGAAAATGTTTTTACGCAATGACGTGCCGAAACGAATTACGAACGAAATAATAAGCATATACCTACCATGAAAACACTTCGGATTTTTTAGGACGTACAAATGTCATACGACGATATTCGCGACGAATGTCGGCGCGAATGATGTTTCATGGTAAGAATAAGCACGAACGCGTTTCACGGTAGACCCCCTGTTTCTTTGATTCTTCAATCAATGAATATATTTTATTGGGTAACTATCGATCCGCCCCGGCTTTGCACGGGTATATAAATGATACACCGAAACCTTCCTCACGAATCACTCTGTCTACTGGTGAAAACCACATGCAAATTCGTTTAGTAGTTTTTGACTTTCAGACACGGCAGAGGACTTTGTTTTATAATATGTAGTGATTAAGTCAATTATTATAGTCCCACTTGTTATACCTATTGGGAACGAGAAATGATTACTCAAGACCCTCCTTCAATATAACCCTCATTTAACTAGTAAAGCCGTATAGGTGCACAATGCACATCATAAGAACTTATTCAAAATCTCCTTATGACAGGCTGCCATCCCACCATTATAGACGACCACTGCCTGGGATGGAGATGGTCATGTTCCGGCGGGTCCATCGTCGAACGACAGACGTGTAGTTAACGTAGAATGTCATAGTGTATAGTAATAAGATCGTATCAAACATTACAATGTCATTTCTTTTTAAAATAAAATAATGCAGGTCGGACTTAAGTTTTGGGTATTTCTATTCAGAAATTCTTAGTAGCAGGCCGGCGTTAGTTAATATCTCTTCATGCATATCGGATTAGTGTTCAATCTGTCCATAAGATTGAGGGAATAGAGAGTGTACGTGTGTTTGCCAAGAAACTTGTGTAGATACTACTAATAATATTTATCTTCTGCAGTCTACATCAAGATTGGCGGCCATTCTTAAAACTGACCATCGTAACCAAAATCGTCTGGAGGACATCATTTTTGTATAAATATTGTACGTTGCTTTAACTAAAGTTATAACAGATAGTTAGTAAAGATAAAACAAATTTTAGCACGCACGGTTACAATGTTTCTCTATAAGATTAGTCCACATGCCTGTACTGACTGTTGTAAATGAAAATAAACAAATCTTAATGAGCTCATAAAGATAAATAATAACTACGATATGGAAAAATATTACGTACCTACTTAGTTATAACTAACATTTGTATACACTTGTTATTTATGTTCTAAGTGGAAGAGGTCCATTCCGAAGAGCAAGCATATGACGATACGAGTAAACCAATCAGCTCAGAGAACTACCAGTCTCTTACTGACAACCAGAGTAAAAGTTGCGACAGTTACTGGGTTTTGTCTGGTGAGGAGTACCTGGTCAAATATCCACATCTATTATTTCGCACTCTTAATAAAACAACGATTTATCTCGAAATTTAGAAATTAGGCAATTTGAACTCTAATAGTATTTATGTAAGAGTTCAAATTGCCTAATTGCCGAGTGCGATTTGTTTCCTTTCATCCTATCTCTGATTCCTTTTTATAAGTTCGACAACGCGCGTGTGTTGTCTTCGGTATTGCAAGCATTCATAGGCTACAATAAGCGCTTATCGTTGGGCAGGTCGCAAATTGTTTACCATTTTTCTTGTATAAAATAGTAAGTACCAATGACACGAAATTATCATTGTTCCAAACTAATACAGACGTATTTTCACCTAACCTCCATTTTACAAAAGATTGGCGACAAATAATAATATACAGGAAATAATCTTGTGTCTGTGTGATTCTGCAGTGAGTAAGGCCTCCAAAACTTCGCAAGCAGCTGCTACACTGTCACCAAAAGATCTCTGATTCCTATCCCTTGCGTTACCATCATTTTGACTCAAGTTTTGCAAGATTGGCAACGAACGAGTGAAATATCTATCCAGCGTCTGTAGGCTAGCCGTTTAGCGTTACATTAGTCAAATGATAGTTTGTCAACTTATATGTGTTATTCAACTCAAAAAGCCGCTCCGGTGTGGCCTCGTGCCATAGGTGTTATACCTCTAATACAAAGTGCACCAAATACTTTGGCTACTTGTTTAAGATCTAATCAACTCTACAATAAAACTATATTATCTGACAAGACATAACTTTATTATTTTTTAATAACAGAAAAACAAAAAGTAAATGGTTTTTATTTGAAATAAAATTTTAACCGGTCGTATACCGCCGGCTCGCATACCAGCCGGCAGATTTGTACCCGTCGTAGGCCGGTGGCTCGCATGCGAGCCACCAAATTGGTTTTACGTTAGCTTAAGCTAAAGCGAAGGCGGCGCGCGGCGTTTTGGCGCCAATTTGGTGGCTCGCATGCGAGCCACCAAATTGGTTTTACGTTAGCTTAAGCTAAAGCGAAGGCGGCGCGCGGCGTTTTGGCGCCAATTTGGTGGCTCGCATGCGAGCCACCGGCCTACGACGGGTACAAATCTGCCGGCTGGTATGCGAGCCGGCGGTATACGACCGGTTAATTGTTCTTATAACTAAGAAATTACACTCATTTAAAAAACAAATACCAATTCACCTACTAATAATGAAAAATATATTTTTCGTTATTATTGACAAGAGGAACCGACCACAACGTTTTCCAGTTATTATTATTGTAACGTTCGACTGTTTTGAAAAATGGCTACCAAACTCTCGTTCTTTAATTTGCAGTTTATCTACCACTAATTCCTACCACTTGCTAACTTTTGCAATAAAGTGCGATTGATATTGAGCGTCTTGTGTCGAGGCTCGTTGTTTGATCGGAATCGTCCTTAACGCAGTCATTCTGAGAGTATTGTAGAACAGCGATTTTGATCAAGTTGGCTGGTTAGTGATCGACATTCATTCAAGTTGTTCCGTGCTTGATGAACACCCGTGTTTACGTACATTACGATTTTACACTTCGTATTAAACCGGTCAGCTGGACTATGTTAATTTGTAGTTATATATTCAAAGACAGACAGTATTTCCTGTCACCTCGGCCGGATTGCTCGTACATACACACTCAAACTACTGCAATCGGGCAAAACCGATATTACGCGATAGCACGGCGTATTTTAAAGTTAATTGTATTACGTAAAAATTAAATAGAGGCATTCGTATGTAGTAAATTGAGTCATACGTGATGTATAATTACTAAGATATTTATTCACTGACACATATAAAACCCCTTAATAAAACAAAGACTTATCTCAGTATTTTGGATTAAACAAATTTGAACTCTATTGCAAAAATTTAACACAAATATAATATTAGAATTTAACATATACAATTAGAGTTCAAATTGCCTTACTTTCAAATTTCGAGTTAAGTCGCTGTTTTATTAAGAGTGCGATAAGTTTGTTAGCAAGACGGTATCCGTAAATTCTTAAGTCAATATACTACTATATTGACAAAAAAGCACATAACCTGATAGCAAACTGTAGCTTGCAACCTCAGGGATAGCTGACACTCACATCAACATCATCTTCTGTGATGATCTTGTGAAGAAGATGATTTGCTGCGCAAGGGACAAATACTGGTATCCCGCCCCATATATTTGTCTGCTTAATTTCTTGACTATCCAGTGAACACACAGGTGCTTATAAATACTCAGGCGTTGAGTATCAGCCAAATGCATGGATGAGTATAAGGAACGCGCTACTGTAATGATATTTTTGCCAACAGTCAACGGGTTAAGATGTTGTGGAAACCTTAATCACTGGTAACAACACGAGGTTATTTGGTGGTTATCTTTTGTAGAATGCTGGTTGTTTGAAGCCTGTCTTCTGCAGGTTTTCTCAAGATTTCATGCCTTATCTATATTAAAATCCATGCCGTAGCACGGTTTATTCAGGAATGCCACACTCGCTTTGAGAAATAGAATAGAATTGAAGTTTGAACAAACTGTGCTCTGGCATTGTTTGTGAATTCATCTGTGATTTGCTTTAAAGAAATCATTGATGTTGTCAATTGAAGGGAGAGTGGTTGGTTCCTCCTTTCAACTATTATTTGTCTTGTCATATTTATAAAATAGTTTTAGTAGTTAACATTTGTTAGCTTCTACTTGGAGTATGCCTCTCCAAGCTAAAGCTAGCCAAAAATTAAATGCATCCAAAATACCTTCCTCCGAAGCTTTTATAACATGAGTAACAGAAAGATATTGTCATAATTATAAGTCGTATTGTCAACAACTATGGTTCTACGCCCTTGCTTTGCTGAACATGACAACATGTAAATGTGACTGTAAATTCATATTAAAGTTTAGTAAGTGTAACCTTGACGTTCATAAGTGTTATTTTGTGACCTAAAGTAATAAAGATGTTTTGATTTTGATATGCCCGTAGGCCCCAGGCTTGCGCCTTATCATGTAGGACCCAAAACTGGCGAAATTCCGGTGAAATACACCTAACCCTATATCATGGCAGATATAATATTAGGTATAGGCGTGAGACTACGTATGTATATAGTCATGACCATGACTTTCTGTTACACACCATTTAATTACGATACAAATATATATATAAAACTATATAGTAGTTTGTTTGGCAGGAATCAAGTTGGTAGTGCTTACGGAGTAATAGTCAGATATGATCTGATATATGGATACCCGAGGAGTGGTTATTACCTGCGATCAAATTAAAACATTATATTGATTAATAGGGATACATGTATATAGTAGCGGTAGCCTGGTGGGAGACCGTTGGACTACTACGCAGAGGTTACAACTTCGATTCTAAGACACGCACCTCCGACTTTTCGAAGTTATGTGCTTACTAAAAAGTTAACTATCGCTTTCACGGTAAAGGAAAACACTGTTCGAAAAACTGTGTGTCAGAGTGTTCTTCGTAATGGTCTCGAAGATATTTGAAATCTGGTAATCCGCACTCGGTCAGCGTGGTGGACTACAGTCTTACTCTTCTCACATGAGAATAGGACCATATCCAGCGGTGGGAAAATTTATATACACGGCTAATATTATTATTATTTACACCCTACCGCGCAATGGGCAATGAAAAATGAAATGGCAATCTTAACGTGTGCCTGACTCTCAGGCTATAAAACGAAAGGTCCATCTTTATCCGTTGTCGTCCGCGGGTAAAGTCGCCGGTTAAGGTCCATGAAGGACAGCCACGTTTTATTTTCTAGGCCTACGTCCGCCGGGCTCGGCTTGGCTCCATTGGAGTTCTGTCTTTATCGTGTTTGCTGTCTTAAATCCTGTGCACTAAGCACAGGATTCTACATCTTTACTTATGTTGTTGGAGAAAAGTTTTTTTGTTTGTAATGACTAACTTAAAAATACATGACCGATTTAATCCAGAAGTGACATTGGTAATATAACATCACGCTAAGAGCCACGGGAGCGGTGTAGTGATCTTAACCGCGGGTGAAGCTGTGGGTAACAGCTAGTGCTTTATAATACCGGTGAAATTATCCGGTCCGCTGCTGTTCGTCGTCTAAGGAACGCCTTAGATAAGTATTTTATGATCGGTTATGAATCGAAAGTCCATCGTTTTTGCATAATCTGCAGTGAATTACTTGGAACACAATGAGTCATGTTATTAAATATTAAAGATGAGCACGGGTGGCCTAGCGGTTAAAATTTAAAAGGTCGCCATTGCTTAAGCACCGCTTGTGGTGGATTTGATGACTGAGCCGTGCACAGAACAATATTCTTGTGCCAAGTTTGGGTGTTCTTTGTGACCATTGCTTCTATGTTTGTAAAGTAACTAAAACCGCGGGGCTAAGTGCTAGTTTATCTTTAAATAAGTTAAGTATTAAGAGACACAAGATAACATAGATTTAGCAATAATCCAGAAACGATGTATTTGGAGTAAAATTATTGGGAGAGCTAAAGAAGATAAATAATAAATTCCCATCTATATTAATATTATAAAGAGGAAATAATAAATTTTTTATTTGTTGGTTTTTTTGTAAGGGTTTAACTCAAAAACAACGTAAACGATTTAAAAATATTGTATATTGTACACCATTAAAAAGCTATATTATCATTTATCACCGAGTAACACAGGCCATATTTAAAAATACTGTTGCTAGCATAACCTAACTTACTTTTACGCGAGCGAAACCGCGCGCAAAAGCTAGTATATAATAATAATGGAAGGAGCATGTAGATCACATTTCTTTAGCAATGGTTTGAAATTTCACGAAATAAGAACGAACCTATTGCCATTCACCGGGTATGAAAGCCAGACTGTGCTACTAGGTACAAACATTTTCTTTTGGCCGATAGTGGGATCAAATCTGAGACCTATTACGCAGCATTCACTATAGCCTAAAGCGCAATACACACCAAAGTCGCCGATCCGCCAACAGCCCGCCGACACAATCCGGCAGCCTATATGAAAAGAATCATGTCGGCAACATGCGCCCGCGCGTGTTGCCCGCTGACATGCTGGTGGCATGTCGGCGGCCTACGTACGCAAGCGCTCAGTTGCCCCGCATCATTCAAGTAATAGTGACGTGCTAGTATTTAAACTGGGTCTAATTCAACAGCTTCGTTGCCTTTGGAGAGATCCAGCAATAATAACTCCACAAGCTGCTATCAACAGATCATTGGCATCGTCCATGTTTTATAATTTATTGACTGAATTATCCTTGAGATACAGCACACAAATTATATGACACAACCTTTTTCGACACGCGGCAATCACTAACTGTTAAATAAATTCCTCATGACGAGCTGCCGACATGCCGCCGACAAAGATTTCCGACTTGCAACGAGTGAAGCCGCCAACTAGCCCGCTGACAAAAAAGTTGGCGACATAGGTCGGCGGGTCGGTGACTTTGGTGTGTATTGCGCTTAAAGCCTTCTTAATTGCGATAGAAATTTAACATAATTTGTATGAACTTTATGTAGGCAAATGTCAATCTCTAGAACGGAAAATTACAGATAGATAATTTATTGGGATACGTGTGGAAATATACCTACTCTATGTATAATAAATAGAATGACAAACAGAAAATAGTCATCATAATTCCATTATTATACCTATAATTGTTATAATTATTGTTTTTATTTATTTATTTATTGACCATACAACTTACGTCTATCTTTACAGCCAAGCCTAATGCGATAGAGTAGCTGAACTTAGACTATCTTATAGCTATATCTATACTATACATACATGTGATTAAGTTTTCTTTTAAGATTATAATTTATACATTGCTGAAACGCTCAATCATTATAAAAATACTTGATAATATAATATTTTCTTCTTTTTGATCCTTCACGTAAAGAGACTTCTAAGTTGAAATTTAAAGGTACGTGTAAAATATCTTCTATATATATAAAAATCAATTGCTGTTCGTTTGTCTCGCTAAAACTCGAGAACGGCTGGGCCGATTTAGCTGATTTTGGTTTTGAAATGTTTGTCGTAGTCCAGGCAAGATTTAAACGGTGAGAAAATATAGAAAATTCGTTAGGATAGGTGATACGAAGTACCTACACGGGTCATCTAGTAATTAATAATAATAATATCAGCCCTGTATTAAAGTATCCCACTGCTGGGCACGGGCTTCTTCTCATTATGATAAGGGTGAAGTCATAGTCCTACATGCTGGCCCAGTGCAGGTTGGCAGACTTCACATATCTTCGAGAACATTTGGGACCTCTTAGATATGTAGGTTTTCTCGCAATGTTTTCCTTCACCGTAAAAGCGAGCGATAATTAACTATTTAATACGCACATAACTTTGGATAGTCAGTGATGCGCGCCTCGGGATCGAACTTGAGACCTCTGCGTGGCGGTCCAACGGTCTACCACTAGGCTATCGTATCTGCTATGTATATTTTTTTTATATTTATGATTCTATTCGTAACCATTATAATGAATTATATTAAATAATTTACTCTTATAATTATTATTAATTCTAATTGATTTCATAATTGTTTTGGGATGCATAAAATAAACCGTGATAACATCCGACATTTGACTTTAATTATTATTTTTATCAACATATTATTGTCATTAAAAATATTTTGTCCCATGTTGGATATTATGGAACTAAAACACTCGACATGGCGGCAGTGGCTAAGTGACCACTATGTCTCCTGTCCAGTAACCTAGTATGGATTATCTTGGTCTTTTTTAGGAAATAACAACCTCATTATAAAATCATTTAGAAACTACTTTCAAACTATATTCGTTCTCTATTATACAGAGATCACAAAATAAAAATGGCAAAACGTACAGATTCTTGAAAATTTAATTGAAAAGAACAAATCCTGCACCAGGAATAAATTCTATATCGCGGCGTACTTTACAAACATTCAAACTATGGACACAAAACGCACAAAGTAACAATCGAACTCACAACGTTCGGTACTTGCCACTGGCGATCACTTCAACCATTACGCCATCTATGCAGTCAGGTCTCTATGAATTGTCTCAACCTACCAGAGATGCTCGCTATATTTAAAACGAGCAAGCGTAGTCTTTAGCAACCAGAAATGGTCTTTTCGTATTGTCTCTGCTGCCAATACGCTGTACTAGTATATATGGAACTCACCTCAAATATAATCAGTGTATACAACGCACACAGCAGTATACACGAATATATCACTCCTGAGGTCACGTTGATAGGATCCAGGGTATATCCGAAGGTGAACGGTGTCGTGGTGTTGGCAGAACTGCTCATTCTAATGGCATACGTGGTTCTATTGGAGGGACTTCGAAGGAATGTCGTCTTGTTTGGTGCTAAGTGGAGGACTGAGGATCGCGGCTCTCCTTCTGTGAAGTCAATTTTGTCTTCAGAGTCCAGGATTACGATCCAAGGCTCCGATTGCTGTGAAGAAAGAGGAAATAAATAATGATAATATTTATTACTGGCCATCCCTCGGAACAGAATTTTTCTGAATGAAATTATGAATGATTTCCATATTTCTTTCTGTACTCCTGACAGTGTGTTTGCAAAATTTGATAATGATTGATCGAGTAGTTAGCGCGTGAAAGCAAAACAAACAAACTCAGATACAAAACAATATTTTTTTTGTTTTACCTACGTGTATGTTTAATGCTCCGTTCCCCAAGATCGTTGCATGATGTAACAGAGCCTATAACCTTTCACGAAAATTGGGCTATCGAGTGCATAAAGATATTCATGTATGACTGGTAGTTCCAGGAATCAGCGCTCTGTAAATTACTTGAACAGTGTACAGAAGCGATAGCTCAGTAGGAGAGCAATGGACTGCCACGCAGAGGTCTTGCGTTTGATCCCAGTACACGCACCTCAGACACTCAAAGTTATGTGTTTATACGCTACTTGAGAGCTGCTAAGAATAAACCAGCAGTGGGAAAGTTTATATAATAATAATAATATTCTATCACATACACACAACACCATCTGGCCCAAACTAAGCAGAGCTTGTACTATGGGTACTAGACAATGGATAAACATACATATATACTTCTTTTTTTTGTAAATACATACATATTATAAATAGAAACACCCAGACCAAGACAAACATCTATGTTCATGCACACAAAACACAAATATTTGATTTGTGCGGGAATCGAACCCTCGACCTCAGGCGGTCAGTCGGTCACACTAACCACGACGCCGTCGAGGCCGACATATACAGTGCTGATATTATTAAGTTACCTGAATGGCGGTTCCTGAGCTGTTCTCGCCCTGCCACTTCTCCAGCCAGACTCGCATCGCAGCCTTACTTGCCAATTCACTATCGTTTAGTTTCCTCTGATATTGCTCCGATAAGAATGGCCCCTTCAGTTTAACTAGTACTGATAACTTCCTTTGGTTTCTATTGATAATATAACCTAGAAAAAGAGTTATGTTATGGTGGTCAAATGAAAAAAAATAAGCTGCAATGATGGCGTATTGGTTTTACTGCTACTACGCTTAGTGTTGTGGTGGTTCCAAACCCACAGGGGTAGAGAGATTGTGTGACCCACATATAGTTGTTTCGTATCTGAGTGTTTTTGTATCTTCTTCTTCCTAGCCTTTATTATTCCCAAGTCATTTGGTGTCGGGTTTTCTGGTCTAACCGGATTCGAATGGATATCAGTTTTTACACGGAGCGGCTGGTACCTGACCTCCGCAACCCGAAGGCTAACGATACGATCTAAGGTTAGACCATGGTCAGGATATTATAGGGTACTGACTTTCCCAATAACGACTGCCATAGATGTTCATGGCAGCCGGGACCGACAGCTCTGCGAGGCACGGAGCTGGCGATAATTGTCAATCAATACGCACATAATTTCGAAAAGTCATATAACTTCCGAAAGTCAGAGGTGCGCGACGTGGGTTCGAACCCGAGACCCTCTGCATTGCAGTCTGTTGGTCTCCCCACTGAGCTATCGCTGCTTATGAGTGAGTGTTCTTTGTATCCGTTGCTTAAATGTTTATTATTAAATGAAGGCAAATATACTTAGCTATTACGTTTATATTTGAGAATGGTTTGAGACTGAAAATATAATATATTTTCATTACACGCTTTTCAGTAAGAGCAGCGATAGCTTAGTGGGGAGACCAACAGACTGCAATGCAGAGGGTCTCGGGTTCGAACCCACGTCGCGCACCTCTGACTTTCGGAAGTTATATGACTTTTCGAAATTATGTGCGTATTGATTGTCAATTATCGCCTGCTCTGTGCCTCGGAGAGCACGTTAAGCCGTCGGTCTCGGCTGCCATGAACATCTATGGCAGTCGTTATTGGGAAAGTCAGTACCCTCTAATATCCTGACACTGGTCTAGCCTTAGGGTATCGTTAGCCTTCGGGTTGCGGAGGTCAGGTGGCAGCCGCTCCGTGTAAAAACTGATATCCAGTCAAATCCGGTTAGACCAGAAAAGCCGACCCCAAGTGACTTGGGAACAATAAAGGCTAAGAGAGAAGAACACGCTTTTCAGTATATTTGAGGTCTATGTCGGTATTCACTTAAGCGCTGTGTAATAGCAATGAAAAAGGGAAATACAAGTATTCTAAAATTGTACGATCCCACATCCAAATGTTGATTAATTTTTTGTTACGTGTGTATGATCAATCAAATTCGAAACATGATTCGATGATGGTACGATCGATGTTTTTAGGACTGCCATTATTTCACGCATTTGAATATTTATCAGATTCGAATATTTTGACATGCTTATGGAATCGAATATATTTTTTATCGATAATCGCTTACTTACTTTTAACCTCTCCCGGCATGACTGAGGAGAACCTAGTGATATCTTCTTTCTCGTTGTACATAAGGAACACCGCTGTGAAGAATATCCAACTTGCCACAAGCAGTGTCATCTTGATCAAGTGACGGGTTCGTGCCATCTGTAACAAAGGGTGTTAAAAGGTTTTTACAAGGTCGGCAACGCGCAAGTGATGCCTCTGGTGAGTGGTGTTGCAGGCGTCTATAAGCTACAGTGACCACTTGCCATCAGGTGGGCCGTATGCTTGTTTGCCACTTTAGTAGTATAAAAAAAGTAAAGTTGCGCTTGTTTCCGTGCGTTCGTAAGGGTTCAATTGAAACTCAAAAATAATTTATTCATTTAAGTCAGGAAGTAACACTTATGAACGTAAAATAAATGTATCTATAGGTTAACGAGTTTACTAAGTTACTGAAGCTACATTTAGGTTAGTTGCTAGGGTTAAGACAAGGAAAAGAAACCTGTAAGTAACTCATTCCTGGTCATTACATTATGTTGTGGTAAATTTATTTTTGGTAGATGATATTTGTTGTGTTTGGTAGATGGCTATAGGGTCGTCATCTATTACGTAGGACGTTAAAACGTAGGTGTAATACACTTCCGCTAACCTTTTCGTAGATAAATAGACATGAGAGTGTATACAATAGCACAAGTCGATCCCTAAAAAAGACACCAAAACCAGAACAGTTATATAGATTTAAGATAACGTTAATACATTTTTACAATTATTGTCATCTATATACATTATAAAAATCTCGTGTCACGACGGTATTTGTGGTCGCACTCCTCCGAAACGGCTCGACCGATATTTATGATATTTTTATGTGTAGTATGGGAGGTATGAGAATAGATCGTAAAGTATATTTCATACCGCTAAGAAATAATTTATATGGCAGAACAACGCTTGCCGGGTCAGCTAGTTAAGACTGCGTCGAGCGTAAGACGGATAATGACAAAACTCGTGCGGCGCATGTTGAAATCGGTGCGCGGCCGCCATAGTAAAATTGTATGGAGGATATGAAGTGCTTTTTTGATAAATATGTATCTTTATTGTCAACCAATAACTTAAATATTTGGAACGGACAAATTGTAATATAACTATTTATGTTTCGTTTAAGCTGTAAAATAGGATAGATTTCTACTGTTATAATCTAAAAATCACGTAACACGAGCTTACGATTTTGCATTTATCGTGCAAATTTACGTAATTTTGTAGGCGACAATATTAATTATTTTAAGTTTTTTACACGGAGTAATTGTAAACACATTCATTGCTATGGTAAATGTATATTTTATATTTGTATTAAACAAGAAGTGTTGATTTTATTGACTTAATTGTGACCGCCTGTTTTGGCACATTTTGCTCGGCGCAGTCTTAATAAATATTATAAATATTATAATTTTATAGTGTAATAAATACGCCTATATCCCCGAAGGTTGTACGTAGGTGTATTACAGCAACCTCTCTATGTTGTTCGTTCCCATGTAAGGTTAGTTTATTGTTGTTTGGTGCTCTTTTGGCAGAAATTCTCAATTACATTTCGGGAATAACAATTGGGAAATTTGGAAATAACAATAAGAATGACAAATGTGAATCGAACGCGAGATATCACTAGCGATCCGTCAAAGAGACAGTTTTTACGTGTAATGAATTTAAATTGTCTAAAAATATGTTTTCCATACAATTTTAAGTATTGTGTTTGTGTTGATTTTTCCTTACCTTTGAGAGTTTCTTAGGTGCCGGTTCATCTTCAAGACTGGAACAATATAATATAAGTATAAGAAAACAAAAACAATCTTTGTTGTAATTATTACGTTAATTAGTTTAAATACGTTGTTGTTTCTTAGAAAAACAAGTAAGTATTTGATTATTAGAATTATTAGCGGCGATAGCCTAGTATATAAAGCGCTGAGTGTTGTGGGTGCAATTCCCCCCGTGTGGGAATCAAACTCACAACATTCGGTGCAGTGGCACTAGCGAGGCAACCACTTAGCTCATACGTTTAAAAAACTCACGTATTTTTCGGCTTCCCTTCGCTTGGCGGGCATTTACTGCCATTGAGGAATGTGATGTCATCCTTGAGTACGTGAAGGTTGTTGTTCAGATGAGGCGCTGACGCCACGCATGGTAGACGCTTGGTCGTCACAGCCCCGTTTGACCTCGACCTCAGAGGTATATTGTCCACTCCACCTGAGGGCAATAAGTACATCAGTCACACGGCTATATGCCTGAAACGGTAGGCAGGGACATCCTAACTAATATTATAAATGCGAATATCAGTTTGTTTGTTTGTTACGCTTTCACGCTTTAACTACACGACCAATCATTATGAAATTTCGCATACACGTTGTTAGGGGTAATAAAGGACACAACATTTTCAACAAGAAAAAAGTTATGTTGTTAATCTAGTAACAAAACGGACAGTAAGAAGAATCTATTAAAATAATAGTAATAAACAATAATGCTATTATTTTTATTGCTTTTTAAATAGACAACTCTCACACTAGGAATAAATCCTGTGTCGCGGGGGACGTTACAAACATTTAAACAACGGACACATTTAGACTAGGAACAATCATATGCGAAGGACTCTAAAAATCTATCGAATAGTTTTTTTTTTATACGTCTAAGTTGGCAAACAAGCATACGGCCCACCTGATGGTAAGTGTTTACCGTAGCCTATGGACGCCTGCAATATCAGCGGCATCACTTGCGCGTTGCCGACACTTTAGGAATAAAAGGAAGTGGGAAGGAGAACGAACGGGAAGGTGGAAAAAGGGTGATTGGGCCTCCAGTACTGTCACTCACCGAACGAAACACAACAGTAGGAATACTGGTATTTCACGTCGATATTCTGTGAGACTACCCGTCTTTCCGCGGTCGAGCTGGCCCATTCATGCTGAAATCAGCGAGGGTCTACTACCTAACATCAGCGAGGCTCTACTACCTAACAGTTATGGTAAAAGCGTAACAAACAAACAAACTCACACCACATTTTTATATATCTATTAGTTACGAGCTATTTTAAGAGCAGCGATAGCTCAATGGGGAGACTAACAGACTGCAATGCAGAGGGTCTCAGGTTCGAACCCACGTCGCGCACCTCTGACTTTCGGAAGTTATATGACTTTTCGAAATTATGTGCGTATTGATTGACAATTATCGCCTGCTCCGTGCCTCGGAGAGCACGTTAAGCCGTCGGTCCCGGCTGCCATGAACATCTATGGCAGTCGTTATTGGGAGAGTGTCGACACAAAAGATCTCACTGGGTCGAAGTGTCGCCGGTCTGCACTGACTGGCCCTCACATAAGTTAAGTTAAGTTTACGAGCTATTTGCACAGATGGCGTAGTGGTTTAAATCGTCACATTTACTACTGAGCTGTGTGATGCTGGTTTGAATTTAACGCGGGCCAATAATTTACTACGTAATGCTTTCAAAGACTGGTCTGCACGGGTTGTGTAGCAGTTGCAATAGTAGCTTCGCCACTGCCGCCGCACAAAAGGTTGTGGGTTCGAATCCTCAAACAGTTATTTATGTAGTGATTGCTCTGAATCTAGGTGTTTTGACTTCGTTATTGATATGTTTACAAAGGACACAGGGCTTAAACACTAACTCGGGAGTAATCTTTTATTAAAAGAAAACGAAAGAAATATATGAGTAAAGATAAATTCAATTCAATTCAATTCGTTTATTGCACTCCATAATGTATAATACAGGTCTTATAAATGTAGAGAGAACAATTATGGACCCCGTCGGGCACGGCAAAATTAGGAGAGAAGAATGAACATTGTATTATCTTATCTTATAGTATATTGAAATAAATTTTAGAGCTTCGAAGATACCTAATTATTTAATTTCTTACGTATTATAATTAATTTTCTATTATAGTTTATTATTAATTTTGTTAGAAGTAAGTATTAAACTTATTTTCTAAATATACTTTACATAATTAGAACTATTAAAATTTATCGTTTAAATATTCGTTTATATCATAATAACATTTTTGTATTAAAAAGTCTTTTATTTTGTTGATAAATGTACTGTACTGTAATTTTTCTTCATTTTTAATATTGTTTGATAATTTTTTATATATTTTTATGGACACGACGTAGGGACTTGATGCATGCATTTGTAATCTGGACGTTGGTAAGTTTAATCTATTTTTGTGTCTAAGTGTATATTTGGTATTTAAATCTTCCCTTCTTGTGTAATAATGTTTGTGTTGTCTGACAAATTTACATGTTTCGAGAATATACATACAAGGAACGGTAAGTATTTTTAGTTTTCGGAAATGAGGTTTACAACTTTCTGTGTTATCTATGTTTACTATTGTTCTTATTAACTTTTTTTGCATAATTAGTAGCGAAGGAGCATCTGTAATGAAAAAATGTGATGTGTGATGTGTGATGTGAAATGTGAAAAAATGAAAAAATAAGGCAACATAATGACAAAATTAAACAAAAATAACTTGATGTTTTCGTAATGACTGTCATTAAAAGATATTATCCTTTGTCTGAAGGACATTGGTCATTATTAGTAATTATTGCCATCATACTTAAGTTATTTAAAATTACTAAATTAGTCAATTTAGTAAACAATAATTATATGAAGGTTTAAACGTTACTAAGTATGTAACGCATTAGTTTATTTGCTTGGTGTAACTAAGGGCCGATTCTCTTAGAAAAACTGTTTAAATTTTTCCGTTCTAGTCTAATAAACGTCAAACGTGAACCGAAATATTGGACTGGAAATAATCACAATTCGCACCCTTAATAAAACAGAGACTTATCTCAGTATTTTGGATTAAACAAATTAGAACTCTATTGCAAAGATTTAACACAAATATAATATTAGAATTTAACATATACAATTAGAGTTCAAATTGCCTTACTTTCAAATTTCGAGATAGGTCGCTGTTTTATTAAGAGTGCGACATGTCTGTTAGTTCTCTTGAATTGTTTTTAAAGAGTAAAGAGCTGCTATACCTCAATAGATAAGGGATTGGGCTTGCGATCGAGTGCCACACAAGCATTCTAGCTTAGTCAGAAGAGTTAATAGAATGCTAGTGATTTGTAAACCAAATCTATACTAATATTATAAAGCTGAATAGTTTGTTTGTTTGTTTGCTTGAACGCGCAAATCTCAAAAACTACTGGTCCGAATTGAAAAATCTTTTTAGTGTTGGATAGCCCATTTATCGAGGAAGGCTATAGGCTGTATAACATCACGCTACGACCAATAGGAGCGGAGCAGTAATTAAAAATGTTGCAAAAACGGGGCAAATTCTCTTATGTGAAGCAGACGCAGTTGCGCGGGTCAGCTGGTTGCTAATAAAATAAATGTGAATGTGAGTTTGTTTGTTAAGCTTTCACGCCGTAACTACTCGACCGATCATCATGAAATTTCGCATTCACGTTGTCAGGGGAACAGAAAAGGATATAGGTTATCTTTTATCTAAAAAAATAATACTATTACCTAGCGAAGCCGCTAGCAAAAGCTAGTATTATATATAACTACATAATTCAAACAAAATTATTATTCTGCGTTGGAGCGAAAGGCCGCCAACTCGCAGAATAATTTCCCCAAGCACGCACACAGACAGACTATTAGTGGAGACACCATGTATTATACTAATACAATGGGATATATATTTTTAATCATGACAGGATCTGGCTATTTTGGAGCTGATAGCATGGAGGGGGTAGTGGTTAAAGCAGACGGCTCGCTACTGCCAATGTGTTTTGGGTTTGATTATCATTTTTTACTTTTTTACTGATATTTTCCTAGTATGTTAGGAAAACACCGGCCGGCCCTTGAGCGGCTTACACGAGGATATGGATCCAACGTGCAAAGGCCCTTCGAGAGTTTATCTAAAATGGAATGAGGTACCTACCGGGACATTAGTCGCGGCGGCAGGTGAAGCAGACTATTGCTACTTTGAACCTAATAAATGTGGCCTATGGGGATGAGTGTTTAATAGGCTGGTGTAATGAAAACTATGGACTAAAAACGGCGTTTGCCAGATATACTGTCTCAGTACAAATTCGAAATGGCAGACTGTGACTCAAGAGTAGCAAGATGGCCGAAAAATTTGACACAGACATCAAAAAAATTAAATACTTCTTTTTTATTTCTTTGCCCTCAATACTTAGACTTTAAATCTCGTACAAAAAGTTGGAAACCTTAACAACTACTATTTACCTACTATTTTCCGTATAAATACTTAAATATAAAAATGAATCTTATCCGCGACAATCCAAGCAGGCAGGTAGTCCTAGCGTCAGACACAGATACCTATATATTATATACTATGTGTTGTATAGTTAGGTACCAGTTTAGACTGGAATGAACCGGTTTGAGAGCTTTGCACTCAGTGACCTGACGCGATGTAATGTTTTTCGCTTTTTTGCTTTCGATTTATTTATTTAGTTTAGTGATCTTTAAAGGACTGAATCTTTTGAATACGGTCTACTATATATTATGTTATGAGCAGCGATAGCTCAGTGGGGAGACCAACAGACTGCAATGCAGAGGGTCTCGGGTTCGAACCCACGTCACGCACCTCTGACTTTCGGAAGTCATATGACTTTTCGAAATGATGTGCGTATTGATTGACAATTATCGCCTGCTCCGTGCCTCGGAGAGCACGTTAAGCCGTCGGTCCCGGCTGCCATGAACATCTATGGCAGTCGTTATTGGGAGAGTGTCGACACAAAAGATCCCACTGGTTCGAAGTGTCGCCGGTCTGCACTGACTGGCCCCCACATAAGATACATATATTAAGTTCCATCTGAGTTTGAATCTGCCGCTTTGACTGCGGACTCTCATACATTGGTCAAACCAAGAGAAACATAGGCACCCGCATAAAAGAACACATAGCTGATGTAAAACACCAACGCTCGTTGAAGTCTGCTGTGTGTGAACATGTGCAACAGGGGACCAACCACTACCTGAGATTTGACAAACCACAGATTCTCGCTAAAGAACACCGATTCCTACCAAGGATGCTTCGCGAGGCTATTGAAATCAAAAAACATCCTAATTTTAATAGAGAAGATGGTTGGAATGTACCACCAGCTTGGGATCCAGTAATACAAATAGTCAAACCCAAGAAGAAGCAAACCACAGCTAGACTTCATGATACTTTGAGCTCATTCTGCGTAAATAGAAACACCAATGATTAAATTATGTTCGGGTACTTTAAAATAACTACACTGGAACATTGAGACAACTGCCATCTTAGTCTCCCCGTGACCATGGCTGCTGAAAAGCAACCGAAACGTCGGGGAAAGTGTAAAAATAAATGAAATCTAAATAGTTTAATAATAATTTAATTAGCTTAAAAATTAGTAAAGTTTAATAGTAGTAGTAGTGTAACAATTTTCAAAATTTTGTAATAAAGTGTCAAATAAACAACGCGATAAAATCCGTATATAGCAGTTTAATTTCAATCTATGGTTTAAGTTTATTTTTGTGTGTATTATCGATCGTGAGGTATCCAGTTTGATTCCCAGGTCGGATGGAAAAGTATCTTTAGTTTTACTTGTCAGTTGCTAATTCTCCTTTATTAGTTAACAATTTGGCTTTAACCTGGCGAGCCACAGTAACCGTGGTATTTCACCGGTTTTGTGAGAGAAGGAACTATCCGCGAGCCAGCTCATACCCGTGACCAAATAATTGGTTTTGTCTCTTTCACACAATGATTTTATAGACTATATTTAAAAAGAAAACGACGTAATACTTCACAGATGTTTAGAAGGTCACAGATTGTTAAGATTTATAGCATTCGATTATTTTATTCGCATCTACCCTGTATTTCGGTCTTACCGTTATAGGATTGCATTGTAACTCATTTTATCTCAAAATTACTTACTATATACTAGATTATGCTCGCGACTTCACTCACGTTAATAAGTGAAATTGTTGGTTTTGATTGTAGACTTCTAATATGTTTTTGTAAGGTAGCATGCTTTTATATTGTGTATATCTACATATTTGTAAATATCATCTTATTGTAAAATATGAAATGCATGTCATTTAAATTCACCAGACTTTGTTCTATGCTCTAAAGTTCGACGGGCCATTTTTTTGGCTTTAGTTCAAGTGCTTTGTTATCTTTTCCGATTCTCATAAACTAAATGGTTTCAAAAACTAAAACGTTTTCTGTGATAAGTATGTGAACCAAACTATAGTTTAAATTATTAACCAAAGCCACTTAGCTTGCAGTGTTCTCAGAACGGAGTAATAAAAATACCCTATTTTTGTTCAGCCCTCGGGTCGCATAGTTATGGCACGTTTTTGTAAAGCTTGTAGGATAAAAAAATTGTATGGACAGTTCTGTTGTTTTACGTGAATAATGTAAAATATTATATTGTAATATAAATAAAGTAAAAAGAATGAAATAATGGTTTATTTATTTAATTATAACTACTTATGTACAATCATCTAGGCAAAATTGGCTCACCCTAGTTTCAAATTAGATTTAATAATATATTTCAAGGCAAAGCTTTGCTATTCTAGTTGAGTAAGATTGCTTATTTCATGTCGATTCTAACGATATAAAGTTTATACACAGTTCCCATACAAAAGTTTAAAGATATCCTTGTTTTAATCACCCGCACGGCTATCGCGCGAAACCACACAGAAGTAGCGTGTCATATGCGGTAATTCGCGCAAAATGGCCGCGACAGTAGAGAGGATAAGCAGACTAACGTACAGACATGTTTTATTTACATACCGGTAGAAACTAGATCAGACCGGTTTCAAAAATAGCCCGACGCTGTTGGAGCATTGACAAAAATTGCTAAATAGGTATACTATGTGTATGTTGTGTACGAATTAAAGAGATTAGAGAGTATAAGGAGAAGAGAAATGCCTCAGTGGCGCAGTGGTAGTGAATTTGATTGCTGTGCGTGGTTTCAGGTTCGTATCCCGGCTCTAGCATACATTTATTGGATTTTTCTGTTATGAAATTGTCAGTAGCGCCACGGCGGCCGGCGTCTCGATCTGTGCTCAGTAGACAACGATAGTGATAACGTACCGTACCGTAAATTTGTGTGATCCAGAAACAATTGTTCCCAGTCTGCGTGTTCTTTTTGTCCGTTGTTTAAATATTCGTAAAGTCTTTCCCGACACAGAAACTATTCCCATCGCCGGAAATGTATTTTAAAATAACCTTTATATTTTAAAATATATATAGGAGATAGAGTTATAGACACCGCGGTGCTATTGAAATTTTCCGGCCAGAAACATTGTGCCCGGAAATCAAACGCTAGATATCATGCTCAGCAAACACATATCGCACTCTTAATAAAACAGAGACTTATCTCAATATTTTGGATTAAACAAATATGAACTCTATTGCAATGATTTAACACAAAAATAATATTAGAATTTAACATAAACAATTAGAGTCCAAATTGCCTTACTTTCAAATTTCGAGTTAAATCGCTGTTTTATTAAGAGTGCGATATACTACCTTTCAAGATTAGTTAGGATAACTCTACTTACCAAAAGAGCACGATACTTTCTATTTTCTGAAGAAGTTCTTCCTTAACTGATTTCCTTTATTGTAGTAAAACTGTACTAACTATTGAATACTACAAAATATATGTAACGGATATTTACTAATTATAATGGTAAATGGCAAATGAAGTACAGAATGCTTAGCCAAATGGACTTCTAAAAAAGGGTTGGTGTCTAATTATTGCAGATGACTGCAATCGCAAGAAAGGTACAGCAAGCAAGCATTCGTATTGAATGTTGTAGGAACGATTTCCAAACAGAAGATTTATTTACTAAGGTAACTATAAATTTGGCGCAAGTTGTAACCTAGTTTTACTATTTTTATTCATCAATACAGGTTCTAGCATTATGCAAGCATAATGCGCTTTGTACACGACATGCAAATGAAATCGGGAACAAGATGGATTTATGTCATTTCTTATCACTAAACATATCGGCAAATTACATTTTAAAGTCACCAATTCGTATCAGAATAGATTGCAATTATTCGTCGACCACACATCATCGGCTTTACTGCATATTACAAAATTAATTAATATTTTTACTTCTTCTCCTTAGCCTTTATTATTCCTAAGTCACTTGGGGTCGGCTTTTCTAGTCTAACCGGGTTTGACTGGATATCAGTTTTTACACGGAGCGGCTGCCACCTGACCTCCGCAACCCGAAGGCTAACGATACCCTAAGGCTAGACCAGTGTCAGGATATTAGAGGGTACTGACTTTCCCAATAACGACTGCCATAGATGTTCATGGCAGCCGGGACCGACGGCTTAACGTGCTCTCCGAGGCACGGAGCAGGCGATAATCGTCAATCAATACGCACATAATTTCGAAAGGTCATATGACTTCCGAAAGTCAGAGGTGCGTGACGTGGGTTCGAACCCGAGACCCTCTGCATTGCAGTCTGTTGGTCTCCCCACTGAGCTATCGCTGCTATTTTTATATATATGAATATTTTTACTAAATTACATAATTAATAATTTTGTAAAAAATATTATATAAATATTGAATTGCCGCATGCTCACTGAAGGTGAGATGTGTTCGAACCTTGGTAACTTGTAACACCTTGATTGTATACCGTGTCTAAAGCTAATAAAGTTTATATTTGTCATTGATATATAAAATCTATACAGCAATGATATTTGTATACAAAAATTAAGTACCTACTCTTTTGTCCAGTAGTACAGCCTCAGTATCCTGGCCTGATTTACCTTTTCCAATATTAAATGGGCACCATGTATTTATTTCATACTACTAAGAAGGCAAAAAAATACATGCCCGCCTGATGGTAAGCAGTTAATATTACGGCCCTTATAATAATATTCTACCACATACACACAACACCACCTAGCCCAAACTAAGCAGAGCTTGTACTATGGGTACTAGACAATGGATAAACATACATATATACTTTTTTTTTGTAAATACATACATATTATACATAGAAACACCCAGACCAAGACAAACATCCATGTTCATGCACACAAATTTTTGACTTGTGCGGGAATCGAACAAGAGACCTCAGGCGTGGCAGTCGGTTACACTAACCACTACGCCATCGAGGCCGACGATATATCATTAAGGGTTTCATTTACGTGTTCTTATAGAATCTTCTAGAAAAAGAGGCAATGTAATGTCAACGTAAAGGATGTATTGCAACAGTCTCAAATGATATGTACGAATGATGGATCTAACTATATGACTTATTGGTACTTACTTTTAGAAAATAATTTTGTTTTCAAGTGTCGATTCGCACACCTCCATATAATTTGAGTGCAAAACGAATCGATCTCAAAAAGAAGGTGTGCGAATTGACAACAAAAAAAAATTACAAATATTGTCATTTCGCACAACTCCTGCGAACAGAATCGAGTGTAACGACCAAAAAGCCGGACTTTTAGGACTGTAGGCGAAATGAAAAACATTATGGGTCTGATCTATTCCTTTACTTACTTGTGTTACGAAGGATCGGACCTGTCGGCAAAACATTAGATAATGTATTTAGTATCAATATTATTCCAAAAACTACTTACTTTATATTGAAAATACTATTATACTTTAAACTACAAAATTGTCTTTTGTTTGTAATAAATAACTCAAAAACTTCTAAACTAATTTTGATATTTATTTTATCAGTAATAAGCTACCTACTTTGTCCAGACGGCTATAAAACGTTAAGGTAGGAGCCACGGGAGTGGAGTAATACTAATAAAATAAAGCTGAAGAGTTGGTTTTTTTGTTTTAAGATGGATTTGGAACTACCAGCCGTATAATATAATAAATTTGTATTTGACCTATTGACGCAGCAGCACACCGGCGGCGAAGCTTTTAATTATGTCTGGCATTCCAAGCCTTGACAGGATATTCGTAAGGAGTAATCATAGACGTGGGTGAAATCGCAGACAACAGATAGTTACTTATCCTAACTAATCTATACTAATATTATAAAGCTGAAGAGTTTGTTTGTTTGTTTGTTTGAACGCGCTAATCTCGGGAACTACTGGTCCGAATTGAAAAATTATTTTAGTGTTGGATAGCTCATTTAATGAGGAAGGCTATAGGCTATATAACATCACGCTACGACCCACGAGGGCGGCGCCGTAATCATGAACGCGAGTGAAACCGCGGGCACATCTATATTATATATGCGTGATTTTGTCTGTTTGTTTATAACGCTTACACGCCTTACGTACTCAACCGATCATGATGAAATTTCATATACCCTTTTTAAGGGAACAGAAAAAGACATAGGATACCCTTCAACCAGAAAAATACTTGCGTTACTAATCTAACCTATCCTACATTTAGGCAAGCAAAGCCGTGGGCATAATCTAGTAATGTCATACGCCCATGACATAAGCCCTTCAAATGCCATTTATAGTAAGAAACTAAAGTATCTAATGTACAAATAATTTGTTTCTACCAAATGAGTAGTAGTTCGTCTCTATCGAATGTCCGTTGTTTGACTTACCCACAAACATTACCACTAATCTACATATATATGAACAATTATTATGTACTTATGTTTGTTTGTCGACCTTCGATCGACCGAAACTGATATTATATTTACATTATTGTTATACTTGTAGCCAAAATTGCTGGTTTATTTTATGATCGAGCGTATGAACTTGGCCTTGAAGGCAGTCTCCTATTGGGGTGAAGCCAACATGGTTAAGTTCAATGCTTCTAAGACCCAGGCGTGCCTTTTTCCCGCAAAAAAGAGCCCATTCCAACTAGCTCCAACTTCCCGAGATGTATCCGTGCCGATAACTAATCGCCTTGAGCTTCTGGGTATGACATTGACTCCAACCCTTAACTTTGGCTCCTATATTGAGGCAAGAGCCCAACTAGCTGCCAAAAAGCTGGGCATCCTCAGTAAGGTGAGGCAGTATGTCATGCCGGAACATTTGCTTAATTTGTACCAAGCACAGGTTCGGTACTGCATGGAGTACTGTTCTCACCTCTGGGATGGCTCTGCAAAATATCGGCTTTGGAGTCAATTGAGCAGAAGGCCAGGAGACTTATCGGCGATGACCAACTGGTCAACACACGACTCCAAAGCTTGGAGCATCGTCGTAAGGTTGCTAGTCTCTCGGTTTTCTATCGGATACATTTCGGAGAGTGTGCAGAGGAACTGCATAATTTGATTCCTCCTTCCCCATTCTACCATCGGACGACCAGACAATCAGGCAAGCGACACAGGTACATGGTGGATATACCACATTTACGCACGAAGCGATTTGCTTCCAATTTTATAATGCGTACCGCTAAGGAGTGGAATTCGCTACCTAAGTCTGTGTTTCCCGATGAGTACAATCTGGGTGTCTTCAAGTCGCGACTGAATAGGTATCTTCTAGGCAAGCGTGCTCCATCGTCGACTGCATCTTCACTTAAGTTCAGGTGAGATCGCGGTCAAACGCAAGCCTATCAGAGTATAAAAAAAATAAAAAAATAAAAAATAATACTAGTTTTTTGCTCGCGGCTCCGATCGCTTTAAATTAGGTTAGGGAAGTAACAGTATTTTTATTTGAATAAAATATACCTTATGTTACTCTATGATAATAGAGCTTAATAAAGGTGAAAGAATTTCTAAAATCTGTTAAGTAGTTTTTGAGTTAAATCCTTACAAACAAATAAACAAAATCTCATATCTTTCCTCTTTATAATATTAGTATTTATATATCATTAGATAGTACCAACACCATAAAAAGCAGTGCTCCTTTTTAAGCCACAGAAGGTTCTTTTAACGTCAATATGTCAAAACGCAATTTACCGTGTAATTTACAATAGCTCGATACATAAACACCATAACAGGTAAACAGCTCAATATGGTAAGCCCACCATATGTTATGGTAATTCTTGAGATACATACGTCATAGTATAATAAAGATGTTGGTACGGATGGTGTACTGGTTAAAGCGGTCACCATGTCACTGCCACTATGCCGAGTGTTGTGTGGGTTCGAATACCTCACGGGACACAAATTTGTGTTAACAAATGGTTGTTTCGAGTTTCGGTGTTCTTTGTGTCCGTTGTTTGAATGTTTGTGAATTCCCCCGGGATACAGGTGCTGTTCCTAGTGCGGGAGTTGTGTTTTTAGAAATAAAATATTTTATATACCTTTTTTCTTTGAAAACACCACTCCCACCTTTTTTTTTCGAAAGTAAAATATATTTTGTGTAAAGCAGTACGCAAATCTAACGCGAATTAAACCTAGAACACAAGTAGTATTTCAAAAAATTTAATAAATAATTTTATTGCTTTTAGATCCTATCCTAAATATTTTACCGCGAATAAGACCCGTTACCGACCGCTGCGCCACGGAGGCAGTTCGAGATACTTAATATGTATAATGCTAGATATTAAGTATCTCGAACTGCCTCCGTGGCGCAGCGGTAGTGAATGCGACTGCTGTGCACGAGGTCCAAGGTCTTAGGTCAGGCCAAGAAAAAGTGATAGGGTTTTCCTGTTAAGAAATCTCAATAGCAGGCCGGAGTTAAGAAGTTGGCGGTGTTAGACACCCCCGTGCCTCGGAAAGCACGTAAAGCCGTTGGTCCTGCGCCTGATCTCTCTCCGGTCGTGTCGGATTACCGTCCCATCGGATCATGACAGTTGAGGAACAGAGAGTGCAATTGTGTTTGCGCACACACTTGATCACTATAATATCTCCTACGCAGATGGCCAGTGTTCGTTAAGACTGGCCGCCGTGACCGAAATTCGGCCCGTAGGACATTATTATTATTATTAAGTATTTTGTATGTTTATTCCTAATCAAGTCGACAGAGGTGTAAACACCTCTGTCGACCCACCCACATATCGCCTGCAATGGATTAGGTCCTACGCTATAGGGAGCGAGCCTCATAACTACCACCCTACTAACAGCTCTAGGCTCCAAGCTGCAATTGAAAATTTCTTGACAGAAATCTTCATAACACTTTTGACTACGAAGTCACAGGTGATACACCTAGTTTGGAAGCCAGGAAATCTATTACATAAACTTGTTTGTTAAATTTCAGTTATAGACACTGAGTAATATTTTTGTAAAATAAAGATTATTATAATATCTTTTATATGACCCGGTTATCGAACCTCTCGGGTCATATCTATATTTATCGAGTATAATTAATGTTTGAATTATATATATATGCTCAAAAATAAACTGTCTCAATTCGACCATTGACAAATTCACACGATATCTAGAGGTAATTTTAATGTCTGCTCAGCCATTTCACAGAACAAAATCAATGCATCTTTTCTCGCATATCCATATTATATACATATAAATAATAATAATATCAGCCCTGTATTAAACTATCTCACTGCTGGGCACGGGCCTCTTCTCAGTACGAGAATGGTTATGCCTTAGTCCACCACGTTTACTCCGTGCGGGTTGGCAAACTTCACATATCTTCAAAAATATCTCATCCTAATAAATTCAAGAACCAGGTTTACCACAGAACGAATTACTATCGGTAACCTAATCAAATTGTACTTAATTCTTAAGTTTAGTAAATTACGAGCCAGGACACTATGTCAGTTTTTGAATAATTCTAAATTAATTTAACCACTGTATTAAAGAAACACTACTATTAGAGTCAGATTGTACTGATGCGAATGTTGTGTTTGCCGTTTGATGTTGTACACATAAAACTTATATGATGTGCATTATTTGTAAGAAAATGTGTAACAATTGTAGGCGAACCTATAAATAAATAATTAATGTGGTAGAATATTATTATTATTAATTAAACATGTATAATACTAAATAGACATAAATAAATGTTCAGACTCACCATGTTCCTTCTCATAGTGCTGTTTAAATTGGTCCAGCGCCGGGTCGTATTTAACTTCGTCTGGTAGTCCAAGCCATAGTTGCAGCGCCCCTGCAGTGAGGTCGCCGTTCGACACCAGCGAATATTGACTCCTGGACAGATCCTCTCTCCTGTCGGGAACACCACGCCATCCTCTCACTTGTTTAACCAATTTTTCCATCACAAAGTACTTATTTTATCATATTACACAATAAATTTTGTCCAATTCCTGACAGTGTGACAGTAATGACAATTTTGGGTTATCTGAAGTCATTTTAGTTTATATAAAGATATGAAAACTATTTACAACAATTATGTAGATAGAGACAAGATAAAGGTAGATTAAATAGTCGGCTTAATAAAACCTGTGTATTTATATAAAAGATAGACTTGAGGATTCACTTGTAACAGAACATCTAGCCTTCGCCGTTTTTAAATCGTGTGCTGCATTTGTACTTGATAGAATGGCTGGCTCGGCAAAAAGCTCGAAGCAAAACTGTCCTTTCGTTGCAATGCTTGCTCGAACACTCGCTAGAATGCTCGCTAAAACGGTCCAGTTTATTTTGCTGTAATGTAACATTCGCTTGAATGCTTATTACAAGTGAATGCTCTAGCCTACCAGCACCTTAAAGGAGTTTCTAATTAAGTATTTTTCATTGCAATGTATGGCTGCAATATTGCATATTGCAACTTGATTGCACGGAGTAGTTTTATTTAAGGTTAGGTTGAAGGACTAATTCTACATGGGACAAAAATTCGTGTGGTCCACGAATGATTGTTCCTAGACTGGGTGGTCTTTGCATAACAACCACATTTCACCAGTTATGGATTTAGGTCCTACCTAAAAGGGCCGTTTTGAAGTTCGATTTTTGATGATGATTATATGCACAGTCACATTCACAACAGTTGTGCTACCGAGGCTGATGATATAAAATACATTAAATAAAAAAGATTCAAAAGAAAATGCATTAATATCACGCGCAACTATCTACAGAATGAATGCGCGAGTGATCCTTGCGCCCCGGCCTTAGATTGTGAGAAGGAATACCAGGTTTAAGTTGGTAGGAACGGGATGTCGCCATCTTTCCCCGGGTGTATAATATTACACACATTCGGACCATTAATGTCAGTAGCGACTAATGTTTAAGTCCGAATGTAATCCTAACTAATATTATAAATTTAAACGTGAGTTTGTTCGTTACACAATCATTATGAAATTTTGCATACAGTTGTTAAGGGTACCGAAAAGAACATACCTTCAGGGTATAGGGTACCTTTCATCCAGAAAAAGGTACTGTTCCCAAGGGATAAATAGCTAACGTACATGTTGTTCTTCTTTTTAAACATATTAAATATGGAGAAGATAGAAATATAATTACGTATACCTATTGTACTTGAAGAATACAATATATTATTATATTAATATATTGAGTAACGTATGTTCTTGTCTAGTCACATTCATATCAAGAATATCAATTCATTTATTCTTAGATTACATAGCGAATAAACATGTACATAAACAGAAATTTAAAAACCATAAACTTACGGAGACGGAGTCGTAATGGCGTCGAGTTCAACCAATTCCAACATGTTGCGACTGACGATAACCAGATGGCGTTAAATCAAACTTATTTATTAAAGCTGAAGTGTTTGTTTATATTTTGTTTAAAACTTTAGAACTACCAGTCAGATTTGAAAATTTATTTTTGTAATGTATGTCCTATTTTTGAGGTCTGTTATAGACTATATGACATCGCGCTACGAGCTACCGGTGCGGAATATTAATCATAAATGTAGGCAAAAACGGGTTACAGCTAGTGTATAAAACAATTAATTAATTATTTTGCGTTATGTTTATACAGCTTGTGGCATTGATACAAGATTATATTCCCAGTTTTAAATTTAAACGACTTGATATAATATTTTCTGTAGCTACTAGATGTGTATTTTGTTTATATTAATAGTAGGTAATTTGGATTGGCCATGTGCAGTGTGTACAGTAGCAATCGAATAATATCCGAATGAATTCGAATCATAACACAAGTACTACACTGCATTTTTAACCATGAATAGTCTAATTTATCTTACATGTCTTATTAAGTAGACAAATATGGCGTACTGGTAGATATCTATATTCCATTTGGTTAGGTACTTAACTAAAGGTGAACAATCTTGATGTGACTTTTTATCTAAAATCTCAGTTTAAAAATAATTGTTGCTAAAGATCAATGTAAATACAACAATAACGATTACTAAATCAATTGAACCGTTAGTTTAACCAGTAGTTTATTTGTTTAATATGTGTTTGTGTAAAAAGTCACATCAAGATTGTTCACCTTTAGTTAAGTACCTAACCAAATGGAATATAGATATCTACCAGTACGCCATATTTGTCTACTTAATAAGACATGTAAGATAAATTAGACTATTCATGGTTAAAAATGCAGTGTAGTACTTGTGTTATGATTCGAATTCATTCGGATATTATTCGATTGCTACTGTACACACTGCACATGGCTAATCCAAATTACCTACTATTAAAATAAACAAAATACGCATCTAGTAGCTACAGAAAGTATTATATCAAGTCGTTTAAATTTAAAACTGGGAATATAATCCTGTATCAATACATAGAGACCTAGAGCATATGGAGAGTGATATGAGCTCCTTTTTATGCCGGGCAAAAGAGAGCGAAACCAATGAAATATAAATCAGTATGCAATAATAACTAGAATATAGGTATATCATTATGTATCCTTAAACTGTATGAGAAAGTCACCTAACATTGTGTTACGTTTACGCGAATGTTATACATTGAAATTAAACAAATTTATACGGATTTTATCGCGTTGTTTATTTTCATAAAACACTATTATTACGTAATTTTGAAACATTAAACTACTATAATAATTGTTTTGGTTGCTTTCCAGCAGCCATTTTCACGGGGAGATTAAGATGGTGGTTGTCTCAATGTTTGATTTGAATGATTGAGACAACCACTATCTATAGTCAGCGTCAACGTCGGGGAAAGTGAAAAATTAAATCTAAATAGTTTTCATAATTTAATTACCATATTAATAAATTAATTACCATCATTTGAATAGTATTCTACTTATTATTGTATTTTCTATGTAACTACTACACTCATTTGTACACCTATTCAGGTAGAACATGCTGAAGTTTCAAATTGTATAACATCAATGCTGCAATGTATCACACATGTTGTATGCAAATAAATATTTTCATTTCATTAAATAGGAGTAAACAGTAACTAGTAAATGTGTTTAACAATAGTAGTTTAAAATTTCAAAATTATGTAATAATAGAGTTTTATAACAAATAAACAACGCGATAAAATCCGTATACCTACATTTGTTTCCTTTCAAAATCACCTAACGTTTAACTTGCACTGTAATAATACTCGATAAATAGGTATGTTATTTAAATTTATTTATAATAACATTATTCTCACATATTTTATTTACACTTATTTAACGTTTTGTTTTGATTTATCGTATTACATCAGTAGATATTATCTTTAAGTTTTCTCAAGAAATTTCTTGCTATACTAGCCACTTATAGTAGAAACGTGTCAAGACAGTGAAAGCTTTGAAGCACGCTCGAATAATGTCACTTGGAGGAAAGTTGTCGATGAAATCGTACAGTCAGCCGCGTATTTTTATAGACGTAGTGATTTTGTTTAACAGGTATGTCAAGAAAATCCACTTTTATAATTCACAGTTTAAATTAATAAACAACATATTTTATAACTTAAGATTTACCTCAAATTCATAAAAAAATTGTATAACTTTTTATTTTAAATCTAGCTTTAGGATTTAACTGATTAAATATTCATTTTTAAAAGCATGTTGATTTGGCTATGTTACTTTATGTATCTTTGGTAGTTTTACAGTGTTATAGCATGAAATATGCCAAACATAGGATAAGCATATTTCTTTTTGTCAATAATTCTTTAAAGAGAAGGCGTATTAGGCGTACCTAAATCCTGTGCTGCGGGAGACCCCACAACAGACACAAGATATCCAGACTCGAGACAACCTATTTGCGAGTCACATATGTATGTATTTTTTTGTTTCGTGCGTGAATGAAACCAGCACATCTCAGAACACCGTAGTGAGGTAACTTAAGGTTTTCTCACAATGATTTCATATGATGTTTCCTTCACCGTTAAAGCGCGCGATAATTATTTATTTAATACGCAAATGAATTCAAATAGTCAGAGGTACGTGCCAAGGAATTGAAGTCAAGATCTCTGCGTGGCAGTTCAACGGTTTTACACACAAAAAATACCAGGCAGACATATTGGAGTCTGACTGTACACAATTTCTCGCCATGCCATGTAGTACATGATCAGATAACTGTGATTGCATGTATCGCCAGTAAATAATCGCTCGCTCTAATGATATAAAAATACGATTTTAATTATAATATATTTCCTTTTAAACATTGTTAGAGTTATAATTACTTAATGTGGCTGAAGCTGGTAAATAATATATTATATACCTACCTATATATTGTCTCACGCCTACATCTTGAATAGGATAAGCAGATATACTCGTACATATATCTCTACAGCAAAAACATGCTTTCAGAAATAAATATATTGAATATTTAAATTTAATGTTTTTAGTTTACGTATTTATGGCTATTTTACTTAATTTTTTTATACAACTAACGTGGCAAACAAGCACGGCCCACCTGATGGTAAGTGGTCACCGTAGCTTATGGCCTGCAACACCAGAGGCATCACTTGCGCGTTGCCGACCCTTTAGGAAAGGAAGAAGAGACAAAGGAGCGGGAAGGAGAAGGAGCGGGAAGAGAAAAAAGGATGATTGGGCTTCGGCGGGTAAGTATACATATATATGTGAAGGTTTAGACGCAGTTGCATTACACCCATATTTTGTTAGCTTTACTTTTAGGATCTACGTTGCAAGAACAGTCTAATAACGGTTTGCCACATAATCGAACCCAAGACCTCAAGCACAGCATCGCATTCATTACCAGTGTACAAGAATATATTATTTAAAACCTACGGCGGGAAGCGGGTGTCTTATTTATATTTGTATACTTATATAATTATGTATATTACGGAAATATAAGCATTATACAATGTTGTTATCTTACACACTACTTAACTCTAAGTACATACTTCAAAAGTATAGCTAAGACTCTTAGATATACTTTTCGTTACGTTTCGTCCATATTCCCTGTACCTAAATAATGAAACTACAGCAAATAAAAAATAAAATGTAATCTGTATGTATCCCTGCCATCCTAACTATAATCACCTCCCTTAGCCTTTATTATTCCCAAGTCACTTGGGGTCGGCTTTTCTAGTCTAACCGGATTTGACTGGATATCAGTTTTTACACGGAGCGGCTGCCACCTGACCTCCGCAAACCGAAGACTAACGATACCCTAAGGCTAGACCAGTGTCAGAATATTAGAGGGTACTGACTTTCCCAATAACGACTGCCATAGATGTTCATGACAGCCGGGATCGACGGCTTAACGTGCTCTCCGAGGCACGGAGCAGGCGATAAAATTGTCAATCAAAACGCACATAATTTCGAAAAGTCATATAACTTCCGAAAGTCAGAGGTGCGCGACGTGGGTTCGAACCCGAGACCCTCTGCATTGCAGTCTGTTGGTCTCCCCACTGAGCTATCGCTGCTCCTAACCTAACTATAATAATAACTAATATTATAAATGCGAATAGGAGTTTGTTTGTTTGTGACGCTTCATCATAAAATTCTGTAAAGTAGTTTCTGAGATTAGCGGGTTCAACCAAACAAACAAACAAACTCCTCAGCTTTATCTATACTAATATTATAAAGCCGAAGAGTTTGTTTGTTTGTTTAAACGCGCTAATCTCAGGAACTACTGGTTCGAATTGGAAAAATATTTTAGTGTTGGATAGCCTGTTTATTGAGGAAGGCTATAGGCTATATGACATCACGCTACGACCCACGAGTAACGCGCACAGTACCCGCGCAGTAACGATAAACGCGGGTGAAACCGCAGGAACATCTAGTAATATGATAGTATAGATTTATGACTTGCTTTAACGGTGAAGGGAAACATCATGAGGAAACCTGCATGTCTTTGAGTTCTCACCTAATGTTCTCGAAGAAGTGTAAGTCTGCGATCCCGAACCGGGTCAGCATGGTGGACTATGGCCAAACACTTTTTACACTGAGCGAAGGCCCGTGCCTAGCAGTGGGACAGATTATATTCAGGACTGATATTATGTTATTATTATGCTCTGAAAGGCAACAAACAGGTTTGATACCCTTGAACTGGAAACTGAAACACTACAACTGTTGTGTACAAACAGGGGTAACACTGGCCTAGTTTAACAACACAGACAAACTGCCTCTGACCAGACAAGCGTAAGGAGATATAATCCTAACTAATATTATAAATGTGAATGTTAGTTTGTTTGTTTGTTACGCTTTCACGTCTTAACTACTTAACCGATAATCATGAAATTTCGCATATACGTTGTCAGTGGTACAGAAAAGGACATGGAATACCTTTCATCCAGAAAAGAAGAATCTACCTACTGTTCCCAAAGAATAGTAATTTATTTATTTGTCGGCCTCGATGGCGTAGTGGTTAGTGTAACCGACTGCCACGCCCGAGGTCGCTGGTTCGATTCCCGCACAAGTCAAACATTTGTGTGCATGAACATGGATGTTTGTCTTGGTCTGGGTGTTTCTATGTATAATATGTATGTATTTACAAAAAAAAAAGTATATATATGTATGTTTATCCATTGTCTAGAACCCATAGTACAAGCTCTGCTTAGTTTGGGCTAGATGGTGTTGTGTGTATGTGGTAGAATATTATTATTATTATTATTATTAATAAAATTCACACTAACGCGAGCGAAGCCGCGGGCAATATCTATTAAAATGATTAAAAGAGGATTATTATAAGGATTTAGAAAATGTATATATTTCTCCGTGCCTATTTAAGCCCTTTCACTATTCAAAAGATACATTATATCAGGTGGACATTCGCTATATTATTTACAACTGCCTCCATGGCGCAGCGGTAGTGAATGCGACTGCTGTGCATGAGGTATCGGGTTCGAATCCCGAGTCGGGCCAACAAAAAGTTATTAAGATTTTCTGGTAAGAAATCTTAATAGCAGCCCGGTGTTAGGAAGTTGGCGGTGTTAGTCACCCCTGTTATTATTATTTACAATCCAAATGAAGTCAAGGCGGGCCACTTATGTATAAAGATAATTTCAGTCCATACGGAAGCAAGATTCCGTAAATACACAACGAACTGCACTGATAGTTGCCGTATATCTATATAAATATTAGTAAGAGGAAAGATTTAAATTATTTTTTGTATGGATTTAACACAAAAACTACCCAACCGATTTCAAAAATTATTTTACAAGTAGATAGCGGTGATAATAGCTAACGTAAGCTATTATATTTTGTAAAAAAGGTATTATTACTAACATAACCTAACCTACTTTTACGCAAGCGAAACTGCGGGTATAAGCTAGTTAGTATAAAGGTAATTTCAGTCCTTAAGGAGACAAGATTCTTTAATTACACAACGAACTTCACTGATAGTAGCCATAAATACTTAATATGATGCAATTGACTAACACTTGATCACACAAGTACATACGTACAATGGATCGTTAATGTTACAGATTAGATAGATACAGGTGCTCCACTCAAAAACACGTGCAGACAGACTCACTCACTCACATACACGTGGGTACGCCTACGAGTCCTTAATCGACCGATGCGATGCCGTAATAGATCTATTATTCATGACATAGACACAAATACACGTCTGGGTCATATTTGTACACCCACATAATTGGAGTATTGCCGTCTACCTAAAACATTTCCAGATTTGTGTCAATTCTAAAAGCCCTTTTATAGAATCCAAGGGTGTCAGTGACATCCTAACTAATATTATAAATACGGATGTAAGTTTATTTGTTAGCTACGCTTTAGCGCCTTAACTACTCGACCGATCGTTACGAAATTTAGCATACACATTGTCATGGCTGCAGAAAAGGACATAGAGTATCATACATTCAGAAAAAAGTACTGTTCCCGAGGGTTAGTGTTTGATTGACTAAATCAAGATAAACGCGAACGAAGCCGCGGTTAAAATCTAGTGAGCCATATAAATATGACTAGTATTTCGCGGCGTTGCGTGGCCCGCGAGGGGGGAAAGTCCGACAGAACACCCCCCCCCCCGAAAACAAAAAAAAACGATGACCCCGGTGACCTTGAAAATGACCTTTTCCGGAAAGTTCTCGTCGACCTCTATGACATTTGCTCGAACACACCCCGCCTATCTCTAACCGTTTCGGAGATATTATAGGTCAAAGTTTGTATGGCGGCCATGTTTTTTTGTAAGGAAGCCATGTTTTTTTACCCCTTCCTAAAAGTTCCTAGGGTTTTAGGAACATTTTGTTCGAGAACGGCTTCCGTAGATATCTCCGTTTCTGAGATCCGATGAGGTATCACCACCAAGAGCTGACCTGCCGAAGGTCAGGCATTTTTTACGGGCGTTCTGAACGATTCTCTATACGATGCTATATTTACTTATTTCCTACGACTGTATGATTTCTATTTCTCTAAGTGAGTGAGTCAGTGGTAATTTAAGTTTATATAATATGAATGAATAGTTTAAAACCTCAGATGTAGGTCTGGTGGCCCTAGGATATCAGTCTATGATACCTATTTAATCGAACTGACGATACTAACTGCACTCGCCGTCCACCATCACTCAACACGAATATATAAATGTGAATATGACTTTCCTTTGCAATTTGTTACGCCTTAACTACTCGATCGATCATTATTAAACTTCACATTGTCAGTGGTTCAGAAAAGGACAAACATTTTATTAAAAAAAGATACTGTTCCCAAGCGAGGGTAGCCGCGGGCAAAAGCTAGTCATTCATACGTTCATCAAAACCACTGTGCGGTGTACAAGCTTTGTGAATAGACAGTCCCGGCCATCTGTAGCTGACTTATCTGTGCCATAATCATGAATTCGAAGACTGACTGCAAGCTGTTCAATATTTATGAGTATAGGTGAGTAATGCACCTGTTGTAAATCCATTAAGTATGTTGTGTACGATGTCGAGAGTTACAGACTGCATTGTTAATGCTGGTTAGCTGTTTGTAAATAGTCATAAAAGTTGCTCGTGAGCATCATACGATGTGTATTGATGTTATTTTTATTCAGGACTATATATACATTCATGTATGTACATATGTAAGTCCCCTGCGTTTATGAAAACTGCTCCGCTTTAGTTAGTTATAACGTGATGTTATATAGCTTATGTTACTTCTGGATAATGTTGCTTTCTAACTGTGTAAGAATTGATCAAATCGGTTAAGTAGTTTTTGAGATTATTCATTACAAACAAAACTATGTACCTTTCCTCTTAATAATATTAGTGTTGACTAGTATCTATACCTACAAATATAGTAAAGTTGAAGAGTCTGTTTGTTGTTTTGTTTGAACACCGTCTGCCAACCCACACTGGGTCAGCGTGGTGGACTATGGCCTAATCCTTTTTACAGTGAGAAATGACCCGTGTGTAGCAGTAGGACAGTTTATTACAGGGCTGATATTATTATACACTAGCCGGCCCGCGCAACTTCGTCTGCTTCACATGAGAGAATTTTCCCCGTTTTTGCTACATTTTTCATTGATTGCTCCAAGTGTCGTAGCGTGATGTTATATATAGCCTAGCCTTTCTTGTTAAATGGGCTATCCAACACAAACATATTTTTAAATTCGATCCAGTAGTTCATGTGATTAGCGCGTTCAACCAAACGAACAAACAAACTCTTCAGCTTTATAATATTAGTATAGATTTAAACGCTTTGCTCGGCGCACTCCGTCAGTCGGTACGAATATCATTATTACTTTCGTCTAGAAGTGCGGCGTGCAGTATTTTCTCTACTTGTTTACCTTTAATTAAACTAAAATCTAGGTATAATCTATTACGTTACACCTAGAAATAGCTTAAGGAATGTGAATGACACAATTTAGTGAGAGATTGCAGGCGTGACGAACGACTGAATGTTATGTTTCATTTGCGACGCAAATTAACAAGACACAGATTGCCGAAGTCAATACAACACGCGAAATTATTGGGATCATAGAGTTATCCAGACCGTTATTGTATTACAGAACGAATTTTGGTCACGGCAGCCAATCTTGACGGGGACTGGCCATCTGACGCAAGAGATATTATAGTGCACGAGTGTGTGCGCCACTGCGCAAACACAAGTGATTGTGACTGCACTCGAAATTAGTTCAGTAATATAATTACAATCTGAGCTGTTGAATATTAATAAATAAGTAATTAAAATCGAAATTAATTTATAATAAGATAATTAATATCTTATTTATTACACAAATTTACTACGCCCATATTAATTTATCTTAACAGGGATCTAGCCATCTGCGCAACCGTAACGTGTGTGTGCGTAAACACAAGTAGGTACACTCTCTATCCCCTCACTTTCATAGTCCGATGGAACGGCAATTTGACACGACTGGCGAGATATCGAGCGCAGGACGAGCTGCTTTAAGTGCTTCTAAAAGTTCTTTTACCACAGCCAGCGCCGGCCCCAGCCCTTGATCAAGGTAAAGCGAGATTGTCTTTCGGCGCCTTATAATCGACGATTTCACTTCACGTAAATTCTACTTCGGTTTTATATTAAATAGATAATAAAATTTCAAATATGCCACAGTTTTTCCAAATTTGCGCTGAAAATTGTTTTTCGCATTTGACTTTTTGGCGCCCCTTGCCATCTGGCGCCTAGAGCGACCGCTCCTCTCGCTCAAACATTTCTTGATGCATACCCCCTCGCCACAAGGGGAGGCGAGAGGGATATTTCGAGCTCGCCCGAGACTTTAGGCCTACCGACTAAAACTGCCACGGTGTGGCAGCTCGCTGCTTTGTATGGAACTGAAACTACATCAGCAACCCACCCAGCAGTACCCAATGCAGACAGGTAGGGTCTGCGGGCGACGTCTCTTAAGCGACGCCTCAGCACGACGGAGAGCGTCGCATCGAGTCAAAGGTTATTAGTAGCCTAAATCAAGGGAAGTTCATTGAGAGTGTGAAGAGAGTGAATGAAGTCAAGTGGCAATCTGTACACTCTGCTTACCTCTCCGGGATACAAGCATGAAGACATGGTATGTCCAGATTCAGTGCCTATAGAATAAGCCATAGACCAAATACAAGTATTGAATAAACAAGAAACATATGTACTCATAAACAAAGAAATATTGTTCAGTTAGCATTGTCAAGGTCACAGGAAAATAGTTTTAAATCCTATTAATATGTATGAGATACTATTATTTTTATAGCTTTGTGGGCAACTGTGTGTGTCACTGTATCAACTCGTGAGAGTAACAGTAACTGTTTATATGAGATATTTTTCTATCTTTGTTTTTCTTTTATTAAAGACAATTATGAGTATAGGTGAGTAATGCACCTGTTGTAAATGCACGTGTAACTCCTCTGGTGTTGCGGTTGTCTATGGGCGGCGGTAATCGCTTAGCATCAGTTACAGTCACCATCCGCCAGGGCGTTTGCCAACAACCCCAAAAAAAAAAGACTACTACTCAAGTGATAATTTGTATTGCAGGGAACTTTACAAAGATTGTACCAACGGAATATTTGTGGAGCACACACATTTCTGTCCTGTGTGGGATCAAGGCCAATATCCAGCAGTGGACGTCTTTCGGGTGAGATGATGATGATGTGGGGTCGAGCCTACAACACTCGGAGCAATGACGTGGCGGCCACTTAAACCATAACGCCATCCATGCATTCACACATAATTCAAAATATTCTGTAAGTCTAAAAACACGGTTAGGGATGTCGAGAGCGGCAATAAAAAAATGAGAATCCTATTATATTAATCCTTGTACGGTTTGCACACCTTTTAGCTGATTTTAGTATAAAAATATATAAGATTGCTGAGTGCGCACAACGTGAGCGCGAATATGTGCGATGTTGACAACGTACAATCCTACTCATTATTAATAAAGCTTATAACCCCGAAAGGTAAGGCTGGTTTTAGGTAACACGTAAAAGATGGGCACTTATTGGTGTCTACTTGGCACAATTCCAAAGTACGACGACCTGTGCTTACGTGCTACTACTGATTTTTCTTAGCAGAATAATTCAATAACAAATCTCATGCACTGCAATCGCTTTCGCTGTGCCACTAAAGCAGAATACAATTTCTTAATAAGGAAAATATCAGCGGTCTGACATTTCGAGGTCGGTAGGACAAGCGTTTGTCATTTTCCTCAATACAGGGTTAATTGAAAAGTACTAATAACATTTTACCCGTGACTTACTTATACCTTATTTGTTATCTTATGTGAAGGCCAGTCAGTGCAGACCGGCGACACTCTCCCAATAACGACTGCCATAGATGTTCATGGCAGCCGGGACCGACGACTTAACGTGCTCTCCGAGGCACGGAGCAGGCGATAATTGTCAATCAATACGCACATAATTTCGAAAAGTCATATATCTTCCGAAAGTCAGAGGTGCGTGACGTGGGTTCGAACCCGAGACCCTCTGCATTGCAGTCTGTTGGTCTTCCCACTGAGCTATCGGTGCTCTTTATACCTTATTTAACAACTCTTGTTCTTTTTTCTTTTTTTCTTGTACTTTTCATTATTCAGTTTTTATTTTAATATGTATTGTGATTGGTTGCTCTTATCACCAACTTAGACTTAAGACTATACGCAGTCGCAAAAGAAAGCAGCGGGGGCGTTACTACGCAACACACCGCGGGTGTGGAGGTGTTGTGCGGGAGACGAGACAAAAGAAAGCAGCGGGGGCGTTACTACGCATCACACCGCGGGTGTGGAGGTGTTGTGCGGGAGAGTGACAAAAGAAAGCAGCGGGGGCGTTACTACGCATCACACCGCGGGTGTGGAGGTGTTGTGCGGGAGAGTGACAAAAGAAAGCAGCGGGGGCGTTACTACGCATCACACCGCGGGTGTGGAGGTGTTGTGCGGGAGACGAGACAAAAGAAAGCAGCGGGGGCGTTACTACGCATCACACCGCGGGTGTGGAGGTGTTGTGCGGGAGAGTGACAAAAGAAAGCAGCGGGGACGTTACTACGCAACACACCGCGGGTGTGGAGGTGTTGTGCGGGAGAGTGACAAAAGAAAGCAGCGGGGACGTTACTACGCAACACACCGCGGGTGTGGTGGTGTTGTGCGGGAGACGAGACAAAAGAAAGCAGCGGGGGCGTTACTACGCAACACACCGCGGGTGTGGAAGTGTTGTGCGGGAGACGAGACAGACAAAATATGTTTTTGGAAAACGTATTGAATTTGTAAAAAGTTGTCAAGTATAATGTAAAGAAGACACAGGTGAAAGGATTATAGTAGTTTTAATTTAACCTGTATAATTCACATAGATAAATAAAGTCTATATTTTACTACATAGTAATAAAAAAGAAAAAATATAGAAACATTCGAAGCTGTTATTTAGTGTAATAATAAAATTACAGTAAAGAGCTGTACAATAGGAGTTATGACGTAACCGCTCATGACGTAGGAAATAAAATGTTGTAATTCTTCGTTAAAACAAAAAGAATTAAAGAGTTGGCTGAATATAAAGTGTCTAATCAATAGAGAAAAAGATATTGCAAATACCGTACTCGCATCATAGAATTCGGGACTATTTTATAATAAGTTTCCAGATGCATATAAAGAAATTGATATGTATTTTTACAAAAAGTTAAAATAGGTACTTATTATATGAAAAATGTTTCTATAATATAATGTTTTTTATAAATTACACTTTAAAATATTTTATGTTTGTACGTCATTACGCCTCTAATAGTAAAAGTAATATTTGAACGGCTCTTGTGGTAGAATATGCTGTATTTTCATAAGATCATTTTGTACTACCATCTTTATCCAAATAAATTGATTTGTTTTATACATACATACATACGTGTCATGTCCATATATTTTTGCTGCCTTAGTAAACAAACATTTCGAACTGGTGGCTTCAGAAAACACAGTCACTTATCTCTATGTATTGCCTTTCTTTTTATGCCATCTCTACATTTTATTACAGAAATATTTTAGTCTGAAAGTACCAATTAAATTATTTTTATAATGGTTTTCCGTGTCCAAGAGAAGCGGCGGTTACTGCTTACCACAAGGTGGGCTACTACCTCATCTGTCACCCATCACCACCAGCAAAAATAACCATTCACGCTTCTTAGCTGGTGTTTACATAATAATGGCCTTCAGACCGAATTTTGGTCACGGCGGCCAGTCTTAGCGAAGAATGGCCATCTGCGCAGGAGATATTATACTGCACAAGTGTGTGCGCAAGCAAAAGTACACGCTTTGTTTCCTAACTCATGATCCGATGGTACCGTAATCCGACACGACCGGAGAGAGATCAGGTGCAGGACCAACGGCTTTTACGTGCTGTCCGAGGTACGGGAGTGTCTAACACCGCCAACTTCCTAACTCTGGGTTGCTATTGAGATTTCTTAACAGGAAAACCCAATAACTTTTTGTCCCGACCCGAGATTCAAACATTTTGTCCCGCGCATTCACTACCGCTGCGCCACGGACGGTTTACATAATAATATGAAGGCACGATAGACATTTTGTCACGCGCCCACCTACAGCGCTATTCAAGCCTGGCGATCTGATTCATTGATTCTGCACATGTCGTATGCATTTCTGACTCGTTATGCATATATAAGAAACAAGGCCAACTGGTTACTTTACACCTACACGATGCTTGTGATTTTCTCACAGTATTATGAATGTATGAAAGAGATACGTATAGGCAGGCTGGTTTAAGTAATTGCCTCGCTACTGCGGCGAGTATTGTGGGTAAGATCCCGTCACGGAACAAAAAATTGTGGATTCACAAATAGTTGTTCCGAGTCTGCGTGTTCTTTGTGTCTGTTGTTAAGATGTCCCCCGCGACACTAGAATTATTAATAGTGCGGCAAAGGCCTCTGTCAGAAATTATTTACAGAATGGATGTGGAAGGTGCCCGACCGTTAGCATCCAAAAACTTAGCATCGATATACTGGAATGATTCTGGTTGTTCTTTGTGCCCTTTTTTTAAGCACAAACTTGAAGAAATTTATATTCCGCTCAATGTAACGCGTCAAAATGATCAAAAAATAGGTTGGCACTTGGTAGAATTCTTTTGATAGTGGACATCTGCGATACACAGGTCTTTTTTGCACGTCGTTGGAAATTTACCATACACATATCCACTCATCACGAGAAGAGGAGAAGGTTATGTCAGGCTCTCCCGGCCGAACCCACAACACTGGCGAGGCGACCATTTAAACCTCTACGCCATCCGTGGAGCTTTATTATTAAAACTGTATAGGTAGATTTATATTTCTTTTTGCTTTTTAGCAGCCATGATCTGTAAAGAAAGTAGTATTTATTTCTCCGCAGCGCCATAGTGACCTTAGAGTCCTGAGACACTACTTTTTATTTAGAGTTTTTATGTAGTTAAATAAAAATGTAAATTGCTAGTAATTGTAATATAATTTTAATACAGGATTTCAGAAACTATCATCAAAAATCACATAAACGAAAATTATGCAAGTTGAAAAATATTTTTCCTAATTATATTAATTGGTAAAATAAATAGTAAATGGTAGAAATGGTTACAGGTTCTGGTTTGAGCACGCGGTATCTCAACAAGAATAGATCGCGACTGTCTAAAAGATTAAACGAAAACGCTATTGTTAGCCATGCATTTATGCGCATTAGCTGATTATTCGATTTTAACTCGAAAAGTCTGATTGAGAGTCTGAGATGATAACCTCATTGTTTTAAAGTGTAATTATTTCAAAATATCTGTACATACATATTAATATGATTTCTGGTGTTTATAACAACAATCGTAGAACGGCGATCGTCATTCGAATGAATTCGAGTGATCAAATGACATTATTAGAGCCAGCACTAAGACTATTGACCTATAATAATGGCCGAAGCCGTTGATGTCATTAATAATCAATAGTATATCGTAATAATGATCGTTAGGTATTCATACCGCACGTGTTTCTACATAATAGATAAACAGAAACGTGTTCACTTATATATCTATACTAATTTTATAAAGAGGAACGATTTGTTCGGTTGTGATCAATAAACTCTGAAACTACTAACGGATTTAATCATTATTTTGCCGTTAGAAAGCTACTGTATCCAGAAATAACAAAGGCGAGCTTCGCGCTATAAGCTACAGGAGCGGAGCAGTAATAATAAACGGAGGTGAAACCGCGGTAAACAGCTTGTAAGTACTTAATAATAAAGCTAAAGACATTGAAATTAAACTACTATATACAGATTTTATCGCGTTGTTTATTTTACACTTTATTACATAATTTAGTAGTGTAACAGTTTCTAAATTATGTAAAGAAGTGTCAAATAAACAACGCGATAAAATCCGTATGTAGTAGTTTAATTTCAATGAATAACATTTGCGTAAACAGAAGACAATATTAGATAAAGAGATTGTTTGTTTTTTTGTTCGAACGCGAGCTATTCTTGAGGAAAGTTACGGTTAATTAAGTTATTATATAACATCACGGTACGAGTCACGGGAGTGGAGCAGTAATCGTAGACGTGGGTAAAACCGCGGGCGACATCTAGTTATTTATGTATTGGTGCTGCTAAGAGCGGAATCATGTCGTTGGTTATGAACGCAGATACATGCAAACTATGACAACTGAATACCATTAAAATTTATTTAGGCTACATAAAGTGCTTCTTCTGAGAATTTGTTGTCATAAAACCCAATAACACTTTTTGCTTCCGGGAATCAAAACCGAAACCACATGCACAGCAGCCGCATCCACCACTGTACAACTGATGCTTTCTATTCCTAGTTTAAATAGTATATCACTTCAAAAATTAATGAACTATAATAAAAATAATTCCGTGCGTTATTTCGTCACTGTTATTTTACATGTGATGAAAAATAACAAGCTGTTATTTTTGTAACGAACTTGTTATAATGTTTTGTTATATAGTCAAAAGAATAATATTGATCAAAAGTGGTTTACATTTGAAAAAGAAAATTATTATCTAATATTGTTTAGACAGCTTTGGAATTAATATTACGCTTATTTATACTATTTTAGCATCAGAGTAAATATACCTTAATGAAAATTACCAGTTACATTTACTTAAATTCTCGATACAGAATCCTACTAACATTACAATTAATGTTGTGATAGTTTGTAAAGATGTTTGTTATTCAATCAGGCGTTCTTCAATCGTTGAACTGATTGGTGTAGTTAAAACTCTGGAAAATATGGGCTCGTGTTAAATTTTAGGATACTTTTCATTCATTCATAAGTGCCCACAGAATTACGAAGCCACAGGACTATTTTATTCTCATATTTAGATTTATCTTTTTAATTATCATCATATATATTACTGTTATCAACGGTTTAAGTAAATAGCAAATGTGATTCGTGATTTATAACATGCTACTAGCGTTATAACTTATAACAGTACAATAAATTTAGTATGTCAATGAAACAATACCATCTCTACAAGCGGTTATATAGAGCAGAACTAACGATCAATAAAATTATGAGACTGATGCAAATGAGATACTGAAATGCATATGGTTTCTTGATATCGTACTTGGAATTGGACTACATACAAAGAGTCACGTCTATATATGCTTAGAGGGTAAGCAGAAGTGCATTGAACCCACTGCCTGCACTAATGGCGTAATGGTTACCTTGCCACTGTCGCCATGCTGGGTTCGATCCCAAAACGGGAGAAAAATTGTGTGATTCACAAATGATTGTTCCGAGTCTGGGTGTTCTTTGTGTCCGTTGTTTGAATGTTTGTAAAGACAGCCGCGACACAGGAATTATTCATAGTACGGAAGTTGTCTTTTCAAAATAAATAAAAGACCATTTCGCAAGCTAATGTTTATGTATCATCTATTACCGTTTACCAGTCACATTGCCCGACTATGGCTGCCACTTACAATTGCCAATCTTAAGTAGCATTCTGCATGATCTGGAAATCGATTCCGGTAGTACACGATCGCACGCATAACCGTCATGTAAGTGAAATTTTAGAATAAAGAGGGATCGTTCCTTATATATTACTCGATTTTGCCCACGGCTTTGCTTGCGTATATGTAGGTTAGGTTAGGTTAATAACAGTCCTTTTTTTCTGGATAGAAGCTACCCTATGTCCTATTCTGTATACTAGACAACGTGTTTGCGAAATTTCATGATGATCGGTCGAGTAGTTAAGGAGTGAAAGCGTAACAAATAAATAAATAAACACTTTCGCATTTATAATATTAGTTAGGATATAAAAGGTTTTGCTAGCGTGGTGTTACATCAATAAAAGTATATGTCCTTTTCCAGGTTTTAAACTATCTCTGTACCAAATTTCATCCAAATCGGTTACTTAAATGGTTTAGCTGTCCAGAGGTAACAGACAGAATTACTTTCGAATTTATAATATTAGTCAGGATTATTATCATAGGTATATGGACTACGGTAGTATCACGTCACTATAGTGTGGACGTTTCAGATTGAAACGACCACACTATTGTTTATTATCATGTATATGTGATGTGTGAGCTCACTCTTCTCATTGTGGACACTTTCTTGCAATCAAAATACGGTTGAGTACATCTATGATTTAAATCCTTGTTTCGTTAAACAAAAATAATATTATCGGATAATTGCCATATAGTCATGTTTTTATCATTAACCTAATTTTATTGTTCACGTATTCGAGTGGAAATTTACCGAGAGTAAACCAGACGGTTACGTGCGCTTACGTGAAGGTTTACGTTACATCGTAGCCGCAACAGGAAAACGAAACTAAGCAAAACATTTTTGTGGTTAAAATAAGACTTGCGTAGTAAGGTCGTTTTACAAAACTATAGTGGACTAGCTGCGCCCCGCAGTTTCACCCGCGTAAGTCCTGATGCCGTGGGAATATCGGGATAAAAAAGTACCTATGTGTTAATCCAGGTCTCCAGCTATCTATATACTAAGTTTCATCGCAATCTATTTAGTACTTTTTGCGTGAAAGAGTAACAACCAAACATCCATCCATCCATCCATCCTCACAAATTTTAACATTTATAATATTAACACCTTAAACCGGCGAGCGTGTATGACGAATGTGATGAAAGTGAATGAAGCCAAAGAAGTGTGTCAGGATCGTAGCAAATGGAAATCCGTAGTCTCTGCCTACCCCTCTGGGAAACAGGTGTGAATCTGAGTACCTATGTTTGTGTGTATAATATTAGTAGGATATGCATTCTATTGGATAATAAGCAGTTACTAAGGAGGATCATGCTTGTCGTTTTAGTACCCTCAAGCCTTTATACAAAAAGGTCATTACACCTTACTAGATTTTGCACGCGGCTTCACTCGCGTTAATCTAGTTTTTGTCAATAAATTGTTATCCTTCGGGAACAGTACTTTTTCTGGATGAAGGTCTTTTTCTGTACCAAACTAACTCATTTTCGAATTTATAATATTAATCAGGATAATTAGGATATCAAAAACTGATCATAAATCATGAATGCGCCCTACTACGTTAAAATACGGTCACCTTTCTGGACGTTAAGTTGTCATCCGACACACAATGCCAACATGACATCTGATCCTAACTAATGTAAATATATAAGTTTGCTTGTTTGTTACGCTTTCACGCCTTCATTACTCGACCGATGATCTTGAAATTTCGCAAACAAGTTGTCAGGGGAGCTGAAAAGGACATAGGGTACCTTTCATCCAGGAAAAAGTAGTTCCCGAGCGAGCAAAGCCGCGGGGAAAAGCTAATTATTTACATATATAGGTATAGTAATAATATGACGCTCACTCATATTGAAAATTATATACTATCGTTATCTATCATTTAAATGTAATCAGTGAGCTCAATGTTTTTACAGTGGACAATTTTGCGTTCATCAGTCTTACATATTGTTACGAGCTGGGTTCGACAGATAAGAATATAAACAATATTACCGACAAAAACACGTTTTATGCAGACACACAATTAAATTTAAAACACAACAAACACTATACCACACTTTTTCACTGTACTGCTTTAAACTCCGTAGTATTTCCGCTTCCGTTCGCTTCGATGAACACTTGACCGCTTATGATTGTAAACTGACTTGACGGTGCGCGTGCGCCCTATTTATACGCGGCTAAAGCGCTTCTAGAGCTTTCTAGCAACGCCGCTCCCGGTATGCAAACAGTACGATGATTCGAGAAAATACCAGCATCTTCTCTATGATTCTCGTAAGCATACCTACTACGTAGTTCCGTAAGATATCAATAGATGGCGGTGTAAATTATTAGACGGAACTGCCGAGTCTTTCCCACAATGCCGAGAGATGTCACTGGGCGTAACAATATTATAATATAATATTATTATACCTTCATAAAATTTGACATGATTGATTATTTCATTGCATATAAACCTTACGCAAATACGTGTTATGGCAGAATAGAAGAGAAAGGAAATCATTATCTTCTTCCTCTGCTATTGTATTCTGCCCTAATATGCAGTAAGATTGGCATGAAGAGTACCTACTGCAAAAATATTACGACAGGGACAGGAAAATGTAATCACTGGGCTAATTCGAAAAATTGAATTGCGAATACGATCGAATGAGAACTATATCAAATGAAGTTTCGATTATTCGATTATGATACGAAGCGTAATCAATGACGACAGATTGATCAGAATTCGAATGCGGGATCGCGCTAAATTCGAATGCGGGATCGCGCTAAATTCGAATGCAATTTTTTCACAGCAATTGCACATCGTAGTTTTTAATTCCCAGCTAGCACTGAAATAACTGCATCTAAATCCGTTCTGTAATTATTGCGTGCAGTACAAATAAACAAATACACACAAGAAAAGGAAATATAGTCTTGTATTCAGAAACTTTTAATTAGTCAATGTGAGTTTGCTATTTTAGTATACAGACGGTATTTTTACAGAAGATAAATTTTTATTGGCACCACTTTAGAGGCCGGCCTTAGAATGGCAATTACCATGACAATGACCATGAGAAGACTAGTGTACAATGTCAAAGAAAAATTGGATAACCAAGGAAGTTATATTATGTAACATATTATAATTATATCAGCCCTGTATATAAACTGTCCCACTGCTGGGCACGGGCTTCTTGCAGTGTGAGAAGGATTAGGTCATAGTCCACCATGCTGGCCTAATGCAGGTTGGCAGACTTTACATATCTTCGAGAACATTATGGAGAACTCTAAGACATGCAGGTAGTCTCATTATGATTTTCTTCACCGTTAAAGCAAGCTATAGGTAACTAACTATTTTATGCGTACATAACTTCGAAAAGTCAGAGGTACTTGCCTTGGGATCGATATTTAGACCTAGAGTCAAACGACGTCACGTCGTGACACTATACTATCGACTTCCTATAATATTTCTGAAGCAATACTAGATCTTGCACGCGGCTTCACTTGCATAAATGTATGTTAGGTTAGGTGAGTAACAGATTTATTTTTTCTAGATGAAAGCTACCCTATGTCCTTTTCAGTTCTCCTGACAACGTGTATGCGATATTTCTGATGTGTTTTTGATATTGTTGATCAAATTTCATTATGATCGGTCAAGCGCTTAAGGCGTGAAAGCGTAACACACGAACAAACAACCTCACATACGCATTTATAATATTAGTTAGGATAACATATTACATAAGAATAATTCTAGTTATTTTGTATGACAACAAAAATGGCATACAAGCACAGGATAGAGTCTGTAATTGATACACTTCTGCCTATTTTTTAGGGAATATGGCCGTAGAACTGTGTATGTATGTATTTATTACTTAACTTTGCCGTTTCGGTTTCACCTTAATCGTATGTTATACGCCCTTCATCCCAAGTTATTGTTAATAAATCCGTGAAATCAGTTTACCGGTAACATGTACATATATTAGAAAACCACTGTATACTGGTTAAAGCTAAATACTATTTTACGCAGATGTAAATTATTATGTCTTACAAAAACAATGATATTATAGACTTTACAGCGTGTAACAGAATAGTGTGGTCTTTTTTTAACGAATACATACGATCCACCCCGGCTTCGCACGGATAGTACAAATAGAACATGAATCGCTTTGTCTATTGGTGAAAACCGCATGAAAATCCGTTCAGAATTGTTTGAGTTTATCGCGAACAGACAGACAGACGCGGCGGGAAATTTTGTTTTATAATATGTAGTGAAGTAATTATAATCTGTGTACAATTATTCAATAGCCAATTATATAACAATATTAATAACAAAGGTTAACTTAATGAACTTTTTTTTACTCTTACTTACTTACTTTATTGTGTATTTATATTTCTGGAAAATAACATATTAAATTACTTAAAATTATATGGCAATTTCAAACATTTAATTAATTTATTATTGTAACATCGAAACAAGCGCATTACTTCATTATCAAACGTGCGCCTGGTCATTTTCAGGTTTACGCGGGTCACCTGTTTCTGAGACAGCTGTTAGTATTATTTAAGAATCGCACCGATTTTTTTTTATACTTCTAAAGTGGCAAGCATGCGTACCTGATTGTAAGTGGTCAGCGTAGCCTATGGACGCCTGCAACACCAGAGGCATCACTTGCGGGTTGCCGACCCTGTAAAAACCTTTTAACACCCCTTTTGAAGAAGCCCATACTGTAGTCTTGTGAGAAACCCTTTTAATTTGTTACGTGAGGTCTAAAATCTTAGTTAGTGACACGTGGTTATAAATTGTAATATACTTTAATGTGTATATGTACGACGTCCTGCGGCCGTCCCAGATATCGCTGGAGTGATCCTGTGGAAATGCAGATCTGCGAGAGCCTCAAGCCGACGGCTGGCGAGAAACGATCAAAGACCAAATTAAATGGCGTTCTCTCGTATCGGTGGTCAAGACACTTTGGGTCGTTGAGCCAATAGAGTAAGTAAGTGTATATGTTCAATCACATAAATTATTTTATCAGAATTATTTATTGTTGTTTTTGTATTTAGACAGTTTCCCGTGATAAAGAACAACTTCCGTTGCTCGACGAGAGGTCACAACATGAACATGACGAATAGACACATGATTTTATTAACTATAATATAAATAATCTTAATGGTAATTATTATAAATGTAATAAAAATAATAATAATTTATTTGTAAAAGCATGAGTATAGGTACAGTAAAAGTTTAGATTTCTATCGAATCGCCGAAAAGTTTTAGATGAAATTTAATATTCATCTACACAGCCAGTTCTCATGATGCAGACATTTTAGAAAATAATAATTTAAAATGGCGAATATAGTTTTCAGTCCTTTATTATTTATTTAACACAGGCGCTTAAAATAAAATTACTTTAACGTATTTTAACCTTTTAAGTCACAGCGATACATCGACGGATAGGAGAAAATATCATCAAACCTACATCACTTGCCGTAATGACAGTGACGAGGTGACCACTAAACCTTTAATGTCCAGGTTTAACACATAGAATACTAATTATGCGTATGCGTTCCCGTGAGATTCACGCGGGTAAAGCCACGGGCAAAAACAAGTTCAACGTAAATATCAGACAGCAAGATTAGTTAAGATTCATCTATAAATAATAAATGGAAATGAATGCGTCTTTCATATGAAGACATTTCGCATCAACTATAAATAATCAATTATAATTAAGATAAAAACCTAATTAGCATTGATATACATAGCACTAATGAATGCTTTTAGATAAGCAAAGTTATATTTATGAAATTTATACATACATACATAATCCTAAATCTATATAGCAGAACGGGTCGGCAGAAGTATATTCACATATACTAAACGCACATTTCGGCAGCTATGATTTAAAGGTCACGAGACCATGAGGTCTCCATATCCGAGTCGGGTAACTAACATTATTTTATAGACTACTCCCGCACTAGGAATAAATACTGTATCGTGGGCGACTTTACAAACATTCAAACAACGGACTCAAAGAACAACCAGTCTCGGAACAAATGTTTGTGGATCGCATAAATTTTTGTCGCATGTGGAAATTGAACTCAGCGCAGCGGCAGTGGCGAGGCGACCAATTAAACCACTAAGCTAATCTATGTTAGATATTCACAATATGTAGGTTTTGTATATAAAATTTGTCATGGAAGGTTGCTGGTACTTATGGCACAGGTCTTCCTATTTTAAGTACCAGCGTTCACAAATTGTAGCTTAAAACATGTATACAAAAATTGTTTCTAATATTTGTAATTATATTTATAATAATATATAGTATAGTCTATCACATACACACAACACCGTCTAGCCCAAACTAAGCAGAGCTTGTACTATGGGTACTAGACAATGGATAAACATACATATATACTTTTTTTTTTGTAAATACATACATATTATACATAGAAACACCCAGACCAAGACAAACATCCATATTCATGCACACAAATGTTTGACTTGTGCGGGAATCGAACCCGCAACCTCAGGCGTGGCAGTCGGTTACACTAACTACTACGCCATCGAGTCGTCAATTATCTGTGAAACAATAAAAAACATTATTATTATATTATATTAAAAATAGCAATCTGAATTTCGGAAGTTGGCGGTGTTGCAGATTCCCGTGCCTCGGAAAGCATGTAAAGCCGTTGGTTCTGCGCCTGATCTCTCCACAGTCGACTCGGAATGCCGTCCCATCGGACTATGAAAGTGAGGGTACAGAGAGTGCGCTTGTGTTTGGACACCCACTTGTGGTCTCTATATTATTTACTGCGTAGATGGTTAGTCCCCATTAAGATAAATTAATATGCGCATATTAAAATTAGTGTAATTCTCTAAGATATTTGCACGTGATTATAATTTATTTAGATATTAATTATTTATTAATTATTCAATATCTCACAAGCTAATCTTTAGGTTTTTTGTAAATGTATCAAAATCTTTTAAAGCATGGTTCCTATATACAGAAACGAGTCGTATTGGCTACAGATAGTTACATTTTGATATATTTTTGTACAATACCTAAGAGAATTTCGCCCGTTTTTGATACATTTTCCATTGATGCTCCGCTCCTGTTGGTCGTAGCATGATGTAATATAGCCTATAACCGTTCTCGATAAATGGGCTATCCAACACTAATATAGTTTTTCAATTCGAACCAATAGTCCCTGAGATTAGCGCGTTTAACTAAACAAACAAACTCTTCAGCTTTATAATATTAGTATAGATGGGTCAAAAATTAACTGTCCGTAGTTAAACTACTACATACATAACAAATAGGAACATGGGAACCGGATCAAAGTGTGTGCTATAATATACTAGCGACCCACTCGGCTTCGCACTACTTTGTAAAGCTTTCGGTTCGTTTATGCGTCATACGGTACGTTAAGATGACACGTGTCTCGCTGCGATTGACGCTTTAAACGCAAAAACGTAAGGCGTAGCAATTTAAATTTTTAGTCACGGATGGAGTAGTGGCTTAAATCTTCGCTTCACGACTACTACCGCGCCGGAAGTTTTGGGTTCGAATCCTACACGAGACAAGAAATTGTGTGATCCACGAAAGTTGTTCCGAGTCGGGGTGTTCTTTGTGTCCGTTGTTCGTAAAGACACAGGAAATATTCCTAGAGCGGGAGTTGTCTTTCCTTACAAGAAATATTTATTATTTATTTACTGTTTACTTCTATAAATAGTTTTGCATGTAATAAAATAGTATGAGGCAATCGCAATGCGTTCATAAGACGCATAATCGAGCCAACTGCTGAGATATCACTTTTAAAGTATTTATTTAATTAGATTACTTCTTATCTAATTTAAATGTCCAAGGTAACTAACGTATTTCACTGTAAAAGGATTAATACTAGATTGTTCAGATGAGATTCTGAAATAATCTATCACATTACATCAATATGTAAAAGATAAAAATTATTGATGTGAGTTAATCTATCTTTGCGAGATAGAATCGGCATCGCCAATTTATGGTAGGGATTTGTAAGGCCTACAATTCTTTAGTGAATTATGTAGATGTAGGTACATAGCATATAGGTACATATTATGTATATACATAGGTATGTGCATAATATGTATACTGGGTGTGGGACGGCGGCGGCGGCGCGACGTAGGTACCGAATACTTTAGCAAGACGTCATTCTATAGGTACTTATAACGACTCAAACTTCTAATAATATTTTAGTAAAATGTAGTATTTTTTGTTTTATTTAATAAAATGGATAGCTTAGTGGGGAGACCAACAGACTGCAATGCAGAGGGTCTCGGGTTCGAACCCACGTCTCGCACCTCTGACTTTCGGAAGTTATATGACTTTTCGAAATTATGTGCGTATTGATTGACAATTATCGCCTGCTCCGTGCCTCGGAGAGCACGTTAAGCCGTCGGTCCCGGCTGCCTTGAACATCTATGACAGTCGTTATTGGGAAAGTCAGTACCCTCTAATATCCTGACACTGGTCTAGCCTTAGGGTATCGTTAGCCTTCGGGTTGCGGAGGTCAGGTGGCAGCCGCTCCGTGTAAAAACTGATATCCAGTCAAATCCGGTTAGACTAGAAAAAGCCGACCCCAAGTGACTTGGGAATAATAAAGGCTAAGGGAGAAGATTATATAAAATGGATGGTTTATGCATTATTTTAAGATTCATTTTATACTACAGATTTTTACTGCATGGCTTGGTAGGTTAAGCAGTCACCTCGCTACTGCCACTGATTTGCATGTTGTGGATTCAATACCCATACAGAACAAAACCTTGTGTAATATTCAAAAAGAGTTGTCGAGTTTGGGTGCGCCTTGTATCGGTTGTTTAACATATTGTTTAGCCGTTGTTAAATGTTTGTAAGGTTTGCCGCGACACCGGTATAATTCGTAGAGCAGGCATAAGCTTTTATAAAATCAAAAAGTCTATTTACAATTCGGCGTGAAGGAGAGCGTACCTCGCGTTTGTCTGGCAACATTACACACATTTTAAAACACAAACGCAGTCACGTGTAAATATATTATTCAATAATTTAGCAGACTTATTCCGTGACAAAGTTGGCATAATTAGTTCTGAGCACGCCTTTATAATTAATTAGCACATTTTATTGTAATTAACATGAAATAGAAATATTTCCAGTATGACGACTTTATCTATACTAATATTATAAAGAGGAAATATTAGATTTTTTGTATGTTTGTAATGATTTATCTCAAAAACTACTTAACCGATTTTAATAATTCTTTCACCATTACAAAGCTATATTATCACCGGGTAACATATGCTACATTTCATTTAAAAAAAATCTGTTTCTAATATAACCTAGCCTAACATACTTTTAGGCGAGCGAATCCGCGAGCAAAAGCTAGTAGTCATATAAAATGTGTAATAAACAAACATTTATAGATTTTATAGTTCTTCCAAATATCAAATGTTCAGATGTATAGCTGCGTTAGGGTAGGCAGAGGTGTGCTTCGCTGATTTAGTTTCAGTTCCACCAGCCATTCAAGGCAGCGAGCAGGCACACCGTGGTAGGTTTAGACGGTAGTACCCGGGGATTTCCATCTTTTCTTGGGTGAGCCCGACATAAACTTTCCGCTTCCCTCTTCCGCGGAGAGGTATGCGTCAAGGCATTCCCCTACGTAAAAAAAAAGCAGAGGTGCGTTACACCAACATTTCGCAAGCTTTAGTTTTAGGTCCCATGTAATAGAAGCTAGCCTGTTGCCGTCTACCCGGCACAAGACAACAGGCTGCTATTTCTTTCTTTCTTTTCGTGTGGTTAGTGGCCAATCAGTTGTCAAGAATTGTACAAGCCTAGGTTGCGTAGGCCTCTGACATGGCTTAACGACTGCTGTCAATTTGGCAACAACCGGGACCGACTTTTTACGTGCCCTGCGAAGCCACACGCGACGCGCAAGGCTCCGCGTCTCCGTAAATAATAATAATAATAATAATAATATTCTATTACATACACACAACACCATCTAGCCCAAACTAAGCAGAGCTTGTACTATGGGTACTAGACAATGGATAAACATACATATATACTTTTTTTTTTTTGTAAATACATACATATTATACATATAAATGAGGCCTAAGCGGTCATAAACGTGGGTAAAGCCGAGGGGGACATCTAGTATGTAGTTATTTATCTCTATACTAATTAACTAAAGAAGATGAATGACCCGTATTTTTGTTTGCTCACAACTCATAAACTACTGACCCGATTTGAATCATTCTTTCACCATTAAAAAGCTATTTTATCCAGCATTAACATAGGTATATAACAACACGCTACGAGGCACATCAGCGGAGCAGTAACTATAAACGTGGAAATAGAGGACGCCTAATAATGTAATTTATTTACATACGCGGTGCATGGTTTTAATGCGTCGCATTGTTATACATTTATTTGGCATACAATAAGAAGGATTATTCCCGGTGTCCACCCCCTGCTTGTCCACCGCGGGTGGACAGAGACACAAATATTTAAAAAAATTCTCGCTGTGCACCCCTGGGGGACAGCGAGAATTAATTTTAAATTATTTTCGCTAGCCACCCCGGGTGGACAAAGACACGAGTTTCATATGACTACTCTCGATGTCCACCACCGGTGGACAAAGCCACTGCTTAAATAAACATTCTCGATGTCCACCCTTGCTGGAAATGGGAGTAAATAATTATCACAAAATTAATTATATAGGTAGTTTAATCATATTATCTTTTACAATTTGTAGAAATAATTATCACATTATTAATCATAGTCACAGAAAATATCTTTACATCCTCATCCTTTCTAAAAATAAATCAATATTAAAGTCCCCATTGACAAGTCCCATTTGCATGTCGTGAATAAACTGATCACTTAAAATATATTTTTTTTTACGTTTATTGTTGTTATTAATACCTTGGCTTAATTGCATTTTTCGCACTACGAAAAAATTTGCATCTTCTTTAAGGACGCTTAAAGCCAGGAGTGCGTTTGGGTTTTTTTTCCCCATGGCTTTATTGATTTTATTGTGCCATCCTTCGACCGCGTTGGTTGTGCGATGTGTCTCGCCGAAAACACACCAGACAGTAAAAAAGTCATCCCGTAGCCAATAATCTTCTACATATTTCCTGAATTGCATTACGTCAGGATCTGTAGTACTCCTTTGAGTTACATACATCCACCCGTTCATCACTTCTGATTCGGGTAGCAACGGAAGCACGGCAGTCAGTGCCACCTCTCTAATTTTATAAATATCTCCGGATGTTGTGAGTTTCAAGTCACGACCCTTTTTCCATATAGCCTTTCCAAAGTGAGTAAAACACCCTTTGACTTTAGCCAATGGAAAAATAGATTTGATAGCTTTTATTGCAGCTGTCTCAAAATCGATTTTAATCATTCTAGGTTCCCATCGAGGTATCTGACTTTTAACTAAGTTGAATAGAATTGTGTACGATTCGACATCGCGGCGAGTCATATATGCGTATATCAATGGTATGATATTAGTATTATTTTCAGTACTACCTATATCTCCATGTATGGAGTAAAGTTGCGTGAAAGGCGCTGTACAGCATATAAAAGTTCCGTCGCAAAAAAAATCTCGAATCTCACAAATATAATGTTTAGCTTCTTCGATACAAAATATTAAAATTCGATTACCGTCATTATAATAGTCTGCTAAAAGAAAGTCCTTGTGTTTCGGGGGCACTTCAAATTCTTCTACATTTTTAAACTGAGTTTTTTTCATACCTGCGCTTTTGTTCTTGTGTCTGTACAAACTCGATTTAATGTTCGAAAATGAAGGTATATATTCGATCAAGTCCATGCCACTATCTTTGAGTTCACTCACTGTTGTATTGTAGGTATTTGGCACCGATGGGAATCCAGACGCTAGTTTATCCTTGCATTCTTGTATTTTTTCCTGAATGGCATTTTTTGCAAAATTGGGTTGACAAAAATGAGGCTGTTCTTCAATAATATTCCGGTCCTGTAAAAAAGTAAAAAGGGCCCATTTATTAAAAATATAAACAATATACCGCGGGTCCTTGTGCCAGCAAAAGCTATGGTTCGCTGATACTAAGCAGGTGGGCGTGCGCACGGAATTTTGCCTTTTAAAGCGGATAGCTTCTGCAGACCCAGATCATTGAACATTTATCATTATTAAATTTTAATTTAAAATCCGGCATCAGGTATTTGTATAACTATCTACTTACTTTTATTTTTAGTCGTCCTCTGCATTTATTCTTTTTTCTCTCAGTGCACTCCCAGATTTCTAAACCAGTATTATATTTTCGCTTCTTACAATATTCATGTCCTGCATGCAATAAAATTATTCCACCTTTCCTATACACAAATGTAAAACGTACTTCACCAGAAGAAGTACCGGCTGCGGCGTTTACAAACGACATGGTTACTGGACAGCGAATACGAACATTATCATAAAAAACAAAAATAGTATAAATGCGAAATGGTAACACATATACCCTCTAAATTTTATTGTTTTTTAAATTACCCACATAAATACATGAAATTTTTTAATCACTTAATATTTTGTACACAATTTATAGATTAACCGTTTTATTTATTTATTGTGACTTATTAATACTGTACTTAAAACAGTGTTTGTATGATAGTACTTATTAGACATTATGAGGAAAAACATGGCATTAAGTCCCGCAACTTAGTGTCAATCAACATCATGTGTGAAAACACACATAATCAATTATTGACGGTGTACTTACTCCTATTTACCCCAAAGATGTTGATAATATGATTAAACTATCTATATAATTAATTTTGTGATAATTATTTACTCCCAATTCCAGCAAGGGTGGACATCGAGAATGTTTATTTAAGCAGTGGCTTTGTCCACCGGTGGTGGACATCGAGAGTAGTCATATGAAACTCGTGTCTTTGTCCACCCGGGGTGGCCAGCGAAAATAATTTAAAATTAATTCTCGCTGTCCCCCAGGGGTGCACAGCGAGAATTTTTTTAAATATTTGTGTCTCTGTCCACCCGCGGTGGACAAGCAGGGGGTGGACACCGGGAATAATCCCAATAAGAACACGTGTAATTATTTTCTCTTTATAGACTAAGATAGTAACATTGAACTAAACATAATCTACGGCAATTAAACCCTAAAAATAATAATAAAACGCTTACCCACTATCCACACAGCGCAGCGTGGAACAGAAAGTCATGTGGTCATATTTTAAGAGGAAATATTGTAGGACCCTTGTTAAGACAAAAGTTTTAATACTGCTGTTTATGGTGGGTTCTGTGTTTTTAATTCTTTAATATAATTTTTTTAAATTTATCCTTACTGTGCCCGCGGTTTCATATGCGTTTATGATTACTGCGCCACCCCCGTGGGTCGTACCGTGATGTTACATAGCCTATAACCTTCCTCAATAAATAGGCAATCCAAAACTAAAATATTTTTTTAATTCGAACCAGTAGTTCCTGAGATTAGCGTGTTCAACCGAACAAACAAACAAACTCTTCAGCGTTATAATATTAGTATAGATTGCACCTGTGTCATAAATAACTACCGACTTGCATAACTTATCTGCACTATGTAATTGTGTATCTGTGTAACAACTATTTTTAGATTTAGCACTTATCTACACAAAATAGTGCCTATTAAACATTATATTACTGGTAATAATTAATTAGACTGTAAGTTTCTTGTCATGCATGCCTGCCATTTGTATGATTACTGTTATAATACGCATTTTTATATGTTTAAGTAGCAGTAGTAGATGAGCTTAATAAAAAAAAACACCTATCTAATATTATAAATGTGAATTTCTGTTTGTTTATTTGTTACGCTTTCACGCCTTAACTTCTCGACCGACCATCATGCAATTTCGCATACACGTTGTAAGGAGTACAGATTAAGACATAGGGTACCTTTCATCCAGAAAAAACTTCTGTTACAAATCTAACTTACATTTACGCGAATGAAGCCGAGGGCAAAATCTAGTATCTGAGGAACAGAACATGTAGCCCTATACCCGGATCAAAAAATATATTATTAAAACATCAAAACAAAGGCATCACACCACTATCAAAATTGTGCCCCGTCATTATCGGGTTCACACGAGTCAGCTGTTAGGGTTGTTTAAGTATCGACTAGAATGTGCTGATATTGATAAGTCGATAAAAAGTCAATGCCATATCTTAGTGGCAATTATGTCTTTCATAGAAATATGACAACACCTTTCTGTTACATGCTGTATATAAAAGCGATGTCAACTAAAAGGGTGGCCGTAAGATTATTGCCCGTTTTTTTCATATTGTCTACTTTCAACAAAGCTAAAAATTCTAAAAATGTAGTTTGGCTGCCGATTCTAGAATATAAGGCGTATGAAATTATTGTATATTTTAAAACACCTGTCTTTTTTGCATTTTGCATTTTTGTTTGTAATGATTCAAATCAAAAACTCCTGGGCCGGTTTTGATAATTCTTTTACCATTAGAAAGCTACTTTATTCAAAAGAAACATAGGCTATATAAAATCACGCAACGAGCCACGGGAGCAGAGCATCATGAACGTGTGTAAAATCGCGGGGATAGATTTTCATTATAAAGCATCATAGAGCACTTACGGTTATTATAATATATGTAGGTATGTATTTAATGAACAAAACTGGTTTTCCCCGCATTTGCAACATTGTATCGTAGATAAAGTACTTGAGGATGATAACATAATCACATTCAAATAATTACATCAACTATTGTTTAGATTATATCACTTAAGATTAGTTATGACTTTTGACGTGTTTTCCAACGTGTGTTTGATGTGCATTGCATCCAAAATGATTATTGAAAATTTTAAGTAAATATACTTTGGTAAGTATATCAATTTACTAACATACTAAAAACTAGAGCTGGATTTTACGAAATTTCAAGACGATCGATCGAGAAAGTGTGAAAGCGTAACAAACAAACAAACTTACTTTTTATTAATAACTCAATAATAATAAAACGGAGCTGTTTTCGTACAGAAAGTATAATTATGGTACCTTTCATTCAGAAAAAGTGCTGGTGCCGATGGATATCATTTTAATAGCAAAATCTAAATAACCGCAAGCGAAGCCGTGGGCAAAATCTAGTTATTGAATATTTGAAGAAAATATATATGCAATAAATATTTCCAACCTTTTGTTTGCTCATTCTATTCATTCGTCAATAGCTACTCAACAATATATAAAGAAAATGAAACTAAACTGCTTTTCTTTTGCCTATTTATATAAAGATACAGTCAAAATATAGAAGAAACCATAATTAATTTTAAACAATGAAACAGCTGACCTAATTGTTAAATAAATAACAATACAAAGATAAAAGCTATTATCAAACTATTGCGCCAACAAGATATTATTATCATAAACTTTTTTTATGCTCCCTGTGTCCCAGGAGACATAATGTCAGTTAGTAATGAATTTAGAAATTACTGATATAATTATTTATTTTTTGTTAATAATAGTGCTTTTTCGGGATAAAAGGTACCGGTATGTTTTTTTCTGTATCCCAGATAACGTGTATGCATAATTTCGTGATGATCGGTCGAGTAGTTAAGGCGTGAAAGCTTAACAAAGAAACTCACATTCGCATTTATAATATAAAGTTAGGAAGAACAATTTGAATACATGACTATACTAAACATTAGTGGCTATTAGTACGTAATCGATTAAACAAATAATATCAAAGGTTAAGAGGAAATGCGAGCATCAAAACATTGAATGAGAACGTTTTTATCAGACCTATTGCTGTCGCGCTGGGCCCTAATAAAATATCAATGTGGAAAAGAGATAACTATAGCTCGCACTGATTATACTCTGAAATTAGCATATCGTATTCCTCTGCTTCCTCTTCCAAAACTAAAGCAACAGTAATGTGTTTGTCAATTTGTATGTTATTTATTTTATTAGTCATTTGACAACTTAGGAAAAAAATAAAGTTTGAATATTTGGATCTGTTTGTAGTTGATGTATTATTATAAAATAATGCTAATGTGTCAGTGTTTTGTGTAGGCATATAAATTAGAATGGTTTTATACCTTCTATAAACTTATACTTCACCTTTTTAACTATAGTCTATCCCAACAGAATTTGAGAAAAAGGTAAGACAAAGAAAAGACAAGACATTTATTGCTTAAACTGTGTAGGTACATGAAATGTGTTCTTAAAATAAGATTTCGTTTCAACAGTCTACCCTGTCGGGCATTGCAATAGTATAAATTAAAAGTAAATTTTAGCAGTATGGACATAATAATAAAAATATAAAATTTTACAAAAGTGTGGCATTTTCCATTGGATCACTTGAAAGCAAAATACGCTTGCATATCGTAGAATACAGATTTGATTAACCATTTTTTTAAGACACTTTTAAACAATTTGCCTTCCAATTTTTTTATATCTACAGGTAGATGGTTGAATACCCTAATCGCTGTTATATATGCGCTTTTATAATAAGTTATGTTTTTTATATTCGGCAAATTTAAATTATACTTATATTTACTGCGTACATTGGGTTTGGAATTACACTTAAGTTCAAAAAACGTGATGTTATTTTTTACAAATAGAGAATAGAGTAAACAACTTTTAGTGACGTTTATCATAAAATATTTTTCTGTAAAATAAATTTATGGATATTTATCAAAAGAAGGACTTTCATACGGCTTATTGTACTCATTAACTACTTTTCAAAGAGAGTTTGAATTTCCTAAATGACTTTATATTTAATTAGGCATGAAACGATTGTTTACATAAAATATTAATTCTATTGGGACAGTGTATAAATCGCAAAGAAATTCATATACAATGAATGTTCATAGTTTATCTTATATTGACATGGTATTATATTATTTATGTCTTAATAACAATCTTTTTTTTTAAAGACTATTTTGTTATATAGGTATATTTGGACGTGATTTAAATCCTTTATCGAGTAGGTACTTACAAACATTAAGTAAAACAACGGACATAAAGACCACCAAGACTCGAAACAACTAATTAATTAGATTGTTTTTCGTCCCTTTTTAGTATAGAACAATACTCAGCTTAGAAGCAATGGCGTGGAGTCCACTTAAACTAGAAGATGAGGATATTTAAATTTTAACTTAGACTCCTTGCTGTGTCAGATAATAATATCCTCCAAACCGATTTTCGGTCATGGCGGCCAATCTTAACGGAGACTGGCCATCTGCGCAGGAGATATTATAGTGCACAAGCGTGTGCGCAAACACAAGAGCACTCTCTGTTCCCTAACCCTCATGGGACGGATGATCCGACACGACCGGAGAGAGATCAGGCGCAGAACCAACGGCTTTATGTGCTTGCCGAGGCACGGGGGTGTCTTACACCGCCAACTTTCTAACTCCGGGCTCGTATTGAGATTTCTTAATATAAAAACCCAATAACTTTATGTTGGCCCGACCCGGCATTCGAACCCGAGACCTCATGAACAGCAATCGCATTCACTACCGCTGCGCCGCGGATCAGAATCATCATAATCATAATAATATCAGCCCTGTATTAAACTGTCCCACTACTGGGCACGGGCCTCTTCTCAGTGTGGAAAGGGTTAGGCCATAGACTCAGATATCTTTGAGACATTATTTAGAAATCGCAGACATGCAGGTTTCCTCAAGATGTTTTCCTTCGCTGATAAAGCGAACGATAATTAACTAATTAATACGCTCATAATCGAAATCGAATGGGATCGAAATCGAGACACCTGCGTAGCAGTCCAACGGTCTCCTATTAGGCTATCGTTATTTAAGTATACGATTAATCGATAATAATCGTTAATCGGTAAGTTGTACCTATTGTAATCGGTAATCCCACACGGACATCCTGCTAAGTATCGTATTCGCATTGCATCGAATGATATTGAACATTGTCAGTATAAACAATGGAATGGCATACTCGGAAGTTTCTATCATTCATCCTTCTATTTGGTATATTCTGGAATATTCCATTTTAAAGGTTTCTTTATGTCTAAACTAGTTCCTGAACACGGATTGAAATTAAACTACTATATACGAATTTCATCGGAGCTTATAGAATACAACTTTTATTACTAAGATCGGTCTGTGTAGACTTTTATGTCAAGCAGTTGACGTCTTCCAACTGAGATGACGATGTTGAAGTCACTATTAACAATTTTAAATTGTTTAAAAAGAAATATTAATTACTTAATTGCTGTGGAAATTCAACCGAAAACTTAAAAGTTTTGTTTTCTAGAATAAACCGTTATAAAATCTATTTAAATTATAGTAGTTTTATTACTATTATTGTTATCTTCGCGTAGACATAAGTCAATATTAGACATTGGGATAAAGGGTATCCTATATCCTACCCCAGGATACAAACTGTCTATCTATGCAAAATTTCATCAAAATCGATTTGTTAGTTTAGACTAAAGGCGTAACAAACAGATAGAGTATCTATCGACAATACTTTCACATGTATAGTATTAGTTTGGATTTAGGTTTCAAACAAGGTAGTTTGCCTGTGTTGGATCTTTCTCGCTGAACGAGGCAAAAGTATTAAATAATTTCATGGCTAATACCCTAAACATATTTTGATACATTTTGAAGGAAAACGCGGGTAACATATGATACCTATTATTATGTAACTTTTTAGAGTTCGAAAAAACTCTTATACCACTGCTTTGTCCGTCCGTCTGTTATACAACTTTCAACTCAAGAACCGTAAGAGCTAGAGACTCGCGGTCAACGCCATTCGACTCAGCATAGTCGATATACCCCGAAATGACTATGACCTTTGACCTCTGACCTCAAGGCCACGTGGTATCCGCATGACCTTTGCATATTACTTGAATAATTTTTTCGAACTCTAAGATTTACGGCAATTCATTGCCGATTCTCACTTGTTTATATTTTTATTAAGTGTTGGTGCTTTTAGAGTTCGAATAACTCTAATACAACAGCTTTGTGTGTCCGTCCGTCCGTCTGTCTGTTATACAACTTTCAACTCAAAAACCGTAAGAGCTAGAGACTCGCGGTCAACGCCATTCGACTCAGCATAGTAGATATACCCCCGAAATGACTATAACCTTTGACCTCTGACCTCTGACCAAGGTCACGTGATACCATTTTTTCGAACTCTAAGATTTACGGCAATTTATGGCCGTTTCTCACTTGTTTATCTATAATAAATAATATAAAATGCGGAGGCGACGCGGGGACGGCGCGGAGGCGGTAGCGACGCGGTGACGGCGCGGAGGCGAAAGCGTGTTCCTCACGTCGCATCTAAACAAGCCCTAACATTTGCATACTGACATAATTGATAAGGTAACCTTGTAATTACTCGTGTTTGGAATCTGCGAAACTGTTAGATATCTTTTATCATTCCAATTATCTATTTAGATAAAGCTTAATACCAATAACCTCGGTGTATATTGGTAAACAGAACTAGCCTGTCCTATTACGCTAGGAATTCTAAATAGAATTGAATCACGACTGTGTATTTTGGATAAGGTAAGCAGAAGTCTAGATCCTCATTTCACCAGCTAAGTTATATACCATAAGGTAGATGTGTATTATTGTGAATATTCTATAATAGGTATACCTATTATTGCTTGCCAGTATATTGCAGTTATTGTTTAGAAACCCCTTATCCCAAATTATGACCAACAATTTAAAATAATTTAAAAGCATTCGACAATTAGATTGTCTTTCGAATAAATGAATAGACGAAAATAAATCGATGTTCGATTTATGGATGTTCAAATTTCGAATGATTCTAAGTGTTTCTAGTAACAATCACATGTTGCTAACTTTGTCTTTAAAGCCTATTCGACTAAAATAATAATTATCAGTAATTTAGAAATAACAATTTAAAAATCAAAAATAACAATAAAAAAAAACAAAAATGTATCCTATGTATTAATGATCTATATGTGTATACATCAAAATCGGTTTACGCATAATTGAGTAACAGACATTCAAACAATTACGGCCATATTCGCAAATCTTTTAAGAAAGTTATAACGTCGTTTTATGTAACAACAATAGTTCTTGAGAGTATTATTCACAACAATGCATAAGACTGCTAACTTTCTTAATAACGATGCTGTATTTAATAAAAGTATACCGAAAACATCTAATTTAAGTTTTTTTACAATGCATTTATTAGACACGCTTTTGGCTTCGATCGCCTAAAAGTGTCTATGTTACTCGGTGATAATATAGCTTTTTAATGGTGACAGAATTGTTAACATCGGTTAAGTAGTTTTTGAGTTAAATCCTTTCAAACAAACGAATTACCAATTACAAACAATAGAAGTATATACAGAGAGTATAGATTAAAGAAAGAAAGAATAAAGATAAATACTGAGTATTTTAACCACCCATCGTATTATGCCTCTAGTTAGATATTTTTATAAATAAGGTGGTTAGTATATTAGTAGGATTATATAGAAAGAAAGAAAGAAAGAAAGAAATATTTTATTTTAATGAAGCATTGCAACACACAATCAAAACTATTATAATACAAAATTTGTGTGTAACAGTAATAAATGTATTTATAAATTGATAATAATAAAAATAAATAAATAAATCTTATATACATTATTATATACCTATATGAATTACTACATTATAATACGTTAATTAATTACATATACTATTACTTAATATATTATTATATATAATATCGAATACACATTTATACATGGAGCCCTTGCTGTTCAATGTGCGTCGCAGTGTTCATTAAAAAGAGATGTTGCTCAGCATAATGCTGTACCGATTACGATACAGCGCTGATTTTCAGCAACACCTCAATAGTGATTACGAGCGTATAATACAGTCCAAATTAATACCATTAAACTACAAAAAAAAAGTACAGAATTTTTAATTATTACAGATAATAAGAAACACAGATTTCAGATAAATTAAATAAATATACATGTAAATTTTTTATAACTACAGATACGAATTATAAATTAAATATTTTTATTATTGTAGTTAAAACTATAAGTAGATGAAACAAATATGAGTAAGATGTCAACAAGGAGTTAAATACTGGCACTTATATGAGTGTATTGTTCTGTCTAGTGCTATTTAGATTGCTGCACAGCCGACGCGGTTTCTTTTTAAGTGTGGCGTAACCTTTGTCTCAATAAACAAAAAGATCTTTGCGTTAGGTATTTATTTGTTAGCACTACATAATTCTGAGAATGAATAAACACGTAAATAAAAATATTATGTAAGATTCTTGCGGTATATCATTTTAAGTATTTGACTCTAGAAAAGCATTGTCTCGGCTCTGGGTTCTGAGGTTTGGCCAAGATATTAATTGTATTTACTTTTAATGCCATTGTTTTTATTTTTCCTTCTTACTCTAACAATGGTACGTATTAAAATATAAATACCAGTCTTCTCTCTTAGCCTTTATTATTCCCAAGTCACTTGGGGTCGGCTTTTCTGGTCTAACCGGATTTGACTGGATATCAGTTTTTACACGGAGCGGCTGCCACCTGACCTTTGCAACCCGAAGGCTAACGATACCCTAAGGCTAGACCAGTGTCAGGATATTAGAGGGTACTGACTTTCCCAATAACGACTGCCATAGATGTTCATGGCAGCCGGGACCGACGGCTTAACGTGTTCTCCGAGGCACGGAGCAGGCGATAATTGTCAATCAATACGCACATAATTTCGAAAAGTCATATAACTTACGAAAGTCAGAGGTGCTCGACGTGGGTTCTAACCCGAGACCCTCTGCATTGCAGTCTGTTGGTCTCCCCACTGAGCTATCGCTAAAAGATAAATACGAGTATTATAATATAATTAAAAATGACCACGATGGCCACTATTTACTTTCGCAACAGTGACCGTCGTCATTCATTATTTTGTATATTTAGGGTCGCTTTTTTTCACCCATGACATTTTACGCAATATCACTGGCGAGGAAGTTTTGAAAATATATTGTATAAGGAAATGAAACAAATAATAAATTTGTAAGTAGGTATGTGTGAAGCCACACCTTACTCACCGAACTAATCGCAGTATTAAAGTTTCTACTTATACGACGGTTTTCTGTAAGGGTATGGTACTTCCCCGTATCGGCAGGCTCATTTATATAACCTATAGGTACATAGCACATATACATCTCACGCCTTTAATTCGCCAGCTTGGTTGGATTTAGGTACCCTGTAATAAGTGCCGAACCTATTACCGTTTATCGGGTAGTTCCAAACTCTGACCGGCCACTAAAAACTTTTTACTCTATATCCAATAGGGGTGTTCCCGAGACACTATGAGCGGCAGTTGCATACTCAACCGTTGTGCCTTCGAGGCAATACTTGTGTAGATTTTGCTGAATCATATTTTTAAGTAAACGTGTAATATCGCAGCTATTAACACCTTAAACCATTACGTCATATTATGCTATCAAAACATTTACTAATAGATTAAGTACTTACTATAAAAACTATAATATTATATTATAGGTATATAACTATAGTTGGTCTCCCCACTGAGCAGCAATAGCTCAGTGGGGAGACCAACAGACCGCAATGCAGAGGGTCTCGGGTTCGAACCCACGTCGCGCACCTCTGACTTTCGGAAGTTATATGTCTTTTCGAAATTATGTGCGTATTGATTGACAATTATCGCTTGCTCCGTGCCTCGGAGAGCACGTTAAGCCGTCGGTCCCGGCTGCCATGAACATCTATGGCAGTCGTTATTGGGAGAGTGTCGACACAAAAGATCCCACTGGGTCGAAGTTTCGCCGGTCTGCACTGACTGGCCCCCACATAAGATACATACATACATAGGTATATAACACAGTTGTCTAGATAAACATCTGTATATTTTCAGAGGCTGGCTAGGTATATATGGAGGGATGATGCACCAGTTTTTTATGTTGTGGATTCGATCGCCACATTGGACAAAAATGTATAATTGTTTGTCGGTTATATAAAAAACAACTCTCGCACTAGAATTAAATCCTGTGTCGCGAGGACTTTACAAACATTCAAACAACGGCCACAAAGAACACCTAGAGTCAGAACATCCATTTGTGGATCACACAAAGTTTTGTCCCGTCGATAATTCGAACCCACAACAACCGGCGGAGTTGCAGCGGCGAGGCGACCTCTTAAACCACTACGCTATCCGTGCTGTGAAACTCTTTTTAAATCTATTGTTTCATTTATTTCAAACTTGTTTTCTGGATAAAGAATAGCCTATGTCCTTTTACGCCAGACTGCGAAATTTAAAGCGAAATTTTATTTGCGAAAGTTAATCTAGATTCTATCAATAAATCTCTATGCCTCGGCAAAAGTACTCTTTTCGGTACGAAAGGTACCCTATGTCTTCCTTTGTACCTCTTACAACGTGTATGCAAAATTTAATGATGATTGTTCGAGTAGTTAAGGCGTAAAAGCGTAACAAACAAACAAACTCACATTCGCATTTATAATATTAGTTAAGGTGTTATAATGTAAATCTATAGTTTCAACCAATTTTACTAGCTTTTGCCCGCGGCTTTATTCGCGTAATGATGCGCTCTCGGTTATGGTTTAACTGTTGGTAAAGCAATGAAACCGTTTGACGGGACACGGGTTCAAGTCTTGTTTATAGATTGTCTTTATCCTTGTTTATAATTTTCTAATTTATATATATAGACTTAGACGAAATTTAATACCCAAGGCTTATTTTTATATTGAGGCAATTATAAAAATATTTAATGTAAAAATTAATGAATATTTAAATTTCAATAAACATAATGATACACATTATTTAATAATGATTGCTTAATTATTATTTAGTTAGAAAATAAAGTAATTTATGTAGGAATATTAGGAATTAATGAACATTCAAATAAATTTATTAATGATGGTTAATGGTTTAACATAATAAAATAATTATAGTTTAATTTTTTTTTAAGCCACGACTCATTATTATTTTAAGAATAATAGGCAAAAGCGAATTCCTATTAAAATTACATTTCATACTTAATATAATTTTTAGATTATGTAATTATATTGTAAACATTATATTTACAATACTAATTCGTTTTTACGTGAGTATTATAATGTTTTAAAACCAAAAATGCTCACTTTCTAATAATAATTTATGTAGCACATAAGAACTGCTTCGATGAATTAGCTATATTTTATTAGAAGTATCTAGTAAAACCCATACTTAATAATAAAAATTGCATATGAGTAATATGTTTATCGCAAACGAAGTCACCAGTAGCAGCTAGTCAAATAAACACAAAAGTGAAATACCAACGTGCCTTATTTTCATGGTAAATTTTGGTTTTGTGGTTACTACAATAACAATCTTAATCGTACGCTGTTGTGTAAACACAAACTAACAAACACACATGGAAAAATTGACATAAACCTTATTAAAGATGACTCTCATTTTTATAAAATTTATGCAAATAGATACATTATACAAACCCTAAAATACAAAAACATACTAACATTAATGCAAAATAAATAACATACCAGCGTTTAAAATCGAATAGTAAGGGTTATTGTGAAATTACAAAAAAAGGATGCACGATAATTGTGACGTAACCTGTATTTAAATGCATCGGTCCGAGGGAGATAGCGAGATGTGCCTACCACTTCCCCACTCTCCTAAATCTAAATTCAAATATTAATTAGTCTCTTATTTTGCAATATTCTATATTCTATCACATACACACAATCAATTGAATACCGTTTTCACATAAATATCTCTTTTGATTGCTGTTTTTGATTGCACAAGATATAAACAATGTACAAAATTAAACATAGGCAACTACCCTATTATGTGAAAAGACATTACCATAAAGCAACGAGAATGAAGTCACCGGTAACAGCTAGTCAAATAAACACAAAACTAAAATGCCAGCGTGCCTTATTTTCGTGGTCAACATAATGTACTACAAAAGCGATCTTAGTCATACGCGGTTGTGCAAACACAAATAAACTAACACACATGGAATAATTAACACAAACTTTATAATTAAAGGATTTTTTATCGCACAGGTGACGCAGTGGTCGCTTCGCCAATGCCACATTTCTGAGTGTGTTCGATCCCCATACGGGCAAAACTTTGTGTGATCCACAAATGATTGTTTCGAATCTGAGTGTTCTCTGTGTCTGTTGTTAAAATCTTTGTAGAGTATACCGTGACACAAGATTCATTTTTAGTTCGGCAGTTGCCTTTAAAAACAAAGTGTATACACCTGTCTCGGTTGCTCAGCGGTAGTAAAACCGACTGCTATGCATGACGTCGATTCCTGGATTGGACAAAGATTTACAGTTTTTCCCATCACGATGTCAATTCTTAGTACAGATCGCGCAATCTATGATGGCCGGACTGAACATAGCGTCTGCGCATGTACAGTCTGTCAGTCAGTACGGATTGCATCCCGCCCCCGCCCCCTGTCACCAAAGAGGCCTAAAACTTTACAACTGCGACGCCACGCGCGCAATGTTCAGACCGGCCATCATACAGTGCGCGATCTATACATAGCAGCATTGAGACTGAAACTGCGCTCATTCAAAAATATTAAGACTTTATAGCTGTAATAGTTAAAAGTATAGCAATGAAATCATAGTTAAAAAAAAGGGTACTAACAATTTGTGGTTTTACTTACTAGTATTCTTGTTAACCTTTCCAGCTAACCTAGAATGCTTGAATTATGGATGGGTTCAAGTCGGTAGTGCAGTATTCGAACCAATTGTGTAATCCAGTAGTTGTTTTGTCTCTGAGTGATCTTTCGTTGTGTTGATTGTATATTTTTAAAAGCCCTGCGACACCTACGAATTTCTCGACAGAAAAATCCAATAAGAAACACTTTGTCCAACCGCCGCCGGTACAGCAGGTAGCTAACAATTGAGTGATCCATAAAGAATTGATCATAGTCCGGGTGTTCTTCGTAGCCGTTGTTTGAACGTTTGTTCAAACAGGGGACTTTCCCCGCGAAATAATAATAATAATAATAATAATATTCTACCACATACACACAACACCATCTAGCCCAAACTAAGCAGAGCTTGTACTATGGGTACTAGACAATGGATAAACATACATATACAATTTTTTGCTTTTTAGTAATTAAATAATTACATATTATACATAGAAACACCCAGACCAAGACAAACATACATGTTCACGCACACAAATGTTTGACTTGTGCGGGAATCGAACCCGCGACCTCAGGGTGGCAGTCAAGTTACACTAACCACTACGCCATCGAGTCGTCAATGAAATGAAATGGACGATTTTTGTTAGATCGCATTTATTAGGACGACCTGGCTAGTCACTAAATAAATAATTGTAAACACAAAGCTCTATTCTACCCAAATGGTTAATACCTTTAGCAATAATAGTAAGCAGACCTTGCGTTATACATACGTTAGCTGCCTCTAATTGACCTATTTAATCACTACCAATTAAAAGGATTATCCTTGTCTAATGTATCTTAAAAATAATAATACAAAAAGGCAGCGGAAGCCTCCTGGGAGATCAGTAGACTGCCACGCACAAGTCTCGAGTTCGATCCCAAGGCGCGCATCTCCGACTTTTCGAAGTTACGAACATTTCGACTTTACGAAGTTTTTGTATTCAATTGTTTATTATCGCTCACTTTAACGGTGCAGGCAAACATCGTGAGGAAACTTGCATGTCTGAATGTTCTCCATAATGTTCTCGAAGAGATGTATGTAAAGTTTGCCAACCCGCACTGGGCCAGCGTGATGGACTATGGTCTAACCTTCTCATATTGCGAAGAGGCCTATACCCAGCAGTGTGTCTGTTTAATACAAGCCTGATATTATTATCGTATCTTTTAATAAATACACTCATTTGTTAAGTCCTTCGCGACAGGATTTATGCCAAGAGCGAGATTGGTTTATATATTTTTAAAATAAATAGTTTCTTTTTAAATTGTACTCGCTTACAAATTCTGTTTACATAACGTTATCTATAATTATACCGATGACGCTTTAAATACTTTTCCGTATTCATGTTCTCGAAATCAGAGCCAGAATGTAATTAAAAGGTTTGAGTAAAAGTTTATGTACAAACATAATCTCACGCTTTTATCCTCGAAGGGATGAGCAGTGATGTATTATATCTACATGTCACTAGATCTCATTTAATAGGGGCGTGTCTATTGGCGTGTACTAACAATATGTATTTTAGTATGCGCCAATAAACACTTCATTATTAAGGTAAACGATTTCTATTTTCGTTTGTTTTGAAGCTATTCAAAAAATCTGTATATGTATTTTAATAATTCTTCCACCAGTAGGTAAGAACCTAGATTATCCGGCGTTGAAATAGGCTATATAATAATATACGATCATGCTTCAAGAGTCAAGACACTGGCAGCAGTTATTATAAAGATGTTCTTGACTATGCTAAATTACGTTCTGTACATATTATATTTTAATATTATTCGAATACATTGGTATATATTGATATTCGGATGATAATCGACTACGGTGCGCATCACTAGCTTATAGTACAGGTCCACACTAAGTACGGCTACAACACTTGACAAAACAACCTTTTGTTTCCAACAATTTTCGGTAGCCCAGTTTAAGAATCAAACCCGTGACCATTATATTTATCTGACGCATAAATTTACTACCGCTTCGCCACCGAGACAGTCGAATAAAAAAGAAGGTCTCAACGCTATTTTAAGACGTTCACTAAGGTTGTGTCGCGTTTAAAACTGTTAAGGATAATTTAATCCTAACTAACGTAACAAGCGCGAACGTGAGTTAGTTTGTTACGCTTTCACGCCTTATTTTATTCAACCGATCATCATGAAATTTCGCATAGCGTACACTGTGAGGGGTACAGAAAAGGGTATAGAGTACTTTTTACCCGAAAATGTGTACTGTTTCCGAGCGAGCAAAGCCGTGTGCAAAAGATTTCGTACTTGCTACCAAGAATTTCTTGAAAGAAATAGGTACCTTTTGTCTCGAACGCGTCTCGATGGCAGTAAGGTTTAAAAACCTAAATATACTTAGCTCGGTTTAGAAATCGAATCCGAGACCACATGTTTAACAGTCACATAAAATAACTACCACCGATTCAGTGCATTTAAAAACAAGGTTTAAATGCTATATTAAGAAGTTTGCCAAGGCTGCAGTGTTTAAAAATGTTAAGAATAAATTAATCCAAACTAAATAAAAAGTGCGAATTTTGTTTGTTTGTTACGGTTGTATGCTTTAACTACTCGACCGATCATCATGAAATTTCGCATGCACATTGTCAGGGGTACAGAAAAGGACATCGCGTACCTTTCATCAATACTATTATTATAAAGCTGAAAAGTTTGTTTGTTTGAACGCGCTAGTCTCAGGAACTACTGGGTCGAATTGAAAAATTATATTGGTGTTGGATAGCTTATTTATCGAGGAAGGCTATAGGCTATAATACATCACGCTACGATCCACGGGGCGGCGCGGTAACATTAAACGCGGGTGAAACCGCGGGCACATCTATCTAGAATAAAAGTACCTACTCTTTCCGAGTGAAATCGCAGGCAAAAGTAGTACTAGTACTATGTAAATTCTACTAATACTGCTACTCTAAAATAAGATCTTATGTTTGCATCTCGCGAGATTCTGTATTTGATTCTGGGGTCGGACAAGTTATACTTTTGGGTTTGATTGTTAGTCAACTTTTTAGCAGTCACAGTCTGACATTGTACCTACCTTGGAAATGGCAATAGACCCTAATACGTGGGTCGTAAATCATAGCTAGTGATAAATAGTACCTATAATACATCTCTGCTTACCCCTTCGGGATAATACAATGTGAGACTATGTTTGTATGTAATCGTTAATACAATTTAAAACATATCTGAGACTAGCCTTGCCCGCGGCTTCGCTCGCGTCAAAGTAGTTTAGGTTATTTCAGAAACAGTACTTTAAAAAAGCAAAGTATGGTCTATGTTACTCGGATCAATAATATAAGTTTTTAACATTGAAAGAATTTGTAATATCGGTTGTATAGTTTTTGAGTTAAATATCTCTAAATTAGAAGTATGTATGTATCTTATGTGGGGGCCAGTCAGTGCAGACCGGCGATACTTCGACCCAGTGGGATCTTTTGTGTCGACATTCTCCCAATAACGACTGCCATAGATGTTCATGGCAGCCGGGACCGACGGCTTAACGTGCTCTCCGAGGCACGGACCAGGCGATAATTGTCAATCAATACGCACATTATTTCGAAAAGTCATATAACTTCCGAAACTCAGAGGTGCGCGACGTGGGCTTGAACCCGAGACTCTCTGCATTGCAGTCTGTTGGTCTCCCCACTGAGCTATCGCTGCTAAATTAGAAGTAAATATCTCTTATAATATTAGCATAGACAACATAGCCTCATATTTGTATTGTGTCTGTAGAGTATGGTCGAGCGGGGTATAACGCACTCACATATTACCAGACATGTTTACGTCTCAAAGACATACACACTGTGTAGCCACTAAATATTTCGTAAGTAACAGAAAACCACAATAACATTTTGCACGGCCTGGAATTCGAATCCTGTACCATAAGATCGCTAGTTGCAAGAAGCTATTAAATCAACATGGCAATCACAATAATATGTTATATTAAAATAGATGCATTACATTTAAATACAGCAATAATTATTATTAATTTCCTAATCAAAATTATGCTACGAGTATAATAATTAGTTTTATCGAACATTCTAGCATTGAAACACAAAAACAAACAACGCACGAAAACAAAATGCGACAGAATTAATCTATAAATACTACATACTAATACGTACTTAAAATAATTATTATAATATACAAACTTTAGAATTATGGCCGAATATCTTCAGAAAACCCAAATTGTATCACAACAAACACTAAAATCACCAAAATATAAATATTTTATTTTGACAGGTCACAGTCAGTAATGGCGCGCACTGTTACTTTTTTTTCGCGGGCGCGAGCGACCGACCGCATTCAGCCGCGTGCTGTTCTCGACTGACGCGGCTTGCATGTTATTATCAGTAAGTTTTATTATTATCTCTGGATTTTCGTGTTTGTTTAGCTCTGTGAACTGAATTTCAGTGTTTAGACTAGATGATTTCACTTTGAGCCTAGACGGTTGCTATTTTAAGAGTTTTTTTTAGTTCGGAGTTCAATGACCTTGTGTCGTGCATTTTATAATGTTAACCGCTTATTAACAAAAACACTTATTGACGCGTAAACAGCTAAGCGGTTTCGGATGAATTTTGGTACACAAATAGATGAAACAGGCTATTTTTATAACGTTTTATCCCAATTGGGTCACGCGACCGACGCCAATCAATCAGAAGCTTGTAATCTAAAATTGTTTATTTGTTTGTAAACTCTAGATCTACTTAACCGATTTGATAACTCTTTCACTAATAGGAAGCTACTTTATTTAGAAATAACATGGCCTATATAATTACTCTACGAGTCAAAGAAGCAGTAAGTACCTTATCATAAAAGTAAACGAAACCACGGGTATCAGCTAGTAAATTAAACTACAATTAAATTAAACTAACGTAGTGTTTTTAAAATAAACCAAGAGAAACTAGCCTAACTAGCCTTTATTATTCCCAAGTTACTTGGGGTCGGCTTTTCTAGTCTAACCGGCTTTGACTGGATATCAGTTTTTACACGGAGCGGCTGCCACCTGACCTCCACAACCCGAAGGCTAACGATACCCTAAGGCTAGACCAGTGTCAGGATATTAGAGGGCATGGCAGCCGGGACCGACGGCTTAACGTGCTCTCCGAGGCATGGAGCAGGCGATAATTGTCAATCAGAAATCATATAAAGTACTTACCTAGCTTAATTCAATGTATAACATTCCCGTCAATGTAATATTTTATTTTGTGGTTTATAATTAAGTATTTATTTGTTTTTGTAATGTTTTCTGTCAAAAACGTTTAACCTTAACCATTTGCATATATCTACTCAATAATATATTTATTGACGAAATAAATTATGTTCTTTCTTTGTGTATGTTCGATATATTTTCACGCCCTAATCGTACGAAAGAAAGTTTTCTAAAAATGTATGGAAATAAAACTCGGGAGAAGACATTGGCTATTTAGAGCGAGGTCGCGGCAAATAGTTAGTTATCTATAAAATGCGAAAGTATTGCAAAGTATTTTAACGTAATACATATAAGTATATTTAAGATGTTTTATAAATTGTAAAAATATTGGAATTTATTTATGTAACACAAGCTGTTCGAAATAGATTCCCGATCTAGTCTAATAAACATCAAATGATTATTTTTAGTTAAAATGTTTCATAAAACGTTAAGCTTAGGAACATGGTCATATTTTCTATTTTATTCTATCTTTAATAATATTTTAAATACGAATGTGACTTTGTTTGTTTGTTACGCTTTCACACCTAACTACTCAATCGATCATGAAATTTCGCATACACGTTTTCAAGGGTACAGAAAAGGATATAGGTACCATTTATCCTGAAAAAGTACGGTTACTTTTTTTTATGGCAATCCTCTACTTGGGGCAACGGCGAGGTTATGTCGGACTCACTGGGGGAAAGGTGGTAACTAGCCGCTAGTCACCATCTTGCCCCCGGTGAGTCCCGGTAATACCGACTAAACCTACCACAGTGTTCCTCGACATAACCAGAGTCGGAAGGGCCGCGCGGAGAACTACAGGTCTCCCCCTTAGGACCAGGGTACTGCGGGGTCAGGAAGCCCACTGCGCCTCGAAAGGCGTATTCTATCGACCGCTAAATAGAGTGTGCGGTGCCTGACATTGAGGTTGGACTCGCAGCGGCTATGTGGTTAGCCGCTGAGGACATGTTCGTTGCTCGGCAAGCACGTGGCGTTCGAGCGTCGGACTCATGCGCGGTTAGTGCGAACCAGTCCGTCGAACAAGTTGTCTTTAGTGTAGTGGTAGCGTGATTTCGCAACGCATCTCGGGTCTTTGCCTGCTCAGCAAGTAAGACTCAAAGTTAGAGTGACACGGGCCACACCCGGCTTGTCTGCGTATTTGGGTAGGCGTATGGATGTACGTTGGAAGGTGAGCGTGCCTTGTACAGTTTTAGTACCATACTGGAGATATGGAAGGCGGCTTCTGCGTCGGCTTCAGCGAGGTTTTCGTTAGCAACTACCGGAGTTTCGGGTGGTGTTAGAGCAATAAAGCCTATAAAAAAATTGCTTTGGCACCTATCTAGAGAATAGGTAGTATCACTTGGGCACGAGGTAGTTCGCTTACGAGAACCGGATCTCTGGAGTTAGGATGGAGAAATCGAGATTTGAGGACAAGACTGCGCCGAGCGTAAGACAGATAATGACAGAGCTCGTGCGGCGCATATTCAAATCGGCGCGCGGCCACCATAGTAAAGTTGTATGGAGAATTTGAAGTGCTTTTTTGATAAATATGTATCTTTATTGTCAACCAATAACTTAAATATTTGGGACGGACAAATTGTAAGATAACTATTTATGTTTCGTTTAAGCTATAAAATAGGATAGATTTATACTGTTATAATCTAAAAATTAACGTAATTTTGTGGGCGAAAATATTAATTATTTTAAGTTTTTTACACGGAGTAATTGTAAACACATTCATTGTTATGGTAAATGTATATTTTTATGCAGTTTTGATGCAGTTTTCACTGATAGACAAAGTGATTTATGAATAAGGTTTACGTGTATGTACTACCTGTGCGAAGCCGGGGTAGATCGCTAGTCCTAACTAAGATTATAAATGCGAATGTGAGTTTGTTTATTTCGCTTTCACGCCTTAACTGCTTGACCGATCATTATGAAATTGTGCATAGGTACACGTTGTCAGGGGAACAGAAAAGGACAAAGGGTACATTGCATCCAGAAAAAAGTAGTATAAGATTAGTAATACTACTTTTTAGATTACTAACCTAACCTATATTTACGCAAGTTAAACCGCAAAGCCGCAAAATCTAGTAATATTACTATAATTTATTGCGCCAATTATATCATGATAAAACAATAGGGTACCTGACTCATATTTTTTATGGTTTTGGTCAAATAATAACGTCACCCAAACTCTCAAATAAAAATAATCTATATTAATATTATAAAGCTGAAGAGTTTGTTTGTTTGTTTGGTTCGAATAGTTTTTTCTTTAGTTTTGGATAGCCTATTTATTGAGGAAGGCTATAGGCTACATAGCATCACGCTACGACCAATAGGAGCGGAGCATCAATGAAAAATGTTGCAAAAGCGGGGAAAATTATCTTATGTGAAGCGGACGGAGTTGCGCGGGTCAGCTAGTAATAAATATAAATAATAAACATATTTATTACCAATAACAATACAATACGTATGCAATTTCCGTTGGTCCCACACTAGGCAAATTCTGTCCGGTGGGTACCTATATGGATTACAATTTGGTTAACTTGTTGCTCGGTAGTAGGTATCAATAGCAATTATTTCTTAACTAAGTTATTAATATTTATATCTAAATTAATAAAAAGAGTAATATATCAATTATAATAATTTAAAATTAAAATGCATATGTTTTTTGAATAGTAATATTCTATCACATACACGCAACACCATCTAGCCCAAACAAAGCAGAGCTTGTACTATGGGTACTAGACAATGGATAAACATACATATATACTTCTTTTTGTAAATACATATGTACATATTATACATAGAACCACCTAGACCAAGACAAACATCCATGTTCATGCACCCAAATATTTGACTAGTGCGGGAATCGAACCCGTGACCTTAGGCGTGGCAGACAGTTACACTAACCACTACGCCATCGAGTCGTCAAAATAGTGTAAATAAATATGTATAAGGTTGTTGAAAATATAATAATGATATAATGTGATACGTATGTGTATACAAATATTATAGCGTAAGTAAAATATACAATATTGAAATCTACTCAAAAATAAATAAGATAAAGCGTGTCAAATCTAATAGTAGGGGTAAATGTCAAAAGACAGATAAAGGATGCACGTTACAAACTGTGACGTCACCACTATTTAAATGCATTTGTCTGAAGAAGATAGCAAGACGTCCCCACTACACCCCTCACTTTTTCTTAAATCACTGTATATTGTAAAACAAGGTCCCCCGCCGCGTCTGTCTGTCTGTCTGTTCGCGATAAACTCAAAAACTACTTAACAGATTTTCATGCGGTTTTTACTAATATTATAATTAATTATAATATTCTATCACATACACACAACACCATCTAGTCCAAACTAAACAGAGCTTGTACTATGGGTACTAGACAATGGATAAACATACATACATAATATATAATGATTTTTTTGTAAATACATACATATTATACATAGAAACACCCAGACCAAGACAAACATCCATCTATCCATCCATTATCGTGCGAAAACAGTGAATGGGTTGCTTTTGAAAAGTTGCGAATTTGAAAACCAACATATTTTAATATAATTTAGTTTGCATTTTTGAACATATTTCAAAGATAATACTTAAAATTTGTCTCACTAATTCTTAAGCTAATACATGATAATATACACAGACCAGAATTTTTAAATTCAAATGCTCTTGTTTTCATCACTATTTGCTCAAGTATTTTTCCGTTTGTTTTACAATGGGACCGACTCGGCCAGGGGCGTAGCGGAATAACAAATTTTTCACTGTGGGTGCGTGCCGGCCGGGGGCGTACCGGAATGGGACCCTAACTGCCGGACCCCAGAATACTTGTATTGTAGACTGCGATGGTAGTACTTGGGAGAACTCACTTAGCAGATCAGGTGAATCTAATCTACTGCGAATGAAACCATTCGGTCGTATGCTGTCCTAGTTTCCAGGCAGTTATACCCAAGATAGCTAACCTAAGCTAGCTATTATTGTGGGAACCTTAGAGAACGAATGAACCAATATATTCGTGACGAGTAAAATCCGTAGCCCTGCCGAGTCCCTCGGATAACTATAACGTCAATAAATCATCTTTGTGTGAACCTAGAAGAGCAAAACACTAAAAAAATCGTTGTGCATAAAAATCCATAATCCCTACTTACTTCTCACGAGTGACTAGCGTGAAGATATTGTTTAGTAATCCACCGTGACGAGACTGAAGTTGATATGTGCACACAAGAAACGGATACTATTTCACAACATTACCTCATGACATTCTTGAGTGATAATACCTAGCGAGGAACGCCATGACATGACACCTGAGACCACAGATTATCCTGTTCTCGAAACTGTTAACATTGCAATGTACGATAAAAACAAATAGTTAAATCATGGATGCGCCCTTCTATAGTTAATATACATTGCAAACAGCGTTTCATATCATTTAAAAATACAATCGTGAAGTAAAAACATCGTGACCTACAAATCTGAGAGTTCTCCATAATGTTCTCGAAGATATGTGAAGTTTGCCAACCCGCACTGGGGCAGCGTGGACTAGGACCGTCTCACTGAGAAGAGACTGTGCCCAGCAGTGGGACAGTTTAATACTAGCTGATATTATACCTATATATTATATATCCACTAGATCATAGCTCGCGATCTGGCCGCGTTCTAATATTGACATAATTTAAATGTACGATTTTCATTTAAATTATGTCAATATTCATTCATTACAATTATCATTATCTTATCAGCAACAATGTTGTTATGTACATATTACAACGAAGCTATGTAACTAAAATTGTTTGCATATTTACTTTTAGAGTTCGAAAAACATACAACAGCTTTGTCCGTCCGTCTGTTATATAACTTTCAACTCAAGAACCGTAAGAGCTAGAGACTCGCGGTCAGCGCCATTCGACTCAGCATAGTCGGTATAACCCCGAAATGACTATGACCTTTGACCTCTGACCTCAAGGTACGTGATATCACGTGACCTTTGCATATATTGTTTTTCGAACTCTAAGATTTACGGCAATTCATTGCCGTTTCTCACTTGTAATTTATAAAAATATAATAATAATAATATCAGCCCTGTATTAAACTGTCCCACTGCTGGGCACGGGCCTCTTCTCACTGAGAGAAGGGTTAGACTATATAGTCCACCACGCTGGCCCAGTGCCGGTTGGCAGACTTCACATATCTTTGAGAACATTATTGAGAACTCTCAGATATGCAGGTTTCCTGACGATGTTTTCCTTCACCGTTAAAGCGAGCGATAATTAACTATTTAATATGCAAATAACTTCTTAATGTCAGAGATGCGCGCCTTGGGATCGAACTCGAGACCTCTGCGTGGCAGTCCAACGGTTTCCCACACCCACTGTTGTAAAAATAATCCATAATTAAACATATACATGTTTACGCCCTTGTCCTCGTCCGTGTCCTTGTTTGTGTGTGCTATGTCCTGGGTGAAAATATCGTTATATTTGCAGCGAGTATCATAATAATATGCAAGTTAAGGCACTTGCGTATGTTGTATGCATCATTTAGGTAACCGATGACAGCGCAAGTAACAATACAAGTGTTCCTAATAATAATTAAAGTATTCCTAAGACGTGGTTCGATTTCCTAAAAAAGAAAGACTACCCACATCTATACTAATATTATAAAGCTAAAGAGTTTGTTTGTTTGAACGCGCTAATCTCAGGAGCTACTGGTCCAAATTGAAAAAATCCTTTAGTGTTGGATAGCTTATTTATCGAGGAAGGCTATAAGTATAGGCTATATAGGCACGCTACGACCCACGGAGGCGGCGCAGTAATCATAAACGCGGGTGACACCGCGGGCACACCTAATTAGGAATAATTCCTGTGTCGCGGGATCTCTACAAACATTCTGTTTTAGGGTGGAAGACGCCCACGACTGTAACACAATTAATATTAGTACAGTCGTTAGCGGCAACCTCTTATAATAAACTCAAATAATGTTTTGTTTTAATTAGAATATAATAAGAGAAAATTAGTAACACAAACCGAAAGAAATAAATATATTATTATATTATTATTAGATGTTATTCAGACACCCAGACACGCATTATATATTTTTTGTGTGTGTTAGTTGTTGTCAAATGGCCGTGATAATTTTACGCGGACTGTGGGTGAGTGCAGAAGGCTCCCAACCCGTCACCCAGACAACCAGTTTCGGAGCTGCTACAAATTGTTGTCTCACGTGAGTATCAAAGCCACAACACTCGGAGCTTCAGCAATGGCGAGGCGACCTTAATAATATTATAAATTCAAAAGTAAGTCTGTCTGTTACCTTTTCATGTTTAAACCACTCCACCGACTTTTTTTTGTCTTAGAAGGCAAACGAGCAGACGTATCGCCTTATGGTAAAATATTACCACCGCCCATGGACACCCGCAACACCACAGTAGTCGCAAGTGCGTGCCGGCCTTTTAAATTTGCCTAATATAAGAGGAGGGAGAGGGGGGGAGAAGGGTTGGGCCTCCGGTACCCTAACTCACTCACTCGACGAAACAACGCAAGCGCTATTTCACGCCGGTTTTCTGTGAGGCTGTGGTATCACTCACGGTCGAGCCGGCTCATTCGTGACGAAACATGGCTCTCCCACGATTAAGATTTAGATGAAATTTGTTACAGATATAGTTTAAAACCTGGGGAAGGACATAGGCTACTTTGATGTAGGTTGTATTGATGTAGGTACCAAGCGGGCGGAGTCGCGTGCAAAAGCTAGTAACTTATATGATTGACTTGTTCATGTATACGGTTCGATTATTTTTTATGCGCTGTACGAAGTAAATTCTGATATTTCAGAAAAAAGGTTTCTTTTGTTTTTTTGATTGATTCTTTTGTTTTCCCTTGTAACTGTACTTGTACTTATAAACTAACCTAAAATATTTAAGAGGTCGCTAAGTATTCATTTATAATTAAATTTATTAGGAAAACTCATGTACGCTACTTAGCATTGAATGTAACTTGTGGCTTGTTTTTGTGTTTTTTCTTGCAAATTCTCATGTCGCCATTCAGTCATTGGTACCTAAGTATCAATATCAAATTTCCTTGTGAATAATAGACCTTTCGGGTCCATGTGATCACATATAACTAGCCTTAAAATAGTTACATAAACAACATGTATGTATCTTATGTGGGGGCCAGTCAGTGCAGACCGGCGACACTTCGACCCAGTGGGATCTTTTGTATCGACACTCTCCCAATAACGACTGCCATAGATGTTCATGGCAGCTGGGACCGACGGCTTAACGTGCTCTCCGAGGCACGGAGCAGGCGATAATTGTCAATCAATACGCACATAATTTCGAAAAGTCATATAATTTCCGAAAGTCAGAGGTGCGCTACGTGGGTTCGAACTCGAGATCCTCTGCATTGCAGTCTGTTGGTCTCCCATGGAGCTATCGCTGCTTGTCCAAACCAACTAACCAAAATACCCAAACCGACGAACCAGATTGAAGAAGGATATTGCTGTTGTTTATAAAACGAAAACAAGTTACAAATGATCCTGCAACGTTAACATAGCTATAAACAAACGATAGAAGTTTTATTGCCATAACATTTACAGTAGGCGTTTTAGTACTAACAAAATGTCCTTGCTGCGAACACATGTAGCCATTGAGATAATCAACTAGCGAATATTTCAATGCATAATGGCATACACAAATGTATAATGAGTAATGATATATAAGTTATGCGAACATATTTATGCTATACTAGCTGAACCGTGCAACTTCTTCTGCTTCACATAAGAAAATTTACCCCGTTTCTGCAAAATTTTTCATTGATGCTTCTCTCCTATTGGTCATAGTGTGAAGAATTTGTTTGTTTGTTTTTTTGGTTGAGGTCTCAAGAACTACTGGTTCTAATTAAAAAAATATTTTATTATTAGGTAGCTTATTTATCGAGGAAGGTTATAGGCTATATAACATCACGCTAAGACCCAAAGGGGCGACGCAGTAATCATAAACGCGGGTGAAACCGGGCACATCTAGTATTAGTATAGATTATTGGAATTAAATAGTGTAATTGGTGCAAATCGTTATATTTAATGTAATCAAGAAAACCGACTTCAACTAGATACAACTAGACAAGCAAAAAAATTAGAACATCATCAGTATAGTCGGTGTTAACCAAATACGCATTATTAAGGATCACTCAAAACCTACTGGTCAGTTCTTGATCAATCAATTTAAATGGCACTACTTGAGAAGCACCAACTTTCAAATAAAAACGAATCATCAAAATCGGTTCACCTAGAAAAAGGTCTGAGCTAAAACACAGAAAAAAAACTGTTGAATTGAGATCCTCTTCCTAGTTTCAGTCAGTTAGAAATAAATAAACGGAGGCGTGGGCAGGAACAGGACATACCCATTTTACACTGGCAGGTTAGTGTATAGATCTCGCCAAATTTATAATGATGAAGGCGTACATGAACATGGGATGTACCTTTTTTATACTGATTGGTTGGCTGGAACGACTACATGCAAGGATGCCCAGGATTCAGTGACATAGCAGAGAAGCTGCAGTACAGCAGAATGAGATGATATGGACATTTCAGGAGGAGACTACATGATTACGTTGATCCAAGTAGAACTGCCCGTAAATGGATCTAGAGGGAGACCCAGAGACATGAACGTATGCAATGCTTCTGAAAAAGACGTCAAGGATAGCGCGAAGTGGCGGCAGAAATCAAATAGTGCTAAACCTCACCACATGGGATGAATAGCCGGGAAGAGAGACAGATAGAGGGCGTCCATTAATTTTGTTTTTGGCTGTTTTCGACCGCCTCCTCTCCCCTGGTAAGATTTGGCTCAACTCTCTATGGCATCTGCCAATCTCAAGTGAGATTCTTAAAAGGTATGTTTCTAGCGTAAATGCGTTGGATTTAATGTAAGAAAATATCTTAATAATTTAATTTCCTTTTTTTTTACGTGGATCATTGATGCATACCTCTCCGCGGGGCGACGGAGAGTTTATGTCGGAATCACCGGGGAAAGATGGTGACATCCCAGTAATAACGACTAAACCTACCACGGTGTTCGTCGACACAATCAGAGTCGGCAGGGCCACGCGAATCACTTTCACATGCAATCGCGACACCGCCAAGGTTTCGGCCCACCGCCGTATGAAATGGCAGGCCACTAGGAACACAAAAGACCTAAGACTAGTATGACTAGATTGTCACAATTTTTTTTATATATCTTTTCTCTCAAGCTTATTCTGTTTCTTGCGGAAAGAAAAACCTTGATATTCGCCGAGCATTAGATCTGATTTGGCTCGACCCTCTCCCATAAACGCCTCACTAATTAACGGATACTGGTAATTTGGCTCGCTGTGGCCGATCTCAACACATGTGCAATCTTTATTCCTTCACTCACATATTTCGGTGGGACGACAACTCGACATAACCGAGAGCGATCAGGCGTAGGGCCAACATACAGCTTCGCTTACTTTTCGAGGCTCGTGGATGTGTAACACATTTTAATAACATAAAATTAAATAACTTGTAACCTGAGACATCATTCACGGCAGTAGTATAAACTACTAGGTACTTGTTGCATGTGTAGAATAAAAGTAGAATGTACCTTTACTTGTACTACCAATATTATATAAATGTGAATATTATTTATGTGAAAGTGTCTGAATATGTTTATATGTTTTGACACAATCACGCGTAAGCCGTTAAATGCATTTAGATGAAACTTGTAACACAGATAGACCACATTGTGGATAAGACATCATAATATACCTATATCACGATATGCGTTCCTTTGGAATTTAGGCAGGCTAGCAGAAAGCAAGGGCAAACTATTACGATATAAATATACTAAAAAACTACAGGCATCATTATCGTTTGTAATAAAATCAAGCTTATATAAAAAGCGATAAAATAATCATAATAATTATTATATAATATAGAAAATGACGTCGAATACTAAGTTAATAAGCAGCATAAAGCGCCTGCTGATTTTTTTACAGCAAATTACATTGACGTTATGTGTTATTATATTTTTGCCAGGCGCGTCGACTAACATTAGTCTTATTTCGAAAACATGGTCCAGCATGTTTGTTTTAAAGACAACTGGCAAATTGCCAAACCAACTTCAACTCTACTTTTTTATTTTGATAATCAGCTAATCCAATGCAGATAACGTAAAACTTGGATAATTAATGCCAAAATATATTGACAATAACAAAAGTGAATTACATGGTTAATTTCGTATTCCGATCAAATAAATTATTTGATATCGGATAAGTGATATGATATCGGTAAATAAATATAAATAAATAAATCGGTAAGTAAGTTAAAATCCTCTCCTCAATAAGGTTTGGATTATTGGGGATGCTCACGTCGCAACTATTTGTTAGCAGGACGCTGATTTTGAGACCTAATTTTATCATGAGGGTTCAAATATCGAGCCTGGTAAAATATAATTTAATTCTTCTGTCATGATATGCCAATATAAATAAATAAAGAATGTTGCGTTAACTATGTTAATTTCACAGAATTTCGTTTGGAAATCTCCATTAGATTCTGTGAAAAAATGGTTTGCTTATGTTTAAAGATCCCGCTCTTCTATGAACCTAATCATTTATATTATCAAAGGTGGTTAGGTATTGTAAAATATTTTAAATTATATTCAAATTATTATATAAATAGATAATATAACTGCCTTCTCTCTCTATTACATGGAACCTAATGAAAAAGATTGCGAAATGTGGGTATAATTGCATAATCCACCGCGGACAAGCGTCAGTCTATGCATAAAACATAATATTGTCTCTTTAAACGATGATCCCTCAAGGATATTAATGAAACACTTACGTGGCATCTTTGTCGTTTTTTTCTGGATCTATGAATGACCGCCTTCTCCACGAGTTCTTAGTCTTCTTCTCTCGTACACTGCAGAAGACCGGACCCTTCAACTTGTAGAGAATATCAGAAGAATCTATATTGTCCTGTACATGTTCTGTCTTCTTAAAGCTGCCTTTTTCTCTCTCGGTGGGAACGTATTTTATGTCCTTTTCTGGCGTATTGAAGTCCGAGTTATTTTGGTGATCTGTGTGTTCGTATGCTCTGTTTATTACTCCGGTACTTGACGCCATGTTGGAATCTGAAAATAGTAGTTCCTATACAATTTATTTTAAATATGAAGCTAATTTATTAGGTAATTAACCAAATACTCGTTAAATTGGAAGAATTAATTGAGAGTCTGGTCAGTTTTTTTATGCAAAATGTATAAAATAAACTCGCAGGCAATTAAATACAAAGTTTTTCAATTAGATAAGTACGGAATCATGAAGTAAGTACCTAAGAGACAGCACGCTATAAAATAATATTGTCTTCTATTTACGCGAATATTATTCATTGAAATTAAACTACTATATACGGATTTTATCGCGTTGTTTATTTGACACTTTATTACAAAATTTTGAAAACTGTTACACTATACTACTATTAAACTTTACTAACTTTTAAGCTAATTAAATTATTATTAAAACTATTTGGATTTAATTTAATTTTACACTTTCCCGACGTTTCGGTTGCTTTTCAGCAGCCATGGTCACGGGGAGACTAACATGGTAGTTGTCTAATAATTCAATTAGCTTAAAAGTTAATAAAGTTTAATAGTAGTATAGTGTAACAGTTTCCAAAATTTTGTAATAAAGTGTCAAATAAACAACGCGATAAAATCCGTATATAGTAGTTTAATTTCAACGCTACAAAATGTCGGTCTTAACTCAAAACTGACGAGCGTGTATAAAATTCGTGATGACAGGCGATAAAGCCAGGCTTATTGTGTAGGATGCGAGTTCACTGTGCGAAAGGCGTAATGGTTTAAGTTGTAGCCTGGCTAGTGACACCGCGCTGAGTGTTGAGGGTTCGAATCACACACGGGTCAAAACTTTGTGTGATCCACAAATGGTTGTTCTGTGCCTAGGTGGTCCTTGTGTCCGTTGTTTGAATGTTTGTAAAGTCCCCCGCGACACAGATTTTATTCCTAGTGCGGCAGTTGTCTTTTTTAAAACATAAATACTTACCATACATACATACATACATAGATTCACGCCTGTTTCCCAGAGGGGTAGGCAGAGACTACGGATTTCCATTTGCTACGATCCTGACACACTTCTCTGGCTTCATTAACTTTCATCACATTCCTCATACACGCCCGTCGGTTCAAGGTGCTCTTAACCTGGCCTTTGTCCAGAACGCCTCAGATCTGATCAAGAAACGTTCGCCTAGGTCTTCCTCTTGCGACTGTTCCATTCACACATAATAAAATAAACTTACCAATTCAAAATAATTTTATTAGTGTAACAAAAACCGTTGCTATTCAAAATGATATTTTCTCTATTATTTCACAACACAAAAATGCGTTTATACGACGTTTCATAGAATCCATTTGTTTACTTATCACTCTTATCAGTTAAACAGTGTTCGTACAAAAATTAATTAAAATACTTAACCCGTTACTAATTCGAAATAGCAAACGTAGAATTTTCATTCAGCACGAATTATTCGAATATACCACACAGTATAACGATTTTAATCCGCGAAGAGTAAGACAGTAACGTTTCACTTAAGCCCAAACGAATTTCTTTTTATCGTTACTAATATTGAAAACTAGATCTTGCCCGCGGCTTTGTTCGCGTAAATGTAGGTTACTTTAGGTTAGACAACTAGATGAAAGGTACCTGTGTCCTATTCTGTACCACTGACAACGTGTAAGCGGAATTTCATGATCGGTCAAGTAGTTACGGCGTTAAAGCTTAACAAACAAACCAAGAAATAAACAAACAAACTAACTCACATTTGCATTTATAATATTAGTTACGATGCGAATGTGAGTTTGTTTGTTTGCTACGTTTTCACGCGATTAATACTCGACATAATTACTCGACCGATTATCATAACATTTCGTATACACTTTGTCAGGGGAACAAAAAAGATCATAGGGGTATCTTTCATCCGGAAAAAGTACTGTTACTAACTTAACTTACATTTACGTGAGCAAAGCCGCGGGCAAAATTTTGTATTACATTTTTGTAACGATAGCCTAGTGGCAAAACGTTGAACTAACTTACAGAGATCTCGAGTTTGATCAAGGCACGCACATCTTTCTTTTTGAAGTTATATGCGTACTAGTAACAGTACTTTATGTGGATGTAACGACCCTATGAGTTTTTCTGTTCCCTGCCAACGTGTATGCGAAATTTCATTACGATCGATCGAGTAGTGCAAGGGATGTGCAAGCGTAACGCAACAAACAAACTCACATTCGGATTGATAATATTATGGTTAGGGTAGTTAGAACTAGCTGAACAGCGCCATCTTTGGCAATAACTAATCGGTTTCCCGGAAACAGTTGCTTTTTCCCTAGATGAGAGGTATCCTTTGCAGTATTCCTGGCAACGAAAATTCTAAATTTTATGATGACCGGTCATATATAATTAAGGCGTGAAAGCGCAAAATGTCATCCTGGGATTTTGGGTTAAATCCAGAAAATAAAGATCGATGCAAGTAACGTCGGGAAGTGTCTTCTCTCTTTGCCTTTATTATTCCCAAGTCACTTGGGGTCGGCTTTTCTAGTCTAACCGGAATTGACTGAATATCAGTTTTTACACGAGGCGGCTGCCACCTGACCTCCGCAACCCGAAAGGCTAACGGTACCCTAAGGCTAGACTAGTGACAGGATATTAGGAGGTACCGACTTTCCCAATAACGACTGCCATAGATGTTCATGGCAGCCGGGACCGACGGCTTAACGTGCTCTCCGAGGCACGGAGCAGGCGATAATTGTCAATCAATACGCACATAATTTGGAAAAGTCATATAACTTCTGAAAGTCAGAGGTGAGCGACGTGGGTACGAACCCGAGACCCTCTGCATTGCAGTCTGATGGACTCCCCACTGTGCTATCGCTGCTTTATAATTATTATCTCATAATTATCTCAAAGTAATAATCACAAAACAAAACCAGTGATATCCTAGTGGAAGACCAATGGACTGCCACGGAGAGGTCTTGAGTTCGAACCCAAGGCGAGCTCTCTGACTTTTCGAAAATACGTGTGTATTACGTGACTATAATGGGTGAAAAAACACCGGGTTGCGAGTGTAGCTGGAAACCCGCGCTCGCGCACAACCTCTCTCCCCGCGAGTTCGAGGCCTACCATCGACTTACGAGAATACACGGAATCTCAAGGCGCAGCGTTTAATACGAAAAAAAATCAGGCACAAAATTATAAGTCACCCGGGTGTATAAACACCGTTGTAGCCTTTAAGGGTTAACGCACACATATGTATATTCGGGTCGTCAACAACAAACAAACGTCATAGTGATGTGAACAGAGCGTAGATTACAGGGGATAGACGTAATAAAATGGCGTGCATTCTGTAGTTGCGTTTTTATTGTCGTACCTACTGATCGCTCTTAAGTACCTATTACTAGCCTAGGAACTGTACCTACTTCTTCTCTCTTAGCCTTTATTATTCCCAAGTCACTTGGGGTCGGCTTTTCTAGTCTAACCGGATTTGACTGGATATCAGTTTTTACACGGAGCAGCTGCCACCTGACCTCCGCAACCCGAAGGCTAACGATACCCTAAGGCTAGACAAGTGTCAGGATATTAGAGGGTACTGACTTTCCCAATAACGACTGCCATAGATGTTCATGGCAGCCGGGACTAACGGCTTAACGTGCTCTCCGAGGCACGGAGCAGGCGATAATAGTCAATCAATACGCACATAATTTCAAAAAGTCATATAACTTCCGAAAGTCAGAGGTGCGCGACGTGGGTTCGAACCCGAGACCCTCTGCATTGCAGTCTGTTGGTCTCCCCACTGAGCTATCGCTGCTATTTAAAGACATCTATATATCTTTATTATACCTTTGTGAGAGACTTGGAGTCTGTGCTAGGGTTACTCCTATGCTACAGATCCCGAGACTCTCTCACACTAGACCATTATAATAAAATCAAGCAAAGAACCAAAAGTGTTATCAATAATATACATATGTAAGTCATTAACGCATAATGCCTGCCGTACATTAAACCTAAGTGAAACTGTGGGAGATATCTAGAAAATGTATATTGCTATTGAACTAAATAAAACATCGTAAAGATATCAGAAAAAGCACATTGGATATTACTGGATATATTGTGTCCGGTATTATTAAAGCACTATTCTTATCTGGTCTGTGATAAAGCGAAACACAAAATATAGATTTGCTATATTTTGTCTGTATGTTGTTTTAATTTATTAAGCCTGTTTGTCCTCGTGTCGGCACAAAACAAGCACATATTTTACTCTTTAATAAAGGCAACTCTTGTGCTTGTTATAAATTCTGCGTGGGGGAGCATTTTTAAACAACGGTTATAAAGAATATCCAAACTCGTCATAACTACTTCTGGAACACACAATTGTTTGTCCCGTGTGGGGATGATACCCTAGAGGGACAAAAACAACAAGACTGCAAAGTGGCAATGCCGAGGGTACCACATACACCACTACGAAATACTGTAACTGGACAAATTATGTTTAAATTTGCAAGTGTAATCTTTCTACTTTTTACGTGCCCTCCGAAGCACGGAGACGCTCAGATGAAATACCACTAAGCGGTCACCCATCTACAGACTGACCGCACCCAACGTTGCTTAACGTCACTAATCGTTTACCAGTTAGTGATTGCAACTGGTTATGAGCGCCTTGAATTTGAACTTGTAACAGTGACTTGAAAATATACATACATAGAGTCCAATTTTATAAATTTTATTTCTTTGTCTGTTTGGTTTTATCGATTTTAAGGCTTAATCGTTCAACGAGGTTTGATAAGAATTGTATTGTGTATGGAGATCGCTAGGAAAGCATATGAACTCTTTCTTAAACCAGCCAGGGAAGGATATAAAATCTTTCTTAAATGTTATTGTAGGTAATTGCTATATACCCCCGTGGGATTTGGAGGCTGAGGTGCTCGCCAAAGTGTACACAGTGAGAGACGAGTTGTCGTCCCATTCCGGCTATCATAGAGCGCGCGCGGAATCGAGCCCACCGGGACATGATTTTAAAATGGAAGGCGCGGCTGGAGGCTCCTTGTGGCCGGTTTCAGAACCGTTGGGGCGCTCCAGCCGGTGTTGGAGCGGTGGGCAGGGCGGCAGCATGGGACCCTTTCCTTCCGGCTGGTGCAGGTGTTGTCAGGGCACGATTGCTTTGGCAAATACCTGCACACGGTCGCTAGGAGGGAACCGAGTCCCGTCTGCCACCACTGCGAGGAGGACACGGCACAGCACACACTCGAGCAATGTTCTGCTTGGGCGGTACAGCGCCGTGAACTCATTGAAGTTGTGGGTGAAGACCTCTCGCTGCCGGCCGTCATCAAAGCCATGGTCGACAGCGAGAGGAAGTGGGCAGCGGTCGCATCCTTCTGCGAAGATATCAACTCGCAGAAGGAGGCTGCGGAGCGGATCCGTGAGGAAAGTATCCTTACGGATCCGAGCCGTCGCCGGCGAACCGGGCGGCCCAGGCGCGCCTTCGCGCGTCTCATGCCGTCGTAATGAAGGCCGCGGGCGGGAGATCGGGGATGTTCCACCCGCCAGCCATTGAGTCGGTCCGACGCCCTTTGTAGTGCCGGGGCGTCGTCCAGGAGTCGTAGTCTGCTGGGTGGGTCGCTGAGGTTTTTATTATTTCTTTACCAGCGGCCCATCCACTATACAAGGCAGCGAAGGGGCACACCGTGGGGTTATAGTCCGTATACCCGAAATACGGGAGAGCCGGACATAACCCTCTCGCCTCCCCTAGTGGCGAGGGGGTATGAATCAGGTGCATTTCTCCAGATGAAAAAAATATGGTGATTGCTATATTGGTATCTTTGATCTGTAGCTATATTTGACAATACTAGCTCTCAAGGGTATATTAAGTACGTCAAATAAATAAAATAAAATGATAGAACAACACAATTATAGTTAAATATTCTGTTGCTATCTATATCAGCCAAATACTAAAATTGAAAGCAAAAAATACATAAAGTAAACTTTTATGATATATTTTCTATGATAATATATATCGTAGAAAAGGTTTGATTACTGATAACTATTTGTACAATCAATAATTGAGTCAAGGTTACAGATCACATAAATTAAAAGTACCTATCCGTTAGACTGGCTTTACTATTAATTTAGATATAAAAAAAATAACTAATAATATTCCACCACATACACACAACACCATCTAGCCCAAACTAAGCAGAGCTTGTACTATGGCTACTAGACAATGGATAAACATACATATATACTTCTTTTTGTAAATACATACATATTATACATAGAAACACCCAGACCAAGACAAACATCCATGTTCATGCACACAAATGTTTGACTTGTGCGGGAATCGAACCCGCGACCTCAGGCGTGGCAGTCGGTTACACTAACCACTACGCCATTGAGTCGTCTGGTAATGGAAAACAATACACAGATACTTATTATTTTCATCGACAATATTTACACATAATATTTGTACCAGTTACCCTGATTGGATTATAGACTGTTTAGGTTATTTTTATCGATTTCAAATAATGCAACCACGAAGCTTCTAACGCCTAAGTTAAAAGGAGAACAACCACAAAAGTATTGCCATAAGTCAACGCCGACATATGTATTTACTTAATTCAGAACGTTGTTTACAACGACAAAGGCCGCTTCTCATTTATGTTATACTGATTAGTAATCTGATTATTTTGTGGTTGCCGAAGTATAAGTCAGATGCAAACTTAATGGCGGCTCTGAACATCGTACGAGTCATTGCGCAGAACCCAATATTAGGTGTCAGCGGAACGTAGCGGCACGGGGCGGCAGGGCACCTCCCCGCCCGCCTTTTCCTTTACCCGCACTTGCCCTTCGCGTATTGTATTTAGTGTGTGAGTTATATCCGTATACTGCCTACACCTACCTACCTGAGCACACCTGCACTCGCAGCTAAATTCCGAGCCGCCATTAAGTTTGCATTTAACTTATAACAAATTTCATCATTGATTTATTAAACAAAAAATGTCCATGTTAGTTAAATACATGTTTTCATTGTTATGTCGGCATAGATAAAATTAGGTCCTTAGGTAACCTAACAGCTAGTAATTATATACGTAATAACTCATTTATATAAACATATAATAAGCACTAGGTACATAGCACTACGTACACGTATATTTAGATGCACTTTAGTTTAAAATACCTCAAAAATGTGTTCCACTGTTCCAAAAATACCTATTTGCTCTTTGGTTTCTAGACAGGATTAAAATATGAGATGCAACCCTAAACTTCTGAAGAACTTATCAAATGAAGCTGTCTATTGGTTTGTCATGAAATTATAGACGTGCATATCTTTTACACATAGCATCCATAAATACATTAATGATTTTTATAGTCGTCTTCTATAAAAAGGTAATTGTAACATACTATTGCTTTCGTCTCTAGAATAAGATATATTAAGTGAATAACAAAGTAAAATCGTTCAGACAATGTAGATAAAGTTGTTGGAAAAATGTTACATAAGTATACTAACGACGCTTGAAAACCAACAATAATTACTGCGCAGTTTCGGATCATAAGTTTGTAACCTTTGATTCGACACTGCGCAAAAGGGTCAAGTTGGAATCATCATAATTGTTACTTGCATAAATTACCTGCATTGCACATTGCATGTGATGCACGTTTTTCAACTTATCATAAGTATATTTATTTCATGTATTTTTTCTGTCACGCAAGTTTGGTGGAATAATTGCATTCGCAGCTACCGAAAGCAAGACTCGGGCTATAATTAATAGATTCGGTCGATATGTGAAACAGGGATGTTGCGAATATTTACATCGGCATCCGTAATTGCGGCGCTTCCGCATCGATTTGGACATCTCCAGTACAGGTTTCGGCTTAGTTTAGACTCCAGATCTCCCACAAATTACGAATTACTGACAATTGTTCGTGTCAAATATATACTGTATAACATGATGTAATTTGTGGAGATGAAATAAACATTATTATTATTATTATCTCCATCCGCATCCACAATAATCAACGCAGATGTTAATGCGGATTCAGATATAGCGCAGGATGCGCCAAGAAAGAAAATGGGTGAGCCGATAAATGGCGCGATGATTCTTCAAGTGAAGATGAGAATCAAGAAACGCTAGAAAATGATATAGCTACATTTATGAACCGTTGCAAAACAGGCTTGAACCTGCAGAGGTGATATTATAAGATATTATAAGATACTTTTGATTAAATAAGCTGCACAATTTTTACCAACATCCGCCCGCATCCGCAATTGCGGAGCTTCCGCATCTGCAACCACATTTGCGGATGATAGCCTTTAAATATCCGTATCCGCATCCGCGGATGTCATAATATCCGTATCCGCATCCGCGGATGTCAAAAAAACTGAATCCGCAACATCCCTGATGTGAAATAAGAGAGAAGTAGCACTTACTCGGTTCTTAATATAAGAATACATACGTACATAGACTCACGCCTGCATTCCTCAAAGGATTACACAAAAGAGCATTGCACCCACATCTCGCCAGCTAAGTTATTAAACCCCACTCCAGCTAGGTTTGTAGGTTAATAGGGGGCGACGCCTTGTGCCATGTGCATTCACCAAACGGCGTGCTGAGAATAACCTGACAGAAAAAGTCAATAAAATGCATTCGCTTCAGAAATGCAACACGGGCCTCACGATAGCATGAAAATATATGCGAATAGTTATGTCACGGAAGCGCCATTAATAGTTTAAAACTAAAACCAAATAATTTGAATCCGATGATTTCATTTACGACACGAGAATTACAGTATTGTGAACATAACAAAGTGTAAATAATATGCCGTGAATGCTTAGATGAATGGAAATATGTTTCTTATCATTCAGAAATTGTTATTAAACATACAACGATAGAATAAAAGATTTTGTGAATAATCTATACCAATATTACAAAGCTGAAGAGTTTGTTTGATTGGTTGAACGCGCTAAGATTACGTCAGGAACTACAGATTCGAATAGAAAAATATATTTGTGTTGGATAGCCTATTCATCGAGGCAGTCTATAAGCTACATAACATCACACTACAACCAATAGGAGCGCAGCCCTTGTTCCCAGTCGTCACCACTGGCTTCGTTCCCACTGGGGAAAAATAAGAAAAACAATACCATTTATTGCCAGTGGTGACAAATGGATCATTAAAACCTCAATTGTTGCCAGTGGCGAGATATGGGTCATCAAAATCCCAATTATTGCCACTGGTAACAGTTAGGACAAAAAAAATCGCAGTTGTTGTCAGTAGTGTAAATTATATTTCTATCCCTATCCGAGTCAGGGTACTCTGAGTCGGGGTGTTAACCATGACTTTTTTATATATATTAAACGTTAGACCTAATGATTTTCGATTAAATAAACAATATACATATTAAACGTTAGACCATATGATTTTCGATTACATAAACGTTATACTAATTAAGTTTTAGAATAAATAAATGTTATATGTAAAGAAATTATATCAACAGTTGGTATATCTCACGTTGATTATATCTTATGAACGTTAATAAAATGAAATTAGACCAAATGAGTTTATACGTTATGAGACGCACCCCTACCGCTACACCATCCGGGTCGTCAATATTTATGAAATACTTTTTTGGACATCTTGTAGATGTTACTTTACCACTGACAATAATCGGAAATTCATAATCTCGAGCGTCACTACTGGAAACGATTAGGATTTTCCTATATCCCGATCGTCACCACTGGTGACAGCTAATATTTCATTTTACCTTTCGTCACCACTGGCAACAAATGGTATTTTTTTTCTCGTTTGTCACCTGTGGCAACGGAGCCAGTGGCGACGACTGGGAACAAGGTGAGCGCAGCAGCAATGAAAAACGTTGTAAGAACGGCTAAAATTCTTTCATGAGACGCAGACGAAGTTGCGCGGGTCAGCTAGTAGTATATAAATAATAATAATAATAATGTTTTTATTTACGAAATAGTGATTGTATCACAATTTTTTTTATAAATAAGTTATTCACAATGTCGTTTCACACACACATATATACATGTCCATGTGACAGACGAATATATAATGCACCATTTTCTTTTACTTTTACGATAAATAGGCTATCCAACACTAAAAGAAATTTACAATTCGAACCAGTAGTTCCTGAGATTAGCGCGTTCAACAGAACAAACAAACAAACACTTCAGCTTTATAATATTAAGTATAGATTTAGGGTTTCATTATTTTAGTACGGAATCCGAGAACTCGAATAGTGCGACCTTGTCTGTCGGTCTGTCCGTACGTCTGTCACAGCTGCTTATCTAAACAAATAGCAGTGCTTTAAAATTTTGAATGGTTATAAATAACGCTTGTCAAACGTTCACGCACCGTAAAAGTATGAAATATCGGTATGTTTATTGAAAATGGAGCTAAAATCCTAATCCTAACTCCCTAATTAATATAAAAAATGTCAATGTGAGTTTGTTTGTTTGTTACGCTTTCACGCCTTAACTACTCGACCGATCATCATGAAATTTTGTGTACGCGTTGTCAGGGTCAGGGAACAGAAAACTGTTAGTAACCTTACCTAATTTACATTTACGCGAACAAAGTCGCGGACAACATCTAGTAATAAATAAATTACATAAAGTCACATAAATCATTAAATAAAATTACATTATTGCACGTGCGTGTAAAATGCTGACAATCCTCTAGCGATTATGTGATACGGTTCTGAAGCGTTATCGATCTATGTATATGACGACACACACATACATACATACATACATACATACACAAACACACACGTGTAAATTATTTTTTTGACACACATAAGCTGCGATAGCCTCGCGGGAGACCGTTGGACTGCCACGCAGAGGTCTTAAATTCGATCCTAAGTCGCGCATCTCTGACTTTTTGAATTAATATACGTATTGAATAGTTAATTATCGCTTGCTTTAACATTGAAGGAAACCACAATGAGGGAACCTGCATGTCTGAGAGTTCTCCATAATGACACAGTATCTATGTATCTTATGTGGGGGCCAGTCAGTACAGACCGGCGACACTTCGACCCAGTGGGATCTTTTGTGTCGACACTCTCCCAATAACGACTGCCATAGATGTTCATGGCAGCCGGGACCGACGGCTTAACGTGCTCTCCAAGGCACGTAGCAGGCGATAATTGTCAATCAATACGCACATAATTTCGAAAAGTCATATAACTTCCGAAAGTCAGAGGCGCGCGACGTGGGTTTGAACCCGAGACCCTCGGCATTGCAGTCTGTTGGTCTCCCCACTGAGCTATCGCTGCTTACAGTATACTAAGAACAGTAGTTTATCTAAGACCGCTCGGCGAGTTATTAGCCTACTCTTGCGTTGGCGCTTATGGTTGTTACTTTTATTTTTAATTAAATATTATTTGCGTATTATGAGCAGCACTATGTTTTTATTTATATAATATAACGTGTATTATATAATATAACGTGAGAGCAGGCGAACACGAGCGGGCGTGCAGCGTAGGTACTAGAACGCGCCCGATCACACGAGACACGACACACTTACGGTACGGCACACGCTGCCGCCACACTATTCCGCCTTATATTACACTAATGTGTGTGTGGCAGCGCGTGCGTACATGGCGCCCAGCACGCACGCACACGTTCAAACCGGCTGCGACACATTTCTATGAAGATGACTTACTGTTCTTAGTATAGTGTGATAATGTTCTCAAAGATATGCGAAGTCTATCAACCTACACTGAGCCAATGCGGTAGACCTTAACGTTTTTACAATGACAAGAGGCCCGTGCTCAGCAGTGGGACAGTTGAATACAAGACTGATATTATGATTAATCATAATAGTTGACTGTACATAAACTACTTTAATAGGATAAGTAGTGAGCCTATGATTTAGTTAATTAATCACATGCAAACGGATCGGCCATTACTAGAGATAAACTGTATTTGATTGCACTTATTACCTTATGGCATTCATATTTGATTTACAGTATGCTAACAAACGCAAGGCGTTCTGACAAAGCGTGCATAGACATACTATAATAAATCTTTTTCTCCCTAGCCTTTATTATTCCCAAGTCACTTGGGGTCGGCTTTTCTGGTCTGACCGAATTTGACTGGATATCAGTTTTTACACGGAGCGGCTGCCACCTGACCTCCGCAACCCGAAAGGCTAACGATACCCTAAGGCTAGACTAGTATCAGGATATTAGGGGGTACCGACTTTCCCAATAACGACTGCCATAGATGTGCATGGAAGCCGGGACCGACGGCTTAACGTGCTCTTCGAGGCACGGAGCAGGCGATAATTGTCAATCAATACGCACATAATTTCGAAAAGTCATATAACTTCTGAAAGTCAGAGGTGCGCGACGTGGGTTCGAACCCGAGACCCTCTGCATTGCAGTCTGTTGTTCTCCCCACTGAGCTATCTACTATATTAAGTCATCACCGAAAATAAAAATGATTTTATTCATAATGTTTATAAAACGTCAAAATTATCCAAAAGGATTGTAAGTATACGAATTTGGACTACTGGCTACTTCATTTTCTTTCTATGATGCATGCTGATTATTCATTGATCTGGCTGGACCATATAATGATGTGAGCAGCGGGCATTAACCAATTTATGAAATACAACTATTTCATGAAAAAGTTGGCCACATCATGAAATGATCAATTCTATGAGCTGGCCACGACATACATTCTAGGTTTAAGCAAGAAAACCATTATGTCCTACCTTTTTTGGGGGTAGATGGTAACTGCTACTCCTAGACATGACTGTCAGAAAAGCACAATATCCATTTAGGTTAAATGGGAACAAAAGATTAGGTCTAGCTAACACTGGGTTCTGAATTGAAAAAAGTTGCAAATCACAACTGATTATTCTCAAATATCTTTTACGGAATCGAATTTCTTTAAACATCTGTCAGAAGAGCATTGTAGTATATGATGTTCAAATATCTACTCAAATATTATGACAGTTTAAGGAAACTTGACATGGAAACAAAATATTATGCTTCAGTAATACTAAGTTGAGTTCTTGTCGTTCTTAACATGTAATTCTTAATTAAGGAACCGGAGTGTATTCTCTCATATTTTTGATTATTGGATTAGAATAGCAGCACAAATCCAGGCAAATGGGTTTCGTTGCCAAACAGTCCAGAGGATGCCTCGCGCAGAGCAAAACATGTGTCGCGGCATATTTTATTACCGAATCGGAGTACTGCAAGTTAAAGTATGCGCATTAGGTCTAATATAAACATGTCTATCCGATACTTTGGGCCGAATTAAACAAACTTATAATAAATAAATTAATTAGATAATTGAAAGATGTCCAACAGCAGTCCATTTGGGCGCAGTCAACTCATGAGAAGGAGCCCGCCGCCGTCACCGGTGCCACCGTCATCTCCTCATCCAGTTGGAAATCCGTCTCCTGCCTCCACTGAGCCGCCATTAGAAGTGATCTCTACAGCGGAACTTCAAAGATGGATGAAGGTTATAGAAAACTATATGAGTGAGGTTTCTACAATTGCTGCAGAAAGCAAGCTGAACTCAGAACTCAAGCTAAGAGTTTCCAGTATCTGCCGTAAAGTAAACAATGCGGCAAGCGAAATGGCTGTGCACTATCAGTCGCTTAAACAGAAGGCCATCCTTGCACACACCACTATCCAGCACCTACATGAAACCCAAGAAATAACTAGCACGCTCAGAGACTTAAAAAAAGCAGTGGAAGTAAATTGCAGTCCGGTAGAAAAGAACACATTTGCGGATATGGTCAAGAAAGGGAACAACAGTTTTGTTCGCCCCCATAACATTAGCGCAGTAACAATATATCCGTTGGATAAAAATATAAGTAGTGAAGATACCAAGGCTCTGATCCAGAACATAATCTCACCGGAGGAAATGAAGTTACATGTGCGCGGTGTGAGGAAAACGAAAAATGGCGGTGTTGTCATCAGCACAGAAAATCGAGATGATATAGAGAAGCTCAAAACCTCGACTAAGCTGTTATCCTCAGGCCTTACCATCGAAAAGCGTGCCAAGCGTCGTCCAAGGATAGTCGTGCTTGGTGTTCCTACCGCACTCAGTGAAAAAGAGGTATTCGAATGCATCTTTGAGCAAAACCTAGCACAAAAGTTTTCCGATAAAACACGCGAGTCTTTCTTAGCCTCTACTAAACTGAGCCACAAATCTGGGATAAAGAACACTGCAGTATGCAATTATATCATTGAAGTACCACCGGGAATTCGAAAAGCCCTTATCAACCACGGGAGAGTTTTCATAAACTGGACATCATGTCCAGTAAGGGACTTTACCCTTGTTACAAGGTGCTATAATTGCCAACAATACGGACATGCAGCGAAATTCTGTCGTGAAACGAGCCCTACCTGTGGTCATTGCGGTGAATCGGGACACATCATCAAAGAGTGCGTCAAGAAGACATCTCCGCCATCCTGCGCAACGTGTTTGAAGTTTAAGAAGCCCAGTGATCACCAAACTGGACACGAGACCTGCCCAGCAAGAAAATATGCCGAGGATAGGTACCTGAACTCCATCGATTATGAAGGTGCCTAAGAGCGCCGCTAACTACAGGTAAAAGCACCGTATAGGTACTGTTTAATCATAATAATGACTAATAATTTAATAGATGACTTGGACGACTTTTCTATCTCAGACTCTAAGGTGTGTAATGTTGAGGATTGTAAAAGCCTACTTGCGATACAAGAGTGTTTAACTATTATTTCGCAAAATATTCGTAGTATCTTTAAAAACTTTCAAGAACTAGAAATTTTGCTACATACTATTGACATAAATTGCGACATAATAGTGTTATCGGAATGTTGATTATCTAATAGATCCGATGCTCTACCAACTTTAGACGGATATATCGATCTTTTTGTAGTAATAATATAATTAACCAAAATGACGGTGTTGTAGTATATATAAGAAAACATCTAAATGCAGTTATAGAAAAACCAAATATTGACGAGTGTAACTGCCTGCTCCTCAAAATTAATCATGACACTGCCATATTGTCAATATACAGGCCACCGTCTCTAAATCTAGATAAGTTTCTTAGTTCACTTGATTTAGTTCTTAACAGTTTATCTTCATACAAAAATATAATTATAACAGGTGATATAAATATAAATATCGAGTCTGGGCGAAATGACGTCCGAGGACATGATTATCTGAATGTGTGCTCTTTTCACGGTCTCTTGCCAGCTCATACCTTTCCCACTCATCAAAGTGGATCATGCTTAGACCACTTCATTATCAAGACAATGTATATGTCACGTACTTTGGTCATTAACTCGACAACCACAGATCACCACGCCATCTTATTATCATTAAAACTATCATTACCTAAACATAAACGCACACCTAGCTATACTAAAATAAATATGGAGAACCTTGCAATTGATATACCTAACATAGATCTTGACCCCGTTTACTTTTGTGCTAATCCTAACATTTCACTCGATTACCTTATAAACGAATTACAAAGTGCCATTCGTAAAAATACATCCACTATAAAATTATCTAACAGGCAAAAAACAACAAAACCGTGGATTACACAGGGTCTTTTGAGATGCATAAGACATAGAGATAAATTGCATTTGAAGGCTAAGAAAACACCCGATAGTGAAACTGTCTCAGTGTCTTACAAAAGATACCGTAACTATTGTAACAACCTTCTGAAAAAATTAAAGATCCAATATAACAAAGCAGAAATAGAAAGGGCGGGGAATAATAGCAAATTAGTATGGCAATTTATAAAAAAAATTACTTTTACCACTAAAAATCAAGAACCAGCACTAGACTTACTCCAATCAGAATCAAATCCTACCCTCGCACTAAATAAAGTTAATAATTTTTTCGCTAACGTTGGTAAAACACTAGGGGAAAGAATCTTGCACCAAAGCAACTTTTCATCGCACCACACATCTAACATATCATTAAATTCCAAGCTTAAATCTTTTGTTTTATTAGACACTGATGTTGACGAAGTGGTTCAAATAATAACAGGTCTGAGGGACACTTCTGCGGTAGGGTGGGATAACATCTCCACCAGTATAATCAAAAGATTTAAGCACTTTCTTGCAGCCCCATTAACCCATATTTTTAAAATATGTTTGTCTGACGGTATATTTCCGAACTCTTTGAAAAAGGCTATAGTTATCCCAATACACAAAACTGGCGATAAAAGTTGTGTAAACAACTACAGGCCCATTACTATCTTGCCAGCATTGTCGAAAGTTTTAGAAAAACTAATAAACAATCGGTTAGTAAAATACCTGGAATCGAACAATATACTTTCAGACAGACAGTTTGGTTTTAGAGCCCAAAAATCAACGAACCAGGCCGTTCATGTGGTAACTGATCACATAGTGTCTAACCTGGATAAAAGGATGCATATCATTGGGATTTTTTTAGACCTTGCCAAAGCTTTTGACTCTGTTTCGGTCCCCGTTCTATTAAAAAAGCTTGAATATGTGGGAATAAGAGGTACACAATTGAAACTATTTGCCGACTATCTTAGCAACAGATCACAATGTGTAAAACTCGGTAAAACCTTCAGCGAGGACATCCCTAACGCTCCCTTTGGGGTGCCACAGGGGAGTATTCTAGGAGTATCATTGTTTTTAATCTATATAAATGATCTATGTAACCTAAGTCTTCACAATGGTGTCATTGTGTCTTATGCGGACGATACGGTCCTGTTGTTCACAGGAAACACTCGTGCTGAGGTATATACACATGCTCAACGTGGTTTCGATACTGTTAATAATTGGCTTTTTAACAATATAGTAACCCTTAACACGCTAAAAACAAAATATATCCGCTTCTCAATACGTAACAATAACATTAATGAATCACCTAACAACAAACTATTCGTTCACTATAATAAATGTCGTTCACATGCTGACACTGCATGCGCCTGCCCTACTCTAGATTCTATACAATTTATCAAGTACCTTGGAATAACACTTGACGTTAATCTTAATTTTCGCAATCACATAGACTTATTATGTAAAAGAGTACGTAAATTAATATTTATTTTTAAAACTATGCGTAGTGCTGCTAATTTTAAGTTAATAAAACAAATCTATCTGTCTTTGTGTCAGTCTATCATATCCTACTGCATTACTTCGTGGGGAGGAGCATCAAAAACGGTTTTATTGCCACTAGAACGCGCTCAAAGAGCTGTTCTAAAAGTGGCGACGTTTCGACCTTACATGTTTCCTACCTGCGAATTATATCAGTCAACTAATGTCCTAACTGTACGTCAATTGTTCATTCTGCACACCATACTAAAACAACATGCATTAGTTCCATTCAAACCACTCCCTCCGGACAAGAGAAGAAAAGATTTAGTCTGTACTAAGTTTCAAGGTAAAAACGCCTTTATAAATAGATTTTTCCTATTCATAGGCCCTTTTTTATACAATAAATTAAATAAGTTATTAGATATATATAAATTAAGTTATAAACAATGTAATATAATCGTTACTAGGCACTTGCAAACATTGACCTACTCCGATACGGAAAATTTGCTTATAGTCATGAAATAATTACTATCAAGTGGCCTCAATGTTATTTTATTATTGCACCAATATTTATTTTAAGCGTATGCACATTTACTCTACTGGCGCAATACATATTTATTGAGTAGAAAAATAGCCTGAAACACAGGTGTAAACCTAGTTCAGGCAATTAATTTGTAAAACCTAGATCGTAAAGTAAAATGAACCTATACTGGCTCGTTTAGCTATATGTTAAGTACTTACTATTTATTAGATTATAAAATATCATAGTGTAATATTATTCAGCTATAAATGTATCCAATGAAATGTAAATTATTATTATTGAATAAATTATTATTATTATTATTATAAAGTTACTGCTTTCTTAGCAGTAACTTTATAATAAGTAAACATAAATAATAAATAATAATAATAAATTATTTTTTATTTTGTGCTTATTGATTGACAATTATCGCCTGCTCCGTGCCTCGGAGAGCACGTTAAGCCGTCGGTCCCGGCTGCCATGAACATCTATGGCAGTCGTTATTGGGAGCGTGTCGACACAAAAGATCCCACTGGGTCGAAGTGTCGCCGGTCTGCACTGACTGGCCCCCATATATGATAAATACATACATACTGCTTTCTTTCTTTCGAGGTGACATTACACCGTTCTTCAGACTGCTTTATAAAAGGTCCGAAACATCGGCATTTACGTTTCAGGCCCACCTACCTACTGGAAACCTACTGACTCAATGACGCGGCTGTACCTTATTACAGGAGATTATATTTTTTCTACTAGAATTCTTGAGGGCTATCCAGAGGTGCGTGGTTGGTTTTCTTTGTAATTATTTGAACACGTAAACTATGACTGCGTTACGTGAAAAGTCATGTTTAATACAAGACCCCGCTTCAATTATAGCTGATGGAAGGGATAAGGAGAAAGGATAAAGCAATTGAATTTGATTGAATTGAATGGAATTCACTATAATGTATTGTGTTCATATTTGGCTAGCTATTTTCAGTTCAGACCTAATAAGGAGCGAGCATAGGCTCGTACCTGCTGTACCTAATAAATGAAAATAGTGTCATTTATCAGGTACAGCAGACTCCGTGCTGATACTGACAATTTCTTAACAAAAACCTAATAAGAATGTCCGACCTGGTAATCGAAACCGAAACAACCTAATAGCAATGACCAACCGCATGCACAGCACTCGCATATACACTACCATACCGCCACTAAGAAAGCCAGAACTTAAAACACCGGCTCTATGAATAGTTTCCATGTCGCGAGAGTCTTTACAAACTTCATCCACAGGACAAGTTTGCCTGGGGAATTTACAATATTGTAAAGTTATTTGACAATAAACGATAAATAATGTATGTATTTTATTCAAACAATAGACAAAAACAAATCCAGATTTTGAACAATCATTTATCGATCACCCCAAGTTTCGACCCATGTCTGTATGGAACTCACTACCCTCGGCGCATTAGCAGTGATGTGGCAACCACATAAACCACTACACGATCATTACACTCTAATATAAATCAAAGAACTATTAACTACTTACTAAAACACGACGTCTTTAAAAAACAAGAGTCGTATCGCCGTTTCACTACATAAGTACTCAAAGACACACACACTAAATGTTATATTAAAAGTCTAAATACTCGAACAATCTCACAGAATCACGTACTTTACGTACGAAAGTCAAATATAACACTAACTAAAGTATATAACTGGATGATCATGTCTGTGTTTATAAAACAATACTTGAGCACAATTGGACGAGGCGCTCACGTAGCGCAAACATACTTTGGTACAGTGGTGTACAGACGCCATTTTGTTAATTTAAGGAATGCGATGACTGTACTTTTTCTGTTGCATAATAAGCATAGTATTACAGAACTGCAGGGGTGGCGTAAAGGTTTTAGGGTTGGCCTTGTTCCTGCCACTGCGCCGAAAGGGTTCGCTCCCCACACCAGACGAAAGTTTGTGAGATTCGCAAAAAGTTGTTCCGGGTCTGGAGGTTCTTTGTGTCCGTTATTTAAATGTTTGAAAAGTTCTCCGCGATACAAAAATTAATCCTAGTGGGGGAGATATCTTTAAAATTTTCTGTTTGCTGCCTCGCTGGCAAAACGGTAGTGAATACATCAATTACATAAACCAAGCTATGTTGTAAGTGTGATAGAATCGAACGTGGTTATTGTAGCATTATCATTCTAAATTATTTTACTATATTTGGACAACAAACAGATATATATTGAAGAGATGCCTCGCGCTGAGGCGAAACACGTTTCGACGCAAATATTGTTATCGAAGCGACATATTTCAAGTTAGAGTGCGCCCGAATCCCACGATGCATCTGTCCTTAACCAGAGGAGTTCGGTATTATCAAAAGTCACCCAAACTGGGTGTATGGATGTCCGCTCAGAGTCAAGCTGGAAGAGGTCATGTGTAAAAATATGTTTAGATGCAATCCACTTAGGTCATTATTATTATTAAGTTACATTATGAGCCTGCGCTATTAGATGACTATTCAAACGAAATTTACGCTAACAGAGTCGTAGGCAACAACTAGTTACGTATAAGGAACATGTAGAGAAAAGAAGCAGATATGTTACTAGCGCACATAAAATCAAGACTCAAAAACGTCGCAATGAGGGCCATCACGTTTAGATAAATTGCAAGAGGTGCTAGTGGATAATAAGGTCTCTGAACTTATACTCTATAGTTACTACAACAGTCATCATGAATAACCATCAATAATCACCGCCAAATACGGCTGTTGACAGCAGCTGTGACTGGTTTGACAGGACCTTACTCGCTAGTGGCGCTGCCTGGTGAACATAAACACGATAGCCTCCATTAGGACGTAAATAGGGTTCAAAATTGCAAAATATTAAAAGGGCATTGGTCCGCATGATAGCTATCTATTTAACTTAAGCTCTTTCCATATCTATTGCCATATTTACTTATTAGTGCAACTTATCAATACAAGTGCAATTATACAAACAATTTTTACGCTCCAGATTGGTAACGTCGTTTATCAGTATCTAATATATATTTAATCTGAAATATCATTGCTTATAAATGATAATTATATTAGGCTTGTATATACACTGCCCCACTGCTGGACACAGTCACACCTCTCAGTGTCAGAAGGGTCAGGCCATAATCCACCACGCTTCCCCAGTGAGGCTTGACAGACTTCATATATCTTCAATAACTTTATGGAGAATTCTTAGGCATGCAAGATGCCTCACAAATATTCCCTTTATTGTTAAAAAGACTAAAAATACTGTTTAATACGCACATAACTTAGAAAAGCCAGAGGGGTTGCCTTGGCATCTAACTCAAGACCTCTGTTTCTGTCCTCTCTTTCCGTTCAAAATACTTAGATTGTGCCTAATGGTGCACAGTCGAGTCTGCCACGAGCAGAGCCCTCCACACCACGTCCTCATGTGAAGTAGTGCCGAGGACCACGCCCCGCTATAAAAAGCCAGGAGCGAAGCAAGAAGAAAGCACGTAACAAGTGTTTAACTATAAAAATATCAGTTTTCTCTTTGCCTGTACAACGCATATTACCTGAAGTGTATTTGAAGTAACAAGGCTTGTATTTCTTACCCATGTAAAATAGCAAAAACGGTAAAATTAAGTTTGACATATCGATTTGTGCCGCCCAAATTCATCTGTTGTATTCGTTTTATTGTACGTATGTCAAAAACGTGTTCAGTACTCTTAGTTAAATTATGTATGTATATGCATATTCCTTTGTGCTACCGAAACTACAAAACGCCTGAACCAATTTTAATGTATTAGGCGTTGCTAACAATGGTAGTAATTCTAAAATAATCATGTGTAAGCGAGATCAACGCACATACTTATTTTGTGCTTACTTCTATCCCTGTTGACAAAAGTGGAGGGCTAGGTTAAAAGAACTATATCTATTAAACTATTGAGTCGCGGTGGCACACCGGTGGCCAGACACAAAAGGTTTTTGATTTAATATCTGACATTTCAACAATTGGCAAGTTAATTACGAACAATTAATAGTTGCAGTGTCACGGGGTACTTCATAAACATTCAAACAACGGACACAAAAAGCACCTAGACTCGGAAAAACTATTTGTGAACCAAACAAATGTTTGTCCCGTGATTAAATCTACAGCCAAGGGCAGTGGTGAGACGAATACCAGTTTTTAACTCGGAGGAACGCTGTTTACTCATCTTTCTTCGCAAGAAAAGCGGAGTAGGGATGGAATGTTGGGCTTACTCGGGGAAAGATAGAAAGTCCCGGGTCCTACTGACTAAACCTACAACGGTGTGCCTTCTCCTGCCTCGAATGGAGGGTGGGTCGCCGGAACTGAAAGACGATTACCTAAATCAGCTATGGTTTAGGTAACGATGTGTACTGGGCACAGATTCAGTCAATATATAGCTACTGGGAATTTTTTGTCAGAAAAGTCCTCAAGATTAATTTGTTAATAAATCAAACCTGATACCTCATGCCCAACAGTCACATTCATTACGACTCTACTATCGAAGCACCAGCGCCATAACTAATAAATAACTGAGTAGTAGGAAAACTCTGTTTCAAGGCTGAAATTATAACTAGCATCGTGGTTAGTTAACATGGTTGACAAGAAGTCACGGGCTAGCAACGTTGCCACGCCAAGTGGCCATGTCTGACGCTTTATTCGTCTTATTTGTAAGCGTATCTACAGGTGAACTTAGTGGACAGAACTTATGCTTATCTGCTAATGTCATTTCGGTTCAAATTGTAATATTAAATTATGGTTATTTGTTTGATTATTTATTACCTGTTTAGCGATTATCGAGTCATTCGAACCATAGAACAAATCGAAATGCATATTCGATTGTTTTTACGAATATTCGAATGCGTTATACTTTGATGGGATAATCTTATGTGTTGTTGTAGGTGTTCAAATGAAATGACTTCTTGGTATATACTGATATATATTTACTGGTACCAAACATACATAGATTCACGCCTGTTTCCCAGAGGGGTAGGCAGAGACTACGGATTTCCATTTGCTGCGATCCTGACACATTTCCCTGATTTCATTCACTTTCATCACATTCCTCATACACGCTCGCCGGTTTAAGGTGCTCTGTGTGCCCTGGCCTTTGTCCAGAACATCTCCGATCTGGTCAAGAAACGTTCACATAGGTCTGCCTCTTACGACTGATCCATTCACACTAACCTTATAAACTTTCTTAGTCAGTCTTTTCTCGTCCATTCTTTCTACATACCTAAACCAGCTTAACATACCCTTAGAAAATGGTATGTTAAGCTGGTTTGGGTATAAATTCTTGTCACTCTATCCACTTTCATGCCGCATCTCTCTCTAATCAAGTAATCATACTATTCCTTATTCTATCTTTCAGAGGCACACCACATATGTCTCTCAGCGCTCTCATTTCTACAGCATTTATTCTGCTCTCATGCTTCTTTTGCCATACCCAACTTTCACTGCCATGCATAAGTGTAGGCACTAATAGTCCTCTATGAACAGCTAAAGGTGCCTTTTCGGATACATTTCGACTGTTCATAAAAGCGCGTAGAGCGCCATTTACTTTATTGCCAGCAATCGTTCTCCTTTCAATATCTCCCTCATGTTTACCATCCCTTGTAAACAAAGTACCCAAAAATACAAACTCTTTCACTTGCTCCACTTGTTATCTACCAATCATGATATTACACATCGTTATGCACTCCTCCTTTTCAAATACCATTACTGACGTCTTGCTAACATTCATTTTAAATTTTACTCTCAAGAGCACCATGCATAATAGTTACCATCGCCTGCAACTCTTCCGCCGATGACGCAAGTATTACTTGGTCGTCGGTATAAAGAAGACATTTGACAAGTAACTCATTCATTCTTAATCCCCATTCGAATCTTTTAAATCTTTCAAACAATTGTCCATGTATAGGTTAAACAGCCAGGGTGACGCTACACATCCTTGTCTAACATCTTTTTCCATATTAAACCATTCTGTGTAGGTCCCATTTATCGTAACACAAACTCTGAAATCGTCATAAAGATATTTCAGAGCTCGTTTGAGGATGCTATTCACTCCATACATGGACAATACCAAATAAAGTTGATTCCTCACCACTTTATCATAAGCCTTTTCCAGATCCACAAATGCGCAATAGACCTTTTGACCTTTGGCCAAAATTTTCTCGGCTATGCTTCGTAAGGAAAAGACATGATGCGTACATCCCATACCCTTTCGAAATCCCGTTTGTGCATCCCATATTTTCTCGTCGGTTACTTTCACAACACTTTCAATTAACACTTTCGCATACAAATTACCGACGACGCTGAGCAAGCTAATGCCTCTATAGCTTTTGCAATCATGCTGTGAGCCTTTTCCCTTGTATAAAGGTACTATGACGGCTATATACCAATCACATGGTACCCGGCCGGTATTCCAGCACAAGTTAAAAAGGCGCCACAACTGAGTTGCTATGAGACCCTGTCCAACTGTCAGCATTTCGACTGTAATCCTATCATAACCACCAGCCTTTCCTAATTTCATGCTTTTCAATGATTTCATTATTTCATCCATACTAATAGGGCTTTCATCATTATTATCATTATCATTCGTTGCTTCTTGCATTCTTTCATTGGGTCTGACAGATAGCCAGTCCAGCCATGCCTGCTTCTTCTCACGCACTACCCCTTGCACATCTTTATCCCACCACGCATTCTTCAATTTTGTCATTTTCCTCTTCTTGCACACACCGCATACTTCTGACGCTACAACAACCACTTCATACTTAAACGACTGCCACAATTCTTCTATATCATCAATGTAACAAAATCTTTCAAATCTTTTCCTCAATTTACTTTTATGCCTGTCTTTCAATATTTCATCTTGCAAATTATCGACTTTTATTCGTTCTTGGGCACTTGTTCGGGTAGGTATACGGTGTCGCCATCCTTTGAAGAGGCCACGTATCCGGCTCATAACCGAAAAATTGTCGGTATGTACACCAATACCTCTATATACCCGAGTGTGTAGGACATTCTTTCTTAATCTTTCATCCATTGAAACAAAGTCAATCATACTACTTCTTACATTATTTGCTTCTCTTGTATATTGGTGGATTCTTTTGTGGCCAAATATAGCGTTTGTCACACAAAGATTCCACTCCAAACATAGCTCAAGCAATCTTTTTCCTTTCTCTTTCACACTTTCGTACCCATCTTATCTTATCTTATGTGGGGGCCAGTCAGTACAGACCGGCGACACTTCGACCCAGTGGGATCTTTTGTGTCGACACTCTCCCAATAACGACTGCCATAGATGTTCATGGCAGCCGGGACCGACGGCTTAACGTGCTCTCCGAGGCACGGAGCAGGCGATAATTGTCAATCAATACGCACATAATTTCGAAAAGTCATATAACTTCCGAAAGTCAGAGGTGCGCGACGTGGGTTCGAACCCGAGACCCTCTGCATGGCAGATGAGAAAATATTTATTAAATCGACAAATAGACTCATAATTTAAAATCGCCAAGTATTTAACTCCTTGTTGACATCTTACTCATGTTTGTTTCATATTTGTTTCATCTACTTATAGTTTTATCTACTATAATAAAAATATTTAATTTATAATTCGTATCTGTAGTTATAAAAAATTTACATGTATATTTAATTAATTTATCTGTAATCTGTGTTTCTTATTATCTGTAATAATTAAAAATTCTGTACTTTTTTTGTAGTTTAATGGTATTAATTTGGACTGTATTAGACGCTCATAATCACTATTGAGGTGTTGCTGAAAATCAGCGCTGTATCGCAAGCGGTACAGCATTATGCTGAACAACATCTCTTTTTAATGAACACTGCGACGCACATTGAACAGCAAGGGCTCCATGTATAAATGTGTATTCGATATTATATATAATAATATATTAAGTAATAGTATATGTAATTAATTAACGTATTATAATGTAGTAATTCATATAGGTATATAATAATGTATATAAGATTTATTTATTTATTTTTATTATTAACAATTTATAAATACATTTATTACTGTTACACACAAATTTTGTAATTATAATAGTTTTGATTGTGTGTTGCAATGCTACATTAAAATAAAATATTTCTTTCTTTCTTACTTTCTTTCAGTCTGTTGGTCGCCCCACTGAGCTTTCGCTGCTCCTTTCGTCCCCATACTTGACTAAAACCCTTTCGTATTCTTCACGCTTTACTCCCACTTAACCATTAAAAGCCCGTAACATTATCAACTTCTCGTGTTCCTTGCATTTGCTCAAAACATTTCTTTAGCCCTTTCTTCCCGTGCGCTCTAAGACATACCCATTGCCATGTTTACGGGTGCATTAACCCCTACCATGAACACGCGAGTAATCCCCACTTTTATTCTCATCCACAGTAACTTAGCATTCACATATTCAAATTCTTTTACACACTCATTCATTCTAGCATATAAAATAACACCAACTTCCTGACAGGCTCTGGTATTGCTAGGCACGCCGGACCAATACGCCGTGTAAGGTCCATGCCTAGTGGTGTTACAGCCTTTCCTTTTCGTTTCATTCACGCACAGAACATCAATATTTCTCTCATTCATCATCTGACATACTTCATTCAATTTTGATGTATTATTTAGATTATATTGAGACTAGGCTCAAGAAATTAATCGCAGACTTCAACAAGAGTGTCGTCGAAAAGTCCTATTTACTTTTACAAAGTGTCATCGCTCTGACATAAATTAAAAAACGTCATCACGGTTGTGTTTCTTGGATTTTCTAGTAGTACACCTTAAATAATAATTATAGGATTTTTATGTAATACATAATTGTGTCGGTTTTATTGCTGTTTTCAGCAGTCATCCAAACAGATTTAACAAAATTAATGATAGCATACAGACATAGCCACAAATAGTCTTATATTTTGAATGAAAAATATTTTTTTCGACGGTTTAAACAGGCAAATACTAAATTATAATTTTCTTGATATAATCAGTCCGACCTACAGTTATCTCTTTTGCACATTGATATTTCGTCCGAGTCCAGTGCGACAGCAATATATCTGTAAGAACATTGTCTTTAAATGATTTGATTATCTTAACTCTAACCGTTTTATTAAATGTTGTACCTACATATGTCTCGGTCTGCATTTGGAGGTAAACGGCATGTATTAAAAATGATCAATGTACGCCAAATTGCTTTAAAATGATTAGTATTTCTGCCATTTTGATATGCGGCCACTTCATAGTTTTGGTCTTGTACACACGGCTACGCATCAAGTTAGACACCCTATATACGCATAACTACGCTACACAAAATAAAGAATTGTCGGAAAGGGACAGTGCATAGTAGTGTCGATGTTATGGTAAGGATAGAGCGTAACAAAAATATAACGCACTCTCGCACGATTCGCAGCGTTCAACTTCTAATAGTTCAAAGTCCAAACAGTATAGGTTAATGTGTCGCTGTGTGTACAACAAACCAGTTGCATTTGAACCTAAGTCCTTGTTGATAAATTTTCATAATATAATAGATGTTAATCATACGGCGCATGTTTACCTTCCATATGCCTCTAAATAAAATAAAAAATATGCATGCACATTCGCAATTTTTACGAAGGTGACTATACTGGTCATTATGAACACGAATCAATAAAAATAATCATAAATCATATTTTATTTTTAATATAGATAAATAACCAGTGTGTCGCGTACCTTACACAAAATCAACTTGTATATAATGATTCTTTGACACACGACACGTGTCGCCGAAATACAATAACAAGGATCATCGTACTGCGCACGCGCAACGTTTTTCTAATTTATTTTTAGATCTTGACTTTGCTTTGCAATCAGCTTCGATTGGAAACAGTATGTCCATTTTTGTACTCCTGATAAAGTGTATGCGAAATTTCAAGATGATCGGTCGAGTAGTTAAGGCGTGAATGCGTAAGAAACAAACATACATAAATTCCCATCCTAACTAATATTGTAAGCTAGATTACCCGCGGCTTCGCTCGCGCAAATCCCGCGGGCAAAGTCTAGTTCACAATATTAGTTAGGATTCTCTAACATTACCGTATCTATATCAGGGATGTTGCGAATAATCGTATCCGCATCCGCAATTGCGGAGCTTCCGCATCGACTTGAACATCTGCATCCGCATCCGCAATAATCAACGTGGATGTTAATGCGGATCCAGATATAGCGTAGGTTACGATAAGAAAGAAATCAGTTGTTCAGTAGTACGTGTTTAATTTATGAACAAAACAGGTTTTGCAAAACAGGCTTGAACCTGCGAAGGTTGTGATATTAGATGCTTTTTATTAAATAAGATGAACAATTTTAATTAATATCCGTATCCGAAATTGCGGTGTTTCCGCATCGATTTGGACATCCGTCTTCAAATATCCGTATTCGCATCCGCGTATGTCAATAAATCTACATCCGCACCATCCCTGGTCTATACCCTGTGTCTCTTTAATTCTAACGTTTTGTAAGCCAAATAAATAATGGTAGATCAGTCAAATTAATTTTGTATGGTATATGGGTAAGTTTGTTTGTACTACATAACTTTGAAGTGTCAGAGCTTGCATTGGGATTGATCTCGAGACCTCTGCGTGGAAGTCCAACGGTTTCCCACTAGGCTTTCGCTGCTTTTAATGCAAATGTAGGGGTTTGTAACAGTGAGAATTTATCGCGAACTTTCTACGGATGAAGTATTTACAGCTTTACTCTTAAAAATATTGCTTACTAATACTTAGCTACCTCTCAACTAAATTGCTCTCAAGTCCTTGCTCAGTGATTCTCTTCCGACCAACGGCCCGCTTACTTTATTATTATTAATCTAACGCTTAACGCTGAGTAAGGTGTTTTTCTGATTCGGCGTTAATTAATAATTAGCTACGTCTTAAATATTTGAGAGTGTACAGGTAGTAAAAATTTATTTATTAATTAATTAATCATTTAAAGTTAGAAAATAATGTAACTTTGTACCTTTTGTTGTTAGCAATTCTCTGTGAAATATATTTTCAAAAATTACACCCGCCTGTTTTCCATTGCAAATCAGTAACGCATTGTATAGGTTGATCTTCTTGACTCGCTCATAAACTTTGAATAGATACATAGATTTTACATATCTTCGAGAACATTATGGAGGGCCCTCAGACATGCAGGTTTCTTCACGATGTTATCCTTCATCGTTAAAGCGAGCTATAATTAAGTATACTTCCAAAACGACAACTATTATGACAGCTTAGATTAAAGTCTAATAAAACAAATAAAACAATTTTTATAAACTATTCTAAGTTATATAAAAGAATTATTCATTTAACACAAAGACCACAAAATAATTTTAACATTAAAGCATCAGAGAATAAAACCAGAACCACGTGGCAAATCATAAACCGTACAAAGTACAACAAACCTAAATGCAGTATTAATACAATTAACATAGAAAATAACATTGAAACGAAGCCCCTAAACATTGCTGAGGCCTTTAATAATTACTTGATTAATAAAATTCAGGTCAAATTTCCGGTCAATAGTAAACCTACATATTATGTAATAAATAGCGTTAGTAAGTCAATGTTCGTGACTCCTTGTCTCCCATATGATATACATAAATATACACAATCTCTAAAAAACACAAATAGCGTGGGCTACGATGGTATCAATACAAAAGTACTTAAACACGTTTCATTAGAGATCAGTGGTCACCTCAGTCACATTATTAATCTCAGTATCAGCGCTGGTAGATATCCAGATGCTCTGAAAACCGCTATTATAAAGCCGCTGTTTAAGAAAGACGATAGAAATCTAATGCAATCGTATCGTCCCATCGCATTAATTCCAATAATTTCGAAAATATTCGAAAAATACATATACCATTCAATATATACTTACGTGGAAAATAATCACATATTATGCGAGGAACAGAAGGGTTTCAGACGACACAAGACAATCAATATGGCCATTTACGATGTTTTATACAATATCACTAGAAATGTAGATAAAAGGACGCCAGTCTGTGGCATATTTTGCGATATGACGCAGGCCTTTGATTGTGTGCATTTTCCTACCCTTTTGAACAAACTCGAAGCTTACGGCATTAGAGGCAATATATTAAATCTAATGCAATCTTATTTAACGAAAAGAAAACAGATAACAGAAATTAGGCAAATAAATTTGAAAAGTAAACACGAAGAAATTTATCGATCATCAGAGCGTGAAGTCAATTTTGGTGTACCGCAAGGAAGCATACTAGGCCCACTATTATTTATTCTGTATATTAACGATCTTCCCAAATTTATAGAACATCCACTAACACTCTTTGCTGACGATAGCACCGTGACTATACCATGTAAAAACTTAGAAACATACGAAAACGACATCAACAGAACTTTGGCTTCAGTCGTAAAATGGTTAGATAGTAACAATTTAAATATAAACTTAAATAAAACTAAAGTAATATATTTTAATCAACGAAAACCCTTGCACCGTCAATTTAATATACAACATGATAACAATACTATACAAGAAGTTGAAAACACACAATTCTTAGGTCTCCAAATAGACAGTAAGTTAAACTGGAAAAGGCACCTAGATATTTTAAATAAAAAAATTAATAAATCCGCATATGCTCTACGTTCTCTAACATCGATATTATCTACAGACGCACTTCTTACTGCCTATTATGGTATAGTAGAATCCCATTTACGATATGGTCTAATATTTTGGGGCAATTCAACTGAGAAAGAAACAGTGTTTAAATCCCAAAAAAGATGCATACGATCTATGTATAAATTAAAGTCTACCGATAGTTGTGTGCCTTATTTCAAACAGTTTAAAATATTAACCTTACCTTGCCTTTATATTCTTGAAGTAGCTGTATTTGTAAAAACTAATCCAAATCGTTTTACGCGTCTCGCTGATGTAGTCTCTCGAAATAGGCGCGATAGTAGCAAATTATGTCTGCAGACTGCAAATACGGCACTTATGCGCAAGAGTGTTTTCTGCATGGCCCCACTCATATACAATAAGTTACCCAAATCTTGGAAGGCATTGAGTGAATCATTATTTAAAAAAAAATTAAGTTCATTTTTAGTTAATAAAGCTTATTACAATATTTCAGATTTTTTTGCAGAAAAAGGGAATGTATTTGTTTGAATATTTTTAAATGTAAATACTTTTGTGTGGAATTTGTGTATCTGTGTAATCTTAATTTATGTTGTTGGTATTGTACCTTTCGCATGCCTAATGGTAAAATATGGCTGAACCTGTATAATTTTATTTAAGATCATGTACTGTACCCATGTTTGCAAAATAAACTATCTTATCTTATCTTATCTTAAAAGTCAGAGATGCGCGCCTTGGGATCGAACTTGAGATTTCGTAGTAGTCCAACGATCATCGGTGCTTAACTTGTCGCCTATATAAAAATGATCAGGTGGCCGAGGAATTGGTTCCAAAACAACTAAAATAAAACTGATATCTTTTGACTTGTTTTTTCACCTCAACTTTACAGTAGTTGAACGCTATATCTATACATCAACACAAATAATAAAATTTTGAATGTCTGTTTGTAATGTCAAAATAAAAGCTTTTAACTAAATGCATTATTCGGTGACACAATATTGACCATTGCTTATAACATCATGTCACCATTGAATCAAGCATGGAACCTTGGAATCAAGTTTTCAATATTCAATTATATGCAGCCTGCTATACTGCCTTATGTAAGGGGTGTCACTGACAAGATTAGCTACATCTTGAAGCGAGCTTCAATCAACACATACTTCAAGCCGCCAACGAAGATAAGTCAATTTTTATTATCCGTCAAGTTCCAACTACCTTTACAAGATGCAGGGGTCTATAAAATAGATTGTGACTGCGGACTCTCATACATTGGTCAAACCAAGAGAAACATAGGCACCCGCATAAAAGAACACATAGCTGATGTAAAACACCAACGCTCGTTGAAGTCTGCTGTGTGTGAACATGTGCAACAGGGGACCAACCACTACCTGAGATTTGACAAGCCACAGATTCTCGCTAAAGAACATCGATTCTTACCAAGGATGCTTCGCGAGGCTATTGAAATCAAAAAACATCCTAATTTTAATAGAGAAGATGGTTGGAATGTACCACCAGCTTGAGATCCAGTAATACAAATAGTCAAACCCAAGAAGAAGCAAACCACAGCTAGACTTCATGATACTTTGAGCTCATTCTGCGTAAATAGAAACACCAATGATTAAATTATGTTCGGGTACTTTGAAATAACTACACTGGAACATTGAGACAACTACCATCTTAGTCTCCCCGTGACCATGGCTGCTGAAAAGCAACCGAAACGTCGGGGAAAGTGTAAAATTAAATTAAATCTAAATAGTTTTAATAGTTTTAATAATAATTCAATTAGCTTAAAAATTAGTATAGTTTAATAGTAGTAGTAGTGTAACAGTTTTCAAAATTATGTAATAAAGTGCCAAATAAACAACGCGATAAAATCCGTATATAGTAGTTTAATTTCAATGAATAATATTCGCGTGAACAGAAGACAATATTATTCAATTAAAATTCTATTTGTTCTCTTCCTCTTCTTATGAAAACTCAGTGACATCAAATTGATCAATATTCGGATACGGGATCATACAATGTTCGGATACTTCACTTTATAACTGAGCTGGCCACACGCAAACAATGCTCCTGGCGTTACTAGCAGAAGCTATGCTGAGACTAATAATTGACTCCGTTATATAGTCTACTAGCGACCCGCCCCGGCTTCGCACGGGTGCAATGCTGATATAAAATATACTACAGAATATCTTTATTTACAACGTTCACAGCTTTTTTGTCATTAGACAATACAAAGATGTTTTCTTTAGAGGTTACTCTTGAAAGTGCAACATATAATTGGCCATGTGAAAAACACTCAACGCTCAAACCTAAGGCTGCAACGTTGAAAGTTTGACCCTGCGATTTATTAATAGTCATTGCAAAAGATATCTTTACCGGAAATTGTAGATGTTTAAATTGGAACGGTAAATCCGATGGTATCAGAGGAATTCGTGGAATCAATACATCTTCTCCGGTACCACATCCGGTGAGTATTGTGCACTCTATTATGAAAGTTTTTAGTGATATTACCAGCAAACGCGTGCCATTGCAAAGTTTAGATGGATTCAGGTTTCTTAATAAAATAACAGGACAACCTACTTTCAACACCATTTTATGAGGAGGGAGTCCAGACGGGTTCAAAGAATTAAGAAATTCTGTAGGAAAATGAACAGCTTATTCCAAATCGAGAACAGTATCGACCGAGTTGTATATTTGCGTCGGCGCATCAATCTTTGAAACAATCAAGTTATTTACCTTATCTACTTGTTCGTTAGTTGGTGACAGAATCGCTCTTTCTTTAAACCAAGATATAGTCTTACAACTTATGTTATCAATGCCGCGATAGACATTGTTGACCAACTCTTGGATGTTGTCTATCAAAACACAAAGGTTTTCTAGGTTAATCCTTCCATCACTTTGTGTTAACTCTCCATTGCCAACTTTTAGCAGCATCTCTGAAAATGCCTGTTCTCACGCGAAGACAGTGAAACCCTCATTTTAGTTTTAAGCTCTAATTTGTTGACGTGTGGCCAAAGGTTGGATCTTTATAGGAAAGCAATTATTTCGCCAACTCGTGTTCCTCGAGTCACAACTGGTAGGATTTGATGAAAGTCTCCTGAGAACAGAATTGTACATCCACCCATAGGTGAATTTTTGCTGCGCAAATCGCGCATTGTACTATCCAATGCTTCCACAGACGTCTTGTTTGACATGGTGGCTTCGTCCCAGACTATTAATGAGCAGTCACGCATCAATTTTCCTGTATTGCTCTGTTTAGAAACACTACAGACCCTATTATTATCATCGGTGGCGATTTTCAGCGGGAGCTTGAAAGAGTGTGCGGTTCGGCCTCCTTCTAAAAGCGTAGCGGCAATGCCGGATGACGCAACAGCTAATGCAATATTTCCGGTAGATCTCACTTTTGTTAAAAGCAAATAAAATTATCTTTCTCTCGCAGCTCCATATCTATCCCGAAGCTGGCTAAGGTGAGCCTCACGTTCCGTTGACGATTCCTCATCTCTTGCTGAACATGCTCTTCTGGCATTCACTGTACTACGACCTATGTTCGAACGACGACGTCTTCCAGACATGAGTTTATAATTTTTGTACAAACTTTACTTAATTCTTGTTTGAACTCACACCTTAAAACTATACGTATGATTATGAACAAATTGCCATATTATTAGTATTTGCTGCAGTAAAAATATTTTACTTACAATTCGTCCGACTAAAAACAATAGATAATCAACAATTATCAACAACAAAAGATACCTATTCTATTTAGTTCTTTTTTGAACTTAAATACCTAATATTGTCTTCTGCTTACGCGAATATTATTCATTGAAATTAAACTACTATATACGGACTACTATATACCTAATCTTAAACTACGATTTTTGATAATTAAAAATACTTGCCCTAATACTAAATTGCCTTGACTCTAAATTCAAACCAAGATCTTAATAGAAGAAATACCATTGATAAATTATGGTTTTAATCTAATCCTATCTAACCTTAATACCGACTAAAGTACGAACATACAATTTCGAAAAAATTGTCGTGCTGGAAAGCACGTTTTGTCTTAAAAAAGACTTTCACTTTAGTATTTAAATACTATCATACAATTTCGAATATATATTTTTTTGATTTATCGTAACTTATCAGTACGGATCACGTTGTCGCGCTGAAGAGCACGTTTTTATTAAGTAATAATTGTTATTATCCTCGCTAGAGAGCTCCGATAAACGCGTGCGATCGCTGCTAAATCATAAAGTGCTGTATGTCCAAGCGCGGCCTTCGACGCGATACTTATAGGCACACGCTGCTGGTCCCCTGGCCGGTACCGCCGCAACCGCTATGTCCCTGTATTTTAAATCTGTAATATCTTCCAAAATATTCATTTAAATTACATGCTGTAAATGGCCATATTGATCTATATTAAATGCACAATGTATTTAAGGTACTTAATTGGATAAGGATTAATGCTGTATTGCTTAAAATCGCTTCGTAAATAAGCCATTATTTCTCGTAAAAAGTAAAGGATAAAAAATGGTTATTGTGGGTTATCCCTAAGAGATAGACATATACCATCGCGGATTTTTTCGTAGACCTTTTTAAGGTGTACAATACTGTAGTACATTATTTTAATCTATCTCGTAGGGTTCAGCCAGCGTTTGCAATGTAAGCGCAAAAAAATGTGATTATTTACGACATCACATTAGAAACCTCTAAAATTACCAGTGTTTCTCTACTATATTATGCATGTATTATACATATAAAAACAATACTTCCTCTTGAATCGCTCTATCTATTAAAAAAAACCGCATCAAAATCCGTTGCGTAGTTTTAAAGATCTAAGCATACATAAGGACAGACAGACAGCGGGCAGCGACTTTGTTTTATACTATGTAGTGATATATTCATTCCTGTCTTATTTAGTAAACGAATAAGGCGCACTGGTACCTGGAGACGATACATAGAGTATCATATATATGTATAATAATAATATAATAATATATTAAACTGTTCTACTGCTGGCCATGGGCCTCTTCTCAGTGTGAGAAGGGTAATGCCATAGACCACCACGCTGGCCAAGTGCAGTTTGGTGGACTTCACATATCTTCGAGAATATTATGGGGAACTCTCAGATATGCAGGTTGCCGCATGCTGTTTTCCTTCACCGTTTAAGCGAGCGATAGCTACCTATTAAATGCGAAATACCTTCGAAAAGTCAGAGATGCATACCTGGGGATCGAATTTGAAACCTCTGCGTGGCAGTCCAATGGTATCCCACTATAGCTGCTTATTTATTTTTTGCCATGAATATTTATTTGAAAAATTAATCAGTGATAGCCTTCTGGGAAACAGAGTCTCAAGTTCGCTTCAGAAGCAACTTCTCACTATTTGAAGTTGTGTGCCTATTAAATAGTTCATTACCGCTCGCTTTACCGGTGAAAGAAAACATCATGAAGAAACCTGCATATCTGATAGCTCTACATAATGTCCTCGAAGACATGCGAATTGGGAAGTCCACTAACCCGCACTGGTCACGCACTGAGAAGAGGCCCGAGCCCAGCATTGCTACAGTTTATATACGTTAATACATATAGAGGGTGTACGGTAATTAAAGAAAAAAATTAAAAATCTATCCTAACTACCTGAGGTATAATTTTTTTTATTACCTTATTTAACTTTCTGGTACACTACGACCATAAATGAATGAATTCCATCAGCTTTTTGTTTTTTTATTATTAAACACTAATTATGCTAATAGATAGACAGTCAAAAGTATGACTAGATATTGCACTTTCGTTTTCTCTTTTTCTGAACGGCCATCAGTTCTACTAAAAGACATTTCAAGGTTATCCAGTAATTACCGAACATCCTGTATATTAATTAGAGATCGAATATAGCATAAAAAACTGCACTGACTGCACGGATGGCGTCGTCGTTTAAGTGATCGCCTCGCCACCTCACGGGACAAAAAAATTGTGTGCTCCACAAATGGTTGTTCCGAGTCTGGTTGTTCTTTGTGTCCGTTGTTTGAATGTATGTAAAGTTCTCCGCGACACAGGAATTATTCCTAGTGCGAGAGTAGTCTTTATATAAAACTAGATGTGCCCGCGGTTTCACCCGCGTTTATGATTACTGCGGCGCCCCCGTGGGTCGTAGCGTGATGTTATATAGCCTATAGCCTTCCTCGATAAATGAGCTATCTAACACTAAAAGAATTGTTCAATTCGGTGCAGTAGTTCTTGAGATTAGCGCGTTCAAACAAACAAACTCTTCAGCTTTATAATATTAGTATAGACTAAAAAAACACGGAATTATTTTATAATGAGTTATTGCGTGTCAAAATAATTTATTAGTAAAATAGTCTATAGCGTGAAACATATGCGTTAGGTCTTCTACACAATGTTTAAAGGTTCAACAACCTCAACACTGGATTCATTTGACCTATATTGCATTACCAAGTGTACTAAATACATTTATAATATGCATTGATTGTATATACCTGTGGTATATACAGTGGCATATTTTAAAGTGGAACATTGTCGACATGTTAACAAATTATTTGATTAATGTAATTCCTGATTGTCTGGATGTAAAGGCATAAGAAGATCATATGGTAAATATTTAGGGCCTCTTTTAAACATAATTGAACAAGCTTTTCACCGCGACTTCGTTCCTGCGATTCAAAGGGAGAACTGTGATATTTTTGCGATAGAAACATATGTGGTTCTACGGTTCAATAACTATGCTACGTCTGTGCATAAAATATTATAGATCAGTTGCTACATAAAATGAAAAAGAAATTCAACAGCGTTAACAATCCAGAAAAGCTATCATTAAAAACACTTTAAAATTTAAGTATTCTGTCAAACGCTGGCAGAGTTAAACACAATAATTTCCCGTGGTCTTCATACTAGGCAAATGCGAAACCCCAAATTAATGACACATTACAAAAATACAATAAAAATTGAATGTTTCATTTAGTATTAACAATGAATAGATTAATTATAAATATCTAATACTCGGCTGCTTCACATAAGAGAAATTTCCCCGTTTTCGCAACATTTTTCATCGATGCGCCACTCCTATCGGTCGTAGCGTGATGTTATATAGCCTATAACCTTCTTCTATAAACGAGCTATCCAACACTAAAAGATTTTTTCAATTCGGAGCAGTAGTTCCTGAGATTAACGCGTTCAACCAAACAAACAAACAAACTCTTTAGCTTTATAATATTAGTGTAGATTACAAAACAGTGGTTCATACATTTATTCTTACATAATTTTACTTATAATACGTATACATTTATTTTATAAATAGGCAGCGACCGTCATACTACCAGGTCTTGTATTCGAGCCCACGGCACGCAACACTAACATTAATATATAATTATCGACAACAATATTTAAATGTACTTAATATTTATATATTTTTTTATGTAATATAATAGAGCAGCGATACCTTAACGAGGAGACCAACAAACTGCAATGCAGAGGGTCTCGGATTCGAGCCCACGTCGCGCACCTCTAACTTTCGGAAGTTATATGACTTTTCGAAATTATGTGCGTATTGATTGACAGTTATCGCCTGCTCCGTGCCTCGGAGAGCACGTTAAGCCGTCGCGGCGTCGGTCCCGGCTGCCATAAACACCTATGGCAATCGTTATTGGGAAAGTCAGTACCCTCTAATATCCTGACACTGGTCTAGCCTTAGGGTATCGTTAGCCTTTGGTTTGTGGAGGTCAGGTGGCAGCCGCTCCGTGTAAAAACTGATATCCAGTCAGATCCGGTTAGACTAGAAAAGACCCCAAGTGACTTGGGAATAATAAAGGCTAAGGGAGAAGAAGATTTATTTATGTAATATTCAGATACAATTGTAATAAATTGTTAATGAATGAATTAAATAAAAATAAATAAATGTCGAAGGAAAATATAATGAACAAATTTGTATGTCTGAGAGATCTTTTAGTGTTTCCGGTTATATGTGCAGTCTGCTAACACGCACTGGGCCAGTGTGGTGGACAATGGCCTAACTGGGGCTAACCTTTCTCTGCAGAAACCCGTGCCATGTATTGTTAAAAAAATACAGCATCACGGACATTTTTTCTAAGTCTAGGCTACATTTTAATCTAGTTCACCGAAATGTAAGTTGCTAAAATCATGACCTAAATAATGTTTTATAAACTTAACTAGCACAATAACTTGTACAACTAATGGATTGGAAATAAAACTCTATGATTACGTAGTTAGAGTTCCTAATAGCAAAACTAGAATGGTTGGCATAGACAATTATATTCCTACGATGTTCTTGTAAGGTACTTTCAATACAATAGCTCAACGCTTGCATGATTAACATTTTACAAACTGCTGATTAATAATTAAGGTGAAGCTTGTCACAAAGTTTATTGTCTTTTATATAGACTTGGCAGGTATTCCCCAGATCAAATTACGATCACGGCGTCCTATCCTAAAGGAAACAGGCCATTGGCGTAGGAGATATTATAGTGCACATGTGTATGTGCAAACACAAGTGCACTCTCATAGTCAGTTTCGACGCTAATTTATATCAGAAAAGTATTGAAGTATTCAATAATATACTTCTATTTTGTCGCCCAATATCGAAATTCGACTGTAAATAATAGGTTTTTATAAATTCCATCTGCTAAATAGATTTCTGAACTACTTCCTACCTATATAAACTTTAACTATATACCTAATACCAAGTCTCGCACTCCTCCGTGAACACAATATGCATAAAAAGAGGTACAAAGTTTTCTGGGTCGCTTAATAGATAAAGCATTAATTGTTCTAGATTGCGATCAAGAGATCGCGAATTCGAATCCCACTCCAATGCACTACTGACGTGAACCCACTCCTAACACAAGCATTCTACCTTAGCAAGATTATTAATCATTTGTCAAATTGTTGGTAATCTATTTAAAACAAACAAAAACAGCTTTTGCCTACGGCCTTCCTCACTCGTGCGAAATTACATGATTATAGATCAAGTAGTTAATACGTGAAAACGTTACAAACAGACAGACCTACATTCGCATTAATAATATTAGTTAGAATTAAAGGTAAAATGTAATTTCATAATGTAAGGTACGCCACGATAAGCATACGCCTTAACACAATTACGCACACATCACGGCGTCGTTTTACATAAGCATACGACATTTGAACCGTGTCACACAAACCAAAGACAATAGTTACACAATTTCGATCGAAGAAAAATAATTATATTAACCTGCAATTAGTTAGAACTATTTAAAATCAAACTTTAAATTAGTAACAACAAAGATTCAGCTCAAAACAGTCGTCCAAATTTCAAAAATAGAATCTGGATTTTAATTTTATAAATCTTGTCGACGTGTGTTTTTTAATGTGTTAGTTACATTTAAGATTAGAATCTTTTAAGATTAGAATCATTTAAATTTAAAGTCAGTTTGGTGTATTAGTTAAAATGGGGTTTTTAGATGACCGTGATTTGAACGATGTGCCTACTATTCCAGAATTTTATAAAGGAAAGACCATTTTTATCACCGGCGGTTCTGGTAAGTTCTACAATTCTGTCTGTTTCTGTCATTTGACATTTACCCTTACTACTAAATTCAAAATACTTGTATCTTAAATATAATTTACAAGATGATAAAATTTCAAAAATTATCTTTACATATATTAATACGTGAATATAAAACTTTGTACCCCTTTCATTATTTATTTTTTGAGATTAACACAAAAGATCCCACTGGGTCGAAGTGTCGCCGGTCTGCACTGCCCGGCCCCCACATAAGATACATAAGATACATACATGAATGCAGGTGTAATACACTTTTCCCTAGACCTTTAGGAATAAGAAACTGGGGTCTCTATTTTGATCTTGAAGAAGCCTACCGCTCTAGGAAAAATTCCTGTATCGCGGTGGTATTATTACTTCTACTACTAACATGCAAATAACAAACACAAAGATCACACAGAGTAGAAACAATCACACTGGCGCTGTGCTCGAGTGTTGTTTCCCGATAATCGGCCATCGGTATAAATTACTGGCAAAAAGACAATCTTTCTTTTTGTTAAAGAGAGGATCTCTTTGAATCATTCATGTGTCATGAGGGACTTCAAAATCATTCAAACAACGGACATACAGAACACCCAAATTCGAACGATAACATAAAACTTTGTCCCGTGTGAAGATCCAACACATAACACATGGCGCAGTGGCAGTAACGAGGGACCATTAAAAGCACCACATAATCCGTGCAGTCATATCTCCCTATGCATATGTTATGTAGTACATAACCTGGATTTTCCTACATGGTCTACTCTCTATTTTCCAGGTTTCATGGGCAAGGTTTTGATTGAGAAGTTGTTGTACTCGTGCTCCGAGCTGGACAGGATCTACCTTCTCATGAGGAACAAGAAGGGAGTCAAGTCTGAAGACAGGCTCGATCAGTTGTATTCTTCTATGGTAAGTAATTAATAACTTAGCTTGGCAGCTATAGCCTCATGGAAGATCGCTTGTAGTGCCACGCAGAAGTCTCGAGATCGATGCTACGGTATGCACATCTGACTTTCAGCAGTTATGTGTGTATATAATAATAATAGCACGCTTTAGCGGCGAAGAAAAATATTGCGAGAAAGTTCTTGATTATGTAATCTGCCAACCGGCAGTGGGCCAGCATGGTGGACTATGGTCTGACTGTTCTCAGTATGACAAGAGTCCTACTGCTGGCAATAGCACGGTTTATAAACAGAGCTAATATGTAATATAATGTAATAATTGTCTTTGATACCTTGGATAATGGGTAGGCCTTTGGTGTGGGACGCCACATGCGTCGACGCCCTTGCGCCATCACATCTTCCGAGCACGGTGAACTGTGCCAGTGCTGCTGCTGTAGCGGCGGAAAATCTCAAACGGCACAAATACAGTAATTTAATTAGTAATTACGTTTTCGAGCCGTTTGGGGTAGAGAAGCTAGTACTGTACTGTACTGGTACTGACTTTCCCAATAACGACTGCTATAGATGTTCATGGCAGCCGGGACCGACGGCTTAACGTGCTCTCCGAGGCACGGAGCAGGCGATAATTGTCAATCAATACGCACATAATTTCGAAAAGTCATATAACTTCCGAAAGTCAGAGGTGCGCGACGTGGGTTCGAACCGGAGACCCTCTGCATTGCAGTCTGTTGGTCTCCCCACTGAGATATCGCCTTTTTTCATAAGTGTTACTGTGTGACTTAAATAAATAAATAATTTTTAACTTTGATAAGACAGCAAAAGGTCTCTTAATGTTTCTCAATTCACTAATATTTTTATTTTACTTGTCGGGATAGTAGTTATTTTTAAGAATTATTATGACTGGATTATTGGTTAATAGCAACAATTCCTGTGTAGCGGAGATCTTTAGAAACAATGAAGTTATAGATACAAAGATCACACAGACTGGGAACAATTACTACCTATAATAAATTGTTCCGAATCTGGGTCACCTTAGGAGTAAATCACATTTACTTACCTTACAACTAAGATGGCATATTAATTTTCGATAGTTTTAACTCCTGGATATTTTTTTCTTTCTTTACAGTGCTTCGACAGACTGAGAAAGGAAAAGCCAACTCTCTTCACATCCAAAGTGTTTGTTGTAGCTGGCGATGTTATGGAGATTGGACTTGGTGAGTGTTTACGCTTGCAAGGACTACCATTGATGGCGTGGCAATAGTGAATGAAATAATTCTGACTGGATATATAATATTGCGCAAACATAAGCACACTTTATATACCCTCATTTTTATGTCAATTCGACCGGCGAGAGGTCAGGCAGAGTATCAATGGTGCAACGTGCTTTCCGAAACACGGCGGCGTGAGAACAACACCGTCATTTGCCTAAGGCTAGACTGGTATTGAGAATTTCTTGGCAGCAAATCCAATAAATCTTTGGGCTAAAATCAGCAGACTTGATCCCAGATGGCGCTAAGCGAAGTGGTAGACCGAAGCGACGATGGTGAGACGACTAAGACAGCAAAATGAGAGACTGGTGTAAACTAGCGCATTATAGAGAGATGTGGAAAAATTAGAGACCGGCCTTTGCCCTGCAGGGAGACAATACAGGCTGCAATAAATAAACCCTATAAATTAAAATGAAAAACTTGGCCTACGTTTACGCGAATTTTATATATTGAAATTGAACAACTTTACACGGATTTTAACGCGTTTATGAAATTTTTTTAAACACTATTATTTCATAATTTTGGAACTTAAACTTACTGTGAACTTCTATTTTAGCTGAGTATATAAATAATAAGAAAGTTATTCAGATTTCATTTAACACTTTCCCTGACATTTTGGTTGCTTTTCAGCAGTCTTCTTGTATTTGCAGACATGTTCATGTAGTATGGAATAAAAGTGTTTAAAAAAACATGCGCAGCAGTCGTACTATCGTTGCGCCAACCGGGCAGTCACTTGCCTAGCATACGAAATACTCAATATATTAGTGAGAATTTACTGTACGAGTACCTATGTATAATTTGTCATTCCAGGCTTGTCTGAAGAAGACCGGACTCTGCTGATCAATCGTGTGAACATCGTATTCCATGTAGCGGCGAGCGTTCGGTGAGACAATCACTGTTGCTTGACAGAACTAAAATAGTCTTTCGAGAGTATTAAAATCTTTTTAAATAAATCCCATCTACATTAAAAACATTTAAATTTCTAAATATAACACTCATTTACGGCGTTGCCACTCGAAACAGGTTATATGGCGTAAACGGTCTTAACGATAACATAGTGGCAATAATAATTACACTTCGTAATGTGTACTGAATAATAAAAAAATGGAAACAATAATGTGGATACCACTAAGAAAACCTCATGATACTTTCAGATTCGATGACCCTCTACCATACGCCGTGAAGATGAACCTTCGAGGCACGAAGGAAATGGTGGAGCTGGCGAGGGAGATCAGAAATCTTTGTGTAAGTAGCTTTTATAATCTAAAGTTATATTTTAACGCGTGAAAGAGTTTAATCATAATTATTTAATGAAGAGGAGGTCCTCCGAACCGTATTTTGGTCAAGACATACAAAATTTTAAGGGAAATGAGCTTTTTGTGCAGAAGATACTATAGTGCACAAGTTGTGCGCAAACACAAATACACCCTCATAGTCCGGTGGGGTGACAATCCAACACTACTGGCGAAAATAATTTCGCTATCGTTCCCGGCACAGTTCTAAGCCCCGTGCTAGTTACTTCTAGACAGAAAAACCAATTAGCTCACCAACAGACCTTATGTACCACAAACGATTTCACGACCGCGCCGACACCAACGCAGTTCTTAACGTCACTCAAACAACGGACACAAAGAACATTCTGATTCGGTACAATTATTTTCGCATTACACATACTTTCGTCTCTTGTGGGGCGAGAACCCACAACACTTATCGCAGTGGGGGTGGCAAGGCGACCACGTAAAGTAACCCATGACGTCATTTGCTCTTAAGATTTATCCAGCCTAAGACCTGTATCTCATTGAACTCCATATCTCTCTCTCTAAATCATTTCCTCTATTCATCTTTTCTAGGCGTTCGTCCACGTGTCGACATCATACTCCAACACGAACAGGGATCCAGTAGAAGAGATCATGTATCCCCCTCACGCCAATGTCAGAGATACTCTGGCCATCTGCGAGAATATTGATGAGCATACTCTTAGGGTTTTTACTCCTAAGTAAGTACAAAATAATGTGTAAGTAAAGTAAATTTGAATCTATGTCGCTTAAGGGGTAGGCAGAGATGTATTACTGCCATATTTCTTCAGCTTTTATACTAAATACTAAGCTATGGGGACACATTAGGTACCATTTTTCCACATTTAGTATTTTATTATTAAGAATTTTTCAAGGTAACATTCAATAATATACGGACAGTGAGTTGCAGAAATACATATTTATTTAAAAACTAAAACGATATAAGCCGGTAAGTGACGCCATCTAACGGCAATCAATACAATAACTGTTAAGTAGTTAATCTATATCGAAATAGATGACGGTGCACTACTATAAAATTACAATAATTAGATTTTTAATAACAAAATTTTGATAAAAATTACTTTAAACAATTTTTCAACTCTATTCGCAATAGTCTATTTAAAAAAAGAACACGTTTCAGGGTAAAACAAGAAGCAAAGAATTACAAAAGAATTTATAAATTTATAGTGGGTAGTTTATTTTATAGATACTTTTGATGACTCGCTATTCAGTTCGTGCGCAAACGTTATTCTGCCCCTGTGTTCGAGTGCTTTTTCAGTTGAGATTATATTTTTTTATAAATATCACCATGTTGCTAAAATGAATACGCGTTGCAATATTAATAAAACAACGCCATCTAGTTCATTCATATTAATTCTTATTTGAGTGTTCATAGGATTTTGGACGTTAAGGTATCCATGCACTATTAAAGTGACTGTACATAGTCTCACCTATGTCACCTATATCCTCGAATGTAGAAGTGTATATATATAACACACACATTTTGCTAGCTACGATTTGGGTTTCATGTCATAGGAGCCGAGTTGACTACTGTTTAGCAGATTTAGTTCCAGACTCCGAGCTGCCACTAAGAATTTTTCAAGAGAATCCCCAATAACACTTTTCTCGACTAGATATTCGATCCCGGATGCATATGCACAGCAGTCGCTTTCACATGTGCCACCAAGGCAGTCGATACGAATATGACATTTATATTGGAACTAATGGTACACACGGCTACACATCAAGTTAGACACCCTATACACGCATAACTACGTCACATACAAAATAGAGAATTGTCGGAAAGGGACTGTGCATAGTGGATGTAATGGTATGGATAGAGCGTAAAAAAAGTATAACGCACTCTCTCGCACGATTCGCAGCGTTCAACTTCTAATAGTTCAAAGTCCAAACAGTCTAGGTTCATGTATCGCTGTGTGTACTCGCTGGCTCACTCAACACCAATATTATAATACCTATCGTCCCTAGTAGAAACACAGTACGCAGTCTTTTATGGTCTGCGACTGCAACTACCATGTATACATAATCTCAAGCATATATCCTGGAACTGGTAGGCAGAGATGTATCACACCCGAATTTCGCTCGCTATGATTACAGGTTTCACGTAATAATTAGCGGGCTTTTGCCGAATACCGAGTACAGTTCCAAACTCCATTCTGCTATTGAAAATTTCTTGCAAGGAAATTCTAATAATACTTTACCTAGGCTTCAAACTCGAGACCTCATGCACAGCAGTCTCATTCACAGCATACACATTCTGAGCTACCGAGACACCCTAGTATCTACCATAGATTCTTGGGAAGAGAGTAACCCGCCACACACCTTCGGTTTGCCCACCCAACTATTGCAATAGTTAAACATTTACAATCCCGAATTCCTCTGGTTAAGGACTATACCCAATTACTTTATTGCAATGAATTTTAACCCCTCCTTCCCCCTTGTCAGCAAAATGTAAGCAGTACTCATCCAACCTTTCCTTACTTACGTAAGCGTTATTATAATTGCACATTGCTGATATGAGTAGTAGAGCCTCGCTGATTTCAGCATGAATGGGCCGGCTCGACCGGGGAAGGACTACCCTCTCACAGAATATCGACGTGAAATAGCAGTATTCCAGCTGTTGTGTTTTGTTCGGTCAGTGAGAGTGCCGGAGGCCCAATTTCCCTCTTGCCCCCATCCCGCTCGTTCTCCTTCCCTCTTCCTTTACCAAAGGGTCGGCAACGCGCAAGTGATGCCTCTAGTGTTGCAGGCGTCCATAGGCTACAGTGACCACTTACCATCAAGTGGGCCGTATGCTTGTTTGCCACATTAGTTGTATAAAAAAAAACATAATTTCGGGAAATTCCTTAACATCCTTTCCGCTTGCTAGTAAGGACAATTAGGGTTGTCACATGTTTATTGTCAATTCAAAATCTATTGAATGGTACAAAAAATATACGAAATGTAGTCGCTATTAAACAACCTCCTCCCCATGTTACTAAAAATAGGCAAAGAAGAGAACACCGATACTTGACTGACCCCCAAATAACGCTAAATTCGATTCAATATATTCCTCGTAAGATTATCTAAACATTTAAAAGAAATGCCCTGTGTTTTCAGGTACTTGGGCGAAGTGCCGAATACATATGCGTTCTCTAAGCAGCTAGCCGAACATATGGTGTTTGAGCACAAAGGACAGTTGCCCGTTGTCATCATCAGACCATCAATAGGTAAGGACTCTATCTACATAAATATACCTTCACAACTGCATATCCCTGAAGGGGTTAGGCATCAATTTAATTGTACTTTGCCGACCTACCTAATTTGAAATACGTTACTAAAAGAATAAAAGCTACTATGATAAAAATAAAGATATTAAAATGGATTCCTAGCTGCTACGTATCTAAGCTAGTAATAATAATGGCCCCCAGACCAAATTCCGGTCATGGTAGCCAATCTTAACGGGGACAGGCCAGGCCAGCCAGGCCTGCGCAGGAGATATTATAGTGCATAAAAGTTTGTGCGCAAACACAAGTGTTGTTGTCTCCGTTCCCTAACTCTTATGATACGATGAGGCGGTAATCCGATACGACCGTAGAAAGGACAGGCGCAGGACCAACGGCTTAAAGTGCTTCTCGAGGCACAGAGGTATCTAACACCACCATCTTCCTAAATCCAGGCTTCTTTGACATTTCTTAACAAAACCCAATAACTTTTTGTTGGCCCGACCCGGGATTCGAATCCGAGATTCCATACACAGCAGTCGCCTTTACTGCTGCTATGTCATGGAATTTTACTCGACCGATCATCATCAAACGCATACACGTTATCAGAAGTACAGAAAAGCATATACAAGGATAAAGGAAGATAACTTTCATCCAGAAAAAAATATCTATCGGGAATGCCTCTATCTAGATTACCGCGAGACAACTCGCGGGCAAAATCTAGTACCTATAATAAATATATTACCAACTAGCTGTTGCCCGCGACTTCGTCCGCGTGGACTTTAATTTATTACCTAATACCTACTTTTAATTTTTTAATCTAATTTTAATATATAAAACTACAACTAAAGAAATTAATAAGTCTAACTACACCTATATAGGTGTAGTTAGACTTATTAATTTCTATTATATATTATTATTATATAATATATATTAAGCTATATATTCAGAAAATACTTATGGTATCGCGGACTTTTTTGTTTTAAAATTTTTTTGTTTTAACATTTTTTTGTTCTATCATCAATAGTTTCCGCAGCGCACGCGATGACAGATTTTTATGACAATTTTTTTCACACCTTGGGTTATATTATTGCATTTTTATTAAGGATCCCTATTTTTTTATAATGTAATATAGCCTATGTCACTCAGTGAAGACGCAGCTTTCTAGTGGTGAAAGAATTTTTGAAATCGGTCCAATAGCTTTTGTGTGAAAACATTACAAACATACATACAAAAACACAAATGTATCTCTTTATAATATTAGTTTAGATAGTTTTATTCGCGTAAATGTGAGTAAATCTGATTATTATTTACAGTCATATCGAGTGTAGAGGAGCCATTCCCGGGGTGGATTGAAAACTTTAATGGTCCGGTTGGCTTGCTCGTAGCATGTGGAAAAGGTAAGATCAGTCTTTTTATAAATTGCTTCTTTAATCACCTGTAATACTTTAGTACAGCGTAGTGGGTTAGGTGTTCGCTTTGCCATTGCCACTAAGCCGAGTATAAGAGCAGCGACAGCTCAGTGGGGAGACCAACAGACTGCAATGCAGAGGGTCTCGTGTTCGAACCCACGTCGCGCACCTCTGACTTTCGGAAGTTATAGGACTTTTCGAAATTATGTGCGTATTGATTGACAATTATCGCCTGTTCTGTGCCTCGGAGAGCACGTTATGCCGTCGGTCCCGGCTGCCATGAACATCTATGGCAGTCGTTATTGGGAGAGTGTTGACACAAAAGATCCCACTGGGGCGAAGTGTCGCCGGTCTGCACTGACTGGCAGCTATACATAAGATAAGGTAAGATAAGCTAAGTATTGTGGATTCGACCCACATATGGGACAATTTTTTTTATGATCCATAAATAGTTGTTTCGAGTCTGGGTGTTTCGTATCGCTTCTATTCTGTATCGTTGTTTGAATGTTTTTCTAAAGTTACACGAAATACTGCAATTATCTCTAGTGCGAGTTCTTGCATTGATAAGGACAAAAAATTAAGTAAAATTATGTTAATTATATTACTTTTCTTAAAGAAAAAGACAGCTAACGCACTAGAAAAAATTTATTTGTAGACAGTGGTTATAAAGTTTACCTGAGACACATATTGCTTGAAGGAGTACGCTGCGGTTACGGCGGGCATGTTGATGGATGAGGAGTCCTCGTTCGCCACTAGCAACTTGGATCCTGACGAAGAAAAATATGTTAATTATCTCAAATCTCATTCTTGCTAAAAGAACTCTTACATTAGAACAAATTCTTGTGTCCCGGAGACATTCCAACCGTTTAAACAACGGACACAAAAGCACCCAGATTCGGCATATCTATTTATGCATCACATAACCTCCTCTCCCGTGTAGGGATCGGGCCCATAACACTTAGCGCGGCGGTATTGGTGAGGAGAGCACTAATCCTATTACACAGAAACCAGCAAGACTTACTATTAATTACGGTTATAACATTGACCCTATATACTTATGACTATATCATTTTATTAACCGCGCCACGCCATTTGTGCAGTCTAAAATATTAAACTACTAGCCGGTTAAGTGCTTCTAATGCACGTTTATGCGCCATTGTGCATTCGTCCCAGATGATGATTTTCGATGCCGCTAAAACTTTGGCCATTGCTGAGTGTTTTGCAATATTACACGTTGGTTCTTCAATAGTTTGAAGATTTAACGGTAATTTGAATGCTGAATGAGCCGTACGGCATCCTTCTAACAATGTGGCTGCTATTCCAGAAGAAGCAACTGCAACCGCTATGTTGGATCTCGCCCGAACAGTTGCTAAAACTAATGACATAAGGAATGTCTTGCCAGTTCCACCAGGGGCATCTAGGAAATATAAACCACCATTTTCATCAGCGATTGCCTTCATTAAAGTATCATAAACTTCCTTTTGTTGGTAATTCAACAGGGGTACATTCCTTTGAACTACTAAATCTAATTCCTGGTGATCATATTCACGTTCCCGTTCGAATTCTCGATTAAATGCGTCATTCATTTCACGATTTGGCGCTGGCATTCCTAACCTGATTAATAAATTACCGCACATGAGGTAACACATATCTTCGATCAAGAGTAAAGCACGATTATGTATCTCCTCATTCATCTCAATATCGTGATTTCTGGAACTGACACGACTTTGATGTAAAATATCTTCTGACATACTATCCTTGTATTTGTGCCACAGGTTACATGGGTTTGATGGAAAACATGTCGAAATTATGATAGCGAATAATGTGCGTATCTGACTTGGAGATGCAGAGGTAATGGCTTCAGCGATTGTCGTATCCCAATGGGTATCGTTTTCTAATAAGTTCAATTCTTCACATGCAGCACGATATGTTGGGAATATTACACCATTAACAGTTCGTAGTGTTTCAAATGAAGTTGGCCCACGCACATTTACCAGCAACAACCGCAAATAGAAACATTCATCATTCTTTGGATGAACTGTATACATACGACCAAGAGCATCAGTAGAACGCACATCTGGATACCCAGGAACCGCATCACCTTGCTTCCGTCTTTGAAAATTCTTGGATGAAGCATTCCAAGTATAATAACGTGGCATCTCCGAGTAAAGCAAAGTTCGTGCAAACTGATCGCTTTGGCAGATTGCAAAAAAACTGGTCAATGTAGTTGCTGGAGGTGTTTCAGCACGTTGCATAGCATTCGAAGCCGTGAAATATACTCGTTGACCATTCTCCAGATGCACCGCCAAATGTATAACAGTAGGATGACGTTCGTGAATTGGAAATGCGAATATACGCCAAATCGCTTCATTACAGTTCACATAACGACCAACTTGATAGCGTGAAATTTCATCGTTGGTATTTGAGGATTGCAATCCAAAAACCGCCCTATCACTGCCTTTCGTGACATATTTGCAAATATATTTTATGGACTTAACTGAATTGCAGTATTCAACGTTGCAATGTGTCTTGAACGTTTTAGAAATAAGTGGCGAATATGGAACAATCCAACTGTTGTCGACAACGAAATCCATTCTTTTCACTTTCGTTGTGACAGTTCGACCGTTGTCATCTGGTGATCGACGCCGATACAGCGGATACCCATCGTTGCCAGTGACAGTCTCCGCCGTTAATTTCCGTGGATATCGTTTAGAGCACTTTCCATCGACCATGCAAGGTGATTGGGGATTGATGGCACCACACGGTCCATGAATCATATTAGTAGTAACAACATCATGTAGGTCTGGATCGACTTCATGATCAGGAATCTCGGCACATATGATATCATCTATTTGGTCAGGCTGAATTCTTTCCACTAACCAAATAAGAATGTGTGCGTGCGGCAGGCCTCGCTTTTGCCATTCGATTGAATACATCCAGCATCGAGTATCTCCAAAGACGCGTTGTTTAACAATAAAGTTCATCAGGGACCGAATTTTTTGCCTGAATATACGTGCTGTGATGTCGTGTCTATCATTTGATGTTTGTCCGGGAAGCAGCAATTGAGTAATTTCTATCCATTTTGGATTACAGGTAAAAGTAATAAAGAGATCTGGCCGGCCGTAATGACGAACATATGTCATTGCATCTTGTGCATATTCATGCATATGACGTGGGCTACCAATGTACGTCGCCGGCAGAATAGTTAATCGACCAATATTAGCTGCATTTCCTTCAGTACTAACTGCATCACGTAAATGGATGTACTCCTCAGAACGCAGTTTGGCTTGGTTCAACCTAATAAATGTTTCTATTCGTTTTTTCTATTCGTTTCTATTCGTTTCTAAACGTTTCTATTTTTACATACATGTCAACGCAATACTGCTGAAACAATCGACGAAACCGCAGCAAATAGTTGTCAGCATTTTGACGAATCATCAAACGATATGCATAATAATTCATTGAGCTAACTTTCTTTGTAGTTTCTTCACCTGAAATTCAAAATTTGATAATTAACCATTTCAAAGACAAATAATACAGACATTAACCATTATTAAGATACTGATACTTTACCATTCAATGGATTTATCATTTTAATATTAAAATAATATCCATCTTCTCCTTGCCAAAACATCAGTGGGTATTGCAATGCGTCATATGATCGATGAGTTTCAGATATTTGTTGCAGTTGCCCAGTATCGCGACGTGTAAGCACAATATCGCGTTTTTCCAATTGTTCACCAACAATCAGGATGGCAACTTCGTCTACTGTTGGAGCATTAAATGTGCGTTCGTGTGTTCCAGATGGTCGTTTATCTGCTTTGATGACAACTTTATAGTCATCATTTGGCATTTGCTCTAAAGCACTCTTAAACAACCTGACCAACGCATGATGTTCATGAAGCAGACACTGCAAGTCTTGAATAATTGCTCGCTTCATTCCTGCATTGATCCCTAGGCGTCGATCAAGTTGTTCTTCCATGTTGCCCATGAAATATATTTGTAAAAATTTATTCTGTGTATCTTCGAAAGGTAGTAATGATCCAATTCGATGGTGAATCTGTCCTTGTATCTACAAAATAAAAACCAGACAGTATTAACTGGGTTATAAACACTTTTTCTGTGGGAGAGTAGAGTTCAGTATTAGCAAATATAATACATACCAATAGATAAAGTAAGTTATTCTTTAACTACATTCTATGTAAGTACAAAAATAAATACCTTAAATGTCGGATTAAATCCTCCTTCTTCGATAATGTCTGCCCCAAATGACGTCATTTGAAAACAACTATTGTATTTTCGAGTATTTGCAAGAAAGTGGCGTGATTCTTGTGTTTCGCCACAAAGCAATGAATAAAATGGCTCATGTGGCGGAGTCAACACTGGCAATTTCACTTTACCATTAAGGCAGCATAATCCAGGCGTTTCTCCGGAAAACTTTAATGCAGCACAATACTCGCAAACAACGTCCATTTGCCCAATGCAAACGCTAGGATGCAAGCTGTAATCATTGCTGCAATCGTATCGAAACGCTGCTCGATTCAAATCAGCTAAATATCTTGTTGTGCGTCGCAAATTATCCATTTGTTGCCTTCTGTTGTTCGCTCGACGATTCTGCATTGCCAACCGAGCTGTTTCACGGGCTGCTTCACTTTGCTCTCGTGATTGAGAAGCACGAAGTCGAGCCATACTATCGCGGCGCTGTTCACGTGCAATTTCTTGTTCTTCTTCAGTCCTTTCATTTGCAGTATTTTGTATTCTTCTTGCATTACGGCTTTGTCGGGAAAGATTCGATCGTCTTGGTTGCGGCATTATTAATTAAACTTCACTTCACTTCAATCCACTTGTTAATTATTTATTTAATAGAAATAGTTTTAATATTGATTTCTTACAAATATCAAATTGTCATCCATACGTCAATACATAGCTGTCATTTTACGTCAATTACATAGCTGTCATTTGCGTTTTGTTATTCCGAGTCTGATTCTTTTTTGTTATACCACGTTTTATAGTGACTGACGTTTCATGTCAAGTCACACGGGAACGCTGTCGAACGGGATAAAAAGTATCCTATGTCCATCTCCTGGCTCTAAGCTACCTCCCTACCAATTTTCAGCCGAATCTGTTCTGCCGTTCTTGAGTTATAAGTGGTGTAACTAACACGACTTTCTTTTATATATATATATAAATAATAATAATATAAGATGGTCATGTATCATATTAGCAGCGATAGCTCAGTGGGGAGACCAACAGACTGCATTGCAGAGGGCCTCGGGTTCGAACCCACGTCGCACACCTCTGACTTTCGGCAGTTAATGACTTTTCGGAATTATGTCCGTATTGATTGACAATTATCGCCTGCTCAGTGCCACGGAGAGCACGTTAAACCGTTGGTCCCGTCTGCCGTGAACATCTATGGCAGTCGTTATTGAGAAAGTCAGTACCCTCTAATATCCTGACACTGGTCTAGCCTTAGGGTATCGTTAGCCTTCGGGTTGCGGAGGCAGCCGCTCCGTGTAAAAACTGATATCCAGTCAAATCCGGTTAGACCAGAAAAGCCGACCCCAAGTGACTTGGGAATAATAAAGGCCAATAGAGAAGAAGGTCATGTATCATATTGCGCAGGTATCATGAGGAGTCTTCTTTTTAATCATTTATTAGTTTTTAAGTCTATAATAGTAAAAATCTTCTCGCATGCTACACAGCTTGCTGACGAGAGACGCTCGTTAACAAATACATTTTTGTTTTTTTTTAATATTTAAATCTATTTACTGGTTGCACGAATGGCGTAGTGGTTTAAGTGGCCTCAGCACTACCATTGCGCCGAGTGTTGTGAGTTCGAATCACACACGTGACAAAACTTCGTGTGATCTACAAATGGTTGTTCAGAGTCTGTTGTTCTTTGTGTCCGTTGATTAAATGTTTGTAGTCTCTCGCGACTGAGGAATTATTCCTATTGCGGTAGTTGTCATTAAAAAGAAAGTATGTATTATACTTATAAGTGCTTCTATGTATCGATAAGAACCTCTCTCGGTAATAATTTAAAAATCTTTTGTTTTACATTTCTAGTATTGTATGGGTTATCAATCCTTATTTTGTATTAGATACATACATAGGTGTCTTGTCTTTACAGCAATATAATTCGCACCCTTAATAAAACAGAGACTTATCTCAGTATTTTGGTTTAAACAAATTTGAACTCTATTGCAAAGATTTAACACAAATATAATATTAGAATTTAACATGTACAATTAGAGTTCAAAATGCCTTACTTTCAAATTTCGAGTTATGTCGCTGTTTTATTAAGAGTGCGATATGTCCGTGTCTACATTAAAGTGTGATCATGTGTGATATAATATTGCGCAGGTATCATGAGGAGTCTGTACACTGACCCGAGTCTGACGGCGGACTACATGCCTGTGGACGTCTCCATCAAGAGTATGGTGGCGGCAGCCTGGCTGAGGGGCACCAAGAAGTAACGCTCTTAATAATATCATTTTGGTTTGGCCTCAATTCCCGACAGAAAGCGTTATTGAATTTTTGGGCTTTGGAACCGTGAACAGCTATAAGGTCGCCTCCTAACGTGGGCTTTGGAATGATTGTTACTGAAATATGGACACCACTATTGGCCCCTTTAAGAATAAAGACAAGAGACTATGTATGTAACAAAAGCGTCTAGTCGTACTTCCATGGCGAAACAGATAGGTACCTATATCGTAACCAACGTTACATTGTAGAGGTCGCTAATAGTAGTTGACCGAGTAGTATCTTAGTTAAGACTGCGCCGAGCGTAAGACAGATAATGACAGAGCTCGTGCGGTGCATATTCAAATCGGCGGGCGGCCGCCATAGTAAAATTGTATGCAGGATTTGAAGTACTTTTTCGATAAATATGTATCTTTATTGTCAACCAATAACTTAAATATTTGCGACGGACAAATTGTAATATAACTATTTAAGTTTCGTTTAAGCTGTAAAATAGGATAGATTTCTACTGTAATAATCTTAAAATCACGTAACACGAGCTTACGTTTTTGCAAATTTACGTAATTTTGTAGGCGAAAATATTAATTGTTTCAAGTTTTTTACACGGAGTAATTGTAAACACATTCATTGTTAGGCTAAATGTATATTTTATATTTCTATTAAACAAAAATGGTTGATTTTATTCACTTAACTGTGACCGCCTGTTTTGGCACATTTCGCTCGGCACAGTCTTAATTGAGGTGCTATTTGAAAAAGTATACTTAGATAACTTCTCCAAAGTTATATGTCTTACTTTATTTTAAAGCTAGGAAAATGAAAGTAAATAAGTGTCGTTGTATACTTTACAGTTTATTTTATAGCAATTTTAAGGGGCCAAGCTCAAATAGACGTATTGAAAATATAAATTAAAATTTCGTCTTTCGATTTTTATCAGATCTAACAAAATTACCACATGTTGGATTTCAAAGTTTCATTAAAAGCCAAGAAGTGCAGCATGTCGAAAAAATAATAAAGTAAGTGGACATTGGTACACCTTACCACCACTACGTTGTCGCTTAATTTGCATTGCATTTCAATAATATTCTGAAAAGTTGCGTTTAGACAGTTCATAAAAACTATAGTAACGGTTGGTACAACTACCTTATTATCATACTATTTATTTACTTTTACAGTGACTAGCTTTTCAGTTTCCGCGTGTGCATATGATTAGCACATCGTCTTGGTACGCTCTTGCTGTTCCTATCTGCTCAGTTTCACAAATTCCTAATTCAGAAACGTATTATTTATGTTCAATATTAATATAATGTGACCTAACTCTTCTTTGCGTGGACACTTTCGTGCATATAATATATCTAACAACGGTGAGGTCACATCTAAAACTGAAATATTTTTCGCCCGCATTTAGCTATCCGTGTATTCAAATTTACTGCGGCAAATCTGACATCACAGAAACTCGTGACTGTTTGCATCTTCCAGACTTGAACCCACTGACGACATCCCTATCTACAACTGCTGCGCCGGCAAGTTGAACAATATCACTATGGGAGAGCTGGTGGAGACAGGTCGTCAGATCTACCCCTCCGTCCCACTTAATGACATGCTTTGGCATGTGGGGGGGAACCTCACCACATCCAAGACTATCAACTATATTAAGGTAACTAAAATTAATAATATAGTAGCGATAGCCTGGTGGGTACCGCTGGATTGCCATGCAGAGGTCTCGAGTTCGATTCCGAGGCACACAGCATTGAATTTTCAAAGTTATGTGCGTATTAAATAGTTAATTACCGCTTGCTTTAACGGTGAAGGAAAACATCGTGAGGAAACCTGCATGTCTGCGAGAGAGTGGAACAGCTTATACATAGGACTGATGTTATCTATACTAATATTATCAAGACGAAAGATTTGATACGTTATTTGTTTGTTTGTAAGGATTTAACTTAAAAATGACCCAGCCGATTTCAAAAAGTCTTTCACCTTTAGAAAGCTATAATTATTATCATTGAGTAACATAGGCTATATTTTATTTCAATAAAAAATACTGTTACTGACATAACCTAAACTAACATACTTTTACGCGAGCAAAGCCGCGGGAAAAAGCTAGTCAATAATTAAAATAAAAGATCAGCCCTGTCTATAAACTGTTCCACTGCTGGGTACGGGCCTCTTCTCAGTGTAAGAACGGTTAGGCCATAGTTCATCACGCTGGCCCAAGTTAGGATGGCAGACTTCACATGTGTATCTTTGAGAACATTATGAAGAATTGTCAGACATGTAGATTTTATCACTAAGTTTACCTTCATTGTTAAAGCGAACGATAATTATTTATTTAAGGTAAGATCGCGTTGGTGGCACAGCTGTAGTGAAAATTAGTGTGCATAAGGTCTCAAGGTAAATTGCCGGGTCGGGTTAAATTCTATATATATCTTCTATATATATTATATATTAAGATATTTATTGGTTGCTTGCGTGAAAAAAAAAAAAACTTGGAATTTTTGGTCAAGTAATTAGCAGAAGAATTCTCAGTAGTAGCGCAGAGTTTGGATCTTTGCACATTAGACAAAGGTATTTTACTCCCTAATTTTAGCTGAAATTTAAGGATAGCCACGTAATAGGAAGCAAACCTTCGGCGAACACACGGTTGGTGCCGTGCTGCACTAAGAACTCTTAAAAACCAAGTGATACTTCATTCGACCCGGGATTCGAACCCGAGTCCTTATAACTATACAGCAGTCATATTTACTACCGTTGCTCCACTGACGCGGTCAGTCAGCCATATAAAACCAGTTATATACATAAAATAGATGAATAAATGCTTTGTTTACAGGTCGTTTTGCTGCATCTATTGCCAGCTGTATTCGTTGATACTCTTCTATGGGCGCTTGGTCACAAACCTATGTAAGTTTAAAGGCCCACTTAAGACTTACATACAACAAGCACAAATATTCCTATTTAAAGCGAGCTAGTAACTAGCATATAATAAGCGAACTATGCATTTTAATGAAATTCGTCAATTTCAGGTTGATCAAAGTCCAACGCCGCATTTACATCGCAAACCAAGCCCTGGAGTATTACATCACCAAGCAATGGACGTTTGATAATAAAAACTTTATAAAACTACGCTCCTGTATCAAGGTTTGTTTCATTATTATTAGTTTTATGTAAATTATGTAAACTAATTAACACCTTTGACGTTCATAAGTGTTTCTTTGTGATCTAAACGAATAAATGATTGTTGATAATCTCTCCAGTCCTATACCGGTTACACTCGGCGGTATATCTCTATCAGTATGCTCCGACTTTCGCTACCTCGGTTCACTCCTGCAAGATGACGGCGAAATTGATCGGCATTGAATGTTAGGCAACGAATCAACGCAGGTGGATGAAATGGCGACAGATCTCGGGCGCAATATGCGATCCTAAACTGCCTTTGAAATTAAAGGGTCGCATGTATAAGGCGGTTATAAGGCCTGTCGTACTGTATGCAGCTAAGTGTTGGGCTACTAAGAAAATGGATGAGAAGCGATTGTATGTAGCAGAGATGAGAATGTTACGATGGATGTGTGGAGTGACGAGAATGGACAGAATTAGGAATGAATACGTAAGAGGTAGTTTGAAAGTGGTGCCCATAGACGAGAAGGTGAAAGAAAATCGTTTGGCTTGGTATGGACATGTTATACGAAGAGATGATACGCATGTAGGTAAGCAAGTGATGGATATGACGGTAGAGGGACAAAAAAGGGAGAGAAAGGCCAAGGAAAAGAAGGATGGACTGTGTAAGGATGAATATGAAAGGAAAAGGGGTAAATGATCAGATGACGGGTGACAGAAAAGTATCGAAGAGAAGGACATACTTCGCCGACCCAAATAAATTGGGACCAGGGCAAGAGGATGATGATGATATTACTTTTTGGGAGAGGTCGGGTGGGACATAATTTTGCGTTCGATATACCGCTGTGTCTCAGAACAAAAGTCTTTGACCAATGTTTTGCCAGTGATGATATATGGATCGGACACATGGTCGGTGACAGAAGTACTCAAGTAGCGAAGCGTTAGTGGATTCAATTGCTGTGTCGCGTTTGAATCCCGGCTCGAACCAATAAAAAATCATTGGGTCTTTCAGTAAAAACAATTCTCAATACCAATCCGAAGAGCACAACCAACAAGAAGTTGGTAGTGTTACACAAGCCCGTGCCTTCGAAAACACGTAAAGCCATTGATCCTGCGCTTAGTCTCTCTCCGGTCATGTCGGATTGCCGTCCTATCCGATTATGAACGTCAGAGAGAGACACACGAACTAAACTAATTCAAACTCAGAGAAACTGACCTATTGTTCACCGACTTCAAAAGAAGGAGGAGGAATATTTTTTTTTATATGTGTTACCTCAGAAATTTTTTCTAGGTATACCAATATTAATAATTCTTTTTTTATTTGAAAGCTGGTGTTTCCCATGTGGCCCATTGTGTGTCCCATTTAAATTCGATCAATCTGACCAGTAGTTTTTGAGTTATCCTTAATAATGCGTATTTCGTTGTATTCGGCTACATTAATGATGTTCTCACTTTATGTCGAAGTCAAATGTACAAAAAAAAACTATAGGATGCTTTGGAAGCGCATCCTAGTATCGAGGTGGTCCCATTCTAATTTGGTGATGTTCTGATAAAGATCTTCGGTGATATACAACAGTATTCCTTAAGAAATGACGGCAAATCTGTGCAATCACATATACATATATTGTACATATGTATTGTTTACACAGTTCCCAATTGGTTTTTGATAGCATATAATAGTATAGGGTTATGTGCAATCGTAAAACTCAGCAAGTTACACACAAAAATACAATAACCAAATTATTTCGATAATACACCTTTTTATATGCTGCTGAAGCCATTAGGCACCGAAACCCCGAAATGAAACAGTGCATCCTAGCCGTAATTGGAATTATCATGAGATGCACTATGGCCAAAAATGATTTAAATGATATATCCCGATTTTCCCTGTCCAAATAATTTTTCATGTAACCCGCATTTTCGATAGCTCATTTTTGCGCTCTTCAGAAGTCTCTTTTGACATTTCGTTTAAAGAGTTTATTTCTTAAAAAAATATATTACATAGTTCACTAAATTTTTTATTTTCAATTTAATTTAAACAATTAAATTGAAAATAAAGAAAAAAATCATGCACGCCTGAGGTCGCGGGTTCGATTCCCGCACAAGTCAAACATTTGTGTGCATGAACATGGACGTTTGTCTTGGTCTGGGTGTTTTTATGTATAATATGTATGTATTTACAAAAAAAATATGTATATAAGTATGTTTACCCATTGTCTAGTACCCATAGTACAAGCTTTGCTTTGTTTGGGCTAGATGGTGTTGTATGTATGTGGTAGAAATAGAAAATTTATGTTTAAAAGAACATTATTTTCTTTTACTTTTAAAAATATTAATGAATAAAGAATTCTTTACATTTTAGGTAGCTTATTATATAACTGAGCTATTTTTGCCGTACAATGTACCGTAAAATTTCATTTTGAAAATAAGAATCTACCTCCATGGCCGTTGTCCGATTCCGACTCCATAAATAACAATAATTGTACATTATACTATCCTAATAATTTGATTGTCTTTTAAGCGATCTAAACATAACGAATATTATTTAGAGTTCACCTAAGCAAAATAAAAAAGTTTGTTATTGATAGGTATGTGTTGAGTTAGATGTGAAGTTTAAGTGGGTACCTACTTCCTTGCGGGTTTACCTGCATAGATTGTACATTTGTAGAAAAATAAGTTGATTGTAAGTTATAGACGCAAGAATACGCAATTATTTATTAAACTTTTAGTACATTGTTTGTTCTAAAATGTTCGTTTTTGAAGTCGGTTTTTTGTTTATATAACCCCACCAACATCCGTGCAGTTTCCGATAAATTTAGATGTTTTGTGCCTTATAAATTGGAATGTTTTGTCCTAACAGGAGGCAGACCAGAAGCAGTTCTACTACGAGATAGAGAAGGTGGACAAATACATGTTCTTCTACAACTCTATCATTGGAGGAAGAAAGTACCTGCTAAATGAGAAGGATGAAGATCTACCCAAGGCCAGGATTCATTATAGAAGGTAATATATATTAGGGGTTAAAGAATGAAATTGCCGATTTGCACAAAAAAATTGAAAGTCGTTTTTTTCTAAGATGTACCATATTTATTTATTCGAAATATTTACCTACCCTTATTATCTGTACATTGCTGCCATCTAAACGGAAATTCATTTATGCCTTTACGATAGAACTTCGGGGATCTAGATTCGACAAACTGTGTGAAAGTATTTTGTACTGCCTCCTGGGAAGAATTTTTTTTATCACGTAGGAAATTGTCCAAATCAGGGAAAAATGGTAGTCCGTTGAAGCAATGTCTGGCGAGTACGGAGGATGACATATGGTGTTTTACTGCAGCCCCTGTAGAGTTACAACGGTTTCTCGTGCAATGTGAGGTCTTGCGTTATCATGGAGCAATAATGGTGAAGATCGATTCACGAGTCGAGTCTGTTTCACTGCCAGTTTCGCCATAATGTTCGAAGTTCGGCATAGTAAGATTTGCTGTTATTGCTTGACCAGACCTGGAAAGCTATAGTGAATAACACCATGAAGAGATCACCAAACAGTTACCATTACCTTTTTATTGGTAAGCTTTGATTTAGGGCACTGTTGCGGCGTTTGACCTGGGGTCAGCCATTGCATTTTTCGCTTACGGTTATCGTAAAGAATCCACTTTTCGTCACATGTCACAACTCGATCCAATAGTCCTTCATTTCTGTACCGATTCAACAAGGCAATTCAAATTTCAAAGTATCTATTACTATACAACGGCAACTTTATACTTTAACCCTTATTATTTCGTTTTTGAACGTTAGACTACAAGGATGGCGTAGTGGTTCCAGTGCTTTATAATATGTTGGCAAGGTCCTACAAGCAACACAGAACCTAATATGCGGGTATTTTCCGAAAAAAGGACAGCCTACGCAATTGGAATAATTCCTGTATCGCGGAGGACATAACAATCATTTCAATAACGAACACTAAGAACATTTAGACTCGGAACAAGTATTTGTGTATCACACATTTTTCGTATGGGGCCCTCAACTCTCGGCGCAGTGGCTATGGCAAAATGACCTATCTAGCCCAAACTAAGCAGAGCTTGTACTATGGGTACTAGACAATGGAGAAACATACATATAATGTATAATACTTAACAGTTATAATTCCAGGGGCTTGACAACCATTTCTCAGTTCTCAGTAGCATTTGTGTCATATTTCTATTAACAGAGGGTGGTGTGGCACGTATGTACTTCTGTATGAGTTACTCGCGATAGAACTCCGGTGTCATGGGGCACCAGGCGCAGTAATTTCTTTTGTTTCTATATGCCTATGTGTATTTTATAAATCCCCGTGATTGGGCAGATATAAGGTATTGCAAAATCATAGGTATTAATTAAATGTATAACAGTAAAATGAGATCAACACCTTGTATTGATATTGTAGGTTTTAAACGAATACTACGGACTCACAAGTTCATGACATGCACAGGTGAAATAAATTTCAATACATAGATACTGAGTGAAAATCCAGCAGGTTTTTGTTAAAATACGTTTCTAGGTCACAGTCACCGGCATTTGCGTATAACGCTATGCAAATATAAACAGTCACATGTCACAGGAATGTCAGACACAATAATATTCAATAATATTATAAAATTACTGTTACTAAGTCAAAAATGTATACTAGCGGTCGCCTAGTGGTCGAAATTCGACCATAATTGATTCAAATTTTAAGTTTGATAGTTAAGGTTTTATTGTCTAGAACTATATTGTACCCTTATACATTTCATTTAGATTTCGATCTATACAGGTTTAACAAATTATTGTATACTTAACTATACTCTTTTTAATGGAAGATTTTAATAAGCTTGCTACTTTGTTTTCTGTTTTCTTTATTACATATGAATACGTAAATATATCATAATATAATAATAATAATAATAATATTCTATCACATACTCACAACACCATCTAGCCCAAACTAAGCAGAGCTGTGCTGTAATAAATAGTATATATCGTTTCAATCCACCCAAAGGTTACCTGTAAGATATTGCTGATATATGTTATTAATTATTATGGATTGATATATGTAACCATAGTTACGAAAAATAGTACTATATCAGCCGAACAATGCCGAAATACTACGAACGCGATTCGACTGCGTGTGTCAAATGCATGGTTGTGTGCGTGTAATTATTTTTCATTAAATTAATGTATTTCTAAAGCATATTTTATATAAATATTAGGATTCGCCCCTCCTTCTCCATATAAACTTTAACTGTGCCAAATTTCATACTCCTCCGTCCGCACAATTTTCGTAAAAATGGGTACAAAGTTTTTGCTTCACGTATTGATATATAGATATTGAATACAAACTTTGTATTAGGCATTCTCGCAAAATAAATGCCAAATACTTAGAATTATGCTAAGAAGTTAAAAGTCACATCTTATTGTGAAAGGGGTTTCCTTACGCTCACAGGTATTTATATTTTGCAGCTTTGTCTATTTGTAAAAAATAACATTACGTTTTTTGAACTTAAGTGTAATTCCAAACCCAATGTACGCAGTAAATATAAGTATAATTAAAATTTGCCGAATATAAAAAACAACTTATTATAAAAGCGCATATATAACAGCGATTAGGGTATTCAACCATCTACCTGTAGATATAAAAAAATTGGAAGGCAAATCGTGTAAAAGTGTCTTAAAAAAATGGTTAATCAAATCTGTATTATACGATATGCAAGCGTATTTTGCTTTCATGTGATCCAATGGAAAATACCAAAATTACAAAATTTATATATTTTTATTATTATATCCATACTTCTAAAATTTACTTTTAATTTATACTATTGCAATGCCCGACAGGGTAGACTGTTAAAACGAAATCTAATTTTAAGAACACATTTTATGTACCTTTACAGTTTAAGCAATAAATGTCTTGTCTTTTGTAAAATAGTGTTATATCAAATAATAAAAGTCGGTAATCCTAACTAATATTATAAATGCGAATGTGAGTCTGTTTGTTTGTTACGCTTTCATGCCTTAGATACTCAACTGATTATCATGAAATTTCGCATACTTTATAGATATAATGGTTAATGTTGATTATTTGTTTCAGAATGATGATCTTAGACAAGGTGGTGCAGTGCGTGTTCTGGGGCTACGTGCTGTGGTGGTTACTGAACACAAGCATTGTGCAGAGCGCCCTCACACAACTCAATAATATGTTGTTTTTGTAGCTCAATTGGTTCATATAAAAAATGGTTTATAAACTATAATATTAGTTGTTGGTTTTTCTTATATGTAACGAAAGTTAGATGTCATCTCGCTTTGGACGTGATTACTTATTTATTTATTAATATATTTAATATTGTCTTCTATTTACGCGAATATTATTCATTGAAATTAAACTGCTATATACGGATTTTATCGCGTTGTTTATTTGACACTTCATTAAAAAATTTTGAAAATTGTTACACTACTACTGCTATTAAACTTTACTAATTTTTAAGCTAATTAAATTATTATTAAACTATTTAGATTTAATTTATTTTTACACATTCCCCGACGTTTCGGTTGCTTTTCAGCAGCCATGGTCACGGGGAGACTCCCACGGGGTCTAAAATTAGTAAAGTTTAATAGTAGTAGAAGTGTAACAATTTTCAAAATTTTGTAATAAAGTGTCAAATAAACAACGCGATAAAATCCGTATATAGCAGTTTAATTTCAATATTAATATATATTTTTTTATTAACAACCTGTTCTGTCCGGTGTCTCCCTGCAGGGCAAAAGCCCTCTCCTCTCAGCTCGTCCTCATATCCTTATTATGCGCTAGTTTGCACTAGTCGCGATAGCCTAGTGGGAGATGTTGGACTGCCACGCAGAGGTCTCGAGTTCGATCCCAAAGCATTAAGTTATGTGCATATTAAATAGTTAATTATCGCTTGCTTAAACGACGAAGGAAAACATCGTGCGGAATCCTGCATGTCTGAGAGATCGCCATAATGTTCTCGAAGATATGTGAAGTCTGCCACCCCGCAGTAGGCCAGCGTGGTGGACTATGGCCTAACCCTTCTCACACGAGAAGAGGCTCATGCCCAGCAGTGGGACAGTTTAATACAGGGCTGATATTATACATTATTATTGCACTAGTCTCTCCTGTAGATAATTAATTCGTCCCACCATCGACGTTTTGGTCTACCACGTTGCCGCTTAGCACTATCGGGAATGCAAACTGTGCTGATTTTAGCACAAAGCTCCTGCGGCATACGGAAGACGTGTCCAGCCCAATCCCATTGAATTGGGTGGTTTTCTGGGTGACGTGATGAAGCTTCTATATAAGCGTGGTATTATGCCTCGTACGTATATTAATGGTAAACAACAGCGATAGCTCAGTAGGGAGACCAACAGACTGCAATGCAGAGGGTCTCGGGTTCGAACCCACGTCGCGCACCTCTGACTTTCGGAAGTTATATGACTTTTCGAAATTATGTGCGTAATTGATTGACAATTATCGCCTGCTCCGTGCCTCGGAGAGCACGTTAAGCCGTTGGTCCCGGCTGCCATGAACATCTATGGCAGTCGTTATTGGGAAAGTCAGTACCCTCTAATATCCTGACACTGGTCTAGCCTTAGAGTATCGTTAGCCTTCGGGTTGCGGAGGTCAGGTGGCAGCCGCTCCGTGTAAAAACTGATATCCAGTCAAAGCTGGTTAGACCAGAAAAGCCGACCCAAGTGACTTTTATTTTATTTATTTATTTCAGGAAAAACAAACAGTTACACACACACATTGATAAAAAGTAGGTATAGTTAACAATATTTTGGTATATGTGAAACCCACAACGTTTTCCACGTATTTTACATAATTGATTTGTAAAAGCAAGAACTGAACTTGAGTGAATCATTACTGTCTTTATAAATAAGAAAATTACAATCAAAGAAAACAAATAAAATTATAGCAGACTACAAGTTATTAATTTCATTAATTAAAAGCTTTCGGAACTGACCAGCAGATAAGTTGAATAAATCCAAATCGGTAAAATGTCCGTTGTAGTTTTTTGTAATGCGACGCAGAGGTGCGCGGACGCCAGCATTTGTGCGACAAGATGTAACAGCAAAAAGATTATGTCCGCGCACTTCACGTCTCATCACAGTTCTCGGCACAATATAACATAACTTACTCGTTAAATCTAAGCAATCGTATCGGTTATTACATAAGTCATATATGAACATTGTCTCTAGAGAAAGGCGTCTGGCTTTTAAATCAGGTAATTTAGTGTTACTCGTAATATTTGTTTCGGCTATGAAATTATTGCGGCAACGGTATTGCAATGCCTTGACGAATTTACACTGTATTCTTTCTAAGTTATCTGTGTATTTCTTATACAGAGGATTCCAAATCATAACGGCATACTCTAATTGGGACCTGATGAGTGCTTTGTACAAATGAATATAAGTACTAGTTCTTTTAAAATCTTTGCTGGATCGCATTACGAAGCCGTACATGCGGTAAGCATTGCTGACAATTTTTTCGATATGTTGATCGAGGTGTAACTTTTCATCGAGTATTACACCGAGGTCTCTTACAGAGGAAACCCTCTTCAGGTCTGTTTGGGATAAATTGTAGGTGTTATCAAAAATATTCCTGTTTTTGGTGAACGTAATAGATATGCATTTAGATAGGTTAAGATAAATTTTGTTTCTAGTGCAATATTCTGTAAAGCGATCTAAATCAGCTTGCAATAAGCTACAATCTGATTGTTTACGAATCGTACGATAAATTTTGAGATCGTCTGCGTATAACAAAAATTTTGAATTAAGAAAGCAGTTAGCGATATCGTTTATGAATATTATAAATAGAAGTGGTCCCAAAATTGACCCTTGAGGCACCCCAGATGTAACAATTACAGAATCAGATTGGTGACCTCTTACAACAACTCTCTGCGATCTGTTTGCCACATACGACGCAAACCAGCGCAGAAGATCTCCACGAATGCCGTTGTATGCAAGTTTGCGAAGAAGGAGCTCATGATCCACCTTGTCAAAAGCTTTTCGAAAGTCCGTGTAAATAGCGTCTATCTGTATCCGTTGATCCATATTATTGAATACATAGTCTGTGAAAATTAACAAATTAGTAACGGTAGACCTTTTTTGCACAAATCCATGTTGTTGGTTCAGTATGATGCGGTGAAGAATCGGATAGATTGCATTGTGTACGAGTCTTTCGAAAAGCTTCGACAAAGCGGACAAGATTGAAATTGGCCGATAGTTCTCAATGTCGTGTTTGGAACCGGTTTTATGTATCGGCGTAACATTGGCCCTCTTCCAAACACAAGGAAAAGTGCCTTCAGTGATACATTTATTGTAAATGATTTTTAGTGGAACACAGACATTATCGGCTATTTTATGTAAAAAGTAAGGTGGCAACCCATCAGGGCCGGGACCCTTGGTAATGTCTAATAGCTTTAAAGCTTTTAGAACTTGATCTGACGAAAAAGTAATGTGGTTAATAGTATCACAGTTATCTGCATGGGCTTCAGAAGGTTGCCACTTAGTACTATCAAACGTTGAAGGTTCATAAACAGAATGAAAAAAGTTTGAAAATAAATGACAGATTGCTTCTGGATCGTTGGTGTTATGAGATTTGTAAAACATAGAAGCAGGTATCCCAGCATCTTTTTTTTTATTGGATACGTAACGCCACAAACATTTTACATTCTTTTTTATGTTGGTCTCTACACTATTCATATAATTAAAATAATGATTCTTACATTCTATGTGAAATCTTCTTCTAAGGTAAGAAAATTGCTCATATTCTGTCAGGTTGCCGTAAGTTTTCCATTTTATCCATGCCCTACGCTTATTATTAAAGATACGTATTAGTGCTTTTGAAAACCACACAGGAAACTTTGTGGATTTAGGGCGAGACAGTGGCACATGTTTTTTTATTGATCCGTATATGATGTCATAGAAAGTACCTACGCATTCCTCGGCTGATGTATAATTTAAGATGTCCGCCCAATTAATTAGAAAGAGATCTTGGTTAATTTGTTCGTAAGCTGCTTTATAAAAATTGAACTTATTTATTTTTGCCTGTGATATCATTTTTATATGACATTTAAAAATAATAGTAGCACAGAAAGGTGGATGGTTGACATCAATGGGTAATAAAATAGAAGACGGAGTATTTATAACGCAATCGTCGTTGCTTATTAAAAGATCTAAGATGCGGCCATTGTGATTAACGAGATGGTTATATTGAAAAGAATCTAATAAACCCATAAAGTTACATATGTGTTCAATTAACAAACTGTTACCAGAACAGCTCAGTGCTGCTTGGTTGTCAATATTGTGCGGCTGCCATTTAGCATCGGGTAGATTGTAGTCACCAAATAAATAGAATTTTTCTGGACTATGTTTCTCTATAGTGTATTGCAATCGATTAAAATGACTTAAATAAATATCTTGATTTAATTTGGGAGGCATATAAGCCGCACTAATAAGTATCTTTGTATTATTGATACTTGGCAACTGAACAAGTAGATGCTCTATATATGGTATGGTTAGCATATCTAGTGTCACAAGAGAGGAGCCCAGATTTTTCAAAACCGCTATCAATACTCCGCCGCCTTCCTTTTTATTGGAAGCAACACGATTACGGTCACATCTATAAACCGTGTAGCGGTTATCTATAAACTCACTGTCAAAAATTTCTTGAATTAACCACGTTTCCGTTAAGATTATGACGTCGTAGTGATTGGATAATATGTTCATATATAGGAGATTAAGCTTAGTACGGATACCTCTACAGTTTTGATAGTAGATTACCAATTTATCCATTAAAAAATAAATGATTATAAACAGTGTATCCATCAATGTTTTCCAACCGCCACAAACAGTAATTAGAATAGAAATTTTGATAGTAAAAAGCATAACCGAACGATTCTATGGTACCGAGTAGGTCAGTCTGTGTATAAATACAATTAAGCTGGCAATGTGTAGCACTTATAAAACCATAAAAAATTATGAAAGTTTTAAAGTCTGTATAGGAAAAGGCACACAAATATATTAATAGAGTGCCGTAAAAACTAACAAAATTGACTATGTTATTACATATTAAGATGGATAAAGAAAAGTACATATAATTTAGTACATGAGGAATTAGGCTATAGAATATACCGGTGTTTAATTTAGGCAGGTCGTTATGTGTTACAAGTACTAGGTTTGATTTTACCGATGTCCTTTGTTGACCGGATAGCCATTGCCGGAGCGCCGTCGCGTTCTCGCACGAGGATAGTGGCATGCTTGACCCAAACGAACTTGAAGTTATTTTTCCTGGCTGACTCTCGAACTGCTCGAAATAACTGTTTCCTCTTTAAGGTCAGGTGTTCGTTGAGATATATTGGTTGCGCCGTACCTTGTATGCCCAATTGATCTGTACTTAGACCTTTGGAATAATAAAGGCTAAGAGAGAAGAAGACGTATATTAATGGTAGGCGTGCCCTTAAACTTAGACACAATAGATTTGTATCTCAAAGGGATTAGGCAGCGCTTTCGATTTAAGTTACCAGTCGTCGTGTTCTTCGACATCTTCTACAAACATCGTCATATTTCGACCAATTTATACAAAACCTTTACGAATTATACAACTAAACCTTCTTTATGAATCATTTTGCCTCCTGGTAAAACCTGCATGAAAATCCGTTCAGTAGTTTTTAAGTATATCGTGTACTGAAGACAGACAGCAATTATATCATAAAAAGTAAAGTAAAATAAAATTATTAGTAAGCTACTTGGAAAGATTGCATACCTGTCTGCATAACTCTATACCTATTCAAACGGGCGCGGCGATAGCCTACGGAGACTGTTGAACTGCCACGCAGAGGTCTCGAGCTCGATCCCAAAGCATTAAGTTATGTGCATATTAAATAGTTAATTATTGTTTGCTTAAACGGTGAAGGAAAACATCGTGAGGAATCCTGCATGTCTGAGAGTTCTTTATAATGTTCTCGAATATATGTGAAGTCTGTCAACTCACCATGGGCCAGCGTGGTGGACTATGGCCTAATCCTTGTTACACTGAGAAGAGGCCAGTGCCCAACAGTGGGAGAATTAAATACAGGGCTGATATTATTATACTATCTTTCTGGACAAAGCTGAGGTGGTATAAGTAACTGAACACTTTTGGCGTCAGTCACTTACGCGTAATGGCCTAATTGTGAGGCTAATTAACGTTACTACTCGACCGATCATTAACTATCATTAATTAAAGTTTGCACACATGTTGCTGCAATACAAAAAAAGAACATAGGTCATGAGTTAATGACATGCCTTTCATATTTATTTATTTTCTAATATATGCACCATCAGAAATAAGAAATATAAATGAAATATATATTTTAAAAGAAACTTTATGAATAGTTAGTGGCCATATGTTACTATTCGTTAAGAGAATATTTACAAGGTAAGGGATAGCTAGTGTTAGAAGTGCCTTTGGGTAGATCTTTCGTGTAGTGGCCTGCCGTTTCATACGGCGGGCCGAAACCTCGGCGGGGTCGCGACCGCATGCGAAAGTGATTCGCGCGGCCCCGTCGATAGTGGTTTTGTCGAGGAACACCGTGGTAGGTTTAGTCGGTATTCCGGGAGGTACTTTATCATATTTAACATCTTTCTTTTACCCCGGCGAGTCCGACATAACCCCTCCGCCCGCCCCCGCGGAGGGGTATGCGTCATTGTAACCGACTGCCACGCCTGAGGTCACGGGTTCGATTCCCGCACAAGTCAAACATTTGTGTGCATGAACATGGATATTTGTCTTGGTCTGGGTGTTTCTATATATTTATATCTATGTATGTACAAAGAAAAAAGTATATGTATGTTTATCCATTGTCTAGTACCCATAGTACAAGCTCTGCTTAGTTTGGGCTAGATGGTGTTGTGTGTATGTGGTAGAATATTATTATTATTATTATTATAATAATAATTTAGATCTGAATTTTATTTCAAATGCTGTGTAACTAATAGGATATCTACATGTGATTTAATTTATTATTGATATATAGGTGTTTTAATGTTATCTTAATTGTTATTTTCACTTATGTATTGCTGTATAGTATAATTGATAATTGTTTTTAGTTGTATGACATGTGTTTATTTGAAATTTTTATATTATGATTATATTGCATGCCTAATTGGCGGAATACAGCTGAATCCTCTGTACCTGTGATTCACAATAAAACAATTCACAAAAAGGTACTGTTCCCGAGGGAAAGAAATTTATTGAAAATCTACATGAACGCGAATGAAGCCGCGGTTAAAATCTAGTCTTATAAGACGCTTGTATACAAGCGTTTTAAATATTAAAATCAACAACAATCGATCAACGATTTAAAGCAATTACCTAAAATGTTATTCTAGTTGCATTTGAAGGATAACAATAGAATGAATAGAAGCATATAATTAACTCCTAGATGCAAATTAAACATTTGACTTATGATAATTATACATCTGTTTAAATGTTTAAATAGATACTGAATAATGTAAGTTAAATTTCTCTTAATGAGTATTCATTAACTGCACAGTATAATTTCTAAAATAATCTGCCAATCGTCACTGGTGGACTATGACATAATCGCCACAGTGTGCAGCGCCGTGTCCTCAACAACGTCGCGGCAGTCGCTGCAGTGGTGACAACCGGGCGTCTCGTGCCGGCATATACGACACAAAAACTGGCCAAAACAACCGTGGCCGGGGGGGTAGGGGAAGGTGGTTTTGTGAGACTCTCCGCCCCTGAAGGGGGTCGGTATACACACTAAAAACCTGGGGTGAGCAGTCCCTCCGCCAACGGAGTGGGGCGGGATGGGGTCGCGTTAGCAATCACCATCCCGCCCCGGCGGTTGGCCCGGCTGATGGTGACAGGGCCTCAGCACCTGTGCAGGGACGGCCTTGCTCACCAAGGCCATCCCCCAGACGTGTGGGGCCGTGCAAACCGGTACACAGTCCCCCGACTCTGTACTAGTGACCCCACTATACAGGAGCGAGAAGGCAGGCAAATCGCCTCCTTCTCGCTCCCGTCCGTCTGCGCCGAAGAGGGTCAGCGAGGAGGTTGTTCTCCCTGACCCTCTCCACGGTCTCCTTCTGCGCCATGACAGCTTCGCAGAAAGAGACCACTGCCTGCCACGATCTCTCGCCACCAAGCATAGCGTTGATCACGCTCGGCAGGAAGAGATCTCCGCCTATTATGGCCGAAAGCGTGTGCCGCTGCGGCCCCCACGCGGCACACGCCTCCAGCGTGTGGAGCGCCGTGTCTTCCGGCGCCCCACACTCGTGGCAGGCCGGGGTCGCCTCCCGTCTCGCGATCTGGTGCAAATACTTTCCGAAGCATCCGTGCCCGGAAATCACCTGCACCAGTCGGCAGGTCAGCGACCCAAATCGCCGCCCTACCTGGCCAGTCACTACCTGTGTCAGCCGGAAGGTGAGGGCGCCATGCCGCCTATCCAGCCACTCCTCAAAAACGGGCCGTACCGCCACGATCGTGGCGTGCTCGATTAAATGTGACTCTTACTGCAACTAAGCTTAAGTTCAACAGTTAATGACTGCATTTATAAATAAATTAAACTTTCCTTTTTCACGTGGAGGTCCGTGCGTGTTAACTGATTTAAATACAATCGACGCGTGTACGTAGTGTCGGTTGACTGTTTGTACTTTGTACCAATTTATAGAAAACAGCACTAACTAACTGACTAATACTTTTACTAACTATTTAATTAACTTTTTAGCTGCTAAATGAATGTAAAAATAACAAATATTCAGCACAAAGAAATTAAAATAAAACATTTGAGGTACATTTAACCCCAGTTCAATTGTTTAAGTTGAGAGTATGAAGTTGAAAAATCTTGATTTTAATATAAATAAAATTAAATAAACATTGAACAATAATAAAAAGCCTGCCTGGCAACTATAACCACTGGTAGCTGTAACTAGAGCAACTATTTGTTGGCCCCGAGCCATTCGTAGGACTCTCAGAGAGTACCGTCAAGGCAGCTATGAATGCAGATGGCAATGATAAACATAGGCTGGAGAGGATGGCCCTTAGGGGTCTGGAACACTCCAAGAAATTCATTGCAAACAGAGCCACGGGCTTCACCCGGAAGTTCTGCGAGTACAATAAGGGCCAAATGCGCCTGCTCACAGGAGCGTTCACTGGCCATTTTGGCACCAACGACTTCCTGTGCAGATTAGGTTTGGCAAACAATTTGATCTGCAGAGCCTGTGATGAACAGGACGAGTCCATATCACATCTACTATGTGAATGTGACACGTTGGCTGGACTAAGGATGAATCTGATTGGCATATCCGAACCCTGAAGACTTCAGGCTTTTCCCTCTGAAGTGTACGCTGCGACTGATGCAGTATCTCAGGTGTATCATAGTGAGTAGCTCAGGGATAGATCTCGGGGCCGACACAAAAGATCCCACTGGGTCGAAGTGTCGCCGGTCTACACTGATTGGCCTCCGAAATTTTTTTTTTTTTTTTTTTTACGTGGGGGAATGCATGACGCATACCCCTCCGCGGGGGCGGGCGGAGGGGTTATGTCGGACTCGCCGGGGTAAAAGAAGATGTTAAGATGATAAAGTACCTCCCGGAATACCGACTAAACCTACCACGGTGTTCCTCGACAAAACCACTATCGACGGGGCCGCGCGAATCACTTTCGCATGCGGTCGCGACCCCGCCGAGGTTTCGGCCCGCCGTATGAAACGGCAGGCCACTACACAAAAGACCTACCCAAAGGCACTCCTCACAAATTATCCCTACTGTCCCCCCTAGAGGGGAGACGAACTCGAAACAACAGAGGCGCGCGTGGGAACACGCACGCCGCCTCTCGGACCTGGCTGGCTGAACGGATGGCGGGCAGGCCCACAAAGCCCGCCACCCCCAGGTCAAACCTCAGGGTGGCTGGAGGTCGTCTCGCGCCCTCCGGCGCCCGGCTCTGCGGTTGGGGAGAGGGTTCAAACGCTCCCTCTCCCGCTCCGCCGCCTCCTTGATGGAAATGACTTCCTCACAAAAGGAGGCGACGGCGTTCCACGACCTCTCGCTCCGGACCATAGACTGAACTACAGCCGGAAGCGAGAGGGCAACCAATCCGACTGCCGCGATCAATTCACGGCGCTGCGATGCCCAGGCGGGGCAAACCGCCAAAGTGTGCAGCGCCGTGTCCTCAACAACGTCGCGGCAGTCGCCGCAGTGGTGACAACCGGGCGTCTCTTGCCGGCGTATACGACACAGGAACTGGCCAAAACAACCGTGGCCAGTCATTACCTGTGTCAGCCGGAAGGTGAGGGCGCCATGCCGCCTCTCCAGCCACTCCTCAAACACGGGACTTACCGCCACGATCGTGGCGTGCCCGTGGCCTCCGAAATAAGATAAGATAAGATAACCACTGGTAACTGCCAAAGAAGTCATTATTAAAAAGTTTAATAATTGCGTTCGAGTTATTTATTTATTATTATTTATTTTCAGCCTGTATTGTCCCACTGCAGGACAAAGACTTTCCACATATCCCTATTATGCGCTAGTTTGCACCAGTCTCTCCTGTAGTAATTCGTCTTGCCATCGACGTTTTGGTCTACCACGTTGCCGCTTACCAAAATAGTAATAGTGCAAAATAAATGTACATCTAAAGTATTTTTTTATTATTTGAAGGCCGCTCGCGCACTAGGGATTCTTGTATCACGGGAGATTTTACAAACAATTAAACAACGGACATAAAGAACATTCACACTCAGAACAACCAGATGGGATTTAAGGGGATTGCATCGCTCAAACATTAAAAAAAAAAAAAAACACGCTCGGTTTAAATAAGTTTGTAGATGAATCCCTTTATGCATTTACCATAAAAAATTTTTTTTTATTAAATTGTCCAATAGAATAGAGACAAAAAAAAAACGAATTGAGAAAATGGGACGCGTTTAAAACTAAATATAAAATTATCTATATATATAACGACTGAGATATTCTGTATGAAATTTATACTAAAAAAAAAAACATGTAATACCCTTTTTAACTATGTGTATTGGTTCTTTTTTACAGATGTTTGTTATTTACAAAATGAATTTATTCAGATTAGGTTACAAGGTAACAGTTATGAATGTCAAAGTTACACTATTCTTTTCTGCGAATTTACATTTACTGCCACGTTCAGCAAAGGAAGGGTGTAGGGCTCATGAGAAGAACGGACAAGAAACTCATGGTAACTCTTTTTAATCGCCAAGTTTGTGTTTACAAATCATAAGAGCTGTAAGGTGCTGTAACCATTTATCCATGAACTATTACTGAACATATAGTTATAATCAACAATAACCCGAATCTTTACAAAAGGCCCCGCCAAGCAGCCCCGCTACGCCCGTGACCCTTACTCGGGACTGCAAAGCCCAGATCTTCAAGGTCATTGGGCAATGTAATGCCCTTAAAACACTACGGCCGCATGTAGTCTCAGTTTTCCACTAGTATATGTGTAAAACTGACACTATAATAAAGCGACCCTTCGAGGACAAAATGTTGTAAAAGCCATTTTGGCAAAAAATTGTTATTGATGTAACCTTATTCAGTTTTTGAAGCTGCATCGACATGTGATGACATAACATCGCAAAAAAAGATATGGTTTCACTACCCAGAAATAACCGCAGCATCGGTTTAAAGATCTTTATTTCTCAATAAAACACATGATGTCACTTACATGAGAACATAATCCCCATTGAGCAGCGATAGCTCAGTGGGGAGACCAACAGACTGCAATGCAGAGTGTCTCTGGTTATAACCCACGTCGCGCACCTCTGACTTTCAAATGACAATTATACTGACAATTATCGCCTGCTCCGTGCCTCGGAGAGCACGTTAAGCCGTCGGTCCCGGCTGCTATGAACATCTATGGCAGTCGTTATTGGGAGAATGTCGACACAAAAGATCCCACTGGGTCAAAGTGTCGCTGGTCTGCACTGACTGGCCCTACATAAGATACATACATACATGAGAACATAATAGATATTAAAGTTAATTTACATTAATAAAAACCCGATGTAGGTATTTAGAAATAAATAGTCCGGGCGTGTGGTTGCGAGTTCGCTGCAAGTAATAAAAGTGAGATTGCCAATAGAGCGGTTTTAAAATTTAATTGAATATATCGCGTAGCTTTTTTTTAAAGATATTTAGCGAAGTCGCCTCTTTCACGTCATTTGGAAGTGCATTATATAGTTGTGCTCCTGCAAACGTTAAACTGTTTTTACCGTAGTTTGTTCTAATGGTAAAACTAGGTGGTTCGCGCGTCGAGATGAATATTTTTGTGTTTCTCCTTTTGTTGTGAAAGTAATGTGTGAATGAATGAGTTTATTTATTAATTTATATATAAGTATGCAAGTGTTATATGTATATAATTGCCGAATATTTTCTATTTTAGTTTCTTTGTATGTAGTTTCAGATGGCGTTAAATCATAATGATATAGTATTTTTGCTATTTTATTTTGTGCTGTTTGAATTGGTTTTATATTAGTTAGCATAAAACTTTTATTTTAAGATAATGGTGCAAATAATACTTTAACTCAACACAAATGCTGTAAAATATATAATTTTATAATTATAGAACATAAAGATTTAAAAAATAATGTTCACCAAAACAAAAATACAAAAAGAGAGAAATGAAGGCTGAGTTTTTTGTTTTTTTGCCTGGTTATACTCGAAGAGTCAAAATATCTGGTAAATTATCTTGGCAAAAAATACATCGGAATACTATATTATACAGTAATATAAATACATTTGGCAACCTAAGTGTGTGGCTAACTTAAGCTATCAAATGACTTCATAATCCTCTTTTCCTGGTCCCAATTTATTTGGTGTCGGTGCAGTATGTCCTTCGCTTCCATACTTCTCTGTCACTCGTCATCTGATAATTTATCCCTCACACAGTCCATCCATCTTTTCCTTAGCCTTCTTCTCCCTTTTCGTCCCTCTACCCTCATATGCATCACTAGCTTACCTACATACGTATCATCTCTTCGCATAACATGTCCATACCAAGCCAAACGATTTCCTTTCACCTTCTCGTCTATGGGCACCACTTTCAGCTATCAAATGACTACAGTAATATACCTTAAACCTATTAGGTAGATTCTTTAAATCATTTCTAGTAATTAGTAGGAGCAGCGATAGCTCAGTGGGGAGGCCAACAGACTGCAATGCAGAGGGTCTCGGTTTCGAACCCACGTCGCGCACCTCTGACTTTCGGAAGTTATATGACTTTTCGAATTTATGTTTGTATTGATTGACAATTATAGCCTGCTCCGTGCCTCGAAGAGCACGTTAAGCCGTCGGTGCCGGCTGCCATGAACATCTATGGCAGTCGTTATTGGGAGAGTGTCAACACAAAAGATCCCACTGGGTCGAAGTGTCGCCGGTCTGGACTGACTGGCCCCCACATAAGATAGTAATTAGTAGCGGTACTAAAAGGAGTCGTAGCCTTAATAGTATACTATATGTAATGTAGTATGTATTCTAAGATATATTAGGGATTTCTTTGACCCTCATTCTTTGAGTCTCCCCGTGACCATGGCTGCTGAAAAGCAACCGAAACGTCAGGGCAAGTGTAAACTTAAATATAAATAGTTTTAATGATATAATTAGATTAGAAAAAAAGTAATGTTTAGTAATATCTAGTAGTAGTGTAACAGTTTCTAAATTATGTAATAAAGTGTAAAATAAACAACGCGATAAAATCCGTATATAGTAGTTTAATTTCAATGAATAACATTCGCGTAAACAGAAGACAATATTAGGGATTTCTGTCAAGATTTTCCAGTTGCAGTACTGAGTTTGGAGCCGTACGGTAGATAATAAAAATATATATTTATTCAATCTATAGTAATATTATATAGAGGACAGAATAGATTTTTTGTTTGTTAGTTTGTATGTTTGTTTGTAATGATTTAACTGAAAAACTGCTAAAACTATTTTAAAAAATCTTTCACTATTAGAAACCTATATTATCACCGAGTAACATAGGCCATATTTTTGTTAGAGTACTGTTACTAGCATAACCTTACCTTCTTTTACGCGAGCGAAACCGCGGGCAAAGGCTAGTATATCTATATATATAAAACTCTTCCGTTACTGAGTGACTGACAGACAACGCACAGCCGAAATTACTGAACGCAAAAAGCTGAAATTTGGCATGTATGTTCTTTGGAGAGTATAGGGGAGCACTAAGAGAGGATTTTTGGAAATTCCACCCTGAAGGGGGTGAAAGGGTTGAAACTCGATATTCACACGGGAACGGGACTTACGCGGGTGAAACCGCGAGAAAACTACTAGTTAATATAAACGTCTTTACAAAACGTATTACAGGCTACTTAACCTATTAAATTGACATTATAACTGTATTAAATCTAAAGAAAACATACACAAATTAAATAATGGACACAAAAAAACTTTGTTTTTATACATGGTATTGCCTGAACCAGGACAGAACAGTATTTCAGGCTGTCTCTATAACATAGGAGCAAAAACCCTTGAAATATGAATACGGCTTAAAATTATATATGTATGTATGACTAATTTGAATTGTAAATTACTATTTTAAATATATGTACATATATTCATAGAGTGCTGAAATCACTGAAAGCATAACGATAATTAAATATAGTGCAAGCTATTGGCGAGTACAGGGTTATCAGTTATCACTACATATTATAAAACAAAGTACCCCGCCGCGACTGTCTGTCTATTCGCGATAAACTCAAAAACTTCTGAACGGATTTTCATGCGGTTTTCACCAATATACAGAGTGATTCATGAGGAAGGTTTAAGTGCTTAATTCGTTAAGGTTTTGTACTACTCGTGTGAAGCCGGGGCGGGTCGCTAGTCTAACATAAATCACAAACGAATAGTATTTAAACTTCAAAATGGGTGCTCAAAATTACAGTTCAAAAACCGCTGCGTTTAAGTGAATCGTTTTAAAATTAACATAAATACTATTGTTTACATTGTACGTAAGTTCTTGTAAATTAATTTTAAATTTATGTGCGTTTTAAAATTTTAGTTGACATTCGTCATTCATTCAGCAACCTTTAGGACGCAAAGTCGCGGACAGAGCTCTGGTAAGTTTATTTCTTTTGTCCATTTTTTTTGGTTATCAATCCCACTGGTGGGCATTTTCAGATTAGATATAGATAACTACGCTGGCTCAGTGCGAGATTACATGTCTAATAGGTTACTGAATTGAGAAAAGTAGTAAATCTCAACTTATTAGTCTTAAATATTTTTAACAGAATCAAACTCATCAAACCACTTTCAACTGAGTATTTACTTAATGTTCAAATACCTCAATTTTTATTTCAGGTTAAGAACTCTTGATATTGTAACAAAAAATAATATTTAAGTTTGAGTAGTTCTCAACATGTAATTCTCAATTCAGACACCGTGGGTAAGAGTTCTTCATAGTGTTGTCGAACATATCTTTGAGAACATTACGGAAAACTCTCAGCCAGGCCATGGTAGGATTCCACACATTTTCTTTCGTCATTAAAGCGATATACCCAAATTTAATCTCTGGTGTGTGCTGTAGGTTCGAACTCACGACCCTTGTGTGACAGTGATTCTTCTTTTTCATATTGTATTTATTCATGGTATTACAATAAGATACGGGCATAAATTAAGATCGTATTGTGAACCCAGTGGCTAAAGTAAATTTTTTATGTAAAATCATTATCAAATTCTTAACACATAATTTATTTTTCTTTAATGATTTTCTGACCTGATCGGAGAATCGGTAATAACTTCCAAGGGTGCTTATATCATGTCAGAATTGGCCCGGAAATGTCCGGATTGGTCCGTAAATGTCCATTAATTAAGAAATTAAAGTATGTTATGTTATATTGTAGAAATTAAATATGTTTAAAATTGTGCATTAAAGCTAGTTTGGTAAAATGCAAGTCTCAGTTTAAGTCACAACATTACGAGAAATCACATTGAAATCACATTGCACACAATGAGCAGCGATAGCTCAGTGGGGAGACCAACAGACTGCAATGCAGAGGGTCTCGGTCGAACCCACGACGCGCACCTCTGACTTTCGGAAGTTATATGACTTTTCGAAATTATGTGCGTATTGATTGACAATTATCGCCTGTTCCGTGCCTCGAAGAGCACGTTAAGCCGTCGGTCCCGGCTGCCATGAACATCTATGGCAGTCGTTATTGGGAAAGTCAGTACCCTCTAATATCCTGACACTGGTCTAGCGTTAGGGTATCGTTAGCCTTCGGGTTGCGGAGGTCATGATACTTTGAGCTCATTCTGCGTAAATAGAAACACCAATGATTAAATTATGTTCGGGTACTTTGAAATAACTACACTGGAACATTGAGACAACTGCCATCTTAGTCTCCCCGTGACCATGGCTGCTGAAAAGCAACCGAAACGTCGGGGAAAGTGTAAAAATAAATTAAATCTAAATAGTTTAATAATAATTTAATTAGCTTACAAATTAGTAAAGTTTAATAGTAGTAGTAGTAGTGTAACAATTTCTAAAATTTTGTAATATAGTGTCAAATAAATAACGCGATAAAATCCGTATATAGTAGTTTAATTTCAATGAATAATATTCGCGTAAATAGAAGACAATATTATGTAGGGTAGGTTTGTTATTTCTGGATGAATAGTACCCTATATCCTTTTATGTCCCTCTGACAACGTGAATGCTAAATTTAATAAAGATCAGTTCAGAAGTTAGGGCGTAAAAGCATCACAATCTCCCATTCGCATTTATAATATCTATTAGTAAGGATTAACACAATGGATCTTAGTCTGAAATAAATTATTATGATTATAAACCTTACTGCGCCTCTCTGTTACTCAATGTACCTTTCTAAAATTGTATTTTTGTTTTCAGGTTTTCAAACAGATTTAATTCTAGTGTAAGCCATGGGTTTTCTCGAGGAACGAGACTTGTCAGATGTCCCGACTATACCAGCCTATTACAGAGGAAAGACGATTTTCATTACTGGTGGTTCTGGTAAGTACAAAAATACAAAATATTTATTAGTTGGCAGAGGCTTCGACTTCATAAAAATATTAGCTGACTCGCGCAATTTCGTCTGCTTCACATCAGATTTTTGCCCGTTTTTGCAACATTTTTCATTGATGCTCCGCTCCTATTGGTCGTAGCGTGATGTTATATAGCCTATAGCCTTCCTCGATAAATGGGCTATCCAACGATTAAATAATTTTTCAATTGGAACTAGTAGCTTTTGAGATTAGCGCGTTCAATCAAACAAACAAACTCTTCAGCTTTATAGATTGGAAAGGCTTTCATATAAAATATAAGTTACGTAACTATATTTTCTATAGAATAGTAAATAAGATTAACTGTTTATGTAATACTAGCTTCTGCCCGCGGTTTCGCTCGCGAAAAATTTGGTTAGGTTAGGTTATGTTAGTAACAGTTCTTCTTTAATTTTTTTAAATCGGTTGAGTTGTTTCGGTTTAAATCTTCACAAATAAACAAACAAAAAAAGCAAATCTTTCCTTTTTATAATATAACACACTGTTTCTTAAAGGCTCTTAACCGGTCGTATACCGCCGGCTCGCATACCAGCCGGCAGATTTGTACCCGTCGTAGGTCGGTGGCTCGCATGCGAGCCACCAAATTGGTTTTACGTTAGCTTAAGCTAAAGCGAAGGCGGCGCGCGGCGTTTTGGCGCCAATTTGGTGGCTCGCATGCGAGCCACCGGCCTACGACGGGTACAAATCTGCCGGCTGGTATGCGAGCCGGCGGTATACGACCGGTTAAAAACGGTCAAGTGCGAGTCGCACTCGAACACGAAGAGTTCCGTATTGTACAAGAAATAATATATTGTAAAAACGAAGCAAAATATCTTGTTATAACAACAATAGATATAGGTACTAGCTCTGTAAGCATTTCAACATTTTCTATCTATTATGGTTTATGAGGTCAGAGTGGAGACTTAGTAATAGGGTCCTGTTGGGACTTTTCGGGTGCGAAACCTTCTGGTTGACTGCACCGTTGGTGTAGTGGTTTAAGTAATCGCCTCGCCGCTGCCATTGCGCCGAGTGTTGTGGGTTCGAATCCCACACGGGACAAAAATTCGTGTGATCCACAAATAGTTTTGACGAGTCTGGGTGTTCTTTGTGTCCGTTGTTTAAATGTTTGTTGTCGTTGTTTATATAAACGGCACCGTTCTTCGGGAAGAAACAGTGCAAAAAGATCTAGGAGTTCTATTTGACTCAAAATTAACTTTCGTTCCGCATATTGATTCCATTATCAAAAAATCATTTAAAATGCTGGGGTTCATAATCCGTAACGGCAAGTTTTTCCGTAAGATAGAAACAAAAATAGCCCTATACAACGCCTACGTTCGTAGCAACCTTGAATACTGCAGTGTAGTCTGGTCTCCACACTATAATGTACATCAATTAAGAATAGAGCGTGTCCAAAAAAGATTTACAAGACACCTTGCTTTTTCTTGTCGCGTACATAAAGAAATAACATCATATGATGAGAAACTATTGTTTTTTAAAATAGATATTTTGGCGGTTCGCAGGCAGTTTCTCGACATGGCTTTTTTATATAAAATACTGCGAAATTTTATTGACTGCCCTCCCCTACTCCAATCCGTAGGATTGCGTGTACCACGTCGTATCCCGAGGAGTACGTCTATGCTTGGAGCGTTGCATCAACCCTGTGCGCGAACCAATTTAAAACAAAGTTCTGCTTTATACAGACTGCCAAAATTGTACAATTCCATCTGCAAGGAAGTGGACATTTTTAATGAATCGCACATTACTTTTAGAAAAAATATTATGAGATTGTTAAGTGAAAATAGTTTAAAAACAAAACAATTTTGATACATAAATAAGTAGTTTAAGTATTTTGTTAATAAACAGTTGTATATTACTCTGATATAAAGTTAGTATTATATAATATTAGTTTTAAGCTACCATAATTACGTGCACGCTGTGACACCTTAATATGTTGTGCATTATGTCTTAAAATATGTAACCTTATTTAGATGTATGACCAACTAATGTAACAACAACTGGTAGTCCTAAATAAATAAATAAATAAATAAATAAATGTTTGTGAAGTCCCCCGCGACACAGGAATTATTCCCAGAACGAGAGTAGTCTTAAAAAAAAAGGTAAAAATTATTAAAATTATTCTTTTTATTTTTGCAGGTTTCATTGGAAAAATTCTGGTAGAGAAGTTACTGTACTCGTGCTCTGAGTTGGACAGGATATACCTGCTTATGAGAAACAAGAAGAATGTCAAATCCGAGGATAGGCTGGCCCAGCTTTATGCTGCACCGGTAAGTCCTATCTAGGCATTTAAGACTGCGCGGAGCGTAAGACAGATAATGACAGAGCTCGTGCGGCACATATTCAAATCGGCGCGCGGCCGCCATAGTAAAATTGTATGGAGGATTTGAAGTGCTTTTTTGATAAATATGTTTCTTTATTGTCAACCAATAACTTAAATATTTGAGACGGACAAATTGTAATATAACTATTTATGTTTCGTTTAAGCTGTAAAATCTATTAAATCTATAAATATGTATGTATATATCTTATGTGGGGGCCAGTCAGTGCAGACCGGCGACACTTCGACCCAGTGGGATCTTTTGTGTCGACACTCTCCCAATAACGATTGCCATAGATGTTCATGGCAGCCAGGACCGACGGCTTAACGTGCTCTCCAAGGCACGGAGCAGGCGATAATTGTCAATCAATACACACATCATTTCGAAAAGTCATATAACTTCCGAAAGTCAGGGGTGCGCGACGTGGGTTTGAACCCGAGATCCTCTGCATTGCAGTCTGTTGGTCTCCCCACTGAGCTATCGCTGCTCAATCTATAAATAACTAGCTGATCCGAGAATTTTCCCCGTTTTAGAAACATTTTCCATTGCTACTCCGCTCCTATTGGTCGTAGCGTGATGTTATATAGCTTATAGCCTTCCTCGATAAATGGGCTATCGAATACTAAAAGATTATTCAATTTGAACCAGTTGTTCCAGAGATTAGAGCGTTCAACCAAACAAACAGACTCTTCAGCTTTATAATATTATATATGTAGATATCATCAAGAGCACATCTGAGATTAGCGCGTTCAAACAGACAAACAAATAAACAAACTCTTCAGCTTTATAATATTAGTATAGACTAGATTTTCCCGCGGTTTCACGCGCGTTTATGATTACTGCGCTGACCCCGTGGATTGTAGCGTGATGTTATATAGCCTATAGTCTTCCTCGATAAATGAACTATCCAACACTAAAATAATTTTTAAATTCGGACCTTTCGTTCCTGAGATTAGCGCGTTCAACCAAACAAACAAACTCTTCAGCTTTGTAATCTATGTACATATATATGTATATAAAAATCATTTGCTGTTCGTTTGCCTCGCTAAAACTCGAGAACGGCCGGGCCGATTTAGCTGTTTTTGGTTTTGAAATATTTGTCGTAGTCCAGGGAAGGTTTAAACGGTGAGATAATATAGAAAATTCTTTAGGATAGGTGGTACGAAGTACACCGGGCTATCTAGTATTATTATAGATTTCAGTGCTGCGGCGGACCTCACAAACATTCGAACAACAACAATGACTGAACACAGTCATGGCGTAGTGGCTTAAATGGTCGCCCGCCTCTGCCACAGAGCCGAGTGTTGTGGGTTCGAATACTAAACGGCACAAAAATGGTTTCACAGTAAGTTGCTCCGAGTCTAGGTATCTTTATGATCGTTGTTTGAATGAATAGAAAAGAAATGAACCATCAAACGGCGCAAATATAGTAATTTAGTTGGAAATTACATTTTTGAGCCGTTTGGGGTGGAAACCCTAGGTTCATGGGGTCGGAGCGCTCGTATTTTGTACAGGGAGATCGCAAAACGCCTGTTCGATGTTTCGCGTGTTCAGAAGGCTGGTCTTTTCTTAGCTCAAAGAATCAGCATTGCCATTCAACGTGGCCATGCTGCCAGTCTTCTGGGCACGTTACCAGTTGACAACGATGCTGAAGAATTCTACGATGCCTAAACCATTTTTGTAAATATTTAGTATTATAATTATTTGTGTTTTTGTAATTATGTTATCTTTTTTAATACGTTTGTAAATATAGGTTATTAGATAAATATAATATATAATAGATAAAATTAAATAGAAAAGGGTATAGAAGAATAAAAAAGGGTATGTTAAGCTGGTTTGGTCTTGTAGAAAGAATGGACGAGGAAAGACTGACTAAGAAAGTTAATAAGGCTAGTGTGAACAGAACAGTCGCAAGGGGAAGACCTAGGCGAACGTTTCTTGATCAGATCGGAGACGTTCTGAACAAAGGCCAGGTTAAGCCTTAAACCAGCGAGCGTGTATGTGATGAAAGTGAATGAAGCCAGAGAAGTGTGTCAGGATCGTAGCAAATGGAAATCCGTAGTCTCTGCTTACTCCGCCGGGAAACAGGCGTGAATCTATGTATGTGTGTATGTTGTTTACATTTTTGTAAAGTAAATGACACAAGATGTTCTAATAGTGCGGGATCTGTCTTTACAGCTGGACACCATTACTAGCTGTCTGCCATGTTTACACTCAGGTTTATGATTACAGCACCGCTCCCGTGGCTCGTAGCGTGATGTTATAATAGCCTATAACCTTCATCAAAAAAGCTATCAAATGCAATAACAATTTTCAATTCCAACTGGCAGTGCCAGAGATAAGCGCGTTCAAATAAAAGAACAAACAAACTATTCAGCTATATTATACATATATTAGTAAAGCTTGTCATAATTGTATCTCTGATAATGAATACGAAATAATATAATAATTAATATTGATCCCAATCGGACGCAGATAAGATACGCAACTAATTGTACATTGTCGATGCATCGTACTTGTGACTACTGACTGCATGCGACTTACCGTATAATCGACGCATTATCGGGATTGATAGCGTATTAGAATATTAATTAATATATCGATAAAACATCAAGTAATTTTCCTACACAAATTAATATGGCGTAGTGGTTAGGCGATCAAGCAGCGATAGCTCAGTGGGGAGACCAACAGACTGCAATGCAGAGGGTCTCGGGTTCGAACCCACGTCGCGCACCTCGGACTTTCGGAAGTTATATGACTTTTCGAAATTATGTGCGTATTGATTGACAATTATCGCCTGCTCCGTACCTCGGAGAGCACGTTAAGCCGTCGGTCCCGGCTGCCATGAACATCTATGGCAGTCGTTACTGGGAAAGTCAGTACCCTCTAATATCCTGACACTGGTCTAGCCTTAGGGTATCGTTAGTCTTCGGGTTGCGGAGGTCAGGTGGCAGCCGCTCCGTATAAAAACTGATATCCTGTCAAATCCGGTTAGACTAGAAAAGCCGACCCCAAGTGACTTGGGAATAATAAAGGCTAAGGGAGAAGAAGAGTGGTGAGGCTATCACTTGTTGCTACGACACCGAGTATTGTAGAATTGAATCTGCACGGGACAAAAATTGTGTGATTCAAAAATGTTTGTTCCGGGACTAGAAGTTCTTTGTATCCGTTAATTGTTGAATATAAATATATTGATTGTTGCAATGAACTCATAAATTCTGTATTTGTACCCACAACTCTGCGTTGGAGAGGCGAGGCTACCCCAACGACATCCACGCTGTCAATTTCTTATCAAAAACCTAACAACAATTTCCTCCTCACGATCATTCGCAAACTCATCCCATAAGACCAATAAGACAATGTATATTATAACCACTTTTCTTTTCCAGTGCTTTGACAGACTTAGGAAAGAGAGACCAGGCGTCTTCGAGTCCAAGGTCTTCGTGATAGCTGGAGAGATCATGCAGCCAGGACTTGGTAATGAAAACTATGCATAGTCTCACGCCTAGGTTACCTATCCATTTGAATATAATCTTAAGTCATAATACTTATCATATAGCATAGTTTTAATAGGTAATAATAATAATAATTTTTATTTATTTTATGTAAACAGAGTCATACTACCCAGAATTTGCTATGTCATTAATTCTATCTAATAGGGGCAAACAAAGATTTAAATCATTGATGCGTCCTATCACTTTTTAATATGGTCACCTTTCTGGACGTTATGGTGTTGTCTGACGCACAATGTCAACATGACGTCTGAATTATAAATATAGTATTATCATGCTCATTCATATTATAAATTGTACAATGTCATTCTCTATAATTTACATACTTAATATGTATGTATGTATCATATGTGGGGGCCTGTCAGTGCAGACCGGCGACACTTCGACCCAGTGGGATCTTTTGTGTCGACACTCTCCCAATAACGACTGCCATAGATGTTCATGGCAGCTGGGACCGACGGCTTAACGTGCTCTCCGAGGCACTGAGCAGGCGATAATTGTCAATCAATACGCACATAATTTTGAAAAGTCATATAACTTCCGAAAGTCGGAGGTGCGCGACGTGAGTTCGAACCCGAGACCCTCTGCATTGCAGTCTGTTGGTCTCCCCACTGAGCTATCGCTGCTCTTACTTAATATGTAAGCTCACTGTTATTCGTTTTCTCCTTGTTTATAGGGTTCATAATGCAATGGCACAAGCTTAACCGTTAATGTTATATCTGTCCGTTTGTCTGTCGGTCTCAGCTACGCTTCTTAACAACTAATAATAATATTAAATTTACATTTGGTATAGTTTCCCAATCTGTTCTCTATATTGTATAAAAACAAGTGAGAAATGGCAATGAATTGCCGTTAAATTCAGAGTTCGGCAAAATTTTATCACTGACCTTGGGGTTACAGGTCAAAGGTCATAGTAATTTCGGGTGTATATCGACTATGCTGAGTTGAATGGCGTTGACGCGAGTCTCTAGCTCTTACGGTTCTTGAGTTGAAAGATGGTATCACTTCACCTTGAGGTTAGAGGTCAAAGGTGATAGTCATTTCGGGGTATATCGACTATGCTGAGTCGAATGGCGTTGACGCGAGTCTCTAGCTCTTACGGTTCTTGAGTTGAAAGTTGTATAACAGACGGACGGACGGACAAAGCTGTTGTATAAGAGTTTTTTCGAACTCTAATAGTCACTATTCTTCAGTCTGTCTGTGTGTTTGCTTAGTTCTTCTAAATTACGCCACAAATTTCGATGTAGTCTCACTATTAATTAGAGAACCAAATAAAAGGGTAGTTGCCTGTGTGTGATTTCGTTCATAATTTTATAAGTACACAAGAGTAAATTGCGATAAAAAGAAATCTTTTTGTGCAAACAGTATCGATATTTGTTGCAAAATAAGGGAGTAAGTAGGTAATTAGTATTTTAATTTTGATATGAAAATGTGTGACTTCAGAGGGGATATCTCACTAAGTATATCCCTCGAACAGATACATATAAATAGCGGTACACACGGGTACACATCAAGTTAGACACCCTATATACGCATAACTACGCTACATACAAAATAGAGAATTGTCGGAAAGGGACAGTGCATAGTAGTGTCGATGTAATGGTAAGGATAAAGCGTAAAAAAAATATAACGCACTCTCTCGCACGATTCGCAGCGTTCAACTTCTAATAGTTGAAAGTCCAAAGGTTGATGTGTCGCTGTGTGTACATCATAATTTGTAACTATACCCTAACCCCATCCTTTTTCTGTCATTCGACAATTACCCCTACTAGCAGATTTGAAACACCAGTGTCTTATTATTTTTGAGTAAATTTAAATAATTATTTGTATTTTATCGTATGAGCATTTTTTGGATTTTATTATTGTATTTGTATTTAAAAAGACAACGACCGCACTATGAATAATTCTTGTGTCGGGGGGGACTTTACAAACATTTAAACAACGGACACAAAAACATCCAGACTCAGGACAATCATTTGTAGATCACGTAAATTTTTGTCTCGTGTAGGATTCGAACCCACAACTCTCGGCGCAGTGGCAATGGCGAGGCGACCACTTAGGAGACTTAATAATAAAAGATATTTGCGTCAATTACCATAATATATTGTGTTTTTACTTACAGGTTTATCGCAAGAAGATAGAGCACTTGTCGTCAACCGAGTCAACATTATATTTCACATAGCAGCTAGCGTCAGGTACGTTCAAAATAAGATAAGTTCAAACTAACTCCATGTCAAAATTAATTAAAATCGGTTCAGTTGTTTAGTTGTGACAATATAACAAATTATATTATCTTTTTTATTTATAAAAAGTAATTTCCCGCGGTTGTATTTAAGCCTGTGTCGCGACGAACTTTACAAACATAAAATTCACAGATACAAAATACACAAAGACTTAAGACAATCATTGGTGAATTACACAAATAATTGTCCCTTTGGGATTAGAACTTACTACGGTGAGGGTGGCGGCAGCAGCGACGCGACCGCGAACCCACTACGCTATCATTCCAGTCAACTAGAGTAGGTTTTAGAGTAGTAGAGCCTCGCTGATTCGACCGGGGAAGGACTACCCTCTGACGTGAAATAGCAGTATTTCTACTGTTGTGTTTCGTTCGGTGAGTGAGAATGCCGGAGGCCCAATCACCCTCTTTCCCTCTTCCCGCTCCTTCTCCTTCCCACTTCCTTTCATAAAGGGTCGGCAACGCTCAAGCGATGCCTCTGGTGTTGCAGGCGTCCACAGGCTAAGGTGACATTAGAAGTATAAAAACAATTGTTCATCAGTCGAGCTTATATTAAATAAAAGAAAATATATTAAAACAAGCTAAGTATGAGTCAGTGTGTTAGTTTCCACATTATATAGAGAGATCCTAATGCCGTCTGCCAGGCATAATTCGAAACACCGTGCTGCTTTTTAGAATTTCAGAAAACAGAAAAACCTAATTACGCAATCGGATCGTACACACGGCTACACATCAAATTAGACACCCTATTTACGCATAACTACGCTACATACAAAATAGAGAATTGTCGGGAAGGGACTGTGTATAGTGGTGTCGATGTAATGGTAAGGATAGAGCGTCGCGTCCCGTTCAGGGTGAATGAGACAAAATAACAAAAATATAACGCACACTCGCACGATTCGCAGCGTTCAACTTCTAATAGTTCAAAGTCCAAACAGTCTAGCTTGATGTGTCGCTGTGTGTACTCAAACCCGAGACCTTATGCTCAACAGTCACATTCACTAACGCTGCGCAACGAATTAATCAATCTTTATTAATCAATATAAATATCAACCCTGTACTAAACTGTCTTGTGAGACTCGTGCCCAGCCACAGCTGGGCACGAGTCTTTTCTCAGAGTGAGAACGGTTAGACTATAGTCCACCACGCTGGCCCACCGTGGGCTGGCAGACTTCACATATCTTCGAGAATATTATGGAGAACTTTCAGACATGCAGGTATCCTCAAAATGTTTTCCTTCGCTGTTAATCTTTATTAGTTAACTTAATTTTATTGTTCTTAGGTTCGACGACCCATTAAAGTTTGCTGTACAATTGAACTTAAAGGGCACTCTCGAAATGATGGAGTTGGCGAAAGATGTCCGGGATTTATCTGTAAGTTTTCATGTAAATGATAGAAAATGCAGGCACATTTAAACGTTTTAAATCTTTATAAGTTAAAGATTATAACCAATATATTGCTGAAATATATAATTTATTTATTTATTTATTTAGGCATATTTACAGGGTAAATACAGACATTCACATTAAATTAACAGACATCAAAGTGCATAATGAGCGAAAGATATTAAAAAAACATATTTTTTTAATACCTTAGTTTGGCTACGAGCCCGTAGGCCCATTGACTTTCGCCCCTTTCATAGACAGACGGAGCCCCACGAGGCTCTTTTAATTTTTGGGTGGATTTTAAGAAGAAACATAATAAATACCTACTACGGTGCGAACCGGCTCGTAACTCTTAGTTTTAAAAAGCAGTAGGTTATGTTATGAAAATTTTCTATCTTTTGAGAACAATAGGTACTTTTCTCCGACATGATAGGTACTCTTACGTCCTTGTCTATACCCCTGACAACGTATATGCAAAATTTCATGATGATCAGTCAAGTAGTTAAGGTGTGAATGCGTAGCAAACAAACAAACGCTCATTCGCATTTATAATACCTATTAGTTATGATTTTCTTTTTAGAATATAAAGTTATAGATATGGAATTTTTGATAATTAAGATGGTAAACCGAATTATAATAATTAAGGCTGAACTTTATTACTATTATTATGGATTTCGTTGAGCGTAGAAGGCTATGCAACATATTATTTACTTACTATTAATTCTGTTCGCAGGCATTCGTTCACGTGTCAACATCGTACGCTAATACAAACAGGGATCCGATAGAAGAAGTGCTATATCCACCATTAGCCGACTGGAGGGAAACAATCGCTATTTGTGATACTGCTGATGACCATACGTTAAAAGTTTTAACTCCCAAGTGAGATCTTAATTATAATGCTATCTGTTTTCTAACAATGATATAACAGCAATTATATTAAGGGTTGCGCCATCTACCGTCAAATTATAGTTTTAATAATTGCCCAATAGATGGCAGCACAATACAGACAGTCTATGTTATTTATTACGTTTAGATAACTTCAGAATAATTATAATTATTTATTAACCTCTAAGTCTTCTTCGAAGAGGTTAATGAGAACACTATGTGGGTCTGTGTGTCTGTCTGTTAGTGACAGGCATAGCTCCGGTACCACTGGACCGATTGACTTGCAATTTGGTGTGCAGACACCTTGGTGTCATCCCTCGGTCGAGTTTGAATATGGGCCTTGGTTGGCAAAAGAACCCCGAGATATAGGAGTCACATATTTTAAATGGGAAAATATTGACTTCTAACTTTGTGTGCAGACACCGTGGGGTCATACCTCGGTCGAGTTTGAATATGATCCCTGTGGATCAAAAGACCCCCGAGATATAGGGGTCACAAGGTCATAAGGTCAGGGAATATCCACCAACCGAGTGATTTGGAAGTCCTAGGGAGAGGCTTATGCCCAGCAGTGGGATATTACAAAAAGCTGATGGAAAAAAAAAGGTCACATGAAGACGAAGAGGTTGAATCCTGGTTTTTTACACCCATCTCGTTATAGTATATAATTATTATATCTAATATCAAATATATTATAACATTTTGTGCGTTGCTAATAATATGATGTCGATAAACATTTAAACTATAAAGTAGTACAAAAATACACAAATGTTACAGCAATATTTCGATAGATGGCATTTGAATAAATTACTATAACGAGAGTTTTAATATGTAAATATATTAATTATTTTATGCATTTTAATAACTAGAACTTGTTTTTTTAGGTTTTTAGGGGAGCTTCCCAACACCTATACCTTCACCAAACAACTGGCTGAGCACGTGGTCTGCGAATATCGGGGCAAGCTGCCTATTTCCATAGTTAGACCGTCTATTGGTTAGTAAGAAAGTCTAAAATAAAGACGCTGTAACTTAAATAAGTTACAGCGTCTTTATTTAAAATGCTTGACTAATAATATCTTGAAAATCTAGAAATAAAATCATATTTATTTTATTATTTAATATTTTATAGTAATAGCCAGCGTGGAAGAACCTTTTCCTGGCTGGATAGAGAACTTCAACGGTCCAGTCGGCATTTTCGTAGCTTGTGGTAAAGGTGAGAAAATAGAAATTTTAACGTAAAAATTAAAATCTTTGTAGACTTAGACGTCGGACGTTACGGTAAACATTTTGATATCTTGGCAATTATCGTAGAATGGTTCCGTCAGTAGGAAGTAGTACCTAAATTTATTTATAGATGTCGCTATTAATCTAAAAATATTACTGCAATGTACCTACGTTATTAAAATATCTGTAAAATAACAATGAGGGTATGTATCGGTAATAATAATATCTCATTTAATAATATACCTAGCAATATTTTAATAAATGACTTATTATGCTTTAAAAATGATATAGGTACCTATTTTTATTGAATATAAAAATAATATTTTATCGTTTTCTTACATGCTATTTATTAAATCAGTAGTCTAGTCAGAACTCCTTATAAGTAAATACTACCTGTGTTAAGAGACCCCGCTATAACAAAAACAATAAAAACTTTATAATGTTTTTATGTTTAAAGTTAATCGAATAGTAATGAAAAATATAAATAATTAGAAGTTACAAAAAATTCACAATCGTTTTCAATAATTAAATCTCTAATATAATTATTTTAATGTAAAAGCTATAAACATATTTTGCTTATGAAATATGTAAATGTACTAACAGAATAACTATTTTATTAATATTAAATAAGTCTTCGGTAGTATAGTGGTCAGTATCCCCGCCTGTCACGCGGGAGACCGGGGTTCGATTCCCCGCCGGAGAGAACCTTTTTGCAATTATTTTCTTTTATTTATTACATTTTATATTATTTACAATATTTCTACACATACTACTAAACAAAAAAAATAAATACTACATTCTATCCAATTCATTAATCCGCCTATTTTTAGAAATATGACCATTTTGTTTTACGTATGGACCTTCAAAGAATTCTTTTAATTATATTTTTACATACGAGTAGTTGTCTAGAGCCCAATGTTCAATGTTCCAGTGTAGTTATTTCAAAGTACCCGAACATAATTTAATCATTGGTGTTTCTATTTACGCAGAATGAGCTCAAAGTATCATGAAGTCTAGCTGTGGTTTGCTTCTTCTTGGGTTTGACTATTTTTATTACTGGATCCCAAGACAACTGCCATCTTAGTCTCCCCGTGACCATGGCTGCTGAAAAGCAACCAAAACGTCGGGGAAAGTGTAAAAATAAATTAAATCTAAATAGTTTTAATAATAATTTAATTAGCTTAAAAATTAGTATAGTTTAATAGTAGTAGTAGTGTAACAATTTTCAAAATTTTGTAATAAAGTGTCAAATAAACAACGCGATAAAATCCGTATATAGCAGTTTAATTTTAACCAATAGAATGAGTTATAAGAATGGCGGCTGGCACAATAGTTATAGTGGTCCTCTCGCAACTGCCAATGTTTGTCAGTGCGTGGTGTATGTCAATTGTTGTAAATTCGATCGGTGTTCTTTGTAGGTATATGATGTTTAAATGTTTGTGAAGTCCCCCACGATAGGTACGTGAATTATTCCTAGCACGGGAGTTTCTTTAAAAAAAAAAGAAACATTTTTTTTTTTCAAAGACTTCCCTCTCCCTAGTTGTAATCCCTGTATCGTGGGGGTCTTTGCAACCATTCAAACAATTGACACAAAACACAGACTCGCAACAAGTATTTGTGAATGATACAATTTTTTGTGTGATCTACAAATACTTGCTCCGTTTGGTGTTGGGATTGAACCCACAACACGCGGCGGAAGCGGCGAGGCGACCACTTAAGCCATTACGCCATCCGTGTTCCTTTGTTTGTAAACCAGCGAAAACTTAGGTTTTAAAATAGCCTATACTTATTATCTTACCTTATCTTATGTGGGGGCCAGTCAGTGGAGACCGGTGACATTTCGACCCAGTGGGATCTTTTGTGTCGACACTCTCCCAATAACGACTGCCATAGATGTTCATGGCAGCCGGGACCGACGGCTTAACGTGCTCTTCCAGGCACGGAGCAGGCGATAATTGTCAATCAATACGCACATATTTCGAAAAGACATATAACTTCTAAAAGTCGGAGGTGCGCGACGTGGGTTCGACCGAGACCCTCTGCATTGCAGTCTGTTGGTCTCCCCACTGAGCTATCGCTGCTCAAACCTATAAGCTGAGCCTGTACTTACTCCATTTGGTTAGGTATTTAATTAAAGGTAAAGTTGATGTGTATTTTTATCTTTTTATCTAAAACTCAACTTAAAAATAAAATGCTGCTAAAGATCAATGTAAATACAACAATAACGATTACTAAATCAATTAAACCGTTAGTTTAAGCAGTAGTTTATTTGCTTAATATGTGTTTGTGTAAAAAGTCACATCAAAATTGTTTGCCTTTAGTTAAATACGTAACCAAATGGAGTATAGTACGTGGCTCATAAAGGGCGTTGGCCTACTTCCCCAATCGAACTGGTAGTCATAATATGCTTAACAACTGGTTTATTTTTTGCTCTAGGCATAATGAGGAGCATTCACACGAAGCCTGATATTGTTTGTGACTTCATACCAGTAGACACTTGTGCCAAAAATATCGCAGCTGCTGCGTGGATCAGAGGAACCAAGAAGTATGTACCATTTAAATAAAACAACTTTATAATACGAATTTTATCGCGCTGAAAGTTTTCCCGTGAACATGGCTGCTGAAAAGCAAATGGTACCCTATGTTTTTTTTGTACCTCCAACAACCGAGCCGATCATTATGAAATGTCTTTCATAATGATCGGCCGAGTACCTACTTAAGACTGCGCCGAGCGAAATGTGCCAAAACAGGCGGTCACAGTTAAGTGAATAAAATCAACACTTTTTGTTTAATACAAATATAAAATATACATTCACCATAACAAGGAATGTATTTACAATTACTCCGTGTAAAAAACTTAAAATAATTAATATTTTCGCCGACAAAATTACGTAAAAATTCAAAAACGTAAGCTCGTGTTACGTGATTTTTAGATTATAATAGTAGAAATCTATTCTATTTTACAGCTTAAATGAAACATAAATAGTTATATTACAATTTATTCGTCCCAAATATTTAAGTTATTGGTTGACAATAAAGATACATATTTATCAAAAAAGCACTTCAAATCCACCATACAATTCTACTATGGTGGCCGCGCGCTGATTTGAATATGCGCCGTACGAGCTCTGTCATTATCTGTCTTACGCTCGGCGCAGTCTTAACACGTGCAATACGCTTTCACAAACTAACTCTCATTCGCATTCATAATATTAGTTAAAATCACTAAATATCCTAAGTTATAGTATATATTTTCGAACGGTGGATAAATATTTGTCATAATTTTAAACGAGAGAGCGAAACTAAGTCTCCGAAGTGTGTATCTGCTCATTTTGCTTTCCGTAAACACGGCTACACATTAAGTTAGACACCCTATATACGCATAACTACACTACATACAAAATAGATGATTGTCGGTAAGGGACACTGCATAGTGGTGTCGACGTAATGGTAAGGATAGAGCGTAACAAAAATATATCGCACTCTCTCGCACGATTCGCAGCGTTCAACTTCTAATAGTTCAAAGTCTAAACAGTCTAGGTTAATGTGTCGCTCGACTACATTTTGTCTGCGGCCTCGCTCGCGTAAATTGAGGTTAGGTAAGGTTATGTTACTAACAGTACTTTTTCTGGATAAAAGGTACCCTATGTCCTTTTCTCTTACCCTGACGTGTAGCTACGCGAAATTTGAGATGATGATCGGTCTAGTAGTTAAGATTTAAAATTAAAAGCGTAATATTGTCTTTTTAAACTACTATATACTTACGGATTTTATCGCGTTGTTTATTTGACACTTTTTTACATAATTTAGAAACTACTAACTACTATTAAACTTTACTAATTTTTAAGCTAATTCAAAACTATTAAAACTATTTATATTCAAGTTTATATTTTCTCAGACGTTTCGGTTGCTTTAAAAGCGTAACTAAGGCACACAGAAACAATCTCATATTCTCATTTACCTAAACCTAATATTAGTTAGGATTTTCTTTAACTTAGTCATATAATAATCACGAAAGTAGAAAAATTAATACCTAAAAGACTAGATTATAAGAAAAAAGAATTATGTTTAGACTTTGTAGATCCCTAACATAATATACCTATTTCGTTTTTTCAAGGTATAAACAAGTCTTTTAAAATATAGTAAAATTGCAGGATTGAATATAATAAACTAAAGATAGGTACTAAAATAGTAGTAGATACCATATATTTTAGAAGGGCAAGCCGGGGTTTTGAGCTTATACTTATGTATATTGTTAAATAATAATAGCTTATGTATATTGTTACGTGTTGGGTTCGACGGATAAGAATGTAAACAATATTACCGACTAAATGACGTTTTATTCTAGCACACAATTAAATTTAAAACACAACAAACACTATATTACACTTTTCAATACAACTGCTTCAGACTCCGTAGTATTTCCGCGTCCGTTCGCTTCGATGAACACTTATTTATTTATTTATTTATTTATTAAGATTCACCAACAGTTACTACAATATCACATACACATAAGACAAACATTTTGAGTCTAACCAATTGCATAACTAATTACAGGTGAATTCAGCATGCATTACATTTTAAACATTACATAAATAATATGACATAAGAAACAAAGATAAATATTGAAAGTGACGAAATATCAATATTAAAGTTAAGTTTAACAATTAAATTATATCAAAATCCAGGAAATTTTAACAATCAAATAGAAATATAAAATTAATAATGTAAATATATTGTAAATGTTATATTACTAATAAATCAAATAAAATTAGGTATAGCAAATAAAAATAAAAAATAAAAATATAAAAATATAAAATCTATTACAATTAGAACGAATAATAAAGTGAGTAATTAAAGTTTGTCAATATTCACACGGAAACACTTGACCGCTTACGATTGTAAACTGACTTGGCGGTGAGCGTGCGCTCTGTTTATACGCGGGTAGTGTTTCTAGAGTTTTCTAGTAACGCCATACCCGGTATGTAAACAGTAAGAAGATTCGAGAATGTGCCAGCGTTCTCTGTACACTTCGCGTATCCATACTATGTAGTTCCGCAAGATGTCAATAGATGGCGGTGTAATAAATCATTAGACGGAACTGCCGAGTCCTTCCCACAATGCCGAGAGATGGCACTGTGCGTAACAATATATATACGTATGTACCAGCTATTTAGAAGTAAATCTATGTATACTAATTATGGTCGCCTAGTGGCTGTAATTCGACCGCAATTCATGTTTTAAAATCTAGCTACCTGCACTCCTATACCAAATCTCATATGCTTAAAATGTAGTAAGTACTAAGTTTTAGTTTCACGTATGTTTATAGGACATATACTATCATATCCATAAGGAACGGTGTACCAAAAGCATGTGTAATATAACTTTATAATATTTGAAACACGATTTGATGAAAAAGCAATTTGTTATCCATCCGCCGGTCACCACCTTATGGTAAGCAGTTGCTTTCTACTATCGGGTTAGCGTGACGTGACGTACCGTACCGTGGTATTAAAGATTTTATTAAAACTGTTTATATTCGGTCGTCAACATTTAATAAAATAATCACAGATATATGATGTATAAAAATATTTTTATGATTTATTAGATGTGTTATATAAAAAAAATACTATTATTATATCACAAAAGCGTTGGGTTTCGAGTGTACGAAACGGAGCGCTGAGGAAAAAAAACTTGGATACTTTTTCACAAAACTTAAATTGTCTTAAATAGTTATTTTTCTTATTCTATCCTAATAAACGACTAAAAATAAACCAAAACTCATATTGGAACTTTTTGTCTAGGATAGGTTTGTGTATTGATGTGTAGGTTTGTGAGAAAATCGGCGTTTTTAATACGACGATAAAATTTTGAATCGCTTTTGCCGTGAAACTATAAGAGATAGCAAATAAATTATAAAAGATAAAGATGGTTATTTCTCACTATTTTGCATTTTGTATTTTGGGTATTCTATCTTTACGAAAGACACAAAATTTACCAAATTTTCGTAACACTGAAGCAAATTAATATTTTCGTCTTTTTTAAGGTCACTAACACTAAAATTGAGGTCAAGGTCACTGGACCTGAGGTCAATGTCACCGACCGCTATCACTGACCTTGGGTGTGCCCCACCCTACTACTCCCACTTCCCACCGGGTAGTTAGGACCCGCTCGATTAGGCGATATTTTTTGTTGAAATTTTTTTTTCTTGATGCAAATATTTTAGTTGTCTTTTGAGCACGACTAGACGACATGAATTCTATTAAAAGCTACCCTACACTAGTTAATATATACATATGTTTTCTAGGCTTGAGGCTACAGATGACATCCCCATCTACAACTGCTGTTCCGGCAAGCTGCACACGATTCTGATGAGCGATCTAGTGGACATGTCGAAGCATGTCGCTACTAGAGTCCCCCTAGACGGGATGCTTTGGAACATTGGCGGGAAAATCACTACTAATGAAAAATTACATTATGTTAAGGTAATCAAATTTTTATCAAAGTCAAAAACCATTGTTCATTTAGGTCACGATAACATTTATGAAGACATTCAGGAAAGTTCTAATTTTTTAGTAAGTTTAGTTGTGAAGGAAAATACCGTGAAAATACCTGCATGTCTGAGAGTTCCCCATAATGTTTGCAAAGACATGTAAAGTCTGCTGATCCGCATTGGACCAATGTGGTGGACTATGGCCTAACCCTTCTCAAACTGAGAAGAGGCCCGTGCCTAGCAGTGAGACAGCTTAATACAGGATATTATTATATTCGTTGTAAGACTGAATATTGTTTTGGTGACTACATGAAGCCTATTTTTGTCAGAGAGAGATTCATACGAAATCTCTTGAAAATTATTAAACCACATTAGATAACGATTCTATTGTCATTTACTAGATATGCCTTCGTGATGTTTAGATATGCTCATGACGAGCCTCGTCTGCCCCGGGTATCTAATCTATGACCCCATGCACTGTCGAAGCATAATTATCGATTGTCTTAATTCTGATAATTTTTTGCATGTGTTTCAGGTAATGTTTCAACATTTGTTACCCGCAATTTTAGTGGACACAGTGCTTTGGTTACTAGGTAAAAAACCTATGTAAGTACCGTCTTTTTATTGCTATTGTATTATACACCCACAAATATAGAGCATGTTTCATAATTGTCTTATTTGGTAAGCAAAGAAATTCATTAAAAACATTTAGTTATTGATTTTAGATTATATTCGTCGTCTTATGAATTGGGATGACAAAAAGAAAAGACGTATTGCCTATCTTTTTCTTTTTAATAGTTGTTCCGAGTCTGGGTGTTCTTTGTGTCTGTTGTTTAAATGTTTGTTAATCAAGTACTTACAATTTTGTACAAAGAACATCCAGACTTGGAACAACTATTTGTTAATCAAATACATTTCCGCGCGATGAAAATCCAGACTCGGCACAACTGTTTGTGTGTGCACAATTGCATTTTTAAACTGAATTAACTATCTGTAAATGAAGTACATTTTTGTACAAAGAACATTCAAACTTAAAACAATAATTTGAAATCAAATTCTCTCTTATACCTAACCTAACTCACGACACTCGCATTCAAACAGCTGACGAAATAGTCCTACTCATCCTATCTCTTTTCTAACACAATTACGCTTCTAAGGGTATCAATTTGAACTCTATTACAGGCTTACTAAGGTCCAACGTCGTATCTACATCGCGAACTTGGCATTACGATACTACACGACTCAGCAGTGGACTTTCGACAACCAGAACTTCGTAGCTCTTCGATCTTCTCTTAAAGGAAGAGATAAAAAGACTTTCTTTCCTGTCGTAGAAGGAATTGATGTTATTGATTACTTCACTAAATGCTGTTATGGCGGTAGAAAGTTTCTTTTAAAAGAGAAAGATGAAGATTTGCCGTCAGCCAGGGCTCACTGCAGACGGTAAGTGATCATCTATCTATAAAATCAGCTCCGTTTTAAACTACACACTGGGCCACTTCTCAGTGTGAGAAGTGTTAGGCCATGGAAGACTATATATTGTGCCCAGGGCGGGTTAGCAGACTTCACATATCTTCGAGTTCGAGAACAATATGGAGAACTCTCAAACATGCAGGTTTCCTCACGAAGTTTTCCGTCATTTAATACACACATAACTTCGGAAACTTAGAGATGCGCCTCTCGGGATCGAAGTCGAGATGAGGTGTCGATGTAAGGTTTCCAGCCTTCTTTGGCTAATAATGTAGCTATATATCAATATATACAGCTACATAATTAGCCAAAGAAGGCTGGAAAAAGAAATAAGTAAGTTATGGAAGCTCTAGTGGCCGCGCCAAAATAGGTATCCAGTTATATGTCCTTTTTTTTCAACTGGTTCGTAGTAGACACGACGTATGTCAAGCCAGATATATAGCGTGCAAATACATTTTAATTGATGTAAAGTGAACATTTTGTATGTACATAACTATGAAAACTCAGGGGACCCGTTTTGGGATTGACCTGGAGACAACTGTGTGGCAGTCTAACGGTTGCCCATTAGGCTATATTGATACTATATTATATTAATATTAGTTTATTTTTGTTGCAGGATGACGATTGTTGACAAAGTGGCACAGATACTCTTCTATGGAATAATATTTTACTTGTTATATACCAAAATGAAGGCGTGGTATGGCCACCTGTTTTAAATAGAAGTTATAATTACAATTATAAGTTTTAAGTGTAAATTATATAGTACTAGCTTATGCGCGCGGCTCCGCCCGCGTAGTATCTGAATCAATAAAAAGTTGGCTATGTCCTTCCCCAGGTTTTAAACTATATCTGTACCAAATTTCATCTAAATCGGTTGAGTGGTTTAGCCGTGAAAATGTAACAGACAGACAGAGTTACTTTCAAATTTATAATAATATTAGTAAGGATTTATGAATCTTAATTATTGTATTAATATTGTATTTGTATATCCATTAAAAAATATAATTAATTGTTTTGGTAGTTGATTGTTTTTATTTCATTTATATCTTGATTAGATAGGTATATTTCTATAAAGGAAAATACTTCCTTGAAGAACCTTCTCAATGTTAATAATAAATTTTATTTAAGTATATTGCCTATATTAAAAATATATATATATATAAATATCGAAGAAAAAGTTTTGTGTTATATGACACAAGCATTTTACTGGATTAGTAAGTCCAGTAAAATTACTTGTGTTATAGACACAAATAAAAATTAAAAGCCGACTTCACTACATAAGCTATAAAATACTTTCTTTAAAGAAATTATTTTAAATAGTTTTTATAGGATGGAGGAGAAAAGAAAAGAAACACATATTTATTTTGCTTTTATTTATTTCAAATAACTCACAATATTTACAAAATTATCGACCAAGTACCAAATGAAAAGAATACTTTTGTTCCTTATAATTATTGAAAATAATGATTTATTACATAACATAGTTATTAAAATATAAAAATTAACCTACCTACATTACATTCTTTGTTGGATAACAATTAAAAAATCAATACAAAATAATTTATTATTCGTAGAAATACAATTAAATATATTATTATAAATTCGTTATTTAGCAAGAAACAACTTAATAACAAAATAAATTCGATTCATTATAATTATTATAATATCACAACTTAGTTGATAACCGTGGCCTGGACACTGTAAGGTCGTTTAATAAAATCCCATATTAATATTGCCACCACATAATCTAAGAACTTAGATGGTTAAGGCCGCAGTGATAGGCCAGGCTTATTAAGGCCAACTTTAGGCAAAGATGTTCCATCACTTGTGTACTACAACAAAAAATATTGATGCAAACGGTGGAATGCAATAGAAGAATCAGGATTATAAAAACGGCGTCCATTTTTTATTCACTTATCTTATTTAGTAAACAAAAATGGCGTACGGGTAGCTATAGAGACTTATCTCTACATATTGGAATTTTTCTATTATATTATAGATATGATAGAAAAAAAATTCACAGAACTGAATAATTTTATATTTATTTATTTGTTTAGTAATATAGTTATGTGGCATTACTAAATTATAAAAGCTGTACATTTATAAATAATTTAAATAATTATACCTTTTGCCTGGACAGCCATAGTATCTTTGTATCAATATTCTGTAGTACTGATGGAACAGACTTTAATAACTTAATGTACATATCTTATGTTTACTTTACTTTATCTGTCTATAGATGCAGGTAGATGTGGTTATGGAATGTTATTGAGCAATACGTTCTTATAATTAATAGTCTCGATAAGGCCTCATAAGAGGTCTTATTAAGACCAGGCCTCATCTAAAATAAGGTCACTTATAGGTAAGATTCCAAAGGATTTATTTACTAGATGAGGCTTCAAAATACATATAGGTTGGTAATTAGGCTAGGTATGTAAATTATAATTAATATTATTTTCTGGCCGATTTCTTTTAAATAAATACTAAAATTGAAATTATTACTTTTGAGGAAAACGAAATGCTGAATTATATTTCAATTTTGAAAACGTTCACTGGCTTTAAGTCACAGAAAAATATAAGAAATCTCCAGAAGCGCTTCTGTTTTAAAAAGCGAAGCAAATGAAATAGTACAAATTTAAATGTACTCGAAGAATCCATTTAACAACTGGCCAGTAATATTTATTTCATATGCTTCAATAGTATCTATCGAAGCAAATAACGGATACGTAAAGGTTTTATTTAATATGCTACGTGTATCAGAGAGGTGTGGTGATATTTATAGGTCGTGATATAATAATTATAACACTCTAAAATACTTAAATATAACCACATTTCTCTCATACATATTTAAATACAATATTAAAATTACTAACAATCCAAATAAAAATTAACTTATAACAATTTATAGAAATGCAAAGATTCATCTAATCCGTGTAAGGCAAGATAAAATAATGATTTTCAAAGAAAATATAAACCCCGCTTCTAGCTCGGATCAAATAGAAAAGAAATTCAATAATAACAAGCCATGCTTCTTGCAGAAGCATAAACAATCCGAAGCGAAGCGGAGGAAACCATACTTCGTAACATACAAATAATATCAGTCATTTTGATGGCAAGAAATATTAGATTATAGGGTGATTTGACCTTTAAAAGCAGTCATCAGGTATCCTTTCATGACTTTGCTTAACAGTGACGAAAGGAACCCTCGATTTACTCACATATGCACATGGACCACTACTACACTACGTAATAGACATTTAGGGTCATATACCACCTTACCTGGCTGACAAATATTCTTCTTCAAGATCATAGCTATATACGTAATATTTGTGAAGATGTTTTATTTATCCATCATACAAAAGCATTTGAACAGGTATGTATGAATCTTGGAACAAAAATATGCCATGTCGAGTGGTATAGATACGACAGAAGACAAAGTTCCGTTCAAAATTGACAAGCCATTTTGGATTTTTCTCTATTTGTTAGAACCTTATCTGCTTCGATCTTGTGCTTGTTGGAATATAACTGAATCCAAAATCTTAGTAAAGCTAGCTGTGTTTTTGTGCTTATATAAAAGTACTGTGTACGGTAGCTTCAAATTTGTTATAAGATTTCTAATGGTGGCTATAAGACCCATTTTGCTGTCTTTTCTTTAACATATGAATGCCTTGAGTGGTCAATGTACATTGAACTAGTCTTTAACCTGTATACATAGAAATAATAAGTACTTATGTACAACCGTAAGTGCTTATTGAGTCCATGCTTATACATATATGACTGATTGACAGACTTTTATGTATGTCAATTGTCATGACATTTGACAGAGCTTGAGAATTTTCTATACGTAAAAGTCTGTCAACTATTCAATAATATTATATTATTCAAAGATTTAAATCATAGATGCGCTCTACTACTTTTTATATATGGTCTTAAGTTATCATCTGACACTCAATGTCAACATGACATCTGAATTATAAATGTAGTATAATCACGCTCAGTAATATTGAAAATTGTACACTATCGTTCGTATGTACAACAAATTTTACGTACGATCTAGGTACGGCGAGGGCCTACCTATGATTTAAACATTTTATACTATCACCATCACAAGCGAATATTGCTATGCAATATTGCTAGCTTTACATCCACGAGTATTTTACGGCAAGGTTGTTTTACCAATTATGGACAGACATCCTTCAATAAGTTTATTGGGATCAGCATCAACAACATTAGTGTGTGTATAACACTTTTAAAATATCATTCTACGATTCCGTCCGATTTACAGCTTCAAGACTTTTTAACTTCTCAGTCCTGTCTGTTTCGTACAATTGGCTGGACACTAGATCCGATCCATCATCTAAAACTTCAAGATATCTGCATTCATCATCACTGTCACTCTGTTTGACGGCTGCATAACCTTTTTCATTCTCTTTTACGTCTTTCTTATCGAACACATGTTTAACATGGTTAAGTTCGTCAACCATTTTGTCTTTGACACTGCCTACTGTATCATACATTTTATCACTGAGCTTAGAGCTCAGATCTTTAAGTTTTTCACTGTGTGTTTTTAGAAAAAATTGGTTGTTTTCTACGTCTGTATCTGTGTCGCTAAGAGGGATCTCACAGGGTGCATAAACACCATCTTTTTCCTTCCAATGGTCGAAGTCGCGAGGTTTTCTGAACATGACTTTGAATGTTAGAATGTAGACGGTGGTAAGGATGAATATGGTTCCTGTGACGAAGAGTGCATACATAGCGCCTTGTTCTGCTAGTGGGAGGATGTTCAGGTAAAGTCCGAAGCGTTGCTGCAGTGATGGTGGTAGTGTGTACATTTTCTGTGAAAGAAGAGAAGTTTTGTTAGGGAATATATATCTAGAGTGGCAGAGCACGCCGTGGTCAATTATTTGGTAGAAATGAGCTAGCTTGTCTGGTAAAATACTAACCGAATGAAAAAAAGGAAATCAACGTAAGAGAATTTACACTATTGCTGCATTATGCTCTGTAAGTAAGAGTTCAGGATTTAACATATTTTTCCTTCCTCTAGCTAAGCTAGAATCATTGTATTAGGAGTGGGTCCATGTCGGTAGTGTCGAGCAAGTCCAATGCCTTATCGGTTAGGCTTATGCGATGCCTCTTCCATTCATGTTAATTTTGTTCATACTTGCTTATGCTACCAATTCTTTACATATTTCTATCACACAATTCTCAGCCGTAGTTCAAATAGCGCTCTAGTATAACTATTGTGACGTAAATATAATACTGGATACGTAGCAAAATTTTGTGACCAATCTTGAGGATCCAGGTTAAGTCATTTACTACGTAGATAATTCTGTATAGCAGCACAAAATCTGGATACGTGGTCGATAGGCGATACGTTAGTCTTCTATTCCGTAGAGCAGCATCTCTGCTTACATTTCCAGGGCTACTTGGGAGTTTGTACATGTATATACTTACGATATCAAACCACAGCAGCGGCAGGTATATATTGGAGAACCCATCGACATTGTTGATTGAGGATATATCACCCAGCGCCATGTTGATTTGGAATTTGGAGCTCACTTCCAGTGGAAGACCTGCTTCGGGTTCGATCCAGAAACTGTAACAAAGACAATGTTGTTTTAAACGAGATTGCTATTTAAGTGTAAACTGTTAATTGTTGAAATGCCAGATATAATTGACAACTGTCTAGCCGCTGGTGTGTGGCTGCCACTCAAATGGTTAATTTAATAACTAAACCGTTAAATTTTTACCTCACCGTGACTCGATCGAAAAGTGATCTTACATTTTACATTTTCAATATGGGTAAGCGTGATAGTACTCATAGATAAGACACTATAATATACTGATAGTAATATATTTACAATTCAGATGACATATTGCCATTGTGTGCCAGATGCCAACTGAACGTCTTGAAAGGTGACCATATTGATGACGTATCTATAATTTAAATCTTTATTATTTTACGAACAAACAACATATTTAAACAACAGTCACAAAGAACACTCAGAATCGGTAAAACTAATTAGATTTAGCGATTTACACAATGAAGACACAATTTTAGGAGTTATATATTGGGGAAACTCCACAAATTGGAAAGCGGCATTGAAGACAGAAAAGAAATGCATAAGGTCTATTTGCAAATTAAAAATGATTGATAGCTGCAAACCTTATATTTTACATTTAAAGCTACTTACGCTACCTAGTATATATATTCTCGAAATTATCTTGTTTGTAAGGAAAAATATAAATCAATTTGAGAAACTTAACAGTCGAAGACACAATATGAAAATACACATCCCCGCTAACAACACTGCACAAATAATCAAAAGCATATTATGTATGGCCTCACGCATTTGTAATCATTAATCACTTACCAAACGAATTGCTAAATATTACGAATTTTATTGGTGTAAAAAAATTACTGCTTGCCAAAACTTACTATTCTGTCAAGGAATATCTAACAGATAAATGTCTATAAAAATATGACTGTGACATTATTTAAACTGTATGACATGTTGGAACTGTTTTTACTTTATAATTTTCTGTTTGATTCTGACATCCTTTGTAATTATTTAATATTTATTCATAAGTTATATAATAAGTGCTGACATGCTTATGTCTAATAATGTTTAAAATTAAATACCTTTTAATGTTAAAAATGGAATATTGCATGCTTAAAAGCTGAGTATGGTGATACCCTGTATTAATTTAAGATCCACTTAACCCATATTTCGCAAATAAATTATTTGATTTGATTAGATTTTTTTATTTTGTGTAGGGATTGAACGTACAACACTTGGCGTAGTAGCCGTAGCGAGGCTACTACAACCACTCAGCACTCGGTGCAGTCAACTGAACCATTACTCGTTCACCGTTCTTAACTACACTTCCATTTAATATCCAGTCATTCTATCTCAAAGCCATCTAGAACATTCTAGAAATAATTCTTTGTATACTTACGCAGTCTCATGTTGCTCTTGGTTAGGTGTCAGACCATCGATCTTCTCGAAAACTTGTTCGTCCGCCTTCCAGAAGTGAGGGTATGAGAGAGCGATGGGGAATCCGTAGTAACAGTCAGTGACGTCGATGAAACCGGCTGGGAGGCATTTACCTGTAGAACAAAATGTTCATGAGAATTTGGTTCTATCTTTGGCATATAAATAATTATTGTTAGTACCGCACTAGGAACATTTCTGTGTCCGGGGGTCTTTACAAACATTGACACAAGGGCCAGAAAGAACAACCAGACTCAGAACTATTATTAGTGGATATCAAAATTTTTTGCATCGTGTGGGTATCGAGCCCGCAACACTCGGCGCAGTGGCATTCACGGGGCGACTACTAAACCACTACGCCATCTGTGCTGTCAATATAAGTATAATCTGTACGTACCTTTTCTACAGAAGCACTCATTGTCCTTGATGTACTTTCCGTTGTCCAACATGTTTTCAGGGAACGTGTACTTGTATCCTTTCAGACCACTCTTCACACCTTCCTCTACGGGTATCTGGTGGATAAGAAATATTATGTTTACTCTGCAATGATGAGCTTATGGCTTAGTACTAGTAGACTGCGTCCTGCATATGTCTTCGGGGTTTAAAGAACCTTGGAACAACGATAAAAAGGAAGCTTTTTCTATTTCCGGATGATATTTTTAAATAGCATCCGGAGCATTAGCATTCCATAGCATTAAGGAGCTATCCTCTAAATTCTAAAAGATTGAAGACAAATAACCTTGTGCTGTGTTACTTCTGTGAGTAGAGCTACCAGGCTCCTTAATAGGCAAAGTCCTGTTAGCTAAGGACAAATCTCCATGCTTTGTTTGGCACGACAGTAAATTTTTTTTTCATAGGAATTTTAATGTTGTATTGGAAGTTATTATAAAAGATTGCAATAGAGAGGTCTCAAACCGTCTAAAACATTCTAGCAAGGCATGTCTGATAGTGACATTAAACCATGAGGCAGACCTAACGCTCATTTGTCGACTAAACCTCATAAAATGTCAGATTGGCCAAAACAATCTGTGCAATCTTTTTTAGAATACTGGATACACTATCAAATGGCCACTTCAATTATCACAATACAAAAATAGATCTACTCACCAAAGGAGCGGCTCTGCACAAGCTTTTCCTATAGAAAAGTATGCTCTCGTTCTTGGTGACGCCACCTCTGAACTTGGTACCATCAGAAGCGTACTGAACGTTGGAGCAGTGTTTTCCATCCCACTGAGGCAGGTCAGTAGAGCCCCTGTATGTGTCTATAAGGCCGGAGTTTCGGACGTCATCGCTCCCGGTGAACACAGTTTCGTAGTCTCCATCGAAGTCGTACATCTAAAATGATCGCATGTTATTAAAGTACTTTTCATATGTCTTCAGGACAGAAGCTTGAGAGTTCTACGCTAAAGAACTTGGATCCAAATAAACTTCTCTTATTACAATGAATAGGGTTTCAGAGCTTTAAAAGATGGTATGCTGTTTTTCGAAGACCGGTACTGATGTTCGTAACAGTGGAAACTGACGATATTTCTTACACGGTAGGCGAATGCCTTAAGCGTCTAGACTAAACTAGAATTTCTTTATACAGAAACCCATTATATAGTTAACCCGACTTGAGGTCCAATGCCCAGGTGACTGTAACGGAATTTAGAATAATATTACATTAAGGAGACAGTTACCATAACATGCAAAATTTATATCAGTTTTCAACAACTATTATATTTACAAATTTTAAGGCTTATTTCAAATGCCTGATATTATATCAAAAGCAACTATTCTGTAGGTTGTAACTTTTTCGGTAATTGTTATTTTATAATCCTACTAGCTGTCCCGATACACGTTGCCCTGTACACACGAAAAAAACCCAACTCTAAACCATTCTCGAATCCACTTGAACACACACAAAAAATTTCATTAAAATCGGTGCAGCCGTTTAGGAGCAGTTTAGTTTAATTACAAACACACGCACAGAAGATTTATATATAAAGACAATCATGCAAGATGGCATCCTAGAGGACAGATCGCTGATCTGCCATTTTGAGAATTCGATCCTGTGAATCAATGATCACTCACTTTAATTGTAGATCTGTAAGTAGTTCATTATGTTTTCAAACATTGAATTGGAAAATTGACGAACTGTATTATTCAGCGTAGTCGACTATACCTAAACTTTTTTATTTTAAATTGAGTCTACGAGTGGAACAATCTTGGCGAATACAAACAGTAAAGCTGAAACACTTACACGATCAATAAGTCCCAGCTTGTCGAAGTAGATCCAACCGGGCAGGAAGGTGTTGCCCAGGGTCATCAGCTCTGACTTGTATCCCATCATGAACTCTTTGGCTGTCATCTGAACAAACGGCTTGGTCTTCGTGAAGGAGATGACGTTGTTCAGACCGAAGCGAGTGAAGGGATCTTTTTGGGAAGCCACGTGGGCGATACTCTGGAACAAATATTATTGTTGATGAACTTGTAGCAGTATTAGAGTTTATATCGGAAGAAGGTCGCATCGGATTCCTTAGTCAAGCCTGGAGTTGTCTTATTTATTCTTTTCTAGTGCACGGATGGCGGGGTCGCTTAAGGGCCTCCTACCACAAAACGTAAAAAGTACACGATTTTCAACACGTATCTAGTACCTTAAATGATGTTCTAAAATTCTCAAACAACATTTAAACAATACTTCGATTTATAAACTTTAATTCCATACATTTATATTATTTATATTTTTATTTTTTATGAGATATACAAGCACTATATAAAAATGATTGATTTCACAAAGTTTATGTATAAACTTCCTTATCTGTAGAAGTATGAATATAAAACTCACATTTATATATAGAGAATACATTTATTGTAAATCGTGTGCAATTTTTTTTTATTTACTATTATTTTTCATTTAAAATTTGTCTCTCTCGATTTTTCGGTCGAATCATTCGAGCGGGTCTCTGCGCGGGCGACGGGCGGCATACGGCGCCAGCCTTTGTGACAGACGGGTGTATGCAATTTTTTCCCCAAAACGCTCTCGTATATTTACGTAATTTCATCAATCTTTGAGTGTATGTGATTAACCTAAGATAATAAATAGTTTAGAATTAGTCTAATAGTAGTATAGGACAATTTCTTTATTTTGGATTGTCTGTAAATTATCATAGTACAGCTACATCTCACTACGTGGCAGTAAATTATCGTAAAATATTTAGAAGTGAGTCGCAAACGTTAAACGCTCAAGGTCATTGGCGCATAGGAGGCCCTTAAGTTGTCACCTCGATAGCGCCACTACGCGAAGTGTTGGTGGTTCATATTTCACCCGGGACAAAAATTTGTGAGATTCACAAATAGTTGTTCCGGGTCTGAGTATTAATTTTGTGTCCGTTGCTTAAATTTTTGTTATGTAGGTCGAGCAATGTCTTAAAGATGTCTTACGAAAAAGAAATATTGATATTATAAAGAGGAAAGCATTGTTTGATTGTAATTGATAAACTCTGAAACTGCTTGATTTCACCGTTTGAAAGCTACTTAATCCAGAAGCAACATAGGCTATATAGCATCACGCCATAAGCCACGGCAGTTGAGGAGTAATCATAAACTTGGATAAAACCTTGGAGCATTGCTAGTATGACATAAAATGAAAATTATAAAAAGAATATTCGATGTAATGTCCTTAATGTAATGCCATTTAAAATTCCTATTAAATTCCTCTTATCTGCCGCCATCTCAAATGCAATGAAAGAATTTTCTAGAAGCATTCCCTTTTGCTTAGGGTTAAGATAGATTTTACTAAGTATTTACGCAAGCGCAATGCGCCTATCCTTTGTATTAAGCAATGGCATTTGCGCACATTGCGCGCATATATGTACGTCGTCTCAATTTACCTAAGTATGCTGTTTCATATGTCCTTCCGTTAATGCGTCTTGTGAAACTGTTCGAATGGATATACGAGAAAAGAGCATATTGATTACACAAATATACAATATGAACTAATACGTACAGTGAGCTGCAAAATGCATACCTACCTACCTACCTATTTCGAAACTAAAATGGTATAAGCCAGTAATTAACGCCATCTAACGGAAATCGATACAAGAACCGTTAAGTAGTTTATTTATATCGCAATAGATGGCGGTGCAGTACTATAAAATTAAATAAGCAGATTTCTTAATAACTCAATGTTAATAAATTTACTTTAAACAACTTTTTCACTATTCACAACAGTTTATTAAAAAATAACACATTTCAGGGTAAAACAAGAAGCAAAGAATTGCAAATAAATTTATAAATTTATAGTGGGTAGTTTATTTCATACATACTTTCGATAACTCGCTATACTGTTCGTATGCAAACATTATTTTGTCCCTGTGTTCGAGTATCTTTACGGTTGAGATTATAATTCTTATAAATTTCACTTATTTGTTAAAATTAGTACGCGTTGCGTAATATTTATAAAACAACGCCATCTAGTTCATTCATATTAATTCTAATTCGAGTGTTCGCGGGATTTTGGATCTTAAGGTATCCATGGACAGGTGACTGTTCATAATCTGGCGGCCTTGATGGCGTAGTGGTTAGTGTAGCTAATTGCCACGCCTGAGGTCGCGGGTTCGATTCCCGCACAAGTGTGTGACACTAGACAGTGTGCATCATTCTTCAATTTTATTTGCATAATTGAAGATCAATCTACAAATACTTATATAAACGGGAATTGATTATTTTGCTCTCGATTGGAATTGATTCGAAGCTGGATTATTTAAGAACGAATTGACTTGCCTATCATAATTATCTTTTTTATATATTTATAATTTTCGTTATAATTTCTAGATAATATATTTGCTGTCGACTCTATTAAACCAAAGTATGTTACTAGCCCACGTATCTGCCAACCCACACTGGTCTAGTGTGGTGGACTATGGTCTAACACCTTTTCATACTGAGAAAAGCCTACGTCCAGCAGTGGGACAGCTTATACAGGTCCGATATTATTTATTACTAGTGGGTTTACAAGCATCCAATTGTAAAAAACAACAATAACCACGCCTTTCTGTGTCACGCGTTTATTTACACTATGCCATTTATATAATAATTATAAATATTCATTATTTTGTTTAAATAACTTGTAATATTAAAAAAAGGATCGGATTACTTCATTTGAAATTAAAATTTAGTATGACGTCACATATACGGCGCATTTATTCACAATTTATGTTTAGTACATTAAATTGTACTGCATTATCCCCTAAGGGGTATGTATGCATGTATCTTATGTGGGGGCCAGTCAGTGCAGACTGGCAACACTTCGACCCAGTGGGATCATTTGTGTCGACACTCTCCCAATAACGACTGCCACAGATGTTCATGGCAGCCGGGACCGACGATTTAATGTGCTCTCCGAGGCACGGAGCAGGCGATAATTGTCAATCAATACACACATAATTTCGAAAAGTCATATAACTTTCGAAAGTCAGAGGTGCGCGACGTGGGTTCAAACCTGAGACCCTCTGCATTACAGTCTGTTGGTCTCCCCAATGAGCTATCGCTGCTTATTCCCCTAACGGGTAAGCAAGAGGTGTATCACACCTATATTTCGTCAAATATTTATTAATGTATGTCCCACGTAATAGGAGGTCATTATTGCCATATTACCGGGCACAGTTCCAAACTCTGAATTACTACTGAAAATATCTCAATAACACTTAAGTCTACCCGGGAATCGAACCCGAGACCTCATCCATAGCAGTCGCATAAACTGCCGCTGCGCTACCGATGCATAAGGTAAACAACAATTCAAAATTAAATGTTTAACACTTATGATCTAATGCATTTTAAATTAAATGAGAAAAATGAAATATATTTTGTAATTTACATTATAAATAGCTATTTTTGAATTAATCGTTTTTATTTTATATTTAGTTCAGGGTTAATGTTTACAGATAAATAATTTTGTTGACTGGTTTTAAATATTAAAATCAATTACGCAATGTGGAATTCTTACTGAGAACGTCGTTAGTCTGATACATAATAGTTAGTCTGACTATACCGATGGTGTAGTGGTTTAAGTGGGTTTTTTAGTTTTTGTGGGTTCGATTGCCACACTGGACAACAAATTGTGTGATCCATAGATAGTTGTTCCGCTGTCGAGTATGGATATTCTTTGTGTCAGTTGTTTAAATGTGTGGTTTGAATGTGCGGGTTCGCAGACTACACGTATCTTCCAAAACATGGAGAACTTTAAGACATGTAGCTTTCCTTACGATGTTTTCCTTCACCGTTAAAGCTAGAGATAATTAACCTAAATTACCTAATACACACGACTCGATGGCGTAGTGGTTAGTGTAACCGACTGCCACGCCTGAGGTCGCGGGTTCGATTCCCGCACAAGTCAAACATTTGTGTGCATGAACATGGATGTTTGTCTTGGTCTGGGTGTTTCTATGTATAATATGTAAGTATTTACAAAAAAAAAAAAGTATATATGTATGTTTATCCATTGTCTAGTACCCATAGTACAAGCTCTGCTTAGTTTGGGCTAGATGGTGTTGTGTGTATGTGATAGAATATTGAGAATATTATATAATTACAAAAAGTCAAAGACGGAGGTGTGTGCCTTGGAATTGAACTTGAGACCTATGCGAGGCAGTCCAACGGTTTTGCTCTAGGCTATCGCTGCTTACTACTATTTTACAAAGATTATGTAATTTTGATAAAGTATATAAAAAGATTATTGTTTTTTGCGCTTATTATTTGGTAGGTATTATAATTATATTAAGACTGCGCCGAGCGTAAGACAGATGATGACAGAGCTCGTGCGGCGCATATTCTAATCGGCGCGCGGCGCCATAGTAAAATTGTATGGAGGATTTGAAGTGCTTTTTTAATAAATATGTACCTTTATTGTCAACCAATAACTTAAATATTTGAGATGGATAAATTGTTAAATAATTATTTATGTTTCGTTTAAGCTGTAAAATAGGATAGATTTCTACTGTTAGGATCTAAAAATCACGTAACGCGAGCTTACGTTTTTGCATTTTTCGTGCATATTTACGTAATTTTGTAGAAGAAAATATTAATTATTTTAAGTTTTTTACGCGGAGTAATTATAAACACATTCATTGTTATGGTAAATGTATATATTATATTTGTATTAAACAAAAAGTGTTGATTTTATTCACTTAACTGTGAACGCCTGTTTTAGCACATTTCGCTCGGCGCAGTCTTAAGACTTTTTTCTTTTACGTATTTCTTTGCATGTATAAATATGTATGAAAGTGTAGCAATAGTTCGTGAATCAATATTTCCATAATAATAACTATTATGAATGCGAAAATAAACGTGGCTGTTCGTTATGTTTTCACGGCCAAACCCCTGGGCCAATCTTGTGTAGTTTAATTTAGTTCTTAAGGAAAGGCGTGCGGTATTTACAACTCGTACCATATATACTCACATATATAACCGTATACTAGTAATCTAATCAGACTTTATTTAATTAAATTTTACATAATTAATTTTAAAATGAAATAATCTAATAACCTATATTTACAAATGTACTAAAAAAGATAACATAATTACAAAAACACAAATAATTATAATACTAAATATTTACAAAAATGGTTTAGGCATCGTAGAATTCTTCAGCATCGTTGTCAACTGCTAACGTGCCCAGAAGACTGGCAGCATTGCCACGTTGAACGGCAATGCAAATTTTTTGGGCTAAGAAAAGACCAGCCTTCTGATCACGCGAAACGTCGATCAGGCGTTTGGCTGGCGTATATTATAAATGCGAATGTAAGTTTGTTTGTTTGTTACGCTTTCACACCGTAACTACTCGACCGATCATCATGAAATTTCGCATACACGTTGTCAGGGGTACCGAAAAGAACATACGGTACCGTTTCGGTTTCGACGAACCCGTAAAAAAAATTTGCCAAGTCGTGAGTAAAAGCTAGAAACTAATTAATAAATGAAAGCGACAAAAAATATCAGTGATGTTATTACCTTCTTTTCTAAAGAAACCTTTCGCATTAGTGTCATTCGCTGTGTTACAGGATACACAAATACAAATTATTAAATAATTATTTGTGGATGACATAATGATATAGGTCATTTTCCCGCGTGGGATTCGAACCCATTACACTCAAGTCTGGGTGATCTTTATGTCCGTTGTTGGAGTGACTGAAAAACAGCGATTACTGAGAGATTACTGGGAGACCATTGGAGTGCCAGGCAATGATCTTACATTCGACTTCAAGACGTGCATCTCTTTTCTAAGTTATTGTGTATTAAATAGTTAATTATCGCTTGGTTTAACGGTGAAGTCGATCCGTACGAAAACCTGCATGTCTGAGAGTTCTCCATAATGTTCTCGAAAATATGTTAAGTCTGCCAACCTGCACTGGGCCAGCGTGATGGACTATGTACTGTTACTACAAACACCGTTTTCTGTAAAAGGATGATATTTTCCAGAACCATCTAATTACGTACCGTTACCAAGTGACGGGCATTTTTCTGGTTAACTAATTTTTTAAACAACCAATAGATTAGCATACACAAACATACAAATAGATTGAAAACCTGTTATCAACCAAATAATAATGTGTAGATGATTACCTATGCGATATGATATTTGCAATACGTTTCATCATAAATTATATTAGGTATACTAATATTACAACTACCTCGATGGCATATCTTAGTGGTTGCACAATTGATCCTGGGTTTCATTTCCGAGCCAGGGAAAGGTTTATTGTGTATTTAATTATGCTCGCGGCTTCTCTCGTATAGACGTAAGTTAGGTTTGTAACAATACTTTTTTCTGGATGAAAGGTAGGTACTTTATGTCCTCTTCTGCTTCCTTGACAACATGTATCCGAAATTACACGATGATCGGTCGAGTAGTTAAGGCGTGAAAGCGCAACAAATAAACTCACATTCGCATTTATTTATAATATTAGTGAGGATTTTTTTTTAATTTTTACTTATAGCTACGCTTTAACGCTTCTAAGTTTAATAAATATGATCGATAATGTGTAGGTACAGCAAGACTATGAAGATAATTACAGGTGGTAATTATTTACACTGCGGTCAAAAGTTTATCTGTGTGCAGTAATTACTAGTAATAATACAATTGTACATAGATTAGTATGTACTAATTGTACATATCACTATTGTGTACTTAATTACTAGTAATAATACAATTGTACATATATTAGTATATACTAATTGTAAATATCACTATTGTGTACTTAATTGTAATTAAACATAATTTAGCTAAAGTATAGTTGACATTTTAACCTTTTGTTGGTATTGTTAGTCACGGTATACGGTTACAGGGTAGGCAGAGAAGTGGCAATGTAAGATTTCAACAATATTTCGATTAGTTTGATATCTATATTAATATTATAAAGCTGAAGAGTTTGTTTGTTTGTTTGGTTGAACGTGTTAATCTCAGGAACTACAGGTAGAATTAAAAAAATATTTTATTGTTGGATAGCCCATTTATAGAGGAAGGCTATTATAGGCTATATATAATATCACGCTACGACCAATAGGAGCGGAGCAGCAATGAAAAATGTTGCAAAAACAGGGGATTTTCTCTTATGTGAAGCAGACGAAGTTGCGCGGGTCAGCTAGTTTTTTATATACATTATATTGGGCATTTCATAGTCATTTCAATTACTTTATTTACTTTAAGTACTACACGGCAGCGATAGCTCAGTGGGAAAACCAACAGACTGCAATGCAGAGGGTCTCGGGTTCGAACCCATGTCGCGCACCTCTGACTTTCGGAAGTTATATGACTTTTCGAATTTATGTTTGTATTGATTGACAATTATCGCCTACTCCGTGCCTCGAAGAGCACATTAAGCCGTCGGTTCCGGCTGCCATGAACATCTATGTGTGTCAACACAACAAGTGTCAACACAAAAGATCCCACTGGGTCGAAGTGTCGCCGGTCTGCACTGACTGGCCCCCACATAAGATAGTAATTAGTAGCTATTAGTAGTACTAAAAGGAGTCGTAGCCTTAATAGTATACTATTTGTAATGTAGTATGTATTCTAAGATATATTAGGGATTTCTTTGACCCTCATTCTTTGAGTCTCCCCGTGACCATGGCTGCTCGGAGAGCAACATCTATGGCAGTCGTTATTGGGATAGTCAGTACCCTCTAATATCCTGACACTGGTCTAAGTTTAGGGTATCGTTAGCCTTCGGGTTGCGGAGGTCAGGTGGCAGCCGCTCCGTGTAAAAACTGATATCCAGTCAAATCCGGTTAGACTAGAAAAGCCGACCCCCAAGTGACTTGGGAATAATAAAGGCTAGGGAGAAGATAAGACTTTAAATACTACACGGCTTTGCTTGATTAGATTTCAATGAAATAATCATCAATAGAACATGTCGATAATTTATAGCCGAAAGTAAAGTCATAAATCATTTATTTATTTAAGTTACAATGTAAAACTTATGACTGTACCGATGGCGTAGTTGTTTAAGTGGTCGCTTCGCCGCTGCCACTGCGCCGGTTTGATCCAGACATGGGACAAAACTTTGTGAGTTCCACAAATAGTTGTTTCGAGCCTAGGCGTTCTTTGTGTCCCTTGTTTGAATGTATGTAAAGTCAATCGTGATACAGGCATTAATTTTAGTGCGACATTGTCTCTTTTTAAAGACAACAGACAAGAGTAGGTAATACCAACTTACATGTATTTAATCAATATTCCCTTGTGTACTTTCATTCCTTTTTTTACAAAAACCCTCACTTATTCTTTATTTATAATCGAAAGTGGCAAATACCCACTTTCAAGTACCTGTGTAACTTCAAAATTGACGTCAATCCTGTATAAACTTTCTTCTTAGGGCTTGTCCCACCACCTCAAAATAGTAATTTATCTATAAGATAAAAGTCTCGCCATCTCTCTACTTTAACTTAACAAGAGTGAGACAGCATGCGATTTATCTTTCGGATAACATTTACTTGTTAGTTGTGAGACTGGCCATAAATCGTCTGTTATGCTAAACTAACAGCTAAACTGTTAAAATTATCAGTGCTCGATTTTCCCGTTCACAATTATCACGTGTGTTTATTTCATTTTATTCCTATATCTTTCTAATATTAATTCACGGACATTGGTGTAAATTACACATTTACTCTGTTCTTTACATGTATAAAATCATTTCGTCACATTTAGGTAATCAGTTACTGTTTCGTGTCCCAATAGAGTAAATAAAGAAATGCTGTCAGTCTCATTCAATTTTACCGGGACGATCACTCATCTCTATTTATAATGCATAAATTATTACAGCTAACCCTACTCGAAGGTAACTATGTACAACAATTTATGTGTTAGCTATGTACGTCCTAACTCGTCGATGACCTACGGTGATGAAAGTGCGGACGGATCTTACCAGGCATGCGATCTTGTGTTGAAATTCTAGAGAACGTAAGGCCTCGAAATCTTCCAGAGCGTTCGTCAAAGCATAAACTTTAGTGCAGAAACATAAAATAGTTTGTAAACGTGATGAAATACTTTGTTATGAATTAGGATAAGGTTATTATAAAGTGCAATTTAATTTATCGTCTTTATTAGTATAATATTTATTTAATAGTTAATTACCGCTCGCTTTTAACGGTGAAGGAAAATCGAGAGGAAACCTTAATGTCTAACGCCCGGTTCTTCATTCAAGCGATTAATTGTTTACTTATGGACAGTTAAATTAGATACATATTTAACGACCTCAATGGCGTAGTGGTAAGTGTAACTGACTGGTCGCGGTTTCGATTCCCGCACAAGTCAAACATTTGTGTACGTGAACATGGATGTTTGTCTTGGTCTGGGTGTTTGTCATGTATAATATGTATTTACAAAAAGAAAGTATATAAGTATGTTTATCCATTGTCTAGTACCCATAGTACAAGCTCTGCTTAGTTTGGGCTAGACGGGGTTGTGTGTATGTGATTATTATTATTATTATTATTATATTCTATGAAAAATATGTCAAAATATAACTGTCCGTAGGTAAAACGCCTCGTACCTCAGTATGTACCTATACGTTTGAAAGTGATTTTAAGCGTTTTAATGCGATTTGTTTAATTTGATAGCTGATTTAATTGAGTCGATTCTTATCTATCATATATTAGTACACTATTTTGTCCGCAGCTGCGCCCGCATACACGTAGGTTAGGTTAAGTTTGTAACAGTTATTTTTTTCTGGATGAAAGATAATCTGTGTCCTTTTCTGTTCCCCTGACCGTTGTAATTGCGAAATTTTATGATAATCGGTCGAGTAGTTAAAGCGTGACAGCTTAACAAACAAACAAATAAATAAACAAACAAACTCACATTCGCATTTATAATATTAGTAGGATGTAGCTTACTGGATTCTTAATCAAAACATTTATAGTTGTTCGAATGTGTGTCAATCACCCGCGACACAGGATTTATTCGTAATGCAATAGTATATATGCAAGAGAAGACAGTATGAATCTTACTGATCATTAACACATGGAATCCCGTGTAACAGACACTATAGAGAATGTATTGGTCGCGGTATATGTTGTGACCAGGATGGCATTCAATGTGTCAAAGGCTTTTTCTGAATGGTCAACAATCTTAAGATTAAGAGACATTTACCAATAGAGCGATGTTGACTAGATACAAGGTGTCGTTCTCGTGGTTTCCTTCAGACAGTTCCTCGACCCAGGTCAGCGGGTGTACCGGGACGGCAGACAGCGTGTTATTGTCGTTGAACTTCGTGACTATGTGTTCCAGAGATTCCCTGCAAGAAGAATATGATATTAATAAAGAAGATATAGGATATCTAACCGATTTATGTATAACTGCTGAAATTAAACTTTTTACACGGCTTTTAGCGCGTTATTTTTTCTATTTTTTTAAATTACTTATATTAACATAATTTTGAAACTTTATACTACTATAGTTGCCATTGTTACTAGTTATTTCTATTTAAGCTACTCAAACTATAAAACTATTTACATTACATTTTTTTTTAAGCAGCGGTTGCTCAGTGGTGAGACCAACAGACTGCAATGCAGTGGGTCTCGGGTTCAAACCCATGTCGCGCACCTCTGACTTTCGGAAGTTATATGACTTTTCGAAATTATGTGCGTATTAATTGACAATTATCGCCTGCTCCGTGCCTCGGAGAGCACGTTTTACCGTCGGTCCCGGCTGCCATGAACAGCTATGGCAGTCGTTATTGGGAGAGTGTCGACACAAAAGATCCCACTGGGTCGAAGTGTCGCCGGTCTGCACTGACTGGCCCCCACATAAGATATATACATAAAATTTTACACTTTCCCCGACGTTTCGTTTGCTTTTGAGCAATCATGTTCAGACACATTGTATATCATTGCCGTTTACTGGAAAAGATTCGAAACTGTGTCACTCTGACACTGTTACTGAGAATTACTTGACAGAAATCCTTAATAATACTTTGCCTGATCCAGGAGTCGAACCACTGAGGTCGAATACCACTGCTGCGAGCAAACTTTCATAAGAAACTTCACAAAGAAGCAAGGATTACCAAAAGAGAAAATAAAATTTTCTCCCCCCGCTGTCCATTGGCAACGTACTTAGAAGACTGGCGGCGTTGCCATTTGAAAGCTATATTATTCTAGATGGCATAGACTGTTGGCCTATAGTTATCTATCTGGAATATGGCATAATGCTTGCATGACAAAGGTCTATACCCATGGTATAATGTTCGCCCCGACCCGACTTCGCCCAGGTCGAACATATTTGATAAAAATACATACCTATAAACATAGGGTCCAATCTCCTTGACCTTGACCTTCTTGTCAGTGCCTGCCATGTATGCCTCAGCGTTGGTCACGTTGAACAGGTATACCTTGGTATACAGTTCCACCTCTGGTTTTCTCCACATCTCAAAGATCTCACCACCATCAGTCAGGATCGCTTTCTGTAAACAAATTTATATTAATCTTGGCTTTATTTTCAGTTATGGCGTGCAATCTTAATTTAGACTAACTAACTGTGCTGTTTTATAGATACGATGATTAGATAAAAAACTTAATATGTATAAATTTTCTGTAAACCTTTCAAGCTAGCATTTTTATGCAGGCACAATATACATTTTATGGACAATACTGCATATTTTGAACTCACTAACTCTCTTGTAAGTTTTATGAATATGGCCGTGACATTATTGTGCACAAGAGTGTGCGCCAACACAAGAATACTCTCATAATTTGATTGAAGAGGCACGGGCCGTTTTTTAGTCTGAGAAGGGTTAGGCCATAGTCCGCTGGACCAGTGATCCAGCGTGGTGGACAGGTTGGCAGACTTTACATATCTTCGAAAACATTATGGAGAATTCTCAGACATACAGTTTTCCTTTCGATGTTTTCCTTCAGCGTTAATGCGAGCGATAATTAACTGTTTAATACGCGCATAACTTCTAAAAGTCAGATATGCACCTTGGGTTCGGATTTGAGACCTTTGCATGTTAGTGCGACGGACATAAATTTGTGTGATCCACAAATGGCTGTTCCGAGTCTGGGTGTTCTTTGTGTCCGTTGTTTGAATGTTTGTAAAGTCCTCCATAATACAGGATTTATTTCTAGTGCGGGAGTTGTATTTAATAAAACAAAAGATTCGTGGTCTTACTCACCTGTGAGAAAAAGAAGTCGTATGGTTTCGCGAAAAGGATGAAACAACCTGACGCCAATGCGAAGAATCCAAGCATAAGCAAGACGAATAGACCTGAAACAATAACAAATATTATATTAATTTATTTATAATCATCATCTCAGTCGACAGACGTCCACTGCTGGACATAGGCCTCCTCCAAGGTTTTCCACACAGACCGGTCTTGGGCCACCCGCATACAATCGCTTCCCGCGACCCTTACGAGATTGTCGGTCCACCTTGTGGTGGGCCTACCCCTGCTGCGTGTTCCGGTGCGTGGCCGACACTCTAGAACCTTTCTGCCACTACATATAATTAATTTAAGATTTTTAGCTTAACACTACCCGAATTGAGAAGACCATCCGGAACCTCATGATCGGTCGCAAACGGTAAATCTGTCTTACGACACCAACAAGCCTATCATTGTAGTATACTAGATTTTGCCCGCGACTTCGCTCTCGTAAATCTAGGTTACGTTCTTATTATATTAGTTTACTAACTAACTGCTGTGCATGAGGTCTCGGGTTTGAATCCCGGATCGGGTCAACAAAAAGTTGTTAGGATTTATGTTAAGAAATCTCAATAGCAGCCCGGAGTTAGGAACTTGACGGTGTTAGACACCCCCGTGCCACGGAAAGCACGTAAAGCCGATGGTCCTGCACCTGATCTCTCTCCGGTCGTGTTGGATTACCGTCTGATCGGATCATGAGAGTTAGGGAACAGAGAGTGCAGTTATGTTTGCGCACGCACTTATGCACTATAATGTCGTCTGCGCAGATGGCCAGTTTCCGTTAAGACTGGCCGCCGTGGCCGAAATTCGGTCTGGGGGACATTATTATATATTAGTTTAAATTAGTAGGCACTTAGAGGTCTAAATTCGATCATAGTTTGTTATTAGCCTCGGTGACGCAATGGTAATGATACTGCTGTGTATGCGGTTTCGAGTTTGATACCCGGGTCGCGAAGACACTAATAGGCATGGCCTCCTATTACTAGGAACGGGTGACCTAATCAATAATTGTAGAAATTGGGTATATAATATACTTTTGCGTACTTCGTGGATAACGACGTAAGATAAACCATGTATGTATTGTAAATTTTAATTATTTTGAACTATGCCAAATCTCACTCTTGCCGGCCGTGCAGGCAATTTGTTTAAAAAGGGATCACAAAGATTCCTCTTCACATATTAACCTATAGATAGAGGTGTTTAATTTATTGATAGTACTAACATATACCTGGAACTTCCATCGCGTCAAAGTGGCCATAAACCTCGCATTGCAAACTATTACTATACAAAACTCCATTAAAATCGGTCCAGTAGTTTAGTAGAAAATATTACAAATACGAGCTACTAGCTAACATTAGTATTGATTACGATCTTTTCATACGACCACGTTTTTCATTTACATGCTGTATAATAATTATATCTTAGTTGGCATAATAAGTGTTAACCCAGAGCACGTAGAGCAATTACAAGTATCACATTATTTATATTAATTATTACGGAACAATTATGAGTTATGTCACGTCGTGATCCCATCAATTCCAGTACAGCAATTTAGAAGTGTAAGGTCACATGTTAGGTTAAGGTCTTGCTATAGCGAGAGCGAGGATTTCAATAATATTATGATATATTTTACCGAGGGAGAACTTTTTTAAAATAATATGTTATTAAAAAATAACACAAAAAGAATATGATAGTTATTTATGTATAGAACCATGGCAGCGAAGCCTAGCAAAACCAGTTGTCTAGGTATAAGTGCCTAAATTAAAATCAGTGTAAATTATTTTTATAATCTTTTGTTTGCAAATAAATGATTATGGTGGTTACACTTGAATCAATGATATTAAAAGTATATTAATGCCAAATGAACTGTCAATTTTGTCAATTTGATGCCAATAATGTGTATGCTTGGGTCAGCTAATGTTGGAATATTTATATATCTCAAGTTAACAATAGTTCGATTACAAACATTTACATATATTATATTCTCTGCTTCATTTGCAATATAGCATTCTCGCAAAAGGTTTATCCGCTAATATATCGAAGCTATAAATATTAGCTTGTAGAGTAAGACGGTCTTTAAACTATGTTTGTTTTAAGTAGCTGTTATATCACGGTAGATCTATCAGTTTATTTTTAAACATAACGACATTTATTTAAATTAAATACATAACTGTAACATATGTTATTATGTACATAAGTACTTAGAATTTACGATTCTAATATATATATATATATATATATATATATATATATATATATAATATATGTTATATATATTATATATATAATATAATATATATAACATATATTTATGCATATGCATATATTTATTGCATGTAGCAGACACAATAGAAGATGTATTGTTCGCGGTCATTTAGGACCGGCACGGCGTTCAATGTTTAAGGGGGTGGACAGAGGACTTCTACATCCAAATTACACAAGCAAGGTTTTTATATAATAATATCAATCCTGTATATAAGCTGTCCCACTGCTGGGCAAGGGCCTCTCCTCAGTATGAGAAAGGTTTGGCCACAATCCACCACGTTGGCCCAGTGCAGGATGTCAGACTTCACATATCTTCGAGAACATTCACTGCTTTCCAGGATGGTTTCCTTCACCGTTAAAGCGAGCGATAATTAATTATTTAATATGGACATAACTTTGAAAAGTTAGAGGAGCCTTGGAATCGAACTTGAGACCTCAAGGTTTTTAGGACCCACGTAATAGATTGTGACTATTATCGCATATCGAGCCGTGCTAACAATTTTTTTAAGGAAAGTCTTTGCTCGATATTCGGATTCAGAGCCTCACAATGACACAAAATTAAGCCACAGGACTTATGACACAATCAAGTACGTTATATTATGTATTACTAGACTTTGCCCGCGGCTTCGCTCGCGTAAATGTAGGTCATGCGAATTCTCTATCCTTCGGCAACAATACTTTTTCTGGATGAAAGGTACCCTATGTCCTTTTCAGGGGTACACCCTGACGACGTGCATGCGAAATTTCATGATGATCGGTCGAGTAGTTAAGGTGTGAAAGCGTAACAAACAAACTCACATTCGCAATCATAATATAAGTTAGAATTATATAAAGATAATAATATTGATAACACATGTCAATATTTATAACATGTATTTCGTGAAAGTTGTATAATTCAAAGCCTTGGAATTTAAACAGTTGAATAGAAGTTACGATTTGAGGTCAATCTTTGACATATTTTCCTAAAATGTAAATTATACAGATTAATCAAGGTCTGTTTGTGATTCTGTCTATATATAGACCCTAAAGAAGACCTTTAAACAACCTTGTGTTGCGTTACTATGGTGAGCATGATTTTGAGACCTCCTGAGAAAAGCAAAATTGTGTTTGCAGAGGTAATAGTATTTCCTCATTGCGTCTGTTTTGAGAAAGGTCATCGAGGTCTATCCCACTCCATTATCTACTGCCGAAGGGTAACACCAGATCTTGATCAAATATACGGAAACACATTGTGCCTAAGTCATTTCAAATTAAAAATATAAATGCGAATGTGAGTTATGAAATTTCGCATACACGTTGTCAGGGGTATAGGGGTAGCTTTTGTTTAGAAAGAAGTACTGTTTCCAAGGGATATAAATTTATTTACAAAATCGAGGTAAATGCGAGCGAAGCCGCGGGCAAAATCTAGTATCATCCACATTGAATGAAACTAAGGGGGCACTAGGTAACTAAGGTTACAAAAACACACGTGTTGAATTGAAAACCGGCTCTTAATTTAAAGTTGGTTGGAATCTACTTTAGTTGGACGTTCATCTAAAATAGGTGTTATGTTTATGATTTTTTGCTGGGCACGGGCCTCTTCTGAGTGTAAGAAGGGCTAGGTTAGACCAACTGGCGCAGTATGGATTAGCATTATTCAAATTCTTCTTCTTTTCGTCGAGAGTTGTTCAAGCCGCCCGAAGGCCTCTGACATGGCTTAACGAATGCCGTCAATTTGGCAACAACCGGGACCGACTTTTTTTTGCCCTCCGAAGCACGGAGACGCTTAGATGAAATACCACTAAGCGGTCACCCATCTATAGACTGACCGCACCCAACGTTGCTTAACCTCGCTAATCGCTTACCGATCAGTGAGTGCAACTGGCTATGAGCGCCTATTATTCAACTTAAATATATATAAGAAAAAGTTAAAAGAACTACTGCTACAATTATTAAATGATCAAATTGAAAATTAAACAGCCTTGCTACTATTAAATGTATCTCAAAGTTAACTTAATTTCTGAAACTATAATTTTACCTATAAATAATAAGTATATTGTACTTAATCCCAAACTAATATGTAAATGAGTGCAGTGTTCGCCAACAAACTGTTACACACTATGGCGAAATTATGTTAAAATGTAAATGTAGAACATTTGTTATACTTACCTAAATCAATAAATAAAATATCTTCGAAAACATTATGGAGAACTCTCAGGTATGTAGGTACCCTCGCTATATTTTTGTTAACTGTTGAAGCAAACGATAATGGACTATGTTTTTAATACCTACATGTAAGTAAAGGTCAGAGGTGCGTGCCTTAGGTGCTCGGTGCCTCGAACTTGAGACCTCTGCCTGGAAGGCCAAGGCTACCCTTAATGATGTAAAAGCGTTATAGAAAAGTCTAGAATGATATGGAGTTCATTTCTAAGTTGCGTCAAGTTTACGCAAATATTTGATCTCTTACTAATACCTATGTATGTAAGGCTTAACAAAGATATGAACCTTGGACGTATTGCATTGAATTGAAACATGTGGAAAGGTAGTTATTAGCTGTTCTGTTTTACACTTTATTTACTTGCTGTCAATGTCGAGAACTCAAGCCTACTGATGTAATTATACGTAACTATATCCAGCGGGGCTTAATAAAAGTAAGCCCACTTTGGTTAGATTCCGTGGTGCCATTTTTTAACAGTGAGAATACTTCCATATTTTATTTCCATTAACAGCTTCGGGCATATTATTCGAGCTAAGTTCGTCAATGAACTGCTGTTCGGTTTTTGATTGACTAATGCACCTCATCCGAAGACTTAACGCTTCTTATACAAGACCACGTATAAGTCTGTACCGTGTAGAATGATTCGCTACAGAGGTGAAGGCCTACAGCCATTCCCTCATCAATTAAACACAACTCATGCAAAAATATTCAAAATAACTCGTATAATTTGCTACGCTGTATTTTTTTACAAACGAAATTTGCGTAGGTCTAATTTACATATTTGTATTTTTATATAAAGAAGAATTATCTCTACTGGCTTTTGACCGCGGCTGCGCGTTTGCAAACATTCTTTTTTTTAGATGAAAGAAACCTTCCTTTTATATACCCCTGACAACATGTATGCGAAATGTCATGATGATTGGTTAAGAACGCGAAAGTAGACGTTCCGATCGAATTTTATCACGGCGGCCAATCTTAGCGGAGACTGGACATTTGCACAGATATGATTATAGTGCACAAGTGTTTACGCAAACACAAGTGCAATCTCTGTTCCCTCACTCTCATTATCCAATGGAACTGAATTCCGGCACGACCGAAGAGGCTATACCAACGGCTATACCGCCAAATTCGTGTATCAATGCAATATATATGACGTTTCGAAATTATGTGCGTATTGATTGACAATTATCGCCTGCTCCGTGCCTCGGAGAGCACGTTAAGTTGTCGGTCCCGGCTGCCATGAACATCTATGGCAGTCGTTATTGGAAGTTGGGTGTCGACACAAAAGATCCCACTGGGTCGAAGTGTCGCCGGTCTGCACTGACTGGCCCCACATAAGATACATACATACATACTGCTAAGGTCGTCGATTTATTTTTGCGGAATCCATTCTGGCATTCATCTAATATTTTATATTTTCACAGATATTATATAGTGTGTATCTTTGAGGCAGTTGGTAGAAGGACAATGGTTCAATAATTATTTGGATCGGTTTTTGAGTTTTCTTATGTAATGGTTTTACGAAGCTATGTTTTAATTTGTCGGGGACGACGCTTTCTTTAAATGACTGATTAATTAATTAATAAAATGGCAAGGTTAGTTCGTCTGCGCAGTGTTTATTTATTATTTTTAATTATTTCTGTATTCAGTCACGAACTTTATACAGAATAACTCAATAACACATTACTCTCCCGGAAATCGGTCCCTACATAATGTCTTGCGGTACAAACATATCACAAAGCTATTTAGAATCGATCGGAATCTCTTGTTTAAAAAAAAAGCTGTCTGCGGCGAGATCAACAGACTGCAATGCAGAGGGTCTCGGGTTCAAACCCACGTCGCGCACCTCTGACTTTCGGAAGATATATTACTTTTCGAAATTATGTGCGTATTGATTGACAACTATCGCCTGCTCCGTGCCTCGGAGAGCACGTTAAGCCGTCGGTCCCGGCTGCCATAAACATCATTCAGTCGTTATTGGGAAAGTCAGTACCCTCTAATATCCTGACACTGGTCTAGCCTTAGGGTATCGTTAGTTTTCGGGTTGCGGAGGTCAGGTGGCAGCCGCTTCGTGTAAAAACTGATATCCAGTCAAATCCGGTTAGACTAGAAAAGCCGACCCCAAGTGACTTGGGAATAATGAAGGCTAAGGGAGAAGGAAGGACAGTCACGAACTTTATACAGAATAACTTAATAACACATTACTCTCCCGGAAATCGGTTCCTACATAATGTCTTGCGGTACAAACATATCACAAAGGTATTTTGAATCGATCGGAACCTCTTGTTTACATAATGTTTAAACTACTATAAAATCGATTACCATTTCTGTCCATCCTCAAAGTAAAACGGCGTGAAGGTACAAGAAACCTTGCTCTAAGTTCGCGGTCAAATAACAGAATACACCGCATTCTTAGCCTTATCTGAGTATTTGGATTTTAATAAATTTGAACTCAATTGCAATTACTAAACACAGATATAATATTAAAGTTTTAGTCACACAATTAGAGTTCAAATTGCCTTACTTTGCAATGTAGAGTTACGTTGCTCTTTTATTTAGAGTGCGTATATTCTTGAAGATATTATTATGTAGAGTCTGCCAATACGCACTGGACCAGAGTGATGGACTATGGCTTAACCCTTCTCACACTGAGAAGAGGCCCGTGCCCAGCAGTGGGACAGTTTATATACAGAGGCTACAGAGCTTATATTAGATTATAAAGTGTAGGTGTTATATGATATAATGTTAGCATTAGAAATAGCTTCATATATGAATTACTTTTACGATAATATTTTGTTGCCCTTGACATTTATCAAAGATCATAAATTATATATTTATGAATGTTATGATGGTAGATATGATATAATTTCTTAACGTTACAGCATTATGCTTTTAATAATTCATTCTATTATATTATTATGTTATATATTTATTTATGTATGAAGTTATATTATATTATATAAATGTATGTAATTGTTTGTGATTGTGATACTTTTGAACGACATGACCATACGAAGTCATATACACCATATGACTGTGCGAATGGTGTAATATTTGAAGTGGTCGCCGCTGCCGCTGAGTGTTGTGGGTTCGAATCCCAGACGGGTCAAAAAATTGTGTGATCTACAAATTGTTGTTTCGAGTTTGGATATTCTTTGTGACCTTTATTTTAATATTGGTAAATTGCCCAGTGACACAGAAATCACAGGGCGGACGTTTTATTTTTAAAATAAGGAATTAATTTTCGTTTGCTACTGATTATTGTAAGTATCTATGAAAGTTAGTCATAACAAAAAAAAAAAAAAAAATTTTCCCCCTAAGCGTAATTAAATAGAAAATGATTACATATATACCCACTATCTGTTAACCGATGAGACCAATTTAGATAAGACTTTTTATTAAATGAGCTATAACCTCGAATTTATCCTTTTTAGAGCAGCGATAGCTCAGTGGGGAGACCAACAGACTGCAATGCAGAGGGTCTTGGGTTCGAACCCACGTCGCGCACCTCTGACTTTTGGAAGTTATATGACTTTTCGAAATTATGTGCGTATTGATTGACAATTATCGCCTGCTCCGTGCCTCGGAGAGCACGTTAAGCCGTCGGTCCTGGCTGCCATGAACATCTATGGCAATCGTTATTGGGAGAGTGTCGACACAAAAGATTCCACTGGGTCGAAGTGTCGCCGATCTGCACTGACTGGCCCCCACATAAGGTAAGATGAGATAATCCTTTTTAATTGTAAGTCACATTCACTGCCGTTGTGCCATCGTGACAGTCAAAGAAGATACGAAACCGATAACTATTTCAAAAGGTGTGTTACAGGATAATTAATAGGTTCCTTATATTCAAGTTCATGGTTATATGTTAAATATATAGGAAATGGTCGATAATTAGGGTCTAATTTAAATAATTTGCCTTTGGATCAGAGTTCCGTTTGTAAACTATAAACAAATAATATATATTAGTGATGTTTTTTCCGGTTCAAAGGTTTTCTGGCCAGTCTATAAAATGTTCATGGAAAATTAGCTATTGCAAGCAAAGATTTGAATCACAGATGTGCTCTTGATGATATCTATATAATGCTGAAGAGTCTGTTTGTTTGGTTGAACGCTCTAATGTCTGGAACAACTGGTTCAAATTGAAAAAATCTTTTAGTGTTCGATAGCCCATTTATCGAGGAAGGCTATAAGCTAACATCACGCTATGACCAATAGGAGCGGCGCATCAATGAAAACTGTTGCAAGAATGGGGAAAATTCTCTTATGTGACGCAGACGAAGTTGCGTGGGTCAGCTAGTTATATATAGAAAAGAAGCAGATAAGAGACTGCACGGTTGGCGTATTGGTTTAAATGGTTGCCTCGCCATTACCGCCGCGACGACTGGTGTGGGTTCGATTCCCAGACGGGACAAAAAATTGAGTGATCCACAAATAGTTATTCTGTATCTGGGTGTTTTTTATGTCCGTTGTTTGAATGTTTGTAAAGTTCCCCGAGACACAGGAATTATACCAAGTGCGGAAGAAGGACATAACATTTTTTTTTACCACACATGAAAACCAAAGAAATCGTTAATTTGAGACGTTTTTCTATTGGTCTCAAAACGAAATCGGTTGAACAAAATTCCTTGCATTTAAAGCACAATTTTATTTATTTATTAGTATAAACAAAGGGACAACATAACAGTATACACCAAATCGTTGTACAAGTTAAAACTTATATCTAATATTATATACATTTATATTACCCGACATAATATACAAGGTTTACATAATTTATTATTACATCTGCTTACATGCGTACAATAAAAGATTCGTAATTTAGTAACTAACTAAATATCTATCATCTCACAATATCTTAAACAACTACGACTCACATCCATCCATCCCGCAGCAAATAGATCACATTCAGATTCTGATGTCAGAAGCATATTTAATAAGGTTAGTGCACGAACAAGGGCGAGTTGGCATGCGCCACTGTACGTGCATAAGGCACAGCTAGTAACTGGACTTTGCGTGATCTAAGTTCTATTTTAGGTACAATGGGGATAAATAACCAAACCATCTGTGTTACTAGTTCCGGAATTGTTCGAATGATAGTTATCTCCTCCATGTAAGCTCTTTCCATAATGTAAAATCAATCTGTCCGACTCGGTATTCGAACTCAAGACCTCATAAACAGCAGTCACTAAGGCAGGCAGTATAGAAATAAATCAAATATTTTTTCTACTTATGGTTTTTTTGTACGCCATAATAGACTTTTCGCTTGTCTATCATGTCTAAATCTCTTAAATTGAAGGGTCTATTTGTATTAAACACCTACTTTATCAATGTCGGTATTATTTATTACGTTTATTAATTTACGGTATGACTCAGCGGCGTATTCGCCATTTTTTTACGAAGTTCAAGGTTCAAGTCGTATTGAGCAAAAGATTTATTAGGCGTAGAAAATCTGTATTACGGTTAACATAATGGTAACTAAACCAAGTGCTGAGGGTTCGATGCCTATATAAGACAAAAATAGGTAATTATTTTGAACTATATTTTTGGTTGATCTATATTATGTAGGTACGTTGTTTTATAGTAATTGGCTTACATAATATTGTCTTACGTTTACGTCCGGGCACGCCACGATCGTGGCGGTAAGTCCCGTGTTTGAGGAGTGGCTGGAGAAGCGCCATGGCGCCCTCACCTTCCGGCTGACACAGGTAATGACTGGCCACGGTTGTTTTGGCCAGTTCCTGTGTCGTATACGCCGGCAAGAGACGCCCGGTTGTCACCACTGCGGCGACTGCCGCGACGTTGTTGAGGACACGGCGCTGCACACTTTGGCGGTTTGCCCCGCCTGGGCATCGCAGCGCCGTGAGTTGATCGCGGCAGTCGGATTGGTTGCCCTCTCGCTCCCGGCCGTAGTTCAGTCTATGGTCCGGAGTGAGAGGTCGTGGAACGCCGTCGCCTCCTTTTGTGAGAAAGTCATTTCCATCAAGGAGGCGGCGGAGCGGGAGAGGGAGCGTTTGAACCCTCTCCCCAACCGCAGAGCCGGGCGCCGGAGGGCGCGAGACGACCTCCAGCCACCCTGAGGATTGACCTGGGGGTGGCGGGCTTTGTGGGCCTGCCCGCCATCCGTTCAGCACCAGGTCCGAGAGGCGGCGTGCGTGTTCCCACGCGCGCCTCTGTGTCGAGTCCGTCTCCCCTCTAGTGGGGACAGTAGGGAGTTTTTAGATGTGCCTATAGGGTAGGTCTTTCGTGTAGTGGCCTGCCGTTTCATACGGCGGGCCGTAACCTCGGCGGGGTCGCGACCGCATGCGAAAGTGAATCGCGCGGCCCCGTCGATAGTGGTTTTGTTGAGGAACACCGTGGTAGGTTTAGTCGGTATTCCGGGAGGTACTTTAACATCTTTACCATCTTTCTTTTACCCCGGCGAGTCCGACATAACCCCTCCGCCCGCCCCCGCGGAGGGGTATGCGTAATGCATTCCCCCAAGTAAAAAAAAAAAAAAAAAAAAAAAAAAAAACGTTTACGTGAATGTTACACATTTTGTCACTTATTTATTTCTAAACATTTTTATTCACTACATAATTTAAAAATAACACTATTTTTGTTAAACTTTACTGCTATTTCAATTGTTAAAACTATTTAGATTTCAACATCTCCGGCGTTTCGTTTGCTTTTCAGCAGCCAAAGTCACGGGGAGACTAACTAACTGCAGTTATTTCAAATCAAACTATAAATCGTTATTCACAGCAGGTTTTGAGCCATATATCATTACGCTGACTAACAAGGGTGTGGCAGTAAGGTAAGCCGATGTTACGCTTATTTCCTGTTCCAAAATAATATGCAATTTACTTCCTATCTATGAATATATACATGGTGACGATTTCATGGTTAATTGGAACATTAATTAGTGTGAAAATGTAACGGCACAGATGGCGTAGTGCGTTAAGGCCAGGTGGCTATATCAACAAAACGAGTTGATTTGCGACGGAGAGTAAAATTCTGACATATTTTTCATAGAATATGTGTCAGAAATTAATTGTCCGTCTCGTTTCTTGATATAGGAAACGAGTGGATCCTTCGCCGTAGCCACTGCGACAAGTGGAATTCGTTTCCCATACAAGACAAACCACACATAGTTTACCGAGTTCGGGTATCTATTGCGTCCGTTGTTTGATTGTTTGCAAAGGTCCCCCACAACACAGGAGTTAAATACAAAACAAAGGCTGTTCCGAAAAAAAAGATAAGGTATTTTTTTAATGACAATTTCCGCACTGGCGATATCTCCTGAGTCGCGAGGGACTTTACAAACATTCAAGCAACGGACACAAAGAACACCCACACTCGGAACAACCATTTGTGGATCACACAGTTTTGTCCCGTGTGGGATTCGAACCCACAATACTCGGCGGAGTTGCAGTGGCGAGGCGACCACTTAAACGAATACGCCATCCGTCCAGTCAATTAATCCAAACGTGTATCTTTAGATTGAATTACATAACTGTTAAGATCATTGTTCAATTCCCAAGTTGAGTAATGTAGGTTATTAGTCTATAAAATCACTAAGTCTTTCGTCCATTTACATTCACTACAGCAAACAATTAATTTTCATCTCCGTCTAGTAATTTCACTATACTAGATTTCACAGTAAGATTATTTTAGAAACCAAGATGGCGTCAACATTGCTTGATCTTTAGTTTTCCCTCACATGTTATGATGATGGGGTTTCTAGTTAATTTATGTACCGCAATCAACACGATATGCCGGCGCTGTTACTATGTAGAAATAATTTATCGTATGCCTCGGTAGTGCAGCGCTAGTGAATACGACTGCTGTGTTTAAGTTTTGGTGTTCGATACCCAGTGTTAGTAAGATTAGTAGCGGCACGGAGTTTGGAGCGGGTAAAGCTCCAGACAGATGTATTTTTAGAGTTTATTCATTATAAACAAAAATAAAAGCCTTTTTTATCCTTACAATCTATATATATAAAACTCTTCCGTTACTGAGTGACTGACAGACAACGCACAGCCGGAACTACTGAACGCAAGAACCTGAAATTTGGCATGTATGTTCCTCGGAGAGTGTAGGGGAGCACTAAGAGAGGATTTTTGGAAATTCCACCCTGAAGGGGTGAAAGGGGTGAAACCCGATATTTACACGGGAACGGGACTTACGCGGGTGAAACCGCGGGAAAACTACTAATATTAGTATATAGGTATACTGATTGCCTCGTTGGCGCAGTGAAAGTAAATGCGACTGTTCCGAGATCTCGAATTCGATTCCCGATTGAGTAATATTGATATTTTCTGTTTGAATTCTCGGGTTGGATTCTCGGTTCGAGTAAAATTTTCTGTTTAGTAGTTCTCAATTGCAGAATGCGCATATTTCAAAACTCCGGTCTGCTTCATACAAGTTTCAGAAAATCTCAATAATAGTTTATCTGTCCCGGAAATTGAATCTCAGAACGCACTATAGGTTGTAAACTTGACTCACGTGCTAACCGAGGACGAAGCAAAATATGCTAATTAGAACTGTTTTTATTTGCGTCCTTTCTAATCACATTGATTAATAGTTAACCTTACGCAACAATAAAATAACCCATATAGGTTATATTCCGATAACTTGACCTCAGTTCGGGGTATTTCGTGGGTTAACATCAAGGTTAACTCCCAATAAGATTATTAGCAATAACCAATAACCTCGGTTAGGTTATTATCTGCTTATTGGGCTCATTGAACGCGGAAACAGTTCAAGATCGCCTAATCGCAAACTTCATTGCGAATTGTGATTGATTGAGTGTAAATATATTACTATCTATATCTAACATTATAAGCTGTCTCTTGCGGTTTCAACCACGTATGTGGTTACTGCTCCGGTCCTGTGGATCGTAGCATGATGTTATAGAGCTTTCTAATGGAGGAAGAATGAAAGTCAGTAGCGTATGGTATAATGGCTGCAACACCTTGTTGATATGAGTTGTAATATACTGAAATTATATTTAATTGGCAATTTTAGATTGACAATTATCGCCTGCTTCGTGCCTCGGAGAGCACGTTTAAGCCGTCGGTCCCGGCTGCCATGAACATCTATGGCAGTCGTTATTGGGAAGTCAGTGCCCTATAATATCCTGACACTGGTCTAGCCTTAGGGTATCGTTAGCCTTCGGGTTGCGGAGGTCAGGTGGCAGCCGCTCCGTGTAAAACTGATATCCAGTCAAATCCGGTTAGACTAGAAAAGCCGACCCCAAGAGACTTGGGAATAATAAGGGCTAGGGAGAAGAATACATAATTGGCAATTTAAAAGAGTGGCCGTGAGTGAGGCTTGTAAATGTTTCTTCTCATAGGATCCCCTTTGCCTGAACCTAACAACTAACCTAAATGTAGCTTCAGCAACTTAGTAAACTTACTAACCTATATATTTTTACGTTCATAAGTGTTACTTTGTGACCTAAATGAATAAATGATTTTTGACTTTGACTTGTCTATGTAGTTTTTGAGTTTATTTGTTATAATCAAAGGTTTTCTCTTTATAATATTATAAATAGAAGTATGGGTTGTTATCCTCGGAGAGCACGTTAAGCCGTCGGTCCCAGCTGCCATGAACATCTATGGCAGTCGTTATTGGGAGTGTGTCGACACAAAAGATCCCACTGGGTCGAAGTGTCGCCGGTCTGCACTGACTGGCCCCCACATAAGATACATACATACATACATGGGTTATTATATACTTTAAATTTGTTGTCGTCATTACGTTTAAGCTAATGTTATGCTTCTATACAACGTGTTAATTTGCATACTAGACAAATTTTTGTGAGTAAAATAGTAAGTTATTAGATAGGTGATAAACGCTCGCTTTAACGGTGAAGGAAAACATCGTGAGGATATCTGCATGTTTGAGAGTTCTACATAATGCTCTCGAAGTTGACTGCCTATCCAGATTTATTTACAAAGACACTAGATACAGGATTTTTAAAACCATTGAAATTGTATAAACTGCATTTGCTCCTTTAAGGATATGTCAGCGTGAGGAGTATATTAGGTACTTATTACGTAATTTAGGTAATTATTACGATCCATATTGCTCTTAGTGACCACACACCCATCCACGACCGTGACCTTTTTAACACGCCTGAACATTAATATATTCGGCGTAAAAAAACTTAGGAATTAAGTATGTCTGTATGTAAAATACATGCTTAACATTTTTTTAGTCGTGCTAATAAATCATTAAAAGCAATAATATTTAATTATGATTGCCTCGGTGGTGCAGTGGTAGTAAATGCGACTGCTGTGCTTGAAGTCTTGGGTTCAATTCCTGGGCAAAGTGTTATTTTTTTTATTATAAAGACAACTCCCGCACTAGGAATGATTCCTGTGTTGCGTGGAACTTTACAAACATTCAAACAATTTATGGATCACACAATTTTTTGTCTCGTGTGGGATTCGAACCCACAACACTAGGCGCAGTGGCAGCGGCGAGGCGATCACTTAAACCACTACGCCATACGTGTAGTTGGGATTTCTCGTCAAGTAACAATTTAATACGTCCATAACTTTACAAAGTCGTGCCGTGGATTTGAACCCGAGACCTCTGCGTGGCAGTCCAACGGTCTCTCACGCTATCGCATCATCATCCTAACTAATATTATAAATGCGAATGTAAGTTTTTTTTTACGCTTTACGCCTTAACTACTCGACCGATCATCATGAAATTTTGCCTATACTTGTATGTTGTCGGGAGTAAAGATAAGGATTATAGGATACCTTTCATCCCGAAAAAGAACTGCTTTGATAGAAAATTTACATGACCTTTAGTTATAGTATAAAGAGGAAAGATTTGATATTTTGTTTGTTTGTAAGGGTTTAACTACCTAATTTAATCTTACCTATGCGAGCGAAACCGCGGGCAAAATGTAATAAAATATATTTATCTTCAAATTATATGTCATTGAGTTGCATCTCAATATCTTAGGTATAATTAACTAGTGTTTAAGTTATTTAGGACATCTTTATCGAGGTCCCAATTAACGAAATAATAATATGCAATTTGTCATTATAAAGTAAGTAATATTATCTGTGAAACATGGCTGGCCTCAATATGATAATTGTCTTGTGTTTTTGGTAGTATAATAGATACCTATTAATTCCTTGAGGTCATCTTATTAAGATTATCGATGTGCAATTACTAATTAAGGAATTCGAATATTCTATAATTGCGTTTGCCGCATTCGAATGTTGATCGATTGGTTGTCACTGATTAATATTCGAATAATCGTAACTTGTTTTTGTTCGTAAATGGATCGTGTTCCGTCGATCGTGTTTCGTGCGATGTTTCGTACAATCAATGACGCATTCGAATATCTGTCAGTATTTCAAACAATTTGACTTTTTTGAATCGATTCGTATTTTAATCGGTAATCGCCCTTATTTTTGCAAGGTAAGCTAAGCTTAAACAGAGGTGCAAAGATTTTTCTTCACGTATTAGACAGATAATTGAAACAACTACAAAACAACTATAATAATGTGGAAATGGCAAATATTGAAGCATCTCTTGTCGATCTCAGATCTTAAAGGCCAGATAGATAGATAGACAGACGGATAGATCGACGATGGGAGCTTAATAATAAGATGTGCCATCTTGGGTATGGAATCCTAAAAATAATAATTTTGGTCTATGATTGGACAAAGGCCAGGTCAAGAGCACCTTGAACCGACGGGCGTGTATGAGGAATGTGATGAAAGTGAATGAAGCCAGAGAAGTGTGTCAGGATCGTAGCAAATGGAAATCCGTAGTCTCTGCCTACCCCTCTGGGAAACAGGTGTGAATCTATGTATGTATGATTCGCTAAAGTTTGTAAAAAAGCGCTTCAAAGTTCGTTAGTGTCTGATTATCTAGACATTTTATAATAGGGAAGTAGTATTAAATCATAAAAAATAATGCTAATTCTGTTATCATTGATTTAATATATCTAAAACTTCATGTAGTATTCAAATGAATTACAAACTTGATTTATATATTCATTGGTTTGTAGAACGAGAAGTGTTCGAGGAGTCAACAGAATGCGAGAGAGATATGCAAGGAAGCAAGTCGATGACTGGAGTTTCTGCCAACACTTCTAGGTAACCTAGATTTCTGTATCTAGAGACTGTACAAACATTCAAATAACGATCACAAAGAAAACCCATACTCAGCACATCCAACCGTCCAGCACTGTCTGCCTCTCCCTCATAGTAATAAGGCAAGCATATAATTAAATATAAGGAAAATGTAATTTAGGGTACGATGAGGCTGGAATACCTTTATAAGGTAAAATCCTCTAAATAAAACAGAATAAAAGAAAAATCGTAACTAATATTATAAATGCGAATGTAGGTCTGTTTGGTTGTAACGTTTTCACGTATAAACTACTCGACCTATCATCATGAAATTTCGCATAAACATTGTCAGGGTAGAGAAAAGGTCGTGGGATATCTTTTCTCAAGAACAAATACAGTTGACCGAACCTAACCAATATTTACGAGAGCTGATCCGCGGCCAAAAGCTGATCCGCGGCCAAAATCTAGCCATTTTTAAATCACACAAATGTTTTTGTTGTATTCGAATTCACAACATTCAGCGCAATCGCAAAGGCGAGTCGATAATTTTGCGTCAAACCCGTCATCGTTTTCTAAGTACAGACACTGATTACTGAGAATTTTTCAGAAAGTCCGAATGCTCTTTACTATGCTGCGATCGAAAAGGAACAAATTTTTTTGTCTCGTCTAAAACAATATTAGCATAATAATATTTCGACCCTGGGCTTATACTAACAAAATTAATTTGATGTTTAATATCTGACAGTAGTTAAAATACAATACACACAGACGTAAAATAGCAAATAAATTATTTTATCCTTGAAAGTCAAGCACTCAAATTGTGAGGCTATTCTTGTTTTATCTTATTTTAGCTTCTGTTTGTGGTATGTAGCCTAACTAATTTAAAATATAGCTTACCAGCTTTTGCCCGCGCCTTTACTCGTTCGGAAGGAGTACTTTTTTCTAGATGAAGTAATCTATATCATTTTCTGTACCGCTGACAACGTGTAAAAAATTTTGAGGTCTATTTCATTGTTCCTAGTTTGGATGTTCTTTGTGCCCGTTGTTTGAATGTTTGTAAAGTTTGTCAAATATATTCGAATTTCATGAAAGTGACTCGCAATTGCCTATGTTTGATTTTGTGCATTATTTTATACACAAATATTTCATGCAATAAAAAGAAATATTTTTGTGTAAACAGTATCAATATTGGTTGCCAAATAAGTGAGTAATGAATATTTAAAATTTCAATATAAGAGGTAGTGGCGTGTGTTGGAAAGTCTCGCTATCTCTCTCGTACAGGTGCATTTAAATAACGGCTACGTCACAGTTTGTAACGTGCATCCTTTGCCTATTATTTGACAATTGCCCCTACTACGAGATTTGAAACGCTTGTACCTTATTTATTTTTGAGTAGATGACAATAAAATCTTTGTGTTTTAGAGTTTGGATAATGTAACTGTTTGCCTTTGCTTTAAATATTAAAATAATGTATGTATGTATCTTATGTGGGGGCCAGTCAGTGCAGACCGGCGACACTTCGAACCAGTGGGATCTATTGTGTCGACACTCTCCCAATAACGACTGCCATAGATGTTCATGGCAGCCGGGACCGACGGCTTAACGTGCTCTCCGAGGCACGTAGCAGGCGATATTTGTCAATCAATACGCACATCATTTCGAAAAGTCATATAACTTCCGAAAGTCAGAGGTGCGCGACGTGGGTTCGAACCTGAGACCCTCTGCATTGCAGTCTGTTGGTCTCCCCACTGAGCTATCGCTGCTCGTGCCTTAAAATAATGTAAGTCAACTATGACCCTTTATGCGTGTACCCTTTTATGCGCATAACTATTTAAACAGAAATGAGGCATGTCATGTTGCACATCAGTTTCAAGCGCATTCGTTCGAAGCGCACTAGTATTCCAAACAGCGCACCTGTTTAGTGCGCAAACGTAGTAGTGAGAGGTATTAGCGAGTAAATATATCAATAGAAATTTAGAGTACTCCACACAGTGTGGAATACTATTGGTGAGTTTCGAACGAGTCCTCTTGAAACTGGTGCGCACAAAAGTGCCGCAGTGACCTCTGTATGCAATTCAAAGAATTAAATGATTAATACATAACCCTGTATTGTCAAAAATTTGTCAACAATCAATACATATTACTCAGAAAATGAGCGCATCTGATTGCAATGGGGTCGCGGCCGCGATTGTTTATAAAATAAATATTAAACAAATTGTTTATAATAATATCACGATTGTAGACTTGTTCATTTCGGTAGTACGTGGTTAGGTATAAAGGTATATAAATTATCTATATTTATACAATTTATACGAATATTATAAAGCTAAAGAGTTTGTTTGGTTACGCGCTAATACCAGGAATTACTGGATCGAATTGAAAAATTATTGTAGTTTTGGGTAGCCCATTTATCGAGAAGGGCTATATGCTATATAACATCACGCTACGACCAATAGGAGCGAAGCATCAATGAAAAACGTTACAAAAACGGGGCGAATTCTCTTATGTGAAGCAGACGAAGTTGTGCGGGTTGGCTCGTATAAATACATACTTAAAGAGAAATCTTTGTCGTTTTTTAAACATATTGCGTACATGGAGACGTTTTAAATTTGGTATAATTAAAGTTTATATCGAGAAGTGCAGAAAGCTATATCTATACTAACATTATAAACAGGACAAAAAATATTTTCTTGTTTGTTTGTAAGAATTTAACTCAAAAACTACTCATGACACTCGGTGATAACATAATAGCGAAAGAAATTTTAAAATCGGTTATGTTGTTTTTGAGTTAAATCCCTACAAACAAATAGCAAAATATCTAAGCTTTCCTCTTCGAAATATTAGTAGAGACAAATTGTAGGTGTAGTAGACCTATTTTAAAATATCAAGGCTGTACAGGATATATTTTATCTTTTAAAACATAAGGATGTCGTAAAATTTATAGACATAGGCATAATTATTATATATACTATATATAGATTGAGATACATTAGTCATTAAAAATATATATCTAAACTTGTTTCAAAACGAATTTACGACGCAAATCCATATTTAACTTATATTATAAGTTATAACATTGTATTAGGCATTATTTTTAGGCGCTCATAGCTAGTTGCACTCAATGATCGGCAAACGATTAGCGAGGTTAAGCAACGTTGGGTGCGGTCAGTCTATAGATGGGTGACCGCTTAGTGGTATTTCATCTTAGCGTCTCCGTGCTTCGGAGGGCACGTAATACGTCGGTCCCGGTTGTTGTCAAATTGACAGCAGTCGTTAAGCCATGTCAGAGGCCTACGGGCGGCTTGAACAACTCTTGACAACAGGTTGGCCACTAACTACAAGTAAAAGAAAGAAATTAGGCATTTTTAAATGTCTAAATAGTATGTTTTAATTACACGCCTTTGTTCGTATAACGATGAAATTTTGCGATAGTATAAGCTGACAAACAAAAAAAAGTCGAATAATTTTAAGAAACATATTGCAGAGTACATATGCAATTCCTTATCCTTATTATAATTTTATACATGGGAATGTGAGTTTGCTTGTAACGCTTTTACGCCTTAACTACTCAATCAATCATCATGAAATTTTGCATAGCCGTTGTCAGGGATACACCTACTTCTTCACCCTAGCCTTTATTATTCCCAAGTCACTTGGGGTCGGCTTTTCGTTTGTGGATATCAGTTTTTACACGGAGCGACTGCTACCTGACCTCCGCAACCTGAAGGCTAACGATACCCTACTAGACCGGTGTCAGGATATTAGAGGGTACTGACTTTCCCAATAACGACTGCCATAGATGTTTATGGCAGCCGGGACCGACGGCTTATCGTGCTCTCCGAAGCACGAAGCAAGCGATAATTTTCGATCGATACGCACATAATTTCGAAAAGTCATATAACTTCCGAAAGTCAGAGGTGTGCGACCTGGGTTCGAACCTGAGATCCTCTGCATTGCAGGCTGTTGGTCTCCCCACTGAGCTGTCGCGGGGAAAAAATACTAATATATAAAAATACATAGTTTATTATGCTGACAATCAGTTTTAAAAGGCAGATCAACAGAAGAATTTTTTAACCGACCGTTACACGCATATTAACTGTTCTGATTGGCTGACTGTATTACCAACAGCCAATCAGAATACTGGACATGACTTTGAACTTGACACGTAGTTGACAAGCCTTTAAAAACCGGGTGTTATTTAATCAATTTTGAGATATGTTTAATGGTGTAATAATGTTAAAAATAGGATTAAAATTATATGCATACGAAATAAGTTTTTCAGTCTCGGAATTAATTATGTTATTAAAAAATCTAGCAGTCCTTTTTTTATAGTAGGTAATATATTTTTACAAGACTAGCTTTTGCCTGTGACTTTGAATTCGTGGAATTTAAAAGAACACCTTCACCTCATCCTTATATTTTTCTTGCTTTGCACGTAAGAAGACGCTAATTTACACACATAATACTTTGCTTCTAAACGGCGTATTCAAAAGAAACTAGCACCTGATTTTAAGTTAGACCTATAGCAATACAACTGTGAAAATTGAATTCAATATCGTGTATTAGTTTTTGTGTGATGCGCTTTCAAACATACAGACAGAATGTTTGTAACCTATATTTCGTCAACTAATTTTAAGATCCACGTTATAGGAAGCGAACACATTACGGTAGCGGGCATCGTTTCAGATTTCGGGCTACTACTAAAAATTACAACCCCATAAGACTATGTCCTAACCGGAAATTTAATCTAGGACCTCATGATCACTCACAAATGAACGCAAAGTAATTCTACGAGACCAAAATGGAGGTCACCGATTTTTCTAGAATGCAATATGTCGTTAGTTATAATTTAATAGTCTGGCAACTTTCAAGAAACTATTTAAGAGGTTTTTGTTTGAGTATCAATCAACGTACAAATGCATATAAATACAGTGTTATTAATTTCAATAAAATACATAATTTTTTGTTTCAAAGTTATAAATAATAATTATAGTATAAAAAAAAATCATCTGGAATATAATTATTTCTGCTCGAATTTTAAATTCAGATTGTTGTAGATTTTTTTGTCTATGATTATGAGTCTGTGTCATCTGTCATGATGATTAATAATTATACTCTATGGTCTTATAAGAAGGTTGAATGCATCTTTGCTTGTGTTATTTGTGATTTAATATAATATAGTAGTTAGATGGAGATAAGTGATTCATATAACACAGACGGATTTCTTTGAATACCTTTATAATACCTGAACTGTGTCTTGAGGTTTTGTCATGTGGAACCTAAACATAGCTAGTGGTACACACGGCTACACATCAAGTTAGACACCCTATATATGCATAACTACGCTACATACAAAATAGAGAATTGTTGAAAAGGGATGGTGCATAGTGGTGTGGATAATTGTAAGGAAAGAGCGCCGCGTCTCGTTCAGCTTGAATAAGGCAAAATAACAAAAATATAACGCACTCTCGCAAAATAACAAAAATATTTATTCTAGGAAGCTATTTTATCCTCAGATAACATCATCTCAGCCGAAAGACTATATATTTGGACATAGGCCTCTCCCAAGGTCTACCACACAGACCGGTCTCGAACCCTAGCATCGACCGCTTCCTGCAACCCTTACCAGGTGGTCGTCCCTTGGGGGTAAGCCCCCACTAAGTGTACGCAACAGGGATAGGCCCCTGCTGCGTCTTCCGATGTGTGGCTCCCACTCCAGAACCTTTCTGCCCCAAAGGCCATCCGTTAAAACATAGGCAATCTCTCATAACATGCGAATAAAACCACGAGCATTCGCTAGCAATTAAAAAGCCTGATAACAGCAAAGAATACCCACAACTCCTGTAGATATATAGCCAAGCTGGCTTTTCGACGGGACGTTATATTTAGCAACGGCTCATATAAAAAGTATTATGTAAGTTACGAGCCACATTTTTTGCTTCTGTATAATAAAATGACTTAATATGCCTACGTGTGAATAACCTTCAGAATAATCTATACTAATATTTTAAATCTGAAGAGTTTGTTTGTTTGTTTGAACGCGCTAATCTCAGGAATAACTGATCCGAATTGGAAAATTCTTTTTGTGTTGGATAGCTCATTTAGCAAGGAAGACTATAGGCTATATAACATCACGCTACAACCCACGGGGGCGGCGCAGTAATCATAAACGCGAGTAAAACCGCGGGCACATCTAGTGTATTGTAAGTGCCGGTATTATTAAGTTATTTAAACCTACCAATAATTTTTTTATTATGACAGTTTTCTATTTTATATATTTTTTTACTGTGCTATATTGTGATTAAATTGATTGCACGGATGGCGTAGTGGTTTAAGTGGTCGCCTCGACACTGCAACTATGCCGAGTGCTGTGGGTTCGAATCCCGTACGGTACAAAAAATTGTGTGATCCTCAAATGGTTGTTCGGAGTCTGGGTGTTTTTGTTTCCGTTGTTTGTATGTTTGTAAAGTCCCCCGCGACACAGGAATTATGCCTAGTGCGGGAGTTGTCTTTTATAAGAAAAAATGGCATGACGCCCAGTGTTATGGGTTCGATGTTCATAAATAACATTAGCCTTGAAATGAAACTATTTTATCGCGACGTTTATTAAAAAACACCTGTATGTATTACATTATTTTGTCACTATTAAATTACTATTACAATTATATGTAAATTATTAAAACAACACGATAAAATCAGTATATGGAATATTTTAACTTCAATGTATAACTTTCGCGTAAACAGAAGACAATATTATAATATCAGCCTTTTTATAAACTGTCCTATTGCTGAACACGATCTTATCTCAGATAGAAAGGCTAGGCCATAGTCCACCACGCCAGCCCAACGTGGATTAATAGACTTCACATATCTTCTAGAACATAGAGAATTCTCAGACATACAGGTTTCCTCACGATGTTTTCCTCCACCGTAAAAGCAAACGATAACACTGAGAAACAAAAAATTATATATTTTCTGCGGCATTAATTTTGTTACTGGTTTTAAGACTGCGCCGAGCGAAATGTGCCAAAACAGGCGGTCACAGTTAAGTAAATAAAATCAACACTTTTCTTTAATACAAATATAAAATATACATTTACCATAACAATGAATGTGTTTCCAATTACTCTGTGTAAAAAACTTAAAATACTTAATATTTTCGCCTACAAAATTACGTAAATGTGCACGAAAAATGCAAAAACGTAAGCTCGTGTTACGTGATTTTTAGATTATAACAGTAGAAATCTATCCTATTTTACAGCTTAAATTAAACATAATCCCAAATATTTAAGTTATTGGTTGACAATAAAGATATTTATATATATATATTTATATAGATATTTATTAAAAAAGTACTTCAAATCCTCCATACAATTTTACTATGGCGGCCGCGCGCCGATTTGTATATGCGCCGTACGAGCTCTGTCATTATCTGTCTTACGCTCGGCGCAGTCTTAATAAACACCTTCGTCAGTCATACCCGAAATGTATTTACTTTGTATGGATTGACTCTGGTTCTTGAGATATTCAACATAAATAACGGTTCCATCAGGACATTAGAACAATGAAAGAAAGATACCAAGGCCGACGGGACAGCCATATTATGATGGCAGACTATTGCTTGAGTGTAATAAATGATTGTCCTGAACATAAACACAATAGAAAAGTTTAGGTACGAATAAAGGTATTTCTAATATTTTATTTTAAGATTTTTCTTTAATAGCATATGTATTAAGTTTTCTTGTCGTTATTATATATTATAGCCGCTTCTAAAATATATATTTAATATGTAATTGTATTTTTATTTCGATCTGCCTTCAGTCACATAGCTATAAAGTTTTATCTCATAAAATAGGGTCAATTTAATAAATCTGATATCTTTCTCGTACGTATTCAGCATACCTACTGAACTTACACAAAATTGACTTCAACTTGCCATGCCGCGAAATGACTGTTCCGCAGTGTAATTAACTTTTTAGTACGCATATAACGTCGACAAGATATATTAATAAAGTATTTAAAAATCTAATCAAGTTAAAAGAAAATATTTTTTAATTTCTAAAATATTATTAAGGTAAAATAAAATTAATTTTAATTTTTTAAACATAAGGTACAGCGTATGACGTCTTAAATTCGTTTTATTTTTGTTATAAGTTTCTGAAATTTAATTTAATATATTTTACCAGGAATTCTACAAACGACTAATCTTAAAAAATACGCTATATACCTATATATTTAATTATTATAATCCTAGCCTTTGTCTGCGGCTTCGCTTGCGTAAATATAGGTTAGGTTTGTAACAGTATTTTTTCAGGATGAAAAGATGAAAAGCTTATTTATTCTGTCTGTAAACGACCGCTCTAATACACATTAGATCGGCAGATTCAGGAGCAAGACAGGTGCGGGCAGTAGCAGCTAACTGCTTGGTTAGTCGGTACGCTCCGTAACCTGTGAACGGTTCTTTACAAACATTTAAAGAATGAACACTGATGAATGTCTCGAGTTCGATGCCAAGGACCTTTGACTTTTCGTAGTAATGTGCTTATTAAATAATTAGGTATAGCTTGCTTTATCGGTGAAGTAAGACGTCATGAAGAAAACCTGCATGTCTGAGACTTCTACATAATGTTCTCGAAGATATGTGAAGTCTGCAAACTGGGGCGAAATAACAATAAGCTAACACAGACTTATTTTTTTTAAATATAACATACGTGCTTGGAACACAAAGACTCGGAACAACCATTTCTGGATCACACAAATTGTTATCTCGTCTAGTATTCGACCCCTTGACGTGGCAATAACGAGGCGACCACTTAACCACTGCGCCATCAGTCTAATCATAATTTGGCTGTAACATATTAAAGCAAACAGGAAGTCTATAATTACATGTAAAATATAATTAAGTTCCAGCACCTTCTCAAACTGACAGGCGAATAACAAAGTTTTTCCATACGTTCTTTAAATAGTAGTGACTCTAAGTACTTTGGGAAAACACCGAGCACTCAGCAACTTTTTACAAAACTTTGTCTAATGCCGTGACGATGGACTAATTGTGATCTTAATCGAGTAATAATTATTAAGGTACCTCCGGGTCAATATCATTAAATGATCATTATGAAGGATTTTTTATTTGAATTTGAGCTTTACATACATACATAGATTCACGCCTGTTTCCTAGAGGGGTAGGCAGAGACTACAGATTTCCATTTCACACTTCTCTGGCTACATTCATTTTCATCACATTCCTCATACACGCCCGTCAGTTCAAGGTGCTCTTAACCTGGCCTTTGTCCAGAACGCCTCCGATCTGATCAAGAAACGTTCGCCTAGGTCTTCTTGCGACTGTTCCATTCACACTAGCCTTATAAACTTTCTTAGTCAGTCTTTCCTCGTCCATTCTTTCTACATAGCCAAACCAGCTTAACATACCCTTTTCTATTCTTGTCACTATATCCACTTTATCCAATTTGAGCTTATAGCTTATATATAATAGCATTAATAGCCTAGCGGGAGACCGTTGGACTGCCACGCAGAGGTCTTAAGTTCGATCTCAAGGCACGCAACACTGACTTTTCATAGTTATGTGCGTATGAAATAGTTATCGCTCACTTTAACGGCAAGACATCGTGAGGAAACCTGCATGTCTGCGAGTTCTACATAATCCTCTCGAAGATAATATGTGAAATCTTCCAATGCGCAGAAAATAACAATAAACTAATTTTTTTTAATCGCTGTCCTCCCCTTCCTGCCACAATTCCTTTGTCGTGTGTAACTTTACAAAGAACACCCAAAGTCTAAAAACTATTTGTAGATAACACAACTTTTGTTCCGTGTGTGGATCGTACTCCTCTCGACGCAGTGGTAACGTGGTATAGCCATTTAAAACACTACGCCATCTGTATAATTAACAGTTAAAAAAGGACCTTACTCATTGCAAAAACGCCACATTACGATATATATAATAACCTCGGTGGCGCAGCGTGAGTAACGCTTATGCGACTTCTAAGCTAGATTTCCATCCCGGGTCGGACAAAGTGTATACTGTGTATACTCTAATAGGCTTGCGTTTGACCGCGATCTCACCTGATCTTAAGTGAAGATGCAGTCGACGATAGAGCACGCTTGCCTAGAAGATACCTATTCACTCGCGACTTGAAGACACCCAGATTGTACTCATCGGGAAACACAGACTTAGCGAATTCCACTCCTTAGTGGTTGTAACCTTTAGGGTATTATTTGTATTATAAATATATTTATTAAGTTTAAAGGCCCGGCTATATATATAGCTTAATATAATATTTGTATTATAAAATTGGAAGCAAATCGCTTCGTTGCGTAAATGTGGTATATCCACCATGTACCTGTGTCGCTGGCCTGATTGTCTGGTCGTCCGATGGTAGAATGGGGAAGTAGGAATCAATTTATGCAGTTCCTCTGCACACTCTCCGAAATGTATCCGATAGAAAACCGAGAGACTAGCAACCTTACGACTTAGATTTCTCTGTCTAGAAATTATCAGTGGAAGCACGGAGTCTGGAACAGAGTTCGGTAGGTTTGCTCGTTATTACTATAATAATATTCTATCACATACACACAACACCATCTAGCCCAAACTAAGCAGAGCTTGTACTATGGTTACTAGACAATGGATAAACATACATATCCTTTATTTTGTAAATACTTATAGAAACACCCAGACCAAGACAAACATCCATGTTCATGCACAAAATGTTTGATTTGTGCGGGAATCGAACCCGTTATCTCAGGCGTAGCAATCGGTTACACTAACCACTACGCTATCATGGCCGCCAAACTAGACTAACTAACCTTTTTTTTTTTTTTTTGACCCAGGTAAATCCTTTATGGATACCCCCTCCCCCGGGAAGACTAACTAACCTAACCTAACCTAAACCAAACCTGGCAAAAATCTATACTAATATTATAAAGTAGAAGAGTTTGTCTGGTTGAACGCGTTAATCTCAGGAACGGCTAGTTCGAATTAAAAAAATATTTTAGTGTTGGATAGCCCGTTTATTGAGGAAGGCTATAGGATATATAACATCACGCTACGACCAATAGAAAAGAACAATAATTTAAAAAAATTGCAAAGACGGGGAACATTCTCGTATGTGAAGGAGACGAAGTTGCGCGGGTCTGCTAATATAATTACATGCCTACCTTTGCTTACTCTTTCGAAAATAACGCCGTGGGAGTATTTGAGTAGTTATGTTTTTGCGCGATTAACTATAACTAAAACCTTCCACTTTTTGCAAAATTTTGGTTAAATTGCTCATCCTCGCCGAACCGTAACTGATAACTTTAATCTAATGGTTTGGGATTTCCAATTAACAGCTACAAAAACTTACATAGTGAGTTTATTAACTAACTAATAACTGTGACGGAAAATAACGTCAGGAACTGCACGGATGGTAAAGTGGTTTAAGTGGTCACCTCGCCACTGTCACTGCGCCAAGTGCTGTGGGTTCGAATCCCACACAGGACAAAACTTTGTGTGATCCACAAATGGTTATTCCGAGTCTGGATGTTCTTTGGATCTATTTTTTTTATGTTTATAAAGTCCCCCGCGGCCCAAGATATAATCCCAAGGCAGAAGTTGTATTTAAAAAACTTAAAAACCTGTATGGCTCAGAGTTCTCCATAATGTGCTCGAAGATATGTGAAGTCTGTCAATCCACACGTTTTTTTTATGTTATAAGCGGCTAACGAGCTGGTGGATCGCCTGATGGTAAGCGATTACCACCGCCCATGGACACCCGCAACACCAGAGGAGTCGCAAGTGCGTTGCCAGCCTTTTAAATTTCCCTCTCCTCCCCAGAGGGGGGAGGGGGGTTGGGCATCCGGTAACCTCACTCACTCAATGAAACACAACGCAACCGCTATTTCACGCCGGTTTTCTGTGGGCTCGTGGTATCACTCCGGTCGAGCCGGCCCATTCGTGCCGAAGCGTGGCTCTCCCACTGGGCTCGACTGGTGGACTATGACCTAACCCTTCTCAAACTGAGAAAAAGCCCGTGCCCAGTATTAGGACAGTGCAATACACGGCTGATATAATATACCTATGTTATTACCAGTATTCGTGTTAAGTCACTGGTGGAATTTTATCGCAAATCTGTAAGATACCTAGTTAACTTATCTCTTCTTCTCTCTTAGCCTTTATTATTCCCAAGTCACTTTGGGGTCGGCTTTTTTCTGGTCTAACCGGATTTGACTAGATATCAGTTTTTACACGGAGCGGCTGCCACCTGACCGCCGCAACCCGAAGGCTAACGATACCCTAAGGTTAGACCAGTGTCAGGATATTAGAGGGTACTGACTTTCCCAATAACGACTGCCATAGATGTTCATGGCAGCCGGGACCAACGGCTTAACGTGCTCTCCGAGGCACGGAGCAGGCGATAATTGTCAATCAATACGCACATAATTTCGAAAAGTCATATAACTTATGAAAGTCAGACGTGCGCAACGTGGGTTCAAACTCGAGACCTTCTGCATTGCAGTCTGTTGGTCTCCCCACTGAGCTATCACTGCTAGCCTAGTTAACTTATCTACATCTAATAATATGATAAAGCTGAATATGTTCTTTGAATACGCAAACCTCGGGAACTGCTAGTCAGACTTAAATAATATTTTTGCTCATATTAAAGAAAGCTATAGATACGACTTCTGACTTTTCGATGCAGTTTGAGAATTTAATACCTTGAGATTTAACTTGGGATTCAGTTTAGTGAAAGCGAATAATAAATGCAAATAAATTGAAAGTTTTATTTCTGATATTGATAAACTTACCTTTAACTTAAACTGTGCTCAGTTTATTATTCTGGACAAGATAAAAACAATAGTTTTCAGTATTTATGACATATTATCACATATTATATGACTTTTCGAAATTATGTGCGTATTGATTGACAATTATTGCCTGCTCCGTGCCTCGGAGAGCACGTTAAGCCGCTGGTCCCGGCTGCTATGAACATCTATGGCAGTCGTTATTGGGAAAGTCAGTACCCTCTAATATCCTGACACTGGTCTAGCCTTAGGGTATCGTTAGCCTTCCGGTTGCGGAGGTCAGGTGGCAGCCGCTCCGTGTAAAAACTGATATCCAGTCAAATGCGGTTAGACCAGAAAAGCCGACCCCAAGTGACTTGGGAATAATAAAGGCTAAGAGAGAAGAAGTACTACTTATCACTAATACATAACAAACTTCAAACATGACCTCACGTTATAGTTACATCCGTATAGGTAGTAGATATTGTAATCAGTAATACAGACACACAAAAACTAGTAAATTGTCGTACATAATATAATGCACTTAATTTTAATATAATTAGTTAATTAGATATTGAAACGAAGTGCATTTTTTGATTACAATGGCAGTCCTCTGTTTTACCCACGTTTATAATTACTGCTGTCAAATATAGAAATAATTATTCAGATCGTACTAGTAATTTTAGAGATTAGCGCGTTCAAACAAACAAACTTTTTAGCATTATTATATTAATTTAGATATGATGTATATAAAGAAATAATTAATAATTATGCTATAGTAATATCTACATGTTTTTAGTTTTAATTATTACTAGCTTTTGGCCGCGGCTTCGCTCGCGTAAAAGTAAGATAGTTAATAAAAGTATTTTAAGAAAAATAAAATATAGCTTCTGTTACTCGGTGATTAAAATAGCTTTATAAAGGTGAAATGAAAAAAAATAGAAATTGGTTGAGTAGTTTTTGAGTTACCTAAACCTAACAAACAAACAAAAAATCTAATCTTTCTTCTTTATAATATTAGTATAGAGTAGCGACCCTCCTCTTCACACGGGTAGTACAAAACTTTAACAAACTATACACCTAAACCTTCCTCATGAATCACTCTGTCTTTTGGTGAAAACCGTATGAAAATCCGTTCAGTAGTTTTTGAGTTTATCGCAAACAGACACACAGACGCGGCGGTGGACTTTGTTTTATTATATGTACTATGTAGTAACTAGCTGCCCGTGTGGTATCACCCACGTTAATGCTTACTGCTCCGCTCCTGTCGCTCGTAGCGTGATGTTATATAGCCTATGTTACTTCTAGATAAAGAAGCTATATAATGCCGAAAGAATTGTTAAAACAGGTGCAGTAGTTTTTGAGTTTATTACAAACAAAAATGCATATCTTTCCTCGTAATAATGTTGTATAGATTATATTAATATATACTAGTTTTTAAGGACGACTATAGTTTTTGCTCTGGTCACATAGGCTCGCATTAATTATATTTATGTAATAATGACATTTATAAAAAACTTGATATGAAAATGTCAGCACTTTGTATGGAGTGCTTGTTTTAAGTTAATATAATTTGTTAGTAGAATATCCTAACTAATATCATAAATGCGAATGCGGGTTTGTTTGCTTGTTTATAACACTTGACAGCTTAACTACTCGACCGATCATAATAAAATTTTGCAGGGGTACAAAAAAGGTCATAGGGTACCTTTCACCCAGGAAAAAGTGTTCCTGAGGGTTAGATAATTGTTTTTTTATACTACTAAAGTTGCAAACAAGCATACGGCCCACCTGATGGTAAGTGGTCACCGTAGCCTATGGACGCCTGCAACACCAGAGGCGTCACTTGCGCGTTGCCGACCCTGTAAAAACCTTTTTGAAGAACCCTATATACTGTAGTCTATATTTTGCGCAAGCGAAGCTGCGGCTAAAACCTAGTCGTCTCTAAATCTATAATCAAAGTCGGCGAGGTGCCCTTTTGCCTACCCCTTCGGGAAAATAGGCGTGATATTATGTATGTATTACAATTTTAGTTATATATACTAAATTCTAATCTATACTAATATTATAAAGCTGAAGAGTTTGTTTGTTTGAACGCGATAATCTCAGGAACTACTGGTTCGAATCGAAAATTCTTTTACGGTTGGATAGCCTATTTATCAAGGAAGGCTATAGCCTATAGCCTTCCTCAATAAATAGGCTATCCAACACTAAAAGAATTATTCAATTCGAACCAGTAGTTCCTGAGATTAGTGTGTTCAAACAAATAAACAAACAAACAAACAAACTCTTCAGCTTTATAATATTAGTACTTATAGATTTTAAATAGATTAGCATAACAATTAACCAATGGAATATCAGTAAGCATAAATGATGGTTATTAGTATAATTTAAACCGACATCGAAAATCAAAGGTGTTTTAGTGAATCCGCATGTTGTTTGCAATTTTAAACATTTTCTCAGAAACAAACGAACCGATTTGGATAATTTTAGTTCTTATTTAAATGAGCACTCTTCCATTGTAATAATATTAGTCTTTGCCGCATAGGGTAGATTTGATTGGGGACTTAATTACGACTAAAAAGCGAAATATTTTTTGACTTATTTAATAGTTACTAGAAATTTGGATATATTCAGGTTTTTTGGTATGTTTAACCAGTCAGCTTAAACATATCGAGATATAATAATAAAAGCATTGTATCTGGACGCCGGTGTCCATACTGATTTTTGATATCATGCACGGAAGGCGTTGTAGTTAAGATGGTCGCCGGTCTGCAATGACTGGCCCCCACATAAGATAAGATAAGATAAGATAAGGTAGTCGCCTCGCCACTGCCACTACGCCGAGGGTTGTAGGTTTGAATCCCACACGGGACAAAACTTTGTGTGATCTACAAATGGTTGTTCCGAATCTGGATGTTTTTTGTGTGTTTGTAAAGTCTTCCGCGACACAGGATTTATAGCTAGTGCGGGAGTTGTCTTTTTAAGAAAGAAAATCAAATAAACAAATGAAATAAAGAACAATAACTCCTATAACGGCAATCAAACCTAAGACTGAACGATTAAAAGCAAAGATATGCAAATAACTCGCCGGCGTTGTTTCAAAGTTATAATTAAAGTCATTGTTCGATGCCTGGAAATACCCTACGGTGCAAAAAAGAGCTTTTATTTTGCCAACGGACCGTATATTATAAGTTTATAACGAATGGAATATTACAGAGAGTCGAGTGTATTATTATTGTATATCATCACGCTTACTACTTTTCGAAGTACATAATTATATTAGCAGAGGAATATGTAACAGATGATGATTTACACTGGAGATTGTCACTTTTATAATAATGAACGTTGAAAATAGGATATATAAGCTTTTGTTTTTAAAAGCATAACACCAGTTTTGTATTAAACTGTCCTACTGATGGGCATAGGACTCTTCTCAATGTGAAAAGGGTTAAGTCATAGTCCACCACGCTGGCCCAGTGCGGGCTGCTAGATTTTACATAGCTACGAGAACATTATGGAGAACTGTCAGACATACAGGTTTCCTCACGATGTTTTCCTTCACCGGTAAAGCGAGCGACAATTAACTATTTATTGCACATAACTTCGAAAAGTTAGAGATCCACGAATGGCCAATTCTAATTATTTTCTTTTCCATGTGGAATATTGCTGGTAGGCCATTATGGTTTGACTTAAATTAACAAAAATATCAACCATCATGACTGTAATTGTGGCGAATTGAAACAACGAATACGCGCAGACACTAAGCGGTATAACTGTAAATACGAATTGTATCAAAGGTTACTGATATCCATAATACATGTTTTTAATCAAATAGACATATAGTTTATTCTCGAAATAAAATTATTTTTACAGTTATCACGAAATTAGATCTTCTCCCTAGCCTTTATTATTCCCAAGTCACTTTGGGTCGGCTTTTCTGGTCTAACCGGATTTGACTGGATATCAGTTTTTACACAGAGCGACTGCCACCTGACCGCCGCAACCCGAAGGCTAACGATACCCTAAGGCTAGACCAGTGTCAGGATAATATACGGTGCTGACTTCCCAATAACGACTGCCATAGATGTTCACGGCAGGCGGGACCGACGGCTTAACGTGCTCTCCGAGGCACGGAGCAGGCAATAATTGTCAATCAATACGCACATAATTTCGAAAAGTCATATAACTTCCGAAAGTCAGAGGTGCGCGACGTGGGTTTGAACCCGAGAATATAAAATTATTTAACTTTAAATAAAATTATTATTACAGTTATCACGAATTTAGATGTAGGACATAAACAGCAATTTCATAGTTAAATATCTGATATAACGAGATGGGTGTAAAACGCCAGGATTCAACCGCTTCGTCTTCATGTGAGGTGTCTGCACACCAAGTTACAAGTCAATCGATTCAGTGGTTCCGGAGCTATGCCCGTCACTAACAGACAGACACACAGACCCACATAGAGTTTTCATTAATCTCTGAAGAAGACTTAGAGGTTAATAACGACTGCACGGATGGTGTAGTAGTTTAAGTGGTCAGCTCGCCACTGCTACTGCGCCGAGTGTTGTGGGTTCGAATCCCACACGGGACAAAACTTTGTGAGATCCACAAATTGTTGTTCTTTGTGTCCGTTGTTTGAATGTTTGGAAAGTCCTCCGCAACACAGGAATTGTTTCTAGTGCGGGAGTTGTGTTTTTAAACAAAAAAATAAAATTATTAACAGGGTATATCAGTGCGATTTTCTGTAACATTGGCAGCACAGCGCTTCCTTTTTCGAAGGACCGTGTGATATGTTCTTGGCATAGCTATAGTTCATAACCTACGGCACTTATTATTCCGCTTGCCATACGGCGCACCTTGCATTGTTTGCTCCCATTGTAGTAAAAAAAAGGAAAACACAGCCTTTTCTTTCTTTTTCAAGGTATAGGAGGCAAACGAGCAGACGGATCGCCTGATGGTAAGCGATTACCGCCGCCCATGGTTACCCGCTACACCAGAGGAGTCACAAGTGCGTTGCCAGTCTTTTAAATTTGAACCCAACTCACGTTGGGCCTCCGGTACCCTCATTGACTCGACGAAACACAACGTAAACGCTATTTCACGCCGGTTTTCTGTGAAGCCGTGGTATCACTCCGCTCGAGCCGGCCATTCGTGCCGAAGCGTAGTTCTCCCACGGTTAAAATCCTTATTTTACACGCATACCTATAAAAAGCTATGAGGTTTGTCGAACGTCATAATTTTAACGCAAAAACTTCTCAATACTCAATCAATTTTACAAAATGACGTAGGCAAAATGAATTGCGAAAATAAATCAATTGTACCGCTGATTTATAGGTAGTTCTTTTTGTTAAATTTCATAGACAAGGCAGCACAAAACATTATATATCATTATGAAGCAAATTGTTAATCGATGGTATAAAAAAGCGATGACATGGGCACGTGGTGTAAGTTTGCGTTTCCGGGTTCATTGTTTGTGTGGTTCTGGGTTCGATGCTCAGATAATAATAAATAAAAATAATAAAAATGTTTATTGGCACAAAAAAGAGTATACATACATTCACTGTGGGTTATTAAACACTAACTATACAAGTATGTATTTCTGAAAAGGTACTGAGACTGTTACCAAACTAGGCAAGAGCCTGTATTTTGGCTGACAGTGTTCAGTCGTGGTAATTGGCACGAGTGTAAATAGACGTTTAGATGAAGACGTGAATGCTGCTGTACAGTGGATTACATTAGTTAAATAAGTAAGTATCTAAGTAAATTTACATTTTTAAAGTTATACATTTTATTGACAAGATTGAGAAGTTGTTGTCTGGTTTTATGTTAGAATAGAATTTTAGAGTCTCACACACATGAGACACGCCTTGTGATAAGGTACGAAAGCCTACGCATACTTGCCATATATGTATCTTATGTGGGAGCCAGTCCGTGCAGACCGGCGACACTTCGACCCAGTGGGATCTTTTGTGTCGACACCCTCCCAATAACGACTACCATAAATATTCATGGCAGCCGGGACCGACGGCTTAACGTGCTCTCCGAGGCACGGAGCAGGCCATAATTGTCAATCAATACGCACATAATTTCGAAAAGTCATATAACTTCCGAAAGTCAGAGGTGCGCGACGTGGGTTCGAACCCGAGACCCTCTGCATTGCAGTCTGTTGGTCTCCCCACTGAGCTATCGCTGCTCATTGCATATAACTTATACTTGCCATATAACTTAGGTATAATATACTTTCGCGTTGCATGATATATAACTGAAAACTCAGAACATCTATTTGTGGTCCGCACACATTTTGTTCCCATTTGGGGTTCGGATCCACTACTCTCGTCGTAATGACAGTTGCGAGGCGATCTAACTAGCATTAGGTCCATTTAACCTATTGAGTGACAGCAGCACACCGGCGGTAAGACACAATAGGTTTTCAATTATGACTGGCCTTCTAACAATTGACAGATTAACCAAGAGCCCCGTCCTTTTACGACTTGGTCAGTCTTCACGCTTAAAAAGCGGTACACCCGTATCTATTTAATTTGTGGCATAAATGACGTTACTGACGTCATTTATTTAACTGAAGCACAGATGAATGACGTCACGTGAGTCAACCGTACTTTTGTTAAAAAAATAAACAGGAATTACCAGTCACATATTTTTAAAAGAAAGCCGAGCTTTATGATTTTCAAGGACGGCAAATGGTCCATGTTTTTGCGAAATAGGTACCATACCAATAACAATTTTTTATCAATCAAATCGTGATCTTCAAATCAAATTAAATAAGCCGTCAATCATAAAATCAAAGGAAACCGCGAAATAACACGATCTTTTTTTATATGGTATTAGGCCTATAATCAATTTTAATTGCGTACATTTACGCTTGTGTACATTTAAAGAGGTAATTAGATCTATAATCTTAAGAATGAGTCTTTTGTCATAATGCTTTACTGGTATTGTCATATACGGGGGACGTCCTTTCTCCGTGCTGCTACCTAGACTAACAGAAAAACTTAACAACTCTTCTCGATTCGAGAAGTTTACCCGTGACCTCAGTTCAAAAGCTTAGTATAGATATATAATCTATACTTATTATTATAAAGCTGAAGAGTTTGTTTGTTTGTATGGTTGACCGCGCTAATCTCAGGAACTATTGGTCCGAATTGAAAAATTATTTTACTGTTGGATAGCCTATTTATCGAGGAAGGCTATAGGCTATATAACATCACACTACAACCCACGGGGGCGGCGCAGTAACCATAAACGCGAGTGAAACCGCGGGCACATCTAGTAATATTATAAAGCTGAAGAGTTGGTTTATTTGGTTGAACGCGCTAATCTCAGAAACTACTAGTCAGAATTAAAAATTATTTTACTGTTGGATAGCCTATTTATCGAGGAAGGCTATAGGCTATATAACATCACGCTACGACCCACGGGAGCGGAGCAGTAATCATAAATGCGGGTGAAACCGCGGGCACAGCTAGTAGTTATATATGAATGGTTATTGCCAGTGTAATCCATCTTACCACATGAGCGATGCTAAAACTTAACAATAAAAATTAATTTAAAACAATTAATTATCTACGTTATCCAAACAAAAAAGTCTCAAATCGAATTAAAACGCGATATTTAATTTAATTTAATTTCAGCTTTTACGATGCCTTAACTTGTTTTCACGGCTTAATAGGTCATATTTCTGGGTTATTCTACGACTGGCTGGCCACGCAAGTGCATCTGCTTCACATAAGATAATTTGCCCCGATTTTTAAAATTTTTTATTGATGCACCGCTCCTATTGGTCGTAGCGTGATGCTATATAGCCTCTAGCCTTCCTCGGTAAATGGGCTATCCAACACTAAAATAATTTTTCAATTCGAACCTGTTATTCCTGAGATTAGCGCGTTCAACCAAACAAACAAACTTTTCAGCTTTATAATTTTAAGTATGGGTACACATCTTTGGGATTCAAAACAGGTTTGAAGTATTAACTTCGGTAGTACATCTATCAGGTATTTTTCCATTATGTTGTAATCGATATTATAAGACAGAATTAATACGAATTTGCGTTAAACTGTATTATTTACATATTTGTAGATTCAATTATTTAAAAGCCGCTTCCTTGTGTGTCATATAGATTTATAAATGTTATAAATTCTTGTATACTTCACCAAATGTGCCTCTTTATGCGACTGCTGTGTTTATATTATATATATATAGTATATTAGACCTGTATTAAACTGTCCTACTGCTATGCATAGGCCCCTTCTCAGTGTGGGAAGGGTTAGGCCATAGTCCACCAATGTCCTGCTGTGTATGAGTATAAAATATTGTGTACGTCACGCGAGTTGAAATTGTCAATAATTGACATGCCGAATGCTTGTCTACCAACTTAGGATCTCGAGAAAAATGTCCAGAAATGTCTTCTGTATAAAGGAAACAGCTCGACCGGGGAAGAACTACTCTCTCACATAATATCGACGTGAAATAGCATATCCTACTGTTGTGTTTCGTACGGTGAGTGAGAGAGCCGGAGGCCCAATCACCTTCTTGCCCGCTTCCCGCTCCTTCTAGATCACACTTCCTTTTTCTCTTCTTACTTACCTAAAGAGTGCCGACCCTTTAGGTAAGTAACGCGCAAGTGATGCCTCTAGTATTGCAGGCGTCCATAGGCTACGGTGACCACTTACCATCAGGTGAGCCGTATGCTTCTTTGCCAACTTAGTTGTATAAAAAAAACGAAACAGAAAACTAGATTTTAATGTAATCATTATCACTTATACTTTACACGTTACACGTTGCTTGACAAGTTAACTAAGACAGTAGTGTCAGTGTCATCAAGTCAAGCATGACTTGATGAACGAAAACAATACCTTACAATTGTCAACCATTCACAATAAAATTGTATTCTTATTTGCTATCCTGATGATAATAAGGTATCAATTTCGAGACCTCGGGTCAGACTTAATGTGATTGGCTTATCTATTGACAAACAGACTTATTATCACATTTTTTCTTTAAAAAAGAAACTTATCTGTCTTTAAACTCTTAGTAGCGCTTATTACATTTAGATTACGGTGTCTAAATGTCGAGAAAATAAGCTAGCCTTCTATGACATAAGTTTCAAAGTACAGCGACATTTCAGATTGTAATACACGTCTTCTACATAGGCGTGAGACTGTAATTATATGTTTTAAAACTTATCACTTTTTTATGACTCTTAATTCTTTCTGTATTCGACATATTACAACAAAGACTATGTTTTGCATATTATACTGCCCACACGACTTAAATCTGGCGAGCCTATTCGAGCTTCACTATTCGTTCATCTACCTAATATATATTTATGACACGTGTTCATCATATCCGGGTTCTAATAGCTTTAACAATAAACGGCTTTGGCAAATTTGATTTAAAATGGTGTGATGATTGGTAACAAGTTAATGTTTCTGAAGTAAATAGACTCCTGCGCTAGGAATAATTTCTGTGTCACGACTTTACAAATATTCAAACAACGGACACAAAGATCATCCAGACTCGGAACAACTGTTTATGGATCGCACTAATTGCAATCACGTATGGGAATCGAACTTAGGTACCTACTATACTTGGGACAATGGCAATTTAGGAATTAGACGTTTAAGTTTAACCAGAGACAACAACGCTCTGCCCGCCATCCGTTCAGCACCAGGTCCGAGAGGCGGCGTGCGTGTTCCCATGTGCGCCTCTGTGTCGTGTCTTTGTCCCCCCCAGGGGGACAGTGGAGGAAGTATTTTTTGTGAAGTGGCCTGCCGTTTCATACGGCGGGCCGAAACCTCGGCGGGGTCGCGATTGCATGTGAAAGCGATTCGCGCGGCCCCGCAGTCTATGGTTATGTCGAGGAACACCGTGGTAGGTTTAGTCGGTATTACCGGGGTATCTTTCCCCCGGTGAGCCCGACATAGCCTCTCCGCCGCCCCGCAGAGAGGTATGCGTCAATGCATTCCCCCAGGTAAAAAAAAAAAAAAAAAAAAGCGACCACAACGCCGAGGTGCTGCTGAGAATTTCTGGACAAAAATATTTAATAGGTAACATTTTGCCCGACCCGGGATTTGGATCCGAGATCACTCAGTTCCGAACTAATAAATACCCTTCTAAAATAAGGTCAATAGCAAATTGTGAAAATACGTCTGTCTTTTGCCTATACTTTAAAAAGATAACTCCCGCTGTAGGCATAATTCCTGTGTCGTGGGAGACTTTACAAAATTCAAACAACGGATACAAAAAACACCCAGACTCGGAACAACCATTAGTCAACACAAATATGTAAAACAAATATTGTAATAATACCCATTTAGGCTTACCTGCTTTATCTAGATTCTATAATAAATAATATATGTATTCTAAAATTAAATTATATGAGTTGACAACTGCAAATGGCTCGACACGTTTTTAGAGTTCGAAAAGACTCTTAACAACAGCTTTGTCCGTCTGTCTGTTATACAACTTTCAACTCAAGAACCGTAAGAGCTAGAGACTCGCGGTCAACGCCATTCGACTCAGCATAGTCGATATACCCCCGAAATGTCTATGACTTTTGACATCTGACCTCGTTAGTAACGTGAATTTTTTTTCGTACTCTGAGATTTACGGCTATGGGAATGTAATCACTGGCTATTCATTAAAACTTGAGAATCCAATATAGTAACAGTAAAATTAATATATTATTATCGCCACAATCGTCGTTTCATTTCTGAGTTGAAGGTGACTCCCTTACAAATATTTTACAGCAAGCTAAATTCAAAACATTGCAACGAGCCAATGAAATTAAGCAACATTTGTGCAGTAATTTAGTTAAAAATCGTGTGAAATCAATTGTTAGCAAAATATTTGCCTACTAGAGTTTACCCGCGGCTTTTCTCGCATAGTGGGCTAGGTTAGTAACAGTACTTTTAGTCTGGATGAAAGGTATGTCCTTTTCTGTTTCCTGAAAACGTGTATGCGAAATTTCATGATGATCGGTCGAGTAATTAAGGCGTCAAAGGGTAACAAACAAACTCACATTCGCATTTATAATATTAGTTAGGATTGTTAAAAGAACATACATGACAAAAACATACAATTATTCGTATAATAGCTAGTTAAGTTTCTTAATTAGAAGCTTTGAGGTAATTTAATTGTTAACAAATATATATGCACGAATATTATGTAATGGACGGTAGGTATTTTCAAGTAAATAGGTTTTGCTATTGTATTACATGTACATATAATTTTATTACATAACATACTACATAAGTTATTATATAAAAAGAAGAAATATTTACTTTTTTTGTTTGTTTGTAATAATTTAACTCAAAAATTACTAAACTATTTTAAAAACCATTTCACCATCAGAAAGCTATATTATCATCGAGTAATATAGGTTATTTTTTATTTAAAATAAGTGTTACACCTAAACACCCACGTTTATGATTACTGCTCCGCTCCCGTGGCTCATAGCGTGATGTTATAGCTAACCTTCCAAATGGAATAGATTATATAAGAGATATTTTTTTAAATCCGATAGTTTCAGAGATTAGTGCGTTCAAAGAAACAAACTCTTCAGTTGTATTATATGAAGACTTGGTCACCGTTAAAACAAGCGATAATTAACTACTAAATAGGACCTCGGAGAGCACGTTAAGCCGTTGGTCCCGGCTGCCATGAACATCTATGGCAGTCGTTATTGGGAAAGTCAGTACCCTCTAATATCCTGACACTGGTCTAGCCTTAGGGTATCGTTAGCCTTCGGGTTGCGGAGGTCAGGTGGCAGCCGCTCCGTGTAAAAACTGATATCCAGTCAAATCCGGTTAGACCAGAAAAGCCGACCCCAAGTGACTTGGGAATAATAAAGGCTAAGACAGAAGAAGAGTCCGAAAAGTCGGAGGTGCGCGCCTTGGAATCGCACTCTAGACCTCTGCGCGGCAGTCCAGCGCTCTCCCTTAAGGCTATCTCTGAATTAGGTACCACATAGTGATGATACAAACTAGAAAAACTTAATCTCGTCTCGACTTACTAAATATAAATTTCGAAGGTTAAAACAGCTAATGAACAAGATTTTAAATGAAGTATTCAATCATTTATTATCTATAATATATTTGTTAACGGTTTTAGACCTGACTCACAAAACTAGCTTAGTATTTTTAAATATTTATTACTGTATAAATGTAATAAATTATATGATAATTGAATGTTGATATTTTCAGAACTCTAGACAGTTAAGCACTAATAAAATGTAATGTATTAGTCTTTACTTGGATAAAGAAGCTTACTATCTGTGAAAGAATTTAAAAAACGGTGCAGTAGTTTTTGAGTTTAACATTACAAACTGAAGTACAAATCTTTTTCTTTATGATTTTAGTGTAGATAACATTGTCTTAATACTTGGTGCCATCAATTCTAATTATATGCTAATTACAAAAATACACGTCATGAAAATATAATTATAATATCTTACGCAATAAGGGCCGGACCGGTTCCCCAGCAGTAGATCGCAAATAATTAACATAAAATAATATAAAATTAATTACATGATTATTAATTCTTCATATGGTAATTATTAACCATACGCCACAAGTTTAGGTTAATAAAATTATTCATATCACGTCATAGGTTAAGGGCCTTATACATAATGTAAAAAAATTTAGAGCGTGAATTATCTGTTAGAAAAATTCAGCTTCCGTCAATTTGTGTCCGCAAAACTTGGGAAGTAGGCAATGGATGGTCTTGACTTTTTTACACAACGTGGAATTTTTATACGAAAGTGTTTTTATGTATATGTTATTCTAAAGTTTCTTCAACAACAGAATATTACTTACTGCCATACCATACATTACTTACATATTACCCCACTGAGCTATCACTGAGCAGTGATAGCTCAGTGGGGAGATTCTCAGGTTCGAACCCACGTCGCGCACCTCCGACTTTCGGAAGTTATATGACTTTTCGAAATTATGTGCGTATTGATTGACAATTATCGCGTGCTCCGTGCCTCGGAGAGCACGTTAAGCCGTCGGTCCCAGCTGCCATGAACATCTATGGCAGTCGTTATTGGGAGAGTGTCGACACAAAAGATCCCACTGGGTCGAAGTGTCGCCGGTCTGCACTGACTGGCTCCCACATAAGATACATAATACTGCCATAAATATGACAGTAAATAATATGAGCCATGGAAGCGTAGCAGGGCTTAGCCAGCACTATATATATATATTTTTTTTTAATTTATTATAAAGTATGTTTGTACAAAATTATGACAATGTCAATCCCATCGCACCTTATTCTAAAAATGAAACAACTACTACAGCAAGAGTATAGGCTAATCTTAATAGCTACTAATCACAATCACTGTAATTAAATGTATAATATAATATTCTAGCTGTATCAGAGTTTGGTTCAGCTAGAATAATACGAAACATACCGACATCGTATAAATTTATTTATAAAAAGGCATCATACCTGACACATTCCATTAGTGGATGGTATACACCATCATTTGTACTATATATAAAAGTATATATACATAGGTTGAGGTCTGAAAAGCTTCAATGGAGTAGGCATATGTGTACACACATTTTTATTGTCTTACGTTAAAGGGAGCGAGCTATGCCATTCAGCAAAATGCATATTATAAATGACGACAATGATTTAATTAAGGCTCGATACTCTAAAAGTTTAAACATATGATCGTTCGTTGTAAGTTTATCTCGTTATAGCAGAATACTAGGTAAAACCTAGCACTGTTATTATTTTAGGCCTATTTGTAAACGGGCAGGTCGATCCGAAAGGTCAACCGAGTATGCATACGTTGTTTAGTTATATATTACACATTTACTGTAAAACTCTGCTTTACAGTGACACAGATTTCACTGGCATCTAGTACTTATAGATAATCAAGATATCTGGTATTTATATATTTAAAAGCAATGGTCTTTCCTACTCCTTCTTCAGATAAACTTCAACTATACTAAATTTCTCACTCGTAATCGCGTGATATGCTTAAAAAGGAGCACAAATTTTTCTCTTTAGGTACAGTATTATGTGGGTCGTGGGTGAATTCGGAGACAGCTATCTAGATATTGTTCGACTAGCTGACCCGGGAAAATTCATAACAGATATTTCCCCGTTTTTGCAACATTTTTCATTGATGCGCCGCTCCTATAGGTCGTAACGTGATGTTATATAGCCTACAGCCTTCCTCAATAAATGCGCTATTGAACACTAAAATAATTTTTCAATTCGAACCAGTAGTTCCTGAGATTAGCGCGTTCAACTAAACAAACAAACCCTTCAGCTTTATAATATTAGTATAGATTAGTGTCTGATTTTTTTACCGTAATATCTATTCTATGTATACAATCCTTTACTACAAACATTTAAACTTAATCAAGATTATAGTAACAGGAATGAGTAGTTAATAACTTCTTCATGCGATCTTTACATGTAAATATTTTTTATGTGACCATACAAATCAATCATAACATTAAAACGAAACGACAGAACATTAGTATATAATGTGCTAAAGATGAGTTGTTTTCCGGTTCAAAGGGTGTCCTCTAAGTTCTTATAGGCTGACAAGAGTTCTAGTCGAAATGTTTTTCTTAAATTTTGATTAGTTCAACGACATTTAAACGACGCTTTTTTTCTACTTGGAAAACATCTTTTGTCTTTAAAAAAGACAACTTCCGCTCTAACATTATGTACTATGTGTGTCGCTGGGTACTTTACAAACATTCAAACAACGGACACAAAGAACACCCAGACTCGGTCTTTGTGGATCACACAATATACAGACAGATCATTCAGAATGTTCATGTTTTTATGTTCTGAGACACTACCATCAGAGCTGATAGTTCTACCATCGTTGCCATCTTTGATAAGTTTTAAAAGTTGTATGTTCGTTTCAAAAATTTGTTTGAACCACAAATAGTTGTTCCGGGTCTGGGTGTTCCTTGTGTCCGTCGTTTGAATGATTGTAATGTCCAATGCGACTTTTTTTTTTTAGAAATTTATTTTTTAAATTCATCCTAGAACAAACATTGTTTTCTTAAAAATATAATTTATGCTTGTTAGTCATCTTTGTCTTATAATCGATAAATAATATTTTTTTGATTAAATCGATGTCGCCCAATAGAGCACGTTTTTACGTACGTTTGTGATAAATATCACCATTTTTATGTATGTATCTATAATTAAAATGTCGCTGGCACGTGTACGGAAGACAGATAGCTGTGTAGACATATAATAATTATTATTTACTTTGATATCTACTATTAAAATAATCACGTGTTGCTAAGATTTATCTACTGAAGCAATCTAACGAATATATTACTCTGATTATTTCAATAGTGAATGAAGCCACAGAAGTGTGTTAGGATCGTAGTAAATGGAAATCCGTAGTCTCTGTCTAACCCTCCGGGAAACAGGCGTGAATCTCTATGTATGTATGTATGTATGAATGTGACTGCTGTGCACGAGGTCGGGGGTTTGATTCCTGGATCGTGCAAAATATTACTTATCATCTTTAGATGTAGCACGGAGTATTAAACTGGAGGGGGATATCTTGTAAAACGGGGTGTTATGTTTGTTCTTTCGCACATTAATATTTCGTTTGTGCTTAGACATACATATATGTAACTGTTTTAAATTTTATATCTACATTTTTACGTTGCGTGCTTGACCATGAAATGTAGAGACCGCGATGTGCTCCATATTGGAATGTCATTCGAATGGATATACACGCATCACTGACTCGCGCTTCGACGTACTTGGGAATTGAACCTGGACTCTCTTACTTATAACATCATGACCTATGAGTCGCATCGGCACACCGGCGGCCAGACACAGTTCAATCATGTCGTACACAAAAGAAATTTGGAAGTATTTAGATCAATTCATTCCGCCATGTCATTCTGAGCCTGCCACGGGGCCGTTTGTTATTTGGTGCCCAGTCTGTGGTTATTTTTGCCCACTTCTCTTCAGACATGCTACAGATATGGCCAGCCCAGTTCCATTTAAAAGGCAAGCTTTTTATCCGCTTTGTAATATTTTCTAGTATATGTACCTACCTATAGGCTGTCTGAAATACGCAAAGATTTAAATTATAGATGATCTCTACGTTTACATGTGGATAAGTTGTCATATGATACACAGACGTGTCAACATGACATCTGAATTATAAATATAGTCATATCACGCTCACTCATATTGAAAATTGTGCACAATCATCCAATATCATGTAAATGTAATGTGTCAGTTCACTCTTTTCAGGGTGGACACTTTTTCGTTTGATGTCAGTACGGTGAGTGCATATCTATGATTTAAATCGTCACAATAACGATATATTAATATGTCAGTCATTGAATTTTTTGTTATGTATGTACGTGGTCCAAAAAGACTGGTACAGTTACTAAAGTAACGGGTTACCATCTTGTTTAGTAATGTTCACACGACCCGGGAGCTTGTGAAGCTGCACTTGAGAGACTATTTGGAGATTATGTAGTAATTAGTATATTATGTAATTAAGTCTAGATTGTTCTACCGAATACCGCTGCAACCTGAATTATTTGCGCAAGCTAAACAAGTAACCTCATATTAAACTCGGATCCCTATCCATTTGCATAATATTTTAAGACACAATAAAATATGGCATACTTTTGTTTATCCTAATTATATTAACGCATAACATTATTTACGTAGCAAGCATGATTTTAAATTGTTTCTTATCACAACGATCCTATTTATTATAATTGCTCCGCAAACAAGGGGACCTACCAAAAATAATTATGGAAAAATAGTTAAGCCAAAGTATAGCTCAGTGGGGAGACCAACAGACTGCAATGCAGAGGGTCTCGGGTTCGAACCCACGTTGCGCACCTCTGACTTTAGAAGTTATATGACTTTTCGAAATTATGTGCGTATTGATTGACAATTATCGCCTGCTCCGTGCCTCGGAGAGCACGTTAAGCCGTCGGTCCCGGCTGCCATGAACATCTATGGCAGTCGTTATTGGGAGAGTGTCGACACAAAAGATCCCACTGGGTCGAAGTGTCGCCGGTCTACACTGACTGGCCCCCACATAAGATACATACTGGTAAATAAAATATTATGCGTAAATATCCCTGTGATCTCTAGTTAGCAGAATACTTAGTGAACATGTTGTTTAGTTCTATAATGTTCTTGAAACTGAGCCAACGTGGTGGACTTTGGCCTAACCCTTCTGATACTGAGAAGAAGCCTGTGCCCAGCAGTGGGATAGTTTATCAAAAGGGTAGATTATAATAATAGGTAGGTACAAAATGTAGCCATATTCGAATTTATTTATTTGCTAGAAACATGGTTAAGTATATTGTAATAAACAGTAGGCTTCCATGAAACGTAAATGCCAAAATTTCAGGCCAACTGTTCACACCGTAAACACATGTATTGCAAAATTTGATCAGAATTTCGATACGTACACTCTTGATTGTGTTTGTTGTTTGTATTTGTCTGCATGGAGTTTTCCGAACCACCTAGTAATGTTATTTTGAAAGAAAATAATCCGAAGAAACTTCGTTGTAAGCTATTTTCGTTCGATCTGAGATTTTGGATAGACATATTATGTATTAATGATAAACGCACTGATCATATGTACATTATGTTTAGTCATAATTTAAACTTATAATCGATAAATGATACTTCTCATAAATACAATAACAATATAAATTCTGGAAACGTAAACAATGTATTGACTATTAAATTATAATTAAATAGATATTAAGCTTAATGACTTAATTTGTTTTTAATTTGTATTTTACACAAACAACTTGATGAGTGCGTCGGATGACCGAGATATTAAAATAGGTGCTAGTGCACCGATCACTACAAGATACAATGGTACAGGATGCTTGGCGAAACCCTCTTTGCTAAGCATTAAGTTAACTTGTACTAAACACTAAAGGAGATATAATAATATTAATGTTCATTTATTTCTACCATGTGACAAATAAAGTATACACTGTTTTGATGACATAGCAGCGGGTGACTGGATTCCAAACTAGGTTAAAAACCTGTGTGATGGATAACCAACAAGATTGTTTGTATCACGAGTTCGAGTGAATGTTCTACGCCGATTATTGTAACGCCACGTTTGAGGGCAAATTTTAATATCTTAATATTGCACTCAAACTTGTCAATATCAAAAATGTGTTTATTCATGTAGGTCACAAAGTAACACCTATGAACATCAAAGTTACACTTATTAATGTGAATTTACATTTACTTGTTCCCTTTGCAACTTTGTCTGCTGAGCGCGAAGGCGTAGAACCAATGAGAAGAACTGGCAAGAAACTCACAGCCACTCTTTTTTTTAATGCCAACGTTTACTTGTCGTTGTAGTAATCGCATGCTCAGAATAAGTGAATAAGAGAGCATGCGGGTTTCAATCAATTTAGTAGAGATAAAGATGTATACAATAATCTAGCAGATTGAATGTAGACATTTTAAGCTATTAAAATAATAAAAATAAACAAAATATTTTGCCAATAAACATATTTTTTTTGTCTGGCATCGGCACACTGGACGCCAGAAACAATAGTGTGATAACTTTGTTCCGTATACATCTTATTGAAGGTGAATGTACCGCTCGATTTATGCATAGCAGTTCTAACTATACATATATTAACAATTTGATACACTTGGATAATTAGGTTTGTACCGCGTTAGCCCCTGCATTACGTCCCACATTCCAAAATGTTCCTCTATCGCCCCTCTTTTTAAATTATTCCTTTTTCGTCCTACATTTTTTAGCTTATGGTTAGCAAAACAAAACCTGATTAAAAATTATTTAAAGATTTTTTTCTTTGTCGGTCTCGTGATGTCATGCAATCATAGACCCAAAGTTTCGCCGAGAGATCAACGAGGTATATTAAAATATTTTTCGGCAGACGGTACAACAAAAGCTTCCTTATAAAAAAATCAGGGACAGAAAAGGAACATAATTTGGGACAAAATATGAATTAAATTAAGAAATTTCTATTTATCTAAGGGGCATATAAGGAATATTTTGTGGGACGAATGCGTTTGGTACGAAACATGAGGGCCGAATGCGGAACAAACCGATAATTATGACAGTTAGATGCAGACGGGGTTAGGAAAAACCCCGTGAACTAGAATTTAGGATATGAGAGCCGTCTGTTTTTATGAGGTGTGATTATTTATTATTGATTTGTTATTTGCGGTTTTGCTGAGTCGGCATTGACGTCGGTTGAACGTTAATTACATTAGTTATTTCTTTAGCTATTAAAAGGCTACACCTGCGCTAAGACTAATTCCTGGGTTTTTACAGTCAATCAAATACCTAACACATATAACGACTTGGTTAATCTTTTGATATGGAACTGCTTCCTTGGTGTGAAGTACTTCTTAAATTGAGTTGTAAGAAACTACCAGTAACCTCTGTTTTTATTTTTCTTTATTATCCACTACATTTCGCCCGCCGCTTTGCTCGTGATAAATTTTGACAATAAATTTCTATTCCTTGATAACGATAATGTTTTTTCTGGATAAATGGTATCCTTTATCCTATTCTGTACCCATAACAACATGCATGTGAAATTTCGTGTTTATAAGTTAAGTAGTTAAGGCGTGAAAGCCTCACAAACAAACAAACTCAGACTAGCATCTACAATAATTATTATATATAAGCTATATATAATAATTATTATAATGAGCAGCAATAGCTCAGTGGGAAGACCAACAGACTGCAATGCAGAGGGTCTCGGGTTCGAACCCATGTCACGCACCTCTGACTTTCGGAAGTTATATGACTTTTCGAAATTATGTGCGTATTGATTGACAATTATCGCGTGCTCCGTGCCTCGGAGAGCACGTTAAGCCGTCGGTCCCGGCTGCCATGAACATCTGCAGTCAAACAGTCGTTCAGTCAGCAGTCGTTATTGGGAAAGTGTCGACACAAAAGATCCCACTGGGTCGAAGTGTCGCCGGTCTGCACTGACTGGCGCCCACATAAGATACATACATATATAAGCTAGGACACAACAATTTTTTCTTATATACTAGCTAGACTTAACCATAATGCCACTTACAAAATATTTGTGGATCACACAAACTTTGGCCCTGTATGTGGTAAAAATCAAAAAGCGATACCATAGCTAGTGTGTGAGAAAAATCTGTACTTCATTATATTCGTGTAACTTATGCCAAGGGATTAACGAGGTATAAAAGGAAGAACATCCAAGATTATTACAATTATTATTTTGAGCCATGTTGCCACTCGGATATAACCCTGAACTCGAATTATCGCCTACTCTCTAATTACCTATTTATATAACAATATCGAAATCTTTTATAACTAGATCTTATATAACATATTGGAGGCACGTTTCCAAGCATTCGTGTGATAACGTGTGATCTTTTTATATTAACGAGGTGACGAACGGGCTTACAGCTCGCCAGATTAGTCTGGTATAGCTTGCAATATCAATTATATTATATTGGTAAGTCAGCGACCCTGTGAGACCCTGATAAGAGAGTCATAGTATGGTAGTACTCAAGACGCAAAGATCCTACTGGGCCGTTATTGAAAATATAGTGCTTCTCTAGAACTTGGTATTGCTACTGACCATAGGAACTTAAGACAAGGCTGTTACTCACGATCTTTTTGTCATAGATCTTTTTTCTTTTTCTGTTTAGACCGCTGGTCCTGAATATAGAATATGCAAGTTGTTTTTAAAAGTAACAGTCGCTGAGCTTCTTAAAATATTATCTGCCTACATTAATAGGTGAAAGCAAATAAATTTCCGTGGACCCCCATTTCTTTGTCACGGCAACGTAGACCCCCGTGGACCCCTGGGGGTCCACCTGGACCACGTAGAAAACTAATGTTCTACAGGGTATCTATATATATCAGGCTATCTATATATATATCTATAAAAACATCGAATTTTCAAGCAAATAAAAATATTGGAATGCGCCTTTTGATACAGATTGATTATTTGATTTAAAAAGAGGACCTTAAAAAGGTCATTGCTCTCGTCTGGGCTATACGTTACATTGTCGAGCACGACCAACCAACTATCAATTGTACCATCGTCTAATTCTAAGCGTCGAATATTCGATTATGATTTGAATTATACTTGTGACAACGAATCGATCATCCGAGAGATCATACTATTTACAAATATAATATTTGAGAAATTTCAGGTTTAATCTGGTTTCCTGATATACCTACTTCAGCTCTATAATCTGAAAAGGGCTTCGGTGATCAAGTGACGTAACAATAAGAATCTGGGTTTAGTTCTGCAGGTTATATTACCCATTATTACCTGGCCTACTTAAACATGTCTTAATATCAGAGTTATTGAAGTTTTCTGTCTGAAACTTCTGGTGAGTTGTAATAGGCCTATTACGTAGTACAACGTAACTGGTGGAATATGGATGCTATATTCAACCGACCGCTCAGAGATACACTAGACTGGGTCTTTCATTATATAGATATATAATGACCTCGATGGCGTAGTGGTTAGTGTAACCGACTGCCACGCCTGAGGTCGCGGGTTCGATTCCCACACAAGTCAAACATTTGTGTGCATGAACATGAATGTTTGTCTTGGTCTGGGTGTTTCTATGTATAATATGTATGTATTTACAAAAAAGAAAAGTATACCACCCATACCAACCCATAGTACAAGCTCTGCTTAGTTTGGGCTAGATGGTGTTGTGTGTATGTGATAGAATATTATTATTATTATTATTCTATACGTGTATATGTCACTAAATTCCTGCACCGATTTTGATCACATTTTCTGTGTGTTTGAGTGGATCCCTGGATAGCTTAGATTCACAATTGGACCCAGTAAGTGGCGCTGCGATCAGCTTTGCAAGACAACGTTTGTTAGGTCCGCAAGTATATTATAAAGATCACTCCCAAACTAAGAATGGGCTCAGACATTAGAACTATGGACTATTAAGATGATAATAAAACGATAAACACTTGTCTATAAAATTACCATTAGATGGGTATACTATTAGATCTCAGGACATCTATAACAGTTTATTGTACGATTGAGAACCGGATGACAAGATTTTTTGGGTTCCACATTTTTTGAGTTACAGTAGAACCTTACTTCTAAGGCCCGGTTCCTTTCAAAGACGCTATTAAAAACCGTATTACTTACTTCGCTGGCTTAGCGACTCAAAGTAGATATTGGCCTCCGACATCAAAGTGAGCCATTCCTTTCTATTTTATGCCAAGTCAGACCAATCCAGCAGATTCATCTGTTTCAGGTCTTTAGTCATTTTATCTTTCCAGCGGTACCTTGGGCGACCCACTGGACGACGCCGTAAAAGCTGTATTGGTCGGTAGTAATTGGCGATTTAAATGGTTACTGTTTAACTGACTTGAGTATGAAGTCTAGAGACCTTACCATCCACTAGCACCTCTAGCGGTGAATTAAAGCGCATTGGCTTCGAATAACATAATTCGAATAACTACAATTGTGCGACGCGAAAGATACATTGCGTAGTCAATGACACAATCTACGCATGTAAAATAAAAGAATAAATAATTAAAACCGGTCTAAATCTTAATCCGAGTTGGTCTATTGTCTAGTCAAAAAATTCTAATAATTATTTTCATAAAAAGATGTTTAATTATTTTTTAACACTAAATACTTAATATTATTATATAATATAAAACAAGAAACAACAATTAAGTATTAAAAATAACATTTTATGAAGACTGGAACATCAGAAGAATCTGGTAAGAAACTCATGACAGAAGTAATCAAAAAAATAATTAAAATACATGACGCTCGAAAACAGTTACTAGGTTAAAAATTTCACAGAAATACAATAATTTTTATTTAATTCTGTTTTTAATTTATTATTTAAGTTCTGATTGCGTGGTTAACAAATTAATTCAATGCGGTGCAGGATAACCTGATAATTATTTAAATTTTGAATAATATATTTGGAAATAGCCTGTGGCTAAGTGCAGTTTAACATTTTTGCTTTTATTAGGATTAAGAATATTTGGTCATAGACCCCTATGACGAAATATTCTTAATTTTAATCCTTTCAAAACCAATTTCGTTATATTACCAGCTTTTTATTAAGCTTACTGACTATTTCGGTGGTAAGCATAGGGTCTTGGGTTGGATTTTGGTATTTTGGGAAGTGTTAATTTTGTCGGTGAAAATACTCAGTGATTGTTCAAAGTCAGGTAGGTACTGTGTCTAGTAGACAGTTATAGGCTCTATTCCGTGGGTCTTAAAACCATATTCTTTCAGGTATAAGGGCGAAATATTTTGTATGTATTTAAACTTAGATTTTGAAAATTGCTGGAGAGTTTTATTATATCGATTGCACGGATAGTGTAGTGGTTTAAGTGGGTGCCTCGCCACTGCCGCTGCGCCCAGTGTTGTGGGTTCGAATCCCACACGGGACAAACATTTGTGTGATCTACAAATGGTTGTTCCGAGTCTGCATGTTTTTAGTGTCCGTTGCTTGAAAATCTATAAAATGTCCGTTGCTTAAAAATACGAAATGTTTGTATTATAACAAAAAATAAACATAGCCAACAAATTGTAGGTGTAGTAGACCTATTTTAAAATATCAAGGCTGTACAGGCTATACTTTATCTTTTAAAACATATAAATGTCGTAAAATTTATAGACATATATATAAAAGTGTTGTAAAGTGCACGAGTTTTATTTTTTTTTAAATAAGGAGCTGTTGACACGCATCTATACACCGATTTGAATAGTATGAAACCTTCAATAATCCATTCCGAACCGGACTTAGCAGGTTTTTTTTTAATAATCTGTTAGACTAGGCTGTTAGATGTTTTGTAGTATACCTATGCTAATAATCTAGTCGATACAGGATATTAAAGAGGCACCTGTTATTTGGTGACAGCAGTGATTCATTAAAAAAATACTGTGCCTAATCTTTATATTTATAAATCTTCTGTACGTGTGTTTTTATTTAAACGCCTCCTAAACGACTGGACCGTTTTGATGAAATTTTTTGTGTGGGTTCGAGAATAATAATAATAATAATAATAATAATAATATTCTATCACATACACACAACACCATCTAGCCCAAACTAAGCAGAGCTTGTACTATGGGTACTAGACAATGGATAAACATACATATATACTTTTTTTTTTTTTGTAAATACATACATATTATACATAGAAACACCCAGACCAAGACAAACATCCATTTCATGCACACAAATGTTTGACTTGTGCGGGAATCGAACCCGCGACCTCAGGCGTGGCAGTCGGTTACACTAACCACTACGCCATCGAGGCCGAGAATGGTTTATACTTGTTTTTTTTTCGTGTGTACTTGACAGTGTCTGTTCGGAGACAGCTAGTAAATACTAAAATAATGGAATTGGAATTTTATTTAAGAAATTCTAACATTTTCGGTTGGTAAAACCGATAATGTATAGCTGCTAGCTAGAGCTAGGGAGGTTACTAAGAATACTAGTAAAATAATATGCTTCACAAGTAACGAAAGGCGCAGTGGTTTAAGTAGTCGTCTCACCACTGCCACTGCAAAGAGTGTTGTGGGTTCGAATCCCACAAAAAATTGTGTGGTCCACAAATAATTATATCGAGTATGGGTGTTCTTTGTATCTGTTGTTTGAATGTTTGTAATGTCCTCCGCGACACGGAATTATCCCCAGTGCAGGCGTTGTCTTTGTAAGCTGACCCGCGCAACTTTGTCTGCTTCACATAAGGGAATTTTCCCCGTTTTCGCAACATTTTTCATTGCTGCTCCGCTCTTATTGGTCGTAGCGTAATGTTATATAGCCTATAGCCTTCCTCGATAAATGGGCTATCCAACACTAAAAAGATTTTTCAATTCGGACCAGTAGTTTCTGAGATTAGCGCGTTCAAGCAAACAAACAAACAAACAAACTCTTCAGTTTTATAATATTAGTATAGATTAGTTTTGCAGTTTGGGTGGAAAAATACTCATATTCTTGGTAACCCCTTCCGCTAAACTAAATGCTTGTATTAGAAGTGGGTTCATGTCAGTTCTGCGATAAGTGAGGTTCAAACCCACGACCTCGCGATCGCAATGCCAATGCTTTGTCATGTGGGCTACCGTCACTTTAATTAATTCAAATCCTTGAAGACAGTGCGTTAATATGGCTGCGTTCTAGGCCGTCATATGTTATAATTTGAAGCAATGTTATCAAAAACGCTATGTAAGGAGTTAGACTATTCTCTAACATATTTAATAGTATCATTTAAAGTATTGACTAGCATGTTATCGTAACTAATATTATAAATGCTAATTTAAATTTGTCTGTTACGCTTTCACGCCTTAACTACTTGACCGAACATCATAAAAGTTCGCATACATGTTTTCAGGAGTACCTACAGAAAAGGACATAGGGTACCTTTCATGGATGAATTTTTCCTGGAGGAAAAAGTACTGTTCCCGTGCGAGCGTAAGCGGATAAAAGCTTATACTTTTAATAAAACTAAGTTAACCCTACTTTATTGATAAAATATATTATTATGACATAGGCCTCCGCCAAGGTTATTACACACAAACTGATCTTCAAATCAATGTACATAAGTTCTGGACTAACGTTGTTCTGGCATATAAATTATTCTGGATAGGGACACCCTAATCACCTAGTGATATAAAATATATTTTACCACCTATTCTCATACCTACCAAATATACATAGTTTCATAAAAATCGGTCTATCCGTTTCGGATGAGCGCGACCACAAACACCGTGACACAAGATTTTTATAATATAGATAACTTAACTTAGAACATAATTTGAATAATACTATATATCTTTTCAATAAAATAAAACAGTTCATTGAGGTGTCATATTGAAACCAGTTTAGAAACGGGTGCGACTTTACTTGTATACATATTTTATTTTTATCTATACTTATATTATAAAGCTGAAGAGTTTGTTTGGTTGAACGCGCTAATCTCAGGAACTACGAGTCCGAATTGAATCATTTAAATTTTTGTGTTGGATAGCCCGTTTATCGAGTAAGGCTATATAACATTACGCTACGATGAATAGGAGTAGTGCATCAATTAAAAATGATGTCAAAACGGGGAAAATTCTCTTATGTGAAGCAGACTAAGATGCGCGGGTCAGCTAGTACTTTGTAAGATTGTTATATTGGGTTGCTTGGTTGGTTTCGTGATAAGATTAGATTGTTAAGACGCAGGTTTAATTCCAGAGAAACCTATAACTTTTTTTAGAGTCAGCTCCCTGTTTAGCGTTTAATTCCTGTAGGTATTGCGAGAGACTTTACAAACACACAGATTTCGGAAACCAAATACAACCAGACCTAGAACAATATTCATGGATAAATTATAAGATTTGAACCTACAACAATTGACGCGATAGCAGCGATGGCAACCGCTTACTCGCTATGCCATCCGGCCAGTAAATCTATCTGTAAAAACAAGGTATTAGGAAATGTGCCAAATTGACGACAATATATGACCCTCTTATACGGCACCTATAACATAGCTAGCTAAATATATATAATACACATACTCCTTATACCCCTTCTAATATTTACGGTACAAATTTTATTAAATATGATTGGAATTTTCTGCCTAGTCACAGGTTTCCTTTAAGCGGGGCGTGAAAAAGCACTTTCTCAGGTCATTAAAGTAGGGACCTCAACATCGCCTCAGCTGTTATGAGGATGGAGATGGAGGCAACTGCTCTTGGACCACATGATCGCTTACCATCAGGAAGGGTGTGGTCATATTGACGTGCGAAATAAAATAAATAAAAAAAGATACAGCATAAAAAACCACCACATTACATAATGCCCGTCTATATATATGTGCTGACACACATCGGAAACGACTGTAACGGTACACTAACTGTTACTAGAAGCTTAGCAAAAAATGTATACAATTGTATAATTAAGCGACTGGTTCATATTCAGGTATTTTAATTTATTTTTTCCCTAACAAACGATTATATAAGAGTTAATATACATATGGAATTTGAGGCGCGTTAAAAATTTTGTTCCGTATGAAGATCGAATATACAACACTGGACGCTCTGATGAGGCGATCATGTAAACCGCTACGCCATCCGTGGGGTATGGAGGCAGAAGTGGACTTGCGATATCTCGATCCTAGGTTTGATTTCTATCCGTTGCACAACCGAAGCGAACCTACTCATAAAACGGGTATTGAGTTTATCTGGAGCGAATATTATAAATATCGTTTAACTCAAATTCCTTTAAAGTTTCAGATGCAGTGGCTTCTGAAAGCTAGTCATCTTATCTTATCTTATCTTATCTTATGTGGGGGCCAGTCAGTGCAGACCGGCGACACTTCGAACCAGTGGGATCTTTTGTGTCGACACTCCCAATAACGACTGCCATAGATGTTCATGGCAGCCGAGACCGACGGCTTAACGTGCTCTCCGAGGCACAGAGCAGGCGATAATTGTCAATCAATACGCACATAATTTCGAAAAGTCATGTAACTTCCGAAAGTCAGAGGTGCGTGAAGTGGGTTCGAACCCGAGACCCTCTGCATTGCAGTCTGTTGGTCTCCCCACTGAGCTATCGATGCTCTTCAAGAAAAAGCATAGCAAGAAAGCTAGTCATAATAGTTTTTCAAATATGTCTGCCATTTCAGCAACACAACGCCTCCCCTTCGTGGTGAGTTGTCTGCCTACGCCGTTGCTTTATTTTACACATGTAGGCCTAAGTCTTAGTCGTACGGTTATAGCAACCAACTTCAAAATTTGTATTTTTGTATGAAGAAAAAAATAATGAATTATGAAAAGTGGTAGAACAAAAGTTGTTAAGTCTTCTTCTCTCTTAGCCTTTATTATTTCCAAGTCACTTGGGGTCGGCTTTTCTGGTCTAACCGGATTTGACTGGATATCAGTTTTTACACGGAGCGGCTGTCACCTGACCTCCACAACCCGAAGGCTAACGATACCCTAAGGCTAGACCAGTATCAGGATATTATAGGGCACTGACTTCCCAATAACGAGTGCCATAGATGTTCATGGCAGCCGGGACCGACAACAAAAGTTGTTAAGTAAGGTATAAATAAAACGCGAGGAAATGGATAAATTAGTATTTTCCAATGAGCTCTGTTACCTCGGGCTTCTTAATTAATAATTATATTATGTTAAGAACGACTCAAACTCTACTAAGTGTTATTTAAACATTTGTTTTGTGTCTCTATTCATCACAATCATCTCACCCGAACATATCCTCCACGGTTTTTCACACAGACCGGTTTTGGGCCACCCGCCTCCAACCGTTTCCCGCGATTCTTACCAGGTCGTCAGTCCACCTTGTGGGGGGTACCCCTGCTGAATCTTCCGGTACATGGCCACTTCAGAACCTAAGTTTCTATATTAAATTTCCTTCAATTTAAGTAGGTATTTGAAGATCATATACTTAAGTAAATGCTCAGTAAACAGCGGTTTGATAAAATTCGATTCTGTAAAAATTATTGAATATTCTCAGTTGAGACTTGCTACTTTTGTCAATTCAGATACCGAGGTATATTTTTTACAATAGTTAATTATTTTGACGTATTATGTCATGCCTGCGCTTAAAGATAATTATACTTTGTATGTATTGGACTTGTGGTCATTTTGCATGATAATCATTAAGTTTTATGACTATTACCGACACTAATGATCTGTTATTCTAGAGATTTCTTCCAGAGGCAAATTACTTCCACATTTAGAGTACAAGGTCATCTTTAGATCTTTAAGACTCGGATTATTGAATTTTATTTTTATACTAGTTCGTGCCCGCGGCTTCGCTCGCGTAAAGTTAGGTTAATTTAGGTTCGGTTATGTTAGTAACAGTGTCACGATTGCATGTGAAAGTGGAACACCGTGGATATCTTTCCCCCGATGAGCCTGACATAACCTCTCCGTCACCCCGCGGAGAGGTATGCTAAGATAGAGAGGAAAAAATTGTATCAGTATTTATTTTAAATAAATTGTAGCCTTTGTTATTCGCTGATAATATAGCTTTCTAGTGAGGTAAGAATTTTTAAAATCGGTTGTGTAGTTTTTGGTTTAAATCCTTACCAACAAACAAAAAAAAAGCTTTCCTCTTTATGTTACTAAATAAAATTCAGCCTATGTTACTCGATGATAGCTTTTTAATCGTGAAAAAATTGTTATGATCGGCTTAGTTGTTTCTGAGTTAAATCCAAACAAACAAAAAAATAACAAATCTTTCTTCTTTATAACGTTAATATAGACAATGGTGGGACCAGACGGCTATAGTAAGTATTGATTGTATCTTAAGATCGCATGTAAGACAAACACAAGAAGTATTGCATTTAAGGGCAACGTCAGTAGTTATGTCAGTCTCCAGAACTCTCCGAGCCAAACGCAGTAACAGCGTTATAAGTCTTACGCTTGTTTTACTTTCGCAGGTGACTCGGTTCATTAGCACCGAGCCAGACGTAAGAAACCGCTAATGACCGCGAAATGATAATTATTGGGTAGCGGTTCCTCTACTCTTGGTTTCTTCCACTCATACGTACGTAATATATGTTATATGTTATAATATTCACAAATAACAGGTTGTAGTTTGGGTAAAGATTGTGGCTAAAGAAGCTTTGAACTTATAGTTACCTGATACGGAACAATATTTGTTCATTTTGTTTCAAAATGACAAGACACCTGTCTCGCTGCAGACTATATAATATAATATTAATCGACGACTCGATGGCGTAGTGGTTAGTGTAACTGACTGCCACGCCTGAGATCGCGGGTTCGATTCCCGCACAAGTCAAATATTTGTGTGCATGAACATGGATGTTTGTCTTGGTCTGGGTATTTCTATGTATAACTAATATGCATGTATTTACAAAAAAAAAAGTATATATGTATGTTTATCCATTGTCTAGTACCCATAGTACAAGCTCTGCTTAGTTTGGGCTAGATGGTGTTGGGTGTATGTGATAGAATATTATTATTATCATTATAGTTAAAAAAAAAAAACTGTTGAGGGAACAGAAAAGGTCATAGTGTACCTTTCATCCAGAAAAAAGTATTGTTACTAATCTTACGGGAACGAAGCCGCGGGCAAAATCAAGCGATTTAAAATAATAGTTTAAATATGAAGTTACCGCTTTATGTAAAGAAAATCAAAATGCCAGAATCTAGAAATAATATAATATCAGCCCTGTATTAAACTGTCCCACTGCCGGGCACGGGCCTCTTCTCAGTGAGAGAAGGATTAGACCATAGTCCACCTTTGTGGTTGGCAGTCTTCACATATACCTTCTGTAACACAGGCTTGTCGCCTAGCTCAGAAGTCAGGTACTTCACATAATTTTGCAAAGTTTTTATGATAAATAAAGTTTATTATTATTATATCTTCGAGAATATTTTGGGAAACTGTCAGACACGCAGGTTTCCCACGATGTTTTTCTTTCACCGTTAATGCGAGCGAGTTTACAAACGTTCAAACAACAGACAAATATCACTCAGTCTCGTTCTATATTATTATTGTGTAGGAATCAAAATAACAGCACTTGCAGTTAGGGTTACCATATCTCAGGATTTGTCCTGAGATTTCAGGATTTTTCTCAGGATTGCGGCTGGATTTTGCAAATCTCATGAAATCTCAGGATTTTTAGAATTTTCAATAAAATACAGCTTACATTTTAAAGATCTCTTTAATAAAACGTTGAACAAACTAAAAATAATCTTCGTTTGGTAATAATTGCACAATTAAAATCAATACTTATTTATCCAAGTAGGTACTTAATCAGTTTTATCATACTTAATATGTGAAGATACCTTTTTAAGTATGTTTTTTTCATATTGATGAATGATGAATTTTAATTATTGATTTATAAAATGCCCTACATGTTAAACTCTTTAAATTATATGCCGCTGCTCCCCGTTTGAGAGAAAATCCTCAGACTGTAAAAAATCTCAGGATTTTTCAATGGAAATCAGGCCTTTTCTCCGGACTTTTGATTTTTTCATCTGGTAACCCTACTTGCAGTGGTTATTGGTGAAGCGACTATTTAACCTGTTGTATGCCAGAATACCAGACATAATAGAAAAAGCATTGTGTCTCGCGCAGATCCACGTTCCGGCATACCAGAGGTTAAACAATCGCGATATTAACTTCAGACAACAACTATGTCACGTGCGGAATCTATTTTGCAATAAAGTCACGCATATACTAAACTATGTGGCCATGGGTTATATATTAGTTAAAATTTATAATAGATAATAAAAATATCTAACAAATTTCCAGTTATTAACAGCAATATATATTCAAAGACAGATCGCGTTGTAATTTATTTATCGCGGTATACCTACAAAATAAATAAAAAATATCATGTCATTCTAATCACGTCTTTGTAATGTATATATCACTCGTTTTTATTTCCCCGAGGGGTAGGCGCAGATGTATTAGTCGTTCATTGGACCCAATATACTCTATACTAATATTATAAAGGAGAAAGATTTGATTTTTGTTTATTTGTAAGGATTTAACTCAAAAACTACTTAACCGATTATAAAAATTATTTCACTATTAGAAAGCTATATTATCACCGAGTAACATAGGCTATATATTTTTTTTAATACTGTTTCATAACCTAACCTCCTTATACGTGAGCGTAGCCGCGAGCAAAAGCTAGTGGGAATAAGATTATTGCCGTTACAGTGCATATTTTCCAAGACAGAGAATTTTCTAAGCAATATCAATATTCTTCAAGAATATATATCCAAAAAGAATATCATCCAAAAAAAGTACTGTTTCTAAGCGAGCGATGCCACGGAGAAAATCTGGTCTTCCTAATTAAATAATTCACGTCCTTTTCCCAGGGAGGGTAGGTAATCAAAGACTAAGGCTTTCCACTTGCTATATCTATCTTTCTTGCTTCATTCCCATTTTCTTGTTTCTATGTATAATAAGAAAGTATTTACAAAACAAAGTATGTAAGTATGTTTATCCATTGTCTAGTACCCATAGTACAAGCTCTGCTTAGTTTGGGCTAGATGGTGTTGTGTGTATGTGGTAGAATATTATATTTTATTATTCACTAGTCTTAATGTCTGCACGTTTGTGTCCGCTAATCTCCGTAATGACTGTATCCATTTGGATGTGTTTTTCAGTGACGTATTAAGCAAGATAAGCTAAGGCTAAGAATTAGTGTCTGATTTACTTAATTTTAATGTCTTGGTGGTGTAGCGGTATTATATTTGTCCCGTGTGGGGATCAACCCACAACAATCGGTGCAACATTTAAACCATCTACAACTACGCCATCTGTGAAAACCAGTAATAGCAATGAGATGTCTATTTTAAAGTGTTTTATGATACCTAGATGACATGTGTGCGCATATAAATGACAAGTGCGCATAGAAAATGTCGGCCATTACTAGTGCTTTATATAATCATTGAATCGCAAATATGTTAATTACATTTACTTAGAATTCTTAGTTATGTTAAATTTTTTATTATTTTCCTGATTGCGGTTTAACCATAATATATAACATAGCATATAATATAAAACCATATTCAGTTTTAAAAGCCTTTAGTTTAAAAAATACCTATTATTGATAGTAGGAACCATAAAGTAGTAAATAAAGTTCAAATGCCTCGGTGGCATGCATTGGTTCTCGGGTTCGATTCCCTGTTGAGCAAAGGTTTAATAATTGGTAGCAGCACGGAGTCTCGCACTGTGCCTGCTCATATTCTGTTTTATTAATAAAGAAAATAATTTCATAAATTTTTCATGTTCACCAACCATAGTTACCAATATACCGGGCCACCTAACACCTATAGCCTATATATTAGAATTCATACGTAGCAATAGTCCTACGCCTGCTGCAGCTAGTGCCGCTGTAGGTGTTCCATCCCACTTTAGTTTAAACCTGTCTAAGGGCCTCTTCACGTTGGACCCATGTCTCTGTGTAAGCCAAAGGGCTAGGTATTTTTCTAATATGTTAGAAAAATATCTGTGATGTGAGTAACATAATAATAATATCAGCCCTATATTAAACTGTCCCACTGCTGGGCACTTGCCTCTTCTCTGTGTGAAGGCTTAAGTTTTTTTTAATATTGGTTTCATTTACAATTAATTATTTAATGGTAAATGAAGCTCAAATGCCTCGGTGGGACAGTGTGCATAGGTTCTTGTGTTCAATTCTGGGTTGCGCAAAGGTGTAATTGTCAGTAGCGGAACGGCGTCTGGAACTGTGCATAGTATTTTATTTTATTTTATTTTATTTTATTCAGTAGGTACAAAAACAGATAACAGATTATCGTATTACAAATAATAGTCATAATAGTACACAAAGAGTAAATCTGACATCCAGTTACATTTGTACACAACATTTGCAATAAGTATATAGAATGTTCATGCAAGTTTACATTAGCTTAAATACCTAATACAAGAGTTCAAAAAAAAAAAAGAAGAATACATGATAAATTTAAAAATAAAAACAAAAGATATACAAGATTGGGTACACTAAAAGTCACGGTTTGTTATAGTTCAACAGAAAAGATTTAAATGTGTTGAATTTATCGTGAAAAATATCTGTTTGAGAGCAGATAGAATTATAGTTTTTGCACATTCTGTACAGTGGGTTATTCTCTATACATAATAATATAATATCGGCCCTGTATTAAACCGTCCCACTGCTGGGCACGGGCCTCTTCTCAGTGTGAGAAGGGTTGGGCCATAGTCCACCACGCTGGCCCAGTGCGGGTTGGCAGACTCTCTATACATGGGGCCTCAAACCATAAATAGCGAAATGTGCCATAAAACCTTTGGACTATTTATGTATTTTATATACATAAATAGTCCAAAGGTACATTATCGCAAATACACTACATAACTCGCTACTTAAGACTGCGCCGAGCGAAATGTGCCAAAACCGCCGGTCACAGTTAAGTTGATAAAATCAACACTTTTTGTTTAATACAAATATAAAAGATACATTTACTATAACAATAAATGTGTTTACAATTACTCCGTGTAAAAAACTCAAAATAATTAATATTTTCGCTCACAAAATTACGTACATTTGCACGAAAAATTCAAAAACTTAAACTCGTATTACGAAATTTTTAGATTATAACAGTAGAAATCTATCCTATTTTACAGCTTTAACGAAACATAAATAGTTATATTACAATTTGTCCGTCCCAAATATTTAAGTTATTGGTTGACAATGAAGATACATATTTATCAAAAAAGCACTTCAAATCCTCCATAAAATTTTACTATGGCAGCCGCGCCGATTTGAGTATCGAGCTCTGTCATTCAGTCCAACCGCGTCTTACGCTCGGCGCAGTCTTAAAAAGACCGGCCATGTTTTAATCGGCTAAGTAGATACTAAAAACCAACTTGTGTTATTGTATAGTCGTACAGAACCCTCGACGTAAGACCGACTCGTACTTGACCGGTTTTATTTTAATCGCTCTAGTCTATTATGTTTGGACTATTCGTCAGGTACAGTCAGCAATATAAGTAGCTGAACATTTAAAATATTTGTAAATATTGTAATTATTATTATGTATTTTTGAACTGTGTTAAATCAACTATCTTTTAACTATTACTGTTATAAAAACTAACCATCCAATTAATATAAGAATTGCGAAAGTTAGTTGGTTTGTTCGTAACGCCTTAAGTACTCATAGGAGACCTTTCATCCAGAAAAAATGTACCGTTCTGACACGTAGAAATTTAAAGAAAATATAAATTCGCGTTAGAAGCTGCAAACAAAATCTAGTTACTTATAATAAGCTAAAATAAATTACTTATAATACTATAAAAAAATGTACTGCTTAATAAACAAAGCTGTCGGATGGCCTAGCGGCGTTTAAGTGCATGTAATGTGATGTAACTGCTGCCGGGCGAAGCCGCGGGTAGAAGCCAGTTTGTTATAATTTGATACATGTCGCACTCTTAATAAAATAGAGACTTATCTCAGTATTTGGGATTAAACAAATTTGAACTCTATTGCAATGATTTAACACAAACATAATATTAGAATTTAGCATATACAATTAGAGTCCAAATTGTCTTACTTTCAAATTTCGAGTTAAGTCGCTGTTTTATTAAGAGTGCGATGTGTGTATTGTCTTAAGTTGCTGACCCTACATATTTCCACTGCACGTGGGGTAGACAAAACAAGAAAGACGGGTATGAGTAATGAACTAATGATATACAAGGTAGTTGTAATCCAGATGATTTCCTCGCGGAAAACTAATAATTGAATGTTTTACATATATGTGTGTTGCGGTTTAATTCAAAATAAGTGTTTTCGACTATTTCCTGGATGTGGTCCATGATGCTATTTTTTAAGACGTACTGTACTATTAATTACTGTATTGCGAAGGACTTTAGAATCATTTAAACAACGGACACAAAGGGGAACAAGACTCGGAACAACTATTTGTGGATGACACAATTTTTGTCCTAACGATCTTCATATTTCTATATTTTCATTTGTGTTATCTTATAATCATATATTTAAAAATATAAGACGTATTGATACCATGAATATTAAAAAGAAGTGAGAATCGGCAAAGAATTGCCGCAAATCTTAGAGATCAAAAACATGGTTCAAGTAATATGCAAAGGTCACGTGACCTTGAGGTCAGAGGTCAAAGGTCATAGTAATTTTGGAGGTATATCGACTATGCTGAGTCGAATGGCGTTGACCGCGAGTCTCTAGCTCTTACGGTTCTTGAGTTGAAAGTTGTATAACAGACGGACGGATGGACGGACAAAGCTGTTGTATAAGAGTCCTTTTTAACTCTAAAAATAGTTAATACCTAATAATAATCATGTTAACTATTACAAAAGATGCACGAATTGTTGACTGCACATATAGTGTAGTTGTTTAAGTAGTCACTTTTCCACTGCTACAGCGCGCTGCCCCGAGGTTCGATACCTAAACGGAACAAAAACTTTCGTGTTCCACAAACAGTTGTTCCGAGTCTGGATGGTCTTTGTATCCGTTGTTTCGTATGAATGTAATTTTTTTTTGTACAACTGAGTTGGCAATCTATCATACGGCCCACCTGATGGTAAGTGGCCTGCAACACTAGAGGCATCACTTGCGCGTTGGCGACCCTTTAGGAAAGGAATTGGAAAGGAGAAGGAGCGGGAAGGAGAAAAGAGGGTGATTGGGCCTCCGGCACTCTCACTCACCGAACGAAACACAACAGTAGGAATACTGGTATTTCATGTCGATATTCTGTGAGAGGGTAGTCCTTCCCCGGTCGAGCCGGCCCATTCGTGCTGAAATCAGCGAAGGTCTATTACTACTAGCTGACAAGACAGAGAAATGATTCCGGAAGATGTGTCTTTTAAAAAAAGAAATGTAGAAAGATTATTTTCCATAAAAATGTATAAACCTTTATGTTATAATACAGAATTAACATTTTGCTAGTAACAAGTTGAACAAAGAGAGAAACAGTGCAGCGTAAACTGGTCGCCAGAGGTCAGGCACTTGTTACGTTAACGACACGCGATATTATGTTACTAATATGTGTACATACATATACATACACTTGTATTACCTTATAAAGGGTAAGCCGAGATTTGAACTCTCAACTAACTCAACCAATGAACATTTTGTCAGCTATCTACACTAATATTATGAAGCTGAAGACTTTGTTTAACCAAATTGTACGCGATAATCTCAGGAACTACTGGTTTGAATTGAAAATTTATTGTAGCGTTGGATAGCCTATTTATTGAGGAAGGCTATAGGCTGTATACGCTACGACGGGGGCGGCGCATTAATCATAAACGCGGGTGAAACCGCGGGCATAGCTAGTGTTTAGATCATTAGTTCCCAAAGTAGTCCAGGTGGATTCCCAGGGGTCTACGGGAGACTCGACGGGGACATGCGATGGCGTGACAAAAAAATGGAGGTCCACATTTCGTAAGCGGGGGTCCACGAAAATGTATTTGCTTTCGATAGGGAAGAACTAAAATATAGATGCTCAGCGACTGTTACTTGTAAAAACTTGCATATTTCATATTCAGTACCAGTGGTCTCGAACCTACCGATTAGTCAGTAGATATTTACTAAAAAAAATCAGCCCCGAGAACTTAAATAAAAAAGTTAAGCACGCAGAATTTGATCATATTATTTAATATATAAATACGAATGCCAAGGAATATGGTAGAAATGTAGCTGCTAAATGCAAAATTTTTAAAGTGGTCTTGAGAAAAATAGTCTGGTTACCTCTGGTTTAGATAAAACTAGCGACCCACATAACCTAACCTAACCTAGTGCAAAAGCTAGTTCTAAATAATTCACAGGCTTGTAAATCGATATGGGGGTAAGAAGAGATGTGCCGTTATTCAAACATTTAAAATTTTGTCACCTATGTTTAGGTAAACAGTGGTTTATTGTTCTCTGCAGAGCATCCTAATCCTAACTAATATTATAAATGTGAATGTGAGTTTGTTTGTTTGTTACGCTTTCACGCCTTAACAACTTGACCGATCATCATAAAATTTCGCATACACTTTGTCGGGGGATCAGAAAAGGACATAGTGTACCTTTCATCCAGGAAAAAGTGCTGTTACTAATCCAAGCTTACCTACCCTACATTTACGCAAGCAAAGCCGCGTGCAAAATATAGTATGTCATACAATAACAATTTATCCGAACTGGGTATCGAATAACCAACCCAGGATCGTCCGTAAACATAAGCGCAATATTATACCATAACTTAGTCATACCCTCCATCTATCGACGAGTCTATAACGACATTTTTAATATTTTTTCTTGGTTTTATATTGTAGGAAACTTATTTATTTATTTATTTAGCACAACCATATTAGGTATATCAATAACATCATCGATTTCTTACAAAGTAATTAATTAGTGTTATTCCTAATCAATCTGTATACATCCTTGTTCGTTAAATGATCATCAAAATAATATAAGCGCCATTTTAAATTGCTTAATCGTTATTCTAGTTTAAATTTCGTTTGTCTCGTTAGATATCCATCAGTTCGAAGTACAAAAAACAAAAATACTGGTCGGATAGGTAATACGCACATATCGACACCAATTCCAAATTTAAATGTTTTCAAACAGCTATAAACAATAAAATAAGTAGTTAGCGACCAGTTCCTGTTACAAAAATTCCATAGGTTAACAATATTAAATTATCGTGTGACGTGTACTGTAGGAAATAGGTCGACACCGGTCATTATGGCGCGATGACGTTATGACGTAGTAATGATACTTACTACTGATACTCTCAGGTCATTACTTAACAAGAGAATGACACATTGACGTAAACACGATGACTTGTATGTCAAGAACCCTTTATTAGGATATCCCATAGACGTAGGCGTATTTGAAATTAGAACGGCAATTTTAATTCGAGGATAGATATTCCAGATTTGAATTGAATTATCCTTATATCTAGCTGTTGCTTGCAGGAATTTGGAATTTAGAACATTTCACCATAAATTTGGAAAAACCGGTCAAATAAACACTATAGGGATTACCGTTGCAGAACAGTTTGAATTTAGAATAAGATGAATGGAGGCGATACTAATGTACCTATTTGACAAACAGTTGTGCTAGATGAGTTGCATTTTGAAAGCAAATATTTAATAATAATAACGTAACCATTCTATTGAAAACTACCGACTTATTACCGTTACCCTTAATCTGTCTAGTCTTAGAATACCAGACATAATTAAAATCTTTTGTGTCGGCCCATGGGTGTACCACTGCGACTCAATAGGTAAACATTTATATGCTAAACAAATGCCTTTTCTAGATATTAATTAGGCGTTAACTATCAGAAATCCATTGTGATACAATAATTAGGAAAAGCGGAATCCGCCACGCATGCTCGGATTGCCCACAATAACTATACCTACACAATAGAAAAAAGTTGATAATACTCTTGTTTTTTTTATAGGATCAGAGGCCAACGAGCTTACGAATCGCCTGATGGTAAGCGTTTACCGCCGCCCATGGATATATAAATACTGGCTCAGGAGTCGAAAATCTTAGTCTTGATCTTAAGAAAAATTCATTAACCCTCATTTTTCTAAGAGTTTTCGCTCCATGATTCGTAGGGATATCTAAATCTCTGTCTTCAGCTGGCCATCAAAAGACCATATTTAGGCACAACCACCATATATGTATACGTGATAATGGGATAACCGCAAACGATTTAATAGCATAAGGAAAACACTTTTATTTTTACATTGCTTCCGTCTAGCTCAACAAAATTAGCTATAACTAATTGATTGAAATCACTAAATAGGATTCTGAAGTATTTTTCCACTGGCCACTTTGATCTATCGATATTATTTATGACATGATTAAATATTTGAGATTTAGAAGCTGAATACTTATACAAATGATTTCTCATCAGATTGGAGAAATTGTGGTGAAAGGCCAGGTTATTATTAACTTAAAAGAGCGTATATGAATGTGATACAAGAAGCAAAGATGACCTGTTAGGATCGTAGCGAGTGGCATCCAGGTAGCCCCGGTTTTCTATTCTAGGAAACAGACGTGAGTCCAGCTATGAATGATCCACTGTAACTCTAAGAAAAGTCCTGTACTGGGCATATTGCCTGTGTCGCGGAGGAATTTACAAACATTTAAACAACGGACACAAATAACATCCAAAGTCGAAACAATTGTTTGTGGATCACAGTTTGCCCCATGCGAACCCAAAAGACAGTGGCATAGGCTTTCCATACATACATACATACATAGATTCACGCCTGTTTCCCAGAGGGGTAGGCAGAGACTACGGATTTCCATTTGCTACGATCCTGACACACTTCTCTGGCTTCATTCACTTTCATCACATTCCTTATACACGCACGTCGGTTCAAGGTGCTCTTAACCTGGCCTTTGTCCAGAACGCCTCCGATCTGATCAAGAAACGTTCGCCTAGGTCTTCCTCTTGCGACTGTTCCATTCACACTAGCCTTATAAACTTTCTTAGTCAGTCTTTCCTCGTCCATTCTTTCTACATGCCCAAACCAGCTTAACATACCCTTTTCTATTCTTGTCACTATATCAACTTTCATGCCGCATCTCTCTCTAATCACACTATTCCTTATTCTATCTTTCAGAGTCACACCACATATATTTCTCAGCGCTCTCATTTCTACAGCATTTATTCTGCTCTCATGCTTCTTATGCCATACCCAACTTTCACTTCCATACATAAGTGTGGGCACTAATAGTCCTCTATAAACAGCCAAACGTGCCTTTTCGGAAACATTTCGACTGTTCATAAAAGCGCGTAGAGCTCCATTCACTTTGTTTCCCGCAATCGTTCTCCTTTCAATATCTCCCTCATGTTTACCATCCCTTGTAAACAAAGTACCCAAATATACAAACTCTTTCACTTGCTCCACTTTTCTCTCCATCAATCATAATATTACACATCGTCACGCACTCTTCCTTTTCAAATACCATTACTTTCGTCTTGCTTACATTTATTTTCATTCCTTTACTCTCAAAAGCACCATGCATAATAGTTACCATCGCCTGCAACTCTTCTGCTGATGACGCAAGTATTACTTGATCATCGGCATAAAGAAGACATTTGCTTTCCATGCAATCAAATTAGTAGAATAGTAGAGCCTCGCTGATTTCAGCATGAATGGACCGGCTCGACCGGAGAAAAACTACCCTCTCACAGAATATCGACGTGAAATACCAGTATTCCTACTGCTGTGTTTCGTTCGGTGAGTGATTGTGCCGGAAGCCCAATCACCCCCTTTTCCCCTTCCCGCTCCTTCTCCTCCCCACTTCCTTTCCTAAAGGGTTGGCAACGCGCAAGTGATGCCTCTGGTGTTGCAGGCGTCAATAGGCTACGGTAACCACATACCATCAGGAGGGCCGTGTGCTTGTTTGCCACCATAGTTATATAAAATAAAAAATAAAACTTATATCATCCATCAGATTCTATATTCTATTCATCTCCTTCTGTCATCATTTGTCATCAATCGTAAAAAATGCAAAAAGTAATGCTTATTCTGAATAGCAGTCGAAATAAATAGTCAATATATAAGTAGTTCAAAAGTAAAAGAATTATGTATACCTAAATAAAAATTGAAATTAATAGTTTAATTTCAATCGCTTTTTCTGTCACTAATTAGTGACAAATGACAGAAAAATAATATAGAACTTGTATATCAACGGCATTTCTTACGCGATAAATCTTTTATAAATTGTACGCTATACATACATATCTATGTATTCTTCCCTAAGAAAAAAGACAGTAGTATTAGTCCATCATTTCACCAAATACATTTAAAATCCCACAAAATAAAAAGTCATCGAATGACAGCTATAGCCGTCCACCGCCACATTTCTAGAATCCAAGCTAACCTAAACTAACGGCAAAACCGCTATTACAGAAACGCACAATCAGCCGCAACACTAACGCATACTTACGCCTCAGAAACAACAAGAAAGCTCAACAAAAATCCAGTAAGAAATCCTTATTCATTGATTGAAAACATACTTTGAATACAACATTAAAATAAAGTTGATATCTATCCGGAATGGAGACTCATAAAACACATTAATATTAATTTAACAACTGTTTTGAACACAATCGTTTACTTTAAATCGTCTAGAAGCCTCTTTTTTTTTTCTTTTTTTTTAACTCGGGGAAATGTGCAAGTCACATTCCCCATCGCCGGTTTTGGGGCGGGCGATGGGGATATGTCGGGATCCAGCCCATATGTTTGGGCTGAACCGACTAAAACCACCGCGGTGTTCCTCACACCTTTATGGCGGGGTCGCGCGGATCGCTCTCGCATTCGAATCGCGACCCCGCCAAAGGTTTGACCCGCCGATGGACGTGGCGGGTCCCACAAAACTTTATACACATAATTGGGGGACCTGGTCCCCGACAACATAGCGGGGGGACCTAGTCCCCTTTCCGACATCGAGAGGCGTGCGTGGAACACGAACGCCGCCTACTACCTGCGCTGATCGGGCGGTGGACGGCCCCAATAGGTCCACCGCCCGCAGGCTTCTACTCAGGGTGGCTGGAGGTCGTCTCGCGGTCTAGAAGCCTCTAGTATAACTGTACTTAAGTTGTTTTAATGTTTACATCATGGCGAAGTTCTTTACATAATATACATATTTTATCGTGCCAAAAGTAGGGTTCTATTTTTCGAGTGCATGTAGTCAAAATCAAAGTCAAAAATAATTTATTCATCAGAGCACAAAGTAACACTCATGAATATCAAAGGGGTTCGTTTATACTTAGGTATCTTTGGCCCGTTACTTAGTCTCAATGCTTAATGGATATCAATAAGTGAGGTATCTATTGGTTTTTCTTAACGTTATGCGTATTACACTATATTTAGGCGGGCTTTAATAGCAGCCATATTAAATTTTGGTAAAATTAAGATGGCCACTATCACGTGTATTTTCTTGCCGCTCATATCTTAAGCGTTTTTAAAGTTTGGGATCTTAGTTATATTTTAATTAAGACTTGTGTAATTGATTGAATTATCTAATTAAGTCTTGTGACTGTTGTTTCTGAATCCTAACTAATATGGAATTCGAATGTGAGTTTGTTTGTTACGCTTTCACGCCTTAACGACTCAACCAATGATCATGCAATTTCGCATACATGTTGTCAGGGGAACAGAAAAGGCCATAGGGTACCTTTCATCCAGAAAAAGTACTGTTACTTACCTAACCTAATCTAACATAGACGAACCCGCGGGCAAAATTTAGTATAGAATAATAGATTTTAGAGATGACGCATTGGTTTAGGATAATATTTCGTATTGCTTTCACGCGTGGATTAAGGCCAGTGACTTTTGTCTGTGAGTCTATTTTAAATTCTGACGCAGAAAACCATAGAGATACGTATTTTTTGTAAATAAACAACATAACAAATCATATGTCTTCCGTACACAGTAATACGGATAGATGCCAAAACCAGTTTCGCGATATACATTCAAACTGATTGAGATTTTAATGACCCTCTAATGTAAATTAATATGGCCCTTTTGAGGTCAAATTATAGCTGTTTATTGAAATAAACAGCGTAGTTTATATAACCAATTGTAGGATTCGCAAACTACACATCTTATGGTATAATAGGCGAAGAACACGAGGCATGCCATGTGTGGATATCGAATTTTCTAGAACCTTTTTTAGTTAAAGTTTATTCCATAAACAAGTCTTGTTTATGGAATTTAAAATAAGTTAAATTAAAGCTACCTATTTTATTATCATATTATATCATAAAATAAATTGTTTATTAGCTTTCATACAGATCTTTATCTATAAATCAATTTTAAAACACCTTTATGTTTCGCGCTGTTTATAAATAATTACATTTACACCAAAAAATTTAAAAAGTATATATACTGTCAGTGTGTCCCACTGCTGGGCAAAAGCCTCTTGGTTTCTTAAATATCTTTGTTTTTCATAATTATTATTTATTTAACAACTTAATAAGTTTCTTGATACGTTTATCTCTTGTCATTGTATCCACATACAATAATATGCGTCACCGAATGTCGCCGTGACTGGCAGTAAATACCTCAGACATAAAGACTGCCTATATACATAATAATTAATATGTTGTTGTATATATAAAGACATTAAATATATCAAAAACAATCCGGTGAAAGCCAAGTTAAGTATCTAGTATCTATAATATCTACTACTAACTGATCACGCCGTTTCATCCACGATTATGGCTCCCGTGGCTTGTACCATGATGTTATACAGCCTACATTACTTCTGGATAAAATAACTATCTACTACTGAAAGAATTTTTAGAAACGGTTCAGTAGTTTTCGAGTTTATTCATCACAAACGAAATAAAAATCTTTTCTCTTTATAATATTATTAGTGACCCGAAAACCTTAACAAATGATATACCTAAACCATCCTCATGAATTACTCTGTCTATTGGTGAAAACCGCATGAAAATTCGTTCAGTAGTTTTTGAGTTTATTGCGAACAGACGTGGCGTGGGACTTTGTTTTATAATATGTAGTGATTAGTGTAGAAACGAACGAGTACGCCTGAAAAATGAAAAAAAATAGTTTTGCATAGTAATTTATAATATTACAAATCTAAGTGAAATTACGGAAACAAATTGTAAGTTTTATATTTACAGCGATCGTTTAACCAATAATTATAATAAACTACTTATTTTCACGTCATTTTGGCGCATTATAAATGATACATCACTCGTGGTTGCTTTACTTGAATACTTCAATATATTTTAAGTATTAAAAACGGAGTAATTACGCAAATATTAGAAATTTGCTAGATAAATTACTTGATCCTTATCCACTTTAAGCATACGTCTGTGTTTGTATGTGTATGCATTTAGCAAAGATTTAAATTATAGGCATGCCCTCAGTAATATTAGCCTTGTATATGTATGAACTGTCCCACTGCTGGGCAAGGACCACTTCTCAGTGATAATGTTGTTAGCTGGATACCACCACGCTGGTCCAGTGCGAGTTGACAGATTTTACTTATCTTTGAGAACATTATGGAGGATTCTCAGACATTCTGAGGGTGCCGGGGCCCAACCCTCCACCCCTCCCTTATGGGGAGGAGAGCAAATTTACTTTTAATTACTGTGACTCCTCTGGTGTTGTGGGTGTCCATGGGCGGCGGTAATCGCTTACCATCAGGCGATCTGTCGGTACATTTGCCTCCTTAGCCATTTGAAAAAATGCATGCAATGGTTTTCTCGCGATGTTTTCCTTCGCCGTTACAGCAAGCGATAATTAAGTATTTAATACGCACATACATAATATATATACACTTCGAAAACTTAAAGGTGCCTTGGGATCGAATTCGAGATCTCTGCATGGCAGTCCAACGGTTTCCCACTAGGCTTTCGCTTTTCATATTATATAATAAACTAAATAATTAAAATTAAAAAATTAAAATGTATAGGTATAGCGATAGCCCAGAGGTCTCGAGTTCGATCCCAGGGCGCGCATCTCTGACTTTTTCCCCACATTTCGCCTAAGGCATTTAGGTCCTACGTAATAGGGCTAGTAGTAGTAGAGCCTCGCTGATTTCAGCACGAATGGGCCAGCTCGACCGGGGAAGGACTACCCTCGCACAGAATATCGAGGTGAAATACCAGTATTCCTGTCGTGTTTCGTTCAGCGAGAGAGAGTGCCGGAGCCCGAAACACCCTCTTTCCCCTTTTCCGCTTCTTCTCCTTACCACTTCCTTTCTTAAAGGGTTGGTAACGCGCAAGTGATGATTCTGGTGTTGCAAGCGTCCATAGGCTACGGTGACCACTTACCATCAGGTGGGCCGTATGCTTGGGTGCCACCTGAGTTGTATAAAAAAAAGCATATTTGTCCTACAAAACACCGTTCCAGACTCCATCCTGCTACTAAGACTTCCTAAACAGAAAAGCCCAATAACACTTTTCCCGACTCGGCAATCGAATCCAAAACCTTTTAGCAGTCGTATAAATTATCTCTGCCACCAAGTCTTTGGTATATACATACCAGATATGTTATTATGTTAATGCAAACAAATGATCTTTATTTAATACGTAATGATAAAAATTACATTTTTTGTTTGTATGTTTATTTGTTTGCTTGTTTGTAACGATTTAACTCAAAAACTACTAAATCGATTGAAAATTCTTTCACCATTAGAAAGCTATATTATCTAGCTATCTCTATATATATCTATTATAAGGCTATATTTTATTTTTAAAAGTACTGTTGCTATCATACCCTGTCCTAAACTACTTTTACGCGAGCGAGGCTGCGAGCAAATGCTAGTATTTAATTAGATTAAGTATGAATTTAGCCGTATGAACTTATAAACATGTTGTTTTAATTAAAAATGATATAATTCTATTAATTTATGATGTTTATGTCTACGTTTGCTTGCATTTGATTTGTTAGGATTATTTTTTAATCCGGTAACACTAAAATACTTCTATTAGACTACAGCGGACATATAAAAAAATAAACTATGCATCAAGAAGAGATTATTATGATATTACAATATTGTAAGTCAGATTTATTTTCTTAGCCTTAGTTATTGGCATTTGGTCAGATGACGGAGTGGTTTCAATGATGGCCTCACCACTGGCTCTACGCCAAGAGGTGTAGGTTCGATCCCCACGTGGAACAACAATTTGTGTGATCCACAAACACTTGCGGTGACTCTGAGTGTTCTTTGTAACCGTTGTTGGAATGTTTTCTAAGGTCCCTCATGACACAGAATCATAGTGCCTCTTAAAAACCTTTTTCACTCCCTATTATGCACTTTGGGTTTTTCAACTGTAATTTTCGTACATTACAAGTACCTTAACTGTTTTCATCCGATTTCATTCTAACATACAGAATTTCGTAAGCATATAGGTATGTACGCAAAAATGTATTTCGCTCACATCGCCAGCTAAGGTCTTAATTAGTTCCGGTAATAAATGGCGAGCATATCAGACTGGAATTGTATCTACCGGGTACAATTCCAGTCTTCTACTACTAAGAATTTCCTGACTCAAATCCGATAGCATTTTGTCTAACGTGGATATCGAACCCCGGACTTATACACAATCATTAAAATTAACTAAAGTTGCTATTATAATAATTTGAGGGATCGTCAAATTAAATTATAAGGCAAGTATCCCCATTTAATGATGGAGCTAGTAGAATAAACTAATTAATTATGGCAGCAATCAAAATAATTTGTTTTATTTGTAATTAAAATATATATATCAATCAATAACATTTTAATAGTGAACTGTCATAATTGTAGCTTAAAACGACAAAAAGTTTACTACCAACATTTTCTTAATTTAATAAAAATATTGACTTCATTACGTCCTGTGTCGCGGGGAAATTTACAAACATTTAAACAACGGACACAAAGAACACTCAATTCCGGCACAACCATTTGTGTATCACACAAAGTTTTGTCCCTTGTGGGGATCGAACCCACAACACTGGGCGCAGTAGCAGTGGCGAGACAACCACTTCAACCACAACGACATCTGCACAGTACATAGATTCACGCTAGTGTATCTTTAATTAGATAGACAGAAATGTATTACACACACATATTGCTATATTTTTAAGTTATTTATTAATTGAAGTAAGTATTTTGCTATCTTACTTCACATTACCAGACTGTGCTGCTACGGATAACAGTAAAAATTCCAATGACTGCCCGAATTGAGCATCGAACCCACAATCAGCCGCAAATATAACCGCAAGCTCAAACCGCGAAACCCAAGATATAAAAAAGGACATTTGTTTTGTTATTCCCGCATGTGCTCTTTAGTTTCTGAACAAACACACACAAATATATCTACATATAAAAACGCCAAAACAATTATACTTTTCTACGTCATCGAATTATACGGGATAACCCACCTAATAACAATTAGTATCATAATTGTTACATTTATAATTAATAATTCATTAACCTCTGGTATGCCGGAACGTGGATCTGCGCGAGACACAATGCTTTTTCTATTATGTCTGGTATTCTGGCATACAACAGGTTAAGCTTATACAAGTAAAAGTTAAATAATAATAGATATTAAAAGTTAATCGTATGATTATTGTAATTATGTCATACCGACAGAAATTACGGCGACCATTTAAATTTTAACGATCAAATTTTTATAATTAGAATCATATTAGACCCTATTATAAAGTGCCTCAGAATTTACGCAAATTAACAAATTATTTGTTACGCATATTTACGCATCCGGGTTACATATTGTTATGGCATAAAACGTAAATTTAATATTACAATAGTAAAAAACAATGTGCTATATTTTTTGTTTGAGTTATTGTGACTTGGCAATTCGTTTTACATGAAGGTATTTTTTAAATGGTGCTATTGATATCGCAATGATTCCTGTATAGCGGGTAACTTAAAAAAAAGTAAAAAAAATCAATACAAAACAAATACTGGATGACTTTTTAAACCACGTGTGGGAATTAGTATTTTTAAATTAAACAGATAGAAATGTTATATATATATAATATGTAACGGGTATGAACGCGATCATGCTGTTTACCTTTTTTATGATTATATTATATATATCATGTAACGCGAAAGTTTAAAAGTTATTATTAAATAGAAATTATGTTCAAATACCTCTTTTCTAATTACTATATTTTTATTATTTATATGAAATATGTAGGTAAAAAGATATTTTTGTTACGTGTTAAATAAGTCTATGTTTAAATATAAAAATTGTAGCTACCGTCAATTTTTTTTCCGTAAATCTCAAAAAGTTGTCGATGGTTGACTTATTTTTTTACACATCGTTGGATTTGCATTTATATCTGAAAGTGATTGTTTATACTTTTATGTCGAAGTTCCCACGGGAATGGGCAATTAAAATACCAAACTAAGCCACGGCAAGGTGTGGCCGGGTTAGCTAATTGTTTACAATACTAAATATTATTTAGCGTATATTATAATATATTAACGGTTAATTTCATAAATGTCCCAAAAATATTTAAATTTGATATAAGAAGACCGATCTAATGTACATATAGCAAACATTTTATTTAATGTTATTTTTGTGATTGCCATGAATAATACAGATTTATTTTTGTTTTAATTGTTTTAGTTATTTTTACGTAAACAAAGTTAAAATATCAAATAACATTTTAACGTAAGGAGACGAGTTAAAAGAGAAGTACTTACATTTCGGCTGTCTCGCGAGCTGTCCCTTTTTCCTTCGCTCGAATAAACGATTGATAATGGCATCTTTCCTGTTGTTGAACTCCAAATCATCGTTAAACTTATTGTTCAATGCTTCACACTCAGCAAAATTCGCCTCAAAATTATCGATTTCAGACCTTTTTATGCGATTATTTGATAAATCTTTCAATTCACTTGTATTCACCGTCGAATACCTCCTGTTCGCAACACTATTCCAAATTTGCACTAAGTCCTTCATTGTTAACAAAAAACACGTCCTCACTCTAAATAGGCGTTATATCTAGTAACTGATTGTTTATTAATATGAGTTTATTAGCACGATTGACACCGTATTCGATTTGATAGAAGGTAACGTCTCAGCTTGTTTTCAATGTCACATTAGCAATTAGAACATAAAACTCCAGAAATTAACTTAAAAACCAATTGCTAACAAACACCACTGACAACAAAATATTTTATTTATTTTTTTAAATAATACGCAGGCAGTCACATGTCAATGCGTATACAATTACAATTCGAAATTTAAATTTCAAAAATAGTGCGGTTACGATTACGTGTTTACTTGAAAAGCGCGCGCTGAGAATAAAATATAAAGGCAGGCATGAATGGCGATGCAACGTTGGCTGCACCTTACGTATATCTAATGAAATTCGCGGCCTGTCGTCCGCTTATATATAAATTTCGCAAGATCACGCACACTTAACCGTGCCGTGCTGTCCGTCGTGACGTAGACAAACCAGTTTTTTATAAACAAACTGTTTTCAGATTAATACAAAGTCGGAGGGCAAATGAATGTTGGTATGGTCACAGCACAGGCCATTCTGAATTTTGATTTATTTTATGCATGCTGCACTTAAAGTATACTTAATATAATACTAGATAACGGGTCTTAGTCGCGATGAAGTATTTAATAGGTAATAAATACCGATTGATTGCGATTTGGACAAATCGCAAAAATGTTTATTGCACTTAAAGTAAGTACTTATTCATAATAATAAAATCTAATGCTAGTGGAATTTGTTTAATAATGTTGTAAATGTTCATATTAGAATTACTCGCTTTTAAAAAAGCAATTGTCTCATTGTATGCGGAATAAATTGACTTTAGTTTATGTACTATCGACTTGAACGACGGTTGACTATTTCAGAAAAATTTTCGCTTGCACATGTTGACTTTAAGTGACTCCGCCCTCCGCCCGACCAAGTGTTGGCCTGCTATGCGATTTTAACCTTAGGAGTGGTCATCAGTCGCTCAAGTCGATAGTATACATATATTTATATACACATAATTATTCTGTATATGTCGCACTCTTAATAAAACAGCGACTTAACTCGAAATTTGAAAGTCAGGCAATTTGAACTCTAATTGTATATGTTAAATTCTAATATTATATTTGTGTTAAATCTTTGCAATAGAGTTCAAATTTGTTTAATCCAAAATACTGAGATAAGTCTCTGTTTTATTAAGGGTGCGATGTGTTTATCACTGAATACCTCCTAAACGGCTGATCCGATGTTGATGAAATTTGTGTGTTTGTTTGGTCCCTGGATGGCTTAGATTCACAATTGGATGCGAAAGGTGGCGCTGCGATCGAGTTGTGAGCTAACGTTTGAGCAGGACTATGTTTTAGTAAGTTTATATGTTTTTTTTTGTGATTAGGCGTTAATATATTAAATAAAGATTCTATGTGGTTACACATGTCGTGAATAATATTTATATTGCTAAGAAATATATTGATATAGGATTAATTATTGAGAGACATCTTTGCAAATAAAAGTTATGTATTTTAATACATAACTTTATATTAACAAAGGATCCAACTTGCTTTCGCTTTAAGATTATAATTATGTGAAAGCTTATGGTTGATGACGAGTGTTATTAATAAAATTCAAAAACTGCTTTTCCCTTTATTATAATTTATGTAGTCTGTTGAATATATTATGTATTATGTTATATAGTCAAGCAAACAAAGAGAAATAATATTAATTAAAATACGTAATATATGTTTGTGATATTATTCTCACTTAATATTTCTCCTTTATTCTCTTATTAAAGAAAACAACTCCCGCGCTAAGTTTGGGAGGAAGAAGTTCGGAGGGGGGGGAGGGGAATATAGCTAAGTAATATTTTACTATTAAGGCTTAATATAATATAAGGATAATCCTAACTAAACTAATACAAATAACATTGTGAGTTTTTTGTTTGTAATGTTTCACGCTTAATCTGCTCGACCGATCATCATGAAATTTCGCATAGGTATACGTTATTAGGGGTACAGAAAAAGACATAGGGTAACTTTCATTTAGAAAAAGTACTGTTGCGAATGTAACCTAATTTACATTTACGCGAGCGAAGCCGCGGGGAATACGAGTATAATATAAGGATTTGTCGGCCTCGATGGCGTAGTGGTTAGTGTAACCGACTGCCACGCCTGAGGTCGCGGGTTCGATCCCCGCACAAGTCAAACATTTGTGTGCATGAACATGGATGTTTGTCTTGGTCTGGGTGTTTCTATGTATAATATGTATGTATTTAGAAAAAAAAAAGTATATATGTACATATGTTTATCCATTGTCTAGTACCCATAGTACAAGCTGTGCTTAGTTTGGGCTAGATGGTGTTGTGTGTATGTGGTAGAACATTATTATAATAATAAGTAATATATAACAATTGTATAATACTAAGTGATCCATTGATACATAAGGTACTTCAAAATGACCATCAGTTTATACACACATAAGATAACACGTGTGATTATATCTAAAATGATATGCAAAACATTGGCAGCGCTGTGTGTGATGGAATTTCCCGATAGAAAGATACAAGAAACCATTTTATTACAATTTAATGATTCACTACTCGGATGTTTTAGTGGTTTAAAAGGTTACTTTGTCCCTACCACTCTGCCGAGTGCTGTGGGTTCGATCTCCACACGAGACAAAACATGTATAATCCACAAAAATAGTTTTGAGTCTGGGTGTTCTTTGTGTCCGTTGTTTGAATGTTTTGTAAAGGCCCAAACGACGCATGAATAAACAATATTGCGGCAGATATCTTTAAAAAAAGTACTCTAAGGTCCAGTCCCAATACCAAAAAAACGAGTCATTTTACCTCAGACAGATAAATTTACACATATTTTTCATAGTATATTATAAAGTTTTGTCACAATTAACTGTCATATCCGTAAGTAAATTGACTTGCTTCTTGAATATAAGAACCGGGCCTAATAAGATTACAGTATTTATTAAACACGTGTATCTATAAAACCATATTTCACCTAGAGTTACTGTTTTATACATACGTATCTATACTAATTCTCTCACAAACCGCAAACCTCAAAGCAAATAACAATATTCCACATATGGATAACGATATGCTAAGGTTAAACAAATCACAGAATATTTCACGATAATCTTAGACTGTCCGAGGCATGATAAAGTAAATAAAACCCACAACATTTTTAATAAAAAAGAAATAAGTAAATCACTTTTCCCGTAGAACAATATCCGCCATAATTTTCAAATTCCTTTGCTACTGGCCTTCGCAATTAAAAAGTAAAATCTAGTATGGCTAGGGTTGCCACCCGTACTTTATAATCAAGTATTGTACGTTATTTCGGATAAACATATTTTTTACTTTATGAGGGCAATGAAGAACGTCGAAATACTTTATTGAATCTATGTTGACTTACTTTTACAGCTATTTCATTGCTTATTCAAAGAAACAAAATGCAACAAAATTTAGGTCCTTAAATTTAATAAACAGTAAATTATTTATCTATCTTAGTATAGGCAAAGAACGTAATAATACAGTCAAGACGTTTCTTTATAATAAATATTCGTTCGATGCTGCTAGAAGCAATAAAATGTTGAAACATAATGTAATAAATGATATGATTTTCAGATGACGTACCTACATATTTTTACCTCAGAGTTTAAATATACTCTATTTTCGCAAAATAAAGGTGGCAACCCTAGGTATGGCTAGTGACGCACGATGCATGTAACGACAGACTAGGCTGTATGATATACATTACCTTTGCCTCTGAAGCAAACAAAGGATTAAGGCGTGTTCTATGACAGTTAATAACGCGCGGGAAAATGTTGTTTATTTTATTTCTTTGTATTTGTATTATGCACGACATTCACTCACGTATTGGGAAAGGTGCGATGTCAGATCAATTATAATTTACTGTAATGTTAATACGTTATAATTTTGGATTTTATCTGTATTAATAAATATAATATATCTTTACTAATATTATAATGTTAATGTGAGTGTGTTTGTTTGATTGTTACGCTTTCACGCCTTAAGTACACGACGAATCATTGATGAAATGAACTTTGGCATACACGTTGTACAGAAAAGGACATAGGGTACCTTTCGTCCAGAAAAAGTACCTAATGTCACTAACCTAACCTACATTTCAATCGAATGAGCTAATATGTATTATGTAGGTACTAGAGTAACAGATCAAGTGATTTTTTTGTAACAGAAGTTACAATGCATGCTAATTTTGCCGATAACTGCAACGACTCGTTTGAGTTCACAACATTGGAAATATGCCATGCCATTACGCTACAGTGTAATACACACAATGTTTCGTGAAATCAAACTGTAGCTTAATTAGATATTATACAGCCTTGGCCAAAAGTATTAGGCACCCCCAATATAGTTATCACACACCTGTGCTATTTGAACAATTAAACAATATTCTATAGAACTGCAATACCGGTGTCATAAAACACTATTTAAGACAATAGGCGACATTTTTTAAGCAGTCGTAAAACATCTGGTGCGTCATTAATAAAATATTATTTTTTCCAAAATTTATTTTTAATGTTTCGTCATTTACCATTTGGAAGTCTTAGTGTAAAGACAGTGCATTTGTGGTTTTGTAAATTAATTAAGAAGAAATTCATTTGAAAATGCCAAAACGAAACGAAATTAGTATTGAAAATCGTGTAAAAATTCAACTTTTACATGAGCAAGGCAAGACTCAAAAAGAAATCGCGAAGTTGGTGAAATGTTCGCGATGCGCCGTTCAATCTGCTATCAAACGTTTTGTTGAGACTGTCTCTCATGCAAATAAACCAAGAACAGGCAGAAAACGCGTGACTACTAGCCGTCAGGACAGAAAACTTATCCGAGAGTCTGTGAAAGATAGAAAAAAAACTTCTTCGGAGCTTGCTGTGGCTTTAACTGAAGAGACTGGACATCCAATAAGCGCACGAACTGCAAGACGAAGGCTAGTAGAAGCCGGCTTAAAAGGTTGCAAAGCTAGGAAGAAGCCGTGGCTATCCGCGCGCTATAATAAAAGAAAACGACTTGATTGGGCTCTGAGACACCAACATTTCACAGAAGAGGATTGGTCTAATGTGCTGTGGTCTGACGGATCAAACTTTGAGGTAAGTTTTTTTAGTGAAGTCTATACCACAATTACAACGATCATTCTTGTGTTTGTCTTCAAACTCAAATGTTATAAAAGTTTGTAATGTGTGCTTTTTTTTGGAATCTACAGGTATTTGGAACACCAGGTGTGACGTTTGTGAGGCGACGCAAAGGCGAAGAATATCACCCAGATTGCGTAGTACCAACCATAAAACACGGCGGAGGCAGTGTAATGATTTGGGGTTGCATCGCTGCGGATGGAGTCGGCAAAATGTTTGTTTGCGAAGGTCGCATGAACAGTGAAAAATACATTAATGTACTGGAAACTGCTCTCGTACCTTCGCTTTCGTGTATTTTTGGTGACACTAACTTAAATGGTGTGAAATTCCAACAAGACAATGCTCCGTGTCACAAGTCAGCTACTACGATGCGCTGGTTTACTGAAAATTGTATTGATCTGTTAGATTGGCCTGCCCAGTCCCCGGATCTAAATCCTATTGAACATTTGTGGAGTATTTTGAAGAGAAAAATAAAAGAGCACTCGATAACATCAAAAACTGCTTTAAAAAACGCGTTAGTGCAAGAATGGGATGCAATTTCTCCAGAGGAATGTGCGAAACTTGTACGTAGTATGCCCCACAGAGTTGCTGCTGCCATAAAATCAAAGGGTGGCCCAACAAAATATTGATGTTTTTACAATATTCTAATGGAAATAAAGTACTTTAATCATTATAATTAGTTTTATTTCTCTCTAAGCCTGAAATATGCAGTAATTTATAGGGTGCCTAATACTTTTGGCCAAGGCTGTACTTAAATGTGTCGTGCTTAAGTGAGTTAAAGAGGATGCACTCTAACTTGTGTTACAAAAAAATACTTAAGACGTCTCCTCTAGTACGTAGAATTTAATAACTTCAAAATATTAATAATATAATATTCTATCACATACACACAACACCATCTAGCCCAAACTAAGCAGAACTTGTACTATGGGTACTAGACAATGGATAAACATACATATTTACTTTTTTTTGTAAATGCATACATATTATACATAGAAACACCCAGACCAAGACAAACATCCATGTTCATGCACGCAAATGTTTGACTTGTGAGGGAATCGAACCCGCGACCTCAGGCGTGGCAGTCAGTTACACTAACCACTACGTCATCGAGGCCGATCATGCAATCGATTATATTAGAAATGGCCTTTTAATCAACAAGTGCATCAATGTTTTGCCTCTAGCTACAAGTACGCCATATTTGATTACTTCTTTCTTCTTTTTTCCTTTTTTTTGTGTGGTTCGTGGCCCACCTGTTGTCAAGTTGTTTACTAATAAGACAAAAATAAATATAGATTATACAATCGTAATAGCCTAGCGTGTTAGATGCCTGAATGTTTGTTGTTTTAGTAAAACAAGGCATGGCAGCTGAGCTATGACGTTGATACTTTTATGCATCACAATATGAGAAACGTTTAGAAAGTATTTTTAGCCATATTTGCATTTTAATATTGATTGCACGGATAGCGCAGTGGTTTAAGTGGTAGCCTGCCCCTGCGCCGAGTGTTGCCAATTCGATACCTATACCGTATACGGGACAAAAATTTAAGCGATCCACAAAAACATAGTTGTTTTGAGTCTGCTATTTGAAAGTTTATAAAGTTCCCCGCGATACAAGAATTGTACACACTACACATCAAATTAGACACCCTATATACGCATACCTACGCTACATACAAAATAAAGAATTGTCGGAAAGGGACTGTGCATAGTGGTGTCGATGTAATGGTGAGGATAGAGCGTAACAAAAATATAACGCACTCTCTCGCACGATTCGCAGCGTTCAACTTCTATTAGTTCAAATTCCAAACAGTCTAGGTTGATGTGTCGCTGTGTGAATCTAGTGAGAGAGAGTGTCTTTCAATTTATCTACAAAAAGTTTATTTTGACACACATTATATGAAAAATGTGTAAAATTTAACTGTCCGTAGCTAAAACTACCTATTCGCGTTTTTAATATAGGAACCGGGCCTAAACAAAACGATATCCTAGCACGACACAAAAATTTATCTTCCATAAAATACTCGTAGTTGTTCCGTATCTTGGTCTTCTTGTGTTCCGGGAGTTGCCTTTTAAAGCCAAGTTTCTATGTATATTCAAGGAACAAGTAGTTTTACTTACGGACAGTTAATTTTTGACACACCTATAAAAATAAAAATCAATTGCCACATAATATGACGGAGCATCACTTAAGAATGGCTCGACCGATAACGCTGTTTTTATTTTGTTACGATTTTAAATGACAGGACAAAGTTTGTATAAAACAAAATTTGCAAAAAATTTAAATGGTATTATTATATGTTTTTTTTTTATTAACCCTGTGATATTGAATTTGATGACGTGAAATATATGTTGGTACGGATTGACAGGACAATAACTGTTGGGTCAGCTAGTATTCTATCGTGCGTGTTCCCACGCGCTTCATGTCGAGTCCGTCTTCTCTCTAGGGGGGAGACAGAAGGGTTTAAATTGAGAAGTGCCTAGGGTAGGTCTCTCATGTAGTGGCCTGCCGTTTCATACGGTGGTCCGAAACCTCGGCGGGGTCGCGACCGCATGTGCAAGTGATTCGCGCGGCCCCGTCGATAGCGGTTTTGTCGAAGAACACCGTGGTAGGTTTAGTCGGTATTCCGGGAGGTCCTTTATCATTTCAACATCTTTCTTTACCCCGGTGAGTCCGACATAACCCCTTCGCTCGCCCCCGCGGAGGGGTATGGGTCAAAGCATTCTACAATGTAAAAAAAGAAAAGAAAATCTAATGTTCTATAAAAGCATGTCAGAATTTAACTATCCGTAGGTAAAACTACTCATTTCTTGAATACTCATTTCAGCTACGGACATTAAGATTTATCTCTTCTCTTTTCTTTAAGGTGGCCTTACAGAAAAATAATATCCTAGCACGCCCAGCGCTTATGTGTTTGTTGTTTCGTAAAACAAGGTATGGCGGCATGACGTTGGTAAGTTACGTCAATATGGGAAATGCTTAGAAAGTAGTTTTAGCAATATTTGCATTTCAATAGAAGGACATGGGGTTCTTAACGAGCGATGCCGCTGGCTGCAGCTAGTTCTAGAAAACAATCGAAACGAACATAAGAGAAAATTTATGACAAAACTTTAATATCATAAAGTGATGGTAGTCCAATAGTTAAAGCATTAGATTTGCTATTAAGAAGTCGTGGGTTCGATTGTGATCTATGATACTCCCAACGTGTACTGAGAAAACTTATGACAAAACTTTAATATCATACAGTGATGGTAGTCCAATAGTTAAAGCATTAGATTTGCTATCAAGAAGTCGTGGGTTCGATTGTGATCTATGATACTCCCAACGTGTATCGAGAAAACTTATGACAAAACTTTAAAAACATACAGTGGTGGTAGTCCAATAGTTAAAGCATTAGATTTGCTATCAAGAAGTCATTGTTTCGATTATGATCTATGATACTCTCAACGTGTACCGGCTCTGGACGAGGAGTTACCTGAGTTGCAGGGGTAAGTCAGTTAGTTATTCAGTTATGCATGTATTTGGACACAATAGCGCCATTGTGAAGGCGTCTGGATACTCATACCACCTCAGCTCTCTCTATTTATTTATTTACTTTATTGGGACACAAAACACGAAGAAACGAGCAGCGATAGCTCAGTGGGGAGACCAACAGACTGCAATGCAGAGGGTCTCAGGTTCGAACCGACGTCGCGCACCTCTGCCTTTCGGAAGTTATATGACTTTTCGAAATGATGTGCGTATTGATTGACAATTATCGCCTGCTTCGTGCCTCGGAGAGCACGTTAAGCCGTCGGTCCCGGCTGCCATGAACTTCTATGGCAGTCGTTATTGGGAAAGTCAGTACCCTCTAATATCCTGACACTGGTCTAGCCTTAGGGTATCGTTAGCCTTCGGGTTGCGGAGGTCAGGTGGCAGCCGCTCCGTGTAAAAACTGAAATCCAGTCAAATCCGGTTAGACTAGAAAAACCGACCCCAAGTGACTTGGGAATAATAAAGGCTAAGGGAGAAGATTGGGACACAAAACAGTTACACATTAAATGTAATGCAAACATTTTATATATGTAAAGAAAAGAGTGTTAATGTGTTACCCACACTAATGTCCGCGAAATAATATTAAGAAAGAAATAAAATAAGATAAAGACGCGCGATAATTGAGAAAGGGCAAATCTAGCAATAATTATTTTAACAATTCAACAGCTTGTTAACGAAATTTTGAATATGGGCGTGCAAATATATCTAGGTTTATAAGGTGTGTGTTATACGTTACAACAAGGCGACGAAGAGGTGCCCGTGTGCCGGCGTTGGTTCTACACTTTGCAGTGTAGAACAGCGGGGCACACGCGCCTCTCGCCGCAATACGGTTCTAGGTACAATGTAACTTAATTGATTAGTGATTTCGAGGCAGTCAAATCTATTGTTACATAAACTGTATAACATTGTGGATGCAAGTAATTTTCGTCTAGATTCCAGGTTCAAAAGTTAGTATTTGCACAGTAGTTGCGTATATGACAATTTAGGAAGTCGGCATTTAAAGTGTGTTGTTCGTAAAAACTTGTTCTGAATAATTTCAAGTCTTTTTACATATTCATCCTGAAAGATAGTATCAAACCATAGGTGCACAGCATATCCTTCATCGTTTCCTGTTTGTCATAAAGTCTAGCCAGAAGTTATAGATCACAGGTCACAAGAATTCTTAATCAGATGCGAAAATAGAAAGAGAAAAAAGGTTAAGATAATAAACGACGTTGTTTTTTTTCTTAACTTTGAATTGATAAAATTTTAGTGGGTCTTAGTTTTATAACTTAATCTTAAGTCCTCAATTAGAATGACTGCCAGTTAGTACGTTATATAATTGTGCTAATATGTAGTCTGTGAATTAACTACTAATTAAGCATATTTTATCTTTGCAATTAAAAATCAAGAAAAAGATTAATTCGTCTCCTGGTCGAGGTGTTAAAATTGTTTATCATCTGCTACTTAGTTTGATTCACAAATGAACTTTCTTAACCAGTTTTTTAAACGTTAAATGAATTTTAGATTGTTTTCTATGACGCCTTGGTGTTTATCACAACATAAAGAAACTTCAAATTAATATGATGGATTAAAATATAAAATATAGTGTATCACTCGACTTGACTGCCTCCTAGATCGTTTTTTTGCGTCCGATCATGAGGTCTGGGGTTCGATATGAGATTTGGAAACACGCTTGATAAATGATAATAATATGTTCGTCCCTATTACGTGGGAATAAATGAGGTGCTGCCGAAATGAAGATATTATATACCTTTGCTTACCCTTTCAAGTGGATAAATTTATGAGTATACCAAACAGCATGAGGTTTTAAAATGTGCCTGGAAAATAATAATTATATTCTATCACATACACACAACACCATCTTGCCCAAACTAAGCAGAACTTGTACTATGGGTATAAGACAATGGATAAACATACATACATATATTATGTTTGTAAATACGTACATATTATACATAGAAACACCCAGACCAAGACAAACATCCAGCCGTCCTTTAACTAAAATGCCGTTAACCCACAAGCGCGCGAATATGACTTTTTAATGGATAGGAAAATAGTTTTGAATTGTCTATCTATAATTTTACTAGAATTTAAAACTATTTATCTATATAATTATCTATCTATATCTATATTCTAGAATAGAATTCAAAACTATATTACTTTTTATTAAAAAGTCATAATCGCGCGCTTGTGGGTTAACGGCATTTTAGTTAAAGGACGGCAGCATCTATATCCATACACACAAATTTTTGACTTGTGCGGGAAACAAACCTGCGATCTCAAGCGTGCCAGTCGGTTACACTAACCACTTCGTCATCGAGGCCACCTAAATGATAATAAGTTGCTCCTACTATGTAGGAGTTTACGAAATGATGTGATATGTATATCTCTGCTTACCCTTCAACAGGGCTAATTATACGTGTAAGTAGATATACCAATGCATTACGGTGCACATTGCGACTATTTTGTTAGGTAATGGATATAGTAGGTAATGTTCAAAGGTCATAGGATTACATTAGTGCTAACTGTGAGTCACTGACCAGTCAATAGTCGATTCATAGTTCAGGGTCGGCAAGCAAAACACGGAGAGGTCTCGAGTTCGATCCCAAGGTACGCAACTCTGGCTTTTTTAAGTTATGTACGAGTCAAATCTTAATATCAGTCCTGTATTAAACTGTCCCACTGCTGGGCACGGACCTCTTCTCACTGTGAGGAGGGTTAGGCCATAGTCCACCACGCTGGCCTAGTGCGGGTTGGCAGACTTCACGTATCTTTGAGAACATTATGGAGAACTCTCAGACATGCAGGTTTCCTCACGATGTTTTCCTTCACCGTTAAAGCAAGCGATAATTAACTATTTAATACGCATATAACTTCGAAAAGTCAGAGATGCGCGCCTTGGGATCGAACTCGAGACCTCTGCGTGGCAGTCTAACGGTTTCCCACTAGGCTATCGCTGCTATATCAAATCTTATCTTTTCTTAAACAAAATGTTACTCCCGTACTACGAATAATTCCTGTATCGCGGCGGAATTTATAAACAGGACACAAAGAACACCCAGACACGGAACAACAATTTGTGGATCACACAATTTTTTGTCCCGTGTGGGAATCGAACCCACAACACTAGGCGCGGAGGCAGTCGCGAGGCGCCCACTTAAACCACTGCTACTAATTATCACTTACTTTAACGGTGAAGGAAAACATCGTGAGGCAACCTGCATGTCTGAGAGTTCTCCATAATGTCCTCGAAGATATGTGTCTGCTAATCTGCACTGGGTCAGCATGGTAGACTTTGGCCTAAACTTTCTCTCACTCAGAAGAGGCCCGTGCCCAGCAATGGCACAGTCTTTCATTTTTATTCTTTTCGTGTGGTCAGTGGCCAACCTGTTGTCAAGAGTTGTTCAAGCCGCCCGTAGGTCTCTGACATGGCTTAACGACTGCTGTCAATTTGACAACAACCGGGACCGACTTTTTACGTGCCCTCCGAAGCACGGAGACGCTCAGATGAAATACCACTAAGCGGTCACCCATCTATAGACTGACCGCACCGAACGTTGTTTAACCTCGCTAATCGTTTACCGATAAGTGAGTGCAACTGGCTATGAGCGCAGGACAGTTTATAAAGCTGATATTGCAGATAAGCCTAATCAACAAATTCCTTGCTAATAAAATGATAGGAAAAATATCAGGACCGTCCTGAATATGCCTCGCGCTGAGGCGAAACACGTATCGACGCATATTTTGTGCTCGAACCGGAATACTGCAAGGTGGAGTACGCCCGGGTCCCATGTCGTGGCTGTCTCTATCCAGAGGAGTTCGGTATTGTCGACCTTTTTCTATTGCAATAGTTGGAGTGGGCAATCCGAGGGTACGTGGTGGGTTCCTCTCTTCCCAATAATTTTATTATATTGGACTTCCGCCAAGTACGTCTACTTCGATTCAAGAAACTCCTTGCTTTCACGGAAGGACTTTCATAAAAAGAAAGAACATTCTAGACTTCGTTAAATAAGTTTACTAAAAAGCTTGCTAGGACCGGTCGATTTAATGACCCGTGCGTTGAACTTTGGACTGGAAGTGCTGTTTCAAGGTTACTCTCACCGTCACTGGTGTTTTTCCGGTATGCCTTACACGATACAAGTCAAAACAAGACATAAATTACTCTTTTTTTTGAGGAAAGGTTTTAGCAATTATGTTTACAAATATTCTTATACTAGATTTTACCTACGGGTTCGTTCGCGTAAATATAGGTTAGGTCTATTTAATTTTAGAAATAGTACTTTACCTGGATGAAAGGTATACTATGTCCTTTTCTGTTCCCTTGAAAGAAAGAAAGAATTGGTTAACGTGTATGCGAAAATTCATGATGATCGGTTGAGTAGTTAAAGCGTGAAAACGTAACAAACAAACTACATTCGCATTTATAATATTAGTAAGGATTCTTATATATTTAATCGATTTACGCGTTATTTTGTGATTTACGCGTTTTTTTTCTTTTTTGCAAGGCGCAGGTTTGGCCTTTCCTGGAATACTGTTCTTATCTTTGGGCAGGGGCACCCCAGTACCAGCTTCTCCCTCTGGACCGCATTCAACGGAGAGCGACTCGAATCGTCGACTGCCAGGAGTTTTAAATCGGCTAGACCCCTTGGCGCTGCGTAGAGATGTGGCCTCGCTAAGCATCTTTTATCGCTTTTACTATGGGGTGTGCTCCGAGGAATTGTTGGGACCGATCCCTGCCGCCTCTTTTCACCATTGTCCTACGCGACAGCATTTTCATCCCCATAATTTAGCTGGTTGGCAGTCCACAACTGTGCGTTTCTCAAGAAATATTCTGCCTCGCACAACAAAATTGTGGAATGAGCTGTCGTCTGCGGTATTTTCGGACCAATACGACCTTCAACACTTCAAGAAAAGAGCGTACTCCTTTTTTAAAGGCCAGCAACGCCCTCGTGACTCCTCTGGTGTTGCGGGTGTCCATCGGTGGCGGTAATCGCTTACCATCAGACGATCCGCCAGTTCGTTTGCACCAAATCCAGAAAAAAATTACCAAAATTGGGAAGAGAAGAACCCTCAGATGAACCCCTCCAACTCAGCTAGAATGCATTCGAACTCACGACCTCTCGGTAAAGATTGCGTGGATTATGTTCGCTTGTAGGTATATCATGCTTTTAATAGGTACTGCATCAAAATCGGTACTGTAGGTTTTGAAAAGATCTCGGACGAATAAACAGAGATAAAGTGGTAAGATCAAATAGTTTCGCTATCAAAAACCTTTTATTAGACTAATCCCTAATATTATGAATGCAAATGTGAATCTGTTTGTTTGATACGCTTTCACGCCTTAACTAATCGACCGAACAGCACAGAATTTGCGCATACAAGTTGCCAGAAATACAAAATATGACGTAGAGTACTTTTTATCGAGGAAAAAATTACTGTTGCTAATATATCCTAACCTACATTAACACCAGCGTAGTCGCAGGAAAAACTAGTTATCAATAAAAAAGTAATAAGTAATCCGAACTAGCAAAATGAGTAAAGATAAAGATAAAGATAAAGATTTATTTATTGCATAACTGTGTACATTGACTGATCGTATTAATAAAACATATGTTTTAGGACCCAACAGTTTGTCCATATCGGACATGCAACATATAGGGATATAATGCAACAAAACTTAACACTACATATTATAAATACTTTTATATAATTACTATTTCTTTTCAAAAAACTCTTGGAGATTATAAAATACATTTTCAATTAACCACTTTTTCAACTTAGTTTTAAATACATTTCCATTTAATTCCTTTATAGCCATTGGTAATTTGTTGAAGACACGAATAGCGGTGACATAAGTGCTCTTATAAAACATCATATTGTTTATTGTGGGAAGATTTATATTGTACTTATATCTACTACGGATATTGCTCCTTGAAACAGATTTAAAATAAAAATATTGCATATTATTTTTCACGAATAGGCTTAATTCTAATATGTAGATACTAGTTAATGTAAGGTAACCCTCAGTTTTAAAAATATTTCGTAAAGACTCTGTACTATGCATGTTATATATTGTTCTAATACACCTTTTCTGGAGAATAAATGTGGATTGAATGTTTGTCGAGTTCCCCCAGTAGATAATACCATAGAGAAGTAAGGGATAAACATTTCCAAAGTATGCATTTCTGGTTACATTTGTATTTGTTGTTTCAGACAGGATCGATAATGCATAGCAGGCGCTGGAAATTTTTTTGTTTAATTTTTCGATGTGCGCCTTCCAGTTTAAATGTTGATCAATAACAACACCTAGAAAATTTATTTCCTGAACTTCTTCAATTTTGGTATTACAAACAGTTATGTTGAATTGTATAGGTCTACTCTTGTAATTTCGGAATTGCATTCATTTTGTTTTTGATAAGTTAACTTTTAAATTTAACGATTTAAGCCAGTCAGTTACAGTTACTAAAGTATTGTTTATTTCATTTTGAAGATCAGTTGGATCGTTATTAGAGATAAAAATTGTCGCATCGTCGGCATACATAACGCATAGATGGTTAATTATATTTGGTAGCTCATTTATATAAACGAGGAATAAGAGGGGTCCCAGTATACTGCCCTGAGGCACACCAAGTTTCACCCATTCAAAATCTGATGTAATAACTTCCATTGTTTTCGAATTTTCATTAAATATTTCGATGGTAGTTGCTTGTAGTCTATTATTTAAATAATTTTGTATTAATTTTAGGGCTATACCTCTTATTCCAATGCATTCTAGTTGATTTAATAGAATATCGTATTTGACACAATCAAAAGCTTTAGTCATATCGATGAAAAGCGCAACAGATGGTTTTTTATTGTTAACTTTATCCCAAATCGTATCAAATAATTTGTATATTGCCAAAGATGTAGTTTTTTTCTTTTGAAATCCGAACTGATTTATGTTTAATATATTGTTTGCTTCAAAAAAATTTGTGAGCCTTGTATAAATTACTTTTTCAAAGAGTTTTGAGATGCTTGGTAACAATGCAATCGGCCTATAGTTATTTACGTCATGAGGTGATCCTTTTTTAAATAGTGGCTTTATGAGGGCTTTTTAAGGCTATTTGGAAATTCACCAGTTTCTAATATAAGGTTGATTATATATACTAGAGGATCAACAATAAAAGGAATGCTAAGTTTAATTAATTTAATTGGTATATGATCATGCCCGAAGCTAGTTTTATTTTTTAAACTATTTACTATATTTAATACTTCGCATTTATCGATTGGGTATAGGAAGATACTATTTGGCCTATTTGTTTGATCAAGTTTATGTTGAATGGCATTGTTTGTATTATGGTTATGGTTAATGTAGAAATTATTAAAAGTTCTTACTAATTTTGATGGTGTTTTTATTACTTTATCGTTAAAAGTGATGTAGTCCAAAGTAGGCTTGATTACATTTGTTGTTTGTGTTTGTTTTTTAATTCGCGCCCACATAGCTTTTGTTTTGTTGTCACTTTGAGAGATGAATTTTACGTTAGAAAGCCTCTTCGACTCTTTTACTACCCGTTTTAAGATTTTACAGCAACGGGAATATTTTGTTTTATATGCCAGACAATTGTGATTTTTTGACTCAAGATACATTTTCCGTTTATTTTTACTTGATACTAAAATGCCCTTGGTTTTCCACGATTTGTCTTTTTTATGGTAAATTTTAACTTTTTGGAATGGTATGCAAAGAGTAAAGATTAAATTAAATAAACCAAAAGAGTACTTAAAACGATCTCAAGACTACTTTTATTTTCACTAATAAGAAACTTAAGACTGCGCCGAGCGAAATGTGCCAAAACAGGCGGTCACAGTTAAGTGAATAAAATTAACACTTTTTGTTTAATACAAATATAAAATATACATGTGAGGGTGTGATCTTAATAAAATAAACACCGGAACTCGAGAATACGCCTTTTATTTCTTTTCAACAGTAATTTTAACTAAATTACACAAGGAAATCTTTTCTTCACTAAACAAACAACGTCCTGCCATCACACGCCTCACAGTCTAACTCCCTCTCTCCTTCTTTCGTCTCTCCGTCCCTTTCACCATTATTTATCATAACAATGAATGTGTTTACAATTACTACGTGTAAAAAACTTAAAATAATTAATAGTTTCGCCTACAAAATTACGTAAATTTGCACGAGAAATGCAAAACGTAAGCTCGTGTTACGTGAATTTTAGATTATTACAGTAGAAATCTATCCTATTTTACAGCGTTTATGTTTCGTTTAACGAAACATAAATAGTTATATTACAATTCGTCCGTCCCAAATATTTAAGTTATTGGTTGACAATAAAGATACATATTTATCAAAAGACCACTTCAAATCCTTCATACAATTTTACTATGGCGGCCGCGCACCGATTTGAATATGCGCCGTACGCGCACTGTCATTATCTGTCTTACGATTGGCGCAGTCTTTAGCTGGATTTGGGCGCAGTTATAGAAGCGTTTATTTCTATAACTACCTTATAATCAACTTACAAAATGTTAATAAGCACTATAACATACTTGACGAAGCGCAATAGCTTCTATAATGATATGAGACTACACAATTATTATAAGCACAAATGCTCATGTTAGTATCTGACATAAGTATCTTACTGAAGCAATCTGGTTTATAATGCACTAATAATGTATTTAGTTATTAGTTATAAGTATATTTCAAAGGTTATCCTTATTGTTGCTCATATGCAAATACTTAATAAAAACGTAAGTATTATTTTGTATATCATTGTAAAACATTAATTACTAATAATAATGTTAAAAAAATGACTTCCCCATGAGTTCATACACTATATTTATAGTGTATGAACTCATGGGGAAGTAATTTTTACTGTAAATGTGTACCGCAATGTAGTTAATTTCACGATCCCCCTCCGTAAAATACCACATTACTATATTGTTGTTAAAAAATATTTCATTAATTCTTATTTTTATTTGCCAGGTTTTAATTTGCGCTTCATTAAGCACTTTGTAGAACCATTGTAGGTAAATCAGTACTTAATAATAATAATAATAATATTCTACCACATACACACAACACCATCTAGCCCAAACTAAGCAGAGCTTGTACTATGGGTACTAGACAATGGATAAACATACATACTTTTTTTTTTTTGTAAATACATACATATTATACATACTTGTAGCAGTTTCGGTCCAGATAACTCGCATCCATTTTAAAACAAATTAGAGTTCCCTTAAAATCTACCTGCTAATGTCTGCATTTACTTTTTTTAGGGTTTAATTAACAAGATGGGTGAATTTCTTGATGTTGACTGATTTGACAAATATTCATTGATTTTACTGACAAATATGAGATAGCCTTGGACTTAGCCTTATCCGAAAACTGCAATGGGTGTGGATTTCCATTATCTTTAAACAATATTTATAGACGTACTCATTTCACTTGTAGTCAAGAAAACATAATAGTTTTATTGCATCAAATCTTTTTTTGGTGCCTGACTTGCTGCCAGTACAGCATACATATATTATGACCATTACATCGAAGATGAATGCACAATATGTTACTAATTTTTGTATCCACATAATCTTTGAACATACATAATAAGTGGAATTTACTTTTTGAATAATTTTATCCAATCAGTAATATAATTATAAGGGCATAGTAATGATAATCAGTTAAAAAAAGAAAGATGATTTTTATGTTAGCAAATTCGATTTTAGACAAAAATTTGGTGTCCAAGCAATCAAATTAACAAGGAATGGCTTCCCGCGCCGCAAGTTCGGAAAAAATTTTGAAGGTTTATTTTACGCCTTTTTCTATAAACTATCAATAATTGAGTACGCAGTACGGTGCTAGAGGTGTGGGGGGAGGCTTGATGTCCGAACCACTAGCAGCAGAGCCTGAGTTGTCAGGAAGAGCGCGAGTGCTTATTGTGTGAAGGGTGTACAGAAGATACGGAACGAGACACATTGGTTTGTGAAAGAAACAGTTTTAGGAACATCCGGGTATGTTATCTCTGCACTTCTCTGGAATCCCTAAACTATAGCTAGTCCTGTTGCATCTCGCTTCCTCCTGAACCTTGTACATCGTACGCCAAAGAGCACGTAGGTAAGTGGAAACAAAATAGTATAACCTGGTCTCGCGTTGTATTGAAACTCTCTGGTTAGCGAGCCCAGCTCAAGGTCAAAGTGTTTCCACCGACTTGCGGGTGCAATTACTTCTAAATATTATAAATACAAAATTATTGTACAGTCACAACGTCAAGCTGTACACTTTTGAGGCAATGTCGACTTTATTCCGAGAGCGGTATGGCTACCACTGTATAGCTTGAGGTGAGCTTGACTGTCCTAAGCTACTTACCTATTTGTGTGTTGGTATTTGTAATTTTTATCAAAAAATGTTCTTTACAGACTTTAAATGCCATACAAAATTGTTCAGACCAAAAGGTCAACATTGTATTGACATGTGTACCACATCAATAGGAGAGTAATGGAGTTTTGTATTGACCCAGAAAATAAAAACAGTCACATACGAGTAAGTTACAAAAAGATGAAGGAAGTCAGATGACTGTCAGTGTACTGTCCTACTGTATGAGAAGGATAAGGCAATTAGAAACGTTTATAAAAGATGACAAGACATGAAATAATACCAGTGTCGCGAACGACTTTACAAACATTCAAACAACTGATACAATAAACACCGAAACTCAGAACTACTAGTTGTGAATTTTTTATCCCGTGTAAGCCTCTATCCCTCAAAACTCGGGCAGTTGCGAGGCGACTACTTTGGCCGTCCGCTGCGTTAAGCGGGTGCACAGAGCAGGCGCCCGCACGTCGTGCTATTTTCTATTATCATGGGTCTCTCGCCCGCGCCGCGTGCGACGGGGCCCGCCCCGCGGACGACGTGTCCGCGCGACGGAGCACGCGAGCGGAGCTGTTTCTAGGAAAACAGTGACCGCTGCTTTGTTACTGCCGGCGCTGCGAGAGGCGGGAGTCCGTCGCGGGCGTCCGCGAGTCCGTGACGGAGCACGGCGCGGGTCTCCGCGGCGGGCGCCCGCTCTGTGCACCCGCTTAATGCAGATGACGGCCTTACACCACGCCAACTGTGCAATCCAAATATTTAAATATCTTTAGTAAGGAATTAAACTGACTCAGTTTCCTTAAGCTTTTTATAAGCACTAAAAATATATACAACCCACACGCAAATAATTTGAAGTAATGCCTGGCAATGCGGAAAAAGGCACCCTTTCTTCAAGTATATATTTTTAAATATCTAACTGAGACCTCATCTTGATTTAAGACCATAACCCATAGGATATATTTAACTTGCACATGCCTCTGACGCAAAACATCACGATTAGAGGGTCGGGCACTCACCTTTATCGATATATAACAAGTTTTCAAGGTTCCGATGGCATTAAAGTACCGCAAAATATATTGCAGACCCACAGTTTAAGGCCAATGTGCCCACAACGTTGCCCAGGGCCTTAAAATAGAGTTTTATTGTCGCCTCGTGTTATTAAAAAGATATGTAACATTTAAAGATCATTATCTATATCTATACTAATATTATAAAGCTGAAGAGTTTGTTTGTTTGGTTGAACGCGATAATCTCAGGAACTACTGGTTCGAATTGAAAAAAACATTGAGTGTTGGATAGCCTATTTATCGAGGCAGGCTATAGGCTATATAACATCAGGCTACGACCCACGGGGGCGGCGCAGTAACTATAAACGTGGGTGAAACTGCGGGAATAGATTGAGTTCTGATAAAACAACTTGTTCTTAATATTGTCTTCTGTTTACGCGAATGTTATTCATTGAAATTAAACTACTATATACGGATTTTATGGCGTTATTTATTTTATACTTTAATTCAAAATTTTGAAACTGTTACACTACTACTAGATACAATTAAACTATACAAATTTTAAGCTAATTAAATTATTAATTAGCTTAAAATTTGTATTATAACGCATAGATGGTTAATTATATTTGGTAGCTCATTTATATAAACGAGGAATAAGAGGGGTCCCAGTATACTGCCCTGAGGCACACCAAGTTTCACCCATTCAAAATCTGATGTAATAACTTCCATTGTTTTCGAATTTTCATTAAATATTTCGATGGTAGTTGCTTGTAGTCTATTATTTAAATAATTTTGTATTAATTTTAGGGCTATACCTCTTATTCCAATGCATTCTAGTTGATTTAATAGAATATCGTATTTGACACAATCAAAAGCTTTAGTCATATCGATGAAAAGCGCAACAGATGGTTTTTTATTGTTAACTTTATCCCAAATCGTATCAAATAATTTGTATATTGCCAAAGATGTAGTTTTTTTCTTTTGAAATCCGAACTGATTTATGTTTAATATATTGTTTGCTTCAAAAAAATTTGTGAGCCTTGTATAAATTACTTTTTCAAAGAGTTTTGAGATGCTTGGTAACAATGCAATCGGCCTATAGTTATTTACGTCATGAGGTGATCCTTTTTTAAATAGTGGCTTTATGAGGGCTTTTTAAGGCTATTTGGAAATTCACCAGTTTCTAATATAAGGTTGATTATATATACTAGAGGATCAACAATAAAAGGAATGCTAAGTTTAATTAATTTAATTGGTATATGATCATGCCCGAAGCTAGTTTTATTTTTTAAACTATTTACTATATTTAATACTTCGCATTTATCGATTGGGTATAGGAAGATACTATTTGGCCTATTTGTTTGATCAAGTTTATGTTGAATGGCATTGTTTGTATTATGGTTATGGTTAATGTAGAAATTATTAAAAGTTCTTACTAATTTTGATGGTGTTTTTATTACTTTATCGTTAAAAGTGATGTAGTCCAAAGTAGGCTTGATTACATTTGTTGTTTGTGTTTGTTTTTTAATTCGCGCCCACATAGCTTTTGTTTTGTTGTCACTTTGAGAGATGAATTTTACGTTAGAAAGCCTCTTCGACTCTTTTACTACCCGTTTTAAGATTTTACAGCAACGGGAATATTTTGTTTTATATGCCAGACAATTGTGATTTTTTGACTCAAGATACATTTTCCGTTTATTTTTACTTGATACTAAAATGCCCTTGGTTTTCCACGATTTGTCTTTTTTATGGTAAATTTTAACTTTTTGGAATGGTATGCAAAGAGTAAAGATTAAATTAAATAAACCAAAAGAGTACTTAAAACGATCTCAAGACTACTTTTATTTTCACTAATAAGAAACTTAAGACTGCGCCGAGCGAAATGTGCCAAAACAGGCGGTCACAGTTAAGTGAATAAAATTAACACTTTTTGTTTAATACAAATATAAAATATACATGTGAGGGTGTGATCTTAATAAAATAAACACCGGAACTCGAGAATACGCCTTTTATTTCTTTTCAACAGTAATTTTAACTAAATTACACAAGGAAATCTTTTCTTCACTAAACAAACAACGTCCTGCCATCACACGCCTCACAGTCTAACTCCCTCTCTCCTTCTTTCGTCTCTCCGTCCCTTTCACCATTATTTATCATAACAATGAATGTGTTTACAATTACTACGTGTAAAAAACTTAAAATAATTAATAGTTTCGCCTACAAAATTACGTAAATTTGCACGAGAAATGCAAAACGTAAGCTCGTGTTACGTGAATTTTAGATTATTACAGTAGAAATCTATCCTATTTTACAGCGTTTATGTTTCGTTTAACGAAACATAAATAGTTATATTACAATTCGTCCGTCCCAAATATTTAAGTTATTGGTTGACAATAAAGATACATATTTATCAAAAGACCACTTCAAATCCTTCATACAATTTTACTATGGCGGCCGCGCACCGATTTGAATATGCGCCGTACGCGCACTGTCATTATCTGTCTTACGATTGGCGCAGTCTTTAGCTGGATTTGGGCGCAGTTATAGAAGCGTTTATTTCTATAACTACCTTATAATCAACTTACAAAATGTTAATAAGCACTATAACATACTTGACGAAGCGCAATAGCTTCTATAATGATATGAGACTACACAATTATTATAAGCACAAATGCTCATGTTAGTATCTGACATAAGTATCTTACTGAAGCAATCTGGTTTATAATGCACTAATAATGTATTTAGTTATTAGTTATAAGTATATTTCAAAGGTTATCCTTATTGTTGCTCATATGCAAATACTTAATAAAAACGTAAGTATTATTTTGTATATCATTGTAAAACATTAATTACTAATAATAATGTTAAAAAAATGACTTCCCCATGAGTTCATACACTATATTTATAGTGTATGAACTCATGGGGAAGTAATTTTTACTGTAAATGTGTACCGCAATGTAGTTAATTTCACGATCCCCCTCCGTAAAATACCACATTACTATATTGTTGTTAAAAAATATTTCATTAATTCTTATTTTTATTTGCCAGGTTTTAATTTGCGCTTCATTAAGCACTTTGTAGAACCATTGTAGGTAAATCAGTACTTAATAATAATAATAATAATATTCTACCACATACACACAACACCATCTAGCCCAAACTAAGCAGAGCTTGTACTATGGGTACTAGACAATGGATAAACATACATACTTTTTTTTTTTTGTAAATACATACATATTATACATACTTGTAGCAGTTTCGGTCCAGATAACTCGCATCCATTTTAAAACAAATTAGAGTTCCCTTAAAATCTACCTGCTAATGTCTGCATTTACTTTTTTTAGGGTTTAATTAACAAGATGGGTGAATTTCTTGATGTTGACTGATTTGACAAATATTCATTGATTTTACTGACAAATATGAGATAGCCTTGGACTTAGCCTTATCCGAAAACTGCAATGGGTGTGGATTTCCATTATCTTTAAACAATATTTATAGACGTACTCATTTCACTTGTAGTCAAGAAAACATAATAGTTTTATTGCATCAAATCTTTTTTTGGTGCCTGACTTGCTGCCAGTACAGCATACATATATTATGACCATTACATCGAAGATGAATGCACAATATGTTACTAATTTTTGTATCCACATAATCTTTGAACATACATAATAAGTGGAATTTACTTTTTGAATAATTTTATCCAATCAGTAATATAATTATAAGGGCATAGTAATGATAATCAGTTAAAAAAAGAAAGATGATTTTTATGTTAGCAAATTCGATTTTAGACAAAAATTTGGTGTCCAAGCAATCAAATTAACAAGGAATGGCTTCCCGCGCCGCAAGTTCGGAAAAAATTTTGAAGGTTTATTTTACGCCTTTTTCTATAAACTATCAATAATTCAGTACGCAGTACGGTGCTAGAGGTGTGGGGGGAGGCTTGATGTCCGAACCACTAGCAGCAGAGCCTGAGTTGTCAGGAAGAGCGCGAGTGCTTATTGTGTGAAGGGTGTACAGAAGATACGGAACGAGACACATTGGTTTGTGAAAGAAACAGTTTTAGGAACATCCGGGTATGTTATCTCTGCACTTCTCTGGAATCCCTAAACTATAGCTAGTCCTGTTGCATCTCGCTTCCTCCTGAACCTTGTACATCGTACGCCAAAGAGCACGTAGGTAAGTGGAAACAAAATAGTATAACCTGGTCTCGCGTTGTATTGAAACTCTCTGGTTAGCGAGCCCAGCTCAAGGTCAAAGTGTTTCCACCGACTTGCGGGTGCAATTACTTCTAAATATTATAAATACAAAATTATTGTACAGTCACAACGTCAAGCTGTACACTTTTGAGGCAATGTCGACTTTATTCCGAGAGCGGTATGGCTACCACTGTATAGCTTGAGGTGAGCTTGACTGTCCTAAGCTACTTACCTATTTGTGTGTTGGTATTTGTAATTTTTATCAAAAAATGTTCTTTACAGACTTTAAATGCCATACAAAATTGTTCAGACCAAAAGGTCAACATTGTATTGACATGTGTACCACATCAATAGGAGAGTAATGGAGTTTTGTATTGACCCAGAAAATAAAAACAGTCACATACGAGTAAGTTACAAAAAGATGAAGGAAGTCAGATGACTGTCAGTGTACTGTCCTACTGTATGAGAAGGATAAGGCAATTAGAAACGTTTATAAAAGATGACAAGACATGAAATAATACCAGTGTCGCGAACGACTTTACAAACATTCAAACAACTGATACAATAAACACCGAAACTCGGAACTACTAGTTGTGAATTTTTTATCCCGTGTAAGCCTCTATCCCTCAAAACTCGGGCAGTTGCGAGGCGACTACTTTGGCCGTCCGCTGCGTTAAGCGGGTGCACAGAGCAGGCGCCCGCACGTCGTGCTATTTTCTATTATCATGGGTCTCTCGCCCGCGCCGCGTGCGACGGGGCCCGCCCCGCGGACGACGTGTCCGCGCGACGGAGCACGCGAGCGGAGCTGTTTCTAGGAAAACAGTGACCGCTGCTTTGTTACTGCCGGCGCTGCGAGAGGCGGGAGTCCGTCGCGGGCGTCCGCGAGTCCGTGACGGAGCACGGCGCGGGTCTCCGCGGCGGGCGCCCGCTCTGTGCACCCGCTTAATGCAGATGACGGCCTTACACCACGCCAACTGTGCAATCCAAATATTTAAATATCTTTAGTAAGGAATTAAACTGACTCAGTTTCCTTAAGCTTTTTATAAGCACTAAAAATATATACAACCCACACGCAAATAATTTGAAGTAATGCCTGGCAATGCGGAAAAAGGCACCCTTTCTTCAAGTATATATTTTTAAATATCTAACTGAGACCTCATCTTGATTTAAGACCATAACCCATAGGATATATTTAACTTGCACATGCCTCTGACGCAAAACATCACGATTAGAGGGTCGGGCACTCACCTTTATCGATATATAACAAGTTTTCAAGGTTCCGATGGCATTAAAGTACCGCAAAATATATTGCAGACCCACAGTTTAAGGCCAATGTGCCCACAATGTTGCCCAGGGCCTTAAAATAGAGTTTTATTGTCGCCTCGTGTTATTAAAAAGATATGTAACATTTAAAGATCATTATCTATATCTATACTAATATTATAAAGCTGAAGAGTTTGTTTGTTTGGTTGAACGCGATAATCTCAGGAACTACTGGTTCGAATTGAAAAAAACATTGAGTGTTGGATAGCCTATTTATCGAGGCAGGCTATAGGCTATATAACATCAGGCTACGACCCACGGGGGCGGCGCAGTAACTATAAACGTGGGTGAAACTGCGGGAATAGATTGAGTTCTGATAAAACAACTTGTTCTTAATATTGTCTTCTGTTTACGCGAATGTTATTCATTGAAATTAAACTACTATATACGGATTTTATGGCGTTATTTATTTTATACTTTAATTCAAAATTTTGAAACTGTTACACTACTACTAGATACAATTAAACTATACAAATTTTAAGCTAATTAAATTATTAAAACTATTAAAACTATTTATATTTAAGTTTACACTTTTCCCGACGTTTCGGTTGCTTTTCAGCAGCCATGGTCACGGGGAGACTAAGATGGTAGCTGTCTCAATGTTCCAATGTCGTTATTTCAAAGTACCCGAACATAATTTAATCATTTGTGTTTCTATTTACGCAGAATGAGCTCAGAGTATCATGAAGTCTAGCTGTGGTTTGCTTCTTCTTGGGTTTGACTATTTGAACGACTGGATCCCAAGTCATCCAATTTTTATTAAAATAACAACTGCTGCTCTAGGAATAAATCCAGTGTCACGGGGGAATTTACAAACATTCAATTGTGAACGGACACAAAGAACACCTAGACTCGGAACAACCATTTGTGGATCACAATTTTTGTCCCGTTTGGGATTCGAACTCACAGCACTCGGCGCAGTGCCAGTGGCGAGGCGACCACTTAAATCAATACGCCTTCCGTGCAGTTATGTTAATTGATTTATCAAAACATACACAGTAAAAAAAGATTTAAGTCTGTTTATCAATAACGTACGATTAGGTAAATATGAGCGGCGATTTAGGCTGAATACCTGTTACATTATTAGCGACATCTTCTTCTCCCTAGCCTTTATTATTCCCAAGTCACTGCGTCAGCTTTTCTGGTCTAACCGGATTTATCTGGATATCAGTTTTTATACGGAACGGCTGCCACCTGACCTCCACAACCCGAAGGCTAACGATACCCAAAGACTAGATCAGTGTCAGGATGTTATAGGGCACTGACTTCCCAATAACGACTGCCATAGATGTTCATGGCAGCCGGGACCGACGACTTAGCGTGCTCTCCGAGGCACGAAGCAGGCGATAATTGTCAATCAATACGCACATAATTTCGAAAAGTCATATAACTTCCGAATGTCAGAGGTGCGCGCGTGGGTTCGAACCCGAGACACTCTGCATTGCAGTCTGTTGGTCTCCCCACTGAGCTATCGCTGCTCTTATTATTGGCGACAAAATAAATATAATAATATCAGCCCTGTATTAAACTGTACCACAGGTCGGGTCACGTGTCTCTTCTCAGTGAGAAATGGGTTAGGCCATAGTGCACCATGCTGGCTCAGTGTGAGTTGGCAAACTTCACATATCTTTGAGAATGTTATGAAGAACTCTTAGACATGTAGGTTACCTCATGATATTTTTCTTAACTGCTAAAGCGAGCCATAATTACCTATTTAATATACACATTACTTCGATAAGTCAGAGGTGCGTGCCTTGGGATCGAACTCGAGATCTCTGCATACCTTGCTTGCCGGCCCTTCATCGTCATGGGATCGAATTCGAGACCTCTGCGTGGCAGTCCAACGGTCTCCCGCTAAGCTACTTTATCCCTACTTCCTTTTTTTATGTCCATTCGAAAATAAGCGTAAGTATATATTATACGTAAATTATATTACCAAGGTCAGGCGAAAACCCACACAATCATAGACAAGATGGTAATAACTACCATTATCACCAATTAACACTACATCACGTAATAATTTGTAAAGTAAACTTAATTTATATTGTAAAGTATGTATGTATGTATCTTAAGTGGGGGCCAGTCAGTGCAGACCGGCGACACTTCGACTCAGTGGGATCTTTTGTGTTGACACTCTCCCAATAACGACTGCCATAGATGATCATGGCAGTCGGGACCGACGGCTTAACGTGCTCTCCGAGGCACAGAGCAGGCGATAATTGTCAATCAATACGCAGATGACTTCGAAAAGTCATATAACTTCCGAAAGTCAGAGGTGCGTGACGTGGGTTCGAACACGAGACCCTCTGCATTGCATTCTGTTGGTCTCCCCACTGAGCTATCGCTGCTCTTTATATTGTAAAGTAACTAGTAGAAAAACGTTTTTGAGTCTCTGCCACAAATTAAAGAATTAAAGAGGCCCATTCAGTTTTTGACTGCTTGTATGGCGTAGTGTTTTATGTGGCTGCCACGCCACAGCGCATCGAGTTACGTGAGTTCGACACCCCACACAGGATAGAAAATTCAAAAACGGCAAATGTAACTTCGGATATTATAAAAAGTAGAGCTCTCCGTGACCATGGCTTTTCTTTTTTTTTATACCACTAGTGTGGCAAACAAGCATACGACGGCCCACCTGATGGTAAGTGGTCACCGTAGCCTATGGACGCCTGCAACACCAGAGGCATCACTTGCGCGTTGCCGACCCTTTAGGAATAAAAGGAAGTGGGAAGGACAAGGAACGGGAAGGGAGGAAAGAGGGTGATTGGGCCTGCGGCACTCCCACTCACTGGACGGAACACAACAGTAGGAATACTGGTATTTCACTTCGATATTCTGTGAGAAGGTAGTCCTTCCCCGGTCGAGCCGGGCCATTCGTGCTGAAGATTTCACATGAATGGGCCGGCTACTACTACTACTCTGAAACTGCTGCTGAAAAGCAAACGTCGGTGGAAGTGTAAACTTAGATCTAAACAATTTAAATAGCTTAATTAGTAGTAAAGTTCAGCCCTGTCGGCAGATAGAGCATTTAGTGACTAACATAGGGATAGATAGATTTTTCTTTATTTTAATTATAGATAGTTATTTCATTTTATTTTGATTGTAAATACTTCTGAACATTGAATATAGCACTGAATTGAATAGTATAAAACACGGTATAATAAGAACAGCCAGTTGGATACGGCATTAAATTTTCTTATTGTCTGTACCGGCAACAAGTGTAAGCGCTCGAGTACACGATACCGCCGCCGCGCCGACTCCGCTCCGTCACCGTATCTCTCAACTGTGTATACGTTCGCGACCGCACCGCCCCCGTACCGCCGCCGCGCCGACACCGCGCCGTCATTCGCCAGTGTTTGATTTTGCTTATTCCATTACCAACCGCCAACGTATGCACTCGTATTAACTTTTTAGTAAACTTTCATGAATAATTTTAATTACGAAATGTTCATAACTTTAGTGGAGGACAGAGCAATATTACTAACAACTGTTTAGTGGTATATTAAAATCAAACGGCGGGACCGCGGTGGCTGAGTGGTGGCGGAACGGTTACGGCGCGGCGGCGGCATCGTGTACAGGAGCTGTTACAGTAGTAACACTGCCACTACGTTTCGCTGGTAAGTGAGGAATACGGAAGGCTTTCTCTTTTCTTTTAAACTACTTTTAATATCGTTCTTCCAGGGTCGCAAACACCGGCTCGCCAATTGCCACCTTTGTATAACTTGTTTATCTTTTTCAGCTTTCACGAGATTCCCGTTATGAGGAATGGTAATATCGAAGATCATTGCATGGCGCTCTAATCGGTCCAACACCACAGTGTCAAGTATATTGGCTACAACAGTCCTGTCAGTAATGATGAACCGATCCCAGTACAAAATTGCATGACAATTTTCAAGAACCGGGTCGGGTACATACCTGTAGTTCGGTACTTCTAAGTCCACGAGATCGTATTTTAAAGCAAGTTGCTGATGTATAATCCTGGCCACTTGGTTGTGCCTATGCAAGTACTCGCCATTAGCACGACGAGAACATCCAGAGATAATATGCCTGAGAGATTCTCCGGGCTGGTGATACGTCGGACATATTATGTCAACTAGTATATCTCCGGTAGTTATTCGTCATCACTACTTCGTCTATAATTGCACAGACAAAACCTTCGGTTTCTCCAAACAGGTCACCGAATCGTAACCAGGATACACAGGATATTAAATCTACGTCGGGCCCATATAGAGCCCGATAAAACCGTCCATGTAGCTTCTTGCTCTTCCATACAACCTTGTGATCCTCAGTTGTAAGCACCACCAGTTTGCGCCAGTTCTCTTTAGCCAGAGCGAGCGGGGTGAGGCCAGTATCCACTGCCACCACATCACGATGGATATCCACACTATTTTGGAGAAATATTCTCGGAGATTACACACCTCACGGTTACGGAATGTGTTGGGATTCCTTGGGATATACAACCTCATGACAGATGAACGTGGATGGTGCATTCTGTGAGCTGTTAGCAGTGACCGGACTTTTCTGTCCAGGGCATCCAGTTCTGATTGGGTTCATCTGAGTATGCCGAAGGAGTATGCAAGGACTGGCATGACCCTGATAAAATACTTCTCAGTACTTTCTTCAGGCGGCCAAAAAACGCTTCCGTAACGCTTGTTTCATTACAGCCTCGGAGATATTTAATGCCTGCGACATACCCAGATATTTGTAGGTTTTGGTTCCAGACAGAGATCTAAGTTGTATGGAATCTAAGAGTTGCACCTCACATAATCTTGCCTTGCTTCACATTCATAACTGCACATTTAGCCACACCAAATTCTATCCTGATAGAGTTACTAAAAGTTTCGGTTATCTTAAGTAACGCTGCCAGTTGCAAATTGCTAGGGCCAAAAAATTTTAAGTCATCCATGTTATTATTATTATGTTTCTCTTATCACAGTTATTTTCTAACATATTATATTAGAATAATACCTGGCTCTTTGGGGAGGCTTACACGGAGACATGGGTCCAACGTGAAGAAGCCCTGCGGGAGTTTTAATCAAAGGTGGGATGGAACACCGACATCGGCACTAGCCACAGCAGGCGTAAAATTATGTATGATGTATACTACGTATGGATTCTAATATATGGGCTATGAGTATGGGTGTTTGGTGGATCAGTATATTGGGAACTATGGATGAAAAACGGCGTCTGCCTTGAATACTCTAATAGCATCAATGCAATGGGCAGACGGTGACTCGCCAACTCACTAGATGGGCCTCCTGAATAGCCACCATAGGCATACAAGCTAGCAGCAGAGGGCAAAACCGTAGCGAGTGGCTAGGGTTGTCGAGCGGTGCGGCGCCGGCTTCACCATCACGGCTCTCCTGACAACGGAGACCCGGACCGGGTTTCCCCGTAGCTATGCCCTTGAAAATAACATTTCCATCTCTAAGTATATAGCTTTAGCGGCCTCCCTCTGACGGGCCGACCAAGGTAAGCCAGAGTTGAGAGTCTTACGGGCGCGCTTGAAGTTCCACCCCAGCCAACCAGTAACGGCAAGCCGTGAACGAGGCTCTAACCGACTCTCTGAGGCACTCAGGACCGCAGTGTCGCCACAAGCTACCCTGCGGTTTGTGCGCTTTTATTTAAACTGGTGATCATTTTTTTATTTATATCACAAGGCGAAGGTGGTAGTTTTAACGCTAGTGTACTGTGCCCTCCGATATCGCGTTAGTCTTATGATGAGATAACGACTATCCCAGAGGAGTATATAAATTATTATTATTATTATAAACAAGCCTTATAAGAAGTTAAATACAGCAACACATGAGAATACTTCGAGCTCAATCTACATAAATAGAAACACCAATAATTAAATAATGTTCGGGTACTTTGTAATTATAACTTTTCTGTTATCATAGCTGCCGGAGAGAAACCAAAACTACAAAAAAATTGCAAATCTAGATATAAAAGTTGACCTGTTTATTGTTGGAATGCCAGACTTAATTAAAAACGTATTGTTTCTGGCTGCCAGTGTGTCACTGCTACTCAATAGGTCTTCTTCTCTCTTAGCCTTTATTATTCCCAAGTCACTTGGGGTCGGCTTTTCTAGTCTAACCGGATTTTGACTGAATATCAGTTTTTACACGGAGCGGCTGCCACCTGACCTCCGCAACCCGAAGGCTAACGATACCCTAAGGCTAGACTATTGTCAGGATATTAGAGGGTATTGACTTTCCCAATAACGACTGCCATATATGTTCATGGCAGGGACCAACGGCTTAACGTGCTTTCCGAGGCACGGAGCAGGCGATAATTGTCAATCAATACGCACATAATTTCGAAAAGTTATATAACTTCCGAAAGTCAGAGGTTCGCGAAATGGTTTCGAACCCGAGACCCTCTGCGCTGCAGTCTGTTGGTCTCCCCACTGAGCTATCTACTTGACTACTTGACTACTTGAGCTATACACTCAATAGGTAAATAGCAAAAATAGTGAATTAAAATAAACCGGTACAAAATCCTTACAAAGTAGTTTAATTCCAATATAACTACCACATTTCCTTTTGCTTTTGCATATATTATTGTAATGATAAATGGTAATTAATTACCTTACTCGGTATCTAATTACCATGATGACTGCATAATAACAAATGTAGTGCTACAAAATCGCGCGCAATTAGATTTTTTATGACGCAAATCTTGCGAATTTGTAATCAATACAAATAAAAAAGTGCCCTGACTCACTCACTGACTCCATATATGCCCAACCCAAAACCAAGAATAGATTTTGTAAAAGTTTCGTTTAGGAAGTAAATAAGGATTGTACCGAAGCACTATTAAAACATTTAGAATAATATATAATTAGCTAAGTACTTACCCTAATATCATTTTTTTTTATTAGTCTGCGGTGGCAAACATGCATACGGCCTACCTGATGATAAGTGGTCACCGTAGACTGTGGTCGCCTGCAACACCTGAGGCATCACTTGCGCGTTGCCGAACCTAACATATATTATACAATTTCACATTCTTATCCATCCATATACTTATCCACATAATTATACACACACATCTACAATCACTCACTTACACATCCTAAATATTTCTATAATGAATATCTCAAATTGCATTCACAATAAGGAATCGGCATCATCATCTCAGCCAAAAGACGTCGACTGTTCGCCATGGGCTAAGTTTTCCAAACATTGAAAATTCCGGTAAACAAGGCTGGCATTTTCAAAATTTACACATTTTAGGGATGAATGATGATGGATGATGGGATGGACGATGAATAAATAAATAATCATTTATTTCACAAACACACGTACCATAAATTACACATGAAATGTTACAGATTTTTTAAACACAAATTTTTGATCTCTTGTTCCCATGCTAAGATTTATCTTGTATTATGGGTATCAGAGCTCTCTCTCCCAAAAAAAATAACTAAACCATAGTGTTAGACTTTTTTTGACTATGACTAAAAGCACAGGTAAAAGGTATCACTTATTTTAAAGTAAAATAAAAATAAAATGTGAAGAAGTGCGGTGAATTATTAAAAAATATGTAGTACTTAGATAAACATGATGCCTATTATGTTACATCATAGTATTAATAAGGCCTTAAAATTTGGCATGTTAGTAGACAATTAAAGTCTCTAGTTACTGTTTTGAGGTTTAAATGATATACGCTCGGGATAGGATTAAAAGCGCTGTAACAAAAGTTTTTGCAGACGATGTCGAGACCAAATGCTAGTAGTTCTAAAAACTGTATCAAGGTAGTGTCTATATAGTGCAGATATTGTTGAAAATATAATTGGCAATCGACTAAAGAGAACCTAAAAGCTTTTAATAACTTTTGTGACCGTCGTGTGCGTCGACACGTGTTTCGCCTCAGCGCGTGGCATTTTCAAGACAGTCTTGAGAGTTGGGTATTGTTAATTTCTGTTGCAATAGTTCGGTTGGGCAGTCCGAGGTTGTCGCTGATGTAGTTTCAGTTCCAGCGACCTACCCACCTTACACAACAGCAAGATGGAACACCGTGGTGGTTTTAGTCGGTAGGTCAGAAGTCTCGGGAGAGCCCGACATAATCCTCTCGCTTTCCCTTATGGCAAAAAGGATATGCATCATCAGCATAATAGTATAATATAATAAAAATGGCAGTCCGAGGTTCCAAGGTGGGTTCCTCTCTTCCCAAGTAGAATCTACAGCCAAGTAGGTAAAGCCATATTCGATTCAATATATGTTAAATAGCCATATTTCGAGCATACTTAAACCTAGGCAAGCTACTATCCTGTACATTTTATCAAAGTAATTGAAAGTCAAAGACTGTGACACCAATCAAAACATAAAAAAGACTTCTAATCATGATTTGCATAAAGTATTTATAAAAAACAGCTCACTGATTCAACTAATGCGGTGTATTTTTAGATTTCCCCACAAATTACAATATAGAAATAAAGTAAAAAAGAAAACTGGGTTTTAGGAATTTTGCATGAATAAATTATAACTGAATGTTGTTTATAAGTAACGTAAGCTAGGAGAATAACGTTTGAAACTTCACGCGATTTTTCTGATAGGATTAGACAATGGTGTATTATAGCCTGCCAAAGTCCATGCTGCTTAATCTTGGAGGCAGAAAATCCATGTTCCTTCATTTAAAATTTAATTTTAGACCTCGGTTTAGGTCGTCTTTATGTACATTACTTCAATAAACTTCTATCCCTTAGGAATACGATCCTTTCGGAATTAAGGTATCACATGATCTTTTTTTTTTATATACCATACAATTTGCGAACAAGCATACCTGGCCCACCTGATGGTAAGTGGTCACCGTAGCCTATGGACGCTTGCAACACCAGAGGCATCACTTGCGCGTTGTCGACCCTTTAGGAAAGGAAGTGGGAAGGAGAAGGAGTGGGAAAGGGGAAAGAGGGTGATTGGACCTCTGGCACTCTCACTCACTGAACGAAACACGACAGTAGGAATACTGATATTTCACGTCGATATCCTGTGAGAGGGTAGTCCTTTCCGGATCGAGTCGAGCGAGGCTCTACTTTCGGTACCCGTGACAATGTGTATGCGAAATTTCACGATGGTCGGTCGATTAGTAAAGGCTTTATAATTAGGATTAGCGGAAACCACCGTAAAAAGGAAAACAAAATTGATAATGCTAAATATTCTATATTCTACGAATCGTCTCTGATCTGACTTTCACATCTCAAAGGTATAGCGATATTTTAAGACTAAATGGGTTAAACCAGGTGTAAGAATATATAATGGGGACAGTAGAGAAAGTGTCTCATGTAGTGGCCTACTGTTTCACACGGCGGGCCGAAACCTCGGCGGGGTCGCGATTGCATGTGAAAGCGATTCGCGCGGCCCCGCCGTCTATGGTTATGTCGAGGTGTTCCTCGACATAACCATAGACGGCGGGGCCGTGGTAGGTTTAGTCGGTATTACCGAGGTATCTTTCCCCCGGTGAGCCCGACATAACTCCGTCGCCCCGCGGAGAGGTATGCGTGAAAGCATTCCACGAGGTAAGAAAAAAAGAAAGGTGTAAGGATATATAGACTCACAAGAGTATATTCTCGAAGTATCAGACAGGAGTTTATTTCAATAATATGTTTTTAAACAATAGGTGATTTTCCCGAGCACTTGTACAATATCTAAGCTTTGTGCGGCCACTCCTAACGCAATTGTAATAGCCGAATATTATGCAAGTAATACGTACTTCACACAAGAAGAACCATTGACACGAAGAAGAAGAAGAATTAATAGGTGTGTGGCGACTCCGACAGACAAAGAAGTTCTGCCTACATCTAACAGATGGCGCTAAATATGCTCAAATGACGTCATAATCCTGCATCGCGCAAGCGGATTTTACACAGCGACTAACTATACAATATGTCTGGGTTCGGACTGTACAAATTTTAGGGGGTGATAGTTTGCTCTATTTTATCACTAAAATCATTCTACAAGTGGGGTCTAAACTCAACGGCCTGAATGGCAGCCATTTTTGTATTTTGGTTGACTTTTTCGTAGCGTCCATACTAAAAGTTATGTAACTTTAGAATTTAATGTCCGATTATCGTAAAACAAAAACTTCCCATAACGGAAAAGTATTAGCAATGAGATAAATAACTCAAATAATTTTAATAATTGCTGTATCATATTAATATAAATGCTAAAAGATCAACTTTACGTCAAATTAACATTGTTTCTTTTAGTTTTTCAAAGTTATTACAAAAAACACCCCTGAGAACTACCTCTTTTTATGCACGTGTCTCACACTACCTCCTAAAGTTTGTACAGTCTGAACCCAGACATATTGTATATAGAAGCTCCCGACATCAACCGTCGGGCCACGGCCCGCCGGGCACGATCAACCAGCCTGGTCGGAGGATCCTCCCTTTGGGTTAAAGGCACATCACACCCTGTTCCTCCACAGGTGATTTGATAGTATGAGAAATAATGACTTACTCATTTCCATCAGAGTAGGTAATGGATTTCAAAAGCAATAATATGCAATCCTAACTAATATTATAAATGCAAATGTCAGTTTGTTACACTTTCGTTCCTTAATTACTCAACCGATAAATATGAAATTTTGCATACGTGTTGTCAGGGGAACAAAAACGCAGAATAAGGTACCTTCCATCCAGAAAAAAGTACTGTTAATAATCTAACCTACATTTAGAAGAGCGAAACCGCGGGCAATCTAGTAACATATGTTTATAAAAACTTAAATAATTTTGCCAAGAGCCTCAAAATAATTTTAACTTATTTTTAGTTTGATCCACGCGTTCGTACTTTGGCTAGATTCAATTTTTTTTTTTTCCTGGGGTATTGCATGACGCATACCCCTCTGCGGGGGCGGCCGGAGGGGTTATGTCGGACTCGCCGGGGTAAAAGAAAGATGGAATAAGATTAATGTACCTCCCGGAATACCGACTAAACCTACCACGGTGTTCCTCGACAAAACCACTATCGACGGGGTCGCGCGAATCACTTGCACATGCAGTCGCGACCCCGCTGAGGTTTCGGCCCGCCGCGGCGCCGTATGAAACGGCAGACCACTACACGAAGAGACCTACCCAAAGGCACTCACTTACTTGGCTACATTTATTATGACGGTACACGTTGGCTCTTTAGTTAACTGATCCCGCTCTAAACTAAACCCGCGGGTTGAGTTGACTTAATAATTAATTTTATTATTTTTGCTTTGTCAACTGATCCCATTTTAAAAAGAAGAATATTATTTATATTTATGCAATATAAATATGTACACTTGAAAAAAAGTGATTAAGGAAAGAAATGACACACCATCGCTTGGTTATACTGATATAAAAGTATATATGTATGTTTATCCATTGTCTAGTACCCATAGTACAAGCTCTGCTTAGTTTGGGCTAGATGGTGTTGTGTGTATGTGGTAGAATATTATTACTATTATATTTTTTTCATATTTAGTCTCACTTTTATTTCAAAGGGGTAAAAACCTGACACACGGGCCTTAACCAAGTGTGCCAGATGGGAAAAGTTAAGAAGTAGATGATGCAAGAAATTTACGTGTGAGGCGACATGTGTTAAGAAGAACGGCTTTTTGTATGAGTGTGATTGTAGATTTCGGCATGTCAAGTATGCTCAGGCTATGTAAAAGTGTCTTAGGGACTACGCCGGTTGTAGATATGATAATAGGGATGATTTTAACGGTGATTATTATTATTATTATATATAAAAAAATGGGTTTTTAACTGCACAGCATTAAAATACTAATTGCACAGCAAAATATATTTTAAGAGATCAAACTAAGACGACGAAGCTCCGCTTCCCGGGGCTCCTATTTTTGGGTGGGTTTAAGAAGGAACCCAACATAACCTAACCCTTCCGAGACGGAATGCAGTGATTAGAGGCGTATAGGTGCTCGTTATGCTGTGCAATATTTGCTGTGCAATTAGTATTTATATTTAATCCCGTTAAAAATCACAGTCGTAACACTTTTATTCGTGTCTGTATAAATCATAAAATGTATCAATGGGATCAGTCGCCCGATTCAAAACATTCGTTAGGTCAACTGATCCCGCGGGTCCAGTTCAAGGATCAGTTAACTAAAGAGCCACACGTTTGTAAACGGCTTTTGTCATTGCTTGCTGTCCAATGTTAATTTACAAACGTGTTTATATGTACAATATATTACCTGCTAAGGTCGTGACGTAGAATCCCAACCATTACCTACTGACGTCAACCTCCAAGTAACACAAGCATTTAGTTTATCTGGTAAGGTTGATAGGAATAGTGAACATTGTAACCCAAATTAAAAATAATACAGTTTAAAGAAAATACGAAATAAAAAAAATAATATTAAAACCGGTCAATGTGTTTATGTAATAATAATATTGAAATAATATAATTACAAATTCGTGCATTTAAGACTGCGCCGAGCGAAATGTGCCAAAACAGGCGGTCACAGTTAAGTAAATAAAATTAGCACTTTTTGTTTAATACAAATATAAAATATACATTTACCATAATAATGAATGTGTTTACAATTACTCCGTATAAAAAACTTAAAATAATTAATATTTTCGCCTACAAAATTACGTAAATTTGCACGAAAGGTACAAAAACGTAATTCGTGTTACGTGATTTTTAGATTATAACAGTAGAAATCTATCCTATCTTACAGCTTAAACGAAACATAAATAGTTATATTACAATTTGTCCGTCCTAAATATTTAGGTTATTGGTTGACAATAAAGATAGATATTTATCAAAAAAGCACTTCAAATCCTCCATACAATTTTACTATGGCGGCCGCGCGCCGATTTGAATATGCGCCGTACGAGCTCTGTCATTATCTGCCTTACGCTCGGCGCAGTCTTAAGATAACATCGTCGTAAGACAAAAATATCAGCTGTTCAATAGGTGAACTATCTCAACCAAAATAGTGCATATAATAATTTTTTAAATTTTAATTGCCTTCTATATAATTTTTTTTATTTATTCCTTCATAAGTCATACAATTACATATATCATACATATAATACAATTTATGCAAAAACAAATTCGTTCGAGTTTTACCGTGCATGGGAGACATTATTTTAGTGTTTTAGTGTCTTGTTCTTTTTTAATATTTCTAGCACAATGGCTAATTACTAGCTTTCTCTTTTAAAACCTTTAGCTAAGCTAGAATGATTCAAACAACCAAGAACACTCAGACTCGGTACAACCATTTGTGGATCACACAAATTTTGTCCCGTGTGGGATTCGAACCCATAACACTCGGCGCAGTGGCACTGGCGAGGCGATCACTTAAACCACTACACCATCTGCGCAGTCATTGTGTTAGGTGTGGGTTCACATCAGAAGTGCAATGGAATTATCGATAAATAAGTGAGAAACGGCAATGACGACGCCGTAAATCTGGGAGTTCGAAAAAAATGGCTCAAGTAATATGCAAAGGTCACGTAATACCACGGGACATTGAGGTCAGAGGTCAAAGGTCATAGTCATTTCGGGGGTATATCGACTATGCTGAGTCGAATGACGTTGACCGCGAGTCTCTAGCTCTTACGGTTCTTGAGTTGAAAGTTGTATAACAGACGGACGGACAGACGGACAAAACTGTTGTATAAGAGATTTTTCGAACTCTTAAATGAGAATTATTCAAAGCAACTCTATACTAACGATTCAAGACTAATATGCTTGTTTTCAATAATAATATCATAAGTACGATTGCACGGACAGTGAAGTGGTTTATGTAGTAACCTCACTGCCAATACGCCCGAGTATAGCTGTTCTTTGTGTCCACGGCCTCGATGGCGTAGTGGTTAGTGTAACCGACTGCCACACCTGAGGTCGCGGGTTTGATTCCCGCACAAGTCAAACATTCATATGCGTGAACATGGATGTTTGTCATGGTCTGGGTGTTTCTATGTATAATATGTATGTATTTACAATAGAAAAGTATATATGTATGTTTATCCATTGTCTAGTACCCGGTACAAGCTCTGCTTAGTTTCGGCTAGATGGTATTGTGTGTATGTGATAGAATATTATATTATTATATTATATTGTTAAAATATTTGTAAACTCACCCACGATACAAGAATTCCTAATGCGGTAGTTATCTTTTTCAAGATATAAACGTCGCGTCGGTTTTTCTCATTATTTTGTAACGGGTCTATAAATGGTTTATCAGTTTCAAATTTCGTCTAGCACGTTAATATTTACGATCTACAATATACCCAAGTGTTCAAATCATTTGATTAATAATTTAATTGGATCATAAAATTATACAAAATGGAACAAAACACAGTCATTCAAAAACGTGTTATTAAAATTTACTTATCCATGTGAATCACAGTGTTCATAAAGGTAGACATTTTTTTTAAACGCTGCTCTTTTTGTTTCTGTGGCGCGGAGGACTTTACACCATTCAAACAACGGACATAATAATAATAATAATAATATAATAATAATATTCTATCACATACACACAGCACCATCTAGCCCAAACTAAGCAGAGCTTGTACTATGGTACTAAACAATGGATAAACATACATATATACAATTTTTTTGTAGATACGTACATATTATACATGGAAACACCCAGACCAAGACAAACGTCCATGTTCATGCACACAAATGTTGGACTTGTGCGGGAATCGAACCCGCGACCTCATGCGTGGCAGTCGGTTACACTAACCACTACGCCGTCGAGGCCGACAATAAAACAACAAATATTGTTATGAAGCTTACATGTTTGGTCGTCAGCGGGTTTGTAAAACTATGATACATAGTGCCATGTTTATATTGCCGAAGGGGTAAGCAGAGTTGTATTACACCCACCTTCGCGCTGCCTCCGTGGCGCAGCGGTAGTGAATGTGACTGCCGTGCATGAGGTCTCGGGTTCGAATCCCGTGTCGGGCCAACAAACAGTTATTAGATTTTTCAGTTAAGAAATCTCAATAGCAGCCCGGAGTTAGGAAGTTGGCGGTGTTAGACACTCCCGTGCCTCGGAAAGAACGTAAAGCCGTTGGTCCTGCGCCTGATCTCTCTCGGGTCGTGTCGGATTACCGTCCCATCGGATCATGAGAGTTAGGAAACAGAGAGTGCACTTGTGTTTGCGCACACACTTGTGCACTATAATATATTCTGCGTAGTTGGCCAGTCTCCGTTAAGACTGGCCGCCGTGGCCGAAATTCGGTCTGAAGTATATTACACCCACATTGCTACAACTATGGTTTAACACCCACGTAATAGATAGTGAGCCGACTGCTTTTAGACATAGTTCTAAAATTTCGTTAAAGTGAATTTCTCCGACGCGCGACTCTATGCGGGCAGAGCTGCAAGCTCGTCTACGTATAAAGACACACCAAAAATATTCGGTTACTTGAAAATAAATATACTTCAACACATAAGATAATCATCACCACCTTAGTCTTTCCATCTGCCCGTGACCATATCTGCTGAAAAGTAGCTAATAAGTCTAAATAGAGAGGCTTAAGACTACGCCGAGCGTAAGACAGATAATGACAGAGCTCGTGCGGCGCATATTCAAATCGGCGCGCGGCCGCCATAGTAAAATTGTATGGAGGATTTGAAGTGCTTTTTTGATAAATATCTATCTTTATTGTCAACCAATAACTTAAATATTTAGTACGGACAAATTGTAATATAACTATTTATGTTTCGTTTAAGCTGTAAGATAGGATAGATTTGTACTGTTATAATCTAAAAATCACGTAACACGAGCTTACGTTTCTGCATTTTACGTGAAAGTTTACGTAATTTTGTTGGCAAAAATATTAATTATTTTAAATTTTTTACACGGAGTAATTGTCAACACATTCATTGTTACGGTAAATGTATATTTTATATTTGTATTAAACAAAAAGTGTTGATTTTATTCACTTAACTGTGTTAAATATATGAAGTTGCCGCTTTGTTTGAAGAAAATCGGTAACGTTGTGGTTTTCATACTTACTTCTTTTTAATATTTTTATGTATAACAATCGCGTAAACGTAAGACAATAATATTATCGAAATTACAAAAAAGTTACCGTCACACCTTCATTAATACTGGTGAAATCAAAATAAAAAAACAGTAAAACTCTCGCTGTACTTGAACAATATGGCTATAAAAGACAACAGTATAAATTGTTCGAGGAAAGTCCGCAGACTATGAAAATTAACATTAATTAACAAGACAACGCTAACTTAATACCAGGATTATTGTATTTTCTTATACAAGATGAAAGAATTTTACCCATTGTGTAATAGTTATGAAATACCTGTTGCCATTGTCTGATCTTGCGTCTGTCATGACGACCAGTCTATTATAATTTCCTAAAGTAAAAATGCTAATAAGTCAACAATATAATAATATGGAGACAATAAGGTGTAAATAAATAAAGTACATTTTCATACTAACCTACTTCTTCTCTCTTAACCTTTATTATTCCCAAGTCACTTGGGGTCGGCTTTTTTGGTCTAACCGGATTTGACTGGAAATCAGTTTTTACACGGAGCGGCTGCCACCTGACCTCCGCAACCCGAAGGCTAATGATACCCTAAGGCTAGACCAGTGTCAGGATATTAGAGGGTACTAACTTTCTCAATAACGACTGCCATAGATGTTCATGGCAGCCGGGACCAATGGCTTAACGTGCTCTCCGAAGCACGAAGCAGGCGATAATTGTCAATCAATACGCACATCATTTCGAAAAGTCATATAACTTTCGAAAGTCAGAGGTGCGTGACATTGCAGTCTGTTGGTCTCCCCACTGAGCTATCGCTGCTTCATTCATACTAACCTACTAATCTTACTAATAGACTGACAGCAGCGATAGCCTAGTGGAAAACCGTTGGACTGCCAGTTCGATCCCAAAGTTATGTTATGTGCGTATTAAATAGTTAATAAATGCTTGCTTTAGCGGTGAAGGAAAACATCGTGAGGAAACCTGCATGTCTAAGAGTTATCAATAATGCTCTCCAAGATATGTGAATTCTGCCAACCGGCACTGGGCCAGCGTGGTGGACTATGGCCGAACCCTTCTCACACAGAGAAGAGGCCCATGCCCAGCAGTGGGACAGTTTAATACAGGGCTGATATTATTTAATGCAGTGAGCAATTCCTGGACACGTCAATTAACTAATATTAGTAAAAATAAATAGAATGAAATAAAAATTTTGCTTCTATAAAGCCTGTTCGAGGAGTAGAGCTTTTATGAGAAGAAACAGGCAAGAAACTCATGGCCAATCTTTTCAATCGCCAAATGTTCACTAACAATATAATTCAATGTAATATTATTTTTCTTATATGAGCAGTTTACGGTGATGTAGGCTCGATCCCTACACGGAACAAAAAAACATGTGTTCTCAAATGGTTGTTCCGAGTCTGGGTATTCTTTGTGTCCATTAATTGAATGTTTGTAAAGTCCTGTGATACAGGATTTAAAGTGCAAATAGGCCATCGAATATGGTGCGGCCGAATCAACGCTCAGTACGGTGCTACGGTGCGCTCTTCACACCAAACCACCGCACCACGAACCATCATATATTTCTCGTACCGGACCAAGTTCGATGTTGAACTAACGTACTGGTACCTATATAAATAAATAAAATTAAAGTGTCTGTTTGTAATGTCAAAATAACAGCTTTTTACTAAACGCATATGAAATATATAATTTCAAAATTCTGTCTGTTTGTTCCGGCTAGTTTCTGAAACGGCTGGACCGATTATGACGGAACTTTCACTGGCAGATAATTGATGTTGTAAGAAGTAACTTAGGGTACTATTATTCTAGAAAAATAGCAGTAGTCATAAACCTGGGTGAAACCGCAGGGGACAGCTAGTCTATATCTACACTAAGATTATAAAAAGAAAAGATTTGATTTTTGTTTCTTGTTTGTAAGGATTTAAATCCAAAACTACATAACAGATTTAAAAAAAAATAAATGTACTGTTACCTAATTTTGCGCGAGCGAAATCGCGGGTAAAAGCTAATATCTAATAAAATCTGTTGTCGCAAGTAATTTCCGCTAATCCATACTTAAATAATCTTTAGTAGCCGCTATAAAATACATTGAAACATAATATCGCATTTATACTTTTTAATAGCATGACTAATATATCCACCTCCCTTTCTACCACACGGACCAGTTGTAGGTCACAAAAGAGACAGATAAAGTTGGTTTTCCAGAAGGTTGTGCCTGCGGTTTTTACTATATTTGTAGTAATTATGGCGTTAGAGTGGAAAATTACTGTCTGTTTACTTTAAATAAGCGTTTATGCAGTTTCTATTATACATAAATTGATGCCTATTATCCCGGAGGCCTACTCAAAAGTCTCAAAAGAATTTTACAACCTAGCTATTTAAAATATATAATTAATAATATCAGTCCTGTAACAAACTGTCCCACTGTTGGATACGGGCCTCTTCTTAGTGTGAGAAGGGTTAGGCCATAACCCACCATGCTGGGATATGGATATACAGTACGGGTTGGCAGACTTCACATGTCTTCGAGAACATTGTGGAAATCTCTCAGCCATGTAGGTTTCCATCACCGTTAAAGCGAGCTATAATTACCTATTTAATATGCACATAACTTCTAAAAGACAGCGCCTTGGAATCGAATATATTCATGAATATTACACACATTAAAGTGTACCATCAGCGCGTGTTAAAGCTCAACAGGTTGAGGATATTTCACCCACTTTTAGCTAGCTATTGTTTTAGGTCCTAGGCAATATGTGACGAGCCTATTACCACGTACTAATAAGAATTTTTTGTCACCTAATACCACCTTACTTGACCCTGTAATTGAACCCAAGACCACATGTTCAGCAGTTGCATTCGTTACCGCTGTGTTACAGAGGCATTCAATCGTATTTGTTAAGATGTTTGTTAATTTCTCTTTTTAAAAAGACAACTCTCCCGCACATTTTTGTGTCGCGGGAGACTTTACAAACATTCAAACAACGGATAAAAAAAAACCAGACTCGGAACAAGCATTTGTTGATCACACAAATTTTTGTCTCGTGTGGGGATCGAACCCACAACACTCAGCGCGGTGGCAGTGGCGAGGTGACCACCTAAACCATTAAACCATCCGTGCAGTCATTCTGTAAATAATTGGAACCATACAAAATACACTATTGCGCGTAGTATTGGTATCACAGCGACACATGATGCTGACTGTACTTCCTACGGCGGGCGAGCCGCTACATATCGCACTCTTAATAAAACAGCGACTTAACTCGAAATTTGAAAGTAAGGCAATTTGAACTCTAATTGTATATGTTAAATTCTTATATTATATTTGTGTTAATAGAGTTAAAATTTGTTTAATCCAAAATACTGAGATAAGTCTCTGTTTTATTAAGGGTGCGTATGTCACCAAAACCATAACAAGAATAGGCTTTTAATTAATATTTTTTACAAGTACACTTTGTTCTTTAAATAGACCAGTTAGTTTAATCAGTATATAAATAATGTATAAGTATTTATAACTTGATCGATATTTACTTTTAAACATTACTTATTTATAAATACACCAGTTTGCGATATTGGTAAAACATGTATTGAATTCCGTGTGTGTAATGATAAAAACAGTTTTTTTACAAGTTTATTAGGTTATTTTAATGTTTACCTGTTAAGATTATTTAACCTGTCAGCTTAACCATATAGTTATATAATTATAAAAGCACACAATTTTAACCGCGGCTTCGCTCGCTTAAATGTAAATTAGGTTAGGTTATCAACAGTTTTTTTCTAGATGAAACTGTCTTTTCTGTACCGCTGACAAAAAAACTGGCTAACTGAAAATTTCGCATACACATTGTATGCAAAATTTTATGATGACTGATCTAGTATGTAAGGCGTGAAAACGAAACAAAGAAATAAGCAAACAAACTCACATTCGCGTTAATAGATAATATTAGTTACGATTGTGCCTGGGCCCGACGTCCGAACGCCAATGAACGATTTTAATTAATATGTTTTGAAATGAACGAATTTTTGAAATACGTTTTATCTATATATATAAAACTCTCCCGTTACTGAGTAACTGACAGACAACGCACAGCCGAAACTACTGAACGCAAGAAGCTGAAATTTGGCATGTATGTTCCTTGGAGAGTGTAGGGGAGCACTAAGAGAGGATTTTTGGAAATTCCACCCTGCAGGGGGTGAAAGGGGTGAAACCCGATATTCACACGGGAACGAGACTTACGCGGGTGAAACTGCGGGAAAACTACCAGTATTTTATAAATCATTGCGAAAATTTTGGTTAGATATGATAATAATAATAATATTTATTTGCATCAAACATGGTAGGTATATAAAGATGTTAGAATTGTGAAATAAGTTACACATACATATTTAGCTTAACATACATAGCACGCATTACATTTAAGACATAATTTGGTAGGCACTAAGTTACAATTTATTTTTAATAAATTATTTTAGACTGTAAAAATTATTTTCATTAAGCCATTTACATAAATGTATTTAAAATAATCGAGTATTTAACACCTTTAAGTGACAAGATATCTTATTAAATATGCGTACACACATCACTAGACAGCTTTTATTATATTTAGTCAACCTTACAACATCACTAAGCACAAGTCTGTGGGGGCATCTTGTCCACTCCTTGGATTTATATTGCTGTTTTAAACAATTCTTTATATTTCCTTACAAAATTCATAAATGTAGAAAGACGGTAGCGGATGCAAACCAAGTTTATTTAAACTTCAGACGACACGATTCATCGGGTTGTTTTCCACACATGGCGATACATTTTTTTTGTGCGACCAATACTCTGTTTAGATCAGTACTATTACCCCACATAATACATGTTTTTTATATATCTGACGTGCAAATATACATATTTTTATTTTTTTTATAATAATATACTATTTACAACTCTTCCGAAATATTTCCGTCATTCAAAAGATTGAAAAAAGGGTAGTGTATGTAGCCTGTGTTTGTATTTGTATGTCATTTTATACTTAATAGCAAATAATATTAAAACATATATAAATAATATCAGCTCTGTATATAAACTGTCCCACTGCTGGACACGGGCCTCTTCTCAGCGTGAGAAGGGTTAGGCCATAGTCCACCACGCTGACATTAAGACATACTTTTTAGTGAAAACAGCAATCAAACAGTAAGAAATATAATAATAATATTCTACCACATACACACAACACCATCTAGCCCAAACTAAGCAGAGCTTGTACTATGGGTACTAAACAATGGATAAACATACATATATACTTTTTCTTTTTTTGTAAGTACATACATATTATACATAGAAACACCCAGACCAAGACAAACACCCATGTTCATGCACACAAATGTTTGACTTGTGCGGGAATCGAACCCGCGACCTCAGGCGTGGCAGTCAGTTACACTAACCACTACGCCATCGAGTCGTCAATATGGCCGTATGACAAATATGGCCTGCCTGTCTAAAAGTAAGCGGTTACTGCTCATCAAACATTGCATTTATAACATGTTTTGGTTAAAGTAACCGCTAAATCATAAACAGTACAAAAAATGGTGTAATTCACATGACACATGACAACAATGGTTGCTGTTCTGAGTCTAAGTATTCATTGTGTTCGTTGTTAGAATTTTTGTAAACTGACACAAAATTATTTACAGTTTGGAAATAGTCTTAAAAAAGTGTTAGCCGACCACTCACCAGCGGTAACCTGGGACGCGTACCAAAAAATTCTTAATTTCCCCTGTATAATCTCCATATACTGGTAGTTTACGTGGATATTCTGTGTGAGGGTAATACTTCCTCGATCCAATCAATTGAAGCTAAACCAGCATCGCTATACTGACCAATCTGCCTTTATTTCCAAGTAAAAATTTGGAAAGACAGTGTTATTATGTATCATGTCAGCCTAAAGACGTCCACTGCTGGACATAGGTCTCCCCCAAAACAATAAATTAAAATTGATAACATTCGATTCCACGTAAATAACTACTAAAATTGCGCGGTCATTCCTTTATTACCTCAAATCATAATCAAAGTAGAATCTTTTGCAAGAAAACACCAGCCAAATTAAAACTAAATTGAGGTACTTAAAAACTTTGTAGCAGGATATACATAATACGTTATTTAGGTAGTACATTGTGCATAGTTAAGCCGATTTCTCTTTTTCTAGGGTAATGCAAAATCGTATTGGTTTCTTTATACAATGTATATTATATACAATGTATTACTTAAGTGGTGCCCCAAATACACGCATAGTAACGAAATAATAGTGCAATGTGGCTTTTTACAGGTAATGAAATAAAATGCATTTTGTTCACTCATTATTTTTTACTGAAGAGGGAAGCGGCGGTATCTCAATGAATAAGGCATTGGACTTGCGATCGAGAGGTCGCGGGTTCAAAACCCACTCTATACTACTGACGTGAACCCACTGGTAACACAAGTATTCTAGCTTATCTGGGTGATTAACGAGAATACTAATTTGAAAGCCAAATTGCTAGTAACCTTTAAAACAAAAATAACATTGAAAAACTAGCTCGTCCATTTCATCTAAGTTTATGATTACTACGCCGCTCCCGTACGTGGCTCGTAGCGTGATGTTATGTAGCCTGTATTACTTCTAGATAAAATAGCTTTCTAATGGTCAAAGTATGTTACAATCGGTCCATCGGTTCTTGAGTTTTTCCATTACAAACATAAATACAAAATTGTCTTTTTATATTTAAATATTACTATAGATAAGTATCGCAGGGAAGCGGTTGGATGCGGGTGGCCCTAGACCGGTCTGTGTGGAAAACCTTGGGTGAGGCCTATGTCCAGCAGTGGACGTCTTTCGGCTGCGATGATGATAGATAAGTATCTGCTAGCTGTCCTCTGCGGTTTTACTCACGTTTATGATTACTGTTCCGCTCCTGTCGCTCGTAGCGTGATGTTATATGACCTATATTACTTCAGGATAAAGTAGTATTTTAATGGTGAAAGTATTTAAAATCAGTATAGTAGATTTTGAGAGTTTTCGTTACAAACAAAATTACAAACCTATCATTTTATAATGAAAGCAAGAAAAATTATTTATTTGACACATACCACAAACACATAATAACAAGAATAAAATAAAACCAGCATTTTTGAGAGCTCTCCATCATGTTTTCGAAGAAATGTGAAGTCTGCCAACCTTAACTGCGCCAGCGTCGTTTACTATGGTCTAACCCTACTCACACTGAGAAGAGGCCCGTGCGTGTCCAGCAGTGAGACAGTTTATATACAGGGCTGATAAATATTTCAGGAAGTTAAACCGGATTCGAACCTGATCCATCGAGTTAAAAATATAAGCCTTTTCAGCAGCCATTGTCACAGGGACATTGTCTCCCCGTCGCCCCCTGACCATGGCTGCTGAAAAGCAACCGAAACGTCGTGGTAAGTGTAAAATTAAATGTAATTATTTCTATAATTTAAATAGTTTAAATTGAAGTAATTACTAACCAGTAAAAGTGTTTAACAATAGTAGTTTAGGGTTTCAAAATTTTCTAATAATAGCGTTTTATAAAAAAAAGACACAGTTTGAGTGGACGAGCTCACTTCTTCTCCTAAGCCTTTACTCATTATCTGGAGTTCACCTAACTTGTCTATCTTCTCTATTCATTTCTGTTTTGTTGTCGCAAAGTCTATTTATTTCTTCTTCAAGTCCTTTTGGACTGCTATCAGCCAAGTGGGTGGTCTTTCGCGGCTTCGCCGTGTCTTTGGCAAGTCTAGGAATACCTTTTACGGTTTACAAAAGATAGCCTTAAAAGGTCGGACAAACAGCCAAACAGACGTAGATACAGACGACGGCAGCTTAGTAATAGGGTCTCTTTGACACCTTTTGGATACAAAACCATATAAATAATCTTCAAATATAATTGGCGGTAGATTGGCGCAATTAAATCGACAGGTGACTTTGACATTGACTAAAAGCAAGATTTAATTCACACAACTTGGATTTATTGTTCTAAACTACGGTTTCTACCGTAGCTTTTATTTTTATATAACTACTGGTTTTTGTTCACGGTTTTGCTTGACTCAATCTTATAATATCAGCCCTGTATTAAACTGTCCCACTGCTGGGCACGGGCCCCTTCTCAGTGTGAGAAGGGTTAGGCCATAGTCCACCACGCTGGTCCAGTGCGGGCTGGCAGACTTTACATATCTTTGAGAACATTATTGAGAACTCTTAGACATGCAGGTTTCCTCACGATGTTTTCCGTCACCGTTAAAGCAAGCGAAAATTAACTATTTAATACGCACATAACTTCGAAAAGTCAGAGATGCGCGCCTTGGGATCGAAGTCGACACCTCTGCGTGGCAGTCCAACGGTTTCCCACTAGGCTATCGCTGCTAAATGCTACTTAATCTTACAGGAATGCATAGCAGGTTAAAAATATTGTACGCGTCAACCCACGACATGGTCTTTCTGTTTTACTAAGTTAGATCCAATACCGCACAAAGGTGTAAAGGCTTTAGTCATCATCATCCTCTTGCCCTGGTCCCAATTTATTTGGGGTCGGCGCAGTATGTACTTCGCTTCCATACTTCTCTGTCACCCGTCATCTGATTATTTACCCCTTTTCCTTTCATATCCATCCTCACACAGTCCATCCATATTTTCCTTGGCCTTCCTCTCCCTTTTTGTCCCTCTACCCTCATATCCATCACTTGCTTACCTACATACGTATCATCTCTTCGCATAACATGTCCATACCAAGCCAAACGATTGCTTTTCATCTTCTCGTCTATGGACACCACTTTTAGACTACATCTTACGTATTCATTCCTAGTTCTGTCCATTCTCGTCACTCCACACATCCAATGTAACATTTTCATCTCTGCTACATGCAATCGTTTCTCATCCATCTTCTTAGTAGCCCAACACTCAGCTCCATACAGTACCACAGGCCTTATAACCGCCTTATACATGCGACCCTTTAATTTCAAATCAAGGTGATCTTTGTGTCTGTTGTGTATCCGACGCGACAAACACATTATACCATGGGCGAAAGCATTCTTTTTTAAAGAAAGCAACCAAATCTTACACTGTTCAGGATGAAAAGAAACATTCAAATTTCTTTACAGATTTTCACATTTATAATATTATAAATAAAAATAATGTTCAATCTTAACGGAGACTGGCCATCTGCCCAAGAGATACTATAGTGCACAAGTGAGTGCCCAAACACAAGTGCACTCTCTATTCTCTAACTCATAATCCGATACGACCACAGAGAGATAAGGCGCAGGTCCAACGAATTTACGTAAGTAACATCGCCAACTTCCTACATCCGGATTGCTTTTAAGATTTCTTAGCAGAAAAATCTTTTTTCTATAGCCGGACTCATTATTTGAACCCGCAACCATGCACAGTAGTCAGATTCACTACCGCTGCGTCACAGAGGCAGTCGAAGTAGAGTGAAGGCCGGATTGCTATGAACATTTACTATAGAAAAACCCACACAACGTATCAAGGTAATAATTATGTATATGGCAGGCTCAGTGCACTAAATTACTTATTAATGTTATGCTAATCTAGAAATTGAATTACTCATCAAACTAACAAGAAAATCCTTCGTGGAATCTTTATACAACATTTTATAGGCCATTCAGTAATTATATAGATTTAAATCATAGATGCGGCCTACTACGTTCAATAGTCTCCTTTCTGGGCGTCAAGTTGTCATCTGACTCACGATGCCAACATGACATCTGAATTATAAATAAAGTCTTGTCACGCTCACTCATATTGAAAGAAAGAAAATTTAATTATTTAACACATGCCAACACTTTTCTTAGTGCGGACATTGGTTCTCTATACATTTGCATAAAACTTAAAGACATAATATAACATAGATAAATTTTGTTTGTGTTAATTATTTTTACGCATAAAATATTTACGCAAAGATTACGAATAATTTTTCAAGCATATGAGCATGTCAAAATAATTATGTCAAAGTACCTATATTAGGGAAATCCCGTGCGTCGGAAAGCACGTTAAACTGTGGATCCCGGCTGTCATGAACACCTATGGCAGTCGTTATTTGGGAAATCAGCGCCCTCAAATATCCTGACGACTGGTCTAACCATAGAATTATGTTATCCCTCTAGGTTACGGAGGTCAGATAGCAGTCGCTCCGTGTAAAAACTGATATTCAGCTAAATCTCGTTAGATCAGAAATAAGCGGACCCTGGCATAAGCTGGGATTAATAATCGCTAGGAAGAAGAAAAATACCTATATTAGGAAAAATATATTATGCGAAAAGAAGGATTCCTGTGGACACTTTTTCGTGTGACCTAAGCAAAATCCATATAATATTGTCTTCTATTTACGCGAATATTATTCATTGAAATTAAACTGCTATATAGTATTAAAGTGTCAAATAAACAACGCGATAAAATCCGTATATAGCAGTTTAATTTCAACAAAATCCATATCTTTGAGTAATTCTATCATCATCATCATTTCAGCTTATTGTAGTCCACTGCTGGACATAAGCCTCCCCCAGGGTGCGCCACAAGGCCCGATCTGCCGTTTTCGCCATCCAGTCACCTCCAGCCACCTTTTTCAGGTTATCGGTCCATCTGGCCGGAGGGCGTCCTACTCTACGCTTGCCGAGTCGTGGTCTCCATTCGAGACTGCGAGACTTCGTCTGCTCCAACGATCATCATAGTAATTCTATGTTTAATGTAAATCTTCAAGCTCATAATGATATTCATTGATTTGAATACAATGTAAATGGATTATATCGGAAACAATAACTAGCGTGATACGAAACCACAAATTAGATTAACACAGATGTCTAGTTAAATGCAACCAGCGTAAAGAAACAACTACTTACATTTTATTATTAACAAATATGGCGTAATAGTAGCTAGTGACAATATATTGAGACCCATCTCCATGTATTGTCATTTTTCCCATTTCTTTTAATTAAAGACCAAATGGGTATCATTGCTTGTTTTCAGACTGAATGCAGGCACTGAAGGTATTTTAATGAGTTTGTTTGTTACCTATATAGGACAAAAAAATATTTGTAAATACAGCGTGTAACAGAAAGTTGTCAGAAAGGTTTGAGAGTAGTAGAGCCTCGCTGATTTCAGCATGAATGGGCCGGCTCGACTGGGGAAGGACTACCCTTTCACAGAATATCGACGTGAAATACCAGTAATACTACTGTTGTGTTTCGTACGGTGAGTGAGAGTGCCGGAGGCCCATTCCACTTCCTTTTTCTCTTCTTCCTTTTGTAAAGGGTCGGCATAGTGCAAGGATGTATCTGGTGTTGCAGGCGTCCATAGAATACGGTGACCACTTACCATCAGGTGGGCCGTATGCATGTTTGCCACAATAGATGTATAAAAAAAAAGTGTAGTCATATTTATAAAAGTGTCACGTAATATAGCGCCTGTGCAATAGAAAACCGCAGCAAATAAATTCGTATACACTATTTTCACTAAGATGCAGCATTTTCTTTTTTATCAACTTATCAATATCAGTACATTCTAGTCGATACTTAAAGAATGTCCGATGAATCACATATTATGATACATTAAATTATCTATTATGTCTATCGCGGGACAGCGAAAGGGTTAATTAATGCGTTAGTGTTTGATGTTTAAGAAAAATTAAACAGACTGTATGATATTGTCATAAAATTTAAAATTTTTTTTTTGGTCCGGTGATAGGACACAGGTTATTTTTCAGATATTACAATTCTATAATATGACCACACGTTTCTGTTACACACTGCAGTTTTGTACAACGATTGCTGTGCATATAGCACTGCCAAGTAGCTTGGCTGACAATAACCACATTAAGTTGATTGAAGCAAAGTGCGACTGAAACGGGAAACAAAAATAATTTTCTGCGGCATTTATTTTGTTACTGTTTTTAAAATAAATACCTTTATCAGTCATACCCAAAATGTATTTACTTTGTATGGATTGACTCTGGTTCTTGAGATATTCAACATAAATAACGGTTCTATCAGGACATTAGAACAATGAAAGAAAGATACCAAGGTCGATGGGACAGCCATATTATGATGGCAGACTATTGCTTGAGTTTAATAAGGGATTGTCCTGAACATAAACACAATAGAAAAGCTTACACATAAAGTTTTTTTAATATATTTTCCATGATTTTTTGTTAATAGCATATGTATTAAGTTTTCTTGTCGTTATTATATAGCCGCTTGTAAAATATATATTTAATATGCAATTGTATTTTATTTCGACCTTCTTTCAGTCATATAGTTGTAAAGTCTTATCTCATAAACTAGAGTCAATTTAACAAATCTGATATTTTCATGTATTCAGCATACTGAACTTACACAAAATTCACTTCAACTTACCATGCCGCAAAATGACTGTTCCCCAGTGTTATCAATTAAATACTAATAATATAGTGTAAAATCTCATACACACCAATCTGTTGACCGCTGTACAGGAAAGGTTAGGCAGAACCTTTCCTCTGCCTACCTGTTCCTGGATATTGCCGTGAGACAATATATGTCGACCGCTGGTCACAGTATTCAGATCGATTAACCACAACTTATCGTTTTCATCAATCAACGTATCACTAATCAAATCGTTTTTCGAACATTCTATTGTAATTTGAATAGAAATTAGTAACTAATTGATCAAAAATCAAATGCTGATCATATCATTTACGATTATTACACATATTTTGACAGCAATAGAGTAACTTATATTTGATTTTTTATAATGCTTTACACACAAGTACAAATAGCGACCAAAAGATTTATTTTGTGGAAGTTGAATCAATATTGGTTGCAACATGAGGATGTAATTAATATCTTAAATATGGATATTAGGAAAAGTCTGGCCCTAATGGGGATGTCTCGCTATCTTCCTCGCACGCGTGCAATTACATGGCAGTTAAGTCACAGTTTGTATCGTGTTTCCTTTTTCTGTTATTTGTCAATTACTCAGACTAACACATTTTAAACACTTGTATCTTATTTATTACTAGCTTCGCCCACGGTTTCACCCGCTTAAGTCCCGATGCTGTGAGAATATAAGTAGCCTATGTGCTAATCCAGGTCTCCAGCGACTACATACCAAGTTTCATCGTAATCAGTTCAGCAATTTTTGCGTGAAAGAGTACCTAATAAACATCCATCCATCCATCCATCCTCACAAACTTTTACATTTATATTAATATTTGTAGGATACAGTATATACCAATAGTTTTGACTTTGATTTTTGTTTTTCTGAATTCGAGTGATGTACCTCTGACTTTAACGGAAAAATATTGTCGACTATCTCATTAAAACTTAAGGAAATAAAAGCGCTGTATATCACAGGATATTGAAGCAGTAACTAGCCATAATTATTTATGAATATTAAGTAAATAAAGCTGCAGTAATTAAAGTGTTTTTATATCATACGCTATGTGCTGTACAACTGACGTAAATATGTGTTGTTTGCGTCAGTTCTACGGAACATTCTGACTGGACGGCGATGGAAATGTACTGCGAGGCATCCACCATGACGAATCGGCCTATTACATATACGATGATAGGACAATTATGGTTTAGTCTCATGAAGTAGTGAATGTAACTGCTTTGGGTCAAGTCTCGGGTTCGATTGCCGAAACCAAAGATTTAAGTCAAATGTGCGTCCTACTACATACATAAATATGGTCACTTTTCTGAACTTTTAGTGGTCATCTAATATAAAAATTACTATAATTCCTAGTAAAGTGTAACCCAGATTGCTAAAAATCGTTAAATCTATAATAATGAAATGAAAATACAGTAAATAAAGATAGTATTACTAGCTTTTGCCCGCAGCTACGTTCGCTCGACAACAGTACTTTTTCCTGGATAATTTTTCTTTCTGTACTCCTGGCAACATACGAGTATATGCGAAGTTTCATGATGATCGGTCGAGTAGTTAAGGCGTGATAGCATAGCAAAAAACTCACATTCGCAATATTACTCAGGATCAAGCTCAATCATATTATTGTACACTGTCATTCTCTATCTAATATGTGAGCTCACTCATCTTAGTGTGGACAGTTTTTCGTGCGATCTAAGTAAAGTCTGCCAACCCGTGGCCAGCGTAGTGGACTATGGCCTAACCCTTCTCACACTGAGAAGAGGCGCGTGCGCAGCAGTGGGACAGTGTAATACATGGCTAAAATTATAATAGTATGGTTCACGCGTCCAAATATATTCGTTCTAACAATATTAAAGATAAGATCTTTTATTTAATGGACTTGTAATATTAGCTTATGACTTAGCCGGTACGATGCATAAATTACATTTTCTTAGTCTATCATTAACTAAAGTATACAGTAAGCACATAATACACACACTCATATAATTATTGTGCAATATTTGCAGTTTAATCAAACGTTACACACACATTGTTATATAGGTCAAATCAATAACTTAAGATGAAACACTAGCGTCAAAACCTTTAAAGAATATTAGATTTTGCCCGCGGCTTCACTCGCTTAAATGTAGATTAGGTTAGATTATTTAGTTTCAGTTCCAGCGAGCCGCCATACAAAGCAGCGAGCTGGCACACCGTGGTGGTTTTAGTCAGTAGGCCCGAAGTCTCGGGAGAGCCAGACATAACCCTCTCGCCTTGTGGCGAGGGGGCACGCACCAGGAGCATATCCCCACGTAAAAAAAATTGGATTAGTAACCGTACTTTTTTGAGACCTATGTCCTTTTCTGTACCCCTGACAACGTGTATGCGAAATTTCATGATGATCGGTCGAGTAGTTAAGGCGTGAAAGCGTTACAAATAAACTCACATTCGTATTTATAATATATGTTAGGTTAGGATGTTTTAACAGATCTATTGTTGTTGCGCTGGGTTCGAACGAAATATTAATGTAAGAAAGAGATAGCTATGATTCGGACTGATTATATACCTCCGAAAACATCATCTAGTATTTCCACCTCCATAAATAAATGCAAAGATTGTATTGTTCATAAATATTTTTATTTATTTTATTAGTGTGCATTAAAATAGTTTGCTGGTTGTTTGAAAACAGTTAGAGTTGTGTAATTTTTGAATGTCTTAATTATAAATTATATTATGAAAATAAAGCAAAACATAAGGATATACAGAGGGAGGTATCGATTATATCATAAAGTTGTTTTGATCGTATTATTATTTATGGAGTGAACAGAGGAATACATTTGTATAAACGTAATGCAGGCCGTATTGCCTCTTAAGTTAGCGCAGGGCCTGTAGCACATTGTATTGATAGGTCCTATTATATACTAACGCGCAACTTCGTCTGCATCACATAAGAGACATTTCTCCGTTTTTGCAATATTTTTCATTTATGCTCTGCTCCTATTGGTCGTAGCGTGATGTAATATAGTCTGTAGCCTTCCTCGATAAATAAGCTATCCAACACTGAAATAATTTTTCAATTCGAACCAGTAGTTCCTGAGATTAGCGCGTTCAACCAACCAAACAGCTTTATAATATTAGTATAGATGCTACTACTGGAAAATATATCAATTTATGTAAAATATATGTTATGCCTAGGTAGCAATTGAAGTCCTAATTCTAATTATTTTCTTCTTTCGTCGAGACCCTCAAAGGCGCGGCGAAAATACCCATGGGAAATATCTAATTACACCCCTGATCCGGGAATGAAAGACATCATACACAGCAGTAGCATGCACATCGAGGCAGTTCTACAACGAACAGAAAACAAGAAACATGTTGTCTCAAGATTAAGACCTATTCCAAGTTCATCGACCCCAAACTCATGAAATATCCCGTTGCCTAGAGGTCAACATGCAGGCGTTTATTACTATACAGCTTGCGGAACATAATCGAGATATTAGAGTGTCAATAAAACAAATCTAGCAATACCTATACACACAGGTCTTTGCGATCGTTTATACCTCTTTGGTCGGTTTGTCGCCCTAGGAAGGTACTGCTAAAAAGAAACTGTATGATCAGTTAAGGATTAGTTCCTTCTATCTAAACTTTGCCTTATATTCTGTTTTTATTTAGAGTTTATTTTTGTTAAATTTCTAAGGGTAATTCTTTTTTATTAGCTTTCATTTTTAATTTAACTGTGTTTTGTTAATTTGTATTTGTATTCGTAACAATTTACCAACTGTAAAATAACTTATAAAAAAAATTTTTGTAGACTATTTGAAATGATGATGTTCTCACGACGTGTTCTCCTGTAATTGAAGGAGCACCAATCATCAAAAAACTATCAAACAACTTTTTTAAATTATTGCACGTAATGTGTATCTTTTGTTGGAGTTCCTAAGAATATATAAATAAATAAAATAAAAGGGGAACTAGCTAAAGACCTGAAAGATATAAATGTGCTATATTGGTCTGACTTGCCACAAAAAAGGAAAGAATGGCGCACTTTAATGTCGGACGCGAATATTCACTTTGGATTGCTGAGCCAGCGAAGTAAATAAGTAAGTATAGGTCTTTGTGAAATGTGGTTCTGTAGCTAATACATCATTCACACATTACCGCCATATAAAAAACAGGTGAATGGAACAGTAGCAAGAGGTAGAGCTAGGCGAACGTTTCTTGATCAAATCGGAGGCGTTCTGGACAAAGGCCAGGTTAAGAGCACCTTGAACCGACGGGCGTGTATGAGGAATGTGATGAAAGTGAATGAAGCCAGAGAAGTGTGTCAGGATCGTAGCAAATGGAAATCCGTAGTCTCTGCCTACCCCTCTGGGAAACAGGCGTAAATCTATGTATGTATGTATGTAAAAAACAGGTAGTTTTACCAAAAAGAAGCAGCGATAGCATAATAATAATAATGATAATAATATAATAATATTCTACCACATACACACAACACCATCTAGCCCAAACTAAGCAGAGCTTGTACTATGGGTACTAGACAATGGATGAACATACATATATACTTTTTTTTTTGTAAATACATACATACCAAGATAAACATCCATGTTCATGCATACAAATGTTTGACTTGTGCGGGAATCGAACCCGCGACCTCAGGCGTAGCAGTCGGTTACACTAACCACTACGCTATCGAGTCGTCGATAATAGGAGGCCATTAGACTGCAAAGCAGAGATCTCGAGTTGAATCCCAAGTCGCCTGTAACTTTTCGAAGGTATGTGCGTATTAAATACTTAATTATCGCGCTATGAAGGGAAACGTGAAGAAAGCTGCATGTCTGAGAGTTATTCTTAGTGTTCTTAAAGATGTGTAAAGTCTGCTTACCTGCATTTGGCTAGCGTCGTAGAATACGGCATAACGCTTCTCACATTGATACGAGGCGTGTCCAGCAGTGGGACAGTTCATATACATGGCTGATTATTATTTAACCAGCACAAGAGACAAACATTACTAGCATCTAGCCCACACACACTAAACTTACCCAAACACACTATCACAACCACTCTTCACTGTCAAGATACAGTATAAACTGTCTCTGAAATGTCGCGGTTGTATTTATCAGTAGAAATCGTAAAAAAATCTAACTCCTAAGATACGGGACTGCGTACCTAGTTTAAGTGTTAGATAATTATTCACCAACTTTTGATCTCGATGTACAACATGCTGTATGATTATTTTTAATTAACAATTGTTATTATTATTATTATTATCTTGTTACAGCGCCGCTCTAAAGGTCTTGGTTGTTTAAATTATCGTCTCGCCACTGTTACTAAACCGGGTTTGACTCCACACGGAAAAAATGTGTCAACCACAACTAGTTGTTCCGAGTCTGGGAGTGTTCGTTGGTTGAATGTTTGTAAAGACTCACAAGACGAGTATTAGTCTGATGAAACAAAATAATAATATCTATTAGATTCTTCGCGCGTTGCAGCGGTTTAGTACAAAAATTTCGATATTTCAACACTAGGTTATTTATCTGGGATGTGCTGTACACCAAAATGGCAGTTATTCGTGGCGATCTTACTGATCCGGGCCTCTCATCAATCCAATCAGTGCCTTAACATAAAACCTGTTAACTTAAACAATCTTAAAATGCATCATCATAAAATATTATATGATGCGGTCAACCTTATTCTCAAAGTATTGATATCTTTACCTAATATTATAAATTTGACAGCGAGATTATTTGTTACGGTTTCAAGCCTTAACTTTTCTACCGATCATTATGAAATTTCATAAACACGCTTCAGAGGAACAAAAAGGACATAGGGTACCTTTCATCCAGAAAAAAGTACTGTTCCTAATCTGATCTTTCTTTTTTTATCCGTGGTGAAAGGCACCTGATGCATTCCCCCTTTACTACACGGAGAGGCGAGTGGGTTATGTCCGGCTCTCTCGTACTTCGGGCCTACGGAACAAAACCCCACGGTGTGCAAACTCGCTGCCATGTATAGTGGGTGGGCAGCTGGAAACGTACTACATCAGCGACCTTACTAATATAATCTATATTTACGCAAGTGAAGCCGCGGGCAAAATCTAGCAATATATAATGATATCAGCCCTGTATATATAAATCTTTTCACTGCTGGATCTCTTCTCAGTGCGAGAAGTATTAGGCCATAGTCCACCACGCTGGCCCAGTGCTGTCGCAGAATTTACAACATTATGTAGTACCTACTCTTACACATTCAGGTGTAGGATTCGAACCCACAACACTCGGCGTAGTGGCAGTGGCGAACTGACCACTTAAGGGCCTCCTATGCGCCAATGACCTTGAGCGTTTAACGTTTGCGACTCACTTCTAAACATTTTACGATAATTTACTGCCACATAGTGAGATGTAGCTGTACTATGATAATTTACAGACTCCAAAATAAAGAAATTGTCCTATACTACTATGAGACTAATTCTAAACTATTTATTATCTTAGGTTAATCACATACACTCAAAGATTGATAAAATTACGTAAATATACGAGAGCGTTTTGGAAAAAAATTGCATACATCCGTCCATCACAAAGACTGGCGCCGTATGCCGCCCGTCGTCCGCGCAGAGACCCGCTAGAATGATTCGACCGAAAAATCGAGAAAAACAAATTTCTGAATGAAAAATCACCGTAAATAAAAAAAAATTGCACACGAATTACAATAAATGTATTGTACCGGACGGGCGAACTCGGGGCTGAGGTTACTATGGCGATGGTTACGATAACAGCCGTCAAGTCGCTGACGTCCTATACACGGTGTGTGGACTGTACTATAGCGGTTACTGGTCTTGGAGTGGAGGCGCTGAAAGGCGTGTCATACGATGTGCGGGTCGGGACTTCGATAAATAATACACATGCTTCACTGTTCAGTTGTCTTGAGGTTTCTGGCTGGCTCCATTCGGTTCTTGAGGCTTGAAGATGAGGTTTCTTGAGCACCTAATATCGATCGATACGGTGTCGCTTAGGTACCCCAGATCTTTACCGTAACGAGAGCCGGCCAGAAACCACTGTTCAACAATTTTATTTTATTTAAAAAATTACACATTTCTGCTTATAACTATGGAACTATGCTAGCTAGCGTGATGGTACAACCAGTGCCGCGTAGGGCACGAAAAGACCTAGCTAGCGTTATAACGTTTATCTTTCGGAAGTTAGGTCTAGGTATAGATAACTTAGGTTTTATGCTAAAAATCTAAGCTGCGGTCATATTTACAAAGAGAAAAAGTTTAATAACTTCATAACTATGATATATAGGAATATAATTCCTTCAACATCCTATAGCGCCTTTCTTAGCGCATAAATAAAACACAATAGGTAAAGCGTTTTATTAAAGCCTTATGACCTAGGAACCCTGATATACCTAACTTGAGATAAAAAATGTACATTTTATCAGTAATGTTTACATATTCACAAAATATTTCTATAAACTATAGGAGAAACACAATATTACGTTATTTACACTATTTAACTATATTAATTAGGTCTATATGTGACCTAATTCGACACTATTTCTGAACTATAAACTTTATGGATACAGTATACTTAAATAACACGTATGAAATTTATAATCATAATATGAATCTTAAGTTACTGTTGACGTTGTCGCGAACATGTATCCTCTACATATAAATGTGAGTTTTATATTCATACTTCTACAGATAAGGAAGTTTATACATAAACTTTGTGAAATCAATCATTTTTAATATTGCTTGTATATCTCATAAAAAATAAAATATAAATAACATAAATGTATGGAATTAAAGTTTATAAATCGAAGTATTGTTTAAACGTTGTTTGAGAATTTTGGGACATCATTTAAGGTACTAGATACGTGTTGAAAATTGTGTATTTTTTACGTTTTGTGGTAGGAGGCCCTTAACCCACAACACCATACGTCCTGTCGAGCAGTTTCCTTTTTAAAGTTTTCTTTAATTTATAGTCTATCCACAAAAGATTAAACGTCGCGTGCCGTAAGGAAAGACTACATATTCAAATGGCCCCGTTAATCAATACTAATATTTTAAATGCCAAGGTAATTTGTCTGTTGCGTTTCACGGTCAAACGGCTGCACCAATTATAATGAAAGTATGAAAGCGAATTAAGGAATGAATGTGAAGGAAGGAGAGCCACATTTATTTAGAAAACGCGGGCGAAGCAGCGGTTTACAGCTAGTTATAATCATATCAGCTCTGTTAATAAACTGTCCCACTACAGGGCACGGGTCTCTTCTCGGTGTGACAAAGGTTCGACGATAGTCCACCATGCCGACCCAGTACGATTTGGCAGACTTCACATATCTTTGAGAACATTATAGAGAAATCTCTGACATGCAGGTTTCCTGACATCATTTTCCTTCACCGTTCAAACGAGCGCGCATAACTAACAAAAAGTCAAATCGTTAGGAGCAGTCGGATATGCGATCGAACCGATGACATCTAAGTGGCAGTCCAACGATCTTCCACTAAACTATCGCTACTTACAGCTAGTAAAAGCCTACATGAATTTAGGCTGGTCCAATCGTCGTGGTGATAATTTGTGCTTAAGGCCACTTAAGGCTAAAGGCCTATGCGGTCCCGGCTTCAAATGCCGCTTTATTATGTTTGCCTGTACGGAAATTTCCGAAGCCATAGAATATTCATAATCAGACCAATTTGTCGTGGTTTTCGTAGAAAGGCAATGGGTATTTTTGTTTACGAAGAATGCAAATCTAGGTATTATGATTATTCTATTTATAAACTGAGTAAAAACATACCCAATATGTAAAGACCCTTGCTTACATAATAAATGTCACTTGTAAGAGCTCAAGTTGTATTGGTTATTCGACACAATTACTATTATATCTTGACCCCTCTTTTAATAAACGAACTTATTGCATGATGTGTCTTGTTATACTGGTACTATTTTACTTGTAATTGTCCAGTATATCATGAGCTATATTGGCATTGATTTTGTATGGCGTGGAGGTCTTTCGGATAATGATCTATTATGACGCATTAAGAACGGGAAACCCGTCGATTAAAAATGAAAGAACGCATCGTTATTTATGTTTGTTGTTCTTTGTAATGCATGTGTAGTTGGAAACTGCCGTGCAAGGTCATGTTGCGGTTTGATTCCGAGATAGACATATTTCTAGCATAAATGTTTGAATTAGTGCGGTGATACAGCGGGCGTGTATGCAACTGTTCTGCCTGAGATCTCGAGTTAAATACCCAGGTTGGACAATGCCTGATAAAAAAAGAAAACGTATTTTCACGCCTATATCCTCGAAAGGGTAGGCAGAGCTGTATTACACCTACATTTTGACAACTATGTTTTAGGATTTTTATTTTTTCTTGCCATTGGCGGCAGTCGAGCGCGCGGCCCATCTGATGATAAGTGGCAGACGCTGCTCATGGACTTCAGCAATGTCAGGACACAGGAAAGTCACTGCCTACCGTGAAAAAAGAACTCTCTTTAAACCTCGTTTGAAGAAGGACATATCATAGCGCTCAGGAAACATCGAAGCAGGCAGTTCATTCCAGAGCTTGCTCGTACATGGGAGGAATGATCGCTGAAAGCGTACCGTCTCAGATTTAAACGCTTCCAGGTGATATGGATGAACCCTGCTTCTTTTTCGAGTGATACGGTAAGATAAGATAAGATAAGATAAGATAATTTTATTTGTTAAAACATGCGTATACATACAAACAATAGTGAGCATGCAGATGGTATTTTTATATTGAAGCACATACATGTTTTGCCAGAAAGGCGTACAAATTTCAAAAAATATACATTCTTTCTTATTAAAATTATTTTTATAATGCAACATTAATTTGTTAAATATTATCGTTGGGGCAATGTAATAATAATGTGCGCCCTAATTAAATACACAAAATTAGAATGTCAATAATAATTAAATACATATAACAAAGTAAATAGTAATGTCAATAATACTAACAATGCAAACAAATGAATTAAAAATAATAAAAACCATAAAAACCATATCAATGGCGCATACAAATTAAATGTCAGAACTTATCTGTTAAGAAGTCATTTACGTCATAATAACATTTGTCAATTAAAAAATTTCGCATCCTTCTTTTAAATAAATGAATATCACATTCTTTGTAACATTGAGGTATCTTATTATAAATAATACGGGCCATACAAAAAATGCTTTGTCTCATTAGAGTTGTTTTTGCAGTATGCAACCGGAGTTTACTATCATCACGCCTGTTGCGTTTTACAGTATCGGCTAGTCGTGGAAATAATTTTGAGTTCATTTTGACAAATATAGCGGTCTCCAGAATGTAAATTGAAGGGAGTGTTAATATACGATATTTTTTAAAAAATGGTATGCAACTATCTGTTTGTCTTAAATTAAACATAGCCCGGACGCATTTTTTCTGAGCTTTAAAAGCTAGACATTTTTCTGTAGAATTTCCCCAAAACATTACACCGTAACGTAACAGAGGCGCTACCAGCCCATGGTATGCTGTAAGTAGAGCATCAAAGTTAAGCTCTGGTGCAAGTTTGTATAACAAATATGAAGAAGAGCTCAATCTTTTTATTAGGTATTCAATATGTTCCTTCCAGTTTAATTTTGAGTCTATTATAATACCTAGAAACTTAGTCGACTTTGCTTCACTAAGTATTATATCGCTGTACTGAACTTTAATGTCCGTTACAGCGGGAGCACGTTGACTAAAATGTAGAACATTTGTCTTGCTCAAATTAATTTTTAAATTATTTTTATCTAGCCATAATATCACTGATGCCAAAGACTGATTTATGTCATCCTCATACGTGTTTTGATTCTTGCATGTTATTGTCAATGTGCTGTCGTCTGCAAAGAGACTCATTGAATGTTCAATAGCTCTAGGCAGGTCATTTATATATAAAATAAATAAAAGAGGTCCAAGCACGCTGCCTTGAGGCACTCCGTGTTGAGGTGAACGTTTCTCTGATACGTATACTTCTTCTCTCTTTGTCATTATATTTATCTTTTCGATTATTGTATACTGTTTTCTGTTCGTAATGTATGATTTAATAAGATTTAAAATATTGCCGCGTATGCCATAAGCTTCTAATTTCTGTAGTAAAATGTTATGATTAACGTAATCGAAAGCTTGTGTCATGTCACAGAAAATAGCGCACACCGGGATTCTGTTATCCACGTGCATCATCACTTTATGCAAAAAATCGTAAATGGCTAAGTTTATTGACCGACTTTCCCTAAAACCTTTTTGTTCTTCACATAAGATATGTTTCTTTTCAAAGTAAGAATATAATTCCTTATGGATATACTTTTCAAACACTTTTGATAATATGGGAATTAGAGAAATGGGTCTATAATTCGCCATAACTTCTCTGCTATTTTTCTTAAATAATGGTTTTATTACAGATATTTTTAGGCCATCGGGGTATATACCTGAACAAATACTTAAATTGATAACGTAACTCAAGGGAGCACTTATAATGTCTGCTACATACTTAATAACTCTCGTAGATAGCCCGTCATAACCTATACTATTTGTGTTTTTTAATGATTTTATAATTTTTTGAACATCTATTGCTAAACTGGGTGCAATAAAAATAGAGTCCTTGCGTTTTGAAATAAGTTCCGTTATTTTGGAACTTGCACATTGAATCGGTTGAACTTTATCTATAAAGTAATTATTGAACTCCTCAGCTATATTTTGGGCATTACTGATTATTTTATTACCTACACTAATACTACTTATCGGCTCTTTAGGGCAATTATGTTTTGAATTATTAATAATATTCCATGTTGTTTTCGATGTATTATTTGAGACTTTAATCGAATAATTATTTTGAGCTCGTCTTGTTAGCTTCATGATCCTTTTAAGTCTCTTGGAATAATTAATAAATGCAAACTTATTTATGGACGTAGGCTTTAATCTGTAACGCCATAGTAGCTGACGTTTCTTTTTAGTGCATAATTTTATGCCTCTGGAAATCCATTTAGCTTTCTTTGTCATATTTACAGTTCTTAATGTATACGGAAAACAAAGATTATAAAAAAGTTTAAAAATGTCAATGAAATTATTATATGCATTGTTCGGATCATCAATTCCATATAATTCAGAAAATGTCAGATGTTGTAAACAATTCTTAAATTTGATCATATTCTCGACGCTGTAGTCTCGTCGTTTTACGCGCCAATACTTTAGAATGCATGTTTTATTCACAGGACATTTTAAAATTTGAGCACTATGGTCAGACAAAGCATATTCAATAACCTGCGTATTACATTTAACTTTAAAATTGTGTGCAAAATTATCGATACAGGTTTGGCTTCGAATCCTTGTTGGTTGTTTTATGGCTAATTTTAAATCGAAATTTAGTAATAGACATTCAAATTCTAAACTGGCTCTATTTCTCTTAATTGCGTCAATATTAAAGTCACCTGCTATAACAATATGTTTATATTTCTTTCTACATAAGTTTTGTAACACTTTTTGTAACAAATCAAAAAATATATTTAAGTTAGTCAGCTTTGGGGTTCTGTATACACATATAAAAATAATGCTATATTGAGTAAGCTCTACACCACAAAATTCAGCTATACCGGTCATAGACATTTGTGCTACTTCAGGTATTTCTTTCCATTGATGTCCATTTCTAATTAAAATACATGATCCACCTCGTTTACTTTCGTTCCTACAAAAACAAGACGCCAGACTATAATTTGGAATTTCTAGGTGTGTTTCATAACCAGACATCATGAAATGCTCTGTTATACACAAAACATCAACGTGGATAGATTTATCTGACAATTCATTAAGACATATACTTAGGTCGTCACTCTTGCTCAGGAGTCCCGCAATATTTTGATGCATGACGTAAATATATTTATCAACGAAAAAACTGTTGTTTTGTTTCTGTTTCATGTGTCGGTTCGTGAACAGTCAATGTGATTAAATTACTATTTACATTTACACAGTTTAAACTTTGTAAGTTGACTATAAATTTCATTATATTTAGGAATATCATACGTAGCCCATAATTATTTAATTGTCCAGAATGTCTATAGAAAGTATTGTAGTCATAACTAATATTGCTATTAGAGTCAAAAACATATGCGTATTTATGCGTACTGATATCTTTCCAAAGAAGAAAGTTAAATTGTCGAACCCGCCAATTATACATATTAGAATGAACATTATACTTATACGTTGGTAAACATATGATAACATTGGTATTTGTAATCTCTGTTATAGTTTTTCTTATGTATAGTACAAGTTTCGAGTAATTGTTACTAATGTTGAAGTCTTGTTCACCAATAAAAATTACACAATAATCACTCATCGTATATCCTGCTAGTTTCGTGTCTATTCCCTTCAGAAGATTACGTACGTCTCCATCAGTAGTTAAGTAATGACAAAAGTTAAATTGTTTGCCGATTGTCTCCTCAGTGATATACAACACCTTGTTTTGCTTATTGGCGCTCAAAATACACATTTTGTTTCGTTTGTTTTGATGGAGGTCTCGTGGTGTTATCTGATTAAGACTTTCATTACTTATGGTTTTTGAAGTCTCTGGTTTTTCGTTGTTAATTTTCCTCGACTCTTGCTTTTGCTTTTCCTCATATTCTTTTGTTTCTATAGAGACAGTCTGTGTCTGTTTATTTTTGCAAATAATTTGAGGTTTTTTCTTTGGCGTATTTGTCTTAGCTATTGGACTGCTTATTGCAACTTTCTTATACAGGTTATTTTTCTTAGTTAGTTCACTGTTCAATGACATAAGTTTATTATTTTCCAATAACAATGTCTCTATCTCGCTATGTGCACTATCTAATTGAGATCTAAGTCTTTGAATTATCTCCTTCAACTCCGTTACTCGATCCACGTCTTCATCCTCTGAGATATCAGGCATACTCCCGGTGGTAAAGTTTAGTGTATCGGTGTTTGTATCATTATTTTCATCAATTGTTGGATCTGACATTGTACGAACTCGAGTCCGCCTGAATGTTATATTGTCAAGAAAATTCATTTTCGTCTTAAATCCTAGGCTTATTGACAATTATTGATCAACAATAGATTCAGAAACTGCAACCAATACAAAGTCAAAGTCACCCAACTGGGCCAAAGTTAGCTATTGGGCCAAAGTTAGCTATTGGGCCAAAGTCAGACTCAGTATCAATGTTCTGACGTATGCTAAATTTCAAGCAACTTTGTAGCTGGAACGCGCCCCGAGTGTAGCTCGCTAATGTTGGTAGCGTTGTTTTTTATTAATTGGTGTTAGCGTCTTCACAAATATAACAATTCAAATAAAAAACGGTACTTATCGTGATAAAAAGAGAAATAAAGCAATCCAGTTCGTCAGTTTTGAGTTAATCCACTTATTGTCACTGTATTTTCACTTAAAACGTTTGAAATTTTTGTTCATTGAAGTTTATCACTTAATTTTAGAGTTTTAAAGTCACTTCTAGTTATGTTCGTATTTTGCTCCCGTTTGGTTTTAACTATGTAAAAAAGCGTCCATATCGGTGATAGAATAGGTCGCAAGTAAATGCAACGTGACATTGCGAGCTTTCGGGATTGTGGCAAAATATTATATTTCCATAAAATACAATCCTATTAATTTAATCTAATAATTTAAAGCAGTGATAGCTCAGTGGGGAGACCAACAGACTGCAATGCAGAGGGTCTCGGGTTCGAACCCACGTCGCGCACCTCTGACTTTCAGAAGTTATATGACTTTTCGAAATTATGTCCGTATTGATTGACAATTATCGCCTGCTCCGTGCCTCGGAGAGCACGTTAAGTCGTCGGTCCCGACTGCCATGAACATCTATGGCAGTCGTTATTGGGAATGTCAGTACCCTCTAATATCCTGACACTGATGTAGCCTTAAGGTATCGTTAGCCTTCAGGTTGCGGAGGTCAGGTGGCAGCCGCTCCGTGTAAAAACTGATATCCAGTCAAATCCGGGTAGACTAGAAAAGCCCCCAAGTGACTTGGGAATAATAAAGGCTAGAGAGAAGACAATCCTATTATTTATATAAAAAATTAGCTTACGTTAGATTAGTAACAGTACTCTTTTCTGGGTGAAAGATACCTTATGTCCTTTTCTATTTCCCTGAAAAAGTGCACGCGAAATTTCACGATCATCGGTCAAGTAGACGCGTGAGTAGTAGCGCGTAGAGTTGAGGCGTGAAATCGTAACAAACTGTCATTCGAATTTATAATATTAATTAGGCTTTTCTCTCCTAATATTATCCAAATAAATTAATATTATTTCTTTCTTTCTTATGGCGATGTAAAATTATCAAAAGACAACACAAAGTGATTTCTTTTGTAATCTTCTTTCGAATGGAGGTCGATCGATTTAAGTCTCAAATTAGTCTTAAAAACCCGTTCATCGCGGGTACCACAAATTAAACTGATTGAATATAATAATCAAATTAGTCTACTCGTAAATTTATAATTGTCTAGAAAGCTCCAATATTACAGAGATCAAAACGTTTGGTCGAAAATTATAGCTCAAATAACACCAGTTTGACCTCTGTAAAATGACCCATGACTTCACATAGGTATTGTCTGTTACGTAAGACATCAATTAGGTTGGAATTTGCTTCAATACGTCTTTTAATCATATTTACACACTTATAATTTATTTTCTTCTTTTGTGTGAACGCGTTAACCTCTCTTCCTACAGACGTACAAAAATATATTAGGTTTGATAGCCCTATAGGGTAGGTGCCTACGATTGATTTTGAACATTGTCTTACACACAAGAGCAAAGAGCAATCAAAAGAAATCTTTTTGTGCAAACAGTACCAAATCAGTGAAATGGGGATATCCGCTACACACGTCACAGTTTGTATCGTGCATCCTTTTCCTGCCATTTGGCATTTACCGCTACTCCTAGATTTGAGACGCAGGCTTACGAGGAAATAATAATAATAATAATATTCTACCACATACACACAACACCATCTAGCCCAAACTAAGCAGAGCTTGTAGTATGGGTACTAGACAATGGATAAACATACATATAAACTTTTTTTTTTGTAATTTCATACTTATTATACATAGAAACACCCAGACCAAGACAAACATCCATGTTCATGCACACAAATGTATGACTTGTGCGGGAATCGAACCCGCGACCTTATGCGCGCAGTCGGTTACACCAACCACGACGCTATCGAGGCCGAAATGACGACATTACCTCGACACTGGCTCATTTTTGTAATATCTATATATATAAATCTCTTCCGTTACTGAGTGGCTGACAGACAACGCACAACCGAAACTACTGAACGCAAGAAGCTGAAATTTGGCATGTATGTTCCTTGGAGAGGATAGGGGAGTACTAAGAGAGGATTTTTGGAAATTCCACCCTGAAGAGGGTGAAAGGGGTGAAACCCGATATTCACATGAGAACGGGACTTACGCGGGTGAAACCGCGGGAAATCTACTAGTCCAAATATAAAATACTAGCTGACCTGTGCAACTTCGTCTGCGTCACATATATATAAGACGATTTTCCCCGTTTTGCAACAATTTTCATTGATACGCCGCTCCTATTGGTCGTTGCGTGTCGTTATATAGCTTATAGCCTTCTTCGATAAATGGGCTGTCTTACTCTAAAATAATTTTTCAATTCGAACCAGTAGTCCAAAGACAAACCAAACCAACTCTTCAGCTTTATAATATTAGTATAGATTAAATACACCTTTTATCGCAATGTGGTGTTATTACGCAACAACAATTTTTTGTGAAAATAATGTACAAGATTCTGTTGTTTGTTCATTAGATGTATCTACTATAAGTTGAACCGCCATTACATATAAAATCATTTATTACAGAGGTCAATAACAGTGGATTTACTGATGCACGTATCCAATATAAGTTGACCCGTAATAGCATATACAATTCTTTGTGATAGAGGTCAATAACACTGGGAAATACCAAATGCATTACAGCGGTTCTTTAAAAAAAGCTATGGAATAAACCTACAAAGAAAACAAGTTAGGTTTTTAATTGAAAATCTTCCTACGACGCAATAAGATTTACTGCACGGATGATATAATGGTTTAAGTGGTCATCTCGTCGCTGTCACTGTCCTTAGTATTATGGGTTCGATTGCCACATAGGACAAAGCTTTGTGTGATCCAAAAATAGCTGTATCGAGGATAGGTGTTCTTGTGTTCGTTGTAGAGAATTTTGTAAAGTGCCCTGCGATACAGGTTTTATTCCAATATATAAATCTCTGAATAAAGAAACAAGAGCATAAATTAATCTATAATCAGACACCATGTCCCTATATGTTGCTTTTCATAATTTAATTATTATAGAAACCAGGAACCAACTGACGTACAATAATAATTATTATACCTATTGTTGTTTTCAAACACCCAGAAAGCAAATTTTCCGAAATTAATAAAATAAATTAAAACATATAATAAGTACCTATATACAAATATAGCAAAACCTCCTCATATTGTTTAAGAAAAATATATTAATTATGGGTTTAGTTTTGGAGAAAAAAACGGGGAATTTCGAAATGATAGTTTCATCATCATTCATCATAACTAAACAATATCGTTAACTAAAACAACTCTCAAGCCTTTGATCAAAGAATAACCTTTGATCAACGCCCGCCACTGCAACTTACAATTATTCAACTAACAATCAACGTTAAGTAATGTTTATAGGTGATGTGTTTACTGATTAATCGTTAGTTAATACTTAATTATTTGAGATTGGTTTATAAGTCGATAATAATATAAAAATACTTACGATTGAGCGTGTACATCTTGAATCCTTAATGACTTCTTCTCTTCTTAAACTGTGCTACTTTAATATATATTTAATTAAATAAAAAATATAGGTAAGTAAGAATGTAATAAAAATATATATAAAATATTCTCTATTTGGTACTTGGAAATATAATTTTAATACTATTTATGTATTAAAATTAATAGTCTTGAAACTCATAGCACGGATTTTTGAATACCTGTAACAAAAATAAGATTATATTTAGCATTATGTTATACGATTGCAACATTGTTAATTTATATCCTAACTAATATTATAAATGCGAATGTGAGTTTGTTTGTTACACTTTCACGCATTATTTACTCGACATAATATCATAAAATTTCGCATACACGTTGTCAAGGGTGCAGAAAATGACATAGGATACCTTTCATCAAGAAATAAGTACTGTTCCCGATGGATATAGCTAGTAAATAATAAGCAGAGTTGTAATTTCTGACTATAATAGTACACCTTATTGGAAAACCAGACGTAATTAAAAATCTATTGTATCTGGCCGCCGGTGTGCCGCTGGGACTTTAACTTATTTTGGTTAAGATTTTTACAGTTGTAATTTAGGTTCCAAATAAAATGTAAGGGATGTTTCCTCATAATAAATCTAATCTTCCTTTTTTTCTTTCGGGGTATCCCAACACATGTATCATTCTATAATTAAAATATGTATTTATTTTTATATCCCTAGATATAAGTACTGTGATATCGAAATAAAACATTTTTATTTTTTTATTTTCTTGGTTGTTGTATGACACAAAGTAGGATCAATGTAATTTATATCGCTGTCAAACAGTTGTCTATGCAAACGAAACTGAGAGCAAATTCATGTTACTAGCGATCGCCTAATGCTCGAAATTCGACCAAAGTTTGCCTGTAAGATATTGCTGATATATATCATTACTATTGATATATGTAACCATAGTTACGCGCTTCGACTGCGTGTGTCAAATGCATGGTTGTGTGCGTGTAGTGTTTTTCATTAATTTAATGTATTTCTAAAGCATATTTTATATAAATGTTAGGATTCGCCCCTCCTTCTCCATATAAACTTTAACTGTGCCAAATTTCGTACTCCTCCGTCCACGCGATTTTCGTAAAAAGGGGTAGAAAGGTTTTGCTTCGCGTTTTAATATATAGATAATATGTGCATATATTCATATATATATGCATATATTCTCACGCCTGTATCTCCGAAGAGTTAGGCAAAAGTGTACATATTTCGGCAGCATCCCACATAATACGTGGCTTCTCGAACTTTGCCATAATTGGTTTTGGCATACAGCAAATTTAGTAAGACCCCTTACCTGATTACTGGCTTGTGAAGCGAGTAATTAGTGACAACCCGACAAATAGGTTGATTAGGTTGCCGCGCGGTGGCCTTTGGGCCATGTCTAAAAATTGTATGCATATGGATAGAGAACCTCTCGAACCGTGTACCAGGGACAGTTCCAAAAGCCATGCAGCTATTGAGAATGACACTGCCTGGTAACTGAACTTGTGACTTCAAGCACAGCAGTCATATTCATCACTGCTGCACCACTGACGTAATAGGGCAAGATCTAGCCAATTTATGTTGGTATTATTAGCAGATATTATAGCAGCGATAGATTAGTGGGGAGACCAACAGACTGCAATGCAGAGGGTCTCGGGTTCGAACCCACGTCGCGCACCTCTGACTTTCGGAAGTTATATGCCTTTTCGAAATTATGTGCGTATTGATTGACAATTATCGCCTGCTCTGTGCCTCGGAGAGCACGTTAAGCCGTCGGTCCCGGCTGCCATGAACATCTATGGCAGTCGTTATTGGGAAAGTACCCTCTAATATCCTGACACTGGTCTAGCCTTAGGGTATCGTTAGCCTTCGGGTTGCGGAGGTCAGGTGGCAGCCGCTCCGTGTAAAAACTGATATCCATTCAAATCCGGTTAGACCAGAAAAGCCGACCCCAAGTGACTTGGGAATAATAAAGGCTAAGAGAGAAGAAGATTATTAGCTTATATTTGTAATAGCAGGGCAAGAGTCACGAACAATTATGTGTCTAAGTACATAATTCTTATTTACTATGTATTATTTGTATCCATAGAAGGTACATAATTATACTGTTATCTAAGAATAATCACTAATTGTTATTAAAGCTATTTTACTGTGAAAACCCCGCTTGGACTTGGTACAAGCTAAAGGATATATATTTTAATTTTTACTAACGACCCGGCTTTGCACTTGTAATATAAAAACCATAACAAATTTTACATCTAAACCTTTCTCATGAATCACTTTGTGTATTGATGAAAACCACATGAAAATCCGTTCAGTAGTTTTTAAGATTAGCACGACCAGACAGACATACACAGCGGACTTTGTTTTGTAATATGTAGCGATTACATCGTTTTATTTAAAAACTAGAAATAATTCCTGTATTGTTAAAATGTATGCTCTTTTCTCATAGGTAACTCAGTAAACTCACTAACCTATATATTTTGACGTTCATAAGTGTTACTTTGTGACCTAAATGAATAAATGACTTTTGACTTGGGTACCATAATTAAATATGTAAATGATACCTTCATACTGCACCTGTTTTCACAAAAAGTTTTCATTTGAATTTATTTTCAGTTTTTCTGTAATGTAAATACTTTGTATATTATTTTAGCCTAAAGTATGAGGCATTAGACGATCGATAGGTTTCGGGTTCGAATCCCACCGTTTACTCTACCGACATGAACGCAATCCTAACACAAGCATTCTTGCTTATGTTAGGATTCTTGCTTGCTTAGCTGGTGGGCTCATAAGAATATAAACAATTAGAATCATAAGAATATGCCTAAAATATACAATAATTCGGCCTCGATGGCGTAGTGGTTAGTGTAACCGACTGCCACGCTTGAGGTCGCGGGTTCGATTCTCGCACAAGTCAAACATTTGTGTGCATGAACACGGCTGTTTGTCTTGGTCTGGGTGTTTCTATGTATAATATGTATGTATTTACAAAAAAAAAGTATATACATATGTATGTTTATCCATTGTCTAGAACCCATAGTACAAGCTCTGCTTAGTTTGGGCTAGATGGTGTTGTGTGTATGTGGTAGAATATTATTATTATTATTATTATTATTATTTACCTAAAATAAAACTAACTGAACATTTTTATGAATTTAGCCCTAGATTTCAATGGTTAAAGGTAAATTAAAACTTCATTTTCACATCTTTATTTTATTCATGGCGATACAATCATTATTTTAATATTATAACTATAAAAAATATCAAGAGTAGGTACTTAATTTAATATAAATAAAGTACACATAATATAATTTTGATTTCATTTAAATAATTCTAATACATTATTAGCAAAATTTCATCACAAGTACCTACGTTACAATCAGAAAACCTCGTAGAATTGTCAAAATATCGTCTTACGAATATAAGAATGTAATACATTAAAACTACAAGTACTTAACCGTGAGTATATTTTAAAAACACTACTTTTAAAGTAAAACTACTTATATTAACTCTTTCCCTCACGTTCCGGTTACTTTTCACGTAGTGTTCCAAAAGACTCTTTCAACCCTTTAAGCCTCACCTCTTTTCGTAACGCATAATAATAAAATGAGCCCTGTATTAAATTGTCCCACTGCTGGGCACGGGCCTTTCCTCAGTGTGAGAAGAGTTAGGCCATAGTCCACCACACGGGCCAAGTGCGGGTTGGCAGACTTCACATATCTTCGAGAACATTATGGAGAACTCTCAGATATGCAGGTTTCCTCGCGTAGTTTTCCTTCACCGTTAAAGCGAGCGATAATTAGGTAACTATTTAATACACACATCACTTTGAAGTGAGCGGTGCGCGCCTGGGGATCTCGAGATGCCTGCGTGGCAGTCCAACGGTAGACTCCTACGACTAGGCTATCACTTCTATGACGCTTAAAAGGTTATAAATCTAAAAGCCTTTTTGCCTCCAAATCTAATTCTTTACAAAACCTCAGGTCGGGGAGCTTGTAACCTTATTAGAAGACTATTTTATTTAAATGCTTAAAGACGTTATAAGAGTTTTGAGTCTTTTATTTTAGCCTTCATATCTTTTCAGTCTCCAAGTCTCACTAGTAAAAACGATAAATTTTTTTTTTACAATTTTCAGAAATCTTTTTGTGTGATGTTATTATAGACATGTCCGTACTATAAGTTAATACCGATACTTTGTGTTTTGAATTTGAGTTAATTAGGGCATTTCTTGATTGCCCGGACAGACCTTAAAATGTTTATGAATGTTGTCTTCTATTTACGCGAATATTATTCATTGAAATTAAACTGCTATGCCATGGTCACGGGGAGACGAGTCTCCCCGTGACCATGGCTGCTGAAAAGCAACCGAAACGTCGGGGAAAGTGTAAAAATAAATTAAATCTAAATAGTTTAATAATAATTTAATTAGCTTAAAAATTAGAAAAGTTTAATAGTAGTACTTAGTAGTGTAAAAATTTTCAAAATTTTGTAATAAAGTGTCAAATAAACAACGCGATAAAATCCGTATATAGCAGTTTAATTTCAATGTTTATGAATGTAATATTATTAAGTTATATAATTATTTATCTTAATATGTATTCTAGTAAAATTTATCCAATTAAATATAACAATTTTAGTGAGACAATATTTTAGTTTCTGGGTAAACAAAACAATAACGTCTCTTTTGTCATCCATTAACGACTAAACGGTGTATCGTTGCATACCGTTCAAAATATGTATTATGCTTGCTTGACGTAATTGCTAAAAATATCTTCAACCCTTCTTTAAAGTAATTTAGAACTAGAACCGAACTACAATATCTAAAAGCTTTTAATAGAACTTTAATCTTAAAAAAGGGTATAGCCTTTTTAAAAGCTCGAGGCTTGAGTCTTTTGGAACACTATTTTCAGTTCACATGGATATGCCCATTGATCAAAATAGTAAATGGTTTTAAAAGCTAAAAAATAGTTAACCTACAAAGTATCTTGATATCAATGACTAGCTGTTCCCCGTGGTTTCACCCACATTTACACTTCCGTGGCTCATAGCGTGTAGCCTATGTTACTTCTATGGATAAAATAGTTTTCTAATGGTGAAAGTTGGTGAGATTTACAGACAGTTAAAATACCTTATCTTTGCTCTTTATAATATTAGTATTTTGGAATCTAACACATATACGTTATCATACCAGATGTTATAAATAATGCTCATCTAAAGGGCTTCTAACGGACATTATTCATACATAAAAATTTGGACATCAGATTTTTTACATCGATTACTATTTATTATTGGAAAATACTACTTCCACACGAGAAATAATTCCTGTGTGGAGTTCACAAACATACATATAACGGTCAAAGAACACCCAGATTCGGAACAATCATTTGTGTTCCACAAATTACTGTCCCGCGTGGGGATTGAACCCACATTACCGCGAAGCGACAAGACGACTATTTAAACTGCTACGCCATCTGTGCAGATAATAAATTAAAGTAACATAACTTAATTATTAAAATCATTATCCGATTATTTAGCAGCAGCCTTCCGTTGACGAGCATCCATCATGCATTTAAACACAAGGTTATCAATGTCATTCATTAACGTCAATCTATCCTCCATTTTCAGATGCTTCAGCTTTTGTGCCAGAAGCTGCCCATAAAGATCACTTTCATCCTCATTGCTTTTATTTGATTTCTCCGGCGCAGGGTTATCTGTGACTTTATTCGGTAGCTTCGGTGCACTATTAATGTTAGACCTTTGCTTCTTCTGCTGCCTCCTCGATAAGCTTGATAAAGGATCAGGTGTAAATTTCGGATCAGCTATAAGGGCCGCAAATGGAGGATCAGGGTCCGGTAGCTCCGCCGAAACATTTGTCCCCGATTGTGATTGGAGCAGAAGCACATTCTGCCTATCTTTGAGTGCCTGAAATGTGAGAAAACTGTTAGATTTGTTTTATTTACATATAGTGCAACGATAGCCTGGTAGGAGACCTTTGGCCTGCTACGCAGAGGTCCGGATTTCGATTTCAAGACGCTTCTCTGAAGTCTCAAAGTTATTTGCGTATTAAATAGTGATTGCTTGCTTTAACGACAAAGGAAAACATCGTGAGGGGAAACCTGCATATATATAAAAGTTATCCATGAAGCGCCCGAAGATAAGATGTGTAGTCAACTTGCACTGGGCCAGCGTTATAGACTATGGCCTAACACTACCCACACGGAAAAGTGTCCCGTGACAATTATAGTATTTTAAACTGAAATCTATACCTACTAATATTATAAAGCTGAAGAGTTTGTTTGTTTGTTTGGTTGAACGCGCTAATATCTTGTTCGAAATGAAAAATATTTTAGTGTTGGATAGCCCATTTATCGAGGAAGGCTATAGGCTATAAACCATCATGCTACGACCAATAGGAGCGGAGCAGCAATGAAAAATGTTGCAAAAACGGGCAAAATTCTCTTATATGAAGCAGTCGAAGTTGCGCGGGTCAGCTAGTACCTAAATAAGAGGGCGGCAAAAATGTTTCCACCTCGGGTAGCTGACACCCACGCCACTGACTTTATATTGACTGGTGCTCTAGGAAAACCTTTTTTTATATATATTATCTGTGTCGCAGCGGACTTTACAAACATTCAAACAACGGATACAAAGAATACCCAGATTCGGGACGAATATTTGTTGATCACACAAATGTTTGTGCCGTAGGGATCGAACCTATAACACATGGCGTAGTTGTAGCGGCGGGGTGACCCCTGAACTACTACTCCTTACGTTCAAATATATAGTATTTTGCCACAGTTTAGATTCCACAGCATTTTATAAAATGTGTTATAGGGTTATGTAAAAAATCATCCAATCATTTTCACAAATGCTCATATTTATAATATCCGTCGAACGAGCTGTGTACAGGTATTTATGCACATTTAAATTGATATATCTTTTTTATTTGTCATCCAATTTGAATAAAACAATAAATATTAGCGCGAGCTTTACTCAATACATCACTCAAAGCTGCGTTCAAACTGGTTCAGCTATCGCGGAGATTAGCGTATGCAAACGAGTAGACAAACAAAAAATATCTGGATCGGATTTTATTTAAATTAGACAATTTAACGTTACTTATTTATAATTATTCATCAATATGCATTCGATATTTTTATTATACCTATTCAAAATTATAATCCATCTAATTCAAAATATTGAGATTTATTTATAACTAGATTTTGCCCGCGGCTTCGTATGCGTTATTCTAGCCTTTGTCAATAAATTTATATTTCCCTTAGTAACAGTATTGTTTTTAAATAAAAGTGTTACAAACAAACGTACTAACATTCGCATTTATAATATTAGTAAGTAAAGTAAGGACTTAAAGCTTATTAACAAAGGAGATATAACTGACAATCATTCCAATTATTATAATTATATTATTTAAAAATTGAGCTACTGTATGTTTGTCTGGAGAAAAGTAATCTATGTATTAACTTGAAAATTTAACATAACGTTGCATTATAATATGAAAACACTTTTATATAGCAATGCAACGTTGAGTAAAAATTGCAAGTCATTCCATCGACTACTTTTTAGTTTAGAAAGATTAAGAACAAAGTAAAAAAATATAAGGCATCTGTATTTTCTGGTACGCCTATTGTAGAATGCTTGCCAGCTACCTGTCGTGATTTTCGACATTATAATTTTTTACGTTATGTCCCAATCGTCCATAAGCTCTAAGGAGGCCATAAGCATTTACCACAATAGTTTTACTGTCATTGATTTTCAATAAAATATTAAACTATTGGTTTTCCTACTTGTAACGCCATCTATATGATTTACTGCGTAAATCTTTGCTCATCATCAATAGTAGTTTAGCTGACTACATGTATAGATGGCATTAAGGTCTGTTGTTCTTCAAAATGTTATCAGTCTTCAATAAAATATAATGTTATATTATATACAGAAATGAAGCACATTTGTAACCAACACGCACGAAAAGTGAAGGTTTCAGGAACGACCTAGTTAGATCGTTTTTCTATAAATTGTACTCAAAACAAAATTGGCTCAGCAGAACCCGTTGCAGAACAGCCAGTTCTTTCCCGTAAGCTCTTTTGGTACCTATTGCGCATCTTATTTATCAAATTTTCAACACAAGTACAGTTATTAATAACAAAATTGTATGGATCAGACTTTCAAAGTTCATTACTATTATATTTTATTATATATTTTTTCTGTTAATAAATAAATATTATTATTAAATATTAATAAAACATCAAAAAAAAATTAAACTATGAAAGTGACATAGGTGTCTAGTGTATAATATCATTTTATTTTATGGTCGATTTAATTTGTATTTTATTTATTTCCTAAATGAGTTAAGGTTTTGGCAATATAAATCGTAACTAATATTATAAAAGCGAATGTGAGTTTGTTTGTTATGCTTTCAAGCCTTAACTGCTCAACCGATCATTATAAAATTGGGGTAGTTACACAAAAGGACATAAGGACCAACCAGAAAAAATACTGTAACTAATCTAACCTAATTAACATTTAAGCGAACAAAGCCACGGAAAAAATCTAGTATTAGAATGAGATTCACTATCGACCTTTAAACAAATAGTGACCGGGTCTCGTACAACTTTTACAAAATACTTGTCCACAATTGACATATTATAGGTATACGTTCGCAGATATTACTAAACAATGTTAAACAAAGTAATTTAAACCTTACAACTTAAAACAGTTACGAGCCCGTTCGCCCCTCAAGGTTCGCCCCTTAGTAGGCATTTGTAAGGTTTCTTCTTAAATCCACCCAAAATTACGACGACCCACGAAGCGGGGCTCCGTCGACTTAATGAAAGGGGCGAAAGTCAAGGGGAGTACCTACGGGCTCGTAGCCCTTAAAACACAATGATCGCTTGCTTCTACTTTCTCGCTTTTACAAAGACGCACTAAAAATTATTCCTGTATCGCGGGGGACTTTACAAACATTCAAACAACGAACACAAAGAACACCCAGACTCGGAACAGTTTTTGTGGATCACACAATTTTTGTTCTGTGTGGGGATTGAACCCACAACACTCCGCGTGGTGGCAGTTGCGAAGCGACCATTTAAACCACTACGCCACCCGTGCAGAGCTCGCAGCACCCCGCCGTGAATGAGATTTTATAAACTACAATGTAGTTTCAGTCCAATATCTAAAAATATATTTAATCGAAGCATTTTACAGTGAGATTTCAATCAAACTACAACATTCTAATATATAATATATAATAGTAATATAGGCAACTGCCTACAGGCCCAGCGCCGCCTAGGGGCCCCGTGTCCGCTGAAAAGTGGAATCTATCTTAAATGATTTATACATACAGGTTGTCCCAGAATATGTGAATCAAATTGTAACGGGAGATTCCTTAGGTATAATAATAATAATAATAATAATAATAATAATAATAATAATAATAATAATAATAATAATAATAATAATAATAATAACAATAATAATAATAATATTCTATCACATACACACGACACCATCTAGCCTTAACTAAGCAGAGCTTGTACTATGGGTACTAGACAATGGACAAACATACATATACTTTTTTTTTTTTGTAAATACCTACATATTATACATAGAAACACCCAGACCAAGACAAACATTCATGTTCATGCACACAAATGTTCGACTTGTGCGGGAATCGAACCCGCGACCTCAGGCGTAGCAGTCGGTTACACTAACCACTACGCCATCGAGGCCGATATATAGGTAGGACCTCTCAAATGTGCTACGTGAATGTAAAAATAAAAATTATGAGGTTTGTGTAAAAATAATAAAATACACAAAAATAATACTGCCATTTCAAAAGTACGTCAGTCAATCCGTTACAAATAATAATAGTGAAAAAAAAAATAAAAATTTGCCATAAACGAAGCACGTGTAGTTGAAAGTCTAAAAGAAGTCGTACTTTCCTAAAAACTTTGTTTTTTTTATTTTTACACAAATGCCATTATATTTTATTTGTTTTGGAAGATAAGGTAACCTAAGGATTCTCTCGTTACAATTAGATTCACATATTCTGGAACACCCTGTATATATTACTAATTTGGCACGCGGCTTCGCTTGCGTTATTTAGATTTTGTTTATTAATTTCTATCCTTCGGGAACAGTACTGTTTTTTGGATAAGAGTAGAGTAGTAGTACCCTTGACAACATGAATGCATAATTTCGTGATGATCGGTCGAGCAGTTACGGCGTGAAAGCGTAACAAACAAACTCACATTCGCATTTATAATATTAATTTAGATTTTATACATTTCTAGCATTTGCCCGCGTCTTCGCTTCCGAAAAAGTAGGTTAGGTTATTAAAAATAACTATGTTAGTAACAGTAGCCTATGTACCTTTAAAATCGGTTCAGTAGTTTTTGAGTTAAATCGTTAGAAACAAACAAAAAATCTAATCTTTCCTCTTTATAATATTAATATAGAAAATCCTGACTATTATATTTTTGAATAACGATTAAATTTATTATCTTTTAACTATTACTACAATTAAAAACTACCAATTGTTATAACACTGGCATTTCAAATATCGCAAGTGGGTGTTGACCTATGTTGCTGACGGTGCCTTAGGCAGATACACAACAAAATGGCCGAGCAATGGCGCGCAATATGGCGTCAACAAAGCCTTTGCTTAGGCTTATCACTTATACTTAACGAGCGCTAGTAAATTATATTATCTTCTTCTCATATAAATGTTTAACACCATTTTATATGCAGACTTAAATTGTATATAAACAAATATATTATATAACAAAATATTAGGCAGATACACAACAAAATGGCCGAGCAATGGCGCGCAATATGGCGTCAACAAAGCCTTTGCTTAGGCTTATCACTTAAACTTAACGAGCGCTAGTAAATTATATTATCTTCTTCTCATATAAATGTTTAACACAATTTTATAGGCAGACTTAAATTGTATATAAACAAATATATTATATAACAAAATACTTACTTGTGCCTCCGCCTCGCAATCATCTTCGTACATACGCGCCAAAAAACTGTTCATTATTTTAAATGCGAACCAATCCGGTACGTAAATTAGCTGCGCAGCTCTATGCTTCGATTCCTTTATTTTCTTCAAACAATCCCTGTACTTCGTGAACAGAGAATTTCTCTTCCTTTTCAAATCTTCAAGGCTACAATGAATGGAGAAGTTGTCCCTTATTCTTATCCAGGCGTCGTTCACGAGGATTTTATTTGAATAGTTTCTGTGTTTTGGGTTCCAAATACATGGTTCTGTGCGTAATAGTTGTAGTAGTTCTATGATTTTATCGTCAGTCCACGCCATTATTGGAGCACGTAAGTGCTGCCAAATTAACGATGACGAAATAAACTGTTAATCGTTGCTCAACGTGTCAACCGTTGACCGTTTAAGAGCAACTAGTTAAAGTTGTTCACGAAGTTGACTTAACAAAATACTGTTTAAATACGAAACGCAACTTCGCTTGTTTTTGATAAGCCTTATTATTTATTTGTATATATATAATAAGGCTTATCAAAAACAAGAAAGATTTAACTTTATCAAATTGTTGTCAAAATTTAATGTGGTTTACTTCTCGTACGTAGACTCGTTAACCGTTAATATAGTTAAAAAGAAAGACCGTAACGTCTTTAATGTGTTACAATGCTAATTGATATTAAATATCATGTTAACTAATTGGAAAATTCAACTAAATAATGAACAGAAATCAACGGTAAAGTTACGTTAACGTAAAACCCGTCAACGACCCATCGCTGTTCCGTTCAGCTACGTCCGGCGGCGCATGCGTAACTGAAAGTTACGCCATGCGCATGTCTGCGGGGAGGGCGTTCACATATTTCAATATGGTCGCTATAGAGCTTTCGATAAAAGCGCAAATAGGCAAACAAATATGATGCGGTCGAACGAACACAAATTACGGTGCGCTCTTCACACCATAAATATCATAATTATTATTTTCAAGAGACCGAACCAGTGTACCAGTATTAATAATAATAAGTTTCGGCGCATTGTTCGCCACACAATGGAATATGTTTCGAGAGCGAACCGCGTTCGTGGTTTGGCCGCCATCTTCGATCCTCTATTTGTACTTTAACAAATTCGCGACGGCAAATGTTCGATCAAACTTGGCAATGCTCGATACAAATGTTGGTGGGACATTCAGACTTTTAGATAGATCTTAGAATGGAAAGGGCATTTTATTGTGTAGATTAAAACTAGGTTTAGATTCTACCTCACTAAGTTATTAATGTATAGGTACCTATGTATTACTCATGGCAAGGGTAGAATAAAGCTAGTAGCAAACTATGATATTTTGTTCATTATAGAATAGAATAGAATAGAATAGAATAGAAATATTTATTTGCATAAAATGTAGGTTTACAAATTATGATGGTTAGGTAAATGTTTGTCGGAATCCTTATACATTCTACCTTACGGTATGCAAAAATTAACACAGTCATTTAAATAAAAGGGAGATAATAATATACACAAAGAAATAAAAATGCAGAAAATAAATACTAAAGTTAACTGATGAAGATACTTTTACAAACAGTGGCAAATTGGTAGTAACAATACTTATTATAATGTATCATTCAAGAAGTCTGTAACCGAGTAATAACTTTTATGAGCCAGCAACGCCTTATGAAAAGTAAATAAACAACATTACAATGTACACCAAATCTTGGTACACTTTAAAGCCGTATCTATTTCCACGCTTAATATACCTACTAGGAATATATAAATTACAAGCTTTAGCCTGCAGCTTTGCTCGGAAACAGTACTTTTTTCTAGCTGAAAGGTGTCCTATATCCTTTGCTGTACCTACCCCTGACAACATGTACCCATACGTGTACATACCATCCGTGCAGACAAACTTGACAAAATTGAATACTGCTAACAACATGAATTGAAAGGGTTTTCCCTCATCGATTTATGAGTGCACTTAAATAATACAAATTTGCATTTTGCAGCACTTTCGATTTTAAGTAACCTACTTTATTCGACTGTCCTGTTTTCATAGATTCAATTGCGACCATGGATAGTCCATCGTGTTCAATAGGCCTTAAATAAAATTACCTATATACCACATATTATGTATAAATTATGTAGATCTATTATATTAGGATTCTGATAATATTAAAAATAAAACCATGGGTGATGTCAGTTTAAAATGTCAACTGATGTTTTTAAATAATAACCGGTTTGTCATGTCTAAGATAAATGTTTTCTTTGATATGATAGGTATTTCCTGGTAGCGCAAAACACGTAGGTATATATGTAGTATATTTTTTACTCGTCTTATTTAGTAAACAAATATGGCATACTGGTAGCTAGAAATAGATCTTGACATAGAGACTCTTTATATATTATCGCAGTTATGTGACATCGTGAGGAAACCTGCATGTGTGAGAGTTCTCCATAATGTTCTCTCGAAGACATGTGAAGTCTGCCAAACCGCACCATTTTTTTTTTTAACATGGTTGAATGCCTTGGCGCATACCTTTCCGCGGAAAAGGGGAGTGGAGAGGTTATGTCGGGCTCACCCGGGAAAAGATGGAAATTCCTGGGCACTAACGACTAAACCCACCACGGTGTGCCAACACGCTGACTTGAATGGTGGTTGTGTTGCTGGAACTGAAATTACATCAGCGACCCACCCAGCAGTGCCCAACTCAGGCAAGAAATTCCTGCGTGCTACAACTCCTCGGCGACGCCCCGTCACGACTGAGAGCGTAGCGCGTCGCTCCGACTAAATGGCTTGCGGACGGGAGATCCTCGTTCCCCCGTCCGCAGCCTTCACTATGGCGGCATAAGGCGCGCATACGCTCGCCTGCGCTGCCAGAATACTTTCCTCACGGATCCGCTCCGCCACCTCCTTCCGCGAGATAACCCCCTCGCAGAAGGATGCGACTGCTATCCAGTTCCTCTCGCTATCGACCATGGCTTTGATCATGGCCGGCAGCGAGAGCTCGTTGCCCACAACGTCGACGAGTTCACGGCGCTGCACCGCCCAGGCAGGACATACCTCGAGCGTGTGCTGCGCCGTGTCCTCAGTACTATCGCAGTGGTGGCAGATAGGACTCGGTTCCCTCCTAGCGACTGTGTGCAGGTACTCACCAAAGCAACCATGCCCTGACAACACCTTCACCAGTCGGATGGAAAGGGTTCCATGCTGCCGCCCTGCTCACCGCTCTAACACCGGTTGGAGGGCCCCAATGGTTCTGAACCCAGCTAAAGGCACCTCCAGCCGTGCCTTCTATTTTAGAAATAAGCCTTGGCGGGCTCGGTTTCGTGTAGTATTAATCAGCTCTGAGAGGGGACGAACACCTGTCTCCTCCCATACCGACGACATGACTTTAAATGCTTCGGCGAGCACTTCCGCTTCCAAGTCCCACGGGGGAGTTCCGACCAACTGCCCACCCGCACTGGGCCAGCGTGGTGGACTATGGCCTAACCCTTCTCACAGTGAGATAGGCCCGTGCCCAGCAGTAGGACAGTTTAATACAGGCCTGATATTATAATGAGCACGTTTTCAGTCTGTGAGTTAATAAAGATTGCCTAATTGAAAAACCCAATGCATCACGATACTCACGTATCTTAATTCTAACACTAAAGCATTAAATTAACACAATAATTTAAAAATCATCTAAAATGTCGTCATGTATTATAAATGATTTATACCTAATATCATAATTCAATATGTGACGTTAAACGTCTTTTTATATAAAATATTGCTTCCGTATATTTGTAGGTATCAGACTTAGGTTCAGCGAAGCATGTCTGGGTTTAGCTAGTAATTTTATAATAAATGCCTTTGTCCGAATTTTGTTTATGTGACCTATTTTTATCCCATGATGACATTAAAGAAAGAAGAAAAGAAAGAAAGAAAGAAAGAAATATTTCATTTTAATGAAGCATTGCAACACACAATCTAAACTATTATAATGCAAAATTTGTGTGTAACAGTAATAAATGTATTTATAAATTGATAATAATAAAACTAAATAAATAAAACTTATATACATTATTATATACCTATATGAATTACTACATTATAATACTTTAATTAATTACAATAGTATATACTTAATATATTATTATATATAATACCGAATACACATTTATACATGGAGCCCTTGCTGTTCAATGTGCGTCGCAGTGTTTTTTCAGCAACACCTCAATAGTGATTATGAGCCTCTAATACAGTACAAATTAATACCATTAAACTACAAAAAATGTAAAGAATTTTTAATTATTACAGATAATAAGAAACACAGATTACAGATAAATTAATTAAATATACATGTCAATTTTTTGTAACTACAGATACGAATTATAAATTAAATATTTTTATTATTGTAGATAAAACTATAAGTAGATGATACAAATATGAAACAAATATGATTAAGATGTCAATAAGGAGTTAAATGCTTATAGATATAAGTGCATTTTATTCCAAAATTGTCACGGAAATTAGCAATTAAATGTATCATTATGGACTTAGGTGCAGCAAAACGTGGCTGGGTTTAGCTAATGATTTATAGTAATCTCTTTTATCTGAACTATTTTTACGTAACCTATTTTTTGACCCTAGAGGTCATTTGGGTAAATAACTAATAGGTATGCATATAGTGCATAAGCACTAGATACTATGTCCCAGTCACTAGTTGTTATAACTAGTCTATACTAATATTGTAACTAGCTTTTGCCCATGGTTTCTCTCGCGTAAAAGTAGAATAGGTTAGGCTATATCACTTGCAGTACTGTTTTTGAAATAAAATATAACTTATGTGTGTGTCTCCCCGTGACCACGGCTGCTGAAAAGCAACCGAAACGTCGGGGAAAGTGTAAAATTTAATTAAATCTAAACAGTTTTAATTGTTTTAAAAATAATTTAATTAGCTTAAAAATTAGTAAATTTAATGGTAGTAGTAAAATAACAGTTTTCAAAATTATGTAATCCTTCTCTCTTTTTCTCTTAGCCTTTATTATTCCCAAGTCACTTGGGATCGTCTTTTCTGGTCTAACCGGATTTGTCTGGATATCAGTTTTTACACGGAGCGGCTGCCACCTGACCTCCGCAACCCGAAGGCTAACGATACCCTAAGGCTAGACCAGTGTCAGGATATTAGAGGGTACTGACTTTCCCAATAACGACTGCCATAGTTGTTGATGGCAGCCGGGACCAACGGCTTAACGTGTTCTCCGAGGCACGGAGCAGGCAATAATTGTCAATCAATACGCACATAATTACGAAAAGTCATATAACTTCCGATAGTCAGAGGTGCGCGACGTGGGTTAGAACCCGAGGCCCTCTGCATTGCAGTCTGTTGGTATCCCCACTGAGCTATCGCTGCTCAAAATTATGTAATAAAGTGTCAAATAAACAACGCGATAAAATCCGTATATAGTAGTTTAATTATGTGAAATAATTTTTAAAATCGGTTGAGTAATTTTTGTGTTAAATCCTAACAAACAAACAAACAAAAATCAAATCTTTCCTCTATATAAAATTAGTATAGATTATATCGTACAAACATGTATAGTCGTACGTTTGTTTTGTATACCCGAAGGGCTAGGCAGGGGTGTGTTACATCTACATTTCAGCAACTAAGATTTTAAGTCGTACTGAAGGCATTAAGACATCATGTAATAGATGACGAGCCCTCTATTACAACGGACATAATACTTTATTCATGCGACTTAATAAAAATATCTTAGTTGGCAGACACATCTTTCGTCTGCCTGGCCTAATTCTTTAATAGAAATACCAGTAACACTATGCCCGACCCGGAAAACATCCCGAGGCGAGCGCAGCAGTCGTATTCAATATCTATTTATTATAAACAAGCTGACCCTCGCAACTTCGTCTGCTTCACATAAGAGAATTTTACCCGTTTTCGCAACATTTTTTATTGCTGCTCCGCTCCTATTTGTCGTAGCGTGATGTTATATGGCCTTACTCGATAAATGGGCTATCCAACACTGAAAGAATTTTCCAATTCGAACCAGTAGGTTCTGAGATTAGCGCGTTCAACCAAACAAACTCTTCATCTTTGTAATTTTAGTATAGATATGAAAGTTTGTAAAGATATTTGGATGTTTGTTGCTTATTCGTAAGCCAATCGAGAACAATTAATGCAATCGTACGGATTTTAATGAGATAGACCATGTCCTGTATTAGCACATAAGAGAATTTACTTCTATATATGTACTTGTCAGATTGAAGCAGGCGAAGCTTTGGGCACAAGCATGTACTTTAATCAATTTCTTTCTTTCAAAAAGATTACGCCCGTACAAAATAAATCCGGTATCGCAGGGTACTTCATAAACATTTCAACAAAGTGTCCGTTGTACTGAGTATTCCTTGTGTCCAAAGAATACCCAGACTAAAAACAACTAGTGGATCACACAAGATTTGTCCCGTGTCGGATTTGAACCCATAACACTCGCCACAGACGACCGCTTAAACCACTGCACCATTAGCACAATCAGTATTAAATAAAAGCAAGATGTAATCAATTTAGGTTATCATAATCTTGGTATTATATTTTTTGTGATAATTATATACAATAATCTATACTAATATTATATAAAGGTATATATTTGTATGTATGTATGTATGGGGTATTATTGTAAATCTACTGAACCGATTAAAAATTTTACTCTGAAAAGCATTATTTTTTATATAATCTCATTGATATATAAAAATCCTAGATACACAATCCCATACAAAACTTACACTTAAAATTGTTCTCAGTTGCTTATAAGTAGTTATATTTATTTATTTATTTTAAGGTACATCAACAATAAACATATACAAAATCGGTTTACATAAGAAGCTGAAAATAAAAACTTATATGTATATCTATTATAGATGTACACAACATGTTTATATTAACTATATAAACCTTCATTAATGCATATTAAACCTTACCGCCTTAACTTTAAGTTGAATATACAAGGCTATCTAAAAAAGTTGTAAAATTTTACGAGCAGAGTTCACCGATAGAATAAAGAATGAATGGAGTCGAATATTGTTTTTACAAATTTTAATGTAAGTTAATATTCGTACGTAATTATGTGGAGTTTATAAAATGCATGTGAATGTGTGTTATAAACGTATATTTGCTTTTACTTTTACCTGTAGGTATTTTACCAAGGTTGTGTGCTATGATGTTCAATAAAATGAAACTAATGTACTGCCATTATAATTTATATATGACAGCTCGTAAACAGATAGTAGAAAATCTTTTATTATTTTACCAGACGCAACAATAGTACTTATTTAACAAAATAGAGAAGACAAGTAAAACATTAGTAAAATAGCATGTTTTTAATATATAACAGTAATAGATAATTAATACGCACGTAAATTATATTACGAGTATGTTTCATTGCTGTCCATATACTTGGCTGCCCGACTTTGAAATTATATGTGTTTGAACATTACGCGACTGATAGTACTTACAAATTAAAGTAATAAGATTTCAAACTTGAAAAGATACGGCATAATAAGATTTTTAATTTCCTTGAAATAAATTGAGGTTATTGTATAATCTTCTAAATCCCTCTCATAAATCCGTCAAGAATTTTAATTTTTCCGTAACTTTCTTTGTTATATAATGCAATCTTATCTTGATATATCTCGCGATAATAGATTTAATAGTATTATTTACATGATTGTTATTTGTTAATATGGTTCTTTGAAGAATATAAGCTGACTCCCAAAAATTATGATATGTGTTGTTGTGCCTGTGCTTGCTTGTGATCGTTGCTGTGCTATGGCGGATATTTCTATCTATGGTGCATATCGCACGGGATCTCGAGGAAAGCTGAAATCCAACATAAGTATGTAGATACATTCTTAAATATCCCAATCGAAATCGAACACTATTATGGTTTGTAATAAAACAAGTCTAATAATAAATAATATATACAATCGCATTATCATTTTAAACCAAATAAAATATATTTATTTTTAAAAAGTAACAGCGTCTCTATTAATATTAGAACAGAGTCAACATGTAACCCGGACTAATCAAGTGGAAATACAATAGTATGATTAATGCGTTTAGTAAGTGTTCATTTAAATGAGCCGTGTTATATGATCGCTCTCTGTTACGAAATAAACGAAAAAATATATTTTACGTTGATTCCTTGACGCAAATAATCAGTATTATAATATAATTATAATAATAACATTATTACTTACCGAAAATATGAAACACTGTCCTTTTTACTGTCCTGGAAGCGTGTTTACAAGTTTTAAACGAGCTCTGCAGCATGTTTACTCTCGGAGCGATGGAACGGTTCTAAATTAAATGAGCACCCAAATGTTCAAGAGGGTGCTCATTTGGTGAGTACGTTTTTTGATGCTGATTGTGTATTGACGGTTTTTATATATCAATGTATAATCCTTACTAATATTATAAATGCGAAAGTGAGTTTGTTTGTTACCTTTTCACGACTTAACTACTCGACCAATCATTATGATATTTCGCATACACGTTGACAGGGGTATAAAAAAGGATATAAGGTACTTTTCATCCAGAAAAAAGCATTAAACATACATACACTTTCTTATTTATAATATTAGTTACAATATCAGCCCTGTATTAATCTGTCCCTTTGCAGACATGGGCCACTTCTAAGTGGATTATGTATGTATATCTTTAGTTTGCTTAAATTAAATCTCGGTATTTAGCAAAATACTATTCAAAGAATACATACATACATACATAGATTCACGCCTGTTTCCCAGAGGGGTAGGCAGAGACTACGGATTTCCATTTGCTACGATCTTGACACACTTCTCTGGCTTCATTCACTTTCATCACATTCCTCATACACGCCCGTCGGTTCAAGGTGCTCTTAACCTGGCCTTTGTCCAGGTTAAGAGCAAAACAAAAAAATTAACAAAAAATAAATAAATAAATAAACAAAATAACCTTTTCTTATTGTTTTCACTATTCAAAGAAACCGCGGGCAAAACCATTACTAAATAAAAACCAATTAATATAATCAATTTAGGTTATCATATTGTCTATAATTATCATTAGTTCGACAATTATAGGTACGTCTTAAATATAATTTATATTAATTTCAGTATTTTTTGTTTGAGTATAAATAAATAAAATAAAATAAAATAAAATGTTTTTATTTCGGAAACAAGTCCATAGAGTGTTAGTGTTATAAACAATACATCCCACAGAACAAAAACTAAATCAATTTGTAGTCTATTCGACACCATTTAGAGTTCTGTACCACAAATGTTAAAAGAACCCTTCGTAGTCTATCTACCTGTCCTCTTTCTCAGGAACGCTAAGAAGTTTGTAAAGTTCTTCTAAGGAATTTGATAAACCTACCTAAATTTAAATTAATATTTAATAATATTGTCTTCTATTTACGCGAATATTATTCATTGAAATTAAACTGCTATATACGGATTTTATCGCGTTGTTTATTTGACACATTAATACAAAATAATTCTGCGTAAATAGAAACACCAATGATTAAATTATGTTCGGGTACTTTGAAATAACTACACTGGAACATTGAGACAACTGCCATCTTAGTCTCCCCGTGACCATGGCTGCTGAAAAGCAACCGAAACGTCGGGGAAAGTGTAAAAATAAATTAAATCTAAATAGTTTAATAATAATTTAATTAGCTTAAAAATTAGTAAAGTTTAATAGTAGTAGTAGGGTAACAATTTTCAAAATTTTGTAATAAAGTGTCCAATAAACAACGCGATAAAATCCGTATATAGCAGTTTAATTTCAATAATATTTAATATTCATTGAAATTAAACTACTATATACGGATTTTATCGCGTTATTTATTTGACACTTTTTTACATAATTTAGAAACTACTACTATCAAATTTTACAATTTTTTAAGCTAATTAAAGCTCTGAGCTCATTCTGCGTAAATAGAAACACCAATGATTAAATTATGTTCGGGTACTTTGAAATAACTATACTGGAACATTGAGACAACTACCATCTTAGTCTCCCCGTGACCATGGCTGCTGAAAAGCAACCGAAACGTCGGGGAAAGTGTAAACTTAAATATGAATAGTTTTAATAGTTGTAATAATTTAATTAGCTTAAAAATTAGTAAAGTTTAGTAGTCACTAGAATAGAATAGAATAGAATAGAATAAATTTTATTTGCATTGATTGTAGGTACATGAGATATAGATGTTAACAAATTTTATGATGACTTCGACCCAGTGGGATCTTTTGTGTCGACACTCTCCCAATAACGACTGCCATAGATGTTCATGGCAGCCGGGACCAATGGCTTAACGTGCTCTCCGAGGCACGGAGCAGGCAATAATTGTCAATCAATACGCACATAATTTCGAAAAGTCATATAACTTCCGAAAGTCAGAGGTGCGCGACGTGGGTTCGAACCCGAGACCCTCTGCATTGCAGTCTGTTGGTCTCCCCACTGAGCTATCGCTGCTATAGAGATTTTAGAGAATTAAAAGTAAGTAAGGAAGTAAAAATAAATGTAGTTTTTTTTTTTCTGTTTAGTAAATAAGCAGCGATAGCCTCGTGGGATACCATTGGACTGCCACGCAGAGGGCTCGAGTTCGATCCTAGGGCCTGCATCTCTGACTTTTCGAAGTTATATGCGTATTAAATAGTTAACTATCGATTGCTTTAACGGTGAAGGAAAACATCGTGAGGAAACCTGCATGTCTGAGAGTTCTTCATGGTGTTCTCGAACTTTCTCGAATATATGTGAAGTCTGTCGACCCGCACTAGGCCAGCGTGGTGGACTATGGCCTAACCCTTCTCACTGTAAGAAGAGGCCCGTGCCCAGCAGTGGGACAGTTTAATACAGGGCTGACATTATTATTTTATAATATATAGGTAATACATGTATAAGTATAAGTGTAAGTTATATTATTATTAATATTAGTTAAGTTTACTTATCTGTCAATTATAAGTACCTATCCGTTTAGTTGATTAATCTATAAATCTTAAAAAACGTTTTAGAATATCGTTTAAAATCAAAAATCTATTGTATTTGGCTACCGGTGTGCTCTTGCTGCTCAATAGGTTAATAAGATTATACTTACAATTTGCAAGATGATTCAGCTATAATCTCAGTTCTATTCATCACTTAACACAACACAATATAATAAATGTTCCTTTTTAATACGAAATACCACTTATAAACACTTGAAACACTTTCAAGATAATATAATGTATGATGTTTACTGTTCTATTTCCAAGTCATTGACGCAAACTAACGATTTACTATAAGCAATATTTTTAAAATGTGGGTCGCTTTGATAATTCAAATCGACCCACATTTACAAAATATTGTTTTTTTAGTCAAGGTATTTGCACATAAAATAGTCATTAACTGGGTTGGACTAAAGACCAGTTCTTATATTCAAGAAAATAGTATTTTAGCTGCGGACATTTACATAAATTTTGACATAGTTTTCATAGAATATGTGTCAAAAATTAACTGTCTGTAGGTAAAAATACCCGTTTCTTGAATATACATTTGTAGGAACACGGGTTTAGCGACTTTTTGTCAGGAAATATTCCACAGCAGTAAGGTTTTTGTTCTCGATTTCACTTTGCCCGTTTAATGGTAAGTAGGACCTTTAATATCTCTTGTAATTTAAGTGCAATACACCTTTGTTAGATCTTTTAAGGTTATGCTACGTAATGTTAATAAAAACGATTCCAAAAGAGGTTAACACTCAAATTTTGTTCGCAAAGTTTAGGTTTCATAGAAAATGGACCAGTTATTCCAATTAATCTGTGATGCTTAGGAAAATTTCCTGACAGAAAAATGCGATAATACTGCCAACTTTGCTACCGATAGATGCGCCGACTGAACCGAACTGTCGGTATTTTCCGATTGCAGTATATGTTTTATTTTTGTCTTTTAATATTTAATCTGTATCATATAGTCAGTAATTACTTATTGAAATTAAACTGCTATATACGGATTTTATCGCGTTATTTATTTGACACTTTATTACAAAATTTTGAAAATTTTTACACTACTACTACTATTAAACTTTACTAATTTTTAAGCTAATTAAATTATTATTAAACTATTTAGATTTAATTTATTTTTACACTTTCCCCGACGTTTCGGTTGCTTTTCAGCAGCCATGGTCACGGGGAGACGTACATATGTATATAGCAGTTTAATTTCAATGAATAATATTCGCGTAAATAGAAGACAGTAATTACTTATTGTATGTGTGAATGTCATTTAAAAATTCATTCACTAATTATTATTATATTTTTATTTTTATAAGTATTTGTTTATTTATAGCGAAAGGAAACAATTATGTATATTTCATATTTAAATAAATGGATATACGTCAGTGGCGCAGCGGTAGAAAATGCGGCCGCTGTACACAAGGTATAAGATTCGATTCCTGAGTCAGGCAAAGTGTTATTGGGTTGTTTTATCAAAATTTTTTTAGTAACAGCTCCGTGTCTGGAACTGTATAACGGGGTGTCCTGCGTGAGCGACGAATTCGACGCGACGCGAGGACCCACAGTGGATCGTCCTCATACAAGAGGTTGGACATAGAACCAAACATTTCAAACGTATTTTATTTCAAAATCTAAAATACAGTTGCATTCCTCTATACAGAAGAACAACAAAAATTATTACAACGTTTTTTTTATTTGACCAGCTTTTTAGGAGCATATCGATAAAAACTGTTATTTTTGTATGGTACATTTTATTCAAGGACACATGGTGCCCCTAGAGCGCCCCTTCCGAGATATTTTTATCTTTATTATTGTATTACTGATGGAATAGAGATATAATTAGTATACTTATTAATGATAATTAGTCATCACTAAGCAGTTCCTTAAATAACAGGTGCATTAGTGAGTACTTTAATGGCTTATTAACGCTTTTGTTGCAATATAACAAAAGCGTTAATAAGTCATCAAGGAACGACTACCAGTATTTGCTTAATCTAATTAGTTATTGTAATTAATATGTTAACAGCCCCTAAGCCTAGCTCTTAAGGTTCTTGAGTTGAAAGTTATATAACAGACAGACGGACGGACGGACGGACGGACGGACTGACGGAGAAAGCTGTTGTATAAGAGTATTTACGAACTCTAAAAGGTAACATACAGACAGAGTTACATTCGCATTTAAGATGTGTCTGTTGACCTTTTAAACCGCAGCGGCACACCGATGGCTAAACAATAGATTTATTAATTACTAGAATTTGCACACAGCTTCGCTCGCGTAAATGTAGGTAAGGTTAGGTTAGTAACAGTACTTTTTCTGGATGAAAGGTACCCTATGTCCTTTTCTGTTCTTTTGACAGCGTGTATACGAAATTTAATGATCATTGGTCGAGTAGTTAAAGCGTGACAGCGTGACAAACAAACTCACATTAGCATTTATAATATTAGTAAGGATGTTTCGTATTCAAAGACTAGGCTGATTACCAGTAGTTCCAATTATGTGATATTAAATTTTTTTTATACCACTATGTTGGCAAACTAGCATACCGCACTCTTAATAAAACAGCGACTTAACTCGAAATTTGAAAGTAAGGCAATTTGGACTCTAATTGTATATGCTAATTTCTAATATTATGTTTGTGTTAAATCATTGCAATAGAGTTTAAATTTGTTTAATCCAAAATACTGAGATAAGTCTCTGTTTTATTAAGAGTGTTACGGCTCACCTGATGGTAAGTGGTCACCTTAGCTTATGGACGCCTGCAACACCAGAGGCATCACGTGCGCGTTGCCGACTCTTTAGGACAGGAAGAAGAGAAAAAGGAAGTGGGAAGGAGAAGGAGCAGCAAGGGGGAAAGAGGGTGATTGGGCCTCCGGCACTCTCACTCACCGAACGAAACACAACAGTAGGAATACTGCTATTTCAGGTCGATATTATGTGAGAGGGTAGTCCTTCCCCGGTCGAGATTGAAGACTATAGACATCAGCGAGGCTCTACTACTCAAACAGTTATAAGTTACTTAAAAAAGGTATAAGTTATTTTTAAATAATTGTGTAAATTGATAATATTCATAAAATAAATAATTAAGAAATAAAAAATCTATAATCAAATAATGAGTTCATATCAAATTTGCATACATACATACATACATAGATTCACGCCTGTTTCCCAGAGGGGTAGGCAGAGACTACGGATTTCCATTTGCTACGATCCTGACACACTTCTCTGGCTTCATTCACTTTCATTTCAAATTTGCAATGTAATATTTTATGATTGATGTCATGCAAAATCTTTGCTGATAATTATCTTATCGTAAATGCAATATTTAGATAATATATTCTATAATACATATCTACGTGTCTGTCTGTATAATACCTATTAAAATACATTCATTTTATCAATATTCAACGTGCGTTATTAAAAAATGGTTATATATAAAAGATTGGATTGAAGAACCCAGATTTGGCTGGATGAAATCAAAAAGTGGAAAATTTAAGAAGGATTTCTGCAACTACTGTACTCTGTATAATGTGTGAGCTCACTCTATTTAATGTGGACACTTTTTCGTGCGATCTAAATGCGACGAGGGTCCATTTTTTGTTTGACCTCGTTAATTTCTGGAACTACTTACCATTCGTATTTAAAAATCATTTTGCTTAAGTGTGTTAGGGTCCACGTTATTTGAATGCGCTGTTCGATCGATCTCTATGGACGTCGAACAAAAAATAGTCTGTAAAGACGATACAAAATTATTGCAGATGTGTTTTCAATATATATATAACGAAGGAGCAAACGGTGGTATCTAGACTCGCTGAATGACCGTGCATTGTGATGTGGATAGGTTTGTAGCTAGCTCGTGATAAAGTGAATCACACCATAACATGTTTTGTATGTGGAATAAGTTGTCGCAATAAAGTATTTAAAGTTAAGATGGCCTTAGGCCATAGGCAATGCAAAATATATTTTTAAACCTTATAAACATTTTAAGGAATAAGGTCAAAAATAAGGTCTGCTTTTGAATTTTAATAATTTAATTAGCATTAAAATAAGTAAAATTTTATAGTAGTAGTGTAACAATTACAAAATTATGTAATAAAGTGTTAAATAAACAACGCGATAAAATCCGTACAAACGAGTTTAATTTCAATATTTTAAGGAAGGTTATATCATCATACTACGTGCCATCCGGGGCTGAGCAGAAACTATAACCGTGGGGACAGCTTATATACATAGACTTACACCTGTATAATAATGTCCTCCAGACCGAATATCGGTCACGGCGGCCAATCTTAACGGAGACTGGCCATCTGTGAAGGTGACATTATAGTGCACAAGCGTGTGCGCAAACACAAGTGCACTTTCTATTCCCTAACTCTCAAGATCCGATGGGACGGTAATTCGACACGACCAGAGAGAGATCAGGCGCAGGACCAACGGCTTTACGTGCTTTCCGAGGCACGTTGGTGACTAACACCGCCAACTTCCTAACTCCGGGCTGCTATTGAGATTTCTTAACAGAAAATCCCAATAACTTTTTTGTTGGCCCGACCCGGGATTCGGGACCGAGACCTCAGGCACAGCAGTCGCATTCACTACCACTGCGCTACGGAGGCATTGACAGGTATATAGCCAGGTATTGTAAAGATCCTATTTAATAACCGAATAGCCTACTGCCATCTGTCGCACTTTTTTCTAAACACCGTGATAACACAGAGAATTTTAGCTATGTTTTAGGCTAGCGGAGTGAGCTTTGAAACTCTGTTACTGCTTTTCGCCCGTTAAGCAAGATTGCTAGAAGTAAACAACATCCTATTCTTCTACGCCATCTTTAATTCTTATATTCTAACTTTTTCCCCTTAAAAAGACAAGACTCGACAAGACAAAAACAACACCCAGACTTGAAACAACTACTTAATCGTGCCCGACACAAATTTTTGTCCCGTGTTTGGATCGAACCTACCACACTTGGCGAAGTGGCAGCGAGGTGAGCAATTAAGCTATTAGGCCATACATACAGTCAATAGGTATTTTAATATCTATACTAATATTATAAAGCTAAAGAGTTTGTTTGTTTATTTGTGTTTGGTTGAAAGGGCTAATCTCAGGAAATACTGGTCCGAATAAAAAAAAATTTCGGTGTTAAATAGCCCATTTGTCGAGGAAGGCTATATAATATCACGCTACAAAAATAAAGAACAGAGCATAAATGAATAATGTTGCAAAAACGGGGCAAATTCTCTTATGTGAAGCAGACGAAGTTGCGCTGGTCAGCTAGTACTTAATCAATTTAGTGTTATCACTCACTCATACTAAAAACTGTACACTATCGTTCTACATCATTTAAATGTAATGAGTGAGCTCACTCTTCCGAAGTCAATATTTCAAGTGACCATAGGTTACGGTACCCGCTTATCATTATGTTTGTTTATTTGTCACCTTTGATATATAAAATGACTGACTTGTTTTCGAGTGAATGGCCAGATATATTGTTAAAGTGTTTGCGAGAGAAGGATGGATAATTGTGTTTAATTTTATGTTTATCTTTATTTGAATTGGTTATTTTACTGTTTTATTTTCCTAATTAGTACCTAATATTGTAAATGCGAATATGAGTCTGTTACGCTTTCACACCTTAACTACTTGACCGAACATCATGAAATTTTGCATACACGTTGTCAAGGGTATGGAAAAGAACATAGGGTACAGTTCATCCTGGTAAAAGTACTGTTTCCGAGCGAAACGGCGAGCAAAAACAGGTTTACAATAATTGTGTATGATGAAAATTCTCATTCACGATGTCAAAGATATGGAACCTGTTCCATACCCCTGACATCGTATTTAGTATCATATCTTATGTGGGGGCCAGTCAGTGCAGACCGGCAATACTCCGACCCAGTGGGATCTTTTGTATCGACACTCTCCTAATAACGACTGCCATAGATTTTCATGGCAGCCGGGACCGACGGCTTAACACATTCACGGACACAAAACCACTCTCAATAATTTGTGATATGGCACACAAATTTGCCATACAAAGTGAAATCACGTCTGGGGACGTATTGCCACACTACACGGTTTTAAAAGTATGTGTTGCGGCAGTAACAGTCAGAGACGTAACCGCCTGTAGGCGGACATTCATTCCAAGTGCATTCTAAGCCGTGTGTTACGGCAGGAGTGTTTGCTGTGGCTCTAGCGGTCTGTATTTTAGCCTAAAACGGCACAGAGTCATATCCTCCCTATAAATGCTATGGGAAATAGTCGGCCGCGGACGGAGTTTTACTTTTAGTTTATTTTAAATCGCCGCCTACAGCCATAGTGCCATATTATGAAGGTCATAATTCACGTCTCTCGACGTACTGTCCGGAAATGTGTTAACGTGCTCTCCGTGGCACGGAGCAGGCGATAATTGTCAATCAATACGCACATAATTACGAAATGTCATATAACTTCCGAATGTCAGAGGTGCGCGACGTGGGTTCGAACCCGAGACCCTCTGCATTGCAGCCTGTTGGTCTCCCCACTGAGCTATCGCTGCTCATAAATAGGTATATCTAGGTATGTCCTTACATAGGATACCTTTTATCCTAAAAAAGTACTATTCTCAGTCAAAACCGCGTACAAGGGTACTTTACAATAATTTTGAAATGTCTAAGATTATTTTAATCCTTTAAAGGCCGGTATCGAGACAAAATGGAAAAAAAATTGTGTGTGCCCCGAAGGCTGTAGGTTAGCCAAGAAATTAATTATTATTAGTCTTTAATTACAGTAATTGGTATACTGACGTTATAATAAATGTAAATTAATAAGGTATAAAACTAAAGGCTGGGTATAGTTTTTAAGGTAAGGTACGTACGTCTCTTTTCCTGGGCATATTTCCAGACCTTGTGTTACTACTGAAAATTTGAACCCGAGACCTCATGCACAGCAGTCACAAAACTAACACTGCGCCACCGACGTAGTCAAACTCGAAGCAACAATACATTTAAAGCACAAATTAGACAAAAACCCTACAACATCAACATCTTCCTACGTCTTTGCCCTCCAGAATCCCCCACAGGAACACATCTGTCATTGTCATCAGTCTTCTGTACTAGCTATGCTATTTTTGCCGAATGAAAGGTACACTATGTCCTTTTTGGAATCCCTGACAAAGTGTATGCGAAATTTCATGATGACCGGTCGAGTAGTTAAGGCGTGAAAGCAACAAACACAAACAAACAAACTCACATTCGCATTTATAATATTAGTTAGCATGTAATCCACTACATGGTCTATCTGTTTGCAAAATTTTATCCAAATCCTGTCAACAGGTTACTCTTAATTGAGTTACAAGCATAAAGATAAAGATTTGTTTAATATCGTATAGATTATACCTACATACATTACAAATTTGTATTTGCAAACTAAGATGTTTATTCTAATAATGATCTACGTGTTTTGCCACATATTATGACGTACAAACTTATAAATGGTGAGCTGCTAATTAAATATTAAGATTAAGAGGACACACTGAAAAAATGCACTAACTTTCATCGAATAGTATAGGACTATGAGAAGACCAATTAATCTAGAATTTTGATATAGGTAAATTGATGTCTTTAACTAGAATTTCCTAGCTCAAAAACGCGATATTGTGATTTTGGCTCGATCATAATTATTTTCGAAAACACCGCTGAAAAATTACTATATTTCAAATTACAAGGCAGTTACACTATCATTATGCTTAGGAATTACTCAAATATATTCGTAACATCAATATTAGTGATTTGCTAGCTCATTATTTCCATAACTAAAACCAATCATTTTTAAATAATATTTTAGGTATTTTTAACAATTTCTAAGCGTTCTCGATCATTGCGGGCGCATCGCAATTTTAGACCTTATGACCGCTACTTAAGGATTGATACACAATGAGTGTCATTGGATTCAGCGGATATGGGCGGAGCTATTCTAAAAGATAATTTTCGCGGTGTCTCCTTAAATATAAGCAAAATAATGAAAGGTAACCTACATAACTAAACACAGAATAAGAATAAAAAACAAAATAAGAGAAAATGTAAAAGGTCACAATATTATAAATTGCTGTCGTAAAAATATTTCATCTTTCACATTTAAAAACTTCAGTAATTTATCGAAAATTGTATTTATTAAAAATACAGCCCGTTTAAGCTGAAACTAATAGCAAACCCGAATAACGCAAGTGACTTCACTGTTTAATAGCTTACATTATGGTTAACACTTACAAATATTTTTTTAATAGAATAACTAAATCATAGGAAATACTTAAATTGAACAAGTACATATATACATATATAACAATTTATTTAAAAAACACTACATTTAACTATTTTGATAAGTATTACACTGTTTATTTAAATATAGTACTATTTTAAATAAAACTCGATATAATCATGATAGTAGTTTAATTTCAATGTATAACATTTGCGTAAACGTAAGACAACAAGCATAATGTGCATTTTTCAGGATGAAAGTAACATAGGTAATGTCACTCTGAACCGAGTGATCTAAAAATCACGTCAGAGTCAAACTCAAAAATATTTATTTCCATAAAAATGTATAATCAATTTTTGGTCACGTCAATTAACTAATTTAGGACAATTTTATTTGCAGAGGAATTTTACGACGCTGCCTAAACCGGCCATCCTTTTTTATTAATTTTTACAGTCCCATATTTTGTTACTCTTCATTTTGTTCTATTTATAAGTGGTTAGTTTTGTTAATATTAGTTAAGTTGTAAATTATGATTGTTGATTTCACTAATATAGGTATATAAAACATATTAATATAAATAAATAGTCATTTTGTAGATCATCCGTTTTTGTATTAAAAACGATAAACTAACAAAATACCGATTTTTTTTTTTAATTATTTTTCCTCAAGTTTGCAACCAGTTTTGAAATAATATGGCCCCATTCTTACTGTTATTGATTCCATGATAACATAATTTTTTGCCGTAAATAATTAAATATTAAAATCACAATTAATTCGGAAACAGTATTAAGTCGATACTTTAATAAATATTATATTCAAAAAATCACATCACATTTTTCAAAATGTTACATTAGCAAAAAAAATTATAATATGTTTTAAATAAGTGCGTGTAAGCAAATATTATATAAAAATATAGCATATAAAATAAGCTGCCGAAAATATAACTCAAATTTAAATAATTCGATTGACATGCTTAGCAGTTCGGTAATTTTATAGACACTTGTTATGAAATTACTAGTAAAGGGTTTAAATGATAAATCTTTTATATGTACAAGTACACAATTCCCCAGGTAACTTAAACATTTATCACACATTGCGAAAAAAAGAAATTTAAAACAAAAAAATAAGAGATATCAAAATGTACAAAAACTTACAATTGAGAAATATAATAATCCAAAATGCTCAAATCCTTGCTCATTTTACACAACACAGCACCGTATCTCTCCGTGCGACGAGATTATAATTTAGTATAAAAATAAATTCGAATAATTATAATTTCGGATAATTACAATTTCGAATAATTATAATTATTAAAGTCCACGCGTATTGACACTACAGCGGCATTTGTCACAATAATTATTCTTATCTAAAGTTGGTAAATTGTTGCAAAGTGCGGCCAAGATATCTAATATTAATAACAATACATCTGTCTGTCAATTAAAACGCTATTACTTACATATAAAGACGATGCAGGCACATCGTAGCTACACTGAGTCAGGCCTGATAGGGGGAGAATGACCTTTGCTATAAAATGTTTCTATAATATCTTTGGCATGTAATCAAAAGGTGTGGTTATGTTTAAAACATCTTGACTTTCGAATGAACACATGGGTATACAATGTTCATAAAATTTTCAGGGGTTGAGTCTGCAGTAGACCTGTATGTTCAGGCCATACTTAACGCCCAAACATGTGCGCATGAAAAACGCGCTTCTTCGTCTCCCTTAGCCTTTATTATTCCCAAGTCACTTGGGGTCGGCTTTTCTAGTCTAACCGGATTTGACTTGATATCAGTTTTTACACGGAGCGGCTGCCACCTGACCTCCGCAACCCGAAGGCTAACGATACCCTAAGGCTAGACCAGTGTCAGGATATTAAAGGGTACTGACTTTCCCAATAACGACTGCCATAGATGTTCATGGCAGCCGGGACCGACGGCTTAACGTGCTCTCCGAGGCACGGAGCAGGCGATAATTGTCAATCAATACGCACATAATTTCGAAAAGTCATATAACTTCCGAAAGTCAGAGGTGCGCGACGTGGGCTCGAGCCCGAGACCCTCTGCATTGCAGTCTGTTGGTCTCCCCACTGAGCTATCGCTGCTACTGTATTGAAAAACGCGCTTCTATTGTATTATATTTTCATTTTCACCAATGTACGAAGGGTACCAAAAAAACGATAGCCTAATGGGAAACCGTTGGACTGCCACGCAGAGTCTCGAGTTTGATTAACTATTCGAAGTTATGTACGTATTAAATTGTTAATTATCACTCGCTTTAACGGTAAAAGAACACATTGAGGAAACCTGCATGTCTGACTTCGCCATAATGCTTTTGAAGATAATATCTAAATAAAACAGCGACTTAACTCGAAATTTGAAAGTAAGGCAATTTGAATTCTAATTGTATATGTTAAATTCTAATATTATATTTGTGTTAAATCTGTGCAATAGAGTTCAAATTTGTTTAATCCAAAATACTGAGATAAGTCTCTGTTTTATTAAGGGTGCGATATGTGAAGTCTACCGATTCGCACTGGGCCAGCATGGTGGACTATATAGCGTAACCCTTCTCACACTGAGAAGAGGCTCGTGCCCAGCAGTGAGACAATTTATAAACAGGGCTGATATCTATACTAGTATTATAAAGTTGAAGAGTTTGTTTCTTTGTTTGGTTGAACGCGCTAATCTCAGGAACTACTGGTTCGAATAAAAAGTTTTTTTAGTTTTGGATAGCCCATTTATCGAGGAAGGCTATATAATATAACGCTACGACCAAAATATTGCAAAATCGGGCAAAATTCTCTTATGTGAAGCAGACGAAGTTGCGCGGGTCAGTTAGTTATCGATAGGTTCAAAAAATATAATGAATATTACTCATGTAAGCATATATAAAATGTATGTTTTTATACAGGACTAACGCGTTTGAGTTCCTAAAGGACAGACAATATAATCCTATACCAGTATCCAAAAAATGGAGGTAGGTATATTACACAGTCACATTTCACACGTTATTTCAATTTCTAACTTTATTACACTTAATATTATTATAGATATTAAGAAGACATAAAAATGAGCCTGAAAGATGTGCTGTATTTGCATTCTATACAAAAGTCACTTACAAGATTTAGGATTGTGATGTGATTGTGAAATTGTCTATAGCGACATCTATTGACGTTGATCTTAACTTCTTCGCCTGCGTGCATCTGTTACCTAACTATTCTTAACAACCCCTTTATTTGGTCTATTGTAGTCTGTGGTGGTTGTTTTAGGAGTGGGTTCCCATTGGTGACGCAATGACTGAGATTCAAACCCGTTCCCCGAGATGTCGTATCTCGATCACAAGACCAATGTCTTATACAATAACTAGCTTTTGCCCCTGGCTTCACTTGTGTCAATGTAGATTTTGTCAATAATTTTCTATCCCTCGGGATCACTACATTTTGAACACTACAAATGTAATGTCCTTTTTGTTCTCCTGACAAGGTGTATGCGAAATTTCATGATGATCAGTCGAATAGGTATATAAGCGTAACAAACAAACAAACAAACTCACATGCGCATTTCTAATATTAGTTAGGAGTAATAAAAGATAAATACCGCGAGCGAAACCGCATCTAATAGCTAGTCTTATGTAAATACAGATAAACCGTGTCGTGAATGACATGTTAATAGCAAAAAATGTGATATTATATGCACTAGTGCAATATTAATTTTATTTATCATTAAGTAATAACATAATATGAATGAATAGGTATCTTGTATTTACTTTACATAGCTTTTGCCCGCGATTTCGCTCGCGTAAAAGTAGGTTAGGTAAGTTTAAACTCGCCGCAGAGGCTTTACCTATGGTGCAGGGTGTGCGGTGCACACGGGCGCAGCGGTGTTAGGAGGCGCCGGCCTCGGCACTTTTAATGAACCTGCGCCGATGTTATAACATGAACAGAAGTATAGCGTCATGTTGGAGCGTGTCCAGAACAAGTTCACAAGACATTTATATCATAAGTATTATTGAGTATACCCTTTTTACCCCCTTATGTACCCTACACTGTTTGTCCTGGGCATAGTAGGATATAACGAACTGAAAGTACGTAGGGAATTCTGTCTTGTAATATATTTAGTTAGGCTGTTACCTGGAATTGAATACAATCCTGGAGTACTGCGATGCCTTAGTCTCTGTGTACCAGATCGATACGTATGGCGACGGCAACGGACGATAACTCTTAGTAGTACCAAACGCCAGGACCAACTTACTGGCTAACTGTCCCATATCCAGGTCTATTGACGACTCGATGGCGTAGTGGTTAGTGTAACTGACTGCCACTCCTGAGGTCGCGGGTTCGATTCCCGCACAAGTCAAACATTTGTGTGCATGAACATGTATGTTTGTCTTGGTCTGGGTGTTTCTATGTATAATATGTATGTATTTACAAAAAAAAAAGTATATAATCGCACCCTTAATAAAACAGAGACTTATCTCAGTATTTTGGATTAAACAAATTTGAACTCTATTGCAAAGATTTAACACAAATATAATATTAGAATTTAACATATACAATTAGAGTTCAAATTGCCTGACTTTCAAATTTCGAGTTAAGTCGCTGTTTTATTAAGAGTGCGATATGTATGTTTATCCATTGTCTAGTACCCATAGTACAAGCTCTGCTTAGTTTGGGCTAGATGGTGTTGTGTGTATGTGGTAGAATATTATTATTATTATTATTATTATTAAAGTAATTAATATGATAAGCAAGAATGTTGACATATTTTGCTGTCACATTAGTGAGTTGACAAAAATTACTATTTAAACAGTGTCCTATCTTTGCTCAAAGTATTGTAAGTAGTTATAAGTTAAAAGTTTATTTGTTTTTATTTTAGTTCTATTTTTGTTTCTTTTAGTTACTTAGTTGAGTTATATGTTATTTTTTTTATGTATATAATTAAGATGTAGCGCACTATCGAATTGGGTTTACCTGTAATGATAGTTGTAAGCTTTGAAAATAAATAAATAACTCAATCCCGCGTAAAAAGAGCTCCGGTTTGCTTACATTTTGTATGGCAACCGGAGCTCGAGTTGCAGCAAAGCAAGGCGCGCCACGAGCGGCTCTTACATTTAGTAACTTTTGTTTCAACATGAAATAAACCTTAAAACAAATAATTATAGATTATATTCGTGTAGTAGTTATTGTCGCATCACTAACACAGGCGCGTGCCGGGACCTGTTTTGATTCGTTTGAAAGCTCGCCGACCATCATTGCGAATTCGGCCGTTTATAATAACATTTATATAGACATGTTAACATTTGTACCTATTCCATTTGACCGCGCGCTTACTATAGGGCCCTAGGATAATGATTGCACACGGGCGCTGCATGGGCTAGAGACGCCTCTGCCTCGCCGGCTCTGGTTATGTTGGTACACCGTGGTAGATTTAGTCGGTATTACCAGGATGTCGCCGTCTCTCCCCGGTGAGACTAACATAACCTCTCCGTCGCCCCGCGGAAAGGAATGCATTAATGCATTCCACCAAGTAAAAAAAATGTTATGTTAGAAAATACTTTTTTAATGATGTAAGAATTGTTAAAGTCGATTAAGTAGTTTTTGAGTTAAATCCTTACAAACAACCAAAAATCTAATCTTTCCTATTTATAATACCTATTACTACAGATTTTACTAATTGGTCTTCTTCTTTTCGTGTGGTTAGTGACCAACCTATTGTCAAGAGTTGTTAAAGCCGCCCGTAGGCCTCTGACATGGCTTAACGACTGCTGTCAATTTGGCAACAGCCGGGACCGACTTTTTACGTGCCCTCCGAAGCACGGAGACGCTCAGATGAAATACCACTAAGCGGTCACCAATCTATAGACTGACCGCACCCAACGTTGTTTAACCTCGCTAATCGTTTACCGATCAGTGAGTGCAACTAGCTATGAGCGCCTAATTGGTAATAATATAACTTTCTACCAGGGAAAGAATCTTTAAAATCGATTGAGTAGTTTTGCGTTGGACAAACATACAAAATATCAAATGTTTCCTCTTTATAATATTATTATATATTTATATTAATATAGATAGTATTAGACTAGTATAGAAGTATAGACAAGGAAAGCATGTTCCCTTTCCAGTATCTATAGAAGTTTCGAGCTAAAGTACGTTTTAGTAGAGCCTCGCTGATTTCAGCATTAATGAGCCAGCTCGACAAGGGAAGGACTAGGTACCCTGTCACAGAATATCAACGTGAAATAGCTGTATTCCTACTGTTGTGTTTCGTTCGGTGAGTGAGAGTGCCGGGGGCCCAATCACCCTCTTTTCCAATTCCCGCTCCTTCTCCTTCCCACTTCCTTTTTCTCTTCTTCCTTTCCTAAGCGGTCGGCAACGCGCAAGTGATGCCTCTGGTGTTGCAGGCGTCTATAGACTATGGTGATCATTTACCGTCAGGTGGGGGCCGTATGCCAGTTTGCAACATTAGTGGTACAAAAAAAAAATTGGCGCTTTGATATCCTGAAGGTAAGCAATAGATGTGGAGGAACGGAGTGTGATGTCCCTCCAACACAAAGGGAGGATCCTCCGACCAGGCTGGTTGATCGTGCCTGGCGGGCCGCGGCCCGACGGTTGATGTCGGGTGCTTGTATATATAGTTAGTCGCTGCGTAAACTCTGCTTGCGCGATGCAGGATTGTGACGTCATTTAGCGTATTTAGCGCTATCTGTTAGATGTAGGCGGAACTTACTTCTTCGTCTGTGCGGAGTCGCCACAGTATTCCCCCCCGAAACCGAAGGTAGATCAGGTTGATGAGACAGCTGTCGATGCTGCTGAAGAGCGTTGCCAGTGCCAGTGAAAGATGCCGCTAGTTACAGTGAGTCGGAACTGTATGCCGCTAGTTCCAGTGAGTCGGAACTGTATGTCGCTAGTTCCAGTGAGTGGGAACTGTATGCCGCTAGTTCCAGTGAGTCGGAACTATATGTCGCTAGACCTCAGTGAGTCGGGTCTGAGTGCGATATAATGTACAACAAATTCCACCAGAATGGTCATAATGCCAAGGGTTCAAATCCTACAGGGGACAAAAATCGCCAAGCACGCGAGTCGTTGTAGGCTTTGTAGTTTGTGTATGACTGTGCTTAGAAGAGCGCAGGGCCACCAAACTATGGCGCCATATGTTATCATGGGGCGTATTATGGTTGTATAGAGCCATAGGGTTATAGATAATTTGAGGTCCCATTTTCTGCCTATTAATCTTCTGCATTGCCAGAATGTTGTACGTGCTTTGGTCATTTTCGTGTTTAGGTGCTTACTCCAGTTCAGCTTGTGGTAGAGTACTACGCCCAAATGCTTGACTTCTTGCGATAGGGTGAGTACCGTTCCAAATAATTTTGGCATGTTGTTCAACTGAGTTATCCTTTTATGAGTGAAAAGGACCAGGTCTGTCTTAGTAAGATCGTCAGATCATGATGGTTACACCATTGTTCCATGATTCTGAGGGCTGATTGCATGCGATTACAGATTATGTTTTCTGAGTCGCCTTTGATCAGGATGGTTATGTCGTCCGCCTAGTCAACCGTGTAATAGCATCTGCTGTTAAGGCGTTTCAACAGGTCATCTACCACGATGTACCACAATAGCGGCGAGAGTACTCCTCCTTGGGAACAGCCCTTCGCTACTCAACGGGAAACTCTACCACGATAGGCATAGTAATGCCTCTCGTGGTAGGGTTAGTTAGAGTAAGTGTTGATCGATCCAGCCACTAGTGGTACTATCAACTCCAAACGTGCCGAGTGACAGGTTGATGCTGTTGAATTTTGTCTTGTCAAAAGCTCCTATTATATCAATGAAGGCCCCTAGTGTCATTAATATGTCAGATAGCGCTGTTTCTATTGTTCCCACAACAGAGTGCAGCGTTTTATGCAAAACTAGCTGTTGCCCGCGACTTCGTCCGCGTGGACTTTAATTTATTACCCAATACCTACTTTTAATTTGTTATCTAATTTTAATATATAAAACTACAACTAAAGAAATTAATAAGTCTAACTACACCTATATAGGTGTAGTTAGCTATATATATAGCTAATACTTAAAAACTACCTACTAATATTTAGAAACTACCTACTATATCTAAAGTATTATATCTTTTGAATAAAATGTCCGATTTTAATAAATTAAAAAGTATTTTACGTGTATTGAAACGGTCTTTAATAAAATATCATTTAATGGGATAATGATTAATACAGAGGCATAATTAATATGGTTTGATTATTGTCGGCACTTTTATCAACTTTTAAAATGTAGAAAAGTAGTTATAGTAGCATAACTACAGTAGTTGGACATATGGTATTGCGGACTTTTTTGTAGATATTGATACGTTCTATAATACTGTTGAAAATTTTTTTGTTCTGTCATCAATAGTTTCCGCAGCGCACGTGATGACAGATTTTTTATGACAAATTTTTTCACACCTTGGGTTATATTATTGCATTTTTATTAAGGATCCATCTCTTTTTGAAAATGTAATATAGCCTATATCACTTAGTAAAGAGGCAGCTTTCTAATAGTGAAAGTATTTTTGAAATCGGTCTAGTAGTTTTTGTGTGAAAACATTACAAACATACATACAAAAACACAAATGTTTCCTCTTTATAATATTAGTTTAGACAAAAGAAAAATGAAAGTAAAGCCCCAGACTTTGTTTAAAATTACGTAAAATAAAATTAAAATTAAAATCGCAAACATGATAATATGGTATATTTTTAGTAAGCTCACATGTTTTATTGTTCAACACGGGTCAAACCCGCGATGGTACAATAACGTGACCACGATAATACGGTAGGTATCGTGCATGTGACGTAACTTCGTAATGAGAACGGGCGTATTATTTATAATATTGTCACTTATTCGATATAGTTACTGCCTGTCTCGTGCTGATAAATTTATATACTAGCGTATCACGCGGCTTTATTTGTATCTTATTGTCTATAAAGGAAGTAATTGGGAAATCGACTTCTCAACGCTTACTTGCCTATAAGTTATAAAAAGTTACCTTTTTATTGGTTGCGAAAAAATCTAAGCAACAAATTAAAACATTAACGGCCACTCCTACAACTTACAAGTAAAAGTTATCCGATAGATAAATCGCATGCTGTCTCACTCATGTTGGGTTAAAGAAGAGAGATGGCGAGATCTTATAGATAAATTCTATCTGGAGGTGGTAGTACACGCCCTTAAGACTGCGCCGAGCGAAATGTGCCAAAACAGGCGGTCACAGTTAAGTTGATAAAATCAACACTTTTTGTTTAATACAAATATAAAATATACGTTTACCATAACAATGAATGTGTTTACAATGACTTCCTGTAAAAAACTTAATATAATAAATATTTTCGCCTACAAAATTACGTAAACTTTCACGAAAAATGCAAAAACGTAACCTCGTGTTACGTGATTTTTAGATTATAACAGTAGAAATCTATCCTATTTTACAGCTTAAACGAAACATAAATAGTAATATTACAATTTGTCCGTCTCAAATATTTAAGTTATTGGTTGACATTAAAGATACATATTTATCAAAAAAGCACTTTAAATCCTCCATACAATTTTACTATGGCGGCCGCGTGTCGATTTGAATATGCGCCGCACAAGCTCTGTCATTATCTGTCTTACGCTCGGCGCAGTCTTAAAGTGCATTTGTTTAAATGATTGTCATCTCTCTTAGGTAAGCGTTTCCTATGTCCATTGCACTATTAGTGAGAAGCAGTAATTAATAACAAAATAGTCTTGGCACTAGATTTTAACGACCATTAGATACTGTGAAAGTAACATACCAAGTTTCAAATACCATTGATGTCAATATAACTAGGTAGGTTCATATATATTTGTCACAAAGCGTATCATTGGGTCATTGACCAGACTTAAGCAAACTATATGATCCTACACTACTCATAAACAATTAAGAAAAGCGTTTTATATCTGGTTGAAAAACTTAATGACGGGAAAATGAAACAAATAGCATACGATACTACTATAATAATAATATAATAATATTCTACCACATACACACAACACCATCTAGCCCAAACTAAGCAGAGCTTGTACTATGGGTACTAGACGCCATCATGGCTTTCAAGTGGAATAAAAAAGTGTAGCAGAAAAAAGAGACAGCTTCTGTGGGAGTACAGGTTAAAACCCGATAAATCTAAAAAAGACAAATTTAAACAATATAATAAAACCTATAAAAGAATTATAAAGTTGACTCAGCGCGCACAGAATAATTATTACATAAAAACATCAGTTAATAAAACAAACGCAGCTTGGTCCATAATTAACAGAACTAAATCAAATGCACCAAATAATGTCATATCGTGTATGAATGTAGATGATACTAAATTAACTAACCCGAAAGAAATTGCCAATAACTTTAATGCATATTTTATTGATAAAGTTAAACCTACTACAACATCTGGCAACATAACAAGCTTAAAAATAGATAAATCATATAAATCTATGTTCATGTTACCAAGCTCACCTAATGATATTTTAAATATTATAAGATCTCTGAAAAATACTAGCAGTGTTGGTCACGATGAGATATCAACACAAATTTTAAAATATGTAGCATATGTAATCTGTGATCATATAAGTCATATCCTAAACATGTCTATTTCTACGGGTATGTTCCCAGATAGTCTAAAAATTTCCGTAATCAAACCCCTTTTTAAAAAAGGCAATAAGGAACTTTTAGAATGCTATAGACCAATTGCGCTATTATCAGTGTTTTCGAAAATATTTGAAAAATACATTTGTGACCAAAAGTATATGTTTTTAGAAAAACAGAACTTGTTTGCAAACGAGCAAAAAGGTTTCCGCAAGAATAAAAGTATCAATATGGCAATTTTTGATCTAATTAAAAATATTACAATTAATGTAGATAGTAAAATTCCCGTTTGCGCTATATATTGCGATATGTCTCAAGCATTTGATCACGTAAACCATAATAAATTACTAAGTAAATTAGATGCATATGGTATAAGAGGAAATCTTCTAAAACTCATGGAAACATATTTAAAAAACAGAATGCAATATACCAAGATAACCAGAATAAACTTTGCTAAGAAAAGGGAAGAAACATTTAATTCAGACAGACGCATGGTAACTTACGGGGTTCCCCAAGGAAGCGTGCTAGGACCTTTTTTGTTTATCATATATATAAATGACTTGCCAAAAATAACAATATATCCTATGACCCTATTTGCAGATGACAGCACAGTTATAATAAATTCCAAAGACGTAAATACTTATGAAAGAGATATAAACAATACTATAGAATCATTAATTAATTGGATGAATGATAATAACCTGAAAATAAATCTAGCCAAGACAAAAATAATGTGGTTTAGTCAACGTGTAGCTACACCAAACATAAATGTTAGCTACTTAGGGACCAATCTCAATAAAGTAGATAATACAAAATTTTTAGGTGTCATACTAGATAAGAGTATTACTTGGAAGGCACATACTGAAACACTCAACAAAAAAATTTGTTCTTCTGCCTATGGCCTCTATAAACTGTCATTAGTTATAAACTGTGAGGCACTTGTTACGGCTTACCATGGCATGGTAGAGTCCCTTCTGAGATTTGGAGTTATTTTTTGGGGCAATTCGACCAATAAAGAAACATTATTTAAATCACAAAAAAGATGCATCCGAGCAATGTTTAATTTAAAAACCACTGATAGCTGTAAACCATATTTTGTAAAATATAACATATTAACTTTATGTTCCTTATATATATACGAAGTGGCTGTTTTTGTTAAGTGTAATCCTACATTATTTAAACATCTCTCGGAAGTCAGCAATCGCAGTCGTAGACACAATGACAGGTTATGTATGGTTAGGGCAAACACCGCACTTATGCACAAGAGCATTATATGTATGGCACCTGTTATATATAATAGGATACCTAAATTAATAAAAGAATTAAATATTAAACAATTTAAATTTTGCCTAAAAAAATATTTGTTAAATAAATGTTTCTATAGTATAAGTGATTTTTTAAATGATTCCTAATTTTGTGCCTAATATTGTTATATTTTTGTTTAATTCTAATTATTATGTTGAAAATTTTAATGTTGTTATTCTAATATACTTTATAATGGAAATTTTATTTTTGATGTGATTGTAATTCTAGCAATTGAGTTTCTTTCATTGTAAATTTTTTAGTTTAAGTTCAAATTTGTTTTTTGTATGCCACAATATGAGGCAAAACATGGAGGAAATGTATTCTTTATATTTTAAGATCTTGCACTGCAACACAAATTGCTTTGTACACTCATGTTTTAACAAAATAAACTATCTTTATCTTTATCTCTTTATCTTTAGACAATGGATAAACATACTTATATACTTTATTTTTTTGTAAATATATACATTTTATACATAGAAACGCCCAGACCAAGACAAACATCCATGTTCATGCACACAAATGTTTGACTTGTGCGGGAATCAAACCCGCGACCTCAGGCGTGGCAGTCGGTTACACTAACCACTACGCCATCGAGGTTGTCAAGTTATGTGACATAAGACATAACCGCTATGTAAATGCATACCTGCGGGAGAAATAGCGGTTGCATACAGCACACACACTTCATTTCGACGACTCGATGGCGTAGTGGTTGGTGTAACTGACTGCCACGCCTGAGGTCGCGGGTTCGATTCCCGCACAAGTCAAACATTTGTGTGCATGAACATGGATGTTTGTCTTGGTCTGGGTGTTTCTATGTATAATATGTATGTATTTACAAAAAAAAAAAGTATATATCGCACTCTTAATAAAATAGCGACTTATCTCGAAATTTGAAAGTAAGGCAATTTGAACTCCAATTGTATATGTTAAATTCTAATATTATATTTGTGTTAAATTTTTGCAATAGAGTTCAAATTTGTTTAATCCAAAATATTGAGATAAGTCTCTGTTTTATTAAGGGTGCGATATGTATGTTTATCCATTGTCTAGTATCCATAATACAAGCTCTGCTTAGTTTGGGCTACATGGTGTTGTGTGTATGTGGTAGAATATTATTATTATATTTCTTACTGTTTGATTGCTGTTTTCACTAAAAAGTATGTCTTAATGTCAGCGTGGTGGACTATGGCCTAACCCTTCTCACGCTGAGAAGAGGCCCGTGTCCAGCAGTGGGACAGTTTATATACAGAGCTGATATTATTTATATATGTTTTAACATTATTTGCTATTAAGTATAAAATGACATACAAATTCAAACACAGGCTACTACCCTATTTTCAATCTTTTGAATGACGGAAATATTTCGGAAGCGTTGTAAATAGTCTAGATCACGCTTTGCACATTTTTTACATTAAGGCGAAATTTCGTTACGGTTTGTCCAGCTATTCAGGAGGTGCACATATACGGAGACAGACAGACAAAAATATAAAATTAATTGTTTGTATTAGTATCGTGCGAGCAAACGTTTGAACTAAATAAAAGGCATTCATCTCAATATTACAAATATACGTATGTATGGAATTGTTATACAAGTGGCAAACAAGCTTATGGTCTGCCTTGCCTAAGTTTCGCACAGCGATGGTAGTAGACCCTTGGAATGCCACGCAGATACTTGCGTTCTATCCCAAGGCAAACAACTCCGAGTTTTCGAAGTTATGTGCGTATTATATAGTTAATTATCGCTCGCTTTATTGGTGGAGGAAAACATGATGAGGAAACCTGCATGCATATTCTCTCTAATGTTCTCGAAGTGTAACCCGCACTGGGCCAACGTGCTGGGATATCGCGTAACCCTTCTCAAAACTAAAAAGAGGACCAGCAGTATCACAATTTATATTCAGGGCTATACAGTGTGTCCCTGGATAAAGTGCAATCTCGAAAGGGGATGAAACTAGACAATTAATCATCAACAAAAAAATAGAAAAATAATATTGTCTTCTATTTACGCGAATATTATTCATTGAAATTAAACTGTTATATACGGATTTTATCGCGTTGTTTATTTGACACTTTATTACAACATTTTGAAAATTGTTACACTGCTTAAACTATTAAACTTTATTAATTTTTAAGCTAATTAAATTATTATTTAAACTATTTAGATTTAGATTTAGATGAGTCTCCCCGTGACCGTGGCTGCTGAAAAGCAACCGAAACGTCGGGGAAAGTGTAAAATTAAATTAAATCTAAATAGTTTTAATAATAATTTAATTAGCTTAAAAATTAGTAAAGTTTAATAGTAGCAGTAGTGTAACAATTTTCAAAATTTTGTAATAAAGTGTGAAATAAACAACGCGATAAAATCCGTATATAGTAGTTTAATTTCAATGAATAATATTCACGTAAACAGAAGACAGTATTATCTTTACAAATTTTTAAACTAGCTGTCACGCGTAACTTCGTCTGCGTCACATGAGAGAATTTTCCCTGTTTTGCAACATTTTTCATTGATGCTCCGCTCCTTATATATTTAGCGTGATGTTATATAGCTTATACCCTTTCTCGATAAATGGGCTATCCAACACTAAGAAGATTTTTTTAAAATTCGTACTAGTAACCCGAGAATAGCGCGTTCAACCAAACAAACTCTTCAGCTTTGTAATATTAGTATAAAAGTATAGATGCGAATGTAAGTATTATTGTTTGTTTGTTTGTTACTCTTTTACACATTAACTATATGATCGATCAGCATGTAATGTCGAATAGGTAAACGTTGCCAGGAGTACGGAAAAGGTCATGGGGTACCAGCTGTCATGCAAAAAAAAGTACTGTTCCCCAGGTTTAGCAATTTATTGACAAGTTCTAGATTAACTTGTCAAGCCGCGGGCAAAATCTAGTTTAATATATGTTTATTTTTAGTCTGATGATGGCCTTCGGAGCTAAATAATTGAACACCCTAACGGTTAACAGCTTTTTTAGCTGTTAACCGTTAGGCTGTTCAATTATTCATGGAAAAGTATTTAGCGTGTGTTTTGGGCTATAGTTGACATATACATATTTATTATCACGCCTATCTGCTCGAGTAACCATCCTCGGACACTCACACTTCTGTGTCTAACATTCATATTATAATGTGCGTGGGTCTCTGATATATTTTTGCGAATAAACTGACAAATTAATTATGGTACCTAATGCATGCCAACAACTTTACCTAGTTTATGGGGTCTGCTAGGTTAGACCCCTAGCGACAGTCACTCATAATTTTATTGTAATATAAGTAAGGACCTAACAAAAATAAGTAAAGGACGGTTTCCATTTTTGTTAATTTTGTCTCACATCTTATTGTTACATTCTGTATATATTATTTTATACGTAATAATCTGTATAAATAACCAGTATACAGGCTATTATCCTATATAACAATAATAGTAAAAGTAGTTTCTAACTATTATCACATTTAATAACAACCTGTATAATAACGTATTATTATGCAAGATGTAACACGCTGTATAAGCAACAACTATACAGGATGTACATATATTACAACAATCTTTTTTTATTATTATAATATTATATATAGTATCAGCCTATATACTTGTTATTTGGACATGTAGACCAATTGCGAAACCCGTGCACGCTTACCCACATACATATCGACGCGATACGGCGTGTCCTAGTGACATCAATGAACTATATTCCTGTTGCCCCAATACGTGTGATAAGATAATATTTATATCCTTATTTAAACGTATAACTGTATATTAATATTAAGCTAAATAGTTTGTATGTTTTGATACGATAATCTCGAAAATTCCTAGCCCGTTCTGTTTTCTTTTTTGGTAAATAATTATTAGGTATTCCATTTAATAATGGCATTGAGAACTCATTTCAGTTTTAAGCGTATAACTCAATATTAAGCCAAATATATATAGTAACTAGTAGTGTTCCCGCGGTTTCACCCGCGTAAGTCCCGTTCTCGTGTGAATATCGGGTTTCACCCCTTTCACCTCCTTCGGGGTGGAATATCCAAAAATCCTCTCTTAGTGCTCCCCTACACTCTCCAAGGAACATGCATGCCAAATTTCAGCTTCTTGCATTCAGTGGTTTCGGCTGTGCGTTGTCTGTCAGTCACTCAGTAACGTAAGAGTTAAATATATATAGATACAGTCTGTTTGTTTCGATGCCACTAATCTCGGAAATTCTTAGTCCGATTTCTATTTTTTGGTACCTAGATAATTAGGTATTGTATTTTATAATCAAAATAATCAGAGTACGTATTAAAACACTAATAGCAGAAATAAAAAATAAGAACTGTATACGTTGGTTGAGCATTTAACTTAGATTTTACTAGATTTTGCCCGCGGCTTCGCTCGCCTAAATGTAGGTTAGGTTAAGTTAGATTCGGGCACGCCACGACCGTGGCGGTAAGTCCCATGTTTGAGGAGTGGCTGGAGAGGCGGCATGGCGCCCTCACCTTCCGGCTGACACAGGTAATGTCTGGCCACGGTTGTTTTGGCCAGTTCCTGTGTCGTATACGCCGGCAAGAGACGCCCGGTTGTCACCACTGCGGCGACTGCCACGACGTTGTTGAGGACACGGCGCTGCACACTTTGGCGGTTTGCCCCGCCTGGGCATCGCAGCGCCGTGAGTTGATCACGGCAGTCGGATTGGTTGCCCTCACGCTCCCGGCCGTAGTTCAGTCTATGGTCCGGAGTGAGAGGTCGTGGAACGCCGTCGCCTCCTTTTGTGAGGAAGTCATTTCCATCAAGGAGGCGGCGGAGTGGGAGAGGGAGCGTTTGAACCCTCTCCCCAACCGCAGAGCCGGGCGCCGGAGGGCGCGAGACGACCTCCAGCCACCCTGAGGTTTGACCTGGGGGTGGTGGGCTTTGTGGGCCTGCCCGCCACCAGTTCAGCACCACGCGCGCCTCTGTCTCGAGTCCGTCTCCCCTCTAGGGGGGGACACAGTAGGGTTGGGGGGAGTTTTGCCTTATAGGTAGGCCTCTTCGCGTAGTGGCCTGCCATTTCATACGGCGGGCCGAAACCTCGGCGGAGTCGCGACCGCATGCGCAAGTGATTCGCGCGGCCCCGTCGATAGTGGTTTTGTCGAGGAACACCGTGGTAGGTTTAGTCGGTATTCCGGGAGGTACATTATCATCTTTACCATCTTTCTTTTACCCCGACGAGTCCGACATAACCCCTCCACCCGCCTCCGCGGAGGGGTATGCGTCATGCATTGCCCTAAGTAAAAAAAAAAGTTAGATTAATAATATAATATAATAATATCCTATCACATACACACAACACCATCTAGCCCAAACTAAGCAGAGCTTGTACTATGGGTACTAGACAATGGATAAATATACATATATACTTTTTTTTGTAAATAGGTACATACATATTATACATAGAAACAACCAGACCAAGACAAACATCCATATTCATGCGCGCTTGTGCGGGAATCGAAGCCGCGACCTCAGGCGTGACAGTCGGTTACACTAACCACTACGCCATCGAGGCCGATTACTTATTAACAGCACTTTTATCTAGATGAAAGGTAATATGTCACTTTCTGTAGCGTAAGTGTCACGATGATCGGTCGAGTAGTTATGGCGTAAAAACGTAAGAAACAAACAAACAATTCAAGTCACATTCGCATTTATGAGATTAGTTAGAATTATTAATAATTATATAATTATTGGATAAGAATAATTGGATAAACTCGGATTGTCGTCAGAAGCAGTCGTATAACTTACTTCTCCGTAACAAATATTTCTAAAAAGTAGTAAAACGCGGTATTTCTTATATAAAACTTGTATCAGTGTATAAACAATTAAAATATAAATAAAATAGTGCTAAAACTGTGACTGTGCATAAACTTTTACGAAAGTTATAGACTAAAAACTGTTTAAAAAATTCCGTTTTAAGTGTTGTTGTGCGAAACAGTGACATTGAAAGACAATAGCCAAGGTCAGAACTCTCTCAATACATCGTAACTAAAACACCAAATCGGCAGGATAGACAAGTCTATTTCGCAAACATATCATAAGTTCACGTGGCAGAGTGTTGGGAGTGCCCCGCTTAAGTGATTAACATCGCCTGCACCGAGTTCGAACCCCACTGGATAAGATTATTTTTGCCGATATTTCAGCTGCTATCTACACCGCTATACTCGCCGATACCTGAGTTCGAATACTACTGGCTGCGTTACTGTTTCTTCTTAATTTTTTAAATTATATTTATTATAATGAAGTGTTATGGGTGTCTCAAAAATACCAAGGATGTAAATTATCTAAGATGCTCGACTGCCACATGTGAGAAAAGTTTTTGCACACTATGTATTAATCCAGCTGCCTTGTCGGCTAATAAGAAAAAAACCTGGAAATGTCCGGATTGCTGTGCTACCCAAAGAAAAGGAGGTGATAACAGCTCAACGCCTATACGGTCTACAGAAGACTACGTGACCAAAAGAAAGAAGACTGACGTAAATATAGATGTCAATACAAACTTGGAGGTGCAGCAGCTTGTGGAGGAAGTCCGTCTTCTCACACAGGAAATTCATTCGCTCAAGAACCAGCTTCAGAGTGCCACTACGTCACTGACGGCCTGCCAAGCAAAGCTGGAAGAACTAGGCTCATCTATTACCGCTCATGACGCACGAATAAAAAACCTTGAGAAGCGGGAGCAAGAGATGACTCTTCTCGAATCAAAAGTGACGGAGCTACAGTTGGAAATCAATGCACAAGCCCAACACCAACTGTCTAATGAACTGGAGCTAGTAGGTGTTCCCGAACATACCAATGAAAACCTCCATCACATTGCTCTTTTAGCGGCCAGAAAAGTAGGTGTCGATCTGGATGACCGCGACCTTGACTGGGTAGCAAGGACGGGTCCCCGTGTTAAATCTGCTTTATTGCCTGAAAACAACAAAACATTCTCAAGACCTGTTGTGGTGCGTCTTCTACGTCGTAGCAAGCGAGACCAGATAATAAGAGCCGCGAGGTCAAGAAATAATATCACTAGTGCTGACTTGGAAATCTCTGGTACATCAAATAAAATCTTTTATAACGAACGCTTAACAAAGGTAAACAGAGTGCTTTTTCGGGAGGCTAGAGCGAAGGCTAAGGAATATGGATACTCCTTTTGTTGGTGTATTCACGGCAATATTCTTGTCAGACAACGTGAAGGTAAACCAACTATACATATACGCACTCAAGACGATCTTACGCGCATATTCAAACCTTCAAATGGAAACTAAAACTACACCAGCTGGATTTACTCTCTTGTTACGAAAGTATGCTCTGTTTATAGAAATAATACTACTTACCATATATGCAAACCACTCTATTTTATATATATTTATAATAGTCTACTTATTTAATGTATTCTTACACATAATATATATTATATTACAATATTATAAAATCTATAATGAAAGAAAAATCAAGATAATTATATACAAATTCCATATTTATATATTATACTTCAGCACAAATTATATTACATTGTCGGCAGATTATAAACTACTGGGTTCATGGGCTAATTGGCAGTTTTTCATACGCTCATATCATGGTCATGCAAGCTTCATAAATCTCATTTTATTTTTAAATGCTCTATTGATTAATCATGTAAATGTTATGATAAAAATACTACGTTTGTATCGTAGTATATACTGTTATGTACACTATGGTGGCTACCCTAATCGAATATTAATACTATATACTGCAATTAATATATTCTTGCATAGCAATGATTGACAATAACTTAGTTGATGAGCTAGATTCAGTAGGAATAAATTGCTATTCAATACAAGCGCCTGAACAATGTGAAACAGCAATCTCAACGATATACAACTTCAGGATATTAACGCTTAATATACGGAGCCTGAATAAAAACTTTGATTTTCTTAATATAACGCTAAATAGAATTAATTTTAAATTTGACATCTTAATATTAACTGAGTGTTGGCTTGATGACTCCACAATGATACCTCAAATGCAGTCGTATACAACCTATAATACAAAAAAAAATATTAACCAGAACAGTGGTGTAGTGGCGTACGTTAGAGATTCCCTGAGTGTTAGCGTTTCCGAACCGAATATTAATGACGCCAATTGTTTACAACTTGACTTGTGTAACGCAATTACAATTCTAGGCATTTACCGTCCACCTTCATTTAAAAATGCTGATAACTTTTTATGTTCCCTTGACTGCGTGAATTGTTGTACAATTTTCAAATCAATCAAACACATTAATCCTTGCTGGAGACATGAACATCAACATACTATCCAACTCAAATAAACAGGAACTAGAATATTTATGCCTTACGGCAGAGCACGGCCTTTTTCCAGCAATAACAAAACCGACAAGAGGGGACTCATGTCTCGATCACATTTTTGTTAACATAGAAAATGCTGTTGGCTTAGTATGTTATTCAGATATCACCGATCATGAATTGGTAATACTTGGTCTATCCATAAAAAAACAGACAAAAAGATGTTTAGATAGAACTAAGATTAAACTAGACTTAAAGGCCATCAAGGATGAGCTTTTGGAGGTGGACTGGTCGCAAATACTTGAAAATACTAGTATAAACCAGGTTGTGCAGGATTTCAGTAGCCGTCTGAAGGAAATTATTAATAAACACTCGCATAACGTTAGAATAAGTCACTCTAAATATACCATCAACCCCTGGATTACACCAGGTCTCATACGTTGCATGCAACATAGAGATAGGCTGCACTTAAAGTCGCGAAAGTCGCCAAATGACCAACTTCTACGCACGATATATACTCGCTACAGAAATTTCTGTAATGATTTGCTGCGGAAGTTAAAAAACGAGTACGACAACAGACAGATCTCCAGTAGTATAAAAAATCCCAAGAAATTGTGGAAGACCATTAAAAATGTGTGCCATCTTTCTAGTACCAAAAAAGAGCCCAAGGAACTTCTAGCACTCCACGGCAGCTCGGACGCTAAACATTCATTAGACATGTGCAATAACCATTTTTCAACGGTGGGACAGAGTTTGGCTAACACAATACTGGACAATTTGCAACTAAGTCAAGAAGCCTTAGCAGGTAAAGTGTCAAATAATCTAGTAACACACTCCTTCTTTCTGCAGCCCACTGACCAATCCGAAGTAGAGACTCTTATACTCTCGTTACAAAATGATAAAGCTCCAGGTGTTGACGGTATAACTAATGTACTCCTTAAAGAAATTAGAAGCAGTGTTGTTCCACCGCTAACAAGAATATTTAACCGAAGCTTAGAGTCGGGTACCTTTCCAGATGCATGGAAAACAGCTTCCGTCACCCCTGTATATAAAAATGGTCCCAAAGACTCGGCCAACAGCTACCGTCCGATTTCCCTTCTTACAACCTTTTCAAAGCTGCTAGAGAAAATAGTTAACAACAGGCTTGTAAAGTACATTGAAAAGAATAATCTTATTTCCGCTAGGCAGTTCGGTTTCAGGAGAGGAAAATCAACGGAGGAAGCTGTTGGCCTGTTAACTTCTACAGTATCGTCACAGCTTGATAGGAACAGATGCAGTGTGGGTATCTTCTTAGATTTAGCGAAAGCTTTTGATACCGTGTCTTTTCCAATACTCTTGCGGAAGTTGGAAAATCACTTTGGTGTTAGGGGAATAGCTTTAGACTGGTTTCAAAGCTATCTAATGGAAAGGAAACAGAGTGTCAGAGTAGGCAACCATGAAAGTGAACTTCACACGGTTAATTTCGGCGTCCCGCAAGGGAGTATCCTCGGCCCCACTCTATTTATAATGTACATGAATGATATCCACAACTGCATCCAAAACGACATTATATGCTATGCTGACGATACAGTAATAATCTATGATGGCTCCTCATGGGCGGAGGCTTTTTCTAGGGCTGAGTCAGGCATGACGCAGGTATCCAAATGGCTAAGTCATAATCTATTAACCCTAAACGCGGAAAAAACGAATTATGTGTGTTTTTATAAAACAGCTGCCACCGCCCCAAATAGCTCGGTCCGAATCAAATTACATAACTGTAGACTCCCGGGGGGGTGTGACTGTGGATATATTGATAAGACAGAAGCAGTTAAGTACCTGGGTGTGATAGTGGACCAAAATCTGAATTTCAGGGCACACATTTCATTCTTGTCAAAAAGAATCCGTAAAACAGCAAACATTATGAGGTTACTCCGATCGTCAGCATCAATAAGCATCCTTAAAACAGTATATTTTGCACTGAGTCAATCTCTGATAACATATTGCATAAGCTGCTGGGGAAGTGCTGCTAAGACTATAATGATTCAAGTCGAAAGAGCACAACGATCAGTACTCAAGACTATGCTCAGGAAACCCTTTAGATACCCAACTATGCAACTCTTTGATGACTGTAAGGTACTTAATGTTCGCCAGCTCTTCATATTAAAAACGTCTTTGAAAATACACCAAAAAGTTATCAACTCTGAAGAGTACCCACATCTTCTAAAACGTCGTGTATACAGAACTGAACTGCCCAAAGTCAAAACATCTTTCGCTAGGCGTTTTAGTCCATTCATTGAATACTTTGTATATAACAAAGTAACCAACTCGTGTGACATTAAACGGTGCACAGTAAATGAGGCAAAATCAAAAATCATTAGCTGGTTGCTTACACTACCATACAATGCCACCGAAAGTCTATTGGTTCACCTGCATTAATTATGTACAAAAGACTGTGATAAGAAAGGGGTACAAAGGCACACTTATTATACAATGTAGTTAGATATAAGCTTATTATAACATATACATATAATATATACATCTATTTATATACATATATTTATATACATATACACATTTAAATACACACTTATATCTTATATGTTTAACCTTTATACAGCCCTATAATTAAATTGTATACAAGTTTTTACATATACATAGATAATAATCATAGTTATTGTTATTCAGAGAAAAAATGTTAAATAAGTGGATAACCGTATGAGCATATTTATATTTGTTATCTATCTAGAAAATAAGATTAGTTTTATTTTTGTTCGATGATGTCATCCGAGTTGTGTTACATATAATACTGTAAATCGTAACTGGTACCCACAGGACAGGCTTGCCTAGTGTGGGGCCACTGGATATACCAAATACTGTAACATTCTTATGTCAATAAATACTATTTTTTTTTTTTTTTTTTTTTTTTTTTTTTTTATTGCTCTCATATAAGTGACTAGAAACCGTAATTCTTTGAATATACATATAATTGCACCGCTCGCGGCACCATTTAGGAAAACTGGGTTTGGTAGATGCTCTGTGATCCCGCGTATGTGCCGACTACTGAATGGATGCAGCTCGTCAACGTACATTCACTTTGACTCAATCGCCACCTTCCGAAAGGGAGTTGGCTAGGAGGTATTTAACTTAATTTAATTTAATCTGATTTTATTTACCACTTTTTTAATTATGAATGTATTTATTGATAGTCGTGTTTGATTATTTGATTTATTTTTATTTTTGTTATTTTAATCTTTAATTTGGCATTATAATTGTGTGTATTGAATTTCAAATTGTTAATTATTATTTATTATTGTAATTTATTGAATTATTTCATCTTGTTATGTCATGATTTTAATTTATTTTTATTTAATGTAATTTTTGATAAGGTATTTTATAATTTATTATTCTTAATGTATTCAATTTATTTATTCAAATGTTGTATCACTTTTACTATATCTTTAAAGTTGGTCTAAATAACCTTTCTGACATACACACCGCATACTTCTTTCTTGCTTCTAAGCTCATTTAATTGTGCATGCAGTGGCTGCCTTAAAAGGTTACGCAACCAACTAAAATCTGTTATTGTATATACATATTTTTGTATTGTATTGTTGTTGTAATCACTGGTGGTCCTAAATAAATAAATAATGTGCTCCGAACTACAACGCGATCTTAAGCTTTGCGACAGCTAATCTTTACTATACAAACTAACTGTCTGTGCAGGCAATATTATAGTGCACAAGTGTGTGCGCAAATATAAGTGCGCCCTCACTTACGTAGTGAGATGGGATGGCAAATCGATACCACCGGATATCAGACGCAGAACGTCTGTATGTGATCGACGACGCACGAGCTGAACATCTATATTAACAAAATTTCTTGACCTGTGTGAGCTTAGACCTGGTATCGCATGGTAGCCATATGCACTATGTACTACACTAATAAGATAGTTAGAAAGATAAATATGGTAAATAAGATCATTGGACTTAAAGTTAAGTACAAGAAATTATAATTTAACCGAGAACTTTTTAGGTGAATTCTGCACATATTGGTCATGTTGTGGTTTAGCTTATGGCCTCACACATTGCGAGGGTAAAGTGTTGTGGGTTCTATAACAAATAAGGTGCAAAAAATTGAGTAACCTATTAATAATTGTTTTGAGTCGGGATGTTCGTTTTAAGTGTATGTGGTTTGAATGATTCCAAAACAAGCGTGGGGAACACAAGTGCAGGAGTTGACCTCTAAAAAAGATATTACCTAGATGCACGTGTTTCGAAAAACTCAAATGCATCGATAAGTGTTCACCGATTTCAAAAAAGGTGAGCAGTTCTCAATTTGACTAAAAAAAAAGGTTTGTTAAAAGGTTTGTTACGCGATTACTCCGTCAATAATTACGAATTATAATAATAATAATAACGTGAATAAAAAAATGTAATAATTAGAAGAAAAATAGTAATAAAGAGAATAATAATAATAATATTCTATCACATACACAACACCATCTAGCCCAAACTAAGCAGAGCTTGTACTATGGGTACTAGACAATGGATAAACATACATATATACTTTTTTTTTGTAAATACATACTTATTATACATAGGAACACCCAGACCAAGACAAACATCCATGTTCACGCACACATTGATTTTGATGATTGTTTTTTTTCCTGATTGGTCATAGTTCAGAGGTGGTTCCATATAAATATTAACGTAAATGATTTAGCGCTTTCAACAAATATCGTCATTGATATGTTAGTATATTTACGAAGTTTTGTATTTTCTCGTTTTTAGTTTCAGTTTGTACATGTGGGTGTACTCTTGAAGTCGGTTACTGGATATTTATTATAATTAAGTTAATTTAGTGTCATCCGACACAATGCCAACATGGCATCTGAATTATAAATATAGTAGGTATCATCAGTTATCACGCACATTTCTTTCAAAATTGTTTATTATCATTATCTATCATGTAAATGTAATGTGTGAGCTGACTCCTTTTAGTGTTGGCAATTTTTCGTGCGATTTAAGAGCGCCGAGCGTAAGACAGATAATGACAGAGCTCGTGCGGCGCATATTCAAATCGGCGCGCGGCCGCCATAGTAAAATTGTATGGAGGATTTGAAGTGCTTTTTTGATAAATATGTATATTTATTGTCAACCAATAACTTAAATATCTGGGACGGACAAATTGTAATATAACTATTTAAGTATGTTCCGTTTAAGCTGTAAAATAAGATATATTTCTACTGTTATAATCCAAAAATCACGTAACACGAGCTTACGTTTATGCATTTTTCGTGAAAATTTACGTAATTTTGTAGGCGATAATATTATGTATTTTAAGTTTTTTACACGGAGTACCTAATGTGAACACATTCATTGTTATGGCAAATGTATATTTTATATTTATATTAAACAAAAAGTGTTGATTTTATTCACTTAACTGTGACCGCCTGTTTTGGCACATTTCGCTCGGCGCAGTCGTAAGTACGGTGAAGACAAATCTACGATTTTAATATTTGTGTGCTATATTATACTTTAGTTCTTTAGAGACCAATATGCAATTGTCAGGATGCAACTAAAATAAATAAATTATTATTAAACTTGAGGCGTTATTTGTCATGCAATTAAAACGTAAACAGGCAGGCTATAATTACATTAATTTGGAAGTAGCAAACTAATTGGCAAGAATGATTACCGACGAGATTACTTTTTGTTATTCTGCAAACTATCAAAGTTTTTATCGCTCAAGTAAACATGAAACCACATTTCAAAAAACGTGCCTTTTATCATACAAATATAGTTGTTAGGATGAGTTTGGAGACGATTATGAGGTCTAGGTAAGTCTGAAGTGATGTTGGATTTATTAATTTTCTTATTTCTAGCTCCCTTGAGGCTTGAACCTCCTTATAGAGAGGGAGACCATTGTCGTTTATTATACAATAATAATATCAGCCCTGTATATTAACTGTCCCACTGCTGAGCACGGACATCATCGTGAGAAAAGTAAGGCGGACTAGTGAAGTCTGCCAACCCGCACTGAGTCGACTCAGTGCGGGTTGGCAGACCGTTAATACGCACATAACTTCGAATAGGCAGAATCAGAAGTGTGTACCTTGGGATTAGTTGGGATCGAACTCGAGACCTCTGCGTGGCAATCCAAGCGTGTCCTACTAAGCTATCGCTGCTGTCTATTAATTATATATCTGATACATTTTTTTTTATTACAGTGATGAGATCATTAGACAATTATCAAAACACTCAATTTTGGAAAGCGATGTATATTTTTATAACAACTAATAATTGTTTTTGTAGAGAAAGATAATATTTAGATAGTAGAACCGCAACAACAATAACATAATTAAACAAAATGTATTAATAATACCTATAATATCAGACCTGTATATTAACTGTCTCACTGCTGGGCATCGGCCTCTTTAGGCCATAGTCCACTACGCTGGCCCAATGCGGGTTAGCAGACTTCACACATCTTCGAACGGTCAGACGTGCAGGTTTCCTCACGATGTTTTCCTCCACCGTTAAAGCCAGCGATAAATAACTATTTAATACGCAACTAAACTTCGAGAAGACACATGTATACTTAGCATCGAACTTGAGATCTCTGCGTGGCAGTCTAACCGTTTCCCACTAGGCTATTGCTGTATATATGTACATACTACATAAGTTTATATACTTAATTCTTGACGAGTAATAACACGATCATGCATAATACCTTTTGGTGCTCGAGGTTTTGACCAGGTTACACCGGCCGTGGTCACAAGCTCACTGGTGCGGCGATGTCATGTCTCCATTTGTGAAGCAGTCTTTATCGACTCTCACATTTGCATCATTTATTTGTCCAAGGACCAACACACACATTTATGGTACATAACGTTGAGGTTTGCATTTTTGAATGGGTAATTTATGTTTATTTATTCACTTAGACATTCAGTACCTAGTTATTACATTATTAAATTTTCTAACAAAAAATACCGATACTAGCACTTAATGTACAACTTTTTAAGATGTTACATCATGTACAATTAAAATTTGAATTGTATGTAATATTTTTTATAATCTCTTGTATTTAGGCGTGTATGGTATGTCTTAAATTAACAAAAACATCAACCGTCATGTAATTAAAGGGAATTAAAATACATTAGGCGAGAACATTTTAAATACAAAGTGTATAAAGGATTTATATAATATTGTCTTACGTTTACGCGAATGTTAAACATTGAAATTATACAAATTTATACGGATTTTATCGCGTTGTTAATTAATATTGTCTTCTATTTACGCGAATATTATTCATTGAAATTAAACTGCTATATACGGATTTTATTGCGTTGTTTATTTGACACATTAATACAAAATAATTCTGCGTAAATAGAAACACCAATGATTAAATTATGTTCGGGTACTTTGAAATAACTACACTGGAACATTGAGACAACTGCCATCTTAGTCTCCCCGTGACCATGGCTGCTGAAAAGCAACCGAAACGTCGGGGAAAGTGTAAAAATAAATTAAATCTAAATAGTTTTAATAATAATTTAATTAGCTTAAAAATTAGTAAAGTTTAATAGTAGTAGTAGGGTAACAATTTCCAAAATTTTGTAATAAAGTGTCAAATAAACAACGCGATAAAATCCGTATATAGCAGTTTAATTTCAGCGTTGTTAATTTTTTATAAAACACTATTATTACATAATTTTGAAACATTAAACTAGTATTATTATAGTTAAATACTTTTACTAGTTACTGTAATAATAGTGTTTTATGAATAATAAATAGCGCGATTAAATCCGTATAAATTTGTTTAATTTCAAATATTTAACATGATGTAACATTTATTATTAAATTTAAGCGAACCATAGAGATCTAAATTCAAGCTGAAATAGAATGGGCCATTTAAAAAATATTGATGAAATAGTAAGTATGAACATTTTTGTTTTTTATAATCATCAATGTTTAAAATTAAACATTCCTGATTATATTGTGATAAAATCCGTAAACATTAGTTTTAATTCAATAGTAATAAATATTCAATATTTATTAAAAAGGGGAGAAAATCGTAAAGGTAACGCAATATTTTCGAAATTCGTTCAACATTCAGCTACGTATGTATGTACATACATAGCTAACAATATTTTGTCATAATTGTCACAACGTCGAAACACTGGACTTCAAAAATTATTATTACACTTTTCTTTCTTGATTCTTCAATTACTAATAATTAGTTCAGGGTTTATATACCGACGACTGTAACGAAACCATAGCGTGATTCAGGATTCCGGTACAACGCCATCTATCGAGATTGGTGGTAGTATTTTGCAGTGCAGAGACCGTAAACTGAAACGACAACCGTAAATATGTATCTTGAATTTCTTACTAACTTTTGCCCGCGACTTCGTCCGCGTGGAATAGTTACATAGAGCAACATTTTTTAAGAAAACTATTTTGAAAATAATACACTTATAAATGCTTTAATTGGTTTACCGCAAATAGCTTTTTTTAATACATTTTTAAACATTTTTAAACTTAGTTTTTTTGTATTTTCCGTGCTTCGGAGAGCACGTTAAGCCGTCGGTCCCGGCTGCCATGAACATCTATGGCAGTCGTTATAGGGAAGTCAGTGCCCTTTAATATCCTGACACTGGTCTAGCCTTAGGGTATCGTTAGCCTTCGGCTTGCGGAGGTCAGGTGGCAGCCGCTCCGTGTAAAAATGATATCCAGTCAAATCCGGTTAGACTAGAAAAGCCGACCCCAAGTGACTTGGAAATAATAAAGGCTAAGGGAGAAGAAGTTTTTTTGTTTTCCACCCTTTTCCTTTGGGTTTGATACTCGTGAGCATGCCACATAGATTTACCCATGGAAAACAGTTTTGTTTATTATTATCGTAAATGCTGCTTTTAGGGGAATCTGCACTCTTATAAACTGAAATGGCAAATTGCTCGAAATACGGGCAATTAAAACATTTTCTCCTTTTGCCATTACATAGCCTTTGTGCGCCAAGATTTCTTATTGACAGGACTGAATACCAACTTTCAGCTTTAACTTATGGGAAGGCACTCCTGATAATTCAAAAGAGTTGAGATACTCTATAGGGTACGATGGCACTTGTTCAATGTTCATAACATTGTCTACTGAGAAGTACACGAAAATATTACCATCTCCCTCAAAATTTGGCATAATTTGTCCGTTTATCTGGCCTACTGTCTCATTTGCCTTTAAGTTAAAAGTTTGATTTTAAGTTAGACCTCCAACAATATAACTGTGAAAACATTCACATTGAGTTTCCTGTAGTATTTCCTGTAATATCAACCCTGTATTAAACTGTCCCACTGCCGTTTCCTATTTATTCGCATAAAATTATATGTCATAATTTAACATGGCATACTTTTATTTATCCTAATAATAGTTACGCACAATATTAATTTGGCATAACTGTCTAGGCACAATTTTTAAGCGTAATTGTTTAGCATACTATTCTTAAGCATAAATTTAAAGTTGTGTAGATTTTGTGTTTGCATTTCATAAAATACTTTCCGTATATAAAATAAACATGTTGGCTTAGGGGTGGCCCAAGGGCAACCCCTGCCACATCCTAGCCTATTGTTACACTATGGTACCCAAGTTATATATTTATACCTTATGCCAATCAAAATTAGGCCAAAAAGCATTAGCCTAAATGATATTTAAAATTGCAAGATATTGATGAAGAAGGTGCATACTCGTAATAACCTGCACCAGCGTCTCACTACTACTAAATGGGGAGCCTCACCGCTAGTATTGCGATTTCTGCTGGCTTCTGGCGCTAGCATTTTCTGCCGGTGAATACGCGTGCCCTGTGTGGAGTATGCATGCAAGGTCTGTGGATACAGCACTTAATGAAACTTGCCGGATTATCACGGATTGCCTTAAACGGACGCGGTAAATCTACTGTACCCATTGGCTGGCATCGCACCTCCGGATGTCCGCAGGACTGTGACGAGCTTAGCAGAGAGAGCAAAGATGGATGGTGATGCATGGCACCCCTTGTATAGTCACAGGCCAGTGCAGCAAAGGCTGAAGAGCCGTAACAGCTTTGTTAAATGTGTCCATGCACTGACTCTGGAGCTATCAAAGGCGAGATGCAACCTGTGGCGAGAAAAATATCTCTACCTACACCTTTCGTGTCACCTGCTGAGAGCCTTCCATCTGGACATCAATAGGTCGGTCTGGAAGTCGCTAAATAGACTCCGAACCAGGTCGGTCGGTGCAAAGAAAACATGTTTAGGTGGAAACTCTCAGACGGTACCGATCTGTCTTGCGCGTGCGGTGTAAGACAAACGATGTCCCACTTCACTCGTGCCCTTCATGTCCGCCACCTTGCACGCAGGAGGATCTGATAGCTGCCTCTGACAACGCAGCTAGCGTAGCTGCTTTCTGGGAGGCAAATATATAATTTAAAAGAAGATACGCAAAGAAGAAGAAGATATTTATGACTATTGAAATAATACTAAAAATATATGCCTCACTCGTAACGAGACAGGTATATTTGTTTGTAAAATTAAATTAGGACAAAAAAAATTAATAGCTAACGAAAATAGTACAAGATTTAGCACTAAGATATAAAATTAAATCTGCGTACACTGAGAAAATTAAGAAGTGCTCGCGAAGGAGGATTTGTTCAGATTAAAGTTCGGATTAGCACTAGACTTAATGATTTTCAGGTTTGGTTGGGGTTTCCATTAAGCATGGGAGATTTGGGATCTAGTAAGGCAATGAGGGTTTAATGGGGATTAATAATAGTAGCCGTGCAAATTGGAAGAAGGTACCTATTTATATCTTTTTGTATTTGCATGTAAGAAAAAGCTGTTCTACACCTATAATACTCGATTTCTAGGCAGCGTATCAAGATGCAACATACACCAGATTTTATGTTTCCTGAACTTATATACAATTGTGAAAATCGCGTTCAATTTCATGCAGTAGTTTTGAATGATTTGTGTACAAACATACAGACAAACAAAATCTTAATTAGGTATTTCACTTTTTCACTTCAAAACAATTTAAATCCACCAGCCCAGCTCCTAGATAACATTTTAGTAACATATGAACCAGAATAATAAAAAAATAACATAGTAACAATGATTTTTATTTCAAATATCTTTATATAGACCACCACAACAAACGAATTAGGAACACCTGGACACAAAACTATGTTATTTTTCTAATTCCTACTGGTTAATGCTTTTAAATTAATATATAATTATTATTCTCAGTGACTGTCCATTCCAAGCCCAAACTCTCATACAAAGTGGACAGTTCCCTTTGTGCGATCCACAAACAGTTGTTGCGAATCTGGGTGTTCTTTGTGTCCGTCGTTTGAATATTCGTAAAGTGTGTCTTTACACACCCCCTCGCGACACAGGCATTATTCCTCGTGCGGGAGACATATTAGAGGTATATTGACGTAAGGACTTTTTGTCTCAATAATAAAACAACACGTTTTTGTCAATAATTTAATATTAATATTTAATAAACAATAATTATGCGTTAGTAGTAATTATTTATTCTTTAACTAGACATATAGTGATATTAATGATCCTTATACACGACCTTTGGCATTAAGCTTATACTATAATTAGTTTAATAACTGGAGGAAACCACTATATTATTTGCCTGTCATCAATAACAATTATATCTAATATGTAGTATATTATGTAAGAATAATAACGCATAGAAATATATATGTCACAACAATTTATTTGTCGATCTGTCATAGCTCTGATTATAAATTGTCCCACGGCTGGACAACAAGTCAAATAATCGAATATTTAAATAATATATTAAACTTTTAATAGATATTCATTCTAATATTTAACTTTGACGTTCATAAGTGTTACTTTGTGACCTAAATGAATGAATAAATCATTTAGGTCACAAAGTAACACTTATGAACGTCAAAGTTTGGAGATTAGTGAGTCTGTTTAGTTACTGAATTTACGTAATAACTTTTGACTTAAATTTGACATAAAGGTAGATAAAAAAGATGGATTGCGTAAAAGATGATAGAGCTACAAAAGATATAAATATCTAAATGTGTCATAGGCCTTCAAACATGTCAACGAATTGATACCAACTTCAAATAATATGTGATAAATATAACAAACCGTTGCGCAATTAGTTTTAGACATACATATATTGACTTCTATACGTTATTATTTCAAATGGTAACATTAAACGAAGAATTATTACACACATTGCACTTTCTATGATTTTAGGTTTCACATTCTAGAAGGAGAACCTACTGCCTTGTCGGGCACAGCCGTAGACTTTGTGCTGCCACTGACAATCTCTTGACAGAAAAACCCAACATCAGTTTGCCCGACATGGAACTGGAACCCGAGACCTCATGCATGGCTAATTTATTAACTACCGCTGTCATTGAGGCAATCAAAAACAATATCAAAAATTTCGGCTGTAGAAACCCAGATGTTCCATTTCAACTTTTTCGTTTTCAATTACCTCGGAGCTCATTACTTGAATGTATTTAGGTATATTAATCTTGACATCAAGGCAGTATAAACTCTCTTCTATTGTATAAACTATGACTAAAAGCGAATAACATAGCTTAAAAGTAAAGTAGCAGAACATTTTTTATAAATTAACAAATTATTAACTGTTTTATTTCATTTACAATTTTACATTCGAATACCTATACAAACGATTATCGCCATTCGAATATTCGAATGCGATAGCGAGCAACGCAACATCTATTTCTTAAGCGCAGTGTATATGCGTAAGACGCATGCGGCAAACACACTACGTTACCTGCATTTGCGTTACATCATAATCTATACATTAATATTTTCTTCTACTTGTCTTATTTAGTAAACAAATATGGCATACTGGTAGCTAAAGATAATTCATAGAGACCCATCTATTGTCGTCAATGTATTTTCTTAATTCTTTTATCTCTATTTACTAGAGAACGATTATAGTTTGAAAGCAGTAACTGAATAAATTATAATGGTTTGTTTTTACCAAATAAGATAAGTATATACAGAAGACAGTCTCCGATCCCAAGGTTGCTCACATTTATGAGAATCAGGTAATGGATTAGGAGACAAGACCTGTCTATAACTGGTCTCCAAACATCACACACGATACAACAGTTTAAACAATAGTGGTTTTATTCGAATGCTTTGGAATATTCGAATGATTCGAGCACTTGTAATTAAACGCGTATTACTAAAACTAAAGCTTTTGTGGAAGGTTCTCGAATGATGACCACGGGACAGGCAAACACTTGATGTCCCTCCAGGCGGACCGATCTTCTCTCTGCTCTTGACAATATGGCGGCGAACTGTTGACTGTCAGATATCTGTTGGGGAGGTGTATGTTCAGGGACAGCTGTGATGCTGTGTTATAAGGTCTGCAACTATTAATTTGTCCATTTATAATAAGACAAGGCATTTCTGGCTTATGACGTGGACAACTGGATAGTGACTCTCGGAATAGTGAAGTAATAACGAGTACCGTGATGGTAATTATAATCTTGGCCTACTTTTGCATATATTTATATAATAAGAATCCTTATTTGAATGTAAGTTAGTTCCTAGTAATATATAGAAACTTTGAAAGTGGCTTTAACGCCTGTGGCACAGGTTTACTCTAGGACCTACAGGCACACATATTATATTTCCTATATTAATTACTTTATGAACTGTATTCATGTTTTACCAGTTTAATTAATACATTATTACAAGCGGTCGCCAAGTGGGCGAATTTCGACCAAAAATGATTTAAATTTTAGGTTTAATCGTTATTAAAGTTTTATTGTCTATAACTATACCCTTATAATAACATTTAATTTAGTCACCTACTCCACATACATATGTAACCATAGTAACGAAGAATTCTACGACATCAGCCGAACAATGGGGCAATACCTACTACGAACGCGATTCGCCTGCTTGTGTCAAATGCCTGGTTGTGTGGGTGTAGTGTTTTTCATTAATTTAATGTATTTCTAATGCATATTTTATAAAAATATTAGGATTCGCCACTCATTCTTCATATAAACTTTAACTGTGCCAAATTTCATACTCCTCCGTCCGCGCAATTTTCGTAAAAAGGGGTACAGAGTTTATGCTTTACGTATTAATATATAGATGTTTTTCTTATCAGATTTCTAATCTTAGAAGCTGTGTGAATCTGGCCCTTTGGGAGGCTTCTACGGAGACATAGATCCAAAGTGAAGAGGCCCTTCGAGAGTTTTAATCTAAAGTGGGGTGGAACTACGGTGGCACTAGCCGCAGCAGGCGTAGGACTATTGCTACCTATGTACTCTAATACTTCTGGACTACGGGGATGGGTGTTTAATGGACCGGTATACTAGTAACTATGGATGAAAATACATATATTCATACACAACTAATAGAAATTATAATTATTATTAGTTGTGCATAAATATATTTATCTTATTAATCATTAAATAGTACCTAATTATATTTCTAATGACAGCGTAGGCAGTGATATAATTAATATACCACAGCTTTAGCCATTAGTCATGAAGGGTCAGTGGCAGCGACAGATGTATTTTTTATAAGGTTCACCGTAATAATAAATCAAAAGTTAGAGTTGTCTCCACGGATGGCTTAGTGGTTGAAGTAGCCGCCTCGCCATTGCCAAAGTGGGGAGTGTTGTGGGTTCGATTCCCACACGGGAGAATAAGATGTGGGAACCATAAATTGTTGTTCCTAATCTGGGTGGTCTTTGTGTCCGTTGTTTGAATTACTTCCCTTACATTAGATGTATTAGGTTAGATGTATACCGCGACACAGAAATGATACCTCAAGCTTAAGACTGCGCCGAGCGCAATGTGCCAAAACAGGCGGTCACAGTTATGTGAATAAAATCAACACTTTTTGTTTAATACAAATATAAAATATATATTTACCATAACAATGAATGTGTTTAGAAGTACTCCGTGTAAAAAACTTAAAATAATTAATATTTTCGCCTACAAAATTACGTAAAATGAAAAAACCTAAGCTCGTGTTAAGTGATTTTTAGATTATAACAGTAGAAATCTATCCTATTTTACAGCTTAAACGAAACAGTCCCAAATATTTAAGTTATTGGTTGACAATAAAGATACATATTTATCAAAAAAGCACTTCAAATCCTCCATACAATTTTACTATGTCGGCCGTGCGGCTATTTGAGTATGCGTCGCACGAGCTCTGTCATTATCTGTCTTAAGTAGTCTTCAAAAAAGAAAAACGAAGAAAAAATTAAAGAATACCGAAAAAGGAATTATAAACGGCACAAGAGTTGGTAAAACTACTATTAGGTACCAAATTGTAATCAAAAGATTAGCTGTCAAAATGTGCCGAAGGATTTTAATATAATCATAGTTCTAGACTGACCAATGCTGAAAGTACCTTGAGTGCTTTGACCCTACGCATTCAATTATCACATAATCGCTTATTAACGAACAACCAAAATATAATGTAACTATTAATCTATACCCAAATGGGACCAAAAGATAGTATAAGAAGAAAGCTGGGTAAAAGCTCTTACGACACCATGAGAAATTTTTATGCCTTACTAACCACACAAAAAGAGACACTTCCAGCATGAGAAAACCTACTTTGGTTTCCAGAACCTTTGGAAACTCAAATCCCCGGCAATCTACACAACAAGGTTATTTGGCTGCGATAAGATGAAGTTTTTTTATCAATGGGGTAAATTCAGTTTGAGCAAGGATCCGCCTAACTTTCTTATTATATATATAACTAGTAGTTTTTCCGCGGTTTCACCCGCGTAAGTCCCGTTCCCGTGTGAATATCGGGTTTCACCCCTTTCACCCCCATCAGGGTGGAATTTCCAAAAATCCTCTCTTAGTGCTCCCCTACACTCTCCAAGGAACATACATGCCAAATTTCAGCTTCTTGCGTTCAGTAGTTTCGGCTGTGCGTTGTCTGTCAGTCACTCAGTAACGAAAGAGTTTTATATATATAGATATATTTAACAGGCTTTTAAGGTTCTTAGCTACGCTTTTAAATCCCACATTACTAATAGAAAACGAGCCTAAAAACTTAATGCGAAAAATTATAAATGTGCAATATAATATGTGTGTATATATTTTGTTTTTTTTTGCCGAATGTGTGTGTTAAAGTGAGATTATGTAATATTGAGAAATTTAATTACTCTAATTCGAGAGCTACGTCTGCCAACAAACTGTTTTACAGTTTGGCAGAACTCTTGATTGTTTTACATTTGGTGTGTTTTGTGTGGAAAACCTTGGGGGAGGCCTATGTCCAGCAGTGGACGTCTTTCGGCTGAGATGATGACTGTGAATAAAGGCTTTTGCTTATTTTCTTTTATTATCGTCTTCCTAGTATTTTCTTGCCTCCGTGCTGCTCTAGAGAATTGCCTAACCAAGCGCCGGTCCTAGCCCTTGATCAGAGTAGAGCGAGATTGTCTTTCGGCGCTCTTTAGTTGACGCATTCACTTCACGTAAATTTTACTTTTATGCTAAATAAATAATTATTGCCACATATAGTTTAAATTTTCAAAATTTTACTTTGGTGTGGTTTTTTCGCGCTCTTTCTCATCTGGCGCCTAGAGCCACCGCTTTTTCTCGCTCTACTGTAGAGCCGGCGCTGGCCTAGCAGAAAGCTTATATTACTAAATGATCGTCTATTTATTGACCAGCATACTAAAACCCAAAAGTATTTGACCGCCAACGCTACCGCTGGACGCTACTTCACCGCTCCGTTCTAGCATACATTTTAGTCCACCACACACAGGCAGCGGAGGCGAATCGAAGGCGTAGAGGTACCGATGGCGCTTTTTGTATTGTTCGAAATAGTATAATACACTACATACATACACGATCTGGCACAATATAAAAGAAACAAAAATAAGAACCAATTATGGAAAATATAACTTTTGAGAGTATTCAACTTTATAACAGTCTCCCACCCTCATATAAAATATGTTGATACATGTAGCTTATTTAAGTCTACAATGTCCACGTCATCTCATTATATAATAAGCAACCGTTCGTTTCTCACTTACAAGGTATTTACTGTACTTTAATTAAATATTTAAATGTTATAGACCAGAGGTTCCCAGACTTTTTTCTATTAGACCACTTTCAAAATTTAGCAGGTTCCGGTGGACCCCTTGCAGCTATCATATTCGACCATATTTCTTGGCATTCGTATTTTAAATTTAGTCAAATTTCTACGAGCCGACTTTATTTTTGGAAGTCTTAGCGCTGAACCTACCACGGTAGGCGGGTAGTTCTTCACTATCGAAAGCAAATAAATTTTCGTGGACCGCCACTTACGAATTGTGGACCCCATTTTTTTGTCACGCCAACGTAGACCTCCTGGAGGTCCACCTGGACCACTTTGGGAACTAATGTTCTAGACGACCATTGTATGAAATAGTATTATTTTTATGTTAAAATAAGTTGTTCTCATGTAAGTGGCTTTTAATATCTATGGAGAATAAATTCTTTAAACGTAACAATCGTGTGTGTAATGTTTCATACTAATAATTATGTACTTAAAACTGCGCCGAGCGTAAAACGCGGTCGGACTGAATGACAGCGCTCGAAATTCAAATCAGCGCGCGGCCGCCATAGTAAAATTGTATGAAGGATTTGAAGTGCTTTTTTGATAAATATGTATCTTTATTATCAACCAATAACTTAAATATTTGTGACGGACAAATTGTAATATAACTATTTATGTTTCGTTTAAGCTGTAAAATATGATAGATTTCTACTGTTATAATCCAAAAATCACGTAACACGAGCTTACGTTTTTGCATTTTTCGTGCAAATTTACGTAATTTTGTAGGTGAAAACATTAATTATTTTTAATCTTTTACACGGAGTTATTGTAAACACATTCATTTTTATGGTAAATGTATAATTTATATTTGTATTAAACAAAAAGTGTTGATTTTATCAACTTAACTGTGACCGCCTATTTTGGTACATTTCGCTCGGCGCAGTCTTAACAATCTATGTATTTTGTATCTACTCACGCTAATAAAGTGTGTACATAATTCTAAATTACATATAACTATGTACATATGTATCTTTATACTTATTGGATTCCGTACGTCACTATGACAAGCTTCAGTGGAAGACCAGTGCCTGTTTCTTGGGACCATGCAATTGCCGAACTGGAGTCCTGACTGCTGCAGCTGTGGGACGCATATGTCTCAAGTTTTTTTTTTCTTTATTATGATTACCTTTGTTACTTTAAGTGCTACTTATGTTATATACTAACATTATAAAGAGGAAAGATAAGATTTTTGAATTTAACTCAAAAACTACAGAACTGTTTTGAAAAAAATTCACCATGAGAAGGCTATATTATTACCGAGTGACATGGGCTAACATTTTAATTTAATAAGACGTACTGTTTCAAAAAATGTACCTCCCGGAATACCGACTAAACCTACCACGGTGTTCCTCGACAAAACCACTATCGACGGGGCCGCGCGAATCACTTTCGCATGCGGTCGCGACCCCGCCGAGGTTTCGGCCCGCCGTATGAAACGGCAGGCCACTACACAAAAGACCTACCCAAAGGCACTCCTCACAAGTTATCCCTACTGTCCCCCCTAGAGGGGAGACGGACTCGAAACAACAGAGGCGCGCGTGGGAACACGCACGCCGCCTCTCGGACCTGGTGCTGAACGGATCGCGGGCAGGCCCACAAAGCCCGCCACCCCCAGGTCAAACCTCAGGGTGGCTGGAGGTCGTCTCGCGCCCTCCGGCGCCCGGCTCTGCGGTTGGGTAGAGGGTTCAAACGCTCCCTCTCCCGCTCCGCCGCCTCCTTGATGGAAATGACTTCCTCACAGAAGGAGGCGACGGCGTTCCACGACCTCTTACTCCGGACCATAGACTGAACTACGGCCAGGAGCGAGAGGGCAACCAATCCGACTGCCGCGATCAATTCACGGCGCTGCGATGCCCAGGCGGGGCAAACCGCCAAAGTGTGCAGCGCCGTGTCCTCAACAACGTCGCGGCAGTCGCCGCAGTGGTGACAACCGGGCGTCTCTTGCCGGCGTATGCGACACAGGAACTGGCCAAAACAACCGTGGCCAGTCATTACCTGTGTCAGCCGGAAGGTGAGGGCGCCATGGCGCCTCTCCAGCCACTCCTCAAACACGGGACTTACCGCCACGATCGTGGCGTGCCCGGTACTGTTTCAAACATAACTTAACCTAATCTACTTTTACGCGAGCGAAGCCTCAGGAAAAAGCAAGTAAATTATATTCTGCTACTCTATTTTCTTTTCTTCTTTTTTATTATTATTATAACGTTTTCCTTATATATATTATTCCCGCCTGTCAGCTGTATAGCAACAAATATTTTTTCTTTTTTTCTAATTCGAAAAATACAAAAAAATGGCCACCCGTACCATGCCGTCTCCGCTGTCTATATGTGGATTATTATTTTCTTTTTCCTTTATACACATAATGCCAACGGGTTAGCAATATAGCAATAAAGATTTCTTTCTAGCTTTATAATTCGAACAATACAAAATAACCGCCTCCAGTACCGCTACGCCTCCGCTTTCTGTGTATGACAGACGTTCCATTTACTTACCTAAGAAGGGATCTTATGTCCCAACGCTTGTGCTGTGCTCATGATCCAGTTCTTGTAAGACGCCACCCTGGTGTAGACCCCTGGACGCGCGCGCCTGGCACACCCTGAGCCCCAGGAGACCACGCCGTGGAGTTGCCAGCTGTTGGACACTAAACAGGCTAGTGGACCTCCAGAATCGCCGCGGCAGGCATCCACACCGCCTGACAGGATTCCTGGAAGGTTAAAGTGTTTGTTAATTGTTTTACATAATGTTATCTTATGTTTATGCGAATGTTATAACGTTCTCCAGACCAAGTTTCGGTCACGGCAGCTAATCTTAAAGGAGACTGGCCATCAACGCCGGAGATAATAAATTATAGTGCACAAGTATGTGCGCAAACACAAGTGCAGTTTCTGTTCCCTAACTCTTATGATCCGATGGGACGGCAATCCGACACGACTGGAGAGATCAGGCGCAGGACCAACCGCTTTACCTACTTTCCAAGCCATGGGGGAGTCAAACACCGCCAACTTTCTAACCCCGGGCTCGTATTGAGATTTCTTAACAGAAAAACCCAATAACTTTTTGATGGCACGGCCCGGGTTTAAATCCCGAAACCTCATGCACAGCAGTCCGGTTCGCTACAACTGCGCCACGGAGGCAGCTATGCGTATATGTAATGTTATGTATTGAAATTGAACTACTGTATGCGGATTTTATCGTGTTGTTTATTTTAAAACATTATCTATACTAATATTACAAAACTGAAGAGTTTGTTTGTTTGTTTGAACGCGCTAATATCAAGAACAACTGGTTCAAATTAAAAAAATATTTCAGTGTTGTATAGCCCATTTATTGAGGAAGGCTATAGGCTATATAACATCACGCTGCGACCAATAGAAGCAGAGCAAAAATGAAAAATGTTGCAAAAACTGGGAAAATTCTCTTATGTGAAGCAGGCAAAGTTGCGCGGGTCGGCTACTTATTACATAATTTTGAAACTAGTAAAATACTACTGTAAGCTTTACTACCATGCTAAAGGAGGCTACCCAATTTCCCCGTGACTATGGTTGCTGAAATGCAATGAGATGTCGAAAAATTGTAAACTTAAATCTTAATAGTTTTAATAATTAAAATACAAAACGAAGTAGTAATTTTTGGTATTATTTGTAATTGATTTTATTCTATAATAAAATATAAATTATATATATATATATATATATATATATATATATATTTATATAGTTAGCAGCGATAGCTGAGTGGGGAGACCAATAGACTGCAATGCAGAGGGTCTCGGGTTCGAACCCACGTCGCGCACCTCTGACTTTCGGAAGATATATGACTTTTCGAAATTATGTGCGTATTGATTGACAATTATCGCCGTGCCTCGGAGAGCACGTTAAGCCGTCGGTCCCGGCTGCCGTGAACGTCTATGGCAGTCGTTATTGGGAAAGTCAGTACCCTCTAATATCCTGACACTGGTCTAGCCTTAGGGTATCGTTAGCCTTCGGGTTGCGGAGGTCAGGTGGCAGCAGCTCCGTGTATAAACTGATATCCAGTCAAATCCGGTTAGACTAGAAAGCTGACCCCAAGTGACTTGGGAATAATAAAGGCTAGGGAGAAGATTTGTAATTTATTTTATGAAAATAAATAATTATTATTCTATTGTTATTTTGAAAATCCGTATAAAGTAGTTCAACCTCAATTCGTTAATTGTGTTCGGTACTAGTACATCTGTTAATTGTCACATTTTACGAGGCAGTTTCATTCCATCCATAAACGATCGCGACGAAGACGATTTTGAAAACTGTTACACTATTACTACTATTACACTTTACTAATTTTTAAGCTTATTTAATTATTATTAAAACTATTTAGATTTAATTTAATTTTACACTTCCCCGACGTTTCGGTTACTTTTCAGCAGCCATGGTCACGGGGAGACTAAGATAGCAGTTGTCTCAATGTTCCAGTGTAGTTGTTTCAAAGTACCCGAACATAATTTAATCATTGGTGTTTCTATTTACGCAGAATGAGCTCAAAGTATCATGAAGTCTAGCTGTGGTTTGCGTCTTCTTGGGTTTGACTATTTTTATTACTGGATCCCAAGATATTTGTGAATCACACAAATACTTGTCCCGTGTGTGATTCGAACCCACAACACTTGGCGCAGTGGCGGCGGCGAGGCGACTACTTAAACCACTACGACATCCGGGCCGTCAAAGTAAAAGTAATAAAATAATAATAATAATATTCTGCCACATACACACAACACCATCTAGCCCAAACTAAGCAGAGCTTGTACTATGGGTACTAGACAATGAATAAACATACATATATACTTTTTTTTTGTAAATACATACATAATATTATACATAAAAACACCCAGACCAAGACAAACATCCATGTTCATGTACACAAATGTTTGACTTGTGCGGGGATCGAACCTGCGACCTCAGGCGTGGCAGTCGGTTACACTAACCACTACGCCATCGAGGCCGACAAAGTATTTGTATTGAAACGGTTTCACGTTTCAGTGATTTATTAACTTCTGAGTCTTCTTCGAAGAGGTTAATGAAAACATTATGTGGGTCTGTATGTCTGTCTGTTACTGACGGGCATAGCTCCGGAACCACTGGAACGATTGACTTGTAATTTGGTGTGCAGACACCTTGGGGTCATAGCTCGGTCGAGTTTGAATATGGGCTCTGTGGGTCAAAAGACCTCGAGATATAGGGGTCACAAGGCCATAAGGTCAGGGGATATCCACCAACAGAGTGACTTGGAAGTCCACGGGAGAAGCTTTTGCCCAGCAGTGGGACATTACAAAAAGGTGATGAAAAAAAAATCACTTGATGATGAAGAGGTTGAATCCTGGGTTTTTACACCCATCTTGTTATATTTTAAACGCCTGCCATAAAATAATCAACCCTAAGAAATGTTACACAACATGTTTATGATGCGGCATCTATGTATTAATATGGAAGCAAAAACTTTGTACCCTTTTTACGAAAATTGCGCGGTCGGAGGAGTATGAAATTTGGCACAGTTAAAGTTTATATGGAGAAGGAGGAGTTAATCCTAATATTTTATAAAATATGCATTAGAAATACATTAAATTAATGAAAAAACACTACACGCACACATCCATGCATTTGACACAAGCAGTCGAATCGCGTTCGTAGTATTTCGGCATTGTTCGGTAAACTTTGTAACATGCTTCGTAACTATGGTTATACATATGTCTGTGGAGTAGGTGACTTAATGAAATATGATTATAAGGGTATGTTTATAGACAATAAAACCCTAATAACAATGAAACTTAAAATTTTAAAAAATTAAGGGCGAATTTCAATCAATTGGCGACCGCTAGTATTAATAATGGTGTAGTATGTATGTGGTGCTGTTAAATCATTAAAGCCGCTTATATGTGTATTGGTTACTTTTCTTTGTTCGTATCACCTCATATCATATATCATCACGGTATAATAATGGAAAATGTTCGCGAAAGATCTGTCTATTGGGCAGAGCCAGCTGTCAAAGCTAAAGACGTAGGATGGCAGAATAGTATCGTCCAAACCTCAGCTGCAAGAGATCAGATGTTCTATGGATAGCTATACACGACTACACGACTACCTGTTTCCACGCCAGCAACAGACTCTAGAGCTGGATTAATCCCACAATATACCGAAGATATCCCGGACGTCAGCCTGCACGAGATTAGCATGACCCTTAAACAGCTCAAAAACAACATGGCGCTGGGTGATGACGCAACTACGACTGAGCTTCTGAAAGCCGATGGCGAAACCACTCTGGAAGTTCTATGGAAGCTTTTCAATTCCGTCATAATCGAAGGTAAAACGCCACAGGCATGGCACAGAAGTGTGGTGCGTGCAAAACCAATGCCCAAAGGCAGAAAGGTTCTGGAGTGGCAGCCACACACCGGAAAACGCAGCAGGGTTATGCCATTGGCACAAATCCATATCCATTGGATAGTTAAAAAGTAGTTCTGATGGTTGTTCATTGTAATTTATTTTAAAAGCCTAATTCGTAGTGCCTGGGATTTATATGATGGCACTGGACTAAGTTGAGAAAAACGCCTTTGTTCTAGCTTGTAAATTGTGACATCTAAGCGTAATGCTATTAATGTTATGATAGGCGTTTAAATATAAAGTTGACTGACTGCACTGATAGTGTAGTGGTTTAATTGGTCGCCTCGCTAAGGGTTGTGGGTTCGATCCCCACACGGAACAAAAAATTGTGTGATCCACAAATTGTTGTTCCGAGTCTGGGTGTTCTTTGTGTCCGTTGTTTGAATGTTTGTAAAGTCCCCCGAGATACAGAAATTATTTCTAGTGCGAGAGTTGTCATTTTAAAAGATAAAATATATAATGTACCTACATTTTGTAGTTAATCCGTGTTTGATATATTTATATATACATATATAAATACGTATAAATCTGCACTAGAAGCAGTATAGTTTATTAAATTGTTTCTACGATTAATCCGAACGATATAAGTTCGATCGACAAGCGACATAAAACATTTTGTGATCTGCAATTAGTGTCTGGTCGCAAATGTGCGTTTTTTTAATTTACACATACTGTATATGTCAAGTACCCCACGATATATAAATTTCCCTTTGAGTGGGAGATTTAACAATGCTTTTGCGTTAAGCAGTAGCGCATTTCATTACAGTCATGCTTCGCTAATTATAGTTCCTGACCTAAGCTTCAGTTGAATATTTCCTGATAGAAAACCTGAGAACAGTTCTGCTCGATTCAATTCAATTCAAAACATTTATTTGCTCGAAACATGGTACATTATAGTAGTAACACATTAGAAAAAGATCAAATGTTCTGCTCCTTAGAGCGTGCAAATATATTACAAATGAGCAACGGCAATGAATTGCCGTAAATCATAGAGTTCGAAAAAATGGTTTAAGTAATATGCAAAGGTCACGTGGTACCACGTGACCTTGAGGTCAGAGGTCAAAGGTCATAGTAATTTCGGGGGTATATCGACTATGCTGAGTCGAATGGCGTTGACCGCGAGTCTCTAGCTCTTACGGTTCTTGAGTTGAAAGTTGTATAACAGACGTACGGACGGACAAAGCTGTTGTATAAGAGTTTTTCCGAGCTCTAAAAGGATATCTAGTTGCCTTGTATAGTTAGCATATTGATTAAAGTAGTCGCCTCGCTACTGCCTAAATGGCCAAGTGGTTAGTGTAACCAACTGCCACGCCTAAGGTCGCGGGTTCGATTCCCGCACAAGTCAAACATTTGTGTGCGTGAATATGGATGTTTGTCTTGGTCTGGGTGTTTCTATGTATAATAAGTATGTATTTACAAAAAAAGAAGTATATTATGTAAAGTTCTCCATTGTCTAGAACTCATAGTACAAGCTCTGCTTAGTTTGGGCTAGATAGTGTTGAGTGTATGTGAAAGAATATTATATATTATATTATTATATATTATACTGCCACTAAGCCGGAGAAACTACAAGTTTCAAATTCCACACAGGTAAAAAATTTGTGTGATCCAGAAATGAGTGTAGCGAGTTTTAACTCAAACGTGAATTATTCACAGTGCGATTAAACGTCATTAAAAACATCATTAAGTGTATAAAACAGCAACATACTCTCAACACATTTTACCGATCTTTTTCTTTCAACTTACATATCACGACCGCAAATTTACAAAACGCAACTTACCAGCGCATATCATAGAGTCCAGAATCGTCTGCTGCCTTCCACCCAGGACTTGATTCTTCCTACACGTGGTCAGGTCCAGCACTGGGACAGCAGCGGCTCTCAGGACTGGCGCGAAGTTCTCTGTATTCTCTGGAAGGAGAAGTTGGAAACGAAAAAAACATAACGTCGTAAGAAACAAGATGACTATTGTTAAACACTTGAAGCCTATAGATCGTTTATTTTTGTCAACAAGCATGTAATCTTCTTGATGGCAAACGTTTACCATACATTATTTATGCTGGCAACACAGGCAGAAAACCTATGTTATTCCAAGGATAGTAATAATGCTACCGGTATATACTAACTAAAGCAGCGATAGTTCAGTGGGGAGACCAACAGACTGCAATGCAGAGGGTCTCGGGTTCGAACCCACGTCGCGCACCTCTGACTTTCGGCAGTTATATGACTTTTCGAAATTATGTGCGTATTGATTGACAATTATCGCCTGCTCCGTGCCTCGGAGAGTATGTTAAGTCGTCGGTCCCGGCTGCCATGAACATCTATGGCAGTCGTTATTGGGAGAGTGTTGACACAAAAGATCCCACTGGGTCGAAGTATCGCCGGTCTGCACTAACTGGCCCCCACATAAGATACAGACATACATGTCACAAAATCAGTTTCCAAAAAGTATTGTAGTTAGTATACTAACTACAATACTTTTTGGAAACTGATTTTCATATGGGGTTTTAGCTGTCTCCGTGGTCTTGTAGTATAATTGTGTGTTAACTCTGGATGGATTTTCGAATCGGATAATGCATTATTGGACAAAATAAAAAGCAATGATTTTGTTACGCCATCCATGCTTTGATTTTAGGGATTGCGTAGTGGTTCAACTGGTCGCCTTCCTATTGCGGCTACACCGCCGTGTGTTGTGAGTTCACAGACGGGACAGAAATTTGAGTGATACACAAATACTTATTCCGATTCTAATATTCTGTATCTGTTGTTTGATGTTCGTAAAGATCTCAGAAATAATTCCTAGTGCCACAGTTGTTTATCCTAACATTATAAATGCGAATGTAAGTTTGTTACGGTTTCACGTCTCAACTACTCGACCGATAATCAGGTAAATCCGTAGACACGCTGTCAGAGATACAGAAAAGGACATAGGGTACCTTGGAGCCAATAAACATGTAGGTACTGTTCGTTCGTTAGTATAACATTTATAGTGGCGGCATAATCCTTGCAAAAGACTGTGCGATTGGCGTAGTGGTTAACGATTTTTTTTCTATTCAACTAATTTGGCAAACAAGCATACGGCCCACCTGATGGTAAGCGGTCACCGTAGCCTATGGACGCCTGCTTCACTAGAGGCATCACTTGCGTGTTGCCGATCCTTTCGGAATGGAAAGGAGAAGGAGCGGGAAGGGAGGAAAGAGGGTGATTGGGCCTTCGGCACTCTCACTCACCGAACGAAACACAACAGTAGGAATACTAGTATTTCACGTCGATATTCTGTGAGAGGGTAGTCCTTCCCCGGTGGAGCCGACTTATTCATGCTGCAATCAGCGTGGCTCTACTACCTACAATGTCGTGTGTGTGGTCGCCTCGCTACTCCTGCCGCGCCGAGGGTTGTGAGTTCAATCCCAAACGGGACAAACATTTGTGTGATCCACAAATGGTTGTTCTGAGTTTAGATGCTCTTTGTGTTCTTTGTGTGAATGATTAGAAAGTCTTCCGCGACACGACAGTAACTCCTAATACAAGAATTGGTAGGCAAGTATATAAATGCAAATGTCAGTTTATTTGTTATGCTTTCACGACTCAACCGATCATCAGGGAATATCGCATACACGTTCTAAGGGATGCAGAAACTAAGGGTACCTTTCATCCAGAAAACAAGTACTGTTTCCGAGGGATAGGTAGGTTCCAACAGACTGCAACGCAGCGGGTTTTAATGTTCGAACCCACGTCGCGCACCTATGACTTTCGGAAGTTATATGACTTTTCGAAATTATGTGCGTATTGATTGACAATTACCGCCTGCTCCGTGCCTCGGAGAGCACGTTAAGCCGTCGGTCCCGGCTGCCATGAACATCTATGGCAGTCGTTATTGGGAAAGTCAGTACCCTCTAATATCCTGACACTGGTTTAGCCTTAGGGTATCGTTAGCCTTCGGGTTGCGGAGGTCAGGTGGCAGCCGCTCCGTGTAAAAACTGATATGCAGTCAAATCCGGTTATACCAGAAAAGCCGACCCCAAGTGACTTGGAAATAATAAAGGCTAAGAGAGAAGAAGGTAGTTAAATATAGGTCACTCTAGCTAGTTAAACATAGCAACACGGTATCCTGCAAAAGTTACCTAGGAAGGCTAGCAAGCGGAGCTAAGAAGCAGAACTAGTAGTTCCACTTCTTATGGCCTAAATGTGTATGTAATATATGTATTTCTACCTAGCCCGTCAGGGAAAAGCAGGCATCAGTATATATATGTGTATAATTACTTAATTACAATGCATGGATTACGTATCTAAGTCGTCTCCTTACCTAAGTAATGATACGGGTTATATCTAATCAGACCATGGTATTGTGAATGAACACGGAGTTTTAAACATTACATGTTAAAAGAGATAGAGTATAGTAGACTCATCAATTGAACATGGAGCTGCTTCTTGAATAAAGTACCTTCAAGCAATTAGAAAGAAATAGTACCTAACAATCGAACTCGAGTAAGAAAACGTCACTTGGTCTCGAATTATCATTTGAATAACTGACTGCATTCGCACGCTGTATTGTTTTGTGCGGCAGTAGTATTCTGCTAAAACTCATCTGAAACTCTATTGTCACCTCGCCAGTAACTATAGTTACCAACTGATATTGTCATGATTACTGTAGAACTACTCGAGTTATAACAACCAACTCGGATTGGAGATTTAAAATAAATGCACATCAGTTTTTGCTGATCACGTTATTTTGGTTGGTGGTGTGAGAAAGTTTATGTGCGTTCATGGACTTAGGAGAATAAATTCTAGGCAACCAGCCAGATTAATTTGGAAATCATTCGAATAAATTTATTACTGAAATGGCACGCCAGTGATATGATATAGCTATAACCAGATTAACGTCGCATATTTCAATCCACCTTACAGATGATTTTAGCTCATTATATTATATACTATTATTATTATATATACCTATTACACATATACAGGGTATCCGGTAATTAATGGATAACCTTGAAAAGTCTTATACTAGAACTGATGAGCGTTCAGAAAATATATCGAGCCTTTTTAATTACCATATTTTTCTTTCTTGTACACTACGACCATAAATAAATGAATTGCATCGGCTTCGTGTTGTTTTATTATTAAACACTAATTATGCTAATAGATGGACAGTCAAACACTTGCACTCTTTTTATATTTTTCTTTTTATATTTTTTCCTGAAGTCCTTCAGTTCTACTATAAAAAATTTCAAGGTTTGCATTAATTACCCGACACCCTGTATAAATAGCCCACGACCCTAAAGAAAAATGCAGAATTGTATACCTAATACACACATTTCGCCAGCTATGATTCTAGGTCCTACGCAGTACAAGGAGAGCCTATTGCCATCTATCGATCACAGTACCAGACTCCGCGCTGGTACTGAGAATTTATACAGAGAAAATCGAATAACACATTACCTTCGGGCAACAAACCCGAAAATCAATGCACAGCAGTCGCATTCATTATCATTGCCCACCAAAGCGGTCTAATTTATTCTACGGTAAGTTCTTGAAGTGCATATCGTAAATTAGATCTCCATATTTACTGATAAAATCTTCTATAAACTCGTCACAATTTAATGTTCCAAGATAGCCTTAAGTACAGTAAGTACCGCAGGAATGGGTGAATTAATATGTAACACAATGCAACCCGAGGTAGAACAATAGGGTACTTGCCTATGTTTGTTTGTACGTGAGTAAGTAAGTAGTTTTTGTAGAGCTATTTAAGTACACACAGTGCTATTAGCAAAGAGACTTAGCTCTTGTGTTTTTGTGGTGTGAAGGGGTTTCTGGTGGTCTTTAAAGCATCAAAATACCAGCTTAATCCATTCGATGCGGTACAGAGACGAGCCTTGAGAATTGTCGATGAGCCCAAACTCACAGGCGGTATTGAGCCACTAAGTCTCAGAAGGGACTTTGCCTCCCTTTGTGTATTCTACCGCTTATAAAATGGATTGTGTTCTGAGGAGTAGTTTGAGATGATGTCCTCAGCTACTTTTTATCATCGCACCGCTTGCCATCGGCAGGGATTTCATTCTCACACCTTAAAACCTAATTGGTGCCGCACCAAGCGGTTCCAAAGGATTTTTCTTGCTCAGGTTGTGGAATGAACTCCCTGCCGAGGTTTTTCCTCAAGACTGCAGTATGGGGTACATCAAAAAGGGTGTTTAATGGTTTTTACAGGGTTGTCAACGTGCATGCCTCTGGTGTTGCAGGTGTCCATAGGTTACGGTGACCACTTATCATCAGGTGGGCCGTATGTCGGTTTGCCACTTTATTAGTACCTACAAAAAAAATACCAAACTCAATATCTTAAGTTCAGTAATTATAAGTAAAACATAAGTAGTTTATCATTTAAATACCAACTACTATTAGAATAGTATGTATTATGTTATAAAAACACTCATATGCTAAAAGACAGAACTCCAACCAGTGCATCAATTGTATTGTGAATCTGTGAAAGCTTGTTGACAGCATCTACGTTAAACATTCTGATACCATTATCTTCTTCTCTCATAGCCTTTATTATTCCCAAGTCACTCGGGGTCGGCTTTTCTGGTCTAACCGGATTTGACTGGATATCAGTTTTTACACGGAGCGGCTGCCACCTGACCTCCGCAGCCCGAAGGCTAACGATACCCTAAGGCTAGACCAGTGTCAGGATAATAGAGGGTACTGACTTTCCCAATAACGACTGCCATAGATGTTCATGGCAGCCGGGACCGACGGCTTAACGTGCTCTCCGAGGCACGGAGCAGGCGATAATTGTCAATCAATACGCACATAATTTCGAAAAGTCATATAGATAACTTCCGAAAGTCAGAGGTGCGCGACGTGGGTTCGAACCCGAGACCCTCTGCATTGCAGTCTGTTGGTCTCCCCACTGAGCTATCGCTGCTCTGATACCATTATATTTTGTACTATATATCTGTAAGCTTTCCGCCAATATTGATATGAACTTCTTCAATCAAGCTAATATAATAGTTTTATAGGTGTTGGTTAAAGATATTTTATATATTATAAGAGGAAAAATATGAAAGACTTCGAGCCAAGCTACCTGCCTGAAACCCCCAGCCGCTAACTGCGCACCACTTTCCAGGCGCTACTCCATCTTCAGGCAGACAGATTGGCCTCACGTGAGAGTTGAACTGCACACCGTTGCCGGAGCGAGAGACCAGGATTAAAGCGATGTCGTTGCTATGAGGACCATCTGTAAGAAGATAAATGAAAGGTATAGTTTAAAATTGACTGCACAAGTGGTGGTTTGTGTACAATGTTGTGTGTAACAATGTATGTTGCCAAGATTCAACATATCATTAATATGCAAAAGAAAGACCGAAGGACATAAGACGGACCTCTGAGGCACTCCTCATTGACCTGCATACATTTGGAAGCGCGACCGTCGTAATGGATGCGATTACGACGCTTCTGCAGGAAACTTGCAACCCAGGTGCATAGTTGAGGGGGACAAGCCATAGGCCGGAAGCTTAGAAAGAAGCGACCGGTGCCAGATTCTATCGAAAGCTTTGGCTATGTCAAGGCTGATAGTCAAAGACATAGCCTCATCCCACATGGATCCCACACAGTGCTCGAACACCTTGGAGAGCACTGAGGTGATAGCTATGGGTCGATAGTTGCCTGGCTCGGAACGGTCCCCCTTTTTGGGGATCGGTTGAACGATCGCCTCTTTCCAAGGCTCAAGCACCATGCCTGCGGCGTAAGACGTCCGGTATAGGCGCGTAAGTGTGGGAGACAAGTTCGCTGCACATCTTTTGAGGACCACAGCTGGGATGCCGTCAAGTCCACTGGCTTCCCGAACATCGAGGAACTGCAGTATCGCACGAACGTCACATTCTGATACATATATCAGGCATTGTGTAGGCGCAGTTGGCAAGGGTAATCGATTCGGGAGTTGGAAGCAAAGTGTATTGCAAGCAGATCTGCTTTATCCTACAGCCGATGAGTCAGTGATCCATTCGGATATCTCAGAAGGGGCAGCGAGATCTGGCAGAAGTTGGACTCCACGGCTTTGGCCAGGCGCCAATAGCTACGGCTGCTCGTAGGATGCGCCATGAGTAGAACCATGAAGCCGAACCATGCGACGCGCTGGGCATCCGCTCTTAAGTATGACCTCTTGCAGACCTTTGTTGCTTTGTTGAACGCTGCCTTCAGTTGTTCCACGTTAGGGTCGTGGAGAACGCGAGCCCTGGTCCAAGCGCGGTGTGGCTACCTATTTGCGTTCAACAGCATCAGCGCATTCACGAACGAACCAGGGCCTTGTCCTGCCGCCGCTCGAGACATCACTGTATGGAATATAATATTCCATACCCACGATGATTTCACCAGCAACAGCAGTAGCGCTCTCTGATGGATCCCTGTTCTCAAAGCAGTATTGAACCCAAGAGATGGATTCGAAGTACTCCCGCATTCCATCCCAGTCTGCCGACGAGTAGTGCCACAGTCGTCGTCTTGCCTCCTCGGGTCGTGGGGGTGTAACAACAACAGCTGTGGCCATAAACCATACAGTGGTCCGAGGTGCCCAGAGGAGCACGAATCGACACACTGTACCGGTTCGGGTTACTCGTCAGCAGCAGATCGAGCAGAGAGGGCGCTTGACCTGCAATGTCTAGTATCCGGGTGAGCTGGAGTACCAGTTGATACAGGTCATGCGTGAGAGCGAACTCATGGGCAGTTCGTCCCGCGTGGTCTGTTTTGGGAGAAGTCAACCAGGAGTTCCTTTTATCCAGGTAAAAGTAAGTAACCAGTCTAACTTACATTTACGCGAGCGAAGGCGCGGTTAAAATCTAGTAAATAATATAACCATCCTAAAAAAATCTCTGAAAAGGAAAAGTATAAATTATCTTTTTATCCTAACTAAGCTACGAATGGAAGTTATTATTTTACAATTTTTACAGTGTATTATTATAGTTACGTTTACCAAGGTTAAAAGTCAGATGGAAGATGGGGAATGTTTCATTAAAATCGATCCAGCCTTTTAGTATGAGCTCATGACATACACCCGTACAGCAGAATAATATACGTCGTGGCCAAATCCTAAAATTGATCACTTCATGATGTGGCCAACCATTACATGAAATAGTTGTATTTCATGAAATGGTCAGCTAAAACTGACCAAATCGTGTAAAAATTAACTTTTGATTATATGTATATGAATCCACGTTTGACCATATGATTGTAGGGATGTCATGATAACAAAAGTTTTATAAAAATTCCAAGTAAAATAGAAAGAAGGAACTGATATTTTTTGTATTTTTGTATCGTAACGACATTTCACTTCATTTTTATATTCAACTAGGTTTTGCCCTCAGCTTCGCTTGCGTAATAGTAGGTTACGTGTAACAGTATTTTCTTTTTTCAATAAAATATTGCCTGTTATTCTGTGATAAGATAGTTTTCTAATGGTAAAATAATATTTAAAATCGGTTGAGTAGTTTTTGAGTTAAATCATCACAAACAAACAAACAAAAATCAAATATTTCCTCTTTATAATATTAGTGTAGATTAGTATAGATTGGCGCATTATTATTCGCTATTTTTATTAAAATAGTTGCCCGAATGACGTCATGATGCATCGAAACGATATCAGCGCCTTTAACTGTAAATAATCTAACTATCTTATCAATAATCTTTGACCATATTATGACGAAGCCGTGTGTTTAGCTGTTCATATTCTCAAACGCTGATTATTCATTGGTCTGGCCAGACCATAGCATGATGTGGGCAGCGTGCATTTGACCATTTCATAAAATACAATAATTTCATAAAATAGTCGGTTACATCATTTAGTCATAAATTCTATGATCTGGCCACAACAAATATTTAAAGATATACAGTTGAATTACGATTAACGAAAGTTGTAGGTCCTCAGTCCTAATACTTTTGTTAATCGGACAAATAAACTAACTTTTCCTGAAATCTGGATGCCGCACCACCTTCTCGGCCAGGAACCGATGCTCGTGCTTGTCTTGAATGTTCAGGCGATGCTCGCCCACTACCAGACGTATGTGCTCCAGGTCCAACGGTTGCTGAAATCGGGAGACGTTTTGCAGATTAATGTTTAAACATTTGATCCATCAAATCCTGGAATACTTAAAAATCGCTGGTGTGCCGCTGCTACTCCATAAGTTAAATTGGCTGTTGGGTCTTGTTATTAGTCACACTAAACAAGCAGTTAAGGTTACCGCTTATCATGAATTGTAGTATCTAGTGGTTTAAGTGGTGACTTCGCACTTGCCACGTGCTACGCTGAGCATATTGGTATTCTGACAGGTCTGAAAAAAAGGATAGCTGTTTCTGTGATCCTTTTCTTTACCATAAGCCTTTACCGGCTTGATTCTGCCTCGGCAAATTCTAGGGATGGAACAGCGACGTCCATTGTCAGCATACCACTTAACGAATAGATCCCTGGCCGCCACCAGTCCCTTCTCCAAAGCCTTTATTATTCCCAAGTCATTTGGGTCGGCTTTTCTGGTCTAACCGGATTTGACTGGATATCAGTTTTTACACGGAGCGGCTGCCACCTGACCTCCGCAACTCGAAGGCTAACGATACCCTAAGGCTAGACCAGTGTCAGGATATTAGAGGGTACTGACTTCCCAATAACGACTGCCATAGATGTTCATGGCAGCCGGGACCGACGGCTTAACGTGCTCTCCGAGGCACGGAGCAGGCGATAATTGTCAATCAATACGCACATAATTTCGAAAAGTCATATAACATCCGAAAGTCAGAGGTGCGCGACGTGGGTTCGAACCCGAGACCCTCTGCATTGCAGTCTGTTGGTCTCCCCACTGAGCTATCGCTGCTATCTGCCGCCACCAGTAAAGGCAATTAAAATATTAATTTCTATAAACATATGTAGGAAATCTAATTGAAATGTTTTTAAAGGCAGCACATGCACACTGAATAATTCCTGTAGTGTCGGTGACTTTACAGATATTCAAACTACCTAACACAGAGAACACACATTTGTGAATCACACATTTTTTTACCCGTGTTGGGATTGAACCCACTACACTCGACGCGTGACGAGTGGCGTGGTTACCATTTACAACACTGCACCCATAACTTAATCAAAACGCACACTATAAGGCATATCTTATACTCGTTTGCGATCTTCACACTATATGTAGCTCTATTTTCTTCTCTCATAAAGTGTGATTAGACAGAGTGAGATAGATTAGACATTAACAACTTTATGAAAATTGGCGAAAGGTCCCTAATTTTCATTCTGTATTTTATTGGCACAAGTAAAATCATACAAACATAGTATTTTGAGAATATATATGTATATTATTATTATGTATGTACACTTTACACCGTTGGACTGCCACGTAGAGGTATCGAGTTCGATCCCAAGACGCGCATCTCTGATTTTTCGAAGTTATGTGCGTATTAAATAGTTAATTATCGCTCGCTTTAACGGTGAAGGAAAACATCGTGAGGGAACCTGCATGTCTGAGAGTCCTCCATAATGTTCTCGAAGATATGTGAAGTCCGCCAATCCACACTAGGCCAGCGTGGTGGACTATGACCTAACCCTTCTCACACTGAGAACAAGCACGTGTCCAGCAGTGGGACAGTCTACACGTAGGAGGGCGAGCCTATTGCCCTTTCCCAGAACCAGTTCTAGACTCGCTACTGAGACAGAAACACCCAGTAACACTTAGTTGGACTCGGGAATCTAACCCAAGACCTCATGCACAGCAGTCGTATAAAAACCACTGCACCACCAAATCAGTCAGTAAAAGATAAAGTATCAGAAACAACAAACTTTATCGAAGCAGTGCGCGGCGGACAGCACAAGTCGCTCAGCGATGACAGCGCCACCACAGTGATGCTCAAAAGATAGCTTGTCTACATCCAGCATCTGAATCTCCACCTGAAAGTCGCAGAATAATTTATTTATTTATTTATTTATTTAATGATTTCCAACAAAGGAATATACAACAGCATACTAGTACATAATAAAGCAATAATTAAATTCTTAGCGTGTATAGTCCCTCAATTATAGGAAACCACAGCTTGCAAATTATAATTACAACTAAACTAACAACTTAATTAAAGATATAAACATGGAAAACATAAAACATAAAAATTATAAACATAAAATTCTGCCGCTAGGGTAAACTTTTGAGTAAAACAATAATAGCTTATTAGATAATAGAGTCACATAAAATAAGTACAAATTTAATTAAGAATAAAAAAATAAGTGTATGTAAAACAAAGATAACAATTTGCGAAGACACGTTTTAAATTGTATTAATTTGTTACTTATGTCTAGGTCAGTGTTAACAGAAAGTGCATTGTATTGCCTACAGAGCCTGAAAACAGCTGCGTAGTGTCCAAGATTTGTTCTTGAGCGAGGTATGTAGAAAAGCTTGTATGTGTTAGGTCTTGGAATACGAGTCGGAATATTAACCTTTTGAGCGCCAACCTGTGCCGAACGCGATGTGTCCTCCAGCGCCAAGCTATAAATCTATAAATGTTGCTACTTCAATTTTTCTGTTTTTAAAATAAACATAGGACTCTATTGAAATTAAAATATAAAACTAGAGTTTTAGGCAATATTAAAATAACGCACAAAATAGATAAAACAAACAATTTTTTAAATATTTTTAGTAAATTTTACTATTAGACATTGCCTTCTAATAAAGTCGTGGCGTGGAGGGCACGGAAACGTTTGTCTTCTATTAATACAACACCGTGGCGCTCAAAAGTTTAATTTTGAATCTATTTAAGAGAGATTTGCAGTCAGTAGTTCCATTTACTATTTTATGAAGGAAGACTAATAATTACATAACAGGATTTATATATGTTTTTGTCTTAAAAAGACCACTCCCGCTCTGGAAACAAATCCTGTCCTACATGGGACTTCATAAGCAATCAAGCACACACACAAACAGCATCAAGATTCGGAACAACTATTTATGGATCACACATTTTTTGTGCCGTCTAAGGATCAAAACTACAACATTACTAAAATAATTATTCCATCTGTATAGTCGACTATTAGTAGTTAATAGCCTACTGATATGTTTTATGTTACTTACAGAGCAAGTATTACGTATAATATAAATATACAGGCTGATTGGTAAAAGACTGGACATATTGAAGGAGGGTATTCAGTACTCGATTCTGGACACGAATAACTAAAAAAATTGGTACTTAAAATTTGACCTAGTTATCCAATACAAATTTAATGTGCGGACACTCTTGCGCATATACCAAAGTTAAACAAAACCTCCGCCTCCGACCTCCGCTACTGCACCCCATACTCTCCCGAATTTGCACCCCTGCCCGTCCTTTTCTTATCAAGGTTTTATAGGTTTATGTTTATTAGCCTTGGTAGCGCGGCGCGCTCGATTGTGTGGGACTCGCGCAGTGTCCACATTTTATGGATATTTCATACAGATTTTCATAAAGGTTTTCTTTGCAGGTTACACAGTATTTTTATTTTTATACGTTACGTCTGACCATAAATTATCATGTCTTTAAGTATGTACAATGTTTAACCAGACACACTGTATAATTCCCTAGACTGCCATAGCGCCGGAGCGGTAGTAAAGGTGGCTAATTTGCATGAGGTTTCGATCCCTGGGTCGGGAAAACTGTTACTTGGTTTTTCTGCCGCGCAGAGGCAATGGCAAGGCAAATATTTTTACTACTACGCCAGCACGGATGGCCTAGTGTTATAGGGTTAAGACATAACATTAACGTTTAGGGAAGGTCTAAAGTGGTGCGCGATTTTACCGATTACCACGCACAAACAAGCTCGTTTGTGCGTATCCGTAAAAATATTTTGTGGAAAACCAGACCACATACTAAAAATTTTCTTTTTGAAGTTTGGTTGCACGGATGACGTATTGGTTTACATGATCGTCTTGCCATTGTCAATGCGCCGTATATCTCGATTTCTATCACCAAACGGGACAAAGATTTGTATGTTCCGCCAATAGTTGTTCCAAGTGTGGGTGTTCATTGTGTCCGTTGTTTGAATGTTTGTAAAATCCCCTATAGTACGTGACAAGATTTAACCCAAGATGGTGTCTAAAACAACCTGGTTTAGGTTATCGTGGCATATGCGACGCACCGCTACGAAGAGGTCTGTGCTTTCACGGATATCTAACTTGCGAAGCGAACTGTTTTGATACTTATGCATGGCCCGCAACGCACGTTAATGCAAGTTGTCACACCACATTGAGTCGGAGGGACGCCCTTTGTTGTGCACGCAGGGTAAGCCTGCATGGGACATTGTTAAGTGGGTTGCTGATGTAGATTCAGTTTCAGTGACCCACCCACCATTCAAGGCAGGGGTAGGCAGACCGTGGTAAATGGAGTAGGTAAGACCTTCCATCACAAAAACTTTCCATATTTCTCCGGATGAGTTTAGCATACCCCCTCTATGCTTCCCTTGTACTGCGGAGAGGAGGACGTCAATGCTCTTAAAAAACAAAATAAGTTATCGCTTACCCAAAGGCAAAAAGCATACTACTTCTAATGCTTGTTACCAAATCGGTTGAATATCAAAAATAGAAGTTCTGTCATAAAAGTCTGTTCCCAGATGGCAATACTATACTTTTTGTAGCCATAAGCGCCACCCACGAAACTCGGATCGAAAGCAAGCATACTCTTCAACTGTATCTGTAGTATTATCCTCAAAGCTATCTTAAATTATCACATGTTATTGCAACACTGCACCAAAAACTTTCAAACCAAAATACCCCAGTCACTCCCACACCAATAACGCCAAATTGAAAAAGAAACAACACAATCATTAAATTAAATTAAAATCAATCTCGCTGACAGATTACACGCAAATTACAATGTAAACACCATGAAAACGTCATTACAAAAAAGTGAAAGCTGACATAATTACCCGCCATTTATTTCCGAACGCAACAAAGACTGTCAACTTGACATTTGTGTCCGCGCTCTCTTTGCGCGGGATACGAACTAAAATTGAGGTTAGGTTATGTAAGTTTTGGTAAATACTCTTTTCGCTTTTGTTAACGTAATGTTTCGACGCATATTTGATGAATTTGTTATTCAATATGACGGCTATGTTATGTTGTAATTTATAAAGATATAAGATGTTTTTTTTAAACATATGTTTTTGCTCTTTTACATTCGTAAATAACTTATTTTATCACAGACATGTCATAAAGTGCTAAGGTTAATTACTGTAACCTAACTGAGCAGTCATAAAAAATTAACTTTATTTGAATCCCTTAAATTGACAAAAAGGGAATCGATCCCACGCGATCGTCCGTAAGGATAATTCACGCCTCGGTATTAGTTGTCAGGGCTTGTGGACTATTATTACGACGAAAAAGGGCTGGTCATAACACTCGGAAAATACCGCGATAAGTTATTTTGTTCCAGAGCCTGTACGTACATATGTATGTGGGCGAATTTATTTATTTATTTTGCCGAAATTTTCAACAATTATCTGCATATTTCAACCTATTCACACAAACTTTAAAAAATAATAATAATAATTTATTTATTCCAATACAAATTACAATAGTATAATCACATGGAAATACACTATGTGGTAACAGTTTAGTAGAAAATTATGAGACGTTGACACCTGTACTAATGAAACATTGTATTACAGGTGCCAGCGCCTTCTATGAGTGGAAACTAATGCAACATATTAAATTAGATTTTAATTTTCATTAAATTATAAATAAAATCAATTATCGGATATAAATAAAAATTATAAATTCATTATTAACCTACAGAATTCTGAACATAGAATAATAAAATATAGATCTTCTTCTCTCTTAGCCTTTATTATTCCCAAGTCACTTGGGGTCGGCTTTTCTGGTCTAACCGGATTTGACTGGATATCAGTTTTTACACGGAGCGGCTGCCACCTGACCTCCGCAACCCGAAGGCTAACGATACCCTAAGGCTAGACCAGTGGCAGGATATTAGAGGGTACTGACTTTCCCAATAACGACTGCCATAGATGTTTATGGCAGCCGGGACCAACGGCTTAACGTGCTCTCCGAGGCACAGAGCAGGCGATAATTGTCAATCAATACGCACATAATTTCGAAAAGTCATATAACTTCCGAAAGTCAGAGGTGCGCGACGTGGGTTCGAACCCGAGACCCTCTGCATTGCAGTCTATTGGTCTCCCCACTGAGCTATTGCTGCTAACTATATATATATATATATATATATATATATATATATATATATATATATATTATCTATATTTTATTATAGAATAATAAAATATAGATAATAAACCAAAAAGAAAAACTAAAAATGCATTCAAACCAAATTAAAAGAAGTAAAAGAGATAAGTACATGCTTATATGAGTGTATATGCGTGTGTTTGTGTGTGTTTATAGTTTGATTTGATTTTAACTACCAATGAGATTTAGGTTTTCTGTCTCCTGGTAGTTTAAATTTAGTAGCCAGCCGCGTAATGTCGATTTACATTTCTTTTTGGTTTGTGGATACACGTAAATAATTCTGTTCACTTGATTGTAGAGGTGAGAGCTCAGCACAGAAAAACTTCTACCGGCAAGGGCGGTTCTATTTGGCAAGATTTCGCAGATGCGATCCTTTCGGCGAATTTCTATATTTCTGTTTGGGACTGAAGCATGCATGCGAAGTAATATTTGTTGCACAAAGAGCTGCCTCACGGTTAATACTGCACATTCTTGGTATAAAGCTGTGGTGGAGTATCGTCGAGGTTTGCGTGAGAGAACCTTAAGAACCGCTCTCTGTGCTATTTCTAGTTTCATCATAGTTGAAGAGCACACGCAGCCCCACACAGGAATACAGTAGGAAAGTACTGACTGAATTAGAGAGATGTATACAAGTTTCAGAGTGTCTGAGTTAATTATACACCTAAACCTTCCTCGGGAATCACTCTGTCTATTGGTGAAAACCGCATGAAAATCCGTATAATACCAAGCGAATTTGTCTTCCTCCTACGGGAAATATTGATAAATACATAAAGAACGATCAGCCTCCGTGGCGTAGAGGAAGTGCATGAGGTCTCTCGGGTTCAATTCGGGATCTGTTATTCTGATATTAAATTATGTACTAGCTTTTGCCCGCGGATTCGCTCGCATTTATATAGATTTTGTTAATAAATTACTATCCATAATATATATACCTACCTTTTTTGGATGAAAGGTACTTTATATCCTTTTCTATACCTTTGATTGGTCGAGTAATTAAGGCGTAAAAGCGTAACGAACAAATAAACTCACATTCGTATTTATAATATTAGTTGGGATTATATTTTTTTTAAGATTGCTAGTAATTTGGATCACTAATTACTAGCAATGTTGGTAACCCATCCAGCTAAGCTGGAATGCTAGGAGTGTGGAGGATAGGATAGTGTTAGGAGTGACTATACGTCGGTAGTGCAAAGAGCAGGATTCGAACCTGCGGCACCCGATCGCAAATCCAACGCCTTAGCCTATTGGGGAAACAGCTGGACTGCCACACATATGTCTTGATGTCGAAAACACCGCCTCGCGTTTGACATTTCGGAATTGGTGATTCAATAATTAATTTTATCGTTTGCCTTAATGGTTAAAGAAAACATCTTACGCCAAAAAAATTATGTCATCAACATAAATTTATGTCAGTTCTCCATAATGTTCTTGGAGATATGTCATTGTGAAATCTTATTATTGCCCTTCGGTAACGCGGATGCGTCTGCTGTGCATGAGGTCTCAGGTTCGAATTTTGGGTCGGGTATGTTTTTTTTAATAAATGAGTTAAAGAAGAATATAGCATTTTGCTTCTTCTTTACAGAAAATGATTGGATTGTCGTCAAGAAATTCTCATTGGTGGTACGGATGATGGAGCTGTCCCTGGTAAACTGCAACTGCTGTTTTGTTTAATATTATTATAAATGCTGCTTTTAGGGGAATCTGCACTCTTTTAAACTAAATTGGAAAATCGGTTGGCATTATCGGAATTAAAAGATTTTCTCCTTTTGCCATTCTAGTCATGATTATAGCTTTTATAATATTGCATCCTAGATGAGAAATTTGTTGCCGTGTACCATTACATAGCCTTGGTGCGTCAAGATTTCTCATTATCAGTACTGGAATACCAACTTTCAGCCTTAACTTATGGGAAGGCACTCCTGATAATTCTAAAGAGTTGAGAAACTCTATAGGGTAGGATGTCACTTGTTCAGTGTCCATAACATTATCTACTGAGAAGTACACGACAACATCTCCCTCAACATCTGACATAATTTGTTCGTTTATCTGGCCTACTGTCTCATTTGTCGGCGCCAAAATTCACCTGTCACACAACCATTCTCAATTGCCCATACTTATTTGTAGATCTGGATAGGCATTATTATTTAAATCATCTGTGTTATCGATAATTTGACAGAATTCACGTCTTAGTGTAATCATGTCGTTACTGTCTGTTAGCATACAATCTTCTACGACTTTTAAAAGAGCAGCTGCATATTGCCCTGCGTGAGAATCGTTGTGTAGTTGTACTTGCGTATTTGGAGTCAGACAAAACTTTTTTACATATGGGTATATGTAAAAAAGTTTTGTCTAAATATAAATACATAAATAATACAGACGCCGTCAAGCAGTTGTTTATTTAATTTGCGGTGTACTCCTAGTAATAACTGGCAGGGTCTGTCTAAAGTCACCAGCTAAAACGATCATTCGTCTCCTATTTCATCCCCATGTAGGTCAAAATTTCAAAATCGCTGGGTCCAATGTTCACTTATTTACTTCTTACCAAGTGCCTTAATACAAAGTCTCATGGTTTTATCCTTGATACCGACATTCCCATACAAACTTTCATCACTTATTTCAACTCCTTCATGCCTTCTTTTACAATAAAAAGTAACCTGTATCCTTTCTCAAGGTCTAGTCTATTTCTGTACCAAATTTCATCGAAATCGGTTCAGTGATTTAGACGTGAAAGCGTAACAGACAGAGTTACTTTCGCATTTATAATATGAGTAAAGAAGTAATGTAATTACCTAATTACAAGTCAAATTTAGTTTAATTTTTCCTAGTAACGGCGAAGCTTACAGCCATCGTTTCACCTGTTTTCTTGAATCTGGATGAACTTTATGATCGTTAATTTTATATTTGTGCGTCCCCTCTCCCACCCGGACAAAAATACCGGACACTAGGATCACCCTGACTCGTAACAATCGAGAATTCTTTAAACACACAACTTTTTTCTGGTCAAACCCGCAACATTTACCGTAGAGGCAGCGCCCCGACCATTTTAACCATTACGCCATACGTGCCGAAACCCGCATATGTACATAATCTCTGATCCATTCAAACGCTGAGTTTGTCATTGAGCAAAGATTCACCGTAAAGGACATAGCATTCTTATGTAAAATAGATGTGTAATTGTTATATTGTAATAGTATATAAATATGTCCAGCTGTGCTATACAATGGCATTATTTAGAATATATATTTTTATTTAATGCTAGCCTTTGCCCGTGACCTCGTCCGCTATTTATCTTCATGCACCATATGAGTATATCTGGCTCTATTGGCGAAATTGGATGAGAATCATATTTTAATTTCAAAATTTCCGAAATGTTAACATATAATAGGTATCGACCCTATTGGCGTCTACCGGAAGTAGTTCGTCTGCGATTGTTTTCATAAAAAGCCTGATAACACTTTGCTCGAGCCGGCAATCGAACCTGAGGCAAGGCAGTAAAATCCACACCCAATCCGAGGCATAGCAATCGCTTACACTCCCACTACTAAATTATTTCTCGTTTGGTTATGCTCAAGTATATAAAGTATAAAGTATGAACATGGCTGTTTGTCTTGGTCTGGGTGGTTCTATGTATAATATGTATCTATTTACAAAAAAAAAAAGTATATATGTATGTTTATCCATTGTCTAGTACCCATAGTACAAGCTCTGCTTAGTTTGGGCTAGATGGTGTTGTGTGTATGTGATAGAATATTATATTATATTATTATATTATTATATAGTGGTCAACTCATAATTTTACTAGGAGCGCGTTTCAGCGGCGAAGTGAGAATTGAGCTCGAGATGAATAGGGTAAAGATAAAGATAGTTTTCTGTGTGTGAACATGTGCAACAGGGGACCAACCACTACCTGAGATTTGACAAACCACAGATTCTCGCTAAAGAACACCGATTCCTACCAAGGATGCTTCGCGAGGCTATTGAAATCAAAAAACACCCTAATAGAGAAGATGGTTGGAATGTATCACCAGCTTGGGATCCAGTAATACAAATAGTCAAACCCAAAAAGAAGCAAACCACAGCTAGACTTCATGATACTTTGAGCTCATCCTGCGTAAATAGAAACACCAATGATTAAATTATGTTCGGGTACTTTGAAATAACTACACTGGAACATTGAGACAACTACCATCTTAGTCTCCCCGTGACCACGGCTGCTGAAAAGCAACCGAAACGTCGGGGAAAGTGTAAAATTAAATTAAATCTAAATAGTTTTAATAATAATTTAATTAGCTTAAAAATTTGTAAAGTTTAATTGTAGTAGTAGTGTAACAATTTTCAAAATTATGTAATAAAGTGTCAAATAAACAACGCGATAAAATCCGTATATAGTAGTTTAATTTCAATAGTTTTATTAGTTAAAAAATGAGTGTGCACACATACCTACATGTATGTATACAAGTTAGTTAGTAGCTCTTTTCAGCATTTGGGTACTTATTATACACACTAGAGCAAATAGCAATATAATGAAATGTTTTTGAGCAAACAGTATCAAAATTCGTTGCAAAATACTGGAGTAATTAATATTTTAAATTTCGATGTTAGAAACATTAGAACTGTAGTGAAATATCTCGCTATCTCTGAATAACAGTTACGTCACAATTTGTACTGTGCAACTTTTGCACTCATTTGACAATTATCCCTGCTTCCAGATTTGAAATGCTTCTATCTTTCTTATTTTAAGAACATTTCAAAGATTTCTTGTATTTTAAATTTTGGGTAATGTTATTAATTGATTTTAAATAATAAAAAATGTTGGCCACCTCAATCTTTTTATAATATTATTTTTAGTACTCGATTCGATTATTAAATAATAAAAATAATATAATACATAAATAATATAATAATAATAAAAGTTCATAATATCGATATGCATTATTCCATTCGAATGATATTCGAATACATTTGTTTAAAACGCGGCGTCTACTTCGCGTGGTCAAGGTCACAGCTGGTGGACATATGTATAGTGTTATGGTTATATTCAAATACTATTCGATTGCGAGTCTCTATTTCATATCTATTTGGTTAATGATACATGTATAGTCTTCCGCCTATATCCTCCTATATATTTAGGGTAGAAAAAGGTATTACTGGACGCAATAGCAAATTTTCCATCTACTGGACGCAATAGCATATTTACCATCTGGACGCAATAACAAATTTCCCGCCTACTGGACGCAATAGCAAATTTACCTTCTGGACGCAATAGCAAATTTCCCGCCTACTGGACGCAATAGCAAATTTTCTGCCTACTGGACGCAGTAGCAAATTTCCTGCCTACTGGACGCAATAGCAAATTTTCCATCTACTGGACGCAATAGCATATTTACCATCTGGACGCAATAGCAAATTTCCCGCCTACTGGACGCAATAGCAAATTTACCTTCTGGACGCAATAGCAAATTTCCCGCCTACTGGACGCAATAGCAAATTTTCTGCCTACTGGACGCAGTAGCAAATTTCCTGCCTACTGGACGCAATAGCAAATTGTCCGCCTACTGGACGCAATAGCAAATTGTCCGCCTACTGAACGCAGTAGCAAATTTCCAGCCTACTGGACGCAATAGCAAATTTCCTGCCTACTGGACGTAATAGCAAATTTTCCGCTGCTGAGAATTTCTTGTTAGAAAGCTCAATTACACATTATCTGTTTTCCTTCTATACCTAGTAGACAGCGACTTTGTTGTATTTTCTTGGTATTCATTTTCTTTGTTAGCCTAGATTAGACTAGACGTCTTGGACTGGTAGACATAATTTAAAACCAATTGTGTCTGGCCAAAAGACACCAGCATGCCACTGCGACTGAAGATATTAAAAACGGAACCGTGTCTATGAGCAGTTGATATTGGATTCTATTTACCATCAAGATTTATCACGAATATACAGGATGTCCGGTAATTAATGGATACCCTTAAAATATCTTATAGCAGAAATTATGGCAGATAAGAAAAAAGAAAGAAAAAATATATCCTAACTACTACCTGAGATATATATTTTTTTTTATTCCCATTCCCATTTAAGAACCTTATTTCATGAAGTACAAAGTTAACCGATTTATTTATTTTTTTATATCTTTTTAATACTGGGTAATGGGCTTTGAAGTAACCTATGCCTATCAGTTAGTCAAATTTTTAAAGCTCTGTAGCTCGTTCGCCTGCCGCTACGCTTCTAAACTGTAACTGGTCTAGCTCCTAAACGACTTCTACGCCCATTATAAAACTTGGCATGGATTATCTATACATTATGAGCTGTTTTCAGAAATAAAAATTAAAAGGTTGAACTTTGTGAAATTCAAGTTAAAAAAATATTAAAATGTTTTTTAATTCAAAAATTTTCTTTTAGTTTCCATTAGTGCATTTAAATTAAGTATAAATACGACTACTTTATTTATTTACTAGTAACTTTTTAAAACTGGATAATGCGATTCTAAGTAGCACATACCTACCGGTTAGTAAAATTTTTAAAGCCTTCTATTTCGTTAACTAGTCTTTGTACGGTAAAAACATTTTGTATCTGGATCGAGTACATACATAGGTATAACCTAACCAAATATTACTAAAATAGGAAATATCAAAATTTTTTACCTGTCCGCTTTACGTGGAATGCTCCCATGCTACTACTGTTCGAATTCCACACGTGACAAAACTCTGCGTGATCTACAAATGGTTGTTCCGAGGCCGAGTATTTTTTGTGTCTGTTGTTTAAATGTTTGTAAAGTCCCCCGCGACAGCGAAAATATACCTAGTGCGGGAGTTACCTTTTTCAAAATACATAGAGAAGTAAGAAATAGTGTGTTGCTTGTAACCCCAGAAAAAAAAGCAAAGGTGTATTACAACCACAAATATATCTTGAATGTTTCTGTCTTCTCCCTAGCCTTTATTATTCCCAAGTCACTTGGGGTCGACTTTTCTAGTCTAACCGGATTTGACTGGATATCAGTTTTGAATGTTTCTGTAATAAACTAATAATACATGAATTGCGTCAGCCATGGTATTAAGTAGTAGTATTTTCATGTCGTGTAGTTAGTACACAGTATTACTCACTTGGAAGTGAGCCTATCGACGTCTGCCGAACACTTCCGGATCCTAAACTCAACAAATCACTAGGAATATATTTGATAAACTATCCCTAAACACTTTATCCGACCGGGATTCAAACCCGAATCCTCATACAATGCAGTCGCAATCACTATGCTTGAGAAATGAAAGAAAGAAAGAAAAATAAATATTTTGGCACACAAAAGACCACACGCAAAACAATAAGAAATAAAATTAAATAAATTATACAAAATAAAAAAGCAGAACAATAATAAAAATAGAAAATTAACCAAATACTAACACTATAATTTCATTTCTGCTCACTGGCAACACCACACCTTCCGCTTAACTAAACGGAAACCGACTGCCTCCATTCAAGTCAAGGCTAGTATTGTCAGTGAGCAGCGATAACAAGATAAACAATAATATATTAAATTATTTGACTTAAGTTTAAAAAGTAATGTGAAAGTGTGTGTCCCTTCAGTGCCAAAATTTGGACATCGCTCAACATACGTTGCGATTGTTAAATCGCAACACTGGTATTCTGCGAAATCCAAAATTGGAAATCGGTATCGTATCTCGGGTCGGGCCTACAAAGTAACTTCCACTTTGTTTCACAACAATTTTGACCCGTGTGGGAATCGAACCCACAATACTCGGCACAGTAGCGGGGGTGAGGCGATCACCTGTGCAGGTGCTAGGCAATGCATAATATTATATTCAGCCGTTCTTATAAAAATAAATCTAACTAATACTTAGTTATCTATCAACTAAATAGCTCTCAAATCCTTGATCCATGATTAATCTTCCATAAAACGCTACTTACTGCTACTTAACGAATTTAAATAATATATAATATAATAAAATATATTATACAGCGTGTAACAGAAATGTGTAATAATATAGCCCCTGTACAATGACAAACTCCGACAAATAGAATGTTTATTTTTTATCGAATAATTAATATCAGCACTTTCTAGCCGATACTTAAATAACACTAACAGCTGACTATTACATACCGAAAACGACCAGACGCAATTGTGACAGTAACGTAATAAGTTTGTTTCGATGTTTGAAATAATAAACAAATTAAATGTAACTCTGAAATTTTCAAAAAATTTACTATAGATTGTTTTGATCCGGGGATAAGGTACATAGGTTATTTTTAGATATACATTACGGTCCTAAAATAAGACCACACCTTTCTGTTACACGCTGTATATTATAGTTAATTGACGCGTCCAAGAAGTGTTTACAAAATGTAATCATCGCATTCTTTTAGTAGTTTATTCCCGCAGTAAAAGTTGGTTTAACATAATTATAAAAAGAGTCTACTGCAGCGGCTCCATACACAACCCAGGGACACTCGCAAAAAACACAAAAAAGATTATCAAAATCGGTCCAGCCTTTTAGGAGTTCAGTGAGATACACACATAAACAACAATTAAATAGGATATTAAGATAAGCATTTTGTAAAGTTTTTAGGTAATAATATAAAACAGCATTACGCTCGTATATGCGATTTTATTTTATTAAGTTATTGGAAGAGATGTACCACAATCGTCTTTGCAGCTATATGTAAGTTACACGTGAATATCTTTGAAATCGCATTTATAGCAAAACCGTTTTGAAAAATCTCAATTAATCGAACACAAAACTTCAATATCACTATATGCATGTTTATTTTATATACGAAAAGTATTTTACTAAATGCAAACACAACATTTACAAAACATAGGTACTTTTTCCCTGGGTGCATTTGGTGCCTATAAATATTATGCTTAATATCATTATGCATAAACAAATTTATGTTTTAGAATTGTACTTAACATATATTAAGTACGCTTAAAAAAATTGTGCCTAAACAGTAGCCAAATTAATATTGTGCGTAACTATTATTAGGATAAGTAAAAGTATGCCATGTTAAATTATGACATATAATTTTATGCAAATAAATAGGGAACCCTGTGCATGAGGTCTTGGGATCACATATTGAGTCGGGCCAACAAAAAAATGGGAATTTTATTATATTGTCTAGAAATTCTCAGTAGGAGCCTGGAGTTAGGAAGTTGGCGGTGTTACACACACCCGTGCATCGGCAAGCACGTAAAGCCGTTGGTCCTGCGCCTGATCTCTCTCCAGTCGTGTCGGATTACCGTCCCATCGCATCATTAAAGTTAGGAAACAGAAAGTGCACTTGTATTTGCACACACACTTATAATATCGTTTTATGATATCCTGTAAAGATATTATAAATGTATTAAATGTTGGCGGCTTAGGGGTGGTCCAAGGGCCACCCCTGCCGCACCCTAACCTATTGTTACACTATGGTGCCCTAGTTATGGCCGCGGGCGGGAGAACGGGGATCTTCCACCCGCCAGCCATTGAGTCGGGCCGACGCCTTCTGTCGTGCCGGGGCGTCGTCCAGGAGTCGTAGTCGGCTGGGTGGGTCGCTGAGGTAGTTTCTTTACCAGCGGCCCATCCACTACACAAGGCAGCGAAGGGGCACACCGTGGGGTTATAGTCCGTATGCCCGAAATACGGGAGAGCCGGACATAACCCTCTCGCCTCCCCTAGTGGCGGGAGGAGTTATGTTGGATGTAAAACCTACTTTTTATTTTCCAGATTCAAATAGCTATCAATAAAATAAAAGATGATGCAAAGTCAAATGTGATAAAAAAACCAATTCAAATTATAGCCGATTGTGAAACTATAACCTTTTAAATGCCAATCAAAATGGGCAAAAAGCATTAGCCTTAATGATATTTATGCCTACTGAAATAGTATGCCAATAAACAATTATATCAGAGTATTATGACAAAAAAAAAAGGCTGAACTCGATATGCCAATTAAAATTAGGAAAAAACAAAATTGAATATTGATACAACGTGTTCCCTATGCACAGCAGTCGCATACACTGTCGCTGCGTCACCGAAACAGTCACTGGTCTTATAATCTTGACAATATCATAACCTACATATCTTCTAAGAAGAGACTAATATATGAAATAAATTATTTTTGGTCACGCTCGGGTACAATGCAGAAGTCCATAGCACAGATGGACCTATCTAACCTAGGTTTTCCTAAATCATGTACAAAAAAGTAACAAGAAATGGAAATGAATGGGAAAGTGTAAATGAACAAGAGCGTAATGAAAATTCTGATGAATCTACGATGTCAGGAATAGAGATCCTCCCTGATTCTGATTAAATTTTTTGTAATTGTAATATTATTCTGGAATGATCAGTGCTGTAAATACTTTTGAACTGAGATTTTAATGATTAGATTTCTAAGATTTTAATGTAAACCTGTGTTTGAAAACCATTTTTTCTTCTTCTAATATAAACCTTGTGTTAAACCTTCTTTTCTTCCATCATTAAACCAGTTTCAGTAAGACACTTGACAAGTACTATAAAATTTTCGAAGTAAATCAATCCAACAAAGATTGTACCATATTCGCAATAGTGTGGTTCTCCTCGCTATTTACTTACATGGAATTATCGAATCAAATTTCGTTACTGATAAATCAATATTTATCTCTTTTAGCACAAAACACATAACTACTAAATTATTATGCATGAAGAAAATGCACTTAACCACTCTATATACACTCTATATATATCGTCTTCCGACGCTCGGGGAATACGACTGTTGCCGAACAGTGACAAAGATTTCTATGCGCATTATCACTTTGGGAGACCTGTATGTACTATTATAATTGCCGCGAGGAACTTTATAAATATTTAAACAACCGAAACAAAGAAAACCAGACTTATAACAACAATTTGCGTATCACACAAATTTTTGTCCATCACACAAATTTTTTTTTTTTTTTTTTTCAATTTTTTAAAAAAAATCCCGCAGGATTGAGACCGCAACACTCAACCCACTGACGATGGTAAAACAATTATTTTAACCACTGCGCTATTCATGTAGTCGAGTATTTTTGTCACATTTTACATTGGTGAATTGTGACAAAAATAAGCGACTACAAGGAACAAAGACACTACTTACGGGACATACTTGAAACTACGAATTTCGCACGCCTCTTAATTTGATGGGAAATACTGCAAGTTGGAGTACGCCCAGTTTCTACGACACCGCTGTCTCTATCCAGAGGAGTTCGGTATTGTCAACCATGGAATGGGCATTCTTAGAATGTATGATGGATTACCCTCATCAAAGTTGTAAAATAATATAATTTACTATTGATTATCGCCAAGTAACGCCTTTTTTTTTTTTTTTTTTGAGGAGGTAAATGCGCCTTATGCATACCGCCCCACTTGGGATGGTGGGACGGTTATGTCGGGCTCACCGGCCTACAACACGGCCGGCATACCGACTAAAACCCCCCTGTGTACCGTCAATTCGCCTTGACGGGTGGGCCGTTGGAACCTGATACAACATCAGCGGCCCACCCAGCGACTGCCCGCGCCTCGCGGGCACCAACACTGGCGGCGGCGTCTGGGTGCACCAGAGACGCCGCCTCTACGCGGAAGAGTGCGGGTGGGAAAATAAAAACCCCAATCTCCCACCCTCAGCTTCGTTAAGGGGGATCGCCAAGTAACGCCTACGCCAAGGATGCCAACCTTTATAATAGCAATAGATTTGAGTAGATTGTTGCAATGCGCTGAACTATGATCAGTTATCAACTTATCACACATAATATACTTTTAAAGCCAATTCTCGTAATAATATCGACGACTCGATGGCGTAGTGGTTAGTGTAACCGACTGCCACGCCTGAGGTCGCGGGTTCGATTCCCGCACAAGTCAAACATTTGTGTGCATGAACATGGATGTTTGTCTTGGTCTGGGTGTTTCTATGTACAATATGTATGTATTTACAAAAAAAAAAAGTATATGTGTATGTTTATCCATTGTCTAGTACTCATAGTACAAGCTCTGCTTAGTTTGGGCTAGATGGTGTTGTGTGTATGTGGTAGAATATTATTATATTATTATTATTATTATTAATATTTTTTATAATAGAGCGCTGATCTAGTGTCAGTGACATAAATATGACTAACGGTATTCGCCTAAATTAAAATAATATTGCATTTCTGTTTACATTTGACGTTTATTAGTATTTTGTTACGAGAACTGGTATATTTTCATTCAGTTATTTATAAGTCCTTGTGGAATTGGCATGTCCTCGTTGGATTTAGGCCCTATATAAATAAATGTTGAAAAGACATTTACGTAAACGTAATACAATACATTTATGTATTTATCGAAAGATGAACTTAATTAATATTAGTCCGTCTGCTTAATTTTAAGAATAGTTCACTTTTGAATATTATTTCAAAAATTACGCTATGAAATATTTTAATGTTTATGAATTTAAAATAAAGAAAATAGTATAAATATGATATTGTTTAGTTTTTATTATATTTATTTGCTGTCTTCTTTAATAATATTTGTTAAAAGGGTGTAAATTTAATTGAATTATATTTCAATGCGTAAAAATATTTTTGAACTTAATATAATATTAAACAGCGGGTCTTTATCTAATAGGTAATTATTTCAATATATAAATAACTATAAATTAACGACATTATATTAAGTAGGTACCTACGTCTACAAAACGCGAAAGTCAAGAAAATATTACAATAGTTAAATTTAAATAATATGATCAATTTAAAAACAATGCTCGATATAAATAAATAATTATAATTATAAATAAATTATAAATATAAATAAATGTACTTACTTGCCAAGGAAATGCACCATAAGGCGTCTCAGTGCCGCCGACGATCTTAGCAGTTCTTCGAGGGTTGAACTCTACCGTTCTCGTACCACACCGCACTCTCTCACCCTTACCCGGCTTCGACACTAAGTTATTATTGTAATAATTCGACGAGAAACTAGAAAACGCTTTCGATGGCCTCGTTCTATTCTTATAATATTCAAAATGATTTATTCTATTTAAAAAATATTCCGAATTAATCGTGCCAATCAGAAAGAATAAGGATAATAATTTTGTAATCATTGTTGCTAATAAATAAATTATAAATCGTTTCAATTAAAGTAAGTTGAATTTGAATGTAACAATAATTGCAATGTGATTCCAAATTCAAAATTCAATACGTCCACACATTATGGCGGCCGAAAACTAAATGAGCCATTACTGGAGCGATTCATTTTTTTTTTAAAAACATACACAGGCAAAGTCACTGTTCACAATGCCACGATACCGAGTGACACACGTGAATGTGTGTCACTAGATCGATCTGAAGATGCATCCTTTGTGTTTCAACATGAATAAATGAATAAAAAGATAACCAAATTAGATTTGAAGACGGCATTTTATTGTCTTGTTTTTTTTATATTAGTAAGGTCAAAGTGTGCACAAAGAGTGCTCTAGACATGCAATTGTGCATTTGATTCGACTGCCCTTTCACAGAGATGTTTTTTTGGTAACTGTAATTTGTTGTGTAAGCATCTTTTATGTGTTAATTGTATTTATTAAAACAAGACTGTCTCGTCGGAGTATTGTAATCAAATGGGCAATATTCAGTCGTAAGTTTCAGAGCGGGTCTTTACTTATTCCGTAGTAAAGTTTTCTGTAGAATTACGTACAATTAAATTATGCACGTCTCGTAATAAGATTTTGAATTGTAAATAGGTACTTTATAGACAGCTGATTCTTAACATACATCTTAACTTAATATTAAAAAAGCGAATGTGAGTTTGTTTGTTTGTTACACTTTCACGTTTTAAGTATTCAACACTCGAAATTTCGCATACACGTTTATCAAGAGAACAGAAAAAGATATAGGACACCTTTCATCCAGAAAAATGAACTGTTACTAATTTAACCAAACCTACATTTACGCAAGCGAAGCCGAGGGCAGAACCTAGTAAGTTTGTGTTTTATTTATTTGTTTTGATTTTATATTTAATTTGGCACCAGTTCGCTTAGTTTTGTGATTTCGATCCTTGTACGAAACTTCTAGATTTGCCCGTCTTTCCTCGCGTAAATGTAATTTAGGTTAGGTTAAATTAGAAACAGTATTTTTTCTGGATGAATGGTTCCCAATGTCTTTTTCTATACCCCTAACAAAGTATATGCGAAATTTCATGATTACTAGTCGAGTAGTAAAGGCGTGAAAGCGTAACAAACGAACTTACATTTACATTTATGATATTAAGTAAGGATATAGCTGTGTCAAACCTCGGTGATTTTTGTGGCTGGTTCAATATTTATAATATTTTATGTAAAGTGCCATCACAGGGATTATACCATGGGATTATACCAACTTAATATTGTCTTCTTCTTGACATATTTATGATAATGAGATAATTGTAATAATAATGATTTTTGCAATAGTAATGACATATATATTTTTAAATGTAGTTACATGGTTTATAATACAATAATAATTTGAATTTTACATTTTAATATACACATTTACATTTTGATTTATATATATTTAATTAAATTGATAAATAAAAAATTGATAAGTAATGGTAATTTATGTATTAAAATGGCATTTTTTTTAAATGTAATAACGAAATAAGTACTATTAATGTTAAATAATTGCATGCCGAATGGTAAAATATGGCTGAGCTATAAGATTTAATTATAAGAACTATGTATTGTGAACCCATATTTGCAAAATAAAATTCTATTCTATTCTATTCTATTCTATTCTATTTACGCGAATATTATTCATTGAAATTAAACTGCTATATACGATAAAACGATAAAATCCGTATATAGCAGTTTAATTATACCATCTTTTTCATAGGTGTTTTCCTAACACATATTATGTCGTTTGGAAAATACTAACGGCTCTAAACACTTATCTACCAATCACTTAGCCCGTATGAGTCATAATCAGTAATTTTTTCATAAACAAAACACAATGTTTTTGAAATCGATTATAAGGTGGCAATAAAATAAGAATAATAAGCTAAAACTAGTTTTATAATTCAAAAAAACTCTTATACAACAGCTTTGTCCGTCCGTCTGTCTGTTATACAATTTTCAACTCAAGAACCGTAAGAGCTAGAGACTCGCGGTCAGCGCCATTCGACTCAGCATAGTCAATATACCCCCGAAATGACCTTTGACCTCTGACCTCAAGGTCACGTGGTATCACGTGACCTTTGCAAATTACTTGAACCATTTTTTCGAACTCTAAGATTTACGGCAATTCATCGCCGTTTCTCATTTGTTTCATATAATAATTTAATTATTCTAACGCGTTAATATTTTGTATATACTATACTAGATTTTGCTCGCGGCTACGATAGAGTAGTTTTTAGTAGCCTATATGTTATTCTCCTGTATTAACAATAATACTGTTAAGTTTCTTCAAAATCCGTTCAGCAGTTTTTGCTTGAAAGAGTAACAAACATCCATCCATCCATGTGTAATGTAGTAAATAGATAAATAAATATAACCATCCACCCTCGCAAACTTTCACATTTATTTTCTCTTTATCATATATCTTTCACATTAGTAGATGTAGATACTTTTTGCAATTGTAACACCTTTATATTGTTGTACTCATGATTGATGAATGATCGTTATATGGACATAAAAAATTAGGTAATCTGTAAGTTTTTTTTAAAACGTAATATTGTGAGTGTTCTTTATATGCCTAGGCAGCTGTTAAATAATTTCACTGCTTGGTATTTAACACTGTGCTTTACTATATTAATTTGTATTTTTGGTCTAGAAGTCTTTTTTTTGTGTATTTCTAAATCCTTCATTAGTTGACAGTTTCGGTTAGCAATTTATTTTTTATTTAGAATCAGGTTAGGAGAAATTTGTTAAACTATTTGTTGAATAAATTATTATTATTATTATTTGTTATTATACTCAGCTAATAGCCGGTGTTTTAATGACGTTTACGGATAGAAACCAAGTAATCGTCATCTAAGATATTGGGAGGTTATGTTCTATATTAAATGTTTCATTTTCGTCACTCTGCATAAATTTTCTCTTTGTCATTGTCACTGGTCGTATACCAGTGACAATGAGAAATTACATAAAAATAAATAAGCACATATTTTTGACTGTACCTACTGATGGCGTAGTGATTTAATTTTTCTCCTCGCTACTGCCACTGCAAAGAGTTTATGGGTTCGATTCCCATACAGGATCAAATTCGAAAATTGTTGTTCCGTTTCCGAGTGGTCTTTTTTACTGCTGTTAAAATTTTTTAAAACCGCTGTAGTAAGGGAATTATTCCTAGTGAAAGATTGTCTATTATTAAAAATAATAATAATAATAAGCAATACTAAATACATGTAGGATTTTTGTATATGTATAATGTATATGCTTAAAACGGTTATTTTTTAAATATTTTCAGCAAAACTACGCCATCGGTGCAGTCAAAAATATGTACTTATTTATTTTATGTAATTTCTCATCACCACTGAAATATATTTATGTGGGTATATGCATCGAAAGATTAAAATAAGCTTATTTAAAAATATTTTCAACATTATTCCATTTTATTTTCTTAAATACTACTCTCGCTCTAGATATTTAAATCTTGTGTTAAGGACTTTACCAACATTCCAACAACGTAGATACACAAAGAACACCCAGACTCGGAACAACGATTTGTGGATCACACAAAGTTTTGTCCCGTGTGAGATTTGAACTCACCACACTCGGCGCAGTGGCCGCTTTGTGTAATCCGTATTATAGTGTGTATAGCTGGTTTTTGTAATATAAAAATGCCCCTTAATTGTTACTAGCGGTCGACCAAAATTCCTAAGCTTACTACTTTATTTTCTGATTTTCTCTATTACCTATAAATAAGGTATAGGTAACCAGTAAATAGTTACAAAGAATTGTACGACGTCAGACGAACAATGTCGAAATACTACGAACGCATTTCGACTGCGTGTGTCAAATGCCTGGTTCTGTGCGTGTAGTGTCTTTTCATTAATTTAATGTATTTCTAATGCATATTTTATAAAAATATTAGGATTCGCCCTTCCTTCTCCATATAAACTTTAACTATGCCAAATTTAATACTTCTCCGTCCGCGCAATTTTCGTAAAAAGGGGTACAAAGTTTTTGCTTCAAGTATTAATATATAGATAACTGTAACCTATTTCCTCTTACAAAGATCTCCTACATTAATTTTATTTAATATCGCCTATGTACAGACATCCACCAGTTATAATCCGTAGCGCAGCAGTAGTGAATGCGACAGGGTCAGGAATCAAAAGACGGACCAAAAAAAAATTGAGTTGTTCTGTTAAATCTCAATACCAACCTGGAGTTAGGAAGTTGGCATTGTTAAATACTTTCGTGCCTCGGAAAGCACGTAAAGCCGTTGGCCTGCGCCTGATCTATTATCTCCGGTCGTGTAGGATTGCTATCCCTTCGGATCATGAGAAGTAGGGAACAGAGAATGTACGTGCGTTTGCACAGATATTTGTGCACTATAATATCTCCTGCGCAGATGACCAGTCTCCGTTAAGATTAGCCGCATTACAAACAGACACTTAAATTTTATTTATTTGTATAGGTATTTGTAGATTATTACTGTAGTTACATAGTGCACGCAGAATGCGTTCAAAGTATCACGCAATCCTGCTGCGACACATTCACAGAATAACAAAATATATCTTCAGATATATTTCCACAACAAATCTCATTTATGTTACAAACCGTTCAATGTCAGTCCCATACGATTACACGCTAGTACTACGAAGTTAGACTATTTTCATATTAATGACATTCTTTGCGTACTCCCCGCTTAAAACTAGAATACATATAATATCACAAGGATATAGTAATGCGTAGAACTTTGGCCCACTGCTGGACATAGGCAGGTTAGACCCGTAGTATCTACTGACTCAGTGCGACATGGTGGCTTGACAATTATGTGATATCATTTGTAAAAGACAAAAGAGGCGGTTTTCTTAACGATGTTTTCTTCACCATTAAGACTGCGCCGAGCGAAATGTGCCAAAACAGGCGGTCACAGTTAAGTGAATAAAATAAACACTTTTTGTTTAATACAAATATAAAATATACATTTACCATAACAATGAATGTGTTTACAATTACACCGTGTAAAAAACTTAAAATAATAGAAAGAAAGAAAGAAAGAAAATAATTTTATTTGTTCCACGCTCATTATATAAGGTAACAGAAAACACAACCAAAAGTACAATAGATACTTTGGCCTACAAAATTACGTAAATTTGCTCGAAAAATGCAAAACCGTAAGCTCGTGTTACGTGATTTTTAGATTATAACAGTAGAAATCTATTCTATTTTGCAGCTTAAACGAAACATAAATAGTTACATTACAATTTGTCCGTCCCAATTTTTTAAGTTATTGGTTGACAATAAAGATACATATTTATCAAAAAAGCACTTCAAATTCTTCATACAATTTTACTATGGCGGCCGCGCGCCGATTTGAATATGCGCCGCACGAGCTCTGTCATTATCTGTCTTACGCTCGGCGCACTCTTAAACCTTCACCAATGCGAAAATTAATTATTCGATACGCACATAACTTCGTAAAATCAGATTGGGCGTACCTTGGGATCAAACTTGAGACCTCTGCGTGTCAGTTCATCGGTCTCCCAATTGGCTATCGCTGCTAAATATCTTGACATTGCGATAACATTATTGAGATCTCTTTTAAATGTTTCCTCACGATAAGCGACATAACATACTCTACGTTCGAGTGCCTTAGGGTAGTGAAGATAATAACCTCTCGCTCCCGGCCGTTGTTCAGTCCATGAAGAAGTAATTTCTTCTGTGAGGAAGTAATTTCCATCAAAGAGGCGGCGGAGTGGGATAGGGAGCTCTTAAACTCTCTCTCCAACCGCAGAAAAGGGCGCCGGAGGGCGCGAGATGATCTCCAGCTACCCTAAGGTTTGACCTGAGGGTGGTGGACTTCGTGGACCTGCCCGCCACCCGATCAGCACCAGGTCCGAGAGGCGGCGTACGCGTTCCCACGCGCGCCTCTGTGTCGTGTCCATCTCCCCTCAAGGGGGAGGACAGTAAGGCTTTTTAAAAGTAAGTAGTACCTCAAGTGTAGGTCTCTTTGTGTAGGGGTCTGCCGTTTCATACGGCGGGCCGAAACCTCGGCGGGGTCGCGACCGCATGTGAAAGTGATTCGCGCGGCCCCGTCGATTGCGGTTTTGTCGAGGAACACCGTGGTAGGTATAGTCGGTATTACCGGGAGGTCCATTATTATCATCATTATCATCTTTCTTTTACCCCGGTGAGTGCGACATAACCCCTCCGCCCGCCCCCGCGGAGGGGTAGGCGCAAATGCATACCCCTTAACTGAAAATTTTTATAGTAATAATTGTTTGTTTACTAATAATAAGCAAGTCAGAAAATTAGTCTGTACAAAATTTTCCTCATTACCAGAATTGCATGGAAAATTAATTTGTAGATAAACACCAAATCGCAATTATCTACAAAGCTATTTAGGATAAAATTCTAGAACTAATGAGATGAGTAATTTTCCTAAATTATTTTGTTTTATTGCGATATTCTGTTTGTTAACATGTAATTAATGTTAATTCCATTGATAAGTGTGATTCTGAATGAAATGGCGGTAAAATTGCGTCGCACCGTAAGTGTAGAGCATTTACCAACATAGTATATACATATGTATAAGGAAAGTGTCATCGTTAACTGCATGCAAGTTTAAACTCAAATTGTTTATTTGCTTGACCTAATAATGATTTTTGGGCTATGCCACACGGGACAAAATTTGTGTAATTCACAAATGGTTGTTTCGAGACTGGCTGTTCTTTGTGTCCGTTGTTTGAATGTTTGTAAATTTCCCAGCGACACAGGAACTATAAAAAAAAAGGATGGTGCAATGGTTTACCTAAACGGTCGCCACAAAGCCATGCTGAGTGTTTTATTGATCCCCACACGGGGCAAAAGATTCAGCAAGTACTTAACAGATATTTAATTGCAATTACATACTTAATAGGTTTTGTGCAATAGAGCCTCGCTGATTTCAGCATGAATGGGCCGGCTCGATCGGGGAAGGACTACCCTCTCACAAAATATCGACGTGAAATAGCAGTATTCATACTGTTGTGTTTCTTTCGGTGAGTGAGAGTGCCGGAGGCCCAATCACCCTCTTTCCTCCTTCTGGCTCCTTCCCCTTCCCACTTCCTTTTTTTTTCTTAAGGTTCGGCAACGCGCAAGTGATGTCTCTAGTGTTGCAGGCGTCCATAGGCCACGGTGACCACTTATCATGTGAGCCGTATGCTTGTTTGTCACCTACGCAGTATAAAAAAAATTAATGGTCATATTTTGTAGATCACAGGTATGAACAAGTATTTAGTCACATCAAGATTGCCCCAGAATTGTTGGCATGATCAAATTACTTATATAACATTATATTTTTACATTACGTTGCTTGTCTGTGATAATAAATGTCGCACGTTAATACTCGGGTTCGATGTCCGGATCGAGGAAAATATTATTAGCAGTTGCACTAGGTCTCAAATTGTGCTCGTAATATGATATTGCCTGTTTTCAGGACCCACGTAATAACGTGTGCCTAATACACCTAATTAGGAAAATGTAGGTGTAATACACCTCTTTCTGCTTCATTGGCTATATACAGGCGTAAGTATATGTCTTAAATGCTGTACATATGGAATACTATACATTTTAGTGCCAGACGTGCCAAAAGGCCTAACGTTTTCACAAAACCGCGGTGGGTGTATATTTTCGTCTTGGTCACCCATCTACAAGCATGACTATAACAAGGTTGGTTAACCTCACGTATCGATATGCACGGTTGCCACTCGGTCATCCCGTAAGCGTTACTAATAATTATCTTCAAGGGAAAATAGCAACAATTTTCTCATTGTTTACCCTGTACCAATAATAGTATATGCGGATAAATATTTTACAAATGTTACAGTGAGCTGATGCAACTCGACCTCGGACAGAGTACATAGTAAACTGCGTACTGGTGACAAAAGTAATTTTAAAAAGTAGTTTCTTTATGAAACATTTATTTACACTAGCGGTCGCCTAGTGGTCAAAATTCGACTAAAATTCCTAAGCTTGCTATTTTGTTTTAATTTTTTCTTTATTACATATAAATAAAGTATAGGTAACCATAGTAACAAAAAATTGTACGACGTCAGCCGAACAATGCCGAAATACTACGAACGTGATTCGACTGCATGTGTCAAATGCATGGTTGTGTGCGTGTAGTGTCTTTTCATTAATTTAATGTATTTCTAGTGCATATTTTATAAAAATATTAAGATTCGCCCCTCCTTCTCCATATAAACTTTAACTGTGCCAAATTTCATACTCCTCCGTCCGCGCAATTTTCGTAAAAAAGGGTACAAAGTTTTTGCTTCACGTATTAATATATAGATATTTGATTTTATAAAATACTAGAGTTTGCCAGTGGCTTCGCTCGCCTTAAGCTACATTTTGATTAATAAATTTATCTCCCTCAAGAACAGTATTTTTCTGTACTCTTCTTATTTCATAATTATCGGTCGAGTAGTTAAGGACTTAAAACGTAACAAACAAACAAGCTCACATTCGCATTCACAATATTAGTTGGAATTAGCATTATCTTACGTCTACGCGAATGTTAAAAATAAACTACTTTAAACCTCAATGAAATGTGGATAAAATAGCTTAAATTTAATATTTGATTTATTCATTTTTAAAACTGCAGCTTGTAATGACTTTTCTAATGTAAGTAAAAACGTCATTTATATAAATATATAGCCAATTAAAATATGTACAAAAGAGAAAATAAAAATAATGTCCTCCAGATTGAATTTCGGTCACGCCAGCCAATCTTAACAGGGACTGGCCATCTGCGCAGGTAAACACAAGTGCACTCTCTGTTCCCTAACCCTCATGATCCGATGGAACGGCAATTCGACGCGACCGAAGAGGGATCGATATATCAAAAGAGAAAATAAGAATGTACATAGATTCACGCCTGTTTCCCAGAGGGATAGGCAGAGACTACGGATTTCCATTTGCTACGATCCTGACACACTTCTCTGGCTTCATTCACTTTCATCACATTCCTCATACACGCCCGTCGGTTCAAGGTGCTCTTAACCTGGCCTTTATCCAGAACGCCTCCGATCTGATCAAGAAACGTTCGCCTAGGTCTTCCTCTTGCGACTGTTCCATTCACACTAGCCCTATAAACTTTCTTAGTCAGTCTTTCCTCGTCCATTCTTTCTACATGCCCAAACCAGCTTAACATACCCTTTTCTATTCTTGTCACTTTAACAAAGTTTTCTAATCTGTTATGAAACAGACAATATTTATTACGAAAAGGATAATATACATGTGTAGAAGGAGATGTGATAAGAATAATAATATAATAATAAAAGCCAGCACTCTCCGAGGGTTCTGAATAGGATTAGAACGTGAGCTAAGGCTTGTAATTGCAGGATCGAGTTTCATAAAGTGCTAAGTTCACTACAGTGTTCTGAGTACAGCCCTAAAGGAATGTCTATAAAAACACAATACTGATTTTTACAATGTACGCCGTGAAACGTGAAATTAGAGGCTTTATGAGCTAAACAGTTATGTTATTTAATTTAATTAACATCGCAAATAACTCAGTTGACTGCCCCGAGCTTGTAGCTAAACTAGAATTATGTACCAATTTAATTGGTTTTAGGCGGCGTTCTATACTTAATGAACCCTTGGCAACGATAAACTATAGGCGTAATGCATAAGTTCAACGAGGGATGAAGGCATTTAATCTATTGCCTATCGAATTGGATATAGACCTATTTTGCACAAGTGCCAGAACAGTAGGTAGGCTCTTGGCCAATTCTTTCTTTGATCGTGGGAAGCGGAACTTAAACTGTGAAACTGTAATTTAATTAAACTGTGTTTGTTATTTCTTATTGCTATTTTTTTCTTTTCTTTTGTATTCTTTTGTTAGATTATTTTGGTTTTTCAGTTTTTTTTTCGTTGTTTTAATATTCATATGTGGAGGCTTGTTATTAGCAACATGTGTAGCCATTAAATGTATACTTTATAGGTTTATATTAGTCTGTAAGCCTTCCTAAGATTAAATCTTCTTCTCTCTTAGCCTTTATTATTCCCAAGTTACTTGAGGTTGGCTTTTCTGGTCTAACCGGATTTGACTGGATATCAGTTTTTACACGGAGCGGCTGCCACCTGACCTCCGCAACCCGAAGGCTAACGATACCCTAAGGCTAGACCAGTGTCAGGATATTAGAGGGTACTCACTTTCCCAATAACGACTGCCATAGATGTTCATGGTAGCCGGGACCGACGGCTTAACGTGCTCTCCGAAGCACGGAGCAGGCGATAATTGTCAATCAATACGCACATCATTTCGAAAAGTCATATAACTTCCGAAAGTCAGAGGTGCGCGACGTGGGTTTGAATCCGAGACCCTCTACAATGCAGTCTGTTGGTCTCCCGTATCCCATGTCCCACAGGAGTGGACCTAGAACTGATCCCTGCAGAACACCGCACGACATGGGCCACCGACAAACCTCGCCTCGAACCTCGAGGAGGACACTCCTGCCTCTCAGATAGTCCGTTATCAGCCGCTCCAGGCAAAAAGGTACTCCGTGATATCGAAGCGCCCCCTAGACACAGCTGTATGGCAGACTATTAATGTCTTAAGACACCGCCACCTGCGACCGCCTCCTCGGCTGCGGCCTTCAGAATCTAACCTACCCTAAATTTACACAACCAAAACCTCAGGCAAACTATATTATAAAAAAGGGCAAACACGGGTTATACTGACGGTACACATATGTCCTTAAACATAATAGGTCAAGTTATGTCAGATAATATGCAAATTTACAATAAATAACCAACTAGGCCACCTGCACAAGTGCTGTCAGTAATCCGGTTACAAGCAGATTTTACTACAGCGCCGATCAGATAACACTGCTCTATCGACCCTAGAGTAGTTAGAAATGGATTCCGTAACATACCGTGATTGGATATAGCCAAGGGGTAAGCAGAGGCGTAGCAAATACAAACCTTACCACCTATTTTCACGTGGCAAGTTTCTTCAAGCAACAACTGACTGGCATACGGCGTCGTAATGGTTTAAGTGATTGCCTCGCCCCTGCTACTGCGAGTGTTATAGTTTGAACTAGGAATGGTGCGAATATTCGCATCCGCATCCGTTATTGCGGAGCTTTCGCATCGATTTGGACATCTGCATCCGCATCCGCATCCGTTTATGCGGATCCAGATATGGCGCAGGTTGCGACAAGAAAGAAAACGGGGGGCCGATGAGAATCAAGAAACACCAGAAAACGTTCAAGCTAAATTTATGCAAAACAGGCCTGAACCTGCAAAGGTGATATTAGATACTTTTTATTAAATAAGATTCACAATTTTCATCAACTGCCGCATCCGCAATTGCGGAGCTGTCGCATTGATTTAGACATCTGCATCTGCATCCGCATTCGCGGATGTGAGTCATTAAATATTCGTATCCGCATCCGCGGATGTCAAAAAAGCTGCAATCGCAACATCCCTGGTTGGAACCATAAGTCGTGGTTCCGAATCTATGTGTGCTTTGTGTCCGTTGTTCGAATGTTTGTAAAACCCAGCGTGACAGAAATAATTGCCCGGTTTAAAAAAAAACAAAATCTATTTCAGAGTACGACAAAGACAGCAAAAGATTACTTCAAAGAACTTCAAAGTCTTACCCAATCACAGTCCATACTACTTAGAATTTTTCAAATAGAAAACCTGTGTAGGTCGCATATTATCGATTAGGTCAAGTGGAATCGAACCTTAAGCTCTTACTCAAACTTATGTCTCTTCAAAACCAACCTAACCGTAAAGTGTAAATATAAACAGTTTTAATAGTTTAAAAGTAATGTTTAAAAATATATTTTATATACAGTTGAAGTAGTTTTTCCCAATATTATATATTTGAATGTGATAGTAAAACATTTTCAGTACCTATTTCTAGAGATCAACTATTCTCACTTAGAATTACAGTACTGCGACTGACATACGTATACACAGATGCATATATTTACGCCTTTTTGCTGAAGAAAAAGGACAACGAAAGACTGATTCAAGGCACGAGATCCCAGGTTCAATTCTCGAGCCAAGCACTGCTTTCGGCAATTTTCTCATATTTTGGCAATTGACTTGCTTCCTTTTGCCTGGGACTTTCTGGCGAAATTTTGCCTGATACGCTCGTTCCGTGTTACGTGGGTCTAAAATCATAGCTGTTGGCCAACAGCTATGATTTATCTGCTTATGGGCCACTCCTATGGGAACACAGGCGTGACACAATAATAATATATAGATGTTTTAAATCACGATGAAGTTTCATATAATATCTCAATCACGTTTTGCTACGACGTAAAAAAATTGCAGGCACAGACAACAAAAATATTTATATGTAATTCTTTTGCAAATTTATAATTGTATATGTCACTGAAAGTCCTTCTAAACGGCTGGGAAGATTTTGATGAAATTAACTGTGGGACTCTAGACGGTTTAGATACAGAATTGCTCCCCGTAGATGGCGCTACGATCGGGCAGCACAACAGTCAGTCGGATCCGTTAGTTATAAATATAAATATAGACATTCTATTGCATGAAGATCTCATAATTTAGACTATGATTGATGTATTTTTCCTCGGCGGTTTGAGTTCGGTGGCCAGTCAGAACCAAGGTGAATGACCGCTGCTGTCGTCATACTGTCTACCCTCCATAACCGTTCCTTTGCACCTGCTGAATATTGTAATTTGTTAAACAGGGAACGATCTCTAACTAGATCGGATACGTAGAGATACAGCAGGTCAAGAATATGATGAGCCAGTTTATCTGGTTATCCCTCAATCGCTGATGCAGTAACAGCTCCAGCAATCCACCCATCAGAATTAGCGAGTTGGCCATAGTGGCTATTGTCACTAGGACCAAATAGGGTAGTTGACTCACATTCTTTTTCGTTCAATTATTAAGTAGTTACATTATCCAAACTCTAATATACAAATAAGTTATGTAATCTACTCAAAAATAAATAAGATACAAGTGTTTAAATTCTGCTAGTAGGGCTCAAATGGCAGAAAAAGGAAGCACGATACCAACTGTGACGAGGGAGATAGCGAGATATCCCCACTTGTTCTTATAACCACATTAAATCTATATATTAAAACTTGAAGCAAAACCTTTAATATTTATTTACTTTATACTTACCAATTACTCTTTCAATGTATTCTTTTAATAAAAAAGTATTTATAATGCCATATTTTCTTTCATGGCTATCTATGTATTTATTTAATGCTTATGTATTATTTATTTCTTTATTCTGAGTGCACTATAGGCGGACTAAACCTCAATAATTTTATTGTGGTGTTCGCTGAAAAACAACGCTGTGTAGAACGCAAGAATGCAAGTGCCACAGCATTATGCTGAGCGCATCACCGTTGTTTTTGTGCCGTCAGGTGGGACGTGCATCTGCACATAAACAACATTTTAATTGTTTTTTAGAATTTTTTCATATTTTTAATTACTGAATTTATTTTTGTTACATTTTAATATTAATTGATGATGCATGTCATGATGGTACAAAAATAAAATCTTTTCATTTCATTTCAAATTATATATAGTATTGCAAAAATAAAATTGTGGAATCCTGATCTGAATTGTCTTACAATACCAACCCATACGTACAAAAACTTTAATTATAATTACTTTTTATGATCGTTCATTTAAATAAATTATGGTCGAATTTTGACCACTGGGCGACCGCTAGTATGAATTATTTCCTTATTTTGAAACCAATTTCAAAACTATTTACACAAAAATATTTATTTTGTTTGCTTTGCTCTTGAGTGTAAAAAATAATGTATTAAATTCAACAAACTGCCCATTAGTTATCAATTAATTGTCATTCGAATGAACATCGTGCAATTTTCGATTTATTCGATTTTCCAACAATCGCACCTCGCTGTTATTTATTTTAGCCTGTGGATCCGTTCGTTGTCATTATTTATCATTCGAATGTGGATCGTGCAATTTTTGAATCATTCGATGTTTTCCAACAATCGCGCCTTGATTGCCGTTACAATGATTGCATCATGTTATTGGTACCGATATTTATTTATCATAACATACAACTTTCGAATACACGATGATTCATAATAACAAGTGACATTTGGACAGTGGATTAACTGTATCGAGCGATCGCTGATGTATAGAGATAGGGTTTCGTATGGACATCAAATTTTGGGGTCAAATAAAATCCGCCTACGGTTGCTATGCCCACTACAGACCTTGAGTATGTACAATATCATTGTAGGTATGGTGTCTATGTGAGTCGTACGATAAGTGCCTTGTTTATCATAGTATAAGAGGTCCCAGGTTTAGTTCTAGGGTAGGATAAAATGTTAGGACATTCTATGAGAGTCTACGTCAAATGGCTATCTATTACATGGTAACTAAAATAATTACCGAAAATTAAATGTAATACATGTCTATCTACCCATTCAGAGACGTGTAAACATGAGTCTTTGGATCACACATACATAATAAATTACTGATGTTACAGCTAGTGCGATTTTAGTGTTTACCAACAGTGTGGCAAGAGTTTCAAATACTATCGCCGATTAAGGTTAAAATGGTTGTTCTTAGTGCATGCCCTGATCTTTGTGTCCGTTTTTCAATGTATATAATGTCTTCAAATTCTTAACCTCTGCAGAATACATAACGGTACAGTGGTCATCTCGTCGTCTCGTAGTAGGTACTGGTTTGATATTACAACGAGACAAAAAAAATTATGCTGTCATAAAATTGTTTGTGCTTCTTTTCCATAATTGTTTTGTTCATTGTTTCAATAATTATTTTGTAACAATTATAATTGTTTAAGCCCCCGTGACACAGTTATTATTTTAGACCAGAAATTACCTTCTCAACGAATAAATCTTAAATCTATAAAAATGAAAAATTATTTTTGCAAAGCGATCATTTTAACCCCGGCGCCATTATTGCAATCATTCTGTAAATATCTAAAAGAATATATAATTAACAATGGTATGACTAACAATGCGTGTCCGTTACGTAGACCTTAAGATTATGGTCCAACACCTGGCCAACTACAAGCGCCGCTGACACACTGACATTTAACTACAATCTGATCACCGTAACAGGAAAATAGATATATTCAAAACATACTGATGGCACAATGAGTTATGCAGGCACTTCGCCAGTGCCTAAACATTACTCATAATTATAAATGTGAAAGTCTGTATTTTCTATGATTTTAAGTTTTAAAAGCCTATTGTGTCTAGCCGCCGGTGTACCGCTGCGACTCAATAGGTACCAAAATTTAATTTACCTATAGGGCTGCTTTGGTATTAAGACGGGTACAGACTTACGAAATGTAACATGCAATGTAACACACAGTGAAAGAATTTGCCGTCCACATTGTCGCAATGTATCATGCAATGTAACAGAATTCCCATAGTGTGGACGCCTTGCGCGCACGAACCGTGCACACTACGCGCACGAACAGAGCATTTCAATTCTTGCGCGCTGCGATCCACCATTTGTCAGTTTTTCCGCCAAACACAAAGGGGCGCGCAGTGTGCACGGAGCGCCAGTGTGGACGGGTTATGTGTGTCTGTACTATGGAACGCACGCGAACAATGGAGGAAGAAGACACAGCAACAGCTACGAGCGCATGTCAGAAACAGATGCGAGTAGGTACATGCTCGGTTCGTGCGCGCGCTGCGTCCACACTTATGAAATGATCCTTTCATGTTACATTGCATGTTACGTTACAGCAGTCTGTACCCGCCTTTAGGATGCAAACTCCGTGTCGCGGGACACTACAAACAATAATTGACACTATATAGATACATTTCGACTCAGAACAATTAGACGTGGATCAAACAAATTATTTTTATAATTTGATATAGTGTGATCAGCTAATGGTCGTTTCTAGTCTGGTTGTTTGTGACCGTTGTTTGTTTTATTACGAATGCCGGTTTTTATCTAAGGAAGCCTTTATCCCGCGACACAGCGTTTATAAATGACCATTTCTAGCTCTTACTTTTTATATCTTTTAATTGGTTAATTGGTCCAAATTTAATTAATTTAAATAGTTTAAATTGTAGTAGAGTTCAATAATAATAGTGTTATAGTTCAAAATTGTGTAATAGAAGTGTTCAAAAATAAACAACGCGACACAATCCGTATAAAGTAGTTTTAATTTCAATGTTTAACTTTCACTTAAGACTGTGCCGAGCGAAATGTGCCAAAACAGGCGGTCACAGTTAAGTTGATAAAATCAACACTTTTTGTTTAATACAAATATAAAATATACATTTACTATAACAATGAATGTGTTTACAATTACTCCGTGTAAAAAACTTAAAACAATTAATGTTTTCGCCTGCAAAATTACGTAAAAATGCACGTAAAATGCAAAAACGTAAGCTCGTGTTACGTGATTTTTAGATTATAACCGTAGAAATCTATCCTATTTTACAGCTTAAACGAAACATAAATAGTTATATTACAATTTGTCCGTCCCAAATATTTAAGTTATTGGTTGACAATAAAGATACATATTTATCAATAAAGCACTTAAAATCCTTCATACAATTTTACTATGGCGGCCGCGCGCTGATTTGAGTATCGAGCTCTGTCATTCAGTCCAACCGCGTCTTACGCTCGGCGCAGTCTTAAACGTAAGATAATATTTGGCGGTATTTTTGCCGCGTATCGCCGTAACAAAACACGGTATCTTTCCAGCCTTCATTTTTTCAAGTACTATTTCGAAATATGTCCTATCTTTTTACGATAAGCTCGTAGTCCAAGTTTTTCATTTAACCCTTTTTTGATTGTAGTTCTGCTTAGCCCCATCTCAAGAGCTAAGATTTTTTGTTTACGCACGAGATTTCGTTGGATTCGTGCCTTCACTGATTTGATGACCGCTGGTGTCCCAACTTTATCCCAATTGATTGACAATTATCGCCTGCTCCGTGCCTCAGAGAGCACGTTAAGCTGTTGGTCCCGGCTGCCATGAACATCTATGGTAGTCGTTATTGGAAAAGTCAGTACCCTCTAATATCCTGACACTGGTCTAGCCTTAGGGTGGCGTTAGCCTTCGGGTGGCGGAGGTCAGGTGGCAGCCGCTCCGTGTAAAAACTGATATCCAGTCAAATCCGATTAGACCAGAAAAGCCGACCCCAAGTGACTTGGGAATAATAAAAGGCTAAGAGAGAAGGTGTCCCAACTGTGCGAGGTAGGCCGCTCCTCTTACGATCTTCCAAGTTTGAATCTCCAGTGTATTGTTTGATAATAGTGCGATAAACAAACCGTGGAATAATTTTTAATTTTTGCAGAGTATTAAAATCTCTTTTGTCGCGTAACCAAAGCGGTGCAACGCGATAGCCTCGACTCTATTTTCCTTCTTCGACCACTCCATATTTGAAAATGAATAAAAATAAATTTCTTTTTTATTTTCGGCAAGCGCTAACGTTCTATTTTAAAAATTAGTCGAGGTTTATCTGGCCTGTATTCGAAAATTAAAATAATAAGGTTTTAACAGAACTTATGACCCGACTAAGTATAATAGGTAATATTGCACTATCATGCCTTTATTGTTGTATGCTGAGCTCATCCACGATACACGAGTGAAATCTCTCACTAACTCTGAAACTACTGAACCAATTTTAATAATTCTTTTCAGAATTAACATAGGCTATATAACGTCACGCCACGATTTACGGGCGAGCAGCAGTTATCATAAACGTGGGTTAACCGCGGGAAACAGCTATGTAATGTTCTATAAAGTTTGAAGGTTCAATCTCTGATCCTACTAGTCCGATTTGAAAGTTCTTTTTATATTTACTTACTTACTTGCTAAGTTTTATCACAATAGGTTTAGTAGTTATTACGTGAAAGAGTAACAAACATCCAGTCATCCATCCTCACAAACTTTCACGTCTACTTATATATAATATCTATATAAAAATAACAATCAACAGCTACATGTATGACGGAGCATCACTTAAGAACGACTCGGTTCTTTGTCGGCCGATTTGTTTTTTTTTTGTTGTGTTTGTAATTGTCAGAACAAGGTTTGTATGAACGATAATTTACGAAAATCCGTGTCGAAAATGTTAATGGTATTTTTATATGGAAAAAAAATTATAGACATTTTGATATTGAATTTAATTATGTGAAATCTATTTTTGTATAGATTGACAGGACATCGATTGTCGGGTCAGCTAGTTTATAATATAAGTAATAATAATAATAATAATATTCTATCACATACACACAACACCATCTAGCCCAAACTAAGCAGAGCTTGTACTATGGGTACTAGACAATGGATAAACATACATATATACTTTTTTTTTTGTAAGTACTTAAATATTATACATAGAAACATCCAGACCAAGACAAACATCCATGTTCATGCACACAAATGTTTGACTTGTGCGGGAATCGAACCCGCGACCTCAGGCGTGGCAGTCGGTTACACTAACCACTACACCATCAAGGCCGACAAAGTAGGATTTGGTATTCTATATTCTATTTGATATTCTAGGACTGCACCAAGGACTCGTTGAACATATTTTTATAGGCAGTATAACTACAAAGAACAGGTAAGGCGTGACAGTCGATGTGTAAGACACTTTCTCGTTACAAATAACGATGATTCACTACGAGTGACATTTTATCTGACTCCTCAACTAACTGTACTGAGACCGGATTATTATGTGCATACAATAACAGCAGAAGTGCACAACATTTTTGACCGTAAATAGTTTGGTTGGCATAGAGTTAATTTGTCGAGATCCCAGGTTCCTTCCTGCTTCATGTTGGAATGTAACTTCTTTATACGGATTTTATCACGTTATTTATTTTAAAAGCACTATTATTACATAATTTTGCAAGTACCAACCTACAATGCGAATGCTCCATCTCTACATATAAAACAAAGTCTCCCGACACGACTGTCTGTCTGTTCGAGATAAACTCATAAATTATTAAACGGATTTTCATGCGGTTTTCACTTTTCACCAATAGAAGAAAGAAAGAAAGAAGAAATAAAACATATGTTTATTTCAAAAAAACACGAAAGCTTTCACATTCTGTATTTTACATAAATATGGTAAATATGTACATTTTTTCAAATGTGGCACCAATACGTATCAATAATCTGTGGTGCCACCCGCTTACGCTAAGAGATTGCCAAAAGATATAGATAAACGATGTTTATCTATGTATACCTTCATGGAGATTGCACGTCACGCGCGATCGATATCGAAATCGAATATCGATTGAATATATTATTGTAAGTCTCGCCGTGACCATGGCTGCTGAAAAGCAACCGAAACGTCGGGGAAAGTGTAAAAATAAATTAAATCTAAATAGTTTAATAATAATTTAATTAGCTTAAAAATTAGTAAAGTTTAATAGTAGTAGTAGTGTAACAATTTTCAAAATTTTGTAATAAAGTGTCAAATAAACAACGCGATAAAATCCGTATATAGCAGTTTAATTTCAATGAATAATATTCGCGTAAATAGAAGACAATATTATGTAATATATATACATATATATATATACCTATCTTTTCAGTTATTCTATTACTTTTTGTACTATACCTATTAATAATTGATTTCAGATTCCCCATCTCAAGTGCATTCTACACCCCAACCATCATATTTTGCATGTATATCAAACTTAGATAATAACAATAATTGTATGGAGGGACAGCCTTAGGCAAAGTAGCAGAACCACTGGGATGATCTACGAGGGGCGTTCAATGTATTCTCGGTATCGGGATGATATACTAATGATGAGAGTAATTAAATTATCTCATTAGTTAAATACACTCTTTGAGGGTATTAATATAAAATTTTATTTAATTGTCATCATTAGTATGCAAGATATCATTACTAAAAGGCGACGATGACCGATGCGATAATGTTGAAAAAAATCTAGCATCGCGCTGTGATAAAATTCCTTACAAAACAAGGAAAGACTCAAAAGGTTATTCACGAGGAACTGGTAACTGTTTACGAAGATTCTGCTCCTTCATTATCTACTATTCAAAAGTGCTCGAGTGATTTTAGACGGGGTAGAGAGAGTATAGAAGACGACCCAGAGTGTTTTGGGATTCTAAGTGATTTTTACTGATTGAGTATACAAAAAAGCGTCAAAGTATTACCGCCGCATCTTACGCCAACACCCTATGTAATTTAAAGGAGGCAGTAAAAGAAAAAAGACTTGGAAAATTGACCGCAGGTGTCTTGCTTCTTCACGGCAACGCGCCGGTTCACACAGGGCGCGTTGCTAAGGCTAATGTGCGGGAATGCGGATTTGGAGAAATCAATCATCCACCCTGCAGCCCAGACCTGGTCCCTAGTGATTACTTTTTGTTCACAAACCTTAAGAAAGATGTTCGAGATAAACGTTTTTCCGACGATGAAGAGTTAAAGGCGGCAATTAATGAACATTTTTCAGACAAGGAAGAAAAATATTTTTAGGCTGTATTGAAAAGTTACTTTCCCGCTCTAATAGGTGCATTAAGGTGATGGTAGATTACATTAATAAATTTATTTTTTTCAGAATTTTCCATTTATTCTTTCATGCCTATACCGAGAATACATTGAACTCCCCTCGTACCAGGCAGAGGGGCCATAGCCTTTAAGGTTCTGATGCCTGTGTTTGTTGCTTTTGAATTAATATTAAAAAAGGTTTGTATTTTGATTTAAAACTATATTTGGTTTTCAGGTTGGTAGCAGCGATAGCTCAGTGGGGAGACCAACAGACTGCAATGCAGAGGGTCTCGGGTTCGAACCCACGTCGCGCACCTCTGACTTTCGGAAGTTATATGACTTTTCGAAATTATGTGCGTATTGATTGACAATTATAGCCTGCTCCGTGCCTCGGCGAGCACGTTAAGCCGTTGGTCCCGGCTGCCATGAACATATATGGCAGTCGTTATTGGGAAAGTCAGTACCCTCTAATATCCTGACACTGGTCTAGCCTTAGGGTATCGTTAGCCTTCGGGTTGCGGAGGTCAGATGGCATCCGCTCCGTGTAAAAACTGATATCCAGTCAAATCCGGTTAGACTAGAAAAGCCGACCCCAAGTGTCTTGGGAATAATAAAGGCTAAGAGAGAAGAATGTTTGGTTTTCAGGTCCCTTATCGGCGGTGGCAAATCATTCCAGCACTTTGTCGCTGAGTACTTAAAGGAGCCCCGAAATGCTGTAGTTCTATGTTTTGGTATGGACATGCACTGTTTGAGGTTCTAATGGAATATGAACAATGATCACGCCTCCAGTCCATTTTCTCATATAGGTATATGTAGGTTTATGGCTTTTCATTAAACCAAAAAGTAAGCTGGCTAGATGTAATTTTCTCCTGGCTTCCATTTTCAAAATATTGTTCTCATTTATGTATGGTGTTACATGATCTCTCTTTGGTCTTTCTCCAATAGACAGAGTGATTCATGAGGAAGGTGTATAATTTGTTAAGTTATGTACGGGTACGGGTTTGTTTTACACGGGTAGTCCGAGCAAAGCCGGGGCAGATCACTAGTTACTACTCTTTAAATAATTGCTGTATTTTGGATAATTTTTGCCGACGTTTCAGTTGCTTTTCAGCAGCCACGGTCACGGGAAGACTAGATCGTGGCGGTAAGTCCCGTTTTTGAGGAGTGGCTGGAGAGGCGGTATGGCTCCCTCGCCTGCCGGCTGACACAGGTAATAATTGGCAACGGTTGCTATGGTCAGTTCCTGTGCCGCATAGGCCGGTAAGAGATGCCCAGTTGTCACCACCGCGGTGACTGACGCGATGTTGTTGAGCACACATCGCTGCACACTTTGGTTGATTGCTCTGCCTAGGCATCGCAGCGCCGTTGATGAAGTTGATCGCGGTGGTCGGTATGGTTGCCCTCTCGCTCCCGGCCGTGGTTCAGTCTATGGTCCGGAGCGAGAGGTCGTGGAACGCCGTCACCTTCTTCTGTGAGGAAGTAATTTCCATCAAGGAAGCGGCGAAGCGGGAGAAGGAGCGATTGAATCCTCTCCCCAACCTCAGAATCGGGCGCCGGAGGGCGCGGGATGAGCTCCAGCTACTATGAGGTTTTGGGTTGGGGGTGATGGGTGATGTGCTTACTGGGCCAGGGATCGAAACCTCATGCGCAGCAGTCGTATTTACTATAACTTTACCAAGCACAGGTCCGGCCGCACGTGGAGTACTGCTCACATCTCTGGGCAGGGGCACCAAATACCAGCTCGACCCACTTGACTCCCTACAAAGACGGGCAGTTCGAATCGTCGATGATCCCAATCTCACGGATAAATTGGAGTCGTTGGAGCAACGGAGAGACTTTAGGTCTCTCTACATGTTCTACCGACTCTTTCACGGGGAGTGCTCTGAAGAACTGTTTGATTTGGTACCAGTGGCCCCTTTTTATCACCGTACCACTCGACAACGAAGCAGGGTTCATCCATATCACCTGGAAGCGTTCAAATCTTGGACGGTACGCTTTCAGCGATAATTTTCCCTACGTACGAGCAAGCTCTGGAATGAACTGCCTGCTTCGGTGTTTCTCGAGCGCTATGATATGTTCTTCTTCAAACGAGGTTTAAAGAGAGTTCTTCTTTCACGGTAGGCAACGGCTTTGCTTTGTCCTGACATTGCTGAAGTCCATGAACAGCGGTTTCCACTTTCCATCAGGTGGGGCACTTGCTGATCTGCTACCAAGGGCAAAAAAAAAACTTCTGTGCCACCTAGCCAGTAAGAAATTAGCTACCAAGGCAGCCTAGAAACATATTACCTAATATAATAGCTACTACTTACTTTGTAACTAACATGAGACACATCAGTAGGATAATACTGCTAACTACTAATAGACGACTGCACACATGGCTTAGTGGTGTACATGGTCACCTCACCATTACCACTGCCCGAGTGTATTAGGTTCAATGCCCGCACAAACAAATAATTGTTTTTTTTATACTACTAAGGTGGACCTACCTATGAACGCCTGCAACACCAGAGGCATCACTTGCGTATTGCCAACCTTTTAGGAAATGAAATGGGAAGGAGAAGGAGCCGGAAGGGGGAAAGAGAGTCATTGGGCCTCCGGCACTCTCACTCACTGAACGAAACACAACAGTAGGAATACTGCTATTTCACGTCGATATTCTGTGAGAGGGTAGTCCTTCCCCGGTCGAGTCGGCCCATTCATGCTGAAATCAGCGAGGCTCTACTACACTAAAATTTGTGTGAGCTACAAGTAGTTGTTCCGAAATATTTATTTGTTACTTGCTTTATCGGTGAAGGAATACATTGTGAGGCAACCTGCATGTCTTAGAGTTCTCCATAATGTCCTCGAAGATATCTGAAGTTTTTTTAAGGAAATGCATTGACGCATACCCCTCCGCGGGGGCGGGCGAAGGAGTTATGTCGGACTCACCGGGGTAAAAGAAAGATGTTGAAAAGATAATGGACCTCTCGGTAAACCGACTAAACCTACCACGGTGTTCCTCGACAAAACCGCTATCGACGGGGCCGCGCGAATCATTTGCACATACGGTCGCGACACCGCCGAGGTTTCGGCATTACACGGCAAGACCTACCCTATGGTCACTTCTCACTTAATACCTACTGTCCCCCTCCCCCCTCCCTAGAGGGGACACGGACTCGACACAGAGGCGCGCGTGGGAACACGCACGCCGCCTATCGGACCAGGTGCTGAACGGGTGGTGTGCAGGCCAACGAAGCCCAGCATCTCCAGGTCAAACCTCAGGGTGGCTGGAGGTCGTCTCGCGAAGATATCTGAAGTCTGCCAACCCGCACTAGGCCAGCCTGGTGGAGTATGACCTGTGCTCAGCAGTGGGCGAGTTTAATACATGGCTGAAATTGTTATATTACTATACTTATAGCAGTCATAGTATTTTTATGTGTGTTACTGATAAAATTCAATATACCTGAGAATACGGGTAGTACTAGCATAATCCGAGCTGCAAAGGTCAAATGAATTAAGTTCAAGTTAATACCTATTAGTAATTAACCAAATCGGGTTTAAGAGTTACTTAACTAATCAGTCAACCTGCTGTAGTTTATATTAAATCAATCAGTTAACCCTTTACACCTAAATAATTAATCAATTAGACAGCGTATCAGACCGCAACTGCTTTGTAATGTAGTGTATAACTGCTCCCTTATAAAATATGTATGCTCTGTAAAACTAAGTTTCAAGTTATTGTCGATGTTGCTTTATGCCTCAACCTACTATATGTTTTATATAGTAGGTTGGTCTCCCCTCTGAGCAGCGATAGCTCAGTGGGGAGACCAACAGACTGCGATGCAGAGGGTCTCGGGTTCGAACTCACGTCGCGCACCTCTGAGTTTCGGAATTTACATGACTTTTCGAAATTATGTGCATATTGATTGACAATTATCGCCTGCTCTATGCCTCAGAGAGCACGTTAAGCCGTCGGTCCCGGCTGCCATGAACATCTATGGCAGTCGTTATTGAGAGAGTGTCGACACAAAAGATCCCACTGGGTCGAAGTGTCGCCGGTCTGCACTGACCGGCCCTCACATAAGATACATATGTTTTATAAATTTATATTATATGATTACACTTTAAACATGGGACACGAGCACTAGTCTTTTATTTCTACATTTGAATCTTCACCCATCTCAACTTTTCCACTGAATTGCAAGTCTAATCCAGGGCAGTCTATTTTGACATCCACAAATAGGTCTTGCAGCGCTTTTTCCCCACTTTTCTTCATGAAAGTTAAGGCAATCACGAATTTCTTTCTTCTACCATTATTTTATCTAGAAAATAAAAGCTTCCCACTAAATTAATTCCTATACCGCGAGTGATTTAATAAAAATGTAAACAGCGACAACAGAAAGATATCAAACCTTTAACTACTTAACTACTAACCTACTTGGACCACTCTGCCACCTGAAAAATCTTAATATTATATTTGCCAATGTGATTTTGTTTGTTTGTTACGATTCAACGCCTTAATTACTCAACCGATTATCATGAGATTTTGCATACATCTTGTCAGGGGTACAGAATAGGACATAGAGTAAATTTCATCCAGAAAAAAAGTGCTGTCTTCTATAGCAAAATCTAGTCTATTAATAATTTAAAAAGCTCGTATCTATCATGGCTAAACATAAAAATATGCAAATGTTCACTGATTCAATAGCTTGCAATAGTATAATACTCACGTAACTACAGATAATAAAATGTAACTTTTTAATTACGCATACTATACATACGACCTACTTGTAAGTTGTAACCTTTACCTTGTTGTCACTTTTTCTGTGAATGCCTTTATTGTGAACTAGTTTACAGTAATAACCCTAAGATACTCGCCGTCGTAAAATTTACGACGCCAGCAAATATTTTGAGGTGAAGTAAATGCAGTGTGTAAGGCATACTTTTTTTTACTTTCATGAGTAACACCTAGAGATTTACGTCAATCATAAAAATAAGAATAATTAATACAACTCAACAAACTCAAAACTGAGCAAAATGCTGAAATTTGCTTTTCTATGCATATAGCAGTGATAGCGATAGAAACCGTTGGACTGCCACGCAGAGGTCTCGAGTTCGATCCCATCATCTGACTTTTCGAAGTTGTGTGCGTATTGAACAGTTAATTATTGCTTGCTTTAATGGTGACGGAAAACATCGCGAGGAAACCTGCATGTCTAAGAGTTCTTAATATTGTTCTCAAAAATATGTGAAGTCTACCAACCCGTACTGGGCCAGCGTGGTGGACTATAGCCTAACCCTTCTCTCACTGAGAAGAGGCCCGTGCCCAGCAGTGGGACAGTTTAATACAGGGCTGATATTATTGTTATGTATAAACCTCTAATCATACGATATGCACTAAATTTAATATCTTATGTTAGTAAAGGAATACAGATATTAATCTAATTGTTTAGGTGATTGGCTTGGTTGAACTGTGATTAAATTTTTAAATATTATTTCCATTTATATTCTTTTTCGATTATGTATCTCTTTAAACCCACATAAATTCGAATACCACAATTCCCTCACTAAGAATAAATCCTACGCCGCGGGCGACTTTAGAATCATTCAAATAATGGACACAAAACCACTCATGATTGGACAACTATTTGTGGAGTACACACATTTAATTGTGGTCTAAGTAAATATTTCTGCATTATTAAGAGGTCGTAAAATTTACGATATAAAAATTGCATAAACGTTACAGTTTAGTAATATAGTGTTAATGGTTATTTGATATCATGTGACCTCACCCAGTGCCCGTATGAATGAAGTCAGCTAAGGACATCAATCAGCATGCAGGCCGACTTTAACAGTTGTAGAAATTAAGATTAGTGTATTACTATGTTTACTTTATTAATTATAGTTATACTAGCAATGGGTGATTATCTATTATTTAAATTAGCGCATGAAAGCATGTGCTTAGGGACTGAACTGAGACTCAACTCCATACAGAGATTGAGTCTCAGTCCAGTCACTACCATGCACGATAAACGCAGTTTCATCAGCGTTAGTGATGATGTTACAGTTAGGTAGCGACTTGGTACATAAACCGTTAATATACAGTAAGAATAGAGCTGGTCCAAGAACGCTACCCTGCGGCACACCAAAAATAAGTGACTGCTGGGCACTTGTAAAGTTGTCTACTCTAACGCATTGGGTTCTATTTGAGAGGTAATAACGAAATAGTTCGATTATAACACCGCAAATACCGATCGACTCCATTTTAGAGCAGAGGAGGGAGTATGTTCTGCAACTGCTGAATGTCTAGTCTACCGTTTTCTCTTAGGATATTCAGGATGACAAGTAAGAAAAAATCTCCATGTATGTATAGTAACTTGGCCAACTGTTCAATACCTCTGTCGAATGAATCACACATTCTTTCCGTGACAATTGCAATACAATCTCCCATGTGTGTTATTGTTGTATGCAATTCAGTTAAACGTATAAATAGCTATACCAATATGTATATAAATTTTAAGTGCCTCTCAGACTTTGAACAGATATCCGGGGATTGCAGAAATTCCTGACATAGTTCCTGAAGTAATCAGCTTAACCGTATAAAGACAAAAATGTTGGTTTTAAGTGGTTCGACACCCATATGGGATAAATCGGGATCTGCAATTAATTGTTCCGTATCTGAGAATTCTTAGTATCCGGTGTTTAAATGCTTGTTAAACTGTACTTTTTTTTTTTTTACCTGGTGAATGTATGACTCATACCCCTCCGCGGGGGCGGGCGGAGGGGTTATGTCGGACTCGCCGGGGTAAAAGAGAGATGTTGAAAAAATAAAGGACCTCCCGGAATACCGACTAAACCTACCACGGTGTTCCTCGACAAAAACCACTATCGACGGGCCGCGCGAAACACGTGCGCATGCGGTCGCGACCCCGCCGAGGTTTCGGCCCGCCGTATGAAACGGCAGGCCACTACCCGATAAGACCTACCCTATAGGCACTTCTCAGAAATAATCCCTACAAAAAAAACAAAAATCCCTAAAAACAGTAGGGATTATTTCTAGGGGAGACGGACTCGACACAGAGGCGCGCGTGAGAACACGCACACCTGGTGCTGAACGGATGGCAGGCAGGCCCACAAAGCCCGTCACCCCTAGGTCAATTGTTAAACTGTACTTGCATTTTTATAGTATAACTAGCTAACCCACGCAACTTCGTCTGCTTCACATAAGAGAATTTTCCCCGTATTTGCAACATTTTCCATTGATGCTCCGCTCCTATTTGTCATAGCGTGATGTTATATCGCCTATAGCCTTCCTCGATAAATGGGTTATCCAACACTAAAATAATTTTTGAATTCGAACCAGTAGTTTCTGAGATTGGCACGTTCAACCAACAAACAAATAAACAAAAACTCTTTAGCTTTATAATATTAGTATAGAATATAGATTCACCCATATATGTATATATATATTTATATAAAAACCCGTATATATAGAAAGCAGCGATAGCTCAGTGGGGAGACCAACAGACTGCAATGATTTTCGGAAGTTATATGACTTTTCGAAATGATGTGCGTATTGATTGACAATTATCGCCTGCTCCGTGGCTCGGAGAGCACGTTAAGCCATCGCGTCGGTCTCGGCTGCCATAAACATCTATGGCAGTCGTTATTGGGAGAGTGTCGACACAAAGGATCCCACTGGGTCGAAGTGTCGCCGGTCTGCACTGACTGGCCTCACATAAGATACATACATACTACATAAGATACATACATACATGATAACTTGGGTCCTTGTACCATTAGTTACACTTATTATCTATTCACAGGGCTTTAAACAGACCTCCACTAATTTGTATACTGCTTTGGTATCCTTTGAGTCTGGTTGAGACAACACATTCTTGCGATCACCTACATTATTAACAATATTAATATTATTAAAAATATCGCGTCTTAAAATTTCGTTGCGGACACATTCCAACAAAATGGGATGCACGTCTTCGATTAAGCCACACTCTGCACAATTTGGTGACGACATCTTTTTCATTAAGAAGGCGAACTTGTTAAGTGGAATTTACACAATTTCTAATAGACACTTTAATTTGACGGTCACCCATCTAATATCAGGTTTAAAAATCATATACATATACATAGACTCACGGCTACAACCGTCTACTAGGCACATTGCCACAATCCATACCGCTAATGTAGACTTCTTAAAAAACCCGACGCTGGCATCGAACCTGGTATCTATTGTTCGGTCCCTCTCTTATGCTACAAGACTAAAGAGCCAATTTTTAAACAGCCGGGTGTAAGTAGGCATATTTTCAGACTACGAAGTGAATTTTTTTAATCGGGCTATCCGGTATTCTTTGCCCGATCTAGCATCGAACCTAAGTCTTCACGATCGGCAAAAAAGCAGTTATTAGGCATCGCTCTTCCTAAATCTGTAGCGATGCATGTAAAAAGTTTCCTCATACATTACAATGAATTCATCAAAAGTTAACGACCCGACTCCTACGCACGAGACACAATGCTTCAATACCATTGTCTACCCTATGGCACAGTGACCGAGATTAACGGTCGTCGGTTCGATTCCCAAACAATGCGTTAATCGATCTTAGAGAAAGTTTATGTTCATTCATCTCAGAAATTGCTCAACCGATTTTGATGGTTTGTATTGTATGAGTCATTTGTTTTTTCGCTTTCTGAGTTCGATATACCTTTAATTGGATGAAAGGTTTACATTGAGAAAGTTGTCGTCGTCATTGCCACATACAAGCAATTAATCGTGGTTTCGCTCGCATTGTAAACAAAATTATATAACAAAAGGAAGTCTAGAATGTATGACGATTGCATGTATGGCACAATGGCTTAAGTAGTCATGTTGACACTATACATTGTCGCAGGGTTGATTCCTTAACGAGACAAAAAAATATGCAATCAACAATAACAGTTCCGCCTACTGATCTCTATATTTTGTAAAATTAAAATACTTGTCTAGAAACCATTCCAATTAGATATATCCTAACTAATATTATAAATGCGAATGTAGTGGTTGTTTGTTTGTTACGCTTTCACGCCTTAACTACTCGACCAATGATCATGAATTTACGCATAAACGTTTTCAGGGATACGGCAAAGAACATAGCGATACAAGGTGTGGCGGGCGGAGCGGAAACCAACACATGACAAAGGTAAATAAATTTGAAAGCCTGACAAAAGCCGGACAGGCTAAACATCGTCTAATTAGGCCGCACACGCAACCAAAAAACCTGACTGTGTCCAGTTTTATCCAGACGCCTGGCAACGATACCTCTGGATTATCCAGTGAAACCATTGATGTTCATAATATTTTCAGGCACGGAATGTCGGCTGAACATCTTAACTGTCAAGGGTTCACTCGAAAGTCAAAGTTTGACAACTATATGAACACACGAGTGTTTAATCGATTAATTGCGAACATTTAACAAATTTTAGTGTTGTCACTTTTAACTATGTAGTGAAAGTTATTTCGCTGGTAAGAATACCAAAGTATTTCTGCTTTCAGATTGCCTGGCTGTTACGTGCACTTGCTCAAAAATCTTACAATTACCAATCTTAATTATAATACATAATCGATTGCAATAATAATGGTATATCAATTAAAAGTAATAATAATAATAATAATAATATTCTACCACATACACACAACACCATCTAGCCCAAACTAAGCAGAGCTTGTACTATGGGTACTAGACAATGGATTAACATACATATCGCACCCTTAATAAAACAGAGACTTATCTCAGTATATTGTATTAAACAAATTTGAACTCTATTGCAAAGATTTAACACAAATATAATATTAGAATTTAACATTTACAATTACAGTTCAAATTGCCTTACTTTCAAATTTTGAGTTAAGTCGCTATTTTATTAAGAGTGCGATATATACTTTTTTTTTTGTAAATACATATATATTATACATAGAAACACCCAGACCAAGACAAACATCCATGTTCATGCACACAAATGTTTGACTTGTGCGGGAATCGAACCCGCGACCTCAGGCGTGGCAGTCGGTTACACTAACCACTACGCCGTAGAGGCCGAAGTGGTAATGTAACGTAAAGTGCTAAGGTTATCTTTAAAAATATTCACTACATATAAAATAATGACTTCACGAATGGCTGAGTGGCTTAAGTGTTCGACTTGCTACTACTATTGCTCTCGAGTGTTGTTGGATCGATCACCGTACGGCACAAAAAATGGTGTTATCCACAAATACGTGGGACACTCAGAAAGTACTGCAAAATTAAAAAAAAGTGTTCTATATCTAAATATTTTTTTATAAAATCTTTTCAACGTACTCTCCATCAGCCTTTATACAAAGTTTCATGCGTCTGAACCAGTTTTTAAAACATTTTTTCAGTCCGCCGCAGACACCTCGTTTACAGCCTGCTCGAACGCTGACCACGCATTTGCCATCGACGAAAATTGCATCACTGAGCAGATTTTTTTATTTTCGAGTATAAAAGAAATCTCACGTTGCTAGGTCGGGGTTGTAAGGAGGGTGACCCAGGAGTTTGACCGGCAGCAGTGCTGTTCAGGAACTACCTCATTTTGAGCGCGATGTGCGCGGGCGCGTGGTCGTGGTGGAGTAGTTGCCCGCGAAGCCCTGTGTTTGGTTGCTTGTTGTTCTCAACAGAGAAAACTTCTGCCAAGCATTTGGTAGTATACCATTCGGCGTTGATGCTTATTTGGTTCCGTAAAGGAATTGACACCAAGTAGCCAGTCGACTTAAAAATGCTCTCGATCAAAATCTTCTCCCGCTTCTCGATCGTTTCACTTTGGTAGGCGTTTATTGGTTTTGAAACACCCAAACCGTCGACTGCCGCTTCGTTTCTAGATCGTATTGATAAAACCAGGACTCATCACCTGTAATGATGTCGTAAACACGCCGAGACGAGCCTGCTTCAAATTTGTTTATCATATCACGGCACCATTCCGCCCGAGCCTGCTTCTGAGCATCAGTGAGGTGGTGCGACACCCAGGGTGACATCATCCTCCTCACGCGAAGATGCTCGTGTAGAATCTCGTGAAGGCTTCCTGGTCGAATCTGCAGTATGTGCTGAATCTCCTGATACGTAACTCGCCTATTGTGTAGGATTAAATTTTTCACTGCTAGCACGTTTTCTTCCGTAACGGTCGTCAAAGGGCGACCACTTCTTTCTTCATCCCCAAAGTTAGTCGTACGCGCTTGACTTCGTACCAACGATACACGATTGTCTTGGAAGGGCCTTCAACCATGAATGCCATTCGAAGTCTATCGTACGATTAGTCCGGTTTCAGGCAACACTTGAAATCGTTAAAAATCATAGTGTGAATATGTTCCCGGCGCAGATCCCATTTTTCAATCAGACCCGATAATTTAAATTAGCTCGCAAAAATTTAGAGGGAATTTTTGCAATTGGAACACACCTATTTTTATAATATTGTCTTCTGTTTACGCGAATATTATTCATTGAAATTAAACTACTATATACGGATTTTATCGCGTTGTTTATTTGACACTATATTGCATAATTTTGAAAATTTGTTACACTACTATTACTATTAAACTTTACTAATTTTTAAGCTAATTATATTGGGGAGTCTCCCCGTGACCATGGCTGCTGAAAAGCAACCGAAACGTCGGGGAAAGTGTAAAATTAAATCAAATCTAAATAGTTTTAATAACAATATAATTAGCTTAAAATTAGTAAAGTTTTAGCATAATACTTACTAAAGATGTATTTAAAAATAAACACTTAAAAGTAATAATAAGTAAACTAAATAAATTCTATCTAAAATTATAAATACGAATGTGAGTTCGTTTGTTACGCTTTCACACCGTAACTACTCAACCGATCATCATGAAATTTTGCATACACGTTGGCAAAGCTACAGAAAAATCATAGGGTGCCACCATGGCGTCATCTAGAAAAAAAAATTTGTTACTAACCTAACCCCACATTTACGCAAGCGAATCCGCGGACAAAATCTGGTTAAGCATAAATAACAGTAACATTTCACTGTAATGTAAATATCACGAATGATTAATGATTTTGTGGCACACCACGTAACGGTATTGGATCATCGTTTTTAGGGTCCCGTAGGCGACGGGTTCCAACAGGACCCTATTACGATATATCAGGGCTATGTTCGGTCAAGTCACCGACTCTTGTAAATCATATTTTGAGAAATATAGAATTTTAACATTGCCATGCCTATTTATCACGTCCCATTGGTAGAATAAAGTTTCATCTGCAAAACATCAAGTTTTCAGTAGTGCGTTTAGAAGGTTTGCGCGCCGAGTTTTCTTTATAACTAGCTAATTAATCGCACTAGAAATTTAATTTTTTTAAGGTATGATTGGAGGATAATACTGTTTTATTTATTATAATTTTTTATTTAAAAAACTATATCAGAATGTAAATTTTGTGTTTTATGTGTATATGGAACGTTACAAGACCAATGGGAGATTCTCGATAGATGTTTCATGTTAATATGGCACATTGTTTGACGAAAATAACGACGCTACATCTGCACATGAAACGATATTCTATGGAATGTCAGGATCACTGTTATGTTTTATCAGACATATGAGAAAAAAAAACATAATAATTACGTAAATCTTCAATTTTATTATACTATTAAACGTTACTGGGACGTATAATACTTAGTTATATATAATACTATGTTGGTTTTTAGTCTTAGTAAATAAGAGTCTAAATATATTAAAATAAAGCAATCATAATCATATCATAATCAATACAACTAAAAATAACATAAAATCTTTCTTATTGATATTAATACGCGTATGTAATTTAACTCATACAAAATATTACTTATTGAAATTAACAAAAATATTTAAAACTATAATTGCGGTACATGTTATGTAGGTATGTTAACAATTTAAAAATCAAATCCTATCATAATATGAAATCATAATTATAGGAATCTACTTAATTATAATGTTAATCACAGCCGATAATAATCAGTCTACACAAAAAAAACTTAATCTAACTACGCATCAGATTCATATGATGTATCATTGTCATTAAGTGTACTGTTTTCGTTAATTAAATAAGGTGAAGAAATAAAAAAATTATTATACTGGGGAATGATTTCTGAATCACATAACCTAATAATATCTTTGTACATATCAATATTTAAAGCAATGGGCACGTTATATGCTATGACAATTTCAGGGGTTTCTTGAGATAGTCTTGTCGTGGATTTTATAATTAAGGTTTCATATTTTGCTGACAGATTGTACTTATAATTCAATTTTTATGGATCGTCCCTATAAACAAACACCTCTTTAATGCGATTCCATGCTATTTTTTTGCCTCGACTGTTTTTGTTTCAAGCACTGTTTTTAATGTGACCCTTAAAGTCATAAAAATCGTTTTACTTTTTACGACTTTAGGGACTTTTACGACTTTAACACTTTTTACCTTTTAACTTCGTACGGACTACCATTAGTTTTAGACCATATTACAAGTAACCTCCACTCTTCTGGAGTATATATAGTTATATTTGATGAGGCATTTTCAATTACTGAATGGACACTGTCGCCTTCGTTTTGAGTATGGCCTTTACCAAAAACGAATTACTGATATTAACTTTATATTTCCGCGCAGCGTACATATAAAAATAGAAATTGATTTGATTTATATTTTGCCCGGCACAATTATCCGACTAACGCCTGAATTCGCAGACCCCATTCTTAGAATTGTAATCAACAAAATCAAAAAAACAACTGCTGACTTCAATTGCACAACTTTTCGCAACGGTCTCATCCCACATATAACATAATGCTTGTTTGGATGCCACATCATATATGGTGAAATTTAGGCAGGATTACTTCCTTTTATAATAAAAATTGCTCACTTGCCCATGGGGCAAGACAACAAGCAATACCTTCTGAATATAAAAGACAGCGCAAATTATTTTCCCATTAAACTCCATCGCTTCCTTTTTGTCTTCGTTCTTTTTCTTACGGGCAACAGTTTTAGTTGATTGATGTTTTTCATATTCCTCTGCTTGTTCTGCGGCTAGCGACAATACTCGTTACCGATGTTATACTTATAGCAGGCAAGTTTTCAAAACTTGAAACAGATTCTAACTGAAATGGAGTTACCGGCTGTAGTTCAGCACGGGTCATATGTTCCGCAGAAGCATCATTAGGAGCAGTCCGAGAAGAATAACGAAGGATATCGTTGGATGAATCACCGTTCTGCTAAAATGAAGTAATGTAATCCTTTTCTGGAGCTGTAAACAATTTTATCATAAAAAAATAATGTACAGAGTTATTTTTAGTAACTGCAAATGTGATAGCTAAGCTTGAGAACCTAGCCTTAAATTCTTATGTCAGACGGTTTACAGTATGGTTTTGTGGGCCGTGTATGCTGATTAGGACGTTTCTTCCTTCTCTAAGCTCTCTAAATAGTAGAAAGAAGACCCGTGCCCAGCAGTGGCACATATGTAAGGCGTAGGTTGTTTTTTGTTTTCTGTCATAAAAATACGGCTCTCTCAATAAGAAATTTGAATCTTGTGTCGCGAGGGACTTTACAAACAATGAAATAACGGACGGAGAGTCAGAACAACTTTTTAGGATCACACAAAGTATTGTCTTGTACGGGATTTGAACCCGCGGCCTACGGCGCGACGTAGTGGCGAGGCGTCACTTAAATCATTGCACCATCCGTGCCGTCAAATTATGATAGGATTTATTGATATTAATTATGATGTAGTTGATGGAGGTACTATACATATATGGGGCGCCGGAAGAATCGGCGCTCCACACGCTGCAGGCGTATGCCGCGTGGGGGCCGCAGTGGCACACGCTTTCGGCCATAATAGGCGGAGATCTCTCCCTGCCGAGCGTGATTAACGCCATGCTCGGTGGCAAGAGGTCGTGGCAGGCAGTGGTCTCCTTCTGCGAAGCTGTCATGGCGCAGAAGGGGACTGCGGAGAGTTGCTTGTTCAGGGAGAACAACCTCCTCGCTCGGACGATCTATGAGACAGCAGTGTTTGTGAAAACTAATTCACACCTGTTCCCTACACAGTCACACGTAACTGTTCGCAATCGCCGTGACTGTCGTAGCAAGAGATTATGTATCCACACTGCTAACACAACACTCATGAGCAAAAGCACATTCTATATGGAACCAAAAAGCTTTAATAAAGTACCGAACTCATATAAAACAGTTAATTTAAATTTAACCTTATTAAAACGTTATCTTTTATCGTAAACATGTTATTAAAATATAAATGAATTCCTTAATGATAAAAATAAATAATGTAATTAAATTATTATTATATTTTATTATTATTATTCTTGATTATTTAAATTGACATTAATGCTAAAACAAAATTTTTATTTTTACATGATTTCCTTGTATTCAGCTGTTTTTAATATTTATGATTTATTAATGATCAAAATTTATTACTTTTTTTATGATATTTCATTATTTTAATTATTTATGATTATGTTACGTGCATGCTGTTATTACTTAATTATTGTGAATATTTTCATCTCATAAAATTGACGTAACATGTTGCGGCTATAATATTTTGTAGCACCATATTGTACACATGTTATGGCAAATAAATCATCTTTATCTTTATCCACAGTCCGGCTGTCTGTCAACGGGCTGTAGCACATGAACCGTAGTAGGTAGAGCTGAAATTTCCTCATAATATGTATTTCTATTGCCACCTTACTAATATTAACTAACAAACGCGAATGTGAGTTTGTTTGTTTGTTACGCTTTCAAAGCTTAATTATTTGACCGATCAAGGCTGACTCAAAAACGACAGCATGGCTTTTTCACCACTTAGGTATACCATAACGGTATGCATGCAGACAAAATGATCTCATTTTCCTTATTTACTACACTGCGAAATCCTGACTATAATATTATAAATGCGAATGTAAGTTCGTCTGTTTATTTGTAACGGTTTCACGCCTTAACTACTCGACCGATTATCGTGAAATTACATAGACGTCGTCAGGGGTACAGAATAGGACATTGGGTACCTTTCATAGAGAAAAAAATACTGTTTCCGAGGGACAGAAATATATTGACAAAATGTAGATTAACGAGAGCGTAGCTGCGGGCAAAATCTAGTAGTGTTATATATTGTACAATGCTACGGAACTCTTGTGTCCGACTCGCAGTTGGTCAGTGATTACCATATCTTATGCCGTAACAAACTCAAAATTGGAATTTTCTCCGACGACAAAACTCACTTTGAAATAACAAAACCTTCAATTGGTATTTCGACAGACCTATTGCCGTTTACTGTACTTAATTTTAGACTATTTGATGCTACTGAAAATTACTTGACAGGTAACCCAATAACACTTTTGCCAACCTAGGAATCAAACCCTCATGCACTTCAGTTTCATACACTACCGCTACGCCATCGCCACCAAGGCAGTCGGCAACAAACAAATATCAATTGAGGCATTATAAATTTCATAATGCAATTTAAGCCACAATAAATGTAATGTATTAAATAATATAAGATAAGATACGATGCGATATTGTTTATGGATATTAACTATTACGTAGGCGCCAATGTTAGCCACACATTTGAATACTTTAGTGAATTCAGTAAAAACTTTAGCAATACATTTACATATATTGCCCCTCTTATGTGTCACTTTGTTACTTTAACGAATTAATTGAGCTGTGTTTTGAATTGATTTGACAAACGAATACTAAGGTAGGGCGGGGCTAGTTCAGCAATTTTTCACTTGACGGTCATAGCTCCTTAACGATAAGTCCTCCTTGAAGATAAGGGCCTGTCCCACAACCTCCAAATAGCACTTATCTATAAGATAAAATGGGCACAGGCCTTTTCTCAATGAGAAGGGTTAGGCCATAGTCCACCACGCTGGCCCAGTGCGGGTTGACACACTTCGCAAATGTTCGAGAACATTATGGAGAGTAAATCTTTCACTTTGAAATTAACCCGTCAGCTTAATCATTTCTTGATAATTATAATGATAAAAGAGTTGTTGCTAAACGATTTTATGACGTTTTATATTAATACCTACTCAATACTTATTGCACATAATATCTTTATTGCACTTTATATGTTATTATATATATTTTTTTATATATTTTATTTATATTATAGCCGCTCGTAGGTATTATATAAAGTGTACATTATACAACAAGTTTACATTTTCAATTTTATCCATAAACTCATATCTCTATGGCATCTGTGTCTGAACTAGATAAATTATTATCTGTATTTCAGACAACAGCGCTCTCCCTGGAAATGATGCATTTAAGGGACAATAGAGCAAAAGAGGACAATTACATGAATTAAATAAAAAAATATAATAATAAATCATAATAAACCCCTCTGGGACAGTCGTTATCTCATCATGAGACTAACGCGATATCGGAGGGCACAGTACACTAGCTTTTAAACTATCATCTTCGCCTTGTGATATAAAAAATGTATCAACCGCAGGGCAGCTTGTGGCGAGCTGAATGTGAGTGGCGACACTGCGGTCCTGAATGTCTCAGAGAGTTGGTTAGGGCCTCGTCCCCAGCTTGCCGTTACTGGTTGGTTGGGGTGGAACTACAAGAGTGCCCGTAGGACTCTCAACTCTGGCTTGCGTTGGTCGGCCGGGCAGAGGGAGGCCGCTAGAGCTACATGCTTGGGGGTGGAAGTGTCATTTTCAAGGGCATAACTACGGGGAAACCCGCTCCGGATCTCCGTTGTCACGAGACCCGTGATGGTGAAATCGGCGCCGCACCGCTCGACACCCCTAGCCACTCGCACCGGTGTTGCCCTCTGCTGCTGGCGTGTATGCCTATAGTGGCTATTCAGGGGGCCTATCTAGTGAGTTGGCGAGTCACCGTCTGCCCATTGCATTGATGCTAGTAGAGTATTCAGGGTAGACGCCGTTTTTCATCCATAGTTAGCAATATACCGGTCCACCAGACACCCATACCCATAGCCCATATATTAAAATCCATACGTAGCAATAGTCCTATGCCTGCTGTGGCTAGTGCAGCTGTAGGTGTTCCATCCCACCTTTGATTAAAACTCTCGAAGGGCCTCTTCACGTTGGACCCATGTCACCGTGTAAGCCTCCCAAAGGGCCAGGTATTTTCTAATATAATATGTTAGAAAGTACCTGTGATAAGAGAATCATAATAATAATACAAAAAAGGCATTAAAGAAAAAGTCACCAAATTTTATCAAAAAAACAATGTAAAGAAGGCCTGCCTGGGTGTGGAGTGAAGATGTGTGTGTGTGTAGGAGGGTGAGAGTGGAAATTACTGTTACTGTATAGAACTTGATAAGCCTTCGGCTTCATCGTATGTTAATTTACGAATATAGTCAAATACTTTATCTTATATTAATCACATCATTGCCACTTCGCGAAAACACACGATTCGATTAAAATTATAGTAACAACATCAGCCCTGTTTGGACAAACTGTCTCACTGCTGGGCACGGGCCTCTTCTCAGTGTCAGAAGTGTTAGGCTGCAGTCCACCACGCTGGCGCAGTGCGGGTTGGCAATCTTATCTTAACGGGAGCCAGTCAGTGCAGACCGGCGACACTTCGACCCATTGGGATCTTTTGTGTCCACACTCTCCCAATAACGACTGCCATAGATGTTCATGGCAACTGGGACCGACGGCTTAACGTGCTCTCCGAGGCACGGAGCAGGCGATAATTGTCAATCAATACGCACATCATTTCAAAAAGTCATATAACTTCCGAAAGTTAGAGGTGCGCGATGTGGGTTCGAACCCGAGACCCTCTGCATTGCAGTTTGTTGATCTCCAAAACGGGTTGGCAAACTTTCCATATCTTCGAGAACATTATAGGTAACTCTCAGGTTTCCTCCGATATGTCCTTCGCCGTTAAAGCAAGCCATAATAAACTATTTAATACGAACATAACTTATAAAAGTCAGAGATGCGCGCCTGGGGGTCGAACTCGAGACCCCTGCGTGGTAGTTCAACGGTTTCCCGCTAGGTTATCTGTTATTATCATCATATGAAATCATGCGCAACAATAACAACTTGCTATTTGCTTATCAAGACTTACGAATGAGCAACCTCATGGCTGGGTCGTTTCGTAATATTATCTATACACACATGCAAATAAATAAAATTAAAGTGTCTGCTTGTAATGTCAAAACAAACTTTTTTTACTAAATAAATAAGAAAGAATATACGGTACCCATTCCAAAAACATATATATGTAAAGAAAATACATATCCTTTAATTAGAATTCAGGCCGCGCTACTACCGCCATTACGGTAGCAAACGCAATGTCGCCCGCCTTTCTTGTATCTGTGGTCGTGTTAGAACAATTGTGAAAACTATTACTTGTAAGTTAGGAAATAAGAATTGATATTGTAATTATAAGCATTAAATGTCGTTTCTTTTATTACAGGTAAGGTTTTTATAGTTAATTTAATGTTATATTTTGGAATTAGTGTCGAACAAACATTTATATAACAAATATCAAACTTTTATTACAGAGAAATCATCATCATATCATCATATCATCTCACCTAACTACCGAACAAATACCATTATATATAATTATATATGTGGGATGGATTGAATTACTGAACGTGAAGAATGTAAGCTGATTTTTGAACGTAACTGAGTGAAAGGGACGGAGAAACGAAAGAGAGAGAGGGGGGTTAGACTGTGAGGCGTGTGATGGCAGGACGTGTGGGTTTTGTGAAGAAAAGAGTGTGTGTGTAATTTTGTTACAATTACTGTTGAAAAAAAAAGGAGTATTCTCGAGTTCCGGTGTTTATTTTATTAAGATCACACCCTCACGTATATAATATCTTTGTCTGTTTGTTCCGGCTTATCTCTAAAACGGCTGGACTGATTTTGACAGGACTTTTACTGACAGATAACTGATTTTATAAGTAGTAAATTAGGCTAAAAATGAAAATAAGAGGGTCATGCGAAATAAAACTTCACGCGGACCAAGTCCTATGTAACAGCTAGTATACCTACATAATCCTCTGATAAGATGTTGTTGGTGATATGATGTATCGATTATTACAAATTGTTTTTTTATTATCTAAAATTTAAATATTTTTGATAAACTCACTCGCACACAAGCTCATAATTAACAGCAAAGATAATAAACATTGATTTAGTGATATGTTGTAACAATTAGTTATTGATAAGGTTGACCATGATTTTCCTAAATTATTCTTGATATGCTCCACTACGGCAAACGAATTAGCCATATAGATAGTTGTAGTTATTTTTAAAGTTCGAAAAAACTCTTATATAATAGCTTTGTCCGTCCTCAAGAACCGTAAGATCTAGAGACTCGCAGTCAACGCCATTCGACTCAGCATAGTCGATATACTCCCGAAATGACTATGACCTTTGACCTCTGACCTCACCTCACGTGGTATCACGTGACCTATACATATATTATTTTTCAAACTCTAAGATTTACAGCAATTCATTGCCGTTTGTCACTTGTTGAACAGGCAACTACAGACAGAAACAATCAAACATCGGAAACAAAAAGAACACCCAGCCTTCAAACAGCGATTGTAGATCACACAATTGTATTGTTGACAGTGGCGAATCGATCATTTTAACCTCTACGCCATTCATGAAGTCAAAGTAATTTGTTTTTTTTTTTTATTTTATTTTGACAGTTCCAGCTCTACTTACAACCATTCAAACAACGGACGTAAAGAAATACCTAGTCTCCGAACAACCATATGTGGATAAGACATAGGAATGTTTCGTATGAAATTAATAATAATATAATATTCTATCACATACACACAACACCATCTAGCCCAAACTGAGCAGAGCTTGAACTATGAGTACTAGACGATGGATAATCATACATAGGCATATCCTTTTTTTTTGTAAATACATACATATCATACATAGAAACACCCAGACCAAGACAAACATCCATGTTCATGCACAAAAATGTTTGACTTGTGCAAAATTCGATCAAATGAAGTTTATTTTTGCAGGTATCTTCTCGTAGGCTCAACTATTTGCGTGTACTTTGCAACTAACCTAAAAGTAACTTCAGTAACTCAGCTAAACTCACAAAAACTTTCAAGGGCACTAGTCTTATAAATGAGGCTCAGTCGAATGTCCACTTCGCAAAATGTCTACAGGTCGCAAACTGTTCGAAATATGTTTTCTGCCTTGACTCTACTTGACCTTCACTCTTGGCGTAGTGGCGAGGCGTCCACTTAAACCGATACGCCATCTATGCAATAATATAGCTTGGTCATCGCCGCCGAGAATATAGCATTATAATGTATGTATGTATCTTATGTGGGAGCCAGTCAGTGCAGACCGGCGACACTTCGACCCAGTGGGATCTTTTGTGTCGACACTCTCCCAATAACGACTGCCATAGATGTTCATGCCCGCCGGGACCGACTTCTTAACGTGCTCTCCGAAGCACGGAGCACGCGATAATTGTCAATCAATACGCACATAATTTAGAAAAGTCATATAACTTCCGAAAGTCAGAGGTGCGCGACGTGGGTTCGAACCCGAGACCCTCTGCATTGCAGTCTGTTGGTCTCCCCACTGAGCTATCGCTGCTCATAATAATAATAATAATAAAGTTTATTTATCAATTTCAAATATTGCAGTACATGGATATATAGTTTATACATGGTAAAATTAATGATTTGCTACAATTATAGTGGGTGCGGTTCAATCTGATCTCCTAACTAGGTTACAGTATAACCTGTATGAAGGAGCGACAGTGCCGATTCACCCAATTGATTACAAGCATATTATGTAATATTACTTTTCACGTAAATTTGTATTTTACTGCTACTAAACTATGGTATAATCATAAATATAAAAATAAAAATAATGTAAAAAGAAACAAAAACCATAAGTGAGCAAATTTTTGAAAGTAGGATATGATTAAGAACTATTTTGTGTATGTGTGTGTGGTGTATGTGTGTGTATGTGTATTTGTATATGGTCGTGTGTGTTGTGTGTGCGTGTGTGTTGTGTGTGCGTTTGTGTGTGTGTGTGTGTGTGTGTGTGTGTGTGTGTTTGTGTGTGGTGTATATGTGTGTATGTGTGGTTGTTGTGTTACATATCTTGAGTGCTACGCAGCTGTCGGTAATTAAATAAGCATTTTTTTCTGTTTCTTCTTTTGTATGGTGTAGAAGAAATTAGTAAAGCATTTTCTTACAGTTATAGTATGTGGGAGTGTACAGATTTTGTTTTTTCTACGTTAATGGATTGTCCTATATGGAGGTTTCTGGTGTTGTAGAAGAACTGCTTGCATGATAAAGTGTTGTCTTACATTTAGAATATTCTATTTACAATACAATTCATTGGTAGGGAATATGATAGGGCAAAAAGTAGCCACTTTTAGTACTGGTCTATGTGCTATATCTAACGGTTTTATAATCGTTTTAACATTTGGGTGGTGCACCCCAACATTAAATGCAGTATGTGACAATAGATTGGCATAAGGCAAAATAGATATTGCATATTACGGTCTGGATAGCAACATTCCGAAGCGCTTTAAATAAAAATATAAGATTTCGGACTCTGCCCGTGAGAACGTTTATATGGGACTTAAAGTTGAGAGTCTTATCCAATGTCACGCCTAGATATTTAATTTGTTCTACAGAGGTTAAGGATGGACAGTTACAAGGAATTTGGGGTTCAGGGGAGCAGGAGTGGACTTTTTCAGTTACTGGGATGGGTGGTTGAGAGGCTGGACTGATTGAATATGTAACGAGCTTGGTTTTGGAAGTATTGAGTGTAAGGGTGTGATCATTGAGCCAGTTTAGTGCTGTATTGAATGCGAGTTGTGTCCTTATTTCTAACTGGGACCAAGTTTCAGCTACGATGGTTATCGCAGTATCATCCGCAAATGAAATTATGTTTGAATTTTGTATATTAAGGCCGCACAGCTGATTTATGAAGATAAGAAAAAGGTCGGCCCTATAATACTTCCCTGAGGCACACCGTAATAAATAGGAAGTTCATTACTATTATTATTATTTATCCTAATAAACTGCGATCGATTAGTTAGGTAGCTCTTGAAAAGATCTAATTAAACACCTCTGACACCCACTCCCTCAAGTTTTAATAAGAGTGTAGAGACGGGTACCATGTCGAACGCTTTCGCGAGGTCTAAAAATATAGTTAGTACTTTTTTGATGCATTGACACTTGCTACGACCTTGCCACATTATCCTACTGCTCTTCGGCAAAGATTTATTCAAGACAGTCCCAACAAGACGTTATATCATGGCTCCACTATTTAATAACTCATAATTGAGATTATTTAAATTACATAAAATTAACAGTGAAATTAGAGAGTGTGTGACAGTCGGTTGAGACCAGGCGCAAACATCACATGTGAGTTACTTGATCATCTTTATCCTTCTTATTATTGTAAATAGGAAAGTGTTTTAATAAATCTTTCTAGCAAGAAAGCAATTAATCTCTAGAGCATTTTTATACTTGTTTTATTAGTTAAACAAATAATCCTACTAATATTTAGTTTTATAATTATTAGTGTTTTCGTAATTATGTTATCTTTTTAATACGTTTATAAATATATATTAAGTAGATTATATATAAATGTGAAAATTTGTGATCATGGATGGATGTTTGTTACTCTTTCACGCAAAAACTACTGAACGGATATTGATGAAACTTCAAAGTATTATTGTTTATACATCAGAATAACATATAGGCTACATTAAAGCAAGCGAAGCTGCGGGCAAAATCTAGTTCATTATAAAATTATTAAGTTATTGTTTTCTAATTATATTCGTTATTTTATAAATATAGATGACAGAAACAAGTAACTACCTAAGATAATAGAAAGAGATGGATCTATTTTTTTTGTTTCTACCTATCAGTATGCTAAATTTGTTTACTAATGATAAAATTAACTACACATCGATTTATTTATATGTATAGAAAGTTTATACACTTAATCTGAATCTTTAAACTACTATTGTTAAACACTTTTACTAGTTACTGTGTACTTCTATTTAAGCTATTTACATTATAAAACTATTTAGATTTATTTTTACCCTTTCCCCGACGTTTCGGTTGCTTTTCAGCAACCATGTTCACAGGGCCATTTCCCTTCTAGCATCTCCCCTCCAAAATTATGTAATAACAGTGTTTTATAAAAAATAAACAACGCGATAAAATCCGCGTAAAGTTGTTTAATTTCAATAGCTTTTACTTCTTAGAATTACGAAAGCGATAAGTCTCGGATAAAAACTAGTCATACATATAAAACTTAAGACTGCGCCGAGCGAAATGTGCCAAAACAGGCTGTCACAGTTAAGTGAATAAAATCAACACTTTTTGTTTAATACAAATATAAAATATACATTTACCATAACAATGAATGTGTTTACAATTACTCCGTGTAAAAATCTTAAAATAATTAATATTCTCGCCTACAAAATTACGTAAATTTGCAAAAACGTACTCAATTTGGTTGACCGACCAACGACCACACGATCAATGTTGGCGTCAACTCAACCAAGTTTTGCGTGACCCTAGTTAAGTTGGGCGGCTGACCCGACCGTGTAGAAGGCATTTTACGCTCGGCGCAGTCTTAATGGTTGTCTCTTATATTGTTCATCCAATTAAGTTGATGTACATTCATTATTGATACTAATGTGAAAGTTACTGGTATGCCTCACGATCTTTTCCTTCACCCTTAGAGCAAGCGATAATTAACTATTAAATACACATAATAATATAACTTCGAAAAGTCACTGATGCGCGCCTTGGGTTCGAACTCGAGACCTCTGCGTGGCAGTCCAACAATTTATCACTAGGCTATAAATAAATCTACCTGAACGAAAACGTTTGATTTCTGCTTGTGTCTTCACTAATTGCTATAATCAATTTGCCAGGCGCTTAATAATTTCTAACTATTATTTTCAAATTCCGCTTTATTAATTCCTTAGATTTAATATTTGTTTGTAGTATTGTAAGGTAGTATACAGGTAGATTTATATGGAAATGAATCCATACTTAAACAATTGGTATTTCGTTCAGAAACAGAAATACACCCGCGGACCTGACATCAGGTTGGCGCTTCACTTTCTTTTTGAGCTATCTCTGAACTCAAAAGAGGTAGAATTGCTTTCTTTATAGAAAGATTTAGGTAGATTCAAGGTAGATTTTATTCATTCTTATTTCATGCTGATTCGTAACATTACACCCGCCATTCTGATGCACACAAAAAAACGTATAGAACATAAATGCATACCGCTTACAAAAAGAAAGCGAAGAAGGTAATTAAAATTAATATTATAATATAGTACCTACATAATAGACTATGTAAGTAGGTAGTTAATAAATGAAGGTTTTTATAGACAATCTTTTTATTAGGTAGATAGACAGTATGGGTACTGTTTTGCGTATTTGAAAGGGGTGCCCCACCGACGTGCGTACTGCTCGCCGCTCACGTTAGAACTAAAGTTGTTTCCAACCACGCGATAGTGTAGAACCGCCGAGCAGTTTCATTGACTCAAGTAAGGTCACGGTAGTTGGGCGTTTGACCCGACCGTGTAGAATAGGTTTTAGTGTAACCGACTGCCATGCCTAAGGTCGCGGGTTCGATTCCCGCACAAGTCAAACATTTGTGTGCATGAACATGGATGTTTATCTTGGTCTGGGTGTTTCTATGTATAATATGTGTCTATTTACAAAAAATAAGTATATATGTAAGTTTATCCATTGTCTAGAACCCATAGTACAAGCTCTGCTTAGTTTGGGCTAGATGGTGTTGTGTGTATGAGATAGAATATTATATTATTATATTATATTATTTCTTCTTTAGCCAGACGGTGTATTATATTGCTAGGCAAAGGCTTACCTGAGATTTTCAAGTCCCTCTGTTCCTCCTGCCCCATTCAACCTCTTTCAAATGTTCCTAACTTTTTTGTATTAAGTCTTATTTTTAATATAAATACGTGTACCATATCAAAGTACGGTCATCGTTTATCATCAGGCGGAACATATGCTTGCCATCTAAAGAGTCAAAAAGTTGGCCAATGTTGATAAGCCACTGCTTACCACCAGGTGTGAAGTGCAATAATTCTGACTGACAACAATAAAAAAAGATTTGATTGGCATAATAATCGAAGTCTTCCTTCAAAGACAAGTTGATGCGCCCGATCACAGATTCCTTAGGTCGTGTGCCGGTCTTGCAGGATGAATGCGCGAGTGATAGATGCCCCGGCCATAGATTGTGAGAAGGAACACCGTGGTAGGTTTATTCGGTATTACCGGGATATCTCCATCTTTTCCCGGGTGAGTCCGATATAACCCCTCCGCCCGGCCCCGCGGAGGGGTATGCGCCAAAGCATTCCCCCACGTTAAAAAAAGCCAAGTTCATGTGCTGGTCACTGACTATATAAAAAATATTATGAGTATTATACTAGCGGCCCTGAACCAGACATCCACCAGATCTCTGCCGTAATGCGTGGCAAATGCCAGCTACAAGTAAGTAAATTCGTTTTTAGGATGTTGGAAATTTTTCTTAACTATTTCTGGTACTAATAATTATATATAACTACTAACTTTTGCTCGCGTATAATATGGCCTATGTTACTTGGTGATACTATAGCTTTCTAATACTGAATAATATTTAAAATCGGTTGGGTAGTTTTTGAGTAAACCCTTACAAACCAACAAACAAAAAAATCAAATCTTTCCTCTTTATAATATTAGTATAGATTTATTGGCTCAGAATGTAATTGGTTATAATTAGTTAGAAACAGAAAATTAAAGATTCCTCGAAAATATGGCATGCAAACATTATAGGTCTCTATTACACTATCACTCACATGCGAATAAATAAACGTAATCTTTTAAACATAAAATGGCAATATACGAATAGATTAAACACACGTAAATACAATATAAGTTAATCTTATCTAACTAAAGTCGCGTTTCAGTTAAGAATTCTGACACCATAACACTTTTCAAACAAACGCGACGTGAGATGTTTTAAAAAAATCTCTGGTTCTATTAAATATATTCTATAATGTAACCATTAAAAATTAAATTACATATATCAGTCGACTCGAATATGTATTTTTAGTGAGATTTAACAGTTGTGCACATAATTACTGACATTTGAAATATATACCGAATACGTTGCACTGCACGCACGATGATCATTTAAATATTTGTGATTTAAATCTAGACTTTAATTTGCATTAGAGAATACGTCTCTATAACTTCTATTTCGGATTACAAATTATTACAATAAGTAGTATTTTTGTTAACCTCGCCAGCGGAGCTAATGAGCTTGTGATAGAAGGTCGGAACGTCAGTAGTGCAATGGCTGGGATCGCACGCACTACCTTCCATTCGCAGGTCTGATTATGAGCACTGGACTACCGCCAATGTTGTATATCCAAACTCAAAATCTACAATCTCTCCTCATAATCGAAACATATCACACGAAACAAGTTTTCAAGAATATAGTACTTTCGTTTGTTGTATCTTGTAAGCGTTATTGAAATTAAAATATATTAAATAAGTTTATATGATGTAAGCCGTACCCCATAATTTAAGATATCTTTATATTATTGACGCTGGGAATTCACTAGATGTCTACTTAAGCACCTGATCTTTGTCATTGTGTAAGACAGGCTTTAGACTAAACATTAATTGAAGATTAGTTCACATACGCGGCTTCGCTAGCCAGGTGCCACAGGCTACTCAAGAATAGTCTATGTTTTATTTAGTACAGTGGTTTTCGGTATTGCCGCTATATATAAACAAACAAAGGAGATTCCCCATTTTTCCTACATCTTTGGGCCTACTTTTTACAGTCATAAAATTGGTGACATGTGTTAGAGAAATACACTAAATATATTTCTGCTTTATTTCACTAAAATTGGCAATTGCAATAATACGATTTTATTATTCAAATGTGTAACTAGGTTAGGTGAGTTAATGAATAAGTTTACAAGTCGCGGTACATTAAAAATAAAAATAACTATTCTTTCAGCTAGGAACCAAATAGTACCGATACTTAATACGAAAATGAGAATAACATAACAAAACACATCACCGGCGCAAGCACAGCCGAAATAATGTACTTTTGATAATTTGACGTTAAACGCCATTGTCAAATTTGAAGTTTAAAGTTAAAAATCTGACACCGTGTCTTTTTAGCAGGATATAATTAATGCAGTGTAATTAATGAACATAAAATATTATTTTACCATCGTAAATTGAATAATTATTGTTCTTTGTGATTTTGTGTATTGATAAACTAACAAACATTTTACAGTATAAATATCGATTGTAACACATGACTGTAACTGCTAATTAAGTCGTGATTAATTAACATCAAATATTTTATTTATCCTATTAACCATTGAAAATTCAATATGTTTTTTAAGATTGTTTAGTGATCATATGATGCTGTTTTTGCAGTAAAAAATTTGGCTGTAACACGTGGGCCCAAAAATGAGCATGATCCTTTTGCTTATTGTTAATGTTAGTATAGGTGATTATTAAGTAGTGCATTTCTGTCTGACAAACTAAAATGTGAACTCTATGACCGATCATGTTTGAGTCCCAAGTAGAAGTTGCCGTCTGCAGGGCACAGTACCAAACGCCGCGCTGCTATTGAGAAAAACTCAATAACGCTTTGCCCGAACGATATGAAACCGAGACCTTATGAACGGCAGCCGTTAAGTACCATTGCGTCACAGAGGCTACTCTCTTTTTTTCTATGACTAGTGAGTTAGTTAGTTTTGTTCCAGAACAAAATGGAGGCTGTAGTGTTTGACGGAAAGACCAAGTCCTTGAAGTATCAGAAGGACTACCCCATGCCCAAGATCACCAAGGATGACGAGGTTATCGTCAAGATTGAGTACGCCGGCATCTGCGGCACTGACCTTCACGTTATACAGGTAAACGCACACCATACTGAATGCAGGACACGCGCAATGGTTTAAGAAGTCACCTCGCCACTGTTAACGCCTAGTGTTTTGGTTCAAACCCCACAAGAATAAGTGTGATCAACGAATATAATAATATAAATCAACCCTGTTTATGAACTGTCCCGTCGCTGGTCACGGGTCTTTAATCGGTATGGGAAGAACCAACCACGCTTGCCCAGTGCGAATTAAAAGACTTCGCATATCTTTGATAACATTACAGAGAACCCTTAGATATGCAGCTTTTCTTCGATGATTTCATCGCCGTTATAGCGAGAAATATTTTTCTACTCACATAAGTTTCAAAAGTCAGAGATGCGTGCCGTGGGATCAAACTCGAGACGTCTGTATGGCAGTCCAACGATCTCACACTTGGCTATCGATGATCTGGGTTTTATTAATGTCTGTTTTTCAATACTCTTTATCTGCACGAAAGGAGCAGTAATTCATGTGGACACGTCGCCACTGCCAGTATTTGCTTCAAAGTCAAATATTTATTAATTTAGGTCACAAAGTAGCACTTATATGCTGCAGTATATAATCTAATGAGTTTATTTAATACATATTTAGGTTAGGTAGTTGCTAGGTTTAGGCGAAGGCCTGATTCTATGAGAAGATACTTGCAAGACAATCACGGCCTGTCTTTCAAATTGTCATTCAATTATAACTTCCATATTTTACTAATTATATGTACATACCATATATATTTTCCATTCCAGGGTGAGTTCCCTATCGGCCACGAACGTGCCCTGCCCCTTGGACACGAATTTTCAGGTGTCATCCACGCAGTTGGCAAGAAATCCGTATTCAAAGTAGGACAGAAAGTCGTAATTGATCCTAGCTGGTGAGTAAGCGAGAGAATACATCGTATAAGAGAGTGAGACTCTTCTCATGTTTAATTATATCCTCTAAGAGGTAGGCAGAGATGTACTGTGTCAGTATTGCGCCAGCTACGTATTAACTGCCTCGACGGTGCCGCGTAGCCAATGCGCCTGCTGTAGGTAAATTCGTTTGGTTTCATCCCGAGTCGGGTTATTAGATAGATATATAGCTTATATAATATAGATAACTCTATCTATATTATATAAGCTATCTATCTATCTATACTCATATAGATAGATTATTTATTTGCTCAAACACGTGTAAACACACAGTAATAATAACGCATGCAAGTTGTTACATTTTTTGTTCATACTTGTTTGGCAAATAGTGGCGTGCAAATGTAATTATAGAATTTAATAAAATAGTAATGAAAAATAATAACAATGTCAAAGATATTAATTAAAAAAGATGATTCAAATTAATAATTAAAATAATTGTCATAAATGTCAGAATAAGTATATAAACAAAAAATAATAAAAATATAAAGATAAACGTAAATATAAAATCATAATCCATTAAAATTAATTCATACAATTAAATTATTACATAGTCAGTCAAAAATTTTGAAACGTCTAATCTTTGTCTTGTAGACTTCAACTGTTTTTAAATGTTTCATTACTAAGCTCTTTCCAGGCCTTTGGTAATTTATTAAAAATGACTGGAGCCATGCAGAAGACGCTCTTGCGCATATGCGTTGTTCTAGCAGTGTGTAGACATAGTTGAATATTATCACGTCTATTTCTGGGCCTTACATCTGACATACGAGGAAATAAGTCAGGGTTAGATTTTACAAATAGCGCATTTTCTAAGATGTGAATAGGTGGCATCGTAAGTATTTTATTTTGTTTAAAATTGGCCTATTTGTCAAGTAATTCTCAATAGCTACCCGGGGTTAGTCTATTGGTGGTGTTGCACATCCCTGTACCTCAGAAAGGACGTAAAGCCATTGGCCGCTGTGCCTGATCTCTTTCTGGTCGTGTCGGATTATGAGTGTTAAGGAATGTAGAGTACACTTGTGCACTACAATATCCCATGCTCAAACAGCCAGTCTTCGCTAAGATTGGTCGCCGTTCAGTCTGGACGACACTGCTATTAATATTAAGCTGCATGAAATAGGGGCCTACCTAATAGGCTCATTTTAAATAAATCGTTTCTTTATATACAGTGTGTAAACTAAACGTGTGGTCATATTTAAGCGTGATATAATATAGCCCCTGTACAATGGAAAACAGCGAAGATTACATTTGTTTACGTAATTTTCACTAAGATGCAGCATTTCTTTGTTTATCGAAATACTAATATCAGTATATTAGTTGATACGTAACCAAAACAAACAGCTGACTCGAGTGACCTCGTTGAACCCTATAATGATAAAGCGTTATCTTGATAATGATGTAATGCGTATTTGTCGATATTTAGATCATTATCTCAGCCGAAAGACGTTCACTGCTGGACATATACCTCCCCCAAGGTCTTCCACACAGACCGGTCTTAAAAGTCCATGTTATACCTACTCATGTTAAGGTTGGGAACTCTACTCTCGAAGTTGTCGACAAGTATATAAAACTGGAACAAACGATCCAGTTTGGTAGGTCCAACTTCGAGAAAGAGGTCAACCGTCGAATCCAACACGGCTGGGCAGCGTTCGAGAAGCTACGACATATCTTCACGTCCAATATACCACAGTGTCTCAAAACAAAAGTCTTTGACCAGTGTGTGTTGTCAGTGTTGACATACGGATCCGAGACGTGGTCACACACTATGGGCCTTATCAGAAGGCTCAAAGTCACTCAGAGGGCGATGGAGATGGAGAGAGCTATGCTCTGGGTTTCCCTGCGGGATGGAATCAGAAATGAGGAGATCCGCAGGAAAACTAAAGTTGGCGACATAGCTCTCCGGATAGCCAAGCTGAAGTGGCAGTGGGCAGGGCATAGTGCGCAGAACCGAAGCCGAATAGCCGTTGGGGCAGAAAGGTTCTGGAGTGGCGGCCACGCACCGCAAGACGCAGCAGGGGTAGGCCGGCCTCCTACAAGGTGGACCGACGATCTGGTAAAGGTCGCGGGAAGCGGTTGGATATTTAAATACTAAAAACACACTCATACACACACAAACCATGCATGCTATGATTATAAATTAGTTTTAATTGACATTTTTATTTTATTTCTCTTAAACAAATTGATGATGACTTGTACACGGCAGAGCGGGGCCTCCTTTTTTTTAACGTTTTTACTTGGGGGAATGCCTTGGCACATACCCCTCCACAAGGGCGGGTGGAGGGGTTATGTCGGACTCGCCGGGGTAAAAGAGAGAGATAGAATAAGAGTAATGTACCTCCCGGAATACCGACTAAACCTACCACGGTGTTCCTCGGCAAAACCCCTATCGACGGAGCCGCACGAATCACTTGCACATGCGGTCGCGACCCCGCCGAGGTTTCGGCGCGCCGTATAAAACGGCAGGCCACTTTTTGGGCAAAACTCATTGTAATACCCTACTGTCCCCCCTTAGAGGGGAGACGGACTCGACACAGAGGCGCGCGTGGGAACACGCACGCCGCTCGGACCTGGTGCTGAACTGATGGCGGGCAGGCCCGCAAAGCCCACCACCCCCAGGTCAAACCTCAGGGTTGCTGGAGGTCATCTCACGCCCGCCGGCGCCTCTGCGGTTGGGGAGAGGGTTTAAAGGCTCCTTCTCCCACTCCGCCGCCTCCTTGATGGAAATCACAACAAAGAGCGGGGCTTCGTAACACAGGCAATGTTATGCCTAAACGGAGCGCTCCAACAATATTGTAACTAGATTAAGCACAGTTAATGAAAAAAAATCATGTTTATTTATGACATGGGCTTCAGTAGAGAAATTCCTCGTCGTACATACTTTGTGCGTCATGTGTGTCAAGTAATACATAGGGAATTATTACATATCTACTACCAAATGCGATACAAAGATTTCCACAACATACAAAATATAAAACCTGTATTGTTGGAAAAGGCTACCCAAACAGATATTATAATAGAATGTCCATGTAAATGTAATAATATATTAGAGGGTGATAAATGCATAGGAATTTCAAACCTACTACCTAGCAATATAGAGACTAAATCATCACCTATTCGTGACAATTTTTTTTCGTTGGTAAGTCATTGTACATATTACACCAAAACATTGCAGGTTTGATTAATAAAGCTGACAGTCTTTCAGTTTCACTGGCAGTGCTTGAGGAAAAGAATTATTATATAGATGTTTTGTGTATAACGGAGCACTTTATGATGGCAAGACAAGAAGTTCACCTTTGTATACCAAATTATACTTTGGCGGCATACTATTGTAGAGTAGATAGCAAAAGAGGTGGCACTTGCATTTTAGTAAAGGAAGGGCATACTTGGAAAGAATTACCATGTATAGCACAATTGTCTATTAGTGGAATATTTGAATGTTGTGCAGTAGAATTAGTTCATTATAAATTAATTGTGGTATGCATATATCGAGTACCTAAAACAGCTCTATTAAATATATTTTTTCAGAAGTTGGACAATTTGCTAAATAAAATAAATAAAATGAAATTTAAGAATATAATAATTGCCGGGGACTTTAATATTGACATGTTGAAAAATAATAATGTAACTCTCGAATTTAAATGCTTATTACTCAATTTTGGCTTAACTTTAGCTTTGGATAAACCGACGAGGTTGATTAGTCAGACTTGTATTGACAATCTTGCTCATAATTTTATAAAATCACGTTTTACAACCGAGATAATAGAACTCGCTCTGTCAGACCATACATGTCAAATATTTAAATGCTCAATTGATAAAGCTTGCATACTAAAGCATTGGTATAAAAAACAGAGAGACTATGCACCTGATAATATAATTAAATTTAAAAATTGCTTAAAAAACTTGACATTTGGAGATATATATAATACTGATGACCCAAACATGGCCTTCAACCTGTTTTTGGAACAATTTTGTATGTTCTATAATCTATGCTTTCCAATTAAAATCATTACTATAAAAACATCAAATAAAGCTAAATGGATATCCAAAGGCATAAAAATATGCAGTAAAAGAAAAAGAAATCTCTTATGGAGGTACCGAACTCAACCGTCACTAGCAAATAAGAAGTTGTATAAAAACTATTCTATTCAATTTAGAAAAATTATTAGATTGACTAAGCGTGTGCAAAATATCAACAAAATTAATACCTCGAATAATAAATCTAAAACGGCATGGCAAATTATAAATAAATCTAAATTTAGTGTGCCTACAAACGCTATACAAACACTGGTGATAGATAATAAGACTATTACGAACCCACAAACTATTGCAAATAGCTTCAACAATTATTTTGTCGATAAGGTTATACCAATACCAAGGTCTGGCATAAAGGTTACTGCTGGTATTGCACCCAAAAAGGATTCAATGTTCATGCCTCCTTGTATACCACAAGACATTATAATTATAATAAAAGATCTAAAAAATACTAGCAGCGTGGGATATGACGGTGTTACAACTAAAGTACTAAAAGCCACGAGTACCTTGATTAGTGGTCATCTTAGCTATCTCCTTAACTCTTGTATTTCCTCAGGCGTATTTCCAGATTGTTTAAAAACCACTATTATTAAACCTATCTTAAAAAAGGAAAGTAGGGAAGACATGTGTAACTATAGGCCTATTGCGTTAATATCTGCATTCTCTAAAATTATTGAGAAATATATCTATAAACAACTGTATAAATACTTTGAGACTAATAAAATCATATGTGAGGAACAGCATGGGTTTAGACAAAATAAAACAATAAATATGGCTATATATAACTTTTTACATAGAACAATGACTAATATAGACAGAAGAAACCCGGTCTGCGCCTTGTACTGCGATATGACGCAAGCATATGATTATGTGGAACATAGTACGTTAATAAGGAAGCTAGACTGTTATGGCATTAGAGGCAATGTGCAGAAATTAATATCATCATACCTGTCAAATCGGAAACAGGTCACAATCATATCTAAAGTAAATTTGAAGACAAAACATGAAATTACATATAAATCTGATGAGCGGCTGGTAACATATGGAGTGCCACAGGGTAGTGTTATAGGCCCTTTACTCTTTATAATGTATATTAATGATATTCCCAAATATATAGGCCACCCTATGACACTTTTTGCAGATGACAGCACTATCACAGTGCCATGTAATGCACTTGCTTCCTATGAAGATGACATTAATAAGTCGCTTTCATCAATTATAGGATGGTTAGATAACAACAACCTTAAAATTAACCTCAGTAAAACAAACATAATGCACTTTAGTCAACGCAATCCTTTAACTCGACCTCTAAATATAATTTATGGTCTCACTAAAATAAATGAGGTAGAGGAAACCAAATTTCTAGGCTTAACCATCGATAGAAAACTGAACTGGAAAGCACACATCGAAAAACTCTGCAATAGAATTAGTAGCAGTTCATATGCCCTGTACAAACTAGCACCAGTTGTAAATATTAGCACACTGCTGATGGCCTACCATGGACTGGTGGCATCAGTAATTAGATATGGTATAATATTCTGGGGGAACTCAGTTAGTATAGAAACTGCATTCAAGCAACAAAAACGCTGTATCAGGGCTATGTTTGGCCTACAAACGATAGATAGCTGTAGACCGTATTTTATAAAATATAAAATTATGACACTTCCTTCGATATATATCTTAGAAATAGCATTATTTGTAAAAGCCAACTCTCAATTATTCTTCCGCATGTCTGATATTTGTATACGGAACCGTAGAGACAATAAAAGATTGTGTATGCACAGGGCAAATACAGCACTAATGGGAAACAGCGTATTCTGTATGGCCCCCAAAATATATAATAAAGTACCAAATGACTTAAAAGATTTAAATTTATCGTTACTTAAGCAGAAATTGACTGGTCTGCTTTTGAATAAGTGTTATTATAGTGTAAAAGACTTTTTAGCTGATAGTGATTTATAATTAATTGATAATACCTAATTATTTTGTAAAACTGACATCTCTATTGATTACTTTTTGACTGGCCTGGCTCTTATATGATGACATCTTGTGTATAGCAAATAACATTAATATTATGTACCTAATAATAAATTTTACCGTTGACTTGAGATATATGCATGTATTAAGCTTGTATGCAATGTGTTTTAGTTTCCTTTTATAATTTGCATGCGTAATGTGAGCTATGGACTTATGAAGAAGTTATCTGTCTGCATTTTATTAATATTTGTATGTCTGTATTAGACCCAACATGTTGAAACTATGCCTTTTATAACACCATTAATGTACACATGATTGACAAATAAACTTATCTTTATCTTTATCTTTATCTTTATCTTTATTTATATATTAACATAGGTTATATTTCAGATATACATTACGGCCCTAAAATATGACCACACCTTTCTGTTACACGCTGTATACATATGTCAATATGTGTTTGCTCCCACACTCTTAGTTCCACGTTTATATTTCGGTTAGGCAAAGATGTATTATACACAGTGAAGCAAATTTTCATGTCTCCCATGTCTTCCATACATTTCATCGGCCTCGATGGCGTAGTGGTTAGTGTAACCGACTGTCACGGCTGAGGTCGCGGGTTCGATTACCGCACAAGTCAAACATTTGTGTGCATGAACATGGGTGTTTGTCTTGGTCTGGGTGTTTCTTTTAAATTTTATATGTATGTATTTACACAAAAATAAAAGTTAATGTGTATGTTTATCCATTGTCTAGTACCCATAGTACAAGCTCTGCTTAGTTTGGGCTAGATGGTGTTGTGTGTATGTGGTAGAGTATTAATCATATTATTATTTTAATTGATACCGATATGCACATCTAGAAACAATATGGAAAGACATAGCGGCATCCTCTCGAATCAAAACCTAACTTCTTTCTCTATCTTTTACTCAGTGCCTGCCATATCTGCGATTTCTGCCGCAACGGGAACTACCAGTATTGCCTGACCGCTGGCGTTAACAGTATCATTGGCATCTGGCATGACGGTGGTTGGGCCCAGTACTGTCGCGCACCCCAGAACCAAGTCTACGCCTTACCTGATGAAATAACCACTGAACAGGGTAAGGATATTTAAGAATGGCTGCACGGAATGCGTAGTGGTTTAAGTGGCTCATAGCCAGTTGCACTCACTGATCGGTAAACGATTAGCGAGGTTAAGCAACGTTGGGTGCGGTCAGTCAGTCATCAGTCAGTCAGGTCAGTAGATGGGTGACCGCTTAGTGGTATTTCATCTGAGCGTCTCCGTGCTTCGGAGGCCACGTAAAAAATTGGTCCGGGTTGTTGTCAAATTGACAGCAGTCGTTAAGCCATGTCAGAGGCCTACGGGCGGCTTGAACAACTCTTAGCAACAGGTTGGCCACTAACCACACGAAAAGAAGAAGAAGAAGTGGTTGCGTCGCCACTGCTGCCGCATCGAGTGTTGTGGGCTCGATCCCAAACGAACAAGACAAAATGTTGTGTGAACCACAAATAACTGTTCCGAGTCGGTTTTTTGAGCCCCTCGTTTGAAAGTCTCCCAGGACACATAATTTAATTCCTAGTGCTTTTATTTAGAAATAATTATTATACCACATACATAATCTTATAGAATATTCTTATATTTGATCCAAGAATCTCAACATTTTGTTAGGTACAAATGACATGTTATGTTTTTTCTTTAGGAAAAGCAACATATGTTATCCTTATGTTGTCCTGATGTTTACCTTTCGATGCAATGCAATCATCCTTACTTATAACTGAGTCGAACCACACAAAAAATGGAAGTTTTATTCAATTCCGTTGATTCCGTGGGCGACTCACGTTTGACCAAAAATGTTCATTGAGTTTAAGGCTAAATTTTCGCTCACAAATATGTGTCTAAAATGTCCTAAAAGAGATTCTATATTTTTGTTTTGTATACCTACTTACTATGGATGCAGATTTCCACGCACCACACCACTTAAAGAACCACTCAAACGTCTGTAACTTCGCTTCTAGGCATTGTATCAAGATGAAACAAACACTAGATTTTAAGTTAGTCCAGCTACAATACAACTATGAAAACCACATCTAATTTGGTGCAGTAGTTTTTGCGTGACACGCGAACAACCATACAGACACACTGATAAAAATTCTAAAAATAAATTTTTGTCTTCTATTGGTTCTATAAAGACCTCCATATCAACATTTATTAAATATCTTCTATGTTCAGACATTTAATCAGTTATAATTGTATTATATGTATAGAGTAGCATTATAAATTTATCTGTAAATATCAAAGGTTGAGAACTCCTGTAGATGAAAACGCATGGCGTGTCCACGGCATTACATAATACCTTTCATTTCGATAACATAAAAAAAAATATTCATGCAGCTAAAGAGTTTCCAAAAAGCCCACTTCGAAACTCTTTAGCTTACGGCATGAGCTTTATGCTCTGAGCGTTTCGATGCAAAATATAGTCATATCTTTGAGATATTGATGAAAAACCGAGAACACGCCTGGCGTGCTCGTGGCATGGCGATAAGGATGAGTGAGGACACGCTAGGCGTGCAATGGCTAAATGTGTTAATACCCGTTTTCTGTGATATAAACATAAAATATTTTTATATTTCACTGGAATATGCCCGCGGCTTCGCTCGCGTAAGATAATAGAAGTTTAAAAGGTCCCTATATACTTTTCTGTTCCCCTGACACGTGTAAGCGAAATTTTATGATGATCGGCCGAGTAGTTAAGGCTTGAAATCTCAACAAACAAACTCACATTCGCATTTATAATATTAGTTAGGATACTGTACTATCGGCTTGTGACGAAGTGATATATGACTCCTGCTTAATTCTGTTGTAGCTGCTCTTACGGAGCCTTACTCCTGCGTGGCGCACGGTTTCGATCGCGCCATGCCGCTCAAGGTCGGACAGAAGATACTCATCATTGGAGCTGGTATCATTGGTGAGTACCACACTACGAAGACTGGTTATATTAACCAGTCAGGATCTCGGTCATGTATGCAAACGTGAAGACAAGCAGAAATTAAAAGTACTATAGATACATTAAATTCCTGGTACTTCTAAACTGTGACCGATGCCAATATTAGGCCTTTTAGTGACTTTACCTTCGATATAACGATTTTTCCTACATTTCATCTCATGTTGGGAAGTATTCAAAATAACTACAACAGTACTTAGTTAAGCGTTATCAAACCAAATAATGTCCTCCTGACCGAATTTCGTTCACGGCGACCAATCTTAACGGAGACAGGCCAAGCGTAGGAGATATTATAGTGCACAAGTGTGTGCACAAACACAAGTGCACTCTTTTCCCCTAACTCATATGGTCCGATATATGACCGGAGAGAGATCAGGCGTAGGACGAACGGCTTTAGGTGCTTTCCGGGGCACAGGGCTGTCTAACAACGCCAACTGCCTACCTCTGCTATTGAGATTTCTTAGCAGAAAACCCAAATATTTTTTTGTTGGCTCGATCTGGAATTCGAACGTGAGACTGCCTGCCTGCGGCACGGAGGCAGCCGATTAAACTAAATATTTGACGAATCGAAAACTATAAATTTTCAATCTGCCTATCTGTCTGGGAAACAAGTAGAGCATATAATATAATATACATACATATGTACCTAAATGTATGTTTGTACCCAGGCAACCTGTGGGTCACCGCCCTTCATCACCACGGACACCGTGAAGTCACCGTCTCCGAGATGAACAAATCCAGGCTGGACATTGTCAAGAGAATGGGTAAGTTGCATCTTATCTCATTATGGATTAGCTGTCACCCACAGCATTTCTCGCTTAATATGTTATAAAAACAGCTCGTTACTCAAGTATTATTCAGCTTTCTATTGAGTATGCCGATTTAATATCAGCTCTGTATAAAAACTGTACTGCTGCTGGTCACGGGCCACTTCTCAGCGTCAGAAGAGTTAGTCCATAGTCCACCACGATGGCCCAGTGCGGGTTGACAGACTTTACATATCTTCGGCAACATTATTGAGAACTCTCAGAAATGCACTTTTCACGATATTTTCCTTCACCGTTAAAGGGAGCGATATAATTTACTAAGAACTATTTAATAAGAACATCACTTCGAAAAGTGATCGTGCCTTATGACTCGAATATGAGACGTCTTCTGCATGGCAGTCTCATGGTTTCCCGCTAGGCTCTCGCTGCTTTTTCCCGGTTTAACACTAACCTGCAATACTTCAGTATGACGTAATATGGGTTTAAATTAATAATACTAGCTATCCGCCCCGGCTTCGCACGGGTAGAAAAAAACCGTAACAAATTATACACCTAAACCTTCCTCAAGAATCACTGTCTATTGGTGAAAGCCACATGAAAATCCGTTCAGTAGTTTTTGAGTTTATCGCGACCAAACATACAGATGCGGCGGGGACTTTATTTTATAATATGTAAATAATATAATAAATAAAATTATTTTCATGATTCTATCGCAAATAAACACGAGATTATTCAATAAGTATTTATTCCAAACGGACACAGATAAGATACGTAACTAATTATAGATTGACACGATTTATCGTAATTTGTTACCCTCGCCTTTGACTGCATGTGAGCTGCTGTATCAACAACGCAGGTTGTCGCTCGCCCATTATTGGGATTGACTGCGTATTAGAACATTACAATCTCTTTCAATATTGCAGCTGATTTAATTGGTACTTTGTATAACAAATCTAATTAAATCGGTTAAATAATTAGATTAGGCAAGCAGCTAAATATGAATTTCTTTTGGATTGGCTTTTGTATTGGATATTTGAAGTACACAGGATATTCGAAACTCCGCTTATGGTTACTCTAGTTGTTATTAATAGCTTAAAGATATTGTATATTATATAAGATATTGTATATGCTTCTCATATAATATATCCGCTGTACGCAATTCGTTATCTTTTAAAAAGGTGAGCGGTATTATTTGAATATTCGGCATAAATTCGAGTGTAAAACTGTGATGACGAATAAATTATAATTTGAATATAATTCTTTTAGATGGTCAAATGTTTTAACTAATTATTTCTCTTTTTGAATTATTTTCATACTTATATTTTTATGTTAATATATTTTTTGTGAATCTATTAATTCATTTCTATTAATATTCGATCTAAATTAACAGATCTAAATGAATGACTTTCGTTAATTAACACAAAATGTAGGAACAGTTTTCACCTCATAACATTAGTATAGACATCAGTAGTAAGATTTCTGTTTCCTTTCTTTCAGACACTGGGTTCAGGTTAGTGAGTCCAGACGTTTTGGCTAATGAGAAGACACTCTATGACGTCATCATTGATTGCACAGGTAAATTACATTTACAACATTTTAGCTGTTTAACCTGCCTCGAATTTGCCTTTATGAACATTGACATTGGTGTCTTACGTTTACGTGAATATTATACATTATAATATTATCATTGTCTAGTACCCATAGTACAAGCTCTGCTTAGTTTGGGCTAGATAGTATTGTGTGTATGTGGTAGAATATTATTATTATATTATTATTATTATAAACTACTTTATACGTCGGGGAAAGCGTAAACTTAAATCTAAATAGTTTTAATAATTTAGATAGCTTAAATAGTAATCAAGTTTATTAGCAGTAGTATAAAATGTTCAAAGCTATGTATTTTTAAAGTAAACTACGCGATACAAGCCGTATAACGTAGTACAAATTAAAACTACAATGGTGCTGAAATGTTTAATCGAACGAGCGTTACGCGGCAAGCCAAAAAATAAAATAATTGAGAAGCGAGGACCCTGCCACATACCCTCGAATTGAAGGTGAAAACTGCATGTTGGAGTACGCCAGAATCCCAAGACGTGGCTGCCCAGAGTCCAGAGACCAGAGAAGTTCAGTATCGTCAACCTTTTTCTATTGCAATAGCTGGGGTGGGCAATCCGAGGGTGCGTGGCGGGTTCTTCTCTTCCTAATTAATTTATTACATTATATATTGGATTTTGTTGAGATATAGAGCATGATGGAACTGAGATGACACACGAAATACGTCGCAATTGCGCGAAATTCCACAAGATCAGACTGGGATTTTCTGTCACGAAATATTCAGATCCACGTAATAGAGGGTGAGCCTACAGCTGGCCCGGCTCTAGGACTTGTCCGAACCGGATCAGAAACTTGAAAGTGGTATTCCTAGCGTTAGATATAAATTATTAAAAAGCAACTCACACTTTGTGTGTGTGTGTATTGTATAGAATTTTTTATGATCGAGTAAATAAGAAACCTTACATGAAATTGCACTCTTTATAACCTATTTAAGTAATTACTTCAAGGAAGATTTTTTCTTTGGATTCCCGTGGCAGTCCATACGATCACTATATAAGCGTTTCAGTAGATCTGGGGCTTGCCTACAGTTCTAGAGTCTATGCTGCCACTAAAAATGTCTCGTGAGAAACACGAAATTCTGTAACATGCACGGGAATCGAACCACAGACCTCAGGCACAGCAATCAGCGGTTGTATATACAACTGCAGCGACTTAAGACGTTGTGAAAATGCTTAAACTATATACCTTTAGTACTAAATCCGATAAGACTTTTTGCTCGACCTGGGAATAAGCTACAGACAACATGCACAGCTGTTGCACACACTGTCCCTGCGTCACTGAGCGGTGGCGTATGTAAGTGCTACGACTAAAGATGTTGTAAAGTACATAAACTTGCGTATTGACTAAAATAATTTATCATTTTTCTCAGGTGTGGGAAAAGTGATGGAGATCAGCTTCAACTATATGCAGGTTGGCGGAAAGTACATCCTGTTCGGATGCTGTCCACCCACCCATAAGACCAGGTATGTAATCGAATAGATACGTATTATGACCTAAATGAAAAACAGAATATCTTTATTCATTTGGGTTACTAAGTAACACTTATGAATGTCAAAGTCAGTTAATTATACTACGAACTAGCTTATACTTTTTCTTATAAAAGAGCACTCCCGCGCTAGGAATAAATCCTGTGTGGCGAGGGGTTTTACAAACATTTGAACAACGGACGCTAAGATTTGTGGATCATACAATTGTATGATCCACAAATCTTTGTGTCCCAAATTTTCCCGTGTGGGAATCGAATCTACAAACTCGCCCTAGTAGCAGTGGCAAGATGACTATTTAAACCACTACACCATCCGTGCAATTCTGTTGCCACATTCAGCAAAGCAAGGATCTACCTACTTATCAATGAGAAAAACGGGCAAGAAACTCACATCCACTCATTTTAATCGACAATTACACAATACTGCTTATTCTACAAAATTTTGATTGTTCACCTTGACCTTTATATTAATTTACCTTGATATTTCTTGGCCTATAGGTCGGTCAGAGTTCTGAGTTCTGCGTTCCGCTTTCACTGTCACGTATGTGTCTTAGAATCCAAACACACAAAAGCAGTCAGACCGCGGCGGTCAAAGAGAACGCACGTTCTGTCCGAGTTCCATTTTTTTTCAAAAGCTTTCACGATTTCCGACGAAATTGAAGACTTAATTGAATTAGTGCGAGACAAACGTACTGAACTCCAGATTTCTAGACCGCTCGCTGTGTGGGCAACTGTGAACGCTGAACGCAGAACTCGACCGCAGAACGCAGACCGCTGGGGCGATATGTTCGGCGCCTTACGGGTAAAGCTTTTATCATTTTTCGTTTTAAAAAGACAACTCCTGCAATCGGGCATCTTGTGTCGCGATGATCTTTCCAAATATTCAAATAACAGACACAAAGAACATATAGACTCGGAACAACTATTTGTAGATCACATACAATTTTGTCCCGTGTGGGGTTCGAACCTATAACTCTCAGCGCAGTGGCGAAGGCAAGGCTTTAACTTAAACCACTACGCCATCCATGCAGTCATAATATACGAGACGAATGGTTAACAAGCGTGTAACAGATATGAAATAATTATGTGGTCAGGCCTAAGTCGTAATGTACCTATTTCTAATATAATAACCTATGAGCAATATCCATACATATAATTTCAATTTTATTACAATTTCAAACACATTATATACTTACTAGGTTTTGGCCACGTCTTCGCTCGAATTCTGGATGAAAGATTTCATGATAATCGGTTTAGTAGTTCAGGCGTAAAAGCGTAACAAAGTAGTTTTTACAGTCTGCCAGTTCACTAACTAATACTCAATTGTATGTACCTTATTCACAATATTACAAGAACATTATTTGCATCCAAATAGACAATGATAGCTGGTGATAACACCCTACTGAATTGCCGATTATTTAGGACACCCTAGGCTAAAGCTTGACTAAGCCTTATTTTGAAGGGAACTGGTTATTGGCAAAATAATGAACCCAACATTGCTGGAGATGTTAAATTTTAACGTTCCGGATAGGTATATATACCGGCGACGAAAGCCGCAGTTGTTGCGAGTGCCCCGCGCACGCACCAACCTGCTGCAGGAGGCGCCTCTGACGCGCGCACACAGAACCATCAACCGGGTCGCGGATAAAATAGATCTGTTCTGTTGCACTATGAGTGAATTTACAAGGATAACGTTGTTTATAATTTGTTATGGAAACGGGTAATCTAGATATAAATGTATAAAATTAAAATGTGTAAATAGATAGAATATTATTAGTTATAATTAATTAATTACGTTAAAGTGAACCACGCTATCGCATTAAGTTTTTTCTTGTAATGGTAGTGTTGTAAATTGGATATAAATAAATAAATAAATTTTACGTTGATATTGCATTGAGCAAAACAAGTTACCAGGTTTATATAATTTCATGCAATGCAAGTGACATGTTTCTAATATTGCAAGCAATATTGAACATTATGTTCAATGATATAGGGTTTAATTGCACTCTAAATATTTTTAGTAAAATCTAGGGATATTTATAGCTACTTATGTCAACTATAGATACCGTTTCCATAATTTGTATACTAGACCATTTTGATTAATATTACTACAATAGATTAAATACCTTATACGTAGTTGCTGGGGACAGATGGGGACTTAGCAGATTCACAATAATTAACTAAGATTAATTTGTGTTTCAGCCTGAACCCTTTTCAGATCTTCGACAAGGAATTAACCATCATCGGAGTGAAGATCAACCCTTTCAGTTTCCCCACTGCTATGGGCTGGATCAAGGCTATGCGCAACAGGTAATATAACTACTGTAGTGACAAAACTTCTGGTTACGTATGTCGCGTCGTAAAATACTGCCGAAAATAGATCTAGATCTGCATGATTGGCAGTTTAACGTACCCAAGCCCAAATGCATACATTTGAGTTAAGGTGTAAGATGTTCTGGATCAGATATTGAAGCAGTGAAAAATGAGCTACAGAGTCGATTCGCGGGCACATATGATAGGGCACACATTGAAAGCCGCACAGTGAGATATAGAACAAGCGATGTCTCAAGTTTCTTCAAGGAAAACTAAGGGAAGAGGCTATTGATTACAGTAGCATAGTTAAAGATAGCTCGCAGAATGAGCAAGCTAAACTGGCGAAAGTCTGAAGGTCTGATGGTCGTTATACGTCATATGTTGGGGACAATGAATCGGCAAACGCAGGGTGGTGATATCCACCGACCAGTTGGGACTAGATATTGCAGCTCAAATTGGGAAAGGCTGGCCTGTAAAAGACCCATTAATTTAATGCTATTGTCTAAATTTTCATGTTAATTATCTTAATGACAAGAATCACAGATATTATTGTTCCTGAACCTCAATTCGCAATTTTTTCGCAGATACCTGGACTATGAAAAGCTGGGAGTGAAGACTTACCGTCTGTCGGAGTTTGAGGATGCCATAGTGGACCTCAAGGCAGGCACCGTCGCCAAGGCTATGTTCAAGATTAACCAGGGCTAATTTAATAAACATGTTTGTCGGCCTCGATGACGTAGTGGTTAGTGTAACCGACTGCCACGCCTGAGGTCGCGGTTTCGATTCTCGCACAAGTCAAACATTTGTGTGCATGAACATGGATGTTTGTCTTAGTCTAGGTGTATCTATGTATAATATGAATGTATTTACAAAAAAAGTATATATGTATGTTTATCCATTGTCTAGTACCCATAGTACAAGCTCCGCTTAGTTTGGGCTAGATGGTGTTGTGTGTATGTGGTAGAATATTATATTATATATATTATTAATTTTGTTTTATTTTCTTAGTGTGATTCTTTAGTTATTGTTCCAAAATTGCAAACACCCTGGTATAGTTAAAGGGTTGGCAAATATATGCGTAAACTGTGCATGAGATCTCTGGTTCGATTCCCGAGCCGGGTAAAGTGTTATTGGAGATTTCTTGATAATAACTAGATATTCTAATATATTGTTTCTATGTATAATATGTATGTATATACAAAAAAAAAGTAAATATGTATGTTTATCCATTGTCTAGTATCCATAGTACAAGCTCTGCTTAATTTGGGCTAGATGGTGTTGTGTGTATGTGGTAGAATATTATTATTAATATTCCCGCAGTTTCACCCGCGTTTATTGTTACTGCGCCGCCTCCGTGGGTCGTAGCGTGATGTTATATAGCCTTCCTCGATAAATAGGCTATCCAACACTAAAACAATTTTCAAATCGAACCAGTAGTTCCTGAGAGTAACGCGTTCAAACAAACAAACAACAAACTCTTCAGCTTTATAATATTAGTATAAATATCAGCCCTGTATTAAACTGTCCCACTGTTGGGCACGGGCCTCTTCTCAGTGTGAGAAGGATTAGGCCATAGTCTTAGCAGGCGCGTGCGCTTCATACAAGCAAATAAGCACTGCATACCCTAGTCCGCTGGCCTATGTAAATCTATATAATCGAAATCTATTTATTAAATACTACAAGCTGAATAACAATAAGACCTTGTGCCACTGCCATCTTTTGGTCCTTGAGCGAACTACTAAACAAATAGAGATTAATGAGTGTTGCTATCGACGCGCCACACCACTGAGGTGTCTGGAAGCAGAACTAATTGTGCTTATTCGCTACACATTTAAACGTCAATCGATTACGCTGTCTTTAAGACAAATATTTTGCTTGTGTGTGTAAAATGCACGTGTGTGCTCGCCGACTATAAGCTCTGCTTCCACGATAATCCAACTAGTTTAAACAGTTGTCAAAGACGCCATAATTGTTGTTTATTATAGGCCTATTATTTTAGCAATATAGCATTGTACGCCATTATTAATTATTTCACAGAGCTGTCGAGGGGATTTTGAGCGCTTTGTAATTGATAACTAAATAATTAGTGAAATTACCGGAATTACTGTAAATTATGGAAAATTATACCTGTAAGATCAGTGTTGGTGATGTGTGTTTAAATAAATTAAAATCTGGTGTTTTCTCGACGTTGTCTTTTGATGGCGAAAATAAAATAATTTCTCTGGGACGCTGTATTCGCGATTTAGATCTAAAACAACAGAAAGGTAACACGACACGTTATTTTAATAAAAAGTATTATGATATTGGCTGGCGGCTGGCTAGCGGGCTGTGTACACACAAATAAACTATTTTGTTTTCCGTGTATATTATTTTCAAAACAAGATAAAAATAATGTTTGGACCTATAATGGATATTCGGATTTAAATAATTTTCACAAAGCTGCTTCTAAACACAATTCGTCGGAAAAACATATAGATTCTTGTTCCAAATGTTTGGAAAAGGTAGAATAGAGTCTAGTTTGAATACACAATTCAAATTAGACATTGAAAGGCACAACGCAAAAGTTGAAAGGAATAGAAATATTTTTAAACGGTTGATTGACATAGTTTGCTTTCTCGGTAAACAAGAATTAGCGATTCGTGGTCATGACGAATCCGCTTCATCATATAATAAAGGTAATTTTTTGGAACTTGTAGATCTGTTAGCTAAATATGACGGTAATTTAGAAACTCATTTACAATCGACATCTAGTAGCTCATTCACGGGATTGTCGAACAGAACTCAAAATTATCTGATTTCCAGCGTCGCGTCTGTAATGTATGATCAGATAAAAAAGAAATAACGCAAACCAATTTTGTAGCCGTTATAGTTGACGAAACTCTAGACGTAAGCGGTCGAGAACAGTTAGTTTTCGTTTTAAGATAGTTTCGCGATTCACAAGTAGTAGATCGATTTATAAAATATATTGATGTTAGTTCTGATCGGACAGCTATCACTTTAAGCTCGATTATTATCAATGTTTTAGAGGAATTATTAATTAATTAATTGCCTAAATAAAGTAGTTGCTCAAGCTTACGATGGGGCGTCAGTTTTATCTTCTGTGGTTAATGGAGTTCAAAGCATAATAAGACAAAAATGTCCACGCGCGACGTATGTTTGGTGTTCAGCCCTTAATCTTGTCCTTTCCAAGTCTTTCGAAAGAGTTTCAGAAACCAAGCTTCTTCTTCTTTTTCTTCATTTCGTGTGGTTAGTGGCCAACCTGTTGTCAAGAGTTGTTCAAGCCTAGGCCTAGCGTAGGCCTCTGACATGTCTTAACGACTGCTGTCAATTTGGCAACAAGCGGGACCGACTTTTTACGTGCCCTCCGAAGCACGGAGACGCTCAGATGAAATACCACTAAGCGGTCACCCATCTATAGATTGACCGCATCCAACGTTGCTTAACCTCACTAATCGTTTACCGATTTTTTAGTACTGTTCGAGCATTAGCAAACTTTTTTCATAGTAGTACAAAAAGACACAATATCACGAATATGCTCAAATGCGTAAATTACCTCGTGTTGCCGAAACAAGGTGGAGTTACCACTCACGAACGATTACTGTTATTGCTACACAGCTTCATAATTTGATAGATATGTTTGACCATATGCAGGAAAATGACGAAAAATGGGACGGAGAAACATTAACACTAGTTTCTGGTTTTTTAAATAATTTAAAAGAATTCGAATTAAATTTTATTCCATATACATTGCCAGAAATATTTTCCAACACAGATATTTTGTATGAAATATTACAGAAAAAAACTAGTGATACTGTTTATTGTGTCAAAATAATTAATGAGTTTAAAAATTTTATGCAACAATACCAAACAAAATTTGTGCTCTACATTAGAATCAAATTGTGACCGACCGAAAAGAAAACGAGGCGTTGACAATGTTCAACAATATTACAGACGCGTGTTTAACGAGATTATTGACAATGTCTTGAACGAGTGTCGTAGTCGTTATAAAAACTTAAAAGACCTTAAGTTTTTCAACCTACTTTGAATGAACGTACTTTGTATTGTAATAATTTTCCGGAGCAATTGATCGTCGAACTCATTAATTCGCATGAACATTCCTTTAACGCGGATCGCCTTAGGAATGAGCTCCGATGCGTTTATAAATCAGACGAATTAAAAACGTTAGGAATATTTGATCTTATTCAATATTTACATACAAACAATTTAACAGCCATATTTCCCGAAGTTTACAAATTAGCAAAATTAATAGTTACGATTCCAGTTAGTAGCGCATCGGCTGAACGATCATTTTTTTGCTTAAAAAGAATCCATACATATCTACGAAACACACAGGGCCAAAGCAGACTCACTGATTTGTGTATGATTTCAATTGAAAAAGAACTTTTAATGATTTTAAAACGATCTTGTAATTTTTACGTCAACGTTTTACAGAATTATTTAAAAAAAGATTACTTTGAAATAACTACACTGGAACATTGAGACAACTGCCATCTTAGTCTCCCCGTGACCATGGCTGCTGAAAAGCAACCGAAACGTCGGGGAAAGTGTAAAAATAAATTAAATCTAAATAGTTTAATAATAATTTAATTAGCTTAAAAATTAGTAAAGTTTAATAGTAGTACTTAGTAGTGTAAAAATTTCCAAAATTTTGTAATAAAGTGTCAAATAAACAACGCGATAAAATCCGTATATAGCAGTTTAATTTCAAAGATTAAACTATTTAAAAAAGATTTATAAAAATTAAAATAATACCTACAGTCAAGTATGTTAGTAATTTCATTCATTTATTTTTGTTCATTTGCGCAAAAAACACTCTTGACATCTCACGGCCTTGTAATACCTACAAGGCCACAATGGACATCATTTAGGTGACTTGTTCTCACTAGTGAGTGACTCACTACAATTTAAAATAATAATACATTGAGTTATACTAGTGGGTCTACTACGAGTATACCTAGCTCTTAGTCAGCTTGTCTTTCTATGTATTTTGATTAGCTAACTGATCTTTTTGCTAGGAGCGCTTTCAAACATTACACTGAAGGAGTTGCCAATGTAAAATATGTATTATTTTAAAATATATTCGATCGAAATTTATAATAAAATAAACTTTTGTTAGGCATATTTCTTGAAAACAGCGATAGCTTAGTGGAAGACCGTTGGACTGCTTCGCAGAGGTGTCGAGTTCGATCCCAAGGCACGCATCTCTGATTTTTCGAAGTTATGTGCGTATTAAATAGTTAACTTTTATCGCTCGTTTGAACGGTGAAGGAATACATCGCGAGTTCTCCATAATGTTCTCGAAGATATGTGAAGTACTAAGACTATGGCCTAATCCTTTTCACACTGAGAAGAGGCCCGTGCCCAGCAGTGGAACAGTTTAATACAGGGCTGATATCTATACTAATATTATAAAGCTGAAGAGTTTGTTGTTTGTTTGTTTGAACGCGCTACTCTCAGGAACTACTGGTTCGATTTGAAAATTATTTTAGTGTTGGATAGCCTATTTATCGAGGAAGGCTATATAACATCACGCTACGACCCACGGAGGCGGCGCGGGAACATCTAGTTATTATTAATGTATTTCTTGTCATAAATCCGCAATAATACTTTATCCGGGTCGGGAATCGAACCAGAGATCTCATGCACAGTTTACGTATATATTTGCAAACCCTTTAACTATACCAGGGTGTTTGCAATTTTGGAACAATAACTAAAGAATCACACCAAGAAAATAAAACAAAATTAATATAAAATATGTTTATTAAATTAGCCTTGGTTAATCTTGAACATAGCCTTGGCGACGGTGCCTGCCTTGAGGTCAACCATGGCATCCTCGAACTCCGACAGACGGTAAGTCTTCACTCCCAGCTTTTCATAGTCCAGGTATCTGAGGGAAAATTGCGAATTGAGGTTCAGGAACAATAATATCTGTGATTCTTGTCAGTAAGGTAATTTACATGAAATTTTAGACAATAGCATTAAATTAATGGGTCTTTTGCAGTCCAGCCTTTCCCAATTTGAGCTGCAATATCTAGTCCCAACTGGTCGGTGGATATCACCACCCTGCGTTTGCCGATTCATTGTCCCCGACATATGACGTATAACGACCATCACACCTTCAGACTTTCGCCAGTTTAGCTTGCTCATTCTGCGAGCTATCCTTAACTATGCTACTGTAATCGATAGCCTCTTCCCTTAGTTTTCCTTGAAGAAACTTGAGACATCGCTTGTTCTACATATATCTCACTGTGCGGCTTTCAATGTGTGCCCTATCATATGTGCCCGCGAATCGACTCTGTAGCTCACTTTTCACTGCTTCCATATCTGATCCAGAACATCTTACACCTTAACTCAAATGTATGCATTTGGGCTTGGGTACGTTAACTGCCAATCATGCAGATCTAGATCTATTTTCGGCAGTATTTTACGACGCGACATACGTGACCAGAAGTTTTGTTACTACAGTAGTTATATTACCTGTTGCCCATAGCCTTGATCCAGCCTATAGCACTGGGGAAGCTGAAGGGATTGATCTTCACTCCGATGATGGTTAATTCCTTGTTGTAGATCTGAAAAGGGTTCAGGCTGAAACATAAATTAATCTTAGTTAATTATTGTGAATCTGCTAAGTCCCCATCTGTCCCCAGCAACTACGTATAAGGTATTTAATCTATTGTAATAATATTAATCAAAATATCTAGTATACAAATTATGAAAACGGTATCTATAGTTGACATAAGTAGCTATAAATATCCCTAGATTTTACTAGAAATATTTAGAACGCAATTAAACCCTATAGTATTGAACATAATGTTCAATATTGCTTGCAATATTAGAACCATGCCACTTGCATTGCATAAAATGATATAAGCTGATAACTTGTTTTGCTCAATGCAATGTCGACGTAAAATAGGTATCTACCAGGACCGTAGCGTATGTGTCAGCCGCCAGGGGCGGAAAAATTTTACCGCCCTCTTATTTAGGTATTTCAATTTAAACGACTATAATATACAGTAATTCTAAAGAACTTTTAGACAAGAATAGTCATCATTGTTGTGAATTGTACATCTATCTGCCCTTTCCTCTCATTCGTCATTAAATTGTTGAAATATTTGCGAGATATTACCTATTATTATTTATTGTTACGCCCCATAAAAGTGCCGCTCGGGGCGAGCCGCCCCTGCCGCTCCTACTACGCTACGCCATTGACTAGGACATCAAGTAATGAAGGGAGTGTATTAAATAGCATGGTTAAGCCATAGACTACGGTACCCTAAATTGCCAAAGCTAATAATTGTATATAAATTGGCGGTAATTATAAGCAAGATAAGGGAATTTTGTAGAGTGTAATCACCAGTGGCCATCGGTTCTTTGGATATGAATTACATACAGTTTAGTATTACATTGTCAATAAACTCGCAGACTCGAGAACTGCCAAAGCATAAGAATCTATCATTTAAAAAAAAAATAGCTGAATAATTCGCGGCTTAATTTCTTTCAAAAAGAGTTTATTTAAATAAATTGCAATTTTAGTATACCTAACTATACATAACTATACAATATATATATATTGAGCAGCGATAGCTCAGTGGGGAGACCAACAGACTGCAATGCAGAGGGTCTCAGGTTCGAACCCACGTCGCGCACCTCTGACTTTATGTGACTTTTCGAAATTATGTGCGTATTGATTGACAATTATCGCCTGCTCCGTGCCTCGGAGAGCACGTTAAGCCGTCGGTCCCGGCTGCCATGAACATCTATGGCAGTCGTAATTGGGAGAGTGTCGACACAAAACATCCCACTGGATCGAAGTGTCGCCGGTCTGCACTGACTGGCTCCCACGTAAGATACATACCTAACTATAATTCATAGGTACATTACATCGTATTTCTTAAGCAAAGTTACATTTGGCGTATGGGTTAAATTAAAAATAGGTAATTAAAGTTTCGTTTAGACAATTATTATAAGTGACTTTTACGTAATAATTATGTGTTGTAGCAAGTAGCAACTAATACAACAGCTATGAGCATTGTCTGAGTGTTTCGATAATCGTAACGATGAGATAAAGAGTTTACTTGGTGTTTCATTGACATTGTCAATGTTACGATATCGCAGTGGCGTAGCGTAGTGGGGGCGGCAGGGGCGGCCTACCCCGAGCGGCGCTTTTAGGGGGCGGCAAAATGACACAATAAATATCTTGTAAATATTTGAACTGTACAATACACAATATTGATGACCGTCCTTGCTGAAAAGTGCTTTGAGCCTAGAGTCTATGTGTTGTTTGTGTCCGTTGTTTGAATATTTGGAAAGATCGTCGCGACACAAGAGGCCCGATTGCGGGAGCTGTTGTTTTAAAACGAAAAATGATAAAAGTTTTACCCGTACGGTAAAGCTTTTTGCAACAACCGAACACATTGCCCCGGCGGTCTGCGTTCTGCGGTCGAGTTCTGCGTTCAGCGTTCACAGTTGCCCACACAGCGAGCGGTCTAGATATCTGGAGTTCAGTACGTTTGTCTCGCACTAATTCAATTAAGTTTTCAATTTCAACAGATATCGTGAAAGCTTTTGAAAAAATGGAACTCGGACAGAACGTGCGTTCTCTTTGACCGCCGCGGTCTGACTGCTTTTGTGTGTTTGGATTCTAAGACCCGCATACATGACAGTGAACGCGGAACGCAGAACTCGGAACTCTGGCCGCTAGACCGCCCGCAGTGGGGCCGGCGCGGCGCCTAAAACGTTCAACCGTCAACAGTCTTGTATGTAATATATAATCATGACTACAATGTTTATTAAAGTCGATCATAATTTAATAATTCAAGGTCAAATGTCGCAGTCAACTATATTATAAACCTAATGGTTAAGGTCAAGTACGAAGCCAAGGTCAGCTACTTAATAAATAGATCAAAAGCAATAGTAAGTTCAGGTGCTAAGATTACTACTCAACCTGTAGGCCAAGAAGTATCAAGGTCAATTAATACAAAGGTCCTTGCTTTGCTGAACGTGGCAACAGAATTGCACGGATGGTGTAGTGGTTTAAATAGTCATCTTGCCACTGCTACTAGGCCGAGTTTGTAGATTCGATTCCCACACGGGACAAACAATTGTTTGTCTCGTGTGGGACTCAAATCAAATTTGGGACACAAAGATTTGTGGATCATACAATTGTATTAACCACAAATCTATGCGTCCGTTGTTTAAATGTTTGTAAAACCCCCCGCCACACAGGATTTATTCCTAGCGCGGGAGTGCTCTTTTATAAGAAAAAGTATAAGCTAGTTCGTAGTATAATTAACTGACCTTGACATTCATAAGTGTTACTTAGTAACCCAAATGAATAAAGATATTCTGTTTTTGATTTAGGTCATACTGTGTATCTATTCGATTACATACCTGGTCTTATGGGTGGGTGGACAGCATCCGAATAGGATGTACTTTCCGCCAACCTGCATATAGTTGAAGCTGATCTCCATCACTTTTCCCACACCTGAAAAAAAGAGATAAATTATTTTAGTCAATACGCAACAGGATTATGTACTTAACAATATCCTTAGTCGTAGCACTTGCATACACCACCGCTCAATGACGCAGGGACAGTGTGTGCAACAGCTGTGCATGTTGTCTGTAGCTTATTCCCAGGTCGAGCAAAGTCTTATCGGATTTAGTACTAAAGGTATATAGTTTAAGCATTTTCACAACGTCTTAAGTCGCTGCAGTTGTATATACTACCACTGATTGCTGTGCCTGAGGTCTGTGGTTCGATTCCCGTGCATGTTAAAGAAATTCGTGTTTCTCTCGAGACATTTTTAGTGGCAGCATAGACTCTAGAACTGTAGACAAGCACCAGATCTACTGAAATACTTGCATAGTGATCGTAAGGACTGTCAAGGGGATCCAAAGTAAAATCGTCCTTGAATTACTTAAATAGGTTATAAAGAGTGCAATTTTATATAAGGTTTCTTATTTACTCGATCACAAAAAATTCTATTCAATAAACACACACACAAACTGTGAGTTGCTTTTTAATAATTTATATCTAACGCTAGGAGTACCACTTTCAAGTTTCTGATCCGGTTCGAACAAGTCCTAAAGCCGGGGCAGATGTAGGCTCACCCTCTATTACGTGGATCTAAATATTTCTTGACAGAAAATCCCAGTCTAATCTTGTAGAATTTCGCGCAATTGTGACGTATTTCGTGTGTCATTTCAGTTCCATCATGCTCTATATCTCGACTAAATCCGTTTACATCCTCACCATTGTAATAAATTAATTAGGCAGAGAAGAACCCGCCACGCACCCTCGGATTGCCCACCCCAGCTATTGCAATAGAAAAAAGTTGACGATACCGAACTCCTCTGGTCTCTGGCCTCTGGGCGGCCATGGTTTGGGATTCTGGCGTACTCCAACATGCAATTTTCACCTTCAGTTCGAGGGTATGTGGCGGGTTCCTCGCTTCTCAATTATTTTATTTTATTGGCTTGCCACCATGTTACGCTCATTCGATGAAACATTTCAGCACCATTGTAGTTTCAAAGTATACTGCTTTATACGGCTTGTATCGCGTAGTTTACTTTAAAATACATAGTTTTGAACATTTTAAACTACTCCTGATAAACTTGATTACTATTTAAGCTATTTAAATTATTAAACCTATTTAGATTTAAGGTTAGGTACGCTTTCTCCGACGTACAAAGTAGTTTATTATAATAATAATAATATAATAATAATATTCTACCACATACACACAACACCATCTAGCCCAAACTAAGCAGAGCTTGTACTATGGGTACTAGACAATGATATTATTATAATGTATAATATTCACGTAAACGTAAGACACCAATGTCAATGTTTATAAAGACAAATTCGAGGCAGGTTAAAGAGCTAAACTGTTGTAGATGTAATTTACCTGTGCAATCAATGATGACGTCATAGAGTGTCTTCTCATTAGCCAAAACGTCAGGAGTCACTAACCTGAACCCAGTGTCTGAAAGAAAGGAAACAGAAATCATACTACTGATGTCTATACTAATGTTATGAGGTGAAAACTGTTTTTATATTTTGTGTTAATTAACGAAAGTCATTCATTTAGATCTGTTAATTTAGATCGAATATTAATAGAAATGAATTAATAGATTCACAAAAAATATATTGACATAAAATATAAGTATGAAAATAATTCAAAAAGAGAAATAATCAGTTAAAACATTTGACCATCTAAAAGAATTATATTCAAATTATAATTTATTCGTCATCACAGTTTTACACTCGAATTTAAGCCGAATATTCAAATCATACCGCCCACCTTTTTAAAAGATAACGAATTGCGTACAGCGGAGATATTATATGAGAAGCATATACAATATCTTATATAATAAACAATATCTTTAAGCTATTAATAACAACTAGAGTAACCATAAGCGGAGTTTCGAATATCCTGTGTGATTCAAATATCCAATACAAAAACAATCCAAAAGAAATTCATATTTAGCTGCTTGCCTAATCTAATTATTCAACCGATTTAAAGAGATTTGTTATACAAGGTACCAATTAAATCTGCTGCAATATTGAAAGAGATTGTAATGTTCTAATACGCAGTCAATCCCGATAATGGGCGAGCGACAACCTGCGTTGTTGATACGGCAGCTCACATGCAGTCAAAGGCAAGGGTAACAAATTACGATAAATCGTGTCAATCTATAATTAGTTACATATCTAAACTGTGTCCGTTTGGAATAAATACTTATATATAATATATATAATAAATAATCTCGTGATTATTTGCGATAGAATCATGAAAATAATTTTATTTAACTATATTATTTACATATTATAAAATAAAGTCCCCGCCGCATACAGACGCGAGATGAGATTATTCAATAAGTATTTATTCCAAACGGACACAGATAAGATACGTAACTAATTATAGATTAACACGATTTATCGTAATTTCTTACCCTCGCCTTTGACTACATGTGAGCTGCCGTATCAAAAACGCAGGTTGTCGCTATGTTTGGTCGCGATAAACTCAAAAACTACTGAACGGATTTTCATGTGGCTTTCACCAATAGACAGTCATTCTTGCGGAAGGTTTAGGTGTATAATTTGTTACGGTTTTCTTCTACCCGTGCGAAGCCGGGGCGGATAGCTAGTATTATTAATTTAAGCCCATATTACGTCATACTGAAGTATTGCAGGTTAGTGTTAAACCGGAAAAAGCAGCGAGAGCCTAGCGGGACACCATGAGACTGCCATGCAGAAGACGTCTCAAACTCGAGTCATAAGGCCCGATCCTTTGACTTTCGAAGTCATGTTCTTATTAAATAGTTAATTATATCGCTCGCTTAACGGTGAAGGAAAATATCGTGAAAAGTGTATTTCTGAGAGTTCTCAATAATGTTGCCGAAGATATGTAAAGTCTGTCAACCCGCACTGGGCCATCGTGGTGGACTATGGACTAACTCTTCTGACGCTGAGAAGTGGCCCGTGACCAGCAGCAGTACAGTTTTTATACAGAGCTGATATTAAATCGGCATACTCAATAGAAAGCTGAATAATACTTGGTAACAAGCTTAGTTTTTATAACATATTAAGCGAGAAATGCTATGGGTGACAGCTAATCCATAATGAGATAAGATGCAACTCACCCATTCTCTTGACAATGTCCAGCCTGGTTTTGTTCATCTCGGAGACGGTGACTTCACGGTGTCCCTGGTGATGAAGGGCGGTGACCCACAGGTTGCCTGGGTACAAACATACATTTAGGTAAGTACATATGTATATTATGCTCTACTTGTTTCCCAGACAGATAGGCAGATTGAAAATTTATAGTTTTCGATTCGTCAAATATTATATGCCGCAGGCAGGCAGTCTCACGTTCGAATACCAGATCGAGCCAACAAAAAATATTTAGGTTTTCTGCTAAGAAATCTCAATAGCAGAGGAAGCAGTTGGCAGTGTTAGAAAGCCCTGTGCCCCGGAAAGCACCTAAAGCCGTTCGTCCTACGCCTGATCTCTCTCCGGTCATATATCGGACCATATGAGTTAGGGGAAAAGAGTGCACTTGTGTTTGTGCACACACTTGTGCACTATAATATATCCTACGCCTGGCCTGTCTCCGATAAGATTGGTCGCCGTGAACGAAATTCGGTCAGGAGGACATTATTTGGTTTGATAACCGCTAAACTAAGTACTCTTATCACGAAGTAAAAATAACTATTGTAGTTATTTTGAATACTTTCCAACATGAGATGAAATGCAGGAAAAATCGTAATATCGAAGGTAAAGTCACTAAAAGGCCTAATATTGGCATCGGTCATAGTTTAGAAATACCAGGAGTTTAATGTCTCTATAGTACTTTTAATTTCTGTTTGTTTTCGTGTCTGAATACATGACCGAGATCCTACTGGTTAATATAACCAGTCTACGTAGTGTGGTACTCACCAATGATACCAGCTCCAATGATGAGTATCTTCTGTCCGACCTTGAGCGGCATGGCGCGATCGAAACCGTGCGCCACGCAGGAGTAAGGCTCCGTAAGACCAGCTACAACAGAATTAAGCAAGAGTCATATATCACTTCGGCACAAGCCGATAGTACAGTATCCTAACTAATATGTATTATAAATGCGAATGTGAGTTTGTTTGTTGAGCTTTCAAGCCTTAACTACTCGACCGATCATCATAAAATTTCGCTTACACGTGTCAGGGGAACAGAAAAGTATATACGGACCTTTTAAACTTCTATTATCTTACGCGAGCGAAGCCGCGGGCATATGCCCGCGGCTTAAATATTTTTATATTTCACTGGAATATTCCAGTGAAATATAAAAATATTTTATGTTTATATCACAGAAAACGGGTATTAACACATTCAGCCATTGCACGCCTAGCGTGTCCTCACTCATCCTTATCGCCATGCCACGAGCACGCCAGGCGTGTTCTCGGTTTTTCATCAATATCTCAAAGATATGACTATATTTTGCATCGAAACGCTCAGAGCATAAAGCTCATGCCGTAAGCTAAAGAGTTTCGAAGTAGCCCACATGGTAATATTTTTTTATGTTATCGAAATATAAGGTATTATGTATTGCCGTGGACACGCCATGCGTGTTCATCTACAGGAGTTCTCAACCTTTGATATTGACAGATAAATTTATAATGCTTCTCTATACATATAATACAATTATAACTGATTGAATGTCTGAACATAGAAGATATTTAAGAAATGTTGTTATGGAGGTCTTTATATAACCAATAGACGACAAAAATTTGTTTTTAGAATTTTTATTAGTGTGTCTGTATGGTTGTTCGCGTATCACGCAAAAACTACTGCACCAAATTATATGCGGTTTTCATAATTGTATTGTAGCTGGACTAACTTAAAATCTAGTGTATGTTTCATCTTGATACAATGCCTAGAAGCGAAGTTACAAACATTTGAGTGGTTCTTTAAGTGGTGTAGTGCGTGGAAATCTGCATCCATAGTAAGTAGGTATACAAAACAAAAATATAGAATCTCTCTTAGGACATTTTAGACACGTATTTGTGAGCGAAGTTTTACCTTTAAACTCAATAAACATTTATGGTCAAACGTGAGTCGCCAATCGGAACGGAATCACCGGAATTGAATAACATTTCCATTTTTTGTGTGGTTCGGACTCAGTTATAAGTAAGGATGACTGCATTGCAACGAAAGGTAAACATCAGGACAACATAAGGATAACATATGTTGCTTTTCCTAAAGAAAAAACATAACATGTCATTTGTACCTAACAAAATGTTGAGATTCTTGGATCAAATATAAGAATATTCTATAAGATTATGTATGTGGTATAATAATTATTTCTAAATAAAAGCACTAGGAATTAAATTATGTGTCCTGGGAGACTTTCAAACGAGAGGCTCAAAGAACCGACTCGGAACAGTTATTTGTGGTTCACACAACATTTTGTCTTGTTCGTTTGGGATCGAGCCCACAACACTCGATGCGGCAGCAGTGGCGACGCAACCACTTCTTCTTCTTCTTTTCGTGTGGTTAGTGGCCAACCTGTTGCCAAGAGTTGTTCAAGCCGCCCGTAGGCCTCTGACATGGCTTAACGACTGCTGTCAATTTGACAACAACCGGGACCGACTTTTTACGTGCTCTCCAAAGCACGGAGACGCTCAGATGAAATACCACTAAGCGGTCACCCATCTATAGACTGACCGCACCCAACGTTGCTTAACCTCGCTAATCGTTTACCGATCAGTGAGTGCAACTGGCTATGAGCCACTTAAACCACTACGCATTCCGTGCAGCCATTCTTAAATATCCTTACCCTGTTCAGTGGTAATTTCATCAGGTAAGGCGAAGACTTGGTTCTGGGGTGCGAGACAGTACTGGGCCCAGCCACCGTCACTCCAGATGCCAATGGTACTGTTGATGCCAGCGGTCAGGCAATACTGGTAGTTTCCGTTGCGGCAGAAATCGCAGATATGGCAGGCACTGAGTAAAAGATAGAGAAAGAAGTTAGGTTTTGATTCGAGAGGATGCCGCTATGTCTTTCCATATTGTTTCTAGATGTGCATATCGGTATCAAAATTAAAATAATAATAATATAATATTCTACCACAAACACACAACACCATCTAGTCCAAACTAAGCAGAGCTTGTACTATGGGTACTAGACAATGGATAAACATACACATTTACTTTTTTTTGTGTAAATACATAAATAATACTTTTGCTCATATTAAAGAAAGCTATCGATACGACTTCTGACTTTTCGATGCAGTTTGAGAATTTAATACCTTGAGATTTAACTTGGGATTCAGTTTAGTGAAAGCGAATAATAAATGCAAATAAATTGAAAGTTTTATTTCTGATATTGATAAACTTACCTTTAACTTAAACTGTGCTCAGTTTATTATTCTGGACAAGATAAAAACAATAGTTTTCAGTATTTATGACATATTATCACATATTATATGACTTTTCGAAATTATGTGCGTATTGATTGACAATTATCGCCTGCTCCGTGCCTCGGAGAGCACATTAAGCCGTCGGTCCCGGCTGCCATGAACATCTATGGCAGTCATTATTGGGAAAGTCAGTACCCTCTAATATCCTGACACTGGTCTAGCCTTAGGGTATCGTTAGCCTTCGGGTTGCGGAGGTTAGGTGGCAGCCGCTCCGTGTAAAAACTGATATCCAGTTAAATCAGTTAGATCAGAAAAGCCAACCCCGAGTGACTTGGGAATAATAAAGGCTAGGGAGAAGAATGTATATCTGAAATATAACTTATGTAAATAAATAAACATGATTTTTTTTGCTGTGCTGTGCTTAATCTAGTTACAATATTGTTGGAGTGCTCCTTTTAGGCATAACATTGCCTGTGTTAGGAGGTCCCGGTCTGCCGTGTACAAGTAAGCATCCATTGATTAAATATCACAAATATTATTCTAAATTTGTTAAAAGGAAAATAATATAAAAATATCAAATTTCAATAAAATAAAAATATCAATTAAAACTAATTTATAAATAATTTATAATCATAGCATGCATGGCTTGTGTGTGTACGAGTGTGCTTGCACGAGCGCGGATGTGTGTATCTATATATGTGTGAGTATGTATGTACTATCGACTTGAGCGACGGATGACCACTCCTAAGGTTAAAACCACTCCTAAGGTTAAAATCGCATAGCAGGCCAACACTTGGTCGGGCGGAGGGCGGAGTCACTTAAAGTCAACATGTGCAAGCAAAAATTTTTCTGAAATGTTCAACCATCGCTCAAGTCGATAGTACGTATATGTGTGTATATATGGTGTGCCCTATGTGCCCTATCTCCTATACCTCTAAATAAACAATGCGACAAAATCCGTATAAAGTAGTTGCATTTTAATGAAAATGATTCTTTTAGTATTTAAATATCCAACCGCTTCCCGCGACCTTTACCAGATCGTCAGTCCACCTTTTAGGAGGCCGGCCAACCCCTGCTGCGTCTTGCGATGCGTGGCCGCCACTCCACAACCTTTCTGCCCCAACGGGTATCGGTTCTGCGCGCTATGCCCTGCCCACTGCCACTTCAGCTTGGCTATCCGTAGAGCTATGTCGGCAACTTTAGTTTTCCTGCGGATCTCCTCATTTCTGATTCGATCCCGCAGGGAAACCCAGAGCATAGCTCTCTCCATTTCCATCGCCCTCTGAGTGACTTTGAGCCTTCTGATAAGGCCCATAGTGTGCGACCATGTCTCGAATCCGTATGTCAACACTTGTCAGTGTTGACAACGTTGTGTGTGTTCACACTACACACTGGTCAAAGACTTTTGTCTTGAGACATTGTGGTATATTGGACGCGAAGATATGTCGTAGCTTCTCGAACGCTGCCCAGTCGTGTTGGATTCGACGATTGACCTGTTTCTCGAAGTTGGACCTACCAAACTGGATCATTTGTCCCAGGTATATATGTATATACTTGTCGACAACTTCGAGAGTAGAGTTTCCAACCTTAACAAGAGTAAGTATAACATGGACTTTGGACATGATTTTCGTCTTGTCCATATTCATTTTAAGACCGGTCTGTGTGGAAGACCTTGGGGGAGGTTTATGTCCAGCAGTGGACGTCTTTCGGCTGAGATGATGATTTAAATATCGACAAATACGCATTACATCATTATCAAGATAGCGCTTTATCATTATAGGGTTCAACGAGGTCACTCGAGTCAGCTGTTTGTGTTGTTTACGTATCAACTAATATGCTGATATTAGTATTTCGATAAACAAAGAAATGCTGCATCTTAGTGAAAGTAACGTAAACAAATCTAATCTTTGCTGTTTTCCATTGTACAGGGGCTATATTATATCACGCTTAAATATAACCACACGTTTAGTTTACACACTGTATATAAAGAAACGATTTATTTAAAATAAGCCTATTAGGTAGGCTCCTATCCTATCCGTCGAGGCAGTTAATACGTAGCTGGCGCAATACTGAGATAGTACTTCTCTGCAGCAATACTGACATCGTACTTCTCTGCCTACCCCTTAGAGGATATATTTAAACATGAGAATAGCCTCACTCTCTTATATGATGTATTCTCTCGCTTACTCACCAGTTAGGATCAATGACGACTTTCTGTCCTACTTTGAACACGGATTTCTTGCCAACTGCGTGGATGACACCTGAAGATTCGTGTCCAAGGGGCAGGGGACGTTCCTTGGAGGCAGGGAACTCACCCTGGAATGGAAGTATATATAGTATGTACATATAATTAGTAAAATATGAAAGTTATAATTGAATGACAATTTGAAAGACAGGCCGTGATTGTCTTGCAAGTATCTTCTCATAGAATTAGGCCTTCGCCTAAACCTAGCAACTACCTAACCTAAATGTATATTAAATAAACTCATTAGATTATATACTGCAGCACGTAAGTGTTACTTTGTGACCTAAATTAATAAATATTTGACTTTGAAGCAAATACTGGCAGTGACGACGTGTCCACATGAATTACTGGTCATTTCGTGCAGATAAAGAGTATTGAAAAACAGGCATTAATAAAACCCAGATCATCGATAGCCAAGTGTGAGATCGTTGGACTGCCATACAGACGTCTCGAGTTTGATCCCACGGCACGCATCTCTGACTTTTGAAACTTATGTGAGTAGAAAAATATTTCTCGCTATAACGGCGATGAAATCATCGAAGAAAAGCTGCATATCTAAGGGTTCTCTGTAATGTTATCAAAGATATGCGAAGTCTTCTAATTCGTACTGGGCAAGCGTGGTGGGTTCTTCCCATACCGATTAAAGACCCGTGACCAGCGACGGGACAGTTCATAAACAGGGTTAAATTAATATTATTATATTCGTTGATCACACTTATTCTTGTGGGGTTTGAACCAAAACACTAGGCGTTAACAGTGGCGAGGTGACTTGTTAAACCACTGCGCGTGTCCTGCATTCAGTATGGTGTGCGTATACCTGTATAATGTGAAGGTCAGTGCCGCAGATGCCGGAGTACTCAATCTTGACGATAACCTCGTCATCCTTGGTGATCTTGGGCATGGGGTAGTCCTTCTGATACTTCAAGGACTTGGTCTTTCCGTCAAACACTACAGCCTCCATTTTGTTCTGGAACAAAACTAACGTTTCACTAGTCATAGAGAAAAAGAGAGTAGCCTCGGTGGCGCAATGATAGTTAACGGCTGTCGTTCATAAGGTCTCGGATTCATATCGTTCGGGCAAAGCGTTATTGAGTTTTTCTCAATAGCAGTGCGGCGTTTGGTACTGTGCCCTGCAGACGACAACTTCTACTTGGGACTCAAACATGATCAGTCATAGAGTTCACATTTTAGTTTGTCAGACACAAATGCACTACTTAATAATCACCTATACTAACATTAACAATAAGCAAAAGGAACATGCTCATTTTTGGGCCCACGTGTTACAGCCAAATTTTTTACTGCAAAAACAGCGTCATATGATCACTAAACAATCTTAAAAAACATATTGAATTTACATTTAATTACAATGGTTAATAGGAAAAATAAAATATTTGATGTTAATTAATTACGACTTAATTAGCAGTTACAGTCATGTGTTACAATTGATATTTATACTGTAAAATGTTTGTTAGTTTATCAATACACAAAATCACAAAGAACAATATTCAATTTACGATGGTAAAATAATATTTTATGTTCATTAATTATATCCTGCTAAAAAGACACGGTGTCAGATTTTTAACTTTAAACTTTAAGTTTGACAATTACGTTTAACGTCAAAAAATCAAAAGTACATTATTTCGGTTGTGCTTGCGCTTGCTTGCTTGTTATGTTATTCGCATTTTCGTATTAAGTATCGGTGCAATTTGGTTCCTGTTTAATTTCTAATAACAAATCAGCTGAAAGCATAGTTATTTTTATTTTTAATGTACCGCGACTTGTAAACTTATTCATTAACTCACCTAACCTAGTTACACATTTGAATAATAAAATCGTATTATTGCAATTGCCAATTTTAATGAAATAAAGCAGAAATATATTAAGTGTATTTCTCTAACACATGTCACCAATTTTATGACTGTAAAAAGTAGGCCCAAAGATGTAGGAAAAATGGGGAATCTCCTTTGTTTGTTTATATATAGCGGCAATACCGAAAACCACTCTACTAAATAAAACATAGACTATTCTTGAGTAGCCTGTGACACCTGGCTAGCGAAGCCGCGTATGTGAACTAATCTTCTATTAATGTTTAATCTAAAGCCTGTCTTACACAATGACAAAGATCAGGTGCTTAAGTAGATATCTAGTGAATTCCCAGCGTCAATAATATAAAGATATCTTAAATTATGGGGTACGCCTTACATCATATAAACTTATTTAGTATACCTATTTTAATTTCAATAACGCTTACAAGATACAACAAACGAAAGTACTATATTCTTGAAAACTTGTTTCGTGTGATATGTTTCGATTATGAGGAGAGATTGTAGATTTTGAGTTTGGATATACAACATTGGCGGTAGTCCAGTGCTCATAATCAGACCTGCGAATGGAAGGTAGTGCGTGCGATCCCAGCCATTGCACTACTGACGGAACCCTTCTATCACAAGCTCATTACCTCCGCTGGCGAGGTTAACAAAAATACTACTTATTGTAATAATTTGTAATCCGAAATAGTAGTTATAGAGACGTATTCTCTAATGCAAATTAAAGTCTAGATTTAAATCACAAATATTTAAATGATCATCGTGCGTGCAGTGCAACGTATTCGGCATATATTTCAAATGTCAGTAATTATGTGCACAACTGTTAAATCTCACTAAAATACATATTCGAGTCGACTGATTTAATTTAATTTTTTAACGGTTACATTATAGAATATACACAATAGCACCAGATTTTTTTTAAAACAACTTACGTCACATTTGTTTGTAAAGTGTTATTATGTCAGAATTCTTAACTGAAACGCGACTTTAGTTAGATAAGATTAACTTATATTGTATTTACGCGTGTTTAATCTATTCGTATATTGCCATTTTATGTTTAAAAGATTACGTTTATTTATTCGCATGTGAGTGATAGTGTAATAGATACCTATAATGTTTGCATGCCTAAACGCCATATTTTCGAGGAATCTTTCATTTTCTGTTTCTAACTAATTATAACCAATTACATTCGGAGCCAATAAATCTATACTAATATTATAAAGAGGAATGATTTGATTTTTTTGTTTGTTGGTTTGTAAGGGTTTACTCACAAACTACCCAACCGATTTAAAAAAATATTCAGTATTAGAAAGCTATAGTATCACTAAGTAACATAGGCTATATTATACGCGAGCAAAGATGCGAGCAAAAGTTAGTAGTTATATATAATTATTAGTACCGGAAGTAGTTAAGAAAAATTTCCAACACCCAATATACGAATTTCCTTACTCGTAGCTGGCATTTGCCACGCATTACGGCAGAGATCTGGTGGATGTCTGGTTCAGGGCCGCTAGTATAATACTCATAATATTTTTTATATAGTCAGTGACCAGCACATGACCTTTTTTGTTTTTTTTAACGTGGGGTAATGCTTTGGCGCATACCCCTCCGCGGGGCCGGGCGGAGGGGTTATGTCGGACTCACCCGGGAAAAGATGGAGATATATAGACCTAAGGAATCTGTGATCGGGCGCATCAACTTGTCTTTGAAGGACGACTCCGATTATTATGCCAATCAGATCTTTTTTTATTGTTGTCAGTCAGAATTATTGCACTTCACAGCTGGTGGTAAGCAGTGGCTTATCAACATTGGCCAACTTTTGGACTGTTTAGGTGGCAAGCATATGTTCCACCTGATGATAAACGATGACCGTTCTTTAATTTGGTACACGTATTTATATTAAAATAAGAATTGATACAAAAAATTGAGACGCATTTGAAAAAGGTTGAATGGGGCAGGGGGAACAGGGTCTTGAAAATCCCAAGTAAGCCTTTGCCTAGCAATAGAACATACCATCTGGCTAAAGAAGAAATGACTTTTGTTGATGGCACTATACCAGTAACTTTCAAATTAGTGTTAATAATGAATGTACATCAACTTAATTGAATGAACAATATAAGAGGAGAGCACAATCATTAAGTTTTATATGTACATACATACATACATACATAGATTCACGCCTGTTTCCCAGAGAGGTAGGCAGAAACTACGTATTTCCATTTGCTACGATCCTGACACACTTCTCTGGCTTCATTCACTTTCATCACATTCCTCATACACGCCCGTCGGTTCAAGGTGCTCTTAACCTGGCCTTTGTCCAGAACGCCTCCGATCTGATCGAAAAACGTTCGCCTAGGTCTTCCTCTTGCGACTGTTCCATTCACACTAGCCTTATAAACTTTCTTAGTCAGTCTTTCCTCGTCTATTCTTTCTACATGCCCAAACCAGCTTAACATACCCTTTTCTATTCTTGTCCCTATATCCACTTTCATGCCGCATCTCTCTCTAATCACACTATTCCTTATTCTATCTTTCAGAGACCACATATATTTCTCAGCGCTCTCATTTCTACAGCATTTATTCTGCTCTCATGCTTCTTTTGCCATACCCAACATTCACTTCCATACATAAGTGTGGGCACTAATAGTCCTCTATGAACAGCCAAACGTGCCTTTTCGGAAATATTTCGACTACTTTCACTTCCATACATAGGTGTAGGCACTAATAGTCCTCTATGAACAGCCAAACGTGCCTTTTCGGCAACATTTCGACTACTTTCACTTCCATACATAAGTGTGGGCACTAATAGTCCTCTATGAACAGCCAAACGTGCCTTTTCGGAAACATTTCGACTACTTTCACTTCCATACATAAGTGTGGGCACTAATAGTCCTCTATGAACAGCCAAACGTGCCTTTTCGGAAACATTTCGAAGTTTTATATGTATGACTAGTTTTTATCCGAGGCTTTTATCGCTTTCGTAATTCTAAGAAGTAAAAGCTATTGAAATTAAACAACTTTATACGGATTTTATCGCGTTGTTTACTTTTTATAAGACACTAAACAAATTTTGGAGGGGAGATGGTAGAAGGGAAATGGCCCTGTGGACATGGCTGCTGAAAAGCAACCGAAACGTCGGGGAAAGTGTAAAAATAAATCTAAATAGTTTTATAATGTAAATAGCTTAAATAGAAGTAAACAGTAACTAGTAAAAGTGTTTAACAATAGTAGTTTAAAGATTCAAAATTGTGTAATAATAGTGTTTTATGTATAACATTCATTTATATTAACATTTGTAATTTCAATGTAAGTATAACATTCGCGTAAACGTAAGAATATTATGTGGTAAAACTATTCCAAAAGATTCGTGGTGCTTAAAGATAAGTGTATAAACTTTCTATACATATAAATAAATCGGTGTAGTTAATTTTATCATTAGTAAACAAATTTAGCATACTGATAGTTAGAAACAAAACAAATAGATCCATGTCTTTCTATTATCTTAGGTAGGTACTTGTTTCTGTCATCTACATATATTTATAAAATAACGAATATAGTTAGAAAACAATTACTTAATAATTTTATAATGAACTAAATTTTGCCCGCAGCTTCGCTCGCTTTAATGTAGCCTATATATTATTCTGATGTATAAACAATAATACTTTGAAGTTTCATCAATATCCGTTCAGTAGTTTTTGCGTGAAAGGGTAACAAACATCCATCCATGATCACAAACTTTCACATTTATATATAATCTACTTAATATATATTTACAAACGTATTAAAAAGATAACATAATTACGAAAACACTAATAATTATAAAACTAAATATTAGTAGGATTATTTGTTTACCTAATAAAACAAGTATAAAAATGCTCTAGAGATTAATTGCTTTCTTGCTAGAAAGATTTATTAAAACACTTTCCTATTTACAATAATAAGAAGGATAAAGATGATCAAGTACTCACATGTGATGTTTGCGCCTGGTCTCAACCGACTGTCACACACTATCTATAATCTCACTAATAATTTTATGTAGTTTAGATAATGTCAATTATGAGTTTTTAAATAGTGGAGCTATGATATAACGTCTTGTTGGGACTGTCTTTCATGAATCTTTGCCGAAGAGAAGTAGGATAATGTGGCAAGGTCGTATCAAGTGTCAATGCTATATTCACGGCGGCGATGACTAACCTATATACTCGTAATTGCATAGATGGCGTATCGGTTTAAGTGGACGCCTCGCCACTACGCCAAGAGTGAAGGTCAAGTAGAGTCAAGGCAGAAAACATATTTCGAACAGTTTGCGACCTGTAGACATTTTGCGAAGTGGACATTCGACTGAGCCTCATTTATATGACTAGTGCACTTGAAAGTTTATGTGAGTTTACCTGAGTTACTGAAGTTACTTTTAGGTAAGTTGCAAAGTACAGGCAAATAGTTGAGCTTACGAGAAGATACCTGCAAAAATAAACTTCATTTGATCGAATTTTGCACAAGTCAAACATTTGTAGGCATGAACATGGATGTTTGTCTTGGTCTGGGTGTTTCTATCTATAATAAGTATGTATTTACAAAACAAAGTATATGCCTATGTATGATTATCCATCGTCTAGTACTCATAGTTCAAGCTCTGCTCAGTTTGGGCTAGATGGTATTGTGTGTATGTGATAGAATATTATATTATTATTAATTTCATACGAAACATTCCTATGTCTTATCCACATATGGTTGTTCGGAGACTAGGTATTTCTTTACGTCCGTTGTTTGAATGTTTGTAAGTAGAGCTGGAACTGTCAAAATAAAATTAAAAAATAAAACAAATTACTTTGACTTCATGAATGGCGTAGAGGTTTAAATGATCGATTCGCCACTGTCAACAATACAATTGTGTGATCTACAATCGCTGTTTGAAGGCTGGGTGTTCTTTTTGTTTGCGATGTTTGATTGTTTCTGTCTGGAGTTGCATGTTTAACAAATGAGAAACGGCAATGAATTGCCGTAAATCTTAGATATGCCTGAGGAATATGCAGAACTACTTAAGCATTGCTTAACAACTGGCTATCTGTTGTGGGACAATAAATTCTACATACAAGTCGATGGTGTCGCAATGGGCTCCCCAGTATCGCCTGTCGTTGCTGACATATATATGGAGGACTTCGAGGCTCGAGCTTTACATACTGCCCCCATCACACCCCGGATTTATAAGAGGTTTGTAGATGATACTTTTACAATATTACCAACAGATAGTGCAAGTGTATTCCTAGAACATCTTAATTCCATTAATAATAACATCCAATTTACTATGGAATTAGAGGCAAATAATTCATTAGCTTTCTTAGATGTACTTGTCATCAGGAATCCTGATCATACTTTGAGCCACACTGTATATAGGAAAAAGACCCATACAAATAGGTACTTAAACGGTGAATCTCACCACCATCCTAAACAGTTAGCTACCGTGGGAATATCTTTGTTTCAGAGAGCCCATGGGATCTGTGACAAGAAACACCTGGACGCCGAGCTTCAACATGTCAAGCAAGTACTGCAAGACAACAAGCTCCAACAGCCGCGCCGCTGTCACAGATCCCGAGAAAAGCCAGCCACAGTCGAGCGCCAGCCTGCTATACTGCCTTATGTAAGGGGTGTCACTGACAAGATTGGCTACATCTTGAAGCGAGCTTCAATCAACACATACTTCAAGCCGCCAACGAAGACAAGTCAATTTTTACCATCCGTCAAGTGCCAACTACCTTTACAAGATGCAGGGGTCTATAAAATAGATTGTGACTGCGGACTCTCATACATTGGTCAAACCAAGAGAAACATAGGCATCCGCATAAAAGAACACATAGCTGATGTAAAACACCAACGCTCGTTGAAGTCTGCTGTGTGTGAACATGTGCAACAGGGGACCAACCACTACCTGAGATTTGACAAACCACAGATTCTCGCTAAAGAACACCGATTCCTACCAAGGATGCTTCGCGAGGCTATTGAAATCAAAAAACATCCTAATTTTAATAGAGAAGATGGTTGGAATGTACCACCAGCTTGGGATCCAGTAATAAAAATAGTCAAACCCAAGAAGAAGCAAACCACAGCTAGACTTCATGATACTTTGAGCTCATTCTGCGTAAATAGAAACACCAATGATTAAATTATGTTCGGGTACTTTGTAATAACTACACTGGAACATTGAGACAACTGCCATCTTAGTCTCCCCGTGACCATGGCTGCTGAAAAGCAACCGAAACGTCGGGGAAAGTGTAAAAATAAATTAAATCTAAATAATTTTATAATAATTTAATTAGCTTAAAAATTAGTAAAGTTTAATAGTAGTAGTAGTGTAACAATTTCCAAAATTTTGTAATAAAGTGTCAAATAAACAACGTGATAAAATCCGTATATAGCAGTTTAATTTCAATGAATAATATTCGCGTAAATAGAAGACAATATTATGTAAATCTTAGAGTTTGAAAAATAATATATATAATATATGTATAGGTCACCTGATACCACGTGAGGTGAGGTCAGAGGTCAAAGGTCATAGTCATTTCGGGGGTATATCGACTATGCTGAGTCGAATGGCGTTGACCGCGAGTAGATCTTTCGGTTCTTGAGTTGAAAGTTGTATAACAGACAGACGGACAGACAAAGCTGTTATATAAGAGTATTTTCGAACTCTAAAAATAACTATAACTGTCTATATAGCTAATCCGTTTGCCGTAGTGGAGCATATCAAGAATAATTTAAGAAACTCATGGTCAACCTTATCAATAACTTATTGTTTACAACATATTATTAAACAAAAGTTTATTATCTTTGCTGTTAATTATGAGCTTGTGTGCGAGTAAGTTTATCAAAAATATTTAAATAGTAAATAATAAAAACACAGTTTAAAATAATCGGTACATCGTAACATCAACAACATCTTATCAGAGGATTATGTAGGTATACTAGCTGTTACATAGGACTTCGTCCGCGTGAAGTTTTATTTCGCATTACCCTCTTATTTTCATTTTTTCATTAGAAGCAGCTTAATTTACTACTTATAAAATCAGTTATCTGTCAGTGAAAGTCCTGTCAGAATCAGTCCAGCCGTTTAAGAGATTAGCCGGAACAAACAGACAGTCAAATTTGTTTTTTTTTTGGAATGGGTACCTTGTTTTCTTTCTTATTTATTTAGTAAAAAGCTGTTGTTTTGATATTACAAGCAGACACTTAAATTTTATTTATATGCATGTGTGTATAGATAATATCATGAACTGACGACCTAGCTCCACCTCATTCGTAAGTCTTGATAAGCAAACAACAAGTTGTTATTGTTGCGCATGATTTCATATAATGATAATAACAGATAACCTAGCGGGAAACCGTTGAACTACCACGCAGGGGTCTCGAGTTCGACCTCAAGGCGCGCATCTCTGACTTTTATAAATTATGTGCGTATTAAATAGTTTATTATGGCTTGCTTTAACGGTGGAGGACATATCGAAGGAAACCTGAGAGTTCCCTATAATGTTCTCGAAGATATGGAAAGTTTGCCAACCCGTTTGAGCAGTGATAGCTCAGTGGGGAGACCAACAGGCTGCAATGTAGAGTCTCGGGTTCGAACCCACGTCGCGCACCTCTGACTTTCGGAAGTTATATGACTTTTCGGAATTATATGCGTATTGATTGACAATTATCGCCTGCTTCGTGCCTCGGCGAGAACGTTAAGCCGTCGGTCCCGGCTGCCATGAACATCAATGGCAGTCGTTATTGGGAAAGTCAGTACCCTCTAATATCCTGACACTGGTCTAGCCTTAGGGTATCGCTAGCCTTCGGGTTGCAGAGGTCAGGTGGCAGCCGTTCCGTGTAAAACTGATATCCAGTCAAATCCGGTTAGATTAGAAAATCCGACCCCAAGTGACCTGGGCATAATAAAGGCTTAGGGAGAAGATCTACGAGCGGCTATAATATAAATAAAATATATATATAACTAGATGACCCGGTGTACTTCGTATCACCTATTCTAACGAATTTTTCTATATTTTCTAACCGTTTAAACCTTGCCTGGACTACGACAAACATTTCAAAACCAAAATCAGCTAAATCGGCCCAGCCGTTCTCGAGTTTTAGCGAGACAAACGCACAGCAATTGGTTTTTATATATATAGATAACATATGGAGTGCAATAAAGATATTATGTGCAATAAGTATTGAGTAGGTATTAATATAAAGCGTCATAAAATCTATATAAATCGTACGGTCGCCGGCGTTTAGCCACAATGCTTTTATCATTATATCTCGAAATGATTAAGCTGACAGGTTTATTTCAAAGTGTAAGATTCACTCTCCATAATGTTCTCGAACATTTGCAAAGTGCGTCAACCCTCACTGGGCCAGCGTGGTGGACTATGGCCTAACCCTTCTCATTGGGAAAAGGCCTGTGCCCATTTTATCTTATAGATAAGTACTATTTGGAGGTTGTGGGACAGGCCCTTATCTTTAAGGAGGACTTATCGTTAAGGAGCTATGACCGTCAAGTGAAAATTGCTGAACTAGCCCCACCCGACCTTAGTACCTATTCATTTGTCAAATCAATTCAAAACACAGCTTAATTTATTCGTTAAAGTAACAAAGTGACACATAAGAGAGGCAATATATGTAAATGTATTGCTAAAGTTTTTACGGAATTCACTAAAGTATTCAAATGTGTGGCTAACATTGGCGCCTACGTAATAGTTAATATCCATACCTAAACAATATCGCATCGTATCTTATAGTGATGTAACGAATATCAAATTTTAGGCATTCGCGAATGCGAATGTGTATGCGAATATCTGCCGTTGATATTCGCGAATGCGAATGCGAATGCGAATTATTCACTTTTGAATTTGGCGTCATTTATCTATGGCTTTATTTTGACAGCTTACTCAGCGCGCGAGTCACACGCACACGTTTGTCATCGTTTGCATCTCATGCCGAGCATTGTCGAGCCGATCCGGCGCCTACGTTATATAGTTAATTTTAGGTTTTTATTGTATGAAATCTACTCAATTATGATAATCAAATAAAGAAATACAGCTTATTATTCTATCTAAAAAGGCATTTTATGAAAATAGACAAATAATCATGACAAAATCACAGGTATTATTCTCTTCGTTTTATATATCTAGAAATAATACAATTTACTACGAGTAATATTGTTTCTATAAGTAGAAAACAATACCTTTCTAACGATGTATAGCACATAATTATATTATACTTAGGCAAAATAAAATGAAAACAGCGTGTCAAACTGCGCGTCAAGGGTCCGTTTTTAGTATTATAATATGAATAATTTGACTCTACGTAATTTTTTTTATATTTCTTGATATACTTTATATTAATTTTTATATTATATTACAAATTATTACTTACAAATATTATTATTATTATATAGATACCAATATTATATAATAATACCTTACCTACCTTACCTTCTGCCTAATTTATTTAAGTTACTCTTTTTTTTTGTTTTTTGATATTTTGTTTTTAATTGAGTTGTATGTATGTATGTTACTGCCTACATGCACCGAAATCATTCAGGGTCTGCGAGAATACCAGCGTTATGGATATACTGCAACATTGCTGACGCAGGACCTTATTTGTTCTATATGTACTTTTGGTTGTGTTTTCTGTTACCTTATATTATGAGCGTGGAACAAATAAAATTATTTTCTTTCTTTCAAAAAAAAGAATACGTTAATATTATTAGAATTCTAAAAATAATAAATAAGAATCTTATTAGTTTAGATTAATAAAAGCATAATTACGGCACGGAGAAAAATAGAACACGCAAAAGCTTTAAAAGTTTAAGGGTTTGTAATAAATATTAGAAGTAATTAATATTTCTTTGTTTGATTTACGTTTTTGTTACTGACATCTTATTTATTTTTTCGGACGTTCATTCAATTCAAAACATTCGCATTAAATTTGCGAATGCGAATGCGAATACGAATGTCAAGAAATATACGAATATTCGCGAATGCGAATGTGAATATTCGTTACATCAATAGTATCTTATCTTATATTATTTAATACATTACATTTATTATAGTTTATGCATTATGAAAGTTATAATGCCTCGGTTATTTAATTCAATTGATATTTGTTTGTTGCCGACTGCCGTGGTGGCGATGGCGTAGCGGTAGTGTATGCAACTGAAGTGGTTTGATTCCTAGGTTGGCAAAAGTGTTATTGGGTTACCTGTCAAGTAATTTTCAGTAGCATCAAGTAGTCTAAAATTAAGTCCAGTAAACGGCAATAGGTCTAACGAAATAACAATTAAAGGTTTTGTTATTTCAACGTGAGTTTTGTCGTCTGAGAAAATCCCGATTTTGAGTTTGTTACGGCATAAGATATGGTAATCACTGACCAACTGCGAGTTGAACACAAGGGTTCCGTAGCATTGTACAATATATAACACTACTAGATTTTGCCCGTAGCTACGCTCTTGTTAATCTACATTTTGTCAATTTATTTCTGTCCCTCGGAAACAGTATTTTTTCCTGTATGAAAGGTACCCAATGTCCTATTCTGTACCCCTGACAACGTGTATGAAATTTCACGATAATCGGTCGAGTAGTTAAGGCGTGAAACCGTTACAAATAAACAGACGAACTTTCATTCGCATTTATAATATTATAGTCAGGATTTCGCAGCGTAGTAAATAAGGAAAATGAGATCATTTTGTCTGCATGCATACCGTTATGGTATACCTAAGTGGTGAAAAGGCCATGCTGTCGTTTTTGAGTCAGCCTTGAGGTCAGATAATTAAGCTTTGATAGCGTAACAAACAAACAAACTCACATTCGCTTTTGTTAGTTAATATTTGTAAGCTGGCAATAGAAATACATATTATGAGGAAATTTCAGCTCTATCTATTACGGTTCATGTGCTTCAGCCCGCTGACAGACAGACGGACGGACTGTGGATAAAGATAAAGATGATTTATTTGCCATAACATGTGTACAATATGGTGTTACAAAATATTATAGTCGCAACATGTTCCATCAATTTTATGAGATGAAAATATTCACAATAATTAAGTAATAACAGCATGCATGTAACATAATCATTAATAATTAAAGTAATGAAATATCATAATAAAAAGTAATACATTTTGATCATTAATTTGACGACCTCGATGGCGTAGTGGTTAGTGTAACCGACTGCCACGGCTGAGGTCGCGGGTTCGATTCCCGCACAAGTCAAACATTTGTGTGCATGAACATGGATGTTTGTCTTGGTCTGGGTGTTTCTATGTAGGTATAATATGTATGTATTTACAAAAAAAAATAAGGTATTTATGTATGTTTATCCATTGTCTAGTACCCATAGTACAAGCTCTGCTTAGTTTGGGCTAGATGGTGTTGTGTGTATGTGGTAGAATATTATTAAGGTGTAATTAAATTTGAATGATTAAGTATTAATAAATCATAAATATTAAAAACAGTTGAATATAAGGAAAGCATGTAAAAATTAAAAATATTGTTATAGCATTAATGTCAATTTAAATAATCAAGAATAATAATAATAATAAAATAGAATAATAATTTAATTACATTATTTATTTTTATCATTAAGGAATTCATTTAAAAAATAAAAAAGGTAAGATATTTTATTTATTTATTGTACACAGATATATATATATACACACAAAAACTTTTATATGAAATGTAGTGCCCTCGCAGAGGTTTCGGGTAGGGCGTGCATAACCTACCAGAAATCTTTGTGCACGCCCCTGATCTCACACTAAGTAAAGGCTCGGGTCCAGCTGTGGGATAGTTTATGAACAGGTGTGATATTGTTATTTGATTATGTTGAATTAAAAAAAGGACATTTTTACGACGTCTGCCATTTTGTTTTGACATACGTGTATTAGAAAAAAACGTCTGCTTCGTAAGAGCTACCCGGTAAGCGTATTCGACTGTAGTATTTGCATCGAAAGAGCAAATGAGACTAAATTACAAACGTTTTCTTATCCGATTGTCTGTATTAATTTGTGGCCTACGACAATCGAATATAACCTGAAATCTAAGTCAATTCAGATAACTTTACTGCTCGACAAACGACTGACAGATGTAGTAAAATATATGTTTTTTTAATTTGCAGACCCGTGACAAAGACGGCCGTCGGCGCAAACGTTCCCGCTCGTGGGAGCGCAGCGCTAGAGCGAGACGGCACGCCAGAGACAACGAACACAACAATGACGTCAGGAGGTACGTCACTGCCTATACTCCTCTCAACACCACTGCTTATTTACTTGTGTGTGTGTGTGTGTGTGTGTGTCTGTGTGTGTATGATGTGTTTATGATAGGCATACCATAAGATTTTCGGTGGAGTCATATGTCAAAGAAGTGAGCCATTTAGTGACTTTTAACTGCATCTCTTTCAATGAACACTGCTTTATCTTGCATGCGTTAGCAGTTTTATTGTAAATAAATAAGTCCTTAAAAGGGCTAAAGCGTTTGGCAAAGCTTGTGTTGACTGACGGGACTGGTAGTCTGTACACGCGACGTTTCAGAAGGTTCGGATATTCTGTAGATCGAATTACTTTCTTGTGGGCACCGACAACTGTTTTCAGGATGAATAATTGGCGTACGTTTAACAGTAGGCTTTCCAGGTATAATGCTGTTGTTGGGTATTGAAAAGGTTTTCTATAGATAATTTTGATTACCGAACGCTGTGCCCTTTCCAATTGGAGCATTGTTGTTTTTAGAGCACTTCCCCAACAGGTGATGCAATATGTGATAAGAGACTGGGTCAGTGCCAAGTATACAGTTTTCAGTATGTTAATAGGTGCCGAAGAGCGCAATAATTTTAAAATATTTGCTGTCTTACGAACTCTAGCTGATAATAAGTTTATGTGCGCTTTACAATTTAAGTTTTGATCCAACAGCACTCCAAGGTATTTTGTAGTCTCAGCTTTTATTAGTGTCTCACAATTACAAACCTGGTTCTGGTCTGAGCACTCGTGAAGTCGAATGGTACAACTGATTGTTGGGGCTGATGCAGCAGTTTTGTGAAAACAAATATATTTGCTCTTCTTAGCATTTAAAGTGAGTAGATTACTTTGTAACCAAATGAGTACTTGTTTCATTCCAATCTCGGCGTTTGATATGGCTTCCCCCCAGTTTATACCATGAAATACGATAGCAGTGTCGTCCGCATAACATATAACTTCAGCATTAACACTGTCTTGTATATCGTTGATATACATGATAAACAAGGTCGGACCAAGAATACTGCCCTGCGGAACACCAAAATTGATGGCTCGTAGGTCACTTTTGTGGCTACCAACTCTCACACACTGACTCCTGTTTGTCAAATAAGTCTTGAACCAGTTAAGGACTAGGCCTCTGATACCAAAATAGTTTTCCAGCTTTTTAAGTAATATTGGTGTTGACACGGTATCGAAGGCCTTAGCCAAGTCTAGGAAAACTCCTATGCTAGCCCTATTATTATCCAGATGAGAGGATACAATAGATGTAAGGAGAGTGACAGCTTCCTCCATTGACTTGCCTCTTCTAAATCCGAATTGGCTTGGTGATATAAGATTGTTCGTTTCTATATATTTGACCAGTCTTTTGTTAATAATCTTTTCTAGGAGTTTTGAGAATGTTGTTAAGAGTGAAATGGGTCGGTAGTTTTCAGTGGACGCTTTAATACCTTCCTTATAAATGGGTGTAACACAAGCTATCTTCCATGTGTCTGGAAAGACACCCAACTCTAAGCTGGTGTTAAATGTTGCAGTTAGTGGTGGTACAATCGCATTCTTTATGTCTTTTAGAAGAGTATTAGTAACACCATCAAGACCTGGTGCTTTATTGTTTTGTAGGGACAATATCAAAGATTCGACTTCACGCTCATCTGTTGGATGTAAGAAGGAGGAGTTCATTATTTGTTTTCTATGAATGTGTGTAGCTAGATTCTCCTGGCTCACTCGTAATTTATTGAGCATCTTATCCGCCAATTTGTATCCCACAGTAGAGAAGTACGAATTGCAGATGTCTAGCGAGTTTTTGGCACTGAAACTACCAGGCAGTTTAAGAAGTTCCTTCGGCTCCTTATTTGTTTTTGTGAGGTGGCAAGCAGTTTTTATCGTTTGCCAGAGTTTCTTTGGGTCTTTTGTACTATTAGAAATGTCACTATTCTCGTATTCTGTTTTGAGTTTTCGCAAGAGATCATTGCAGAAGTTCCTGTACCGAGTGTAGGTTATTTTCAAAGGTGTATTATGAGGAAATTTCTGTACTTTAATATGTAGGCTGTCATATACAGCGTATTAGTCCTGGGGTAATCTATGGTTTTATGTTATATTTAGAGTGGCTTTTGCGAACCATTTTTGTGTGATTGCCTATTATTTTCGTAAGTCGGTCGGTAAAAATATTGACAGTTTGGTTTATATCTGTGTATTTTCCTAACACGGTCCAGTCCTCAGCCATAATATCCCTTTTTATGGCTTCCACATCCCGTTTTATATATGTATGTCCTGTCCCGTAATGCTTTCTTCGTTTTCCCAAGAGCCAGCCCCAGTATTGTCAAATCATGGTCAGTGATGCTCGACGAACAAACAATGCCTAACGCGTTTTGGACATTGCTTACAAAAATGTGATCCAAACATGCAGCATCCCTTGTCGGCTTCGATATGGCGGGGAAAAGTCCATGCTCAGCAGTGAGGCATACGTATTCTAGGTCTTGATTGCTTCTTGATGATAGTAGATCAATATTAATATCGCCTGCCATAATCAGTGTTTTGTTTTTACATGAGAGGTCTGTCAGTATATGATCAAGCGAGCATAGGAAATTATTAGTATTAGAGAAAGAAGGCGGTCGGTATATACCGATAATGATAATGATAATGATAATGATAATATTCTATCACATACACACAACACTATCTAGCCCAAACTAAGCAGAGCTTGTATTATGGGTACTAGACAATGGATAAACATACACATATACTTTTTTATTGTAAATACATACATATTATACATAGAAACACCCAGACCAAGACAAACATCCATGTTCATGCACACAAATGTTTGACTTGTGCGGGAATCGAACCCGCGACCCCAGGCGTGGCAGTCGGTTACACAAACCACTACGCCACCGAGACCGAGAATGGTGATTGCGTTTGACAGAACCAGCTGTAGGCAGTTCGCATCGTCAATATTCGCCTCCGTTACACATGCACTTAGCGTCTCTTTAACGTATACTATGACACCGCTGTTTTGATTCAGTTTTTTTCGTGTGTGGTGTGATGTGTAATGTGGCAGTTGAGGTATAATAGAAAATTCATCGAGCCAGCACTCAGTTAAGATAATTATATCAAAATTAACATTAAATCTTTTCAAGGTTATTGTAAATTGATCGAAGTTTTTGTTTATACTCCTTATATTAAAGTTAAGAATTTTAAAATTGTAGTCTGTGCTCATTGCTGTGTGAAAATATTCAGGCGCTTGTATTGTGTGGCAGCTTATGCTTATACAATCCAGTTCATCAGCGACATCCATGCTATTCATAATATAGAAAATAAATATGTTTCTCGTGATTTGACTGATGGATTAAGATAACTGCCCAATAACACACGCACTAGATTACAAATGTAATATTTTATTATCATAGGACTAACAATTATAGGTAAACATTTACTAGTTAACATTACTATCGATTTAATACAGTAGTACAAAATTTGCGTGGTACCTCATGAACACAGTTTCATATCATTTAATGTATAATGTTGTGTATGATGTGAAGTGTAACATAATTGTTTGTTAAGTTAAGTGTATGGTGTGACGTATTAATAAACATGCTATAAAACAGTATAATAAGAGAATACATCATTTTAAACAGGAGAAATTTATGGTTTAGGTAAACTCTAAATGTAGATTTAGTTTGTGCTATCGTGGTTTTCGGTGAAACAGTTGAAAATTCGAGATATGTCATCAGACGTACGCACGGGTAGCGCAGCTTTTCCTTCCCGTTGTTTAACAAATATGTTGCCATGAGTAACCCAACAGTAGGCGTAATCATTTTCTATGCATTTTGCCCGCGCCGCTCGAAAAAGCAGTCTGTTCTCTTTAGTTAAGCGTTCGTTGTAGTATATTTTGGTGGATATACCAGGCACATCTAGGTCCGCGCTACATATGTTCTTTCTAGACTTTGCTGCTCTCAACAGCTGGTCTCGTGTATGGCGGCTAAGTAGTCGCATTACTATAGGTCTCGAGAGTTTCAGATCGTTTTCAGCGCGCTTGACACGGGGTCCCACTCTAGCCACCCAGTCAATGTTCACAGTCAGTTATATCGACACCTACTTTCTTCGCTGCTAAAAGCGCAATGTGGTAAAGATTCTCGTTGTTACATTCTGGAACCCCTGCCAGCTCTAACTCGTTGCGCAGCTGCTGCTGAGATAGAGCGTTGACCTCTTGTTGAAGCTCTAAAACTCTGGTTTCTAGCAATTGTACTTCTTTATCACGGCTCTCTAGGCTTTTTATCTGAGAGTCATTTGAGGATATAGTTGTGGTTAATTCATCTAAACGTGCTTGGCAGCTGGTCAGAGAAGATGTCGCATTATCTAGGCGACTTTTCAAGCCAGAAATTTCTCGTGTTAAGAGACGCACTTCTTCGGTGAGTTCACGAACCTCGGTATATAGATTGCTGTCGGAGGTATCATCGCATTTCTTTCTAAAAGTTACATTTTCCTCAGCGGAACGCACAGGTGTTGAACTATCGTCTCCTCCTTTCTTTTTAGAAGCACAACAATCGGGACATTTCCAATTCTTTTTCTTCTCTACGGGCATATTCGATGTGCTGATACAAATTGAGCAAAAGGTTTTGTCGCAAGTAGTCGAACAACATTTTATGCTATTAATATCCTTTGAGACCTTTAAACAGCCAAAACACTTCATTTTATCGTTTGAAAAGGTTCAAGGGAAGGACGAAAAAAATTATTATTAAATATCAAAAAGTATCGTGATGCGCAGGATTTGATACCACGACCTCCATCTTTGTAGTCTGTCGTAGTGTGTAATGCGCCACGGTAACGTTACTTCAGGTGGCTGAATTTGTTGATTATAACATAGCTGTGTAGAGATTTTTCGAAAAGGTGTTGACCTTGTGTTTTGATTTGCAAAGTCACACAGCACGCTCACAGTCACAGTTTTACACTACTACCGACTTTTTATAATGTTATTTTTGTTTATAACTTGAGAAATCGTTTGTGCACAGTCACTGTTTTTACACTATTTTGTTCGTCTTTGAGTAGTTCACAAGTTAGTCTATATTTTTCACGCAGCCGTACGGTTTTTACTAAGATTTAGAATTTAAATGTAGCAAACACACCCTAAACGTCTACCTTTATAGGCGCGCCGAGCAATATCTAGTCAAAGATCTACCAATAAGCTTAAAAATTCTAGATCTTCTATAATCCACACAAAGTTGAAGTATTACATGAGCCATCGTCATGGTAAACAGCTATCGTCGGATATGGCTGTTTTCCTTAGATTTGTTAAAACATTGTCTAGGAAATACAGTCATACTACCGCCTTTCGTATGCAAGTGAGATTATATCAACAAAAGCGTAATATATTAGACCTCGTCCAACATCTACGCTAAACGGTTGCGTTTCGCATGTAGTGTGCACATACGAACAAACATATATACAAACATGCATAACACGTGAATGATGCATCTTGTGTTTTGTACCCATATACTCATTGTGATTACCATTCCATGAAGCACATCCATATATATAGCTGAGTTGGAAGTTATTCGCCATTACTGTATATAATATAACGCCCTTGTGACGCGGTGACGTGTGTCAGCAGGCTAGTGACAGCAGTAACAATGTTACAAGCGCGTTACGACAACGTGTCAACACTAACAGTAATCAGGCTAACAGCAGAAGAAAAAGGATTATTTATTGGTCTTCCTCTTGGCTTTTGCAAAGTAAGAAAACATAGGCTGGTGTTAACTTGATCTCCATGCAGTATAGGGAGCTGTCAGTGTTGCCGATGTTATAGAGGTGTTGGGTAAGCAAGCAGGGAGCGATTACTAAGCCATGTATGTGGCGAAGATTTTATATCTTGTGGATTGCAGTGAAATAAGCAAAAAAAAATTTTACTACCACAGTGTATAAACAGACGCCATATTTACGAACTGTCTTGGTTTTCTTCCGTAAGTCTTCTTGCAGTCTTCTGTATATTTCTTCTCAGATTCTCTTCTTAGCTCTTCTTTCTTGAGCTGAAAGGATTAACGTCACCTTTCGGCGACGTTGTATGACTTTATGTTCAATAGAAACAGTGAAACATGTTTATTTTGGCGGCCATGTCTTTTTTTACAAAACGAAAAAACACCTCACAAGTTAATTTTTTCTTGTGTTACATTTATAATAGCCGCCTTAAACTGACTTAGAAAAAATATTTTTTAACCGCCTTTTATTTTTTTAACGGCTCAAAAGGGTATTTTTTTAATGTTTCTTTTTTTACAACATTACATAGTCAGTGTATATGCTATGTTATAAACTAGTATGTACACACGACGGCCGTACGCTTCAGTTTCATTATTGCTTATTAACCAGTACTGCTAACACAAGTTTGTATTAAGATAACATGCCTTCATATTTAATTAATATTACAAATTAATTCAAAACTTAATCGAATTAAATTTAGACCTACAAATGTATCTAACTAAAAGTGCTATATATAATATAGAAAAACACATACAGAACAATAATTTTGACATATTTGCAAAGCCAATTGACAACTTAAGCATACAAAAATCGAGACTACATATCAACTTAGCAAAAAAAAATCATATAAAACGAAGCATATATTCGAAATTTTGGCATTTGATATCAAAAACACTTCCCACTGAATTTTCTACACCATAGTCTTTATCTCAAACCTTATTTTGTGTTAACTAAAGCTTACGGCTGTCCACTTACAACTACAAACAATCAACGTATGTACAAAATTAATATAAGTCGAAACAAAACTTCTAGCGGTATAATGCTACTTATATACAAAGGTGCTTATTAAGCAATATATCGTTTGGCCGTGGATTAGAATCGTATTTGAGATCTCAAATTCTTTCCGAAGTCTATCGGAGACTGCACCTCGGCTTTCTAGTCTAACCAGTAGCTCGATTCGGAATCTTTTAGATAACTAATCGTTTGAAACGATAGAATATCTATTACGTATATTTCATATATGAGTTCGATTCGGTAATGTAATATAATAATATTACATCTGTATATAAACTGTCCGAGTGCTGGGCATTGGCCTCTTCTCATTTTAGGAAGGTAGGTGACAATCAATACCTTTGGTTAGAAACGACAATCAAATAAGTTAATTCAGTAAATATGTGTGAATCACACAAAACTTCGCTTCGACAGGCCAGCCCAGCTTTTAGTAAATTTAATATATTGCCAAAATAAATTTACATAAGGCTACGAATGCGACATCACATCGCAATTTGCAACAGCATACGCATTTCATGCGACATTGCAGCAAGCGAGTGGTGGTTTAATATAAACGTATAACTTGCAGTATGCCACAAGATGGCATGCTTGTGCCACATGTCGCAGGATTTTGCGGCATGGCAATAACTTGTGACAAACATAACGCGCTAAAATTATTTTACACTTTATATTGCCTGCAGTTTTATTTAGAATAAAAAACATTCTCCTAATATTTTGGAAGATATTACTTTTTTGGAATTCAAATCCACGACCTAACTTAACACTCATTTCCTTCTAACCGCAGAGCACACGCATTAAAAATTAAATATTAGTTAAAAAAAACAACTGACTAATAAACTAATTAGTTTACTACATGTTTCGAGAAACACATACAACTCCAGCATACGGATTCGCTTGTGATATTCAGTTCAATTATATATAATAATAAGTGTTATGTTTCCCAAAACATGACGGTACTTATATATAAAAATTAAAACTATATAATTTATTAATAAAAATAAGTATATTATGTAACATTATTGATATTCCGAAACAAACGGAAATGTTAACCGTTGTTCACATTGTATCATTGAAAACGCGAACATGGTTAGTAGAAATATTTCTAAAGACAGGTAAATATCCTATACGTCAATGAGAAGCTTATAGCATTCTTGGGACTAATCTTTACAATTCCAAGCCGTGATTTTAACAGCTACAAATTAGATAAAACTTAATGGCTGATTCCAAAGAGCACGGCACATCCTATTGTCCTACTAGGGACGTTCTGCCAATGACAATTATATTGATGAATGGTGTTAGCTGCGCTTGGGGTCGACCGACAGCAAGCACGAATATTATTATTACTTTTGTTTACGTACTCTGTGGCCAGCGACGCACTCGCAACGATTTCGGATCAAGTGAGGCTATATGTAATAATGTAGCTTAGCTTAATGCGACATTGATGTAGGCATGGTTCTGTGGCAATGCGTTCAATTCCTTCCTTCAAGGCAAATGCGGCAAAGTGGGATGCATAGACTTGAAGTATCTTCAAGTCTATGCGCCTAAGTGAGGTTTAAAACTTGGAACTACGTCCTAATATACGTAACACATTCTTAATTTCGAGTAATTTTAGTTAATTATGATGTCAGATTAGATAAAATACGTTTTCTGATACAATGCAAACCACTCTTTATATCTACCACCGTAAATAAAACTCACAAACTCGTTAATATTAACAAATAAAAACAAACAGTGATAATAAACAGGCTGTTTTGTAGCAGTTTTAGATTTAAGTTACTTTATAATCGCAAGAATTAAGATACATTTGCTACATAGCAGCATGCCATGCCGCATTGTCTCATGACATGCTGCTTGCAGCAAATGAGGCATGCTACTCGTCATAATTAACCGTTTTTAATTATACTTCTTGTCGTTCATAGTGATAATAATCAGATGCAGCAACTTCATGCCGCATGTAGTAACTTTAGTACTAAAACTGCTAAAACCAGCCTGCTGAAATACACTAAAAATCAGCTTATTTAGATATAAAGGTCAGAAATAACTCAACCGCTCCACGGTACTAATACGTCTACCTTGTCCAAAGACTAAACGATATTCCATATTTAAACCCTTTCTCTGTACTTTAATTAACCCCTATTGTAGGGACCCTATATTCTGAGTATTGTGCCTCCAATTGCAAACAGTGGCTCAATATCATGAGCTATCTTTCTGTTATTAAACGATAACTCGGTAATTACAGAATATCACCTCAATCACAGTATAATACTGAACAGAATATAATACATCCAAATAAAAACATCTAATTTATAGTACTCTGATCTATTATGAGTCGTCTAATTAACTGCTTAGGGCACAACGCCACTATTTGCTTATAATGTGCCTTAAAGCTAAGGGCACAAGACATTGGTGACACAACATCTCATCAGAATAGGGTTGACTCCGATACTGGGGGCACAGAACCGCGAAAAGGTAACATTTCTGTACTCAAATATTTCTTTAAATTATCTTCAAGCTTATTTCATATCGAGGTAAGCAGGAAGACTTATTGCTTAAAAGCGTCGTTAAGCCTTTATATTTAATTTAGATATAATATTTGTGATTTGGTGTTTCGTATGTGTGGTATTGCGACTTTATTTTGAAGAAATGATCTCTTTTTATATTTGCATTACATATTTAAAAACTCTAATGATTAAATCAATTAGATTTGTATGTTGAAAATACATAAATTGGATAAATGTATCAAAAGCTGAAAATTAATCTGCTGCGTAATAATAATTCTATAAAGCAAGCGAATCGATACCATGTATAATTTATCAAACTATCCAGAACTTTTTCATGTCTTACAATCGACAAATAAGTATTTCATATATGAACTACGAATAGTTATAAAAACAGCTCATTCCATAAAATACAGACGCAATACCACACAGTATATAATAACAATATAATTTGCATTTATAACGTACACATACCACGCGTATGTGCTTAAGTAAACGCACACTTCGCAACATGACCGACCTGTTACAAATAAAAACTCCGCAAATATTTTTAAAAGAACTGTGCCGTACTCAGTTTTGTAAAACCAAACTTTCAGTATTAAAAACTCAACTTGTTTAACATTTTTAATGCTCAACATTGATGAGTTTTTAACCAATAATTATGTTTATTCATGAATTTATTAAGTGTAAGACATGTCAGGATTTACGATTACATTTTGGACGTTTCGTTAAAAGTTTGATAAGTTAACTTCGTAAGCGACATCTTTACTTACTATAAGTAAATATATAACCTAGTCTTGAGTCAGAGTATTTCAAATCGCCTGCTGACTTCTGACTTAGTGGTCTAGCCGCTTGATAATATTAAAGCTACGACAACTTTACGACAATCCATATAGGCAATGGATAATGGTAAACTGATTGTCGAATATCAATGACGATTGATGACTTGATCTAAAGCACATGGTGAGACTGCCAATGTAGATTTCTCACCAGGAAAATCCAATAACACTAAGTCTGAATTTCGCATTTGATACGGCTCCGAACAGCCAAAAGTGGTATTGAGTTTTTCGGTCAGAAAATCTGTATTTAGACGGTTCGGCAAACGTTACACCGAACAAAACTAACTCTATAACTTAAATACAGCTACCGTTCATACCCTTCAAAAGGATATTAAGGCGTTTCGCTATGAATCAGTAGCAACAGTCGGTAGCCCGTAATAGATAGTTCTCTCAGCATGTCCAACACATATATTAGTATTAAATTTAACGAATATCATGGCGGTGTGGCAGCCGGCGACATTGCGAAGTGTGCGGCAGTAGCACGAGGGCCAGCGGGGTGGTGCGAGCTAGGCGCCGGGGGGGATGTGTCAACGTCGCCAGGATCGTTCCTCGTCTGCTTCCTCCTCCTCTTCCTCGTCGAAGCGCAGCAGCGTCTCCTCTGGGAGGTCTGCGGTTGGCTGTGGGAGGAACTTCGGTAAGTACAACTAACTCATTAATTTCAAAAACGATGACATGGTCTCTATTGTACTAGTTTTTATAGAACGGAAAAATTACATCGGTAAGAGTAGACAGTTGCAATGACGTTGGCTCAGTGCTCAAAATAGAAACCATAAAGTTAGAGCACCGTGTGATTCTTGGTTTATAAACTTAAGATTTTGTATAAATTGAAGAAATTTGATGGTCGAAGTTTGCCTTGCAGAAGATTGTAATCTACACAAGAGTGTTTTTGCACAGAGTAAACAACCTAGTAAAAAGCCTAGATACCCTCTCTAGGTTTTTAAAGCTTCTCTTATTTTTGTATCTTGCTATAATAGAACAGCGACGCTGTTTTTTAGAATCAATAATAATTTGTGATAGATTTCTTCTCGAGCGATTACACTTAACAGTGTTTGACATGGTATATGTTTAGTGTTCGTTTGTTCTCTTGGCATTATTAAAGGAATTATGAAAAGTATTATGAGCTCGGTATATGAACTGATCCATTGATGAGCGCGGCCTCTTTTCAGTGTCAGTAGAGTAAATAATCCACCATGCTGGCGGCATAGTGGGAGTTGCCAGGTTACATAAGCTTTTGAGAACACTATGCAGGGTTCTCAGGCAAGAAGTTTCACCAGTGTTTTACCTTCATAACATTAAAAAACTAGAGGTGTGTGCTTGTTGTCAAACTCGGACTGCTGCGTAGTATGCGTGTCTCCGACTAGACTACTAAGTGACCCTGCTAAGTAACGAGTAGTGCGTGTGCGCGCGGTTACCTCGTCCTTGTCGTCGCGCGGCGCGGCGGCGCTGGCCGCGCTAACCGTGCCGCCGGTGTTCCCCACCCACTGCTAAGTAACGAGTAGTGCGTGTGCGCGCGGTTACCTCGTCCTTGTCGTCGCGCGGCGCGGCGGCGCTGGCCGCGCTAACCGTGCCGCCGGTGTTCCCCACCCACTGCTAAGTAACGAGTAGTGCGTGTGCGCGCGGTTACCTCGTCCTTGTCGTCGCGCGGCGCGGCGGCGCTGGCCGCGCTAACCGTGCCGCCGGTGTTCCCCACCCACTGCTAAGTAACGAGTAGTGCGTGTGCGCGCGGTTACCTCGTCCTTGTCGTCGCGCGGCGCGGCGGCGCTGGCCGCGCTAACCGTGCCGCCGGTGTTCCCCACCCACTGCTAAGTAACGAGTAGTGCGTGTGCGCGCGGTTACCTCGTCCTTGTCGTCGCGCGGCGCGGCGGCGCTGGCCGCGCTAACCGTGCCGCCGGTGTTCCCCACCCACTGCTAAGTAACGAGTAGTGCGTGTGCGCGCGGTTACCTCGTCCTTGTCGTCGCGCGGCGCGGCGGCGCTGGCCGCGCTAACCGTGCCGCCGGTGTTCCCCACCCACTGCTAAGTAACGAGTAGTGCGTGTGCGCGCGGTTACCTCGTCCTTGTCGTCGCGCGGCGCGGCGGCGCTGGCCGCGCTAACCGTGCCGCCGGTGTTCCCCACCCACTGCTAAGTAACGAGTAGTGCGTGTGCGCGCGGTTACCTCGTCCTTGTCGTCGCGCGGCGCGGCGGCGCTGGCCGCGCTAACCGTGCCGCCGGTGTTCCCCACCCACTGCTAAGTAACGAGTAGTGCGTGTGCGCGCGGTTACCTCGTCCTTGTCGTCGCGCGGCGCGGCGGCGCTGGCCGCGCTAACCGTGCCGCCGGTGTTCCCCACCCACTGCTAAGTAACGAGTAGTGCGTGTGCGCGCGGTTACCTCGTCCTTGTCGTCGCGCGGCGCGGCGGCGCTGGCCGCGCTAACCGTGCCGCCGGTGTTCCCCACCCACTGCTAAGTAACGAGTAGTGCGTGTGCGCGCGGTTACCTCGTCCTTGTCGTCGCGCGGCGCGGCGGCGCTGGCCGCGCTAACCGTGCCGCCGGTGTTCCCCACCCACTGCTAAGTAACGAGTAGTGCGTGTGCGCGCGGTTACCTCGTCCTTGTCGTCGCGCGGCGCGGCGGCGCTGGCCGCGCTAACCGTGCCGCCGGTGTTCCCCACCCACTGCTAAGTAACGAGTAGTGCGTGTGCGCGCGGTTACCTCGTCCTTGTCGTCGCGCGGCGCGGCGGCGCTGGCCGCGCTAACCGTGCCGCCGGTGTTCCCCACCCACTGCTAAGTAACGAGTAGTGCGTGTGCGCGCGGTTACCTCGTCCTTGTCGTCGCGCGGCGCGGCGGCGCTGGCCGCGCTAACCGTGCCGCCGGTGTTCCCCACCCACTGCTAAGTAACGAGTAGTGCGTGTGCGCGCGGTTACCTCGTCCTAGTCGTCGCGCGGCGCGGCGGCGCTGGCCGCGCTAACCGTGCCGCCGGTGTTCCCCACCCACTGCTAAGTAACGAGTAGTGCGTGTGCGCGCGGTTACCTCGTCCTTGTCGTCGCGCGGCGCGGCGGCGCTGGCCGCGCTAACCGTGCCGCCGGTGTTCCCCACCCACTGCTAAGTAACGAGTAGTGCGTGTGCGCGCGGTTACCTCGTCCTTGTCGTCGCGCGGCGCGGCGGCGCTGGCCGCGCTAACCGTGCCGCCGGTGTTCCCCACCCACTGCTAAGTAACGAGTAGTGCGTGTGCGCGCGGTTACCTCGTCCTTGTCGTCGCGCGGCGCGGCGGCGCTGGCCGCGCTAACCGTGCCGCCGGTGTTCCCCACCCACTGCTAAGTAACGAGTAGTGCGTGTGCGCGCGGTTACCTCGTCCTTGTCGTCGCGCGGCGCGGCGGCGCTGGCCGCGCTAACCGTGCCGCCGGTGTTCCCCACCCACTGCTAAGTAACGAGTAGTGCGTGTGCGCGCGGTTACCTCGTCCTTGTCGTCGCGCGGCGCGGCGGCGCTGGCCGCGCTAACCGTGCCGCCGGTGTTCCCCACCCACTGCTAAGTAACGAGTAGTGCGTGTGCGCGCGGTTACCTCGTCCTTGTCGTCGCGCGGCGCGGCGGCGCTGGCCGCGCTAACCGTGCCGCCGGTGTTCCCCACCCACTGCTAAGTAACGAGTAGTGCGTGTGCGCGCGGTTACCTCGTCCTTGTCGTCGCGCGGCGCGGCGGCGCTGGCCGCGCTAACCGTGCCGCCGGTGTTCCCCACCCACTGCTAAGTAACGAGTAGTGCGTGTGCGCGCGGTTACCTCGTCCTTGTCGTCGCGCGGCGCGGCGGCGCTGGCCGCGCTAACCGTGCCGCCGGTGTTCCCCACCCACTGCTAAGTAACGAGTAGTGCGTGTGCGCGCGGTTACCTCGTCCTTGTCGTCGCGCGGCGCGGCGGCGCTGGCCGCGCTAACCGTGCCGCCGGTGTTCCCCACCCACTGCTAAGTAACGAGTAGTGCGTGTGCGCGCGGTTACCTCGTCCTTGTCGTCGCGCGGCGCGGCGGCGCTGGCCGCGCTAACCGTGCCGCCGGTGTTCCCCACCCACTGCTAAGTAACGAGTAGTGCGTGTGCGCGCGGTTACCTCGTCCTTGTCGTCGCGCGGCGCGGCGGCGCTGGCCGCGCTAACCGTGCCGCCGGTGTTCCCCACCCACTGCTAAGTAACGAGTAGTGCGTGTGCGCGCGGTTACCTCGTCCTTGTCGTCGCGCGGCGCGGCGGCGCTGGCCGCGCTAACCGTGCCGCCGGTGTTCCCCACCCACTGCTAAGTAACGAGTAGTGCGTGTGCGCGCGGTTACCTCGTCCTTGTCGTCGCGCGGCGCGGCGGCGCTGGCCGCGCTAACCGTGCCGCCGGTGTTCCCCACCCACTGCTAAGTAACGAGTAGTGCGTGTGCGCGCGGTTACCTCGTCCTTGTCGTCGCGCGGCGCGGCGGCGCTGGCCGCGCTAACCGTGCCGCCGGTGTTCCCCACCCACTGCTAAGTAACGAGTAGTGCGTGTGCGCGCGGTTACCTCGTCCTTGTCGTCGCGCGGCGCGGCGGCGCTGGCCGCGCTAACCGTGCCGCCGGTGTTCCCCACCCACTGCTAAGTAACGAGTAGTGCGTGTGCGCGCGGTTACCTCGTCCTTGTCGTCGCGCGGCGCGGCGGCGCTGGCCGCGCTAACCGTGCCGCCGGTGTTCCCCACCCACTGCTAAGTAACGAGTAGTGCGTGTGCGCGCGGTTACCTCGTCCTTGTCGTCGCGCGGCGCGGCGGCGCTGGCCGCGCTAACCGTGCCGCCGGTGTTCCCCACCCACTGCTAAGTAACGAGTAGTGCGTGTGCGCGCGGTTACCTCGTCCTTGTCGTCGCGCGGCGCGGCGGCGCTGGCCGCGCTAACCGTGCCGCCGGTGTTCCCCACCCACTGCTAAGTAACGAGTAGTGCGTGTGCGCGCGGTTACCTCGTCCTAGTCGTCGCGCGGCGCGGCGGCGCTGGCCGCGCTAACCGTGCCGCCGGTGTTCCCCACCCACTGCTAAGTAACGAGTAGTGCGTGTGCGCGCGGTTACCTCGTCCTTGTCGTCGCGCGGCGCGGCGGCGCTGGCCGCGCTAACCGTGCCGCCGGTGTTCCCCACCCACTGCTAAGTAACGAGTAGTGCGTGTGCGCGCGGTTACCTCGTCCTTGTCGTCGCGCGGCGCGGCGGCGCTGGCCGCGCTAACCGTGCCGCCGGTGTTCCCCACCCACTGCTAAGTAACGAGTAGTGCGTGTGCGCGCGGTTACCTCGTCCTTGTCGTCGCGCGGCGCGGCGGCGCTGGCCGCGCTAACCGTGCCGCCGGTGTTCCCCACCCACTGCTAAGTAACGAGTAGTGCGTGTGCGCGCGGTTACCTCGTCCTTGTCGTCGCGCGGCGCGGCGGCGCTGGCCGCGCTAACCGTGCCGCCGGTGTTCCCCACCCACTGCTAAGTAACGAGTAGTGCGTGTGCGCGCGGTTACCTCGTCCTTGTCGTCGCGCGGCGCGGCGGCGCTGGCCGCGCTAACCGTGCCGCCGGTGTTCCCCACCCACTGCTAAGTAACGAGTAGTGCGTGTGCGCGCGGTTACCTCGTCCTTGTCGTCGCGCGGCGCGGCGGCGCTGGCCGCGCTAACCGTGCCGCCGGTGTTCCCCACCCACTGCTAAGTAACGAGTAGTGCGTGTGCGCGCGGTTACCTCGTCCTTGTCGTCGCGCGGCGCGGCGGCGCTGGCCGCGCTAACCGTGCCGCCGGTGTTCCCCACCCACTGCTAAGTAACGAGTAGTGCGTGTGCGCGCGGTTACCTCGTCCTTGTCGTCGCGCGGCGCGGCGGCGCTGGCCGCGCTAACCGTGCCGCCGGTGTTCCCCACCCACTGCTAAGTAACGAGTAGTGCGTGTGCGCGCGGTTACCTCGTCCTTGTCGTCGCGCGGCGCGGCGGCGCTGGCCGCGCTAACCGTGCCGCCGGTGTTCCCCACCCACTGCTAAGTAACGAGTAGTGCGTGTGCGCGCGGTTACCTCGTCCTTGTCGTCGCGCGGCGCGGCGGCGCTGGCCGCGCTAACCGTGCCGCCGGTGTTCCCCACCCACTGCTAAGTAACGAGTAGTGCGTGTGCGCGCGGTTACCTCGTCCTTGTCGTCGCGCGGCGCGGCGGCGCTGGCCGCGCTAACCGTGCCGCCGGTGTTCCCCACCCACTGCTAAGTAACGAGTAGTGCGTGTGCGCGCGGTTACCTCGTCCTTGTCGTCGCGCGGCGCGGCGGCGCTGGCCGCGCTAACCGTGCCGCCGGTGTTCCCCACCCACTGCTAAGTAACGAGTAGTGCGTGTGCGCGCGGTTACCTCGTCCTTGTCGTCGCGCGGCGCGGCGGCGCTGGCCGCGCTAACCGTGCCGCCGGTGTTCCCCACCCACTGCTAAGTAACGAGTAGTGCGTGTGCGCGCGGTTACCTCGTCCTTGTCGTCGCGCGGCGCGGCGGCGCTGGCCGCGCTAACCGTGCCGCCGGTGTTCCCCACCCACTGCTAAGTAACGAGTAGTGCGTGTGCGCGCGGTTACCTCGTCCTTGTCGTCGCGCGGCGCGTCGCCGTTCCGCGGCGCAGGCGCGCGCGGCTCGTTGGCGCGCGGCGCGGCGGCGCTGGTCGCGCTAACCGTGCCGCCGGTGTTCCCCACCCACGTGATCTGTGGATACACACGTTTATTTACACATCACTCTAACAAAACACTATGAGAAACCTCAAGCAAATCTGGCCCAATCTGATTAATAAAGCATCTCCATTTTATAAGAGATAAAAACTCAATAATTTTGTGTTCATATGATGAATAGAGTCAGGGGCCTTTAAGACAGCATTAAGCCATACTCTTGCCAGTGGAAATGGGCAATAATTACGGTTTTACACTTGCTACGATCCTGGCAAACATATTGTTGCTTTATTATCTCTCAATACGTTCGCCCGTTTATGATACTCGTAACCTGCCTTTTTTTTTAGAATATTAACGTCTATTATTATGAACGTGACATATCTAGTATATAACATCATAGGTAAACCGTCAGAAAAAGACCAGTAAGTCGATTATACCGAACAATATAAGCGCATAATCCTCAAGAATTATCTGATTGAGCAAAACAGACGCTTTGGTGATCAGTTCGCTGTAGAGTGACGTGTAATATCGGCAGAAATACGCGTTAATTCCCTAGAGTCAGGCAATGACAAGTTCGCCGCAGTCTCACACGTGTGGGGTAGGCAGAGAGGTACGTACGGAGAGCGTGCGGTCGTTGTAGTGCTTGCCGTTGGCGGCCGCGTGCTCGGCGTGCGCGCGCGCGCGGTACTGCAGCACGAGCTGCGGGACGGACAGCTCCGCCTCCTTGCTGATCACCTCACCGTATTGCTGGAACAACACGCAACATTACTTCCTGGTATAATAATAACAGCCCTGTAGGTTTACCATGAATATTATAATACATATATTATATACATATAACCCAATAATCATGTTTATTTTTTTTTTCTAATATTGGTAATATCGATCTCTTGTTATTTTACTTCAAGACTTATTTAAATCTAAAGTTAATTTTCGGTAATCATATTTTGACAATGTTTTATACCTAGTAAAATAATGTTGTTATAAATTAAATTAAATTTTGTTTATTTAAATTATAATTTGCATAATTTATTTTTTAATTTAATAAAAACATAACGTGATTTTAGTAATTACCAATTTTAACTAATTTTGATAAATAATATTTTTTATTTAACTCCTAATGAAACACTAAATTTGGGTAAGACAAAAGTAATGTTTTCTTTTAAGAAGAAAAAAAACAAAAAGTGAAAGTTCACCCCAGGATTTGAACCACCCTTATTTTACTATCGTCTCAAAGTGATAAGATTCATTGAAATTAAACTGCTATATACGGATTTTATCGCGTTGTTTATTTGACACTTTATTACAAAATTTTGAAAATTGTTACACTATTACTACTATTAAACTTTACTAATTTTTAAGCTAATTAAATTATTATTAAACTATTTAGATTTAATTTATTTTTACACTTTCCCCGACGTTTCGGTTGCTTTTCAGCAGCCATGGTCACGGGGAGACTAAGATGGCAGTTGTCTCAATGTTCCAGTGTAGTTATTTCAAAGTACCCGAACATAATTTAATCATTGGTGTTTCTATTTACGCAGAATGAGCTCAAAGTATCATGAAGTCTAGGTGTGGTTTGCTTCTTCTTGGGTTTGACTATTTTTATTACTGGATCCCAAGCTGGTGGTACATTCCAACCATCTTCTCTATTAAAATTAGGATGTTTTTTGATTTCAATAGCCTCGCGAAGCATCCTTGGTAGGAATCGGTGTTCTTTAGCGAGAATAAATAAATATTAGCGTAAATAGAAGACAATATTGTGATAAGATTCGTTATCCGCTCCGCTATCGAAACATAAATATAAATTATTATAACATAAATTTGAAATACGGACACTGATGTTAAATATACGGAATAGTAGTAATTATAGTTATATATACAAGAACTCGTTTTTGTCTCTCTCTTGGCACACATGCACATGACGAACTTCTACATTGAATAATGTTTCATTGTTTGCGTTGAAACATCACATATACAAAGGTATTCGCTCGGAACTATATGCGATTACTTACTTTATGATGCTACTCGACTTTTGTAATTGCTCCTACGTTCAGTACCGTATCTACGTGTATACTCTAAGACTATCCACTTGCTTTCAAACCAGACAATCTACTAATTATACTCACAGAGAAATGCGCAACGAGTGCATCTAGCTCGTCCGCTTCAAAACCAGATATGAGGAGCGCGCGCGGTCTGTGGTCCACGGACTGGTTCATGCTGTGGTTGTACATCTTGCTCGTGAGGCCGCCACGCGTGAACCGCGTCGCCGTGTTGAACCTGCCACCCCTGAGAGAAGTGACAAGCTTCATGATATGATTCATTAACACTTTACATTTGTAAGGAAACGGTAAACATTAATCGCACATTCAAATTGCACGGTCGATTTACTTGTCGTGGCTTTTAATTCGAATACCAATCGAATATACAAATATACGCGCACAGCGCGGTACTTAATAATGTTAATAATGATGCTATGATGATTCAGTTCATTAACCGTGCTGATAAATGAACGGAATAATCAAAAACAGTTATAGAAAACCGATTATTATTACTAATAAAAATCGGTTTTCTTGATTGATGATTGAATTATTCGAATACTTTTTGACAACTTATTAGAAAGTATCCGAATAATCGAATCATTCGAATGTAATTCAAATGTTTTTGTGATCGTATATTTAAAATACATCAATCCACCAATCAATCATCACTATTGATAGATTGACGTATTTTAACTATACGATGGCAGAAGTTAAGAACTCCTGTCCTAGTTTTCTACTATATATATAAACTAATGTGTAGTTTAATCTATAAATAATATGTTGGACCTTATTCTATATAATATATACATCATTAAAAGCTCACCTAAGTTTGCGCTTCACAATACGATAGCTTGAAAATTAACAAAATGATTATTACAATACGAGATAATACTTCGACATTGGTTGCGAATCAAAACAACATTAAACTGCAGTGAAATTAATTTTGTAGAATAATAAATCCGATGTATCCTATACCAGAACTCTATATCACAAAATACAAAATGATATATGTAGTTCTGTCAGGAATCAATTTACAGTACCGATATTTGTTATACACTAGTAGGTACTGTTAAAATACCAATCACCAGTTCATTCAATTATCAATAATATTTAACATCTATGAATGAATTAGTGACAAATAATTATTTATCCTTTTTATTCACTAATAACTACAATACCCAATATAGAAATTAATTCCTTTTCTCTATACTAGTATTGTTAATATTTGAATTTTGATTTGTAATGAATAAACTCAAAAGCCATCTATCTACATTATCCATAAGTAACATAGGCTATATAACATCACGCTACTAGCCATGGGCGCGCAGTTATCTTTAAAAATGTAATGTAATAACCGTTATCATTTTCCTTTAGTTTATTGCTCGTGTCCTATGATTTAAAGAATAGGTAAGCGCGAATGTAGCTAGCATTTATAGATTAAAGCCACCGGTTGCTTTAAACACACTTAAATACGTCTCTTCGACCATGACGCTGCTGTTTCCTATATCATAGGTACCTGGCGTGCGGTCGTCTCATGATGTTGTGCGAGGGGAACTGTATCGACATCTGCCGGCGTAGCTCTGCGATCTTCTTCTGCAACTCCGTCACGTCTTGGCCTTCCTGTTAAATGAGTGAGATTAGATTTTGCGAGCTTATTCACAAGACTATTGTCTACGAAAAACGGAGTACTGCGCTACTAAATTATAATTGTTTAAAAATTTTAAAAGAATATAGTACACGTGCCGCAATTTTTTAAATATGGCCTGTTCACCTAACTCTGTTACCTGCTGTTTACAAGACACAGTTGCAAGCGCTTGGCCATTGCATTGGCAAGTTTTTAAAGAAGAGCTGACAGAGTTTTTGGAATTTAATTTCTTTACAGCACAAGTAATAAAGGGAAAAGAATCAATTAATAATGTTTTATTAAGCGCCCGTCCATCAATTAAAAGAGACTATTTTAAGAGTTATCTTTTATAGATAACCTTTCAAAGTATGTTGTCTGTCGTCAAAGTATAGTCTACCATGTTATTCTCGCGACGTCAACGATTACAGAGCTGGTCTTTACAACAGCTTACCAGCAGGAAAACGCAAATAAAAAAGGATAATATAGTGAAAGTGTTAACAAACCTGCTGCTTGTTGAACAGATCCAGTTCAGCGTCGAGGATCTCCTTCTGCGCTTCTTCCTTGGTCTTTGGTTTCTTGGCCTGCTGACAAATACACAAATAACGCTATTAAAGCTATGTACAAAGCTTACAAGCTCTCCATCAGCAGTTTTGGTGGAACCCCAGTATTTGTGTTATCCATACAAACATTATAAACGCGGCACTGTTCATGGCAAAACTGCTGAATCGGTTTTAACAAAATATGGTACTAAGATAGCTTGATTGCTAACTTTGTCAAAGGAAACGAACTATCTTTTAAATCGTTGGACCCAACGCGGTCCGTCGTTGTTTTATCTATGTCTTACTAAGAACCTAATACTTTGTGGAGCGCAAATAGATGATATGACTTAATAGAAATTAAGCTACTATACACGGATTTTATCGCGTTGTTTATTTGACACTTTATTACATAATTTGGAAACTGTTACACTACTACTACTATTAAACTTTACTAATTTTTAAGCTAATTCAATTATTAAAACTATTTATATTTAAGTTAAATAAAGTAGTTTAAAAAAGCCAAAAATAATAATATATACAAAATTTTATTCATGTTGATTATAGACGCTTTTAACATCAGGTATTACTTGCGTTTTGCTAACCCTTGAGATATGAATTACTATACTGGCTATAAGAGCAAAGTGAGATGTCTCCTGCAGCTAACCCAACTCCTATTTAAGACTAACAACTCAGCTCGCGGCCTGAAATAGACACAAGGCTGTAGAAACCCTAGTCCCCACCAAACACACCACATGTTGGGCTACGATCTTTTAAAGGGTAGAGGTTCTTTCTAAGACTACTCCAGTTAGCAAAACCCTACGTACAAATTAAATCCTACCTGACTTCTTTAAGAATAAAATAAGATTCCTCTAAGTAGTGTCTTCTCTGATAGAATTTACAGAATCTCTACTAACCGAGATATCGCTCGCAAACCCAATTTTTTTATCGTTTGATATTTATAGCCAATTTTTAGGATAACATATCTTCCAAAATAATTATTTATGATACAACAGTGATTAAAAAGCGCAACCTACATGTTTACTTACTTTAAGAGCGTCAATGTACCATCTAATTAGTGAACTATAACTATTATAAATTAATAAAGCTATTATTAGTGAACAGATACACACTAGCACAATCTAGCTAATGCTTTATCATACAGTCTGCTAACTACAAGACAACGGAGGCAGTGGCTTCAGACGTCACTTCATCCTTCGCAAAGCACAGATGTTTGTGGATTCTAGAAACAGTTGTTCTGAATCTGGGTAGTGTGTCTTCTACTAAGCTATTGCTGATAATCTGTAGTACTGCCGCACACTGGGCCTGTTGCGACCATAGTAAAGTAGGGCATCGGAACCGGTTTTTCCCGGTTCCAAAAGAACCGATTCTTTCCCGGCTCTGAGGGTCTGCAAAAACCGATTCCAAAATATCAATTCCCAATCTTTCGGTTCTTTCGGTCTTTTGCAAAAATTTAATAATAAGTACATCACTACACACACGTTATATTTTAATAATGCAGGCGGGCGAGTCAAAGGTTTCAGGCTACGCCAGACCTCGGAAGGGACAATCTGCATGAAGTTAACTTACAATCTTATTTATCTCATATGACAAGCAAATAAATAGACCTTTTTTTTTTTGAGGCGGGAAATGCCCCTTATCTATACCGCCCCACTTGGGGTGGTGGGACGGTTATGTCGGGCTCACCGGCCTACAACACGGCCGGCATACCGACTAAAACCCCCCTGTGCACCGTCAGTTCGCCTTGACGGGTGGGCCGTTGGAACCTGATACAACATCAGCGGCAAATAAATAGAGACCTGAGCCAAGCCGTTGCTACATCTACTGAATGGTCATATTATACATGAAATGACTTGAATACCACTGTGAGGGTAGAAATGGCTCTGTGAGAATGGTTGTCAAAGACAACGGGGCCGTTACCTATCACTGGCCTATGAACATTTAAAAACCATTTCACCGACTAGTGTAGTACCGGAACGAATATTTTACCTTAACCTTTATTATAGCCTACCTACTATAATTAAATCCAAGGAACCGAAAAAACCGGGTATACGGTTCTAGCTTGCGTTAGGAATAGAAAAAACTGGTTGCCAAAATAGGTCCGGTCCGGTTTTCGATGCCCTGCAGTAAAGTGACACTTGTTATTACTCCACAATTTTACTTTTAAATTATGTAGTAAACGCGAAGCCGTGAAAGTTCAAAAATAGTAAGTAGTAAAGTCAAAAGAAAATAAAAGTAAATAGAATATTTTAATTTTATTTTAAATTTTATGCGCTATATGTATGTATCCTGTGTCGCGGGGAAATGTACAGTCATTCAAACAAACATTCTTGTCCCGTGTGTTACAACACTCGTCGTCGCAGTGGCAACGGCGAGGCGAAGCTTCACCAAACCACTACACAATCCGTGAATGGTAACAACGCACATTGAGCATTCGAGTTACCGCTACTGACCCACAAGCTGAGACCGTAGGTTGTACTTAGTGCCTCGTTTTAACGTTCCATAGCCACCACTAGTAACCCAGTGTGCTTTGCCATCTAAAGATTTCTTTACTGCACTCATTAGCAGTTGTATGCATCAGTTTTAGCTGGACTGTGTTTCTATATTAAATACACAAAACAAATGTACACATTTTATTATACATATACACACAAAATACCACCACTTCCGTTACACTAAGCTTTAATGTATTATATTTTTACAATGGACTAGATTATTAACATGAAATGACATGTAATGGACCGGCACTTAAACCCCATTCATATGAGACAAGTCTTGTAATTCAAGAGTCGTGCTATCATTGTTTTACTTGGTGGAAAAGACATGGATAGCATAACACTTGCTTCCAGAAACTTTCCTTATGTAAATAGACTTTTAGGTATGTAATATCAATGACAGTTTAACCAACAGAAGAGATATTAAAACCGCCTGAATGTGAAATGGATTGACATAATAATTTTTTGCTTTGAACTAGTTTGACAACGCGGCACACTTCAACATTTCCACCTGGAAATTTTTTCGCCCCGCATGGTACGTTTTTAGGTATTATTTCACTCGCATTCAGCAACATAATTAGTAGATCATTGGAAAATTTTGTAATGGCATTTAATTATTTAAAATTGTGCAATTACGATTCTACTATCGACCCGCCCCAGCTTCGCACGGGTATTACAGAACCTTAACAAATAATACCCCTAAGTAATATAAAATAATACCCCAAAATAAAATAAACCTTTGAACAGACGCGGCGGGGGTCTTTGTTCTATAATATGTAGTGATAAATGATTCATTGTAATTAAATATCCGATGAATTTTTCTGCATAATTGCTACATTGTTATTGTAATGTACCATGGAACAATACAATATATCTTACATGTTTATAGACTTATATAGCTGACTGTTACAGGCTGTGGAATGTACGACTTGCCGTAGTGTTTCCCGAGGGCACTAATTTGTCCAAAGGTAGACAGGCAGACAATAAGAATATCTCTTTGCTGGTACAAACTTTATTTGATATTACATCAAGGTTTAATAGTTCAGGTTTCTAGTGTTGTATTAATAGTCTTCTGCAACTATTGTTCTGTGTCATCTCTGAGTCCTAACATGATTATACTGAACCCAATGTATTGTATAAATGATATGTGACTATTTAAACGTTTGCGTTTCGCATGCAGATTATACTGAATCAAATGATGCTTTTAACTTGCTTATCTATTTTATATTATAAATATATATTCTACGAGGGGTAAACAAGGTGCTGTAATGCTGCCACAATCAAGTATATAGATGGGCAACCGTTTATAATAAACATACATATATAGATTCGCGTCTGAATATTCTTGAAAGACATATAATAAAACATAAGATATATTAATTACCTTTTAAATACTTTATCGCGAGTAAGACCCATTGTCTAGCATTATATTAAGTATGTGTACAAATCGCGAGTCTAAAAGCTTTTATTCTCGAAAGAGTCGGCAGAGGTACATACCAACCCCTTATTTATTAATTCTCACTAATATTGAGAATAAATTCTGTGTCCGGCGACTTTATAAACATTCAAACAACGAACACCTAGGCAACCATTTGGGAATCAAACAAATCTTTTGTTCCGTGTGGGAATCGAACCCACGACACTCAGCGCAGCAGATGTCGCGGTGCGACCATTTAAGCCACTACACCATCCCTGCAGTCAAGTTTCTCCAGCTATATAGTTAAGTCCTATTTAATAGAGAGACATACCTATAGTAAACAGCTAGGCACTTAGGCAGACCAGACAAAAAAATTGTAAGCGAATGAAAACATTGTCATGCAAATCACACGGTATTCGGTATTCACCCTTGCACCTTATGATGTCATTAGCAAACTCTATCCGTTATGAAATAGATATCTTCACTGGTCCCGTAGCCTCCGTCAAATCCCAATTGATTAATATCTTTCAATAACTGAACTGCCCTAGTATTGTATAACACTTTATAATTGTAATCTTCCAATATTGTTGGTGTATTTAATTATAAAATTATGTGCATGTTATATTCACATCTATACTCTATTCAAATAGGCTTGAGACAAAAGGTAAACAAAGAAAGCAATGTTTCTCAATCAAATGTGCACTCTCGTATCAACAAGTTGACAGGGAATAAAAATGACGACTATAACCCGACTTATAACAAAATGATACATTCACTACAGAACATTTGTACTAGCAGTACTTTTTGATTTAGCGGTACTATAATGCGTTCTTATTTTGAGAATCATTACATTTTTAAGTTCTTTTTTATGTCACTCTAGGGTATTTAAAATTCTCGTAAAATAATTAAAAGAATTTAATTCATTAAAATGTTATGTATTTTAATAATTCATTGAATTTTAGTATACATGCTGCTTTTAAATGCGATACAATATATTTATAAATATTATATTTTAGCTAGTTTATTGATTTTATCTAACTTTATAATATTCACAGTCAAACGTGACGTATTAAATAAATATTTTTATTGTTTGTTTACATTTTGTACATACATAGATTCACGCCTGTTTCCCAGAGGAGTAGGCAGAGACTACGGATTTCCATTTGCTACGATCCTGACACACTTCTCTTGCTTTATTCACTTTCATCACATTTCTCATACACGCCCGTCGGTTCAAGGTGCTCTTAACCTGGCCTTTGTCCAGAACGCCTCCGATCTGATCAAGAAACGTTCGCCTAGGTCTTCCTCTTGCGACTGTTCTATTCACACTAGCCTTATAAACTTTCTTAGTCAGTCTTTCCTCGTCCATTCTTTCTACATGCCCAAACCAGCTTAACATACCCTTTTCTATGATTGTCACTATATCCACTTTCATGCCGCATCTCTCTCTAATCACACTATTCCTTATTCTATCTTTCAGAGTCACACCACATATATTTCTCAGCGCTCTCATTTGTCTCAAGACGAAATGAATAGAGTATAGTAGATGTCAATCTAAAATGTATTTCAACTCATGTCCTATGATAAAGTGGGATTGTACATCAGTTTTGAGAATTTAATTCGAAAAAGGCCTATTTTATGCACAGGTAGTCACATACAGCTCATTTTATACTGCAGGCCATCTGGCCCTTGCAAAGAGAGACTTTGTAACGTGCGAACCTGTACAAACTTATATAACAATAATGGTATGAGATGTACTACCATCTTATACTATTGTTGCATATGTAATTTCAGTAATAAGTAAGGCCATGGTAATGAAAAAGATAAGTACAGTAAAAGAGAATTTGATTAACCTCTTCTGCTTGTCAATCAGTAAATGAACATCAACAACATCTTGCGCAGATGTGCGTGTGGATATTTAAATTTTTAATTAATTTATCATTTAACCAATTAGCTTAACCATATTGAAACATAATAATAAAAGCATCGTGTCTAGATGCCGGTGTCCGAATACCGACAAATGTATTATCTATTAATTATGAATTAACATATTATATGAATTAACATTTTATCTGGTGTATAATATATTAATGGTGAAAACTATAAGTATCGTTCCAGTGTACTGTGAGTATCGTGACATATAATTGTACCCAACAGGGCTATTCGGTAAGTCCACGTTAACATAACGTGCTTGTAACGCAGTCATGTCTGTCATTAGTACACAGATAACAGCCACAATTATTGGCAATTAGTATTGCGATTGTACTATGTTCTGTTGTGTGTGCCATAAAATAAATATAAACAAACAGATAACGACGTTCTCATAACGTGCTTTTAATACGGTCAAGTTTGTCATAAGTACACAAATTAAATTACTTTTAACGGTTGTTCCTGTGTTTAGCAGACAGCTACAAATACTGGACCACAATAACGTAACGTGTATGTAACACGGTTATATCTGTCATTAGCATGACATGATAGCCAGGAACGCTAAATCACGTTAGCGTAACGTGTTTATAACACGAGTATAATATCATTAGTACACAAATAACAGCCACGATCGCTATGTCACGTTGTCGTAACGCGCTTGTAACATGGTTACTGTTGTCACTAGCCTGGTGACAGACGTGACCGCGTTACAAGCGCGTTATATTATATACAGTACTGGCGGATAACTTCCAACTTAGCTATATATATGGATGTGCTTCATGGAATGGTAATCACAATGAGTATATGGGTACAAAACACAAGATGCATCATTCACGTGTTATGCATGTTTGTATATATGTTTGTTCGTATGTGCACACTACATGCGGAACGCAACCGTTCAGCGCAGATGTTGGACGAGGTCTAATATATTACGCTTTTGTTGATATAATCTCACTTGCATACGAAAGGCGGTAGTATGACTGTATTTCCTAGACAATGTTTTAACAAATCTAAGTAAAGTCAGCCATATCCGACGATAGCTGTTTACCATGACGATGGCTCATCTTATACTTCAACTATTTTTAAGCTTATTGGTAGATCTTTGACTAGATTAGTCTGACGAGTCAAACAAAAAATATTGGTAAAGAAAGATCAGCTCTATATAGCATGGTGAAACCCAACTATTTTGGCTGACTAAATCAAAAGCAGACACGTAAGGCGTTTAGTGTAGCCTGCTCTGTAGCCACGCCAAGTGTAAAGTTGTTCTGTATATGTCTAATTTATGTTAATCATTGGTAAGTTTTAAGACTTTTAAAGCTAAAATAAATCCGTACCACGTCTCCGACGTTAAAAAGTAATAAATACCCGGCACCCATCTGGGTGGAAAATGGGCATATGCTAGTTTTTAATTTATTCATATAACAGTATTGAATGAAATTTCACAATCAATTACTTTTTAAATAAATATTACCTATACACTGGCATTAAGAAGCATAAATCTTACTAATATTACAATTACGACCCTACGACGCATACTGAGCAGAGAGTTCTTTGATAGTAATAGAAGCACAAATAATAACGATTTACAATGTTTATAGAACATGTATTTTTCTGTCCCAAACTAAAATATTGTCTTTATTATGGTACTTACAGCAGATATCATATTTGTGGAAGCTTGTAAATAGCAATTGTTACTGCACATTTTGTCTTATATATGTATATTAGTCTGTAAGCTTTCTTAATAAATAAATAATATATAATATATAAATAGCTTAGAAGCCGTTTGTTGTCATTAAGCTTAAAACAAATAGACGGTTCCACGGACGGAACCAAGGGATCAAAGCCACGTATAAAAGCTAGATATTTATTAATTTAATAGGCATATGTAACATTTTTAATTACAGCAGTGTCCAGGCACATAGCCGTATGAAGTGAGACTATATCACACGTATCATCCCAGCGGTATGTACGCTATGTACTGTAGGTTAAGCACGGCCCATCCATCGTATGCACTATATTGTACCTGTGCTAGCTGAAGCCGAGACATCGTTCTCGCTACCGACTCGTCCTGCCACGATAGTATTACATGTTTTATTATTTTATTGATAAATTGTGATACAAGGTTGGCCTGCAATGGTTAAAGCAGAAGAGATTAAAGAATCCATGATACAGCATTGCGTTAATTTTGTCACTTAAGAACGCAATATTCAAGTGCAAAACAATAAATACTCTATAGATATATTGTATAATTATATTCATTATTTATTTATTATAAAACCATTATGTCTCATAGAAGAACAAAGAGCTCGACAGTCCCCTTTGATCTCTCTCCATATCTAGAGGCAATAAGGACCAGTATCTATTAATTTAAAAGGTCTATCTTTGTTTACATACATAGACTCATGCCATATATCAGAAGGAAGGAGTAGGCCTTTGGCTCGATACGCTCTCAGCCGTATAATTTATATCTGTAAACGCAAATAGCACCACTTCAAATTTAAAAAGGAACTATTATCCATACCTGCAATTTATACAGTTTTACACAGTGATGCCTTTATTATAATATTATAAATTGATGAGGTGCTTATCATGGATATTCCAATCCCTTCCAGCAGCGCAGTCTGTCACAGTAATCTTGTATGGAGTAACCTTGCAATAATTTGTAACTTTAAACCAATCAAGGTCTCTGCAAGCAAGAGTTGATTAACCGGTCGTATACCGCCGGCTCGCATACCAGCCGGCAGATTTGTACCCGTCGTAGGCCGGTGGCTCGCATGCGAGCCACCAAATTGGCGCCAAAACGCCGCGCGCCGCCTTCGCTTAAAACCGTATATTACCAACCTTACCGATCAAAACTGATTGCCTATTGGCTACGAATAGCCGTACAAATCTGCCGGCTGGTATGCGAGCCGGCGGAATACGACCGGTTAATATTACAAAATTAAGTAACTAACACCGATTTTAACTGCCCTTATGGCAAGATAAGGGCGATTTAAAACCTATTCTTGCTTCAAAGACTTATATAAATCGTTATATAAGTGTTTAGAGCAAAAATGGATTTTTAAATCACCCTTATCCTGGCATAAGGTAGTTAAAATGAGGCGTTACCGATGTAACGCCTTATTTAACAATCGATCGAAATCCCCAATCCAGAGCACCATTTGCGAAGCCCTCGGGAAAGGGGACTAATTGTTTCAACTACAAGAAAGACTCTCAATACTATCAAATATAAGAAGAGATCATAAGCTGAGGTGAGCGTACATACCTGCATTTGTTTGAGAGTGCCGTTGTAGGCCACGAGTTCCTTCCTAAGTTTCTCGATGCCCTCCTGCGCCGAGCTGATGGCCGCCAGCAGCGCCGCGCGCTGCGCCTCCGTCACGTTGCCTGACGATGGCGTAGGTACATTCATTATTTCAATTTATCAATAGTTGGATAAGTAGAAAGGCGTTGAGTAGTTGGCATATGAAGATCTCAAGTTCGACCCACATCGTCATTTAATTTTACATCATTATTTTCACTCACTAAAATCACACTTCAAAAGAAATTAAAGATGGGATGTCTTTAATTTATTTTTCCTAAGTGTGATTTTGAAAGGAAAATAATGGGAACAGAAAGCATGTGGGCGTCTGGAACTCTTTATCCCCGGATGAAACGCAGTAATTGGTAAAGTTTCTAATCTTACGACTATATAAGAGTTTCAGTCAAAAATATTACTCTACGTCATGGTCTTGTAAAAGGTAGGTACTCCCTCGGGCGAAATTAAGTTTTAAGGCTGGACCAGATGTCTGAATATTTAAAGGTCCGAGGACCTTACCACTATATCTTAAAATATAATCATTGCATGCGCAATAATGAGACAGCGCGTTACAGAGTATGTAGCTCGTTAACGCATATAACTACATGACTTTAAAAGATGTACGTATGTACGACCAATTAGTTCCAGGCAGGTAGGAAATACTGAAAACTAATGCTTTCAGCCATCCTTCAGCTAGGCTAAGAGATGGTGGTAAGGTCCTCTGTATTGTATATTACAGCTGTTCCCATGTGCTCACCTGACTCTAGTCTCTGTATGAGCAGCATCTGCTGCTGCAGCTGTGTTTCAAGCAGAGCCTGTGCTCGTTTATGCATCTCCATGATCTGTTTGCTCTTGGCCAGGGGTTTTACTACTTCCTTCTTGGGTTCCACGCCGTTCGCCAATTCTTTCTCCTGTTAACGAAGGCAATAAGAGTTGTAATATGATTGTATAGAAACGTGAAACATATATTTTCTCTGCTAATATGCAAGTGTTAAATACTCGAAACTTATAAGCCCATTTACACGAAGAAATTTTATTGATATTGATATTTTGTGTTCGAAGCGGCATACTGCACGTTGGAGTACGTCCGTATCCCCCTACGCGGCTGTCCCTATCCAGAGGAGTTTGGTATTTTCAAGTGGTTAGAATGGGCAATCCGAGGGTGCGTGGCGAGTTCCACTCTTTCCAATTATTTTATTACATTCTATTGAAGCAATGAATGTCGACTCTGTTTATTTTTAACCGTGTTAATCAAAAAGGAAGAAGAGCCTTAACTGACGAATAAACTACTTCAAAATATTTTGTATAGATTTCAGGTGTAGTGGTGATCGAACCTACAGCACTAAGCGCAGTGGCTTGTCGCGAGGCTACCATTTCAAGCACTACGTACCCTCACATAAGACAGACGATATAGAACAGGAAGTAGTACCACATTTTCATTGCCTTTACCTTTTCTAATTGTTGTTTGTTATCCGCCGTAGCCTTAATGTTGTCTCTGTTGATGAGCACTTTGTTATGCGACATCGGATGTTGCGAGTTCTGTCTGTCGTTCTGTTTGTTTGCTTGTTGCCCGCCAGGCGCCATGTTCTCCTGTTTATTCTGAAACATTTTGTATTGTTAAGATAGACTAGTGGGATTGGAGAAGATTTATATAGGGAACATGTTATATAATATTTTCACTGTTATATATTATAGTAGGATATGAAATACAATATGCAACAAAAAGCACATAGATAGATAACAAGATTGACTGACCGTGAAATTATATAAGGCAATCGTCTATAGCGAGTTTGGAATGGGAAAAAGATCGGCGATATTCTTTATTTATAATTACATTATTCTGTCACTACTTCCAACAATCAAATGCCAATTACTCCGTAGATAAACTTAGCCATTTAGCTGAATCTGCAGGCCTACCATGAAAGCTAAATGCCAAAGTTTTAGCTCGAACATTCGTGCCATTCATTCTGATATTCGTCCCAAATTTGGACATGTACCGTCTTAATATTTTGTTCGGTCAGGAGGTCCAGATAGACATTTCTATGGTACTGGTTTGACTGGAAAACAATATACTTGACAATAATAAAGCTAAGGTAGAAGTATGAATGGACTCACCTCCGGGTTATGCCAGAAGACTTTAATGAACCTATTGTTGAGCACGGCCTCCGTACTCTTGTATGCAACGTTTGCCTCCGTAGGATTGGAGAACGTGATCAGAGCCGCTTCCGGATCGCCGTCGTAACACACCTACATAATAGAAAGAAAACATGTTAAGCTTTTTTATATAAAAAGAGAAAGAAAGAAAAGATTTAAAAATAGGAAATTTCCGATTTAGCTTTTATAATATTCTTACATTTCTGTAGTACGGGCTTGATCGAATAACAAACATGGTCATAGCGTCCAATCCGTACATTTATAATAGGCAGGCGGTGCAATACATTTGTCACTTATTTAGATTAGCTGTATTTACGTTCCACGTTATAAAAGCGGAATCTGAGGCTGTCTGGTCACAAAGTCAGTTTGGGTGCTGCTACTAACTTTTTTCCAACATCTATACTAATATTATAAAGCTGAAGAGTTTGTTTGTTTGTTTGAACGCGCTGATCTCAGGAACTACTGCTCCGAATTAAAATTCTTTTAGTGTTGGATAGCGCATTTATCGAGGAAGGCTATAGGCTACATAACATCAGGCTACGACCCACGGAGGCGGTGCAGTAATCATAAATGCGGGCACATTTAGTATTATATATACAATAAAATTTTATTCGATTTGGATATCATACTATCAGCCGTAACTGCCTCCGTGGCGCAGCGGTAGTGAAAGCGACTACTGTGCATGAAGTCTCGGGTTCGAATCCCGGGTCGGGCCAAGAAAGAGTTATTGGATTTTTCTGTTAAGAAATCTCAATAGCAACCCGAAGTTAGGAAGTTCGTGGTGTTAGACACCTCCGTGCCTCTGAAAGCATGTAATATCGTTGGTCCTACGCCTGATTACCGTCCCATCGGTCATGAGAGTTGAGGAACAGAGAGTGCAATTATGTTTGCGCACAGACTTGTGCACTATAATATCTCCTGCGCAGATGGCCAGTCTCCGTTAAGACTGGCCGCCGTGACCGAAACTCGGTCTGGAGGACATTATTATTACCTACTATCAGCCGCAAAGCTGCAAATATAAGTCACGTTACATATCTAGTCGAACAGTCAGTAACATAAGTAGCAGATTCTTAATTTTTTTTTTTGGAATTGTGATGAATTGATTTTATTTTTGTTTTTTATTTGTAAGGGACTGACGAGCCATTTTGACTATGTTAGTCCCATCGTAGTTACATATTGGGCTTGATTTATCTATTAAAACATGTAATAACTATTCTGCATTCTTGGACTGTGATTATATGAACTGCTTTTTTAATTTTAATTATTACTCCTAAATACTAACATTCGTTATAATTTTAAAAGATAAAGGCAATCAAAACCTCGCCATCGTGTATCGATTTATGTTACTGACTATACCATCAATTCTGGGTACATTTATTCGAATTTGCCTTCCAATACTAACCTGTATATTAACAATCTTGCCGAACTTGCAGAAGTGATTGTTCAGATGTGTGATGTCGTTGAGTCCGCGCGGCACTTTCTTTACATCGAGCGAGCAGTTCACCGCGTTGGAGGGCAGAGGCGGGCGGGCGGAGCCTGCAATAATTGTAATTATATTGTTACCGGTAAACACATGTTAAGTGGACGGCACCCACTTCGGCGCGTCATCGCGCCAGCGCAGTGTCGTCAGCGTATCGCCAGATTCGCGCGCCTATAAATACGACGCGCCAGCGCAGTGACGTCAGCGTATCGCCAGATCTGCGCGCCTATAAATACGACGCGCCAGCGCAGTGACGTCAGCGTATCGCCAGATCTGCGCGCCTATAAATACGACGCGCCAGCGCAGTGACGTCAGCGTATCGCCAGATCTGCGCGCCTATAAATACGACGCGCCAGCGCAGTGACGTCAGCGTATCGCCAGATCTGCGCGCCTATAAATACGACGCGCCAGCGCAGTGACGTCAGCGTATCGCCAGATCTGCGCGCCTATAAATACGACGCGCCAGCGCAGTGACGTCAGCGTATCGCCAGATCTGCGCGCCTATAAATACGACGCGCCAGCGCAGTGACGTCAGCGTATCGCCAGATCTGCGCGCCTATAAATACGACGCGCCAGCGCAGTGACGTCAGCGTATCGCCAGATCTGCGCGCCTATAAATACGACGCGCCAGCGCAGTGACGTCAGCGTATCGCCAGATCTGCGCGCCTATAAATACGACGCGCCAGCGCAGTGACGTCAGCGTATCGCCAGATCTGCGCGCCTATAAATACGACGCGCCAGCGCAGTGACGTCAGCGTATCGCCAGATCTGCGCGCCTATAAATACGACGCGCCAGCGCAGTGACGTCAGCGTATCGCCAGATCTGCGCGCCTATAAATACGACGCGCCAGCGCAGTGACGTCAGCGTATCGCCAGATCTGCGCGCCTATAAATACGACGCGCCAGCGCAGTGACGTCAGCGTATCGCCAGATCTGCGCGCCTATAAATACGACGCGCCAGCGCAGTGACGTCAGCGTATCGCCAGATCTGCGCGCCTATAAATACGACGCGCCAGCGCAGTGACGTCAGCGTATCGCCAGATCTGCGCGCCTATAAATACGACGCGCCAGCGCAGTGACGTCAGCGTATCGCCAGATCTGCGCGCCTATAAATACGACGCGCCAGCGCAGTGACGTCAGCGTATCACCAGATCTGCGCGCCTATAAATACGACGCGCCAGCGCAGTGACGGTAAAATTCTATCCTAACTACTACCTGAGACAGGTTTTTTTTAGTCTCTATTTTTTACCTAACTTTCTTGTACCTCGACCATAAATGAGTGAATTCCATCTGTTTTTTTTGTTTTATTATTAAAGACTAATTATGCTAATAGATAGACAGACAAAAGTATGACTAGCTATTGCACTTTATACATTTTTTTTCTGATTGGCCATGCGTTCAACTACAAGACATTTCAAGGTTATCCATTAATTACCGGACACTCTGTATATGAATATTACGTTCATTCTATCTATCTCTGACAGGTTAAATTGAGGTATATTCCGTTTGAGATCCAGGGCTTAGCGAGCTCATGGTTTAATCCTGAGCTTTCGGTCAAAATATAGCCTGGTTGGATAAATACCTCTACATTACAGAAGATTGCAGCCAAAATCTTATAAACATTAATGTAATATTAGATAACGGCTATTAATTGCATTGGTAACTAATAACAACTTATTTAATACTGAGGTAAGTATTGTTTTCAAAATTGTTAAGAATGCACTGTCGTATCAAGTGAAGACTAGTTTAGCATAGCTAGAAAGAAGTCTTTGTACATATAGAAGTTCAGTTTCAGGTCCAATTGTTATATCAAAAAACGAGTCCCTTTTTAACTATGGACAGTGAATTTTAAAAACACATAGTTTATGAATATATAAAGTTATATAGGAACCGGGCCTTAAAATTTTATTTGGTCAAGCTGTTCCAGATGATAGCGTGGTTGATATGCCATTTTGTCCTATCTCTTTTTGACAAAATACTGGAATATTTACACATATTACATACTCTGCGTAACAAGTGCCTAAGTACTTGTTACTGAAAATTGCGTGTCGAAATCTTTCAAGAATTCTCGGTAGTCTCTGTAAGAGGTACAGAATAATCGACGACTGTATAGTATGTGGCAGAACTTACCAAATCGTGTGTAGTCGAAGTTCTTTTTGTGCGGTGCGGGGTGTCGCGGCGCCAGCGGAGCCCCGGCGCGGGGCGCGGGCGGCGGCGCGTGGCGCACCCTGTGTGCCACACTGAAACATTACTCGCCATGTACTACCCATGCTACACATCGTGTACCATTGTAGCCGTAGGTACTCGATGTACCTAATCGAAATACAGCTAGGCTTGTTGAAAATATATCGATACATCGATGTAATGATATTTTTATTTGATATATCGCTACTTTTGTCCATATATTTTGATCCGATACATAGATATAACGATATAAAACATTCAATATTAAAAATTGTATCAAATTCGATATTTTATCATTTCAATTTAATTTATTACTAGATATTTAACAGAATTTAAAGTCTTTAAAGATAGGAACAAACGGACAAAGAATTATTATCTTTGACTGGTATGCTTTGTATATTAGAAGATTACTACAAAATTTGCCTTTTGTAAAGGAATAATCGTTAAAATATCTTAGTTCTTATTAAATTTATCATACATTAAAATAATAAATGTACACACAGCAACACATTTACCTAGACTGTGGGACTTTGAACTATTAGAAGTTGAACGCTGTGGATCGTGCGAGAGAGTGCGTTATATTTTTGTTATTTTGTCTCATTCACGCCGAACGGGACGCGGCACGGCCTTACCATACATGTATCATATCATATATGTATATTATTTTCTGAGCAAGTTTAGCTCGGCGCGAATATTATAATTTACAAGTTTGGTTTTCGATTTGCGCTAGCGTCTGAACGATAATACCTCCATTTCCATTATCAATTATTATTATTACTCGTGCAAATATTATAAAAGAATAAAATTGTCTCTATAAGAGTAAAAATAATAAGTTTTACATGTACTCATGACATTCATAAAAAAATTTAAAGCATTAAGTTAAATAAGTAAGCGATAAAAATGTATTTCATTATTTCCTTTCATAACTATACATTGGAAAATATAATAATAATTAGTAATTTTAAGATATTCCTTAAATCAAAAAACTCTATAGTCATTTTGATATACGTTTCCATTTACCTACTATTTAATTTGACGATCTTTACTGTCAAACTGTTCAAAGTAAATAACTAGGTAACTTGATAAATAAGTTAAACTTGTAATTTTGTAATAATGCATCTGTACTTGCTATAAATATAAATTTATTCATTTTAAATCGCACTTTCACGTCGTCACAGTATCGTCGGGCAAACTATATAAATGTTCCCACGACGATACTGTTTTGTTTGACTGACGGCCGGCGATAAACAACAGTAGCACACAACCGTGCGTCAGTGTGTAAGCACGACGCCGCGCTCTGGCGTGCCTGGCGACACCTCGGCGCGCGGGCCCGCACCGACTATTCTCTATTCTGTATGTAGCGTAGTTATGCATATATAGGGTGTCTAACTTTATGTGTAGCCGTGTGTACTATTACATATTAGCCACACTGAACTAAATACATTATTACTTGAAAATCTCTGAAAATTTAACCAATATATCGATATTTTCCACGAGATATCTCGAAGTCGATATTAATATTTTTAATAAATATTGATAGATTGCCTAGCTACCACTAACTTTCTTATTTTACTATTTTGTTTCTTTTTTTTTAAAGACAGCTCCTTCACTAAGTATGTTTCCTGTCTCACGAGGGACTTTACAAACATAAGTATATACCAAATTAAATTTCAGTTTCTACATAAAAGTTTGATTTTAAGAATGGTTGTCGAGTCATTTTGTAATTCATCATCTATTTTAGTTTTTATTTTCCGTCAAGACTGAACATGCATGCAAAATTTTAAAGTCATAAGTGTAAAGATATTAATTTGACCTAAACAAACTATCAAAGAAAGATTGCAAGTTAGGCAAAAGCTTGTAATAACTAAAATACGAATTGTAATTCTTCAACATAGAGTAGTAAAGGTGTATGTATATGTGACTTACCTAGGTATAGGTATAAGTTCCCGCGGGGGGTGTGCGTGGTGGGGGTGTGGGTGCGGGTAGGGAGGGAACGGACCCGCGCCTCCGCACCAGATGTCCGGCGCCAGAGGATTATATTCTGTAACAAAATAATATTTTATTAACATGTTTACATCAAGATAGATAAAAAAATTACTGACTGCACGGTTGGCGTATTGGTTTAAGTCGTGGCCTCGCCACTGTCGCTGCAGTCACACCGAGTGTTGTGTTGCGATCCCCACACGGGACAAAAATTTGTGTGATCCACAAATGGTTGTTTCGAGTCTGAGTGTTCTTTGCATACGTTGTTTGAATGTTTGTAAAGTCCCCTGCGACACAGCAAGTATTCCTAGTGCGAGAGTTTGTCTTATTTAAAGAAAACAGAAGAAGAAAAAGAAAACAGATTTGATAGTATTAAGAGTATTTCTTATAGTTGAAACAATTAATCCCCTTTCCAGAGATGACATATTTAAAAGTAACAGAAAATATGGAATTTGTGTCTCAGTTTTTTTAGTAGCACACACGGCTACCAGTTTTGAAGATGGGGTTATTCGGGTTAGACAACATGTTACTTCAAAGAAATTCTCGGTCAGAAAATCACTCCCATACTTCAGAAAGCATATAAAACTGTTGATCTCGTCTAATCAAACTATTTAGTTGCGTAAATATTGAATGTACTAATCGAGAAGAGAAGTTAAGTATCATAAAATGATATTAAAGATAAAACGCAAATAAAACAAGTAAGAACCGGCAATGACCCGTAACACAGGTATTCTACGTGACCTTGAGGTCAGAGGTCAAAGGTCATAGTCATTCTGGAGGTATATCGACTATGCTGAGTCGAATGGCGCTGACCGTCTCTAGCTCTTACGGTTCTTGAGTTGAAAATTGTATAACAGACAGACAGATGGACAAAGCTGTCGTATAAGAGTTATTTCGAACTCTAGAAATGGGAGCGTTAAGCGCTATAGTTGAGTCTTCGGTTCTCACAGAGCATAACGCAGTAGCAGCGTTACTGATGTTACACTAATACCGTGTAAGAGAGTGTAGTTTCCCTAAAGAGTCGGCGCATTCACTGAACAGCTAGCAACATACTTTGGCTGAAAGTAAAAAAATAGTAGGTTCTCCAGCACCGCGTGTCGCTACCATGGTACCACTGGCACACTGGTTTACTTAACACTAGTAGATAGATTTAAGTTGGTAGGTACGGTTACCAGGCACGGCGGGCGGCAGCGCCAGCACGGTGGACAGCGCAGCGGCAGCATCCTCCAGCACAACAGGATCGCTGCCGTGGTCCCACTGGCACAGGTCTCCACGCATGCAGTAGCCTTTCTCTAAACAAAAAAATATACGAACATGAATACACAAAAGCTTAACTAACATTATAAATGGAGTTTGATTGTATTCGACCATTTATCATGAAATTTTGCATACACGATGTCAGGGGTACAGAAAAGGACACAGGGTGCCTTTCACCCAGGAAAAAATAGTGTTCCTGTACGCAGCCGCGGGTAGGCGCTAATAATCTATAAAACACTTTTTTATGCCTCACAACTGTAGGAACTCATTAACGCCCACCACATATAGGTAGCGGAGGCGGAGCGGAGGCGGAGCGGAGGCGGAGTGGTAGCAGTGGCGTTATTTTGGTATCGAGTTTATATAAAACACTAGAATTTGAGCGCGACTTCGCATTAATTGAGATTTCGTCAATAAATTTCTATCCGTCAGAAATAGTACTGTTTTTCTAGACGAAAGGATTTAGGAAAATCAAGAGATAACGTATCTAAATCTTGAAGACAATTCACCATTAAGCCCGCCACACAGACAGCGGAGGCGGAGCCGTTCCGTATGATTACATTCACGATCACTTTGGATCGTGTGGGTAATCCTAACTAATATTATTCATGTGTTGTTTGTTACGCTTTCACGCCTTCACTACTCGGTAGAGTAATTTTTTTTCGGTAGACAAAATTTCATGATGATAGGTATATCATCATGAAATTTTGCATACACGTTGTCAGGGGAACAGAAAAGGACATAGATATCTTTCATTCAGAAAAAAGTACTGTTATCGAGGGATAACTAGTCTATACTAATATTATAAAGCTGAAGAGTTTGTTTGTTTGGTTGGTTGAAAGTGCTAATCTCAGGAACTACTGATTCGAATTGAATAATTATTTTAGTGTTGGATAGCCATTTATCGAGGAAGACTATAAGCTATATAACATCCCGCTACGACTAATAAGAGCGGAGCATTAATGAAGAATGTTGCAAAAACAAGAAAAATTCTCTTATGTGGCGCAAACGAAGTTGCGTGGGTCAGCTAGTAGAACATTACAGAGGATGTTAATTGCGCCATGCTTACCGTCAAAATCTCTGCAACGACGTTTGTAGGCGTCGTTGTGATCTAGTCTAGCTTCGTGGGGGGACGTGGAACGATCGCGAGACCTGTCGCGGGATCTGAAACAATACAAATATTATTAATTCGATAGATTTGGTACTTATAGACATCGCTAAAATGTAATAGCATTCTTGTTAATTAATTCTTATACTTTAACTTTATAAGTCACTAACGACGATGTAAAACACTATCGACGTTCATCAGGGTTACTGTGTGTTAAGGTTCACTTTTGACTGTAGGAATTGTGATAACAGAAACGAGGTGTTGACTCCAAGTGAATTTATTTGCGACTGGTTTTAAAAAGCATATTTCATCACAATAAGTAGACACATACAGACACACACACACACACACACACACACACACACACACACACACACACACATACACAAAGGTAAGTCAGTACCAGTGTTCACACATGAACGCTTCTAACCAAACAGTCACTTTGAGGTTTAAATGAGCAAATAGTTTATTTGTGAATATTACTATTGCATTTTGATGATTGTGAGATGATACATAATTCGCATGCTTAATAAAACAGCGACTTAACTCGAAATTTGAAAGTAAGCCAATTTGAACTCTAATTGTATATGTTAAATTCTAATATTATATTTGTGTTAAATCTTTTCAATAGAGTTCAAATTTGTTTAATCAAAAATACTGAGATAAGTCTCTGTTGAAATTAAACTGCTATATACGGATTTAATCGCGTTGTTTATTTGACACTTTATTACAAAATTTTGAAATTTGTTACACCACTACGAGCCACAGGTTCAATCTAGTTCGGGCAAACAACAACAAATGTATTTTATAAATTAATTAGTCATTTATTATAAATTATTGTACCTATTACCTGTTACCACAATTGGTTAACAAATGTATATAATACATCTATGCCTACCACTTTGTGGTCTGTACATACATGATAATGAAAACTAATGGAAGACATTTCCAAACCTAACGATAGTAATATTAACTCACCGTTCTCTATCCCTGGATCTGGATAATCTGTCTCTATGCTCCCTGTCTCGCGACATTCGGTCTCTGTCCATCTCCCGCGGCACGCGCAGTCTCTCTCTTTCACGCTCGTGGTCACGGTCGCGCGGTACTGGAGATCTTGACCTGGTTAAAAATACAAAATAAATATAGATATTTTTGTTTATTATCTTCTAAATTGATGTTCAAAGCCACGAATCTCAAAATGATTGTCCTGTTAGATATATGAACCAATACCAAACGGCCATCTCTAGGAATAGAAATAGTTCAAAATAGAGTTTCGATCTAGCCGCAGTGTTATAAATATCACAAATTGTTTTCTCCCAAATTAGCATAAACATCAATGGTATTTCAGTTCACATTTAAAGCTTATTATACTATTAAGCTAGAAACCGTTTTTAGTGGTAATAATGTCTGTCTACAAAACGGTAAGAATCATATTTTGTCCTCAACAATGTAATGTTCGTTTTTATTTTAAATTGGATGTACATACATCTACTTAATTTCGTGGATTTTGTACAAAATACAAAGGTAATTTTTAAAATCATTTATTAATTAATAATAAGTATCAATAACCGTATATACAATTTGTATTAAAAGGTATATCACTTAGTGTCTGGCCATATTCATTGCTTCAATTCGCCATTGAAACATAATGGTTAATGATTTTGTTAATTTAAGACAGACCATAATGGCCCAAATACAAGCCACTAAACTTGTCTTCATACAAAGCGGCTACTTCATATTTAAACCCATATAATTTGCCCGACTAGTTTTAAACCTAATCGGGGTTGTTAATCATGAGCGCAAGTTCTTGGCGCGACGGAGTCAGATGTCGAAAATATTGCATTACACAGCGTGTACAAAGGTTAAAATGCCAACATGCCCAGTGTTATGATATCCAAAAAAACATCTGACAGAACCAAATTTGGTGTTTCACAAACAGACATGGCCAATCGGAGTCTATTTTATCTACATTATTGTAAATCGTACAACAAAGCCTACTATTAGTCGACGAAGGAATAATTATCTGACTTAATAATGATGGTATACCGGGTACATACCGAGATCTGCTAATCTGTCTTTCCAGTGCTGGCGGTGGTGGACTCCTATTCCGGTAGCGGCCGCGGGGTGATGGGGATCTGGACGGAGGGCGCCTGTTAGAAATGTTGTTGTTACAAGCCTCGTTGGCAACGTGACTTATGTTTGCGAGGTATATCAAGTTCGAGGTTAGATGCCCGGTCGAGTAGTGTTATTGGGTTTCACTGTTAGTAAATTTTTAGTAGGAGTACTGAGCCAGTATGGAAATGTGTCTGATGGGCAACTATGAGGTAGTTGACTAATTTAGTTTTTACTCTTTAAGGCGAATAGTTAATTAGTTATATTACCCAAACTCTAACATACAAAGAATCAATAAAAATCAGAATCAAAAATTTTATAATCTACTCTAAAATCAGGTACTTAGTAGAGTTAATAAATACACACTTGTAAGTGATAGAAAAAAGAATGTTACATTCAGTGACGTAACCGCTATTTAAATGCAGATGCCCGAGAGAGATAGCGAGATATCCACACTACACCCTCAATTTAACTTATATCCAAATTTAAAACCTTATTATCCCAACCAAAACTGTTTGCTGAAAAGATATCTTTTGATTGCTATTTGCTAATAGGCAACTACCCTATTACTACCACCAAATACGGCTATTGACAGCAGCTATGACAGGATTGACAGGACATTACTCGCTTGTGGCGCCGTCTGGTGAGCATAGACGACTATTACTTCTATAGTCTCGCCACATATTAACGTAAGAATACAAAACAGAGCTTACGAAATCTAAGCGTAATACAACCTTCGTGGAGACCCGGATTTAAGTATATATAAAGTATTATTAGTAAGTAAATAAGCAGTGGTGTTGAGAGGAGTATAGGCAGTGACGTACCTCCTGACGTCATTGTTGTGTTCGTTGTCTCTGGCGTGCCGTCTCGCTCTAGCGCGGCGCTCCCACGAGCGGGAACGTCTGCGCCGACGGTCGTCTTTGTCACGGGTCTGCAAATTAAATAAACATATATTTTACTACATCTGTCAGTCGTTTGTCGAGCAGTAAAGTTATCTGAATTGACTTAGATTTCAGGATATATTCGATTGTCGTAGGCCCCAAATTAATACAGACAATCGGATAATAAAACGTGTGAAATTTACAGTCTCATTTGCTCTTACGCTTACAGGGTAGCTCTTACGAAGCAGACGTTTTTGTCTAATACACGTATGTCAAAACAAAATGGCAGAAGTCGTAAAAATGTCCGCATTTTTAATTCTACATAATCAAATAATAATATCAGCTCTGTTTATACACTATCCCACAGCTGGACACGAGCCTCTACTTAGTGTGAGAAGGGTTAGGCCATAGTCTACCACGCTGTCCCAGTCTAGATTGGCAAACTACACATATCTTCGAGAACGTAATCAATTAAAGAAAAATTACCACTCATAAATTTGACTGCATGGATGTCGTGTTGTGTCTCGCCACTATCATTACGGCGAGTATAGTGTAGTCGAACCCTCCATAGAATAACCATTGGCGTGATCCACAAATGGTTATTACGTGACCATATTTTTGGCTAGTTGTAAAGTTGCCCGCGGTTCACAAAATTATGCCAAGTGCGGGTGAATACATAATAAAAAGCAGAAAATTTTAATCTCGTCTCCTGTTTTATTCTTTACTAGCTGACTCACGCAACTTCTTCTGCTTCACTTAAGAGAATTGGTCCCGTGTTTGCAACATTTTTCATTGATGCCCCGCTCTTATTGGTTGCAGCGTGATGTTATATAGTCTATATAGCCTCGATAAATGGGCAATCCAACACTATAAAATTATTTTAATTCAAACAAGTAGTTTCCAAGAATAGCGCGTTCAACTAAACAAACAAACAAACTCTTTAGCTTTATAATATTAGTATAGATTTCCATCTCGAGAAACCGAGAAACAGAATTTATATACATACTAAATGCTAAATCGTTGTACCATAAGATGGAGCGGAAAAAAATCAAGTATATATATGTAAGAGCAGCGATAGCTCAGTGGGGAGACCAACAGACTGTAACGCAGAGGGTCTCGGATTCGAACCCACGTCGCGCACCTGTGACTTTCGGAAGTTATATGACTTTTCGAAATTATGTGCGTATTGATTGACAATTATCGCCTGCTCCGTGCCTCGGAGAGCACGTTAAGCCGTCGGTCCCGGCTGCCATGCTGAGAGTGTCGACACAAAAGATCCCACTGGGTCGAAGTGTCGCCGGTCTGCACTGACTGGCCCCCACATAAGATACATACATATATATGTAAAGTCAAACATACGAATGGATGCTACTTACAGAGTCTCCACGTCTATCTCGTCTTCTGGGTGGTTGGTCTACTGGTTCTTCTAATAATTCAGTCAATGGTAGAACCTAGAACAGAAGGAATATGTTATATCGAGACTGTCATATTACGTCTGTTGTTTGGGATTACAATTTGTGATATGGTTCCCGAGTAGAATCAAATGATATAGGAGTTTGCTGGTAGAAAAATTTCAGTAACAGCGTGAAGTTTGTCAAAATATACACTGCCGGTCAAAAGTTTGAGACCACCTACATCAAAGTTGCAAATGGATGTAAAACTCAAAATAAAAAGCTAAACATGAAAGGATTTATTGTGATATTTATTAAGTATGGCAAATGCAATTAAATATAAATAAAAAATATTAAATATTTCGACAATTTAACTTAAAATATATGTTGACAAGCTAAACAGCTTTTTCATCAAAAAACCCTCCCTTGCATTGAATCACTTTGTTGACAAGTCTTGGCATGCGGGCAATCAATTTGTCGATTGTTTCTTATGAAATATTGTTCCAGCTTTCTTGCAATGCTCTCCACAAATCTTCTTGTGAGCTGGGACAACAACTGCGCACGTTTCTGTCCAGCTCTTCCCACAAAAGTTCTATAGGGTTAAGGTCGGGGCTCTGAGCGGGCCACACCATGTTTTTAACACCCCTTCTGCTTCTTTTGTATCTAAATAACCCCGGCATAATTTGAAGCTGTGTTTAGGGTCGTTGTCTTGTTGGAAAATAAAGCCATCTCCAACTAGCCGAAGTCCCGATGGTACAGCATTACACTCCAATATTGCTTTGTACTGCTCCATTTTCATAATTCCTTCGACTCGTACCAAATCTCCAGTTCCACGGCTCGAGAAACAACCCCAAACCATAACAGAACCACCGCCATGCTTCACTGTGGGCAGGACACAGTCTGGCATCATCTTTTCCTCGGCACTCCGCCGAACAAAAACACGTCTTTTGCTCCCAAACACTTCAAATTTGGACTCATCTGTCCAAAGAACTCTTTTGAAGTCTTCTTCACTCCAGTCTCGATGGGTAAGGGCCCACTGCATTCTCTTCTTTTTGTTTTGTGGCCTTAAGAGAGGTTTTCGCACTGCTACGCGACCAAATAACTTAGCGTCTCTTAGTCTTCTTTTCACTGTGGTCAATGACACAGGTGTAGACCGGGATTTGTTCACTTCAGCGCGGATTTCTGGTGCTGTCAGGCGTCTATTCCGCTTGCTTGTTACCACGATGAACTTATCCTCGCTAGAAGTGGTAGCTCTCGGCCTTCCCGACCGCGAACGATCTTGATTATTGCCAGTCTCCTTGTATCGGGTTATTGTGTTATGAACACAAGTCTTCGACAACTTGAGCTGAGTAGCAATCGCACGTTCAGATTTGCTTTCGTTGTGTAAAGCAATGATGACAGCACGAGTTTCACCGCTAATTTGGCGTACTTTTCCCATAATGAGATGTCTTCACTGTAAGAACGACGAGCTCGGACTAACCAAGATTAAGAAATATTTACTCCATGGAAACTCAGGTGTTCACAGTGTTTTAGGAAGTTAAAATTTCCTAAAATTCTGTTAACACAAAACAAAGCCCAAATAATGAATAATAGTCAGGTAACAATAATATTACAATGACTTTGGCGCGCGGTCCGCACGCGGCGCCCATTGATGTTTCTAGACAAAATACCTTTGTACGATGATTACATAAAAATAAATAGAAATAATGACTTCGAAAACTAGTTAAATATCCATTGTATATGCAGGTGTTCAAATTAATTGTTTATCATATGTATTTTTAACAAATTTTATTGTAAAACAATATTTTAACTTGTGGTCTCAAACTTTTGGCCGGTAGGGTATGTACACTAGCGACCCGTCCCGGCTTCGCACGGGTAGCAGAGCAGCAGTGTCGCATCAGCATGTTGCGTCGTGCATATAGATCAGATTTAAATGCAACATATGCCCACAATACATGGCGGCGCGGGGATGGTTGCATCAAGCGAGTCTCGTCAGTGTGAGACCGTTTGATGTATTTTCTAGCGCTTTTTATTTTCCGATATCTCCTAAGATATTTATTGAAATTGTATAGTGTAAAGGGCTGTCATAATATGCATGAAATGCTTAAGGTAACTAACGTATTAAATTTGATCAGGATGAATACTGCCTCTGTCTAAAAATAATTTTGGTAGAAGTTAGAATGTGTATAGTAAGCTCTCGTTAAAAGATCGACCAGCCAACGCGGGCTTTGCCGTAGATCTATAAAAGAGGAATAATCCCACCATTCATTGTTTTATTATATCACAAAGTGATTATCATGAAACGAGTACTTACCTTTTATCTAGGAAAAAGTACTGTTCCAATACTTTTTAAAATTTTTATTATGCATTGACGTATGCCTTTCCGCGTGGCGGCGGAGATGTTATGTTGGACTTACTCGGGCACCGGACTAAAACCTACCACGGTGTTTCTCGACATAACCAAAGAGGCGGCGCCGCGCGAATATTACCATCAAAATCTAACTATTTTTTTTAACATGGGGAATCCTCAGGCATCCGATGCATACTCTCTCGCCACAAGGAAGCCGGGAGGCTTATGTCGGGCTCTACTGAGACTTCGGGCCTACCGACTATGTTACCTCGCTGCTTTGTAAGGTGGGTGGGTCGCTAGAACTTGAATTACATCAGCGATCCACCCAGCAGGGGCCGATGCAGAAAAGAACCTAACATAACCCACCTTTAAGCGTGCGAAGCCGCGGGCAAAAGCTAGTGGAGTATAAGTGGAATATCTTGTGGAAGCGGCGGTAGCCCAATGGTAGAACGACCAATGCTTTATGCATTGGACTTGCGGTCGAGATGTCGCGGGTTCGAATCGCAACCATTGCATTACCGACGTGAATCCACTCCTAACACAAGCACTCTAGCTTTGTTGGAGGCGTTAACAAGATTACTAGTAATTTGAAACTTAAATTACTAGTAATTTTTTATAAAAAAACAAGTAACATTTGGCAATGAATTGCCGTACATCTTAGAGTTCGAAAAAATGGTTCAAGTAATATGCAAAGGTCACGTGATACCACGTGATCTTGAGGTCAAAGGTCGTAGTCATTTCGGGGGTATATGGACTATGCTGAGTCGAATGGCGCTGACCGCGAGTCTTTAGCTCTTACGGTTTTCGAGTTGAAAGTTGTATAACGGACGGACGGAAAAAGTTGTTGGTATAAGAGTTTTTTCGAACTTTAAAAGGAAAGAAAAAGTGAGCCAGTACGGTACCTTGACGAGCGTGTGCTCGTTGTGCGGATGCCTGTTGAGTGGCGCGGGCGCGGCGAGGCGCGCGGCGCGCGACACCACGAGGCGCGGGGGCGCCGCCGCGCCCGCCAGCGCGCCGGCCGCCGGCGAGCGCGCGCGGGACTCGCCGCCCGCCGCGCCGCCCGCGCCCACCGCCGCCCCCGCCAGCCCCGCCGCCCCCGCCAGCCCCGCCAGCCCCGCCACGCCTGCGCGCGCCGCCGGGCCTACAGCCGACGTCGTCGCCACCGCTGGCGGTGCCACTGCACATAACAATATACATTCATTATAAATATAATTAGAACAGACAACTTCCGCACTAGGAATAAATCCTGTGACAGGGATTTTTCAACCATTCAACGGACACAAGTTCTCTAAGGTAGTTGCCACCGTAGGCGGTGCCACTGCACATAATAATACAGATAAATTAATAATTTGATTTAAAAAGAATTCAAATTCAAATTCAAATTCAAAGTATTTTATTGTGAATCACAGGTACAGAGGATGTTACACAAATATGTTATAAATCAGCTGTGTTCCGCCACTTAGGCATACAATATAATCATAATATACAAATTAAAAAATAAAATAGAGACATGTTTTACCCTAATACAGATAATTATTCATTACATTAAATTGCATTACCATTTATAAAATTCAAATTAAAACAATATTACATATTAATAACAAATAAAATTATTAAATTAAATTTATTAAAATTATATACCATTTTAAAAGAATACACATTTATTTGAAAAAATTTTATGGCTATAGCCTTTCAAACAACGGACATAAGTCGATGAGGTAGTCAACACCTCAGCACACAAAACATACCAACCATTGTAATAAAATAATTGGGAAATGAGAAACCCGCTACTCACCCTCGGATTGCCCACACTAACTATTGCAACAGAAAAAGGTTGACAATACCGCCTCTGATTAGAGACATCCACCACGTGAGACTGGGGTCCCTCGTCGTGGTTGTGCCTATTGCAATAGTTGGAGTGGGCAATCCGAGGGTGCGTGGCGGATTCCTCTCTTCCCAATCATTTTATTACAATAGACTTCCGCCAAGTAACAGCTATTTCGATTCAAGAGTCTATTGTGTGCTAACTAATATACTACGAACTAGAGAAAACATCTCAAATAGATTGCTTGTGTGATTTTTTGGCACTAATAAGGTTGAAGGCCCTCTGTGACTGTCTCGGGGTCTTTACAAATATTTAAACAACGTACACAAAGAACAACAATTAGTGGAGCACACAAATATTTCACCCGTGTGGGGATCGGTCCCACAACACTCGACGCAAAGCATACGTTGAGACAACCACTATTACGCCATTCGGGCTGTCACTATTAGCGTAATTATAAAAAAAAAACACCAAGAATATAAGACAAAGAATTCAAAAGAAAGTTGAACGATGATATTTTTTAACAAATATATCTCACTCAGACTTCGCACCTAACTAATTAAAATTATATTATCACAATTCGTGTAATTTTTGCAAAAACTGAACTCATTCGTTGCCAAACGGCGGATGCCTCACGCTGCGGCGAAATACGTGTCGACGAATATTTTGTGCCCAATGCGGAATACTGCAAGTTGGAGAACGCCCGGATCGCACGTCGTGGCTGTCCCTTTTTTTATTTCTATGGTATGGGTAGCAAACGAGCAGACGGATCGCCTGATGGTAAGCGATTACCGTCACCCATGGACGCCCGCAACACTAAACGAGTCACAAGTTAGTTGCCAGCCTTTTAAAATGGGGGGGAGGGTTGGGCCTCCGGTATCCTCACTCACTCGACGAAACACAACGCAAGCGCTATTTCACGCCGGTTTTCTGTGAGGCCGTGGTATCACTCCGGTCAAGCCGGCCTATTCGTGCCGTGCATGGCTCTTCCACCGTATCCCTATCCAGGGGAGTTCAGTATTGATAATCTTTTTTTTTTATTGCAATAGTTCCACTCTTCTCAATAATTTTATGAAAAATAGAAGTAGTATAACTCACCATGATTTTCAACAGGAGGTAGGAGTTCCTTGGGTGGTTCTTCGGGTGGTGGAGTGGGCTGCTTAACCTCCAGGCCAGGTTTCAGGTACTCCTGAGACTCCAGCGATTTGAACAGCATCTCGACGAACGGTTTCGTTTCTAGAACGAGAATAAATTAACATTACAATTCAGAACTATAAAAGTAGATTAAGTCCTATAATCGTGCTACCAATAATTTTACAGATCCAAAAATTATTAAAACAGGTAAGAGGCCCATAACCCTGGGCTTCGTCTAAAGTACTCTAAAGCCATTGGCAGCCTGATCGAGTAAGTGCCTTTCAGAAATAAAATCGATGCCGAATAACCTAATGTTTTATAATTTTATTACCGCTAGAATGAATGAGTTACTTGTCAAATGTCTTCTTTATGCCGACGACCAAATAATACTTGCGTCAACGGCAGAAGAGTTGCAGGCGATGGTAACTATTATGCATGGTGCCTTTGAGAGTAAAGGAATGAAAAGAAATGTAAGCAAGACGAAAGTAATGGTATTTGAAAAGGAGGAGTGCATGACGATGTGTAATATCATGATTGATAGAGAACAAGTGGAGCAAGTGAAAGGGTTTGTATATTTATTTATTTAATAAGGCACACAGAACAAAACATAATGCATACAGTATAAAACTTATAAACTACTAAACAGTTTTGGTTTAAACTATGGTATTAACTATGTGTATATTTGGGTACTTTGTTTACAAGGGATGGTAAACATGAGGGAGATATTGAAAGGAGAACGATTGCTGGCAATAAAGTGAATGGAACTCTACGCACTTTTATAAACAGTCGAAATGTATCCGAAAAGGCACGTTTGGCTGTTCATAGAGGACTATTAGTGCCTACACTTATACATGGAAGTGAAAGTTGGATATGGCAAAAGAAGCATGAGAGCAGAATAAATGCTGTAGAAATGACAGCGCTGAGACACATATGTGGTGTGACTCTGAAAGATAGAATAAAGAATAGTGTGATTAGAGAGAGATGCGGCATAAAAGTGGATATAGTGACAAGAATAGAAAAGGATATGTTAAGCTAGTTTGGACATGTAGAAAGAATGGACGAGAAGAAAAGACTGACTAGAAAGAAGAAGAAGAAAGAAGAAAGTTTATAAGGCTAGTATGAATGGATCAGTCGTAAGAGGCAGACCAAGGCGAACGTTTCTTGACCAGATCGGAGACGTTCTGGACAAAGGCCAGGTTAAGAGCACCTTAAACCGGCGAGCGTGCATGAGTAATGTGATAAAAGTGAATGAATCCAGGGAAGTGTGTCAGGATCGTAGCAAATGGAAATCCGTAATCTCTGCTTACCCCTTTAGGAAACAGACGTGAATCTATGTATGTGAGTAGGGTATTAAAATTATATTTTAATTAGATTTTGCCCGCGGCTTCGCACGCGTGATTGTAGGTTAGGTTAGATTAGTAACAGTACTTTATTTCTGGGTGAAAGGTACCCTATGTCCTTTTCTGCGCCCCGGGCAACGTGTTGCCCCAGACAACGTGTATCCGAAATTTTATGATAATCGGTCGAGTAGTTAAGTAACAAACAAACTCAGATTCGCATTTATAATATGGGTTAGGGTCAGATAGTCTTATATTAGTTAGGAGGTTAGGATGTCTTTCCGCTTCGGGAGCTGTTTGACGCATGCCTCACGTCTGGACGGTTCCCTAAGTTGTGGAAGGACGGCCGATTGTGCCTGTTGCGGAAGGAAGGGCGAAACACAACCTCGCCTTCCGCATACAGGCCAATCGTGTTGCAGCCACCACTCTCTCTAGCAGCTTACCCGTGTCATCCAGCACTTGGAGGGACTGGGCCGGCGCTATCGCAGTCCCAGTATGGGTTCAGAGCGGGGCGGTCTACGATAGACGCCCTGCTCTGGCTCAAAGACTGGACGCAGGAAGCGGTCGGTGGGGGGAACAAGGCGTTGGCTGTCTCGCTGGACATTGCCAACGCCTTCAATAGCCTCCAGCATGGAACAGTACAGGAGGCGCTCCGGTATCACGGAGTGCCCCTGTATTTGCGGAGGTTGTTGGCCGACTACCTCCAGGACCGCGAGGTCCTGGTGGAGGGACACGACGGTTTGAGGCGCCGTCGCGTATCCTGCGGGGTTCCACAGGGGTCGATGCTGGGACCGCTCCTGTGGAACGTTGACTACGACTGGGTGCTTCGGGGCACGCTTCCCGCGAGTATGCGGGTGGCGTGCTATGCCGATGACACCCTGGTCGTAGTCAAGGGGAGGGACCTCGGGGAGGCGGTGCGGTTGGCCGCGGTGGGAGCTGCCCTAGTGGTCGACCGTATCCGCGCCCTGGGATTGGAGGTTGCCCTCTCCAAGACCGAGGCCCTATTGTTCCATGGGCCTCGGGGACGACCTCCTCCAGGTACGCGAGTGGCACTGGACGGGGTCCTGGTCCGGGTTGGGACCCAAATGAGGTACTTGGGTCTCATCCTGGACGGGAAGTGGACTTTTGGGGCACACTTCACCCAGCTGGCCCCAAGAGTCCTGGGAGCGGCGGCCGCCCTGGGGAGGCTGCTGCCCAACGTGGGTGGCCCGAGTGCCACCTGTCGCCGACTGTACTCCGGAGTGATCCGGAGTATGGCCCTTTACGGGGCACCGGTCTGGGCGGACGCCCTTAGTCGCGACAATAAGACCCTGCTGCGACGTCCGCAGCGGGTCGTCGCGACGAGGGCCATACGCGGTTACCGGACGGTGTCCTGGACGGCGGCGTGCGTGCTGGCCAGTGACCCCCCCTGGGAGCTACAAGCGGAGATCCTCGCCGAAATGTACCACTTCGTGGCGGCGAGGAGGTCCCGCGGGGAGCCCCGGGGTGGGAGGAGGTCGCACGCATGCGGCGACAGGCGCGGGCCGCCCTATTGAGGCGGTGGACGGAGGACCTAGCTCCACCGGCCCCGGGCCAGTGGACGGTGGAGGCCATTCGCCCGGTCCACGGTCGCGGTCACGGTCCCGGTCGGTGTAAAAGTATTTGCACCAGATCGCGAGACGGGAGGCGACCCCGGCCTGCCACGAGTGTGGGGCGCCGGAAGACACGGCGCTCCACACGCTGGAGGCGTGTGCCGCGTGGAGGCCGCAGCGGCACATGCTTTCGGCCATAATAGGCGGAGATCTCTCCCTGCCGAGCGTGATCAACGCCATGCTCGGCGGCGAGAGGTCGTGGCAGGCAGTGGTCTCCTTCTGCGAAACTGTCATGGCGCAGAAGGAGACCGCGGAGAGGGTCAGGGAGAACAACCTCCTCGCTGACCCTCTCCGGCGCAGACGGACGGGAGCGAGAAGGAGGCGATTTGCCCGCCTTTTCGCTCCTGTATAGTGGGGTCACTGGTACAGAGTCGGGGGACTCTCTACCGGCTTGCACGGCCCCACACGTCTGAGGGATGGCCTTGGTGAGCAAGGCCTTCCCTCCACAGGTGCTGAGGCCCGGTCACCATCAGCCGGGCCAACCGCCGGGGCAGGATGGTGATTGCTAACGCGATCCCATCCCGCCCCACTCCGTCGGCGGAGGGACTGCTCACCCCAGGTTTTTAGTGTGTATACCGACCCCCTTCAGGGGCGGAGAGTCTCACATAACCCCCCCCCCTCCCCCCGGGGGGAGGGCGGTATTCATGAAGGATTATCCTGGGTCAAAAAAAAAAAAAGGAGGTTAGGATGTCTTGACAGCATTATACATAAGTAGTCTGTTTTTCATTCTTGTCTTATTTAGTAAAACAATATGGCGTACTGGTAGATATACATAGAACTAATACATAGAAACCCATCTCTAAATATTGTTATTCTTTTTTGTTATCTATTTATTACAGAAAGAATATATTCAAAAAAGCAGTAACTTAATGGTTTTATAATGAGCCTTTTGTTTACCAAATAAGAGAAGTATGCAAAATCAAAATCCTGAGCCATGCCTATTTGAATGGTTTTATTCGATGATTATTCGAATACAATTACACGCATCGCGAGCAATTACAAAAGATTGTGGTATAGTAAAGACATGCAAAAAAGTATTAGTAATAAAGATGTTTGCTTACTCGGACAAACTTCCGCCATTGCAATGCAAATTTAGATTTAGTTACTGTTTAACAGTAAGGTATAATTACTGGTTTATTAAGCGGTTAACACTTTACATCTTAACTATTCATATTCATATTCATATTATTTATTTGCAATCCACAATGTAATATAGGATGGTAGACAAGTATCCTTAAAGCTAGTGACAATCGTGGACCCTGTCGGGCACAGCAAATCAATTTTTTATACATAATTATTTATGTCAATTTTCTTGTTATCAATGTTATTATATTTAGTACAATACAACTATGAGATAAGTTTTACATTCATGCAAAAAATACTTAAACTATAACATATTCATAAATTCTAATATAATAAATACTATGTCACAAAATTTTAAAATTACAATATAAAATTAATTCAACATAAATATAATGATATTATTATGTAACAAGATATAAGTCGTCTATTCGTTTATCATTTATGTATTCTTGTATTGTATAGTAGGCTAATATTATAAATGCTAATGTGCGTTTGTTTGTTACGCTTTCAAGTCTTAATTACTCGACCGATCATCATGAAACACAGGGTGTCGGGGTACGGCAAAGAAAAATAAAGTACTATTCCCGAGCTAGCGAAGCCGCGAGCAAACGATAGTAAACGATAAATACAGCCGAGGCGAAGCGCAGGCCTCGGCTATAGATTAACTGGAGAAAGGCCGTGATGGTTTTAAGCCCTTTCTGTCCGGGAGTCCTTAACATATAACTACTGCCGCGTTTTCGCCCGCCAAGCAAAGACGAAAATGCATAAGGGGCATAACCTTGCGTTAGAAAAAGGAATTGGCATTTATTTGGTGCTTACCCCAGGATGTTAGTTTCTAATTCAAAATACTAGTGTATCTACCATCGTTGTTCAGGAGCCAGGCACTCCCTGATTAATTATATGTCACACACGCTGTTTAATTTTAACGATCGTAGGAATTTTACGAGACCACGTCACTAAAAGAAAACCGTTGCTATGTGGACTATTACAATTAGTAATGTGTTAATATTCAAAAAGCACTCTATATTTCGAACTAATAAGTACTGCTTGTTATTCAAATGCATTTTGCTTACGCGATTACATTTGAATTCTCTGATTATTCCAATTATATTGATCGGTATTCTTGATAAACACTGGTCATTCCGCCAAAGGCGGTAAGTACTGTTGCTATCTCTCTTTTTTGTTTTGACGACTGTGCGGACGCAATGGCGATCTTTAAAAGCGATGACGGGACGTTCTGAAGAATTATTTAGTATTATGTCTATTACTACTTTCTATTTGTGCACCGCTCGCTACCAGTAGATGGTTCACCGTCAAAGCTTAGATGGAAAGAAAATGTTTCAAAGGCGTTTCTTCCCACGGACGGGAACCTTCTTGTCAAAGATTTCCCAGTATAGGGTTCTTTAAATGTGTTCTGATGTTGGGAAAATATACTCTAGATCCCGATAAAGATATTTTAGAACTCTTCAATTTAGATTGATTTGTTTATATTCAGTTACATTGGTTTCAATCTTAATCTTAGCTTGCCTCTATGATCCTGCAAAAATCTTTCAATATAGATATCACCTAGCAACTGGTTACTATCTATAGCCCAGTTGCTATACTCAAGCAACGAGTCGCTTTAGCTACGAACAGTTAAGTTTTGACATACATATTTTGCATTGGATATGTGTCAAAAATTAACTAACGTAGTTAAGACGACTTGTTTCTAGAATATAAGCTCCGATATCAACTAACCGTTAAGACAAGCTGAAAGATTGTGACACCCAGGTAGTATAAAAAAATCTTTAGATATAAACTAATCAATCTAAGCTGTAAATTTCTAAAATACTTACATAGTTCACCTGCCGAGAAATATCTCCTGGCAAGATACAAATATAAGCAATCGACATTGTGGGAGACTCATCTTTCAAGTAAATCAAAATAAAACAATATTGTTGGTGTAAAATTCACCCGTGCAGAGTTATTCACGTGTTATTTGTAAATCTGAGCGTTTACTTATAAATAGAAGATGTGGGAGTCGGAAAGAACGCACGATTAGACGGATTACGCATCTTTCAACTGTTCATATTTTTGCATCTATTATTGTTTTGTAGTATATTAACGGCCCTATTCATAAAAAATCTTTACTAAAGGCTTAAAACTTGCAGTAGTTTAAATACTAAGTAAGGCAAATAAAAGTTCTAAAAAAATCAATATTTATAAATGTTCAGTATTCCTTAATTATGTACAGCATCGTTTTTAGACAAGAAATCGAATATATAACTATCGATATATCGAATCATTCAATTCATTCGAATAACTTGAAAATTAAACTAGTATCATTCAATTTTTATCGATTTTCGCACTTCGCTAGACGGATAATGTTGTTTATGTTAGTAGTATATGCCTGTCTTCCTGCTTACTGTTGACCTGTTGTGCATCTACGCATACATCTTGTGACTGCAAGGCAGCTTCAAAAATATCCGTTCCTAGTCCAGCTTTAACCATACTTAAGCAGGGAGAGAAAAGAAGTTAGATATGCTCACCCTGTTGCAGGAACACGTCGAGCTGGTCGACCATGACTTCCCGCAGCTCGTCGACGGGCTTGTCCTTCTTGACCAACGCGTACACATACTTGGCGAGGGCGGCCGGGTCTGCATCACAACTGAAACAAACAGAACACTTCAATTAGACATTGCTTGGAAATAAATACAAGACTTATACTAAATATAAAATTTAACAAGTGGCAACATTTTGCTATAGTACGTAAGTTCTGATTTTGTTTGTATTCACGGTACGTTGAAAATTAAAAATGGGGAAATAAGTTTCCTTTAACACAGGAAGTCCCCCGCAAGGTGGACCGATGACGTGGATCGATGGTAGTTAGGGTCGCGGGCAACGGTTGGTTGAGGGTAGCCCAAGACTGGACTGTGTGAAATACCTTGGGGGAGCCAATGTCCACCAGTGGACGTCTTTCGACTGAGATGATGATGAGTGTGGTGTATTGTGAGGATTGTGTTGTTAATGATGGGGAAATGAGATATTGTAGAGATTTCGTAGATATAGTAGTAGACATTGATACGCAACATACCACATACATATAATATCAGCCCTGTATATAAAATGTCACGCTGTTGAACACGGGCTTCTTCTCAGTCTGAGAAGGGATAGTGCATAGTTTACTACGCTGCCATAGTGCGGATTGGCAGACTTCACATATCCTCGATAACATTATGAAAAACTCTCAGACATGCAGGTTTCCTAACGATATTTGCCCGCACCGACAAAGCGAAAAGTCAAAGTTGCGTGCCTTAGGATCGAACTAGAGACCTCTATGACTAAGTGATATATTTTAATAATGACAATAAATGTTTTTTTGCACTAGTTAATATTTAGCTTCCTCCTAAATATTTGAGACTGGTTTATAAGTAACGCATTACAGAGTGACTTGTTTGACACCATATTACTGCTTTACTGATAATGGGTAACGATCATCAAAACGATAGTAATTTGACTACAGTTTTAATGACTAAACAGCGTCGGGTTCAAAGTCTCGCTCTCTGGTGTAGCAAGCTACTTAAGGTGGGGTCTAAAACCAAAGGTAACGAGATGCCCGTGTATTGTCTCTTATTACGTAGGACCTTACTTGGTAAAATATGTGCATGAGATTTGAAACTCTCTCGGATTCGAGTCCAAAGTCTCATGAACAGCAGTCGAGCAAACAAAGTTATGTGGCTTTTCAGGCAAGAAATTTTCAATAGCAACCTGGAGTTAGAAAGATGGCGGTGTTGTGTGTGTGGGTGTGACTCTCCCATGCCTCGAAAAGCATGTAAAGTTGATAGTCCCGCGTCTGATCTTTTTCCAGTAGTGTCCGGATTGAGAGTTACGAAGCATTTTAAAAGAGCACTAGTGTTTGCGCACATACTTGTGCACTATAATATCTCCTCCACTATGACTGGCCAAAGTGACCAATTCATTCTATACACATTAATTAATCCACACACACCCGCTTGTATCCGTTCGTTAGTCTTCGCCCGTATTCGCTCGCTAAATCTGTACCCGGATTACAGTAATTGTTTACACACTTAGTAAAATCGTGTTAAAACTGTTTACATTCTCAATCACACTGAATCAACAACAAAGGCGGTGATGGATATGGACGATCTACATACCATGTCTTTTTCTAATTATCTTTTATCTCTAATTTATCGGATATATTTAAAACTAATTTGATCAATTGTTTGAACCCAAAACCAAGGCTTTTAGTATATTTATGTCTGTCTGTTTGTTTGTTTCGGCATCTAACAAAAACTATTGAATGGATTTTAACGCGGTCTTCACGGATTGGTAGGTAGGGGGGATTACCTTAAATTTAAACTATATTTTATATTATAATACTGTTAAATAGAACCCGCGATATGGTGTTTAATATGCGTATAGAAGACGTACGAAAAGGTGTATTACACCCACATTTTCTCAACTATGGTTTTATGTCCCGTGTGATACCTCATTAGGTATCGGGTTTATCAAATTGAACCCTGGGTATATGCCAGCAAAGTGTTAGGAGCTTTTTTGTTAAGGACTTGCTTTGGCTTGACTTGATGACTTGATAGTCACATAGATTACAAAATGCACCGCAGTCTCATATACCACTGCTGCGCCAATAAGGAATATTGCAACACTTGTCCTGGCAATCACGTTTATTATGCGATGATATCATCAAAGTTTGTGTAATTTTTATAACTACACGTGTCGGCTTATCGGCTCATAGCTAATGTATGATAAGATATGTATAACATTTGATATTATGTAATGCTATTACATATTTATGGAGTAGGTATATGTGATGAAGTATGGCTAAATTTGTACTAGGCACTTGGTTAGATAACGTTAACGTCATATGCTAGTTGTTGCCCGCGGCTTTACCCGCTTAATGAGATGGTCTTACACACATACCGGGATAAAAGTATTTAATACTAGCTTTTGCCCGCGGCTTCGCTCGCGTATAAGATAAGTTACGTTAGTAACAGTAATTTTTTATGTTACTCGGTGATAACATAGCTATCAAATATTGAAAGATTTTTTTTGAGTTAAATCTTTACAAACAAACAAAAAATTAAATCTTTCCTCTTTGTTATATTAGTATAGAAGTATAGATGTTAATTTACGACATAATCTATCCGTTTGAAAATGCTCGTCCATATTCATCGATTCGGATCGCATTGGTTTAATGCGGGCTAAAGCTGTGGGTAGAAACTAAGTTATTTTAGTTGATAACCTGTCAATTGTTGGAATCCATACACAATTGAAAACCTATTGTGTATAGCTGCCGGTGTGCCGCTGCCACTCAATAGGTTAATCAGCCACAGCTTGTAAGTATTTAACCTATTCTGTGTAGGGCTCAAGTCAGACTAAGGATGGGTTTCAATATATAAATACGAATCGTTTTACCTACGGACAAATCCTAACTAATGTTATAAAGGCGAATGCGAGTTTATTCGTTTGTTACGCTTTCACGCCTTAACTACTCGACCGGTCATCATGAAAGGGTAGTATTTAACTGCTTCTCAATTTTTTGCCTTTGTTCCACCAAAAATAACTACTAACTGCACAGCAAAATATGCTTACTAAAATATTTTAATAAGATCAAACTAAGTCGACAGAGTCCCGCTAAGCGGGGCTCCTATTTTTGGGTGTGTTTAAGAAGGAACCCAACATAACCTAACCCTTCCGAGACGGAATGCAGTGATTAGAGGCGTATAGGTGCTCGTTATGATATATTTTAGTAAGCATATTTTGCTGTGCAATTAGTATTTTTGGTGGTCATTATATTTAATTCCATCATGCAATATCGCATACATGCTGTCAGGGGTACAGATAAAGTAGTACCTTTCATCCAGAAAAAAAGAGTACTGTTTCCAAATGGGCGAAGCTGCGCTAAAACCTTCACATAATTATTCTTCATAGAATATGTCGCATTCTTAATAAAACAGCGACTTAACTCGAAATTTGAAAGTAAGCCAATTTTAACTCTAATTGTATATGTTAAATTCTAATATTATATTTGTGTTAAATCTTTTCAATAGAGTTCAAATTTGTTTAATCAAAAATACTGAGATAAGTCTCTGTTTTATTAAGGATGCGATGTGTCAGAGATTGTCTATAGGAAAAACGATATTTTTTTTATAATATTGAAACTGGCCATTAGTCGCGAATAATACTGTGTTACACATGTCTAACGGTAATTGCTTACTGCCAGGCAAATACTTATTTACCTTCATATTTTTATAACAAAACTAAATGTTTATTATCCTAACTAATATTAAAAATGCTAATGTGAGTTTGTTTGTTACACATTCACGCCTTACTTACTCGACCGATCATCATAAAACTTCGCAAACTCGCTGTCAGGGGTACCTTTTAGCCAGAAAAAGGGCCTGTTCCCGAGGGATAGAAATTTATTCACTAAAACTACAATAACGTGAGCTGAGTCGCAGGCAAAATCTAGTTCTATTACAAATTTATATTTATTTACATTTAGCATTACTTTTAAAGATAAACATTTTCACGTCGGCAACTCACTGGCTATTTATAACAAATCTGTGGGGCTGTCTTAGAGACGTCATGGACTGGTTGCACAGATTAAATATAGACGAGTAAATGTTAATTATATTCAGCCTGTTGGTCTTTAGTCATTGAAACAATTTAATACGGCTCTATTTTTATAATCTGTGTGTGGTTTCTGGATAACATCTTGGCATGCTGTTAACAAAAACTTATTACGATTGTACCTACTCGTTTTGCACAATAGGTTATTTGTCTAGGTCCTGGAAACCATCTCACACCATTTAGTGGTCTATGGACTCTACAAATAATATTGATAAGTACTTAATTATTTTGAGTGCATAAGGATAAATAAAAAAAAAAACAATTAAAATTGTAAAAATGGTTATTATTTTTATATATATTATTGCAAATTGCTTTCAAAACCCATTATCTACGCGGATGTCAATAAATAAGTCATTACTTTTCATAGTGTGTACTATTTCCTATATATTTCCTTCGCAGCACTCTTGAATTCGACTATCATGCATGAGGTATCGAACCTAAAAGTTGTTTGGTTGATCTATACGCTGAAGGAAGATACTTTCGCAGTCAAGGTTCTTTAGATTGACTAAAATTTAGGTTTAAGGAGGCATCGTTGTGTTATGCTCAATTCTATAACATGTGTGTTGCAGTAGGTATTTACAGACAGGATGATTAGGAAAGAGAGACTCTGAAAATCGGCAGTGCAAGTTTAAGAACACCTTGATACGCGAAACACGTGTGAAAACATTATATTTTTATTTATTTTATTTTATGTTTTGTTTGCTTTAATGGTGCATTAATTTGAACTGACATTTAAAAACTGTCACATCTACTAATGTTCATAGTATTTACTTAATGATTTAAATTATATACTAACATCTCTGTCACGTTAACTATTCAAGATTTTATTTATGTTAAAATTTTAACCTTTTGAACGCCACGCCATAACGGCGGCACCTCCATGTCCTGTACGCCAAGCCCGAAAATCGATATATTATACATATATTGTTTTTTATGATCAAATATTTCAATAACAAATAACAATTTTGTTTGCTGTATACAATTAAGTAATAATTGGGGCTTCAATTTTTAAGTTGTATCACTAAAACACAGAAAACTAATGATTTAATATGTTTATTTTGTATTTTTCTGTGAACCGACAAAAAACAGTTTTGTCGAGTATAGACGACGTTGGCGCACAGGGCACGCTTGCGCATGTCGAGTATAGACGACGTTGCCGTTCAAAAGGTTAAATATCTAAACGTTTGGTATTTTTGTGCAGTCTGCGCTTGCGCCGCATATTTGGCTGCACGGATGGCGCAATGATTTAAGTGGTCAATTCGTGGCTATTAATGCACTAACCTCCGATTTCTGAATTGAGAAAAGAAGCAAATTTCTACTAAGTATTAGCAAATATTTTTTACAGAATCGAAGTTCATGAAATTTCTGCCAACTATGCATTTACTTAAGTAGGTATGTGATGTTCAAATACTTACTCAAATTTTATTACAGTTTAAGAAAACGTGCTGTAGAAACAAAATAAATATTCAAGTAATTATTAAATAGAGTTTAAGTCATTCTCAACATTTAATTCTCTATTCAGTATTGTGGGTCCAGGCAAAAATTGTGATCTGTAAATATTTGTGATGCGACGCGTAAATACCAAAGTATTTATTTTCATAGTTAACAGTGGAAATGGTACACTCGCCTGATGGTAAGCAGTCGTGTACTCCAGGAGCAGAGTCCTCAACACCATGTCTTCAAGTGAAGTGGTGCCGAGGTCGCTACTTTGACGACCTAAGGAGGTGCTTTTCACGTCCTGCTTGAATCCGCATTACTGTGAAGTCCATTGCGTCGCAAATCGCAGTTACCAGGTTCAGATCATACCTATGGCCTTTAAAACTAGCATTGAGTAAATATCTAAGCATGATAGTGCATTGCAACATTTTGTGTAATACAATTTTAAATAATTCCAAGGCTTTACAATATAATATGCAGTGTATTAATTATTTTCCAATCAATGATGTCATACTAATTGCAGAGATAAGTGACAGCTCATTAAATTGTTGCAACAGCCAGCCTTATTTTTTACTAGCTGATCCGCGCAACTCTGTCTGCTTTACATAAGAGAATTTTGCCCGTTTTTGCAACATTTTTCATTGATGCTCCGCTCCTATTGGTCGTAGCGTGATGTTATATAGGCTATAGCCATCGTCGATAAATGGACTATCCAACACAAAAAAAAAATTCAATTAGAACCAGTAGTTCCTGAGATTAGCGCGTTCAACCAAACAAACAAACTCTTCAGCTTTATAAAATTAGATTATTATTAGATTATATTAGATTTGACTATATGGTTGGTGTAGTGTTTTAAGGGTAGCCTCGTCACTATTGCCGCGAAATGTTGTGGGTTGTTCCCACACGGGCAAGAAATTTAATGATTCACAAATAGTGGCAAAGCTGGGTGTTTATTGTGTCCGTTGTTTGAATGTTTGTAGGTATGCCCGCGTCATATAAATTATTATGAGAAGACACCATCTTCTTAAAAAGAAAAAAGAAATTACATTATCGTCTTGTTTATTCATACATTTAGATTAGTTTAAAGGTTCGCTAAGGACGCGTTTAGAAAATACATATATACTTAGAAACTTAAGGGCTTATTATATTAGTGGATAGTGCAAATTGCAGCACTGTAGTTCTAACCATTGCAGTGCTATTATTAAAATTGAAACAGGAAATTTTACTTTAGCCTATTTTCAGGCTTATCTCTCTCAAGTTGCTGCGAGTAACGTCGCAATGACAAAATCAGGCATCTGGTCACAGGTCTGATGGTAACCGGTTACTATAGTCTTGTCTTGCAATACTGGTAATATTCGCCCACCCTTGGGAAAATATATTAAAGATAGGATGCCACTTATACCATTAATAGAAACTTACTACTAGGCCATGTTTAGAACTTTAGCTCCTTATTCCATATAAGCTAATGGATAATAAAGGTTGTCTTACAAGGAAAATGTTTATAAATCTGATGTTTTATGTGTGTACTCATAGTACATACAGGTTTCATTGAAAGTAAGTAAATACATAAAAGTAAAGGAAGTGCTATGAGGTCAAATGCCACAATAACTGAATATACATTGATTAGCTATATGGTATTCCTTTATTTATGTAAATGCCTAATATATTACTGAATAAGCTAGCTAGCTATATTCTAGCCTTTAGCTAGAATGAGTCTTACTATACTAGTTGTTAATCAATCCTAACTTAATACTATAAATGCGAATGTGAGTTTGTTTGTTACACATTTACACCTTAAATACATGAAATGTCGAATACACCTTGTCAGGGGTACAGAAAAGGATGTAGGGTACCTTTAATCCCGAAAAAGAACTGTTCCTGAAGAATAGGAGATAGAAGCCACTGGCAAAATCTATATAGTATTATTGTTATATTTACAAAATTATATTTCTATTTCAACATAGCCATTAAAATAATATTACGGTTTTAAATAACAAAATACACAATATGCTAACTGTTTGAGTAATTTATTAATATTAAACTTTAGAAAATTTAAGAACAATTTTATTTCTTATGTGGCTGTTCCCACTTGTACGCCTGCCACTTTAATATTTTTTCTAGACAACTCAGCCTTTTGGCTAAGTATAAAGTGTAATATTAAAACAAGTTTAATTGATTTAATTACATTAAAATCTATTGTTCCAGGTATCTTGACTACAGGAAAAAATAATGAATATAATAACATTTAATTTCTATAATATTTATTGTCTTATGTTTTGGTTGTTATAGATTGAAATTAAACCACTTTATACAGATATTATCGCATTGTTAAAGACTTTTACTAGTTACTGTTTACTTCTATTTAAATTATAAAACTATTTAGATTTAATTTTACACTTTCCTTGACGTTTCAGATAAAGATGCGCGATACGTATCGATATTATGCTGTATCGATACTTTGATCGATATTTTGTATTGATACACGACCATACGATACGCATCGATATATCGTATCTCTAGGTAAAAAATTTCGAATCTATCTGCTTCAAATTATGATTTGAACCTGAAATATTAAACCTCCTCTATGTTTTGGTAAGGAGAGATTAATGTTAACAAACTTTGAACCGTCAAACCACAGCTGAGCTGAGTGTACTATCTACCCGACAATTTGTTTATACATTTTGTAAGTTATACATTGAAATTAAACACTTTTTACGGATTTTGTCGTGTTGTTTATTTCACTTTTAACACTTTTATTGCATAATTTTGAAACACTACTATTACTTGAACTTTACTACTATTTAAGCTATTTATTTTTTTTAAACTATTTAATTTTACAATTTACCTCGACGTTTCGGTTGCTTCACAGCAGCCATGTTCACGGGGAGACTAAGATGGTAGTTCTACTATGATGGTAGGACTACCATTCATCTCAAGAACAATTTTAAAATATTGTATTAGATATACCTTTCATTTGTAAGTGGTTTCGGAATAAATACAATTTTTAAGAAAATAACTTTTGTTTACTGTTTGAACAAATATTTTCTTTTATTTTAAACTATTTAAAAAATCGATAAATATCGAATGTATCCATACAAAACGTTGCGATATATCGCTGTATCGATACGATTGGTTATGATACGTATCGATACGCTCTCGATCAATACAAAAGATTTTAGGACATCTTTAGTTTCAGTTGCTTTTTAGGAGCTATGGTCACAGGGAGACATTTCGTGTCTTTATCCCTGTATTAAAGTGTCGCACTGCTGGGCACGGGCCTATTCTCATTGTGAGAAGGGTTAGGCCATAGTCTTTAGAAGTTATATAATGTTTCTGAAAATATACTTTTTTATTATTATTTATAGTCTACCATGCCAGCCCAGTGCAAGTTGGCAGACTTAACATATCTTTGACAACATGGAGAGCTCTCAGACATGCAGGTTTCCTCATGATGTTTTCCTTCACTATTAAAGTTACCCAACAGTGGCTAATATTATATTATTGTATAGATAAATTAAAGTGGACATAGTGACAAGAATAGGAAAGGGTATGTTAAGCTGGTTTGGGCATGTAGAAAGAATGGACGAGGAAAGACTGACTAAGAAAGTTTATAAGGCTAGTGTGAATGGAACAGTTGCAAGAGGAAGACTTAGGCGAACGTTTCTCGATCAGATCGGGGGCGTTCTGGACAAAGGCCAGGTTAAGAGCACCTTGAACCGACGGGCGAGTATGAGGAATGTGATGAAAGTGAATAAAGCCAGAGAAGTGTGTCAGGATCGTAGCAAATGGAAATCGGTTGTCCCTGCCTACCCCTCTGGGAAACAGGCGTGAATGTATTTATGTATGCAAATTAAAGGTATGTAACTTTCTAACATCGGTACAAGAAAAACTGAGTACTATAACCATTTTCTGTGTTTCTACTAATTATAAAAACACATCTGTTCAAACATCATCTAGTAATTGGATCCAAATATGCCAGAAATGTTATATTTATTATTTGATTAATGATTGTTCATGGTTGTAATAACCTAATGTTTATTGTAAATATCACCATGGTATATTCTGTGACATATTGTGTTATTTCTATATTAATTTAAGACTAGTTTTTCCTTAAACTTTGTTTGCATGGGATGTAGCACTGTGGATAATATGATTATACATAAAATATCTTTCTTATATAGTTTGTTTACACTAAACAAATAAAGGATAATAATAAAAAAAAATACTGACCTGATTATTTTAAGTTTTATTAGTGATCATATGTAAAAAAAGTTAACCAGTAATAATGGACTCCACTTTGTATAGAACCTCATATTAAATAGAGGTCTAGCTACATATCAGTAGCTACTGAACTGATTTTAATTAAATATACTACAGATATTGAACTAGGACAATAATTAATTATCAGCCCTGTATTAAACTATCCCACTGCTAGGCATGGGCCTCCATTTAATTCCCATAATAAACCTAATTTATTAACATATAAGAAGTTAGCATACTTGTACATTATGCTTAAAACTAAGGTGCCTCCCCTAAACTTGCTTCTATATACTTATTTTTGGCTATTTTTAGCAATATATCTGTTACTCAAAAAGTAAGTACATACTATTACCTTCAATAAATCATAACAGGTACCAGAGGGTGGCCGTATTTGTCACAGATGTTGGATGTGTGCCTGTAGACTTATCAATATATCCTCACACAATTCAAATCAAACACAAAATACTTGTGTTTGGTGCAGGCGCTCTGCCGCAAATAGAAGAACACACAGTATGTCCGATGGTCCTATATGGGATGAAATCAGTGCATGTAAAGCTCCAAGACAGGTAATAGTAAGGTATTATACACTATTATTTTTGTATACGTCATTTAACATCTAATTGATCTGAAAGTCATAAAGATCTGAGTTCAATTCCTAGTTTGTTATTAATATACTATTTATATTTAGATATATATTCTGGAAATTAATTGTAGAAATTATTTTAGATTCTCCCAGGAGATCAACTTTGTTTTGCATGTTGGGTATCAGCTCATAGAAATGTGCAGAGAGCTGATAATCCTAACCTGCGTAGAAACAGTTGCTCTTTGTGTTCTACTAATCTAACAGTAGGAAGGTGAACTCATCTCTTATCAAATAGCATGGATCAAGTAAGAGACGTAATTTCAAGAATAATACATCTTAAAGAGGTGGGTGACACAATTATTAAGTTCATTCACACATGCATGCATATATACATACATAGTCTCACGCCTATATCCCCGAAGGGGTAAGCCAAAGTGTAATACTTTACAGTTTACACCCACATTTCGTCTTACGAATTTTAGGTCGAAATTTAGGTGTGTAGGTTTGGTAACAACATTACCAAACAAACAAACTTACATATATCCAAAAGTCATCCAATTATTTGTATCAAAAACTAAGTATTGCAACTTAGTAAAGCCTTTTTTATTAATTGCTTGTGATGGTCACATTATAGACATATGCAGCCCATATACAGCATCTATGTCAGATGCTGACATTATGAAATCCCTCTTTGATAATGAAAATAGGCCTTACAGGCAATATTTTAGACCTGGTGACATATTTGTATTAGATAGAAGGTTTCAGGATGCCCTGCCTTTATTAGAAAATATATTATATAAAGTACGTAAACACCAATCTATAAAGGCAGGGGAAACTCAGTTAACAATAATTAAAGCCAATCAAAGTAGATTAGTAACAGTGTGTAGATGGGTTGTGGAGGTTGTTAATGGCAGGTTCAAATTGCAATTAAAATTATTTAGAAATGGATATTTTAACATAGCTACTACATACTACTAACGTAGTTAACATTTAATGGATGATTTTAAAATATGTGCTGCCATTTTAAATTCCTTCCATTCTTCCCTCCTAGACCGTCCTGATGCTGAGGCAATATTAAATTGAGCCCTGCAGCGGGTGAATGTGCCAAACACATTGGGCAATTTTATTATTAAATGTAATATTAATAGAAGACGAGCCAATTTTTTAAGCATAAATGAAAGCCACCTGCTGCTGGACGTTTTCCCACAAATGACCATGTCCGACCTTATATTGTTCGCTTTAGGGATGTATGAAATAAAACAGGCACGTAATTATTATGGCAAACATATATGGCGGAATAGATTATTTGTGGCCCACCACAAATAATCTATTCCCTTGGTCTCACTGTACAGTCCCAACTGTACAGTGAGACCATGATGCCAGGTACACTGTCGTCACATGAGAGCATATTATAAAGAGACAGAATCAAACCTTGTCATCTCAGCAATAAAGTTAATAAGCTGTCTACAATCCAATTAGGCAAAGAGTATAGAGGGCTATTATTGCAGTTGCGTATGTGGAATGCGAACTGTTGGATGTTGTGCTCATATGATGACAATAGTCTGGTACCTTGGCTGGCCTCAGTACCAAAGTATAATTGAAGCCCCAGTGTCATTTCTTGACGATGTGTTAATACTAGAAGGTACTGATGAGATGGATTGATACATAATAAATATTAAAAAGCTAAATTGTTGTTTCATTTAAGTATACTTATATCAGTTCCTTGTATTCATACGTTTTTACTTTTTGTAAAGGCATGATGTAATGACAATGTTAACTTTAAGTTGTGCCTATTGGAGAGTTGTAAAACGTGACAACACGCTTTATAGAAGGGATTCAATTTACTGACTAGTTTATAAATATGCATAATTCAATCAAGTCTTACTCAGCTCAGATGCATTTTGTACTTTATAGGTTATGTAAATGTCATAACCTCAGTTATAACATTCTGCCATGATTGTTCAGATAAACATCAAATATATTCAATTTTTATTTCGTCCATCTTCAATACTGTTTTAATTTGGATATTTTAGTTTAAATATGTTTATGGGTTAATTTCCTAGGATTTTTAATCACGTACATGTTGTAGCCGGAGTTCCATACAAAAATGAAATGTCTCCTTTGGAATTATATTTGTATAAAGTACCATAATTACAAAATAGTAGTATCTTTTAATACATTATTATTTCTTGCATTTTTTATGATAGTAGAGTAGTAACAATTACTGTAGATAGTGTTGTCATGATAACACAGAAGCAAAAGGGCAGATAAGGACACATGTTTTAAAAGTTAATTATTTAATGCATACATAAATACTCTGAATTACAGATACACCAATCCCTAACATATTCTTAGGGTTAGCTGACAAAATACTAATATTCCCTCACTCTGGGGTCAAAGTAACCTGCTTATGTCTCAATAATACAAACTAATAAAAACTGTAGCATATATTTCTATAACAATTATCAAATCAATATAAATATGTGTTTATAATGTACACTGTTCTCCAAAGTAGACGAAATTAAAATTTAATTCTAATATTAAATTTTGGTAGATACTCGAAAAAATGCGACAATGTCAAAATCCTAACCTAATTTCGTGTCAGATTGTCATCAGTCTATATAAGATTGGCAAAGTGGGTTTAGAATGCTAATGACAGTCTAGGAAATAATAGAAAGGCTGAATAACGAGGATACAATGCAGAGGTTCATGCACCATTCATTATAAAATTACAACATTGATAGATGTAGCGTTGGTCTTAGGTCAGTCGCATTTACGCGTGCCGACCAAATCAGTAAAAAAAAGTTGAAGACTTTTCGAACTATGCAAAACTTCAGATTCTTCAGAAAAATTTATCACTATGACGCATACTTTGCATTACAAATGCAGGTCAAAGACGAAGTTGCAAAGTAAAATAAAAAGTAATTGACGCAAAGTTTTGCAGTAAACGTTCGCAAACACGAAAATATCAGCAACGTGAAAGATGTCAAATTGTCAACGTTGTAAAACTAACTGAAATATGATACTTCCCGTAACTATGAGTTACTTATTCTAAAACAGACATTAAAAGGAGACTTTGTGGATAATTTAGAGTATTATGAGCTAAATTCTAGAAACTAGATCGTATGTAAATAATAAAATATGGCAGCGGATGTACTTACAGGGGTTCCAATATGGAGGTCAACCACGACTTGAAAGCGTCAGGATTTTCAATAATCATCTCGCTGTAGCAATTATATCGTACACAATTGACAATCCATCCACGATGCACTTATCACAATGTTCAAATTATAGTTTATACAGACGCAACAGTAAAATAACTTGAAAATAAACGTCCTTCACATATCACTGTACACTTCACTTTTATGTAACTTTTTTCATGAATGTGAAATGTCTACAAGGGTTTCGAGTTATTCTGCCTATTCAGTGTTGCCATACACGATTATTCAATTTCTACTATGAAATAATTATTGTGAGCCTCTATCTATGGTGAATAAAGATTTTAATGTATTATTGATTGAGCCAATCCAGAAATAAAGGAAATAAATATTATTATAATTTATAATAAATATTTATATTTACAAACCAAACCTGTTATGGTTGCCGTTGTTTTTAAAAACTTCGGACTCGCCATTTCTAAAATAAATACTACACCTACTTCTGAGATTTTTATAGACTTTTTAAATTTAAGTAAAACTATTGAAATTATATTTCCTCACAAATCTCCAAATGGCAGCAGAAATGGTACCATTAATAATTGGTAAATATATTTTATTTAAGCTTATTTTAATATTGACTGATGCACGGAATATGTTATGAACTGAATTGTGGCAGAATTTGTTTCATGGCTGTATTTAAAAAAAGGCAAAAATTATTACATAATTATAATTTTATATAGACTCGGATAAAATTATTTACGATATAATATTAATTTAAAAATATAAAATTACATATTGATATTTTGTTAATACAGAGATAGCAGCAAAATAAGGTATTAGGGTAGTACTTTGATATTAAGTAAGAATAATACTTAACAGACGTTAAACTACTTGTGGAACGCCGTCGCCTCCTTCTGTGAGAAAGTAATTTTCATCAAGGAGGCGGCGGAGCGGGATAGGAAGCGCTTAAACCCTCTTTCTAACCGCTAAACTGGGCGCCGCCGCGCCTGAGCGAGACGACCTCCAGCCACCCTGAGGTTTGACCTAGAGTGGTGGGCTTCATGGGCCTGCTCGCCACCCGATCAGCACCAGGGCCATATGTAGTGGCCTGCCGTTTCACACGGCGTGGGCGGGCCGAAACCTCGGCGGAGTTGTCGCGCGGCTCTACCATCTATGGTTATGTCGATGAACACCGTGGTAGGTTTAGTTGGTATTACCGGGGTTCTTTTACCTTTCCCCCGGTAAGTCCGACGTAACCTCTCCGCTCGCGCCACCCCGCGAAGAGGTACGCGTCAAAGCATTACCCCAAGTAAAAAAAACTTAAAGCCATTAATTATTATGTGTTTAAGTGTAATAACAATGACATCTTAGTGTTGTACTGATTTATTTATCTTAGGCATACATTTTTTTTATCTTAAAAGTGCCTGTTATTTAATAATAGCAAATATTTGTATAATACTGTTAATAAACTACTGCAGGTGTTCCTTTGCATATTACTCATTCATGGAAACAGTGTCCATTGCACTAAGATCACGTTTTAGAACACATAGGATATTTAATGCTGATAACTTTGATCAAATTATACTACTAAGTATTATAAAATATATTTAATATATTAACCATTTGATTGACAATTATCACCTGCTCCGTGCCTCGGAGAGCACGTTAAGCCGTCGGTCCCGGCTGCCATGAACATCTATGGCAGTCGTTATTGGGAAAAGTCAGTACCCTCTAATATCCTGACACTGGTCTAGCCTTAGAGTATCGTTAGCCTTCGGGTTGCGGAGGTCATGTGGCAGCCGCTCCGTGTAAAAACTGATATCCAGTCAAATCCGGTTAGACCAGAAAAGCCGACCCCAAGTGACTTGGGAATAATAAAGGCTAAGAGAGAAGATATTAACCATATTTTATGGAATACTAGATGACCCGGTGTACTTCATATCACCTATCCTAACGAATTTTTCTATATTTTCTCACCGTTTAAACCTTCCCTGGACTACGACAAACATTTCAAAAACAAAATCAGCTAAATCGTCCCAGACGTTCTCGAGTTTTAGCGAGACAAACGAACAGCAATTGATTTTTATATATATAGATTTCAGCCAATAGTTGAAGCCTTTTTGGAAGAAGTTTTTGGCTACCGCTTGTTTTTTTTCGGCGAAACTTTGTTGCTATAACTTAAACAACAAAAACAAATATAATGAAAATAAAAATAAATTCAGTCGCTCCCCTTTTTTAATGTAACATCCGTCGTAAAAATCTATTAGTAAAAAAAATTTCTATGATATTCGGGCCTTTATAATGATTCGATTGATTAATGCATCAAGATAGTCTCAGTACTTGAAGTGCTTCGGTTGTACAAACGTAAATACAAAGATACATACATACACTTTTAAAGTTGTAACCCTTTCTTTTTTAAATAAACTAAGGTTTCAAATGTAACACCAGAGGCATCACTTGCGCGTTGCCGACCCTTTAGGCAAGGAAGTGGGAAGGAGAAGGAGCGGGAAGGGGGAAAGAGGGTGATTGGGCCTCAGGTGATCTCACTCACCACAGTAGGAATACTGGTATTTCACGTCGATATTCTGTGAGAGGGTAGTCCTTCCCCGGTCGAGAAGGCCCATTCGTGCTAAAATCAGCGAAACTCTACTACTCAGAAATCCTTTTGACTTTACGGATAAACATTTCTATCTCGATTATTATTTTTTTTGTAATTAGTGCTGATCACCAAACCAAGTAATGACATATATTTCAGAACATCGTTACGTTGGTTTGCAGTTTATGAGATAAATATGTTTTAACACTTTTTACTTTCGCTGTTAGGTCTATTAAGTCTTGGGGTTGGCCTTTATTAGTTCTCATGTTATAGATTCCCAACTAATCAACTTACTTGTTTCAGAACACAAAAAAGAAATAAAGCTACTTCTCCATTTAACTGATTATTTTAAACCTGCTCCAAAGGATGCACCTGAAAAAATTTAGACTATATACTTAATATGATTATTGGCTTATATTAATAATTGTATTCGTGCAAACAATACGTCTTAGTAATCAATGTATGCAGATATAGTGAAACCCTATAAACAAAATTTGACCTGCCAAACAATTTTTTACATCAGTGATGGGACAAGCGTACTCTAAATTTACCGCGGTCTGCTTATAGGAACAGCTACCGCTATCAAAACTACTATTACTGTTTGTGCCAAACGAGTTTATTTTGGACACTAAAAAAAAAAAATTGCATGTCCCATTTGTTATCTACAACTTTAACCAATTTCACCGTATTATATAAACACTTACTTCGTATTGTAGTATACATGTATGTGTAAAGTTGAGAAATAAATACTTTATTATTATTATTATTAAACCTAGATAATTATTACATTTGTTATTGAATTTCTGGACAAAGGCCAGGTTAAGAGCACCATAAACCGGCGAGCGTGTATGAGGAATGTGATGACTGATGAAAGTGAATGAAGCCAGAGAAGTGTGTCAGGATCGTAGCAAATGGAAATCCGTAGTCTCTGCCTACCCCTCTGAGAAATAGGCGTGAATCTATGTATGTATGTATGTATGTAAGTCCCTCATAACGTCCACTATTCATGCTTTTCCACTTTACGAACAAAGTTCATTATCATATCATTTTCTCCTACACAAAACACATTTTTAAATACTAGCAACACTTTGAAACATTGCTTGTGTTGTGACCGCAAATTAAAAATAACACATTTATTTTGATATTATTTTAATCCAAGGTTTAGCTATTAATAAGTTTTACTAGTAAAGAGACGCAGCAATGTCACTGCGTTTCTATATCGTATTTACAGAAACATAGATAAGCCATTATCTTTATTGACTACTTTTAACTATGGTCATAAGGTTACTTAGGACTTGATCAGAACATATTTAATTTTATAACATACTAATACATTTATACAGCGGCCATAGCCAAAATGGTAAATCGTTCGATTGCCACGCAAAAGTCTCGAATTCAATCCCAAGGCCTCTCATTTTGAAACTCTGGTTTTTTTAAATTAGGTGCGTAGGTATTAAATAGTTAATTATTGCTCGCTTTAACGGGGAAGGAAAATATCGTGAGGAAACCTGCAAGTCAGAGGCTTCTCCATAATGTTCTCGAAGATATGTGAAGTCTACCAACTCGCATTGGGCTCAAATCAACATAAAAAAAAACATAATTTGTAGTAACAAACTATATTTAATTTATTTATGGTTTAGTACGAACTAGATAGTCAACATTATCCTAACTAATCTTAGAAATGCGAATGTGAGTTTGTTTATTTGTTATGTTTTCTGGTTTTAACTTCTCGACCGATGATCATGAAATTCCGCATATACGTTGTTAGGAATACAAAAAGGGCGCCTTTCATCCGGAACAAAAGCAATGTTTCCGTGAGATAGAAATTTATTGACAAAATCTAAGTAGTACATTAACACGAGTGAAGCCACGGGCAAAATTAAGTAAGTACACACAGCGACACATCAACCTAGACTGTTTGAACTTTGAACTATTAGAAGTTGAACGCTGCGAATCGTGCGAGAGAATGCGTTATATTTTTGTTATTTTGTCTCATTCACGTTGAACGGGACGCGATGCTCTATCCTTACCATTACATCGACACCACTATGCACTGTCCCTTTCCGACAATTCTCTATTTTGTATGTAGCGTAGTTATGCGTATATAGGGTGTCTAACTTGATGTGTAGCCGTGTGTACCAACATAATATAATTAACTTTTTTTTTGTATTAGTACTGTAGGTACTGTTTAATTACGCATTGTGAAAGGTAACGTTAATATTTTTTTAAGACATCCCCAACCCGCTCTATGAACGATTCCTGTATCACGAGCGACTTTACAAATTTTCAAACAACGTCCACGAGAAATACTCATACTCGGCACAACCAGAAGCATCACAAAAATTGGCTCCAAAATAAATTATTAGATTTTGCCCGCAGCTTCGGGTCGTCAGCTCCACTCCTATTTGTCGTAGCGTGATGTTATATAGCCTATATCTTTCCTCGATAAATGGGCTATACAATACTCAAAGATATTTCAATTCGAACTAGTAGTTCCTGAGATTAGCACGTTCTATCAAATAAACAAACAAACAAACAAACTCTTTAGCTTTATAGTATTAAGTACTAGCTGACCCGCGCAACTTCGACTGGTTCACATAAAAGAATTTGCCCCGTTTTCGCAACATTTTTCATTAATGCTCCACTCCTATTGGTCGTAGCGTGACGTTATATAGCCTTCCTCGATAAATGGGCTATCCAACACTAAAATAATTTATCAATTCGAACCAGTTGTTCCTGAGATTAGTGCGTTCAAACAAACAAACAAACTCTGCAACTTTATAATATCTTTATGGAATAGTAAACGAAAATTTACAAAATATATTTCCTTTCGGCGATGACCAACCGTATAAAATATTTTATGAGGGAGCATAGCCCTTTCGATTGTGCCATTATGAGCTTGGAAGCCGCTAGGCCTACGTAATTAGCGTTAGTGGGCACAACCATTTGTGGATCACACATTTTTTATCCCGTGTGGGATTCGAACCCATAAAACGAGGAAGTGGGAGCATCTGTTCAATCGATAACCCTATTAATATATTATCACAAAAATATTATATTACATGCTATCATTAGTATATATTCTAATGAAACTATAAGTACTTAAATAACTTAAACAAGAAAGTTAATCAAATATCTATTGAGTTAATGCGAGTACTTAATAAGTTATTAAAGACACAGACGCTCACACACGCACACGCACACGCACACGCACACGCACACGCACACGCACACGCACACGCACACGCACACGCACACGCACACGCACACGCACACGCGCACGCACACGCACACGCACACGCACACGTACACGCACACGCACACGCACACGCACGCGCACGCGCACGCACACGCCCACACACACACAAACACACGCACACGCACACGCACACGCACACACACACACGCACACACACTTTCACATACACGCATTATTTTAATCCTTTTCTATGTTGATTGCCTAATTACATTATATTGAAGTCGTTGTACAAATCTTATTATTATAAAACTTATATCGATCACTGTCTCTTAAGACACAGGCTAAGCCTAGTTTAAGGGGCAGAGTAAATGTTTTTTGTAAACAGATTTTTTACAATTACCTTCCTTCTTATTTTTAGCTTGTAAGGAAATCAAAATAATTGCATGTCCCATTTGTTATCTACAACTTTAACCAATTTCACCGTATTATAAAAACACTTACTTTGTATTGTAGTATAAATGTATGTGTAAAGATGAGAAGTAAATACTTTATTATTATTATTATTAAACCTAGATAATTATTACATTTGATATTAAATTTCTGGACAAAGGCCAGGTTAAGAGCATCATAAACCGGCGAGCGTGTATGAGGAATGTGATGACCGATGAAAGTGAATTAAGCCAGAGATGTGTCAGGATCGTAGCAAATGGAAATCCGTAGTCTCTGCCTACCTCTCTGAACAGGCGTAAATCTATGTATGTATGTATGTTATTAAAATATAAGTTACGGACGAATACATACATGTTTATAATTACTGAAATATTAACTCAAGACCGAATTTTTGTCACGGCGCGCGGCGGCGCGGCGGCCTATATTAACGAAGCCTGACCGTCTGCGCAAGAGATATTACAATGCACAAGTGTGTGCATGAACACACTCTATATTTCTTTAACTTTCATATTTCAATGAGATGGAATCCGACACGAGACAGGCGTAAGAACAACGGCTTTATGTGCTTGCTAAAGCGCGGAGGTATGCAACACCGCCAACTGCCTAACACCGGGCTGCTATGAAGAATTTCTTGACAGTAAAGCCGGTAATATTCTGCTAGTCCGACCCAGAAATTGAAACCGAGATCTCATGCATAGCATCACCGCTACGGCAACGAGGCAATTGCCCAAGAAGATATTATCCCACGCAAGCTTTATCACTGGGTATATTAGCGTCCCATCTTGCGGTCGACCGGGTGTCGGTACCCATAGATAGTTTATTTTTTTAAAACAACTTGGAGTAATTTCTATTGCGGGGGACTTTACAAACATTTAAACAAAGGACATAATGAACACCCAGACTCGGAACAACGATTTGTGCATCACACAATTTTTTGTCACGTGTGGGGATCGAACCCATAACACTTGGCGCGGCGGCTGTGGCGAGGCGACCACTCAAACCACTGCGCCATCCGTGCAATCACGTTAGTAGTAGTTAGTTAGTAGTAAGTTTTATTGGATTTCTAATAAGAAATGGTGCCCTACATTTTCTCTAGATGAAATGTTTTAGGTATTCTTGCCCGCTGCCTACCGCGCCCTACCGCCGCTACTGAGAACTTTCAGGGCCTTGCGTCATTATATTTAGGAACTTACCGTATTATTTATTATTTACTGCGACACAACCGCACTTGTATAGGTCAAAATTCACCCTTGCACCGCATGATGTCATTGGCAAACTCTATCCGTTATGAAATAGATATCTTCACTGGTTTCATAGCCGCCTTCAAATCTCAAATGATTAAGAGGAAACACTAAGGCTGTTTTCCCAAACAAACGTAGTCCCCTGTTTCCTCCCTGGATAATGCCAGTAGAGCATTAATTTTTCCATAAAATGTGTAGCTTCTATTGGCATGTCGCTATGTTGTCCTTTATTTTATAAATGAATTATTAAAAGAGACACGAGCTTTCAAAAACCTCAAATTAGGCCATATTTTCCGATGTGTTCAAACATCTAGAAAACAAGTTTAACTAGATTATATAAAAAAAGGAAAACAAAGAAACACGGCCAAAGCCTTTCTTTAATTTTTAATTAAAAAAGTAGTCAAATCGGTCAAGTTTTGGAAAAGGAATCAGGGGACTACGAAACGTTGATTTTGTGTAATATTTTCTTCTGTTTACGCGAATATTATTCATTGAAATTAAACTACTATATACGGATTTTATCGCGTTATTTATTTGACACTTTATTACATAATTTTGAAAACTGTTACACTACTTTTACTTTTAAACTTTTAAAATACAGGATATAGCCTATTTTGTAATTCAGTGTTAGTAAGTGTGTGTGAACATGTGCAACAGGGGACCAACCACTACCTGAGATTTGACAAACCACAGATTCTCGCTAAAGAACACCGATTCCTACCAAGGATGCTTCGCGAGGCTATTGAAATCAAAAAACATCCTAATTTTAATAGAGAAGATGGTTGGAATGTACCACCAGCTTGGGATCCAGTAATAAAAATAGTCAAACCCAAGAAGAAGCAAACCACAGCTAGACTTCATGATACTTTGAGCTCATTCTGCGTAAATAGAAACACCAATGATTAAATTATGTTCGGGTACTTTGAAATAACTACACTGGAACATTGAGACAACTGCCATCTTAGTCTCCCCGTGACCATGGCTGCTGAAAAGCAACCGAAACGTCGGGGAAAGTGTAAAAGTAAAAATAAATTAAATCTAAATAGTTTAATAATAATTTAATTAGCTTAAAAATTAGTAAAGTTTAATAGTAGTAGTAGTGAAACAATTTTCAAAATTTTGTAATAAAGTGTCAAATAAACAACGCGATAAAATCCGTATATAGCAGTTTAATTTCAATGAGTAAGTATTGTGTTAACTCTAAGTCCTAGAATAAGGTTCACGCAATGACATTTATATGTCAATAAACATTATTATTATTAACTATTACAGCACTTATCTATATCTATACTAATATTATAAAGAGGAAAGATTAGATTTTTTTTTATTTGTTTGTAATGATTTAACTCAAAAACTACGTAACCGATCACCAAGTAACACATTTTACGCCGAACCTAAGCTACTTTTACGCGAGCGAAGCCGCGATCAACAGCTACTTATTTATACAATACTAAAATATTCTTTTTTACAAAGGCTACTCCCGCCCTTTTGATATATCTTGTGTCGCGGGGTTCATTGCAAACATTCAAACAACGGACACCAAGTAACAGACACGGAACAAATATTGTGGATCACACTCATCAGCTTTTTGTAATGTCCCACTGCTGGGCAAAAGCCTCTCCCTTGGACCAAATCACTCTGTTGGTGGATATCCCCTGACCTTATGCCCTTGTGACCCCTATACCTCGGGGTCTTTTGACCCATAGGGCCCATATTCAAATTCGACTGAGGTATAACCACAAGGTGTCTGTTCACCAAGTTACAAGTCAATCGGTCCAGTGTTTCCGGAGTTATGCCTGTCACTAACATCAATCTGTCACTAGCACACAGAACCTTACAAAGTGTTTTCATTGACCTCTTCGAAGGAGACTCAGAGGTTAATAAGACTAACATTAGATCTTATTAACCTCTGAGTATCCTTCAGAGGTTAATGAAAACAGTATGTGGGTCTGTGTGTTAATGACAGATTGGTGTTAGTGACAGGTGTGGGTAATACCTCGGTCGGGTTTGAATATGGGCACTAGTGGATCAAAAGACCTCCGAGATATAGGGGTCACAAGGTCACATGTATTTTAAATGCTTTTACATTTAAGACGAAGAGGTCGAATCCTGGGTTTTTACACCCATCTCGTTATCTATACCCATGTTATAAAGCTGAAGAGTTTGTTTGTTTGGTTGAACGCGCTAATCTCAGGAACTACTGGTTCGATTTGAAACATTATTTTAGTGTTGTATAGCCTATTTATTGAGGAAGGCTATAGACTATATGACATCACGCTACAACCCACAGGTGCGGCGCAGTAACTTTAAACGCGGGTGAAACCGTGGGCTCATCTAGTCATAGGAATTATAATTACACTGCACAACAGCATGTCTGATGATTGGGTTATGTTACATGATATTAGTTAGTCCAACTTTTAATGACAGTTTCAAACCTGTGTGACTGAAATTTCTCTATCAGGTCTAGTTAATAAAATATGATACATGGGTCACAGTATATTTCAAGATAATCTTATTTCATTTTGTTCTTAAGTTGAAAAATCTTTCTTTTATATGAAATATTTTTTATTTCAATAATGATTCGGATTATTCACACAAACACGTCTTGACGATGCCATATCAAATTATATTAGGTAAACTTAATATTGTTCTAGTTATCAGTAAATTTAGTGGAAGCTACAACTCGTAACCAAGAGCTGTTACAAAAAAAAAAGAAGGTTATATGTAGAATCAGCGACATCGAGTTAGTAAACATCATGTGATAAAAGTCATTCATCAGACAACAGTTGCAATTTTGTTGTGCAGTGTTATCAATATTATTACACACACACACACACAGAGACACACACACACACACACATGTACATACATAAGCAATCGCTTACTAGTGTAATAGCACTGAAATGAAGTGTAACTTAATTACTAATCCTTTTTATTGTTTTAATTTTTTGTGAAACTAGAAAATATTCCTTTTTATGATATGTGTTAATTTAATGACATAAAATATTTTTAACTTGTAATAGGGGGAAGACACTGGCTCCTGCAACACAGTTTTTACTAGTGCAGAGTGCAGTAAAAGTACCTAAAACCTTATAATAGGGTTCATAGAATTCACAGTCTACTGGTAAAAAGACTGGCAGTATGGCGGCTGTATTTTTTATTGCGTGTCGTTTCTAGCCAGTCTCTGTGCTAAGAGATGATGGTAGCTTATTAGCGTAGTCAATGGCCTTCCCATTGATTCTTTAAGCTACTTTGACGATTGGCAGTAGCTTACATAACCATTCCCATAAGCAATGCTCCCCGTTTACCATCATCGTTATGGATTGAATGGTTTGCTATTAATAAATACTATATTTAGTATAAAAGAAAAGCAACTGATATTGACTTAATTTTATTTTAATATTCAATGTTAACATATTATGACGTAATTTATGAACTTTTGTAATAAACATAAAACTAACTACCTTTACAATTATTTGCTAAAATCTTCTGCCTCGTTAGTTCAGACGCTTACGTGTGAGTGTGAGGAAAGTGGTTTTCCCAATTTAATTCCCGTGTTATTCCCATCTAAATTTATGGGAAAATCTAAGTACATCATTATCTGCACGAATTGTGCCGCCATTGACAGTCTATCTGGTTTCATCGGACACAATTCGTATAAAACCAGTCGAGAAAGTCACGGCCACTAGTGACACAGACACTGATACAGATGATGAAAAGATATGCCACCATTACACCATTTTTTTCGAACGCACTCGAGCAATAAATAACTAAATATAAAATTAAAATGTAAAACATAAACAAGACTACCTCGTTGTGAATGCTGTGCATAAATTAAAATAAAATATTCTTTTTTGACGATAAAACCTAATACAAAGTGGAATCTAAGTTCTTTTTTTATTTACTTACTTGTATTATTATTTATTAAGTATATTACACGTGTAGCAGCGATAGCTCAGTGGGGAGACCAACAGAATGCAATGCAGAGGGTCTCGGGTTCGAACCCACGTCGCGCACCTCTGACTTTCGGAAGTTATATGACTTTTCGAAATTATGTGCGTATTGATTGACAATTATCGCCTGCTCCGTGCCTCGGAGAGCACGTTAAGCCGTCGGTCCCGACTGTCATGAACATCTATGGCAGTCGTTATTGGGAAAGTCAGTACCCTCTAATATCCTGACACTAGTCTAGCCTTAGGATATCGTTAGCCTTCGGGTTGCGGAGGCCAGGTGGCAGCCGCTCCGTGTAAAAACTGATATCCAGTCAAATCCGGTCAGACCAGAAAAGCCGACCCCAAGTGACTTGGGAATAATAAAGGCTAAGAGAGAAGAAGTATATTACACGTGTATTAAATTACATTACATGTAAGGTAACAATCATAACATACAACTTAACTAATATTGACAACCTTATTTAAAGGTAAAACAAAATGAAAATAAATTTAATCCCAATCATATTTTCCGGACCCGGTAATGGTTTCTTAACCTTTTTGAAAAGATATTACCCGCACTAGTTGTAATTCCTATGTCGCGGTGGACTTTACAAACAACTTACACAAAGAACACGAACATCTATTAATAGTGCATCACAAATATTGTAACGTTATGGTAGTCAACCAGCTTTAGAGGCGTGGTTGACTTAGGATTTTAATAGAAATTAAATATGAACAACGCGATCAATAAGCATATATTTTCACTTACAAAAGGTGTATGAGAATAAACAGAACTATAATTATATTCAACTAGGTATTAAGTGGTAGTTCAGGGCGTGGTTCAAGATGAAGGCTTGTTACGTGGTCCCGGGTAGAAATGGACCACTTAACTTCGGTAGGCAGCGAAGCGGATGGAGATCGGCACCTTTTTTTGTATTTTTGTTTGTGTTAATTGATAGCCTCAGATGGCTTTTACCACTTTACGCGTGGGTGTGGGTGAGCGCAGAGGGCTCCCAACCCGTGAAGAGACCGGCACCGGGACGTGTTGCCAATATATAGGGCCGCCGCGAGCACGGCCGCTTAGCAACGTCCGGTCCGCGTCACAACATTTTTGTTCCTTGTAGGACCAACAATATTCGGCGCAATGGCTATGATGAGGCGACAACTACACTATCCATGCACTCAACTACGTAACAACCCAAGACTACATGCACAGCAGTATACCATCCATCACTACCACCGAGATAGAATACCGTCAGGACTACACATTAAAAAGTCGCAAGTTTATGTGTCGATTTTTAATTACATATCATAAAAAATGGGCGCTAAAGGCAATACATAGAGATCCATCTTTATGTATTATCTTTCTTTCTGTCATATCTTATGATTAGAGATTGAATATAGTCTAAAAGTCAATGATATTTTATACAGAAAGCAGTTTCCACTTTCCACAACCCACACTACATCATCGGTGCCAAATGATTGTGTGTAAGGCTGAATTTAACTAACTGGCATAGAAAATATGTATGATGAAACATAAAAACAGGTCAAATACCTGCCAATGACAATACTCAGCATCTTTTGTATTGTGAAGAACTTTTATTTCCTTAAAATTAAGTATATTAAGGATGACTTTAATATTAGGTATTTAACTATGTAGTTGCCTTTTATGTCCCACAAACTTTGTGGTTTCTGTTCAAAATGGATTGATTATTTAAAAAAATCATTCATATTTCGAGAACTTTTTGTACAGTGTATTCTGTTCTGTTTGTATTCGTTGTTTACACATTCATTGTTATGGTATGTATCTTGTATGTATGTATGTTATGTGGGGGCCAGTCAGTGCAGACCGGCGACACTACGATCCAGTGGGATCTTTTGTGTCGACACTCTCCCAATAACGACTGCCATAGATGTTCATGGCAGCCGGGACCGACGGCTTAACGTGCTCTCCGAGGCACGGAGCAGGCGATAATTGTCAATCAATACGCACATAATTGTGAAGTCATATAACTTCCGAAAGTCAGACGTGCGCGACGTGGGTTCGGACCCGAGACCCTCTGCATTGCAGTCTGTTGGTCTCCTTACTGAGCTATCACTGCTCATTGTTATGGTAAATGTATATTTTATATTTGTATTTAATAAAAAGTGTAGATTTTGTTCACTTAACTGTGACCGCCTGTTTTGGCACATTTCGCTTGGCGCAGTCGTAAGCTATTTAAATAATAAAACTATTTAGATTTAATTTTACACTTTCCTGTTCAACAATAGTAGTTTAAAGTTTCAAAATTATGTAATAATAGTGTTTTATAAGAAATAAATTTGCCATAATTACATGACGGACGATGTTTTTTTTAAATGATGACATAGAAATGATGATGGCCTAGAAAAAAGCAACTATACATGCAAAATTAACATAGAATACGAATTGACTATTAAAATATATTGATGAAATAGTTTGAAATGTTGCCACCAAGGCCATCCCCCAGACGTGTGGGGCCGTGCAAGCCAGTAGAGAGTCCCCCAACTCTGTACCAGTGACCCCACTATACAGGAGCGAGAAGGCGGGCAAATCGCCTCCTCCTCGCTCCCGTCCGTCTGCGCAGGAGAAGGTCAGCGAGGAGGTTGTTCTCCCTGACCCTCTCCGCGATCTCCTTCAGCGCCATGACAGCCTCGCAGTAGGAGACCACTGCCTGCCATGACCTCTCGCCGCCGAGCATGGCGTTGATCACGCTCGGCAGGAAGAGATCTCCGCCTAACTGCTACAAACCTTTTTTTTTTATCCCCCCAGGAAAAATGCTTCATGCACTGCCCGCCGGCTAGGGGACGGCACCGTCGGGGTTGTGTGGGACTCCCAGCAGAAAAGCAGTGCGGGTCGGGTCAGATGGACCCGACCACCTCTCGTCCCCAGGGTAGAGCCTCACCGCTCTCCCCTTTCGACGTTAGAAGGCGTGGGAACACCGCGCGCGCCCTCTCAGGGTTCTTAATTTACGGGTGGCAGGGTCCCCTGAGGCCTTGCCACCCGGAACCCTTAGGTGGGGGGCAGGAGAGCGACAAAAGCGCGTCTCCTGCGCCCTCTCCTCCGTCAGCGGACTTCTGGGGCGAACTGTTAAAATCATTTTTTTTTTAAGGTGGGAAATGCCCCTATTTATGTCGCCCCACTTGGGGTGGTGGGACGGTTATGTCGGGCACACCGGCCTCGAGAGACGGCCGGCATACCGACTAAAACCCCCCTGTGCACCGTCACTTCGCCTTGACGGGTGGGCCGTTGGAACCTGATACGACATCAGCGGCCCACCCAGCCACTGCCCACGCCTTGCGGGCACCAACACTGGCGGCGGCGTCTGGGTGCACCAGAGACGCCACCTCTACGCGGAAGAGTGCGGGTGGGAGAATAAATACCCCAATCTCCCACCCTCAGCTTCATTAGGAGGGCATCAGGCGCGCATCGGCGCGCCGACGCCGCCCAGTTCGCCGGCGACGGATCGGGTCAGCGAGGAGACTTTACTCCCTGGCCCGCTCCGCCGCCTCCTTCTGCGAGATGACGTTCTCGCAGAAGGATGCGACCGCACACCAGTTCCTGTCGCTATCGGCCATGGAGCGGATTACGGCCGATAGCGAGAGATTCGCACCGATGGTCTCGACGAGGGCACGACGCTGCTGCGCCCACGCCGGGCAGAAACTGTTACAAACCTAACCTAACGTACATTTACGCGAGCAAAGCCGTGGGCAAAATATAGTATATTATAGCAGAGGGAAAAAACAATCCATGAACTTAAACTTGCGACATTGACAAGCCGTGTCGTCGCTGTGCCAACTGAGCTATTCATGAACCTACGTCAAGGATTGTAATTTACCTGTGTGCTTGATGGATTTTGTTTTTCCTTTGTCATAATTAAGTATATATAATACTAAACTTAAAACATATTTTATATGCATACATACTTACGCTCCCGAGATATTTGCACGTCAAAACATTGTTACCAAGATAGCGTCCGTAATTTTCTAAGTGAATGCTCTTTACTTTGAATCCCATATACCTTTCGTCTTGCTGTATTGACGTCTAAAGAAGTCTTGATGTCAATGAGGAAATGAATTGTAATCTGAAGTCTTAGACATACCGTTCTTTAAGACTGTGCCGAGCGTAAGACAGATAATGACAGAGTTCGTGAGGCGCATATTCAAATCGGCACGCGGCCGCCATAGTTAAATTGTATAAAGGATTTGAAATGCTTTTTTGATAAATATGATTGTATTTTTATTGTCAACCAATTACTTAAATATTTGGGACGGACAAATTGTAATATAACTATTTATGTTTCGTTTAATCTGTAAAATAGGATAGATTTCTACTGTTATAATCTAAAAATCACATAACACGAGCTTACGCTTTTTCATTTTTCGTGCAAATTGACGTAATATTGTAGGCGAAAATATTTATTATTTTAAGTTTTTTACACGGAGTAATTGTAAACACAACACAACACGTTGTTATGGTAAATGTATATTTTATATTCGTATTAAACAAAAAGTGTTGATTTTATTCACTTAACTGTGACCGCCTGTTTTGGCACATTTCGCTCGGCGCAGTCTTAAAAGATAACTCCCGCACTAGAAATAATTCATGTGTCGCGGGGGACTTTACAAACTTTCAAACAACGGACACAAAGAACATCGAGACTCGGAACAACCATTTGTGGATCACACAAATAGTCATCATCATTCTCTTGCCCTGGTCCCAATTTATTTGGGGTCGGCGCAGTATGTCCTTCGCCTCCATACTTCTCTGTCACCCGTCATCTGATCATTTACCCCTTTTCCTTTCATATCCATCCTCACATAGTCCATCCATCTTTTCCTTGGCCTTCCTCTCCCTTTTCGTCCCTCTACCCTCATATCCATCACTTGCTTACCTACATACGTATCATCTCTTCGCATAACATGTCCATGCCAAGCCAAACGATTGCCTTTCATCTTCTCGTCTATGGACACCACTTTCAGACTACATCTTACGTATTCATTCCTAGTTCTGTCCATTCTCGTCACTCCACACATCCATTGTAACATTTTCATCTCTGCTACATGCAATCGTTTCTCATCCATCTTCTTAGTAGCCCAACGCTCAGCTCCATACAGTACGACAGGCCTTATCACCGCCTTATACATGCGACCCACAAATAGTCCCGTGAGGGATTCGAACCCATGGCGGAGCGGCAGTGACGAGGCGAACACTTAAACAACAACGCTATCCGTGCGTCTCAAAATCTATTTTAATTGGCCACCGGTGTGCCGCTGTGACTCAATATGTTAGACTCAAATCATTGAGTTATTATGTCTTCTTCTCTCTTAGCCTTTATTATTCCCAAGTCACTTGGGGTCGACTTTTCTGGTCTAACCGGATTTGATTGGATATCAGTTTTTACACGGAGCGGCTGCCACCTGACCTCCGCAACCCGAAGGCTAACGATACCCTAAGGCCACTTTCCCAATAACGACTGCCATAGATGTTCATGGCAGCCGGGACCGACGGCTTAACGTGCTCTCCGAGGCACGGAGCAGGCGATAATTGTCAATCAATACGCACATAATTTCGAAAAGTCATATAACTTCCGAAAGTCAGAGGTGCGCGACGTGGGTTCGAACCCGAGACCCTCTGCATTGCAGTCTGTTGGTCTCCCCACTGAGCTATCGCTGCACTGAGTTATTATACAAATACTTTGCTTCGTAGTTACTCAATAACATGATTAAGTAACTACGCAATATTTTAAATTAATTAAAATATATTCAAATTCGCGATTCAGCTCAAAATATAACGTTGATATTTTGTAACTGGTTGTAATAAAACTAAAATATACATACGCTATGTATCGTCATATGTCACGCGTATATCCCCGCAGAGGTATATAGGATATACCTAAGTAATTTAAGGTATATAAAGGATATACCTAGTTTCATCTACTGCATACTGCATGACGCATACCCCTCCGCGGGGGCGGGCGGAGGGGTTATGTCGGACTCGCCGGGGTAAAATAAAGATGTTGAAAAGATAAAGGACCTCCTGGAATACCGATTAAACCTACCACGGTGTTCCTCGACAAAACCACTATCGACGGGGCCGCGCGAATCACTTACGCATGCGGTCGCGACCCCGCCGAGGTTACGGCCCGCCGTATGAAACGGTAGGCCACTACACGAAGAGGCCTACCTATTAGGCAAAACTACCCCCAAACTCTACTGTGTCCCCCCCCTAGAGGGGAGTGGTAGAAAATGCTAATAAAACTTACTCAACCCGAGAATCGAATGCGATATCTCATGCAGGTGCACTACAGCTGCGCCACCGACGCAGATTTATTTGTATTTAGTTCTTCATACAACTATCATAACTAATATATTATTAATAGTTATGATTGTTTTTTTTACTCGACCGATCACCATGAAGCTTTGCATACAAGTTGTCAGGAATACACAAAATAAATAAGGTACCTACCTTTCATCCAGAAAAAATATTGTTACTAACATAATCTACATTGACGCGAGCGATGCCGCGGGCAAAATCTAGTAATATTTTAAATGCGAATGTGAGTTTGTTTGTTAGTTTTTTCCGCTTTCACGCCTTAACTACTAGACCGATCATCATGAAATTTTGCATACACTGTAAGGAGTACAGAAAAGAATATAGAGTACCTAGATTTATTCCGTAAAATTACTGTTAGGTACATACTAAAAGTTACATTTACGCGAAGAGAATTAAAGCGAAGCCGCGGGCAAAAACTAGTATTTACTATATTTAACACTAGCTGTTCCCCCCGGTTTCATGTTTCTGATTACGTGGCCTGTGGCTGAAAAAAGTACAGTCCCAAGCGACAGAAATTTATTGAAAATATCTAGATTAATGCGAGTGACGCCATAGGCAAAAACTTGTCTAGTAATATTTTTTTCAAAGGACAATAAAATCCAACTACAGATAATGTATTGCTATCTTAAAAGAAGGTCAAGTGTACATGAAAGATGTTATCTTTCGTATTTCTTTCCCAAACGTCTATCGTGTGATTGTTTCACATAACACGACAACTAGCGGTGATAATAGCTGAATAGTGATGTGCCATGATACTCGATATAATATTTTTATTCGTTGATTAGTAATATTTTGTACTTACTCTAAACAATGTTTGTATATACCTTTGTATACTGAGGTGAGAACTGCAATAAGCTACACATTATTTTAACCCTTTACTGTTCCGTGATAGAACTTATATTGTTATGTATCATAATATTATTATGTGATTCATCTGACAAGAAACCTGTTAAAAGAAAATTTGTGCTCAATGCGCAATAATTTCGAAATCTAATTTTAACCGAATCCCAATTTACTTAGTTAATATGTCACAAATGTCAAACTAATGACTTGTTTTGTGTATTTTTGCTTGTATTATGAATCTTTTTCTTTTCGTGTGGTTAGTTGCCAACCTGTTGTCAAGAGTTGTTCAAGCCGCCTGTAAGCCTCTGTCATGACTTAACGACTGCTGTCAATTTGGCAACAACTGGGACCGACACCACTTAGCGGTCACCCATCTATTTTTTTTTTTTTTTTAACCCGGGGTTATGTGCACGTCACATTCCCCATCGCCGGTTTTGGGGCGGGCGATGGGGATATGTCGGGATCCAGCCCATATGTTTGGGCTGAACCGACTAAAACCACCGCGGTGTTCCTCACACCTTTATGGCGGGGTCGCGCGGATCGCTCTCGCATTCGAATCGCGACCCCGCCAAAGGGTTGACCCGCCGATGGACGTGGCGGGTCCCACAAAACTTTATACACATAATTGGGGGACCTGGTCCCCGACAACATTGCGGGGGGACCTAGTCCCCTTTCCGACATCGAGAGGCGTGCGTGGAACACGAACGCCGCCTACTCGGACCTGCGCTGATCGGGCGGTGGACGGCCCCAATAGGTCCACCGCCCGCAGGCTTCTACTCAGGGTGGCTGGAGGTCGTCTCGCGCCCTCCTGCGCCCGGCTCTGCGGTTAGGGAGAGGGATTGAGCGTTCCCTCTCCCTCTCCGCCGCCTCCTTCACTGACATCACCTCCTCACAGAAGGAGGCGACGGCATTCCAAGACCTCTCGCTCGAGATCATGGACAGAACCATAGCCTCGAGCGAGAGGACGACTCTACCGACTGCCACGTGCATGACACGGCGTTGCGTGGCCCAAGCAGGGCAAGCCACACATGTGTGCAACGCCGTGTCCTCAACAACGACGCGGCAGTCGCCGCAGTGATGACAACCGGGCGTCTCCTGTTTGCCTATTCGACACAGATACCGACCGAAACAACCGTGGTCGGTCAGCACCTGCGTCAGGCGAAACGTGAGGGCGCCATGACGCCTCTCCAGCCACTCTCTAAGTACGGGTCTTACCGCCACGATTGTGGCGTGCCCGAAGCGGTCACCCATCTATAGACTGACCACACCCAACGTTACTTAACCTCGCTAATCGTTTACCGATCAGTGAGTGCAACTGGCTATGAGCATGGAATAATTTTATTACGTTATAATTCGATATTCTGATTGCCGGCTCCGAGAGAACTGGTTAGAAACTTATTTATTTTTAGGCCATATTCCGTGCCGCTGATTGTGCATAGTCTTACACTTATATGCCTGAAGAGTTGGCAGAAAGTTATACGAGTATAATACCCACTTTTTACCAGTTATGGTTTTACATTCCACATAATAATAATATAATGATAATAATATAATGATAATAATATAATAATAATATTTATTAACAGAAAAAATAAGATACATCCTTACACTACATCATACAAATTACATCAACAGTATTAAAGCATACCTGTTTTAAATAATTTAAGCTTAAATTAAATTTAATTCTTAACTATGTTAATTTATAGTGTATACAAAATAAATGAAGTTCAAAAGGTTAATTTTAAGCCTGCCTGAACTAGGATAAACCTGTGTTTCAGGACATCACTTGACAATTTCATTTTATACTAGCTCATTGTATTTCATAGTGTGCATAATAAATAATTGACGAATGGTTAGTACCTTGCAAGCGGTGTAAAGCTGATGTGCGGGAAACAAGAATGGGCGACGTGTGGCTACCTTAAGAACAGCTCTTTGAGCTCGCTCTAGGGACAGGAGAATTGATTTGGCTGCTCCACCCCAAGAGGTTATGTGTAATAGTGGGAGAGTCTTTGGGGTTTACCAGGTACAGTTCCAATCTCCGTGTGGCTACTGAAAAATTCTTGACCGAAATAGTGAAGAACAACAGAAAATACTGTCCGAACCAAAAATCGAATCAAAGACTAAATGTGCTGTAGTTTACAGTTGCATTTAGAACTACTTCGCCACCGAGGCAATTATTATTCTGTGAAGTATTTGTATTATATTCAGCTTTTAGAGTTCGAAAAAACTCTTATACAACAGGTTTGTCCGTCCGTTTGTTATACAACTGTCAACTCAAGAACCGTAAGAGCTAGAGACTCGCGGTCAACGCCATTCAACTCAGCATAGTCGATATACCCCTGAAATGACTATGATCTTTGACCTCTGACCTCTGGTCACAAGGTATCACGTGAACTTTGCATATTACTTGAACCATTTTTCGAATTCTAAGTTTTACGGCAATTCATTGTCGTTTCTCACTTGTTATATATATACATATATTATATTTTCTTTGATTATATTATAGATGGTTTATATTCGTGAGTCACTAAAGGACCCAGTTGAAAACCAGCGTCAGTCTTTCTTCTGACACATGCTGAACTGGGTTCTATTTGACACTAATGTTGACACTTACTTTAAACTAGATGTGCCCACGGTTTCACCCGCGTTTATAGTTATTGCGCCGCTCCCGTGGGTCGTAGCGTGATGTTATATAGCTTATAGCCTTCCTCGATAAATAGGCTATCGAACACGAAAATATTTATTAAATTCGAACCAGTCGTTCCTGAGATTAGCGCGTTCAAACAAACTCTTCAGCTTTATAATATTAGTATAGATGTATTTTGTTTATTTTTTGTTTTGGTTTCGTTTCGCTACGTTTATTTTTGTACCTATTTCTTTTTATTTTATACTTGTTTTTATGTGTTTGTGGTATGTATCAAATAAATATTTTTTCTTTCTTTCTTCCTTTCTATTCTAATAAATAGGTGCCATCACGCCTGTCTATTCGCTAAGTGCTAAACAGAAGTGTACACACAACTCGTCAGCTGTTTAGGTAAAAATACCCTATCTATTGCTCACATAGGACTTTATGCTGCTATTGAGGATTTTCTACCATATACATATTTTGTACCACTTTGCCTCCATGCGGGAATTAATTAGGCTTCGACAGCAGGTAGTATATTGTATTGTATACTAGATTTCTGGCCTTGGCTTCGCTTGCTTGAAAGTAGATTTTGTGAATAAATTTCTATCCTTCGGGAACAGTGCCTTTTTTGTAAATGCAAGTTACCCTATCTCCTTTTCTATATCCCTGAGAATGTGAGTGTACTTATAATTGCATGATGATCGGTCGAGTAATAAAGTACAAACTCACATTCGCTTTTATAATATAACTTAACATTACGCAGGTATGCACGGTCAGTATTAGTACTCTGAGGATCACGGTAATTATAGTGGATGAAAAGACGCCACAGGCGACGACGATGTTGCAGTGTGTACTGTGTGTTGTAATATTTTCTTAATTTGTCATATTTATTAATACTATGCAGCCATACGACTTAGAATATAATATCATGGAATTAATAAGTGTTTAGTTGTTTGTAAGTATTTAATTCCATCGTAAGCATACTTACCATGACTTTCATGTCAAAATTAAAGAGTTTTTTGTATTTTAATAATTAATGTATATTTTACTAATATGAGGATGTAAATAGCTATAGACCAAGTTTTATCGCAATTTGGGCCGTCTATATTTATCCGGTTTCTGGTTTGGGCATGTAGAAATAATGGATGAGAAAAGACTGACTAAAAAGTTTATAAGGCTAGTGTGGATGGAACAGTCGCAAGAGGAAGACGTATGCGAACGTTTCTCGATCAGATCGGAGGCGTTCTGAACAAAGGCCAGATTAAGAGCACCTTAAACCGGCGAGCGTGTATGAGGAATGTAATTAAAATGAATAAAGCCAGAGAAGTGTGTCAGGATCGTAGCGAATGGAAATCCGTAGTTTCTGCCTACCTCTCTGGGAAACAGACGTGAATCTATGTATGAATGTATATTTATTCAATAATCAACTAATAAAATTTAGAAAAATAAATTGTATATACTGTAATGACTAACGAACGATTAATATATTCTGTTATATTAAATAGAATTCATCACAAATAATAGAAGCACTTTTTTACACATATTCAAGATTACAAGCTATAAATATTCAGAGTTTTATCAGGCGTTGTAAATGTGTGTTTAAGTTAAGAATAATAGATTTATCAAAATCTAACACCAAATTCTTTAACAAAATATCAGTTTAAATATTGAACCGTATTAATTAACCTATAAGTGCTGATAATCATAATTATATAATGTGTTTTCTTGATATGTATATGATATGAATAATAAAAATATTGGTCTAGCGAGAAATAAAAAGAACTATATTGTATTTTGTTTCTATAATTATTTATTGGCTACTCATTTGGGTCTGAAACTACAGAGACTAGGCAATATTAGATATAATTTACCTACATATTACTCATTCATACTGATATTAAAACTGTTGTGCACATCCCTAACGCTAAAAGTAGCACAGAAATATTCATCTAAGTTCAGGGATCACACACGTAAACGATAAACTGTAGCTAAAAAGCGCTTTACAACGCTTCCCTCGCACACAACACTAGACGTTCTTTTATTACCTCAAGGTTATAAGCAGCTTTATTTCAGTAACATATCATGGCTGTCAGAGCGTGTGGGACACATTTACCGCGTGGACAAATAAAATTATGTGCACAGTTAACCGTCTGATAAACCAGATTAATTATTTGTTGATATCGTTGTGTAATTATAATGTATTAAATAATAATAAGCGTGTTTTCGAAGTGCTTCTCGATCTTACGTCGCGAGCGGTTGGCTGTCAAACTTGGCGGGAATTTTGATCAGTCGACAATAAATGCTGTGACTGTGTAGTGATGTGATATACCTATATTTTATGTTGTCGGTTATTTTTTGTATAGCTTTTGTTTTGGTTTATGTTTTTATTAAGTTTTCGAAAGGAAGTGAGGATTTAAGTGAGTATTTTTTTATACTTAATTAAATTATTGCAGTAATATTATTTTAGAAATACGTTATTGAGATTAACGGTGTATGATTTTATTTGAGTGCATGTTTTAATTTAATTAAACGATTATAAATTTGAATGAGGGAAAACGGTACATTTATTTATTAATTGCTACTTATTTTCGACATATTATTTATTTAATATTTCCTTTACGGTGCGAGACATTGGCAATACGTATTCAGACATTCTGATATAATATGACTTTTCTATCTGAAAGTTAAATCAGTAATTAGGTTTAATTCAATTAAACGCAATTTTTTCGTACGTTATTAAATAAATTTTTAAAAATGAATTATTATATTACAAGTTATTTTAAATATTACATTTATATCTATTAAAAGGGTTTATATAACTAAATACTTTACAATTTACTTAGAATTTATATTGTACCTACATAAATTAATAAATTTTTGGTCGCAATTAACAAACGAGCACACGTATAAATGATAAAATGAATATTTATGATGGTTACTTTGACTTTAAGGGGCTGATGACAATCAATCATTTGCATATAATAGAACATATATTATGTTCCTGCCGTTTAACTTTTAAAACTGAGTGAAATGTATTCACGACTGAGGCCACGTTGTGGGCATCATGCATCGTAATTTATTTTAATTAAATACCGTTACTACGTTTACGAAAAATAGGTAAATACTATTGTATTGATTAATAATCTATATCACATATTATTTTTAACTTGTCAAATAACCAGGAATTAAAAGCAATTAGAAATGCATTGTGTCTGTTAATTTACTTTAGGATTATAGTTAAGTATATAAAAGAGTTGAATAATTTTACACACGTTCATTCATAAATCCCTCCTAAATTATAAATGCGGTAGAAATTACAGGGCTACTAACAGAAAATGGTGACAAACAGGCAGCTGTTTTTTGTGTTTATTTGATCAACTCTTGGACTAGGGATCAAGGCCTTTTTTTTTGTTACGTGGGGGCATGCATTACGTTCACCCCTCCGCGGGGGCGGGCGGAGGGGTCGTGTTGGACTCGCCAGGGTAAAAGAAAGATGGAATAAGAATAACGTACCTCCCGGAATACCGACTAAACCTACCACGGTGTTCCTCGACAAAACCACTATCGACGGGGCCGCGTGAATCACTTGCACATGCGGTCGCGACCCCGCCGAGGTTTCGGCCCGCCGTATGAAACGGCAGGCCACTACACGAACTGACCTACCCAAAGGCACTGACTCACTTAGGGATCAAGTCCTGTGTCGTGGTGGAATGTACACACTTACTATTCAGTAAGGGACACAAAGTGCACCTGTACTCAAAACTATTTTATTAAATCTTCTGATGACAAACAAAATAAATTACGGTATACGGTCGTGATTCGATATAGTCAGGAATATTATAAAAATATTATATTTAAATTGAGATATTTATCAATTATGGGACCTTGTCATGACATAGCCATACGCTGGTGTGACTTGAAGGACAGTGGTGTAATTCACCTACTTTTCGGCAGTTATGTTGAATACGATACGAATGAATAATAATAATAATAATGAATGAATCTTGGTCTTGGTCTTGGTCTTGGTCTGGGTGTTTCTATGCATACTATGTACGTATTTACAAAAAAAAAATGTATATATGTATGTTTATCCATTGTCTAGTACCCATAGTATAAGCTCTGCTTAGTTTGGGCTACATGGTGTTGTGTGTATGTGGTAGAATATTATTATTATTATTTTTTGGATAAAAACAATAATATAGAGTCGTGCGTTTTGGCATGTCTTATAATATAATTGATCTAATATGCTACAAATATTACCGATTTTACTAAGTAATAGAGCTAAAGATGTGGCACATTCTTAGTAATACCGGTTTTTCTTATAACTAAAACTATTTTGTTATTAGTTATTATAAAACCGGCTTTTTAAAGTTCGCTAGATCAGGAAATGTGTTGCGGTCTTTGTGACGCAGTTCTGATCGATATTTTAAAGTTTAACAAAAGAAGTGGTGACGTTGCTAACTCATATGGATTATGTCCGAAATAAATGTTTTATTATATTATTATATTATTATTGCGTTTATAATTGTAGTCAATTGTTAGGTCCTACGGTCGATGCCTGAGTCGTGCATAATATTAAAGGGTATTTCAATAGCAATGAAGTCTTAGACATACACCAAAATATAGAGGTTAAGAGTAACTACAACGTGGGACTTAAAATCATATGTGGCAAATTAGCGGATGTAATAATAATATGTCAATTATTTCTTCTCTTTTCTCTTATTCTCTTACGGGTTCGGGGTAGAGAAAATCGTTTTAATAATGTCAAGAAGAGCATATGAAAAGATATTACCAAGATGCTCCTTAAATATTAATGTTAATAAATAAAGTAAGAAGCTTATAATCAAATGTGTTTTTGACTGACGCTATATTTGACACCAAATTGTGAATTTTCGTATAATTCGGGGATTCACAGACATTCAAACTAATGATTACCTACATTTTTGTTCGGTTTCTACATCTCACAATCTAAACCAGTTACTACATAAATCACTGCGCCATCCGTTCAAATAAGTAATTAAGTTTATAATTATCTGTTTAAATATAGGTAGCAGTTGTCCTTTACAACCTTCAGTTTCCTATCGCCATATTCGGAGCTTGAACGTCTGACTTTTGTGAAAGTCTTCACAGAAATAAATATATAACCTCGATGTACCTAAACTGTATCAAAATTATATTTAATACATTTATGTATTGCTAGTATATGCCCGCGGTTTCATATATGTAGTATGCAACTGCTGTGCTTGAGGTCTTGGGTTCGAATCCCGAGTCGTTTAAGAATTCTCAATAGGAGCCTGGAGTTAGGATGTTGGCGGTGTTAGACATCCCGTGCCTCGGAAAGCACGTAGAGCCGTCCCATCGGATTATGAGAATTAGGGTATAGAGAGTGCACTTGTGCTTGCGCACACGCTTGTGCACTATATCTCTTGCACAGATGGCCAGTCTCCGTTAAGATTGGCCGCCGTGATCGAAATTCAGGAAGACACATCATCATGTCATTTAACCATAGACTACATTATTTAGTATTAATGTATATTTATATGTACATATCTATATAAACACTATCAGTGCTGTATTAAATTGTCCCACTGTTTGGCTCGGGTCTATCCTCAGTGTGAGAAGGGTCAGGCCATAGTCCACCACGCTGGCGCAGATCGGGTTGGCAGAATTTACATATTTTCGAGAACATTAAGGCGAACTTTTAGACATGCAGGTTTCTTTACGATGCTTTCCTTCACTGTTAAAGCAAGCGATAATTAACCGTTAAATACGCAATCTTTAGATTGTTTAACATTGTACAAAAATAAATTTTACAGAAGCTCCAAGCATAGTAGGTAGTGATGCCAATAATTATGTATCTCGTAGGCCAAATAAACGCAACAAAACAAATTAAGATGCTGCATCATATATTAAATCACAAATTTTCGTTAGCAACGAATTCATCTTAAATATTATTTGGTATACGTAACATACATACATAGATTCACGCCTGTTTCCCAGAGGGGTAGGCAGAGACTACGGATTTCAATTTGCTACGATCCTGACACACTTCTCTGGCTTCATTCACTTTCATCACATTCCTCATACACGCCCGTCGGTTCAAGGTGCTCTTAACCTGGCCTTTGTCCGGAACGCCTCCGATCTGATCAAGAAACGTTCGCTTAGGTCTTCCTCTTGCGACTGTTTCATTCACACTAGCCTTATAAAGTTTCGTAGTCAGTCTTACATCGTCCATTCTTTCTACATGCCCAAACCAGCTTAACATACCCTTTTCTATTCTTGTCACTATATCCACTTTCATGCCGCATCTCTCTCTAATCACACTATTCCTTATTCTATCTTTCAGAGTCACACCACATATATTTCTCAGCGCTCTTATTCTGCTCTCATGCTTCTTTTGTCATACCCAATTTTCACTAAATACATAGGATAAAGATAAAAAACATTAATATTTGAAAAGTGTATAAGCGAATGTTTATTACATGTCGTGCTAAAAGATATGCTATTTTTAATTACACTATGCAACAAAGTAATTTTTTTTATTTTCACTGTGTTCACAGTACGTAACTATGATTCGCCACCTTCGAAATATTGAAATAAAATTGTTATATCACGTCTAGTTCAGCAGTGAAACACATTTATTAATTTTACTTAAAATTCTATGAAGTAGTGACATAAATTGTTATTCTACATTAAAAAACAATTTTCCTTTGGAACGATTAGCTTTCCTCTTATAGTCAGTAGTAACAGTATCCCTCTGGAGGCTCCAACAGTAGTCTGCAAGCATGGCTAGCACCTATCTACTCTGGTAACGCTTATCATACGCTGCAATTTCTTGATGAAATCTTTCACCATGTTCATCACTTACCGAACCCATGTTATTTGTAAAGAACTTAAATGGGAGCGTAAGAAATGAATTTTGAACGAAATATTGCACCCTAGTTTATGATATGCATCCAGAATACGATTAATTTTCTCATGGAAATCCGGTGATTTGTGATTGCCGAAAGTTTTTTTGTGACCTTGACAATAGCCAACAATGCATGTTTTTCAATAGGACGACGGCGCGATAAAAAAAAGGTTCATTGACTAATTTTCTTATGTCAGGACCGATGAAAATGCGTTCTTTAATTTTCGCCTCACTTAGCAATTTACAATTTTCGGTATTTACGTTTTGGGACGTGATATCTAAATATAAATTTCTGTTGTTTACTAAGCATACCTAATACGAATCACCACTCGGGATATCGGTGATTTTTTTGGTGTTGCATAGTGTTATTTATTAATAAATGCCAGTTTTCCGTTGCCTAGCAACGTCAAATTGACGTAAGAATTACCCAATTCATTTGTTCCAATGATAAACCACTTGTATTAACTTGTATCTTCTGTCACAGTAAATTATACATGTGTGAAAATAATGTATAGGATTTTGTGACAAGTGGGCTGCGAAGTCACAGTTGGACAAATTAGTGAAGCAGGTCAGTATAAAAAACGTGTTTGATAAAAAAATGTGACGTTATAAATGAGGTATTTTGGAGGTGATCGTGATTTGAAAGAAAAAGAAATATTTTTCGTGATATCGTTTTGAGCCGCGGGCAATCTTGTTCGGAATAAAATGTCAGACATAACTTTTAAAATTGGCGAAAGTTCTTTGACAGTGACGGCCGTTTCACGTATTATTGGATAATGATCCATTAGCTTTACATAATTTATTTTAAAACGTCAATTCATGGATACGGGACTAAACAGAGTAATAGGGGTTAAAGTATGAAGTTGCCGTTGTATAGTAATAGATACTTTTAATCATCATAAAACCTTCATGGTGTGAGATTTTCGAATGAAACTTTTTTCATATGATACCCATAAAATTCTTCTTTTAAAAAATGTGCATCATTAGATTTTCGACTTTCAATTGTTTTTATTATTCAGCTTAGACGGACAAGATGGATACTTCGAAAATCCGAGTAATTTTTAATACGAGTTCCGACGCGAAACTAACTCGACAGAAACGGCTCGCAATATCAACGCTGTGTTTGAAGAGGAGACTGCTAATTAATGCACTGTGCGTTTTTGGTTTAAACGCTTTCGTAATGGAAACTTCGACTTGAAGAACGAACCACGTGGAAGAGCGCCCACACAGGTTAATAACGCTGAATTGAAGGAGATGGTGGAAGTCGATCCGAGTCAACTACCTACAATATTGGCTCATTTGCATCAAATCAATAAGATGAATAAATATAAAAAATGGGTACCTCATGATTTGACTGATCTGAAAGAAGAAAAAATGCGTATTGAAACTTGTGTTACCTTGTTGAATCGGTACAGAAATGAAGGAATATTGGATCGAATTGTGACATATGACGAAAAGTGAATTTTTTAAGATAACCGTAAGTGAAAAATGCAATGCCTGACCCCAGGTCAAACGCCACAACAGTGCCCTAAAGTAAAGCTTACCAATAAAAAGGTAATGGTAACTGTTTAATGGTCTCTTCATGATGTTATTCAATATAGCTTTCTTAGGTCTGGTCAAGCAATAACAGCAAATTTTTACTGTGCCGAATTTCGAACAATGATAGTGAAACAGCCCTGACTCGTGAATCGATCGTCACCATAAATGCTCCATGATAACGCAAGACCTTACTCTGCACGAGAAACCGTTGTAACTCTACAGGAACTGCAGTTAGAAGCCATATGTCATCCTCCGTACTCGCCAGACCTTGCTCCAACGGACTACTATTTTTTCGTGATTTGGACAATTTTCTACGTGATAATTGAGTAGTAGAGCCTCGCTGATTTCAGCATGAATGGGCCGGCTCGACCGGGGAAGGACTACCCTCTCACAGAATATGGACGTGAAATACCAGTATTCCTACTGTTGCGTATCGTTCGGTCAGTGAGAGTGCCGGAGGCCGATGATTGGGCCTCCGGCACTTTCCCTTTCCCCCATTCCCGCTTCTTCTCTTTTCCACTTCTTTTCCTAAAGGGTGGTTAACGCGCAAGTGATGCCTCTGGTGTTGCAGGCGTCCATAAGCTACGGTGACCACTTACCATCAGGTATGCTTGTATGTCACCTTAGCAAGATAAAAAAATAAAAATTCTTCCCAGGAGGCAGTACCAAATGCTTTCACACAGTTTGTCGAATCTAGATCCCCGGAGTTCTACCGTAAAGGCATAAATGAACTTTCGTTTAGAGGGCAGCAATGTATAGATAATGAGAATAAATATTTCGATTAAATCAATATGGTGCATCTTGGAAAAAACGAGTTGCAATTTTTCAGTACAAATCAGCAATTTCATACTTTAACCCCTTATATTATATTCATCTATTAGCGTTTTCTACGTGGTTGTTGTTGTTGTTGGTGTGACTTACACCTACTGTTGTCTATCGTAAAGATGCAGGACTTAGATCGTGTAAAATAAGCATTGCGTTGTGTTTAACCTTTTTGTATAGAATGGTATTCGAATACATTACATACAATATATTAGGACTTTTACTATGAAATTGGCATTTATGTCCTACATATAACTTTGTGGAGTCTGTAAACAACGTTAGGTAGGTATCTACCGATTTTCGTCATACAAAGCGGCAATTTTATATTTAAACGCCTATTACTAAATTAGCTTGGCTAACGACGTAGGGCACATCGTCTGACCCTTTATGTATCTCTCACGTGATCATACATAACAACACAGGGCTCATAACAAACTCACACATGTGCGTATTCATTTACGTAGGTACAGTCAGCCAAAAACGTAGTCTACCACGCCACGGTTGAGGTTCATTGGAACTTCATGAATAGTCATGATACAACAAGGTAGATTTCCCTTTGCAAAATATTATGACAGTGACCATTGCGCTTTTAATAATGTAATGAAACACAGGTCTCTGACCTAGTTCAGGTAATATAATGTAAAAACAGACTTCATAATCAAATCTTTTTGTGCCCAATATTTAAATTGTAAATGTTTTCCTTTAGATTAAATATAGTTTTAATGTGAATTTAATACAATAAGTAATGCCTGCCAGGCTGTAATGTGTTTTGTGAAGACTTTCATTTATTGAATTTAAAAAAAAACATTATTATTATTATATTTAAGATTATCGGCTTAATGACACTCTACGATACATTTACAATATACAAGCTGACCCGTGCAACTTGCTCTGCTTCACATATGTAATAGAATTTTCTCCGTTTTTGCAACATTTTCCATTGATGCTGCGCTCCTATTAGTCATAGCGTGATGTTATATAGCCTTCCTCGATAAATGGGCTATCCAACACCAAAATAATTTTTCAATTCGTACCATTAGTTCCTGAGATTAGCGCCTTTAACCAAACGGACAAATTCTTCAGCTTTATAATATTAGTATAGATTTACATCATTAATTTTTAAACTAATTAATCTAAAATACATCATGTATTATATTTACGTCATGCCATGTGTCAAGTTAGAAAAGTCAACTTTAGGGATAATTAGATCTCACAGTAACTTTGCCAGAACTGGTAGACCACTTTCTTGGCCGACTGTACATAAACGTTTTGGTATTGTAAGTCAATTGTAGTTTGCCCGGAACATTTTGGACACAATACAGTTGTAACACTGGCTATCTAATCTTCCTTTAGCGAATATAGGTTTATGGTATCGTATGATTTCCTGCCGTGAGGGTTATCACTCGCAGAATAAATATTGCCGATATACTTATAGATTTAATAAGCATCTTTGTCATCTTTTATACAAATAAACGATGGCAAAGATAGATTAATATCTATACTAATATTAAAAAGGAAAGATTTGATTTTTTGTTTGGTTGTTTGTAACGATTTAACTCAAAAGCTACACGGTCAATTTAAAAATTTTCTACTTTAGAAAGGTTTCTTGTCACCGAGTAAGTAACATTGGCTATATTTTATTTAAAATGTACTGTTACTAACGTAATCTAACCTACTTTTATGCCAGCGAAGCCGTGGACAAAAGCTAGTTTGATAATAAAGTTCGTTTATTATATACTAGTTTTGCTTGTGGCTTCGCTCGGGACAGGATTTTGGATGAAAGGTACCCTATGTCCTTTTATGTAGGTACCCCTTGCAACGCGTGTGCGAAATGTATCTCTATTTCTCTATTATTTTTATTTTGTTTTTTAAATATAGTTGACTTAACTTCCGCCTGTTTCTTTGGCAGCAGCGATTTTTCAAAACCGAAAGCGGGATTCAGAGAATTCTATGTGTTACACCGGCTGCATTAATAACAATAATTTAATTATTCACAAGAAAACGCAATTACTTTTTAACTCTTTAGTGCATTTTTTGTTTTAGAATATTCTTTTTTGAAGTCGTGTTTCTTTTTGTTAAAATGTTTGTTTATTAATAATGAAATTTGTTAATCTATTTAATGCGCCGTGAAACAAACAGCTGCTTTCACATTTTAATATTAGTATGGATATATGAAGAGCAGCGATAGCTCAGTGGGGAGACCAACAGACTGCAATGCAGAGGGTCTCGGGTTCGAACCCACGTCGCGAACCTCTGACTTTCGGAAGTTATGACTTTTCGAAATTATGTGCGTATTGATTGACAATTATCGCCTGCTCCGTGCCTCGGAGAACACGTTAAGCCGTCGGTCCCGGCTGCCATGAACATCTATGGCAGTCGTTATTGGGAGAGTGTCGATACAAAAGATCCCACTGGGTCGAAGTGTCGCCAGTCTGCACTGACTGGCCCCCACATAAGATAAGATAAGATTAGTATGGATTTTGTTATAAAGCAGCGATGTCCTACTGGGAGACAGATGGACTGCCACGCAGAGGTCTTGAGTTCGATCCCAAGGCGCGCATCTCTGACTTTTCGAAGTTATGTGTGTATTAAATACCTAATTGTCGCTCGCTTTAACGGTGAAGGAAAACATCGTGAGGAAACCTGCATGTCTCAAAGTTCTCCATAATGTTCTTAAAGATATGTGAAGTCTGCCAACCCGCACTGGGCCAGCGTGGTGGACTATGGCCTAACCCTTCTCACACTGAGAAGAGGCCCGTGCCCAAGAGTGGGACATTTTAATACAGGGCTGATATTATTATTTATTGTCTATGGATTCTGCTGATATGAACTACTACTAGCATACGTAAATAATTTCGTTCGCCGCTTCTTTGCTATATATACACGCAAAATAATGTTGAACAAACGTACATTTACCTACATTTATCTACATTTATAATTAGGTTACTTGGTGTAATTATAAAGTATAAGGAAAATTAAGTAGAGTATTGAGTGTTGAAATTAAACTACTATATACGACGTTTCGGTTGCTTTTCAGCAGCCATGGTCACGGGCTGAAATAACTACACTGGAACATTGAGACAACTACCATCTTAGTCTCCCCGTGACCATGGCTGCTGAAAAGAAACGTCGGGGAAAGTGTAAAATTAAATTAAATCTAAATAGCTTTAATAATAATTTAATTAGCTTAAAAATTAGTAAAACTAGTAGTAGTTGTGTAACAATTTTCAAAATTATGTAATAAAGTGTCAAATAAGCAACGCGATAAAATCCGTATATAGCAGTTTAATTTCAATGAATAATATTCGCGTAAACAGAAGACAATATTATATAGACTATATTATGTATATTGAGTGGTTATGATAAAGACAAACAGATGGACATAAGGCAGACATAATGATTAGTAGCAATAATACCTATAATACACCACATATCTTACCTTTATACTCATTTTGCCCTAGCCTTTTGTTATATCCAACTGCAGGACAAAAGCCTCTCTCTTGGACTTCCAAACCACTCTATGACTTGGACGTCTTCGAAAGGGTCTGGGAATGTCTTTGAACTTTCATAGTACCTGATAGACATCAAAAACCTAGTCTTTTCTCTTAGCCTTTATTATTCCCAAGTCACTTGGGGTCGGCTTTTCTAGTCTAACCGGATTTGACTGGATATCAGTTTTTACACGGAGCGACTGCCACCTGACCTCTGCAACCCGAAGGCTAACTATACCCTAAGGCTAGACCAGTATCAGGATATTAGAGGGTACTGACTTTTCCAATAACGACCACCATAGATGTTCATGGCAGCCGGGACCAACGGCTTAACGTGCTCTCCGAGGCACGGAGCAGGCGATAATTGTCAATCAATACGCACATAATTTCGAAAAGTCATATAACTTCCTAAAGTCAGAGGTGCGCGACGTGGGTTCGAACCCGAGACCCTCTGCATTGCAGTCTGTTGGTCTCCCCACTGAGCTATCGCTGCTTGCCATCGAAAATCTAGTACCTAGGCTATTTTCTTCAAATTCTGTATGTTATTAATTCGTACTTATAAGGAGCGTAATAGACACTTGAAAGACATAATTATGTAGGTATCACTCGAACAATTGCTTTTCATATATTTTGTTAGGCATTTTGCAGAACCGATTTTGTTGGATACCTATAGAAAAATGTTAATGTCATTTCTGAGTCTTCAAGTTGAGTGAGTTACTAACATATCTACTTATTTTCTGTATACATATATTATCATTAATATAATAATATTCTACCACATACACACAACACCATCTAGCCCAAACTAAGCAGAGCTTGTACTATGGGTACTAGACAATGGATAAATATATATATATATATACTTTTTTTTTGTAAATACATACATATTATACCTAGAAACACCCAGACCAAGACAAACATCCATGTTCATGCACACCAATGTTTGACTTGTGCGGGAATCGAACCCGCGACCTCAGGCATGGCAGTCGGTTACACTAACCACTACGCCATGGAGGCCGTCATTGGTTAGTAATAGCCTCTATCTACGCAAGATTTAAAACGTATATATGTAATTTGATTCGCACCATGCATCTTGCCCTATGTCAATCTTTACTTATCTACGTACATCCATAAGTAGCATAGCCTCTTAGCGTTAAATACATTTAATAACGTCATATACCACACTCCATTTATTCTGCCTGAAAAAGCCCTGTTTTACACCACATATTAAATTTCAGTTCGCAGTATATACCAACCACATTTTTCATGAATTAATCTGATTAATGTCTTACGTTACGTATTGATCTGTGACCCGATTAAATAATTTAAACTTGCCGAATGACGTAGTAAATTATACAAACAATTATTTGGCAAATAACGTACAAATCTTACACTGTAGTAAATTTTGTGGGTTTGATAGCAGATTCTGCTCTGTTTACCCCTTCGAAAAACAAGCGTAGGGATATTATGTATACATCATTTTTCTTATTTGTCACATGTATTAGATAAATAATCTCATAAAACCGTTACTTATACTAGTATCGATTATATTAAATTTTGTGTAAATGTAGGTTAGGTTAAGTTAGTAACCGTTTTTGGGCACGCTACGATCGTGGCGGTAAGTCCCGTTCTTGAAGAGTGGCTGGAGAGGCGGCATGGCGCTCTCACCTTCCGGCTGACACAGGTAATGACTGGCCGCGGTTGTTTTGGCCAGTTCCTGTGTCGCATAGGCCAGGAGATGCCCGGCTGTCATCACTGCGGCGACTGCCGCGATGTTGTTGTGGATACGGAGCTGCGCACTTTGGCGAATTGCCCCGCCTTGGCATCGCAGCGCCGTGAGTTGATCGCGGCAGTCGGTATCGTTGCCCTCTCGCTTCCGGCCGTGGTTCAATCTATGGTCCGGAGCGAGAGGTTTTGGAACGCCATCGCCTCCTTCTGTGAGGAAGTCATGTCCATCAGGGAGGCGGCGGAGCGGAAGAGGGAGCGCTTAAATCCTCTCCCCAACCGCAGAACCGGGCGCCGGAGGGCGCGAGTTGACCTCCAGCCACCCTGAGGTTTGATCTGGTGGTGGTGGCCTGCTCGCCACCCGGTCAGCACCAGGTCCGGGAGGCGGCGTGCGTGTTCCCACGCGCGCCTCTGAATCGTGTTTTTGTCCCCCTACAAGGGGACAGTAGAGTGTCTTTTTTATGTAGTGGCCTGCCGTTTCACACGGTGGGCCGCATCTTCGGCGGGGTCGCGATTGCATGTGAAAGCGATTCGCGCGGCCCCGCCGTCTATGGTTATGTCGAGGAACACCGTGGTAGGTTTAGTCAGTATTACCAGGGTATCTCTCCCCCGGTGAGCCCGACATAACCTCTCCGTCGCTCCGCGGAGAGGTATGCGAAAATGCAGGTTTTCTCACGATGTTTTCTCGCGGTGATGTCTGCCGTGCCCAGCACTAGGGCAGTCATATTCTTGGCTGATATTATTATTACTCGAGTCCGAACTCAGTAATTGCATAAAACGTTGGCAATTTCTTACATAATTTTTAGCCGACAATGAATGATCATATATCTATTGATCTCTTATTTTTACAGTTTACGTTTCGTCATATTTGGTGACAGTTCGAATGACCTGGTTATCGCTCGGCGTAACGTCATCCTCTTACGGCAACCTTACGAACAGTAATACTATAACTACGTTTCGTCTGTTGGGTAAAAGATTCAGACGCTCGGAAACATACCTCATTGATTTTTTTCCTTTTATTCGATATTTAATTCGTTCTCTTTAAGGTCGCTAACGCGCGAGCGATATCCCTGGGTTTGCAAGCGATCTTAGGGTACGGTAAACATTTACTGTCAGCCATGTCGAATACTTATTTGCCAATTGTTAAAAATAAGAACATAATAATAATAATTTATTTATTCATTTGCGAATATGGGTATACATTTGCAGATCTTATATTATATTGTCTTCTGTTTACGCGAATGTTATTCATTGAAATTAAACTACTATATACGGATTTTATTGCGTTGTTTATTTAACACTTTTTTACATAATTTAGAAACTACTACTATTAAACTTTACTAATTTTAAGCTAATTAAATTATTAAAACTATTTATATTTAAGTTTACACTTTCCCCGACTTTTCGGTTGCTTTTCAGCAGCCATGGTCACAGGGAGACTAAGATGGTAGTTGTTCATTTTCAATGTTCCAGTGTAGTGTAGTGTAGGTTTCAAAGTACCCAAACATAATTTAATCATTGGTGTTTCTATTTACGCAGAATGAGTTCAGAGTATCATGAAGTCTAGCTGTGGTTTGCTTCTTCTTAGGTTTAACTATTTGAATTACTGGATCCCAAGTTGTTGGTACATTCCAACCATCTTCTCTCAACCATAAGGCAAGCAAAAGAAAACAGAAAATCTAAGCCTAAATAATATAAAAAAATGGTACATGGAGTGTTTTAAAAAAATACGTAATAGAAATCGTATATTGTAAATTAATGTCAATGTACACATACGCATAAATGTAAGACAATATTATAAAAAACGCTTCATCCAATTATTATCAAATTAATCAAAAATATCGATATTTGTATAACCGAAAATTATTTATACAATGAATATTGCTTACGGAAATTTTCGTTCTATTTTGCATACATGTTAGTGGATGCAACATTTTGACCATATTTTCGAGGCTAACCATTTGAATAGTTGTTTTTATTAATGTTAGGCGAGTGCGTTCTTAATAAATTAAAATAACTGTTGCAGTTTCTCACATCATTTGCGTATCTTATTTTTTAATGTATGTATGTCCTTGACTTCTTGTTTGTTTTTCTTATAGATTTGTTCCTGTAGCTTAATCTTGTTAATAGATAAATGTAAATGTTAGTTACATAACTAACAATTTATAAAACTTATAGTTTGGCGTGACTTTGACATTTAACAGTGTTACCAGAAGTTAAAAGATGTATGGGTAACTATATGCATAAATTTAATCATATTTAATCTTAAACATACATATGATAATAATAATCTAATCAAATGATATGTTAGCCTTATATTGTTTTAACAAATAGGCGGGCATTGGACTTTGTTAGATTTGTCTTATATATTTTGTCTGCACTATAGCAGTAGTGCTGTGGTTTGAGAAGTCGCCTCGCCATTGCGGTGTTTTTCGTTAAATCTCAACACGAAACAAAAATATGTGATATCCACATATAGTTGTTCGTGTCTAAGTGTCTTTTGTGTCCGTTGTTTGAATGTTTGTAAAGTCCTCCGCGACACAGTTATTTATCATAGTTAGGAAGTCTTACTTTTTAGAGAGAGAAAATAATGTATGTATGTATGTATCTTATGTGGGAGCCAGTCAGTGCAGACCGGTGACACTTCGACCCAGTGGGATCTTTTGTGTCGACACTCTCCCAATAACGACTGCCATAGATGTTCATGGCAGCCGGGACCGACGGCTTAACGTGCTCTCCGAGGCACGGAGCAGGCGATAATTGTCAATCAATACGCACATAATTTCGAAAAGTCATATAACTTCCGAAAGTCAGAGGTGCGCGACGTGGGTTTGAACCCGAGACCCTCTGCATTGCAGTCTGTTGGTCTCCGCACTGAGCTATCGCTGCTCGAGATAAAATAATAGTCGAAGTTTTAAAACAAGCACAATTTCTTTATGGATTTCTTAGATATATTTCGAATGCCTTCAGCCATTCTTTATAGATTAGATATATCATCAATGACAAGCATACATATATATTATATTATTACATTTACTGCGCAGTAGTGAATACCAATACGACTGCTGTGCATGAGGTTTCTAGTCAATCCTTAGGTCCACATTAGCAGCATGGAGTCTGTGACTTTTTTTATACAACTAACGTGGTAACAAGCATACGGCCCACCTGATGGTAAGTGGTCACCGTAGCCTATGGACGCATGCAACACCAGAGGCATTATTTGCGAGTTGCCAACCCTTTAGGAAAGGAAGTGGGAAGGAGAAGGAGCGGGAAGGCGGAAAGAGGGTGATTGGGCCTCCAGCACTCTCACTCACCGAACGAAACACAACAGAATACTGCTATTTCACGTCGATATTCTGTGAGAGGGTAGTCCTTTCCCGGTCAAGTCGGCCCATTCATGCTGAAATCAGCGAGGCTGTACTCCTCTAAAAATGTAATTGAGTGTGTCCATTAGGTGACAACAGTTTTGCGCCATATTACGAAAAAATTAAAACTGGCGAAAATGTCTGTGTACTACATACCTGACCTCCTCTTTGGGGATATAGGCATGTATGTATATATTTACATACCTAAACTAAGGCCTGAAGTATATAATGTCTGTTACTACGATGACCGGGAGCAGAAACCTTGGCACTACACTCTATTATCTACATATTTACGCGTAATCTCATTTCAATAATTCGCTCTAAGTAATAATATGTTTCTTACTACTACGCAATACAAGGCGCCTATTGCTTTTGTGCTTCTACTGAAATATATCTGCTGAATAATTAACTACCTTCACAATCGTTTTTTTTTTACCTTGGTGAATGCTTTGACGCATACCTCTCCGCGGGTCGACGGAGAGGTTATGTCGGATTCACCGGCGAAAATATACCCCGGTAATACTGACCAAACCTACCACTTCACATGCAATCGCGACCCCGCCGTGGTTTCGGCCCACTTCCCAAAAAATATTTTCTCCACCGTCCCCCTGGGGGGGACAAAGACACGACACAGAGGCGCACGTGGGAACACGCAAGTCGCCTTTCGTACCTGGTGCCGATCGGGTAGCGAGCAGGCCCACGCAGCCCACCACCCCCAGGTCAAACCTCAGGGTGGCTGGAGGTCATCTTGCGCCCTCCAGCGCCCGGACACCGGTGCGCGGCGAGGTTACAATTAAAGAATAGGTTTTCAATGATTTCTAGAATTGACAAGATAATAGACTAAATTATGATTACCACAATTTAATAAATTAATAATTTTGACTTGTAATGAAAAAATATGTAAGTATGCACAAGCAAAACCGCCTGCCTGTCGTTTATTTGTCGGTATTAACGAGCCGGCTTGTTGGGAAAAGTACTACTGTACAGACGGCGTTAGAGTAGTAACACTGTTACTAATAAGACAGTACCGGTGTTACTGCGTTTCGTCCGATGGTATAAAAGTGCCGATTCCCTCCTCGACTTCCAAGTACTTTATCAATTTAATGTTATTCAAGTAATTGTTGAACAAAAGCTCTTAAAGTTCAATGAAAACTGTATAAAGTCATTCAAAGTCAACAAATAACATCTGTTTGTCCTTCACTTCTCTTCCGAAGCTTATCGCTTGTCCTATTTCACCTTCAATATGCATGCGCTAAACGTGAAATGTCAGTGAGTGACACTGTGTCGACATTTGAACCGCGATAACCATTATTTAGATAAAACCGATAATACGCAGTGAAATAACCGGTGCCCGGAATCTTCCTCATCACTATTAGTGTTTTAAATTTTTTAATGTGTAATGTTGCGCTCTTGCACGCGTCATGGGAGTGTTTATGAGTGTTATCAGCTGCGTGACCAAATTTATATTTGGTAGATTTTGGGAAAGAGGTAGAATTGTGTTATCTTTATTTTTTAAGGTCATGTTTAATCTTTTTTGTTGTATTTGTACAGAGAATAGGAAGGAAGAGTACCTTGTTTATGCGGTGCGTTATCTAGATAACCGATAGCTGTCAGCAATATATTTTTATAAGTCGCAGCTTAGCAAATTATCTGCACGGATGGCGTAATCGTTTATGTGGTCGCCTGGCCATTGTTACTGCACCGATTTTGAGTTCGAAGCCTACACGAAACAAAAATGTGTGTCATCCACCAATTTTTGTTCCGTGTTTTGTGTCCGTTGTTGGAATGTTTGTGAAGGTTCTCGCAACACAAAACTTATACCTAGTGCAGGATTTATCTTTTTAAAAAAGAAATATATCTTTCAAAACTGGAGTAACCTGAATAAGGAAGTAGGCCCATCTTACAGAAGATCGCGAGCAGCGATAGCTCAGTGGGGAGACCAACAGACTGCAATGCAGAGGGTCTCGGGATCGAACCCACGTCGCGCACCTCTGACTTTCGGAAGTTATATAACTTTTCGAAATTATGTGCGTATTGTTTGACAGTTATCGCCTGCTCCGTGCCTCGGAGAGCACGTTAAGCCGTCGGTCCCGGCTGCCATGAACATCTATGGCAGTCGTTATTGGGAGAGTGTCGACACAAAAGATCCCACTGGGTCGAAGTGTCGCCGGTCTGCAGTGACTGGCCCCCACGTAAGAGACAGATACAGAAGATCGCAATCAACAGAACTTGCAAAGCTCTTAATGCGGTTCTCTTCTCTTCGGTCCTTGATGATGTGTTTACAGTTATCCAACTTCACTAATACCCAATTGGAGAAAGTCTGTAGGGCTTTAGTCGAAGTACTAATAGACTTGGTTCTGTCCTGGACGGATATAATCTATTGGTTCCTTGTGAGGCACAAGTGTTGTCAGGTGTCCGAATAAAGCCGGACATAGTTGACTGTGTCCGGCTTTTTGGTTGCGTGAGCGGCCAAATTAGACGGTGCCCGGCTTATCCAGCTGATGTTAGATTTTTTTAATTTTTTTTAATTTTTACATCTGTCATGTGTTGGTTACCGCTCCGCCCGCCTCACCTTGTATCGCTAGCGCAAGCGAGCGGACTAGCACTGTCCTCCCATAAAATATTTGTCGTGTTATAACTAAGACTAAAAAATTAAGGGGCCCGGCCTTTCTGGCCTAATGTCCGGCTAAACTGACTGGTTTGTCCAGCTTTTCGATTTTAAGACCTGGTATCCCTACTGGAGACGAAGGAGCATGCGTATCTCATTGCCTGACGAAATAAAAAGGTGCTCTGTGGTATAAATGATTATCGATGTCACCATTCCGCATGACGGCAATCTCGCGAAAGCTGAAAAGGATAAACAAATTAAATATCTCGATTTAGCTCGCGAGGTTGTCGTCGATTCGCCAATCATTGTGCCGATAGCCATATCTGTCAGTGGTCTAATTGCCAAAAGCCTCGATCACCATCTAAAGAGGCTGGCGTTAAGTGCTTGGATCAGGGATTTGATGCAGAAGACAGTGCTATTAGATACAGCACGCATTGTGAGGAGGTTCCTGTCTTTGGAATCCTAACCACCGGCAGCTTAGACCCTGTTCCCGATGCCGGTGGGGTACCATACATTTTATATTCTTAAATATATTTTTTATATATGTATATTAAAAATGAAAAATGTTATTGCAAAGATAGAAATAAAGAGTATAATAATAATAATATTCTACCACATACACACAACACCATCTAGCCCAAACTAAGCAGTGCTTGTACTATGGGTACATACTAGAATAGAATAGAATAGAAAAATAGAAATCTTTATTCGCTTGAGACATGGTATACAAAAAAATGAGTTACAAGTTTTTAAGGTTCAAACATATATCACCTCAGTGGACTGCGAAAATTTTAAATTTATATAACTTTTACTAATTTACATCATTATTTATTATACTTATTTCTACACATTACGAAACCTAAGATATCAATAACATCTATATTATATCTTTTCTTATATCTATCTATATATGTATATAAAAATCAATTGCTGTTCGTTTGTCTCGCTAAAACTCGAGAACGGCTGGGCCGATTTGGCTGATTTTGGTTTTGAAACGTTTGTCGTAGTTCAGGGAAGGTTTAAACGATCAGAAAATATAGAAAATTCGTTAGGATAAGTGACACGAAGTACACCGGGTCATCTAGTAGCTAATAAATTCTTTAATATTATAAAAACTATTTTCTAGAAGGCATGATTTAAGTCTACTTTTAAGTTTATGTAAAGGGAGTTCTCTTATTTCTCTAGGTATATGGTTGTTAATTGTGATATTCATTTGGCTATTATTTTTATGAAGTGTGCTTCTACATCTTTCCATTCTTAATTTAGTAAAATCCCTCTGTATATATTTATTGTTTTCATTAGCCTTTGGATAAAGTTGTGGGTGGTTTCGAACAAATATCTGTATTACAGTAACCATCCCCTTTACAGGCATGAATATATTTATGTATATTTTCTGATACAATCATTTCTACCTATTCCGCAATTATACTGCACCTACTGTTTTATCTCTACATCACTACAAGGCCAAATGATAGAGAATGCCTACAGGCGTTAAATGTATCTACGTATAATGGACTGGATAAGCTAATTATAAAATCATTTAGTTATTGCTTTTACTAGGTATATTTATACTCTAATAAATGGAGATGACAAAAAATAAATCGTATGCGTACAGCAAAACTAACTATAGACTGCTTCGTAAGCTCCGTGGCATATTTTACGCTTAGACTCGTATTGGAGTGCGATCGATCTCATGTTCCATTTGCATGTTAGTAAAGAGTTCTTAAGATTTCTGTTAGAAAATTCTAGAGTAACACGGCATCTAAACGTGCCCAGTATGGTAACCATATCGCTCTCTATTACGTGATAGATAATAACAAGTGTGATTGTAATGCACCGTTTGAGAATATACAGACCTGAAAGTATGTTTATTCGTAGCGTTAATAAATAAAAAATCTGTTTTAAAACTGTCCGACCGCTGGGCACGGAATTCTTTCTCCATATGAGAAGGACCAGGCCGTAACAGACCAGGCCAATACATATGAGTAGTAGAGTCTCGCTGATTTAAGCATGAATGGACCGGCTCGACCGGGGCAGGATATCGACGTGAAATAGCAGTATTCCTACTGTTGTGTTTCGTTCGGTGAGTGAGAGTGCCGGAGGCCCAATCACTTTTTTCTCATTCTTCTTCTTCTTCTTCTTCTTCTTCACTCTTTCCTCCTTCCTGCTCCGTCTCCTTCCCGATTCCTTTCCTAAAGGGTCGGCAACGCGCAAGTGATGCCTCTGGTGTAGCAGGCGACCATGGGCTGCGGTGACAACTTCCCATCAGGTGGGCCGTAGGCATGTTGGCCAAATTAGTTGTATAAAAAAATAACCCACCACGCTACTGGCTCAGTACGGGTTAGTAGACTTCACATAATATATTCGAGAACATTATAGAGAGCTCTCAAACATGCTGTTTTACTTTACAATTAAAGCAATAGTTAATTGACTATTGAATACTAACATAACTTCGAAAAGTCAGACGTGCATGCCGTCGCGTCGTATCGAACTGGAGACCTCTGCATGACAATCCAACTATGTAGGTTATCGGTTTTTCTCTCGAATAAAATTTAATAAAATATTATTTTTAGCAGCGTGATAACGATCGCAATTCCATTTGCAGCAAGGCTATGTGCTTAATAGATATCGTTTATTCCTCAATAAGAGGTGTCTGGGTTGGAATTTCATCGATTTTCATTATGACATTCCATCTGAGCCCCGTGCGCTGAATATCGGTTAAGATAGAGTTTTGTGAATTGTCAAGATCCTTACTTATGTTAGATTCATTATGATATACCTAAACAGCATTAGGTATATTAATACATCGAATACATTAGTAATATAGCCAATAGGTTATGGATTAGCCGAGTTACCGGAAAATTAACTTACAATCACTTCAGCTGCATTCAACTTTAAGAAAATTATCTACACCCTTTCTCCGGCAAATAAAACAAATATGATAAAATAATTAGAATAATATATGATTAAAAAAATGGTTTAGTGTGAAATATTACATTGTTAGGTACTTACTTGTTAGAACTATACAGTTCTTAATAATTAATGTCGTGTATTTTTGAAATCAAGGGCTTGACGTAAGATTTAATGAAAGATTTTCGTCTTTTAAAACTAGTGAACTGACCTGTGGTTTGGTGATGATTTCTATGACCAGCGGTCGCCTAGTGGTCAAAATTCGACCATAAATGATTTAAAATTTAAGTTTGGTCGTTATTAAGGTTTTATTGTCTTTACTTTACCCTTATAATCACATTTCATTTGGATTTCGCCAAGGCTGTTCAGGTTAATTTACCTATCTTTTTCAAATTAATTATGATTTACTTAACTATACTCTTTCATTGACGATATTCGTAAGCTTGCTACTTTGTTTCCTTTTTTTCTTTATGACATATAAATAGGGTATATGTAACCATAGTTACGAAGAATTGTACGACGGCGACGTCAAATGAACAATGCCGAAATACTATTACACGTATTAATATATAGATTTAATGTATTTCTAACGCATATTTTATAAAAATATTAGGATTCGCCTCTCCTTTTCCTTATAAACTTTAACTGTGTCAAATTTGATACTCCTCCGTCCGCACAATTTTCGTATAAAAAGGGGAACAACGTTTTTGCTTCACGTATTAATATATAGATATATATGTAGGTATATTATAACTCGTTTGAGGAAAACTCAACGCCTACGTAATAAGACTTAAGTAATGCCTGTCACAAATATTGCTATTCATATTCTAGCAGGCGCTGCTATTTCATAATTAAATTCCGACACAGTCTCAGATTTACAGAGTAAGCATAATTATTACGGATTGATCTTAAGTTCTATTTTAAGACGCATTTATTAAATTGACCTGTATATTATATATGTAAACAATAATATAAATAAGTTATATAACTTTAATTAGATAGGTATTTAGTTATATTTATATATACTATGAATGGAATTAATGGAATCGTTCATAAAGTATGTATATCTAGTACCAGCTGACCCGACAGTCGTTACAATGTTATCAATCTATACAAAAATACGGTTGTCTATTGTTTACCCGAAGATTGTATACCATAACCATCATAGTCCCGAATTTCATTTGCCCGAATGTTTTGTTTGCCCTAAAAGACATATGACATACTTTTAATTGCCCGAAACTTAGATACCATAAGATACGAGTGCCATACGTATTGTTTTTCATATTTTTAATTGCCATAATAATTATTAGACATAATACTTAAACGCCATAAGGATTATTAGACATAATATTTAAATGCCAAACCTAACCAAACTACTTCTGGGTGGTTTATAAAAAAATAACCACGAAGGGGATGGCGGGGTCTATTCGCTCGCTCAAACGACCCCGCCATCCCCTTCTAACCTAACCTATCCGAGTCGGGGTGCCCTAAAGTCCCGATTGCATCCAGTTTCGCCTGATATAACAACCGTTACACACCCAATGTCGATGGCAAATGATGTTATGGCATGTGATAATTAGGGCATGTGATAATTAGGGCATGTGATAATTAGGGCATGTGATAATTAGGGCATGTGATAATTAGGGCTTACAATGATTATGACAAATGATGTTATGGTAAGTGACTTTATGGGAAACAAAGCTTCTAGCACGTGCTAGAAGCTTTGTTTTGTTTTGTTTGTTGCATTAGTCACGTGACTAATATAGCAAATAAGAGTAGGGCAAATGAATATTACGTCATTCAATATTATGGCTGTTGACTATTATGGCAAATGATATTAGGGCAAATTATATTTCCATATAAAAATACCATTTAAATTTTCGTAATTTCCGGCTGCTATATCAGAAACTTTTGTTCATACAAACCTTGTCCACATAATTACAAACACAATAAAAAACAGCCAAATCGGTCGAGCCGTTCTTAAGTGATGCTGTATCATACCTACATGTGGCAATTTATTTTTATTTATATAGATATAGACTACTAGATATTGTTGATTGAAAGACTACTACATAATCTGGATTGTTACACATGTTTAAAGAACCTGAATAATAGATACAATAATAGAAACGTACCTTTTGAAATAAAGAATTATTATAAACTCATCATTGTCTATAGTCAATGAAACTAAAATTGGTACACACAGCGACACATCAACCTAGACTGTTTGGACTTTGAACTATTAGAAGTTGAACGCTGCGGATCGTGCGAGAGAGTGCGTTATATTTTTGTTACGCTCTATCCTTACCATTACGTCGACACCACTATGCACTGTCCCTTTCCGACAATTCTGTATTTTGTATGTAGCGTAGTTATGCGTATGTATTGTGTCTAACTTGATGTATAGCCATGTGTACCTGTATCTTAGTATCTTTAACCTATCAATTGTTAGAAAGCCAGATATAATTGAAAATCTATTGTATCTGGCCGCCGCTGTGCCGCTGCCACTCAATAAGTTAAATATGACTCAAATTAACGTTGAGAAAGGCGCAGTTACTGAGAACATCAAGTCTTAGTGCTGCTATTGAGTATTTTCTGTCATAGGCATACGTAGCTGGGTTAGACTGGAAAGCAGAAGACAGGATGTTGTGGCGAAGAATGGGAGAGGCCTATGTCCATCAGGAGACTTGAATGGACTGATTGATTGATTAAAAATTGTGTGTTTATTGTTTTCAGTTCCTGAAATGTCAGAGCAACAGGAGCAGGCGCGTTGCTCGTCAAGCGAGAGCGACAATTTCGAGAAGATAGACTCTGAGGAGGCTGGACGTAATGAAAGTGTGAGTATGAAGAAAATTCCCGCACTAGAAATAAATCCTGCGTCGCGGGGACTTTAAAAACATTCAAACAACGGACACAAAGAACACCGAGATTCGGAACAACCATTTGTGCATCACACAAAGTTTTGTCCCGTGTGGGATTCGAACCCACAACACTTGGCGCAGTGGCATTGGCGAGTTGACCACTTAAACCGATACCATGACCCAGGTATTAAATTCATATTATGTCAGAGGTTTTCAATGTAAGCATTGTACCTACTTTTGAACAAAGGCAGCTGACAGCTAGGTTGCTTTTCCACTAGTGATGTGTCACACTGCTAAGCTACGGATGTGTGACAAACCCACACCCACCAGTAGCATCAATTGTATTTTATAGCTTAGCCCTAGTGGAAGGATGCCCAAGTAAGCTATATATCTATACAAATAAATAAAATTGAAGTGTCTGTTTTTTTGTTGAAACTGTTGTTTTGCTTTTTGTTATTTTGTTTTTGATTGAGTTATGTATATGTTACTGCCTACATGCACCGAAATCATGCAGGCTCTGCGTTGTGGATATATTGCAACATTGCTGACGCAGGACCTTATTTGTTCATAAACTTATTGGTTGTGTTTACTGTTACCTTGTGAGCGTGTAGCAAATAAAATTATTTCTCTTTCCTCTTTTCTTTCTTTCTTTCTTTCTAATGTCAAAATAACAGCTTTTTATCTAATGCATATGAAAGTATATAAGGTGCCTATACCAAAGCATCTATTTTTTAAATTTTTGTCTGTATGTTGGTTCCGGCTAATCTCTAAAACGGCTGAACCGATTTTGACGGGACCTTCATTAGCAGATAGCAATAGCTGATGTTATAAGGAGTAACATAGGCTACTTTGATTTTAGAAAAAAAATAGGGATCTGCGGAGAAATCTTAAAACCAATGAAATAGTCAACAATATCAGATTCATCTTTACATCTATATAAATAAATGAATTGAAGTTTCTGTTTGTAATGTCAAAATAACAGTTTTTTTACCTAATGCATATAAATATATAAGAGGCACTGATATTAAAAAAAAAATAAAAAAAAGTTTTCGGTCTGTCTGTCCGTTTGTTCCGACGAATCTCTGAAATGGCGGCACCGATTTTGACGGGACTGACTAGACTAGTTGATGTTATAAAGAGTAACTTAAGACACTTTTATTGTAGTAAAAACAGGGTTTTGCGAAAAAATTTAATCCGATGATATAGTGAAAAATATACGATCCAAATAGCAGGGAAGTATATATGTTACGGCTAATAGCCGAAGTACGGCTACACCTAGTTTTAGCCGGCTAAACTTAAAAGTAACCTAACATAACCTAACCGCATGTGGCCGGCTGCACCTAGTTGTAGCTGGCTAATCTTAAGTTTATGTTCACACCCACCTTTAGCCGTAACATAAATAATAATAATCATATTTATACATCCAATAGAAACACTTATATAATAATATAAATAACAGCGACTCACACAAGTAGAAGAATGAGATAAATTTTAGCATAGGTATTTCTTTACGAGGAATACAGAATTAATAAGTTTTCGTAACTACGCTTCGGCACGAAGGGGCCGGCTCGACTGGAGTGATACCACGACCTCACAGAAAACCGGCGAGAAATAGCGCTTGCGTTGTGTTTCGTCGAGTGAGTGAGGGTACCGGAGGCCTAACCCTCTCTCCCTCCTGGTGGGAGGGGACAAATTTAAAAGGCTGGCAACGCGCTTGTGACTACTCTGGCGTTGCGGGTCTCCATGGGCGGCGGTAATCGCTTACCACCAGGCGATCCGTCTGCATGTTTGCCTACTATACAATTTAAAAAAATCTCTGCTAACTGAAATGCTAAATTCCACGCGGACGAAGTCACGAGTAACAGCTAGTTTTAACATATTTCTCGAAGCGATGGATGTGCGGGTGGCCTGACTATAGGAAGGTCTCAGTAGAGCTGAGTCTAAGTAGACTAGACTGGTCTCAATAATATGTAGTCATAAAGACTACTAGAATAACTACATATACACAGCGACACATCAACCTAGACTGTTTGGACTTAGAACTATTAGAAGATGAACGCTGCGAATCGTGCGAGAGAGTGCGTTATATTTTTGTTACGCTCTATCCTTACCATTACATCGACACCACTATGCACTGTCCCTTGCCGACAATTCTCTATTTTGTATGTAGCGTTGTTATGCGTATATAGGGTGTCTAATTTGATGTGTAGCCGTGTGTACATGTTATAAGCACATTAACTTGTGCTAATAACTTAAGCTAACGTTAAAGCTCTTAGCTTTCGTAATTATAGACATACGGATTTGTAACTTAGCTTGAACTTCGCTCACTTCTTACCTAGTTTACCTTTCTCCGGTGGAAAGGCAGCTAAACAGACTGGCCCCGAAATCATGGCCCTGCTTGAAGCGACTAAAAAGGCTGCCTTATCGCCACTAGAGATGTACACGGTAGATACATTAAACACTACTGCAAAGCAGGCTGTATGGTTATTTTCCTGCTTCTAGCAAGAAAGATAAACATACCTTTCTATACCTCTACATCCAACTTATTTTCTTCTATTTCCTATTGTAGGATGGCAACGCCAATTTCACTGTCGGCGAGGATAACGAACAGGAGCTGGCAGATGACGGTCCGTCTCACGAGGGAAGAGACTCCTTCCCCAATGCCCCTCCTCCGAACATCAGACAAGTGCTGACAGTGGCGCAGAAGCTCTCTCTAGCGGAGAGGCGCAGTAAACTTAAGTGAGTACTTTACTTGTAAGCGATAAATGGCGTTATTTGAAATTTTTTTACAGAGAAATCTCGAGGTGTGTGGAGCGGCAAACACCTGTATATATTTTTACGATTTTGTACCTATAAAAATGGTACGGCCACTGGTAATTCTAAGCATCGCCGCGCGGTCTTGTGTAAAAGCTTCATAATCTGACTGATCAAATAAAAAGAACATGCGGTGCAGTCTCTGAGGACTGCAGATAGAAGTGAAAACTAAGTAACTTGTAAATTGTATCGTCGAGCTATTACATTATTATTTTTGAATTTTGAATGCGTTCGGTGACGATGACGCGAGTTCCATGATTATTTTTGAGTTTTATTTTTTTTTAAACTTTTAGGAATGTTTTCATTGAGATACAAATATTTTAAAGTATTTAGGTTATGTTGTTCTCGTCAAAATAGATATACATACACGCTTTTGCATCTTGGAGTGAGTACCTCACATACCTAGTGCAAATTGGCGTGTGTAATATATAATGTATGTCGTAATCGCATTATTGTTTTGTACGGAACCCTTCCGGTGTACATAATATGTGTACGATGTATGTCCGACCAGCACCTGGCCGGTTTTATTTAAATTATGCGTTACGACCTACAATATTATTCGGTTGAAATACTTCTTAGGCTGTGCTCGACAGCACAAACAATTGTGTTTCAATTATACCTAGCATTCCAGCAATTGACAGCTCAACATAATATTAATTTATTTAATACCAATAATAATAATACCTGTTGCGCGGCTCCGCGCAACAGGTATTATTATTATTATTGGCGCGTGGTACCTACATCAATAAAAAGTAGCCTATATCCTTCCCCAGGTTTTCAAATATATCTATACCAAATTTCATTTTATGGGTTGAGTGGTTTAGCCGTGAAAAGGTAAAAGACAGACAGACTGATAGACAGACAAAGTTACTTTCGAATTTATAATATTAGTAAGGAAGTAAGGATTAGTAAGGATAATATGTTTTTGAAACTCTTTGAAACGAAAAACCTAAGTACCTCTTTTGGCTAAATTTTGACACACGTGGTATTTTACAAACATTAATACGACAGATACAAAAACATTTAATTTCAAAACAAAAAGAATAATGTGACGCATAACTTTTTGTCATGTTTGAGAATCGAACCCTCATCACTCGGCGCATAGACAGCAATAACTAAACCACCTATACCACTCACACATACATACGTGCATTCGGTCAAAGTGAACAATAAACGATTCTTTTGCAATTGCACCTTCATAATGACGAAAATACAGTTTCTCAATCTGAAGCTAAACTAGCGGTCTGACTTACTTAGGTAATACATAATACATAATGTAAAGGTGTACTCATATGTACTAACAATAAATGCCAGAACCGTACTACGATGTTTTAGCAAAACTATGAATTCTACTGTATCTATATTAATACTAGCTGTCCCGACATACATTGCCATGTACACACGAAAAAACAAACACAAATCTAAACCATCCTCGAATCCACATGAACACACACAATTTTTTTTTATCAATATCGGTCCAGCCGTTTGAGAGGAGTACAGTGATATACACACGTACAGTAGAATTATATATGTATATAAAGATTATAAAGCTGAAGAGTTTGTTTGTTCGGTTGAACGCACTCTCAGGAACTACTGGTTTGAATTGAAAAATTATTTTAGTGTTAGATAGCCCATTTTTCGAGGAAGGCTATAAGCTATATAACATCACGCTACGACCAATAGGAGCGGCGCAATAATGAAAAAGGTTGCAAAAGCGGTCAAATATCCCGTGTGTATATAAATACAATAAAATAATATTCTGTTACGTTTACTTGTGGTATAATACACAGTCAATAAACAGTCGGTCTCGATGGCGTAGTGGTTAGTGTAACCGACTGCCACGCCCGAGGTCGCGGGTTCGATTCCCGCACAAGTCAAACATTTGTGTGCATGAACATGGATGTTTGTCTTGGTCTGGGTGTTTCTATGTATAATATGTATGTATTTACAAAAAAAAATGAAAAAGTATATATGTATCTTTATCCATTGTCTAGTACCCATAGTACAAGCTCTGCTTAGTTTGGGCTAGATGGTGTTGTGTGTATGTGGTAGAATATTATTATTATATTAAAAAAATAGATTATTGTAAAACGTGTATATTATAATGTATGGCTTTTGCCTGCGAGCTGCGTAACAAAATGAAACATGCACCAGATTTAAAGATAGACCTTCAGAAATACAACTCTAAAGCCGCATGAAATTTTGTGTAGTAGTTATAGTATACACCATCCGCATACAAATATGCAGGCAAACAGACAAAAATCGGGCAATAAAAATAAATGATTTGATTTAGTAAGGTCCGTTGAAATTAAACTACTATATACGGATGTTATCGCGTTGTTTAATAATATTCGCGTAAACAGAAGACAATATTAGTAAGGTCCTTTAGAACGGATTTTAGGTGACAGCAGCGAATTTAAACGGATGTTCGCCATCTGCTCAGGAGATATTATAGGCTTTATATTCCCTAACTCTCATAATCCGATAGGACGGCAATCCCACACGATCGGAGAGAGATCGAGTGCAGGACCAATGGCTTTACCTGATCTTCGTGGTACGGGGCTTGTAACACTGCCAACTTCATAAATACGAGCTGCTTACTAAGAATTTCTTATCAGAAAAGCCCAATCACTTGTCTTTGGCTTGACCCTGTATTTAAACCCGAGACCTCGTCGACATCGTCGACTGCATCTTCACTTAATATTTAACTGCCTCTGTGGCGCAGCGGTAGTGAATGCGACTGCTGTGCATGAGGTCTCGGGTTCGAATCCCGGGTCGGGCCAACAAAAAGTTATTGGGTTTTTCTGTAAAGAAATCTCAATAGCAGCCCGGAATTAGGAAGTTGGCGGTGTTAGACACCCCCGTGCATCGGAAAGCACGTAAAGCCGTTGGTCCTGCGCCCGATCTCTCTCCGGTCGTGTCGGATTGCCGTCCCATCGGATCATGAGAGTTAGGGAACAGAGAGTGCACTTCTGTTTGCGCACACACTTGTGCACTATAATATCTCCTGCGCAGATGGCCAGTCTCTGTTAAGACTGGCCGCCGTGGCCGAAATTCGGTCTGGACGACATTATTCATTAAGATCAGACGAGATCGCGGTCAAACGTAAGATAATAGTCTTACTTAGATTATAAAAAAAAAAGAAAAATGAAAAAGATCATGCTCAGCATTCGCATACACTGCCGCTGTGTCACCGAGCCAGTCGCATGTATTTGACGTTTAATATGTAGGTAAGCAAAGCATGCATACTCGTAGCCATATAAGCTTGACGGTGGCAAGATTGGGTAACTTTGCGCATCGACCTATCTACGCGACTTACTTTCAGAAGTCATTACAATAATATGGATATTATATAACGGAGCGTGTTTTGTAATCTCACTATCAAACTCACTGTGCAATTCTGTTTGTCTACTAATATTATAAAGCTAAAGAGTTTGTTTGTTTATTTGGTTGAACACGATTATCTCAGGAACTACTGGTTCGAATTGAAAAATTGTTTTAGTGTTGGTTACTCCATTTATTGAGGAAGGCTTTAGATTAATAAGATCATGCTACGACCAATAGGAGCGGAGCATGAATGAAAAATGTTGCAAAAAAGACTATATAACATCACGCTACGACCAATAGGAGCGGAGCATCAATGAAAGATGTTGCAAAAAAGACTATATAACATCACGCTACGAGCAATAGGAGCGGAGCATCAATGAAAGATGTTGCAAAAAAGACTATATAACATCACGCTACGACCAATAGGAGCGGAGCATCAATGAAAGATGTTGCAAAAAAAGTTGCGCAGATTAAATCTAGTCTTACTATCAAACTCATATTCGAATCGGCTGATAAAATTTGACTTTTATCTACAATAGATAACCATGGCAATTTTTTTATTACGTTTATACATTGAAGAAAAACATCATTAGTAAACCTGTATATCTATCTATCGTTCCATAATGTTATCGGAGATTTGTAAAGTCGGCCAACCCGTATTAGGTAGCGTAGTGACCATGGCCTAACTCTTTTCACACTGAGAAGACCGTGTCCAGCAAGCAGCGGGTGTAGGCCTCCTGCAAGGTGGATCCACGACCTGGTAAGTGTCGCGGGAAGCGGTTGAATGCGGGTGGCCCAAAACCGGTCTGCGTGGAAGACCTTGTGGAAGGCCTATGTCCGACAGTGGACGTCTTGCGGCTAAGATTATGATAATGATAAAAATAAGTTTGAATTTCACTACAATTTCACTCGATGTAAAGCACCAATGTGTAAGGATACATGAAGCACGCTTATCTAGAGTGTACTTATTTATACAAAACTTAATCGTCAGGAAACCTACACACAGACAGATAGCCCTAATCCTTAGATATATTAATATCAATAGGTATTAAAGTCTTGATGGAACAGGCTGTGTAATTCTGCTAAATCTTACTACTAAACTCACATCCGTGTCGGCTGTTATAATTTCAGTGTTTCCACCAAGAATGGCAATAAATTACCATGGTTAAAGGCGAAGTGACATTCGAGTTCGAAATGAGATTTTTAGCAATATAGCACGACTGTTTGCCTGCTAGAAACTTAGTCAACATTTCGGTAACGGCTAACCAGACTGTTTGTTTCCTTAGTTGCATAAAAATATTGCACGTCATTCATCGCAAAACTTTCTTGTTTTAATTATAATACGGCAAACGGTTTCGCTTTCGCAGACGCGTCGGTCGGGCCAATGTAACATGCGCCTTAGTCACCGAGTTAGCAATAGTTCTGAATAGCAGCGTTTAGAAACGCACGTACACCTCTTTTAAAAAAGTCTTGTTCGCTCGCGCTTGTCTTGTTATTAATTAAACAAATAATAATTATCATAATTATAAATAATAGTGATGTCACGTGATACTTATTATTCTGTGTTCGGGTGTATGAATAATTTGTCGAAAATCAGTGATTTTAATGTGTTAAGGAATTTTCCAATGTGCATAAGGAGTGTGGAAAGGTAAACTTAAATTAAGTGGTTAAGGGTTAAAGTTAGATCATTTTGTAGTATAACGTATAAGATACTACTGAATCGGGCATAATTCCAATGTAGCGGGTATTACACTAACATTGTTAGTTCTATGGCGTAAGTTTGCGCTTATGTTAGCATGCGAATGTGTGGTCCCAGGTTCGATATCCGTAGGGAAAAGTGTAGTAAAAATATTGAGTTTAGACATATGTCTACGTCAATATACGTATTTACGATTCTTTTGGACAAAATTCTATGAAACGTAGCTCATGTTTTAAGTTGACCCCAAATTACTGAACTGTGGAAAACGCATTAGAATCTATTTAGTTAAAGCCGGAACAAGCAGACAGATATACAATAAAAAGTTTCTGAGAATACTTAATGCATTTTACAGTTATCAAAATTATCTTCAATTTGGAATCCATGTAGCCTGTAGTGTGTGACAGTTATAGCATAGTAAGCCGACCAGCTTCGGCGATATTTGCGTACAGTTAATATCGCTCGCTTTATAGTACAGGTAAACATCGTGAGGAAACCTGCATGTCTGAGAGTTCTCCATAATGTTCTTGATGATGTGTGTGCTCTGCCAAGCCGCACCGGGCTAACGTGGTGAACTAAAGCCTTACCTTACTCTTTTCAGACTGGTGGTTAATAAACTGGTCTGATATAATTATTTTTTGTTATCTCCGATGTAAAGACAGGATCTCATAGAGTTTAATAGTATAGTTAGTACATGAAAGATTTATCTAAAGAGGAATCGAAAATATCTACGCTTTAGTTAGTTAGTTGGACGTGTGTTATCCGCACTTAGCCCTACAATTGGGCCATTGTGCGTAAGTAGCCGACGCGAAGTATTGTTCGGTTACTCATACCACCTCAGCTCCGTCCAGAATGATAATAGGGGACCGATGTCGCGCAGTACCTCTTTCATCGTTTCTGGACTGTTTAGGAGTTTCGCCCGTTGGTTGCTCACGCTTTTGCAATGTAGGAGCACGTGAGCCGATGTCTCCTCGGTTTCCATGCAGCCTCTACATAAAGGACTGTCAGTGATACCGATGTTGAACAGGTGTTTGTTAAGTGAGCAGTGGCCCGTTATTATACCCACTAGGTGGCGTAGGTTTTTCCTTGTGGAACGTAGCAGTCTGCGTGACAGATGCCTGTCCAAGGATGGAAGGGCTTCCTTCGTCTGTCTACATTCTTTTGTTTCTGTCCACTGTTTTTCGTGTAGTTTCGTGGTTCTATCGCATAACCATGTTTTGAGTTGGCAGAAGGGTATCGGGACAATCGGTTCGGGTCCTACCATTTTGATGTTCGATCCTCTCTTTGCCAGTTGGTCTGCAGCATCATTGCCATAAGAGTTGCTGTGACCACGTATCCACTGCAACGTTACCCGATTTTTTGTTGCAATACTTTGCAGCTCACGGTGACACTCCAGGATGAGTCCACTGTTGAAGCAGTTGCTCTTAAGAGCTTGTAGTACTGCAGCGCTATCCGAGATAATGCGTATTGACTTATCGCTTATACCTCTTGATGTAACCGCTGTTGCGGCCCGGGTAATCCCAACACATTCTGCCTGGAAGATAGTGTTGAGGTTTCCCAGGGTCGTTGAGTAATTGATATTTAGGTCGTGGGAGAAGACTCCGACTCCTGTTCCTGATTTTGTTTTGGATCCATCCGTGTATATTCTCATTTCATGTGTGCCAGAGCTATCTTTAGGTTCTTCATGAAGTTGGATGTGGTATTTTTTGTCAAAGACAAAGGTTTTTGGGATGATATCACATGTCGCCTCTATCATTGGAATTTCGTGGTATACTAACTCCTTTAGGCGCGCATGAGTTATTCTATTGTCCCGTTTCCAGAGCCCTACCTTTTCAAGCCGTATGGCAGCTGTGACAGCTTCCTGCTGTATGATGAGGTGTAGGGGTCTGAGATTTAGTATGGCCTCCAGCGCTGCTGTAGGCGTTGTTCTCATACAGCCTGTCGTTGCCAGGCAGGCGAGTCGTTGTAGGCTTTGTAGTTTGTGTATGACTGTGCTTAGAAGAGTGCGGGGCCACCAAACTATGGCGCCATATATTATCATGGGGCGTATTATGGTCGTGTAGAGCCATAAGGTTGTAGATGGTTTGAGACCCCATTTTCTACCTATTAATCTTCTGCATTGCCAGAATGTTGTGCATGCTTTGGTTATTTTTGTGTTTAGGTGCTTACTCCAGTTCAGCTTATGGTCGAGTACTACGCCCAAATACTTGACGTCTTGTGCTAGGGTAAGCTCCGTTCCAAATAATTTTGGCATATTACTTAACTGAATTTTCCTTTTATGAGTAAAAAGAACCAGTTCTGTCTTAGTTGGGTTCACCGTCAGTTCATGATGGTTACACCATTGTTCCATGATTTTGAGGGCTGATCGCATGCGATTACAGATTATGTTTTCTGAGTCGCCTTTGATCAGAATGGTTATGTCGTCCGCATAGCCAACGGTGAAGTAGCATTTGTTGTTAAGGCGTTCCAACAGATCATTCACCACGATGTTCCACAGTAACGGAGAGAGTACTCCTCCTTGGGGGCAGCCCTTCGCCACTATGCCTCTCGTCGTAGAGTTCACCGTGAATTGTATCGCCCGCATCTTTAGAAGTTGATCGATCCAGCCACTAGTGGTTCTATCAACGCCAAACGTGCTAAGTGACTGGCTGATGCTGTTGAATTTTGTCTTGTCAAAAGCTCCTTCTATGTCAATGAAGGCTCCTAGTGTCATTAGTTTGTCTGATAGTGCTGTTTCTATTGTTCCTACAACAGAATGCAGCGCTGATTCCGTTGATCTGCCTTTCCTGTAGGCATGTTGCTGGCGGTGCAATGGCTTAGATGTTAGAGCACCTTCCCTTAGATACCGATCAACGAGTCTCTCTAGAGTCTTCAGCATGAACGAGGTTAGGCTGATCGGTCTGTATGATTTCGCCTGTGTGTAGTCTGATTTACCCGGTTTGGGTAGGAAGATTACCTTGACTTCTCTCCACTGGCGAGGTATATAGTTATGCGCTATCGATGCTCTGTATATGTTAAGCAGGTGTGGCACAACTGTTGTTTGTCCCCATTTCAAAAGAGCTGGGAATATCTCGTCCAGGCCCGCAGATTTAAAGGGCTGGAAGGTATCTATCGCCCATGATATTCGGTCGACAGTGACCATAGATTTGGCCACTGTCCAGTCAATCTGGGTTGGTTGATTGTAAGACGTGTCTTCCCAGCTTGGGTTTTCTGTCACTTCGCACCCAGGGAAGTGTGTTTCGAGTAGTACCTGACTTATTTCACTGTCTGAAATCGCATAGGTACCATCCTGTTTTCTAATGGCGCCTAGGGTTCTGTTGTTGTCTTGCGATAGGACTTTCTTTACCCTGGCTGCTTCATTAGTTGTGTCGATGTTGCTACAGAAACGTCGCCAAGATTCAACTCTGCGGTATCTTATGCGTTTCTTGTAGTGGTATTGAGCTTGTTTGTATCGCTCCCAATCTTCATCAGTCCTGGTGTTTTTAGCTCGGTTGAACAGTTTCCTCAGATTGAGTCTAAGTTTCTCCAGCTCCGGTCCCCACCATTGGGATTTACCTGCCGCTGGTGGTTGTGTAGGTGGACAGGCTTGTTGGTAATTCTGTTGGATGCATTTGGTAAGTATGTTAGTGTTGTGGTCTATGTTGTCAGTGCTGGTAGTCATGTCTTTAAAACAGATTTTATCTACCTCGTGTTTGAGAAGGGTCCTGTACCTTGCTACGTTCGTCTTGCTGGGCTTGCGTTTCGGCAGTTGATTCTTCTCTGGCACTCGTATAGTATAGCAGATACGCCTGTGATCTGCAAAGGAGGGTTCGGCTGAAACGTGCCAATTTGACACTAGTTCTGCCGCACCGTCCGTTGCAAGGGTGATATCCACTATGGTTTGATATCTAGAACTGACAAAAGTGGGCTCGCAGCCATTGTTCATTATAGATAGGTTAGTTGAGAATATATATTCTGTTAAGGACTCACCTCTTTTGTTCGGTGTGTGGCTTCCCCACAGTGGATGGTGAGCGTTTGCGTCGGCTGAGATGATTATGTGCCAACCGTGGTCTTCACAGTGTTGTACCAGTTCAGCTAACTCCTTAGATGGGATTTTCTCATCGCCGGGCATGTAGACTGAAGCTAGTACTAACGTTTGGTTGTTTGGCCCTGTTTGGAGTCCTACCGCGGTAAGGTCTCTAGAACAGAAGTTTGTTAATAGCAGAGCTGATATTGATCTAGGGATATAGATGCAAGTTCTTGGCTTATGAACCAAAGTATTATGCATCAACTTACCCCCGATGCTTTTCAGACCGCATATGTTGTCGCCTCTAACCCACGGCTCCTGGATCAGGGCTATGGTCCTTTGGTCAACCTCCAGCAGTCTGCGTAAGGTAGCCGTCGCAATTTGTTTGTGCTGGAGGTTGGTTTGTACCACACTAATCTGACGAGGAGCCGAGAACATCGCTGTCCACGAACTCCCCATCTGAAGACGTGTGGTGGTCGCTGGTTTCCATGGTAGGTATGGGAGTAGTATCGTCTACCATGGATACCTGTTGAGGGCAGGCTGTGCCTGATGTGCTTGGGCCAGTAGGTGGCAGTGCCCGTTTTGGTGCCTCCTCTTTGCCGGTATTGGGCACCTCTCGAGTCCCTGTAGTCACCGAGTCGTCTCCGCCACCGGCAGTGTGAAACTTAACGTAGACACTGCCGGATACGAAGGAGACCCGACGACCTCTCTCCAAAATCTTGGCCACTTCTGATTTTGGGATGCCCAGGGTCAAGAAGATGCCCTTCTCTTGCATAGCCGCACCGTACAGCTGCCAGGTTTTGACGCTGTACCATGGGTTCTGCGCAATTAGGAGGCGATGGGTCCTCGTCAGGTCCAAACCGATTGACTTCGGCAGCCATAACGAAGCGCGAATTCGCTTCACTATGTCTGACTGCCGAATGACGGTCAGTTTGGTCCCTGGTATGGGGGACTGCAGCGTGGCTACAGTGTTTTTGAGCCAGGTCAGAGTACTGTCGTTCTCGCACCACATCTTCAGTACTCCCTCTGTGGACAGAGGTTTCCCTCGGAATGCTGGTGCAAGTGCTGGCTCGTTGTCTGGCAGTGGAGCAAGCGCTGCCTCAATAATCTTCTCCTCTAAGGAGAGTTCGAGCTGCTGTTCCACCGTCAGGTCCGTAGGAGGCATGGCAGTGACAGCTATCAGCAGGTGCGATTGAGTCGCATCTGCATAGCTTGTCGTTGCCCTCCTTGGCGTCTGGTCCAGCTTCGCGCGCTTCGGCCCATCTCTCGGCGACAGCGTATCATTTGGGCGCTCTCTCTTTGCCTTTTCAGGCAGAGTGGGCGCACCCACTGTCTCCGGACGTGACGGGCGGTTCGCGTCGATGCGTGGTCCGCGTTTCCGAGGCCCGCGTTTACGACGCGGTCCTGTTTTAGTGGCGGTTGAGTGAGTCAGCTCTGCCTCGTCACCGGCCATGACCGGATCTTCACGATGGGCTGCCCCCGACGTCGTTCCAATCTTTGCGTCGCGTTTTCCAGTCAGAGGTGCGGTATCCGTCATCATAGGGTCGCTGCTCTCTGACTGAATGGTTCCCGCGTGCCTGTTTTGGCAACCGCGTTCCCCTTGCGTGTCGCATTCGGTTGGAGGTTCCGTCCGAGTCAAGCTCATAGCGTCACCGGTCCTAGTCGGGTCGACTGACTGAGCGATCCCCTCGGTTGCGTTGGTCCTACTCGTTAGGTGCGCATCCAGCGGTGCGGGCGCCGACGTAGTCGGTTCGCTTCCTTCTGGTTGCGCAGCAGGGGCTTTCGCACGCCGATTGCGTCGGTTGCGCCGGCTGCGGTTACCACCTTGTTTATTTACTCCTGTGCTTGCGTGTTTCGCGGAGTCGACGTTCGCATTTCTGCGTACGTCGCCTCGACGCGGTGCAATGCTCCAGGAGGCGTTTGAAATTATTTCTGCGCTGGGCATGGCGTTGGCCAGCTCGCGCAGATGTATTGGCGTCTGTGATCCATTGCTCCCCCCAGAATACGTGGAGCAGCCTGATCCCTTAGGGTCAGGGAGGGATTCTCCAGCGTCGCGGACACTGGTACCCTCCTGGGGTAGTTTCTTTGTGTGGGTCACTTTTTCCATATTAATTTTTATGGGATCTAAAATCCTGCTGTGTGGTATGTGTGTGTAAGTGTGTGTGTTTTTGTATGAGTGTGTGTTGTGTGTCTATGTGTGTGCGTGTGTGGGTGTGTGTGGGTGTGTGTGTGTGTGTATGTGTGTGTATGTGTGTGTTTGTGTGTGTGTGAGTGTGTGTGTGTGTGTGTGTGTATGTGTGCGTGTGTGGGTGTGTGTGTGTGTGTATGTGTGTGTATATGTGTGTGTGTGTGTGTGTGTGTGTCACGGCTGGAGGTTTTGGTTTCGTCTGTTTCTTATGGAACCAGACCAATAACAGGCGGCAACCTCGGGAAGGATAGTCCACCAGCCTTGTCTTAGGGATCTACACGACTTGCGCTCTCCCCTAAAACCATTTGCCAGACTCCGCACCTGATTACGGTGCAGAGAATGGAAGTATGCCTAAGTCACTTAATTAAATTAAACATAAAGTTGGACCTACTTCCGCCTAATATCTACGCTTATTACGATGGCTACGCTTCGCTGTATTTCCCTTTTCCGTGGGACTTCGTGATAAAAATTATGTAAAGACACATTTATATAAATAAAAAAGGCAACGTTTTAGAAACTTTAAGTCATTAAAATTAAACTAGTTTATACCGATTTTGACGCGTTGTTCACTTTAAAACAGCCATGTCTCCCCGTAAACATGGCTGCTGAAAAGCAGCCGAACTGTTGAGAAAAGTGTTAAATTAAATATAAATAGTTTCAATAATTTAAATAGCTTAAATACTTAGTAGTATACTTTTGTTTTAGTTTTTTAACTGCCTCCGTGGCGCAGCGGTATTGAATGCGACTGCTGTGCATGAGGTCTCGGATACACCTGAGTCCTGAAACCTGAGTCTCCCCGTGACCATGGCTGCTGAAAAGCAACCAAAACGTAGTGAAAGTGTAAAATTAAATTAAATCTAAATAGTTTTAATAATAATTTAATTAGCTTAAAATTAGTAAAGTTTAATAGTAGTAGTAGTGTAACAATTTTCAAAATTATGTAATAAAGTGTCAAATGAACAACGCGATAAAATCCGTATATAGTAGTTTAATTTCAATGAATAATATTCGCGTAAACAGAAGACTATAATTATTATTTGCATCAAATATGGTGTATGGGTAATTCTACGATAAGAGGTTTCACGTCCATAGAGGATACGGCCAATGAGAAAAGTTGGAGTTTTTTCATTAATCACTTATATTACGGTTTATGTCCTGTTTATGTACCTTTTCACGGAAGGGCAAGTCACTTTATACATATTTTGTTACTTTTTAGAAGGCCAGGGTAAATACATCAGACAGGGCAGAGACATCAAGGTCAGGGTAGATACTTATTTGACCAGGGGAGATACTTTGACGCAATAAAATAGTTAATAAAATTAATAAAATCCACTTTTATTGAACATTGTGCTTAACTTATAATCAGACTATCATATTACAGCCATTACTTGTAGCTAATAAACAAAAGAGTCATTAATTTCATTTACAAAAATATATGTAAATTAACATGCTATCGTACCTTCAACAAATAATAAAATATACTTTTAAGTGATAATCAGACTTGTGATAATCAGGATAATTTACATATTAGCTATACTTATGCTATATGTTTTATTAAATGAACATGTTTTACTCAAACCATGAAATATCAATAAATAACAAATTAAAGGCATTCTCTCGCCTACATAATAGAAAATCAAATGCTTAAGCTTTCTGAAACACATTAACCGACTTTTTGACAGAGTAGAACATCCTCCGTCCTTTCAAAATAAGATTTAGCGTAGGGAGTGTCTGGAAAATCTTATCTCTGAAATGAATGAAATATCTTGTTAATCAACTATAAATAATTTAAGATCCCCTTTTTTACAGAAAACTACACGTATCTCATCATCTTTTTCAAACCCGTAGGTACACATAGCCACATAACGGTACTATTTTTTATAGTAGTATGACTAGACTAAAGTTACCGTTCTTGAATGTATTTTTGGATGTCGACGGTTGTTGTTCATCCTCTATCTGATGCTTGCCACCTTTTGGTGTGGTAATTTGTTCACTGTTAGATGGATTCTCTTTCTCGTTCTCGAACTCTAAATCTGGCCCGTAAACATCCTCGACTCGGAGATTTTTATTAGACGAGTATGTCATGACATCAATTTTGGAATAATTATTCATTTTCATTGCAAAAGCGGCTTAAATACTTCGTAGGTTTTTTTTGGATTGTTATTGGTTTCGATTGACACGCAAAGTACCAGGAAAAGTATGTTTTATTTGGCAAATGCAAGCAAAGCACCTTCTCTAAGATATTTTTGTCGTGAATAAAGAAAACATTGATGCTAGGACAGTTCTTTTGAAGAGCATCTGACAACTCGCTCAGATATGCTACATCCTTGCCACTAGCCACCAAACGGTCGGTCTGATCTCTTGCAAACAGGACCGACATCATTAGGATCCCCCTTAACGTGTCCAGCTTCATGGTAATTCTACGTAAAGTGTATGAGAGTTGAATAGAATTCTATTAAATGAGTGACAAGAAAGTATAACATGTATTTGTGTTACGGCTACATCGGGCTACTGATCCATCGCTCCAAAAATGGAGGATCACTACTTCGGGTGACAAGCTGTTCAAATATATCTGGAGGCGAATGTAACATATTAAGTGACATCGAACAATAGCATGTAATCTTTACTGCACCTGATACCTCTTCTTTCGTGTAAGTTACAACCGTGTGCACACTCTGTTGATGAGAACCTCCAAAACGGAATGCCTGAATTTCTTCTGCATATTAAGTTAAATAATTCTGACTGAAATCCATATGAATACTAGTGGCCTACCATTGTCTTGTAATTTCTATTTTAAGGTTTGGTGTTATATTTTGGGGTTATTGTAGTGAACGAGAAAGCATTTTTAAAGCTCAAAAGCGCTGTCTGAGAGCTATATTTGGCCTCAAAGTTACTGACAGTTGTGTGCCTATATTTAAGTCTCAGAAACTATTAACTTTCCCATGCCTCTATATCCTCGAATTAGCAATATTTGTTAAAACAAACCGTAATTTATTTGCCACATTAACAGAAACCAGAAAACGGAGTACATCATTAAGATCTCAATATCAGAATTTGCTTCACATAGGCACATTTAAAACGAGTTTATTAAAAAAAAGTGTAATCTGCATGGCTCCTGTTGTCTTTAATAAAATTCCCGATCATATGAAAACCTTGCCATTGATGAAATTTAAAAAATGTTTTACTGAATTACTTGTAGATAAATGTTATTATTCTGTTCAGGATTTCCTAAATGATACATTTTAATAACCTATTTTGATAACTTGTATACATAATAATTATTGTATTTGCATGCCAACAAGGCAGAATGTACACGGTTCTTTATTATGTTATTTACGATCCTATTTGTATGTACCTGCATTCAAAGCAAATAAAGTATATTCTATTCTATTCTATTCTATTCTATGAAATTTATTTTTTTAATCTAAAAAGCAGAAAGTGCGTTGCCGTAATCTGTAACAATATTAGACAATAATATAATAAAAATATGAACTGAGAACTTACTTTATTTTTTTAATCATAAGAATTTACACTTGCCATAATTATTCGAGTCATTTAAAACTGAGGTTGATAGAAATTAGCTATATCTGAGTTAGTTTGCTCAAACATCTTATGATGCATATTATCTCCCCTGGTCAGTGAGTATCTCCCCTGGTGGTTATCTTGCCAGGGGAAATACGACAGGGGAGAGACGTTTTCATGACACATGCAATTGTTTTAATTGATATAAGACACTTTTGGGTTAATTATATATCGCACTTTAACTATTACAATATTATTAAACTAGAGTAGAAAATATAAGTAAATTAAATGGATATTATAAATTTCACAACTTACCAGAGGAGAGACATAATCATCTTGCGAAACCACTACACCGCACTGTTGCGTCACAAAAACTAACAAATGGCGGCGCTCTAATGGCTCGTGTGTTTTGTATTGCGAACTTCCCGTCAATAGATGTCCATGAGCAATATTTGGCATATGCTAGCCTTTTATTTATGTTTGTAGTAGAGGAACGAAATTTAGCAGGGTAGATACACAAAAAAAGCGGGACGAAAGTTAAGTTTAATAATTATTGAAAATGAACAAATATTGTAGTAATTTTCCTTAATAATACTTAAGTATATTTATTTAAGTTTGTGATAAACATACTTTGTTTAGCAACTGATACACAAAAGGTATGTTTTGTCTGCAAATTAAAATGGAAACCGGCAGGGGGACAGGCCAGGGTAGACACTTTTTTCGGCTTTGTAAGGAATTTCAGGCAAATGTGCTTTAATTGGGCATTTAATCCTGATTGTATTTAATAAAGTACATTAAGATGATATCATTCAATACAAAAAATAACAAGATATAGAATAAAAAACCGATTTTAAACTGATTGCCGCGTAAGTTGCCTCTTATCGTAGAATCACCCGTATAAAGATGTCACAATTGTGAAAGTGGAATGCCCACTACCCATAGTGACTTTGGCCAGAAGTGCCCATATTTAGGACCATATTTAAATGATAGTAGCAGTGCAATGTCATTAAATGATTAATCAAGGAATTTAATTAAATAAAGTTTGGGTTAGTATTGTGTTTATAATTTAATTTAATTTATATTGAGATAAAATATTTTATTTTTACCGATGACAAGATTTATTTATAAATGTCTTTCTCACACACTCTTGTCACATATCATCATAATTATCATACATAATTAGAAAATAGTCTGAAAACTGAGCATTGACTTGCTTGTAAAAGAATAAGAAAATCACAACGAAAGAAACAGAATCACGCAAACCAAGTACCTAACCAAGAAAGCCGATTTGTGTTATGATTTATGACAGTTGGTTTTGGTGTTGCAAGTTAAAAACAACAACTCACAGATCAATATCTAATCGATATTATTATTTTGCTTATTTCTGGCAAAATAACATAAAAATATATTTGCTTTATTAATTGTGGATTATTAACATATAATAATACCACTATGCTATTTTTTTATCACTTCTAATATTATTATTCAATAATATTAGTCTCTTTTTACGTTGAAATTATAACGTGACAACACTGGTGATTATAACAAGACAACTTATTTCCGTTACGATACTTTTTTTATCTGGGTTTTGCTATCTTCCTTCGGTAAATGAATAGTAAGAAAAATTATTAGAAATTATAATTCTATTTTTTTATCATACGTGCAATCTTGGGCGGAAAAAAATTAAATAATAAAAATTACACGTTAGCCAAAAATGGGCATTCCCCTTTGTTACAAATGTTTTGCTTAACATAGCATGCAATACATTTGAGACATATTCTGATAGACACAAAGTTATAATTTATATTCATACACACATAGATTCACGCCTGTTTCCCAGAGGGGTAGGCAATTAATTTAATTTATATTCAATGAATTCTTTAACACTATAGAAGTTATTTTCATTTAGCTATTTATATAACTGTATTTTAAATAATCGGTTATTTAACACTTTTAAGGGACAGGGTATCTTATTAAATATGCGTAGGGATCTACACATTACTAGACAGCTTTTATTATAACGTTAACGTTGCAACATCATTAAGCACAAATCTGTGGGGTCTCGTCTGCTCCTTGGATTTATATCGTCTCCTGATAAGACAGCAGACGACATATTTTTATATTTTCATATAAAATTACAAATTTCATAAATGTACAGAGGTAGCGAGAGCAAGCCAGGCTCTTTAAACATCGGACGACAAGATTCATCGAGTTGTTTTCCACACATGACTCTCATAATTTTTTTGAGATTATATTTTTTTTTTATATTTTTTTATTTATTTATTTGGAATAAAGTTTACTTTATATCTAATTCTACACTATACTATACATTATTTATTCTACTGTTATTACATCTTAAAGTAACGACAAAATTGAAGAGCGTTTAATTTTTTTTGCAGCCATTAGCTTTGAAACAATAAAATGAGTTCTCATGTGTTTTAAGAAAACGTTACAAAAATTTATACGACATTGTTTATGAATGACTAAAACATGAAATCTTTATAAGTTGTTAAACGAGTACTGCTGGCGGTAGCCGTATTTATTTACTACAATAATAATTTAAGAACCCATCTACTATTTACTTATTATTAATTAAAATAAAAGACTCTCTCACTCTCTCACTTTAGGATTACAGGATTATATCCTGTCTCACGGGGAACTTTACAAACATTCATACAACGGACACAAAGGACATCCAGTCTCGGGACAACCATTGATGGATCAAACAAATTTTAGCCCGTGTGGGATTTGCACCCACAAAACTCTGCATAGTGGCAGCGGCGACGCGACCGCTTAAACCACTACGCCACTTATGCAGTCAATATGAAACTATATATTAAGAGGCGCAAATAAATACCTCATTTAACTAAAATATAGCAACATTAGCGCATATAGGCAAGGGCTAGGTAAGCTGCGCTAACCCTTGAACTGTTAGGTGACTACCTTAAAATGTTAGATTTAGGTCAGCCTTAGAATTTCGAGTTGAAATCCAGCATTCTGAACTGAGGACGGCCTACCTAGACTTCACTTGGCCTACAGGCTATAGCTTTTTAAGGACCATTTCCTGGAAAATAATCTAATGTCTATCTAGCACTATTGGCTGTACACACAGCGACACATCAACCTAGACTGTTTGGACTTTGAACTATTAGAAGTTGAACGCTGCGAATCGTGCGAGAGAGTGCATTATATTTTTGTTACGTTCTATCCTTACCATTACAACGACACCACTATACACTGTCCTTTCCGACAATTCTCTATTTTGTATGTAGCGTAGTTATGCGTACATAGGTTGTCTAGCTTGATGTGTAGCCGTATCTACAATGTGGTGAAATAATTTACATCCTATTTAAATCCTATTCTAGTCCTAACTTCTCAATTTTGATATTATAAATTCGAATGTGAGTTTGTTTGTTTGTCACGCCTTAATTACTCAGCCGATCATCATGAAATTTCGCATGCACATTGTCAGGGCTACAAAAAAAAAATTGGGTACCTTGTATCCAGAAACCAATTACTGTTCCTGAACGAGCGTAACCGCGGGTTAAAATTAAAATAGGTCATTATTATTTACTAGACTTTGCCGGGGGCTTCGAGTGCGTAAATGTAAACTTAACTTACTTACTTACTTAGATTCACGCCTGTTTCCCAGAGGGGTAGGCAGAGACTACGGATTTCCATTTGCTACGATCCTGACACACTTCTCTGGCTTCATTCACTTTCATCACATTCCTCATACACGCCCGTCGGTTCAAGGTGCTCTTAACCTGGCCTTTGTCCAGAACGCCTCCGATCTGATCAAGAAACGTTCGCCTAGGTCTTCCTCTTGCGACTGTTCCATGTAAACTTAACTATGTCCTTTTAAGTACCTATGACTACATGTATACGACATTTTATGATAATTGGTCAAGTAGTAAAAGCGTGAAAGCGTAACAAATAAACACACACATTCGCATTTTTAATATTAATAAGGATTTGACATAAAACCGAAATAGAATTTACGTTAAATGTAAGTGTCGGCCAAAGGGTGCCAAAAGTCAATCTTGCTCTGCCCTGATCAAGGGCAAGGGCTGGCGCTGAGTGTGTTTAGATGCTTTGTATTCTGTGGCGCCATGCTAAACTGTCGTAGCACATGCTACTAGTGATAAGCCGTGTGGAGTTCTCTCGCCTTTCAAATACATTTTTCTAATCCAAAATCGGTTTGTGTGTGTTTGTAAGTTACTAATTACCCGCAGGATAGGCTTTTCTTTTGTCTCTTTGGTTCATGCTATCTCTATGCCAAATTACATAATAATTCATTCACTGCTTTTATTTCAAACTACGAATTCTTTTCTATTTTGATGCTAATTATAGTCAGTCGTACTTATAAAAATGTAGGTAACTATCAATTAGCTAACTCTTAACTGATTAGCTCGCAAGTCCTTGGTTAATAATTAACTTTTGATCCACGAGACGCCCGCTTTCGCTTAAAGTCTGATTACCTTAGCTGAATTTTAAATATTTATGATTGGCTCATGAGTAAGGTTACTAGTAATTGTGGTAATCTAAAATCTCCGGTCCCCGTAGGATGACTAGGAAAGTTTGAATTGGTATTATCACTATAACTTACTGATTTCAAAAACTATGTCCAATCTCTTTATTTTAATCCTCCTATGGATTTTCTCGTTCCTAACCTAGTCAAGTTGATTAGTAGACGAACAAGAAAAATGCCTACGCTTACACCCTCAGATTAATTAATAATAGCTTTTGTTATTATGATTATGAGCGAAAACCCGGGTTTTTAAAAGGCTAAACAACGCCGTGTCATAATCATTAGACAATTCAGTTAGCCAATTACAGCAGTTGTCTTGCGTTTGACCGTCCATTAAAACTGTTGTATTGACCAATCTTTCAGAAACTGAGAGTTATAAATAAATATAATAATATCAGCTCTGTATTAAACTGTTCCACTGCTGGGCAAGGACCTCTTCTAACTGTGAGAAGCGTTAGGGTATAGCCCACTACTCTGGCCCAGTGCGGGTTGACTTCATATATCTTCGAGAACATTATAAAGAACTCTCGTACATGCAGGTTTCCTCACGATGTTTTTCCTTCACCGTTAATGTGAGCGATAATTAACTATTTAATACGCACATAACTTCGAGACCTCTGCGTGGCAGTCCAATGGTCTCTCATTACGCTATCTCTACTGTTTTGTAAAATAAATATGTCATTATTATATTATAGTTAGTAGTGACTACCAGTCATGAAATACCCGGTCTAAAAATAGGCTTTTTAAGAGGAAAACATACGACTGTATACTATGTAAATAAGTCAATAACGCATCTATCTTCTTCTGGGTATAAGAATTAAAATATATTTAATACTAGCTTTTGTACGCATGCATAAAAGTAAGTTAGGTTATGTTAGTAATAGTATTTTTTCAAAATAAAATATATCCTATGCAACTCGGTGATAATATAGCTTTCTGATGCTGAAAGATTTTTTAAATCGTTTGAGTTTTTCTGTTCAATGCACCATATAAACAGTCAAACAAAAAATCTAATCTTGCCTCTTTAAAATATTAGTATAGATTGCAAATACGTTTCAGTGGCTTCAGAAATATCGATTAACTACCCATATTTAACGCGCTTTCTGTCTCTGAGTAGGCAAAACAACAAATATTTTAGTAAATTGTTCTGATAGCGAATTTGTTAACCTAAACTAATTACTGTTGATTATTATCTGATAACAGTTCGGAAATCAACCAATAAAAAAAAGATGTTCTTCAAAATCTATTGCTGAATACATCCTGCTACAATCATAGCACCGAAACGATGTAAACATGATAAGTGAACAAGCAAACGTAACTAACCAGTTATCAAAATGCAATAAGCGTTGTATTACGTAATCGGTCATGGGCAGCCATTGCCGTGACGTAGTCAAGCGATTTCCCGCCAAAGCCTTTTAGCCTTCCTTCAGTGAGTTCTCGACACTCGGCTGTGTCGGCGACTCTTCCGTTTCGTACATCACTACTCTGTGGTGTATTTGAAATTCAAACATCGTGGTATTATCTTTTTTGTGGTTTTGAACATTGTGTTGTTTTGTATCCGTGGAGTGATTTACGCGCAATTTATATATTTTTTTTATTGTTTGACGTTTCGTTTCGTTGGATATTTTTTTGGGTTTTGGTAAAGTAATACTGCATTTTTTGATGTTATTGATTAAGATTTTAACATAATGTTTTAGGGTTTATAAGGTTTGCGTATTTATTGAATCAGTACAAGAGTTCTAATACTTAATAGATTGTCGATGTTGTTTATGTTATATCAGCAAAATGCAAACACGTGAAATATTTACAATCTATTACAAATAACGTAGTATCTTGTGTTTTTCGCTTATCCATGTTCTAAATAGGTGTTTAATCGTTATAAATATAAAATGATAAATACGTTCACACCTTAATGTATCTGAAGGGCTAGGCAGAGGTGTAAATCTTTATTTCGCCGGTTAAGATTTAAGGTCCACGTGATAGGGAGCGAGCCTATTACTAAAAATAATAATATTTTACTACATACACACAACACTATCTAACCCAAACTAAGCAGAGTTCGTACTATGGGTACTAGATAATGGATAAACATACATACCTATATACTTTTTTTTGTAATTACTTCATAATTATACATGTTAGACACCTGGATTTTACGCAAAACAAGCGCAAATTGTAAGTTTGCGCATAATCACTGCCTTGTAAATTAATTAATCAAGGCCGTGTAGGTATTAGGTAAATGTATTAGTCCATCTTCTCTCTTAGCCTTTATTATTCCCAAGTCACTTGGGGTCGGCTTTTCTGGTCTAACCGGATTTGACTAGATATCAGTTTTTACACGGTGCGGCTGCCACCTGACCTCCACAACCCGAAGGCTAACGATACCCTCAGGCTAGACCAGTGTCAGGATATTAGAGGGTACTGACTTTCCCAATAACGACTGCCATAGATGTCCATGGCAGCCGGGACCAACGGCTTAACGTGCTCTCCGAGGCACGTAGCAGGCGATAATTGTCAATCAATACGCACATAATTTCGAAAAGTCGTATAACTTCCGAAAGTCAGAGGTGCGCGAGGTGAGTTCGAACCCGAGACCCTCTGCATTGCAGTCTGTTGGTCTCCCCACTGAGCTATCGCTGGAAAGTTATACCCTAACTCATATTATAAATGCGAGTATGAGCTTGATTGATATGCCTTCACTTCTTAAGTACTTGCCATAATATCATCATGAATTTTCGCACACACTTTTTCAGGGATAGAGGATAGGACACCTGTCATACAGAAAAAAGTAGGTACTGTTTCCGAGAGTTAGTTTATTTTTATACTACTAAAGTGGCAAACAGGTATACGGTCCACCTGATGGTAAGTGGTCACCGTAGCCTATGGACGCCAGCAACACAAGAGGCATCAGTTGCGCGTTGCCGACCCTGTAAAAACCTTTTAACACCCTTTTTGAAGAACCTCATACTGTAGTCTTGTGGGATTTATTGACAAAATCTACATTAATGCAAGCAAGGCCAGAATCTAGGCTTATATAACATCACGCTAGGAGCGACAGGAGCGGAGTAGCAATCATAAACGTGGGTAAAGTCGCGGGTTTAGTTAATTATTCATAAAAAGAGATGCGATGCGTCAGCTTGATTTAATTAAGTTAGGTAGGTATTAAAGGTTGACATCGATCCTTACTCTATATAAAGAAACGATAAATACATTATTTATTGACAGAAAAGGGTTGCAAATGTAAAATCTCTGATATGGGTGGACAGATAAAAAAATATACACATCCTACGCCTCTTTATCTCCAAGACTAGCTGACCCGGCCGCGGAACATCGTCTCGTCTGCTTCACATAAGAAAATTTTCCCGTCTTTGCAAATTTTTCATTGATGCTCCGCTCCTATTGGTCGTAGCGTGATGTTCTGTAGCATATAGCCTTCCTTGATAAATGGACTATCCAACACTAAAATATTTTTAATTTTTGTTTTATAGTTGGATATTTAATTTATTTAAGATTAGCGCGTTCAATGCTATGTTTTATGCCTCTTCTAGTTTTGTGCTTTGTCAAAAAATGATTACCCAAACTAAATATTATAAATGTGAATGTGAGTTTGTTTGTCTATTACGCTTTCACGCTTTTACTACTTGACCCATCATCATGAAATTTCGCATACATGTTAGGGAATAGAAAAAGACATAGGGTACCTTTCATCCAGAAAAGAAGTACTTTTATCGATTGACAAATTGTTTGGCAAAATCTATAAGAACGCAAGCGAAGCCGCGTGCAATATATAGTTATTTTAATTTGACTTATTATAATTAATAAACAGCTACCGAAACAAATGTTCAAAATCTTTATTTTCGCACTAAGGAGTTTCTATAGGTTTTTATTTTGGTGCTTATAATTAAAATATGTATTTAAAAATAAGAATACTTAAGTACATTACTAAGGATTTCGCAATATGTAATTACAGCTTACAAATCCGGTTATAATTAACTATATTTATTAATTAAGCGGATTGCTAATCATTCTCGTTAGCTGCTCCAACTAATCTAAGTGCTTACTTATATTTTGTCCTGGTTCCGATGCACGAAACTAATATTTGTGTGGTCCACAAATCGCTGTTCTTGTCCGCAATCTCCGCAGTATTAGCTCAGTAGAAGACCGTTGGACTTCCATACAGAGGTCTATACCTTGATTCTTATTTTTCCGACTTTTCAAAATTATGTGCATATAAAATTGTTAATTATCGCCCGCTTTAACGATAAAGGAAAACATCGAGAGGCAACCTGCATGTCTGAGAATTTTCCATAATCTTCAAGAAGATATGTGAAGTCTTCGAACCCGCATTGGGCCGCCGTGGTGGACTAAGGCCTAACCCTTTTCACTCTGAGAGGCCCGTGCCCAGCAGTGGGACAGTTCAATACAGGGTTGATATTATATAGTCTGAACTGCACGGATTGAGAACAGCCAATCAAAACGCTTGACATGACTGACATGAGATTAATTTTAACATATCGTTAATTAGTCTTTTAAAAACTGAGGGTTGATGATTTTTCTGAGTTGTCTATATCTATACAGATATTATAAAGATGAAAGATTTGACTTTTTATTTGTAAGGATTTAACTCAAAAATTATTGAAAAGATTTTAAAAACTCTTTCATACATACATACATACAAAGATTCACGCCTGTTTCTCAGAGGGGTAGGCAGAGACTACGGATTTCCATTTGCTACGATCCTGACACACTTCTCTGGCTTCATTCACTTTCATCACATTTCTCATACACGCCCGTCGGTTCAAGGTGCTCTTAACCTGGCCTTTGTCCAGAACGCCTCCGATCTGATCAAGAAACGTTCGCCTAGGTCTTCCTCTTGCGACTGTTCCATTCACACTAGCCTTATAAACTTTATTAGTCAGTCTTTCCTCGTCTATTATTTCTACATGCCCAAACCAGCTTAACATACCCTTTTCTATCTCTTTCACCATTATTAGAAATCTATATTAGCACCGAGTAATATGAGCTATATTTTATTTAAAAATAGTACTGTTACTAACATAACCTAACCTACTTTTATGCGAGCAAAGCCGCGGGGAAAAGTTAATCTTTTCTAACTGCCTCCGTGGCGCAGCGGTAGTGAATGCTGTGCATGAAGTCTCGGGTTCGAATCCCGAGCTGGGCCAACAAAAAGTTATTGAGTTTTTCTGTTAAGAAATCTCAATACGAGCCCGGAGTTAGCAAGTCGGCGGTATTAGACACCTCCGTGCCTCGGAAAGCATGTAAAGCCGTTGGTTCTACGCCTGATCTCTCTCCGGTCGTGTCGGATTATCCGTCCCATCGGATCATGAGGGTTAGGGAACGGAGTGTGCACTTGTGTTTGCGCACACGCTTGTGCAGTATAACATCTCCTGCGCAGATGGCCAGTCTCCGTTAAGATTGGCCGCCGCACAGTGTTTCAAAAGCTTTTCGGACACCTCATTTTTATTACAAAAACTGCTACATATAACCATTAAAATGCAACATTTGAAATTCCTCGTTTAGGTAGCATGAATAGATTTTAAGAAAAAATTTTGAAAATCATAATATTTTCAGCCGGATATTTAGAAAATAATATATATTTCAGTAAATTTGCAATATACGCAAAAGCAATGTTAGAGACATTGATGGCGTCATTTTGTGTCTTTTAGAGCTTAAATAAATCTCGTAGCTTTATCCATTTATATGTATACGCATTGTTTTGATTTTAGTTTTTTTTCTCGCGTATTCTGTCGTATTGGGCAAAAATTTTTACACTGAAATTATTGTCTTTGCTTCCCCAAACAACTACATAAATTACACGTCCCAATTCCATGGAATCTAGAAATTACAAGCATTTTGAGTTTCATCCCGATTTTACGATATTAGGGTTGTCGCACATTTAGATAATAAAATACATCCGGATCTGATTTAAGTTAAATGAATCATCAAAAAATATACGGGTTGCATTTTTGTTGATGATTATTTAAAAATTTAGTAAGATCAATAATCCATTATCTGATGTAGGACTCTGAAAGACCAAACTATTGTTACATATACCGAAACGCGGAATGTATTTATATATTTTTGATATAATATGTGTATATTTGAAAAGATAGATTAAACATCGTGCGGAAGTTTATTTATTTTATTTATTTCACAAACACATAATATTGTCTTACGTTTACGCGAATGTTATTCATTGAAATTAACTACTTTATACGGGTTTTATCGCGTTGTTTATTTGACACTTTATTACATCATTTTGAAAACTGTTACACTAATACTATTGAACTTTATAAGTTTATTAAATTATTGAAACTATTTATATTTGAGTCTACATTTTCCCCGATGATTCGGTTGCTTTTCTCAACATACAGTTATCATTGCAGAATATTCCGGTTAGAATATGCGGTCGTCGTCTTTTAAGGCGCTATTCCATTAGGCAAGTTACTTGCATGCAAGTGGCAAATTGCGTACAACTTGTACATCCCTGCATACAAGTTACAACTTGTATGGGGTAGTTTGAACTTGTACATATTTTTATTCAAGTGACCTGCAAATTGAACGCGCCAACGTTAGTTGCATGTTTCGAATTTCGAACGAGTGACGTGTACGCACATGATATCTATCGCTGTACAAATTATCGAAACATAATGTCTATTAGGTGGGCGCACGAGAAACTAATAATTTTTATTGAGAAGTATTATAGAAACGAGTGCCTATGACAATCTCAGAAATGACTCAGCAAGTAGCACCTCTTTCACCCATGATGGTCTACTCAATTGCTGAACATCTCTACTTGTATGCAAGTGAAACATGCATGCAATTTGCACATTCTCAAAAATATGTTTCCAATGCAAGCAACTTGTAAGCAAATGTGACGTCATAATTGCATGCAAGAATTGCCTAATGGAATCGCGCTTTAACTCTCAAAACAACAGCCACGAGTAGATTCCGAGGTTCGGAGACAAAGTGACATTACACGAATCACATGTTCAGATTGTAACATGATGTTACATTACGTTCAAATGATACGAGTCAGCCCCCAGCTTAATCACAACGATAACTTGTAATCACTCTTATACTAATCTTATCTTATCTTATGTGGGGGGGCCAGTCAGTGCAGACCGGCGACACTTCGACCCAGTGGGATCTTTTGTGTCGACCCTCTCCCAATAACGACTGCCATAGATGTTCATGGCAGCCGGGACCGACGGCTTAACGTGCTCTCCGAGGCACGGAGCAGGCGATAATTGTCAATCAATACGCACATAATTTCGAAAAGTCATATAACTTCCGAAAGTCAGTGGTGCGCGACGTGGGTTCGAACCCGAGGCCCTCTGCATTGCAGGGATCCGCGCGGCGCCGCCATGAAGGTGTGAAAAAAAAAATTTAATTAAGTGCATGATGTATCACCCAGGTACCTATTTAGTATAATAATAAAATTAAAAATATATAAAAGTAAATAAAAAATGATATAATATTATAATATAATATTAATCTGCCCTGTATTAAACTGTCCCACTGCTGGGCACGGGCTGGCACGGCTGAGAAGGGCTAGGTCAATACGACTAGTCCTTTGCGTAGCGGTCCAAGGTCTCCGCTATCGCTAATAAAAAGTTTCAAAGAAATAAATGTCTTTCGGGCCTGCTAAAAATTTGGTATAGCTGCTAGCAGCTGTAGTTAATCGGGATTCAGTGATATAATTATATTTAGGGATAGTTTTCGTGCAAATTTAGAGTATTAACGTTATGTTTATATAGACTGAACGATGACTTCATTCGAATAAACGTTTTTAGGTGATAGTTGGACACGTTTTTATCAAACGTGTGGACGAAATACTTCATGTCTAAGTACTGTATTCGAGGTTTGGGTGTGGTGTAACACAGATATGGCGAAAAATAAGCATACAACGCGTCTGATATCAAACAATTATTATGGTAGACGCTAGCAATACTGAAAGGCGGCCGGCGCATCTAAAACAAACTTAAAAAAAAATGTGCTTCTTTATTGTATCGATATGTAATTGTTTTGAAAATTTAATTCAAATATTCGAAATTTAATTGATTCCGCATTTGAGGATCGTTTATAATTCAAATTTTAATCGAATATTTAAATCTTTTAATTTGATAATCGCATGTCAGTAGATATGGGTCGTGGCCCAGACGATAGTGACGACATTTTTTAATTCTATTTAAGTCTTTATCCAAGTCTGTATTTCTCTATTTACATGTTATAAAATGGTAGCAAATTCGGATACGCATCCGAATTTTGGTAGTTACATTCGTATTTTCATGGCAGCCGGGACCGACGGCTTAGCGTGCTCTCCGAGGCACGGAGCAGGCAATAATTGTTAATCAATGCACACATAATTTCGAAAAGTCATGTAACTCCCAAAAGTCAGAGGTGCGCGACGTGGGTTCGAACCCGAGACCCTCTGAATTGCAGTCTGTTGGTCTCTCCACTGAGCTATCGCTGCAAAGAAATATTAATAGGCTTCAATGACTTATGACCTCTTTGACTTTATTCGCGTATGTGTGTAGTGATGTTTTTTTACTTGGCCAGTTTTATAATAAGTACATACAATAATGCTGAGCTCATACATTAGTAAATAGTAAAGATCTTGCTTTTAAAGTTTACTCGGACTGTTTGCTTAACTCTAGCGATTCTTAGGGCTGTCTAAAACTAATGGTGCTGTTAATTTGATCGTCTCTAATCGTACTAATAATATTAAAATGTGAAGATGTTTGTATGTTTGTACAAGCAGTGAGACAGCCGGTCTTCCGGCCTTCCACTCACCGGTAGACTGCCGGTCTTCCGGCCTTCCACTCACCGGTAGACTGCCGGTCTTCCGGCCTTCCACTCACCGGTAGACTGCTGGTCTTCCGGCCTTCCACTCACCGGTAGACTGCCGGTCTTCCGGCCTTCCACTCACCGGTAGACTGCCGCGCACAGGTCTCGAGTTCGATCCCAAAGCACCTATTACTTTACATTTTAAAATAATATTTAGAAATTTTAATTATCCTTGCTGTAACGGTGAAGGAATACGTCGCGAGGAAACCTGTATGTTTAAAAGTTCTTTGTAATGTTTTCCATGATATGTGAAGTCTGCTAACCCGCAGTCAGCCAGCGTGGTGGCCTGTGACCTAACCCTTCTCATACTGAGAAGAGGCCCGTGCCCAGTAGTGGGACAGTTTATATACAAGGCTGATATTATTATACTAGCTTTTGCGCGCGGCGCCGCCCGCGTGGTACCTACATCAATAAAAACTCCTTGTCTGTCCTTCCCCAGGTTTTAAACTATAGCTGTACCAAATTTTATCTAAATCTGTTGAGTGGTTTAGCCGTGAAAAGGTAACAGACAGACAGACAGAGTTACTTTAGAATTTATAATATTAGTAAGGATTGTATGTTTGTTATCTGTGATATCAAGTACTAGCTATTCCTCGGCAACAGAACATTTTCTAGATAAAAGATACTCGATGTCTCTTTCTGTATGTACCCTTGATAACGTGTATTTATGCGAAATTTTCGTAATGATCGGTTGAATAGTTAAAGAGTGAAAGCGTAACAAACAAACACACATTCGCATTTATAATATTAGTTAGGACTAGCTTTTGCCCGAGGCTTCACTCGCGTAAAACCAGGGTAGGTTAGGTTATGTTAGTAACAGTACATTTTTAAATAACATATAATGTATGTTACTCGGTGATAACATAGATTTCAGATGGGGAAGGATTTTAAAAAATGGAGTTCTTTTTAAGTCATACAAACGAACAAACAAGAATAAAATTTTATATTATATCTTCTTCTCTCTTAGCCTCTATTATTCCCAAGTCACTTGGGGTCGGCTTTTCTGGTCTAACCAAATTTGGCTGGATATCAGTTATTACACGGAGCGGCTGCCACCTGACCTCCGCAACCCGAAGGCTAACGATATCCTAAGGCTAGACCAGTGTCAGGATATTAGAGGGTACTGACTTTCCCAATAACGACTGCCATATATGTTCATGGCAGCCGGGACCGACGGCTTAACGTGCGAGCAGGCGATAATTGTCAATCAATACGCACATAATTTAGAAAAGTCATATAACTTCCGAAAGTCAGAGGTGCGCGACGTGGGTTCGAACCCGAGACCCTCTGCATTGCAGTCTGTTGGTCTCCCCACTGAGCTATCGCTGCTTATATTATATACTTTATATTATATACGTTATAATATTATTTGTTTGTCACTCAATCACAGTTTCCCATTTCTATTAAAATCGGTACTGACAGTAGGGTATCAATATTCTTGGTCTCTTCCGCTGGCAGTACCTACCGTGAGTCTTCTTTAGTTGGGTTGTTAAGACTGCCCCGAGCGTAAGACAGATAATGACAGCTCGTGCGGCGCATTTTCAAATCGGCGCGCGGCCGCCATAGTAAAATTGTATGGAGGATTTGAAGTGCTTTTTTGATAAATATGTATCTTTATTGTCAACCAATAACTTAAATATTTGTCACAAATGACAAAATGTAAACTATTTATGTTTCGTTTAAGCTGTAAAATAGGATAGATTTCTACTGTTATAATCTAAAATCACGTAACACGAGCTTACGTTTTTGCATTTATCGTGCAAATTTACATAATTTTGTAGGCGAAAATATTAATTATTTTAAGTTTTTTACATGGAGTAATTGTAAACACATTCATTGTTATGGTAAATGTATATTTTATATTTGTATTAAACAAAGTGTGTTGATTTTATTCACTCAACTGTGACCGCCGTTTTAGCACATTTCACTCGGCGCAGTCTTAATGAGCGAGACAAACGAAAGACAACGAAACGGAGAACACGTTAAGCCGTCGGTCCCGGCTGCCATGAACATCTATGGCAGTCGTTATTGGGAGAGTGTCTGCACTGACTGGCCCGCACATAAGATAAGATAAGATAGGGCATGGAAACGTAACAAACAAACAGACAAACTCACATGCGTATTTATAGTATTATAGTGAGGATTACAAAACAATCAGCATTTATTACCAGTTTATAATTAGTACGGTTGAGGACAACTCAAATTAATTTAATTTAAGGATAAAATTATTTACTAGTAGCTTTAATTACCTTAACCTTTACATGTTTAATAAACTAATTCGAGGTCAATATGTAAACAAATACAAACTACCTAAACTGTTTGAGTAAACGAACTATTCTTACTGAATATTCAAATCGGTAAAAGATTTACCGAACATTCGAATTCGGTAAAAATTTACCCTACATTCGAATTCGGTCAAAGTTTTACCAAACATTCGCATTCGGTAAAAGGTTTACTGAACATTCACATTCGGTAAAAGTTTTACCAAACATTCGCATTCGGTTAAAGTTTTACCGAACATTCTTGTTCGGTGATAGTTATGTTCGGGGCATTTTTAATTCTTTGTGTCCGATGCTTCAATATTATAAAGTGTACAAGGATTATTCCTTGTGTGAGAGATGCCACACAAAAATTTTAAGAATATTTGTAGATAAGATAATCATTAATCTTAGGTGGCAACCCTGTCCCCTTAAATTATGACGTACTTCTGTATATGTTTATTCTAGACGTCGGTCTGTCGAAGTGATATATCCGTACTATAATGCTTCGGTAGCAAAGTCCGGAATGATTAAATAATAGACCTGTCCGCAACTTCGTACGGGTTCCAACCCTTCAAGTATTCCTTGTTGTAACTTCGCTTCTAGGCGATGTATCATGATAAAACAAGCACCAGGTGTTAAGCTAGTCTTTCAACAATACTACTGTAAAAGCCGCATTCTATTTCGTGCAGAAGTTTCTGTGTGATAAGTATACAAACATACACACTGACAAAAATCCTAAAATAATTGTTTTGGGTTCTATAGCTCTTATAACGACCTCTCACATATTTGTCTTAATACTCGCCAATAAAAAGAATCGAATGTGAGTTTGTTTGTTACGATTTCACGCCTTAACTACTCGACCAATCTTCATCAAACTTGGTATAATCGTCATCAGGGGAACAGAAAAGGACCGTGCTCCAGAAAAAAAGATTGTACCTGCTGCTCCATGCTGTTATTTCTTTTTATATTTAACTGCCTTAATAGTTAAGGTAAGTTAGGTAAGGGTAATAGTTTAGGTAAGTTAGGTAAGCGTAATAGTTTAGGTAAGTTAGGTAAGCGTAATAGTTTAGGTAAGTTAGGTAAGCGTAATAGGTTAGGTAAGTTAGGTAAGCGTAATAGTTTAGGTAAGCGGTCGCCTCGCCACGGAGACTACGCCAAGTGTTCGAATTCAACAAAGTGACAAAAAATTGTGAAGTTCAGAAATGTTTGTTCAGAGTCTACACAAAGAAGACTCTTTGTGTACATTGTTTAAGCGTTTGTAAAGTCCTCTGCCACATAGAAATTAATACTAGCGTTTTCGGTAAAATACAGTAAATAAAGTTATGAGCTGTCTGGGTGTTTTCGTGACACATTATGTGAGATCACAGTTCGATCCCTGGATCAGACAAAAAAATCCTTTTTCCTATTAAGTAAATTCTTAATAAGATTATGGCCAATCTATGTAGGTACAATAGGTATTCTTTTAAATAGCTTTTTTTATTTTTGGTTTGGTACCTCGTTATTTACCGTCCTTAAGTAAAACAGTATTTATGAGTTATTGTATTTAACTTAGCTATTTACCTTTTCATATATCCTGTATTGACCATTTTGTACCACAGTAATTCCCACATGTGAACGAACAGGAAATAATAACTATTGGGATAACCAAGAATTACAGGCATATAAGGATATTACAGGCATAGAAGAATAAGGATATACAGCCCAATGGATCTTCTCTCTTAGCCTTTATTATTCCCAAGTCACTAAGGGTCGGCTTTTCTGGTCTAACCGGATTTGACTGGATATCAGTTTTTACACGGAACGGCTGCCACCTGACCTCCGCAACCCGAAGGCTAACGATACCCTAAGGTTAGACCAGTGTCAGGATATTATAGCGCACTGACTTTCCAATAACGACTGCCATAGATGTTTATGGCAGCCGGGACCGACAGCTTAACGTGCTCTCCGAAGCGCGGAGCAGGCGATAATCGTCAATCAATACGCACATAATTTCGAAAAGTCATATAACTTCCGAAAGTCAGAGGTGCGCGACGTGGGTTCGAAGCCGAAACCCTCTGCATTGCAGTCTGTTGGTCTCCCCACTGAGCTATCGCTACTAATACAGCCCAATGGATATGTTACTGAACATGCGATTGGAGAGATCGTAGGTTCGAATCCTTGCAATTGCACTAACGACGTAAACCCACTCGAAACACAAGCATTCTGGCTTATATATCTGTTAAAAAAGTCTCACACCTATAATAATATAATGTCCAGACCAAATTTCAGTCACGGCGGCGGCGAATCTTAACGGAGACTGGCCATCTGCGCAGGAGATATTATAGTGCACAAGTGCACAAGAGCACTCTCTGTTCCCTAACTCTCATAATACGATGGGACGGTAACCCGACACGACCGGAGAGAGATCAGCCGCTGGTCCAGCGGCTTTACGTGCTTTTCGAGGCACGGGGGTGTCTAACACCACCAACTTCCTAACTCCGGGCTACTATTGAGATTTCTTAATAGAAAATTCCAAGAACTTTCTTGCTGGCCCGATTCCTTATGGAATAATCAAAGGTGTATTACACTCACATTTCATTAACTATTTAAGGTCTCCCGTAATAGTTTTAAACACCGTGCTGATACTCATTATTTTTCTCCTCCCGACGTGGGATCGAATCCAAGATCTCAAGCACATTAGTCACATTTACGCCACCGAGGCATCAACGAAACTACACAACACCATTATAATAAGTACCTAACAAAATAATTTAAATTCAAAATACTTATTTGGGTTATTTCGTAACAAAATCGAAGATGGATGATAAGTAACAACCGAATCTGTTTGTTTATCTAAATGACATTTTAAAACGTATTTGATTGCATCATATTTTGTTATTTATGGTGTATTGAGGTTAAAAGAACACAATACTTACCTGTCAGTTTTGAACAAGTTATATATCTCTGTTCGTGACAGTCAAGGTTACACGGCATAATGATATCAGCCTGGTTTGAAAATGACGGTTAAATACTTAAGTAGATAATAATAGTTTATTGCCTTGTTGGCACAGTGGTAGTGATAGTGGCTGCTGTCTGGTCTCAGATTCGAATGTGAAGTCGGAAAAATAAAAGGTTAGGGTTTTATGTTAAGTAATTCTTACTAGCAGCCCGGAGGTAGGAAGTTTATGATATTGCGCACCCCCATGCATAGGCATGCACGTAAAGCCACTGCTTCTGTGTCTGGGAGCATACTGTTTAAATTCATTTCAATATTAATCTATAGCCAATACTTCTGGAATCAATTGATTGTGTTTAATTTTAAAAGACATCTCCCGCGCTAGAAATAATTCGTGTATATTTAAACTATGGACACAAAGAAAATTCAGACTCAGAACAACTATTTGTGGAGCATACAAATACTGAGATTTCCTCGCAATTTTTTCTCATAATAATATTAATATCAGCCCTGTAATAAACTGTCCCACTGCTGCACACGGGCCTGTTCTCAGTACCAAATTGCCGTTTGGCAGACTTTACATATCTTCGAGAACATTATGGAGAAATCTCAGACATGCAGGTTTCCTCACGATGTTTTCCTTCACCGTTACCACTCCACCGTTAGTTGATTATTCTTACATTTTATTAATATTTATTAACTTCACGGGTGAAAGATACGTTGCTGTTAAGTTATAGAAATTAAAGATGGTCGGCAAAATAAGGAATGATAGCTGTAGACGAGCGAATTGCGATAACAAAGTTACTGTTCTTCTGTCAGTTGCTTATAGAAGGGTAGTATTTCTTCCACTGCTGGGTGGGTCGCTGATGTAATTCTAGTGCCAGCGACCCAACCACCTTACGAAGCAGCGAGGTGTGCACCGTAATGGTTTTAGTCGTTAGGCCCGAAGCCCTTGTGGCGAGAAAGTATGCCACAGGAGCATATCACCACGTAAAAAAAGGGTAGTATTTCGCCAAGTCAATTAGTGTCGTTATTAAATAATTGGGAAGAGAAGCGATAGCTCAGTGGGGAGACCAACAGACTGCAATGCAGAATGTCTCGGGTTCGAACCCACGTCGCGCACCTCTGACTTTCGGAAGTTATATGACTTTTCGAAATTATGTGCGTATTGATTGACAATTATCGCCTGCTCCGTGCCTCGGAGAGCACGTTAAGCCGTTGTTCCCGGCTGCCATGAACATCTATGGCAGTCGTTATTGGGAAAGTCAGTACCCTCTAATATCCTGACACTGGTCTAGCCTTAGGGTATCGTTAGCCTTCGGGTTGCGGAGGTCAGGTGGCAGCCACTCCGTGTAAAACTGATATCCAGTCAAATCCGGTTAGACCAGAAAAGCCGACCTCAAGTGACTTGGGAATAATAAAGGCTAAGAGAGAAGAAGATTAAAAAATTGGGAACGTCGGACTTTTCCAAAACTAAACATTAAAATACCGTCGAACCTTATTATATGAATCAAAAAACTCAAACCAAATATTGTTGAAGATAAATCAATGTCTTTGATATAGGCTAAAATACGCAAATAACCCTTATTATTATTTTATGGCTATTAAATCGTTACTTTCCATGTACAAATGTCGTGCTTGCTAGTACTCAGACCGTTAACCCTTCCAGGGCCGGCTAAATTGCCAGGCAGTGAGCTTTCCGAGAAGCTACGTGAAAATTGAGTTAATCTATCTACAGAAGGTCATAGGTAGAGCTCTACTACGGCCCGAGGCTAGTGTCAGCTGTTAGGATGTATAAAATTAGGAATAATAAACGAAGTTATTGGTATACAGTGTGACGATAATCGCCTAGACGCCCGGCGAACGCGGGCGCACGTCACTAGCCACCTCTCGCGACCGGTGCAGTGGTGCGAGACTATATAAGGAACGGACGGCGTCAGTCGAGTCTCCTTGCGGCCCGGCTTCACACCTCCAGCTAAGTGTCCTGATTGTACAAGGACCACGAAGCAAGTCTTTAGCGAACCACGCCCTGACTATAGTTATATAAGTAAAGATTGTCTCTTTTATTTGTAATCTTAATACATTAAAAGTGTATTTGTTATACCTTCTCTCATTGTACTTCCTAATTATATCTACATTTCTCTTAAAGTAAACCCTAAAGGTTACAACAGGTATTAAATACTGGCGTTAATTACCGGTGTTACCGTTGGTTTCAGAATTAAGAATTATATGTTGAGAAAACCGCCATCTTAGTCTCTCGAAACGTCGGCAAAAGTGCAAAATTAAATCTAAAATAGAAGTAAATAGTTACAAGTAAAAGTTTCACAGTAGTAGTTTAACGTTTCAAAATTAAGTAACAATAGTGTTTTATAAAAAATAAACAACGCGATAAAAGCCGTATAAAGTTGTTTAATTTCAATGTTGAGAAAGACTCAAACTTCACTTCGTTACCAGCCCGTTCGCCCCCCAAGTACGGATTTGTTAGGTTTCTTCTTAAAATCCACCCAAAATATAGGAAAAGCCGCGAAGCGGGGCCCCGTCTTTGTATGAAAAGGGCGAAAGTCAACGGGTGTACGGGCTGTAAGTATTCGAACAGCATATAAGTAAACACACAGTTGATAGCGGTTTGATTAAATTCGACACTAAAAATATTTGAGAATACTCAATAAGAATTTGCTACTTATCTCAATTCAAAAACCGGGGCTTAACCAGATGATTTACACAGAGTTTGTGTCCATGACAAAGGATATCCGTGGAATTTACGAAGGCAAACCAACACGAAAAAGCTAGTATCATTATAAGTCAAAGTGCAATTTGCTATCCAATCCTCGAAGACACAAAAAGCGTGAAATAACAGATTAATAGGATAATTTTCTAAACAACAGTCATATGACAACGCGGAAAGCTTAAGCAAGCGTTAATTATTATTTAAATGTTTTGTCCGTAGTATATTAGAAAAAATATAAGGTCGTATAGCAAAAACATGCGGTTATGTTATTTTAAGCATAATATTATTGCCGTGTAGAAAATATTTTTAACTATACGGAAATACTTTGTAATACAATAATTGCAAGGACAGGCACCCATTACATACCCTCGATTTTCCCAATTTAGTGGTTTCGATACCAAGGTAATTTTGATAAGAAATTCAAGTAGCTATTGCGTTTTTCTATCAAGATTTTCTCAGTAGAAGCCGGCCTTTTACTAAGTTTAGCCGTTGACAATGTTTTACTCCCATGTCTTGAAAAGTACATAAATATGATCGTCCTATACGGTCGTGTCGGAGTGCTACCCCATTGTTCTACGACACTTTTACAATAAAATGTTATGCATAGGTAGCTAATCTCCATTAAGGTTGACCGCCGCGAGATAGTCGAAATTGAGTTTTAAAGACATTACTATGTCCTAACCTATTCCATCTAATGTCGTTCGCTTCTGCACGTGATAGATAGATGTGGGACGAAAAAATAAATACTCTAGAAATTGTTTATTGATGCAAACAAACAAGCTCGCTCATTTAATTAATTTTGGGTATGAATTATGACATTACCTAAATTTGTTTCTTAGTAAAAGTTACACTTATTAGGTTTTTTGTATTTTTTAAAGTATTATGTAGGTATAGATCGCGCACTGTATGATGGCCGGTCTGAACATTGCGCGCGTGGCGTCGCAGTTGTAAGTTTTAGGTCTCTTTGGTGACAGGGAGCGGGGGCGGGATGCAATCCGGACTGACTGACAGACTGTACATGCGCAACAATTCGGAGACGCTATGTTCAGTCCGGCCATCATAGATTGCGCGATCTGTAGTTTAGGTTTTAAATCGTTAATTCATACTAGCTTTCGGAGCCGCTTCGCATTATTTGGTCCGTAATCTCGAAAAAACCGGTAAATAATTACCTATGTGATTATAATTACCTATGAGCATGCCTAATTGGACTATCTAAGTACCAAATAACAAAATACAATAACAGGGTAACTTCAATGCTAAAATACTTAATTCTCGGTACCCATTTAATGACCGCCCCATTTTAAGTTGTAAGTAGCTTAACATGTACCCACTTTAACATTGTTAAAACTCTTATTTCTGATATTCCGTGGTTTTCAGTACGTTTTAACGCGTACTGCACGTAATATTAAGCATAATATGTATATAAAATTAACCAATTTTATTTTTTATCTTATTGTAAAAACAAATGATTATACGTACCTACCAGTTTTTATTTACGTTAATATCAAGGATTTCTTGCGTACAACCTCAATACGTTTAGTATACAATTTGATATCCAACTAGACGAAATAAAAACATTATTAACATCAAGATTTTCTCACAGACAGAATAAAGTGCAAATAATTGTTATTTATTAAAATAAAAGTGTTATAATACAGTGAAGTGCAGAGAATATGAAACAAGAATAAGTTTATGAACTTTTTGAACAATTTTCGTATATCGCTGCTTCAATTATTTTACAAAATGCTAAAGCGAAGGACTTCGAAGCGCTTCGTTCTCGGAGAGAACACGGAACAGCAGTCATTTGATGATGAAGAGCCTCCGGAAGTGATCCCGAATTTGTCTCAGAAGTTCCAAATGACTCTGCAGACAGACCCTGAGGAGAAAAGACCAGAGACTGTACCTAAAGGACAACAGGACTCAAGGTTGTTAAGAGTAACACATTCTGGGACTTTGCAGTAAGTACGGATATATAATAAGTTGTTAATTATGGTCACTAGTTCACATCCTACACATTGCACTACCAGCGTCAAGCTACTCAGAACACAAGTACATTAGAGACAAAAATATTATGAACCAAAGTTGCTAGTTAAATATATATCACCATCTTAGACAAAAGGCGTTCACTGCTGGACATAGGCCTCCCAAGGTTTTCCACACAGACCGGTCTTGGGTCGCCCGCATTCAACCGCTTCCCGCGACCCTTACCAGGTCGTTCCACCATATTACAGTCGAAATACAGTAAAACAACATTAACACTTTAAGACGATGTGTTTAGTCACCATAGACTAATAGATCTTGAAATTGTTCTTTAAACGCTCCTATTCAAAGTGATTCAATTTTGTGCTCTATGGTCATAATACTTTATGATACTCAAGTAAAATTTCTCAGAATATACATTAAAAAAAGCTTGAAGTGCTGTCGCTCAAATTTGGCTGAAAGTACAGTCGTGAGCTGCTCATGTGCCTTAGAGTTGCATCTCATTAATGGGTCTAAAACTGGGGCTCTAAGCTAAATGATTGATTCCATAAACTCTGTAAATAATGTACCACTACTATTTCATTGGCTCAGAGACCCAAAGTGTGTCTTGGGCGCCGACACAAGAAATCGCCACTTTCTTCAGTCTTTGATCGTTTCTCGCCAGTCCTTGGCTTGAAGCTCTCGCAGATTCGTAAATAAGCTAGCCATTTAAAAATACTGCGCCTCCAGCAGATATCAAATGCACTTCACAGACAATTAAGGCCTATTTACAAGAAGTAAACATGTGTCTGAGTGTCTCCGTGCTTCGGAGGGCACGTAAAAAGTCGGTCCCGGTTGTTGTCAAATTGAGAGCAGGCCTACGGGCGGCTTGAACAACTCTTGACAACAGGTTGGCCACTAACCACACGAAAAGAAGAAGAATGAAGTAAACTTCAGTGTAAGTGTAACTTCAGGCAACCTGCATATCTAAGAGTTCTCCATAATGTCCTCGAAGATATGTGAAGTTTACCAATCCGCACCAGGCTAGCGTGACTAGCGTGGTGGTAACCTAACCTTTCTCACACTGAGAAATGTCCCGTGCCCTAATATTATTATTATTATAAGTTTCTTGAAGCAAGTGTTGCTATCCTTGTTTCATTTACCAAATAAGATAAAGATAAAAAGAAAAGCACCACATGAGCCTTTAGACAAACTGTAATCAGATTTAAAAACATGTATTGTTGTAACTATACTTGACTTAGACTTGTTGAATGATGGGAATGTCGTCAGATTGCCGAATTTCGTGTAGTGACGTAGGTAGGTAGACGTTAGTTGTAATAAATTAATAATTAAAATAAGTATCTACATACATACATACATAGATTCACGCCTGTTTCCCAGAGGGATAGGCAGAGACTACGGATTTCCATTTGCTACGATCCTGACACACTTCTCTGGCTTCATTCGCTTTCATCACATTCCTCATACACGTCCGTCGGTTCAAGGTGCTCTTAACCTGGCCATTGTCCAGAACGCCTCCGATCTGATCAAGAAACGTTCGCCTAGGTCTTCCTCTTGCGACTGTTCCATTCACACTAGCCTTATAAACTTTCTTAGTCAGTCTTTCCTCGTCCATTTTTTCTACATGCCCAAACCAGCTTAACATACCCTTTTCTATTCTTGTCACTATATCCACTTTCATGCCGCATCTCTCTCTAATCATAATACATAATAAAAAAGTATCTAATGTCAATAAATATGTCTCATTGTGCCTATATGTTATTAATAACTTATAAATTGGTAGGTAAGTTGGTCTGACTGGTCTTTACGTAAAAAGGAGCAAAGATGTGTAGCGATTATTATAAGGCACCTGTCACATGGCTCAGAAGTTATAATGTAGCCGTAGTACCTACGATGGCTAAGTGGCAGTTATTTTAAGGGGAGTCTCAGAGAGCATAGCTTGACAAATAATTGATATAGTTGATTATACTGGTACCTCCGGTTAAATGAAAGCCTACTATTATCATAAACTAAAAGCAAATCAGTCTCTGAAAATGTTCGGATGTTTGTTACGAAAACATGCGTCAACCGTTCACTAACGGATTTCGATGAAACTTGGCACAGAGATGTCCAAGTCCAGTGGCTTCTTTTAAATCTTGCTCTAAGTTTTTGTTCCTGTAATTTAAATCTTAATTATTTTAAACTTCTAAAGGATATATCAGCACCATGTGAGGTAGAAGGTAACGACATCCCCGCTTAAATTAGTGATCTTGCCGAAACTGCTGCAGGTTAGAGAAGTACCTCCCTTGTAGAATCCTTTTGAAGAATATCGGTTTGACACCCTGCTGACGATCTTAGTCTATACTAATATTATAAAGCTGAAGAGTTTGTTTGTTTGGTTGAACGCGTTAATCTCAGGAACTATTAGTTCGAATTGAAAATTCTTTTAGTGTTGGATACCCTATTTATCGAGGAAGGTTATAGGCTATATAACATCACGCTACGACTCACGGCAGCGGCGCAGTAATCATAAACGCAGGTGAAACCGCGGGCAGTCGGGCACAGCTATATATGTAGAATAAATAGATAGCGCACAGCTAATATAAAAGTCATTTTACTACTCAGTTTACTACTAAAATCGTTCATACACTATACTGTTTGTTTAAATCCTTGACTGTTGGACACAAATATAAACAAATACATTCCGTGGCTATAATTAGAAATATTAAGTGTTTACAATGTTCTTACCTACGCTGAGATACTTACGGTTGTTACTACAATATGCGTTCTATAGTTTACTTAAGTTTACTGACTGCGTAGTGGTTTGTGTGATCGCCTCACCACTGCCACTGGGCCAAATATTGTGGGTTCGATCCCCTCACGTAACAAACATTTGTGTCATGCATAAAAAGTTGTTTGAGTCTGCTTGTTCTTGTGGTGATTCATTGGCGTTTGTGGGGTAGATCTACTCAAAATATTATTAACTAGATCTTTCCCGCGGTTTTGCTTACGTAAATGTAGGTTAGGTAAGTAACAGTACTATTTTCTGGATAAAAGGTACACTTTGTTCCTTTCTGCACCAATGACAATATGTATGCGAAATTGCATGATAATCGGTCAAGTAGTTAAGACGTGAAAGCGTATCAAACAAACTAATATTCGCATTTATAATATTAGCAACACAGTTAAAACAACTGTTTGTCAACTTGCTTAAATAGAAAAGTGAAGTATTTAACTGCACAGCAAAAAAATACTAATTGCACAGAAAAATATGCTTACCAAAAATACTAATTGCACAGAAAAATATGCTTACCAAAAATACTAATAGCACAGCAATATATATTTAAAGAGATCAAACTGAGTCTACGGAGCCCCGTTACGCGGGGCTCCTATTTTTGGGTGGGTTTAAGAAGGAACCTAACATTAGAACCCAACATAACCTAACTCTTCCGAGACGGAATGCAGTGATTAGAGGCGTATAGGTGCTCGTTATGCTGTGCAATATTTGCTATGCAATTAGTATTCTTGATGGTCATTATATTTAATCCCAATGTAAAACACAAGCGAAGCCTTAGTTGATAGATTGTTTAGTAAAAACTTGCTCTGCACTGCGGGTTTACCCGCTTCGGTCCTAAGAATCGTAGCGTAATGTTAGGATAGCCTTCCCTTCCTAAAGATATAGGCTAAAAAATGAAAAATATTTTTCATATCTAACTGATAATTCCAGACATTAGCGCGGTTAAATAAACTCTTTAGCTTTTTAATATGTATAAGGATGTATAGAGAAGTACATAACGAGCTTATAAATAGAAAACCAGTTTTTCGTCAGACAGAGGTCAAATGCAGGTCCATTTACATCAAGGGCTTTAACGTTATTTTAATCTGTCGTGTTTTTTAGTGTTTACCAACTTAACAAAGTTTAACTGATGAACAAATTTATTTATAATTAATAACAATACCTATTTTAATATGAATCCTCTCACCCCTAATATGCGGGATGGGCTGAAGACTTGTTCCTCACGTGACACAACATTTTAACTATCCACCCGTTCCGTTCATCCAGTCGTTAAATATTTCGATTTTGTGTACTAGTATCCAGTAAGAGGGTTGTGCGTCCCCAGGCGAGCGGGCTCCTTTCGTCACTAGATAATTGGCAATGCTGACTTATTTCTCCACTTTACTCCTTCTCTTCCCACTTACCCTCTTTCTGTGTCGCCTCTTATTCTTTAACGGACTTCAAAAAAGAAGGAGGTTCTTAATTCGACTGTATATTTTTTTTTGTATGTATGTTACGCGATCATGTACAATAATGAATCGATTTTGATGATTCTGTCTTTGTTTGGTAGATCATACTTCAAATATGTATTCGAATTAATTTATGGGTTCGAAGCCACGTCGCGCACGTCTGACTTTCGGAAGTTATATGACTTTTCGAAATTATGTGCGTATTGATTGACAATTGTCGCCTGCTCCGTGCCTCGGAGAGCACGTTAAGCCGTCGGTCCCGGCTGCCATGAACATCTATGGCAGTCGTTATTGGGAAGTCAGTACCCTATAATATCCTGACACTGGTCTAGCCTTAGGGTATCGTTAGCCTTCGGGTTGCGGAGGTCAGGTGGCAGCCGCTCCGTGTAAAAACTGATATCCAGTCAAATCCAGTTAGACTAGAAAAGCCGACCCCATGTGATTGGAAATAATAAAGGCTAAAGGAGAAGAAGAAGATCATACTTCAGAGGTGGTCCCATATAAATTTTATCGAAATTGATTTAGCGCTTTTTGAGAAAATCAACAAATAACAAAATATATACCCAGATCTACGTTTTTCCAAACGGCGCTGTCATTTGAGCAGCGCATTTATTAGGCGTATCCATATTATATATAAGGATAAAAAAACATTAACCTCCTACAAAAAATTGAATTTTTTTTTTATCAAAATCTACAACCGACTTCAAAACTATTTTTTACTTTTTAGTTTAAGTTGGTACTTATAGGTATAGTATTGAAGTCGGTTACAGGTTTTTTTAGAAATTAATTATTTTATTCCTCATTTCTTAATCTCTGGAGCCTATCTTCATCTCTCGATAAAGATCTACACTTCCATTTCCACCTCTTTTTATTATACCTACTCATCCTATAAGGCTTGTCTGCCAACCCGCACTAGGTCAATGTCGAGGGCTATGGGCACTATGGCCTGGCCTAACCCCTTCTCACCGTAAAAAGTAGCCCATGCCTAACAGTAGGACAGTTTATATATATAGGGCTGATCAAACATTTCTTTAATATTATTCTTATCCTTACTAATATTATAAATTCGAAAGTAACTCTGTATGTCTTGTGACGATAATCGCCTAGACGCCCGGCGAACGCGGGCGCACGTCACTAGCCACCTCTCGCGACCGGTGGTGCGAGACTATATAAGGAACGGACGGGCGTCAGTCGGGTGCTTGCGGCCCGGCTTCACACCTTCAGCTAAGTGTCCTGATTGTACAAGGACCACGAAGCAAGTCTTTAGCGAACCACGCCCTGACTATAGTTATATAAGTAAAGATTGTCTCTTTTATTTGTAATCTTAATACATTAAAAGTGTATTTGTTATACCTTCTCTCATTGTACTTTCTAATTATATCTACATTTCTCTTAAAGTAAACCCTAAAGGTTACAGTCTGTTACTTTTTTACGGCTAAACCATTCAACCGATTTGAATGAAATTTGGTACGGAGGTAGTTTATAACCAGAGGAAGAACATAGGATAAATTTTATTGATGTAGCCGCGCGCGAAACTAGTTATATTATATATAACAATAGTATCTACTTACTATTACTAGTAGGTAGGTATAGCTGATAAACACACACATTATCATACTTTACATTCATGCATAGAAAACGTAATCTTCACATGTGATCGTGCCCAAAGATACACTGCAAAAATAATAAAGTATGTAATAATACTTATGTTTAGTAATAAGTCCGTAGCGTGTATAATTTTAATATTAAGCGTCGCCATAATTATGCTCTGCCTGCTGTAGTTGCTCTGAGTTTCCTTGTATACCTACTTATTATTGTTATAGAATCTGTTTATTATTTTGCAAACGCATATTCGTTTTGTGTGTAGGAAATCTGTGTTTATAGTAATACAAAATAACATTAGTAATAATAATATCAGCCCTGTATTAACTGTCCCACCGCTGTGCACGGGCCGCCTCTCAGTGTGAGAAGTGTCGGACCATAGTGCACCACGCTGACAGACATCACATATCTTCGAGAACACTATGAAGAGTTGACCTGCATATCTGAGAACTCTCAGACATGCAGGTTTCCTCGTTGTTTTCCTTCACCGTTAGCTTGAACAGTTCAATTTTAAATTTATTTATTATTAATATAATTAAATTAAATAATATAATTTTATATTATTTAATTTATTTAATACGCACCTAACTTCGAAAAGTCAGAGATGCGCGCGAGCCTTGGGATCGAACTCGAGACTTCGGCGCGCGTGGCAGTCCAACGATCTCCAACTAGCCTATAACAATAGTACCACAGACTAAAGAAAGTCTATGGTTTTGGCGCATTACTTTCAGCGCAAGGTGCAGCTCGACAACGACTAGTTACGACGTATTATTATGTGATTTAAATCTTTGTCAAGAGCAAGGCATACACGTATGACGTTTCCAAGTTATATATGTACTTATAGAATAATTAATTATCATTCCTTTTTACGTTGGAGGAAAACATCGCATTTTTGAAAGTTCTTTACAATGTTCTCGAAGATGTGTCATCGATCATTCCATAGGTACTTGACGTATTATAACTGAATACTCTTTCTGAACGATATTGTGCTTAGAAATGGAAAGCTTATAAATCATGCAGACTTATGTGTTCTAACTTCAAAGGAAACAAATAATTGTTTGCTTGAATTCGATTTGTACCTAATATTTTGCATTTTGGTAAAATTCAAAGTTTAACAGAATTCTTATTCAGTTTTTTACTTCACTTTTTATTAATATTGTCTTCTATTTACGCGAATATTATTCATTGAAATTAAACTGCTATATACGGATTTTATCGCGTTTATTTAACACTTTATTACAAAATTTTGAAAATTGTTACACTACTACTACTATTAAACTTTACTAATTTTTAAGTTAATTAAATTATTATTAAACTATTTAGATTTAATTTATTTTTACACTTTCCCCGACGTTTCGGTTGCTTTTCAGCAGCCATGGTCACGGGGAGACTAAGATGGCAGTTGTCTCAATGTTCCAGTGTAGTTATTTCAAAGTACCCGAATATAATTTAATCATTGGTGTTTCTATTTTTTATTTTTTTATTTCACTTTTTATTGTTTGATTTTAATTTGTTTAAAAATATAGCGCTCGGCTCGAATTGTCGTAATTTTGTTGACCGGTTGCGTTAATTGGACAGCCCGGCCGTAGAAGTAACCACAAAAAACGCAGCTTAACAATCTCATCATAAATTCCTGCTGCGGTGAGTAGTTTCCCGGCTCCTTAAGAACGCGATGTGCCAGGATCATGAAGATTGTCAAGATACCAATCAAATTAAATCCTTGCGCGTACAGTATAGTGATTTCTTCTTTGAGCAATTGGTAACTCAACTCGTGACTGCAAGCGGCCCGCTATAGTAACTGCTAGGCCGTACACTTGTGTATCTATCAATAAAGTTACCAAAAAAGCTGGGTTTAAGTAATAACAGTGTAAATCAATGTGGTCAGAATCCGTTTCCGAGTTGATATGTGTGCTATGACGTCTATGACCTATAAATAAATGTGATAATTTGACAGTAATAGGCATGCGAGGAACGTGATTTTAGTTTTATCGATATATTTATTTAACACATTCTTGAGATTGTTTTACCCTACTAATAATTTAAAGATTATTGTTTGTTTGCGTGTTAGTTTTTTAATCATATCCGAATTTATAACTGATTTTACTAAAAATAACCAAATACTGTACATAATTGTTTCTAATGATTGGTTAAATGGTTGTTAAATTGTATATTATGTTTTCTTACAAGATAACAACAGGTGCAATAATTTGATAAGATAGTTGTATAATCCACAAAATATATAATTCGGAGATATTCAGTATTTGTGAAATCATACAAGTATTTTGCTAAAGTTGGTATCACATAGGCTAACATGACTAAGTAATAGATATTGTACTACAATATCTATCACTGAACTGATCATATTACCTACGTATGTGATATAAACACGTTTAATGTTTCTATCATTATAAGCATTCATTGAGTAAACTTATGATAGAATTAACCTTGAGATTGTGTGGTATAAACAAAAATAATAACTAATTGTATACATTAAAGTCTAGGACATTAATATTTATGATGCTTAAATTAGGGCATCGTTGCTGGATCGTGTAATAAATAATATAATCATATAATAATAACTATATTGTTATAATATGATTATATTATTTACACTTAGTAACTTAAATTATTGTGTTTACATCATGAAGTGTTAACGATCAAGGCAATATAACGTACCGGGATTCTTATGACCAGATTATCTTATTTATGATTTAGGTATATTAAATTAACTTTTTATATAAATATAAATTACAAAACCTTAGTCTCATCGTCATTTCAGCCGAAAGACGTCCACTGCTGGAATTAGACCTCCCCCAAGGTTTTCCACAAAGACCGGTCTTAGGCCACCCGTATCCAACCGCTTCCCGCGACCCTTACCAGGTCATCAGTCCACCTTGTGAGGCACGTATCTCTGCTGCGTCAACTGCTATATTTAAAAACAAAACTGTTTCTGTAGCTGCTTGCAGACCTAGTCTTTTTTAAATTTACGTATATCTAAGGTAATCTTAACGCGTTATAGAAGTATTTCATTTAATGAAAAATACAGTCTGTACGGTACGCTTAGCGATGCTAATTGTCGCTGTCATAACCTATGATAGCTAAGAAATAATCATTAGTCCAAACAAAAACTTTAAAAATTTATATATTTTATTTTATAAGTGCATGTCGTATAATATTATGGAACTCTCATTATAAGCAGAAAAACAGACATAAGAATCTATTAACCATGACAACTAGTTAAAAAACAAGACGCAAATAACATTAAAACTTATTTTAACAGTATTTCATGCATGTTAATTAAGTAATTGTCATATTTAAAGACCTGACGACATTTCTAATTGTTCGATGGATCTCAAGGTTTTCTGTTTACTAATGGCTTTTCTATGACATCGCTGTAGTGTAATGTTCTAGGAAGACTAGTATTATAATTAACTGAATGCACATTAAGTTTAATGTAACGTCTTTGGATGACGTCCAATCTTTTTCGGTACAACAAAATGTTATGGATCTGGCTCGATCTCATTACTACTTTGTTCCGAGTTGTACCTAAATTATTTGTAACGTTTAAATGAGATTTAGAATTAGTCAAATCTTGTAGTAAATAAATTATTTTCGCACACTGATCAAGAATTAAGAAGTATGGAATAAGCATGCTGCTGACTAAGCATATGAACTACAGATTTTTGTCAAGCTACCTGCATAATTTTAAGGTCATTAGGTAGGTATATATACACACTTATTACGTTTTTACTACAGGTCTGAATCTGACACTGAAGCAACCAGTGAAGATACTTGGTAATTATTAACTATTTAAACATTGTGTACAAATCGTGACAACGCCTTTAAAGTGGTTTATCGATGTGTTAATTTGATTAGTATGTATGCTGTATTGTGTTAAGTTATTACCTCGAAAGGTAATACTTTTTGATTTTGGTGTGTACAATATTTATGATATTATTATTTGAGTAGATGTTATGCTGTAATTAAAAATAAATCCCATACTTATGCGAAGAAAATTGCGTTCATTCTACTAATTTAAAATTAAGAAAACACGAATATTCAGCAGTTTAACAAGTATAAGTCAGAGGCAAATTCATTAATAAGTACTTTGGAATTCAGGTTGTTAGATTTATTAAATTAATAATATAGTATTGTGTGCATGTATGCATGAACTTTTCAGTTACCAGTATACGTAACCACAAAAATTACCTACCAATAATAATCTTTGAAAGTACCTATGTATATGTTCGATTTGATGAGTATTTTCTCACTTCTGTACCCACATATTTTCTTGTTCTATTTTTCTTTATGTACACTATATAAAACTTCTAAACAGGCATTTGTATAAATGAAAAAAATTGCCAATAGAAAATATGACGCCATACAAAGATTAATTAATGAAATAAGTATTGTATCAGCTATTTGGGCAAAGGCTTCTCATAAGTCCTATCTCTCAGTAATGGTCTACCGTCAAGTCTTGCCCGTATTTATATATGTATATAAAATCAGTTCTTTGTACTATGTAAAGACGTCGCACGATCATAATCTGGAACTAATTCAGACGCAAGAGTAAGAGAGTAGTATCGCATTCCAATTCTTCTATTGCATCGCTTATTAATATTATCTGTGTTTTCGTATTAAATGCTATACGTTAAGTATCCTTACGTAAAGGTATTAAATTGCTGTCCACTTACAACAAACTTTTTGGCATGAATATTTAGATTGAGCAAGGCAAATAAGGACTCTTGACGTCTTGATGTACCTATTCCTATATATTACGTGTACTTAATCAATTCACTAAGTACTTTAGCGTTGTTGACATCGCTTTACGTAGTGATGTGTATTTTTCTTTTCTAATATTATTGAAAAACCAAATTTTGTAGTGCGATGTTGCATTATAAAGTGATCTTGATGTGGCAAGGCATTGTGTATTTATTAATTATGTCATGTTCTAAGTTTTAAGGCGTAACCTTGTATTATCTACCGATCACAGCTCTGATCATTTTGCTACTAATAATAACTGCCAAATTAAAAGACGTAATATTCCTTTGCTAGATCTCAAAATATTATTCAAACGACAATTACAATTAAGCATTGAGGCTGGCTACTTTTTACAAATTGGACCTTAATTTGCATAAATTTTTTTCTAGTTTGTTGACGACAGTTTGTAGTCAAAAAGATTTATTTATAACTTGGATGTCTGTTGGATGCTGTTATTTGGGCTAGCAGCCAGTCATACGCACAAACATAAAGGGAAAACAATCATATTGTTTACTGATTGAACACATTGTTCTTACACGTGGACTTATTTCGTACACATTAAATGCGGCAATTTAGTGTGTACAAAATTCTGCATAATACTTTATAATAATATTGTGAAAAGTATTAAGTAAGTACTTATAATAATTTTGTTAATAATTAATATGACTATACGAAATTTACCTAAAATAAAGCTAGATAGTAACATGAAGAAAATAACTGGCTAGTACATTACAAAAGTTTATTCGTGTCGCTTAAAATCAATATTGACTGAATGTTTAATAATTAATAAGCTAACAAATTCCAAGAATCCCCGCTTTAGCATGCGCATCTATATATTAGGTCGAGTACATTGAATATTCGCACCTAAATCTCAAAGCAAACTACTACAGACTACTGTCAACACATCTGATAAAGTGCGTGGTTTCATCTATATGGCAGTTAGCCTTATAGTGATTGGAATGTTACTGCTTATTTAACTATCAGAGAGAATTCTATTGTTTAACCGGTCGTATACCGCCGGCTCGCATACCAGCCGGCAGATTTGTACCCGTCGTAGGCCGGTGGCTCGCATGCGAGCCACCAAATTGGTTTTACGTTAGCTTAAGCTAAAGCGAAGGCGGCGCGCGGCGTTTTGGCGCCAATTTGGTGGCTCGCATGCGAGGCACCGGCCTACGACGGGTACAAATCTGCCGGCTGGTATGCGAGCCGGCAGTATACGACCGGTTAAAACGCATTCTGCAGCTCATTGCAACTACAAAGAAAATAGGCTATTGCCATTACACAATTACCAATTGATAGAAGTAGGATCAACTTTTTTTTAAATTATTTGTCTATTAGCACTAAACCCTCACATGCTAAAACCCAATCTACTCGCGACTCAATACTTTTCCTATTGTGTCTGATAGTCTGGCACATCGCAGCTAAGATAATAATTGGATTGTAATACTTTTCTTCCGGTTATACCCACTTGTAGCATCCTTTTAGTGTACGGTAGCTGACTTATATAGTATTAGTAGCGCTGGCAACAGTATTAGGACTTGTTGATAATATCTCTATCATTTATGCACGCTGCTAATTATCATGTCGGTAATTTATAATAGGTTTTTAAATTATTAACTTTTATATTAACAACAAATAACCTTAATTAAGTATTGGTATTTATGAAGATAATATGATACATTAATTAGAGAAAGTAAGCCTATCTAATCTATCTATCATTGCGTATAATCTATAAATAAGTATGATATTTTCGGTTTCTTCTATTATGATTGGTTTCTTATATTATGATTTATGAGATATCAATTCGTCACGCTATGCATCAAGTTTACCTTATTTACTGAAATATACACTTTTATTCTTCTGACATATTTATTACGACTCACATTCTGCCAGTTAATTGTGAATTTTCCACGAGTATTTTGATGGTCACTAGGCTAAATTATGACGCATATTATTAACTGTTGCTAACCTCTGGTGATTTACATCGTACGTATTATAGTCATATCCGAAGACATATAACACCACGTGACACTTCTATAATAGTTGACACTTCTATAATACTTCTATAATAATGGCACATGTACAAGAACAGCTGTTAAATAATCCAAAATTATAGCAAACCGGTTTGTATATTTTCATACTGCATTGTGATACAGCAAAATGGCGTTTCAAGAATGTAATCTATCGGTTAACAGGTCACACTAGTTAATTATTGACGCACGAATAATTAAATGAAAGGCTATTATAATATTAAGAGTAATTTTTTTATTCTTTTTATATTTTCTTATTATATTTCGGAATCTTCTGTGCAAATATTTTATGGTAAAACCATTTGTTGGTACAAACATCTCGAGCCGGTTCTAAAGTACCTACCTGATTTATGTAATATATTTTAACATGACAGGATCTCCAAACCTACGTCATGGCTTTTTTTGTATAATAAATATGTGATTATAGGATATTTTTACACTTCAAATGTTTTCGACATGTAGAAACAATATAGTGGTATAATAAACTCTTGAAAATAGTATCTGCTGCTAAAAAGTTTTAAACTAAGTTAAAGTTGAAACGTTGAATTAGTAGATCCATCAAAACTATGATAATAATCTAAACATGTGCAAAATTGTTATCATTATATAAACTCATTAATTATTATAAACTTCATCATTAATTTATTATTGTACTAAGAGTCGTGATAAGCGTACGTCCCCCGATATAAATGTTCATTCTATATAGTGCTATCAACTTCTATTGACCCTTTCCCAACCCTATCGTTAGAATAACAAGTTTTCTTATGCAACCTTCCTTGCAATTTCCTTGATATGGCAACTTTATACCAATTAGTTTGCTATCCTTTTTGCACTAGTGAAATATAGTGCGCGCAAGTGAGAAGACATGATCGTATGATCCGTCATACGAGTACCATTGCAAATCCTTTACGTCAAAATAAGAAAACAAAACTGTTTCGCTTCTTTGTATGAAGAAATGTTAAATTATTATCTTATAAACGAATTATAGTACTATTATTCTTTTCTAATCGTTAAAGTAGTGTTTTAGTGTGGATTTTATTTATAAAAATGTACCAAGGAATGAATGGGCTGTACTCCGATGGGCCTTACAGGTTAGAAAAAATTCGTTCTATAAAAGTGCTATTGTTTTTTGGATTTTTATAGATAATACGTAGATTAAGACTGCATGGCTTCATTATTTGATTATTTATGATGCCGTCTCTTGTATTTACATACCCAAAATATTCAATTTACGTGTCAAAAGTGATTAAGTGTGCCACGAGCAGTGATTTCACTTAAAGTTTCTCTAATTAGAATTATGGTATTGAAATTATATGTTTATTTAGAATTTGTAAATTCCATTACGTTCTGTGACTACAGAATATTATTTACAACATTTTTTTAAAGAATTGTCACGACCTATGTACCATAAAAATATTCATGCACTATTTTACGATAACTAGCGCTTAATTTGCCAAAGTTTATACTTTCTTACGGTTTATATGATTCAAGTTTGATATAATTCAATAAATATAGTCATCCTAGCGAAAGTTCAAAATAGGGCCAACATTTTTACCTAAATATTGTTTAATGTTTCATTAATCAAAACAGTAAGTAATTATATTCAAGTGAAATGCTATTAAAATAAGGTATGTATCCTATTGGCTAACATACAACATGATTTCTAAACATGACATATTAGTTAAGCAATATTTCTATGCAAAAAATAATCCATTGTTTAATATTGAATAGCAAATTACACACAAATATCTATGCTCAGAGAATACTTCCTAGATCCTTTTTATTAACATGACTGTATATATTGGCTTTGAGTAAAACATTTACTTAACCTGTTAATCGCTAGAATTGTCAACATAATCAAAAACTAAAAGTGTGGCCAGAGGGCAGGCCACTTCCACTCAATAGTCTAATAAAATTACTTTGCTGTTACACTTTTTCGTTAATCTTAAAAAGTATATTGCGCTGAGGTATCTAATTCAGATTATAACAATTTGTATATTTATTTATTATAATAATTCTAAGTACTACTTTTAATTCTGGAGCAGTTATTGTCATTAGTTATCAATACCATTTATATTAAAACTGGTGAGCAAATACTTAACTCAAATTTTAATCTGTAAATTATTGGAATGCCAGACATAAAATAAAACCTATTTTGCCCAGTGTGCTGCTGAAACTCAATCGGTTAAAGGCATGCTGCTGTAGCTAACTGCTAAGAGTATGTTGCTCTTAGTGGTTACATATGCAACTGTAGAAGAATAAAAAAAATTGAAATTGCTTGTAGCTTTTGTTTTTGTAGTATCATTGATTAACCTATGTGTAGCAGTGGCACACTGGCAGCCAAAAACAAGAGGTTTTCAATTACGTCTGGCATTTCAAGTTTTCAGGTTAAGTAATGGTAAGTCATCTTAATTATAGGGTTTACAACAGTAGTTGAATTATTTTGATTCAATCTTCTAATAGTTCCAAAGTAATGATCTTCAAAGTCAGAGAGGTCACTTCTCTTCATATCAATTTTGCTATAGTTGTGCGTAAATTCTGCAATGATAACGGACAACGTGTCACTTGCAAGTAATGCTTTGTACTTGTTATTGATGAAGATTATACTCATTTACTCAATAGTCCTTATAGTAAGTAATTAATAAGATATTAATGAATATATTTTGATTACTATATAAAATGTTAAGGAATTTTATCAAACACGTAAGATCAGGAGAGATTGCTGTCAAACACAAGCTTAATAAAGAATTTAAAAAAAATATTGTTTCCATTCAGACAATCACTTATATTTTTGGTTTAAATGAATTGGTTTTGATACCTCAGTCAAATAAAACATTTTTCTGTTAGGATATTTCAAAAATCAATATAATTTACCAATAATATTATTATATAATTTATGGTACTGTGTATTGTAGATCCTGGTAAGTCTACATTGCATTATGTAAGAAGCTATCAGGACTTAGAAATGTGTGTGGCTAATCTTTTGGGGTAAACAGGTATGAAGCCTATAACTGAAGCATGTATACAACATGTAACATAATAAATGCACATTTCGAAAGTAGTTTGTTCAAAATCGGCTACTGAATCAATTTCAGCAATTTTTAATATAGGTAATCTTTTATCCCTAAAATAATTAAAACAAGTTAAATTATAGTCACCCATTTATTAAACAACTGAAATAAACGAAAATGTATCATAATTCAAGGCAATAAGGTTTTTGATGCAATAAAGGCAATAATGTTAGATTTATTGTAATATACCCATACTATCCACGCACAATAAGGACAACTAATTCGTTTAATTAAAATATTGAAGTAGATAAAAGTAACATTTTAATGATTATATTATTATTATGATTTAATAATCTAATTGGGTTGTTTGAGGTTGTGCGTTATATCTGTGACATGTTGTATATGTATAAAATTACATTTATAAATGTATAGGATTTTAAAATATATTATTTGATTTTTTTTTATATTTGCAATATACAATTTCTATACTAATTTCTAACTATTTATTAAATGGTCTGTTTCATGTGTTATTTGAAAGTTCAATTTTGCCTGTTCTTTGTTAAAATTAGGTATATACCTAAACCTTAAAGCATCATTTAAAAATATACATTTTGTTTAATTTGGGCTAATTTATTTTATCCTCCGACTATGCAGACAAGATTAATAAAATAATTTACATTTGTTTCATTTTGCAAGTCTGCACTTATTAAAAATCTATTGTGTGCCAATAGTTCATAAGTCAAGACATTTCCTTATCCGTAATACCAATTGCTCATACACTGTTTTAGAATATATAAGGGTTTGGTTTGTTCTTAGTAATTTAACGTTGTATGCTGTGTAATAGGAATGCTCCGATGCCAGAACATTTTACGCTTACAATTATGTGTCGCTTGTAGGCCTCTGTCAACTTTTTAGCATCTACATATTTGGCAATCTTAATGTTGTGAAATAAATAAAATATGCTAATACATACATTTTAATTATTTTATTTTGCAAATAGTTTTAACTAACGCTATGAATTTTTGGCCAATTTCCTTAAAATACAATTAAATAATGAAGGTAATATTAAAAAAAGTTATGCTTCAATATTATTTCAATTTATTTATAGTTATAATATTATATTATACATACTTTATTTTATACAATATTAACCATGACTTTTCTCATTGCAGGCCATCTATGTCCCAGGGTACTGTGATCCATAGCCAACGGTTCCAAGAGAAAGACTTCACTGTCGCCACCCCCGAGGAATTCGTCAGGCGATTCCAGGGCACTAGGCCTATTAATAAGGTTAGTTGGCCATGTTATTGAGCCCATTGATTAAGACTTACATACAATTGATAGATTAGATCTCGGCACTTCAAGATGAGAATACACTCTTTATACAAGCTTTTTGGGCACTACTGTCAACAAGATAGTTTAAACTATAGTGTGCCATGCTGACACAGTGGGAGTTAGCAGACTTCAGATACTTTAAGGGAACATTAAGGAGAACTCTTAGATATGTAGCTTAACTTACAATGTTTTCCTTAGCGGTAATAATTAAAATTGGGCGATAATAATGAACTATTAAATACGCACTTAACTTTGAAATGGAAAACTGTGGGCTGTAATTTTGAACTTGAATCTCGCAACCCAACCGTCTTATATTATGCTTTTACAGCAATTGCCTGATTGCTGCTTACTTAGATTTTTTTATTCCGATTTTCCTTAGGATTGCTATTATCATACTACATTTTATCAAAATATGTTCAGCATTTACCTATCAAAAAATAATAAACAATATAAACGGTTATTGCTTTTGAAGTACTGATTGCTACTTTCAGGTAATTAGTACTGAAAAGTTACTCATAATTTTATCTTATTGATTTATCATAATTGGCATTTTTCGTGACTCACAATACTTATCTAGAGTTATTATTTATATTATCTTATCGCCACACTTTTAATTGTTTGTTTTTCTTTAATCGCAAAGTTTGTTGTGACGCCCTGTACTAGACAGCCAATAAATATAGATATCTTAGTATCTAGTCCTTGATAGCTAGACGGTACTCCCTTTCTTCTCATATAATTGTTTGTCCGTAAATCATAATCCATAACACGTTTGGTATGAACTTCAGTAAAAATAATGATCATAAATTTGCATAATTATCTTAATAATTGAATCTCCTTTTTTGCATGAAATAAAGTTATATGTCCTAAGTATTGTATTATAATATAATGTGTATTATTCCGAATGTTCATTTATAGTAAAATTGTTGATCCTAAAACATTTGCTATAAATTATGTTGTACTATCAGTCAGAAGCGTAGGGGCGAGGCGGCCCGTGTGCTAATCGTCGCAGACGGCTTTCGCTCACCACCGCAACTTTGGCTTGCTGGCTGCCTCGATCCTACGCGCCTACACGATTCTAAATTACACTCTAGGGGTAGGGCAGACAAGACTGCGTGGAGTCGGCTTTACAGCGATTCGTTTCTGACACTACAACCTAATTTTTAGCAAATGTTTTAGGACTTTAGGAATTATAAATGAATGTAATACAAATTAGTTTTAAAAACCTTATTAGGATAAATAAACATTAAATAATTTAAATTTAGGACTTATAGTTTTTATTGAAAACGGTTTTAAGTCTTTTGTATATTATTTATTGTAAAATTTATGATAAACAAATTTAGGACATATTGTATTTTGGGTATTCAATTTTATGGCATCTGATATTATGTGACCTAAAGTTCAGGCAAGTTAATTATCATTCGGACAAATATGACTAGAACAAATAAAATATGGCACTTTAAATTATGGATAAAAAAGTTAGGTAACACAATAGAGAACCTGCCTAGACCACCCCTGTTCTTAAGGCAAACTTGGCAGATGTGTGGCAGTGGTTCTTATATTAAACTGTTTGGCAAAGCTTGATTACGCATCATGCAGTAGTTCAAGCGTCACTTTGCTACTGCTTCTGCGGCGAGTGCTATGAGTTCGATCGCTACACCTAAAGATACGTAGACTGGGTCCAGTACTCATACTGCATGCCAGTGGTTACTACTTGCCAGAAAACAGTAGACAGTGACGAGAAAGACCTAGTTAGTTAGACGTGTTCTACTATAAGACATTTCCAGGTTATCTATTAATTACCGGACACCCTGTATATTAGGGGAATGATGTTGTGCAGTATGCCCTTCTTGGTTTCTGAATTGTTTGGAAGCTTGGCCTGTTCGTTACTTACGCGATTTTCATTATAAGAACACGTCAGTCGGTGTCTATACAGCCTCTAGATAGGCTGTCTGTGATACTAATGTTGAAGAGGTCTTTGCCTTACTTATGGAATACCTAAACAGAGACGAGGGTTGGTTTTACGACAAAAATCGACTAATTAATGTCAAGAATGAACGAGGCTTGATAAAGGCAGATTTTCATTAAAATATATGTATGTTTCCAGGTGCTGATCGCGAACAACGGTATCGGCGCTGTGAAATGCATGCGTTCAGTGCGAAGATGGTCCTACGAGATGTTCAAGAACGAACGCGCTGTGCGCTTCGTGGTCATGGTGAGTAACTATACATCACAATGAAGTTTGACTAAAACTGGACTTTTCTCCCGGCTAAGACTGGAATTGCCTTAGCGGCGCGGTTTTTTTCGGTTCGAGCAAATTGTTGTTGGGGTTTTATGTCAAGAATTTAGCAGTAGTGGTACGGAGTTTAGAACTGGATCCAGTATACGGCTAAATCTCTATCGTAGCTGGTACAGTGTGGATGTAATACACCTCTGCTTATCCCTTCGAGCATAAAGACGTGACACTATGTATAAAGCCACCCACAGACAGTGAAGGCAGAGCGATACCGGTAGCGGCATTTTTTGTTCGAATAAGTATGAAACATTATAGGTACACACGATCGCTTAAGACTGAAGGAGTCTGCCCACTACACCGTCTCATACCATGACCGTGCTAGGAACGTATCAGACACGAAAAGCAACACGATACGCCCTGCTATAGGAACTGCTGATCGGTGACGGAACGCTCTAGTGGGCATAGTCTTATACATTTCCTTACAAGGAATATTTTTTTGCCTGACACGTTCCTAACACGCTCATAGCACGGTCATGGTAGTAGGCAGACTCCTTGATACCAGACAAAAACTGTACACAAAAGGTGTGATCCACAAATAGTTGTTCCGGAAAAAGATAATTCATTAAGCAGTACTTGAATTTTGGGCTCTGCAAGTCAGCTTAATGGATTTTTTTTTCTCTGCTACCTATAATTTAGATTTATTTTATAGCATTTCCCATGCTAAGGTCTAAGAATGCTCATTAAATAAATCTTAATATAGGAGATGTTCTAGGTCTGGATGTTGTGTCTGCTATTTTAGTGTTAGAATGGCCGCAATACATGAATTTCGGGCGATGTATTTATCAGATGTATATTCTTTAAAAAAACACAACTCTCGCACTAGGAATAATTTCTGTGTCGCGGGGGTCTTTACGAATATTCAAACAACGGACACAAAGAACACCCAGACTAGAAACAACTATTATTTGTGGATATTATTTGTGAATCACGATATTTTTTATCGCGTGTGGGGATTGTACCCTCAACACTCGGCGCAGTGGCAGTGACAAAGCGACCACCTAAACCACGACGCCATCAGTGCTGTCGATATAAAAGATGTGTTATACATAAATAATTCATTGCTATCCTCCAGGTAACCCCAGAAGATCTAAAAGCGAACGCAGAGTACATAAAGATGGCTGATCACTACGTGCCGGTGCCGGGCGGCTCCAATAACAATAACTATGCCAATGTCGAGCTGATCGTAGACATTGCTGTCAGGACACAAGTACAGGTGAGACCGATGTTCTTTAAAAGTATATATTATAAGTAAGTGTACTTCTTCAGCATTCAGGACATCCCCATATTAAATTACAGAGTCTAACAGAAAATTATGGTAATTTTTAAGTGTCACATAATACAGCCTATGTATAATGGAAAACCGCGACAAACATATCCGTATTTTGACTAATATACAGCATTTTCTTTTTTATCGACTTATCAGTATTAGCACATTTTAGTAAATACTTAAGCTATACTAACAGCTCACCTCCGTGAATCCGAAAATGTCGCAATTTTGATAGTGATGTAATAAGTTTGTTTTGATGTTTAAATAACAAATAAAATTTCATTTTCATAAAATTTAAAATAATTTGTTTGGATCCGAGTTTAATGCACGTAGGTTAATTTTCAGATATACATACATTACTGTCCCAAAATACGGTCACACCTTTCTGTTACACTCTGTATATATATTTACCTCGTAATAACAAAAACTGTATTATTTATAGTGCATTTCAAATACGAAGTCCCATTTGACAGATGATCGTTGAACAGCGATATCGAGGAGACCGTTTTAATCAACACATAACGAAATTGATTACCGATTAACTTTCCAAACAAACTGTAATCGTGAGTTTAGAATTGAAACAAAAATGATAGAAACAGTAAAAACAAAGGAGTCCATCTAAGTTTGACATATCGAAAGAATAGTTACATCAAGGTTCGAACCCACGTCGCGCACCTCTGACTTTCGGAAGTTATATGACTTTTCGAAATTATGTGCGTATTGATTGACAATTGTCGCCTGCTCCGTGCCTCGGAGAGCACGTTAAGCTGTCGGTCCCGGCTGCCATGAACATCTATGGCAGTCGTTATTGGGAGAGTGTCGACACAAAAGATACCACTGGGTCGAAGTGTCGCCTTTCAGCACTGACTGGCCCCCACATAAGATACATACATACATACATACTTTAAAGTTATACATAACGAATTTAATTGTAAAAGAATGAATCTCGACATATACTAGATTAATTTCTAGTATCACATACTTACTCCAAGACTACTGTTACTTACTGTTTTCAAGACGACTACTCTTTAAAAACTGGGATATTTAAACCATACGTCCAATATCGCAACTTCTAATCCATTCTTTGATAAAGAAAATATATTAAGGGTTTGCAGAATAGGATTTAAGGTATGTTGCAACGTAATAATAATTAATACCATATAATTTTTGTTTTAAAGTACCTATTTCTCGGACAATTATTTTTACCATGAATTAGTTCGATTTCATCCGATTCATACTGTCCCGTCAGTATGACTGAATGTAAAAAAATTAACCTAGTGCGTAACCATGGTATTGTGGTAAAATGTTATTTTATTTCGATGTTTAAATTATTTAAGATTAATATCAATAGAAATTATTAGTTGGTTATGTTTGTGAAACAATTACATCATGTTTTGTATAGATTCAAATTATTTTTAAATAGTCTTTAGTACCATAAGTAATCATTGTTTATTTTAGCAATTCAAATGAAATGTGCAGAGTTACGTGCTATGAAGTGTCAAAAGGGACTTCGTATTTGAAACAGACTATAGGTACAAATTATCTTTTGGGAAATTCTCAATAACAGCATTGAGTCTGATACTGTGTCTGATAAACAGAAATAGACCCACTCCCTATTACGTGGGACTTAAGCCTTAGCTGGCGAAATGTGGCTGTGATAAACCCCTGCCTATTCCTTAGAGGACATAGGCGTGAGACTGCATGTATTGTGACTCCGCATAGACAATTAAATTTCGATTACATCCAACAGATGGCGATATACACAATAAACGCTTAAAATGATATTCACCATACAATCATGCTTTGCACTAGTGAAAGTTACACAGCGTCTAAGAATCCCCTATACAGGGTGTCCGGTAATTAATGGATAACCTTGAAATGTCTTATAGTAGAACTGATGGCCGTTCAGGAAAAGATATGAAAAATATCTATCCTCCCTACTACCTGAGATATGATTTTAGTTAAATACCATATTTAACTTTCTTGTACACTACGACCATAAATGAATGAATTCCATCGGTTTTTTGTTGTTTTATTATTTAACACTAATTATGCTAATAGATAGGCAGTCAAAAGTATGACTAGCTATTGCACTTTTTTAACGGCCAATAGTTCTACTATAAGACATTTCAAGGTTATCCATTAATTACCGGACACCCTGTATATACCCACAAGTTCCCGACATTACTAGTCGGTCCGCGGCCCGCCAGGTACCATCACCCAGCCTGGTTGAAGGATCCTCCCTTTGTGTCGAAGGAACATCATACGACGTGCCTGATGTGACGTACACATGTATGGATATATTAAAAAGTTGTAGTTTATTGTACTCATATTAAAGACGCTTTTTCCTCTAGGCTGTGTGGGCTGGCTGGGGTCATGCGTCAGAAAACCCTAAGCTCCCGGAACTGCTACACCGCGCCGGAGTGGTGTTCATCGGACCTCCAGAGAAGGCTATGTGGGCCCTCGGAGACAAGATCGCGTCGTCCATAGTGGCGCAGACCGCTGATATACCCACGTTGCCGTGGAGCGGTAGTGGTGAGTGTCAACTCTAAACCTACACTTATGCTTACTTATATTGCAAATAGGGAATAACTACAACCATGAGGGAAAATTAAGACCTAGTATTAATGGTGTATTTCAGTCATCAAGTATTCATATGTTATGGATTCAATTTTTGCCGCAGTTTCGCTTGGGTATATCCCACGGTAACACGTATCTTATATCCTTCTCCAGGAGACAATATATCTCCTTGCCAAATTGCATCAAAGTCTGTTCAGTGGTTTAGCCATAAAACATAACAGACACAGAGTTATTTTAAAAGGGAAGGGCAATATGACAATATTTGAGACAGGAACATTACTATCATACCAACAATGTCATACAATCGGTTCTAGCGTTCCACCTACTTATAACTAAAGCGTTACGCTGGCACGCGGTCAGCTTGGTTTTACTGAATGAGAGCCCTACGCAATTCTCTTGGCGAAACGTCCAGGTATTATACTCACCAAAAAAGAAACTGTGGTTGTAATTTTCCCCCATACAAGAAAACTTACTTATCATCATAATTTGCTATTCTTATATATAAGTACATTCTTATTTATTCCGTGTATTGGTTATTTTTCATGAGAACTGTATGTGTACTAAAAGACTTTATCTCAATACTTTAATTTTTCTTTTACAGAATTAAAAGCAGAATACAATAGCAAAAAGATAAAGATCTCCTCGGAGTTGTTCGCTCGCGGTTGCGTCACGAGCCCGGAGCAAGGTCTGCAGGCAGCACAGAAGATTGGGTTCCCCGTCATGATCAAGGCTTCAGAAGGTGGCGGCGGTAAAGGCATCAGGAAAGTGGAGAACCCTGATGATTTCAGTAATATGTTCAGACAGGTATGATTATTTATTTTCGTTGTTTGTATGTTTTTTAAGTCCCACACAACCTATCATTATTTACTTATCTTTGGTTTTATTAATTTTCGTACATAAACCAAAAAATAAATGTGGGAGGGGAAATATATCTAATGTTTAGGGAAAATTTACAACCAAGCGACGCTCTTGTCACATACAAGGGTGACTGAAGCTAAAGAGTAATTCCTAAGTGTTATTGTCCTATCAGATAGCCTCGATACAGGCTTTGCCTAGTGTGGCTATCAATGTTAATGTTAATTGTAATTTAGACTGCGTAATAAACACTATTAGAATCGTTGAAATAAATAAGGTAACTACTCCTTAAAAATAAGACACACCTGTCTGTTGATAATTATTATGAATTGCATATTTTTAGTGTGGAGCAGTATTTCAAATTTAATTTCGTGTATCTATAATGGAAAGGCAGATGCCCAATCTATGCTAAACATATGTACTATATTTAGCATAGATTATCATGTACTTTTATTGCAATATAAACAGTAATGCATAGACGACTCCAATATTTCGCACCCTTAATAAAACAGAGACTTATCTCAGTATTTTGGATTAAACAAATTTGAACTCTATTGCAAAGATTTAACACAAATATAATATTAGAATTTAACATATACAATTAAAGTTCAAATTGCCTTACTTTCAAATTTCGAGTTAAGTCGCTGTTTTATTAAGAGTGCGATTTGTTTATTACGAACTTTTATTTGACTCGTCTAATGTCAAATTGCGAACTAATCAATTCGTAGGCTTTAGTTATTGTACATGTACAGCGATAACTCAGTGGGGAGACCAACAGACTGCAATGCAGAGGGTCTCGGGTTCGAACCCACGTCGCGCACCACTGAGTTTCGGAAATTATCCGGTCGTATACCGCCGGCTCGCATACCAGCCGGCAGATTTGTACCCGTCGTAGGCCGGTGGCTCGCATGCGAGCCACCAAATTGGTGCCAAAACGCCGCGCGCCGCCTTCGCTTTAGCTTAAGCTAACGTAAAACCAATTTGGTGGCTCGCATGCGAGCCACCGGCCTACGACGAGTACAAATCTGCCGGCTGGTATGCGAGCCGGCGGTATACGACCGGTTAAATGACTTTTCGAAATGATGTGCGTATTGATTGACAATTGTCGGTCTCGATGGCGTAGTGGTTAGTGTAACCGACTGCCACGCCTGAGGTCGCGGGTTCGATTCCCACACAAGTCAAACATTTGTGTGCATGAACATGGATGTTTGTCTTGGTCTGGGTGTTTCTATGTATAATATGTATGTATTTACAAAAAAAAGTATATATATGTATGTTTATCCATTGTCTAGTACCCATAGTACAAGATCTGCTTAGTTTGGGCTAGATGGTGTTGTGTGTATGTGGAAGAATATTAAAAATATTAAAAAAAAAATTATTGCCTGCTCCGTGACTCGGAGAGCACGTTAAGCCGTCGGTCCCGGCTGCCATGAACATCTATGGCAGTCGTTATTGGGAAGTCAGTGCCCTCTAATATCCTGACACTGGTCTAGCCTTAGGGTATCGTTAGCCTTCGGGTTGCGGAGGTCAGGTGGCAGCCGCTCCGTGTAAAAGTGATATCCAGTCAAATCCGGTTAGACTAGAAAGCCGACCCCAAGTGACTTGGGAATAATAAAGACTAGGGAGAAAAAGAAGTTATTGTACATGTTCGCAATATATAGAATAAGTTCATGTTCCACTATAATGCGCGCGATGGATGAGTGTGCGCTAACCACCAACAGAATCATTTAATTTTTATAGTTTCTCTGGCGGAAAAGAGTTAAATAAATAATGAAGTTTTGTACTTACAAAACGTCACTAAAATGAACCCTCAAGTAGCGAATCAGTTGGATCTATCGCTTCACCGAGTATGTTATATACCTACTAAAGCGAGAGATAGGGCTAATCCGACACTAAACTTAGCTTTAGGGAAAACAAACGCATTTTTTAAATCTTACATTAGCTCACTGTTTATCTACCTCACTATGTAGAAGGGCATCTTATCGAGGTTGTGTTTACGATTATATAATCGTATATTTCAGGTCCAAGCGGAAGTCCCCGGCTCCCCAATATTCGTGATGAAGCTCGCCAAGTCAGCTCGTCATTTGGAAGTGCAACTCTTGGCTGATCAGTATGGTATGTTATTTTAATTAAAATATTTGTTTACTAATTTAAACACTTGTATTTTCTTGGGTTATTTGTTGCTTTATACGATTAGACTTGGCATCATAGTTGCGCCCTACTTCATTTAAATATGGTCACCTTTCTGTACGTTAAGTTGGCATCTGACACACAATGTCAACATGACATCTGAAATATAAGTATAGTATTATCACACTCATCCATATTGAAAATTGTACACTATCGGTCTTTAACATATAAATATAATGTGTGAGCTCATTCTTCTTGGTGTGGTGTATTATATTTAATATGAAAGTACTCACCTACCGTCTGTATGAAGTCGACGTCTCAATCGAAACTTCTGTACTAATATTATAAAGAGGAAACATGTGTATTTTTGTTTGCCATTAATAAACTCATAAACTACTGAACCGATTTAAAAATATTACGTCACTAGAAAGCTTCTTTATCCCGAAATAACATAGGCTATATAACATACGCTACGAGCGACGGCAGCGGTTAAGTAACCACAAAACGAATGAAATCGCGAGGGACAGCTAGTAACTATAATATAATTGTGTCACAGGTAACGCGATCTCTCTATTCGGTCGTGACTGCTCCATCCAGCGTCGTCATCAGAAGATCATTGAAGAAGCGCCGGCCGCCGTCGCCAAACCTGATGTCTTCATTGAGATGGAGAAGGTATGTATTAGCTGAATAACTTTTAAAACTGGCACTAGTTCTTAAATATTTAATAATGCTACTCTGTGTACCAATTTAGGTACATAATCATATGACAATGTACATATGAATCCCTAGTAGTGATGTGCCCAGGCATATTCGAGGATGTATAGGCATGAGACTATATATGCATTTAAATCTATATACTGTAATCATATTAACGTATTAAATCGCAGCGTCACACTGGTGGCCAGACACATTAAGTTTTTAATTATATCTGGCATTCAAACAATTGACAGGTTAATGTTATTGTTGTAGGCTGCAGTCCGTCTAGCCAAAATGGTGGGGTACGTGAGTGCCGGTACGGTGGAGTACCTGTACGAGCCGGCCACTGGAGCTTATTACTTCCTCGAGCTGAACCCTCGGCTGCAGGTGGAACATCCTTGCACTGAGATGGTGGCCGACGTCAATCTACCCGCCGCGCAGTTACAGGTTAGTAGACGAGTATATGAGTATACGAGTCGATGAGTGTATAGTCAGCGATATCGATTTATATCGGGAATATAAAATTCGCAAGATTTTAAATCATACACATTAATGGTAATTCTGTAAAAAAATTTCGGGGATACCTATTTTAATCACTATTAATTACTATAGATAATTAGTATATATTTTTTTATTCATATAATATTTTTACAAATTTGTTTAATTTTTAGCTAGGTACTTATGTCGCTGACTGTAAAATTATATGCGTATACGAGTAAATGAGTATATGTATAAATACATAAGTATACGAATACATAAGTGTACGAGATAAAATAATATTATAATAACAAATAATATAATATTTATATATATATAATATGTGATGCATGCAACGCGAAAGTTTAAAAGTTATTAATATAATATTTATTTAACAGATATTACAAGTTTATTATTAAATGGGTGCGTTAATCAGTTTCAAAGTGATTTGACATTAATATTCACTGTTAAAATTATTTTAAAACGTGTTGCCCAATGTGAACCATCATAAACTTATTTTCTGTGTTTCTATTTTATCGATCGATACTGTAATAATGAATATAGTTTAACCCACCAAAAAGATGGGAGAAACGTTAAACTATTTAGTATCATGCACTTGTCTCTATGTGTATGTTTAAATACTGTAGCTTATATACTAATGTATTGTTCCAGATCGCCATGGGTCTACCGCTGTACCACGTGAAGGACATCCGTCTACTGTACGGCGAGTCCCCGTGGGGCCTGTCGCAGATCGAGTTCGACGAGCCCAAGCAGAGACCCTCGCCTTGGGGACACGTCATCGCCGCTAGGATCACCTCGGAGAACCCTGATGAAGGTATAACTATCAACACATTACATTATAACTAACTATAAAGAAGCTTTAGTCTATTGATTCAGGCTTGCGGTTAATATATTGTGTTGTTTAACCTCTCAACCAATCCAGTTATCAAAAATACAAAAAAGTTATTCGAACAAAAGTAGACTATTATAACAAAATTTTTGTTTTAAATAGTCTGGTTAAATTTGGATGCCGACGTCCTAGCGTTGGTTGAGAGGTTAAAAAGACGATTCCTGCACTTGGATTAAATGCTGTGTCATGGGGATCTTTACACCAAGGCTCCAAACAACTATTTGTGGTTCACACAAATGTTTGTCCGGCCTGGGGATAGAACCCGGCGCAGTGGAAGTAGTGAAGCATCAGTGTAATAGAATTCTAATGTGACTACACGGTTATGGTTGCAATGCTTGTTATGAAAAGTATTAATATTTATCTTACGTTTACGCGAATGTTATTCATTGAAATTAAACTACTTTTTACGGATTTTATTGCGTTGTTTATTTGACACAATTTTGGAACTGTTTGTCGTTTCAAAATTATGTAATAAGGTGTCAAATAAAATCCGTATAAACTAGTTTAATTTCAATGGAAAGTGTTTCTAATACTATACGTAAGTATGTGCATCCTTGACTATGTAATGTAAGTATCGCGTGGTCATAACTATTCGAATATATATTTCGAATACAATTATTATGAGCAATGCTAGCCTAGACTGTACAACAGTAACCGCATAACCGCACATACGGACAGTATGTTTGTTAGCACTACACTACGTACATTCCAAAGTAAATTTAAAGAAATTCTGCTATTCCAACAAAAATCATCATTACAATGAGCGGAACTTTTCTTACCTGTATGGTGCCATTAGTTATAATTTTTGTATATCATAATCTTCTTCTTCATAGCAAAAACAAAATTTATTGCGTTAGCGCAGTCAGTTATTTGTCGTTTTTCACTGTCAGTCTTGACACATGGGGATGCGTTCGGATTCACACATCAGTTATTTATTATAGCTTTTGTCAAATAAAATTAGTTTAATTTAAACATAAATATTATAATATCATTTTATTAGTATTATATATATATATCATAATCATTTTATTAGTATTATATATATTATGTATTATATATTATTATTATAAACAGAGTCGCAACGGAAGACCAGCGCTAGTTGTTTACAACTAGCATCTTGCTGAGTTGCGACCTATTTGCTGCAGTAATGTTATTGTTCCTTTTTACTTTACTTTTTGCTAACCATATTTGTAAGTGTACTGTTGCAAATAAACGTATTTTCTTTCTTTCTTTCTACACATTTTCCTTAATGGCCATCCTTATTCGACGCAGAAATTTAACGTAACCGTAATGTTTTTTTGTAGGATATATGTTCTTCTACATACTAATAGGTGCATGTTAGATCCATAGCGTCTACCCTTTGCCAAAATACATCATTATCTAACGTTTTGAATCTCTACGTTATATTAAGACTATATAAGAATTATGTCTACCATATTATATTTTATTTGTTCAGGTTTCAAGCCATCGTCCGGTACGGTTCAGGAGTTAAACTTCAGATCTTCTAAGAACGTATGGGGCTACTTCAGCGTGGCCGCGTCGGGAGGATTGCACGAGTTTGCCGACTCGCAGTTCGGACATTGCTTCTCTTGGGGCGAGACCAGGGAACAGGCGAGAGAGTGAGTCTATAAATATATATAACCTACAGTATATATCTATACATAGATATATATATTATAGGTTTTGAGTTCGATTCCAAGTTAATGATGTAAGATTTTATTCGTGTTTAGAAATAGAAAAAAGAAGATGAAAAATTAATTATTTTAGCACACAAAGTGGCACACACAGAATAAGAAAAATAAAAAAATCAAAAATACTAAATAATAAAGCAGAACTATAATAAAACTTGAAAATTAAAACAAATATAATTTCATTTCTGCTCACTGGCAACACCACACCTTCCGCTTAATGTAACGGAAACTGCCTCCATTCAAGTCAAGGCTAGTATTGTCAGTGAACAGCGATACAAACAATAATCTATTAGTTTGACTTAAAGTTAAAAAAGTTAACAAGTAATGTGAAAGTGTGTGTCCCTTCAGTGCCAAAATTTGGACATCGCTCAGCGTACGTTGCGATTGTTAAATCGCAACACTGGTATTCTGCGAAATCCAACATGCAAGTAGCGAGTACTCTCAAATGCGACCCCAAGGCGCGCAGTTCTGTCTTCGAAGTTATGTTTGTTCTAAATAGTTCATTATCGCTCACTTTAGCGGTGAAGGAAACCCGTACTGGGCCAGCGTAGTGGACGGTGACATCGCCCTTCTCCCACTGAGAAGAGGCCGCGCCCAGCAGTGAAAGATTTTATATAGAAGGCTGACATTATTTATGAGTGTGTTTCTTATTTTCGTCGTCCACTATAGCAATAATTTCTGAATCGCGAGGGATTTGACAAACAAAAAGAAATTTAGGTACTTTCTTAAATATTCAAAAGTCGGACTAGTTCTCTGTCCGAACTAAAATCAATCCGCAACACAGCAAGCAATAATGGAGGGGAAGATGTTTTTTAAATAAAAATATTACATATAACTCAAAATGTAATAAGTCCATATTACTTGCACTAGTTATAAATGTTGTGTCGTGGGCGCCTTTATAAATATTCAAACAATGGTCACAAAGAACATCCAGACTCGGAACAACCATTTGTTTTGTTCCCCTTGTGGTCGAACCCACAATACTCATTTATGTATACTAGATTTGTAAAACCTACAACAATATTTTTAGTAAATAAATATATTATTATTACTATTACTCGACGCAAGCGCTGGCGCTCATAGCCAGTTGCACTCACTGATCAGTAAACGATTAGCGAGGTTAACCGGTCGTATACCGCCGGCTCGCATACCAGCCGGCAGATTTGTACCCGTCGTAGGCCGGTGGCTCGCATGCGAGCCACCAAATTGGCGCCAAAACGCCGCGCGCCGCCTTCGCTTTAGCTTAAGCTAACGTAAAACCAATTTGGTGGCTCGCATGCGAGCCACCGGCCTACGACGGGTACAAATCTGCCGGCTGGTATGCGAGCCGGCGGTATACGACCGGTTAAGCAACGTTGGGTGCGGTCAGTCTATAGATGGGTGACCGCTTAGTGGTATTTGATCTGAGCGTCTCCGTGCTTCGGAGGGCACGTAAAAAGTCGGTCCCGGTTGTTGCCAAATTGACAGCAGTCGTTAAGCCATGTCAGAGGCCTACGGGCGGCTTGAACAACTTTTGACAACAGGTTGGCCACTAACTACACGAAAAGAAAAGAAGAAGACTCGACACAATAGCGAGACGGTCACCTGAACCACTACGCCATCAGTGAATATAATGCTCATACGATATACCTCATGTAATCATTTATAATAATAATAAATTTTCTTCAATCAAATATAAACGTCTTTACAGAACGTGTTACAGGCTACTTTTTAAACTATTTTTTAGCTGAAGAAAAACATTTACAATTTAAATATTGGTCAAAAAAAACATTTTATGAAGTCTGTTTTCTACATGGAATTAAAAAATATTGCTGAACTAGGTCAGCGACATTTTACTATAGAAATAAATAGACTTTATGCTATACCATATTAACAACCTACTTCTCGTCTCCAGGAACTTGGTGATAGCTCTCAAAGAGCTGAGCATCCGAGGTGACTTCCGTACGACGGTGGAATACCTCATCACACTGCTGGAGACTCCCGCCTTCCAGGAGAACAACATCGACACCAGCTGGCTCGATGCACTCATTGCCGAAAGGGTAAGATACCATCCCTTACCTTAGCCTTTTTACGTTGATATTGACAGCAACATAGTAGTATCTCTGAATCAGCAATTGCTGTATAAGCAAAACTCATACTAAATCTTGCTTTAGAACTGTTTAAACGATGGCCCATAGTGAGTTCAGATCTGGAAAATGCTCATTCCAAAAATGACATGTCTGCACCGATTTTTGAGATACAGCACAAGACCATTAATTTCGTCTATTGAAGACACAGTGTCAAAGCATTTATTCATTTAGTTCACAACTTATGAATGCCAAAGTTTTATGAATGCCAAAATTATTATTATTATATTAAAATGATTGATTCTATGAGATTATACCTGTAAAAAATGTATATACTTTTATAATTTTGTTTCGATATGGTAAAGTTGACGAGTTAAAGAAGATTGAAAGGCCTATGGCACAGCAATGACACGGTCATAGATGGCGGACCGTTTTTGAAGTGCTAATCTCCGTGAGTTTGCTCTCAACATAAAGTCTGCATATTAATATCTATTGTTCTCTATTCAATGTGTAAGCTCACTCTTCTAACTGTAGACACTTTCGTGCGATCTAAGTACAGTGAGATGATCTATGATTTAAATGTTTGGTATAATTAGTGGTATTTGTTCTTCAGGTACAATCAGAGAAGCCAGACATCATGCTAGGTGTGATCTGCGGTTCAATCCTTATAGCAGACAGCATCATCACATCAAACTTCCAAGAGTTCCAGAGTAAACTGGAGAAGTAAGTTGAAATTCTAAACTAGATGCTTATAAACTAACTACATACCTTATTATCTATATAATTCATAAAATAAAATTCACAATCTCTTGAAATTAACGTATAAGTCGCCTCTATTCACTTTTTGGAGCATTTTACCTAGTGCTCTTTTTGATAATTTACATACGACAGTTTTACTCAAACCCTCCGTTCTTCCCCAGGGGTCAAATCCAAGGCGCGGGTCAACTATGCAACAGCGTGGACGTGGAACTCATCCACACAGGGTCCAAGTACCGCGTCACGGCCTCCAAGTCCGGCCCCACCTCATACTTCCTCGTCATGAACACCAGCTTCAAGGAGCTTGAAGTGCATCACCTGTCAGATGGCGGTCAGTATATGAATAATAATTTATTAGCCTAATTTATTAGAGATCTTTGGTCTGCCTCGCAAAGGTCTCGAGCTTCGAAGGCACGCATCTCTGACGTTTCAAAGTTATGTGCTAATAGTTAATTATCGTTCGCTTTTACGGTGAAGGATATCATCGTGAGGAAGCCTGCTTAACTTCACACACACATCTATATATGTGTGTGATATATATATATATATATATATATATATATATATATATATATATATATATATCACACATATCTATGTGAAGTTACTTTAATGTTTTACATTGTATTTTTAATCAAATATAGTGACTTTTTCTTTAATGCCATTTTTCTTTTTGGTATTATTATTATTATTATTTATTATTATTATTTTTATTTGGTTCATGTCATTGTTATTGTCATCTTTTGTACTATTGTCTCTTAAATGCATCATTTACAGGGACAGCGCTGTTGTCTGAAACTAGTTCAGACACAGATGCCATAAAGATAATTATGAGATAATGGATAAAATTAAAAATATAATCTTTTTGTATAATGTACTTCTGCTTTTTATGAAATAAATAATTATTATTATAATGATCGGACAAGGTTTATTATACATACTGTATATTAATATCAGCCCTGTATTAAATTGTCCCACTGCTGGGCACGGGCCTCTACTTAGTGTAAGTAGTATATACAGGTATTGATCTATGACCCCCATGCTAGGAAATTCCTGCGTTTTGAGAGTCATCCATCCGTCTGTTCTAATTTATATCTATTTGCTTTATAAGAGAAATATATTTTGATAACACTATTTAATATACACACATAATGTTTCTTTTATGTATGTTATAAACCTGTGCGCAGCAGTAGCATTTTCGACTGTGCATGAGATCTCAGATCCGATTCCCGAGTCGAGCAATGTGTTATTGCGCTTTTCTCAAGCAATTCTCAATTGCAGCGTGGAGATTGGAATTGTACACACAGCGACACATCGACCTAGACTGTTTGACTTAGAACTGTTAGAAGTTGAACGGTGCGATTCGTGCGAGAGACTGCGTTATATTTTTGTTATTTTGTCTCACTCACGCTGAACGGGACGCGACGCTCTATCCTTACCATTACATCGACATCACTATGCACTGTCCCTTTCCGACAATTCTCTATTTTGTATGTAGCGTAGTTATGCGTATATAGGGTGTCTAACTTAATGTGTAGCCGTGTGTACCCAGTAAACGACAAACGGCTTTTCATTGGTAAACCTAAAATTTTGTTGTAATACCTCTCTGTAAAAGTGAAAGTGGTAACTTTAGGTGTATAGGCGTGATACTATGTATCAATCAAACTATTGAAGAGCCTTGTTCTTGTCAGTAGAGCCTCATCCAAGTCTCTCTATTATCTGTCATTAGTTTGACTTCTTGGTACGACTTGATTTCGTATTTTCCTTTGTAGACCACGAATTTACATAGACTACTATGTAAATTCGTGGTCCACATCTGCCTCTTCTTCTATCTTCCATTCTAAGATAGACTATGTCTATATAAATAAAAATTAATTGCCACATGTATGACGGAGCATCACGTAAGAACGGCTCGACCGATCTTGCTGTTTTTTTTTGTGTTTGTAATTGACAGGCAAGGTTTGTATCAACGAACATTTGCAATAAATCCGCGAGAAATGTCGAAATTTAAAAATGATTTACGTTTTGATATTGAATTAAATTACGTGAAATATATTTTGGTATAGATTGACAGTTCAACGACTGTCGGGTCAACTAGTATGTAATAAATATCATTCTTCTTATTAGGTACTCTACTATCAATCGATGGCGCCTCCTACACGACATACTTGAAAGACGAAGTGGACAAATACCGCATCGTGATCGGCAACCAGACCGTCGTGTTCGAGAAGGAGAAGGACCCGTCCAAACTGCGCGCGCCTTCTGCCGGTAAACTGATCAACACGCTCGTGGAAGATGGTGGCCATGTTGATAAGGGACAGCCTTACGCTGAAATTGAGGTGAGTTACCGTTCCTATATCACTAAGGTGGCATGTTTACGCACTAATGGTAAGCTGCTAACGTATCTTCAACACAGACAATCATGAGACGTATCTGATGGTAATTGGTTATCCATCTTTATGGACTCATGACATCAGAAGTGGAACTTGTGCGTTGACAACCTTTGAAAAAGGGAATCACAGTGCTGTGAATAAAAAAAAATATCAATGTGGTCCCCTACTGACAGTTCAACACCTCGTTAAGGAACCTGAAAACCGTAATCATTGCTTGTTTCCGCGAAGAGCTGGATTCAGAATTGATAATTTTATACACTGCAATCGTAATATCGTGCTGTTGGTCTGTGATGCTTGCGCTGGCAATGCACTGACTCCTGTTTTGAAAGCATGGCAATAAAGACGATAGTATAGTATTGTCTGCTTCTTTAAGCTATGGTAACTGCTTACCACCAAGCTCGTTCACTACTTCGCATAAACACAAGACAAACTCAAGACATAAAGGTACAGAATTATTATTTTCTTCTCAAATCAATAATTGTTGCTTACGAAGTTAGTTGTATCGTATGTTGTAATCACCTTTGCTTTCTGTAGGTGATGAAAATGGTGATGACCCTGTCTGCCCCCGAGTCTGGTAAAGTCACATGGGTGCTGCGCCCGGGTGCCGTGCTCGATATGGGATTCCTTATTGGTACCTTAGGTGAGTTCAATATTCGAAAGGCTTTATTTTTGTAAAAGATGTTTGACGGAATTATAAGCAGTAATAGGGTTTCATATCAATGATTTTTAAGGTTTTATCGAGAAGTTGTATGATCTAAAATATTAAATGTTGTGCGAGGAATAGCTGTTTGTTTAACGCTAAGCCTAATTTTGCCTCATACTCAAATCAAAATCAAAATCAATTTATTGAGAAAATAGCTTCGAAGTTTACACTTTTTCAGTGGCCCCACACTAGGCAAGCCTGTCCTGTGGGTGCCTGATGTATTTCACAATATTACAGGTTACTACATTTTTCGGCCGAATTTGATTTTGTTATAAGACTACATAAATTAAATTAAAAAAAAAAAAAAAACATAATAGTTAATTGACACTATGACATTGGAAATGAATAAACAAAAGTAAAATTTAACAATTTAGCTAAATCATATGTGTGATGGTGTGAGTGAATAAATGTATTATAAATTATATGAATATTATAAATATATACATATATTATTATGAATAATCTTATATATACATAATTATTATATTATATACAAGCGATCAGAGTTGGCTTGAGTTTACTTCATGCTAGGTGCACTAAAAGGTTTTCTGTGTCGTCACATGTAAGGGAATGTAACCATTTTGAGATTTTATGCTTGGCTTCTTTCACTGAACACTCTTTTATGCCACATGCATTGGCTATCTTATTGTAGATGTAGTGGTCTATATACGGGCTGAAGCGTCGGGCAAAACTTGTGTTTATTGTAAAGGCTGGCAGTCTATAAACACGTCGTTCAAGAAGGCTTGGATATTCTTATACTGAACTAAAAATTATAAATTACTGCTTTATTTTACAACCATTTTAAATGCTGTTTTAGTTATAAGGTTATACATAGGCAACTACCCTCATATTTTCAAATAAAACATCATTAACAATACTGTTCAACAAAACTTTTAATTTTATAATATTGTCTTACGTTTACGCGAATGTTATACATTGAAATTAAACTACATCACACGGCGCTTGTCTCCCCATAACTGCTGAAAAGCAACCGAAACGTCGGGGAAATGTAAACTTAAACAAACATATTTTTAATAATTGAAATAGCTTTAATAATAATAATAATAATATTGTGTGCGTATTGTGAGGAGATTCCTCTCTCTGGGGCCCTAACCACCGGCAGCTTGGACCCTGTTCCCGATGTCGGTGGGTCATTTCAGTTTTTATATTTTTAAATATGTATAGATTTTATATTTATATTTAAAAATGTAATTACTAGAAAAAAAAAAGTAATAAAGAGAATAATATTATTATTATTATTATTATTATAGTAAAGTTAAATAATAGTTTAATGGAGTAATAGTTTTATTAAATTATTTGATTATTATCCCCAGAACTAGACGACCCATCTCTCGTAACGACAGCCACTCCATACAAGGGCCAATTCCCCATAGAGGAGAATACCACATTATCAGAGAAGCTGAACCATGTCCACACCAAGTACAAAGTTATACTCGAGAATACACTCGCAGGTATGTATCAGGACCTTCTGTTTATATAAGCGCATTTTTTAGACTGTCCCACTGTTGGGCAAGAAACACTTCTCGGTAGGAGAAGGTCCACAATCTAGCACGTTTTTCTACAGTAAGGGTCAACTGTATAAATTATTCTTGGAGTTCTCAACTTTAGTTTCTTACAGTACTCCGTTCAAAATTGCCGTGCATTGCTTTTTACGTGGCAATAAAGCATTACGCAATTTTTTTTGTCACCTAAAAGTGAAAGGGTCTTGTCGGACTCTTCATACGAAACCATGGCTACTGATTTAAATACGTTGTGCCTGTACTCTACTTTCAATGTTCGTTTTCACTGGAAGCAACTGCAGGTGACAACATAAAGATTTTTTGAATAATTGGGGCGATCGCGGACTTAAATCTATTTCTAACACAAGCGTTAAGCGTTGCTCGAGGTGTGAATTATAATTCAAATAATTGGCAACCTATCTTAAAAACGTTTAAATTCAAACAGAAAGTGTAATAAATATTTATATTTGCAGGTTACTGTCTCCCCGAGCCATATAACACTCCGCGACTGCGCGAGGTGGTAGAGAAGTTCATGCAGAGTCTGCGAGATCCGTCGTTACCCTTACTGGAGTTACAAGAGGTGAGTTAATTAGACCCATATATATACACGTTTATATCATTTTTATAGTGTTCCGTTATTTATACACGCTTGTATCTCGCTGAATGGTAATTTAACGTATGCTATATTGCAAGCACGTCTATTTTTACTACGATACTAAATAAGCTGTCGTTAAACAACATTTACCCCAACCTATATTCACCCCAAACTGCATTAATCTCAAACTGTTTTCACCCCAACCGTTCACCTGTTCACCCGTTCACCCGTTCACCCAACCTACATTCACCCAACCTACATTGACCCCAATCGCTACTCACCTTAACCGCCACTCACCTTAACCGCCACTCACCTTAACCGCCACTCACCTTAACCGCCACTCACCTTAACCGCCATTCACCCCAACCACCATTCGCTCCAAACTGTGTAGTTGATCCTCACGACTGTAACTAATACCTGTTACCATGCAGGTGCTGTCGTCAACATCAGGTCGTATCCCGATCGCGGTGGAGAAGAAGGTCCGCAAGCTGATGGCTCTGTACGAGCGGAACATCACGAGTGTGCTGGCGCAGTTCCCCAGTCAGCAGATCGCTAGTGTCATCGACCAGTAAGTACACATGACGTGGCCTATAGTCCACTACAGTGTAACTTATTGTTACGTGCTGGGTTCGACGGATAAGAATATAAACAATATTACCGACTAAAACACTTTTATTCAAACACACAATTCAATTTAAAACACAATAAACACTATACCACACTTTTTCACTGTACTGCTTCAAACTCCGTAGTATTTCCGCTTCCGTTCGCTTCGATGAACACTTGATCGCTTACGATTGTAAACTGACTCGGCGGTGCGCGTGCGCCCTATTTATACGCGGGCAAAGCGCTTCTAGAGCTTTCCAGCAACGCCCTACTCGGCGTGTAAACAGCACGATGATTCGAGAAAGTACCAGCATTCTCTCTAAGATTCTCGTACCGTACTACGCAGTTCCGTAAGATGTCAATAGATGGCGGTGTAAATTATTAGACGGAACTGCCGAGTCTTTCCCCCAATGCCGAGAGATGTCACTGGGCGTAACACTGCCCCCCTCTTAGACATGTTCGTCCCGAACATTGTTGGATCCGTAGTAGCGTGCCAATCGATCCACATGAACGATCTTTGGTGTACCTCGTGGTCCTTTCTGGATCCGGTAGGTGACGTCATTTATCTTAGTGACTATGCGATAGGGTCCATCCCATTTTGCCTGCAACTTAGGAGATTTTCCTTTGCTGCGTGCCGGATTATGTAACCACACCAGCGATCCTTCCTCGAAGCCTTTATTGTTCGCCTTCCGGTCGTAACGGGTCTTCATCCTCTCAGACATCTGCTGACCGGTCTGTCTGATGTGCTCGTATACGTCATTCATCCTGTTGCGCAAATCATTCGCATAATCTGTTATGCTGCGTGGAGATTCAGGTGGGATGCCGGTGATCAAGTCTGCAGGTAATCGTAGTTCCCTGCCGAAGTTAGCGAAAGCAGGTGTTACTGATGTGCTTTCGTGAACGGCACTACGGTATGACAGGAGAAACGGTTGAATGTGTTTGTCCCAATCCCTTTGTTTGCTTTCTACAACTTTTGCCAGATATCTTTCCAGAGACTGGTTAAATCGTTCAACCATGCCGTCTGATTGCGGATGATAAGCGGTCGTTCTCGTTTTGTGGGTACCCATCACCCGGCATGTCTCCTTAAATACTTCAGACTCGAAGTTCCGACCTTGGTCACTGTGTATCTCTAAGGGCACCCCGAAACGACAAAAGACTTCGTGGACTAGCTTGTCGGCGACCGTAGATGCCTCTTGATTGGGAATCGCAAACACTTCCGGCCACTTTGTGAAGTAATCCATGACCACCAAGAAGTACTTGTTCCCACTTTGGCTTTCAGGAAACGGTCCGGCAACATCTAAAGCTATACGTTCCCACGGGGCTCCAACATTGTACACCTTCAATGCACCCCTGCTGCGAGTGTGTGGTCCCTTCACGGCAGCACAACTCGTGCATTTACGGCACCATTCCTCAACGTCTTCTCGACAATGGATCCAATAAAATCGTTCTCGGATCTTAACCAGAGTTCTCTTAACTCCCATGTGACCGCCCGAACTCCCATTATGATAGAGTTGTAAAACTTCCGGTACCTTGAGCTTTGGCACGACCATTTGCAGGTGACACTTGTCACCTCGAGCATTCTCCCATTTCCGGCACAGAACTCCATCCTGGATAACCAAGCTTTCCCACTGTGCCCAATAACTCTTGGTGGTAGGGCTCATTGCCGCAACTTCACTCCAGTGAGGTCTCGATGCACCTGTTTTCTTCCATTCGAGAATGGGTCTTATGTCTATGTCCTCTCGTTGTGTTCTCTGCATAATTTCCTTCCAGTCTTGGCTAAGATCCGTCCTCAACATCCTCACTAGTACTTCCTGCTTGGCCTCTTTCCTGGCGCAGTGGTGCTTACACTGGCCGGTACACGGTCTACGTGACAGGGCATCCGCATTACCATGTGACTTGCCACTGCGATGCTGTATCACGAAGTCGTGTAGTTGTTGCCTGGTACGCACATCAGGTGTTCCTCCTGCCGGCGACTGGTTTCTGTTACGTGGTTTCCTTCGCTTCGGGCAGCTCAACCTGATGTGGCCTCTCTCGCCGCAGCTATAGCACCGGGGTGAGGTTAATACTTCCCTGGTACGGTGAGCTCGATCGTCCCGTCGCACTGTTTCCACCTCCAGAGTGTGGGCCGGGGCATACTTTAAGTTTTTACTGCCTAGATTCCTTCGCTTCGGGCAGCTCAACCTGATGTGACCTCTCTCGCCACAGCTGTAGCATCGGGGCGAAGTCGAAACTTCCCTGATACGGTGAGCTCGATCATCCCGTCGTACTGCTTCCACTTCCAGAGCGTGGGCTAGGGCATCCTTCAGGTTTTTGAAATGTCCGAGTCTCACTGCGGCCCTAACCTCCAGGTCTCGGATCCCGTCGGTGAAAGCTTGAACGAGGTTTCCGTCGATAAGCGCAGGTGAGGACTGGTACGCCTTTCGAACCAGCTTCTCCACCTCCAGGGCCCACTGCTGCAGGGTTTCACTAACACGTTGCGATTGGTCTTTCAGCTGGGCGCGAAACACGTGTTCCAGGTGTGCGTCGCCATATCTCGCCTCTAATGCCTCCAACAGCTTCTCGTACGTGATGTCTTGACCAAGCGCCTCTAACACGGTCAAGGCCTGGTCACGAAGCCCCAAGGTGAGAGCGGTCAGAGCCTGTTCTTGCGTCCACCCGTTCGATTTCATGACGGCCTCGAACTGGATCTTATAGGCTGACCATGACGATGATCCGTCGAATGGTGGGACTTTAAAGCCTCGTGGTGAAGACGCCACAACCGCAGGTGCCACGATCCCATCGCCAGCCTTGAGCCAACGTATCGTTTTCTCCACCTCGGCGATGCGACTTTCATGGCGTTGGACTTGCTCTTTCACCTTCTTCATCTCCTTGCCAACCGTTGCGCTGAGATCTTTTAACATCATCAGCTGCTCCTCCTGGCGGCGCATACCCTCCTCCTTATCGCGTTGCAGCTGTTTCTCAAGACGCCGTGCCTGCTCCTCCTGGCGGCGCATGCCCTCTTCCTTATCGCGTTGCAGCTGTTCCTCGAGGCGGCGTGCCTGCTCCTCCTGGCGGCGAGCCTGCTCCTCCTGGCGGCGTGCCTGCTCCTCCTGGCGGCGTGCCTGCTCCTGCATAAACGCCATCAGAGTCGCGAGGTCAGGGTTCACCGGCGAGTGAGCTGCACTAGATGGTTCCGCTGCAGCCGCGGAGTCACGTGATTCACCTGACGTCGGCGAGGGGGCGTCTCCAAAGCGCCTCTGGTCCACATCTTGCTGGCGCTGGTTCCTGGTACGCACCCCTTCCACTTCCTCCTTTGGTAGTACTGGCATATTCTTACCTTACTTCTGACACCAATTGTTACGTGCTGGGTTCGACGGATAAGAATATAAACAATATTACCGACTAAAACACTTTTATTCAAACACACAATTAAATTTAAAACACAATAAACACTATACCACACTTTTTCACTGTACTGCTTCAAACTCCGTAGTATTTCCGCTTCCGTTCGCTTCGATGAACACTTGATCGCTTACGATTGTAAACTGACTCGGCGGTGCGCGTGCGCCCTATTTATACGCGGGCAAAGCGCTTCTAGAGCTTTCCAGCAACGCCCTACTCGGCGTGTAAACAGCACGATGATTCGAGAAAGTACCAGCATTCTCTCTAAGATTCTCGTACCGTACTACGCAGTTCCGTAAGATGTCAATAGATGGCGGTGTAAATTATTAGACGGAACTGCCGAGTCTTTCCCCCAATGCCGAGAGATGTCACTGGGCGTAACATTATATTGTGTTATACCACATATGTGCAAAAAAAGCTAAATTGAGATTCCGCGTCTGTAGGTGAGGTCTGCAGGTGAGATGTTGAGGTTTTCAAACAACCATTTTCGTCAACCTATATTTATTTAATGGATGAATTATAATAATATAAAATGTGCACATCGTGTAAATCACTTAATACACGCAGATAAGCACATAAGGAACTTACATACTAAATACACACTTCACAAGTAACCGTCAGTGATTTTTAAATTAATGCTTAAGGTCAAATGAATAAAAAAATCCTAAATCTAAGTTCGTCTCAAATTCAGGGGTTCTACAGAAAATCAGTTTTCCCTCCTCTTATAAAATTTGCAGAGAGTCAGTAATTACAAATTCATTATAATTATGTTATAACCCGATTTTTTTGTGAATGTTGCTAATCTATGATATTTTGTTCACAGCCACGCAGCATCTCTAGCCAAGCGTTCAGACCGAGATGTGTTCTTCATGAGTACGCAAGCCCTGGTCTTATTAGTGCAACGATATAGGTAAGTTATCTACATAATATAGACGATAGGGCTTACACTAATACGTAACCCTACATGATGAACAATACGGCTTTTCAGCCTTATAACCATGGACCATGGATACAATGAACATCTAGACTATATCAACTACGTATTGATTACGTGATTTGATTTTGTTTTGTGATTGTCAACTTCGGTGGTGCAGCAGTTGTGTATGCGACCACTTTGCAAAAATTATTGGATATTTCTGTTAAGAAATTCTCAGTAGTAGCTTGAAGACTGAAAGAGTGCCCAATAAATGGCAATAGGGTCACCCCTAGTTACGTGGGTCCCCAACCATAGCTGCCAAAATGTGGGTGTAAAACACCTTTCTATGCCCCCTCGAGGATATAATTTTTTTATTTTACATACTTCCTACACTAGTTAGCCCAAACTAAGCAGACCTTGTACTATGGATACTAGACAATGGATAAACATACATAATATATACTTTTTTTTTGTAAATACTTAGATATTATACATGGATACACCCAGACCAAGGGAATCGAACCCGCGACCTCAGGCGTAGCAGTTGGTTACACTAACCACTACGCCATCGAGGCCGACAATTAATTAATGTCTGTACATAATTATTTGTCTCGTTCAGGGTTTGAACCTGAAACATTTGGCGCAGAGAATCGCGACTCTAGTCTATTCTGCCATCAGTGCAGTCTTTAGTAATTGTTAACTGAGAATGCTATATCTATATCACTATCAGTTATGTGTTTGCTGTCTCTAAACCAATATATAAATGCAAGTAGTAATATTAATATACTCGTTATGTTATAGAAACGGTATCCGCGGCAGAATGAAGGCGGCTGTCCACGACTTGCTGAAGCAATACTACCAAGTAGAGAGTCATTTCCAGCTAGGTGAGTTTGACTTCTAACCATCGGCGTATATGTTTGTCCGTTTTATTGTCTGTATTTAATAAAAAGCTGACGTATTAGTAGATAAAGAGAATACATAGAAGCCCATATTTTGGTTTCTATTCAGAGAACAAAATGTGTTCTCTAATTAATAGACTAAGAGCAGTAACAGTAAGAATATATTTAATATAGTGTTAAGAGCTACTGCTCTAAGGTATTGTAGTAGTTTCAATACGAGTTTTTAGGTTAGATAATAAGATAGTCTATCCCAATAGAATTTGAGAAAAATGTAAACAACTTTTAGTGACTTTTATCATAAAATATTTTTCTGTAAAATAAATTTATGGATATTTTTCAAAAGAAGAACTTTCATACGGCTTATTGTATTCATTAACTACTTTTCACAGAGAGTTTTAATTTTCTAAATGACTTTATATTTAATTAGACATGAAACGATTGTTTACTTAAATTATAATTCTATTGGGACAGAGTATATAGTAAGAAAAGTGGCGTATAGTCAGTTTTGGTGGACATACAATCCTAGAATATTGAGTAGACGCCTAACATCCCTGGGTAGGTACTAAAAAATTCTGAAATAGACACGGGGCCCGAGTGATGCCTTATATACGCCAATGCTTTGTTGCTTGTTACTGAACAATCTTGCAGGCTAACAATTACGAAATCCTATCATTATCTATAATTATTATTTCCCTCCATTCACATTTTCTTTTAACTAATCTGTATAATATTGTTTAGACTCTTGACATCTATTTTATTTTTATAATATTGGTAACAATTTATAATGTCTAAGCAAGTGAACAATCAATTTATTGCTGACAACAGATCCCAGAAACTACAAATCTTTCCTAATCTATTTTAGTCAGAGTTCCATTAGCGTAAAAAGCTATGTGGTTTATTTAATTCTTTAGTTTTAGCAGTAATACAGGATCTTAGTATAATTATTATAATAGATTTTATCTGATATATTTTAATCAATGATCTATAGTAGTTGCATCTCTTTTAAACTTATGCAGGGTGAAAATCAGCGCTATATTGTAATTTCATTGGCAGTATTCACCGTCTCAACTCCTAACATAAAATAACAATGTGTTCAGTAACTCAGTACTCGTGTGCAGGTTCATACGACAAGTGCGTGGTGGCTCTCCGCGAGCGCTACAAGGACGACATGCAGACTGTCTCCAGCATCATCTTCTCACATATACAGGTCCCCAAGAAGAACTTATTGGTGAGTACAATAGTAAATCACTTATACCGACATTGATGAGGTGACAAGGAGCATTGAAGACTCGGGAGGTCTGGGTTGTACTCCAGTTGTTTGTTTAGAATTAGTTATTCTAGTCTACTATAGTAATACACACAGCCAGGTCATCAAAAATGGTATTAAAACGCCTTCTGCAAGATGCAGTGTGCAAATTATACCACTGCGGGAACTGCTAAAATATCTGTAGGCTGCAATAACTACTTACAAGAGTCAGTATTGTGATAAATGAGAATTGCATCCACCATGAAGCCGATCATTTAATCATATAAATACCATTGCTTTTTCTCCTTTCCGTGTGAACTTAGGTACAAAATGTATTTCAAATCAATACAAGAAACACAACGATGTGTAATTGTTTCAAGGCAATCTAGCTACTACATTTCGAATTTTGCGAGCACACACACGATTACGCTCATTCTTTTATATTTAAAGATTGTTCTTTTACTGCCGTTTAAATTCGAATTATTTTGACATTATATTAAATCTATTCTTTGTTCCCAGGTGACGCTCCTGATCGACCACTTGTGGTCGAACGAGCCGGGTCTGACAGACGAGCTGGCGACTACTCTTAACGAGCTGACGTCTCTCCACCGAGCTGAACACAGCCGCGTCGCTTTGAGAGCCAGACAGGTAATATTTACGCGATGTATCTGTTGTTTTGGGACTTACCTAGTCATATAATATATATACATATATTTATTTATATTATTATAATGATTAATTTTATTTTCAAGTTCAGAAAACTTACAGCTAGTTAAATAATACAATGAGAATCTATGTATAGATATATACATGAAATTACTTCCTCACAAGGTGTAGGATGTCCCAACCCAGAAAATATTTATTCTATTTCTTTGACAAAAATTGTTTTTTTGATTTGGCATCAAAAATACCTATAACCCCAAATAACATCAAAATATTCACTAGAAATAATGTATATGGCAGAGCAACGTTTGCCGGGTCAGCTAGTATTAAATATAATTTTTCCTCAGGTCCTGATAGCTGCCCACCAACCAGCGTATGAGCTCCGGCACAACCAAATGGAATCCATCTTCCTCTCAGCCGTGGATATGTATGGTCACGACTTCCACCCAGAGAACTTACAGAAGCTCATACTGTCTGAAGCCAGCATCTTTGATATACTGCACGATTTCTTCTACCACACAAACGCAGCGGTGAGTACTCTTTACTGTTAACTAGCGATCTGCCCCGGCTTCCCACGGGTAGTACAACTTAACAAATTATCCACCTAAACCTGCCTCGTGAATCACTCTGCCTATAGGTGAATACCGCGAACAGACAGACAGACAGACGCCGCAGGGGACTTTGTTTTATAATATGTAGTGATATGATTTTGTGGAGGATCATGTTATTTCATAATATTGTCTTCTGTTTACGCGAATATTATTCATTGAAATTAAACTACTATATACAGATTTTATCGCGTTATTTATTTGACACTTTATTACATAATTTTGAAAACTGTTACACTACTACTACTATTAAACTTTACAAATTTTTAAGCTAATTAAATTATTATTAAAACTATTTAGATTTAATTTAATTTTACACTTTCCTCGAAATTATGTAATAAAGTGTCAAATAAACAACGCGATAAAATCCGTATATAGTAGTTTAATTTCAATGTTATTTCATGTTTCTTTGTTTATTACGAGAGATTTCTGTATAAAAAGTTTTAAATTTGACTGCATGGATAGTGTAGTGATTTAATGGTTGTCACAGCACTGCCACTGCACCGAGTCTGTGGGTTCGAATCCCACGCGGAACAAAACTTTGTGTAATCCACGTATGGTTGTTCCAAATCTGGATGTTTCTTGTGTTCGTTGTTTGAATGTTATTAAAGTCCCCTGCGATACAGGAATTATTCCTAGTGCGCGAGAGGCCTTATAAAAAACAACAAAATTCTGACTTGTCTTAGAATACCATACATAATTAAAAATCTTTTGTCTGTCTAGTGTGCCGCTGCGACTCAATAGATTAATATTTAAAGGCAATGTTAATAGCTAAGTAATCTCAGTCCTTTTGCAATGTCAAGAAAAATATCCATATTCATGAGCGGCGGTTGCAGCTTATTAACAGATAGGATCTGCCGATAACAATGATTTGAATGACAATAATTTGATTGCACAAATGGCGTAGTGGATAAATGGTTTGAATTCCACGCGGGTCAAAAATTTATGTGTACCACACGTGCTTGTTCCGAGTCTAGATTTTCTTTGTGTCTGTTGTATGAATGTTGAGTGCCCTGCGGTACAGTCATTATTCCTAGTGAAGGTATAAGTAAGTAGAAAGTACTAGTTCCTAGTATTTAAAAACAAAAATAAGAAAAGTAGTTAAATGAAATAAAGTATTTGTTGAGCATTTCTTTACATATTTCTTTTACACACACGTGTCACGCGTGACGATGTGTAATATTATGATTGATGGAGAAAAAGTGGAGCAAGTGAAAGAGTTTGTATATTTGGGTACTTTGTTTACAAGGGATGGTAAACATGAGGGAGATATTGAAAGGAGAACGATTGCGGGAAACAAAGTGAATGGAGCTCTACGCGCTTTTATGAACAGTCGAAATGTTTCCGAAAAGGCACGTTTGGCTGTTCATAGAGGACTATTAGTGCCCACACTTATGTATGGAAGTGAAAGTTGGGTATGGCAAAAGAAGCATGAGAGCAGAATAAATGCTGTAGAAATGAGAGCGCTGAGAAATATATGTGGTGTGATTCTGAAAGATAGAATAAGCAATAGTGTGATTAGAGAGAGATGCGGCATGAAAGTGGATATAGTGGCAAGAATAGAAAAGGGTATGTTAAGCTGGTTTGGGCATGTAGAAAGAATGGACGAGGAAAGACTGACTAAGAAAGTTTATAAGGCTAGTGTGAATGGAACAGTCGCAAGGGCAAGACCTAGGCGAAAGTTTCTTGATCAGATCGGAGGCGTTCTGGACAAAGGCCAGGTTAAGAGCACCTTGAACCGACGGGCGTGTACGAGGAATGTGATGAAAGTGAATGAAGCCAGAGAAGTGTGTCAGGATCGTAGCAAATGGAAATCCGTAGTCTCTGCCTACCCCTCTGGGAAACAGGCGTGAATCTGTGTATGTATGTATGTATGTATGTATATTTCTTTTAGTTCTCCTTTAATATACTTATCTTATAATTTGTTGAGTAATCATGTAACTTACAAGTCTGTTACACCGAATAATTGTTCCATTTGATAGCAACATAGCAACTCAACATCAAGTAAAAGTTATCCGAAAGATAAATCGCATGCTGTTTCACTCATGTTAGATTAAAGAAGAGAGATGGCGAGACTTTTATCTTATACATAAATGCTATCTGGAGGTGGTAGGACAAGTCTTTAATATTATAAAAAGAGAGTGCGAATTTGTCAGTTTGTATGAATGTAGAGGATAATCTCCGGAAGCACTGCACTATTTAAACAAATCTTTCACTATTTGTAAGGTATTATTTTAAGTAGAAAAACTGTATAATAAGCTTAATCCGAGCAAATTCGGGTCGGGCCACTTATCAGTAATAAACTAATTTCGATGTATTTTTATTCAAAGCATATAGTATATAGTAAAGGCGAGCAAATATTACAAGAGAAACTTAAGTATAAAATATTGTTGGGAACCCTAAGACACATAGAGGCAAAATTGCCAGTGATGACAAAAGCTTTTCAGCAAAGTATAGGTACAGAATAATACGTGTGCAATGCATAAAAGTGGAGTCGAACTAGTAGCATAAGACTTATTATTTATGATCTTAGCAGCGTGAACATTGAGTACGATGTTTGCAGGATCTGAAACAAAAATAAAATAAAACAGGTTTAAATATGTTTCTTTAATGTAAAGACTGACTAAGAAAGTTTATAAGGCTAGTGTGAATGGAACAGTCGCAAGAGAAAGACCTAGGCGAACGTTTCTTGATCAGATCGGAGGCGTTCTGGACAAAGGCCAGGTTAAGAGCACCATGGACCGACGGGCGTGTATGAGGATTGTGATGAAAGTGAATGAAGCCAGAGAAGTGTCAGGATCGTAGCAAATGGAAATCCGTAGCCTCTGCCTACCCCTCTGGGAAACAGACGTGAATCTATGTATGTATGTATGTATTGTTGCTTATACTATAAGTTTGTTTAAAATAACACAAATATAACCCTTCGTGTATTTCTGGACAATTCAAAAACGGGCAGACAAAATTCGTTTCTGTGAAATACATTTGTGAATGATCAGTTGAGATTTGATACTTTTATCAATGCAGAAACCACGGTTTAGAGCCTTACTTATCAAAATATTGCTAACAAATGCTTAGCTATCTCTCAACTTTAGAGCTCTTAAGTTCTATTCAGATGAGAAGTAGTAATACATACTAAGGCTGGGGTAATGATGTCTATATTGAATCGGAGTAGGCGTTACTTGGCGAAAGTCCATTGTAATAAAATTATCGGAAAGAGAGGTACCCGCCACGCATCCTCGGATTGCCTACCCAACTTTTGCAATAGAAAAATGTTGGCAATACCGAACTCTGAATAGAGACAACCACGAGGCATCTTCAGGACCGTTTGGCAACGAATGAGCTTCATTCGTTGCCAACGGTCGTAAAGATGCCTAGCTTTGATGTGAAACACGTGTCGAGGCATATTTTGTGCTTGAAGCGGAATACTGCAAGTTGAAGTACGTTCCGGGTCCCGTCGTAGCTGTCCCTATTCAGAATTTGGTATGGTCAACCTTTTTCTATTGCAATAGTTGGGGTGGGCAATCCGAGGATGCGTCGCGGATTCTTGTCTTTCCAATTATTTTATTATAACGATGTTTGTCATTAAAAATGCTTACTGATAAGAAGAGCTCCATGTCGAAGGCCAGCATCCCAAAGGCGGTGATCTCGTTGGGCACCTGTGCCCTCGCTATCATGAACACCATCATCTTCCTCACTGTCTGATTGTCCACCTGCTCCCATCCACTGCAGTACAGCCTATTTGCTGTTTCTACGGACTAACAGAAGAGAATCCCTGTTTTATATATAAAACTTATTAGGTTTTAGCTATAAAATTGCCGATTATACCCAATATCTTTGGTTTCTGTATGAAATGCAATGGTTATTTTAAAAATTGATTTATACTTAGTTAATATAGGTACTCTTTATATTATTAATAATATGCCTTTTATACTATTTGTATTTAAAGGTTTATCGCTTACTATATGTCCGTATTCTTTGTTTCAATGAGCCAAAATTACAAATAAACCAACCAACAATTGATGCATTTGAATGTTACAAATATTTCGATTTTGTCGAAGATTGTTTTTAATATTTAATCGATAAGTCCGCATCCCTAGTTTGAACATCACACGGGACAAAAATATATGTGATCCACAAATAGCAGTGCTATGTCTAGATGTTCTATGTTCGTTGTTTAAATGTTTGTAAAGTCCCCAGTGAGGCAAGAAATAGTCCTAGTATGGGCAACGGAGAAATATCAACCAATAGGATTGCATAAAATCTCCGCTCCGCTCCAGTATGCAATCCTATTGGTTAATATTTCTCCGTTTCTTCTCTCCGCAGCTCCGCTCCGCTTCAATGGACAGGCAGCCTTAAAACGATACTATAATATTATTAATCGATGTAGGTAGGTATCTTATGTGAGGGCCAGTCAGTGCAGACCGGCGACACTTCGACCCAGTGGGATCTTTTGTGTCGACACTCTCCCAATAACGACTGCCGTAGATGTTCATGGCAGCCGGTACCGACGGCTTAACGTGCTTCTGAGGCACAGTGGAGGCGATAATTGTCAATCAATACGCACATAATTTCTAAAAGTCATATAACTTCCGAAAGTCAGAGGTGCGCGACGTGGGTTCGAACCCGAGACCCACTGCATTGCAGTCTGTTGGTCTCCCCACTGAGCTATCGCCCTATCAATCGATGTAAGATACCGTTATGTTTATGTAGCTAATGCGTTATAATTCTTTACTCTTTTCTCTTACCATAGCTTTCAGCTTAGCAGCGTATCGACACGGCAGATAGATATGTAGTACAGCGCCTACGACGAAAATCATGTATCTTAGATCGAAACCGTAACCCTGCAAAAATAAATTATACAAATAAATGTAGATATAATCATTTTACCGCGGCATAAGCTTTTGTGCAATCGTCGGATCGAATCCTGAGTCCACCAAATTGCTTTTGGGTATTTCTATTTTAGCAACGCGGAGTCTCATAAAGTTAGATAGACAGCAATAAGCTCACTTTGTATGTCGTGGGGCTTAAAATCAAAGTTAATGAATTGTAGATGCCTACCCGTTCGGCTATGTACCATGTACAGGCTTAACGCGTGAGATCCATGTTACATAAAATAATAAAAATTAATTAGGAATTATAATAATAATAATATTTAATATTCTATCACATACACACAACACCGTCTAGCCCAAACTAAGCAGAGCTTGTACTATGGGTACTAGACAATGGATAAACATACATATATACTTTTTTTTTTTTTGTAAATATATACATATTATACATAGAAACACCCAGACCAAGACAAACATCCATGTTCACGCACACAAATGTTTGACTTGTGCGGGAATCGAACCCGCGACCTCAGGCGTGGCAGTCGGTTACACTAACCACTACGCCATCGAGTCGTCAAAAATTTATATCATTTTTTACGCATTGTTTACGCTTTGTTCTATATAAAATTATTATTCTTGTCCTGACGTCACGGATGGCGCGTTTGTGTGTGCCTCGCCTCTGCCATGCCGGTGGGGAATGTTGTGGGTTGGATCTCCGCATGAGTCAATGATACGACAATCAACATGCATACTGTATACGTTTTTATTTTTAAATTTTATTATTGACATGTTTTTAATAATAATAAGTTAAGTAATAGTTATTTCTCTGGTTTCGTATCCTAACATTTCAAGTTTTTTGTTATTTGTGAAATTGTATGCAGCTCGCTTGACGTTCGTGCGTAACGGTGGTCTCCATTGAAAATCAACGTTGCGACATCACGTCAGTTTTATCGCAACATCAATGCTGAATGGAGACCATTTTTTGCCACAATAGCATAATATGTGTCTTTTTTTTACTTACGAACTCTTTATTTAATTGTCTTTTTTTATTATTATGTCGATATATTGTAAAAAAAATATGTAGTCATGTTTCTTTATGGCAATAAAGAATGATTTCTTTCTTTCTTTCTTGCTTTCTATGACAGACAAATCGAATAACATTGGCTGGACCGGGAAACGAAAGTAAACCGAAGACCGTCAGCCGCTTCTAAGTTTTATAAAGTCATTTAATTTCAGACACAACTGCATTCACTGCATTGTTAAGTTAGTTACGATATGAAATACGTACCTCAGTAATATGATACAAACATGTACATATTTGTATCATAGTTGCGACGAATATAAGGCCCAGCCATATGTTGAATGTATCTTGTATCAGATCAATGTAGCTGAAATACACAATAATATAATATTACCGTTAATGTGATTCGTTCGACGCTATCAAATAAATTTCTATATATCGAGTCGGAAAGCTTAGACATCATCCCAGTAAATAATTGCCTTGGGCGAGATCTTATTATAGTGCAAGCAAAATTAAGCTTTATATTTAAAAACTAGTAGTTTTCCCGCGGTTTCACCCGCGTAAGTTCCGTTCCCGTGTGAATATCGGGTTTCACCCCTTTCACCCACTTCAAGGTGGAATTTCTAAAAAATCCTCTCTTAGTGCTCCCCTACACTCTCCAAGGAACATACATGCAAATTTCAGCTTCTTGCGTTCAGTGGTTTCGGCTGTGCGTTGTCTGTCAGTCACTCAGTAACGGAAGAGTTTTATATATATAGATTGTGAGGCTTAAATTACCTTATAGTATCTCCGAATGTAATAGTGGGTTAAATAAGAAGATGCCGCTTTGTTTTATAAAAATCGGTAGCGCTGTAATTCTCATATTAATATTATGATCTTGATATCATATTTATTTCATCATTATTTTTGAATTTCCAAGTCGAATTCTACCTATGTAATTTTTTTTTGCATTTGTTGTTGCTTGTATTTACGCCACGTGCCAACATTGCATTACGTAGAGGAACCACGAAATTAGACGTGGGACAAAAATGGCAATTCAGTAGCTAGAAACATGTATTAATATATACATATTATGTAAACCACATATACATATATCGTAAATTTTGTAGCAGACCCAGTATCTATTTGTTAGCTAGCAACACAAGTCGATACACATTTGAATGATTTCAATTGTCTCTGTCTTTTAAAATTATAACAAATGTAATTTTTTATAGCAGTAATAGTTAGAATATTGTTGTCTATCTTTTGCCCGCGGCGTCGTTCGGTTTGCTTTCACGTCTTAATTACTCGACCGATCATCATGAAATTTTGCATACACGTTGTCAGCGGTACAGAAAAGGACGTAAGACCTTTACCCAAAAAAAATTACGGGACACAGGAAAAAAATATTGACAAAACGAAACCGCGGGAATATCTAGTATTAACTAAAATCTTACTGGAACATCCTGCACTGCTCCTTAATAACACTAACGACCCTTCCATACACCTCTCTGCTATCCGCCCTCATAGCATCTTCCAACGCCGCGCAATACAAATTCATCTTCAAGCAAGCATGGTTGATCGCCAACCCGAAGAAACCATCATAACCCGTGAAGTTCACCACATATAGCGCTGCAGCGTAAGCCATATACACAAACATAAACTCGTAATACGGAGACTTGAATCTGTCTTCGGGATCGGAATTCGGTTTCCTCAGATCATGTATCATGTATTTCTCTGGTACCGATTTGTATATGTAGTTGTATAGGTTGAGAATGATAGCCATCATTGGGAAGGTCATCACGCAAGTGGTGACAGTGATAAGCCACCATCTCTCAGTGTATTTCTTGCTGTTGTGGATCGAAGCGGTCGCGATGTCTTTGTATCGTTGCGAGCATGAGTTGAAGAGTTCGTGGTCGCGGTTGATTTCGTCCATGATCTGCTTGGCTGATACCCGACTGTAGTACATTATGAGCATCTGTAGGTAGAAATAAGTTTATGTTTTACTAGCTTTTGATCGCGGCTACGCTCGCATAAAAGTAGGTCACGTTATGTTAGTGACAGTACGTTTTCAAATGAATTACTCGGTGATAATTTAGCTTTCTAATGCCGAAAGATTTTTTAAATGGGTTGAATAGTTTTCGAGTTAAATCATTACAAAGAAATAAAAAATCTAATTTTCCTTTATATAATATTAGCATAGATGGCGAAGGTTATTGAAGATAGGGATTTATATATTGGTAACTCCATATATCATATTCCCGCTTTGTATGAAGAAAATCGGTAACGTTATGGTTTTTATACTATTTTATCAATATTGAAATTAAACTGCTATATACGGATTTTATCGCGTTGTTTATTTGACACTTTATTACAAAATTTTGAAAATTGTTACACTACTACTACTATTAAACTTTACTAATTTTTAAGCTAATTAAATTATTATTAAAACTATTTAGATTTCATTTATGATATTTATTATTAATAATACACGTTATTATTAATAATATATATAGTCTATATATATAAATATTCAAATAACCATTGCATTTTGTATAGTAACCACGAAATTAGATGAGAAATGAAAAGAAACGAAACATATATTTATTTATATAAACATCATAGTTAAAAACCTAATATAATTTCTTGAATCTATGATACTGTTTTTACCTTAGTCTTTATAATACATATTTAAACTTTTATTTTTTTAATTCAACTGTATTTCATTAATTATATTTTAAAACCTTTGAATATAATATCATAAAAAATACATGTTACCTTAAAGAATCCTCCAAGAAAGGGTCCCACTACAGTGCTGTGTCTGATGATATTAATGATATCTTTCTCCTGCAAGCATCTGTACATGTCTATTAATATCAACGTGGCTAATGGTGCTACACTGAGGATGACCAGAGCTGTGGAATATATAAACATTTTTAATCATCTATACTTTATAATATTACAAAGAGGAAAGATTTGACTATTTGTTTGTTTCTTTGCAAGGATTTAGCTCAAAAACAATTTAACAGTATTTAAAAAATTCTTTCTCCATTAAAAAGATATATTTCATTTTATTCATTTATGAACAAAAGTACTGTTACCGACATAACCTAACCTTAATTATTTTACGCGAGCGTAGCCGCGGCCATAAGGTAGTACTAATATAAAAATAATTGCTACGCAATTACGCGCAAATGTAAAAGAAAGTATGTATGTTTTTGGATGCAACTTGAAACACAAGTTGACCACATCCTGTATAAACAGATAAATAGTTTAGGTTGGCTTAGACAAACAGTAACAATACCTACGTAGTTTTTCTGGATGAAAGGTACCCTATGTCCTTTTCTGTATCATGGCGTATCTCTCGATGGCGTAGTGGTTGGTGTAACCGACTGCCACGCCTGAGGTCGCGGGTTCGATTCCCGCACAAGGCAAACATATGTGTGCATGAACATGGATGTTTGTCTTGGTCTGGGTGTTTCTATGTATAATATGTATGTATTTACAAAAAAAAAAAAGCATATAATAATATGTATGTTTATCCATTGTCTAGAACCCATAGTACAAGCTCTGCTTAGTTTGGGCTAGATGGTGTTGTGTGTACGTGGTAGAATATTATTATATTATTATTATTATTACTGACAACGTGTATGCGAAATTTCATGATGTTCGGTCGAGTAGTTCTTTTTTCTTTTTTACACTACTAAGGTGGCCAACAAGCATATGGCCCACCTAATGGTAAGTGGTCACCATAGCCTATGGACACCTGCAACACCAGTGGCAACACTTGCGCGTTGCCGACCCTTTAGAAAAGGAAGTGGGAAGTAGAATGTGCGGGAAGGGGAAAGAGGGTGATTGGGCCTCCGGCATGCGTATGGCATGAAAACGTTACAAACAAACTAACATTCATATTTATAATATTAGTTAGGATTTGTTACATAATATGTAGGTACTCACGTATAGCGGCCATTTGGAATTTCTCAGTCCTTGGGTTAGGATACATGAACGCAACGCACAGAGCGAATGTTATTATTTTGTACGTCTTGTTGAATGGCTTGTATTCTAGATCATCCATTATGTTGAAAAGATGTTGTCTCTCTTCAACCTGTTATTTATAGTACCAAGAAATAACAAAATTATGCTTAATTACTCAGAGGTTAGGGAGAGCTCGGCTACGTTTTTAAGTCCCACGCAATAGAGGGCGAGCTTATTGCTTTTGATTGGGGAGATATCTAGAACTGTGTTGCTACGATCCCTCGCAATTAAAATATTTTGTAATCTATTCTAATACTATTTTGCAGCGATAGTTCAGTGGGGAGACCAACAGACTGCAATGCAGAGGGTCTCGGGTTCGAACCCACGTCGCGCACCTCAGACTTTCGGAAGTTATATGACATTTCGAAATTATGTGCGTATTGATTGACAATTATCGCCTGCTCCGTGCCTCGGAGAGCACGTTAAGCCGTTGGTCCCGGCTGCCATGAACATCTATGGCAGTCGTTATTGGGAAAGTCAGTACCCTCTAATATCGTGACACTGGTCTAGCCTTAGGGTATCGTTAGCCTTCGGGTTGCGGAGGTCAGGTGGCAGCCGCTCTGTGTTGTAACTGATATCCAGTCAAATCCGGTTAGACCAGAAAAGCCGACCCTTAGTGACTTGGGAATAATAGAGGCTAAGAGAGAAGAAGATTCTAATACTATTTTGTCTATTTTAAAAGAGAGTAAATAAAGAAACAAAAGTAGCAGACAAAAATAATGGTCGCGTCTATTATTCGAACCTATGATACGTGGCGGTAGTGGTGAGGCGGCGTCATTATGTCATTCATGCAGTCAAGTTAGATGTTTCAAAACGCTCGGAAAATAGCGAAAATTCGAGAGCGTATCGTATGGCATCTTTCGGTTAAGACTGCACCGAGCGAAATGTGCCAAAACAGGCGGTCACAGTTAATTTGAGAAAATCAACACTTTTTGTTTAATACAAATATAAAATATACATTTACCATAACAATGAATGTGTTTACAATTACTCATAAAATAATTAATGTTTTCGCCTACAAAATTACGTAAATTTGCACGAAAAATGCAAAAACCTAAGCTCGTGTTACGTGATTTTAGATTATAACAGTAGAAATCTATCCTATTTTACAGCTTAAACGAAACATAAATAGTTATATTACAATTTGTCCGTCCCAAATATTTAAGTTATTTGTTGACAATAAAGATACATATTTATCAAAAAAGCACTTCAAATCTTTCATACAATTTTACTATGGCGGCCGCGCGTTGATTTGAATTTCGAGCTCTGTCATTCAGTCCAACCGCGTCTTACGCTCGGCGCAGTCGTCATTATTTAAACTTTCTTAATCGCTTTACTTATTCATAAGCGCAAAAAAATGTAATGAGAAATAAAATACATGTATTTTGTCTACCCACTTTCCGGAAAAGAGGCGTCAGTCTAATCTGTATAATTATGAAGACTACCGTCAAAAAGGCTTTAAAGGAATATACTCGATGGTTGCTGTCGAACTGAATACTATACCTTCAATTACAGTACGAGTATTTCTAGTTCAATTATATAATTAGATATACTAGTTTTTGTTTCCGACTTCGTCCGCGTGACATTTTTGTTGTGTTATTAAAACCAAGCGAGCCTAGATCTCTCATCGTATAGGTCGATGAATAAATTTGTATTGCGATCAGTAGTCCTTTCAAAGATAAGCCCCTACAAACCACAATACAAGGAAAATGTTAGCTTGCTTTTAGAGATGCCTATTTCGTCATATTGTATACAATCCGCCTATGGCATTGACAACTAAACACGCAATATTAATATAACACTTATATTGTGGAATTGATGAGCAGCGATAGCTCAGTGGGGAGACCTCAGACTGCAATGCAGAAGGTCTCGGGTTCGAACCCACGTCGCGCACCTCAGACTTTCGGAAGTTATATGACTTTTCGAAATTATGTGCGTATTGATTGACAATTATCGCCTGCTCCGTGCCTCGGAGAGCACGTTGAGCCGTCGGTCCCGGCTGCCATGAACATCTATGGCAGTCGTTATTGGGAAAGTCAGTACCCTCTAATATCCTGACACTGGTCTAGCCTTAGGGTATCGTTAGCCTTCGGGTTGCGGAGGTCAGGTGGCAGCCGCTCCGTGTAAAAACTGATATCCAGTCAAATCCGGTTAGACCAGAAAAGCCGACCCCAAGTGACTTGGGAATAATAAAGGCTAAGAGAGAAGAAGATTGTGGAATTGATGGTTCTGACTGCGCTCGGCGCTATCCGTCACTTCACACTCATATTATAAATACTTTTTCTTTTGAAATTATACAATTATATGAGAATTCTATCGCTATTTTAAAACACTACCTACTATTAATTATTTATATGGTGGTCGTCTTATTGTCTTGAAATCGCTTGAGGACATTGAGACGGTCACCATCTAAGTCTTTCCGTGACCGTTGCTGCTGAAAAGTATAGATATAAAGAGGTAAAATATATAATAATAATGTTTTAAAATAAATAACCGATAAAATCCGTAAACAGTGGTTTAATTTTAATGTATAAGAATTACGTTACGTAAGACAATATTATAATCTATTTTAAAAAAGAAACGCGCATTATTATAAGATGACGAAAATTTAAAAACCTTGTTTATATTTTTGATGCATACAAAAAACTGTCCGATCTTAATAAAAGACAATCACCTCGATGTTACAGACAGAGACTACCATTTTATTTGTATATATATATTTATAACAAATACTCTTTCAAATGAATCGCTCAAGGTTTAATCTTTGATCTAGTTAATAGGTCTCTGTAAAGGAATGCGATTCAATTAGTCTCTTTGTAAGGTAACCACATAATAAGCTTGTGCGTTTAGTAAGATTGCATGAAGTAATTTGAGCATAAATTATTAAAAAAATATTGCAGGGATAGGCTAGTACAGATATCGATGAACTGTCAATTTAGAATTCTCAAGATCGAAACTTGAGAATCCATTGACTTCCAGGGTTTTTATAGCATACTAGCCATCACTTGCAACTTCGTTCGCCATTCTATAAATAGAAGCCTATGACAATAATTAATCATAAGACAATTTTAGCTGACTCACATTGTTTTATTATCTACGTCAAATGGTTTCATTACCCAAACTGTAAAATTTAAAAGTATTTTTTGGAATCTACTTAAGAATAAATTATATAAAAGCGTTTCAAATCTGGTAGTAGGTATAATTGTTAAATGACCGAAAAAGGATGCGCCATATTTAAACGTAACTATCCTAGGGAGATATCAGATATCAAGATATCCCTACTATATTCCCACTATTTCTTGTATTCAAATTTTAAATATTAATTATTACAACCAATTTATGCATTGTTTGTAAACGATTTCTTTTGATAGCTATTTGCTCTTGTGTATATAAAAACATACAAAATCAAACATAGGCAACTACCCTCTTCCTTCTGAATCAGTTAAGTAGCATTGCGGCAAAGCGGGAAAACAGACAGGCTAACTTTCTCATTTAGAATATAAGTATGGTCTAGCTGTTATCTTAGATTTTAAAATTGGGTAATGTGCGACTGGGATTTTCTTATGGGCAAATCATCATAACACGCATCGTCTGGCAATTTTACTGGCAATTGACTCAAACCCTATTGTGAGGGACTTAATACATAGCTGGCGAAACGTAGGTGTAATTATGCCATCAGGCATATTCTTGTCTGAGTTTATTTATGCATCAAACAAAATTGTTAGCTTGAAGATTGAAAAAAAATTCAAATGAAAAATGACAACTCCCTCAATAAAAAAAGGTCCTGTTTCGCGGAGGACTTTTACAAACATTTAAACAACGGACACAAAGAACATCTAGACTCCATTTGGTTAGGTACTTAACTAAAGGTAAGCAATTTTGATGTGACTTTTTACACAAAAATGTATTTAAAAAATAAACTTCTGCTTAAACTAACGGTTCAATTAATTTAGTCATCGTTATTGTTGTATTTACATTGATCTTTAGCAGCATTTTATTTTAAACTGAGTTTTTAGATAAAAAGACATCAAGATTGTTTACCTTTAGTTAAGTACCTAACCAAATGGAGTATAGACTCGGAACAACTATTTGTGGATTACACAAATGGTCGTTGTGGAGTTTAAACCCACAACACTCGCCGCACTGGCAATGGCGAGGCGTCCACTTTAAACCACTACGCCATACTCTTTCTCCTTACCTAGTTAGAGTATATTCATTGAAATTAAACTACTATATACGGATTTTATCGCGTTGTTTATTTAACACTTTATTACATAATTTTGAAAACTGTTACACTACTACTACTATTACATACATACATACTTAGATTCACGCCTGTTTCCCAGAGGGGTAGGCAGAGACTACGGATTTCCATTTGCTACGATCCTGACACACTTCTCTGGCTTCATTCACTTTCATCACATTCCTCATACACGCCCGTCGGTTCAAGGTGCTCTTAACCTGGCCTTTGTCCAGAACGCCTCCGATCTGATCAAGAAACGTTCGCCTAGGTCTTCCTCTTACGACTGTTCCATTCACACTAGCCTTATAAACTTTCTTAGTCAGTCTTTCCTCGTCCATTCTTTCTACATGCCTAAACCAGCTTAACATACCCTTTTCTATTCTTGTCACTATATCAACTTTCATGCCGCATCTCTCTCTAATCACACTATTCCTTATTCTATCTTTCAGAGTCACACCACATATATTTCTCAGCGCTCTCATTTCTACAGCATTTATTCTGCTCTCATGCTTCTTTTGCCATACCCAACTTTCACTTCCATACATAAGTGTGGGCACTAATAGACCTCTATGAACAGCCAAACGTGCCTTTTCGGAAACATTTCGACTGTTCATAAAAGCGCATAGAGCTCCATTCGCTTTGTTGCCCGCAATCTACTATTAAATGTAATGTAATAAAGTGTCAAATAAACAACGCGATAAAATCCGTATACAGTAGTTTAATTTCAATGAATAATATTCGCGTAAACAGAAGACAATATTAGTAAGAGTATATTTTTTGGATTCTTTTATGCAAAACTAATTTTGTAGGTTAGGTTAATAACAATTCTTTTTTTGTTTGTATCAAAGGTCCTTTTATATTCCCCTGTAAAAGGGTATGCGAAATTTCATGACGAGCGGTCACGTATTTAAGGCGTGAAAGCGTAACAAACAAATGAATAAACAAGCTTACATTCGCATTATAATATTAGTTAGGTTATCTCAATAGGAGCAGTGCTCAATTATACAGAATGATTTCGTATTTCCGATATTTTATTTTAATATGTTTGTGTTATTTGCAGGTGTGCAACGCAGCATTGGAGGTGTACGTTCGGCGTGCGTACACATCGTACGATATCACATGCCTGCAGCACCTGGCGTTGTCCGGAGAATTGGGAATAGTGCACTTCCAGTTCGTACTGCCCACTGGACATCCTAATAGGTAAGTTTAATGATTTTATTAGATAATAAATCAATGAGTTTTGGTTTCGATGCCTGATGTCAGGTAATTTCGTATTGGAATTTTCTTTAATGACTTTTCTTCCTTTAATAAGTCTAAATATAGATGGATAGCTTATTAATGTTGTACATTTAATAACATTACGTAACAGTAAGGCATCAGATTTAGGCTCGTGGGATCGTGGCTTCGAATCTTGATCAAATTACGCATCCCAATCATCATCAATTGGCATCCCAATGGATAATACATCGGCCTTGCGATCGATAGTTCGATAGATTTTCACCAATGGCACTGCTGACATGAAGCCACTCCTTACAGGCCTTATAGCTTAGCTGGAGGACTTTACAACAATAGCGTAGCGTAGTGGAGACGGCAGGGGCGGCCTGCCCTAGGCGGCACTTTTTGGCGGCGGCAAAATTTCACATTAAGTAATAATAATATCTTGTAAATATTTGAACTATACAATACACAATGTATGTCATACAGTAGAAACGATCTTTAGAAGTACTATATTTTATAGTCTTCTAAATTTAAGTACCTAAATAAGCTGCAAAATGTTCTTCCGCCCCGGGCAGCTGTCACTCACGCTACGTCACTTATGCTTTATGCTTTACAAGAATATCTTTAAAAACATTAGTATCTCATATGACACTTTATCAACAGGATTCCAATCAGCCAATCAGAGATCGAGTTATCAGCAGCCGAAGACCAGGAGGGTATCCCAGCTGAGCTGTGCACCGCTGCCATGAAGAAGTGTCACCACAGGACCGGAGCGTTTGCCGCCTTTCCATCCTTCGACCAGTTCGTGCAGTATGCTGACGAGTTATTGGACCTGGTTCATGACTTCGCCAGCTCTGCCACTGTTAGGAGAGAGGTAGGATTGCTTTATAGATAGTCTACTTTTTTGGCAGGAATCTGCTGATAACCTGAGGCAGTGTTTATACGTATTTAGACAAAAAGTTGTATATAGGCTGACTAAGGCTCGGCTGCTATATTCAGAAACAAGTCATTTTATTTATAAATAGATAATTTTTGACACTTATTTTATGAAATATGTGTAAAAAGTTAGCTGCTCGTAGCTAAAACGATTTGGTTCTAAAGGCCGCGGGATTTTAAGGCTAAAGACTACGTGACGTGTCTGACAAGACACAGACAGCAGTTTTGGTAAAACCTTATGGTACACCTGATGGTAATATTATCTACTGTTGATAGAGATATATTTTGTTATTCTAAATTAAGTGAAATCCATCTTGTAACTTTATACTTCAATTACACTTGGATATCGGGGAAGACCTCTCCATAGCACATCGACGGCATGCTAGTGTTAGATTGAATGTAATAAAGTATTTTAAGGGTGTCCCGTAAATAATGGATAATCATGAAATACCTTATATTAGAGCTGTTGGAGGTCAAAATCTTCAATGGCAAAAATTTAAATAAGTAGTGTTTTATTTTAAATATAAATATTATCATATATATTTTTATAATGTTCTTTTCATTTTATTTTGGGCCTTCAATAGTTCTACTATAAGATGTTCCAAGATTAAAATGCTTGATTCAGGATATATCGTGATCAGGAATCAAGCATTTTAATCAAGCAAGCTGGGTATTTTGGGTACTGCCACTAAATGGCGGTATTACCTTATACGAGCTATCCAGTGTTTGAGCGTAGTAGCTTACCGGTAATCGATGTCAATGCTGAGCATAGATATGGATTAAAGTCTAATGCTATATCTATTGGCAGGACTTGGCAGCGCTGCAAGAAGGCAGTGAAAGCCGGGACAGCACCAGTATCAACGTGGGAGTTGACTTCAAACCTGCGGATGCTGAAGATGTGGTATGTACATGTTGGGTTCTTACCGTGAATGTCACTTCTGCTATTGTTGTATTTTCTTTTAGATAATAAGCCAACCTTGTTGACTAATAAAGTATATAGAACATGTGGCAGTCAGAAGAGAAAGAGATTTCTTATTTTTATTAATGGCACCAAAAATTAGATTTCCATGCTATTAGTAAAAATCATCGATAAAAACCCAGTTTCAGTTTACACTACCCGGAAATAGAATTTGAGGTCTTAAGTGTAGCAGTCATATATACTGCTGCGCCTTCGAGGTAGTTAATGTAATATATATATAATGTAACTTATATATAATGTAAGTTTCACACATTGTACCTATTTTTCTGACAATAAATATTATTTATTTGTTGATAATACCTAAATATATTATGTTGCTGCGACAGCCCCTGGAGCCCATCCACATCCTGATGATCGGCGTGCGGGACTCGGGCGAGAGCGACGACAGCGCCGTGTCGCGGCGCTTCGGCAACTTCTGCCGCGCGCACAGGCACGAGCTGCATCAGAAGCGCATACGTAGGATCACCTTTATGCTGCTCATCAAGTGAGTACCACGATATTCTATTTTGACTACCACTAGGTAAACGAGAAGGCGTTCCTGATAGATAGGAAGCAAGAAAGAAAATTTAATATTTTTATTTGCATACATACATAATCTTAACATATTATAATAATCAATACAATAGAACAGAAGGCGGCAAATTAGGCAACTGTGTCAGCTTTTGTTACAGTGTAGACTACAACGCTGGTATTCTCACAGGCCTATACCAGCCTAAAAATGGAATAGACTGCAAAGTGGAAAGTGATCAGAATTTATACAGATGCCGATGCCGCTTACTCATTTTTTTTTAAATGCTTTACTTTCACACCAGGAATGACTGCGTGGATGGTGTAGTGGTTAAGTCGCCTCGCCACTGCCGGCACTCCAAATGTTGTGGGTTCGATCCCCACACGGATAAAAATTTGTAATCTACAAATAGTTTTTACAAAACTAATTGTTCTTTATGTCCGTTGTTTGAATATTTGTAAAGTTCTCCGCGACACAAGAATTATTCCTATAGCGAGAGCAATTTTTTTTAAAAAATAAAAGTATTCCTTCTCTTTCTTCTTCTTTTCGTGTGGTTAGTGGCCAACATGTTGTCAAGAGGTGTTTAAGCCGCCCGTAGGCCTCTGACATGGCTTAACGACTGCTGTCAATATGACAACAACCGGGACAGACTTTTTACGTGCCCTCCGTAGCACGGAGACGCTCAGATGAAATACCACTAAGCGGTCACACATCTACAGACTGGTCGCACCCAACGTTGCTTAACCTCGCTAATCGTTTACCGGTTAGTGATTGCAACTGGCTATCAGCGCCTTAAGAATTCCAAGTTTTATTAGGCGCATTTTAGCGCTTATATATTTGGAGATACACGACACAGTATAAATCAATCTATCTAATCTGTACAGATAGTTTAAATAATCGCTTCGCCAATGCCAGTACGCTGATTGTTGTGTGTTCAAACCATACCAGAGTCAAAAAGGCTGTTTCGACTCTAGGTGTTCTTTGTGTCCGTTTTTTGAATGTTTGTAAATTTTCCTGCAACACAGGAATTATTCCAAATATTCTTCTCTCTTAGCCTTTATTATTCCCAAGTCACTTGGGGTCGGCTTTTCTGGTCTAACCGGATTTGACTGGATATCAGTTTTTACACGAAGCGGCTGCCACCTGACCTCCGCAACCCGAAGGCTAACGATACCCTAAGGCTAGACCAGTGTCAGGATATTAGAGGGTACTGACTTTCCCAATAACGACTGCCATAGATGTTCATGGCAGCCTGGACCGACGGCTTAACGTGCTCTCCGAGGCACGGAGCAGGCGATAATTGTCAATCAATACGCACATAATTTCGAAGAGTCCTATAACTTCCGAAAGTCGGAGGTGCGCGACGTCGGTTCGAACCCGAGACCCTCTGCATTGCAGTCTGTTAGTCTCCCCACTGAGCTATCGCAGGAATTATTCCAAATGCGGAGAAATTTTAAAAAGAAAATTTATTCGTTGTGATCCTAACTTATATTATAAATGCGAATGTGAGTTTGTTTGTTTCTTACGCTTTCACGATTCAAGTACTCGACCAATCATTATGAAATTTCGCATACTAGTTGTTGGGGAAAAGAACATAGGGTATCTTACATCCAGAAAAGAGTACTGTTACTTGATCTACCTACATTTACACAAAATCTAACATAAATATATGACGTAACTACTTTATCTTCCAGACGTCAGTTCCCCAAGTTCTTCACGTACCGTGCGCGGAACGACTTCACGGAGGACACGATCTACCGCCACTTGGAGCCCGCCTCCGCCTTCCAGCTGGAACTGTACCGCATGCGCAGCTACGAGCTCGAGGCGCTGCCCACCAGCAACCAGAAGATGCATCTCTATCTCGGCAAGGCTAAGGTAAACTAACTTCTTGCTTGTGTTGACTTCTCGCTGAGTTTGACAGGTTAGATATCGTTATGTCGGGAAGGGTTTTTTTTTATACTAAGCAGGGTGGCAAGCAAGCATACTCTCCGTTTAATGGTAAGCAATTATTCTGGCATATAAACAGATGAAACACTAGAAATATCATTCGCCTCTAGCATAACAAATAAGCGAATATATATCCGACAGTTTAAGAAGTTCAAGATCTACCATACGAGCTTAAAATATTTTAAATTAAACTACCCTATACGGGTTGCATGCCGATTTATGTTCCAAAATACTATTGAACTTAATTTAATTACAATTTTTATTAGGCATACATCAACACCAGTTGCTAAAAAGCAAATAATTGTAGGTATATTGTTTTTTTTTTAATTAGGTATAGCACACATTGTGCAAATGTAAGACAATATTATGTTCACAGCTAACTGTAACATACTTTTGTCAATTTATGCGCGTTTCGTGAGGTTTTTGCCGCGTTACATGACGGGCAAATCCCTAACGCCTGGCAGTCCTGACCTTGATTATACTTGTACTGATTAGTTCTACATGTTTAGGGTATTTTGTATTAGTCTTATATATTCCGTGTCTCTGTGCAGGTGAAGAAGGGACAGGAAGTGACGGACTACAGGTTCTTCATCCGTTCCATCATCAGGCATCAAGATCTCATCACCAAAGAGGCTAGCTTCGAGTATCTGCAGAATGAGGGTGAAAGGTAATTTCATCCTTTATTTATTACAACAATAGAGTCAATTATGTTTCTGAAGGATTCTGTCAAGAATGTTTTTGATCCCGTGGTATAGTCAGCTGATGACATAAGTCGCTGAACATTAGTGGGATATCAAATTCTTCTATTATTCAAAGTAACCATCGTTCTCATGTTTTTCAACAGTAAAGTTTAAGGGATAGTTAATTTAGTAATAGTTAGAAATTAGTTATAATTATTATTTTGGAAATTATATTTCATAAAATTAATTTGTAAAACCTAGATCGGAAACTAAAATGAACCTATACCGGCTTGTTAAACTATATGTTAAGTACTTACTATTTATTAGATTATAAAGTATCATAGTGTAATATTATTCAGCTATAAATGTATCCAATGAAATGTAAATTATTATTATTGAATAAATATTATTATTATTATATTATTATAGTGTAAATTTTAAAATAATTCAACGCTTAGCTACTTATGTAGCTGATTGTTCAAGTTACATTATTGGTACTTACTGCAATGCAACTGCCATAATTTAATATTAAAATATGCCTTTATGCCGATACTGCTTCATTAATTTGCTTTCAAACGTGTCATTACAGTAACGTATGTCTCAGATTAAATAATTTTAGACGCATGCACTTCAATGTGCTTTACAAAAATTCTACCTAATACGTCTTTACATATTAACTCAATGTAAAAATTACGAATTCAATAGCTTAATATAACGCTAAAGTATTTCGTCAACAGGTATAGCTGTACATTTCATTTATAATATATATGTTTTTATCTACAGAGTACTGTTGGAAGCTATGGACGAATTGGAGGTAGCCTTCTCTCATCCCTTGGCCAAGAGGACAGATTGTAACCACATATTCTTGAACTTCGGACCCACAGTCATCATGGACCCAGCTAAGGTACGAACGACCATATGATTTTGATATCCAATTAAACTGATCTGAAAATTGAACTGTTATAGAAACCAAATCATCAAATTGGATTGAGAGAATTTGATCCGAGGTTATAGTTTATTTTATTTGGAATTCGAATGTATCAACAATAGAGAGTTATTCGTATATTCTAATGTAATCCATATATGGGTACAGAAACTGGTTTAGATCATGGTAATAAAGTACCTAGTTGCGCATAATTAATTCGATTGTCATTCGAATACAATTGTGCGCACCGCTGTTTAGCGACTACCATTATATTTCAATCTTTCACTAGTATTCGAATTTCGAATAGTACTTATCGCTAACATACATACATAATACACGAGTACCTAATTCATTCGAATACTTATTTATGAATATTTTATAATAGTGTCTAACATGGATTGTATGTATTTCAGATTGAGGAGTCTGTTCTCGGCATGGTGATGAGATACGGCCCTCGTCTCTGGAAGCTCAGGGTTTTACAGGCCGAGATCAGATTCACACTGCGCATGGGTAAGCTTTCTTCTTAACGTGCCAATCCCAACTGGTAAACGTTGGACACCTATAGCTTTAGTACAGTCTAGCTAAAACTAACATATACAGTCTGCTAACGATCGTTGACAGGTGACCGACTAGTCAAACTGTTAGCCAGTACTTGTTCGGAAATCGTGTTGCCAATCTTTATGTTTGGTTTAGTAAGCTCGTTAGTAGACTGTATGAATTAGTTTTACCTAGATTAGTTCCTTAGTACCAATTTTTATACTTCTCGATTTCGGTGAAAGTTACTTTGCATTGTATAATAAAAAAAGCGTTTAGCAAAATCTCTGTGTCGGAAGAGACAGACATTAAAGGCGCGATTCCATTAGGCAAGTAACTTTCACGCAAGTTGTAAATTGTATACAACTTGTACAAATCTGCATATAAGTTACAAGTTGTATGGGGTAGTTTGAACTTGTACATATTTTTTCAAGTGACCTGCAAATTGAACGCGCTTACGTTAGTTGCACGTGTTGAATTTCGAACGAGTGACGTGTATGCATATGATATCTATCGCTGTACAAATTATCGAAACATAATGTCTGTTAGATGGGCGCACGAGAAAATAATCATTTTTATTGAGGAGCATGTCTTCCACCCATTATGGCCTACTCAATTGTTGAACATCTCCACTTGTATACAAGTGCAACCTGCATGCAATTTGCACACTCTCGAAAACATGTTTCCAATGCAAGCAACTTGTACGCAAATGTGACGTCATACTTGCATGCAAAAGTTGCCTAATCGAATCGCGCCTGAAAACAGAAATCATATTATTTTTGGTATTATTATGAGCTGCTAGAGTTAAAATTTGATGGAAATTCAAATATATTATTTCTATAATATATGTACTTAAAAGTTTTATTTGGATATGTCAAAATCACACTGGCCCAAGTGCGGCTTGGCAAAAAGTATAAAAAATCGATAACTGTCTTTGGCAGCCGAAATACTCTACTTTTTCGACTCGGGAACCAAACCTTATACTTCATCTACAGCAGTACTGGGCAGTCACAATAACCCTGGGATATTACACTAATAAGTAAACGTTTCACGCAATCGAGAGCTATAAAAACTTGTACTATGCATTCAGAACCTTAATCTTCAACCTATATGTTATATCGTCCGTGTTCGCAATACCCTTGATGTTATCCAGCTCTACCTTTCTTGTGGTAAGATTACACTGTATGTTCCTTCACTATCTCAGCCATATGATCCATGAGCTTAATGGATTTTAAGGTTATCAACCCTGCCTGTATATAGTTGTGCTGAATATAAGCTTAATGGATGCTATAAAATATTCGCATCAAAGATCTTATTTTCACTTTGACTTGGTCGTTCGTCCACGGTCTGTCTAGACGTAGGTATTACTCAATGATCAAAACTAAAAAACATCTTACGTCGGACAGCCGCTTACCCATAGATTCTACATTGAATTGCTCTACTGCTTAAGTATTGTGCGATGATCGTAGCTACTGCCCGAGGATAATTTTACCAGCAGTTTTCTGTCACCATCATTTCGAGTCGGTAACTATAAGGGCTGAGTCGCTTGCTTTAGATCTTCTGCAAACTGCATTATAAAGCTTGGATAAAATAACCTAACTCGTAAAAATGATTTGTTGTATTTTTATAACTAAAACGAATGTAGATTACGCACCTAACATATACATGTATGTCAAAGTGAAGATAATTATACTAAGCCACTATTGGCTCACTTTGCCTTGTCTGCTATCTGTCGCTTATATACTCACAAAACTAATATGAATACAAAATTACTTTACTTTTTTAAACTAATGAGTATTAATTCCATTATGTATTTATTAGTTATGCTTGTTACGTATTTGCTCTGTGCTACACTGTCGCTTTTTTTAAATGTAATTTTGAGCTGTCGTTAAATTTAAATGGGAGATTCATTAAGATATATATTTTGCAACGATGACAAAAGAAACACAATTCGTATGTTAATATATAAGACGATGACTAGGAAATACCCTTAGTATATTGTATGTAAATAATAATAATAATAATAAACAGAAAAATATATCTTCATGTTTATATTAGTATAGATTAAACATTGATTACATCGAGCCTAATTCTAAACTTAAACTCGCTCTACAAAATTATTAATAAATATATTCAAATATATTTTTTTTGTTGATTATTTAACTATCTTGCGATAGCTCAGTGGGGAGACCAACAGACTGCAATGCAGAGGGTCTCGGGTTCGAACCCACGTCGCGCACCTCTGACTTTCGGAAGTTATATGACTTTTCGAAATTATGTGCGTATTGATTGACAATTATCGCGTGCTCCGTGCCTCGGAGAGCACGTTAAGCCGTCGGTCCCGGCTGCCATGAACATCTATGGCAGTCGTTATTGGGAAAGTCAGTACCCTCTAATATCCTGACACTGGTCTAGCCTAAGGGTATCGTTAGCCTTCGGGTTGCGGAGGTCAGGTGGCAGCCGCTCCGTGTAAAAACTGATATCCAGTCAAATCCGGTTAGACCAGAAAAATCGACCCCAAGTGACTTGGGAATAATAAAGGCTAAGAGAGAAGATTTAACTATCTTTTAGCTATTTTTGCGCTTTGTATTCTATACATCTTATTCTGTAACCCTTCCTTCAATAAATATCTATTCAGTGATCGTCATGTATTACCAATACCTTTATATAAGACTATGAGAACGGCTTGCCTTCCTAAGCTGCTCGATCCTTAACATATGAAAGTAGTATAATGCACTAACATGCCTTCAACGTGCTCTCATCTAAGATACAAGTTAAATTGAATAATAAACAGAAAATAAAATCGTTGATTTTATCTTAGTAAAATGTAAGTCAAATTTGAGTCATCCAACGATGTTCTGCCATTTCGGCAAAGTGATTAAAATTACATCTATCCAGTTTTTTACTTGGCAATATTTTAAAGTCAGTTTCGATTAAATATATTTATGTTAGAACATTCAATTTTAAGCTATCTAAAATCTTAATGGAAGTTTAACATATTTTATCGCCTAGACAATTTGGACTTATTTCATACTAGAATTAGGTTAACGATATGTAGATGATTACCTACTATTAAAAACATATCAGATATGTATATGTTTTTGCTTGCTTTATTCTGTAATCTTAGGCATGCTTCAGTTCCACTATTATGCACGAAACTATCTTAAAAAGTAGCTGAATCTTCCATTTTAATTTGCCAACAGTTTATATGTATGTATTTAAAATATATAATGTAATGTAAAATTTAAAGTATGTTGATACATTGTCCATTAGGGCCCATACACACGAGCGCGTCGCGGCGGACAAGTCTCGCTGCCTCACAGCAAGGCAAGTGAGCCGCCCACAGATATGCTGTGCTATATTTATCGTGCGATGTTTTATAGCTTGGAGTCGGGAGTCGTAATGTTACACAAACTTTATATATATAGTTCTTCTGTATATCACTGAATTTTTCATAAACGGCTGATCCGAACTTAATGAAATAATTTGGATGGTTTAGATAAAAAATTGGATCCGGTAGGTGTAACTGCGATCGGGTTCTACGATTTTCTATTTTAGAGCCATTCACCATTTGGGCAGTACAATGTATGTTAAGTCAGCTAGTAATTTAATAAAAATTCTTCTGCCGTATATTTAATTTCGTAAAACTTGCAAAGTTAACTTTGATTTTTACTTTTAACTTGACATACATTTATACAAAACGTTTCGTTCCAAGAGTGATTTAAAATTTCTTTTGAATCCCGAAGTTACCAGGGAACGATAGTTTTATCGTAATAACTGTTAGAAATTAATATCAGGAATCACAATATAGAGTGTTTAGGCTACAGATATATAATACTAGAATGTCGCTTATGAGCATAGGCCACCAATAAGTATGGGAAGGGTTAGACCATAGGCTACCACGATTGCCTTAGCACATCTTCAAGAACGTTATGAACAATCAAATATGCAAGCTATCTCACGATATTTTCTTTTACCATTTAAGCAAACCATTCACTATGCAGTATGCACATACCAGCAGAACAGTCTTGTCTTTCCTTGTACGTGGTGGATATTTCAAACTTAAAACCTAAATTTGCAGTACACATCATTATCTCCACTAGTTTATTATCAAATTGTAATAAGACGCTGTGGTTTAAGAAGTCACCTCACATGAACATAATATGCCGATTGCTCTGGTTAGATACCCGAAGATCATATTCAACCGAAGATCATATTCTACAAATTAATAAAGAAAAAAATCGGAGTCGTCATTTAAATATAACTATTATTGAAAATTTTACGAAAGCTTACGTAAATTAAATATAAAGGTATTACGTCGGGGAAAGTATAAACTTAAATAGTTTTAGATAATTTAAGTAGTTTAAATTGTATTAAAGTACAATAATAGCAGTGTCATAATTCAAAGTTATGTAAAAAATTGTTATAAAATGAAGTGAAATTTCAATGAAATCACACGTAAATTAAAAAGACAGCTAGCCGATTCGGTTTCGTTTATGATATTAGCATACCTACGAAATAATTAACTTTTTTAATTCAAACTATAGTGAGGGTAGTGGGTGATTAGAAATGCGATATAAGCGTGCGCGCACGCTTACTTACCGCTCATTCGTTGTCTAACTGTTCTGAGGATACCTCGTGCTGAGGCGAAACACGTGTTAACGAATATTTTGTGCTCGAACCGCAATACTGCAAGTTGGAGAACGCCCGGATCTCACGACGCGGCTATCCCTTGCCAAAAGAATTCGGTAATATCAATATTTTTGTATTGCATTGGTTGAGGTGGGCAATCCGATTGTGCGTGGCGGGTTACTCTCTTTCAAATTATTTTATTAGCGACCAGATACATGGCTTCGCTCGCGTAAATATTGGTTAGGTTATCAACAGTACTTTTTGCTGGATGAAAGGTAAGGATATCCTTTTCTGTTCCCGTGACACCGTGTATGCGAAATTTCATGATGACCGGTCGAGTAGTTAAGCCGTGAAAGCGTAACAAACAAACTCACTTACGTATACGTCACATAATATTAGTTACTACACTAAATATATTTTTAATCAGATGCAAATTATTTTGTAATATTACGATCTACCCGACTCCATCTTAAAATAGCATTATATATAATTCTTCTAGGATTACATCTCTAACAATTGTTCTATTGTAGGTCCCGGTGTCCCAACGAAAAACGTAAGGTTGTGCTTATCCAATGGCTCTGGGTATTCCCTGGACATTTACACTTATGAGGAGATATCGGATCCCAGGACTGGTGTGGTGAGTATATATATAAAACATATACAGACAAATATATTAAATTTACCAAAATTTTCATATTTCTATTGCCATTAAGTGGCTTTTTGTCTTTTTAAGAATAAAATAAATATTAAAAATAAAGGAAATTTTCCTTTTTTAAAAGTTGAATTACTTTTAAATATGTAAAAAATTGTTTGTATTAACAATGTATATTACTCAAACAATGGCTACAACGCGATTTAGAACGTCACGAAAAGTGAATATGGATTGCACGGATGGCGTAGTTCTAAGTGGTCGCTATTGCCACGGCACTGAAAATTGTGAGTTCGTTCCTCACACGGAACAAACATTTGTGTGATCCTAAAAGTTGTTTATAGTCTGGGTGTCCTGCGCCGAGTGTCGACTTCGACTCACATGTGTGACAAAGTTTTGTGTGATTCCAAATATTTGTTCGTAGTCTGTGTGTTACTGCGCCAAGGGTTGTTGGTTCGATCCTCTCACGGAACAAAAATTTGTGTGATCTACAAATAATTGGTCCGAGTCTGGGTGTTTTTTGACTCCGATGTTTGAATGTTTGTGGTATCCCCTGCGACACAGGCTTTATTTCTAGCAAACACTCGGCGCAATGGCTGTGGCGGGACTATCGCTTAACTCCATGCAGTACGATTAGTTAATTGATTATTTCTGAATTGTTTTTCTGCTTTGATAGATAATGTTCCAGTCATACGGTCCGAAGCAAGGTCCCATGCACGGCCTACCGATCTCCACACCGTACGTCACCAAGGATTACTTGCAACAGAAGCGGTTCTTGGTAAGTCCTGCTGTTTATCTTCGTACGACCTGTAGCATACAGTGCTGTATTGTTATTTATTATGGCACTATAGTACCATGATAGCAAATAAGTTAAGATATGTCTGACGATAAGCAGTTATTGTGGTCTATGATTAAAAGCAATACCATTGATATATGTGCGCATTGTCGACTTTAATGAAAAATAATATAGGTGGTTAGGTTGCTTAGGTTTTGCCCCTGTTGAATTGATCACTACTTCTATAACCTAGAGCATGTTGCTTCGCGACTGATCGTGACCTCCGATTCCCAGACCGATGACCCGTTATACAGTTTACCGTTAATATATTCTTGGTAACAGCAGGCAATGATAACAGAAGAAGTAAAAAGTAGATCGCTCAAATATAGATGTACTAAACCTCTGTCTACCCCATCGAGTATATATAGCGGTAAGTCTATGCATGTACTTGTGCACTATAATATCTCCTGCGCAGATGACCAGCCTCCGTTAAGGCCGTCGTAACCAACATTCGGTCTGGAGAACATTACTTATGTATATTTATTTATTTATTTATTTATTTATTTAATTATATGGTGAATCAACAGCTGTAATTTACAAGTACACAAACAAGATAATAACATTGAGCCACTTACAGATTGTATGAACTTTGTCTATAATTACTATTTGCTGCTGGAATACTAAGAGGTGTGTGTTTCCTTAAAGATTTTGTAGGGATGTTAAGTGACAACTTTTCAAGAAGTTCAGGGCAATCAACTTTATTACTTGCTATGGATAAAATATAAGTAATATCGGCTATGTCACGACGTTTATATAGGGGAAGAAAATGAAATTTTTTACAAAGGTTAATGTAATTATCATAACCAGTGTAGAATGGAGTGCGTAAGCGGTAGCACAGAAACCTAATAAATTTCATCTGGATCCTTTCGATCCTTGAAATATATTGTTGTCATTACATTAGAATTTTATTCGCATTTAAAAATTTTGCCTTTCTAGGTTTTTGTTATGTATTGTGTATGTATTTATAAATGCATTGTATTGTTGTTGGCAGGCGACGTCACAAGGCACGACATACGTGTACGATTTACCAGACATGTTCAGACAAAATGTCGAACGGAGATGGAGAGAATGCATCGAAGAAGGCAGTGTTGATGGTAACTATAGTATTTCTTTTCTAATTAACTCGGTAGCGCAGTGGAATTGAATGCAACTGCTGTGCCAAAGGTCTTGGGTTTGGTTCCCGGACCAGGTCAGCAAAAAGTTATCGCACTTGTCAAATACAAACACACGTTTATTTGTTAAAATGTGGTTTATTCAGATGGTTTAATATAAGGTACAGCATAATAATAATAATAATAATAATATTCTACCACATACACACAACACCATCTAGCCCAAACTAAGCACAGCTTGTACTATGGGTACTAGACAATGGATAAACATACATATATACTTTTTTTTTGTAAATACATACATATTATACATAGAAACACCCAGACCAAGACAAACATCCATGTTCATGCACACAAATGTTTGAATTGTGCGGGAATCGAACCCGCGAACTCAGGCGTGGCAGTCAGTTACACTAACCACTATGCTATCGAGGCCGACAAAGCATATTTGCCGAGAACGTTTTATAGCAGTCCGAAGCAGACTGCATAGATGTAATAGTGTTTTAAGTGGTCGTCTCACGGATGCCTCCGTGTCGAGTGTTGTAGGTTCGATCCCCCGGGGACACAGAATAGAAGTTTGTGTCATACAGAAATAGTTGTTTTGGATCTGGATGTTTGTTATATCCGTTGTTTGTATGTTTCTATACACAACCCCCGCCACACAAGAATCATTACTCGAGTGGAAGATAAAGAATATTTTAAAATAAATTAAATAGATCATTATGTTGATGGCGGTATTGCACACCCACGATTCTTAGGAGACACGTAAAGCCTTTGATCCTGCATCTAATATATCTCCGGTCGTTTCGGATTGCCGTCCCATCAGACTATCAGAGAGAAGTAGAGAGTGCGTCTTTTTTATTAGTGAATATTTTTGCTTCAGGTCCACCCCCTGACAACGTGATGTCCGTGGTCGAGCTGGTGGTAGAACCAGATGGTGAGAGACGTGTGGTGGAAGTCACTAGGTTACCTGGACAGAATAATGTAAGTATTTGTTTGCTTATATTTTATCTCACACAGATAATTAACTTGCGGCTGATGGAATAGTGGGAGAATTTCAGCGCGAAGTGGGATAGTAGGAAATTGAGAAAATAAGAGTTATGGACTTAAGGAGGGATAGAGAGGGATAAGTAAAAATGCGTCATTGGGAGATCAGCGTAGAGAACAGCATGGGGATATAACGAAGGGTCAGACGGCAACTCGCTTTTGACATGATGAAGCATCAACATATAGGCGTTGTGTTATACTTCGTACGTATACTAATGACAGGCAAATACAAAAGAAATGAAACACTATAGGTTGACTTTGATTATCACTGATTTGATCCGTAACGCAGCGAGTTCGACACACCGAATGTGTCCGCTTAAATAACGTCAATATGACACTGACAGCCACGACTGTCACTCCAACTGACACGTCGGCTCTGTGGCCACATTCAAGCTTACGCTTGACGTTCCCAAACAAACCAATAGATAGCGCTTTACTCAACTCCAATTACATAATTTTTTGCATTCCAGTTTTAATTTTCTTGAGGCTTCGAGATATATGTACATATATATCTGCTACACGTTGTATTAACCCTTCAATCTTTTGCAGGTGGGCATGGTAGCGTGGCGCTTAACCCTGTACACGCCTGAATGTCCCGAGGGACGAGACATCATCCTCATAGCGAACGACCTCACGTACTACATGGGGTCTTTTGGACCCCAGGAAGATTGGGTCTACTACAAGGCTTCACAGTACGCGAGGGAGCTGAAAATACCTAGGGTAAGTGGATTAAGTTTTTTAGGTAGTGTCTAATACTGTGACTGCTTGGTAATATAATATGTGAATATGGAAGTCAATTCAGCTTTTTATAGAACTGTACTTAATAAAAATCAAATTTCAGATTATCTAGAACAGAGGCTCCCAGATTTGTTTTCTCATAGACCACTTTCAAAATTTAGCAGGTTCCAGTGGACACACCCCTGCTGCTATATTTCTACCATATTCCTTGGCATTCGTGATTAAATCTCTACGGGATAACGGTTATTTTTTTTTATTTCTCAGGCTGGCCAGCTGTTTTTCTTTCCTTTTCTCTCTCTAAATTCTCTACCAAAGAATCGGTAGGTTCGAGACCACTCTGCCTACATTGATAGGTGAAGTCAAGCCAACATTTTAGTTTATCACTATCGAAAGCAAATAAATTTTTGTGGAACCCCGCTTACGAATTGTGGACCCCCATTCTGTGTCGCGAAGGACATTCAAACAATGGACAGAAAGAACACGCATACTCAGAACATTTATTTGTAGATCAGACAATTTTTTGTCACGAGTGTCAAAGAACAAACAAATTAAAACTGAAAATTTGTAATTTTATATCGAACCCACTCGGTGCAGTGGCAGCGGCGAGGCGACCACATAAACCACTGCACCGTCGGTGCAGTTCAATAAATATTAATTGATATTACCTATTACCAGATATACGTGAGTGTGAACTCTGGAGCGCGTATCGGCGTCGCCCAGGAAGTGAAGACAGAGTTCAATGTCGCCTGGGTGGACTCCGAACGTCCGGAGCGTGGATTCAAGTACCTGTACCTCACGCCTGAGACTTACTCCAAGCTACTACCACTCGGATCAGTTAAGACACAGCTTATAGAAGATGAAGGGGAGTCCAGATATAGGATCACTGATATTATTGGTAAGTTTGTACCTTATAGTCAGCAACAAGACGATATATATACGCTTGAGAGATTTTAATGGGGGCTATCGTTTTTGTGTTCACCAGGCGGCGCCACTAGCGAGTAATGTCCTGTCAATACTATCACAACTGTACGATATATATTTACAATACGTAAAGCCTTATTTTGCAGTACGGTTTCAATGGTTACTGTTGAAGTGACAATAGAGCTTGACGTTTAGACCTTACTATATAATAGTAGCTAGCTCGCATTTCTAGTTGGCAGTGTTGAACACCCTTGTGGCTTAAAAAATACGTGAAGCCGTTGGTTTTGCGCCAGAACTGTCTCTGATCTTGATTGATTGCCGTTCCATAAGATTATGAGTGTAAGGTAATAGACAGTGCACTTGTGTTTGCGTATATACGTGTGTACTCCATTAAGTTTGGCCGCCGTGACTAAAATTGGATCTGGAGGACCTATACAGACTTTACATAGCGACCCATCTCTATGTGTCGTATTTCATATTTTTGTCATATCCATTTGTTAGAGAATATAGTCTGGAAATGGCAATTGGATGAGTTTATAATTAGTTTGTTTGCTTACCAAATAAAACAAGTAAGAAAATGTCTGTAATAAATAGTCTAAAGTAGTAATTGAAAGATCGAAGTTGTTCGTTTACCAAGTAACGCAGATATGAATAAATGTCTAGAATAAATGTAATTGTTAAAAGATGTTATTCTGTGAACAAACAAGACAAATTTGATAAAATTGACTATACTTATATTGACGACTCGATGGCGTAGTGGTTAGTGTAACCGACTGCCACGCCTGAGGTCGCGGGTTCGATTCCCGCACAAGTCAAACATTTGTGTGCATGAATATGGATGTTTGTCTTGGTGTTTCTATGTATAATATCTTCTTGGTGTTTATATGTATTTACAAAAAAAAAGTATATATGTATGTTTATCCATTGTCTAGTACCCATAGTACAAGCTCTGCTTAGTTTGGGCTAGATGGTGTTATGTGTATGTGATAGAATATTATTAATATTATTATTATTACTTATGACACGGGTTTACCGAGACAGTCTACTTTATTCTGGCTAAAGTATATTAGTCTGTTCTACTTTGTCCTGGTGTTATAATCGAGTTGTATTTGTGTCCCAGGTAAGGAGGACGGCCTGGGCGTGGAGTGCTTGCGCGACGCGGGGCTCATCGCGGGCGAGACGGCGCAGGCCTACGAGGACATCGTCACCATCTCCATCGTCACCTGCCGCGCCATCGGCATCGGCTCTTACATCGTGCGGTAAGTACACCACCCTACCATCCTGTCGACTGTCACTTACCACTCATACTATATAATGTACTACTAGATAAACTTCGCCCCACCGTCCCCACTTACCACCAATATTATATTAAGTACTGGTAGGTAAACTTGGCCAAGCTTTGCTTTGGCTGAGTTTGATATACTTAGTTGTCGTTCTCGTGGGAATTAGGGATAAAAAGTATATGAAACACTTTTTTATAGAAATACATAGTTGTGTAAAAGTTTTAAGTCAGTATATTGAATAATATTCGAGTTTTGTCGACACAAATATAATAGACAAACAAAGAATACATTATTTCAAACAAACATACTTTACATGAGCATTAAAGTAAATTATTAATATATTTGACTTTGTTAGATTTTTTTATAGTCAAACTAGCTTTAATGCGGTTTCACTCACGTGAATCCAAAGGAAACATACATAACAATGAATAAAAAATAAATATCGTATGTGTTAATTTAGGAAATTATCTATCTGTATGCTAAGTTTTGTCAGTTTATTACAGTTTACGCGTGGTTGAGTGCCAAAAATATACAAATATTTTCACAAACTTTCCGTTTATAATATTAGTACAACTAATGGTCGACCAGTAGCCGAAATTCGACCATAATTTATTATTTTCATTTTATTCCTTCTCCATATAAACTTAAGTATACCAAATCTAATATAAAAATTTAAATCTCACAGCCACACACGGCCTTTGGCCAGCTCAAACTATTTCAACCCATTCTAAAACCTGTCTTGATCATTTTATATTAAAGACCAAACAGAAAAGTTCAGCATTAGTTATTAATTCCACTTAACCGATCATAGAGCAGTCATGCTTTGCTTATTTAAACCATACAAGAAAGAAGTCGACAATAAAACAAATATAAAAATCAACTATTCCCAACTTGAAAAGTATATTAGGTTAATAGATTACTCTCCTATTTATGAAGCGACAGATCCAAATGATGCGTGTACTTACTTTGTCACTTCTCTTTCTTGTGCTATTCGCCTAACCTCTTATAGTTATGTTGTTCCAAGACGGCTCAGAATTTTGAAACCTTGGATTACCACGGGATTACTAAGATGTATAAGAAATAGAGACCGCATGTACAAAACGCTCAAAAGATCACCGAATAACGAGACTCTCAGGATTACTTTTAAGACGTACCGAAATTTCTGCAACACCTTTCTGAAAAACATTAAAAGACAGTACGAAAGCGACAAACTCAAAGAAGCTAGCATAAATCCTAAAAAGCTTTGGAGTTAAAGAAGAAGAAGTTAGTTAAAGAAGTAACAAACACTACAAAGGAGAAATCGGCTGCAAAGGACTTAATATTAAACAGTAGCTCTGCCAGTGCTTCAGTGAATGAGGTGAATAAATATTTTGTCAACGTTGGTAAGGACTTAGCGGAGAGAATGATTGTTCCAGTGAACAGCGAGACTACCTCAAGTAATTATACAAACCATTCTGGTAATTCACTAGTGTTCCTTGAAACTGATGAATCTGAAGTGGAACTTATGATTCAAAGTCTTCGTACAGACTGTGCAGTTGGTGTTGACGGTATCCCTTCTTCTTCTATATTGAAACAATACAAATCTACGTTCATTCCCCCTCTTACGTCTATTTTTAACTTAGCCATTAATACCGGAGCATTCCCAGACCAGTTTAAAAGAGCTCTAGTACATCCTATTCATAAATCTGGGCTTAAAAACCAACAAATACAGACCTATATCTGTGCTGCCTACTCTCTCAAAGATATTGGAGCATATAATGAACATTAGACTTCGAAAATACCTCGAGCGTAACAATCTCCTATCAGATCGACAGTATAGCTTCCGCAACTTCAGGTCCACTGATGACGCAGTCCAGGATCTTACTAACTTTATAATTAAAGCACTTGATAAAAAGGAAAAATGTCTAACGATTTTTATCGATTTGGCAAAAGCCTTTGACACTGTCCCGATTCCCAGACTGTTTGGCAAGTTGGAAAAAATAGGAATACGAGGAAACCAATTGAAATTGTTCCAGAGTTACCTTAGTAATCGTACACAGTGCACCAGAGTGGGTGACCATATTAGCAACGAACTGCCAATTAAATATGGAATCCCGCAGGGAAGCATACTGGGGCCTACCTTGTTCCTGGTGTACGTAAACGACATGTGTGAACTTGTCCTGAAAAAAGGCAGAATAGTGGCTTTTGCCGACGATACTGCACTAACATTCAAAGCACAACGTGGCATGAAACTTTTAGTGCGGCTCAGACAGGCTTCCATAAGGTCACACAATGGTTCGCAACCAATCTGCTAACCCTAAACGTTAGTAAAACAACGTTTATGACCTTCAGAATAAGGAACAGTGACGGAAGTGGTTTAGATAATTTTAACATTAGAGTTCACCAACATAATGTGTGCTATGTGGAATGTGACTGCCCAACACTCACACGGATGTCAGTAGTTCCCTACTTGGGTGTTCTTTTGGACGAACATCTTTCATTTCAACCTCACATTGATAAACTATCTGCCAGAATACGCAAATTAATATTTGTCTTTAAGAACTTGAGACATGTTGCTGATCCCAAAATAATTAAGATGGTGTACTATGCGTTATGCCAATCCATCCTGGGGTATTGTATTTTATCATGGGGTGGTGCATCAAAAACTCGTATGATACAACTTGAAAGGGCCCAGCGAGCGGTTCTTAAAGTCTGCTCATCCAAGCCGTATCGATTCCCTACAAAAGAATTATACCAGTATTGCGAGGTTCTTACAGTGCGACAGATATTTATTCTGCAATCAATACTTAGGTATCATACTGCTGACATTAACCAACTCCGTTCTTCGTCTAATATGCTTCCTAGAACACGCCCAGTACGTAGAATTGTAATTCCCTATACCGAGACATATAAAACATCTTTTGGACAAAGATTTCACTTCTTTCTTGGACGATATCTATACAACCGTTGTTTGTTGTGTTTTAAATTTAATTGTGTGTTTGAATAAAACGTGTTTTAGTCGGTAATATTGTTTGCATTCTTATCCGTCGAACCCAGCACGTAACAATATCTTTGAAAATATCGGAAGCATATATCAATACCTACTTAAAAATCAAATTGTACAATCAAAACAAGTCAAGTAATAATTTTGTCAAATCAATGACTGAAATCGAATCGAAAGCTTGGAATTTATTTGTTTCGGTTATGAGTAACTTTTTGGGCAACAAGAAGTCTGAAACTATGTCGAGTTTTTGAGTGCATGCTATCTAATTTGCAAAAGCTAAGATGCAACATGAGGATAAAAATTCACTGCCTGCACTTACATTTGGATCGATTCCCACAAAATCTGGGCGATTTAAGTAAGGATCAGGGTGAAACATTACATTGGGATATACGGGCAATGAAAAAATATTATCAAGAAAGGTGGAACTCACATATAATGGCTGACTACTGCTGCAGTTTGTAATGAGATTAACTTAATGTCGATCATTCAAAGGAAATTGCATAAAAGATCAATTAATAGTGTAGAATTGAAATGTATAGTTAATTTTCTTGTATTTTTAGTCGAACTAGTAAAACGGTATATTTTAAAGCTGATAGCAATCTTCCAGTAAAAAGAAATTGTACATTATCAATGCCATAGAAATACCCAATAACAGTAAAAAAAGTTAAGGAAACATAAATGATGTTGACCAGTGTTATCAATGACGTCTGGCATTCCAACAATTTACACCTGTGTGCGTGTATAAATAAAACGCACAAATATATACATATATATAAGAACAATTATAATTCGGGTACACCAGGGCGAACAAAATATAACAAACGTAGAGATCTCGCGTGTCGGGCCGTCCGGATATCGCACGCCATTCTTGTTGCCGCGAGCGAGCGGCCAATCACCGTGAGTCGCTGTACCGCCGCTCCTATTGCTCGTTATTACCATACGTTTGGCGTATTTGGTACAGAATATTGCTACCGTGTCGAACAGTTGCCTGTGCGTTGCAATCATTGACGTAACGTCGAGGAGACTTTGGCGGGACGCTAAAACCGGAAGCGTGTCTTACACGGGTTAATAAATAAAATTAAAATAAAATAGATTAGTGATGGTAGTGATGGTAGTGTTTGTGTTCCAGGCTTGGTCACCGCGTGATCCAAGTTGAGTCATCGTACATAATCCTGACGGGGTACGCAGCGCTGAACAAGGTGCTGGGACGGCAGGTGTACGCCAGCAACAACCAGCTGGGCGGCATCAACGTCATGCATCACAACGGCGTGTCGCACGCCGTCGCGCCCTCCGACCTCGAGGCCGTGCGCACCGCCGTGCGCTGGCTCGCCTTCGTGCCCAAGGTACGTGCCTCTACAACAACCAGCTGGGTGGCATCAATGTCATGTATCATAACGGCATTTGTGTGGCAGTGTTATATTTCACAAACTATTTTTCGCTCTGAAGTAGCAAGATAGCAGTCTGCACAGATAGAGCCAAGAAAACAAATATCAAGCACAAGATATATAAAAAAAAATTGTTCTTTTTATATATACACACATATATAGCAAGACTCAAATAAGTTAACCTGCAGTTATATATCTCGTCTTTAAATTCGAGAAGTTGTTTTGCTTTCATTTTATAGTTTACAATTGTCACACTAATGGTTTAAATACTACTTACTGGTATCCCTTATTTCGGTTTGATATATTCAATGCTCGCGTCGATGTTCTTTTCTTCTATATTCAGAGAGAACTGAATGCCCTGGGAGAGCGATTATTGTTTTTATATTGTAATTACCATTCCGGCTTCGCACGGGTATGTTTTTGTTATATGCCAAAAAGCAACGTTTTCGATAAAAGCTGCGGGCCGGCTTGACTTATTTCGACATTTTCGACAATTATCGACATATTTCAACCCATTTGTACAAAACCTTAACAAATTATACACCTAACTACACCACCTTTCTCATGAATCACTCTGATTATTGGTGATGAAAATTCATTAAGTAGTTTTCGACTTTATCGCGAACAGACATACAGATAGACGCGGTGGAGGACTTTGTTTTATAATATTTAGTGAAGTGAAGTCTGTGTTCATGATCAGGACAAAATGAGCCCGGTCCCCATGATGCGGCCGGCGGACCCCGTGGAGCGCGCCGTGGAGTGGGTGCCGCCGCGCGCCGCGCACGACCCGCGCCTCATGCTGACGGGCGACGGCGTGCGCGCCGGCTTCTTCGACGCCGGCAGCTTCGACGAGATCATGCAGCCCTGGGCGCAGACCGTCATCACTGGTAGAGTCCTTACTTACTAATAATATCCTCCACACCGCGCACGACCCGCGCCTCATGCTGACGGGCGACGGCGTGCGCGCCGGCTTCTTCGACGCCGGCAGCTTCGACGAGATCATGCAGCCCTGGGCGCAGACCGTCATCACTGGTAGAGTCCTTACTTACTAATAATATCCTCCACACCGCGCACGACCCGCGCCTCATGCTGACGGGCGACGGCGTGCGCGCCGGCTTCTTCGACGCCGGCAGCTTCGACGAGATCATGCAGCCCTGGGCGCAGACCGTCATCACTGGTAGAGTCCTTACTTACTAATAATATCCTCCACACCGCGCACGACCCGCGCCTCATGCTGACGGGCGACGGCGTGCGCGCCGGCTTCTTCGACGCCGGCAGCTTCGACGAGATCATGCAGCCCTGGGCGCAGACCGTCATCACTGGTAGAGTCCTTACTTACTAATAATATCCTCCACACCGCGCACGACCCGCGCCTCATGCTGACGGGCGACGGCGTGCGCGCCGGCTTCTTCGACGCCGGCAGCTTCGACGAGATCATGCAGCCCTGGGCGCAGACCGTCATCACTGGTAGAGTCCTTACTTACTAATAATATCCTCCACACCGCGCACGACCCGCGCCTCATGCTGACGGGCGACGGCGTGCGCGCCGGCTTCTTCGACGCCGGCAGCTTCGACGAGATCATGCAGCCCTGGGCGCAGACCGTCATCACTGGTAGAGTCCTTACTTACTAATAATATCCTCCACACCGCGCACGACCCGCGCCTCATGCTGACGGGCGACGGCGTGCGCGCCGGCTTCTTCGACGCCGGCAGCTTCGACGAGATCATGCAGCCCTGGGCGCAGACCGTCATCACTGGTAGAGTCCTTACTTACTAATAATATCCTCCACACCGCGCACGACCCGCGCCTCATGCTGACGGGCGACGGCGTGCGCGCCGGCTTCTTCGACGCCGGCAGCTTCGACGAGATCATGCAGCCCTGGGCGCAGACCGTCATCACTGGTAGAGTCCTTACTTACTAATAATATCCTCCACACCGCGCACGACCCGCGCCTCATGCTGACGGGCGACGGCGTGCGCGCCGGCTTCTTCGACGCCGGCAGCTTCGACGAGATCATGCAGCCCTGGGCGCAGACCGTCATCACTGGTAGAGTCCTTACTTACTAATAATATCCTCCACACCGCGCACGACCCGCGCCTCATGCTGACGGGCGACGGCGTGCGCGCCGGCTTCTTCGACGCCGGCAGCTTCGACGAGATCATGCAGCCCTGGGCGCAGACCGTCATCACTGGTAGAGTCCTTACTTACTAATAATATCCTCCACACCGCGCACGACCCGCGCCTCATGCTGACGGGCGACGGCGTGCGCGCCGGCTTCTTCGACGCCGGCAGCTTCGACGAGATCATGCAGCCCTGGGCGCAGACCGTCATCACTGGTAGAGTCCTTACTTACTAATAATATCCTCCACACCGCGCACGACCCGCGCCTCATGCTGACGGGCGACGGCGTGCGCGCCGGCTTCTTCGACGCCGGCAGCTTCGACGAGATCATGCAGCCCTGGGCGCAGACCGTCATCACTGGTAGAGTCCTTACTTACTAATAATATCCTCCACACCGCGCACGACCCGCGCCTCATGCTGACGGGCGACGGCGTGCGCGCCGGCTTCTTCGACGCCGGCAGCTTCGACGAGATCATGCAGCCCTGGGCGCAGACCGTCATCACTGGTAGAGTCCTTACTTACTAATAATATCCTCCACACCGCGCACGACCCGCGCCTCATGCTGACGGGCGACGGCGTGCGCGCCGGCTTCTTCGACGCCGGCAGCTTCGACGAGATCATGCAGCCCTGGGCGCAGACCGTCATCACTGGTAGAGTCCTTACTTACTAATAATATCCTCCACACCGCGCACGACCCGCGCCTCATGCTGACGGGCGACGGCGTGCGCGCCGGCTTCTTCGACGCCGGCAGCTTCGACGAGATCATGCAGCCCTGGGCGCAGACCGTCATCACTGGTAGAGTCCTTACTTACTAATAATATCCTCCACACCGCGCACGACCCGCGCCTCATGCTGACGGGCGACGGCGTGCGCGCCGGCTTCTTCGACGCCGGCAGCTTCGACGAGATCATGCAGCCCTGGGCGCAGACCGTCATCACTGGTAGAGTCCTTACTTACTAATAATATCCTCCACACCGCGCACGACCCGCGCCTCATGCTGACGGGCGACGGCGTGCGCGCCGGCTTCTTCGACGCCGGCAGCTTCGACGAGATCATGCAGCCCTGGGCGCAGACCGTCATCACTGGTAGAGTCCTTACTTACTAATAATATCCTCCACACCGCGCACGACCCGCGCCTCATGCTGACGGGCGACGGCGTGCGCGCCGGCTTCTTCGACGCCGGCAGCTTCGACGAGATCATGCAGCCCTGGGCGCAGACCGTCATCACTGGTAGAGTCCTTACTTACTAATAATATCCTCCACACCGCGCACGACCCGCGCCTCATGCTGACGGGCGACGGCGTGCGCGCCGGCTTCTTCGACGCCGGCAGCTTCGACGAGATCATGCAGCCCTGGGCGCAGACCGTCATCACTGGTAGAGTCCTTACTTACTAATAATATCCTCCACACCGCGCACGACCCGCGCCTCATGCTGACGGGCGACGGCGTGCGCGCCGGCTTCTTCGACGCCGGCAGCTTCGACGAGATCATGCAGCCCTGGGCGCAGACCGTCATCACTGGTAGAGTCCTTACTTACTAATAATATCCTCCACACCGCGCACGACCCGCGCCTCATGCTGACGGGCGACGGCGTGCGCGCCGGCTTCTTCGACGCCGGCAGCTTCGACGAGATCATGCAGCCCTGGGCGCAGACCGTCATCACTGGTAGAGTCCTTACTTACTAATAATATCCTCCACACCGCGCACGACCCGCGCCTCATGCTGACGGGCGACGGCGTGCGCGCCGGCTTCTTCGACGCCGGCAGCTTCGACGAGATCATGCAGCCCTGGGCGCAGACCGTCATCACTGGTAGAGTCCTTACTTACTAATAATATCCTCCACACCGCGCACGACCCGCGCCTCATGCTGACGGGCGACGGCGTGCGCGCCGGCTTCTTCGACGCCGGCAGCTTCGACGAGATCATGCAGCCCTGGGCGCAGACCGTCATCACTGGTAGAGTCCTTACTTACTAATAATATCCTCCACACCGCGCACGACCCGCGCCTCATGCTGACGGGCGACGGCGTGCGCGCCGGCTTCTTCGACGCCGGCAGCTTCGACGAGATCATGCAGCCCTGGGCGCAGACCGTCATCACTGGTAGAGTCCTTACTTACTAATAATATCCTCCACACCGCGCACGACCCGCGCCTCATGCTGACGGGCGACGGCGTGCGCGCCGGCTTCTTCGACGCCGGCAGCTTCGACGAGATCATGCAGCCCTGGGCGCAGACCGTCATCACTGGTAGAGTCCTTACTTACTAATAATATCCTCCACACCGCGCACGACCCGCGCCTCATGCTGACGGGCGACGGCGTGCGCGCCGGCTTCTTCGACGCCGGCAGCTTCGACGAGATCATGCAGCCCTGGGCGCAGACCGTCATCACTGGTAGAGTCCTTACTTACTAATAATATCCTCCACACCGCGCACGACCCGCGCCTCATGCTGACGGGCGACGGCGTGCGCGCCGGCTTCTTCGACGCCGGCAGCTTCGACGAGATCATGCAGCCCTGGGCGCAGACCGTCATCACTGGTAGAGTCCTTACTTACTAATAATATCCTCCACACCGCGCACGACCCGCGCCTCATGCTGACGGGCGACGGCGTGCGCGCCGGCTTCTTCGACGCCGGCAGCTTCGACGAGATCATGCAGCCCTGGGCGCAGACCGTCATCACTGGTAGAGTCCTTACTTTGAGGATATTAATTAGTAAATTAATATCCTCCACACCGAATTTCGGGGTTGGAGTGTAGCAAAGGTGCAAGTGGGTTGGGACTTAGAAAATCTATAATCTATAATATCTATTATCTACTATAATAATGTTATAAAACTGAAAAGTTTGTTTAGTTGAAAGCTTGCTTGGACCTTGATCGTAGCTGTTGCTAAGAGAGTTTCCGGGTTGTTTAGTCGTTGCGACACGTGTGCGCTAGATTCATGTTCGACTTTTAATCTTGCTGATGCTGAATCCGCGTACGCGTCGTGTAAGATCGAATTGTGAAATTCTCCGCAATGCCGACATCGTTTGTGCGATTTGCAAGGTTTTCCGTTATGGCTGAACAAGCAGTTTTTACAAATGTTGTAACTTTCCAGTGTTCTAATTTTATCGGTGTCGGACATGCTTAAAAACTTTTGACAGTGAAATAACCCATGATTTTCTTCACAAATGATGCATTTTATTCTAGGTTTGTTTTTAACCTGTGTCGCGACTCTGTTTGTTGGGAATGACTGTTTAAAGTATGATAGTTTACCTTGCTGTTGCTTAGGCCCCGATGTTGTAGGTAAGTTTTGGTTTATGGTTTTCTGCGTAGCGTCTTGTTTCTTCCGGGGTATAGCAGCTTCCATGGTTGTAAACTTACTTTCCAGAAAGGACAGAAGTTCCTGCAGCATTGGAATTTCTCTCGGTTGTTTAAGAGATTCCAAATAATCGCTGTGCGTTTCAGAGTCCAGTTTTTGGGATAGAATATAGACCAGAAGTGGATCCCAGGTACTTACATCGACACCTAAATTCTTGATAGCATTTAGGCATTCGCGTGTTGTATCGTGAATACGCTTGATAATATTCACCGATGCTGATTGCATTACAGGCAGAGTCATAAAAATATTCATGTGGGACGTGAATATTAATTTTTTGTTGTTATATCTGTGGTTTAAAATCTCCCAACAGACATTGTAATTTTCCGAACTTATCGGTAAATGCTGAATAAGACGCTCTGCCTCACCCCTCACCTTACTCTTGAGGAACTGCATTTTCTGGGCATGTGATAGAGACGGATTGACATGAATCGTTTCAGTAAACAAATCTTTGAAGGACATCCATTGATAATAATTACCGTGAAATATTGGAATTTCCATTTGCGGTGTTGACTTTTCCCTATGTGATACGGACCATAATTTGCTGTTAATGGACTTTTTAACGAAATTGTATTTTCGTTCGTGACCTGTAAAACACTGCTCATACTGTTGATATTCCTCTGTGCCGTTAATTACGTTATCAAGCTCCCAATGTAAGGAATCGATAACAGACCACCTTGATTCTAATTGACGCAACAGATCTTGATATTCCCACTTCTCCGTAACTGCTTCCAGGTCGATGTTAGAAATTGTTCAAGAAAAGGCTCTAAAATTACTTTCCTGTTTTTTCAACAAGTCCGTCGTCTTGCTGTCGACTCCTTGTGATCTGGTACTCGGCTCGGCGATGGATACAATTGGCCGATCCGAGGCTGAAGTCCCGGGTTGCGGAGTGCTAGATTGCTGTTGATCAGATTCCATTTTCGGCGATGGTCTCGGTGTTTTAGCTAGATACTGCTTGAAGTACGTTTTTACCTTATTGTAAACGTCTACGGCACTTTCGTAATAGCTGTGTTCGAAATAAGGGGACTCGTCTAAGTCGTACTTACACAACCGCTCGTGATTACCTTGGAATTGATTCCAATAGTCCTCCAAAGCGTCCAGCTTTCTCTTGATATAGTCCGCTGTCCGCTTTTCTAGCCCAGATTTCTTGAACGATGTCAGGAGACGTTCCATCTCCCCGACGAGTTGCTCTTGGTTAGCAACGACGGCTTCTATTTGCGCCATCTTGATATGCTAGATAAATTGGAAAGATCTTACTTGATACAACTGCAAACCCTTGCTCGTTTGAAGTTCTGCTCACGGAGCTCTGTTGTCCGCCAAGAAAGACTTTTCGGATCTATTCACTTGTTAGAATATCCCGCCACTAACACACGCTATATGTTCAAAATTGTTTGATATTGTTAAATTGATCACTCCTGATACGCGAAGGTCCTGCTTGAAACCAAACCGCGCGATAGGTAAAAGCTCGAAGGACCAAAATGATGTACGGACAATTATGATAAATGGTCCATACACCACGGGTGATGAAATGATAGCGATAAGTTAACTTGTTATAACTTTTATTATCTCTACCAAAGTAATGTTAAAATATAATATTATCTAATACTATATTATTGCTATATGATATGTGTTACGGTCAATGACACACTTGTTAGGGCAACCGATTGAGTACGATGCTTGTTAGGTACTAATTTATTATATTTAATTATGTATAAAGAAAACAAGTGACAGGTGTCGGCATAATGCTGAAACCGCGATATACGGGTGATTTGTCCGTACAATGTGAGAGCTACATTTTCATAAAAAATAAAATTCTTGTATATCCTTTTTTTTAATTCCATCCTATAAAACGACTAATAATATGACAAATATCATCTGACCTCTTTTCGTCTACTATGAGCGGTTTATAGGTAAATCGCAGTTTTAATGCGACACCTATATACGGCATAAAGACAGAAAATGTTTTACACATTGGATCAATATTTATATAATTATCATTATTTAGGTATTCTATCGTATAGAGGGATTCGATTGACGATTTGTTTAAAGTCCCAACCCACTTGCACACCCTTTGCTACGCTCTGACCGAATTTCGGTCACGGCGGCTAATCTTAACGGAGGCTGACCATCTGCGCAGGAGATATTATACTGCACAAGTGTGTGCGCATACGCAAGTGCACTCTGTTCCCTATCCCTGACCCGATGGCAAGGTAATCCGACACGATCGGAGAGAGATGAGGCACAGGACCAACGGCGCAACGTGCGCACCGAAGCTGGGGCTGGCTAACACCGACAACTTCCTAATAATTTAATAATAATAATTTTAATAGTAGCTCGGAGAGCTACTATTCAAATTTCTTAACGGAGAAATAAGTTTTGTTTTGGCGCGACCCCATGAACAGCAGTCGAATTCCCTACCGCCGCGCCACGGAAGCAGGAGACACTTACCAGTCACTAGCTAGCCCGGTTGACCATGTTCTGACCTTGCCGGTAGGTGCCGCCACTTATGCTGATGATATGAAACATTATTTTTGAGTTAAATAACCTACTTATTAAAAAAAGTATAGAGTATTTAAATAATATGGTGACTCCGAACAGATGAAGAAGTTCAGACTCCTTCCAACAGATGGCGCTATATACAATAAACGCTTAAAAATTATTTTTCTCATACAATGTGAAATTGCACAAGTAGAGTTTACCCAGTGACTATGTATACAGTGTGAGTTTTCATAAAGTGCACATATGAGAATGAGTAAAACTAGACATCATTTTATCGCTAAGAAAAATAATAAAAAATATATTTTTCGATTTATACCTATATATATATTTTCTTTAGTAGTTATGGACCTTGTACTAAGAAAACCTTTTAACTTTTGAACCAGGTGGTTAATCATGTTGAAACAAAACAAACAGTAATAATACGCAATGTGTAGACAATAACGACGGTATACTATTCACATCCAAAAAAAAACCGGTGGTATAAAAATAAGGAACATTTTAGACCAAAACTGAGCATCGTACAATGTTTTTTTAAACATTGTTAAAAAACTCAAGAAAACATCTGTATTGCCTCTAGTTTTTATTAATTGACGTTAATCTGTAACAAATAAGCTTTCAAAAAACATAACAAAACAGTTTTTATGAAGGGCTAAACAAAGACCTTGCCGCCACCACGTGCATCTTTGTTTGAAAATTGCATTGCATCAATCCCACCCCAAACTACCTGAGATAGATAATTCAAAACCTGGTTCAAAAGTTAGAAGGTTTTCTTGGTACAAGGTCCATAACTACCAAAGAAAAAATTTAAATAGGTATAAATCGAAAAAAAAAAATTTTATCTAGTTTATAAAATTATGTCTAGTTTCACTTATTTTCATATGTGCACTTTATGAAAACTCACACTGTATATAACCGTCGGACTGCAGCACGCCAGGCACGATCACCCAGCCTGGTAGAAGGATCCTCCTTTTGTGTTGAGGGGACATCAGACCACGTTCCTCCATAAATAACATAATATATAATATCAGCCTTGCATTAAACTATCCCACTGCTGGACACGGGCCTCTTCTCGGTGTTAAAAGAATTAGGCCATAGTCTACCACGCTGACCCAGTGCTGGTTGTAGTAGACTTCACATATCTTCGAGAACATTGTGAAGAACTCTTAGTCATGCAGGTTTCCTCACGATGTTTTCCTTCACTGTTAACCTCTCAACCAACGCTAGGGTGACGGCATCCGAGCTTAATTAGACTATTGAAAACGTTAATTTTGTTGTAATAGTATTCTTTTAATTAAATAGCTTTTTTGTATTTCTGATAACTGGTTTGGTTGACAGGTTAAAGCGAGTAATCATTAATTATTTAATACGCACATAACTTCGAAGTCATAGATGCGTTACCTTGGGATGGATTTCGAAACCTCTGCATGACAGTCCAACGGGAGACCGTTACACTAGGCTTTCGCTGCTCTTATTCGCAAATAACATAATACAATGAACTAAAAGTCACGCGACGTAGCAGCACATAAAACGTGCTCATACAAGACTTATTTGTTCTAATACAAAAATATTTGTTCCACAGGTCGTGCCCGTCTCGGCGGTATCCCAGTAGGAGTGATAGCAGTAGAGACCCGCACTGTGGAGGTCACGCAGCCCGCTGACCCCGCCAACTTGGACTCCGAGGCCAAAACATTGCAACAAGCCGGACAGGTAATGTGTCTATAACATATTATACATTCTATAATGGTAGCCATACATACACAGCTAAAATTTGGATCTTCCCTTAAAGTATTAACCATCGTTGTTGCTAGTTGTTAGCGACAAGAGCGGTTGATATCGGAACTACGATGACGTTAGTGATAGATAGGAATAATTGTATTCCAATAATACGCAATACTCGAATAAGTCGAATTATTCGGATAATACGATTTATACGAATAATTCGAGTTATTCGAATAAATCGATAACTAATACTAAAGCGTACAGGTACACGTAATCTTAAGCATACAGTGATTTATCACGTTGTGCATAACTGTATTTGAATATATGATTCGAATGCAACTATGCCATGACAAGAGCTGGAAAACCTTCGTTTAAAGCATTATTATTGCCTATACGAGACAAATCGTCTGCTTCAGGTTTGGTTCCCCGACTCTGCATACAAGACGTCGCAGGCCATCAACGACTTCTCCCGCGAGGGGCTGCCCATCATGATCTTCGCCAACTGGCGCGGGTTCAGTGGCGGACAGAAAGGTATGCACGAACTTTATAACTGTGGAGAAAAAATTTATGGGTTTAGTAATAGTTAGCGTGTAAAGCCTACGAATCCACTAGGCAACAATTGACGCACAACACGTGACGCTCAACAAGATCGGCAACGTTGCACAACAACGCGCGACGTTGCCAGTTGACACGCAACATGACGCGCGGGCTGTTGTCAAGTGGAGACGTGACACGCAAAAGTGTTCGTAGTGTGGTGTAATGACAGTCTGCTGAAATCAACACTAGTTCCTCTGACGCCATGTTGCCGACAACTCTTCAGGCGTGGTCAGACAACGCTGCTAAACAAAGTTCCGCGTTGCCGTGAGCAACAATGTTGTACAACATGTCGCGCATCAAATGTTGCGTAGTGGATACGAGGCTTAACACTAATATTATGTAAAGATGTTTGGATGTTTGTTAATTAATCACAGGTAAACAGTAACTATTGAACGGATTTGGATAAAATTTGGCATAGAGATATTTATTGGATTAACGGATAGGATACTACCACATTGTACTATTTTATCCAGGTATGCGCTCCCGTGAGGTCCATGTGAAAATACTACCACATAAATATTAGCGATTTTGTTATCATTCAATTATTCTACTTCTTCTTCTTTTCTTTCCGTGTGGTTAGTGGCCAACCTGTTGTCAAGAGTTGTTCAAGCCGCCCGTAGGCCTCTGACATGGCTTAACGACTGCTGTCAATTTAGCAACAACCGGGACCGACTTTTTTACGTGCCCTCCGAAGCACGGAGACGCTCAGATGAAATACCACTAAGCGGTCACCCATCTATAGACTGACCGCACCCAACGTTGCTTAACCTCGCTAAACTTTTACCGATCAGTGAGTGCAACTGGCTATGAGCGCCTCAAACTATTCTACTGCTTAGAATATACACATTTTTAGTCATTAATATTTCTCGAGAGTAACGCCGCAGGTTATACTGGTATAGATGGTCGAATAAATGCTATATGTTCAGCGAAATGCAGCTCAAATTAATTCAAAATAACTGTAAAAAACATGGGTACCGTGTTTATAATAAATTTAACCAATCAATTCTTGGAATATATAATTGAAAATATATTGTACTTGCTGACCCGCGCAACTTCGTCAGCATCACATACGAACATATTCCCCGTTTTTGCAACATTTTTCATTGATGCATCGCTCTTATTGGTCGTAGCGTGATGGTATATAACTTGCAAAAAAAAACCAATGCACGTTGTGTTTGCAGACATAATAACTTTTAAGCTTTCGCGTTGCATGATCGTAACTAATATTATAAAAGCGAATGTGAGTTCGTTTTTAAGCCTTTACTACTCGACCGACCATCATGCAATTTCGCATATACGTGGTTGTGGGATCAGAAAAGGACATAGTCTATCATCATCCAGAAAAAAGTAGTCCTAACCAAACCTACTTTTACGCGAGCGAAGCCGCGGGCAAAATATAGTTTATCTTTATATAGTACGTACCAGTATGCGTGTGGCCAGGCTTGTATAAACTGTTAGTGTAATCCAATGCGTATTTTATTACAGACATGTTCGAACAAATCCTGAAGTTTGGCGCGGAGATCGTTCGAGCTCTCCGCGGCGCCACGGCGCCAGTACTCGTGTACATCCCCCCCGGCGCTGAGCTTAGGGGGGGAGCTTGGGCCGTCGTGGACCCCAGCGTCAACAGCCTGCGCATGGAGATGTATGCTGACCCTGAGGCCAAGTGAGTATCATCTATAGACATTTCTGCCGGTCAGGTTAGACTGCGTCAGTGGTACAGCAGTAGTAAATACAACTCTCGAGTTAGGCATGAAGTGTTATTAGGTTTATCTGTCGATGCATTTTTATAACAGTACTGAGTCTTAGACAAGACTCGGCACCTATTATGTGGAGTCTAAAACCATAGTGTGTATACCAAAACATAGGTGCAATACAGGGGTACAATCTCGAAAGGGTAGATAAAGGTATTTACTCTGGGAATATAGGCTATGTATGTATGTATTATTCATATATTTTATTAAAAAGTTGATTATTTTAATAAATTAGTTTCTTTCTGTCAATTGCCATTTTGATAATTTATTAATTTTATATATCACGGTAAAAGGATATATGTATATCGCGATGATGCTCAGTATTCGTATACCTTTTTGAAAGGCCTAACGTTTCAAGCAGGTTGCACTGGCCGTGGTCACAACAGTCTGGCACGACGTTTCCAACCTTCCGTCTGTACGAGAGATGTTTCTAAATCCACCAGCGCATTTTTTTGCTCCATGTTCTCCCACATACGGTGACCGCATTCTGGCACTAACTAATAAAATAACAAACCGCTCGTTTACTTTATTAATGATATAACTGTATGTTCGTAGGGGAGGAGTATTGGAGGCGGAAGGCATAGTGGAGGTGAAGTTCAAGCACCGCGATATTCTCAAAACAATGCACAGACTTGACCCGGAACTGCTCAGGGTGGGCGCCAGGATTGCCGGTACGTACACTACATTACTTATACCATTTACACGCCGGATATATATATACTTCTAAAGTAGCAGTCAGACCTTTGGCACCTGTCATAGTGAGCAGCTTATAGCTTACTGACCATTGGAACACAAGATATATGTAACCTCGCAAGATGCCGGTCTTCCAACAAGCTGCCACTGCAACTGGCGATGAGCACACTGGTCCGCTGTTTATAACACAGAGCCTGTTAACTGCACTCGCCGTAGAAACACAACACAAGCTTGTTGGGCATCTATGTATCTAATCAAACTTTAGTCACCACGCTGGCCCAGCGTGGATTGGCAGACGTCAGAAAAATTTTTAGAACGTCATTGACACCTCTTCGACATGTAGGTTTCTTTACGATGTTTTACTTAACTCTTAAAGCGAGTGGTAATTAACGATTTAATACGCACATAATTTCGAAACATCGGAGTCGGGTGCTTTGTGATCGAAGTCGAGACCTCTCCCAATGGCAGTTCAACGGTCTCGCACAAGACGTTAGGCCTTGCATGTCATTTAGTTATAGTTCACTAAATATGCTGCGAGTGTGAATTAAAAATCTATGATTTATTAATATAAATAATGTTTTTGCATTTACAGAGCTCAAGGATCAAATCAAGGAGATCTCAAAGAGTCTGGACCGCAGAGGCTCGATAGATGACAGTTTGATCAGAACCGACGTCGGCAGGCAAGGTGAGGGCTACTGACTTATTTATACTTTGTTATAGCAGACGACACAATGTTCAACTTAGTATTGACTGAAACTCGTGCACTTAACCGTGGTGTCTTAGCGTTGTTAACCGGCTAAGTCTTGGAATGCCAGACATCATTAAAAACCTAGTGTGTGCGACTGACTCAATGGGTTAAGTATCAAGAAAATATAACACAAGCTACTGCATACAGTATAAGATGAAATAACAATTACTATACCTCTTATTTTGATATTTAATAGACGATATCCCGTCTAGTAAATGACTATTAACTAACAAAATAAGCGAGGGAAGACTTTCCTTTTAGACGATCAAATTATAGGGCACATTCAATAAACACTCATCGCAACTTATGAACGCTTACAACACCAGCAGTTACACTCGAGTGTTGCCAACGTTTTAAAATGGGAATTGCAGTACTGTCAGGATAAGGGTACTGTTTATTGGCCCGCTGCTATAAAAACAGCTACTACTTAAAAATCATGGAAACATTATTCACTACAGGAGCATAGCAGTCCAGGGAAAGTAAGGAGATACTTTCCCTGGACTACTTTGATAGAGTATCAGGTTTAAGACAGGAGCTGGATATGTATTGTCTCTTTTTGATAGATACAAGACTAACTTATTATGTCGTTTGGTTTTAGCTGAGACCCGAGTGCTAGAATTAGAAACGGAACTTCTGGCTGCCGACAAGACGGCCAAGAATCGCGAGAAGGAACTCAGTCCTATTTACCACGAGGTGTGTACTTACTGTTACTATTATAATATCGGATTTATACTACTGAACAGTGACGGAAAACCCATGTGTTGAGTGTCATATACAGAGCTCATTGAAATATATTAATAATAATCTTTTACCTGTGACTTAGGTGTAAACCTTACATAACAATTCTTGTTTTAACACTTTTCATAATTAATTTGATTTTATTTATACAAAAGGAACAAATATTGATATTATAGGTTGCCCTAATCGCAAGAGTGAGACGTAGACTTATCTATATATTTATACATGAAGCAAAAACGTTGTACCCCTTTTTACGAAAATTGCGCGGACGGAGGAGTATGAAATTTGGCACAGTTAAATGTATGGAGAAGGAATGGCGAATCCTAATATTTTTAAAATAAAATATGCATGAAATACATTAAATTAATAAAAATCACTACACGCACACAACCATGCATTTGACACACGCAGTCGAATCGCGTTCGTAGTATTTTGGCATTGTTCGGCTGATGTCGTAGAATTCTATGTAACTATGGTTACATATGTATGTGGAGTAGGTGACTAAATGAAATGTGATTATAAGGGTATAGTTATAGACAATAAAACTTAATATTTAATACAATTATGGTCGAATTTCGATCACTTGGCGACTGCTAGTATATATTATTACTGCTCAGTGAGCAGTGGTAGTGAAAGCGAGTGTTGTGCATGACACCTTAGGTTCTTTCTTTTTAAGACTATCTCTAGGATTTCATGGCATTAATTAGCAAGTAATCGTAAGGTCCTGTGCCCGAGTCATAGTAGAGATTCTCACTAAATATCACGGGGTTTTCAAGACCCCGTGATGGGTCTTGAAAAATTCCGCTACGCGTTAATAGGCACTCCTCCACCTTCTCTCTACCCCTTCAGGGATATACAGGGCATAATCTACGTATGTATTTTTATAGAAAATGTGGTGGTACTCAATGTGTTGATTCTATTTTTTTTTTGTATAGTATGTATGTCTAACTTTGATTGTTTGTTTACAGATCGCTATCCAATTTGCTGAACTGCACGAAACCGCTGAGCGGATGTTAGAAAAAGGCTGCATATTTGTAAGTCATTATTTATATAATATATTATTTATGTTTTATTTATTACGATTCATCCGTCTGTTTTGCCGGACTATTTAATATCCATAAAGCGAAATTACTACATTGGGCAGTGAAACAGTTATAAAATATTTTTTAAGATTGCCTGGTTCAGTACGTGTCTATAATTGATTTATTAATAATCAAATGTTATTGTTTTAGTCTTTATCACAATAAGCCAAACCTGAGACCTCTTTGTGTATTTTTCACAAACTTGCTGTATTGTCCTTCTATATGCAAAAGTTATTTAGTCTTATTTGATGGATTTTTTACTGCTGAAGATAAGTAAGCAGCGGTAGCTCAGTGGGGAGACCAACAGACTGCAATGCAGTGGGTCTCGGGTTCAACCCATGTCGCGCACCTCTGACTTTCGGAAGTTGTATGACTTTTCGAAATGATGTGCGTATTGATTGACAATTATCGCCTGCTCCGTGCCTCGGAGAGCACGTTAAGCCGTCGGTCCCGGCTGCCATGCTGAGAGTGTCGACACAAAAGATCCCACTGGGTCGAATCGTCGCCGGTCTGCACTGACTGGCCCCCGTATAAGATACATACATACATACATACTGCTGAAGATTTAGTTTGTTTGATATAATTATATGATGAGATAGTTACGACGATATACAGTGGTAGACATATAATTAGAAACACTTGCGACGTATTTCACATTATACAATACACATTGCCATTAAGCTTTAGTTTTTGGAAATAAAACAACAAAATGCATAGAATACGTTCAACAACTAATAATTCACTAAAAACAAATAAATATCCGAGTTTACAACTACCATTTAGATATTTAGTTACGTACAAACAACTAAACGACAGCTTCCACTAATCTGCGGCGTACCAGGTTCGAGGAAATGTTCCTTGGGTCATCAGGTGGAAAAACTTCATTTCTAATCTCGTTGGAGCCCTTAAACGGGTTTTGTTTAGCTACACGTATTATTTGCAAATCTTCCCGGGGAGACGTTTTCCTTGGACGAGCCTTTCTAACAACACTTTCAGTAGTTCCGTTTCTTTTTTAATGAGCAATAGCGTTGAAAACTTTCTTCACAGAACATTCTAGATGATTAGCAATTCTTCTATAAGTCCACTTTTGATCTAAATGTAATTTAACAATTAATTGCCTAGTTGACTCGTCACAACTCAATTTTTTACCCATTTTCAACAAAACTTATTATTCACGTAATTCCAAATTGACGTTTAATTGCCGCCGAAACTACAGAAAAAGCGTAGAAGGAGGTTTCTTTCGTTGTAAATTTCAAAAATAGCACGATTTGTGGATCCTGTTTCTAATTAGTTGTCCAAGCGGCCAATAATAGAAATTCAACTATCATTCATATTTAAACTCTTTTAATAATTAAAGATAGAACAGACTTCTTTTTTTATATTATATGAGTTTTTTTAACTCATTGGCTGTATTCTGGCATAGTTAAGAGCGTATACGCCTCGCGCGGCGGATCGAGTTTAGGTATTTGTAGAACCGCGGCACCCCGCGCACCGCCAGTGCGAAACCCAGACGCACTATAACGGTGTCGCGTGGAATCTTGATCCTTTTTGCCATTAATGAAAAGTATTCATCTACGTATACGTCGATTATAACAATATTCAAATTAATTATTTTCAATGCAAATGCATTTAAAGGTATCATTTGAAGCTAGTTATTACTTGTTTAGTAGGAGGATGTTTCTCAGAATAACAATGATTTTTGGTAATTTACCTGTCGCAGTTTTTATTATCTGATACTTCTGATAGAATTAATTTGTATTTTTCATCTAATTAATTTTCACTTTTTCAAAAATACATATATTGTGTTATTATGTAAAAGGCATGAAAACCTACGAATAACACTAAATACAAAACCAAAAAAAAAGGTGAAAGAAAATAATTCAAGTAAGAAAAAAAATTATTCACATTTTTACTATTTAGTTACAGAATTTATAGTTTACTGATTGCCTACATTTACATTTATTGCCAAGTTCGCAAAGCAAGGGGTAGAACCATGAGAAAGAACGGGCAATAAAACGGCCCCTCTTTTTAATCGCCAAAATTAACAATATTTCTTATTTTATTTTACATATATCATTTAACGTTGTAAGGAGCTGCAACCATTACACCTTTTATTTACTTTACCATGATTATACTCAAGCAATTAATCTTGTTTGATAAGAAGTGCTATTAGCCTCCAAAAGTAAATATAGTGAAACAGGAACATCTACTTACATCTTATGATGCAAGCAACATGCGACCATGCCCACAACCATTATGGAATTTGATGTTGTAGATAGAAAAGGATGATTGCAAGCCCATAAAACCGAGATCGACCAGTCACCCCAAGTAGCATCCGTTCACCAGTAAGACGCATGTGCCAGCCATCACCCGCTTCGCTATATTAGAGGAAAGAGGATGACCCACACAAACAAATTAAACAGAACATCAAAGTACACTATTTGATGAAAGAAGAATGTAACTTAAAAATAGAACAAAAAAATTGAAAATACATATTTGAGAATATAAATCCAGCGGTATTCTCGGCAATCGTGCTCTTGTCTTCTGCGATATTGTCATTGTATTTTCAATTTTGTTGTTATATTTTTAGTTAAATTATTTTTTATCAAATAGCATTTCTTTTCCCACTCAATTCCACTCCATCCCTTTTATCTGTACCAGGCCTCACTTACAATCTCCTATTTCTGTCTCTATGATCACAAGAAACCTAACAAACCTAACCTGACATATGAAATGATGTTGCCACTTCGGACTGTTACCAATCCGTGTTGGTAAATCTTGAAATTTACTGCACTTCGGGCTTTTACAGTAACATATATATAATACAATACCAAATATTTACAACTAAAAATCGCGAAGTATAAAGAAAACCATATCAAAATATTATCAAAAATTACTTGGTTTTGTAGAATCGCATCTGTACAATTTAGTGCCTTTGAGTTTGCTGAATTAGAGAGTATTTTCCTGTAATAAAATAATTTGATGTAAGACTATTACTTAGAAAAGATTAACTCAAACCAAAAAATTAAATAAAATTGCCTTCTTTTTAGCCTCTCTTGCCAGTTTCAAATTAATCGCCAAAATACTCATTTTTCTTTTAGTGTATCCATAGATTTTCGCTTTGTTCTTGTTACCCATATTTTTTGTAATCTGAAAATAACACGTAATTACGTTTTAGTTCACGCGGTTTCAGCCACGTTTACAGTTACTGCGCCGGCCCTGAGGGTCATAGAGTAATGTTTTATAGCCTATAATCTTTCTCAACAAATACAAAACAACTGTACCTGTGTACAGTGAAAAATAATTTTTGAAATCGGACTGGTAGTACCAGAGATTATCGCATTCAACCAAACAAACAAACTCTTCTGCTTTATAATATTACTATCTGATTTTTACAACAAGGTATTTTATTTAATGAGAGACATGAGTTCGTGGATACTGCTTATCACGTATATAACTCATGTGTCTCTGAGTAGAACTGATAAATATACTTATGTTAATTAGATTCCTCAACCCATACAAACTATTCATCTCTACATCATTCATCTCTAATTACTCAACACACAAAGATTACGAGAAATATACTTGATGAATATGACACATACATCGAACTTTTTGTATACAATTCTAGCGGATATCCGGTGTGTGCTACTACGCTATAACAAGAAAAAAGAAGTATGTTTTTTTTTTTTCTAAAACCATAACGCGTTAAGTATAGCCTTTCTAATGAAACCGGTTTGGCATACGTCGGCTGGATGGTATCAAAGTCTATAACGGACATATGTAGGCACATTTTTTGTGTTTTATACATCGTTCAAGGTGTGATATATAGATAGTAGGTACATTACAAATCCCGTCCGGTTCCGTCGCCGCCCCGCCCCGCCCGTGTTTGACCGCGCCACAATACTAATAGCTAGACTCTAGACCAATACGTCAGTTGAATACATAATATGTTAATCAAGATATGTGTCAACTTTGCATATTTATAAAAAAATTAGTAGGTAGTGAAAGAAATCTTACGGATCAAGAAGGCTCAGCCGGCGCTATACACGTACTGAAATCCTATATTTACGTAATATGGCGGGCGCGGCGACGAGCGATACGTCTAGCCCTCGAGAGCGCCTAGAGCGGTATGGCTGCGATGGCAAGGTGTTTCGACATTTAAAGGTCGTTTTAAAAAAATCATATCAATTACAAACAAAATGTTTAGATTCCATTTTTTTTACATACGTAATATGAATCTTAAAGTTCCTAAATGTGTATTTATCTATTTTATAATCATAGTAGTTTTTTGGAAATAAGAGCAGATTTGCGCCCCTTTATTGTGCTAAAATCTGTTTTGACATACTGTTTTCTTAAAAATAATGAATGAATGTCAACATTCTTTTTAAAACATTCCCGAGTACAACTTATGGTTGTATAGTTCACATTTACGGCATTAGAAAACGATTAGTTTTTATTGCTCTAGCGAGCAATTAACTCGCCCTAAACTACAGATTTTACGAAAATAAGCAATTTAAATTCAGCCGTTTTTAAAAATTTATTATGTAAGCTCATATATTTGTTCTTAACATTCCCTTAATAAACAATTGAACTATCAGATTTTCAAATTATTTTTTATTCATTGTTATTTATCTGTAACATAATAGAACAATAAAAACCCGCGAAATCGGCTCCGTCGGAACAAACGCTCTTAATAGTGATTTAATCTATATATTTTTACTCATAACGATAGTTCATTATGTGTCTACCTAAGTTTTATGTACTGTTTTTAATTATATGTCCACCGCTGTATGTCTCGGTAAAGGGCGAAAACGTCTTCTCTCTTAGCCTTTATTATTCCCAAGTCACTTGGGGTTGGCTTTTCTGGTCTAACCGGATTTGATTGGATATCAGTTTTTACATAGAGCGGCTGCCACCTGACTTCCGCAACCCGAAGGCTAACGATACCCTAAGGCTAGACCAGTGTCAGGATATTAGAGGGTACTGACTTTCCCAATAACGACTGCCATAGATGTTCATGGCAGCCGGGACCGACGGCTTAACGTGCTCTCCGAGGCACGGAGCAGGCGATAATTGTCAATCAATACGCACATAATTTCGAAAAATCATATAACTTCCGAAAGTCAGAGGTGCGCGACGTGGGTTCGAACCCGAGACCCTCTGCATTGCAGTCTGTTGGTCTCCCCACTGAGCTGTCGCTGCGTTTCGGTAAAGGGCGAAAACGTACCGAAGATAAAACTGAATGAAAAATAAATGCATAATTTTGTGTGTAAGTTTACTTCCTCTAAAATAAATAAATAAATATATAATGTTTATTCTGGGTTACAGGACATAATCCCATGGCGCGACTCCCGCCGCCAGTTCTACTGGCGCCTGAAGCGTCTCCTGCGCCAGAACGAGCAGGAGCGCCGCGTGCAGGCCGCCGTGCAGCCCGACAAGATGGACCAGGGCGCCGCCGCCGCCACGCTGCGCCGGTGGTTCACCGAGGACAGGGGCGAGACGCAGGTACTGCTGGCGGCGGCACGAGTGTGCAGTGATTAGTCAGATAAGATGCTTCATTGTAGATATGGATATATATTTACTGGTGCCAATTACAAATATAATAAATATAAATACATATCGAGCTACGAGCTAACTGCGAGCCGCTAGTGCGTGCCCGCGCCTCACGACGCAGCTAGCGCGCGGACACACTACAGCGTCGCTACAGTACGTGCTCTGTAGCACGTATACACCAGCTTATATAAATATAAATACATATCGAGCTACGAGCTAACTGCGAGCCGCTAGTGCGTGCCCGCGCCTCACGACGCAGCTAGCGCGCGGACACACTACAGCGTCGCTACAGTACGTGCTCTGTAGCACGTATACACCAGCTTATATAAATATAAATACATATCGAGCTACGAGCTAACTGCGAGCCGCTAGTGCGTGCCCGCGCCTCACGACGCAGCTAGCGCGCGGACACACTACAGCGTCGCTACAGTACGTGCTCTGTAGCACGTATACACCAGCTTATATAAATGTTACGCCCAGTGACATCTCTCGGCATTGTGGGAGGGACTCGGCGGTTCCGTCTAATAGTTTACACCGCCATCTATTGACATCTTACGGAACTGCATAGTACGGTACGAGAATCTTAGAGAGAATGCTGGTACTTTCTCGAATCATCGTGCTGTTTACACGCCGAGTACCGCGTTTCTGGAAAGCTTTAGAAGCGCTTTAGCCGCGTATAAATAGGGCGCACGCGCACCGCCAAGTCAGTTTACAATCGTAAGCGATCAAGTGTTCATCGAAGCGAACGGAAGCGGAAATACTACGAAGTTTGAAGCAGTACAGTGTTAAAGTGTGGTATAGTGTTTGTTGTGTTTTAAATTTAATTGTGTGTTTAAATAAAACGTGTTTTAGTCGGTAATATTGTTTATATTCTTATCCGTCGAACCCAGCACGTAACAATTCGTGTCAGAAGTAAGGTAAGAATATGCCAGTACTACCGAAGGAGGAAGTGGAAGGGGTGCGTACCAGGAACCAGCGCCAGCAAGATGTGGACCAGAGGCGCTTTGGAGACGCCCCCTCGCCGACGTCAGGTGAATCACGTGACTCCGCGGCTGCAGCGGAACTATCTAGTGCAGCTCACTCGCCGGTGAACCCCGACCTCGCGACTCTGATGGCGTTTATGCAGGAGCAGGCACGCCGCCAGGAGGAGCAGGCACGCCGCCAGGAGGAGCAGGCACGCCGCCTCGAGGAACAGCTGCAACGCGATAAGGAAGAGGGCATGCGCCGCCAGGAGGAGCAGGCACGCCGCCAGGAGGAGCAGGCACGCCGCCTCGAGGAACAGCTGCAACGCGATAAGGAAGAGGGCATGCGCCGCCAGGAGGAGCAGGCACGCCGCCAGGAGGAGCAGGCACGCCGCCTTGAGGAACAGCTGCAACGCGATAAGGAGGAGGGTATGCGCCGCCAGGAGGAGCAGCTGATGATGTTAAAAGACCTCAGCGCAACGGTTGGCAAGGAGATGAAGGAGGTGAAAGAGCAAGTCCAACGCCACGAAAGTCGCATCGCCGAGGTGGAAAAAACGATACGTGGGCTCAAGGCTGGCGATGGGATCGTGGCACCTGCGGTTGTGGCGTCTTCACCACGAGGCTTTAAAGTCCCACCATTCGACGGATCATCGTCATGGTCAGCCTATAAGATACAGTTCGAGGCCGTCATGAAATCGAACGGGTGGACGCAAGAACAGGCTCTGACTGCTCTCACCTTGGGGCTTCGTGACCAGGCCTTGACTGTGTTAGAGGCGCTTGGTCAAGACATCACGTACGAAAAGCTGTTGGAGGCATTAGAAGCGAGATATGGCGACGCACATCTGGAACACGTGTTTCGCGCCCAGCTGAAAGACCGATCGCAACGTGTTGGTGAAACTTTGCAGCAGTGGGCCCTGGAGGTGGAGAAGCTGGTTCGAAAGGCGTACCAGTCCTCACCTGCGCTCATCGACGGAAACCTCGTTCAAGCTTTCACCGACGGGATCCGAGACCTGGAGGTTAGGGCCGCAGTGAGACTCGGACATTTCAAAAACCTGAAGGACGCCCTAGCCCACGCTCTGGAAGTGGAAGCAGTACGACGGGATGATCGAGCTCACCGTATCAGGGAAGTGTCGACTTCGCCCCGGTGCTATAGCTGCGGTGAGAGAGGCCACATCAGGTTGAGCTGCCCGAAGCGAAGGAGTCCACGCAGCAGTAACCAGTCGCTGGTAGAAGGAACACCTGATGTGCCTGCCGGGCAACAACAGCAGGGAAACGAGTAGACGCCAGGACTACGGGGCGGGTGCTGGCTGGTGATAGGAGAGCCCCAAGGATCTCGATCTCACAATCGTGTGACGGAAACAGCCTGATTATCGAAGGCGAAATTAACAGAATGCCGTGCAAGATGACATTGGACACTGGAGCTTCTCGGACAGTCGTTAGTTTCCGACTAGTAAGACGGTTTCTTGGGGACTACTACGGGAACCATGAATGTATACATCTAAGAACAGCTACCGGTCAGCACATAACCGTCCGAGGTGAGAAGGGGGTGGACATGAAACTAGGTAATAAAATTTACCGCCACAACGTCATCGTGGCTGACATAGTGGACGACTGCATCCTGGGTTTGGACTTCTTACGGAAGCATCACTGTGAGATCGACGTTAGTCAAGGAGTATTGAAGTGTGGCTCAGAAGAAGTTTTCATGGAGGGCGCATCATCAGGCAAAGTGTACTGCCTGAAGAAAGTAGTACTTCGTCCGAGGTCGGAAACAATCATACCGGTTTGTCTACCAAGGAATTCTGATCAGGAAAATCGATGTGTAATTATAGAAGGCTTGGACAACGATGCTTCATGGAAGATTGCACGCACTCTGGCTAGGAATACCAACGTTACATCGGTACGTGCACTGAACCCAAGAGACAAAGAACTGGTACTCAAGAAGGGCACGATATTGGGCACCTGTGAAGGAGCAGTTTGGATGCGTAGATGCCATGAACAGCCTACCAACGCCAAAGTTCAAGGGGCAAGGTACGACGTATCTTCTCTCTTGAAGGACTGCGAGAATAATCTGTCGAGAGAAGAAAAGAACAAGGCTGAGACGATGTTAAACCGGTTTGCCGACATCTTCTCGACAAGTGATGCTGACATAGGCAAGACTGCCCTGGTTCAACACAAAATAAACACAGGAAATGAGGTACCGATCCGCCAGCGACCAAGACGTGTACCAGTGGCACGGGAACATGAAGTTGACACTATGATCGAGGGTATGGTGAAAGAAGGTGTGATTGAGCCTTCGTCCAGTCCATGGTGTTCACCAGTGGTTTTGGTTAAGAAGAAAGATGGCAGCATGCGCTTCTGTGTGGACTATCGTCGGCTAAATGACATCACAAAGAAAGACAGTTACCCGTTGCCAAGGATTGACGACACTCTGGATACGCTAACGGGGATGAAGTGGTTTTCTACACTAGACCTAAAAAGTGGCTACTGGCAGGTCGAGATACATCCTCGAGATAAGGAGAAGACAGCATTCTCCACAGGCAAAGGATTGTGGCAATTTAACGTCATGCCCTTTGGATTGTGTAATGCCCCTGCCACTTTTGAGAGATTGATGGAACGGGTACTTACCGGATTGATTGGAGACGCCTGCCTGGTCTACTTGGACGATATTATCATAGTAGGACGCACCTTCGAGGATCACCTTCGCAACCTGGAACGCGTTCTCTCGAAGATTCGAGGAGCCAACCTGAAGTTAAGTCCAAAGAAATGCGCGTTGTTCAGGCGGCAAGTGAACTTCTTAGGACATGTGGTCTCCGAAGAAGGCATCCAAACGGACCCGGATAAGATCATTGCTGTCAAGGACTGGCCAGTTCCGGAGAACAAGACACAAGTCAGGGCATTTCTTGGTTTGTGCTCCTACTATCGACGGTTTGTAAGGAACTTTGCTGACATCGCCCGGCCTCTGCATAAGCTCACCGAGGATAAGATAAAGTTCTGCTGGAATGAGAGCTGTGACGTCGCATTTCAGAAGCTGAAGGAACATCTGTGTAATTCACCAATTCTAGGCTATCCCGACAATGAACATGAATTTATAGTAGATACAGATGCCAGTAACACCGGCATTGGTGGCGTGTTATCTCAACGTAAAGGAGAGCATGAAGTTGTAATAGCGTACTTCAGCAAGGCCCTATCCAAACCTGAAAGGAACTACTGTGTCACACGAAGGGAACTTCTAGCTGTCGTAAAGACATTGCAGCACTTCAGTAAATACTTGTTGGGACGGAAATTTCACCTGCGAACTGACCACGCTGCATTGAAATGGCTACTACAGTTTAAAGACCCAGAAGGACAGGTAGCAAGATGGATTGAACAACTACAGGAATTCGACTTCGTAATACAGCATCGTAGTGGCAAGTCACATGGTAATGCGGATGCCCTGTCACGTAGACCGTGTCCCGACCAGTGTAAGCACTGCGCCAGGCAAGAGGCTAAGCAGGAAGGACTAGTGAGGATGTTGAGGACGGATCTTAGCGAAGACTGGAAGGAAACTATGCAGAGAACGCAACAAGAAGACAAAGACATAAGACCCATCCTTGAATGGAAGAAAACAGGTGCATCGAGACCTCACTGGAGTGAAGTTGCGGCAACGAGCCCTACCACCAAGAGTTATTGGGCACAGTGGGAAAGCTTGGTTATCCAGGATGGAGTTCTGTGCCGGAAATGGGAGAATGCTCGAGGTGACAAGTGTCACCTGCAAATGGTCGTGCCAAAGCTCAAGGTACCGGAAGTTTTACAACTCTATCATAATGGGAGTTCGGGAGGTCACATGGGAGTTAAGAGAACTCTGGTTAAGATGCGAGAACGATTTTATTGGATCCATTGTCGAGAAGACGTTGAGGAATGGTGCCGTAAATGCACGAGTTGTGCTGCCGTGAAGGGACGTGAAGGGACCACACACTCGCAGCAGGGGTGCATTGAAGGTGTACAATGTTGGAGCCCCGTGGGAACGTATAGCTTTAGATGTTGCCGGACCGTTCCCTGAAAGCCAAAGTGGGAACAAGTACTTCTTGGTGGTCATGGATTACTTCACAAAGTGGCCGGAAGTGTTTGCGATTCCCAATCAAGAGGCATCTACGGTCGCCGACAAGCTAGTCCACGAAGTCTTTTGTCGTTTCGGGGTGCCCTTAGAGATACACAGTGACCAAGGTCGGAACTTCGAGTCTGAAGTATTTAAGGAGACATGCCGGGTGATGGGTACCCACAAAACGAGAACGACCGCTTATCATCCGCAATCAGACGGCATGGTTGAACGATTTAACCAGTCTCTGGAAAGATATCTGGCAAAAGTTGTAGAAAGCAAACAAAGGGATTGGGACAAACACATTCAACCATTTCTCCTGTCATACCGTAGTGCCGTTCACGAAAGCACATCAGTAACACCTGCTTTCGCTAACTTCGGAAGGGAACTACGATTACCTGCAGACTTGATCACCGGCATCCCACCTGAATCTCCACGCAGCATAACAGATTATGCGAATGATTTGCGCAACAGGATGAATGACGTATACGAGCACATCAGACAGACCGGTCAGCAGATGTCTGAGAGGATGAAGACCCGTTACGACCGGAAGGCGAACAATAAAGGCTTCGAGGAAGGATCGCTGGTGTGGTTACATAATCCGGCACGCAGCAAAGGAAAATCTCCTAAGTTGCAGGCAAAATGGGATGGACCCTATCGCATAGTCACTAAGATGAATGACGTCACCTACCGGATCCAGAAAGGACCACGAGGTACACCAAAGATCGTTCATGTGGATCGATTGGCACGCTACTACGGATCCAACAATGTTCGGGACGAACATGTCTAAGAGGGGGGCAGTGTTACGCCCAGTGACATCTCTCGGCATTGTGGGAGGGACTCGGCGGTTCCGTCTAATAGTTTACACCGCCATCTATTGACATCTTACGGAACTGCATAGTACGGTACGAGAATCTTAGAGAGAATGCTGGTACTTTCTCGAATCATCGTGCTGTTTACACGCCGAGTACCGCGTTTCTGGAAAGCTTTAGAAGCGCTTTAGCCGCGTATAAATAGGGCGCACGCGCACCGCCAAGTCAGTTTACAATCGTAAGCGATCAAGTGTTCATCGAAGCGAACGGAAGCGGAAATACTACGAAGTTTGAAGCAGTACAGTGTTAAAGTGTGGTATAGTGTTTGTTGTGTTTTAAATTTAATTGTGTGTTTAAATAAAACGTGTTTTAGTCGGTAATATTGTTTATATTCTTATCCGTCGAACCCAGCACGTAACATAAATATAAATACATATCGAGCTACGAGCTAACTGCGAGCCGCTAGTGCGTGCCCGCGCCTCACGACGCAGCTAGCGCGCGGACACACTACAGCGTCGCTACAGTACGTGCTCTGTAGCACGTATACACCAGCTTATATTAAAAAAAGAATATCAAATTGAATTGTATTGTTAATAAACATTTGATAAGAGTTGCCATGAGTATATTGCCTGCTTCTTCCCATGAAAGCTCTACTCTTCGAACAGGCTTTTTTTCAATGTTAATTTTTTATTTTCTTTTGTCATTATATTTTTATTAATATATCAGTTAATTGACGTGTGCAAGAATTGTATTCACATTAATATGGAAATAAAGATTTTTGAGTTTGTCTATAATATATTATGTGATATTTAGGTATTGGGTCGTGATATTCATTAAGCGTAGATCTTCATACCACACGCTCAATAAATATATTAGAGATATTTAAGACCCGGTTTAGAAACATGTAGACATGAAAAACGAATTGTTTAAGCTATAGACAGTTAATTTTGACATATTTTTCATAGAATACATACATACATACATAGATTCACGCCTGTTTCCCAGAAGGGTAGGCAGAGACTACGGATTTCCATTTACTACGATCCTGACACACTTCTCTGGCTTCATTCACTTTCATCACATTCCTCATACACGCCCGTCGGTTCAAGGTGCTCTTAACCTGGTCTTTGTCCAGAACGCCTCCGATCTGATAAAAAAACGTTCGCCTAGGTCTTCCTCTTGCGACTGTTCCATTCACACTAGCCTTATAAACTTTCTTAGTCAGTATTTCCTCGTCCATTCTTTCTACATGCCCAAACCAGCTTAACATATCCTTTGCTATTCTTGTCACTATATCCACTTTCATGCCGCATCTCTCTCTAATCACACTATTCCTTATTCTATCTTTCAGAGTCACACCACATATATTTCTCAGCGCTCTCATTTCTACAGCATTTATTCTGCTCTCATGCTTCTTTTGCCATACCCAACTTTCACTTCCATACATAAGTGTGGGCACTAATAGTCCTCTATGAACAGCCAAACGTGCCTTTTCGGAAACATTTCGACTGTTCATAAAAGCGCGTAGAGCTTCATTCACTTTGTTGCCAGCGCTCGTTCTCCTTTCAATATCTTTCTCATGTTTACCATCCCTTATAAACAAAGTACCCAAATATACAAACTCTTACACTTGCTCCACTTTTTCTCCATCAATCATGATATTACACATCGTCACGCACTCTTCCTTTTCAAATACCATTACTTTCGTCTTGCTTACATTTATTTTCATTCCTTTACTCTCAAAAGCACCATAAATATTTATGCATAATAGTTACCATCGCCTGCAACTCTTCTGCTGATGACGCAAGTATTACTTGGTCATCGGCATAAAGAAGACATTTGACAAGTAACTCATTCATTCTTAATCCCCATTCACAATCTTTTAAATCTTTTAAACAATTGTCCATATATAGGATAAACAATAGAATATGTCACATAAATGAACTGTCTGTAGGTAACACGACTCGTTTCTCGAATACAAGAACCGGGTCTCAGTGGTCATCTTGCTATCTCGTATGCCGCAAATTTCTCGATTGTGAGAATAAATTTAAAATAATATTTCGAATGTGAAAATAACTTTGTGTATTTATTCTATTTCACTACTACTATTTTCTGTCTAAATCTCTCTTAATCCTATGCCGCAAAAAAACTATGAATAACTTTAATGGATCCTTAGAACATTGAGACTTAGAACAATTATTCATAGGTTACTCAAATGGTTGTCCTAAAGTATCAAATCTACATAAGTAAGCCATCTGCAAGCTGCCAGTAATTTGTGCATTGAAAAATTGATTTGGAAACAGCTTGAAAGTTACGAGAAAAATCATGGACTATATTTTAATAACACAACAGAAGGCAAGATTAAAATTTTGTATGTTATATAAGCATGTTATTTGTTTGCAGTCTCATCAATGGGAGCACGACAACGAGGCGGTATGCAAGTGGCTGGAGAGTCAAGCGGGAGACGACTCTTCGGTGCTGGAGAGGAACCTGCACGCCATACACCAGGACGCGCTGTTGCAGGCCGTCAACAACCTAGTACTGGTCAGTACCACACCCTCATACCCTTATACATGTACCACGAAACATGCACTCAGTGCCCGTCCAGTGCCCGCAACTCACCCTATGACTCGAGTGAAAAATCGTTAATGTGCCCACAACTTTGGATCCTTAATTTCTAAATAAGATCCTACACAATAGATGATTACTTGATTCGTCAAATTTTAATAAATTCGCGTTATTTTCGTAGACTCTCTATATATATGGTAAAATATGCCAACGATTAGTAAATCCCGTCGAAAACATGTCACACCTTCGGTATGACGAGACTAACTGCACTTTTTAGAATTTTACAGATAAGCCATTTGAATATTTTTTACATTCCGTATCATATTATTTTGCTTATAATGTTAAGTAATTATTGTACTTGGCATGAAAAAGTTAAATACTTTTTGTTAATTTTTCATAAATTTTTAATTGAAATGGATAACATTTGTGCTCTTGTCATACTGAAGGTGCGATAATATCATCGCATGAAGAATCGTCCTTTTAAAATTTGACCATGATAGATACCTATTTTTCTGTTTACAGGAATTAACACCATCACAACGTTCCGAGTTTATAAGAAAGCTGTCCGCGTTAGAGATGGAGCACTAGCTTTAGAATAATAAATTTATACATATTAGGAGGAACAAATTATTTAGGGAATATATTTATTTTGGGGCTGTAGATACAAATGTCCGCCTGTCTTAATACTTGTAACTACAAAACATAAAAACGTACTAAGATGTTTTATATATTTGAGTCAAATTCAACGTGGAATGATTATAACTGTTTTCAAATACAACTAATATTGTTTCAATGTTGGTTACTTATTCATGCTCGGACTTCTAAACAAATTTCGATGAAATTTTGTATGAAATGAAACGGGCATTCGACCGCTGATGGACGAATTAAATTCTAAACATGACATAAGTTATACATATAAAGATTATACATACTATAAATCTTATATAATTATCTCTTAATATAGCTTCATTGTAGTATGCATAATTATATACTTATGATCCATACTAATTTTATGAATGTGAAAGTAACTGTTAGGTTATTAGGAACGCTATTTTGAAGTAACAGGTAAAACTGCAACTTTTGAGTAATATATTAAAGATTATCATTTTACATCTTGGCTAACGAAAATATAAAGCATAATAACGTTTGCTATTTTAAAATATGCTAAATAAAATTGCAAACGTATAAAAATATATAAAAAAACCTATGGTCGAATTTGTATGCTATTTTATGTAACAACATATGACATCTGAAAACTAAAATTTTCCTTTATATTTGCAAAATGAAGTAGAAATTAATGTTTTAAATTATGTTTTGAGACAAACTGGGAGCGTGATATCTCGCTATTTCTCTAGCACGCCTGCACTTAATGGCTATTACGTCACAAAATGGTATAAATTCTCTCACTTTTATTATAATATTAAACATTCCACATTTAATTTTTAGCTCAAATATTTAAATGGATATGTTAGTGTAGTTACAAGTACGTAGATATGCGTGTGTTTAAGTTCATAATTTAATAAATTAATGTATAGTTTCGCAGCCAAATCAGTTAGTTAGTAAATAATAATGTAATACCAAAAATTAAAGGTATTGAACTGCCAAAGTTAGGCTTGGGCAATAGTCCTCTTTCCCCTTTTAAAATATTTATGGGTAATGCTATGTAGAGGAAAACGAGTCTCTCTTGAGTATATATGTATATATACTCACTACCTCTTACAGCTAGCATTACCCGTCGATATTAACATTTTATATCCCTCTTCTGGATTTTATCCTTCTTATTTATATTACCCTATATTTAGGGTAGATGGAATGGGATAATATAAAAAGGGTGGTATTCCACCCTTTTTATATTATCCCGTTTGATACCCTTTATCCCTCTTTCATGGGCATTATAAACTCTACTTTTATACACCATTTACCCCAATCCTATGCCCTTTTTACCCTATTATACTTACCCTTACTTACCCTTCAGTAAGTTTTAGTGAATGCCATATCGAATGTTATTTTTAATTTTGGCTATGAAACTATATGTATAGAAACATGACATTTTTTTAACTGTACTGTTTTTATTTATTAATATATATAATACACACCTCATAGTTACCTATCGGTATGCAAAAGTTGTATGAATATAGGTCCGTCCTATTCAAGTTGTTATTATTTGCGTAGCTTTGTTAGAATAATACGTTTAGTATGTGTATAACTCGCAATATTAGAAAAATTGTATATTTGAAAAATAATAACATGTGGTATATTATTGTTTTGTATATAAAATATACATTTAAAAATGTAAAATTATGTACATGGTTGTATACATTTCCCCTAAGCTATTCTAAAAGCAATAATTAATTTATATTGGGACTTGTATATCCAGTCATCACGTTAAGCGTGAATATATAATTTGACATGTATAATATACGTGGAAAAAAATGTATACAAAAATGTTGTGTATAATTTGCTTTGTGAAAATAATGTATAAACCTGTATAATGTACAAAATTGTACTGTAACATTCCTGTTATTTTTTATATATTTTGTTTTACGTATATATTTATTATATAGTACCTTAGCACTGTTTCCGATTGTTGAATCAGAAACAGTGCTAACAGTTGACCTGACTTCTTTTGCATAGGAGCGTATAATTGCTAAGATGGTGTCATAGTTTCATCTACGTTTACAACCCCAGGGTTGCCAAAAGCCTTTGGTTTCGATAATTGAATTCAACGTTTATGCTAATTATACATTGAAATTAAACGACTCGGTATATATTGGCACTATTGCTCGACAGTTCGCTTGTTTTTAGCAACCATGGTCACGAGGGACTATGGTGACGTTGGCCTCAGTGTTTTGCTGCCTTTTGAGCTTGTAAAGTTAAGTAAAATGTAACACTGATAATTAAATAATCTTGGGGTACTTTGAGACATCGAGATGAATACCAACTAAGTCTTCCCGTGATCACGACTGCTGGAAAACAACTGAAACTTCAGGAAAAGTGTCCCAGCCATTATTGAAATTTGAGAATTAAATTTGAATGCCACGTATTTTATATTATTGAACGCCTGGTGTTAAAATTAAGATGGAATGCAGTGTTAAGGTACATCAGCAGAATAAAATAATGTATGTAAACTCCGTTAAAATTATAATAAGTTTTTGATTTGTCATATCAATTGAACAAGGGCTATGATATAAGAGATCCTACACATTTTTATCCTATTCTACCTTGGTCTTCGCTTAAATCATTTTCGGCGGTTAGGCATGGTCGTGTTCATTCGGACGGCACAAATCCACATATTTTATTCAACCGCCCATGGGACAAATGTAACATCGTAACTTTTGCCAAGTTACGATGAATTCAGTTAACCAATATTTCTATCGCCTACTTATCATTTTGGCATTTGTAATAACTGTTTTAAGACCCGAATTTGTATGACGAAGTCTCATCGTATTTCTAATAATTATTAATAATTTTAACGGAGTATTAACTTGTTTTTATATGTTGCAACATTGCTATTAGGCCAGTCAAATACTTTATCTCTGAGATTGTTATTTCAGTCGGACCGGTCGCTGTCTATCTTGTTTTATTTAAACAATGGATAGATATTTATTTCAGTGAAAGAAAATACTCTGCTTTTATTCAATATGGCGACCGGCCCGCCTCCGAGTTAAATAAATCGCGGATAACCTTGTCTGAATGGCTGACAGCCATACACGCTCGACATACTCTGTTTTGTTTATTTATTTATGTTTAAATTATGTTATTGAATGGGACCAATGTTTAAATAAACGGTGTGAATATTACGAGTTGTTTTTTTAATGTATACAGTTGCCTTGCCCAATATTACTTAATATTCTCACACACAGATTACGTAAGACCCTTCCAAATTAGATGCCGTCCGTCGAAAACATTCTTTATGTGGGACAAAACAAGTCTAGCTCAACGATGTTTTTACTACCTTGGTAGCTATGTGTACAAACACGCAAACGCACACGCTTACGCGCATGCACTCACACGCACTCCCACGCGCTCTCACACGCCCACGTGCATGCACACGCCCACGCGCACTCACACGCACTCCCACGCGCTCTCACACGCCCACGCGCACTCACACGCACTCCCACGCGCTCTCACACGCCCACGCGCACTCACACGCACTCCCACGCGCTCTCACACGCCCACGCGCACTCACACGCACACACACGAACTCCCACGCGCTCTGACACGCCCAAGCGCATGCAGACGGGCTCTCGCACTCACATGCACACACGTGCAAGTGTGTACTGCATGGCACCAATTATTTATAACAAAGTACCAAAAAGTAGGAAGGAACTGCCTCAATCTATGTTTAAAAATAAACTTCGTACTTTTTTGACCGCCAGAGCATATTATAGCGTGACTGAGTTCCTTAACCTCTTGTATGCCGGAATACCAGACATAATAGAAAAAGCATTGTGTCTCGCGTAGATCCACGTTCCGGCATACCACAGGTTAATGAAAAATAATTTGTATTGACATAATTAAATTTATTTAGACCTGTATAATAATGCTGATTAATCTTATAATTTAAATGTAAATTAATTAAATTAAAATAATTTAGACAAGAAAATAATGTATTGTTACATGTATCTTTTTTATAATTTTATAATTAATAATTTGCACGTCATACTGTGACAAACATGTCTGCACTTAATTTATTTTGTCATCTTGTATGTATGCACTTTCTTTGTATGTACACACACATGTTTATGCAAATAAAGCTTATCTTATCTTATCTTATAATTATGTATCTTAAGATCAAATACGCACCGCGCGCGTGAACAGTTGTTTCCGCGGTCTGTTTAAATCACGTATGACTCAATTACATTGCTGTATTTTAAAAACATGCGGTATTTTTGTCTCTTTTTTAAATAATAAAATGGCATATTTAAGCATTATGTTATTATAATTTACAAATATAACAATGTAAAATTGCAGATAAAATTGTGATATTTTCTGAATGCCAACGATTTTGAACTCATTATAATGGTCTAAATCTACTATGTTAGTTTTAGGTATGCTGTATGTTACTCTCTGTAAGTAAATCTTACAAAATAAAACACTTGGCATAAGTCAAAATATATTTATTTGCTATATATCACATTAAGTACATCACTTTCGGTAGTGTTGTTATACTATCGATCGCGTTTGTACGATAACAGAACTAAATAACATTTCGTTTATAAAAATAAACAATTTTACAACTGAGTGTACAGTAAAATAACAATATTATCACATTGATTGTAATATTAATAAGTACGTGAAGGCTTGTTCATAGAGGTAGCAGTTATTCATTTCAGGCTGTCCTTTTCTAACTCTTTACGTATCTTTCTAGCTTGCCAATAAGTTCTGAAATTTTACTTTTCTTTTTGTATTTTTAGGTAACTGTGTTGTATCTGTAATAAAACTAACCAAAAAGCGCATCTCTCAATGTATGTTCTTGGTATAATTACTTGAACGGTATAAAAACTTGTAATAATAAATCGAACAAGAGCACTCACTGACGATGAACCAGTCTATTTTATTTATTTATTTATTTAGTTAAAAAGACTACTCCTGCACTAGTAGTAATTCCTGTGTTGCGGAGACCCAGACTCGGAACAACCATTTCTGGATCTCACAAATATTTGTCCCGGGTGGGATTCGAAACCACAGTATTCAGCGTAGTGGCAGCGGAAACGCGACCACTTAAACCACTACGCCATTCGTACAAGTAAAAAAATAATACATGAGTAATAAAATCAATTCAATTAATAATGTTACACAACCTTGTGGCCACTTTCTGGTTAATTTTATTACACATTTTATGATCCCTTATATCTTCTATATTATCCAATACTACATAGGCTGCGTATCGAACATATTTTAAAGCAAATTAAAGGCATTAATACAAACACATATCTGCCAACCAGGACTGGGCCAGCGTGGTGGACTATGGCCTAATCTTTCTCACACTGAGAAGAGGTCATGCCCAGCACAGATGCCGATCACGATACAGGCCTGATATTATATACAAACACATTCTTCGATTTTAACGATATTATAATTTTGCCGACATATTCAGTAGTTAAATAAATTTGTTTACTTCTATAAACATAATTGAACTACCCTACATACATAATATATTACATTATCGTAATTAAATAATTGACAAAAATAATTACATACAGACAATTAACTAGTATCCGAGGTTATAAATACTTAGTACATTGAAACTTTTTACATATTTCGAAAAAAATCTTTTATAATCATTACTGTTTTTATCAATCGCATACAACACCCAGGGCCCGTTCCACCACTTGCAAATAGCATTTATCTATAAGATAAAAGTCTCGCCATCCCTCTTCTTTAACCTTACAAGAGTGAGACAACATGCGATTTATCTCTCGGATAACTTTTACTTGATAGTGGTGAAACTGCCGTATCAATTGCTAATTGACATAATCTTTGACATGTTTATCCATCAAAGTGAAAAACGGCTTTATAGCTGTTTTTTAATTCGACCATTTGAATTGCGCATTTTTGCTATTCTTTAGTGAACGAGCATTATTTTTACTGCCATGTGTGTCTGCAATATATTGCCCGGAAATAACAGTTAAATTATAGAATTACATGTCAATATTTTGCATATATTTATCCAAAGAAGAATGATTTAAGCCTACACTTAATAAGGCTATGAATTGAATAATTTTCGAGATGGTTGGGCTATACGTGATATCATAGTCGTCATTATTTTGTATATGACTATCCAAAGAATAATGTTTGAAATGCCTATGAATTCATTAGTTTTTGAGCTGGCAATATTTGAAATAATTGAAGCCATATATTGCAATAAAAATATTGCTCGTTTAGAATACCTATAATTAAGTACTACATTGTCATTTTTCACTATGACAGTTTAATCATATGTATTGCCTAAATTACAATTGTTTCTGGTATTGAGACATTAAACCACATACTAAGTCTGTAAGGTTCAATATTTATTCAATTCGTATTAACACGGATATGATCCAACAATGTTAATCCCAATACGTGTATGTGTATTCGTGTCTGCTTCATAATCAGCCTAGTGGACAAGAAATCAATTAATATAAACTTGTGCCAATTGGATTGATTGATCGGACGGTTTTCGGGCGTATCGAATTAAGTACAGTGAGCTGCAAAAACGCATACTCATTTCAAAACTAAAATGGTATAAGCCGGTAATTGACGTCATCTAACGGAAATAGATACAAGAATTGTTAAATAATTTAGTTACATCGTTATAGATGGCGGTGCCCTACATTAAAATAAAAAGAAGTAAATTTCTTAATAACTCAATTTTGATAAAATTACTTTATACAGTTTTTTAATCTCTATTCAAAAAAGTTTATTTAATAAAAGACCACATTTCAGAGTAAAACGAGAAGCAAAGAATTACAAATGAATTTATAATTTTATAGTGGGTAGTTTATATTATAGATTCTTTCGATGACTCGCTATTTTTTTCGTACGCAAACTTTAATTTCTGTCACTGTGTTCGTGTGCCTTTTCGGTTGATATTATAAGGTCTTATAAATTTCACCTATTTGCTATATACGCGTTGCTATATTTATAAAATAACGCCATCTAGTTCATTTATATTCATTATAATTCGAGTGTTCACAGGATTTTAGACCTTAAGGTATCCATGCACTATTACAAGTGACTGTACATGTAAGAAGACAGGTGTCTGCTTTATTGTTCAACAATAATTTCTGAACCAAATGTGTCTATTTATATTTTTAATTATTTATAAGTGTCAGTAGAGACCGCGCAGGGCCCATACCATCATCTTTTATAGAATTGGTAGTACATAAAATAAAGCGAGAATTATCCTGTAACATTGTATTTCGTTCTGTAACAATGCTATCGAAATAGTTATACGGACCTTAAACTAAAATCTTATGTTACAAAGAGGCTGCTGTAGTCTTATGCCTTTAATTGCAAATATATAGGTATATTTTGCATTATTAAGTGAGAGTGAGTTTTCTCTTTATTTAGGTAAAATTCATAAATTGAGATTGAATGAATCTCATGATTAAATAATAATGAGATACATGTGTATTTTTATGTCTTTGATAGTCAGAATTATTTTGGAGAGAAATACTTTTGATCTAAGTTATCCAAAGTAATATAGACCAAAGTTTTGAATTTTGCCTGGCAATGTGTAAAGTTGTTTTCGAATTATATTCGAGTTTACTAACAACGCTATACTTTAGTACATTGTATTCAAATCTTCTTTCAACGCATTTCTAGTAATTATTTAAGTACTACGTTACATTGAAATAGCTTTTAACAATATAAACTGAATACAATTCTAGATGGCAAGCTGTTACAGATAAATTATTAATCAAATTGCTTGAATCGAGAATCGAATCCACGATTTTTCTACTAAAGCTGAGATCTAATTAGATCTCACTCGGACGATTTAAAATGCTGATCCTATATCTAGTCATTTATTTGATCGCCTATAATAAATTTTGTTTGGTATTGGTATTGTATACCATTCTCTTTGGGACTATTAAGTAATCTGTCCTTTGGGTTCCCTGTTAATTTTTAAGTAACATATCTTATCTATGACTAAATAAAATTAATGATTTGAGTTTAAGTTATGGCCGCCGATTGCTAAAATCAATAATCAAAGTAAAATTGAATCCGTTGTTTGATAAAATGTTCAATGATTTATTTATTATGTAATAATTTACTAATATAATAAGTGTAAATGTTTGTGATGATGTGTTTAGGTGGAAATTAAACTACTTAATACAAATTTCATTGTGTTAATTATTTTAAACGCAATTTTCACAAGATTTTAAGGTAATGTATTTAAATAAACAATGATATAAAAGCCGTATAAAGTAGTTTAATAACAATATATAACATTGATGTAAACGTAAGATAATATTTTCTGTTTATATGTTTGCTATTCAATCAAGCATCGAACGCATTTGAATAGAACATAGCACACATATGAAACATATCTTGTATTAACACATTTTTTTATCTATGTATTGGTTTCCAAGGGATTAACGCGACCGAAGCCGCGAGTAGAAACTAGTTTGCCTATATAAGCCACCGTCTGAGGGTTTTTATTTTTTACATTTGGTGATAATAAAGGCAGCCTTAACTATCTTATCTTGTTACGGGGGCCAGTCAGTGTAGACTGGCGACACTTCCACCCAGTGGGATCTTTTGTGTCGCAGCCTTAACTAACTCAGCCGCGAGAAGAAATAAGACCACCTACATTTATTACAGTTAATTTTATATTTATAAAATACAAATCTCTCTCGCTCTCTCTCTCTCCGAGCTTTTCCTGTATCGCGGGGGACTTTACAAACATTCATACAAGGGACACAAAGAAAACCTAGGCTCGTAACAACCATTTGTGGACCATACAATTTTTTGTCATGTGTGGGATTCGAACCCACAACACTCGGCATAGTGGCGAAGCGACCACTTAAACCACTACACCATTCGTACTTGAGCCTTTTTGCTGTGGGTGGCAAAAAGTCAGTAGGCTTTGATAATAAATAGACACCACCTATATATGTATATGAGTAGTACCCACTTATGGGTAAGCCTGTATTTTCTTGTCATAGCAGAAATATTGGCAAGGAAATACTACCAATCTGCTGCCTACTTTAAATCACATGAATGGCAATTGCCAAATGCTTACCATCTGGCATGTCATACATTTGATTGCTACTATAGTTGAAGAATACAATCCAATATATATTAATAAACTTGAAATAATAAATTTAGGCCTGCCTTAATTAAGTCACGAATGGCCTTGAAAACTTATAAATTCTAACACAGGGTTCTCGCAGTTAAAATTATCATTAATATTAAGAAGCACTTTTGTAATTGCATGTGATTTGGTTAAGGCGATTCAAATAATGTTCCTATTTATAAAAGGCCTTTAGAGAGTGAAGCGCACTTGCTACATCAAATAAATGGTGGCTCGGTATGGTATAGTGTGCAAAAACCTCTACAATTTCGTATATATCTAATACATTTTCATACAATTGACTTGATAATTAGCTAGCTAGTATACAGGTCTTGTTTATTTTTCTTTAATTGACGTCTTTTCCTTTTTCTCTTTTAAAAAGATCCTCATAAACTTAGCTAAATAAATGGTTGTGTTCACAGCGGTAGTTCAAAGGGTAGGAATCGAACGTATACCATCTCAATGGGCATGATGACTAAAAACAGTTTTTGGTCTGGCTTTAAGATTAGCTAAAAATATTGGAAATTTATGTTTCATTGTCCTCCAAACTAATAACAACGAAGATACAACGCGTTTAAATTTCGTGTTACGTCACTGTTCGGTACAAATTTAATATTAAAGCGTGATGTCACAAGCCCCCTCTCCAGAACTTTCATGCATAGTATCTTAGTCAATTTTTATTGTTTCGTTAGAACCAAAAATAGTTTGCCAATATTTTTTGCTAATTTAATAGATGGACTAATTAGAATCACTTATTTTTAATACTGTCATCATGCCTAATGCTTTGCTGATGTTTTATTCGCCGGGCTGTCACCGACTTCCGCAAGATGAATTCTCGCTAGATAAACTTAATATAGTGTCAATATCGTGTGTGGAATTATTAATTATACAATTATAATTAGTTATAAAATTAAAATACTGTATGTAGAAGGTAAAATGGCAGTTTTGAAGGAATGTGGTGCGTCACTGGGTTCCGTTCACGAATTCTTCTTAGCTTCTAGCATTTTTCTATAGCTCTGTAAAATGGAAATTATAATATTGAGTTTCACACTTTGGTCTAATGGCCATGTATTGGGTATTGGCGATTGATAGTACAGTCCTGGGTTAAATTCCGAGACGTATATTCATATTAAGACATCTTTACTTTAATTTTAATGAATAGGCAAACTTATTGCGTTTTACCGCGTACTTTCATAGTCATGTTATAACAGAAATCGAAAAACAGTTTGCACGACTCGGGAATTGAAATCGGGATCTCATGATCATTGGTAACCGTAACAGTAAATGACCTTAAAGGCAACTAGACAGTAAATTATCATTCGGTCTAAATATTAAAGATCGTAAATAAGCGTGCATGTTTTTAGGACTGCCAACTCGCAATTGCCCAGCTTGGTAGATCACAACTCGGCTCCACTCTTACTTAAAGGAGATCTTAGTCCTGCAGTGGACTAGGTAGGTAGCTAGTATGTCCACAGAGACACGCAGGCCCGTGTCGAACAATGGAACAGCTCTACAGAGTTAATTGAATTGAATAACATATAAAACAGACCTCTTCCGCCATCTTATATAGCATGGCCGCAGTCTCCTGTCCGGTCTGTTCGACCAACGCCTTGAAGATACCGCCAGGCTCCTGTTCTGATACCTCCGATCTGGAAAAATTATTCTCAATTTCTTATTAATTGCATGAGTTTCTTGCCCGTTTTTCTCATTGGTTGCGCTACGCCCTTGCTTTGCTGAACGTGGCAGCAGGTAAATGTAAATTCAAAGCATAGATTAGTGTAACCTTGACGTTCATAAGTACCATGTGACTAAATGAATAATGATATTTTGATTTGATTCGATTTGTGGCATTCAAGCAATTCATTTAAGCAAATCGCAAGTATAAACTAGTAAAATTATTTTTATATTTAATAAAATTACAGTAGACTTTAAAATATAGCTTGATTTATATTACAGGTCTATAAATTTCGACATTAACTTTTCAGAGCGCTATAGAGCATAAACCCATTTATTTATTTTTATTTTGTTTTTTTTTGTTTATTTGGAGACTTATAATTATATGTCAGTCCCATTATAACACTACCGGTTTACAGCCTCACATAACAGATATTCACTAAGTACTTACATCTACATATAATTCCACTTGTAACGTGTGAAAGTAAATCACAAAACATAGTTTACGGCCTATTTTGCCGAAGAATGTGTATTACAACCACATTTCGCTAGCTGGCTTTAGTTTCCACATGTAAAGGTGAGCCTATTGTCGCCTATGCGGCACAGTACTGGAACTCTCAAGTCTGTACTCCGTGCTGCAAATGAGCATTTCTTTCTAACTAACCTAACCTAACAGTACTTATCCTGGCTGATTGCGAAACTCTATGTCAGACCCAGGCTTTTCAAAAAGTAACATTGGATTGTATGATTATCCAAGTCAAAAATAATTTATTCATTTAGGTCACAAAGTAACACTTATGAACGTCAAAACATGTAGGTTAGTGAGTTTACCGAGTTCTTCTTTTCGTGTGGTTGTAAATAGTTGTTCAAGCCGCCTGTAGGCCTCTGACATGGCTTAACGACTGCTGTCAATATGACAACAACCGGGACCGACTTTTTACGTGCCCTCCGAAGCACGTAGACGCTCAGATGAAATACCACTTAGTGGTCACCCATCTATAGACTGATCGCACCTTAACCTCGCTAATCGTTTACCGATCAGTGAGTGCAACTGGCTATGAGCGCCTAATAGTACTTATCCTGGCTGATTACGAAAATAAATGTCAGACACAGGCTTTTCAAAAAATAACATCGGATTGTATGATTATCCTATGATATACAAAGTCTAAATTAAAAAATAATTTGTTTATTTAGGTCACAAAGTAACACTTATGAACGTCAAAACATATAGGTTAGTGAGTTTACTATGTTACTAAATTGATTTAGGTTAGTTGCTAGGTTCAGGCAAAGGGTTGAGCCTATGAGAAGAAACCTGCAAGAAACTCACGGTCACTCTTTTAAATTGCCAATTAAATATATATTCAGTAGGTATTTTACAACTTATATAAACAAGGTTGTTGCAGTCATTATCGCCATAATTATACTACTTACTTTAAAAAACTTAAGATAATAACAAATAACAATAATAACTTAATAATACAGATAGGAATCAGTAAATTGATTATGCAATTTCGAAAACTGCACATGTTCTATATAATATGTAAGTACGGAAAGGGAATATCTACATATTCCCTTTCCGTACTAAAATGTTTGTTACCTATTCGAGTAGGTGCGTATTCTGTCTTTCGCCAGTACATACGTTTCGTTCTGGTCGTTGGGTTCGGTGCTCGGCTCGAACGTGAAGTTCTCTGGGATCGCTAGAGGCGCCTGGAACACAACAGTTTATTACTTATTAAATAATAATATGGTTTTTGTTTTAAAACAACTCCCGCTCAAGATATAAATAATAATAATAATAATAATAATATTCTACCACATACACACAACACCATCTAGCCCAAACTAAGCAGAGCTTGTACTATGGGTACTAGACAATGGATAAACATACATATATATACTTTTTTTTTTTTTTTGTAAATACATACATATTATACATAGAAACACCCAGACCAAGACAAACATCCATGTTCATGCACACAAATGTTTGACTTGTGCGGGAATCGAACCCGCGACCTCAGGCGTGGCAGTCGGTTACACTAACCACTACGCCATCGAGGCCGATTAAATCCTGTAATATGATGTGTGGAATGTGAAAGAACATCCAGACTGGGAACAACTATTTGTACTGTGTGAAGTTTTTAATGCTGTGTAGGGATCAAACCCATAGCACTCGATGCAGAGGCAGTGGCGAGGCGACCGCCTGAACCACTACGCCATCCGTAGTGCTCTCCCTCAACGCAGTGTCATAGCTAAGATTCTTTTCTACGGTAGATTTAGGAATCTTGAATGGTTTTCTCACTTTTTTATCATAAACATATGAGTAAAGCGTATAAGAGATATGAAAACAAGAATTTTACAGTATTACCAAGAATCTTGAGTAGAATATCTTTGGAGTGATAGTGCATGCCGTTACCATATTTTTGTTGACGACTTATAGTGTCTCGTTTATCCTGGTCGAAAGCCGGCTTATTCGTAAATAAGCCGGCTTCCAAACAGGGAAAAAAACCCTTTTTTTGGAAATCTGTATAATACTGGTAACAATGCATTGCAGTCTTGTAAGTAAGAATGCCGGGGACATCTACACCCTTCCTTTCATCCCATTTTTAATTCCTTTTTATTAGGGTCCGCAACGCGCGAGTGGCGTCCCTAGTATTGCAATCGATCATAGTCTGCGATAACTCTTATACGTATTCCCAAGCGGTCTGTATACTTGTTTGCCTAATTGTTTAAATTAAAATAACAATAAAATGTTTTTATTTTCACATTTGTCAACCGGGGGACATCAGCTCATGGGCAAATGACAATCCGGGTACGAGATACAAAAAATATACAAAAAAATAATAACTTACTTGACTCTTAGATAAGAGAGAAAGTCTTTTGAGTGGAGGATCACTCTTATTCGTCGAAGGCGTCTGCGTCAGTAGTTCGAATGGATGACCTGATTCTGCCACACGGCCTCTGTAAACAGGAATATTTTATTTATATACAATGTTTTAAGCTGCATTCTCGCTGTATTTTAAAAGCATATAGGAAGCAGGTACATTTATTTTATATATGTATTTTTAATTAATATTTTTAAAAGATCAATAATAAAAACACTGCACATGCGCAGTATGATGTATCTACTCCTTGCTATTGTAGCTCAGTGACGGTTGGCGGCGTGGTTTCAAAATCGTTGCATGCAAGTTGATTTTGTGTACGGTACTTGACACACTGACTAATATATTTTTTAATCAATATGAAAAATTTAAAATGTTTTTGATTATGTATTTTTGTCTTCTTGTTTGAAAATGCATTTTATTTATAATTCTCTCTGGTCTCTGACTTTTCGAAGTTATGTGCGTATTTAATAGTTAATTATCGCTCGCTTTAACGGTGAAGGAAAACATCGCGAGGAAACCTGCATGGCTGATAGTTTTTCTATAATGTTCTTAAAATTTATTTAACTGGTAGGCAATATTTTAATGACTAATTACTGCCACGCGACTGAAACCGCGGGCAGGACTAGTGTTTTTGAGAGTTCTCCATAATATTCTTAAAGATATGTGAAGTCTGCCAACCCGCACTGAGCCAGCGTTGTGGACTATGGCCTAACCCTTCTCACACTGAGAAGAGGTGCGTGTCCAGCAGTGGGAGTGATATGCAAGGCGGATATTATATAGTTAGGACATCAAAAATTTATTGATTTCTCTAATAATGAATATGGCATATGTGAGGCACAAAAGAGCGTGGATGGTTTTAACAAGTTCACTTTTTGTTGAGTTTTAACAACCTAGTAATCAATGCCGGGGTCTAATGGTAAGCAGGTGTGTAAGCTCATGCTTGCCCAGCAGTAGTTATGCAACATTCTAAATTTAAAATAGAAACCGTACGTTTACAAAAAACGGCATCAGTTTTTTTTTGTTTATTCTGACTGTTACCCGTTAAGCAATACGCACAAAGACATCAATTAATTGTCACACGTCAACATGTGCGCAGACACATATCGACAACCGACATCGAATATGAAACGAGAATGGCCACAGTATTCGACAGTCAACACCTCTGATGAAATGATTAATGGATTATTACTGACTTGTCCATGACGATGACCCGGTCGTAGTCCATGACGGTGTTGAGTCGGTGCGCGATGGTGAGCACGGTGGAGCGCGCGAACTTGCTGCGGATCGTGCGCTGGATGTGCTTGTCCGTCCTGCACACAACACACTGCCGTTATATATACTAGGTACTACTAATAAAAACGATATACTAGCACTTTTAGGCTATTTTAATATATACATATATTCAAGAGTAATACAGCAATAATATTATTGTGTTTCGGGGACATAAATGATAATGATAATTTATTATTATGACGATAATTGTACCGATAATCATTTCCGTCAATGAATTAATCGCCAAAAACTTCAACCCTAAGATGTTCACGTTTGTTTCTTATATTTATAAATGTATTTTTCTAATACATTTATGTTTATAAATTGTAAAAAAGTAGGGCGAGTTTAATAAACGAGATAATAATTTATTTATATTTCACAAACAGCAATCTGTGGACAACAATATACTCGTCCCTCATAAAGTGGGACCAAAAACAGTCAACAAAATGTGAGTACAGTACACCTGCCTACCTTTACAAGGATACAAGAAATTACATAATATGTATGTATGTTAATCAAACATTTAATATCACTGTATGTTTGTTCATCAATACTCACTCAGTATCAACGTTGGCCGTGGCCTCGTCGAGGATGAGAACCTTGCACCCCGCGAGTGCGGCGCGCGCCAGACACACGAGTTGGCGCTGTCCCACGGACAGGTTGCCGCCGCCGTCGCCCACCTTCGTGTTGAGGCCCGCCGCCAGGTTCGATACCATGTCGCGTAATTCTACCTGTGGACAAGTTTTGATTAAGTATACAGTACTGACTCTCCCCGAAGAGGTAGGGGTGCTAGATATAGGAGGTAAGTTTATTACTGTTTGTAGATGTCGTGATTTATATGTACTTTTGCCCGCAGCTTCGCTTACTCGAAAACAGTCCTTTTTTCTAAATGAAAGGCACCCTTTGTCATTTTTAGTAGTAGTGTAACAATTTTCAAAATTTTGTAATAAAGTGTCAAATAAACAACGCGATAAAATTTGCGTATATAGCAGTTTGATTTCAATGAATAATATTCGCGTAAACAGAAGACAATATTAAATAAATATATATATAACGAGATGGTGGTAAAACCCAGGATTCAACCTCTTCCGTCTTCATATGACCTTTTTGTTTTTGTTTTTCTTTTCCATCAGCTTTTTGTAATGTCCCACCGTTGGGCAAAAGCCTCTCTCTTGGACTTCCAAATCACTCTGTTGGTGAATATCCTTATAGGATCTTATGACCTTGTGACCTCTATATCTCAGGGGTCTTTTGACCCACAGGGCCCATATGAATTCAAACTCGACCGAAGTATGACCCCAAGATGTCTGCACACCAAGTTACAAGTCAATATTTTTCCATTTAAAATATGTGACCCCTGTATCTCGGGGGTCTTTTGAAGCCCAGGGCCCAAATTCAAACTCGACCGAGGTATGACCCCAAGGTGTCTGCACACCAAGTTACAAGTCAATCGGTCCAGTGGTTCCGGAGCTATGCCTGTCACTAACAAACTGTCACACACAGACCCACAGTGTTTTCATTAACCTCTCCGAAGATGACTCAGAGGTTAATAAATAGCTGAAATAGAAGTAATCAGTAACTAGTAAAAGTGTTTAACGATAGTAGTTAAAGTTGCAAAATTATGTAATAATAGTGTTTTATAAAAAACTAGTAGTTTTCCCGCGGTTTCACCCGCGTAAGTCCCGTTCCCGTGTGAATATTGGGTTTCACCCCTTTCACCCCCTTGAGGGTGGAATTTCCAAAAATCCTCTCTTAGTGCTCCCCTACACTCTCCAAGGAACATACATGCCAAATTTCAGTATTTGAAATGCTTTTTTGATAAATATGTATTGTCAACCAATAACATAAATATTTGGGACGGACAAATTGTAATATAACTATTTATGTTTCGTTTAAGCTGTAAAATAGGATAGATTTCTACTGTTATAATCTAAAAATCACGTAACACGAGCTTACCTTTTTGCATATTTCGTGCAAATTTACGTAATTTTCTAGGCGAAAATATTAATTGTTTTAAGTTTTTTACACGGAGTAATTGTAAACACATTCATTGTTATGGTAAATGTATATTTTATATTTGTATTAAGCAAAAAGAGTTTTTATTCACTTAACTGTGACCGCCTGTTTTGGCACATTTCGCTCGGCGCAGTCTTAAGTAGTTTATTTATATCGTAATAGATGGCGGTGCACTACTATAAAGTAAAAATATATAGTTTTCTTAATAACTCAATTTTTATAAATTTACTTTAAACAATTTTTAATATTTATTCACAATAGTTTATTTAAAAAAAGAATTAATTTCAGGGTAAAACAAGAACCAAAGAATTACTAACGAATTTATAAATTTATAGTGGGTAGTTTAGTTTATAGATAATAATAATAATAATAATAATAACGTTAACTCGCTATTCTGTTCGTACACAAACATTTTTATGTCCCTATATTCGAGTGTCTTTTCGGTTTAGATTATAATTTCCTATAAATTTCACCTATTGGCTAAAATGAGTACACGTAAAATATTTATAAAACAACGCCATCTAGTTCATTCATATTCATTCTAATTCGAGTATTCACAGGATTTTGGACCTTAAGGTATCCATGCACTTTTACAGGTGACTGTACATATTTTAATTCAAGTGACCTGCAAATTGAACGCGCAAACGTTAGTTGCACGTTTCGAATTTCGAACAAGTGACGTGTACGCACATGATATCTATCTATCGCTGTATAAATTATCGAAAAATTTAATGTCTGTTAGGTGGGCGCACGACAAAATATTCATTTTTATTGAGGAGCACGTCTTCCACTCATGATGGCCTACTCAATTGTTGAACATCTCCACTTGTATGCAAGTGAAACCTGCATGCAATTTGCACACTCTCGAAAACATGTTTCCAATGCAAGCAACTTGCACGCAAATGTGACGTCATACTTGCATGCAAGAGTTGCCTAATGAAACCGCGCATTAGTGTTAATTTTAAACATCAACCCAATACTTTAAAATCCTTAAAAAATAATACTTATTAATCTTATGATGAATTTGAAGACATATTTATTAATCTATTGATATTAACGGTTTTTGGTTTATTCAACTGGTCTATTCGTTTTGCTAGTATTTATTTATACGAATACATATAATGATCTACCCATCTATTGATCTCTATACCTACTGTTTGATTTACTCATTGGTCTATTCGTCTTCTGGTATATTTATCTACTGGTCTACCCGTCTACTAGCCCATTCACTTCTGCAGGCTAATGAACTAGTAACACAGTTTTTACTCAGAAACTCCATTTTTATACTAATATACAGAGAGGACAGATTTGATATTTTGTTTGTTTGTAAGGAAACAAATTAAAATTACGCAATCGATTATAAAAATTCTTTCACCATTAGAAAGTTCCTGCATCTTCTATCACCGAGTAATATAGGGTACATTTTTTTTAAAGTACCGCTTCTAGCATAACCTAACCTACTATTACGCGAGCGAGGCCGCGGGCAAAAGCTAGCCGTAAATAAAACAGTAGGCAAATAGATCTGAAACAAAAAAACAAACTGACTATTAAAGTATAGACCACTTCTCGTCTTCTATAGTTACCTGATCCAAAGCTTTATAAATATCTGCATCGGAGTAGATGCCTTCAGGGTCCAGATTCTCCCTGAGAGCTGCTGCGAAGAGTGCGGGTCTTTGCGGCAGGGCACACAGACGAGATCTCCACGCGCGAAGACCAGCTGTCTCAGCCGATATACCGTCTACTCGGACGGACCCTGACACTTTCGCTAGCCTGGAAAATAATTATAATCAAGTGTTGTTATTGTAATAGAAGTTGCCGCTTTGTATGATAAAAATCGGTAACGTTGTGGTTTTCATAATATTTCTTTTTTTCATATATTATTAGTAGCTTGTATTTAGGGCACTATAGTTTGTCTTAAATTAACAAAAACATAACCATCATATAATTATGGTGAATTGAAACAACTAATCCGGACACTAAGCGAAATAACTTCAATCACTTGTTTAAAGCTTATTGATATTTATTATTAATAATACATAAGCAGCGATAGCTCAGTGGGGAAACCAACAGATTGCTATGCAGAGGGTCTCGGGTTCGAACCCAAGTAACGCACCTCCGACTTTCTTAAGTTATATGACTTTTCGAAATTATGTGCGTATTGATTGACAATTATCGCCTGCTCCGTGCCTCGGAGAGCACGTTAAGCCGTCGGTCCCGGCTGCCATGAACATCTACGGCAGTCGTTATTGAGAGAGTGTCGACACAAAAGATCCCACTGGGTCGAAGTGTCGCCGGGCTGCACTCACTGGCCCCCACATAAGATACATACATACATTAATAATACATGTTATTAATAGTATATATAGTCTATTCTCAAAATACAAATTAACTTTTAAAATTACAATTGCTATTTGTACAGAAACCATGTAAAAATATAGTACAAAAACGGCAATTTCGTAGTAAAAGACCTCATATTTCCAAAATAAAAATAAAGGCGCTATTATTAAATATATCGCACTCTTAATAAAACAGAGACTCAGTATTTTGGATTAAACAAATTTGAACTCTATTGCAATGATTTAACACAAACATAATATTAAATTTAGCATATACAATTAGAGTCCAAATTGCCTTACTTTTAAATTTCGAGTTAAGTCGCTGTTTTATTAAGAGTGCCATATATGCAACACTTGAAGCAGTGACAACAACGCAATCCGATCGATCCGAGATGTTAACAACATTGTCACTTCTTCTTCTTTGTCGTTCCTGCATTAATGAGGATCGTGACTATATACGATTGGTCTCCATTTGCTTCTGTAAACCGATCGATCGGCGATCTTAAACAACATTGTCACTAAAACGGTCATAGATGGAAAACCATTTCTAAAAACACCGTACGTCAGAGAGCATGTAAGACTGTCGGAACCATAAATAACTGTTCCGAGTCTCCCCCAGACTAGGAACGAGCATATTGCGTCTGTTGTTTTACTACATATTTGAAAGCAAAGACCCAGCGGCGTCTGTTCGCGAAAAGAACGGATTTTCATGCGGTTTTCACCAATAGACAGCGTGATTTATGAGGAAGGTTTAGATGTATAATTTGTTATGGTTTTGTACTACCTGTACGGGTCGCTAGTTAATGATAATAAAGAACATAGTGCAAGAAGGGTCAAGATGAACTATAATACCTGAACAAGGCACTAAGCAGTGAGCTCTTCCCAGCACCAGTTCGTCCAACGACAGCCACCTTCTCCGCAGACTTAACGGAGAAGTTAACTCCCTTGATGGCGTACGCCGGCTCGCCCACAGAGCCCGGGGGCTTCTCGTACTCCAGCGATACGTCCTCGAATACTATCTCGCCTGCAAAAAGGAAAAATCTTCAAAACACTACCATTCTCGACACTTCTTTGTTATATAGCGTCGACTTTAGATGAAGGAGACCTGGCCGGTCTAGTGTGAAATGTATACGGCTACATCACGAGGTTCGAGATATTACGGCTCCGGCTACGACTACCGGGAAGCGTCAACATATTGGATTATTCTGACACGAAATTGACAGGATCCTGAGTTACCGAAAATGGCAATTCCGTTTTCGGTAACTCAGCCATGCAAATCCCCGTGCCTGAAAAGGCACGTAATGCCGTTGATCCTGTGTCAGATATGATTCCGATCATAACCATTGGTCTAAGAAAATAGAGAGTGGATATGACGCCGTTGTGCAATATGACATCAACTAAGCAGTTAGTTTCCGTTAGGATTGGCTTCCATGACGAAGGTTCAGTCTGAAAGTCACTATTCAGGAGGTTGCTGTATCCTCCAGTGCCAAAAAAGGCTTTAGTTTTTTAAAATTTAATAACTGTGATATTTATTTGAGAGTTAGTACAATATTTAAATACATAATTACATACTTAAACTTTTGCACTACAATTACAATATCATTTAAACTCACACTAGGATTGCCTGCGTCGTGGAGTCCAGTCTCTTCCCTGGTGTAGTTAACTTTATTGTTATGTAGCAACTCGATACAACAAATGATGTGTTTGTTAATTCATTGAAATTAAACTGCTATATACGGATTTTATCGCGTTGTTTATTTGACACTTTATTACAAAATTTTGAAACGTCGGGGAAAGTGTAAAAATAAATTAAATCTAAATAGTTTTAATAATAATTTAATTGGCTTAAAAATTTGTAAATTTTAATAGTAGTAGTAGTGTAACAATTTTCAAAATTTTGTAATAAAGTGTCAAATAAACAACGCGATAAAATCCGTATATAGCAGTTTAATTTCAATGAATAATATTCGCGTAAATAGAAGACAATATTGTGTTTGTTAATTATTTGTTATTTTTGGTATAGTAATCTAAGCAGCGATAGCCTAGCGAGAGACTAGTGCACTGTCAGGCAAAGGTCTCGATCTCGAACCTTAGGTACCCAAGGCGCACCGCTGACTTTTCAAAGTTATGTGCGTATTAAATAGTTAATTCTCGTCCTCTTTAACGATAACGCTAAATTCAGATTCAAAATAAATTTATTTAAGTTAGGTTACAAGGTAACACTTATAAATGACAAAGTTACACAATTTATTTTTCTGTGAATTTACATTTACTGCCACGTTCAGCAAAGCAAGGGTGTAGGGCTCATGAGAAGAACGGGCAAGAAACTCATGGCCACAGTTTCTTTTTTAAAACCCTAAATCTGCATGTGCATTAGTTCTGTTTTCGAAGAGCACCAACGTGGTGGACTATAGCCCCAGGCCTTACACCGAAAAATTGTACACAGGTCTATTTCAAGGACCTGGTTCTCATAGAGCCGAAAAACCTTGTATCTGAAATGGACACTACCTACAGCCTAGGAGGCGAGGAGCAATCACCTACCACGACTTAAGTTGTGGGTTCGACTTCCACGCGGTACAAAAAGTTGTGAGTGTGTCTTTGTGTCCGTTGTTTGAATGTTTATAAAAACCCCTGCGACACAGAATATATACCTTGAGAGATATTTATTTTTTATCCTATATGTCAGGGGTAGGTTACTAGGTGAAGCTGAAGAATTCTGCTATATGCCTTACCTTTAGTGGGCCACTTCTCGAAGTCTAGGTTGGGATGTCGTTTGAGTGCTTCTTTGTCCGTCTCCAATGGCTGTTCAGCTGGCAAGTTCTGATATTCCAATATTCTTTCAACCTGATAACAATATTTTTATTATTTAATATGTAATTCTAACTAATATTATAAATGCGAATATGAGTTTGTTTGTTACACTTTCACGCCTTAAATACTCGAACGATCATCATGAAATTTCGCATACACGTCAGGGGTATATATAAAAACATGGTAGTACTGTAACCGCGCAAAGCCGTGGACAAAAGCTTGTGTAACATATTCATTTAATTTCCTTGATGTAGCTGAAGCAACAAACATACAGCAGTATTTATTTTTATTTACGTCTAGCTATTCCCCGCAGTTTCGGGCGCCACGGCAGGGAATCAGTAGCAGTAGGCTATCCAACACTAAAATATTTTTTTTATTCGGATCAGTAGTTCCTGAGATTACCGCGTTCAACCAAACAAACAAACTCTTCAGCTTTATAATATTACTATAGATTTAAAGTATTAATTACTCCCTTATTTTGCAATTAATTTTAATACAGTTTTCACAAACATGTTTCTTTTTAATGCTATTTTCTCTTCTTGTGTATAAAATAGTGTACAAAATCACACATTACATTTGTCGAGGAAAGCTATAGGCTATATGGCTATATAACATCACGCTACTGCCAATATGAGCGGAGCATCAATGAAAAATGTTGCAAAAACGGGGAAAATTCTCTTATGTGAAGCAGACGAAGATGCACGGGTCATATAGTTGTTGTATAGGTGTATACTCACGGAAGTCATCTGGTTCTCTACCTCGGCGGTCTGCCTCATGCCGTACTGGCACATCCCAACCAGCCCTATCACCTGGGTGATGGCCAACCCCACGTTACCACCTATACTATCTGTAACAACAATATGTATACATTATATTTAACAAAAGGTTTTAAAATGTACATACATGATAACAATAAAAAATATTTTTGGTATATATTTTAAAATTAAAAGAATGCTATCTTCAAAAAATTTAATATCTCGCAGCCAAATTTTTGTCGTGTTGTTGTGTGTTTTGAAGTCTCTTCTATTAGACCCTTAAATATAATGTATATATCTAAATATATACGGTATACAACATGTTTCTAATAATAAAATATATAGTTTTGAAATGAAGCTAATATCTCATCAGATAGACCAGACCTTTCAAACAAGAAGTTAATAATATACAAATATAATAAAACATATCTAAAATTGCATCATATTTTACGTGTTACCAACCAAAAAACAACATTATTTCAGCTGTTTAATATCAATGGTTTATAATCCTTAAGTATGGCCACACTTTATTGTTATGCATTATTTATATATTAACTAGCTATCCCAGCAAACGTTGTTCTACCATATAAATTTAAGAAAAATGACGTAAAATAGGAAAAAAATCTGGATGGAAGGGTGTCCCCCTTATCACCTAGCGGTATGAAATATACTTTACGACCTATTCTCATACCTACCAAATATAAATATCGAGTCGTTTCGGAGGAGTGCGTCCACAAACTCCGTGACCCGAGATCTATATATATAATATATATAAATAAAGATAATTTCCGCTGTATATTAAACATAAGATTAATGGATAAAAAGACTAGAAATATATAGTAGATACGAGTAGTCTCACGCCTATTTCCTCGGAAGGGTAAATAGTGGTGTTCTGCACTCATATCTATTTAAGATTTTAGGTCTCACGTTATCGTCTATCGGACCGGACACCATTTTAGACGTCGTGCGGTTACTTTGAAAAACCCTTTCTTTCGAACCTGGTATCGAATCCAAAACATCGTTTGAATTCATCACCGATACGGCACTGAGGCAGTATATATTAGACTTTTAAGAAAAATACCCTCCCTGCGTCGCGGGGGACTTTTACAAACATACAGAACAACCATTTGTGGATCACACAAAGTTTTGTCCTGTCTGGGATTCGAACCCACAACACTTGGCGCAGTGGTACGCCACGCAAGCACGCCATCCGTGATAAACTGTTTAATACAAGTACAAATACCTTCACTAGCAAACAAGAAGAAGCTGAATGTGACACATGCGAGGTATACACAGCAGATCATGTCCATCCAGAAGCCAAAGGCCCTGTTGGTGTTGAGGACCAGGGTCCAGCCGGAGGAGTGCAGGTCCTGCAGCTTGTCGAACTCGCGCGCCAGGCCCCGCTGCTGCGTGCGGGTGGACCTGATGGTGGTGAGGCCTGCTACTGTCGCTGATAGGTGGTTAAGGGATTGGCTGCGGGCTGAGGGGAGAATACGACACGTATATAGCCTCAGGATATATCCCAAAAGGATTAAAATATGTGTGATCCATTAATGGTGGTCCGAGACTCGATATTCTTTGTGTTCGTTGTTTGTATGTGTGAAATCTCCTGCGATAGATTAATTGTTCCTAGAGCGGGAGTAGTCCTTTTTACAAAAAACTTTCTTGTTCATTTTTGTGTGAATTTAATTGTTTAAAGTGCATTCTGAGGCATGCACTTTTATATATGGCCATTAATCAGAATGGTTGACAGCCATGACTGTTATATAAACTTTTATCTACTAGGAAAAATTTCTGTGTCACAGGTGACTTACAAACATTCAAACTTACTTAAAGAACACCCAGACTTGGAACAAACATTTATGGAGCACACAGATATTTGTTACGTGCAGAGATTGAACCCACAACACTCAGCTTGGTGGCAATGGCGAGATGAGCACTTAAGCCGCTACGCCACCCGTGCAGACAATTATTATTTTATGATATAGTAAATAATCCCTAGTTTAGAAATGACATCTAGGCTATATTTAGTGAATGGAAACGAGATGGGTGTAAAAACCTAGGATTCAACCTCTTCGTCATAAATGTAAAAGCATTCAAAATACATGTGACCTTGTGACCCCTATATCTCGAGGGTCTTTTGACCCACAGGGCCCATATCCAAACTTAACCCTTGGGGTCTGCACACCAAGTTACAAGTCAATCAGTCCAGTGGTTCCGGAGTTATGCTTGTCACTAACACCAATCTGTCACTAACACACAGACCCACATAGTTTTCATTAACCTCTGAAGAATTCTCAGAGGTTAATAAAAAATGGCACCACAGAATCTACACCAATATCTAAACCGTGTTACCATAGTTTCGTATTAGAACAAGTGAGAAACGGCAATGAAATGCCGAAAATCTTAGAGTTTGAAAAACAATATATGCAAAGGTCACGTGATACCGTCATAGTCATTCAGGGGGTGTATCGACTATGCTGAGTCGAATGGCGTTGACCGCGAGTCTCTAGCTCTTACGGTTCTTGTGTTGAAAGTTGTATAACAGACAGACAGACGGACAAAGCTGTTGTATAAGAGTTTTTTCGAACTCGTAAAAACGATTTTCAGTGTAATACAATAAACTTTCATTAAAATATCTTGTATAATAAACTTAAGTCATAACATGTAAGTAAAATAAAACCATTAGATTTTACAAAGACTTGCCTTCTTTAAGCTTTATTTTTAAATAAAGGGTTTCTAGTCATAAGGATACGCCAGTCCCATCATACCCTATCATACACAACACAAGATTATCTTAGTATTTACCAGGTAAGAGCTGGTCTAGTAACACCAGCATAATTTACCTGGTCTTACAAGGTCTAGGTACCAGGTAATCACCCAGATGTTGCAAGCGCTTAAAATATGTCTGGTATGCAGTTTTTTCTAGCATGCCCATATCCTTACCGATAGCTTCAATTCTCTTCAGCTCCCTGCTGGTGTCGAGGAACAGGTCCCGCAGTAGGAACAACAGAACGGCGACTACTCCAGTCGGCAGTAACAGCCACCAGTTCACCAGGCATACCACCACCAGGATCGCGATTACTTCTAGAAAGAACTGTGCAAGACAATAATTGTTATTTCTACCTTTAAGTAAAAAAAGACGAATGCGGTACTAAAATCATTTCTGTACCATGGGGGAATTTATAAACATTAATAATAAATGCCATAGGTAGCAGCGATAGCTCAGTGGGGAGACCAACAGACTGCAATGCAGAGGGTCTCGGGTTCGAACCCACGTCGCGCACCTCTGACTTTCGGAAGTTATATGACTTTTCGAAATTATGTGCGTATTGATTTACAATTATCGCCTGCTCCGTGCTTCGGAGAGCACGTTAACCCGTTGGTCCCGGCAGCCATGAACATCTATGGCAGTCGTTATTGGGAAAGTCAGTACCCTCTAATATCCTGACACTGGTCTAGCCTTAGGGTATCGTTAGCCTTCGGGTTGCGGAGGTCAGGTGGCAGCCGCTCCGTGTAAAAACTGATATCCAGTCAAATCCGGTTAGACTTTTCTACACCTGCCGTGGCTAGTGTCTCATCTCTCTCTAAACTAAAACTCGAAGGGCCTCTGCATGTTGGACCCATGACCCGTATAAGTCTCCGAAAGGGCCGGGTTTTTCCTTACATACTAGAAAAATACCCGTGAAAGGAAAACAATTAATAACAATTCTCGGCACAACTATTTACGGCGCTTACAATATTAGTACCGTGTAAGGATCGACCACATAACACTCGATGCAGTGTAGATTTAACTCAAATGAATGCATTTCCCATTTATTTATATGTAATCACACACATATAACCACATAGAAGTCTAGAGTTCGATTTTATAACACTTACCTTTTAATTTCTAATCACGGACGTATTAAATACTGATTTATTACTTAAGGAAAAGTTTTACATGTACTTTTCCATATACATAGGCGCATGGCTATGTCCTCGAAGGATTAAGCAGAGGAGAATTACAGTTACATTTCGCCAACTATGATTTTAGAACCCTCGGAATAAGAAGCTATCTATAGCCGTCTACCGAGCATAATTCCAGACTCCGTGGGATATATATATTATCGAATATTGTCAGAAAAACCCGCTAACACTTTTTTCGACTCGGGAATAGAATCTGAGACCTCGTGAAAAGCAGTAGCATTCAATACCACGGCGCCAACGACTACTTTTTTCTAAAATAATAACTAATATTATACATTATTATTGTTTAAACAAGAACTTACCCCAAGACAATCGACTAGCGCAACGGGTAGCAACGTATCCACTTGCCCCATGTCCTTGGAGAATCTGTTTAGGATACGACCGGATGGGTTGTGGTGGAAGAACCACATTGGAGCACTGGTCACACCTCTGAAGACAAAATGACGATATTTAAATCACGATTTGCATCCTAGCTAATATTATATATAATATTAGCTAGGATGCAAAGGTTCGATTCTCGCACAAGTCAAACATTTGTCTGCATGAACATGGATGTTTGTCTTGGTCTGGGTGTTCCTATGTACAATATGTATTTACAAAAAAAGTATATATGTATGTTTATACATTGTCTAGTACCCATAGTACAAGCTCTGCTTAGTTTGGGCTAGATGGTGTTGTGTGTATGTGGTAGAATATTATATTATTATTATATTAATATAATACTAAATAATATTAATAATGTGAATTTGAGTTTGTTTGTTTATTACTTCACGCCTTAACTTTTCGACCGATCATCATGAAATTTCGAATACACGGTGTCAGGGGAACAGAAAAGAACATAGCGTACCTTTCACCCACAAAAAGTGCTGTTCCCGAAATACATAAAATTAGCTTAATCTAAATTTAATTTCTTTACTGCTTTTATTTACAAACTATTGTGTATGGTACCTGAACATATGATCGTGTAGCGCGACAGAGGCGTTGATACACGTGTTATAGAAGACGACTAGCTTGTTCCACGTGAAGACTATGCAGACGGCGATCAGAGCTCCGTACATGTAGAGACACTGCTCCCGCGTTAAGTGGAACCGGTTACCAGCCAGCTCTTGGAACACTACATCTGGAAACAAAATCAAGGTTAATCAAGTTGCCCGTAACATATGTATATATGTCCTCTCTATTGAATGCTGTGCATGAGTTAGCTTGTTCGAATCCCAGGTCGAATCAGCAAAAATTGATTGTGTTCCTCTGCCAAGAAATTCTCCAGCCTGGAGTGAGAAACTTAGTGTCTGAGAAAGTTACCTAAAGTTGTTGGTCTGCTCTCTCTGCGGGCGTGTCGGATTGCCGTGCGATCGGATTACAGGAGTGAGGGAATAGAGAGTGTACTTGTGTGCATACACTTGTGCACTTTAATCATCCCTGGCAGATGGCAAGTCTCCGTTTATATTGGCCGCTATGACCGACGTATGGTTTGGAAGACATTATTATTATTCTTAATTACTCTCCGGGCTTTTTCTAGAATGTCTCGGGCCTCTTATTTTTGATATAAGAAAATTCCTGCATTCGGAATAATTCCTGTGTCGCGGAGAATTTTACAAACATTCAAACAACGGACACAAAAATCACCCAGATAAACTACTATGCTATCCGTGCAGATTCTTTTTATACATTGAGGGTGTAAAAAGAAAAGAGTACGTTTATGAGTAAATTATTAACTGTATCTACCTTGGGGTGTTCCACCAGCTGCAGTGATGTTCTTTTGGACGGATACCGCAGCACTGTTCGCTTCTTCTAAATTCACCCTAGAATTACAATGATCATATTAAAACGTAGTTATATAATAACACAATGATGCAAGTTCCCAGAACCCAATGATTGAGAAGACCATAGGTGGTGATGTACTAAGAGGTCTCGGGTTTATTTTTTGGATCTAGAAAAGTGTTATTATTATATTGTTGAATTATGCCCACATCTTCGAGAGCATAGTGGATAACCCTCAAACACTCGGGTATCCTCACAATGTTTGAATTCACTGTTAAAGAGTGATCATTAACTATTCAATACGCACATAGCTATAAAAAGTTAGGGGTACCTGCTTTGGCATCGAACTCGTCACCAGTGGCATTCAACGGTCTGGGAGACCATTGAAATACAATATATATAGACTATCGCTGGCGAAATGAGGATGTAATAGGCACATGTCTAAGCCTTATATACATATTAACAGAAGTTATACCCGTCATCAACCATCCTGGTAACCTAAACAATTGTGTTAAGTATGAAGTCACTACCATAATGGGATCGAAGTCACTACCTCTTAACACAAGTCTGAAACTTAACCAAGCTACCGCCGGCCGCATTCTAAAACTTCTCAAAACTTCTACTTACCATTCCTTTAGCCACACATCAGTGGACGAGTAGAAGAGCTGTGCTAAGAGGAACAGCAGTATCAACAGCGCCATGGACAGTGTGCTGCCTCCACTGCGGATGTACGCCACGTACACGCTGTTGTCTACTGATCCCTTCTTCTGACTTTCACCTACAACAAAATTTACTTAGTTACTACTAGTTATTAGAAAGAAAGAAAGAAAGAAAATAATTTTATTTGTTCCACGCTCATAATATAAGGTAACAGAAAACACAACCAAAAGTACATATAGAACAAATAAGGTCCTGCGTCAGCAATGTTGCAGTATATCCACAACGCTGGTATTCTCGTAGACCCTGAATGATTTTGGTGCATGTAGGCAGTAACATACATACAACTCAATTAAAAACAAAATATAAAAAACAAAAAAAAAATAGTAACTTAAATAAATTAGGCAGAAGGTGGATGGCAGAAAGTAATTTAATACTAAATAATAATATTGGTATCTATATAATATAATACTTATATGTATACATACATATAGAATTAAAAGTACCTTGAAAATAATAAAAAACAGATAATATAAGATAAATAATACATAATAAAGACATTGTATCAATAAAAACGTTATATTACAACGCAGCATATAATGTTGTGTTACATTTCCGAACGACCCCCGGCTCTTGTCAACAAAACATGACACTGATTGTCATCGATGTAAGATGAGATGATGTATTAAGAATTCAAAGACCAAGACACGATGCTTTACCGACTTAAATTTTTTTTATTTCTCCTATTGCGATTTCATGGATATTTCTATCGCCGATAGACTATTCTTCGATGTCAATGAGGACTATCGCGCTCAAACTCACCGCTAGAGGTGTTAGTGAATAGTATGGTCTAGACGTGATACTCTCACTTCAACAGTAACCATAGAAACTGACTTTTTTTTCTGATTACCGCCAAATACGGCTTTTGACAGCAACTGTGACAGGATTGACAGAACCTTAACCGTTATTGGCGCTGCCTGGTGAGCACAAAAACGATAGCCCTCATTTCATCGACGATTGGTTAAATTACAAAATAATTGTGTTCCGATGGAAACACTTTGTTAGTAATAGGGTAACTGCTTTTATAATAATTTAATAATGTACAAAATCGAATAAAGGTAACTGCCTTGTTTGATTTTGTACACAAATAAGGGTAATTAATAATATTTTACATTAGAGATAAAGTGAGACTAAGTAAATATATGTATAATAATAAAAAATGTGTATCAACTAACCTATCTATTTCACGAAAAAAGCCTAACATTTATAGAATAATTCGGTCAATACATTTATCGCCATGAAACGAACCCTAAGCTTTTTCTTTTCAGCCATACGCGTACGTTTATTAATAGTTATGCATACATTATCTTACAAGAACGAGAGTAAGCGTTTTCCTCTTACCTTCATATTTAGGGCCTGTGTTTTCCAAGTCGAGATTAAAAGATAACTGCGACGCCTCTGACATGGACCTCTGGGACCTCAGCTTATTGTAACTGTGCTCCTGTGCAAAATAACATTAATTTAAGATCGTGAGTAAGAATGAAATTATTTGGGTGAAATTTTTTTAACTACTTTAAATATACACAAATGTACACATTAAAAATAAACTACCATATCCGTTTGATCCCAATAAAACAAACTCACCACGTTAAACAAAACTTAACCAATAGTAACTATTTGTCTACGATACCTCATCAATGTGATAAGTTTCAAAGCACTCTTAAATTTCACATATAATAAATATTAACGGATTAATTCTTGACGTTTACCTAATATTGCGACATCGGTTTCAAATATTTATCATAGTTACATAAGGCTTGCGATAAAGAGATCGCGGGCTCGAATACCACCAATTTAACTACCGATATGACCCACTGCTCACACAAGCATCCTAGCTTAGCTCAAGATGTTAAAAAAAATTCTAGTACTGTAACCTAATCTTTTTAAGAAGGGAAAAAAATACCTAGCCTTTTATAACGATTTTCAATCGATTGGCCATTCAAATACCCAGCAGTGGTGTGGATTTCCCTAATCACTCAAAGTATCTATATTTTATCAACCACTGTATAGTAATTTTGAACATGTTAGTAAAAACTACTTTCACGTCACCTATATAACATAATATCGCTAACTATTTTAAGGTTTTTAAAATATTGTCAACGATTCTACTATGCGATTTGGAAGATTAAAATTAGAGATGCCACGACATCTACTTATTTATCTACACATAAGTCATACTTATTATGTGTTTAATTTTGAAATTACACAGAAAGTTTTCTTCTGATTGCGTTTTCTTGCGTATATTTTATAAGAAAAAATAATTGCATAATTTATATTAATTTCATTAAAAAAAATCTGCTTGATTATTTTAATATCGAACAAGGGCGACTGCACTTACACACACTCTAGGTGCAAGTGTATTCCTAGAACATCTTAATTCCATTAATAATAACATCCAATTTACTATGGAATTAGAGGCAAATAATTCATTAGCTTTCTTAGATGTACTTGTCATCAGGAATCCTGATCATACTTTGAGCCACACTGTATATTAAAAAAAAAAGACCCATACAAATAGGTACTTAAACGGTGAATCTCACCACCATCCTAAACAGTTAGCTACCGTGGGAATGTCTTTGTTTCAGAGAGCTCATGGGATCTGTGACAAGAAACACCTGGACGCCGAGCTTCAACATGTCAAGCAAGTACTGCAAGACAACAAGCTCCAACAGCCGCGCCGCTGTCACAGATCCCGAGAAAAGCCAGCCACAGTCGAGCGCCAGCCTGCTATACTGCCTTATGTAAGGGGTGTCACTGACAAGGTTGGCTACATCTTGAAGCGAGCTTCAATCAACAAATACTTCAAGCCGCCAACGAAGATAAGTCAATTTTTACCATCCGTCAAGTGCCAACTACCTTTACAAAATGCAGGGGTCTATAAAATAGATTGTGACTGCGGACTCTCATACATTGGTCAAACCAAGAGAAACATAGGCACCCGCATAAAAGAACACATAGCTGATGTAAAACACCAACGCTCGTTGAAGTCTGCTGTGTGTGAACATGTGCAACAGGGGACCAACCACTACCTGAGATTTGATAAACCACAGATTCTCGCCAAAGAACACCGATTCCTACCAAGGATGCTTCGCGAGGCTATTGAAATCAAAAAAACATCCTAATTTTAATAGAGAAGATGGTTGGAATGTACCACCAGCTTGGGATCCAGTAATAAAAATAGTCAAACCCAAGAAGAAGCAAACCACAGCTAGACTTCATGATACTTTGAGCTCATTCTGCGTAAATAGAAACACCAATGATTAAATTATGTTCGGGTACTTTGAAATAACTACACTGGAACATTGAGACAACTGCCATCTTAGTCTCCCCGTGACCATGGCTGCTGAAAAGCAACCGAAACGTCGGGGAAAGTGTAAAAATAAATTAAATCTAAATAGTTTAATAATAATTTAATTAGCTTAAAAATTAGTAAAGTTTAACAGTAGTAGTAGTGTAACAATTTTCAAAATTTTGTAATAAAGTGTCAAATAACAACGCGATAAAATCCGTATATAGCAGTTTAATAGCAATATTTTTTATGATAATGCATTGAAATAAACTAATAAATGTATTCAAGTGCACAAAGTCGTAGCATCACTACTTCAAATCAAATTACAAACGCTGGTACTACTAAATGTTTACAGTAATTTACTTAACACTAATACCAACAACGGTTCCAATACAATAATCATACAACTAACACTTCTCTTGGCGTCCATCTTGCCAGGTTTTACGGAGACGTTATACACCTTGTGAATGAATAAAACAATATGTGTAAGTTATTAGTATAGAGAGGGAGATGACAAGTGTCAAAATCGATATCGACTTAAACCCGGATCCTATTTCAATAAGTCGTTTTATCAACAGACAGTTAATTTTGACGCATATACTATGACAAATATGCAAAATTTAAGTATCCGTTGATATTTCTTTTCTTTTCGTGTGGTTAGTGGCCAATCTGTTGTCAAGAGTTGTTCAAACCGCCCGTAGGCCTCTGACATGGCTTAACGACTGCTGTCAATTTGACAACAACCGGGACCGACTTTTTACGTGCCCTCCGAAGCACGAAGACGCTCAGATGAAATACCACTAAGCGGTCACTCATCTATAGACTGACCGCACCCAACGTTGCTTAACCTCGCTAATCGTTTTCCGATCAGTGAGTGCAACTGGCCATGAGCGCCTCGATCCGTTTTATCCGTTGATAAAACGACACGTTATTTAATATAGGAACCGGGTCATAGTCGGTAAGACAACATGTCCGACCGAGATATGATAGAGGTCTGAAAATCAGCTAATACTTCCGCCAAGAAGTTAGGTTTTCGGCTATAACGTCGGGATTCTTGATAATGGTCGGCACTAATTAATTTGAATTTAGCTAGCTCCGAAATAGTGACACCGCCAAGTTTGGCAAGTTGGCGGTATTTCTTTCTTTATAATAGATCACACTCTTTCATTTAAACAACATGTAGCCGCTTTATCAAGCAGACTTCGTAAATTAATATTCGTTTTTAAAAAACTGCGTTATATCGCAGACAATAATCTTATTATACAGATCTATAAGGCACTATGCCAATCCATTATTCAATACTGTATTACCTCATGGGGAGGCATCGCAAAATCGGTTATTCTTCCAATTGAAAGAGCACAAAGAGCACTCCTAAAAGTAGCTACACATCGACCTTTTCGCTACCCCACATGCCTTTTGTATCAAAATTCTAAAGTACTAACAGTCCGGCAGCTTTTTATAATGCACACTGTACTCAAACAACATACTACTCTTGATTATAACCCGGAACTTACTAACACTAAACGACGGAAAGATATCGTTTGTACTACTCAGTCTCAATCTAAGTATATTTTTACCAATAGGTTTTTCTCATTTTTAGGTTCTTTTCTTTATAATAATATAAACAAAATAACTGCGATTTATGACAAAAATTATGCTAACACTAAGCAATTAGTTCAACAATATTTACAAACCTTGAACTACGATCAAACAGAAAATTTGATGACTGTTGTTCAATAAGTGTTACCTACGCAATAAAATAACTCTTTAAGTCGTCATAGTTTTCACTTAGTTTATAATATAATTCGTAAGTTTTTATATACAAAGAATAATGTTTTATAAGTATTGTTTTAGAATTTATATCTTTATTAGATAGTATGTGCCCTTAATGCCTGTGGCACAGGTTTACCCTAGTACAGGCACCCCTTATATATTACCTTTACAATGTAACCTAAGCTCTGTATCAATTTGTACCAATTTAAGTTGAATAAATGATTATTATTATTATTATTATTATTATTATTTCACCACCGTCTGACGCAATTATTGCTTAAACGTTTGCAGTATAATATATCATTGATTAGTAAAACAGATATTTTAATTAACGCAATTTATTTTATTATTGTTGCAATATCTTCTTTCTCTTTCTTATTAAATGTTTAATAAATACATTACGTAATATACATGTAATGAAACTGTACTTACCACACTCTCTTGGTTTTCGTATGCGATAGTCTTCTGCTTCTGTTTCTCTTCTTCCACCTTCTCCCCCATCTCTATTAACTTCTCGAATTCTGCTACTCCATTTTTTAGTTCGTGGTATGTGCCTTGAGCAACAATCTAAAAAAATAAAAGTTATATAAATAAATGCATTACAGAAATATGCAGATTTGTCGGTTTCGCTGAGACTAAGAGATGCTGACAAAAACAAGCTCAATCTGATCTATTTTATGTTCCTTTTCTCTCCGCTTTTAACACTCTCTCCCTGTAACCTTCCCATTCTGTTCCATATATACTCCTGGTACACCTCTCTGCCACCTTTTTCTCAAATCCACTAACTTCCATTTCCCTTACTCTCTTCTTCTTTACAACCATTTTACTACCTCTAGTGGCATACGAGCCAGCGGTCCATCTAGTATTAAGCGGTTACCATCTGCCATTGAGTATCGCATTGTTGCGGGGACCACACAGCTAAGATACTGTCCATAGTTCCAGTAGTAGTCTCATCATGAACCTTTTGCCTCCTATCTCTCATTCCTATTATCTCTCAATACTCAATATCTTTATTGCACTCCATATGTTATATAAAGGTGTTACAATATCACAGAAGGTACAATCACTATTTCCATTACTATCACTATCTGCATCTGTATCACTATCTCTTTCACCTTTCGACTTTGCTGCCTTCGCAGACAGAATGGCAAGTAAGGTAAGAGAGAGAGAGAGAGTCGGTCCCGGCTGCCATGAACATCTATGGCAGTCGTTATTGGGAGAGTGTCGACACAAAAGATCCCACTGGGTCGAAGTGTCGCCGGTCTGCACTGACTGGCCCCCACATAAGCTACATACATACAAGGAAAGAGAGAGCTCTTATCTCATTGCCATTCTCTAGCCCACTTTTCTCTCAGCCACATACAGTACGTACCTTGCCCGCGCGCATGACGCAGACGTTGTGCGCGTGCTTGGCGTACTGCACGTGGTGCGTGACGAGCACGGCCGCCTTGTCGCGCAGGAAGTTGCGGATGCACTCCTCGTAGATCGCCTGCGCCACCTACCGTAACACGGATTTGTTGTTAGTACTTATCAAAACTGCCGTAATAATCATTGTGGCGACAGCGCATTGACGAAGAAGTTCTGACTACATCCAACAGATGGCGTTGCACTCAATAAACGCTTTAAATTACATTTACCATACAATGCTGAATCGCACAAGTAACATTTACAAAGCGACTAAGTATATATTATACAAGTTTCCGATATCAACAGTCGGGCCGTGGCCCGCCAGGCACGATCATCCAGACTGGTCCGAGGATCCTCAGCCAATCCACATCAGGCCACCACATCATTGTTACATGTTAACTAACATAATAACGTCATAGGTATTTTGTTAGATGGTCGTGTGTTATTCGTACTTAGACACACAATTGGACCGAAAAGACCAAGAGGATGGGGTTTTCGTTTACTCAAGGAGAAAAAATAAATGCTTCTTTGGCAAATTGCAGTGCGTAACTGTGTAGGTGACATACAGCGTGTAACAGAAAGGTGTTCTAATATTTTAGGGCCGTAATGTATGTCTGAGTGATAGCTCAGTGGGGAGACCAACAGACTGCAATGCAGAGGGTCTCGGATTCGAACCCACGTCGCGCACCTCTGACTATCGGAAACTATATGACTTTTTGAAATTATGTGCGTATTCATTGACAACTATCGCCTGCTCCGTGCCTCGGAGAGCACGTTAAGCCGTCGGTCCCGGCTGCCATGAACATCTATGGCAGTCGTTATTGGGAAAGTCAGTACCCTCTAATATCCTGACACTGGTCTAGCCTTAGGGTATCGTTAGCCTTTGGGTTGCGGAGGTCAGGTGGCAGCCGCTCCGTGTAAGAACTAATATCCAGTCAAATCCGGTTAGACTAGAAAAGCCGACTCCAAGTGACTTGGGAATAATAAAGGACGTGGGGGACGAAGATAAAAGTATAGGACGCGTGTGGGAACACGCACGCCGCCTCTCGGACCTGGAGCTAATCGAGTGGTGGGCAGACCACGTATTTGAGTATATACTAAAACCTTATGAATACTACGAATATATCTACTACTAAAATCCGTTCAGTTTTAATGTATTACTAATTAAAATAAATCTGTTTTGTTCAACGATTTTACGATCTTACCTTAGCATCGACGGCTGCCAAAGGATCGTCCAGTAGGTATACATCAGCGTTTTGGTACACGCAGCGCGCCAGAGATATACGCGCGCGTTGACCGCCTGATAGCGACGCACCTTAAAAGAAAAATTACATTTTAGTTAACACTTCTATCTTAGAAAGAAAGGAGTTTGTATATTTGGGTACTTTGTTTACAAGGGATGGTAAACATGAGGCAGATATTGAAAGGAGAACGATTGCTGGCAACAAAGCGAATGGAGCTCTACGCGCTTTTATGAACAGTCGAAATGTTTCCGAAAAGGCACGTTTGGCTGTTCATAGAGGACTATTAGTGCTCACACTTATGTATGGAAGTGAAAGTTGGGTATTGCAAAAGAAGCATGAGAGCAGAATAAATACTGTAGAAATGAGAGCGCTGAGAAATATATGTGGTGTGACTCTGAAAGATAGAATAAGGAATAGTGTGATTAGAGAGAGATGCGGCATGAAAGTGGATATAGTGGCAAGAATAGGAAAGGGTATGTTAAGCTGGTTTAGGCATGTAGAAAGAATGGACGAGGAAAGACTGACTAATAAAGTTTATAAGGCTAGTGTGAATGGAACAGTCGCAAGAGGAAGACCTAGGCGAACGTTTCTCGATCAGATCGGAGGCGTTCTGGACAAAGGCCAGGTTAAGAGCACCTTGAACCGACGGGCGTGTATGAGGAATGTGATGAAAGTGAATGAAGCCAGAGAAGTGTGTCAGGATCGTAGCAAATGGAAATCCATAGTCTCTGCCTACCCCTCCGGGAAACAGGCGTGAATCTATGTATGTACTTCTATCTTAGTGGAACTCCGTTACCCAAGCCCTAGATTTAGTTATATTGACTTATTTATCAAGTTTACTACCGCATCAGTGGCGCAGCGGTATGTATCGATTTCTTAGTCAGGAAAAATATTTTTAGATCTTTTGTCATGGAATTCTTAGTAGCATCACGTAGTCTACAACTATGTACAGTAGATAGTTGTCGAATAGGTAGGTACTGCACGGATCGCATAGTGGTTTACACCTCGCCACTGCCGCCGCGCCGAGTAATGTGGGTTCGAATCCCACACGGGACAAAAATTTGTGTGATCCACAAATTATTGTTGCGAGTCTGGATATTCTTTGTGTCCGCTGTTTGAATGTATTTTAAGTCCCTTGCGATACAGGTATCATGCAAAGAACGGGTTTTGTATTTGAAAACAAAGTATAGGTCGCTCTCTCATATGAGATTTAAAAAGGCATGCATGCCAACATAAATCCATCGCTGCTGCATTGCAGGCGTCTACAGCCATGGCTACCTTTACGAAAGTATAACTGTGAGACTATGTGTATATATTACCTCTTTCACCGACGACAGTCTTGTCTCCATGTGGCAATATCTCTAAGTCAGTCTTGAGCTGGCAACACTTGATCACTTGCTTGTACCTGCGAAGATCCATGTCTTGGCCGAACAGGATATTTTGACGGACCTGTGAAACAAATGTAATTTAATAGATTATGCTCGCGGTTTCATACGCGTAAATACAAGAAGACCGCGGAGAGGGTCAGGAGGAACAACCTCCTCGCTGACCCTCTTCGGCGCAGACGTACGGGAGCGAGAAGGAGGCGATTTGCCCGCCTTTTTGCTCCTGTATAGTGGGGTCACTGATACAGAGTCGGGAGACTCTCTACCGGCTTGCACGGCCCCACACGTCTGGGGGATGGCCTTGGTGAGCAAGGCCTTCCCTCCACAGGTGCTGAGGCCCGATCACCATCAGCCGGGCCAACCGTCGGGGCGGGATGGTGATTGCTAACGCGACCCCATCCCGCCCCACTCCGTCGGCGGAGGGACTGCTCACCCCAGGTTTTTAGTGTGTATACCGACCCCCTCCAGGGCCGGAGAGTGGAGAGTCTTACATAACCCCCCCACCCGGGGGGAGAGGGTATCAATAAAGGATTTTCTTGGGACAAAAACAAAATAAAAAGGACTTGTTTCTGGATGAAAGGTACCCTATTCTGTACCCCTGACAACGTGTATGGGAAATTTCATGATGATCGGTCAAGTAATTAAGGCGTCAAAGCGTAACAAAAAAAGTCACTTTTGCATTTACAATAGTAGTTACGATTTTATACATAACGAAGATATAAAACGCGCCAACTCGTAGTAAGCGGTTAACATATCTTACGAACATCATATTAATAATAATGTCCTCCAGACCGAATTTCGGCCACGGCGGCCAGTCTTAACAGAGACTGGCCATCTGCGCAGGAGATATTATAGTGCACAAGTGTGTGCGCAAACACAAGTGCACTCTCTGTTCCCTAACTCTCATGATCCGATGGGACGGCACTCCGACACGACCGGAGAGAGATCAGGCGCAGGACCAACGGCTTTACGTGCTTTCCGAGGCACGGGGGTGTCTAACACCGCCAACTTCCTAACTCCGGGCTGCTATTGAGATTTCTTTACAGAAAAACCCAATAGCTTTTTGTTGGCCCGACCCGGGATTCGAACCCGAGACCTCATGCACAGCAGTCGCATTCACTACCGCTGCACCACGGAGGCAGTATATTAATGAAAGCATAAACACCTTGTTTCCAAAAGGCAAATAAATGAAAATCAAGGTTCAATCGAGACTTTTTAGAGTTCGAAAATACTCTTATACAACAGCTTTGTCCGTTTGTCTGTTATAGAACTTTCAATGCAAGAACCGTAAAATCTAGAGAATCGCGGTCAATGCCATTCGACTCAGCATAATCGATATACCCCTGAAATGACTGTGACCTTTGCATATAACTTAAACCATTTTTTCGAACGCTAAGATTTACGGCAATCCATTGCCGTTTCTCACTTGTCTTAAGACAGCTCCCGCACTAGGTTTATACCTGTGTCGCGGGGGACTTTACAGACATCCAAACAACGGACATAGGTAATGGTTAGTCGATCAAATTTTACGCCCGTGTGGGCTTTAAACTCCCAACACATGGCGTAGTGACAGAGGCGGGCGACATTTAAACTATTACGACGCTATCATTAGATGACGTAATGGTGCTAATTCTTTCTACACGTGGCATTATTAACAAATATACATGTGGGATGGATTGAATTACTGAACGTGAAGAATGTAAGCTGATTTTTGAACGTAACTGAGTGAAAGGGACGGAGAGAGGAAGGAGAGAGAGGGAATTTTTACTGTGAGGCGTGTGAAGGCAGGACGCGTGGGTTCTTGTACAAAAAAAGTGTGCATGTAATTTTGTTGTAATTACTGGTGAAAATAATAAAGAGAAATATTCTCGAGTTGCAGTGTGCGTTTTGATTAAGATCACACCCTCACATACATATATCACTTACGGAAGCATCAAACAACCAAGGCTCTTGAGCAGCATACGCGATGGCCGCACTCGTGTGAAGATGCCCACTAGTGGGCGTCAGTTCTTTAAGCATCGCTTGTAGTAGCGTCGATTTACCCGAGCCCACTGTGCCCACAACAGTCGTCAGAGTTTCTGGTTTTATCTGTGGGCAAAAACAATATTTAAGCGGTAGTTTAGGAGATTCAGCATCGGATTTGAGTACGAGAGGTCGTGAATTAGATTCTTATTTATTATCATTTACACTACACATATCTTTCTAAACTAAAAAAAAAAGTCAAATCTAAAAAAAAAGCAGCGATAGTTCAGTGGGGAGACCAATAGACTGCAATGCAGAGGGTCTCGGGTTCGAACCCACGTCGCGCACCTCCGACTTTCGGAAGTTATTTGACTTTTCAAAACTATGTGCGTATGATTGACAATTATCGCCTGCTCCATGCCTCGGAGAGCACGTTAAGCCGTCGGTCCCGGCTGCCATGAACATCTATGGCAGTCGTTATTGGGAAATTCAGTACCCTCTAATATCCTGACACTGGTCTAGTCTTAGCGTATCGTTAGCCTTCGGGTTGCGGAGGTCAGGTGGCAGCCGCTCCGTGTAAAAACTGATATCCAGTCAATTCCGGTTAGACTAGAAAAGCCGACCCCAAGTGACTTGGAAATAATAAAGGCTAAGGGAGAAGAAGGAGATTAAATATAATTTTAGACATATTTATTTATTTATTTATTTATTTATTTATTCATAAAGAAACAATATAAGCTTACAGCAATACACCAACACGCTTACATGTTATGCTAATTTAAAACTAGGCAAAAATGTATTTATTATACTAATTAAATAATAAATACAATACTAATAATATATATGTATATAGTCTAAGTTATAAACAAGGTAATGATATTGTTACCAAACACCTGCAAACACTGACCTACTCGGATACGGAGAATTTGCTTAAAGTTGTAAAATAGCCTTAGGTCATCAGTAATTTGTAATAATATGCAAGTCATTTTTGTTGTATCAATATACATATTTTATTTTAAGTTTATACACATTGACCTAAACCCTAATACCTATTACTTGGCAAACATTTTTTGTAAGTATATATATAGCCCGAGATACAGGTCTAAACCTAGTTCAGGCAACCACTTTATAAAACCTAGCGCTTGAAATTAAATTAGAATGCACAATGTCGACCGAATAAAGTATAAGTAAAGCATATACCAGATTAAGGATAATTATAATTTATTGTAGTATAATATTATTTTAGACTAATAACAAAAATGTATACCCATGTATTATTATTGAATAAATTATTATTATTATTATTAAGTCGCAGCGGCACACCGGTGGACAGACACAATAGGTTTTCAATTATGTCTGACATTCCAAGACTTGACAGATTAATATTAAAGAACAACAATTGAACATGAATGTTTGTCTGGGTCTGGGTGTTTCTATGTATAATATATATGTATTTACAAAAATAAAAAGTATATCTGTATGTTCATCCATTGTCTAGAACCCATAGTACAAGCTCTGCTTAGTTTGGACTAGATGGTGTTGTGTGTATGTGGTAGAATATTAATATTATTATTATTATTATATTATATTATAAATTGTAAAAGAACAATTAATGTATGTTTGCGTTCAAATCGATAGTGCGATTTGAACAGATATTATTAGGTTGTAATGCCGGTATTTTACAACGTGTCTATGAGCGTTGGATGCCTTTCACCATCTTTTGCTTCTTCTCATGAAAGATCTACTACTAGAACAAGCTTTTTCCAATGCTACGTTTTTATTGCCTTTTATTTATTTTTATTATTATATTTTAATTAATATATCAGTTAATTGACTTATCCAAGAATGAATTACACATTTTTAAGGAAATAAAGATTTTTGAATTTGACTTTAACAACAGATAGCCTAGCTTACATATAGGGTTGCCGGTTATTAAATGAAAAGCTAGATAGACCAAATTTTAGCTGGACATTTGGGTAAAAAGGCCGGACTACCTTATTTTTTTAGATTTGGTATAACACGTAATTCTTTTAAAGGACTGTGCTAGTCCGCATTCTTGCGCTAGTGATACAAGATGAGGCGGGCGAAGCGGAAAACAACACATAAGAAATGTAAAGAAAATTCAGTCACCACCGTTCAATTCGGCCGCACACGCAACCAAAAAGCCTGACTGTGGCCGGCTTTATCCAGACGCCTGGCAACGCCACTTATATGCCATCAGCAACAATATAAAATCACTTACAGTAAGGTTGATGTCCACGAGAGCTGGTATCTTGCCATCCACCTTATCATCGTCGACGTTCTTCCAGTAGGCAGTGTAGTCCTTCATGGCTATCAGCACTTGGGGTTTCAGTTGGTCCAAGTTGTTCTCAGATTTTATGTAAGCTTGTTGACTGGAAATAAAAAAAAATACATTTAAAAGTCATCATCTCCTGCACTAGTAAGAATTCTTGTGACCCAAAGGACATAACAATAAAATCGGTATTTGCAAAAAAAGTTTTTTATGTTTTACATATACATATACATGAAGTTTTAAATACGAATTCCAATAAAAATGGGTGTAGTACTGTCCTTCTGAATAGGCTACAGATTAGCCTGTGATCTACTTCACAAACATTCAAACAACGGACACAGAACAGCGAGACTCGGAACATCTATCTATCTTATATGGGGGCCAGTCAGTGCAGACTGGCGACGCTTCGACCCAGTGGGATCTTTTGTGTCGACACTCTCCCAATAACGACTGCCATAGATGTTCATGGCAGCCGGGACCGACGGCTTAACGTGCTCTCCGAGGCACAGAGCAAGCGATGATTGTCAATCAATACGCACATAATTTCGAAAAGTTATATAACTTCCGAAAGTCAGAGGTGCGCGACGTGGGTTCGAACCTGAGACCCTTTGCATTGCAGTCTGTTAGTCTCCCCACTGAGCTATCGCTGCTATGACTCGGAATCATCAGACTCGGAACAACTATTTGTAGATAATATTGTCTTCTATTTACGCGAATATTATTCATTGAAATTAAACTGCTATATACGGATTTTATCGCGTTGTTTATTTGACACTTTATTACAAAATTTTGAAAATTTTTACACTACTAAGTACTACTATTAAACTTTACTAATTTTTAAGCAAATTAAATTATTATTAAACTATTTAGATTTAATTTATTTTTACACTTTCCCCGACGTTTCGGTTGCTTTTCAGCAGCCATGGTCACGGGGAGACTAAGATGGCAGTTGTCTCAATGTTCCAGTGTAGTTATTTCAAAGTACCCGAACATAATTTAATCATTGGTGTTTCTATTTACGCAGAATGAGCTCAAAGTATCATGAAGTCTAGCTGTGGTTTGCTTCTTCTTGGGTTTGACTATTTTTATTACTGGATCCCAAGCTGGTGGTACATTCCAACCATCTTCTCTATTAAAATTAGGATGTTTTTTGATTTCAATAGCCTCGCGAAGCATCCTTGGTAGGAATCGGTGTTCTTTAGCGAGAATCTGTGGTTTGTCAAATCTCAGGTAGTGGTTGGTCCCCTGTTGCACATGTTCACACACAGCAGACTTCAACGAGCGTCGGTGTTTTACATCAGCTATGTGTTCTTTTATGCGGGTGCCTATGTTTCTCTTGGTTTGACCAATGTATGAGAGTCCGCAGTCACAATCTATTTTATAGACCCCTGCATCTTGTAAAGGTAGTTGGCACTTGACGGATGGTAAAAATTGACTTATCTTCGTTGGCGGCTTGAAGTATGTGTTGATTGAAGCTCGCTTCAAGATGTAGCCAATCTTGTCAGTGACACCCCTTACATAAGGCAGTATAGCAGGCTGGCGCTCGACTGTGGCTGGCTTTTCTCGGGATCTGTGACAGCGGCGCGGCTGTTGGAGCTTGTTGTCTTGCAGTACTTGCTTGACATGTTGAAGCTCGGCGTCCAGGTGTTTCTTGTCACAGATCCCATGGGCTCTCTGAAACAAAGACATTCCCACGGTAGCTAACTGTTTAGGATGGTGGTGAGATTCACCGTTTAAGTACCTATTTGTATGGGTCTTTTTCCTATATACAGTGTGGCTCAAAGTATGATCAGGATTCCTGATGACAAGTACATCTAAGAAAGCTAATGAATTATTTGCCTCTAATTCCATAGTAAATTGGATGTTATTATTAATGGAATTAAGATGTTCTAGGAATACACTTGCACTAACTGTTGGTAATATTGTAAAAGTATCATCTACAAACCTCTTATAAATCCTGGGTGTGATGGGGGCAGTATGTAAAGCTCGAGCCTCGAAGTCCTCCATATATATGTCAGCAACGACAGGCGATACTGGGGAGCCCATTGCGACACCATCAACTTGTATGTAGAATTTATTGTCCCACAACAGATAGCCAGTTGTTAAGCAATGCTTAAGTAGTTCTGCATATTCCTCAGGCATATTGTACTGTATTAGCTTCCTTTTAGTTATTTCAATACAGTCATGTGCAGGTAAGCATGTAAATAATGACTGTACATCAAAACTAACCATTGTTTCATTGTTAGTGAGACGTAGGTGTTTAATTTCACTCACAAAATGGTATGAATCCTTTACATGTGCTCTCGAGTTGCCTCTGAGTGGTGAGAGTATCTTCGCTACGTGCTGAGCCAGTCTGTAAGTTGGTGTGTCGATCTGACTCACAATAGGACGTAGGGGAGCGTTTTCCTTGTGTATTTTTGGTAACCCATACAGCTTTGGAGGTTTTACGCAAGCTGGTATTAATTGTTTAACGTCTAGATCTAGTTTTTCGGAGTATTTATGTATGATGTCTTTGGTTTTGTTCAATATTTTGTTTGTAGGGTCTGTTTTAACCTGTTTATATGTTGTTTCATCCGAAAGTAAATTTTCAATTTTATGTTTATAATCTGACGTATCCATTATGACCGTAGCGTTTCCTTTATCTGCACGGAGTACTGTAATATCTGGCCTAGCCCGCAAGTTCTTCAGTGCGACGAATTCATCTTTGGGAAGATTCGGTCTGGGCACTTTACTTCGACGCAAGACCGATGAAATGTCCTGACGTATAGCCTCCAAATCTTCCTTTTTTATATTATTCTTGGTCACATGTCTACGGTCATAATGGATACGTCAGATTATAAACATAAAATTGAAAATTTACTTTCGGATGAAACAACATATAAACAGGTTAAAACAGACCCTACAAACAAAATATTGAACAAAACCAAAGACATCATACATAAATACTCCGAAAAACTAGATCTAGACGTTAAACAATTAATACCAGCTTGCGTAAAACCTCCAAAGCTGTATGGGTTACCAAAAATACACAAGGAAAACGCTCCCCTACGTCCTATTGTGAGTCAGATCGACACACCAACTTACAGACTGGCTCAGCACGTAGCGAAGATACTCTCACCACTCAGAGGCAACTCGAGAGCACATGTAAAGGATTCATACCATTTTGTGAGTGAAATTAAACACCTACGTCTCACTAACAATGAAACAATGGTTAGTTTTGATGTACAGTCATTATTTACATGCTTACCTGCACATGACTGTATTGAAATAACTAAAAGGAAGCTAATACAGTACAATATGCCTGAGGAATATGCAGAACTACTTAAGCATTGCTTAACAACTGGCTATCTGTTGTGGGACAATAAATTCTACATACAAGTTGATGGTGTCGCAATGGGCTCCCCAGTATCGCCTGTCGTTGCTGACATATATATGGAGGACTTCGAGGCTCGAGCTTTACATACTGCCCCCATCACACCCAGGATTTATAAGAGGTTTGTAGATGATACTTTTACAATATTACCAACAGTTAGTGCAAGTGTATTCCTAGAACATCTTAATTCCATTAATAATAACATCCAATTTACTATGGAATTAGAGGCAAATAATTCATTAGCTTTCTTAGATGTACTTGTCATCAGGAATCCTGATCATACTTTGAGCCACACTGTATATAGGAAAAAGACCCATACAAATAGGTACTTAAACGGTGAATCTCACCACCATCCTAAACAGTTAGCTACCGTGGGAATGTCTTTGTTTCAGAGAGCCCATGGGATCTGTGACAAGAAACACCTGGACGCCGAGCTTCAACATGTCAAGCAAGTACTGCAAGACAACAAGCTCCAACAGCCGCGCCGCTGTCACAGATCCCGAGAAAAGCCAGCCACAGTCGAGCGCCAGCCTGCTATACTGCCTTATGTAAGGGGTGTCACTGACAAGATTGGCTACATCTTGAAGCGAGCTTCAATCAACACATACTTCAAGCCGCCAACGAAGATAAGTCAATTTTTACCATCCGTCAAGTGCCAACTACCTTTACAAGATGCAGGGGTCTATAAAATAGATTGTGACTGCGGACTCTCATACATTGGTCAAACCAAGAGAAACATAGGCACCCGCATAAAAGAACACATAGCTGATGTAAAACACCGACGCTCGTTGAAGTCTGCTGTGTGTGAACATGTGCAACAGGGGACCAACCACTACCTGAGATTTGACAAACCACAGATTCTCGCTAAAGAACACCGATTCCTACCAAGGATGCTTCGCGAGGCTATTGAAATCAAAAAACATCCTAATTTTAATAGAGAAGATGGTTGGAATGTACCACCAGCTTGGGATCCAGTAATAAAAATAGTCAAACCCAAGAAGAAGCAAACCACAGCTAGACTTCATGATACTTTGAGCTCATTCTGCGTAAATAGAAACACCAATGATTAAATTATGTTCGGGTACTTTGAAATAACTACACTGGAACATTGAGACAACTGCCATCTTAGTCTCCCCGTGACCATGGCTGCTGAAAAGCAACCGAAACGTCGGGGAAAGTGTAAAAATAAATTAAATCTAAATAGTTTAATAATAATTTAATTTGCTTAAAAATTAGTAAAGTTTAATAGTAGTACTTAGTAGTGTAAAAATTTTCAAAATTTTGTAATAAAGTGTCAAATAAACAACGCGATAAAATCCGTATATAGCAGTTTAATTTCAATGAACTATTTGTAGAATGAAATCAAACTACTTTATACGGATTTTGTCGCGTTGTTTATTTTCAAACACTGTTATTACATAATTGTAAACTATAACACTACTATTATTGAACTCTACTACAAATTAAGCTATTTAAATTAATTAAAACTATTTATCTTTAAGTTTACACTTTTCCCCCACGTTTCGGTTGCTTTACAGTGTAAAATGTACAGTCACCTGTAATAGTGCATGGATATCTTAAGGTTCAAAATCCTGTGAACTCTCGCATTAGAATGAATATGAATGAACTAGATGGCGTTGTTTTAGAAATATTGCAACGCGTACTTATTTTAGCCAATAGGTGAAAATTATAAGATATTATAATCTCAACCGAAAAGGCTAATAATGTTTACCTACGAACAAAATAGCGCGTCATCGAAAGTAGGTATCTATAAAATAAACTACCCACTATAAATTTATAAATTCATTTGTAATTCTTTGCTTCTTCTTTTACCCTAAAATGTGTCCTTATTTTAAATAAACTACTGTGAATAGATTTTTAAAAATTGTTTAATGTAAATTTATCAAAATTGAGTTAATAAGAAATGTTTTTATTTTATTTTATAGTAATGCACCGCCATCTATTATGATATAAATAAACTACTTAACCGTTATTGTATCGATTCCGATAGATGGCATCAATTATCAGCTTATAACATTTTAGTTTCGAAATGGGTATGCATTTTTACCGGTCCCTGTACAATGTATAACATTCGCGTAAACGTAACACAATATTATATAACCTAACCTAATTTTACTTACTGCGAACGAAAGCGCGAGCAAAAGCTAGTAATATATAAAAAAGAACTTACCCATTACTAATCTTCTCGAACACTCCATTCTTCTGCACCACATTTTTCTCATCAATCGTAATCAAATCCACACCATCCTGGTTATCGACTTCGGGCAACAACAGGAACTCTTGCATCCTCTTCACACTCACGTAAGCCTCTAGAGTGAACGTTATGGATAGAGGCAGAAAGTCGACAAGGGTATACTTCAGGATCTCGTAGTAGGAGAATATGACGAATACTTTGGCAGCTGTCAGTTCGTTGTCGAAAGATATGTAAGAGACTATACTAAGTAATATGGCTACTTTGGTGTTTAACTTGACGCAAGATATCATTACAGCTCGGAGCCAAGACATCTTTTTTATGACGCTCATTTCTTTTCTGGAAACAGATAAAGATGGATTACGTTACTATTTTATCTGTATATTACTAAAATATAAATGTGAAGTTTGGATATTATTACTCGATCACGCGAAAATCGATAAATGAATACTCGCACATCGATAGGACAAGTCCTGAATTAGTTATGCTTATCCCAATACTTGCAGGCTATGGAAAATATTGGAATCTATGGCCAATATTATCCAACGGGTTTCATTTCGCACGACACAATAAATGGCAGTATTTCAATGTTGACAGATTATCCCGCTACTCAGGTACTATCTTTACAAATAATGGATAATAAATAGTAAGTACTAGCCATGAGCACTTATACAAAACTACATAAATATACAAAAGATTCGAGTGTTCGAATGATTCGAATGTAATCGAATAATTCTTAGTGATCGATTTTCGAATACATTAATTAATACGAAACTAACATACAGTTACTTATCAACTAAAATAAATTAATATCTATACTAATATTTGATATTTTGTTAGATTTGTTTGTTTATAAGGGTATTTTTACTCAAAAACTACACAACCGAATTTAAAACTTATTTCAATATTTGAAAGCTTTAGTATCACCGAGTTACATGGACTATATCAATTTTTTTAAATGTACTGTTACATACTAATATAACCTCACGTTCATAAATCATTACGTTAGCGAAGCGGCGAGCAAAAGCTAGTATATAATATGATATTACATTTGTATTGTAATACAGAGTCGTATAACATCCAAATCAAACGATTTTTTGAGAACCATCGCGTTTGGCTGGTAAATTCTATGCCAAGATAAAATTTATTTTATAAGGGCGTAACTTTCTGGCAAAGGCGTCGGTATCGACTTGTCGAAACGAAGTCTTAGATGTCTATATACGCAATAAAACACTGATGTCACATAAACGATTACCCATCCAAATAAAAACCTTAGCAACTTTACTTAACTTCATTAAAATACTTACTTCCTAGCCTGCCCAATGATTCTGCCGAATGCTTTCTCCCAGGCGTACATCTTGATAGCTTCAATACTCTGTATAACCTCATTCATGAGACGTATCCGATTGTCTGTCCGTACGGCCGTCTTGTGTCGGAGCTTACTGGTGATCTTGCCAAGGTATCCTGGAAAATGAAAGTAGGAGGTCAGCTTATGACTAAGTATGGCGGCAAATTAACTTATAACTCGCCTGATACTGAGTACTAACTGTGCAAAAGTGCCACTTGCATGTTGCTCTATGAAAAAGATTCTATGCGCAATCACATGCAGGGTCTGCGTCAGTAATTATCAGTAAAACATAGGCAAATTTCCATTTAAACCTGATATGTCGCACAATATAGGGTATCACATCTCAAAAAGTAGTCTGCGAAACAATCTTCAGTCCTCCAGAATACGGTGTGCTGCCAGCTAAGTAGCCATTACGTTATTTGACCCTTGACCTGGCAGAATTATTTTTATTTTAAAGATTTGCTCCTTTGGCCGTATAAGGTGGAGGAACGATTGATATCGGAACGTGTTTAAATGCTAACGCGCTCAACAAACTTCGTTACCGTGATTCCGGCTTCGAGCATGTACGGAGTAGTGTTAAATTGTGTACAGCGACATCTCTTATCATTAGCTGCAAATACTTTTTCGGCAAAATAAAACATCTGAACAGTGCCCACAGTGCCCTGGTGCTGCAAGCGTCTTTAGGCTATTAGGTGGATATTTCCTTTATATAACGAAACACACATATTTATGTGATCATGCTCGCTATTTACATACCTTATGAAGAGGCTTTGCTTACAGAGTAACTATAAGTGTAGCTTTTAAATATCACACCTACCTTGTAGAGGAATAAACATGAGCAGGAACGCGACCCCTACAAGGGTCGCGACTCCTATCTGCCGGTACATGAGGAACACGATCAGAGTGCTCTCTATTGGGGTCCGGACGAGGTCCATCATGAAAAGGCTGGCCATATCAAACCGCTGAGCGTCTGTGGTCAGTAAATTGACGACATGACCTGCTAGACCCTCGGAAGCTTTCCCTCCAGCAGTTAAATCGAGGCGGAGTAACTGTAATATGAAAATATAAGTAGTGTATACAGGCTCCTATGATAACAACTGATAGATAGCTTATAATTTCTAATTAAATAAAAAATATTATTCTATTTATTAGATTACATTTTTAGATTTATAAAAAATAAATAAGACATTATAATAGCTTCTATTAAATAAGAGGGTAAGTAGGTGGGGTAGGGTATAGGTTACATCTATACCTACTAATATTATAGAGCTGAAGAGTTTGTTTGTTTGGTTGAATGCGCTAATCTCAGGAACTACTGGTCTGAGATGAAAAATTATTTTAGTGTTGGATAGCCCATTTATCGAGGAAGGTTAAAGGCTACATAACATCACGCTACGACCAATAGGATCGGAGCATCAATGAAAAATGTCGCAAAAACGGGGAAAATTCTCTTATATAAAGCAGACGAAGTTGCGCGGGTCAGCTAGTACATACATAATCCCATGCGTATATCCTAGAAATGGTAGGCATAGATATTTTACACCCACATTTGCAAACTAAAATTTAAGCCCCACATTATATGGGCGAACCTATGGCCATCTACCGTATTTCTTGACAGAATATTTTCAACAATACTTTACACTAGCCGGGCATCGAACCCGAGACCTGGTGCCAGTCGCATTCACTACCGCTGCACCGACACAGTAATAACTTAATAAATAATAATTACCTTTCTGTATATGAGCGAGCCGCAGGAGACTCGCACCTTCATCGCCATGTCTAACAACCACAGCAACATTGGATGAACTAAACTTGCGCTTATTGCCATGAAACTGCAATATCAAATATACCAATCAATAATGTTCGATGTTCACAGGAAGTTAAGATCACACTTTTAAAGCCTTTTGTCAATCTTTTTATACTTGCAGCCTGTGGGTCAGACATACGCAGAGGGCCTACAACATCCAGTATAATAATGCTTTTAGGGTGCTGATGGGGCTCCCACGGTTCTGTAGCGGATCAGGGATGTTTGCTGAAGCGAACATAGTTAGCTTTCAAGCTATTTTAAGAAAGAGAACTGCATCCCTGATGTCTCGGTTGCGGGGGAGCGCTAACAGCATCCTAAGCATTATTGCAAACAGACTGGACAGCCCGTTCCTGTGGCTCTCGACCCGTATGCACATGTATGGATCGAGTGCACCAGGAGGGGGGCGTAGATTTTTAAATTAGATTTATATTTGTTACTAACATAGTTTTTAAGGAATTTGTATGACTAACATTTATGGACAATACTCCTAAATAAAAATCGTTTATTATTAATAATAAATACAAGTTTTTACTCCCGCACTAGGAATTCCTGTGTCAACGGAGACTTTACAAACATTCAAACAACGAACACAAAGAACACCCAGAATCGGACCAACCATTTGTGAATCACACAAATTTTTGTCCCGTGAGGGATTTGAACCCACAACACTCGGCGCAGTGGCATTGGCGAGGCAAACACTTCTGCCACTACGTCAGAGTATATAACGCTAACTTACAGTGTAATACGATAGGGTGGTTGCCTATGTTTGATTTTGTAGATACACACAGCGACACATCAAACTTGACTGTTTGAACTTTGAACTATTAGAAGTTGAACGCTGCGAATCGTGCGAGAAAGTACGTTATATTTTTGTTACGCTCTATCCTTACTATTACATCGACACCACTATGCACTGTCCCTTTCCGACAATTCTCTATTTTGTATGTAGCGTAGTTATGTGTATATAGGGTGTCTAGCTTGATGTGTAACCGTGTGTACATTATATTACATACAAAAGCAAATAACCATCAAAAGATATTTTTTTGTGCAATAGTATCAAAATTGGTTCCAAAATACACAATGGCTGGATACAATATTGGGGCACTATTGCTCATGCATTATTGGGAAACAGACCTTAGCCTGCTGTTCACACGTAATGTCCATTATATAATAATAATAATAATAATAAATTATTTATTGTAACAAAAGGTTATATACCCTGATTCCCAAACTAGCGTGAGCTGTATAATGGCAATCAGTTCTCCCCAAAAACAAATGATACTACAAATTTGTTATAAAAAACATTTGGAACAAACATAGTTTAGAACGTACTTAAACAATAGATTTAATTATTTAGGTTAATTTTGTGTGTGCGTATGAGTGCATGTGTGAGTGTGTGTATGTGTATGTGTTTGTGTGCGTGCGTGTTTGTGTGTGTGTGCGTGCGTGTTTGTGTGTGTGTTAGTGTGTGTGTGAGTGCGTGTAGTGTGGTGCGTGGTGTTTACGTGCGTGAAATATTACTTATTCACAAGCAATAAATTTTCTACATCATCGTAGCCAAAACTCTTAAACCATGTTTTAATAATGTTTTTAATTTGATATGGTATTGGTGGTGGCATATATTTATATGGTACATGGGATGGGGCAGATATCAAAATAATGTGACTTCGCCGGCACAATTCTTAGATACGATTATTCGACATGACATTGAGGACGAAATAGACGAAAAGAGTTAAAAATATATTTTACTTATCATGTAATAAAATGCAATAAAGTACAATAATATGTTTTTTTATTATTTTGCAAGACCCAATACTGTCGGCACATTGACAAACGGTCGTAAAACAGTACAGCTAATCTCTAATATCAACCTTATAAAGTAATAAAAAGGAATATTTTACATTAGGCAATAATTTAAGACTGCGCCGAGCGAAATGTGCCAAAACAGGCGGTCACAGTTAAGTGAATAAAATCAACACTTTTTGTTTTATACAAATATAAAATATACATTTACCATAACAATGAATGTGTTTACAATTACTCCGTGTAATAAACGTTAAATAATTAATTTTTTCGACTACAAAATTACGTAAATATGCACGAAAAATACAAAAACGTAAGCTCCGTGTTACGTTATTTTTAGATTACAACAGTAGAAATCTATCCTATTTTACAGCTTAAACGAAACATAAATAGTTATATTACAGTTTGTCCGTCCCAAATATTTATGTTACTGGTTGACAATAAAGATACATATTTATCAAAAAAGCACTTCAAATCTTCCATACAATTTTACTATGGCGGCCGCGCGCCGATTTGAATATGCGCCGCACGAGCGCTGTCATTATCTGTCTTACGCTCGGCGCAGTCTTAAGTAATAATACTGACGGCATTTTTTAAATCTTCATTTGCAATTATCTCAGCTCCGATTTCACTTGGGACAAATATAATTGACTATATATGAGAACTAGACACAGCATAACAAAGTGATATTCAATTTATTGGTGGCCGCTGAAAAATTGAATGACGCCACCAGTCCACAAAGTTACCCAAACCCCTTTGGTTGTAAGAAAATGTGAGCTGTTGTGGGATATCTCGCTATCTCCCTCGGACAACAGCGTTTTAACAGCGGTTACATCACAGTTTATTTGTTGCATACTTTTTCTGTCATTTGTTGACATTTAGCCCTATTACCAGGTTTCAAACGCTTGTATCTTATTTAATGTGGAGTATATTTTAAAAACCTAAATTTTCTATTTTATTCTATACTAATATTATAAAGAGGAAATATTAGACTATTTGTTTGTTTGTTTGTAAGGGTTTAACTCAAAAACTTCACAACCGATTTTTAACATTGTTTCACCTTTAGGAAGCTATATCATCACCGACTAACATATGCTATATTGTACAAAAATAGAAAGTACCGTTACGAACATAACCTAACCTACGTTAACGGGAGCAAAGCCGCGAGCAAAAGTTCTCTCTCACTTGTAAAAAAAGTAACATACCCAACGACTCCTAGCGCGTATAAGTAAGCCTCGTTGGCTGGAACTCCTCCGTGTGACGGCGAGAAGTAGTGTATTAAACCTTCTAGGCACATCGGTATTGATAACCTGCAAAATAAATATACTGTTATTATAATAATATGTAAGTCATATTTATTCGAACTTACTTTTCTTTAATATGCTGGGTGTAAGGGACGGCGCACCGAAAACTTTAGCAAAACGTCTTTCTATAGGTATTATATACATATATATATATATGTATATAATTTATGTTGAGAGAAAATTCTATTAATAAAAAAATGCAAGATTAAGATTTTATATTGATTAATATTATTACGCGGTACGCAATGGATTGCTTCCAATTCAAAGCACCGCTTGCGCCGGCGGAAATGACCTCTGTGTTCCGCGCGCACAAAAACAGCTGATCTGTTAAAATCACGACTATTTAACGACATTTCTGTATTTTGGTAAAATATGATATTCTTTGATTTTTATTTAATAAAATGGATGGTTTATGCGTTATTTTATGATCCACAGTCAGAAAAATTGCAGAAAATAAATTGTGATTCTTCCTGAAGAAAATTCCAAGGATTTTTAACTCAGATTAATGGTCCGAATCTACTATAGCGGGTGGCCCAAGACCGGTCTGTGTGGATAAGCTTGGGGGAGGCCTATGTCCAGCAGTGGACGTCTTTCGGCTGTGATGATGAATTTTAAATAAATTTAACTTTAAACTAATACTATTTAAACGTTTAAATATCTTAAATTGACATCTTCCCCGTCATTTCGTTTGCTTTTCAGCAGCCATAGAAACGGGCAGACTAAATTGGTTGTCGTCTCATTGTTTTTTTTTGTGGCAATCATCTAAATATAAATTGTTTTAAGTTAAACATACTTACCTAAAATTTGTGTTTCAAAAATAAGGCGTGATGAAATCCGTCATCAGTAGTTTAATTTCAATGTATAACATTAGAGTAAACTTAAGCCAATACAATTTACATAGAGTTATTATGTATATCACGCTACTATATGCACTTACTTCTTTTTATCTCTGCATCACCCTATGGTTAACTGGTATTGAACTATTTTGTGCATTAACTTAAAAAAAAAAAATGTTTATTCTTACCTAATACTGGCATCTACGACGGCATATATAACATTTCCTATAATGAATTTAAGGCCATAGACTTGAATTATAGCTAGCAGTAGAGACGGCTTCTTGGCTTTATCTGAAAAAAATAACCATACATTTATTATGGTATAAACAATTTAATTTAACGCCGCAATAGCGTAGGTTTTATGATGCATAAAGATACGTTATTTAAGATCTTAACTGCTAAGAGTTTATTAAATCCATTCAGGCACTAATCTATATATATATAACTCTTCCGTTACTGAGTGACTGACAGACAACGCACAGCCGAAACTACTGAACGCAAGAAGCTGAAATTTGGCATGAATGTTCCTTGGAGAGTGTAGGGGAGCACTAAGAGAGGATTTTTGGAAATTCCACCCTGAAGGGGGTGAAAGGGGTGAAGCCCGATATTCACACGGGAACGGGACTTACGCGGGTGAAACCGCGGGAAAACTACTAGTCTATACTAATATTAAAAAGCTGAAGAGTTTGTTTGTTTGTTTAGTTGATCGCGCTAATCTCAGGAACTACTGGTTCGAATTGAAAAATTCTTTCAGTGTTGGATAGCCCATTTATCAAGGAAGGCTATAGGCTATATAACATCACTCTACGACCAATAGGAGCAGAGCATAAATGGAAAATGTTGCAAAAACGGGGCAATTTCTTTTATGTGAAGCAGACGAAGTTGCGCAGGTCAGCTAGTAAGATATTATTTTATTTAAATATGTAAATATTATGGGATTGCCTTAAACAGCCTGTATAATATTCGATTATTATTCGAATTCTAATTAATAACGACGAATTGATAAATATGAGGATGCGGTATTGCGGACTCTGAACGCAAAACAATGTTTTTAATATTATCATCTGTTTGTTGCGGCTAAAAATGACTAGACCAATTTTGATGTGGTTTTAACATTTTGGCGGCGTAAATGACGACTTTAAATTTAAGTTGTGTTTCATGTGATTCAACTTCGTATACCACATAAAAGATGTGGTACATTCTATGATCGACGAAATAGCATCTCAAGCGAACTGTAGTTCACGCAGACCTAGTCACGGGGAAAAGTCCAGTGCATAATCTTGTTATGCCTTATTTAACATGTATATAGCGCTTTAACCTGACAATAGTACACGAAACACTATAGTTTTAACCGTTACTTCCTGACCTAAATCAATACAATGTCGTATAACAGTATTATCCATACGTAACTTATTCATACAATTTCAAACCCCATAATAGCATTATAACAACCGTGCGGGGAAATGCGTGGAAAGTCGGGTACATTCCTCAAAATAGTTATTAAAAAAGTAACTTTTGTTTGTAGATAGAAACCGTGCTTGTCGCACAGTAGCTCGTTCTAATTCGCCTATGCCTCAGTCTCTCGCCACACTCAACGCTCTCCTTGTGGACAATTACTCTCAGTGTGATGTATTTGCGAATTAATTGGAGAGGATATTGTCAGTGTGTAAGGAATATTGTGAAAAGTTAGTATGATAGTTGCGTCCTTAATTAGTATAAGTGGCCTGCAGCCGTTCTAATTAAGTAAATAAATAAATAAATACAAATAATTGAATTAGGCGTTACTCGGTGGCAAACTGGCAATCCATCATCTTTACTAATATTATAATGATTAGACTTTTTGATTGTTTGTTTATAAAGATTGAAATAAAAAAATACTTAACCGATTTTAAAAATTCTTTCACCGTTGGAAAGCTATATTATCACCGAGTAATATAGTCAACATTTTTCTTTTTTTAAATACGTGACATATCCTAAAAAAACAAATAATAATTTTAAAATAAATGCAAATCTTTAGTCATTTTACAGTTTACACACACAGACAGACAAACACACTCCCTCACACACACAGACAGACAAACACACACACACACACACACGCACACGCACACGCACACGCACACGCACCCGCACACGCACACGCACACGCACACGCACACGCACACGCACACGCACACGCACAAGCTGACGCACACGCACACGCACACGCACACGCACACGCACACGCACACGCACACGCACACGCTCACGCACAGGCAAATCTAAGGATGGCACCTTTGTTTAAAAAGTTTTAAATATTTTATTTGTTTTTTAAATTACCCTCATGTTTTTCTACTTAATATTGTTTTTATGGCTTACTTACTAATGCCTCTGCTGCTTGCCATGGGGTGAGAACCTGGTGATCTGTAATACAGGCATTGTTTATGCCTAACTCAGACATCAGCTCCTCACATATTGCAGACTAAGTTTAAATTGTACCAAAATTAATAGATATAAGTAAATCTGTAATTATGTTAGTCTGTTTGTGAGGAGGAAATAAATATATATTATTATTATTATAAATATTGATGTGAAAGTAGCTTTGCTTGTTAACACGCCTGATTCAACTTGCAATTTGCTATGGAAATAGTTATGAATACTGACAAAGTACAAACGTTAATAGGAAAAGGTACACTTTAGTTCTGAAGACAATAAAGAAAACTTATTTATTCCACAACTCAAGTTATTTTTCATGTCGTATAAGTCATTTACGTAGGAAACTCGACTGATGCGCAATGAGGTATCGAGTTTGATGTTCGGGACAGTCTTATATTGAATCGAAGTAGGAGTTACTTAGCAGAAGTCCATTGAAATAAAATTATTGGGAAGAGAGGAACCTGCCACGCATCCTCGGATTAGCCAACCCGACTAAGACATCTTCAGGAGCGTTTGGCTTATTCGTTGGCAAACGCTCCTGAAGATGGCTCGCGCTGAAGCGAAACACGTGTCGACGCATATTTACTGTATATATACCAATACTGACAAAGTACAAACGTTAATAGGAAAATGTACACTTAAGTTCTAAAGACAATAAAGAAAGAAATTAAATACAAGTATACAAGCAGCCTGGGGCCCAAGTCTGCTATTACAATAGTGTCAGAAGGGTCTATCATGGATTTCATAATTGTTGATTTTGACAAGTTTGCTAATCTACTAATATAATGGCGTCATTATGACTTTCCGATGGTCAACCACGACCCTCCATTGAAAAAATGGCATAGAATGGTAATCTCGTACATAATGACATATGAATGACTGACGAATGCGGTAATCTGCTATTTTGACAGTACCTTTGATCAAATTGCTTTTAACACTAATAAATAATATGTAAAAATATATATAATCGAAATCTGGCATGAATAAATGTTCGAATTTAGTAGTAGTTTCTCAAATATCACTTCTACTAACGGGTTTTATAATAATGGCAATACAACATTTCATTCTACCGCAATCCTATTACGAGACCATTGATCGACCATTATGAATTTAGCAGATTACGAACTTTTAGCAAAATGACAATGAAATTGCAGTTACGTCGTGTCGGAATGACAAATTTATAAAAATAGCATACTCGGACCCCTGATCGATCACGCTGGCTGCATTTAAAAATCGACGCACTATCTATTAAGCAGGAAGAATGATACCGAAAACTCTTTCTCACTTTACCTAAAACTTACTCACTGTAAGTAGCAAGTTATATTTAACTGCAAACTTCTGTAAAACGGGAGTACTTTTCTAAATGGACTGCACGAGAAAATCTCAGATTAAAATGGGAACAGTGTCTTCTCACAAATATGTACATAAATAGTGGCGTTGTATACGAACGGAAAGTTCGATCGTGCATACAAAGAGCATCGGCCGTTGCGCGTCGATTATTGCGACCTCGAATGATTCTTAGAAGTGTGGACTGCATGTTTTACTTGGTTACTTACACATACTGTTCCTAATTTTATAGTAAAGTAAGATGTGACTATTGAGCTTATATGAAATTAGCTTTAATATTCGATTTTCTGAAATAAATAATGTAAGTAATATGGTATCTTATCTCTTATGTTACGTGGGGGCCAGTCAGTGTAGACCGGCGACACTTCGACGTGTCGACGTGTCCTTCTTCGAAGTGGGATCTTTTGTGTCAACACTCTCCCAATAACGACTGCCATAGATGTTCATGGCAGCCGGGTCCGACGGCTTAACGTGCTCTCCGAGGCACGGAGCAGGCGATAATTGTCAATCAATACACACAAAATTTCGAAAGTCAGAGGTGCGCGACGTGGGTTCAAACCCGAGACCCTCTGCATTCCAGTCTGTTGGTCTCCCCACTGAGCTATCGCTGCTCTCAAGTAATATGGTATAAAAAATGCCCATGTCACTCCGGCTTATAAACTATCACCATGAAATGTTTTCGTAACGTATTCAATATCCTGTATATTATCTTGCGCTTTTTCGAGCTTGTATATTCAAATATAGCGACATAAGGGAACCAAATGTTTTTTATCTTTTTAAACAATAGTATTTACAAACAATGATTTCAAACCGCATTTATGAATTATTACGTGAAAACTAGAGAAGGAGAGAGGGGTCTAGGCATTTTTTTTTTTATGGTATAGTACGCAAACGAGCAGACGGATAGCCTGATGGTAAGCGATTACCGCCGCCCATGGACACCCGCAACACCAGAGGAGTCACAAGTGCGTTGCGTTCCATTTAAATTTGACCACCATAAAAGGCGAGGAGAGGGCGTAGGGCCTCCGGTACCCTTACTCACTAGACGAAACACAACGCAAGCGCTATTTCACGCCGGTTTTCTGTGAGGCCGTGGTATTACTCCAGTCGAGCCGGCCCATTCGTGCTGAAGCGTGGCTAGACCCAGGTACCAGGACCCAGTAGGCTTTCTAAGATATTTTGATAACCCCACCCCACGCTTTTTTACATTAAAATTATTAAATTATTTTCTACTTTTTAAAGCGTGTTTTTTAGTTATTTTAAACTATAATATATTTTATATTTTTTTTTCTTAGTCTTTCCAGTTTAGCCGGATATTTAGAAGACCGAACACCCTTAATGTTTAGTCTTATATAGTATAACACAATAATTTTCTTAGGGGAGGACAGGACAGTGCTAGGACCGCGAAGCCCACCACCCCCAGGTACTCCTTATGGTGGCTGGAGGTCGTTTCACGCCCTCCGGCGCCCGGTTTTGCGGTTGGGGAAAAAAAAAGCGGTTCAAACGCTCTCTCTCCCGCTTCGAAACCTCCTAGACAATCTAGTGTATTTCCTAACTGAAGTATCTAGTAACAAGGCCCACCAGATCCAGCCATCGAACCCGGGAGCCGATCGGCCTCAAATATAAGCTTAAACCGCAACGATAATTCGGTAGTAACAATGCAGTCTATGATAAATTCTGTATATAATAAAAATCGTACTAATATTGAAAATAACTACTTTATACGAATATTGTCTTCTATTTACGCGAATATTATTTATTGAAATTAAACTTCTATATACGGATTTTATCGCGTTGTTTATTTGACACTTTATTACAAAATTTTTAAAATTTTTACACTACTACTACTATTAAACTTTACTAATTTTTAAGCTAATTAAATTATTATTAAACTATTTAGATTTAATTTATTTTTACACTTTCCCCGACGTTTCGGTTGCTTTTCAGCAGCCATGGTCACGGGAAGACTAAGCGTCAGCGCACACCAAGAGCAGAGCAGAGCAGAGCATTTTCTGAGACTACTGAAAAATTAATCTTAAGACAATTTCATACATTGCAAATTTAAATACACGTCCAAACTTGATGCTCGACCATGCTCGAGTTTGCAAGATGCGTGTTCGAGTATGCGTTATACATGTGCGAGCGCGCTTGAGTCGCCGCCACGCGCCGCTCGCGCTCAGTATTGCCACAGCGAGAAAACTGTCTGGATGTGTGTTTACTACCTACGGCGCAGCCAGCGTCAGTTGGAAATCATGGTTCATGACGTCTTATTTTATTTACATATTCTTCATGCTTCTCTTCCTCTGCCAAAAGGACGATGATTACTAAGTCCCAATCAACCATATTGGACCAACGTCGGATTTTGTCATCAAACTGGTCATGCACGCCCGCCTGGCAACCCAGAGCATTTTCAACGGAGCTTGCTCACGGAGGGGCGACCATACCGTCTGCATGGTCAAGCTGTCAAAATTTTGCTCGGCCATGCGCGAGCATTTTGCAGTTCGGTATGCACTAACCCTAAGACGGCAGTCGTCTCAATCTTACGTTATTATTATATACCTATCTTAACCATTAAGTTATTACAAAGTTCGCCAACATTCTACAACTCATGAGTGTTATACATATATTAAACATAATATATTAAAGTTATATTTGCCTACCTTTCTACTGACCCCTAGACACTTTATAACGCAATGAGCTGTATCTGTGCGTATACATCCTAATATTATATTTATAACACTAAATAGGTAGTTTGTATGTATGTTTATACGGGCGCATCTCACGAACTGCTAGTACTATTTAAAGAATTATTATTGTGTTAGATGGTCTTTTAATTATGGTAGGTAATGACCTATATGTCGGGGACTGCGATAATTTTGCGATAATAAGACACTCAATTGATTTTATTGTACGAGAGCGGGGAACTCCGTGACGTCGACGAGTCACGTTCTCGGTAACTTATCGCATACGTCGTTATATACATACATATGTACACGAACCAGTTGTTACCCGCGACTTCGACCACGTCGAATTTTTATTTTTCGCGGTAATCTTTTTATTCTAAATAAAATAAAAGTAGCCTTAGTTACTCCTTATAACATCAACTATATGCCAGTGGCAGTCCCGTCAAAATCGGTCTAGACGTTTCAGAGATTAGCCGGAACAAACCCACAGAAGGACAAAAATTTTAGAATTGATTTTTTATATAAGTATATATACTTTAATTACCTATAAATATATATGCTTCAAGTTTATTTATTGTTATAGATTGACTCGCTAGAACCCAAACGAGCAGAGCAGTAACAAAAAAGTATTTACACGTGGATGGAAACCTCGATACACGCTTCGTACAAGAATACCTATTTTAAGAGGAAAACACTTACCACGTTTTTCTAGTTGCTTTCTCCATTTGACACCTAATTCATCACCACGCGGAGAAGCTTTGTGGCCTGGGGTACACCTGCAAACATGGACAATCATATTCATATATATATATATATATATATATATAATATAATAATCAGTTTATTTCGCGTGGCATAGACGCATAGATACCGCAACTATAGTAAGCGCACCTTAAAAAAATGACCTATATATTATAATAGTCAATAAATATCAATCATAAGTAAAATATGTAAATAATAAAATATGTACAACTTCCTCCTCTCTCCTACATCTTGCCGTGCCGACAAGGCCCACACATGTTTCTTATATTATACCATTGTAACATCTATTTAACTTGTGGAGTGCAATAAATGTATTGAGTATTGAGTATTGAGTATAGATAAATACATTATAGACTAAAATACATACAATTTGTGTTAGTATTTATATAACTATGTTAGTAATGCTTCACTTGCACTCTGTTGTTGTGGGTTCATGTGGCACTTGTCCGCGGAAGCGACGGAACACCACACCCTTCGGCCAAAAGACCTCTTTCATGATTACATGCAGAAAGCAAGTTGGGACTCGCACCACCAACGCCTTGCAGTTGATGTTGGGATACATTCTTAAGGACAACACCCGTCCTAAGAATCTAACTCTGAGTCGTGGCAGACGTTGCAAACATACAGTGAACAGCCGCAAAGTACACCAAAACTCAGAACAATCATTTGTAAAGCACACAAATAATTAGCCGTTTGGGATTCGAAGCCACGATACTCGGGACAGCACCAGCGTGACTGCAGCAGCGAGGTGATCGCTTGTCTGCTGCGCCATCCGTACTGTCATATTATTAAAAAACATGGCAGGTGGTATACAAGCATAAGACCCGCCTGATGATAAGATGTTATCGTTTCCTATAATTGTTTGCAGTTGCAATACCATGGGTATCATTTGCGCGTTGTCTATTTAAGAAAAAGGTATTAAGGCGTTCCGCAGACGACCGAATTCTTTTCTAAACAAGCGACCTGCCCCGGCTACGCACGGGTAGTACAAAACCTTACAACTAAACCTTCCTCATGAATCACTCTGTCTATTGGTGATAACCGCATGAAAATCAGTTAAGTAGTTTTTGAGTTTATCGCGATCAGACAGACGCGGCGGGGGACTTTGTTTTATAGTATGCAGTAATAGTGATAGCGATGACTGAAGAACCCAGCTATGTCCGTTGAAGTCCGACGGCTACCCAGTCTGTCTTGCACGAACCACCCACACTGCACCAGAGGACTTTTTGTATTTGTTCTTCGTGTGCGTAGTTGCATAGGGTTCCATAATAATTATTATGTATACTAATATTATAACGAGGAAAGATTAAATTTTTGTTTGTAATTATTTAACTCAAAAACTACTTAACGAATTCTAAAATTTTTTAACCATTAGAAAGTTTTATTGTCACCAAGTAACATGGGAAAGATTTCATTTAAAATAATACTGTCACCTTTTATGCGAGCAAAGGCGGCAGCAAAAGCTTCTATAAACCCGGTCCGCCACTGTTTTCTATGGAACAGCTAAATATGTAAACCCAGAATAACTAGGTATTAAGACTCTGGAAAATGATTGTTGGAGATCACATACCTATCAATCCCATACCTATTTCATTATCAAAGTGAAAGTGATAATTTTAAGCTGCTTATCTATAAGAGTGTTGTAATTCCTCGGGCCTGTCGACTCATTCTCATCCTATTTACTTATTTATATAAAGTAATTATGCTGATACTGACCTATATACATCTGATATGGTGAGCTGACCTTTTCTTCCTTTAGCGAATATAGGTCGAGTATACCTGCAAACAAAGTATATTTATATTTGGATACATGAAGCCAAGATATGTAGTTGTGGAGGAATGCTGTGTGATGTCTCTTCAACGCAAAGGGAAGAGTCTCCAACCAGGCTGGGTTATCGTGCCTGGCGGGCCACGGCCCGATTTTGATGTCGGGAACTTGTGTGTATACTAAGTCTTTGTGTAAACTTCACTTGCATGATTCAGGTTTGTATGGCATAACGTGTATTGTCTACAGCGCCATCTCTTGTCAATCGTTGGAACTTCTCCGTCTATGTGGGGGGTCGGATATATAGTTATAGTTTCAAGTATTGTATTGAAAAGATCGGCCAATTGCAACTATTTCTTACAGTGGTATTCGTACACAATACAATGACAGAAAAGCGACTCACAATTAGTTAGTTTTATTTTTTGTTGTTATCTAACTTTAAACTGTGCAATATCATTTACAGTTCAACGCATATTTGCATTATCGTTTTTGATAAACAGAATTCTGAAACAAACATGTTTCAAACATACATAGAATTTCCCTTTATTTTGGAGTCGGAATGCTAAAGTCGCAAATTTTTACGTAACACATCTTTATACATATAATTCTACTGTACGTGTGTATGTCACTGAACCCCTCCTAAACGGCTGGACCAATTCTGATAAAAATTTTGTGTGTGTTCATGTGGATTTGAAGATGGTTTAGATTTGTATTTTTTTTTCGTGTGCTCAGAACAACCTCTTTCGGGACAGCTAGTTTCATATAAACTAAAGACTACTAAAGCTAAAAGAATAATTAAGACTATAATCCATTAAAATAGGAAAGACAAGACAGGCATGCGTTTTGTAATAGGATCTGTTTGGACCACATTTGTACGAATTTTAATAAAATATATTTATTGTTTCGTTACGGTATGTTTTTAGCGTTAAAGTATGTTATGTTAAGCTACGTTTAGTAATGTTAAGTTATATACGTACCAATAACAAAACTTGGAGAATATGTTTGCCGTCTCCCTCGGATTCTGTTTCCTCTCAATATCAAAATAGCCGGGGTCCATCTTGTGCGCTTATATTATATAAATAATTGTCCTAATAATTTGACGATAGATCACTTCAAATCTCGTTTCTGTATACTTAAGTACGTAGATTAAGTAAGCACCATTTTTGAATACCTGAAACAATAAAAAATTAATTAAATTACCGTTAATTACGCTAGTGAAAGCGATTTCTGTGCGTGTGGTGTGCATTCGATCCGATGTTTTTTCGAGTCTGTATGTTCTTTGTGTCCGTTACTTGAATGTATGTAAGGTCACCCGCGATGCAGGAATTACTTCTAGTGTGGGAGTTGTCTTTTAAGGGTGTGATCAGACCAATCGATCGATTGTCGATCCACGGCATCGATCGATGGTAGAATGGATTAGTCGACGTCGATCGATAGTTTCTACCAGACTAATCGATCGATCGTCGATTGACGGCATCGATCGATGGTAGAATGGATTAGTCGAAATCGGTCGAGCTGCTTGATTAACCGCGCCGCGCGCCGACCGCTCGTGACCATCAGAATGCCGAATGGCCGGTCACTGCCCATATTTTACATCGAAATAATTATAGAAAGTTGCTTCTAGTTGCTACTAATCGTCATATAACTGCTACGCCTGTTTTTTTTTACATAAAAGTATACTACTTTTAAAGCTGACGGGCCATTCTGACATCAGGATGGCTGGTCACCTATCCAGTGAGAACAAACTGCGCAAATTAATCGAGTTTTTTTTAACCAATTGTTGCTACTAGACTGCTACCTTTATATACATGGTTTTGGGACTCATAGCTTTTCAGGAATCTTATAATTGAATCTTTTAAGGAAACTTAATCGATCATCGTCGACCGATGCTATCGATCGACGATCGATCGATTGGTTACTCGAACGGTATCCGTCGATCAATTAAAGCTACCAGACCAGTCGATCAACTTCGATCGACGTTGATCGATGCCGTCGATCGACGATCGGTCGATTGGTCTGATAACACCCCAAAAGAAACAAGAAACAAAAAATTATAAGGGTGAGCCATATAAATTATTCCGATTTTTGGTATACTTTTCCTTACAACACGGTGTAATACCTAATGCGTGACGTTTTCGAGATAAATAGACAAAAACAACTATTCTGCCTTTCAAGACTTGAGAAAAGCGCAAGATTTTGAATGCATGGACAGAGCAAAGGTTTAAATAGTCAAATTGTTAGTGATTTTTTTTAAAGCCAGCTCCATTGCTTTGTTTAAATTCTGTGTCACGGTGAACTACACACATTTTCAAACAACAGACACACAGAACACCAAGACGCGGAAGAACTACTTGCGGATCAAACAATTTTTTGTGCCGCATGGGAATCGAACTTAAACCACTACGCCATCCTATCAGTCATTTCAGTTTTTAAATAAGAATAAGTCGCTTACAACATGTAACAGTAGTATATAATCACATATTGTTGTATGAATCTGTAGACATAATAAATTGCCCCTACACGATGGTCCGTGAAAAATAAAGGTCATTTTCTTCCAGCGACTATATCTAGGTTATTTCGGGTCAAACGGCGCACGCAATGCTGTAAGCACTGCGTTAGTTTTGCGCGAATGTGTGGCTACTATATACTAGCACAGACCCGTTACTTTGCAATTACTTAAAAAAAATTAAATACCATGTGCAAGATACAACCTGTCATCATCATCCTTTTACCCTGGTCCCAATTTACTTGGGTCGGGGCAGTATGTCCTTCGCTTCCATACTTCTCTGTCACCCGTCATCTGACCATTTACCCCTTTCCCTTTCATATCCATCCTCACACAGGCCATCCATCTTTTCCTTGGCCTTCCTCTTTTCGTCCATCTATCCTCATATTCATCACATGCTTACCTAAATACGTATCATCTCTTCGCATAACATGTCCATACCAAGCCAAACGATTTCCTTTCAACTTCTCGTCTGTGGGCACCACTTTCAGACTACCTCTTACGTATTCATTCCTAATTATGTCCATTCTCGTCACTCCACACATCCATCGTAACATTCATCTCTGCTACATGCAATCGTTTCTCATCCAACCTGTACGGTGTTATAATATAAATTAGCAGCTGCTAACGGCTTAGAGTGCTTAGAAAGAATGGACGAGGAAAGACTGACTAAGAAAGTTTATAAGGCTAGTGTGAATGGAACAGTCGCAAGAGGAAGACCTTTCTCTTTTTTTTTTTTTGACCCAGGAAAATCCTTTATGGATACCCCCTGCCCCGGGGGGGGAAGGGTGGTTATGTGAGACTCTCCGCCCCTGAAGGGGGTCGGTATACACACTAAAAACCTGGGGTGAGCAGTCCCTCCGCCGACGGAGTGGGGCGGGATGGGGTCGCGTTAGCAATCACCATCCCGCCCCGGCGGTTGGCCCGGCTGATGGTGACCGGGCCTCAGCACCTATGGAGGGAAGGCCTTGCTCACCAAGGCCATCCCCCAGACGTGTGGGGCCGTGCAAGCCGGTAGAGAGTCCCCCGACTCTGTACCAGTGACCCCACTATACAGGAGCGAAAAGGCGGGCAAATCGCCTCCTTCTCGCTCCCGTCCGTCTGCGCCGGAGAGGGTCAGCGAGGAGGTTGTTCTCCCTGACCCTCTCCGCGGTCTCCTTCTGCGCCATGACAGCTTCGCAGAAGGAGACCACTGCCTGCCACGACCTCTCGCCGCCGAGCATGGCGTTGATCACGCTCGGCAGGGAGAGATCTCCGCCTATTATGGCCGAAAGCTTGTGTCGCTGCGGCCCCCACGCGGCACACGCCTCCAGCGTGTGGAGCGCCGTGTCTTCCGGCGCCCCACACTCGTGGCAGGCCGGGGTCGCCTCCCGTCTCGCGATCTGGTGCAAATACTTTCCGAAGCATCCATGCCCGGAAAGCACCTGCACCAGTCGGAAGGTCAGCGACCCGAATCGCCGCCCTATCCATTCCCGGAGGACCGGCCGAATGGCCTCCACCGTCCACTGGCCCGGGGCCGGTGGAGCCAGGTCCTCCGTCCACCGCCTCAATAGGGCGGCCCGCGCCTGTCGCCGCATGCGTGCGACCTCCTCCCACCCCGGGGGCTCCCCGCGGGATCTCCTCGCCGCCACGAAGTGGTAAACTTCGGCGAGGATCTCCGCTTGTAGCTCCCAGGGGGGGTCACTGGCCAGCACGCACGCCGCCGTCCAAGACACCGTCCGGTAACCGCGTATGGCCCTCGTCGCGACGACCCACTGCGGACGTCGCAACAGGGTCTTATTGTCGCGACTGAGGGCGTCCGCCCAGACCGGTGCCCCGTAAAGGGCCATACTCCGGATCACTCCGGAGTACAGTCGGCGACAGGTGGCACTCGGGCCACCCACGTTGGGCAGCAGCCTCCCCAGGGCGGCCGCAAGAGGAAGACCTAGGCGAACGTTTCTTGATCAGATCGGAGGCGTTCTGGACAAAGGCCAGGTAAAGAGCACCTTGAACCGACGGGAGTGTATGAGGAATGTGATGAAAGTGAATGAAGCCAGAGAAGTGTGTCAGGATCGTAGCAAATGGAAATCCGTAGTCTCTGCCTACCCCTCTGGGAAACAGGCGTGAATCTATGTATGTATGTATGTAACGGCTTAGAGACAAGGCACGGCTAGGGTTCCCAACCATACTGTTAAAAACAGTATTATACTTTTTTTCGTTCGTTAATAATTTTTACTGTTCTATAAAAAAAAAATAAAAAAAAAAAAATAGAATACAAAATACTGTTTTATATGACCGCTGGTATCCGGAACCATACGTAAAGTCTGTATAAAATGTAGACGTCCGTATACAAACTACATTTCAGAACGAAACTGTCAATGCCAAGTGAGTGCCACGCATGAGCAGCACAGAACGCATGTAATATAATTAATATTATAAATTAATATAAAATAAAATACTGTTTTCGCGGGTCAGCCGCGCATCTTTGGCTGCTTCACATAAGAGAATTTTCCCCGTTTTTGCAACATTTTTTATTGGTGCTCCGCTCCTATTGGTCGTAGTGTTATGTTATATAACCTATAGCCTTCCTCGATAAATGGGCTATCCAACACTAAAAAGATTTTTCAATTCGAACCAGTAGTTTCTGAGATTAGCGCGTTCAAGCAAACAAACAAACTCTTAAGCTTTATAATATTAGTATAGATTATTCTCTTTATTAATTCATTTTGCAATTATAGGATTGCATTTTGATATAAAAAACCACAAAAAAGCACATTATAAAAATATAAAGACCGGTAGGGCATCGGGAACTGGGTCCAAGTTACCGATGTTTACGGCCCCAGAGAGAGGACGCACGATGCGTGTGCTATGCCACGCAATACAGCCTTTTATTATTATACTATGTGTGAGTGCCATTTTTCTATATGTCCTACTCCTTGAAAGACTATTCACTAAAGTAAGCATTTTAAATACCGCCATTCTACTAAAACGTAATTATACATCATCAACTCTTGATTACACCCTAAGTTTTAGCAGTATATCGGTCACGGCCACTTTCCATTAGTCAATCACCAGATATCCCATCAATCCAATTAACTTCAATAAAATAAAATAATATCAATAGTGATCGCACAAATGAAGGCGAGTCTTTATGAACGTTGAGTCAAAGGTCATGGCCTGTTTGGAGCCATTGATTTTCGTCAAACCCAACCTAAGGGAAACCATGAAGACTACCGTTCCCTGTATTATGTAACTTTTTTAAATGCGATATCGGAAAATTTATGAGGATTACAAATAATATAGTAGAATCTTCTCTCTTAGTCTTTATTATTCCCAAGTCACTTGAGGTCGGCTTTTCTGGTCTAACCAGATTTGACTGGATATCAGTTTTTACACGGAGGGGCTGCCACTTGACCTCCGCAACCCGAAGGCTAACGATACCCTAAGGCTAGACCAGTGTCGGGATATTAGAAGGTACTGACTTTCCCAATAACGACTGCCATAGATGTTCATGGCAGCCGGGACCAACGGCTTAACGTGCTCTCCGAGGCACGGAGCAGGCGATAATTGTCAATCAATACGCACATAATTTCGAAAAGTCATATAACTTCCGAAAGTCAGAGGTGCGCGACGTGGGTTCGAACCCGAGACCCTCTGCATTGCAGTCTGTTGGTCTCCCCACTGAGCTATCGCTGCTATATATATAATATAGTAGAATGCAGAAAGAAAAACGAATAATTGGCCTAATTAAAAACACAATGAATGCAAGAAATGTCTTCATTTTTGTTCACGGAGAGACTAAGAACATGGAACGCGATATCGGCAAAATCTATGAGGATGACAGATAGTAGGTATAGTTAAGTGAAGGTAAAACGAATAAGTTACTTAATAAAAAAATAAATCAGCTGCTGAAAAAGCAAACAAAACGTCGGGGATATGTCGGGGTACACTCAAATGTAGATAGTTTTATTGTGGTTTTAATAATTTAAATAGCTTAAATAGAAGTAAACAATAACTAGTAACAGTATTGGCAGTTTACCAGTTTCAAAATTATGCAATAATAGTGTATTAAAAATTAAAAAAACGCTATAAAATCCGTATAAAAAAGTTTAATTTTAATGAATAACATTCGCGTTACGTAAGACAATACTACGAAAAATTTCATTTTTGCTTAAAGAAGCTCACCAATGATCGGCAGCACTATAGCCACCTTTAAAATAGGTAAATGTACATATATAATACGTTCGTTTGTTACTTTCACCCTAATATGGTTGTAAATGTCAGCGCTTGCTACAATATGCTGCATAATTGAAGCCTTGACTTATTGTTTTTAGAGTACGAAAAAACTCTTATACAACAACTTTGTCCATCTGTCTGTTACAGAACTTTCAACTCAAGAACCGTAAGAGCTAGAGACTCGCGGTCAACGCCATTGGACTCAGCATAGTCAATATACCCCCGAAATGACTATGACCTTTGACCTCTGACCTCTAGGTCACGTGATATCACGTGACCTTTGCATATTGCTTGAACCATTTTTCGAACTCTAAGATTCACGGCAATTCATCGCCGTTTCTCACTTATTTTTTGATAGGAAGTTCCTGTAACTCTTTGTCCAATTCGGGCATCGAATGTTTAATGATTGATTTTTAGGTGGACCGAGCTGCCTCTCCCGGCACAGTAGCACCCACTTACAATAAACGGGCATGAGAATTGGAACACTGTTTCTGCATTTCGTCTGGTAAGCAATATTTCCAGAAGCTCACATACCTACCGTTCCCTTTTCTTTTATCCTACTTAAATTCCTTTACTTTAGGGTAGGCGATGCGTGAGTAACACCGCTTGTCTTGGAAGCGATCATAGACGTATGCTTAGGTACCGTCAGGTAGGTTGAATGTTGTAAGAAAATAAATGATTTACTACTCTAACGTAAATATACACAAAATTACTAGTAAAGTTATGAGTATACTTTTCAGCCTGGGTGTTGTGCCATTGCAGGGTAAAGGCTTCACTTTCGCTTTTCCACATATCCCTATTATGCGCAAGTTTGCACCAGACTCTCCTGTAGCTAATGAGAGTAATAAGTATAAGCTTTATTTTATTTGAATGATAACCCCACCCCGCTTTAGGAATTATTCTTAAGACTGCGCCGAGCGAAATGTGCCAAAACAGGCGGTCACAGTTAAGTGAATAAAATCAACACTTATTGTTTAAAACAAATATAAAATATACATTTACCATAAAAATGAATGTGTTTGCAATTACTCCGTGTAAAAAACTTAAAATAATTAATATTTTCGCCTACAAAATTACGTAAATTTGCACGAAAAATGCAAAAGCGTAAGCTCGTGTTACGTGATATTTAGATTATAACAGTAGAAATCTATCCTATTTTACAGTTTAAACGAAACATAAGTAGTTATATTACAATTTGTCCGTCCTAAATACTTAAGTTATTGGTTGACAATAAAGATACATATTTATCAAAAAAGCACTTCAAATCCTTCATACAATTTTACTATGGCGGCCGCGCGCCGATTTCTATATGCGCCGCACGAGCTCTGTCATTATTTGTCTTACGCTCGGCGCAGTCTTAAACAAAATTCAAGCAACGGTCATATACATAGAAAACGCAGACTCAGAACAACCATTTAAGGATGACACAATCTTTAGTCGCGTATGGCAATCCATTTAAATTTTTAAAATAACTGGTATTTAGTCATGCCAGTGGGCATCATGACTACAAAAAAGTTATTTTCTGTGTTTTAGATTCGCAAAAAATATTAGACACGTATTGTTCTTGTGTCCCACAAACTAATAATAACGAACAATGCGTTTTTTCGTGTTACGTCACTTGTAGGTACACATTTTACAAAACCGTGACGTCACATGCCCACTCTCCCGAACTTTGTTATTGAATGTTATATCTTAATATTATTTTTAGTTTTGTAGAAATGAATAGGTGTCCAATAAATGTTGCTTATCTAATAGATGGATCAATTAGAATCACTTATTTGAACCCTATCATCATGCCTATTTGAACCTGCAACAACAATCGACGCAGTGTCAGTGGAAAACCGACTACCATCCATTCGTGCAGTCGTATATAAGTTTTTAATTACTTAATTATAATTTGTTTGAAGCACGTGTAAACATCAATTAATAATGATTGGATGTTATCTAGACAGTCGTATTGATGTTTCATACAACATCAATCATTGTAATTACTCGTCAAAGCGTTATCAAACATTATAATAATTATTATATCATTTATTATTATGACGAATTATTACGCTACCTAATTGCTTTTGTTGCATACTCGTCTGCTTCACATAAGAGAATTTGCCCCGTTTTTGCAACATTTTTCATTGATGCTCTGCTCTTATTGGTCGAAGCGTGATGCTATATAGCTTATAGCCTTCCTCAATAAATGGACTCTCCAACAATAAAATATTTTTTTTAAATCGAACAAGTAGTTCCTGAGATTAGCGCGGTCAACGAAACATATAAACAAACTCTTCAGTTTTATAATATTAGTATAGATTTATATATACAAAGGTCACGTGATACCACGTGACCGGTCAGAGGTCAAAGGTCATAGTCATTTCGGGGTATATCGACTATGCTGAGTCGAATAGCGTTGACCGCGAGTCTCTAGCTCTTACGGTTTTTGAGTTGAAAGTTTTATAACAGACAGACGGACAAAGCTGTTGTATAAGAGTTTTTTCGAACTCTAAAAGTAGTGACGAAGTTGTGACAAAATTTGACCGCAGCTTCGCTTTCACAGTTTTATTTTCTGGATGAAAGATTACTATGTCCTTTTCTGTTCCCCCGACAACGTGTATGCAAAATTTCATGATGATCGGTCGAGTAGTTAATTAGTGATATCGTAACCAACAAGCAAACTCACATTCGCATAAATATAAATACTAGCGGTCGCCAAGTGGTCGAAATTCGACCATGATTGATTTAAATTTTAAGTTTGAACGTTATTAAGGTTTTATTGTCTATAACTATACCCTTATAATCACATTTCATTTAGTCACCTACTCCACATACGTATGTAACCATAGTTACATAGAATTCTATGACATCAGCCGAACAATGCCAAAATACTACGAACGCGATTTGACTGCGTGTGTCAAATGCATGGTTGTGTGCGTGTAGTGTTTTTTCAACTATGAATTTCTAATGGATATTTTATAAATCTATTACGATTCGCCACTCCTTTTCCATATAAACTTTAACTGTGCCAAATTTCATATTCCTCCGTCCGCGCAATTTTCGTAAAAACAGGGTACTTACAAAGTTTTTGCTTCACATATTAATATATAGATTAAGTTAGTATTTCAGTTACAAATTACTAATATTGTGAATACATATAATTAAGCAAAGGGATTTGGGAATAAATTCACGTCGTCGGTACTAAAATCAATCGAACCTACAGCCTCTCGATCACAAATCCGTTGCTTCCACCTTGCTACAGTCGTTCCAAACTGCACACCGGCGGCCAGACACAATAAGTTTTCAATTATGTCTGCCATAATGTGCAAACAAGTGAGTACATATAGCAAGGCACTGCAAAACATCAAAAGCGACTACATAATATTGATAATCATATAATTAAACCTAACCATTGTAACTTAAGCGCTATATCAATAGAATATGTTTGTAGTCAGATTCCAAGAAACAATGGTCTCAATGTGGGTCAATGATACGTTAAATGTAAACTAGATAACATCGTAGACATAACTATATACATACTTTGTATTATTATAGGTAGGTTAGGTTATATATGGTTTCCTGAAAATAATAGATGATCCTGAATCATCCCATATTAGAGCTATGGGGACCCAAAAGCCTTATCCTAACTAATAAATTTAGTTAGTAGCATTACTTTATTCTGGATGACAGGTACCTGTCATCCAGAATAAAGTAATGTCCTTTTTAAAGTTCGAAAAACTCTTATACAACAGCTTTGTCCGTCCGTCTGTTATACAAATTTCAACTCAAGAACCGTAAGAGCTAGAGACTCGCGGTCAACGCCATTTGACTCAGTATAGTCGATATACCCCCGAAATGACCATGACCTTTGACCTTTGACCTCTGACCTCAAGGTCACGTGATACCGTCTTTCAACTAAAGAACCGTAAGAGCTACAGACTCGCGATCAACGCCATTCGACTCAACATAGTCTATATAACCCCGTAATGATGACTATGACCTTTGACCTCTGACCTCAAAGTCACGTGATACCATTTTTTCGAACTCTTAGATTTACGGCAATTCATGGCCGTTTCTGACTTGTTTAAATGAAGCCAGCGTGATCGATCAGGCTGCTTGTATACTTGTATTTAATTTCTTTCTTTATTGTCTTAAGAACTTAAGTGTACATTTTCCTATTAACGTTTGTACTTTGTCAGTATTGGTATATATACAGTAAATATGCGTCGACACGTGTTTCGCTTCAGCGCGAGCCATCTTCAGGAGCGTTTGCCAACGAATAAGCCAAACGCTCCTGAAGATGTCTTAGTCGGGTTGGCTAATCCGAAGATGCGTGGCAGGTTCCTCTCTTCCCAATAATTTTATTTCAATGGACTTCTGCTAAGTAACACCTCCTTTGATTCAATATAGCGAAGACTTTGTCCCGAACATCAAACTCGATACCTCATTGCACATCAGTCGCGTTTCCTACGTAAATGACTTATACGACATGAAAAATAACTTGAGTTGTGGAATAAATAAGTTTAATGACATTGGTCACACCAAACAGCACGTCCTATATCGGACAAACGAAATAATAACTACAGATACAATTTTGAGACATTTTTCAGTAGCAGCACGTTGCTATAACTAAAGCTGGCGAAATGTAAATGTAATATTCGTCTACTGCTTCTAGGGTAGAGGCGGTAAGACATGCTGGAGAAAGACCGATAAATGCGATTGAAATTAAGGTATTGGTTACTTGAAAAGTACTTCTGTAAGTAACGTAACTAATGATTACTTCATTTTGAATACAATGTGTATTCAAAGTGAAGTCAGGTGTTCAGAAAAGGACATACCTTTCATCCAGGAAAAAAAGTACTGTTCGCGAGGGATAGAATTTTAAGGCAACATCTAAATTCACGCGGTCGCCTTATTACTGCCACTGCACCGAGTACCGTAGGTTCGAATCCCATACGAGACAAAACTTTGTGTAATCCACAAACGCTTGTTCCGAGTCTGGATGTTCTTTTTGTTTGTTGCTTGGATGTTTGTAAAGTCCCTGCGATACAGGAATTATACCTAGTGCGTGAGTATTTTAAAGAAACATCCTCATTAAATACTACTAATCTAGGATGACTAGCGTTTCTAAGATTACCACGTTTAAACAAACTGTCCAGTTTAATAAGACCTATACATACATCGATACTAATATTATAAAGCTGAAGAGTTTGTTTGAACGGGCTAATCTCAAGAACTGCTGGTTCGAAATGAAAAATTCTTGTAGTGTTGGACAGCCTATTTATCGAGGAAGGCTATAGGCTATAAACATCACGCTACGATCCACGGGAGCGGTGCAGTAACTATAAACGCGGGTGAAACCGCGGGCACATCTAGTATTATATATTAGTATAAATATTACAATAATTACATAAGTATTGCTTGTCAATGTAACACGCGTTTTAGCCAACAACCTCCTTTAGGAGATAGGGGGTAGTTCTATATTTAGCGTCAAGGTTCCCCCCAGTCTCCCCACTTGATGAATTGACCTCGCCTTACATTAGGGCTGTCAAATACACAATTACGAAACTACGAGTTTGTGTGTTTTAAAGTGCTTATATCAGGAACCGCTAGGACGATTTACGATTTCGTATTGCGTAAGATAAGTAATCAATTTCTTTTTCTTAAATATACTGTCTAAGACAAAATTGTAGCTGTTGTACATACGCTACTGAGTTCGATTTCTAGGTCGGGCAACGTTATTAAGATTTTCTGTTTAAAAATTCTTAGTCAGGAGTCTCTAAACGTGCAATTCTCTCTACTTGGTGAATCTGAAGTAATATTATATTATATATATATATATATATATATATATATATATATATATATATATATATAATTTGGGAGTTATAAGGGTCAGAGATACATGGAGGATGGATGGTCGTTTATAACAATAGCGTGTTCAAACATACAAACTCAACAGTTTTATAGTATGACTAGGTTTTGCCCTCAGCTCCGCTTGCGTTGCATAATGACCGGTCCAGGTATTAAATCGTGACAGCGTAACAAATAAACTCACACTCGCATTAGGATATTAGTTAGGATTAGGATATTAATTTATAATTCTAGAGATTATCCTTACATTCAAACGGACAAATTGTAGCTCTTTATATAATTAGCATTATAGACATCTGCTTGCAGAACCGAAACGTACGCGCGCCCGTATACCTTTCAACGAAAGATTAAACGTATCCTATATTTTAGAACAGTACGTACATGTTCTATCCATGTGTCAAATTTCACTAAAACCAATAAACGATTCATCTTCACTAACTTGTAAATCCTAACTTCCTAAGTAATATTATAAATGCGAATGTGAGACTGTTTGTTTTATACGCTTTCACGCCTTAACTACTCGACCGCTCATCATGAAATTTCGCATACACGTTGTCAGGGGTACAGAAAAGGATATAGAGTACCTTTCATCCACAATATAGTATTGTGCCCGAGGGGTAGAAATTTATTGACAAAATCTACATTAATGCGAGGGAAGCCGCGGGCATAAACTAATTTACAATAATAATAATATCACAATATCCTACAATACTGCTGACAACCCTACACACAACCTTGATGTTAAACAGCACATCACAAATCGACAAACCATTGATGATAGTACTTTCATTATTGATTACTAGTCAATATATACACGCGAAAATAAACTCTATTTTTCTAATGATAAGGTTGTATAATGGTATACAGAGGGGTTTATAATATATCAAAGTCGAAGGTTAATAATGTGACAATGGTGAGTCAAGTGTTCTTTAGTAAGTTTTCACAATGTGTTATAACGAGATGGGTGTAAAAACCCAGGATTCAACCTCTTCGTCTTAATATATGTATCCTTGTGACCCCTATATCTCGGGGATCTTTTGACCCACAGGGCTCATATTCATACCCGACCGAGGTATGACCCCAAGGTGTCTGCACACCAAGTTACGAGTCATGCCTGTCACTAACACCAATCTGTCAATAACACACAGACCCACATAGTGTTTTCATTAACCTATTCGTAGAAGACTCAGAGGTTAATAAGGCGTGGTCATATAAAATATGATAATGGTTGTCGCAGTGATCGAAAGGAGGGTGAGAACCCCTGGGCCCACCAGTTATCACATTGTAATTGATACCAAAAAATTCGTTATATTTTTAGGTACTTACCACCAAAATATGTTAGAATATTTCTTCATAGAAAGCGAGAAACTTATATTAAATTAAGTTAACCAATAATCGATTAATATGCAACTCTAATTATTTACTATCGAGTATTATTAAATCGGTATAATCTCAAAAATATGTGTTCTATAATCGAATGATAATAATAAAAACTCAATCGATTGAAAATTGTTTTTTGATTATTAATTATCTGTGGTCACCGACTGACAAGTTTAACGGCTAATGTCAAAATCAAGTTCAACACTCGTTCGGTTTGTTCCTTATGAGTGCGCACGTATTTTTCTTGTTTTGTTGTTTTGTTTGATTTACCCCACGACTTTGGCTTGCTAAAGGACTGTTCGACGGATCTTGTGACTTAGAATTACCTGGCACTTCATATTGGCCAACTGATTACGCTTCTGAATTGGATATTGACGACATGGATCGCTGTGTGAACTGTACCATTGCATTTTATATAACTTAATTCCTGGGAAGCGAAATATCACAACATTTTTGGTGACGACTTGTTATTATATTCTCTTTCAATTATGGCTACTTTGATTATGATAACAACTGGGCCCAGATATATATGGAGTGCCTTCGTCTGATTCCTTCGTCCTTTGACGATATTACATTAAACTAAACTTTGCCCGCGGCTTCACTCGCGTAAATCTAGGTTAGGTTACGTAAGTAATAGTACAGCTTTTTTTATAATACATAGCCCATGTTACTCGGCGATAATATAGCTTTCATGGTGAAAGAGTTTTTTAAATGGGTGAGTAGTTTTTGAGTTAAATCATTAAAAGCAAACAAACAAAAAATACTCGATTTTTTTACTTATATCATAGTAAGCATGGTATGGATGTAATAAAGCCCTGCCTACCCCTTCGGGGATACAGTCATTTGGTGAAGCTATTACCTTCCACCGTACTTCACACCAAAACGTTGTTTAACCTATTAAGTCGTGCGACACACCAGCGAACATACGCAGGTTATTGATTCCGTTCATTATTATCACATACATATATGATAAAAAAAGCTAATTACGATCAATATGCTATGTAAGTTCTCAATTAATTATTAAAATAAACACGTCCGCCAGACGAAATAGTAACAATTTGCATAGATTACTTATTATAATAATTATTATTTCATCATTGAGGTCAATAACTTCAAACTAGAACTGGTTTTGATTTACCTAATGGTGCTGATAGACTTTAGCATTTACTTGTAACAGAACATCGAGCTTTCGCCGTTTTTATATTGTCGAACTGAACAACGAACAGAGCCAAGCTTTGATGATGCGCAGAAGGGTCTGGGGAGGAGGTAGTGACTGTTCTGTACCTACTTATTGTGTTTATTTTTATTTTATTCATATCAAAATTCTTGTGTTTGGCTATGGACTGTTTTGTCTGAAAACAAACGATTTTTTTTTTTACAATAAAACTGCTTACGCATGCAAGATAAAGCAGTGTTCATTGAAAGAGATGCAGTTAAAAGTCACTAAATGGTGGCTAACTTCTTTGACATATGACTCCACCGAAAATCTTATGGTATGCCTATCATACACACATCATACACACATCATACACACACTCACACTCACACTCACACTCACACTCACACTCACACTCACACTCACACTCACACTCACACTCACACTCACACTCACACTCACACTCACACTCACACTCACACTCACACTCACACTCACACTCACACTCACACTCACTCACTCACTCACTCACTCACTCACTCACTCACTCACTCACTCACTCACTCACTCACTCACTCACTCACTCACTCACCACCTTAATGGAAGATATATATTTCTTTTGTGACATGTTGTTATTATTAAATAGATATTTTTCTTATTATCAGTATTATTCCTTGACATTACATACAATATTCTTTGACATTTAATTAGTTATAATTATTAATATTTTATCTTAGCATTTCATTATTGACATAATGTAGTATTACATTTCTGACATTCTAAATAAATTTACCACTTTATGTGCATCTATATTATGTTGAATGAAATGTAAAAATTAATTATTCGATAATAAGTACGGTACTCGACCTTATATACCTAAAGGTGGAATGTGGAGAACCTATAAATGTATTAGTCATAACATCTGCAAATGTATACCCATATTCGCAAAATATGGAATATGAAATATGACCTGTGGCGTAAGTTTGTGTTTACGTGGGATCGTGACGTCCCAAGTTCAACATACGAGTTGGGTAGCATCCGGGTTTTTCTGTTAGGAGATTTTAATAAGAGCACGGTCTCTCGAAATGTGGGCACAGCAATCGTTTTGGTCCTTATTACTTGGGACCTAAACAGGTAGGACCAACTTAAGTACCAACTTTTTATGGTTCCGTACCCGAAAGGTGCAATCGGGACCCTATTACTAAACATCCGCTGTCCGTCCATCGATCGGTCTGAAAGCGGGCTGTATCTCAAGTATTGTAATAGATAGAGTTGAAATTTTCACAGAGTGTGTAAAAAATACCAAGATGGCAAATTACGGTACCCTCCGTGTGCGATTCCGACTCGCACTTGACCGTTTTTTTGTACTTACGGAGTCCTGCTGCCCTATTACAAGCCAATTATTTACTGGTATCCCATGATTATGTAAAAATAATCCTAATGCAAAAATCTCACTATTAAGTTAAACAACTTATTTAATTAGTTAAAGATATACTGTGCTGTTTCTTAGAAAAACTGTCGGTCGTCGAACCATAACGGGAAGCAATTAAAACGATACCGCGAACTGGTCAAGGCCACCAAGATAATAATTTATTTAAATTAATATATCTCAAGTATCATCTTTTCTATTACGTATTCATTAGAAAAACACAACTCCCACACTAGGAATAATTCCTGTGTCGCGGGGGACTTTACAAACATTTGACCTCCTCGATGGCGTAGTGGTTAATATAACCGACTGCCACGCCTGAGGTCGCGGGTACGATTCCCGCACGAGTCAAACATTTTTGTGCATGAACATGGATGTTTGTCTTGGTCTTGGTGTTTCTATGTATAATATGTATGTATTTACAAAAAACAAAGTATATAAAATAATAAAGTATGTTTATCCATTGTCTAGTACCCATAGTACAAGCTCTGTTTAGTTTGGGCTAGATGGTGTTGTGTGTATGTGGTAGAATATTATTATTATTTATTCAAACAACGGACACAAAGAACACCCAGACACGGAACAACCATTAGTGGATCACACAAATAGTTCAGTGTCAGATTTGAACCCATAACACTCGGCGCAGTGGCAGTGGCGAGACGACCACTGAAACCACTACGCCATCGGTGTGTATGTAGGTACTTAATTATATTTATTATTAAAGAGGCGCTCATAACCAGTTGCACTCACTGATCGGTTAACGATTAGCGAAGTTAAGACAGCTCCAAGCGAAATGTGCCAAAACAGGCGGTCACAGTTAAGTTAATAAAATCAACACTTTTTGTTTAATAGAAATATAAAATATACATTTACCATAACAATGAATTTGTGTACAATTACTCAGTGTAAAAAACTTAAAACAATATTTTCGCCTACAAAATTACGTAAATTTGCACGAAAAATGCAAAAACGTAAGCTCGTGTTACGTGATTTTTAGATTATAACAGTAAAACTCTATCCTATTTTACAGCTTAAGCGAAATATAAATAGTTATATTACAATTTGTCCGTCCCAAATATTTAAGTTATTGGTTGACAATAAAAATACATATTTATCAAAAAAGCACTTCAAATCCTCCATATAATTTGACTATGGCGGCCGCGCGCCGATTTGAATATACGCCGCACGAGCTCTGTCATTATCTGTCTTACGCTCGGCGCAGTCTTAAGCAATGTTGGGTGCGGTCAATCTTTAGATGGGTTACCGCTTAGTGGTATTTCATCTGAGCGTCTCCGTGCTTCGGAGGACGCGTAAAAAGTCGGTCCCGATTGTTGTCAAATTGACAGCAGTCGTTAAGCCATGTCAGAGGCCTACGGGCGGCTTGAACAACTCTTGACAACAGGTTGGCCAATAACCACACGAAAAGAAAAAGAAGATTATATCTTAATTATAACGAGTTCAATTAACGCGAAGGAAATTTGTACAGGAGTTACGCCAGCATCGCGACTGTATCCTTAGTTTCTAGAAGTTCCAATCTTTCGGCCATATTCATAAAACTTACAAAAGCGTTATAACGTCGACTTAAGTAAAATTTCTCAAAGGTTTTGTTCATAATAATGATTAAGAATACGTGCCTGCCTAATAACAATGCTGTATATAATGAAGATTTATAGAAAAATATGAATAAAGAGTTTTAAGATACTGCTAAAGTGCAAACAGGCATACTGCCCACCTGATGGTAAGTGGTCACCGTAGCCTATGGACACCTGCAACACCAGAGGCATTACGTGCGCGTCGCCGACCTTATTACTTATTTTAACTTGCCATAGTATAGTATATAAGCCTTCAGTAAGATAGTTTTATTTCGTATAATAGACGTCGTCGAACTGATAGGGTTGCCACCTTTATTTTGATGAAATAGTGTAAATTTACCTACTGAGGTAAAAATACAAAGTACATCACTAAAAATAAAGTATTATTTATTCTGATATTTCGTTACTACGTTTGTTGTTGCTTCTAGCAACATTTAACGATGATTTATCTTGTCGGCCTCTATGGCGTTGTGGTTAGTGTAACCGACTGCCACGCCTGAGGTCGCGGGTTCGATTCCCGCACAAGTCAAACATTTGTGTGCATGAACATGGATGTTTGTCTTGGTCTGGGTGTTTCTATGTATAATATATATGTATTTACAAAAATAAAAAGTATATATGTATGTTTATCCATTGTCTAGAACCCATAGTACAAGCTCTGCTTAGTTTGGGCTAGATGGTGTTGTGTGTATGTGGTAGAATATTATTAATATTATTATTATAATATTAATATTATTTATTTACAAGAAACGTCTTGACCAAATCTTTAGAATTTATGGCAATATTAAGACATTTGGCGAAGCGCCCATTTTAGTTTCTTATTACATACATAGATTCACGCCTGTTTCCCATAGGGGTAGGCAGAGACTACGGATTTCCACTTGCTACGATCCTGACACACTTCTCTGGCTTCATTCACTTTCATCACATTCCTCATACACGCCCGTCGGTTCAAGGTGCTCTTAACCTGGCCTTTCTTGTTAAAGTCGACATAGGCAAATTAAGTATTATGAAGTACCTTGCATTGCCTTCATAAAGTATAAAGTACGTTTGCCCAAAATAACGTACAATACTTTATTGTAAAGTATAGTATAACAGCGATAGCTCAGTGGGGAGACCAACAGACTGCAATGCAGAGGGTCTCGGGTTCGAACCCACGTCGCGCACCTATGACTTTCGGAATTTATATGACCTTTCGAAATTATGTGCGTATTGATTGACAATTATCGCCTGCTCCGTGCCTCAGAGAGCACGTTAAGTTGTCGGTCCCGGCTGCCATGAACATCTATGGCAGTCGTTATTGGGAAGTCAGTGCCCTATAATATCCTGACACTGGTCTAGTCTTAGGGTATCGTTAGCCTTCGGGTTACAGAGGTCAGGTGGCAGCCGCTCCGTGTAAGAACTGATATCCAGTCAAATCCGGTTAGACTAGAAAAGCCGACCCCAAGTGATTTGCATATAATAAAGGCTAAGGGAGAAGAAGACTATTGAAAAATACGGTTGGCAACCCTACGAACTGGATATCTCATGTTTGACAAGACACGAATCCTTTTCGGCTATCGTTGCTATACAGTTATAAACTTTGGTTTATTACCAGTCGAAACCACATGGTATACTATATTTGGTAAATTAAATTTCAAGGCCAGACTAAGCGTACCCTACACTTAAAAATGTTTGCACGCATAGCATAACGGGTGATCGGCCGCCTTGCCACTGCCGATGTGAACACTCGGTATGTTGTGGTTTCGAATCCCAAGAGTAACAATTCTTTGTGTATTAAGTAACACGTAACATAAGGAGCAGCGATAGCTCAATGGGGAGACCAACAGACTGCAATGCAGAGGGTCTCGGGTTCTAACCCACGTCACGCACCTCTGACTTTCGGAAGTTATATGACTTTTCGAAATTATGTGCGTATTGATTGACAATCATCGCCTGCTCCGTGCCTCGGAGAGCACGTTAAGCCTATGGCAGTCGTTATTGGGAGAGTGTCGACACAAAAGATCGCACTGGGTCGAAGTTTCGCCGGTCTGCACTGACTGGCCCCCACATAAGATAAGATAACACGTAACATTCAAGTACGAACGAAATTTTAATTCTGGCATAATTATCTCTTTAACTTTATATTTTACTAAATTTTGTCCGGTTACAGGACATTTTGTCAGGGTTAGAGGTACCCTATATCCTTGCAATACTCCTGATACACGTTATCAAGGGTACTTACTGTAAAGGATCGTTCGTGTAGTTAAAGGCGTGAAAGCGTAATAAACAAACTCACATTCGCATTTATAATATTAGTTAGGATGTGAATCTATGTATATATAATCAATACAATATGCTAATTAAATGTTAGACCACAAGGAAGTCCCACATTCAGTCAGTAAACAATAGACAGACAGTCGATGGCGTTATGTACGTCATCACTGATGACGTCATACGGCACCAAAATATTTACCGATGAGTTATAAAATGATAGTTCAGTTGTTTATAGTAGTTGTGGCTACTAGAAACACACATTCGATTCCCATGCGATTGAAGAATATGTACGAATTATATTCACTGACAATTTGACTGTAGGAATGGTTTAAATGATCGCCTTACCACTGCCACAGTGACCAAGGTTGTGAGTTTGATCCCCACACGAAAAATTGTCTGATCCATAAATAGTTTTGAACCTTGGTGTTCTTTGTGTCCGTTGTTTGAATGTTTGTACAGTGCGACACAAGCATTATTCCTGATGACGGAGTTGTCCAATTCTAACAAAAAGAAAATATCTTTGAACCTGGATGGTCTACTGTTTTCAACATATGGCCTATAGCCACATTGGGAAGCAGCCGGTTCGCAGTATTGGGACAGGTTATATACAAGACTCATATTAACAGCCGGAAAGTCAGAAAAAGACATTATACATATTAAATATATGCTATAAAATATTGATGGCTGTTGATGTGATAATAATATGTTTGTTTAATATTTTCGCTATCTATCTTCTAAATCTCTTGTATTGCTGTACTATATTGTATCATCCTTAATCGATAGCCCAGCTTATCATAATCAATAATCATATCAATCTACACTTTCGGTGATCTTATTCAAGTTTGCAGTGATAATGCTTATCAAATTTGGTTCCGTACTTTTCGAGGTTAAATTTGACATAAGTTGCGATTATTTGTCATGTATGTATTTTATGTGGAGGCCAGTCAGTGCAGATCGGCGACACTTCGACCCAGTGGGATCTTTTGTGTCGACACTCTCCCAATAACGACTGCCACAGATGTTCATGGCAACCGAGACCGACGGCTTAACGTGCTCTCCGAGGCACGGAGCAGGCGATAATTGTCAATCAATACGCACATCATTTCGAAAAGTCATATAACTTCCGAAAGTCAGAGGTGCGCGACGTGGGTTCGAACCCGAGACCCTCTGCATTGCAGTCTGTTGGTCTCCCCACTGAGCTATCGCTGCTCTGTAAGTAAGTCTGTTTGTTATGTAAGTTCATTTTTATAATCCGTTCACAGGTTTTTACGTGATGTTGGAATAATCAGACAAACAATTAAAAAACCATTGCCTTTTGTTTAAAACTCTACTCTACTCTATATGTATTAAAGAGCTCAAATAGGAGTCAAAAATTTTTTAATGTACATACTTGTTACAATATTACCCTAACCAATATTATAAGTGCAAATCTTAGTTTGTATGTTACGGTTTCTCGCCTTAACTGCTCAACCGATCATCATACAATTTTGCATTCACTTCTTCAGAGGTAAAATAGACATAGGGTACCTTTCATCCAGAAAAACGTACCTACTGTTCCCGAGCGGAACCACGGGCAAAAGCTAGAAAAGCCAAAAACTAACGAATAGATCAAGTGACAATATTTACATGTCAATTACAATAAAAGGAAAACCAATTGCAATACACCGTTACATTCGCCAACTATGACTCAATTTCACTGTACCCAAATAAAATATATTTAGACGTGACCTTACACCATTTCGGGAGACACAAAATTGATAAATATTATTCAATATGTCAGTTTCTTGATAAGATAGTGCGTGTGATTCGCGAATCGATAATCTGACCTTGATCCTACAGTAGATGATACTATCTCGATGGTCCAGTTATTAAGCTATTCGTCAAAAGCCGTCTAATTCATAACTTACTACCGTGCGTAACTTTCCCGACGATTCTTATTTAATTAATTATTTATTTACATTTCATAACACTTTGTCTAACATAAGGATTTCAAGTAAATGCTAAAGATTTATAATTGATTCAGCAAGGTACATCATCTTAAAGAGAGAGCCAAATTGCAAGTGATTGAGCCAACTTTTCTGGTGATTCACCAGAGTTATTTGGTTTGCTAGCTAAGGCCACAGTATCTTTTCTAACGAATAAAATAAGCAATATTGATTTACAATGAATAATTGCTGATGCCAGAAGTATTGGACTTTGATCTTCATTAAAAGCCGCTGCATCTACACCAGCTGCTAACAACCTAGCAGCAGCCTCGCCGATACCACTGCGCCGATTGTTGTGGGTTCGAGACAAAAATTTGTGTGATCCACAGATGGTTGTTCCGAGTCTGGGTGTTCTTTGTGTCCGTTGTTTGAATGTTTGTACAGTCCCCCGTGACACAGGAACTACTGCTAGCGCGACAGTCGCCTTAAAAAAATCATAATAGCTCAATGCAAAGTAGACCAGACGAGCTTTTGTATCATGTTTTCATGTAAATAGCACAAAGTTTCGATCAAGCATAAGGCATAGAAGACAATTACGCCGGCCCATTCATGCTGGAATCAGCGAGGCTCTACTACTCATGAAACTCCTTCTGGTGGAGGCAAATTTAAAAGGCCGGCAACACACTTGTGACTCCTCTGGTGTTGCGGGTGTCCACGGGCGGCGGTAATCGCTTACCATCAGGCGATCCGTCTGCTCGTTTGCCAAATAGACCATAAAAAAAATTGTACTGTTGCGGACTTATTTGCTGTGTGGGGCTCGAACACTTTAGACTCTAGTAGTGGCCAAGGACCCATGTAAACTAACTTTATTGAGCATAAAACGCTTTGCACTCTATCTGCACCATAACAAGAGTTACCCGATGTCGGAGTAACGCGTAATATTTTGTAATCAAGCGATAGCCGCGATACAATATGTCATAACATCCCGCGGCGATGGCGACATTAACTGCTATATGAGGTAGTGTCAGGAAACCACACTGAAAATAACATTGCGATGGGTAGACGTAAGACGCTGAAGTTTTATTCTGTAGGTACTAGCATTAACCAGCGAAATCGCGTGGAACTTGAAAGGAGGTAGTCCATATTTTTCTTACTTTGCATGTAAGAAGCTGAGTTACACACACTTTACTTGACTGCTGTCTTCTAGACGTGACAAGATGAAATATGCACCAGAATTTAGCTTGGACCTCTAGCAACAACTTCCAACTGTGAAAACTATATTCAATTTGGTGCAGTAATTTTTGAGTAATGCGCGTACAAACATACAGAAATACAAAAATCAAAGAATATTTGTTTTGGCTTTCATGGCTCTAACAAAGACTCCAAACAATAATTTTCTTAAAGCTATGTCCTATGTACAGGCATTGGTACCAGATAGTATTCTATTGAAAGTATAGATTCAAAATTCAGTAAATATTAGTTTATTAATTTAGGTCTTCAGAGTAGTAGAGCCTTGCTGATTTCAGCATGAAATGGCTCGACCGGAGAAGGACTACCCTCTCACAGAATATCGACGTGAAATAGCAGTATTCCTACTGTTGTGTTTCGTTTGGTGAGTGAGAGTGCCAGAGGCCTAATCCCCCTCTTTCCCCCTGCCCGCTCCTTCTTCTTCCCACTTCCTTTCCTAAAGGGTAGACAACGCGCAAGTGATGCCTTTGGTGTTGCAGGCGTCCATAGGCTACAGTGACCACTTTCTATCAGGTGGGCCGTATGGTCGTTTGCCAACTAAGTAGTATAAAAAAAACAAGGTAGCACTTATGAACGTCGAAGTTTATATTGAAGATTAGTGAGTTTGGTAAAATATTTTTATTTAATTCTATGGACTTTTAATCTACAATATATCTCATATTGCCAGCTAGACGGATGGCGTAGTATTTATGTGGTCACCTTGCAACTGACACTGCACGGACTGTTGGGATTTCAATACCCACACGAGGCAAAAAAATTGTGTAGTCCAAAAATAGCAGCTCCGATGTGTTTTATAAAACGTTTTCATTAAGACACCTTTGGTACAGAAATTATATCTAACGCGGAAAAGGTGTTATATTAAGGAAAGATAAAACAATATAGAGGAAATTCAGCGGAGCACTGCGGAAAATAGCGCTCCGGTCGATACGCTACGTAATGCGTGTGATAACATTATCTCATCTCTACACTATGACACGTACTCGTGGCGAACAAATACTAGTTCAACAATTGTAATGCAATATACAGTGGAACATAATTACGTAAATACATAATTACATTGTATCTATCATAAGTTCATAACTAATATTATAAATGAGAATATGTGTTTGTTGCTTGTTACGCTTTCACGCCTTAACTACTCGACCGATCATCTATCGCATACACAGTGCCAAAGGTATAGATAATAGATTTAAAAAAATTAAAAACACGCATTATAAAAAAGAAAAATTTAAATGTAAAAAAGCATGGACTTATCAAATATCTTAGAAAATCAAAATACTTATATATTTTCTTTTTTTATTATACTATTACTCTGTTTTTGTTATTTAATCTGTATTATTGTATTATCATCGGTCCTCAATAAGTGTGCAAAGTTTCGAATCAATCCGTCGGTTTGAAAGGGGTAAAAATCACGTTCAAAGATTCCGTTACATATGTAGATACATACTAAGCTAATAAAAGCCTATTAAAAAAGACATAGGTCATCCAAAAAAAAAGTACTGTTACCAACATAACATAGCCTACAATTATGCGAGCGTAGCCGCGGCCAATATTTAGTAAATAATAGTTAAGTTTGTATGTATATTTTTTTTGTAAACGTTAGAAAATCCTAATCATTAAGGGCTCTTTATAAAAGGTAAGTTTCTTAAAGCAAGTGTAGTGCATTATTTTCTATATACATAGAAACCCATCTCTATGTACCTACCTTCTTCTTCTCTCTAGCCTTTATTATTTCCAAGTCACTTGGGGTCGGCTTTTCTAGTCTTACCGGGTTTAACTGGATATCAGTTTTTACACGGAGCGGCTGCCACCTGACCTCCGCAACCCGAAGGCTAACGATACCCTAAGGCTAGACCAGTGTCAGGATATTAGAGGATACTGACTTTCCCAATAACGACTGCCATAGATGTTCATGGCAGCCAGGACCGACGGCTATGTACCTATTGTCTATATTTTTTATGTCTTTATTATGTTTTTAATATTCAAGCAAAGGACACAAAGTACAATCCAGACTCGAAACAACCATTTGTGGATCACACAATTTTTTGTCCCGTGTGGGAATCGAACCCACAACACTCGACGCAGTGACAGTAGCGAGGCAACCACTAAACTAAACACACTCAGGCATTTAAATATATTTATTTCAATTTACTAATGAAATTATTTTTACTTATATTTTTAGCTTCAATACTTTATTTTCAATGAATAAACTGTCACTTGTATAAATATTGAAACTATTGATTCAAACGATAAGTGCTGTACAATAATAGAACTGTAGATATTATAGAAACGTAATGTCACTGTAACTTGAACACGTGTAGGTAAATAGCATTAAAATGTTCACAAAGGATTAGGCAGAAGTGTCAAAATACAAAGTAGTACCTATATATCCTGAAAATGAGGGCTGCCGAGGTGTATCACACAAATAATAATAATGTCCTCCAGACTGAATTTCGGTAACGCGGTCAGTCTTAACGGAGACTGGCCATCTGCGCAGGAGATATTATAGTGCACAAGCGTGTGTACAAACACCAAGTACACTCTCTGTTCCCTAACTCTCATGATCCAATGGGACGGTAATCCGACACGACCGGAGGGAGACCAGGCGCAGGACCAACGGCTTCACGTGCTTGCCGAGGCACGGGGGTGTCTAACACCGCCAACCTCCTAACTCCGGGCTACTTTCGAAATTACTTAACAAAACAATTGAGAATCGGCAATGAATTGCCGTTAATCTTAGAGTTGGAAAAATGGTTCAAGTAATATGCAAAGTACCACGTGACCTTGAGAGTCAAAGGTCAGAGGTCAAAGGTCATAGTCATTTCAGTTATATCGACTATTCTGTGTCGAATGGCGTCGACCGCGAGTCTCTAGCTCGTATGGTTCTTGAGTTAAAAGTTGTATAACTACAGACGGACGGACGGACAAAGCTGTTGTATAAGAGATTTTTCTAACTTTTAGAGTTCTAAAAAAGCCAGTAACTTTTTTTAGGCCTGACCTGGGATTCGAACATTATTCACAGCAGTCGTATTCACTACCGCTGCGCCATGGAAGCAGTCAACATACACTAATATTGATTGCACGAAAGACGCAGTGCTTTAAGTGACCGCCTCGCCATTGCTACGGCGCCGAATGTTGTAGGTTCGAACCCTACACGGGACGAAAATTTGTGTGCTCCATAAATACTTGTTTTGACACTGACTGTTTTTTGTGTCCGTTGAATGTTTGTAAAGTCCGACGTAGATATAACAACCAGGGTGGGAGGTGTTATTTTTATAAATAAACAGAATAATAGACGCTGCATATTGGGTAACACGTAATAGCAGGCGGATTTATAGCCAAACATTTTCTGATATTAATCTGAAACTGTACACGTATATATAGAAGAATTGAACCTGAAACTCATCTTCGGCAATAAATGCAAGCGCTTATAAAATGATGTCACTAAACCAAAGAAATGGTTCTACAGTTTTCAATACGATAGTTTAATGTAATTATTTGATTATGCTATTTAATTTAAAGGAATTTAAAATTTATTTATAGTTATGGAATTTACGTTGGCGAAACCGCGGGTACGAGCCAGTAGTTTTATAAAATACTAGTAGTTTGCCCGCGGTTTCACCCGCGTATGTCCCCTTCCCGTGTGAATATCGGGTTTCACCTCATTCACCCATTTCAGAGTGGAATTTCCAAAAATCCTCTCTTAGTGCTCCCCTACACTGTCCAAGGAACATACATGCCAAATTTCAGCTTCTTGCGTTCAGTAGTTTCGGCTATGCGTTGTCTGTCAGTCACTCAGTAACGGAAGAGTTTTATATATATAGATTTTAGTTTCCATCAAGTTCAATATGTAGTAACAACTGATCAAATAAAAACATGGCAGATAATTTAAAAGACATTATTTGAAGTGTTTTACCAACACGGAGTAACATAAATACAAGTTTATATTAAAAGTTAAATATGAATTAAATAAATATTATGTTATCTTGTAACTACGTCGTAGCGGTATTCCCGTTATAAACTAGGATTTATCTGCCAACTAGATCAAGGAGGCTGGGAATTTTCCGTCTTCCCCAGAATTGTCTGGTTTTCCCCCCACCCCAAGTCTCGACTCATAATTCCAGGATTGCATGTAGACCTGCCACGCAGATGTCTCGAGATCGATCCCACGGTACGCATCTCTGACTTTTCCAATTTATGTGCCTATTAAATAATTAATATATGGTTCGCGTTAACGGCGAAAGAAAACAACGTGAGGAAACCTGCATGTGTATGAGTCCGCCATAATGTTCTCAAAGATATGTATAGTCTGCCAACTCGCACTGGGCCAACGTGGTGGACGGGCCAACCTTTCTCACACAATCATATGAATATGTATATGTCTCGATTAAGTTTCTTTTGTGCAATTTCTTATTATGTCTATGTGAGAGAGAAACTATTATTACATACATACATACATAGATTCACGCCTGTTTCCCAGAGGGGTAGGCAGAGACTACGGATTTCCATTTGCTACGATCCTGACACACTTCTCTGGCTTCATTCACTTTCATCACATTCCTTATACACGCCCGTCGGTTCAAGGTGCTTTTAACCTGGCCTTTGTCCAAAACGCCTCCGATCTGATCAAGAATCGTTCGCTTAGGTCTTCCTCTTGCGACTGTTCCATTCACACTAGCCTTATAAACTTTCTTAGTCAGTCTTTCCTCGTCCATGCTTTCTACATGCCCAAACCAGCTTAACATACCCTTTTCTATTCTTGTCACTATATCCACTTTTACTACTATTATTATTAAAAAATAAAAAACCTAGAAAAGGCCCGTGCCCAACAATAGAGCAGTTAATATATAGGGCTGATATTTTTATATGATGTCCATTTCTATTTAGAGGACTCGTGATTATCGCTCAAATAAAAGATAATTTATTTCTATATCCTGTGTTACCTCCATACCAAATATCAGTATCGTTGAATGATCGATAAGCAACAAAGAAGAGAAGAGAAGCTTTTTTGTTGTAAAATACAACTTCCACACTAGGTATAATTTTTGTGTCACGAAGCTTCACAAACAACGGACACAAAGAACACCCAGACTCGGAACAATTGCTTGTGAATCAGACAGTTTTTTTTCTCGTGTGGGGATCAAACCCACAACACTTGTTAAACCATCACGTCACCCGTGCAGACAAATGAACGAATGAGCTAGACGATATTTAATACTGCTTTTACTCACAACTTTGAGCAGCGACAGCTCAGTGGGGAGACCAACAGACTGCAATGCAGAGGGTCTTGGGTTCAAAGCCACGTAGCGCACCTCTGATTTTCGGAAGTTGTATGACTTTTTGAAATTATGTGCGTATTGATTGACAATTATCGCCTGCTCTGTGCCTCGGAGAGCACGTTAAGCCATCGGTCCCGGTTGCCATGAACATCTGTGGCAGTCGTTATTGGGAGAGTGTCGACACAAAAGATCCCACTGGGTCGAAGTGTTGCCGGTCTACACTGACTGGCCCCACATAAGATAAAATTATATAATATGTGGTGTATAGGTAGTGCTGTTATTGGATTCGAGTATCGCCTAAATGCATCCTATTGAATTATCTATTCTCCTTTACTAAAGAAACACAAAGTGTACAGCGAAACTGTGCATCATTAATAGCATGTAAGGTGTGTTTTTCGTTAGAGGTCGCTACAAATTAATTAAATAAATAAACAGTGGCTTTAATGAATAAATTAGTTTATATCAGCCATGTATATGTAAATACCTCTACAATGTTACTTCTACCAAATACCAGTTGTGTGGGGCGCCAGTGTGCCTCTGTGACTATTTTTATATTATTTTTATTTTATTACGGTTTACCAACAGTTGTTACAGATATAATACAGATAGGAACATACAAGTATTTGTGCCTTAAATCTAACTGCACAACCAATTATAGGTAAACACCACATGCAAAATGTTAACTGTATCAACATCTATTACTTATATAATTTAATATAGTTAATAGGTTAAAAAGGAAAAAAGATAATACAGATTAAACTGGATAACTTAAAATTTCTTCATCATTTACTTTTCTAAAATACAATCTCACACAAGATATTGTACTATTGGCCGTAGCTTTTGATTGCCTTGAGTATGAATGTTGAATTGTATATACCTTTATAAGACTCTGTACATCAGCATCTTAGCTAATATTATAAATGCAAATGTGAGAACACGATCGAAACCACATAACACTTTTTCAGCCTCTGAACCGGTACAAGGATCTCAATATCGCAAGTAAACACAACGTTATGCCACTGAACTATTGATAAATTCAAGGAATTCAAGTGCTAGCATTAATGCAAATTAATTTCCTTCAGACGGAATTTCGGTCAGGGCAAATAATCTCGACGGAGAGCCATCTTCGCAAGTCATATTATAGTGCACAAGTGTGTGCGCGAACACAAGTGCACTCTTTTTCTCTAACTCTTACAGTCCTATGAGGCGGCAGAGAAATGGTAATAATACCAGCCCTGTATAAACTGACCCACTGCTGGACATGGACTTCTTCTCGGTGTGAGAAGGGTTACCTTTGTCTACCCTTTTGTAGATATGGGCGCTATGTAATGTATGTACAAATATGTAAATAAAACGTTGGAAGATAGGTTACGGCACTTGGCAAGAGGAAAATACGCATTAAATCAATATAATAATCGCTGTTTTGATTCTGTTTTATGGCGTTAGTATCATATTTAACATTCGCATCAACAAATATACTTATTACAAATTATCGCTTAACAAATATTAAGACACAGTATAAATTCTCTAACATAACAATGATAAATCAGGACTAAATATTGATTTAGCACGTCTAAATTAGATTTATATGGGGAAACCCAGGACGTCAGAAAATAACATGTCTAGATGATATTAAAATTTGAACCTAGATGCAAACGAATTTAAAGGTTTGGAGATGCTGCGCAAAGGAGTGACAAGGCAAGAATAAATCTCTCAATCTGACAAAATATAATTCGGGCCTCAAAATAATTTCAGTTAAATCCCCTATCTGAAGACCTCATTTTTGTGTAAGCTAGGGATACTGTATCTAAGTATAGGTACAATGCTGAGGTATATTTTATCTTCATAAATCTAATTCCCGCCATTGTGATCAAGCCCTGTGTCGTGGGAGACTTTACTAACATACAATTAGCGAACACAAATTATACATTTTTTTTTAGGAATGCATTGACGCATCAATCTCCCCGGAAAGGGGAAAGAAGAGGTTATGTCGGGCTCGCCCGTGATAAGATGGAATTTTTTGTAGATCACATATAATTATTGTCCCGTATAAGGCTCGGAACCACAACACTTAGCCGGTTGCCTGTTACGCTATTCGTGCAGTCAAATTAAGAACAGAGCCTAAGATTGCTAGATAATCGGCATTTCTCTAGATTGACTCGACTTTTTCGTGTCCTTCAGGATATTTTTATCTGCAAAATTGGGAATCATATTGCCGTGAGGCATGCATTACTTTTGAACTTCAGTCAAACAGTCGGGGGTTCGAGGTCCATTGCACTAGCGACGAGTATGCTATACAAGGTTTTTAATTTAGCTGTGAGTTTTTTTTATTTTTTTATTTATTTATATCAACATACAATTGCCTTTACAGGTATCTACCCAATACGACAATGTAGCTACATAAGTGACAAATACACGAGTTACTCTTATGAATTCCGCCAATGTACAATTAAATATATCGATACGCTGAGAGACGTTATTTAAAATATTAAGTGCGCGCCCGACTGGTGAGTATTTTAACAAGTTAGTGCGAGCCACTGGAACATCGAACAATTTTCCTCGCGGCGCCTGCCGCAGCCTCGTTTTAGGAACCACTAATTTAATTGAATCTAATATTTGAGGGTTATTTAGTTTCCCACGATTGACAATAATACATAATACTAATCATTTTTAACATACATTTTTAGGAAACCCTATAGGATAAGAAGCGTCCTTCATTATTTAATCTCATCACATCATCTCGCTTATTCTAAAACTAGCCTTCAACTGTTAAAGTGTGACGTGGTCACAATTTGTGTCGGAAAATCCCCACAAAACAATATTTAGTAGCCCTACTTACATCTCCTTGATGTTACAAATGTAAATATGATATCAAATGCAATATTTGACTTGAGATTCGTCCGATTATAAATAAGGTGCTTCGTTTGTTTTGACTCAACTTGAAGCAAGGTTGTTGTTTTCTTACGATAAACATTGTGAAATCAGATAGAAAAATTATACTGTGTGTTAACTCAATGTATAGACGCGATAACCATCGCGTCTATACTTCGAGTTTGGTGCCACGGCACGTGCCTCTGAATTTTGTAGTTATGTTCGTATTAAAGTAACTTTAATCTGTCAAGACTTAGATTAGCAGGCATAATTAAAGATCTATCGTTTCTGGCTACCGCTGTGCCGCTACAACACAATAGGTTAATTATAGCTTATAATATATGTACACATTTCAGTTATTGCATTCATTCAATAAGGATAACTCGCCGTCTAGGAGAAATACCTATCACTGACCTTACAAACAAAAAAGACAAGGGAAAAATAGCACCCAGACTTGTAACTATTTGCGGATCACACCAAAACTCGTGTAATCCAAATAATTATATTATTATTATTCCAATTCTGGGTGTTAGTGGTTTAAGTGATCGCCTCGCCATTGCCAATGCGCCGAGTGTTGTGGGTAAGAATCCCACACGGGACAAAACTTTGTGTGATCCACAAATGGTTGTACCAAGTCTGGGTGTGCTTTGGTGCCCCCCGCAACACAGGAATTAATCCAAGAGGTGGAGTCGTCGTATTAAAAATTTTATGCTTACTGGCGGGGTGAAAGCCCATTTCGAGATAAGTTTTTTAAACAAAATAGCACGTCATATATTTTACTCGCCTTTGACGTATTAAACTAAAGAAAAACAAACTACAAATAAACTTATATTCTTTGTTCGTATTTTCTAGTAAAGATGTGAATAGCTAAATTTTTTATTAGTTTTGTAATTAAAACTTAAAACAGGTGTGTTAAAATTTACATACAACCTTTGATAAGGTGTTTAATAATCAAACTAACTTGGAATTTAGTCGGGTGTTTGAATATATTTATATATATTCTTCTTTAAAAAGACAGCTCTCGCACTAGAGACCTCTGTCGCGGGAGACTTTACAAACATTCAAACAACGGACACCAGAATTTGTGGATCACATAAAGTTTTGTCTCGTGTGGGATTCGAACCCACAACACCCGGCGCCTTAGCAATGGCGAGGCGAACACTTAAACCACTACGACATCCGTGCCGTCAAGCTTGCCTGGCTTATGACCATAGTTACCATCTGTCATTGTCATGGTCACTGCACCCCAACTCAAGTTATACCAGTCATCACGGATGCGAGTTTGATAGTGTTTCACAGAATTGCACAGCACAAATAAGCGGAGTGCATGAGGAATATATGTATCTTCTTCTCCCTTAGCCTTTATTATTCCCAAGTCACTTGGGGTCGGCTTTTCTGGTCTAACCGGATTTGACTGGATATCAGTTTTTACACGGAGAGGCTGCCACCTGACCTCTTGAATTGCCTCTTTTGGGATTCGAAACCACAACACTGCGTTATGGCAGTGACGAGGCGAGGATTTCAACTAAGTACTACACCATACGCTATTTTATTTCGACATATTATATGTTTTAGATAAAATATCTACTTTGTGAGAACTGGCTCCCTGATTGTTAAGCGGTTATCATAGCTTATAATCACTTGTGCCATTCACCCGTTGATTACACACATCTAAGATCATCTAAGACATCGGTACTACATCCTGGTATAAAAAATATAATGTACTAAGTTTTAACCAGTTTTGCTCAGCAACAGTACTTTTTTTTCTGGATGAAAGGAATAAGTATGTTCTTTTCTATACTCCTAACAACGTATATGCTAAATTTCATTAAGATCGACCTAGTTGAGGCGTAAGAGCGTAACAAACAAACTAACTCACATTCGCATTTATAATATTAGTTAGGATAAGTAAGAACAGTATTAAATCTAAATACCTGGCTTGTAAAACACAAACATTACTTAACAGATGGTCAAGCGCATATCAACTGTTATGATTGGCTGACAGGATTACCAACAGCCAACCAAATCACTTGACATGAGTTTTATTTTGACATAACGTTGATAAACCTACCCGAAATTGGATATAAATATTATTATATAAGCTTCGACTAAAATAATAATCGTGCTTCAGTAACGAGATCTCATTAAATATATAAAGACACCAGATAACACCATATTTATTCCGTCTCCAGATGAATCGGACCCCATGTTTGATATATCCAATGTGTTATGTCAACACACAGCAGAGGCTTACACCAAACAGAAAAATGTTTATGAGAAAGTGGACAGTTTTCCACAAACACTCACCTTTATGGAGAACTTCGGTACCTTGTTGAACAATGGGGTTAGAGTGTGTATGGATTAAGCCAAAATATGGGGTGATGTAGTTCTCACAGAGTTTCTTAATCGAATGCCTATAATAAATTGACAATGGACGTTCCACAAGGAGGCATTCTAGCTCAACTGATATTACCCTGGACTGGTATCTGAGTTTAATTCTTCCTAGTTGAGCTTCATCTCTATGATAGAATGTCTCGGTGTCGCAGCTCTAGTAAATGTGACTGCTGTGCAAGAGATCTCGAGTTCGGCTACTAGCAGTGTTATTGATTTTTCTGTTAAGAAACGTTTAATAACAGCGCGGTATCTGAAATTGTGTTAGTTGACGCAATAAGCTCGCGCCTGCTACTTGGCAAAAAAGCCGTACTTGGCAGTCTGGGTAAAATACCTTTTTTAGTTCTTGCGGGGTATAGCCTGAGACTCTTTAAAACAGATATAACTGGAAGAATTAATCTGACGCCTAATTGGAATGGTTAATCTTAACAAGAATATACTATAGTAAGTTTAAAAGAAAATACCCTTCATATCAGAACAACAGTAAAAAATTATATGCTTATAAAGAACGGCATAAGATTGACCAAGAAAGTAGGTTTACAAGGCAAATTTGATACAGTCAAAAGTTGCAGAACTAAGTTTGTATTCTCTGAATAAATCAGGGACATACTTGAGAAAGCTCAGGTGAATGACTACTGTAAACCGAGGAGCTTGTTTAAAAAATGTGTTGAGAGTGAATGAAGCAAAACAGATCTGCCAGAATCATAGCAAGTGGCCATCCGTTGGGTCTGCTTCCTGCCCTCGGAGTCTATTTTTGCAAAATATTACACGCAATAGAAGATTGGACAAAGCTACTTCCGCCGCTGGTCGCTCCAGTTTGAGCAAATTCTTAGCATTTCTAAGTCCTTAGCTTGCCAGAAATAATTTAAAAGCTAGTGTGTGGCCGCCGACGATATGCTGCTGCGGATCTATAGGTTCAGCAAGAGACTCGCTCCAGATGCGTGAGTAGCTTTCCCCCTTTTCTCATCCTCGCTTCCCACTCGTATACATGGAAAACGAACACAAAGACCACCCAGATTCGGAACAAGTATTTGTGGATCACTCACTTGGCGTAGCGATAGAAGCTTGGCGTACTCACTGTGCCATCAGTATAGTCATATCGACCTGATTTAAAAGCAAAACAAACGTGTTTTGTGATTAAGTCGGCCATCTGCATCTTTTTAGTTTGTGAATGATCAATTAGGAAGGCGAATGTCAGCATAATGATAAAGTTTTTAACATGGCGTGATATCTATTTATAAATCTATGCTTAGTTTGTGACTTTACCTTCATGGTGTATTTGCGTCAAAGGATGAACTAGTGAAGCTTAACTTTTTTTTATACAGGGAAATAAAATGCTTTAATGCACGGATGGCGTTGTGGTTTATGTATTCATTGCCAATACCATGGGTTTTGTGTCTTCAATCCTCACACAAAATTATTTGGAGAATCCACAATCAAGTTTATGTTCCGAGCTAGATGTTCTTTAGATTCTGTTATGGCCACTGCCAAAAATGGAGTTTTGTAGGGGGATACTTGGAGCACACATTTGTCTTATCCAAAAACAGGTGTTACAAGGCTCAAGGATTTTGAGATCAACTGCGTCGCGGCTGTTGTAATTTATTTATTTTATTTAAACACATTTATAATATCTTTATAGGATATCCTACGGTAATGTGAAATGGAAAACAGTGTCTGGAAATATACCTGATAGATGGTAATAGACGAGGTCCTATTTATGTGAAATGCAATTCACGTAACTTCAGGGCGTTCTGACAGTATGGACAGCGTAGTGGTTTAAGGTCGGTTCCTATATCAAGAAACAAGTCGTTTTAGCGATGGGCAGTTAAATTTTGACATATTTTCTATAGAATACGTATCAATAATTAACTGTCCGTAGGAAGAACAACTCACAACGGAACTTAACATAGGAAACGGGCCAAAGTATTCGCCTCACCACTGCTACCGAAAGTTGTGGGTTCCAAACACGCGATAAAATATGAGTGGTTCGCAAATGATTGTTCCTAGACTAGATATTGTTTGTGTCCGTTGTTTTATCGTTTGTAAAGTCCCTTACGACACAGGTATTATACATAGAACGGGAAAATTGATATGAAATGTAATATATAAAACTCCTCTGCCAACCTCTTTCGCTATGTACAAGTGAGATACAACGTTATATCTACGACATTAAAAAAATAAATAAGTTCAACCTTCAATCATAGACAATCTATAAATGACAGTATCTTTTTATATCACGAGTACACGACTAATGTTAGGTAATTGGTGTTTATTTAAAGAATCTATTTGACGCGGAAGCTTTGTGAAACTATATTAATTGGATACTAAATTGATTAAATAATTGTAATTTGTCATTCTCGTTGGACAATAGTTTAATTCAAAGATATTACAACGTTAAAGTGGTTGCCTCGCCGCTGCCAGTTCGTCGAGTGTTGCGGGTTTAATCCAAATATTGAGTCTAGGCGTTGTTTGCTTTCAGGGTTTGTGCAGAGTTTGTGTGTATGTGAGATTACCCGGAGAATAGTGTCATCGTAGCTCGACTTACTTGAAATTCGAGTTATAGCCTACCTCCAAAATTGGGTAGATAGTCTTGGTTTTTAGTCTAGACTAACAATAAGATAACTTTCTATTACGTGCTATCTAAAATAAGTCTAGCAATTGGATATTACGGTTTAAAATATCTTTATTTCCCTAAGATTAAAAATCACTTACAATGAGAATTAAATTATAAATCAAAGTAGAAAATTATTTGAGATTTAATAAAGCGCATTCTTCTGACGGCATTCTTAAAAATGATATCATTATTAAATATTTCCAGACAGGTATGTAGCTAAACACTTTTGTGATCTTTGCTAATACCGAGTTGTTTGCTTATTACAGTTGAGATAATATAAGCACCTCCTAGCCCTGCCATCTTAGTGTCAAAGACTAACCTGTCAAGTCTTGCAATGCCAGACATAAATAAACCTATTGAGACCGCCGGTGCTATTCAATAGCTTATCACCCAGTTTCGAAGGAGAGAGACATATCAACTGCTGTGATTGGCTAACTGTATTATCAACAGCCGATCAAATCACTTGAGCCGTGTTTAATTTTGACACGTCGTTACCCTTTATAAAAAAAGAGCAGCGATAGCTCACTGGGGAGACCAACAGACTGCAATACAGAGGGTCTCGGGTTCGAACCCACGTCGCGCACCTCCGACTTTCGGAAGTTATATGACTTTTCTAAATGATATGCGTATTGATTGACAATTATCGCCTGCTCCGTGCCTCGGAGAGCACGTTAAGCCGTCGGTCCCGGCTGCCATGAACATCTATGGCAGTCGTTATTGGGAGAGTGTCGACACAAAAGATCCCACTGGGTCGAAGTGTCGCCGGTCTGCACTGACTGGCCCCCCACATAAGATAAGATGAGATGAGATACCCTTTATAAAAACGTGTGTGTGAGGCTTAAATCTCTGTATAAATGCAGATATAAAAATAATAACAGATTCTACGAACACGCAACAAGCTAGTACCGGAAAACTATAGTAATTCTGCACTAGTAGGAAGCTCGAAGTGAGAGGTGGCCTTCGAGTCCCGGCTGTTGCCAACGAAAACGTTGTGTGATATTATCATTAACTGATTCATTGTCACGACGGTTCATTCCGCGATGCCGATCGCGAGGTACCAAATTGACAGTGAAACCCAATATCACATTGCGCGACCCGGGAAATGAAGCCAAGACCTCATGCAAAGTAGTCGCTGTGCCACCTAGTTAGTCCTACTATCATAGAAGCCTAAAAACCCGGCTTGTCTTTCTGTACTGTTTATTAAATTTAACACTAGCTTTTGCCCGCGGCTTCGCATGCATAAAAGTTGATTTGGTTAGGTTATGATAATAACAGTAGTACCTACTTTATCTATACTTATAAAGCTAAAGAGTTTGTTTGTTTGTTTGGTTGACGCGCTAATCTCAGGAACTACTGGTTCGAATAGAAAAATTATTTTAGCGTTGGATAGCCCATTTATCGAGGCAGTCTATAACATCACGCTACGACCAAAAGGATCGAAGTATCAATGAAAAATGTTGCAAATATGGAGAAGATTCTCCTATGTGAAGCAGACGAAGTCGCGCGGTTCAGCTAGTATAAAATAAAATACAGCTTATGTTAATCGGTGATAATAAAGCTTTCTATTAGTGAAAGAATTTTTTAAATCGGTTGTTTAATTTTCGAGTTAAATTCTTGCAAACAAACAAACAAAACATTAAATCTTTCTTCTTTATAATATTAATAATAGATAGCAAACGTTTAGTGCATATTTCTTCATGCACTAGCTTTGACATGTACCTAAGTGAAATTAAATAAAACAAGATGGATTTCACTTTACGACTGCACTCATAGCCCATCAGGCAAGTGGTCACGCTGTCGCTGAGCGTTGTGGAGTCGTATCCCACATACACACGTAATACATCAATAAGTATGTATGTATCTTATGTGAGAGCCAGTCAGTGCAGACCGGCGACACTTCGACCCAGTGGGATCTTTTGTGTCGACACTCTCCCAATAACGACTGCCATAGATGTTCATGGCAGCCGGGACCGAGGGCTAACGTGCTCTCCGAGGCACGGAGCAGGCGATAATTGTCAATCAATACGCACATAATTTCTAAAAGTCATATAACTTCCGAAAGTCAGAGGTGCGCGACGTGGGTTCGAACCCGAGACCCTCTGCATTGCAGTCTGTTGGTCTCCCTACTGAGCTATCGCTGCTCTAAAATAAGTAAATCTGTTTTGTTTAGAAAATGCAGTTCTCGGTCTAGTAATTAATTCCTGTGTAGCGAAGGGACTTTACAAGCATTCAAATAACGGACACAATGAACACCCAGGCTCGGAACAACCATTTGTGGATCACACAATTTTTTGTCCCGTGAGAATTCAAAACGAAGGATTCGAACCAACAACACTCCGTATAGTGGCAGGGGAAACGCGACCACTTAAACCACTACGCCATCAGTGCAGTAATTTTTTTGTGTCTACGTTGTGTCCGATAATTGTTACCGAAAAGGTGAAAGGGCATGAATCATGGACTTATGCCTGTGCGCTCCAAATTGATTATTGTCTAAAATTCATTTTTCCGTACATTAGTATTTCATATTTTCATATTTATTTATTCAATAACAATTTACATTGTGTGTGAACATACAACAATAATTATAATACTAATATAATCAAATAATTATTTCAATAAAATTAACATTACATCAAATAACTAATTCAATTGTGATCAAAATTACATATTTATCTAATTAAAAATAAATTAATAAATTAATTGCCATGTCAAAATAAAATATGAATAAGAATGTCAGAATCAGTCCATAATATATCATGTCAAGTTAAAAATAAATTATAATTTTTACATGTCATTTATGGAGTAATAGCATTCTTTTAACAGGTGCCGCTTGAGCTCAGTTTCAAAGTCCCTTTTGTACAATAATGATTTTATATCGACAGGCAATTTATTAAAAAGCTTAACCGATCTATAAAAGGCGCTATGTTTCACAATATCAAGACTAGGTATATAGTTAGTTTGCAGGTCTTTCCTTCTTGTACTCTCCCTTATTTCTCCTTCTTCTCGACTTTCATGCTCATGAACATATTTTCTCAAATGAGTGAATAGTACTAGCATGTATAAACATGGAACTGTCAATATTCTAAGCTCTTTAAAATGTGGTCTGCATGATTCTAGTTGCTGAATCCTTACAATTGTTCTGATTGCTCTTTTTTGGGCAACAAACGCCTTATGAATATTGTACTCATAACTTCCTCCCCAAAAAAGTATGCTATATCTTAATTTGGACTCAATTAGCGCGAAGTATACCTTTTTTAAATGTTCTATACTAACTACTACTAGTTACCAGGCGCCCCAAAGATTTTTATATGAAAATAATAAATGAAGCCGCATTTACCAATTTCATTCCCTACAGCTCCAAAACATTCTCTAGGTACTCTGAGATTTTATTTCTTATCAAAAACTAATATTCTGTTATTACCTACATGTTTTAATTCTGCTAGCCATACAGTTTGTTTTGTGGTGCTGATAGACTTAAGCATTCACTTGTAACAAAACATCGAGCCCTCGCCGTTTTTAAATTGTCGAACTGAACAACGAACAGAGCCAAGCATAGAGCCAAACATCGCTATGAACATTTTCACGATCATTCTAACGAAAGCTCTAGTCTATGCTCGTAAAAATATTCTTCACGAAGATGTCAGACTTGCTCATGCTCAACAAAATGCTCGACGCAAATTTACTGTCCTTTCGCTAGAAAGCTCGCTAAAGCGCTCTTGTTTATTTTTCTGTAATATAACATTCGCTAGAATGCTCATTACAAGTGAATGATCAAGTCTATCAACACCTTTGGAGCTATTGGGAACACACTAGTAAGTAGGTCTTTATTTAATTATTTGTAATATAATTTGTAGCTTCTAGAAATAAATATATAGAGATCAGAGGATCTAAGGAAATAATTTTTCATAAGCTTTTGGAGCCCTTGGGAACGATTTAACAAAATAATAATTATATTTTATTTTAGTCTTGGAGCGCTTGGGAGCAAAACAGCGGAATAAGCCGAATCATGCCCTTTTACGGCCATACTCCCTGATTCGGTGTGATGAGGTCTTTTTTAATCTAAACTAATATTATAAAGAGGAAACATTTGTGTTTTTGTATGTATGTGTGTAATGTTTTCACATAAAAAGTACTGGACCGATTTAAAAAATTCTTCTACCATTAGAAAACTGCATCTTCACTGAGTGACATAGGCTATATTACATTATAAAAAAAAAATAAGGATCCTTAATAAAAATGCAATAATATAACCCAAGGTGTGAAAAAATTAGTCATAAAAAATCTGTCATCACGCGTCACGCGCATCATGCGCTGCGGAAACTATTGATGATAGAACAAAAAATGTTCTACAGTATTATAGATCGTATCAATATCTACAAAAAAGTCCGCGATACCATATGTATTTTTTTAATATATAGCTAACTACACCTATATAGGTGTAGTTAGACTTATTAATATCTTTAGTTGTAGTTTTGTATATTAAAATTAGATAACAAATTAAAAGTAGGTATTAGGTAATAAATTAAAGTTCACGCGGACGAAGTCGCGGGCAACAGCTAGTAAAAAATATTATCAAATAAATAAGCCAACACCATACTAGCTAGATAATTTAAAAAAATAAGGATTTACCTCAGAGTTCAAGCTTCTTCAAAGTACCTTGATAGACCAGGAAAGGTATTTGAAATGCCTAGGATGAATGAATGAGAGCAGTAGGTATTTATATTATATTTATGCAAGATTTCCTCAAAGTATCATCCCATTGAAGGAATGTAGGAAAACACAGGTTACCGAGTATTGAATAGTTATTGCACAATTATATGACATGAAAACAACAAATTATTACGATATCTATACCTATTATTATACATTCATAATGTATTATGACCCGGATGGATTTGTGGTTTATGTTGTCACGTAGTCACGTACACTACGCCGGGTGTTGTGGGTTCGATCGCTACACGGAACAAACATTTGTGTGGTCCACAAAAGGCTGTTCAGTGTCTGAGTGTTCTTTGTGTCCGTTGTTTAAATCTTTGTAAAGTAAGCGTTATAAAACAAAAATACTAAATCGTCGCTAAAAAAATGATGTAGATATAATTCGTCACTTTTAGTATAGAAAAAGCCTAATCTATACTAATAATATAAAGCTGAAAAGTTTGTTTGTTTGGTTGAACGCGCTAATCTCAGGAACTACTGGTTCGAATTGAATTTAGTGTTGGATAGCCCATTTATCGAGGAAGTCTACAGGCTATATAACATCACGCTACGACCAATAGGAGCGTAGATTCAATGAAAATGTTGCAAAAACGTGGACAATTCTCTTATGTGACGCAGACGAAGTTGCGCGGGTCAGCTAGTCTAATATATAATACTTACAACTTTATATAAACTAATATTATAAAACTGAAGAGATTGTTGGTTTGTTTGGTTGAATGCGCTAATCTCAGGAACTGCTGGTCCGAATTGAAAAAAATATTTTAGTATTGGATAGCCCATTTAACGAAGAAGGCTATATAACATTACGCTGCGATCAATAGCAGCAGCGGAGCAGTAGGTAACTATAAACACGGGTGAAACCGCGGGCACACCTAGTTTAATATATAAGACGTGTGTTTATGTCCCCGAAGAAGTAAGTAGAGGTGTATTACACCAACATTTCGCCAGCTATGTTACTGCCTCCTTCTTAATAAAATACCAGCCTATTGCTGTCTACCGCGTTACGGGTTGGGAGCCTTTTGCGCTCACCCACAGTCCACGTAAAGTTGTCAAGGCCATCTGAGGCCAACAACAAACACACAAACAAAAAAAACGTCTGCCGTGCCACACATGTCTAAAGTCATTACATCTACTAATACATATTATATACAAAAACCTGGCATTTTTCGCACGACCCTTCAACATTTTCTATACACTTTACCCCAACCGGGCATCAAACTCTGATCAATCGCCCGCAAACATGTGTCACAGCACAACCGAGCCCACAAGATACGTAACGATTACATAAAACTATGAAATTTACAAATATCATGCGTTAAATGGTAGGAAATACATTCTATAACAGATATCTGCTTGGCCTTGGTCAAAAATAGTTTAGCCCGAGTCACATGGACTCATTAGAGATGGGTAATGTCAAAGACATTGCTTGTGACACTGAATAGTGTCATAATAACTCAATGGGAATGTTTTAACCGTATACCAGTTTTTGTCTGTACGTTTGTTTGTGTATGCTAATCGCCGCAACTGCTGAAACAATTTGGATAGGCTTAGGTGATATATTTAGCAAGTAAGTTTTGCCTTTAACCAAGTTAAACAAACATCTATACTAATATTATAAAGCTGAAGAGTTTGTTTGTTTGTTTGGTTGAACGCGCTAATCTCAGGAACTACTGGTTCGAATTGAAAAATTATTTTAGTGTTGGATAGCCTATTTATCGAAGAAGGTTATAGGCTATATAACATCACGCTACGACCCACGGGGGCGACGCAGTAACTATAAACGCGAGTGAAACCGCGGGCGCATCTAGAAATCAATAAATTGGCGTATTTATTCATATGTCAAATTATACTATCAATGACTGCTGTCAAATGTGTAACTTAGTTTAAGGTACAATGAGGCTGGCATGCCATTGTAGATAAAAGCCTCGATAAATACAAGAATTAAAAAAACCATTTAACCGATAATTTGCTAAGTGATAAATCACCGGATAATTTCTTGTTTTCAAGTCAACGACCGACGACTTCCAAGCTTTCTTACTCAAATTATAAAGGTATTGAAAACTATAGAAGGATTGAGTTGGATTTCACTTCACTAATAACTGTCTGTCCCTTGCAGTTTCAGACACTGCTGCGCTGCCGTGAGTCGTAGCGTAAAGTTATATAGCCTATGTTATTCGTGGATAAGCTAATTTTCTTATAGAAAACTATTTAAGATCGGTCCACTATTTTAAAACGCTTTAATTAGCTTGGTATGTATCTATGAATCTATGTAAACTTCGCACACTTATCGAGGAACGATGACAATACTTACAATAATTTAGAAAATATAAATAAAAAATATAGCCTTCTCCCTTAGCCTTTATTATGCCCAAGTCACTTGGGGTCGGCTTTTCTAGTCTAACCGGATTTGGCTGGATATCAGTTTTTACACGGAGCGGCTGCCACCTGACTTTCGCAACCCGAAGGCTAACGATACGCTAAGGCTAGACCAGTGTCAGGATATTAAAGGGTACTGACTTTCCCAATAACGACTGCCATAGATGTTCATGGCAATGGCAAAAAATATATAAAAGTAAATAACAATATAAAAATCTAAAAAAGCGTATGGTGCTTTCTAAGATATTTTGATGATCACGCTTTTTTGCATTAAAAATATTAAACAATTTTCTACTTCTTACAGCGCGGTTTTTAGCTTTTTTAACTATAAGGTATTTATTTTGAGTTTATTCATAACAAACAGAAATACAAATCTATCCTCTTTTTAATAATAGAAGTAATAGTATAATTAACGGCCCTGATGACGTAGTGGTTAGTATAACCGACTGCCACGCCTGAGAGTTCGCGGGTCCAATTCCCGCACAAGTTAAATATTTGTGTGCATGAACATGTATGTTTGTCTTGGTCTGGGTGTTTCTATGTACAATATGTATGTATTTACAAAACAAAGTATATATTCCATTGTCTAGTATCCATAGTACAAGCTCTCCTTAGTTTGTGTTAGATGGTGTTGTGTGTATGTGATAGAATATTATTATAGTAAATAATATAACTAGATTAAAACATGTTGACCGGGCTTGCAGTATTATGATATCACAGCTAATACTGTGCATGATATATTTCAATTTGTTAGGTATACCAAACGCAAGTAAATACTAAACGAAACTGTGTAATGACCTTGATAATCATTCAGTTTTCAGAATGATTCAGAGTTTGCATAACATATATATGTAGTTCTTCCGTAATTGTGAGGAAAACCAATACAAAAATTATAAAGGATACAACGTGAATCATTTGTCTTAGCAAAGGGTAAACGGTAAATGCAAATCATGTAACGTTTCTTTCGAGGAAACACGAGTAGTGTTTATAAAATACAAATCTATTACTCTGAATAACAAACACCAGAGAAAATTACAAGTGAGAAACGAAAATGAATCGCCATAAATCATAGAGTTCGCAAAAATGGTTCAAGTAATATGCAAAGGTCACGTGATAACACGTGACCTTGAGGTCAGAGGTCAGAGGTCAAAGGTCATAGTCATCACGGGGTATATCGGCTATGCTGAGTCGAATGGCGTTGACCGTGAGTCTCTAGCTCTTACGGTTCTTGAGTTGAAAGTTGTATAACAGACGGACGGACGGACGGACAAAGCTGTTGTTTAAGAGTATTTTTGAACTCTAAAAATTATAATTTGCTCGATTTTGCCCGCGGCTTCGCTCGCGTAAATGTATGTTAGGTCAATTTTCTATACCTCGGGAACAGTACTTTTTTTCTGGATGGTAAAAGTGCGAAATTTCATTATCTTCTGTCGAGCAGTTAAGGCGTGAATGCATAACAAACAAACAATCTCACGTTCGCCTTTATAATATGACTAAGGATGTATGTATATAATAATTTACATTGACGGAATGTTAGTGAAGTGACACAAAATATGTTTGAACATATGGAACATGTGGCAGCACAATTTTTGTCAAAAATAGGTATTGGTGCTAAGAAAAAAGATTCCAACAAAATATTTGATAAAGAATATCATGATTTACATAACAATAAACCATTAACTTGCTTTGCGTTTAATAGTAGAAGTAGTGTAACAGTTTCTAAATTATGTAATAAAGTGTGTGACGATAATCGCCTAGACGCCCGGCGAACGCGGGCGCACGTCACTAGCCACCTCTCGCGACCGGTGGTGCGAGACTATATAAGGAACGGACGGCGTCAGTCGCGGCTCCTTGCGGCCCGGCTTCACACCTTCAGCTAAGTGTCCTGATTGTACAAGGACCACGAAGCAAGTCTTTAGCGAACCACGCCCTGACTATAGTTATATAAGTAAAGATTGTCTCTTTTATTTGTAATCTTAATACATTAAAAGTGTATTTGTTATACCTTCTCTCATTGTACTTTCTAATTATATCTACATTTCTCTTAAAGTAAACCCTAAAGGTTACAAGTGTCAAACAAACAACGCGATAAAATCCGTATAAAGTAGTTTAATTTCAATATCATACTTAGATTCACGCTTGTTTCCCAGAGGGGTAGGCAGAGACTACGGATTTCCATTTGCTACGATCCTGACACACTTCTCTGGCTTCATTCACTTTCATCACATTCCTCATACACGCCCGTCGGTTCAAGGTGCTCTTAACCTGGCCTTTGTCCAGAACGCCTCCGATCTGATCAAGAAACGTTCGCCTAGGTCTTCCTCTTGCGACTGTTCCATTCAAAATTTCAATATCAAGTAAAAGTTAATGCCAAGTGAGTGCCACGCATGCGCAGTGTAGAACGCATGTATAATATAATTTATATTATAAATTAATATAAAATAAAATACGGTTTTCTTTTATAAAATACTGTTCATTTTATTTCTCTTATCCTAATATACTTCATTTCTCGTACAAAAATTTGGGAACCCTACCTGTGATTAAACTCAACAACTCAGTGTGAGAAGGGTTAGGCCATAGTCTACCATGCTGGCCCAGTGCGATTTGGCAGTCTTCACATATGTTCGGCTACATCATGGAAAACTCTCAGACATACTAGTTTTCTCACGATGTTTCCCTTCACCAAGCGAGTGATATTTAACTATTTTATACGTACATAACTTCGAAAAGTCAACAGTCAGAGGCCTTGGGATCAAACTCGAGACCTTAAATCCGTATGAAGTAGTTACATTTTATTGTATTACATTTGGGTAAACTTAAGACAGCAAAAGCCTACATACAATCATAGCATACGGAATAAAAAACAAACATCCAGGGATGGGCACCAGACATTTCTGGGTCATCTGGCATCTTTATATACGCCAAAGACAGCTCATCCGGATTGTGTTACGCTTCAATTATACGGACAACTAACCGATTGAACGAACCAGCAGATACAGCGAACCAATTAAGACTAATATAGAGAATGATATTAAAAGGGAATGAATCTTTATTGAGTAGAGCAAAGGTTTAAAGATTGCTCTGTGTATTGTTTGCTAAGAGAAGCGTCGCGTTGTAATGTACGCACATAGTTTTACGAATCTCAAATGAATTCTTGGATTATATATTACAGCTCAATGTGGTAGTATTTAAGATATTTCTGCAGGACTTTACATGCATTGAAACAACGGACGCAAAATACATTCAGACACGCCTATTTATGGATCAAACAATGTCTTTCCTGCGTCCGTAGCGCCGTGGTGGTGAATGCGACTATCGTGCGCATGGTCTCGGGTTTATTACCCAGGTCGGGCAGTGTGATCGGGCTCGCATGTTCCCGTTGCGTAACACCAGTTTGTGTCACACTGTTACTCAATTGGAAAAATATTCCCGAAAAGTAACACTGTAATTTATTGCAACGTTTTTTTTCCCTATAGGTAACACTGTAACATAACAGAATCTTGTATTCTCGTTAAGTAACACCTCTTTGTAATAAAATCATTGATGAAATACGCCTTCAACAAAATGTAACGATTAACTAATATTGTGATTAGCCAGATAATTACGATATTAGTTATTTTGCACAACGACAATGAAATAAATTATGCAAAATAAAATATTCTTTATTAAAAGCTTTTGTCCATCCGTACGATTCCGACTCGGAAGCGGTAGGTTGTGTTAGGTTCACTTTTGTACACCCACCCAGAAACAGGAGCCCCGCGAAGCGGGGCTCCGTCCAAATCCCATTAGTTCTACCATAGAACTGAGGAATAGTGTAGAATTCGCCTAACCCATAAACAATTTTATTAAAAGATGTTGATTTTGGATTAGAATGATTTTATTTAATTTTTACCTAAACAATAAAGTTCTTGAACTTTTTGGGATATTTCGTCCGGATATGTAACCCTGTTACATACAAAAATTATAGTGTAAATTATTGAGAAAAAAAAACGTTGCAATTATTGACAGTGTTACTTTTCGGGAATATTTTTCCAATTGAGTAACAGTGTGACACAAACTGGTGTTACCCAACGGGAACAAAGGATCGGGCTTAGGGCATATAGTCTGCGACTGTCCTATAGACGGCAATAGGCTTTGCCAACTATTACGTGGCACCTGAAAGCACTACTGACAAATATGGATATAATACATCACGTTTTATTGTTTAGGGTAAAAGTTAGAGTGTCGATTTGTAACGGACGAACATTCATTATTTTAATTCTCTTTACTGTTTAATAGGTATTTTTAAGTACGTAGGTGCGACTACGTCAAGCCCATCGTGCTTACAAAGATTTTCTTACTATATTTAATCTAATACTTACTTATCTAATAGCAGCGATAGCTCAGTGGGGAGACCAATAGACTGCAATGCAGAGGGTCTCGGGTTCGAACCCACGTCGCGCACCTCTGACTTTCGGAAGTTATATGACTTTTCGAAATTATGTGCGTATTGATTGACAATTATCGCCTGCTCCGTGCCTCGGAGAGCACGTTAAGCCGTTGGTCCCGGCTGCCATAAACATCTATGGCAGTCGTTATTGGGAAAGTCAGTACCCTCTAATATCCTGACACTGGTCTTGCCTTAGGGTATCGTTAGCCTTCGGGTTGCGGAGGTCAGGTGGCAGCCGCTCCGTGTAAAAACTGATATCCAGTCAAATCCGGTAAGACCAGAAAAGCCGACCCCAAGTGACTTGGGAATAATAAAGGCTAAGAGAGAAGACACATATTATAGATAGAAACACCCAGACCAAGACAAACATCCATGTTCATGCACACAAATGTTTGACTTGAAATTTATTGGAGCTGGAGCCTGAAACTGTGACCTATAGACGGCAAAGGTTCGTCCTATATTACGTGGGACCTATACCTCTATCTACCTCTTCGGGAAAACAGGCATAGTACTATATATATACGTATCTATCTATGTATGTTGTGGATTAAACCCACAACACTCAACGCACTGGTCGTGGCGACGCGACCATATCAACCACACAAATACGTGCCGTCAAATTAACATTAATTGGCAAGATAGTAGATATCATTTTAAAATCTGAAACTATTCAAGTCCTTGTAAACAAGAATATTGACTTAATCAGAAGGCAACATCGAAAATGAATGTGACTGTCGTGCAATTTTCCTCATACGCGGGGAATACCGGACGGAAAGTAAATTTTATTACTCACTAGGCCTGACTGCCCCCGTGGAGCGTGGCGTAGCGGTATTGAATGCAGAAGGCCTGTTACATACATACATTGTCTCACGCCTATAACTGAAAAGAGTAAGCAGAGCTGTATCACAACATTTCGGTATATATGATTTTAGGTTCCGTACTTATCGACGTCGACTGTCTGCAGTTCCAAGCTCCGTGATGCTGATCAGAAATTCTTGACAGGAAAACACAAAATTGATTTTCTTCGACGAGTTAAGGTTAATATTATATTATTAACGTTTTACGCCTATATCCTTGAAGGAGTGGGTAGTGGGTAGGGGACGCCAACTATAAATTTTGGTCCGATGTATATACCGGCTGTCCCAGAATATGTGAATCAAATTGTAAAGGGAGATTCCTTAGGTAAGGACTTTTCAAAGGTGCTTAAAAACTTATGATCTTTGTGTCAAAATAAGAAAATCAAAGTTTTTAGAAAAGTACGGTACAGGTACCTACTTCGTTTATGGCAAATTTTCATTTATTTTCACTGTTATTATTTGTGAAAGATTGATTCGTCAAATTAAAAAAAGATTTTTATTAAAACTGACGTATTGAAATTAAACTGCTATATACGGATTTTGATTTAAGATGGCAGTTGTCTCAATGTTCCAGTGAGACAACTGCCATCTTAGTCTCCCCGTGACCATGGCTGCTGAAAAACAAACGAAACGTCGGGGAAAGTGTAAAAATAAATTAAATCTAAATAGTTTAATAATAATTTAATTAGCTTAAAAATTAGTACAGTTTAATAGTAGTAGGCTAACAATTTTCAAAATTTTGTAATAATGTGTCAAATAAACACGCGATAAAATCCGTATATAGCAGTTTAATTTCAATGAATAATATTCGCGTAAATAGAAGACAATATTATGTAAAACTGACGTAGTTTTGAAATCACTGCATTATTTTGGTGTATTTTTTTTTACGTAAATGCCATAATTTTTTTATTATTTTATTTTGCACAATTGAAAGGTTCTTACCTAAGGAATCTCCCGTTACAATTTCATCACATATTCTAGGACATCCTGTATAAGTATTGACGTTTATCGGACGCAGTTCCACGCTCCGTGATGCTACGGAAAATTTCAGGACAGACAACCGCAGTATTTTTTTTCTTGGATGAATTAAGGCTCTAGGCTTAGGCTAATAATATATAGACGTTTTACACCTATTTCCTCGTAGAAATAGGCAGAGGTCTAACTTATACTATATCCACATTTAACTTTTATGTTTTTAGGTCCAACGTATTAGGTCTACCCTGCTGCCTATTGTTGCTGTCAGGAGCACAGGAAAGGACTTAGGGTACGTTTCATCCAGGAAAAGAATAGTGTTCCTGAGGGATAGAAGACGCGAAATTTTATGTTGATCGGTCGATTTGTGTGAGCCACAAATAATTGTTTTGAATCTTTGTGTTCTTTGTGTCTGCTGATTGTATAGGATTGATATTTAGGTCACAAAGTAACACTTATGAACGTCAAAGTTATATTTATTAATGTGAATTTACATTTAACTATTGCTACGTTTAGCAAAGCAAGGGTGTAGATGATTCTAAGCCCTTGCATTTATGAGAGAGAACCTATCACTACATATTATAAAACAAAGTCCTCCGCCGCGTCTGTCTGTCTATTCGCGATAAACTCAATAACTACTGAACGGCTTTTCATGCGGTTTTCACCAACAGACAGAGTAATTCATGAAGAAGGTATAGGTATATAATTTATTAAGGTTTTGTACTACCCGTGCGAAGCCGGTGCGGGTCGCTAGTATTATAAATGTTTGAAAAGTCCCCCAACACTTGACCAGGTGTCAGCTTCGTGCTGTGAAGAGTGTAGAAGTGATAAAAAAACATACCATATGTTCAAAATAAAAAAAAGACGTCGACCTTGCCTTATTCTGAAAACCTACGCAGCCATGTTTCAAGTGCAGACCATAGAAAAGCGTAGTATGATGGGACGAGGATACGTCACGGACAAGGCGCTTACACGAAAAATGCTCACACGATCGTCGACCTAGTCCCATGTAATATATAGCACATTTGGTGACGCCATCATGCTTTATATTCTAACCAATATTATAAATGCGAATGTGAGTTTGTTTGTTACGCTTTCACGACTAAACTAGTCGACCGATTAACATAAAACTTCGCATACACGTTGTCAGGAGTACAGAAAAGTACATAAGGTACCTTTTATCCAGGAAAAAGTATTGTCCCGAGGGGTAGAAAATTTACATAACCTTCATTTACGCAAGCGAAGTCGCGAGTATTGCTATGTTATATTGAGGACACACCATACGCACCTAGTAACTGTCGATGCATAAAAGATGTAAACGGTACAGTTGAATGGCCGTCTAGGACGCCAGTTCGATTAGGAACGCAATTATTTTTGATACGGCCTTCATTTTAATAACATGCTGCGTATTATGCTGTGTTTATCTCAAAGACTTAGAATATTTAAAGACTGTGGCTTATCTTAACCTAAATCTTTCGCATATTTCTTATTGGAAATATTATTAAGATTTAGGTGTAGACAAGACATTGCTTGTCTATGGTTTTAAAATAAGGAAAGTTAAATATAATTATGTTTTTAAATATATTTTTTCTCATGTTTAGCCAAATGTACACACAGCGACACATCAACTTAAGACTGTTTGGACTTTGAACTATTAGAAGTTGAACGCTGCGAGTTGTGCGAGAGAGTGCGATATATTTTTGTTACGCTCTATCCTTACCATTACATCGACACTACTATGCACTGTCCCTTTTCGACAATTCTCTATTTTGTATGTAGCGTAGTTATGCGTATATAGGGTGTCTAACTTGATGTGCAGCCGTGTGTACTATGCAATCCGTTTAACAATTACATTAAAGCAAACGTAAGGATATAAGGAGCAATACATGCAAGGGAAGTACCGAATAATCAATAGATTAGCTGGTACTTGTGAACGTTCGTTGACAGTTAACCGTTTAAAATAGCACTAACGGTCGCCTAGTACTCGAAATTCGACCAAAGTTTGCCTGTAAGATATTACTGATATAATATGTCATTATATATTGATATATATAGTTACGCGCTGCGACTGCGTGTGTCAAATGCATGGTTGTGTGCTGCGTGTAGTGTTTTTTCATTAATTTAATGTATTTCTAATGCATATTTTATATAAATATTAGGATTCACCCCTCCTTCTCCATATAAACTTTAACTGTACCAAATTTCATACTCCTCCGTCCGCGCAATTTTCATAAAAAGGGGTTCAAAGTTTTTGCTTCACGTATTAATATATAGATTAACTTCTTCTCTCTTAGCCTTTATTATTCCCAAGTCACTTGGGGTCGGCTTTTCTGGTCTAACCGGATTTGACTGGATATCAGTTTTTACACGGAGCGGCTGCCACCTGACCTCCACAACCCGAAGGCTAACGATACCCTAAGGCTAGACCAGTGTCAGAATATTAGAGGGTACTGACTTTCCCAATAACGACTGCCATAGATGTTCATGGCAGCCGGAACCGACGGCTTAACGTGCTCTCCGAGGCACGGAGCAGGCGATAATTGTCAATCAATACGCACATAATTTCGAAAAGTCATATAACTCCCTAAAGTCAGAGGTGCGCGACGTGGGTTCGAACCCGAGACCCTCTGCATTGCAGTCTGTTGGTCTCCCCACTGAGCTATCGCTGCTCTTATAGATTAACTACATTGTCATATTAGTAGGAAGAAAGTCATGCAATGTTGAAAGCAAATCATCTTAGTTAGGTACTTTGTGTGTTAAAATAATAACCAAAAGTTTGTAAACAAAGGTTGATTGTCTCATTACCGCAGAATTTTCCGTTTGCACGGTCGAATGTGAGGTCCCGTGTTCAAGTGGTGAAAGGTGGTATTAAATTTATTCTTAGGAAATTCTCAGCAGTTAAATTGGATTTGTAGTGTCCAATTGATGGCAATACAGCTACTGGATACGCGGGTCTTAAAATATATCACATGGTTAACATAAAATGGCCATTTTAAAAATCGCACTACAAGAAACAGCACGTTAAACATTGACTGCATCGCTACTGTCACTACGCTGATGTGGGTTCGATTCGATCACAGGACAAAAATTTGTGAGATCAACAAATAGTTGTTCCGTGTCTGGGTGTCTTATGTGTGTCCGTTCTTTGAATGTTTGTAAAGTACCCCGCGATACAGCAATTATTTCTAATACGCGAATTATCTTTTTAATTAAGTGACTAGATCGATCTGATAGTCGATTACATGATTCAAAGGAAATACACGATTTGAAAATTGCGCTGTATGTACTGAACTGTACTGAATACAAATCAGTCTACCTCTATGAGGATACCTATATAATACATATCCTAACTAATATTATAAATGCGAATGTGAGTGTTTGTTTGTTACGCTTTCACGCCTTAACTATTCGACCGATCGTCATAAATTTCGGGTTCACGTTGTCAGGGGAACAGAAAAGGAAACAGGGTACCTTTCATCCTGAAAAAAGGATTGTTACTAACCTAACCTATAAGCGTGCGAAGTCAAAGTCTAATAGATATATGTATATAGTACTATCTATGTACGCGTACACACATAAGGTATTAGTACATAGCCAAGACATATGAAAAATAGATTTATATTGGTTACTTTGTTTGTTAGACTGATAGTAAAGTCACGATTTAGCAGGTAGTCTTTTTTCCTTGTCTATTTAAATAAATTACTAGCATTTTTGGTTGTTATTACCTACTAGTTTTCATGTTACCCCTTCAGATAAGCTTATCTGCTTGTATTAGATTTGGCTTCACGTCGGGACGGCGGCCACGGCTGGGAATCGAACCTACATTGGATATAAATGATCATTGAATTTTTCGGCAATGCACAAACAAAATAAACAGCATGGCCGATGGCTATATATAAATATATAGGTAGGTAATCGTGTTATAAATTTCCATAACTTTATATAAGGAGAATACATGGTGGCGTAGTGGTACCTACTGAATGCGACTGTTGTGCATGACATGAATCTGTTTCCCAGTTAGCTGGCTTTTCTGACAAAAAATCTTTTTCGGTAACAAGGTATCTGAAACTACGAAATTTAAAACTTTAGTTATCGAAATATGGCCACATGACTTCTGCCTACCCATGTAAGACGATGTATATATATAGAATATGTAAAACTATAAGCACAAAAAACATTGGACAACTAAGTAGGTTCACTAGTAACACATACTTATTTTTAACGAGCTTGGTCTACAGAATTCAGGCAAAAAAAAAAACCACAGATGACAACTGACTGACTGCTCCACGCTATCAGATAACTACTTATTAGCAGACCGATTACGATAGATACTTCGTTATCAGGATTCTCGTTGTATAGGCTTAGTATTTATTTTTCTTCAATCAGTTTCTATAAGCCGACATCTTAGCTTCACCTATACTCTGTCCCAATATAATTCATATTTTATGTGAACAATCGTTTCATGCCTAATTAAATATAAAGTCATTTAGAAAATTCAAACTCTTTGAAAATTAGTTAATGAATACGTATACATAAGCTGTATGAAAGTCCTTCTTTTGATAAATATCCACAAATTTACTTTACAGAAAAATATTTTATGGTAAAAGTCACTAAAAGTAGTTTACATTTTTCTCGAATTCTATCGTGATAGACTTTTAACTCTCATTTTTAAATATTTTCTTTCACACTATACTTCCATCCCTTCTTAGAATCATACTAGCTGAACTGACCCAAGCGGTATAAAATATACTTTACGACCTATTCTCATACATTACCAAATATACATAATTCTTTTTATAAAAATCCTTAGTGCCATTTTGGAGGAGTGCGACCACAAACACCGTGATACGGTATATATACCTATACATGTCGCCCTCAGTTGTTGTACATAGCAATTTGAAATTATTCTCTAGTACCTAAAAGGCCACACATTTTTTTTGTTCTGCCGTCTCATATGGTTACACAAGGTATTGTTACTTCGTATTAATTTTTATACAAGAAAGTATTGTGCAATATATAATTTATTTTATAGTAGAAATTTTATTAGGCCATTCCTTCTCCTCATGTATAAGTTTATGATTCATTGTCATGTAAAATAAGGTTACTTACAGCCGTCTATTTTATCAAATTAATTGATAGGAAATTAACATAATATTATCATTAGTATTACACACATTTTTATGATAAATAATTAACCACATGTTGCGTCAAAAATAATTGTTTGGAAAAAAGTTGTGCAATAATCGTGCTATGTGAATCTCTGTAAAGCCGCAAATACTTTTAAACTATAATCTACAGTAATATACGTAACAATGTACGAGTAATTTTTATTTTACTAAGTAATTTAGAATGTTACTCACCGAAATAGGAAATCGCACAACAAAATCAGCTGTTTCAAACTGCTGATGATTTTTTAAATCCTATAGCACAAAGCACAGCACCAGTTAGAGATGAATGGTAACAACTAAAGTTTAACATAAATTAATCTAATTAAACACAAAGCACTAACACTGAAATTGCCTTACACAAAGGCACGGAAATTCGAAAAAGTGTCATGTGTGCTGTCATACAGCAGCTTTCAAGAAGCAACACAAACGGAATGAAATGAAACGCCGAGTAGGTAGGTACCTACCTACTCAATGACACTGACAGGAGATGATGAATAAAAACTTTTTCAGTGCTGCCAACTATAACAAAAGAATTATCTGCAGCTTTAGCCTTTTTTCTAAATAGCGAATTATTTCCAGACCTAGAATATTTAAACAAGTATTAGTATAATAACCTACTTTTATTAAAGTTATTTATGCTGCACTAATATTGGTGCCAAAAAATTACTAGACGGTCTCATTTTCACTACCTACTTGAGCACTGAACTAAAATGCTACATAGTGCCATAGTACTCTACTAGATGGCGGTATAATAAATCAAAACATCATTTTTGTAAATATGTATACTTTTTTTATGTTTACTTTGTTCATATTCGAAAATAAAATAAAAAATAAGGAGTATTTCAATCCGACCTCTCTGTTTTTTATGTTTTATCATTTCAACCGAAAGATAGTGACTGCTGGACATAGCCGACACAGGCTGCCTGCAGGGTTTTCTACGACTGATCTTGGGCCCCCCACAATTAAACGTTCATTGGTCCACCTTGTGGAGCCTACCCCTGCTACGTCTTCTTCTTTGCCTGAACTTTCTGCCCTAACGGCCATCGGTTCTGCGCGCTATGAACCCTGCTCACTGCCATTTCAACTTGACTATCCGGGAAGTTGTGTTGGCAACTTTAATTGTCCTGGGGATCTCCTTATTACTGATTCAATCCCGCTGTGAAAGGTTCTATTGTACATTATACTCCTATACTTGAGCTTAGCTTGCATTTTCAATAATAATAGCAAGCTGTTTTTATTTTTCAATAATGATTTATATGTCCACTACATTTTTCAAAAGATTCACAACTAACTACATGGTTAAATAAAACAAATATCATGAAATATAAGTCTTTTATTTACCTGAAAATAACTTAGGAAAAGAAATCATAATTATTGAGATGCATTACATTAAACAAATTAACATCAAAATTGTCATGACAAACTGTCTTCGCTTTCATAATTATTAACTCTCTTGTCCATACATGTAGCACAAAGAAAAATAACATAAAGCCTTTGAACATTAAGTATGAATCGTTCGGTATTCAGGACCGCCAACATAATTATGTTTAAAGTTTGTCGCGGGGGGTTCTTTAAAAACATTCAAACAACGGACACAAAAAATAACCACAATTGGAACAACTATTTGTAGATCAAACAAATGTTTGCCCGTATGGAGATCGAACCCACAACACTCGGCGCAGTGGCAACGGCGCAACGACCACATAAATCAGTATGCCATTTGTGCAGTACAAACATCGCGATCTTTAAATAGCCTTATAAAATTTTAGAGTCTAATCTATTAGGTATGTGTACAAATAAATATTTCCGATTATATTGACGAAAGTTGATTATCGCTTGCTTTGACAGTGAAGGAAAACATCGTGAGGAAACCTGCATGTCTGAGAGTTCTCCATAATGTTCTCGAAGATATGTTAAGTCTGCCAACCCGCACTAGGCCAGCGTGGTGAATTATGGCCTAACCCTTCTCACAGTGAGAAGAGGCCCGTGCTCAGCAGTGTGACAGTTTAATAGAGGGCTGATATTACTATCATATTGGCGAAAACTAACGTGATTCCAAATTACATTGACCGTTATAGAACCCGAACGACACTACGTATTTTTGGCGTTAACCTAACTAAATACTTTAATAACTAAAGCTTTCCAACGACATAAAACATAATATTTACACAACTTAATATATTAATACAATTATAACATTATCATGATTCATACAAATGTTCGGTGAGGGTTGCTATTCAAATATTCGGCTAACAAAGTTGGAGAGAACAATCAAATATGAATCGATGGATATTCGACAAAAACGTCATACCGGCACAGTACGATGGGCGGGATTTTTGTCGAACATTCATGTATTCGGGTGAGCAGCCTAATGAACCAACATGCCAAGGATGCGTTAATTTCTAATAGGTGAATGGAGCTAGAATAATTCCATTAATTTTGGTGGCTCAAGTGCAGGTCCAGACTATAAAATCAAGTCGGTCTTGGTTCAACCACTAACGCCGATTCCATGGACCCAGGGGGTGCCCGAGCCCCCTCAATCGTATTATCGGGGCAGCTATGCCCTTCCAGTATTTAAGCTGATCCTTGAATAATAGCTATGATGGTAGGTCTACACTACAGCAGTCCAATATTTTTAAAAAGTCTGCGTCTCTAGATTTATCATATAGTACTGCAACGAATGTGCTGCCCAGAACATATAAATAGCAACCCTAAAGTACGTGGATGAAGAAGTCTAAGTATAGTAGAAGATACCCTGGCTCCTCTTACTCATTAGTATTATGCTCAATTTAACACTAGCAGAGCATACAGTCGGCTTTCATGTGAAAGCGTTTTGGTGGCGGTATAGTGCAACTGTGGTCACATACTATAAATTTACATGCACAACAATCTTGTAACTCTTAGAGCACGGAACATGCTATCTTTCAACTAGAAACTAGTTTGTCAATCGCTATTCAACCCGCACTGTCAGTAACACACGCGATACAAATATGAGACTTATATTTTCGAACTGACAGTTGGCTGCGCTCGACGCAGTCCATTACTCGGCACGAGAATTATTATTATTTTTGTCTCTATCAAAATCGCGGCGTGCAGTATTCCGTGCTCTGTATTTTCATTCAGCATAACAGTTACAACTCCCAGACTTATTTAGGCTGGCAATTATGAAATACCAAACGTACATATTATTCCATTTAAGATACCAAATACTGAAAGAACATACAAAGTAGCATTCATGCAGAAGTTGACAATAGCCTGGTTAATCCTAGCTTACTGTATCTATGTGTATGTACGTTTGTTTTTACACTTTTTATTGAACTGTCCATCCGTACCTGCCTAATTTATGGTTGCGAAAAGTAGCTAAATGTATAATATATATTAAAATTAGCATATACAAGATTTAAAAAAAATATATCTTTCAGTCTAGGACTACTTATGATTTAGATATGTATTTTATAATTACGTCATATTTGTAATGTAATTTTTAAACGGTTAGGGCTCACATGTGTGCATATAGTTAGAAATACATGTGGTCTAATCGTTGCCTATATTTTAGCCGAATTCAATGTGAGATGCATTATAACAAAGTGTTTTAAATTATATGTAAATGTCTGTGTTTAATGGTAAATGGCCAGCCGTCTATCTGGCGGTGAGGTAGCCATATTTTCTTGACCTTATAAAAGAAATCAATAGAAAGCACTGTTTTTACTAAATTCTAAAAATAAAAATACTTAAAAATTGAGATTATAAAATGTAATGTAGCAATTTAATAAAATATTGTATGATATTGTTACGCCCAATGACATCTCTCGGCATTGTGAGAAAGACTCGGCAGTTCCGTCTAATAATTTACACCGCCATCTATTGACATCTTACGGAACTACGTAGTACGGTACGAGAATCTTAGAGAGAATGCTGGTACTTTCTCGAATCATCGTACTGTTTACATATCGAGTACAGCGTTGCTAGAAAGCTCTAGAAACGCCTTTCCCGCGTATAAATAGGGCGCACGCGCACCGCCGAGTCAGTTTACAATCGTAAGCGATCAAGTGTTCATCGAAGCGAACGGAAGCGGAAATACTACGGAGTTTGAAGCAGTACAGTGAAAAAGTGTAGTATAGTGTTTGTTGTGTTTTAAATTTAATTGTGTGTTTGAATAAAACGTGTTTTAGTCGGTAATATTGTTTATATTCTTATCCGTCGAACCCAGCACGTAACAATATTCTACTTCTTAAAATATGATAATGATTAGAATTAATAAATATGGTTGCAAATTTTTTAACAAATGTAAATCATTTGATTATCTTGAATATTCTAAGAATATCATTTTTTAAGTCTATATAATAAATAGTATACAAAGAAAAACCTTAGTACTCTTTTTTAAGCATGTTGTGCACAGAAATGTGTTTATATGGAGAAGGAACGCAGAAAATATAAACGCAATAAAAAATAATTAATTAATTCGAATTTTAACCACTAGGCGACGACTAGTATTGATAGTTAGTCGGGCGCATAAATCATTATGAAATTTATTTTGTACCATGTTATGAGTAAGGGTGTTAATAATACCTTAGCTAATTAGTCTTATAAATTCATTATATTATTATATCCTTATCATTAGTTGGCAGGGGGAGTCACTTGCATTGGAATTTTCTTTCTATTTAAAAATGATTTATTACCCGGCAGTTTTTAATTTTAGCCCTACGCTTCTTGATTTTGTCCTTAGTGTATTGAATAACTAACTGGAATGTGAGCAGCCTTTTCACTTTCCTCCCTATAAACACTTCTGTTTCATTACTTTGATTCTTGGACTCTACATAAATTGTTTCTAAAGTCTGTGACAAGAATTTATCTTTTTTGTTTGAGTACAATGCTTCTATTTGTTTAGAATTTGCGTTTTCTGTCATTATACGTTTACTAGGTACCATACTATCTTATCTTATCTTATGTGGGGGCCAGTCAGTGCAGACCGGCGACACTTCGACCCAGTGGGATCTTTTGTGTCGACACTCCAACCGACACCCAATAACGACTGCCATAGATGTTCATGGCAGCCGGGACCGACGGCTTAACGTGCTCTCCGAGGCACGGAGCAGGCGATAATTGTCAATCAATACGCACATAATTTCGAAGAGTCATAGGTATCATACTAACTCTACGATTGGATGATTTGCTTGTTTCTGGTATTATGGACTTTCTTTTTCTTAATACTCGTGATCTTAATTCAGGCACTTGAGATCTATTCTCTTCAGCTTCAGCATTCGTTTCGTCGACCTCCATTATATCATGCCATTTTGCGCGGCAGGTCTGTATCAGCTTTAGATGGCTCCATAATTAAATAGTTCATGTTGATTAATTATTTGATTGAAATGTTCACGGCATTATGGCGGAAAGAAAGATAGAAAAGAAAGATCCAAAGATCTTTAAAAGAAAGATTGCCATACTGTTTATGGGGTAAGACCGCATAGAAATACCAAATATTCGAGAATTAAGAATTAAAAAATAATACAAGATATTATTAACGTTGTCCACTGGGAGAGAAGCTTAGATATTCGAATACGACTCATGAATACTTCATTTTCATATCGAGTTTTAAATAATCAAATCGATTTCCAATAATAATCAGTAACAATTATATCATTAAACATCGACAACTAAATATTAGACAATTTTTTTTAGAGTACATGCAATATATTATTTTTGTTGTATCTATACTAGTTTTCGCCTATGGCATCAATTACATGGCAAATCATTAAAACATAGCTAATTTTATTTAGAATAATATTGCTCATTGCTTTCCATTAGTTTAAGCCCTACATACAAACAAATTTTGCCTCCGTATTCTAGTTATCAAACATTCCACACTGAATTTGGCTCAAGAACACATTACAATATAACCACCACTTAAAAAGTAGTACCACATTTGAACAGTATGAAGTGTTATGGTGTACCGTGTAAGTTTTGGTTAGGCACAAACAGCAGGTCGTCGCCGGCGACCTGCGCGGCGTGGCGCAGCGACGAGCACAGGCGCAGGGGCGTGCGCGAGCGAGGCGTGCGCGAGCGAGGCGTGCGCGAGCGAGGCGTGCGCGAGCGAGGCGCGCGCTCGCTCCAGTGCGCGCTGAGGCGGCCGGACCGCCGCACGGGAGTCACGCAGAACTTCGCGCTGGGAGACGACTGGCCTGATTCACGACTGGAATAAGTTTATACACACATAACAATTTATTTATTGATTGCAGTGGTAAAACATGAATACAGTCCATAAATTACTTAATATGGGTGCCTGTGCAAGGGTAAACCTGTGCCACAGGCGTTAGGACACTTACAATATACTACTAGGAACTAAGTTATATACAATTAACCATAGTTATTATATAAATATATGCATAAATAGGCCAAGATTATAATTATTATCATGGAACTTGTTATTACTTATTTAACAACAATCAACAAATCTTCGGTATCCTCATAATTTAAAGTTTGTAAGTACCGACTATCCTCTTAGATCTTACCTAATTTAGGTCATATGTATATATCTGTTTGTTTATTTATCTTGTTATAAAAAAGGCCCAGAGAATGCGAGAAATCGATTTGTAAAAACAAACTGATTCAGAAAGTGTGGTACAGACAATATCTTTCCGTCTTTTAGTGTTAGTAAGGTTGATGTTATAGGTAAGCGTTGCGTACTGTTTTAGTATTGTGTACATTATAAAAAGCTGTCGGACAGATAATTAATACATTACGATTTTCATACGTAAGATGTGTGGAAAGGCGGTAGGGTCGGCGGGTTGCTACTTTTAGAAGCACTCTTTGTGTCCACTCAATATTTAACATGAAGGATTTGACGCTACCGCCCCATGAAGTGATGAAATATTGGATTAAGGACTGACAATATGTAGATGTAAAATAGATCTGTATGATGAGTTTTGTGATCTGCAATAAGGCGCAATTTTTGGAACCAATTTATAATATGCGTACTTTGTTAGTTAAAGCAGATATGTGTTTTTTAAGAGCGTTTATTCCGACGCAGCCGATTTCGCGGGTTTTTATTGTTCTATTATCTTACAAATAAATAAAAATAAATAAAAAAGAAATTGAAAATCTGAAAGTTCAATTGTGTATTAAGGGAATGTTAAGAACAAATATATGAGCTTTCATAATAAATATTTTAAAACGAATGAATTTAAATTGCGCATTTTTGTAAAATCTGTAGTTTAGGGCGAGTTAATTGCTCGCTAGAGCAATAAAAACTAATCGTTTTATAATGCCGTAAATGTGAACTATACAACCATAAGTTGTACTCGGGAATGTATTAAAAAAAAAGTGTACATTCATTCATTTTTTTTAAGAAAACAGTGGGTTAAAACAGAGCTTTTAGCACAATAAAGGGGCGCAAACCTGCTCTTACTTCTGAAAAACTACTATGATTATAAAACAGATAAATACACATTTAGGAACTGTAAGATTCATATTACGTCATGTAAAAAAATTGGAATCTAAACATTTTGTTTGTAATTGATATGATTTTTTTAAAAGGATCTGTAAATCTCGAAGCGCGATGCTATCTCAGCCATACCGCGCTAGACGCTCTGAAGGAGTGGACGTATCGCTCGTCGTCGCGCCCGCCATATTACGTAAATATAGGATTTCAGTACGTGTATAACGCGGCTGAGCCTTCTTGATCCGTAAGAATTCTATCACTACCTACAAATTTTTAATTTTTTTATAAATATGAAAGGTTGATACATATCTTGATTTACATATTATGTATTCGACTGACGTGTTGGTCAGAGTCTAGCGATTAGTATTGTGGCGCAGTCAAACACGGGCGGGGCAGGACGGCGACGGAACCGGACGGGATTTGTAATGTACCTACTATCTATATATCGCACCTTGAACGATATATAAAACACAAAAAAATGTTTCTACATATGTCCGTTATAGACTTTGATACCATCCAACCGACGTATTCCAAACCAGTTTCATTAGAAAGGCTATACTTAATGCGAAGATGGTTTTAGAATTTATCCGCTAGAATTGTATAGAAAACGTTCGACGCATGTGTCATATTCATCAAGTATATTTCTCGTAATCTTTGTGTGTAGAGTAATTAGAGATGAATGATGTAGAGATGAATAGTTTGTATGGGTTAAGGAATCTAATTAACATAAGTATATTTATCAGTTCTACTCAGAGACAAATGAGTTCGTGGATACGTGATAAACAGTATCCACGAACTCATGTCTCTCATTAAATAAAATACCTTGTTGTAAAAATCAGATAGTAATATTATAAAGCTGAAGAGTTTGTTTGTTTGGTTGAATGCGATCATGTCTGGAACTACCGGTACGATTACAAAAATTATTTTTGCACTGTTCGTAAGTACAGTTGTTTTGTATTTGTTGAGGAACATTATAGGCTATAAAACATTACTCTATGACCCTCAGAGCTGGCGCAGTAACTGTAAACGTGGGTAAAACCGCGTGAACTAATACGTAATTACGTGTTAATTTCAGATTACAAAAAAATATGGGTAACAAGAACAAAGCGAAAACCTATGGAAACACTAAAAGAAAAATGATTATTTTTGCGAATATTTTGAAACTGGCAAGAGAGGCTAAAAAGAAGTCAATTTTATTTATATTTCTTGTTGGAGTCAGTCTTTTCTAAGTAATAGTCTTACATCTTATTATTTTATTACAGGAAAATACTCTCTAATTCAGCAAACTCAAAGGCACTAAATTGTACAGATGCAATTCTACAAAACCAATTAATTTTTGATAATATTTTGATATGCTTTACTTTATATGCGTTCCATTTCGCGATTTTTAGTTGTAAATATTTGGTATTGTATTATATATATGTTACTGTAAAAGCCCGAAGTGCAGTAAATTCCAAGATTTACCAACACGGATTGGTAACAGTCCGAAGTGGCAACATCATTTCATATGTTAGGTTAGGTTTGTTAGGTTTCTTGTGATCATAGAGACAGAAATAGGAGATTGTAAGTGACGCCCGATACAGATAAAAGGGATGGAGTGGAATTGAGTGGGAAAAGAAATGCTATATGATAAAAAAGAATGTAACTAAAATATAATATATAGTATAAAGTTTTGATCTTTTAGTATATACTAAATATGTAAGAAATTGTTAATTTAAGTTTTAATTTCTTAGTTCTGGGAAGCCTTATGCTCCCAACTATCGTTTGTTTTTTGCTTTCCGTGGCAACCTGTAATTAAGCCAGCACCAATACTTGTATACCACAGACTTTGTAACTTAGCTTTTAAGGTGTATGTTCTTGTTGGTTGTCCAAATAAATAAATAAATAAAATATAACAACAAAATTGAAAATACAATGACAATATCGCAGAAGACAAGAGCACGATTGCCGAGAATACCGCTGGATTTATATTCTCAAATACGTATTTTCAATTTTCTTGTTCTATTTTTAAGTTACATTCTTCTTTCATCAAATAGTGTACTTTGATGTTCTGTTTAATTTGTTTGTGTGGGTCATCCTCTTCCCTCTAATATAGCGAAGCGGGTGATGGCTGGCACATGCGTCTTACTTGTGAACGGGTGCTACTTGGGGTAAATTTTTGATCTCGGTTTTATGGGCTTGCAATCATCCTTTTCTATCTACAACATCAAATTCCATAATGGTTGTGGGCATGGTCGCATGTTGCTTGCATCATAAGATGTAAGTAGATGTTCCTGTTTCACTATATTTACTTTTGCAGGCTAATAACACTTCTTATCAAACAAGATTAATTGCTTGAGTATAATCATAGTAAAGTAAATAAAAGGTGTAATGGTTGCGGCTCTTTACAACGTTAAATGATATATATGTAAAATAAAATCAGAAATATTGTTAATTTTGGCGATTATAAAGAGGGGCCGTGAGTTTTATTGCCCGTTCTTTCTCATGGTTCTACCTCTTGCTTTGCGAATTTGGCAATAAATGTAAATGTAGAATCAGTAAACTATAAATTCTGTAACTGAATTGTAAAAAAGTGAATAACTTTTTTTCTTACTTTATTTTCTTCTTCCTTTTTTTTGGTTTTGTATTTAGTATTATTTGCAGGTTTTCATGCCTTTTACATAATAACACAATATATGTATATTTGAAAAAGTGACAATTAATTAGATGAAAAATATAAATTAATTCTATCAGAAGTATCAGATAATAAAAACTGCGCCAGATAAATTATAAAAAATCGTTGTTATTCTGAGAAACATCCTCCTACTAATCAAGTAATAACTAGCTTCATTTGATACCTTTAAATGCATTTGGATTGAAAATAATTAATTTGAATATTGTTATAATTGACGTATACGTAGATGAATACTTTTCATTAATGGCAAAAAGGATCAAGATCATTATTCCACGCGACACCGTCATAGTGCGCCTGGGTTTCGCACTGGCGGTGCGCGGGGTGTCGCGGTTCTACAAATACCTAAACTCGATCCGCCGCGCGAGGCGTATACGCTCTTAAAGGAGTGTGTCGTCTAATATAACAACTAAATATTTAATATTAGTAGTATTAGAGATAACAGGACAAGTGCCAGTATATAAAGTATTAGTTTACATGCCTGTAGTGTTTCGGCAAATGTGTTTTACATTCATTTTTTCTAATTTCCGGACGGCTAATAATAATATATAATATTCTACCACATACACACAAAACCATCTAGCCCAAACTAAGCAGGGCTTGTACTATGGGTACTAGACAATGGATAAACATACATATATACTTTTTTTTTGTAAATACATACATTTTATACATAGAAACACCCAGACCAAGACAAACATCCATGTTCATGCACACAAATGTTTGACTTGTGCGGGAATCGAACCCTCGACCTCAGGCGTGGCAGTCGGTTACACTAACAACTACGCCATCGAGGCGTATAAGTATAGTATAGCATAAGTAGCTAGCGATACGCTTGATCGATGTGGGTGCAATCTCCACACGGACAAATACTTGTATGATCCACGAATTACTGTTTCTAGTTTGGGTGGTGGGATTTTAGAAACATTGAAACCATGGACATTCTATGGTTTCAATGTTTGTAAAATCCCCCATGGTACAGGAATTACTCAAAGTGTGAGAGATGTCGTTTTAAACTTTTGAACGCCAACGTCGGCTATACTCGACATGCGCAAGCGTGCCCTGTGCGCCAACGTCGTCTAGATACTCGACAAAAAACAGGTCACAGAAAAATACAAAATAAACATATTAAATAATTACTTTACTGTGTTTTATTGATGTAACTTAAAAATTGAATCCCAATTATTACTTAATTGTACACAGCAAACGAAATTGCTTATTAGTTATTCAAATATTTTATAAAAAAAAGCAATATATAATATATCGATTTTCGGGCTTGGCGTACAAGACATGGAGGTGCCGCTATGGCGTGGCGTGGTTAAAATCAAATTATTTTCGTAGATGTGACCTTAGCATATTTTCTTTTTTTTTTTTAAAAACGACGTTGACTTTCCTTCCCTTGGAATAATTCCTGTATCGTGAGGGACTTATCATATACAACGGACACAATCTAGGAACAATCATTTGTGGATCACACAAACTTTTAGCACGGTGGCAATGGCGAGGCGACCACTTAAACCACTACGTCATATCTGTGCAGTCAAAAATAAAATCAGACAATTGATTGTAATCCAGGTTTGGCAATCTAAAATGTATGTTAGGAAGTTCTATGATGGTCAACTGAGTATTCCCACTACAGAGGTTCTACAATTGTAATTTAATTATTATAGAACACAACCTCCACTCCTTGAAGATCCATATTATGGGTTACTGTACTGTACAAATAAATGTATATTATTTTTAATTCATTCTGAAATTGCTATTCTATAGTCTGCGGAATGCCACCCTGGGATCACTCAGTACGCTTGTTTTTTCTCATAACGACGCTACTCGACGATGCTATAAGTTTGGCGCAAGGTATAACAAGAACAAAGAACACAATATACACTTACAGTTTGCCTTGCTGCACAGCAAACCTGATGATGGTACTCTTAAACACATTCTTGAGGTCTACCAGCTTTGAGTCCATCGGGCGTTGGGACTTAACACTGTTGGGGCTGATCTTCAACTGCATGAATTTGTCCAGCAGCTGGTCCAAGTTTGCCTCAACTACTGAATGCTGGAAATATGTACAGTTACTTTAATATTTGTTTTACTTAAACTTCTTTATACGCAATATATATAACGTTTTATCGCGTTGTTATTTATTACGGGGAATCTCCCTGTGAATATGGGTGCTGAAAAGCAACCAAAACGCCAAAGAAAGTGTACAATGTACATGTAATTAGTTTTAATTGCTTAAATATAAGTAAACAGTAACTAGTAACAGTGTTTAAGACTGCGCTGAGCGAAATGTGCCAAAACAGGCGGTCACAGTTAAGTTGATAAAATCGAAACTTTTTGTTTAATACAAATATAAAATATACATTTACCATAACAATGAATGTGTTTACAATTACTCCGTGTAAAAACTTAAAATAATTAATATTTTCGCCTACAAAATTATGTAAATTTGCAGTACGTGATTTTAAGATGATAACAGTAGAAATCTATCCTATTTTACAGCTTAAACGAAACATAAATAGTTATTTTATTTTATTTTATTGGGGAAAACAAACAACTGTACATTGTGTCTTGCTGGCTAGATACATAACAAAATAAATTAATATACAATCCACGGCGTTTCCACATATTACTTTCAGAAGTACAGTTAAACCTAATTGAAGCTTAGAGCTAGTATCTACTTAAATCTAAGTGTATGTGTTTACACAAATGTTCACGAATGTTTATACTATTGTAGCTGACGAAGCGTATGTATTATATTATTTTTAAACTGATTGCGAGTAGAGGCAAAAATATCTATATTAACGAACAATTTATTAAAAATTTTAACTATTCTATAAAGGGGCGCACGCTGCCCCGCATTCGTACGACTAACAGTCGTAGCAAATAGCGGGTAGGTGCGCGTCTCTCGTCTAATTACAGATCTGGGCACAATATAACATAAAGAAAGAAAGAAAGAAAGAAAATACGTTTATTTGCAACAGTACACTTACAAATATGGTTAGCAAAAAGTAAAGTAAAAAGGAACAATAACATTACTGCAGCAAATAGGTCGCAACTCAGCAAGATGCTAGTTGTAAACAACTAGCGCTGGTCTTCCGTTGCGACTCTGTTTATAATAATAATATATAATACATAATATATATATAATACTAATAAAATGATTATGATATATATATATAATACTAATAAAATGATATTATAATATTTATGTTTAAATTAAACTAATTTTATTTGACAAAAGCTATAATAAATAACTGATGTGTGAATCCGAACGCATCCCCATGTGTCAAGACTGACAGTGAAAAACGACAAATAACTGCGCTAACGCAATAAATTTTGTTTTTGCTATGAAGAAGAAGATTATGATATACAAAAATTATAACTAATGGCACCATACAGGTAAGAAAAGTTCCGCTCATTGTAATGATGATTTTTGTTGGAATAGCAGAATTTCTTTAAATTTACTTTGGAATGTACGTAATGTTTTCAGGCTACGCAAAGGCGGCGGCAGATCATTCCAACATTTAGTAGCGGCGTACCTGAAACTACCCCTAAAAGCTGTCGTTCTGTGCCTCGTAATTATCAAAAGATGTGGAGTGCCCCTTGTGCTGTATTGATTAATATTCCGAGACCACGTCAACTTTTCAAAAAGGTATTTGGGCTTATTATTCAGAACAATGCCAAAAAGTAAAGTTGCCAAATGAAGGTGTCTACGGGTAGACATGTTCATGAGGCCCCCACTGATTAGAAATGGAGTGACATGGGAACGGGGTGGGATGTTATAACAGAATCTAGCACAAGCATTCTGTACCCTTTGTATTAAATTTTGGGTTCTTTGCAACAAACATGGACCAAACACTGTATCTGCATAATTTAGTTTGGATAATATAAGAGACTCACAAAGCATTATACGCATATCTGTGCTGAGATTTTGGCGAATTCGGTATAGCAGTTTGAGACGGTAAAAACAGTTTTTGACAGCTTCAAGAATATGTGTCTCAAAATGCAGTTCACCATCCATAACTAAACCCAAATTGCGAGCTTCATTGACCTGCTCTATAGGACATCCCTCAACCATTAATACAGGTTTCAATTCTTGTATCCTTTTGATACATATTTTAGAGCCTAATATTAAAAATTTTGATTTAGCAGGGTTAAGTACTAATGAGTTCTTTCTTGCCCAGTCTGATATTCTGTCTAAATCTGCATTTGTTTTATTTACAGCCTCTTGAGAATCATCTGGGTGAAAAGATATGTATAACTGAAGATCATCAGCATACATATGGAATTTAGTATTGTGGATATGGTTGGTAACATCAGAACTGTATAATATGAAGAGGATAGGGCCGAGCACTGATCCCTGAGGAACGCCACGAGACACCTGGCAGCAAGAGGAGTTGACCTTGTTACCATCCCTGCCATTATCCAGTTGGACAAATTGAGATCTGTCAGTCAGATAGCTATGGAACCATTTCACTGTACCTGAATCACACCCATAGTAAGAAAGCTTAGAAGAGAAATATTGATTGTCTCAAAGGCACGGGAAAAATCAAGTAGAGTGAGCAGAGTACCCATGCCCTGGTCTCTAGCTTCCAAAACATCATCTACTACATCTAGAAGAGTGGTGGTAGTACTGTGGCCTTGTCGAAACCCTGACTGTGTGTGTGGTATGATGTTATGTTTCTCAAGATACTTTCTCAACTGATTGTTGACCACCCGTTCCAAGACTTTAGATAGGCAAGGAAGCAAGCTAATCGGTCTAAGATCTTTGGCGACCGTTGGATTGGGAATTTTGGGTATAGGTTTGACCATAGCAGTTTTCCATACAACAGGGAAGGTAGAAGTGGTAATAGATTTGTTTATGATTGCTGTAATGTAAGGAAGGCTATGAGGGAGCGTCATCATCAACATTTCCAGTGAAATGTTGTCAGTACCCATTTGATATAAGACACCTGATATGCAAACTGACTACTTCTTCACTTACGGGCTCAAGGCTAAAGATATCAGTGTGGAACCTGTTTGTTTCAAAGTATATCAGATCTGATAAAGAAACTGTATCATTGCCCGGGATATTTAGGAAATGTTTATTAAGGTCTTCAGGATTATTAAGTGTATATGGCAAATCTTGTATTCCTTGTTTACCTATCTTAATGGTCGATTTTAAGTTGTGCCATAGTTTCTTAGGATTATAAATGTGTCTATTGATGTAGTATTCAAAATAGGCTCGTTTTTCGCTATCGATTGCACTTGATACAATTTTTTTCATCTCTTTATAACTAATTTTGTGTATGTCCAATTTACTAAGTTTGTACCGTGTTTGGTACCTGTCACGCAATTTCACCATTTCTTTGATTGTGTCTGTAATCCATGGCAGAGACTTCTCTCTAATTACAATTGTAGTGAGTGGTGCATGAATATCAAAGATAGTTATGATGAAAGTATTAAAAAGTGTAACCATGTCACTCACATTCTCCAAAGTTGTTAAATATGGCCAGTCTAATTTGCACAGGTCATCCTGAAAAATATCAGGCATTATATGAGATAATGGTCTATAATGAATCCACTGTGGTGAAGGTTTGTTGATTCTGAATAGGCAAGTCACAGATAAGATGGCATGTTGTCCTAGTTCTGGTTTATATTCAACCGAAATATTGTTAACTTGAGCATTGGTGCACACAATATCAATAAGTGTCTCACTGTGATCCGTAAAGTGTGTAGGTTGTTGGATCACTTGGTCAAGACTGGTATATTGTAAAAAATTGTTTAACAATATGGTACTGTTCTCACTGGTCTTTAGACAATTAATGTTGAAATCACCAAGAAGTATGGTTTTATCTGCTTTATGGAATGATGTGAGAGAGGCCGTGATCGCATCAAGCAAGGTGTTGATGTCTAGCCATGGTGGTCTATATGCAGTACCTATGACAACTGTTTGTGAGTTGACAGTGAGTTTGAGCCACATTTGCTCGACATTAGAGGAGACTGGGTGTACCATGGTGCGAACCTTGAGATCACGGCGCACATAGAAACCGACACCCCCGCCCCGGCCACCCCGCACACTAGACGGTCGTGGTACGTGTCTAAGCCGATAATCAGGGACTGACGGTGCACGGCCCTCCTCCCCATCTCGCAGCCATGTTTCATTAATCGCCATTATATCTACTGAAAGTTGATCCATTGCTAACAAAAATTCATCATGACGTGTTCCTAGTGAACCAGCGTTAAATAAACCCACTTTCAAGTATTTACTTCTAGTCATTACTACTGTGTGAAAATAATTTTACCATCCTACATAGTAATTTAACTAGTGCAGAGTTTAAATGGAATATGACATATATGATTATGGGTGTGTATATACTTAGTAGTGTAGTAATTACGTGTAATATGTAAATATAATGTAAATATATTATGTGAATATTTTGTAGTATAGTTAGTATATGTAAAAATGGTAAAACAATTCTTGTATGTGTATGAAATAAATAATTATACCTATATATTCTGTAATATAGCTGAATAATTATAATCAGTAATATATACTGTGTCTTTAAAGATATACTATATAAAAATAGGAAATAAATAATTGAATTCAATACATGTAAATAGTAATGATTGAAGATAATAAGAATATAATAATTTATGATATCAATACATCCTACATACTCAGTTTTATTACTACTACTATTAGACTGTCCAAATTGTTTGAACATATATATACTTAATACTAATAATTCAGGATTACATTTATGTGGAGTTAAAACCGAAAACCTGTTCAATGTCTGACTCCTCTCCAATCGAGCTGACTTTATCACCAGGCTTATTCCGTGCAAAAATGCGACCACGTTTGACCCAAACGAACCTCCATCCCGAGCGCTGGCCGGCATCACGCGCCAAACGAAATAATTGACGATTCGCCTTGGTAAGCCGCTCGTTGACGTAAAAGCGCCTAGGCTCCCCGGGCACAAGGTCGGCCGACGTCACTCCTCGACGAACTCGTGCGCTGTGCAGCATCGCGTCCCGTTTGGCGCGATGCGTGAAACGAACCGATAGGGGGCGCGGACGCGCCTCGGGTCCCGCAGAGTCCGTCGCCACGATGTGCCGTCCGCCAATCCGCTCGGCGAAATCTACATCGCGTTCCTCTAAATTGAGTCCTATTTTCGCAGCTATCTGCAACACGACGTGGACGGGATTCTCCCCGTTCACCTCCGGGAAGTTTGCTATCTCGATGTCGTTAGCCAACAACTCCTGGTCTCGCTCACGGAGGTTTTGTCTGAGCTGAGCAATTACTTCGTCGACACCATCAGTCTGAGGAGGTTGTTTCTTTTCGAGAATACTGATCCTGTCCTCAAGAGTGTCAACTTTTTGTTGATATTTTATAATATTGATTTTGATATCGGCTAGCTCATCTCTAAATGTTTGCAGGTCTCTGTTTACAGAGCGCAGATGATCCCTAAAGATTTTAAGCTCCTCCGTAATATCCAGTGTCAACTCTTGGGTAGATTCGAGCGAAGAGTTCGTTGGAGGGCTGACACTTAGCGGATCCTCACGTTTCTGGCTAGTAGCTGGCACGAAAGATTCCCGAGCGATCGTTGTTTCAGGCTTATCCTTGGTTGACTTGGATTTAATACAACCTGAGCACTGCCAAGATGGAGACACGGTTCCTGGAGGCAGGGCAACACATCGCAGGTGAAAATATTTATCACAGTGGCGACATCTTGCAGCCTCGCCCGGCGACAGAAAGCGACGACAATGACCACAGCTTCGCGACATTCTATGATTGATTGAGTTCCTAATAGTGCGCAACCAAACACAGAGATGGCGTTATTATTGCACTTCAAGTGGATAAGTAATAAAACTGACAGATCGTGCAATAGTTCAAACGCGAGCACACAGATGGCGTTGTGCTCAGGTTGATGGAAAAGGCTTTATATTAAGGCTCTACGCTATTACGTCGGCACGCGGGATTTGAAACATTCAGCCACTGACACCGCGCTAAGCACCACGTATAACGTTTAACACCAACTATGTCTGGCAACTGAGATCACTATTATATTTTATAAGCAAGGGTAGTTTATCACTGTCTAATTAGATCGTAAGTTTTAATGTAAGTTTATAATAAAAGTAATGAATTAAAGTCACTGCAAACACTTTCAGTCCTTAATTGTGTCACTGTCCACAGACTCACAACTTTACTTATCCGAAAAAACAGCTCGTTTATTTTTAAAACAATATTTTGACCACTAGGCGACCGAATAGATTTTGTGTATACATACATATTATATACCGTTATACAAAGCGTAAATAAGTTCGGTACAATCATACTTATTGCTAATAAGGTCATAGAGCACCATAGCCTGAAGTAACAGTCGTCTCGAGTGTAGTGTAAGCAAAGTAAATTTTTGTAGAGACTCTTTGTATGTGGAACGCCCTAGACGACATTTAAACTGAGTTGCTCGCAGAAACTTGCGCTGCACTCTTTCAATTGCATGGTCGTACTTTGAATAGTAGGGGTTCCAAATCATGCTGGCATATTCTACCTGTGGTCGTACAAGACAATTAAATAGGTATATGTATGTGGTTGGGCTCTTAAAGTCCACAGAAGCTCTCATCACTAAGTTATACATTTTAAAAGCGCTGGCGGTAATTTTTTCGATGTGTACGTCTAAGTGGAGTTTACAGTCCAAGAGGATACCTAAATCACTAATTATATTATCTTTAAGTAGAATTTCATTGCACAAAGAGTAACTAAAGTTAATGATTTTTTTATTTTTAGTGAAATTTACATATTTGCATTTAGGTATACTTAATATTAATTTATTATTGTTACAGTAGTCAGATAGCCTATTTAGGTCCTGCTGTAATAAATGACAATCGTCTAATGACTGGATTTTTCTAAAAACTTTAAGATCGTCGGCGTACAATAAAAAATTACTGTGACGGAAGCAGTTGCCAATGTCATTAATGTAAATAATAAACAATAAAGGGCCCAAAATTGACCCCTGCGGTACGCCCGAGGTAGCTAGAAATGAGTTAGAAAGGTATCCATTACTTACAACACTTTGGTTACGATTACTTATATACGACTGGAACCATCGCAACAAATTACCCCTGATACCATTGAATGCAATCTTGTTCATTAAGATTTTGTGGTCGACTCGATCGAAAGCTTTTTTAAAATCGGTATATACAGCATCCGTTTGCGCTCTATTATCCATATTTTTAAAAAGAGAGGTAGTGAAAATCATTAGATTGGTGATAGTGGATTTACGTTTTACAAAGCCATGTTGTTCCGGTATTATACTTTCTTGGATGAACGGATATACTTTATGATGAACAAGCGATTCGAATAATTTTGCGAGAGCACATAGGATAGAGATAGGTCGGTAATTCTCAATATTTTGTCTAGATCCACCTTTATGCACTGGGACTATATTAGCTTTCTTCCAAGCCAAAGGGAATACACCTGTAGACATACATTTATTAAATATTATAAATATGGGTTTACAGATTGTGTTAGCTGTCCATTTCAGGAAACAAGGGGGTATCCCATCAGGTCCAGGCCCTTTTGTAATATCTAGTATTTTTAATTGATCATGAATCTGGGCGAGACTAAACTGTATGTCAGAAAGATAAGTGTTGTTATTAATAAATAGCTCTGCAGGTGGGCACCAATCAAGTAACAAACTTGTTGGCTCGTATTCAGACTGAAAAAATGATGAGAAAAGATTGCAAATATCGAGTGGGTCCCTAGCTGTTTTATTGTTATAGCACATTTGCGAGGGGATTCCTGACCTACTTCTCCGATTAGCTATGTATGTCCAGAAGTATTTAACATTGTGACGAATACTGTCCTCTACGCTTTTAATATAAGTATTGTAGCATTTAGCACATTCCTTCTTAAAGCGTGCTCTATATAATGAGAATACTTCGTAATCCGATCTGTTTCTATACCTTTTCCACTTTGACCACGCTTTTTCCTTATATTTATATATGTGTATTAGAGCTTTGGAAAACCATACAGGAAAATTATAGTGTTTTGATTTTGACAGGGGTACACGATTTTTGATAATACCATATAAATAATTTTAAAAAGTGTCAACACAGTTTTCGGCGGAACTGCTACTTAGTATCATGTCCCAATCATGTTCACTTATATCGTTATTAACGAGGTTATAATCTGCTTTACGAAAATTATATTTAACGCTTTGTTTGGGTCGTATCAAGTTAAGGTTGATATTCAGAGAGATGAGAGTATAGAAGGGAGGATGATGGTTATCAGCCTGAAGTAAGTGTTGATTGGGCACAAAAACATGGCATACTGTGTTGGACAATAGGAGATCGAGAGTACGCCCGAGAGTATTAGTTAAATAATTACATTGCATAACATCATGTATAGCCATAAAGTTTCTCATACGATCACAGATAGAAGAGGTGCCCATACAGCTCATAAAGTCATGAGTAGGGTTCAATTTTATCCAGTTAGCTGTCGGGATGTTGTAGTCACCCAGCATTAGCAAATCATCAAATTTAGTTGAATTTATTATATGATTGATACCTTCAAAGTGCAGGTCGTATACAGCGAGAGAAGAATTATTGGGTATGTATACTGCACTGATCAGCGTGTTTATCGTGTTATTACGATTAGGAAGTGCAATAACAACTTGCTCAATATGTTTGTTTAGTGAAGCTTGCATAGGGAGCTCAATTCTAACAGGATTGTATTCACGTAATACGGCTATTAAAACTCCACCCCCATCTGATTTACCCGTAGCAGCTCTATCACGGTCGCATCGAAAGACTACGTAGCGATTATCAATAAATTCGCTACTGTTTATTGTGGAAGTTAACCATGTTTCAGTTAAGATAATTACATCATAACAATTACTTAGGATATTCATATATAAATTATTAGTTTTAGTACGTATTCCTCTGCTATTTTGGTAGTATAAACTTAGTTTATTGGAAGCCATTATTGTGCTTAAACAATATAAAAATTACATAAAATTAGGGTACAGCTTAATTAGTTTTATTTATCGTTAGTTTTTTTATATCATTTGATGATTTAATAGCCATAGTAGGTGAAGTTTCTGACAACTTTACAAGAATGGTAGAATGCTTTACCCAAACAAATTTGTAGTTGAACTTCTTAGCGGCGTCGCGAGTTTCACGCAATAGTTGCTTTTTCTGGAGTGTAAGATGTTCATTGATGTAGACAGTGCGGGGTACACCAAGAATACCAAGATCCGTAGACGTGAGACCTTTCTTCAACCGGGAGGCGCTAAGGACGTTGTCTCTTAGGGCGCGAGTTTTAAACTTAGCTACGATATTTTTCGGTCGTTCACTAGTTGCGGCATGTGGCACACGATGTACGGTAACAATTTCATCTCGCGGTATTGCGGTATTAATTTTCTTGCCAATGTTTTCAAGTAAGGTGAATAAGTTTTCATCACGCCGTTCAGGAACATTACTAATTTCTAAGTTGCACTGCCTGGCCTGTTGCTCGAGGTTGTCAATTTTCGCTTCCAGTGTTTTTAGTATACCTTGATTAAGATCCTTTGAAAGAATACTGTCTTCCAGTGTGTGAAGTCGTTTTTGATTGTCGTCGTACTCATTCGATATGTAAGTTGCCGATTTTTTAATCTCTGTGACCTCTTCAGTTAACTTAATCACATCTTTCTTTATAGATATATTATCCGTACGAAGAGAATCCATTTCTTTTTTGTTTCCTTCATGTATGTCTCCATGTCACTCCGTATAGTTTTTATATCGTCAGTAATTGTAGATAATTGGGCATCCAGTCCAATTTTCCATTCACTCAATGTTTTCTTTATATCAGCATGAATAATGGCGAGTTGTGTAGTGTGGTCACATTCTGGCTGTTTTCGTTTTCGAGTTGTTATATTCATTTCATGTTCCGATGTAACTTTAGTCAGTTCTGGCTCGGAGATCGATTGCTCAGATCGAAGTGTGGGAGTCGCCGGGGGCGTTCGTTTAGTACTAAACATTGTTATGTGATATGACTGCTTAGGGTAATTAAGAGCAGGGAACAGCGTAGCGGATGATTGCTCAGATAAAAAATGTAGGCGCTTAACCGAAACAACTCCACACAGGTGAGCGGTGACGAAGCGGCCTTGGGGTGGGGAGCGCGATATGATCGTTGTTTTCGACGCGCAGTGACTAACCTCGGTGGCGTGGTGGGAGTGCGACCGACCGTAGATTCAAGCGTCGATGGATCGAATCCCGATGGAGCAAACTGAACAGGAGCACACAATTAACTATTTGTCTTTGTCTAAGACAACCCCCTGGGCGGAGTTTGTCTATACAAACACTCACGAGTGAACGAGAAATGGTTTTAACACTAATTGACCAATCACAATTAATCACTGTTAGAAAGCCAAAACAGGTCTGCACTGTACTGACTCACACGACGGATTGTTATATTACAATTTGTCCGTCCCAAATATTTTAGTTATTGGTTGACAATAAAGATACATATTTATCAAAAAAGCACTTCAAATCCTCCATACAATTTTACTATGGCGGCCGCACGCCGATTTGTATATTCAGTCCAACCGCGTCTTATGCTCGGCACAGTCTTAATAGTAGATAGTAGTTCAATAATTTCAAAATGAATGTATTAAAAATAAACAACAAAACGATAAAATCCGTGCGCAGTAGTTTCATCATCATTTCATCAGAGGTATATCATTCAAATCAAATTAAGATTCTCGTTCTCGTTCTTGAAGAGATTCTCGTAAATGTATGACAATATTATATTTTTGTTCTAGTTGATGTTGTGAGATAACTAAGAGGATTAAGGGGGATAGCACCCTGAAACACTGAGAATTTGGCTGGGTAAGTAGAACAACCCTACAGAAAATTGCAGCCAAACAACCATCTTCGGGCATGAGCAGGTCTTAAAGATCATAAGGGTGTGCTATCAACAAGTTGTCCGGTTGGCACATATACTCAGACCAATATACACTTAAAGAAGTAAAGATGTGTATCAAACCCCTCCCTGTATAAAACTAAACTGATTACAGCTACTAAGGATCTTATTATTATTATTATTATTTATTATCAGGCAGGCAGTTGAGACAACTGATAATGCCTGTATCCAGATGTTCCTCACTGGTTCCTCTGTCTGCAGTTCTGTAAATGTTTATCCAGTCTATTCTTGAATTGGTTAACATTTTGGGCTTGTATTGTGTCTTCTGGGAGTTTGTTCCACGCTCTGACCACTCGGTTACTTAAAAAGTGCCTATAGGGATTGCTATTAGACATTCTAGTGCATAACTTATAGCTGTGACCTCTTAGGTGAACATTTTCATTTCGTGTGAATAAATTCTGAATTTCCTGGAGGTCATAGTGCCCATTTAAGATCTTGTAAGTCTCGATTAGGTCCCCACGGTCTCTTCGGTCTTTCAAAGTTGTAAGTTCTAGTGATTTTAAGCGGTCTTCATATGATCGTCGTTTTAATACCCGTGGTATTTTCGTAAAACTCCGCTGAACTTTCTCTAACTGTTCAATGTCTTTGTTAAAGTACGGGTTCCAAACTTGGAATGCGTATTCCAAAATGGGTCTAACAAAAGTCTTGTGTATCTTCAGCATCATTTCGGGTGTTAGAACTCCAAAAGCTTTTCTTACAAGATAGACCAGTCTTTTTGCTTTCTTGACAATTGTGGTTATATGTTCTTCCCATTTTAGATCCTCAGTTATCTTCACTCCCAAGTCTGTTTGCACCTTCACTCCTGTCAGTTGTGCATCACCAAGTTTATAGGTTAGGTGTGGGTTACGACTGCCTATGTGTAGGACTGTGCATTTTGCAGCATTAAGATTTATAAGCCATTCCTTAGACCAGTTGGCTATTTTGTTTAAGTCATCTTGGAGACGTTTATGATTAGTCAGTGGGTTGGCGAATATTTTCGTGTCATCTGCAAAGATGCTGACATTAGACTGGAGGCCATGTGGAAGATCAAAGGTGTATATGATATACAACACAGGGCCTAGTACCGAGCCTTGCGGCACTCCACTATCGATCTCCAAGTAATCGGACCTTGCCTCTCCTACTCTAACTTGCAGAGTTCTGTGTCTTAAGAATGCCTCGATCCAAACTAACAGCTTACCACGTATACCTACAAACTCAAGTTTTTCTAGGAGTCTGTTTGTTGGAACTTTGTCAAATGCTTTTTCATAATCCAAGTATACCACATCAATGGGTTCTCTTTCATTGAACTGTTTAGTCCACAATGCTAAGCATGTCAGTAAGTTCGAGACTGTTGATCGGCGTGGGCAGAATCCATGTTGTTGTTCGGGGATAACTTGGTGGCTGGTGAAGAACTTTCGGATGTGTTTAACTATTAATTTTTCCATTACCTTGCATACTACACTGGTCAAGCTGATGGGTCTGTAGTTAGATGGTTCTAGCTTATTTCCTTTCTTAAAAATAGGCGTCACTGTTGCCGTTTTCCACAGGTCTGGTAGTATTCCAGTATCATATGAATTTTGCATTATTTCTGCTAAGTAATCACTAATTTCACAGTTTTTTAGTATTACTACAGGTATATCATCAGGTCCTGGCGATGTATCTGTTTTTAATTCTTTTATTACTCGCTGAATTTCGCTGCTAGTGAAGTTTATCTCCTCAATTGAGTCCTGGACTCGCAGTGATGACTCTAGTATGGGCAATTGCGACTGTGGTTCTTTTTGAAATACACTCGCAAACTGGTCAGCAAAAACCTTAGCAATTTCCTGAGGCTTTGTCACTGTTTGGCCTTGTTTATTTAGTAACACAGATGGTATGCTAACCTTCGATGTTATTTGCTGCCTAATGTACGAGTAGAATTTTTTTGGTCCAGCATCTAGTATGTTACTTTCATGTTTAATAACAAAACAGTTCTTTCAAAGTTCTTCTAACAAAAACCCACACGATCGCACACATACAGCATCGTAAACTAATCCCAAGGTACTAAATAGGCAGTCAGTTCTTACAATCAGGAAAACTTAAAGCTTTTTACTAATCAATATTTTTACACAGTAGATTTTTTTATTATGTTTAGTTTGGAGTAATGTACCTCTATATGTACTCTATAACAGCGATAGCTTAGTGTGAGACCATTGGACTGCCATGCAGAGGTCTAGAGTTCTATCCCTTCTCTGACTTTTCGAATTTATATGCGTATTAAATAGTTAATTATAGCCCGCTTTAACAGCATAGGAAAACATCGTGAGGACTTGCATATCTGAGGGTTCTCCATAAAAGTTCTTGAAGAAGAGCCTCTCTGATTTCAGAATGATTGGGCCAGCTTGACCGGGGAAGGACTACCCCCTCTCACAAAATATTGATGTGAAAGACCAGTATTCCTACTGTTGTGTTTTGTTTGGTGAGTGAGTGCCGGAGGCCCAATCACCTCCTTTCCCCCATTCTCGGCCCCCCCCTCCCACTTCCTTTCCTAAAGGGTCGGCAACGCGCAAGTGATGCGTCTGGTGTTGCAGGCGTCCATAGGCTACGGTGACTACTTACCATCAGGTAAGCTGGTTTGCCACCATAGTAGTAAAAAAAAATGGTATGTAATTCTGCGGTGGACTATGGCCTTATCACACTGAGAAGAGACCCGTGCCCAGCAGTGTGACTGTTTAATATAGGGCTGATATTATTAACCTCTGAGCCTTCTTCGAAGAGGTTAATTAAAACACTTTGTGGGTCTGTGTGTCTGTCTATTAGTGACAGGTATAGCTCCGGAACCACTGGACCGATTGACTTGTAACTTGACCCCCGTAATATAGGGGTCACATATTTTAAATGAAAATATATTGACTTGTAACTTGGTGTGCAGACACCTTGGGGTCATAACTCGGTCGAGTTTGAATATGGGCCCTGGGTGTCAAAAGACCCTCCGAGATATAGGGGTCACGAGGTCATAAGGTCAGGGGATATCCACCAACAGAGTGATTTGAAAGTCCAAGGGAGAGGCTTTTGCCCAGCAGTGGGACATTATAAAAATCTGATGGAAAAAAGAGTCACATGAAGTCAAAGAGGTTGAATCCTGGGTTTTTACACCCATCTCGTGTTATTAATGTACCTCTGTCCCCTTAACGATGGCTTCCTCCCAGCACTGCACGGAGGCGGGCAGGTCCCCGCGTCTCTCCTCGAGAGCTGCGCGACACTCCCAATAGGCGGCGCTGTTGGGCGCGGACGGGAAACGCTCGCGGATTGCACGCAGCCAGCGCGCGCATTGCTCCCACTCGAAGCCCTGCAGAAACGATACGTTTCATATGCGGTAAAGATTATTATACGAGCTTATGACGAAGTGGTAGCCACACGCGTGCACAATGGCAAAAGTATTTGGTCTCCAAATAGTAAGTCCAAATCTGGATGGCAATTCTCTTTTCTTTTAAAACAGATAGCTCCCGCACTAGGAATGATTCCTGTACCGCGGAGGACTTTAGGAACATCCAGACTCACAACCTTTTGTGGAATACCCGTGTGGGATTCGAACGCACAACACTCAGCGCAATTGCTGTAGGTTGGGCCTGTTCCACATGGCACGAAAGCAAAGCACCTATATGTAGGTATTTGTCCAAATTTTAGAGTCAAGTTATGTTGTACCCATATTTCATTAGCTCTTTTTGCATCCTCTAAAAGCTATAAACTCTGTGCTATTAGAAAGTCTAATAACAGAACATAATTAAACCTAATTGTGTTCCATATTAACAAAAGAGTATGCCTGAATAGCCTTCAATCCCTATTATCATACATAATATTTAAGACAGACCAAATGAAGACGAAGATACAAAGCTGTGCAGTCAGTTGTTTTGTAGTCTTCGAAATACAAGAGTAGGCGACCAGGTATGCTTACATCACTAGATCCTCAAGGTACAGAACTAAAGAAAAAAAATTAAAAGTTAAGAGAAGGAATCTTACCTCTCGCAACAACTCTGTAAGATCATTCAGCGCTCCGATCACAACATCATTAGTATTAATAACATCGCTGCAAGTGGTTGTAGTATTCTGTGATTCATTAAAATCAACACTATCACTAACAATGCTAGCAGCTCGCCACTTAGTATTCACATTCTCCGCTTCTTCATTCATATTCTCAGTGTATGAGTCATCATCAGAATCTGATGTCACAGCAATATTTTCTTTATTTTCATCATCATATATCTTAGGATCAAAGCGTAGGGTGTGTGGTAAGTGGTGAATACCGAAACATTGCAGATGGTGGTATGAGTCTAATGATTTGCCTCTCTTTTGTAACCAGGATTTTAATCTTGCTTGCAATTCCTCCGGCCTTGGAGTGTTTAGGTTAGGTGCGGGTGACATAAATGTTACCTTTTTTCTTTCACTTTTAATAGCGGAAACTACCCTATCTTCATGAACTTTATGATCTTCGTTTATATGTTTTAAATGTAAGTTATTCAGGTTGTCGCCAATTGATGACCACTTATGTATGCAGTTACTTAATTCTTGCTTGCTGATACGTTTTAAGTGTACCGCTGAGATTGATCTTCGTACTGGAACATCAATTTTCGGTTTAGTAGTATCAAATACTGTGTGACGTTTATTCAGAATTAGTCCCGTAGTACGTATGACTTTCTTCAAGTAGTTTGGATCAGTATGTAGTTTCTCAACATCTGTGGCATGTGTACTGTGGTTAGTTTTATTTTTATATAAGCGTTCAAAGACGGAATCATTTGTTGTGGATCTTATAGTTTTAGAAGTACTTTGCGGTGTTTTAGTTGGTGGAACTAACAATTTCCTTGCCTGATTCCACTTCGGTTTTTCTGCTGGAGCAAAACTTTTGCGGCTCAAATTATTTGAGCCAGATGTTTTCGTATCAGCAATTTTCTTGTCAACATTATCAGGTTTCTTATCATTACGTAAATGAGGATTGTTAGAAACCTTCCGGTCAGTGTTAAATCTTTTGGTGTCAAACAATTTGTTCGCAATTTTATTATCAACCGTGGCAGTTAAAGGTTTCCTCTCACTAGCACTAGTACTGGCCATTACTTTTCTAATATTGGTATTGTTTCCAACTTTTACATTATTCGATCGCATTTTAGTTTGTGCAGCTGCGTCTTTCATCAATGGTGCTGAAATAGGCCTTTTTGTGGTGCCGTTCACATGAAAATTGTTCTTGACAGTTGCCGTGTTGGGTTTGGATGGATTACTTTTAACATTTATTTCAGATTTCACAGACTTATTCATAAGCGACAAGTTTGATGGTGCGTTCTCAGGCTTGCTGTATTTTGACAGATTTATTTGTCTTAGCTGAAATAAATATAAACAGTGTGATAAATTTTTAATAATCTATAGACAACCCCCACTTGTTTCTTACTTACCCTCACTTATTTTATACTTTACTATCTTGGTAAAGGATAAAATACGTAAGGGTTGTCTATTGAATAATATTAATTTATTGTTTAAGTATATAATTCATAAAGTATTATATTATCCTGAAAAGACCTAATACATAACACTTTCTATGTAAATTATTTTAGACTTTTACAATTTGTATACCAATGTCGACTCAATGTCTAGTATTATATTAACTATACTATAATACTAGACATTGGGTATACTACACATTGGGTCACCTCATGATCATGATTGTTGCAAGTCGGATAAAATGTAGGGCAATAAATATATCCTTATACCTTTCAATAACTAATTGATTGATCAAGACTTTCTGTGTAACATAGTTAACTGAAAAACTATCAACAAATAAGGAAGTTTACATGATTAATGCAGATATGTGTAGTTTAAATAGTTTCTCAAAACTCAGAGTGCAGGCTCTACAAGACCACCAAATTGATGAACATATATGAATCAGCTCAGTAAGCTTGTATGTGCTGCTAGTGGCTCCCATTTATAATAATATTAATCAGTTTTGCCTACCACTGATGATATACAGTGTGTACCTGAACAATGCAATACTGGGACAAATAAATGCATATAGATTATTTTCACTAAGACGTTGCATTCTCTTTTTATCAACTTATCAAAATCAGCACATTCTAGTCAATACTTCAAATTCAGCACATTCTATTTAATACTTAAACAGCACCAATAGCCGATTTGGTGACCTGTATGAATTTGAAAATGACCAGGCTATGATTTTGTCAATAAATTCTTATCCCTTGCGATCAGTACTTTTTTTGTACCCCTGAGAATGTGTAAATTTCATAATTTCATGTTGAGCGGTCAAGTAGATAAGCAGTAATAGCATAAAAACAAACAAACTCACATTCATATTATAATATTTTAAGGGGGTATCCTAACACAGCTATCATTTTAAACTTAAAAGGATACCATAATATAAGTACTTATGTATGTGATATCAAAATAAAACATATTTAATTTAATTTAATATTTATTAAGATGACCCAATCAGAAACATAGTTTCTAGATAATGTAATTTTCTAATGTTAATGTTGAAAAGAATCCTGCAACATTTTGTAGTACCCTAGCTAGGATGATATGATGTAAGAACAATGTTATTTTGGGTAGCAATAGCTCAATGCAAATCATTTCCAATAACTCATTGCTGGTACTAATCTTATTTAAAATTATATACATGGGATGAGCAACAGATGACTTACACAATCATGTTTATAAAATTTGCTGAGCTGTACATAGAATTATGTACAAAACAATTAGGAAATTACAAAATAATAAATGTTTGATAATTTGGTTTATACATTAGAATTAAAAATATGTTATGAGAATTAACCTTTATGAAAAGATTTTAAGGCCTCACACAGTTGCACACCCTTTGCTACACTGCCCTATTTATTGTTAGTATACAATTACAACTGCATATCTCAGATATCTTCGTATTGATTTGACTGATTACCGTGTTTGGAAACCATCAATGGGCCAGTGCAGTGATTGTTCCTAGCGCGACGCGTCTCCAGTAGTGGGATAACTTATAAGCAAGCTTAGTATTATTTTATAAGGCCAATACATAAGTCTAATAAGAAAGTAAAATTTTGTGTCAATGATTATCACAGTGCTAAAAACCTATGATTAACGGGTAATACAATAACTCTAAATTATTTGCAAGTGCTTTAGCTGGCCTAGAGTGTTACATTTCAATTTTATCTTTTGTGTTTATGAAACATATTGTACCAAATCTCTACCCGCGGCAAATGAGATGGCAAAATTAGCATTATAATTGTATACAAATAAAGTGTAGCTTTTCATGATGAATAAAATTATAATAAAATGAAGAAATGCTTACTCTTTCAATTCGCGCCTTCTCCCTAGCGATTCTTTCTTCCCTCATTTTTTGAAGGCGTTCTGCCATTGCATCCATTTCGGTTTAATTGTTATTTTCACGCCTGATACTAAAAGAAAATTAAGTTTTGCAATTATACACTATTACTCAAACTTTAAAGAGCAAAGAGAATAGAGATGCATGCAATAATTAAGATAATATAAAATAAACTGACCGGTCAAAAATGACGGTTGAAGACCGCTTGTGTTCAAATTATTCAATTCAAAACATGGTTGACTTCAAAAACCAAAACAATGGACGCGTTTCAGGTGCTTGTCAGAATCATCATATTGTATTTGTAGCATTATTGTATCTAACTGACATCGACAAGATCTATAACTTTAACCCAAAAGCAAACATATTGAAATAATGATTAGAGTTATTTCAGATTTTCAATTGTTGGTGCACTACATGCTGGATTATTATAATACCTACCGAAAACGCGCTAAATGTTTAAAGTTCATAGTGGAAGATTTTACGAAGGAATTTTAAGTTGAATCGAATCTTATTGTTGAAATAAATATCAATGTTTGAAAATTGCATGATGCCACAGTATTAAATTTATGAATTTAAACTTCAATTTGTTATTTGAATATAAATAATTCCAAATATATATATATATATATATATATATATATGTGTGTGTTTATATGCCTATGTCCAGCAGTCAACGTCTTTTGGCTGAGATGATGAAATAATTCCAATGTTTTATTTCATCCCGCAATACGATTGTCAGTAGTAATTCTCTATTTATTTTATGACTAGATTTTACCCGCGATGCCGCTCGCGTAAATGTAGATTATGTTAATTTTCTATCCCGTGGTAACAGTACTTTTTCTGGATGAAAGGTACCCTATGTCCTTTTCTGTACTCCTGACGACGTACATATATGCTATTTTATTAATCGTTTTTTTTTTGTAAGTATAGTTTAGTTGAGTGTTGTTGAATGTAGAGAGCATATTGTAATCTATGTTTAAATACATTCAAAATGTCTTTCATATAGACAGTTTGAATGGAACAGACAGAATCTCACGCACATATTCTCACAAGTATTTTTCTTGCCGCCATCTATAATAATTTGCGCCAAATTTCTTAACGGCCACATAGACTCACTTAGTCACCTCTTTGGTTGAGTCATTGCGTACTTGACCTGAGCGAGAATACGTTGAAAGTGGTCGTCGTGTAGAACGGCTGAATGCATATTTCGAGCATTGATGCCTAGTGGAACGCACTCTTTGTTATGGGCATTCCATACAGATACATTTTCATTCGTGTTTAGTTTGCAGACAGAATCGGTTGTTCTTCGGAAAAAGGCACATTGTCCAGAAACTTTAATTACTTGGACGGCCTGCAATGTGGACTATACACATTCGCCTCAAACAGACTGATACCATAGAAATATTTGTGATCATATAAATAATTATCTCCTATGGGATTTAAATCCAATAAAAACATTCAGAGCGACAGCATCAGCAAGGTGACCTTTTGCCCGTTGCGCCATCCGGAAAAGAGCAACAGTTAATTACATTTTTTTACGGATGTTCCTAATCGAATTTTTTACCATTGTATTACGCCTTTTGTACGTTCCAGTTACACCAAATTTCTAGTTCGACTTTAAATTCAGACTCGCATTAGAAATATAACGATCAATATTATTAGAATAAACATTCAAATTATACGAAATGATGCGTATTTTTTTAATATTTACTAATGGCTACCACATGTTTTGGGAAAAGTGTCTTTTATTGTGACCTTTTATGATAATATCATTGGTAGTGTCGTAATTAGGACGTAAAACAAAACGTAAAATGTAAATGATGACATTATTACAAAGAAGATGAAGCAAATTAAAATTTAGATCTAGCTTCATTTGAATTTTTTCTCGTTTGTATTATTATAACCCACTTGGGAAACAGACGTGAATCTATGATTTGACTATTTAAACTTTTGTAACACACATTTAATCAAAGTATATTTCACTGAACATAAATGATAATATTTCTTTAATTAGGTCTATCATATGCTACGATTATGTCTGTGAAATGGTATTCTAACATGATTACCCAATTTCTATCTACTTTAAACAAACAATAATGGCTGTCAACGGCAGGTGGCGCGCATCGATTTGACACGAGTCGAACGGCTATTTTATTATCTCTTTTTATCCCCCGAAATGCTAGCATTAAAATAACGATTATAGTAAATTAGTTCAATTCCATTTATGGTTCGTATACAATAACTTTGACAGCAAAATTGGTAGAAAACATTTAGTTATTAATGCGGATTAGCAACTGGTAACATTAAAAACCAACATAACGGCGATTATACTGTCACGTTGGCAGTACCGCCAGTGTTAATGTCCGCAAGTCACGAGTGTACGCCGGTGAATAGCATTTAAAACTTAATTTTGAATTAAATTACGTATTAATTTTGTGTCAGTTTTAATTACAGGTGAGTGTTTAGACATACTTAGATATTTTAGTGACTTTTGTGTTCTTGAAATGTTTTTATCGAGTCATATGGGTGTAAAAATGTAAAAAAAAACCTTGTGCGGCGCACCGGCGGCCGCGCGAAATCGTGAGATTTTGCAAACAGGTTTTACTTGGTTGCTTTTGTTTTATAAACTTTTATTTTTGCTGCATAGCGAATCGGGTTATATCAGTTAATGTTCCTTGTTAAAGCTTAAATGAAATATAACGCATTATATTATTTGCTGCGTTGTATAAATTCTCGTAAAATGTATTTCATTTCAATTAGATATGATATGTACATATTTAGATTTTTGGCTCTATTATATCACGTTGGGAATTCTTTATTTGTCCGAAATTTTATATATATATTTTATTGTAATTAGATGGTATTTAATATAAACAAAATAAATTAAATGCGAGGGTAGAATCCAATTAGCAAATGTTATCCCTATTAATTTTCCGCCGCATATTTCAAGTTATTTGAACAACAGGTATTTGTTACGTCATTGTGTTCATTTTACGTACCTATATAAAGATATCATTTTAGATAAATAATACGGTTTGCGAACAAAATAATTAGGTATTCAAGACCGAAAAAGCTATTCATCTGGTCAATGAGAATCGGATTCGTCATCGGTCTGGAATCTTATTGGATACCAAGCCATTTTTGTCCTGTTGCGATAATAAAACTGGCCTACGGACTGTTACGATCCTCAGAACGTTCACGTAATCAGGATACTTTTGTGGGCAGTTAATTAACAGGGGCTGACTTCACAAAAAAGGCTTTCATTACTATGTGTCCCATAGGTAATTTACATAGTAACTATTAGGTAATTTTAACGTCTTTTGAATGTCAAGATAAATTTTAAATGGGAAGGTATGTGTAAGTGATCGTAATTTGAATTTATGTAGCGCTGTACCCACCTTCGCCCCTATTTCGTTATACCAGTGGAAACGAATGGAATAAAATTGGATTATCATTACAACAGTCAAACAAACATTTATGTAAAACGTAGTTAGGATTATTATTTTATTCATAACCTATGTGTAAATAGGTTATTAATAGGTTTTCTAATTAAATTGACGTTCGATGAGATTAGGTATATGGATATAAGAAAATTAATGCTTAATTAAGTTGATTTATTATACAACAGGTATATAATGAGAAACGAGCCATTGTTTAAACATAATCAAACTATAAATATTTAGCTATATGGATGGCGATGTGATTTTATATTCTGTATTCGTTGCTTCTACGTTTGGGAACACTGTAATATTCTAGTGTAGATAGTATTATCCAGAGGGTTGGAAGGGGGGGAAGGTGCGTTTAATTTAAAGAAAAGGTAGCAGGGTGATGTATCTACTTGTCTGTCATAGTTTCCAAAGATAGAAATTATGGGACAAACAATTTTAATTTGTAGATATTTTACAAACTTGATGATGTTCTTTGGACGCGCTATTTTCTGAAAGTAATGAACATAGCAGCAATTAATTAACAATTTTTTAAAACTTCTTTCGCACATGCTATTTTTATGGTACAGACAAAAAGAACACTCAAACCTGAAACAACCATTTGTTGATCACACAAACTATCTACGACATTTGATGCAGTGGCAGTACGCTATTCGTGCAGTCAAATGTGAAAATTAGTTGAGAAATTGAACTGATATTTAGGTGAAACTTGGTAAATAGATAAACAGTGTCCTGGATTAATCCGTAAATCATTTTTATACCAGTACGCGTTAGCCTAGTGGGAGTCCGTTGAACTGCCACGCAGAGGTCTCGAGATCGATCCCAAGGCGCGCATCTTTGGCTTTTCGAAGTTACGTGGGTATTAAGTATAGTGTAAGTTAATTATCGCTCACTTTTACGGTGAAGGCAAACATCGTTAGAAAAATGCATGTCTAAGAGTTCTCCATAATGTTCACTGAGATATATGTGAAGTCTGCCAACCCGCACTGGGCCAGCGTGGTTGACTATGACCTAGCCCTTCTCACACTGAGAAGAGTACCGTGCCCAGTAATTGTCCTACAGTTTAACAACACAGGGTAGATAGTATATATGATATTTATTTATATTATAACCGTTCCATAGGATTTTCGGAGCAAAACCGCGTGCAGAAATTAGTCTATAATATTAATACGAATTTTTGTCAACAATTTATTTAAAGACGGTGATGCACTCAATAGGAATGTCCTTATCAATGTGTGGTCAAAGTCCTCTAAGTGATTGACGCATTAACAGTTCTTTGTATGCTGAACTTATCTCGACCAGTTTAGGAGCTACCTACTTAAGGTTGGACCTCTGCGTCCTTTTTGTGACGGAGTATTTTTTAAGGTTCCGAAAGGGTGATTAGACACTATTTGTAAAGTTGAGTGGTCGGTTGTATGTTTAAAATAGTGTGTAGTTTAAAATAGAATCTCGGGTTCGGTTCTCGAGCTTCTTCGGGAGAATTTTACGCGATGGCTTGTCATGCGGCAGTAGGCTCGCCCTATTATATGTGAGAGCTAAAAACATATTCGAATAAATGTGAATGTAATACAGCTGCCCTTTGAAAACATAATATGTAGATGTGAGATTATGCATGTGTTATGTATTAGACCCCCTTATCTGTAATTTAATTAGTCTATGATTAAGTTATGTCCTTATCATCTATTTACAAAATCGTTAGGATATTATTATAAGTAGGAATTTAGGTACCTTGTTGTTATTTACCAAATCGTGTATATTTATTGATTGTAATTAACTGTTTACCTTAATTAACACAACGATATTTACCTATCCCACGACTTCCTTAGTATATAAGCTCAACTCATAAGTAGGCAAATTGTACACGTCTATTTCAATATTCGTTACTACAAGATCACGCTGTATCACAAACCTTAGCTTAGATCATTAAATAAAACAATTTTTTTTTTAAAAAGAATATTTTTTTAAAATCAGTTTGCCTACCATTGCGTAACACATGTATAATTAGTACCGTAATAGGAACCGGTTAAAAAATACACCATATAGAGTCTGGCTCGCACTTGACCTGTTTTTCTATGTAGATTAGGATAATGATGTCCTTTCTGCGCCTTTAAAATGCGGTTAATAGCTATGTAGAATTATCAGTAAAGAGAAAAGAACCTTAATATTGACAAGCAATTTGCCGCGGTTGCAGGCTGCCAAGCGACAATAACGATTACCGAACTAAATGAAATTAAATATAATATTATTTATTCATTTAGGTCACAAAATAAATTGATCCCCATTTTTTAATTAGCTGTTTTTAATTTTATTTTGCCACACCTACGTGTCGTAGCGTGGTGTTAGTCTATTATCCTAATAAACAAGCCATCTATCACCTAAATACTTTTTCAAATCGGGCTAGCAGTATCTGAGATTAGCTCATGCAATCATACGAACTCTTAACCTTTATAATATGAGTAGGTATAGATTCTGATTGTATAAAATGACATTTGGCTTTTTAACAGCTTAGTATGGCAAATGCATCTTTAAATCGATACAAAACATTCAGTTTTTTTATTTATTGTAGTCTCTTGGATTTGGCATACGATTGCATGCCAATTAATCAGTATATCTGTTAAAATGTATAGTTTTTTCAAGCGATATAGTAGTCGGTAATAGTCCAGTGCGTGGTGTGATGAATGCATATATCATAAATAGCTCATACATACTGCAGAATACATTTCGTAACTAATTTACAATTTACCAAAGACATTATTATAATATCTATGGGTACAACATTTAAACTTGGCAGAAGAACTCGATTATTCAATTCTCCCGCGCAAATAAAGTAGCAAGGCCTAGATACAAATAAATACAGATGGCCGGCTCGATACCACGAATTAAGGCTGACACACTCACACAGATGCGACCGTACAGTACGTATGTATGTATCTTATGTGGGGCCAGTCAGTGCAGACCGGCGTCACTTCGACCCAGTGGGATCTTTTGTGTTGACACTCTCCCGAAAACGACTGCCATAGATGTTCATGGCAGCCGGGATCGACGGCTTAACGTGCTCTCCGAGGCACGGAGCAGGCGATAATAGTCAATCAATACGCACATAATTTCGAAAAGTCATATAACTTCCGTAAGTCAGAGGTGCGCGCCGTGGGTTCGAACTCGAGACCCTCTGCATTGCAGTCCATTGGTCTCCCCACTGAGCTAACGCTGCTCAGTACAGTAAGTGAAGATCAAGTCAAAGCCAGCCATTGCTAATTATTTCGTGATAGTAACGAATAAGAATACCAACTACCTTCTTATAGGAAACTGACGTAAGCCTAGTTTAGAAATACTGGTACTACGTATTATCCGTTGAATCATATTCCTCAGGGTTAAGATAGTTACTTCTCCCACTCCTTTTATTTAATCTTGGAATGGACAAGCTTGGTAGACATGGATATGTGACTCTCTATATACTTAGCTGTTATTTTTCTCTATTTTTACCTTTCTATGAAGAAAGGAATAGGAATGAAACATGCGATAGAACTGACACACCATCTGTAATTTTTTGCCCTGAACGAAACGTGTTTTATTCTCGTAGTATTGCAATACATCCTGAAAGTGGCAACACTCTAGTAATACGCCTGGTAATACAGCTATAAGCAACAGTAACCACTTACCATCAGAGAACGTATGTTTACCACCTTGCTAGCATAAAAAAAGTAACTTCCTTAACCTGTCTTGGTCCTCGTTCGCTCTACGCAGGCATCCTAGCTGCCAATGTATTTATATTCCAGTGCAGTATAGAAGCAGCAGTCCGGGCAGTCTGTATCTATCGAATTTGTGACCTAGATCTCAAGTAAACACTAGTAAAGTCTATATACTACGATCAGCCTGTCACCCGATACGTATTCGTATACACGATACGGCCCACGCATGCCACAAACCTTGGGCTTACCTTAAATAAGTAGTATTTCGGTACGAGACGGGAATTTTGCAATGCTGTGCATAATTGAAAGTAATATTGGGTTGATACGGTGACCTTTTTAGTGGTACTAAGGTTTTGAGACTGGTTGATAAAGACGTACTAAATAGGTCGATAATAAAAAAGAAAACGATGGAGTTCTAAATTTAAATGCCTTGTTGGACCAGTGACATATGTTTCCTTTTACATTTCGGCGTCGTGAAACCTCAGGTTTTATTATACGAGGGTCAAGTGTAAATAGTTTAGCAAATTCGCCCACAAAAAAAGACTAGATTTTAAATATTTATTTTTGTCATACACAAATGTTGTTCCCGTGGGGGGTGTGGACCTATGTAATATGTGCACTGTATACTGGCCACTGCTTAGGCGACAACTTGTCTTAAGCCACTGTGCCATACATGCAGTACTAATTATAATAATTATTACAATCCTAGAAATGAAGTCTAACTTCTATTGTCTATGTAAAAAGACATGTTGTGAGATTTAAACTAGTTCAATGAAATGTATAACAGATTCAATGCCATTGTGTTATTTTGTTTTATAAAACACTCCCACGTTAGTGAATTATTATTTAATACAATAATCGTATTGAAAACACGAACGTTATGAACACCGAAACTCCAAATAGCTAGATTACGGATATTGTTGTTCCTTGTCGGAATATAATAATAATGATAACTAGATTCGAGGCAAAGAGAAGAGACTTCCAACAACTTATATACTATAAAGATATCTTCAGTACAACATAAGCCGCAAGAGCACTGTTTGCCTTACTAAAACGCTCAATAAAAATTTAATATAAAAAGTAGTTTATTGAATGTTTTAAAGGTGCTCTGCTGAGCTCATTGATGAAGTGCAAGCGAAATTGCATACTATCTTGGTCTCCTGCTTATTTATTGTTAAAATAGGTAAAGGGACAGATTTTTGTTAGTGTAGGTGATTTTATATTGCACGACCTAAAAGAAACGTGTGTCGCCATTAGCTTTTGGTTTTTATCTACCTCTTCAATGCGTGAATATGTGTTGGTGAAAACTATCAAACCATACCCTTCTCAAAGCCTACCTTAGTAAGGAGTACGTTTTCTTGCCACATAAGTAAGTATTCCAAATAACTAAAACATTGACGTCAAAAGACTGACTGACAACCGGCAGGAAAATAAGCCTTAGTGAATAATTTTGATTTCGAGTACCCTAATGCATGAAGGATGAAATGAGAGTGAATGATGGTTATTTTCCTAAGAGGCCTTGGCCCCAAAACAGCGATGGCTTACATACTGGCTTAGTTTTGATTTGAAACCTTTCTGGCCTGGGCACCAAAACATTCTGGGGTAGCCGCGGCTCGACTAACACCTTGACAAACGCCAGTATGCAAGTGGAAATACATACGTAGTTTCTGTCTACACCCTCCAGGAAAGGCTATATATGCATGTACATATAACAAAAACGAATACAGAGCTTGTGCAAGCGCAATTCAAAGGATATAACTACGAAACAACAATAAATTGTACTAACAAATGACTTGTCGATAATTACAACAAAAGTTTAGGCTAAGCAGGTTATTGCCGTTACTGCAACAGTGTTCCTTCGAAGGATGTTGCCGTTCATCGTCAATCTATAAAATAAAAAATATAATTGTTATGGATTGCAAGACTAATTTGTTCCACGCGGAGCAACTGTACTTAGTATCATTGTGTCGTAAAAATGGAGCAATTGCTGTATAATTATTACACCTACTAGATTTTGCCCGCGGTTTCGCTCGCGTACATGTAAGTTAGGTTAGGTTAGCAATAGACAATTTTGCTGGATAAAATTGTTCCCAATGTCCTTTTCTGTACCCCTGACAACGTGTATGCAAAATTTCATGATGACCGGTCGAGTAGTTAAGGCGTGAAAGCGTAACAAACAAATAAACAGCCAAACAAAAGCACATTCGCGTTTATTACTTACTAGATGTGCCTGCGGTTTCACCCGCGCTTATGATTACTGCGCCGCCCCCGTAGGTCATAGCGTGATGTTATACAGCCTATAGCCTTCCTCGATAAATGAGCTATCGAACACTAAAATAATTTTTCAATTCGGACCAATAGTTCCTGAGATTAACGCGTTCAAACAAACAAAGAAACTCTTCAGCTTTATAATATTAGTATAGATGATGTCCCCCACGATTTCACCAACGTTTATGATCACTGCTCCTCTCCCATGGCACGTAGCGTGATGATATATAGCATATGTTTCTTCTGATTAAAGTAGTATATTATTGGTGAAATAATCATTGAAATCGTGTTAGTGGTTTTCCAGCATCCATGTTCATGTAGCGGCTCTCTAAAGTTTGACAATTGCAATGTAATATTTTCAAAGTTATGGAATAAAAGTGTGTATAGAATAAACGACGCGATAGAATCCATATAAAGAGGTTTAAATTCAACGAAATGTGTTCGAAACAAACTACTGCTGGTTGAAATACGCTTAGATTCTACGGTAGAAAATATAATAAAAAATACTAAAAGTGTACACTTTTGCTTCTGTTGAGCTTAATCCGACGATACTATCTATATATATAAAAATCAATTGCTGTTCGTTTGTCTCGCTAAAACTCGAGAACGGCTGGGCCGATTCAGCTGATTTTTCGTAGTTTTGAAATATTTGTCGTAGTCCAGGGAAGGTTTAAACGGTGAGAAAATATAGAAAAATTCGTTAGGATAGGTGATACGAAGTACATCGAGCCATCTAGTTATAAATATAAACTGACTGCATGGATGGTATAGTGGATTAAGTGTTTGCCTCACTGCTATGTCGAGTGTTGTGTCTTCAAATAAAAAAAATAGCACAAGAAATTGTGTGATTAATAAATGGTTGTTCCGAGTCTGGACGTTCTATGTGTCCGTTGTTTGAATGTTTGTGAAGTCTCCGCGATGCTTAATACAGGAATTAGGTATACCTAGCAAGTACTGTCTTTTAAAACGTAAACACAACAATATAATATGCCAGAATCGTAGCAATTTGAAATCCATAGTCTCTGCTCCTGAAAAAAAGGCGTGATACGATATAGATTATGTTAATAATGGTCGAACAGAAGTACAATGACCTTCTAGCCCGTTTGACCTTCGCATCGCGGGTGATACTCACCGTGACCTTGGATTGACTGGAGGTCAAGGTCTCCTTGGCTTCTGTCTGCCTCAACGTCTGGCATTCGTTTGTTCGAATACAACACATATAACTGTACTTCTATTGATTCTTCTCTGACACACAGATATTTAAAAAAAAAGTTGGTTTTTTTAAATTAAGCTTCTTTATACGGCTTGTAGAGCGATTTCTTTAAAAATACAACTTCTATATTGTTTTGGAACTATTAAATTTCTGTTACTATTAAACTTTACTGCAATTAAACTATTAAAATTATTAAACTATTTAGTTTTAAAATTTTACCCGAAGTTTTGGCTTCGGCCATGGTCCAGCCATGGTCACGGGGATTTTTTATACGTACCTACTGATCTTAACAGATAAGAATGTCTACATACAAAAGTATCTTAGACTTATGTATTTTATCTATTTATATAATAAATAAAATTAGTACATAAGTTTTTTTTTATTGTTGACTAATGCTGGTGGTCACAGGTTTTAATTATCTGGTTGGACAAAACAGGATTATTAGGTTTTTCTATTAACCTGTCCATTGTTAGTTTAAAAAGCCGCCGTTATTGAAATCCTATTGTGTTACGCCGCCGGTTTACTGCTGCGACTCATAGATTAACAAATTGTTTATTAATTTTGCACATTGGACAATAAAATAAAATACCATATGTATTATATTTTCTAATTAAGTATGTGTAACAAAGGATTTTATGAATACAGCCTCATTGAAATGTACCAGTCATGACGCATGGAGATAGAATTTCATTTCACATCTTATTAGCAGCATGGAGATTTGGAGAGAAAATGTGCCCAATATTGATAGGCCATTTTAAGTGGCATTTAAAAACATAGCGTCATATGTATATTATACATCTCTGCTTACCTCTCGGTATACTGGCGGTAATATAATTATGTAGGTAGTCGAAGCAATAATCATAGTATTTACTGTTAAATACAGTAATACGATTCACGCATGAATGTGTTTCACACTTGACCGAGTTGTTGCGTTCGTGTTATACTTGTGTCCTATATGTTCTGATAAGATATGCGACTGTGAGATAGTCGATTGTGAAGTCTCGGGTACGATATCCAGATGATGAGAGCCGTGGACAAGAAATGTGGTGCGCCATAATCAATAATGAAGTCTCGGGTTGGATTATCGGATCTATGAGACCAGTGAACAAGAAATGTTTATTTTTCTTCCGTACTAGTAATGATTCTTGTATCGTGGGCTACTTTACAAATATTAAGACAATGGACACAAAGAACAACCATTTGTGGATTACACAATTTTTGGCTCGTGTGAATCGAACCTACATCAGTCAGCGCAGCGACTTGCTATAACGACTGTCAACTATGTACCTAAACGGTAATTTTAAATTTTTTCTGCTAGGTTTTCTCAATATAACCTAGTATAACCTAGTCTGGGCAAATATCTATAAGTATATGTACGTTATATGTAATTGTTAAAATGTAATTATAAAACTGAGGATCTTTACTACAAAAATAATAATAAACAAAATATGAAAAACGCAAGTACATATATGTATATACAGGGTGTCCCGAAACTCAACGATAACCTGGTAGTAGCACTTTCATTGACAAGAAAAGGGACAAGTGTTGTACCATTTTGAAATTTAGACTAAATGGGTCATCTTTTGAAATAACTTGCCAAGGGTAATGTGGTACATTTATTTTCCAACATGGAGTGTCAAAGTTTACTGACAATAATTTTGTAAACCATAACTCGTCAAAACTTAATTTATTTTACTTAGTTAACAATGTTTATTACATTGATTTGTGGTTGTGATTAATAGCATTGTTATTTGAGATTACATTATTAAAAAATCCCTGTAAAATTGTGAAAATTGTGATCACAGTACTTAAAAACGCGACCAAGGGTGTAAAATTAACAACTTTTTCGAAAAATTCCTATTATCGCTTGACTAAGTGACATTTCTTTTTTTTCATAACTGGTATACCTTGGCCTTTCGCCCGGTACCAGGTTATCCTTGAGTTTCGGGACATCCTGTATATTACAAAAGTGCAATAGCTAGTCATACTTTTGACTGTCTATCTAATAGCATAATTAGTGTAAAAATAAAACAGCAAAAAACCGATGGATTTCATTTATTTATAGTCGTAGTGTACAAGAAAGTTAAATATGGTAATTAAAAAAAAATCATATCTCAGGTAGTAGTTAGGATAGATTTCTTTCATATTTTTTCTGAACGCCATCAGTTCTACTATAAGACATTTCTAGGTTATCCATTAATTATCAAACATCCTGTATATGTTTATACATGTTTTTATACTGCATGGATGGCGCAGCAGGAAAGTGGTCACCTCGCCACTGTCATTTCGCTTAGTGTCGATGTGTTGAATTTCACACGGGCAAATGCTTGTGATCCAGAAATAATTTTCCTATGGTGTATTTTGTGTCATTTAATTGCATGTATACAAAGAAACAGGCCTAGACAATTAGAGCGAAGCTAGGCTTTAAAAAAATAAATGTCTATGGAAGTACAGATTTTAGATATGTTATGGCTAGGGTTGCCACCTTTTCATTAATCAAATGAAGAACATTTACTTACTCATGTTAACAAAATAAAGTAGATACGTCATCTGAAAATAACTTATTAATTATTCTGCTATTTTGTTACCTCGTTTATTGATGCCTGTAGCAACATTTAATTTCAAGGAACATCTTAACCAAATCTTTAGAATCTATGGCAATATTAAGACAAATAAATATGTAAGTAATTCGATTTTTATTAAATTTGACGAAGCGTTCATTTTCGTTTCATGTAAAAGTCGACATAGGTAAAATAAAGTATTTTGACGTACTTTATTGTCCTCATAAAGTATACCATGTGGTATACTATAGTATAATATAATAATGATATTCTACCACCTACACACAACACCATCTAGCCCAAACTAAGCAGAGCTTGTACTATGGGTACTAGACAATGGATAAACATACATATATACCTTTTTTTTGTAAATACATACATATTATACATAGAAACACCCAGACCAAGACAAACATCCATGTTCATGCACACAAATGTTTGACTTGTGCGGGAATCGAACCCGCGACCTCAGGCGTGGCAGTCGGTTACACTAACCACTACGCCATCGAGGCCGACAAACCATACCATAGTATAATAAATATTGTACGGTTGGCAACCCAAGTTGTGGCCTTGCTTATACGGGTGGCAAGGCCGTGGCCACGTGCCTTATCCCGCGGATCAATCGATCAGCACGCTAGCCCTTCTGTGACAATATTATGATATCCTCCTTAAAGCATGATGATATGTATACAAAAACATTCTCAAAACAGCGACCTAAATCAATATAAGGCATGGTCGGTATTTAATTATTATTCTTAGTTAACAATAGGCGATGCTATCACTAATGATCTGATGTATTATAGACTGCTGTTGTAAATATACAAGACAAGATGTTCCTTGCGGTTTTGCTTGTGTTTATGATTAATGCGCCACTCCCGTGACTACTGGTTTTACCCCTTTCTTTCTTTTTCGTGTGGTTAGTGGCCAACCTGTTGTCAAGAGTTGTTCAAGCCGCCCGTAGGCCTCTGACATGGCTTAACGACTGCTGTCAATTTGACAACAACCGGGACCGACTTAATAAAATATAATATAAAATAAATTCGAATATTTAAAATTTGTATGATCCACAAATAGTTCGAGTATGGTTGTTTTTTGTGTCCGTTGTGTGATTGATAGTAAAGTTCTCCGTGATACAGTATGTACTCAAAGTATGGGAGTTGTCTTTTAAAAAGATATATACGGTAAGACATAATGTTCTTTTGTACACTGTACGGCAGCGATGATCTATGCGACGATTATGAACATAATAATTATTAATTACTACTTCTACATAATGATTACATTAAGTTATAATTCTTTACGTGTGTATGTTACCGAATTCCTCCTAAACGACTGACCCAATTTTGATGTAAATTTTTGCGTATGCTTGAGTTGCTCCTTGATTTGTTTAGATTCCCAATTGAACCCGGTATCAGTTCGTTCAGGCAAGGTATGTCGTGTCCACTAATTATATTATAATTTGTACCACAATGATAATACATTTGATTGATTAACCACGATGAATCATAAACAATAAGACGTGACAACTACACTCGATTTTAAAATCGATTCGTCAACCCAAGTGACTCATAGTTTTATCGATATTCAGACGCCGAATCGCCGGATGCGTAAACGATGTTTATTCAAGAAAATATAAAATTAACTGCCTACTTTATGGTGCTATGACTGTCCCTTTCTTGAGTCATGGTCGTCGCATTCTCATACAGGCAAATAAAAATAGACTGCAGGCCTGGATGCAATCAATAGTTTAGTCATTATTATCGTCGTCTGATTAATGTAGTACCTCGTTAATCCGACACCAATGTGTGCACAATATTGCTGTTTTTATGGCAAATTTGATTTACTAATTCCAGTAGTTATGCCAATATGCCGTATATTCCATAAAACTGATGCAAATTGAGCCAAATGTTGTAGTGAATCATCAGCCAATCTATCACTCCAAACACCCTAAAGCTTCTGGACCTAGAGAGCTGAAATATTGTCGGAAATGCTATAGGAATCTGGCCGGAACTTTCGTAATTCCTTTGGAATTCTTACAGCGTATACAAATGCGAATGCGAGTTTATTTGTTTTATACGCTTTCAAGCCTGAGCTACTTGACTGATCATCATTAAATTTTGCATACACGTTGTCAGAGATAAGGAATAGCATATAGAACATACCTTTCATCCAGAAAATATGTACATAACAATAAGCGCGCGGGCAAAATCCAGCAGGTAAAATTTAGGATTTTAATTTTGTCTGTTCATCCGTCTGTCTGGCACATCCTACTTAGCAACTAATTATATTTAATTAAAATTTGCGTGCGTGCATTTACATTTGCGGCAGTTCCTGAGATTCTCAGTGGTATGACGTACCCTGCGAATGTGTCCGGGAGACGGAAATAAGCTCGCCTGCTTTTCCGTGCGTCTACACAAAGCAGAGGAAATGAGACTACAATAAAATTCTGCCTACCTCTTTAAGAATATAAAGACGTGAATGACTATGTGTTTATGATTATGAATACAACACTGAACAAGCGTAGCTTTTTAACTTATTACATACTTCGCTCGTGATTTATTACGTGTTGAATTCGGAAGCGAATTCATAGCAATATGTTTTTTATTAATTATGACAGCGAAAAATTTTATTATTTACGGACTATAAATAATAATAATAATCATTTATTCAACTTAAATTGGTACAAATTGATACAGAGCTTAGGTTACATTGTAAAGGTAATATATAAGGGGTGCCTGTACTAGGGTAAACCTGTGCCACAGGCATTAAGGGCACATACTATCTAATATAGATATAAATTCTAAAACAATACTTATAAAACATTATTCTTTGTATATAAAAACTTACGAATTATATTATAAACTAAGTGATTACTATGACGACTTAAAGAGTTATTTTATTGCGTAACACTTATTGAACAACAGTCATCAAATTTTCTGTTTGATCGTAGTTCAAGGTTTGTAAATATTGTTGAACTAATTGCTTAGTGTTAGCATAATTTTTGTCATAAATCGCAGTTATTTTGTTTATATTATTATAAAGAAAAGAACCTAAAAATGCGAAAAACCTATTGGTAAAAATATACTTAGATTGAGACTGAGTAGTACATACGATATCTTTCCGTCGTTTAGTGTTAGTAAGTTCCGGGTTATAATCAAGAGTAGTATGTTGTTTGAGTACAGTGTGCATTATAAAAAGCTGCCGGACTGTTAGTACTTTAGAATTTTGATACAAAAGGCATGTGGGGTAGTGAAAAGGTCGATGTGTAGCTACTTTTAGCAGTGCTCTTTGTGCTCTTTCAATTGGAAGAATAACCGATTTTGCGATGCCTCCCCATGAGGTAAATAAATGATAAAACATAGATTTGTAGTGGTTATCTTAGTTAATTATTATATAGTATTAGTGTCTATTACCTTATTGCTAGGATAAAATATTAGTGGGGCTCCTCGAAAATGGAATTGGGAGGGGCTCGGGCACCTCCTGGCCCTATGGAGTCGGCGCTAGTGCCATCAGTACACCAGTCTGTTTGTTTCTCATCTATGTGGTTTACGAAAGGCAGCGACGGTTGTTTGGCTTCTGTGGGGCCAAAAAAACATGACAATGTCCATGACTGGTAGTTACCGCTTACCATCAGATTCGCAGGCTCATCCGCCTCCACAACTAACTATACTATCAGCCCTGTTTTAAACTTTTCCACTGCTGGGCCTGGGCCACTACTCAGTGTGAGAAGGGCTATAGTCCAAAGTCTGTCACCGACAGCAATAAAAAAGTATGTACTATTAAAGTTAATTGTCCAGTCGTCACCAATTAGTTTCCACAAGACAGTCGATGGCGACGGAGCAGACCTAAACGTAGATGACGGGACGATCTATACGCATTTGATAGGGATTGGCAGGGGATATCCACCAACAGTAATTTGGAAGTCCAAGGAGAGGCTTTTGCCTAGCAGTAGGACACATAAAAGGCTGAAGTAAAAAATAAAAGCTGATTAAGTTTATACCATTTCCTCAATTGCAACACAAGAATGCTCATTGGTGTAGCTGTTGATAAGGCCGCCATTTTCCTCTTCAGATGGGTTCTCTCGTTACCTATATTAATATAATTTCCAGTTATGAACCACTTTATCAAACTGCTAATGATCAAGCATCTTATGACTACCAAGAGAGGCAAGCTATATTACTGCAGATTTAACCAGCTAGGGTTTTAGGTCCCAAACCAGATGTCTAGTCTCTGAATCGTAAAACCAATAACAGTTAGCCGGACTTGGAAATTCAACCGGTGAACTCACGATCGTCTTTTTTAACGACATAGTAACTTAATAGAAAATTTTAACTGGCTTCCTGTTTAATTATTACGATTCGAAATACAAAATTATTTAAAGATAGAATAGATGAGGTGAAGGCCTTCGACAGTTTCGGACGCAACGCTTAGCTATCACATTCCCTACTAGAATTTGCTCTAGCTATAACCAGCTCCCATCTATTAAAATATACAGACGATGTCGCGAACACATCTAATAGTATTTTAAAACAATGAGACACCACCACCTTTTGAATAACAATCGGAGGAAGAACCTATCGCGATTGTATGATAAATTATGACGTACTCACTGTGCTTATAAATTCAACTGTATGTGCAGGAAAGGTCGTATCATGCCATAGTGTTGACTTGGGTATTATTTGCTTGTAAAAACCCTTGATAGGCGCAGTCTTTGGTGGTCGAGGCTCTTTGCATTATATTCTAATATTCTAAACACATACACACAACACCATCTAGCCCAAACTAAGCAGAGCTTGTACTATGGTACTAGACAATGGATAAACATACATATATAAATTTTCTTTTTGTAAATACATACATATTATACATAGAAACACCCAGACCAAGACAAACATCCATGTTCATGCACACAAATGTTTGACTTGTGCGGGAATCGAACCCGCGACCTCAGGCGTGGCAGTCGGTTACACTAACCACTACACCATCGAGGCCGACATTATGATTATTTTGTCCCAATAGTCCTCTCCATGGGAATGGCACCCGTTCTCCACTAATTGCTATCCTTTGGTACAATAATATCAGCCATGTATTAAACTATCCCACTGCTGGACACGGGCCTCTTCTCAGTGTGAGAAGGATTAGGCCACAGTCCACCACGCTGGCCAAGTGCGGGTTGGCAGACTTCACATATCTTTGAAAACATTATTGAGAACTCTCAGACATGCAGGTTTCCCACGATGTTTTCCTTCACCGTTAAAGCTAGCGATAATTAACTATAAAATACGCACATAATTTTGAAAAGTCAGAGATGCGTGCCTTAGGATCGAACTTCCACTCAACGGTCTCCCACTATGGTACACGCTTCTGTAACCATTGTGTGGTTTTTACTATAGCTCATCTAGAACGCGACATACGTGGCCACCCAAGGTCCATTTAACTTGGCTGCTAAGTGGCTTACATCAGCAATTTATGTTTTGGAACATACCCATAAATTTTATAGAAGTTCTAATATTTTTGGCGCCCCTGTGTACATTGCGCAATGCCACTAACATCGGGTTGGTCTCATATTATTATATAGGCTACCGGCAAACATTGGAAACCTGCATATCTGAGAGCTCTTCATAATGTCCTCGAACATGTGTAAAGTCTACCTACACACCCTGGTGGACTTTGGCCTTCTCAAAAACTGAGATGAGAGAGACCTCTTAAGATGAGATCTCTTAGACATAGAGGTTTCCTCACGATGTTTTCCTCCACTGTTAGTTAATGTAAGCAATAATTAACTATTTAATACGCACATAACTTCGAAAAGTAAGTGATGCGCGTCTTGGGATCGACCTCAAGACCTTAGCTTAGTACTGTATATATTCCTTTTTGAGATACTAAGTTCATATTGCTATTTTTTATGTTCCTTGATAGTGAGGGGGACGAGGGGACGGCCATAAATCGGTCAATGCTTCGCGATAAATTCTATCGCAACTCGGACAGAGTATAAATTAAAAGCAATTTAATGACATAAGATAATTACTGAGGGCTTGTGCAAACAGCCTATACGAACATTGTAAATATGAGAGTAATTGACCACTTTTAAATTTTTGTTTGTGTGTTTGTATTAATCTGCGCGATTTTGCCCGCGACTTCTGTCGATGTAGATTATGTGAACAAATTTCTCACCATCGGGAATAGTACTTTTTCTGGGTGAAAGGTACCGTATGTCTTTCTCTGCACCCGTCCTTTTATATTCCATGATATGACAAAGTGTATGCAAAATATCATGATAGTTGGTCGGGTAGTTAAGGCGTGAAATTGTAACAAACAAACTCACATTCACATTTATAATATTACTCAGACACAGTAGGTTTTTAATTATCTATCTTTATACGGATATTTTCGGAGTATTTAGTAAAAGACTACTTTAATCGATTTTGAAACTACTATCATTGACGTGTTTACTAGGATTGTCTAGTGCCCACTCCAGGTTGTAAGGTTCAACTAAAAAGTCTAGGATTGTGTAGGCCCGCAGGTGTTTCATTGGTTCCTAAACATCATTAAATACTTTACCTCCCGCGAAATAGATGCGAGCAAATCCGCGGGCGGAAGATAGTTTAAAATGGATATAACTAAACATAAGTCGTGTTTTGAATCAGTTTAATAAACAATTCTAAACACAATGCATAGTGATATCATTATGTTATATGTTAATGACACATTCATAGTCGATGCAAACCGAACCCGCTATACGAAATTCCATCAAAATCGATTCAGCTGTTAACTATTTGAGGATCATATTAATATTTGTAGATCTCGAACCTGTAATACTCGTCCTACTGGCACTGGCGTGGCGAACATTCTAATCACTGTGTTCTTCTGCTTCTTTCTTCTTTTCGTGTGGATAGTGTGTGATCCATGTAGACGCATGATCTAATGCGCTCTAACATGTTGCATACATGTATCCTAATCATGTAATATTAAGCAAACATCTAATTAAAATAGCTGCGAATCTAACACACTTAAAATATACATATTGTTTTTATTTAATAACAGATTTATGCTAAACTAGCTGTTGCCCACGATTTCGTCCGCGTGGACTTTAATTTATTACCCAATACCTACTTTTAATTTGTTATCTAATTTTAATATATAAAACTACAAATAAAGAAATTAATAAGTCTAACTACACCTATATAGGTGTAGTTAGCTATGTATTCAAAAAATACATATGGTATCGCGGACTTTTTTGTAGATATTGATACGTGCTATAATACTGTAGAACATTTTTTTGTTTTATCATCAATAGTTTCCGCAGCGCACGTGATGACAGATTTTTTATGACTAATTTTTTCACACCTTGGGTTATATTATTGCATTTTTATTAAGGATCCCTATTTTTTTGAACATGTAATATAGCCTATGGCACTTAGTGAAGATGCAGCTTTCTAATGGTGAAAGAATTTTTGAAATCGGTCCTCTAGTTTTTGTGTGAAAACATTACAAACATACAAAAAAAAAAACGACTTGATGGCGTAGTGGTTAGTGTAACCGACTGCCACGCCTGAGGTCGTGGGTTCGATTCCCGCACAAGTCAAACATTTGTGTGCATGAACATGGATGTTTGTCTTGGTCTGGGTGTTTCTATGTATAATATGTATATATTTACAAAAAAACGTATATATGTATGTTTATCCATTGTCTAGTACCCATAGTACAAGCTCTGCTTAGTTTGGGCTAGATGGTGTTGTGTGTATGTGATAGAATAGAATAGAATATTATACATACAAAAGCACAAATTGTTCCTCTTTATAATATTAGTTTAGACAAATATTAAGCACGGTCTCTTAAAGGCAGATCAATACGTAATTATAAACATATTGTTAACAGACGATCAATAGCAAGTCAACTGTTCTGATTGGCTGGCAATAACCGGTATCTGAAAGTGTTAATAAACGTATCAAATTTAAGATCATGTTAAATGATTTAAAGCAAAGAAAGCAGCGATAGCTCAGTGGGGAGACCAACAGACTGCAATGCAGAGGGTCTCGGGTTTGAACCCACGTCGCGCACATCTGACTTTCGGAAGTTATATGACTTTTCGAAATTATGTGCGTATTGATTGACAATTATCGCCTGCTTCGTGCCTCGGAGAGCACGTTAAGCCATCGGTCCTGGCTGCCATGAACATCTATGGCAGTCGTTATTGGAAAAGTCAGTACCCTCTAATATCCTGACACTGGTCTAGCCTTAGGGTATCGTTAGCCTTCGGGTTGCGGAGGTCAGGTGGCAGCCGCTCTGTGTAAAAACTGATATCCAGTCAAATCCGGTTAGACTAGAAAAGCCGACCCCAAGTGACTTGGGAATAATAAAGGCTAAGGGAGAAGAAATTAAATGATTTGTATGGTTCTTGCTAATTCAGTCAACCAATCACAGCGCTTGATCGTCTGTAAATAAATTTATGTGTTGATGTGCCTTTCAAAAACCGAGAGCTAATAAGCAACAGCCAATTAAATCACTCGGCAATTCGTTTTTTTAACACGCTTTTATTAGCTTCACCTGTATGTTTGTTTGTAACCGACTCCTTTGGACTTGATTTTGAGCCACTTCAAACGGTCAGATTCATTGAAACGTTGTAGACTTATCGAGGACCGATGACAATACAATGATTTAAAAAAAAAGGTAAGCTATAAAAACTAAAAAGTAGAAAATAATTTAATAATTTCAATGTAAAAAAGCGTGGGTTGGGGGTTATCAAAATATCTTAGAAAGCCCTCCACGCTTAAGTCTACAACGTTTGAATGAAATCTGACCATTTGAAGTGGATCAAAATCAAGTCCAAAGGAGTTGGTTTTAATAAAGCGTGTTTTTGACAAATTTCAAATTGCAGTTTTGACAAATTTCTCTTAAACTGATTCTAAATAAAACTGAACAATGGTACATTATTTAAGAGGTTGTCGTTGACGACCGTGCTAATATTAAATTGTGTTACAGTCGTCAGCGCCTTCCGCCCAGAAATAGGATATTTCTTGGTATGTGTTTTACAATTAAATAAATAAATTATGAAATACATCTTCCGCACTAGGAATAAATCCTGTGTCGCGGGTATGCTTACAAACATTCAAACGAGGAATACAAAGAACACTCAGACTGGGATCGTGCTCGAACTCGAAACTCGAATCCAGTCGTGGATCACACAAATTTTAATCCCGTGTGGGAATCAAACCCACAACACTCGGCGCACTGGCGAGAAACCAAATATAATCGTTAGCTCAAGCTTATCACAATACACTAATCTAAATCACATTTTAATTAGTTCAGCTGTTGTGCAAGATACCCGTGCACAAACGTACACACAACAAAAAGTGTATTTCCGATATTATTTTTATCTACAGACTTGTTTTAACCACGCATTCTCTAATAATTACTTCACTGAAGAGAAATTTTATTGTCATAATTTGAGATATTCTTAGACAAGAAAAAATGCCGCAATGAAAAATGTATGTTTAGTGTTGCGGATACGCGTCTTGCAATATTTATATATACTGACATATATTGCAATATACGAGTAGAACAGCAGTGATAGCTTAGTGTGAGAACGTTGGACTGCCATGCAGAGATCTCTTGAGTTCGATTTGTTATCACAGGTGAAGGAAAACGTCGTGCCGGGGCATTGCCTAGGAGTCGTTGCCCGCAGATCTTTTCTTTTCTGCATTGGGCCCTACTGGGTGGGTCGCTGATGTAGTTCTAGTTCCATTGACCCACCAACCTTAAAAAGCAGCGAGATTTTTGTCGGTAGGCCCGAAAATTTTCGGGAGAGCCCGACATAGCCCTTTCGCCTCCCCTTGTGGTGAGGGGATATGTATCAGGAGCATATACCCAAGTTAAAAAAAATGTTAAGGTTAACGTCGTGAGGAAACCTTAATATCTGGGAGTTCTTAATGATTGTCTCGGGGATATGTGCAGTATGAGTATTTAAAAAGCAAAAGACCATTAATAAATTTAACAGACGGTCAAACGCATCTCAACTTCTGTGATTGGCTGACTGAATTATCAACAGCCAATCAAATCATTTGACATGTTTTCGAGTTCGATTTTGATTTCGATTAGCCTTTCAGTAACCGGTTGTTAGTTAGTATTGCGAGATTGTGTCTATTAGTTAATTGATTATTTGACTATATGTATTTAAAAATTGATTTCGATAAACTCTATAGACTAAATTGAAAGTGTATCATAGACGGAATATAATTATATGTAGTCATTTTAGTTTGTAAATAATGGATCGAAATTTTAGTACTTAATTATTTTTTAATTTTTATTTATTTATTTATTTATTTTTTTATTACACCATATGACCAACTACCTTTACAGGTAACTCTCCTAATACAATAGTGGTGTAGTGATTAAAAGAAAATATAAGTAGAACACAAAAATAAACTTAGAGAAAAATAATAAATATAATTAATATATATATATTTATTTTTGTTGCGTCTTACATGTCTTATATAAGATATATGTATATCTTGAATTTATTGAATTCGCTCTACAGACTAAGGCAAGAGTATACTATAGATATAATAATATTCGATCTATGATACACTTTCGCCTTAGTTTGTAGAGTATAATATATTTTTTTTGAGCAGCGATAGCTCAGTGGGAAGACCAACAGACTGCAATGCAGAGGGACTCGGGTTCAAACCCACGTCGCGCACCTCTGACTTTCAGAAGTTATATGACTTTTCGAAATTATGTGCGTATTGATTGACAATTATCGCCTGCTCCGTGCCTCGGAGAGCACGTTAAGCCGTCGGTCCCGGCTGCCATGAACATCTATGGCAGTCGTTATTGGGAGATTGTCGACACAAAAGATCCCACTGGGTCGAAGTGTCGCCGGTCTGCACTGACTGGCCCCCACATAAGATACATAATATATTTTTTAAATAACGCTTATACAAATTAGTTAGTCAAGTCAAAAATCTTTATTTCAATAAAATGTGCATACAATTCTTAGACACGTCAGTTACTTTCAAAAACACAAAACACACACACTCGGAACCGGCCACAAGTCGTAAACGCTCTTAACGACCAGTCCTACAACTTACAAGTAAAAGTTAAATCACATGCTGTCTCACTCTTGGTATGTTAAAGAAGAGAGATGGCGAGACTTTTATCTTATAGATAAATGCTATCTGGAGGTGGTAGGATAAGCCCTAAACCTTCTATTCTTTAATTGAATACAAATATATTTATAGTTCTATTAATAAAGATTCCTTGGTACCCCAACAGTCAAAACATCGAACTTGGTTCTCCTCGGTCCTCGGTTCGGTCCGCACCCATAGCACTGCCGACATAAACCTACAAACCAATTAGCATAACTGAAGGAGATAACAAGAAAACTGGCAATTAGCAAATCAAATGACCAGTAACCTCTATACCACTAAACACCGCGCCGTGCGGTAAACACAATAGATTTAGTACGCGGTCACCGGTGCCAGTATTACATACATAATATGTACATATTCTCACGGTTCTATCCCCAAAAGGGGTTTGCAGAGCGAATAACAGCCACATTTTGAAAATTATGGTTGTAGGTTTCATTTCATAAACTTACCTATGTCTATTTGGCTTCGATCTATACTCCTTGGTAGAATTTGTTGACCAGAAAATATCTCCACCTGACCCCGGTATCGAACTCGTTATATCATCTCATTTTACCGAGGGAGAGCCACGCTTCGGCACGAAGGGCCGGTTTGACCGGAGTGATACCACGGCCTCACAGGAAACCGGCGAGAAATAGTACTTGCGTTGTGTTTCGTCGAGTGAGTGAGGGTGCCGGAGGCCCAACCCTTCCCTTCCTCCCCAGGGGAGGGGGCAAATTTAAAAGGCCGGCAACGCTCTTGCGACTCCTGTTGTTACGGGTGTCCATGGGCGGCGGTAATCGCTTACCATCAGGTGATCCGTATGCTCGTATGAAGCAAAAACAAAAACATAAATTTAAAAAATGTGCCGTGGTCGCCTTCACTTCCGCTGCGTCATTAAGGTAGTCGAAGACAAGTTAATATTATAACATTAATATTTATCACTAGCTGTCACACGCGGCGATCCCCAAAAGATACATAATTAAAACAGCATATATAACTTAGATCTGGTATAACTTTGCATCAGTGAAATAATTTTTAAAATATAGTATTAATTAGTAATCAGTTTAATAGTTCCTGAGATTAAACCCAACAAACCAAACAAATTTTACCGCTATCACTTCTACCCTACCCGGTAGCCTACTGAATAAGGCAATACCCTAACGATCTAGAGGTCTTAGAATCGAATCCCACCCATACAATATCGACGTGAACGTATGTATGTATCTTGTGTGGGAGCCAGTCAGTGCAGACCGGCGACACTTCGACCCAGTGGGATCTGTGTCGACACTCTCCCAATAACAACTGTCATAGATGTTCATGGCAGCCGGGACCGACGGCTTAACGTGCTCTCTGAGGCACGGAGCAGGCGATAATTGTCAATCAATTCACATATAATTTCGAAAAGTCATATAACTTCCGAAAGTCAGAGGTGCGCGACGTGGGTTTGAACCCGAGACCCTCTGCATTGCAGTCTGTTGGTCTCCCCACTGAGCTATCGCTGCTCAGTGAACGTAAGTTACGTACAAGCATTCTAATAGACTGAGGTTAAACAAGAATACTAGTACTTAATCTTTAATCCAAATAGCTAAACTTTAAAAACTAATATTATAAATGGGCATGTGAGTTTGTTTATTTGTTTGAAATTTATGAAAGGTACCCTATGTCCTATTCTGTTTCCCTGACAACATGTATGCGAAATTTCATGATGTTCAGTCGAATAATTAATAGAGAAGATGGTTGGAATGTACCGCCAGCTTGGGATCCAGTAATAAAAATATTATATAAATAAATATTTATAGTCGGCCTCAATGGCGTAGTGGTTAGTGTAACCGACTGCCACGCCTGAGGTCGCGGGTTCGATTCCCGCACAAGTCAAACATTTGTGTGCATGAACATGGATGTTTGTCTTGGTCTGGGTGTTTCTATGTATAATATGTATGTATTTACAAAAAAAAAAAGTATATAAGTATGTTTATCCATTGTCTAGAACCCATAGTACAAGCTCTGCTTAGTTTGGGCTAGACGGTGTTGTGTGTATGTGGTAGAATATTATTATATTATATTATATTAATAGTCAAACCCAAGAAGAAGCAAACCACAGCTAGACTTCATGATACTTTGAGCTCATTCTGCGTAAATAGAAACACCAATGGTTAAATTATGTTCGGGTACTTTGAAATAACTACACTGGAACATTGAGACAACTGCCATCTTAGTCTCCCCGTGACCATGGCTGCTGAAAAGCAACCGAAACGTCGAGGAAAGTGTAAAAAAAAATTAAATCTAAATAGTTTAATAATAATTTAATTAGCTTAAAAATTAGTAAAGTTTAATAGTAGCAGTAGTGTAACAGTTTTCAACATTTTGTAATAAAGTGTCAAATAAACAACGCGATAAAATCCGTATATAGCAGTTTAATTTCAATGAATACTATTCGCGTAAATAGAAGACAATATTCAGTCGAATAGTTAAGCCGTTAAAGCGTAACAAACAAACTCACGTTCGCATTTATAATACTAGTAAGGATTATTTTATCAACATAATATGAGTATGGACAAAAGGGCTTGCTTTTCTGTTGACCTCTAGACAGGCCACTGCGCGTCTATATCTCCCTTAAGTTGTTCGTGCGGAAAATATGCTCCAGTAAGCCTCCTCCAGCCATATTAATTGTTTGATCCTGGACCTATACACAATAAAAGTAATTTGAGGCTAAATCCATCGCGCTGGAGAGACGAGATTAAAACAATGTTTTTAACACGCTTTTATTAGCTTCGTATGTATTCGTATGTATTTAGTAGCTTTGAACGTGATTTTCACCCCTTTCATACCGACGGATTAATTTGAAACTGTGCACATTTATCGAGTACTGATGATAATACAATAATTTAGAAAAGAAAGAAATAGTTTAAAAACTGAAAAACACGCTTCATAAAATTAAAATACTTTTTAAGATATTTTGATAACCCCCACGCTTTTTAACAATATTTTTTTTTATTTTTTGTATTATTGTTCTTTTGAGCGTGTTTTTTAAATTTTAATTTATTTATAGGTGACTAGCTGTCCCACGCGGTTATCTCCGTTTATTATTACTGTGAACCTCCCATGGCTCGTGTGATGTTATAAAGCCTACTAGATTTTGCCCGCGGCTTCGCTCGCTTAAATGTAGATTATGTCAATTTTTTATCGCTTGGGATCAATACCTCTTTCCTGGATGAAGGGTATTCTATGTCCTTTTCTGACCACGTGTAAGCGAGATTTCATGATGATCGGTCGAGTAGTTAAGGCGTGAAAGCGTAACAAACAAATATACACTCGGGTCAAATACTTGTGGGATTTTGGCCGGGTTTAATGGCTGGATGCACAGTGCGAGTTGTTTTTACGTCAACGCAATCGACACGTTTATGACGTCCGGCGCTCCGATTGGCCCGCTCCAAACTCTTAACCAATCAGAGCCAAACGTGACAAACATTTCGAGCGCGTTAACGCAAAAATAATTCGCATTAAGCACCCTGAATATTAAACCAATCAAAGTTATTTAGTTTGAAATTGACAGATCGTTTATACAAAATCTGTCAAAGCGTCGGTTTTATTTCTCACTAACGGCCCGCTCCCACTTTGCCCGGGTTAAACGCAATTATATAGCATACTAGCTGACCCGCGCAACTTCGTCTGCTTCACATAAAAGAATTTTCCCCGTTTTTGAAACATATTTGATTGATGCTCCGCTGCTATTGGTCGTAGCGTGATGTTATATAGCCTATAGCCTTCCTCGATAAATGGGCTACCTAACACTAAAATAATTTTCAATTCCTGAGATTAGCGCGTTCAACTAAACAAACAAACTCTTCAGCTTTATAATATTAGTATAGATATCTGGAATAAAGTAGCATTCAAATAATAAAGAAATCACGAAATTCAGCATATAACCAAATTCCGTTTCTACAGTCGCCAACGATATTTTCCTGCACGATATAACCGCGGCAGACATCCTTGGTATACACAGAATCGTCTAATGAATAAATGAATGATTCATGCCGTGTGTGCACAACGACCGTTTTGTTTAATGACTCATTTAGCCGCTGAGCTATGGGAATCAATGTCATCCGGTCTTAAAAGGGTGATATATTTTAAATTTAAGTACGCATTACTTGAGGCATAACGTCTGCGTTTACATTTGGTGGGGTTTTAATATCAGCCCGATTATAAACTGCCCCATTGGTAGGCATGCGCCTATTTTCAGTTTAAGAATGGTTAAAGAGATATACCTACTATATTCGATCGTATGCCGAACATACGTACCGTACCGGTATTATTAATACAACGTATTCTGTTATCTGCGAAATCATTTAATAGGGCTTCTGTTTTCGTTTCAACTCTGCGTATATATTATATACAATTAATAATTCAGCTATATGTCTCCCAAAATTGTAAAATAAAATAGAGGCGTGATACTAGATATACATGCATACCTAATTTCACATTGAAATTACATAATTGTATATATTACGTAACTTCAATGTCTCGTGTTACTTTGTATAAAATAATGCACTTTCGCGTAAGTGAGTCTCCCACCCATCCCTAAACGATCCGTGTGATGCAGTCAGACGGAGGAATGACCTAACGATGACGTCACTCCCACATGCGAACATGATCGACTTGAACCCACATGTTGGATTCTTAAAGTCTCGTATGTGTCTGTCTTTTTGTCCCTTGAGCTTATATTTGTGGTTTATCGTATGGTTCCAGGTTAATCAGTGTTATTAAGATTTTGTTGTTAAAATATCTCTCGCTAAGTCTCGGGATAGATTTCGGGTCAAGCAATGTGTAACGATGACGTTACCTCATATGCGACCATGATTGACTTGAACCCACATATTGGTCTCTTAAAAGAATGTTTAAAGTATATAAGTCTGTCTTTAGGTACCGCAACAAAAAAATTTTTGTTTTTTTTTGTCCCTGGTTAGACAGTGTTATTAGGAGTTTCTGATGAGAAATTCTCAATCCTTACCGTGGTGGAGTGACGGTATGGATACTCAGGTCAAGGCACAGGTTCGATTTTAGGTCAGGCAGAGCTCCGTAAATTAGTCTGTCTGTTCGTCCTTTGATTAAAATTTGAGCTTATTTTTTCGGATTATCGTATCTTCCTAGGTTAGGCAGTATTGTTAGGAATTTGCTGTTGAGGAATTCTCAATGCCTGCCTCGGTAGCGTATCGTTTGGGAAACTCAGGCCAAGTCACGGTTTCGGTTTTATGTCAAGCAATGTGGTATACGGGTTTTCTCTAAAGAAATATACCAGTATCCTCGCAAATGTCCATGTTTCTGTATATTCTTGGATATATACGTCAGCCTATTCATATATGTACATATACGAGTATATACCCATTTACACGAAGCAACTATCTTAAACCAAGTTTGCCATCGCAGTTGTCTTTATCAAGTAAAACAAAGCCCTGCAAACATACATGTTAAACTGACACCTAACTAACAGTTAAAGTTGGATAAGATATTAAGGCCGTAGAAAAGTATGAATCCTAACTAATATTATAAGTAAACACGAATGTGAGTTTGTTTGTTACACTTTCACTCCTAAACTACTCCACCGATTATCATGCAATTTTGCGTACACGTTGTCAGGGGAACAGAAAACGACATAGGACACATTTTATCAAAAAAAAAATTACAGTTGCTAAATATACCGCAGCCAAAATCTAGTAGATTGTAAAAAAAATGGCTGCTGTGTCACACAGTTGGACTGAAAGTGCTTTTCAATGTGGTACCCTTAAAAACATGGACAGATCCACTTGCATGACAACACATAATATATACCACGACAGTAAATGTATCGGTAGGGATGTGACTTTTGATAATATAATAATGTATAATCGAATTTTCATTAGTCGATTTTATAGCATACTAGTAGTTCCTGAGATAAGAGCCACCAACCAAACAAACTCTTCAGCTTTGTAATATTAGTATAGATTCAATAATTATGTCGTTAATGTATAAAACTTAACTCAAAAATAGATTAATAATAATCGTTTCTACATTAATAACAGCCGATTATCTCGTGGTTGAAAATCACATTAATTTCAATCAAAATAGATTGTTATTTAAATACCTAATCGATATAAAAGTACTAAATGTGTTCTACGCTCAGCTTTTAAATATAATTGTATACAATTATATTTAAAAGTTATAAAAATTCTTTCGAATATATTTGTAAAGAATTTTTATAACTATGTCGCCAGAAAATCAATATATATATATATATATATTCTACCACATACACACAACACCATCTAGCCCAACTAAGCAGAGCTTGTACTATGGGTACTAGACAATGGATAAACATACATATATACTTCTTTTTTGTAAATACGTACATATTATACCTAGAAACACTCAGACCAAGACACACATCCATGTTCATGCACACAAATGTTTGACTTGTGCGGGAATCGAACCCGCGACCCCAGCCGTGGCAGTCAGTTACACTAACCACTACGCCATCGAGGCCGATGAGGCAATACTTTCTTGTTTTATTTCTGTTGATGATGTCATGTGGAATAAAAATTAAAACGAAACAAAACGATATACAGAGATGTGAAAGATTCAATTTTAGAATAAGTTTTTTATGTTTTCACTTTACATAAAATCAACGAGTAATCTGGTAGCTTTGTGAATATAAGCCGAAATAAAATAAATAACGATTTTTTATATTGAGCCTGTCACATCTCTACACCGATACTTTTCTCCACATGACATCACCAACGGAATTAAATATTAAAAAGCTCAGACGGAACGCGTAAATAGTGTTGTGACCGTTCTCTCCGAGTAAAAGTTGTTTTTAGTGTTTATTTACTTTCTTGTTCAGTTATATACATGTGTGTATGTATTGTGCCGTAGTTGGCATTCACACGCTCGCTGAATAAACTATGAGGCTTACTCATGTATAATATAACTCGACGGTACTGAGAATTACATTTGCATTATTTAGAAGCCTTTTCTTTCGGTCCCAACCCAGAACTTAGGCTTTTAAAAGACGGTTGTCGTACTAAGAATAATTCGTGTGTCGATGTCATATAATATAGTTTTTACTAACTTTCAAATAACGGAGAAAAACAATCGACTCGGCACAACTATTTGTATCCCACACAAAATTTTGGTCCGTTCGTAAGGGAATCAAACTTACAACTCTCGGTGCTTTGGAACTGGCGTGGTTACCCCCTTAATTCACTACTACTATCCGTACAGTCACTATCTATCTACGTAGTTTAATATTATACTTTTAACTTAGTGCTTAGATATCTTTTTTTTTATTGTAGTTGCCTTGCGCTTTGTTGCGATCCCACTTAATGTGACGATGCAGTCGAAGATGGATTGGTACAAATTAAACAACTGTTCTGGCATAAAATACTGCCTCGCCTTAATGAGGATGCCCAGCTTTTTGCCGGCTAGTTGGGCTTTTTGTCTCAATATAGGAGCCAAAGTTAAGGGTTGGAGACCATGACAATATGTGATCAGTATCACGTCTGTATCTGCGAATGGGGTAAACAGATTTGTATTATCCATATCCGACGACTTTATGCACGGGAATGGCATTTGTTAGCACTGCGCCACTCTTAAGACTGCGCCGAGCGTAAGACGCGGTTGGACTGAATGACAGAGCTCGATATTCAAATCGGCGCGCGGCCGCTATAGTAAAATTGTAGAATTTGAAGTGCTTTTTTGATAAATATGTATCTTTATTGTCAACCAATAACTTAAATATTTCGGTCGGACATATTGTAATATAACTATTTATGTTTCGTTTAAGCTGTAAAATAGGATAGATTTCTACTGTTATAATCTAAAAATCACGTAACACGAGCTTACGTTTTTGCATTTTTCGTGCAAATTTACGTAATTTTCTAAGCGAAAATATTTATTATTTTAAGTTTTTTACACGGAGTAATAGTAAACACATTCATTGTTATGGTATTTACCATATACCACTTTTTGTTTAATACAAATATAAAATATACATTTAAATGTATATTTTATATTTGTATTAAACAAAAAGTGTTGATTTTATCAACGTAACTGTGACCGCCTATTTTGGCACATTTCGCTCGGCGCAGTCTTAAACGCGCTCTCGGTTAATTTCGTCTGGTACTAAAATATTACTTAAGAATGGCTTTCAACCTTTATCCCTCCGAGGTGAGTCATGTAGAGGATTCTACCACTTCCCTCCTTCTCGTAATTAAACAGACCTTTATCCACGACATTGCTTTTATTATTTTTATAACAACAGACTGGGTTACAAATTACAAGACAGACTAGGTTAAAACTTAGCCTTCGCCGCTCGTCAGGTTTTAAACTATATTTAAACCAGAATTAATTATAATCGATTTAGCGGTTTAGCTATGTAACCGTTACAGACAGAATAACTTTCGCATTTATAATAAGTATTAGTATCTATAGATTGGCAGACAGTATGCTTGTATTTTGTCAATATGTAAAAGTTGTAAGTATTTGTATAGCGAGTAGTATTGGTTATAGGGTTGCCACGACACAATTAATAAAAATTTTGTATCGAATGTTTTTCTATGTAGGTACTGCCTTGGTTGCACAGCGTTAGTTACTGCGAGTGCTGTAGGTACATGAGGTATCGGATTTGATTCCCGGGCGGGTAGAAATATAGAGATTTACGCTCACGAAATTCATAGTAGCAGCCCGGGGAATATAAGATCCTCGTCTTCCCGTTATAAGGAGGTAAAGGAAAGATTTCTCAACATAATATGCATTCTGTTTTCTGATTTAGTGTATATGTCTTATAATAAGGGTAACAAATCGAGATAAACAAACGGACAGCAGTTCTTATCATTTTTATATCTTAACTTTGAATAACTATTTGTGGATCACACAATTTTTTGTCCCGTGATCGAACTCACAATACGCTGCACGATGGCAGTGGCGAGGCGACCGCTTAAACCACTACACCACCCGAATTATTTTATTCAAAAGAACTGCATTTTTAATTTCACTGTTTATTACATTTTCTTTAATATTCTATTTTTTGAAATTAAACTTCTATATACGGATTTTATCGCGTTGTTTATTTAACACATTATTACATAATTTTGAAAAACTGTTACACTAACTTTCCCCGACGTTTCGGTTGCTTTTTAGCAGCCATGGTAGTAGTTTAATTTCAATGAATAATATTCGCGTAAACAGAAGACAATATTATTCAATATATTTTGTCAAAGTTTTAACTTTGCATCCGTAAATAATAAAATGATAAATCGGCGTTGTGTCAACCCTACATACAATATGGTGTTCGACATGAACTTTTTATGTAGTCACTTTCACTTATATGAAACGTATTTGTACGAACTTTATATATAACAGGTACCAAGGTCGTACAAGTTTCTGTAAATGTTATAACACGGACGTTACTGGACGTGCATTTTTAAGGTTCCGTACATTACTTTAAGAACGTTTACAACTATGTGGCCTTTTCTGAGTGGCAACGTCGCAGATAAGTGTCATGTGTTTAGGTTTTTAAATGTAATTGATTTATTTAGGTAAATGTTTTAATACACTCTAAAGACTAAGGTAAAGTGTATCATAGATAAAATAGAATTTTCTTTTATGTTACTATGTAAATAATTGTTTGGCAATTTTTGATGCATAATATGCATAATCAAAGTCTCACTTGAATATTTTGTCAAAGGAGACCGACCACCTTGTATGGGACCCTGGCCTGGGCGTGAACAATTTTATATTGTAATATAAAATTGTTCACGCCCAGTTATAATATAATATTAATTTTGAGTATATTAATAATAATTTTGAATAATAAATTTTAATATTATATATTTTTTATTTTAATTTGTTATATATAATATATTAATTTTGAGTAGCCTAAACTAAGTAGAACATATTATTCTATGAAGATTAGTATCAAGTTCGTTAAATAATAAAATAAATCACATTGTTTAAAATAAATATTTATTTTTAAGTGTCACCATCACCTTCATAAGTTATTAACATATTTTCCAAAATCTGGGCTGGTGGTGTGATTTTTTCATATTACAGCCCAGCTTAGTACCATATTACAGACATTATGTGAGCACAGCAACCAACAGTCCTTCGGCCGACTATGCAGTTGCAGTAATCCTTATTGCTTCCAGGCTGTGTGTATTATTGTGTTATAATATCGTCAATTTCATACTACTGGATAGTAACCAATATTAATTATATATTAAAACAAAAGTTTTAATATTTTACTTTGTTTATAAGACGATTGTCCACGTTCAAGCCGAATGTGGACGGTCTCCTTTGGAATAATAGAATATGCAATTTTAAAGCTTTGAATAATTCGATTGTTTTTATTGATTAATTGGTCTTATCTAGTTTAGGGTAGTTTAAAATTTATTTATTACCAATTTAATAGCAGGCGCGTGAACGAGACAATACTATGAACTCAATTAAGAACTTTCTCGTATTCTCATGCAACAACAATGTTTTAAAGAGATGGTGATAAAACCGCTAAAGACTGATTCTCATAAAGTAAACGTTTTTATCTGTTAGACCAATGTTGAAACGTCGGAGTAATGTATAAATATAAATATTTTTAAAGTACTGTATTCATACTAGGTACCTATATAAATTTAAATTACCACTCACTCACTCACTTAAAGAAATAGAATGACACAAGGGGGAGTCGTAGGAAAAAAGTAAATATAGCGTCGTATAGAGAATCGTTCAGAAGGCCCGGGAAAAATGCTTGACCTTCGGAAGGTCACCTTTTGGTAGTGGTACCCCATCGGATCTCAAAAACGGTGATATCTACGGGAGTCGTTCTCGAACAAAATCTTTCTAAAATCCTGGGAATTTATAGGGGGAGGGGCGAAAAAAATACAAACTGTCTGACCTTCCCCCCACGCTGTACCCCCCGATATTGCGAGATGCGATAAAATCCAAAATTAAAGTCGTTTAAGACCTACGTCGAGATCGCATTCCGGACTTTGTAAAATTAAACGATTTTTAAGGTCATGTTATTTCGTCATATGTCTATAAGACAAATAAGTCTACCTCGTGGCCAATATATATCTACTTCATTCGAAATATGGCCCCCTGGCCAGAGCAAGAAAGCGAAGCTGCATGATAATTGCATTTTCCGATACTAACCTGGTTTTATGTATCAAAACGTCTTGTACGACCACTCATAGTACCACACATCCATGACACGATGACTAATACAAGCACAATATACTGAGTCATCTGCTTCACAAACTTTTCAATGACGCGATATTGAGTTAAGACATACTGCAACACAATACTAACTCCTTGATACTAGCTTTTGCCCGCGGCTTTGCTCTCGTAAAAGTACGTTAGGCTATGTTAGTAACAGTACCTTTTTAAATAAAATTTGGCCTATGTTACTCGGCGATACTATAGCTTTCTAACGGTGAAACAATTTTATAATCAGAGTTATAGTTTTTGAGTTAATTCCTTACATACAAACCAGGGATGTTGCGAATGCAGATTTTTTGACATCCGCGGATACGGACGCGGATGTCCAAATCGATGCGAAAGCTCCGCAATTGCGGATGCGGATATTGATGAAAATTGTTCATCTTATTTAATAAACAGTATCTAATATTTTAATATTCGTAGGTTCAAGCCTGTTTTGCAAAGGTTCATAAATTAAACACGTACCTACTACTGAACAACTGATTTCTTTCTTATCGTAACCTAATATTTAGGTCCGTATTAACATCCGCGTTGATTATTGCAGATGCGGATGCAGATGTCCAAATCGACGCGGAAGCTCCGCATATGCGGGTGCGGATGCGAATATTCGGAACACCCCTGATACAAACAAATAAAAAATCAAATCTTTCCTCTTAATGATATTAGTATAGACTAGCTTTTGCCCGCGGGAACAGAACCTATAGCAGTAGATGATGCGGATTATAGGAATTCGGAATCCGGCTCGAACCAAACGCTATTGGTTTTTCCCGTCTATAAATTCTTAGTATCTAGGCGGCTGGTGCGCAGCTGCTTTAGTGACTATTGACTACCGTAGGCTAGTTCTATATTTTTACTCGGCAACAGTACTTTTTCTGGGTGGTAGGTACCCTATGTCCTTTTCAGGATGATAGGTAGCCTATGTCCTTTTCTGTTCCCCTGACAACGTTGAAATTTCACTTGTGCGAAATTTTATGATGACCAAATTCAAATTCATAATTCAAAATAAATTTATTCAAGTTAGGTTACAAGGTTAGGTTAGGTTAGGTTATGAATGTCAAAGTTACATTAATTTTTTTTCTGTGAATTTACATTTACCGCCACGTTCAGCAAAGCAAGGGTGTAGGGCTCATGAGAAGAAGGGGCAAGAAACTCATAGCCACTCTTTCTAATCGCCAAGTTTTTCGTTTACAAATCATAACAGCTGTAAGGTGCTGCAACCATATTTTCTCCATGAACTACTACTGAACATACTCAAGCATTTAATATAATTTTATGGTAGCCTCTAAAGCAGCAGTATGGTAAATAGGAGCATCCACTTACATGTACATTAATAATCAAGACAAGGCATGATTGTAGTCCGTAGTTTAATCTAACTGTTTAAATAAAAATGTAGTAAGTAAATTATCGAATGCCACGAAACCAAGGTCGACCAGTCACCACAAGTAGCACCCGTTCACGAGTAGGTACGACGCATGGGTCGGTCGAGTAGTCAAGGCGTGAAAGCACAGTTTAAGAATTCGTGCTTCTACTTGAAGTTTCTTCAATTCTCTTTCGACCCTAGAATCGAAACCGAGACCTCATGTGTGGTCCACAAATAATCGAGTCTAGATATACTTTAAAAATAACTAGCTTTTGCCCACGGCTTTCTTTGGTCGAGATCAGTACTCTTTTTCTGTATCCCTGACAACGTGTGTTCAAAATCTCATGGCGATCGGTCAAGTAGTTAATGCGTGAAAGCGAAATAAACAAGCAAAATTTAGTCAGGATAATTAATTATAAAGTAATGTAATTAATAATTAATTATAATTGTAAAGAACCTCACGACTCGAGGCTTGATCCCTAGTGTAAAGTTGTCTTGCACTCGAAAAACTGCCATATGGGTGCAGCCGTTCTTTAGTTATGTGCTTACCAACGAACAGCTTTTAATCTTTATATTAAAGAAGATAATACCTTAAATAAGCGTCTGGCGTATACATTAACTGTATATATGTAGATCGACGACCCCAATTTCTCGCGTTTAAAAGTAAAAGTTAATTTAATTAAACTTATCCTGCATTCAATAATTGAAATCACCTCTTATTATTAATGATTAATTAAGTTTTCAATATAAACATACTTTCTTTTTAAACGGTAAAGTTGGAATACGGTCTGTCTGGTAAACCTTTACCGATGTCTATGATCGTTTGCAATGCTAAAGTTGTCACTGGTGTTACCAACCTGAAGGAAATAAATAATTTCTATTAGTTTAATTCAATTTGACTGCACGGACTGCGGTTGAGGCGTTCATAGCCAGTTGCACTCACTGATCGGTAAACGATTAGCGAAGTTAAGCAACGTTGGGTGCGGTCAGTCTATAGATGGGTGACCGCTTAGTGGTATTTCATCTGAGCGTCTCCGTGCTTCGGAGGGCACGTAAAAAGTCGGTCCCGGTTGTTGTCAAATTGACAGCAGTCGTTAAGCCATGTCAGAGCCCTACGGGCGGCTTGAACAACTCTTACAAATACAAATACAAATACAAAAACATTTATTTATCAACTTTTACATGAGTTTGTACAGGTTTTGGGAACTCTTCTGTTAAGTTGTATCAACCTGTGTTAGAGGAGTCCCCTCTTGGCTGTGGCTTTGACAATCTTAATCTCAAACAAAACTTTATTAAAATAAACTAAGAACTTAAACTAAAACATGATTATTTTATTATGGTGTATGCGTGTGAGTGAGTGCGTGAGTGAGTGAGTGAGTATGCGTGAGTGAGTGAGTATGCGTGAGTGAGTGAGTATGCGTGAGTGAGTGAGTATGCGTGAGTGAGTGAGTATGCGTGAGTGAGTGAGTATGCGTGAGTGAGTGAGTATGCGTGAGTGAGTGAGTATGCGTGAGTGAGTGAGTATGCGTGAGTGTGCGTGTGCGTGTGCGTGTGCGTGTGCGTGTGCGTGTGCGTGTGCGTGTGTGTGTGTGTGTGTGTGTGTGTGTTCGTGTGCGCGTTCGTGTGCGCGGGTGCTTTGTTTTTGTACAAATAAGTGATGTATATAATTATAATATAATGTGTGTGATGCTGTGCGTGATGTATGCGCAAGTAATGGTTAATTAATATTATCATCTGTCATTTTTTTAATAATTCCTCTGTTTCTTGGTAGGAGAGTGTTTTTAGCCATTCTGTTACCACTGTTTTACATTTCAGGTAAGTCATATTGTATATATTTAGTTTTTTATTGATACTATTGTATAGCCTTAACGAATTATAATGGAACTGTTTTGTGGAAAAGACTGTCTTAGTCAAAGGGTACGGTATAATTGCACGTTGTGTTCGTTTTTTATGTATGTTTGGGTCGATGTCAATTTTTTTATGTGTTCTAAGGACACTTTTTAGTATATATATTTGCCTGACTGTTAGAACATTTGCTTCGCGATATAACCTATCGGTACTAAAGTATCTCTTCTTGTGTAGCATTATTTTCAATAAATATCTTTGTGTGCGCTCAATGCTCACAAATTTGGTTTTGTATGTACCACCCCAGGCCGATATGCAGTACAGAAGTATTGACTGGACAAGTGTTATATAAACGTACGTTAGTAGTTGCTTGTTTGCTATGTCTCTAAGATGTTTGAAAACCCAGATAAGTTTACGGGCTCGGTTTGAAACCAGATCTAGCTGAGGATACCACGAGAGATTTTGATCGACAATTACTCCTAGGTATTTAGTGTTGGATACTTTATTTAAAATTGGACAGTTACAAGCATTAGTATTCGTACCACAAAAATGCGCTGTAAGTTTTACCCCAGAATCAGGTTGCTGTGAGTTCCTAATTGAAAACGTAATATAATTTGTTTTAGAAATGTTTAGGGAGAGTAAATTAATGTTTAACCAATTTATTACATTACGGAGTTCTGTTTCGGCTGTGCTGTACACTTCCTGCCAGGTTCTACCATGGAACAAAAGCGCTGTATCATCAGCATATGAGTATACGGTACCGTTTTTTAACTTCATATTGGTCAGGTCATTTATATAAGCCAGGAACAAAGTTGGTCCCAGGACGCTGCCCTGGGGCACTCCAAAGTTTGACGTAATCTCATCTGAACTAATAGTGCATTTATCTAACTTAACACATTGTGTACGGTCTTTTAGGTAGTTGGCAAGCAGCGAATGAAAATTTCCTCGAATGCCGACTTTTTCCAATTTTTGGAGTAGGTTAGGGACAGGGACGGTATCAAACGCTTTTTTCAAATCTAGGAAGATGCACAGGGACTTCTTTTTATCATCCAGGTGTTTAACAATGTTATTGGTAAGATCTAGTACTGCATCTTCTGTGCTCCTTCCCGCCCGAAAGCCATATTGTGCGTTAGACAATACATCATGTTTTTCAAAGAAGCTTATTAATCGATGATTAATTGTTTTCTCAAGTATCTTCGATAGAACTGTAAGCACAGAAATAGGCCTGTAATTACTAATATCGTCCCTGTCCCCGCCCTTATGTATAGGATGTATTATTGAGCGTTTCAGGTCTGTAGGAAAAATTCCTTTGTGTAAACATAAAGTACATAAGTGAGTTATGATAGGGGCTAGAATTGTTTTAGCTAATTTTATAAATTGAGTAGGAATATTGTCCCACCCGGGTGCTGATTCATTTTTTAAGTTATTTATGACTCTTGACAACAGGTTGGCCACTAACCACATGAAAAGAAAAGAAGAAGACGGATGGTTAAGTGGTTGACTTGCTACTGCTGCCGCGCTGAGTGTTGTGGGTTCGAATTCAAATTTTATCTTGTCGTCGTGTTGGGAACACGAGATAAAATTTTTGTGTTGTGTAAAGTGCCCCGCTACACAGAAATTATTCCTAGTGCATGGAAAATTATTAATGCACTAGGAATAATATAATGATATATTGCTTTCCATAATGTAGTTGATATAAAGAGGTAATAATAGGTAATAATAATAAAATAATAATAATAATATTGTATCACATACACACAACACCATCTAGCCCATACTAAGCAGAGCTTGTACTATGGATACTAGACAATGGATAAACATACATATGTATATACTTTTTTTTGTAAATCCATACATATTATATATAGAAACACCCAGACCAAGACAAACATCCATGTTCATGCACACAAATGTTTGACTTGCGAGAATCGTACCCGCAACCTCAGGCGTGGCAGTCGGTTACACTGACCACTACGCCATCGAGGCCGACAATAAGGTATAAACCTCATAGCCTGTTCCGAATAGCAACTTCATAAATAAGTGTCATATTCCAAAGATTTAAATGAAATTAATTTGTTTACTGAGCACTATTTTTAAGACTAAAGAAAGTGTATAATTAATGAAATATAATGATATGTGTAGTGTTGTCTGTCTGTTGTGCTTTTGGCTAAGGCACAAAACCGGTATCGATAAATATTTGGCAATGACATAGATTGTATCCTGGGGATATAGGCTACCTTTTAACTCGTGAGATTTACGCCGTTTACGCGGGGCAATGTGCAGCAGCATCCATACATTATAAAATGTTTTTCTTCATATTAGTATACAGATAACGAAAATCAACTCACCAGTGTTTCACCACTCAGTGTTTCGCACCTTTCTCAAAATCTAAAAAGTACAATATACTGCGCATGCGCAGCGTTATTAAATTGTACAGTTAAAACATATTATTTAAAATTTGGCTATTTATTAAACGTATTTAATATAGAATTTTATATGGTCCTGGCTAGGTATCCCATATTGTAGTGTGCCAGCCTTCTTTAGATCCTTATTATCCTTGACATCGTCATCGGATATCTTGCATTCCTTCATGTATCTCAACATAACATATATAATATGTTAGCCACGATGGGGCTAACATATTATTCTGTAATAAATGCCTCTAAATAAATAAAGATAAAAAAAAAAAACATAACATCTTTCCACATTGTCTTGAGTCGGCCTCCGGATCTCTGACCAGGAATGGTAAACTGTAGTGCTGTGTCCTACGTAGTCTACTGGCCTTCTTTTCACATGACCATACCATCACAGCCTACTCTATTGCACCTTTTCAGCGAAGTCGCTTACTACCAGGTCGCCACTATGTGCAAATCTACACGTAGTATTGTGTCAGCCTCAACTTACGTATCAAACAGTAAAATACGACACTAAACTTATTCATTTCTCACGAGATTCTTATCATGTGACGTTATCACACCGCTATCTATTGACTGTTTATCTTAGATAGTAATGTGGGATTTTCGCTATACGTATACTGCCTATTGTCGTGAATAACTGTAACTAGACAAATTTTTTAATGCGCTGCCTCTTTTTATGTTGTTACACTGCTGTCAACTTTGTGGCGTAAATGACTTGTTGCTTATTGGAAGATCGTGAGGTGGCATATCTATTTCGTTGCCTAGGCAGTGTTATGAAGTTTTACTGAAAAAAAAAATGAAACGCATTGCAGCCGCTACGGCATGTGTTTTGAATATAAAGTAAATCCGTTGACGTCTGTCCTCGATAAAACCTATGACAGTCAGATTCAGTATTCTAATATAATGTGCATTGACCAGTGGCATTGAATTAATTGCGGAACCTCATCACAAATCACGTCTTGTCCACTGTGCCTCTTGACCTGCTTTATGGAGGGGGCAGAGGAAAATTTTAGGTGGATAAAATCTGGTGTTTAATATTAAACTTAGGCCCGGAGAAGTAAAGCTATTTTACTCGAATAAATTGTTATTTCTTTTTTGAGAAAACTACGTTTTAATAATACGTGGCTCCTTCAAAGACATTTGCTAAACGATTCTTATTACTAAAATTTTTGCTAGCTATAACCGTAATTTGTGTGAAAACGTACAAACTGTTGTGGGAGACAGAAAACGGAAATCTTTCTTAGATTACACATACAAATATATGTAATGAAATGAAAAATAATAAATGTATCCGTATGATAATAAAATGGAAAATTATAAATTGTTGTACCGATTATGTTTTGAGACCAATAACAAAACGTCACAATTGGGTCGTTTTTGAGTCTTCGCTATGTATGCTAGAACCATTTCTGCTTCTTTTCTAATTGAAAATACGTAAGTATATTCGATGAAAAATCTACAAAATGAGTTTTCATTGTACAAACTATCTTATCTTATCTTATGTGGGGGCCAGTCAGTGCAGACCGGCGACACTGCGACCCAGTGGGATCTTTTGTGTCGACACTCTCCCAATAATGACTGCCATAGATGTTCATGGCAGCCGGGACCGGACAGCTTAACGTGCTCTCCGAGGCACGGAGCAGGCGATAATTGTCAATCAATACGCACATAATTTCGAAAAGTCATATTGTACAAACTAACAATCATATTTTATAGTTGACCGATGACGAATCTCAATCTTAAGAAAACCAAGTCACTAGAATATTTGAACAATCACGTGAACGTGCACTTTCAATGGTTGGGAATGAGTACGACATGAAAGTGGCTAACTAAACATACCTCTTACTAATATTATAAATACGAAAGTGAATCTGTCTGTTTGTTGTTTTGTCTGGCTCGTTGGCCTAGTGGCCTTAGAAGTTGCGGATTATAGGAATACGGGCTCGAATCCGGGTCGTACCGAAAGCTATTGGGTTTTCCCGTCAATTCATTCTCAGTCTAATATGTGTCTTGCCGTCTGGCGCCATGATAAGCGTGCAGCTGCTTTGCAATGTTGACTTCCGAAGGCCATCTCTATATTTTTCTCTCGGAAACAGTAAATTATCTTGGCAAATAACGTACCGTCTCCTTTTCTGTACCCGTGTTAAAATATATTACAACTAGTTTTAGCCCGCAGCTTCGCTCTCTCGAGAACAATAAGTACTTTTTCCTGGTAGAAAGATACCTTATGTTTGTTCTGTACCACTGACAATGTATGCGAAATTGCATGATGATCGTTCGAGTAGTTTAGACATGAAAGCGTAACAAATAAACAAACTCACGTTCGCATTCATAATATTAGTTAGGATGTCCTTGAAACGAAACAGCATGGCGCGATCATATCGCCTGGTGAATGAAAACTTAGGCATAGCAAAACAAAATTGACTTTACAAACATCCATGTTCATTCTTTGTGTGCATGAATGTTTGTCTTGGTCTGGGTGTTTCTATGTATAATAAGTATGAATTTACTAAAAAAAAAAGTGTCTATGTATGTTTATCCATTGTCTAGTACCCATAGTACAAGCTCTGCTTAGTTTGGGCTAGATGGTGTTGTGTATGTGGTAGAATATTATTATTATTATTTAAAAAACAGACACAAAGAACACCAAGAATGGAAACAACCATTTCTACAAACGGTTGTGCCGAGTCTGGATATTTTTTGTGTTCACGCACTGGCAGTGGTGAGCCTTATAATCTTAAGGTTATCACCAGACAATTCTGGTACATCTGGCCTCTTGCTTTCATACGCCAATGAAGCTAATTACAATCCTGGCGTAGCCACGGTTCACCCAGCCTCTCCCTTATATACAAGCCAATGATTCCACACAATCGTTTTCGATTTACCCTCTCAATTAAACCAGTGATGAAAGATGACAAATTCGATTCTAAAACAGAGCATGATCTGTACAGTCTGTCTCTACGTGCTTAAGTTGATTATAGGCTGCTGTATGGTTTCTCAATGCCAAACGGATTTCTGTTCGTCTACATAACTGGAGGTTAACTCATGATAACAAATAATAATTAAGACAAGACTTACATTGGCAACATTGTCGGCCTCGATGGTGTAGTGGTTAGTGTAACCGACTGCCACGCCTGAGGTCGCGGGTTCGATTCCCGCACAAGTCAAACATTTGTGTGCATGAACATGGATGTTTGTCTTGGTCTGGGTGTTTCTATGTATAATATCTATGTATTTACAAAAAAAAATGTGTATATGTATGTTTATCCATTGTCTAGTACCATAGTACAAGCTCTGCTTAGTTTGGGCTAGATGGTGTTGTGTGTATGTGGTAGAATATTATTATTATTCGTCACAAATCTTGTTTTATATACTTGTAAAATTTCGGAGTTACATTGTCAATATAAAAATTAGCACTAATTAACTCATAAAGTAGCTGTAAACTTCACTATGAAAAAAGCATTGTATCTGGGCAAGAGATTCAATTCCTTTTAACGTGCAAAGCGTTTTTAGTAAGTATCTATACGTACTTATATTATAAAGAGGAAATATTTGAAGTTTTGTATGTTTGTTTGTAAGGATTAATTAAAAAAAGTTGTCTTCTATTTACGCGAATATTATTCATTGAAATTAAACGGGGAGTCTCCCCGTGACCATGGCTGCTGAAAAGCAACCGAAACGTCGGGGAAAGTGTAAAAATAAATTAAATCTAAATAGTTTAATAATAATTTAATTAGCTTAAAAATTAGTAAAGTTTAATAGTAGTAGTAGTGTAACAATTTTCAAAATTTTGTAGTAAAGTGTCAAATAAACAACGCGATAAAATCCGTATATAGCAGTTTAATTTCAATTAAAAAAAGTTCTCAAAATTAATTTTATCGTTAGGAATCTATATTATTACCGTGTAACGTAGACTATAATTTATTTAAAATACAAGTACTTTTTCTAACGTACAAGCTACTGTTACGCGAGCACAAAAACTAGTCGCAAATAAAAATCAAGGCTTATACAGTCGTAGGTAATTGCAAGTAGTTTCCGCAATAATTACGTCAAAAGCTTATAGCCTATTAAATTTTAACTAAATTTGTTTCTAGCATAAACAAAAATATACTATGCCTACATAAGCAGCGATAGCTCAGTGGGGAGACCAACAGACTGCAATGCAGAGGGTCACGGGTTCGAACCCACGTCGCGCACCTCTGACTTTCGGAAAGTTATATGACTTTTCGAAATTATGTGCGTATTGATTGACAATTATCGCCTGCTCCGTGCCTCGGAGAGCACGTTAAGCCGTCGGTCCCGGCTGCCATGAACATCTATGTCAGTCGTTATTGGGAGAGTGTCGACACAAAAGATCCCACTGGGTCAAAGTGTCGCCGTTCTGCACTGACTGGCCCCCACATAAGATACATACATACATGCCTACATTGTTTTTTTAACTTCCTAGTATAGATTTACATTTTGACCTTGTAAGAATATTTAAACAATAGCACGTACGACAATCCTTGTTCCTTAATTCATAAAGTTTTATCCCAATAATATGGTTGTCTAGTAGTAACTGTACGGATGACGTGTGACACACACAAGTAAAAATCGTGAGGAAAGCTGCGTGTCTGAGGGTTCTACGTTATGTTATCAATATGTGTAGTGGCCAGCGTGGTGGACAGCCTAGCCTTTCTCACACTGAGAAGAAGTCCGTGCCCAGCAGTAGGATTGTTTATATACAGGGCTGTTATTTTGATATATCAAAATACACGTATAAAATAAGGATTATTAATGGAAAATATTAATAGCATAAGTAAACAAACTATCAAATATGGCGATGCCTTAATTTTGTTTAAATAATTATTTTTCATAACATCATACACACATACCATACATAGTCTCACGACTGTATATTATGTTCAAAGGTATAAGTAGAAGTATGCATGGAATTAATAATTATTGATGTATATTTGGTAAACAAACAATCCATTATAAAATAATTTATAGAAACAATACACATAGATGGGTCTCTACGCATTGTCTCTAACTAAGAATACGCCACTTTTATAAGACAAGAAAGAAAATATGTTACAATCGAATTTATTGAGTAGTAGGGCCTCGCTGATCTCAGCATGAATGGGCCGGCACGACCGAGGAAGGACTACCCTCTCACAGAATATCGACGTGTAATAGCAGTATTCCTACTGTAGTGTTTCGTTCGGTGAGTGAGAGTACGTGAGGCTCAATCACACTCTTTTCCGGGTCGGCAACGCGCAAGTGACGCCTCTGGTGTTGCAGGCGCCCATAGGCTACGGTGACCACTTACCATGACGTGGGCTGTATGCTAGTTTGCCACCTTAGTTATATAAAAAAATATAAGTATTTACGTACATACGATATATATATTTTTTATTAATTATTACTAGATTTTTACTTTTTTCCCTGGGTGAAAGGTACCCTATGTCCTTTTCTGTATTCCTGACAACTCAGTTTTCCAATTTTTTTAATTATTTATCCTAATCTATATTTACGCAAGCGAAGCTGCGGACAAGATGTAGTATCCAATAAATATCGGAAATTAATATTCATTCGAATAATAACTATATTTGTAATTCGTATTTCGGTAAAGATTCAATTAATTCGATTTTTATCGTTAAGCTTTTATCGTATCTAGTAGTTGTCTTGGTATGTATTTTGTTTGTATTAAAACCTTAGAAATGCATGTTTACTATTTTAGAAACAGTAGTTTTAGAAAATATGTGTTTTATTACTTATTTGTACATATAAACTTTCTAGAGCAGCGCATAGCTTAGTAGAGCGACTGTGGGAATGCCACCTAGAGGTCTCGGGTTCACCGTACGCACCTCTGACTTCAAAGTTATGTGTGTATTACAAAGATAATTATCGCTCGCTTTAGCGGTGAAAGCAAGCTTTATAACGAAACTTAAATGTCTTAGTTCTATATAATATTCACCAAGATATGTGGAATCTGTCTAACTAAACTTCGCCACTCTGGTTGGCTATGACTTAAGACCTTATGATTATGGAAGGTGCCCCTCCAAGGGGACACTGGGGACACTGGCGTAGACTATGTATGTGTACATATATGTATATAAGTTGAATTATCCCTGAACATAGGCTTCCCAGGCAGATGGTCTTAGGCCATAGTCAACCACGTTGTCGAAGTTTATTTCTTCAAGCAAATTACCCGTAAATGGTTTTAGGCCTAACTTAATAGACGGCCTTTCTACAACCGTCTACCAGGCACAATACCAGACTACTGTAAATTTCTTGACAAAACTCGATAAGGTTTTGTCCGACCCGGGAATCGAATCCGAGACCTCATGCACAGCAGCCGCACTCACTACCGCTGCGCCAATGATGCACTTTATTAATCTTTCTAAAGTATAAAACACATTTTTATGTGTAGTATTTAGTACATGTTTGTTTTACTGTGTATCTCTTTGATTCCAGTTCAAAAACAAAAATGATATCGGCCGTGAACGAGTTTTTAGACGACCTGCGGTGAGTGACGTAACATGACTAATCCAACTATGTCGCTGACTAATCGACTAATTTACTAACTTAGCCTCTATTGTGTACTAACGCTGCTAATATATATAACTATAATTATTACTATTTGTAGTGCATGGTTTGTAATTGTAGTTTTGATGTTGAAGATTGTGATTTTAAAGGGTTTTGTAGTTATGCGATAAATATGGCAAATTGGTTCGCTTAATGGTAAGTGGTAATTGTACCACAATCGCTTGGTATATACTTGTTGCATTCGCGCGTTAAGAAAAAGCAACTAATATTAAATATAATATTCTATCACAAACACACAACACCATCGAGTCCTAAGCAGAGCTTGTACTATGGGTACTAGACAATGGATAAACATACATCCATCATTATTATCATTTATCCATTGTCTCATTCTCATTCATCCATTTATCCCAAAAGGTGCTCAAAGCGTTTAAAGAAGTTTTCACTTCAAATAATAATAATAATAATAATAATATTCTACCACATACACACAACACCATCTAGCCCAAACTACGCAGAGCTTGTACTATGGGTGCTAGACAAATAATTGACAACTGCAGAATCTCTCACTCATGATTTACGTTTGCAGTCTTTCTTTAACGTATGGTTTATAGCTGAACTGCAGTCAGTGTGGTTGACAGTTGTGGTTTCTTATTTTCTAAAGGTATCTTCTAGTTTTGCACTTGGAATATATCCTGTGTCGGGGACTTCAAATAACGGACGCAAAGGACACCCAACCATTACTGAATCACAGAATTTTTTCTCCTGTATGGGATTCGAACCCCCACTCAGCGTATTGGCAGTGGCGCAGCGACAATTTAAACCAGGACGTTGTTTGTGGCTCTCGTTTCAACCTGTGAATTGTTGGCATTTCATACATAAATGAAAACCTATTGTGTCTGACCGCCGGTGTTTCGCTGCGACTCAAAAGGTTAACGATCGCTTTAACGTTTACTAGCGAGTAACTAATCATTGCACTTCTCTGAATGCTATAGTAACAAACAATCCTACATCTACTCAACACACACACGTACACACATTTGGACGGATTAACGCGAGGGCAAAGGAAGCTTTACTTTCGGTCATTAGCAAAAAAGGCACGAGACCACAGAGAAGCGCCCTTCACAGATAAGAGCCCTCCAGAATTTCACCGAAACGACTTCAAGAGCTGAACAACTTTTGTGTCTGGTTCAAGGGTTATTCAAGGCTCCCACTTTTTCATTGCCTAAGACCTTCAAGTCCTTAAAACCGACCCTAACCAAGGCGATGACTCTAAAGAAGGTGGGTCTTTAGAAAACAGGTAATCAATAATTTTCTAATTAACCTGTCAATTATTGGAATGCAAGACAAAATTAAAAACATATTGATTGTGTCTGGCCACCGTTGTGCCACTGCGACTCAATAGGTTTAATCGTTTTTAGAAGAAATGTAAACATTGTTTCTAATTAAATTGTCAATCGATATTGTATATTGCGTCAAATAGCTTTTGCACCTGCGCGAATCGACCGCTGTGTTCTAGGTCACAGGCTGCGTTCAGCGTCCTAAGATCTAAGACAGGTCACACTGATACTATATTAACGTCTGGACAATATTGTTTCATATTTACATCCTCAAGTACTAGAAAGAGCATAACGCGCCGGTCTTAAGGTTATATACTTTAAGCCTTTTCATATTTCCTACATCACAGTTTTCCGAATCATCGGCGACTCTCACAATAAGACAACTGTTTATCCTACAAACAGCATTAGTCCAACTCGAAAATGCTTACTACATAGCATCCCTTAGTAGTAAGCGGCACAAAGATAAGGTGTTTACAGCTCCGTTATGTAGAACTGCAGGCAGATGCTGGATGCGGCAAGCCGAAGACAGGGCGCTATGGCGCTCATTAGGGGAGGGCTATGTCCAGCAGTGGACTATTATAGCCCGATGATGATGATGATGTAGAACTACTTTTGAACAAAGATTGTTACAATTTCTCGGTTCGTTCCTTTATAACAGACTCGCTAGGATAATTCCAAACTTGGCTAAACTAAATAAAATAACCTGTAACCATGCCATTTTTAAATACCTTAAACTTTAAATTACGATGCCACCGAATCCTTTCTGGATAATTCATGTTCCATTTTAACAGATTTTTAAATTTATTGTGGGTACTTCAGTAATGCTATACATTTGCATGCCTCTATTTAAATTATATATATCCCATAATTTCTAAATAACATCTCCACATACTTGTAAGTTAATATATTTAGCATCATTTTCATCTAGTTTAGAAGGTACCGAACTTTATTGTTAAAAAATCCTAATCTATGTACATATATCTACAAACTCAATACATATACGAAAATGTAGAAATTAAAGTCTTGAACTGCAATGGACAGGTTAAACTAGAGTACCTTTATATGGCCTGCCCGCCATCCGTTCAGCACCAGGTCCGAGAGGCGGCGTGCGTGTTCCCACGCGCGCCTCTGTTTCAAGTCCGTCTCCCCTCTAGGGGGCGGTTTGGGAGGGGTTTTGCCTAAAAGGTAGGCCTCTTTGTGTAGGGGCCTGCCGTTTCATACGACGGGCCGAAACCTCGGCGGGGTCGCGACCGCACGCGCAAGTGATTCGCGCGGCCCCGTCGATAGTGGTTTTGTCGAGGAACACCGTGGTAGGTTTAGTCGGTATTCCGGGAGGTACATTATCATCTTTCTTTTACCCCGGCGAGTCCGACATAACCCCTCCGCCCGCCCCCGCAGAGGGGTATGCGTCATTCATTCCCACATGTAATCTTATATTTTTTATATATCCACTTTCCTTGACGTTTCGGTAGCTTTTGTGCAGATATGATCATCTCGATTTGTTGAAGTTTTCCCTCAAAGACTATTAAATTATTAATGTTAATTTTTACGCAGGATTACCGATCTTATCAGATCTGAATAACGAATAATGGCTTTGATGTTTCGTAATAAATATAGGTTAATTTCAAACTAAACTTATACGTAAATAATATCTATCAGTAATTGACAATGTGTGTAACATTCAACATTTTTTAAAACCCTGATTATTATTCTCAGTTTTACCCACCGTTAAGAAAAACTGTTCTGGGATCTAATTCTCCAATACCCCGTTTAATTAAACTGGCGAATGAATACAGTGGCTCGCTGGATGAATTCAATGATTCTTTGTCTCATTTCCGCAAAATTCTAAAAGAAGTTATAAGCAACAAATAGCTTTCCGTAGCACATGAATTGTATATGTATGTTTTCTTCTTTTTTTATATACCTATTTAGTTAACCAAATACGTATTGCATGTGGTGTTTGCTTTTATATGGTTGTACATTAGGATACGAAATTCAAATGTAATTATATTTAGCGTAAGTAAAATGTAACAACTGTTAGCAAACCTAAATAAATAAATAAATAAATAAAAAAAAGTGCTTCCTACCGAAACACCTAATAACTTCTTGCACGTCCCAGAAATACCTGCATCCCTTTAGCCTTATATTTCTATAGGAACTAAACAATACCATAATTATCTCCACATGGCGTTACATAACAACACACGCGTACTACAAGTAAGTAGTATAACCACATAATCACGATCAGTCACGCCCGTACCCGTGAGTACAATACATATTGGTGCTAAATACTGTGGAGCCTTGAGCTACTTAGTAACGGTCAATATGTCATTTATTAGATTCGGATATGGGTAATTCTTTAATACGAGTGTCTAGTTTAAGTTCTTGTAGCATAACAATGTTCTCCAGACCGAATTTCTGTCACGGCGGCCAATCTTAACGGAGACTGACCATCTGCGCAGGAGATATAATCCACCACGACCGGAGAGAGATCAGGCGCAGGACTAACGGCTTTATGACCTTTCCGACGCACGGGGGTGTCTTACACCGGCAACTTCCTAACTCCGGGCTGCTATTGAGATTTCTTAACGGAAAAACCCAATAACTTTTTGTTGGCCTGACCCGGGATTCGAACCCGAGACCTCATGCACAGCAGTCGCATTCACTACCGCTGCGCCATGGCGCACTTGCATTGTGTTTCTCGAGTGAGTGAGGGTACCGGAGGCCCAATCGGCCTTCTGGTGTGTCTGGTGTTGCGGGTGTCCATGGGCAGCGGTAATCGCTTACTCTCAGGCGATCCGTCTGCTCGTTTGCATACTATAACATAAAAAAGGTAGGACTTGGCACACTGTAGCAGGTTTAATCGGGACTTTCCAAATTTCCCCATTATCAGCCGGACATATCCTCGCCGCTCCCCCTTTCCCGCGGAGAGGGAGGCGTAATTGGCATATGTCGTGATGTAGCATTTATTGGATGCTGTCGAAGAGTTAGGTAGACGAGTAGAATAGTGCGAGTTCTACGTATTTCTAAGAGAAAATTTAAAGCGTTTTGCTTAACACGCCTGTCGACCCAGCGATGTCATGCTTACTGATTAAGGATAGCCACTTCGGTGTTGCGATGGTATCAGGTTGTGCTAACGTTTCTAGTCAATTCTGAAAACTTAATTGCCGTGTTCATGTCCCTGCTACTAATTAGAATTAAAACACCTTTACATGCAATCAATTAAAAACGTCGGTTCTGGCAGTAATGTACTCTCACGATGGTCGATATAAGAATCTAGTTCCTTTTTTTTAATCGTCTTCTGCTTTAGGGAACAATTCCAATGTGTGACGGGACCTCACTAAAATTAAATTCAAGGTTGCTATAAATACTTAGGGTTGACGCGAGGAACCACCGCTTATTTGGTTTGGCACTCATAAAAAAACAGTAAAATGTAGAGGAACCAGACTCAACTCACGAATTGTTTTACCACTTAGTAATGGTAAGCTAATAATATAATAGAATAAGCATTATAGCACATTTTACATTAACATTAATACAGCATATTATATTGTACAAAGGGCCGCTTTATCACTCAAAGCAATCTCTTATAGGCAACCTTTCTAAAAATAACCAATTATACAGTCTATAAACTCTGTAGTTGTATTAACAATAACAGGCTTAACGTAGAAGGCAAACGATCTTTCTGCCTATCCCTTGTAAATAAACAAGCGTGACGCTAGACCATGGAAAGCAACCTAAAGATAAGGAAGTAAACAACAGTTTTCTATAACCTATACGTAATAGATCATGTGTCAACAACTAATTTGCACAATACAGCGATCACATGACCGATAATTGCTCGTGAAAATTACATGCTCAGTCTAAACTAGGCTGCGTGCGCTGCCGCCTTTGTCTATAAATATGACTGTTATTAAAAAAGTGATTTGACATAATCATTTGACAGTTGTGTTGGCGCGTTTTAATTTAAGTGTTCGTTTTTTAAATAAATAGTGTTGTGATTATTTCCTGTGATTTTTATGGCCAGGACTTTGGAAGATTTGATTATATTGAAAAGAAGTGCTCTTAGATATCTTTTAGCTAGGGAGTCAAAGTTGTTAGCGCTCGGAAAGAAGCCAGTGAATAAAAAAATTGCAAATTTCGTTCGTAAACACGACAATGACGGTTGGTCCAACTTCATGGACTCTTTGAGTGACGATCTGACGAAAAGTTTGAATGTGTATGAGTGTAGACGTATAGACGAAAATAAAACGAATTTACCGAAGAGATTTCGGATAGATTCAACTTCACGAGAGATTCTGCTAACATATAAAATTGATTTGCGGTAAGATAATAGCGTTTATTACACATAACAGTACCTCAGTGGCGCAACGGGAGTGTATGCGGCGGCTATTTCGGGTATCGAGTTCCATGAGACTATGAAAGCATGTATATTATTATGACTATTTACGAAACTGCCCATTGCGGGTATCTAGTGTTCTAGGCCGGGCAGTGTTCTTGGTTAACACTTTTATTATTTACAAATAGTTGTCCTGAGATTGGGTAATCTGTGTCCATAGTTTCAATATTTATAAATTTACTCGCGACATAGCTATACCTTGATCGGATGTCATCATTATCATCATCGTCTCAGCCGAAAGATGTTCACAGCTGGATATAGGCTTTCCCCAAGATGCCACACAAATTGGGTGTAAATACATAAAATATTAAATCTCATTTCCGCATAACAGAGCTATAGGATTGTGTATGACGATTATAAGAAGTACGTACGTAATTTGTATTTTTTATACTTGTTACAATATATTGTACTATGACGTAACAGCTAAAGTAAACATTTTATTAGTATGGAAGCACGTTTTACAAATTGTTGTGTAACGTAACCTATTAATGTTGGTTATAAGGCGTTATAACTTATTTGGTTAAGAAATGACAAAGTAATCATTACTCGCAGTTCTGTTATCACGTAGCTCGTCTGTATGTTCCCTAAGGAGTAGGCAAGGGGATGTATTACACTGCCATTTCGTCAAAGCTTCGCTTTGCATCCCTTTACAGAGCGAGCGTATTTATGTCTAGTACATGATCAGACTCCATGACGCTCCTCTTGACTTTCTAACTGAATGAAACTTTTTCGATATCGGGAATCGAATCTCAGGGTTAAAGATGCCTAGTTAAGCACACTGCCTCTTTTATAGTTTTATGTTTGCGAGTGTTTTGGCAAAAAAAAATTGCGCGGACAAGAGAACGGATGTATGCCGTCCGCAGGCCAATGTAACGAAGCGACGCCCTATATCGTGCCTAAACGTCGCTTAGGAGTCGTCACCTGCTAGCATTTCTTGCCTGCGTTGGGCCCTGCTGGGTGGCTCGCTGATTTAGTGTCTGGTCCCACGACCTACCCACCGTCCAAGGCAGCGAGTTGGCACACAGTGGTAGGCTTAGTCGGTAGGACCCAGGACTTTACATCTTCCTCCTGGGTGAGCCTGGCATACCCTCTTCGCACTCCTCTTCTCCCGCGGAGAGTGACGCATAAATGAATTCTAGCTTGAAAAAAACCACAAAAATGTGTATGATTCTCAAGTGTCTATTGTTTCAATGTAAGTAAAGTCACCCGCGGTTCGTAAGCTGTTACTAGAGCGGGAGCTGACTTTTTAAAAAGGAACGATAGTAGGAAAAACATTAGCTTGCTTCAGACAGAGTATGGCATCAATGACTGGATACGCCGGGGTTACTTAAGCCATCTGTAACGCAATTTACAACCAGAATTCTTACAACCATGGTAGTACTTTGACTGTTTAAAATACATTACATTACATTACATAGATTCACGCCTGTTTCCCAGAGGGGTAGGCAGAGACTACGGATTTCCAGTTGCTACGATCCTGACACACTTCTCTGGCTTCATTCACTTTCATCACATTCCTCATACACGCCCGTCGGTTCAAGGTGCTCTTAACCTGGCCTTTGTCCAGTCTGTTTAAAATATATCGTTTAATTCGCATGACGGTCGTAATTAATAATCAATCAAATACAAAATCTATAGATTTAAGATTAGACATTGTGTTGTTTTAACATCGGAATAATCTTAAATCTAAATATTTCGAATTAGATTTATTATTAACTAGCTTTTGCCCACTGCTTACCTCGGGAATAGAATTGTTTTCTGGATGAAAGTTATGCTATGTCCTTTTCTGTACCCCTGATATTATAATAAACTACCTGTCCTGAGAGACGTTGTCCTGTAAAACAAAAAAATAAACAAAAATTAAACTGCTATATACGGATTTTATCGCGTTGTTTATTTGACACTTTATTACAAAATTTTGAAAATTGTTCCTCTACTTTTACTTTTAATAAATAAATATATAAAGTATATAGTAGTTTAATTTCAATGAATAATATTCGCGTAAACAGAAGACAATCTTAAATACACAAAAAATTTCATTAAAATCGGTCCAGCCGTTTAGGAGGAATTTAATTACAAATACACGCACAGAAGATTTATATATATAAAGATTTCGTGATGATCGGTCGAGTAGTTGAGGCGTGAAAGCTTAACAAACGTTGATTATGTGATGTCTCCAAAACTAAATCGAGCCGAAGTACTGTCGTAACGTCATCAGTCTTGCCAAACAGTAGTGTTTAATTAATACTAATTAAATAATTAACAGTGCGAAGACTTGTGCGCTTATCTAGACCGGTTGTAAATCGGTTTTTGGTACTCCTTCCAAATAATACTGTGTTGAGTTTCTACGGGAGCAATACTTCCTTACGGAGATGTTGTGGTATCCCTTCTAATGGGTTTCTAAGTTAAAAGAAGGCCTCTCTGCCTTATCGACCCTGTAGCATATTTTTCTGCTTCTGATTGTGTCCGAAAGGACTCTGTTTCGGTGCCCGCACTTGGCAAAGTAATCAGATTTTCCTGTTAAGAAATGCCCAGTTGCACTACGGAGTTCCATAATGCGTATAGTAAACTACCTTAATGGGCCTGAAATTACGTGGAACCTCTATTATAATAATAATATTCTACCACATACACACAACACCATCTAGCCCAAACTAAGCAGAGCTTGTACTATGGGTACTAGACAATGGATAAACATCATCATCAATCATCATCATCGGGCTATAATAGTCCACTGCTGGACATAGCCCTCCCCTAATGAGCGCCATAGCGCCCTGTCTTCGGCTTGCCGCATCCAGCATCTGCCTGCAGTCTTTCGCAGATCGTCATCCCATCTGGTCGGAGGGCGTCCTACACTAAATGGATAAACATACATATGTATATTTTACTTTTTTTTTGTAAATACATACATATTATACATAGAAGCACCCAGACCAAAACACATCCATGTTGATGCACACAAATGTTTGACTTGTGCGGGAATAGAACCAGCGACCTCAGGCGTGGTATTCGGTTACACTAACCACTACGCCATGGAGGCCGACATACGTAGTCCTACGCTTGTATGTCTGAAGAGGTAGGCAGAGGAGCATTACACACACCCATTTTAGCAGCTATGCTTTGAGGTCCCACTTAATTGGTGGTGAGCCTATTGTCGTCTGCCAGGCGCTGTTCCAGTAGCTCACACCATGAAAACTTCGATCCGAAACTTTCAAATGAAAAATCTTACAACGACATTTCTTCGGATTTCTTTCTTTCAAAATTACACTACTCCGTTGTTTAGACTGCTTCAAATTCAAATATTTATTGCTTTTCACAATATAGTATATATTTGATGTTAGACTTATAGCTATGTATCAATGGTGGACCCTGTCGGGCACAGCATACTAGGTACATTAGGAGAGACAATGAAAGGGTTTTGAACAATCAAAAGATTAACTACCGAAATGCAATCAGAATTTCGGAATGAATGTGTTTCTCGGTACGATCAGGCAGCCCGAAACTGCATCATTTACATTTCATGACCTCGAGCTGCTATTGAAAAATTCTTGATGGAATACCCTTTGCCCAACCCGAAACAGCTAGCGAATTGTGAGTATGAGTTACCATCGGGGACATATTCAGACGTGATCCTATCACAAGTAGTTACTACTAATCATCGACCTTGCGTCCCAAATCGTAATGAATCATAATATACAGTTAAATCGTAGCCATTATCACAGATATTTACGTTATCGGGTAGGAGTGAACGATTAAATTTAGTGTATATGCGGATACCGGCCTAGGTGGTTTTATCTATACGTATTTGGTGAGTGAAGTGCTTTATATTTCCATTGGTTTAAGAGGAACTAGCTTTTTCGCGTGAATTGGATTGCATTTTACTTGGCTTCGTGTATCAAAATATAATAAAATGTCGCGTAGATTTTAAGTTTAACCCCAAGCTACGAAATTGTGAGAGTCGTGTAGAAATCGGTCCAGTGGTTTCTGCGTGACGTCTAAAAAAACAGAAACACAAAAACAAAATAAGTCGAGACTTCTCCAAATAATTGAGATTAATTTATTTTTTTAATATATCTGCAATGCAGTGTCTATGTCAGAAAATGTTGTCTTATTAAAGTGTATTTTCATAGTATATCTTTACAGCATATATTTTATCCGGCTACGTTAAAAGTAGGGAAATGATTTTGGATGTTTATGTCTATTGAGTACGCCCTAGTCTACATGGATTAATGGTTTTTCGAATAGTAAGTGAGAGGTATAGATCTATATCTTCTAGATTAATATAATGCAGAAGAGATAGTTTGAACGTGCTAATCTCAGGAACTACCTGCCAGATTTGCAAAATGTATTTTAATTTTACAGCTCTTTTATTAAGGAATGTTATAGGCTATCTAACATCGCGCTACTTCTTAAACACGCCTTTATTTTCAATGTAAATTGTTATTTCGTATTTTTTTTATAACTTGTTATCACTTGGACGCAGGCCTTTTCTGGATGAAAAGTAAAATAAGTTCTCTGTACCCCTGACAACGTGTAAATTACATTTCATGATGATCGGTCGAGTAGTTAAGGCGTGAAATGTGACCAGAAATGTTTAATCATTTTATGGGATTTTCCCTTTGACTTCGAACAATTTAAAACATCTCTGCCTAAAGCTTCACCAAAATACAGCTGTGACGATATACATAATTCTTTACCAAGCCCAGTAGTGAGAGTTTACACTACAATCTTATCTGATACAGTTCAAGTATGACCGAAACAGCAGATAGGGGATAAGCAGATATCGTCAATTTGAGAGCTCGTATGTCTAGTGTAGCACACGTGACACTCTTACACACTCGCGATATGATAAAGGAGGTTTGTATCTCGATTAGGGGTAGGCAGAGATGTAGCACGTCATGTAAATAATCTATACTAATATTATAAAGAGGAAATATTTGATATGTTGTTTATTTGTATGGATTTTAAAAAACTACTCAACCGATTTAAACATTCTTTCACCATTCAAAAGACGTATTAACACTATTACATAGGCTATATATTATTTAAAGAAAAACGACTGTTACTAACATAACCTAACCTTATCTACTTTTACGCAAGCGAATCCGCGAGCAAAAGCTATTGTAGAATAAATGCATAGGAAATGAGACTACTGAGAATACAAAATGCATTGGAAGTATGTGTGTACTTGACAGTGAATTGTGACCAACGGCATTTTTTTAAATAAAATGGCGATAATACTGTTATTTTCTTATATACAGTGTGTCCCTGGATAAAGTGCAATCCCGAAAGGGGATGAAACTAGACCATGAATAATCCACGAAAAACAGAAAAAAAATTAAAGAATTACATTGTAGGTTTTTTACGTGTTTTAAGATTTTAATTTTTTATTAAGATCTCTATACATATAAACTGATATCCAGTAAATCCGGTTAGACCAGAAAAGCCGACCCTAAGTGACATGGGAATAATAAAGGCTAAGAGAGAAGATTAAGGTCTCTATGTACAAAAATATAGATTTCTTCCGAAATAGGGGGTCTATTTACATGAAATAAAAAAAAATACTATTACCTGGTAAATACTATAAAGCAGGTAGCAACTTTTTGGCGTGCTATTTGTTATTCCATAGTATTTACCATGTACTCATAATTATTTCTTTTATTTCAAGTAAATAGACCCCTTACTATGAAAGAAACAGGGTCCTTAATAAAAAATTAAAATCTCAAACCACGTAAAAAATCTACAACATACTTTTTAATATTTTCTGTCGATTATTCATAGTCTAGTTTCGTCTCCATTCGGGATTGCACTTTATCCAGGGACACACTGTATAAAACAACTCCGGCACTAAGAATCATTTCTGTTTCGCGGGAATTCAAATACCCGGCACAAGGAACATCCAAATTCAGAGCAACTACTTGTAGATTAGACAATGTTTTGCATAAACTGCCCCACTGCTGGGCACGGGCTTCTCAGTATGAGAAAGTTAAGACCTTAGTTCACCACGCTGGCCCAGTGCGGGTTGACAGACTTCACATACTTTCGAGAACATTGTGGAGAACTCTCAAAAATTCAGGTTGCCTCACAATGTTTTTCTTCGTCCTTAACCTATTCAGTCGGCACACCGGCGGCTAGACACAATAGGTTTACAATTATGCCTGATATTCGAATAATTACGGAGTTAATGCGAGCGATAATAGGCTATTTAATACGCATATAACTTCGTAAAAGTCGATACCTCTGCGTGGCGGTCCAAAGACCTCTAGGCTATCCTTATTTCTTTGCCGTAGTCTAGGCTTATTAATATTTTAAAATAGGAGACATTGTGATCCGGCATCATGTATGGATGTAACGTTACATAGACGCCCCTGATAGTAGCAATTAGGAATAAATTCAGTGTAAAATTATGCGAAACGAAGTGATGCGCAGCGGAGGTTTTATCAATAATCTAATGCTTCCTGGGACGTTTCATTTATGCTAAAGTTAATAAAGTTCTAAATATTGATCAGAAAACCAGATATGAGTGTAAAAATATGGTAACAGAATGGCTTTTAAAAATATCCTATGAGGACACGGAAAAACTTCTTCATCCACTAGCATAAATAGGAATGATAATAAAAAACAACAGAAAAATTACATAAATTATCACCCACATTCACACTAACGAACATACACACCACATACATATACACACTTTTACACTTTTCAACTGCATACACAAACACGTAACACATACATTCTTACAAGCATGGTTTACTATATTAACAATATTATTTTACCTTCATTTTATATTAAATTTAATTTTCTTTTATATTTTTCTTACCCGTTATTGCCATTACAGTATTAATTTTAGGTTACGCAAAATTTTATTATAAGTACATGTTTGTATCTGTGACATTGGAAGGTTGCTGGCACTTATAGCACAGGATATCCTATTTTAAGTACCAGCAAAACATTATAATGATGTTCTTTTCTATACAATAACCTGTATTAGTATTTACTATGGAACTTGTAATAAGTGTGGCAATAAAGATTTTATTTATTTATTTATTTATTAATAATCGATAATACTCTCCGCTGTGCATCACTTCGTTAACGTTTTCGGAGCGTTGCACATGTGTGTAATCCTAACTGATATTATAAATGCGAATGTGAGTTTGTTTGTTTGTTACGATCATCTTGTAATTTCGCATAAACGTCAGGGGAACAGAAAAGGAAATAGAGTTACGATTCATCCAGAAATAAGTTCCGTTACCTAACCAAACATTACGTACATTTACGCGGGCGAAGTCGCGGACAAAATCTAGTAAGTTAAAAAATTGTATTAAGATAGATTAGTATTGTACTTGTTTGGTTACCGGTGATAAGATATGCCACTTGTCATAAGCCTCGTTGTCACACATGTCCCGGTTTATAATAATAATAATAATATTCTATCACATACACACAACGCCATCTAGCCCAAACTAAGCAGAGCCCGTATTAAGGGTACTAGACAATGGATAAATATGCATATGTATATACTTTTTTTTTTGTGAATACGTACCTACATAATATACATAGAAACACCCAGACCAAGACAAACATCCATATTCATGCACACAAATGTTTGACTTGTGCGGGAATCGCACCTGCGACCTCAGACGTGGCAGTCGGTTACACTAACCACTACGCCATCGAGGCCGATAAATATTTCACACACAACGATAGCTTAGTGGAAAAACGTTAGACTGTCATGCAAAGGTATAAGTACGGTTCCAAGGCATGCATCTCTGCCTATTCGAAGTTATGAGCATACTAATTAGTTAACTATTGCTTGTTCTAACGGTGCAGTAAAGACATGGTGAGGCAACGTACATGTTTGAAAGTTCTCGAAGATATGAGAAGTTTGTCAATTCGCACTGGGCTAGCGTAATGGACTATGGCCTAACCCTTCTCATACTGAGAAGAGGCGAGCCCAGCCGTGGGAAAGTTTATATACAGTACTGAAATTATTACTTATATAACTATTACATGGAACACATCCGATAAACAAATGAGAAGAGGAAGCGGGCTAAGTTACAACCAATATAATTGCCTTTTTAGTATATATAAATAGTATATCTACATTTATGCGTAGGTTATTTATTTATATTAATATTATACCTATCATAGTCCTGTATGTATTATTGTCCGGCGGCCCATCTTAACGGAGACTGGCCATCTGCGCAGGAGATATTATAGTGCACAAGCGTATACACAAACACAAGTGTACTCTCGGTTCCCTAACTCTCATGATCCGAAGGGACGGTAATCCGACACGACCGGAGATAGATCAGGCGCAGGACCAACGGCTTCACGTGCTTTCCGAGGCACGGGGGTGTCTAACACCGCCAACTTCCTAACTCCGGGCTGCTATTGAGATTTCTTAACAGAAAAAACCTATAACGTTTTGTTAGCCCGACCCGGGATTCGAACCCGAGACCTCATGCACAGCAGTCACATTCATTACCGCTGCACCATGGAGGCAGATGGCCTCTAATATCCATTGAAAACCCAATAACTTTGCTCTACCCAGGCATCGAATTTAGAATGATTGAATAAGCTTAGTTAAGAGTGTACTTTGCGTCCTACAAGCAACCTTACGTATCTCCTTGGGTATGAGCACAACTATTTAGGCAACACTGATTTAAATTAATTGATTGTAAATATTTAATGTTATCATATCATTTTATCTAAAAGATAATTAAAAACTAAGCCTTTTTATCTTGTTAGTAGAATTATTTCGGAATACCATGATATAGTGGCATAATAGTTATAATGTTTGAAAATGGACGAAATGAAGGTACATGCAAATAAAAACACTACCCGATAAAATCCGCACGAAGTAGTCTAATTTTAAAAATATAAGTAAAATGCTATGTGTCTTCGCTTGACACAATGGAGCCAAATAAAACTCGTAGACTCTTTAAACTGACTATAATAAACGTATTTAAAATGCAACAATTTCATGTACGTGTCGCGGCGGTAGCAGAATTGGAATGACAAACAAGTTTTAAGTAGTAGTTATTAAGTTAGAACGCCTGATCATTTTAAAAGGCAATCGGACGCACATTGGTATACGTCGTAGTAAATAATCAGGCCTTGAGCCTGAACATCTTCCCCCCTTGAAAGATCTTCTGTCGGTAGCGGACAAAGACGAACCAACGGTCTCCTTACGGTGCCCCTCGTCGTGTTCACATCAGCAACCCTTGAGATGCCATCTGGTCCAGGAAACAAACGGATGACTCTGCCAAGCCGCCAATTCAAGGGCGGTACGTGATCTTCTTGAATCAGCACCATATCGCCGACCCTGAGTTTGGAAGTGTCCGTTTTCCATTTTGTTCTCTGTTGTAGCTCGGCGATGTACTCCCTCTGCCATCTGTCCCAAAAGTGCTGGCGAAGCCTTTCCAGGCGAGCGTATCGTCGCAAATTGTTTTCGTTGGAGTCAAGCAGATTAGGTGACGGCAGTGCAGTCAACGGCTGTCCAATGAGGAAGTGCCCTGGGGATAGAGGGAGGAGGTCGTTAGGAGAGGACGACAATGGACACAAGGGACGGCTATTCAGTATGGCCTCCACTTGTGCAAACAATGTTAAAATTTCTTCGAATTTTAAATGACTATTTGCGACTACTCGCTTAAGGTGAAATTTTGCGGATTTTACACCTGCTTCCCAAATACCTCCGAAGTGAGGAGCGTAGGTCGGAGTGAAAATAAACCTCATACCTTCTTGAGTCGCAAAGTCAGAGAGGTCTTTAGTGTTGTCCTTGAGAAAGCTACAAATTTCCTTGGCAGCGGCAACAAAATTTCGGCCATTGTCGGAATATATCTCCGCTGGCTTACCTCTGCGAGCTATAAACCTACGAAGGGTCATCAGAAAAGCGTCTTTGGTCAGATCACTCACTACTTCTAAATGCACACATTTATAACGTAAACAAATAAACAAGCATAAGTAGCATTTAAGCAGTCTACTACCACGACCTCTGCGATTTAGTATATAGAAAGGCCCAGCGTAATCCAGGCCGACGGATTTAAATGGATAATCAGGTGTTATTCTCTGAGCTGGAAGATTGCCCATTTTTGGACATAAAGTTTTACCTGACAAACGTCTACAACGCACATAGTTGTTAACAACACGCCTCGCGAGACGCCTGCCATTTATTGGCCACACAGTTTCTCTAATTATTGCCAAAAGTAGCTGAGGACCAGCGTGCATACTGCGTAGGTGCTCCCGCTCAAACAATAACCTGGTAAGTCGATGAGAAGAATTAAGCAAGACCGGATGCTTCTTTTCATAATCATAGCAGGATGCATCTATTCTTCCACCGACTCGTATTATGATGTTATCTTTATCAAAAAATGGTGATAGTGATAAAAGTTTCGAACTGGTACGAAGAGGTCTATTATTAATTAAACAATCATACTCGATAGTAAATGATTGACGTTGGGCGATAGCGCATAATGTAAAAAATGAACAATTTAACTCATGCAATTTTAGGCTACCTGTATATTTATTTGAATCCTTAATGTTATGAATAAATCTTAAAACATAAGCAAATGACCTTTGTAATTTATTGAAGTTGGAAAACAATTCAAAATTAATTATTGATTCAGATATTGTAATTATATTGGATTTAATCGTTCTCGAATAAAAATTACTATTTCATAAGTCCCGAGGTATATATACATAGCTTAACACTTTTGTTTGTAGATGATCATAAAATCCGAGTTTGATACCCAGGTCTCTTAGTTACTAAATTCCAAGTAAAATCATCTTGTCTAGAATTTAAAAATAGAAGAAAGAAAAATCATTTATTGCACTTGATAGACGACAATAGACTTGTATAAATTAATCAAAGTGTAAAACTTGTAAATATTAATTTGTATAGCGAGCAGTATTCGGAATATGAACCCGGGATCTGTCAAATGCAAGTCCAGTGCCCTATCCTTATCCCCACACACAGAAGTACAGAAGAATTAGTACGCTAAATGGCATGCCTCATTTCGCCATGCCTTCGGGCAGTTATGTGATAGCGGCTATCAATATGCTGTTATCATACAATGCACTGTATAAAACATTAAGGCGATGTATACTGCCAATGACCTGTAATATAAAGCTCTCTTTCACCTTTCATAAGTGTGAAAGAGATGTAGTAGTTCTCATTAGCTATTTTCGAATAAAAATCAATATTATGATTGATTTCTCAAACATACTATTAAAGCTGACTTATCAAACATGATTGCATACATTCATAAATATTTTCTGGAACAAAATGAACTACATTTGTCAGCAATAAATAAAATAGTTAATTATAATTTTTCTTACACGCTATTTTATATCAGTAGCTGAGGTACTCTTTTTAAGTAAAATTTACCTGTGTTAGGCGATATGGTTTTCCGGCGGAATCGCGATTGCATGTGAAAATAATTCGATTGGCCTCGCCGACTCTGGTTATGTTGAGGTACACCGTCGTAGGTTTAGTCTGTATGACCGGGATGTCGCTATCTTTGCCCAGGTGAGTCCGACATAACCCCTGCGCCTGCCCCCGCCGAGGGGTAAGCAATGCATACTCCAAATAAAAAAAAGTAGAAAAGGGAGATATGGTTATGGGCCCTTTCTGAATACGGGACGAATCTATTACCGGCTACCGAGCACAGATCCAGAGTCCAATAAAGCTTTGCCCGCCCTCTGAATCGATCCTAAAACCTGAAGCACAACAGTCATATTCACTACCAATGTCTACAGATGATTTTTTAATTAAGTAATACATTAAATAAAAATAATGTTCATAATCCATTTAATAGTTTTAGAGAAATGGTTGGACATACTTAGCTACATACATGAAAACAAACGACTTATAAAATTTTGAATATTTGTTTGGACGCTCTTAAAGATTTTTATATGTCACTTAAGTACATATAATAATCTATTGATTGCAGTTTCAATCATATTACATAGGTATGTATAATAATAATAATAATAATAATATTCTACCACATACACACAACACCATCTAGCCCAAACTAAGCAGAGCTTGTACTATGGGTACTAGACAATGGATAAACATACATATATACTTTTTTTTTGTAAATACATACATATTATACATAGAAACACCCAGACCAAGACAAACATCCATGTTCATGCACACAAATGTTTGACTTGTGCGGGATCGAACCCGCGACCTCAGGCGTGGCAGTCAGTTACACTAACCACTACGCCATCGAGGCCGACATGTATGTATGTATGTGTCTAATTGATAATCCTTTTATTGAAGTCGGTTATAATTTAAACATCAGTGGCGCGTAGGTAGTGAAGGTATAAGTACGTTACGTTGCATTTCTATCAAAAATAGTAAATAACAATTTCAATCTGTTTGTAATCGAAATTGACCTTTTAAGTATGATGCAATTTATTATAATTATATGAGTCTCATTTTTTTTTATATAATATAAATTTTGTCTAAAATTAGTTTCATTTATCAGTGCCTTATACACAATACCAAATATAGATTACCTAAGTTTAATATCCTTATCGATGGACCGAATGTTTAAAATTATATCTTGTAATCGGATTTTATATTCATTTTGTAAATACTATTAATATACTGAGTGAGGTCTCAAAGCTATGTGATTTTGTATTTTACTGTATACGTGGGTAGACAACGGTTGCATACTTGCTAGTTGGAAAATAGTTTCTTTCCGAAGTAGATAGATTCTTTCGATGGCTTCTTATCTTAGAAAATAAAATACCGTTGTGTATTTAATAATAGGTACTTGTAGAAGAAGAAGTAAAATCCTTGCAAGAGAGCAAGAAAGAGAGAGAAAGCTGATAGACCAAATAGGTCACATGGTCTATCAGCTCAGCACAGCATGCTTTAAGGAGCACAGGGAAATCTAATAAGCATTATAAATTCACTGTCAATATAGCCTTGCTTCTTGGTTATAGCAAATTTTCACAAGCGGTGACAGAAAACCAGCTTTGATAAAATTCTGCCGTCATACGATAAAGCATCGCCATGATTTTTGTTAACCTGTTAATTGTTGGAATGCCAGATATAATTGAAAACCTTTGGTCTGGCCGCCGGTGTGCCGGCGCCACGCAATAGGTTAATATAATAGATTTTTAATTATGTCTAGTATTCTAAGACAGGTTAGGTTAACAAAGCTTACTTTAGTAAAATTGTCATTTTTACGTAATCAGTCGTATTTCATGTTGAAAGAATCGATTGATGTGGCAGACCAACGTCGTGGGACAATTCATTCCAGTTGTGGGCTCTATTACATATGACATAGCAAAAACTGGTGACGGTAACTATATATATATGTATATATATGTAGCTCATAGAAGTTCCTTTTTGTTGACAGAGGGGGCAGAATGAGCGAAGCACCTGTAGTGACAGTGGAACACGGCCAGCTGCAGGGCCGCATCGCCAGCAGTGCCACCGGGAAGTCCTTCTACAGCTTCCAGGGCATACCTTACGCCAAGCCGCCGCTTGGATCCTTGAGGTTCAAGGTAGGAATCCTACATACATACATACATAGATTCACGCCTGTTTCCCAGAGGGGTAGGCAGAGACTACGGATTTCCATTTGCTACGATCCTGACACACTTCTCTGGCTTCATTCACTTTCATCACATTCCTCATACACGCCCGTCGGTTCAAGGTGCTCTTTATCTGGCCTTTGTCCAGAACGCTTCCGATCTGATCAAGAAACGTTCGCTTTGGTCTTCCTCTTGCGACTGTTCTATTCACACTAGCCTTATAAACTTTCTTAGTCAGTCTTTCCTCGACCATTCTTTCTACATGCCCAAACCAGCTTAACATACCCTTTTCTATTCTAGTCACTACATTTATTTATTTAAACATAACATTTATTCACGGTAGTTTATCTCTGAAGGGTAATAAACGTTATGTTTATATAAAAAACATGTAAGATATACTCCTAGTGATAAATCTATAGGCTACCGTAGCCTATCAATCAGGTAATAACCTAGAAATATTATAAAAGTAAAGCTTTAGGAGATGTTTTACTATCTGTTACTCAATCACGCTTAAACCAACTAAAAGTAATTAAGTCGTTCTATAAACCTTAAAAGATATGCACTTGCTTCAAAACCATACTCGTGATCACACAAATGCCAACATAGTCACGCAAGGAAGTTATAAATACGCCATCATTAAAATATTTTTTGGTATCATAATTGCAATTCGTCGCTCAATAAAGCAGTTAAATATATAACACATTGCAAGTAAGCAAATATCGCAGCGCTAGCTTTGGTAGATACCCAGTAATCTTATTATCTAAGTATCTGTAACAAACATGATAAGATGCACAGCATCTTGAACACGTCATGATTATGTAAGTGCCGAATGAAAAGGAAAACTGTTATTCGGAGAAAATATTTGTGATAGATTTTGTAGATGAGATGCCAGAAAACTATTTTATATATATATATAATATAATAATAAATATATATATATATAATATAATAATAAATATATATATATATATAATATAATAATAAATATATAATATGTCTTTAAAGTCTCGTTATATTCCATTGTGCTCGCTTAGCAAACCATAGGTTACCATATATGTTTGATAGTAAATTGCAGTAGGTTGATGGTATGATATCTAAAGAAAGCACGTTAAATCAATCTAATAAAAAAAATATTTTATAACTTTCCTTGTATGATTTCCAGAGAACGTGAAGTCCTGGAATTAGTTTTAGTTTTGTGGACAAGTAATATATTTCGTATTATAAGATACCTAAAATTTAGTTTTGCTTTAGTTAGACCCTAATTAATGAAGATAGTATTTCAGTCTGGTTGTTGCATGGCACACTGCACAGCTGACGTAGTGGTTTAACTGCTCACCTGGCCACTGCCACTTCTGTAACGCTCTTTTATTTGTTGTTACAGGCACCTCAACCCCCAGAACCTTGGGAAGGCATCCGCGATGCCACCTCCGAAGGTAACATCAGCGCACAGATCGACAACTTCAGCGGGAAACAGTACGTAGGTGACGAGAACTGCCTCTTCCTCAACGTATACACTCCCAACCTCGATGGAGCTTTCCTGCCAGTCATGGTATACATCCACGGAGGTGGCTTCAAATTCGGTTCAGGCAACAGCAACTTATACGGAGCCGATTACTTGGTAGAAAAAGATGTTGTAGTAGTCACTCTGAACTATAGGTGCGGAGCTCTTGGATTCCTCAGTTTAAACACCCCTGAAGTCCCAGGTAATGCTGGTATAAAGGATATTGTTGAAGCCATTAGGTGGGTGAAGGCTAATATCCAGAACTTTGGTGGTAATCCCGGCAACGTGACCATTTTTGGCGAAAGCGCTGGCGGCGCTGCAGTCTCTTTGTTGACAGCCAGCCCCCTGACTAAGAATTTGATTTCTAAGGCCATCATTCAGTCTGGCACAGCCCTAAACAGCTGGGCTTTACAGAAAAATCCATTGGAAAGCGCCAAGTCCCTCGCGAAGTCGTTAGGTTGTGAGTCCGGTGACCCAGAAGAAATTTTGGAGTTCCTAAATGCCTGTTCCGCAAAGGAAATTGTCGAGGCTCACGACAAATTGTTCCCTGTGGAATCGTTCCCCGAGAAATGCAATCCGTTTGGTGTCGTCATTGAGAAGGAGTTCCCAGGAGTTGAAGCTGTGATCACTGAAGCTTTTATCGACTTGTTGACATCAGGGAGGGTATCAGAAACACCAATAATGATTGGATCAACAACTTTAGAATTCGCATTTGAGAGAAAGACTGACGATTTGCAAGTGTTCATCCCTGAAGCTCTGAACATTGAGAGGAACTCCCCTGAATCTTTGGCCATAGTGGAAAAGATGAAGAAGTTGTACTTCAAAGGCAGTCACACGGGTGTTGAAAGCTTGCACGAATATTTCCAATTGGTTTCTGACAGTGTTATCAATATCGACACTCACAGATACGTCCAATATTTGGTCCAAGCTACCAACAAGCCAATATATTTCTACAACTTCGATTATGTTGGCGAACTGAACATTGCCAACAAGTTGGTGAACTCGCTAGGGTTGAAGCATGCGATGCACATGGACGAGATTGGGTATCTGTTCAGGAATGATTATCAGAAAGACATAGAGCCGACTCCTCAGGATATCAAAACGAGGGAAAGGATGGTGAGGCTGTGGACTAACTTCGCTAAGGGCGGGTAAGTGTGGCTCCTTACTTTGGTATAATCTCTCATGGCATTAATTTGGTCTTAGGTTTTCGGCTAATTGCGAAGATCTTGGTTCAATTACCAGATTGTGAAAAATGTTATTGGAAATCTGGAACGGAGTCTGGAAATATGGTCTTTCCAATACAATAACTTTCACTGCACGTATGGCGTAGTGGTTTAAGTGGATGCTGCGCCACTACGCGCGCGCCGAGTGTTATGGGATCGACTCCCACACGAGACAATAAATTGTGGGATCCGCAAATAGTTGTTCCGAGTCTGGGTGTTCTTTGTGTCCGTTGTCTGTATGTTTGTAGCGATGTCTTTTTTTAAAAGGGAAGAGGTAAGAGGTGCTTTTAGAAAACTTAGCGCTACGTAGTAAATATATACTCATACCAAGGGCTTTAAGAAGATATTACACACTTATACTATGTATGCAAAGTGAAAGAATAGTACACAATGCGATGTAAAAATTAACAATCGTGGGACCGTCTAGAAACTAATTTCACTTTCGCGCATTAAACGAAAGTGATTATTGCATTAAACAATGTTAAAAACAAACACATAGGTACTTTTCTATTGGTAATAGCAGTAAGGGACATTTCCGGACGGGGACATTCTGGGAAAGGGACATTTTACGTAAGAGACATTCTGAGAAAGGGACATTTTGCGACCTGTAGACATTTTGAGAAGTGGACATTCTGCGGATGAGCCAATTAAGAATCTTTTGGCGAGTGATATATTTTAAAACAACTTCCCATCTGCCTGAGACAGTCGATCCTATAGCACAATAGTTAATTGACTCAATACAACATACCAAAATGAATGCACGGACGCTTAAATGCGTTCATACAGGAGACTCAGATATTCTTATACGCATAACGCTTTGTTTATGCGTATCCGCTTGCGATTTATCGCACTGTCTATCTACTTGATATAAGCATTTAGTATCTTCCAAAGACGTAGATAAAATACTTACTGCTATTTCCCCCAGAAGTCTGCGAAATACTAAGTATTTTCCTAGGTTTCTGACATAACCCTCTTGCTTCTCTTGCTTCGTTTTCTTTCATTACATTATTTTAGGAAGATTTTTACCTGAATTTTCCAGAACTCTAAAACGTGGTCCAGTCACAGTACGAAACACAGTAAATTTCCTAGAAAAGACGAATGCTAAAAACGATTTGCTCCAAAAAGGAAATTAATTTTCCAGAACATCCTAATTCGACAATACTTCACTACAAAAGAAAAATACTATATGGATGTACATTAATAAAAGTATATATGTATGTTTATCCATTGTCTAGAACCCATAGAACAAGCTCTGCTTAGTTTGAGCTAGATGGTGTTGTGTGTATGTGGTAGAATATATTATTATTATTATTTTCTCTAATTCCAGTAATCCAACACCCGACGAGAACCACTTCCTGACCGTAACCTGGTTACCAGTAACCAAGGACAACCAGTATTACCTCAACATTGGCTCCGAACTGTCCCTAGGAACAAACCCAGACAAGGAAAAGATGGAGTTCTGGGATGAACTTTACAGCAAGCACTTCCGAATTTGGGAACACCCTAAAACTAACACCGAAGAAGTGCCCATCAAATACGACCCACCAGTCGTAGTTGATAGCGTCATGGATACCATCACTACATTCTCTTCATCACACGTGACTCACTCCAGCGAATTCATCACAGAAAGGACTGAAATCATCACAGAATCCAGCGAAGTGGTCGACTCCAGTGGAATGGTCACAGAAGTCAGCGAAACGACCACTGAAGTCAGCGAAACGACCACTGAAGCTAGCGAACCAATGGTGGATATAAGCGAAGAGAACAACGTTGTTGAGTCTCCCGTTGTTAAAGAGCCTAGGGAATCGCCTAAAATTCATGAAGTGGAACAACTAGCTAGTCTTGATTTTAACAACCACGTTAATGGAGATAGGAAGGCTAGGACGTCGAATGAAATCAAGATGGTTTCCAGCGCTAATGGGGCGCCTAAAGATGTAATCAGGGCCAACGACCCTCCAGAGGACGATTTGCCGAAGAACATTGGAGTTAACAAGTTCGTTAACTTCTTTGAGTCACTCGGAGGCAAGAAGTAAGTCATTTTCTAATGCACCAGATGCAAGCCGGGTAGTTTTTTGGTCTTGCGTTGCTTGTAGTGAGATCTTGCATCTAGCTTTGAATATACAGAGTAATCATATGTTTTAGAGAACAGTTTTGGAATTAAAATTACATTTCCGATAACTGTTCCACTCCTATGGGTCATAGCGTGATGGTATACATATGACTATAATTTCTTTAATAAACGTAAAATAAATTTTCATGTCAGTTTGGTTGTTTTTGAGATATGAGCGTTCAAACATAAAAAATCTTCGCCTCAGTAAGATTGAATGGTAATACACTGCGTTTCGCACAGTGATTAAATACTCGCCCGGCAAAACACAGTTAGTCACTTATTTAGTTTATTTCCGATATGTAAATTATCTTAAATTATGAATATCTGTTAAATATCTCAATGGTTTAATATAATAAATCCAGTGAGAATGTTGTTGTTTTCATTATATGATATATCGATCAAGAGGCGGTTCGATACCCGGATAAGGCCAACTGCTAGTAGACTTTCTAGTAAGGAGATTTTCAGTATTGTGGACTAGTTTGGGATGTCCTAAAGAAAGAATAGCTAGGTCAGGCTATCTTTGTCTACACATTCTTTGCGCGTAAGTTCTATGCTCTATGGTGCAAACCGTAGACACGAATTAACCCAAAATCTGGTGCGTTCAGAAATAGTGTATAAATATTAGTCAGTACTCTAGTTTCTAAATTTACAGTATTTATTTACATTCCATAATAATTGTAAGGTTAATAAATATACGAGAATACGTTCCAATGTGTACTTATCATGAAACAATAAAAAAAACTAATCCGTATATATTTTGTCTGTGTTAACTCCAGCATAAATTTCGCGGGATGTTTTTGAAAATAGAATCAATATGACATACAGTAACTTAACGAACAATGTTAACACAACATTATCTGGAAAGTTCCGTAGCGTCAACATAACTACGGACAGTGCAGTCTCGGATTTGATGACCGGATAAGGCAACATGGTTTTGTGTATTTATGCCCAAGAATGATTAATAGCTGGACGGAATCTGAAAGTCTAAATGACGGTATCAGACTACACTTAGCTATTAAAATACGCGTGTTGTACATCTCTGCTTATCACCTTGATGAACTGCAGACTTAAAGATACGGTAAACGTACCTATGTATTATTGTTTTTGTAAACAAATACTCCTGAGAAAATTATGTTAATATTCTATATACCAATTGAATATCAGAGTCTTCCTAACGGTTGTAAACAATCCTAAACTTATTTACAAAATAAATAATAAAAATAATAATTACATTTATTAAGTTGTCTGCTGTCTCGAAGACATGATTAGCAATAAATATTATATTTATTTATATTTCTTATTGTGCAAAAATTGTTTGAATATTTGACAGACATTTTATTATTAAGAGTCTGATATAAATCTAGCGGCTGGATCCGATACAGCTGTCAGAAGTTTACTTCTTGCGCTACTACTATAGCTGACTCTAGTGGGAAAATATCGTATTCTTCTTTTCCTATTAGTGGTTGAGTCTAATAATTCTGTCCGTGACATAAGTTGATGAACATTTGTCGAGATTCTAAGTTTTATTTAATGATTATTTTCAATAAAATACGTGCAGCATTACATTATTTAACTACAGAATAATAAACAATTTAGCCAAATGTGGACCTACTAGTTCTCTGCCTACACAATAGAGGTCATACAGGCATGAGTACGTGATGCATAAAGCTTTTTTTATGTTCATTTACTTATGTCGCCTGTACCTAAATTATTGGATTCAACAAAAGTCATTTAATATTCAGTTTACATGCTAGTAGCTTTCTAGCGGAATCAAACTTGCAGTGTAACATAATTATATAAAAAGGTTCAATAAAAAAATATCGTACTGCAATATAAAAGCCATCTTTGAAAATTGTTTTAATAATATAACTAGATAGACTTGGGAATTCACAGGCACCTACACGCATACACAGTCTGTACTGAGTACAAATCGGATGACTAGCCGTCAATACGCAATATGACATCGTACATATTTCAAATATTAATTAAGTAAAAAATAAAAGCTTTCTTATGTTTACCACACCAGTCAGTCATTGATTGTATTTATCACTAAAATATGTAATGTATAATTAATTAACTTTTGCCCGCGACTTCGCTCGCGTAAAAGTAGTTCAGGTTAGGTCAGCTTTTTTTAAATAAATTATAATATCATATGTTACTCATTGATAATAGACATTTCAAATGGTGAAAGAATTTTTTAAATCGGTTGTGCAGTTTTTGATTTAAATCCTTACAAACAAAAAATCTAATCTTTCCTCTTTATAATATTGGTATAGATATAAAACACATACTAAAGCGTCTGCCATATTGGTTTGTCAAAACTGTTAACAAAATGGCGTCCCTGAATTCCTACGTCAATGTATAATTACCTATTTTATTTTATGATATTATGAGGCCTCTAGCCATACTTGAGATAATGGCCTCGTATATATATTTATTATTTTCGTTCCAATTTGTATATCTATAGTGTAGATATTATGTGCCAATATAATGTTAGTACGTATCATTTTCATTTTAATTATAATGAATAGATGTTAGAATTATATTTTTGTATAATTATTATGCGTAAATAAAATATGTTATGTAATTATTTTTGTTTTATTATCTTGTTAATGTCTCTGCCTATGTCTCTAGCACGGTAATGTTATGTAACGGTGCAGCGGTATGGTCACGACTTCGGTCTTAGCGGCGAGCGGGGCGGCCGAGGTGAGCGGAGCGTTGTGCACGCCGCGTACCCGCAGTAGCGGTCAGTGGCAGGGGTCGAGGTGGACGTATTTTGATTGTTGGAATATTCCCAAAATTATAGCGTTATCTAAATTATCCATTCTTTGTTTTGAAAGCAGTATATTCTTAATATGAGGTAAGGAGTGCACGAACTGAGTAAAAAATAAAGCGTAATTTCTTCCCACAACCTTTTAATCACGTTTTTATATTTATGTTGAGGATGTTTTGACATCCCTTTAAGCGATCGATTTAAAATGTCAGTATAAACGCCTCGGTATTCATTACCGCCACAAAATCGTCTAATATATTTTGTTATTTACTTCGCCGCTGAGTTCGTCCCTTTTACACTACTGGCCGTGCCGCTCTGTGTCGTGGCGTCGCACTCATTCACTTATACTTTTGTTTCGGCCCCTCCCGGCACGGAGCACCGCGCGCCGCTGTAGCGATTCGCTCGGAGAAAACCGCGCGCGTTTTCGCTATGAGCGGCGCAGTATGGACTGAAAATCGAGTTTCATAGGTATTTAATTCTTTTTCTTTAATTTTTTTTTGCTTGTGATAAGATTTTCATGCCTTCAGCAGTCATGGATATATATAAGAAATATCATTTCATTGGTAAAACCAGATATCTTCAAAAACGCTGTCTTAACCGTTATATCCTTACACGTGGCTGTTGTACAAATTATTTGTAATATTTTGGTATATTTTATATAAAAACAACTGCGGTTTTTTTCTAAAATATTTATTTATTTATTTATTTATTCTCTCAAACTCTTACTACTAACATTACAGGACACTTATCCTAATGCGTTAGTGAGGCTTTTTAAATATAACATATTTACAAAACAAATAACTTAAACTCTATAGACACAACAAAAATTTAACATTAAGAAAAAACAATACAATAATATGGCACTTAACATTTTCACTTAACCTAAAACTACTCTATCCTATAACATAATATGTGTAAAATAGTCTTTGCGAGTTCACTAAACTGACACGCAAATATATCTATAATGTTCTGGATTTCGTTAATCGTACTAATTGCTCGCGTCAGAGGCGTTTTGGCCAGTAGGTTGGTCCTGCCAGCTGGCACGGCTAGCAGTGGCGGACGCCGGCGCCTCCATACGTAGTGGTCCGGAACACAAAAACTCAAGCGCTGCAGTACTTCAGGATTGTGTTCCTTGCCGTGGAGTAATTTAATTAGATAGACGACTAGTGTGAACTGTCGCCGTACCCTCAATTCATTGTACCCCACTATACTCAGTACAAATATATATATATATATATTATATAAAAATGGTTGAACTAAAATTTGTACTTACATTCAGACCCCAAATAAATTGGGACCAGGGCAAGAGGATGATGATGACATTCAGACCAATGGGTTTATAAACTTGAAATTTTGCAGAGAGGTGTCTGTATCTGTGGCAAGATTTCTGGATTTATTACTTTGGCTGCATACAAAATGTTCATTATTTTTGTTAATTTTGTTTACCAATGAAATGATATTTCTTACATATATCCATGACTGCTGAAGGCATGAGAAGTTTATCACAAGCAAAAAAAATGAAACAAATTAAATGCTTATGAAACTCGATTTTCAGTCCACAATGCGGCGTCTCGTGGCTTGCTTCAAACATTTTTGTACATTTGATGATCAAATGTATAAAAATGTTTGAAGCACGCCATTAGTATACTAATCTACGCATAAAATTTTGATCCATAGATTAGTATACTGTTATAGATAGATAACTAGAGCCTCGCTAGAGGTCTGCGTAAGTGCTGCCGTCAAGTAGCCGTATCATGAACTAAATTGAAGTCGTCAAAGCAAACTATACATACATACGTGTATACATATTATGTATATAGTGTCTTATCTCTGGTGTATATATGTATATGGACATCTGGATTATTGCTTTAGAATTTTATAATTTTATTGTAGTTTATATGCTGCCTATATTTATATGCATACAGCATATTAATTAAGTTACAAAATGGGATTATATGGATAAGGAACATGAAAAAAATAAATCAAATCTAAAATATTTATTTGTATAACATAGGTGTTACATGGTGTTAATATAATATTATAAGCTCAGTATGCTAAGCCTTTTGGGCATACAAATCAGGAGAAAATTACTATTGTATTTAATCGTTACAATACGGTGTAAGGTATTTTCCATTTGACAAATTAATGAACATCCTCAGAAGTCAGAGTACAGTGTACATCATAAATTACAAAAACTAAAATAAATAAAGTACATAAAATTAAAATTGTGATTCAGTAAAATCATCATTTAAATAGTTACTGATACTTTAATAGGTCTTCTTTATTAGGAAATCAGTAAGGACACTTTCAAATTTAATAATAATAAAAGAAACTTCTCTGCCATATCCATTTGCACCGACAGCTTCCGTCTCATGTTCTGATATTTGCATAATTTAAATTTAGTTTCACAAATTACACTTTTGAGGTGTTTTTTGACAGCAATTAGTGGCTTGGAAACTTTTCTGGGACCTGAGTAACAAAGAAAATCTAAATTAATACAATAAAAATAGCAAGTCATTAAATAAAGTTGTGTCGTGATGCGATAGAAGCGTGAACAGTTTCGGAATTACGTTTTCTTTTTCAAAGTTCCCTCCCCCCCAGAAATAAATCCTGTATTGCGTGGCACTTTACAATTATTCATACAATAAATATCTAATGAACCAATCAATGATTTGCACATCATAAGTGTAGTTCCATGTGGGCATCGAATGCACAACATCTCGGCGCAGTACTAAGTCAAGGGGGCAGCTTAAGCCACTTCACTACTTATTAGTATGGTTTATCTGTGATTATGTATTTTTATTTACCTTACTTTAAGGGAATGCTTTGTAGAGCACTTGTTGAAGGACACTCAGCGACAGATACTTCAGCAGTCTGTCTCAAGATGCTTGATGCCACATCTCTGCTCATCTGAAATGTATAGAAAAGTTATTTTAATTTGTGCTTAGACATAGTTTTAATATCTTTTTGATATCAGTAATACTGATATCAAAAAGCCACAGAAAATCTTTTTTTATAATTGAACTGACCATATCTTAAATAAGTTAGCCCAGGTGTTGGTAATATACTAAGCAACAGATCAGTATGTCCTATCTGTCTCCTTAAATGAGCAAAATAATGTCTGTTAATAATGTAATAAATAATAATACATAGGCACATATCATGAAATATATACAGGATTTTACATCATTTGATATGCTTCTATTTCAAAGTACACTGTACATTGTACTACCACCATACCCATATTAATTGTTAAAAATTATTTGTATTTGGCTGAAGAAGCTGTTTGTGTGCTTTAACCGTAAGTGGTTGATGGTTGGTATATTCATTAAAATTTATGCTTAAAAGACTTATATACTATTTAACTTACTGTCTCTACGCTTCACCAAACATCCTGGTACACAGCATGATCTTTGAGTCATGGTTACAAAATTTACCAAATTCACCACAAAATAGAAGTCTTCAGCATTTTTAGGTACTCTCGATGCCTGGCCGGAGGAACTAAATTCATCTCAATGTACTAGGTTGTAGAAAAACTAGAAAAAACAGAAAAAAAAAATTACAAAATTTGTGCAAAAGCATAAATCGAAAATTTTCTTGTTACAACGTCGATTAGTGATGTACGAGTCGAGTTATTTGATTCCAGTAACTCGAATCAAACCGTAAACGAGTCAACTCGGGTTCAGTTTTTAACAACTCGAGTCAACTCAGTTGATCGAACGCATACCGCATGGGCGGCGTGCGTGGGGCCTCACGAGTTGACGAGTAACATCGCGCGGCCCGCGCGCGCCGTTCAATGTTGCATCATGCACATGCATTACATCTCACTCAACTCGATGCGAATCGACTCCAGTAGCCATATCACATCAACAATTCAACATCATTATTATTTCTACCTATCAGTCTTGAGTCGAGCTGAGTCGAGCTCCCCGAATCCCCTCTCTTGCCTTACAGGAGACACCGATTCAAGTCAACTCGAGTTGCGACTAGAGTCAGTAGGCATATCTACGCGAGTAACACGAGCCAAAAAAAAATCCCATCTCTAAAGTCGATTCCTTTGAACATAGACGTAACGTACGTTTATGTCGTATAAGCGACTTAGACGATTATACGACATAAACGTATTTTTTGTCGTACAGCCTTATGCAATCATAAATTATAGATATATTTTCATCTGACAAATAACCTCACTAAGCTCTAAGCTTTTTCAAATCAAACAATTATTTATTAATCGAACGCCAATTGCTTTAAAACACACTAAGGTTTCATGTGAAAACGTTGAAAATATGGATAAATATGTTACTTATTCCATTTAGTAAGTAATTATGTGTTAAATTTAACAACTTTACGACAATTTGATTTGTATACATTTCCATCGTAATGGGTTAAAGTCGACTATACCTATTATTTATTTGATACTTCAATTCAATAGAAGTTAGAACGTGCGTAGGTAGGTACTGCATAATACAATAAAATCATGCTGCGAAATGCAAATTGCATTTTGCAGTACATAGGTACCTACCTTACCAGTTTCTTTCATACACATTCTCCAATCTCCAGTACCAGAATCTTTGGTGTAATTGATAGCTAACGTGAGAATAATCTTTGCATTAACACGTCCAATAAAGCTCAAAATTAAATGGGTATTATGTTTGCTGTTAATCACAAACACTATTATTAACTATAACAAGTAAATCAAGTAAAACACATCTAAGTAGTGTATGGTGTGGCAACGGTAACAAATTATAACACGAGACGTTTCTTGTACGTTTTCAAATTTCATCGTACATTGAATTCCTAGCACTCTGGGTCTATTTTGTACAAATAACATTCATGACTTCATAACATATGTTACGTACCTGACTGAATGTTACGTACATGACCATTATAAAGCTTAGTTCATAATATAAACTAGTTCCAGGCTTTGGTTTGTGGTGGTGACATTATATTTTTTATTAAGGCTAGGCTAAAGAACAAAAACAAAATGTAGCGAGGGATCAACTGTAATTAGATACGTAATCAGGCATCAAACACTTAAAAATAAATACAGCAAGCATTATAATTTTGCAAAACATACTCTTTTGAGTTAACTGGCGTAATTTCAATTTTTTTTCAATTCACGGTGCAGGTTCAAAATCGTATTCTACTTTTCTGGTAGCAATGAATTTTAGCATTAATAATAATAATAATAATAATAGTTTATTGTTTCTCTCTCACATAGATACATAATAAGAAATTACACAAAAGAAACTTAATAGAGACATATACACTGGTACACATATATATACACTGGCTGGTAATCTGTCATACACTGTATGACAGATTACCAGCCTCTCCAGGCACTGGACTCGTGCAGTACTGGCATGTCAGGTAAGTGTTCCGGTGGGCGTGTATACCTAAGCATTACTACCAATTGCAATTGGCAGTATGTATACTGTATAAGTTATGAAAGAGATATTGCATTGGCAATTGAGCATTGGTTTATTTATGGTTTTTAAAACCTTATATTATAAAATGTTTCATTTTCTTTATGATTAATTTCGACAATAAAACCAATGTAATATTTCCACTTATTTTTAACGTAATATCTTACAATTAAACAGTATTATGTTTAACATTAGCAATTAGTTTATATTTTAAGTTAAATAAATACTGAACATACTTACCAGATTTTGCAGTGTTAGAAAAGCTACAACCATCGTTTTTTATTATTTTTTCAGTCACAGTCTCATTGCTATTACAATGTTTATTCCCAAATTTAAATATTGTTCCTGTGAATAAAATAATTGATTTAAGTAACTTAAATATAACAACTTGCGTAAATAACTACCTACTACTACCTTCAACTACCTTCATGTGGAAAAATTACCTTCTGTAGAATTGTTTGCAGGACTAAATTGATGTTTTTTTTTGTTTTTACATTTACCTATAGTCTCATTTTCATAGTTATTTTTATTATAATCCAATATCCCTGTAAATAAAAATTACATTAATAATTATACATGAATCTACCAGTTATATTGTTTTTGTAGTATGTTGCATGAAATACAATTTATTTCAGACTTTCTTTTTACCTGTGGTAGAAGTATCAGTAAGGATATCATTAGCATATGATATATATCAATACCTCCCACGTAAGTTGTTGTATCTCCAAAACTGCTAATTTACAGTAGAGCGTTTCAAAGATTCAAAGTGAACCAAAATCTGCGTTTATTGTTGCATCTTTTTGAAATTTGGTATTTAAATGTAATATAATAGTCGTCTTAACTTCGTTAAAAGATATTTTAAGTAATATGTTTATTTTCGGAGATATTGTTCATACAACATTTTACTCCGGAGTACAAGCTATGCCAGTTGTTGCATCTGATACTAACAACATTATACCGCGGCGCCCAGATAACGCCAATTGTGGTATATGATAGTTACAACTGTATACGTTGAAAAACATAAGTCTCACTCTGTTGTATGTGGTAATAATATTTATATTAGTGACAAAATTCAATTGTACAATTTGAAAGTGATAATTTTTTTAGGTTAATATATAAAAAAGAAATGTTATTAAGGTTAAAATTATTTATTAGAAACAACATAAGTGATAAAAAATAATATGAAAATCTTTATCTTTAAAAATAAAATAATGATCTTTTAAAACATAATTAAATAACTTCTTCTATTGCTGAGTAATCAAAAACGTTTCAACATAAAACAATCAGTCAAAAGACTTTTTAAAAATTATACAATATTATAGAATCAAAGCATGACCTATGCTTATAATAATATTTTTGTAAGTAACGTTAGATACTCTTCTTAAGAACTAATCAAATAGAATTACAAAAATCAACATCATTATAAAAAAAAAAGTTATGAACTTACTTAATCATTTATATGAGATCAGCTTAAAATCAAAGTAGTAATTTGGTATCCATTCAAATTTTTGGCATTGTAGGGGAAGGTGGGGCAGCCTCATACAGTTTTTATATTTTGTCTTATAGAATTTTCTCTGGTATCAATATATATATCGATTCATCAAAAACTAATAGTCTTACTATCTGACTTTATATCAAAAATATGTGATTTGTGTAAATACACTTGTGCGGCTTTATGTAAAAGTTAAAAAAAGAAATTAAAAATGTATGAATGTATCCCACATGCGGGGCACTCTCATACAGGCTATGGGGCAGATTCAAACATGTGAAAAAATACACAAATTAAGCGTGAAATGTTTATTATTTATCAAAATCAAAATACAACGTTTTCAAAAACAAGCCATTAGTCTCTATGAGCACACAATACTAAGTAATAACCAAATAATACTAAGTAAAAAAGAGAATAACATAAATGTAGGTAGTTTTCTTTTTATGGCACTGAAGGAACTTAGTTAACCTAACAGTCTTTCTGATCAGTCATATCAGTATTTAAATATCTAAGTCTTATTGCTTAATTCTTATTTAGTAGTAGTATCATTAATCAACAATTTGAATAAAATATCACAATCAACATGAGAAATCTTAAATGTTTAACACAAATTAACTTGAAAAGTAAGTATCTTATCTTTACAATAATTATATTAATGGACGTTATAAAAAGAGAAATTTTTGTTAAAACTTAAAATACTAGCAGTCCTAGCTGTCTTAGCTGATTTAGGATCCGGTAATATCAAAACTATATCTGATAGATCTACTGATCCTTCATCTTTGACGTCTGGAAATACAAATTTCATACACGATCCTGGTTTCTTCCTCAAAAATGAAACCATTACTTCTGTCAAACTGTAGTGTTTGATGATTTGTCCGACATAGTAAATAACAGACTTCTTTTTTTCAAATTTTACAAGCACATAGGCACCGTCCTTGATATTTTCAGGGTCAACAGGCTCTTTATAATCATCTTCTTCGTTTTCTTCAAGCACGTCGAAAGGTGAAGCAGAACTTTCTCTTAGGCTGACATCTGTTTCACTGTCGCTACTAATTGTTTCAATCTCTTTGGTTTTATTTCTTTTTGGTTTACTTGGTTTATTACAATCTTCATTGAAATTAAACTGCTATATACGGATTTTATCGCGTTGTTTATTTGACACTTTATTACAAAATTTTGAAAATTGTTTCACTACTACTACTATTAAACTTTACTAATTTTTAAGCTAATTAAATTATTATTAAACTATTTAGATTTAATTTATTTTTACTTTTACACTTTCCCCGACGTTTCATCTTCATTTCACAACACAATCACACAATCTTCATTTAATAAACTCAACGCTCTCTTTATTTCTCTTGCTTTACTTTTCCGTTCTTTTTCTAATCTCTTCATCTCTTTAATTTTTTCCAATTCTTCAATTCTAGTCTTCTCAGGCGTGTCCGTATAAATTCTTGATTTTCCAAGTGATCGACCTTTTTTTGTTTGTGTGCGTCTTTGAACTTTCGGGAAAGGCCTTATCATTTCTGGCGTCTTCAATACTTTGGAAGTAGATGGTGCAGGGTTATCAAAATCTATCACTGTTGATGCAAGATATTGTGAAAGCAGTGAAGGCGAGACATCTCTGGACAAAGTCGGTGGTGTTCGGGCAGGAACATCACCAAGTTCAGCACTAACTGTAGCAAGCTCATCACCAGCTATTCCAAGCTCCTCGCCACCAGTGCTTTCATTGCGATTTGTTACAGGATTTGAATAATACACCTGAACTGGCGCAAAGTCATCATCATTGAAAATCAACTTATTAAAAGGCCATATTCCGGTTTTTTCATAAGCACTGGTGATATTCCTACCATTGAACGACTCCAAATAAGGTATCTTTGTGAGTTTAGGGATATTATAAATATTAAGTGTCTTTCCTGGGTTGGAAACATGCCAGTCATTGAATGCTGTTTTTAATTTTGACTTAAATGGTCCAAATACTCCAATATCTAATGGTTGAAGGCGATGAGTGGTGTGAGGTGGAAAGGAAAGGCACACAATCCCATTGTCACGGCAGTAGTTGATTGCGTCTATAGAAATGTGACTTTCATGATTGTCACATAAAAGCAATATTGGATTTTCTTTCGAACATATGGTGTGTTTCTGGATGTGCTTTAGAACATCAACAAAAATGCTCGAGTTTATCCAACCACTTCTCGTGGCTACACCTAAAGAGCCTTCTGGAGCACCTTCTAAGAAGTGGTTCTTATAATGTACTCGAGGGAAGATGAATAAGGGCGGTATGGTGTTTCCACTTGCTGAAATAACACCACCAAATGTGATCAGTTCTCCTCTTTCGGCAGACACTATTTGACCAACTTGTTTTTGACCCTTGTCAGCTAAAATTTTTGGTGTACTCAAAACAGTAGAAATACCAGATTCGTCGTAGTTTAAAATCCGATCGGCAGTAAAATTATGTTTGCGGTATATATTCTCCAGATTCTGGAAGAAATCATTCACTGCTGTTTTGTTGAAACCGAATGATCTGGCAGCGCTAGTATTTTCAGGTTTACGCAAACTTAAATTTTTATGGCGTTTTCGGAAACTTGCTAACCAGTCTGCGCCCGCACTCTTATTATTATTCCAACTTGCAGGATATTTGATATCATTGGCCTTAGCAAATTCATACGCAAGTTTTTTAACTTGGATACATGTCAGTCCATAGTGCATTTTAGAACATGCTAAGATATATTTATTTAAAAGATCCTCTTCTGTTTTTGTAAAAACTTGCTGTGATGCAAATTTGGATTCGAATACACGATTTTCGCTACCAAGATCTTGTGTTTTGCGTAATTTTTTGATACGGCTTTGTAGTGTTTGTGCATTAACTCCATATTTGGCTGCTGATTTCCGTAAAGAGAGTTTGTTTTCCAAAACTTCATCGATAGCTTTCAACATTGCCTGTTCATCGACCTCTCCACTCCTAGTTCCCTTTTTCTTGTAATTTCTGACCATATTTTTTCTGTAACACAAACTTATGATATCACTTCAATTCTAAAAACTAAAAAAAAAGTGGGGCACATTCATACAGTATGAATGTACCCCGCTTACTGCTGTATGAACCTACCCCATCGCAAGAAAATTAATTAAAAATATTCCTAAAAAAAAACCAACCATATATATCATCATTTACGTTTCAATTCATAAACTAGACCCTATTATCTTTTAAATAAAATAGTACCGAATAATCTAGAAAACAGCTTTTATCTATAAAAAGATGTTCAAAGTGAGGTTATAAAATTTCTTACGCGTGGCCGAATCACTTACCGCGTCACCTCGTCGCGCGTTTCACACTGACTGCTGTCAAACTCCGTGAGCTTACACACACATAAATAAGCTAGGCATACACGCATAAGTCGTTCAATTGATGTGCGCCTAACAACAGATATCTCTAGTGTATGAAGGTGCCCCTTGTATGAATCTGCCCCACTTCCCCCTACTTATTGGTTTAATACGATAACATCGTTAATGTATGTATAATATTGATAAATAAATTTAAAAATAAAAACAATTGTGTTATTGTCAACCTTACAAACCTATAATTATGGGAGCCTTAAAACAATATAAATCAAATAAATATTATTTTTATGAGATAAATATTAAAACCTGAGATGCTTAATCAAAAGTAAAAAAAAAAAGAAAAATTATACAGTATATTTGGTGTACGAGTTACAACTAGTGATGCGCCGTTCCCGGGATCGTTTCCTACGTTCCCTAATTCCCAGGAACGCTCCCGGGCACGTTGGGAACGACTGGGAACATTGACTTAAATAGTTGTAAGGTCACCCGGGGCGAAAGCAACTAAAAAAATATTTTTTGTGGCTTTGCCTCCCGCCACCACGTGCTACTTATGTAATAGGGTTATTTAAATTAACGTACTTCATTGTATAGCTTTCGATGAACAGTTTCGACGTAAATTAATATAAAAATAAGCTTTGGTTTTTCATTAATTTGCATTCTTGTTGCATAAGACCAGTAAAAGTTACATTCACCCCACTTTGAGGTAAATGCGACTTTTCGTTATAACCATGTTGTAATCTGTTTCTAAATGTTGAGGTTAAGAGTACATGTAGATGCACACAGAATGTTGAAGCGCCTAACAGAAAATTCATAGCAACAATATAAGGAGTCTAGTTGCTCACTTATTAGTTTAAGTGTCTATCGTTTTCGATATAAACTTTGTCATTCTTTCGTTCATTAAAAAGTTCACCACATCGACACATATCCAGTTGTTCATCCCATGACAACTTGTCTAACCACAATTGCTGCAACATCATTTTCATAATAATTACGTAGGGAGATAGAAGTCCTAATGGATCGAAGATCCGAGCTATTGCTGAGAGTAAATCTCGTTTAGTGCAAGCATCAGAAGTCATATTATTGGTTATTGAGAAACCAAGCTCATCGGAACTAGCATACCAATTGAGACCAAGCAGCTTGTCGGGCTCCCTAGATCCCATGTTCAAGTCAAGCGGTGAGTCCACAGACTCAGACACCAACTGAGGTTCGTTTGACTTCCACTTTCTCAAGGACATGCCAGCCGATGAGAGCGCCTTAGTGACTTCCGCGCGAATAAATTGTATCTCATCTAAATTCATACTCCCAGTACATAAGTCATCAACAAAAATATCATGCGTGATTACTTCAACAATTTTCTTATTGCTACATTCAATTCCTATTTGCTTGAGTCAACGCGTTGCAAGAAATGGCGCGCTCGCAGTACCATACGTGACGGTATTTAATTCATAGACCTTAATAGGTTCGTCAGTATTACTACGCCAAACTACTCTTTGCAGGTGTCTATCACATGGATGTACAACCACTTGTCTGTACATTTTTTCGACGTCAGCAGCCAAGACGTACTTATGTTGTCTAAACCTAAGAAGTATAGACAACAAATCGTCCTGAACTGTTGGGCCAACCATTTGCAAATCGTTTAAAGAAACGCCAGTCGAAGTGGGACAGCTCGCATTGAAAACAACACGGAGCTTGGTCGTGGTACTAGATTCGCGTAATACCCCGTGATGTGGTATATAATATCCATTTGAACCAAAATTAGTGTTTTTAATCTCAGTCATATGACCTAATTGTTCATACTCTGACATAAAATCATAGTACATTTTACTAAAATCAGGTTTAGCCTTTAACCTACGTTCTAAAGAGTAGAAACATTGTGTTGCCCTTTTAAAGGAATCTCCTAGAACAGAGGGATTTTGTTTGAGAGGTACACGCACGCAAAAACGGCCATCACTCAACCTCGTCGTATTTTTTATGAAATGATCCTCACACAACTTCTCCTCAGGTAAATAATGAGAAAGATTAACATTTGTCTCTTCTAATTGCCAAAACCGCGACAATTCGGACCTAGTTTTGCCCCAAATATCATCATTACTGGTGATATTTGCAAAATTACACCTTATATAATTTGATAGTAATGTAAAATAATTATGACTAATAGGACCGGCGACTATCCAGCCTAATTTGGTTTCACAAAGTAATGGCATTCCGGTACCTAATTTTATTCTTTTTGATCCTAACAAGTCCCAAAAAAGGTCAGCGCCAATCAATATATCTATATCACTGGGTTTGTAAAAATTAGGATCTGCTAAGCAAACGTTAGAAGGTATATTAAGCTCAGAAACGTTAATTTCACGACACGGCACAGTACTGGTAATAAATGGCAAAACGAAACAATGAAGTTTGCAACTAAAATTATCATTTAATGACGTCATGTTAACACGACATGTTTTGCCTACGTGCGAAGACACGTTATTTATGCCAAGAATCGACATGTCTACCTGATTTGTAGTTAATTTTAATAATCTACACAGCCTCTCCGTAATAAAACATGATGTGCTACCGCTATCGAGTACCGCTCGAACTATATGCGCATGATTATTGTGATCATATAATTTGAGCAAAGCGGTTGACAACAACACATCGCGCTGTTTACGTTCGCCACAGTAAAAGGCAACGCCTGCCGACAATGCTACATTACTTGTATCGGAGGTGGGGAAAGTTATTGGCGACGGAGACGACACGTTATTTATATTAGTATTTTGTGCGCTCTCATTATTGGTACTCGTAACACCTTTGGGTTCTGATAAGTGTATCAGTGTGTTATGCCTACGTTTGCACAATTTGCAACCTGGTTTCTTACAGTGGTTTGCAAAATGACCTGTCTTTAAGCAATTAAAACAAACCTTGTATGATGGCAACAACTTAAGACGTGCTTCATTACTTAATGCGAGGAACTGTGGACAATTAATTAAGTTATGGTCGCCGTTACACTTGGGACATAGTTTCTGTGTCAATACTTTATCGGAATTGTGAGGAGCTTGTGTTGTTACCATAGATTTAATTCTTGGACGCGAGCTAACGACAGACTGCATCTGACTACGTGACAGTTCTATAGTTTCAATTAAATCAGAACGAGTGCGCAAGAATTGAATGAACTTGTCGAATGTTATTATGCTATCTTTGTCCATACGACCTTTAAACTCCTCCCACTCCCTATACGTCTTCTGGTCTAATTTACGCGTAATAATATAAATTAAAAGTGTGTCCCAGTGCTTGACTGGTTCACCTAATGATTCGAGTGCACGTAGGTTTTTGTTTAATTGGTCTATTAAACCCTTCAAAATTGTGGCAGACTCTCTAACAATAGGCTCTAAATTAAATAATGCTGATACATGATTTTGCACCAATATTCTTTTATTGTCGAAGCGGTCGCATAATAAGTTCCACGCCACAGTATAATTATTGGCTGAAAATTCTATAGATTTAATAACCACGGCAGCAGATCCCTCCAGAGATGCTCGCAAGTAATGAAACTTATTCACTTGATCAATATCGTCATTACAATGAATTAGACTAGTAAAGGTGTCACGAAATTCCAACCAATTACAGTACGAACCGCTGAATTTTGGTAATTGTATAGTGGGTAACTTAACTGGCTTATGTGTGTTACTACTACGTGTATTCTTATCACTGCTAACAGATTTTAGGTCTTGATTAAAATTACTTAATAAATTTTGTGCCCTAGACAGCGACTTATAATACAAAGACTCAAACTCTGAACGTTCTGTTAACTGTAGTTTGTCATCTTCCACGATGCATTCTAAACGCAACTGTATCTCATCGTATTGCTCATACAATGACTCCATTCTCCCAATACGCAACTGCAGCTCGGTGACATCACAACTACTTGTTGCTTTATCACTCAGCTGATCTATATAATTAATAAAAGCAGTTAAGCGGCCTTTGAAACTCCCACGTTTCTTAATCAAGTCCCTTTCTTCAGACATTTTGGGAGACGAGTGTTGTCAACCTGGAATTTATATAAACAAAATAAATTAACACAACACAACTTGTACTTATCACAAGCTAGCACAGCACTAAGTACCTAACTACAATTACTATGCAGTTTCGGCGCAATACTTTAATGAATATTCAATAATAAAGTTACAGAACTGACCAATAAAATCTAACTAACTTACTTACAAAGTTTTTAAGCAAATGTTCTAGAAAAAACGTGCTCAGTTACAATTACAAAGTATTTACATATGAAATGCAAGCAATGCAATTAACTACATAAATTTGACAATAGCAATACAGTCATTAATTTACTGTAGGCTGTAGCAATCTGTAGTAAACACAATTAATAATATCTACTCGTGAAAACTGTATCTAAGTACTATATAAAATACCTTTCTATGAGATAATGTGAATACAATTATTGTAATATCATTCAAACAAAATAATTAAACAATTATTATGCTTATTATATTGCATTTTTTTTTTTTTTACAATATAATTTTATTTGATTGCGGCTAATTATCACAATAAATGAAAATATGATATTCACAAAACTCGGTATTTCATGAACCTAATGGAACGATACAATAAAAATAGGCAATATATAATTTACTGACCTTATATCCTTAAATAACTTATATAATACCTTACGAGTGCTGGGTGACGATATTATATTGTATATAATAACTAACTTTTACACCACAAAACTTCCAAACCGGTAAAATGACCTTCGTCAAGGTTGATCGGCGAATTGAATTTCTTCGATTTAAATAATTAATCCTTTAATTCCTCAATATGTAATCCACTTAATAGCTTGAACTTCGCTAATTCAGCATCCGGCTCGATAAAGGACCAATGTTTGATGATTACTCAGGGAATTTGTGGTAAGACAAGTTGTCATGGGATGAACAACTGAACCCGGAGATTAAGATACGCTGGAACAATGTTATTAAATGTTTACCTTTGTTGAATAGTTTTCGAATCCCTCGTATTGTAGTTTGCGATTCGTACAAGGAGCTAGAAATTCACATATTTACCGATGCTTCTGAGCGCGCATACGGTGCATGCATATATATTAGAAGCATTAATGATGAAGGTGAGTACATGGTTCGCCTGTTAACGGCCAAGAGTCGGGTTGCGCCGCTCAAGCCCACAACTATCCCAAGGCTGGAGTTGTGCGGCGCAGTAGTAGGAGCGCGTCTTTATGAGAAAGTCCACAGCTCTCTTCGAGCAAATATCAGTCGTACCTATTGTTGGACTGACTCGACCATCGTGTTGGGATGGTTACACATGTTGCCTTCTAAGCTTCAGCCTTTTGTACGCAATCGCGTAGCTGAAATTTTAGATAAGGCGGCTGACTGTACATGGAGACACGTCCCAACCGATAAAAATCCCGCAGATTTAATATCGCGAGGCGTCAATATTAATATTCTGCAAAATTATGATCTGTGGTGGTCGGGTCCAGACTTTTTGAAGCTGAGTATGAGCAGTTGGCCTTCTCAACATAAGCACTTGGGTCAAGAAATGTTGCCCGAAACTCGTTCTGATATTTCGTTGAGCGCTGTTCTTAGTGATAGCGAGTGTAATAGATCATTTATTAAATTTAAACACTTTTCGAATTACTTAAGGCTTGTGCGTTCCATTGCTTACGTGCTTCGTTTTATTAAATTATGTAGAAAACTTCCAGTTAATGATAAATTTCTTTTAGAAAATGATTTACAAGATGCATTAAATATTGTAATTTTTCATAGTCAACACGAATCATTTCCCGAGCATAAAATATTATTAGATAAAAATAGCTTACCAAAGAAAAGCACTCTTTTAAAGCTTAATGTTTATTTGGATGAGAAGAACATAATGCGTGTTGGAGGGCGTCTTGATAATTCGAATTTTATGTACAATAAAAAGCATCCCATTTTATTACAGTCCACTCACGAATTTACTAAATTGTTATTTGATTTTGAGCATAAGAGATTAATGCACGCGGGCCCACAGTTATTGTTAGCTTCTATTAGGGAAAGATATTGGCCTATTGGTGGCCGTAACTTGGCGAAAGCTTGCTTTCATAAATGTGTACGTTGTCGTAGAATGAAAGGAACTGTAGTTACTCCTTTAATGGGAAACTTACCACGGCAGCGGCTTCTTCCAGGTTTTCCATTTGAGAGCACAGGTGTAGATTATGCTGGCCCTATAATGTGCGCTAGTCGTCAAGGTCGTGGTTGCAGGCTAGTAAAGGTGTATATAGCTATATTCATTTGTTTTACCACCAAGGCTATTCACTTGGAGCTAGTGGGTGATTTAACTAGCAATCATTTTTTACTAGCTTTATACCGATTTATTTCGCGACGCGGCAAACCTGTTAACATTTATTCCGACAACGGTACCTCATTTGTTGGCGCATACAATGATATCTCAAAATTTCTTAAATCTAATGCAACTTCCTTAGGCGAAAGTTTGGCCAATGATGGGATAAGATTCCATTTTATTCCTGCATATAGTCCTCACTTCGGCGGACTTTGGGAGGCGGGTGTGAAGTCAACAAAATACCATCTTCAGCGAGTGTTGGGAAATTGTTACTTAACTTTTGAAGAACTTTACACCACTCTAACGCAAATCGAAGCGATTTTAAATTCTCGTCCATTAACCCCGCTGTCTTCGGATCCTGAGGATGACACACCATTGACACCAGGACATTTCCTCATTGGTCGACCACTTACTTCCTTGCCACAACCTAATCTTCAAGACCATTCTACGAATCAGTTGTCTCGCTATCACAGGATAGAACAACTCCGCCAGCATTTCTGGGCTAGATGGAGTAAAGAGTACGTTGCCGAGCTTCAACAAAGGTCGAAGTGGCGTTCATGTACAGATAGTTTGAAAATAGGATCACTAGTCATAGTAAAAGAAGAGAATCTTCCACCTTTGAAGTGGCGGCTAGGAAGAGTTGTTGCAGTCCACCCTGGATCAGATGGTATCGTTCGTGTGGCTACCATCCGGACGTCTGCTGGTGTCTTGAGGAGGGCATTCAATAAGATTTGCCCTTTGCCTGTTTCGTGTTCTGGTTGAAGGTGTAACTTCAACGCCCGGGGGCATGTTGAAGCGCCTAACAGAAAATTCATAGCAACAATATAAGGAGTCTAGTTGCTCACTTATTAGTTTAAGTGTCTATCGTTTTCGATATAAACTTTGTCATTCTTTCGTTCATTAAAAAGTTCACCACATCGACACATATCCAGTTGTTTTTCTTTACCACAAATTCCCTGAGTAATCATCAAACACAGAATTATCCGCAAAAGCTATCTATAGTCGCTGGGATAGTGTTCAGTTTCAAGTAAATTTACTTAAATTTTTTTGTGGGGCGAATGCAACTGCCTTCCATACTGACTAGTGTTGGGATGTAATATCTACTACTTATATCGATAAATATTTGTGAAGAAATTTGATCATTAAAAATAATGAATTTAATTTCATTAATAAAATAGAATTACTTTATATTATATTCAGCTAGATTATATAGTAATTTTATTTAATTAATGGAATTTAGGACATAAAAGCAAGAAAAATTTACTTCTTTTGTGAAATGCTTTGACAAATATACGATAAATACGTATTGATGACTAACGGCTGAAATTAATAATCGATCCAATCCAAACTTTCGAGATTTAAAACAAAAATTACTTCCGGATTTGATGTAATTTTTGTTTTAAATCTCGAAAGTTTGGATTGGATCGATTATTAATTACGGCCGTTAATTAAAAACTAATATATAGGATTTAGGCAAAACAAAAACGATTTCTGTCTGTATTTTAAAAGTTTAATTAAATAACACTATAAAAGTAAAAAAAAAACTTAGAATAATTCTCAGTCAAAATCAAATTAACTAATATTCCGTATTAATCAATAAAATAACATAAACAAAAACAGTATAAACAGAACTTTGCACCTTGCAAAAAAAAACTTAACATTTTTCCTTATTCACTAATTAATTAATAGTTTACTTTGCATTTACCAATGGTACATAAGTACTTAACGTATTTTCAGTCATTACTCTCAATTACGAGGATATTTTTCTTCGTATAAAAAGGTTGTAAAATAACATTATAAGTAATAAAAGTCTAAACATAACTTTGGTACTTTGCGCAAAATATGACTTTTTTACTTAATCACTATTGACTTAATTAAATACGACTAGTTTGCTTTGCAATTACTAATGGCACATTAATGAAATATTATTTAAATAGTTAAGAATATAAATAAAAGTCTTCATTTCAGTCAAAATAACAGTCTAACAGTGTTGTGATCCTAGACCACCTGGGAATTATTGGTCTGTGGATAAATAATTAACATATAGTATTTCTAATACAAATTATTTCTCAATCACGTTAATGTTTTCCGAAAACTTATAAAGCTCTCCCACGCAATCAGGTTGAGGCAGCACGGTGATAATATCGGTGAAATCAATTATTGACACATCATTTTTAATAAGTTTAAACGTATTTTTTTGTTTATAGGACTTCAAACCTTTCACAACAGCTTTGTCTCCAGTAATATCTTCTATTAAGCAAACATACTTATAAGTTCTCTTTCCCAAAGCAGAGCTGAATTTTGCTAATATAAAGTCACCTTCTTTTGGTACTAATACAAACTCCTGTTTTGAAGTAGATGCTACGCCTTCCAACATATTATAAACCACGCACTGCCTTTCTTCTTGAACATAACTTTCTCTTTTGTTACCTTTATTTCTTTTTTCCGTTCGACATGTTTTTATCTTTCGGTTTTGATTTTTCTTAGTTTCTTGTTTAGATATTTGATAAATATCAATATTTTTATATCTTGGTTCTCGTTTAGGATTTTCAAAAGTTGTTACATTAGGTGAAATGTCTTCAATGTATATAGAATCATTATCTGAGACATTTTCCAGCAAACTTTTGTAAAAAGTTTCGGGGTCTTCGTCCTCTGACGAATTGTTGCTTTGAAACGAACCACTAGTATTACTATCTGATTCATATCTAGTTTTTTTTTTCTTAGTCAACTTCTTTTTTAATTTTCTCTTTTGTCTGGCTTGTTTCTCTTCTGCTTTCACTTGTTTCTCTTCTTGTTCCTTTTCCATTCTATCAATAACTTCCTTATAAGTCAAAATTTCGGCGCCTCTAGTAACACGCTTCTTTTTGGTTTTGGGAGGATTATTGCGACCTATTTTTTGCAATAAAAGTTCCTGAAATGATACGTTCATAACATTTGTTTTAGCTCCATTTTCTAGCTTGCAAAGATCATATGTATCTAAGTTTACCGGCTTTTGTGAGTGTTGTAGGCTTTGGTTAATTTCAATTTTTGTGGTTTCATTATGATTTCCAAAGATAATTGAATGCTCCTTTTTTCCATATGTTTTTAGTTTTTCTTGCGATTCCTTTTTTACTGTTCTATTTTCTTTATTATAACTTGACGCTGCAGGTTTAATTAACACGTTTTCTAGTATTATTATTTTTGAAGATGTATTACCTTTAATACCAGCAGATGTAGCTTTCTGAACTTGTTCAAAGGAATCTTGTTTTTGTGTGGTAGAGACATGTCCTGGTTTCTGTTTTTCGCAGACTCTTGGCGCATTTTTTCCTTGTTTCTTTGTATTTACATATTTTTCTTTTACTGATATGCCTGTTTTGTTTCCGAAAATTTGTTGTTCGAAAATAGTTGATCCTGATATTTCTGCTTGACTTTGGTTTTCTTTATTATTGGCATTTACTGAATCATCGTATTCTGTCACCATTTCTCCTTGTTTTTCTGTTATTTTAACTTCTGTACAGTTCTTGCTAGTCTTCTTAATATTTTCGTGACAATTTCCGGTTATGTTAAAATGTTGAAGGGTCAAACTTAAAAGTGTTGGTACGTTAAAATAAACTTGATTTTTGACAATCTTATGCGTGTAGTCATTTAGATTTTTAGCAAAGGTTTGCAAGACCTTTCCTTCTTCGGACATGGGAAATAAGTTTACATGTTCAACTTCGTTATCCTCAACATTGTGCGTAAGTGCCTGTTCTTTTTCCCATCGAGCTAATGCCAAAGGATCAAATATGTTATGAGATATTGCCTGCCGGCTAAACGGATATATACCAGTTTTTTTAAAGCCATTTTGCAGTATAACTGGATTTAGATTGCTCCATATTTCGGTCAGGATTCTGGCGAATTCACTTTTTGGTAGCTTAGCACCAATATGCAGTCTTTGCCATTTAACAAGAGCCTCGTCCCATCTATCTTTCATTGGTTTCATACCACTGCAATCTAATGGTTGAAGAGTGTCAGATGAGTGTGGTGGTAATTTCAATATGGTAATGTTTTCGGATTGAGCCAACTTAATAACATTTAAGTCCACATGAGTGGAGTGCCCATCATAGATTAATAAAACTGGCCGGTCATTTCCAATTGCTGGCAAAAATACGCTTTTAATGTATTTTTCAAAAATTGATGTTTCCATCCAACCCTTGCGACTGACAGTGTAAGCTGTTTTGACATATGGATCTTTGTAACACCACTCATTCCATAAATGCTTACCCTGGAAAACTATAAGTGGTGGGACTTTATCGCCAACTGCATTTGCAGCCAATAATACAGTTGTATTTTCTCTGCCAGGGGAACTAGTGGTCCTGGTACAACGAAACCCTTTTTGTCCGATGACTCGGGTTTTAGACGGGTCATTGGAAAAACTAGTTTCGTCGAGGTTATATATCCTTTGAGGTTTATCAGTGAGGTTGAGATCTTTCAAAACACTTTCTAATAAATCATAATATTCATATACTGTAAACGGATTACATGCCCGTTTACGGGCAATTTCTACAGACTGCGGTTTTTTTACCGACAAACCGTTTCTCTTGCGAAAACCACGAAGCCAATCATCACCAGGTATATTTTCTCTGAATGTCGTAACTATACCATTTCTTTTAATGTAATCTGACACTAATGCCTTAACTTCTTTTGACGTCAAAGGAAATCCATTTTTTTCCATTATGTGCAAATATGACGATATTTCTTGCTCATATGATCTCGAAAATACGGTACTTTTGCCAGGATTTGCCTGTTTTTGTCCGCGTGTACCGTATACATGTGATATTATTGTTGAACGAGGAATATTGAAGCGTTCCGCAGCAGCATAACTGTTTAACTGTTTTTCCTTTACTAGTCGTACAGCTTCAAGAAGAGTGGCACTGCAATACGTTTTCTCCTTTTTTCTTTTATAGTTTCTGACCATCTAATAACAAAATTGTAATTTTGTATTAATTCGTACATTTTATTATTTAAGCTATTTATTTAATTTTGTTAAGAGTACGCAGAACCTAAAACACTTCACACTACATACACTAATTGCAGCTAAATGTTTATGCGAATACGTGAAATTCGCTTATCGAAATGTCGACACGGAACGTCACTAGGGATTTGCAGTTTTCATACAAAAAGCATGGGGCGATTGCAACTGCAAAAATAGTTGCAATAACCCACGTGCACAACAAGTTGAGGTTAATGTAACTATATCAATAAAATGTTAATTATAACACCTAGAGTTTTACGAAATATACCAAAAATACTTACGGTTTATCTTGTTTTTAGGATGCACTTTTATTTGTCCTTGCAACGACTCGTAATATTTTTAATGCCATAAAACTCAACACACGACGCGGCAACACGTTGTTCCAAAATGGCGGCTGACAGAAAATGATCTGTCAGTACTATAGTAAGTCAACTAGTGATGCCATCTGTACTTCATTTTAAAAAACTATGATTCCTCTTTACTCCAATAGATAGAGCTATCTACAAAAATCATTAGATTGAGAGAAAATCGAATTAGTTGCTTTAGCCTCATAGTTGCTTTCGCCCCGGGTGACCTTATATATTTTTGTAAATAACTTTTGCACTATGTGCAAAAGCAAGTACACCTTTATACATAGGCATAATTCAATTAAGTCGTTGCTTTGAGAACTTTCCCGATAATCTCTGGGAATATTCCCATATTCCCTGGGAATTTCCCTATATTCCCTGGGAATATTCCTTTGCTCCCGGGATCGATGGGCACGTTCCAAGGTTTTTAGTAAGAAATTATTTGAATTAAAACAAAGTATTTATTCATTATTTTAATTAAAAAAAACTTTGATTTATATAATTTTACACTTTTTTTAAACGGCACATCATTTTCTTCTTTCAGATATGATAACAAAACTTAAAAAAGAATCACCACACAGTTTAATGTGGTAGCAAAATTCCACATTTTTTTTTAATAATAATAATAATCATGGCTTATGATTAAATGTACCTATATAAAGTATTTACGAGTATATAAATAGCCTGTCATATAGATTAACAATTTTAATTAGTTTAAATAAAATACAAATCAGTCTTTTGGATTGGCGTATTAATCACAGAAAGTAAAGTTTTTGATTACACAATACAATTATGAAATGATTAAAAACATACAGATTTTTATTGTAGTGTTTTACAGATACCTAAAAATATATCAATTCCACAGTTATCAGTATCCATACAATATAATAATAATAATAATCCATACAGTATAGTATAGTAGAAATCAGTTTGTTTGACGGAGACTACGCAAAATTAGTCATCAGAGTCTGAATCGGAACTAAATATATTTCTTATTATTCTTTTTTTTGCTGCACTTGTACTAATATTGGAGGGGCCTGGCTTATTTAGATCAAATACTTCTGTTGAACAATTCGTAATATTGGAATCATCGGAATCCAAATCTAATCTAGCCCTGGAAGTGCCAGGGTTATTAAAAATAAGCTCTGAGTTTTCCGTTTCATCTATTGCTACTTCGGAAAATTCGTCTTCCGAGGCAGAATTCGATACTGAATATAAATTATGATCTGACAGTGGTCTTTGATATTGTTGGGTGGGTTTGTTAATTAGCTTCCAATTGTGTGATATGAATGTTAGCTTCCCTGCTGTGTTTGCCTTTAAACGATTTCGTTTCTTCGTATGCATATTTGAAAATGTTGAAAAGGAACCTTCTACAGCTGCAGAAGTAGCGGGAACTGATAAAATTTTTATGGCAATCTTACCCAAAAGCGTTTGCGGAAATAAAGTTTCCCACCATGATAATGGTGAAATATTTTCGGCCGTAGTCCAAATAAAACTTTTTTCCCACAAGTGTGTTCGGCTTTTGTATTGCGATAATTCCGTAAATATATTAACTGCAGCTTCTGCATCTTTTTCAATATTTATAATTAATTCACAGCCTTCAACATTCTCTTGACTAGATAATAGTACTCCTTGATTTTGTGGATCCAGAAGGGCAGCTGCCAAATGAATTGGCTTAAGAGCATTTAGTTTTCTACTATCAAATTTTTGTTCTAGAGTATGTACCATATCTCCAAAAAGCATTCTTGAATGTACGTGTTTTAACACTTTTTGTATTTCTTTAAAGGCTCGGTGCACTAAGTGTACTCCGTAATAATCTCCTTCTAGTGTTATTATCCATTGGACGATCGGTTTTAAAAAATATTCCAGTCTTTGTATTTCGTCCCAAGTATCTTCTTCAAATATTAGGTTTCTATATTTTGTTAGTAGTGAATTATCGTTAATTATCATATTCTGCAATATAACTTTACATTTTACAAAACTTTGTAGACATAATAAATAACTTCCCCATCTTGTTTTAACAGGCAAATGAAGACTACTGTTAATAGATCTATCATTAGCTATTCTACGAAACTCAGCTGAAAAGTTATGTGATCTAGTAATAGTTTTGATAATTTCCACAATATTAAAAAACAAGCTACGAATTTTCGGAACCTTCACTACATCTCCTATAAATAAGTGAAGCGTATGTGCTAAGCATCCAGTCCAAATAGTATGGTCATATTTTTCATATAACAGCTTTCCAAGTTTAACCATATTACTAGCGTTATCTGTTACTATTGCGAAACATTTTGATGCATCAAATTCATCTATGATTTTAGAAACTTCCTCATATAAATATTCAGCAGTATGATGATTGTCAGTAGTTTCTATAAATTTACAAAAATAAGGCTTGAGGGCATATAAAATTACATTTAAAATTGATTCATTACGAATATTGGACCAGCCATCGATGCCTAAGTGAATTACATTAGCATGTCTTATTTTATTTATGACGTCATTGTGTACTGTTTCATATTCTTGATCTAATAATGTTGTTGCTAACAGCTTTCTAGATGGCATGGTAAACTGGGGGTTCAACATGTTGCAGAGTAGAAAATGGTATATCGGTCACATAAACTGCTCTTGCAATTGCTTGATGTATATTTGTCTGCAACAAAACAACAAAAATCGTTCATGCATAACAATAACAACATGATCATGCAAAATCGTTAGATATAACTACTTAAATTAGATAAAGAAGTAGAGAGAGCCCAGTCAAAATATAGAAGGATCAATCTAAATTGAAAATATTCAGTACCTAGTAGTAGTAGTAGAAAGAAATTTTAGCGTCTTGATCAGCCAACTTTTTCTTTTTGAATATACAGGGTTATTTGTAATATACTAATAACCTTTCGCCGGTAACATCCGAACATAATACTGAACAACTTTTGTTCTAACACTTTTAAAAAAACTTAATACTTCTATGGAAAAAAAATATTTTATGTTTTTGATTGCGGGTCTGACGAGTATAAAGACAACGACAACGACGAATATGTATATGTCATTCACCTTTGCTAGTCGATACGATGGCTCGCAACGTAGGTATTGGACGAACATGTTTTTTATTATTATGCTTATACACTGAATCTACAATTATTTCAGGTAATGTAAGAGGTTATTAGTATTTTTAAATTAACCCTGTATATAGGTATTCCCATTATGGTTATTAACCAAGAAATTCTTCCATTGAAGATACATATAAAAGGTATTAAAAGAAATAAAAAAAAATATTAGGATGAAAAATCCAATAACAAATGGTAGGTACTTACTTGGCTATGTCTAATAGCAGTTTCGTCCTGTGGCAATGAAGGATTTTCTGGTGGTCCTGTTGTGTTTATGGACGTAGATATTAAACTTGAGTTAACCTTTGCACTGGGAGCATATTTTTGAAATTTTATTTTTATGTCTATTGGGCTATTTTTGCATTTAGATATGTGACGGGCAAATTTAGTCACATTTTTAAACGTATACACAAAATGGCAGTAAATACACTCGTAAATAGTTTTTTCATCCACGGACTTAATCACAAAATGATCGAAAATTGCACTTTTCTTGCTCATGGTTTTTACAAAATAGGCGCTCGAAACGGTTAAAGTGTGAAATGCAACTAAAATTGGAGATAAAATACATTATTTTTGCAAAAGCAAATGTGTGAGAAAGAAAAAACAAAACAAATAAAAAATCTGGGGAAGGGATACAAAGTGAAGTCGACGCACGTGCACTTCTAAAGACATTACAATTATTACAATAGGTTGTAAATATTGTTCGCAATAATGTCATATCTTATCTTACCGTTTTAAAATAAATACGTTATTTATGGCTTGGGGACAGCCTAGCGATAAGTAACGAATTTATTATTACCTGTATATTATATTCTTGTATTATTAGTAGTTAAATATTAATTCAAATATAAAATATTTCTTTTTTATGAAAATATAACAACGAAAAATATTGTATTACAAATATTTAGAATATCCTTTTGTTGGCATTTGTACTGTCCGCTATTTTGATATGTTAATATAATTTCCTAAAAAAAATTGGCTAAACGAACGTTCGCTGGAGCAGCTACTAATATAATAAAATAGAAGGAACAATTTAAATGTCCATTTCCCACTATGTGGGAACGTTCCCGGGAATGCCGGAATATTCCCTGGAACTTTTCCACTGGAAATAATTCCGGGAAAGGGAATTTGGGAACGGCGCATCACTAGTTACAACTACTTTAAGAGTCACTCTGATTTTAGCGTGTAAGGTTATCTGTGTAAAAGGATCGTACAATAAAAGATGGTATTCACAGTAGGTATATATATATTGCCCTACGTGCGTCTACGGTTCGGTGTGACAAACGACTGCCTTGGCTGTACGCTAACTCGCGAACTCGATGCAATAATACCGAGTCAGCATTCTACATACTATACTGTGTCCCTACAGTACTCCCTTACCAAAAAAAAAGGAAGAAAATCTACAAAAAACAAATTATGAATATTCAAATACAAAAGTTATAACCTTGAAATCATTTACCGAGCTTAGAATGAGTACTGTTGTCGAGTGTAAGTGAAACAATTTGCCAGTAAGCAGTCTCGCCGGCACCGCAGACGTCACGTTACAATAACAAACATTATGAGTTATAAGAATAGATTACATGTATCAATGTATTACTTACTAAGTTACCTGTAATAACTTTTAATATGAACCAAAGTTATTTTAATATTACACTACAACATTACATATATTTTAACACAGAAACATTCTTTTAATTACATTAACACTTTCCCAGTCCAGGTACCACATGTGGGACCCGGACGTAAAGCTCTACACGTCCGGGTCTCACATGTGGTTCCCGACTACCATAGTAGTTCATATAAGAAAATATCGTTAGACTCTACGGAAAGGATCATTATCAAGAGGTGAACTCGTAGGGCTTGAAACTAGTGAACTAAAAATCTTTTGTACCTCCAAATATCTTTATTTTTGACCTAGTTATGAAAAAAACAAAACAGTTAAGTGTGAACATAGAATATGAGTTTTATATAACCTAACCTAAATGAAATTTAGCAAAACATGGCAAACAAAATGGTTTGTTACATTGTTTACAGACATTATCAACTTTTTTGACTTTTGATTTTGCTTGAGCAACTGGTTGCGAACTGTGCGTGCTTCGCTGTTGTGGTTGGAGATGAATGAGACTCGTAGACGTCGTAATTACATTGTTTAATGCCAATACGAACAACATTAATGTGAGAAGTATACAATACAGGGGTCTGTCTAACTAAATCTGAGTAAATCTTGTACGTTGGTCGTCGTCCGTGCGCGCGTGCGGTCCGGGTCGGAGCGCCCGGCGAAGTGTCGAGGCCTCCGTTGGTCGTAGCGGGGCGCACCGGCGTCGGCGCGTCTCCCTCACACGCATGCGCTCTCGCTCGGTGACGAGGCTCGTGCGTGCGCGTGATGTTGGTACCCGGGGCCGGCTGTGACGTCGAAGCCGGAACATGCTCCCGGGGGTTGATGAGTCAACAGGTAGAGTCGACAGGAAGAGGGCACAGGTTGTTGTAGGCCCTCTGAATGGTGCCCTTCCTTGTCAGGACGTCGGCCACCCTGGTGATGTGGTCCGGCCCTGGGTGCAACTTGACCACTCGACCCAGCAGCCAGAGGAGCGGAGGTTGGTTTCGGTCCTTGACCAGCACTAGGGCTCCCACCTTGAGGCCGTTGTCAGCCCCGGCACTGGTCCGCCACTTGGATTTCTGTTGAAGTAATGTTATATACTCTAGTGAGAATCTTTGCCAAAAGTGCTGCTTCAGCTTCTCGATTCGTTCATGACGTTGTAGTCTCCCCATGTTGGCATCAGTGAGTGGTGGATGCGGAACTGACAAGAGAGTTCGTCCAATAAGGAAGTGGGAAGGTGTGAGGCAGGACAGGTCTGTAGGGTCTGTAGATAGAGGATGAAGGGGTCGGGAGTTAAGAACAGCCTCTATTTGTGCTAGGCAGGTTGACATTTCCTCATATGTGAGATGTGTTAACCCTAGAATGCGTTTCAAGTGATGTTTAACCGATTTTACAACCGATTCCCATAGCCCACCACAGTGTGGAGTGTAGGGTGGTATGAATTTGAAGTCTATGCCCTGATTAGACATTTGTGCTTGGATGTCACCTGAATATGTTTGAAAGAATGAATGAAGATCGTTGCTTGCCCCGACAAAGGTAGTGGCATTGTCTGATGAGATGGTCTGTGGCCTGCCACGGCGACTCATGAAACGATGAAGAGCAGCAAGGAATGCCTCCTTGGTAAGGTCCGTGACGAGATCAAGGTGAACTGCCTTTGCTGCAAAACATACAAAGACACACACATAAGTTTTCATGAGCTTGCTACCTCTGCCCTTTCGATCTGCAATCAACACTGGCCCGGCATAGTCAATTCCTGTGTGTAGAAAAGGAAACTCCAAGTGCGTTCTGTCAAGCGGTAAGTTACCCATTATGGGCTGGATAGGCTTAGATTTAAAACGTAAACATCGTACGCAGCTGTGGACAGTTCGCCTTGCGAGGTTCCTCCCTCCTAGTGGCCAGTATGTTTGTCTGATGTGTGATAGTAGTAGTTGTGGGCCTGCATGTAGTAATTCTAAGTGTTGTTTGTGAAAGATGATACGTGTAATGTGGTGTTTACAATTTAACAAAATAGGATGTTTTACATTGTAACAATAATTTGAGTTGTTAAGGCGCCCTCCAACACGCAGTATATTGTTATGATCTATGAAAACTGATAGTGCATTGAATGCGTGTTTTTTGTGTAAGGGTTGGCCTGATTTAATAGTGTTATATTCAGCAGGAAACATTTCACGCTGTGCGATTTGTAGCACAATGTTTTCTGCATTCTGAATGTCTGTTAAAGATAAAATACCTGTGCTTTTGTGTTGTGGATTTTTACTGTTCTGTATAAATCTGTTAATGTATGCTACTATTCTGAGTAGTTTACTGTAAGAACTTGTTTTGTGAATAAGTGTTGATATACTGTTGTCGTTAGTGTTTTCTGTAGTGACTGTATGTACTGATATTTCTGGAAGTGGTGTCTGTATGTTTGTTTCTGATGTTTTTGGGAAGTTAATGTCTGTCTGATGAAGGAATTTCGGTCCGTGCCACCACAGCGCTGACTCAGTGATGTGGTCAGCCCTCACCCCGCGAGAAACCAGGTCTGCCGGGTTGTCTTTTGACGGCACGTAACTCCATCTGTTATTAGAAGTAGAATCTTGAATTTCACCTACTCTATGACGTACAAACGTTTTTAAGCGACTTGGCGTGGTGTTAAGCCAGCCTAGGACGATCATTGAATCGGTCCAGTAATAACACTCATTTAACTCTATTGTGAGTGATTGTAAAATTTTAGTGCAAAGTCTTGTGCCTAGCAACGCTCCGCATAACTCAAGCCTAGGGATTGTCACAGGTTTTAAGGGCGCTACTTTATTTTTAGAAGCTAGTAACCTGACACATACTTTGCCTTGTCTGTTGACAGTTCTGATGTAAACACATGCTCCGTAAGCACGTTCTGAAGCGTCTGTAAATACATGTATTTGGGTTATGACAGCCGAGTCACAGCAAACCCAACGTGGTATGCGAATATGATTTAAAGCTGAAATTGATTTGATAAAGTATAGAAATTTCTCTTTAATGTCATGTGATACCTCACTGTCCCAACTGCATTTATCTAACCATAATTTCTGCATAAGTATTTTAGCCTCAACTGTACATGGCCCAATTAGTCCTAATGGGTCCAAGACTTGGCTAATTAGTGATAAAATTACTCGTTTAGTAACTTTCTTTCTGTTAGAATCAATGTTTATAGAAAAAAGTAAGTTATCAGCTTTAGAGTCCCAGTGTAATCCTAGAGTCTTATTAGGTAATGATTCATTTAAGTCTAATGTTTTCCTTTCTGACTGTGAGTCAGTGTTGTGAGATATATGCTGTAAAATTTGTGAATTGTTAGATTGCCATTTTCTTAAGTTAAAGGTGGCAGTTTGTAAGGTTTTGGTAACATCTTTACCTAGTTCTATCACTGATTGAATTGTGTTTCCTCCACTTAAAAAATCATCGACGTAGAAGTCTCTAAGGATGGCCTGTTTAGTATCAGCATTGGTACAGTGTTCTGCGAGTGATACTAAGCATTTAGTGGCAAGGTAGGGCGCTGATGCAGTGCCATACGTTACAGTGTTTAGAGTGTATGATTTAATGGGTTCATTTGGATTGAATCGAAATAGAATTTGTTGTAGTGAACGCTGTGAGGGTTCTACTAGTATGGCTCTGTACATTTTTTCTATGTCTCCTGTGATAACATATTTGTGTTGTCTGAATCTGAGTAGTATGGACAGCAAGTCTTCTTGAACCCCTGATCCAACCATCTGTATGTTATTGAAAGATTTACCTGTAGATGTTGCAGCTGAAGCGTCAAACACGACCCGCAGTTTAGTGGTTGTGCTTGACTCACGAACAACCCCGTGGTGAGGTAAGTAGTAATTAAATTTTTGTTTGGTGTTCTGTTCATTTTTAGTCATGTGACCTAGTGCCTGATATTCTGCCATAAAACGTAAGTACTCCTCCTTTAGAAGTGGGTCACGTTGTAGTCTGCGCTCCAAGGAGAGGAAGCGTTGCTTGGCCATCGCATATGAGTCGCCGAGAACTTCAGGTGAGGCTTTCAATGGTATTGTTACTATGTACTTACCTTCATCATCGCGTCGCGTATTCTCAGCAAAGCTCTGCTCACAAGCTCGTTCCTCCTTGGATAACTGATGCACTGAAGATACTGATTCTAATTCCCAGAACCGAGTAAGTTGTGTGTCATCATTCTGTGTTAAATTGCAATGAATTTGTTCTGTACTGGTCTGTTTCTGTATGTTTCTGTGTATGTTATGGTTTATATTGACTGAACCTGATACTAACCAACCTAATCTAGTGTATTGCAACTTTGGAAGTTGCTTACCTAATTCAATGATGTTGGAAGTTAAAATGTCCCAAAATATGTCAGCCCCAACTAGTAGGTCAATAGTTGAGGGAATATTAAAAGAGGGATCTGCTAGTTTTATGTCTGATGGTATGTTTAAATCTCTGATGTCTATGTATGATAATGGCAGGGACCTTGTTATTGTGGGTAATGCATAACAATTTAACTTGACTGTGTAGTCGCCTGAGTATGACTGTAGGGTTACATCACAAGACTCTGCACTATTAGAATATTGATTGTTAATACCTGTTATTATGGAGTTAGAGTTACGTGTGACTAGACCTAGTTTCTCACGGAGCTGCTGCGTGATGAGATGAGAGGTGCTGCCGTTGTCAAGCAGGACACGAGCTGTGTGGAGTTCTCCGGTGGAGTCCATCACTTTCACCAGCGCTGTGGAAAGCAGTACACACTTTGTTTTAGTTTGAGTGTCTGTTGATGCTGATAAAGCAACTGGAATGTGTTTTTCTGTTTCTTCATGAATGTGTAAAAGTGTGTTATGTCGCTTCTTGCAGTATTTGCAGTGTGATGATCTACAGTTTTTATCTGAATGATCTGAACCTAAACAATTTGTGCAAACTTTGAATTTTTTAATTTTTTCATTCCGAACATGGACATCTAAATCTCTGAATTGCTGGCAACTAAATAATGAATGATTTTTGTTACACATAGGGCACAAAGTACAACTTTTAGATGTGATATCTGTCTTGAAGTGTGACGAGTCTTTAGTTTTATTTAAATCTGTGTTTTTTGATCTGTAATCTGAATCTGTGTGTTTTGTTCTGTAGTCTGAATCTGTCTGTTTAGATCTGTAATCTGAATCTGTGTGTTTTGTTCTGTAGTCTGAATCTGTCTGTTTAGATCTGTAATCTGAATCTGTGTGTTTGTTCTGAAAATAATTTTTGTGTGACATTTCTTGTTGAATTGTGTCTAACAAGTCTGCTCTGTTGGTTAAAAATGTTAAGAATTGCTTGAGTGTAGGATAAGTATCTATGGTGTTACGGTGCTCTTCCCATTCTCGGAAGGATTTCATATCTAATTTCTTAGACATTATGTAAATTATGAGTGTGTCCCAGTGGGCGGTAGGTTGCCCTAAACTTGAGAGTGCACACAAGTTTTTGTTAGTAACATCTACAATGTTTCTTAAGAATGTACTAGATTCTTTGTGAGATTGTTCCAAGCTAAAAATTGCATTTACATGATTGTTTATTAGAAGTCTTTCGTTATCAAATCTGTGTAATAATAAATTCCAAGCTATGTCATAGTTGTCTGCTTTGAACTCTAGACTTTGAATAATTAAAGCTGCGCTGCCTTTTACAGAGGCACGCAGGTAGTGAAATTTGTTGATTTGACTAATAGTTTTGTTGTTGTGTATTAAGGAAATATACATATCTCTAAATCCGAGCCAGTGCTGAAAGTTGCCGTCGAAGGAAGGCAGGTTGATTTTAGGCAGTCTCACGAAATCCTGGCGTGCGCCTTCGGCCCCGCTGTCGGAGGCGTTGGAGTCGCGTCGCGCCGCCTTGATCACGTCACGGCGCCTCGCGGCCGCGTTGAGCAGCGTGGTGGCTTGCGCTAGCAGTGCGAACAGTTTGTCATCGAACTGCATGCGCTCGTCGTAAATGGCTTCATCGTCGGAGTCAGCCAGCGCCTCGATCTCGGTCTGTATGGTGTCAAATTGCAACGCTAAGGAATCCATTTTGGAAACACGGCATTTTAATTCTGCGATTTGTGTTTCTGTTAGTGATTCGCTACATAGTAACGATTTTAAAAAGTTATTGAAATGTGTTAATTTAGCTTTAACGCTAGCACGTGTTTTAATTAGTTCTTTGAACCGCGTTTCACTCATTTTGAATGCAAATAGGTAGCGAGCCTGTGCAAGTATCTAGCGGAAAGAAAGAAAGAAAGAAAAAAAAAAGGCAAGCGTGAGCAGAGGGCTAACAAAGGTTTTGATGAAACTGTAGATTAATATATAAAATGCGGGTGGCAATCAGCTGCAAAACAATCAATTGGCCACGCGGCAAGTTCGTGCACGCATTTTAAGAATGCGAGTGAAGAATGATGCAATCACATGAGAAAATGTCACGCCCAACCCACGCCGTGCACGTGTAGCGCTGTTCTAATGGAATTTGAAATTGGAAATAAAGAAGGAAATTGGAACGAACTCACTATCTTCTGCAGTGTTCTGACTTCTAATCTCGTCGTGCACGTGGCGTCGCCATTTTCTGGTTCGTTTTCTCGTCGAAGGACCAATGGTTGCGAACTGTGCGTGCTTCGCTGTTGTGGTTGGAGATGAATGAGACTCGTAGACGTCGTAATTACATTGTTTAATGCCAATACGAACAACATTAATGTGAGAAGTATACAATACAGGGGTCTGTCTAACTAAATCTGAGTAAATCTTGTACGTTGGTCGTCGTCCGTGCGCGCGTGCGGTCCGGGTCGGAGCGCCCGGCGAAGTGTCGAGGCCTCCGTTGGTCGTAGCGGGGCGCACCGGCATCGGCGCGTCTCCCTCACACGCATGCGCTCTCGCTCGGTGACGAGGCTCGTGCGTGCGCGTGATGTTGGTACCCGGGGCCGGCTGTGACGTCGAAGCCGGAACAGCAACCGTCAGTCCCAATTTTCGTTGTTCGTCGTAACACAGTGAGCATCGTCTCCTTATAATTTTTTTGTCGTCCTTACGTGGTATTTCCTCAAGATAATGATTTGTGGTTCTTCGTGACGGTGGAACGGATATCATGGACGATGACGGACGGATGGAGGTAGTATCTTCTTCTAAATTCAACAATAGTCTTATTATACGTAATTTTGCTTGGAGTATAGTCATTTTTTCTTTACGTAGAGCCGTTGGATGTAGTTTGTTATAAACCACAACGCTATTTGTAATTGCTACGCCGAAAATCATGTCGATTGCAATTTTTTTATACCATATCAATGACTTTCTTATTGGTGATTGATAACTGCATAGTTGGTCCGAGAAATCAATGCCCTTTTTTTTAGAATTATATTCTTAAACTACTTTGGGTTTTGGTTTAGGATTTCTTTGTCCAGTCATACACATTTCATTAGAATGACAGGTAGAGATCATGAGGACATCTCTTTTATCCTTCCACTTGGTGACAGTAACATTTTCTTTTTGGCTGGCAATAATTTCACCCCGCTGTAGTTTTTTTGCTTTCACATAATCCGGTAGATGTTTTCTATTTTTTCTTAGAGTGCCACAAAGATCAGTTTGTTTATTTAAAAGATATGTCGCTAGAGGAAAACTAGTATAAAAATTGTCTGCGACAATCAAACGACCAGCACCAAGTAAATTATGACATAATTTCACGACGATACTTCCAGGCTTATCCAAATTCTCTATTGTTTCGTCGGCGCCGCAATATATCTCATACTTCCAAGTATAGCCATCTACAGTACATAACTTGTAAATTTTTATTCCATATTTATTAGTTTTGGATGGATTATATTGTCGAAAAAGCAGACGACCTTTGAAGGGTACCATCGACTCATCAATTATACACAATCGCCAGGAGTAAGCAGTTGTTGAGAGTTGTTTACGATTTTATCAACGAGGGGCTGTACCTTGTATAATCTATTATTTGGATCTCGTGGGGCTGTGTTAATAATAATAATAATAATAATAATAAATCATTTATTTGCTTAGATTGTAAGTACAAAATAGAATACAGATGTTAACATAATTTCAGATCCTTATACAATCTACCTTAGACTATGCATGCAAATATTTATATAAAAAAATTGTATTATTATTTATTAAAAGATGTCAGAATTTAAATGTCAGAATTAAAATACAATTACAAAATGTCTTTTAAGAAGTCATCTATGGTATAATAACATTTTTCCAGCAACAATGCAGTCAGTTTAGTTTTAAATAATTGAATCGGAGCATTTTTTATAATGGCCGGTACTTTATTATAAATTATGATACTCATGTTAAAAACACTTTTCTTTAATAAAGCTGTATTGTGGGCGTTAACTATAAGGAATAGTTTGGTGATTCTAGCTAGTGGACTTTTGTTGTACCAAACCCAAGACTTCGTCGTAGGGCTAGCTAGATCACGACATTGTCTTGATTTTTTTCTTTTGTGATTCGTTTATATTTAACCTAATTACTTAACTACAAAAGCAATACTTCCTAGCGTAACACTAGAAAATATATACTTCTAAACTGCGTACTTCAATGCGTGTATCAGTCTATAAATTTGTTTTTATGTATTATAAAATTTTTTTTAGACAATGCTTTGTGTCTAAATTACTGTTCAATCTACATACACATAACGCCATCTAGTGGCGACAGGAGGAATCATTTTGCAGCATGAACATCGCGCGAGCTTCCCGTGGTGGCAACATCGGCACGGAACCAACTTCACTCGCGTCCTCGCCTCTCTCACTACTTACGCTGTACGAATGTGCATCTCAATAATTTTTATTGTAAATGTTTTTTGAAATATACGTTTATATTAAAAGCAGTAATAAAATAATCATTGAAGATCCTTGCCCTCATCAAATAGGGAATCGTCCAACATTTGGTCCTTCGAGCCGGATATACGAAGTACCGCGACCACGTGTAGCGTTTCCTACATCAAAGGCGTTGGAGAAGAGGATTGTCCAGGATTGCCAGCAAGTCGCATCTGGTCAGGTCACAAAACCCGTCCTCCTACTCCGTGTCCTATCCAAATTGCGCTAATATCGTTATTTTCACGTTTTAGTTGTTCGGGGTGTTGTGCGGCGCTGCGCCGGGGTACGCTGAGCGGGAAACTGTAAGTACTCTTGCTTTCTATAGCCTTCCAAAATGAGTGACGATGAGGGTTTCCACTTAGCAGCGGTTCAGGATACCGTTAAGATTAGAGAGAGGTCTAAATCTCCTCATTTAGGTGGTAGCACAATGTCAAATAAACGTCTCGCTGGTTTAAAAAAGCAGCGAGGCACGCTGAAAGGCAGGCTTACGTTATTTGAGAAGTATATTTCAAAATTAGACAGTTTAACGTTAAATTCCAATAGCATAACCGAATTAGATTTACGACTCAAGGTGAAATTGAACAATTAGTGGATGATTCCGATTTATCAATGCAGTTAGAATACCGAGAATCATTTGAACAGCAGTACTTTTCCATTATGGCTGACGCGAAGTGCTTAGTAAATCCTAACAAGAGTGAACAAACTCAGTCTACTTGTCAGCAGGTTTATAGTCCTGTGTCTATTAAGTTGCCAGTAATAAAGCTACCTGCATTTGACGGTTCTTTTGATCAGTGGTTGGAGTATAGGAACTCGTATCTTACTATGATACACAGCCGCAAAGATCTTAATGACATACAGAAGTTTCATTATTTAAAATCGTCTCTTAGTGGTTCTGCCTCTCATGTAATTAGTGCATTAGAATTCACTGCTCCAAACTACTCACACGCATGGGATTTATTAGAAAAGAGGTTTCACAACAATCGTTTATTAGTACAAAATCATGTAAAAGCGTTGTTTACTCTTCAGTCACTTCAAAGCGAATCGTACGTTCAAATTAGGAAACTTATAGATTCAATATTACGTAATTTACGAGCACTTAAATCATTAAACGAATCAACTGATGCTTGGGACACGTTAATTGTTTATCTTATTGTTTCTAAACTCGATCCGTCCACGGAACGCGAGTGGGAAACTCATAAAGGTACCCTTGTGTCTAGAAATGATTCAAATAACATTAAATTACATGATCTATTAGAATTTCTAAGAAACCGTGCGGATATGTTGGAAATGATAAAGTCAAATAACAATAAAGGTGTTTTTTCGTCTAAGCACAATAATAATGACTCCAATAAGTCAAATTTCAATCAAAACAAAAGATACGTTAATAAATCAAACAACATAAACTCGCAACCTGTCACACATTCATACGCAACAAATACCACTCATAACAAATATAACTCTGATAAGCAAAGACGTGTTTGTGTTGACTGCGGTGGTGATCATTATTTGTACTCATGTCCGATATTTTTAAATTTATCCGTGCAAGATAGGTATGTAATTGTGCAAAATAAAAACCTTTGTCAAAATTGTATTCGTACTGGTGATCACTTACCAAGTGAATGTTCATACGGTCCATGTAAACTATGCAAAAGGCATCATAATACGTTACTTCATAACAATAATATTCCTAGTGAAAGGATAGTTACGGCGGTATCCACGTGTACTTCGCATCCGTCGCCGAGCGTAAGCCAATCAGCTGATATGCAGGTAGAATCTGAGCGCAATGCACTCACATGCAATGTCGCGATACAACCGGTTTTGTTATCAACGGCACTCATCGATATTCCTGATTCAAGTAATAATTATCACACTGTTAAAGCACTTCTTGACAACGGGAGTCAGAATTGTTTTATTACAGAATCGTTATGTAATCGTTTACAATTACCTATTATACAGTCCACAATTCGTATTTCGGGTGTAGGACAAAGCGTTTCAAAAAGTTCTCACACCTGCAAAGTAAACATTCGTTCTAAAATTAATGATTTTAATACAAATATTCAATGTTGGGTTCTTCCATGTATTACGTCGAAGTTACCTTCGTTAAACGTTCAAGGTCAATGCATAGATATACCTAAACATATTTCGCTTGCGGACCCTACGTTTAGTCTGCCGTCGGACATCGATATTCTCTTAGGAGCGGATATATTTTGGGATCTATTAAATAATGATAAAACTAAGCTTAGTAGTGGTCCATACCTGTACGATTCTAAACTAGGATGGATCATATCTGGCCCTCTTTATAATAATTATTCGTTTAAATGTGAAAGCGTTCAATGTAATTTCGTTCAAATTAATACTCAATTGCAAAAATTCTGGGAATTAGAAGAGTTATCTAATTTACCGAATACCATGTCAAAAGATGATCGTTATTGTGAAAATTTATTTACGGAGACTACAAAACGTGATGAACACGGTAGGTTTTCTGTTCGCATTCCTTTAAAGGAGTCACCCGAATTGTTAGGTGATTCATACGCCATGGCAAAGAATCGTTTTTTATCTCTCGAAAGAAAATTAGATCGTTTACGTAATTATAAAAAACTTTATTGTGAATTTATGAGCGAATATGAGGCACTTGGTCACATGACCCCAGTTGCTTCAAAGGATATTCCTGACATATTATGTAAACCGCATTATATACTACCTCATCACGGTGTTTACCGAGAGGATAGTGTGACAACAAAATTACGTGTTGTGTTCGACGCGAGCGCAAGTACGTCGACCAACACTTCGTTAAATGATATACAGCATATAGGACCGCCATTACAAAATGATATTTTTTCTATTTTACTTAGATTTAGGCAGTACAAATACGTAGCTTGCGCGGACATTCAAAAAATGTACCGGCAGATTTTAATTGAATCGGATCAACGTAGCTTACAATTGATATTATGGCGGCAAAATCGGGATTTACCTTTACAATTGTATATTTTAAATACAGTGACATATGGCACTGCTTCGGCGCCATTTCTTAGCATGAGATGCTTAAAACAATTGGCATTAGAATCTAACGATGATTTAGTCGCTAGGACAATAAACGACGACTTCTTTGTCGACGATCTGATTACAGGGAGTAATGACCTTGACTCGTTGATACAGTTGTGTAATAAAGTATCGGCGACATTAAAAATGGGTTGTTTTCCGTTACATAAGTGGAAATTTAGTCACGGTGTGTCTCCTGAGAATCGTAAAGACCTAAATGTTGGTGAAAATCACTTGTCTAAAACGTTAGGTTTAGGTTGGCATACGGAAAATGATGAGTTTTATTTTACAACTAAGTTTACACATTGCGACAAAGTTGTTACTAAGCGCATAATGTTATCAACCATCGCACAGGTGTATGATCCGTTAGGTTTGTTAGCACCAGCAGTAATTACAATTAAATCATTGTTACAAAAATTATGGTTAAATAAATTGGATTGGGATGACGAACTTCCCACAACCATTGCAACTACATGGCATAAGTTTCTAGCTGATTTACAACATTTAAGCGATATTAAAATACCTCGTTACGTAATTATTGAAAATTATATAGAACTTCATATATTTACCGACGCGTCTATAAATGCCTACGGAGCGTGTGCGTATGTCAGATCATGTCATAATGATTGTAAAGAGACTGTACCTATTTCTGTCCGTTTGTTATGTGCTAAAAGTAAAGTCGCGCCGATAAAGTCAGTTAGCATTCCTAGGCTTGAGCTATGCGGAGCTCTAATAGGCGCAAAATTATATACCAAAATAAAAGAGTCCTTACGCTTAAATTTTGATAAAGTTTATTTCTGGACTGACTCGACCATCGTGCAAGGATGGTTGCGTATGTCACCGCATTTACTTAAAACGTTTGTACAAAATCGCGTCGTTCAGGTAAATGAATTAACATGCGATACAATTTGGCGACATGTTAAGGGCACCGAGAATCCTGCGGATATTATAACGCGCGGTGCTACGGTAGACACCTTAAAGTACGATAATAATAGTATTTGGTGGTGTGGCCCTACGTTTTTACGAGAACCTAGTCTCATGTGGTCACAGACTCATAATAAAGAATCGTTATCCGTTGATTTACCCGAAACTAAACTTGACACTATTAATTTACACTCCACTCAGCTAACTTCATTGATTAATTTTGAGCGCTTTTCGCAATTTATGCGGTTGCAAAGAGCGTGTGCATATTTTTTACGATCTATCGATAATCTACGAGTGGCGACGCGCGCCGGCATGCGTATGCGTATAACCGGTCCGTTATCAGTAGATGAGCTGCAGCGATCGCTCGACACATTGATACGTTTGGTTCAACAAGAATCGTTTAGTGAACAATATCACAACCTAAAAAACAAGATACCGTTGAATACTAAAAACAATAACAAAAATAAGTTATTATCTAATAAAATATCAGGTTTAAATATATTTTTAGATAAGTCTAATATAATTCGTGTAGGTGGTAGGCTGTCTAACGCGGTTGAATTTAATTATGATAAAAACATCCCGTATTATTAAGTGAAAACCATCGTTTTACAAGGTTGTTGTGTGAATATGAACACAAAAGACTTCTTCATGCTGGACCTCAACTTCTGGTATATTCTATGCGTGAAAGGTGGTGGATCTTAGGAGCTCGCAACTTAGCCAAACAGGTATTACATAATTGCGTCATATGTAAACGCATGCGAGCGAAAACATTGACCCCTCTGATGGGTAACTTACCTCTTGAAAGGTTAGAGCCTAGTTTTCCGTTTATGCAATGCGGTGTAGACTATGCGGGACCACTGTCCATATTGGACCGCAAAGGCAGAGGTGCTAAGCTTATTAAAGCATATATTTGTCTATTTATATGTTTTACGACTAGAGCCATACACTTAGAATTGGTAGGCGGTTTAAGCACACAGGATTATATTCTAGCATTAAAACGTTTCATAGCACGTCGTGGAAAGCCATATCAAATCTTTTCAGACAACGGAAAGAATTTCGTTGGTGCTGAAAAGGAGTTGTCAGTAATTTTTAACAATACTAATGATATTACTAATTTTCTTAGTAATAATGAAATTCGTTTGAAATTCATACCACCTTATAGTCCTCATTTTGGCGGGTTGTGGGAGGCGGGAGTCAAGTCCTGCAAGTATCATTTACGGCGGGTGCTGGGCAGTGCCAGATTAACTCGTGAGGAGTTTGAAACGGTATTAACGCAAATCGAAGCCGTTCTAAACTCCCGCCCCTTATCCCCTCTGTCCTCAGACTCGAACGATTTCCTTCCACTTACCGCAGCACATTTCCTTATCGGTCGACCGTTGACTGCGCCTATCTGCGAGAACCTGACAGCGATCGAGCCTACGCAACTGGGGCGATACAACCGTGTGGAGCAACTTAGACAACACTTTTGGCAACGTTGGTCAAAGGAATATATTTCAGAGCTCCAACAACGAACCAAATGGAAGGTCAACAGTGAAGACATCAAGCCAAACACCTTGGTTCTTATCAAGGAGGAGAATGTCCCCCCACTCAAATGGAAACTGGGTCGCATATCGCATAACGCAAGTATTTCCCGGAGCTGATGGAATATCCCGTGTAGCTGAAATCCGTACAACGCACGGCGTCATACGGCGATCGTTCTCAAAGATCTGCCCGTTACCTTCACAATAATCAAGAAGCTACAGCGACGAGTACTCCTTGTTGGAAGACTACATCCAGTTGCTTCCAAGGCGGCCGGCATGTTCAATCTACATACACATAACGCCATCTAGTGGCGACAGGAGGAATCATTTTGCAGCATGAACATCGCGCGAGCTTCCCGTGGTGGCAACATCGGCACGGAACCAACTTCACTCGCGTCCTCGCCTCTCTCACTACTTACGCTGTACGAATGTGCATCTCAATAATTTTTATTGTAAATGTTTTTTGAAATATACGTTTATATTAAAAGCAGTAATAAAATAATCATTGAAGATCCTTGCCCTCATCAAATAGGGAATCGTCCAACAATTACGCATTCTATCTTCATATCAATTATTGCTTTCGAAAATACTAATCGAAATCTAAACATTTCATTTTTTCACCCAGTGGTTCAGTAGTTAAATTGTCACTGTCAAGTCGGTCTACAGGTTCAGTCTTTTTGTTCCCGTCATATTTTTTTGCATTCATATAATTTTAGAGTCTATATAATTAGTTTCACCACTAATATACTCTGTACTTGCAAACTGAGATCAAAATCAAAGCCATTTAGTTTGTAAGGTCTTAAATAAGTTCTATGTAAAACATATTTATCTTAATGTAAATAACATTAAATATAATCAGCATCTATTTAGGTATTACTTTTCGTTGTGAAACACATAAAAACAGTGGTTATCTTTAGTATTACAAAGATAAACGTTGCACTTAGTACATCGAACCTTTGAACGACTACTGCAAGTGCTCAAGCGGCAGCATCTGGGTGCCTTTAGCGTGTCGCATATAGGCCAGTGGTTATATCCATCTAGCCTTTTATTAATAGTGGGTATGGGAGCTACCTTGTATTGAGACGTTGATGGCATTTCAGCTATATCTTCCATAGCATCACGTTTCCTTTTCCTTGTAGGACCACCAAGTAAAAAATCTGACACACATAATTTAAAATCGAGGAATTCCATAGCTTTCTGTTTCGCTTTTTTACAGCTTTCTCTATACTCATACCATGAATTTACCATAGCCATGTCAAATAGATGCATGAACACTTTTACTGGCCACTTGCGAGTTTTATGCCATGATCTATATACCTCTATCATCTGGTCACAAACGTCGACGCCTCCCATATTTTCATTGTACGTTTTGACTGTATTTGGGCATGGTACCTCAATGTACGATTTGGTGACTTTATCCCAGCGTTGTACATTTTGTACAGGTTGAGCTCCAGTACAAGTAGAAGCTAACAAGACTGACTTTGAGTCTTTCCATTTCACCACGCAAATATCTTTGGTAGCATTTACAACTTCATGGTGTTCTCCTCGTTGCATTTGTGAATCTTTAGGAAAAGTATAACCTTTAAATCTGTTTGAAATCAATGTTCCTGTACCTTCTATGCCATCAGATACCATTTTTTCTAACAATGGTATGGTCGTGAAGTATCGGTCAAAGAAGATGAAACTACCTTTTGGTATTGTCGCTATTAGTCTCAACACTACCGCTGGCCCAAGGCCAAGAGATTTGTCTGTGAAGGGAGTAGTATCACCTTGGTATATTTCAAAATCTAAGATTAAACCTTTAGATGTAGTGATCACAAAATTTTTCAAGCCAACTGGCCTTGGTTTTCCAGGAACATACTGTTTAGCGGGACATCTGCCTAGGAAAGGAACCATCTGTTCATCGATAGAATACGTGCCATGATGTCTAGGTAATTCGAGGCACCTGTTTCGAACAGCATCGATCAATGGTTGAACCAGCCATAGACGGTTTTGAGACATTTCTTGAGTAGATATTGATGCCTTGTCAACTATGTGCAGATTTGTCCGCAACATGAAAAATCGTTCTCTACTCATTGCATCTGTGATGTTACTCAATTTGAATCGCTGCAGCCATGCCATCTTTAACCTTGGATACTTTACACAACCTAGTATCCCATTAATGCCAAAAAATGATTTTACTTCAGCTGCCGTTATCGGAGTTTTCAATACCTGATTTGACGTGGTTTGATAGTACATATTGGTATACATAGCAAAGCTTTCGTATACACCTTCACTGAAATATTTTTCGAAATATTCTGAAGATATAACAAGATACATAAAGTAAATTATTTTATATATATGTGCCTTCAAACAAAATCATAAAAATAAAGAGAGTTTTACCTCCTCAGGTTCATTTGAAGGCGCTGATGGCTTAGGTTTCGATCTGAACATCCGTCTTGTCCACACGTTTCTAAGCGTAGGAGTTGCAACAACCGGGACACATACTTCGTCGTCATCACTGTCATGTTCAGAGTCAGTTTGTGGCTCCTCTCCTGGTGGAAGCCAGTTCTCATCTTCATCAGAGTCATCTCCGCAGTCCGAGTCATTTAACGCCGCCACAATGGCATCTTTATCACCAAAAATGTTGTTAAAACTCATTAAGAATGTAAATTTTCAGCTATGTCTGTAAATCAATAAAATAAAACAATATTAATTTGTTTGAAAATAGTCGTAAATAGTAAGGTACAGGCCGATGCCTCACAATCGTGAGGGTAAAATTAAATCATCCACAAAACCATCAAATCATAGCGTTTTCGTATTTGTTTATTGAATATAACAATAACTAATATCTATTGAATCGTTTTACATAAAAATCTAATCAAAAATACTTACATTTTCAAAATAGTTCAAAAAGAAGACAGCACGTCCCAACACGTCGAGCGCTCGACACAATGACCGTTGAACTAGGATCGCATTATTTAAACTAGCGTCTTCAATATTTGTATAGCTATACATAACTACCCGCACGATCGCGCGAGCTTGGGCCGATCGTTTCTTCGTAATCACAAAAATGTATAAAAATGCGCAAAGTCACACGTACAAAAGTGAGTGCATGGACCGAAAGGGCTAAAGGTTACAATGTTTTTTTTTTTTTTTTTTTTAATAGAGTTTATTATAGTTGGATATATGGATAAGATACTGTTGTTGATTTACAGCATGTTGGCGTCTATGCTATCCTCATCACCAGATGCAATTGTCTCCTTTTTTGGAGTGGCTTCTCGAATATGTCTGAGTAGGGGAAGGGCTTCAGCTGTGGCTGCTTCAGTGGGGGCGGCACAGTGAGATAGCTGGTCTCTTAACCATGCAGATGCATTCCGGTATGCCACAACTGTTGTTCGGTGATTAGAGGCCCAGATTGAATCTTCTACACCTGAGGAATCATTTTGTGCACCCTCTATACTGGCGATAAACAGTGAAGCCAGTACATAATGATACATGGCACTGTACCGTTTGAAATATGAGTCGTCAATAACACGTGACCAGGGAACTGTCCTGTCTTGGTGCCCTTTACGTTGGTAAGTTTTCATAAAGTCAATAATGAGCTTCCAGGATGAGGTTGTAGAGCTGATTGCGGAAAGCCGCATAACCTTAATCCAGCTAGTAGCGTAGAAATCACAGATGACGAACAGCATGTCCAGTATCCCTAGCCCGTTCCACGAGGTGTGGGTCAGGAAGGCGGCCTCCATGACTGCTCTCATCTGTGTTGTTTCCATTGTTCCTTCAGCCCACTTCGTCACAATCTTTGCTATTAAACAAGACACATTCTGATGGGATTTATTTATAGACATACTCACATTCTCAAGGCACCGGCTACAGGGAGGAGCAAAATTGACTCCAAATTTTCCTCCAATGAGGTTAGTGATGTTAGTCCTGTATTGCCTCTTCAGGAATCCGGCGGTTAGCTGGGCATTTGTTTTAGTTACTGCCCTGAGCATAGTCATCGCAAGCATGTTGCATAATCTTACTAAATTAATAGCATCCTTGGTAAAGGCATTGGATGCAGGTGAGGCAGCTAAGATTCTGCGGCAGAAATCTATGAATGTTTTAAGATCCCCTTGCTTATATTCATGCATTAAATCTAAATTCCTCTTCAATAGCTCTCCTACGTTATCCTCCAGACGTGGAAGCTTGGGTGGCTCCAGTGTTAAGGGAGCTATCTGGGCATGAGTTTGGAGATCCTGAAAGTCCGTTATGTTGATTATATGGGCAGCATCTGTGGCCTCTGGTATACTACTCTGAGACCCCGAGGGGGTAGGAGATGTCACGGGAGCCCTCCCGTCTACCTCAAATAACAGAGGTTTTTGGGTCCTTCCTGGGTTGTCTCCCCAAATGAGCCCGTCAGCTTGGAACACATTGTCCTTGAAACAAAGGGATGCTGTGCCGAGAATGATGTCGGTGACCTCAAAGGTATCATCAACGTTTCCCCCTGCATAAAAAGTTAGGAATCTGATTATCATGGACCGCTGGGCTGATGAATCCCAAGTTTTCGGTGAGAAATCCATTCGGGAGGCAATGTCCTGGCAAACCTGTGGGGACCACCCTTCCTTGAAGGGGTGTGTGCTAGTTTGGGGTATCTCTATAACAGTGTCGGCTAAAGTTTCCTCAAACCCGATTTGGTTTAATAGATCTGGATTGACGGTGCCGGCCATTTTTGAGGTTCGGTGGGATATTAGAATGATAACGAATTATAGCAAAAACAAGATTTAAAGATAAGAAGTCTGTGTAAATTTGATCTTCAATGCTTTACTGTATTGTTTTTCCCGAATACTACGAAACCAAGTCAACGCGTCGTCGGAAAAGATCTCAAATGCAAAAGAGAATAACTTATCCTCAGGTATATTCCTAGCTGACATAAATTCATTAACCCTCTGAATAAAAGCACGCACACAAGACTTGCCATTATATTTAAATTTAGAAAGTTCTGAGAAAAGTTTACGCTCATAGAATAATACATTTACAGGCTCGATCTGCTCGCAAGCTCTAGTGCTATAATTTTGAGAAGTTGATTCCTCCGGCTGAGAAACTAACGATCTAAATGAAGCATATAAGCCGTGGAACTCATCCCAAATAGGTTTTAAATTATTTTGAATCGACGGTTCGTCGAGACAAACGCGGTTTAATCTATGAAAAATATGATGTAATAGTGACTCAGTTCTAGCTGATAAATTACTGTCTAATCTATTACGCAATACTCCGACATTATTTGATGCTCTGAATAATGAGGTCTTTAGAGCCGCGATATCGACTTCCGGAGACAAATGAGACTCCAAAATGCTCTCAGAAGGCGAACCTGGTGCGAGCTTGGCGATTGACTTTCGAAGATCATCGACCGTATTAGCTTCGCCACCACGCAAGGTAAGTCTTACAATCTACGTCGTAAACCGGTTGAGTTTAATGTTGGTGATGTTGTGTGGAGAAGAACGTTTTACCTTAGTGATAAAGATAAATACTTTAGTAAAAAGTTGGCACCTAAATTTATTAAATGTAAAATTGTTTCCAAGAAGTCTCCGTTAGTATATATACTGTCTGATATGTCTGGTAAACCTCTCGGTGAGTGGCACGTTGAAGACTTGAAACTAATTAACTATAAGGAATAGTTTGGTGATTCTAGCTAGTGGACTTTTGTTGTACCAAACCCAAGACTTCGTCGTAGGGCTAGCTAGATCACGACATTGTCTTGATTTTTTTTCTTTTGTGATTCGTTTATATTTAACCTAATTACTTAACTACAAAAGCAATACTTCCTAGCGTAACACTAGAAAATATATACTTCTAAACTGCGTACTTCAATGCGTGTATCAGTCTATAAATTTGTTTTTATGTATTATAAATTTTTTTTAGACAATACTTTGTGTCTAAATTACGCATTCTATCTTCATATCAATTATTGCTTTCGAAAATACTAATCGAAATCTAAACATTTCATTTTTTCACCCAGTGGTTCAGTAGTTAAATTGTCACTGTCAAGTCGGTCTACAGGTTCAGTCTTTTTGTTCCCGTCATATTTTTTTGCATTCATAGTGGTTCTTCTTATCTGTTTGCTAGCGTACTGTTATAGATATGTAATGCACCCTTTCTTGCAAACCACACATTCCTTCTGCTTACTTAGCATTTATCTTTTCATAGTCGAAGCGCCCATCCATTCAATTAGTCTCATCCTAAAAGCCATCCTAGACGGTTGTCTCAATCCAATTATCGAGTTTCTTTTTTTTTAAAAACCTAACCTTGGCGAGGCTCATAACATTTGGTGGCAGCGTAAAGGGATTTGGAAAAGTCCCCGGTACGTCTCTTATACTACACCTAAGCCCGTCGCGTGTGTTCGAGTGTAAACGCCGACTCCGCTGTGCATATCATACAGTGCACCGAGTTCCGGCCCGGCCCTCTTAGACGTCAGTGTTCGTGAAAACCCATTGCTGCGCACTGTTTGTGCTGTAGCCGGTCTCTGTTCAGAACCAGCAAGATTATACCCAGTGTCGTGCACAATTCAGTGCCGCGACCGGTATAATCTCCCCGACGACGCGCTCCCGTGGCTTATCAACACTAACATTACGTCGACACCTGCGAGAACTTCCAAGAAATTATGATCATCCTTATCGCGCTATCCGCATTCTAGTAAGTGAATTTATGTATTTGGTCATTGCTAATATCTTATTAAGAATATTGTGGTTTTAATTAGTACATTTCAATATACACTGTATTTTACCATTGTCATTGACGTAGTAAATAGATAACTATCATAATGGCCGAAAGATCTCATAGTCCAAGGTTCGAAAAACCCGAAATTGCTGTAACCGATACTGAGGAGGAAGGTCAAGGCCACTGTCCACCCCCTCAAGGACCCTCTACTAGGTCTGTCTCTAAAAAGAGACCAGTTATAACGAAACCAGATATTGAACTTTCTACTTTACTCAAATTTATAAAACCTTATGACGGTTGCAGAGAAAAATTAAATTCCTTTTTGGTTAATTGCAACAACGCCTACGACTTAGCTTCAGATTCTCAAAAAGATATACTTTTTAAATATATACTATGTCAACTACAGGGCAAAGCGGAAACCGCTTGCTCAATAAAGGAGTTTACCAATTGGCTACAACTTAAAGAATTCCTTAAAACCCAATTTAGTGAGAGAAAACACTACGCCCACCTTCTCACAGATTTACAGGAGTGTAAGCAACAAATAAATGAAAACGTAAGTTAGTATGCTCTAAGGATTGAGACATGTCTAAGCCAATTATTAACTGAGATATCTATCTCACACGGCCATAAGAGTCGAGAGATGATAGGACGAACAGCAGCTATGGAGGAATTAGCCCTCCATCATTTCCAAATGGGGTTGACACCCCGTATCTCCGATATTGTTAGGTGTAAACCTATAAAAACCCTGAATGAAGCTATAAATATGGCTATTTCAGAAGAAAAAGTTCAGCAATCTTTATCCAGACAAAGCTCAGGCGCGTCTAGTAGTCAACAGTCACGACAAGATAGGCCGAACACCTCGAGGCCGAACGCTCAATTTTCGCGTCGCTACACAAATTATCAATCACCATTTTTTTTTTTTTTTTTTTTTTTTGACCCAGGAAAATCCTTTATGGATACCCCCTGCCCCGGGGGGGGAAGGGTGGTTATGTGAGACTCTCCGCCCCTGAAGGGGGTCGGTATACACACTAAAAACCTGGGGTGAGCAGTCCCTCCGCCGACGGAGTGGGGCGGGATGGGGTCGCGTTAGCAATCACCATCCCGCCCCGGCGGTTGGCCCGGCTGATGGTGACCGGGCCTCAGCACCTATGGAGGGAAGGCCTTGCTCACCAAGGCCATCCCCCAGACGTGTGGGGCCGTGCAAGCCGGTAGAGAGTCCCCCGACTCTGTACCAGTGACCCCACTATACAGGAGTGAAAAGGCGGGCAAATCGCCTCCTTCTCGCTCCCGTCCGTCTGCGCCGGAGAGGGTCAGCGAGGAGGTTGTTCTCCCTGACCCTCTCCGCGGTCTCCTTCTGCGCCATGACAGCTTCGCAGAAGGAGACCACTGCCTGCCACGACCTCTCGCCGCCGAGCATGGCGTTGATCACGCTCGGCAGGGAGAGATCTCCGCCTATTATGGCCGAAAGCGTGTGTCGCTGCGGCCCCCACGCGGCACACGCCTCCAGCGTGTGGAGCGCCGTGTCTTCCGGCGCCCCACACTCGTGGCAGGCCGGGGTCGCCTCCCGTCTCGCGATCTGGTGCAAATACTTTCCGAAGCATCCATGCCCGGAAAGCACCTGCACCAGTCGGAAGGTCAGCGACCCGAATCGCCGCCCTATCCATCCCCGGAGGACCGGCCGAATGGCCTCCACCGTCCACTGGCCCGGGGCCGGTGGAGCCAGGTCCTCCGTCCACCGCCTCAATAGGGCGGCCCGCGCCTGTCGCCGCATGCGTGCGACCTCCTCCCACCCCGGGGGCTCCCCGCGGGATCTCCTCGCCGCCACGAAGTGGTAAACTTCGGCGAGGATCTCCGCTTGTAGCTCCCAGGGGGGGTCACTGGCCAGCACGCACGCCGCCGTCCAGGACACCGTCCGGTAACCGCGTATGGCCCTCGTCGCGACGACCCGCTGCGGACGTCGCAGCAGGGTCTTATTGTCGCGACTGAGGGCGTCCGCCCAGACCGGTGCCCCGTAAAGGGCCATACTCCGGATCACTCCGGAGTACAGTCGGCGACAGGTGGCACTCGGGCCACCCACGTTGGGCAGCAGCCTCCCCAGGGCGGCCGCCGCTCCCAGGACTCTTGGGGCCAGCTGGGTGAAGTGTGCCCCAAAAGTCCACCTCCCGTCCAGGATGAGACCCAAGTACCTCATTTGGGTCCCAACCCGGACCAGGACCCCGTCCAGTGCCACTCGCGTACCTGGAGGAGGTCCTCCCCGAGGCCCATGAAACAATAGGGCCTCGGTCTTGGAGAGGGCAACCTCCAATCCCAGGGCGCGGATACGGTCGACCACTAGGGCAGCTCCCACCGCGGCCAACCGCACCGCCTCCCCTAGGTCCCTCCCCTTGACTACGACCAGGGTGTCATCGGCATAGCACGCCACCCGCATACTCGCGGGAAGCGTGCCCCGAAGCACCCAGTCGTAGCCAACGTTCCACAGGAGCGGTCCCAGCACCGACCCCTGTGGAACCCCGCAGGATACGCGACGGCGCCTCAAACCGTCGCGTCCCTCCACCAGGACCTCGCGGTCCTGGAGGTAGTCGGCCAACAGCCTCCGCAAATACAGGGGCACTCCGTGATACCGGAGCGCCTCCTGTACTGTTCCATGCGGGAGGCTGTTGAAGGCGTTGGCAATGTCCAGCGAGACAGCCAACGCCTTGTTCCCCCCACCGACCGCTTCCTGCGTCCAGGCTTTGAGCCAAAGCAGGGCGTCTATCGTAGACCGCCCCGCTCTGAACCCATACTGGGCCTGCGATAGTGCCGGCCCAGTCCCCTCCAAGTGCTGGATGACACGGGAAGCCACCACTCTCTCTAGCAGCTTTCCCGTGTCATCCAGCAACACGATTGGCCTGTATGCGGAAGGCGAGGTTGTGTCTCGCCCTTCCTTCCGCAACAGGCACAATCGGCCGTCCTTCCACAACTTAGGGAACCGTCCAGACGTGAGGCACGCGTCGAACAGCTCCCGAAGCGGATCGCCCATCTCTCTGAGAGCGATCCGTAGGACCCGCCCCGGGATCCCGTCAGGACCCGGTGCCGTCCTCTTGCCCCGTAAGCGGCTGACGGCCGCCTCCATCTCCGCCTCCGATACAAGCGGGATGGAGGCCGGGTCCAATTCCTCCGGGAAGGACGGCGCCATCGACGGAGGGGTGTGGTGAGGGTCCTGTTCGGGAAAGAGCCCCACCAGCACCCTGCCCAAGAGCTCCGGCTCTAGGGACTCCGCGACGGGAGGCATCAGGCCCCGGAACTTATTCCGGGCAGCCCTATACGGACGCCCCCATGGATGCCTATCCAGGCCCTCCAGAGCCTCCCCCCAGGCCCGGGACTTGGCCTGGCCAACGGCCAGCTGCAGCTCCTTTTTGGCTGCACGGTACTCACCATACAGCCGGAGCTCCGCCTGTAGTTCTTCGGCCGACAGCTGGTCGTTTGCCCGGCCATGCCGCCGCCGCCTACACCGCGTGTAGGGCCGCCGTGCCTCCGAACAGGCGGCTCGGAGATCTGCGATCTCCGAGCTCCACCAGTACACTTCTCGGCGGCTGGGGCGGCGGCGGGCCCTCGGCATGGCCGCGTCGCAGACGGCCGTGACCGCTTCGCGGAAACGGCCGGCCGCGACGTCTACCTCCAGCGGGTGCGTGGGGGCGGCAAGCCACGCCCGGACGATAGCCGCCTCTTCCGCCAGTTCAGCGTCGAGGCGACTCACCGACCAGCGCGGAAAATCCGCCCGTACCACGCGCCGGGACGCCCCTTGACTGTCGGAGGCGGAGATCTCGAACCTTATGTATTTGTGGTCCGAGAGCGTCTCCACCTCCGACATCACCCTCCAGGCCCGGGCACGTGCCGCGACAGCGGGGCTGGTGAACGTTAGGTCCACCACGGACCCCCCACACCATCGCACGCACGTGTGGACCGACCCTCTATTGAGGAGAGTCAGTCCTGTGGCAACCGCCCACTCCCTGACTATCTCCCCTCGAGTGTCAGTGGAACGGTTGCCCCATTCCCGGGCCTTGGCGTTCAGATCCCCCATTAGGAGGACCTGATGTGGCGCCTGCCTTCTCACCACCGCGGCCAGGAGGTCCATGAAGACCTCCAGCTCCGCGGCGGTTCTGTTGGGGGAGAAGTATGCGCCGACGATCGCATACCTCTCCCACCTGGCCACCACGTACCCCGCCCCTCTCTCTTTGACTGAGAGGAGGGGGCCGCCAACCCTCCCAACGATGGCCACGGAGCCGTTCAAGTCTCCAGCCCAATAGGGGCTGGGGGGGACAAAATATGGCTCCGCGACGACGGCCACACCGATTGCCCACTGCGCCAGGGTCTGCATGAGCAGGTCTTGGGCCCTGGTGCAGTGGTTCAGGTTCGCCTGGAGGAAGTTGTGATGTCCAACCTGATCCATATTAATCAGACATCACAACCTCCCCGCACACTGCTTCGCGGCGCGCTGCCTCAGGGGCGGCCTGACTAGTGGCCGTAGGGGTGGCCCGAGTCCCAGGGGCCTTTCCTTTCGTCTTCGGGGGGTTGCAGCGGCGCCCTCCCATAACGTGCCCCGAGGACTTGCCCGCCTCTGCGCAAATGGCGCAGCGCAGCCCAGCCTTGCCACAGTTGGCCGCCCGGTGACCTGCGTCTCCACAACGGAAGCACAGGTCACCCCTGTCGGCCGCGGCGGGACACTGAGGGCGTGTGTGCCCCAGCCCCATGCACCTGAAGCAGCGCATAGGGCGCTGCCCCAGCGCAACCACCTTCACCGAGCTCCACCCGATGAGAAGCCTGCCTCTGCTCAGCAGCACTTTGGCTGCCGAGACAGGGCAGGACACAAGGGCGGAGCCGGCGCCATCAAAGCCGGGGCGGATCTCGCCGACCTTTACGAGCCGCACCTCGCACTCGCCCGCCGCTGCGACCGCCGCCGCCACCTTCTCTTTTGTGGCAGCATCGTCCAGGCCCGCAATCCGCAAGTCTGTGGACTTTACGGGCCTGGTGACACTGGCCACTGCGGACAGGGCATCGCGGAGTTTCTCCGCGAGCCTATCCGCCTTTTCTCCGCTTTGGGAGCCTGGAATCTCTAAGATCCTGGCTCCCGTAGCCGTCTGGCGGAAGCGGAGCTGGTCGATACCCAGCTCCTTTAGGTCGACCTTTTCCTGTGCCGACCTGATAGCGGCAGCGTACGTAATCCCCTTTGCCGCGGCGTCGGGCTGCAACGACAGCACGACTGCCGCGGATTTCGGGGACCTCAGTGCTGCCGCCACACTCTTGGGGACAGCAGGGGCAACAGGCCGGGCTTTGGCGGCGGGGGCACGGGCCACCTGGGCAGGCGCAGATGCAGTGGAGGGGAGAGAGGACTTTCCCTTCCCCTTGCGCTTCCTCTTGCCCTTTCCTACCACCGTCACCCATGTTTTCTGAGGGACGGCGGCGGCAGGGGCAACCCCGCTGTCGTTTTGGGTCCCCTTAGAGGGACCCGCGGTTGGTGCCGCTGCAGGAGCGGCGGCAGCTCTGGGGGCCTGCTTGGCCCCCTTGTCCGCCTCGGGGGCGACCGGCTGAAGCACCAGTCTGGACGGCGTGGCGTCTGCCTTCGCCCTCCTGGCATCCGCTCTCAGCGGCGGGCGGACCGTCGGGGCCGGCAGAAGCCGGTCCTCAAGCCCCGCGAGCCGGGCGCTCAACATTGTCCCGAGCGTGATGGTAAGGGAGCGCTTAAGCTCCTCCACCAGCTCGGGACCCACCTGGGGGGTGGCAGGGGCTGCCCGTGTCTCCGCAGTGGCGGTAGCGGCAGCGGCAGCGGCGGCGGCAGTCGTCGCCGCGGCAGCCTCCGTCTTCGCCTCAGCGAAGCCCCGACGGAGCGCCTTTACCTCCGCCTTGAGGGCCTCCCCCTCAAGACGCAGGCGGGAGTTTGCGGCCCTCAGCCGCCGCGTCTCTTCCGCTTCGCTGCGGCCCGCCAGGGTGTCCACCACCTCTCTCAACAATGACGCCGACCGCTTCAGGCGACCGACAAACTCGCCCTTTAAGTTTCCCGACTTTCGGGCCACTTCCAGGATGCAGGCGAGCTTCTCGCCCGCCCGCGCCCTTAACTCTTGGGCATTCAGGTCGCTCAAGTCACCGACCAATGGGGTGGAATCCGACTCACTACCGATCCCCATCCCCAGGTCGGTGGCAGCAGCAGCCGGCCCCTTCCCAAGGCGCCTCTCTTGCAGCGCCGCCTCAAACTCCGCATTCGGCTGCACCGAAGCGGGCCTGAGGAACTCCTCCCTGGAGGGTGCCCCCTTCACCACTCTCCCCCGCCCTCTGCTGGCAGTGGGTACCTTGGCGGCCGCCGTCCCTTCGGTCTCCGTGTCTGAGTCTAAATACCCAGGCACGGAGAACGAAGTGGACGGCCGCTTTCGGCTGCCTACCTTCCTGGAGGTGGCCTCCACCACCACTTCGGCACGTGAGTCATAAGACTCCACGTCCGAAACCTCCTCAGGAGCACTCTCCTGCTCGGAGTGGCCCTGAGAAGGGCCGTTTTGGTGGCCCTGAGAAGGGCCTTTTTGGTGGCCCTGAAAAGGGGCCTTTTCGGAACCTCAAATTATCAATCACCAAACTCAAGTCAGTCTAACTCAAAACCTACGGTTAATGTCAATCGACCTCATAATAATTCCACTGCTCCGTTCTGTAGATATTGCAAAACTCCGGGGCACACCCTGGAACAATGTAGAAAGCGAGAATACAACAACAATCGCTTTAAGAACATTGAACAAAACCAATCGAAGACGCCCCAACGCGTGAACTTTGTATCAGAGGAAATTGATAACGATGAATGCCATGCGAACTCTGTAGAAAGCTATGACACTGTTGATGCTGATCCAAAAAACGAGTAACCGTCTCGTCCCGGTGTCGTACGGGATCTCGTAACTTAAAAACCGGCATCACATACCCAAGTTCCAGATCAATTATTTCATCGCAGGCATCGCTACATGATCGCCCGCCAAAATCCTCTGTATCCGTGCAGCAACGTAACAACGTTGATCTGCCAAATTCCTCTGTATCCACACAGCAACTGTTTAAGGTTGACCTGATAAACCCTACTAAATCCAACGTTTTTGAGATAACAAGTAACCCCGCAAAAACGTTACTACCTCATGTCCTTGTTAAATCCTGCGTATCCGACGTCCATTGTCCTTATTGGTCGATTCAGGATCTTCTGTATGCTTATTAAAGCACTCTATCATAAAAAAATATCCTACCCTTGTGAAAGAAACCATCCAACTTAAGGGTATTGACTCAACGGAAGAACCAACTTTCACTCGAGGCCATTTCCAATTAAAAATGTTTCTTCCAAATTCTAAAATATTACATCGTTTTCATGTTACTGATATAAAACACTTACCTTACGATGGCATTATAGGGTCTGACCTGCTCAATGCACATAGTTGTAATATTAATTACAACGATAACCTGCTTAACCTTGGGCAGTCATCCTTAAAAATGCACTTCCATGACCCTGCCTACATCATTCCAGCCACGACCGAAACTGTTATCGAATGCTCTGTTTTAAATCCTGAAATAAAAGAGGGATTGGTCCTGGACAAGAAACTATCAGAAACATTACTAATTGCCAACTGCCTAGTACGGGTTAAAGATAATAATAGAATCAACATAACCGTTGTAAATACTGCCGAACAACCCATATCCTTAAAATCAAACCTGAATCTAAAGCTTGAAGCCATCGATCCCCTAGAATTTCAAAGACACACTCCTAGTTCAATGAACCATATAAAAGCAACAAATAACAGCGTTACACGTACCGAAGAAGTGTTAAAACTACTACGTGTCTCACATCTGAATACCGAGGAGAAAGACGCACTTTTGCAATTATGTTCGGACTACTCAGACATATTCTATCTCCCCGGCGAAAATCTTACCCATACGAACGCCGTTGAACACAAAATTCAAACAACAACGGACGTTCCGATTTACACTAAATCATATAGATTTCCTGAAATCCATAAGGCCGAAGTTCGGAAGCAAATTGATAAAATGCTCGAACAAAACATCATAGAGCCCTCTAACTCCCCTTGGTCATCACCCATATGGGTAGTCCCCAAAAAACTCGACGCCTCTAATACACAGAAATGGCGAGTGGTGATTGACTACCGAAAATTGAACGATGTTACAATCGGAGACACTTACCCTATTCCTCAAATCACTGAGATTCTAGACCAGCTTGGCAATAGTAAATACTTCTCCACCCTAGACCTGGCATCTGGGTTCCATCAAATCGCATTAAACCACGCGGACAAACCCAAAACTGCTTTTACTGTACCAGAAGGACACTTTCAATTTTCAAGAATGCCATTTGGGCTGAAAAATGCCCCCTCAACATTTCAGAGACTCATGAACTCCGTCCTGTCCGGCCTCCAGGGTATTCGGTGTTTTGTTTATTTAGATGACGTAGTCTGTTACGGATTTGATCTTAAATCCAGTACACTTAACCTGACAACCATATTCCAAAGAATCAGAGATTTTAATCTCAAACTTCAACCCGACAAGTGCGAGTTTCTGAGACGCGAGGTCTGTTATCTAGGGCACATAATTACCGAACAAGGTGTCAAACCAAACCCAGATAAGGTCAAGGCCGTAACCTCCTTCCCAGTCCCAAAAACACCTAAGGATATAAAATCATTCCTTGGGCTTGTCTCATATTATCGCCGTTTTATCCCTAATTTCTCAAAAACTGCAAAGGCCCTTACCTGCCTATTAAAAAAGGATATTCTATTCAAATGGGAGAACCAACAGCAACTCGCCTTTGATTTGTTAAAACATAAATTAACAACTGCTCCACTTCTTATCTATCCAGACTTTTCGCAACGTTTCATCCTTACCTGTGATGCCTCGAACCATGCAGTCGGCGCTGTTCTGTCGCAAGGAACTGTCGGTAAAGATCAACCCGTGGCTTTCGCTTCACGTACACTAAATAAAAGCGAATCCAATTATAGCACTACAGAAAAAGAATTATTGGCTATATTATATGGATGTAAAACATTCCGTCCCTACCTTTACGGACACAAATTTCTTATTGTTACCGACCATAGACCTCTTAAATGGTTATTTAATCACAAAGATCCCAGCAGCAAACTCCAGCGATGGAGGTTGAAGCTTGAGGAGTATGATTACGACATAGTGTACCGTAAAGGCAAACTAAACTCTGCCGCCGACGCTCTTTCTAGATACCCAGTTAACCCTATATACCCTGACAATGAAAGTCCTTCAAACCTTAACCCTAATGATAATAATAACACCAATTACGAACCTCCACTACAAACGTCACAGCCCTCGGGCTCACCTAACGAAGTAAACAATGACTTGCAAGATCTTCTCGTATCCCCACCATCCAGTCTTGACGCAGATCTTATAAATCCTGAAATCGAAAACGAAGTCATGGATTATCTGAGTTCTATTCCTAATGAATCGCGTGTTGAATCCGAACCTCAACCTTCAACCAGCTGGCAGAATCCTGAAACCTTGCCTGTTTCAAATCAATCTAGCTTGAAAAGCCCTCCGGCACCTGAAAGCTTAACCTTACCTGAGGTGACATATAGTCAATTTTTAAAACTACCTATAAGGTCGTATGACACCTCTATCTCTGAACACAACCAAAACCTACTTAAAGGAACTCAGAATTTAATAATTATACCTACCTCGATAGATATGGACGAGTCCATGCCTTATGTCCAAGAAATCCTAGATAATTGCCCGGAGCCTCATCGCAGTGAATTCTTGAACTTAGAAAGATCCTTATACACCTGCCTACCTCTTACTATTGAGAATAAAACTTACCTGTTTCTATTTACGAAAGTTCACTACTTTGACGACTTCTCGTACCAAGATATATTTAAATCTTTAAAATATGCACGCAACGAGATAATAATGTCTTATCCTACAATATGTGCAATCAGCACATCAGACTTTAAAAATCCTTTTGATAAACATTCTTTTGTTAAAATCTATAACATGTTTAACTATCTATTTGACGGGACTAACATAACAATACATATTTACCATAACAACGTCATATATCCTTCGCTCAGCGAAATTCCGAAGATCCTTAAGGAAAATCACGATATTCCCGTTGCGGGACATTTAGGATCCATCAGAATGTTAAACCGCATAAAGGAAAGATTTTATTGGAAAAATATGCGCGGTGACATTGAAAACTATATAAAAAAATGTTCATCGTGTCAAACGAATAAAGCGTTGCGTAAGATAAACAGAGCGCCCATGATAATAACATCCACCTCAACGTCTCTATTTGAGAGAGTATCCCTCGATATTGTAGGTCCCTTGCCTGAGTCTGGCACAGCCAAACTTAGATTCATTTTGACTATGCAAGATGACCTTACGAAATTCTCGTTAGCTTACCCTCTTCGTAACAATACCGCCGAGGAATCGTGTGAATGTGTCCTTCATTTTATATCTCTATTCGGAATTCCTAAACACATACTTACCGACCAAGGCACAAATTTTACAGCCGATCTATTTAAGAAAACATGTGAGTTCCTGAAAATCAAACCATTATGGTCCACCCCTTATCATCCGCAAACGCAAGGAGCTTTGGAAAGATCACATTCCACGCTCAAAGAATACTTGAGATCTTACACTAACGATAATCAAGACAACTGGCCCCGATATGTATATACAGCTATGTTAGCATATAACACCGCCGTACATTCAACAACACACTATTCACCGTTTGAATTACTATTTGGGCATAAGCCTCACATTCCAGACTCTGTGTACGACGATACTTCCAATACTACTTACCCCGAATACGTTAAAATGTTACAACATCGAATGAAACATACACGTGACAAAGCCATAGAGTTTATTCAAAAATCTAAAACAAGTTCTAAAACTTACTATGACTCCCATACTCGCCCAGTGATATACAAAGTTGGTGATTATGTTTTATTAAAGAACCATCTAAGGCTACGCAAGGCCTTATCACCCGTTTGGAAAGGGCCTTACAAGGTCGTTAAGATACACGGTAATAACACATTATCGTTACTTATAAACAGACGCCATGTGAAACACCACTTCGATGAAGTTAAGCACGTGGACGTCCAAGATGCATCTGCTATAGACTAAAATAATTAATTGGTACACTCATTTATATTTAATACTTTTTTTCTTCCTCTTTACTTATTTACATCTTTATTATACAAATATTATTAAATAATTAGACATAGCATATAGTATAGTATAGTAGTGTCTCTTTTATTTACAGCATACTGGCCCAAGGTCACCCAGAATTTGTTCAAAAAATCAACACCAGCTCCGGCATATATTTTGACCCAATTGGTGAACTCAAAATTCACGTAAGCCACTTAGACATAGTCACACCGTTTGATATCTCTTACATTCAACCGCACATCCAAAACATTAACTCCATCTTAGGCTCAGTACGACATATATGTAGCCAAATTGAAATCCAAACTTCTAATCATCTAGAATGTCATAACACATTAGAACCGTTAACAGTTAGATGCCATGACATTGTTGCCGCGTACTCTGCTATATCTCATTTAGTAAACAAAAGGTTCAAACGAGGGGCATGGATTGGTGGTATTGGCACTCTGTCCAAAACTATTTTTGGCACTCTGGACGAGGACGACGCTGTCAAATATGATAACGCCATCCAAAGCATTCAGGATAATGAAAAAAGACTGGGTTCATTAATGAAAGAAAACATATTAGTAACGTCTTCAATTTTATCAAAATTTAATAACACCTTACACGAAATTAAGTATAATGAGGCCAGCCTTAACCAAGCTATCGACAATTTCTCCATAAAATTAAAAAATATGTCAATAATTACTAACGATTTAAATATTAAATCAACCATTAATTCAATCTTGAACAGTTTAGAAGCATCCATGCTTAGCTTATCATTTCAGTTAGAAGATATAACAAACGCTATTATGTTATGTAGCCAAAACATCCTGCACCCGGCCGTATTATCGCCTGTGCAGTTATACCAAGAAATTGTCGATAACTACCAATACTTACCTGTAGATTTTAAGTTACCTGTAAGCTTAGCATTAAGTAATATTCATAGTTTATTGAACATATCTAATGTACTGTCCTACAGTTTGAATAGCAAGATAGTTTTTATTTTAAGAATACCGCTAGTATCGCCTAAGGAATACAGTTTATTTCACAGCATTGGCTTACCGACTCCTCACAACAGTGTAAACCCAAACTCTTTTAGTTTTATAATACCTAGTAGTAAATACATAGCAATGACCAAAGACAAATCAGAATATTGTGAACTCGACTCACTTAAGGAATGCATAGCGATAAGCTCGCGCGAGTACATCTGTGACGTCATGACGGTGTTCCCGAGCACCGCGAAGCCGAGTTGCGAAAGTGAGTTAATATCGAATGTGATAAGTGTTTTACCAGTGCAGTGTCAAACAAAATTCCTTCATGGACATATAGACTTGTGGAAACCACTTTACAATAATAACTGGATCTATGTCCAATCTATAAGTAATAAACTTTATATCGAATGTCTAAACCAAAAACTTATTGACATAAGTATTGTCGGTACAGGTATTCTAAGTATCCCAAACAACTGTATCGCGTATTGTAAAAGTACAAAATTATTACCTAGATTTAAAAACATTAAAATCAACGTTACTGTTATACACCCCGATTTTAACATTATAAATGACTCTTGTTGTAATTTAGATAAGTTTAGAGATATAATAGGTAATGAGCCTCCTCTTAAATTACAAAACATTGATTTAGACGATTTCACGATGGAAACTAAATCAAAATTAAAATCGATGTCTGATGAAACTGACAAAATTCTAAATCAACATCCATTAATTAGATACGAGACTCATTACTCAATCATTATTATTGTACTCATTTGTGTTATTTCTATTTTCTGTATTTTTAAATTGTTTTTATACAATAAATCGCACAACCGTCTCTCCCATCGCTTTCCCATATTCCCTCAATCAACTTCAGTAGACTCACCCATAGACCAATCCCCAGATCCTGAAGCAGTAGTTTCTATAAAGATTAATAAACGAAATTCTGAAACTGATAACCTGCCATCTCCTAGTATTAGACGAAATATATAAATTTTCCAAATTACCTCTCCTAAACATCGAAATTACAACCCCGATGTTTAGTCTACCCCTGGGAGGTGTTATAGATATGTAATGCACCCTTTCTTGCAAACCACACATTCCTTCTGCTTACTTAGCATTTATCTTTTCATAGTCGAAGCGCCCATCCATTCAATTAGTCTCATCCTAAAAGCCATCCTAGACGGTTGTCTCAATCCAATTATCGAGTTTCTTTTTTTTTAAAAACCTAACCTTGGCGAGGCTCATAACAGTACCAATCGCTAAATTTTTGTATTGTTCAATTTCACCGTAGTTGTCGTTTATTGATCTTCATAACAAACTCATTGACTAATTACTTTGTTGACATTCTAAACGTGTTATTATCTAGCGGCCGGCTGTCGTGTCCGCATTCCTAATGAATGAATCACCTTGCCTTTAACGTGTTTTTTTTATATTGTTATCAGTTAATGATCTGTTCGCAACTACGGTGCTATCATATTATAGATTCTCGTCTATTGAATAATATAGTTCTTTTAAAGGACTGACACCTCTTATTCTACCTGTTTCAGGATGCCGATCGGAAGCTGCTGCCGGAGGAGAGGGGAGTCCTCGGGAGACCGAATTTCCCCGAGGAAAAATTCTCTCCTAACGAGGGGGGTGTGTGACGCGGACCGCGCGACCGCGACGGTTGCGCGTGAGTCGGAGTGGTGGCTGGCGCCCCCCTTCTCCCTCCTGCCCGGCGGCAGCGCCATATATAAGCCGATCGCGTCCTGGACGAGTCACCTTGCGGCTCGGCTCCACATCTCGAGTTAAGTGCTCCTGACTACAAGGACACGCAGCAAGCCTTCTAACAAACCACGCCCTGACTATAATTGTATACTAAATATATTAAAAGTGTAATTGTTATATCTTCTATTATATTCTCTTTCTTTAAATTCACCTTGTCAACTCTAAAGGTTACAAGGTAGGTACGTACCTACGACTTCTGAATGTAATAAAATACACTCCTACACAATGCATACGACAAACAACAAAGAATAGCCAATCGCCGCGGTGCATACTGTACACAGCCATTTTGTAACACAGAAGTTTAAAAAAATTGCATTAAGTGACGATTAGCCTCTGGGCATATAGTTACATGTAATACCTATATGTGAGTTAAAGCAATTTCAATAACAGTATCTTCTATGAACAGTTATATCTAACCAACACTAACATAAATCGGATAAAAATACATAAAGATGAATAACTAAGAATGTTTAGTATTTTTTAAACGGTCTATTGTTTTGAATTCCTTGTAGGTAACTATAAGTATTCAAAGTGGTACATACCTCTTGTTGTGGCCCAACGGTGCTGAACATATACTCCGCGAACGCTCTATGCGACTCAAGGAAATCAGCCGAGAGAACATGACGCTGTTTTCGTGCCAGTGAACGGTCAGAACTAACACAATGGTTGTTTCTATCCATATTCAGTCCACAAAGCACAAATCGGTGTCCATAAATGAAAGCCAAGTTCATTACAATAAACAGATTCAGTACCTAAAGGCAAATGCAAGTGGTCGTCGTAAAAATAGAAATGAGATAATTAAAAATAACACGGTCGCAACGAAAGCTTACGAGAGACTGCGAGCGGGACAGGGTCGGTCACAGTTTCGCTACCTGGATAACAACAATGGCGCGAAGACTTATACATCTGCTCTCTTTCTTTCTCGTAAATGTAATTCCTTATCTATATTCTCCATCTCTTTCACGAGTGAGCACCAAACACAGTAAGAAAACAATAAACCAACCAATCATCACCGCGCCTTGCTACACAGAATTGTTTTATATGCTGCTGGCCTGTTTGGTTATGGTTTTATGCGAAACGAATAGCGTATTTATAACCTCTTACTTAAGGTCTATTTTGTCGTTCATAAATTATTTTAATCGACTCTGGGTATATTTTGAACAACCTTCTTTGTTAAAAATTATATATTTTATGTGCATGGGTGTAACTAATACGGGAAAAAAAAATGTAATTATAATATGTTTATTTATAAAAAAACTTATTTATTATTTAATGAAATAAATCAAAACAATTGTTATTTCTATTGTCGCACAGATAAACATGACATTTTCCACATAAAACAGATGTTAATTTGCGACAGTTATTATATTTGCATTTATTACGCTTATCGGCGTATTGTCTTTGGTGCCCTACATCATCAAAACCAATATCTGTTGGTGTCATAGTTTGTTCATTTGCTCTGGTAGTTCTAGCTTTTTTTGGTGCCGTCTCTACTAATCGACTAAAACTTGGCCGACCGCGTCTATTTTCATTGACGGGTACCTGATACTTGCAGAGAGATTCAGCTATATCCGTTCTAAATTCACATAAATTCAGAATATTTTTGGCGTTTTCTCCTTTTCGAGTCAGTACTTTTTTATACAGCACCCATGCGTTTATCACTGTCATATCTAGCAAATTGTATAACAGCCGTGTCGTACATTTACGAGACTTCATCCTAATGCGATAGCGACCCAGGTAAACACACCACAGACTAAATACGATTCTTTAAAATTTGTTCCTTTTTTAGTTCAGAAATGAGTTTAAGTTTACTTAGATTTAAACATTAAACCGCTTAGTACTTGAATTGGTTCGCAAAATCACTGCCAAAGGTCAAGTATCAATTTTGATACCATATGCATTTAAGGGTTAAATGATGGTGCTGCTGACATGCATGTAGCAACCCTATATAGTGTGACCAAAACGATTTTGATACTAGCAGTTCGTTCAAGTAAAATGAGTAAATAATAAGACACATTAGTCATATTTTATTTCTATTTTATTTACAGTAGGTACCTCTGCTTATGAAAAGGTTTACTAAGCATTTTTAATTGAACCAAAATAAAATTATTATAGTTACATACATACAAGTCGAATTGATAACCTCCTTTTTTTGAAGTCGGTTTAAGCTAAGATTAATCACTCTCACTCATCATCAGATTCCAAATATTCAACATCAAGAAACGTTTCGTTGCCACTTTCATCGGCAGCGCTGTCTTCACTACAGCTGCTATCACCACTGCTGCTAGTTAGTTGGACGTGTGTTATCCGCACTTAGCCCTACAATTGGGCCATTGTGCGTAACTGCTGCTGTCATCGCCTAAGTGAACAATGAACTCGTCTATGTCTCGATACGGATGACGTCCTCGCTCGTAGCACTCTTCGAGCGTCTCGACGTGATGGCAGCAGTTTTCAATGTTTCAGGTGTGATGCTGTTGAAGGCCTCTTCAGCAAGTTGCTTCACATCACGATTCACGTGACCCAACATTTTGTGCTGCTACTTTTCGTTTTAGGTTAGTAATCTCAAAAATGAGTTCAATAGGATTCAAATCACAGTGATACGACGGAAGACGAAGCACTGTGTGCCCGTATTCTTTTAAAAGTTCATCAATTGCATAGATGGGACGGGTTTGCTTTTTTTGACGTCTTCTCTCTTAACCTTTATTATTCACAAGTCACTTGGGGTCGGCTTTTCTGGTCTAACCGGATTTGACTGGATATCAGTTTTTACACGGAGCGGCTGCCACCTGACCTCCGCAACACGAAGGCTAACGATACCCTAAGGCAAGACCAGTGTCACGATATTAGAGGGTACTGACTTTCCCAATAACGACTGCCATAGATGTTCATGGCAGCCGGGACCAACGGCTTAACGTGCTCTCCGAGGCACGTAGCAGGCTATAATTGTCAATCAATACGGTGACTGGTCGACCTTGGTATCGTGGAATTCGATGATTTACTTACTACATTTTTATTTAAACAGTTAGTATAAACTACGGACTACAATCATGCCTTGCCTTGATTATTAATGTACATGTAAGTGGATGTTCCTATTTACCATACTGCTGCTTTAGAGGCTACCATCAAATTTTATTAAATGCTTGAGTATGTTGAGTAATAGTTCATGGAGAAATGGTTGTAGCACCTTACAGCTCTTGTGATTTGTAAACAAAAACTTGGCGATTAAAAAGAGTGACCATGAGTTTCTTGCCCGTTCTTCTCATGAGCCCTACACCCTTGCTTTGCTGAACGTGGCAGTAAATGTAAATTCGCAGAAAAAAATTGTGTAACTTTGACATTCATAAGTGTTGCCTTGTAACCTAATCTGAATAAATTTATTTTGAATTTAAATTTGAATTTACGCACATCATTTCGAAAAGTCATATAACTTCCGAAAGTCAGAGGTGCGCGACGTGGGTTCGAACCCGAGACCCTCTGCATTGCAGTCTGTTGGTCTCCCCACTGAGCTATCGCTGCTTCTACTGCTGCTGCTGCTGACTAAACTCAGTAAATTTGGCTTCCTGAGTGTAGGATCAAAATCAATATTATTGTCTAATAGCCTGAGTTTTACATCGTCCACGCGGGAACTAGAGGTGGGCGCCTTATTTGTCACGACGGAGTGGTAGGGCGCATTATCCATAACTATGATTGAAGGCTCGTGAAGATTTGGTTTAAGCTTTTCTTTAACCCACTTGGTAAGGTTATGCGCATTCATTTCTGAGTGGAGTCTTCTAGTTTATTTCTACCAGTGAATATAAGGAGGTAGTTTGGCACAAATCCCTTTTCGCTTCCAACATGGACTATGATGTAAAGTTTTCCTTTGGAATATGTCTTTTGTGACACCTTCGATGTTTAGAGATTGCAAACATTTTGTGACCTGGTGGGAAAATAAATAGGGTCTTATTTATTGTGAACTAGCGTTCACCCGCGGCTTTGCCAAGTATTTGGGCCAAGTATTTCATGTTCTCGTGGGATATAAAGTAGCCTAATGTCCGTCTCCCAGTTACAGTTATAGAGTAGTAGAGCCTCGTTGATTTCAGCAGGAATGGGCCGGCTCGACCGGGGAAGGACTACCCTCTCACAGAATATCAACATAAAATAGCAGTATTCCTACTGTTGTATTTCATTCGGTGAGTGAGAGTGCCGGAGACCCAATCAACCCCTTTCTCCCTTCCCGCTCCTTCTCCTTCCCACTTCCCTTCCTAAAGGGTCGGCAACGCGCAAGTGATGCCTCTGGTGTTGCAGGCGTCCATAGGCTACGGTGACCACTTATGGCTGGGCCGTATGCTTGTTTGCAGTGTTGGGCATAATTGAATTATTTTTTTAATTGTAGAAGCAAACAATTACAATATTTAGTCCAACTAAATTAATTGCAATTAAATTAATACAATTATTTTTTAAATTGTGAAATGCAATTGAAATCAATTGCAGTTAAATCTCAAATCTCTTAATTGTGGTTCACAATTAATTTAATTGCAATTAAATTTTTACTTGCAAATAATTTAATTGCGATTAAATTATTATAACAATTATAATAACTATTTGATGGATGTAAATAAGTAGGTACGCGACTAGTGCGACTACGCAGCAAACTTTAGGGTGGCGTGAGTCCACCGCCGGCGCGCCGGCGCCACCGGCCGTAGCGTGCACACCGCACGCCCCGCACGCACCCCTCCTTCGTCTTGTGCGCATCACTCGCTCCTCAATAACTCTTGTGTTTGTTAGTCTGCCGCTGTACGTGTCCGGTGTCGCAACTTGATTGTGTCGCTCACTCGCGCACGAGTTACATACTACACGAGTCCCGAAGTTCAGTGCATTTTGAATGTACCTAACATACTGTGTGTGATTCATATATTTAACGGAAATTTCAACAACTTAAATTTTTTTTATCTATTATGGATGAAGACGATTATAGTAACATGTCGTCAGCGTCAATGAATATTTCGGAAACGGACAACAATGACTCATTGGAACGAGAGTTGCGGTCTCCGGGTCCGAGCTCAAGTACATCGACAACTTCAATACCGCGTCAGCCGCGTCTTGTATTACTTGACGGTACATTTTTTAAATATATACCAGAGGAGTCAACAGTGCATAAAATCACAGCTCTGTGTACTAAATGCTTGCCTAGTACTACTAAAGTCAGGGGATTCGATAACTGTACATCTAATTTTTTGAGTCACCTCAAACGAAAACATGGACAAGATTGCGTAAATGAATACAAGGCATATATACAAACAAAAAAAGAAGATAAAAGAAATGCATTCCTTCCTGCCAAAAAATTAAAGAAAGGTGAAGAAGTCAAGTCATATACTCAAGAGGACTTTGTTCAAAATATTATTGAGTACTTTATTCACTCTATGATCTCATTGAGAGTTGTTGAAAACCCGTATTTTTTGAAGATATTCACCAATTTGCAGATATCGGATAAGGGTTTAAAACTTATAAGTCGTCGAAGTTTAAGTCGTCGTATAAATATATATTATGAAAACCAAATGTCTGCTATTAAATCTGAATTAATTGATGTTGAATTCGTGTGCACAACAACAGATATCTGGTCTGGAAAGAAGCGAAGCTTTTTAGGTATGACAGCACATTGGATCACAAAAGATTTGAAACGGCGTTCAGTAGCGTTAGCATGTCAGCGCTTCAAAGGAACTCATAGTTACGACCGCATTACTGATTTAATTAAACAAATTTTCACAGAATTTGGATTGAGCGGTACTAAAGTAGTTGCATCAGTTACTGACAACGGCAGTAATTTTATTAAGGCATTTCGCACTTTTGGCGTGCAACGTACAAACATCAGTTACAGTGAAACCAATGAGCCGGAAGATCCTTTGTCGGAAAATCCAGGTGCAGAATCTGATTCAAGTCTGGACGAAGCAAACTCAGAAGATTTTTTTTTGCCTGCCCATGTAAGATGCTGTGCTCATACTTTAAGCTTATGTGCTACAGTTGATGCCAATAAAATGTTGTCTAACAAAGAGACTCCATTAGGCAATATGCATACTAATACATTAAAAAAATGTAACTCTCTATGGAATGTAGCTGGCCGCCCAAAAACAGCTGAAATTATAGAAGACATATTAAAACACACATTAAGTCGACCTGGAGAAACCAGATGTAACAGCCTGTATGACGCACTTCAACAAATTTTGTCGATCCAAGAAAAGAATTTGCAGCTCTATAGATCATTAAATATAACAAATCCTTTAAAAGATTTTGAATTTGATTACTTAAAAGAATATTTAATGTGTGCTGCACCAGTAGCAGAAGCATTGGATATCATGCAAGGTGAAAACAATACCTATTATGGTGTTGTACTGCCATGTCTTTTAGCATTAAGAAGAAAAATACAAAAAATTGAAAGAAGAGGCGATTTCGTTTATTGTGCACCTTTGATTGAGACTTACAGAATAAGCATTGAAACTAGATTTAATCAGTATTTTGATCTTAACACTGCTGAGGCAGAACATGCAGCAATAGCTGCTATTTCTTATCCTCGTTTTAAGAATAAGTGGCTATCTTGCTTAACCAGTCAAGACAGAACTAAAGTACAGAATCTTTTTAAAACCCTTATTTCAAATGAACTCAATGAAGAACCCCACCAAAATATACAAAAAAAAAAAGAAATAAAGAAAATATTTTTTTTGAGTTCGATTCTGATTCTGAGTCAGATAATACAAATTATTCAGCACTTACAGCTACTAATACGAACACCCCAAAAACAAAAGCTGAGTTATTGATGTTACACTTCTTTGCTGAAGAAAGTGAAGAACTAGATCTGCTGAACAGATACCCTGAAATAAAAAGATGTTGAGTCCCTATATATATATTGGTATTTTCGTATGTAACAGGGTGATGCGTCGGGAGCGAAATAATAGATGACTTTGTCCATACACGTATATTACGATAATTCACAAAAGATACACGTCGTGTTAGTAAGTGTGTTCGTGAGGGACTGCCTTGTGTGGACGCGTTCACGAGCGTCCCGCCGTTTTGCTATGTCAGCCCCCACAATACTCCCCCCTTTTTTTTTAAAAAAAAACAATGAAATAAAATTTATGTAAATAAAAATTATAACTAAAAGTTTCATCATTTTCGATACATCATTCATTATGATTATAACAGAGCTAGAAACCGTGCTACATACGCAAGTGACGAGCAAACGCAGCGTCAGCGCATTGCTCGCCACTAGGTAACACACACCTCATGTTACACGTTAACATTACACATTATGAAACACAATATTCCTTATAGGTACTACACTTATAACAATAGATTGGTTATTTAATAACATAATAATATGTGCCTCTCTTGTGGGGCTCTATACGATAATTTAACAGGTAATGAATTGTATCAGTTGGCAAAAATACATTATATTTCATATTATTAACAAAACGAAACATAATAATTATATTGTATTGTATACGTTACACTACGAAATTTCACGTTGTCAGACAAAAATTGAAATTATAAGCTTTATTATCAAAGACATAAGATTTGAAATTGAAACTGCAACTAAAAATAAAATAAAATAATGTTTACCGAATGTCTTTAGTATTGTACACCTGCAGATTGAACGCTCGGTGTAGCTGCTGCACGAGCTAAGTGGGCTCCACGTCCTTCCTCAATGGTAGAAATGACTTGTTCGACCATTTTACCCTTAATCTTTCTCCCATATTCACGACAGAAAACAAATACACATGTTACTATGATTACAATAACTATAATGATAGTTTTTACATTATAAAACTGTACTTTTCGTTCCACTTCAGCTTGGGCATGGTTTCCTGCACCAGTCTGTGCTATTATAACTTCAGAGTTTTTTGACTGGTGGGAATACCTAATGCTGTGACTACATGGCGACTTACCTTGCTTTTTTGGCAGGGTATGCATGCCTTTGCCCACATTCCCACTTGTTTATTCATACCTGGCCAAAAAAATCTTCTACTTACCATTTTGCGTGTCGTTTTAATACCTGGATGGCTTATATTATGAACCGATTCGAAAGCGGTTCTTCTGAATGCTTCTGGAACATACGGCCTGACGTCACCATTAGCTATATTGCAATACACGCTTCTGCTGACGTTGGGAACGTGTATTCGTTTTAACTGTATAGTGTTCGAGGTACCTTGATTCTGTAATAGTTGCGTAATTTGACTATCCGTTTGCTGCGCTACTGCCAATTCCTCGTAATCTATACACGTTGGACAAACAATGGTTTCAACACGCGATAAAGCGTCGGCCACCGGGTTCTCGCTTCCGTTGACATGCTGTATATCGCTTGTATATTCGCTGATATACAACAATTGTCTATGGCGTCTGGGTGTTTCTTTTGCTAAACTTACCTTTGAAAGAGCGAATGTCAAAGGTTTGTGGTCAGTATAAACAGTTAATTCTCGGCCTTCTATCATTCCCTTAAAATACATAATTGACACGTATATAGCGAGTAATTCTCTGTCATATGTACTGTATCTTTGTTGGGTATCTGATAACTTTTTCGAAAAATATCCGAGTGGTTGCCAAACGTTGTTAACCCTCTGCTGCAATACTGCGCCGACGCAGGTATTAGAGGCATCTGTCATTAGCGATAACGGTGCTTCAGAAACAGGATGAGATAATGTAACGGCGCTTTGGAGGCTTACCTTACACTTCTCGTACGCGGCTTCGGCTTCAGCGTCCCACTCTATTTTGGTCTTATCTTTTTTCTTTGAGTTATGAAAGAACTTATTAAGGTACATATGATATTCTGCTGCTTTGGGAAGATGTTATCTGTAAAAGTTAACCATACCTAAAAATCGTCGGAGTTGCTCCACTGTCTCCGGTTTGGGGTAGTCCTTGATGGCTTGGACCTTATCAGGTAGTGGACTGATACCTGCTGAAGTAACTTTGTGACCTAAAAACTCAACTTCTGTAACCCCAAATAAACTCTTACTGATATTTATGGTCAACCCGATATTTTGGAATCTTTCGAATACTTTCCTAACATGTTCTTTGTTAATGGCGCTATTTTTAGACATGATAATGACGTCATCGATGTAGCAGAATAATGACGACTCATACTCGTTGTTTACACTTTTGCCGAAGTTTTCGATTCCTTTTAATACCGTGTTGTCCATAAATCTCTGGAAGATCTGTGCAGCGTTCCTAAGTCCAAAAGTCATTCGCGGAAATTCATATAGACCAAACGGCGTGGTGATGGCCGTCTTCTCGATGTCCTCAGGTGCAACTTCGATAAAATGGTAAGCTCTATTAATATCTAGTTTAGTGTACACTGTTTTACCTGACAAACCGTAAGTAAAGTCATGAAGTCTCGGTATCGGGTATCGGTCCGGTTTAGTAACAGCATTGAGTCGGCGGTAATCACCGCAGGGCCGTATCTGACCATCCTTTTTCTGAACTACATGTAACGGACTAGCCCACTGGCTCCTAGAAGGCCTACTTATTCCTAATTCTTGCATATAGCGAAATTCATCCCTGACTACTTGTAACTTACCCGGTGGTAGTGGTCTAGGCCTAGAAAAAATAGGTGGACCTGTTGTCTCGATATAATGTTTAACTGTATGCGTGGGCGGCGATTCGTTAAATGATACTGGCTTAGTAATATCCGAGAACTCTTCCAACAAATCACGAAATGGATGCGTTTCCTGTATACTTTTAATCACGGGATAATTATGGCTTACGATGGTACCTATAGAGCATACATTCGTAACACAATCTATTAACTTTCTATAATAATAATAATAATAATCTTTATTTGCATAAAACATGTGTGTTCCAATAAATAGATCTTAAAAACGATAGCAGTCTCAACATGTTTTGCCATTACTGGCATACAAATGTATTTTGTGAATAAAATTTTATGTGCATGCAATCATAGTAATTAATGTTGAAAATTTTAAATAAAGGTAATAAAGGTAATAAAAAATTAAAAAATTAAAATATTAAAGAAATGTCAAAAGGTTAATGTCATACTGAGAATGTCCGAGTAAAATAATATGTAAGTTAATAGCAATAACATTAATGCAGTAATTATTGAGTATCGTTTAGGTAGTCATTGATATTATAGTAGCATTTTTCTGTCAACATTTCTTTAAGTCTCCTTTTAAAAAGGTTTACATTTAATGTCTTATACTCGTTTGGAAGTTTATTATATATTTTAGGTGCCATACAAAATATACTGTTACCCAAATGAGCAGTTTTGGCGCCGTGTGAACGTAGGCGATCATTGTCGCGCCGGTTGCGCTTCACTGTGTCAGATAGTCTTGGGAATAGCTCTGGGTTTGTCTTTACGAACACGCATACCTCTAATATATATAAGGAAGGTAGAGTTAATATTTTATGCTTTTTAAAGTGTGGTTGACAGCTGTCTGTAACTTTTCTATTATGCAAGTCTACCAATAATCGGTTTGTCTTTGAAAAATCTGCCCCAATTATTGGTTTACTTACATTACATATTATAAATGGCCATTTAAAACAACGTCTTAATCCTAAACTAAGCTCTAATGTTATAATGCCGTAAGTATCAATTTCCGTGCCGTTTGCGGCGAATAATTTATAATTAGTTTTTTTACGATAACCTTTTAGCTTAATTTTAGTAACGGGTACCACATTGGCACCTGTGTCAATGAGGAAATTCATACCGGTTTTGGTATCCATCACGCTCAGGCGGTGGCTTTCGATGGGGTCGATGCATGCTACCACCGCGTCAGGCTGCACCCTTTTTAGTTTTCCGGCGTGGCACGTTTCCCCCAGTTACACGGTGTCTCACATCGCCTTGCAGCTTCTCGGAACCGGAAGTGGTACCGACACAACCAGTCTGGGCTGTGCGGTGTCCGCTGCGGCGTACGGGGCCTGGAATGAGAACGAGAACGATTCCATCTCCGAATCTGTCCATTACGTCGTCTAGGACGACTACGAATGCTACTCACTTCCTCGCGGAGTGACTTGAGCTCGAGGGCCATGTTTCTCAACTGGATCAGTAGCTCGCTGTTGACCTCTGCCGCGGCTGATGCCATTGTAGCGTTTGTGGTGATGGGGGTCTCCACTGCAGAGAGCTCCCCGCTGCGCAAGTTATCCATGATCTTGTCGGCCATCTCGGCGAGATCGTCCAGCTTGGTATCTCCTTTATTGGTGGCTAGTATAGCGCGAACCCATGCCGGTAATCTAGACAACCAAAGATTCCTCAAAGTATCTCCCGCTGCGCCTGAGTTCTTTGCGAGCTCGCCCATCTTGGCGAGCAGTTGAGATGGGCGCTGTTGCCCCAATTCCATTTCCAATACCAGTTTGTGGAACACTTGGAAAACTTTCATTAGCTTATTCTTAAGCGTGGCGTAGCGCTGCTGTTCTGGTGGATTATTGATAAGGTCACCTATTTGGCTCAGCTCCTCTTTGCCTAGCTTGCTCAACACCATATCGTATTTGACTTGGTCACTTTGGTGTTGGGGACCCATCACGGCCTCAAATTGGACGAACCACATTTTGGGCATATCCGTCCAAAACTGTGGTATGCGCGACGAAACACTTATGGCTGCTAACTCACTTGCCTGGACGTGCTGCATACTGGTAGCCGGTGACGGTTGAGCCATCACTACGAACGGAATAGTTTATTGTAACACGCACTATCTCACTTAATTCGCGTCTGTCCGCGATCACATCACCAATCACGTCGGGGTCACCAATGTTGAGTCCCTATATATATATTGGTATTTTCGTATGTAACAGGGTGATGCGTCGGGAGCGAAATAATAGATGACTTTGTCCATACACGTATATTACGATAATTCACAAAAGATACACGTCGTGTTAGTAAGTATGTTCGTGAGGGACTGCCTTGTGTGGACGCGTTCACGAGCGTCCCGCCGTTTTGCTATGTCAGCCCCCACAAAGAGTTTTCATAAAATATAATACGCCTTTACCAGCTTCAGCAGCAGTGGAAAGACTTTTCTCTTTTGCTACGATGACAAATTTGCCAAAAAGTCATAAACTAACAGACCAAATGTTTGAAAAGAGAGTTGTGTTGAAGTGCAATCTCAACTATTCAAAGAACAATTGATTTTTTTTTGTATGTGGGAGTGGCGATAAATCTGTATACTAATTTAAATAAAGGTTGATTTATAAGAGTTATTATCTTTGTATTTAAATCTACGGTTATCCTTGTTTCCTTCTTCCTATCCTGAATTATTCTGGTTAGGTGCCTGTTAGTGTATTACACTTTTATGTGTTGTACTAGCTTAAATCCAAGCCTTACAGATCATTATAGAGAAGGCTAATGTATACACATTAGCCTAGCCTTCTCTGTAATGTTTGTTTGGACATTTATTAATTGTTAACTGTAATTGTAAATGTGCATCAAACAATTAACAATTAATTAATTGTGCTTGTTAAACTTTGCAATTACAATTAATTAATTGTAATTGCAAAGTTTAAAAAGCACAATTAATTAATTGTTAATTGTGTTATATTGCAATTACAATTCATTATTTTAGTTGTTAGTTGTAACTAAATCTGGCAATTTAATTGTTAGTTGTTAATTGATTTAACAATTAATTTTTGCCCCACACTGCTTGTTTGCCACCTTAGTTGTATAAAATAAAAAACAACCCTCTACCCATATGCCAAATTTCACGCAAATCGGACCCGTAGTTTTTGATTTATGAAGTAACAAATAGACAGACAGACAGAAGACACAGATAAAGGAAGAATATGAAAATTTTATAAAACAATCATTATAGGTACGTACGCAATAAAGAACAAAGTCTTTACCTTATACAAAGAGTGAATGTAGCTCTCATTGAGATAAATTATATCTTTTCTTAATTCTTCTGGCAAATCTCGATATTTTTAATGATCACCAAGTATTCTTCTCGCTTTGCAGCAATATGTGATTGTTCGATTAGAGCCTTTCTATTATTTTGGTATTTCTTGTAGGTAAACCCTATTACTTTTAAAATATTACGGTCCTTTTAAAATTTTACGGAGAACTTCAAGATTTCTGGTGATCACCTGCAATTTTCTGAGGGTCGGTACCTGAAATATCAAAGGGTTCCGTTGATTGTGCATCTGACTGTACCTACAATAAATTTCGTATGCTAAAGTGTGGATTTTCGTGAGACCACTAATGCAAATTTCTGCAGTTTGTGATACCATCTCGGGCGAATGTCGCCTCATCCATCCATAAAATGCGTTTGGGAAAATTTGGGTCATTTCTAATTTTAATTTGAATCCACGTCGACATTACGCATTTCGGACGATAGTCTACGTCCCCATGTAAATGTTGAACACGCTGGTAATGGTTAGGATGCAATCCTTCCTTTTTCAAAATTAGCCAGACAGACGTCTTTGATATGCCGTGACGTAACACTAATCGTCTAATGCTAGTTGTAGGGTCCGCAAACAAATAATTTAAAACAGCTTCTTCCATCGAATTGTCAATAACGACAGCTGGTTGCTCACGGCCATCTCGTGCCAAACCAAGTCCAATGTTGCATCACCTCCTATGAATTTCTTGGAAATGCCTAGCTGACGGTACAAGTCAAGTTCGGGAAAGCATTTATGTATGCAGTCCAGGCGACCTGTTGTGTGACCATGTGTCATGTCATAATAATAATGCATGTCGGCTATATCTGGAGGTGCAAAATTCTGTCAATCGCGGCATTTCGCCAACACACAACAGTAACAAACAGTCAAACGTAACAAAACACCAATAACAAAACAACGTAATAACAGCTCAATGCACAGTACGAGTACAGAGGTAGCAGCAGCGGCGAGAATATCGGAGCGACTCTCTGGTTGATATTGTGAAACCTATTTTGACTCTGTCCCCTCTACGCTACCTGAGCCTTAGAATATTATAATAATATTGTTAGGAGACAAATTATGAATATTTTTGAGCCGGTATAAAAGGAGCGCGCGCGCTGTCATAAGGCGCATTTGTCGGGTGTCGTTCGAAGAGGCAACATCGTTCAAGGACAGTGGATCGTATTTCTTTTGTTATATTTGATTAGTCGTTATAATTGTGCAATTATTGTCGGTGAGTGCTAAGCAGTTTATCGATGTTAAGATTCGTTCCTTGTATTAAAAACGTTTGTAATAAATTTAAAGTGTTTGGTTATAATGAATAAATGTGTGAGTCATCTCGGGTGACGCGTAATATTTTTTTTAATTATCTCTGCTTCTGATTCCTAGTAATATAATATTCTATCACATACACACAACACCATCTAGCCCAAACTAAGCAGAGCTTGTACTATGGGTACTACACAATGGATAAACATTCATATATACTTTTTTTTTGTAAATACGTACATATTATATATAGAAACACCCAGACCAAGACAAACATCCATGTTCATGCACACAAATGTTTGACTTGTGCGGGAATCGAACCCGCGACCTCAGGCGTGGCAGTCGGTTAAAATAATAAAAGGACTCCGATGACAGCTGCCAAACTATGGCAAAAATACCACATGTGAATGGTAACGTGATAAGGTGTCCACTTTAGAAGCTCATAGCTAGCACGTTTTTTGAGTTAGGATGATGTTTTTTTTAATTGAAAGCTAACATGATAGAGAATAATAATATGCTATAAATTTACATAGTTGTTAAGATCAATACATACACGAAATACTCAGATTAAGGAATTGATATAATTTATAATAAATATTGCATCAGCCTAGCGACGACCCAGTAACCGCCCGGAAAGTGCTGAGATGGCTCAACGTGACGCACGCGGCTCGCCGGAACCAAGGCATCGATTTCAAGCATTCTTACGACACTTTTGGTTCAATCTTCGAACAATATTGATCGTCATCGATACATATATTGATCGATGATCGATCGTCATCGCTGACAGACGTGTATCAATCAAATAATAGTAAATTTACATTATTATAAACATTGACCTAGTTTAATTTGTTTGTGCGTGATATGCACATTACTGTTGCAGTAATAGTTTGTTTTGTGTTTATAATGGACAGTAAAACATATTTTAACATGGAGAGCAGTCCCTTCAATAGAAGTGGTGTAACGCGGCGTACCCCTCCACCAACGACGCCACAAAAACCAAGAGAAGATGAGACAGTTAAAATAGTCTCAACGTCGGAGATTCAGGGATGGTTGAGTTCAATCGAGCACTGTTTGAACGAGGTATGCACTATTGCATCTGACGGCAAGTTAAACACAGAGCAAAAGATGAAAATAAGTACCCTTTGCCGTAAAGTAGGAAGTGGTGTCGCTCAAATGGCTGTCCAGTATCAGTCACTAAAGCAGAACGCTTTTCAAAGTCACACTTCTCTACAAGCCCTGTCTGAAAAGCAAGATCTAGTGGAATACCTAAAGGACATCAAGGAAACCATTAAGGAGACAAGTGCGAATACTATACCGGCAAGTCATCTTTTGCTGATATGGTCAAGAAAGGGTCCAGTAGCTTTATTCGTCCTAGCACTCTTAGCTCGGTGGTGATTTATCCTAGCGATACCTCAAAGTCCAGCGAGGATACTAAGAACATGGTCCAGAATATCATCAGCCCTGAAGAAATGAAACTCCAAGTTCGAGCAGTTCGCAAAGTAAGAAACGGAGGTGTTATTATTAGCACTGAATCCAAAAAGGACATAGAGAGGCTCAAGCAGACAGTCCAACTTGCCACATCAAATCTTAAGGTCGAAGAACCACATAAGCGCAAACCGCGTATTATCATTATAGGAGTACCTGTTTCTATGACCGAAAAGGAGATATATAAATGTATCTATGAACAGAACTTAGCCGACAAAATACCTTCAATGACACGAGATACATTTATGAACTCTATAAAACTTAGCCACAAGTCTGGTAAGAAAGATTCGGACAGCTGCAATTATATTATTTAAGTACCAGCCGTGATACGAAAAGCCCTTATTACACAGAGCAGAATATTTATAAACTGGACGTCCTGCCTGGTAAGAGATTTCACGCTGGTGACTAGATGCTTCAAGTGCCAGCAATACGGTCACGCAGCCAAGACATGCAGAACCGTGACTTCTACTTGTGGACACTGCGGTGAAGACGGTCACTCCATTCAAGACTGTATAAAGAGTACGGAACCTCCAAAATGCGCAACCTGCCTGCGGTTTAAAAAGCCCAGCAACCACAAGACGGGAGACCCTGAGTGCCCAGCGAGAAAGGCTGCTGAAAATAGGTATATTAATTCTATTGACTATGAAGGCGCCTAAGAGCGCCACATACTCGCTAGTATATTAGATCTTTTAAATAGTTTTATATTATGGATATTAATTTAATAAGAGAGATAGATAATTTAACTGTGTCAGATTCCAAGTCATGTGTGGTAGAGGACTACAGACAATATCTCTCCGATGTAAATCATTCATTTACCATACTTACCCAAAACATACGTAGTATATATAAGAATATAGACAGTTTTAATATTTTTCAACATAGGCTTAACTTTGATTGTGATATAATAATTCTAACAGAGTGCTGGTTATTAAACCGGGGCGAGGTTCCATTAATGACAGGATACAATATATACCATAGCACAAGAAATCTAAATCAGAATGATGGTTTGGTAGTGTATGCAAAGGAATCCGTACAGGTTTCAATTGAAGAACCACCCTCTCTAGATTGCAATTGCTTAGTAATCAAAATTGACACAAACACAGCGATTATCGCTATGTATAGATCTCCCTCCTTTAGAAACTTAGATTCCTTTCACACATCTCTTAATCAGACCTTACAAACACTAACCTCTTTTAAAAATATTATAGTAACAGGGGACATAAATATAAATATTGGATCAGAACAGCTCGATACAGGAACTCAAGATTATCTCAATCTCTGCTCATACCATGGGCTTCTCCCTGCTCACACATTGCCTACACACCAGAGCGGTTCTTGCCTTGATCATGTGATGATCAAATCCAGCTTGTCATCAATTACGCTCGTCACTAACTCGACTATCACAGACCATCACGCTGTCTTATTAATCGTAAATTTAACGCTGCCTAAGCTAAATCGTCATCAAACAAAGTCCATTTTAAATATAAACAAACTTGAGTATGACTTATGCAACTTAGATTTCAGCCCAGTATACAATAGCGCTGACGCAAATATTTCTCTATCGTATTTAATACAAAATGTCCAACAAGCAATATTACGTAACACAACAACAATGGCTACGAGAAAAAAGTACTATAATATTAAACCTTGGATTACGCCTGGACTAATTCGATGTATAAGACACAGAGATAAGCTTCATCAGAGATCTAAGCGTTTCCCTAATAACTTGGTACTTCAAATAACTTACAAAAGATACAGAAATTACTGTAATAACCTTTTAAAGAAATTAAAAATTAATTACGATAGACACATATTGCATAAGGCAGGTAAAAACAGTAAGCAAATTTGGAATCATATTAAAAACGTCACTTATATTTCTAAACAGCATAAATCAAATTCGTGTTTACTGCACACTCACTCTTCACCGCTTTTGTCAGCTAATAATATTAATAACTATTTTGTTAATGTAGGTAAAAAACTTGCTGAGCGGACTCAGATACAAACTTGTAATCGCACTGCTATAACTCGTCAGAAACCGAACAACACCACTAATCTAAAATCATTTGTTATGTTAGACACTGACGAACAAGAAATAGAACGAATCATCTTAGGAATGAAGGATGATTCTGCTGTCGGCTACGATAATATAAACAACAAGTTACTTAAATATTTTAGGCATATCTTAGTAACGTATATATTTAGGCTCTGCCTTTCTGAAGGGATTTTCCCCAAATGCCTTAAAAAAGCAGTTGTCATACCCATCTTTAAATCTGGAAACAAAGATCTAGTTGCAAATTATCGACCTATGTATATCTATACTCCCCTCAATATCTAAGATACTAGAACGAATTATAAACACAAGATTAGTCAACTTCTTAGAAAATAACAATTATCTTTCACTCAAGCAATTTGGATTTCGAGCCAAACAATCCACCGCCGATGCGGTTCATAGCTTGACTCATTATATCACAGAGGAACTCGGCAAGGGTAATCAAACTTTAGGCATATTTCTTGATCTAAAAAATGCATTCGATACTGTATCAATTTCTAAACTTCTGAGCAAGATGGAGGCTTTGGGTATACGGGGTAATCAACTAAAACTTATTACAGATTACTTAAGCGATCGTCACCAATGCGTTAAAATAGATAATACTACTAGCAATTATGAGAAAAATACTGGTTTTGGTATTCCCCACGGAAGTATTATCGGTCCGACGCTATTTCTGATCTATATTAACGATTTATGTAATCTTATATTAGAAAACGGCAAGATAATATCATACGCCGACGATACCGTGCTAATATTCTCCGCTAAAACCAGCTACGATTTATATGAAAACGCTCAGCTTGGCTTTAATATTGTGAATAACTGGCTTCATCAAAATTTACTAACATTAACCCTTTCAGCGCCAGAATATTTTGGTATGTTTATGCTGTATGCCGTCATACATGTAAGCAGCTACGAGATAAATCGTACTTGGCATAGTAGAACATAAATTCATTCGACTATGCCAACTACGACTATATTCGTATACGGCTATACTCGTAGTCGGCAAAGAAAATGGTATTGTTTCGTAATTTGGCGGGAAAACAGGAAGCAACACGACAGGTTGCTTCAAGTTCGGGAGCTAGACACGAACTAACAGTGCAACTAGTTTCGGCCGGTTAGGGGGCGTGGCTTCTGACCGAGTGGTGGCGTGTGAGTGACATTATTCAGTTTAGCTACGTAATGCAAAGGATGCGCTGTCGTAACAAGTAATTATCTGCATAAAAATGGCTAAGCGATTAAGTGAACAAGAAATATCTGATTTAGCGAATTGTGATAGTAGTGACGAGAGTGGTGATGACTTCTCTTCGACAGATGAAGACGAATTGTATGTGCAACCTGATACAAGCTCTGATAGTTCGTTTTCGGAGCGCGAACATGCTGAGTCTCGTTCAAACGCACAAGCTACACAAGAAGCTATTACATTGCGTGTTTGTAGTGGTGCTCCAGATACTTCTAACTCAGGGCTTCAGCCAAGTTCAGAAGAAAATGTCCCTTTGGTAGGAGAAAACGAGAGTAATGAATGGATAGATATACCCTGGGAAATTTCAGACTTCCCGTTTTTGGGTCCTGAGCCAGGTGCGAAGATAGCTACTAATAAGAGCACTGCTCCTTCTATGTATGCTGATTTGTTCTTCAACGACGAATTCTTGGAAAATTTAGTTACGGAAACTAACCGTTACGCCACCCAAGTGCTTTCAACGCGTCGTTTGCGACGTTCGTCAAGATTGAAAGAATGGAGAGAAACGAATAAAGCCGAGATGAAGGTATTTATTGCTATTGTTTTACATATGGGTATCTTGCAATTACCTCAAAAACCACTATACTGGAGTAAGCATAAGTTATATGACATTCCGCTTTTTAGAAGTTTGATGAGCCGTAATAGATTCCAGATACTATTCAGATTTTTCCATTTTTCAAACAACGAAGAAGTTGATGAAAGTGACCGTATTTACAAAATAAGATTTTTGATAGACCATTTCAACAAATTGATGCAAGATATTTATGCCCCGAATAAAGATTTATGCATAGATGAATCTGTAATGTCGTGGAAAGGAAGACTTATTTTTCGAGTTTACATAAAAAATAAAAAACATAGATACGGCATCAAGATATATAAACTATGTGAAAGTAACGGCGTAATACTGAAGATAAAACTTTACACAGGCAAATCAGAAGGTCAGGAAGGTGGACAAACTATAAAAATTGTAACAGATTTATTAAATGATTACTTGAATAAAGGTTACAAGGTATATACAGATAACTACTATAACTCCGTTGAACTGACAAGAAAAATGAGTGCAAATAAAACTTACTTATGCGGAACTTTGCAATCAACCCGTAAGGGTAATCCAAAAGTTGTGACATCGGCAAAGCTGAAGAAAGGTGAGATGATTTGGAGAAGAAAGGGGGAAGTAGCTGTTTGCAAATGGAAAGACAAACGCGATGTTCTAACCATTTCAAATATGCACAATCCTGAAATGATAACTATCAGAAATCGCAGGAATCAACTTAAACTAAAACCTAATATTGTTGTTGATTACAATAACGGAATGGGAGGAGTAGACCACTCTGACCAAATGATTTCCTATTATGAGAGCATGAAAAAAACCAAATACTGGTACAAAAAGTTCGCTATTCACATTTTTCAAATGTTTATACATAATGCTGCAAAAATACATAATGGTCAATCGGGATTGAACAGATCGGAGAGAATACCTCTACTGAATTTTACTGAAAATGTTATTATCCATTTGTTAGGCCAAAAGTATATCGACTATTCTGAAAGACCAGGGCAGTCCAAAGAGGTCAATCAAAGTGGTCAAGTATTGCTTCAACATTATTTGGAATATATACCACCTACAGAAAAGAAAAGCAAGCCAACTAAACCTTGTGTTGTGTGTACCAAAAATAAGACTCGCAAAGAAACAAGGTATTTTTGCCCATTGTGTTCAAAAACTCCAGCTTTATGTGTAGTTGATTGTTTCAAAGCTTATCACAACTAAATATTATATTTCTACTGTTGAAAAGACGGAATTATGTCTTCTTTTGTTTGTTTATACTACTACTCAGTACCTTATGTTTGTCATATCATAACTTTTTCCCATTAAAAGTTTGAAGTTTGAAATTACCATGCGTTTTCTTTGCTAATGCCAAACGCTCAAAATCCGACCTTACCTGTAGTGCCAATAAATATTCTTTTGTGTAGAAGGACCTACAAAATCTACGAATATATTCGTAGTCGGCACCATGGGTGAATCCCACACTACGAGTTATCTCGTAGCTGGCACGCAAAAGGTTAAATACCGATAAGACGAAATATATTCACTTTTCTATGCGCAAGAATAACTATAGTATAACTAACTCGCTTATACAATGTGTTTGGTGAGTGGTGTCGGAGATTTTAATGGCATAATATATGGTCATTTATATCTACAATCCATGCTTCAGTATTATTTTTTATGTTACTTGGGCGAAATGGCGGCCATTTTGTTTATTTTGTTATCTAATCACGGACACACGTGGTAATTTAGCGATATCGTCGCTTGTAATAATCCAAAAAAAAAACAAAAAAGGTCTTATTTTACAGCTCATAGTATAGCTAACATGTTTACGATAAAAAATTTTTAGAGTCTATCTCAGTTCAATTTAAAAAAAAATATGACAACAGAAAATCAAGAAAATTTTTGCTGTTATTTTTTTGTTATTTCACTTTTTCACAAAAACCAAGCTGTCAAGGTATTATTTTTTTAATGTTTTTAGATACTACATAATATCAGCTAAACATGAGTACTAAAATCATTGCCGTAAGTAAGATACTTTTAAAATGACGCTCTTTAGAACTTGACCCCTTAATAGCGTATTCAGGTAGTAAACAATTACAAACCCATCTCAATTTAAGGATCATCCTGATATTTAGGAAATACAGAAATAAAACACAATATTTTTTCACTTAGCTTTAATATTAATAATAATTTGGTCACAAATTTTATAAAAATTGTTCTAAGTGGTCACCATTTTGCTGCAAACATGCTGTCGCCCGTACAGCCAGGTGTTGCGTAGAGCGTCGGATCATCTCCTTGTTTTCCTTTAATTCATTTCCGATGCTAATTATTTTTTGAATCAATTCCTCTCGGGTGTTTGGCACTTCCACGTAAACTTTTTGTTTTATAGTACTCCATAAAAAAAAATCCAGGGGTGTTAAATCCGGAGAACGCGGTGGCCAAGCAACTGTCCCTCCGCGACCGATCCACTGCGTGTAATTTTGATTTAAATATGTCCTCACTGCCACTGCAAAGTGTGCGGGTGCACCATCGAGCTGCAGAATCATTCCTCTCCGGTTAACGAGTGGTATTTCGATGAGGGCGTCATAAAAATCCAAAATCCGTCTGTAGGAATTCCAAAAATCGTCGACCATTCATCGTCTCTGGTAAAATGATGGGGCCAACAAGAACGTCGTCTATGATTCCTGCCCAAACGTTCACGGCAAACTGATACTGTACAGTACTTGTCCTAGTAGCGTGTGGATTTTCGTGACACCACAGATGCTCATTGCGGTGATTTATGTATCCCGATCTTGTGAAGGTGGCTTCGTCTGTCCACAAAATCTTTTTTAAGAAATTTGGTACAGATCGTACTTGCCGCTGGATCCACGAGCAAAATACTGATCGCCTAGCATGATCAGGCTCCAGTAATTCTTGTACCCTTTTAAAATGGTACGGATGCAATCCTTCTCTCTTTAACACTTTCCACACTGACCATATGGTAAGGTTTAATCTATTAGCAATCCGTCGTATGCTCAATCTGGGATCTTGGGTAATTAATTCCAATATTTCTTCTTCGTCTTGTGGTGACACCAAACGAGAACGTTCTTCAGCAGGTCTTCTAATTCCATTTTCGGCAAGTCTCAAATGGATTCTGACGAACGTGCGAGGATTGGGTGTAACTCTGTTGGGGAATCTTCTGGCGTACTCTCTACTAGCAGCATTGGCGTTCCCGTTGCACAGTCCGTAGACAAAATGGATGTCAGCAACATGTTGGCTGGAGTAATAGTTGTCTTCCATTTTAAAAAGATTAACAAAACAGTTCAACAGTAAAAATAACGAAAACGTAACAAAACTTTTAACAGCGCACAGTAAATTGGTTAACAAAAAGAGAATGTGATCACAACGCAGAGCGAGGGACGACTGATAAGCTTTGTATTGCGTTCCTAAATCTCTGGAAACAAATGTTATTTTGTCTCGCTCACACTTATGACGAAGGAGGTTTTTACCTGCTCGAATCATTTGTTAAAACGGGTTTAGTAGTTCCTTGAATTGTGATAAAGCGGCTTTGTAATTGTTTAATACCTGAATACGCTATTAAGGGGTCAAGTTCTAAAGAGCGTCATTTTAAAAGTATCTTACTTACGGCAATGATTTTAGTACTCATGTTTAGCTGATATTATGTAGTATCTAAAAACATTAAAAAAATAATACCTTGACAGCTTGGTTTTTGTGAAAAAGTGAAATAACAAAAAAATAACAGCAAAAATTTTCTTAATTTTCTGTTGTCATATTTTTTTAAAATTGAACTGAGATAGATTCTAAAAATTTTTTATCGTAAACATGTTAGCTATACTATGAGCTGTAAAACAAGACCTTTTTTGTTTTTTTTTTGGATTATTACAAGCGACGATATCGCTAAATTACCACGTGTGTCCGTGATTAGATAACAAAATAAACAAAATGGCCGCCATTTCGCCCAAGTAACATAAAAAATAATACTGAAGCATGAATTGTAGATATAAATGACCATTATAACGTGCCCTGTAGTGAGTGCGTCCCTCGTACCCCTCTCACCCCGCTGTACGATATTCCCCGCCACCAGCTGTGGCCCGTTCGGGGAGACGCACGCATGCCGGCAGTCGACCACAATGCTTTGCGCGCGCAACCCGTGTCGTTCTGTGCGCCTGCGGCCCATAGCTCCTCGTGTTCGTATTTTCTTTATAATGTTCGTATTTCTTTATAATGTTTGTATGTAATGCTAAAGTACGTGATTGTAACGTTGCCTTATTCGTGTTCGTGTGTATTAAAGGTATACATGTTACTTACGAACCAGACGTTTTATTTAGCACGTTAAACTGGCCCCCAACGTATTGGCCGATGTTCTAGACTGTTCGATAATGCACGGAACTTTTAGTGAACAAAATGCCGCCGCGTAAAGTTCGTAATAACGACTCTAGTTCGGAAGATGAACCTATGACTGTGACGGAGACACCTGTGGCTCCTGTGCTTATGTCTGAAACTCAGTTAGCGTCGCTCCTGGCCGCCTTCTCTTCGGCGCAGGCCGAGGCGAACCGGAAGCTCGTCGAGTCTCTTCTGACATCGCACTCAGGGACGCCGGCGCCGCCCAGTGCGTACGCCGGCGCCACACCATCACCGTCATCGTATTCGGGGAATCTCGTCAAATGCACCGCGCGCTTCGATGGTTCGTCGGAGTACCCGGAGACAGTCGAGGCATTCATAGACGCCGTCGAGATGTTCATGGATTGCGCGTCGGTCAGCGATGAGATGGCACTTCGTGGACTCCCCATGTTACTACATGGGCAAGCAGCAGTTTGGTGGCGTGGCATCCGTCATGAAGTTACGTCATGGTCAGAGGCTGTCAAGCGCCTGCGTTCGATGTATGGCATACCACGGCCACCGTACAAACTGTACAGAGATGTTTTCGCTGCTGAGCAAGGAATGGAACGCGCTGAAGTTTTTATCATTAGAATACGATCTCTGTTCGCGAAACTACCTTATCAATTACCAGAGGAAGCGAGACTGGATATGATTTATGGTCTGCTTTACAAGCGAATCAGGAAGCGGTTACCAAGAGACGCTGTGAGTGATATTGAATCGCTGATAGAGAAATCTCGTAGCATAGAAGAATCGTTGTCAGAGAACTCCGCGTCGCCGTCGTCGTCGTGTTTATCTACGAGGCCGGCCCGCGCGCTCAGCGAGAGCGCGCGGCAATACGTCGCTCCGGTATCGAGTTCGACGTCGACGCCGTCACCACCGGTCCGCGCCGCGCGCGCCTCCGCTGCGCAGACCGCTCGTGAACGAGCGCAATCACCGCGTAGTGATCAGTGTGCGAGCAAAGGTGATAGCACTGATAAGAAGTTGTTCTGCGTATATTGTAAGACGCGAGGACACGTACGGGACTCTTGTGATAAGCTAACTAGTAAACGCTCTCTCTCTACTAACTTTGGCACATTTTGTTATAATTGTGGTGAAAAAGGTCACATTAAAGTTAATTGTCCTAAAGGTAAACAAAATAGTGCTGGAGATAGTAACCCAAATGTTAAGATAGAAAATGTGTTTTCCTCTGTGTATATAGATAGTAAGAAGTTATGTTCGGATTTTGTTAACAATAATAATAAGCATGGTCGGCTTATCGTACGCGTGTGCGTAGAGGGATATCAGGGTACCGCGTTGTTAGACACTGCCGCGCGTCGTAGTATTGCGAGTTATTCACTTTATTCCTTACTGAAACGTATTGGTTCAAACTTTCGCGCCGAAACGATGTCGTTGAAGCTTGCGGATGGTATTGTTAGGAATAGTGATGTGCTACTTACGATAGTTAATGTTCAACTTGCTTCATTATCGAACCAAATGGAAGGTCAACAGTGAAGACATCAAGCCAAACACCTTGGTTCTTATCAAGGAGGAGAATGTCCCCCCACTCAAATGGAAACTGGGTCGCATAACGCAAGTATTTCCCGGAGCTGATGGAATATCCCGTGTAGCTGAAATCCGTACAACGCACGGCGTCATACGGCGATCGTTCTCAAAGATCTGCCCGTTACCTTCACAATAATCAAGAAGCTACAGCGACGAGTACTCCTTGTTGGAAGACTACATCCAGTTGCTTCCAAGGCGGCCGGCATGTTTAATCTACATACACATAACGCCATCTAGTGGCGACAGGAGGAATCATTTTGCAGCATGAACATCGCGCGAGCTTCCCGTGGTGGCAACATCGGCACGGAACCAACTTCACTCGCGTCCTCGCCTCTCTCACTACTTACGCTGTACGAATGTGCATCTCAATAATTTTTATTGTAAATGTTTTTTGAAATATACGTTTATATTAAAAGCAGTAATAAAATAATCATTGAAGATCCTTGCCCTCATCAAATAGGGAATCGTCCAACAATTACGCATTCTATCTTCATATCAATTATTGCTTTCGAAAATACTAATCGAAATCTAAACATTTCATTTTTTCACCCAGTGGTTCAGTAGTTAAATTGTCACTGTCAAGTCGGTCTACAGGTTCAGTCTTTTTGTTCCCGTCATATTTTTTTGCATTCATATAATTTTAGAGTCTATATAATTAGTTTCACCACTAATATACTCTGTACTTGCAAACTGAGATCAAAATCAAAGCCATTTAGTTTGTAAGGTCTTAAATAAGTTCTATGTAAAACATATTTATCTTAATGTAAATAACATTAAATATAATCAGCATCTATTTAGGTATTACTTTTCGTTGTGAAACACATAAAAACAGTGGTTATCTTTAGTATTACAAAGATAAACGTTGCACTTAGTACATCGAACCTTTGAACGACTACTGCAAGTGCTCAAGCGGCAGCATCTGGGTGCCTTTAGCGTGTCGCATATAGGCCAGTGGTTATATCCATCTAGCCTTTTATCAATAGTGGGTATGGGAGCTACCTTGTATTGAGACGTTGATGGCATTTCAGCTATATCTTCCATAGCATCACGTTTCCTTTTCCTTGTAGGACCACCAAGTAAAAAATCTGACACACATAATTTAAAATCGAGGAATTCCATAGCTTTCTGTTTCGCTTTTTTACAGCTTTCTCTATACTCATACCATGAATTTACCATAGCCATGTCAAATAGATGCATGAACACTTTTACTGGCCACTTGCGAGTTTTATGCCATGATCTATATACCTCTATCATCTGGTCACAAACGTCGACGCCTCCCATATTTTCATTGTACGTTTTGACTGTATTTGGGCATGGTACCTCAATGTACGATTTGGTGACTTTATCCCAGCGTTGTACATTTTGTACAGGTTGAGCTCCAGTACAAGTAGAAGCTAACAAGACTGACTTTGAGTCTTTCCATTTCACCACGCAAATATCTTTGGTAGCATTTACAACTTCATGGTGTTCTCCTCGTTGCATTTGTGAATCTTTAGGAAAAGTATAACCTTTAAATCTGTTTGAAATCAATGTTCCTGTACCTTCTATGCCATCAGATACCATTTTTTCTAACAATGGTATGGTCGTGAAGTATCGGTCAAAGAAGATGAAACTACCTTTTGGTATTGTCGCTATTAGTCTCAACACTACCGCTGGCCCAAGGCCAAGAGATTTGTCTGTGAAGGGAGTAGTATCACCTTGGTATATTTCAAAATCTAAGATTAAACCTTTAGATGTAGTGATCACAAAATTTTTCAAGCCAACTGGCCTTGGTTTTCCAGGAACATACTGTTTAGCGGGACATCTGCCTAGGAAAGGAACCATCTGTTCATCGATAGAATACGTGCCATGATGTCTAGGTAATTCGAGGCACCTGTTTCGAACAGCATCGATCAATGGTTGAACCAGCCATAGACGGTTTTGAGACATTTCTTGAGTAGATATTGATGCCTTGTCAACTATGTGCAGATTTGTCCGCAACATGAAAAATCGTTCTCTACTCATTGCATCTGTGATGTAACTCAATTTGAATCGCTGCAGCCATGCCATCTTTAACCTTGGATACTTTACACAACCTAGTATCCCATTAATGCCAAAAAATGATTTTACTTCAGCTGCCGTTATCGGAGTTTTCAATACCTGATTTGACGTGGTTTGATAGTACATATTGGTATACATAGCAAAGCTTTCGTATACACCTTCACTGAAATATTTTTCGAAATATTCTGAAGATATAACAAGATACATAAAGTAAATTATTTTATATATATGTGCCTTCAAACAAAATCATAAAAATAAAGAGAGTTTTACCTCCTCAGGTTCATTTGAAGGCGCTGATGGCTTAGGTTTCGATCTGAACATCCGTCTTGTCCACACGTTTCTAAGCGTAGGAGTTGCAACAACCGGGACACATACTTCGTCGTCATCACTGTCATGTTCAGAGTCAGTTTGTGGCTCCTCTCCTGGTGGAAGCCAGTTCTCATCTTCATCAGAGTCATCACCGCAGTCCGAGTCATTTAACGCCGCCACAATGGCATCTTTATCACCAAAAATGTTGTTAAAACTCATTAAGAATGTAAATTTTCAGCTATGTCTGTAAATCAATAAAATAAAACAATATTAATTTGTTTGAAAATAGTCGTAAATAGTAAGGTACAGGCCGATGCCTCACAATCGTGAGGGTAAAATTAAATCATCCACAAAACCATCAAATCATAGCGTTTTCGTATTTGTTTATTGAATATAACAATAACTAATATCTATTGAATAGTTTTACATAAAAATCTAATCAAAAATACTTACATTTTCAAAATAGTTCAAAAAGAAGACAGCACGTCCCAACACGTCGAGCGCTCGACACAATGACCGTTGAACTAGGATCGCATTATTTAAACTAGCGTCTTCAATATTTGTATAGCTATACATAACTACCCGCACGATCGCGCGAGCTTGGGCCGATCGTTTCTTCGTAATCACAAAAATGTATAAAAATGCGCAAAGTCACACGTACAAAAGTGAGTGCATGGACCGAAAGGGCTAAAGGTTACAATGTTTTTTTTTTTTTTTTTTTTAATAGAGTTTATTATAGTTGGATATATGGATAAGATACTGTTGTTGATTTACAGCATGTTGGCGTCTATGCTATCCTCATCACCAGATGCAATTGTCTCCTTTTTTGGAGTGGCTTCTCGAATATGTCTGAGTAGGGGAAGGGCTTCAGCTGTGGCTGCTTCAGTGGGGGCGGCACAGTGAGATAGCTGGTCTCTTAACCATGCTGATGCATTCCGGTATGCCACAACTGTTGTTCGGTGATTAGAGGCCCAGATTGAATCTTCTACACCTGAGGAATCATTTTGTGCACCCTCTATACTGGCGATAAACAGTGAAGCCAGTACATAATGATACATGGCACTGTACCGTTTGAAATATGAGTTGTCAATAACACGTGACCAGGGAACTGTCCTGTCTTGGTGCCCTTTACGTTGGTAAGTTTTCATAAAGTCAATAATGAGCTTCCAGGATGAGGTTGTAGAGCTGATTGCGGAAAGCCGCATAACCTTAATCCAGCTAGTAGCGTAGAAATCACAGATGACGAACAGCATGTCCAGTATCCCTAGCCCGTTCCACGAGGTGTGGGTCAGGAAGGCGGCCTCCATGACTGCCCTCATCTGTGTTGTTTCCATTGTTCCTTCAGCCCACTTCGTCACAATCTTTGCTATTAAACAAGACACATTCTGATGGGATTTATTTATAGACATACTCACATTCTCAAGGCACCGGCTACAGGGAGGAGCAAAATTGACTCCAAATTTTCCTCCAATGAGGTTAGTGATGTTAGTCCTGTATTGCCTCTTCAGGAATCCGGCGGTTAGCTGGGCATTTGTTTTAGTTACTGCCCTGAGCATAGTCATCGCAAGCATGTTGCATAATCTTACTAAATTAATAGCATCCTTGGTAAAGGCATTGGATGCAGGTGAGGCAGCTAAGATTCTGCGGCAAGATCCCCTTGCTTATATTCATGCATTAAATCTAAATTCCTCTTCAATAGCTCTCCTACGTTATCCTCCAGACGTGGAAGCTTGGGTGGCTCCAGTGTTAAGGGAGCTATCTGGGCATGAGTTTGGAGATCCTGAAAGTCCGTTATGTTGATTATATGGGCAGCATCTGTGGCCTCTGGTATACTACTCTGAGACCCCGAGGGGGTAGGAGATGTCACGGGAGCCCTCCCGTCTACCTCAAATAACAGAGGTTTTTGGGTCCTTCCTGGGTTGTCTCCCCAAATGAGCCCGTCAGCTTGGAACACATTGTCCTTGAAACAAAGGGATGCTGTGCCGAGAATGATGTCGGTGACCTCAAAGGTATCATCAACGTTTCCCCCTGCATAAAAAGTTAGGAATCTGATTATCATGGACCGCTGGGCTGATGAATCCCAAGTTTTCGGTGAGAAATCCATTCGGGAGGCAATGTCCTGGCAAACCTGTGGGGACCACCCTTCCTTGAAGGGGTGTGTGCTAGTTTGGGGTATCTCTATAACAGTGTCGGCTAAAGTTTCCTCAAACCCGATTTGGTTTAATAGATCTGGATTGACGGTGCCGGCCATTTTTGAGGTTCGGTGGGATATTAGAATGATAACGAATTATAGCAAAAACAAGATTTAAAGATAAGAAGTCTGTGTAAATTTGATCTTCAATGCTTTACTGTATTGTTTTTCCCGAATACTACGAAACCAAGTCAACGCGTCGTCGGAAAAGATCTCAAATGCAAAAGAGAATAACTTATCCTCAGGTATATTCCTAGCTGACATAAATTCATTAACCCTCTGAATAAAAGCACGCACACAAGACTTGCCATTATATTTAAATTTAGAAAGTTCTGAGAAAAGTTTACGCTCATAGAATAATACATTTACAGGCTCGATCTGCTCGCAAGCTCTAGTGCTATAATTTTGAGAAGTTGATTCCTCCGGCTGAGAAACTAACGATCTAAATGAAGCATATAAGCCGTGGAACTCATCCCAAATAGGTTTTAAATTATTTTGAATCGACGGTTCGTCGAGACAAACCCGGTTTAATCTATGAAAAATATGATGTAATAGTGACTCAGTTCTAGCTGATAAATTACTGTCTAATCTATTACGCAATACTCCGACATTATTTGATGCTCTGAATAATGAGGTCTTTAGAGCCGCGATATCGACTTCCGGAGACAAATGAGACTCCAAAATGCTCTCAGAAGGCGAACCTGGTGCGAGCTTGGCGATTGACTTTCGAAGATCATCGACCGTATTAGCTTCGCCACCACGCAAGGTAAGTCTTACAATCTACGTCGTAAACCGGTTGAGTTTAATGTTGGTGATGTTGTGTGGAGAAGAACGTTTTACCTTAGTGATAAAGATAAATACTTTAGTAAAAAGTTGGCACCTAAATTTATTAAATGTAAAATTGTTTCCAAGAAGTCTCCGTTAGTATATATACTGTCTGATATGTCTGGTAAACCTCTCGGTGAGTGGCACGTTGAAGACTTGAAACTAATTAACTATAAGGAATAGTTTGGTGATTCTAGCTAGTGGACTTTTGTTGTACCAAACCCAAGACTTCGTCGTAGGGCTAGCTAGATCACGACATTGTCTTGATTTTTTTTCTTTTGTGATTCGTTTATATTTAACCTAATTACTTAACTACAAAAGCAATACTTCCTAGCGTAACACTAGAAAATATATACTTCTAAACTGCGTACTTCAATGCGTGTATCAGTCTATAAATTTGTTTTTATGTATTATAAATTTTTTTTAGACAATACTTTGTGTCTAAATTACGCATTCTATCTTCATATCAATTATTGCTTTCGAAAATACTAATCGAAATCTAAACATTTCATTTTTTCACCCAGTGGTTCAGTAGTTAAATTGTCACTGTCAAGTCGGTCTACAGGTTCAGTCTTTTTGTTCCCGTCATATTTTTTTGCATTCATAGTGGTTCTTCTTATCTGTTTGCTAGCGTACTGTTATAGATATGTAATGCACCCTTTCTTGCAAACCACACATTCCTTCTGCTTACTTAGCATTTATCTTTTCATAGTCGAAGCGCCCATCCATTCAATTAGTCTCATCCTAAAAGCCATCCTAGACGGTTGTCTCAATCCAATTATCGAGTTTCTTTTTTTTTAAAAACCTAACCTTGGCGAGGCTCATAACATTTGGTGGCAGCGTAAAGGGATTTGGAAAAGTCCCCGGTACGTCTCTTATACTACACCTAAGCCCGTCGCGTGTGTTCGAGTGTAAACGCCGACTCCGCTGTGCATATCATACAGTGCACCGAGTTCCGGCCCGGCCCTCTTAGACGTCAGTGTTCGTGAAAACCCATTGCTGCGCACTGTTTGTGCTGTAGCCGGTCTCTGTTCAGAACCAGCAAGATTATACCCAGTGTCGTGCACAATTCAGTGCCGCGACCGGTATAATCTCCCCGACGACGCGCTCCCGTGGCTTATCAACACTAACATTACGTCGACACCTGCGAGAACTTCCAAGAAATTATGATCATCCTTATCGCGCTATCCGCATTCTAGTAAGTGAATTTATGTATTTGGTCATTGCTAATATCTTATTAAGAATATTGTGGTTTTAATTAGTACATTTCAATATACACTGTATTTTACCATTGTCATTGACGTAGTAAATAGATAACTATCATAATGGCCGAAAGATCTCATAGTCCAAGGTTCGAAAAACCCGAAATTGCTGTAACCGATACTGAGGAGGAAGGTCAAGGCCACTGTCCACCCCCTCAAGGACCCTCTACTAGGTCTGTCTCTAAAAAGAGACCAGTTATAACGAAACCAGATATTGAACTTTCTACTTTACTCAAATTTATAAAACCTTATGACGGTTGCAGAGAAAAATTAAATTCCTTTTTGGTTAATTGCAACAACGCCTACGACTTAGCTTCAGATTCTCAAAAAGATATACTTTTTAAATATATACTATGTCAACTACAGGGCAAAGCGGAAACCGCTTGCTCAATAAAGGAGTTTACCAATTGGCTACAACTTAAAGAATTCCTTAAAACCCAATTTAGTGAGAGAAAACACTACGCCCACCTTCTCACAGATTTACAGGAGTGTAAGCAACAAATAAATGAAAACGTAAGTCAGTATGCTCTAAGGATTGAGACATGTCTAAGCCAATTATTAACTGAGATATCTATCTCACACGGCCATAAGAGTCGAGAGATGATAGGACGAACAGCAGCTATGGAGGAATTAGCCCTCCATCATTTCCAAATGGGGTTGACACCCCGTATCTCCGATATTGTTAGGTGTAAACCTATAAAAACCCTGAATGAAGCTATAAATATGGCTATTTCAGAAGAAAAAGTTCAGCAATCTTTATCCAGACAAAGCTCAGGCGCGTCTAGTAGTCAACAGTCACGACAAGATAGGCCGAACACCTCGAGGCCGAACGCTCAATTTTCGCGTCGCTACACAAATTATCAATCACCAAACTCAAGTCAGTCTAACTCAAAACCTACGGTTAATGTCAATCGACCTCATAATAATTCCACTGCTCCGTTCTGTAGATATTGCAAAACTCCGGGGCACACCCTGGAACAATGTAGAAAGCGAGAATACAACAACAATCGCTTTAAGAACATTGAACAAAACCAATCGAAGACGCCCCAACGCGTGAACTTTGTATCAGAGGAAATTGATAACGATGAATGCCATGCGAACTCTGTAGAAAGCTATGACACTGTTGATGCTGATCCAAAAAACGAGTAACCGTCTCGTCCCGGTGTCGTACGGGATCTCGTAACTTAAAAACCGGCATCACATACCCAAGTTCCAGATCAATTATTTCATCGCAGGCATCGCTACATGATCGCCCGCCAAAATCCTCTGTATCCGTGCAGCAACGTAACAACGTTGATCTGCCAAATTCCTCTGTATCCACACAGCAACTGTTTAAGGTTGACCTGATAAACCCTACTAAATCCAACGTTTTTGAGATAACAAGTAACCCCGCAAAAACGTTACTACCTCATGTCCTTGTTAAATCCTGCGTATCCGACGTCCATTGTCCTTATTGGTCGATTCAGGATCTTCTGTATGCTTATTAAAGCACTCTATCATAAAAAAATATCCTACCCTTGTGAAAGAAACCATCCAACTTAAGGGTATTGACTCAACGGAAGAACCAACTTTCACTCGAGGCCATTTCCAATTAAAAATGTTTCTTCCAAATTCTAAAATATTACATCGTTTTCATGTTACTGATATAAAACACTTACCTTACGATGGCATTATAGGGTCTGACCTGCTCAATGCACATAGTTGTAATATTAATTACAACGATAACCTGCTTAACCTTGGGCAGTCATCCTTAAAAATGCACTTCCATGACCCTGCCTACATCATTCCAGCCACGACCGAAACTGTTATCGAATGCTCTGTTTTAAATCCTGAAATAAAAGAGGGATTGGTCCTGGACAAGAAACTATCAGAAACATTACTAATTGCCAACTGCCTAGTACGGGTTAAAGATAATAATAGAATCAACATAACCGTTGTAAATACTGCCGAACAACCCATATCCTTAAAATCAAACCTTAATCTAAAGCTTGAAGCCATCGATCCCCTAGAATTTCAAAGACACACTCCTAGTTCAATGAACCATATAAAAGCAACAAATAACAGCGTTACACGTACCGAAGAAGTGTTAAAACTACTACGTGTCTCACATCTGAATACCGAGGAGAAAGACGCACTTTTGCAATTATGTTCGGACTACTCAGACATATTCTATCTCCCCGGCGAAAATCTTACCCATACGAACGCCGTTGAACACAAAATTCAAACAACAACGGACGTTCCGATTTACACTAAATCATATAGATTTCCTGAAATCCATAAGGCCGAAGTTCGGAAGCAAATTGATAAAATGCTCGAACAAAACATCATAGAGCCCTCTAACTCCCCTTGGTCATCACCCATATGGGTAGTCCCCAAAAAACTCGACGCCTCTAATACACAGAAATGGCGAGTGGTGATTGACTACCGAAAATTGAACGATGTTACAATCGGAGACACTTACCCTATTCCTCAAATCACTGAGATTCTAGACCAGCTTGGCAATAGTAAATACTTCTCCACCCTAGACCTGGCATCTGGGTTCCATCAAATCGCATTAAACCACGCGGACAAACCCAAAACTGCTTTTACTGTACCAGAAGGACACTTTCAATTTTCAAGAATGCCATTTGGGCTGAAAAATGCCCCCTCAACATTTCAGAGACTCATGAACTCCGTCCTGTCCGGCCTCCAGGGTATTCGGTGTTTTGTTTATTTAGATGACGTAGTCTGTTACGGATTTGATCTTAAATCCAGTACACTTAACCTGACAACCATATTCCAAAGAATCAGAGATTTTAATCTCAAACTTCAACCCGACAAGTGCGAGTTTCTGAGACGCGAGGTCTGTTATCTAGGGCACATAATTACCGAACAAGGTGTCAAACCAAACCCAGATAAGGTCAAGGCCGTAACCTCCTTCCCAGTCCCAAAAACACCTAAGGATATAAAATCATTCCTTGGGCTTGTCTCATATTATCGCCGTTTTATCCCTAATTTCTCAAAAACTGCAAAGGCCCTTACCTGCCTATTAAAAAAGGATATTCTATTCAAATGGGAGAACCAACAGCAACTCGCCTTTGATTTGTTAAAACATAAATTAACAACTGCTCCACTTCTTATCTATCCAGACTTTTCGCAACGTTTCATCCTTACCTGTGATGCCTCGAACCATGCAGTCGGCGCTGTTCTGTCGCAAGGAACTGTCGGTAAAGATCAACCCGTGGCTTTCGCTTCACGTACACTAAATAAAAGCGAATCCAATTATAGCACTACAGAAAAAGAATTATTGGCTATATTATATGGATGTAAAACATTCCGTCCCTACCTTTACGGACACAAATTTCTTATTGTTACCGACCATAGACCTCTTAAATGGTTATTTAATCACAAAGATCCCAGCAGCAAACTCCAGCGATGGAGGTTGAAGCTTGAGGAGTATGATTACGACATAGTGTACCGTAAAGGCAAACTAAACTCTGCCGCCGACGCTCTTTCTAGATACCCAGTTAACCCTATATACCCTGACAATGAAAGTCCTTCAAACCTTAACCCTAATGATAATAATAACACCAATTACGAACCTCCACTACAAACGTCACAGCCCTCGGGCTCACCTAACGAAGTAAACAATGACTTGCAAGATCTTCTCGTATCCCCACCATCCAGTCTTGACGCAGATCTTATAAATCCTGAAATCGAAAACGAAGTCATGGATTATCTGAGTTCTATTCCTAATGAATCGCGTGTTGAATCCGAACCTCAACCTTCAACCAGCTGGCAGAATCCTGAAACCTTGCCTGTTTCAAATCAATCTAGCTTGAAAAGCCCTCCGGCACCTGAAAGCTTAACCTTACCTGAGGTGACATATAGTCAATTTTTAAAACTACCTATAAGGTCGTATGACACCTCTATCTCTGAACACAACCAAAACCTACTTAAAGGAACTCAGAATTTAATAATTATACCTACCTCGATAGATATGGACGAGTCCATGCCTTATGTCCAAGAAATCCTAGATAATTGCCCGGAGCCTCATCGCAGTGAATTCTTGAACTTAGAAAGATCCTTATACACCTGCCTACCTCTTACTATTGAGAATAAAACTTACCTGTTTCTATTTACGAAAGTTCACTACTTTGACGACTTCTCGTACCAAGATATATTTAAATCTTTAAAATATGCACGCAACGAGATAATAATGTCTTATCCTACAATATGTGCAATCAGCACATCAGACTTTAAAAATCCTTTTGATAAACATTCTTTTGTTAAAATCTATAACATGTTTAACTATCTATTTGACGGGACTAACATAACAATACATATTTACCATAACAACGTCATATATCCTTCGCTCAGCGAAATTCCGAAGATCCTTAAGGAAAATCACGATATTCCCGTTGCGGGACATTTAGGATCCATCAGAATGTTAAACCGCATAAAGGAAAGATTTTATTGGAAAAATATGCGCGGTGACATTGAAAACTATATAAAAAAATGTTCATCGTGTCAAACGAATAAAGCGTTGCGTAAGATAAACAGAGCGCCCATGATAATAACATCCACCTCAACGTCTCTATTTGAGAGAGTATCCCTCGATATTGTAGGTCCCTTGCCTGAGTCTGGCACAGCCAAACTTAGATTCATTTTGACTATGCAAGATGACCTTACGAAATTCTCGTTAGCTTACCCTCTTCGTAACAATACCGCCGAGGAATCGTGTGAATGTGTCCTTCATTTTATATCTCTATTCGGAATTCCTAAACACATACTTACCGACCAAGGCACAAATTTTACAGCCGATCTATTTAAGAAAACATGTGAGTTCCTGAAAATCAAACCATTATGGTCCACCCCTTATCATCCGCAAACGCAAGGAGCTTTGGAAAGATCACATTCCACGCTCAAAGAATACTTGAGATCTTACACTAACGATAATCAAGACAACTGGCCCCGATATGTATATACAGCTATGTTAGCATATAACACCGCCGTACATTCAACAACACACTATTCACCGTTTGAATTACTATTTGGGCATAAGCCTCACATTCCAGACTCTGTGTACGACGATACTTCCAATACTACTTACCCCGAATACGTTAAAATGTTACAACATCGAATGAAACATACACGTGACAAAGCCATAGAGTTTATTCAAAAATCTAAAACAAGTTCTAAAACTTACTATGACTCCCATACTCGCCCAGTGATATACAAAGTTGGTGATTATGTTTTATTAAAGAACCATCTAAGGCTACGCAAGGCCTTATCACCCGTTTGGAAAGGGCCTTACAAGGTCGTTAAGATACACGGTAATAACACATTATCGTTACTTATAAACAGACGCCATGTGAAACACCACTTCGATGAAGTTAAGCACGTGGACGTCCAAGATGCATCTGCTATAGACTAAAATAATTAATTGGTACACTCATTTATATTTAATACTTTTTTTCTTCCTCTTTACTTATTTACATCTTTATTATACAAATATTATTAAATAATTAGACATAGCATATAGTATAGTATAGTAGTGTCTCTTTTATTTACAGCATACTGGCCCAAGGTCACCCAGAATTTGTTCAAAAAATCAACACCAGCTCCGGCATATATTTTGACCCAATTGGTGAACTCAAAATTCACGTAAGCCACTTAGACATAGTCACACCGTTTGATATCTCTTACATTCAACCGCACATCCAAAACATTAACTCCATCTTAGGCTCAGTACGACATATATGTAGCCAAATTGAAATCCAAACTTCTAATCATCTAGAATGTCATAACACATTAGAACCGTTAACAGTTAGATGCCATGACATTGTTGCCGCGTACTCTGCTATATCTCATTTAGTAAACAAAAGGTTCAAACGAGGGGCATGGATTGGTGGTATTGGCACTCTGTCCAAAACTATTTTTGGCACTCTGGACGAGGACGACGCTGTCAAATATGATAACGCCATCCAAAGCATTCAGGATAATGAAAAAAGACTGGGTTCATTAATGAAAGAAAACATATTAGTAACGTCTTCAATTTTATCAAAATTTAATAACACCTTACACGAAATTAAGTATAATGAGGCCAGCCTTAACCAAGCTATCGACAATTTCTCCATAAAATTAAAAAATATGTCAATAATTACTAACGATTTAAATATTAAATCAACCATTAATTCAATCTTGAACAGTTTAGAAGCATCCATGCTTAGCTTATCATTTCAGTTAGAAGATATAACAAACGCTATTATGTTATGTAGCCAAAACATCCTGCACCCGGCCGTATTATCGCCTGTGCAGTTATACCAAGAAATTGTCGATAACTACCAATACTTACCTGTAGATTTTAAGTTACCTGTAAGCTTAGCATTAAGTAATATTCATAGTTTATTGAACATATCTAATGTACTGTCCTACAGTTTGAATAGCAAGATAGTTTTTATTTTAAGAATACCGCTAGTATCGCCTAAGGAATACAGTTTATTTCACAGCATTGGCTTACCGACTCCTCACAACAGTGTAAACCCAAACTCTTTTAGTTTTATAATACCTAGTAGTAAATACATAGCAATGACCAAAGACAAATCAGAATATTGTGAACTCGACTCACTTAAGGAATGCATAGCGATAAGCTCGCGCGAGTACATCTGTGACGTCATGACGGTGTTCCCGAGCACCGCGAAGCCGAGTTGCGAAAGTGAGTTAATATCGAATGTGATAAGTGTTTTACCAGTGCAGTGTCAAACAAAATTCCTTCATGGACATATAGACTTGTGGAAACCACTTTACAATAATAACTGGATCTATGTCCAATCTATAAGTAATAAACTTTATATCGAATGTCTAAACCAAAAACTTATTGACATAAGTATTGTCGGTACAGGTATTCTAAGTATCCCAAACAACTGTATCGCGTATTGTAAAAGTACAAAATTATTACCTAGATTTAAAAACATTAAAATCAACGTTACTGTTATACACCCCGATTTTAACATTATAAATGACTCTTGTTGTAATTTAGATAAGTTTAGAGATATAATAGGTAATGAGCCTCCTCTTAAATTACAAAACATTGATTTAGACGATTTCACGATGGAAACTAAATCAAAATTAAAATCGATGTCTGATGAAACTGACAAAATTCTAAATCAACATCCATTAATTAGATACGAGACTCATTACTCAATCATTATTATTGTACTCATTTGTGTTATTTCTATTTTCTGTATTTTTAAATTGTTTTTATACAATAAATCGCACAACCGTCTCTCCCATCGCTTTCCCATATTCCCTCAATCAACTTCAGTAGACTCACCCATAGACCAATCCCCAGATCCTGAAGCAGTAGTTTCTATAAAGATTAATAAACGAAATTCTGAAACTGATAACCTGCCATCTCCTAGTATTAGACGAAATATATAAATTTTCCAAATTACCTCTCCTAAACATCGAAATTACAACCCCGATGTTTAGTCTACCCCTGGGAGGTGTTATAGATATGTAATGCACCCTTTCTTGCAAACCACACATTCCTTCTGCTTACTTAGCATTTATCTTTTCATAGTCGAAGCGCCCATCCATTCAATTAGTCTCATCCTAAAAGCCATCCTAGACGGTTGTCTCAATCCAATTATCGAGTTTCTTTTTTTTTAAAAACCTAACCTTGGCGAGGCTCATAACAGTACCAATCGCTAAATTTTTGTATTGTTCAATTTCACCGTAGTTGTCGTTTATTGATCTTCATAACAAACTCATTGACTAATTACTTTGTTGACATTCTAAACGTGTTATTATCTAGCGGCCGGCTGTCGTGTCCGCATTCCTAATGAATGAATCACCTTGCCTTTAACGTGTTTTTTTTATATTGTTATCAGTTAATGATCTGTTCGCAACTACGGTGCTATCATATTATAGATTCTCGTCTATTGAATAATATAGTTCTTTTAAAGGACTGACACCTCTTATTCTACCTGTTTCAGGATGCCGATCGGAAGCTGCTGCCGGAGGAGAGGGGAGTCCTCGGGAGACCGAATTTCCCCGAGGAAAAATTCTCTCCTAACGAGGGGGGTGTGTGACGCGGACCGCGCGACCGCGACGGTTGCGCGTGAGTCGGAGTGGTGGCTGGCGCCCCCCTTCTCCCTCCTGCCCGGCGGCAGCGCCATATATAAGCCGATCGCGTCCTGGACGAGTCACCTTGCGGCTCGGCTCCACATCTCGAGTTAAGTGCTCCTGACTACAAGGACACGCAGCAAGCCTTCTAACAAACCACGCCCTGACTATAATTGTATACTAAATATATTAAAAGTGTAATTGTTATATCTTCTATTATATTCTCTTTCTTTAAATTCACCTTGTCAACTCTAAAGGTTACAAGGTAGGTACGTACCTACGACTTCTGAATGTAATAAAATACACTCCTACACAATGCATACGACAAACAACAAAGAATAGCCAATCGCCGCGGTGCATACTGTACACAGCCATTTTGTAACACAGAAGTTTAAAAAAATTGCATTAAGTGACGATTAGCCTCTGGGCATATAGTTACATGTAATACCTATATGTGAGTTAAAGCAATTTCAATAACAGTATCTTCTATGAACAGTTATATCTAACCAACACTAACATAAATCGGATAAAAATACATAAAGATGAATAACTAAGAATGTTTAGTATTTTTTAAACGGTCTATTGTTTTGAATTCCTTGTAGGTAACTATAAGTATTCAAAGTGGTACATACCTCTTGTTGTGGCCCAACGGTGCTGAACATATACTCCGCGAACGCTCTATGCGACTCAAGGAAATCAGCCGAGAGAACATGACGCTGTTTTCGTGCCAGTGAACGGTCAGAACTAACACAATGGTTGTTTCTATCCATATTCAGTCCACAAAGCACAAATCGGTGTCCATAAATGAAAGCCAAGTTCATTACAATAAACAGATTCAGTACCTAAAGGCAAATGCAAGTGGTCGTCGTAAAAATAGAAATGAGATAATTAAAAATAACACGGTCGCAACGAAAGCTTACGAGAGACTGCGAGCGGGACAGGGTCGGTCACAGTTTCGCTACCTGGATAACAACAATGGCGCGAAGACTTATACATCTGCTCTCTTTCTTTCTCGTAAATGTAATTCCTTATCTATATTCTCCATCTCTTTCACGAGTGAGCACCAAACACAGTAAGAAAACAATAAACCAACCAATCATCACCGCGCCTTGCTACACAGAATTGTTTTATATGCTGCTGGCCTGTTTGGTTATGGTTTTATGCGAAACGAATAGCGTATTTATAACCTCTTACTTAAGGTCTATTTTGTCGTTCATAAATTATTTTAATCGACTCTGGGTATATTTTGAACAACCTTCTTTGTTAAAAATTATATATTTTATGTGCATGGGTGTAACTAATACGGGAAAAAAAAATGTAATTATAATATGTTTATTTATAAAAAAACTTATTTATTATTTAATGAAATAAATCAAAACAATTGTTATTTCTATTGTCGCACAGATAAACATGACATTTTCCACATAAAACAGATGTTAATTTGCGACAGTTATTATATTTGCATTTATTACGCTTATCGGCGTATTGTCTTTGGTGCCCTACATCATCAAAACCAATATCTGTTGGTGTCATAGTTTGTTCATTTGCTCTGGTAGTTCTAGCTTTTTTTGGTGCCGTCTCTACTAATCGACTAAAACTTGGCCGACCGCGTCTATTTTCATTGACGGGTACCTGATACTTGCAGAGAGATTCAGCTATATCCGTTCTAAATTCACATAAATTCAGAATATTTTTGGCGTTTTCTCCTTTTCGAGTCAGTACTTTTTTATACAGCACCCATGCGTTTATCACTGTCATATCTAGCAAATTGTATAACAGCCGTGTCGTACATTTACGAGACTTCATCCTAATGCGATAGCGACCCAGGTAAACACACCACAGACTAAATACGATTCTTTAAAATTTGTTCCTTTTTTAGTTCAGAAATGAGTTTAAGTTTACTTAGATTTAAACATTAAACCGCTTAGTACTTGAATTGGTTCGCAAAATCACTGCCAAAGGTCAAGTATCAATTTTGATACCATATGCATTTAAGGGTTAAATGATGGTGCTGCTGACATGCATGTAGCAACCCTATATAGTGTGACCAAAACGATTTTGATACTAGCAGTTCGTTCAAGTAAAATGAGTAAATAATAAGACACATTAGTCATATTTTATTTCTATTTTATTTACAGTAGGTACCTCTGCTTATGAAAAGGTTTACTAAGCATTTTTAATTGAACCAAAATAAAATTATTATAGTTACATACATACAAGTCGAATTGATAACCTCCTTTTTTTGAAGTCGGTTTAAGCTAAGATTAATCACTCTCACTCATCATCAGATTCCAAATATTCAACATCAAGAAACGTTTCGTTGCCACTTTCATCGGCAGCGCTGTCTTCACTACAGCTGCTATCACCACTGCTGCTAGTTAGTTGGACGTGTGTTATCCGCACTTAGCCCTACAATTGGGCCATTGTGCGTAACTGCTGCTGTCATCGCCTAAGTGAACAATGAACTCGTCTATGTCTCGATACGGATGACGTCCTCGCTCGTAGCACTCTTCGAGCGTCTCGACGTGATGGCAGCAGTTTTCAATGTTTCAGGTGTGATGCTGTTGAAGGCCTCTTCAGCAAGTTGCTTCACATCACGATTCACGTGACCCAACATTTTGTGCTGCTACTTTTCGTTTTAGGTTAGTAATCTCAAAAATGAGTTCAATAGGATTCAAATCACAGTGATACGACGGAAGACGAAGCACTGTGTGCCCGTATTCTTTTAAAAGTTCATCAATTGCATAGATGGGACGGGTTTGCTTTTTTTGACGTCTTCTCTCTTAACCTTTATTATTCACAAGTCACTTGGGGTCGGCTTTTCTGGTCTAACCGGATTTGACTGGATATCAGTTTTTACACGGAGCGGCTGCCACCTGACCTCCGCAACACGAAGGCTAACGATACCCTAAGGCAAGACCAGTGTCACGATATTAGAGGGTACTGACTTTCCCAATAACGACTGCCATAGATGTTCATGGCAGCCGGGACCAACGGCTTAACGTGCTCTCCGAGGCACGTAGCAGGCTATAATTGTCAATCAATACGGTGACTGGTCGACCTTGGTATCGTGGAATTCGATGATTTACTTACTACATTTTTATTTAAACAGTTAGTATAAACTACGGACTACAATCATGCCTTGCCTTGATTATTAATGTACATGTAAGTGGATGTTCCTATTTACCATACTGCTGCTTTAGAGGCTACCATCAAATTTTATTAAATGCTTGAGTATGTTGAGTAATAGTTCATGGAGAAATGGTTGTAGCACCTTACAGCTCTTGTGATTTGTAAACAAAAACTTGGCGATTAAAAAGAGTGACCATGAGTTTCTTGCCCGTTCTTCTCATGAGCCCTACACCCTTGCTTTGCTGAACGTGGCAGTAAATGTAAATTCGCAGAAAAAAATTGTGTAACTTTGACATTCATAAGTGTTGCCTTGTAACCTAATCTGAATAAATTTATTTTGAATTTAAATTTGAATTTACGCACATCATTTCGAAAAGTCATATAACTTCCGAAAGTCAGAGGTGCGCGACGTGGGTTCGAACCCGAGACCCTCTGCATTGCAGTCTGTTGGTCTCCCCACTGAGCTATCGCTGCTTCTACTGCTGCTGCTGCTGACTAAACTCAGTAAATTTGGCTTCCTGAGTGTAGGATCAAAATCAATATTATTGTCTAATAGCCTGAGTTTTACATCGTCCACGCGGGAACTAGAGGTGGGCGCCTTATTTGTCACGACGGAGTGGTAGGGCGCATTATCCATAACTATGATTGAAGGCTCGTGAAGATTTGGTTTAAGCTTTTCTTTAACCCACTTGGTAAGGTTATGCGCATTCATTTCTGAGTGGAGTCTTCTAGTTTATTTCTACCAGTGAATATAAGGAGGTAGTTTGGCACAAATCCCTTTTCGCTTCCAACATGGACTATGATGTAAAGTTTTCCTTTGGAATATGTCTTTTGTGACACCTTCGATGTTTAGAGATTGCAAACATTTTGTGACCTGGTGGGAAAATAAATAGGGTCTTATTTATTGTGAACTAGCGTTCACCCGCGGCTTTGCCAAGTATTTGGGCCAAGTATTTCATGTTCTCGTGGGATATAAAGTAGCCTAATGTCCGTCTCCCAGTTACAGTTATAGAGTAGTAGAGCCTCGTTGATTTCAGCAGGAATGGGCCGGCTCGACCGGGGAAGGACTACCCTCTCACAGAATATCAACATAAAATAGCAGTATTCCTACTGTTGTATTTCATTCGGTGAGTGAGAGTGCCGGAGACCCAATCAACCCCTTTCTCCCTTCCCGCTCCTTCTCCTTCCCACTTCCCTTCCTAAAGGGTCGGCAACGCGCAAGTGATGCCTCTGGTGTTGCAGGCGTCCATAGGCTACGGTGACCACTTATGGCTGGGCCGTATGCTTGTTTGCAGTGTTGGGCATAATTGAATTATTTTTTTAATTGTAGAAGCAAACAATTACAATATTTAGTCCAACTAAATTAATTGCAATTAAATTAATACAATTATTTTTTAAATTGTGAAATGCAATTGAAATCAATTGCAGTTAAATCTCAAATCTCTTAATTGTGGTTCACAATTAATTTAATTGCAATTAAATTTTTACTTGCAAATAATTTAATTGCGATTAAATTATTATAACAATTATAATAACTATTTGATGGATGTAAATAAGTAGGTACGCGACTAGTGCGACTACGCAGCAAACTTTAGGGTGGCGTGAGTCCACCGCCGGCGCGCCGGCGCCACCGGCCGTAGCGTGCACACCGCACGCCCCGCACGCACCCCTCCTTCGTCTTGTGCGCATCACTCGCTCCTCAATAACTCTTGTGTTTGTTAGTCTGCCGCTGTACGTGTCCGGTGTCGCAACTTGATTGTGTCGCTCACTCGCGCACGAGTTACATACTACACGAGTCCCGAAGTTCAGTGCATTTTGAATGTACCTAACATACTGTGTGTGATTCATATATTTAACGGAAATTTCAACAACTTAAATTTTTTTTATCTATTATGGATGAAGACGATTATAGTAACATGTCGTCAGCGTCAATGAATATTTCGGAAACGGACAACAATGACTCATTGGAACGAGAGTTGCGGTCTCCGGGTCCGAGCTCAAGTACATCGACAACTTCAATACCGCGTCAGCCGCGTCTTGTATTACTTGACGGTACATTTTTTAAATATATACCAGAGGAGTCAACAGTGCATAAAATCACAGCTCTGTGTACTAAATGCTTGCCTAGTACTACTAAAGTCAGGGGATTCGATAACTGTACATCTAATTTTTTGAGTCACCTCAAACGAAAACATGGACAAGATTGCGTAAATGAATACAAGGCATATATACAAACAAAAAAAGAAGATAAAAGAAATGCATTCCTTCCTGCCAAAAAATTAAAGAAAGGTGAAGAAGTCAAGTCATATACTCAAGAGGACTTTGTTCAAAATATTATTGAGTACTTTATTCACTCTATGATCTCATTGAGAGTTGTTGAAAACCCGTATTTTTTGAAGATATTCACCAATTTGCAGATATCGGATAAGGGTTTAAAACTTATAAGTCGTCGAAGTTTAAGTCGTCGTATAAATATATATTATGAAAACCAAATGTCTGCTATTAAATCTGAATTAATTGATGTTGAATTCGTGTGCACAACAACAGATATCTGGTCTGGAAAGAAGCGAAGCTTTTTAGGTATGACAGCACATTGGATCACAAAAGATTTGAAACGGCGTTCAGTAGCGTTAGCATGTCAGCGCTTCAAAGGAACTCATAGTTACGACCGCATTACTGATTTAATTAAACAAATTTTCACAGAATTTGGATTGAGCGGTACTAAAGTAGTTGCATCAGTTACTGACAACGGCAGTAATTTTATTAAGGCATTTCGCACTTTTGGCGTGCAACGTACAAACATCAGTTACAGTGAAACCAATGAGCCGGAAGATCCTTTGTCGGAAAATCCAGGTGCAGAATCTGATTCAAGTCTGGACGAAGCAAACTCAGAAGATTTTTTTTTGCCTGCCCATGTAAGATGCTGTGCTCATACTTTAAGCTTATGTGCTACAGTTGATGCCAATAAAATGTTGTCTAACAAAGAGACTCCATTAGGCAATATGCATACTAATACATTAAAAAAATGTAACTCTCTATGGAATGTAGCTGGCCGCCCAAAAACAGCTGAAATTATAGAAGACATATTAAAACACACATTAAGTCGACCTGGAGAAACCAGATGTAACAGCCTGTATGACGCACTTCAACAAATTTTGTCGATCCAAGAAAAGAATTTGCAGCTCTATAGATCATTAAATATAACAAATCCTTTAAAAGATTTTGAATTTGATTACTTAAAAGAATATTTAATGTGTGCTGCACCAGTAGCAGAAGCATTGGATATCATGCAAGGTGAAAACAATACCTATTATGGTGTTGTACTGCCATGTCTTTTAGCATTAAGAAGAAAAATACAAAAAATTGAAAGAAGAGGCGATTTCGTTTATTGTGCACCTTTGATTGAGACTTACAGAATAAGCATTGAAACTAGATTTAATCAGTATTTTGATCTTAACACTGCTGAGGCAGAACATGCAGCAATAGCTGCTATTTCTTATCCTCGTTTTAAGAATAAGTGGCTATCTTGCTTAACCAGTCAAGACAGAACTAAAGTACAGAATCTTTTTAAAACCCTTATTTCAAATGAACTCAATGAAGAACCCCACCAAAATATACAAAAAAAAAAAGAAATAAAGAAAATATTTTTTTTGAGTTCGATTCTGATTCTGAGTCAGATAATACAAATTATTCAGCACTTACAGCTACTAATACGAACACCCCAAAAACAAAAGCTGAGTTATTGATGTTACACTTCTTTGCTGAAGAAAGTGAAGAACTAGATCTGCTGAACAGATACCCTGAAATAAAAAGATGTTGAGTCCCTATATATATATTGGTATTTTCGTATGTAACAGGGTGATGCGTCGGGAGCGAAATAATAGATGACTTTGTCCATACACGTATATTACGATAATTCACAAAAGATACACGTCGTGTTAGTAAGTGTGTTCGTGAGGGACTGCCTTGTGTGGACGCGTTCACGAGCGTCCCGCCGTTTTGCTATGTCAGCCCCCACAATACTCCCCCCTTTTTTTTTAAAAAAAAACAATGAAATAAAATTTATGTAAATAAAAATTATAACTAAAAGTTTCATCATTTTCGATACATCATTCATTATGATTATAACAGAGCTAGAAACCGTGCTACATACGCAAGTGACGAGCAAACGCAGCGTCAGCGCATTGCTCGCCACTAGGTAACACACACCTCATGTTACACGTTAACATTACACATTATGAAACACAATATTCCTTATAGGTACTACACTTATAACAATAGATTGGTTATTTAATAACATAATAATATGTGCCTCTCTTGTGGGGCTCTATACGATAATTTAACAGGTAATGAATTGTATCAGTTGGCAAAAATACATTATATTTCATATTATTAACAAAACGAAACATAATAATTATATTGTATTGTATACGTTACACTACGAAATTTCACGTTGTCAGACAAAAATTGAAATTATAAGCTTTATTATCAAAGACATAAGATTTGAAATTAAAACTGCAACTAAAAATAAAATAAAATAATGTTTACCGAATGTCTTTAGTATTGTACACCTGCAGATTGAACGCTCGGTGTAGCTGCTGCACGAGCTAAGTGGGCTCCACGTCCTTCCTCAATGGTAGAAATGACTTGTTCGACCATTTTACCCTTAATCTTTCTCCCATATTCACGACAGAAAACAAATACACATGTTACTATGATTACAATAACTATAATGATAGTTTTTACATTATAAAACTGTACTTTTCGTTCCACTTCAGCTTGGGCATGGTTTCCTGCACCAGTCTGTGCTATTATAACTTCAGAGTTTTTTGACTGGTGGGAGCCCATATTTACAAAAATAGCCATAAAATAGAGTTAATTACATCAAAACAGTATACAACTGTTAAAGCTTAAAGAAAAATGAATAATATAATCACTGCTTACACTTTATTGTATAACGTAGTATTCATATTATAGAATATTTGCTTAGAATTTAGTTTATAAAACGCACAGGTGGCTTTACCAATCTGCCAGTCCGTGTGGTATAAGTAACTAACGTATCGCCTAATCTAATATTTTTACTTGTACAATTTGATTCATTTGAAATTTTTTTAGAAATAATCGGTGTACTATGTGCCGATTCCGCTAACATGAACGCGGGTTTTAGTCTATCTATTGATACTTCGACTTGCCTATTTGGAAGTTGTATCTTAAACACTTTATTACACCTACTTATGACGCTATAGGGGCCATCGTAAGTGGGTTGTAAGGGTTTTTTAACTACATCGTTTCGTAAGAAAACGTGTGAACAATTACTTAATTCTTTGAAAACGAATAGATTTCGTAAATCGCTTGCATTTCGTGACTTGGGACGAAGGTTGCTTATGTTTTCTCGCAATCTTTCGACATAGGTATAATCGTCACCAGTGTACTTTGGTCTCACCTCGTTATAAAAATCGCCCGGTAAGCGCAATGACTGACCTAGCACTAGTTCGGCTGCACTAAAGCCAGTGTCACACTTGCTAGCGGCTCGCAAACCGAATAAAACGGTTGGTAACTGCTCGTCCCAAGATTCGCTATCTCGTAATCTAGCGGATAAAGCTGCTTTTAAAGAACGGTGCCATCTCTCGATCATCCCATTGCTCTGCGGCCTATACGGTGTTGTTCTAATCCGCTATACTCCTAATAACTTTAATAGATTACCAAATAGTTCGCTCTCGAACTGTCTACCCTGATCACTTGTCAATCTTTTTGGACAACCGAACCTGCATATCCAGTTCTCATAGATGGCTTTCGCTACAGTTTCGGCGGTAATGTCTGTAGTAGGTATCGCTTCCGGCCAATGTGTACAACGGTCTATAAAAGTGACGCAATACCTTTTGTTATGCCGTGTGGTAGGCAGCGGGCCTACAATATCCACGTGTATGTGATCAAAACGCTGGCTTGGCTCGAATGTACCTAATGCTGTGACTACATGGCGACTTACCTTGCTTTTTTGGCAGGGTATGCATGCCTTTGCCCACATTCCCACTTGTTTATTCATACCTGGCCAAAAAAATCTTCTACTTACCATTTTGCGTGTCGTTTTAATACCTGGATGGCTTATATTATGAACCGATTCGAAAGCGGTTCTTCTGAATGCTTCTGGAACATACGGCCTGACGTCACCATTAGCTATATTGCAATACACGCTTCTGCTGACGTTGGGAACGTGTATTCGTTTTAACTGTATAGTGTTCGAGGTACCTTGATTCTGTAATAGTTGCGTAATTTGACTATCCGTTTGCTGCGCTACTGCCAATTCCTCGTAATCTATACACGTTGGACAAACAATGGTTTCAACACGCGATAAAGCGTCGGCCACCGGGTTCTCGCTTCCGTTGACATGCTGTATATCGCTTGTATATTCGCTGATATACAACAATTGTCTATGGCGTCTGGGTGTTTCTTTTGCTAAACTTACCTTTGAAAGAGCGAATGTCAAAGGTTTGTGGTCAGTATAAACAGTTAATTCTCGGCCTTCTATCATTCCCTTAAAATACATAATTGACACGTATATAGCGAGTAATTCTCTGTCATATGTACTGTATCTTTGTTGGGTATCTGATAACTTTTTCGAAAAATATCCGAGTGGTTGCCAAACGTTGTTAACCCTCTGCTGCAATACTGCGCCGACGCAGGTATTAGAGGCATCTGTCATTAGCGATAACGGTGCTTCAGAAACAGGATGAGATAATGTAACGGCGCTTTGGAGGCTTACCTTACACTTCTCGTACGCGGCTTCGGCTTCAGCGTCCCACTCTATTTTGGTCTTATCTTTTTTCTTTGAGTTATGAAAGAACTTATTAAGGTACATATGATATTCTGCTGCTTTGGGAAGATGTAATCTGTAAAAGTTAACCATACCTAAAAATCGTCGGAGTTGCTCCACTGTCTCCGGTTTGGGGTAGTCCTTGATGGCTTGGACCTTATCAGGTAGTGGACTGATACCTGCTGAAGTAACTTTGTGACCTAAAAACTCAACTTCTGTAACCCCAAATAAACTCTTACTGATATTTATGGTCAACCCGATATTTTGGAATCTTTCGAATACTTTCCTAACATGTTCTTTGTTAATGGCGCTATTTTTAGACATGATAATGACGTCATCGATGTAGCAGAATAATGACGACTCATACTCGTTGTTTACACTTTTGCCGAAGTTTTCGATTCCTTTTAATACCGTGTTGTCCATAAATCTCTGGAAGATCTGTGCAGCGTTCCTAAGTCCAAAAGTCATTCGCGGAAATTCATATAGACCAAACGGCGTGGTGATGGCCGTCTTCTCGATGTCCTCAGGTGCAACTTCGATAAAATGGTAAGCTCTATTAATATCTAGTTTAGTGTACACTGTTTTACCTGACAAACCGTAAGTAAAGTCATGAAGTCTCGGTATCGGGTATCGGTCCGGTTTAGTAACAGCATTGAGTCGGCGGTAATCACCGCAGGGCCGTATCTGACCATCCTTTTTCTGAACTACATGTAACGGACTAGCCCACTGGCTCCTAGAAGGCCTACTTATTCCTAATTCTTGCATATAGCGAAATTCATCCCTGACTACTTGTAACTTACCCGGTGGTAGTGGTCTAGGCCTAGAAAAAATAGGTGGACCTGTTGTCTCGATATAATGTTTAACTGTATGCGTGGGCGGCGATTCGTTAAATGATACTGGCTTAGTAATATCCGAGAACTCTTCCAACAAATCACGAAATGGATGCGTTTCCTGTATACTTTTAATCACGGGATAATTATGGCTTACGATGGTACCTATAGAGCATACATTCGTAACACAATCTATTAACTTTCTATAATAATAATAATAATAATAATAATCTTTATTTGCATAAAACATGTGTGTTCCAATAAATAGATCTTAAAAACGATAGCAGTCTCAACATGTTTTGCCATTACTGGCATACAAATGTATTTTGTGAATAAAATTTTATGTGCATGCAATCATAGTAATTAATGTTGAAAATTTTAAATAAAGGTAATAAAGGTAATAAAAAATTAAAAAATTAAAATATTAAAGAAATGTCAAAAGGTTAATGTCATACTGAGAATGTCCGAGTAAAATAATATGTAAGTTAATAGCAATAACATTAATGCAGTAATTATTGAGTATCGTTTAGGTAGTCATTGATATTATAGTAGCATTTTTCTGTCAACATTTCTTTAAGTCTCCTTTTAAAAAGGTTTACATTTAATGTCTTATACTCGTTTGGAAGTTTATTATATATTTTAGGTGCCATACAAAATATACTGTTACCCAAATGAGCAGTTTTGGCGCCGTGTGAACGTAGGCGATCATTGTCGCGCCGGTTGCGCTTCACTGTGTCAGATAGTCTTGGGAATAGCTCTGGGTTTGTCTTTACGAACACGCATACCTCTAATATATATAAGGAAGGTAGAGTTAATATTTTATGCTTTTTAAAGTGTGGTTGACAGCTGTCTGTAACTTTTCTATTATGCAAGTCTACCAATAATCGGTTTGTCTTTGAAAAATCTGCCCCAATTATTGGTTTACTTACATTACATATTATAAATGGCCATTTAAAACAACGTCTTAATCCTAAACTAAGCTCTAATGTTATAATGCCGTAAGTATCAATTTCCGTGCCGTTTGCGGCGAATAATTTATAATTAGTTTTTTTACGATAACCTTTTAGCTTAATTTTAGTAACGGGTACCACCGATACATTGGCACCTGTGTCAATGAGGAAATTCATACCGGTTTTGGTATCCATCACGCTCAGGCGGTGGCTTTCGATGGGGTCGATGCATCAGGCTGCACCCTTTTTAGTTTTCCGGCGTGGCACGTTTCCCCCAGTTACACGGTGTCTCACATCGCCTTGCAGCTTCTCGGAACCGAAAGTGGTACCGACACAACCAGTCTGGGCTGTGCGGTGTTCGCTGCGGCGTACGGGGCCTGGAATGAGAACGAGAACGATTCCATCTCCGAATCTGTCCATTACGTCGTCTAGGACGACTACGAATGCTACTCACTTCCTCGCGGAGTGACTTGAGCTCGAGGGCCATGTTTCTCAACTGGATCAGTAGCTCGCTGTTGACCTCTGCCGCGGCTGATGCCATTGTAGCGTTTGTGGTGATGGGGGTCTCCACTGCAGAGAGCTCCCCGCTGCGCAAGTTATCCATGATCTTGTCGGCCATCTCGGCGAGATCGTCCAGCTTGGTATCTCCTTTATTGGTGGCTAGTATAGCGCGAACCCATGCCGGTAATCTAGACAACCAAAGATTCCTCAAAGTATCTCCCGCTGCGCCTGAGTTCTTTGCGAGCTCGCCCATCTTGGCGAGCAGTTGAGATGGGCGCTGTTGCCCCAATTCCATTTCCAATACCAGTTTGTGGAACACTTGGAAAACTTTCATTAGCTTATTCTTAAGCGTGGCGTAGCGCTGCTGTTCTGGTGGATTATTGATAAGGTCACCTATTTGGCTCAGCTCCTCTTTGCCTAGCTTGCTCAACACCATATCGTATTTGACTTGGTCACTTTGGTGTTGGGGACCCATCACGGCCTCAAATTGGACGAACCACATTTTGGGCATATCCGTCCAAAACTGTGGTATGCGCGACGAAACACTTATGGCTGCTAACTCACTTGCCTGGACGTGCTGCATACTGGTAGCCGGTGACGGTTGAGCCATCACTACGAACGGAATAGTTTATTGTAACACGCACTATCTCACTTAATTCGCGACTGTCCGCGATCACATCACCAATCACGTCGGGGTCACCAATGTTGAGTCCCTATATACAGGGTGTCCCAAAAATCAACGTCAAGCCGAAAACGGATGACGGGCCAAGGGATGGTGGTTCTCAAAAAAATATGAAAAAAAAATTTTTTGCTGCACTCTAAAAATTATAGCCATTTAAAAAAAAATGAGAAAATTAACACCTTGTTATGATTTTTCAAGTACTATGACTACAAAATGTTTACTTAGCTTAATTATTTTAGTGAGGATTTGTTACTGAATAATGCTAGTATACATTACAATTCAAAATTTGAACACAACTATCTTCATTTCAGAGGAAATATCCCTAATATGCCCAAACATGTACTCAAAATTATTACATTATTCAACTTTAAATGGCCGTGCTGAAAAAAAAATGTACTACGCCATTTCAGCACGTGGCATCAAAAGATGGCGCATTTAATGGGCTTTCTAAAATGCTATAACACTTACTACATTTTATCCTAATTATGGATTTTTTTTCTAAAACAACTTGGATTTATGCTTCTAATGCGATGCATATTTTATTTAAAGCTTACTTAAATTAAAGTAAGACAGTACAAGTTTGGGTGAAACAGATTAGGACGCCACTTCAACGTGTGAGAGTGAAAGAGATAGCAAGCCTGAGCATCATCAACAGCACGAGTTAGAGTGAAACGGAGAGAGACGCCACTTCAACGTGTTAGTGAGAGTGTGAGTGAAAGAGATAGCAAGCCTTAGCATCATCTACGGCATGAGTTAGAATGAGACGGATAGAGACGCCACGAGTGAAAAAGATAGCAAGACCGGATCATCTGCGCACGAACTGCAATACTTCAGTACGTTACGTTATTTCGTTTACTGCGCATCGTTCTGTATTCCTTCGTGTCGTTTTCGTACTTACTAACTTTGGGTTTGCTTATTGGACTTGATTACGTGCTACTTGGATTTGATTTGTGATTTGACCGTTTGTGACTAACTTGGCTTTCTTTTGGACTATCGTCATCGCTGACCGTGTAATTGTGTGTATTCTATGATCGCCACCATGCCGCTTCGATACACAGCACAGGAGTATGCAAACATGCATCTCATTTATGGAGAGTGCAGGTGCAACGCTAATGCTGCAGCTCGACTCTATCGTGAGAGATACCCCAATTCTGAGCGTCATCCGGATCATAGAGTATTTATTAATCTGCACCGATCACTCTCAGAAGGCCGATTTCCTAATCAAATGTTCAGTACAGGAAGATCCAGCATTCCATACGAGGAAGAAGTTTTAGCAGCAGTCGCAGAAGACACGAGTGTCTCAGTACGTGGACTTGAGACAAGCATAGGAGTGCCGAAGAGTACAGCACACCGGATTTTGCAGCAAAACCAGCTCCACCCGTACCATGTGCAACGAGTTCAATCTTTATCACCTCAAGATTATCCTGCAAGGGTTGCGTTTTGTGAAACGATGTTACAAAGACACCGAGAAGACCCCCACTTCCTGGATAAAGTACTCTGGACGGATGAGTCAACTTTTAAGAAAGATGGCTACTTAAATCTACATAATGTGCATGAGTGGCACGTGGAAAACCCACATTTAATGCGAGAAGATCGGTCACAATATCGCTTCAAAGTAAACATGTGGACCGGTATTCTGAACGGTAGAATTATTGGACCTTTCGAACTCCCAGACACCTTAACCAGTGAGGCTTACTTAGACTTTTTACAAAATCATCTACCAGATTTATTGGAAGACGTGCCACTCAACATTTACGTAGGTATGTGGCTCCAACAAGATGGCTGCCCTGCGCACTATGCTCGCTCAGTAAGGGAATTTCTTAACCAAGTATATCCGGATAGGTGGATCGGTCGGTCTGGTACGATCTCGTGGCCGGCCCGATCACCAGACTTAAACCCCATTGATTTCTTTTACTGGGGAGCAGTGAAGGATCAAGTTTACTCTAAGCCTATCGCAAACGTAGAGGAACTGCGCCAAAGAATTGCGGGGGCCGCTGAATACATCAATTCAAGAAGTTTTGCTCGTAAAATAAAGCGTTCGTTTTTAAAGAGATGTAGGGCATGCATTGAAGCTGAAGGCAAACAATTTGAATATTTATTGTAACAAAATAAAATGAACTGTTGATTTGAATGGTTGAATTTTTATTTCAAATTGAACACATAATGATTCACAATGACCAAAGGAATCTAATATGGTTTATCAATAAATTAGGTATTTGCCCTATTCACAGTAGCTTCGCAAAACAGTGTCACTAGTAGTTTTTACCTGACTGCCATAAAAGAGGGTTATGTATAACACTAATTTGTTTCTTAGAGGGAAACTAGATGTCATTACCAACATTTTTGAGTAAAACAAAAAAGGTTAGACCCGAGTTGTTTTAGAAAAAAAATCCATAATTAGGATAAAATGTAGTAAGTGTTATAGCATTTTAGAAAGCCCATTAAATGCGCCATCTTTTGATGCCACGTGCTGAAATGGTGTAGTACATTTTTTTTTCAGCACGGCCATTTAAAGTTGAATAATGTAATAATTTTGAGTACATGTTTGGGCATATTAGGGATATTTCCTCTGAAATGAAGATAGTTGTGTTCAAATTTTGAATTGTAATGTATACTAGCATTATTCAGTAACAAATCCTCACTAAAATAATTAAGCTAAGTAAACATTTTGTAGTCATAGTACTTGAAAAATCATAACAAGGTGTTAATTTTCTCATTTTTTTTTAAATGGCTATAATTTTTAGAGTGCAGCAAAAAATTTTTTTTTCATATTTTTTTGAGAACCACCATCCCTTGGCCCGTCATCCGTTTTCGGCTTGACGTTGATTTTTGGGACACCCTGTATATATTGGTATTTTCGTATGTAACAGGGTGATGCGTCGGGAGCGAAATAATAGATGACTTTGTCCATACACGTATATTACGATAATTCACAAAAGATACACGTCGTGTTAGTAAGTATGTTCGTGAGGGACTGCCTTGTGTGGACGCGTTCACGAGCGTCCCGCCGTTTTGCTATGTCAGCCCCCACAAAGAGTTTTCATAAAATATAATACGCCTTTACCAGCTTCAGCAGCAGTGGAAAGACTTTTCTCTTTTGCTACGATGACAAATTTGCCAAAAAGTCATAAACTAACAGACCAAATGTTTGAAAAGAGAGTTGTGTTGAAGTGCAATCTCAACTATTCAAAGAACAATTGATTTTTTTTTGTATGTGGGAGTGGCGATAAATCTGAATACTAATTTAAATAAAGGTTGATTTATAAGAGTTATTATCTTTGTATTTAAATCTACGGTTATCCTTGTTTCCTTCTTCCTATCCTGAATTATTCTGGTTAGGTGCCTGTTAGTGTATTACACTTTTATGTGTTGTACTAGCTTAAATCCAAGCCTTACAGATCATTATAGAGAAGGCTAATGTATACACATTAGCCTAGCCTTCTCTGTAATGTTTGTTAGGACATTTATTAATTGTTAACTGTAATTGTAAATGTGCATCAAACAATTAACAATTAATTAATTGTGCTTGTTAAACTTTGCAATTACAATTAATTAATTGTTAATTGTGTTATATTGCAATTACAATTCATTATTTTAGTTGTTAGTTGTAACTAAATCTGGCAATTTAATTGTTAGTTGTTAATTGATTTAACAATTAATTTTTGCCCCACACTGCTTGTTTGCCACCTTAGTTGTATAAAATAAAAAACAACCCTCTACCCATATGCCAAATTTCACGCAAATCGGACCCGTAGTTTTTGATTTATGAAGTAACAAATAGACAGACAGACAGAAGACACAGATAAAGGAAGAATATGAAAATTTTATAAAACAATCATTATAGGTACGTACGCAATAAAGAACAAAGTCTTTACCTTATACAAAGAGTGAATGTAGCTCTCATTGAGATAAATTATATCTTTTCTTAATTCTTCTGGCAAATCTCGATATTTTTAATGATCACCAAGTATTCTTCTCGCTTTGCAGCAATATGTGATTGTTCGATTAGAGCCTTTCTATTATTTTGGTATTTCTTGTAGGTAAACCCTATTACTTTTAAAATATTACGGTCCTTTTAAAATTTTACGGAGAACTTCAAGATTTCTGGTGATCACCTGCAATTTTCTGAGGGTCGGTACCTGAAATATCAAAGGGTTCCGTTGATTGTGCATCTGACTGTACCTACAATAAATTTCGTATGCTAAAGTGTGGATTTTCGTGAGACCACTAATGCAAATTTCTGCAGTTTGTGATACCATCTCGGGCGAATGTCGCCTCATCCATCCATAAAATGCGTTTGGGAAAATTTGGGTCATTTCTAATTTTAATTTGAATCCACGTCGACATTACGCATTTCGGACGATAGTCTACGTCCCCATGTAAATGTTGAACACGCTGGTAATGGTTAGGATGCAATCCTTCCTTTTTCAAAATTAGCCAGACAGACGTCTTTGATATGCCGTGACGTAACACTAATCGTCTAATGCTAGTTGTAGGGTCCGCAAACAAATCATTTAAAACAGCTTCTTCCATCGAATTGTCAATAACGACAGCTGGTTGCTCACGGCCATCTCGTGCCAAACCAAGTCCAATGTTGCATCACCTCCTATGAATTTCTTGGAAATGCCTAGCTGACGGTACAAGTCAAGTTCGGGAAAGCATTTATGTATGCAGTCCAGGCGACCTGTTGTGTGACCATGTGTCATGTCATAATAATAATGCATGTCGGCTATATCTGGAGGTGCAAAATTCTGTCAATCGCGGCATTTCGCCAACACACAACAGTAACAAACAGTCAAACGTAACAAAACACCAATAACAAAACAACGTAATAACAGCTCAATGCACAGTACGAGTACAGAGGTAGCAGCAGCGGCGAGAATATCGGAGCGACTCTCTGGTTGATATTGTGAAACCTATTTTGACTCTGTCCCCTCTACGCTACCTGAGCCTTAGAATATTATAATAATATTGTTAGGAGACAAATTATGAATATTTTTGAGCCGGTATAAAAGGAGCGCGCGCGCCGTCATAAGGCGCATTTGTCGGGTGTCGTTCGAAGAGGCAACATCGTTCAAGGACAGTGGATCGTATTTCTTTTGTTATATTTGATTAGTCGTTATAATTGTGCAATTATTGTCGGTGAGTGCTAAGCAGTTTATCGATGTTAAGATTCGTTCCTTGTATTAAAAACGTTTGTAATAAATTTAAAGTGTTTGGTTATAATGAATAAATGTGTGAGTCATCTCGGGTGACGCGTAATATTTTTTTTAATTATCTCTGCTTCTGATTCCTAGTAATATAATATTCTATCACATACACACAACACCATCTAGCCCAAACTAAGCAGAGCTTGTACTATGGGTACTACACAATGGATAAACATTCATATATACTTTTTTTTTGTAAATACGTACATATTATATATAGAAACACCCAGACCAAGACAAACATCCATGTTCATGCACACAAATGTTTGACTTGTGCGGGAATCGAACCCGCGACCTCAGGCGTGGCAGTCGGTTAAAATAATAAAAGGACTCCGATGACAGCTGCCAAACTATGGCAAAAATACCACATGTGAATGGTAACGTGATAAGGTGTCCACTTTAGAAGCTCATAGCTAGCACGTTTTTTGAGTTAGGATGATGTTTTTTTTAATTGAAAGCTAACATGATAGAGAATAATAATATGCTATAAATTTACATAGTTGTTAAGATCAATACATACACGAAATACTCAGATTAAGGAATTGATATAATTTATAATAAATATTGCATCAGCCTAGCGACGACCCAGTAACCGCCCGGAAAGTGCTGAGATGGCTCAACGTGACGCACGCGGCTCGCCGGAACCAAGGCATCGATTTCAAGCATTCTTACGACACTTTTGGTTCAATCTTCGAACAATATTGATCGTCATCGATACATATATTGATCGATGATCGATCGTCATCGCTGACAGACGTGTATCAATCAAATAATAGTAAATTAACATTATTATAAACATTGACCTAGTTTAATTTGTTTGTGCGTGATATGCACATTACTGTTGCAGTAATAGTTTGTTTTGTGTTTATAATGGACAGTAAAACATATTTTAACATGGAGAGCAGTCCCTTCAATAGAAGTGGTGTAACGCGGCGTACCCCTCCACCAACGACGCCACAAAAACCAAGAGAAGATGAGACAGTTAAAATAGTCTCAACGTCGGAGATTCAGGGATGGTTGAGTTCAATCGAGCACTGTTTGAACGAGGTATGCACTATTGCATCTGACGGCAAGTTAAACACAGAGCAAAAGATGAAAATAAGTACCCTTTGCCGTAAAGTAGGAAGTGGTGTCGCTCAAATGGCTGTCCAGTATCAGTCACTAAAGCAGAACGCTTTTCAAAGTCACACTTCTCTACAAGCCCTGTCTGAAAAGCAAGATCTAGTGGAATACCTAAAGGACATCAAGGAAACCATTAAGGAGACAAGTGCGAATACTATACCGGCAAGTCATCTTTTGCTGATATGGTCAAGAAAGGGTCCAGTAGCTTTATTCGTCCTAGCACTCTTAGCTCGGTGGTGATTTATCCTAGCGATACCTCAAAGTCCAGCGAGGATACTAAGAACATGGTCCAGAATATCATCAGCCCTGAAGAAATGAAACTCCAAGTTCGAGCAGTTCGCAAAGTAAGAAACGGAAGTGTTATTATTAGCACTGAATCCAAAAAGGACATAGAGAGGCTCAAGCAGACAGTCCAACTTGCCACATCAAATCTTAAGGTCGAAGAACCACATAAGCGCAAACCGCGTATTATCATTATAGGAGTACCTGTTTCTATGGCCGAAAAGGAGATATAGAAATGTATCTATGAACAGAACTTAGCCGACAAAATACCTTCAATGACACGAGATACATTTATGAACTCTATAAAACTTAGCCACAAGTCTGGTAAGAAAGATTCGGACAGCTGCAATTATATTATTTAAGTACCAGCCGTGATACGAAAAGCCCTTATTACACAGAGCAGAATATTTATAAACTGGACGTCCTGCCCGGTAAGAGATTTCACGCTGGTGACTAGATGCTTCAAGTGCCAGCAATACGGTCACGCAGCCAAGACATGCAGAACCGTGACTTCTACTTGTGGACACTGCGGTGAAGACGGTCACTCCATTCAAGACTGTATAAAGAGTACGGAACCTCCAAAATGCGCAACCTGCCTGCGGTTTAAAAAGCCCAGCAACCACAAGACGGGAGACCCTGAGTGCCCAGCGAGAAAGGCTGCTGAAAATAGGTATATTAATTCTATTGACTATGAAGGCGCCTAAGAGCGCCACATACTCGCTAGTATATTAGATCTTTTAAATAGTTTTATATTATGGATATTAATTTAATAAGAGAGATAGATAATTTAACTGTGTCAGATTCCAAGTCATGTGTGGTAGAGGACTACAGACAATATCTCTCCGATGTAAATCATTCATTTACCATACTTACCCAAAACATACGTAGTATATATAAGAATATAGACAGTTTTAATATTTTTCAACATAGGCTTAACTTTGATTGTGATATAATAATTCTAACAGAGTGCTGGTTATTAAACCGGGGCGAGGTTCCATTAATGACAGGATACAATATATACCATAGCACAAGAAATCTAAATCAGAATGATGGTTTGGTAGTGTATGCAAAGGAATCCGTACAGGTTTCAATTGAAGAACCACCCTTTCTAGATTGCAATTGCTTAGTAATCAAAATTGACACAAACACAGCGATTATCGCTATGTATAGATCTCCCTCCTTTAGAAACTTAGATTCCTTTCACACATCTCTTAATCAGACCTTACAAACACTAACCTCTTTTAAAAATATTATAGTAACAGGGGACATAAATATAAATATTGGATCAGAACAGCTCGATACAGGAACTCAAGATTATCTCAATCTCTGCTCATACCATGGGCTTCTCCCTGCTCACACATTGCCTACACACCAGAGCGGTTCTTGCCTTGATCATGTGATGATCAAATCCAGCTTGTCATCAATTACGCTCGTCACTAACTCGACTATCACAGACCATCACGCTGTCTTATTAATCGTAAATTTAACGCTGCCTAAGCTAAATCGTCATCAAACAAAGTCCATTTTAAATATAAACAAACTTGAGTATGACTTATGCAACTTAGATTTCAGCCCAGTATACAATAGCGCTGACGCAAATATTTCTCTATCGTATTTAATACAAAATGTCCAACAAGCAATATTACGTAACACAACAACAATGGCTACGAGAAAAAAGTACTATAATATTAAACCTTGGATTACGCCTGGACTAATTCGATGTATAAGACACAGAGATAAGCTTCATCAGAGATCTAAGCGTTTCCCTAATAACTTGGTACTTCAAATAACTTACAAAAGATACAGAAATTACTGTAATAACCTTTTAAAGAAATTAAAAATTAATTACGATAGACACATATTGCATAAGGCAGGTAAAAACAGTAAGCAAATTTGGAATCATATTAAAAACGTCACTTATATTTCTAAACAGCATAAATCAAATTCGTGTTTACTGCACACTCACTCTTCACCGCTTTTGTCAGCTAATAATATTAATAACTATTTTGTTAATGTAGGTAAAAAACTTGCTGAGCGGACTCAGATACAAACTTGTAATCGCACTGCTATAACTCGTCAGAAACCGAACAACACCACTAATCTAAAATCATTTGTTATGTTAGACACTGACGAACAGGAAATAGAACGAATCATCTTAGGAATGAAGGATGATTCTGCTGTCGGCTACGATAATATAAACAACAAGTTACTTAAATATTTTAGGCATATCTTAGTAACGTATATATTTAGGCTCTGCCTTTCTGAAGGGATTTTCCCCAAATGCCTTAAAAAAGCAGTTGTCATACCCATCTTTAAATCTGGAAACAAAGATCTAGTTGCAAATTATCGACCTATGTATATCTATACTCCCCTCAATATCTAAGATACTAGAACGAATTATAAACACAAGATTAGTCAACTTCTTAGAAAATAACAATTATCTTTCACTCAAGCAATTTGGATTTCGAGCCAAACAATCCACCGCCGATGCGGTTCATAGCTTGACTCATTATATCACAGAGGAACTCGGCAAGGGTAATCAAACTTTAGGCATATTTCTTGATCTAAAAAATGCATTCGATACTGTATCAATTTCTAAACTTCTGAGCAAGATGGAGGCTTTGGGTATACGGGGTAATCAACTAAAACTTTTTACAGATTACTTAAGCGATCGTCACCAATGCGTTAAAATAGATAATACTACTAGCAATTATGAGAAAAATACTGGTTTTGGTATTCCCCACGGAAGTATTATCGGTCCGACGCTATTTCTGATCTATATTAACGATTTATGTAATCTTATATTAGAAAACGGCAAGATAATATCATACGCCGACGATACCGTGCTAATATTCTCCGCTAAAACCAGCTACGATTTATATGAAAACGCTCAGCTTGGCTTTAATATTGTGAATAACTGGCTTCATCAAAATTTACTAACATTAAATACCGATAAGACGAAATATATTCACTTTTCTATGCGCAAGAATAACTATAGTATAACTAACTCGCTTATACAATGTGTTTGGTGAGTGGTGTCGGAGATTTTAATGGCATAATATATGGTCATTTATATCTACAATCCATGCTTCAGTATTATTTTTTATGTTACTTGGGCGAAATGGCGGCCATTTTGTTTATTTTGTTATCTAATCACGGACACACGTGGTAATTTAGCGATATCGTCGCTTGTAATAATCCAAAAAAAAACAAAAAAGGTCTTATTTTACAGCTCATAGGATAGCTAACATGTTTACGATAAAAAATTTTTAGAGTCTATCTCAGTTCAATTTAAAAAAAAATATGACAACAGAAAATCAAGAAAATTTTTGCTGTTATTTTTTTGTTATTTCACTTTTTCACAAAAACCAAGCTGTCAAGGTATTATTTTTTTAATGTTTTTAGATACTACATAATATCAGCTAAACATGAGTACTAAAATCATTGCCGTAAGTAAGATACTTTTAAAATGACGCTCTTTAGAACTTGACCCCTTAATAGCGTATTCAGGTAGTAAACAATTACAAACCCATCTCAATTTAAGGATCATCCTGATATTTAGGAAATACAGAAATAAAACACAATATTTTTTCACTTAGCTTTAATATTAATAATAATTTGGTCACAAATTTTATAAAAATTGTTCTAAGTGGTCACCATTTTGCTGCAAACATGCTGTCGCCTGTACAGCCAGGTGTTGCGTAGAGCGTCGGATCATCTCCTTGTTTTCCTTTAATTCATTTCCGATGCTAATTATTTTTTGAATCAATTCCTCTCGGGTGTTTGGCACTTCCACGTAAACTTTTTGTTTTATAGTACTCCATAAAAAAAAATCCAGGGGTGTTAAATCCGGAGAACGCGGTGGCCAAGCAACTGTCCCTCCGCGACCGATCCACTGCGTGTAATTTTGATTTAAATATGTCCTCACTGCCACTGCAAAGTGTGCGGGTGCACCATCGAGCTGCAGAATCATTCCTCTCCGGTTAACGAGTGGTATTTCGATGAGGGCGTCATAAAAATCCAAAATCCGTCTGCAGGAATTCCAAAAATTGTCGACCATTCATCGTCTCTGGTAAAATGATGGGGCCAACAAGAACGTCGTCTATGATTCCTGCCCAAACGTTCACGGCAAACTGATACTGTACAGTACTTGTCCTAGTAGCGTGTGGATTTTCGTGACACCACAGATGCTCATTGCGGTGATTTATGTATCCCGATCTTGTGAAGGTGGCTTCGTCTGTCCACAAAATCTTTTTTAAGAAATTTGGTACAGATCGTACTTGCCGCTGGATCCACGAGCAAAATACTGATCGCCTAGCATGATCAGGCTCCAGTAATTCTTGTACCCTTTTAAAATGGTACGGATGCAATCCTTCTCTCTTTAACACTTTCCACACTGACCATATGGTAAGGTTTAATCTATTAGCAATCCGTCGTATGCTCAATCTGGGATCTTGGGTAATTAATTCCAATATTTCTTCTTCGTCTTGTGGTGACACCAAACGAGAACGTTCTTCAGCAGGTCTTCTAATTCCATTTTCGGCAAGCCTCAAATGGATTCTGACGAACGTGCGAGGATTGGGTGTAACTCTGTTGGGGAATCTTCTGGCGTACTCTCTACTAGCAGCATTGGCGTTCCCGTTGCACAGTCCGTAGACAAAATGGATGTCAGCAACATGTTGGCTGGAGTAATAGTTGTCTTCCATTTTAAAAAGATTAACAAAACAGTTCAACAGTAAAAATAACGAAAACGTAACAAAACTTTTAACAGCGCACAGTAAATTGGTTAACAAAAAGAGAATGTGATCACAACGCAGAGCGAGGGACGACTGATAAGCTTTGTATTGCGTTCCTAAATCTCTGGAAACAAATGTTATTTTGTCTCGCTCACACTTATGACGAAGGAGGTTTTTACCTGCTCGAATCATTTGTTAAAACGGGTTTAGTAGTTCCTTGAATTGTGATAAAGCGGCTTTGTAATTGTTTAATACCTGAATACGCTATTAAGGGGTCAAGTTCTAAAGAGCGTCATTTTAAAAGTATCTTACTTACGGCAATGATTTTAGTACTCATGTTTAGCTGATATTATGTAGTATCTAAAAACATTAAAAAAATAATACCTTGACAGCTTGGTTTTTGTGAAAAAGTGAAATAACAAAAAAATAACAGCAAAAATTTTCTTAATTTTCTGTTGTCATATTTTTTTTAAATTGAACTGAGATAGATTCTAAAAATTTTTTATCGTAAACATGTTAGCTATACTATGAGCTGTAAAACAAGACCTTTTTTGTTTTTTTTTTGGATTATTACAAGCGACGATATCGCTAAATTACCACGTGTGTCCGTGATTAGATAACAAAATAAACAAAATGGCCGCCATTTCGCCCAAGTAACATAAAAAATAATACTGAAGCATGAATTGTAGATATAAATGACCATTATAACGTGCCCTGTAGTGAGTGCGTCCCTCGTACCCCTCTCACCCCGCTGTACGATATTCCCCGCCACCAGCTGTGGCCCGTTCGGGGAGACGCACGCATGCCGGCAGTCGACCACAATGCTTTGCGCGCGCAACCCGTGTCGTTCTGTGCGCCTGCGGCCCATAGCTCCTCGTGTTCGTATTTTCTTTATAATGTTCGTATTTCTTTATAATGTTTGTATGTAATGCTAAAGTACGTGATTGTAACGTTGCCTTATTCGTGTTCGTGTGTATTAAAGTTATACATGTTACTTACGAACCAGACGTTTTATTTAAGACGTTAAACCATATATTATGCCATTAAAATCTCCGACACCACTCACCAAACACATTGTATATGCACACAAATGTCCGCTTCAAAACCCCGCAACAAACATGTGTAATTGTCCTCCTATCCTGCAAACTAGGAGCATAAAATATCTTGGGATCATAGTAGATGATACACTTTCCTATAAACAACATATTAATAGTTTAGTAAATAGAATCCGTAAATTAATATATGTATTTAAAAAACTCCGAACAGTAGCAGATATTAAATTGATTACTCAAGTTTACTTAGCTTTATGTCAATCAATTATCCAATATTGTATTACTTCATGGGGTGGAGCAGTGAAAACTACTATGCTGCCTCTTGAACGAGCTCAAAGAGCAATTTTAAAAGTAGCCACCCGCCGTCCTTTCCTATTTCCTACAAGCTTATTATATAAATCCTGCAAAGTAATGACTGTCCGTCAAATCTTCATTATGCACACAATACTAAAACAACATGCGATGCTTACCTATAACGCTGACATAATTAACAAGCGTCGGCAAGATATAGTCTGCACCACACAATCATGCTCAAAACATATTTTTACAAATAGATTTTTTGCATTTCTAGGGCCATTTTTGTACAATAGGCTAAATAGAGAATTAAGCATTTATAAATTGACTCATTTTAGCTGTAAAAACTTAATTTCTACTTATATTCAAACTTTGTCATATGACCAAACCGAGCAGTTACTTGCAATCTGTAAATAAAATTTTGCTTATTTAGTTTTAAAGTAGAATATTAAACTTAATTTAATTGTTTTAACGTTTACCTTTAGTTTATTATAAAAGTTATTATAATGTAATTTTATTTATACTGATAATAGTATGTAAGCAGTTTGTCGCTCGAAACACAGGTTTAACCTAGTTCGGGCAAATATCTATAAGTGCACTTTATGTTATTGTTAAGATGCAATTGTAAACTAAGAATTTATACTAAAATAAATAAATTATTATTATTATTATTAATTGTCACATTTTATAATTACTTAAATAAATTGTAATTTCTATTAATAAATCTGTTGCAGTAATATCGTTTTTTCTCGCAACCTGCTCGCCGCACTGACATAATTGGCACAGTCGGTAGGATCCTCGAGGACTACGAAGTATTTACGAGCTGTCCTGGAGCTGTCAAGCCCTGAACGGGGATCCGAATCTACACGTCGTGTCAGCAGCAGGCGTATCCAGCCATCGATACCGCAAACACCGAGATGCAAGCATTGTGAGTACTTTAAAATCTTTTAGTGATTTGCTCACCTTTTTCCTTTAAGTTTTCCATAAATTTTCCAAGATTTTCCATCCACGAGAATCGCGGAGCGATAGGTTAGGGTCTAGTTATAGTAGTAGGAATAGTACACAAGATTTAAATATACAAATCGATTTACAATCTACGTGTATGACCGATAGCTCAGTAGTTAAAATGTCGGAATTAGATAGGATATTTAAGGCCCTCCGTTTGGTGCCGGAGTTTGATGGTAATGTTAACGTTCTCACGCGGTTTATTAGCTTATGTGACGAGTTAGTTAAAGAATTTGTTAGTGCAGATCCAACGTCTACATTAAATCAAACAGCCCTACTTAACGGAATTTTGAATAAAGTTACTAGCCCCGCGGCTGGATTGATTAACGCCAATGGTGTCCCATCCGATTGGCCCGGTATACGCAGTGCTCTTATCAATAATTTTGCCGATCAACGCGACGAAACGGCGTTATATAACGATTTATCTTTATTATTGCAAGCTAATGATAGCCCTCAGGAATTTTATGAACGGTGTCAAAATTTGTTCAGTACATTAATGACGTATGTCTCACTACATGAAACTATCCGAACCACTATCGAGGCTAAGAGAGATTTGTATAAAAAACTAACCCTTCAGGCATACCTACGCGGTCTAAAGGATCTCTTAGGTGCACGCATTCGTTGTATGCGCCCAGAAACCATTGAAAAGACTCTAGAATTTGTTCACGAGGAACAAAACACATTATATTTACAGCAGCGCAATAGTTCAATACCAGATAAGAAACCACAAACCCAATCCACGTTACATAAACCGTTACCCACGCAAAATTTTAATTTCGCGCCGCCTAGGCCGTTTACGTTTAATATGAGCAGGCCTTCTAGATCCCAATTTGGGCAACCAATGATGCCACAAGGGCCCCAGCAATGGCGACCTAATTTCAATTTTCAGAACCAAACAGGCCCAACGCGCACGCAGCAAATATTTCGCGGCGCGCCCACTAATTTTAACCCTAACAATGCTAACTTTAAATTCGGTCCGCGTAATACTGGCCCTCAGCCTAGTAATAATCAGCAACCGCGCCCTATGAGCGGTGCAGTAAGAATCGAATAGCTTTATCATTATATTATACACAGTAAAACAAAATGATTATAGGATTGATTATTCTACATAGTGTAAAAAAAGTATAGAGATCAGTACCTAACAATACGTACTATTTATTAATCGCGCCGGAAGCTGACAAGCGGAAGGCGCCAAGCTAATAAATATAATTAAGTATAAAGAAATATGAAATAACTATTTAGATTATTGATTACAAAATTATTAATTAAATTATAAAACGATAATAGGTTTTAATGTACATATAGTGGTTAAGATGTAACCGAACTAGCAGTATATGTGAGGCCGGAAGTGTTACGTTATAACACACGGCAGTATAGGCGATGGTGCACAATTGAGTATAGAAATATGTTCAAGAGCCATGCAATTCCCACTTTCGAGAGCCTTTAATTCGATATGCACCAGTAGTTTTTGTAAGCTGCTTTAAATTGGCGTGCCGTAGGGTTATTGTTGGCTCCGCCATGTGATCTTATATTCCCAAAGAGCATCTCGAGGTGGTCTTGGCTAATTTTGTACATCGGCATATATACAAGTACTTGAGTACGTATCATGTGGTTATAAATATGTTTTACTGCTTCAGCGCAACCAATGAAGCTAATGCAGCCTGTTTTTCGCGAGATTTCTATTAAAAGTTTTTTTTGTTGCCTCCATCCATAGTTTTCTTGTATCTGGATCTGTTGGAAACCTAAAAATAAAATTTAATATGTATGATTCCATTATAAATGGCTAACCTCAAAACAAATTTTAGACGGAAAACTAAATTAATAACCCACAATAAACAATAATTGGTAGTAATAAACAATGTTATTTTAATCATAATATTACTGATCACAATCATTTGAATACATTCACACATACTTAATATCGACATTGTTTACAACTTGGTACAACACTATCGATGCGCATAGATTTCGCAGAATTCAAGCTTTGGCTCGTCGCACGCGACGTTCGCAGTGAACGAAATACATTGCGCAATCGCCCACGTAGTACAAGATGGTACCCACTTATTGTAAGCAATGTATAATTTTGTATTTGTTTACGATAGTATCATTTTTGTTTACAAACAACATAATACTATTGTAATAATTACAAATATCACATGTATTTTAAGGTTTTTGGACTTACCGGTGAAAAGAAATCCCTTCTCGAGCCACACACCTGGCTTCTTTTCCGACACGTTAAAATAGCGCAAGACGACATAATTCCTTTTTTTCGCGGAGCTTCGTACGCTGTCACAATACGAGCGCGATTGTTGGCCGATGAATTAAATTTTGTCGACATATGAGCGTTTGCTCACGAGTGCGGCGCGCCTGCCACGCCCACAAGGCCCTTCTAACCTCCTTGATCTGTTCTGTGGTTTGCACCATACCCGGATCAAACCGCCTCAGCGTGACTGACTCAAAAAGTGGTCTACGCTTCCTGGTGGACACCGGGGCAAACGTTTCTGTTTTGCCTCGAACGAAGAGAACGAAACAGTAACGAATGTGACGACTACAAACTGTACGCAGCAAACGGCTTTAGATTTTAAGCTTCGTCGTGCATTTCGCTGGAATTTTATTATAGCCGATATTAAGTAGCCCATTTTGGGAGCCGATTTTTTAGCACATTATAATTTATTAGTCGACGTAAAAGCTCGTAAATTAATCGATGAAGTTACTAATTTAAGTACCATAGCATCAGTAGTATACTATAATAGCTTGCATCATACAGTCAAAACAGTAGACGACAATCACCCTATGTACGAATTTTTATCTAAATTTCCAAACATTACTAAGCCCTTATGTTATAAAGAAAATACTAATAATTACAAGCGTACTGTTAGGATAAAGAGTTGCAATTAGGAATGATAACGGTCTGTTAGGATTAAGAGTTGCAATTAGGAATGATAACGGTATCTGTGCGGCACAAATGACATATGGACAAACACTTCGATTACCGGGTGACTTTTACGACTCGCACACAAGTACCACATCTGACAATGACTGCATAAAAAATTTACGTGATACCATTCGTAACTTAAAACCCATCTCAAACAAATATCCGAATTTTAAAACCATATTTGTACATCCCGATCTAAAAACATGTAGTCATGTTTTTATTAGAAATGACTTTGTTCGTAAACCTCTGCAACCGCCATACGACGGCCCATTTCGTGTTTTAGAAAGAGGCCCGAAAGTTTACTTCATACAACTGTTCGTGATCCTAACGGGTTGTAGGATAAAATTGATAGTGGACTGTATAATATAGGCGTTTATTAAAACAGGTATGAAGCGAGTATCGCGGGTGGTGTCGCGGAGCGGAGTGCGGTGCCTCGGACGAACGCGGTGAATGGGCCGGACCTCCCCCCGGCGCCCTTGCTTCCTCCTCCGTCGTCCGTTGTGGTCGGTTCTACGCGCCAACATGCTGCCCGGGTTGAAGTATTATAGACTTCAAAGAAGTGGTAAGGGGCAGATAGAGTTGAAGCCTCGCACCAAGGTCCCTGTCTTCGTTTTGACTTCAACGACTCGTGCAATGTTGTCATTGCCATGGTGCACCTTGATGATGCGGCCTAACGGCCACAGGAGAGGTGGCAGTGTCAGGTCCTTCACGAGAACCAGCGTCCCAAGCTCCAACTTGCCACTCGATGCTGTCCACTTGGATTTCTGTTGCAGTAACGAAATGTACTCATTAGTGAATCGCTTCCAAAAATGCTGCCTGATGAGTTCGATGCGTTGGTAGCGTTCCAAGCGAGTGATGTTGCCGTCGGTGACCTGTGGATGCGGAATGGTTGTGAGTGGTCGTCCAACTAGAAAATGGGCAGGTGTAAGGGCAGTGAAGTCTAGAGGATCAGAGGAAGCAGGGGTAAGTGGGCGAGAGTTAAGTACAGCCTCAATTTGACAAAGACAAGTTGCCATTTCCTCATAAGTCAGATGAGTGAGAGAAAGAAGCTTTTTAAGATGGCCTTTAGTGGCCTTAACAGCGGCTTCTGCAATGCCATTAAAATGAGGAGAGTAAGGAGGTGAAAAATGAAAATCAATGCCTTCCTGTGCCATATCAGAAGCAGCACTTGAGCCAGACAGAAAGTCATTTATTTCCTTACAAGCACCAACGAAGTTTGTTCCGTTGTCCGACCAGATGCTACGAGGCTTACCTCGACGTGATACAAACCGCTTAAGGGCTGACATGTAGGCTTCTGACGTTAACGCTGTGACGAGTTCGAGGTGAACAGCTTTCACTGCAAGACACACAAAAATGCATAGGTATGACTTAATTAGTCTACACCCTCGTCCCTTCCGATCAGCGATCAGAATTGGCCCAGCGTAATCCACACTACAATTTAAAAAAGGGAATTGAAGGTCAGTTCGTGAAGTAGGTAGTTGTCCCATGATGGGCTGGACGTTTTGGGCTCTAAATCTGAAACACTTAAGGCATTTTTTGACAATACATTTTGATAAGTTTCTGCCTCCAAGCGGCCAGAAGTGTTGACGTATAGATGCTAATAAAAGCTGTGGTCCAGCATGTAAAAGCTTTAAATGTTCGCTTTGAAATAATAATTTTGTTAAGGCATGTTTACTGCAAAGTAAAATGGGATGCTTTATGTTAAAATCATAAGGGGAGTTATCAAGCCTGCCGCCCACGCGCATAATATTATCAGAGTCTATAAAAGGTGTCAATGTGATAAGACGATTGCTACGCGACAGGGACGTTCCTGATTTTAAAGAAGAATACTCGTCAGGAAACATGTTAAGTTGAGCATTATGAATAATTAAATTAAAAGCACTGTGCAGCTCCTCCGTAGAAAGAGGGCCGAAGCATTTATTTGCATTAAGCTTAAAGTTGTTAGTGGCTCTAAGTATATAAGCAACTACTCTTTTTAATTTATAAAAATTAGAATATTTTAATATGAGTTGATTGATAATTATATTACTTTGATGGTTATAAGTGATGGTATCAACATTACTAACTACATGGCAAACTACTTCCGGTAGATCTTGTTTTAAGATATTATTCGGCCTTTGAGGCCAGTTGTTTTGTGGTTTCATTAAGAAGGAGGGGCCGGACCACCATAAAGAACTGGTGCTGATAGCATCAGCCTTCAGCCCACGGGAAACAAGATCGCCCGGGTTTTCTTTCGACGGCACGTAGTTCCAGGTACAACCAACCGTACTCTCCTGTATCTCGTTGACTCTATTACGCACAAATGGTTTTAGTCTAATGGGCGATGTAGACAGCCACGCCAGAACAATCGTAGAGTCGCACCACATGTAAGTTTTATCAATGCGCATGGTAAGAGAGTCACGAACCTTAGTACACAGTCTTGTAGCGGCTAGGGCCGCGCACAGCTCAAGTCTCGGTATTGATGTCGGTTTAAGGGGTGCCACACGATTTTTAGAAGTTAAAAGTTGAATGTGAACAGATCCAGAACTAGAAACCGAACGAATGTATAGACACGCTCCGTATGCTCGTTCAGACGCGTCGGAAAAGACGTGAATTTCGTTTTTTACCGAGTCGCTACATGAAATAAATCTAGGTATTTTTAGTTTATTAAGACTAGGTAATGTATTCGCAAAAGAAAGCCAAAGATCTTTTATATCTTGTGAAACTATATCGTCCCAGCCATACTTGTCTATCCAAAGCTGTTGCATGATTAATTTAGCTTCAATAACGCATGGACCTACCAAGCCCAGTGGGTCAAAAACTTGACTTAGAACAGATAATATGTGACGTTTGGTTACCTCTTGTGGATTTTGCTCTATGTTAATTGAATATGAGAGACAGTCAGTATCAGTCTTTGATGGGGCATTGATAGCATCGCTGTTAAAATCTAGTGTGTTATTAATATTTAAATAATCGAGGTCAGATATTTGAGATAATATATGGCAATCGTTAGACTTAAATTTACGTAAATTAAACCTTGCCGATGAAAGTGTGCTGATCACTTCTTTGCATAGTTTAATCGTACTCTCTATAGAGTGACTCCCACTCAAAAAATCATCAACATAGAAGTCATGTGTTATTGCACGTTTTACTTCTGCGTTGGTAGCGGTAGAGGCCAAACTTGTGAGACATTTGGTGGCCAGGTAGGGAGCAGACGCTGTGCCATATGTCACTGTATTTAAACAGTACACCTTAAGTGGCTCGTTTGGGTGAGCGCGAAATACTATGCGCTGTAGCGATCGCTGAGTGGGATGTACTTCGACTGCCCTATACATTTTTTCAATGTCACCGGCTATGACGTATTTGTGCTGTCGAAAACGTAACAAAATAGACAGAAGGTCATCCTGAACCACGGGACCTACCATTTGGATCGAATTCAACGATACGCCTGTAGTAGTTGGGGCGGAAGCGTCAAAGACTGTTCGTAGTTTAGTGGTTGTGCTAGACTCTCTAATAACGCCATGGTGTGGTAAAAAATAACTTATTGTTTCGTTAGAAGATGATAAATATTTTTGAACTGTAGTTTCATATGACATGTGACCCAATTGTTCATATTCATGCATAAACTCTAGGTAACGTTGTTTAAAAATATTATCACGTTGAGAACGACGTTCTAAAGACAAGAAGCGGCTTATTGCCATTTGAAGGGAGTCACCTAATACCTGAGGATCCTTTTTTAGAGGTATGGTAACTACAAAACGCCCATCATTATTGCGATGTGTGTTGAGGACAAAGCTTTGCTCACAGGCTTTTTCTTCTTGAGACAAAGAATGCTTAACGGGGATTGTGTCAAGTTCCCAAAACCGGTCAATATTAATTTCACCCTTTGCATAGTTGCAAAAATAAGATAAAGGTTGAGGGCGTGGCAAGGATACCACTTGACCAGAAACAATCCAACCTAACTTCGTTTCGTGAAGCTTAGGTAAGTGTTTCCCTAGATTAATAGTGTTTTGCCCTAACACGTCCCAGAAAGTTTCAGCCCCAACCAGAATATCTACTACTGACGGAATGTTGAAAGTAGGGTCAGCTAATTGTAATCCTGAAGGTAGAGGGATATGACTGATATTTACGCAACGCGATGGCAGCACCTTAGTTATTTCAGGTAATATTAGACAATTTAACTCGACCGTGTAGTCACCGTAATAAGACTCTAATGCGAGATTACAAGACTGTGTACTATAAGAGGTCTGGTTGTTTATACCTGATACCGTTGCTGAGCCAGTGCTATGTCTTGACAAGCCCAGTTTTGATGATAAGGCGTGTGAAATAAAATTTACAGTACTACCGTTGTCCAATAAGACTCGGGCGGAGTGCTTAGTGCCATCGGCACCACGCACTCGCACCAAAGCTGTGGAAAGTAATACAAAGGCAAATGTATTATAATGCTCTAAACTGGCTGAAAAGGTAACATTGCCGCTGTTGGGCATAGGACTGGTGGGTTTACTTGGTTCAGGTTCTGAATGCAAAAGTGTATTGTGACGCGCTTTGCAGTATTTACAGTGTGACAATTTGCACTTATTTTCAGTATGACCTGAACGTAAACAATTCATGCAAACTTTGAATTGCTTTGCCTTTTGAATACGCGCTTCAATCGGCAAACTCCTGAATGTTTCACAAGTGTAAAGGAAATGGTTTTCTGAACATAAAGGACATTTTAAAGTGGATGTATTACAATTGCTACTTGATGCCACAATAAAACTTTTAGATTTGTTGTTAATAGTATTATGTTCTGATGATTGAGATTTAAGGTTATTTTTTATATTTTCTTCTAATTTTTCTAACAAGTTGATTTGACTTTCTATAAATGTAATAAATTGGTTTAACGTTGGAGGATTAGGCAAAGTATTGCGATATTCTTCCCAATAGCGACTAGTACTGCTATCTAATTTTTGAGCCATCATAAATATTATTAATGTATCCCAATGTTCGGTGGGCTGTTTTAATGTTTTAAGAGCCCTTATATTTTTATTAGTTACATCAATAAGGTATCGCAAGCTTTTACTAGACTCTTTTGAACAACATTGCACATTAAACAACGCTTGAACATGATTATGTATGAGTAGCTGATCATTGTCATATCTTTGACATAGCAAATCCCAAGCATTTATATAATTATCGCTTGTAAAATCTATATTTTTTATAACCAAAGCGGCGCTACCGCGTAAACAAGATCTGAGATAATGAAATTTCATTATATTGTCATTTAAATTGTTTGTGTGAATAAGTGAAATGTAGGTGTCTTTGAACTCAAGCCAACCCTGAACGCTACCATCAAAATGTGGCAAATCAATTTTTGGGAGACGGACATTTGTGTGTGCCTTACCTGACCCATCTCCTGAGCTAGACTCGGCCGCAAGTAAATTGCGTGCCACCGCCACGCTGGAGTGGTACTGGTCCTCGAACTCGACCCGCGTCTTGAACTCGTCTTCCGGCGTGTCCAACAACGATTCAATCTCCGTCTGTAAATTATCAAAGTCTCCATATAAGGTCTGGAAACGCTCATAACGTCCCTCTAACTCGAGACGTTGCAAACGAGATAAACAGGAAGCACTGCTAAGGGGCTTTAAATAATTTTTAAATATCGTTAATTTAGCTTTTATTGCACTGCGTCGCTTTTTGAGTGTTTCTAAATCTAATTGTTCACTCATATTGTACAAACAAACAAGAAACAGCTGATTTATAGTTATAGAAAACTTGTTTTGCGCGACGAACAAAAGAATACGGTCGTTGATCTTGAAGCGAGCGGCCAGCTGTGCGATAATCACTGTTAGCTTATATTAACAAATAGCAACTTAATGGCTTTACGATGCGTGCGTATGCGCAGTGAGAGAAAAGAAAGATAAAAGGGCAGGCAATAAGAAGTTTAAAAGGATTTTGAAAATGAGAAAAAAATAACCGTCACTAGATTTGAATTTTTTAAGCACTTGTTCAATCAAATTAAGGCAAATTGGAAAGGAAAGAAAGCAGATAAAGGAAATCCAATTGGAACGAGCTCACTCATTTAACCGAATCCGTTCCTTGAAGTTGAATCTTCTTCACCGATGACTCAGTGCGCTGCGACCGTTTACGTTCGTGTTAACTTTTGAAATTTGCACCAACGCCGACCTCTGCTATAAACTTCTGGTTTTCGTGTTCCGGTGAGTTCTTCCACAAGAACTATAGGACCATTTGTTCGTGATCCTAACGGGTTGTAGGATAAAATTGATAGTGGACTGTATAATATAGGCGTTTATTAAAACAGGTATGAAGCGAGTATCGCGGGTGGTGTCGCGGAGCGGAGTGCGGTGCCTCGGACGAACGCGGTGAATGGGCCGGACCTCCCCCCGGCGCCCTTGCTTCCTCCTCCGTCGTCCGTTGTGGTCGGTTCTACGCGCCAACACAACAAAACAAACGAAAGGTTAGGGTGTCAATAAATAGGCTCAAACCGGCTTATTTAATCAATGATAGCACAACTGATACGATTAGCAATTCTACATATTTGTGTAACAATCATCCTATATATGAAAACGTGCATTCGCAGGAACGGTCCAATAGTGTTAAAGTCAACAAAATAATTCCACCACAAAACTTTACTACCAGAAGCGGATGGGCAGTTAGGCCCCCCGTGCGTATAGGTACGTAAGCCGCGTATAACTAGATACGTCACTGCCCTGATTAGTGGTATTAATCGATCCCAAGACTAGAGTCGTAGGGCTAAGCAGCGCCAATCTACTACATACAATATTATAACACCTAATGTATTGAATGTATTTGAAATAATTTGAAATTGTTTATATACGTACAAGCAAAGTATGGTTTCACTATATGTATATGTTCATAGCGATAAAATATAATGTAACTTAATATCTTACAATTTACCTACCTATAGTTACGACACTTAAATTGTAAACAATTTTATTATAATGTAAGAAAGAAGAAAGAAGAAAGAAAATATATTTTTATTTCTAAAAAACACGAAAGCCTTCAAACAATGTTCAGAAAATATGTACCTATATATTATTTCAGAAGATATTTTAATTAATACAAGTGACGGCTGTCACGCGCGCCACAAATGCCAAGATTCAAACATCAGTACATATTAATAATCTGTGCCTCAGACGTGGCAGGCAACGTGTCATCTACGTGGCGTTCAACACGTGTCAACCGTCAAATGTAAAACTATGTTCAAGACTTATTTATCCTAATATTATATGAATAATTACAATAATACTTAAAGTTATTAGCGAAAGATACGTTCGTGTTTAAGAAATCTGGATGGACACTCAGCATACACTGAGTTGGGCATAACCCCCACCTCAGTACTGATTTTCAGTTCCAACCACGAGTATCGTATCACTTGACGTCGTCGGCGACGTCCACAAATATAAATTACAACAAATGAGACAGATGTAAATAGACAAAGCAGTACAAACTATGATAAAAAGAAAGGGAAATAAAGGACAGAACAGTGCTACATGATATACTTAACCTATGCAAACCATCATGGTAAGTTTTATTATATTGAATATAATAATATACACACATGTATATATATATATATATATATATATATATATATATATATATATATATATATATATATATATATATATATATATATATATATATGTGGGAAGGAATTATAACGATTTGAAGCGAATTTAATCAGTTTAGTTTTTATTTTCACTCTTACAAAGTTATCCACCATATTCGTACAACGACAACCACCGAACACCCTCTTGACAATTCACTGACAGCCACTTGACTTAAAAACAATTATTAACGCTGACATTCTCAGTACGCAAAACTAATAACTAAAGTAATAAAAAGAAATATGAAAACAAAATTAACAACCGACACGGCCATCCTGTTCATTCATCTGTCCCGGATGAATTATCTTCTGACGCAATCCAAGATTTCATAAAATCTGCAGAGCTTGTCGTATTAATTGGACCTTCCGTGTGCCCAACTTTCTTCACGACATATCGATCATTTCCTTTGTTCTTAATCACTTCGTAAGGTCCTAAGAATTTTGGAAATAACTTACTTCCCTGCGAAAATTGAGTCTTTTTGATGGCCACTAAATCGCCAATATTATAAGAAATCGCTTCTTTTCTCTTTCTATTGTAGTTTTTTATATTATCTTCTTGTACTATTTGTATCGATTCTTTCGCCTTCTTCCTTAGTTCTTGTCTGTGTTCATTAAAAATCTGTATGTTCTCTGCTTCTATTAGTTTCATGAGTTCATCGTCTTTGTCTCTTATTTTTGTCCCAAAAAGTAATTCGAACGGGGTCATTCCTATGCTTCGTTGGTAAGTCCCATTCAAGCAGCGCTGTACTCTGGAAACTCGGCGATACCATTTGGTCGGGTCATCAGCACTAAGCTTACTGAGTGCGGCAATGATAATCTGATGCATTCTTTCTACCTGGCCGTTTCCTCTGGGTTGCCCAGTAGTGATAGTATAGTGAGTAATATTTTCATTATTGCAGTACTCTTGAAAATTATTTGAAGTAAACGCGGCATTTCGATCAGTAATAATCCTTTCAGGCGAACCAAAAGTTTGTTGTTGCAGTCTTAATTTTTCTAATGTTTCTTCAGTGGTTAAAGTCTTCACGGGATAAATCCAGCAAAATTTTGTATAAGCGTCTACGACCGTAAGGACATACTTGTAATTTTTGTTTGTCGATGTCAATGGTCCAAGGTGATCTATATGGTATGTCGATAATGGAACATCACCCTTGTCTATCGGATCTAGAAATCCCTCTTTTTTACCCCTTTTGTGGGATATGAGAATGCATTCAACACAATTGTTGATAACTTTTCTTATTTTGTCCTGTAGATTATCTATGTGATATTCTCTATTTATTAATTCTTCTGTTTTTGTAACTCCAAAATGTCCTCTTTCGTGATTTTTTCGAATTATCTCATATTGCATCTTCTTAGGTACCACAATCCGTCTATTGCCATCTTTCTCCTTGTAAAGTATATCTTTTTGTATGACATAATCTTGGTATTGTTCTTTCTCTAAAATCTTCTTCAACAATTTTATATGGTTGTCTTCATCCTGGGCTTTTTTCAAACGAGCTGTAGTTTCTGTAAGTATTAGACAGGCGGGATGTCTGCTTAATGCGTCGGCGTGCTTCATCCTAGATCCTGACCTGTGCTCAATCTCGTAGTCGTATTCCTCCAAGTGTAGAGCCCAGCGAGCAACTCTTGGTGGTAAATCTTTCTTCTGCAGTGTCATCGTTAGAGCAGAACAATCGGTTACGATCTTGAAATGAATGCCCAAAAGATACACTCGAAATTTCTTAATAGCGGCAACAATAGCCAAAATTTCTAAGTAGTAACTATGATACTGTCTTTCAGCTGAGGTCGTTTTCTTGCTCATGTAATGAACTGGGTGTAGTTGGTTGTCTTCAGGACTTCGTTGTAAGAGAACCGCTCCGTATCCATCAGCACTAGCGTCTGTGTGTAGTTCCGTTTCCAATTCGGGGTTGTAAATTCGGAGAACGGGTGAACTGCACAAAATGTGCTTTAGTTCAATAAAAGCCTTCTCACAATTTTCATCAAAGTTAAATACGGCATCCTTCTTCAACATATCCGTCATTGGTTTCGCAATCAATGAATAACTTTTTATGAACTTCCTAAAATAACCTGTCAGTCCAAGGAATGACTGAACCGCCTTCACATTTTTAGGCTTCTTAAATTTAGCTACAGCATGAATCTTTTCTTCTGATGGTCGGACTTCGTTGTCACGGATAATGTAACCTAAGTATTGAATTTCTCTTTTTAAAAAATGACATTTCATCCAATTGAACTCTAGTCCAAAATTTTCTGCCCTTTTTAGGACTTCTTCTAGTTTTTAAGCCCTTCTTCTTCTGTTCTTGACGGAATAATTAGATCATCTAAATAAGTTAGTACGGTCCCATTGGTTATTAGGTCGTGAAAGATATCATTGATAAATCTCTGAAATACAGATGGCGCTGTACACAATCCAAACGGCATTTTATAAAATTCGTATTGGCCTTGAGGCGTGACGAAGGAGGTGTATTTTTGACTGTCTTTGTGAACCCTTACGTGCAAAAAACCGTTTTTTAAGTCCAAGGATGTGAATACTTTGGCCTCCTTCAGCTTGTCAATCTGATCGTCAATCAAGGGCAGTGGGAACCGTTCTTTTATAATTTTCTTATTTAATCGGCGATAGTCGATACACATTCGTCGTGATCCGTCTTTTTTGTTAGCCAAAACTATCGGACATGCGAAGTCAGATTTGCTAGGTTTAATTATTCCTTTATCCAACCATTCCTTTACTTGGGTATTTACTATATCCATTTCTAGAGGTGACAGTCGTCTTGGATTTTGGAAAACAGGGTTTTCATCAGTAAGTATTATTTTTAATTCAACATTGCTTTCTTTATTCTTCTCATCAGGCTTATACTCCTTACATAATGTGTAAATCTTGTCTTTGTATATAGAATCTTCTACATCATACACCTGATTTTTAGTCTTCTCTTCCATCAAAAGTGTAAGATGCATAATCTTCTCCATGTAGACACCATCATGAGTGAAATTAACTTCGAAGTCTTTCAGTATAGGGTTTCCAATAATTATGTTAACAGGAATCGCGTCGTCTTTGACAACATGAAACTTGATATCCGTGGAGTAACAGTCAATTTGTACTGGGACAGTAAATATTCCTTCGGTGTAAACCTTCTTGCCAGCTATACCTGTTAGACATAATGTTGAATTCACATCATAATTCTCAATGTATTCTTTGATCTTCTCGAATTCAGACCTTGTTATTAAATTGACATCGCTTCCGGTGTCTATTAAGGATATTATGTCTATATCATTTATCTTTATCTTCTTATACGGAACTTTTTCTTCTTCATGTTTATTTTGAATATTTAAAGTTTTCTTATTTTTATTATTTGTACACTCTGTCGATTTATGGCCAAATTCATTGCACTTGAAGCATTTGATTCCCTTTGGACAAGCAGGTGATTGATGATCTACGTCTCCGCAGTTATAGCACCTCTTCACGTAGTTTGGCTTGCGAGTTGAATGATTAGCAGATGAGTGACCAGAATGTGTAGGTCTACTAGACATCTTCTTCCTGAAGTCACTATAGATGTCCAACTTCTTGCGGAACTCTTTTATGTCTGACGCACCATATAAGATGGCTTTGTTTGTTTCCACGTCACGGATACCATCAATGACGTATTCGATAAGTGCAGCATCTTCAACTTTGCCATGTAATGCTAATTCTTTCATAGCCAAAAAATATTGTTGATAAGTTTCGTCATTCTTCATTTTGCGTGAAGCTAGTTTCTTGTGAATCATGGCGCTATTAATCTTAGGTCCAAATTCTTCTTTCAGCGCTTTTTTCAAGCTCGCATAATCTTTAACTTTTCCCAAAGATCGTAAGAACAGCTTGGCAGTTCCATCTAAGAGCCTCTTCGCATAAATCAACTTTTCCACTTTAGTCCAATTCATAATTTGTGCAGTATCTTCAAATTCATCTATGAACGCTTCAATCGGATAAGTATCATCCCCAGTAAAAATATTCATGGACTTCTCTAAATCTTTAAATGAAATTTGTACGTGCTCCTGTTCTTCATTTTCAATTTCCTCTTCATCTTTCTTCGGTGGCATCGTGATACTCGTATTGTTACTTTTATGATTCCTGGTAGATCTTCTTTTAGTCGTTGTACAAAACGATAGTTTTCTTGAAGTCATCAGACAATTTTCTTCTTTAAAAATCTTCAACAGTAAAAGTCTTCATATTCATCATCATAAACTACCATTTCGACCAATTTCCATAAAGTGACAACATTTTCGACCATTTGAATTTTATAAAGTAGCAACACTTAACGGGGAAATAAGTTGAACTGACACTTGATGTTGAACGGGCAAATAAAGTACGGGAAAATAATCTTCGTAATTCTCACCGGCTCAATTTGTAGGTTATGCTCATATTGCGTGTTTCTACAATTTCATCTTCAGTCTTCAATCCTCTTCAAATCAATCCTTGTTTATATCCCGGACGAGCCCCCAAAAAGATGTGGGAAGGAATTATAACGATTTGAAGCGAATTTAATCAGTTTAGTTTTTATTTTCACTCTTACAAAGTTATCCACCATATTCGTACAACGACAACCACCGAACACCCTCTTGACAATTCACTGACAGCCACTTGACTTAAAAACAATTATTAACGCTGACATTCTCAGTACGCAAAACTAATAACTAAAGTAATAAAAAGAAATATGAAAACAAAATTAACAACCGACATATATATATATATATATATATATATATATACACATATATATATATACATATATATATATGTCTTTTCAGTTACCTATTCTAATACTTATTACTCTAAAAAAAAGTAGGAAGGAAAAGTAGCGGAACAACTGGAATGATCTACCAGGCAGAAGGGCCATAGCCTTCAAGGTACTGATGACTGTGTTTGTTGTTTTTGAATTAACATTAAAAAAGTTTTATATTTAAATTTGAAACTGTATTTGGTTTTCAGGTCCCTGATAGGCGGCGGCTAATCATTCCAACATTTTGTTGCTGAGTACCTAAAAGAGCCCCGGAATGCTGTAGTTTTATGGTTTGGTATGGACAATGCACTGTTTGAGGTTCTGATGGAATATGAGCAATGATCTCGCCTCCAGTCCATCTTCTCATATAGGTATGTAGGTTTTTGGCTCTTCATTAAACCAAAAAGTAAGCTGGCTAGATGTAATTTTCTCCTGGCTTCCATTTTCAATATATTGTTTTCATTTATGTATGGTGTTACATGATCTCTCTTTGGTATCTTGAAGCAATAGCGAGCACATGCATTTTGCATTCTTTGTATTAAGTTTCTAGTTCTAGCCAGCAAACATGGACCATAAACTATATCACAATAGTTAAATCTAGATAGTATGAGACTGTCTACAAGTTGTTTTCTCATGTTTGTGCTGAGATAGTCACGTATGTTGTAGAGAACCTTTAACCTATAGAAGCAATTCCTGACAATTTTATTTATGTGTCCCTCAAACTGTAGCCTTGGATCCATCACCAACCCCAAATTGGTGACTTCTTCAACCCTTTCAATTCTTTGACCATTTAAAGTAATTGTAGGAGCATATTCCAAAATTGACTGAAGTTGCCTCTTACTTCCCAGTATCATTAATTTTGACTTGAGTGGGTTTAATATCAGTGAGTGTTCCCTAGACCATTTAGCCACTCTTTCTAGGTCTTCAGTGATTTTTGCCATTGCTGCGCGAGTGTCACTAGGCTTAAAAGACAAATACATCTGTGTGTCATCTGCGTACATGTGGAACTTGCAGTGTTGAAAAGATGTGGTAATATCTGCTGTGTATAAAATAAAAAGTAATGGTCCCAATATTGACCCCTGCGGGACTCCCCTCGTCACATTTAATGGGGTCGATGACATCACAGTGCCGTCTTCTTTACGTATTTCCACATACTGTGACCTATTTGAGAGATAGCTATGAAACCATTTAATTGCATCTGATGAAAACCCATAATAAGCCAACTTGGATAATAACAGTGAAGTATCCAGTGCATCAAAAGCACGTGAATAATCTAGGAGCACTAACGCTGTTCCCTCCCCCTGGTCTCTAGCCTCCAATATGTTACCAACTACATCACCTAAAGCTGTAGCAGTTCCCCTTCCTTTTCTGAAACCTGATTGTTTATCAGGAAGGATATTATTCTTTTCAAGATATTCCATGACTTGCAAATATACTACCTTTTCCAGCACCTTAGACATACAGGGGAGTATACTAATCGGACGTAGGTCCTTGTTAGTGTTTGGAGGAAAAACTTTGGGTAAAGGTCTCACTATAGAGCATTTCCATAGCCTTGGGTATTCCTGCGTACATATAGATGTGTTAATTATTTTAGTGATGGCACCTAGTGTATGTGGTAGTGTTAGTGTTAGCATCTGTATATTAATTTTGTCTATTCCTTGTGCTTTTGTTCCTATGTTGTTAATTATTTTTTGTATTGTTTCTTCATCTACAGGTTTTAGTTCAAAAGTATTTTGGGTGTTATATCTATGAAACTCATAATATGTCAGTTTAGACATGCTCACTTTACATTCTCTTGGCACATCTAAAAAGGCTTTATTAATACTATCCAAGTTATCAAAATGGTCAGGCAGACAGAAATCCTTGTGTGAAGGGAGTATATGGTTTTTCAAATTTTTCCAAAGGGTTTTTTGGTTGTTTATGTTATCGTTTATACACTCGGCGTCACAAAAATCGCACCTTTTTGTTTTTTTCAATAAACACCTCCCAAAATTTAGCGCATTGATTCTACTGGATAAAAAAATATATCATTTTTAAGAGCATTTCAATACCTTTACATTATTGGTCGGTAGAATTAAAAACCAAAATAAAATTTATTATTAGGGAACATTTAACATAATGGTAAAAAAATGCGCATCCATTAGAGCGCTAGTTGAGCTACCTGAATAGGGTATAAAAGGTCATGTCCAGGTAAAAAATGGGTCAATCATTGCTCAGACTTTAAAGTGTACACATCGGAACAGCATACTCAAGAAAAAAATACCTGAAGATGGATACCACCTCTGAAGAAGCCGCTCAAGTCATTGCACTATTGCAAGAAGGAGTACGTCAGGTTTATGTTGCTCTACAATTAAATCTGAGTCGTTTCTCTGTTCGACGAGTGTATCAACGGTTCCAAGAGACTGGTGGCTTTATCCGAAGACGTGGATCAGGAAGAAAACGCTGTACATCAGGGAGAGACGACCGCTTCATTGTCTCCACATCGTTGCGCAACCGCTTCAGTAATGCTGTTAAGGTGCAACAGCAGCTCCGATCAGCTCGTAGAACGGCTGTGAGTGTCTCTACGATTAGAAGAAGACTTAAAGAAAAGAAAATCACTGCCCACAGACCTGCGAAAGGTCCCAAATTGACCACGCAGCACAGAAGAGACCGTCTACAATTTGCTCAAGAGCACGTCACTTGGACGCTTGACCATTGGAGAGCCGTTCTGTTTACCGATGAGACAAGAGTTTGTCTTTTCTGTAATGACAGACGCAGAAGAGTTTACAGAAGAAAAGGAGAGCGCTTTGCTCAAGCTTGCATCGAAGAAACAACAGAATACGGGGGTGGTTCCTGTATGTTCTGGGGTGGGATATCCGTGGACGGGAAAACGGAACTTGTGTGCGTCTCTCGGACTGGCGGTGGTCGAGGGCAAGGTTCGCTGAATGCTGCTCGGTACATAACGGAGATCTTGCAAGACCATGTGGTCCCGTATGCTGGTTTTGTTGGCGATGGGTTCATACTAATGCATGATAACGCCCGTTGCCACACCGCGGCCAGTGTGCGTGATTACTTGGAAGAAGTCGAGATTTCTGTTATGCAGTGGCCAGCACGAAGCCCGGACCTTAACCCTATCGAGCACCTCTGGGATGATGTAAAGAGGCATGTACGAGCACGAAATCCTGCTCCCACAACTCTCCAAGAGCTCCAGGATGCCGTGATCGAAGAATGGGATAACATACCTCAAGAGAGAGTAGTAACTCTCATGAGGTCCATGAAGGATAGGATGGAAGCTGTCATCAAGGCTAGGGGCGGAAACACTAGATTTTAAGGACGAAATTGTATTTTTTTAAATTTGTTTTTTTATTAATTTTATTATTTTCTGAGTTTCTGATTTTTTTATTATTAAAACATAAAAATAAACATTCGCGCTTTATAATTTCTAAAAGGCAATTTAATAACCTTTCCAATGATATCCTACAATCATATTCTCACTATTGACAAAGTTTGAGAAAAAGTACTTTAATATTGAATTTTAAAAAGGTGCGATTTTTGTGACGCCGAGTGTAGTTTTAGAAAAATAAGCAGACTTCTCATTATGCAAAGCCACGGTGGCTTGATGTTTTAGGTCAAGATAGTACTGCTTTTTGGATTCTAATCTGGTATTTTTAAAAGTTATCCTAGCTTTGTCGCGCAACCTAAAAAGTAACTTTACATTTTCAGTTATCCATGGTGTATACTTTGTTTTAAATTGCTTATGTTTCTCAGGCGCATGCATATCAAACAAGTACACAACCCATGAGGATAACTGTTCCACCATATCATTAACCCCGTCCTGTAGCTCAAACATGTGCCATGGAATATTCCCAAGATCAGCATAGAAGAAATCCACCAAAATATCCCCATATGCTCTGTAGGAAACCCACCTAGGTTTCTCCTTCTGTTTCTTCAATCGTGACTCACAGGTTACAATTGAGTGTTGTCCCAGTTCGGGAACATGAGTAACTAAAACATTTTTAACACTTATGTCAGTGCATATTAAATCTATTAAAGTGCTGCTGTCCCCTACAAAATGTGTTGGGGTATTTACTACCTGGTGCATATTTGTATAGTTTAAGAATTGGTGAAGTTTTTTAGTGTTAGTACTAGACACACTTAGCATATTAATATTAAAATCACCTAAGATAATAATATGATCATATGGAGCCAATGCACAAATGCTGTCACTCAAGCCGTCCAAAAATCTATCTACACATAGCCATGGTGGTCTGTATGCCGTTCCAACTATGATCCTTTTACCCATAATGGTCAATGATAGCCAAAATTCCTCTATGTCTGGATGTATGGGGTGACTTATGTTCCTTGCATTTACTTCTGTCCTGATATAGAAACCCACTCCTCCCCCTTTACCACCCCTTATTGACTTAGGTCTTGGAATATGCCTTAGCTTATAGCCTGGTACCGAAGGAGCTCTTCCCTGTTCACCTGGCTTCAACCACGTCTCTTTTATTGCCATAAGATGAACTGAGTGGAGGTTCATGGCTATTAAAAATTCATCATGCTTAGTACCTAATGACCCTGCATTAAAAAGTCCAAATTTCAAATATTTGTTATTATTCATTATGATTAATTGTATTTTTCAATATAGTATGTATCAATGTAATATGTAATATGTATCAATGTAGTAATTATATAGTAAATAAATATAGTATTCATATTATATGTTTGTACTTTGTATGCAGTATGCAGGCATTAGTTATATAAAATATTTTTAATACCTTATCAAACACTCTACTTACTGTATTATGTAAATTGATATTCAGACTATTTATGGTACATTGTTCATATTTTAGATTAAAGGTTCCCTCAGCACATCCCATGACATATCTGATCCTAGTTGGGCCAAATAATGTATAGTTTAAACAGTCACACACCACACCAAGTTCATGTGTACCCTGTGCCAATGCATAGCATTCCAAATAAACATACTTTGGGTGGGGAATGATTATATTATTGCAAATGCTTACCATGTATGTATTGTAAATATTTGTGTTGTATTCATTGTAAATAATTGTGTTATAGGTGTTGTAAATTATAATGATTTTTGTATATAATCTTGATATAGTTGTACACTTGAGATATATTATATTTGGTAAGTGAATATTTACATAGCTAAATAATTTGTAACTTCTATGTAACTTACCATATTTGTAGCAATAAAATACTCTTATTTTTATAATGAAGTTGCATGCATACAGAGAAATAAAGTTATAGGTCAATCTTATGGAGAAAAACATGGTGTGTATAGATGTTACCGCACTATACTTTAGCTGTCTTGACAGTCTCACAACCAAATACTCGTTTGACATCGGGCTCTGTGCGGATGGAATAAGCACGTCTTCCATCAGCTTCTTTGACATAAATTCTGCCATGTTTGGTCCATACAAACCTCCAACCAAGGTGTGTAGCAGATTGTCGAGCGAGAAAGAACAGCTGCTTGTTTGTTCGAGTCAGCCTCTCGTTGAGGTAGAAGCGTCTTGGGGGGCCATCCAGGTCAAGGTCAGCGGATGTGACGCCTCGTCTTGCCCTCGCGCTCCTCAGCAACTCGTCGCGCAGTCCACGCCGCGCTAGCCTCACCACGAATGATGATGATGAAATGTCAACACTATCGAAATAGCAACGTATTAAAACCCAGTTGTGAGATATTTGCGAGAAACATTACGCTTAATGCATAATTATGATATTAATTTTACTCACATTATCGCACTCTTTCATTACACACGTTGTGAATACATTTTTTATTCGTCCCCGTATTAAAATCTCATACCGATCGTTAATAATAATGGGAAAGGCTATTAGCAACGAAGAAGTTGTTATCAATCAAAACGGCCAATAAGAGATCGGAGCCAAGATGAATCAATTTAGCAGTATGTTAGTCGTGATTATTTGTATATTAGCAGTCGAGGCAGCGTGCGTCATACTACATCGCTGTAACTACAGGATGCGGAGATGGCTTCGAAAGCAAATGATAGCCAGCGTGGCACCACACACACCCAGCGTGATATGTACACACCTTCAGCAACAGCAACAACAAGCCACACCTGCACCGACTGGGAGCTACGCTTGATAGCCGTTTACCTACACAGTTAGTCAGTATTGTTTCTCGTAAATACAAAGTATTACTACTTTTTTTTAAAAAGGGGTATGGTTGTAAGGTCCCTTAGTCACGGGTGCGTCTCATAACGTATAAACTCATTTAGTCTAATTTTATTTTATTATCGTTCATAAGATATAATCAACGTGAGATATACCAACTGTTGATGCGTACACTACGCTACTCCCTCCGTTAGCGAGCGGCTACACCGACGCACACAACGAAGCAGCCGACGGGTATATAAGCGCTCGCGGTAACCTATGCGGGCAGTGCTGTAGCGTACGGCGACGCTTCCGCATCTAGTGGAACTAGCTGGACCAATAGACTTATAGGGCTCGTGCATGCGTACAGAGGTGCTTCGTATATCGAACACCTTCCGGACCGTGCACTATATTATTTGCAATCTTTTCTGATGTTGTTTCAGAAATAAATTCTTATACTGTTCGCCGAGTTTCCCTTTTACACTGGCGCCCAACGTGGGGCCGACTGCGACGTATATAACCAACGCAGGAAGAATTACTACGTACCCGGTAACAAACGAAGATACCAAGATGACGACTTTGATCGATGCACAATTGACCCGCCTCATAAACTCTATAACCTCAGTGTCTTCACGTACGGGTTCGATGGCGAATTGTACACACACCTACGATGGAACCCGAGGACAAGAAGATTTAGAAACATTTATTTTTGCAGTGAGCACGTTTAAAGCTGTTGAAAATATACCGCTTGTTTGGCGCGAAGAAGCAGCTATTTGGTGGCAGGGTGTTAAGGATACCATCACAACATGGTCTGAGTTTGAACAAAGACTACAAAATGCTTATGCGCCCAAGAAACCAGCGTATGTGTTGTACAAGGAAATTATGGGTGAAGAGCAACCACCTGATCTTGCTACGAAACGGTTTGTCGCAAAGAAGAGAATTCTATGCTACCGGCACCGAAACACACGGAAACACAACAAATCGACATGATTTTTGGCCTTTTACACGTCAACATAAGGTCACACATCACACGCAGTCTGATAACCACGTTTGACGGTTTGTTGGAGGTTGCACGAGGGATAGAAAATACAATAAAAGAAAAGACTATGCATCGAAAGCAAGAATTTGATCAAAACAAAATAAACAAAATGTTGCGATGTGGATTTTGTAGACTTCCTGGTCATACATTTAATGAGTATCGTAAAAGACTAAAGCAGGAGAAACTAGCAGTACCAGGACCATCTACGTCAACCCACACAGAGCCACTAATAAAAAAGGAAGCAGTTACTCAGATGCCGTCTCCCTCACAGCCAAAATTTTCCTGTTACGGTTGTGGCGCTCCAGGAGTGATCAGAGCGAATTGTACAACATGCTCTAGTCGCCATCGCGCACAGGTTGCACCGAATGAATCGGGTTTTTGTGCAGTAGACATTCAGGCAGATATGAAAAAAAAAGATATCATAAAAGAAAATTAAGTACATAATTGTCTCATAATCTACAAAAAACCGCCATGATTTTAAACGTATTTTGATGTTTTGTTTCATAGTGTTGACGTCGATTATGGTTTTCGATAATAACATACTTAAATTAGTTTAATTAGGTTTTCTACGTTTTTGATTAATAGCTTTATTTGCATAAAATAACAATGTTTTTGTCTTAGAGTTCTAGAACATGGATGAGGATAATAAACGACGTAAATTAGAGACACCATCGCGTAGCCGAAACCGAGGCGGAGGTGACGCGGGTCCCAGCCGATCACGCACTCGCATCCGAAGTCATCTTGGGCAGAATCGGAACAGAGAGCCGGACGTAGACCGGGAGCGAGTCCAGAGACTAGAACGAGAGCTGCAACGTGAACGGGAAATTCTACGGCAGCGGGAGAGAAGTTTGTTACGGACGAGTAACCTACGATTGGCGGAGCGTCGGGAGGACTACGAGCGTCACAATAGCGCGAATCCTGGACGTCCCGCATCACATACCAGGTCACGTACCTCCTTCCTAATAATTAAATCTATAAGGCATGGACTTGAATCTCAACCAGTACAGCAAGGCACTCCTTTACTTAATAAAAATATAGATCACAAGAATATTCTTCCAAATTTTGACCCAGCTATTAAAAACCAGAGGATAGATTGGGCTTAAGAAAGTCAACGAATGTGCAGCAGTATATGGATGGGATAATAGAACCACTATACATTTTTCCCTGCAAAAACTCCAAGGATTGGCCAAAACATGATTTCAGAGTTTAGATACGATCACGTATACTTGGCAAGAGTGGCAAGGAAGCTAACAAATGCGTTTCCTCATGAACACAATTATGGCCAATGCTTGGAAGACATGCTGAGGAGGAAAAGTAAATTCAACAAAACCTATAGAAACATACTATTATGAAAAGTTGGCATTGTTAAATTTATGCAATATTATCGGTAAACGCGCGGTTGATTGCATCATTCACGGAATTAGTAACAAAACCATGAAGTCTAGTGCTCTAGCGTTACGATGTACTCTTCCAGAACAACTATTACAATCTTTAATGAGCAATAGGGACACAATGAGCTTTCAACAATCTGATAACTTTAAAAATAGGAATATACCAGATAATAGTAATAGTTCAGCGGTAAATTCTAAAAAGAATCCTAGTCTAGGCATTTATTTGTTTCAATTGCAAGGAGTGGGGGCATATTTACAATGCTCAAAACCCTTGCTAAATAGTACATGTAATAAGATAAAACAGAAAACTATTTCAATAGATCGGGGAGTTCGTCTACCAAAACTAATACGGTTCATAAAACAATGCGTATCTCTACCTCCAATCCAAGTGCAAAGTTTACTAAAGAAGTGCATGTTGAGGGCATGACTGCGATGCGGGCATGACATACTGACATGGGAGCGAGATAACTTTGATTCAAGAATCAATAGCTCGTAAAATAGGTCAGGTTCATGACAATAGGCCAACCGTAATGAGGCGTTTTGACAATGGTCCGGTGCAGTCCCCTGGTAGTGTAGTTCTTGATCTTGAGATTGATCGTGTCTGTGCAAGGGTAGCGTGTAAAGTCGTAAATGATCACTTCTTGGATAAACCACTTTTAATCGGTCAGTCCTTCATCGAGCAGCCACATATTACAGTGTATAAGGACTCTAGTAGTTTGCAGTTTCTGAACTTTGGTTCAGAACTACCTAAAGCAGATTTTTGCACTGACTGTGATCGATCCCTTAAGTGTAAAGTGTCTGGTCTCGTTCAGCTATATTTGGTATTGCGAGCGTAAGGGTACTGATTCGGGGTATGATGAAGTATTAGTGATGAGTAAGTTAGTGGGTAAAGTAAATAACCAACATCTTGTTTGTGGAGGCATATTCCCAGTTAGGCACAGACAGGCATACGTAATTGTCTCACCTGTTACTGTACCATGTTTGAATTTCGTCGTAGACACCCGGACATATCTTTGAGGAAACCTGAAGCGACTTCAGCTGCGAGAGCTCAGGCCTTCAACAAGCCGCAAGTAGCGCCGTTTCTTAATACATACCAAGAAATAATTGAAAGAATAACATTTCACCGCATAGGCTTTACAACGTTGATGAATCTGCCTTATCAACAGTCCAGAGGTGTGGAAAAGGTGTTTGCTTTAACTAGTGCTAAAAAGGGGTCTCATATGACAGTTGTTTGTTACATAAGTGCAAATGGCCATTTTATCCAGCCATGCTTAATTTATCCTAGAAAATTATGAAACAGGATCTTATAGATGAAGCTACAACCGGTAGTTTGAGTATTGCACAGGAATAAGGCTGGATGATAACAGCAGCATTTTATAAATGGTTGGTGCATTTTCAGTCGCATGTCAAAGCGAGCCTTGATGACAAAACGCTTTTGGTAGTTGATGGACATATCAGTCATAAAGTTATTGAAAACTTAACATCTGCCAAAGAGCATGGAATCGTTATGGTGTGCTTGCCACCTCACTGCACACATTGAATGCAATCATAAGACGTCTCTTTCTATGGTCCACTGAAGACCTATTTTAATCAAGAAGTGAGCACTTGGCTAAAGAGCCATCCAGGCAGAATTGTTATTCACTTTTAAACAGGTGCGATACTTAACCCTTAACCACCTGAAATACGTCTCTCAGACGCAAGGAAATTCAAATCGTTAATATTTTGGCGCGCAGATCACGTATCAACTTGTACGTCCATGTACTTTCCCGCTGCGTCCCTCAGTGCCGCGCAAGCGCACGTCGTGATCGGAGGTGCGCGCGTTTGTCACTGGTAAGTAAAAAAACAGTCGTATTCCTTCTGTGAAACGTATAGTAGGTGGCTGCGTGACTTTTTTGAAATTGTGTTTTAGTTTAAAATGGCTTCTAATGATAGTGTTATTGAGCGTTGGTTAGAACGAGATCCATCTGACGACGAAAACCTACCAAATGATGAAGGCAGCGATATCGTTTCGGACATTGGCATACAACACGCATTGCAGGGTAGCTGCGAATCGAATCCTGAAGGTGAAGAATCATATGCTGAGGAAAATCATGACATTGTATCTCAACCTCCGGTTTTACCTGCAGACCAAGAATTTTCGTCTGAAGATGAAGAGCCTTTGATACAAATGCGTGCGAGACCTCTAAAAAAAACTATTTCGGTAAGAATCGCTTACGGTGGTCTTCTGCTCCACCTGCATTACGATCGAGAACATTGCAACGTAATATAGTTGAAGAAAGAGAAGGTATAAAGCCAACATACCGGAATGGACTGACTGCTTCCTCTTCACCGCTGGATATTGGGCAGAACTTTTTCACCGACGAAATGCTTGAAAAAATAGTTCGTAATACAAATGTGAAGATCCAAGAAATAAGACCCAATTACCAAAAATCAAGCTGTGTTCACGACATGGATCTTATGGAATTAAAAGCTTTTATAGGACTTCTCTTCTATACAGCTATATTTAAAGAAAACCATGCACACTATACATACATCGTGTAGTAGTGACGGCACTGGACGGGTAATATATAGCTGCAGTAAAGCTTTTGATTAATCTTTAATTTTAAGAAAATAAGTAATAATTAAAATACTTTAGAAACTTACTTGGGTGTTATTATTAATCTTTCCTCTGCACTGATGGCTAGTCTCATGTCTGTGTCTGATTTAATAATAAAAGGTTTAACGTGGTGTAATAATTCTTTAAAAACATGTAATGGCATATGGTAGTACTTTTCAAACATATCGGGATTTGCACATAAACTTTTAAATAAAGTATGGAACTGTCCACATATCAGCCTCTGACTATTAAGTGGGTTTACCCAGCTTCTTTTTCTGGCCTCATTTTCGAATATGCTTCGTAAATACACAATATTTTTAATGGATCCATCGTGCTCGACGACACAAACAGCCCGTACCAACGCTCAATACTGAATAAATAAATTAAGTTCGTCTGGCAAGTCAACCGAAATTCAGTTGAACGTAAAATGAGTGACCAAAAATACGCGATTCGCGACTCACAAAATTACGCTCGTTTGGTTTCACCCTTAATTGGACTAGACATTGGCAGATTTTACATTATTTTTGTGTATTTTTAGTTAAAAATCGCTGAATTTACATTTTTAGTATTTAATTTACGTAAATCGAAAAAAATCTTACGTTACTTATTTGCCTTAAGAGTTATAATTAATTGATAAAAATGAATCAAATTCAAGTCATACCTAAAGAGGTGCAGAGTATCATTCTACGGTTCGATGGAGATGAAAAATTATTAAATCTTTTTATAACGAAATGTGAGTACGTTATTAGAAGTTTTAGAGGGGAAAACAACCCAGCGCCACAGATTTATCTACATCATTACATTACTAGTAGTTTAATAGGCAAAGCTGCCATATTAGTGAGTGAACGTGAGAACGTAAACCTTGGGAAGGCCTCAAAGAGTTGTTCGTACAACATGTTGGAGACCCTAGGTCAGAAGCTTGCATCGCTACTGAACTAGAAAGCGCCAAGATTAAACAGGGGGAATGTTATATCGATTTCTGCCATAGAATACAAAACATTAGGAGTTCACTAATTTCTAAAGTTTTAATGTATTAGCTGACGAAGGCATCAAAGGTGCCAAGTGTATTATTTATAATAACACTGCGCTAAATGCACTTTTTTATGCTGTAGATGACATTAGACAGCGGCACTACCAACGGGTAGGCAGTGCAGTGCAATGCAGTGGTTCTGGTGAGTAGCACGGTAGAGCGCGCACCTGCACACAAAGGTTGGGTATGTATAACCTCCCAAAGCAATTAATTCGGTTTGTTAGATTAAATAAATGTACAGATCTTGAAACCGCGTTGAGTAAAGTCACTGAGGAAGTGAACTTTCAAACAAGATACAACGCTTAGAAAAAGAATAAGTCAAGTTCAAACTATAATAGTAAAAATCAACATAAGCATAAACCTATGCAGACGATGCAAACTCAACATAACTTTGGCATACCGCATAATAACAGTCAGAATGCTTTTAAGTTAACGAACCAATCATTCAAACCGCATTCCGCTCAAAACAATAACAACCAGAAAGGACAATGGGCGTATTCCGACCCGGTCACGGACATTGACGAACATGGTATAAAATGAAAGAGCATAAATTTACTTACCATTACGTATGGTAATTTTTTTGGAATCCATGGGAGGACAAAGTTTGAACTAGAAATATATTTATACAAAAAGAAAAATCTAATACTCTATTTAAGTAATATAAATTGTCGTTCTGTTAAAAATAGCTAGAAAACGGGTTCTGTCGAGTGCATGCATGTGCCTGCCGTGTGATCAAATCGGCAGGTATATGTTCGCTTCCTCTCTCTCACACATCAGGCCGCATCTCGCTCGTTGCACTGGTGCATTGTTTCATTAGTGTCATCGCAGTCCTTCGTTGTGATCTGTGCGTTTACCGGTTCTCTTTTGATTTTATCGATTACCTAAGCACGTTTACTGGACCTGGTTATTTGCTGTTTGTTTGGAATTTATTTGATATAGATAGACGTAATAATTGTATGGTGTGTAACAGATCTGTGTTACGTCGCAGAAAACACATACTTACAGAACTGTTTTTGGAAAGATATCGGAATCACACAATGTTATTGTTACAAGAAATAATACCACACGAGGTAAGTTGTATTTTTAACATACTTTATCAGTTTTGTCTACCTCAACTGCAGTGTTTTACTTAAATACGTAAAGACATCGCTTTATTTAATGGCGTGAAACTGTATCGACCATTTAAACTATCATAATATTGTCTTGTTACCTCGTTATAAAATGAAAACCTTGTCTATGTAATATAAATAACGTTGATAAAGCTATATATCGTTATTATTAGTCAGCCGATAGCCATATTGAGAAAATAAATGTCTCGTAGACGACAAACATTAACTGTTATATTTTAACTTATTCCAGATTCCTTTTGATGGTACACGATCAATATGTCATCCTTGCTGGCAAAGATTCGATCGCGCTGTACACAATCACCATGCACAAGAGCAGCCACATGATCAAGTTCATCAAGAAATAGCAGCGGTGGGTCAAAGTGTTTTAACTATTCCTGGATATTTACGAGCATCTAATACTGCACGACGCTGCATATTTCGTAACTGCAGGAACATTGTTACACGAGGTGTACCATTATATGCCACATTTTATCTATTGCATATTCACAACTTATATGTACCCGATATAGCACGCGCTTGCCAACCGTATATAATGACAAATGATTGGGAGATGCTTGCGAATGGTCAGGTAACACTCGAAAACTTTAATAGTGCACACGTGCTAGACCTAATAAGTCTGTACAAATGGGGATATGAACGTCGAAACCAAATGAACTTTGAAAATATTAAAGAATTTGATAATGACGAGCTACACTTTTGGACGTCTTTAACTAAAATTCAATTTAACACTATTCTACAACAAGCTCCATCTCTTCGTGTCAGATCTGAATATCCTGCCACCGTTTTAGGGGTTTATTTAGTAAAAATACGAACCGGCGAATCAAATGAGCGCTTGGCATCAAAATTCAATATGTCTAGAAGGACATTTGAGAGAAAGCTACAAATAGCAAGACAATGATTAACTGAAGATTTTATGCCGCAGTATTTGGGCTTGGATCATTTAACTCGAGATGATGCAGTAGCCAGAAACCTTTCGATCCCAAGCCCTTTTTTTGGTGGTAACCAACATGAAAATAGGATTTTTGTGATGGACGGAACGTATTTATATGTCCAAAAAAGTGCAACTTTTTTATTTCAAAGAAAAACTTACAATCTTCACAAATTCCGAAACTTGCTAAAGCCTTTCTTGGTTGTTTGCACCGATGGCTACATAATAGACGTTGTGGGACCATATCCAGCGACAACGTCAGATGCCTCAATCCTGCGTCATTTGTTACAAAGTGAAGAATCCCCTTGGCATTGGTTTTTAAGAACTAATGACATTTTTATATTAGATCGTGGATTTCGAGATTCTATTCCTTTAATTGAATTTCACATATGCCACCATCCAGAGCAAGAGGAGAACAATTAACGACGCAAGATGCCAATAAGTCACGGTTGATAACAATGTGTCGTTGGGTCGTCGAGGCCATAAATGGCCGTTTTAAAAAAGATTTTAAAATATTTCGTCATACATATTTCAATGTAGCTTTGCCAAATATGATGACAGACTTCAAAATCACCTCAGCAATTATCAACGTTACCAGACGTCCGTATGAAGATAGTGCATACGTTGATCAGTTTATTAACATTATAAATGAAAAAATCAATAGAGAGAATGAACTGGCCCAATACGTAATTGAAAACAATATGAATAGACAGAGAGTTGCATTCATGTCATTAGATGGAAACAATCCAGATTTTAGAGATTTCCCACAGTTAACATACGAAGAACTGATATTATTAACATTGGGAAGCTATCATCTAAGACTGGCCAAGTCGTACTGCCATGAGCATATGGGACCAAATGGCGTCTACTTGATAGAGCTCTATCGGCACCAAGATTTCATAAACAATAAAATATTGATAAGAGGACGAATTCAGTCACGACATGTCATAGCGCGACAATACTACACATATATTTTAAACCCAGCGAGACAAGGAAGACAAAGTGTTGAAGATTATTACTGCTCGTGTATACATGGCCGCCGTACCATAGGCAGTTGCGCGCATATTGCCAGTATCGTTTATTTTTTATCCTGGGCTAGGCACTAACAAGAAATCGAAACCACTGCGGTATTTTTAGATGAAATCACAATAGACATTGATTACGCCGAATAAATAATGTCGAAAAATAAGAATTAGTGTTTTTTTTAATTTTTTTTAATTTCCCACAACCCACAAGAAAGCGACCCTTACCATGATAAACTAGAGACATTTACCGATATATACTCACAATTTCATTTCTGTCCGCCGTGGGTTTTTCTCCCATACTATTTGCCCAATGTCCTTTGGCATTCCACATGCTGGCGGATTTAGACCTTATCTTCCGAACCAGTTTAACCAGAGACCTGCATTCAATTCATCGAATAATCCACAACAGTTTCCCAGAACGATGAATAATTAAAAGCAATCGGGATTCTTTAAAACGAATCCTAATCGACAGTTTCGTTTTGGCATACATAATAATAATCAGCCAAATCAAACGAAAAATAATTCAGACGTCTCCATTAGGACAGCTAGGAATAATATCGCACCTTTAAAGTAAAACCGTTACTAAACGAAAATTTTCATGAATTGAGTTATTAATGCCATCTATCTAAAATACACATAAACTTCAAGATAAACTTGTACTTTATAAAATGTTGTCTTTTACGCCATCTAGCGTTAAATTAAAGCGTTACTAAACCGAGTTCTGATCGGCTCACTAAATACAATATTGTGTCTATACCAGTAAGAACGTGTTCGTTAAAGAGTGATGACGGAAGTTTAAGGGAATGGTGTTATTATTTGGATAAATACGGCTGTACATCATAAAAAAGGTAAGTTGTTTACTTGTTTTAGTAGGTAAAGTGTTACAATTTGTATAGACACAGTTTTCGTGTTATAAAATTATGTAATTCAAATTATAATTTCATTGATAAAATGTTACAGTTTGTATAGTCACAGTTTGCCTTTATTTTTTAGATATTAATCCAATAATGTTTATCACTAAAGAGTAACCATTTCTTTAGTTACAGTTTTTCAATAAGTAAAGAATAAATTAAATGATATGCTTAATTACAATAGTGGGACATTTATGTTAGACACAGTTTATTTTTTTACGCAATGTACGTTTGCATTATATTTTAGAAGTAAAATGTTACATTTTGTTTAAATTCCATTTAATATTAAAATTTACTTAATAATATATGAAACAGTTAATATAACATTACACATTTCTTTTAATATCACTTTTCTACAAAGAAAAATAAATGTTGTACATATAGTAACAAAATTTATGTAGGTTAAAATGTCTATTATAGTGATACTATGATAATAATAATAAAACTACTTGCTTCAGGTCATGGCGCATTTACGGAATCCGCGTTTGTCACGCATTTTGGAAGCTATGGAAACTAAAAACGAATCCATAAGTACTGAAAACACTAAACAAATGTGTATGGATGAGCTAGATTATAATTTTACACGCAATGCAAAGCCGATAACTGTAGATACTTGTAGATCTCCTTCCTTATTGCAAGAACAAGCACTGCCTCAGTCCGTTAGTCATACTATGGAAGCTGAAAGTTATGTTCACCCAGTTGATGATGGAATGCCAAATCCATATTTGAGCGATACTGGTTTTCTAGAATTAACTCCAAAAGAGGCGCTTATAGTACCTAGTCCTAGCAGTAGAGCAAGATCTGATTCAACTAGCTCAGAATCATCTTCGAGTTCATCATCAACTAGTTCAACTTCATCATCTTCATCTAGTGCGTCTGAATCGGGTAAGGACTTTTCCCCTGATGAAGCAGATTGCGATCCTGATTACATACCGGCAACCTCACCTAGGCGTGTATCATTTAGCCCAACTCCTCAAAGTAGTACGTCGGTGCAACTAGTTACAGAAAATAATTTGACTCCTCCTGAAAATAACCCAGCTCCGAACAATCGAAGGCGTAAAGGATTCAAAAATGAATCCGTTAGGCAAAATGCTAAAAGACTTCGCAATAGTGGTCAGCAATATACTTCTGTGTCAAAGTTACAAAAAGTTATGCCAAAGAAGCAGATAGGACCGCCATGTGGGGAAAAATGTAGACTGAAGTGCAGCGAAATAATCAAACAGGAGGACAGAGAAACAATTTTTGACAATTATTGGAAAATGGGAGATTTATTAAGACAGAGAGATTATATCGCAAAATGTATTGATGTTATTAAACCTAAATATCAATATAAAGTTCACAATAGTAATAGAGGACCTAAACTTTCATTTTCATTCGAGATTAACAATTATAAGTATCGTATCTGTAAAATTTTCTTTAAGAATACGTTGGCCATTAATAATCGACCTATTGCAACTGTAATAGCCAAAAAAAAAAAAACATGGAAAACAAAACAAAGTAAGCTCAGATATCATTGAAGGAATAAAAAGCCACATAAATTCAATCCCAAGGATAGAATCCCATTACCTAAGACAGCAAACCACTCGAGAATTTATTGATGGGGGTAAAAACCTTACAGATCTTTATACCGACTACCGTACAAAATGCTTGAATGATGGTGTTAAAGCTGCAAAAATTCATATATATAGAAAAGTATTTAAAGAAGATTATAACATTAGCTTTCACACACCTAAAAAAGACCAGTGCGAACTATGTATTACCTTTAAAAACGCTGTCGAGAAAACAATAGAATTACAGAACAGATACGACCAACACCAGCTTGAAAAAGAATTATGTCGTCAGGAAAAGTCAAATGACAAAACAATGGTTCAGGAAAATTACATTGTTGCCTGTTATGACCTCCAGGCAGTATTGCCTCTTCCCAAAGGTGATATATCTACTTTATATTATAAGTGTAAGCTAAATGTTTATAATTTTACTATAAGTGAATTAGCGAAAGACTATTGTGATTGTTTTATTTGGAGTGAAGTCGAAGCATTAAGAGGAGCTAATGAAATAGCAACCTGTGTCTGGAGGTATTTGACAAAGAGGGCGTCAGAAATAAATGACAATAATTTACGAATCACATTTTATTCTGATAATTGCTGTGGTCAGCAAAAGAACAAGTATATGTTTTCTATGTATGTATATGCCTTACATGTCCTTAAAATAAAGTCTATTACGCACAAATACTTAATTAGTGGGCATACACAAAATGAAAATGATTCAGTTCACTCTGTGATAGAAAAAGCCGTCAAAAAGTGCTTACGTTCTGGTCCTGTGTACACACCAGATCAATACGTTACCATAATCAGAACAGCGCGAAGGAAAGGTAATCCCTACAATGTTACCGAAATGTGCTATTCAGACTTCGTTGATATAAAAAATCTCACAGAGGCATGCGGTGGACAATTTTCAAAAAATACTGAAGGCGAAACAGTTAGATTGAGTGACATTAAAATAATTAAATTTGAAAAACATCAAGATTCCAACCTCGTTGGAGTTTATTATAAAACTTCCTACTTAGATACAGATTTCAAAGAAATACAATTCCATAATAATCGTTCGTCGCGAACACGTACCAGCACTAACCTTCAAAATTATCAATTGAATCCTTTATATCACTCTAGATTAAAATTAAGTGATAGAAAAAACAGCGACATAAAGAGTTTAATTGACAGTAATATAATTCCACAAAGTTACGCATTGTCTTATTACAATAATATTTTGTTTTAAATTCTGTTTTTAAAACTACACACAAACTGTTTTTGACTAAGTATGTCACTTACAGGATATTATCTTCCGTAGTTATTAAAGTTTTATCAATATCAAAATATTATAAGTGTAATGATCAATGGAAATATCAGGTTCTCAAAACTTTAATAGCCATGGATAATGTCCTACATCTTGTTTTAGTTTTGTATTGATTTAGAAAAAGACATTTTTGACGATAATATTTTAAGTTTTTTTAAGAAATATTGTTTATTTTTAAAGTATCATTTTATATGGCTATAGGTTTGCCTCGTTATTGTAATTAAGTGATTCAAGTCAATATGACTTTGGTTAGCCCTGAGTATCTTTCGTGGACAGGGAAATGATGCTGTGATTGTTACCTATGTTTAAGCCTTATTTTAATATTTTGATATTGCTATTTCCAGTTGGTTTGTTCTTATTCCAACTGATAATAAATATAATATGATACTTAATAGCTAGATAGTAAGATACGTACTTGCTGTGATTTAAAGTTACAAATTTCTTAAGACTGATTGATAAATAACTATACCAAATGATTGTATGGATCTCTCTTTAATTTGTAATAAAACATTATAATTACGAGTGTTTTTTTTATTTGGCAATATTACAACACCACAACAAATACCAACTTTATGATGTTTAATTAAATGTATAATAATATAATCGTATTTATGAAAATTAATAGTTTTCTATTTAGTAACATTAATTGCACTGTAATTTCATAGTAATAAACCACAATGAACAAACATTTAATGGCAAAGTGTTCCTATAATAATATAAATCAAAATAAATAATGCTGTAAATAAAAATATGTTACTTTTCTATATCATATGTTATAATGTAAACAGAGATCTATCATAATGAGGGGTATAGAAGCAAAAACGCCTCCGTCATAATTTCGGTTTTTTTAATCTATGGATGTCATATTTTGCCTGACGTTAAAAGTTAGACACCCCTATCTTAATTTAGGTGCAAAAGCGTACCATTGCCTAGTAGATCGCATCAAAAAAACATGTTGCGATGCAAACACGCCATTCTCCATATACATTCAGAAGCAAACATGACATTGTCCATTTAGACCAATCACAGCACAGCATTTCTGGTATTTCAAGATGGCGTTTTCTGTGTTTGTAAAGTAGCAGTGTTCCCCAATTAGTTCAACATTTTAAGTGTTTGTAGCTAGTTTTTGTGATATAATGGAAGAGAATGTTCAACCAGTGACTTCCGGGATCACTAGGAAACGTAGTCGTAATCCAGAAAAGTGGAAGCGAGCAAAAGAAAAGGCAAAGCGGTAAGTCATTCAATACTACTACCTACACGTCGTTTTAGGGTAACCACACCAGTTAAGAACCCATAATGGAAATGACACCACTGGTAAATTGACTTGTTGTGCCTAAACTGATCAACTGATTACGATTTTGGAGTTCGAGACGACAATTTTATTTACTAACATATTTATCTTTTATTTTTAGGTACTCAGCTAAAAGACTACCTCAATATCCAACATGTAACCATGAGAAAGGAGCATACCAATGTCGTAAACTAACGATGACAGACATTCGATTTTTTTTTTCAATCATTTTATGCTATTAAATGTAAACAACACCAGGATGCCTTCCTCTTAAAATACTGTAAGGTTACTGATACAGTACGCCGACGAGCACGGGTTGGTCTTCGAACCCCAAATAAATACAATACGAAGCTATACGTAAAACAGAATCATACATTAAAACTTATACCAGTATGTCAGAAAAGTTTTTTAAAAATTTTACAAATCTCCGTGCATCGTGTACGCCGTGTCGCAAAGGTTTTTAAAACAACAGGAAGTTTGGTAAAAGATATGAGAGGAGGTGACCACACTTCACACAAATATTCAGTAAAGAGGTCGGCGGTAAATTTTTTTATAGAATCTTTCAAATGTCTGGAATCTCATTATTGCAGGTCATCAGTGCAACGAAAATATTTAGACTCTAACTTAAACATAAGAAAAATTTGGAAAATGTACTGTGACAAATATGGACCAGCTGATGATTTGCACGTAAAAGAAAGCTATTTTCGTGACGTTTTCAATAGACACTATAATATTGGATTTGGCAGTCCACGTACAGACGTATGTTCAAGGTGTACAGAGTTACTCGAAAAAATTAAATGCGAAAAAGATGCTAATTTGAAGAATACATTAATAATAGAGAAACGAGTGCACATGCTCAAAGCGAAAGCATTTTATCAATTACTACGAGAAGAAAGACAAGGCATGATAACATTATCGTTTGATTGCCAAAAAAATCAGGTTCTGCCTAAATTACCTGATCAAATAGCTTACTACAGTAGACAACTCTATATTTACAATTTTGCTGTTGTCAAATCTGCACCAGACTAAAAACTAAACAGAGAAACAGTTTCATTGTATTATTGGACAGAAAATCAATTCAAAAAAGGAGCCAACGAAATATGTTCTGCTGTCTACAATAGACTTAATAGTTTGGATTTAACTGAAATAGATACAATACGTCTTGTAGCGGATGGGTGTGGTGCACAAAATAAAAACTCTATAATGATGGGGATGTGTTCAACATGGCTTTCCAATGCTCCAGCACATGTTAATTTTATCGAATTAGTTTTCCCAGTGCCAGGACATTCATTTCTTCCCGCTGATAGGGTTTTTGGGAATATTGAGCGAGAGCTGAAAAAAGAGAGGTCATTATAAGCCCCTCTGAGTATGTGGAGATATTTGACCGTTACGGCAGGGCGATAAATTTTGACATGAACCTGGATTGGAAGTCTGCATTAAATTCTGTCATAAAGCCCCCCGGAAGCTGGCACTTTCCATTCGCGGCAAGCAAGCGATTCTTTATAGAAAGGAGTTACAATAACAAAATAACGATTAAAGGTGAATTACACTATCGTTCTGAATCACAAATCTACAAATCAGTTTTGAAAAGGGGACAATCATTCAAAAATGTCGTACCTGATCCTATCACGAAAAACAAAATAAAAATACAGAGTGCTAAGCTTGCTGACGTTGAAACGTTGTTAAAAAAACATTTCGGCTCAGAATGGCAAACAAGAAATGAACTGCAATATTTTAAAGAAGTACTAGCTGGCTCAGGGTCTCAAGAAGGTGGTGCAGAAGATAATGAAGAAATTTGTGAGCCAAATCCACCCGAAGTAGGATTATGTGTATAAAATTATACTAATGTTATGATTTTTAGGGCCAAAAATGATTTTCTTACTTTTTTTACCATCCCGTCGATATCAATAAGTGTATCTATAGATAACGTTGTTCATTATATTTTTTTAATAATTGTCATGAAAAACTATTTACTTTGATCGCCCATAATAGGTACATATACCCTACTGTCAATCCAACAAAATGGCTGACTTGTGAGGTGCAATCTTCAAAATTCAAAATTCAAAATTCAAAATCATTTATTTGTAGATCATAGGTATAATACAGGTGTACTCTTAAATAATTGTAATATATTGATCGCTATGTCTTGCCACCATTGGCATACAAATATAAAACATAAACACATACAGTTCGAATATTGTAGTAGCTGTAGTTTGTATTTTAATATTAAAAGTTACCATTTATCATTTAAATATTCATTTACTGTATAATATGTTTTTGTGCATAATAATGTTAATAGTTGTTTTTTAAAATCAATGATACCTTCTTTGTCCCGAATACATTTTGGTATCTTATTATAGATCTTGGGAGCCATGCCTACAAAATTTTTTGAAAATAGTGCAGTCTTATGTTGCTCTACACATATCTCTTTATTACGTCTTAGAGACTGCAATGTTTGAAACATATATAAGTTTGACTTTACAAATACTGCAGTTTCAAATATGTATAAACATGGAAAAGTAAGGAGGTTAAATTTCTTAAAAAATGGAACACAGCTTTCTGTTGATTTTAGTTTAAACACAGCACGTAAACATTTCTTTTGAGCTTTGAAAACGGTTTCTCTATCAGAAGAGCCAGTTATACCAGTGAATAATGCCAAATCGAAGAATTGATGTAACATAAGCTTTATATGCGGTAAGGACTACTTTTTCATTGACTATTTTTGCTAAGTTATGTAGGGCATACGCGTATTGATTTAATTTCTTGCAAGTAGACTCTATATGATTTTTCCAATTAAGCTGACTATCAAGATGGAGTCCTAGAAATCTTGTACTATTAGTTTCTGAAATTTTTTGGTCTGCATATGTAATATTAAGATTGATAGTTTTTGTTCTTTGGAAGAATGACATAACTTGAGTTTTTTCTAAATTGATTTTTAGATTATTCTCTAGTAGCCAGTTTATTACGCAATGTATATAATTATTTATGTCGGTTTCGTACCTATTTATGTTTTCGCATGGAATAATGAGCGTGAGATCATCAGCGAACAAAACAGTTTTACAATTGACGGAATTGGGTAAATCATTGATATAAATGAGGAAGAGTAAGGGCCCAAGAACACTTCCTTGCGGTACTCCCCTTGTAGTATATCGGATGGATGATCTATGGGAAATTTCTATTTTGGATGTAGAACAGATTTTATTAATAATTGTCATTTGTTTTCTATCGCTTAAATAAGATTTGATCAAGGTTAATGTGTTTCCTCTTATGCCGTATCGTTCTAGTTTGCCTAATAATATCGTATGATCAACGTGATCGAATGCCTTAGACATATCCATCACTACTGCTGTAATGGGGTTTTTTTTATCGACATTACACAATACTTCTGAAAGCATTTCATAGACGGCTTTATTAATATTTTTATTTTTTCGAAAACCATATTGTTCTCTTGCAAATATATTGTTTGTTTCACAAAATGAATTAAAGGAGTTATAAATAACTTTTTCAAAGACTTTTGATAGTATTGGGATAAGCGCTATGGGGCGGTAATTTGAAACTGTGGTTGTGTCACCTTTTTTATGCAGAGGCTTGATTATAGTTATTTTTAGAGACTCTGGAAAGTGACCATGTTCTATACAAAGGTTGATAATATAACTCAATATTGGTGCAATTATATGTGATACTAATTTAATTATTGTAGTTGTGATCTCATCGTAGCCTGTACTATTTGTATCTTTAAGAGAACTAATAATGTTAAATATTTCTAATGGGTTTGTTGGTAACATGAAGAGAGTTTTAGTATAATGATTTATACTCGATGTGGAATTTCTATTACTTTGATTAACTGTAGAACAAATTGAGTCTATGTAATGATCATTAAAAGCTGTAGCAATGTCTTTGGGATTGTTTATTTTGTTATCTTTAACAAGTATATGTTTTATTGATTCAGAAGGAAAATTATGTTTGCATTGATTAATTAATTTCCATGTTGCTTTAGTTTTATTTTGTGCATTATTTATATGGTAATTGTTTTGTGATTTTTGCGTTAAATATATGATCTTTTTTAATCTTTTTGAGTATTGTGTCAGCAATTGTTTGTTTTGAATTGTGGGTGATCGCCTATATTTCCACAACATTTCTCTTTTCCGCATACTACAGTTACGAATACCCTGAGATATCCAACGTGGAGATTTTCGACTATATATTTTTTTATTGAAGATTGGGAAACAAAGGTCATAGAATAGTTTAAATTGGTCATTGAATGAATTAAAAGCGATTTCTGGATTATTACTATTAAATACTTCAGTAAAACTTAAATTACTAAGAGCATCAATGAATTTAGATTTATTTTCAGGACTATAGTCTCGTTTTGGTACATACCAGTGATTAATAATACACGTTTTTTTTTTACCGGACATTCAAAAATTTGAGCAATGTGATCAGACAATGCTAATTCTAAAACATTGGCAGTACCTCTTCTGACATTATGTATTATGTTATCTAAACATGTTCCACTTGATAAACGAGTAGGCTCCTTTATACTAGGTTTAAGATTAAAGTTCAAAAGAAGATGTAAGAATTCTGTAGACAATTTTGTATTTTTTAAAATATCGATATTATAATCCCCACATAGTATCACATTATATTTTAAGTTACTTGCACAATAATTTAATATACTTTCCAATTTGTCAAAAAATATATATGTTAATTCTTTAGTATGTTTTGGAGGCCTATAAATACATATGATCATTATTTTATGACATTCCAGTTTAATTGCACAGCATTCTATTATGTTAGAAACACAATATTTTTTTAAATCTATTACCTTGTAATCAAAACCATGTCTTATCATTATACATGTACCACCATCCCTAGTGTTTCTTGATGAATATGTAGCAAGTTTATAATTAGTTATGTATAAATGTCTAATGTCTTTATCTAACATATTATGCTCTGTGATGCACATGATATCTACTAGTTTTCCTTCGCAGAGGAGCTCATTTAAATTTATATCAAGTAGATGAGATTTCCCTATCAGGCCATTAATATTTTGATGATTGATTATAGAAGAAAAAAATCATCCTTTGATTTCAAGGAACTGTAGTTGGTTTGGGTGGATTTATCTTTATGGCATTTAATATTATACTTCATGATATCATTGATATCAGTATTATACTGATTATAATTATCTGGAAATGAACTTAAGTAATTAATATATGCAATCAAGGCTTTAAAATTAGTATGAAGTGCTCTGTTATTGATTCTTGCGTTATATTTTCGAAACATATTATACGAATATTCGAGATGATAATTTGAATCAAAGAGGTAAGCATAATTACCCAGTTCATTATCTTGATACATAAGCTTATTAAACATTTCAATTCGTTTGTTAAAGATAGAAAAAGCATTACTTAGCTTAAAATTTGGTGAACATATTACAATATTAGTATTTAAAATGTTTTTAAGCTGTTGTTTCATATATTGTATTAAAATTTTATAATTCTGAGAGATTACAAAGTCTTGTTCCCCTATATAAATGATACAATAATCTTTATACGTAAAATTTTTGAGGTTCTTATCTAAATTTGCAAACAATTGGTTTATACCACCATTAGGTATGATATAATGGCTAAACTTAAACTCCTTAAAAGTATTATTTCCAATATCTAAAATTTTGTTATCATTATTACTAGAAATCATAACAATTTTTCTTAAATTGTACTTTTGTGTATCAGGCAATATATACAGGTCACTGTAAGTTGAATTAGTTGATACTTGTTTAACAGAAATGATGCTGTTTGAGTTGTTTTTCTGAAGTTTTTGAACACATTTGTTTTGATTATCTACTGAGTTACCACTTGTAGGCAATGACTTAGACTCTAAATGCTGGAGTTTACTTGATGTATCTTTTGAATTTGGAGTATTTAGTTGTGTTGATGTGTTTGGTATTGTGTCCACATTTTTGCAGTCGTCATTGCTGTGAATCGTTGATTTCAAATAACGGTTCTCGATGGACAACTGACTAATTTCTTCACGAGCCATAGTTAATTCAAGTTGTAGTTTTTTTAATTTGTTTTTTAAATCTTGTAATTCTTTGCTCTCTTCGATGGATGTGTTTGTTATACTACTACTTGTGCTGCCGTCTAGTGTCAAGTTATGGGTACTACTCCCACTTAATTCTTCACCTGCTCGAGTCGACAGGCTTTGCTTTTTTCGTAGTGTAATATTTTCGAAGAAATTCATAGTTAATTTTATTAACACAAATTGCAGATTTATGGAATAGTGAATTTAATTAAATCACAAAAAGTGCTGGGCTTAACTGAGATTCGATCCTCGATCGTCAATTATGTGAAGCCAGTATCATAGCCAATGCGCCACGACAATTATTAATAGGTGCGTCGAATTATGTGACCATACGGTAAACACACGTTGAGATATTTCTTCGTTACAAAATAGATGTCTCTGTACTTAATTTTATTACAGAATTGACATATTTTTATTCTGTGTTGTTGCACTGTTTTATCGATAGTGGTTCAGCCAATCATTCACTTGGATTTTCTGTTTTGCCGACAGTGTTAAATTTGTGAACAGCCAATCAGGGTGATGAATAGAAATTTTGAATAAGAAACCTGATTTTAAATATTATTTTGTTAATATTTCCAATGTTTTCGTATTTATGTTCACTTTGACAAATGTTGATAATATAAAAAATGTTGATTAAAACTTACAGTTTTATAGCAAATGTCCAAATCACTGTACCGAATGTGTCAACAACACTTTAGTAGGTGTCATTTAGTAGTTTATTATTTTATCACTGTCTGTTCGATTAACCACTTGTTAACATTAGCACATACGAATTGTGTAACGTAATTCACAATTATTTCACAATTAGACTTGTAGTTTAAGAAAAAATATATATTTAATTCAATTTAACATGGAGCTATTTGTTTACATGTTAATGACAGCAGGTGTCAAGTGTCCTTGCCGTTGAGTTGCAATTACGACACAATCCATCGTTGAGAAGCAAATGCGTCATTGTCCGTCAAACTTTGATGAATATAAAGGTGATTTCAGCATTTATTTACCAATTCTTTCTTTCTTTTTCACTGCAAAGAATCAATGAACGTTTTCAAACTAAGTTTTAGAAAAAATAAGGCGTCTATAATACCTAGATGTTAAAGTGCGTTTTTCTCAATACCGAATAACGTGGACAGAGGCGTTTTTGCTTTCATACCCTTCATATAACATCATAAGACGTCTAATAAAACCAGGTACTTAGACTTTATTGAATAAAAACAGTGACGTTTTTCAAATACTGGCTCTCCTGTAAAATTTAATAATTTCGTTTAGTAACGGTTTTACTTTAAAGGTGCGATATGTTATGTAACTCTGATGAAGTTATGTATATGAACTCTATCTATGCAGGTCCGTGCGAATACGATGAGTATAATTTTGTAGAGCCAGAGATAAATGAATCGTATGGTGAAAATAATACTTAAAATAATTTTACAATTTACTTATTTAAGAATATTACATAAAAAAGTATAAGTTTACAATCAGTGTGCTAAAACAAAACAGATTGTGGGTGAATAAATAAATTTTACACTTCACAGTACACAGGTACCATCATTGCATCATAACAAGACACGAGTATAACGTACATGAATATACACGGAGCTAAAGTTACTAGACGTGGCTTGACGAGAAAGTTAATTATTATTATGTAGGTACGTCTTCAATATATTTTTAAAGGTTTGTATAGTTTTCGCATCTTTAATATCTTTTGGCAATTTATTGTAAAGCTGCGCTCATTCAAAAGTAATATTTCTTTTCCCGTAATTTGTTCTGGGTGGGCGGGCGTAGTATTAGGTTATCTGCGCGTCTTAATACTTTAGTTTGAATGTTTCTTTCTTTAGTAAATGTTAAATGAGTGTGTATTTCTTGAGTATTTTTCATATTAGTAAGCATGAATAATATTGATAGGTTTTAGTTGTGTAATAGTCTGGTTTCTTTATATATTACTGCTGTCGGTGTCAGGAAATCGTAGGGGAATAACGATTTTATTAATTTATTTTGTGCTATTTGTATAATATTAAGGTTGATCTTAGCAGCTGATCCCCATATTTTTATTAGATAGTCAATATGTGGCTTCACTAAGGAATTGTAAATAATGGCGAGTAATTTTATACTTTTTTGTTTTTATGCTGAAAATATTATAAGTTTGTTTTGATGACATTGATTGTCAGTAAATTCGCCTGAAACCAAATATTTAAAATATCTAGGTCATTTTGAGCATCTTGCATAATTGACTCGAGGCTATGACCAAAGTAAAATAAGCTAGTGTCATCTGCGTAAAGTGAGATGTCTCCTTTGAATTTTAGTTTACTGATATTGTTTACATATATCAAAAATAACAAAGGCATTAGAATGGAAGCCTGTGGTACGTCGTATGTAATACGTTTTGGATCTCTAAAGCTGGGCACTGACCGGCGTTACGGGGCGTAATGTAACGTGTTACACAGCGAGCATTCATGCAGTCAGTACGTCGTGTTACGGGAAAACCAGCGAGCAACGAGCCGCTCGTTGCTCGCTTTGAGTGCTCCACCCAGCTGTCGGTTTTTTGGCGAATCCTTTGACTGTTACGCGGTTCAGTCAGTACGCCGTTGCGAGTCGTCACGAGCGCACGTGGACATCGCAAGTGATCACCCGTTATTCCTCTCGTAATTATATCAAGTTTCAAGAAGCATGGAGTGGAATAAAGAAAAAACTTTGTATTTTATTGAAAAATACAAAGAAGAAACACTGTTGTGGAACCCAGCTCACCCAGAGCATTATAACAAATTAAAGAAATAAGACGCTTGGGATAGATTGCCTTCGTTACTCGACAGCGAAAGAGAAGCCTGTAAAAAGAAAATGACATGTTTACTGGCATCATTGAGGAGGGAAAAACAGAAAACTAAACAATCAACTGGTACTGGAAAAGGTACGTAATTATTTATTAAGTTTAACGCGGGTTATAGTAGGGGGGGGTGGAAATTAGTGAGGGAAGTAGGTGTTTCCAAGCTAGTGTGGGGAAAACAATATAAACTCGGTATTAATCTGTATAGTGCTTCTTTTTATTTAAAATAATTCAATATTAATTACAAATTAAATTTCAGGTGCAGATGAAGTTTACCACAGCACTTGGTTCGCTTACAAATCCATGTTATTTCTACTGGATAGAAATACACCTCGTGACACAACAGATACTGTAAGTACATTTTAAGCATAATTTTCTTGCCAACTTACAGACCCTTGCTGAATACAGTATTCAGCAACTTCATTACGAATATTGTGAGCAGATGTTGTAGCCCTTCGCGGTCTTATTTGCAAGGGTAACATACTAGTCATATCATTGTTACCTTCTCTCCAGTTTCCTAATCTGACCTGGCCGTTCAATTCTTCGTCAAAACTACCTGCAGGGGTATATACATGAGCATTATTACCTTTTCTTAAAAAATTGTGGAGAGATGTTATTGCTGTTACGACAGATGTCGCGGTTTTCGGTTCTAACAACATTGGTTTCCGCAAAACTCTAAACACTGCTGACAATATGCCGAACACATTTTCCACTACTCTACGAGCTCTGCAAAGTCGGTAGTTATATATTCTTTCTTTACAACCACGTTCATGATATCCTGCATATACTTTCATCATATTTTGGGAAAGAGCAAAAGCTTCATCGCCAACGAAGTAAAATGGAATTTCTTCTGTTCTTGCTGGCAACGCAGTGGGCTGAGGGAGGTTTAGTGCATTATTTTTTAGTTTTTCGTTTAAAACACAGTTGTTGAAAACTCCTCCATCAGATATTCTTCCTTGACACCCAATATTTACATACAAAAAATTATATTTCGCGTCAACAACTGCCAGTAATACGATGCTGAAGAAACCCTTGTAATTATAAAATTCACTGCCACTGTTGATCGGTGATTGCAGTAAAATATGTTTACCGTCGATTGCACCTAAACAATGTGGAAAATTCCACAAAGTATCATAGTCATTTGCTACAACCAGCCATTGCTCCGGTGTTTCTGGCGTCTGAAATAATAATTAATATTTATTTTCAGCTACGTGGACATGAAGGTGCTTCAGAACAACTGCCTGATGATTGCCCTCCGTCTGCCAAAAAAAGCGACAATGATTGCCCTCCTCCTCCAAAAAGGAAGAAATCAGTAGCCCCAAGCCCAGAAGAGATAATGGTATCTACTTTAAATATATTAAAAAAGAGAACCGAGCAAACGGAGGCAACTTCGCACAGACCTGACGAATGTGAAGCCTATGGTATGTTTTTGGCAAATAAATTACGATCTTATTCAAAGACAACAAAAATACATGTGCAGCATTATATATCAAATATATTGTTCAGTGCTGATCGCGGAGAGTATGACTATGTTGGAAATGGAATGAACAGCTACAGTTATTCAGGCTACTCTACACGACCAACAACTTCCAGAGCCTCATCGATGCCACAGACCGAAACTCCTGCATCAAATACGTCCCATCAAAATGACTATGAGCCACAGCAAAGCCCTGAAACTCCTGCATCAAATACATCCCATCAAAATGACTATGGGTCACCAGCTATGAGTGAACAATTTATGTCAGAATTTGGTGATTTAATTTAATTTGATATGTAATGACTACATTTTCTGAATTAATACATACATAATACATACCTTTACATATTCTTTTAATGCTCCAATAAGGGCTTCGCTGACCTCTTTCACTATAAATCCTATTCGTTGTTTTGATATCTTGAAAAGATATTGCATACTAGTATAGGAATCTCCTGTAGCATAAAAACGAAGCGTTAGTGCTAACCGTTCCGTGACACTGATAGCTTTTCTATAATTTGTATCGTTTTTATGTACTTTTGGTCCAATTAAATTCAATAGTTCTTCAAAATCAATCGGAGACATGCGTACAAAGTTTTTATACTGTCCAGTAATCATTTGGTTTTTTAATATTGCTATCAATGACAAACCACCACATACGCCTCTATTTTTAAATAAGTTTGATGTCCAGTAACGTTTTTTCTTTTTCTTCACTTGGATGAAACAATAACTAAGTAGAATCAAAGTTCCCAATACGTCCTCGCTGTCGGCCATCTCGGAGTGAACTGGCGGCGACGGAGCACAGAGTTTTGACGAGCATGTTACGTCGATTTTAAGGACACTGCGTAACATGCTCGATGAGTAACACGCTCGATGCGAATGTTACATTACACCTTGTAACGTTGGTCAGTACCCACCTTAATATGCTCACCTAACTTAACTACTTTGTAGCGCTCGTAAAGGGAGGATTCAAGTATTTTGAATGCGCTACCAGTGATGCCAATATCCTTTAATTTATCCAAAAGTATTTTGTGGCTGACGGTATCGAATGCCTTTTTTAAATCGATAAATACACCAATTGCAATTTTCTTTCATCGATATTATTACGCAGTTTAGTGACTCAATCAACGGTGGCAGATAAAGTATTAGATTTGGTTTAAACCCATATTGTTTTTGGTGGTTCACCCTTGTTTGATCGAACAACGTTAGATATAATATTACTAAATCGAATTTTAGTTGCAATAAAGTCATTTCGAAGAATTATTCATTTGACCGAATAAGTCATTGGTAAATTTTTATTTAGCGTAATTATTTATTTGAACTAATTTCATTTGAACTAATTTCATTTCGCCGAATTTTCAAATGCACTAATTTTATTTAAACTAATGTTTCACTACACTAATAATGATTTAGTCGAAAGATCGTATCGAATATTTAGTTCATTAATAATTCGTTTCTTTCATCGTCTATAAACTAACATTGTTCTTCACCTATCGAATTAATGCCACGCCGCGCGCCGTACTTCTAACGCCATCTAGTAGATGTAAGTGGAACAATATTGTGATTTACTATAATTGTAAATATGAAGGTAGTACCAAGAAAAATGCATCATGCAGGTTGTCATTGTCATGCACTATAATGATTTGTGTCTCATCATAAGTCATTACTAAGTAAACATTATTTATTTTTTGTGCTATATATGCCAGTATAATCAAAAGATTTAAGCACTTTCTTGCAGCCCCACTAACCCATATTTTTAAAATATGTTTGTCTGACGGTATATTTCCGAACTCTTTGAAAAAGGCTATAGTTATCCCAATACACAAAACTGGCGATAAAAGTTGTGTAAACAACTACAGGCCCATTTCTATCTTGCCAGCATTGTCTAAAGTTTTAGAAAAACTAATAAACAATCGGTTAGTAAAATACCTGGAATCGAACAATATACTTTCAGACAGACAGTTTGGTTTTAGAGCCCAAAAATCAACGAACCAGGCCGTTCATGTGGTAACTGATCACATAGTGTCTAACCTGGATAAAGGGATGCATACCATTGGGATTTTCTTAGACCTTGCCAAAGCTTTTGACTCTGTTTCGGTCCCCGTTCTATTAAAAAAGCTTGAATATGTGGGAATAAGAGGTACACAATTGAAACTACTTGCCGACTATCTTAGCAACAGATCACAATGTGTAAAACTCGGTAAAACCTTCAGCGAGGACATCCCTAACGCTCCCTTTGGGGTGCCACAGGGGAGTATTCTAGGAGTATCATTGTTTTTAATCTATATAAATGATCTATGTAACCTAAGTCTTCACAATGGTGTCATTGTGTCTTATGCGGACGATACGGTCCTGTTGTTCACAGGAAACACTCGTGCTGAGGTATATACACATGCTCAACGTGGTTTCGATACTGTTAATAATTGGCTTTTTAACAATATACTAACCCTTAACACGCTAAAAACAAAATATATCTGCTTCTCAATACGTAACAATAACATTAATGAATCACCTAACAACAAACTATTCGTTCACTATAATAAATGTCGTTCACATGCTGACACTGCATGCGCCTGCCCTACTCTAAATTCTACACAATTTATCAAGTACCTTGGAATAACACTTGACGTTAATCTTAATTTTCGCAATCACATAGACTTATTATGTAAAAGAGTACGTAAATTAATATTTATTTTTGAAACTATGCGTAGCGCTGCTAATTTTAAGTTAATAAAACAAATCTATCTGTCTTTGTGTCAGTCTATCATATCCTACTGCATTACTTCGTGGGGAGGAGCATCAAAAACGGTTTTATTGCCACTAGAACGCGCTCAAAGAGCTGTTCTAAAAGTGGCGACGTTTCGACCTTACATGTTTCCTACCTGCGAATTATATCAGTCAACTAATGTCCTAACTGTACGTCAATTGTTCATTCTGCACACCATACTAAAACAACATGCATTAGTTCCATTCAAACCACTCCCTCCGGACAAGAGAAGAAAAGATTTAGTCTGTACTAAGTTTCATGGTAAAAACGCCTTTATAAATAGATTTTTCCTATTCATAGGCCCTTTTTTATACAATAAATTAAATAAGTTATTAGATATATATAAATTAAGTTATAAACAATGTAATATAATCGTTACTAGGCACTTGCAAACATTGACCTACTCCGATACGGAAAATTTGCTTATAGTCATGAAATAATTACTATCAAGTGGCCTCAATGTTATTTTATTATTGCACCAATATTTATTTTAAGCGTATGCACATTTACTCTACTGGCGCAATACATATTTATTGAGTAGAAAAATAGCCTGAAACACAGGTGTAAACCTAGTTCAGGCAATTAATTTGTAAAACCTAGATCGTAAAGTAAAATGAACCTATACTGGCTCGTTTAGCTATATGTTAAGTACTTACTATTTATTAGATTATAAAATATCATAGTGTAATATTATTCAGCTATAAATGTATCCAATGAAATGTAAATTATTATTATTGAATAAATTATTATTATTATTATTTATTATTTAGTATAGGTAATTAAAATTGTTTCGAAATGTGCAGCATATTCCTTAGCAAGAGAGGCTGAATGAAGCTAAATATAGATGGGTTTTCGTTCAACAAAAATAAGGAAGTGGTGAATAAATACTATTGGTCCTGTGAACAAAGAAACAAGGATAAGTGTTCGTCGCGTGCTATAACTATACGCGACACAGATAATGATCAACATACAGTGTTAAGCCACGGCGAACATAATCACGAACCCAGTGCATGTAAATTACTATCTTCAAGTGTAATAAGTGAATTAAAAGAAGAAGCACTTAAGAACAACCGTTTAAAACCGTGTCAGATTTTGCAAACAGTCTTAAAAAGTACAGATTCAGATATTGCATCACAGTTACCAATGACCAGTGCGTTAAAGCAAATAATTTACAGAGAAAAGCGTAAAAATAAGCCTGTGTTTGTTGAACCAAAAGATATATATTTTGATATTAACAATGATTATCTTAAATTAGAAAAAGGAAACTTGGTAATTAAGGATGAAATATTTAATGATAATAAGAGAGTTATTCTTTTATCAACAAAGAAATTGATGACTCAACTAGGACAAAGCATGATGTGGTATATGGATGGTACCTTTAAGTCTGTACCAGAATTATTTTTACAACTGTATACAATTCATTCTAGAATTTTGAATGAACATAGGTCCAACGTGCCGTTAGTATTTGTGTTGTGCACTAATAAGGACAAAACAACGTACAATAAAATATTCGACTTAATTAATGAGTATTTTTGTGAAAACGATATTGTTATAAAGATGAAATATTGTATGACGGACTTCGAAATTACTGCAATTCAATGTGCACGACAAAATTTGGAAAATATTATGGTTAAATGCCGTTCGTTCCATTTTGGACAAATTATTTATAGGAAGATTCAATCAAGTGGCCTTGCAAAACTGTACGGAACGGATTACAGCTTCAGCTTGGAAATTAAGTGTCTCATGGCTTTATCTTTCCTACCACATTCAACAATACCACAGTACTTCAAAGTTTGGGAAGAAAATTGTTCAGAAAAAAGTGCATTAATTGCCAAATGGTTTGCAGAAAATTATGTCGTAGGAAAGAATGGCAAACCGCCCCAGTTTCCACCTAGCTTATGGAGTTGTCATGATTTGAACCATTTAAAATTGCCACGCACACAAAATAATGTGGAAGCGTGGCACCACAGGTTAAATAGTATAGTCGATAAAAGAAACCCCGGATTTTATGAACTGTCTACTATACTGCTTGCCGAAATGAATATAGTTGAAGGAAAAATACAGTGTATTTTAAATGGAGAACCTAGTGCAAAGCAGAAGAAGATTTGCACTAAAAAAAATGACAATATTGAGACCATATTGCGCAATTTTGAAACGTATACAGAACTGGATTTACTAAAAGCAATTGCAAGTAATTTAAGATTACTTTAACAGCCGATCACGTAATGGCTACGTGAAGCTGCTCATCCCTCCGGACGCCGATCACGTATTGATTACGTGATTGAATTTCATATCGTTTATTTAAAAATAACGCATTCAATACGTGATCGGCGCGTAACCCTAGCCGAGCGGGTTTCTTTAGCTACGCATACATGCATCATTCATCGAGATGCAGTGCGGGGTGTAGGCGCGAGAAATGTTTATGACGGCTGCGGCGCTAGCATGACAACAGTGCCCGCTTCGCCGCCGAGTTGAGAGCGCGCTTACGCATTTTTGGCGCGAAATGGCTTCTGCGCGGCGTAATTTTCGTCTCCGTTCGACTGAAATTGCAGATTTTTTGATAGATGATGACGACTCGGACATTGGGGAAGCGCCAGATGATCAAATTGAAGGTAAATTATTATTTCAATTGATGTATTATTATCAGTATAACCCTTTTATTGTCACGAATGTTTTTATATTGTATTTTTTGTCTTCAGAATTACTTCTTGACTTACAAGAAGTCGTATCGGTCGAGGACCGGCTTGAGACGCCAGACATCTTTAGTCCGGAAGTGGAGCCGGTGCCTGAGCGGGGTCGAATCAGAAATTCGAGATCGCGCCGTGGACGCGGTCGACCGGCAACGCGCTGATCTACTCGCGGTCGCACCGCCATCCGCGCTTCACAATCTACCAGGGATATGGATGAAGGTAATGGATGGTCATACCAACCAATGCAAGAGCTGCGTGAAAATCCAGTTTTTCAAGAGCAATGTCGAGTATTGGCTCAGGTGACTGAAAATTCCACACAATTTGATTGTTTTTCTGTTTTTTTCCCGCATTCTTTTTGGCTACTGCTAAAGACAGAAACAAATCGCTATGCATCATAAATGAAAGCGAAACAGTTGAGACAAGGCATACTGAAACCTGGTACTATGCTTTACAATTGGAAAGCCGTGAAAATCCAAGAGTTGAAGATCTTTTTTAGCATTATAATCCATATGACGCTCGTCCACAAAGAGAGTTTCGATTCGTATTGGTCGACGCGGGAAATAATTGAAACTTCATTCGCCAGCAAGCACATGAACCGCAACCGATTCAGGGCCATTTACAGCTGCCTACATTTAAATGACAATGCACGTTATAAACCTCGTGGTCATCCTGAATATGATGCCTTTTTCAAACTCCGTCCGTATTTTGATGAACTTTGTCAGTTATGTGAAAATAGTTTTTATCCCGACGAAAACCTGACAATAGACGAAGGAACTCGTGGGTTTAGGGGACGTATACACTTCCGAGTCTATAACAAAGATAAGCCAGATAAATATGGGATGAAAATCTACATGCTCTGCGACGCTGCAACTGGGTACATATTGCGAATGGTTCCTTATATAGGTGATTCAAAATCTGTGGACGCCATTGTCACAGAATTGAGCGAACCATTTTTTGGAAAATGGCATACCATTTACATGGACCGCTTTTTACGAGCCCGGTAATCGCTGACATTCTCTGGCTGAACGACACGCGCCTTGTTGGCACAGTGATGGGGAATCGTCGTGGTCTGCCTCAGGATTGGCGTCACCAACCATTAGACAGAGATGAAATGACCTTTTGTCACCGGGGCAATCTTACCGCCTGCAAGTGGAGAGACAAGCGTGATGTGTTCATGCTGACAACGAAACACGCTGCTACCTGGTCAGAGGTGAACGCTAAAGTCAAAGATGTTGGTGTAACCAAAAGGATGAAACCAGACTGTATAATTGATTACAATCATAATAAAATCGGAGTAGATTTGAATGATCAATATGTATGTATGTTACTCACTGAACCGGAAGAGCATGAAATGGTGGAAAAAAATGTTCTTCAACTTGGTAGCAAGGGCAATGGTCAATGCCTATGTCATTTATAATAAGTCCCGTACCCAACGACGCCGCCCGCGATTCTCGCAATTTTTGATGAACTGTGGTGATGAGCTGGTGGAAACTTCATGAGCTGACGAGCCAGGACCCTCACATGGCCCACATTTTGTTGGCAAAAGCGCAAGACTGACAGGAAGGCACTTCTTGGAAAGGATTCCGAGCCCCGAAAAAAAACAAAATGTGGCAAGAGTGTGCAAAGTTTGTGCCGACATAGCAAAGAAAGAAACTGGCAAACGTGGACGGAAAGAGACTATTTTTTATTGTCCAGATTGTAATGTACCTCTTTGTTACTACCCCTGTTTTAAAAAATATCACACACTTACAAATTACGCTGGATAAGATATGTAATATGTTTATGTTAAAGTTTTTTTTTTTTTCGTTTTCTCACTCTATTTAAGCTTGATTTTCAAATATAACAATAATTAATAACAATATGTTTTTTATTTATATCTATAAAATAGATAATATATAAAATAAATTAAAAAGAAATATGCATGTAGCACATATATCATATCATAGTGTCAGCTGTCAAAGACGTCAATACATCTATGCGTAATTAAATTAAATATCAAAGTGAATTTATTGTCTCCGAACGCAAAATATAGTGCCAATACGTATACAGTGCACGAACTACTTGTGAAATTGTTATATCAGTGATCTGTAACGAAACTCAGAACTTATCACAACACTAGTGGAACAGTGTACTGACACTCATAAACACTAAAAGTGAAACTAATAAATGGATATTAAGTGAGAACTAGTAAGTAATATAGAGTGTTAGTACTTAAAAACACCACAAATCAACCAAAACAGTGATTAATAACATTCATATAAAATTTCATCAAGTGAAAACTGTTTAATATTTAAAAGTCAAATGTAAACATCACTCAGCTGATTACTAACCAATCGCAACCAAACAAATAACTTTGACATAACACGGTCCGTTCGGAAACAGAATTTGCCTGTGTTTGAACAATAGTGTTTTTATACATGACGTTCCGTTACACTGTGTGATTATGACACTTGGTTTATGAAGTTTCATTACTAAAAACATCAAGCACAACTTATATTGCTAAGAGAGAGACAGTTAACGCCATCTAGCTATATCGCTATATAACTCTAAGGCGAATCGATTCGTGGTTCAGGCTTGTCTGTCACGCGTTTAGCATGCCGTCAGTGAGGTGCATAGGATGTGCAAAATTCGTCTCGCCGGTAGAGGCCGCTAAATGCAGTAGGTGTAATGCTTCTTATCACCGATCGTGCGTAGCACTGCCGCTAAAGGGGCAAATAGCAGGCTCATGGAAGTGTTCCATCTGCAAAAAAAACCAACATAAAAATGACACCGTGGAGGAGAATAGCCCAAATGAGTCTGCAGTTTCTAGCCCACTAAACGTCACTGTATCGGCGGATATACGGGAATCAATGTCAGTGTTAACAGGCGAGCTAAATAATTTTAAACAGGAACTACGTGCTGAATTTCGCAACTTGCGTGAGGAGTTCCGGGCGGTTCGTTTGGACATTTCAGAAATTAAAGATTCCATAAGAGCCTGCAATGAGCGTGTAGATAGCCTGGAGTCGAGAATAAGTGCACTCGAAAATGCCGCCAATGCTTCAACGAGCTCATCATCAATGGAAGATGTTATTTCTGGATTGAGGCGAGACCTAAATGATCGCGATCAAGAACTTCTGGGCAACGACATTGAGGTTGCTAATCTGCCAGAGAAGAAAGAAGAAACTTAAGAAACTCGTGGCAACTAAGCTTGGTGTTCAATTAGACGACCGGGATATTGTGAGTGCAGATCGTCTCGGCGGCAGGCATATTAGAGCGTCGGATGTGGCAGGTGCAGAGGAGGTGAGGCCACGCCGTATCGTCGTACGTCTGGCACGACGTGATCTACGGGACGAGCTGTTGCGCAATGCACGGGTGCGCAGGGGTGCAACCTCTGCTGATCTTGGCTTATCCGGAACGCCAAAGCGTTTTTACGTTAACGAACGTCTGACCACATCAAACAGGCAGTTATTTCGGCAGACTCGGGATACTGCTCAGCGTCTCGGCTGGCAATTCGTATGGACAAGACGAGGCCGCATCCTCGCCAGGCAGAAACATGGCGATCCCGTTCGCGTCGTACGTACTGAAACTGATATGCTGCATGTCTTCGGCTCTGAAAATGTTAACACGTAATAGTTTTAATTTCTCTATAATTCACCTATTTATCTTTATACACATTTTAATTAATCTAATAGTAATTTTTAAACTACATTATAAGCAAGACAAAACAAATATTATAGACAGTGTATATGACAATAAAATGCACATTGTTTCACCTAATTTTATTTATTGGAAGAGTTTTGGTTATGTTATTTTTGTCTTTATTTATTACTTATTGATAGAAAAGAAATTATCATATATTTGTTTTTTGTTAAAGGAACTTGTGTGTCTTATTAGTTGCTATTATTCGTTTAAAAGAAACACATTTTTATATTATACATATAATTTTAGATTTGATCATTATATTACATACACAAATAGATATAACTTAATGTTATATCATCTTATACACAAACCTTATTCTATTTACACAATTTATTTGATTATATATTTACATGTACATGATACTACCCATTATAACACTGACACAGCTAACATTTATCTATTTATCATACTATACACACAATACATAGCTCTCCCTGACACACAAAATGATATGTAGCAAGTGTTTAAAGTTTGGTTTGCTTAATGCTGGGTCCCTAGCAACTAATCAAGATGAATTTTTAATTGCTATGGACCGGCATGCCGTTGACATACTAGCTGTTAACGAGACATGGCTACGACCTGATGAAGACGGACGGGCTCCTTGTGTCCCAGGCTACAGGCTCAAACACATTCCGCGACCACCGTGTATAAAGGGCGGACGAGGCGGAGGCGTTGCTTTTTATATCAAGATAGGTACTAATGCGCGTGTGAAAACACATCCCGAACAGCCGGATATTGAGCAGTTATGGCTGACTACAACAATAAACGGCCGGAAGTTACTTATTGGCACGGCGTACCGTCCACCTTGGTTCGATATTGACAGGTTTTTTGAAGGATTAACAGAGAGTATTAGCTCATTGGCTCCATATGATAATGTGGTGGTTTTAGGGGCTTTCAACATCAACATGCTAGATATTTGTAACTCCAAAACGAGGATTTTTAATGAATTTCTGGGAACTGTTAATCTGCGGCAGGTTGTTCCAACAGCAACACACTTTGTAGGGGACAGCAGTACATTGATAGACGTTATATGTACCGACTTAAGCGTTCAAAACATAGTAGTAGACTCCAATAGCGATCTTGGTCATCACTCTTTTGTTACATGTGAATCATTGTTTAAAAAATTAAAACACAGCTCAAGGACTATTGTTTTCCGCCCTATTAAGGATATACTGGAGGAGTACTTTCTGCAAGATCTAGCCTCAATCCCATGGTCCAAAATTAGTGATATGCGTGATGTTGATTCTATGGTTTATACTTTCAACTACTGGATCCAGTTTTTGTACGACTTACACGCTCCAACCAAAACATCAGTCGTCAAAGCCAGACCTACACCCTGGATTACGCCTAATGTTCGGCTATTATTCAAATTAAGGGATGAAGCCAGAGACAGATATCACAAGTCTAAGGATGATCATAAGAAAAAACAGTATTACTTAGATTTAAAAAACCAGGCCATTTTTGCCCTTTCCTCAGAAAAAAAAGCATTCTTTACGAATCATATTAACAGCAACTTACACAATCCAAAGTTACTATGGACGAACTTAAAGTCTGATATACTACCGGACCACACAGAAAGATCACTGCCGAAAATCTTTGATGACCCTGACACAATAAACATGGCCTTTCTTGATGTGCCTGGTGAGTGCAATATAAACATCTCACAGCTATGTTACTTTGAGCACCATAGGCATGGACCAGCTACTTTCAAATTACAGCCAGTGGCGAGCGAATCCGTTCTTAAAATTATAAGAAATATAGGTACAAACGCTCAGGGTATTGATGGGATCAGTTTGGACATGATCTCCCTAACACTGCCAGCCACTGTACAGACCATAACAGACATAGTAAATAAATCTATTCTAACAAACACTTTTCCTGCTCTCTGGCGTTGTGCAGTGGTGCGCCCCATTCCCAAGATCAGTAGTCCTCAATCTATGAAAGATCTACGCCCTATTAGTATACTGCCATGCTTATCCAAAGTACTGGAGAGAGTCGTATATGCCCAAGTAGTGTCATTCTTAGAGGACAACAACATCCTCCCTGACTTACAGTCAGGTTTTCGTAAGAAACGGGGAACTGCTACAGCTCTGTGTGATGTTGTGGGAAACATACTTGAGGCACGTGATAAGGGGGATGGTACAATTTTGGTCATGTTGGACTACTCCAGGGCTTTTGACTCAATAAATCCTACATTGCTGCTCTCAAAACTTTCCTGCTATGGGTTCTCAGTGGAAGCGGTAAAGTGGTTTGATAGCTACCTATCAAGTAGAACTCAATATGTGGAAATTCGTGGGGCAGATGGCAGTATAAAGACTTCAGAGCCTCGTATTGTCCATAGGGGTGTGCCTCAGGGCTCAATACTTGGGCCTCTATTATATATAATTTACAGTGCTGATGTAGCTCAGTCCTTCATGAACTGTAAATACCACATGTATGCTGATGACTTGCAAGTTTATCTCTCTTTTAAACCTAACAAAATATCATCAGCTGTTCAGAATCTTAATGAAGATCTACAAAGAGTTACTGAGTGGTCAAGGCAAAACTCTCTGGTTCTGAACCCCCATAAATCAAAGTTTATGGTACTGGGTAGCAGACAACAAATCAGGGACATACTCTCTGCTAAGCCTGAAATAATTGTCATGAATGAGGCAACTCTTAGAGCAGATTGTGTTTGCAATCTGGGTTTAACTATGGACCCAGAATTGCATTTTGAGGCCCACATAGGCAAGACCCTAAGTAACTGTTTTTACCGGCTTAAAATACTGTATAATATTAGAAACTTCCTCAGTATACCAATCAGGAAACAGCTGGTAGATAGTCTAGTATTGTCCAAGTTGAATTACTGTGATACTGTGTATGGGCAATGCCTGTTATCACGCACTACACGGCTTATACAACGCATACAACATGCATGTGCAAGATTTTGTGTAAATATACCCAAGCGCAGCCATGTCACTCCCTATCTAAATGAACATAATATCCTTAAGATGGCTGCCAGAAGGAAGTTACACCTAGCCTCTTTACTTTTTGGAGTTATAGAAACAAAAACACCTACATACTTGTATGACAAACTTTGTTGGAGAGAAACTCAATCCAAATATACGGTGAGATCAGTCACAAATCCACTATCCATTCCTGAGCACAGGACGGCTGCCTTTAGAGGTAGTTTCAAGTATGCCGCATCACACTGCTGGAATAAACTTCCACCACCAGTCCGCAGCCTAAAATCAAAAAATTCCTTTGTTTTTCATCTAAAAAAGTTTTTGCTACAAACACAAAAAGCTACATAATATATATAAAATCACACCATTCCAATTACTAAATATTATTATTCTATTTAGTGATACTGAACATTTTATTTCAGTTCAATGCGTTAATATTATAACACTTAATTTCTATATCTAATCCTCACAAACACCTACTCACCTTCTTGGGTTTGGCCGTCAGGTATTGGATGGAAGGGTTTCCAGTCTGTGTTATTGCAGTGTATTTCAACACTTCAGGCGTCTTGAGGTCCTGCTTTGTATTTATATTATATTCCTTAGTCCTATAACAAAACAGGTTTGTTTTTGATTACCTACTTTTAACTTATCTTATATTGTTTTTCTTTGTTTTTTAATTTCAATTCTTGCATTTTTATTACCCATATATATTATTCAATTGACAATTTAAATATGTACAAAATTGTTAAGTGTTCAAATAAGATGACTGTACTGATTACCTTTCATTGTTGACATGCTCTGTGATCTGGTTGCTTATGTCACTGCGCATTAGTTTTGTTCACAATTCCTAGAATTGCTGGCATCGCGCGTACAATAGGGCGGATGCGACATAGGTACCTATATCACACTGACGCTTGTTTTAAAAAATACACTCAAATGTTTATATCATATTATCTTACTCCACACTTTTTTATAATATTTAGTAATTATGTTTATATCCTATTTACACGTATATTTACTTATTTAAGTATATTTTATTTTATATGTTTAGACACTAGGCGCCGGCATCACCAAATTGGATTTCGCAGAATACCAGTGTTGCGATTTTACAATCGCAACGTACTGTTATATACCCAAAATGCTAGTAAAAATACTAACATCACATAAATATAGCTGACAACCCTAGCTACACTGTAACATCGTTTTGCTGCATCAGCAATACGGCATTCAAGCACCGCGCTCTTGCTCTGAGAGCCAGTCTTCTCCAATCTTTCGTCGCGACAATTCATTTTTATTTCTAATTCTACCTGTGCCAATTTCCTTTAGACTCAGTGTCCAATTTTGTATCATATTTAACCTCGTGTTTTGAGACCAACAATATATTTTATTTTAGCCGTAAATATTTAGTTTTTTAAAAAGCCTTTCGGAAGGATTCGTATAATATTTGGTGGCAGCGGTGGGATACGAAAATCCCTTGAACATTTACCCTAATACGTCTCCGAAACGCTCTCCGCGAACTTTCTATTACGGCAAAGATATTGTGTCGAACCTATACTATATCGCGCCACGCTGTGCTCCTGTGTCTACGTGTTTGCTTGCGAACATACGCGGCCAAACATCTCCGTGCAGTAGAGAAGGCCTTGCTGAAGGCTTTCTGGCAGGCCTTGTCGTCGAGTGAGCAGTGCTACTCATCCCCTCATCAATTCGGTCGTGATGATGCCGACAGTGTCCGCAACGGTTGTGGCGACCCTACTGTGAGTAATATAAATTACCAATTCTGTGCTTAGTGACAAAGTGAACTCATATATCTACAACCCTTACCAACGTATAACATCAAATACTTAATAAACTTTATTTTGATTCTAAAATAGAAACATTGAACAATTTAAAATTAACTATAGAGAATCGAAGCAGCTTCGAACACTGTTTATATTAGACATCCGTTGACTTACTATGAACTGATAAGCTCGCAACTTAAACAAACTCTGTATCCGCTTGACTGGGTCACAAAGCTGACCCTTGTTCATTATTCTATAACTGTGTTATTCTACTTTGTCATTGCTTTGTTCTGTTTTATGTAACTTGTTCTTTGTGTGTATTGTTCTCGTGTGTGTAATACTAGTCTATGTCCAAAATGACCTCCAAACATGATCCCAAAGAGGAAAACCCTACCGCATCTAAGAGCACTACCCCTCGAGTGGAGCCCGAGGATAAGATAGAATTGAATGTCCTATTAAAGTTTATAAAACCCTTTGACGGTACGAGAGACAAATTAAACTCGTTCATTGCCAATTGCCAAAATGCCTACGGTCTAGCAAACAAATCGCAGAGACCTATATTATTCAAATATATTCTCAGCCAATTAGAAAGCAGGGCGGAATCTACTTGTAATATCAAGGAATTCGATACGTTCGAGCAATTCCTAGAATTTCTCAAACACCAGTTCGGTGAGAAAAAACACTATACACACCTCTTGTCCGAGCTGCAGGATTGCAAACAGGGCCCATCCGAATCAGTAAACCAATTTGCCCTTAAAATAGAAACATGTCTCGCTAAACTTTTGACAGAAATAAATATTTCTATACCTACCAAGAAAAAGACTGAATTGGCAGGTCGTGTGGCAGCAATGCAAGACCTTGCTGTACACACTTTTGTAATAGGGTTACACCCGCGGCTTTCGCAGTTCGTTAGATGCCGCGACCCTGACTCGCTCAATGCAGCAGTCAATTTTGCCGTCGCCGAAGAAAAGATTCTAGCAAGCATCACAAAGAAGCCTTTACAGCCTTTCTTTAATAATACAGATAGACCAAAATTCTTACCCCGACGCGAACCCCAGACTAGTCGGTTTCCCACACCACAGAACCCTCGTGTGGCAGACGCACACAAGAAGGTAAACACTAGCGATCTAATATGCCGATATTGCAAAAACATCGGGCACACTATCGAGAACTGCCGAAAGCGGCAATATAACAACAATCGTAATCAATATTACAACCAACCCTCGACTTCTGGTCGTCAATACAATCAGGTGCAAGACCCCTCTCGCAAAGTTCATTACTTCGACCAATTACGAGACGATAGTGTCGATGAAGTAGATCATTTAAACGAGTAGATTTTCCCGAACGGTATCGCACGGGAAATACATCAATGAAAGCCGATACTTCTAAATCCTCTGTATCCAATTCCAAATCCTCTGAATCATATACCAAACCCTCTGTATTCAATTCTAAATCCTCTGTATCGTATACCAAATCCTCTGTATCATATACCAAATCCTCTGTATCCAATGCCAAATCCCCTGTATCCAATGCCAAATCCCCTGTATCGTATTCCAAATCCTCTGTATCCAATTCTAAATCCTCTGTATCATATACTAAATCCCCTGTATCCAATTCTAAATCCTCTGTATCCAATTCCAAATCCTCTGAATCATATACCAAACCCTCTGTATTCAATTCTAAATCCTCTGTATCGTATACCAAATCCTCTGTATCCAATGCCAAATCCCCTGTATCCAATGCCAAATCCTCTGTATCCAATGCCAAATCCCCTGTATCCAATGCCAAATCCCCTGTATCGTATTCCAAATCCTCTGTATCCAATCCTAAATCCTCTGTATCGTATACTAAATCCTCCGTATCCAACTTAAAACCACTCGCACCCTCTCCACCGCATCCTAAAATAGAGGAGGAAGACGTTAAAATCTATAAACTTAATAATAATACAGAGAAGAGATACCTACCTTATGTCAAAATCCAAACTTCAGTCGCCTCACACCCTTTATCTTTCTTAGTTGACACTGGCTCCTGCATCTGTTTACTGAAATCAAGTTCTATGTCAAAAATTCCAACCCTAAGCGACAATGTAATCACCTTAAAAGGCATCGATGCCGGTGACGATGTAACACCCACTTTAGGCAGTTTCCAAATGGAAATATTTAGGAAAAACAATGAACCATACTTTCACGAATTTCATGTAGTCAAAAACATTAGTTTGAGTCACGATGGTATTATAGGTAATGACCTTTTCAAAAGCTTAGAATGTCAAATTGATTACAGCCGAAGTACCTTACAAATTGGCAACGACTCTGTCGAACTGATATTTTCCGTTCCTCTATATACAATACCCCCTCGAACGGAAACTGTAATAGAATGCTCCGTTAAGAATCCAATTGCTAAGGAAGGCATTATTGTCGATCAACATATTTCAGAAACATTATTAGTCGCTAACTGCATTGTAAAGATAAAAGAAAACGGACGAGTAAACATAACTGTTGTCAATACCTCCGAGGACCCTGTCACGATTCATTCCAACCTTGATCTTGACATAGAACCTTTCGAGACTCAATCCAATATGTGTATGCCCCTATCTGAAACGATTCCAAATCCAAACACTTTAGCTAGAACAAACGAAGTCCTTAAACAACTCCGAATCACCCATCTTAACAGCGAAGAAACAGACGCTCTATTACAAACCTGCACAGACTACTCTGACATCTTTTACCTCCCAGGTGACCAACTCACCTCTACTACAACTGCCGAACACAAAATAACGACGATTACTCCCAATTCCTGAAACAAATGTCCAACAAAAATTTCACTTGTGACACTAACCTATTAGAACATAACGAAAACCTTCTAAAATCACCCTATAAAGTCATCCTAATTCCTACATCAATAGACCTAGACGAATCAAATCCATATATGTACGAGATCTTATCAAACGTCGAAAACAAAGACGAAATTCTTAATGCTGAAAAGGAATTGCACTCTTCCCTGAAAATGAAATACAACGATAAAATAATTTACCTTATTTTTACCAAAGTTCATCATTTCGATGAGTCACCTTACCCAGCCATATATACAACTCTGAAACAAATAAGAAACGAACTCATGAAGTTAGAAAATCTCGTTGACGTCGCAATCTCCGATTTCAGAAATCCCTTTGATCACCACTCATACACTAAAATTTATAATATACTTACATACATATTCCATAATACGAAAATCCGCATCCACGTATATCTGAATAAGATTATATATCCTACACTTAGCGAAATATCTAAAATACTACGCGAGAACCACGATCTTCCAATTGCCGGACACTTAGGGTCATCGCGTATGTACAATCGAATAAAAGAGCAATTCTATTGGAAAAGAATGAGGAGTGACATAGAAGACTATGTCAAGAAGTGCAAATCATGCCAAGAAAATAAAGCTTTGCGAAAATTAAATAGAGCCCCTATGGAAATTACTACTACTTCCACTTCCCCGTTTCAGCGTATAGCCCTAGACATTGTCGGACCCCTACCTGAGTCTGGACCTGGTAAACTTAAGTATATACTTACATTACAAGACGATCTGACAAAGTACTCTGTAGCCTATCCCATACGTAGTACGACTGCAGAGGAAACAAGTGACTGCCTCATTCATTTCATTTCCTTATTCGGCATTCCTAAATCAATCTTGAGCGATCAAGGTACTAATTTTACCTCGGATCTCTTTAAAACTACATGCCAATTCCTGAAAATAAAACAGCTCTGGTCTTCACCGTATCACCCCCAAACTCAGGGCGCTTTAGAACGTAGCCACTCTACCCTAAAAGAGTATCTGAAATCATTTATTAACGAAAATCAAGACAATTGGCCCACTTATGTTTACACTGCCATGCTAACATATAATACTACAACACATTCCACAACAAAATTCTCTCCTTACGAATTAGTTTTTGGTCACCTACCTTATTTACCATCTTCTGTTTACGAACAAAAACTCGGTACAACTTATAGCGACTATATTAAAAGACTACAACACAAACTCAAATATACAAGGGAAAAGGCATTACAAAATATTCTGAAATCCAAAGAGAATTCCAAAAACTATTATGATACCCATACTAAGACTCCTCCCAAATATAAAGTCGGTGATTACGTCTATCTGAAGAATCATTTGAGGTTAAGAAAAGCTCTGTCACCCCTTTGGAAAGGACCGTATAAGATCATCAAAGTTCATAACAATCATACGGTGACCCTCCTCATAAACAGACGCCACGTTACTCATCACTTTGACCAACTCAAACCTGCAAAGGCCACACACTCCTTGTAACTTATAAATATCATAAACATTAAAATATTATTAATGTATTTCATAATCTCATTACAGTATATTCACGCCAACTATTCAGGGTCAAGACTTCATCACACCCATGACGAATAACCCTGGAATATACTTCGACCCCTTAGGTTCTTTAAGTTTAGTTAATAATTATCTTAGCGTAGTTACTCCATTCGATATATCGTTTATAAGTCCTCATATAGATAACCTTCAAACATTTCTAAATATATCTAGTGTACTTTGTGAAGGTAGTCTAGTTTTCGACCACCTAGAATGCGGAAATATCCTTGAACCTTTATATACTCGTTTACATGATGTAATTCACGATAATGAAGCTATATCCCATCTCACGTCTCGCCATCTCTCTAAACGATCCGTTCCATTTGGCATCATTGGTTCTGTCTCTAAGAAACTATTCGGTACTATGAATGAAGAAGATGCTATCCGTTACGATAATGCTATAAAAGCAGTCGAAACAGATCAAAAGAAAATGGCCAGTTTAATGAAAGAAAATATTCTAGTTACCACTTCTACTCTTAAATCGGTGAATCAAACTCTGAACAACATAATTATTAATGAAGAACAATTAAAATGCGCCATCACTGAATTCTCTGAAGATATTCGAAATTTAAGCCATGCATCTCGAGAATTAGGTTTAAGATCCCGCATGTTAGAAGTAATTTCCATGATAGAAAATAATCTTCTAGCCCTGTCATTCAAAGTCAGCGATGCCATCAATTCGATTATGTTTAGTAAATCAAATGTTCTATATCCAACCATACTCACCTCTAAGGAACTCTACACCGAATTAGTTGCTAATTACCGATTCTTACCTAGTTCACAACAACTGCCAGTTCTTCTTAGCCTTGAGAATATGTATACTATCTTGAACGTATCTGAAATATCTTCTTACTTTAATAGAGACATGATAGTATTTACTATTAAGATACCTCTAGTACATACCACAGACCTGAACCTATATCATAACTTACCTTCACCGGCTCCTCATGACGCTAACAATCCAGTGTCTTATGTCACCATCATCCCATCCTCTAAATACATCGGTATCAGTACAGATAGATCCACCTACTGTAAACTAGACAGTTTAGAATCATGCAAAATGATCAATAACGATCATTATCTCTGTGAAGGCTCTACAACCTATTCCCCATTAGCTACTCCCTCATGCGAGACAGAAATAATTGTAAATGTACTTACCTCAATTCCAAATATTTGTGAAGCCAAATTTATTCATGGTAATATAAATATATGGCAACCGCTTCGTAATAACAAATGGTTATATGTAATATCAGAGAAAACAAAAATAAATATTGTATGTAATGACACTCAATCAAGTGAGATAAGTATAAGCGGTAATGGAATGCTATATTTACCTCCTAATTGTATTGCTTATTGTAAGGATACTCGTTTAATATCCAAAGATAGTTTTAAGATCCATTTGAAACCCATTGTATCTAACTTTAATATTTTAAATGACTCGTGTTGTAATTCTCTAGCTTATAAGAATATTGTAAGCAACTTACCTGTAGTAAACCTGAAAAATGTAAACTTAGATTCTATAGCCTACGATAATCCAGAAATGTTAAAAGATTTAGAAGAAATTATAGAGAAACCTCATATTGTCCTATATCAAGACTACTATTCCAGTATTGTAATCGTTATTATTACTCTAATTGTATTCCTTGTTATATTCAAACTTTGTAAAATTGGCATACGTAGAAACTTATTTAGACTCCAAAGAAATAACACTTCTCGTGATAATGAACCTCAACCAGAAGACGAGATCGAAATGGTTGAAACAATTCCACCACCTAGTCTGCGAGTTGGATAGACTATAATATCTGCTTTTACGTAAACTCACACATAAAAGACCGTGTAGTTTACTCTAAACCGGGGGGCTGTTATATACCCAAAATGCTAGTGAAAATACTAACATCACATAAATATAGCTGACAACCCTAGCTACACTGTAACATCGTTTTGCTGCATCAGCAATACGGCATTCAAGCACCGCGCTCTTGCTCTGAGAGCCAGTCTTCTCCAATCTTTCGTCGCGACAATTCATTTTTACTTCTAATTCTACCTGTGCCAATTTCCTTTAGACTCAGTGTCCAATTTTGTATCATATTTAACCTCGTGTTTTGAGACCAACAATATATTTTATTTTAGCCGTAAATATTTAGTTTTTTAAAAAGCCTTTCGGAAGGATTCGTATAATAGTACGCTGAGCGATGTCCAAATTTTGGCACTGATGGGACACACATTTTTTTCATTGTTTCAATTTGTGTTGAACTATAATTTTAATACTTTTATTTTATTATTGTTTTTATTTCATTATTGTTTGTATCGCTGCACACTGACGTGACCTTGAACTGAATGGAGGCAGTTTCCGTTTGGTTAAGCGGAAGGTGTGGTGTTGCCAGTGAGCAGTTTTTAATTTATAGTGTATATTTTTTTTCTTTTTATTTTTTTATTTTATTATTGTTTTATTTTATATACTTGTGTCCTTGTGTGCCAAAATAAATATTTTTTCTTTCTTTCTTTCTTTCATATAGTTATTTTTTTTAAAATCTTACAATATCTTGAAAAATGGCCGGCGTACCAAAGAATGCGCGCTAATAAACGGTCGGCTGTTAAAGTGTTAACTGTTTTCTTGTTCAAAATAAATAATTTTTCAAATATTTACAATGTTTTTTTTTCTGCATTACATTACACCAATTGAATATTCGATAAAATACATTGTTATACCATCTGAATATTACATCAAATGAACATTATACCTTTTGATCATTAGCGCAAATGTTGTTATAGCAAAGAAATATTCGATGAATTGAAAATTCTATCAAACGGTATTATACAAAGTGATGATTTTCTTAAACGTTGTTCGATTTAGTATTATTATATCTAACGTTGTTCGATCAAACAAGGGTGAACCGTTTTTGGTATGTGAAGTTTACAGAGTTTAAATTTGTTTCTAATAGACAGTAGATATTTTTTCAAAAACTGGTTAGCTCTGGGAGCACAGATATAGGGTGGTAATTGTTTGGATCAGATTTGCCTACCACATTTATAAATAGGAGATACTTTGGCAATTTTCAAAGAAGGATATTTACCTTGTTGTAAGCAATCGTTTACACAGTGAGTTAATTCATTAGATTTTGTAATAATCAATCATGTCATTCTTAATTAACCCTAGAAACATAACCTTCGTCGATTAGATGAATACGTGTTACTAAATACGCTATCTCTTTCTAATGCGTGCGCGTATAAACTTGTCTGTTCTTGTCAACTCAGTGCCCGCCGCGCTGTTGCAGGTGACACCGGTGTTCAGCGCGTAAGTATTTTATTTTTTGATTTATTGAGCATATGTTCATCGTTTCGATGAATGGTTATGGTTTGTGTAAGTTTTGGTAACAGGGTGAAATATTTGTTTGCGGATTTTTGTCATGGAGTCTCAACGTGAACTGTGTGATGACACTATTGCGCGATTATTATTGCAAGAGGATGACACCAACTCGCTGCTGGCTTTATCGGATAGCGAAAATGAAGACGTTATGGAGGTGGACGACGTGGAAAGCGATCACCAATATGAACCCTCTGACCAAGAGGACAGTCATCAAATCCGTCATGGTTCATCACCATCTCACTCACGGGACCACGTGACCGACTCTCAATCACCACCTGATTCATTAGAAGAGACTTCAGGTACTTCTTCAAGTATTTTGACCTTATCACAAAGTACCATTCGTAGTCGCAATCGTCACATTTGGACCAAAAGTAAAGGTCGTACATCAGGAAGGGCAACTGCGATAAATATCGTGCATGTAGCAAGAGGACCATCTCGTGGTGTAAGAGGGATAGTAGACCCTTTATTATTATTTGATCAGTTCATGACCGATCAGATATTTGAAGAAATTTTGAAATGGACCAACTCTGAGATCGCTACAAAAAAACAAACTTATGAACAAGTCACGTCTACTTTCAAAGATACTTGTAAAGAGGAGCTTAGAGCACTTGTAGGTATTTTAGTGTTAACAGCAGCTCTGAAAGACAACCACCTTTCCCTTGAAGAATTGTTTAACCCTGAGTATTCTGGCACTAGGTACGTGTCATGTATGAGCAAAGAAAGGTGTGACTTCCTCCTACGATGCCTTCGTTTTGACGACAAAACATTCAGATTGCAAAGACAAAGAGATGATCCTTTTGCACCTATCAGGGATATTTGGGATATACTAATCACTCAGTGTCGACAGAATTATGTGCCAGGAACAAATGTAACCATTGATGAGCAGTTATTAGCATTCCGGGGTAGGTGTAAATTTCGAATGTATATCCCAAATAAACCTGCAAAATATGGTCTAAAATTGATAATGATATGTGACAGTGGTACAAAATATATGATAGATTGCTCACCATATCTCGGAAAAGGCAGCAATACCGGGGGTATTCCCTTAGGCGAGTTCTTTGTAAAAGAACTTACACGCACTATACATGGCACACATAGAAACGTCAGCATGGATAACTGGTTTACGTCGGTACCACTAGCGAAACAATTACTTCAACAACCTTACAAACTAACTATTGTGGGAACACTGCGTGCAAATAAAAAAGAAATCCCTGAAGAAATAAAAAACAATCGATCCAGAAATGTTAAAACGTCTACTTTTTGTTATGATGGACCTCTGACACTCTTGTCGTACAAAGCTAAACCATCAAAAATGGTTTATTTGTTGTCTTCCTGTGATGAGGAAGGTACAGTAAATCCGGTATCGAAGAAACCGCACATGATAGAATTTTACAATAAAACAAAAGGCGGTGTCGATACGTTCGACCAGATGTGCTCAGTGATGAATTGTAACCGAAAAACTAATCGGTGGCCTATGTGCATATTTTACGCAATGATTAACATATCATGTATCAATGCCTACGTGATATATTGTCATAATGCGTCTACCCTAGGACAGAAGATAATGAGTCGTCGAGATTTTATGAAGATGTTGCATTCCGAACTTGTAGAGCCGTGGCTAAAAATGCGGCTTGCCGTTCCAACAATGCCGACTCACGTAAAAACTAAAATCCAGGACATATTAGCCCTGAAGAAGGATGAAGGCCCATCTACATCCACGGCAAACCCTCGACCAACTCAAGCTCAATATTTGAATAAAAGGAAGGTTTGCGGTCTATGTTCCTATAAGCAGAGACGCATGACTAAATCATATTGCTCTAAGTGTAACACTGCAATTTGTGGTGAACATAAGGCTGAATTCTGTTTGAATTGCGCTGTGAATAAATAGTTTTTGTATTTTTATAAGAGTAGAGTTATGCTCTAAGTTAATCTCGGCCAAAGAAAAAAAAGGCTATGCTTTGTTATTTGAAAAAAAATATTTTTTTTATGTACCTTGTCAACTATGATCTCCTTAAAACTAGTGTCTTAGGATAATATAATAAAAATAAATAAAGATTTCAGTTATTTTAAATTATTGTGTTTTATTTACAAATAAGACCCTTGTCCCTAAAAAGTTATGTAGTAAACATTTTTAAATAACAACGTTTTGAGTTAAAATTTCACACTTTAAAAAATGTTCATCAATACGATGAATGGTTATGTTTAAAGGGTATATTAAGAAGGTTATGCCTCTAGGGTTAAGTTATATAAAATATGTAACATTTTGTAAACCATTATGTAAGTATAAGTATAAGACTTATTAGGAATGAATGATTTATTTGAAATATTCCTTCAGTATATTTCAAATCTACTTATCTCACATGGTAAACAAGTTGCGTTATCAGAAAGCCGTAAATCATCTTTCCTCATAGCTAATTAATGTCAAATTAGTCTCACTTGACTAATTTTTACGACTTTATTTTATTACTATATTTTAACAACTAGCCTTGAGATAAGGCGTTTATAGAAACTCAACCATATATAAACCCTGAACAGTAGCAAACGATTCATTCCTAGTTCGTCGTCTTCAGGTGACTGTGGTACCTGAGTTAATTATATACGCTATAATCTGTAACAGTAATTGTGTAATCTAGAAGAAATTAAATATATTACTAACTTGTGACTCTACGTAAGTCATTCCTCGACCCGATCCTCGTCGCCGCAAGACCACGACAACTTAACTAGGTTCTGTGACAGGCTTGAAAACTGATTCTGATGCTTGCTTGTTGTCGATCTCAACCTCTCTCATTTTTCTTTACAGCTTCAGCAGCATTAACTATTTCTATTTTAAGTGATTTTTCATTATAATTAAATTAGATTGTGACTGATTAAACGTTAAGAATAAATATAATACGAGAGTAACGATTTTTAATATTCATGTTATTGATCAAATATCACAAAAGCATCAAATTTATTTCTGTAACATCTTTGTCATCTTTATTCTTGGCATAATTTTTATTTATTACAACAATTTGAAAGGTTCGCACCATATTTTTTAACACATTTCACGAAATTCATTCCAAGTCATGTTAGTGTTAACATGTTCTTCATAAACACGTTTCAACTTAATGTCATCTTGTTTAAAAAGTACGATTAAGTTCGCGTTGTCTCTAACTAAATGTTTTGGGATTTTACTATATGTTTGGTTTAGATAAAATCAAACAATCTGTTTGTAATCACGCATGTTGTTTTGATTCTCACAAGCAACATCATTAAATATAACCACAGAATTGGGCTTTGCATCCTGAACTGCTAATACTTCCTCATTTCCGATATATTTCTGGAGTGAAACACCCGGTACTCGTTGTAAAACTCTTTCCAAAAAAACATATTTTGGTTAATGCAAGTTTTTTGAATAGGTAAACATAAACATTTTGAAATCTTAACCTTTTCGACGCCCATGCCTATAATACGCAATGTCTCGCCCAGCGCCACGCTACGTATGTATAACTACATACAGTTAAAACGTAGGTATGGGATCTTTTTCTATCGATAAAAATAATATCATGTTTAAATTAAAGTTTAATCGTCAATTTATAAAGACGTAAAAACTGTTATGGTATTTTCATAATTTGTTTTATTTTATAAAAGAAGTAGTAAGAAAACTTAAAATATGTTATCAGTAATAAAGGAAAGAGTCATAGATTTATTAGAGGTATGTTATATAGGGTACTTTTTTTTTTTTTTTTTTTAACGTGGGGGAATTCTTGATGCATACCCCTCCGCGGGGGCGGGCGGAGGGGTTATGTCGGACTCGCCGGGGTAAAAGAAAGATGGTAAAGATGTTAAAGTTCCTCCCGGAATACCGACTAAACCTACCACGGTGTTCCTCGACAAAACCACTATCGACGGGGCCGCACGAATCACTTTCGCATGCGGTCGCGACCCCGCCGAGGTTTCGGCCCGCCGTATGAAACGGCAGGCCACTACACGAAAGACCTACCCTATTGGCACTTCTATCACTCCTTACTGTCCCCCCTAGAGGGGAGACGGACTCGAAACAGAGGCGCGCGCGGGAACCGCCTCTCGGACCTGGTGCTGAACGGATGGCGGGCAGGCCCACAAAGCCCGCCACCCCCAGGTCAAACCTCAGGGTAGGGTACTAGGTAATCCCTATTTGTTTCTAAATGTAATATTATAACCCTATTTATAGAATCTGTCAAGCGAGTCGTGTCCATAACAATTTCACTGGTTTCTTCATATGGCAACACTATTATCTATCAAACGATCTGTTAAAACTTTTGCTTTAACCGCGTATTTTGTGTGTATTTCAATAAATATTTTGAGTTATAATGTCGAAACCTATTAAAAGTAGTTCATTCATAATTCATAATTCATTTATTTACTTGCGAACATGTACATAAATGTTGATATAATAGGCGGTAGGTTTCTTCCACATTCAGCCGTTTGGCGTGCAAATACAGTAATTAGGTATTCATGCATTCATTATACAAAATCAAACATAACAAAATTTAATTAGGGTTTTCTGTGTACTACGATCGTTTTTATTATAATAATGTTGAATAAATGAAAATAATAAAGTGTCAAAGTTCAAATTAATTAACAAATGTCAGGATTGTTACATGTCAAAAATTATAAGTTGTCAATTACGCTTATCTACCTATGTCATTAGTAATATAATAAATAAAAAATAAAAATTATAACAATGTCACTATTAATGATAATATTAAATTTTATACAAATTCAAAATAATAGGGGAAATTAATAACTTTTATTACGTGTGCAAATGTCAGAAGCATGCTATTTACAATGATTAATAAATATAATTATGTAGAGAGTTAATCTGACGACGTAATAAACGAAAAACGACGAATTTTGGATGAAATCGTTTCTACATCAGGTAGGTTGGCTGCAACTGTTTGATACTTTAAGTTAAATTATATTTTGTTTAATTTAGCTGTTATTGTGACCAAGTAAGTTGAAGTTGAAGACTCATGTGTACGACATCTGAATTCGAAATCTCATGATTGTTGTAGAGTCATCTTACTGGGTCTCATAATTGATGGTGATAATCACTTTGACATTGTTCCCAGTTGTAACTGAAACTGTTACGTACTGTACTCTTTCGATATTTTTAATAATGTATATTTATTTTTTCAGCCACCTTAGATGTTGAAGTAACAAAAAGTTCAATTAATAATTTATTTATGCAACTCATAGCCATAGAAGATGAAAAGAAAATTAAATCTGAAACAGACTACTTGACAAAAATCTCTTCTCTAACAGGTTGGTACCTATAATTTTCTTATTGAACCTGTATTTGCAACATGAGTTAAATAATAAATTAATTTGTGTTTCTGTGTTTCATACTAAATTGAAAAATAAAACTTTCAGATGTAAGTGTTAAAACTGTTAAACCCAAGGTGAGTGGAACACACCGGGAAAAAACGTCCACGACAGCCAACTGTATTCAACCTAGATGATTTAGATTTATCAGTAATACGCAATAAAGTCAATGAATTTTACTGTGTCAAAAAAAAAAAAAAAAAGCAAGTTCCAACATTACGAAGTCTGCTTGTAGATTTAAGATAATCAATAGGATTTACCGGTTGTCATGAAACATTAAGACAATTATTGCTCAAAAATGGATTTGAATTCAAAAAGAATAAAAATGAGAGACTAATGGTGAAACAGTGCAGTCAACTGAAAGATGACAATCAAACTACCCTTAAGTAGGGGGAAGGAAATATAAAACACTTGATGAGCACCAGCGTCTCGTATTACAGACTTCCACTACTGCGATTGCCAATCCTTCGAAGCGTGGTGAATACGGCAAAACCCTCCAATGAGACCACGTAATGTGTGGAAAGCATTGGTGGAGGCCATGCAGCAGTGGACGTTTTACGGCTGTAATGATGATAAATTATGATTCATCGTCGTTTCGGCCACAAAATGTTCACTGCTAGACGTAGACCTTTCCCAAAGGACTTTTGTCAATGTGCAATGGCAAGATACGAAGCCTGTAAGTGTTCTCACCACAGGTTTTGACCCACAAGTGATAGTAGATGTCAAACGAACACAAAAAGATGGGAATAAGTCTCTTATAAAATGCCCTCTTGCCATTGCACAATACACCAAGAGAATGGGCGGTGTAGACCAGTTTGATCAGTTTCCATCTCATTATAAATTGGGACGCCGTTCAAATAAATGGTGGATGCGTTTGTTTTACTTTCTAGTGGAATCTGCTGCAATAAATGCGTTTATACTTTATAAAGCCATTCATAAAGGTAAAAAAATCAGCCAAATGAAATTTCGTGAAAGATTAGCTTATTGATGGATACACATCTCGAAAGAGAACTACAGATCTTAGCTGGAAACGTTCTCCGTCCACTGTATCTGTACCTGATGATGATCTTTCCAAGAAAAGCGGTGTACCTCGAGAAATTCGTTATGCTCAACTCGGTAGTACACTGGCCTGAAGAGTTACCATCATTCATCATTAATTATGTGCGTATTGATTGACAATTATCGCCTGCTCCGTGCCTCGGAGAGCACGTTAAGCCGTCGGTCCCGGCTGCCATGAACATATATGGCAGTCGTTATTGGGAGAGTGTCGACACAAAAGATCCCACTGGGTCGAAGTGTCGCCGGTCTGCACTGACTGGCCCCCCACATAAGATACATACATCCATACATACCATCATTCAGGAGATGCCGTGTATGCAGCACAAGCACAAGAAACAAAAGGTCCCGTTTCAGGTGCTCGAAATGCTTAGTAACATTATGTGTTACTCCATGTTTTTATAAGTTTCACCAACAATGAAAACAAAAAAATCTTTCTCTTAGCAATTCTTTTTATTTTGGTATCACTGTAATATTCATTTACATTGAGACTGATTTTAGTAGTACAAATTAGTTTAGACTGTTCAAATAGTTTGCAAGGACATACTTAGACTGAAAATATGTTTGTAATTTTTAGTTTCTCTTTTATTTTTATATAATTATATTATTCACTCTCCGGACTATAATAACATTCCAGAGTTCAATTACATTGAGACTGTAGACTCCTGTGACAGGAATCCATTACTAAGTAATATAAGTATGTGTGCAAAAAATTAAGTTCATCAGCGTATGTTTTACATAGTCTTCATAACAAAGTGAACATTAATACTGCATTGGTAGCCTATCATGGTCTGGTGGCATCCGTGTTGCGATACGGTGTTATATTTTGGGGCAATTGTAGCCTTCGAGGGGACGTGTTCAGAGCTCAGAAATAATGTGTGCGAGCAATATGTGGCATTAAGTCTACAGATAGTTGTGTTCCTAAATTTGTCACTAAAAGTACTAACTTTCCCATCCTTGTACATTTATGAAATGGCTGTTTTTGTAAAATGCAACAAACACTTATTTACTCATGTTTCACAACTAAGAAAAGGTCCTTTGAGAAGCCAGTATAAGAATAAATTATATAATGTACCTTATAACACAACTTTGTTAAAGAAAAATGTTTTAGGTATGGCTACAGTAATTTATAATAAAATACCCGATGCTCTAAAGGATGAGAGAATACATATTTAAAAAAAAAACTGTCAGAACTTTTAATTACAAAATGTTATTATACACTTACAGACTTTCTAGAGGACGATCAAATATAATAATGACATTGATATTAATTTTATTTTCATCTTTGTTCTCTCCTGACACTTTTATATTATGACATTATTTTAAATTATTAATTATGACTACTACTATTTTTATTACTGCTATTATTTGTCCCATTTACTTAATTTGCAATCTAATAAAATCAATTAATGTATAAAATTTGCATGCTTACTGAAGGCAGAATGTAGCAGATCACTAATGTATGTAACATCTAATGTATGTACCTATATTCAATGCAAATAAATGGATTATTATTATTATTATTATTGTCATAAGATCAATAATCGTTCCTAAAATATAGTTTATGATCTCAGATTGTAGTCATAATTAATAGGATAGTTTCATAACATATATTTTGCCTAAAAATTATGATCTCAAAAGATATTATTATTTATAGATGGTAATAATATCAATAGTGCCTATAACATACCAGTGTGATTGATGTCATTCCTAAACAAATTTTATTAAAAATAAAACTTTTATCACACTGTCCTACAATGTCCTATAACAGATGCCATCTGCTAAAGACGTTCCAGCATTTAATTGAAAATGAGACAACTAGGGATACGACAAAACTTAACAAGATAAAACGGGTGATCGATTACTTAACCCATATATGCCCATTGGGTCGGTAACGACCAAAACTTACTACCTACATCATTTGTAATGCATCCTGACCGCGAGCTGATATATAAATTTTTATAACAGTGCCATCTTTTAGAAGATTATGGAACTGCTTTGAATCAAATCACAGATAAACAGTTCATTGATAATATTTTCGAGTGACATTTAGAGGTGCAACTTCATACTTGATTATTTTCGAAAAAAGTTTGCGACCGCACGGATATAAATGTAAGTATTTCATGTATATTATGTTATTTTATTATAAAAATAGTTAAATGTGTTAATTAAATGTGTGTTCTAGAGATATAAATATTATTTTTTGTTATAAAGGTTATTTTTCTTATTATAACAGGCTGATATTTTTTTTTGGGTCGATAACGACCCTGTGAGCAGTTATCATGTTTTATATTGTATTTTTTGTGTTTTAGGTCTCGCTACACGCTTTCTGCAAATGAAATTGCCGATGCCTTGGAGGCGTTCGACGATGATGACAATACCCAGGGTATCAATGTTTACTTAGATCCACCTTGTAAGGGCACCATATCGGATGGCGACTCAGGTGAAGAGGATTGTTTCGACATAAATCGACTGAACCGCCATCAGTTACTAGCGCCGGCTGAGATGGTGTTACAACAACGCGAAGAGCATACCAACGACAATGCAACTATCGATGAGGTAACTGTCAGCCCAAGTAATAGTTCTCAAAACCGTGATCCCATTACCAGTTCACGCCGGTCACGACGTACTTGTCCTGTTGAGACACCGGTGGTCCTCGCTGGCCATGATGAACCATCTTCCTCAACTGTGCAGTCTACTAGGACACGCATTGCTACCGACCATTCTACGCGACGCAGTACACAACGCAATGTCAGGCCACGTCGATGGATAAAACGAGATCTTCGTATCGCACAAAATGAATGGGCACCTCCACCACCACGAGTTGTACTCACACTCACCAAAGAAAGCGAGCCAATAGAATTTTTTGAATTATTTTTCAACGAAGATGTTATAAGGTATATTGTCAGGCACACTGTAATGTATGCTGTTGAAAAACACAATTATAATTTTTGTCTCTCCGGGGATGAGTTATGCTGTTTTATAGGTATACTAATTCTTAGCGGTTACTCACCCTTGCCAAGACGACGCATGTATTGGGAGACAAATGAAGATACCCACAATGTTTTAGTGGCCAAATCTATGAGGCGTAATCGCTTTGAAGAGATATTTAGATATTTTCATGTTGCTGACAACAGCAATCTGCGGGCAGGTGATAAAATGGCTAAAATTCGACCATTGTTCAATATTATGAACGAAAATTTTCTCGCATATGCTCCCATTGAAAAAAACTTTAGTATCGACGAGTCAATGATATTATGGGCGTCATGGTTGTAAGCAGCATATCCATGGTAAGCCGATCCGTTTTGGTTTCAAAGCGTGGGTAGCAGCAACTCGTTTAGGATACTGTCTACATGCTGATTTGTATGAAGGACGATCTGAAGCGCGAGACACTGGTCTAGGGGAACATGTTGTTACGAAATTAACGAATACAGTCAAGAACAAGTACCCTGATACAGAGTTTTCTGTGTATTGTGATAACTTTTTTACGTCCCCTAGCTAACTAAGTACTTTGCAAGAAAATAATATAAAAATTACAGGCACTGTTCGTCAAAACAGAGTCGACAAGTGTCCACTAATAGAGGTAAAGCGTTGCAAAAAAGAGCCCAGAGGATTTTATGATTACAGATTGGATACGACTGATAATATTTGTGCCGTGCGATGGAATGACAACAGCGTTGTCACATTACTGTCAAATGAATTTGGAGTACACCCCGTTCAAAAGGCACGTCGATATTCAGTTGCTGCCAGACAAAAAATTGATATTGATCAACCAAATGTTGTACATCAGTACAACCGATTTATGGGTGGAGTCGACAGACTTGATGCTAATGTCGGAGTATACCGGATTGCCATTAGAGGCAAAAAATGGTACATGCCTATATTGATGTGGTTGATTGACGTCGGTGTGAATAACGCAACCTTGTTGGCAAAATCGTTCGGGGCAAATGTAGACACGTTGGAATTTCGGCGATCTATTGCTAGGTCTTTACTTCAGAAATATGGTAATACAAAATCTCAGCCTGGGCCATCACAGCAACTAAGGACGAATGTACCTGTTTCTGTTAGGAAACATTCAGCTCAACACATTATACTAACCGGTCAGGTCAGAAGACGATGTGCGCTGTGTAAAAGTAAGACGGTGAAAATGTGCCGCAAATGTAACGTCAATTTGCATGACAAATGTTTTGCAGCTTTTCATGCATAGCTGATAATAATAACAAATGTTTTATTATTATAATCTTAATTTACCTGATTTGATTAAGTACTTAATAGTTCCTAATAAAGACTGATTAACCTATGATGTATTTTTATTTCGTCGGCTCTTATACTATACTTGTGTATGACTTTATATGCCCATGGGGTCGCTACCGACCCACTGAAAAAAACTAACTTACAGAACTGAAAAAGACAAATTACTATTATAGCCCTTATTTTTGGTCATTAATTATGAACATATCTAAAAATTACAAAATTCGGTGTTAAAAAAAGTTCCGGGCATATATGGGTTAAACGACAAGTTTAGCAGTTTATATTATCCGGGCCAAGAGATAGCCATTGATGAATCCTTATTAAAATGGCACGGGTGTCTTAGATTTGCCCAAAAAATTAACACTAAAGCTGCACAAGTAGGGGTTAAAACATACGAACTATGTGACTCGTCTAGTGGCTTCCTCTGGAAGTTTGCGGTATATATTGAGAAAGAGGGACCGAACAGATCTAACAATGGACAACAGAGTACTGACGGACTAAACCATTTACTGGGAGTGGAGTCAGACGGTCATAATGACCAACAAAACACAGTAAACAGTAGAGAACGCCTTGACATCAGACAAGACTGTGATGACAGACAAAATCCTGACGACCGACCTGACAACCAACTTAGAATTGACGATAGCGAAGTTCGCCCGAACAACGCTACCGCCAAGATTGTAACTATATGATCTTATGGAGCCACTACTTCACCGGGACATACTTTAATTATGGACAATTTTTACAATAGCCCACTTTCAGCGAGATGCTTTAAACGTGTCGGACAGACAGATGTTTTCGGAACTTTAAGATTCGTTCCAGAGTTAATCAAGACTTTGACAAAGACTACCATGTGTCAAGGTGAAGTAGTAGTTACTTATTGTTCCGATCTGGCGGTAATGTTGTGGTGTGACATTAACTTCGTTTCTATGATTTCAACTTACCATCTCCTATAGATCAGTTCTCAAGAAAAGTATAATAGTGTCTTTTAAACACAGTATTGTCCTTGATTATAATAAGTCTATGGGAGGAGTGGATAAGGACCAGTACCTTGCCTGCCAACCGCTCTAAAGACAAGAAAATAAGATATGGTACAAAAAGCTCTTTCATCACTTATATGTATAATGCAGCTGTTTTTAACCCATTACCGCTCACCGTACACAAGCAGGTACACCGTTAAAAGTAATGTTTTCTTTATTAATTTTCCTTCCACCCGCAATTTTTTATTTTTTAATGTGACAATACAAGTAAAGCTACTAGTTTTGACAAAAAACGGTTATGTTGGTACCTCTGATTTATTTGAATTGACAGTTTTTTTCCAATGTTTTGCTGGACGTGCACACGGTAAGTTAATTTCTTGTTATTTTTAAATTATCGTTGATAATTTATTGTAAATTGATTGTAAAGTAATAGTACACATATTATATTAGCTAGTAAATTGACATAAACTAAAATAATACAATTAGGTTCGTTAAAAAATTCGTGTTTCACCTACTGTACCTGTGCAGGTACATTGGACAGATATATGATAAAAAAAATACCTTCTTCCGCAGATTTTATTATCAATAGAAAATGGATCGAAGACGTAGTTATTCGTTACAAAACCATTATTTACAATTAGAAGAAGCTGTAAATTCTATTATTGCTGAAGAAAGTGATGGCGAATATGATGTTGTGATCGTTCCACCTGAACCTAGTGCAGTAACCGATGAAGAGGAGGGTCCAGAAGATGATCTTGTGATACAAGCTTTGCCAAGGGATGTGCCAGGTACCGTTGAAGTAGTACAGCGTGGAAGATCACCCTCAGACGGAAATAGTAGTGACGATGAACCGCTATCGACTTATGCGTCATCGGCAAAACGATCTCGTGGGTCTGAACCTGCTCGTGTTAACCCTTCTTGGAGAAAAACACTACCAATTTACTCCACTACATATGAGATGTCTAGGGCTATAGAGGAACGATTGGATAATCTTTATAATGACATAAAAGACTGTACTCCAGTCATGCTATTTGAGAAGATTTTTGATGATAAAATGTGTGATTTGATAGTAGAACACAGTCTTTTATATGCACATCAAAACAATAGGCATGGCTTTCAATTCGACAAAGAGAACTTGAAAGGTTTTTTAGGAATACTATTGATATCAGGCTATCACCAATTGCCCACAGAACGTGCTTATTGGTCTCTAGATGAAGATCTAAGCGTGCCCCTCGTTGCAGGTTGTATGTCGAGGAATCGCTACTTAGAAATAAAACAAAACTTACATTTTGTTGATAATACATTAGCCGCCTCCTCTAATGATAGGATGTATAAGGTAAGGCCTTTATGTGATCTTTTACAGAAGAACTCTTGTCAATGGGGAGTATTTCACGAAAATTTGTCTATTGACGAATCTATGATCAAATACTACGGTCATCATCCAGCCAAACAGTTTATTATGGGAAAACCAGTGCGCTTCGGATACCGAAACTGGGCTGGGACTAGCTCTGATGGCTATTGTTACGCATTCGACATATACTGTGGAAAGTCAAACGAAACCTCTACAGACCCTTTGGGCTCTAGAGTGGTTAAGTCTCTTTTGAGGAAAATGCCCATACATCCAAAGGAGAACATTGTTTACTTCGACAACTTTTTCACAAGCTATAACTTGTTGTATGATTTGAGAATGGAAGGCTTCAGGGCTTCAGGGACTGTCAGAGAAAATAGAACTAAAAAATGCCCTCTTGAAACGGCAAAAGAAATGAAAAAGAAACCTCGAGCTACTCATGACTATCGCTTCGACAAAAATAATGAGATACTGTTTGTTCGATGGAAAGATAATAACGTCTGTACTATTGGCACTAACTTTGATGACATAGAACCATTTGCTAAAGCCAAACGTTGGTGTTCAGAAAAGAGAGAAAAGGTGGATTTCAATATGCCAAAAGTATTTCAGAATTATAATAGAGGAATGGGGGGTGTGGATCAAATGGATCAATCAATCAGTCTATACCGCGTGGCAATGAGAGGCAAAAAATGGTGGTGGGTAATTTTTACTTATCTTATAGATATGGCTGTATCAAATGCTTGGCGTCTACACGTAATTGCAAAGAAGAAAAATAATGCCGAATGTATGGACCAGTTGGTATTTCGGAGAAGCATCGCCCGGGCTTATTTGCGTCTTTCAAAACCCTCAAAGAACCGTCAGACTTCAAGTATAGTAGCCGACGTAAACCGTAACAATAACGGACACACTCCTGAAAGAATTGCAAACCCATTAAGATGTGTTATTTGTCATAATAGAGTCCGTTGGCGTTGTCAAAAGTGCTCATCAACACTCTGTGTAGAGAAACCTTGTTTCGGACAATTTCATACTTGATCTGCCCATTGTACTCGCTAAGGTACACCTCTATAACTTAGCCATAAAAATGTTTTTTTCGTTATTGTCTATCTGAACTTTCTAATTTAGTGTTTTTTAGTAACTAATTAAAGTAAAATTCATAAATATGTAATTTGTTTCATTTTGGGCGTTAATGGGTTAATTGCTTTGTTATATTCGCAAGCAACCTTACCAACAAATTAAGTCATCGCCAGTTTAGTACAATATTGAGTGAGGATATACTAAAATACACAGACGACTTGACCTAAAGACCGAACCTCGGCTGTTAAATAGGCCAATGTGATTAACTTCATTAAAATATTCATATAATTACAATAGTTAATATTTATTAATATATTTATTATTTAAAAAAACGAAACATATTTTTAGCCTCCTTTAAAATTTGGTTTTTGTTAGTTAGAAGATATTTGCACTAGACCGTCGATATGTAGGTATGTAAATTACTGATTACCCCAAATATTACTGACTACATAAATCTAAAACAGATAACAATGATTACTATACTCCTTTTCAATGGCTATTAAATTGTCTATGGTTATCTCAAATGGTAATTATTTGTTTAAAGATTTTATTGATTTTATGCATTAATCTGCCCATATGGAATCCACAGGAATGTATATTAGGATAACAATTTAATGGTTTAGCACATAGTTAAGTAGGTACAACTACCAAAGCAACCATATCACAGCATACTAGAATAACTTATGTTAGCATTTGAATAGAATAAATGCTGCATACTTTTAATATAGTTCAATCTTCACTTTTGACCATTCCTCAGAACACATGTCAGACTATTGATTCTCACCAATGAACATCCATACAATTTATATTATGATAAGACAGTATTATCTGTCTTATTCTTACATCAGAATCAAAATATGTTTATTCATGGTCATAAAGATGACATATAAACATCAAACTTACTTGATTAACCTGTCAATTATTGGAATGCCAGACATAATTGAAAACCTTTTGTCTGAAAATTTACATAAACTGTAAATTTACATCTACCAGTTTTTAGGTTCAGTAATGCAAGGGTGTAGAACCTATGAAAGTAAACTCATTGCCACTGTTTTAACTTATCAATTAGCCTGATACCTATAACAATTAAACAAGTATTCTGTCGAAGCCCTGAGAACTGAGAGAGCATTGGCCAAGACATTAACCTGTTGGCTCTGAGCCCCGGATCTGAGTGTTGACCAAGAGATTACTAACACTTAGCCAACACTCGGATTCCATGGCCCCAACACAATACTTGAATGATAATGTACGATGGAATCTGAAAACGGCCAATAAGCGTCTCGTCGTATAATCTGTTACTGTTGCCACATCACACACTACTTAACTGCGTTTCACTTTGGTTATTATGGTATAATTATTGTATTTGTGATTAACAGTAAAGATAGTACTCATTTTATTTTGAGCTTGGACGCGTTAATGTAATGATTACTCTCAGTTCTCGTTAGCATTTAACTAAACTAAAGATTTTGGTATTCGAGAATATATGAAAAAACTGGTTATGTACCTATGTATTGCAAGCTGTAATTGTATTTCACAGCATTATTTTAATATATTATGCAGTACACACGTTCCAACTTCTATTGAATTGAATTGAGTAATGTGTACCTATAGCTTTGGAGTACAGAAGACCACAGACACAAAGTATATTTTATAGACTGGCATAGACTAGGAGTATAGACCAGTATAGAGTGTATAGACTATGGACACTATAAATATAGACTATACAGTATACTCTATGGTTTCATTACCTCATGTTGCCATCTTCTGAATCAAATTGCCGACTAGTCCACATAGAAACAAATGCAAACAATGTTCTCATTTTTCACTTGTAACTAAAGATATGGAATACCATATCTTTAGATACAAGTGAAATAACCAAATGCGAATAAATGTAATTAATAAATTACATTTATTCGCAATTGGTTATATTCGCAAATCGGCGGATCATCATTTCGCCTGAATACAGTTGTGAAGAAAACGAATATCTTGCATCAAAAATGTATTTATTAATATTTTAAAAATAATTGTTAATATTTTTAAAATATCATTGTTTTACTCGTTTATTCGTTAAGATCACATGCATTTACAAAATTAATATACATTAAATTAATGTACATTCAGCTTTTACTATAATGCGATACTGCCTTTTCGTCCCTAAATTTACTCATGCTCTAAGGTCATCACTCATCTCAGTTTTGGAAAAATTAATTCCTTTAGTCAAAATTGTAAAAAACATACAGAATATATTAACGCAAATTTTAAATGTGGACTTGTACGACCGAGCTTGGCTTCAAGCTTCTCTGCCTGTTCGTTTAGGCGGGCTCGGCGTTCGCAAAATTTCAGATGTCAGTTTACCGGCGTTCCTGGTCTCGGTTCATAGCACGGAAGAATTAACCAGGTACATTCTAGCATCCACACTGCTTAGTTCCGAAGTGTTATATAAGACCGACACCGTGAACGCCTGGAAAATGGCTTGTCCAAATACTGATTTGCCTACCAACCCATTTTCCCAAAGGCAGTGCGATGGGCCGCTATGCAACACGGTAAGAGAAAATCTTTTTACTACATCTGTAAGTGTTGCAGAGCGCACACGATTGCTGGCTGTGGGAGAATGGGAATCTAGTTTATGGCTTCAGGCACTTTCATCGTCCAACACAGGTACAATGTTGGACGATACAACATTCCGCCTCGCCACCTGTCTTCGTTTAGGTGCCCCTTGTGTTTCTCCGCATCGCTGTCATTGCGGAGAAGTTCGACAGCCTCGGATACCACGGGCTGTTCTGCAGCAGAAGCGGTGGTCGTATTTCACGACACGCTCATCTAAATGACATTATCCGTCGTGCTTTTATCACCGCCGGCATACCAGCAGTATTAGAACCCATAGGCTTGGTACGTGACGATGGAAAGAGACCCGATGGTATGTCATTGTTACCTTGGAAAATGGGTAGACCATTGGTGTGGGACGCCACGTGCGTCGACACCCTTGTGCCATCACATCTTCCGAGCACGGTGAGCAGTGCCAGTGCTGTTGCTGTAGCGGCGGAAAACCTCAAACGGTGCAAATACAGTAATTTAATAGGTAATTACGTTTTCGAGCCGTTTGGGATACAGACGCTAGGTTCATGGGGTCCGGGCGCTCGTGCGCTTTTTAGAGATATGTCTAAGCGGCTAATCGACGCTTCGCGTGACCAGAACTGGCTGGCAGGCTGGACTTTATTGGCTCTCAGAATCAGCATTGCCATTCAGCGTGGCAATGCTGCCAGTCTTCTGGGCACATTCCCGGTCGACAGCGATGCTGAGGAATTTTACGACGCTGCCTAAACCAGCCATTCCTTTTTATTAAATTTTACAGACCCATATTTTGTTACTCTTCATTTAGTTCTATTTATAAGTGGTTAGTTTTGTTAATATTAGTTAAGTTGTAAATTATGATTGTTGCTTTGTTTATGTAAATAATTAAGAAGAAATACATACATACATACATAGATTCACGCCTGTTTCCCAGAGGGGTAGGCAGAGACTACGGATTTCCATTTGCTACGATCCTGACACACTTCTCTGGCTTCATTCACTTTCAGAAGAAGAAGAAATAAAAATTTAATAACCTGAGATATTCGATTTTGAACGCAATACTTACATCATAGTTAGTATAATCTATATTAGGTAACCATAACTGGATAACTCAATATATGCGATTATATGTATTTCAATTTATGTTGGAATTCCTATAATACTAACTGGTATGCTGATGCATGCGGATTTGAAATCGCCACATAAAATGTATATTACAAAAACAATAAATCTAGGAGATAATTATGGCTTTGTTTTACACATAAATCTCAAACATTTATTATTAATGAATGCATAGCACAGCCTCTATATTATTATAGAGGCTGTGCTGTGAATAAATTTATTTTTTATTTAAATGTAATATGGTTCACAATCTTTATTATTACCAAAGTGCTAGTATTATAGCAAATACAATTATAATCACAAGTAATGCGTTTCATCCTTGGCATATTGTTATAACGTAACATAATATCTAAAACAATATTAACATAATATAATTTACTGAAACAGAAATCTAAAAATTGTACAATTTGAGATATCTTACTTCGTATTTCTGTATAGTAGATGTCGTGTTATTTTGCGAAATATGATAGCAATCATGCAAGTCTAATCTATGTTCTATAAGATTGTTTAAACGATATATAAATAGTGTTACGTGCTGGGTTCGACAGAGAATGTAAGCAATATTATCGACTAAAACAGGTTTCATTCAAACACACAATTAAATTTAAAACACAACAAACACTATACCACACTTTTCCACTGTAACTGCTTCAAACTCTGTAGTATTTTCGCTTCCGTTCGCTTCGATGAACACTTGACCGCTTAAGATTGTAAACTGACTCGGCGAGCGCTGGGCTTGCTTTTTATACGCGGTTAAGGGTTTTCTAGAGTTTTCTAGTAACGCCATACCCGGTATATAAACAGTACGAATATTCGAGAATGTGCCAGTGTCCTCTCTACGCTTCGCGTATCGACGACTACGTAGTTCCGCAAGATGTCAATAGATGGCGGTGTAATAAATTATTAGACGAAACTGCCCAGTCTTCTCCACAATGCCGAGAGATGGCACTGGGCGTAATAATATATTTGCCATAAATATAGCAAAGACAATCTGGATTATGCAAACAACATCTTCTCGACGAAGTCATATCAAAATTATCTTTAATGTTGTCCAGCCTTTCTAAATATTTTTTAAAACAATCTTCTTGTCAGATTTGGAAATAGCTGAATGTGAATATGTGTATACCTATGTGTGTCTTATAAAAATAATCCTCTCATTTCTTTTTTTGTTACAATACGGACAACCCTAATACGTCGGCGCAGCGGTGTGTACGATATTTGAAGGTAAGTACAAGTATCACGCTACTGTTTGAAACATAATATGTACCTCATTCAGTGTAGTTTAAGATAATTACCTAATATCTACGAAATCATGGCTAGTTTTTAAGTTATATCGAACATGTTTAAAATTGTCACGGCTATGGTATGAAAAATGTCGCCATGGACTGTTAGAGTACACGATCGTGATATAACTAAACAGTTTATTCTTGGTTGCCAGATTTTCACCGTAATAAAATATATATTTTTTTATAAATAACAAGTTAAGTCTAGTAAGGAAACAATACCTAAAAGTTTAAAAGTATTTCTGTTTTTTCTTCCCGTGAAAGTGTAAAATTAAATCTAAATATTTTAATTAGAAGTAAACAGTAACTAGTAAAAGTGTTTGACAATAGTAGTTTAAAGTTTCAAAATTATGTAATAATAGTGTTTTATAAAAAATAATAAACGCAATAAAATCCGTGTAAAGATTTTTAATGTCAATGTATAACATTCGCATAAACATAAGACAATATTAAACATTTCTTATGTTTAAACACTTCAGTTGTATGATGTTTCGGTCGCGTTTCTTTTGATATTATCACAATAATTGTAATTGCATGTGATCTTAACGAATAAACGAGTAAAACAATGATATTTTAAAAATATTAACAATTATTTTTAAAATATTAATAAATACATTTTTGATGCAAGATATTCGTTTTCTTCACAACTGTATTCAGGCGAAATGATGATCCGCCGATTTGCGAATATAACCAATTGCGAATAAATGTAATTTATTAATTACATTTATTCGCATTTGGTTATTTCACTTGTATCTAAAGATATGGTATTCCATATCTTTAGTTACAAGTGAAAAATGAGAACATTGTTTGCATTTGTTTCTATGTGGACTAGTCGGCAATTTGATTCAGAAGATGGCAACATGAGGTAATGAAACCATAGAGTATACTGTATAGTCTATATTTATAGTGTCCATAGTCTATACACTCTATACTGGTCTATACTCCTAGTCTATGCCAGTCTATAAAATATACTCTGTGTCTGTGGTCTTCTGTACTCCAAAGCTATTACCACATTACTCAATTCAATTCAATAGAAGTTGCAACGTGTGTACTGCATAATATATTAAAATAATGCTGTGAAATACAATTACAGCTTGCAATACATAGGTACATAACCAGTTTTTTCATATATTCTCGAATACCAAAATCTTTAGTTTAGTTAAATGCTAACGAGAACTGAGAGTAATCATTACATTAACGCGTCCAAGCTCAAAATAAAATGAGTACTATCTTTACTGTTAATCACAAATACAATAATTATACCATAATAACCAAAGTGAAACGCAGTTAAGTAGTGTGTGATGTGGCAACAGTAACAGATTATACGACGAGACGCTTATTGGCCGTTTTCAGATTCCATCGTACATTATCATTCAAGTATTGTGTTGGGGCCATGGAATCCGAGTGTTGGCTAAGTGTTAGTAATCTCTTGGTCAACACTCAGATCCGGGGCTCAGAGGCAACAGGTTAATGTCTTGGCCAATGCTCTCTCAGTTCTCAGGGCTTCGACAGAATACTTGTTTAATTGTTGTAGGTATCAGGCTAATTGATAAGTTAAAACAGTGGCAATGAGTTTACTTTCATAGGTTCTACACCCTTGCATTACTGAACCTAAAAACTGGTAGATGTAAATTTACAGTTAATGTAAATTTTCAGACAAAAGGTTTTCAATTATGTCTGGCATTCCAATAATTGACAGGTTAATCAAGTAAGTTTGATGTTTATATGTCATCTTTATGACCATGAATAAACATATTTTGATTCTGATGTAAGAATAAGACAGATAATACTGTCTTATCATAATATAAATTGTATGGATGTTCATTGGTGAGAATCAATAGTCTGACATGTGTTCTGAGGAATGGTCAAAAGTGAAGATTGAACTATATTAAAAGTATGCAGCATTTATTCTATTCAAATGCTAACATAAGTTATTCTAGTATGCTGTGATATGGTTGCTTTGGTAGTTGTACCTACTTAACTATGTGCTAAACCATTAAATTGTTATCCTAATATACATTCCTGTGGATTCCATATGGGCAGATTAATGCATAAAATCAATAAAATCTTTAAACAAATAATTACCATTTGAGATAACCATAGACAATTTAATAGCCATTGAAAAGGAGTATAGTAATCATTGTTATCTGTTTTAGATTTATGTAGTCAGTAATATTTGGGGTAATCAGTAATATACATACCTACATATCGACGGTCTAGTGCAAATATCTTCTAACTAACAAAAACCAAATTTTAAAGGAGGCTAAAAATATGTTTCATTTTTTAAATATTAAATATATTAATAAATATTAACTATTGTAATTATATGAATATTTTAATGAAGTTAATCACATTGGCCTATTTAACAGCCGAGGTTCGGTCTTTAGGTCAAGTCGTCTGTGTATTTTAGTATATCCTCACTCAATATTGTACTAAACTGGCGATGATTTAATTTGTTGGTAAGGTTGCTTGCGAATATAACAAAGCAATTAAAAACAGCTGCATTATACATATAAGTGATGAAAGAGCTTTTTGTACCATATCTTATTTTCTTGTCTTTAGAGCGGTTGGCAGGCAAGGTACTGGTCCTTATCCACTCCTCCCATAGACTTATTATAATCAAGGACAATACTGTGTTTAAAAGACACTATTATACTTTTCTTGAGAACTGATCTATAGGAGATGGTAAGTTGAAATCATAGAAACGAAGTTAATGTCACACCACAACATTACCGCCAGATCGGAACAATAAGTAACTACTACTTCACCTTGACACATGGTAGTCTTTGTCAAAGTCTTGATTAACTCTGGAACGAATCTTAAAGTTCAGAAAACGTCTGTCTGTCCGACACGTTTAAAGCATCTCGCTGAAAGTGGGCTATTGTAAAAATTGTCCATAATTAAAGTATGTCCCGGTGAAGTAGTGGCTCCATAAGATCATATAGTTACAATCTTGGCGGTAGCGTTGTTGGGGCGAACTTCGCTATCGTCAATTCTAAGTTGGTTGTCAGGTCGGTCGTCAGGATTTTGTCTGTCATCACAGTCTTGTCTGATGTCAAGGCGTTCTCTACTGTTTACTGTGTTTTGTTGGTCATTATGACTGTCTGACTCCACTCCCAGTAAATGGTTTAGACCGTCAGTACTCTGTTGTCCATTGTTAGATCTGTTCGGTCCCTCTTTCTCAATATATACCGCAAACTTCCAGAGGAAGCCACTAGACGAGTCACATAGTTCGTATGTTTTAACCCCTACTTGTGCAGCTTTAGTGTTAATTTTTTGGGCAAATCTAAGACACCCGTGCCATTTTAATAAGGATTCATCAATGGCTATCTCTTGGCCCGGATAATATAAACTGCTAAACTTGTCGTTTAAGTAATCGATCACCCGTTTTATCTTGTTAAGTTTTGTCGTATCCCTAGTTGTCTCATTTTCAATTAAATGCTGGAACGTCTTTAGCAGATGGCATCTGTTATAGGACATTGTAGGACAGTGTGATAAAAGTTTTATTTTTAATAAAATTTGCTTAGGAATGACATCAATCACACTGGTATGTTATAGGCACTATTGATATTATTACCATCTATAAATAATAATATCTTTTGAGATCATAATTTTTAGGCAAAATATATGTTATGAAAGTATCCTATTAATTATGACTACAATCTGAGATCATAAACTATATTTTAGGAACAATTGATCTTATGACAAGTACTTATATTACTTAGGTAGTAATTCAGGAGTCTACAGTCTCAATGTAATTGAACTTTGGAATGTTGTTATAGTCTGGAGAGTGAATAATATAATTATATAAAAATAAAAGAGAAACTATAAATTACAAACATGAAGGGTATGAAAGCAAAAACGCCTCTGTCCACGTTATTTGGTATGGAGAAAAACGCACTTTAACATCTAGGTATTATAGACGCCTTATTTTTTCTAAAACTTAGTTTGAAAACGTTCATTGATTCTTTGCAGTGAAAAAGAAAGAAAGAATTGGTAAATAAATGCTGAAATCACCTTTATATTCATCAAAGTTTGACGGACAATGACGCATTTGCTTCTCAACGATGGATTGTGTCGTAATTGCAACTCAACGGCAAGGACTATGTCAAGATTGCACCTCACAAGTCAGCCATTTTGTTGGATTGACAGTAGGGTATATGTACCTATTATGGGCGATCAAAGTAAATAGTTTTTCATGACATTTATTAAAAAAATATAATGAACAACGTTATCTATAGATACACTTATTGATATCGACGGGATGGTAAAAAAAGTAAGAAAATCATTTTTGGCCCTAAAAATCATAACATTAGTATAATTTTATACACATAATCCTACTTCGGGTGGATTTGGCTCACAAATTTCTTCATTATCTTCTGCACAACCTTCTTGAGACCCTGAGCCAGCTAGTACTTCTTTAAAATATTGCAGTTCATTTCTTGTTTGCCATTCTGAGCCGAAATGTTTTTTTAACAACGTTTCAACGTCAGCAAGCTTAGCACTCTGTATTTTTATTTTGTTTTTCGTGATAGGATCAGGCACGACATTTTTGAATGATTGTCCCCTTTTCAAAACTGATTTGTAGATTTGTGATTCAGAACGATAGTGTAATTCACCTTTAATCGTTATTTTGTTATTGTAACTCCTTTCTATAAAGAATCGCTTGCTTGCCGCGAATGGAAAGTGCCAGCTTCCGGGGGGCTTTATGACAGAATTTAATGCAGACTTCCAATCCAGGTTCATGTCAAAATTTATCGCCCTGCCGTAACGGTCAAATATCTCCACATACTCAGAGGGGCTTATAATGAACTCTCTTTTTTTCAGCTCTCGCTCAATATGCCCAAAAACCCTATCAGCGGGAAGAAATGAATGTCCTGGCACTGGGAAAACTAATTCGATAAAATTAACATGTGCTGGAGCATTGGAAAGCCATGTTGAACACATCCCCATCATTATAGAGTTTTTATTTTGTGCACCACACCCATCCGCTACAAGACGTATTGTATCTATTTCAGTTAAATCCAAACTATTAAGTCTATTGTAGACAGCAGAACATATTTCGTTGGCTCCTTTTTTGAATTGATTTTCTGTCCAATAATACAATGAAACTGTTTCTCTGTTTAGTTTTTTGTCTGGTGCAGATTTGACAACAGCAAAATTGTAAATATAGAGTTGTCTACTGTAGTAGGCTATTTGATCAGGTAATTTAGGCAGAACCTGATTTTTTTGGCAGTCAAACGATAATGTTATCATGCCTTGTCTTTCTTCTCGTAGTAATTGATAAAATGCTTTCGCTTTGAGCATGTGCACTCGTTTCTCTATTATTAATGTATTCTTCAAATTAGCATCTTTTTCGCATTTAATTTTTTCGAGTAACTCTGTACACCTTGAACATACGTCTGTACGTGGACTGCCAAATCCAATATTATAGTGTCTATTGAAAACGTCACGAAAATAGCTTTCTTTTACGTGCAAATCATCAGCTGGTCCATATTTGTCACAGTACATTTTCCAAATTTTTCTTATGTTTAAGTTAGAGTCTAAATATTTTCGTTGCACTGATGACCTGCAATAATGAGATTCCAGACATTTGAAAGATTCTATAAAAAAAATTACCGCCGACCTCTTTACTGAATATTTGTGTGAAGTGTGGTCACCTCCTCTCATATCTTTTACCAAACTTCCTGTTGTTTTAAAAACCTTTGCGACACGGCGTACACGATGCACGGAGATTTGTAAAATTTTTAAAAAACTTTTCTGACATACTGGTATAAGTTTTAATGTATGATTCTGTTTTACGTATAGCTTCGTATTGTATTTATTTGGGGTTCGAAGACCAACCCGTGCTCGTCGGCGTACTGTATCAGTAACCTTACAACCTTACAGTATTTTAAGAGGAAGGCATCCTGGTGTTGTTTACATTTAATTGCATAAAATGATTGAAAAAAAAAAATCGAATGTCTGTCATCGTTAGTTTACGACATTGGTATGCTCCTTTCTCATGGTTACATGTTGGATATTGAGGTAGTCTTTTAGCTGAGTACCTAAAAATAAAAGATAAATATGTTAGTAAATAAAATTGTCGTCTCGAACTCCAAAATCGTAATCAGTTGATCAGTTTAGGCACAACAAGTCAATTTACCAGTGGTGTCATTTCCATTATGGGTTCTTAACTGGTGTGGTTACCCTAAAACGACGTGTAGGTAGTAGTATTGAATGACTTACCGCTTTGCCTTTTCTTTTGCTCGCTTCCACTTTTCTGGATTACGACTACGTTTCCTAGTGATCCCGGAAGTCACTGGTTGAACATTCTCTTCCATTATATCACTAAAACTAGCTACAAACACTTAAAATGTTGAACTAATTGGGGAACACTGTTACTTTACAAACACAGAAAACGCCATCTTGAAATACCAGAAATGCTGTGCTGTGATTGGTCTAAATGGACAATGTCATGTTTGCTTCTGAATGTATATGGAGAATGGCGTGTTTGCATCGCAACATGTTTTTTTGATGCGATTTACTAGGCAATGGTACGCTTTTGCACCTAAATTAAGATAGGGGTGTCTAACTTTTAACGTCAGGCAAAATATGACATCCATAGATTAAAAAAACCGAAATTATGACGGAGGCGTTTTTGCTTCTATACCCCTCACATATTTTCAGTCTAAGTATGTCCTTGCAAACTATTTGAACAGTCTAAACTAATTTGTACTACTAAAATCAGTCTCAATGTAAATGAATATTACAGTGATACCAAAATAAAAAGAATTGCTAAGAGAAAGATTTTTTTGTTTTCATTGTTGGTGAAACTTATAAAAACATGGAGTAACACATAATGTTACTAAGCATTTCGAGCACCTGAAACGGGACCTTTTGTTTCTTGTGCTTGTGCTGCATACACGGCATCTCCTGAATGATGGTATGTATGGATGTATGTATCTCAATTACAATTTACTCACTTCATTAATAGTAATAGATCCTTTACATTTGAGCTTTTGTTTTAGAGTACAATTCCATATTGAAGATTTGTTAGCATAAACTTTCTGTTTCACATATTGATATCCTCTAAATATTAATATTTTACCACGTTTGCGATGTATAAATTTTATTTCCGCACTCATTATGCAGATACAATCTAAATAATATATTGCACTCCACTATCAGTTGCAGTAACCATGATAGATGACATCCCATTTTATCGTAATTGATTTTATTATAAAGTTTTATGACGTAAAAGTGGCAAATGAGATTTATATAAATAGGTCTAATAAGCGGGTATCTATAGTGGTTGATTCTGTTGGAATATAATTCAGTCTCCGTGTTTATTATAACCGATTATAACAAACATGAACTTACTAATAAAATGAAAGCAAAAAAAAATGTTTCATTTTTAAAATAAATCGATTAATAGATGTAATCACTAGTGTAGTGGGTGGAGGGGTAATTGTGAATTACCCGTCCACCTACCAGTGGGTGAGTCCAGTGGGTGGACGGGTCATCACCCCTTATGTGGGGGGCCAGTCAGTGCAGACCGGCGACACTTCGACCCAGTGGGATCTTTTGTGTCGACACTCTCCCAATAACGACTGCCATATATGTTCATGGCAGCCGGGACCGACGGCTTAACGTGCTCTCCGAGGCACGGAGCAGGCAATAATTGTCAATCAATACGCACATAATTAACCCTCCGTATACCAGGTGACTAAACCTAACATGCCGTACTAGGTGGGGTTTGACGTACCACCAATAATAAAATGAAATAAAATCGCGAAATGAATATTTTATAATAGTTATTCATAGAAATTGGATGTAATAACTAAAAATGAATGGGTTTAAGTGAGAAACATGATTATTTATACATTTTAATAAACTTTTATTGAAAAAATACAAAAACCTAAATTTTCCTTTCACTTACAAACTAATAAGTCTTTTCTTAAGTACTAAATTTAAATGGCACATGTTACAATCACAGTCTTCTCAATTTATAAAATTATACTATATTTTAAAAAAACTTATTAATAAACAATATCAAAAACATAAAAAATTAGTTGAGATCAGCATTGTCAAAATCACCGCAATCTTGACAATAAAAATTTGCATGTTCCAGGCATATCGACGTGTTACATTTTTTACAGATATACCTTGTTTTTCTATCTTTTTTTCTAGGGCACATTGAACATCTCTGCATTTCATTAGGTCGTTTTGCCGCTGGTTCCTGTAGATTTTCAAGGGGTTTTTGAAAATATTTTTCAATCCTAAGGCGCAGTTCTCTAGGAAGCCTCTGATTACGTCTTCTTGTGTCCAGGTGGTGTTTTACTAAAGATAAACCTAGTTCCCGAATGAACTTTCCTCTCAAATTGGTCTTGTTTTTTTCGATGCCATTGTTGAACATGTGTATAATCATACTATTTATTCCAGCATGATTGAGTAAAGCGAAAAATATTGTAAGAGGCCATCGCTTTGAATTACGCGACACATCATAAGTTCTTGATAATTTGTCAACAACGTCAACGCCACTTTTAGTTTGATTATAAAATGTAATGTTTTTGTTCACTTCCGGTTTCAAGATCAATTTCTTTATCGTGATGCAATGATGACATCATGTACACCATTTTGCGTGGCTTAGGCACGTAGGATAAAATGGTGACATCTTTTTGGAACCCAAATATTGTAGTGTTCACTTCTCGTTTTTTTTTTTAAAATGGGTGGAATACAGGTTTTATTAGCGCGTAAAGTTCCCACTACAGTAAGTTTATGGTTTTTCAGTAAATTATTAGTGCTTTCATAACTTGTGAAAAAATTGTCCATCGTAATATTTCTGGAAGTTTGCGAAACACATTGTACCAGTCGCTCTACGACATCATAAGGTTTGTTACTAATAGCGTAAGGGCTATTTTCGGGTTGTTTGCCGCAATATATTTCCATATTTAGGGTGTAATAGGTCTTATTGTCGACCAGAGCATAAATTTTTATACCATACTTCGCTGGTTTAGAAGGTATATACTGACGAAAGCCACACCGTCCTCTGAAGGCAACCAGTTCTTCATCTAATGTAACGTTTTCATACGGAATGTAAGCATCTTGACAATTTTTTACAAATTTTTCAAATATAACTCTGATTGGAGCTAACCGATCTGTCTTTATTCTATCAGTTCGTGTTGCAGCGCTATCAAACCGTAAATTATTCAGTAAGAAAGTAAATCTATTTCTACTCATGGTATCCCGAAATATATCTATTCCAGTACCATCCGTGGCCCACAAGTCGATAGTGTTTTGACGACCAGAACGCGCTAAACCAGATAAAAAAAGCAACCCAAACAATGCCTTCACTTCTTCCTGCGTTGTAATAGTTTTTTGGGGATCATTATTTGCCAGATAACAAATTTTCTCATTGGTGCTACTCACGATTTCATTAATCATATCATCAGGAAAAAATAAAGAAAAAGACTCGAGAGGTGACTTTTTATGCCTGGCAATAGTTTTCACTCCGGGTAGATGAGTAATAATATTTTCAGCTCTGGTGCGAGTCGCAGTCCTGAGTGGGATTTTATGCCATTTAGTAATGTTATCTTTACCTGTATAGCAATTTCCTTCCGCAGTTTGTTGCAGCTCGGAGAGAGGTATGTCGTCGCTGTCTGAATCCGAAGACATATCAGCATCAACTACACTATTTGTATCGCTTTGATTGCTTACATGGTCAGAATCATTATCAGACGGTACTTCTATATTCATCAACTCTGTATCAAAATCATCATGCTCATCAAATAGTGCATGTAATATGTCAGATTCCGTTAACTGAGACATGTTTTTTAACACCTGCAAATAATATTTTTACGTTAATATATAAATAAACATTAAAATAAATAAAAAAGCAAAATAGTCAAACATACCTTTTAAACAACGCGCCGTACGAGGTGGGGTATGTGTTACCCAAGCGCACTTTACGCACGTGTCACGCGTTCTGTGGCCGGCGCCGGACTAAATGAATTGCGTAGATCGGAGCGGCAACGTCGCATTTGCAGCTACTGAGAAAACGAACCAGCGCACCTTTACCATTCAAGAATTATTAAGAATTTACAACCGTTGGGGTATGTTATACCCCACCTTGTACACGGAAGGTTAATGATGAATGATGGTAACTCTTCAGGCCAGTGTACTCCCGAGTTGAGCATAACGAATTTCTCGAGGTACACCGCTTTTCTTGGAAAGATCATCATCAGGTACAGATACAGTGGACAGAGAACGTTTCCAGCTAAGATCTGTAGTTCTCTTTCGAGATGTGTATCCATCAATAAGGCCGTAAGCTAATCTTTCACGAAATTTCATTTGGCTGATTTTTTTACTTTTATGAATGGCTTTATAAAGTATAAACGCATTTATTGCAGCAGATTCCACTAGAAAGTAAAACAAACGCATCCACCATTTATTTGAACGGCGTCCCAATTTATAATGAGATGGAAACTGATCAAACTGGTCTACACCGCCCATTCTCTTGGTGTATTGTGCAATGGCAAGTGGGCATTTTATAAGAGCCTTATTCCCATCTTTTTGTGTTCGTTTGACATCTACTATCACTTGTGGGTCAAAACCTGTGGTGAGAACACTTACAGGCTTCGTATCTTGCCATTGCACATTGACAAAAGTCCTTTGGGAAAGGTCTACGTCTAGCAGTGAACATTTTGTGGCCGAAACGACGATGAATTATAATTTATCATCATTACAGCTGTAAAACGTCCACTGCTGCATGGCCTCCACCAATGCTTTCCACACATTACGTGGTCTCATTGGAGGGTTTTGCCGTATTCACCACGCTTCGAAGGATTGGCAATCGCAGTAGTGGAAGTCTGTAATACGAGACGCTGGTGCTCATCAAATGTTTTATATTTCCTTCCCCCTACTTAAGGATAGTTTGATTGTCATCTTTCAGTTGACTGCACTGTTTCACCATTAGTCTCTCATTTTTATTCTTTTTGAATTGAAATCCATTTTTGAGCAATAAATGTCTCAAAGTTTCATGACAACCGGTAAATCCTATTGATTATCTTAAATCTACAAGCAGACTTCGTAATGTTGGAACTTGCTTTTTGACACAGTAAAATTCATTGACTTTATTCCGTATTACTGATAAATCTAAATCATCTAGGTTGACTACAGTTGGCTGTCGTGGACGTTTTTCCCCCGGTGTGTTCCACTCACCAGTTTTAACACTTACATCTGAAAGTTCTATTTTTCAATTTAGTATGAAACACAGAAACACAAATTAATTTATTATTTAACTCATGTTGCAAATACAGGTTCAATAAAAAAATTATAGGTACCAACCTGTTAGAGAAGAGATTTTTGTCAAGTAGTCTGTTTCAGATTTAATTTTCTTTTCATCTTCTATGGCTATGAATTGCATAATTAAAACATAATTTTTTTTTTTATTCGTTTATTTCTATAAAAAATATAAAATGTGGTACATTTTTAACAAACTCGCCAAACTGTAAACACAGTTTGTTGGCGAAATTGAACTTTTTGTTACTTCAACATCTAAGGTGGCTGAAAAAATAAACATACACTATTAAAAATATCGAAAGAGTACAGTATGTAACAGTTTCAGTTACAACTGGGAACAATGTCAAAGTGATTATCACCATCAATTATGAGACCCAGTAAGATGACTCTACAACAATCATGAGATTTCGAATTCAGATGTCGTACACATGAGTCTTCAACTTCAACTTACTTGGTCACAAAAACAGCAAAATTAAAAATATAATTTAACTTAAAGTATCAAACAGTTGCAGCCAACCTACCTGATGTAGAAACGATTTCATCCAAAATTCGTCGTTTTTCGTTTATTACGTCGTCAGATTCACTCTTTACATAATTATATTTATTAATCATTGTAAATAGCATGCTTCTGACACTACTTTTAATAGGTTTCGACATTATAACTCAAAATATTTATTGAAATACACACAAAATACGCGGTTAAAGCAAAAGTTTTAACAGATCGTTTGACAGATAATAGTGTTGCCATATGAAGAAAACAGTGAAATTGTTATGGACACGACTCGCTTGACAGATTCTATAAATAGGGTTATAATATTACATTTAGAAACAAATAGGGGTTACCTAGTACCCTATTACATTTATTCTTAACGTTTAATCAGTCACAATCTAATTTAATTATAATGAAAAATCACTTAAAATAGAAATAGTTAATGCTGCTGAAGCTGTAAAGAAAAATGAGAGAGGTTGAGATCGACAACAAGCAAGCATCAGAATCAGTTTTCAAGCCTGTCACAGAACCTAGTTAAGTTGTCGTGGTCTTGCGGCGACGAGGATCGGGTCGAGGAATGACTTACTTAGAGTCACAAGTTAGTAATATATTTAATTTCTTCTAGATTACACAATTACTGTTACAGATTATAGCGTATACATATAATTAACTCAGGTACCACAGTTACCTGAAGACGACGAACTAGGAAACAATCGTTTGCTACTGTTCAGGGTTTATATATGGTTGCATTTCTATAAACGCCTTATGTCAAGGCTAGTTGTAAAAATATAGTAATAAAATAAAGTCGTAAAAATTAGTCAAGTGAGACTAATTTGACATTAATTAGCTATGAGGAAAGATGATTTACGGCTTTCTGATAACGCAACTTGTTTACCATGTGAGATAAGTAGATTTGAAATATACTGAAGGAATATTTTAAATAAATCATTCATTCCTAATAAGTCTTATACTTATACTTACATTATAAGGGTCCTTTCACACAGACCGGCTCGGAGAGCATCGGCGAGCATTTTTCTTTTCACACTGACCGGATCGTACAGGCTTGGAGTAGTCGGAGCGGAGCTGCCAACTATTTCACATAGACCGGCTGGAAGCTATCTGAAAGCGGATGCGCTCGGAGCCGGTCAAATGCGCTCGCAGCCGATCGGATGCCCTCGTAGCCGATCGGTTGCTCTCGGAGCCGGGTGGATACACTACGAAGGCAATACCAGTATTCCACGCAGTTCAAGTTTTGTTTTCGGTGTTAACGTGTGCTTTTCAGAACATGGATTTAGATAGCTCCGATGAAGAAATATTTTTGTTAGCAAGATTGTTTGAAGCAGAACAAAACAAACGAAAGCGCAAGCGGAGACAAATATGGGCAAAAAATATTTGGAGAAATCGATTAATCCATGGAGAGTTTCACACCATTTTCGAGGAATTAAAGAATGATAACCTCAAATTTGATGAGTATTATCGTATGGAATACAGGCAATTTTTAAAATTGACAAATTTGTTAAGAGTACATATAACAAAAAAGACTGCCAATTATCGTTGTGCGATTACAGCCGAAGAAAGATTAACGGTAACTTTAAGGTAAATAAAATACAATTATTTTATAATAATCATCTTATTTAGATCACAAAATCACAGCCGTCTAATTATTAAGCATTGTTAATGTATTAATTATTTTGTATTTTGTGTGCTGGTATTGCACCCATAAGTAGTCTGATCTGGATATTTTTGAGAAATATAGGTTTCGTTTGACAACTGTTGGTAAGTAGATTGATTAGGGGATGGCAACTGTTGATAACTAGATTGATTCGGGGATGGCAACTGTTGATAAGTAGATTGGTTAGAGGATGGCAACTGTTGATAACTAGATTGGTTAGACGATGGCGATGAATTTATTGGCAAAGAATAATTCAAATCTGTACTATTTTCATACAGACTTAATTCAGCTTCATTAACAATGTTAAACACGCGCCTTTTAATTTGTGCTTGGACTTCTTTTGGAAATGTTTCCACTGTATCTGACATAGATAAAAAAAAATTGCGTAATGCCTTGTCATAGGGTGTAGTATTTCTTTTTTCTTCAAGATATTCCTCGAAAACCGTAGCAACATCTTTGTTTAAGCGTGGTCTCTTTTTCGAGCCGGAAGTACTTGCAAGCGATTCAACTTCGGAATATTCAGAACGTTTAGATGATCTCGATGGTGGTAGTGGTGTGCCAGGCTCCGAATCATCCGATGATAACGTAACATTAGATATTTGGTTCCGATTGCGAAAAAACGGTATTATAAAAGAAAGTTCTTTTTCAAATTTTATTAATTTTGACGTAGTCGCACCATCGCCACTCTTGCCTTTTCGGTTATAATAGGCTTTTCTGAAGTTATCTCGCAGTTTCTTCCAACGATCCATGCACTGTTTAACTGGAAAGAATAAAAATATAAAAATATAATACTGCCTTAATATTTAGTATTTTTGTGTTTGTTTTGTTTTTACAGATTCCTCATTACTGGTTGCAGTTTCAAAAACTTGTCATTTAATTTCCGAATGGGAATTTCTACAGTTCATTCAATAATTCATGAGACAATCCGAGCAATTTGTGATGTTTTGATGCCCTTAGTTATGCAGATACCAAATGAAGAAATGTGGGAAAAGGTCTCTCGTGATTTCTTTAATATTTGGAATTTTCCTAACTGTTTGGGCGCTATAGACGGAAAGCATGTCAGCATACAGGCACCACATAATAGTGGAAGCTTATACTATAACTATAAGAACTTTTTCAGTACAGTGTTACTAGCTGTAGTCGACGCGAGATACAGTTTTTTAATTGTTGATATCGGATCATATGGTAAAAATAGTGATGGTGGAATTTTACAGAATTCAAAATTTGGAAAAAAACTGAACACTAATAAATTAAAGCTACCCCCAAATAAACCTCTACCTAATACCACTGAAAGCTTACCACATGTTTTCATAGGAGATGAAGCATTTCCATTGACCAATAATATATTGCGGCCGTATCCGAGAGATCAAATAAGAACAGAATTATCAAAAAAAGTATTTAATCTGCGTTTAAGCAGGGCAAGAAAATTCGTGGAATGTGCATTTGGAATGCTAACACAAAGATTTGAGATTTATCAAAAACGAATGAAAATTCAACCCAAGTACTGTGACTTAATTATATTATCAACTACATGTTTACATAATTTTTTAATAGACAATCGGACGCCAGGACAAAATAACTTTCTTCACAGCAATATGAATTTATTAACAGCGATAACAGACAATAATGATGAAATTAGTTCTAATATCGACGCAGGTATAACCATAAGGAATAAATTTAAGGATTATTTTTTAGCAAGTGGTGCTTTAGATTGGCAAGATCAAGTGGCCACTCGAGTTTCTTAAGTTATATTTAATAAAAATTGTCCGCTACTTCTTGAGTAGGTATAAATAAAGTAGGAATATTGTAACGTACAGATACTCAAACGATTTTTAAACTGGGCGTATTTAAATTCATGTTATTCCTGTTTACACCTTGAATTTACAAGTTGCAGCAGGTTAAGATGCCCTTACTTTAAAATTCGTTTGAGTATCTGGGGGTACGTGTAAAACAATAAAATCTTAGTACTTACCACTTATTCCGAGACATTTACTAATTTCCTCCCAAGCATTGTCTTTCATAACCCGATCGCTATATGATGGCTTGGTTATGTCAAATAAACACTCATATTTTGACACGAGTATTATTAATTTTTCATCCGTCATGTTTTCGTACTAGTGCACATAACTGTTTTGTATAATTCCTCCCAAGCATTGTCTTTCATAACCCGATCGCTATATGATGGCTTGGTTATATCAAATAAACACTCAATTTTGACACGAGTATTATTAATTTTTCATCCGTCATGTTTTCGTACAAGTGCACACAACTGTTTTGTATAAATTGTGCTATCAAAATGGCGGTTGGTGTGGGGCAGCGCGCACGCAATCGCAGCCGATCGGCTGCACGAGCGAGAAAGAGCATGCAATCGGAGCCGATAGGCTGCGCGAGCGAGAAAGAGCATGCGATTGGAGCCGATCGGCTGCGTGAGCAAGAAAGAGCATCCAATCGGAGCCGAACAGCTGCGCGAACGAGAAAAGTACGCGATCGGAACCGGTCAGCTCCTCTTATTATTTCACACCAAGCGCGTTCAAGCATTCTTAATGACATAAACAGTGCAGATGCAAAAATAAACCTTACTACAAATACTAAAATCTCTGTTTTCAACGAAATAAGAATCTGCTCTCCTCTCCGAGCCGGTCTGTGTGAAAGGACCCTAATGGTTTACAAAATGTTACATATTTTATATAACTTAATTAAGAATGACATGATTGATTATTACAAAATCTAATGAATTAACTTACTGTGTAAACTATTGCTTACAACAAGGTAAATATCCTTCTTCTTTGAAAATTGTCAAAGTATCTCCTATTTATAAATGTGGTAGCAAATCTGATCCGAACAATTACTACCCTATATCTGTGCTCCCAGAACTAATCAGTTTTTGAAAAAAATATCTACTGTCTATTAGAAACAAATTTAAACTCTGTAAACTTCACATACCAAAAACAATATGGGTTTAAACCAAATCTAATACTTTATCTGCCACCGTTGATTGAGTCACTAAACTGCGTAATAATATCGATGAAAGAAAATTTCAATTGGTGTATTTATCGATTTAAAAAAGGCATTCGATACCGTCGGCCACAAAATACTTTTGGATAAATTAAAGGATATTGGCATCACTGGTAGCGCATTCAAAATACTTGAATCCTCCCTTTACGAGCGCTACAAAGTAGTTAAGTTAGGTGAGCATATTAGAGATCCAAAACGTATTACATACGACGTACCACAGGCTTCCATTCTAAGGCCTTTGCTATTTTTGATATATGTAAACAATATCAGTAAACTAAAATTCAAAGGAGACATTCACTTTACGCAGATGACACTAGCTTATTTTACTTTGGTCATAGCCTCGAGTCCATTATGCAAGATGCTCAAAATGACCTACACATTTTAAATATTTGGTTTCAGCCGAATTTACTGACAATCAATGTCACCACAACAGACTTATAATATTTTCAGCATAAAAACAAAAAAGTATAAAATTACTCGTCATTATTTACAATTCCTTAGTGAAGCCACATATTGACTATCTAATAAAAGTATGGGGATCAGCTGCTAAGATCAACCTTAATATTATACAAATAGCACAAAATAAATTAATAAACTCATTAATCCCCTACGATTTCCTGACACCGACAGCAGTAATATATAAAGAAACCAGACTTACACAACTAAAACCTATCAATATTATTCATGCTTACTAATATGAAAAATACTCAAGAAATACACACTCATTTAACATTTACTAAAAAAAGAAACATTCAAACTAAAGTATTAAGACGCGCAGATAACCTAATACTACGCCCGCCCACCCAGAACAAATTACGGGAAAAGAAATATTACTTTTGAAAGAGCGCAGCTTTACAATAAATTGCCAAAAGATATTAAAGATGCGAAAACTATAAAAACCTTTAAAAATCTATTGAAGACGTACCTACATAATAATAATTAACTTTCTCGTCAAGCCACGTCTAGTAACTTTAGCTCCGTGTATATTCATGTACGTTATACTCGTGTCTCGTTATGATGCAATGATGGTACCTGTGTACTGTGAATTGTAAAATTTATTTATTCACCCACAATCTGTTTTGTTTTAGCACACTGATTGTAAACTTATACTTTTTTATGTAATATTCTTAAATAAGTAAATTGTACAATTATTTTAAGAATAAATTATCTTTAAAGCGAATTATTTTCACTATACGATTCATTTATCTCTGGCTCTACAAAATTATACTCATCGTATTCGCGCGGATCTGCATAGATAGAGTTCATATACATAACTTCATCAGAGTTACATAACATATTATTCCTAGCTGTCCTAATAGAGACGTCTGAATTATTTTTTGTTTGATTTGGCTGATTATTATTATGTATGCCAAAACGGAACTGTTGATTAGGATTCGTTTTAAAGAATCCCGATTGTTTTTAATTATTCATCGTTCTGGGAAACTGTTGTGGATTATTCGATGAATTGAATGCAGGTCTCTGGTTAAACTGGTTCGTAAGATAAGGTCTAAATTCGCCAGCATGTGGAATGCCAAAGGACATTGGGAAAATAGTATGGGAGAAAACCCACGGCGGACAGAAATGAAATTGTGAGTATATATCGGTAAATGTCTCTAGTTTATCATGGTAAGGGTCGCTTTCTTGTGGGAATTTAAAAAAAATAAAAAAACACTAATTCATATTTTTTAACATTATTTATTCGGCGTAATCAATGTGTATTGTGATTTCATCTAAAAATACCGCAGAGGTTTCGATTTCTTGTTAGTGCCTAGCCCAGGATAAAAAATAAACGATACTGGCAATATGCGCGCAACTGCCTATGGTACGGCGGCCATGTATACACGAGCAGTAATAATCTTTAACACTCTGTCTTCCTTGTCTCGCTGGGTTTATTAAAATATATGTGTAGTATTGTCGCGCTCTGACATGTCGCGACTGAATTCGTCCTCTTATCAATATTTTGTTTGTTTATTAAATCTTGGTGCCGATAGAGCTCTATCAAGTAGACGCCATTTGGTCTCATATGCTCATGGCAGTACGACTTGGCCAGTCTTAGATGATAGCTTCCCAATGTGAATAATATCAGCTCTTCGTATGTTAACTGTGGGAAATCTCTAAAATCTGGATTGTTGCCATCTAATGGCATGAATGCAACTCTCTTTTTTGTTTTCAATTACGTATTGGGCCAGTTCATTCTCTCTATTGATTTTTTCATTTATAATGTTAATAAACTGATCAACGTATGCACTATCTTCATACGGACGTCTGGTAGCGTTGATAATTGCTGAGGTGATTTTGAAGTCTGTCATCATATTTGGCAAAGCTACATTGAAATATGTATGCCGAAATATTTTAAAATCTTTTTTAAAACGGCCATTTATGGCCTCGACGACCCAACGACACATTGTTATCAACCGTGACTTATTGGCATCTTGCGTCGTTAATTGTTCTCCTCTTGCTCTGGATGGTGGCATATGTGGAATTCAATTAAAGGAATAGAATCTCGAAATCTACGATCTAATATAAAAATGTCATTAGTTCTTAAAAACCAATGCCAAGGGGATTCTTCACTTTGTAACAAATGACGCAGGATTGAGGCATCTGACGTTGTCGCTGGATATGGTCCCACAACGTCTATTATGTAGCCATCGGTGCAAACAACCAAGAAAGGCTTTAGCAAGTTTCGGAATTTGTGAAGATTGTAAGTTTTTCTTTGAAATAAAAAAGTTGCACTTTTTTGGACATATAAATACGTTCCGTCCATCACAAAAATCCTATTTTCATGTTGGTTACCACCAAAAAAAGGGCTTGGGATCGAAAGGTTTCTGGCTACTGCATCATCTCGAGTTAAATGATCCAAGCCCAAATACTGCGGCATAAAATCTTCAGTTAATCATTGTCTTGCTATTTGTAGCTTTCTCTCAAATGTCCTTCTAGACATATTGAATTTTGATGCCAAGCGCTCATTTGATTCGCCGGTTCGTATTTTTACTAAATAAACCCCTAAAACGGTGGCAGGATATTCAGATCTGACACGAAGAGATGGAGCTTGTTGTAGAATAGTGTTAAACTGAATTTTAGTTAAAGACGTCCAAAAGTGTAGCTCGTCATTATCAAATTCTTTAATATTTTCAAAGTTCATTTGGTTTCGACGTTCATATCCCCATTTGTACAGACTTATTAGGTCTAGCACGTGTGCACTATTAAAGTTTTCGAGTGTTACCTGACCATTCGCAAGCATCTCCCAATCATTTGTCATTATATGCGGTTGGCAAGCGCGTGCTATATCGGGTACATATAAGTTGTGAATATGTAATAGATAAAATGTGGCATATAATGGTACACCTCGTGTAACAATGTTCCTGCAGTTACGAAATATGCAGCGTCGTGCAGTATTAGATGCTCGTAAATATCCAGGAATAGTTAAAACACTTTGACCCACCGCTGCTATTTCTTGATGAACTTGATCATGTGGCTGCTCTTGTGCATGGTGATTGTGTACAGCGCGATCGAATCTTTGCCAGCAAGGATGACATATTGATCATGTACCATCAAAAGGAATCTGAAATAAGTTAAAATATAACAGTTAATGTTTGTCGTCTACGAGACATTGATTTTCTCAATATGGCTAACCGCTGACTAATAATAACGATATATAGCTTTATCAACGTTATTTATATTACATAGACAAGGTTTTCATTTTATAACGAGGTAACAAAACAACATTATGATAGTTTAAATGGTCGACACAGTTTCACGCCATTAAATAAAGCGATGTCTTTACGTATTTAAGTAAAACACTGCAGTTGAGGTAGACAAAACTGATAAAGTATGTTAAAAATACAACTTACCTCGTGTGGTATTATTTCTTGTAACAATAACATTGTGTGATTCCGATATCTTTCTAAAAACAGTTCTGTAAGTATGTGTTTTCTGCGACGTAACACAGATCTGTTACACACCATACAATTATTACGTCTATCTATATCAAATAAATTCCAAACAAACAGCAAATAACCAGGTCCAGTAAACGTGCTTAGGTAATCGATAAAATCAAAAGCAAACCGGTAAACGCACAGATCACAACGAAAGACAACGAAGGACTGCGATGACACTATTGAAACAATGCGCCAGCGCAACGAGCGAGATGCGACCTGATGTGTGAGAGAGAGGAACCGAACATATACCTGCCGATTTGATCACACGGCAGGCAGATGCATGCACTCGACAGAACCCGTTTTCTTGCTATTTTTAACAGAACGACAATTTATATTACTTAAATAGAGTATTAGATTTTTCTTTTTGTATAAATATATTTCTAGTTCAAACTTTGTCCTCCCATGGATTCCAAAAAAATTACCATACGTAATGGTAAGTGAATTTATGCTCTTTCATTTTATACCATGTTCGTCAATGTCCGTGACCGGGTCGGAATACGCCCATTGTCCTTTCTGGTTGTTATTGTTTTGAGCGGCATGCGGGTTGAACGATTGGTTCGTTAACTTAAAAGCATTCTGACTGTTATTATGCGGTGTGCCAAAGTTATGTTGAGTTTGCATCGTCTGCATAGGTTTATGCTTATGTTGATTTTTACTATTATAGTTTGAACTTGACTTATTCTTTTTCTAAGCGTTGTATCTTGTTTGAAAGTTCACTTCCTCAGTGACTTTACTCAACGCGGTTTCAAGATCTGTACATTTATTTAATCTAACAAACCGAATTAATTGCTTTGGGAGGTTATACATACCCAACCTTTGTGTGCAGGTGCGCGCTCTACCGTGCTACTCACCAGAACCACTGCATTGCATTGCACTGCCTACCCGTTGGTAGTGCCGCTGTCTAATGTCATCTACAGCATAAAAAAGTGCATTTAGCGCAGTGTTATTATAAATAATACACTTGGCACCTTTGATGCCTTCGTCAGCTAATAGATTAAAACTTTAGAAATTAGTGAACTCCTAATGTTTTGTATTCTATGGCAGAAATCGATATAACATTCCCGCAGTTTAATCTTGGCGCTTTCTAGTTCAATAGCGATGCAAGCTTCTGACCTAGGGTCTCCAAAATGTTGTACGAACAACTCTCCGAGGCCTTCCCAAGTGTTTACGTTCTCACGTTCACTCACTAATATGGCAGCTTTGCCTATTAAACTACTAGTAATGGAATGATGTAGATAAATCTGTTGCGCTGGGTTGTTTTCCCCTCTAAAACTTCTAATAACGTACTCACATTTCGTTATAACTCTTTGCGGCACAGATTTTTGTTACCGATAAAAGTAAAACAATTATCAGAAAAATGTAGTCTCTAGGCCTAAAATAAGTCATATCTGTAATTTTTTTTTAAATTCCTTACCAGGGGGGTCTAATATGGGGTGGTTACCTAGGGTAACCACTGTGAAATAAACGTACACAATTTTACGAAAAATAATGTATTTATTTAAAATCACAGAAATGAGATCAGAATCAAATTAGGAACATTAGTATTACAAATATTCATGATGATCATTAAAACAAGTTTTTCCTTCTCGGTAGCAGAGAGGTACCTTGCATATCCTGCAGCTCCATACAGTACGTACAGGCATGTCTTTTGTGCTACATACACTGCAGCGTCTTGAAGTGCCTCTTACAGGCTGATGGTTTGCTAGAGAAACCCTTATTGCACGTGGGACTTCAGGCTTGTGCTTCTTGATGAAAGAGCAGGTAGGTGAGTTAGGTTTGCTGGAGCTGCGCGACAGTCCTCTCTTGTTACTGACATATGCAGGCGCCAACATATCTTGGTAAACATGTCGCCGAAAATCTTTCAGGCACAATTCATCTAAACAAGAGTTGGGGTCTTTTTGGAGATCTTTATAGATGATAAAAGCGTTTACCACTGTGCAATCTAGAAAATGAAAGAATATACGATGCCACCACTTCTTTGACTTGCGATCGATTGCGTAGCTCCCTTTCAGCTGGTCAAATTTATCCACGAAATTCATGTTCTCGTTGTAGTCCTTCAAGGCTAAAGGACATGGAACTTCAACCTTCTCTCCAGTTTTCTCAGTTCTTGTCACATGAACCTCATTTCGTGGGTCATGAAAGTTAGTCAAGATGAAAACAGAACGTTTGTCTTTCCACTTCATATAGGAAACCATCTGATTGTCGCTAACTCTATAATCGTATTGCCCGCGTTTCAATTGCCTGTCAGTTTTCAAAGCAGGAAGATGTTTACGAGTATAATTTACCGTACCACATGCATAAACGTTTTTTAGTCGTAAATCAACCTGTAATTCATAGCTATTGAAATAATTGTCGAAATATATCTTGTCCTCTAATCCCTCACAGAATCTCATGACAACATTTCCTCCTAAGTTAGTTTCCGTTTTATTCGCTATCTTTCCTAGTAGTACTCCTGCCTTTGAACTTTATCATAGATTCGTCAATAGCATTTTTTTCTGTGTGATTGTAATTTACTTTATAAGCTTCTCTAATCATCTCTATGAATGGTCGAATCTTGTATAATTTGTCGAAATGAGGATCGTTTCGCGTAGGCTGTAGATTATTGTCATTCAGATGTAAGTTACCGAGGATCCAAGAGAATCGATTGAGTGACATAAAAGATGATATGTACTCATCACGTAAATCAGGTGAAGATGACCAGTAGTCTCTGTAACTTGGACTTTTTTTTATACCCATCACTAAGTTCAGAGCAATGAACACCGACATTTCATCCGTAGTAACTGGTTTATAGGTATTTCCTTTTTGTTCAGCATATAAATTCGTGTGAAACGTTATGTGCTGTATGACGTCGTCTGCCCAAAGCAATTGAAAAATTCTAAGAGGGCTCAACTGCTGGCGTGCTGCTAAACGAGATATTTCTTCAGGCAAATGGACTGATGGTGTATAGTCGTCAGGAGCTAAAATTGTGTAAGCTCGTTTCCATTTTGGAGGTCTTATGGCAGGGACTGACGGCGTAACAGCTACGGCAGCGGGCTGTCTATTCTGTACCAGCTGAGCTAGGGGAATCTCATCGTCAGAATCAAACTCCTCATCAGATGGTAAAAAACTCTCACCTAGTGTAATTTCTTGCGAATCATTTGGCCCTTCTTCAATTTCGAGTAGATCTTCTGTGTCTGAGCCATCACCACCAGCACAGCTATCAGTATCTGAAGGTATCTCTTCAAACAACAGCTCGTTTTCTATATCCCGGTCTGATAACTTCTTTTTAGGCATTTCCTGTAAAAATAATCAGTTTATTATTTTTGATCAAAACTTCGCAAAAAAATGTTAGTTGTCTCACAGTGGTTACCGCCGCTAACCACATTGAATAAGCTCACTTTTTACAAAAAGTACGGCAGCCGGACATTTATTTTTTGCCCAACATGTATTTAGATAAATATATTGCACACAATAAAACAAAAATTAGAATTTAAATGATAATATTTACTTACCAGCAAAAAAAAACTCGCACGCACCATAGAAACCACCAATACGACGATTTTGAATGAAAGTTTAGTACAGTAGATGACCGTGGCGCTGGTAACAATTAATTGTCTCTGTGCCGTTTAGGTTTCCTTAAACGATCGTAGTACACAGCACTTCCGTAAGATAGCGCCATTCTTAAATACGCGCCAAAATATAGGTGGTTAACTATGATGACCACCGTGAAGAAAAGATTTAATCATTTTTCATCTCCATCGAACCGTAGAATGATACTCTGCACCTCTTTAGGTATGACTTGAATTTGATTCATTTTTATCAATTAATTATAATTCTTAAGGCAAATAAGTAAACTATCGATAATGATTAGAAAACCTATTTATTCTTGATTAACCCTTTTCCTGCCAGATTTTGCTACAGTAATTGTGCCCCCAGCGCCAGACAAGTTTAGGTATAATTTCAAACAGTGTTGGGAAATCTGAATAATAATTGTTATCGATATTATATACTAGCTTTTGCCTGCGACATCGTACGAATCTGTTTTTAACCTTAGGGGGAGTGCCGTAGGTGTACAACGTGTTAATAAATTAACGCATAACCTCCGACAGGTCAAATTACTATTTTATTAAGATAACGATTTAGGCAAGAATTATATTTTTATCTTAACTATTACAGAAGATATTAGCATTTTTGATTTCGTAATCCGTTGGAACGATTTATAACTCTGTGTTCGCTACAGTACTGATGTCCCCGGACTTCCCCAAGTGCAATCCTCCGCTCCTGCGTCGTGTTTTTAGAGAAATGTATAGGAGTAATAGAGCGCGCTACTTTAAGAATGGACGATATGCAACAATAATATTCTAGAAAAAAATAACCTATATTAAAAAGTAGCCTAATCGACTGTACTGTCGATTCCGCGAAAACTAGTTTCTAGTTTTGCGTTTAATCATTAACACCTTGCATAGATTGATGCAAAATAAAACACTCATATGTAATTGACATTAAGGCAATGTTTAATAATAAGTAAGTATAATTAACACACAAATAAATTTCTCACTCATAATCTAATCAGCCTTAATTTATTAATTTAATATTCTGGAGATGAACACGGTCTGATTTCTTCTCGAACTTCTTCTGTTGAATCTCCACGAGCGTGGTATATTAAATTAATAATTTTCATATATAATGCCGATCGCATATCTGGTCGAACAGTCTCCATTTCGAATGCTATTAAGGAAGCGAAATATTCATTACGAGGGTCGTTCGGTCTTTGATTAAAAAAATTAGCATCACATGACGCACGTCCACTCTGTCTGAAGGTCGAAATAATACTAATACGTATTTGTATTTTGAGCTGTCTCTACGGTTTGAGTTGACTACAATAGGGATGTTCCGCACATCATCGATAAAATAAAAATGATCAGCTATTTAATTCAAACTAAAACTCTTTATACTTGTGATAGATTTTAAAGCATGGGTTGATACATAAGGTTACTCCGCACACTTTGCACATAAACCGGGACTCTTTGCGACATCTTTTTCTCAATTTTGTATGCTGACAAACAAAACAAACTCTGGATTTTTTCCCTTCCGTATATTCTGGCATATGATCAGCAAGATGGAATGCCGACAATCGCAGAGCATTTATTGAGCGGGATGTGGTTGGAATGGAATATTCTAACTCTTTCAGTTTATATTTTTCAATCAATTGTCTTATGACGCATAACTGGAATTCAGCCAAGCTTGTTTTAGTTCCTTGGATGATTTGATAAAACGCGTGAGCGTTTAACAAGCACAAATCAATCAGATGGAGACCGAGCTTTTTTTGCCACGTTTTATTTTTTCTTATGCATTGCATCGAATGCAACAGCATGTCCGTGTTGTCAACTGTCCCTTTTTTTTTGTTATAATCTATAACAATTTCTGGTTTCATTTTCGGCAATCCTGTTTCTCTACAGTATTTATTCGTAGGGCCAAAAGCTGCATTGTGAAATGTTGAAAGCATGGATTTCTCTTTTGTCTTTGTATTTTACTGCAATCAGGGGTTTGCTATATTTTGCTTCCATTTCCCCTTTCTTCAGAGGTTTGAATTCTCCGATATTAGCTTTCTTCAACCGGTTGAGCCTTAGGGCCATACCTCACCGAGATGCCATGGCGACGTGGCCAGCGACATTGCCATGGCTACGTCTGGTGTCCCTGCGTCGCCAGACTAAGTCGCCCAATCGCGTCGCCAATACATTCAGTTCTGTCTCGACACAATCAGGAATGGACGTGGAAATTACTGCACTGTTATTATATTATTACCAGCGTCGCAAAAAGATGAAACGAAAAGAGAAAAAAATATGGGTACATCCGTTTGTATCAAACCGAAGCCAAAGCGGTGTTTTTCTCAAACTCTATGAAGATTTAAGGAAATACCCTGGAAAAATGTTCAATTATCTGAGGATGTCACTAACATCATTTGATGAATTATTGAATTTATGTTGGAATGATTTAACTAAACAAGATACAATATTAAGAAAATCTATAAGTCCTGAAGAAAAACTATTTGTGACATTGAGGTAAGCATATATTTATAATTTACTTAATCATACATGTCTAAAATGGTTGATTCGTCGGAGTAATTTGACAAATTCGACAAGGGTGAGATGTGTGACATTTCAGAACCTCCGGAACGAGTAGAATATCCAGGATGGTAGCTTGAAGGAGACTGCTGCATTTGTTGGGATTGCGACCATGAGCTTTGGGGGTAATATACAGGCTTAGTTGCGCTGTAGAGTAAAGACATTATCTTCATTTTCGTATCCATTTTTCTTTCTGGAGGTACTTTTTTTAATGTACCTACCAAAGACAACATAAATAACCTGTCTTCGTCATCATATTTTTCGTCAATTTTTTCTCTCGTCTCGATGCTTCTCTGTAGAGTTTCAAGGAATTTATCATCTTCGGGACACGTAGTGGCCTTTGTTCTCTTTTTTTTACGTTGTACCATCTGTGTATCTGGTTCAGAGTTCCCCGTAGGTTCTTCATCTGCAACGTGTTCATGTTCAGGTTCCTTTACAGCAACAACATTTTTTAAAAATTGCAACTGTTTAAAGAAGATGTATTCACTTTTTCGTGATCCACCGCCAGATCCAGACTTAACATTTTTTTGGCGGCCAATTTCCCTTGTGAAGCAGCCGCGGATACTCTTCCACTTTCTTTGTAATGCAACAGCTGAAAGTAAATTTTAAGTTAGATTTTTTTTGCAGGTATCTTGCAACAGGTTGTACATTTATGGAACTATATTACAACTACAGACTCGGTTATACAACAATATGTACAATAGTTAGAGAAGTGTGTGACGCTATATGCAAACATCAAGGACAATTTATAATATTACCTACAACAGGAAATGATTGGGAAAGCATTGCAAGAGGATTTAAAAAAAAACACCAATTTCCCGCATTGCATTGGTGCCATTGACGGAAAACACATCAGAATAATCCAGCCAGTAAATTCCGGATCACTATACTACAACTATAAACATTACTTTTCAATTGTTTTACTCGCAATATGTGATGCTAATTATAAATTCACGTATATAGATGTTGGAGCGTATGGAAAAAGCAGCGATTCGGGAATTTTTAAGGTAAGCTCTTTTTACACTAACCTCATGAGCAATTCTTTAAGTATCCCTGAGGCCAAACCACTGATAGAAAATGGTGAGAATATTCCATATACAATTGTAGGAGATGAAGCTTTCGGACTACATGAAAACCTCATGAGACCTTACGGAGGACACAATCTCAGTTACAAACAAAGAATTTTTAACTATAGTTTATCTAGAGCACGCCGTTATATCGAGTGCACATTTGGTATATTATCCAATAAGTGGAGGATATTCCACAGGCCACTGAATGTTAATATAGATTTAGCAAAGAAGATTGTTAAGACATGTTGTATTTTGCATAATTTTGTACGTTCTAGAGATGGCTATTCATATGACGATACTTTGGTAGTAACGGGGTTCGAACCTGCTACAGATCAGAATCGTAATAGAGGAGGGAGAACAGCTTTAACAGTTCGAGACAAACTTGCAGACTATTTTGTTAATCATAACCCACTACCATGGCAAGATAGAAATGTATAAGTTTAACAAAATATTAATAAAACATTGCACTTACATAGTTCCTTTTTTTCTGCATTTGTCATGTCTTCTTTTTCTTTAAAAATGTTCACCATTTCATCCCAACATTTAATTTTCAAGTTGCGGTCAGAATATTCTTTCAATCCGTTGTTCCATAAACACGGCCGATTTTCAATTTCTATGATAAATCTCTCAGTATCGAACGACATTTTGCTCTCAGCACGACGTGAGTTCAACGCGGCGACTGGTTGGCGACTGAGTGAGTGACGGAGCATACAAACACGTGCAAACAACTGGCGGCGTTGCCAGGTAGCCAGCGTCACCAGTCGCCGCATGCGGAGCGGTCGACTCTGGCTACTCTGGCTACTTGGCAACGCCGCCAGTCAGTCGCCAAGTGAATTAGCCGTCATACATCTCAGTATGAACTAGTTGGCAACGTCGCTGGCCACGTCACCATGGCATCTCGGTGAGGTATGGCCCTTACTGTACCACATGCATATGTTTGACGATTGTATAAATAATTATAAAGTTTCGGACTACTGTACCAATTGTCCATATATACGCGCCTGTTCGCTTGCATTAAATCCTGTAGCAGTGTCGTAACCACACCACCAGCAAGGCCTAAATTTTCGGGATCTACTATAATTTGAGTTCGAGCTCCACAGTAGATTATGAAATCAATTATGTATCTGGTTTTTACATCACACAATATAAACAGTTTTATTCCAAACCTATTCCTTTTATTAGGGATATACTGTTTGATTGAAATATATCCTTTGAAAGGCATAATACTTTCATCAACGCAAAGATCCCGATAAGGCGTGAATGAGCATTTGAATGTCTTCTTAACGTGTTTTAGGATTGGCAATAAGTCTTTTAATATGTTGGATGATACAGTATTTGGTGCAGAAAAACTGAGTAAGCCAAGTATAGTTGTGTACCGATTACGAGACATAGTTTTTGAAAATATTGGGCACTGTAATAATGGATCTGTTGACCAATGTTCTTATATGTCCAAATGTTTATTTCGAGTGAATAGAAATGTGACGGCCAGAAATACATACATTTCGGCAACGGATACTTCTCGCCAGTTTTGCAGTCTTGAATGTAGTTGTATATCACATTCACGAACAAATTTTTGATGGTGAGCATTAGTAAATTCTGCCAATTTGCTAACTATTTCTTATTAATTATCTTGTTAATCCATGTCTAGACAATAAATTTAATCTTCAATGTGTTTTTTAAACTTCTCATTTGAATAATGGACAACAATTGAAGAGAATCGGTATAAAATTACGAAATTAATAAAGATATATTCTTGATGTCGATATTATTTTGGGTCGTCACTAATGCAGACACCGCCTGACGATCACTTGCCGCCATCACCGTGATTTTCCGTGCGGCGCAAGCGACACGGACGCCATATTTGTTTGTAAACATCAGTACCCGCAGCGCCGTCCCCGTGATAACTCGTACACTTCGTTTGCCTAGTGTTGTAAAACGTTATGTTGGAAGACGACGAATTATTGAATATTTTACAAGGAGATATCAGCAATGATAGTTCCAGTTCAAGTAGTACAAGTGATGAAAAATCGGTAAGTTAGTGTTCCCATTTTATTTTAAAACCCATAAGTTACCGGTGACTTCGTTCGCGTGGAAATAAATATAATGTGTGAAAAAAAAATTACACGTCGGGAAACTTATCCAAACTACTGGGAGTTCGATACCGCTCATTATGTAAATTACGTGATAGTAAATGCAGTTGTTGAGTTTAGTACTTTGAGTAATACCCGCAAGCTAACATTGCGCATGAGTGAAACCGCCTTAGGCTAAGTTCAGATGGTTGCGAGTTGACGCGCGTAAGAAACCGGCGATGGAGCAGCGACGATCGCGCGTAGCTGCCTGTACACGCGCGTTCATGTAAACGGTCTGATGTATTTACTTAGAAGTTCTTTACGCGCGTAAGGATGAACGCGCGACCATCTGAACTTAGCCTTATGCATCTATGGGAGATTCTCAAAATTGCGCGGAATTCGCACTATGTTTATCAGCTCAATCGTGACTATTCCGTCCCCTGGAGATTTATGTCAAAAAGCGCGCGTGGGAAAATCCCTGGAGATTTCTTGGCTCGGGTCAGATTTAGTACCTACCAAATTGTAACTGCGCAGAACAGATGTAACAGACGAGGAGGAGGAGGTTTATTTTACACGGGAAAGTGTGGGAATAAAGCATTTTTTGTTGGTGTATTGGTTCATAATAAATGTGTATTTATTAAATAGGTCACATGTGTTAAACATACCCAGCCTATTTTATGTAATTAATAGTTAATGTTTGTTTCAGGAACAAGAAGTACCTTATAACTCTTGGAGTTCAAGACCTTTCCAACCTGAAATTTGTGAATTCAATGAATATGCAGCTGGCATTACATGTAATACCCTTGATACTAAATCATTGGAATCTGATTGTTTCCAGCATTTTCTATGTGAAGAAATAGTTAGCAAATTGGCAGAATTTACTAATGCTCACCATCAAAAATTTGTTCGTGAATGTGATATACGACTACATTCAAGACTGCAAAACTGGCGAGAAGTATCCGTTGCCGAAATGTATGTATTTCTGGCCGTCACATTTCTATTCACTCGAAATAAACATTTGGACATACAAGAACATTGGTCAACAGATCCATTATTACAGTGCCCAATATTTTCAAAAACTATGTCTCGTAATCGGTACACAACTATACTTGGCTTACTCAGTTTTTCTGCACCAAATACTGTATCATCCAACATATTAAAAGACTTATTGCCAATCCTAAAACACGTTAAGAAGACATTCAAATGCTCATTCACGCCTTATCGGGATCTTTGCGTTGATGAAAGTATTATGCCTTTCAAAGGATATATTTCAATCAAACAGTATATCCCTAATAAAAGGAATAGGAATACGAATATGAATACATACCAATACGAATCATGGTCCGGATATCACAAATAGAGAGCTGTAGGCCGCACTTTAAAAATCTAAAAATTCTAACTGTGCCCAGCCTGTATGTTATGGTATTGTTAGTGAATTTAAAAAAATATCTACATTACTATGAAACAGTTGAGGAAAGACAGTTGAGGGAAAGTACGCGCAGGAAAGATTTAAAAAACAAAATAAATCCCCAACTTAATATTGTCCAACATAGTGCTCAATATCAAGCAGTGCGGATTTTTAACAGGTTGCCATTGGACTTAAAAACTATGATTTATAAAAGCTCATTTAAGTCAAGACTCAGAGCATTCCTATTAGAGAAATGTCTGTATTCGATAGATGATGACATATCCAATTCTTAATTTTATAGATATCACTTTTTGTATTGGATTTAGATTTATATTATTGTATTGAAATTGATTTATATTATTGTATTGTAATTGATTTGTCTAATTTTTGTAGTATTCTATAATATTATTGTTGATTGTGTTCGTTTTGTAATCTTAATGAACGTGTTTTTGTAATTAATTTATTTTTAGATTAAGACTTCAAACACAATGTAAATTGTTACTGCCTCCGTGGCGCAGCGGTAGTGAATGCGACTGCTGTGCATGAGGTCTCGGGTTCGAATCCCGGGTCGGGCCAACAAAAAGCTACTTGGTTTTTCTGTAAAAAAAATCTCAATAGCAGCCCGGAGTTAGGAAGTTGGCGGTGTTAGACACCCCCGTGCCTCGGAAAGCACGTAAAGCCGTTGGTCCTGCGCCTGATCTCTCTCCGGTCGTGTCGGATTGCCGTCCCATCGGATCATGAGAGTTAGGGAACAGAGAGTGCACTTGTGTTTGCGCACACACTTGTGCACTATAATATCTCCTGCGCAGATGGCCAGTCTCTGTTAAGACTGACCGCCGTGGCCGAAATTCGGTCTGGAGGACATTATTATTATTAAATTGTTACTGAATAAATAAATTGAATTGAATTACACCAGGTCCAGCCAGGTTCAGCAGGTGCCGGTAAAACTGGGAAGGCTTCCGGTCTCCTAGTTCTTCATGCACGAGGAGCTGCTTCACCTTCCTCTCCCGGGACGCGGAAAGTCTTTTGACCAGCTCCGTCTTCAGCTTCTCGTATTTGTTCATCGCCGGCGGGTTTAAAATTATGTCTTCCACTTCGGACGCGTACTGGGAGTCCAAGTTGCCCGTGACGTAGTAGAACTTGGTGTCATCAGCCTTGATACCAGCCAGGAGAAATTGCGCCTCCATCTGGCAAAACCATAGCGCCGGTTTTTCGGGGTAAAATGGGGGTATGCGAACACCGACCCGAAAACTCTCCGCTGCTAACTTGTCGCAGTCTTGACTGCTGCGCCCTTTTTCTTCGGCCATCCTCTTGTCGTGTTCTTGTTCGGGGTCACCAATGTAGTGTTGTAGAAGAATGTGTGAAGCAAGTAGTATGAAATATTTAGAAGTAATAGTCGCAGGTAGGAAACAGAAGTAAGAGAGTTTATTAGAAAGTTCACAGTAGCACAAGTTCACAGTCTATACACATACACAAGCAGAAGGAGTGAAATGGAAGGCGAGAATATAATTTAGTGAGAAAGTTAATACACAAGGAATATGCGCGCGGTAGCGATGACAATAATTATTTCTGTTGAGCGGTTCGCGTCAATTCAAATCTTAGACTGCTCGATGGGCCGGCGCCGCGGAACGGGGCGTGCGCGAGCGGTCAACCGATAGTGTTGTCCCGCTCGCGCAAGCTACCTAGCGAGCCGATGGCCCGCACCTTAAACAAAAGATCGCGTCATCGCTGCGCGCCGTACATCGAGTGACAATATATATATAAATACATTATAAAATGTTTGCGTGTACAAATTATTATAAATATTATTTTAGTATGTTTATTGAATAAATAACATGTATATATTTTTATGCTAGGTACCAAATTAAATTTAAAACAGTATATATATATATATATATATATATATATAATTTAAATAATTAAATATAATGCCACTGCACGATGAAGGAGGTTTTTACCTGCTCGAATCATTTGTTAAAACGGGTTTAGTAGTTCCTTGAATTGTGATAAAGCGGCTTTGTAATTGTTTAATACCTGAATACGCTATTAAGGGGTCAAGTTCTAAAGAGCGTCATTTTAAAAGTATCTTACTTACGGCAATGATTTTAGTACTCATGTTTAGCTGATATTATGTAGTATCTAAAAACATTAAAAAAATAATACCTTGACAGCTTGGTTTTTGTGAAAAAGTGAAATAACAAAAAAATAACAGCAAAAATTTTCTTAATTTTCTGTTGTCATATTTTTTTTTACATTGAACTGAGATAGATTCTAAAAATTTTTTATCGTAAACATGTTAGCTATACTATGAGCTGTAAAACAAGACCTTTTTTGTTTTTTTTTGGATTATTACAAGCGACGATATCGCTAAATTACGACGTGTGTCCGTGATTAGATAACAAAATAAACAAAATGGCCGCCATTTCGCCCAAGTAACATAAAAAATAATACTGAAGCATGAATTGTAGATATAAATGACCATATATTATGCCATTAAAATCTCCGACACCACTCACCAAACACATTGTATATCACGTTTGCATGTACTATACTATACTATGATATACTATGGCTTTCGCCATAGATATTCCCCCCTTGAAGAAAAAAAACTAAATTACACATAGTAATAATTAGATTAGAAAAAAATTAATAATACAGATTAATTTTATGCCTACGTTTCTAAACAACGTTTGCGTCTCTAATTATTTTCGTGAGCCTCTTCTCGATCTTATTGCTTACGAATTTGAATACTATGACTATGGTTGCGATTGTACATATGACAACCCCTGCTATCGTCATGAATATTATCCAGCTCCGGATCCCTTGTACTTCCTCGACCACTTGGGAGTGCAGGTTTAATAAATCTTCTGGTTTTACTGCATTGTTCTGCACCATATTGATTTGTTCCTTCTCGTGGCTCGAGTTTGATCCCATGCTATGTGTTGTTTCGACGCTGTGCTAAGTGAATGCATAAAGTAGTGTTATTCTAGCTTATATATTATAATTGGAATCTAACCGTCGGGCGGGAGATTCTACCAGAACGTGTTCTTGTTTCTGTTTTCTTATCTGCTTGTGAAGTTTTCGTTATCTGGTCGTCTATTGTCCGTTTGCTTATCTTGCTATCGTTTAACATGAATGCAGGTTTAACTCTATCGATAGCTACACTTTTTTGTCGTCCGTTTATCAAGATCGTGAAGATCTTATCATTTCGACTGATGACAAGATAAGGACCATCGTACGGCGGTGTAAGACTTGGCCGTAATCGGTCACAACGTAAGAAAACGTGCTTACATTCCGATAACTGTGGGTGCACGAATATCTTGTCGTTCTTACTTTGTCTTGGTGGAACAGAAATCATGTGTTCTAAGTTGTCCTTAATTTCTCTGATAAAATCTGCGTATGTTGAGTTATTATGTGTCTCGAAAAATGCTCCAGGCAATCTAATTGTTGAACCGTATACTAATTCAGCTGCCGAGTATCCTGTGTCATGCTACTATACTATGCCAAGTAAAACGGTAGCTAACTCTTTTGTCCAATTGATTGTGTTACCTCTTGCTATCAATGCCGTTTTCAATGTTCTGTGCAGTCGTTCTACTTTAGAGTTTGACTGTGGATGATATGGGGAGGTTCGAATTTTATGCATTCCCATTAAGTTTGCTAAATTTTTGAATATTTCAGATTCAAATTGGCGTCCCTGGTCTGTGGTAATGTATTCAGGGCATCCGAATCGGGCTATCCAGCCTTCATATACCGTTCTGGCTACGGTTTCTGCAGTTATATCAGCTATGGGAAATGCCTCTGGCCATGAAGTACAACGATCTATCATTGTAATTATGTATCGTTTGTTTTTAGAAGTTGGTAGAGGCCCAACTAAATCAATATGAAGATGGGAAAATCTTCCTGTTGGCATGAATTTTCCGAATTGTGATTTTGTATGACGATGTGGTGTTGTCTCTGTAAAGGTCAGGCTAGCGATAAATAAAATAGTCACACACTGGATAATGGTGTTTATTGAACCCACTATATAACGGTTACAATAATGAACGCCTAGCGTGTATGTACGATCGCGGTACAGAGACTACTGACGTTCAGTAGTCTGTTTTATACAAAAGTGCATTGTATGCGCAATGCATATAGCGACGTTACATCATTCCCCCTTTTTAAAAAAAAATTATATAATATTAATTTAACACAAAAGTTACACAAAAATAGAAAACATGAGGTATTTACTTAATCATTCTATCTCAAACAATATAAAAAAATAAAACATATCTGAGAAACACAAACAAAATTAAAAATATCTGAGAAACACAATCGTTTTGTTTAATTTATTTCGACTGTACTACGAGTATAATACGCACCGATTATATTTATTATTACCATTCCTAAAACTATTATGCGTAGCTTCCAGCGACGACGTGTGGTGCCTGATGTTGTATATTGGCGTTCCCAACAGTGGTGGGCGTGTGTGTTGGCACGTTGACCGCCACCGTCACCTGTTTGCGCAGCCAGCTCCTCACACCGTTACGACAGCGACGTGATATCGTGAACATCGCGCCGAGTGATAACAAACACATGATGGCTATCAACATTATACTAAACTGGTCGAGTTTGTTACTCATTTCTTCTTGACCCTTTTGGATGACTATAACTTGCTCTTTGTTAAAAGCTGCGCCCATTTTGTATAATACTTTTATTATACTACTCTACTATATTCAAATAAAAGTAAATATTTATAGAGCTGCGTTAGTAGGTACGTCTTGCTATCGAATACGGTTATAAAGAAAAAATTGAGTTGCATGCATTGTGTTTCTCACATAATAACATTTTCTGTATACGTAAGTATGCCCCCATTTACATTATTGCGACATAATCTATATTCGAATGCACAAATACGTAAGTTATGAATTGTGTTGCAATAATAATGTCATCTTAATAAAATATTTTTACACTAATATTACAGTAGGTAAGTATGTAAGCATTTCTGTTTGTTTATTTAATTAATACATATTTAAGTTGAAATGTATAATACATTGAAATTCAATACAATTACGACTCATTGAGAAGTTACACGTTCACAATAATAATTATAAATAAATTGTCTGCCTGGCCCTACGATTAAGAATCTTGGGTTCAGTTACAAAACTGCCAGGCAGAATAGGATTACAAGCTAATACAACCTTAAAAAACTAAAACATTATGAACTTTATGTGCTTAAGATTACGGTCTAGTTTAGTCTGAACCTTACGGGCTGTCTGACAACACGGCCACTCTTAGTGGTATGTTGCGTATTTATCGTGACCGGCAGGTCTGAATTTGCTGAGTTTGCCGATTGTGTAGGACTGTTAGCGCAGTTGTTGTAATAAGTACTATCGTTAATAACATAAGCTGGTTTGAGTCTGTCTATAGACACTCGAATTTTTTTTTCATTTCGTTGTATTAAGTAAACCTTGTTACCTCGTTCGAGCACTCGGAACGGACCGTCGTATGGTGGCTGTAAAGGCTTCTGTACGAAGTCGTTCCGAATGAAAACATGAGTACAAGATTGAAGATCTGGATGTACGAATAAACTTTTAGGATGCTGGTGTTTGTTTGATATTGGTCTAAAATGTTTAATAGTTTCTCGTAACTTGTTTATGTAAATATTGTCAGACGTAATATCTTTAGGGGGATCGTAAAAATCACCTGGCAATCTCAAAGTTTGTCCGTACATCATTTGCGCGGCACACACTCCGTTGTCGTTACGCATTGCTGTTCTTAAGCCCAATAAGACGGTGGGAAGCTCTGTGACCCATGATGAGGAAGCAATAAGTCGTGCAGTTAAGGCTTGCTTTAATGAACGATGCCACCTCTCAACAATGCCGTTACTTTGAGGGTGGTAAGCGGTTGTTCTTATTTTATTTATTCCCATGACCCTCATCAGCTCAGCAAACAGGTCACTTTCAAACTGTCGGCCCTGGTCACTGGTCAATTTAACCGGACATCCGAAACGCGAAATCCAATCGTTGTAGACATGTTTGGCTACTGTTTCCGCGGTGATATCTTTGGTGGGTAACGCTTCTGGCCATCTTGTGCGTCTATCTATAAGTGTTAGGCAGTATCTGAAACCATCAGCCGACGTCGGCAAAGGGCCGATTATGTCGACATGGACTTGTTCGAACCTATCACATGCCTAAAATTGTTGTAAATCGGAAACGGTGTGTCTATTAATTTTCGACTTTTGACATGCAATGCAAGTTCTAGACCATAAACCGATATCTTTGTTCATACTTGGCCAAAAATATCTGTCTCGAATCAATCTACGTGTTGTTCTTACACTGGGATGACTTAGATTGTGTATATTCTCGAATGCAATTCTCCGAAATGACTCTGGGAGATAAGGTCTAGCGCGCGATAATGATGTTTCGCAGTACACCGGTGTATCGTATGTAGGCAAAATTATTTTTTTTATACTTATGTTCGGATGTTGGTTATTGTTGTTCATTAAATACTCGTCAGTAGTTTGTGATTTATAAAGTTCATGAAAATCGATAGTTGAAGGACAGTCAATCGTTGAAACCCTAGATAACGTGTCTGCAACGATGTTCTCGTTTCCGGTTACATGTCGGATGTCCGTGCTAAATTCGCTAATGAAGCTTAGATGCCTTATTTTGCGTGGAGAATCTTTTTCGGTACCTAAATTGTCGAATGCGTACGTCAAAGCTTTATGGTCCGTGTAAATAATTAAATTACGACCTTCAATTAAACTGCGAAAGTGTTTTATTGCTAAATAAATTGCTAGTAGTTCCCTGTCGTAAGTAGAGTAATTTTGTTGTGTATCATTAAGGGCCTTAGAATAATAGCCAAGCGGTTTCCACGTATTATTCACGTATTGTTGTAACACTGCACCGATGCATGTATTTGATGCGTCAGTCATAAGCGAATACGGCGAATTGTCGCACGGATATGATAACGTGACCGCTTGTTGGAGATCTTGTTTACACAGTAAAAATGCTGCGTCTGCATTAGCTGACCATTCTATGCGTGTTTTGTCATTCTTTTTAGAATTATGTATATAAGAATTTAAAACAGATTGATGTTTTACGGCATTAGGTATATGGGAACGGTAAAAATTTAGCATTCCTAAGAATCGTCTTAGTTGTTCTATGTTTTCTGGTTTTGGGAAATTTATGATAGCTGCTACTTTTTCGTCTAGAGGTCGCAAACCTTTCGTCGAAACTTCGTAGCCCAGAAAATGAAGTGTGGACTGCTCGAATGAACATTTGTCAATATTTATTGTTATGCCATACTCCTGAAATCTTTCGCATATTTTATGTAAATGAGCTCGATGTAGCCTAGGGCATGTACTCGCGATGATGACGTCATCTAAATAACTAAAGAGACACGAGGATTGTGTGTTATTGCTATCGTCATCAAGGGTCTGCAGAGTATCAATCCCTTGTAGTACTGTATGATTCATAAATCTTTGGAACGTCTGGGCGGCGTTACGTAATCCAAACGTCATTCGACAGAACTCAAATAAACCAAATGGCGTAATTATAGCTGTTTTCTCTATGTCATTTTGATGTACAGGTATAGCGAAGTACGCCCGACGAATATCTATTTTAGAAAATATCGACTTACCTCCTAATGCATAGGTAAAATCCTGCAGTCGAGGAATAGGGTATCGGTCGGGTTTGGTTACGGCGTTGAGGCGTCTGTAATCGCCGCATGGTCGTAATTCACCATTCTTCTTGACGACCACATGCAGAGGGCTCGCCCAGGGAGACTTGGATGGCCGGCAGATACCCATTTCCTGCATCATCTGGAATTCGGTCTTGACCTTCTTATACCTGTCAGGCGGTAATCGACGTGCTCGTGCGTGTACGGGTGGACCTTCGGTCTCTATGTGATGATAAACTGAGTGTTTGGCACTCTCTTTGTAAAAAGCAGGTTTAGTAATATCAGGGAATTGAGAAAAAAATTCGTACATTGGATGGTTGTTATCTAAAGTCCTAATTGTATTATTTTGGTTATAAGTCACTATTGAAGCAATTACGCTCAAATTAGTAACTTTATCTATAAGCTTACGCGCTTGAAGGTCGACTAATAAATTGTAGTGTACTAAAAAATCTGCCCCTAGTATGGGTTGTTTTATGTCTGCTATAATAAAGTTCCAACGAAACGCTCGTCGTAAATGAAAATCTAACACTAAAGATGTGACACCAAATGTTTTAATTTGGCTGCCATTAGCAGCGTAAAGTTTATATTCTGAACACTCACCGCTGAGCTTATTTGGCCGAGGAATCACGGAAACATTGGCACCAGTGTCCACTAAGAAGTGTAGGCCACTTCTCATATCTGTAACGTTGAGCCGGTAGTTTTCTTGAATGGTGCAGACCTCCACTTTGGCCTGCACCGGAATCAGTTTGCCTGGTTCTCCCAAGAGCATGGCTGAGTGCATTTGTGTGCACGTTCCTTGAATTTTTGGTGGTAATAGCATAGGCTGCTACGATCATTGTTGTATATACGTGGTCGCGGCGAAGCTTCGCGTGACTGTAGGCGTGACCTTGAGGGGTTTCGGTTGTATCTGCGCCTGGTTTCGCGCCAGGGCCTGAAGGAACGCTGGAAATCCGCAAACTGCGCTGTTAATTTCGCTATCTGCTCGCCCAGATCTTGAGATGTGGTAGGTTTCGATGATACTTCAGCGACATCAATGGGACGCATGGTCTCCATGATTTTGTCTGCTACGAGTGCCTGGCTATCGAGGTTCTTGGTCTCGGTAACTGCGAGTACGCCCCTTAGTGATGTGGGAAGATGTCTTACCCATAGCAAGCACAGTGTTTCGTCGGATATTTTTCCACGGGCCAGATCTCGCATACGCCTCAGCAACTGGGAAGGCTTTTGTTCGCCCAACTCCATCTGGCTAAGTAACTTTTCAAACTGTTTGGTCTCACTTTCTTCATATACTGATATAAGACGCGTTTTGAGGGTCTCAAACTTATTTTTGTCTGGCGGTTCCCGCAGTATGTCGCTCACCTGTTGTAGCACGTCTTTGCCCAACTTGCTAACGACGAGGTTGAATTGATTCTCGTCGCTTAGTTTTTGCGGGGCCAGTATGGCTTCTATTTGTACAAACCATAGTTGTGGTTGATCAACCCAGAATTCGGCAATCCGGCTGGCGACCGATATTGCTGCCAGTCCGACGCTACTCGTAACTGCTGTTGGAGATTTGTCTGGATCTGCTGGAGGGCGTTGGGTTACAGCTGGTTGTGATGGGTTCATCATTTTTACAGTTCGTCACACTTATAAGTTCACGGTACAAATTATATGCGACACACGTTTGTCAACACAACCTAACCAGAGATAGCGTGTTCTCGGGGTCACCAATGTGGTGTTGTCTCTGTAAAGGTCAGGCTAGCGATAAATAAAATAGTCACGCACTGGATAATGGTGTTTATTGAACCCACTATATAACGGTTACAATAATGAACGCCTAGCGTGTATGTACGATCGCGGTACAGAGACTACTGACGTTCAGTAGTCTGTTTTATACAAAAGTGCATTGTATGCGCAATGCATATAGCGACGTTACAACGATGTATTTTTGCTCGTTGACATTGTAAACATGTCTCGGTCATCTTATTTACGTCTTTATTCATATTTTCCCATATGTAGTTAGTTGAAATCAGTTTTCTCGTAGTATTCTTACCAGGATGGCTAATGTTATGAAAACTTTCGAAGATAGTTTTCCTGAATTTGAGGGGCATAAAAGGGCGTTGTTTTCCTGTTGATATATCGCAATAAATCTTAATATTTTTATCTGGAAAATGTATTAATTCTATTTTTAACGATTTATTGGCTTTTAATCGTTTTAACTCGCTGTCATTCTTTTGATATTTTTCTACCTCGTACCAATCGATTGCAGAGGGTAAGGATATCGTTTCGATAACTCGAGATAAAGCATCGGCTACCAAATTCTTGTGGCCGCTGATGTGCTGGATATCCGTACTGAATTGTGATATATAATCCAGATATCTGATTCGTCTAGGGGTATCATCCAATGACGGCTTCTTATCGAAAGCATGCATTAGTGGTTTGTGATCCGTGTAGACCGTAAATTCTCGTCCTTCGATGAGTCTTCTGAAATGTTTTATAGCCATATAAATTCCTAGTAGCTCTCTATCGTAGGTAGAGTATTTTGTTTGGGCTTCACTTAGTGATTTGGAGAAAAAAGCTATCGGCTCCCATTTTTTGTTTCTTCGCTGCTGTAGTACAGCGCCTACGCATTTGAGACTAGCATCCGTCATTAAAGCTATTTGCGCGTTGCTGTCCGGACAATATGCTAATGTAGTTAATTGTCGAATGTCCTGCTTGCAACATTCAAACGCGTGGTTTGCTTCGGTATTCCACTGTATAACTGTCTTATCATTTTTCTTACAATTAATTAAATATTTATTTAATGGTGCTTGATGATTTGCTGCATGTGGAATACTGCTTCGGTAGAAGTTAATCATACCCAAAAAACGTCGTAATTCATTTATCGTTTGTGGTTTAGGGTAATTGTTTATGGCTTGAATTTTTTCCATAGTAGGAGTCAACCCTTGGCTCGTTATATGATAACCGAGGAAATCAATTTCCGACTTGGCAAATTCGCATTTGTTTCTATTTATTGTTATGCCGTGATCATGCAAGCGCTTAAACACCTTTTTTTTTTTTTTTTTTTTTTTTTTTTTTTTTTTTTACGTCAGGGGAATGCGTTTACGCACCGTCCGCGCCCGGGCAGAGGGCGCGGGTGTGTGGGACTCGAGCCAGTGAGGCCGGCCCCATACCCACTAAACCCCTGACGACGTTCCCCACGTACCGGTGTCGGTGCCACGGGATTCACGCTAGTATTCACCGTGACACCGACAGGTCTTGGCCCACCACGTAGCGAGGCGAGCCCCAGCTGTTTGGGGGAGGACTAGATGGTACAGCCCTCCCCTCCACTGAGGGGGGCGCGCGGGGTGCTTACGCCCCTCCCTCGGGCCTGTGCTGCTCGGGCGGCAGAATGCCCAAGTCCACCGCCCGCAGGCCGCCCCCTAGGGTGGGCTGGAGGTCTGTGCGCGCCCTACGGCGGCGCCCTGGACGTCTCCTGCGGTTTGGGTGGGGAGAGACCAGCTCCCTCTCCCGTTCCGCCGCCTCCTTCGCGGACATCACTGCCTCGCAGAAGGCGACGGCGGCCTCCCATGCACCCTCGCTCCGGACCATGGACAGAACCATTTCCGGCAGCGAGAGGACCTGGACACCCAGTGCCCCGGTTAACGACCGGCGCTGCTCCTCCCAAGCTGGGCACTCCACGAGTGTGTGCAGCACCGTATCCTCGGGACCGTCACCGCAGTGGTGACAACAAGACGTCTCCTCCCGGCCTATACGACACAAGTACCTCCCGAAGCATCCATGCCCGGTGAGGACCTGCGTCAGCCGGAAGGTCAGGGCGCCATGGCGCCGCTCCAGCCACTCCTCCAGGATTGGACTTACCGCCGCTATTGCGGCGTGCCCTGCGCTCGGTCGCGCAAGCCGTTCACCCCAGTCCGCCCTTAGGACGTCGCGGAGCTCCGCCCGCCGCGCCTCCACCTCTCTCGGCAAAGGCCGAAAGCCCCGCTCCAGAGCCTCCCCGCGCCACTGGTAAAGCGACGCGAGAAGTCTGGCCTCCAGGTCCCAGGGCGGTGATCCGGCCAGGAGGCTTGCCGCCTCATAGGAGATCGTGCGGTACCCTTTCGCGACCCTGACGGCCATCACCCTCTGCGGCCTCCGCAGCAGGGCGGCGTTACGGGCCGTCAGGTTATGCCCCCAGATGGGGCTCCCATATAGGGCCATCGCCCGCACGACCCCCATGAAGAGCCTCCTGCATGAGGCGTTTGGTCCCCCCAGATTGGGTAGCAGACGCGACAACCCTGCGGCCGCGCCCATCAATTTGGGGACCAACCTTCGGAAGTGTTCTCCGAAGGCCCATCGGCCGTCGAGGACGAGGCCCAGATACCTCATCGATTTCTCGACGCCGATGCGGACGCCTCTCACCACGATGTGGAACCCCTCCGGCGGCGCGTTCCGAGGCCCGTAAAAGAACAGAGCCTCGGATTTGTGCAGCGCCACCTCGAGGCCCAACCGCCGGATCCTACCCACGACATGCGCGACCCCTGCCGTCGCCAGGACAGCCGCCTGCCGGTGCGTCGCTCCCCGAGCGAGGACGAGCGTGTCGTCGGCGTAGCAAACTACGCTAACGCCGGGAAGGAGCACACCGCGCAGCACCCAGTCGTATCCGATGTTCCACAGGAGCGGGCCGAGAACCGAACCCTGTGGAACACCGCACGACATCTCCCGCCGAGACCACCCGCTCGAACCCGGGTATACAACGGCCCTCGCTGTCAGGTACGCCCCGACGATTCGACGGAGGTAGGTCGGCACCTGATGGTAAAGCAGTGCCTCCCTTACGCAATTCCAGGGCAAGGTGTTGAACGCGTTGGCGATGTCGAGAGACACCGCCAGCACCACCTCACCCCGTGAAACCGCTTCCTCCGCCAGAGCCTTTACACGTGCGATCGCATCGACCGTGGAGCGCCCACGACGGAAACCGAACTGGTTGTCCGCCAGATCCGGTCCCACACCGACCAGATGCCCGACAAGGCGGTCAGCCACCACTCTTTCGAGCAGCTTTCCGACCTCGTCGAGCAACACAATGGGCCGGTAGGCGGACGGACTGTCCGCCGGGCGCCCCTCTCTTTACGGAGCAGAACCATTCTCCCGGTCTTCCACCTGTCCGGGAATTGGCCCCGCTCCAGACACGCGCTGAACAGGCTCCTTAGTCGGGGCTCGAGGGCTTTGAGGGCTAGGACCCATGCACGGCCAGGAATGCCGTCTGGACCCGGGGCGGTGCGCTTGGCTTGCAGCCTCTGCATCGCTACCCTCATTTCCACCCGGGTTACCTCGGGCACATCGTCGTCCGTCGTCAGGTCCGCTTCTGGCACCAGAGGAGGCGCAGCCATAGGCGGAGGCTCGTGCTCTCCCCTTTCGGGGAACAGAGCGACCACCACGTCCTCCAGCAATTGGGGCCGGAGACTCTGGGTCAGCGGGGGAGCCCAGGAGCGTAGTTTGCCCCTTACCATAAGGTAGGGACGCCCCCATGGGTCCACATCCAGAGTCGCCAGCAGCTCCTCGCGGGCGGATGTTTTTGCCCGCAGGATACCCAGCTGCAACGTCTTCTTGGCCGCCCTGTACGCCTCGTACAGCTCCTCCTCCCTGGTGGCCGCGTACTGGTCGCGGCGACGCCTACGTCGATGTCTGGCATACTGGCGCCGGGCAGCCACGCACGCGCCCCTAAGTTGCGCGAGCTCGGCCGACCACCAGTACACCTGACGCTTTGCAGGGCGAGACTTCACCCTGGGCATCGCCGCGTCACAGCACCGCGACAAGCTCTCCCGAAACCAATCAGCCTCTACTTCTATGTCGGCAGGCCTGTCGGGCACTGAAGCCCAGGCCTGCACGATAGAGGCCTCCAGGAGAGCCTCCCTGTTGAGCTTACTTAGAGCCCAGCGCGGACCCTCCCAACCGGGGCCCATAGGGGCCGGCGCACTCGAGACCTGGGTGGAGACGTCGAACCGAATGTACCGGTGGTCCGACAAGGTCTCCACCTCCTCTTCCACGCGCCAGCCGACAACACGACGCGCTAGAGCGGGGCTTGCGAACGAAATGTCCACAATCGAACCGCCCCGCTGACGCACGCACGTGTGCACATTGCCCCGGTTGAGGACGAGCAGGCCAGATGTTAAGGCCCACTCCTCCAACACCTCCCCCCTCGCGTCCGTAGACGGGGAACCCCAAGCCGTAGACTTGGCGTTGAAGTCCCCGAGGACTAAAACGGGGTGAGGGTGGAAACGACGGACGACTGCGTCCAGGTCTCCGAGGAAGACCTCAAACTCGGCGAGAGATCGGTTGGGTGAGAAATAAATTCCCACCACGGCCATCCCGGCAACGAAAACCGCCGCAAATCCCGACCCCCTGGTGATGTTCTCAGGGAGCGGTGTGCCGGCGCCAGCTTTAACTATTACGGCCACCAAGCCGTCCAGGTCTCCCACCCAATCCCCTCTGGGCGGGACAAAGTACGGCTCGGCGACCACGGCGATGTTTATTTGCCACTGCGCCATACTCTGGAGCAGCAAATCCTGAGCATTGGCGCAGTGGTTTAAATTTCCCTGGAGGAAGCGGTATGGAGCCATTACTGGGTTTCCATTACCGCTTCACCCACAGGTTCGGCAGCGGCATCAGATGGGGCCGCCTCCATTGGGACTACAACGTCGGGTGGGCCTGCCGCTTTGCCCTTTCTACTTTTGGGCGCGAGCGCTTAAACACCTCTTCTAAGTGTTCATAATGTTCCTTAACCCATATATGCCCAGAACTTTTTTAACACCGAATTTTGTAATTTTTAGATATGTTCATAATTAATGACCAAAAATAAGGGCTATAATAGTAATTTGTCTTTTTCAGTTCTGTAAGTTAGTTTTTTTCAGTGGGTCGGTAGCGACCCCATGGGCATATAAAGTCATACACAAGTATAGTATAAGAGCCGACGAAATAAAAATACATCATAGGTTAATCAGTCTTTATTAGGAACTATTAAGTACTTAATCAAATCAGGTAAATGAAGATTATAATAATAAAACATTTGTTATTATTATCAGCTATGCATGAAAAGCTGCAAAACATTTGTCATGCAAATTGACGTTACATTTGCATCACATTTTCACCGTCTTACTTTTACACAGCGCACATCGTCTTCTGACCTGACCGGTTAGTATAATGTGTTGAGCTGAATGTTTCCTAACAGAAACAGGTACATTCGTCCTTAGTTGCTGTGATGGCCCAGGCTGAGATTTTGTATTACCATATTTCTGAAGTAAAGACCTAGCAATAGATCGCCGAAATTCCAACGTGTCTACATTTGCCCCGAACGATTTTGCCAACAAGGTTGCGTTATTCACACCGACGTCAATCAACCACATCAATATAGGCATGTACCATTTTTTGCCTCTAATGGCAATCCGGTATACTCCGACATTAGCATCAAGTCTGTCGACTCCACCCATAAATCGGTTGTACTGATGTACAACATTTGGTTGATCAATATCAATTTTTTGTCTGGCAGCAACTGAATATCGACGTGCCTTTTGAACGGGGTGTACTCCAAATTCATTTGACAGTAATGTGACAACGCTGTTGTCATTCCATCGCACGGCACAAATATTATCAGTCGTATCCAATCTGTAATCATAAAATCCTCTGGGCTCTTTTTTGCAACGCTTTACCTCTATTAGTGGACACTTGTCGACTCTGTTTTGACGAACAGTGCCTGTAATTTTTATATTATTTTCTTGCAAAGTACTTAGTAAGCTAGGGGACGTAAAAAAGTTATCACAATACACAGAAAACTCTGTATCAGGGTACTTGTTCTTGACTGTATTCGTTAATTTCGTAACAACATGTTCCCCTAGACCAGTGTCTCGCGCTTCAGATCGTCCTTCATACAAATCAGCATGTAGACAGTATCCTAAACGAGTTGCTGCTACCCACGCTTTGAAACCAAAACGGATCGGCTTACCATGGATATGCTGCTTACAACCATGACGCCCATAATATGGTATCATTGACTCGTCGATACTAAAGTTTTTTTCAATGGGAGAAAATTTTCGTTCATTATATTGAACAATGGTCGAATTTTAGCCATTTTATCACCTGCCCGCAGATTGCTGTTGTCAGCAACATGAAAATATCTAAATATCTCTTCAAAGCGATTACGCCTCATAGATTTGGCCACTAAAACATTGTGGGTATCTTCATTTGTCTCCCAATACATGCGTCGTCTTGGCAAGGGTGAGTAACCGCTAAGAATTAGTATACCTATAAAACAGCATAACTCATCCCCGGAGAGACAAAAATTATAATTGTGTTTTTCAACAGCATACATTACAGTGTGCCTGACAATATACCTTATAACATCTTCGTTGAAAAATAATTCAAAAAATTCTATTGTCTCGCTTTCTTTGGTGAGTGTGAGTACAACTCGTGGTGGTGGAGGTGCCCATTCATTTTGTGCGATACGAAGATCTCGTTTTATCCGTCGACGTGGCCTGACATTGCGTTGTGTACTGCGTCGCGTAGAATGGTCGGTAGCAATGCGTGTCCTAGTAGACTGCACAGTTGAGGAAGATGGTTCATCATGGCCAGCGAGGACCACCGGTGTCTCAACAGGACAAGTACGTCGTGACCGGCGTGAACTGGTAATGGGATCACGGTTTTGAGAACTATTACTTGGGCTGACAGTTACCTCATCGATAGTTGCATTGTCGTTGGTATGCTCTTCGCGTTGTTGTAACACCATCTCAGCCGGCGCTAGTAACTGATGGCGGTTCAGTCGATTTATGTCGAAACAATCCTCTTCACCTGAGTCGCCATCCGATATGGTGCCCTTACAAGGTGGATCTAAGTAAACATCGATACCCTGGGTATTGTCATCATCGTCGAACGCCTCCAAGGCATCGGCAATTTCATTTGCAGAAAGCGTGTAGCGAGACCTAAAACACAAAAAATACAATATAAAACATGATATCTGCTCACAGGGTCGTTATCGACCCAAAAAAAAATATCAGCCTGTTATAATAAGAAAAATAACCTTTATAACAAAAAATAATATTTATATCTCTAGAACACACATTTAATTAACACATTTAACTATTTTTATAATAAAATAACATAATATACATGAAATACTTACATTTATATCCGTGCGGTCGCAAACTTTTTTCGAAAATAAACAAGTATGAAGTTGCACCTCTAAATGTCACTCGAAAATATTATCAATGAACTGTTTATCTGTGATTTGATTCAAAGCAGTTCCATAATCTTCTAAAAGATGGCACTGTTATAAAAATTTATATATCAGCTCGCGGTCAGGATGCATTACAAATGATGTAGGTAGTAAGTTTTGGTCGTTACCGACCCAATGGGCATATATGGGTTAATATTATTTTTCTTATCAGCGATAAATATGTCGTCTACATACACGAATACGTAGTCCAAGTCTCTGAATATGGAGTCCATAAATTTTTGGAAGGACTGTGCTGCGTTTCGTAACCCGAATGGCATTCTGATGAATTCAAAAAGTCCAAATGGGGTTATAATCGCTGTTTTCTCTGGTTCAGCTACGGGCAGAACGTGTAAAGCTTTCTTTATGTCTATTTTGCTGAAAATTCCTTTTCCGCTTGCCACGTACGTAAAATCAAGTAGCCTTGGAAGTGGGTACCTGTCTGGTACTGTTATTTTATTTAGTGCGCGGTAATCTCCACATGCTCTCCATTCGCCATTCTTCTTCTTGACTAAATGAAGTGGCGATGCCCATTGACTGCTTGACGGTCGGCAAATTCCCATATCCATCATGTCTTGGAATTCCTGTTTTGCAATTCTGTATTTATCAGGAGGTAATGGACGCGCTCGAGTAAATACTGGGAAACCTTTTGTTATTATTTGATGCTGTACTTGGTGCTTGGTAGGTAGGTTCATCGATCTAGGCTTTGTAATGTCTTCATATTTCTCTAACAATCGCTTTATTGGTTCCTGTAGAGAAGCGTTTAACGATCGGACTGATGCAATGTTTGCTCTCACTATTTTGGCAGGCGTTTTCAAACCTGTCTTTTTATCGATCAGTTTTTTTCCGTGTATATCTACTAATAATTGATAATGATCCAGAAAATCAGCTCTCAGAATTGGCATCTTGACGTCGGCAATGGTAAATGTCCATTTAAAGCTTCGGCGAAGTCCTAGGTTAAGCATTAAAGTGCGTTCCCCGTATGTATTTATAGGGCTGCCGTTGGCGGCGAATAATTTGTATTCGCATGCTTTGCTCTCGTTATTTGTGCGATTGATAACCGAAATGTTAGCACCCGTGTCGACTAAAAATCTATAACCACTGTTTGAGTCAGTTATAGTTAGACGGTTTGCTGGGTGAATAGCACAGAGACCCGTCGTTTTCTGTGCTACTTCTAGTTTTCCGACGGCCTGATATTTTTGTTCATATTCCACGAACATGGCTTCTTGCATTTATACGAATCTTGCTTGAAACGATTATGATAATAACAAATTCCATTATGCGAGCTTCTGTGGCGCGACCTTGACTGTGAGTGTGACGTATGGCGTGAATGGAATTTGCTACGTTGCATAGGTTGATGCTCGCGTGCGCTACGTAATGCATTTATTTCTATTCGCATAGCTGCAAGTTGTGACGATATGTTTGTTATTAAATTAATGTCAACCGATGTCTCTTGAGTGGTATTCTTGTTGTAGGTCAAGTTTTCATATATTTTATCGGCTAACTCGCTCAAGTTGTCTAATGATAAATTGTTTGTAACCGATATAATCGCTGTTAGCGAAGCGGGAAGTTGTCTTAGCCACAGAAGACGAATAGTGTCGTCGTTTATATTTCCACATCCCGCTTCCTTCATTTTTCTCAAGAGCTGGGAAGGCTTTTGGTCTCCGAGGTCCATTTCTGATAGTAGTCTGTGAAAACGTCGGTGTTCGCTCTCTTCGTAGCAGTTTATTAGACGTTCCTTGATGGTGGAGTACTTATTATCGCTGGGCGGATTAGTCAAAATGTCACTAACCTGATGGACTACCTCTTTTAGTAATTTAGATATTACCATATTGTATTTGTAGACTTCGCCCTGTTTTTGTGGTGCCAAGATGGCTTCAAACTGAGCGAACCATAACCGTGGTGAGTCTGTCCAAAATTGTGGTAGTTTTTCCGTGACCGTGATTGCAGCAACAGTTTCGCAGCCTGAGTCGCCTTTTGAAGGAGTTATTGGTGGAGCCATTTTTCTTCTGACGTTATGGTGATGTGATAATATCGTAATACTATTGTTCTCTAGATTCACCGCTGAAAACCAAATTGGGTTCCGGTCGTCCCGGTATTATATCAGCACTCTAGAGACCAATAGATCACGTCGGGTCACCAATTATTGCGTGTTGCTTTATGAACCAATTAAAACGACGATGTGGTGATTGAATATTGACTAGTTTATTGTTACTTAATTAAGGCTTATATACTAAGTTATTATACATAAAAGCGATTTCTTTTTTTAGGCAAGTATTGCTTGAGTACAAGACGGCCTTTGAAAGGGACGATACTCTCGTCGATACATAATTTATGGTGCGGTGTTAAACCGCTTTTAAATTTATCTCGTGCATGATTTATTACAAATTGCAGTTTATGTAATCTTGGTAATCCGGTGCTGACGGAAAAAACATCAGTGAAATGCATCATAGCCAAAATTAAACAATATTTATTTCTGTTCATGGTCTTATGAAAGATTGGGGAGCTCAGTAGTGGATCCGTGGACCAATGTTCTTCAATAGATATCCTTTTATTCCTGGTAAATAACATTGTTACCGCCAAGAACAAATAAATGTCTTTCGCATCAACGTCACGCCAAGCATGGGTTCTCGAATGTTCTCGTATATAGACACGTCGAACGTAAAATTGGTAATACCTGTTGGTACACCTGACTATCTCAGCCACCAAACCATCATCGACGAAGTATTCGAAAAAGTCTAGTTCATTAGAATCGGTCGAAAGGTTTATTTCTGATGAAAAACCAGCGTGAAAATCATTAAATGGTTGTACGATTGGCGTCGTTTCCGTTTCAGTCCAATAGAATTCATTGTCACCGCTTTCCTAAAAAATAAAAAACAACATTTAGTGAGTTGTAAAAAATAAAAGGAATTGTATTTATAGAATTATTAGAATAAATCTTTGGGTACATACCTCCTGCTCTTCTAACTCATTATCGGTCACAAATTCTTCTACATCTTCCTCGTAACCTTCTAAAATCCTTATTAATTCCTCTGCACTCGACATTTTGCGATTCAAACACGGCCACAAGACCCAATGAAATAAAATAAGTACCCACTATTTCATTAATAATTCTTAACAAATAAAACAGATGTACCCTCACTATTATCATTATGAGTTCGCTTATGACGTCACAAGCGGTTGCATATGTACAACTCCGGCGCTGGACTTCTTTGATAACGTTAAAGTACTAGGGTTGTTACTAAAATACAATTTAGTAAAAATCGTTTATCTAATTGTAATATGAATCTACATTAAATCATGTTCAGTTTTAGATATTATAGTTAGAAATAGGTTCAAACAGCAACAAGCATTGAATTACTTTTTAATTCTGAATGCCTAACCTATTTGTATATTATTTGAGTAAACTAAAGTTTGCATTAAGAGTAATAAATAAACTTATGTGCTACATCACTACTGTTGTATTTATACAACTCTGGCGGTACAGGTTAAGGTCAAACCTGCATTTTGCGATGGGTTTTATGCATTTTTTTCACCGTTAATTTGGTGCTTTGCATAAGTGATTTTAGGGAAAACGAAAGAAATTCCTTGAATGGCAACGGTGGTCTTTATTTTTATTATGAAACTGCTCCTACGTAAATAAAAATACGTTTAAAAATAGCTTTGTAAACTTTAGTTGCAAATTTACAACTGCGGTGCTAGGGGCTCAGAAATGATAAGTTGCTTATATACAACTGCGGCGGGTAATGGGTTAATGCATTCAACAAAGCCCAAAATAAAATGGGTATTATGTTTGCTGTTAATCACAAATACAATGATTAACACGTTCACTGCCACCACAATTTTTTTGAAGTTCATAGCGATGCCGCCCTATAAATGCACGCGAACACGCCAGGCGTGTCGGCGGTACTGCATCTAGTTAAACATTGACACGCTAGGCGTGTTCAGTGGCACCTCGATAGAGTTAAATTCTAAATTTGTCTAATTCTCGGTTTCAACGTTGAATATCAGTTAGTTTGCATTTCGCTTCGCAAGAATAAAGGTGATTCTAATACGGTAGTGAGATTTAACCTGGAATTATGGCTGGAAATAGATTTTTAGGTAAGTAATTATCGTAATTTTATCAGAGATCGTAAACATGTTGTCATTTTGAAATAGATTATACATAACATTAACGATACCTTTTTTGTTGATGTTATCGTATTTATTTACTACAAATACCAAATTGTTTACTAATGTAGGCACTAATTTTATATATTTAATGTTTTAATACATACACAGTGATTTAAGAATTAAATAAATATGAGTAGATACCTACATACCCTGCGGGTGTCGTAAAACAATAATCTACCTATGTACCTACATAATCCAAAATATGTTAGTATTAGTATTATTATGTCTTATATAGGTATTTCTAGTAATTAGTAGAATGTAGTATAATTAATAAAGTTATTTGCTATATTTTTAATTTTTTTTATACATAATGAAACAAATCGTGTTATTAATGAAGTTCACGAAAGGATAGATTTATTTGCGTGTAATATCCCTTTCAGGCCCAAGTTTAGTTTTATTAAATTATTATTATTTTGCCGTCTGTATGTATTAGGAGGGTTAAAACATACACGCAAAAAATTAAAAAAAAATTTGAAGCCGCCCTCATTTGCTGATACTACCCCTGCACGATCGTGATGTTTGGGCTTTAACTTTACTAGTGCACGATCGTGACGTTTTTGGGTTTTTAACTATTATTCTTCGATAAATTAGCTTTTAATTTACTTATTATAAAGAAAACAAGAAGAATATTCACAAATATAGATTTATTAAAAAAATAAATCACATGCATTATGTGTGACATTTAAAACAACAACTTTTTAAACTAATTCAGTCTGAAAACAATTGAGATCAACATTTTTAAATTAAAAAATCAGTCTTTAGGTTTACTTTATGCAGACTTAAAATTTGTTTTTATTTCTTGTGGTAAGCAGCAAAGCAATTTTGTTTTCGCGTGAGGCATAGATACACGTCGCACTTTTCGCACCTTATTTTTGATCGGCTCACACATCCTTCTAGTCTGCAAGCGCGCGGATTATCAATGCCTTCAAAACTCGGCAGATGGTCATAACCATCATATCTCTTTGCTTGTGAAGGTGGATTTGACCTCTTAAACTTTGAAGTGCTTGGCGCTAAATCGGTGGCACCGTCACGATCATCATCACTACTTGCAGACCTCCTTCGACGAGTAGGTGTGTTTGTTAATCCGTCTGCCACTTGCATTCTAAATTCTAGCAAGTCCATAGTCTTATTGCCTGGGATATCAGCTGCTGCACATTCCAATTTGTACAGGCGCCAAGAATTACAAATAGCCAGATCAAAGAAATGTAGTATTACCTTTAATGTCCATTTTCTTGTTTTCATGAAAGTGCGATAGTACTCCATTGACTGGTCAAGTATGTCCACTCCGCCCATGTGCTTGTTATAGTTTGCAATGGCTTTGGGTGCGGTGACATCAATAAAGCCGGAGGTATCTTTATCCCAGCGTTTAACGAAAGTAACGTCATCTGCTGCAGTGCAATTTGATGCGACTAGCACAGACTTGTTGTCCATCCATTTAACGACAGCGACATCATCACAAACAAACTGTTGAGATTCGCCGCGTTTCATTCGGCGATCAGGCTTAAAATCAATGTTTTTTCGCTCCGGTATCCGGTTCATCATAAGTGTCGCGGTACTATGCATTCCAATGGTATTTAATTTTTCTAGTAATGGTATTGATGAGAAGTAGCGGTCAAAGTAAATGCAACTTCCTCTTGGAATCGACTTTGAGAGATGTAAAATTACCGACGCTCCAACCCCCAAGGCTCTGTCACCAAACGGAGTATTAGCACCTCTGTAAACCTCGAAGTCTATCATCAGACCTTCTGAAGTTGTAGCTACAAAAATTTTTAGTCCTTGGGGTCGAGGCTTACTTTTAATTACCTGTCTGAGCCCACGTGGACAAACTCCGCTAAAAGGAAGCATTTGTTCGTCAATTGAATAATAGCCCGGTTGTCTTTCCAATCGATCACAAGCTCTTTTAACTCGATTAAGTATTGGTTGGACTTTCCAGAGTGTATTGATAGTGTTTCCTGGCGGAGCTGTGTCGCTATCGACGACGTGTAAAGCTGATCGCAGTGTCTTGAACCTCTCTCTAGCCATAATGTTTGCCACCATGTCCATTCGCATCCCATCACGCCAATACATGTACAACCGTGGGTATGGAATGACACCCATGATCATATGAATGCCAACAAGTTTTTTCAGCTCTGTGGGATTCGTATTAAGGATGTTGCCTGTACGACGCATGTAGTAGTTATTAGTACACATAGCAGCATATTCAAAAAACTCGTCATCAAAATAATTTTTGAAATACTCCATTGGCTCTCTGATTGCTTTTGGACAAGGCCGTGGCAAATAATTGTGTTCCTTTTTGTTAAACGCTACCTGCTTCCAAATTCTTCTTCTTACCTCCGTGCGTCTATGGGCTGTAGGACGTGAAAGGGGCGGTGTTGGGTTTGACGTAGAAGGGTTCGGGTTCGACGTCCTTGCGAGAGGCAATTCTACGTCATCTTCTAGACCTTCCACCTCCGAATCGTTGCCATCTCCAAGTAAATGAAGTACCAGATCACTGGTTAGCTCAACGCCTGTCAAAAACAAAAATAATAATAGATAATTTCAAGAAATAACTCTTACTGCCTAAAAACGTTTTAAGTGAAGTTAGACCCAAACGTCACGATCGTGACTTCATGATTTAAAAGCGTAATTGTTATTGAGAAATCAAGCATTTCTAGAATAAAATCATCTTAAATAAGTAAATAAAAGTTTCAGCTATGAAATAACAACAATACTACAATGTTTACATTAAAATATGCACAAAAAATAATTACTTACGATTGCCACTGCCGCCGTCGAAAAAAGCTGCCATTTTTGACACGTCACTCACGCTAACTGACCGGCAAACCGCGCGAAAATTATTATTTATTATAACGCGTGATTCATGCACTTTCGTGTGGCGCGGGTCTCGCTCGGTAAAGTTAATTCAGGACAGCGCGGGAATTTTAAAAAGATTTGTGCATGATCGTGTTTGACGGGCCTGAAAGGGATATGAACGAATTCGCAATCATTACATTAAATGTATTATGATTTTCATTTTTATTGTCTTTGGTTTTATTTTTATATAATGATTATTTTAGAAATAACATTGAATGTAGGTATATAATAATATGTGGAATTTCTTGTTTTTAAAATAACAATAATTAAATTTTTCAATTAATAAATATAAATCACACTGTCGAATTAGGTATATCCTGTAATGATAGTTGTAAGGATGCAAATAAATAATAAATTATAATGACGACGAATTTTTGAGCAAGAGGAAATCTGGCTCTCGATTGCCGCTTGCCGAACACGCGCGCTTCACTCGCTCGTTTTCGCGCGTTTATGGTTATTGTTCTAACTTAGCCTAACCTAAATTTAAATGTTTCTTTATGTGTTACTTATAGAAACCAATGACACAAGTTAAAATAGTAACTTGTGCCTAGAATCAGTTGACATTGGACAATTGACAAAGGACAAAGAAGTCATATGACAAACGATATTAGTATAAACGATGTTATGGCAAATAAGACCCAAATGGTAATTTATTTAATCGTAATAGTATAATTATTTGTTTTACTGCAGGTAATCAAAAACAATGCAATGATAACTATCCTGAATGTAGTCAAGCGCTATTTACGGACATAGATGAACGACTGGAAGATAACCGACAGGAATATGACGATAATGCTGAATGCAGTCAATCAATATTACAAAACATTCCATTGAAAAGGAAATTTGAAGATTCACGTACCTGTCTAGACACAGAATCAACAGACAGTAGCCTTGAAGAAATTACTGATACTGATGAACTTGTCGCAAAGAAAATTATAATAAACAAGTTGCCAACGGCACAAAATAATGAAACTTTAAGTGAAACCAAAACGAGTGGTGTATGTTGTGCCGCCAAAAAATATTTTAACGCATTATTTGCAAAAGATTTAAGAAGCGAACTAAATACAGAAGACGAACTACCTCCAATCTACGCCCAGTTCGAGCATGATTTGGGTATGATGCTTGCTTTTAGACTCAGAAATGTGCACGCAAGCAGGCGATTAGAATGCTACGAAAAATTAATTCGCACAATACGGCTGTATGAAGATGTTAAAAAAACACACAAAGATTAAGGCCAAATCATTTTTATTGATTCATAATCATGTACCTAATAGGTAGAAATGACAATCAGATATGCGAGTATAGGCTGTGATTAACATTATTTTTATTTAGGAATTAATTTACAATATTTGTAATTGTTGTGTATATGATTTTTGGTTGTATTAATAAATGTGTTCGTTTCAAGTCAACTTTTATTAACATTATCAACAATCATATTGTGGTCCACTACATAATAATCAAACTGATTTGCGTTACAAACACATTTATTGACATTATCAACAATCATGTTGTGGTCCACTACAAAATAATTAGACTGATTTATGTAGTGAACATTTATAAAACTTTAACTGGTCTTTTTCATTAAACATACTTTGAAATTAAAACTTAGTAATTAATATTTGTGATATGCCCTGAAGCATTCTATGCACAAGCCTGGATGTTGGAAACAGTCCTCGCAAGCTAACAATGTTGCAACCCTTTTTTTTTTCGTTCTCCAGCAATGAACGCATCTTCTGCGCTTGGTTTTGCCTTTTGCGTCTTTATCTAATTTCATGAGACAATGAACTTTTGTCTGTAATGTACGTGGCAAGTCTGGTGGTAAATGAGGCTCTACAATAGATTTAATTACGTATAATCTGTAATCATATAAAGATATTTTGTTAGATGTTGAGTACTTATTGTACAGGAAGAAAGAATTTACCATTATTACTTGCATAATGTGGATTATTACTTTTTTGTACCATCTGAGACTCTTATGCTCACATGAGTAATATGCTAGCATTTGGTCATGTCGATCAATAGCACTCATATTTTCGTTATAATATTTAACTATTTGGGGTTTAAATTTTATTTGCCCCCTGCGATTTTTAGTAATTTCTAAAGTGCCATTGTATTTTGTTGAGATAGCCAACACCTCTCTTTGATCCATCCATTTAATTACGCAAATGTTATTTTTATGTTGTATGCATAATTCACCCTTTTTTAATTTAGTATTTAAAATTGTTTTAGGATTGCTTTTCCTCATTTTTCTTAGTGTCCCTGTACAATAAGTATCTGTTAGTGCATGGACTCAGGGTGCAGGCAACAATGATTGTTTTATTATTCTTCTTGGCAAACTATAATTTATTACTTATACAAATTATTTATAATTCAAAGAGTGGTCAAATTCGTGTCCGAGTCAAAAGCGTAGTGAAGTGTCGGCGCCCCTGCTCCCCGCTGCTGTCCACCAGTCTTCATCCGATTTGCTTCAGCGCCATCTCGTGGTAGACCGATGAACTTTGATGAAGCATACGCGTGCGTGCGCGCAAGGCCTATTGTGGTTGTCGTGAAGTTGCCCTCTTTCGACAAAGAGGGCGCGGAACGCAGCCTTAACATCCTCCACGGCCTTGAGAGCTCATGATAGCTCTCAACCGGAGCTAAATGTTGGCATCGGGCGATGCCGGAGCAGGTCCAGTGTCATCTGAGCCCAAAGGAAGAGGGCATATCTTGGAAAACGCCCTCTCAATGACACCCGTTGCAGTGCGAAGAGAGGCCACCCTCGCTACTCCATCTTTACCTGGAAAAACAGATAAAATTCTTCCCAGGCGCCATCGTAGCGGTGATAGGTTGTCATCTTTAATCAACACTAGCGTATTGGGTACTAGTGTGTTTTTATTCTCCTTCCACTTCATCCTCTGCTGCAGTTCTGAGACGTATTCTCTTGCCCATCGAGCCCAGAAGTGTTGTCTCAGTTGTTCAAGCCGCTGATATCGGGACAGTGAGTGTGTGGATTTGTGGGCAACATCTGGTTCAGCTGGTGCAGTCAACGGTCGACCCACTAGGAAATGCGCTGGCGTGAGAGGGCTAAAATCATTAGGATCTGTGGACAGAGGATATAAAGGGCGGGAATTCAGGACGGCTTCTATCTGTGTTAAAACCGTGCTGAATTCCTCGTAAGTTAAATGAGCATTCTCTACAACCCGTGAAATATGATACTTGCAGGACCTTACCCCTGCCTCCCACAGGCCGCCAAAATGAGGAGAATACGGAGGAATAAATTTGAATTCTATATTGTTTACAATAGCAAAATCAATTATATCATTTGAATATTTATTCAAATAGTGTGTGAACTCCTTAGCTGCACCTACAAAATTTCTCCCATTATCAGAAAACATTTGAATAGGTTTACCCCTACGTGAGATAAATCTTTTCAATGACATAAGATAACCTTCAGTCGATAATGAAGTGACTAATTCTAAATGTAAAGCTTTAGTAGCAAAACAAATAAACAAACACAAATAACATTTTTCCAACTTCGAACCCCGACCCTTTCGATTGAGTATATACAAAGGCCCAGCGTAATCAACGCCACAGCGCATAAATGGAAAACTGGCCTGCAGACGCTCGCTGGGTAAATTACCCATAATTGGTTGTGGTGTACTAGCTTTCATACGATAACATTTTAAACATCTTTGGACAACCTGCTTAGCAATATTTCTACCACCTAATATCCACCAAGTATCCCTGATGTGTGATAACAGTAACTGTGGACCCGCATGTAACAACTCGATATGCTTATGACGAAGTAATAACAACGTAACGTAATGTTTACTGCATAGTAATATGGGATGTTTTTTATCATAATCGAAATTGGAGTTACATAATCTGCCTCCTACTCTAAGAAGTTTATTATCATCTAAAAACATATTTAAACTAGATAAATTACGTGATGACTTAGTGCTTAAATTATTCACTAAGTCATTAATTTCCTGAGAAAATGATTCCATTTGTACTAACTTCATAAGCATTATTCTCGCATTTTTCAACTCGTTTACAGATAAAGAACCGGTATAGCGCTCACTGCTATTTTTTATTCGCACATTGTATATGAAGCGACTCACATATGCACAACTGCGCTCGAGTCTATTGTATGCCGAGAACCTGTGAAAATCAATTATATTATTAGTATGAGATAAACAAGTTGATACACTAACCGTATTTGATTTCATTTCCGGTAGCGTGTTTGTTTGAATATGTGCTTTCGTTTGTGTATTAGACCAACTATTTACCCTTTCTTGTAAAAATGCGGGCCCGCGCCACCACAGTAACGATTCATTAAGTTCTTGCAAGCCGACGCCGCGAGATAATAAGTCAGCTGGGTTATTGGTGCCGTCAATATGATACCAACAAGTATCACTCGTTAAATCGTTTATCTCCACCACACGGTTCTGCACAAATGTTTTTAACTGATTTGGAGACATTTTCAGCCAGCCTAGAACAATTGTGGAGTCAGTCCACATTATGATGTTATTAAATGAGACCCGAAGTGATTTTGTAATTTTATCTTTAAGCTTCGCACCTATTAACGCACCGCACAATTCAAGTCTAGGAATACTTAGTGGTTTGATCGGTGCTACTCGACTCTTTGCACATAATAGTTTTACAGTAATATTATTATCTACATCAGTTGTTCGAATATACGCGCAAGCGCCATATGCCGTTTGGCTCGCGTCGGTAAATATGTGTAACTCAACTACGGAAGGTGAAATACACATTACATATCTAGGTATGCGTAAATTATTTAAATTATATAAGGACATAACAAATTTTTTCCAACACAATATTATATCCTGTGGCAGGATCTCATCCCAACCTACTTTAGAAAGCCACAATTTTTGTAATAATACCTTTGCTACTATTACAGTGGGACATAATAATCCGAGGGGATCGTAAATCTGAGACACAATTGACAGTATAAAACGTTTAGTGACCTTGGTAAAATCATCATGTATTTTTGATGTAAAGTGGAACTCATCCTCTTTATTATACCACCCTAAGCCTAATGTCTTACTAGAAACATTGTCGCCTAATGATAAATATTTCATGCCATTAGCGTTTTCGGATGTTGTATTGATAACTAGCTTAGTTGAGTTTGTAACCCATTTACGCAAGGGGAAACAACCAGATTGACATACCTCATATACCTTATTACAAATATACTGTAATTGGGACTCCAGATCTGATCCCGTGACATAGTCATCAACATAAAAATCTTCTAGAATACTTCTAGAAACTTGTTCATCTTCACATTCTAAACCTAATTGTTTAATGCAACGCATACTTAAGAACGGAGCCGACGCGGTACCGTACGTTACAGTATTAAGCCGGTACACACTAAGCGGTTCCGACGGCCGTTCGCGCCATAATATTAATTGAAGGTTTCTTTGTTCTTCATGTATCAGAACTTGTCTAAATAATTTCTCAATATCTGCACAGGCAACAAATCTATATTGGCGAAAACGTAGTAAAATGGAAAATAAATCATTTTGTAAGGCAGGGCCGATATATTGTATATCATTTAGCGATTTATCTGACGACGTCTTTTGACTGCCGTCAAACACTACACGTAACTTAGTTGTAACACTGTCCTCCCGGAGTACTCCATGATGAGGTAAAACATAATAAGGTTTTGTAAAACTAAAATCATTTAAACGACTCATGTGTCCCAGGCTTACATACTCCCGCATGAAGTCACAATACATATTCTTATATACTGTATTACGTTCGAGTTTGCGTTCTAAGGACAAAAATCTACTTTTAGCGGTTTCATTACTATCACCTAGAATCTGAGCTGGATATCGAAGTGGGATTCGAACTGAGAACCTACCGTTATCGACTCTTTTCGTAGTTTGCACAAACAATTCTTCGCAATTGCGCTCTTCTAAAGAAAAAGATTTTGAAGAACTATGCAACTCTTCGATTTCCCAAAATCGTTTTAACTGTTCATTCACTTCAACAGTTTGTACAAAATGACATTGACTTTTATAACGATTGAAGCGCTTATTATTGATATTTAAAGGACCTGCGATGATCCAACCTAACATAGTATTTAATAAATAAGGACCAGATGATAATCGAAGTTTATCATCGAGCAGTAAATCCCAGAAATAGTCTGCACCGATTAATATATCTATTTCCGCGGGATCACTAAAGTTAGGATCGGCTAGGTTAATATCCTTAGGTATATTTATTAACTTGGCGTTTATACGTGTAGCGGGTACAGTCATTGTTATACTCTGTAATACTAGACATTTGATGCGCATATTATGATCACAGTATAGAGAACGAATATTAAGCTCACAAGAATGAAGCGCTTGTGTGACTGACTGTCCTATCCCGCTAATTTGATAAGTGGACTGTATTCCTTTAATATTTAATTTAGTACACAAAGCTTTAGAAATAATACAATGCTGACTGCCACTATCTAACAGAGCACGAGCTTTATAATATTTACCGTCGTTGCTAAGAACTTCCACCAAAGCGGTTGACAATAAAACCAATTGCGAGTTTGGCTTATTATTGTGTGATCGCATTGTATGTAAAGTCTGTACCGTCGGCGACCTAGGTAGTACAGAATCCGAGTGTATATCGGTTGTGGATTGATGCGCCTGCATTACCGATGACACCGAATTGTCTTTAATAAATTCAGGATGTAATAAACTGTTATGCTTATTACCACATTGCCTACAAGGACCGAATTGACAATCAGTAACCGTATGTCCTGCCCTTAAGCAATTTATACATAAATCTTTGCTTTTAACGAATTGAAGTTTCTCTCTAGTGCCCAAATCTAAGAATTGTTGGCACGCGTATAATGCGTGATGAAAATTATTGCACAATACACAAGCGCGGGTACGCTTAGAAAACTTTTTATTAATACCTTGCATGGACACATAACTTTGACATGGCTTCTTAGTGGAATGAGAGTTAGAGTTAGCTTTAATCATTTCTAAAGTATCTGCTTTATCTTTTAAAAACTTTAAAAGTGATTCCAAATTGTAGCTTTTATCGTGATCACTAGTTGAACCACTGTTTTTAAACTGCTCCCAATCCTTTTCAATATTAGAATCTAATTTTGAGGTAATAATATATATCAGCAAGGTATCCCACGCCTCAGTAGGCTCACCCAGCGTTTTTAGAGCACGTAAATTTTTAAGAACATTATCTATCAATTTCCTGATCTGACCAGGCGATTCTTTAGTAACGGATGACAACGAAAACAAAGCCTTTACGTGATTATATATTAAAAGTTTATTGTTATTATACCTATTCTCCACTAGTTCCCAAGCGATAATATAGTTATCCGAGCAAAACTCGAGTGATTTTATAACCTGTAAGGCGTTTCCTGTCAGTGATGATCTCAAATAATGATACTTTTGAATATTGTCAAGCAGGCTAGAATTATGAATCATGGATAAAAACGAATCCCGAAACTCCAACCAATTATCGTAATTACCGTCGAACTTGGGGAGCGATATTGTAGGTAATTTTACCACATTATTATGATTACATGTATTAGATTTAGAATCAATGGCGCTATGAGAATGAGAGGTTTTGCTACTTTCAACTAGACAATTAGCTTCAGCCACCGAACTATAGTAGGAATTATCAAAAGTCTCCCGATATTCTAATTGTTCTGGAATCTCACTTTCTAACACTAACTCCTCGATCATAGTTTGTATTTTATTGAATTCGTCTAACAAACCATGAGCAGATGCTAATCTCAACTGTAATTCTGCTTTTTGTTTCGAATTTATGTCGGTACCCACTAACAAACTAACATATTTCTCAAATTGAGTAAGCATGCCCTTGATAGTGCCCCGTTTTCTCTTTAAATCAGACAGTTTCCTAGTATCCTGACTCGGATTCATAATGGCGGTCTATAAGAAGGAAAAGGCAAAGTACTCACTTTTTTTTCTGCAAGTCCGTGGATGGTGAATGATGCGCGCCGCCCTGACCTGGTATACGTGAGATACGCCTCCTATAAAATAAAGCACGATTTCACCACAAATAGAATGAATAGGGAAGGAGAAAAGATTGCCTTGCATCCACGTGGGTCCCGTACTTTCCGCCGGTATTTTCCGTAATATATGGCTCGATGTGACCACAATGTTAGTGCATGGACTCAGGGTGCAGGCAACAATGATTGTTTTATTATTCTTCTTGGCAAACTATAATTTATTACTTATACAAATTATTTATAATTCAAAGAGTGGTCAAATTCGTGTCAGAGTCAAAAGCGTAGTGAAGTGTCGGCGCCCCTGCTCCCCGCTGCTGTCCACCAGTCTTCGTCCGATTTGCTTCAGCGCCATCTCGTGGTAGACCGATGAACTTTGATGAAGCCTACGCGTGCGTGCGCGCAAGGCCTATTGTGGTTGTCGTGAAGTTGCCCTCTTTCGACAAAGAGGGCGCGGAACGCAGCCTTAACAGTATCTTTATAATATAATTCATCCACCAGATCCACGCTTGTATAAAAATTATCCATGAACAAATGAAGTCCCGCATTTATATACGCATCCATTAAAAGATTTACAACCTTTTTAACATGGTTTGCTCCACCAACAAGCGTATCAGTGGCACCACCATACAAATGCAATTTTAGCACAACCCCCAGCTGATCAGCAAGTGCATAGAACTTAAGACCATACTTATTTTTCTTTCCTTTCATATACTGTCGTATTCTTAATCTTCCCCTCCATAACATCATTGATTCGTCAATTACTATGGCTTTCGTAGGGTAGTAAATTTCTAACATCCTTTTGTTGAAATAATCAATTATTGGTTTTATTTTACAATTGCTTGTAGTTCCTCCTACATTCACACACAACATTCTTAAAATTAATAAAAAAGTATTCCACGACATTGCTTTTGCAAATGTTGGTTGGTTAAAAAATGTGTCGGTTTTCCAATAGTCGGACAGTCTATTAATTTTTATGAATCCCATGTGGAATATTAACCCAAAAAATAATTTTATATCGCTGCAACTTACAGGTTTCCATAACCTGGCTCTGCTTTGTGCACTTCTGCTTGTAGCTTTTTCACGTTCCCCATACTCATTGCTAGAGCGAGTTAATAAACTCAGTAATTCGACATTGCATAAAGCATTAAAATAACTTATAGGTGTGTCAGCTATGTCTTCTTGAAGACCTGTTGTCCTGGTAAAAGGTAGCTCCATAAACTGATCAGGATTCCCTGGCTGCCATTCGTCAATAAATGTGTCGACAGGTACCATTTCTTCTGGCTCATCTAAATTTATTTCGCAGTCGTCGTCGTCATCTTCGTTATCTGTATCCATCTCGTCTAACAAATTTTCAGACAGAATACCCAAAAGCTCGGAGTCAGTTAAAGCTAAAGTTGGCTGGTGTAAAGGCGGAGTTGAATTCAAAGATTCCATGGCTCCTAGAGTTTCTTCGATCCCAGGGAAATCCCAAGTGGGGCTTTCCCAAGAGCAGGATGGTAGTGGATTTTCGTAGGGATCCATAACCTAGAAAAAAAAGTAAGCATTGATCTTGTGTAAAAGCCCTATACCATATAAAATAAAAAATAAGTATCAATCTAATTTATCATTTAACAGAGCAAACACCACACATACACACATACCTTACACACACCCTCTTACACACACAATTCACATATGTATCATTAACTTCATTTTGTCACTAATACGTCAATTTCATTTTTTTTTATTAAAAATGACTAATTGGACTGTGTTATAATTATCTAGAATATATCTTATTTATATTTAGCCAGCTTATCGTCTTGTAAATTGTAATTTGTCAGACTATATAAGTCTTTTATATTCAAATGCAATACAGATGTAATAACTGTTAAGTTTGCCTAATAAAGTAAATAAATAAATACATAAAAAATAGCCTGGGACAATTGCGATCCTATTATAGGCATTTTCTAAAAGTGTTTCGAAGTGGTCGTGAACTGCCAGTGGTCGGCAAACCAGCACAATTACCGTACGATAAAAAAATATGCAAGAAAATTTGTTCTCTTTCTGTCGAGTTTCCCCAAAAGTTTGCTCTCTGGTGCAACGTTCCTTAGATCTTACGCCGGACGATAACACACAGAGAATAGTATAATTTACACCCAGACGCGGTACATACAAGGACTTGTGCTCCCCAGTTCATCACACAAATATTTGCTTCACGTTGTGTGACTGAAACCACAAAAGGCCGGTATTCCCTACCCAGCTAGCACAATATTTTATCGTGGCTAAGCCACCAAAGTATTCAATATAGCACGCTCTATTTTAATGGTTTTGGAGGCACATTAGTTTACTTTTGCCTTAAAAAACAAAACTAAATTGCTCTTAATATTTTTTTAATTAAAATATAATGAATTAATTCTCTTAATTTCTTATTCAAGGTTCTGAGTGCACTATCATAAAAATATCTTCTCAAAAGTAGCTGAATAAAAGTTTAGGTGACTGGTCAATATAATTATTTAGTTTTATAATCTTATAGGTGTTAAATATTGTAACTCAATAATAAAAAGTTTGAGCTTCATCTCGATAGATGGCGCTGTACCGTATTCCTAGATCGCGATATGGTTTCGTTCACACTCGGCCTATAAATACCGAGTGGTACATCGAGTATAAGGAAGAAATCCTAGTGAGAAAATTGTGAACTAAATAAACTAATAATCATCAAAGTCTTGTGGTGTTATTGCAAAGTGTAAACATTGGTCCTAACGAAGCCGGACAAAGTGAATAAGTGGCGCCACCTAGTGAGTGAAAAGTTAACTAATATAGTGAATGGACAGTGACTAGTGTAACCGTGAGTACTCTTGGGACTTGTAAAATTTTAAGCAAATTGTGGTTGAGACGGGGAATCCATGCCCGAATTCACCTAAGTTTGTGGTAAAACACTTAGAAAAATTCTACTGTACTGGACTTAGAATAATTTTGCGCCGTTTGAACTAAGAATATTTCTACTGTCTTGGGACTTAGAAAAATTTCAAGTGTATTGAAACTTCGAACTATTTTATTGAGTGGAAACATAAAATTATTCTGCATTTTGGCGATTTAGAAAATACTTCAAAATGGAATCTTTAACTAGACTACAAGTAGATTTCCAGAAGAAAATAAACCGTGGGCTTACCAATTTCAAGAAGTCTCCTAAGGAAAGAATAACAATAAGCTACATTGAGACAAGAATGGAGGACTTGGAAAAGCAATGGGATATGTTTGAAAATACTCATAGAACGATAATAACAGGTTACAAAAAAGAGGAAGTAGACAAGGCAGATTATACTAGAGACGATATATATGGTGAAGTGGAACAATTATACTTCGATTATAGAACTGCATTAAAAGAAGCGCTACTAACTAAAACAACTAAATCAGTTAACAACGCCATAGAAAATGAAGATAACACCGGTGTGGTTGGTACCCGCAGTAATGTAAAATTACCGAAGATTTCGATACCTACATTCTCGGGACACTATCAAGAATGGCCTACATTTAGGGATCTTTTCCTATCACTTATTCACCTTAATAAGTCGTTATCTGATGTGGAGAAGCTGCGTTACTTGAAGAACTACCTTATTGGAGAAGCAGATCAACTATTGCGTCATTTACCCATAACCAATGAAAATTATAAAACTTGTTGGAATATAATATTGTCTTCTATTTACGCGAATATTATTCATTGAAATTAAACTGCTATATACGGATTTTATCGCGTTGTTTATTTGACACTTTATTACAAAATTTTGAAAATTGTTACACTTCTACTACTATTAAACTTTACTAATTTTTTAAGCTAATTAAATTATTATTAAACTATTTAGATTTAATTTATTTTTACACTTTCCCCGACGTTTCGGTTGCTTTTCAGCAGCCATGGTCACGGGGAGACTAAGATGGCAGTTGTCTCAATGTTCCAGTGTAGTTATTTCAAAGTACCCGAACATAATTTAATCATTGCTGTTTCTATTTACGCAGAATGAGCTCAAAGTATCATGAAGTCTAGCTGTGGTTTGCTTCTTCTTGGGTTTGACTATTTTTATTACTGGATCCCAAGCTGGTGGTACATTCCAACCATCTTCTCTATTAAAATTAGGATGTTTTTTGATTTCAATAGCCTCGCGAAGCATCCTTGGTAGGAATCGGTGTTCTTTAGCGAGAATCTGTGGTTTGTCAAATCTCTGGTAGTGGTTGGTCCCCTGTTGCACATGTTCACACACAGCAGACTTCAACGAGCGTTGGTGTTTTACATCAGCTATGTGTTCTTTTATGCGGGTGCCTATGTTTCTCTTGGTTTGACCAATGTATGAGAGTCCGCAGTCACAATCTATTTTATAGACCCCTGCATCTTGTAAAGGTAGTTGGCACTTGACGGATGGTAAAAATTGACTTATCTTCGTTGGCGGCTTGAAGTATGTGTTGATTGAAGCTCGCTTCAAGATGTAGCCAATCTTGTCAGTGACACCCCTTACATAAGGCAGTATAGCAGGCTGGCGCTCGACTGTGGCTGGCTTTTCTCGGGATCTGTGACAGCGGCGCGGTTGTTGGAGCTTGTTGTCTTGCAGTACTTGCTTGACATGTTGAAGCTCGGCGTCCAGGTGTTTCTTGTCACAGATCCCATGGGCTCTCTGAAACAAAGACATTCCCACGGTAGCTAACTGTTTAGGATGGTGGTGAGATTCACCGTTTAAGTACCTATTTGTATGGGTCTTTTTCCTATATACAGTGTGGCTCAAAGTATGATCAGGATTCCTGATGACAAGTACATCTAAGAAAGCTAATGAATTATTTGCCTCTAATTCCATAGTAAATTGGATGTTATTATTAATGGAATTAAGATGTTCTAGGAATACACTTGTTGGAATATATTGGAACATAATTATGATAACAAAAAATTTGTATCAGATGCAATATTAAAGCGGTTTTTTGGTCAAAAATGTATTGCTACTGAATCGTATAACTGTTTAAAAGAAATGTTTAATACTACTAACGAATGTTTGAATGCTTTAAAGAATTTAGGGTTGAGCACTGAAAATCTTTGGGATTTAACAATTATTCATTTATTGTGTACAAAATTAGATGGAGTATCTAGAAGAAAATGGGAAGCTAAAACTTGTGATTTAAATAACGAATTGCCTAACTTAAGTAATTTTCTTGAATTTTTGGAGCATAGGTTTAGGTCTCTTGAATTTTTGAGTTCAAAAGTGATTAACAAATCTGTTAAGTCGCAACATGTTGTAAACACTGTTATTAATAAGGTACCTGTGCCTTGTTTATTTTGCTCAAACAGTAATCATAAATTAGGCAATTGTAAAAGTTTTGCCAAAGAAGAACTCTCATCTCGTCGTAATTTTGTCCAAAGTTCCAAGTTGTGTTTTAACTGATTAGGTACTAACCATTCTGTAACAGCATGTCGTTTGCCCACTAGATGTAGAATTTGTGGAAAGAAACACCATTCACTATTGCATTCTGTGTATTGGAATCAATCAACTGACAACAAGGGTTTAGTCAAGCAATCAGTTGAGGACAGCAATACTGATACGGTAACATCGCTACAAGACAAAAATCAGGTAAATAACATTACCACTTGTTTTTCTAACACCAACTACCAGGTCGTATTGGCAACTGCTTTAGTAAAGGCTGAAACTCACAGCGGTTCTAGTATAACACTTAGATCTTTATTAGATCAAGGTTCACAGGCTTCATTTATAACAGAAGCTGCAGCACAATTACTCGGACTGAAGAAAATTAAAAGTAATTGTGTAATAACTGGCATAGGTGGTGATAATAATACATCACTTAATTCTAAACAAGTAGTTTATGTAAAATTGCAATCGGTACAGGATCCTAACTTTGTCATATCTGTCAAAACACATGTTTTAAAGAAACTAACTTCGTTTCTACCAGAAAAGAGAATTGTGGTCCAGTCGTGGCCTAACTTACCTGAAATGAAGTTAGCAGATCCAAATTTCAATATACCAAATCAAATTGATTTATTGCTTGGTGCTGATATTTATTGTCAAATTATGGCTGAAGGGTTGATAAAATGCCCATCAGGAACGTTAATAGCTCAAAACACAAAATTAGGATGGATATTATCAGGCAAAGTTAATGGAACTAATGAGAACAACAGTGCCTCATGTTGCAGTAGTACAATTGTTTCAATGCATATCAGTAACAATAATGAAAACTATGATCTTAGAAAGTTTTGGGAAATTGAAGCTGATAACTTTAGTTTAAGTAAACAATTTACCGAGGAGGAAGAAATGTGTGAAAGAATGTTTCAGGAAAGCACCAAACGTGATTCTTCAGGCAAATATGTAGTGAAATTACCTTTTAGAGTGGCAGAACCCAGGTGTAGGTATGGAAATTCACGCGAGATTGCAATCAAGAGATTTATGTCATTAGAACAACGTTTTCTGAAATCACAAGAATTGAAATCACAATATGCTGAAGTTATTGAGGAATATTTGAAGCTTGGTCACATGCAATTGATACCTAAGGAAGATATTGATAAACCGTCAGTTTATTTACCTTATCATGAAGTTATTCGAAATGACAAAACTACAACCAAGTTTCGGGTAGTATTTAACGCATCAAGTCTTGATAACAACGGTGCATCCCTGAACAGCGATCTCATGGTGGGTCCCACGTTGCAATCGGACTTGAGACATATACTCATGAATTGGAGATTTCACCCAATCTGTTTAGTGGCCGACATCGTTAAAATGTATCGACAAGTAAAAGTTGATGCTGCTGATGCCGATTACCAACGAATCGTCTGGAGGGCTGATTCTAGTGAAGAACTGCAGCATCTACGTTTGTCTAGAGTTACTTTTGGGATAGCTTCAGCTCCATATCTGGCAGTGAAAACTCTACATCAAGTAGCATTTGATGAAGGAAAATTTGATGTTATAATGAAAAAAGCATTAACTGTATTTAAACTATTTATTTTAATAAAAAGATTTAAGTGCATGACAGTGCGCGTTCACAAGGATAGACGAGAGAGAGAGCCTACGTAATAAAACAGAACATATGTATTACGCAGTATTGCTCTTAGAATTTGCGCAGGCGTCCACACTTTCATCATCCTCTCCTGGACGCAGACGCTTTAAACCCATTAGTGTGGTGAAGTTTTCATGCTTCGGTCGGTGCAGTCCTTTTGTCAATATATCAGCGACCATGTCTGCTGTGCATCTATATTTAACCATAACTTGTTTGGCAGCAATCTTCTCTCGCACGAAGTGGTAGCGTATGTCTATATGTTTACTGCGTGCGTGGTAGACAGCATTTCCTGAAAGACTAATTGCACTCTGATTATCGCAATAAAGAGTTATGGGTATACTTTTAAGTTCAGGTTGAAACTCGTCTGCCATCTGTTTTAACCAAAGAGCCTCCTGAATGGCCGACGCTAAAGACATATATTCCGCTTCAGTTGTTGAAAGGGCAATAGTCAGCTGTTTTTTAGAATTCCAGCTTACTGCGGCACCCTGAAAGAGAAATATGTAGCCCGTGCAGGACCTTCTATCTTCAATGTCATTTCCCCAGTCTGAATCGCAATAGCCTGAAATATTTCTATCATGATTCATCTTATAAACCATCTTCATATACATTGTAGCTTTCAGATATCTCAGGACTCGTTTCAATGCCATCCAATGTTCATTAGTTGGTTGATTATTGAATCTACTTAGAGAATTCACTATGTAGGTAATATCTGGTCGAGTCCCCTGTGATAGGTACAACAGGCAGCCAATTATTTCCTGATATGGTATGTTATTTAAAACTTCTTGTTGACTGTCCGCTTTCTTTAGTTTAACATTAGCATCAGTAGGAGTCCACATTGGTTTACAATTGTTCATTCCAAATCTTGTAAGTATCATTTTTATGTAAATGGATTGATCAATAGAAACTTCATTTGAATTTTCATCTTGTGATATTGTGAATCCGATACAATGCTTGGCTGTTCCTAAATCCTTCATGTAAAATTTTTCTTTTAATTTCCCTTTTATCATACAAGTAGTTTCTTCATTATTGAAAAAATATAGTAGGTCATCTACATATACTGCTATAAAAAGCATATCATGTTTATTTAAAATACGGTAGTAAACACATGGATCTATGTTTGAACAAGTCATTCCAATTTCTAACAGAGCAGTATTTAATTTCCTGTTCCATTGTCTGCTGGCTTGTTTGAGTCCATATATTGACTTGTTTAGTTTACATACTTTATTTTCTACTTCATAGCCAGGTGGCAAAGACATATAAATTTCCTCATCGATTTCGCCTTGCAAAAATGCAGTAACTGCATCCATTTGGTGTATTTTAAGTCCATATTTAGCAGCAAGACCAATCAAATATCGAATAGATGTATACCGAACCACTGGGGCGTACACTTCATTGTAATCAATGCCCTTGACTTGTTTATATCCTTTGATTACTAGCCTAGCTTTATAGCGTGTGATAGATCCATGACTATCCGTTTTAGTTTTATAAACCCATCTGCTAGGAATTACTGATTTTCCTTCTGGCAAGGTAACTTGTGTCCACGTATTATTTTTTATCAACGACTGATATTCTTCCTCCATGGCTCTCTTCCATTCATCAGCCTTTTCACTGCTTAGAGCTTCTTGTAGACTCTGTGGATCATTATTTAGTAAGTTAATTGTTGCTTCTACATTCTGACATATAAGTGATGAAGGGCTCTGATGAATATCATTGTAGTCATCGTTGTTTCTATGTCGTCGTGGTCTCAAAGTTATGTTGGATACTGGTGGTGATTCAATTGTTATATCAGGTAAGTATGTCTCATCATTTATATCTACAAATTGATCTGAATCATTATCATCTGTGGAACAAGTACTTTGAGATACAGCTTGTATTGCGTCTGTTTCGTGTGACTCATCATCATTAATGTTTCCTTCTACAGATTCTTCGGGTTCGACACACACAGGTAAGTATACAGTTTTGTTTTCTTTTACTTCATTATAACTGTCCTTTGCAATTTCATTTTTAATTTTCTCTATCTGTAAATTATGTTTATTAATGTCCTTTTCTTTTTCAGTTACATTGTCTACTTTGTTTCTTTTAATTGAAGCTTCAAGGAACACAACATCTCTACTTATTACTCCTTTATTTGTTTCAGGATCTATGAATCGGTAGCCTTTTGTACTGTCGCTGTAGCCAACGAATATTAACTTACGTGATTTCACATTAAGCTTAGTCCTTTTTTCTTTGGGAATATGAACCATTGCAGGACATCCAAAGATTTTCATGTGACTCAGGTTTGGCTTTTTTCCAGTCCATACTTCATGGGGCGTCACATCGGATAAGGAGCAGGTGGGAGATCGGTTAATTATGTAGGCCGCTGTAGCAACCGCCTCTGCCCAGAACGTGACCTGTAATTCAGCATTTGAAATCATACATTTAGCACGCTCTATTAAAGTTCTATTCATTCTTTCACTAAGCCCATTCTGTTCTGGAGTGTATGGATTGGATGTCTGGTGCAATATTCCATGTTTTTTTAAGTAGGATTCAAATATACTATTTTTGTATTCGGTTCCATTATCGCTTCTAAGAATTTTTATTTTTGTATTCAATTCTTTCTCAGCTCTATCCTTAAATTCTACAAACTTTTCGAATACTTCACTTTTGTTCTTAATAAAATATACATGTACTCGCCTAGAAAAGTCGTCTGTGAAGGTTAAAAAATACCTAGCCCCTCCTATAGACGTATGCTCCATGGGCCCGCATACATCACTGTGGACAAGCTCTAGCAAACTGGTTGCGCGGGAACCTTCAGTGGGGAATGGTTTTCTCGTTTGCTTACCTTCAAGACATGTTATGCAAGTCGAATTTTCTGTTCTTTGTGACAGCTTTACACCTTCTGTACAGTTAGGTAATTTATTAAGATTAGTGAAATTTAAGTGACCCATTCTCTGGTGCCACAGATAAATATCATCATCAGTCTTGGCCATCATGACATGTATGTCTTGATTTTTACAAGTATTTAACAAATATGTCTCATTGATCAAATCTGCTTTTGCAACTAATTTGTTACTCGGATTGTAAATTTGACAGCCATTCTCATTAAATGCTACTCGACATCCACTTTTGATTATTTTGCTGACGGACAACAAATTAGTTTTCAATTCTGGTACAAATAAAACGTTCCTCACCTGTATTGCATCGGTGCTGCCATCTTTTGCATATACTTTGATACATACATTACCGCAGCATTCAACTTTTAATACTTTGTTATTCGCAATTCGTATGCTCGGTACAGGTGCAGGTTTAATTTCAGTGAGCCAGTCCCGGTGCATGGTCATATGCATGGATGCCCCCGAGTCAACATGCCAAAAATTGAAGTAATTTGCTGTTGATGCTGAAAAAGCTGCGACATACCCTGTTTTATTTTTTATATTTTCATTATTGCCTGTCTTTTTATGCCAACAATTTTTGCTCAAGTGCCCATATTTATTGCAATTATAACATCTGGGGCCTTTCTTATTTTTAAATTGGTTATTTTTGGGTTGATTAGTTCTGGAGTTAGTATAAAGTGCGGTAGTGTCCGATGCCTTTACTTCTTGTAGTAGTTTATTTTTCACTAAATCAGCACTAATCCTTATAGCGGAACTCTCTAATCCCATAATCATAGGCTTGTACATTTCTGGCAGCCCTGCCAGCATTAATGTGCCTAACCACTCATCGTCAATATTGAATTTTATATTTCTTAACTTGTGCGCAGCTGTCATAATTTTATTCACATAATCTTCGACTGACAAACTATTTTCTAGGTTGGTGTTAATAAGTTCTTTTAATAAACCAACTTTTCGAGCCAGTCCACTATCTTCAAATGCCTTTGACAAATTGTCCCATACCTCTTTGGCATTTTGTGCTTCTTGAATATGTACATACAGAATTGGGTCGACTAACAATATTAACTTTGACTTCGTTTTAGTATCTTGTTTAACTGAGTTGGAATCTTCGACATCTGGTACTTTTAGAATGCAATTGTACAACTCTTCATGTTGCAAGTATGCCTTGGCAGCAAAACTCCAACTCGCCCAATTGTCACGACCAGTTAGCTTCTCAATAGACATCATTGAATTACTTCCAGCCATATTTAGGTATGTATTTAATATTCTCTAAGTAAATTGCTGAAAAGAAAAAAAACTCCCGGAACGCGGTAACTAAAGTGAGGTTATACTTGCAATTTTTACTTTTACTATTTTCTTTAATAATACTGATTATAGCACAAAAAACACTCTACACGACAGGCGTGGGACGGCCCATAACCTGATGTTATAATGAAAAAAGCATTAACTGTATTTAAACTATTTATTTTAATAAAAAGATTTAAGTGCATGACAGTGCGCGTTCACAAGGATAGACGAGAGAGAGAGCCTACGTAATAAAACAGAACATATGTATTACGCAGTATTGCTCTTAGAATTTGCGCAGGCGTCCACACTTTCATCAAAATTGTATCCATTTGCACGTGGAAAAGTTCTTCATAATTTTTACATGGACGATCTGCTGTCAGGATGTAGATCTGTGCCAGAGGGAAAGCAATTATTTAAAGAAATGAAGCAGCTTCTAAGCAAGGGAGGTTTTGAACTACAGAAATGGTGAAGCAATAATGCGCAATTACATGAAGAAATAAGCGAAAGCAAAGGAACAAATGGAAGCAATTTAGAGCTAAAACAAGATGAAATCATAAAAATATTGGGGCTTACTTGGAACAGACGAACCGACGTTTTTGAATACTCCGTGCAATTACCTCCGATTCCCGAATATGTCACTAAAAGAAAGGTTATATCTGATATAGCAAGATTGTTTGATCCAATCGGTTGGCTATCTCCTGCAATCATAACAGCCAAAATCATGATTCAGAAGATTTGGCTTTCTGGAATAAATTGGGATGACGAACTACCACTACCATTGTTAAACAATTGGATAATATACCGTAATGAACTCACCGAACTTACTAAGTTTAAGATTCCAAGATGGCTGAACGTCAGCACCAGGGATGATGATTTACAACTCCATGGGTTTAGTGACGCTTCCAACGATGCTTATGCTGCTGTTGTTTATCTACGAGTAGTAGACTATACTGGCAAGATACATGTTCATCTAATAACATCTAAAACTAGGGTCGCGCCGATCAAACAAGTTTCCATTCCTAGGCTTGAATTGTGTGGAGCAGTTTTGCTAGCCAAACTATTACAAGAAGTATCTGCGGTTTTGAACATACCAAAAACTAAAATAAAAGCCTGGACTGATTCTACAGTTGTGCTGGCCTGGCTGAGCAGTCATCCTAGCCGATGGAAGACCTTTATCGCAAACAGAGTATCTGAGATATTGAATATTTTAGACAGATCTCAATGGGCACATGTAACTTCTGTTGATAACCCAGCGGACTGTGCTTCCAGAGGACTCAAACCATCAGAACTATTAGATTATCAGTTGTGGAAATTTGGTCCACCCTGGTTACAAGAATTAACATTGGACGTAACTGAGCCAATTATACCTGATACCAATTTAGAAGAGAAACTAAAGAAAGTTTACCATATCATAGAGAAGAATAATTTTGAGATGTGGAACAAGTATTCATCACTTAGAAAACTAATAAGAGTATTATCATATTGTAGAAGATTCATAAAGAAATTAAAGAACAGAGAAACAGAATTACCTTATTGGTTGACGAGTAGTGAGTTGAAAAAATCGCTTCAAATTATTATTAAACACTGCCAAATGGAACATTTGTGGTCTGAAATCAAAGATATTAAAGAAAAAGGGTTTGTTAATAAGAAAAGTAAACTCACCTCGTTGAATCCTTTCCTTGATGATTGTGAGGTCTTGAGAGTGGGTGGTCGACTGGAAAGAGCTAACATGAGTGTTGGAAATAAACATCCTATTATTTTACCTTCAGAATCTCATCTTACCAACCTAATCATTGCCGAAGCTCATGAGAACACGTTGCACGGTGGCCCTCAACTTATGATGAACTATTTGCGGTCTAAATATTGGATCCTGAACGCCCGAAACCGTATCAAACTGTTTGTTCGTAGATGTGTAGTGTGTGTACGTCATGCTGCCCAGTCAAGGAACCAGCTTATGGGGCAGTTACCATCCGCCAGAATAACACCAAGCCGACCGTTTTGCAGAAGTGGAGTAGATTACGCTGGGCCTATACAAATTAGGACATCCAAGGGCAGAGGTCATCGAGCCTATAAAGGCTATATTTGTTTATTTATTTGTATGGCTACAAGAGCTATACATTTAGAAGCAGTGAGCGATCTTACTGCACAGGGATTTCTTGCAGCTTTCAAAAGATTTGTTGCTAGACGCGGTCATTGTGAAGACTTGTTTAGCGATAACGGGACCAATTTTGTGGGTGCTTCTCGTGAACTCAAAATTCTGTACGCTCAAGAAAGGTCATCATTGACTATGGAAATAGCCAATTGCTTGTCAAACAACGGCACTAATTGGCATTTTATTCCACCACATAGTCCTCATTTTGGAGGCTGGAGTAAAATCAACAAAACATCATCTTCGTCGTGTCATTGGCAATGCAACTTTTACATTCGAAGAATTATCTACTTTGTTGTATCAAATAGAGGCATGCCTTAACTCTAGGCCATTATCTAAACTAAGCACAGATTCGCAAGATCCCGTACCCCTTACGCCAGGTCATTTTTTAATTGGTGAACCTTTAGTGTTGTTACCTGACTCTAATTATGAATCGTCGTCTGTATCTTCTTTAAAGCGTTGGCAATTGACCCAGAAAATGCTCCAGCACTTTTGGCGCCGCTGGTCTAACGAATATTTAAGTAAATTCTTGCATCGTTACAAGTGGGCAAACCACAATCCCGAACCTCAGATAGGAGATTTAGTTTTAGTTAAGGAGGATGGTCTTCCTCCAGCCAAATGGTTATTAGGTGTAATTACCGAAAAACACACTGGTTTGGACAATATTACAAGAGTGGTTACTCTTAAATGTAAAGGTGGATTTCTTAAGAGATCAGTAACAAAATTATGTATCTTACCTGTTACACATTAACAATAGTTTTAATTTTGTATCGTGGCAAAGTTTTCTTTTTCTTTTTGTTAATCTTATTGTGAATTATTTGCCTATAAAGATTGAACTATGTAACTACTGTATTCTCAGCTACCATGATCGTAATTCTGTTAGTTTTTTTTTTTTGTTTAGAGAAATTTTAACAACAATACAGTCCATTAAATCGAAATTTTTAAGATCATGGTGGGCGGGAACGATGGACATTCTGTCCATGGTGGGCGGAATGTTAAATATTGTAACTCAATAATAAAAAGTTTGAGCTTCATCTCGATAGATGGCGCTGTACCGTATTCCTAGTTCGCGATATGGTTTCGTTCACACTCGGCCTATAAATACCGAGTGGTACATCGAGTATAAGGAAGAAATCCTAGTGAGAAAATTGTGAACTAAATAAACTAATAATCATCAAAGTCTTGTGGTGTTATTGCAAAGTGTAAACAATAGGTCTTAAACGTTTTTCAAATCACACACTTACTTATACGACTTGTAGTAACAACCACCATTGATATATATGATTTGAATATACATACATATCTAATTAGTGATAAATTATGTTATCTTTTATCACTGGCGAACTAGTGACCAGACCTATGCACAACCAACTTCCACTTTTTCTATTGCCTCATTTACACTTGTAAATCATGATTTTGTAACAATGCTTGAAATAAATTGTACTCACCCAGTTTGTAGAGTTCACTGGATTTGATTAAGTTATGGAGAAATCCAGAAACATTAGCCGATGTCTTCGTAAGAGCAATCAAACAGTCCTAAAATACGAGCCGGAGTTGTCAAGAGAGTAATCAAAAGTCCAGGAACACTAGCCGAAGTCGTCAATAGAGCGATCAAACAATACTTAGTAAATCGTAAGTTACGGAAGGAACCGTCACACACACGCGATGTCGAAAGCTTCGAACACTGCACTAAACAAGTGCCATCGTAAGAAAATATTTGTTAACAAAAGCTATACACATCAAATGACAAAAATGTTACTTATTTCTCTTATTTTAAAGTTCAAATTCAAAAACTCTAGCCAAAGCTAAGTTAACAATAACAACACGTGGCGATCCCGCTGTTTTGTTGAATCCTCTGATCCTTTCTAACACACTTAGCATGCGTATCTCGCGTACTCGCTCTATCATTGTTTTGTTGTTTTTTTATAATTTATGATTTTCTGCACTTAATTAATAATAATAATATATATGAAAATAATATTCAGTGAATATTTTTTATATATTTTTCATATTTTGTAATTTTTAAGTTCTAGGCATAAGTTAAACTATCTTTTTGATAACCACGACACAGGCTGTGCCTAGTGTGGCTATCATAGTCAATGTAACAATTGTGTAACTTAATGGAAATAAATGCTATTATTATTATTATATTTATACAATCTGTCTGTATGTCTGCCTGTTAATACGACTATATACAATCATATTAACAGGCAGACTTATTCTAAAGATTACAATTTAAGATTAGCGATGAGCCGCAAACTAGGCGCAGCCTATATCTTGGTGGCCTAAAATAAATGATTTATATCTAATCCAGTTATTTTCCGTTAGCCTTGACAGTGTACGCAATTTTAGACTATAATATTTTACATAAGTGAAAAATAAAAATGAATATGTAAACATTGTAATTGATATTTAAAAGGCTAAAATACTAACTCATTTGCACATGTGTGTGTGTGTGTGTGTGCGTATGATATGTTTGTATGTGTGTGTGTGTGCGTGAGAATGTGTATACGTGCATGCGTGAGAGAGAGAGAGAGAGAGTGTGTATATAATTAAGAGCCTAAGCATTAGATGTGATAAGAAATTAACAAGCTGAGCAAAGGAGAATTTCCGTCTCGTTATAACTTAGCTTTAGTAGCCAGTGCTTTAAAATTTTCTTCGCCTCAAATGGATTGCTAGGAATTTTTAAAGTTTTACTTATGTTATTAAATATTCGGATTGACATGAACGAAGACAGCCTAGCAGCGAAAGCTGTCTTTGATTTTAGAAGTGGGATTCTAATTCTAATGTGTGCTGTGCTCGTTCTAGTTCCATCATGTGAGTTTTAGCGGCACTGCCCCACACGCTGACACAATATTGAAGTAATGGTTGGCTTAATTCTCTAAAAATATTTTTCCCAAACTACAAAAAGTTGCCGACACACACAATGTGTGTCGGCAACTTTTTGTTTAAGGATTTAAATCCTTTACAAATGTGCGAATTGCGTCATAAATCATTGTTATCAGATCTCTCGTTCACACTTGTAGGCATATCGGAACTCGTTCGCACTTCAAGTATTGTGTGTAATACAAAGAAGGAATTTGTTGTAAGTCAATAACAGTTTATTAAGGAATAACTTAGTTATGCACAATACTTTGCGACCGAGCGGCATCTCTATAACGATAACGAGTTGTGCGGCAATGTTACATCTCTTTTAATGATTTTAGTCGCACTAACTGGGAACACAAGATCTCCCTATTTACGACAGTGATATCATATACCATACACTTTACGCGTGTTTACATTTGTGGGAATACACCTAATATAGCGGAAGTAGTAAAACGAAAGAAACTGTTGACAACTTCTGATAAATTGATAAGGTGGACACGCTTGGCGTGTTCTCGGCATTACATAATCACTTTTTTTTTAATGCAAAAATTTAAAGGGTTTTTCCGGGGGCCACCTCACTTATACTTAGGTTATTGCTAGAGGATAATGTACTGAGAATTTCAAAAGGCAATTTAGGCAAATATTCGTAATATCTCTAAAACATTTAGAACACGCCTGGCGTGTTCGAGGCGTAGTTATAGAAATTAGCAAGAACACGCTAGGCGTGTCGGCGGCATTGAACGTGTTAATTACAAAATGAAAATCAAGTGAAACGCAAGTAGTGTGTGGTGTGGCTTCAGTAATAAATTATAACATGACTTGGCTGGAATAGGTCTAACTACGACGGGTCGCTTATTTTCCGTTTTCAGATTCCATCGTTCATTGAATTCCTATACTTTAAAAGCTTCAGGTTTGTCGGTAACATTGTGGTATAGTTAAACCGGCGTTGTCGATTTTGTCGTAATTTCTTGATAACTGTATGACTTTGCCAGATTTCTAATTATGCCTCATTCAATTGCCTTATCTGTAAATGTTAAGTAGTCTATATACATATGTCACGAATTTCGAGTGTTTGATAAGTCCTTGAAATTTTGCATCCGCTGAGAGCCATTACAAACATGTCTATAATTTTATACCTAAAATCTCAACACTTGTTGAAATCCAGTGTTATTAGTTCAATATGGCACAATTACTGTCCTAAGAAATTTCCATTTACCTTTTCTGCAACATCGTAATATTTAAAATATAAAACCTATCGATAAAGAAAGACATTATATATCACCTATTCATTCAATATAACACTGTAAAATTATTTATTTTATAATTTTAACCATGTCAAATCTTACACTTCATTCACACAGTACTCTCTATTAGGTATTACAGCTTTCAATTCACATATTAAAATATATAGATAGTATCAGTTGCATCCTCTACTTTGAAAAGGTAAACACTTTCCCTGGTATATAATTGGATATGTATGTATTAGGGATGATGTAATACTTTAGACTATGTTTTTTAGTCTTGTGGCATGAGATTGCATGGGTTAATGGAGTATCAGAAGGCCATGTGTTATTGGTTTTTCTGTAATGTAATCCTAGCAGCATAATAATATTCTGTTAAGTAGTAACATAGGTTGTGTTTGAGCTATTATATATGTTAGGCTACTATTAACCTTTTGAACGCCAACGTCGTCTATACTCGACATACGAAAGCGTGCCCTGTGCGCCAACGTTGTCTATACTCGACAAAATTGTTTTTTGTCGGTTCACAGAAAAATACAAAATAAACATATTAAATCATTACTATTGTGTTTTAGTGATACAACTTAAAAATTGAATCCCCAATTATTACTTAATTGTATACAGCAAACAAAATTGTTATTAGTTATTGAAATATTTGATCATAAAAAACAGTCAAACAATCAGTTCTGCCGCATGCTTTTATCTAAATGTTTTGTGTCTCATTGGTTGAGAATCTGAAAATGTTTCATCAACATCATTAACCTATTGCAGTCCACTGTTGGACATAGGTCTCTCCAAGTTCAAATGAATGGGTTAGTCCCGCTATGGTATGGTCCCGGTATGGCACCCTCTTAAAATACCTATCAAAAAGTCCCGCTATGGTACCCATCTTTTAGATCTACGTTAGACAATAGAAGGTACAACTGAAAAGAAAAGTGTATCTATAAATAAATACTTTTAGGAGTGTATCAATAAAACGTCTGTTTGCGATATTAAATCAGTCTTTTATTAATTCAAAATATTTATAAAAAAATATCAAACAGTAAAACGAAATATTAATTGCAATGTAATTTTTAAAATAATCAACAATATTAATTACCAATAATCAACAATAAAAAAAATATAAAAAATCCACATCTCAGAAAAGTATTACTGTAAATATTATAAACTACAAATAAAAACAACATCCAGACATAAATATTAGTTACAAATAATCAACATTGAGAAAAGGCAGTAATTGTAAATTTATATAAACTACAAAAATAATCAACAACCAACTAGACAAATATATTAATTACAAATAATCAACATGGAGAAAAAGGCGCAAATTGTAAACATAAACTACAAAAAATAATCAACATCGAGAAAAAGTATTAAACATTTTAATAGGCTAAAAACAAAATTAAAATAAACTATTTTTTTAAATGTTCTGATCGAAATATTGACTTTGATATGTTAATCAGAAAATCACCAATGGAGATAGCTTTATTTTCGTAACTTTTTGTTAGCTTTTGAATCTGGCGGTCGATTTCTATACTTGTTCTTTTTCTTGAATTTATAGGTGATCTTTTTAGTCGAAAGCTATAACAAAAATCATCAGTTATTTAAGTTAAGCTATATTTTTTTCAGTAACCGTCTGTAATAGAAGGCGACAACCAATAATATCTACCAAAATAAATAAAATCAAATCCATTTTCAAATTCTTCTATGTACTCGTATTATGTAAAAAAATATATATCTGCTTTTAAAAATATTATATCTGCTTAAAAATATTGTCTAAAAAATACAACTTACTTGGCTTGTTTTATATCAAAGTGACATGTGTCGTTGCCAATTGTTTGCAGAAACAATAATAAACTGGGATTTTTTCCAATAATTTTGTTGAATCTGCCATTCCATGATTCCGCCAAGTTAGTTGTTCTATGGCGTTCATTATGGCAACACCAAATGAGGTCTGGATATTCAAGCCACTGAGTGACAAAATAGTCATTGAATTTGGTCATAGCTTCATCGTCGAAACTGAAAAAAATACTTATTAAACGTTCGTACTTGTAAAGCAATGAAATTAACAGGTCCTTACTGATATTGTTGTTCTTTACTTTTTTGCCATATAATTAGAGTTAAGTACTCAAACATCATTTTGGAAAGTAACCAAGATATTATACCTATTTTCCATTATATGCAGCCAGCCGTCTTCAATATCTTGTTTTGGCAAAAACGCCAAGCCTATGCATTGCTTAACATGGTTCGAGGACTCTTCGTGTTCCATGAGATTTAAAGATTTCGCTTTTTTGATAACGTTCTTTTGAAAACGTACGTTACATCCATTTATTTTGATATCAGGAAAAATCTTCGCTGCTGCATTTATTACTCCTATTTCATAATCGAAGGTAAATTTCGATGGACGCCATTCAGGCAAAGTTTGTTTAATCAATTCGAAAACTTTTTCATAAGTTTTCCCTTCTTTGTTTTTTAACAGAATATAAAATAATGGTGCTACATTCGTGGATAACTCAGTGCTTCCCATGTCTCCATGAATGACATAAACTTGTTCGAATGGGTTTGGGCAGCCGTCGAAAGTGCCATCACCAAAGTAATGCGTTACACATTTTATATGTTCCTTTACTTCTGTCGAGGAAAATATAATTATTCGATTACAGTCTTCATTACAATAATCAGCCAATACATACTTATTAAATTCTTCTGGTATTATAATTTCTTCCACATTCTTAAATTGTGTTTTTGGTACGTTCAACGACTTATTTCGGTGTCTGTATAATACTGTTTTTAATTTTTTATAGTCAGGAACATTTCCTGTAAGGTGTAACCCTTTGTCTTTTAAGTTACCCATGTGTTTTTCGAAAATTTTCTGTACTGATCCGTAATTTGAATTTACTTCTTTTTTGCACTCACTTATAGCCATTTGAACTTCATTGTCTTCAAAATGTGGCACGCACTGATCACTGTGTTTATAATCTTTAATTATTGTATTATTGGTATTCTCAATAGTTATATATCCACTACATTTAATACTATTTCTCCTATTTACACAATGCCAAGTACTTGAATTTTTATTTTCTCTGCGTTTAATATATTTATGTCCGGCACGTAATAAAGTTTTTCCACCGCGTCGACTGTCAATAATTATTAAATTTACACCACGTGAACTACTTGACCCAGACATTGCAATAGATAAACTAACAAGCTATCCTAATTACTCATATCGCAAAAGTACAGCTGCAAATAGCAAACTAAACCCGGAATAATACTGTCTCTCTCTATTTTCATAAAAACAAAAGGGAAGAGCTAGATACGAATTCGAGGAAGGGCTCGTCTCTATTGTTTTACGAAAAAACCGGTTGGTCAGGTAACTACCTGAAGTGAAACGACAATTACCGAGCGTGATTTGTTTAAAAAATAGTATTAATAAATATTATCTTGCTTAACTATAATAGTTAAGAAAAGATATTTTTTATTAATACTATTTTTTTCTTAACGCATTGTATAACTTTTCTTTACAACAGTACCAAAAACTGAAGGGTACCATAGCGGGACTTTTTGATAGGTATTTTAAGAGGGTGCCATACCGGGACCATACCATAGCGGGACTAACCGAAATGAATATTAATAGTACTATAATAATAATATAATAATTATTATTTTATTTGGCGACTTTTAGGTCCATATGATTAGTAATATAAAAGCAACTTATTAACTATTGTTAGTAAACATACATACAATAAACACAGAAAACAATAAAATACAGACAAACACAAATCACGGGACACTCAGACAGACATAACAAACAATATTTGTTATCTATATCCTAATTGAGTGTGCAGTCTCACCCATCGGTGGAGCATCTGACAGTCCCACCGGTTTGTCAATGCTCTCAGCATACTGTGGTAGCTGGCGCATGTTCTGTGTTGGAGCGAGGCGCATCGCTTCTGGATTATGGCATAGAAGTCGTCAACCCTCGCGTTGGCAAACATGCCTGATGCGCTACAAAATCGCGGCAGCCCCACAAGCATCCTGAAAGCATTGTTATACTGTATGCGTAGAGCGTTGTATGCCCTCTGTGTGTATCTGACCCACAGACTGCAAGTGTAGAAGTTTTGATTTATATTATAGAGATTAAAATATAGTTCCTACCAAATGTTGTATAAATAGTGAAATACCAGAATTTAACTTGGTATGACAGCTTCAGAATATCGTAAATAAGTACGCATCATTGACATAATTTTTATTCGTAACAAAATCTATGCATTGGTTACCGCAAATAATAGAAAGTCTATAGTGTCTGTTGCGTGGTAGTCGGAGGATTAAAGCTCAGAATTGAGCGACAAAACATTATGATAAGGAATGGAAATATGTGGGAGTTAAACAAGTGGAACACGGCAACCCTTAATATTTTAGGTTATGTAGATTTAGGTAAATAATCATCATTATACTGTCTCCTTTTGTGTCTTTAGCAGGTTTATCATGTTCAAAACCACTTTAGATATGTCATCAAATGTTTAACAAAAATAAATAATGTAAAATACTGGTCTAGTAAACATCCTTGTTCTGTACGGCTATGGCAACCTAAAACACTACACTGCACGATTATGTTCAATTAGAATGCAACTTTAAATTTTTTGAATTCGTTCTCAATAATATTTGCCTAGAAAATTGATATAAATCTTAAGCGTCCATTACACGCTCACGCAAGCGTCACCCAATCACTCAATTCCAAAAGTCATGAATGACTGATGGTGAGTGACGAAAGTTAATCGACATTAGACACTCATTCTGACTGATCATCAGTTCCCTATATATTATTTTACTCTTTGGATCATCAGTCATACCCAAGATTTTAGAGAGAATACACGTGTTCACTTTAGATTATATGGATATTCATAAAGGAAAAGCCTGTACTGGAATTTTGATTACGATTATGAGCAAAAAAACGTGTTAAAAGAAAGCGTTGGGTGAAAGATTGGCTATTAAAAAGGGATATCTCTAGCCATATAAACTTATTGGCTGATATATGAGATTCAAAAGAGGACAAAGACTATGAGAACTATTTCCGCATGAAAGATGCGTGTGTCATAAAATAGTAGGTTATAATTTGATTTATTGATTATTATATTATAATTAATTTAATTAAATGTATTTATTTAATACAAATCATCTAAGACATTATACAGAAACATCTATTGTTTATGTCAATCATAGAACACGTGTTGTTGTGACGTAGAACATCTGTTAGTAGTGGGGCTGTGACTAATAAATACAACAGAAACGCTTGGAGCGGGACATTCTCTGTTGGACCGTTGACTGGAGCAGATCTAACAATTGTTTAAAGTTAAGTACTATTTTATTATGTATTTAAAGTATAAGTATGATGGTTATAAAATATATTTAATAATTATGATTATACATATATACGCGTAGCTAATTTGTTTTAATACTTATTAGTCTGTACTTTGAGCAGCGATAGCTCAGTGGGGAGACCAACAGACTGCAATGCAGAGGGTGTCGGTTTCGAACCCACGTTGCGCACCTCTGACTTTCGGAAGTTACATGACTTTTCGAAATTATGTGCGTATTGATTGATAATTATGGCCTGCTCCGTGCCTCGGAGAGCACGTTAAGCCGTCGGTCCCGGCTGCCATGAACATCTATGGCAGTCGTAATTGGGAAAGTCAGTACCCTCTAATATCCTGACACTGGTCTAGCCTTAGGGTATCGTTAGCCTTCTGGTTGCGGCGGTCAGGTGGCAGCCGCTCCGTGTAAAAACTGATATCCAGTCAAATCCGGTTAGACCAGAAAAGCCGACCCCAAGTGACTTGGGAATAATAAAGGCTAAGAGAGAAGAAGTCTGTACTTTGGTAAATAATAAAGTAAATATAGAAACAACATTACTATGTTTAATTTGTGGATCTTAAAATTCAATAAATATACCTATGTTATCTACATACACTAAGTTTTATTTCGACGCACCGAATTTCATGAATATAGTATAATAAGAGTCAAATAAGACAACGTGTCGGTAAATGGAGGTTATGTATCGACGGATTATTACCCAATATATAAATAGATATCTATTATTGATATACAGTGCGAGTTTTCATAAAGTGCACATATGAAAATGAGTGAAACTAGACATCATTTTATAACTAGGAAAATTTATTTAAAAAAAAAAAAACGATTCGAATCGATTTGTTGGGGCATCTTGTGCCTGTATACCTATTTTATTTAACTTATAAATTCCACGGGAATCGAACCCGCATCTACTATTTATTTCACTCTTGTGTCCACGATATGCAATAATGCGAGACTTCCTAAAACGCTACAAGGGAATTACCGGCACTGGTCCGACAGATAACACCTTTTAATAATATATAATTTGTTTATTATGAACACACACACTGGTAATACATATATAGGTAAAAATCACAATTTATTTTATATAACTAATTCTAATTACATATTACAAAGACCTAGCGTTCTGTCGGGCCGGTGCACAGCAACTGGCCGACTCGCCTTGCATACACCACGCTTGCGCACACATACATTCGACGCACACATACATACATACCCCTACAATACTCCCCCCAAATTTTTACATAGTTAAAAATTTTATTACATGAATATTGCAAAAAAAAAAAATTAAACAAGTTACAATAGAACAATTCGCATATCGAAAATCTTATGGTCACCATGGTTCATTACCTTTTATTCATTACATTAGTTTATAACAGTCACTCGCTATACTGATAACAACATTGCGACACCAGGGAGTCATGTTACACGCCTTCGGGCATAGGCACACTGAGCCCGCACGGTGACTACAGTGTTTACAAAGATGTTTCCGGTCTATACTTGTTGTATGTGGGCTTGCTGTAATTTTTGTATGGAACCTTCCGTCTGTTTTTGCACCCATTTCTTTCCTCTGTTATAACAGAATCCACAACATTTACACATAATTGCTGTAAACAATAGTATGCAAATTATCAACAATAATCCTCCATAACTTTTCATATGCCTTTCAATGTTAGTAAAATCCATCTGGTTTGCTCCACTTTGGGCTATAATTATTTCTTCATTTTTACTATATGATTTGCCCATTGTTACAATTATTTAGTAAAATGTACTGACTTTTTACAGACACAAAATTACTTGATTGGAATTGTTACTCGTTTAAGATGCAGATATTAAATGAAATATTCAAGCGACCTTATAATTATCAATAATTTGCATAATAGTTTATACTCTACTTTACGTTAAATCGCAAGTTTGTATAATTAATTATTGTTATTGTGTTTCAAAATACCTAATAAATTTGCTGACATGGAATATGGTGCAATTATTTCCTTGTTATTATTGTGTTTCAGCATACATAATAAATTTGCTTACATGGATATGATGCAATGATTTTCATGCATCAGTAAGTATGTATATACATAAACATGTTACGTTTAACGGATTTTTCTGAGTTTACTATAATGAATTTTATCATACCAACATACCATAAGAAACAATGTAGTTTAAAAAAAAAACTATATTTTAAATCTAACTGGTGGCCTTATTTGCCGACCATACCTCGTTTTCTTATCAACTAACTTATTATCTATGTTTTTGCTAACGCTGAGGTAATCATTGCTACATTTATCATCCACTTTATTTTGGCAAAATTGTACTTTATTTACCTGATGTTCCTTACTTTCTTTACCTTGCTCATTTAAAATGTAAGCTGGCTTCAGCCTATCTAAGGATATATTTACTACTCTGTTAGGTAACTGGATCGTAAATACCTTTGCGTTCCTTTCTAAGACCCGATAAGGTCCTTCATATGGTGACGTCAGCGGTCTGCGTACTGCATCATTCCTGATAAAGACGTATTCACACTTACCTAATTCGTTGTGCACGAACAGGGTGCGCGAATCTCGAAATGTACGCGTAACTGGTTTCAAACTACTTATATGTTTTCTTAAACGATCTAAGTACTCGTGGTCTAAAACACTTTGGTTGTTTGAGGTGTCATAAAAATCTCCCGGCAACCGAATTGTTTTACCATACAAATATTCCGCAGGACTGACCCCATTATCACTTCTGCCTACTGCACGCAACCCAAGTAAGACCGTAGGCAGCTCGTCACTCCATGACGTATTGTTTGTGAGACGCGCTGTTAAGGCCTGCTTCATGCTCCTGTGCCAGCGTTCCACTATTCCGTTGCTCTGGGGTCTATACGGTGTAGTTCTATATTTTTTTATACCCATTATCTTTAAGAGCTCTCTAAATAAGTTGCTTTCGAATTGCCTGCCTATCTCTTGATCCGACGTTATTTGGTCAGTTACCCCAAATCGTGCAATCCAATTTTCGTAAAAAACTTTTGCGACTACTTCAGCTGTTATATCACACACAGGAATGGCTTCGGGCCATCTAGTGCCTCTATCTATCATGGTTATTAAATATCTATAGCCTTCCCTGGTCGGTGCTAACGGACCGACTATGTCAATGTGAACGTGGCTTAACCTTTTAGCTTCTGGAAATTGTTGTAATTCCGATACTGTGTGCCTGCCTACTTTATTCTTTTGACACTGGATGCACGTTTTGGCCCACTGACCGACGTCTTTATTAAGGCCTGGCCAAAAATATCTTTGCGCTACTAATTTTCGTGTTGCCCTGATACCCGGGTGACTAACACCGTGTACTGATTGAAAACCTAACGTCCTAAATTTCTTTGGTAAATAAGGTCTACACGTCTGAGTCGAATTTTCGCAATAGATAGGCTTATCACAATTAGGTACAAACATTTTTTTTAAACGAATGTTATTCTGTTTCTCTTTTAATAATTTTGCTAAGTTGTCATCCTGTTCTTGTGCGGTCGCTAATTCCGCGTAATCAAATGTAGTGGGGCAGTGTATGGTTTCAATCCTAGAGAGCGCGTCAGCGGTTACATTGTTATTGCCTTCGACATATCTGATATCCGTTGTAAATTCACTGATATATAGCAACTGCCTAGTACGTCGAGGTGTTTCGCTTTTTGACTCGACTTTGTTGAATGCAAAGATCAATGGTTTATGATCGGTAAAAATTATTAATTCTCTTCCCTCATACATGTATCTAAAATGTTTCATTGCTAAAAATATGGCTGTAAGTTCCCTATCATACGTAGAATACCTTTGTTGAGCTTTACTAAACTTCTTAGAAAAGTATCCTAACGGTAACCACTTACCATCAATCAATTGGTTAAGCGCTGCTCCAGCACATGTGTCCGATGCGTCTGTGTGTAACGAAAGTGGTACATTACTTACCGGATGTGATAACAGCACCGCATCTCTGAGACTTCTCTTGCATTCCTTGAATGCTTCATCGGATTCCTGTGACCATGAAATTTTTGTCTTGTCTCTTTTCTTGGCACCTTTTAAAAAATTATTCATCAGTGATTGGTGCTCAGCTGCATGAGGAATGCTATTTCTATAAAAGTTGATCATACCTAAGAATCGACGAAGTTGCTCCACGTTATCCGGTCGAGGATATTCTACTATGGCCTTGACCTTGTGGTCGAGTGGTCGAATGCCTTCGGTCGAGACTTGGTAACCTAAAAACTCGATACTTTCCTTGCCAAATTCACACTTTGATCTATTTATGGTTATGCCAAATTTTGCAAATCTTTCAAATACCTTTCGTAAGTGCGTTTTATGACTCTCCAAGGAATCACTAGCGATAATTATATCATCGACAAAGCAGAATAGGAAATCTAAGCCCTCGAGTACAGTATTATTTATGAATCTTTGAAAACTTTGACTAGCTGTCCGCAACCCAAAATTTAATCTCATGAATTCGAATAGCCCGAAAGGTGTTATCACCGCAGTCTTTTTTATATCTTCCGGTGCAATTTTGACAAAATGATACGCTTTATTAATATCAAGCTTTGAAAAGATTTTCTTACCTGCCAGTATGTAATTGAAGTCGAGCAGTCTTGGTACGGGATAGCGGTCCGGCTTGGTGATGGCGTTCAATCGCCTGTAGTCCCCCACGGGCCGGATATCTCCATTTTTCTTTGCTACGACATGCAGCGGGCTAGACCATTCACTCTTAGACGGTCTGCAAATACCTAGTTCCTGCATTAACCTAAATTCCTGTTTAACCTTATGATACCTGTCAGGTGGCAACGGTCGCGCTCTAGCATGGACGGGTGGCCCAGTGGTTTCTATATAATGGAAAACATCGTGACCAGAGTCATAGTCCATATTTTTGAATGAGACAGGCTTAGTTATTTCTGAAAATTCTGACAATAAATCACTAAACGGATGATTACTATCCACTGTGGTGATTGATAAATTATCGCAAAGGGTTAAACTACCTAGCGTTAGCAATTTTGTTTCCTTATCAATTAATTTGCGCTCACTTAAATCTACTATTAGCATATGATGTTCCAAGAAATCCGCACCTAATATGGGTTGGCTAACCTCCGCGACAACAAATGTCCAACGATATGAGCGTCGGAGACCTACGTTCACTTGTAAAGTCTTTACGCCGTATGTTTTTATTTCACTTCCGTTTGCTGCAAATAATTTATAGTCCGAATGCGCTCCTAATAATCTTTGTTTTCTGCTAACTGGAATGACGGACACGTTCGCTCCTGTATCCACTAGAAATTTTAGTCCATTCTCCCTATCAAATACACTGAGGCGGTGGTTACTACCCGGTACAACCACCCCCGCCACTGTAGGTCGTACCGTGTCTAGTTTCCCGCCTGTGGCACTGCTGGTGACCTCCATGCACAGGGTTTCTCGCACTTCGTTGCTCTGGCTCGGTATCGATAATGCCACCTGCACAACCAGTTTGGATCCGCTGGTGTTCTGGATGTAGACCTTGACCGTCTCCGGAAAGCTCCACGACCTCCACGGCCACGGAATGCGCTTCGACGATGCTGCGCAACCTCTTCATGCAGGGACGCTACTTCCAAGTTCAACTTGTGCATCTGCGTTAATATCTCGTTCATCGGCGGTTGAATGGGCTGCTGGTTGTTGGTATAAGCGCCGCTCACCTCGGCGATTTCCCCGCTCCGTGTATTCTCCATAACCTTGTCTGCTATATTTGCCAGGTTCTCCAAGTTTTGATCCTGGCTGACCGTCAGTACTGCTCTTACAGACGCTGGTAACCGCGCGATCCAAAGGCTGTGTAACGTTTTGTCTGATGTTTGGGCATTTCTTCCCAGGTCCCGCATCCGGCGCAAAAGCTGTGAGGGTTTTTGTGTTCCCAGCTCCATTTCACCCACTAGCTTCTGAAATTGGCGCTCTGCACTTTCCTCGTATACCTGTAGTAGTCGTTCCTTGATGGCGTTAAATTTTTCTGTGGCTGGTGGCGCTACCAGAATGTCGCTGACCTGCTGTAACGCATCACGTCCCAGCTTCGCTACCACTAAATTGTATTTAGCCTCATCGCTCTGTTTTTGCGGTCCTAGAATGCTCTCTATCTGCGCGAACCATAGTCGTGGCATCTCCGCCCAAAATTCTGGCAATCGTGACTGTACACTTATCGCGGCGAGCTCACAAGAATTCAAGTTCGACATACCTGTGTTCAACTTCTCGTCACTGTTCATATTATCACTTTTGCTTGGCTTCACGGGGCTCGGCACTTGGAACATCGTACACTATATTATTATTCTACACTTATATTTACCCTTATTAATTAACCAATGTAGCCCTTTAGAAATCCCACACTTATTGCACTCGTCGGGGTCACCAATGTTGGGGCATCTTGTGCCTGTATACCTATTTTATTTAACTTATAAATTCCACGGGAATCGAACCCGTATCTACTATTTATTTCACTCTTGTGTCCACGATATGCAATAATGCGAGACTTCCTAAAACGCTACAAGGGAATTACCGGCACTGGTCCGACAGATAACACCTTTTAATAATATATAATTTGTTTATTATGAACACACACACTGGTAATACATATATAGGTAAAAATCACAATATATTTTATATAACTAATTCTAATTACATATTACAAAGACCTAGCGTTCTGTCGGGACGGTGCACAGCAACTGGCCGACTCGCCTTGCATACACCACGCTTGCGCACACATACATACATACCCCTACAGATTTATACCTATTTATATTTTTTCTTTAGTAGTTATAGACCTTGTACCAAGAAAACCTTGTAACTTTTGAACCAGGTGGTTAATCGTGTTGAAACAAAAAGAGTAATAATTCGCAATGTGTAGACAATAAAGACGGTATACTATTTACATCCAAAAAGATACCGGTGGCATAAAAATAAGGAACATTTTAGACCAAAACTGAGTTTCGTACAATGTTTTTTTAAGATCAGTCTTTATAATTTTAGTAACTAGAAAAATCGTCACCTAAATGGGGTTGTTATATTTATTTATTTAACAACAATCAAACTGTTCGTTTTTTTTTTTTTTTTTTTTTTTTTACCTGTGGGAATGCTTTGACGCATACCTCTCCTCGGGGCGACGGAGAGGCTATGTCGGGCTCACCGGGGGAGTAATACCCCGGTAATACCGACTAAACCTACCACGGTGTTCCTCGACATAACCATAGACGGCGGGGCCGCGCGAATCGCTTTCACATGCAATCGCGACCCTGCCGAGGTTTCGGCCCGCCGTGTGAAACGGCAGGCCACTGCATAATAGACCCTCTACTGTCCTGTATGGAGACAAAAACACGGCTCAGAGGCGCGCGTGGGAACACGCACGCCGCCTCTTGGACCTGGTGCTGATCGGGTGGCGGGCAGGCCCACGAAGCCCACCACCCCCAGGTCAAACCTCAGGGTGGCTGGAGGTCATCTCGCGCCCTCCGGCGCCCGGTTCTGCGGTTGGGGAGAGGGTTTAAGCGCTCCCTCTCCCGCTCCGCCGCCTCCTTGATGGACATGACTTCCTCACAGAAGGAGGCGACGGCGTTCCACGACGTCTCGCTCCGGACCATAGATTGAACCACGGCCGGGAGCGAGAGGGCAACCAAACCGACTGCCGCGATCAACTCACGGCGCCGCGATGCCCAGGCGGGGCAATCCGTCAATGTGTGCAGCGCCGCAGTCCTCAACAACGTCGCGGCAGTCGCCACAGTGGTGACAACCGGGCGTCTCTTGCCGACCTATGCGACACAGGAACTGGCCAAAACAACCATGACCAGTCATTACCTGTGTCAGCCGGAAGGTGAGGGCGCCATGCCGCCTCTCCAGCCACTCCTCAAAAACGGGACTTACCGTCACGATTGTGGCGTGCCCAAAACTGTTCGTATATCTAGAACAACAAAGTCTAAGTCGTCAAAGCTCTGATCATTTTGTATACATATGTATATCATTATTTGTCTCTTGGGATAAAACCGATTCTTTGCCATTAAAAACATCTAAAACAAATTCAAGATCTTTGGTTCTGGTTTTACTGAGTCTTGTAGCATTTCTTTTATTTTTTTTATTCTCTAATTATTCCTATAAATTATTTTTTAGTTAACAGTTTACTTGTTTTCGTTCTTCTTTCGCTTTTTTCTTCTCTTGATTATTCTTTCCCAGACATTTGGTAAAATCTATAGAATTTACATTCCACGAACATAATCCAGTGGCTCTAAAGTCATTTATGATTGTTAATGGTGTAACCCATTTCTCTATAGTAGGCCTCGGAAGGGTGAGCTCGACGCCATTCCAATACAGACTTTTGCCAGCCATATTTCAGAGGTTTGAGAGCTGAAACATTTGCTGGTTGTAGCAGTCTGGTAGAATTTGGATACAATGCAATAAGTATAATACCCAAATCTACAAATAATATTACTGGAAGTTGTGTACTCGTTTTAATCAGGTAAGAGTATAAAACATTTTCTATGTAATCGTGGCAAATTTCCGATTTCATCAACCCATTATCACTTAACCCTATCCCCCAATCTAGTGGGACTTTCGATGATACATCTGCTGATAATCGTTTATTAGGGAAAATCACCATGGGTGGAGTAATAGTACCATCGGCGCCAAATGTGAACATAACTGTAAGAGATGTCCTTTGCCTGCGCACTATCCACTTCATATACGTTTTTAAGCCTTTTGGAGCTAAAACTACGCCCGTTTTTTGGGTAAAACAAGAAATTGTTTTCATCCCCCATTAAAAACCCGGGCAGGATTAGAAAGAATGTGAAGAAAATTGTTTCCCGATATATAGTCTTCTATTTGTTGAAACCAGCCTCTTAGTTTTCATGTAGTTGATATGCTCATACTAAACTCATTTTATTTTGCAAAAATATTGAAAAATAAAGCAGATCTTAGTTTTAGTACTTTTCAGTTAATTCTTATAAGACAAATCATTGAGAAATTCAAAAACCGGTTAAGCGTGTCCAGCAGCGATTCGACCCAAATGCAACCCGGATACCAATCTGCGATAGCAACATACAGTGTACAAACTAGTGCATCTCCATTAAGCGTGTCCACCAACGATTCGACCCAAATGTAATCCGGATACCAATCTGCGATAGTGATAACTTTGCCAAGTATAATTTTGAGTTTTGTTGCACAGAAAACAAACTTCAGTGAAACAAAGTTCAAAATTATTCTTGGGTTATGATTACAGGAAGATATGTATTAAATTGCATGTAATTGCCACGGTTATTCTCCTTCTTCGCTCATAAAATAGTCTGAGAACATATCACAAATTGTATTGGCTGTTGGAACTCTTCTTATAGCTTGTGATCGTGTAATGTCTATGATTACATCGTCATTGTCTACAACCATCATCGCATCTCTGGAATGACCTCCATCTCTGGCTCTGACGAAATTATGCAAAACGCAGCGACATTTCACAATGTTTATTGCTAAATTTGTATTCACGTTTTTAAGAGACGATGAAAAATTCTACATTTATTGGACAATATGCCAAAGGCACATTCTACGTACTGCCTAGCTCTAGAGCGATAATTAAACACACGTTTTGGTGTGGGCAAGTTCCTTCCACTATAAGGACGCATGATATATGGACTCAAACCAAAAGCCTCGTCAGCCACGAAAACAAAAGGCATATCTTCACTTCGAGTGCTTGATAATGGTTCTGGGTGCGGTAGTATTATCTGGTTCCGTTGTATATGCTCATATAATGAAGAATTTTGAAATATCGTTGAATCACACTCTTTTCCATATGCGCCCACATCTATATAAATAAACCTGTAGTCGGCATCAACTACAGCCAACAATACTATAGAGACAAACTCCTTGTAGTTGAAAAAAAGCGATCCATGGCGCTAAGGCAGTGAGGAAAGTTAGCTTTAGACTCGTACTCTCTTGCAATTTCTTTTAATTGCTGTTCTGTTAATTCTGGCAAACATTCTTGTGATAGTTCATTCCAAATCAAGTGATTTTGAATGAACTATCACAAGATTTCTCTGATTATCTTTTTTGAAGAAAAAATCTCCGTCCGAAACAGTCCAGTATTGCAACAAATAGTGCAACACAGAATCTAAAAGAGCGATCTGAACAACCATGTGAAGAATCTCCTAATGTACAACAAACTTCCGTACAAATTAATGTATGGTTCGTGTATGGTTTGAAGAATCAAAAGACAGTAATAGGACCTTTGTATCAGTCGAGGAATAACAAATCTAAGAGCATTCACCTATTGTTTTTAGAAAATAATACTACTTCACATTATTCTCTCATCAAGGATTTGTCTCGCTTAATAAGGAATCAGATGACCAAACATCATGGTAAATTATACTTCTGCAAAACATGTTTATTGTTTTTTCCTACTTACAATCAAATTGATTCACATCTGTGTGGAGGAATAGCCACCGTCTTACCAGAAAAAGGTTCATTTTTACAATTTAAAAACTTTGAGAGAAAGCAAGATATTCCATTCGTGATTTACGCTGACTTTGAAACGTTACTTGAACCGATTTCCGGCCATGAACACAACACCGCTAATACATCATACTCACATCGCCACGTGCCGGCCGCGTTCGCCTATAATGTTGTATCATCATTTAATGACGAGGTTGGGGGGTACAGAAGTTATCGTGGCGATGATTGTGTAACAAAATTTGTACATTTTCTTACTGAAGATGTTAAAAAGATACATAGAATTCTATCCAGAAACGAGCCTATGATATTCACAGATAAAAATATACTTGAGTTTGAGCGCGCTAATAAGTGCTATATTTGTGGTAATTTATTGTGGTGTGATAGGGTAAAGGACCATTGTCACTTGACAGATCGTTACCGAGGAGCAGCACACCTACACTGTAATCTACAACATAAAGTTCCAAAATTTGTTCCAATATTCTTCCATAACTTATCTGGTTACGATTGTCATTTGTTCATAAAAATGTTAGGCGAAATTCCTGGTCAAATAAATAAAAATAATTCCCAGGAAGAAGGAAAACTATATGGCTTTTACAAAGTTTGTTCATATCGCTGATAATGAGTTTATACAAATACGATTTTTAGATTATTTTCACTTTCTAAGCACTAGTTTAGACAAGCTTGTTAAAACATTACAGTTGGAAGATTTTGTTAATTTAAAATCTCATTTTTCTGATACAAGACAATTTAGTTTATTGACTCGAAAAGGTGTATATCCGTATGATTATATGACGAATTGGAAGAGCTATGATCAAAAATCATTACCGTCTAAGTGTCATTTTTATAATTCTATAACCAACGAAGATATTAGCGACGACGATTACAATCATGCTAAGACAGTTTGGACTCAATTTAATATAAAAAATTTAGGCGAGTATACCGATTTATACTTAAAAACAGACGTACTTTTATTGACAGACATATTCCAAAGTTTTAGAAAGACATGTAAGCTGTATTATAAACTAGATCCTGCGTTTTATATAACTGCACCTAGTTTATTTTTCGATGCAATGTTACTAAAAACAGGTGTTAAATTAGAACTAGTTTCGGACTTGGCCATTGTGAGAATGATTCAAAGCGGTATAAGAGGTGGTCTGTGCATGTGTTCCCATCGGCATGCAAAAGCTTACCATAAATACATGCCTGAATATGATCAGTCGCAGCCTAAGTGTTTCATAGCATATTTAGATTGTAACAATCTTTACGGCTATAGTATGTCTCAGTACTTACCGTATTCTAGTTTCAGATTTCTAACTGATAAGGAATTGGCTAATTTTGACTTTAAGGCTGTTGGGGATCGGGCTGAATGGGGTTTCACATTAGAAGTTGATCTCTTATATCCTGATCATTTACACAATCACCATAATGATTTACCATTTTGTCCTGAGAAATGTATACTTCCTGGAGGTAAAACGAAAAATTAATTGCTAATTTATATAATAAGTACAATTATGTGACTCATTACGTTCATTTAAAAACGTGCTTAAAACATGGTTTAATTTTACGTAAAGTGCATAGGGTAATTACTTTTAGACAAAGTCCGTATTTAAGCCAGTATATAGAATTGAACACCCAACTAAGACAAAGAGCGAAAAGTGCTTTCGAGCAAGACTTTTTTAAATTATTAAATAACACTGTGTTTGGCAAAACTTTAGAAAATACTGAGAAAAGAGTAACCGTTCATTTGGTTAACCAGTGGTGCGATCAGTCCAATCGTACCAAGAAATTATTATCCGTCGAAAAGCTCATAGCCAACCCCTATTTCCATAGTGCATCTATTTTAACTGAAAATTTAGTTGCTATTCAAATGAGACCCGACCAAATTATTTTAGATAAACCTATTTATATCGGATTTACTGTATTAGAACTTTCTAAGTCGCATATGTACAACTTCCATTATAATATTGTAAAGCCTTTTTATAAAGACCGAGTGTAGCTGTGTTACACAGATACTGATTCTCTTGTCTATCAAATTTTCACTAAAGATGTTTATCACGATTTGAATAATCACTTTTTGCAATATTTTGAAACGACACTAGTAACTATGACCCTGGAAATGATTTAAGCATACAATTAATTAACAAAAAAGTTCCTGGCTTGTTTAAGGATGAAATGGGAAGTAAATATATTACTAATTTTGTTGGTTTGCGATCAAAACTTTACTCCATAAAAACTCATAATAAAATTATTAAAAAAGCAAAGGGAGTAAAATCATGCGTAGTCAAGGACTTAGGCATAAATGATTATGAAAATATTTTATTAAATGGTGGAGTTATACTCAAAAACAATATCATGTTTAACTCAATTGAGGCCGTCAGCGCAAAAGTGGCCTAAGCTCAACATAGTTAGTATGGAGATAATGAGGTTTGAATTTTCATGAATTTAAATTGAATACATAGTAATTATATTATATTTGAATTTAGTTTCCAGGTGTCAGGTGTGTTTTATTTAGTTACTATAGTACATTCTTTGTGATGAAGAAGATTATTTTGGAAAATAATCACAAATTATTTTTTTTTTGTGGTATAGGCCACCTTTGCATTTAAAGAAACTATATATTTTCACTAATATCTAGAAGGTTAGGCCAAAAATAAAATGAATATGTAAATGAAATCACCTTTTTATTTTTCAAATTAATAGAAAATTACATTTTAATTTAAACAGTACTTAAATCGAATTTATACTAGTCATCGATAGGTTCATCATTGAAAATAATATCAATTTCAGCTGCTGATGTCTTTAACTCATTGTAAAAACAATGATTTACAGGTGGTATAAAATGTAATAAGTCCATTAAATCTTTCTTTTTCTTATCACTTACGACATGACCATCAGGATATAAAATATTTAGGTTCTGGATGAAAACAGAATTGCGTTTCTTCAAATCAACCTCTTCAAAGAGAACATCAATATTATTGGAGTACTCATAAAAAAACTTGAATGGATGCATTTCATGAAACATTAACCATTGCATTTTTAGCCACTCAACTTTACCCTTGCTTACAGAAACTTTTCTGTTTGTTATGTTTCTTTCAAGTGACTGAGTGGAAAAAAAAAGATCTTTTGTCATATTAATGATTATGAATGGTCTTGTTTTCCGGGCAGCCAAAATCACTTGGTTCCAATCTTGAGGAACATAAATGTTTTTAAAAAAACGTTTTTGTTTTTCTACTAGACCGAAATCCTGATCGCAAGTCATGTACGAATGTCCACTTACTAAAAATTTGTGGTCAATTTTCTTTGTTGTGAACTCAGGATTGGAAACAATGTATTGGCATAGAACTGCCATTTTAATGTTGCGGTTCTGGCCGCCACATTGGTCAGAGTACATAATCAAATGCTCACACTTTGCAATGTTTTTAAGGAAATACATTATGCAAGAACCTATTTCTTGTGGGCCACGAGAAGCTATGCTTTCATCCCACATAAACATATACACATCATTTGTTTTCATATTATGTATACCAAGACAGTATGTCCACAGTTGCCGTTTGTAATAGCATATTCCTGTACTTATTACCGGAGTTGGTAGGGTCTTCATTAGATCAAATGAAATTATACATACATTTTCATCATTCTTATACATTTCTACATCCTTTTTTATGCCCTCTCTTGCTGAACTTGCTTTGAGTAGATGTAACTTTTTTTCATTTTTCAATCTCAGTTCATCATTAGAATTGTCACAAACTTTTATTTTGATATCTAATGAATCACAGCGCTTACAAGAGTCAGTAATAGGGGCATGAAAACTCAAGTTAAACTCTTCATTAAAAATTTTACTAAAAATAAATTTTGAAGTAGGGTTACAAACTTTGGCTTTATAAAGACCATATAAAATATTCATGTTTAAATCTGGTGCTAAAAATTTGCAGTTTATTGATTTATGCAATGAATAATGAGACTCATATGAAGGAATTGAGTTAATGAAATCTTTGATTTCAGTGATCTTATCACTGGGTGTTTTATTGGCTGATACTGAATGACCTCGGCGATCCAGAGGTGGAGTTGACACAGAACTGTTGTTTTTAAGTAGTCTAGTAATACGGCCATCTGAGACACATAATGTATCTTTAAAGAACTTTTTGCATACTAAAACTTCTATTCCTTTAGAGTCACTCAAGTAGTAATGTCTTGTCATTTGTCTTCTTGAGTTTTCATTACTGGTGTAAGTACGAGACTTTGAAACAACTTTGATAAGCGAAAACAAATAAGATGTTTGCAAGTCGAAATTCGCCAAAGTATAGAATTCTTTGAATATCTTACTTTGTTGGTCACAATTTAATTTTACGTTACATTTGTTTGGACATGAGCACAATCCTACCTTAGGTGTCTTAGCTGGTACAGTTACCCCCTTGTAGTTGACATATTCCTCTCCTTTATTACGTTTTGATTTCTTCACATTCCTGGCCCAATTCTCAGTTTTTCTGATTCTCTTCTTTGGTTTTCTTGCGATTCTGTCTTCTTCTAATCTTGAACTTTCAAGTCCCTCTTGCAAAACATCTTCCAAATCGGATGAAGAGTGCTGTTCTGACGGACAATATTCTGACCCTGAATCTTGGTAATCAGAACCAAAGAGCGCTGAAACAAAACTTTCATTGAAGTAAACATTTTCACGCCAAAATTAACTGAGTAATTCTTTATTTGATGTAGGTACTTACATCGCATATTTTCTTCCACATCTTCTGTAATTTCTAAGTCGTTCATAGTACTTAAATAGATTTTTTATGTCTTCAAAATATTCAGAAATAAGTTTTCTAAAACTTTTCAACAAAGTTTTAGCGGTTTGAGAAGGAAAAATAAAATATGACATTTCGTTCGACGACAGCTGTCAGCCTAACCCGCCAAAACACCAAATGTTGCCAGAAGGCAAAAGTGGCCTAAGCTCGGTTAGGCCACTTTTACACTGCGTCGCAGGCAAAAAAATTAGGCGCAAAAAGAATGTTTACAACGCCATCTGCTATCCATGGATGAAACTAGGGATAGGCCGGTTTTGCATGAAAATTTATTATATTTTAAATAAATTGCAATAGATAAGTACGAATATGAAAAATTGTGGGTTAGGCCACTTTTGCGCTGACGGCCTCAAATGACAGGCATGCATGACAAGAAACTAACAGTCTAATTAATTACCGGTGAGATAATATTTAATAGGCACTATTTTGTGTAGATAGGTATTTGTTAAGTCCAAAAGTAGTTGTTACACAGATACACAATTACATAGTGCAGATAAGTTATGCAAATCGGTAATTATTTATGACATAGGTGCAATATAAACTATAAAAAACAAAATATTTTAAAGAATTAAAACAACAAAGCCCACCATAAACAGCAGCATTAAAACTTAAAAGAAACAGATTGAATATCGACGAGTCAATGTACATACATAAATATTTTATTTGGCAGTCAGTAGGAAGCGTCTGTATGACAAAAATTTCATTGAAAAGATGTCAATAGCATTGTTTGTAGAAATGCATTTCTCATTGTACAATCTGATCATACGTGTAAGAGGACTGTTAAGAGTATTGTTCAATGTAGATATGGGAGTATCAAATACTCAGTTATGCCTCATGGTACGTTTACTTGATCTAAAATTAAAGAAATTGATAGTAGTGTAAAATTGGGCTATCTGGATCAGAGGAGATCCAGATAGCCCAATTTTGACTTCTCGAGAAGTGATTTTCAGTTTTTGAAAACTGATTTTTGATTTATCAATAACTTAACCTCCTGAGTCCGAGGGTATGATATTGTGGTATATTGCCTTGATTTTTGCAACATTATATATTTTCATGATACAGATGCTAGGAAAAATAAAATAAAAATCATAACAAATGGAAAACAGATTTTTCGCGATGTTCTGTATTTAGGACATTAGTTTTATACAACTATGGTCATGAATTTTTGATGTACTTAAATTAGGATATTCGTTTCTTATATCAAATGAAACAAGTTATATTGAAACACATATTTATTTGAAATAATCATTCTTTGCTCCATAAGCGGGTTATATTTGAAACGTAAATTATTTTTACTTTGGTATCTAATCACAACCCTTTACAAATTTTTGAAAGAAAAACAGTAATAACATACAAATATCAAAAACTTAACAAACTAATTACTTTACTTCACTTATCTTCTTGATGAAATAATTTTTGTTTTGCTTAACTTTAATCAGTCTTACAATTTTACATGATAGAGATCTTAAATTAATATTTACTCTGAATCGGAATCAGCGGTACACCCATGGAATTGAGCAAAACAATTCCTAGAGCTACACAAACATAAGTAGACACGACAAAAACGGCACTTGGCTGTCGTTTTCTTATTGCAGCCTTCCTTGCGACATCTCTGCTGCTTTTTTGTGAATTGTGGCATATGCCGTGCATTAGATGTTCTCTTTTGCAGAGTTGGCAAGGGCTTTATTGTAACTCGCCTTTTTTTTTGCTGGTTAGGTAGATCTAAATGTTCATCACATGATTCTTCTTCAGCTAAGGATAGTGAGTTTTCCTCTATCAATTTAAAGCCTAACTTTAACTTGTACTCACGCAGCTGAGGTATTTTATGCAAGGGGTCATTCTGAAGCTTACGTTGCTCACGATATGTAATCCAAGAGTTTGACACAGCAATGTCAATCATTTGAAAAATAAACCTGATAGTCCACTTACGAGTTCGCGCCCGTATCGGGCAAACCGCTATCATTCTGTCTGCCAAATCAACACCGCCCATATTGGTGTTGTACATTTTGATAACTTCTGGGCGTGGAACTTGAACATATCTTTTAGTAATTTTATTCCAACGCTTACATGTGTCAACATTTGTGTCAGTTAAACAAGTTGACATTAGTAAAACAGCCTTATTGTCTAACCATTTCGTAACAGCAATTTTCCCATCTTGGGAAACACGAACTTCGGTAGTTCCACGACTCAGTTTTGAGAACTCATTGTCAGGTGTCATGACACAGTCGCGAGGCACACGATTCTTCATAATAGTTCCTGTAGCATTGAAACCACGTTGGGTTAGTTCTTGCATCAACTTTATAGATGTGAAGTAGCGATCAAAGTATAAATAGTGACCTGGAACTAATGCCCTTGTCAAGTACAAAATTGCAGAATCTCCTAAACTGAAACCATCAAAACCTGGAAACGTTGTTGCTCCCTCGTATACCTTCATGTCACAAATACATCCGTTAGGGTTGGCCAAAACAAAAACTTTTAAACCAACGGGATTGGGCTTATTGGGACAGTACTGCCTAATACCACACTGACCTGAGAATGGTATAATCATCTCGTCCATCGAGAGATGCTCGGACTTTTGTTGGACGTGACATCCTTCACAGATTCGATCAAACAGAGGTCTAACTTTCCAGATTTTGTCGAATGCACGTTGACTGTCTGAGACATCGTTATCAAAGACAACTTTCAACCTAGTTCTTATCATAAAGAATCTGTCACGGGTCATATTATCTGCCACTATTGGAAGTCGCCAAGCTTTCTCCCAATACATTTTGATTTTAGGATAGCCAATACTGGCCATGACCATATTAATTCCGAAGAATACCTTCAATTCGCTCAATGTGAGCCCAAGATTCTTTTGAGTCTTCATCATCTCTGTTTGGTTAGTCTTTGTCACCATTTTCTCTAATATGTTGTCATCTATGTAGTCTTCAAAATATTGAAACATTTCAAAATTATTAAAATCTCTTTGAAGATAATTAGGAGAAAGTAAGTTGTGTATGGTTGGATTAAAGACTCCTGTCCAAGTATTACTATTTTGATTGTTACCTTGCACAATCCTACCTCTTCCCCGTACTCGCATCAAACGCCCTCTACCTCTTGCATCTCTACGTGAAGATTGCACTCTTCTTGCTCTGGACTCCCAATGTCCTCGAATAAATGAAGATGTTGAAAGCGTTGGTGACGAATGTGGTGGTGTTGTTAATAATCGACCATCATCAAGGAGTTGGGTTGATTTTTCTGAATCAGAGCTGTCACAGCTATCAGAATTAGAATCGGGCAATACTTCAGGTGGCTCATATACGTCGTCATCATCAGAAGCACTAAAATCACCCTCACTTCTGTCTAGCTCGTCAAGAATTTCATATTCATATAAAACTGAAACAAAAAAGTAAACAATATCTAAGAACGAAAGTTCTAAAATAAGGACATACAAAATTACAACATTACTGTTTAGGAACCTCATGTACTAAATTAAGGACATCGATAGAAATCGAATCATGGAGTGAGGTTATTTGAGTAAATCGGTGAAATAATTGTGAGTAGTTTCAGTACGCACATTAGTTAGCCTGTACAAACTCCAAAAAACTAACAGTATGCATAAAAAATATGATTGAAATGGATTTACTTACCCCGTCGACCCGACGCACGCCGCTGTCGTTGTTGCGACGCCATGATCAGTTTGACAGAAGTGACAGATTAGGGAAACACTTTTTTAAAATGAACTTAAAATGACAACGTTTCGTTTCACGTAAAAAATTTGATGCTAAATCGATACACTACGGAAAAATATTTTATTTTTTTGGTTGTTCTAAATTTAGAACTTCAGTACTCAGGAGGCTAATCTATTCAAGACATTTTTATTTTCAACTTCTCGAGAACTGATTTTGTGTTTTCAAAAACTTGACTAATCCAAGATTTTTGTCTCGATCATTCAAAAACTGGTTTTTACTTTTTGATAACAGATTTTACTTAGTAAAAACTGATTTTTGTTTTATCAATAACTTAATCTATTCAAGTCATTGTTTGATTTCCGACTTCTCGAGAACTGATTTCGTGTTTTCAAAAGCTTGACTAATCCAAGATTTTTTTGTTTTGATCATTCAAAAACTGATTTTTTACATTTTAATAACAGGTTTTTACTTAATAACTGATTTTTGCTTTATCAATAACTTAATCTATTCAAGACATTTTTTGATTTCCGACTTCTCGAGAACTGATTTCGTGTTTTCAAAAGCTTGACTAATCCAAGATTTTTTGTTTTGATCATTCAAAAACTGATTTGTTACATTTTAATAACAGATTTTTTACTTATTAATAACTGATTTTGCTTTATCAAATAAGTAGTGTATTATTGGGGCTTCTGCATCACTCACCTCGCTTCGCTCAGTTCGCAATGCAGAGCGCCCCCAATAACACACTACTAACATGATCTGCGATTCGAGCGGTTGTCATTAGAAATTTAATATTATTTCATTCATCGATGCATCGTAATACTGATAGCGTAGTAACAATGGAGCACCTAATATATCTATTCAAACACATTTTGACAGAGATTGATTTTGATAATTAACAAAACGAGTAGTTCATTGTCTGCACACTGTACAACTTCATGTTTTGCAGTACAGATTTGCTCAGCTTTTCGTTTTCGTTGGCTATAAAGCAGCTCCTGAAGCAGCTGTATTTGCTGATCCTGCAGTCGCTTAATCTTAAAAAGATCAGCTAGTCTTGGTTCTTTCTTTCCTTTTAGAATGTTCGTCTGTTGTTCAAGGTCTAATAAAACATCGTTTATATTCTGTTCATACTTTTTGATGGACAAAGATTCTTTGTCTACTTCATTCATTTTAAAACCAATTAGATTTAGAATTATAATGAAAAGCAATAGTATTTCTCTGAATTATTTTATGTATTTATGATAAGTGTATAATAAAAAGGTGGTCTATATTATTACAATTATGAGAGTGTAATGAAATCTCATAGCTGATATAACCAATTTATAAATATTTATAAATAATTTTACAAAGATAAGTGGGAAGGAAGGGATATTTAAGGAGAAAAACGAAAAAAAATATGTATATTATACAAAAAGTTTATTATCAGAGCACCATATTTTTAAACACAAAACATTTTTCAAAGCACATATTGAATTATGATAAATACAACTATGCGAATTTTCAGAATATTTATATCGATCATACAGACTTAGAAAACTAGGACAGCCTTTATCTTCTAAATTGATCACATTACTATTATTATTATTTAAAATATTTTTTAACCATAACACTTTTTCACGACCTTTAATATAAATACATTTATCTTTTAAAAAATCTAAAATTAAACACTTATAATTTGAATATGGTATAAATCCTTCACCCCAATATATCTTCCTGTTACGTTCAATCCATGCAACTTGACGTCTTTCTTGTTTTGTCAAATCGTAAAAAGGAAATGGCGGCTTAATTAAAAACACTTGCAATTTGTCACTACACAATACAGCAATTTCTTTTAGCACAAATTCATTTGTTTCCGTTTTAAAGCCTTGGACGTCTACAATGGCAGTCATGATAATCGACGCACTATGTTGCTCAGAGGTTTGTATTCCAAAAGTCGATCGTTTATAATCAAACAATATGCAGTAGTGTTATCTGGTATTGGCTCTGAACATTCAATTTCCAAACGAACGTCTACTGGACCTGTTTTTAGAGTATCGTTTTGCTTTGAACAATCTATGATGAACAGAGGAGCCTTATCTTTAAAGTCCTTTAGATTAAGTAAGGGATCCGCTGGACAGTTGTAATACGACTGACGAAATTTCACATACATTTCGTATAATATACTGTATTTGTTTTCAGAAAAATTTAAACCTAATGGTTCATATGGATAATATTGTGAATTCAAAAAGAGCGTAACGTTTGTTACTTTACAGTGATCGAAGAGAGAACTATCTTTTATTTTATTACTTTTTCTATTACTTTGTAAACAGAAAATAACATATCTAGGCTTTTCCAATTGTGATGCAGTTTTAACTGACCATGAATGCTTTGTTGTTTTAGGTAGTAAGGGGTACTCATACAAATCCCAATTTCCAAATGCCATTTGAATAGGTCTATCTTTTTCTAAATGTTTTAAAAGTGTTAGACGTTCTCGATCTGATACTTTTATGTGCGGTACTCTCCACTGTACTCTATCAAGATTTATTTGGAAGTGAGAAATATCATCTGGCAGTGCAATGCTGTTTAAATTAGAGTTACTTCTGTTCAATATAAGCTCATGTTTACAATTTATCACAATCTTATTATAATCCTCTGCAAAACCTAATATCTTATTTAATGGTATAACAGCGCTAAAGTGACCATCACTTTGAAATCCGTTTAAGTTCCAACCCCATAAGGCTGCAACTTTATTTTCGGCTTCATTTAATGAAACGTATGACTTTACGGTTGTCGTTATACCCGAATTTTTGATGCGATCTATTTCAATGCCATTTATTTCGTATCTGATATCTTGAAACAAGAACAGAACAGGGTTATTAGTAAATTTAACAGCTTTCTCAATCGGTTTTCCATCTTTTCCGAAAAGCTTTGCGTGACCTTCAATGTATACTGAACTGGCTGATGGTAACACGTATATGTCTTGCTGGTGGATGGGTATTCTGATTTCATCGTTTTCTCTAAAGCAGTTGTTGTAAGGATTGTAAGAATGAATCTCATAACTTTCGATAGAAGTATCGAAGTGCGGTAAATCATTGATCTGTAGTATATTCATACTTTAAAACCCAATGCTTTTAAAAAGTCTTTATTTGTTTTAGTTAATTTCTTAACTTTTTTCTCACGTCTATGCACCTTACTGGTTGTAGAACAAGTAAGGTGTTTTATTTTGAGGTGAGGTTTTATATTATATAATATCATTTTACTTTCTTTAAATGAAGACGTAGTTGAATATGTTCTATAAAAGGAATGCTGCGGTCAAACTGATCAACAACCTTAATAGATATAGATGTAATTATATTTTTGTTCACTGGGAAGTAAATAACGTTCTGAGGCGTTTCTAGGTAGTGATGTCCTGCAGTAGTATTAGGCACAAATTCATGAATAATATGGGTTGGTATACCGTTAGTATAAGAACCATATATTAAATCACATTCAATTCTGATTACAGACGGAGTATTACTAGAAAGCACATTTGATACAGGGTTTAATACTGAATAATACAGCAAGCCACATTCATATTTTTCAGATAAACTAAGAGGTGGTTGAAAATACGACTCTAATTCTGCTTTATGTCCAGAGATAGTCACAGTTATAGACATAGTTGTATACTGAACACTTTTCATTAATTTTGTTTATTATATTCTATGTCTACTCCAAAAGTTTGTTAAAAAAAGTAAACATAGATGTCCACATTTGTACGGGTGATCACCCTGTATATTTTCATAGTTATAGTAGATTTTCGAGCCTAAGTATTTTACAAATTCCTTTGGGGGCTTTAGATTTCCATAACTGTCAAAATATTCAATATAATTACTGTATTTTGCATAGGCTACCCAATGAGAACCAGGATTTTTAGAACTATCTAAATTAACCACTCCACATTCATTTTTATATGGATGTTTAGGGAGTTCATCTCTCATAAAGACACCTCTAAAGTAGGGAATATTAACTCCATATTTTAAAATGTCAAAGTTAGTTAGGGCTCGTTTGGGTAGCCGATGTATTAGTTTTTTTCCTTTGATACAAAAATTCCAAGTCCATCTTTATGTGGCTTAAGATGTAGTCCTTTTCCGATGCATAGAGCCTCCATTTTTTCATTATGTCTCTTCGATTCATCGTACAGTTTTTTAGCCATCTTGAACTCATTTATAGTTTTAGCTATACCAGCTGCGCCACCTGCTATAGCTCCCGCAGCTGATAATCCAGTAAAAATAGGAATCAAAGGTAATACTCCACCAGTTTTTGGTATTGGAATAATCCGAGGAAGTTTAATGGATGAATCATTAGCTAATTCTCTGGCAGCAGCCATAGCTAATGCTATTGCAGTTTTTTTGCATTTTGGTTTTAATTTTTTCATTTGTTTTTTCGTAACAGATATTACATTTTTCAATTTCTTTTTAAGACCTTTACCACTAGTAATTTTTGGTGAAGAGTTTTTTCGCTGAGTTTTTAAGCCAGTGCCGGTTTTAATTTTCGCTAACATAGCATTCTTTATTAAACGTGCTGCAAATTTCTCTCCTGTACTTGCATCAGGAGCAAGTGACCGTTTTTTTGCCATTTTTAATAGAACTAGATCAGCGCTGTGACGATCCTCTAAGTTTGACGACTTGTAGTATGCAATATCATGGTCTTTACAATATTCATCCAATTTATTAACACCTTTGTCTCCACGTCTTAGTCTCTCAATTAATTTTGTACCAGGACCACAATAATTATAAACCGGCAAATGTAATTCAAAAGGTAGATGGTTTATTAGCCAGTTAAGAAGACTACTCTCTCCAATACACATCATAAGACTGACCAATCAAAGACTCAACACTTTATAATATATTAAGGAGTTTAACGAGTCAACTAGGTTTATTTATATCTCAAAGCACGTTTGTCTTATCTATCCAGCTATTTTCATTGGAAGGCAAACCAAGCCATTTTACGAAAACTCTATTCCCTTTCCTTTTAAGAACTTTCTCGACTAGATATACATTGGGATGATTTGTCTTCTGAAGTTCTTGTTCATAAAATGCTCCTAGGATAGGCTGTCCTCTGATCGTATCTTCAATCAAGTAAGTGATAGGAGTAGTATTCTGTTTATATCTAATTTTAAATATTTCTGTTGACCAATTGGGAGTATAACCTTTTTCGAATGTTCCTTTGTACTTACTGATACGAACGTAATCACCCACTTTAAACTTGCAGTTTATACTCTCTTGCTTTTTCACTAATCTATTGAATCTTTTTAATATTTCTTTCTTATTTACATTATTGACATTTGCTGGTATTTCATTAATCGTGCGATGATAGGTATGATTGTATTTATGAACAACATTGTCCAGGGTATCTTTTATCCAATTATAATTACCTTTTAAACTAAACTCTTTGTACAGTTTAGATTTTAATGTTCTTATAAATCTCTCCACAATCGAAGCTTTTTTTGATGAAAATGTTGAATAATGATTAATACTGTAAGACTGCATAAAATACTTAAATTTCTTATTGTAAAATTCTGTACCGTTATCAGTTTGTAAATTCTTAGGAATGCGATTATCATTCAGTAAAATTACAAATGCCTTATACACCTCATCTTTGTTCTTACTTTTCAAAGGGAGCGCCCAAGCATATTTTGAAAATGTGTCAATTACGGCCATACTGATGCCATACTGATAATTCAAATACGCCGTTATGTCAGAGTTCGGCAAACAATCAACTTTATCAAAAGGCAAAGTATAATAGAATTTAGTATCCTTGCCATGACCAAATTCCCAACTATAAGAATCATACAAAACACCATGATAGACATATTTCATTGTACGGCCTGGTTCGGTAAAATAACTACGATTGGGAGGAGCATAATAATTCATACTCCTGCGTGACAATAATTGATTTCTGGGAGAACGGCGTTTCCGATATCGTCTCGTCATCCGACGATAGTATTTCCTCACACGGGGGCGTGTCTTCCAGTTCTTCCTTCGGTACACATACTTCCGCTTCCTTCCAGTACGGCGAATGGGCACTAACAAACAACAAACGATTTTTTAACGCTTCATCCATACTATCATCACATTCATTAGACACGAATATAATTGGCCCCTTAAAAGCAATCAACAAATCACTCTCACACTTAACAGGAAATGCATATTTACGGCCTTCCAACAATCTCTTTAACATACTAGGAATGCAAAACTTAAAAGAAAACTCTTCAAATAATATTACTTTATGAAAATCATCGCGAAATCCTTGCATAAAGAATTTACCAACACCGGGATAAAAAACATACTTCATATTCACACGTCCAATCAATCGCTCCACAAAGGTAGTTTTACCAGAATTAGACACACCATGCAAATACAATTGTTTACGCTTCAATCCAGTACCAGACAAAAACGCATTCCACCACAAACACACATCCATAGTCCAATTAGCATAACACATAAACATAGGCCGTAAATTAACATCCACGCATTTCATCTTCACATCCATAAAGAACCTTTGCAAAAACTTATAACAAAATCTATGCTCTATAACAAATGGATCATCAAAACAAAATCTATCAGTACGCAAAGCCCACAACCTACAACGCATGTTAAAATGTAACTCTGACTCTTTACAATTATATATAGGCTCTTTATCTTCCTTAGTACAATACTTAATACAACTTCTACGAGATTTACATGCTTGTAAATTAAAACGCGTATCAGAGGCAAATTTTAATATATCCTGACGCAAAGACTCTAATAAAACAGGCTCACTAAATTCCAAAAAAGCATGTATATGATAACTTACTCTTTGCGACGTGTGAGACTCCTCTAATCCAATACAAAAAGTAAGCACGTTATTATAATTTGACAAAAATCGTTGACGACAGTCAATAATTGCGTCCAAAACATCAAATGTTATAAAGAATAATGATCCGGGACGAACCGACTTCTTAGACTTTAGAGACACAAGTGAAGACGACGCGCCACCACACGGAGCATTTAAACCTAAAGCGGGACCCCCAGCTGCGTTCCCAGCGTACGCGCCGGTAGGGTGTTTTAGACCGGCGCGAAGCGGCGATGACGTCATGATCTATAAATAGAAAAGGACACCGTGAGCATGTCGGGACGTGACGCGCGCTCGCTTCGCTCGCGAAAAAAAAAAACAGGCGTGGGCGTCAGCGATGTCGCCGCTAGGCCCCCCCTTACGGGGGGGCCGCTCCTTTCCAGGGAAAGTCGGACTTAACTAATTGTCGTTCCCCAAGCTACGCGGGAAGTACAACCTAGGCAGGGCCATAAAATAAAACAAAAATATTACTCTGAATTGTTATTATAATTCAAACCAGACCAAGTATAATGTACAAAATAATCCAATGTATACCATATATTATACAAATAATAATAGTTAGGCTCACTAGCAGTAGGTACATTCGACGGGTTAAAACCCAGAAATGCTTTCATAGAACACGAATTATTGACAATATCAGGAGTGCCCATTAATTTTAAAATATCACCAATACTCTTGTCATTACGAATAGAAGATGTCAAAACACGTTTTTTGCAACGTGGATAATAAGTCCAACGTATTTTAGCACCTCTACGGGCTACAGTTCTATTAGCATTTTCGTAGTGGCCACGAATAATAGGAGTCACAAAATTAGCATGATTATTACGAAATATAGTATTAATAACAAAACTGTCAGAATTAAACAATGGATCAATACGCAAATCAGTAGGGAACTTATCCTTAAACTCAACATTTCCTTGATCATAATAACGAGAAATCTCAAAATCAGTCATTACATACTCAATCTTATTTACAATACACATGCCATACTGATAATTCAAATACGCCGTTATGTCAGAGTTCGGCAAACAATCAACTTTATCAAAAGGCAAAGTATAATAGAATTTAGTATCCTTGCCATGACCAAATTCCCAACTATAAGAATCATACAAAACACCATGATAGACATATTTCATTGTACGGCCTGGTTCGGTAAAATAACTACGATTGGGAGGAGCATAATAATTCATACTCCTGCGTGACAATAATTGATTTCTGGGAGAACGGCGTTTCCGATATCGTCTCGTCATCCGACGATAGTATTTCCTCACACGGGGGCGTGTCTTCCAGTTCTTCCTTCGGTACACATACTTCCGCTTCCTTCCAGTACGGCGAATGGGCACTAACAAACAACAAACGATTTTTTAACGCTTCATCCATACTATCATCACATTCATTAGACACGAATATAATTGGCCCCTTAAAAGCAATCAACAAATCACTCTCACACTTAACAGGAAATGCATATTTACGGCCTTCCAACAATCTCTTTAACATACTAGGAATGCAAAACTTAAAAGAAAACTCTTCAAATAATATTACTTTATGAAAATCATCGCGAAATCCTTGCATAAAGAATTTACCAACACCGGGATAAAAAACATACTTCATATTCACACGTCCATATTTTAATTAGATATTGTTATATACCTATATATATATACCTATATATATATTGGGTACAATAATTTATATATTTATATTATAGAACGCATCAACTTTTTAAATGTTCATAATGAATGACATCGCAATACTGAATGCAAAGCTTCCTGATAATCAGTATTTATTCTTAATTATATTAGCTTCTTTTAATTCTTCAATTATTGATAAAATTTCATTGTCATGGTTTGTATTACCTGCATCTCTTGAAGCTATTAATAATTTTAATCTGTCAACCAATTCATTTGGATCGTCCCAATATATTAAGTCAGTATTCTTTTTATATGTTTTAAGCGTTGGCAAACTGCCTCCAATTTTATTCTGATTGTTTTCCAATAAAGTTTCAGAAAATAATGGTCTGATTATTTCTCTATATTTTAATCCTTTGTCACCTCTTATTTGACCACTAGGATTAAAATCCCTCCTATGGGCGTTAGTATAATGTAGTATATCTTTGTAGACAAGTCTATCGATGTCAGTTATATTTTTTAAATCAGGTTTTTTCCGAAGTAAAAGTTCTTTTAGTCCAGGGGTTAAATCATAACTTTTATCTCCAATTTTAACCAAAACTAAGTTATCGCTGCCAATATTTTGAACTTTAGAAAATGATACTACGGAGTTACCCATCATTAAAGTTTTATTGTCAGTCCTTAGTCCAAATGGTACATTTACACCATCATAAATACCATAGATATCTTCACTTTTCAATGACATTTCTAGATTATCTTTTAGTTCTTTTTTAGGAGAGCTTGAAAAATTGATATCAGCGTCAAGAAAATCCTCACATTTAGTAGAAGTGCTTTCACAATTTGTATCTGATTCAATAGGTATAGAACTTTCAGATACATTTTTATCATGCTTAATATTTTCTATTAATCGTTTAGAATTTATAAGAGTTTTTAGTGGGTTCGAAACTGGTTTAAATATTTTATCCAAAGATAAGTTAACTTCATGTTCTTGATTTTTCATTTCTTTTATTTTATTTTTTATGCAGTCAACAGACTTCATTAATTCTACTTTAATATTTTTCTCCATGTTAAATTACTTTTGACAAGCGCACTCATCTGAAGAAGATTTAACACTAAATCTTAGCATGTTATTTCCTTATATTTGCAATTATTTGTTAAAATTGAAAAACGTATCAAAATTCTGCCTGTACCTTCCACTATTTAACGACGATTCTTTGTTAATAAGATGTTTTTTCCAAACATTTTTGCAAATGTCTTTAAACTGATTTCATTGTAGATCAGCACTCACATATTCTTCATAAATATGTTTTAAATTTACATCATCTTGTTTAAATATCATAAGAAAATTAACATTGTCGCGTAACAATTGTTTCGGAATTTTAGAATAGGTTTGAGATAAATAGAAACAATCGATTTGTTTATGTCTACCCATACAAAAATAATTGCGAATATTTATTTGATTTTCACAGGCAACATCATCAAAAATAAATACAGAATTAGCTAAAGCTTCACTTGGAGATATAACTTCTTTATCATTGTTGAACTCACAGAAATTAATCTGTGGCACTCTTTTTAATACTTCGCTTAAGAAACGATATTTTGCTTGAAAAGAAGTTTTGGAGTAAAGATAAATATTTTTAAATTTTAAACCATTTTCATGTAACAGTAAACTAATCATGGCATTGGTTTTACCACAATTAGATGGACCACATATTATACATCGAATCGTATAAGGCAATAAAGTACTGTGTCTGACCTGGCGAGAAGATTCATTAAAATCGATATTACTAACTTTCAAAGATATGGGTTGCTTGATCAACTTCATCATGCCGATTACTATAATGAATGGATAACCTAAATATTTAAACGTTCACTGATATGGGTTGTTTGACCAACTTCATCTTGTCAATTACTCTTTTTCTTACTATCCTCCAAATATATATATATATATAGATATTAACGCTAGGACTAGCTATATGGAGCATCCATAAAACACATTACAGTGTGACAGGTTCAGACTTGTATCGATCAGATGAATCACTATACTGTTGCATCATTTATTTTATTTGAGAAATTAGTCTTATATTACACGATGTGTAGGTATCTCATATCATATTGGACCAATTTCGTGTGTACAATAACGTATATTCATTCAGTCTGTAATTACAGTTTGAAGTGAACAGCTATTTTGATGTAAGTATTTTCCAATAAAATATTAACTTATACTTTTTAATTTAGCTTATTATCGTTATATCGTTATTCATTTCAGAATCATGTCGATGTCACCGTGCTACAGTCCGGTTTTGGATATGAACCTTGACAGAAATTCGTTATTGAATGACGAGCCGCAGAGAATAAATTTACAAGTGAGTAACTCATCAGATTTTATATATTTATTATTAAATAGTATTTACAATTATTGCTATTCACTTAAAAGGATCTTTTTCTTTTACAGAATACGATAAAAAAATTATTGGCTAATTCACCCTTCTTTATTTAGTTCTAACATTAGTGTTCTTTTTGTTTCAGAATTTGGTTGGTGATTCAGACCCAATAATGAATCCTTTTAACTACGCTCAAGATAGAGAGAGCTGGTATGCTGAAGTGGCGAGAACATCACATGAGGAGTATCAACAGCGGAAAGCTGCAGAACAAACGTTGAAAAAGAGAAAAAATTAATCAAAAACTCTGAACAATAAATCTTTTATCATACGTAAGGAGCCAGGGCGTGTTCGTCAACTCATAAAAATCATTATTCATGATTTAGATGGACGTAATATGGATGACGTTAGCATTGAGCCTGATAATGCGAGTGTGAATGTGCAGTATTTAGTGACTAGTGACTATGACGATATTATGAATGAAACTGATTTTTTAGTGAGTAAAATAATGAAACAATTAAGCAAAGCCAACATGTAATACTTAAATGCTATTGCAAGTGATAATGTTTAATAACTGATCAATAAATTATTATACTGCTTCTATTATTCTTAATTGTAAATGTGTAATTTCAATTATATGTATATTATTGTTTTAATATTCTTAAACTAAAGGATTATATTAAAAAAAAATAAACAACTATTATTTTTATGTTTGTTTTTTATTTCATATAAAAAAAATAAATGATATGTGTATCATTATTTTTAACATATTTGTTATAATTAAATAAACACTTTTATTTATTGCAATACACATATCTTGCTATAATATTATACACAAGATTTTATTAAACATAAAATTAAAATACATTTAAACAGGATAGTACAAAACCCTACAATTATAAGGAATAATGTAGGTACTAAGTATATTGCTTCTTTTACGTATTATGTTATTTTCACTAGTATTTTAAAAATAATAAAAATAGTAGTTATTTTTATTAACTAAGGTTTCACTATTATTTTTAAAACAATAGTGCAATAAAATTAATAAAATCATTAACATTTGATGCTTTTATGATACCCCCATATATGTATATGGTTTAGTATAAATTTGATTGGACAAAATTTGCCTTTTGTCGTCATTTCTGTTTAAAGCTACTTTATTTATTTCTTGTGTATACAAGACATGTTTAATAGATTTTATGATTTTCATTTTATGTTTATACGTCTTATCGTCTAACAGAGTTTTCTTATAATTATTTAATGATAGTTTTCTGGTTACAGGTTTCGTTATCCCTTTAGCTTTCTTTATTTGAGTTTTAACACTGTCTATGCAGTATAATTTAGCTCTAAGACCAACAAATTCAGAAATTACATCACCACCTAATTCGTCTTTGAATAAAACAGGAATCTGCATTTAATCTAGGTACTCCGTAAGGATTATCATCAGTAAAATTGCTTGTGTCAAATAGTGATATATTTTTAACTATATCATTATAAAAGTCATTAGTATAAATAAAATAAAGTAGACTATCAGTATCTGTATAACAAAGCATAACCTGGTCCCCATACTGTTTTTTAATAAAATCATAGTGAAACTGGTATAAATGTTGTTTAGAATACTCTAAAACAGTAAACCCGATATATATTGGCCTGTCCAGGGTTACCTTTTCCTGCTTCAATTGAATAGCTACGAAATTTTCATTAAATATACACACACTTTTTAAATTCGGTTTTGAAATTAGTTTCTCAGCACCCACATGTTTATTCGTTACGTTGTTATTATCTTTCCATCGCGAAATTAATCTGACATCTACTTGTTTGCGTCTATTTTCAATTGTTTTTCCAAATATAGCATTATTCAATAGTTTAAAAAGATCTTTTTCAAAATTTGACGTACTTGCTTGACGTAATTGTATATTTAAATCAATGTATTTCTTTAAAAAGCATTCTTGCCGAAAAGCAAAATAGGATGGATCTTTTTTAAAATTAATCCATGTTTTAGGCCTTGTTTCAAATTTGTGTAGTGAATAACATATTGTAACGAAAATCACAACACCCAAGCGCTCGAGCCGTGGGACCATCTACACGTCATACTGGGCGTGGTCTCCCCGCAATCGGCTGCCCCACCGTGCGCCGCCGAGCCCTGCCGGCCGGCCGGCGCCTATAAAACACGACCGCCGGCGTGTTCACTGCGCTCTCGGTCTGCTTCAACCTTCCTGGTCGGACAGCACTGAGAACCAGCTACACGCTAGCGCACGCACGGGGTCCCGCTCCCTGTACTGCACTAGACTATAGTTTGTTTATTTTATGTTTGTTCGTACAAATCTGCTACAATATTTCTTTTTATCATATAAATTCGCTATTAATTTATGTGTTTTTCCACCCGGGGGAATAATTTTTTCAGGTGCAAATGGTAAGTCACTGTGAATATCATGTAAATAACTGGGATAATTCAAATCTACTTCTAGAATATATCCATAGTCGGAGTCATCTGCAACGCGGAATAGATCAAATTCGGATATTTCATTTTCCTTTAATAAATGAAAATCTGAAATAGGTAATTTTTTTGTCATAGCATAGCCATACAAGTTATTAGCATCCAGATATATTAAAAAAGATGAAGGTTCTCTGACATCGTAGTCTGAAAGATATTTATTGTTAGCTTTGACATATCGAAGTGAACATTGAGCTAGACCTCCACGTATTCCTTTCTCTAATAATTCATATATTTCTAAATCAGATATTAAATCCAATTGAATTCCTGTGTATAAAAGCATAGCATCCCAACTTAAACTGGATGAAGATACATAATGTGCTGGATCTAATTTATAATATTCTAAGCACGTTTGTCTGAAATTTTCAAATACATCACAAAGTAATAATACATCACTTTTTAAATATAGGTCATTATATTTACCAATACAATTAATCTCAAAAGTATTCCAAATTTCCTGTACAATATCTGATATATGTTCCGAAGTTAAACTATTAAAAAAACTGTCTTTAGGTGGCATCTCTTTTTTATCATATTTAGCCCATGAATCAACGTAGTCGTAAGGGAAAATGCCTTTTTCCCTCAACAACATAAACTGATGGTAATTTCTGAATTCATTGGAAAGATAAACATTCTCTTCCTTTGTTAAATTTTTTGATAATGTGTCTAAGCTAGAACTTAAAAATTGAAATGAATCTATAAATTTTATTTGAACATTGCGAGACGTTTTTTTATTATAAATGTTTTAATAATCGAAATATATTTTTCTTTAGTTTTAGGTATAACTTGGATATTTCCTTCATAGCTGGATAACTCTTGAATAAAGAGATGGCTGTCATATCCCGATAAATTATGGAAAATAACAGGAATATAAGGACATATTCTATATATTATATTACAGTGACTATGAGCCGCACCGCGATACTCAGATGTCAAATGATCGTGATCAACAACTTTATCTCCAAGTAAAGGCTGTTCACAAATATGACACGTATTAGCGCTACAGTAATTGTCTTTTTGGGTATCCGTTAATGGTGACATTGACTTTTTATTCGAGAATATACTATCTATTCGTTTTACATCTCTGATAAGTCGTTTAATAAACATTTCAATGCAATTAGGACCTCTATATGAAACATATTTATTCAAGTTCCGGTCATAAGAACAACAAATGTAATATCCAAAACATGACGGCTGATGCAGTTTTAAATTAACTGTGTTAACACCTGACTTTGAATCACAACTTAATAATATGCTTTCGAAGTCTGCGTATATTACAAAAGGAATCTTTAGTTTTCTTTCATAATGTTTAAATATTAATTTGCTATTTTTTTCCGGTAATATCGCCAATATTTGAGAACATTTGTGAGAACTGTATCGAGACTTACTCATAAAAAACTGTAAACAAGTATCACAAAACTGTAATTTTCCATTATGTTTAGTAATTTGTCGTTTTACTAGACGTGGTAGGTCTGTAATTAAACAGTAATGACCTTTTTGTTCGTTTTCTAAATACAATAAATTTATATGATTCACTTTTTTAGAACTTGTCAAATATAAAGGACCAGTCACAGTAAATCTTTTATCAAGACCATAAACATTAATACTTAAATCAGGATTTTGTTTCTCTAAAAGTTTTAAATCCTCAACAGTGGGCGGGAATGACATGCCATCAATGTTGAGAACTTTTGAAAAATGCGGATAAGACGCAGTTCTGCACACGTTATTTTTTGCGGGGTACAGCGCTGCTACAACGCTCCATAGCAAACAGTGCTCGTCTTTATTCTGAATATTTATACAACTTTTAGTTTTTTTAATAACCAACGGTAAATCTATATAATTGCCTCCTTTCATGGGTGAATATCTATTTATATTGATTTCTAAGTGGCTTACAGCATTAAAAGACCACCCCGACTCGCAATGCTCAAATAATGTCATCTTTTCTACTAAAACATTAATAACTGTGTCAAAATAACAATCAATATCAGTGTTATTGCATATAACTTCAAATTTAGTATTAAACGATTTCAGTTGTTGCTTTTCTGATTTAGGTAAAATAAAATAAGCAAATAGTTCAAAGTTGACTTTAATACATTTGTGTTTTATTAACGATAGTTCAATAATGCTTTTTACATCATTCTTATTATCATTTAAGAACGTCTCTGGTGTGAGATATTCGGCTTTTTGTGCAGGATTCAGGCTATATGTTATTATTCTATTTTTAAATGCAGTAGCAATGATATTGATGTTTTCAAACTTAGTACTCAATCGACAGTTAGACTTATGTAAATTAGATCTTGTATGATTTTTGTATTTATGTTTCAGAATTTTTAGATTGCATTTCGTACATAATATAATATCTGGCCTTATAGTCTCTTTAACTGATTCATATTTGTGAGGTGCGGTAACTGTGAACAATTAAACAGAAAAACAATAATAATTATAATGTTTTATTAAATAAGCAAATGGGTAAATAATATTAGAGAGTAGTTACTGATTACATGTTTATTATATTCATTATGTTAAAACTATAAATGGATTACATTGAGTTATATATAACTTATAATATATTAAGAATAAAAAGCGGATAATGAACAATATTTATTAATTGTACGAATTAATAAACATAGGTGAGGTATCTTTAAATTCTTTGCGAATGGCACCCAAATAAGCTGATAAGTGACGCCAACTATCGGTATCGATATCAGTCCTGGTTTTTATCGCTACAACAGCTTGACGCCATCTATTCATGGGGGCCACATGTTCTATTTCGTCACATTTATATATTTTTAATTCAACAAAATGTGACCCCATTTTTAATGCATTCATTTGTCGTGAATACCCATTCGCGACTCGTCGAGTGACATATGAAACTAAAGGTGATGTTTTTTTACCAATTTCGTTTTCACCAGTACGATTATCCTCGTCGCTGTCGGAGCCAAAGAGGTCTCTCGCTGTAGTCTTGTTTTCAGCCTTAGCACGCTTGCTGTCGGAGCGGCAACCCGCGCTGCCAGCGTTGTCGGATGAGCGCGCGCGGACCCCGCTACACGAAGCCTCTGAACGGTGTGCTCTCTTCTTCTTGCTTTTCTTCTCGACAGGTTTCTTTTCTAATTCGTCAGCCGATGACTCCTCTTCCGACGGGAAAATAGCATCGACATGTTTCGACCTGTAAAAACATCAATTTAATTATTAATAAAAGTGAAAATGATGCCATTGTTTTGTGGACAGAGAAAAAAATTAACGAAGTACAATGTTTGTATGCTTAAGTATACCTATGTACTTATTTACTACAATTAAGCACTACCAAGTTATATTGTAATTTTCGGACTAAAATAAATGCACAAATTGAATTGCTATATCAATAAATTCAAATGTTAAATACCGAAATTATTAATATTAAATTAACTAGATTATTTTTATATATCTACCTCGAGAGTACAGTGCTAATCTAATAAAATGGACAAATAATTGAAAGCTGTGTTTATTTTATTCGTATTTCCAAATAATGCAGAAGTAAATAATATGTAAAATTATATGAAATATCACAAATAATAGGTAAACGGCTCGCCCTATATGCCTTTATTTTTTGATTATTAATACAACATGGTAAGTTTAATTAATGATAATTTAGAATTAAAATAAACTGTATTATCATAAGAACTAAAGGTGTGTTACCAAATATCAGATTAATCTGTCAACAGAAAGTGGGTCAAATTTCAATAACTAAAAATAAATAAGCAAACAGGGCAAGCTAAATAAAACCGTTTAAAAATACGGTTGGTACAATTATTAGGACCATAAGTAAACAATAAAGTGAAACATAAATAATACTTACATGATGAATAGTTGTTTTGAAAACTTTTTCACTTTACAACTGGCACTTCTCAATTACTAGTCAATTTTATTGATGATAGTTTTACTATATTAGCACACCACTCACAGGTACACAAACACTGAGTAGGTCTCACTTGGGAGACAGGTCTGAGCAGAAAGTATTTACATCAATTTTTTAACCCTATTAATATCAATCAATAATGCGTAAGTGTGAAGAAATGAATATATAATATTGTACGCTTGTGTGCAAAAAATGATGATCAGAAAAATAATATGTCAAGAAAATTTACCTTCGTGGTAAATGCGGGTTCTGCCTACATTATGTCTTTTATTAATACATATTCTAATCATCTTTCGATATAAAACCTTCTCATCGAATGGTACCCTAAAATATTGCTATCATCGCAATAATATCTATTGTACATACTACAGCTTGCACCAGGTTTTACTTATCATTTAAGCTATGAAGAACATTCGCGTCTTAGTCGTGATTACTATAGACAAACTCGTAGACAACATGAATTGATTTGTTAGTAGATAATTCTACAAAACATAGACGGGCTCACATTGCATCCGACGCCTCTCTGTCGCGAAAATATAAACAAACGTTCCAAAAAAAAGGAGCGAGCCGCATCGGTTGTCACTAATACATAAAATATGTTCAAATTTGAACCTTAAGATCATGAAATAATTAAACTTAGTAATACTGAAGTCATTTTACTGTACAATTTTATTTCGAGTAAGTCGTGTCTCATCTCACAAGGGGAAATTAATAAACACATTATGTCGGTAAGTTATTTGTACATTTTATTAAGTATATATTCCTTGTTTAGTGTTCATTCTATAGAAATAACTTATTAGCATCCTTCTAAGACAAAGATTTATTTATTTATTACTACAAAATACAAATATAAAAGCTAATATTCTTTCAAATCTGGTTAGACTAGAAAGCGGACCCCAGGCTCCAAGGCAAATAACTTGGATACAACTGGGATAACGCTAGGAGGATGAAAATACAAATATAATTATGTATGTACATAGTGTACAATAATGTAGTGATTAAAAAACGCATATAATAATAATAATAATATTAATAATAATTAATTAACTGTCTCGTCGGCTCCAGACGTGAGGCTATGTATGTTCATATTTATGTAATTAAATCAATATAAATTGAATAAACGTTTAATTTTGTAAATTTATTAGGATTCATTATATTAGAATTTTCATTATTATTTTATACCCCTATTATACCTATAGCATTCAAGTACTATTCAGCAGTTAAAATCTTACTGTCTTACCAATAAACATTTACACACCTCGTATAACGGAACTATAGCAAGTCCATTACTAATAATCACTTTTTTGCCACGCTCTGTTATACGCTTGTTATAACGTCTGTGTAAATACTACACGATATTGTATAACCGTTATTCGTCACTTGGACCTTGTTTAGCTTGCGGATAACCTACAAAAATAGATCAGTAGTGTGTAAACAAATATTAAAAATGGATTATTTGCCTTATTTTGATATTTTCGACGAATTTGATAATGAGGAACCGCCAAGGAAGAAGAAAACTTACAAAAGTCGATATGATCCGTTCTTTTTACAAGAGGAAGTGTTTAAATGTAAATATAGATTTACAAAAAAATATGCTAAGGCAGTGGTAGACTTAATACGAGCTGATATCGAGCAGACAACTAAGGGAGGCGGCTTCTCTGCAGAGCTTCAAGTTTGCACAGCTCTCAGGACATGGGCGCGACAGGAAGTTCAAGATGATGCAGCTGACATTCATGGAATGAGTCAACAGTCTATAACAAATGTGTGTCGCAGAGTTGCAGTCGCTTTGGCAAGTAGGGCATCCCAATTCATTTATATGCCAAGAAGTGTTGAAGAAGAGGAAGAAGTAATAGCTGGATTCCGAAGCATTTGTGGCTTTAGGAATGTGGTAGGAGCTATTGATTGCACCCACATCAAAATTAAAAAAGTTGGTGGGGACAACGCCCAATATTATATTAATAGAAAAGGTGTATATTCCATAAATGTGCAAGTAGTCTGTGACTCTAAATTACTGATAAGAGACATTGTGGCACATTGGAGAGGCAGCACCCATGACTCAAGAATTTTCAGGGAAAGTCAGATGCGGCACAGACTTGAAACTGGAGATTTCCATGGCCGTTTACTTGGCGATGCAGGTTATGGCCTGACAAGTTTTTTGTTTACACCCATACAAAACCCTACCAACCATAAAGAAGAAGAATACAACAAGGCCCACATTCTTACCAGAAACCCCATAGAGAGATGCTTTGGTGTATGGAAACAAAGGTTTCGGTGCCTACTTCATGGCTTTAGTGTTTCCTTGGAGAATGTAAAACTTTACATAGTTGCACTTGCAGTTTTACATAATATTGCTATGAAAATGAACGAAAATTTAGAAATCCTTGAAACAAGTATATTTGAACATAATGGAAGGCAACAAACACATAACATTCAAGAGAGTGCTAGTGGGCAAGCTGCAAGACAATTATTTATAAGAACCTATTTTTAAATATGTACAATAAAATAACATTTTACTCAGAATTAATTTTATTTATTTTTGAGGTTAACAATAACTTTTTTAATTCTAAGTTTTGGATACGTAGCTCCGCTTCTTTCATTCGAAGTTGGTGTTCTTTTTTGGCCCATTCATGTGACTCTGTTAATTGTTTTAATTTTAATTCATGTTCAGCTTCAATAGATTTAATAAGCACCTCGTTTCTTTGATGTGCTAAATTATTTTGCTGAAACAAATAAGTTATTATTTAATTACAAATATCAGGATAACTTGTGATGACTGTAGATTAGTATACTATGTCACTATCCCAACCCTTCCTCTAACATAGGTTACCAACCCCCATTGGTACTGCCCCCCTATTAGGCGCTGGAGCTTCTCGTGGGGGTGGCAGCGGCGTTCAAAGGCAATTTAAGGAAGTTATGAAATACCTGTATACACACCTATCAATGGTGTATATATAAAATAATAAACTATTACATTTCTGAAGAGTTCTATGTCCAGCGGTAGTAGTGAAAAGCCTGTGTATTTAATAGAATAATGAATAGCTAGAAAAAGCTTACTTCAAATGGCAACTTTCTTTTTAAAATCCTTTTCTTGGGAGGTACATAAATATTTTCAATATTTTCCTTCCCTTTGACACTTTTATTTGTTTTAGGAGTAACTATTATCTGAAATTAAATAGAATTTGTTAGTAAACAAAAAAAAAGACAGGAACAACTAATCTAGACAATCTCTCTTAGCAGCCAACATAGCTTTTGAACACAATAAACAATTTTTCTAACAAACCTCCAAATTTTGTTTATTCTGTGTTGGACTAAGAACAATTTCTTGTATCACTTCCACAGAAGCAGCTTGAATGCAGTTTATACCTTCATCATAAATGGTTTTCTGATTTATGCCATCACTATCAAATTTATTAAAATCAACCTCAAATTCTTGAGGAATCATCTCCAATATAGCATTGGTCTCGGGATCAGGGCTTAGAGGTTTCTGTCCACCACCAGTCTCATTTTGATCTCTTTTATAGTTGGAGAGTTTCTTTTTTGCCTCCAACTTTGTTGTCCGCCACTGTTGTTTTATTTCCACCAATGTTCTCTCCCTAGTGTTCAGTTCATTAAACCTAGGATCAAAGATGTTTTTTGTAATGAATAAATAAGTAAAAAAGTAAATGTAGTATTGCCCTCATTTCTACAACATACAAATTCTTTAATGTTTTTAAAAGGAATTGGGATATGTAGCTGAAATAATCACTAGCTGACCTGGCAAACATTGTTTTACCATAAAAAAATGTTTTGATCAAAAGATTAAATAAAAAAGTTAGGGGTGGGCAACCCTTATCACAAAGGGGTATGAAAAATAGATAGTAGCCGATTCTCAGACCTACTAAATATGCATATAAAATTTCATAAAAATGGTAACTAACATTGTGACATGAGAATTTTATATATAAGATTAATTGCATTCTTATCTCTTAAGTTAGCCTGTATCATTCTGCCTTATAAAACATTAACTTGTCATCAGGCAATCCCAAACAAGCATCTTTTCAAGTATTGTTTGGTATGACTTAATGTGCGAGGAGTTGATTGTATTTGATTATATTGTATTGTGATATAAAAACAAAAAATACAATTACACTAAACTGTCAGAACATACAGGACAAGATTAGAAGATAATACACTCGGCGTCACAAAAATCGCACCTTTTTAAAATTCAATATTAAAGTACTTTTTCTCAAACTTTGTCAATAGTGAGAATATGATTGTAGGATATCATTGGAAAGGTTATTAAATTGCCTTTTAGAAATTATAAAGCGCGAATGTTTATTTTTATGTTTTAATAATAAAAAAATCAGAAACTCAGAAAATAATAAAATTAATAAAAAAACAAATTTAAAAAAATACAATTTCGTCCTTAAAATCTAGTGTTTCCGCCCCTAGCCTTGATGACAGCTTCCATCCTATCCTTCATGGACCTCATGAGAGTTACTACTCTCTCTTGAGGTATGTTATCCCATTCTTCGATCACGGCATCCTGGAGCTCTTGGAGAGTTGTGGGAGCAGGATTTCGTGCTCGTACATGCCTCTTTACATCATCCCAGAGGTGCTCGATAGGGTTAAGGTCCGGGCTTCGTGCTGGCCACTGCATAACAGAAATCTCGACTTCTTCCAAGTAATCACGCACACTGGCCGCGGTGTGGCAACGGGCGTTATCATGCATTAGTATGAACCCATCGCCAACAAAACCAGCATACGGGACCACATGGTCTTGCAAGATCTCCGTTATGTACCGAGCAGCATTCAGCGAACCTTGCCCTCGACCACCGCCAGTCCGAGAGACGCACACAAGTTCCGTTTTCCCGTCCACGGATATCCCACCCCAGAACATACAGGAACCACCCCCGTATTCTGTTGTTTCTTCGATCAAGCTTGAGCAAAGCGCTCTCCTTTTCTTCTGTAAACTCTTCTGCGTCTGTCATTACAGAAAAGACAAACTCTTGTCTCATCAGTAAACAGAACGGCTCTCCAATGGTCAAGCGTCCAAGTGACGTGCTCCTGAGCAAATTGTAGACGGTCTCTTCTGTGCTGCGTGGTCAATTTGGGACCTTTCGCAGGTCTGTGGGCAGTGATTTTCTTTTCTTTAAGTCTTCTTCTAATCGTAGAGACACTCACAGCCGTTCTACGAGCTGATCGGAGCTGCTGTTGCACCTTAACAGCATTACTGAAGCGGTTGCGCAACGATGTGGAGACAATGAAGCGGTCGTCTCTCTCTGATGTACAGCGTTTTCTTCCTGATCCACGTCTTCGGATAAAGCCACCAGTCTCTTGGAACCGTTGATACACTCGTCGAACAGAGAAACGACTCAGATTTAATTGTAGAGCAACATAAACCTGACGTACTCCTTCTTGCAATAGTGCAATGACTTGAGCGGCTTCTTCAGAGGTGGTATCCATCTTCAGGTATTTTTTTCTTGAGTATGCTGTTCCGATGTGTACACTTTAAAGTCTGAGCAATGATTGACCCATTTTTTACCTGGACATGACCTTTTATACCCTATTCAGGTAGCTCAACTAGCGCTCTAATGGATGCGCATTTTTTTACCATTATGTTAAATGTTCCCTAATAATATGTAAATTTTATTTTGGTTTTTAATTCTACCGACCAATAATGTAAAGGTATTGAAATGCTCTTAAAAATGATATATTTTTTTATCCAGTAGAATCAATGCGCTAAATTTTGGGAGGTGTTTATTGAAAAAACAAAAAGGTGCGATTTTTGTGACGCCGAGTGTATATAATAATATCAGCCCTGTATTAAACTGTCCCACTGCTGGGCACGGGCCTCTTCTCAGTGTGAGAAGGATTAGGACATAGTCTACCATGCTGGCCCAGTGCGGGTTGGCAGACTTCACATATCTTCGAGAACATTATGGAGAACTCAGACATGCAGGTTTCCTCACGATGTTTTCCTTCACCGTTTGAAGATAATGAACACTTGCAATTAAGAAAAGAAAATGTATTTGCACAAACCTTTCAGTTATTTTCTGCCAAGCAGCATTTTTGGCTTTATTTGTGTTGGTATCTGTGTTTTTATTTTCAATTATGGCTATAAATTCTTTGATGCAGGTACGTAGTAAGGTCTGGGATTAGGAAAACAACAAAGATTAGACGCCTATTAGGTTTATGTAAAAATATCATCAAAATATTGAAAAATTATTGATTTCATACCTTTTCCAATGAATCCCAATTAGCGGAACGCTTCCTCTTCTTTTCTACCATATTAATAATTTCTTTTTCCATTGTTGTATTTTCAAGATATAAAAGAGTCACTTGTATAATACTACAAAATAACACGATCGTTTTGTAGTACTTTGTAGGTTATGCTAATGACGTTTCAAGGTACGTTTAAAACATATTCTATTTTTACCATATTATCAAAGAGTCAAAAAAAAATGTTTATTATACTTCAATATCTATCAAAAGTTGGTTTGGCGTAATTGCAAGCTGTATCTAGATTATTTTTTATATGATCGATATTTTAAATTAATACATATTGATTAAATAATTTTTATAATTTCTTTAGAGCTTAAAACATTTTTCGGTTTCATAACGCTTGCCAAATTGTTGCCAGTAGTCAGTGTGATACTAATTAAATAGTTATACAAGGCGTATACATCGTTTATTGGTAAAGTCTTGAGTAATAACCTATTCACGCTCTATTCACTGAATAAGTGTTCTGACGTTAAACGATTGAATATAATAATATTATTAGTAAGGCTGTTAGTATTAAAGAAAATTATATTGCTGTAAAAATTAGTGAATTATCGTTAAAATTTATATTTCCAGGACTCTGAAGAAACCTTATTCAACTTCATTCCCATGGATGCAGCACGATCAACGAAAACGAACCAGAATGAAGGTATCATTCGAAAAAGACCGCATTCTGAAGATAACAACATAAATAATTATAATTATGTTCATCAAGAAACCTTCACTAGGATTTAAGATCGTCCGCATCGAAATATACGATGCAAAAAGTTTTGTTAACCAGCAAGATACCCTATGTAAATGTAAAGCAGAAATATGTGCACAACATGTCGTGAGACATGTTTTATTTGATGATATTTATAAAAGTGCGAACGATTTAATTAAAACAATCCAAATTGAATTAGAAAAATAAATGTTTTATTATTTTTTAACACGCATTGTGTTTCATTTTCAAAGGCCCTTATACAAATATTATCACGGTAACTGAATGTGATAACTGTCGAAAGGCGAATATAAAGTTATTATGTCGATGGCGTAGTGGTTATTGTAACCAACTGCCACGTCTGAGATTGCGGGTTCGATTCCCGCACAAGTCAAACATTTGTGTGCATGAACATGGATGTTTGTCTTGGTCTGGGTGTTTCTATGTATAATATGTATGTATTTACAAAAAGTATATATGTATGTTTATCCATTGTCTAGAACCCATAGTACAAGCTCTGCTTCGTTTGCGATCGATGGCGTTGTGTGTATGTGATAGAATATTATTATTATTAATTAGTTCTTAAGAAGTCAAAAATTAAAATGGTTTAAATAAGTCAAGTTATTGATTGAATGAAAATAAGTTTTTAAAATGTAAATGTCTAAAGGATCGAAATCTGTTCTCGAGAGGTCGAAAATCAAAATGTCCTGAATAGATTGAGTTATTGAGAAAGCAAAAATCAGTTTTTAATAAGTAAAATCTGTTATCAAAAAGTAAAAACCAGTTTTTGAATGATCGAGACAAAAATCTTGGATTAGTCAAGTTTTTGAAAACACAAAATCAGTTCTCGAGAAGTTGAAAATAAAAATGTCTTGAATAGATTAAGTTATTGATAAATCAAAAAGCAGTTTTCAAAAACTGAAAATCACTTCTCGAGAAGTCAAAATTGGGCTATCTGGATCTCCTCTGATCCAGATAGCCCAATTTTACACTACTCGGCATCTATAGATCCGTTAATAATTTTATGAAGAAGTAGTAGGTCACAGAGAGAATATATTTAATAACGTAAATTTTTACTGATATTAATGGGTCTAAAAATACAGCTACAAATACAGCTACTTAATGCCGCAATCAGGGTGTAAAAAAGTAGTTTTAAATTATTTGGTGCCTTTAAATCACAACCTAAAAGTTCAGCCGCAGCTAAGTTACTTGGACAGCCGTCAAATGTGACCGCGACAACATCAGCACCTGAATCGTAACATTTACTTATGCAAGTATTAATTAAATTTGCCCGCATTTCTGCTGATAGATTTTTAATAAAAAAGTAACCTACCGGCAACTTCCAGTTTTCATTAAGACCAACTAAAATAAAAACGTACACCTGAGTTGCAATTTCATTGCTGGGGCTAAAATCAATACCGAAATCAACAAGACCGTCAGTTTTTTTACCAGTCCAAATCGTTTGATGCCTTAGCACCATTTCATCTGCTACAAGGGTACATAATAGGCGTTTACCTGATAAAAATATCTTCTTTGCTAAAATATCAAAGGCTTGATGCGTGAACCCTGGCAAACAAGAAGTATTTTCATACCACTTGGCTAACACACGTGGATGTGGCAAAGCAGTATCAAACGCACTTCTTACATATTTGTAAGCAGCAGAAGAATAAAAATGAATAAAAATAATTATTAATTAAATTCTAAATTTTCTGAGAGCGGGGGGATACTTTACGCGATATGACTTCTTTGATTTTTCTTTAAATACACTCACAGGCACAATTAACCGCCCACCTTGTATTTCTTTCAATTTTCAGAAATTGTCAATCCAGACCACTTTTTATGAAATGTACGTAAAAAATTACCTTTATGGAAAAATAAATAAAAGTATTGGAAAATATGTCGTTTATTAAAGGATGCTTACCAAAAACAGATTTTCTGTAAATCTTGGATGAAAATTGAAAAGTTTTGATTTCATAAATAGTGGCTTAATTACAAGGAAAATTAAAATTAATAATGGGTGTTGCCGCCTCTGGCTCTTATGACTTCTTGGAGCCGGTTTGGCAATCCATCCATGGTATCTTGGATATCCGATTGGGGGATATTGTGCCACTCCTCTACCGCAGCCGTTTTGAGCTCTCCTAAGGTCGCAGGGGCTGGTACTCTTGCTCGGACACGTCTTTTGAGGTTGTCCCAAATGTGTTCAATTGGGTTAAGATCGGGACTGCGTGCCGGCCATGGTAAAACTTGAATCCCGACCTCATTAAGATACTCACTGACGGATTTTGCGGTATGGCAACGTGCATTATCATGCATCACCACTCACCATCATCCACCAATAAACGGTGCTAAAGGTATGACATGGTCTTGAAGAACTTCTTCCACGTACCTTTGAGCGCTCACACTGCCTCTATCGAATAAAACAAGATCAGTACGAGCCTCGTAAGAGATACCTCCCCAAACCATTATGGACCCTCCTTGGTAACCCACTGTTTCGGTTATAGCGCATGGAGCAAACCTTTCATTTTGACGCCTGTAGACACGCTGACGTATATCTGGACCTCTTAAGGCTATTCTGCTCTCATCTGAAAACAGTACGTCCTTCCATTCCTCCACAGTCCAGTCAGCATATTCTCACGCAAAACAAAGTCTAGCTCTACGGTTTTATGGGAGCAGTTGTGGGGCGCGAGCTGGACGAAAAGCCCTCAGATTTCTTTCTGCCAGTCTTCTTCTAATGGTACGTTCACTTACACTGACATTTCTTACCTCAAAAAGACGCGTACGATCTTCAGTAGCGGTCGAAAAGCGATTTCTCAACACGTTGCTGACAACGAAGCGGTCATCTCGAGTTGAAGTGCATCGATGTCAGATGTCGATGTCAGTTTACGATTTTATTATAGTAGAAAAGAGATAATAAAAACATCACATACCTCAATCAAAGCATTTGCTGTTCATTACATTTTGGGGATTGTCTATCAATTATCAAAGACATATACAACTTGGGACTCAGGTGCAATGTTTTCTTGAGAGAGTATTGATGGGCTTAACGAACTATCTCTGGCCGCATCATCATCATTACTTTCTAATAATTCAAATAGTGTGGCGGTTATTAAATCTGTGCGTTGTTCAACTGTTGCAACACTGTTTACTTGAGCTGTCGATTCTGGTAAAAGATGTGAGCTGGTGGTTGGGATTATCAATGGAGGATTTTCATATGGATTAGCACGATCTGTGATGCTACTGGGCATGTAATCTTCTTCTGTAAATATGTCCTTATTATAAGGGAAAATTCCACATTTGGCAAATGCGGCAGCTATGTTTAGTGGCGTCATAGCTCGAGGATAAGCACGCCCAACGAATCCAGCGATTTCGTATATTGAGACAGGTTTCCCTGGATTTTGAAGCATCCATGCCTCCAGTGCTGAGTAATAGTAAGTCTTGAAAGGGTTCATCAATCCCACATCTAGTGGCTGTAGCTTATTTGTTGTGTGTGGATGTAATGTCAAGACAGTTATTCCAGACGCTTTGGCTAAGTTTAGAGCCTCAATAGATAAATGAGACTCATGATTATCCATGACGAGCAATGAAGGATTCTCAGGTGTAGTTGACGAATGTTTGATGAAATGTCTCATTACTTGCACGAATAGCTCCGAAGTCATCCATCCAGAAGGATTAGCTAAGCCTAAACTACCTGCAGGTGCCCCGTGACACATAATAGTTTTATAGTTCTTTCTGGGAAAAATAATTGCAGGTGGTAACGCATAACCACTCGCACTCACTATACAACATGTAGTCACCAGCGTGCCTTTTTCTCCGCTTGTGACTTTTCCCACATTAGTTCCTCTTGGTGCTACAATCTTTTGCGGTTTTTGTACAGTTGTAGTACTTGTCTCATCTAAGTTGAATATGCGAGTGCCATCTGCAAATTTCGGTTCTCTTTTAAGCACAGTTTCCAAATTCTTGAAAAAATGTCCTACATTTTCTGCATTGAAAGAGGTCGCTCGTGCCAGGCTCACAGCTTCGGGTTTTCTTACAGAAACATTAGGGTGCCGTTTCTTAAAAAAACGAAACCACTCCAATCCTGCTAAATTATCCCTTTCCCATGAATCAGGTTTTTTAATGTTATTTATCTTTGCCATCTCATACGCTACTTTCCTACATTCTTTCACTGAAAGGCCATAAAACATAAGAGCGCAATCCTTACAATATTTTAATAGTATTTCTTCTTGTTCTTCAGTAAATATTTTGTTTATATCATACCTTGGGACTAATGACATGTCTTCGCCTCTTTCTTTTCTTCTCGCTGCATAGCGACGGAGTGTAGGATAAGGGATTTGACAGTCCTTTGCAGCTTTTCTTATAGACATGCCCCCATCAATCATAAGTAGTGCTGATTTCATGGCTTCTTCTGTATGCTTTCCAATGGAACGGTCTTTCTTTTGACGCGGCATCCTAAAAAAATTAAATTATGAACATGAGGATGATCATAGTAATTTGTTGGTTCACTGTGTGCTTTACAAGTAGTTGGTAGTCGGTACACAGTGAACCGGTTCACCGTGTACCGCAGATCACTGGTTCAGAGTGTACTACCCACACTCACACACAGACAAAAATAAAAATGAAAATAAAGCAATTCCAATGTATGGCTTTCTAGTTTGTTTAACAAATGCTAAATATACTACCTTAGTGTGCATGATAATAGTTTTTATATAAGTAGAATAGAAAAAAGTACTAAAATCAAAGTACTTACATGAAAATTTCGTAATATTGTTAGCAAAAACAGACACACTCCCGTCACGCCGTCGCCTCGCGCCGCGTGCGCCTGCTAACTGAATGGGTGGGGCGGGGACACCGCAACGCAAGTTTCAACACGATTGAGAAGTGTGGCAACGTCGCACTTACTGGGATATAGCCGTGGCTCACTGTACCTGGATGGCTCACTGTTCAACAAGCCACCCTACATATTCTGCAAAATACGGTCGGCTTTGAGAAATATCGGCACTCAAAACATGTCGTCTTATTCGTACCACGCGAGAACGCAGGCACAAAACACAGCGGGTTTCTGCCATTGCGTATTTTCAACCAATTCATCATATACCAAGAGAGTCGCTAAAATCGTGTCCGTTTAGAAGAGCCAAATAATCACATGTACGTAAGCAGATATCAGTAACAATTAACAAGCCGGGGTCAGAAAGTAGCGAAACATGTTCGCACTCGATTTTTATTTAGCCCTCATGATATATGATAAATATACATTTAAAGCTTTCGTTAGCATGAGCTTCAAGACTGTTGACAATTGGACCAGGTTCCATACAAATTTGCCCATGGTCCTTTGTCGTCACTTTCATTTATTTATTTTACTTGGTATTAGTTCAATCACTTTATAGTTCACATAGTTTCCACTATCTGTGATTCGATGCATGTAGGGAGCCTGGTAATATCTGTGACAGAATTTTCCTAGTTCATATACCAGTCTCTCACAAAGGTATATTTTGTTAATTAATGTCATAATGACATATACCTAGTATAAGTACCTAACCTTTGTGAAAGAAAATAAATAAACTTTATTGTTATTATTATAATTATAGTTTTTATATAAGTATAGACAATAATTTTGCAAATACAATCTAATTCTATACACAACATAAGATAATAAAAAATAAACTATGAAAAAATAATGCCATATAATTATGAAAATTTAAATTAAATAAATACAATAATAACACTGCACAACAGCATGTCTGATGATTGGGTTATGTAATATGATATTGGTCCAACTTTTAATAAAATTTCAAATCTGTGACTGAAATTTCTCTATCAGGTCTAGTTAACAAAATATGACATATGGATCTTTTTATAATAAAACACAGTCTATTCAGTTATTAAGTTGAAGAAACTTTTTTAATTTGACTTCCTTGCTGAAGCTGAAGGTAGAGGGCTGACCTTATTATTTATATACTCTTCGCAAATGAAACAAAAATGATTCGGATTATTCACACAAACTCGTCTTGACGATGCCATATCAAATTATATTAAGAAAACTTAACATTGTTTTCTAGTTATCAGCAAATTTAGTGGAAGCAACAACTCGTAAACAAGAGCTGTTAAAAAAAAAACGGTTATATGTGGAATTAGCGACGAAGTTCAAATTCAGAGCATTTGTTAATCATATTTGAGGCACATGCATTGTAAATGGATAGTAAATCAGAGCTTTGCAATAATAATTCATACTTAGTGTTAAAAGATTTCAGAGATGATTCATTATTTTTAGGTAAAATATATGAAACGTACAATTCAAAATTGTTTTTTAGTGATTTATGTTCTTTTAGTTTCTCGCTGATAAGTTTACAACGTGCGATGAAATATAATTTAGAATTGTTCAGCGGAAATATTATTTTGGGCTTTTATTTTATAACTGACGATTCTATTTTTAAAATCGCATGCAATTATATGTACATTTTCAAATTCAGTTTGCAGCAAACAGTTTGATTTATGAATGTTGGATTTTTTGTGGGAAACAGTTTTTGACAGTTATATTATTATATAATATATTCATTACAAAGTTGGTAATTAAGAAGGTACAAAATAAATTCATACGATATTTGTCCTTTTTTTATCTAATAATGTTTAACAGATAAAATAATATATCCGTATCAAAATTTAATTCTATGGCTTTCGAGTTTAAAATTTTTGGTTCAGGTTTTAATTTTGTTTGGTCTGTTAGAAACAACGCGTTATTATAATAGTGATTAACATAGAAAATAATATATTAGTATCAATAGGTTAGGTACAATATAAAAAATAATATAAAAGAACGAATAAGTAATTAATATTTTGACGGGTACAAAACAGGAGTAATGTGTTGATACTCTTGTTTAACAGCTGAAACTAATTGCTTAACTGCTTTCCAAGTTGGCGTCTTCTCATTGGTAGCAGTTATGAAACTGATTAACGAATGTTGCCATCGGTTATCAGTTATGGCCTCCAGTTCACGATGAGGACTTCGATGTAGTACTCACCCCGCTTGGTCGAGTCACTTTGGTGTGTAGTACCAGTAGCTATACGTTGAGACAGGTAATTTTTCAATACTCCAGCTCGTACAGGCTCAGGATCGTAACACAATAGAAACGAAAAAAAAGTTGTATGAACATATTATGGTTATTATTATAATGACGTTTGAGTTGCTAAATAACGATAAATAAAAGTACTTTAGTAATTATAATTTTTTTGTTAGCAGGGAAATGACAGACGCTTTATAAACATTTGTTAATCATTGTGTAACAGGGTCATGAACAACACTGATCCTGCGAATCGAACCCAGGTATAAAGTGTTCATTGAATCGGTTATTCAACAGACAGTAGCACATTAGATCATATATTGCTTGCTAAAAAATTCATAGATCACATTGAATACCTATAGTAGATGAGTACAGTTAAAATGATAACCTTACTTCAGAATCGAGGAAGTTGCTGCTGCTTTTACGTTTCTTTACATTTGACGGTGCTTGATCAGTGTCCGATGAATCGATGTCACTGCCAAACAGTTGTGGTCCTTTTTTTGACTTTGAAGCTTCACGTACTATCTTGGACTTCACTATTTTATTTTTCTTTCGTTCATTCATTTTCTCGTAGTCGACGTTGAAGGCGCTTCGATGTTTGAATCAAATGGATTAGAAGACCTAAACAATAGAGAAATAAATATAAAATCTAATAGAACATTAATATACCCCTTTACAACCTGACAATTTTTCTTTTATATGTTTGGTGTTTTAACACATTATACTTATTGTCAGTGGACCCAGTGATCTAAGAAAAATAAAAAATAAAATCGGAAAAGCACAGTTTCCCGGAAATTTCCCTGCACGATCGTGCACCTCAGGTATAATCTGACATATGCATGATCGTGCATCTTTATATAATTTTAATTTTAGATGGAAATAAAACAAATGAGGTGCAAAAAATACGTTTAATATGTATTGAATGGTTTAGTCCCATACGTACATAATGATAAGAAACAATTTGTAAGTACACAAATAGTTGAAATTATGAACTATAGTCAAATGTCAACATAATCAGTCTCAACAGGTATTATAATTAAGAACTATTTGTGCAATATCACTTAGTTAAATATAACAACATAATTCTATGGTACACGATACCTAATAGAAAATGTACTTATCAAAAAATGGTAACAATAATATTCATGAAGTCTCATTTCTAAAATAATATGTAAAATATCTAAAAATTATACTTTGTGGAAGTCTTGGAAGCAATTCTGTCCTCTACTAATGCAAAGGTACACATTGCATTTCAGGCATCGCATTTTAGTACGACTTTTACAAGATTCAAATTGACAAAATCTGGGTGACTTCAAATCGTCAAAATGTGGCAAATGATCGTATCCATCAATCATGTCTCAAAGAATCTGGTGGCTTCAAAGCTTTCTTGAACTTTTTCGGCACGACATTTTCAATTTCATCCAGACTTTTGTCACGACGTTTTTGAGGAGTACAGAGCGAAATATCAGAGATTTCTAGGCGAAAATCCAACATATCCATGATTTTTTTCCGTGGAAAATGGTTAGAGGTATAATGAATTTTGTAAGCCCGCCAAGAATTAACGAGTGCCAAGTCCATGAAATGTATCAACACTTTCATTGTCCATTTTCGGGTTTTAATGAAAGTCCTGTAATACTCAACCTGCTGGTCAAAGACATCTACCCCTCCCATGTATTTGTTATAATTTTGAATTATTTTAGGAGTGGTGACGTTGATATAAGAACGCTTTTTTTTGTCCCATCTTTTAATTATCTCAGTGTTATCTGATCCAGTGCAGTTAGAGGCGATTAGAACAGACTTGTTGTCTTTCCACTTCACTAGCACGGCAGGTTCCCTAACCATTTGCTGGCATCAGCCGCGTGACATTTGCGAGTCTTATTTAAATTTGAGGGTGGCTCTATCGGGCACTCTGTTAAACATAATAGTTCCAGTACTGTGAAGGTTGCATTTTTGTATTTCTTCTATCAATGGAATAGTCGTGAAGTGCATGTCGTGGTACACACAACTATTTGCAGGAATACTTCTAGATAAATGTAGGACAATTGATGGGCCAAGACCAAGAGTGGAGTCTCCAAACATTGTCTTTGCGCCTTGGTATATATCGAAGTTTAGCATCAGCCCATCACTCGTTGTAAGAACATAGTTTTTCAGTCCTATAGGGCGGGGTTAGGTTTTTAAACTTGTTTTAGTGGGCAACGGCCGGTGAATGGAATCATCTGTTCGTCAACAGAAAAAAAGCCAGCCATTCGTTCCTGTTTGTAGCATCCATTCCGAACATAGTTCATCATGGGTTGTATTTTCCACAAAGGGTTTTGAGATTGATCCGGTGGAGCCGTGTCGGTACTCATAACATGTAATGCATTTCTTAATTAAATAAAGCGATCACGACTTACAGCGTTTACTATTTTGTCCAACGATATTCCAGCACGCCAGTACATTGGTAATCTAGGATACGAAATACAACCCATGAATATATGCATACTAAAAAGCTTCATAATCTCAGCTTTAGAGGTTTTCAATTCATGGCCAGTTTTTCGCAAATAGTGTAAATTACTGCATTTATCACGCGATATCAACAAACAGCTTTCTCTATAACTTCTAAAACATTATTTATAGCTATCAAAAACAGGATGACACTCAAAACCGATCCCTGAGGTAGTCCATTTTCTCTGTGGAGCGTATCAGAAAGAATACCATCAATTTTAACCCTTATGGTTCTATTAGTCAAAAAGTTTATAATAAACGCAAGAATGTTACCTTTTACATTGAACTGTTCTAAGATTAAAATAACTATGTTTCCACACCATTTCATAAGCTTTTTCCAAATCCAGGGCAACCGCTACTATTTTATTTTTATTTGCAAGTGATGTGAGTATATTATGTTCTAAGTAAGCTAAATGGTCTAAAGTTGATCTAAATTGCCTAAATCCGAATTGTAAGTGAGATATTAGTTGATTATGTTCCAAATACCATCTCAATCTATTACTTACGCCTTTCTCAAATAATTTACATAAATTACAAGTAAGAGATATAGGTGTATAGCTTGTGGTCAATGCAGCGGTTTTCCTGGTTTTGGTATAGGTATGACAATGGCCTCCCTCCACTGGTCAGAGAAGACTTGAGTAATCCAGATATAGTTGTAAATGTCTAGGGGACGTTCAAGAGCTAAGCTAGGGAGATTTTTGATTAATGTATTAGATATGTTATCAGGACCCGGACTAGAATCGCCTACTGGTGTATAATTAAGCGAAGTTCATGTAGTGTCAACATTTCATTAATAGAATTAATAGTATCCTGTAAGCTGAATACATTGTTGGCCCCTTCTATTTGTTTCTTATATTGTAGAAAGTCTTGATTATAATTACTGGAGCTAGAGTTTGCGGCAAAAGCTTCACTAGTAGATCAGACTTTATTTTTGTATCAATACTTAATTCTCTTTGATTATTTTTTAAGATAATCGTTTGCTTTTTCCTTCTATGTCCATTAATTGAATTAATTTTTGGCATATGATTCCTATCGGAGTATGACTATTTATCGATGTTACGAACTTTTCCTAGCTTGCCTTCCTACTTTCTTTACATATTTTTCTAGTTCTCGCTCTATTTTTGCGATATTCTATCTTCAGTAATTCTAGATTATGTTGGTTTTCTTCGTTGATATATTGGCTGTCTTGGATTTTTCTCTTTTCCCTTGTATAATATACTCTGTAGGCTTTTATTGTTTCTTTTAGTGATTTAGAACATTCTTCATTCCACCATGGAACTTGCTTCTTTTTTAATTTACCTGTTTGGGGTTTGTTTCCCAACAGTAAAGAATGTTAAATGAGTAACAACTGTTTCTGTTAATATGTTTATTGTCACTAAAAATAATATGTAATAATTGTTATAAAGTTAATTCATGTTGACCTACATTAGAGTGTAGGTATGACGTATGTACAGATGAATGTGCAGCGTAGCTCGTACATATTGCCCACTCACAAAGTAAAAATTATATCATATTAATTAATTATTAAAAATAATTATAAATGTAAATGTATAAAAATTAAATAAAAATTTAAATTAAATCAGAACGCGCAATAGGTGACGTCGCTTTGTTCAGTGTGCGTGCACTTAATATGACATGTGCTGTACTGCGGCCTTCTGTGACGTCAGATACTGTGTTGTCTGTGATGCTGATTGTCGACCTCCTGCGGGGTGCTGGGCCAGGAACGACGGATGCTTCAGGTATTGGCCGATTCCTAGGATATTTACGAAGTCGATAGTAGAAATATGTCGCGCCTGCTATTAGTATTATTGCTGCTAGTAGGTATATAATAATATATTGATGGATATCGTGATATGTAACCCGATTTGGTAGAATAAATGCCTTCTGCGGTCGCGGCCTTCATCTGTTCTACTTGTCTGCCGAGATCTTGCAATAAAATCTTCTGCTCCGTATCAATCACGTGTGTGTGTTCCTGCTTCGAAATTGGTATAAACAAGTTGATCATGTTGTTGATCCATGGAATTTCTATGGGAAGTACTTCGACCTGGGCGTGAATTACATTCGTCCGTTGTTTTTGTGGATAGACTACGAACGTGTTACTGTTGATTATGCAATTATGTCATACTGTCGAGTGTTATGACCCCGGCCTTGTCAAGTATGCGCGTTGAAACTTGATGCCCGCAAATAATACGTAGCTTGCATTGTTGACAGCAAAAATATAGATACGTACTTATATTATGGTTTAAATCTAACCATAATATGTCTCGACAGGTCTCGTGTTTTGTTTCGCATTCAAGCTTTTTTTTTGTTTTTCATAGAGAGACTTTCATCCAACTTCATGTGGTATACTGGTTTCTGAAGCGGACACAGTAGAGTCGTAGTGTCGTGTTGTATACATTCATGTATTTCAGATTGCGTAATCGGTAGATACGAAACCTTTTGAATGTTTATTGCGAGTATATCCGCAATAGGTTGTATAGTGATCATATCCGTATTGCTCCTTTTCGGTACAGGCAATACTCGGTACACCTCGTAGTTATCTCTGCTAAGTAAGAGTACCTTTATCTCTATAATCAAGTATCGTTCTGTCATTTTTGCCTTTATTTGTAGAAGATGATATAGCCGAAATAAATCTGTTTGAATGTTGTTGATAGGTAGAATCAAATCTTTTGATAATTGTCCCGAGATTATGTTCAATTCATTCCGTAACTGTTCTGATGTAATAAGATGTAAGTTCATCTTGCCATTATAAATGTTTGTTACGGTGTCTAGAAGAGTCTCCTGAACATTTCTCAGTTGTTCTATCAGGCTGTTGGCAGAAATGGCAGACATCGTAAATTCGGTTAATATTTATTTTTGGAGACCATTCGCAAAATTCTCTAAATTCAACAGGTGTTGGTTAAATAGTTCGTATTGTTTTTCGACTGTTCCTTCCGATCTTCGAAGTAAATTATATTCAGCTTCTTTCACGGATGTTTGGTTTTTCAGCAACAAAGCCAAATGTTTCTCATTTTCTTTGACTAGGTCAATGTCTTGTTGGTATTGCACAGCAAAATCGTCATCTAATACTCCAAACAATGACCGAGCGATGGAACCGACACCGTTAATTAGCCCGTGCTTGTTTCTCATATTTACTCGGCCTTGCGGATTCAGCAATATGCGATTGTAGTTCACAAGTTTAGCAAACGAATGTTGTAATTGTGCTAAAATTACGTTACATAGTGTTGTCTTTTTTATTTTATCGCAGATGTTTTCTAAATGATTGGAGAATGTACTAATAATTAATCCAATACCATGCCAGTAGGGCTTGACATCGTAATAGACAATAAGCTTCCACTCATCGCGAATCAGTTGCATGTTGGTTAATTTGTCAAAATACAAGCCTTGTTGAATCTCTGTAATGTTTGTTATGTTAGCAGTCGTGACAAAATTTTGCATGTATAGTAATGGCATAACTAATCTAAAGAAGTTGATATTCTTGCTCGGTATTGAAGATCGTTTTTGAGTAATCTGACCGTTGTTTATATTATATAGCTTGTATGACTTATTTCCATTCGCCTTTGTGACGGTTTGTTGTTCAACAGGTTCGTTGCTGTTTATAGGTAAGACAGATAGTTTTGTAACGGGTGTCTTAATATAGCCGTTTTTCGTTTTAAGACTAACGACACGAACATATCCGTCGTCACCTGGGTGAAGGTCACTTATTCTGCCCATTAACCACTTTCCTGCAGGCAATTGGTCGTCATGAATAATTACCAAGTCTCCTAATTGCAGATTTTTCTGGGGATTCAGCCACTTTGACCTGGCTAACAGCTGACACAGATATTCCGATTTCCATCTCTTCCAAATTTCTACGAAAATCTTTCTTATCAGTTCCCATCTTGTTCTAGCATCTTCGTTTGTTTCTATAACTGTCAATCCTGATCTTCCCGTTAAAAAGTGAGCCGGCGTAAGACAGTCCAAGTCCTCCACATTTTCACTCAGCGGGCACAGAGGCCTGGAGTTCAAACATGCTTCCAGTTTTGTTAGGATTGTGGTGAATTCCTCAAACGTGAGTTTTTGATCTCCCACAACGCCCTTTAAATGGCGCTTAAGACTTCGAACAGCTCTCTCCCACAGTCCTCCTGCCGAAGGCCAGGCGAGGGCATTAAAATGCCAGTCGATGGTCATCTCCGCAATTTCTTTCTGTAACTGTTCATTTTTGTACGTTTGTTCGATTTCCCAGTAGTGTTCCATAAGTTGCCGATTTGCGCCGATAAAGTTCGTCCCATTATCGCTGTACAAATGGCGAGGGGCGCCTCTCCTCGCCGCCATCCTGTTTAGAGCTGCCAAAAATGCCGCGCTGGTGAGATCGGACACCAGTTCTATATGCACTGCTTTTGTCACCATGCATATAAAGATAGCTATATAGCCCTTTGTTGTTTTTCCTCCTCGTCCCTTGCTCACCTTGACGTCTACAAATCCTGTATAGTCCACGCCAGTATGGTAAAAAGGTGGCGCGGGATTTGTTCTTGCGCTCGGTAGTTCACCCATATATTGTTGTTGTTTCGTAGGATTGACCTTACGGCATGTTACACATTTTCGTATTTGCATCTTCGTCGCTCGGTTACCGCCAATAACCCAATATTTTTGTCGAAGATGTGAAAGAGTGAGTCTCGGGCCACCATGGAACGTCATTTGATGAGCTTGATCAATGAGTAGTTGTGTCAAACGACTGTTGTAGGGAATGATCATCGGATGTTTCATATCTTCACTTAACAAATATGTCCCGTAATATGTCGTGATGATCAATAAACAGACTGAGCGCAAATAATTTACTGTTAGATAAAACCTTTCCGTGTTTACGTAATTGAATAATATCTGTGTCAAATACTTTTTGTTGAGTATGTTTAACAATCAAGGTGATTGCATTATTCAATTTTAGGGATAGGTCATAGTCTACCACACTGGCCCAGTGCAAATTGTAAAACTTCCAATATATTCGATAACATTATGGAGAACTCTTAAACATGACAAATTTGAATACAGCTATCCACGGGATAGCCAGCAAGATATCCACACTACATCCCCAATTTTTTTTACGAGTATAACCAAGTTTTTAATATTCACTAGCAGACCCGGCGAACTCCGTTTCGCCACCAGATGGCTTCGTTTTATGTAACATTTCGTTTGGTGATTAAAATATGAAATATATATGACACCGTATATATATTTCATATTTATATTTATCGTATAGTAATATTGCCGGGCTTCCGATATAAGATGATGGGAGAATCGTCAGACGTCCAATATTCTGAACATCACCATCTGAATGAATAGCATCACGCAAGTGTATATAGTCCTCAGATCGTAGCTTTGCCTGATTGAATCGGATGAACGCTAAACGTTCGGTCTCGACTTTGACGTACATGTCGACAGCGAATTGCTGGAATAGCCGACGGCACTTCAGAATGACATTCTTCTCATGTGTACGAATCATCATACGATACGCATAGTAATTCATTGCGCTTAGATTTTTATTCGTTGATATGCCTGAAAATGCAAAATTAAATGAATTGTTAATGGAAACCAATAATAGCAATAATAGCAATAATTAGTGTGTGAATATTGTACCTGTAATTGGATCGACCATCTTCAACGTGATGTCGTATCCGTCTTGCCCTTACCAATAAATGATTGGATATTGTAACGCATCGTACAAACGATGTGTCTCGTTTACACGATGCATGATATTGCTTCTTCGCTGAACGACAATGTCTCGCGATTTAGTTGGATCGCCAACAATAATTGCAGCAACATCATTAACGGTGGGTGCATTGAATCTTCGCACATGTTCACCTGTTGGGGTACAATCAGCTCTTATGACAAATTTGTGCGTATCCGATGGCATTCGTTCCAATGCTGTTTTGAACATATTAACCACAGCATTATTAGCGTGAAAAAATGCTTGCAACTGTTCAATAATTCGTCTCTTTAACTGTTGTGTTCCCTGTATATTGCACCGCACATTCAGCTGATCCACCATCGACGAAATGAAATATATTTGCAGAAATTGATGCGGTTCATCTGGTGTTGGCACCATTGAAACATGCAAATGATATATTTGTCCTTGTATCTGTAATTGCAAACAATCATTTGTTGAAGAATACGGTGTAACTTCTGATCGTGTGATGGTGTAGTGTGTGGTGTATATGTAGTTGTTATGTGTTGCAATTCATTGTGTTGGTGTGAGTGATTGGTTATGTGTGTTGTATCTTTTACCTTGCAAGTCGGCATGAAGCCGCCTTCTCGAATGATATTAGCTCCAAAGGAAGTCATGCGAAAGCAGTTATTGTATTCAAGGATGTGTTGAAGAAAATGGCTGGAACCGGGATCACTTCCATCGAACAATGGTTTCAGTGGCTGTGGTGGTGTAAGTAATGGATCCAGTTTGACTTTTCCACTTGCGCAGCACAATCCAGCCGTTTCTCTTTTGAACTTTAACGCATTGCAATATCGGCATATAGTCGTCATTGGTCCAATATCTAAATTTTCATTATCACTGTAGTTCGCAGTGGGATCATATTGGAATGCCAAGCGATTGTATGATGCCAATGATCTTCGTGTGCTCACGCGTTGTCTCAATCGGGCATTTTCTCTTATTATATTTTGTCTTTCTTCGCTTAAGTTCTGTGAATACACTTGTTGCTGGCTTGCATGTCTTGTGCGGCGGCCGATGTTCGCACGTCGTCCTCTAGGCATTTTGGACTATGGACAGAGTAGTGAATTTAACCTCAAATGCACGATCCACATAATTTACACAGTTCAACTTACCACCTTAAAGACAAATGCCTGCTGTTGAAATTGAATAAAAAATTGCACAATACACGTGATTGATTTGATGGTAAATGTTAGGAAACGAATAACTAATTTTTTTGACCTCACTACTATCCTACGGAACAATTATATAAGGATCATAAAGTTCTCACAGTGCGACAATTATTTATACTTAGTACCGTTATAAAACAACATTCTCTCCTGATTTTCAACCCCTCTCTGTCTGAAGGTAGAAGACGATTCAACCCAGTAGATCGACGCCGTATACACCTATTTACTACTTTCTCAAAACGCTTCTTTTGCCACTTAGGCGGCTACCTTTACAATAAAATAAACAAGGAACTACAGATATACAATCTTACTAAGATCAGATGCAAAACTCAATTAACAGTTTGGCTACAAAAATTAAACTATGATGATACGGAAAAACTACTGACAAACCCAGTTTAAAGTTATTACTACTGCCGTTTTACATACCCATACAACAAAACACACACACATACATCCAAACACATACAAACACACGTACACGCACGCACACACACACACACACACACACACACACACACACACACACACACACACACGCACACACACACACGCACACACACACACACACACACACACACACACACGCAAGCACGCGCGCGCATAAATACATACATAACCAAAACAGACGAAATCACCACTATTGTTATTATCATACAACAATGTGTTTAATGCACCAGTACATAATAAAAATGTATTTTATGTAGGATTGGGGTCCTGGTGTCCTGAAATACAGGCGTCAAGCCTAGCTTAGGCACCAGTCTCCCACAATATAATAAATGTGAAATAATAATTGTATTATGTGCCTTCTATATGTTGGACTATGTAAATATCGTATGTAAATATTGTGGTGAGAAAATAAATATATATTATTATTATTATTAATTAAAATGCCGACTTCCTAAATTGTCATATACGCAACTACTGTACTTTTTTTTACAATTTCACAGTGAACACAATACCGGTTTGTCACATGAAATTAACTGAGCAGAGAACAATGAGTAGCTGTCAAACAATGTATCACGCACCGGCGCCATCTACTTAAAATATTGGTTTGTAGTACATGCTATGTATCAAAGAATGCGCTGTATGTGAAAAAAGATTTTCCCGCTTTTCTGTTGAATTTTATCCTGAATTTTCTTTGCTATAAACCTCACGGAGCCCGAGACCTTTCCAACGAATGCAAAACCGTGGAAATCGGTTCGTGCGTTCTGGAGTTATGCGTCAGGAAGGAAAACCCGACTTATTTTTATATAGTAGATTACTTCCTAATTTCGCAACCAATTTCGATACTAGTTTCACAAAAAGATTTTATTTTGATTGCTATTTGATCTTGTGTGTAAAATTTTGTACAGAATCAAATACAGGCAACTACTCAATACCCTATTATTACTATTGTTACGTGCTGGGTTCGACGGATAAGAATATAAACAATATTACCGACTAAAACACGTTTTATTCAGACACACAATTAAATTTAAAACACAACAAACACTATACCACACTTTTTCACTGTACTGCTTCAAACTCCGTAGTATTTCCGCTTCCGTTCGCTTCGATGAACACTTGATCGCTTACGATTGTAAACTGACTCGGCGGTGCGCGTGCGCCCTATTTATACGCGGGTAAAGCGCTTCTAGAGCTTTCCAGCAACGCCGTACTCGGCGTGTAAACAGCACGATGCTTCGAGAAAGTACCAGCATTCTCTCTAAGATTCTCGTACCGTACTATGCAGTTCCGTAAGATGTCAATAGATGGCGGTGTAAACTATTAGACGGAACCGCCGAGTCCCTCCCACAATGCCGAGAGATGTCACTGGGCGTAACACTGCCCCCCTCTTAGACATGTTCGTCCCGAACATTGTTGGATCCGTAGTAGCGTGCCAATCGATCCACATGAACGATCTTTGGTGTACCTCGTGGTCCTTTCTGGATCCGGTAGGTGACGTCATTCATCTTAGTGACTATGCGATAGGGTCCATCCCATTTTGCCTGCAACTTAGGAGATTTTCCTTTGCTGCGTGCCGGATTATGTAACCACACCAGCGATCCTTCCTCGAAGCCTTTATTGTTCGCCTTCCGGTCGTAACGGGTCTTCATCCTCTCAGACATCTGCTGACCGGTCTGTCTGATGTGCTCGTGTACATAATTTATCCTGCTGCCAGTGCGTGGTCCCTTCATGGCAGAACAACTCGTGCATTTACGGCACCATTCCTCAACGCCTTTTCGACAACGGATCCAATAAAATCGTTCCCGGATCTTAATCAGAGTTCTCTTAACTCCCATGTGGCCTCCTGAACTCCCATTATGACAGAGTTGTAAAACTTCCGGTACCTTGAGCTTTGGCACGACCATTTGCAGGTGATACTTGTCACCTCGGGCATTCTCCCATTTCCGGCACAGAACTCCATCCTGGATAACCAAGCTTTCCCACTGTGCCCAATAACTCTTGGTGGTAGGGCTCATTGCCGCAACTTCACTCCAGTGAGGTCTCGATGCACCTGTTTTCTTCCATTCGAGGATTGGTCTTATGTCTTTGTCCTCTTGTTGCGTTCTTTGCATAATTTCCTTCCAGTCTTCGCTAAGATCCGTCCTCAACATCCTCACTAGTACTTCCTGCTTGGCCTCTTTCCTGGCACAGTGGTGCTTAAACTGATCGGGACACGGTCTACGTGACAGGGCATCCGCATTACCATGTGACTTGCCACTGCGATGCCGTATCACGAAGTCCTGTAGTTGTTGCCTGGCACGCACATCAGGTGTTCCTCCTACCGGCGACTGGTTACTGCTGCGTGGACTCCTTCGCTTCGGGCAGCTCAACCTGATGTGGCCTCTCTCACCGCAGCTATAGCACCGGGGTGAGGTCAACACTTCCCTGGTACGGTGAGCTCGATCGTCCCGTCGCACTGTTTCCACCTCCAGAGTGTGGGCCGGGGCATCCTTTAAATTTTTGCTGCTTAGATTCCTTCGCTTCGGGCAGCTCAACCTGATGTGGCCTCTCTCGCCGCAGCTATAGCACCGGGGTGAGGTCAACACTTCCCTGGTACGGTGAGCTCGATCGTCTCGTCGCACTGCTTCCACCTCCAGAGTGTGGGCCGGGGCATCCTTTAAGTTTTTACTGCCTAGATTCCTTCGCTTCGGGCAGCTCAACCTGATGTGACCTCTCTCGCCACAGCTGTAGCATCGGGGCGAAGTAGACACTTCCCTGATACGGTGAGCTCGATCATCCCGTCGTACCGCTTCCACTTCCAGAGCGTAGGCTAGGGCGTCCTTCAGGTTTTTGAAATGTCCGAGTCTCACTGCGGCTCTAACCTCCAGGTCTTGGATCCCGTCGGTGAAAGCTTGAACGAGGTTTCCGTCGATGAGCGCAGGTGAGGACTGGTACGCCTTTCGAACCAGCTTCTCCACCTCCAGGGCCCACTGCTGCAAGGTTACACCAACACGTTGCGATCGGTCTTTCAGCTGGGCGCGAAACGCGTGTTCCAGATGTGCGTCGCCATATCTCGCTTCTAATGCCTCCAACAGCTTTTCGTACGTGATGTCTTGACCAAGCGCCTCTAACACAGTCAAGGCCTGGTCACGAAGCCCCAAGGTGAGAGCAGTCAGAGCCTGTTCTTGCGTCCACCCGTTCGATTTCATGACGGCCTCGAACTGTATCTTATAGGCTGACCATGAGGATGATCCGTCGAATGGTGGGACTTTAAAGCCTCATGGTGAAGACGCCACAACCGCAGGTGCCACGATCCCATCGCCAGCCTTGAGCCCACGTATCGTTTTCTCCACCTCGGCGATGCGACTTTCGTGGCGTTGGACTTGCTCTTTCACCTCCTTCATCTCCTTGCCAACCGTTGCGCTGAGGTCTTTTAACATCATCAGCTGCTCCTCCTGGCGGCGCATACCCTCCTCCTTATCGCGTTGCAGCTGTTCCTCAAGGCGGCGTGCCTGCTCCTCCTGGCGGCGTGCCTGCTCCTCCTGGCGGCGTGCCTGCTCCTCCTGGCGGCGTGCCTGCTCCTCCTGGCGGCGCATGCCCTCTTCCTTATCGCGTTGCAGCTGTTCCTCGAGGCGGCGTGCCTGCTCCTCCTGGCGGCGTGCCTGCTCCTCCTGGCGGCGCATGCCCTCTTCCTTATCGCGTTGCAGCTGTTCCTCGAGGCGGCGTGCCTGCTCCTCCTGGCGGCGTGCCTGCTCCTCCTGGCGGCGTGCCTGCTCCTCCTGGCGGCGTGCCTGCTCCTGCATAAACGCCATCAAAGTCGCGAGGTCGGGGTTCACCGGCGAGTGAGCTGCACTAGATAGTTCCGCTGCAGCCGCGGAGTCACGTGATTCACCTGACGTCGGCGAGGGGGCGTCTCCAAAGCGCCTCTGGTCCACATCTTGCTGGCGCTGGTTCCTGGTACGCACCCCTTCCAAATCCTCCTTCGGTAGTACTGGCATATTCTTACCTTACTTCTGACACCAATTGTTACGTGCTGGGTTCGACGGATAAGAATATAAACAATATTACCGACTAAAACACGTTTTATTCAGACACACAATTAAATTTAAAACACAACAAACACTATACCACACTTTTTCACTGTACTGCTTCAAACTCCGTAGTATTTCCGCTTCCGTTCGCTTCGATGAACACTTGATCGCTTACGATTGTAAACTGACTCGGCGGTGCGCGTGCGCCCTATTTATACGCGGGTAAAGCGCTTCTAGAGCTTTCCAGCAACGCCGTACTCGGCGTGTAAACAGCACGATGCTTCGAGAAAGTACCAGCATTCTCTCTAAGATTCTCGTACCGTACTACGCAGTTCCGTAAGATGTCAATAGATGGCGGTGTAAACTATTAGACGGAACCGCCGAGTCCCTCCCACAATGCCGAGAGATGTCACTGGGCGTAACACTATTACCGAGTCCAGCACTACCGAGGTCACTGCTGGGTGGCTTGCGACGGGGCCCATGAAAAGCAATGGCCTCCATTTCGGAGAGAGCCACCCGCAAACCCCTACGGTTAGCCAGGCGGTTTGCCTCCTCGAAGTTACCCCCTCGGGCTGTGACGAGCATGCCGTCAGCATTGCTGATGACGTTCAGCCCGAGGGGTAGGACACCATGTAGAGCCCAGTCGAACCCGATTTCCCACAGGAGTGGACCAAGGACACAGCCCTGCGGGACACCGCACGACAAGGATCGCCGCCAAACATTAAAATAGACGACAATGTTTTGACATGTTTATTTTCTCACTTTACAGAGAAATTTATGGCATACAACGAAGTATTCGGATTACAAGTGCCAACGGTGCATGCGATATACTACTACCTGTTCATTCTGACCTCTTTTACGTTCATCTACAATATATATTGCTTTTTCCTGCACTGGGTACCGGCGTACATCATCGATGGAATCGCTATTATCTTGAGAAAGAAACCTATGTAAGTTTTTATACCAGTCTTCTTCTCTTTGTAAAGTACTGTACCTCAAAATGAAAAAGGAACCCCTATAGCAACACTTTGTTGTCCATCTGTCTGTACATCAGAGCGTTTTTTCCCAGGAACGCGTAGTGATTAACATTTAATACTAAGTGTTATGTACATATTTATGAGTACAAATGCAACACACGCGACCGTCAAGAAGTCAAGTCTGACATCTTCGTGAAGAATATTTTTTGACGAGCACTGACTGGAGCGTTTGCTAGAATGATCATAAATATGTTCATAGCGATGTTTAACACTATGCTTCGTTGTTCAGTTCGACAATTGCAAATGCGAAGGCTCAATGTTCTGATACAAGTAAATGCTCAAGTCTATCAGGGCCTTTAGAGCTGTAAAAAATCAAACTACTAAAGTCAACGCAATCAAAAGATGCGAACTTTTACGCCGGATATTTAAAATATCTCTCGCAAAGGAATCAAAACTGGCCGATTTACAGTAGTGTATGTGTGTATGTACGAGCGGTTCAGGCGACTTGAACAGAGGCATTCTTTAGATTGGGAGGTGCCCTCTATGAATTCTTACGTATACGCCTCTATAGTAAAAAATCACTAATTCTAATATGTTGTTCGCAGGTTAAGGAATGCGTACAAGAAAATATCAAAGTTTTCCAATGTCTTATCATATTTCGCAACCCGGGAATGGACATTCGACAACAGCAATACACAAAACCTCTTCAAAGAGCTAAGCCCCGCTGACAAAAAGATCTTTGATTTCAACATGGATGCCGTTGACTGGAGTGAATATTTCTACAACTACATCAGAGGTGTCCGGGTCTACCTTCTAAAAGACCCTATGGATACTGTCCAACAGGGCCTGAGAAAGCGAAGCTGGCTGAGGATCCTGCACTATTTCTTGTGTTTCGTGCCTTTGATAATTTGTCTAAGTCTATTTTATGGAATTAGCTATATACTAGGATTCTGATTGAGTGTTTACAATATTTTGTGTATTCGTTTGAACGGTAGTCAGTTCTTGGTAATGGTTGTTTACCATTTTAATATTATTGAAGTACCTGTTTTTTTAATTCATCTAAATAAATATAAGCTTAATATAAGGTGAAGTATTTTTAAATATTTTGTTATATAAATGTTATTGTGTCTGTGTGACAAACAAATACATAAAAAGTGTTTTACATTATCTAATTAAACTATTGTTCTCTAGTCGTTATCTGTCATGTAAATGTAATATATGCGCTCACTCTTAACTTAACCTTAGTACGGTGAGGGCACTAATAGAGGGCATTATATATAGATATATGTGCCATCTATGATTTGCCAAATATTGTGGCTTCAATTCTCAAATGGGGCAATTGTGTGATCCACAAATGGTTGTGCCGAGTCTGGATGTTCTTTGTGTCCGTTGTTTGAAAGTCTGTAAAGTCCGCCGTTGTACAGGAATAATTCCTAACGCGGGCGTTGTCTTTGTAAATAATTAAAAAAGACGATTTACATCTTTGGTATTTACTTTTGAAATTGTTATTGTGTTGGAAGTTACAGAGATTGTAATGTGGAGGAGAGATTATTAAAATAGAGATTGCATGAAGCTAGTTTTTTTTCGGGGTTCATGTCGAGTAGGTCGTAGCGATAGCCTAGTGGGAGACCGTTGGACTGCCGCGCTGTGGTCTTGAGTTCGATCCAGAGGCGCGCATCTCCGACTTTTCGAAGTTATGTGCGTGTTAAATAGTTATAGTTATGTATGTGAAGTCTGCTAACCCGCACTGGGCCAGCGTGGTGGACTATGGTTGGTCTGTGTCTAGCAGTGGACGCCTTTCGGCTGAGATGATGATGATATTGAATAAAATTGTGAGTCAACTATCCAAATAATGTAATAACAGCGATAGCTCAGTGGGGAGACCAACAGACTACAATGCAGAGGGTCTCGGGTTCGAACGCACGTCGCGCACCTCTGAGTTTCGGGAGTTATATGACTTTTCGAAATTATGTGCGTATTGATTGACAATTATCGCCTGCTTCGTGCCTCGGAGAGCACGTTAAGCCGTCGGTCCCGGCTGCCATGAACATCTATGGCAGTCGTTATTGGGAAAGTCAGTACCCTCTAATATCCTGACACTGGTCTAGCCTTAGGGTATCGTTAGCCTTCGGGTTGCGGAGGTCAGGTGGCAGCCGCTCCGTGTAATATATGATATCCAGTCAAATCCGGTTAGACCAGAAAAGTCGACCCCAAGTGACTTGGGAATAATAAAGGCTAAGAGAGAAGACCTATGTAATAATAATTGTTGATGCACGCATGTCGTGATGGTACAAAAATAAAAACCATTTCGATGTCTGCATATTCTTCATTACGAAGCCATTGTAATACAGGTCAATGATGAAAAATGTAGTTAGAATGTATATTATATTGGGTGTAAGGGACAGCGTACTGAAAACTTTTGCAAGACGCTTTCTATAGGAATTTAACTCAACACTAATTAAGATTTTATATTGTTTAACATTATTACGCGGTAAGCAATGCATTGCATACAACGCACCGCTCGCGCCGGTGAGAAAGATCTCTGCGTTCTGCGCGCATAAAAACAGCTGATTTGTTGAAATCACAACGATTTAATTACATAATTACATTGTTGTATTTTAGTAAAATGTGGTATTCTTTGATTTTTATTTTTAAAATGGATGGTTTATGCTTTCTATTATGATTCAAGGCCAGAAAAGTGAAAATTGCAGGAAAAATGTATGACTTTTCCTGAATAAAATGTCAACTGTTTTTGACTCAGAATAAAGGTAAATCTACAATTCCAGTTTTCGGTACACCGTTCTTTACACCAGTGTATTGCCCATATTTTTGTACATCTATATATCTTGGATAGCACGTAGTCGTTGGTCCTGCGCCTGAACTCTAGCCGATCAAAGAATGCACTTGTGCTTATGCACACTCTTATGCACTTTAATATTATCTACTACACAGATGGCCAGAATCCATCAAGATTGACTGCCGCGAATGATATTTTTTATTGCACTTCTTGGCTGACGACCTGACAGCGCACCTGATGGTTGTCAACCGCTGCTCATGGATTTCGGCAATGTCAAGGATACACACAGCTAAACCACTGCCTACCGTGATATCACTACTTTCTTGAAACGTCATTTAAGGAAGGATAAGTTATAGTGCTTGGGTAAGACTGCCGCAAGTAGTTCATTCTAGGGCCTAAACGCGCGTGCTAGACGGTAACGCTTCCATGAGTGAAGTTTGCTGTCAGAAAGATACGATGTCAGAAAGACGATGAAGGTTCCAAAATTTAATTCGATTTGGAGGACGTTATCTTTAACCTCCAAACCAATGCAAATGTCAAACTCAACGTTAATAAGTGTTACTTTGTGATGGCAGTGAGCAGTGGTAACTAGATTATTTATCGAAGATTAGTATAGGAATTTATAGTTAAAATAATTATATAAAAAAAAGACATTTATAATTTAAAGTTTTATTGTATAAATATATTTTATAAGTAAACAGCTTACGCATATACCATTGCCATTGTTACAATTGAATAGTTGACTCACAATTTTATTCAACATCATCATCATCTCAGCCGAAAGGCGTCCACTGCTAGACACAGGCCAACCATAGTCCACCACGCTGGCCCAGTGCGGGTTAGCAGACTTCACATATATAACTATAACTATTTAACACGCACACAACTTCGAAAAGTCAGAGATGCGCGCCTTGGGATCGAACTCAAGACCACAGCGCGGCAGTCCAACGATCGCCCACTAGTCTATCGCTACGACCTAATCGACAATAACCCCGAAAAAAAACTAGCTTCATGCAATCTCTATTTTAATAATCTTCTCCTCCACATTACAATCTCTGTAACTTCCAACACAATAACAATTTCAAAAGTAAATACCAAAGATGTAAATCGTCTTTTTTAATTATTTACAAATACAACGCCCGCGTTAGGAATAATTACTGTATAACGGCGGACTTTACAGACATTCAAACAACGGACACAAAGAACACCCAGACTCGGCACAACCATTTGTGGATCACACAATTGCCCCATTTGAGAATTGAAGCCACAATATTTGGCAAATCATAGATGGCACATATATCTATATATAATGCCCTCTATTAGTGCCCTCGCCGTACTAAGTTTGGCGATAAATTGACCACACTAAAAGAAGAGTGAGCGCACACATTACATTTATATGATAGATAACCACTAGAGAACAATAGTGTAATTATCAATTAAGTGTAATTTTTTTGTGATAATATAACACAATTTTAATGGCTTTGTTTGTCACACAGACACAATAACATTTATATAACTAAATATTTAAAATACTCCACCTTATATTAAGCTTATAGTAAAATTAAATGAATTAAAAAAACAGGTACTTCAATAACATTAAAATGGTAAACAATCATTACCTAGAACTGACTACCGTTCAAACGAATACACAAACTATTGCAAACTTTCAATCAGAATCCTAGTATATAGCTAATTCCGTAAAATAGACTTAGACAGAACATCAAAGACACGAAACACAAGAAATAGTGCAGGATCCTCAGCCAGCTTCGCTTTCTCAGGCCCTGTTGGACAGTATCCATAGGGTCTTTTAGAAGGTAGACCCGGACACCTCTGATGTAGTTGTAGAAATATTCACTCCAGTCAACGGCATCCATGTTGAAATCAAAGATCTTTTTGTCAGCGGGGCTTAGCTCTTTGAAGAGGTTTTGTGTATTGCTGTTGTCGAATGTCCATTCCCGCGTTGCGAAATATGATAAGACATTGGAAAACTTTGATATTTTCTTGTACGCATTCCTTAACCTGAGAACAACATATTAGAATTAGTGTTTATGTTTCTACTAAAGAAGCGTAGCCGTAGGTATTCATAGAAGGCACCTTCCAATCTAAAGAATGCCTCTGTTCAAATCGCCTGAACCGCTCGTACATACACACATACACTACTGTAAATCGGCCGGTTTTGATTCCCTTGCAAGAGATATTTTAAATATCCGGCATTAAAGTTCGCATCTTTTGATTGCGTTGACTTTAGAAGTTTGACTTTTTACAACTCTAAAGGTCCTGATAGACTTGAGCACTTGTAACAGAACATCGAGCCTTCCCGTTTGCAATTGTCGAACTGAACAACGAACAGGGCGAAGCATAGAGTTAAACATCGCTATGAACATATTTATGATCATTCTAGCAAACGCTCCAGTCAGTGCTCGTCAAAAAATATTATTCACGAAGATGTCAGACTTGACTTCTTGACGGTCGCGTGTGTTGTATTTGTACTCATAAATATGTACATAACACTTAGTATTAAATGTTAATTACAACGCGTTCCTGGGAAAAAACGCTCTGATGTACAGACATATGGACAAAAAAGTGTTGCTATAGGGGTTCCTTTTTCATTTTGAGGTACAGTACTTTACGAAGAGAAGGAGACTGATGTGAAAACTTACATAGGTTTCTTTCCCAAGATAATAGCGATTCCGTCGATGATGTACGCCGGTACCCAGTGCAGGAAGAAGCAATATATATTGTAGATGAACGTAGAAGAGGTCAGAATAAACAGGTAGTAGTATATCGCATGCACCGTTGGCACTTGTAATCCGAATACTTCGTTGTACTCCATAAATTTCTCTGTAAAGTGAGAAAATAAACATGTCAAAACATTGTCGTCTATTTTGAAGAAGAAGTTTGGCGGCGATCCTTCTTGTGTCGTGTCCTGCAGGGCTCTGTTCCTAGTCCAATCCTGTAGGCAATCCGGTTCGACTGGGCCTTATATGGTGTCCTACCCCCGGGCTGAACATCATCAGCTATGCTAACGACACGCGACACGCTCGTCACAGCTCGATGGGTAACTTCGAGGAGGCGAGCCGCCTGGCTAACCGTAGGGGTTTGCGGGTGGCTCTCTCCGAAACGGAGGCCATAGTTTTTCATGGGCCTCGTCGCAAGCCACCCAGCGGTGACCTCGGTAGTGCTGGACTCGGTAATAGTAATAGTAGAGTATAGAGTAGTTGCCTGTGTTCGATTTTGTACAAAATTTTACACACAAGAGCTAATAGCAATCAAAATAAATCTTTTTGTGAAACTAGTATCGTAATTGGTTGCAAAATTAGGAAGTAATGAATTTTTAAAATTTGGTTATCCTCTTGAAAAATTGGGGATGTAGTGCCGATATCTTGCTGGCTATCCCGTGGATAGCTGTATTCAAATTTGTCATGTCTAAGAGTTCTTCATAATGTTATCGAATATATTTGAAGTTTTACAATTTGCACTGGGCCACTGTGGTAAACTATGACTTATCCCCTCTCACATTAAGAAGAGGCCCGTGTCCAGCAGCGCGAGGCTGATATTGTTTTATCGAATATATGAAATAGATAGTCTTAGTGAAACCCCTCTCTCCAAGACCCGGACCGAGCTGTGCGCTATAAAACACGGCGCGCGCTTAGCAATAATTTCATTTCGTTCTCGGTCGGCAACGTGTGAGCATCGCTACCCTCGCTTTTACATTGTTATTTGGTTATTTCGTAAGTCATTAAATCACTTGCAGTAATTAGAGTTTTGAATATAATAGTTCTAAATGATCATTTATGGTTATATTCGGTTATTAAATTTTGATTGTTAAATAAATAATTTCAGGAGTAATTGTGTTCTTTTTTTTAAAAACTCTCCTCGCTTCTGGTTCGTAAGAATAGTTTATACAATTCAAAATTTTGGAAATACATTTCTTTTAAAAATTATGTTTGTAATAGAGTTTTAATCAATTCCATTAACGTCTAACGTGAACTGAAATGCTATTCCTAACAGAAAACTTACACTGCTTGAAGTACATACCCCAAGTCAAAGGCCTTTGCACGGAAGACACATAGTTGTACACTACTGGTGGGAGGTCTGGAGGAGGTGCACTCGCATCGTTAGCTGGGTACTCTTTGGCAGTCTTCCACGCAGCTGCTATGTAGGCGTTGACCACCAGATCTCCTGGGACCAGGTCTGCTACAGCCTTTGGATTGCACTTTAAGATGTGGAGGAGGCCGACTGCTGCTCCAACAACCACCTGGAGAGTTATGTGAAAAAATTGAGATGTATGTAAGGCAGTAGACTCATGGCAATTTTAGCTTAGAGGTTAATAACAAAACTAGTCGTTAACAAATTGTTAGCAATTTGTTATAAAGAATAGTGCCTCTGCGCTGAGTACTGTATGTAGGTTTGATCGCTACACGAGACAAAAGCGTAGGTGATTCAAAATAATTGTTCCGAGTCTAGGTGTTATTTGTCTGATGTTTGAATGTTTGTGGTCCCCCGCGATATAGATATTAATCCTAATGCGATAAAGATAAAAGATTAATAGAAAGTTAACATAAATGACGTCTTAAATAAAATAAATTTACAAATACTCAATATACCAATAAGGTGAATTTATCTTTTTATTTTAGATGAGTACCTTATTTCAGAATATACACTTTAGTTAAAATTTGGTAGTTTTCACAAAATCAATGAATCGTATTTAAGAAAAATTCATTTCCGTTAAAAAAAATTCCAGGTTTCCATAAACTGATTTACGACTGAAAGCCTTTTATCAATGCAAATGTTTTATATCCTTCTATTTATTTTTCTTTTTATTTTTGATTAATATATGTATTAGTTAATTGACGTGTCCAAGAATTGTTTACACATTTTTATGGAAATAAAGATAAGTGACTTTGACTTTGTAATAAAATTGAAGTTGAATATCATATACTTATGTAAAGTAAATGCTCAGTTGATAGCGGTTTGATGGCATTTGATTCTGAAAAATATTCGAGAATACTCAGTTAAGAATCGCTACTTTTCTCAATGCGGAAACCTAGTAATAAAGATAATTATTTTAATATAATACTTACACCACTAGGTCCATAAACGTTATCAATCCATCCCGAAACTGGCTCACTGGCAGTACCAATCACTGAAAACAAGAAGACGAAATATTTTATTCTATTATGTGGTCAATTATTTTTTATATCGTCTGCCGTGGGCCGTGGTGGGCACTCATCGTGACCAATTGGGTGGCACAAGACAGCCAATGGCGACAGGGCAGATCTAAACGAAGATGCCGAGATGACTTGGTAACGGATATCTTCGAACAGAGTGATTTGGAAGTCCAAGTGAGAGGCTTTCGCCCAGCAGTAGGATATAAAAAAGGGTTAAGAGAAAAACTCTGATAGTACCCCTATCAGATACTTTCTCTTATACACGCATTTCGTATTTATCTCATAAGCAATGCAATTGGAAGTCCATCTATACTATTATAATAAAGCTAAAGAGCTATGATCGACGGAAGTGAAGCAGTAGTCATAAACGTGAGTGAAACCGCAAGGGACAGCTTGTTTAGAATAAAAGTTGGACTGTTACGCAGGGGTCTTGAAACCCAAGGCACACATAACAGATTTTTCGAAGCTATGTGCGTAAATTAGTTTATCAACGCTCGCTATAAAGCAGCAGAGGAGTAAGCGGTAAAGGAAAACATCGTGAGGAAACCAGTATGTCTGAGATATCTCCATAATGTTCTCGAAGATTTGTAAAGTCTTCCAACTTGCACTGGGCCAGCGCGGTGGACTGTGGTTTAACTTTCTTCTGACTAAGAAGAGGCCCGTACCCAGTAATGGGACAGTATGTATACAGGGCTATATTTTTCTTTTATTATTAAGATTGACATTGATTTCAAAATATTTTTGCTGACTGTAAAACAACAACCTCAGTAGCGCAGCAGTGATGTATACGACTGCTGTGTACGAGTACTTGGGCTTGCAGCCCGATCTGGGCAAAATTTACTAATGGAAAATTTCTCAGTAGCAGCTGGTATAACAATATTACAATAGCTTGGTCCCTCTTTCGTGGGACCTAAAACTTGAACTGTCGAAATGTAAGTGTAATACACCCTTCGGGGATATAGACGTGAGTCTATGTAAAAGTTTTATGAAAACTTCCATTTAACTCAACTCGTACGACTGAAAAATTTCGTTCCGTCAGTGGTCACTTCACCACTGCTGCCGCGCCGAGTGTTGTGGGATCGATTCCCACACGGAACAAAAAAATTGTGTGATCTACAAATAGCAGTTCCAAGTCTGGGTGTTATCTGGTCCATTTTTTGTACATATGTTTGTAAAGGCCCCCGCTATACTGGATTTTTTTCGGGAGTTGTCTGAACTTACCTATGGAAGGTCTGAAGAGTGCCACGGGTAAACCCCGGGAGTATTCATGGACGATGTCTTCAGCTACTGCCTTTGTGTACGCGTACGTGTTCGGGAAATCACCTAGGAGTCTGCGAAACGAAATATATTTCAATTCTTACTAATATTGTAAATGCGAATGTGAGTTGGTTTTGTTTGTTACGGTTTCACGCCATAACTACTCGACTGATACGGTAGTGAATGCGTCTGCTGTGCATGTCTTCGGATCAAATCCAAGACGGACCAAAAAATAGTTATTGGGTTTTTCTGCTTAGAAATCTCAATAGCAGCCAGTAGGTAGGAATATTGGTGGTGTTAGGCATTAGCGATGTCACCCAGGAGGGTTCGATCCGTTGGACATGAGAGGGGACAAGTTTTAGTTTGGGTGGTGTCTGTATATAATAAATATATTAATTTATAGGTATGTAGTGCGCAAAACCGATGGCCGTTTGTCCAGAAAGGTTTTGGAGTGGCGGTCACGCACCGCAAGACGGATGGACGACCTGGTAAGGGTTGCGGGAAGCGATTGGATGCGGGTAGCCCAAGACCATTCTGTGTAGAAAACCTTGAGGGAGGCCTATTTCCAGCAGTCTTTCGGCTGAAATGAGTATGTAGTAAAAATACTGTAGGCACTCTTTACTCACTCCGGCGTGATGTTACTGATGGCTGAGTCGTCCATATCCTCGACCAGTTCGATGAGCTTGTCGCCTGATACAGGGCTGGTGTAGAACTTCTCATCAATTACGCTCTGAGGACAGTAACTGGAATACAAAGAGAAAATAGCTTAGCCATTTATATTTTACTAGCATTACTTCGCGATTTTGTATAATGGTTTGGCTTAGGCTGCGTATCCATTGAAGCGGAGCGAGGTTGCGGAGCGAAGAAGCGGAGAGATATTTTATTTTATTTTATTAGTTTTGTAAAACTTACAGCTAGTAAACACAGTTAGAAAAATAATAGCTATTATATATTATATATTTATAAAGATTTTGTATAAAGATTAGATTATTATTAATAAAGATCCTCATATGATTTTTCTTGAATATTACAACAATTCATATAATAATAATATTGAGCAGCGATAGCTCAGTGGGGAGATCAACAGACTGCAATGTAGAGGGTCTCGGGTTCGAACCCACGTCGCGCACCTCTGACTTTCAGAAGTTATATGACTTTTCGAAATTATGTACGTATTGATTGACAATTATCGCCTGCTCCGTGCCTCGGAGAGCACGTTAAGCCGTCGGTCCCGGCTGCCATGACATCTATGGCAGTCGTTATTGGGAGAGTGTCGACACAAAATATCCCACTGAGTCGAAGTGTCGCCGGTCTGCACTGACTGGCCCCCACATACGATACATAGACACATAATAATATTACAATTATATTGTATGTTTAGATTTTGTTTTTAAAAGACCATTTCGCAAAGATATTTGTAAAATTTCCCGTCAGACAGCAATTATAACTTCTGTGTCCTGGGGTCTTAACAAAAATGTAAACAACGGACACAAAGTACACCTAGATTTGGAACAATCATTTGTGGAGCTCACCAATTAATTATTGTACCGTGGAGAGATTGAACCCACTTCACTCGAAGCTGCAGCAGTGGCGAGGCGACCACATAAGCCACAACGTCATTAGTCCACCGAGTAAGAGCCTCTCTAGTAAGTACGTAGTACATATTTTGTTGGCTTTGCCACGATAACGCATTATTTCTCTATTGAACTCAGTTGTTTTATTGACATAAAATATTGTCTATAGCAAGGTACAAAGCCAAAATTTAAGGATTGGCAACCATGCTCATTCAGTCAGCAACATAAGCCGTCGCAAGCAAAGAATCTTCCAAAATTATATAATATAATAATCTTCTCCCTAGCCTTTATTATTCCCAAGTCTCTTGGTCGGCTTTTCTAGTCTAACCGGATTTGACTGGATATCAGTTTTTACACGGAGCGGCTGCCACCTGACCTCCGCAACCCGAAGGCTAACGATACCCTAAGGCTAGACCAGTGTCAGGATATTAGAGGGTACTGACTTTCCCAATAACGACTGCCATAGATGTTCATGGCAGCCGGGACCGACGGCTTAACGTGCTCTCCGAGGCACGGAGCAGGCGATAATTGTCAATCAATACGCACATAATTTCGAAAAGTCATATAACTTCCGAGAGTCAGATGTGCGTGACGTGGGTTCGAACCCGAGACCCTCTGCATTGCGGTCTGTTGGTCTCCTCACTGAGCTATCGCTGCTCAAAATAGTAGGTAACGACTACTATATACACATATAGTTATATAACGAATCCTAATTAGGGAATATTACAAGTCGCGGATTTTGACATTTTGAAGTTATGTGCGTATTAAATAGTTAATTATTGCTTGCTTTAAAGGTGAAGGAAAACATCCTAAGGAAACCTGCTTGTTTGAGACGTCTTCATAATGTTCTCGAAGATTTATGAAGACTACCAAACACGCACTGGGCCAGCGTGGTGGACTATGGCCTAATCGTCCTCATATTAAAAAGAAGCTCGTGCCCAGCAGTCGGACAGTTTAATACAGGGCTGATATTATTATTATAAGTCAATAGCAAATATCGTGTACCTAAAGGCCGTGGATATATGGACGAAAGCTTTGAGCTTGTTGCACTTTCTGGCTAGCTTGAACATCTCCCGGGTGCCTCTGACATTGATAGCTACTGCAGTCTTGAGAGGCTCGTCGAATCTGACGGTGGCCGCGCCATGGAAGATAATTTCTACCTGTGAACCAAATATTTTGTATATTAACAAACCTGATGTTGTCCTGTCTAGAACTCGATCGCAGCGCCACCCGCTCCAATTTTAAATTTAAACCCATTAAGGGACTCACTCAAACATACATAAAATTATTTAAATCGATGCAACCGTTTAGGAAGAGATAGTGACATACATATGCGCCAGAGAATTCTATGTATAAATGTCAAAATTTGTTTCTGTCTAAACCATTCAAAGACCTACTGAAACACACATTTCTTTATCATAATCGTACGGCTGTAGAGGAGTAAAGTGACATATACATGCACAAAAATATTATATGTACTCATATAAAGTCTGTTAGTAAATCACAACAAAAAGCAATTCCATACCCGCGACCTCTCGATCGCAAATCTAATGGTTTATCCATTGTGCTACCGTCGTTCTATGGCAGAAACTGACATTATATAATAATGCCAATTTCTGACCCAAACCTTGGCAACTTATTCGTATACAGTATACTATGCTTTATACTATTATTTACCATTATTAATGTCCACAGGCAAGTGATTAAACTGACATATAGCTGTAATATTTGAGTTTTTATAAAAGATCATGTTATTTATATTTGATAAATTATTGCTCGCGGTTTTGTTTGCGTAAATGTAGGTTAAGTTAGGTTAGATATAGTACTGTCTATCTGGATGAAAGGTATCTCCTTTTCTGCTCCCCGAACAAAGTGTACGCGAAATTTCACAATGATTGGTCGAGTAATTAAGGCGTAATTATAATATTAATTGGGATAAGCTCAAATTATATTTATGACGTACAATTATTATCTACATTAGGTTTTGTAATAAAAAATTAATGTATATTTTACGAACCATCATAGCTTTCACATGTATATAATTAGTAGCAGCATTTTTTATTTCTTTTTTATTACTTCGGAGATTTTTATCCATTAAGGGTCACGTAGACATGCTACTTTTAGCATCGGCGATCGGCGACTTAGTCTCTTTTTAGAAGCTAAATGCAGCGTCCATATATTCCACACCGAACACTTAAAAACGCCAAACGTGGCAATTGAGTCGCCTTTTGGAAGCTCGACACAGCGACTGAACGCTACACTTTGCACACATTCGGATGCCGGTCGCATCGATTTGGCATCTGTGGAATAGGCCTCAGTGTTGCACTAGATTTTGACAAAGCTACACCCTTACGATGGATTCTAATGAAGCTGCACTGTGGCAAACTATCGACAGTCGACTATCGACCGGCAACACTACAGTCAATTCGATCGAGTATCGGAGTTGTCGTCAAAACGCGCGATCCCGATAGCGCATCCGAACGCAGTCGCGAAATCGATATCCAGCATCGGTAGAATCTCTAAAACGCGCGATTTTGATACTGCGATTGAACGCAAAGAGTTGCCTAAACGCGATGCAGCATCGATACAGTCGCAACATCGCCGATGGCTAACGCTAAAAGTAGCATGTCTGCTGTGGCCCTAAATACGGATGTTATTGGATTCCAGGCTTAACATATAATATGTATATTGTTCTTCTCTGTATCTATTCAATCAATAAATTATTTTTATTTTCAACAATTAACAAATAATTATATTCTTATATAATGTAAGTACCATTATAAAACAAGGAAAAATATTCAACAATATTTAAAAAGCGTCATAGTATTCCTCCGCATCGCTGTCAATTAGCAACGTGCTCAGAAGACTGGCAGCATTGGTTCACGTTCGAGAGCAATACTTATTCCTCGCGCAAAGAAAATACCAGCCTCCTGGCCACGTGAGGCGTTGATCAGCCGCTTAGCTAGGTTGCTATAAACAGACCTAGCACTTGGACCCCATGGGCCCAGCTTTTCGATACCAACGGCTCAAATATATTATCGCCAAGGTGGTTTCGATATTAACGTCGTTTGGCATATCCGCTGATACAGCAGGCGTGCAACCCACTGTCTATATTAATATTATAAAGGAAAAGATTTGATTTCTTTTTGTTGTTTTGTAAGGATTTAACTCAAAAACTACACAACTGCTTTTAAAAATTCTTTCACCAATACAAAGCTATATTACACCGAGTAACATAGCCTATATTTTATTATAAAAACGTATGTAATGTTACTAACTTAACATAACCTAACCTTTTTTTTTAGCGTGCCCTTTCGCCACAAGGGAAAGCGAGAGGGTTATGTCGGGCCTACCACCTAAAACCCAACGCTGTACCAACTCGTTGCCTTAACATAACCTAACCTACTTTTAGGCGAACGAAGCCTCGGGTAAGAACTAGTAAATAACGAAATAAGCGTTGCAAAATTAATTGTACTCTTAGTGGGTAGTGGAGGAATAGAAAGGCAATAAAAGCAGATGCGCAACGGGTTGGGAACCCTCTGCGCTCACCCACAATCCGCGTCAAGTTGTAGAGGTCATCTGAGACCAACAAATAAGACATAATAAAAAAAAACTACGCATCGCTCATTCATTGCCAACGGTCCTGAGGATGCCTCGCGCTGAGGTGAAACACGTGTCGACGCATATTTTGTGCTCGAAGCAGAATACTGCAAGTCTGAGTATGCCCGGGTCCCACGTCGTGGCTGTCCCTATCCAGAGGAGTTCGGTATTGTGAACCTTTTTCTATTGCAATAGTTTGAGTGGGCAACCCGAAGGTGCGTGGCGGGTTCCTCTCTTCCCAATAATTTTATTACAATGGACTTCCACCAATTAACGCCTACTTCGATCCAATATATAAAATTAATTGTGTACATACCTCATTCATGACTTTAGTTCTGTCTTCAGGGCTCATGCCTATTTCCAGCTCTCCTACGTCACCTTCAACGACGCTTATCTTCTCCATGAAGTCGGGATATTCCTTACGTAGTTTGTTGTAAAGCTGAAAACATTAAGCAATTAAAATAAGTTTGATCAATAAGATTAAGTGCTATTCTATTTTAGTAGGTAACTATTGGATAATAACGCAAAGGTTTCGAGTACGATACCAAGACACGCAATTTTGTCGTTTCGTAGTGATGTGCTTATTAATTCGTCAATTATCGCTTGCTTTAACTGGGAAATACTTGCTAGGAAACCTGCGTATCTGAGAGTATTATATAATATTCGCGAAGATATATGTGAAGTTTGCTAATCTAGACAGGGCCAGCGTGGTGGACTATGCCCCAATTCTTCTCACACTGTGAAGACGCCTGTGCCCATTAGTGGAAAAACTTTATACAGTGCTGATATTACAAGTAGTGTTCCAGTTTTACGTCGCATTTTGATACATGGCTTATTCCTAATCTTGACTGTACCGATGGCGTAGTGGCTTGCATGGTCGTCTAGCCACTATGACTACGTTAAATGTTGCGGGTACGAATCACACAAGATACAAAATATCGTGTGGTCCACAAATGGTTGTTCCGAGTCTGGGTGTTATTTGTGTCTGTTGTTTGAATGTTTGCGAAGATCCCGCGACACAGTCAATATTCCTAGTACGAGAGTTGTCTGTCTTGTGTAATAACTATTTTTGATAGTAAATAACTTACAACATCGTCGAATTGTTCCTGCAGCCTTTTAGTAATGTTCTTGTTCTTCTTGGGTCTTGCTAGGAAGAATATCTTCTTAATATCCGGACATGATCTGTAACACAAGATTAAGAAGTTTAATCATGTGACAAGTATGATCGAAGGATTCGCAATATCGCCATGTATAACGCAAGTCAAAGACTCAGCGGAATTACCCAAGATTGTCTTTATCATAAATGGTATTTATAAGCCACCAGATTGAATAGCGTTAATCTACATTTTGTTAATAAATTTGTATCACTCGCGTACAATACTTTTTCTGGGTAAAAGGTATATGTCCTTTTCTGTATACCAGACAACGTGTATGCGAAATTTCATGATGCTCGGTCGAGTAGTTAAGGCGTGGATACGTAACAAATAAACTCACATTAGCATCCGAACTAATATTATAAATACGAATGTGAGTTTGTTTCTTTGCTTAATGACATCAGAGTTTATCTTATACCGGTACGCGTAGAAAAATCAAGATGCAACTGTATTGAGTGAACGCGTTGAAGTCTTTTATACACGCAAACTAACTTTTAAGTAAAATTACCTAGCTGTTAACTTTCCCTACTTTCAAATGTTTACTATCCCTTCTTTTTACTGAGCAGCGATAGCTCAGTGGGGAGACCAACAGACTGCAATGCAGTGGGTCTCGGGTTCGAACCCACGTCGCGCACCTCTGACTTTCGGAATTTATATGACTTTTCGAAATTATGTGCGTATTGATTGACAATTATCGCCTGCTCCGTGCCTCGGAGAGCACGTTGAGCCATCGGTCCCGGTTGCCATGAACATCTGTGGCAGTCGTTATTGGGAGAGTGTCGACACAAAAGATCCCACTGGGTCGAAGTGTCGCCGGTCTGCACTGACTGGCTCCAAGATAAGATATCTATCTATCTATGCCTTCTTTAAAATGAGCAAGTGACGTACTAAATTAACATAATTCGAACTAATGTTATATGCGAATGTAAGTTTGTTTGTTACGTTTTCACGGTTTAACTACTCGACCGATCATCATGAAATTTTGCATACATGTTGTCAAGGGTACAAAAGAATGTATAGAGTAGGTTTCATCCAGAAAAAAGTACTGTTCTCGAGGGATAGTAAGTAATAAATAATTATACAGGCAGGAATAGCTTAATGGACCATTGGACTGGTTCGGTTTGGAGTTCGATACGGCACGCACGTCTTGGTTCAATATGAAGTTTAATTCCAAGCAGCTTTGACTTTTCAAAGTTATGTGCTTAATAAAATAGTTAATTATATTACCGCCCGTTGGAACGGCAAAGGAAATCATTAATTAATTAAGGAGAAAGTACAGGGCCGATATTATTACTCTATCAATATTTATTCTAATTGATTAATTAAAGATTATAAAGAAGAAAAGTTTGATTTTATGTTTGTTTGTTTATAATGATTTAACTGAAAAACTACTTAACCAATTTTAAATATTCTTTCTCCATTAGAAAGTTTTATTATTACTGAGTAACATACGCTATATTATTTTAAAAAGGTACTGTTTCTAACACAACCTTGCGTACTTTTATGCGAGCAAAAGCTAGATCTCATTAAGTACATAGATACCTTAATAATTTCTCGATAAGAAGTTTCCCGAGGAATCCCGTACCACCAGTCACTAGTACCGTGGCGCCAGTGAACGACTTCTGTATCTCTGACTGTCCGAGGAATTCTTCCTCCTCCACCATATCCATGTAGGTGATGTCACCCCCCTGCCTAGGAGACGACAGTTGGCTGTTCGCTACCATTTCCGCTGATGTTCCTGAAACGATTAAATGTGAGTTAGTTTTAGAGCTCCTTCACTTGGCGATTGAAATATACAGATGTGCTCAGTAATACTTTTTTTGTATTGTAAGTACATATGGTGTATATTCTCAGATATACAATGAACCAGTGTAAATTCGTGGAAAAACGTAAATTCATATATTTATAAACATATATGAAGATAGATTTTCTATTAAAAAGTAATAATGTCAGTACCGTTATTATTAAATCCTAACTAATATTATTAATGCGCATATAAGTTTGTTTGTTTGTTTACTTGTTACGCTTTTACGCCTTAACTACATATTATATGTGCGTATTGATTGACAATACGCACATGATTTCGAAAAGTCATATAACTTCCGAAAATCAGAGGTGCGCGACGTGGGTTCGAACCCGAGACCCTCTGCATTGCAGTCTGTTGGTCTCCCCACTGAGCTATCGCTGCTCTTTTAAATAGGTTATATACTATCACACGGGAGTGGAGCAGTAATCATAAACGTGGGAAAACCGCGGGAGACATCTAGTATTGTATAAGTAGCTGCAGGTTTTAAAAGCTTATTCAATTAATATTATTAATTATAATATCAACTTATTATAAACTCAAATTTACTCCTAGTCATCTATACTAATATTATAAAACTGAAGAGTTTGTTTGTTTGGTTGAACGTGCTAATCTCAGGAACTACTTAAACGAATTGATAAATATTTTAGTATTGGATAGCCTATTTATCGAGGAAGGCTATAAGCTATATAAATCACGCTACGACCCACGGGGGCGGTGCAGTAACCATAAACGCGAGTGAAACCGTGGGCACATCTAGTTTATTATAAATACATAAAATATGGACTAAGAAATATTAATTGAAATTAAACTACTATATACGGATTTTATCGCGTTGTTTATTTGACATTTATTACAAAATTTTGAAAATTGTTTCACTACTACTACTATTAAACTTTACTAATTTTTAAGCTAATTAAATTATTATTAAACTATTTAGATTTAATTTATTTTTACTTTTACACTTTCCCCGACGTTTCGGTTACTTTTCAGCAGCCATGGTCACGGGGAGACTAAGATGGCAGTTGTCTCAATGTTCCAGTGTAGTTATTTCAAAGTACCCGAACATAATTTAATCATTGGTGTTTCTATTTACGCAGAATGAGCTCAAAGTATCATGAAGTCTAGCTGTGGTTTGCTTCTTCTTGGGTTTGACTATTTTTATTACTGGATCCCAAGCTGGTGGTACATTCCAACCATCTTCTCTATTAAAATTAGGATGTTTTTTGATTTCAATAGCCTCGCGAAGCATCCTTGGTAGGAATCGGTGTTCTTTTACGAGAATCTGTGGTTTGTCAAATGCTGCATGCATTAGTAAAGTTTAAAAGTAAAAGTAGTGTAACAGTTTTCAAAATTATGTAATAAATGTCAAATAAACAACGCGATAAAATCCGTATATAGTAGTTTAATTTCAATGAATAATATTCGCGTAAACACAAGACAATATTAACTAAGATATATTGTTTATACTGAATTTTGCCTCCAGCTTCACTCGCATAAATGTAGGTTCGGTTAGGTTAGATTATCAATAGTATTTTTAAAAAAACTACAGGCTTAGGCATAGGGTATAGGACATAGGGTAGCCTTATGTCCTTTTCTGTTTGTGTATGCGAAATTTCATGATGATCGGATGAGTAGTTTAGTCGTGAAAGCGTAACAAACAAACCATAAACTCACATTGGCATTTATAATATTAGTCAGGATACATGTGCATGCGTGCGTCATTATATCACTATCATTCGGAACATAGTACACCCTAGCGGTAGTTTTTAAAGTTACCATCTATTTATATCTACAAATTAAAATATCGCATAAGTAACAACTTAAATGCTATTTATATACACAAGATGAATGAACCTTAACTCGTTATAATATAACGAGTGACGTCGTCGGCCATATAAATTTTCCATGCTGTTTGTATTAATTTTTTCCTTTTATAAACAACCTTCACATTAACTGGTGTATAGTCATACTGAGTCCGCATAAAAACTGGAACTTTGATTGGTTGTAAAAGTAATTGCAGACTTAGTGCTACCGGTGTATGATCGCCGGCATAGGTCAACGATTCGATGTGTGTTAGTTTTATGCAAGAGAGACAGAGGATCGTTTATTCCCGAAGGAGCGAAAGAAGTCGATATGGAAGGCTTATTTTTAAAGGCTACACCTGTAATAAGTCTAGTGTCGAAGGGACATGATAGAAAGAAAGAAAGAAAAATTATTTATTCAGCAAGGTTATAATAAATATAATCCTTATCCTTACTAATATTGTAAATGCAAATGAGAGTTTGTTTGTTACTCTTCTACGCCTTAACTACTCGACCGATTATGATATTTTACATACACGTTGTGAGGGGCACAGAAAAAGACAGAGTACCTACTTTTCATACTGAAAAAAGTAATGTTTCCGAGGGATAGAAATTTATTGACAAAATTACAGTAAAGTGATCGAAGCCCCGGGCAAAAGATAGTGTCGAATATATTTAGATTTATTTTCATGTGGTTTATCAAGGTTGCAGGATCAAGTACTGCTTAAAGCATTTTTTTTCCTCGTTTATAATTTATATAAAAAGGTTCTAAATATTTTTTTTACTTGTTTGTTCATAACATTTAAATGTCATCGTTATTAATGATCATCACCAAGCATGGAGGTTTCACGTCGTGGAACTCAACCTATCAATTCTTTAAATATTTTTTTTATTGTTCTCGTAAATATGTGTGATGTCTGCCAACCCGCTATGCACCAGAATAGTGGATTATGGCCTAACCTTTCTCATATCGAGAAGAGGCCCGTACACAACAGTGAGACAGTTTATAAACAGGCTGATATAATTATAATACAAGATATAGCCCGCGGCATTGTGCTTATATATCTTTCATCCCGATAAAAGTACTGTCAGTACTTTTATCGGGATGAAAGGTACCGTATGTCCTTTTCCGTACCCCTGACACCGTGTACGCGAAATTTCATGATGATCGGTCGAGTAGTTAAGCCGTGAAAGCGTAATAAACAAACAAAACTCACATTCACGTTTACAATATTAGTTAGGATCTCAGCGTGAAAAGGTTTTAAATGAATTTTAAACTTGTTATCACTGATCACCACAAAGCAAGTCGCGTCGCTTAACTCTACCTGCCGATTAGTTTTTTATTTTATAAGCCGGTTACGTCCCTTTGCAGGGCAAAGGCCTTTCATCTTTCTGTATCCAAAGCCAACAAACAAAGAGAAGTCCAACTCATCTTGTCTCTTTCTCGCGATCTTTGCTTGCGATGTCGCTTGCTATCTTGAGGAGTCCATATTGCTGTAAACTTAGGCCATTTGTCGTTTAAAATACGACAAATGGCCTAATATACATATCCATCTAATAATACATATCCAACCTAATTCTATTTGAGCATCACAGCTTTTCGAATGACATAAGTGACGTTTGTGATATTTGCATGATATATTTGAGACTGCGCCGAGCGCAAGACAGATAATAACAGAGCTCGTGCGGCGCATATTCAAATCGGCGCGCGGCCGCTATAGTAAAATTGTATGTAGGATTTGAAGTGCTTTTTTGTTAAATATGTATATTTATTGTCAACCAATAACTTAAATATTTGGGAAGGACAAATTGTAATATAACTATTTATGTTTCGTTTAAACTTTAAAATAGGATATATTTCTACTGTTATAATCTAAAATCACGTAACACGAGCTTACGTTTTTGCCTTTTCGTGCAAATATACGAATTAATTTTTAATTAATATTGTCTTCTATTTACGCGAATATTATTCATTGAAATTAAACTGCTATATACGGATTTTATCGCGTTGTTTATTTGACACTTGATTACAACATTTTGAAAATTGTTACACTACTACTACTATTAAACTTTACTAATTTTTAAGCTAATTAAATTATTATTAAAACTATTTAGATTTAATTTATTTTTGCACTTTCCCCGACGTTTCGGTTGCTTTTCAGCAGCCATGGTCATGGGGACATACTAATATATTTTTTACACAATAGCAAACCGAAAGAAATCTTTTTGTGGAAACAGTATCAAAATTACTTGTTAATATGTATTTACAAGTACAGGCGTGAATCTAGTTATGTATGTATGTACATACATAGATTCACGCCTGTTTCCCAGATGGGTAGGCAGAGACTACGGATTTCCATTTGCTACGATCCTGACACACTTCTCTGGCTTCATTCACTTTCATCGCATTCCTCATACACGCTCGTCGGTTTAAGGTGCTCTTGCTTTATTTGTAAATAAGGAAGTAATATTATAAATATTAAAGTTTGTGATGATGGATGGATGTTTGTTACTCTTTCACGCAAAAACTACTGAACGGATTTTGATGAAACTTTACTATATTATTGTTTATACATCAGAACAACACAAAGGCTACTAAATTGCCTCGGGCAAAATCAAGTTTGTATTGAAATTAAACTACTATATACGGATTTTATCGCGTTGTTTATTTATATAAAATCCGTATATAGTGGTTTAATTTCAATGAATAATATTCGCGTAAACAGAAGACAATATCAAGTTTGTATATAAGAAAAAGTGGGGTATTTCCCTCGCATAACTGCGGTAAAGTAGCGTTTACGTCAGAGATTGTAACGTGCATTCTTTTTTGTCATTAAGTAATTACCCCTACAACCATATTTAAAGTACCTTGTGATGTGGCAGAGCCCTAGTATGCTCCAAAATTGTTCCAGGCAAAAATTAACACACGACGTAAAGCCAATAAATAAGATTGCATTCGGCCGCATAATTTGATTTCAGCCAATACTGTCTATATGTGTTTGAGTCAGTTTTGACGGGTTTTATTCTTAAACAAGTGAGAAACGGCAATTAATTGCCGTAAATCTTAGAGTTCGAAAGAATGGTTCAAGTAATATGCAAACGTCAGACGTCAAAGGTCATAGCCATTCCGGGGTATATCGACTATGCTGAGTCGAGTCGCGTTGACCGCGAGTCCTTAGCTCTTATGGTTCTTGAGTTGAAAGTTGTATAACAGACAGACGGACGGACGGACGGACAAAGCTGCTGTATAGGAGATTTTTCGAACTCTAAAAACACAACTCTCGTACTTGGAATAATTTCTGTATCGCGTGGGACAAACTTATTTTCTTGCTAGTAATGATTTCTGTGTCATGTATTCAAACACCGTCGTACGTATAGATCGAACCCACAACACTCAGTGCAGTACTAGTGGCAGGGCAGCCACTTACCGTGCAGTCAATTTTATGACAAATAGAAAGAATGAAGGAAACAGATGCTTATTTATTTATTTATTTATTTGTACACAATAGATAATATTGTCTTCTGTCTACGCGAATGTTATTCATTGAAATTTAAACTACTATATACGGATTCTATCGCGTTGTTTATTTGACACTTTATTACATAATTTAGAAACTGTTACACTACTACTATTAAACTTTACTAATTTTAAGCTAATTAATATTGTATTAAATTTTCAGAAAACTATATTTAATCTTATATGTGGGAAGAAAATAGAAATTAACTGTTAGCGTATATTGCAAAGTAATGGACAGTGTACAGAGACAAGTAGACGCACCATAGAGTAGACACGCACCACAGACTAATATATTTAATCGATTTGCGTTGTGTTTAGTGTTGTTCCAACATAAAACATTTACAATTTAAATATTGGACAAAATCTTATTTATTAAAACTGTTTTTTTCATGGTATTGCCTGAACAAGGTCTGTGTTTCAGGCTGTTTTCAAGGCGTCACAACATGCATTATTATGTTGTAACAGTATCAGTACTACAATGTTATAAAAGGAGAAAATAACTATTATTATTATTTGATAAAAAAAAAACAATAAAAAAATTAACTAACTAAGAACAAAAATATTATTAATATTGTACTTAAAAAAATAACTATAATGGCAAAACCATATTTTAAAGATTTTGTCTGCCTTGTATTTATAATTATAATAAAAAGGAAAGATTTGTATTTTCGTTTTAATAAGTTAACACAAAATCTTTTTAATAATACTTCAATTATTAGAAAGCTGATTGATCCAGAATGACATGCTAGGGTTGTGTATAAATATTGTCTACACCCTTATTTTGCAACCAATTTTGATATTGTTTGCACAAAAAGATTTCTTTTGATTGCTATTAGAATAGAATAGAACTTCATTTGCTCTTGTGTTTAAAATAATAAACAAAAACAAATATAGACATCTACTCTACTATGCGGCAGAAAATAATAAGCCGATATCCGACATTCTCGACAGAAAACCTTAACAAATTACACACTATTGGTGAAAACCGCATGAAAATCCATTTAGTAGTTTTTAACTTATCGCGAACAGACATACAGACGCGGTGGAGGACTCTGTTTTATAATATATAGTGACGATTTAAAATACAGTCTTATTTATAAATGGTATATAATGATAAGTATATAAGACGTAGTGATTATCTAAATATTATATTATGGAATGACGATGCAAGTTTAAAGAGTGACGATGTATTTTCATATTTTGTCGGGTCAGTGTCCGGATTTTTTGTTTCGTCTCAAGCCCATTTGAGTCCTAACTAATATTATAAATGCGAATGTGAGTTTGTTTATTTGTTTCGCCTTCACGCCCTAATTACTCGACCTAACCGACCTGCGTTGTTTATTAAACACTTTATTTCATCATTTTATACTACTACTACTATTGAACTATAAGTCTCCCCGTGAAAATGGCTGCTGTAAAGCAACCGAAACGTCGGGCAAAGTGTAAACTTAAATATAAATAGTTATGACAATATATATATTTGTCGGCCTCGATATATATTATACCCTATATAATGAGGTGACTATAATCTCGACCCAAAAAATATTTATACCTACCAAGGTAGTTAGGCTCGCCTGCCTAGTCGAGCTACACTAGCAACGTACGGGCACCGAACCCGTACGAAGAGACTGTATACCTAATTACAACGGAAGTCAGCGATAGCGATAGCAGAGATGAAATAAAGCAATATTGTATCTTGTATCTTATGTGGGGGCCAGTCAGTGCAGACCGGCGACACTTCGACTCAGTGGGATCTTTTGTGTCGACACTCTCCCAATAACGACTGCCATAGATGTTCATGGCAGCCGGGACCGACGGCTTAATGTGCTCTCCGAGGCACGGAGCAGGCGATCATTGTCAATCAATACGCACATAATTTCGAAAAATCATATAGCTTCCGAAAATCGGCGGTGCGCGACGTGGGTTCGAACTTGAGACCCTCTGCATTGCAGTCTGTTGGTCTCCCCACTGAGCTATCGCTGCTACTGCTATTGCTACTAAAGCAATATTAGGATATGCACGAAGTTATATTGTTGAAAAACGAAAATACAATTTAAATAATAAACAAATATACAGCGCGGCGCCTACAAGCTCTAAGCACGTTGGAAGCTTAGGTGCGCGCGCGCCGCCGCGCCGCGGTCAAGGCCGGCCGCTAGAAACAAACTTCACGCGCCTGCGTCGTGTGTGCCGCGCATGTAAGCGAGCGGCTGTCTGCACTCAAACATCATATTATGTGTTATGATTGTGGTCCGACTTTCATGAGCGAAGCGCCACATCAATATAAACCGATACTGGAATCCATACAAGCCAGAGCATACTCCTTTATAATTTTAATTTGGGATTGGAGATATATTTGGTTATTCTAGTCTTTGGATAGTCTGTCAAATAAAATTTGGTATTGTGCCCAGAAACTGTAGGCTCGTCCACTATTCATATATTCGTAGTTGGGAAATGTTCGGGTATAGAGATGTGTTTTCTCTCTTAGTTTTTATTATTCCCAAGTCACTTGAGGTCGGCTTTTCTGGTCTAACCGGATTTGACTGGATATCAGTTTTTACACGGAGTGGCTGCCACCTGACCTCCGCAACCGAAGGCTAACGATACCCTAAGGCTAGACCAGTGTCAGGATATTAGAGGGTACTGACTTTCCCAATAACGACTGCCATAGATGTTCATGGGTGCCAGGACCGACGGCTTAACTTGCTCTCCGAGGCACGGAGCAGGCGATAATTGTCAATCAATACGCACATAACTCCGAAAAGTCATATAACTTCCGAAAGTCAGAGGTGCGCGACGTGGGCTCGAACTCGAGACCCTCTGCATTGCAGTCTGTTGGTCTCCCCACTGAGCTATTGCAATGTGTATATATATAAAAGAGTATGTATTCATAACTGCCTAACTAATATTATAAATGCGAATGTGAGTTAATTTATTACGCTTTTACGTCTTGACTGCACGGATGGCGTAGTGGTTAAGTGTTCGCCTCGCCGCTGCCACTGCGCCGAGTGTTGTGGGTTCTAATCCTACACAGAACAAAACTATTAATTTTTCCGAGTCTGGGTATTCTTTGTGTCCGTTGTTTGAATGTTTGTAAAGTCCCCCGCGAGTCAGGAATTATAATTAGTGCGAAGTTATATTTTTAAAACAAATCTACTCGTCCGTTCGTTATGAAAATCCGCATACACGTTGTCAAGGGTACAAAAAGGACACAGGGTACTTTTCATCCAAATAAAAATACTGTTCCCCAGGGATAAAATATTTTTTTTTTTTTTTTTACGCGGGGAAATGTGCAAATCACATTCCCCATCGCCGGTTTTGGGGCGGGCGATGGGGATATGTCGGGATCCAGCCCATATGTTTGGGCTGAACCGACTAAAACCACCGCGGTGTTCCTCACACCTTTATGGCGGGGTCGCGCGGATCGCTCTCGCATTCGAATCGCGACCCCGCCAAAGATTTGACCCGCCGATGGACGTGGCGGGTCCCACAAAACTTTATACACATAAAGTATAAATAAAGTGTAAAAATAGGATAAAATATTAACATAACCTACATCTACGTGAGCTGAGCCGCGCTCAAAATCTAGTTTATAATTAATTATGATAACATTGATGTATATTAATGAAATAAAAATAATACATATATATAAAATGGCATACTTTATACATATTTATATAAGTTACATAAATAAATAAATATATTGTTGTTTTAGGCTATTAATAATCGTTTATAGTTTATACGCAAATTATATTCGGCATTATTATAATATTTTTATATTCGTATTAATTATACCTATCTATTTTATCATATTAATGTATGTATATATACCAATATAATAATAATCCTCCTGACCGAATTTTGGTCACGGCGGCCAATCTTAACGGACACTGGCCAACTGCGCAGGAGATATTATACTGCACAAGCGTGTGCGCAAACACAAGTGCACCCTCTGGTCTAACGATGGGACGGTAACCGAATACGACCGGTGAGAGATCAGGCGCAGGACTAATGGCTTTACGTGCTTGCCGAGGCACGGGGTGTCTAACACCGCCAACTTCCTAACGCCGGGCTGCTATTGAGATTTCTTAACAGAAAACCCCAATAACATTTTGTTGGCCCGACCCGGGCTTCGAACCCGAGACCTTATGCACAGCAGTCGTGTTCACTACCGCTGCGCCACGAAGGCAGTTATAATAATAATAATGATGATGCAGAATGCCGTGCTTTTAGACACGGCACGCATTGTGAGGAGGTTCCTGTCTCTGGAATCCTAACCACCGGCAGCATGGATCCTGTTCCCGACGCCAGTGGGGTACCATATATTTTACATTTTTAAATGTATTTTTTTATTATATATATATATATATTTAAATTGAAAATACTTTACATAATATTGTCTTCTGTTTACGCGAATATTATTCATTGAAATTAAACTACTATATACGGATTTTATCGCGTTATTTATTTGACACTTAATTACATAATTTTGAAAACTGTTACACTACTACTATTATTAAACTTTACAAATTTTTAAGCTAATTGAATTATTATTAAAACTATTGAGTCTCCCCGTGACCATGGCTGCTGAAAAGCAACCGAAACGTCGGGGAAAGTGTAAAATTAAATTAAATCTAAATAGTTTCAATAGTTTTAATAATAATTCAATTATTATTAAAACAACAACAACACACAAGACGGGTGAATCTGATTGTCCAGCCAGAAAACAAGCTGAATATAGATATATAAACTCAGTAGATTATGAGGGAGCCTAGATCGCCGTTTATTTAAATCTATATCATTTACACTAGTTAGCTTAGATTCCTATTATTAGACATATCCTATGTTTATTTCATAAACATTATATATGTCAACTAATATTTAAATACAAAATTATATAAATAAGTTATTTTATTTTCATTGTAATAGTAACTTATTATAGAACAATCTATATTTGTTAAATATTGTTAAGAATGCCCTTCCTATTACACTATGATAGCACATAATCATCGCCTGTGATACAGGTATAACCTAGTACAGGCGACCAAAGTAATGAATCCTATTTTAAGTATTTTTAAGACCTATTGTTATTCATATTTGTGCCAACTTAAACTTAATAAACAATTATTATTATTATTATTATATAATTAGCTTAAAAATTAGTAAAGTTTAATAATAGTAGTAGTGTAACAGTTTTCAAAATTATGTAATAATGTGTCAAATAAATAACGCGATAAAATCCGTATATAGTAGTTTAATTTCAATGAAAATATTTTATATAGATCATAACAACAGGCTTTTTCCAATGCTGAATTTTTATTTACTTTTTATTCTTCTATTCTTATTAATATGTCTTATATCGTTAATTTATGTGTCCAAGAATTGTTTGCACATTTTAATGGAAATAAAGAGTTGTGACTTTGACTTAATAATAATATTTGCAAATAAAATGTTTGTGCATAAGTATTTTACAAGTGTTTTTCTTAATTTAAATGTATCGTCCATTCTTTGTAAAATAATTATAAAAATAAAAATTAATGAAACATGAGTAAACTCACCTTTAAATATTTGATTAGTAACTTCCAATACAACTTCAATTTTTCTTTACATATAATTTTATTTAATATTAAAATCACTTCATATAAAAAAAATCTAATTATTTATTACAATTTGAGACTGTACATATATAACACCACTGCGACAAATACAAATGTTAATATACCAAAAACGGTTATGTGTATTTAAACGATTTACTTCCCGACCCGCGTTACTGCCGTGACTTCTAAATTAGGACTGAGTGCGCATGCGCATTTCGCAAGATTATGTGAGATGCACGGGGCAGCGGTTATATACGTCACGGCGGCGAATGCTACGTCACGGCTATCACTAGTTATCCGATAATTATTCACTACAATCGTAAGCTGAACTGAACACCTATTTAGGCAAGACTTTGACATATTTTCTTATGCTGTATTTTGTTGTATATATTGTATTGTAAGCAGCTATAGAGAGCGACCATTGAACTGCTACGCAGATATCTCGAGTTCGACCCCATCTGACTTTTCGAAGTTATATATGTGTTAAATAGTTAACTATCACTCGCTTTAACGGTGAAGGAAAATATGTTGAGAAAACCTGCATGCCTAAGAGTTCTACATAATGTTCTCGAAGATATGTGAAGTCTGCCAACCCGCACTAGGCCATCGTGGTGGACTATGACCTAAACCTTCTTACATTGAGAAGAGGCCCGTGCCCAGCAGTGGGACAGTTTAATACAGGGCTGATATTATTATTATTATATTGCATTACTAAATTTTGCCTTTTTTTTTATTGCCTTCAGTGGCAGACGAGCAAGTGGTCCACCTGATGGAAAGTGGTAACCACTGCTCATGGACTTCAGCAATGTCAGGACACAGCAAAGCCGCTGCCTACCGTCAAAGAAGAACTCTCTTTAAACCTCGTTTGAAGAAGGACATATCATAGCGCTCGGGAAACACCGAAGCAGGCAGTTCATTCCAGAGCTTGCACGTACGTGGGAGAAATGATCGCTGGAAGCGTACCGTCCTGGATTTGAACGCTTCCAGGTAATATGGATGAACCCTGCTTCGTTGTCGAGTGGTACGATGATAGAAAGGGGCCGCTGGTACCAAATCAAACAGTTCTTCAGAGCACTCTCCGTGAAAGAGTAGGTAGAACACGCAGAGAGACCCAAAGTCTCTCCGTTGCTCCTGCCTGCAGCTACGCTCGCTTAAATGTAGACTAGGTTAAGCTAGGTGAGGCGCGAAACGACCTCCAGCCACCATGAGGTATTACCTCAGGAGATGGGCTTTGAGGGCCTGCCCGCCACCCGATTAGCACCAGGTCCGAGAGGCGACGTGCGTGTTCCCACGCGCGCCTCTATGTTGTGTCTTCGTCCCCTCACAAGGGGACAGTAAGGAAACAATTATCTCTAAATAGGGTAGGTCGATTGCTCAGTGGGGAGACCAACAGACTGCAATGCAGAGGGTCTCGGGTTCGAACCCACGTCGCGCACCTCTGACTTTCGGAAGTTATATGACTTTTCGAAATTATGTGCGTATTGATTGACAATTGTCGCCTGCTCCGTGCCTCGGAGAGCACGTTAAGCCGTCGGTCCCGGCTGCCATGAACATGTATGGCAGTCGTTATTGGGAAAGTTAGTACCCTCTTATATCCTGACACTGGTCTAGCCTTAGGGTATCGTTAGCCTTCGGGTTGCGGAGGTCAGGTGGCAGCCGCTCCGTGTAAAAACTGATATCCAGTCAAATCCGGTTAGACCAGAAAAGCCGACCCCAAGTGACTTGGGAATAATAAAGGCTAAGGGAGAAGATTGTAAATATCTCTTGGTAATAAATAAGTGTGAATTAAGACGAAAGACGTATTAATAATTGTCTTACGTTAAGATGAATGTAATATTTGTATTTGATTATTGATTAAAAAGACAAATCTCGCTCTAGGAATAATTCCTGTGTCGCGGGGGATTTAACAAACACTCAAACAATTGAATTAAAGAACACCAAAACTCGATACAACCATCTGTGGATCACAATAATTTTTGTCCAGTGCGGGGATCGAACCCACAACACTGCAAGCAGTGGCAGTTGCGAGGCAACCACTTAAATCACTGAGCCATCCGTGCAATCAAAATACATTTAAAACAAACTATGTTATACGGATTTGATCACGGTATAATAATATATCTATACTAATATTATAAAGCTGAAGAGTTTGTTTGGTTGAACGCGCTTATCCCAGGAACTACTGCTTCGAATTGAAAAATTAATTTAGTGTTGGATAGCCTATGTATTGAGGAAGGTTATAGGCTATATAACATCACACTACGACCCACGGAATTGGCGCATTAACTATAAACGCGATATAATAAAAAAGCTCTTAAACTACTGTTACTATTAAACTATTTAAATATGCACTTCCTCGACGGATCGGGTGCTTTTCAGCAGCCACGAACACGTAGAGACCAAGATGGCGGACGTCTCATTGCCTTGAAGTGTAGTTATTTCAAAGTACTCGCACGTAATTTAATTTATTTTATGCAGGATTAAATGTGAAATTATGTAAATGTCTATGTAAACGTTTTCCTGTTTACATATAATAAATGTATTTAGAAACCTGTTAAAAGCCTTTTTGGCTGACAAGGTTTATTATAATGTTAATGATTTTTGAATGACCATTTTTAATTCTATTATAATCATAACTTCGTTATCTGACATTTTGACTCTTAATTGACTTTTATAAACTGATGTTTTTATTTGACATTTTATTATGACATGCATATTTTATCATTTTAATGATATTATTGTATAACTGATCTTTATTTTTAGTTTTTACTTGTATCTATTATATTATATTATTAATAATACTGTTTTCTTTTTTTAAATGATACGTTAAAATTCCATGTGCGTCAAATAAACTGTTTTAATATAATTTGAATATTTGTATACCCTAAGGGTAAAACATGACGAGCCTGATGTATATAACAACATGCATTTTTATGTAAATGTACTCATGTTTCAATTGTATTATATATACTTACAAATAAACTGATCGTTATCTTTATCTTTAAACTTTAATGCAGTTTAATAAGACTTATAAATATAAGAGGTTGTAAGTTTTAATGTTGATATAACACCTCATAGAATACATCTTGTGTCTAAATGCAGTCATTGTAACGCGTAACTTACTACCTACCAATTTGTGTAGGAATTATTTGTGTTGCTATTTACGCAATTTTTTTATTATTTATTATTTTTTATTTAGAAAGATCTCAAAATATCATGATAGACTTATTTGTTTGATTATAATCGATAAAGTCTAAAACTATTGAAGCGAACATCGCTTAATTTTTTCAGCATTAGATAGCTTCTTTATCCTGAAGTAACATAGGCTATATAACATTACGGTTCTAGGCACGGGAGCGAAGCAGAGATTATAAACATGGGTAAAAACGCAGGAGACAGCTAGCAGTGGATAATTAAGACGTTGTTTATTATTTTATTTAGTCTCTCAGTGGTATAGCGGATTAACCACTTCTACCTAGGATTTTATATAAACTGGGGCAACCCGACTGGAAAACACAGACAGCAACAGAAGTCGATACACATCTGTGACATTTCAAATTTTGCACAGATAAACTAATTTTTCATAAGTAATAATCGCACAACCTGTAACGAATTGTAAATTCAATACAATATACATAGCATTAGTTCGCATTTACTACTGAAATAAGGACTTCGTTTTGATTTTGTTATCATTTTGCATGGTAACATCGGTGTCATTTTTGGTAACAGAGTGGTTTTCCTTACAAACTCTTTGTGTCCTTCTTAGCGCACCGTCATAAAAAAGATCAAATCATTTAATTTTTCTTATATCAACTTACATTATATAAATTACTAGTAGTTTTCCCGCGGTTTCACCCGCGCAAGTCCCGTTCCCGTGTGAATATCGGGTTTCACCCCTTTCACCCCCTTCAGGGTGGAATTTCCAAAAATCCTCTCTGAGTGCTCCCCTACACTCTCCAAGGAACATACATGATAAATTTCAGCTTCTTGCATTCAGTAGTTTCGGCTGTGCGTTGTTTGTCATTCACTCAGTAACGGAAAAGTTTGATATATATAGATTACCATAAACAGAGTATTGTTAATATTTGTAAAGTATGTCTTAAAAGTGGTAAGTATCAAAATTTTATTAATAACGATTTTTTTTAAATATGATCTCGCGTTTTTTTTAGATCCTCTTAACTACTTTGTTACTAAATAAAACGCAAACTAAAATGGAGATGGTGCTGTTTCGTCATTGTGTTTGCTTGGATTAGATGTTGCATTAATCGTAGCTGACCGTTACATCGCGGGGAGAGGTGTAAGAAGCGTCAGGTGGCTACGAGGTGTTTACCTGGTTGCGTGTTTTTATTGTGCATCCCCTTTATTACCCACCTTTGTACGAAAGTTAATTAACGTTTTTTTGTTTAATTTTTTTAATGTGTTGGCAAAGAGGTCTATATTCTAAATATGAAAGAAAAGTGTCGTTTTCGCTTTACTTTATGATTTATGGCTTAGAGAATGTTAAATTTACTACTCTGCTGATCGCAACTCTGTTACCAGCGCGTGGTAACAGAGTTTTTTTTAAAAAAGTAACAGCGTTGAATTTTGCCTATATTCTTTAACTTTATACTTAAAACTGATGTGAATCATTTTTTTAATTATCGGGTTTTCTTAAGAAGGCTTTGGGTATATTAGGTAGATAAAACGCGTATATTTTCGTAAACATTGTTACAGGACAGTGTGTTTCTATGCGATTTTGAAATGACTCTCACGACTGCTGAAACGCAGCGACGATACCGAGAACTGCGTAAAAATTATCATGAAAAGGAAGCAGAATCTGAAAGAAACGATCGAGAGAGATATCATGGCAATAAACGTTAATACGAGATTTAACAACACTTGAACATCAAGTAGATACGCTTATTATGCACACCCCAGAATCATCACCTCCTCGATTAAATAGTCCAGCCCCTACAGGTCAAGATCAAGTTATTAGTGTTAAATGCTGATCGTCGTTTGCCTTAGCTGCCATTTTACGTGGAAATACTCCTAACTCCATCTTGTCAGCAGCTTCTCGCGCCAGAAAGGAAGTAAAAAGAAACCGATCGAAATTATGTAGAGATGACATTCAATTAAAAGAACATTTAGAAGCAATTAACAAGAGATACAAAAGCAAAAGAAAAGATACAATAGAGAAAACTGAAGAGATCTAAAATTGTAGATGCTAACTATAATTAATACTTAAGTGATAGAGACGGCAGGAAAGAAAATCTAAGTCACAAAAAGCATCAAAATGGAGACAGAAATATAGAAAAGGCAACAGAAAGTACAAGTAAACTTAAGGCATTTAAAAGGCATGTTTATAAAATTAAGAAGCAGCGATAGCTCAGTGGGGAGACCAACAGACTGCAATGCAGAGGGTCTCGGGTTCGAACCCACGTCGCGCACCTCTGACTTTCGGAAGTTATATGACTTTTCGAAATTATGTGCGTATTGATTAACAATTATCGCCGGCTCCGTGCCTCGGAGAGCACGTTAAGCCATCGGTCCCGGCTGCCGTGAACATCTATGGCAGTCGTTATTGGGAAAGTCAGTACCCTCTAATATCCTGACACTGGTCTAGCCTTAGGGTATCGTTAGCCTTCGGGTTGCGGAGGTCAGGTGGCAGCCGCTCCGTGTAAAAACTGATATCCAGTCAAATCCGGTTAGACCAGAAAAGCCGACCCCAAGTGACTTAGGAATAATAAAGGCTAAGAGAGAAGAAGTTATAGAAAATGCATAGATGAATTAGCCATATATCAAATTCTTCTTCTTGCACTTGCGACAACAATATTCTGTCCAATATTAGCAACCTTTGAAAAGAGCGAGCAAACAGGTTTTACATCATTGCTCATACTTATATATAGCGATAAAAAGAACCTTATAGCACTTACTTGGCAGAACAACTTAGCACATCGAAGCAAATCGAAGGTGCTTTGACCGAGAAGGATAATTTTTACGCTAATACAAAAAAACAAGGTGTTTGTGTATTGGTTGAAATTTCCAGCTTAAAACAGGACTACGTATATCTGGGTAAGGCCTTGTGTAAAGTAGAAGAAAACGGTGAGATTAAAAATGTTTTAAGTCAATCGATCATACTGCAACAAAATTTAATTTAGTTAAGTCTGATTTATTTTACGCGCCTTGTGATAATTTACTTGGTATTGTACCAGAACCTAATAGAAAAAAAATATTCTACCATTTTGAAACTACTTTAGATATACATACATACATACATACATACATAGATTCACGCCTGTTTCCCAGAGGGGTAGGCAGAGACTACGGATTTCCATTTGCTACGATCCTGACACACTTCTCTGGCTTCATTCACTTTCATCACATTCCTCATACACGCCCGTCGGTTCAAGGTGCTCTTAACCAGGCCTTTGTCCAGACCGCCTTCGATCTGATCAAGAAACGTTCGCCTAGGTCTTCCATTTGCGACTTTAGATATATTTGGGAAATAAATAACTTTTACATTCTATGTCTTCAAGAATATTTGATTTTTGTTTTTATAAAGTTAATTTTGGTCATAACCAGTCATACAGTTTCTTATTATTAATAAAGAGGTTTATTTTTATGATTTAAAGATCTCAAGCTCGACCAAAGACAGTTAAGTGTAATATGATACATAAAAGAACAACCATGTTGCTGTGCTACCACTGTTACTAATTTTGAAATTAAACTACCATATACGGATTTTATCGCGTTGTTTATTTGACCCTTTATTACCCTTTATTACATAAAGTGTCAAATAAACTACTTTATACGGATTTTCGCTCATAGCCAGTTGCACTCACTGATCGGTAAACTATTAGCGAGGTTAAGCAACGTTGTGTGCGATCAGTCTATAGATGGGTGACCGCTTAGTGGTATTTCATCTGAGCGTCTCCGTGCTTCGGAGGGCATGTACAAAGTCGGTCCCGGTTGTTGTCAAATTGACAGCATTCGTTAAGCCATGTCAGAGGCCTACGGGCTTGAACAACTCTTGACAACAGGTTGGCCACTAACCACACGAAAAGAAGAAGAAGATGGATTGTATTGCGTTGTTTATTAAACACTTTATTTCATCATTTTATACTACTACTACTATTGAACTATAAGTCTCCCCGTGAAAATGGCTGCTGTAAAGCAACCGAAACGTCGGGCAAAGTGTAAACTTAAATATAAATAGTTATGATAACATATATATTTTTCGGCCTCGATGGCGTAGTGGTTAGTGTAACCAACTGCCACGCCTGAGGTCGCGGGTTCGATTCCGGCACAAGTCAAATATTTGTGTGCATGAACATGGATGTTTGTCTTGGTCTGGGTGTTTCTATGTATAATATGTATGTATTTACATAAAAAAAGCATATAAGTATGTTTATCCATTGTCTAGTACCCATAGTACAAGTTCTGCTTAGTTTGGGCTAGATGGTGTTGTGTGTATGTGGTAGAATATTATTATTATAATTATAATTAGCTTAAAGTATTTAAATTCAATGGTAGTTGTGTAACTGTTTCAAAATTATGTAATAAAGTGTTAATTAAACAACGCGATAAAATGCGTATAAACTAGTTTAATTGTAATTCAACATATCATACAACTTACAATTTGTAAGCTAACTTAACACATTCACGGACACAAAACCACTCTCAATTATTTGTGATATGGCACACAAACTTTCCGTACAAAGTGACATCACGTCTGGGGACGTATTGCCACACTACACGGTTTTAAAAGTATGTGTTGCGGCAGTAACGGTCAGAGACGTAACTGCCTGTAGGCGGACATTCATACCAAGTGAATTCTAAACCGTGTGTTATGGCAGGAGTGTTTGCTGTGGCTCTAGCGGTCTGTATTCTAGCCTAAAACGGCACAGAGTCATATCCTCCCTATAAATGCTATGGGAAATAGTCAGCCGTGGACGTAGTTTTACTTTTAGTGTATTTTAAATCGCCGCCTACAGCCGTAGTGCCATATTATGAGGGTCATAATTCACGTCTCTCGACGTACTGTCCGGGAATGTGTTAATAACATAGATTCCAATGTGTCGATGACAATTTAAAGCCCAGATTGGTGTCTATATTTAAATGTAGCTCTTTGTAATATAAATACAAAATATGTATACTAATTTGAATACATGAAACTCTCGACTACGAACCAGCAACCACTAAATGATTGGAACGAGCACTCAAATTGGCGATTCTGACTAATTAAAAAAGACAACCGTACCGTATTTTGCAGTCATTCAATTACAAAAAAAGAGATACGTTTGAATCGTCCCTTGGGTAATACCAACATCTATATATATTATTTATAGTCTGACGTACTTGACCATGGCAGTAAAACTGCAATCACTGATTAGTATTCCTTGTTTTTGTTCAGTTTATAATTAAGGTATATGCATACCTTAATTATAAACTGAACAAAAACAATATAGCGCAGGCAGCGATATAATAATAATAATGATAAAAAAAGGCAGTACTACTTGACACGGCGCGTATTGTGAGGAGATTCCTCTCTCTGGGGCCCTAACCACCGGCAGCTTGGACCCTGTTCCCGATGTCGGTGGGTCATTTCAGTTTTTATATTTTAAACATGTATAGTGTTTATATTTATATTTAAAAATGTAATTATTAGAAAATAATTGTAATAAAGAGAATAATAATAATAATATTCTATCACATACACACAACACCATCTAGCCCAAACTAAGCAGAGCTTGTACTATGGGTACTAGACAATGGATAAACATACATATATACTTTTTTTTTGTAAATACTTACATATTATACATAGAAACACCCAGACTAAGACAAAGATCTATGTTCATGCACACAAATGTTTGACTTGTGCGGGAATCGAACCCGCGTCCTCAGGCGTGGCAGTCGGTTACACTAACCACTACGCCATCGAGTCGTCATTTGGTCTCAGAGATCTCGAGTTCGATACCAAGGTGATCCCAATGTTTGTAAAGTACCCGCGATACAGGCATTACGACTAGTGCGAGAGATGTCCTTTAAAAAATATAGGAAAAGATCTCGAGTTCCGTCCTAAGGCACGCATCTCTGACTATTCGAAGTTATGTGCGTATTAAATAGTTAATTATATCGCTCGCTTTAACGGTGAACGAACAAATCGTGAGGAAACTTGCAGGACTGAGAGTTCTCTATATTGTTCTCGAAGATATGTGAAGTCTGCTATGCTCTTATCCTTCTCACACTGAGTAGAGGCCCGTGTCTAGCAATGGGCCAGATTATTATAGGGCTGCTGTTATATTATATAAATATACTAGCTGTCCCGACAGACGTAGTCCGACACACACGAAAAAAAAACCCCAAATCTAAAATATCCTCGAATCCACATGAACACACACGAAAAATTCTATTAAAATCGGCCCAGCCGTTTAGGAGGAGTCCAATGACATACACACGTACAGTAGAATTATATATATAAAGATATTGTCACCTGACCAATATACCGTGCAGTGTTTTGGATTTAATCCTCGCGCTGAGTGTTCTTTGTGTTCATTGTTGCAACGTTTGCATAGATAATCGCGACACTGGATTTATTCTTGGGCAGGAATTGTCTTTTTAAAACTAAACTAAGTAATATTATCCTAACTATGCTAATTATATAATATTACTAGATGTTCCCACGGTTTCACCCGCGTTTATCGTTACTGCTCCGCCCCCGTGGGTCTTAGCGTGATGTTATATAACCTATAGCCTTCGTCGATAAATAGGCTATCCAGCACTAAACGAATTTTTAAAAATCGGACCAGTAGTTCCTGAGATTAGCGCGTTCAAATAAACAAACAAACAAACTCTTCAGCTTTATAATATTAGTACAGATAAAGGCGAATGTGAGTTTTTTTGTAACAAACTTCTCTACGAATCATCATACATTTTTGCATACACGTTGTCCGGGGTATAGAATAAGACATAGGGTACCTTTCATCCAGAAAAAGTACTGTTTCCGAGGAATGAAAAATTGACATATCCTTAAAATAATCTACATTTACACGAGCGAAGCCGCGGGCTAAATGTAGTAAGTACTATACAGTGTGACTCTTTATAAAGTGCACATATTATAATGAGTGAAACTAGACATTTTATCGCTAGGAAAAATAACTAAAAAAATGGAAACAAATATTCTTGGATTTATAGGTACCTATTAAAATTTTATTTAGTACTGGTCGTCTCGTTGGATACGTAGCTGAGTAAGCCGTACGAGCACCTCTTGCATTTCCATTACACAGTCCATAATAAAAATGCATATCGGCGATATGCGCTGGAGAAAAATCACTCAAATGGGGCATCACAATACAACAATACACAAGTAGCAGCGTCGAATTATTCGGAGTGACTGATCCTTTTTGTGGACTGGGCCCAGCTTATCCCCCACCCTGCAGCTCATGTCTTATCCCCCACCCTGCAGCTCATGTCTTATCCAGCTATAGATATAGATAATGCAATGTTCGAATAAAGATGCACGTGGTGTCGGTAAGGTCTTTGTTTAGCCCCTCATAAAAGGTGTTTTATTTGGGATACAGATGTGGTATTTATGTTGCTTTAAAGCTTATTAGATACCAATTAACGTCGATTAATAATAACTAAGGGCAATCAGGACGTGACCTTCCGACTGGTGCAACTGCTTTCCAGGCACGGATGCTTCGGAAAGTATTTGCACCAGATCGCGAGACGGGAGGCGACCCCGGCCTGCCACGAGTGTGGGGCGCCGTAAGACACGGCGCTCCACAAGCTGGAGGCGTGTGCCACGTGGGGGCCGCAGCGGCACACGCTTTCGGACATAATAGGCGGAGATCTCTCCCTGCCGAGCGTGATCAACGCCATGCTCGGCGGCGAGAGGTCGTGGCAGGCAGTGGTCTCCTTCTGCGAAGCTGTCATGGCGCAGAAGGAGACCGCGGAGAGGGTCAGGGAGAACAACCTCCTCGCTGACCCTCTCCGGCGCAGACGGACGGGAGCGAGAAGGAGGCGATTTGCCCGCCTTCTCGCTCCTGTATAGTGGGATCACTGGTACAGAGTCGGGGGACTCTCTACCGGCTTGCACGGTCCCACACGTCTGGGGGATGGCCTTGGTGAGCAAGGCCTTCCCTCCACAGGTGCTGAGGCCCGGTCACCATCAGCCGGGCCAACCGCCGGGGCGGGATGGTGATGGATGGGACTGCTCACCTTAGGTTTTTAGTGTGTATACCGACCCCCTTCAGGGGCAGAGAGTCTCACATAACCACCCTTCCCCCCCCCCCGGGGGAGGGGGTATCCATAAAGGATTTTCCTGGGTCAAAAAAAAAAAGGGCAATCAGGAAGTATTGTTGAGTTTTTAACAATGTTTAAAAAAGCGTACCGAAATCAGTTTTGCTGTAAAATATTCCTTATTTTTATGTCACCGGCAATTTTTTGGGTATGAATAGTATTGCGTCGGTATTGCCTACACATTCAGGATTATTATTGTTTTTGTTTCAACACGATTAACCACCTGTTTTAAAAGTTACAAGGTTCTCTTGGTACAAAGTCCATAACTACAAAAAATTATGTCTAGTTTCACCCATTTTAATATGTGCACTTTATGAAGACTCACACTGTATAAACAAAAAAATATAATAATATTGCCAGTTGTTATTAATTGTTATGTGCTGCCGCATTGCCATATTATATAGATGTGTTTATTTTTTACGCAAAAATAATGCCAGTTACTTGCGAGACGGACATTACTTATCACTGCAACAAAACGTGTCATCTTGTAGGTCGGTTCATTTCACGTACTCATTATTGAGGTTGAAACGTGGTTTAAGTGGTCGCCTCACTATTGCCACTACGCCGAGTGTAGTGGGTTCGAATCCTACACAGGACAAACATTTGTGTGATTTTCAAATGGTTATTTCGAGTCTGGACTTTGTGTCCGTTCTTTAAATGTTTGTCAAGTCCCCCGCGACGAAGGATTTATTCCTAGTGCGGGAGTTGTTTTTATCAAAACAAAACTAAAACTTTTTTAACTTTTGGCAATGCTGTGATGCCTACTCCTCCGCGGTTGTAGGCGGAGGGATTATGTCGGACTCGCCGGAGTAAAATAAAGATGTTGAAATGATGATAATGGACCTCTCGGAATACCGACTAAACCTACCACAGTGTTCCTCGTTAAAACCGCTATCGACGGGGCCGCGCGAATCACTTGCATATGCGGTCGCGACCCCGCCGAACTTTCGGCTCGTCGTATGAAACGGCAGGCCACTACACGACAAGACCTCAAGACTCAATAGGCACTACCCACTTAAAAGCCCTACTGTCCCCCCCGCTAAAGGGGAGACGGACACGACACAGAGGCGCGCGTGGTAACACGCACCACGAAGCCCACTACCCCCAGGTCTAACCTCCTTGATGGAAATTACTTCCTTACAGAAACAAAAACTACCATAATAAGTTATATTTTTATTATACTATATTTATATCTGTGTTGTGAATTCTATTCAGTCGAATTGTGTTAAAAATATACAAAAATTTGTTAAATTATGATTAATAATGTGAGTTTCTCCCACAGTATCACTGGTAGATAAAAGTCCAAATATAATAAAATTATCTTATTAAAATTTATTTATCAATTACAAAAAAATTTTTTTTTATTTATTTGACGTCGCCCGCTTTAATTTAGATTTTGTAAATCAATTTCTATGCCTCGTCATCAGTACTTTTTTCGGATAAAAGGTACCCTATGTCCTTTTCTGTACCCCTGATAACGTGTATGCAAAATTTTACGATTATCGATCAAGTAATAAGGGCGTGAAAATGTAACAAACAAAACATCTAACAGTCGCATTAACCTATAATATTAGTTAGGATTTCTTTGTTCCTCAACATTGTGTAATCATATAATTTATACAGATTGGATCGGGTTCTATGAAGGTAAAACTAATGTCATAGCAAATGACGAAGATTGTTCGTAGTTATATAAGTCAAATAGCGTTAATATAATCATTTACAAGCTAATAAGATAAGACCTCTAAACCGAATTTAAAACATGGCGGTCAATCTTCACGGATACTGGCCATATGCGCAGGAGATATTATAATGTACAAGTGTGTGCGCAAACAAATGCAGTCTCGGTTCCCTAACTCTCATGAACCGATGGGACGGCAATCCGACACGAGCAGAGAGAGATCAGGCGCAGGACCAACGGGTTTACGTACTTTCCGAAGCACGAAGGCGTATCTCCTTAACTCCGGACAGCTATTAAGAATTTTTTGTTAGAAAATTCTTATTGTTGGCTCGATGAGTTGCCTGATAAACCCGGGAGTCGCATATATACTATTGCTGCACCACCAAAGTCGTTTAAATCGGCAGTTATAAATAAATGAAAGCACTAACTACCCCTGATAATTATTTAATGATGATCGGTCAAGTAATTAAGCCACGAACGCGTAACAAACAAACAAGCTCACTGCCGCATTTATTATATTAGTTAGGATTAAATAGTCAATTGTAGCTCGCATTAACGTTGAAAGCTAACATCGTGAGAAAACTTGCATGTCTGAGAGTTCTCCATAATGTTTAAGAAGATATGTGAAGTGCGTCAACCTGCACTGGGCCAGCGTGGTGGACTTTGACACACTGAGAAGAGGCCCATGCCCAGCAGGGCTGATTTTATATTTTTTTTTGAAGATGTGTGCAATCCGATCTTTTTACAGTAAAATAATGTCTTAGATATTAAAAGCACATGACCCTGTGCTTAAGGTTAAATAAAGAAATAGGGTAGTTGCCTATGTCTAATTTTGTATATTATTTTACTCACAAGAGCGAATAGCATTCAAAAGAAATATCTGAAACAGTATAAAGATTAGTTACAAAATATGGTATGCTAATTAATATTCAAAATTTTAATATAAGAAAATGTGGTTTTATATTTACACTTCTAGGAAACACAACCAATATAAAACAAGTGAGAATCGGCAATATATTACCGTAAATCTTAGAGTTCGAAAAAATGGTTCAAGTAATATGCAGAGAGCCCATGGGATCTGTGACAAGAAACACCTGGACGCCGAGCTTCAACATGTCAAGCAAGTACTGCAAGACAACAAGCTCCAACAGCCGCGCCGCTGTCACAGATCCCGAGAAAAGCCAGCCACAGTCGAGCGCCAGCCTGCTATACTGCCTTATGTAAGGGGTGTCACTGACAAGATTGGCTACATCTTGAAGCGAGCTTCAATCAACACATACTTAAAGCCGCCAACGAAGATAAGTCAATTTTTACCATCCGTCAAGTGCCAACTACCTTTACAAGATGCAGGGATCTATAAAATAGATTGTGACTGCGGACTCTCATACATTGGTCAAACCAAGAGAAACATAGGCACCCGCATAAAAGAACACATAGCTGATGTAAAACACCAACGCTCGTTGAAGTCTGCTATGTGTGAACATACCCTGTGTGCAACAGGGGACCAACCACTACCTGAGATTTGACAAACCACAGATTCTCGCTAAAGAACACCGATTCCTACCAAGGATGCTTCGCGAGGCTATTGAAATCAAAAAACATCCTAATTTTAATACAGAAGATGGTTGGAATGTACCACCAGCTTGGGATCCAGTAATAAAAATAGTCAAATCCAAGAAGAAGAAAACCACAGCTAGACTTCATGATACTTTGAGCTAATTCTGCGTAAATAGAAACACCAATGATTAAATTAAGTTCAGGTACATTGAAAAAACTACACTGGAACATTGACACAACTACCATCTTAGTCTCCCCGTGACCATGGCTGCTGAAAAGCAACCGAAAGGTCGGGGAAAGTGTAAAATTAAATTAAATCTAAATAGTTTTAATAATAATTTAATTAGCTTAAAAATTAGTAAAGTTTAATAGTAGTAGTAGTGTAACAATTTTCTAAATTATGTAATAAAGTGTCAAATGAACAACGCGATAAAAGCCGTATATAGTAGTTTAATTTCAATGAATAATATTCGCGTAAACAGAAGACAATATTAATATGCAAAGGTCACATGATACCACGTGACCGGTCAGAGATATCATAGTAATTTCAGAGGTATATCGACTATGCTGAGTCGAATGGCGTTGACCGCGGGTCTCTAGCTCTTACGGTTCTTGAGTTGATAGTTGTATAACAGACAGACGGATGGACGGACGGACGGACGGACGGACAAAGCTGTTGTATAAGAGTTTTTTCAAACTCTAAAAGAACAAATAAGGTCCTGCGTCAGCAATGTTGCAGTGTAAGAACATAACGGAGGACTCTCGGTCATGCAGGTTTCCTCACGATGTGTTCTTTCACCGTTAAAGCGAGCGATAATTAACTATTTAATACGCATATAACTTCGAATAGTCCGAATTGCGTGCCCTGGGATTGAACCCGAGACCTCTGCTTAGTAGTCCAACGGTCTCCCAGTAGGCCACAAAATCAGTATGAAAAATAAAATAATTAAATAATGTATTGGGTGCCTAATAATTTTAATTCTTTGTATATTATGTAAATTATATTCATGAATTTTGTTTTACCGCAGTTTATTTGAATATATGTATGTTTGTTATTATTTTTGGTAAGATCTAGTTTAAATGTCATCGACATTCTTAATGTAAGTAGGTATACATTATTCATTTTATTTAGTCTACATATTATAAAACGCCGGTCAGGCGTATTAATTGTTCCGTAGTTTAGAAAGAGGGTAGAAAATTAAAAAATAAAGTTAATATACGCCGTTTTTAACGTTTCACGAGATTCCTAAGTAATATTATAAATGCTTTCACGCCTTACTTATTATGCCAATCATCATGAAATTTTGCATACACGTTAAGGATATAATATAGTAACTTTCATAGTTAGGATTGACATTAGCAGCTACTGAGATAGACAGACGGACAGACAAAATTGCTAAATTTTCACCATTTTGATACGTAACCCCAAAATATCCTAATTGATAAAACATAAGCCGGTTTTGTCTCATACAGGCTGTATATATAATCAAAAGATTTAATTAAGACGCTCGATTCGAGAAACAAATATTTATTTATTATTACTTAAACAGGTAATAATAAATAAATATTTGTTTCTCCAATCGTGTAAACTACATACTAAGTAATATGCCGCAGATATCATTTAATCTAAAAGATCAGCACAAAACAAGGTTACAAAAGTCATATTTCACCATGATTACTTAATAATAATATCAGCCCTGTATTAAACTGTCCCACTGCTGGGCACGGGCCTCTTCTCAGTGTGAGAAGGGTTAGGCCATAGTCTACCATGCTGTCACAGTACGGTTTGGCAGACTACATATCCGCCAGAACATTACGGAGAACTCTCAAACATGCAAGTTTCCTGACGATGTTTTCCTTCATCGTTAAAGCAAGCGATAATTTTTGATAACTATTTAATACGCACATTAGTTCGAAAAGTTAGAGATGCGCGCCTTCTGTTTGAATGGTTCCCTGGATGCTTTCGATTCGCCATCGTTTGGGCAAAACAACGTATGTCCAGCCTACTACTTGTCATAATATACTTAGGTATATCTTATATATATATCTTAGAAAATGTTTATTCGTAAAAACGAATTTTCAGTTTCTCGTCGATCAAACATTAGTAAAATATTAAAAAAAACGAGATAATCATAAAATACGTATAAAAAGTTTGGCATTTGCGGCATACTGGCAATTGAGGCGCTCATAGCTAGTTGTACTCACTGATCGATAAATGATTAGCGAGGTTAAACAACGTTGGGTGCGGTCAGTCTATAGATTGACCGCTTAGTGTTATTTCATTTCTGAGCGTCTCCGTGCTTCGAAGGGTACGTAAAAAGTCGGCCCCGGTTCTTGTCAAATTGACAGCAGTCGTTAAGCCATGTCAGAGGCCTACGGGCAGCTTGAACAACTCTTGACAACAAGTTGGCCATTAACCACACGAAAAGAAGAAGAGGCAATTGATTTTTCGCACGGCACCGACATTTTGCAACACTCGCGTAAAACAATAAAAATATTCAATTATCTATTGTATGCATAAAATCAAGTATCGTTTATTCGATAAAAATGGCCACTAACAAAAAAAACGCAATAATTGAGCAATTTCTAAAATGTAAAGCTATATTTAAGCCTTCTTTTCTCTAGCCTTCTCAAGTCACTTGGAGCCGGGTTTTCTTTGACTTTTTATATTTAAGTATATACTTAGCTATATTTTCCTAGATAGTAATTCCATTTTTTTAAGACAATTTTGAAAACTGTTATACATACAATATTGTACATAAATCCGAAATAGGCTGATTGTTATATAATTGTCAAATGTGTACAAAAACTGCACCGAGTCAATAAAAAGAAAATACTCTACTTATTATGAAAAGTCGTTCAAAGTTCACAAATGGTTGTTCCGAGTCTAGATGATCTTTGTGTCTGTTATTAAGATATCTGTAAAGTTCCCCGCGATACAGGAATTATACATAGTGCAGACGTTGTCTTGCATAATATATTTTAACCAGTTCGCGATGTGGTAATCATAATAATTATTGTTATCAAAGTTTTGCATTTGGCATTTTAAATGTTAACTAAAGTGGTTTATTTTATTCCGTCTAGTTATCTTAATAATATCATGCGTAATTAAATTTACTAGCGGTCGCCGAGTGGTCGAAATTCGACCATAATTAATTTAAATTTTAAGTTTGATTGTTATTAAGGTTTTTTTTTAATCACATTTCTTTGAGTCACCTACTCCACATACATATGTAACTATAGTTACAAAGAATTCTACGACATCAACCGAACAATGCCGAAATACTATGAACGCGATTCGACTGCTTGTGTGTGCGTGTAGTGTGTTTTCATTAATTTAATGTATTTCTAAAGCATATTTTATAAAAATATTAGGATTCGCCACTCCTGGAGACATTACATTGTATGCTGATGACATTTCTCTTTTTTACTTTGGCCATCATATAGAAGATATAATACACTAGGCTTAGAATGACTTACATACATTAGTGAATGGTTTCTTTCTAATCTACTTACAATAAATACAAAGAAAATGGCTTATGTGATTTTTCTGCAAAAAACAAAAATACAAGACCACCTACCTCTTAGTATAAATAATCAGAAAATCCGACAATCCAGCCAGGAAAGATATTTGGGTCTGATACTAGACTACAAATTAACGTGGAAACCCCATATAGAACATTTTAAATCAAAAATCTCACCGCTAGTTGAAGCACTTTTACACCGAATTAGAAACTGTATCCCACACAATATACGCCCACTTATATATAACTCGCTTGTCAAACCTCACTTAGAATATTTAGTTGAGGTTTGGGAAAGTGCAGCCAAAAGAAATCTACATGAAATACAAGTTAAACAAAATAAACTTATTAAAGTACTATACAACTATGACTACCTACTTAACATCTACCAGTAAAATATATAAAGATACGAAAATAATTAACAATTAAACATTTACAAAACATGTATACTGATAAAGAAAATCATCACAAAAACAATACACTCACAACAAGAATTCAGTACAAAATCACACACATACCACACACGACGACGACACGAACTATCAACTACCAACACCCAGAACTGAATATGGAAAAAACACATATTATGCGAAGGAGCACAGCTGTACAACAAATTACCAGATGAATAAGAAACACTAAAACCCTAGCATTGTATGAAAAACGTATGCTAGATTTAGCCACAAAAAACTATTAATTTATCATCTCTTACCTTAACATAACATAACTCCGACTGTATTTTATAGAACACACTAAAATTATAGAGAATCTCAATATAAGTGAACTGTACTTGTTCTTTTTGAGAATAAATAAATCTTTGACCCGAACTGTGCCAAATTTCATACTCCTCCGCCCGCGCAATTTTCGTAAAAAGGGGTACAAAGTTTTTGCTTCACGTATTAATAGGTGTAGGTTGTATTATGCTATTGACATTTAAATTATATTGATTGTATTATTCTATTGACATTTAACATATTTTTATATGCGTTTTTTTATTACCTCGTCTTACTATATGCCAAGCGAGTGATTACATAAAAACGTGTTACCCTATAACACGTTTTTTACGTAATCACTCGCTTTAACGGTGAAGCAAAACATCGTTAGAAAATCTTCAGGTCTGAGAGTTATATTAATAATAATTATAAAAACACCCATCCCCATAAACCAGACGTATTTTTTTAAAATGTTTTTTTACCTACACACATCACCATCTAGCCCAAACTAAGCAGAGCTTGTAGTATGGGTACTAGACTATGGATAAACATACATATATACCTGTTTTTTTTTGTAAATACATACATATTATACATAGAAACACCCAGACCAAGACAAAAATCCATGTTCATGCACACAAATGTTTGACTTGTGCGGGAATCGAACCCGCGACCTCAGGCGTGGCAGTCGGTTACACTAACCACTACGCCATCGATGCCGCCGATATTAGAGTACATATCGCAGTCTTAATAAAACAGCGACTTAACTCGAAATTTGGAAGTAAGGCAATTTGAACTCTAATTGTATTTGTTAAATTCTAATATTATATTTGTGTTAAATCTTTGCAATAGAGTTCAAATTTGTTTAATCCAAAATACTGAGATAAGTCTCTGCTTTATTAAGGGTGCGATATGTAGCAATAGTCCTACGCCTGCTGCGGTTAGTGCCACCGTAGTTGTAGGTGTTCCATCCTACTTTAAATTAAAACTCTGTTCTCTCTGAAATGTTTATTCTATTTGACTAAATTGTTTTACATAATACTGTCTTCTATTTACGCGAATATTATTCATTGAAATTAGACTGCTATATACGGATTTTATCGCGTTGTTTATTTGACACTTTACTACAAAATTTTGAAAATTGTTACACTACTACTACTATTAAACTTTACTCATTTTTAAGCTAATTAAATTATTATTAAAACTATTTAGATTTAATTTTATTTTAGTCTCCCCGTGACCATGGCTGCTGAAAAGCAACCGAAACGTCGGGGAAAGTGTAAAATTAAATTAAATTTAAATAGTTTTAATAATAATTTAATTAGCTTAAAAATTAGTAAAGTTTAATAGTAGTAGTAGAGTAACAATTTTCAAAATTTTGTAATAAAGTGTCAAATAAACAACGCGATAAAATCCGTATATAGCAGTTTAATTTCAATGAATTGTTTTATTTTATTCATATAACAAATCAAACGAATTATCCATATAACGAACAAATAATCAATACCTAAACATTATCTACCTCGATAGTGATTGGGGTCCAACTAACCCCACATGGTGTAGGATGTAATTGTTGCGTAATTTGTGTAGAATTTGTCAATTTTCTATCACTCTAAAACAATACCTTTTTACTGGATAGAAGGTATTTTCCTTTCTGTAATGCTGACAACGTCTGTGCGCAATTTCATGATTATCGGTCGAGTAGTTAAGGCGTGAAGGCGTAGGAAACAAACAAACTCACATTCGCATTTATAATATGAATGCAATCATATATAGGTATATATATACATATATCTGTGCGTGTGTTTGTAATTAAACTGCTCCTAAACGGCTGGACCGATTTTGATGATTATTTTTGTGTGTGGATTCGAGAATGGAATTAATATATATATATTTCTTTAATTTTTTTTTCGTTAGTACAGGTCATCGTCTGTCGGGACAGCTAGTAAGTATATAAGTATATATACCGAATGGCTTTGTGGTATAAGTGGTCGCCTCGACACTGTTACTACGCCGAGGGTTGTGGGTTCGAATCCCACACGGGACAAAAATTTGTGTGATCCACAAATGGTTGTTCCGAGTATGGATGTTTTTTGTGTCCGTTGTTTGAATCTCTGTAAAGCGTCTTTTTTAAAAACAGATAAAAAAACTTTTGTCTACGTAATTCACGGCGGTTTATATATTATTTTCGAATTACAATATTTTAACGATATTTGCCAGACAAGAATAACAACAGTATAGGCAGTGGAACATTAAATTTATTTGTGACAGTATTTTAAGAATGAAAGATTTCTTATTATTGATCTATTGTAATTTAGATTAAAATAACTATGATATAACTGTAACTGCAGTATAAGATGGGGTATTCGTATTAGGGTTTATGATAGAACCGTTCAAATTACAAAGTTTATGCCGAAATGTATAGTCTCACCGAATAGAATTTGAGAAAAAGGTAAACAACTTTTAGTGACTTTAATAGTAAAATATTTTGCCGTAAAATAAATTTATGGATATTTATCAGAAGAAAGACTTTTATACGGCTTATTGTATTCATTAACTACTTCTCAAAGAGAGTTTGAATTTTCTGAATGACTTTATATTTAATTAGGCATGAAACGATTGTTTACATAAAATATCAATTCTATTGGGACAGAGTATACATTGAATATTTGCTATGACGTCCGAACATCTATACAAATAAATAAAATTGAAGTAAATGTTAAGAATTTTAAAATAACAGCTTTTTACTAAATGCAGACATACATTAAACACTATAATTATATATATGTAGATAGGATAATAATATATTTACCAAGTTCTTGTAGAATTAATGCTGTTATAAATACACTGTTGCCGATGCACTGTCTAACTAAAAACTGAACTAATAAGGATGTTTACGTAATCGTAAGCACTGTCTCATGACCATGAGACATATTGTATAATAAAGTAATTATGCAATTAACTAATGAAGGTAGTCATAATTAGAATCGATTTTGGTAATTCGTAATTATGCTTAAGCTTTCTAATATTCTTTAGGGATATTGTTTGTTTGTAAGTCGTTTATTTTTATATAAGTACTAGCTATTGTCGGCCTTGATGGCGTAGTGCATCGCTTGAGGTCACGGGTTCGATTCCCGCACAAGTCTAACATTTGTGTGCATGGACATGGATGTTTGTCTTGGTCTGGGTGTTTCTATTTATAATATGTAAGTACATATTTACAAAAAAAAGGATCTACATTATCATTAAGATATTAATTTATCCATTGTCTAGTACCCATAGTACAAGCTTTGCTTAGGCTGGGCTAGATGGTGTTGTGTGTATGTGATCTATCACATAGATACACATAATATATATATTATTATTATATGTAAGTAAGTATATACGGTATTTACACAAAAAACTATTTAAAAATTTTTGTCTCTTTTTCTGTCTGTTTGTTTCGAGTAATCTCTGAAACGGCTGGACCGATTTTGACGGGGCTCGGGGCTTTCACTGGCAGATAGCTCATGTTATAAGGATTAACTAAGCCTAAGTTACTCCTCTAATAATAATTAATTAAAAATAAAATCTAATATTTATTTAAGAATATGTGTTGTTATCGCCTATACACATAACGAGATGCGTGTAAAAACCCAGGATTCGACCTCTTCGTCTTTATGTGCCTTTTTTTTGTTGTCATCGTCTTTTTGTGAAGTCCCATTGCTGGGCAAAAGCCTGTCCCTTGGACTTCCAAATCACTGTTGGTGGATATGAGCTTATGACCTTGACCTCTATATCTCGGGAGTCTTTTGCCATATTCAAACTCGACCGAGGTATGACCGAGGTGTCTGCACACCAAGTTACAATCCAATATTTTTTCATTTAAAATATGTTACCCATATATCTCGGGGGTCTTTTGACCCACAGGGCCCATATTCAAACTCAACCGAGGTATGACCCCAAGGTGTCTGTACACCAAGTTACAATCCAATATTTTTTCATTTAAAATATGTTACCCATATATCTCGGGGGTCTTTTGTCCCACAGGGCCCATATTCAAACTCGACCGAGGTATGACCCCAAGGTGTCTGCACACCAAGTTACAAGCCAATATTTTTTCATTTAAAATATGTTACCCATATATCTCGGGGGTCTTTTGACCCACAGAGCCCATATTCGAACTCGACCGAGGTATGACTCCAAGGTGTCTGCACACGAAGTTACAAGCTAATATTTTTTCATTTAAAATATGTTACCCATATATCTCGGGGGTCTTTTGACCTACAGGGCCCATATTCAAACTCGACCGAGGTATGACCCCAAGGTGTCTGCACACCAAGTTACAATCCAATATTTTTTCATTTAAAATATGTTACCCATATATCTCGGGTGTCTTTTGTCCCACAGGGCCCATATTCAAACTCGACCGAGGTATGACCCCAAGGTGTCTGCACACCAAGTTACAAGTCAATCGGTCCAGTGGTTCCGGAGCTATACCTGTCACTAACAGACAGACACACAGACCCACATAGTGTTTTCATTAACCTCTTCGAAGAAGGCTCAGAGGTTAATAAAGTTGTATCTAGTCGATGTCTTCACATTAATACACACGATGGGTCTTCTTCTCTCTTAGCCTTTATTATTCCCAAGTCACTTAGGGTCGGCTTTTCTGGTCTAACTGGATTTGACTGGATATCAGTTTTTACACGGAGCGGCTGCCACCTGACCTCCGCAACCCGAAGGCTAACGATACCCTAAGGCTAGACCAGTAGCAGGATATTAGAGGGTACTGACTTCCCAATAACGACTGCCATAGATGTTCATGGCAGCCTGGACCGACGGCTTAACGTGCTCTCCGAGGCACGGAGCAGGCGATAATTGTCAATCAATACGCACGTCATTTCGAAAAGTTGTATAACTTCCGAAAGTCAGAGGTGCGCGACGTGGCTTCGAACCCGAGACCCTCTGCATTGCAGTCTGTTGGTCTTCCCACTGAGCTATCGCTGCTTGTTTATTAATACACACGATATATAATTAAGAAAAATAATATGAGGGGATGTAATAACACGCTAGATATTAGTAAATGTATATATTTTTTATCGCCATCCGTGTTCCCACGCGCGCCTCTGTGTCGAGTCCGTCTCCCCTATAGGGGGGACAGTAGGGATTGTTTGTGCGAAGTGCCTATAGGGTAGGTCTTATCGGGTAGTGGCCTGCCGTTTCATACGGCGGTCCGAAACCTCGGCGGGGTCGCGACCGCATGTGCAAGTGATTCGCGCGGCCCTGTCGATAGTGGTTTTGTCGAGGAACACCGTGGTAGGTTCAGTCGGTATTCCGGGAGGTACATTATCATCTTAACATCTTTCTTTTACCCCGGCGAGTCCGACATAACCCCTCCGCCCGCCCCCGCGGAGAGGTATGCGTCAAGCATTCCCCCACGTAAAAAATAAAATGTATATTTTATTATAATATTTTGCCTATGTTACCTGGTGATAATATAGCTTCCTAATGATTAAAGAATTTTTAAAATCGGTTGAGTAGTTTTGAGTTAAATCCTAACAAACAAAGAAACAACGAATCAAATCTTTCCTTTTTATAATCTTTATATATATATAATTCTACTGTACGTGTGTATGTCACTGAACTCCTCCTAAACGGCTGGACCGATTTTGATAACATTTTTTGTGTGTGTGCATGTGGATTCGAGGATGGTTTAGATTTGGGTTTTTTTTTCTTTTTTCGTGTTACTGGACAACGTCTGTCGGGACAGCTAGTATTAGTATAGATATAGAAGACAAACAATTATTTTTAGATGTCATGTTCTATATATGATTGTACGCGCATCACGCAAACATTTCTGCACGAAATGCGGTTTTCACAGTTGTATTGCTTAAGGTCTAACTTAAAACACGGCGTATGTTTCATCTTAATATGCCGCATTGAAGTCAAGTATGATGTGTGTAGATCAGTTTCTTTTTACATTCAAATTTTATAAAATTACCCTACGGATACTTTCAAATTACAAGTGTACGAAGTTGCAGACAAAAACAAGTATAATAATTAAAAATAATAATAAAATCTGTTAGGACACGAATCGCGTCTCTGCACGTTGAAATTTAATAGTGCACCCGGGTCCTATGAAGCTGTTTTGCATTTTGAATAGCTGTCTCTATCACGAACATTTTGCGTCATTGAATAGTTGTCGTAATAGTAAGATTTTGTATAGGAATTTGTACTGCGCTCAGTGGGCGTATTATGAACTGAAATTCGGAATCACGTACATGTGGCGTGAAGTTTCGTATAATAAGCAAGTATATACGTATAGTAAAGAGCAGCGATAGCTCAGTGGGGAGACCAATAGACTGCAATGCAGAGGGTCTCGGGTTCGGACCCACGTCGCGCACCTCTGACTTTCGGAAGTTATATGACTTTTCGAAATTATGTGCGTATTGATTGACAATTATCGCTTGCTCCGTGCCTCGGAGAGCACGTTAAGCCGTCGGTCCCGGCTGCCATGAACATCTATGGCAGTCGTTATTGGGAGAGTGTCGACACAAAAGATCCCACCGGGTCGAAGTGTCGCCGGTCTGCACTGACTGGCCCCCACATAAGATACATTAGATACGTATAGTAAAAGAATCAAATGTATGAAATCGACATCACGAACCTTTTTTTGGCAGATGCTAAAATCAATTTACGTTAGTTGGCTATCGAGATACACGTAAATGTTGTCACCGACATTTTTCGAGTTATAATCCTAGCGACAGGTTGTCGTTGCGAAATAATTATTTTAAAATTTAGGTAAATATGTTTTATTAACATCGTATAGACGTCCTTCTGTAGCATTTTATTATTTCGCATGGCGCTTGGTTGAAGAGGAGAAAATAAAAGGCGGGAATTAAGATTAATAAAATTTCTTTACAATCTACTTTGCTTGGAACTTGCATTTAGTAAGCAATTATAATTTTTATATATTATGTATAGACCTATAAATTATCATAAATAATATCTTACAGAGGTTTTACACAACGTTCTTCTCTTCGGAAAATCGAAGAACATCCATGGGTGTTTCGGAATCCGAATTTAAAAGAAGATATAGATTAAGTAAAAAATCTTTTGAATTCCTGTGTCAAGAACTTTGCTTTAGAATGACCATAAGCGCGAGTAAAGGAATTAGTTTGGAACATAAGGTAGGTACTTAAATATGGAACAAATTTGGTTTAGGGCGCCTAAGATATATTCGTTCTCTTAAATAATAATAAAACTTTTTTATTGCAGGTTCTCTGTGCTTTGTTTTTTTATGCCACAGGATCCTATCAACGTTGAGTTGGTATGAGTAAGCACTTAGGGCAAAGTAGTGTTAGCAAATTTGTGGCGGAGGTTACGCAGGCACTTACCAGCCAAAGAATAACACAATCATTTACACAAACTTACCAATAGGTGCTGTTGGTGTAATGTTTACACTATCTTCTAAGGAAGTCTATAGATTTGGTGTATATGTCCCAGTTTCAACCAATTCTTTCATCTGAAATATTTAATATTCATATTCTCCTTACAAAATCCTAATACCATGTGGATACATATATAAAATGTTTATTTATTTTAAACAAATGTCCCCAAATAGTATTTTAATTATAGCATTGTGAAAATAGACCATGAGGAAATAGTATTTCCCGTTATGATAGCAACAATATATCTAAAAACTTAAGATATTTACTGCCATGAAAATACACAAACCGTGCTAAAACCAATTTCAGGTATGTCCATTCCAACGGGTGCCTGCACACCAATAATTGTTGATACCCGTTGCTCCAAATCAGTGAGATATGATTTTAAAGCTAGGCCACCACCTGTACCCCGTACTGATTGGTTAATTTTAGCCTATTTTCTTTTGGTATTATTTTTTATGTCACTCCATACCTTAAGTAAAGCAAACGAAATTGTATGAACAAATAATCTAAAAGGGAACATATAACATGATTGTTAATAACCATGCAGTGAAATTGTGACTTGTGCATACTTGTGACATGCATTTAACTCTTTAGTACAGATCAAATATAAGTAAGTGTTAGACTTACTTACACTACACGACTCGCCGATACCCTGGCTGTTCAATAATTCGGAGAACTCCTTTCATTTTTTTAAACCCCACTAAGGACCGGTTTGCGGTTTAGACAATCGCCGTTCCTAAAAAATATGTAATTACCCATGAGTATAACAACGAATAAGTAATGTATAATTAAACTTTTAGTAAAAATATTATTTATAGTAACTTACTTTTCCATGAACTCCACTAAAATCGTAAACTGCGTATATAGTTAGTCCTTGACATGGTTATTCGTAATTATCAGTTATTAATTACTTATTTCTGAATATATAAATACGCGCGAAAGCTTTCTAAAGCTTTAGACGCACGCGTCATGTCAAATTGTCAAAACAAAATGGCTACGGTCAGAAATTAAGAAGCGTGAAAAATATTTTATTTATTTTATTCAACTATAAAATTGTCATTTAACATAAATTATTATTTTAAATTACTTATAACACTATTTATAACATTATACGTTTATTCAATTACTTTTTTAGCGCTCTAAATAACTTTACAATTATAATGACAACTGTTTTTAAACGTGTCGTTCAATTCATTACGTGTACTTGGCATTGTTTAACTATAGTAACGTAATAGCATCGAGTATACGAGAGTAGATTTTAAGGGATCGTGATACCGTCAAATATAGTTATAGAATCGAATACTTAATCGTGTAGTTGTCACTATACGAATATGTCACGCAATTATTAAATGTTTGTGATAAGGGTATACTGTAGTTCGCGGTGTGAACCGAAATATGAAAAGAGATGTAACGATGCTCGCTCACTTCGAAAGCCCGGTGCGCCCATCCGTTTCCGTCCGTGTGCCCGTCCGTGCGAATTTATCAGTGTGAACCCACATAGTTAGCTCGCTCGTTTATATAGTTTCCCTTGCCTCGCTTCGCCCGCCAGCTCACTCGCTAGCTGGCGATGTGGCCTGCGCTTTAATGTGATCCACAAATAGCTGTCTAGATATATTTTGTGCCCGATATATCCATGTTTACAGAATACTACAGTAACCCAGGATTTAAATATAGAGCGTGAAGGTGTAATGCCTAAAAACAAATTGGGTTGAGCTATCCAAGGGTGTATAGTGGAGAGTCGTAAATGTCTATGCTTATTAATACCATGGCATAGTGTTATCACAGATGCATACACTCGATTTCTGACAAGTCTATCAACAAATTAACACATAACAGGGATATGTGGAAAAACGGGACGAAGGCCTTTGCTCTGCAGAGGGAGAATATAGACTGGAAAAAGATTGAAGATGTGATTGGTTGTTGCCAATAATGGCGAGACGAATACTTAGACACTTGTGTAGAGGCATTATTTAACACTCGTCTTTGCTTTATTTATTGGATAACTGAATTAGCAACAACCAATCACATCTTCAATCTTTCATCATCTTCAATCTTCAAACAGTTTGCGGGCTATATTTATATTATTATATAAATATAGCCCGCAAACTATTTTAGAGAATTCCACAACAAAATTATATTATGACCGGGCTATCCTTACTAATCCAACCATCCATTACAATAGACCAGGCATAACCTTAATAAATAAGACAACTAAAATAGGATTGTTAATACATATTGCCGTACCAAACACACACAATCTACAAACTAGAATTGCAGAAAAACTGAGCAAATATATAGAATTAAAGGACGAAATTACTCGACTCTGGCATCTACAAAACGTAACTATTGTCCCTATTTTTCTTTCTACCACAGGGGTCATACCTAAACAACTACACCAATCTCTCAATACAATAAAACTTCCCTTAAAAAAACCTACTGCCTGTTACAAAAGGCAGTCATACTTAACACTTGCAGAATATTAAGGAAATTTCTACAATGCGAATCAGACAACTCGCATTCAGTAATTTATACAGCTACTTTGTGTACAGCCCACTTAGGTACAACCTATTTCTGATGTACACTTGGCCTAGGCCCGTGCCATCAGTTTCTTTCCGGTTAATCGAGGAAAAAAACAAAAAAACATAATAATAATAATAATATTTATTTATTGACAGAAAAATTAGATACATCCTTACACTACATCATAAATATTACATCAACAGTGATAAAGCATCGGGCACGCCACGATCGTGGCGGTAAGTCCCGTGTTTGAGGAGTGGCTGGAGAGGCGGCATGGCGCCCTCACCTTCCGGCTGACACAAGTAATGACTGGCCACGGTTGTTTTGGCCAGTTCCTGTGTCGTATACGCCGACAAGAGACGCCCGGTTGTCACCACTGCGGCGACTGCCGCGACGTTGTGGAGGACACGGCGCTGCACACTTTGGCGGTTTGCCCCGCCTGGGCATCGCAGCGCCGTGAGTTAATCGCGGCAGTCGGATTGGTTGCCCTCTCGCTCCCGGCCGTAGTTCAGTCTATGGTCCGGAGTGAGAGGTCGTGGAACGCCGTCGCCTCCTTCTGTGAGGAAGTAATTTCCATCAAGGAGGCGGCGGAGCGGGAGACGGAGCGTTTAAACCCTCTCCCCAACCGCAGAGCCGGGCGCCGGAGGGCGCGGGACGACCTCCAGCCACCCTGAGGTTTGACCTGGGGTGGCGGGCTTTGTGGGCCTGCCCGCCATCCGTTCAGCACCAGGTCCGAGAGGCGGCGTGCGTGTTCCCACGCGCGCCTCTGTGTCGAGTCCGTCTCCCCTCTAGGGGGGACAGTAGGGAGTTTTTAGATGTGCCTATAGGGTAGGTCTTTCGTGTAGTGGCCTGCCGTTTCATACGGCGGGCCGAAACCTCGGCGGGGTCGCGACCGCATGCGAATGTGATTCGCGCGGCCCCGTCGATAGTGGTTTTGTCGAGAAACACCGTGGTAGGTTTAGTCGGTATTCCGGGAAGTACATTATTCTAATTCCATTTTTCTTTTACCCCGGCGAGTCCGACATAACCCCTCCGCCTGCCCCCGCGGAGAGGTATGCGTCATGCATTCCCCCAAGTAAAAAAAAAAAAAAACAGTGATAAACCATACCTGCCTTAAATAATTTAAGCGTATATTAAAATTAATTCTTAAACTATGTTAATTTATAGTGTATACAATATAAATGAAGTTTAAAAGGTTATGTTTAGGCCTGCCTGAACTAGGATAAACCTGTGTTTCAGGACATCACTTGACAATTTTATTTTACACTAGCGCGTTGTTAATACAGATATTTACAGTTTAAAGTATATCTACGATTAAAGGTGTTTAGTAATAATAATAATATCGTCCAGACCGATTTCGGTCACGGCGGCCAGTCTTAACGGAGACTGGCCAACTACGCAGGAGATATTATAGTGTACAAGTGTGTGCGCAAACACAAATGCACTCTCTGTTCCCTAACTCTCATGACCCGATGGGACGGTAATCCGACACGGCCAGAGAGAGATCTGGCGCAGGACCAACGGCTTTACGTGCTTTCCGAGGCACGGGGGTGTCTTACACCGCCAACTTCCTAACAACAGACTGCTGTTAGATTTCTTAACTGAAAAACCAAATAACTGTTTGTTGGCACGACCTGGGATTCGAACCCGAGGCCTCATGCACAGCAGTCGTATTCACTACCGCTGCGCCACGGAGACAGTTTAGTGAGAGGTGTTTAGTAAGTAATATACAACTAAAATTTTACTATCGATATCATTTTAAGACTTCTAGTAGTTTTTCTGTGTCCGTATTATTTAATTTTCCCAGGTATTCCATTTTATTTAAATTTTAATTTATTCAGCAGCGATAGCCTAGTGGGACACCGTTGGACTGCCACGCAGAGGTCTCGAGTTCGAACCCAAGGCGCGCATCTCTGTCTTTTCGAAGTTATATGCGTATTAAATAGTTAATTATCGCATGCTTTAACGGTGAAGGATAACATCGTGAGGAAACCTGCATATCTGAGAGTTCACCATAATGTTCTCGAAGATATGTGAAGTTTGCCAACCCGCACTGGGCCAGCGTGGTGGACTATGGCCTAAATCTTCTCACACTGAGAAGAGGCTCGTGCCCAGCAGTGGGACAGTTCAATACAGGGCTGATATTATAGGTATTCCATTAACATGATACTACATTTTTTATAACTTATTGCCGTTGCCACACATTGCGAATGTGCCGAGTTTTTTGGGTTCAATCCCCACACGGGATAAAAATTTGTGTGATCCACACATAGTTGTTCCGAGTCTGGGTGTTCTTTGTGTCCGTTGTTTGAATGTTTGTATAGTCTCCTGTGACACAGGATTTTTTCTAGGATGAGAGTGATGAAGTGAAGTCAATTCTTGTAAAGTACTAGATTTTGGCCGCGGTGTCGCTCGCGTAGATGACGATTAACCTAACCAACATTTACGCGAGCACAGCCAAGGATAGATTAGTAATAGTATCTACTATTTCTGGATGAAAGGTACCTTATTGTCTTTTCTGTTTTTCTGACAACGTGTACGCGAAATTTCATGATGATCGGATGAGTAGTTAAGGCGTGAAAGTGTAACACACAAACAAACTCACATTCGCATTTATAATATTAGTTAGGAAGTTAGGATTAGGATGGTTAAGTAAAATTTGAGGTGTGTAAATAATAATACACGTTAACCTTTTGGTATATATATACATGATAAATCAAAATATGTCCAGCTCGCCACGGTCGCGGCTATATGACAACCTTTTAAACGTTAATCTAAACTAATATTATAAAGAGGAAACATTTGTGTTTTTGTATGTATGTTTGTAATATTTTCACACAAAAACTACTGAACCGATTTCAAAAATTCTTTCACCATTAGAAAGCTGCATCTTCACTGAGTTACATAGGCTATAATATATTTTCAAAAAAAATAGGGATTCTTAGTTAAAATGCAATAATATAACCCAAGGTGTGAAAAAATTAGTCATAAAAATCTGTCATCGTGTGCGCTGCGGAAACTATTGATGATAGAACAAAAAAATGTTCTACAGTATTATAGAACGTATCAATATCTACAAAAAAGTCCGCTATACCATATGTATTTTTTGAATATATAACTAAGTCTAACTACACCTATATATGTAGGTGTAGTTAGACTTATTAATTTATTTAGTTGTAGTTTTATGTATTAAAATTAGATAACAAATTAAAAGTAGGTATTGGGTAATAAATTAAAGTCCACGCGGACGAAATCGCGGGCAACAGCTAGTAAATCTTATAAAAAATTATTGTTTTCCTTACTTGTGTTGTTAATTATGTAGCTAGACTCGTCTCAATTTATATTATTTGAACTGCTAACTATTTATTTCATACATATTATAATAAGATCACAAAAACTATGTAGGTATTAAAGGTTAAAATCGTAGCTTGGCGCTGAGAGCACGATTTTGCTTTTTGTCGTGGCGGTCAGAAGGTTAAGAAATAATATTGTTAATGGCTATTACATCGGGCAGTTACACAGACCATGTTGATCTGCTATCTACTTATGTAATATAAATTTAAAGTTTCAATTCATGTTTATTTATTCTCTAGAAACACGTTTGACAATGCTGTAATACATTTGTCATATGTACAGTCACCTGTTATATTGCATGGACACCTTAACGTCTAAAATCCTGTGAACACGCGAATTAGAATGAACTAGATGGCGTTGTTTTATAAAAATTGCAACGTGTACCCATTTTAGCAAATAGATGAAATTTATAAAATTAAGCGATAGCTCAGTGGGGAGATCAACAGACTACAATGCCGAGGGTCTCGAGTTCGAACCCACGTCGCGCACCTCTGACTTTCGGAAGTTATATGACTTTTCGAAATTATGAGCGTATTGATTGACAATTAGCACCTGCTCCCTGCCTCGGAGAGCACGTTAAGCCGTTGGTCCCGGCTGCCATGAACATCTATGGCAGTCGTTATTGGGAAAGTCAGTACCCTCTAATATCCTGACACTGGTCTAGCCTTAGGGTATCGTTAGCCTTCGGGTTGCGGAGGTCTGGTGGCAGCCGCTCCATGTAAAAACTGATATCCAGTCAAATCCGGTTAGACCAGAAAAGCCGACCCTAAGTGACTTGGGAATAATAAAGGCTAAGAGAGAAAAGGTGAAATTTATAAATTATAATCTCAACCGAAAAGGCACTTGAACATCGGGACAGAATAATGTTTGCGTACGAACAGAATAGCGAGCCATCGAAAGTATTTATAAAATAAACTACCCACTACATATTATTGTTTTACACTGAAATGTGTTCTTTTTAAATAAACTATTGTGAATAAATGTTAGCTAATCTACTTTTTTATTGAAATTAAACTACTGTATACGGATTTTATCGCGTTATTTATTTGACACTTTATAACATAATTTTGAAAACTGTTACACTACTACTACTATTAAACTTTACTAATTTTTAAGCTAATTGAATTATTATTAAAACTATTAAAACTATTTAGATTTAATTTAATTTTACACTTTCCCCGACGTTTCGGTTGCTTTTCAGCAGCCATGGTCACGGGGAGATCCCGACCTTGGCCATTAGCTTAAAAATTAGTAAAGTTTAATAGTAGTAGTAGTGTAACAGTTTTTAAAATTATTTAATAAAGTGTCAAATAAATAACGCGATAAAATCCGTATATAGTAGTTTAATTTCAATGAATAATATTCGCGTAAACAGAAGACAATACTACTTTTTTATTTTATAGTAGTGCAGCGCCATCTATTACGACATAACTAAACTACTTAACAGTTTTTGTATCGATTTCCATTAGATGGCGTCAATTACCAGGTTATACCTTTTTAATTTTGATATGGGTATGCATTTTTGCAGCTCACTGTACATCATGTTTCGCCTGTCTGGTGGCATGCAAATGTGATACCTACAATGTTATTTGTCAATTATAACACTACTAACAGGTTTTCACGACGAAGGAAAAACTTCGTGAGAGAGCATGTCTGAGAGTTCTACATAATGTTCTTAAGACTGCGCCGAGCGAAATGTGCCAAAACAGGCGGTCGCAGTTAAGTGAATAAAATCAACACTTTTTGTTTAATACAAATATAAAATATACATTTACCATAACAATGAATGTGTTTACAAATAGTCCGTGTAAAAAACTTAAAATAATTAATATTTTCGCCTACAAAATTACGTAAATTTGCACGAAAAATGCAATAACGTAAGCTCGTGTTACGTGATTTTTAGATTATAACAGTACAAATCTATCCTATTTTACAGCTTAAACGAAACATAAATAGTTATATTACAATTTGTATGTCCCAAATATTTAAGTTATTGGTTGATAATAAAGATATATATTTATCAAAAAAGCACTTCAAATCCTCCATACAATTTTACTATGACGGCCGCGCGCCAATTTGAATGTGCGCCGCACGAGCTCTGTCATTATCTGTCTTACGCTCGGCGCAGTCTTAAGGATATGTGATGTCTGCCAACCTCTTTGGGCCAGCGTAGTGGATTATGGCCTAAGTCTTCTCACTCTAAGAAGAGGCCCAGTGCTCAGTAGAATGTAGGACAGTTTAATACAGGGCTGATATTATAAAACAGGCATTTGTTAACTCATTATACATTATCAATAATTACAATTTTAAAATTATACTATTATCACAAGTTTATAGTCATTATATAAAATTATTAAGTACGCATTTGACTCAATAACCAAACCAACCCCTCACTGTGGCCAAGACACCTTTAGCCACATTTAATCAGTTGTGTGAGTCTGCTGGAATGGCCGTGGGTTATCTATCCTCATCCTGGACATCCCGTCTATTCTCCGCCTGTTACCTTAGGACGCATGGTGCAGGTATCGCGCATTTTGGTTGTAGATGTATGTATGTATCATATGTAGGTGCCAGTCAGTGCAGACCGGCGACACTTCGACCCAGTGGGATCTTTTGTGTCGACACTCTCCCAATAACGACTGCCATAGAGGTTCATGGCAGCCGGGACCGACGGCTTAACGTGCTCTCCAAGGCACGGAGCAGGCGATAATTGTCAATCAATACGCACACAAAGTCATATAGCTTCCGAAAGTCAGAGGTGCGCGACGTGGGTTCCAACCCGAGACCCTCTGCATTGCAGTCTGTTGGTTTCCCCACTGAGCTATCGCTGCTATTGGTTGTAGATACTTAGGGTTCCTAGGGTTATTGTCATATAATTGTGCGCATACAGTCCGTTACTACTTAGGTGACGACTGTACACATTACATAATTACGTAGCGACACTGCTGACGCTTTAGTGTTGTATAGTCAGGCCCAAGTATGCAGTAGCGCCGCGCGACAGTCGTCTTCCCACGCACTTAAGTCGTAGCTCAATACGTATTTATAACCGGTAGCAGTAAACATATATCCTTAATGTCCTCCAGACCGAATTTCGGTCACGGCGGCCAATGTTAACGTAGACTGGGCATCTGCGCAGGAGATATTATAGTGCACAAACGTGTGCGCAAACACAAGTCCACTCTCTGTTCCCTCAGTCTCATGATTCGATGGGACGGTAGACCGACACGATCAGAGAGTGATCAGGCACACGACCAATGGCTTTGCGTGCTTTCCGAGGCACGGGGGTGTCTAACACCGCCAACTTCCTAACTCCAGGCTGCTATTAAGATTTCTTAACAGAAACACCCTTTTTTGTTGGTCCGACCCAGGATTCGAACCCAAGACCTTATGCATAGCAGTCGCATTCACTACCAATGTACCATGGAGGCAGTTATTATCCATACAGTATATCATCAAGTTACTTCATTTGAACATAATGAGAAGACATTTGATTACCCTTACATTAGAGGTTCCGACGTTATATAATAAAGCCTCTCGTAGTCTAGGTTTTGTAATGCGTACTTGTGAACCATTTAGAAATTGTCATAGCTTAAAGATTATATATTATGCTTATGTGCGTAGTATTTTGGAATACTGCAGTCCAATTTGGTCACCTCAATGCAATGTCTATATAGCAAGAATTGAGAGTTTACAGAAGAGATTTCTAAGATTTCTGAACTTCATATTTAAAAGACGTCACTCCTTGTATTCCGTAGACTGTAGACACTATTACCTTCTTCCGCTTGATGACAGACGTATATTGCTGAATATGCTTCTACTCTTTGATATTTTGCGTGGAGGGCTTGATAGTAGTGATTTTCTATCGTGTATACAATTCTGTACTCAAAAGTACCGCACCAGACACACCCATTTATTTACTGTACCTTATCATTGCACCAATTATGGCAAAAATGCTTTATGACACAACTATCTCGCATTTATTCTGATCGCTTTAAAAGTACTATTATAATTCAATTATCTAAGCAGTCATATCGAAAACAAGTTGCAAATGTGCTCACCAGTGGATAAAAGAGATTTAATTTTTGTTATTTCAACTTTATCATTTAATTTCATGTTGTAATGTTTATGTTTAGACATGTAAATTAACTCTGTTTTTCTAGTTTTATATACTTGCTAGCTGTTGCCCGCGACTTCGGCCGCGTGGACTTTAATTTATTACCCAATACCTACTTTTAATTTGTTATCTAATTTTAATATATAAAACTACAACTAAAGAAATTAATAAGTCTAACTACACCTATATAGGTGTAGTTAGCTATATATATATATATATATATACTTAAAAACTACCTACTAACATTTAGAAACTACCTACTATATCTAAAGAGTTATATCTTTTGAATGAAATGTCCGATTTAATAATTTAAAAAGTATTTTACGGTTATTGAAACGGTCTTTAATAAAATATCATTTAATGAGATAAGGATTAATATAGAGGTATGAATAATATGGTTTGATTATTGTCGGCACTTTTATCAACATTTAAAATGTAAAAAAGTAGTTATAGTAGCATAACTACAGTAGTTGGACATATAGTATCGCGGATTTTTTTGTAGATATTGATACGTGCTATAATACTGTAGAACATTTTTTTGTTCTATCATCAATAGTTTCCGCAGCGCACGTGATGACAGATTTTTATGACTAATTTTTTCACACCTTGGGTTATATTATTGCACTTTTATTAAGGATCCCTATTTTTTTAGAAAATGTAATGTAGCCTATGTCACTCAGTGAAGATGCAGCTTTCTAATGGTGAAAGAATTTTTGAAATCGATCCAATAGTTTTTGTGTGAAAATAATACAAACATACATACAAAAACACAAATGTTTCCTCTTTATAATATTAGTTTAGATACGAATGTCGTGAAACTCTGTAATTGGTTTAAGATTTTAATGTCATTGCGATAATACCGTGTACACTGTAAAAAAGCTGTTGAGTTTCCTACTAATAAATAAATAAATAAATATACAATATTGATATAGCATTTGTAGCGACTAATAAAAATTACATCAATATTATCTTCAAATACATTTACTTGCTTTCCATGTAAACGTGATAAATGTATAGGTACTAGCGATCCGCCCCAATTTCGCATGGGTAGTACACAACCTTATAAAATTATACACTTAAGCCTTCCTTATGAATTATTCTATACTAGTAGTTTTCCCGCGGTTTCACCCGCGTAAGTCCCGTTCCCGTGTGAATATCGGGTTTCACCCCTTTCACCCCTTTCAGGGTGGAATTTCCAAAAATCCTCTCTTAGTGCTCCCCTACACTCTCCAAGGAACATACATGCCAAATTTCAGCTTCTTGCGTTCAGTAGCTTCGGCTGTGCGTTGTCTGTCAGTCACTCAGTAACGGAAGAGTTTTATATATATAGATATTGGTGAAAACCGCATCAAAATCCGTCCAGTAATTGTTGAGTTTATCGCGATAAGACAGATAGACGCGGCGGGGGACTTTATTTTGTAATATATAGTGACTCCACATTGACTGGTAGCTCTCGTCTTTCAATCAATACCATTGAGACAATCTAAGTTCTAAACGGGAAATCTTGTCTCTCTTTTTACATCTCTCACTTCTGAATACCAATCAACGTGATTACACTCACTCGATCTCCGGCTTATCTGTGTTTTATAATAAGCAACGCGACAAAATCCGTACAAAGTAGTTTAGTTTCAAAGTATAACATTCGCATAAACATAAGACAATATCAAATATAACGTGGTTAACATAAAACAAGCTCGTACTAGGCACTCTGAACGCGGAAGTTGACGTCACGATTTGATACAACCAATAGCGGTTTTTGCGATGCTATTTATATACACCGCGTATTTTTGTCACATTTTATTAATAAATTAAAAGTGATTGAATAAAAAATTACGCTATAGGTATCATTGCCACACTAATAAAAATACTTGGCGTAATTGAATAACATGCATATTACCTATTGTTTTCAATATTAAACAATGCTGGCAGATAGTATAGATTTTCTTGCCAGATACGTGTTGTTTCATTAAGACTGCGCTGAGCGTAAGACAGATAATGACAGAGCTCGTGCGGCGCATATTCAAATCGGCGCGCGGCCGCCATAGTAAAATTGTATGGAGGATTTGAAGTGCTTTTTTGATAAATATGTATCTTTATTGTCAACCAATAACTTAAATATTTCGGTCGGACAAATTGTAATATAACTATTTATGTTTCGTTTAAGCTGTAAAATATGATAGATTTCTACTGTTATAATCTAAAGATCACGTAACATAAGCTTACGTTTTTGCATTTTTCGTGCAAATTTACATAATTATGTAGGCGCAAATATTAATTATTTTAAGTTTTTTACACGGAGTAATTGTAAACACATTCATTGTTATGGTAAATGTATATTTTATATTTGTATTAAACAAATAGTGTTGATTTTATTCACTTAACTGTGACCGCCTGTTTTGGCACGTTTAGCTCGGCGCAGTCTTAAGACAGCAAAATAGATAGGTACTAAAATTGGGCACAACAAAGAAATAGAGACACAAGAATCTACCTGGAAACCACAAAAGTATATTTATGAATGACTAGAAATCAGATATAAAAGAGGCACCACCGAAAAGAGCAAGACGCTTAATAGTTTATTGATTGATTCGAGAGAAGTATTTGAAAATATATATAAAGATGCCATAGTACAACTTTAAATTATTTAAATTTGAGGGTGTTAACAACTCTAAATATATATTTTGAACTGGACGCGACCGCACTCTATCGCACCTGAACAACGACTGACAAAACGTCACATAGGTAGTGTGCGACAGAGATAACGCTCTACGTAGCCGAAATTAGATGATTGTCTCTTTCCAAAGGTCGATGTGCAATGTTTATCGCCGGGTACTGTACATGTATTTAAGTTAGTACAATTTATATTTACTCTTTTCTTTCTAGAGCAGCGGCAGCCTAATGGGATATCGTTGGACTGCCACGTCGAGGGCTCGAGTTCGAGATCCCAAGGGTGCATCTCTGACGTATCGAAGTTATGTGTGCAATAAATAGTTAATTATCGCTCGCTTTAACAGTGAAGGAAAACATCGTGAGCAAACGTATGTTTGAGAGTTCTCCTTAATGTTCTTAAAGATATGTAAAATCTGCGAATCCACACTGGGCCAGCATGGTGGACTATGGCCTTACCCTTCTCACACTGAGAACAGGCCCATGTCCAGCAGTGGGACAGTTTAATATAGGGCTGATATTATTATGTATTATACGTAAGTATAATAATAATATCAGCCCTATATTAAACTTCTTTTTAATTGGTTTGATCCTCTTAAAAAATCATTAGGCAGTGATTCTAATGGATTGTTTTTTAAATGTAAAATCTCTAGTCTTGGTGTATCTGCAAAACCGCCGGCTTTTACTGATTTTATTGATACGTCTATTAGAAATAACGTTTGTAACTTCGCTAGACCTTTGAAATAAAAAATCCTTTTTTCCTTTAGTTCTAACAATTTGGATCTTACAATACTAGCTGTTCATCTCAGTTATGCTTAATACTGGTATTAGGAGTGGCTAAAGTCAAATTTGGCTGCACAGGTGGCGTAATGGTTTTAGTGGTTGCTTTGCCACTGCCACTGCGTCGATTGCTGTGGGTTCGAATCCCACACGGGACAAAACTTTATGAGATCCAAAAATACTTGTTCCGTTATTTTTGTAAACAATTAGTATGTATGAAATTGGTTTAACTTCTATGATGTCCGAACTTAGCTTCAAAGCTGTGGATAATGTATTCGAATCCCACAGGGGACAAAACTTTGTGAGATCCATAAATAGTTGTTCCGAGTCGGGGTGTTCTTAAAAGGCTTAAGAAGACAGTTTACACTTTCTCCGACGTTTTCGTTGCTTTTCAGCAGCCATGTTCATCCCCATGGTCCCCTGTGAACATAGCTGCTGACAAGGAACGTATAAATGTAAATATAAATAGACTTAATTAAATTAAATAGCTTAAATTAAATAGCTTAAATTAAATAGCTTAAATTAAATAGCTTAAATTAAATGGCTTAAATTAAATAGCTTAAATTAAATAGCTTAAATTGTAGTAAAATTCAATAATAGTATTGTTATAGTTCAAAATTATGTAATTAAAGTGTTTTAAAATAAACAACGCGACAAAATCCGTAATATGCAGTAATCTTAGTTTTTACATACGAAGAGTTAATTTTAAACCCGTAATAATAATAATAATAATAAATTATATTTAAATATAATAATAAATATGAAATAAATAAATAATATATATTTATATTATTTTTATATTTAAAAATGTAATTATTAGAAAAAAAAGTAATAAAGAGAATAATAATAAATGTTTTTATTGAATTGAACATAGTTCCTCTTTCTGTATCAAAAAAACAAGGCGTTTCAGCTACTGAAACTTAAATAAAGCCGTTGGTCCTGCGCCTGATATCTCTCCGGTCGTGTCAGATTACTGGGGCGGCTCATTGGATTTCCGGTCTTAGCGAGTTGACAAAGATGATTTCTCGGAACATATGACCGTTAGCGAGCTGGGAACAGCACACGATGGTGTTCCAATTTGTGTCTAATTTTATTTTATTTATTTTGTACAAAATAATAATTTATTAATTTCTGTGAAAATAGGTTTTTGTTTATGTTAACCGTCTTAAATCAACCAGCTTTAAGCAGTATATCATTTAATGTGATAACATTTGCGCCACCTTGTATATAATATATAGATGTCATGTTAATATTGTGTGTCGTATAAAACTAAACGTTTCGGACAAGTGATCATATTATAACGTAGTATTACGATAAAACGTTTAAATCTTTGATAAACTATTATAAAAAAGTGCTGTGAGTTAATTGCTACTTATATTAATGTAGGCGTTTTATTTTAACTAACATTATAAATACGAATGTGCGTTGGTTTGTTACGCTTTCACGCCTTAACTACTTAACCGATCGTCATGAAATGCCGCATACATGTCATGTATGGAATGACATAGGGTGCCATTCATCCGATGAATACAATCTGGGTGTCTTCAAGTCGCGAGTGAATAGGTATCTTCTAGCCAAGCGTGCTCCATCGTCCATTGCATCTTCACTTAACATCAGGTGAGGTCGCGGTTAAACAACAAAAAAGGTTAAGCAACGTTCGGTACGGTCAGTCTATAGATGGGTGACCGCTTAGTGGTATTTCATCTGAGCGTCTCCGTGCTTCGGAGGGCACGTAAAAAGTCGGTTCCGGTTGTTGTCAAATTGACAGCAGTCGTTAAGCCATGTCAGAGGCCTACGGGCGGCTTGAATAACTCTTGACAACAGGTTGGCCACTAACCACACGAAAAGAAAGAAAGGAGACCAGGGCGGTAATCATTATTATTATATCAGACCATGAGAGTTAGGGAACAGAGAGTGCATTTGTGTTTGCGCATACACTTGTACTCTATATCATCTCCTGCGCAGATAGCCAGTCTAAGTTAAGATTGACCGCCGTGACCGAAATTCGGTCTGGAGGATATTATATCATATTTTAACATAGTATAACCTTTGATTAAATTATTGATTAAATTAATATTAAACAAGTGCTGTGACTTCATTGCTAGTTCTTTTAATACAGCCATTTTATTTATATCGTCGGCCTCTATGGCTTAGTGGTTAGTGTAACCGACTGCCACGCCAGAGGTCGCGGGTTCGATTCCCGCACAAGCCAAACATTTTTGTGCATGAACATGGATGTTTGTCTTGGTCTGAGTGTTTCTATGTATAATATGTATGTATTTACAAAATAAAAAGTATATTTATATGTTTATCCATTGTCTAGCACCCATAGTACAAGCTCTGCTTAGTTTGGGCTAGATGGTGTTGTGTGTATGTGATAGAATATTATATTATTATTATTATATTAAAAATAAAGGCGTTTTATTTATATTAAAATTAATTTATATTAAAACTCGCTGCCTTAAATGGTGGGTGGGTCGCTGGAACTGGAAAAACATGTTTGACCCACCCAGCAGTATCTAATACAGACAAGCAATGCCTGCGGGCGACGACTTCTGGTCGACGCCCCAGCACAACAGAGGGCGTTGCTCCCATCGGCGGGACCACGTAATTCACTTTCACATGGAGTCGCGACCCCGCCGAGGTTTCAACCACCCCTACACAACAAGACTAACCCTTTGGGCACCACTACATTTAAGCCTTACTATCCCCCCTTAATGGGGAGGACGGTAGAGGAACACGCACGCCGCCTCTCGCATCTGGTACTGATCGGGTGGCGGACAGACCTACGAGTCCCACCACCCCCAGGTCAAACCTTAGGGTGGCTAGAGGTCATCTCGCGCCCTCCGGCGTCCGGTTCTACGATTGCGGAGCGGGTTTAAGCGCTCCATCTCTCGCTCCGCCGCCCCTTTGATAGAAATGACTTCTTCACAGAAGGAAGCGACGGCGCTAACGACCTCTTGCTCCTTACCGTAGATTGAACTACGGTCGGAAGCGAGAGGGCAACCGACTACCGCGATCAACTCATGGCGGTACGATGCCCAGGCGGGGCAATCCGCCAAAGTGTGCAGCGCCATGTCCTTAACAACGTCGCGGCAGACTCCGTAGTGGTGACAACCGGGCGTCTCTTGCCGGCCTATGCGACACAGGAACTGACCAAAGCAACCGTGGCCAGTCATAAGCTGTGTCAGCCGGAAGGTGAGGGCATCATGCCGCCTCTCCAGCAACTCCGCAAAAACGGGATATACCGCCACGATTGTGGCGATTTGATTTTATTTTTTTTACTTTGGGGAATGCATTGACGCTTACCCCTCCGCGGGGGTGGCTGGAGGGGTTATGTCGGACTCACCGGGTAAAAGAGAAAGATGGAAATTATGAAAATAATGGACCTCCCGGAATACTGACTAAACCTACCGGTGTTCCTCGACAAAACCGCAATTGACGGGGCTGCGCGAACCACTTGCACATGCGGTCGCGACCGCGGCGAGGTTTCGGCCCGCCGTATGAAACGGCAGGCCACTACACGAAGAGACCTACCCTTTAGGCACTGCTCACTTTTAAAAGCCCTACTGTCCGCCACCTAGATGGGAGACGGGCACGACACAGAGGCGCGCGTGGGAACACGCAAGCTGCCTCTCGGACCTGGAGCTGATCGGGTGGTGGACAGGCCCACGAAGCCCACCACCCCCAGGTCAAACCTCAGGGTGGCTGAGGTCATCCTGCGAGTCCTCTCCCGCTGCGCCACCTCCTTGATGAAAATGACTTCTTCACAGAAGGAGGCGACGGCGTCCCATGACCTTTCTCTCCAAACCATCGACTGAACTACGGCCGGGAGCGCGAGGGCAACCAATCCGACTGCCGCGATCAACTCACGACGCTGCGATGCCCAGGCGGGGCAATCCGCCAAAGTGTGCAGCGCCGTGTACACAACAACGTTGCGGCAATCGCCGCAGTGGTGACGATCGTGGCGTGCCCGGACTGTTACTAACCTCACCTAATCTACATTTACGCGAGCAAAGTCGCAGGCAATATTCAGTTTACTATTCAAAATACAATATTAATACAAATACTTAGATAAGATTGATTATTTTATATATAATATTTCGGCTGCAGCTAGACCATGTTGCAGAATTGGTAAAAGCGGGCGATGATCCATAGACTCAGCATTAGTGCTGACTTGGTCTTTAGGCATGGTTTTATAAAAACTCACTTAATTTATTGAAATTAAACTGCTATATACGGATTTTATCGCGTTGTTTATTTGACACTTTATTACAAAATTTATTACAAATTTTTACACGTGACCATGGCTGCTGAAAAGCAACCGAAACGTCGGGGAAAGTGTAAAAATAAATTAAATCTAAATAGTTTAATAATAATTTAATTAGCTTAAAAATTAGTAAAGTTTAATAGTAGTACATAGTAGCGTAAAAATTTTCAAAATTTTGTAATAAAGTGTCAAATAAACAACGCGATAAAAGCCGTATATAGCAGTTTAATTTCAATGAATAATATTCGCGTAAATAGAAGACAATATCACTTAATTTATGTAACAAAATAATTCAATCAGTAATCAACAACGGAAAATAATTATTAAATAATGAATTATTAAATTAACAATCAATTACGAGTCAGGTGTGATCCGTATCACGATTAAGAGGTGTTAACGGAACGAGCGCCTCGAACAGAATGCCCCCATCCGGCAAGCGCGATGTCGTAAAAGTGGTGACTTATATCCTCAATAACTGAAGTTTTGTTTCTTTAATTATTAGAAGTACTTTTTCATTTCTTCTTAAAAGTTTTTAGTTGATTTTATTTTGCCCCCCACAAGAATCTGACCATAGCAACAAGTGTGGAGAACTTTCGAAACTAGTTAGATTATTTAAACAGTAAAAAAGAGAATTAAAATCTTCTACACTACCCTTTTCACCACAGTCTTCTGTCCAAGTGCAAAAATAAGACTTATGCCCATCTCTATTAATGATATGGATGACGTAACATTGGCGGGATCGTGATGTCATTGTCAAAAATTGAGCGTTCGGAAATATGTTAACGTTTTTAAAATTATATAATTTAAAATACAAATCCAGTACTTATATTAAAAACACATTATTGGTGATTAAAGATATTAAAATCGTTACAAAAGAGGATTTGAATAAAAAATTATTCAATTTTACATTAGCAAGGCTAACACATAGCTTATAACACCATTGTTTATTTTTTTACATTAAATCACGTTATTTTTGCGAAGATGCAGCAGTTTTATTGTTTAATAATCACCTTATATTATTCCAAATGTTCTCTAAAACAGTTTCTGCTGATAACAATTTGAAAATCTGAAATATATACTGGAGTGGCTTATAACACCTTTTGCTAGCGTCTGTAACTATGTAACGAATCAGAATTGGCGTGTTTTTAAGTTCATGAATCGATTTGCCATCAGTTAAAACTTGTTCAAACTTTGTCCACTTAGCCGTTTAATTGTCAGGACAAGGTTTGTCGACCGAAAATTTGCGAAATATCCGCGTGATATGACAAAAATTTAAATCGTATTTTATATGAAGATATAATTGATTGACGTCAAATGTATTTTTGTATAGATTGACACAACAACGACTGTCGGGTCAGCTAGTTGAATATAAATTTGGAAATGTAGTTTACACATTTTTGTTTCTGCTTAGTCATTGTGATATAACTTTTTTCCTAGTTATGCTAAGTAAGAAATTTAATTGTAATGCTATCATTGTTTCCCTATTACATTGTATTATAATTCTAGCGTTTTTATTACCAAGTGTAGTGCGATAGGGTTTTTTATTAACCAGATTCTGAATAACAGTTTTTTCACGGTGTTGGTGCCGTCTAACGTCTGTAATTTAAAGATGGTAACTACACTAGAGTCAATTTCTGGCAAGACATTTCCAGTAGCAGCCTAAATTTAGGCATTTGCGTTGTTAGACACTCCGTGCCCTAGAAAGCACATAAAACCGTTGTTCCTGCGCCTGATGTCTCTCCGGTCGTGTCTGATTGCCGTTCCATCAGATCATGAGAACCAGGGAACAGAGAGTGTACTTGTGTTTGCGCACACTTTTCTGCACTATAAATAGGTATCTCCTGTGCAGATGGCCAGTCTTCAATAAGAATGGCCGCTGTGACCGAAATTCAGTCTGGAGTACATTAGTATTATGACCCGTCCCGGCTTCGTACGGGTACTACAAAACTAACAAATTAAACACCTAATCCTTTCTTATGAATCATTCTTCTATCTTTTGAAACTCAAACTCTTCTCTCACTCTCAAACTTTTGTTGAATTTAGAAGTCTAATAATCAATACTATTGGTAACAATAATTTAAATAGCAAAAGAAAGAATAATCAAAATGTATTAATTTCAAACTTTACTCTAATAACACACGAATTTTAGACTATGCATAAACTTTATTTTCCCGTCTATGATTTTATCTTTTACAGCAGTTCTATATTTAAATTTTGTTTTTTAATATGATTAATGGACATTTTCATTTAGTTTAATCTAAAAAGTTTGCATACTTATCAAAAATATTAATTCGAAAGTAGTCCTGAACTTTGATGCAGTTTATGTGTCCGTCAGTGTAATTATGTAGTGAAGATTCTGGGGTCTTGCTGTTTTCGACGTAAATGTTCCGGTTTGACGTAAGGTACTACTTTCTGAAATATTTCGAAGATTTTATTCTAACTGCTTAACTAATGTTATAAATGCGAATGTGAGTTTGTTTGTTATGCTTTCACGCCTTAACTTCTTGTCCGATCATCATGAATTTTCACTTACACGTTGTCAGGGGTACAGAGACATAGAGTACTCTTCGTCCAGAAAAAGTACTTTTGTACCGATTTTATTATACTCAAGAATTATTACTAGTGCAGAAGTACTACAAACGATTATTCTGAGTCTGGATGTTCTTTGTGTCCGTTGTTTGAATGTTAGTAAATTCAACGCATTACAGGCATTTATTCTAGTGCAGAAATTTATTTTTATTAGAATACATAGTAATATATTTTTGCTTTTTAGGGTATATAAGTGAAACAATGAGTAAAGAAAGAGCACGGTTGACCCCTACGCATGCCGTGTGGAAAAGTGGAGTACTGCATATAAAGAATAAGCAACTATATTTCTTACTGGCGTTGTTACTACTCTATATACCTGGATATTCCTTGGACTTGGTTTGTATGATACTTGGAAAGAAACCGAAGCAAATTACCTCGTAAGTTTATTTCTGTAGTGACACAAATGTGCATTAAAGGAGCCAGTTGGAGTCGATGAGAATTTACTTGCAATAATTTCATAGCCTAGTTGTAGACCGTTGCCTGACAAGCAAAGGTCTCAATTTTTATTCTAAGGCCGCATCTCTAACTTTTCGAAGTTATATGCGTATTATATACGTAATTATCGCTCGCTGGTGAAGGAAAACATCGTGAGGAAATCTGCATGTCTGAGATTTCTCCATAATGTTCTCGAAGATATGTAGTCTGCCAACTGGGCCTACGTTTTGGGCTATGGCCTAACCCTTCTTACACCAAGAAGAGGCCCGTGGCCTGCAGTAGGACAGTTTGATATAAGGCTAATATTATTATTATAGCTGCAGCCTTTCGTGTTCTTAAAGATATGTATGTGAAGTCCCACTACCTTCACTAGGACCGCATGGTAGACTATGGTCTAGCCCAGAGGTTCCCAGACGTTTTTTCTCATAGACCACTTCCAAACTTTAGCAGGTTCCGGTGGACACCCTGCAGCTACATTGCTACCATATTCCTTGGCATTCGTATTTATATTAGTGAAGAATGACCAGTTTTTTAAAAATTCTCCACCGATATTTCGGTCGAGAATTTCTGTACTGTACTGAATATGGAATATACAAGTTTTTACTAAAATATTATCTGCCTACAGTGATAGGTGAAGTCAAGCCAACATTTTAGTTCTTCATTATCGAAAGCAAATAAATTTTTGTGGACCTCCGCTTACGAGTTGTGGACCTCCATTGTTTTGTCACGCTTTCAAGCCTTAGCTACTCGACCGATTATCAAGAAATTTCGCATACACGTTGTCAGAACAAGAAAGGCCATAGGGTTCCACCAGGAAAAAGTGTTTAAAGGAAACAGGTGAGAAATGGCTATGAATTGCCGTAAATATTAGAGTTCGAAAAAGCCTTCGCCACAGCCAAGGTACGTGGAAAGAGCGTGGATTGCAGTCTCACAGCTCCCCTTTGAACCAAAACCAAGCTGGACTGGTTGAAATTTCTCTTTCTTTCACTGTAGTATTTACAACATAGCTTGGCTGCCAAACGACGATAGGTACACCCCGCTGCAATGGGACGAATGCCACTATCTTTCTTAAGGAGAGCGCATTAATTTGCCATGTACAAAATATCGATGATGTCATTTACCACACCACCAGAGAGCATTAAGTTGGCTAAAGACGTCAGCTCCTTTAAAAGTGTATCACCAGCTTCCCCGGCTGGAACTGGCTGGCAAAAGATCTTTTAAATGTTGCGGTGCCAAGCCGTCGAGGTCGCCAGCAGATTCACTTCGAAAGGAGCACACGGCTGTAAATACGTCCTTGGCTGTCACCTTGAGACAATCCATGTCAGCATCAGGTGCGTCTGGGAAGGAGAAACCATCAGTGGGCGCTGGATGCTTGCTTTGTAGACCCGCAAGTGTTTCTACTAAACAATAACCTACATGCAACCCTAATGTCACCTTCCCTTAATTTGGATTCTACATATTGGTACAATGTGGTGGTGTTTTGGTTTTGGTTCTAAATTGTTATAATTAAAACTGCAATTATTTTTAATTTGTGCTGCTAATGATTTTTGTGTATTCTGAACTTTTTTAACATGAATCCTATAAAGAAAGATAAGTAATTGTTCCCAAGTAGTTTTAGATTTCTCTCGAACGACAAGACCTATGCAGTGAGTCAAGTTTTAGGCCAATGAAGGTATGGCGACTCGAGGAACTTTTTAAAATCGAAATGGAATTTTCCATGCGTCCTAAATATTGAAAGGGTTAAAGATAAGGGATTACTTAGTAATATTGTGCTGGGACTAGAGGGTACATTTTGGGTTTTAAGAACTTTACCAAAAGGCATTCTCAAGCCCCGCTCACCTTTAAACAAGTGAAAAACGGCCATGAATTGTAGTAAATCTTAGAGTTTGAAAAAATGGTATCACGACACCTTGAGGTCAGAGCTCAAAGGTAATAGTCATTTTGGGGGTATATCGACTATGCTGAGTCGAAAGGCGTTGACCGCGTGTTTCTAGCTCTTACGGTTCTTGAGTTGAAAGTTGTATAACAGACAGACGGACGGACAGACGGACGGACGGACTGACGGACTGACAAAGCTGTTGTGTAAGAGTTTTTTCGAACTCGTGGTAAGTAAAGTAAAAGTACTGTTAGTAACCGGTGTTGGGGTTCTGGAATATTTAATATACAGGATGTTACAGTAAAAATATTTGTTTATTATTATATATAAGTTTACACTAAAAAAATCACTGTTCATAAAACAGTTCTTATCTAACGGCCAGTTTCACCACTATCAAGTAAAAGTTCTACGAAAGATAAATCACATGCTGTCTCACTCTAGTTAAGTTAAAGAAGAGAGATGGGGGAGACTTTTATTTTATAGATAAATGCTAGTTGGAGGCGGTGTGACAGGCCCGAAATGTTCTAAATTTTAATATTAAAATATTGGTGAGACTAATGTTAGTTAATGTTATGAATGGGATCCCTTATTTTTGCCTAATTTTTTTGTCCTAATTTAATTTGGTATACGAGTAAGGTTTTTCTTGTCACAATAATACTTTGACATAATTGTTTTTTTTGGCATACTTTTTCAGTAGGCATAAATATAATTTAGGCTAATGCTTTCTGCCCTAATATTGATTCGCATAAAGTTATACTGCCTTAAGCTGGTTGATATAAGACGGTTAACATAACCAAAAAAATTTACTTTCGCAGAAATTAAGATTTTTTTTAACAAAATAACCTAAATAAAATTAGACACAAATTGGAACACCATTGTACCCAATCGTGCGCTGTAGCCAGCTCGTTAACGGTCATAGGTACCGAGAAATCAACTTTGTCAACTCGTTAGGATCTGGAAATTCCCGGACCCGATACAATACGACGGTTTTTTAATATCGCTGCTTAAGGTCTTTGACATCTAAGTACGGTATCTCTGCATTACATGATGTTCTAAAATTTCTAAATAATGAAAACATAGAAAATGTCCTATGGCTAAACTACTGAATACATTTGATTCATAATTTGTAAATCGTCAAAGAATACCATGTAGTGTATGTGGTATCAATTAATATGATAACATTTGCGCCACCTTGTATAACTTAGGTACCATAGTGTAACAATAGGTTAGGGTGCGGCGGGAGTGGCCCTTGGGCATACAACATATTTATTTTATATACAAAAAGTATTTTATGAAATGCAAACACAAAATTAACAAAACTTACAATTTATGCTTTAGAATAGTATGCTTAACAATTATTATGCATATAGTTACTATTCTTAAAAAAAAAATGCCTAAACAGTTATGCCAAATTAATATTGTGCGTAACTATTATTACGATAAGTAAAAGTATGCCATGTTAAATTATCACATGTAATTTTATGTGAATAAATAGGAAACCGTCATGAATGCATCCAGTCGCGACGGTTCCGAAAAGTACACTAATTGATGTTAATGAATTTAGTAATACAATGCGGTGCACGCCGGACACAATTCACGTGATCGATGTCAACAATAAATTGAACAATCAGGATTTAATATGGAGAAAAATGAAACAACTACTATTAAAACACTATATATTTTATAGTAGAGTATGATAAGCACAACATATAATATAAAACATAACCATATATACTTAAAAAGATAATATTTACGAAGAACAGCCATTTCTGTTTTCTATATGCTTTGGCAGAATCTTTTAAGCCATCTTTGACTACATATTTCCTTAGTCCTACAATCATAGCTTTTAAATACAGTCCATAATCAATAGTATTTATATCACAATTGAATATATCCCTGTCTTTCCCAGACATTCTACATATCATATTGGTTATGTTCTCGTCGCTGAAGTACCATTCGTGTCTGAAGAAGTGTCCGAAAACCATTGACATCTTGTAGACTTTATGGTAGAATTTTGTTAATCTGCAATCAAATTAATTTATTAATAATAATAGAATAAAATGATATTGGCTCTGTGTATTAACTGTCTAATAACTGGGAAGGGCCTTTTATCAGTATGAGAAGACCCAGTACTTGAGGGCAGTTAGGGGACTTCACTTATCTTCGAAAACATTGTGCAGAACTGACAGACATACGGGTTTCCTTTCGATAATGTTCTGCACTGTTCATTTGAGCAATACGTAACTCCTTAATACGCCATAACACGGGATCGAACTCGAAGCCTCTGTTGACAGTCGAACGGCCTTTTTTCGTGTAAATAATAGCATTGATATTTATTTTAATGACTATATATTGTTTCTTGTTTAAAATACATTCGTATTTATACATATTTTTATTATATTGCAATTTCCCATGGTGTCTAACCTTTTCTCCCTGAATAATGATACTAGTGCAAAAACATTTAAAATATAATCTTTATTTATCACCGCAATGTTCCTATGTCTGCCGTCGTAACATTTAATTTTTGTAAGGTCTAGGAAAAATAAGCAGAAGCCATGGTCAGCTGGCAAACTGACCTCACGACAACGGCCGGTTTAACCTGCTCGAAACGTCAAGTATTTAAAGATAAACATGCTTTTATATCATGCAACAGGAAAGTTTAGTTAAAGTGTCAATGGTTCTAGTTTAAACTATATATTATTTACATAATATTCGGCCATTCTAATTGCGTTAGGAGTGGCCGCACAAAGCTCTGATATTGTGCAAGTGCTCGGGCAAGAAGGCCATACCAACAAATGCGCCATTGTTTGCTTCAGCTCACCACAGTTACACTGAGCAAGGCCGGGGTTATTTTATTGATTATGATATACATATGTATGTAGGTATATACTTACGAGGGCATTTCCTTAATTTTGATTCCTAATACTTTGCAGACTCCATCGGCCATGTAAGCAGGGATATAGTGCAGGAGCCATGTCAACAGCCAAAATAGAAACGGATTCGTCACTTCTAGAAGGTAACAATACCACACTGCAAGCGGTGAACAGATCCTTTTAAAATCATCACTCCGGAGTAGCGAGCCCATGAAATCTAAAAATAATGAAATATATGTATATCAGTTCCTTGATAATAAAATCAACGCCCGTTTTAGATAAAATTTCTGTTTTACAAGAGAGTTTACAAATATTCAAACGAACAACGGACAAAATAAACACACAGGTGTTCGTTGCGGCCGTTTTTTTAAATTTTGTAAACGCCAAAAATTTGTAATACCGGTAATTTTTATGGTTGTACCACAGGATTGTATTTAAAAGTTTTTGGTATTACAAATTTTTGGCGTTTACAATAATTGTCATTAACATTTGTGGATCATAAATTTTTTTGTCCCGTGTGGTATTCGGACCCTTAATACTCAGAGTGGTGACAGAGACAAGGTGAGACTGCTTAAATGATAACGCTGTTTTTTTTTGTGTTTTATTTGTTGGCCTCAGATGGCCTTGACAACTTTACGCGGACTGTGGGTGAGCGCAGAAGGCTCCCAACCCGTGATTACGCTGTCTGTGCAGTCGATCTCGATATTATAAATGGATATGTTTGTATAGATTTTTGTATGTTTAAATTATCCGATGGGACGGCAATCAATTATTTAATTTTTGAATCTGAAACTTCATGCACAGCACTCGCATTAAAGACCACAGAGGCAGATAAATGAAAAAAAAAATTAACACGTCATAATAATATTAGTATAGATAGCAGCGATAGCTCAGTGGGGAGACCAACAGACTGCAATGCAGAGGGTCTCGGGTTCGAACCCACGTCGCGCACCTCTGACTTTCGGAAGTTATATGACTTTTCGAAATTATGTGCGTATTGATTGACAATTATCGCCTGCTCCGTGCCTCGGAGAGCACGTTAAGCCGTCGGTCCCAGCTGCCATGAATATCTATGGCAGTCGTTATTGAGAAGTCAGTGCCCCATAATATCCTGACACTGGTCTAGCCTTAGGCTATCGTTAGCTTTCGGGTTGCGGAGGTCAGGTGGCAGCCGCTCCGTGTAAAAACTGATATCCAGTCAAATCCGGTTAGACAAGAAAAGCCGACCCCAAGTGACTTGGGAATAATAAAGGCTAGGGAGAAGAATAACATTAGTATAGTATATTAAGATTATTTTATAACTTTTTACCATACTAAATTATTTTATAACCTTTTACCATACTAAGGTAAAATGTAAATTATAACAGAGGATAAAGTCAATCCATGTAGCAGGAATTGAACCTGTAATCTCCACAACAGCTCATGTCGTCACCCTACCAACTGAACTATTCACAGAGGCAAACTTCAATCCCTAATGTAGGACCATGAATAGATCATTACTTGTTGCCAAATGTTTATTTACAAACGTGTGACGTCACTTGACAACTACATGCCATATTGTATTTTGTAATTAATTTCTTTTATAATAATAATTTATTCAATAATAATACATGGGTATATATTTTTGTTATTAGTCTAAAATAATATTATACTACGATAAATTATAATAATACTTAATATAATTAAATAATAATAATACTTATACTTCGGCCGACATTGTGCATTCTAATTTAGTTTGAAGCGCTAGGTTTAATAAAGTGGTTGCCTGAACTGGGTTCAGACCTGTGTTTCAGGCTATGATGCTATCTATTTATGGAATGCTTTAAATAAGCATTATGTGTAAAGGTTAACACATCATTAAATAATGCAATTTCTGTATTGAATCGAATTACGGGTTACATAGCGTCAAACTTTTATACTTAATAAAATTATTAGGCATAGGGTAAACCGCTATGTACCCTCGGATTGTAATATAATTCAATTCAACCTATTTTTATTGCAATGGTTTGTTTTTGTAATAAAGTTAACTCCCGCACTAATTTATGTATCGCGGGGGACTTTACAAATATTCATACAACGGACACAAAGAACACCCAGATCTGGAACAACCATTTGTGGTTCACACAAATTTTATCCCGAGTGGGCATCGGATCCACAACACTCGGCGCGGCGAAGGTCCTCCCTTTCCAATATTTTTTTTACTACTAAATAATGTGAGATGATGATGATTTTTAGTAACTGGTCAAATAGCCTATTGCATTAGAAGTGCTCCACATAAGATAACTTCTACAAAGTAACATAACAACTTACCCCAAACAATACCGCGTTTCGATGAACTGATACTGTATATAGGTATCTCTTTAAGGGTACCATGTTTCCGCCTCTCGCACGTGTCCCAAGCTGCCGTAATGATGGCATTGTTCACATAGTCAACAGGCGCTATGTTCAATCGCTTATCTATTTCAACAGGGAAGACGTGAAGAACCCCCAAGCCAGCTCCAACCATGATCTGCAAAACGAATGATTTTTTATATTTATTTTTGTTTTATTATATTTTATTAAGAAGGGAACATCAAACTGCCACACTACATAATAAAAACGACAGAATCAACTTATAACTAGGTAGTAATGTAGTCCACGGCGATGTTTACAGGTTACATTTATACTATACATAAATGATCTACCGAAATCAATTGATCGACCAGTAACACTATTTGCGGATGATAGTACGATTATAATACCTTGTAGAAGGATAGATAATTATGAGAATGACATTAATAATAGTTTACAACAGATGGTAAACTGGCTAGACGCGAATAATTTAAAAATAAATTTGAGTAAAACTAAAGTTATCCATTTTAGACAACAGACCCCTACTATTAATTTAAATATACACCACAATAATGATACCATAGAAGAAGTTGAAAGTATAAAATTCTTGGGTCTCCAAATAGATAACAAATTAAATTGGAAATCACACATTGATACCTTATGTAAGAAGATGAGTAAGTCTGCATACGCTCTACATACATTATCACCTATAATTAACACAGATGCTCTTCTTACTGCTTATTATGGCATAGTAGAATCACATTTACGGTATGGAATCATATTTTGGGGAAACTCTACTGAAAAAGAAACCGCCTTCAAGGCGCAAAAAAGATGCATTCGGTCGATGTTTAAAATTAAACCCACTGATAGTTAACCATATTTTAAAAGTTATAAGATATTAACATTACCTTGTCTATACATACTAGAAGTAGCTGTGTTTGTGAAGGCAAACCCGATCGTTTCAGACGTATAGCTGACGTGTTTCCCCGCAATAGACGCGACAATAGCTTGCTTTGTCAGGAGCCAGCTAAGACAGCACTCATGCGCAAAAGTGTCTACTGCATGGCTCCAGTTATTTATAATCACTTGCCTAAGAGTTGGAAAGAGCTTCCAGTCCAATTATTTAAAAAAAGACTTCGTAGCTTTTTAGTGGTGAAAGCTTATTATAATTTAAGTGAATACCTTACTGAGAAAGATTTTTAAAGTTAGAATAATGTTTATTTTTTGTGTACCTACCTTCTTTTTCGTGTAATGTTATTTTTTTTTTTTAATTGTACCTACTTTCTAGTTATATGTTGATATTTTATATCTTTTGCATGCCTACGTGGTTAAATATGGCTGAACTTTCAATATGTTTTTTTTGTCACCATTTAATGTTACCCATGTTTGCAAAATAAAATTATCTTTATCTTTATCTTTATCTTTACAATTCAATTAAAACTATAAGCCGCTAGGAAAGCAATTATACATGTATGACAATTTAAAAAATATAGGTATATAAATACACAGAAATTATAAAACATAAATAATATCATATAAAATATATACCTAACATTACGAAGAAATGAGGAATACATAAAAAAAAATACAATCTGTGTATGTTCGAAAATGTAGGTACACTAGTTGTGCGTTCAGTGTCTCATAAACAAGTTTACGAAAACTTATCGTAGAGCATACAAATATGTCAAGATGTTCGAAGGTGTAATAATCTATATTATGTCTATATACTGGGTGTAAGGGACGGTGTACCGAAAATTGAAATAGTAGATTTAAACCATTATTCTGAGATTAAAATCGTGGAATATCCTTAGGAAAAATCAGAATATTTATTCTACATTTTTAATTTTTATGACTGTTAATCGTAACATAATGCATAAACCATTCATTTTATTAAATTAACCTCAAAGAATATCACATTTTACTGACATACAACAATGTAAAGATCAGCTGTTTTTATGCGCGCGGGACGCAGAGATCATTCCCGCCGGCGACAGCGATGTTGTATTGGTAGCAATCCATTGTGTACCGCGTAATAATGTTAATGAAAACCAAATCTTAATCTTGCGTTCTTTTATTATTAGAAGTTTGCGTCGAGATAAGTACCTATAGAGAGACGTCTTGCTAAACTTTTCGGTACGCCGTCCCTTATACCCAGTATATAAAACTCTTCCGTTACTGAGTGACTGACAGTCAACGCATAGCCGAAACTACTGAACGCAAGAAGCTGAAATTTGGTATGTATGTTCCTTGGAGAGTGTAGGGGAGCACTAAGAGAGGATTTTTGGAAATTCCGCTCTTAATGGGGTGAAAAGGGGTGAAACCCGATATTCACACGGGAACGGGAATTACGCGGGTGAAACCGCGGGAAAACTACTAGTATTTTATATGCGCCAGTTTTTCCTTATATTTAACGCCAGCTATTGTCTTATGATCACGTCCAGTGCAACCTTGCCGAAACGTGAAGCCTTCCAAAAAGGTATGTAAGTTCTAAACATGAAGCGACGCAAAAGTTTAAGGGTGGTTATAATAATTCCTGAGTAGCAGGGGACAAAAATTCAAACGGCACACACAAAGATCATCCAGACTGAACATATCTATGTATTTCTGGACTACCCTTTTTTTTGTCCTTCTGAAACCATGACGCCTGCAATACCAGTACGCACTTGCGCGTTGCCGACCCTTTAGGAAAGGAAGTGGGAAGGAGAAGGAGCGGAAAGGGGGAAGGGTGATTGGGCCTCCGGCACTCTCACTCATCACCGAACGAAACACAACAGTAGGAATACTGCTGTTTCACGTCGATATTCTGTGAAAGAGAAGTCCTACCCCGGTCGAGCCGGCCCATTCATGCTGAAATCAGCGAGGCTCTACTACTCTCAACCGTACCTGGCCCTTTAGGAGACTTACTTGGAGATATAGGGGATTTAGGGCATCAAATTTTCATATTTGTAACCTTTTTAGAACAATAAATACTTATTATTATGGGTCCAGCGTAAGGAGGCCCTTCGAGAGTTTTAATGTAAGGTAGGATGGAACGGTGGCACTAGCCGCAGCAAGCGAAGGACTATTGCTACATGTGGATTCTAATATATAGGTATATGAGCTATGGGGATTAGTGTTTGATGAACCGGTATCATTGTAACTATATTTTTATTTGTTTCTCTTTCACGGGTATCTCCCTAATACGTTAATCGAATGGACAGACGGTGACTGGCCAACTCACTGGATGGGCCCCCAAAATAGCCACGATAGGCATACAAGCCAGCAGCAGAGGGCAACACCGGTGCGAGTGGGTGTGTATATTATTATTATTATTAATAAACCAGAGTAAATTAGAAGTTTGGCGTAAGGTATATAAATAATCAGTAGATACTTACACCACTCGGTCCATACATGACGCTTGAATCTGACCATCCAGGACAAGGCTCATAGAATGCTGGCAGAACTGGAAACAAGAAAATGCAAGCATTTTTTATACATACATACAATCGTATGTCTATATATATTTCGTATAGATTCCGACACACTGATTGCCTGCACGGATGGCGTAGTGGTTTAAGTGGTCGTCCCACTGCGCCGAGTGTTATGGGTTCGAATCCCACACGAAACAAAAATATGTGTCATCCAGAAACAGTTGTGCCGAGTCTGGGTGTTCTTTGTGTCCGTTGTTTGAATGTTTGTAAAGTCCTCCGCGACACAGGAGTTATTTCTAGTTGTCGTTTCAGGAGGTGTTTTACACAAATATACGTACTGTTTATAGGGAGCCACAGTTCCAAATGCCGTGAAAATCTTTTCTAAAGTTAAACGCAATATCCCTTTCTTCGACCTTGGATTCGGAACGCGCGATCGAGGTAGTTAAGAAGAACAATGGCAGTCTTGTTGATTAGTTATGTATCCTCACTAGGAGGCGTTCTGGACTGCCAGGTTGGAAAGGTCAGGTTAGAGCACCTTAAACCGGCAAGTGTGTATGAGGAATGTGATGAAAGTAAATGAAGCCAGAGAAGTGTGTCTCCTGCGACACGGGAAATATTCCTAATGAGTAGGCTTTTTAAAAATAATGTTATATTTTTTTCTCTTGCTGATATTTAAAATATAAGCAGATTAACGGGGCTACAAAAAACGTGGAAAATACCGGCTGATGTGCACATTTAAAATCGTATTTTTTTTTTTCATATCCTTACATTCATATAAGGTCGCGGTTAACTACCATAGAATGCGGCGAAGCGCGCATCCGTTTCGACGTGCATGACAAGATTGTACTTTAAAAAATATTCTTACTCCTTCTAAGTTAATTCATCATATCCTAAACTAGCGACGCGCCCCGGCTTTGCATGGTTAATACAAAAACTTAACTAATTTTACACCTAAACCTTCCTCATGAATCACTTTGTATATTGGTCAAGACCGAATAAAATGAAAATCCGTTCAGTAGTTTTTGGGTTTATCGCGAACTGACAGTCAGACAGACAGACGCGGTGGGGGAGTTTGTTTCATTATATTATTTAGTGATTACCAATAAAGTGAAGTTTAGCAATACACTAACAGCCTTACTTATAAAAATACCGCTTAACATTGCTTAGCTATCTCTTACTTAAGAAGCTCTCACACCTTTAATCAATGAATAACATTTTTTTACTTATAAACCAATTTTAACGGTCTCTCAGGTGATAGCTCGCAAAAACACCAAACAATTTTATTCTTGCAACATTTGACAGTCAGCATAGAGCTTGATCAAACTAATTACTAAACTTTACTAAATAATGCAATTGAAGTGATACATCATCTATTATAAACCATTATTTAGGTTTTATTATCTGTGGCTTGGCGAAGTTAACTTGTCTTTAAAGATGGCGTGCAAAATTTTTCTTTAAGTAATTCAAAGAGTTGGATTATTGAAAGAGTAAATATATTATCACTTCGCAATTTAGAATAAACAAGTGCAGTGTATTTTTAAATACACATAATCATAACGAACTGCTGCGTATTCTAATGAATAATAACTACAATACTATGTTTTCTTAAAAAGTGCATTTATTAACAACAATCAACAAAATACTAGTGTTCATCAGTTTCTGTTTGTTTCTGTTCGATTATATTTTTGCTATGCTTTTCTTATACATACTTCATCATATGTTTTGATATTATAATTTAGTTAACATGAATCATTGTAATTGTTTGCATCTTTACAAATCACGAATGGATGACTCATGATGAAAGTATATTAGCAAATCACTATTAAAATTTAAATCATAATTATAGCGCATATTTTCTGTTATGATAATATGATATCTGATACGATATTCTGCATCGCAAAAATCGTAAAGCGGATTCAACCACACTTTATAGATCTTCTTTCGTCTTCTCTAAGCTGCAAAATTTTAATTATTTGATATTATTGGAAAAATCACGCAGTACGAAGAAAACTGCGCTCAACCATTTTTCTTCAAAAAGTTTTAATCTACAATATACCACCTATTTCATTTTTATGTAATTATTATGTTCGTATCTGTCTCAGCTGATCGAAAATTCTGCCATATTGTCTCTTAGCTAGGTACCGCCGCTGTTTAGATTTCTGTACTGTTTAGCTATTGATAAAATTACTCTTAGCGCTAACTAACGTTTATAAATAAGATTTCTCATGAACAGTTGCTATATATCTTATCGATTGCCTTACATTTTCTTGTATCTTTGAAGTACATATTGTTTTCTGACACATTTTACAATCTCTAGCTGCATATTTTTGTATTACTAAAGGCGAGAGCCTGGAGATTTGTCACACAGGTTTCGTACCTAGTACAAACTCCAGCTGTCACTAAGTTTTAGTTGATGTTGTAACTTATTGTAACATATCAATGTACTTACCTTTTAGAGAGTTATAAAAAAAAAAAAAAAATGTAGATAACTCTCTGTCAAGTATTTAAAATGTGTTTATAAGTAAGACGAAATTAAATACCATGAAGTTTCAATATCTATTCTAATTAATATTATAAATGCAAATGTGAATCTCTTCGTTACGTACACGTTTCTTAGGTACGTGTACTTGTCGATATTTATTTAATTTTGCTTCTTTTTTTACTCAGGCGTTTTATTATGTTTATCTTTATGCATAATTTAGCTACAGTTAATTGTACATAATCAAAACACGACTACGTGATATAGTTTATGCTTTATATATCAGTACTAATATAATAAAGTTGACAACTCTATTCTTTTTGTTTGAACGCGCTGATCTCTGGAACTGTCCAATCGCACTTGAAACATTATTTGCATTTGATGGGCCTATTCCAGTTTAAGATTATAGCCATCCTTTCTTTCTTTTAAAAATACAACTCCCGTACTAGGATTAACACTTGTGTCGCTAGACTTAACAAACATTCAAACAACGGACACAAAGAACAACCAGACTGTTTTTATACAACGTAGTTGGCGAGCAAGCATACGACCCACCTGATGGTAAGCGGTTACCGTAGCCTATGGACGCCTGCAACACCAGAAGCATCCCTTGCGCGTTGCCGACCCTTTAGGAATAAACGGAAGTGGGAAGGAGAAGGAGCACGAAGGGGAAAAGAGGGTAATTGGGCCTCCGGGACTTTCACTCACCGGACGAAACACAATAATAGGAATACTGCTATTTCACGTGGATATTCTGTGTGAGGGTAGTCCTTCTCCGGTCGAGCCGGCCCATTCAAGCTGAAATCAGCGAGGCTTTACTACTCAGAAAACCAACCATTTATGGATCACACAATTTTTTTGGATCCAATCCCACAATAATGGGTGCCAAAAGACAGTCGACGGCGACGGGGCAGACCTAAACAGAGATGGTGAGATGACTTGGACTTGGATGTCTTCGAAAGGGACTGGCAAGGAATGTCTTCGGATATAGTGGTTTGGAAGTCCAAAGTTTTGGATATATATAGATTAGGATTAAGATATATAGGATTTTGCCCAGCAAAAACCCGCAATACTGCGCGGAGTGGCGACGCGAGACGCAGGAAGGGCAGTAATCGTAAACGTGGGTTACACCACAGAGGACAGCTACTAGATAATATCATATGTATGTGTGGGTCTGATGGGATTGGCATATCCGAACCCTGAAGACTTCAGGCTTCTCCCTCTGAAGTGTACGCTGCGACTGATGCAGTACATTCATAGGGAGATAGCTCAGGGATAGATCTCGGGGCCGACACAAAAGATCCCACTGGGTCGAAGTGTTGCGATCTACACTGATTAGCCCCCGAAATAAGATAAGATATGTATAGATTAGAATGTATATTACCGACTGGTGGCTTCACGATACACACGGGTAAGTCTCCAACGCTAGTCTTCACAACCTCTTCAGCTATAGCTTTCGTAAACGTATATGTGTTTGGCCAGTCTTTAGATAAGCTGAAAAAGAAAAAAAAGGATATTAACACATTTAATTACAAAATTATTATGAAGCCTTCGCCGCGGTTTCGCGGGGTAATGGTACTCTTTTTTTAGTTGAGAGATACCTATGTCCTTTTCTGTTCTCCTGACAACGTGTATGCGAAATTTCATACTGATCGTAGTAGTTGAGCTTTTAAGCGTAGAGTTTAAGCTTATCCATTTATCCATAAAAATGTAAAGTTACTATTCTAACATACATTTAGGCGAGCGAAGATGGATGGACTGTGTGAGGATGGATATGAAAGGAAAAGGGGTAAATGATCAGATGACGGGTGACAGAGAAGTAAAATGGGACCAGGGCAAGAGGATGATGATTTAGGCGAGCGAAGCCACGGGCAAAATCTAGCAGGCTATAAACATCACGCACGGGTTGAGCAACAACAGCTACCTTATATTATACTAGCGGTCGACTAGTGGTCAAAATTCGACCAAAATTCCTAAGCTTGCTACTTTGTTTTCTGATTATCTGCATTACATTAAGGTATATGTTACAAAGAATACCATACCATAGTTACAAAGAATTGTACGACGTTAGACGAACAATATCGAAATACTAAACGCGATTCGAATGCGTGTGTAAAATGCGAGGTTACAAAATAAAATGACAGAACTTTTTAAAAATATTTAGCCTATGTTACTACGTTATGATCTATATAGCTTTCTAAGGATGGAAAAATTCTAGTAGTTTTTAAGTTAAATCCTTTATTAATTAGCCAGGAAGGGCTTGGAGGAACTATTTGTTGGCCCCGAGCCATTCGTAGGACTCTCTGAGAGTACCGTCAAGGCAGCTATGAATGCACATGGCAATGATAAACACAGGCTGGAGTGGATGGCCTCTAGGAGTCTGAAATACTCCAAGAAATTCATTGCAAACAGAGCCACGGGCTTCACCCGGAAGTTCTGCGGGTACAACAAGGGCCAAATACGCCTGCTCACAGGAGCGTAAACTGGTCACTTTGGCACCAACGACATTCTGTGCAGATTGAGTTTGGCAAACAATTTGATCTGCAGAGCCTGTGGGGAACAGGATGAGTCCATATTAAACCTACTGTGTGAATGTGACGCGTTGGCTGGACTAAAGATGGGTCTGATAAGATTGGCATATCCGAACCCTGAAGACTTCAGGCTTCTCCCTCTGAAGTGTACGCTGCGACTGATGCAGTACATTCATAGGGAGAGAGCTCAGGAATAGATCTCGGGGCCGACACAAAAGATCCCACTGGTTCGAAGTGTCGCCGGTCTGCACTGATTGGCTCCCGTAACAAGATAAGTTAAGTTAAATAAATACAAGCAAAAAACCAAATTTTTTCTTCTTATAATATTAGTAAAGATAGAATACTTACTTCATAGTAATTTTATCCAATCTCCCTGGTTCTGCACTTTCAACCAGCTCGATAATGACGTCAGGTGGTATGGGACAAGGGTAGAACTTTTCCTTCAACACAGTCCCAACGCGGCTGGTGGTCGCATGTGTAAAGGCTGTGGAGACGTGTACGAAGCACCTGGAAGGAAGCATAGGATTATGCATAACAATACTATTGCATATAACATCCTCGATAGCCTTGTGGGAGACCGTTGGACTGATATGCAGATTAGATCAGTCTCGAGTTAGTTAGACAAACAACTAATTCATATGTTGATAACAGTTTGCGTATTACAGATATACTCCATGGCGCAGCGGTGGTGAATGCGGCTGCTGTGCATAAGGTCTTGGGTTCAAATCCCGGGTCGGGCCAACAAAAAGATTGAGTTTTCCTGATTAAAATCTCAATACGAGCCCGGAGTTAGGAAGTTGGCGGTGTTAGACACCCCGGTGCCTCGGAAAGCACGTAAAGCCGTTGGTCCTGCGCCTGATCTCTCTCCCGTCGTATTGGATCACTGTCCCATCGGATCATGAGGGTTAGGGAACTGAAAATGTACTTGTGTTTGCGCACATACTTGTGCACTATAATATCTCCTGCGCAGAGGGTCAGTCTCTGTTAAGATTGGCCGCAGTGGCCGAAATTCGTTCTGGACGACATTATTATTATTCCAACTGTAAAAACATCAGCTGTGTTAAACTAACGTACTTACTTAACTAAACACAGTCAGCTGGTTAACTAAAATTTAAAAAAATACCACTTTTGCACGACGAATAATTCCTGTATCGAGAGTGTCTTTACAAACATTAAAACGACGGACACAAAGAACACCCAGACTTGAAACAACCATTTGTGAATCACACAAATTTTTGTCCCGTACGGGATTCGAACCCACAACACTCGGCGCGGCGGTAGTAGCGAGGCGACCACATAAACCACGAAGCCATCCGTGCAGTTGAAAAATTAATTGTTGTTGTCGAAATAAAATGCTACTAATTATTGTCATAATCATATAAATGGTAGGTCTTGCAGTAACAATAGGTTTAGTCATCATTTTAGCATTAAGCTATGCTATCCTCTAATTGCTATTGTTACAATAATTGCTTATACGTGCCGTGAAGCCGTGAGTTTCTTGCAGATTTCTTCTCATAGGCTTAACCAATGACGTAATATAAAAAGACGCGTCATGCATGAACATCACGGCTCTCGAAAACAGCGCTAATACTATCGGTAGCTAGACAGCTACTTAAACGCACTTTCTTTCTTTCTTCTTTTCGTGTGGTTAGTGGCCAACCTGTTGTCAAGAGTTGTTCAAGCCGCCCGTAAGCCTCTGACAACGCTTAACGACTGCTGTCAATTTGACAACAACCGGGACCAACTTTTTACGTGCCCTCCGAAGCACGGAGATGCTCAGATGAAATACCACTAAGCGTTCACCCATCTATTGACTGACAGCACCCAACGTTGCCTAACCTCGCTAATCGTTTACCGATCAGTGAGTGCAAGTGGCTATGAGCGACTAAGACTTAGACGCACTAAGAAAGGGAAAGAAAATTAAATGTTATCTACGGCATTCCTGTTGTTAGAGAGAGATAAATATATTTCTTTAATTACGTTGTCATTCTGTGGTGCATGCTCATTAGCCGAGCGCGAACAAAAGGAGGCACGTGACTTACCTCAGGCGCCAGCCGACATTAGAGGCCATCGAAAAAAAAAAAGAATCCTTTTCTCTTGATACTTACGCATGAAATGATACTTTTTTATCTTTTACAGTTGCAGTATAATTTCTACATTTCTTTAAAACAGGACGGCATATTTTTTCTTGTTGAGAAAGTTATTCACTCAATTTATTTGAATATCATGTACACCTGTGGCACTGGTTGCTCATAGCCAGTTACACTCACTGATCGGTAAACGATTAGCGAGGTTAAGCGACGTTGGGTGCGGTCAGTCTATAGATGGGTGACCGCTTAGTGGCATTTCATCTGAGCGTCTCCGTCACGTAAAAAGCCGGTCCCGGTTGTTGTCAAATTGACAGCAGTCGTTAAGCCATGTCAGAGGCCTCCGGGCGGCTTGAACAACTCTTGACAACAGGTTGGCCACTAACCACACGAAAAGAAAGAAAGACTGGTTGGTACATGACTAAATGGACTTCTGGTAATTACCCTGCATTCATGTTGCCACTACAGAGCGCGGGCAACGTATCTATAGTTTATATATCATTGGGCTCAACCCTTTGCCTGAACCTAGCAACTAACCTAAATGTAGCTTCAGTAACTTAGTAAACTCACCAACCTATATATTTTGACGTTCATAAGTGTTACTATGTGACCTAAATGAATAAATGATTTTTGACTTTGACCTTGACTTATCATCACCCGGCTTATACAATATTATTAAACTACATATTTAAATAACTCACCGAAGATTTTGACATTCTTTAGCAAGTGTGATGCATTCTCTGGTGCCTCGGACGTTTGTTAATGTTGCATTTCCCAGAGGCTCGTCAAACCGAACCGTAGCAGCCATGTGTACGATCAAGTCTACCTGGAAACGATAATTAACAATTATTAGCTATGTTTTAAAGGCTTAAAGATAGCGCGAATACCTCACGGATGAATACTAGTGAGTGACCTTCGATGAAATAAAATACTTGATATCGGCTTCATAAGCGTCTCGGCAAATAAGACCGGTATAAAACTGTCTCACTGCTGGACACGGGCCTCTTCTCGGTGTGAGAAGGGTTAGGCCATAGTCTACCACGCTGGCACTGTAGTTGGCAGACTCCACATGTCTTTACGAACATTATGGAGAACTCTCAGACATGCAGGTTTTCTTCAGCGGTAATGCGAGAAATAATTGTCAATTTAATATGATAACCTAAAGGAGGTCTATTGGACTCCTACGTAGAGGTCTCAAATTCGTTTCCACGGCATGTAAATATATCGAACTTTTCGAAGTTATGTGCGTATTAAATAATTATCTGGAGGCAACAAATACCAGTATGATAGGGTTATTAACTCACAATTTTTATAATCTTTTCTTGGATTAATTGTACATTAGGTCCTTATCTGTTTCCTTGACAACACGTATGTGAAATTTCATCACGATCGGTCGAGTAATTAAGAAGTGGAAGCGTAACAAACAAACAAACTCATATTCGCATGTATATTATTAGTTAGGATTACAATATCCATGATCTTTTTAACAGACAGTCTCCCCCAATGTTGCGCGTGCGACGATCCGCGCCGATCATACGCTAGCTCGCGTGAGGTATGATGCATGGTTAAAGTACAATTATGTGCAAACTAGATTTTTCCCGCGCCTTTACTTGCGTAATTGTAGGTTATATTAGTATAGACACAGTACGTTTTTCTGGATAAATGGACCCTTAGTCCTTTTCTGTTTCCCTGACAACGTGTATGCGAAATATTATCACGATCGGTCTAGTAGTTAAGAAGTTAAAACAAACAAACAAACTCTCAATCGCATTTATATGAAACCTTAACAAACAAACTCACATTCGCATTTATAACATTAGGATGCCAATGTGACTTTGTTTGTTTATTATGCTTTCACGTCTTAACTACTTGACCGATTGTGATCGATCCTAACCTACATTTAGGCGAGTGAAACCACGGCCAAAATCGAATTAATAATATTAGTTAGGATTACAATATCCAATTATTTTTTAATACACATTCACTCCCAATGTTGCGCGTGCGACGATCCGCTTCGATCATACGGTAGCTCGCGTGCGATACGATGCATCAAGTTAATCTACAATTATATGCAAATTACGTACAGTTAAGAGGAAATACTGGCATGGAGAAATGTTAAAGAAAAGTTGTTTAACAGATTTGTCTTACGTTTACGCGAATGTTATATACCTATTGCAATTAAACTGCTGTATACGGATTTTATTGCGTTGTTTTTTAACGCTATTATTTTATAATTTTATAGATATTACTCTGCTACTGAACCTATAATACTATTTTAGCTATTTCATTTAAAACTATTTATATTTCAATACACAGTTACCCCAACCTTTTGGTTGTCCTACTGCTTATATCCTTTTCTGTACCAATGACAACGTGAATGCGAAATCTCATGATGATTGGTCGAGTAGTTAAGGCGTGAAAGTGTAACAAAGAAACAGACACATATTCTCATTTATAACATTAGTACGGATATCTTAATTCTTTGGCAGTCTAGTGTCAAATTCAGAAAGAAAATATAGAAATAGAAATTTGTTTTTATCAACTTAGCGCTGGCCACATTTCCTAATAAGGCGAAGGATAGTTACTTCTGTGGCTATTTTGCTCCAGTCCTTGTCGCTAAGGCCCAGTCTCAACTGAGCAACATCGCCTTCCATAGCTTCCAAAATGTTGGAGAAGTCCGGTTTCTTCTTACGAAGCAAATCGTAGACCTGGAGATAAAAGGTTCACATAAAAGTCATCATGGCCAAAACCATTGTTCCAAATACACATCAAATTGATTCTTGGGATAGGAAGTATATATTGTATACAACATGTAACATAATAAACGCACATCGTGAAAGTAATTTGTTTAAAATCGGCTACTGAATCAATTCCAGCAACTTTTAATATAGTAAATTTTCCCCTAAAATCATTAAAACGAATTAAATTATAGTCATCCATTTATTAAACAGCTGAAATAAACGAAAACGTATCGTAATTCGAGGCAATAAGGTTTTTGATGCAATAAAGGCAATAATGTTAGATTTATTGTAATATACTCAAACTATCCGCACACAATGAGGAGGACTAATCGTTAAATAAAAATATTTAAGTACAATAACATTTTAATGATTGTATTATTATGATTTAATAATCTAATTGTTGTATATCGGACCAGCTTAGCGAAAAAGTAGGTTAGGTTAGGTTACGTCAGTAACAGGTTTTTTTAAAAATAATATGTTGACTATGTTACTCGGTGATAATACAGTCTCCTAATGGTGAAAGAATTTTTAAAATCGGTTGATTAGTTCTTGTTAACCTTACAAACAAACAAACTAACAATCAAATCTTTTGTCTTTATAATATATTTATACACAGCAGCTCATATATGAAAAATAATATAAAATTGAATTGTATTGTTAATAAAAATTTGGCGATTGAAAAGAGTGGCCATGAGTTTCTTGCCTGCTTCTCCTCATGAAAGCTCTACTCCTCTACTTCTCGAATAGCCTTTTTCAATAAAAAAAATTTATCACAACAATAGTTTACACATTTTTATGGAAGTAAAGATTTTTGAATTTGACTAGAGCCTAGACTCTAAACAAGTATTTGTTGATCACACAAATTTTTGTGCCATGTGGGTATCGAACCCGCTATACTCCCGGCATTGGCAAGAAGACCACTTAAACCACTGCGCCTTTATGCAATCAGATAACAGCCACGTTGACATTATTTTTAGATGCAAGGTAAAAAGTTATTACTAGGTGAAGCACGACCGAACAAAAACGTTCAGCGACTTACGTCATACTTACTATAGTAATATATATATATATATATATATCGAATTATTAGTATTATAATTATATTTCGATATCGAAATATCGAACCGACATCGCGCACACCTGATTTTCGGAAGTGATATTACTTTTCGAAATTATGTGCGTATTGATTGACAATTATCGCCTGCTCCGTGCCTCGGAGTGCACGTTAAGCCGTCGGTCCCGGCTGCCATGAACATCTATGGCAGTCGTTATCGGGAAGTTAGTGCCCTATTGACATTGTATAGTGCCTGACATTGGTCTAGCCTTAGAGTATCGTTAGCCTTCGGGTTGCGGAGGTCAGGTGACAGCCGCTTTGTGTAAAATCTGGTATCCAGTCAAATCCGGTTAGACCAGAAATGCCGACCCCAAAGTGACTTGGGAATAATAAAGGCTAGGGAGAAGAAGCTATTATAAGTTATATATATTTATATATTCTGGGACAACCTGTATATCTTCTTCTCTCTTAGCCTCTATTATTCCCAAGTCACTTGGGATCGGCTTTTCTGGTCTAACCGGATTTGACTGGATATCAGTTTTTACACGGAGCGGCTGCCACCTGACCTCCGCAACCCGAAGGCTAACGATACCCTAAGGCTAGACCAGTGTCAGGGTATTAGAGGGTACTGAATTTCCCAATAACGACTGCCATAGATGTTCATGGCAGCCGGGACCGACGGCTTAACGTGCTCTCCGAGGCACGGAGCAGGCGATAATTGTCAATCAATACGCACATAATTTCGAAAAGTCATATAACTTCCGAAAGTCAGAGGTGCGCGACGTGGGTTCGAACCCGAGACCCTCTGCATTGCAGTCTATTGGTCTCCCCACTGAGCTATCGCTGCTCTTGCTCTGCGACAACCTATATATATACTATAATTTATTGAAAAAGAATATTACTAATATTACCATAACCTAACCTACTTTTACGCAAGCGAAGTCACGACCAAAAGCTTGTTCTAAATAAAAATGTACAAAATATACTTACTGGATCTTTTAACATGAATTCCAGCCGTTCAGCGATAGTTTTACCTTTCTTAGGCCTTAGCAAAACATATATTTTCTTTATATCACAAGCTCTGAAACAAAAATAAGGTGTTCAGCAACTTAGTAATTACACACACAAACATATATTTACTCAATATAACACTGTAACATACACACAAACACATATTTACTCAATTTACAAGGTGGCACAAATGTTATCACATTAAATGATATACTACCTTAAGCTGGTTGATATAAAACATAAACAAACACCTATTTTCGCAAATATAGAATATTTTTTTTAACTAAATAAACAAAATAAAATTAGAAACAAATTGGAACACCATTGTAACCAATCGTGCGCTGTAGCCAGCTCGTTAACGGTCATAGGTTCCGAGAAATCGTCACTGTCAACTCGCTAGGATCCGGAAATTCCCGCACCCAATACAATACGACGATTTTTTAATATCGCTGCTTAAGGTCTTTGACACTTAAGTACATCTCTGCATTACATGATGTTCTAAAAATTCTAATTTATGAAAACGATGAGTGTTGCTCTCCGAAGAAGCACACATATTGTTTGTGATATTTTAGCCATAGAATTGGCTCGCAGAATGAAAAAGAAACTAAAAGTGTGGGTTCGAGATTTATTCAAATAGAGAGACAACTTCACCGCCTCCTTGACGCTATACTAACAATTGTTAAATGATATCAGGAATTTAAATTTTTTTTTCGTGTCGATCAAAATCTTTTTGAAAGGTTCGAAACCTTACATAAAAAAGAATGATACAACATTTCGCGCCTCTCTCACTCCCCGCATCCCCGAACGTGAGTAAAACAATGTAATTAATGCATCGGGTGCCCGAATTCGAGTAACGTCTTTCGTGCACCCGAATATGGGCTTACGACCAAGCGTAATTGCGCCATTACAAATAATGAATTACAAGTAATGAATTACAAGTAATGAATTACAAGTAATGAATTACAAGTAATTAATAACAAGTAATTAATTACAACTAATTAATTATAAGTAATGAATTACAAGTAAATCATTTCAAGTAATGAATTACAAATGAGAAATTGTAGCAGAATTGTTAAGTTATAAGGTCGTCCAGACCGAATTTCGGTTACGGCGTCCGTTATTAATGCAAACACAAGCGCACTCTGTTCCCTAACTCTCATAATCCAGTGGGATTGTAATCCGACATGACTGGAGAGAGATTAGGCGCAATACCAACGGCTTTACGTGCTTTCCGAAACACGGGAGAGGGTGAGACTTTCTAACGGTTGCGTCAGTAAAAAGTTAGGTATAAGATTTTGTTTTAAGAAATTCTCAAATGTATCTTATCTTATGTGGGGGCCAGTCGTGTAGACCGGCGACACTTCGACCCAGTGGGATCTTTTGTGTCGAGACTCTCCCAATAACGACTGCCATAGATGTTCATAGCAGCCGGGACTGACGGCTTAACATGCTCTCCGAGGCACGGAGCAGGCGATAATTGTCAATCAATACGCACATAATTTCGAAAAGTCATATAGCTTCCGAAAGTCAGAGGTGCGCGACGTGGGTTCGAACCCGAGACCCTCTGCATTGCAGTCTGTTGGTCTCCCCACTGAGCTATCGCTGCTCTTTCTCAGATGTAAATAGAAGGCATTGCACATTCCCCTGCCTCGAAGCACGCAAAGACGTTGCTCCTGTTTGTAATCTCACCGGTCATGTCGGATTATCGTCCCATCGGATCATGAGAGTCAGATAACAGAGAGTGCACTTGTGTTTGCTCACACACTTGTGCTCTATAATATCCTATACCTGCACGGATGGCTAGTCTGTGTTAAATATTGCTGTCATAACAAAAATTTGGTTGCGCTAGCCTTATTACTACCGATGTAAACTCATTCATTCATTCATTCATAGATTCACGCCTGTTTCCCAGAGGGGTAGGCAGAGACTACGGATTTCCATTTGCTACGATCCTGACACACTTCTCTGGCTTCATTCACTTTCATCACATTCCTCATACACGCCCGTCGGTTCAAGGTGCTCTTAACCTGGCCTTTGTCCAGAACGCCTCTGATCTGAACAAGAAACGTTCGCCTAGGTCTTCCTCTTGCGACTGTTCTATTCACACTAGCCTTATATACTTTCTTAGTCAGTCTTTCCTCGTCCATTCTTTCTACATGCCCAAACCAGCTTAACATACCCTTTTCTATTCTTGTCACTATATCCACTTAACTAACTTAGTTAACATAAACATTTAAGGCTGTTAACAATAATATGTATAATATTAGCCCTATATATAAACTGTCCCACTGCTGGGCACGGGCCTCTTCTCAGTGTGAGAAGGGTAAAGATACAGTCCACCACGCAGGCCTGGTTCAGATTGGCAGACTTAACACATCCTCGTAAACATTATGGATAACTCTTAGACATGCAGATTTCGGTGTTTTCCTTCACCGTTCAAGCGAGCGATAATTAATTATTTATAAAGCGATGTTAAAAGGATATATCTTATTAAAAAATGACAACTCCCTCACTAGGAATATTTCCCGTATCGCTTTACAAATATTCAAACAACTGACACAAAGAACATCCAGACTCGGAACAACCATTTGTGGATCACACAAATTTTTGTCCCGTGTGGGATTCGAACCCACAATACTCAGCATAGTGGCTGTGTCGAGACAACCACTTAAACCACTACACCATCCGTGCAATCAAATCATATGTAATAAAAAACTAAAATTGCTAGTAATCTGTTGATAGAAAGTAAATTAAAATGTATGTGTGCCAAAGAGAAACTTAAAGGTCACGTGGAGACGTTTTGCGTAATTTGATAACGCTGGCCAATTGGTCACGCACGCACATCAAGTTCATTTATTCATTCATTGAAGTTTTTAATTTTCACTGCCTCCATGGCGCGGCGGTAATGAAAGCAACTGAGGTCTCGGAATCGAATCCCGAGTCCGGCAAACAAAAAGTTATTGGGTTTTTATCTTTAAAATCTCAATACGAGCCTGGAGTTAGGAAATTGGCGGTGTTAGACACCCCCGTGCATCGGAAAGCTCGTAAAGCCGTTGGTCCTGCACATGATCTCTCTCTAGTCGTGTCGGATTATCTGTCCCATCGGATCATGAGGGTTAGGGAACAAAGATACTACTATAATATCTCCTGCGCAGATGGCCATTCTCCGTTAAGATTGGCCCCCGTGACCGAAATTCGGTCTGTAGGACATTAGTATTAAAGTTTCTATTACAGCGTACCTACTGCTAATTGTATAGCATGTCACTATCACTACATATTATAAAACAAAGTTTCCAGCCGCGTCTGTATGTTCGCGATAAACTCAAAAACTACGAAACAGATTATCATGCGGTTGTGCAATGATCCATGAGTATGGTTTAGGTGTATAATTTGTTAAGGTTTGGTGCTAGCCGTGCAAAGGCGGGGCGGGTCACTAGTATATTATATAATTTATTATCCTAGCAGTATCCCGCTGTTTTATATCATATAGAATGCATATAAATAAATGCATATAAAATAGATAAATTATCGTTCCAATTGTGAAGGAAAACATCGTGAGCTAACCGGTATGTCTGAGAGTTCTCTGTAATGCTGTCGAAGATATTTGAAGTCTGGCAACCCACACTGGGCCCACTTGGTGAATCGGCCTAGCAATTCTCACACTGTGAAGAGGCCTGTGCCCAGCAGTGGGACAGCTTAAAACATGGCTGATATTGCCGCAGCTTCCCTCGAAAACAGTTATTTTTCTAGATGAAAGATACCCTATGTAGTTTTGTGTACCCCTGACATCGTGTATGCAAAATGTCATGACAATCGGTCGAGTATTTAAGGCGTGAAAGCGTAACAAACAAGCAAACTTATACTCGCATTAATATTGGTTAGTTTATTTCCAAAGATAATGGAAAATACAGTGTAACTTTGACCCCAAACTAAGCTATCACCCTTGATAAACCAGACACTAAACTCGAAAATTTGAAGTTAGACAATTTAAACTCTAAGAGTGTGTGAGTTAGATCAAATTCAAAATTTCGAGCTAAATCTCTGTTTTGTTAGTTAGGATTACCTGATCAATTTCTCAATGAACTGCTTGCCGAGAAATCCACCTCCACCAGTTACGAAGACCGTGGCTCCTCGATAGAACTGTTGTATCGGAGAGTCACCATCGTCTATGACTGCGTTCATCAACTTCTGTCGGGCAAGTACCTCCAACTCCAATTCTTGGGCTTTGTCCATTTCTGAAAGCAAATGTCAAATTTTTAATGACATTTCCTGCATTACGAATAACTCGGGTGTCACGGGGGACTTTACAAATATTCAGACAACAGGCACGAAGAACACCCAGAGCATCTACTCACGCGCACATAAGGTAACAAAAATAACGACCGATGATATTGTAGTCCGGGCAAAATTTAGATATCTACTAATTTAGTCTATACTATCTACACTAATATTAAAAAGCTGACGTGTTTGTTTTTTTTTAACGTGCTAATCTCAGGCCCTACTGGTTCGAATTGAATGACTCTTTTAGTGTTGGATAGCCCATTTATCGAGGAAGGCTATATAACATCACGCGGAGCGGAGCAGCAATAAAAAATGTTACGAAAAAGGCGAACATTTTCTTACGTGAAGCAGTCGAAGTTGAGCGGGTCAGCTAGTTAGTAATAAATAATAACCGAAACCCATAAGGCCAAAGCCGATCAGTCACCACAAGTAGCATCTGTTCACACATTTTGTTTTTAATATGTGTAATATTTATTGTTTATCTTGTTTGATATAACTAATTGTGTGTGCTCTATACAAAATAAATATGATTTCTTTCTTTCTTTCTTTCAGGAGTACAACGCAGCCATCGTCCCCTTCACCTTAAATCCGTATTATTAAATCCGTAGTCCTTCCTCTTAGTATTAAATCCGTATTAAATAATAATTTGTACTAGCTGTCGCCAAGTGGTCGAAATTCGACCATGATTAATTTAAATTTTAATTTTGTTCATTATTAAGATTGTATTGTCTATAACTATACCCTTATAATCACATTTCATTTAGTCATCTCCACATACATATGTAACCATAGTTACGCAGAATTCTTCGAGATCAGCCGAACAATACTTCGGCATTGTTCGGCTGACGTCGAAGAATTACTACGAACGCTAGACTGCTTGTGTCAAATGCATGGTTGTGTGCGTGTAGTGTTTGTTCATTAATTTAATGTATTTCTAATGCATATTTTGTATAAATATTAGGATTCGCCGCTCCTTCTCCATATAAACTTTAACTGTGCCAAATTTCATACTCCTCCATCCACGCAATTTTTGTAATAAGAGGTAAGTTATTGCTTCACGTATTAATATAATAAATTAATTAATAGATGCTTCGACTCTAGGTATTCTGTGTGTCTGTTTGACTGAATATTTGTAAAGTCGCCCACGACTCAGGCATAATAAATTATCCGTGCGGAAGCTGGATTTTTGAACATTAGATGAAAAAAAATTAAGGTTTTCTATTAAATGGTTAAAGTGACATGTGTGTTAACCGGGTTTGCCCGACTAGTTGCAAACCCCATCAGGGTTTTTAGCTATGAGCGCGTGTCTTGGTGCAATGGAATAAGGTGCCGTATGTGAATAAACTAATCAGGGACACAACAGACTGCAATGCAGAGGGTCTCGGGTTCGAACCCACGTCGCGCTCCTCTAACTTTCGGAAATTATATGACTTTTCGAAATTATGTGCGTATTGATTGACAATTATCGCCAGCCTGTGCCTCGGAGAGCACGTTAAGCCATCGGTCCCGGCTGCCGTGAACATCTATGGCAGTCGTTATTGGAAAGTCTAGCCTTAAGGTATCGTTAGCCTTCGGGTTGCGTAGGTCAGGTGGCAGCCGCTCCATGTAAAAACTGATATCCAGTCAAATCCGGTTAAACTAGAAAAGCCGACTCAAGTGACTTGGGAATAATAAAGGCTAGGGAGAAGAAGAAAGATCTGAATAAACTAATCAGGCAAACTTGTGTTTGCCTGATTAGCTTATCTAAGATTGACTTATCTAAGACCTTATCTAAGATTGCAAGTTTGACTTCAAGCATCTAAATAACTAAACTATAAAAACTGTCAAAACTGTTCAATAATTGTTACTAATAAAACCAATCCGTCCCGCCCATCTGTTTGTCGTCAAAACAAAATTGCAAAGCTAGCAGGGCAAAATTTAAAAAATATTTTTAAAATCCAATGTTTTTCGGATACAAATAGTCGTAAAAGATAGTTTTTAAATATATCTTAAATGTTTAGAAGTAATTTATTCAGAATTTTGGAACATCAGCTTAGTCTGTTATTTTTAATTTCTTGTTGCCATAGACCGCATTTAGAGACAATAAAGAAATATAAGTCTATATCTAATCTAGTCTATAGTTCTATACTAATATTATACAGAGCGAAGATTTGATTTTTGTTTGTTTGTATGTAAGGATTTAACTTAAAACTATTCAACCGATTTTGAAATTTTTCACCATTAGCAAGCTATATTATCACCGTATAACATAAGCTATATATTATTAAAAAAAAGTACATCTTATAACATCATTACGATAGTGAAGTTAGAGGCAAAATCTAAGTATATAATATATCAGCTGATCTATCTCAAACACATACGCCCACACACAAACACACATTCACACACGCACACACACACACATACATAAACGCACACACACACACGCACCCACACACGCACACGCACACACACACGCACACGCACACACGCACGCACACACCTTAAATATCCAATATCCAATGTACACTCCAATAGAATTAAAGACATTGTTTGTATTATTCCTGATCGTACATTAGGTTTATAATTGATCTAATAATATGTCTACCATCAAGTCTTGGGTTCTGGTAACCCGTAACACAGGTATTCTTATACCTATTTCGGCCACCAGTCTCTCACATGTTTTGTTTTATTTATATTAGACTTGCTTTTGCCCGTACTTCGTCCGCGTGGAATAGTACTACGTCTACACCCCTTTCACCCCTTTCGGGGTGGAATTGCCAAAAATCCTCTCTTAATGCTCCCTTACATTCTCCAAGGAACATACATGCCAAATTTCAGCTTCTTGCGTTCAGTAGTTTCGGCTGTGCGTTGTCTGTCAGTCACTCAGTAACGGAAGAGTTTTATATATATAGATTAAGCCATAATATACTGCACAAACATTTGTAATGGAAAAATAAATAAACAATTATTATATAAATATACTTTTGTATAAAATACAACGCGATGTAAAAAAAATAAGTCAATTTATCGACTACTTATCAAGTTTTGCAAACACAAACACAGCAGCTAAATATTTATTGAAAACACTAAAGACCATATTCATAAAATTTACAAGAGGGTTATAACGTCGTTTTAAGTAAAATATCTCAGAAGTATTATTCATAATAATGCATAAAAATGATAGCTTGCCTAATAACGATGCTGTATATAATAAAAGGTTTACAGAAAATTAAGACTGCGCCGAGCGTAAGACAGATAATGACAGAGTTCGTGCGGCGCATATTCAAATCGGCGCGCGGCCGCCTTGTAAAATTGTATGGAGGATTTGAAGTGCTTTTTTGATAAATATTGTTCTTTATTGTCAACCAATAACTTAAATATTTGGGACGTACAAATTGTAATATAACTATTTATGTTTCGTTTAAGCTGTAAAATAGGATAGATTTCTACTGTTATAATCTAAAAATCACGTAACACGACCTTACGTTTTTGCATTTTTCGTGTTTACGTAATTTTGTAAGCGAAAATATTAATTATTTTAAGTTCTTTACATGGAGTAATTGTAAACACATTCATTTTTATGGTAAATGTGTATTTTATATTTGTATTAAACAAAAAGTGTTGATTTTATTCACTTAACTGTGACCGCCTGTTTTGGCACGTTTAGCTCGGCGCAGTCTTAATGCACATACCTAGCTCCCGCATTAGGAGTAAAGACTGTATCACGGAGGACTTTGTAAACATTTCAATAACGGCCATAAACAACACCCAGTCTCGGAACAACCATTTGCGGATCACACTAATTTATGTCCCATGTGCCGATTGAACGTTTTCAAAATAATACTTTAAGCTTTAGGATTTTAGATAGCACGCATTAAGTACTTACGCTATTACATATTTTCGGAATTATAGTTGGATGGTCGACCTCAGTACCAAGAACGAGTTTTGTCTCGTGTGGGCTTCGAACCCACAACACTCAGCGCAGTAGCAGTGGTCCGTGATCCGTGCAGTCAAAATATATACAGAAAATTTATGAATTAAGCTTTTTTACAATTTATTTATTAACCTCTGAGTCGTCTGCAGAGGTTAATCAAAACGCTATGTGGGTCTGTGTGTTAGTGACCGGCATAATTCCGGAACCACTGGACCGATTGACTTGTATCTTGGTGTAATATGGGCCCTTTGGGTCAAAAGACCCCCGAGATATAGTGGTTTATGACCGATGTATTTTAAATGCTTTTATATTTAAGACGAAGAGGTTGAATCCTGGGTTTTTACACCCATCTCTTTAGAGATACTAAGGGCTTGTCCTACCACCTCCAGATAGCATTTATTTATAAGATAAAAGTCTCGCCATCTCTCTTCTTTAACCTAACATGAGTGAGACAGCATGCGATTTATCTTTCGGATAACATTTACTTGTTAGTTGTAGGACTGGCCATAAGTTTTTTAACTACACATCGTAATAAATATAATATGTAACGGGTATTAACGAGCTGACTGGTCAGTCCAGTCAGCTTGTGACCACGGCCGGTGTAACCTGGCTGAAACGTCAAGCATAAAAAGGTAAACATTATGCATGATTGCGTTAATACCCATTACATATTATATAACTGTTACGGCTAAAGGTGGGTGTGAACATAAACTTAAGATTAGCCGGCTACAACTAGGTGCAGCCGGCCACATGCGGTTAGGTTATGTTAGGTTACTTTTGAGTTGTAGCCGGCTAAAACTAGGTGTAGCCGTACTTCGGCTATTAGCCGTAACATATATATCATACAACGCGAAAATTTAAAAGTTATTATACACATCGTAATAAGTCAGAATCAGAATCAGAATCAGAATCAGAAATCATTTATTTGTAGAAACATAGGTTAATACAAAGATGTTACAAATTATTTGTTCTCTATGTTCTGTCATTGGGACATACAAATTAAAATGGATTACGATAACAAAAGAGAATATAAAAATAAAAATATCGTCAATGTCAAGAAACAAATTCAAAATTACATGACAAATACATACAATAGCAAATTCAATTATTACACTAAAAAACAAATATATATATTACCATTTACAAAGTTAAAATATGATATTCTTATTACATTATACATTATTATCATGTTATTAAAATTATGTCATTTAAATATTCATTCAACGAATAGTAGCTTTTATTTACCAGCAACTTGAAAATATACTTTTCAAACTTAGTTAATGGCAAGGTTTTTATTTCATTGGGTATTTTGTTGTATACCTTTGGAGCTATACCAAAAACACTCTTTTGCATTAGAGCTGTCTTGCACTGTACATTACACAACTGTTCTTTATATTGAGCACGTATTGGACCTATTTTCACATCTGATACTTTTTTAAAGAGTATTAAATTCGTTTTTACAAAAACAGCTGTTTCCATTATGTACAATGCTGGTAAAGTTAACAATTTGAGGCTTTTGAAGTAAGGTAAGCAGCTGTCTGTAACTTTTAAACCAAACATTGACCTGATACACCTTTTTTGCATTCTGAATACTAGTTCTCTGTCTGTTGACTGACCCCAAAATATTATGCCATACCTTAGTAAAGACGCCACTAGACCGTGGTATGCAGTTATGAGAGATTTCTGGTTTACTTTTCTGGAAAGTTGTGAAAGCATACGCTGTTTTACTTAGTTTTTTACATAATTCTGCTATATGGGGCTTCCAGGTGAGTTGATCGTCAATGGTTATACCAAGAAATTTCGCTACTTTTGTCTCTTCTATTTCATATCCATTGAAAGTAATATCAAATTTTGGTATTTTACTTCTTTGGTGAAAATGCATTACATTTGTCTTTATTAGGTTAATTTGCAAATTATTCCTATCGAGCCAGCTAATAATGTCGAATAGGCAATTATTTATGTCATTTTTGTAACTATTAAGATTACTAGGATCTGAATTTTTTATTATTGCTGTACTATCGTCTGCAAATAGAACCATGTTATGACAGACAGATTTTGGCAGATCATTTATATATATCAAAAAGAGTAGCGGGCCCAGGACACTACCTTGTGGCACACCATATTTTAATTCCCTTGGTTCAGATGTATAAATTATTTCTTGTTTGGTTTTTATACATAATCTAGAAATTTCTGTACATTGCGTCCGGTTACTCAAGTACGATTCTAGAAGTTGTAGAATGTTACCTCTTATGCCATATCCCTGAAGTTTATTTAATAAAATTTTATGGTCTACGAAATCGAACGCTTTGGTCATGTCAGTGTAAAGAGCACAAACAGGTATTTTTCTATCGATAGAATCCATAACACTAGACATGAATTCAAAAATAGCCATATTTATTGTAATTTTATGGCGGAATCCTTTCTGATCAGTACAAAATAGTTTATATTTGTTAAAATATGCATATATAGATCTATAAATTAGTTTCTCGAAAACCTTAGAGAATATAGGAATTTTAGCTATAGGTCTGTAGTTTTTTAATTCGAATTTGTCTTCCTTTTTATGAAGAGGTTTGATAATTGTATGTTTTTAGTCGTCGTTAAGTCTTCAGTAAGATATGTTTTTATGGTTTTCCTATTCATTTGCATAAAATTTGAAGACATTATATAAGAAATATACGTCTATATCTAATCTAGTCTATACTTCTATACTAATATTATATAGAACGAAGATTTGATTTTTGTTTGTTTGTATGTAAGGATTTAACTTAAAACTACTCAACCGATTTTGAAATTTTTCACCATTAGCAAGCTATATTATCACCGTATAACATAAGCTATATATTATTTAAAAAAAGTACATCTTATAACATCATTACGATAGTGAAGTTAGAGGCAAAATCTAAGTATATAATATATCAGCTGATCTATCTCAAACACATACGCCCACACACAAACACACACTCACACACGCACACACACACATACATAAACGCACACACACACACACACACGCACCCACACACGCACACGCACACACACACGCACACGTTCACACGCGCACACACACCAGGCAACCTTTCGTTTGTCTTAATTATATTTACGCGTACGCATAATATTTTGTTTATGCATCAACAATAACATGCAATCATAAAGTCAAGTTTTATATTATCATTACCAGCCGCTTGGCGCGGCAACCTGAACCTATTTTTCGGATCATCACCAAGATAATTATGTTAACATATGCCAAAGATAATTATGCCAAAGTATTATAAGGCCAAAAAAAATATGCCAAAATAGTTATGCCAAAGTATATTAGGAAAAAAACATTATGCGTAACATAGACAGAATATTTCCGCTAAGCGATAAGAAGCGATCCCGTTTATATGAATAAGACCGATACATCGGTACGTCGTACATCATCGTGTACGTAGGAAAATAATATATTACAAAATATATTAATTGGATGGAATCAGAAGATAATTATGTAGTTTACATTTTAAGTAATATTTTGCAGTGCCCTATTATTTGCTATGGCTGTAAAACTCCGCCAAGTTTTAAGCGACTATTTTCATTGCTGCGCTTGGTGCGATTTACTCCTTTAAGTCGTAGCGTGATGTTATGTGGCCGATAGCCTTCCTCGATAAATGGGCTCGGCTTTTCAATTCACACCAGTAGTTCCTAAAATTAGCGCGTATACCAACCAAAACAAATCCAGCTTTATAATATTATTGTATAGATTTTTTGCGGTATAAAATATACGTTACGACCTATTCTTATACCTACAGAATAAAGATAAAATAATTCATGTAAATCGGTCGAGCCGTTTCCGAGAAGTGTGACACAGTGACACGAGATTTTTATATACTTTGATTTAAGACACAGTACAGTTAGCTCGCAAATAAATAATTTGAATAATATTGTCTTACCTTAACGCGAATGTTATACATCGAAATAAAATAATTTTATTGGGATTTGTCGCGTGTTTTATTTTTAAACACTTTACGGGGGCCCAAGTCTGCTATTACAATAGTGTCAGAATGGTCTGTCATTGATTTCATAATCGTTGATTTTTACAAGTTTGGTAATCTACTAATATAATGGCGTCATTATGACTTTCCGATGGTCAACCACAGACACTCCATTGAAAAATGGCATAGAAGGGTAATCTCGTACATAATGACAAATGATAAAATTTTGACAGTTCCTTTGATCAAATTGCTTTTAACACTAATAAATATTATGTAAAAATATATATAAGCGAAATCTGGCATGAATAAATGTTCGAATATAGTAGTAGTTTTTCAAAAATCACTTCTATTAATGGGTTTTATAATAATGGCAATACAACATATCATTCTACCACAATTCTATTACGAGACCATTGACCGACCAATGATCGAGCATTATGAATTTAGCAGATTACGAACTTTTAGCAAAATGACAATGGAATTGCAATTACGTCGTGTTGGAATGACGAATTTATAAAAATAGCAGACTTGGGCCCCATGGGCCATGGTCACGGGGAGACTGACCATGGCTACCTCCCCGTGACCATGGCTGAAAAATTTATATATAGTTTTAATTAATTTAAATACTTGAAATTGAAGTAAAGTTTAATAATAATAGTGTTAAAATTAAACTACTATATTGTTTTCTGTTTACGCGAATATTATTCATTGAAATTAAACTACTATATACGCGATAAAATCCGTATATAGTAGTTTAATTTCAATAAACTACTATATACGGATTTTATCGCGTTGTTTATTTGACACTTTATTACATAATTTTGAAAATTGTGACACTACTACTACTATTAAACTTTACAAATTTTTAAGCTAATTGAATTATTATTAAAACTATTTAGATTTAATTTAATTTTACACTTAAAATCCGTATATAGTAGTTTAATTTCAATGAATAATATTCGCGTAAACAGAAGACAATATTAAATAGTGTTAAAGTTCTAAATTATGATTTTAATTGAAATGTTTTAATATAAACAAAGCGACAAAACTTCAATAAATAATTTGGATTTGAATTATATTTACCGAGTTCTTGTTGATTTGTGGCTGTTATAAACACTGCCTGCACTGCTTGCCTGCGGCAACTGAGCCTGTTGCCGATGCACTTTCTAAGTCAAAACTAAATCTAATAAGGAATTTTACGTAATCGTAAGCACTGACTCATGGCACATACTATATAATGAAGTAATAATGCAATTAACTAATGAAGATATGACTATCTTCATTAGATCATTCATTAATTAGAGTCGATTATAGTCATTCCTTATCATGCTTAAGCTTTTTAATATTTTTTAGGGATATTGCCCGTTAATTTTTTATATATAGCAGCGATAGCTCAGTGGGGAGACCAACAGACTGCAATGCAGAGGGTCTCGCGTTCGAATCCACCTCACGCACCTCTGACTTTCAGAAGTTGACTTCGAAATTATGTGCGTATTGATTGACAATTATCGCCTGCTCCGTGCCTCGGAGAGCACGTTAAGCCGTCGGTCCCGGCTGCCATGAACATCTATGGCAGTCGTTATTGGGAAAGTCAGTACCCTCTAATACCCTGACACTGGTCTAGCCTTAGGGTATCGTTAGCCTTTGGGTTGCGGAGTTCAGGTGGCAGCCGTTCCATGTAAAAACTGATATCCAGTAATTCGGGACATTAACAACAAAAATTCCATACAAAAAAAAACAGGGACAAAAAAGGAACATAATCTGGGACGAAATTGGAATTCCATTAAGAAATTAATATTTATGTAAATTTAGGGCCATATAAGGAACATTTTTTGGGACGAATGCTTATTTCTACGCTTAGGACGAAACATGAGGGATGAATGCGGCATAAACTCGTCCATTCTCTCTGTATGCCCAAACCAGCTGGTTTATCTATATACCTACTATATATTAACATTATACAAATAAGTTGCTTGCCTTAAGCTTGGCACTGCCCCGAGTGTTGTGGGTTCGATACCCACACGGGACAAAAATATGTGTTATCCACATTAGTTGTGCCGAGTCTGAGTATTCATTGTTTTTGTTGTTTGAATGTTTGTAAAATACCCCGATAAACAGAATTTTTATATTGCGGTATTTGTCTTTTTAGACTAGATTTTGCCCGCGGCTTTGCTCGCGTAAAATAAGGTTATGTTATGTTAGTAACAAGCGTATTTTTAATATAAAATGTAGCCAATGTCACTCGGTGAAAATATAGCTTTCCAATGGTAAAATAATTTTTAAAATCGGTCGCGTCGTTTTTGATTGTAAAGGAAAGATTTGATTTTTTGTCTGTTTGTAAGGAACCGACAAACATAAATCAAATCTTTCCTTTGTATAATATTAGTACCTATAGAAAATAATACTCATTTTTGGTTACTTTTTTTTTATTACTATCAATTTAAAACAATATGGTGAATGTGCTCGATTGGTCTGAATTGGCACAAAATTGGAAGGAATGGCGCAGGTGGGTCTGGCTCAGTGACTGGGTCGCTGAGCCAGACCCAAATAAGTAATTTAATAAAAGGCTAATATTATTATTATCATAATAATATTAGCACCTCTGACTTTCGGAAGTTATATGACTTTTCGAAATGATGTGCGTATTGATTAACAATTATCGCCTGCTCCGTGCCTCGGAGAGCACGTTAAGCCGTCGGTCCCGGCTGCCATGAACATCTATGGCAGTCGTTATTGGGAGAATGTCGGCACAAAAGATCCCACTGGGTCGAAGTGTCGCCGGTCTGCACTGATTGGCCCCCACATAAGATACATACATACATTATTATCATACGTCTCTGCAAACTCCCTTAAGAGCCAACAAGGATATTATTATGCATTGAGAACATTCGTCACGTCTCTTTAATTACCTTAAGTAATCACAAATGTTCCATACTGTTTAATCAATGAATTTTGTAGTTTTTGTACGCAGTATACTTATTTGTAAATGCAAATTACTTTGTGTAAACAGACAAAGGAAATATTAAAGTTAATTAATTCGTAAATAAACACTGCTTAGGTAAATAGATTTATTAAATAAATACGGCAGTTGTACAAGGGCACTTGTATATAAAACACAGGTCGAGTTCAAAAATGTACGTCAACTTAAGAATAATAATAATAATAATAATAATAATATTAATAATAATAATAGGAAGGAATATAGGCAGGTCTAGTTCTAAAAAGGAACGTAGGGCAATATATTTGTCTATGTGATATTTAAAATGTTGATAATAATATCAGCCCTGTATTAAACTGTCCCTGGGCTCGGGTTTCTTATCAGTGTGATAAGGGTCAGCCCATAGACCACCACGATGGCCCAGTGCGGGTCGGCAGACTTCACATATCTTCGAGATATTCATAATATCTTTTGATTGTCATAATAGTGCATTGATATATATGGCAAATCATAATTTGTACACTTATATAGGTTGAATGTCTCTTGTATATTCAAATTCAACCTTTCCTTCTCCCTAGCCTTTATTATTCCCAAGTCACTTGGAGTCGGCTTTTCTAGTCTAACCGGTTTTGACTGGATATCAGTTTTTACAAGGAGTGGCTGCCACCTGACCTCCCCAACCCAAAGGCTAACGATACCTTAAGGCTAAACTAGTGTCAGGATATTAGAGACTTTCCCAATAACGACTGCCATAGATGTTTCCTATGGACAACTCTCTGATATGTAGGTTTCCTCACGATGTTTTCCTTCACCGTCAAAGCGTTAATTATGATAATTATGCTCTTATATTTTAATGTTGATTATCTTGACATTATTAATAATGTCCTCCAGACAGCATTTCGGTTACGGCGGCCAATCTTAACAGACAATGGCCAACTGCGCAGCAGGTATTAAAGTACACAAGTATGTGCGCAGGTGCACTCTCTGTTCCCTAATTCTTACGATCCGATGGGATGGTAATCCGACACGACTGGAAAGAGATCAGGCGCAGGACCAACTGCTTTACGTGCTTTTTGAGGCACAGGGATGTATAACACCGCCAACTGCCTAACTCCGGGCTGTTATTGCGATTTCTTAACAGGAAAACCCAATATCTTTTTGTTCAACCGACACGGGATTTTCGGATATTTTTAACAAGAACTTGGCTCGGCGCACTGTTTGCTCTTAGACATGAAATTTACAACATGACTTGAAATATCACATATTTTAGAATATACGCACACCCACGACTGTATAATTAGAAATATATAGGTATTTTCATTTCACCTTTTATGCTTTAACTATAATTTTTTTTTGTTTCTCTTTCAAGAGTATTTTGCTAATGTGTTAGGGAAAACCTGACGCTTTAGGACGACAAAAGCAGCGATAGCTCAGTGGGGAGACCAACAGACTGCAATGCAGAGGGTCTCGGGTTCGAACCCACGTCGCGCACCTCTGACTTTCGGAAGTTATATGACTTGTCCAAATTATGTGCGTATTGATTGACAATTATTGCCTGCTCCGTGCCTCGGAGAGCACGTTAAGCCGTCGGTCCCGGTTGCCATGAACATCTGCGGCAGTCGTTATTGGGCGAGTGTCGACACTAAAGATCCCACTGGGTCGAAGTGTCGCCGGTCTGCACTGACTGGCCCCCACATAAGATAAGATAGGACGACAAAGGGACAATGGTTCAATATGCAGACGCCCTTCGAGAGTATTAGTTTGGTGTGAGATGGGACACTTACTGAGGCACTAACCGCAGCAGGTGTAGGAGACTATTGCTACATAAAGGTCTGAAGTTCGACCCCAATACGCGTCTCTGACTTTTCGAAGTTATGTGCGTATTAAACAGTTAATTATTGCTCGCTTTAACGGTGCGGAAAACATCATGGGAAAACCTGCATGTCTGTGTGTTCTCCATAATGTTCTCAAAGATATGTGAAGACTGATAACTCGCACTGGGCTAGCGTGGTGGACTATGGCCTAACCCTTCTCACACTCAGAAGAGGCCCGTGCCCAGCAGTGGCAGGGGTTAATACAGGGCTGATTATTTTTTTTTAAATATTTTTTTAATAATCTAATAGGTTTGCGTTTGACCGCGATCTCACCTGATCTTAAGTGTAAATGCAGTCGACGATGGAGCACGCTTGCCTAGAAGATACCTATTCACTCGCGACTTGAAGACACCCAGATTGTACTCATCGGGAAACACAGACTTAGGTAGCGAATTCCACTCCTTAGCGGTATTAATTATTATACTGATTTACATAATATTGTCTTCTGTTTACGCGAATATTATTCATTGAAATCTAAATAGTTTTAATAATAATTTAATTAGCTTAAAAATTAGTAAAGTTTAAAAGTAGTAGAAGTGTAACAATTTTCAAAATTATGTAATAAAGTGTCAAATAAACAACAAGATAAAATCCGTATATAGTAGTTTAATTTCAATATTATACTGATATTAACCTAAAATACCAGCACAATCATTCAATTAAGATAATAAAATCCTAATCAAAAGCTACTTAAAACGTAATTAACTGACGTTTAACTTATTATCACAAAAACAATTAAAGATTGTATAAAATGCGACATCGACAATGGACATGATAACTTTTTAGATACAAAGAAAACAGTTTTATTACTTAATATTACTAGATTTCAACGTCTAAATATAGGTAAAATATAGGTTAGGCTATTAACAGTACGCGAGATGACCTCCAGCCATCTTGAAGTTTGACCTGGGGGTGATAGGCTGTGTGGGCCTGCTCGCCACCCGATCAGCACCAGGTCCGAGAGGCGGCGTGCGTGTTCCCACGTACGCCTCTGTATCGTGTCTTTGTCCCCCCCTCAGGGGGACGGTGGAGGAAATATTCTTTGTGCAGTGACCTGCCGTTTTACACGGCGGGCCGAAACCACGGCGGGGTCGCGATTGCATGTGAAAGCGATTCGCGCGGCCTCGCCGTCTATGGTTATGTCAAGAAACACCGTGGTAGGTTTAGTCGGTATTACCGGGGTATCTTTTCCCCGGTGAGCCCGACATAACCTCTCCGTCGCCCCGCGGAGAGGTATGCGTCAAAGTATCGACCAAGTAAAAAAAAAAGGTTATTAACAGTACCTCGGCGGGGTCGCGATTGCATATGAAAGTGATTCGCGCGGCCTCATAGACTCTGGTTATGTTTATGGAACACCGTGGTAGGTTTAGTCGGTATCACCAGGATGTCGCCGTCTTTACCTGGGTGAGTCGAACATAACCCCTCCGCCTGCCCCTACAGAGGGGTATGGGTCAATGCATTCACCAATGTAAAAAAACAAAGATTGTATCAGTACTTTTTGCTGGACTAAAAGTATCCTATGTCCCTTTTTGTTCTTTTCTTTTCTTTTTTGTTTAAGCAGCGATAGCTCAGTGGGGAAACCAACAGACTGCAATGCAAAGGGTCTCAGGTTCGAACCCACGTCGCGCACCTATGACTTTCGGAAGTTATATGACTTTTCGAAATTATGTGCGTATTGATTGACAATTATCGCCTGCTCCGTGCCTCGGAGAGCACGTTAAGCCGTCGGTCCCGGCTGCCATGAACATCTATGGCAGTCGTTATTGGGAAAGTCAGTACCCTCTAATATCCTGACACTGGTCTAGCCTTAGGGTATCGTTAGCCTTTGGGTTGCGGAGGTCAGGTGGCAGCCACTCCGTGTAAAAACTGATATCCAGTCAAATCCGGTTAGACCAGAAAAGCCGACCCCAAGTGACTAGGGCATAATAAAGGCTAAGGGAGAAGATATGTCCTTTTTTGTACCTCGTAATGTGTACCTTTGCGAAATTTCATGATGATCGGTCGAACTTAAGACGTGAACGTTCACATTTATAATTGTATTAGCTATGATTTAGAAAATATTACGCTACTATTAATTAACTTTGCTACATGTAGCTACATATATTATTAAAACTGGTAACATATAAGTTTACACTTTCCCCGACGTTTCGGTTGCTTTTCAGCAGCCATGGTCACGGAGAGACTAAGATGGTAGTTGTCTCAATGTTCGAAAGTGTAGTTATTTTAATGTAGCCGAACATTGTCTAATCATTGGTGTTTCTATTTACGCAGAATGAATACTAGCTGTGTTTCCCTTATTTTTGGATTTGACCATTTGAATTACTGGATCCCAAGCTAGTGCAACATTCCAACCATCTTCTTTATTGAAGTTGGGATGTTTTTAATTTCAATAACCTCGCGAAGCATCCCTGGTAGGAATCCGTGTTCTTTTGTGAGTATCTGTAGTTCATAAAGTTGTTTAATTTCAATGAATAACATACGCGTAAACTAAGACAATATTAAACAATGAAAAGTTTTATCTCATATACCTAAAGGCACACGGAATTCTTGATGGAACACGTACAAGATGTCTCGGATTCGAATTCCAGATCGGGGAAAAGCTTTCACGTTTTCTGTTTAGAACATTTTAATAGTTGGCCGTAGTTAGAAAGTTTGCTGTTTGACACCGCCTTGCCTTAAAACGTACATAAAACCGTCCTGTGATTACTTTTCGATCGTGTCGGATTGCCGCTCGGTATTGGATTATGACAGTTAGGGAACAGAGAGTGCACTTGTGTTTGTGCACATTGTTGTGCACTATAAGGCATTTTTTCAAATCAAATCAGTTTATTGGCATAAAACAGGTTTACATAGTTGGTACATAAATTTAAATATAAGTTCGCTGATTTATAACCTAAACAGGTGTGCAAATTTCGAGGAAAAAATAATTATCTACTAACATGCCTCAGATTGTTACAAATTATAGTAATAATAATACATAATATCAGATATTAGGGAGTTAAATGTCAAAGAGCTACCAATAATATAATAAGTTGAAGTCAAATGTCAAATGGAAAACAAAATGTCATAGGTACAATTACAATATAGATTTGTGTTACATTTTGCCTGATAAAAAGTCAGAAACATTATAATAACATTTTCAATCAATACCTTTTTTAATGTCATCTTAAATATATTTACATTTGCATCCTTAATATTTTTCGTCTCTTAATACATTTGTCTCAGCATAGACGATATACCCCGAAACAACTATGCCCTTTGATCTCTGACTTCAGGTTCACGTGATACCATTTTTTCGAACTCTAAGATTTACGGCAATTCATCGCCGTTTCTCATTTGTTCATAAAAAATATTTACAATGTACTTAGTTTACATAACTGGCTATATACCCTTGGTTAGTCAGATGTATAGCTCGCGTGAAGCCAACCATATTAAAACTTATCGTAGCGTTGCCAACTAAAGTGACTCTGCTTCCTTTTCTGATAGTGTAGTTGGTATGTATGTATGTATGTATGTTATGTGGGAGCCAATCAGTGCAGACCGGCGACACTTCGACCCAGTGGGATCTTTTGTGTCGACACTCTCCCAATAACGACTGCCATAGATGTTCATGGCAACCGGGACCGACGGCTTAACGTGCTCTCCGAGGCACGGAGCAGGCGGTAATTGTCAATCAATACGCACATAATTTCGAAAAGTCATATAACTTCCGAAAGTCAGAGGTGCGCGACGTGGGTTCGAACCCGAGACCCTCTGCATTGCAGAGGGTCTTGGGATACAGATGGACACCTTGCACCCCGTCGGCAGGGACGCTATGGCCTCCAGGTAGGAGATGCCAAGAACCCTACTGTACAGCAGGCACACGTACGGCAGGCTGATGACCCGGCACACGAAAAACGTCAGTGGGTAAAGCGATAGCCGAGTGGGTGACCGTTGGACTGACACGCAGAGGTCTTGAGTTCAATCCTAGCTCTGCTGACTCTTCAAACTTATGTACGTTTTAAAGAGGTACTCGCTCACTTTAACATTGAAGGAAAACATCGTGTAAGTCTTATATCTTTAAGAGTTCTCTATAATGTTCCCGAAGACAAGTGAGGTCTGCCAACCAGCACAAAGACAGTTAGGTGAACTATACCCTTCTCATATTGAGAAGAAGCTTGAAGCCCAGCACTGGGATATTATGTAAACATGCCTAATCCTAACTAATATTATAAATGCGAATGTGTGTTTGTTTGTAGTAACAAGTCGACCGAGTATCATGAAAGTTCGCATAAATGTTGTCAGAGATAGAAAACTACCGCAGTACCTTTTTCTGGATGAAAGGTACTCTACGTCTTTTTCTGTTCCCCTGACAATGTGTATGCGAAATTTCCTGATGATCGGTCGAGTAATTAAGGCGTGAAAGCGTAACAAACAAACTCACGTTCGCATTTATAATATTAAGTAAGGATGTATGTGTCTGCAATGTTTTTAACTACACAAATACCTACATATATTAATTTATCTAGTTCATATACAGATACCATAAAGATATCAGAGATATTTTTAATTTTTTTGAAATTGAAAATGTCGGCCTATATTTGTTTTATTATATATATCTGCTTTTTATTAAATAAATTATTCTTATTTTATTATAAACTACATACCAGCTAATTAAATCAATAATAGTTAAATAAACTAACATCACGCTTTAATAGACAACCAAACTAAAAAGTAAAAAATAATCTATACTAATATTATAAAGCTGAAGTGTTTGTTTGTTTGGTTGAACGCGCTAATCTCAGGACAATAGTTAATTGAAAAATTCTTTCAGTGTTGGTTAGCCCATTTATAGAGGAAGGCTATAGGCTATTATGATATTTTTTTTAAAGACGTCTCTTGTTTCTGTGTCAAGGGACTTTACTGACATTCAAACAACGGACACATTGAATCGGGTCTCAATATAACAACATATTTTCGGAATACACCTTTTACTTGTATAAAATAACATGATAATCGGTCAAGTAGTTAAGGCGTAAAAGCGTAACAAACAAACAAACTCATATTCGCATCTATATCTACTAATATTAGTAGATATAGATGTTTTGTTCGTTTGTTTGGTTGAACGCGCTAATCTCAGGAACTACTGATTCGAATTGAACAAATATTTTAGTATTGGATAGCCCATTTATCGAGGAAGGCTATAGGCTATATAACATCACGCTACGACCAACGAGTAGAGCATAAATGAAAAATGTTGCAAAAATGGGGAAAATTTTCTTATGTGAAGCAGACGTAGTTGCGCGGGTCTGCTATCTTCAATAAGTTTAGAATAGAAATAGAGTAAGTTACAAAAGTTACTTACTGCAAGGATAGCGTAGCCACTTAAATAGACGCCATGTTTATTATTTTGTGTTTTTTTAGTTGTTTCTCTCATATGGCCTTGACAACTTTACGCGGACTGTGGGTGAGCGTAGAAGGCTCCCACCCCGTGGTCACCTTATCACTGGTACCGTCTTCTTATAGAAAATAGTACTACTCCCAATCTACCCTTTTTTTGACCCATTAAAATCCTTTATGGATACTCCCTACCCCGGGGGGAAGGGTGGTTATGTGAGACTCTTCGCCCTGAAAGGGGTTGGTATACACACTAAAAACCTGGGGTGAGCAGTCCCTCCGCCGACTGGGTGGGGCGGATTCCCAATCTACCCTAACCTACATTTACGCCAGCTCCTATTCAGCACTTATAAAAAACAAGTGAGAAACGGCCATGAATTGCTTTAAATCTTCGAGTTCGAAAAAATGGTATCACGTGACCTTGTGGTCAAAGGTCAAAGGTCATAGCCATTTCGGGGGTATATCGACTATGCTGAGTCGAATGGCGTTGACCGCGAGCCTCTAGCTCTTACGGTTCTTGAGTTGGAAGTTGTATAACAGACGGACGGACGGACAAAGCTGTTGTATAAGAGGTTTTTACGAACTCTAAAAACACAATGCCAAATATTCACGATTGTTTATTTTCTGAATATTAACACTACACGATACAGACAGAGTTTTCACTTATACACTACACTCGACTTTACTTGGATTATAAATTATAATTACTTGTATAGCGCGAAGGCCCTAGTAAAGGGCAGAGTAGACCCAGAGTTATTGTTAAGTTCTAGTTCTACTGAAAACCAGCTGGCAGCCAAGAACTGGGTCCGTAGCTGAGGAGCAGCTTTACTAGAAAATAACCAATTGAACTGGTATAGAAAAAGTTCGATTTACAATGCAATTATTGCTGTTTTTCAATATTGCATTAACGTCAATTGGTGAAAACTGCAATTTAGCATTATAGTATGATAAATAGGGATGTAACAGAGTGAAGCCGTGGGTAAAACTAATATCTAATGCTATAAAATATTGACTTTTAATAAGAAGGAAAATAGGTACCTTTAATCCACAGTTTATGTCACACGACAGCTTAACAAACACTTAAAAAAAAAATTTACTAGTCACACAATATCTGCGAACACACCTCACCGGCTTGAAGCCTCACTCACAAGTAAATACATAATTTTAGTTGACTACGCATGTATTTTTATATTGTTAAATGTTATGTAATAATATTAGGCCTGATAGTTCATATTCATAAAAAAATTGACTGTATAAACGTAGTGCGTAGGCGTAAAGCTTTTGCCTACTGACACACTGAGACGAGGCCCATGCCCAGAAATGGGACAGCTTATTACAGAGCTGCTATTATATATTTATATACACAGTTATTCATTGAAATTAAACTGCTATATACGGATTTTATCGCGTTGTTTATTTGACACTTTAATACTAAATTTTGAAAATTGTTACACTACTACTACTATTAAACTTTACTAATTTTTAAGCTAATTAAACTATTATTAAACTATTTAGATTTAATTTATTTTTACACTTTCCCCGACGTTTCGGTTGCTTTTCAGCAGCCATGGTCACGGGGAGACTAAGATGGCAGTTGTCTCAATGTTCCAGTGTAGTTATTTCAAAGTACCCGAACATAATTTAATCATTGGTGTTTCTATTTACGCAGAATGAGCTCAAAGTATCATGAAGTCTAGCTGTGGTTTGCTTCTTCTTGGGTTTGACTATTTTTATTACTGGATCCCAAGCGGGTGGTACATTCCAACCATCTTCTCTATTAAAATTAGGATGTTTTTTGATTTCAATAGCCTCGCGAAGCATCCTTGGTAGGAATCGGTGTTCTTTAGCGAGAATCTGTGGTTTGTCAAATCTCAGGTAGTGGTTGGTCCCCTGTTGCACATGTTCACACACAGCAGACTTCAACGAGCGTTGGTGTTTTACATCAGCTATGTGTTCTTTTATGCGGGTGCCTATGTTTCTCTTGGTTTGACCAATGTATGAGAGTCCGCAGTCACAATCTATTTTATAGACCCCTGCATCTTGTAAAGGTAGTTGGCACTTGACGGATGGTAAAAATTGACTTATCTTCGTTGGCGGCTTGAAGTATGTGTTGATTGAAGCTCAGTCAAATAAACAACGCGATAAAATCCGTATATAGCAGTTTAATTTCAATGAATAATATTCGCGTAAATAGAAGACAATATTATACACAGTTATTATTCAGTGGGGAGACCAACAGACTGCAATGCAGAAGGTCTCGGGTTCGAACCCACGTCGCGCACCTCTGACTTTCAGAATTTATATGACTTTTCGAAATTATGTGCGTATTGATTGACAATTATCGTCTGCTCCGTGCCTCGGAGAGCACGTTAAGCCGTTGGTCCCGGCTGCATGTGAACAACTATGGCAGTCGTTATTGGGAAAGTCAGTACCCTCTAATATCCTGACACTGGTCTAGCCTTAGGGTATCGTTAGCCTTCGGGTTGCGGAGGTCAGGTAGCAGCCGCTCCGTGTAAAAAACTGATATCCAGTCAAATCCAGTTAGACCAGAAAAGCCGACCACAAGTGACTTGGGAATAATAAAGGCTAAGAGAGAAAAATACACAGTTATTGTAAAATTTATATTCTATCGAATCAGATTAAAATATGCTAATAAAAACGAGATGGTTATAAAAACCCAGGATTCAACCTCTTCGTCTTCATGTGACCAATTTCTTTTTCTATCACCTTTTTGTAATGTCCCACTGCTGGGCAAAAGCCTCCTAGAAGACTTCCAAATCACTCTGTTGGTGGATATCCCCTGACCTTATATCCTTGTGAGCTCTATATCTCGGGATCTTTGGCCCGCAGGGCCCATATTCAAACTCGACCAAGGGATGACAACAAGGTGTCTGCACACCAAGTTACAATCCAATAATTTTCCATTTAAAATATGTGACCCCTATATCTCGGAGGTCTTTTGATCCACAGGGCCTATATTTAAAGTCAACTTAGGGATGACCCCAAGGTATTTGCACACTGTGATGTAGGTGATTCTATATTTTACATGAATAGCTAATAAGAGGGTATGTACAACTTGTGAGTGTGAGTCAGTCTCTCAATAAATCTGTTACGCGATTGACGTGGTTTTACTGCAGCCGATTCCCGTGGGTTCCCTAGTGTCCAGAGACTTCTCAGTGGCGACGATTAAACGATTTCGCGCGTGTACATTGATATTTCAACCGGAAAGCAGTAAAAGTGCCTTGGGTTTTATTGTGCGAACTGTGCTGTTAAGTAACGGACTAAAAATGGCGGTTGGAAAGATCGGTGCGTTTGACCTAACGAAAGACAATTAGGACACGTATGTGGATCGATTAGATCAATATTTTATTGCCAATAGTGTAAAAAGTGAATTAAAAGTCGCAACTTTAATTACGGTCGTTGGCAATAGTGCATATGAATTTATGGTTAATTTATGCACACCGGTTAAACCATCCACAAAGACTTATGCGGAACTGGTAGCAGTAATGAAAGGTCACTTAAACCCCAAGCCGAGCATGCTCGCTGAAAGGTTTAAATTTCGACAACGGATTCAAAAACTAGGTGAAAATATCGCAACGTACTTCTCGGAACTTAAAAGGCTGAGTAAAGATTGTTCTTTTACGGCGGATAGTTTAAAAGAAAATATGAGGGACCAATTTGTGTGCGGCTTGGTAAACGATGACATTCGACAGAAGTTGTTTACGGAAGACGACAGCATCACTATCGACAGAGCGTATAAGCTGGCATTAGCGATAGAGGCGGCTGAGACTAATGCGGCGTTAGTGGAAGACAGCACGAGAAGAAGGACCGGCAGCGGTGCAGCGGTTGCGGAGTCCGTACCCGTGCATAAGGTCGGGCACGAAGGCGGCGGCAGCGGGAGGCGCGGGGCGTTTGGAGGCGGTGGCGGCTATCGGCCGGCCGCGAGGCGGAACACTCGCTCGACGCGTGACGCACGGCAATCGGGCGGCGGCTGTCCGAGTACCACAAGCGGAGCGGGTTACAACTTGCTTCGAGCGGGCGCGCAAAATGAGGAATGCAAAGTCTGCGGAGGCAGACACAATTCGAACACGTGTAAATACAAACTTTATGTGTGTCGAATTTGTAATCAGGAGGGGCATTTAAAGAGGATGTGTGCGAAGTTGGCCAAGAATAATTCCTTACATAATATGCAAGAAGACGGGCGTGGCAGCGACGATAAGTGTGGCGCTTACTCGGCGGATAGCGACAGTGATGAGGTAATAGTACCTATTAATCAATTATCACTTGGGCAGTGTAAGCCTATTATGATTTCTTTAAGAGTGCACGGTTGTGACTTAGGAATGGAATGTGACACAGGGAGTGCAATATCGTGCATTAATTACCAATTATATAATAAAATGTTTTCTAGCTTACATATTAAACCCACTAAGTTGGTTTTAAGATATTACACGGGTGAACTTGTTCACCCGGTAGGTGTCATTAGTCCAGTTGTTAAATATAATAATACAAAAAAATATTGGATTTATATGTTATCGACAATGGAAATACAGTTTTATTAGGTAGACAGTGGATGGCGGAGCTAAATATATCGGTGTCGGCTTTACATTATAATAAAGTTAATAATAATAAATGGACTTTCGATCAGGATTTTAATTTTTCGGAATTCAGTTCCATATACTGTGAGGTGTTTACGGACGGTCTGGGGCGGTTCACGGGAGGACAAGTGAGCATCCACGTGCGCTCGGGCGCGCGGCCGGTGTTCATGCGCGCACGACCGCTGGCGTACGCGCTGCGCGAGCCGGTTGAGCGCGCGCTGGAGCAGCTGCTGCGCGACGACATCCTCACTCCCGTCCACCACTCAGACTGGGCAACACCAATCGTGCCAGTCGTCAAGAAAGATGGCACGATTAGAATCTGCGCTGATTTTAAGCTAACATTGAATAAAGTGTTGGAAGTCGACCGTTATCCATTACCTAAGGTAGAAGATGTTTTGTCTCGTTTGCACGGGGGCGAAAGATTTAGTAAAATCGATTTGTCACAGGCGTACGCCCGATTTGAGCTGGATGATACTAGGAGATACGCGGTAATTAACACACACAAAGGGCTTTTTATGTATAAACGATTAGTGTATGGGCTGTCGTCGAGCCCCGGTATATTTCAGCGGTGTATAGAGCAATTGTTTATAGATTTACCCCACGTGGGAGATTTTATAGACGATATTATCATAACAGGAAAAGACACACCGGAACACCTAGATAGCCTACAAAAAATTTTTGAACGCCTGAATTCCAGTGGCTTAAAAGTAAAAAAAGAAAAATGTTCTTTCTTTGTGGAATCGCTCGAATATTTAGGGTATGTTATAAGTAACGAAGGTGTTCACACGTGCAAAGATAAAGTAGAAGCAATTGTTAAAGCTCCGATACCAAGGAACGTATCTGAGTTGAGGGCTTTCATTGGGATGGTCATGTATTACGTTAAATTTATAAAAAATGTAAGTTCGATCCTTACACCGTTGTATAATTTGTTACGTGCCGGGGTGAAGTACGTATGGAGTGACGCTTGCGAGGTAGCCTTTGTGCGGGTAAAGCGGACGCTGAGCACGAGTGAAGTGCTTGTGCATTATTCCCTGGAGCTGCCGCTTGTGCTGACGACAGACGCTAGCGCCACGGGGATAGGCGCCGTCATCTCGCACATCACGCCGGCCGGCGAGCGCCCCATCGCATCACGCACGCTTAACTCCGCGGAGAGATCGTACGCCCAAATAGACAGAGAGGCATTAGCGATTATATACGGTGTTAAAAAATTTCATCAGTACTTGTACGGTAGGAAGTTTACCTTAAAGGCAGATCACAAACCTTTAACATACATTTTTGGCAATAAAGTAGTTATTCCGGTTATGGCAGCTTCCAGGTTGCAAAGGTATAATAGGTATAATATTAACAGGTTATTCGTATGATATAGAATATGTAACGTCCGCCAAAAATTGTGCCGACGCATTGTCGCGACTGCCTCAACCGACAGATAAGAATAAAATCGGGCGTGAATATTATACCTATTTAAATTTTGCAGAAAGTTTTTGCCAGTGACGAATGATGATGTGCGAGTAGCAACAGCGCGGGATCAGGTACTTAGCAGAGTGATGGTTAGCGTACAGTCGGGGTGGCCGGCACATTGCACGGATGATGTGATTAAACCGTACTTTAATAGTCGACACGAATTATATGTGGAACGGGGTTGTATAATGTGGGGCTACAGAGTTGTAATACCACCGACTCTTCGGAACACAATTCTAAAAGAGCTTCATTTTAGTCATATGGGCATAGTTAAGACCAAGTCGATGGCTCGAAGTTTTGTGTGGTGGCCCAATATAGACGCAGACATCGAATCGACGTGCCGCGCTTGCGAAACATGCGCGATGGAAGCAACGGCACCGCCGCAGGCTGCGCCACGTAGTTGGCCGTATTTAGCCCAGCCGTGGTCTAGATAGATTACGTGTAGACTTTTTAGGCCCATACCAGGAAAAAACATTTTTCGTAATTATCGATTCTAGCACAAAGTGGATCGAAATTTTTGAAATGAATAGAACGAATGCCGCGGCATTCATTAAAGTTATGAGATCGTTGTTTGCGCGATTCGGGTTGCCATTGGAGATAGTATCAGACCAGGGCCCACCATTTACTAGTGCGGAGTTAGGGGAATTCCTTAATTTTAACGGTATAAAGCAGTCGTATTCTCCAGTATATCATCCAGCATCAAACGGGGCAGCAGAAAATGCAGTCAAACTATGTAAGCGAGCAATAAAAAAAGCAATCCGAGATGCAGTAGACATCGACACAGCTGTACAAACATACCTACTAGCTTATAGGAATAGTATTCAAAGCACTACAGGGGAAAGCCCCGCCATGCTGTTGCAACGGAGGTCGTTGCGTTCTCGGTTGGATCTTTTGCGCGCAGACCGCGCGCGCCAGGACCGGGTGGAGGAGGTGCAGCGCCAGCAGATGACGAGTTCGGGCACCGAGCCGTTGCAACAACATGCTCCTGGTGATACTATATGGGCTAGGAACTACGGTAGCAAAGACAAATGGTTAAAAGGAACGATAGTAAACCAACAAGGTTCGCGTAGGTATGTAGTAACAGTGATAATGGTCGACTTCTCACAAGACATATTGATCAAATTAGGCACAGAACTCGATGTTCAAGTATAATGTACCCAAATTTAATGCCCGAGGGACAAGTCAGTGAGGGTGTCGTTGAGCGGCAGCAGCAACAGCTGTCTCCGAGAATAGCGGAGTCGAGGGTTTTTGAGGGGACGGGTAATGGTGAAGTAGGTGGCGAGGACCCAGTAGTGAGTGACACAGCGGATACAACAGTCACTAAGACCTCACCAACCCGTAGTACACCATCGTCGTCGTCGCCGACGACCGCGACCGACGCCAATTCCGTGAGCCGTCCCATCCGTATTCGTAAGAAACCGGTTAGATATGGGTGGGAGTTTGATTAGATTTAAGAATTCATTGTTTAATATTACAGTACATAATTATGTAAAAAAATAAAAGTTTCTATAGAGATAACTGTAGTATGTAAAGTAAGTTATAGTTATGTTTAAGTTAGTGTATTAGGTTAATACACTAACTTAAACAATAGTGTCTTAGGTTATTTAATGTTAACGTTAAATTGTATCTGTCTGTATTAGTTATATACTTGTAGTTTTAGTGTGGAGGTGTGATGTAGGTGATTCTATATTTTACATGAATAGCTAATAAGAGGGTATGTACAACTTGTGTGTGTGAGTCAGTCTCTCAATAAATCTGTTACGCGATTGATGTGGTTTTACTGCAGCCGATTCCCGTGGGTTCTCTAGTGTCCAGAGACTTCTCACACACCAAGTTACAAGTCAATCAGAGCAGCGATAGCTCAGTGGGGAGACCAACAGACTGCAATGCAGAGGGTCTCGGGTTCGAACCCACGTCGCGCACCTCTGACTTTCGGAAGTTATATGACGTTTCGAAATTATGTGCGTATTGATTGAAAATTATCGCCTGCTCCGTGCCTCGGAGAGCACGTTAAGCCGTCGGTCCCGGCTGCCATGAACATTTATGTAATGGCAGTCGATATTGGGAGAGTGTCGACACAAAGATCCCACTGGGTCGAAGTGTCGCCGGTCTGCACTGACTGGCCCCCACATAAGATAAGATAAGATTATTATTATTATTATTTACATACAAGAGCAAGTAGCAATCCAAAATTTGTTTTATGCATACATTATTAAAGTTGGTTGCAAAATAAGGGAGAAATTATAATCAAATTTGAAATATAAGTAAAAGTGTAGTCAAGGTATCTCGCTATGTCCCTCGGATATTGGCAAGAACAAGCGAATAGATGCACTCTAAATTAGATCCTTTGGAAAACGAAACAATTGCGGTTTAAATTGGACAAGTGTGTATTCCTTTCTTGTCACGTACCTAATTAAAGTAAGTCGATAGCTCAGTGGGGAGACCAACAGACTGCAATGCAGAGGGTCTCGGGTTCGAACCCACGTCGCGCACCTCTGACTTTCGGAAGTTATATGACTTTTCGAAATGATGTGCGTATTGATTGACAATTATCGCCTGCTCCGTGCCTCGGAGAGCACTTTAAGCCGTTGGCTGCCATGTACATCTATGGCAGTCGTTATTGGGAAAGTCAGTACCCCCTAATATCCTGACACTGGTCTACCCTTAGGGTATCGTTAGCCTTCGGGTTGCGGAGGTCAGGTGGCAGCCGATCCGTGTAAAAACTGATATCCAATCAAATCCGGTTAGACCAGAAAAGCCGACCCCAAGTAACTTGGGAATAATAAAAGGCTAAGAGAGAATAAGACCTAATTGGTTTTACTTTATTATTTTAAGATTGTGCCATGACGTAAGAGTGACCTTACTATCAATCGTGAGGACCTTGATACGGTTCTCGGGTCCGGTAACGTGTTATTGGAACCTTCTGCTAGGAAAGTATCGGTGAATTGAAAATTCAAAGTCAAAGTCAAAAATAATTTAGGTTACATAGTAACACTAATGAACGTCAAAGCAGTTAGTGAGTTTACTAAATATACATTTATGTTAGTTGCTAGGTTCAGGCAAAATGTTGAGCCTAGCTGAAGATATAATACTAATATCAGCCCCGTATTAAACTGTCCCACTGCTGGGCACGGGCCTCTTCTCAGTGTGAGAGGGTTTACGCTATAGTCAACCACGCTGGCCCACTGCGGGCTGGTAGACTTCAAATGTCTTCGAGAATATTATGGACAACTTATTCGTCTTCCTCACGATGTTTTCCTTCACCGTTTAAGCGAGCGACAATTAACCATTTAATACACACATAACTTCGAAAAGTCAGAGATATTGCCTCGGTATCGAACTCGAGACCTCTGCGTGGCAGTCCAAGGGTCTCCCATTATACCTGAAAAAAACTCTACGCCACTCCTATAAATCGCCATCAAATTATAATTTTAGTATTTTACAACTCATTAATGTGCTAGATGTTGCAGTCATTACAGAATACTTATATTAGGTATTATAGATAATGAAAATAAATTCCAAAATAAAAAAAATGTCGCTATAATTATATCACGGCCTTTGGAATTTAAATATTGTGGCGAACGATTGTATGTATGTATAAAAAACTGATTTTGATCTAACAAGAAACCTTTTTTAATTTATATAGAATCAAACCAGGCAATAATAATATATCCTTACTAATATTATACCTTAACTATACTGCATTGGGTTAGGAACTTAACTAAAGGTAAACAATCTTGATGTGTCCTTTTATCTAAAAACTCAGTTTAAAAATAAAATGCTGCTAAATATCAATGTAAATACAACAATAACGATTACTAAATCAATTGAACCGTTAGTTTAAGCAGTAGTTTATTTGTTTAATATGTGTTTGTGTAAAAAGTCACATCAAGATTGTTTACCTTTAGTTAAGTACCTAACCAAATGGAGTATAGGTGACGTCCGCAACTTCGTCTGCTTCACATAAGAGATTCTTCCCCGTTTTTGCAACATTTTACATTGATGCTCCGCTTCTATTGGTCGTGATGTTATATCGCCTATAGCCTTCCTCGATAAATGGGCTATCCAACACTTCAATATTTGTTCAATTCGAACCAGTAGTTCCTGAGATTAGCGCGTTCAACCAAACAAACAAACAAAACATCTATATCTACTAATATTAGTAGATATACATAGATGTGAATATGAGTTTGTTTGTATGTTACGCTTTTACGCCTTAACTACTTGACCGATCATCATGTTATTTTATACAAAAAAGGTATATTCCGCAAATATGTAGTTATGTTGAGACCAGATTCACTGTATCCGCTGTTTGAATGTGAGTAAAGTCCCTTGACACAGAAATAATGCCAAGTGCAAGAGAGGTCTTTAAAAAATACTACAAATTATATTTTCGGTTTTTCCTGTTTTCTTTTCAGCTTTCTGAGGATTCAATCTATTCTTTATTTCGTTGAGAGCCTTATCCTATCAATTGTTGGAATGCTAAACATAAGTAAAAACCTTTTGTGTCTAGCCGCCGGTGTGCTGCTTAGCTTGCCAACTTTCACATTGAAGTATTGCCAATGTGTTAACTCGTCTTTAGAAATGTACGTCTGCACACGTCACAAACTCCTGTCTCTTTTAAAACTGAAATGTCGCAAAAGGTGAATTTTACCTTTCTTTTCTTTTTCAATAGAGACATCACCTGCACTCAGAATAATTCATGTATCACGAGAGACCTTAACAGGGACAGGCAATATCTAGTCCTAACTACCCATAATATATTAATACGTGAAGCAAAAACTTTTTACCCCTTTTTACGAATATTGCACGGACGGAGGAGTATGAAAATTGGAACAGTTAAAGTTTATATGGAGAAGGGGCGAATCCTAATATATTTGTAAAATATGCATTAGAAATACATTAAATTAATGAAAAAACACTACACGCACACATCCATGCATTTGACACACGCAGTTGAAATCGCGTTCGTAATATTTCGGCATTGTTCGACTGACGTCGTACCTACAATTCTTTGTAAATATGGTTACTTATACCTTATTTATATGCTATAAAGAAAAGAAGAAAAACAAAGTAGCAAGCTTAGGAATTTTTTAACTTTGTTTGTTTGATTGTTATGCTTACGCGCCTTAACTACTCGACCGATCATCGTGAAATTTTGCATACACATTGTCTGGGGCACAGAAAAGGTCATGACGTACCATTCAAACAGATAAATAGGTCCTGTTCTCGAAGAAGGTTGAAGCTAGGTTAGGTTAGAAATGTATTGACAAAATCTACTTAAAAACGAGCGAAACGATAAGTCCAGTAAATTATATTTTATTATCATAGGCCGCTTACGTAACGTCTGTTTGTTACATTATTGTCTATAAAAAACATAATTAACATACCTAATTATCTAGACTTAACCTGTGCCGAGGAATACATAATTATGAATTAAAATTTTATACCGTTTTACTAGTTAGCATAAAGACATTGTATTGTAATCAAAAATCCAGGAACTAACTAATATTGTACACTGTTGTATATAATTTGTGCTATATAATGATGATAACCAAATAAAATTATAAATAAATGTTTATTTCTTTATTTATTAAAGAGGGTTTAATCACAATGATTATGTCACCCTCGAGGAGACATTTAGCAACAATCACCTTCTACGTTTTATACCAATACGTACTAACTTAATAAGCATCCCAGCTTCCACCGATAACGGAAAAGCTAAAGTGTCATTACATTTACCTGTAATATATAAATTAATGTTGTATTTTTGAATCAATTCTATTCTTTCTGCCTCGTTCCGGACGCACTCCATCAAAATATGATACAGATCTTCAACTATGTGACATTCGGTTTAGTTTGGAGAAGTTGTTTTACCCATTAGATGAGCAAATCTATTCAATGCAATGTGCCCGGAGCGAAGCCTCATCATGAAACAATGTTACTTCTAGACATATCCAATCCATCAAACTAGGTAACTTTCGTAGGTGAGGTCGTATTTTCCGATACCATATGCCCTTAGTCAGTGACCTCTCATCGAAATATTGTTGCCCATTTACCCAAAATTTCTCGAAAGATTTAATGTAGAAATCTGTCTCTGCAATCGCTATAGCGCTGTGTCCATTATGGAAACATTGACTTCAAGTTTAATTTTGATGGAACCACTCGTTTGAGGATTGAAAATGGCTTAACCTGAAACATTATTTCCCTTAGATCCATCCGTGTAAATTCTATAATAATTTAAATACTTGCCATTCAAATAATTATCGCATAATGTTTAATCTATTTGATGTAAAATAAATAAATAAATCATTTTAGTTTACATTTACAAAAGCAACAATCATAATTTATCATAATAATATGATTGAAATTAAACTACTATATACGGATTTTATCGCGTTGTTTATTTGACACTTTATTACATCATTTTGAAAATCTGTTACACTACTACTACCTACTATTAAACTTTACGCTAATTGAATTATTATTGAAACTAATTAGATTTAATTTAATTTTACACTTTCCCCGATGTTTCGGTTGCTTTTCAGCAGCCATGGTCACGGGGAGACTAAGATGGTAGCTGTCTCAATGTTCCAGTGTAGTTATTTCAAAGTACCCGAACATAATTTAATCATTGGTGTTTCTATTTACGCAGAATGAGCTCAGAGTATCATGAAGTCTAGTTGTGGTTAGCTTCTTCTTGGGTTTGACTATTTGTATTCCTGGATCCCAAGCTGGTGGTACATTCCAACCATCTTCTCTATTAAAATTAGGATGTTTTTTGATTTCAATAGCCTCGCGAAGCATCGTTGGTAGGAATCGGTGTTCTTTAGCGAGAATCTGTGGTTTGTCAAATCTCAGGTAGTGGTTGGTCCCCTGTTGCACATGTTCACACACAGCAGACTTCAACGAGCGTCGGTGTTTTACATCAGCTATGTGTTCTTTTATGCGGGTGCCTATGTTTATTATATATGACAATATTATAATAATATGAATTACCATGAATGTAAAAAGGCATTAAAAGTATGGTTAAAAACCAAAAATTATGACGAGACTGAAGCACACGTCATACTCACGAACTCACGCACACACACACACACGCACGTACGGAGGCACGCACGCACGCACACACGCACGCAAGTACGCACGCAAGCTCGCACATACACACACAAATATGTGTTGTTATGGAAGAAGGGGTATCCTAACACAGGTATCATTTTATACTTAAAAGGATACCTCCATCCCAAGATATAAGTACTTATGTATGTGATATCGGATTAAAACATTTTTCTTTTTAGAGTATGAAAAATCTCTTATAAAACAGCTTTGTCCGTCCGTGCATCCGTCCATCCGTCCGTCTGTCCGCCCGTCCGTCCATCCGTCTGTTATACAACTTTCAACTCAAGAACCGTAAGATCTAGGGACTGACGGTCAACGCCATTCGACTCAGTATAGTCGATATACCCCGAAATGACTATGACCTTTGACCTTTGACTTCAAGGTCACGTCGTATCACGTGACCTTTGCATATTACTTAACCATTTTTTCGAACTCTAAGATTTACGGCAATTCATTGCCGATTCTCACTTATTTTATTTTATTTGTGAGGGCCCTGATCCATAACACGAGTTAAGTCTTAAAATACGGACGGAGAGCACGTTAAGTCGTCGGTCCCGGCTGCCATGAACATCTATGGCAGTCGTTATTGGGAGAGTGTCGACACAAAAGATCCCACTGGGTCGAAGTGTCGCCGGTCTGCACTGACTGGCCCCCACATAAGATACATACATACATAAGTCTTAAAATACTTTTTATTCCGACAATTAACCCTCTGGAGTCAATGAACATAAACATTTTTTACCAACATGCACAGTTTAGTAGGTACATCAATAAAAATAAAAACGTGATCCATTATTCAAACTGTAGCAACGTTTGATATGAATATTTATTTTTGTAAAATAATCACATTATAAATTAAAATAAATATATAAATTACTACACTTATGGCGTAAGGTTTATGTGGCATCAGCACTGTCATTGCACTGAGAGTTGTGGGTTCGAATGGGAAGAAAATTTGGGTGATGCATAAATAGTTGTTCCGAGTCTGGATATTCTTTGCGTCCGTTTTTTGAATGTTTGTAAAGTCGCCCGCGATATTAATTGTTCCTAATATAATATTGTCTTCTATTTACGCGAATATTATTCATTGAAATTAAACTGCTATATACGGATTTTATCGCGTTGTTTATTTGACACTTTATTACAAAATTTTGAAAATTGTTACTCTACTACTACTATTAAACTTTACTAATTTTTAAGCTAATTAAATTATTATTAAACTATTTAGATTTATTATAGACCCCTGCATCTTGTAAAGGTAGTTATATACAAAATAGATTGTGACTGCGGACTCTCATACATTGGTCAAACCAAGAGAAACATAGGCACCCGCATAAAAGAACACATAGCTGATGTAAAACACCAACGCTCGTTGAAGTCTGCTGTGTGTGAACATGTGCAACAGGGGTTCAAAATTTTGTAATAAAGTGTCAAATAAACAACGCGATAAAATCCGTATATAGCAGTTTAATTTCAATGTTCCTAATATGTAATTAACACTAGAGCGGAGGTGTCTAAAAAAAAACAATTCAATGTACTTTTTTTTATGTTGCTCGTTATGATGCCCACTCTCCGCTAATATGTAATTAACACTAGAGCGGAGGTGTCTAAAAAAAAAAACAATTCAATGTACTTTTTTTATGTTGCTCGTTATGATGCCCACTCTCAGCCTGATGGTAGGCAGTCATGTGGTCTAAGAGCAATGGACTCCACACCGTCCTCATAGCAGCCGAGGCGATGTTGAGGTCTCTACTTTGGCGGCCTGAGAAGGTGCTTTTTTACGTCCCGCTTAATGGACCCTGTATTGAAGGAAGGTTTGTGGTGATGTTTGGATATTTAGATGTTTATAACTTAATCAACCTTAAAGCATAGGACGGATTTAGAGTTTATTTATTTTACTAGTCTTAGCCCGCATCTTTGCTTGCGTAAATGTAGGTTAGATTAGGGTAATAACAGTACTTTTTTCTGGATGAAAGGTAACCCATGGCCTTTTCTGTTCCACTGACAACGTGGATCCGAAATTTTATTATGATCGGTTGAGCAGTTAAAGCGTGAAAGCGTAACAAACAAACAAACGCACATTCGCATTTACAATATCAGTTAGGATTGGGGAAATCAAACTGATCCTCAATATACTAATTCTTAGGTCTTAACATTAATTACCTCATGTTTTTTTATATAGCTCACTACGGTATCCACATCCTAACTAATATTATAAAATATAATGCCCATGCTTTGGCTCATAATGCAGTCGTTGGCATAAATACTAGCGTCTGATCCTGTTTCCATTTTGGAACCATCAGTGTACCAAATGAGACAACGTTTATCAGGGGATTGTAGACCTTGTCTCCATTCGTTCCCCAGGGATCTTTATTTAAAAAATATTTTTGAATATGTGCATTGGTTGCATTTTGTCGCATCCCATACTCATAATCCTTTTGAGATCCTTCCAAATCTCCAATTTTGTGTGTCGAGTTACGTTATGTTGACGCTCTACAGCCCATGCACAAATAGTCTATGTAGCGCCTTTATCGCCTCTAACTCCACATCAATGTGTAGCGGTATTAAATCCAGCAGGACCTCTAACGCTGCCGTTGGCGTAGTCGGGAACGCCCCTGTTATAGCCATGCAGGCCAATCACTGCACCTTTGACAGCGCGTTCCTGCATGTTGATAGTTTAGTTCTTGGCCACCAGACAATGCTTCCATACGTAAGGGTCATATCTTCATCGTGTATAGCCACTTGATGACCTTGGGCTTCATGCCCCAGGTCTTCCCATAAGTAGAACGAATCATGCCGAAGACCCGCTGGGCCTTCTCTATGGCTTTGTCTACATGAGGTTTCCACGTTAGTTTGTTTGGTCATGCCTAGATACTTCACCTCCGTGGGCTATTGTAGCTGCGTACCATACAGGGAGGGAGTTCCCAATCCTGTCAGATCCTTCTTCCTAGTAAGAAAGAAAAAAAGAACGAAAATACATTTATTTTGACAGGAAAACACACAACACATACTGCAGACAGCATAAACGTAGTATACAGTAAGATAGGAAAAAAAAATAGACAATGGGACAGTAGAACAAAAGTAAATGACAATTTAAAATACAATACTATTATAATAAAAAATAAAAATAAAAACAAATATGCAAATAAACAAATAAATAAAATATTAAACCCTTGGCTCGATCCATTTAGTAAGTATATAACCTAGCGTATGCAGTGTGCGTCGCAGTGTCTGACAAAAAAACGTAAAACGTCCTAGTAAACGGCACGACAGTAGTTTTCCCTGGGTTGATAGATAAATGATTACTAATGCACCATTTTCCCACCATAATCAGGACCTTTTGTATGAGACTAGATACCGTGCTCGGGCATTTTCCGTTCACGAGTATCACCAAGTCTTCCGCATATCCGACCGTTAAGTACGGACCTTTGTTGAATTGTTCTAAGAGTGAATTGACTACCAAGCACCATAAGAGTGGTGAGAGTACTCTACCCTGAGGCAGCCTTTGGTGGTCGTTGCATTCATTTCATCTCCTAACAACTCGGACCTAATGATTGTTTCCCTGAGCAAACAATCGATTCACTTGCGAATGTTTGGCTCTATGCCGTGATTAACAAGACTCCATATCTTTGGAATGTAACCAAAAGCTATACAGGCTCTGTATAGTCTGCACAAATGCGGAACCAAGAGTGCAGCTCCCTGTTGTAGGATAATAGGATAAACCATGCCTGGACCAGGTGACTTGAACGGTTGAAAACCATTTAAAGCCCAGTCGACCTACCCTTCATCCACTACCTTCCTTGCAGTGTCCCAATCTGCTTTGGTTGTACAGCAGCTTAGTTCAACCAGGCTGATCGGGTCCTCCTGCTCTTTTTCTATTATCTTACAGTCTGGAAAGTGTGTGTTTAACATTATTGCTAGTGTCTCCTTACCAGACCAGGTTGTCAAAGGGTGTGCTCTGACAGCCGAGATAGCTTTGGAGAGCCTCATTCCTTCAGGAATAGTACTAATGTTTTCACAGTGGGCTCTCCAAGCTTTCCGCACAGCTTTGTTGTAGTTGGTCAAACAACGAGTGTAACCGCTATAGACCTTGCTGGTCCTAGCATTGTTAAACGCTCGCCTGGCTTCTTGCCGCAGCTTGACCAACTCTGGCGTCCACCACGGTACCCTATTGGGCCTACGTTCCCTTTCAGGGCAGATACTTGTTTAGGCCGTATTCAGTCTGGACCACTTTGTCTGCTGTAAACGAATTGAGCTTCACTTAGAATCCGCCAGATCTATTCTGAGGTCACTCCTAAAGATGTGCCAGTTCGTATTTCTTCTACTTGCTGTAGGAGCTGGAACCAGCGTCCTGTACTTAAGGCATATGTTATTATGATCTGACAAGGTAATCTCATCAGACACATGCCACTCGACAATTTTAGTGCTAGTCCTGTTGGTGGCTAACATGATGTAAATTACCTTTGCTCACCTACAGTCAGCGAACGTTGGCCTGTTTCCCTTATTTAGAATTTGTAAAGAGGTACTTACCACATACTCCAGTAGCTCCCCCAAATTGTGTGGTGTGCGCTGGCATCGCACCCCAGGATCATGTCCAGGATCTCCCGGCTGCCATATTCAACAAGGTCCTTTATCTGTCTAGATACTATTTCCTTGTCCGTATAGTTGAAGTATGCAGAGGTCAGGATTACAGTATCCCGCCCTCCGCTCCTTCGCACATTGATCTTAACTGTCGTAAGATCCCTGGAACAGAAATTGTATAAGGGCATTGTGTTTCTACCATTTCTGATATATACACGTGTCCTCATATCATTAGTGGAACAGTTATGAAAAATTACACCTCCTGTCCCACCCAAGACTCTAATCTGCCCCTATTTAACATAAGATTCCTAAATCAGGGCAATATCATATTCATTCATCTGCAGGTGGCGGGCCAGAACGGCTATCGTCCCGATGCAGTGATAACGATTTATTTATACGCACTTTAGTCCCGCCATTCGGTCTGTATATATTGTAGCGCCTTTGGTGGTAGCCACTACTGACCATCGCCTACGCAGCATCCGGCGACGACAGATCTAGATCATCGATGTGTCCGATTATATCGTCGGTCTTCGGGGATGCGCATGGCGATGAGGTGTAGAGAGCCGTACCGGTTTCTTCCACCGCAGGATTTACGGGCTTCTTCCCGTCCTTTGCCTGTGATACTGTCGCAGCAGGGGCCTCCTACCCCACGCCGGCATCAACTGGCACCTTCTGCACGTTTGGATCCTCAAGGATCTTAAACGTGCTCTTGTCCATGCCAGCATGGAGACAGAAGCCGCCTGCCTTGATGACCGCGGCTGATACGCTGTCCACCAAGATGATGCATCTGGTGTGCATCTCTTCGACCTGCGTGCCCAGCACCTTCCACTCGCAGGTCCTTAGAGAGGGATTGAGGCGCTGCAGCATGGTCAGCATCCTGGAGGCATCTAAGCACCAGGTATTCCTAGTCTTCCAGGCCATTTTGATTGGCCTTGGAAGCTCCTTGGCGCTGACAACTTTGAGCTTCACGTTCCCAACGGTTTTTTCATCGAGACCTAAAAGCCACTGTGCAGCTCTTTCTCCCTCACAAGTCACGTGCAGAGCTCCTCCGAGTAGTGCTCCGACACTTATAGCCGGCAGAAGATCCGGCGTGGCCTCTAACAGGTCCCAAATGGCCACCCGTATAGGCTGCAGCCTGCAGCTAACAGAACGTCAAAAAAGTTGTCGGCAACAACGGCCATTTTGACTCCCGTCAGTCACTAACCTAACATACATTTACCTTATGTGTGCGAAGTCACGGGCAAAATCTAGTTAAAATCCCTAATAAATATAATTTAATTTTCTTATGAGTTACTCAGAGTTACTTTCGAATCTTAAATAATTCGAAAGTAACTCTGTCTTTCTGTCTATCTGTCTGTCTATCTGTCTGTCTATCTGTCTGTCTATCTGTCTGTCTATCTGTCGGTCTATCTGTCTGTCTATCTGTCTGTCTGTCTGTCTGTCTATTTGTCTGTCTGTCTGTCTGTCTGTCTGTCTGTCTATCTGTCTGTCTGTCTGTCTGTCTGTCTGTCTATCTGTCTGTCTGTCTGTCTGTCTGTCTGTTACCTCTCCATGGCTAAACCACTCAACTGATATGGATAAAATTCAGTACAGGGATACTTTAAAACCTGAAGGCTACTTTTTATTAATATAATAATAAGGCGGCAGAGCCGCGCGGAAAAGCTAGTCATTTATATAATAGTATGCTAAATTATTTCACATTAACATTTCACTCGCTAATAAGTGATTGATTTATAAATCATTCGTGTTTTATAAAGTCATTAAGGTAGTCACCGCTTTTGCCAATAGATAAATTTGATTTATATAACTTTTATAGATATACCAGAAAACTCAGTTTTATAGTGCTTTTGAAATATTGCTTGTATTTTAAAAAGTAAGTCTAATATCTTTTATTGAAGGCACAAATCTATAGGTACTAATATTATAAAGCTGAAGAGTTTGTTTGATTTAACGCGCTAATCTCAGGAACTACTGGTTTGAATTGAACATTTCTTTAAGTTTTGGATTTTCTATTTATCGAGGAAGGCTATAGACTATATAACGTCACGCTACGACCCACGGGGGCGGCGCAGTAACCATAAACGCGGGTGAAACCACGGGCACAGCTAGTAACTCATATATAGAGAATCTCTTAACAAAAATATATTCTTGATTTCAGTAATGGATCCAGCGTACGAAATAGAACAAGCTGTTCTTGCTCGCCAGAAGCCCATGAACGATGTGATGGATCAAGGCGTCTCCTCCATTCAGCAGTTCTATAGAGGCACCACGGTGTTCGTGACGGGAGGATCTGGGTTCATAGGGAAGCAGTTGGTGGAAAAGCTCTTCAGGTAACCATAATCTTGGTTGTTGAGTCTCTAGTGACATGGTTAACGCACCAGTAAAATACCTTAGGCGTAAATTATACAGAATAGGCGTGAAGTGGCGGTATAGCGTAGGTATGGCACAGGCATGGAACGGATAAGGCAAAGACGCAATTCAAATTATACAGGAGAGGCAATGATACGGCAAGGTAGCTGAGTAGCTCTTCCTCTCGCCTAAATTGCTGTTCCCAACAGTGTGCATAATCATTCTATTTCCTTCTTTCTTTTAAAAGACGACTCCCTCACTATGGATAATTCCTGTGTCGCGGAGGACTTTACAAACATTCAAACAACGGACACAAAGAACATCAAGACTCGGAGCAACTATTCGTGGATCACACAAATTTTTGTTCCGTGTGGAATTCGAACCCAAAACACTCGGCGCAGTGGCAGTGGCGAGGCGTCCACTTAAACACTACGCCATCCGTGAGGTCATTGCCTTTTCTGTTTAATTTAATACGGCAAGGTAGCTACATAGCCCACTGACTCTCTCCTAATTTGCTGTGCCCAACAGGGTCCATAATTACCTAATTTCTTTTACTTACTTACTTCGCTGGCTCAGCGATCCAAAGTTGATCTTGGTCTCCGACATTAAAGTGCGCCATTATTTCCTATTCTGTGCCAAGTCAGAACAATCGAGCACATTCATCTCTTTCAGGTCTTTAGCTAGTTCGTCTTTCCAGCGGTACCTTGGACGACCCACCGGACGACGCTCGGTGGGTCGCCCGAGATATTTATTTATTTATTTATTTATTTATTTATTTATGGACAACCAACAAAGCATACACTAATTTAAACATCGTAATGAAACATCGTAATGAAACATAAATGCGGATACATAACATAGTGCTGCCTTACTTAAAGGCTGCCACGGCATGCATTAACAAAAAATATATATATATATGCTCTTTTGGCAGCTCGATCTTCTCCTATTTGTTCCTCATGTCCAAGCCAGCAAAGCCGGGTAGCTTATTTTACAAGTCCATATTTGTATAACATTATGGAATACAAGAAAGTATTGAGTATGTATGTATCTTATGTGGGGGCCAGTCAGTGCAGACCGGCGACACTTCAACCCAGTGGGATCTTTTGTGTCGACACTCTCCCAATAACGACTGCCATAGATGTTCATGGCAGCCGGGACTGACGGCTTAACGTGTCTCCGAGGCACGGAGCAGGCGATAATTGCCAATTAATACGCACATAATTTCGAAAAATTATATATTCCGAAAGTTAGAGGTGTGCCACGTGGGTTCGAACCCGAGACCCTCTGCATTGCAGTCTGTTGGTCTCCCCACTGAGCTATCGCTGCTTACCATTTTCTCAAACTATTAGTATTATATAACAAGCTTTTTAGTTGTGTATCTGCGAAAACATGTAAATGGTGCATAGTTTTAATACATGTTGTAATTTTTGATATATACACTGTATGTTTTCCCAACAAAATAAAAATAAAGAATATATATAATAAGCGACGTGCCTTATGCACGCCTGCAGAAGGCGCGACGTAGGCCTGATATGCCTGCGCCCGTTTAGGTATAATTCTCAACGCGCCTCTTTCTAGCACTTTGTATATAAACGTTTTATAGAGGTACCATCCGAGAGTCGTATAGAGTCATATAGAAGCACCTCCGTCTCGCCTTATGCCACTTCTGTACGATTTACACCTTAAATCATACGGTTTGTATAAGTCTTGTATCATACTATTTTGTTCTAGTGCGCAATCCAGTACAATGCACGTGGGCTCGGGACATAGCCTTGAAAAACTAGCGATATGCATGTTTTATATACCTAAGCATTTGAATTATTAAAATGTTTAATTTATTATGATGTATTCGTATAATTGTATTCGAGCGTAATTCAAATGAATGTTATTGTAATTCAATACATTTATAGGTACTGTTCTATGACCATGAGATATTGTGCTTCAACAATTTAAAAGTGTATTCTATTCACCGTTCTTAGTAAATATTTATGTATCTTTGACCTATAGGATATATAACTATATGTATGTGAATAATTTAATCCACCGAAAAATGACGGTTGTGTACAAAATCTAGTATAGATGTTGTCAAGGGAACAGAGAAGGACATATCGCACTCTTAATAAAACAGCGACTTAACTCGAAATTTGAAAGTAAGGCAATTTGAACTCTAATTGTATATGTTCAATTCTAATATTATATTTGTGTTAAATCTTTGCAATAGAGTTCAAATTTGTTTAATCTAAAATACTGAGATAAGTCTCTGTTTTATTAAGGGTGCGATATCCTTTTCTGTTCCCTTAACTACGTTGATGCGAAATTTCGTGATAATCGGTCAAGTAACAAAGACGCAAAAGCGTAACAAACAAACAAACCCACATTCGCATTTATAATATTAGTTAGAATTGTACCTAATAAAAAAACACAATATATCACTGGAAAGTGTTAAATAAGAATTGTGTTAAAGATGTCACTAATGCGTACTACTACTACGCACACTTTATTTGGTATCCATTAGCTGCAAAGAAGTCGAGTAGTTAAGGTGCGATAGCGTAACATACAAACAAACTCACATTCGCATTTATAATATTAGTAAGGATACAATGTGGATGTGACTCACTTATACTAAACTCATTGAAAATAAATAGGATGATGCTGTAAAATATGTTTTATATATTTTCAGATCTTGCGATATAAAGAAAATGTACATGCTGCTTCGATCGAAGAAAGGAAAAACCATTCAGGAAAGGCTTTGTTTCATATTAAGTGATCCAGTAAGTGCCTTTTTACTTAAAATACAATAAAATCTATGCTAATATTATAGAATGAGAGTGTCTCAATTTGTGAGTATGTGTGTGGAGGGTAATCTCTGGAATCACTACAGCTTTTTGAGAGATTTTTTGTGTATTTGGCAGGTACACTATTCCATACTTGTTTTTGTCCGCGGTTTCACTCGCTCAGAAACAGTACTTTTTTGGATGAAAGTACCATTTATCCTTTTTTGTACCCTTGATAACGTGTACGCAAAATTTCATGATGATCGGTCGAGCAGTTAAGGCGTAAAAGCGTTACAAACAAACTCACATTCGCATTTATAATATTAGGATTACAATATCCAATTCTTCAATATTGTTTTTTAATACTAAATCACTCCCAATGATGCGCGTGCGCCGACTATTATAAATATTATAATATTAAGTAAGCACATGAAAATTTGTGTATCAGCAAGGATAAGAACATGAAACAGTTTATTTTGTTTTCAGTTGTACGACTGTCTACGTAAGAAGAAGCCGCAGTTTGCTGATAGAATAGTTCCTGTGGAGGGAGACGTGGCCGACATTAGACTCGGGCTCAGCGATAAAGACTGGGACAAACTTACTGATGAGGTAATCTTCTCCCTAGTCTTTATTATTCCCAAGTCACTTGGGATCGGCTTTTCTAGTTTAACCGAATTTGACTGTATATCAGTTTTTACACGGAGCGGCTGCCACCTCCGCAACACGAAGGCTAACGATACCCTAAGGCTAGACCAGTGTCAAGATATTATAGGGCACTGACTTCCAAATAACGACTGTCATAGATGTTCATGGCAGCCGGGACCGACGGCTTAACGTGCTCTCCGAGGCACGGAGCAGGCGATAATTGTCAATCAATACGCACATAATTTTGAAAAGTCATATAACTTTCGAAAGTCAGAGGTGCGCGACGTAGGTTCGAACCCGAGACCCTCTGCATTGCGGTCTGTTGGTCTCCCCACTGAGCTATCGCTGCTCTCTGAGGTACTGATGGTTACTGATGAGGTAATAGATGAATATAATAAAGTTCTTAAACGTAATTTAATTGGTAATTACGTTTTCGAGCCGTTTGGGGTAGAGACGCTGAGTTCATGGGGTCCGGGCGCTCGTGCGCTTTTTAGAGATATATCTAAGCGGCTAATCGACGCTTCGCGTGACCAGAAAGCTGGACTTTTTTTGGCTCAAAGAATCAGCATTGCCATTCAGCGATGCTGCGGTCGACAGCGATGCTGAGGAATTTTACGACGCTGCCTAAACCGGCCATCCTTTTTTATTAATTTTTACAGTGCCATATTTTGTTACTCTTCATTTTGTTCTATTTATAAGTGGTTAGTTTTGTTAATATTAGTTAAGTTGTAAATTATGATTGTTGCTCTCATAAACTAAAAAAAAAAAAAATTGCATTAAAAAATGTACACATAAAGTTCTTGTAGTTATAAGTACCAGCATACCTTAGTGGTGTAAGTGGTTGACACTCGCTACTGCCCCTGCGCCGAGTGTTGTGAGTTTGATGTACGATCGTTTGCATCACACAAATATTTGTCGTCTGTTTAATCCTGATGATGATCATACGGGACAAAATTTGTGTGATCCACAAATAGTTGTTCCGAGTCTGGGTTTTCTTTGTGTCCGTTGTTTGAATGTTTGGAAGGTCCCCCTCGACACAGTATTAATCCTTTATAAATATTTGGAATTCACTAAATCTGTAGCGATTGGCTACAGATTTAGTAGTGCTGAGTAGTATTGCACGCTATAGAAAATCGCTACCGAATAAGTTTCTATCGAGTTTTTGTGATTGATAAGTCCTGAGTGACATTCTGTGGTGTTAAAAGGAAACGATAATTTGTCCCTTGTGCTAATAGTCTCCTTTGAAGACTTGGAACTCTTGGAACAATCATTTCTGGATCACACAAATTATGGTCCCGTGTAGGATTCAAACCCACAACACTCACACTATTAATTGCAGTTAACACTTGACCCAGTGGCAGTGGCAAGGCGAACTCATAAAACACTAAGCCATCTATGCAGTCTAGATCAGTGTCAGATATATGTGTGACTTAACCTTTCTTATTTTTGTGGATGAACGAGGTATGATGTCTTTTAATACAAAGAAACGCCCCAATCAGAAGGCGATTTAGTGATCCAGCTTTAAGGGCTACTGCCAGCTATTTGATGTCGGGAGCATGAACGTAATACGTAATAGCTCGCTTCGCAAACTTCATTAGCGCCATTCAGGGTCGTGTACAATTTGAAATTGACTACAGCGCCATCTCTATAGATAGCTAGAAATTTGAGGGTGCGTGACGGGTTCCTGTCTTCCCAATTATTTCATTACGACTACGGTTCCCGAATCTTAGTTTAAATGATATCTTATATTGAAGGTAAAATACTTTCTAAACTTTACCAAATGCTTAAATGGCATATCTAAAAAAATACAAAAAATATGTTGGACAGAGAGGAACCCACAACACACCCTCGGTTTGCCCACCTAACTATTGCAATAGAAAAAGGTTGACTATATTGAACCTTTCTGGAAGGGGACAGCCGATTCGTAGCAACCGGGCGTACTCCAACTTGCAACATTCCGCTTTGAACACAAAATATGCTTCGACACGAGTTTCGCCTCAGCGTGAGGCATCTGCAGGACCGTCTAGCTACGAATGAGTGGCCCTGAAGATACCTCGCATTGACGGCGTTCCTCTCTGCCCAATAATTTTATTACAATGGATTTCCGCCTAGTAATGCCTAATTAGATTAATTATATCTTTATCTTTCTGTACGATAGGTGAATGTGATATTCCACGTAGCTGCGACGGTGAACTTCGACACACCGCTCAAAGAGGCCACTCTCATCAACGTGCGAGGTACCAGGGAGGCGCTTACACTCGCCAGACAATGTATACACTTTAAGTAAGTCCTAGAATAATTTCAATTTTATCCAATATCTTTGCAGTGTAGTATTAATTAAGACTAGCTTTGCCTGTGGCTTTAAATAGTTTTTTTGTTCTGTATCGAAGATACTCTAAATCCTTTTCTTTACTCTTGTCAACGTGTACGCTCAATTGTATGATGATCGGTCCAGTAGTTAACGCGTAAAAGCGCAACAAATAAACAAACAAACTTACATTCGCATTTATATTATCAGCAAGGATTTTAAAAGTTCTAGCAGTAATTTGCTTACAATTATATCTAAACTAAAATACCTAAGTTAGAAGTGGGTTCACGTCGGCTGTGCAATAGGTTGAATTCGAACCCATAATCTCGAACGTAAATCCATTGCATTCATTTGGCTATCATTCTAACTTTCTAGTAAATTCTTTATATCTTAAAATACTGGTAAATTCAAATTGAATGGTTTCAAGTTATGTAGGCTTTTAATGATAACAATGACTTGAGTGTCATCTACGTCAACAATTGTCCATCTTAATCCTAGTCGTGATATAATTATATAGTTAAAGTGTGCTTGGTTGATAGTTTATTAATCTTAGTTTCATTGTTGTCCGAATCCTCACGCAGTTATTTTTATTACTATTGTCAGTTTTGTGTCTTTATAAATAGGTATTTACATGCCTACCTATCAAAAAGGTAGTAATTATTCTATTTACATGTAAAATATTGACTTACTCAATACTTATGTATGTATGTATCTTATGTGGGGGCCAGTCAGTGCAGACCGGCGACACTTCGACCCAGTGGGATCTTTTGTGTCGACACTCTCCCAATATCGACTGCCATAGATGTTCATGGCAGCCGGGACCGACGGTTTAACGTACTCTCCGAGACACGGAGCTGGCGATAATTGTCAATCAATACTCACATAATTTCGAAAAGTCATATAACTTCCGAAAGTCAGAGGTGCGCGACGTGGTGGGTTCGAACTCGAGACCCTCTGCATTGCAGTCTGTTGGTCTCCCCACTGAGCTATCGCTGCTTTCAATACTTATGTAAGTAATGAGTAAGTTAATAGAAAGGTATGTGTATCTTATACGATCGTGAATAATTTTATTATATTCATTATTAATTGTAGGTATTTTCACTTGTCTGTTTGTTAAAGCTTTATATCCTATAATTGATTATGCAGTAGCACAACAGTGTAACAACTGTTTGCAGATCTAAAATCCTTACTATGATTGTTTGTTTGTTACACTTTCACGCCTTAACTACTCGACCGATCACCATGAAATTTCACATACACGATGCCAGGGGAACAGAAAAGGACATAGGCTAGCCAGGCATAGCCTTTTATCCAGAAAAAACTACTTTCACTAACCTAACCTATATTTACGTGAATGAAGCCCCTGGCAAAATCTATTAAATAAATAAATGTAAATTATGATGCCCGCAGATGTTTCAATCATACATCAACAGCATTCGCTCAAACCACCAGGAGTCGTGTCGACACAGACGTCGAGGAGAAGTTCTACCCTAATCCAGTGTCTCCTGACGTCATGATCGGAATGGTGGAGAACATTAACGAGAAAAAGCTGAATGCTATCACACCTGAGTTAGTTTCTATCATGTATTTTATTTCTCTACACAGAGTACATATCCCTCCAGATTTAAAAAAACTGCTGGATCTTATTGAGGACATAACAATTCAAGAAACAATGAGTATGCATAATAGCAGCGATAGCATAGTGGTAGACCGTTGGACTGCCACGCAGAGGTTTCGAGTTTAATCCCAAGACACCTCTGACTTTTTAGAGTTCGAAAAACTCTTATATGTCAGCTTTGTCCGTCCGTCTGTCTGTTATACAACTTACAACTCAAGAACCGTAAGAGCTAGAGACTCGTGGTCAACGCCATTCGACTCAGCGTAGTCGATATACCCCCAAAATGACTATGACCTTTGACCTCTGACCTCATTACTGACTACGTCCCTCAGTTGGACAGTTAATATAATAATAAGAATGATGATGCAGAAGGCAGTGCTTTTAGATACGGCACGCATTGTGAGGAAGTTCCTGTCTCTGGAATCCTAACCACCGCGCCGGCAGCTTAGACCCTGTTCCCGATGCCGGTAGGGTAGCATACATTTTGATTTATATTTTTCTTTTAATATATGAATATATTAAAAGTAAAAATGTATTGATAATATTTAAATAAAGATTACAAGAAAGATCCCTAATTTTACATTTCATATTTTGTTCTTATAGATGTACTTAATATCTAGTGTTAGTTAAAGTTAAATTAATTAAATTAAATCTCGGGCACGCCATGATCGTGGCGGTAAGTCCCGTTTTTAAGGAGTGGCTGGAGAGGCGGCGTGGCGCCCTCACCTTCCGGCTGACACAGGTAATGACTGGCCACGGTTGTGTTGGCCAGTTCCTGCGTCGCATAGGCCGGCAGGCGACTCCCGGATGTCATCACTGCAGCTACTGCCGCGATGTTGTTGTTGAGAGATCGTGGAACGCCGTCGCCTCCTTCTGTGAGGAAGTAATATCCATCAAGGAGGTGGCGGAGCGGGATAGGAGGGCTATAAACCTCTCCCCAACCGCAGAACCGGGCGCTGGAAGGCGCGAGATGACCTCCAGCCACCTTGAGGTTTGACCTGGGAGTGATGGGCTGCATGGGCCTGCTCGCCACCCGATCAGCACCAGGTCCGAGAGGCGGCGTTCGTGTTCCCACGTGCGCCTCTGTGTCGTGTCTTTCTCTCTTTCTTGGTATTGTTTGTGTAGTGGCCTGCCGTTTCACACGGCGGGCCGAAACCACGACGTCTATGGTTATGTCGAGGAACGCCGTGGTAGGCTTAGTCGGTATTACCAGGGTATCTTTCCCCCGGTGAGCCCGACATAACCTCTCCAGCGTGATAGCGTGGGCTATGCGTCAAAGCATAACCTACACCAAGTAAAAAAGAAAAAATTAAATCTAATTAATTTATTATATCGACCCCATTTCGGGTATAGGCCTTCCACAACCTTTTCCACCTTTCCCTATACTAGCCTGTCGGTCCAATCTCTCCCCACCGCCTGCACGATATCGTCTGCCTATCGTTGCTTTGATCTGCCGGCTTTTCTTTTGCCTGATTGGCCTTTCCAGGATAGTTAATAAACAGGCCTGATATTATTATACTGTACAATAAATGGTTGATGAAACATATATCTGATTTTAGTTTGATCGAAGGCTGGCCGAATACTTACACTTTCACAAAAGCTATTGCAGAAGAATTGATAAAGGAGGCTATTGCAGATCTCCCCGCATGTATTGTGAAGCCCCCGATAGGTAAGTCCTAAGATAACCATTCTCTGGTAAACATCGTTTACTAAGCTCACGGATTTCAAGTTTTTAATTTATATATTTTTAAAAAGACAATGTCCGCTCTAATAATAATTCCTGCGTCGTGGAGGACTTTACAAACAATCAAACGACAGATACAAAGAACACCCAGACTCTGGAAAACCATTAATGGATCACACAAAGTTTTGTCTCGTGTGGGATTTGAACCCATAACATTCGGTGCAGTAGCAGTGGTAAGGCGAACATTTAAAACACTACGCAATACATGTACTCCAATACTTAGTTAAACTATGTAACCAACAAGTGTATCATAATTGTAGTTCCTTATGTAACTTTTTCTTATCGGAGAAATTGACAATAACCTCAGAATCAGGGGGTCTACCGTGAAACGCGTTACACGCAATTGCGTACGTTCGTTCGTGCTTATTCTTACCATGAAACATCATTCGCGCCGACATTCGTCATGAATATCGTCGTATGACATTTGTACGTCCTAAAAAATCCGAAGTGTTTTCATGGTAGGTATAAGCTTATTAATTCGTTTCGGCACGTCATTGCGTAAAAACATTTTCACGGTAGACCCGCTAGTTAAAGTTTCGATCCCTATACCAGACGCGTAGGACCAACAAAAAGTTGTTGAGTTTTTCTGTTAAGAAATGTCAATTGCAGTCCGGAGTTAGAAAGTTGGCGGTGTTAACACAACCGAGAATCGGAAAATAAAATTTAAAAAGTATAATATTTTATTTAGATATCACATACATAAATCTTGCGAAAGCACGTTAAGCCGTTGGTCCTGCGCCTGATCTCTCTCCGGTCGTGTCAGATTGCTGTCACATTGGATCATGAGAGTTGGGAATAGAGAGTGTACTTGTGTTTGCTCTAGAGCTTGGTATTCGAATATTCGTTTTATTCGAATATTCGCCTGATTTACTATTCGATTGATTTTAACTCAGGTATTAGAATATGCCGAATATTTCGAATAACTATTAAAAACAACCAATGCACGTATTCAAGCTATTGCGAAATGAAAGAAGAACTAATTATCTCATTTAATAAATCAACTAGTAACACTAGCCAAAAATAATTACAAATTCAGCAAATTGTGAATTTCCTGTTCCTCTTACAAGGATATAACTGCTAAAGTTAGGAAAACAGTTAAGTTTTTAAAAAGTCACCGACTCAAACTGATCTACTGAATAATTAATTAATTATTCAGCACAAAATCATCAAAAGAAGCAACTAATATTAGATTGTAAAACGAAATGGAGCAGCCCAGCTGATATGATCACACGGTTTTTCGAAATAAAAGATGACGGTATGAAAAACTTAATTGACCTTAAAAAGGATAATGTAAAAGCATTATCCTTTAAGGCAGAAATCAAAATATTATATGATATCTCTGACTCGCTCAATATAATAAATGCTACAGTGGAAGCAATGTGTGAGCGTAAAGCAAGCTTATTGATATGTGAAACCGCCCTAAAATTCATGATGACAAAGTAAGTAGAGAAAAATAACACGATAAGTCGGGAACTAGCTGAGTCATTGAAGACACGAATTTTACAAAGAAGATCTACAGAATTTACAGGGACATTAAAATGACTCTATTATCAGTTAGATTAAACTACGGACTGTAATCATGCCTTGTCTTGATTATTTATGTACATGTAAGTGGATGCTCCTATGTACCATACTGCTGCTTTAGAGGCTACCATCAAATTTTATTTAATGCTTGAGTATGTTCAGTAGAAGTTCATGGAGAAATGGTTGCAGTACCTTACAGCTGTTATGATTTGAAAACAAAAAACGAAAAAAGAGTCGCCATGACTTTCTTGCCCGTTCTTCTCATGAGCCCTACACCATTGCTTTGCTGAACGTAGCAGTAAATGTAAATTCACAGAAAAAATTTAGTCTAACTTTGACATTTATAAGTGTTAACTTGTAACCTAATCTGAATAAATTTAATTTGAATACCCTTTTGGATCTACCTAATCAATTAAAATTTTACCAAGAACCCGTCGAAGATAGTTTTCCAAATCCGTCAAATGACATCATAGTTAAAACAATAGTCCACATTAACAAAAAATATTTTAGCCAGAAAAATATGCACTCTGTAGTTGATAGCACCATCACTCCTGTTGAACATCAAAATCAAAAAAGTTTGCCTAGTAGAAAAACAACCATACGGGATACGGGAGCAATTACAACAGCACATCAATACCATGCTCATTAACACACCAGAAATATCACCAACCATCTCAATGTCTGCGCAAGAAGTCTTAGAGATTACGGTACGGGTAGAAATGGCTTCTTATGACGCTGGAGGCTGAGAGGCACTAGTGTGGAGACTGAGAGAGTGTTTTCGTCTTGCAGATTAACATGCATTCACCTTCGACATGAGACCTTAGACTGCATATCCTTTCTCAGGTCCCATTACCAGAGAAAATGGAATTTTAAATAATTGTAATGTCTGATGTTTGATTAAGATAGTTGATTTATTTTTTGTTAGGTACAAATTTTAATAATTGCATTTTATTTCGAAAAATTAAAAATACAGAATTACATTTAGAATAAAAAATAAACACATACGTTTTTTAAACTTTTGTTTCATTTATACATGAAAATCGGATAATTTCCTAAGTATTCGAAATATTCGAATACTTCGAATAGTAGGTTCGGTATTATTCGAAATATTCGAATAGTAAAAAGGTGCGAATATTCCAAGCCCTAGTTTGCTCACACACTTGTGCACTATAATATCTCCTCCGATGGCCAGTCTCGGTTAAGATTGACCTATTGTCAGGAGGATATTATTATCCGTCGTTTCTGATTCTCTCTTTGTATATAAGACAATACTTTTTTTTTTTCCAGTATTCCCAACGTATATGGAACCGGCTCCAGGATGGATAGATCTCACCGCTTGTAAGTCAAATCCGGCTGGAGTGAGTATGATGTCAAAACTTACTTTCTATTCTATTCGCCCCGTGGGATAAGCTTGCATTTATACTTCGATTCCTAGACGTGGCAGATTTATTAAGTTTTCCTGTAACACGAGTATAAGCAACAGCTGCACGTCTGGCGTCGTGGTTTAAGTGGTCAAAGCTGCAACTGCGCCGAGTGTTGTGGGTTTGGATTGATTGTTCCCACACGGGACCGCTCTCGCTCTCCGCTCGCGAGTTGCGTGCGTGCATTTCAAGTTCGCGCGCCGTTCCTGCGCCGCATGCGCCGCTCGCGCGCCAGCTAAGCGCCGTGCGTGAACGGCGCGTGCGCCTCACGTGCTGCACGTATTTCCACCCGCAACAACTGATATATACAGTATGAAAGCGAACGCAACTGCAGGCGCGTGAGCTACGCGCCGCGCGCGCCCCCTATGTAACCCTTACGTGAGTTGCACTAAAGAGGCGCTCCAATCAATTGCATTAATTGCACGCGTGCCACACGCACGCATTTCTAGCGCATTTGCCAGATCTGGACCTTACATTTCGCCCCATAAGCTATATTGTTTTGAAACTGAACAAGCGTAGGAGTCTCCGATTGTACATACATATATACACTAAAAACAATAAATATGTATTTCCTTTCCAGATAATACTAGGTAGCTGTCTAGGAATAATGCACACCCTTCTAACTAAGGTAGACACTGTACTATCTTACGCTCCACTGGACTATGTGAATAACGCAATTATAGCAGCAAGTTGGGATGCTGCAGAAAACAGGACAAATGGAGTCACGAATACCCCAATATACACATTAAGTACTTCTAAATATGATACAAAATTCAGTAAGTAGTTCACGAGAGTTACAGCATATGTATACGTACTTTTGTCTTACGTTTACGGGAATGTGTAAATAAACCTGCACGGATGGCGTAGTGGTTTAAAAGGTCGCCTCGCCACTTCCAATGCGCCGAGTGTTGTGAGTTCGAATCCCACACGGGACAAGACTTTGTGTAATCCACAAATGGTTGGTCCGAGTCTGGGTGTTCTTTGTGTCCTTTATTTGAATGCTGGGTAAAGTCCCCACTGTAAGGTCCCAAGTGACAAAATAATTATTATTCCAAGAGCGGGAGTTGTCATTAAAAATAAAAAAATGCATTGATGTTTTGTGCCTCTGCCGCTTAGATTTATTATATATGAATATTGTCACGCCCAGTGCCATCTCTCGGCGTTGTGGGGAAGACTCGGCAATTCCGTCTAATAATTTATTACACCGCCATCTATTGACGGCTTACGGAACTAAGTAGTTCGACGATACGCGAAGTGTTAAGAGAACGCTGGCACATTCTCGAATCTTCGTACTGCTTACATACCGGGTATGGCGTTACTAGAAAACTCTAGAAACGCTTTAACCGCGTATAAACGGGAAGGCCAACGCTCGCCGAGTCAGTTCACAATCGTAAGTGGTCAAGCGTTCATCGAAGCGAACGGAAGCGGAAATACAATTGTTATATTATGATATTATTGTTTACACCTTATCCATCGAACCCAGCACGTAACAATATTATCAATTTACACAATTCCTAGAGGGATACCTAAAACTGAAACTCTCTTATAGGCGTCATGAAATTCATCTGCATGACAGTCGACTGATAGTGTAGCTAGAAGACTGGCAGCTTTTTCTTTCTTTTTTTTTATAGTTAACTAGCCATTTGGGTTTCAAATTAATAATATAATATAATATAATATTCTATCACATACACACAACACCATCTAGCCCAAACTAAGCAGAGCTTGTACTATGGGTACTAGACAATGGATAAACATACATATATACTTTTTTTTTTGTAGATACATACATATTATACATAGAAACACCCAGACCAAGACAAACATCCATGTTCACGCACACAAATGTTTGACTTGTGCGGGAATCGAACCCGCGACCTTAGGCGTGGCAGTCGGTTACACTAACCACTACGCCATCGAGTCGTCATAAGTAATAATATATAAGTAATAATATTCTTGTTAAGACTGCGCCGAGCGAAATGTGCCAAAACAGGCGGTCACAGTTATGTGAATAAAATCAATACTTTTTGTTTAATACAAATATAAAATATACATTTACCATAACGATGAATGTGTTTACAATTACTCCGTGTAAAAAACTTAAAGCATTTAATATTTTCGCCTACAAAATTTCGTAAATTTGCAAAAACGTAAGCTCGTGTTACGTGATTTTTAGATTATAACAATAGAAATCTATCCTATTTTACAGCTTAAACTAAACATAAGTAGTTATATTACAATTTGTCCGTCCCGAATATTTAAGTTATTGGTTGACAATAAAGATACATATTTATCGAAAAAGCACTTCAAATCCTCCATACAATTTTACTATGGCGGCCGCGCGCCGATTTAATATGCGTCGCACGAACTCTGTCATTATCTGTCTTAAGCTCGGCGTAATCTTAAACGCTCAAGCTAAGCTGGAATGCTTGTATTAGGAGTAGGTTCACGACAGTAGTGGATGGGATTCGAACCCGCGACCTCTCGATCGCAAGTCCAATGCCTTATCCATTGAGCTACTGCCACTTAAATTTGCATTGCCAGGTTGAATGGCAATCATTATTTATAATTTAACATCAAGAAACACTAAACATTAAAAATTACAATACATTGAAATTAATTTACTTTAAACGGCTTTGATCGCATCGTATACATAGCTGATGTATAACACCAATGGTTGATGAAGTCTGCTGTGTGTAAACTTGTGCAACAGGGGATCAAGCTTTACCTGCAATTTGAGAAACCACAGATACGCGCTAAGGAACACCGAATTCTACCAAGGATGCTTCGTGAGGCTATTGAAATAAAAAAAACTTAAAAGTTTTTAATAGAGAAAGGTGGTTGGAATGTATTATCAGCTTGGGGTTTAAAACCCCAAGCTAGTGGTCAAAATTTTCGCATATACCAGACCCTGTTAGAGAAACAGAAATGGACATAGGTTACCACTCTTCCAAGAAAAAGTACCATTTATGCGAGTGAAGCCGCGGCCAAAATTTATTAATATATGTATATTACTTGTGCGTGAAAGCAGCGCAGCGATAGCTCAGTGGGGAGACCAACAGACTGCAATGCAGAAGGTCTCGGGTTCGAACCCACGTCCCGCACCTCTGACTTTCGGAAGTTATATGGCTTTTCGAAATTATGTGCGTATTTATTAACAATTATCGCCTGCTCCGTGCCTCGGAGAGCACGGTAAGCCGTCGGTCCCGGCTGCCATGAACATCTATGGTAGTCGTTATTGGGAAGTCAGTGCCCTATAATCCTGACACTGGTCTAGCCTTAGGGTATCGTTAGCCTTCGGCTTGCGGAGGATAGGTGGCAGCCGCTCCGTGTAAAAACTGATATCCAGTCTAATCCGGTTAGACCAGAAAAGCCGACCCCAAGTGAATTGGGAATAATAAAGGCTAGGGAGAAGCGATTACTTGTGCGTGAAGTTAGCGGCATAGACGCCTTCAGCAGAGTTCTCTGGTAGCGGGTTCATGGCGTAAACTACAAACTGCAACTATACACTTCCCACAATCACTTTATTTTACAGCATTTACAGACGGTACACTAAATTGTTTCAGAGTTAAAATATTACCAACAATTTAAGCCCAGAGAACCAGCGATCCCGTTCGGATGGTCTGCTCCTCTTCGTAACTTGCGAACGAAGACCTTTACGGTCGCCTCAATTCTAAATATAACCATCGCCCCACCAAACGATTCCGCTCACGTGACTCGTCGACGTCACGGCGTTCTCCGCTCTCGTACAATGAATTCAATTGTGTGTCTTATTTTCGCTAAATTATCGTAATCCCCGACATATATATTTTCAGAATATTTCAAAGATTGGATAACAACTGAAGAATTCAAAATATTAGCGTCACCAAAGATCCTTTGGTACGGCTTCGTATTCCAGACCTCCAGTAATCTGGTGTATTGGCTTCTAACGTGGCTTCTGCATTACATACCTGGTTATGCTATCGATGCATTAGTCGACTTGCTTGGAGTCAGACCTAAAGGAATACCTTCGTAAGTTTATCTATATGCAACCTAACTCCTAACTTATATTATTAATGCGAATGTGTTTGTTTGTGACGCTTTCACGCCTCGATTACCCGACCGTTTGACCGATTACACGTATGGTATAGTAGTGGTCGCCTCACACTGCCACTGCGCCCAGTGTTGCGGGTTCGAAACTCACACGGGATAAATCTTTATGTGATCCACAAATGGTTGTTCCGAGTCTGGGTGTTCTTTGTGTCCGTTGTTTAAATGTTTGTAAAGTCCCCCGCGACACAGGAATTACTCCTAGTGCAGGAGTTCTCTTTTTAAGATGAGATAAGATAATGAGATGATCAGAAAAGGATAAATTTATTTATTTATTTGATTCACCAACAGATATATACAAAAATTCATTTACACAGTATAATACAATTGATAGGTTTAAAACTAATTGCATAACTAATAATAGGTGAATACAGCATGCATTTCAATGTTTATTAAAAACTATAATATATTTAATAGTAATCAATCAAAATTATAAATTAATCATAAGTAAGTTGAAAAATTATATTTAAATATTCACAAAATTTAAGTCAACGTAATACCAATATAATCCATTAATTTAATCATACATAAATCCATTAATTTTAAACAACACATAAATTAATTAATGCAATTGAAACAATTAATACAGAATAAATTATCGTTTGAGATATACATAAATATAAAACAGGAAAGTGTTAATTCTATCATATACATACATAATTAAATTTTTATATTTGACAAATAACTAATTGGGCAAGTTTTTGAATAGTAATCTGTGAAACTTATACAATTTAACAGCAAAGATGTCAATCGAATTTGTACAATATTTATTCACCGCTCTACATAGTCTGGGAATTGGCGAATTATATCCTAAAACCGTGCTTCTAAAAAGATGCACCATTATTGCCATTGCTTTACGGGGCACGCGGTTGAGGTTCAATTATAGGCTTCCAAGCAGAGCTGAACAATCTAAATGGCAGTGCAATACTTCGTAGATAAAATTTAGATCCAGAAGCGTTCTTCTCTTTTCAAGCGATGGTATCTTGGAAAACAATAGTCTTTCATCGCACCTCTTGTGAGTTTTGGAGATTCCGACAGAGAAGGTTAAATAAAGGGTACCTTTCACCCTGAAACAGTACTGTCCTTGAAGCATAGAACATGGACATAACCTATATTTAGGCGACCAAAACCGTGGACAAACTCTAGTACTTACATTAATACGAGTATAAAATTCCAGTATTATGATAAAATTTGCAAATTAGCTTAGTCGCGTTATCTGCGCTCTAAGATTATTTTTTTATACGACATTAGTGGCATACAATCTTACGGCCCACCTGATGGTAAAAGGTCACCGTAGCCTATGGACGCCTGCAACACCAGAGGCATCACTTGCGCGTTGCCGGCCCTTTAGAAAAGGAAGTGGGAACGAGAAGGAGCGGCAAAGGGGAAAGAGGGTGATTGGGCCTCCGGTACTCTCACTCACCGAACGATATTCACGTCGATATTCCGTGAGAGGGCAGTCCTTCCCCGGTCGAGCCGGCCCATTCCTGCTGAAATCAGCTAGGCTCTACTACTCCACATGAGATTAAAAATAGTATTGATAATATGAAAGTCACTTTGAGTAATAAGTATTAAGTGAAGCCGGAAAATGCTAATATAAATAATCTGAATTTTGCTTAATACATACATACATAGATTCACGCCTGTTTCCCAGAGGGTTAGGCAGAGACTACGGATTTCCATTTGCTACGATCCTGACACACTTCTCTGGCTTCATTCACTTTCATCACATTCCTCATACACGCCCGTCGGTTCAAGGTGCTCTTAACCTGGCCTTTGTCCAGAACGCCTTTGTCCAGAACGCCTCCGATCTGATCAAGAAACGTTCGCCTAGGTCTTCCTCTTGCGACTGTTCCATTCACACTAGCCTTATAAACTTTCTTAGTCAGTCTTTCCTCGTCCATGTTTAAATATTAACGATAATATAATTTGAGGAAGCTCACGCAGGTTATATAAAAAAAAAATTATGACGGTTACAAACGATTTAATGCAATGAAGTAATTATAACAATTATCACATATAAATCAATTATTACAAAGTACGACTGAACTTAACTTGAATTTAATCAGAAAATAACACAGCTGATACGTGTGAACGCTCCGACGACCGACAAGCAAATGTATCTGGCTTTTTTTTTTTTGTGTGTAGTTGTTAGCCTCAGATGGCTTTTACAACTTTACACGGACTGTGGGTGAGCGCAGAGGGCTCCCAACCCGTTATAAAATACACAAGACAACGTTAGCCCCCAGGGGCGGACTACCTTGGACCTCGGCTTGGGGCGTTATCGGCAACGTGGATATAAGGTGATCCACGGGATTAACATTAACGCGACGCGTATTGCGACCTCTGCGGCAAGGGCGGAACCGCAGACGACTTTGTGTGGCTTTGCAAACCGTGTATGCTTTGTCTTGAGCGAGTGTGATCCTATCATCTGGTTCATCTAGTATGTGTCTAGGTCTCCTAACTTTAGATATCCTAGATGGGGTGTAGTTTAACGCCGCAGCCACTAGCGTCAAAGTAGCTACGGGAACACTGCATCATGAATTGCCTGATGGTCGGCAGCTCTAGATCTAGTATCTGTCATGTGTTTGACAGCTCTTTATATAGGCACGATGTCACTCGCGTCTGTTGATTCCTAAGAATAATATATACAACAAATTATTTAGAGACAGCCATTGCTTTTGAAAAATGTTCTGATAGGCCAGTCATTACTACTACATAGGTTAGCTTGTCACTCACTACTGATAAATCTCGTTTATTAAAAAATGTTAGCAAAGGCGACAGTGATTTTAATTAGCCTTATCTATACTAATTCTAGCTGTCCCGACAGACGTTGTCCTTAACATCCGAAATAAAAAAAAATATTAAATCCAAATCTGAACCATCCTCGAATCCACATGAACACCCACAATTCTTTTTATCAAAATCGGTCCAGCTTTTAGTAGGAGTTCAGTGACATACACACGTACAGTAGAATTATATATATAAAGAGTATCAAGAGGAAACATTAGAGTTTTGTTTGTTTCTTTGTAAGAATTGAACTCAAAAACTACTGAACCAATTTTAAAAATTCTTTCGCCATTGTATTACCTATATTATCACCGAGTGACATAGGCAATATTTTATTTAAAAAAGTACTGTTACTAATATAACTTCACCTAACCTACTTATACACGAACAAAGCCGGCGAAAAAGCTAGTATCACATAATATTCTTTAATTACTGTCATACTTAGGTTATGAATGCGCAAACGTTATCCTTTAAATTACTTATGAACTTTTGAAAGCCATGAATATGAAAGATATTGTACTAAGATAAAAAATATGTAAAACTGCGTAAAATTGACTGATGTCACTGATATTTATTTATAAGGCATATTAACAGAATAAAAACGTACATTTACATAATTATTATCTAAGGAAAGTTTGTGTGCTTTCGCCTATTATAAATATCCACAGCATTCACTTATAGGCAATAATTAATAATAATAATAATATTCTACCACATACACACAACACCATGTAGCCCAAACTAAGCAGAGCTTGTACTATGGGTACTAGACAATGGATAAACATACATATATATACATTTTTTTTTGTAAATACATACATATTATACATAGAAACACCCAGACCAAGACAAACATCCGTGTTCATGCACACAAATGTTTGACTTGTGCGGGAATCGAACCCGCGACCTCAAGCATGACAGTCGGTTACACTAACCACTATGCCATCGAGGCCGACAATTATATTACTAATTACACTAAACTCAAATGAAGATTTAACATAACAACTAACACAACATTATTTTGAAACATAATAAAGAATCTATTATAATAAATAAAATAGAAGTGTCTGTTTGTAATGTTAAAAAAAAACAGCTTTTTACTAAATGTATATGAAAGTGTATACGGAACTAATATCAAAAAAACTATTTTTAAATTTTTGTCTGTCTGTTTGTTCAGGCTAATCTCTGAAACGGCTAGACCAATTTTGATGGGCCTTTCACTGGCTGATAGCTGATGTTATAATAAGTAACTAAAGTTACTTTTATTTTAGGAAAATTAGGATTCCGATGAAATATTAAAAATTAAGAAATGTAACATTTCAATTTGCAAATATGTAAAATTGTAAATTTTCTTATACTCTGCGAACTGAACAAACACTTTTTGTCAAATGCCACGTAGACGAAGTCGCGGGTAAAAGCTAGTACAGGATTTATATAAAAAACGCACTTGATTATACGTGATCCAAATTTGAATACCCATTCGTCTACTTTTATTTCAGATTGGTGAAGATTTACACAAGGATGTACAAGTTGACGTTGAGGTACCAATACTTTACGTTCAACTTCTGGAACATTCGGGACGACAACCTGAAGGCCATGATCCAGAGAATGTCTCCAGAAGATCGCTTGATATACAACTGTGACGTAGCAACAATTGATTTTAGGGAACAGATCAAACTCGTGTGTATTGGATTGCGAAGGTGAAAGATAATTGTTTTTTTTATCTATACTAATATTATAAAGTAGCAGCGATAGCTCAGTGGGGAGACCAACAGACTGCAATGCAGAGGATTTCGGGTTCGAACCCACGTCGCGCACCTCTGACTTTCGGAAGTTATATGACTTTTCGAAATTATGTGCATATTAATTGACAATTATCGCCTGCTCCGTACCTCGGAGAGCACGTTAAGCCGTTGGTCCCGGCTGCCATGAACATCTGTGGCAGTCGTTATTGGGAAAGTCAGTACCCTCTGTTATGCCTATACTTATTAGTATAGACGTGCGTGTTAAGTCGGTCCAGCCAAGGGTCACAGTAAATAAAACGGTGCTCGTGTGAACCGCATTTATTTGCGCGGAATCAAACCAAGTATACAAGTTGTTACGTTCGCGGGAGGGAAGCGACTGCTCGGCGCGGCAAGTGCCTCGTCGTTGTAATGTACATGATGCAATATCGAATATTATTGCATCATGCTTCCCGTGTCCCAACAGTCATCCCCCTCTTACAAAAAGGAAAAAAATATTAAACCTTATAATTAGACATGTTAATAATTAACACCTTAAAATTACTTATAAGAGTACAGAAGGCACACAGGAATGTGCGACGTTTCAGAAATGATCGCCTAGCTAATAATGAATGACGCAATGCATGCGGTCGTATCATTTTACATACTTAATATATTGTTACGTTTATATAAAAGTTATTTGTTGCTACAATAAGCGTTACTATGTATATTTATGTTTATGATGCTATATAAAATCAATAAATTCAACATTACCGTGCATACTTTAAAATATATGACATATATATCAGCAATATATTGAGTTTAGGAAAAAAAATTTTTACGTTTTTACTTAATAGAATACCACAAAATTTACCTATCTATACAGCTAGTTGAGCCTGAGAGGTCTGAATTTGCTGGACAGTCCTGTCCATTTCCTTGCGCAGCCACCCTTGGATTTTGTTACGGCACGCTCCGCAGCAAAAATATATTATCAACAAAGATAATAATATAACAATTACCATGGACATGGTTCCATACATTTTCATGTGAGCTTCTACTGCACTAAAATTGGCGCTATTCGCACCGGTTTGTGCGATAATAATCTCTTCTTGTTTGCTATAAGTTTTACCCATTTTGAAAATAATTTTGGCAATTCGACAATAATATTTAATTTACAATAATTTTGTCCAACTTGTATAAAGTATAGATATGCAATGGCTAATATTTTATATACTTAATTGTAATTTATATGGTTAACTAGCAATTTCGCAATTGACATCGAGTTCGATCGAGTTTTGTTACATCTGCAATTTTTCAATACAAATATATATATATACAGGTTGCGACTGTATGTTTATTAAAGTGATACTTATTAGTGTACTATATTATGTTTTTGTATATTACTATTACAATGTTGGTCATAACTTATTACTTACTACTTAACTGACTATTCGTAATGCTTATCATGTACTTATACATAGCTATTCTCGCGTGTTTGCGGTAGCTACTCTGGTAGCACCGACTTTATAGTTGTAACTGACAACAAGGTTTTAATATCTTAAGGGTAGTTACCATAGTGGCCTACTCTGCTATAATTAATTAACACCCCTTGGGGCCCTCAGTACCCACTATGGTAACGCCACTAATAAACATACATATATAAATAGTTACAGGTTAAATCTTACTCGTGGTTTAACTATACGTCCACTTCTAGTTGTTATTTTACGGTCAGAATCCTTATCGTTAGCTTGCTTCATAGGTGCTGTGGTAGATTTAATATTAACATTGACATCAGATTTGTTATAGCTATAATTCTCTGTTTGCTCGCTATCGTTTTCGTTCAAAATAAACGCGGCTTTTAACCTATCAATGGATATATTTGCGGTTCTATTAGGCAACTGAATTGTATATACCTTATCTGTTCTCTTCAGAACACGGTAAGGACCTTCATATGTTGGGGTTAGGGACTTTTTTACCATTTCATTCCGTATAAATACATGTGTACAAAGCTTTAAATCTTTGCTGACAAATATTTTCCTGCTATCACTTACTGGTCTCATCTGAGGTTTCATTGAACTAATTGTTTTACGTAACTGTTCTATGTAATCGTGATGACTACTACTGTGTTGCTCACTTTGTTGAAAAAAGTCTGATGGTAATCTTAAAGGATGTCCGTAAATCAATTCTGCGGCACTGAACCCTGTATCTGTTCTCAGCGCGGCTCTCAACCCTAACATAACCGTTGGTAATTCCTCTACCCAATCTAATCTATCAGTCATTCTTGCTGTTAACGCATTTTTCAACGAACGATGCCACCTTTCTATTAATCCATTACTCTGTGGGTGGTACGCCGTCGTATGTATTTTGTATACGCCTAATAGCTTCATGAGTGCACTGAAAAGGTCGCTTTCAAATTGTCTTCCCTGGTCAGTGGTTATTCTACTAGGGCAACCGAATCTACAAATCCACTCTTTAAAGATTACACTGGAAACCGTATCAGCTGATATGTCAGAAACTGGAATAGCCTCAGGCCAACGCGTGAAACGGTCCATAATTGTTATGCAATAACGATATCCGTGGCGAGACGTTGGTAACGGACCAACTATGTCAGTATGTATATGCTCGAATCTAGTACATTGTGAAAAAACGGCTAAACCTGAAAGTGTGTGTCTATTTATCTTTGCTTTTTGACAAGGTATACACGCTTTTGCCCATGTGTTTATCTCTTTATTCATTCCTGGCCAGAAGAATCTTTTAGTTACTAATTTCCTTGTAGTACGAATACCTGGATGACTAAGATTATGAATACTATCGAAAGCTATTTTTCTATATTTCTTAGGTAAATACGGTCTAGCAGTATTATTTGAAACTTCACAATATATTTGCTTATCGGTGTTAGGTACGACTATGTATTTGAATTGGTGCTTATCGCTTGTTGAGGTTGTAACCCAATGCTCTGCGTCCTGCGCGCGGGCTAATTCGCCGTAATCTATGCTCGTGGGACACAATATAGACTCAACACGCGATAACGCATCCGCTACAGTATTTTCCGAGCCGTTAATATGTTGTATATCGCTCGTGAACTCGCTTATATACATAAGTTGTCTGGCTCTTCTTGGAATTTCTTTATCACTATTAATTTTGGTAAAAGCGTATATCAACGGTTTATGATCAGTAAAGATTGTTATGTGTCGTCCTTCTATCATATTTCTGAAATGCAACATTGACATGTATATAGCAGTTAGCTCTTTATCGTACGTGCTGTATTTTTGCTGTGTGCTAGATAATTTTTTTGAAAAATAACCCAATGGTAACCAACTATCTTTAATCTTTTGTTGGAGTACCGCACCAACACAGGTATCTGACGCGTCTGTCATTAAAGCTAAAGGTACCTCCACATTAGGGTGAGACAATGTAACGGCGCTTTTAAGGCTATCCTTACATTGCTCGAAAGCATCGATACTTTTCTCGTCCCAACTGATTTTAGTTTTATCCTTTTTCTTTGAGTTGTGTAAAAAACTGTTAAGCACTGTTTGATGTGATGCGGCATGAGGAAGGTGTGACCTATAGAAATTAATCATACCTAAAAATCTACGTAGCTGTTCTATCGTTTCTGGTCGCTTATAATCTGTAATTGCCTTTACCTTATCCGGTAATGGGCTGATGCCTTCCTCAGATACTAAATATCCTAAAAAATATAATTTTGATTGACCAAAAGCACATTTATTAACGTTAATCGTAATACCTAATTCATTAAGTCTATTGAACAAAATTCTAACGTGTTTTTTGTTTAATTTTTCTGTTTTAGATGCTATTAATATATCGTCTAAATAGCAAAAAAGTGCTGACTCACCAGTTTCATCTTCTATACGTTCTATTCCTTTTAATACCTGTTGATCCATAAACCTTTGGAACGTTTGAGCGGCATTCCTTAAGCCAAAACTCATCCTAGGGAACTCATACAAGCCAAATGGTGTGCATATACCTGTTTTTTCTATATCTTCTACTGCCACTGCCAGATTATGGTATGCCCTATTTAAATCTAGCCTAGTATAGCATTTCTTGTTAGGTAACATGTATGTAAAATCCTGAAGGCGCGGTACCGGGTATCGATCAGGTTTTGTAATAGCGTTAAGCGCTCTATAATCTCCGCATGGACGTAATTGGCCATCCTTCTTTACTACGACATGTAACGGACTAGCCCATTCTCCTTTACCCGGTCGACAAATACCTAAATCCTGCATTTTCTGAAACTCCTCTTTTACCTTCTTATACCGGTCCGGAGGTAGTGGCCTTGGACGCGCAAATACCGGGGGACCGGAAGTTATGATATGGTGATAGACAGAATGAGACGGTTCTTTATACGCAATAGGCTTAGTAATACTCGAAAACTCCTCTAATATATCTCGATAAGGGTTATCGTTTTGTATGCTTTTAATTGAAGGTTGAACTTGCTTTACGATACACCCTACCACACATAAGTTAGTAATACTGTCCGTAATTCTCTTATTATATATATCAACAATTAATTTGTAATATTCTAAAAAATCAGCACCTATGATAGCTTGCTTAACGTCACAAATTATAAATGTCCATTTCAAGGATCTACGTAATCCTAAATTTAATTCTATTGTTTTTATACCATACGTTTTTATTTCGGTATTATTTGCTGCAAAGAGTTTGTATTCACTAGCTATTTGTTCACACTTAAATTGACTCACCGTCAAAACGGAGACGTTGGCTCCCGTGTCTACCAGAAAATGGATTCCGGTCGTCCTGTATTTTACACACAAGCGGTGGTTCCCTTCCGGCTCCGTGCAGTCTCCCACCGAAATAGGCTGCACCGCATCTAGTTTTCCGGCTTCTCGCCATTGCTGTTTTGAGTTTCTAGACGCCTCGGTTGCTTCCAGTTGCAGGGCTTCTCGCATGTTCTAGCGCGGCTCCTAAACCGAAAGTGGTATTTGCAGAGCCAGTTTGGGCTTTCTGGGTTCCTCAGTAGTCTCCTGGGTTGTGAACGGGATCGTGATCTACTTCTGTTCCACGGGTTTCTGTTGCCGTACTCCCATCGTCGTCCTCTAATTTCGCTTATTTCCACACGCAGTGTTTGTAGTTCTCTTGTCATTTGTGTTAGCTGTTCGGTCAGATTGGGCGTCACCGGTGCTGCAGACGTCGACGGTAAAAATGTCGTTACCTCGGCAATTTCATTAGGGCGTAAGTTTTCCATTATCTTGTCGGCTAACGCAGCTAAATCATCTAACTTCGTATCCTGTGCCACCGATAGAACAGCCTTTACCGAACCCGGAAGTCTAGATATCCATAGACGTTTCAGTGCTTCCGCAGATACCTGGGTGTTAGTGGCAAGCTCTGACATTCTTCTTAAGAGTTGTGACGGTCGTTGTGTTCCTAGATCCATTTCAGAGACTAGCTTATTGAATTGACGTTCAGCACTCTCTTCGTAAACGGTAATTAATCTGTCTCTAATAGTTTCGTACTTTTTATTTTCAGGTGGCGTAACAATAAGATCGTATACCTGTTGTAAGGCGTCTCTGCCAAGCTTCGCTACTACCATGTTGAATTTTGCGGTATCTCCCTGTTTTTGTGGCTCCATAATGGAATCAAATTGAGCAAACCATAGTTTCGGCATATCTTTCCAAAATTCTGGTATCTTCGAAGTAATGGATATCGCTGCTAGGTCCGTGACGGACTGCGTCGTCGTGGTCGTAGCGTCGCCTTGACCCGCTCCGGCAATTGTAGGCTTATTCATTTTTAAAAATAGTTAGGGCACTGGTTGACGTTTAATATTCTATTTAATGTTACTAAGTTGTCCTATTGCTAACTTGCAAGGCAATAACTACGCGCATGCAAGGAATCACTTCCCGTTATCTTGTCCGCTATTTTAGTTCCACTAATTTCACTCGTATTATTGCACCGTCCGAAAAATAAATCACGTCGGGGTCACCACTGTTATGCCTATACTTATTAGTATAGACGTGCGTGTTAAGTCCGTCCAGCCAAGGGTCACAGTAAATAAAACGGTGCTCGTGTGAACCGCATTTATTTGCGCGGAATCAAACCAAGTATACAAGTTGTTACGTTCGCGGGAGGGAAGCGACTGCTCGGCGCGGCAAGTGCCTCGTCGTTGTAATGTACATGATGCAATATCGAATATTATTGCATCATGCTTCCCGTGTCCCAACACCCTCTAATATTCTGACACTGGTCTAGCCTTAGGGTATCGTTAGCCTTCGGGTTGCGGAGGTCAGGTGGCAGCCACTCCGTCTAAAAACTGATATCCAGTCAAATCCGGTTAGACCAGAAAAAAAAACCGACTCCAAGTGACTTGGGAATAATAAAGGCTAAGAGAGAAGACTAATATTATAAAGCTGAAAAGTTTGTTTGTTTGGTTGAACGCGCTAATCTCAGAAACTACTGATTTGAATTGAAAAATTCTTTTAGTGTTGGAGAGCCTATTTATCGAGGAAGGCTATAGGCTATACAACATCATGGTACAACCCATGGTGGCGGCGCAGTAACCATAAACGCAGGTGAAACCGCGGGCACAGCTACTTATTGTATAAAAGATTTGCCTGCACGGATGGCGTATTGGTTAACTAGTCGCCTTGCCACTGCCATTGCGCCGAGTGTTGTGGGTTCGAATCCCACACGGGACAAAACTTTGTGTGATCTGCAAATGGTTGTTCGGAGTCTGAGTGTACTTTGTGTCCGTTGTTTGAATGTTCGTAAAGTCCCCCGCGACACAGGAATTATTCCAAGTGCGGGAGTTGTAAAATGTAAAATTAATACGTTGTTGCCGCTTTTTATGAAGAATATCGGTAACGTTGTGGTTTTCTTTCTTCTTCTTCTTCGTCGTTTTCTTCATTACTGAAGGTCGTGTCCATCCTGAAATGCTTTCACGGAGTCGCAGACCAGCTGTTTCCACACCACCCGATCTTCGGCTTTTCTTAAGCCAGTGGCAACTGTAAGTCCCGTTATTGTCTTGATCTGATCAGACCAGCGGGTAGGTGATCGCCCACGTGGTCTTTTACCGTCAAATTTCCCTATTACAACCAGTTTGCCAAGGCTATCTGATTGCCTTCGGGCGACATGGCCAAAGTAACCCAGGACTCGTTGGTAGCATATTGTGGAGAGCCTGGTTCTTATCTTCAGTTGGTCGAGAATGGACTTACTGGTGCGTCTTGCTGTCCACGGTATGCGCAACATTCTCCTCCAACACCACATCTCAAAAGCCTCAATCTTTTTCCGATCCAGTGCGCGAACTGACCATAATTCGGAGCCGTAGAGGAATATTTAGAATACTAAAGTTCTCAGAAGTCTCATGGTGGTTTTCTTTATATCCTATCAATATTTTTTAAATAGTAAACTGGAATCTATGCTTTCTTGTTTTCATGTATAGGTGGTTGCTTGTAAATGGCTGCTATGGTTTGTCTTAAATTAACACAAACATCAACCATCATGTATTTTTATTTTACACAACTAAGGTGGCAAACAAGCATACGACCCACCCAATGGTAAGTGGTCACCATAGCCAACGGACGCCTGCAACACCAAAGGCATTACTTGCGCGTTGCCGACCCTTTCGGAACGGAAGAAGAGAAAAAGTAAGTGGGATGGAAAAGGAGCGGGAAGGGGGCAAGAGGGTGATTGGGATTCCAGCACTCTCACTCACCGAACGAAACACAACAGTGGGGATACTGGTATTTCACGTCGATATTCTGTGAGAGGGTAGCCCTTCCCCGGTCGAGCCGGCCCATTCATGCTGAAATCAGCGAGGCTCTACTACTCATAATTATGGCAAATTGATATAACGAATACGGGCTGACTCTAAGCGATATAATTTTAAATACAAATTGTATAAAAGGTTATTGGTATTTATCATTATAATCCTATGTATTCAAAAATGTCTATACAAGTTATTAATCCTAACCAATATTGTAAATACGAATGGGAGTTTGTTTGTTACGCTTTCATGCCCTAACCACACAATTGATCATCATGCATTGTCAGGGGCACAGGCAAGGCCATAATTATGGTACCTTTTATTTGAAACTTACGTACGCTTATCGAGGATAGATGACAGAACAATAATTTAAAAAAAAGCGATTTTTACTATAAAACTGTTAAATTATTTTCTACTTTTTAAGACGTGTTTTTTAGTTTTTAACTATTATTTATTTAAATTTTTATTCTAAATTATTGTATTGTCATCGGTCCTCGATAAGTTTGCAAAGTTTCAAATCAATCCGTCGGTTTAAAAGGAGTCGAAATCACGTTCAAAGATTCCGTTAACAGATTCATAGATACATAGGCACATACCAAGCTAATAAAAGCGTGTTAAAAATATCTGTTACTAGCCTTAACTAATGTACAATTACGCAAGCGAATCCTCGGGAAAAATGTATTATCCTATAAATTTGTTGTGTCTTAGTATGACAAATTCTATTTTTTATCGTAGGTACATTGTGAAGGATGGTCTTCAAGGTGCTGAATATGGATACAAGAAGGTGCAATACTTGAAATACGCGAACTACATATTCTTTGCAGCTTATGGATACCTAATATATATAGTTCTGTACATAATATACGCACTAATGACATCTATAACACAGTTCTTATTAAACACTTTCCAGTAAGATTTTGTGTTTTATTTTATTAGGAACTCGCGACCCGCCTCTGCTTCACACAGGTAATACAAAACCTTAACAAGATAATTGCTATTAGCAATAGCAGCGATAGCTCAGTGGGGAGACCAACAGACTGCAATGCAGAAGGTCTCGGGTTCGAACCCACGTCGCGCACCTCTGACTTTCGGAAGGTATATGACTTTTCGAAATTATGTGCGTATTGATTGACAATTATCGCCTGCTCCGTGCCTCGGAGAGCACGTTAAGCCGTCGGTCCCGGCTGCCATGAACATCTATGGCAGTCGTTATTGGGAAAGTCAGTACCCTCTAATGTCCTGACACTGGTCTAGCCTTAGGGTAACGTTAGCCTTCGGGTTGCGGAGGTCAGGTGGCAGCCGCTCCGTGTAAAAACTGATATCCAGTCAAATCCGGTTAGACTAGAAAAGCCGACCCCAAGTGACTTGGGAATAATAGAGGCTAAGAGAGAAGAAGACATATTGAGCTACGACTTAACTCAGTGGTAGCGGGGAGACGACTGCCGCGCGGCGCTTCTGTGTACTTGCGCCTGACTATATAAAACTCAAGCGTCAGCAGTGTCGTTACAAGTGCATACGTGTATGTGATCTCCCTCCATCACAAAAGAAATCCTCCTTTAACCAACCAGGTTGGATGATGGTTGGTGGGCAGTAGCCTGACGGTTGATGTCGAGCATTTATATAAAAATAGTGTCCTTCAAATTTCGGTCATATAGCCAATCTTAACAGACACTGGCCATCTGCGCAAGTGATATTGTATTGCATAAGTGGTGGCGCAAACGCAAGTGCACTCTGTTCTATCACCTACAATCCGATGGAATTGCAAACTGACTTGACCGGAGGGATATCAAGCACAGGACCAACGGCTTTACATGCTTTCCGAAGCACAGGCTGTGACACAGACAACTTTTGAGATTTCTTGGCAGAATAACCCAATAATTTTTTGTTGGCTCGACCCGGCATTCAAACCCGAGTCCCCGTGCACAGCTTACTACTGCTTTAGGTTACTGCTGCGCCACGAAAGCAGTTTGTAGGGCACTTGTATAATGACGACTCGATGGCGTAGTGGTTAGTGTAACTGACTGCCACGCTTGAGGTTGCGGGTTCGATTCCCGCACAAGTGAAACATTTGTGTGCATGAACATGGATGTTTGTCTTGGTCTGGGTGTTTCTATGTCTAATATGTATGCATTTAAAAGAAAAAGTATATATGTAAGTTTATCCATTGTCTAGTACCCATAGTACAAGCTCTGCTTAGTTTGGGCTAGGTGGTGTTGTGTGTATGTGGTAGAATATTATTATGATTCTCTTTATTACTCTTTTTTTCTAATAATATATATATTACTATTATAATTATACAGTAGCACGCAGTTTAACTTTGCTTGCGAGATTCAGGATTATATGACGAAATATTGAATTTCAGATGGCACCATCTCTTCTCATAATATGTCTTAACTTCTTTCGCCCGCAGAGACTTTACGAGCTCTTACAAACTCATTAATGCTATGCTTGAAACCTATTGTATCTATATATTTCATCTGTTGGCATGTACCAAAGAGCATAAATTATCATCTGCAATCAAAAAAGCCAAATCATTGTCAGAATGTCAAAATTTCTGTAACAATTCTAAATTATTGTGTCTAAATTGTCGAATAATTTCTAAATTGATTTGTGTCTAAATTTTAGTGTTATTGTAAAGGTAACTGCAGACCTATAAATAGTAATAATCGAAGGTATGAATTAACGTATACATATGTCATGCCACGGTAATACTATCGATCAGTATTCTATCTTTATACAAACGGTCGGAACGCGAGTCATACCTACGAGCCTCGAGGTCGGTGTACACTTGGTACACAACCAGTCACGGATGCGCTGCAGTAATGAACGGACGGTGTGAGGGTTTTGTCAGCAACCTGCGATTTGTGAATATTTGATTGAAATAAGTACAAGTACTTGCATAAGATAAGATAAGATAATTTATTTATTCACTCAAACACATGTGTACATACAATTAACAATCGCATGCAAGATATAAAGTTGAAGAAAGTTCTAGACATGTTGGCCATAGAATGGCGTGCAAATATAATTCTAATTAATTAATAATAAAGGATAAATAGTAACAGCAACATACATACAGTAGCAATAGTTAACATTATATAAATGTGTATATGTTAATGAAGTAATTACAATTATATTTAATCTAATGTCAATTAATAAATATTATGCCAAATATCTAATCTAATTAGGTACTTAATTATATCAAATCAAATTTATCATTTAAAAAGTCACTAACATTATAATAGGCTTTTGCAACAAGAAATGATTTTACTTTTTGCTTAAATGCTTGGCTAGTTAGATCTTGCCAGCTTTTAGGAAATTTATTATAAACAATTGGAGCCATGCAAATAACACTCTTGCGCACAAGTGCAGTCCTAGACGGATGCAGACAAGGTTTATTTTCATCGCGTCGATTTCGGGGAATATATAAAATATATTTAAAAAATGTAACAAAATAACAAAGTGCAATTGCTAATTACAATTAGTGTACCTATGTAATTAGTGAATGCCAAATTTTTTAACTATTAAATTTAATAATAAAACTTTTCGTACGCCTCAGGCGAGGCGCAAATATTTTGCAGTCTCAAATTTATAAGGATGTTTTTTTATTAAATCTACTAATCAAAATAACACAACATGATTTTTATTGAACACGTCCTATTCCTTATTTCATTAAAAGAAGAAGTATAATATTCTTTCTTCTTTTCGTGTGGTTAGTGGCCAACCTGTTGTCAAGAGTTGTACAAGCCGCCCGTAGGCCTCTGACATGGCTTAACGACTGCTGTCAATTTGACAACAACCGGGACCGACTTTTTACGTACCCTCCGAAGCACGGAGACGCTCAGATGAAATACCACTAAGCGGTCACCCATCTATAGACTGACCGCACCCAATGTTGCTTAACCTCGCTAATCGTTTACCGATTAGTGAGTGCAACTGGCTATGAGCGCCTTGTATAATATTTACAATCACATTAAGAAAGAAAGTCAAGTATGTAGATGAAATTAAAATACTGTAAGCGGGCTCTTTCGCGTGTTTACGTACCGCGCGACTGTAGGTATTTTTTCAAGTACAGGTCCGAGTTTCAATACTGGTAGATAACATTACCGTGGTCGTGGCCACATCATAGAATCGATCACTACATGATGTGGCCGACCATTTCATGAAGTAGTTGTATTTTATGATATGAAAAATACCCGCTGTCGACATTATGACGTGGTCTGGCCAGATCAATGACTAATTAGATTTTGATGATATAAACAGCTTGACGCACGGCATTAGCCATTAGGAAACATATCTTAAGATAAAAAAGTGAGGTGAAATGTCTTACAAGAAAAATATAAAATTTCTTCTTAATTCGGATTTTCATTAAAACTCATATCCTATGTAATCGCTAACCTCCTAGGATATTTGCATTCAACGGCTACATGTCACAGTTTCTATCGTGCATCTTTTTCTGTTTTTAAAGTTATCTGAACACGCAGAACTGAAAAGCAACAGTATGTTTAAAAAGTCAATGCTAAAATTGCCTGTATATCTTGACCTGATAGAAGAACCGCACAAAGAATGGCTTCAGATACTTAAAGAAGCGCAGGCCACAGTTGAGGAAGAAGACGGTATACAGGTACTGTATACTATTGACATGAAACTACTTAACCTATTGAGTGGCAACGGCACACCGGCGGCCAGACAATAGGTTCTCTAACCTGGACTTTCTTCAGGATATCTCTGATATGATTAAACAACATTCAATGCGGTCTTACTTTTATGGTAATTTTTTTTTGTTTTCTATGAAATCGCTCGCTTTATGAATAATTCGTGTAGAGCGGGTGACTTAACAAACAAATGTCAGAGGTACCGTACCTTGGGATCTAACTCAGGACCCCTCCGTGATAGTCCGATGGTTTCCCATTGTGCTGTCTGTAGGCTTACAAATATGGTTAAATGGGTAGTTGTCAGTTTCCTTATATACAAATATAAAAGACTAGTAGTTTTCCCGCAGTGTCACCCGCGTATGTCCCGTTCCCGTGTGAATATCGAGTTTCACCCTTTTTACCCCCTTCGGGGTGGAATTACCAAAAATCCTCTCTTAATGCTCCCCTACACTCTCCAAGGAACATACATGCCAAATTTCAGCTTTTTGCGTTCAGTAGTTTCGGCTGTGCGTTGTCTGTCAGTCACTCAGTAACGGAAGAGTTTTATATATATAGATTATTTGCTGTTTCATTTTGCAAGTTGTTTCAGCAAGTTTCAGCAGCAAAGCAAGATTTGTTTTTCAAAAAGCTAACTATTAATAATTCCTGTATCGCGGGGGACTTTACAAACATTTAAACAACGGACACAAAGAACATCCAGACAACTCAAATTTCAAGACTCAAATTTGTCCCGTGTGGGATTCGAACCCACAACACTCGGCGCAGTGGCAATGGCGAGGCTACCACTTAAACCATTACGCTATCCGCGCAGTCAAAGTCAATATATTAAGTGGCGACAGCACACAGGCGGGTAGACACAATTACATTTCAATTATGCCTGATACTCCAACTATAGGATAGTTGTCTATGTAAGATTTTGTACATTATTTCCACATAAGAGCATAATAGTAATTAATATAATATTGTTTTCTGTTTACGCGAATATTATTCATTGAAATTAAACTACTATATACGGATTTTATCGCGTTGTTTATTTGACACTTTATTACAAAATTTTGAAAATGTTGTTACCCTACTATTACTATTAAACTTTACAAATTTTTAAACTAATTATATTATTATTAAAACTATTTAGATTTAATTTAATTTTATACTTTCCCCGACGTTTCGGTTGCTTTTCAGCAGCCATGGTCACGGGGAGACTAAGATGGTAGTTGTCTCAATGTTCCAGTGTAGTTATTTCAAAGTAACCGAACATAATTTAATCATTGGTGTTTCATTTACGCAGATTTTTTTTTTCAAAATTATGTAATGTAGTGTACAATTAAACAATGCGATAAAATCCGTATATAGTAGTTTAATTTCAATGAGTAATTAATATATTGTTTTGTGCGAACAGTACTTAATGATGCGTAAATTTTCTTTTTGGCTTTTATAATTTATACGTCGAAGATATGTGAAGTCTGTCACTGGGCCTGCGTGGTGGACTGTGGCCTCATCCTTCTCACACTGAGAAGAGGCCCGTGCCCAGCAGTGGGACAGTTTATATACAGAGCTGATTCACACTCACAGATCCGCTTCGCCGCCTCCTTCCGCGAGATAAGGTCCTCGCAGAAGGATACGTCTGCTATCCAGTTCCTCTCGCTGTCAACCATGGCTTGGCCTAGAGTGGGTGGGTCACTGAAACTGAAACAACTGTAGCGACCTATCTGCCCTATGCAGGCTATATACATATATGTATCTTATGTGGGGGCCAGTCAGTGTAGACCGGCGACACTTCGACCCAGTGGCATCTTTTGTGTCGACACTCTCCCAATAACGACTGCCATAGATGTTCATGGCAGCCGGGACCGACGGCTTAACGTGCTCTCCGAGGCACGGAGCAGGCGATAATTGCCAATCAATACGCACATAATTTCGAAAAGTCATATAACTTCTAAAGTCAGAGGTGCGCAACGTGGGTTCAAACCCGAGACCTTCTGCATTGCAGTCTGTTGGTCTCCCCACTGAGCTATCGTATGTATGATATACATAAGTAGCATATACATATATGCTATTTATGTATATCATACATACATACATAGATTCACGCCAGTTTCCCAGAGGGGTAGGCAGAGACTACGGCTTTCCATTTGCTACGATCCTGACACACGTCTCTGGCTTCATTCACTTTCATCACATTCCTCATACACGTCCGTCGGTTCAAGGTGCTCTTAACCTGGCCTTTGTCCAGAACGCCTCCGATCTGATCGAGAAACGTTCGCCTAGGTCTTCCTCTTGCGACTGTTCCATTTACACTAGTGTTATAAACTTTCTTAGTCAGTCTTTCCTTGTCCATTCTTTCTACATGCCAAAACCAGCTTAACATACCCTTTTCTATTCTTGTCACTATATCCACTTTCATGCCGCATTTCTCTCTAATCACACTAATCCTTATTCTATCTTTCAGAGTCACACCACATATATTTCTCAGCACTCTTATTTCTACAGCATTTATTTTGCTCTCATGCTTCTTTTGCCATACCCAACTTTCACTTCCATACATAAGTGTGGGCACTAATAGTCCTCTATGAACAGCCAAAGGTGCCTTTTCGGATACATTTCAACTGTTTATAAAAGCGCGTAGAGCTCCATTCACTTTTTTGCCAGCAATCGTTCTCCTTTCCTATATATATGTATATCCTAAGACAATATTAACTTATCAATTTCTCTATCTTTCACTTAGCAAGCCTGCGCCAAAGGTATGCGTATACAAGGCCGTTTGGTCCCTCCAGAAATGTTGGGACGATGGTATGCGTCTTACTGTAACCTGATTAATAGAATTTACGACGCGTATCTCAAGAGCGTACACCTTCAACGATTACCGTACATCATTGACATCATTAAAGTACTAGTCAAGAGGTTAGTGGATAATTTACGTCTTTTTAAAGACTTCTTTTGCAATAAGAATGAATCCTGTATCGAAGGGAACTTAATAAACATTCAAAAAACATCCAAACCAGACCAGAACAACTATTAGTGGATTACACAATTTTATTACGTGTGGAAACCTTATCCAACACTTGCACTAATAATAATGTCTGTGTCGCGGAGGACTTCACAAGTATCCAAATAATGGACGCAAAGAATAACCAAACTCGGAACAAATACTTGTGCATCACAAAAAGTTCTATTCCATGCCAGGATCTAACCCACAGCACTCGGCATAGTCGCAGTGGCGGGGTGCGTCAGCGTCTGCAAACATCCCTGACGCGCTACAGAAGCGTGGCAGCCCCATCAGGGCGCCGAATCCATTATATTATATTGGACATGCAGGATGTTAATCAATTTTCGTACGTTTACCCTTCGCATAAAAAAGTTAAAATACGCCTTGAATAGGTTTACTTTTACTTGCGCAGTGCAGCGTATAAACCAAAGAGCCACGCTGTTCGCACTGAATTTATTTAAGACATTTATTCTAGGATGTATGAACTTCGAAAGGAGTTGGTGCATGTGATTGTGAATGATTATATCTACGTCGATCCTGCTCTAGCACAGCTACGCATGACTCCGTATGACATTCAGGTATTTTTATACTTATTTTAACTTTGTATATTCTGAATATAATGCTAGGCAAGGGGTCTTACGAGCGACAAAGTATTTAAAAGGTAATAAATACCTATTTATTGCCCGACGTTTCGACCGACTTGTATCGATCATGGTAACGGGTTGACTAGTGTATGCTCAGCGGTGTCTTCGTGAAATGCGAGTTTCACATCACACATAAGTACATATATAATGTACAAATCGCGAAGTCTAAAAACGTTTAACTTTGTAGATGTTAAATGTAGCAACATATAATAAAATAGTAAGTGGTCGATGTCAGTGCATAGAAGATATTTAATAAAATATAATGGGAGGTGTCTTTATAAAAGTTATAGAAACCAAAACAATTATTCTAGCATTTTTCTTTATCTATATTTTTGCACGCGCCTCACTCAAAAACAATTACACGAAATTTAATGCGATTTTAGAGTTCGAAAATACTCTTATACAACAGCTTTGTCCGTCCGCCTGTCTGTTATACAACTTTCAACTCAAGAACCGTAAGAGCTAGAGACTCGCGGTCAATACCATTCGACTCAGCATAGTCCTCTGACCTCAAGATCACGTGGTAGATATCACGTGACCTTTGCATATTACTTGAACCATTTTGTCGAACTCTAAGATTTACGGCAATTCATTGCCGTTTTCACTTGTATTCTAGAGTTCTAACTTGGCACAACATTCGGCACAATGGCAGTGGCGCGTAGCGTGTCGACCATTTAATTATTCGTACAGTCAAGTAAACCTTATCATTGAATACAGTTCTTAAGCTTTCTTTATAGATCGTTGTGCCTTACCATTTTGCTACGGAATCAAGATCAGAAGACATAGAAGAGGCGTTGCAGAAGATGTGGGCAGAAGCAATACGAAGAAAGCGACCCAAGAAGGTAAAGTGTTTGACGTTATTTCATTTGGTCAACGTCATCAATCCTAATGTGTGAGTTTGTTTGTAACGCTTTCACGCTTTAACTATTCGACCGATCATCATGGAATTTCGCATACACGTTTGCAAAGGAACAGAATAGGTCATAGAGTATCTTTCATCCATTAAAAAAGAACTGACTCTTCTTTTTATTTGGGTTGTAGTGCACAAATGTTTGCGCAAACACAAGTGCACTCTCCGTTCCCTAACTCTCATGATCCAATGGGCAATCAGATATGACCAGAAAGAGATCAGGGTCAAAATCAAGGCTTAACGTGCTTTCCCAGGCACAGAGTGTCTAACACCGCCAACTTCTTAACTCGGGGCAGCTATTGAGATTTCTTAACAGGAAAATTCAACAACTTTTTGAAGGCCCGACCCGGGATTAAACCCCAAGCCCTCATGCGTAGTAGTCGCAATTACTACCGCTACTCTACGAAAGCAGTCAGTTAATAAATCACGCAGCGTGATAGTATAAAATTGATTATACTGGGGAACTCAAAACTGGCCTGAACCTTATGCTTACGTCACTGGACTGATACTGCTATGTTGTATTTCGAAATGTTTATGTACGTTCTTTACGCTAACAGCCAAAGCCACCACCTCCAGCTGAAGTGTCCAGAACAGTATTCGGCCAAACCGTTGTCTCCTCCCACCAGGTCCTAGAGCCTAACGAGGACGACGAGGAAGACGAGGAAGAAACACCACGTATGAGACATTCAGTTACTTATTATAAACTAGCGACCCACTTCGGTTTCGCACGGGTAGTACAAAACCTTAACAAATTAAACACCGAAACCTTCCTCATGAATAATTCGGTCTATTGGTGAAAACCGCATGAAAATCCGTTCAGTAGTTTTTTAGTTTATCGCGAATAATTAGACAAAAGCGGCAAGGGACTGTTTTATAATATGTAGTGATTTAAAAAACATTGGATATCTTTTATAAAAATAAGCTTACGGGCCGCTTAGTGGTATGCAATTAAGGCCAGTATGTCTGGGAATAAACAGCGAAGACGGAGCGGTAGCGGTGCTGAGCCTTACCAGGCGTGGCGGTCGCAGTGTGGCACTATACACAGTCATAGCATACCCACGGTAGCGGCGCGGAAGCGGGGCGGAGGCGGTGCGGAGGTGGTGCGGAGGCGGTACGGAACTGTTTTTGGGTACGCGTCGGGGTGTGCTTACAAACATATCGGAAGAAAGTAATGAACAAGTACTTCTATTGTCAGCTTATGCACTAAGAGAAAATAGACGCTGCGTTGTTGTAAATTCAGCAAAATAAGTCGCTAGACACCTAAAACTTTTCATTGTGTCAGTTTTTTTAAATTACTACAACTGTAATTTTTTATTGCAATAATAGTTGAAGGACAATTGGTATAATCACAATAAAAAATACATCATAATAATTGGAATACTTTATTTAGCTACATATTTTAATTTTTATTTTAGCACTTTAATTTATAATATACTTATTTAGGAAAAACCATTGTAAAAAGGTAAGCAAAGAAACATCCGTATCTGTATCCGTATCCGTAATAATATCGTATTCCGCCGGGGTGTGAAGTCTTTTTTATGTAAAAAAGGAATACAGCCCATTTCCGGTTCTGCACAGCGCTGCTACCACCACGCACCGTGCTGTTCTATTTATAATAATAATAATTTATTTCAGACTAAGATCCATTATGTTAGTATTAGATAAACCTTAGAAGCTAATGCTAGTATTTATTACGACACAAGTAACACTTAATAAAAACTAATAAAATTACACCACAGGCTTATGAAGCCGCAGCCAATGACACAGTATGGGCTATCCCACCTGTCCACTATCGTGCTGAGGATGCTATTGGTGCTGTCGCGCACCCTATGCATGATGGGGACGCATCGTATTCTCATAATCGCATAGAAATTGTCTATTGCCGCCTCGGTAAAAATGCCTGATGCCCTACAATACCGGGTATGTCCCGCACCGCTACCACGCCACCTCGTATTCGCGCCGGATTGCATGTGTTATGTTTCGTAAAAACTCGAGCAATTCAAAACACCGGCTCCGCTACGGTACTGCCGCCGCTGTCTATGTATTTTGGGATTTACTTACTGTCAACCATAAAAGGATACAAGGGATAAAAGTTGGGAGGGTAGTGGTTTGAGTAATTGCTTCGCCACAACCACTGCGGAAAATATTTGTGTATTAAAATAGTTGTACCGATTCTGAGTGTTATTTGTGTCCGTTGTTTGAGTGTTTGTTAAGTCCCCAGCGACACAGGTTTGCCCCTAATGCGTAGCCATTTTTAAACATGACATACTTTGTGCGAAGAATAAAGGTGAAGATGATCTAAAGTATTTATGATTTTTTTACAGCTTCTAGCGTCCACACGATTATTCCTGAGTCGTATAGTCAAGCTCTTATGATTCAGAAGCATGAAAGGGCCAGGTAATACATTTGTTTTCTAATTATATATTGACACAAAGATTTAAAGAGTCTGCCCACTACACCTTCTCATACCATGACCGTGCTAGGAACATATCAGACACAAAAAGCAACACGATACGCCCTGCTATAGGAACTGCTGGTCGGTGACGGGACGGTCTAGCGGGCATAGTCTTATACATTTCCTTACAAATAAAATTATTTTGCCTGACACTTTCCTAGCACGGTCATGGTATGAGACAGGGTGATGGACAGACACCTTTGGTCATGAACGTAGCCTCGCCGTACATAGATCTCACTAAAGAGAGAATTGAGGCCAACAACTAACTAAAAAAAAAATCTTCCGGGCAATATTACCTGGTGCATCGCATTGCATGCCACGACATATATGGTCAATGCTTCGAACATTTGTAATCACAGGATGCTCCAACAAACACAACCGTTCATCGACATCAAATTTAGTAAAATAGTTTTGCATAGAAATAAAACACCGATAGCCTAGTGGGAAACCGTTGGACTGCCACGCAGAAGTCTCGAGTTCGATCCCTTCGATCCCAAGGCGCGCATCTCTAACTTTTCGAAGTTATGTGCGTATAAAATAGTTAATTATCGCTTTAACGGAACTCGCTTTGAAGTATAACATCGTGAGGAAACCTGCATGGCTGAGAGTTCTGCATAATGTTCTCGAAGATATGTGAAGTCTGACAACCCGCACTGGGCCAGCGTGGTGGACTATGGCCTGACCCTTCTCACACTAAGAAGAGGCCCGTGCCCAACAGTGGGACAGATACATGGCTGATATTATTATTTATTAAGTTAAGTTTTGGACTACGGTACCCCTCGGTGAGTGTAAATAAACGTTGATTTTATTTTTAGGCAATGGTTTATGGCGGACTTCAGAGCTAAATGCCTTTCGAGAAGAAGATATTTTGGAGGGAAACACATTGAGCCACCAATTGAATTGAAGCACAAAGCTGCGAGGGTCATACAAAAGGTTTACAGGTAACAACAACTGAAGGCTGGTAGCTCAAATGCCTTTTTAACTTTTTGACTGTCACTGTCATGTGTGTGTTGGCGACACGCGAGGATGTTGGATGTTCGGAGTCCATTATAATGAAAATACAACGTCAACAACACTTCGTTTATTTTAGCACCATCAATCTTAAAGAAATCAGCCTATAACAGTTTGTTCTTGCTTTTTATATCTGCCTCACAACGCCATCAAACGTTTATAACAACTACAACTACCCATATGACAAACTAACGAATTTAGTACAAAATAAGTCTCGAAATATAGCTAAGTATTCGAAATAATTATTTTAATGAATTTTACACAACTCTAAATGATTTATTTTACATGAATTACGTTTATTTAATATAAACAAATAATATAGTTACAAACATTCTCAACAGATGGCGCTGTACCATAAATGAAACGTTCAATAAATGAAATTTAAAATCGATACATAAATTGGGATAATTATATAGATTCTATTTTTAACGATTACACATTAATCTGGGAATTTGAACAATAAATTAAATCTCAATAATCTTCAAAACATTCAAACAGTCAACACTGCGTCTATTAAATATAAAAGCTTGATACATAACGGATTTATGTTTACAACTAAATACTTAAATATCAATCTAATATATTTCAGGCACTTCTAAAACAATATAATCATTTAAACGCAAAGCTGAAACTTAAAGTTCAATATTTGACAATTATTGTGAATTAATGCCGATAGATGGCGAATTGCGCCCATATGTACGTGACAAAGCAAAATGTGTCCAACACGCTACGGTCACGACTACATTGTAGACTTTTAAACGCTTATAAATCTTATAAAACGTATGATTTTCTTATTTGTGTTGTTAATTATGTAGTCAGATTCATCCCAATTTATATTATATGAACTGCTTCCTATTTATTATATCCATATAAACATAAGATCACAAAAACTAATTAGGTATTAAAGGATGAAATCATAATTTGGTGCCGAGAGCATGCTTTTGCAGTTTTGACGTGGTGGTCAAAGGGAAGAAGGTTTGAAATTCCTCGGAGTTTAACACAAGTCTTTTCTTTTTTTTTTATCAAGATCACTTCCGCGCTATAAATAATTCCAGTGCAGTTTAAAAACTTGTAAACCACGGACACATAGAACACATCTAGACTTCGAAATATTATTTTTAGATCACACAAAGAACACTCAGACATGCGAATACTATTTATAGATCCCACAAATCTATAATATATTTATATTTATTGTGAATGGAACAGTCACAAGAGAAAGACCTAGGCGACCGTTTCTCGATCAGATCGGAGGCGTTCTGGACAAAGGCCAGGTTAAGAGCACCTTGAACCGACGGGCGTGTATGAGGAATGTGATGAAAGTGAATGAAGCCAGAGAAGTGTGTCAGGATCGTAGCAAATTGAAATTCGTAGTCTCTGCCTACCCCTCTGGGAAACAGTCGTGGACCTATGTATGAATGTATTTATTTAAAATAATAGGGAAATATAATTTATAAAAAATTAAGTTATAAAAATACAATTGTTATTTGCCCGAACTAGATTGAACCTGTGGTTCGGGCTAAGAAGTGCTTACGAACTATTTTACCAATATAAATTTACATAACTACAATTCAACAATAACATTATAATAACCGGCATAAGCAACTAACAGTACCGGTAATAAGTTTGTCAATAATAATGATGCGCTAAGACAGATCAGCAAATTTTTATTTACATATTTGATTTAACTGCTCAGTTTGCACATACGACAAAATTTGTAAATAATTATGTTATATGTTCTTACAGCTAACATAATTTAAATTATAAGTACTTAACACTCCATTTAATCTATTGTATAAAAATGGACCTACAAAAGCAAAAATCTATTTAATTAAATGAATTTTGAACCTGATTGTGAGGCGCAGACTATATGTTTTCGTCTTTTGTTAGGTTACCTCGTATTGGAATCGAACCCACAACACTCGGCACAGGCGAGGCAACCTCTTAAGCTATAACAACATCTATGCAGTCTACGTTATGTAGTTATTTGGCTCTTATCTTCTGAAGCGTACTTACTTCTGACTCACTTTGATGAAGACCCTTTCTCCATATGGGCAAAACATACCTTCTTCAAAAAATCTTACGTTGGGCGCGTGCTACAGATACCTTCCTGGTCGCCGTTGCACTAAATACATACACATGACTAGTAGAGAGTCTACAGAATGGTCACTGAACTTTTTTTTATTACGTTGTGTGTGCATTGACGTATACCTCACCGCGGGGCGACGGAGAGGTTATGTCGGGCTCACTGGGAGAAAGATACCCCGGTAATACCGATTAAACCTACCACGGTGTTCCTCGACATAACCGTAGACGACGGGGCCGCGCCAATCGCTTTTACATGCAATCGCGACCCTGCCGAGGTATCGGCCCGCCGTGGGAAACGGCAGGCCGCTACATAAGACACTTCTTCTACTGTCCCCATTGTGGGGGAACAAAAACACGACTCAGAGGCGCGCGTGGGAACATGCACGCCGCCTCTCGGACCTGGTGCTGATCGAGTGGCGGGCAGGCCCACGAAGCCCACCACCCCCAAGACAAACCTCAGGGGTTAATAAAATAACCTTTTTTTTTATTCCCAGGAAAAATGCTCGATGCACTGCCCGCCGGCTTAGGGCACGGCACCGGCGGGGGTGTGTGGGACTCCCAGCAAGAAGTGCTGGTATACCCACTAAAAAACCTGGGGTGTTCCCTCTCTCATCCAATAGGGGGGGCCAGTTGGCAGCTCTAAAGGGATTCATCCATAGCGGGCCACCCCATGTGGGTGCGGGCCGGGTGGAGAGCCTCACCGCTCTCCCCTTTCAACGTTAGAAGGCGCGCGCGGTGTTCCCGCGTTCGGGTTACTAAAATAACCTAACCTAACCTACTATTACGCGAGCAAAGCCGCAGGCAATATCTAGTATATTACATGAGTTAATATAAGTAAAATAAAATAAAAGGTATACATTTTTCAGAGAGTATATGCTGATAAAGCGACTACGACTAGCAACTATGAAAAGAGACATATTAATTGGGTTACTGCCAGATCCTTGTAGAAGTGGCAAGTTAAGCTACAAAGAAGAAAATGACAAGGTACCTATGTGAAAACAGACGCTGTATTTCTCTTAGCTACAGAAAAGAAAGGACCATGTGATCACTATAGTTTTTAAAACGTATTATATTTTTATACCACTAAGGTGGCAAACAACCATACGACCCACCTGATGGTAAGTGGTAACCTTAGCCTATGAACGCCTGCAATACCAGAGGCATCACTTGCGCGTTGCCGACCCTTTAGCAAAAAAAAGGAAGTGGGAAGGTGAAGGAGCGGGAAGGGGGAAAGAGAGTGATTGGGCCTCCGGCACCCTCACTCACCAAACGAAACACAACAGTAGGAATACTGCTATTTCACGTCGATATTCTGTGAGAAGGTAATACTTCCCCGGTCGAGCCGGCATATTCATGCTAAAATCAGCGAGGCTCTACTACTCACTCGAGTACTGTGATAAATGTCATCCGTCTGACGCCTATAAAATTTCGTATTATTTGACGGTAAAATGTACGCAAAGCAATACCATACCTTATTAGTAGAATTGCATGAATAATGACGTTCCGTTCCTCCTCCGAATAGTACAAAGTTTGTACAGTATCGAGAAAGGCAACAAAATAATCTAGAAGTTGAAATAACATAACCTAAATCCACACGATGCCTTATATATTGCTATCTTTCGGGCAAAGCCTTTTTTTTCCTGGAAGAAAGTTACTCTATGTAATTTTCAGTACCCCTGGCAACGTATATGAGGGATTTTATAATGATCGGTAGGGAAGTAATGCATTAAAGCGAAACCAACATGCAAGCTCACATTAGCATTTATAATATTAGTTACAATATTAGTTACTTAGCAAGGAAAAGCACGTTAAGCCGTCGGTCCCGGTTGCCATGGACATCTATGGCAGTCGTTATTGGAAGAGTGTCGATACAAAAGATCCCACTGGGTCGAAGTGTCGTCGGTCTGCACTGACTGGCCCCCACATAAGATACATACATACATACATACTTAGCAAGGAAGTAAGAATGTGCATAATTGTTTGATACGGTTCCACGCGTTGACTACTCCATCGATCATTAAGAAATTTGGCATACACTTTGTCAGGGCTATAGAAAAGAACATAGAGTACTTTTCACCCAGAAAAGTTGTGTAGTGTTCTTAAAGTGACAGGTCTATGCGAATAAACCACAATCGACCGATGCTCTAAACGTGAACATATCACAGGCCATCGCTCAAATTCAGCTGGATCTATGCGGAAAAGTCATTAAAAATTGGACTATTCGATTCCGTGCCACTGTAAGTAGTCGAGGCTGGCATTTGAACGATGTAGGCCCGGCCCTTACAAATAAAATAATAATTTTGTTAAACCTCACATACAGCTTGTTTTGTGTCATTTCAACATCTACCCGCTCTTATTGGCAAACCTTTTACAAGCAAAGACATTTATGACTAAAATTTCAATTATTTTTATGTACTTACACACTACAAAACTATCTTATACAACCATATCCAAGGGACAGCTAGTAGTGTTATAAATAGTGGCATATGTTCAATCTTTTTAAATATCAGCCCAGTATTAAACTGTCCCACTGCTGGGCACGGGCCTCTTCTCACTATGAGAAGGGTCAGACCATAGTCCACCACGCTGGCCCAGTGCGGATAGGCAGACTTCACATATTTTCAAAAACATTATGGAGAAATTACATAGATGCAGGTTTTCGCCCGATGTTTCCTGTGACCATTAAAGTAAGCGATAATTGACTGTTATCTTTTATTTAATTATTTTATCTTCTAGATATGCGAAAGACGCCGGAATACAAGGCTGAAGATTAAGCAGTCTTATCTGAAAGAACTGGAGAAAGAGACAACAAGGATCATCATGTTGAAGAAGGAGCAACAGATAAGTGACATCACTGACCAGATCAGAGTATGGTTTAAAGAATGGTGAGTCAGGTCCAGTCAGCTACGTAACTACATTCATTAAAGAGTAGTTCATTAAACAAAGCATACACATTCTCATTTAAAAAAAACTAACTTTCTTGAAATGATAAAATAATGGACTTAATTAATATGCTTTCTTCTAAAGATAACGGTGTGATAATTATATTCGTTTATGTATATTATATTTCTACGCAACGGTATGTATACTTATTCTTTTAAGCACTCTTTCAGGAAAACTGGCGGTCTTATATTATAAATATTATGTAGACGTTTTTACAATAAACATGTGAAAAACGGTCATGAATTGCCGTAAATCTTAAAGTTCGAAAAAATGGTATCACGTGACCTTGAGGTCAGAGGTCAAAGGTGATAGTCATTTCGGGGATATATCGACTATGCTGAGTCAAACGGCGTTGACCGCGAGTCTCTAGCTCTTACGGTTCTTGAATCAAAAGTCGTATAACATACGGCTCCAAATTAAGTTTATGATCCAAATTAAACTAATATTCAAATGCGGATTTTATTACGTTGTTTATTGTATAATCTTTATATCACATAAAGTGTAGGTATACTTAAATCTAAATATATTAATAAAATAATAACAATTAAGAAAGAAAGAAAGAAAGTAAGAAATATTTTATTTTAATGAAGCATTGCAACACACAATCAAAACTATTAAAATGCAAAATTTGTGTGTAACAGTAATAAATGTATTTATAAATTGATAATACTAAAAATAAAACTTATATACATTATTATATACCTATATGAATTACTACATTATAATACGTTAATTAATTACATAATATACTATTATTTATATATAATATCGATTACATATTTATACATGGAGCCCTTGCTGTTCAATGTGCGTCGCAGTGTTCATTAAAAAGAGATGTTGCTCAGCATAATGCTGCACCGCTTGCGATACAGCGCTGATTTTCAGCAACACCTCAATAGTGATTATGAGCGTCTAATACAGTCCAAATTAATACCATTAAACTACAAAAAAAGTACAGAATTTTTAATTATTACAGATAACAAGAAACACAGATTACAGATAAATTAAATAAATATACATGTCATTTTTTTATAACTACAGATACGAATTTTAAATTAAATATTTTTATTTATAATATTTTATAATATCTTAAATAGTAATAGTTTAATAGTTTAAAATTATGTAATAATAGTATTTTTTAAATAAACTTTGCTTTTCCATGTATATGTTGAATGTATCTAGGCCACTATGGTTTGTCTTAAATTAACAAAAACATCAACCATTATGAAATAATGGCGAAGTGAAACAACGAATACGGGCAGATACTAAGCAATATATCAGTATATATAGTCTATTTTCGAAATATAAATGATATTTAAAATATTAAACCATTGCATTTTGTATAGAAACCATGAAATTAGATGTAAGATAAATGGCAACTTCATACGTAAAAACTAAAAACCTTATATAATATCAGTCTTGCATTTAAACTGTCCCACTGATGGGCAAAGGTCTCTTCTAAGTATGATTAGGCTATAGTCCACCACGCTGGCCCAGTGCAGATCGTACTTTACACATCTTTGAGAACATTATGTAGAACGCTCAGACTTAACTGACATGGACTATGGGCGTATCCTTCTCAAACTGAGAAGTGGCCTGTGCCCAGCAGCGGGACAGTTCATATACTGCCACACAGAGGTCTCGAGTTTCATCCAGAGACGCGCATCTCTGACTTATTAAAGTTATGTTCGTATTAAATTGTTTCGCTCGCTTTAACGGTGAAGAAAAACATCGTGAGGACACCTGTATATCTGAGAGCTCTCCATAATATTCTCGAAGATATGTGAAGTCTGCCAACCCGCACAGAACCAGCTTATTAGACTATGGCCTACCCCCTTCTCACTCTGAGAAGAGTCGCGTGCCCAGCAGTGCAGCAGTTTGTATACAGGGCTGATATTATATGTAAGTAAGGTCGAAAGTATTGCAGGTACTATGGGTATGGGTTCTTTCCTCAATACCCTTATCCTGTCGAAGGTGGTACCATATTGGTGTTAAGGGGAGAATATCCCACTGTGGAAGAACAGCTTGAGAAAGATGCAGACGAACTGCAGAAGGGAAAGAACAAAGAACAGGTAAACATGATTATATATACTAATATATGCACATATATGCATATGCACAGCACCTGTTGAGTCCACTAGGACTCAACAGGTGCTGTCATGCCCGCACGTTGGGTTGCCAACGCTATCTAGCGGGTCCACTTGTGAAACTGAACTAAACCATCTTGGAACCTACTCAAAGACACAAAAGTTTCATTAAACTCGGTCCAGCCATTATTCTATTGAGTCGCAGCGGCACACCGACGGCCAGACACAAGACAAAAGTCTTTAATTATGTCTAGCATTCAAAGAACTGACGGGTCAAGGTGAAGTTTAGTGATAAACACGTGTACCGAAGCACTATAATATATATTTATATAAGGTAGATGGACAATGGAAGGCCATGCTCCTTCGAAGGCCAATAATTATTAAAAAGTAGTAGTTATTGCCATACATACTACATAGATTCACGCCTGTTTTCCAGAGGGGTAGGCAGAGACTACAGATTTCCATTTGCTACGATCCTGACACACTTCTTTGGCTTCATTCACTTTCATCACTTTCCACATACACGCTCGCCGGTTTAAGTTGCTCGTTCGCCTAGGTCTGCCTCTTGCGATATCGACATCGACTCTTGTTCCATTTACACTAGCAATGTGATGACAGATGCCTTTTACTAACACTAACACATTAGTTCGGTGGGTGTCAGTGTGAGTAGAAGGCATTTGTCCTTACTAGGAGACCATACAGACGGCCTGTCTGAACGAAAAAAAAACCTTGTACCCGATCGCATCGCTCCCTACCGCAGCCTATTGTGAATCTAAGCCACCCAGCGGACTTAAAGACACAAACAATTTCATCAAAGTTGGCCCAGGCTTTTAAGAGTATCGTAGAGGCGGCTTCTCTGGTGCACCCAGACGCCGCCGCCAGTGTTGGTGCCCGCGAGGCGTGGGCAGTCGCTGGGTGGGCCGCTGATGTTGTATCAGGTTCCAACGGCCCACCCGTCAAGGCGAATTAACGGTGCACAGGGGGGTTTTAGTCGGTATGCCGGCCGTGTCGTAGGCCGGTGAGCCCGACATAACCGTCCCACCACCACAAGTGGGGCGGTATGCATAAGGAGCACTTCCCCCCTCAAAAAAAAAGAAAAAAAAGAAGGCTTTTAAGAGTAAGGCCGGGCGCCCATTGGCGGCACGGCATGGCAAGGTATTTTAGGCGACGAATAAAAATATAACCTAATCGTATGGATATAAAGTTGAAATTTCAATGTTAACAGTCGTAAGTACAAAAACAATACCGCGGTATGCTTAGGCATGCCGTGTCGGCAGCCTTCAGAATGCTTCGGCATCCCTTGGAACGCTTTGGCAGTCTTCGGGATACCGCGGCAAGACAGCGCCCGCCCATACCCCGCGGCTCCGCGCGTAGGTTCATTAGCTTAGCGTCGTTCATGATGAAACGTGTCCTTGTCGAACGCTTCGGTATGCTTAGGGATGTGGCGGCATACCTAAGGATGTCACAGCATAGTTACTGCCAGTGTGCGCTTACATGTAGGGATGTCGAAGGATCCCCTGCCGTGCCGTGCCGCCAATGTGCGCCGGGCCTTAGTCGCTGCAGCCTCAAGAATTTGCTGCTGTTCATATGAAAGTACAGCCTCCTTGTTTTGTTTATGTTTTCTGTGTTAAAGCATAATTATGAAGGCCAAAGATCCATATCAATATCTCCTTCTAGCTTAAAGCAGAACGCGCGCTAGCTAAAAGCGAAGCTAAGCTGAAAGCGACGGCAGAACGAGAGAAAATGAAGAAAGAAGCCATGATGCTGTTCAAGGCGAGGTGTAACCCATTTGATGACCCAGGGTATAAAATAGAAACCTCTGAAGCTGTTCAACATATTATTAAGGTAAAGTAGACCAACAGACTACAATGTAGAGGTCTCGGGTTCGAAGCCACGTCGCGCACCTCTGACTTTCGGAAGTTATATGACTTTTCGAAATTATGTGCGTATTGATTGACAATTATCGCCTGATCCGTGCCTCGGAGAGCACGTTAAGCCGTCGGTCCCGGCTGCCATGAACATCTATGGCAGTCGTTATTGGTAAAATCAGTACCCTCTAATATCCTGACACTGGTCTAACCTTAGGGTATCGTTAGCCTTCGGGTTGCGAAGGTCAGGTGGCAGCCGCTCCGTGTAAAAACTGATATCCAGTCAAAGCCGGATAGACTAGAAAAGCCGACCCCAAGTGACTTGGGAATAATAAAGGCTAGGGAGAAGAAGAATATTATTAATATTGCCAGACATAACATACAATATATATTATGTCTGGCTTGCTGATTAATTATTATTTCACATGCTTATATGAGTATAATAAGGGATTCGTAAAATTATTAGTTAACTAAACATCCATCATCTCATAAAATCTTAAACAGCTTCGACATACATCCATCTATTCTGAAGCAAATAGATCACACTCCGATTCTGATGTCAGAAGCATATTTAATAAAGTTAGTGCATGCGCTACTGGACGTGCATAAGGTACAGCTAATAACTAGACTTTGCGTGGTAAGTTGTATTTTATGTACAATAACCTGACCAGGTGTGTTACTAGTTCCGGACAGTCACATTTACCACTCAAAGCCTGGCAAAAAAAGGCAAGTAAATGATAATTAAACCTTATTTCCAGAGAATTAAAGCACAAGATTCCGAGTAAAATTTTTGTTGGATAGAGGAAAAGATAGTATGGATTTTTATAAAAGAAGCGTAAAAATGATATCTGAATTTTCTCAAGAGAGACGCACCGTAATTTGTTAGGTCGTCTTGATTCGATTCAATGGCACATATGTATCTTTGACTTTTCAAAATGATGTACATATTATATAGTTAATTGTCGCTTGTTTTAACGGTGAAGGAAAATATCGTGAAGAAACCCGCATGTCTGAGAGTTCTCGATAATGTTCTAGAAGACATGTGAATTCTGCCAACCCGCATTCGACCAGCGTGGTGGACTATGGCCTAACCCATCTCGCACGGAGAAGAGGCCCGTGCTCAGAAGTGGAACATTTTAATACAGGACTAATATTATTATATTATATATATTTCAGGCGTTGTCGGAGTACCGTGCGGCGTGGTCGATATATGATGACCTGCCAGTCGAGTTTTGTGGTCATGTCGTATATGGATATTTAAAACCCTTGCTGCAAGAAGATATTATGTGCCAGCTGCATAAGGATTGCAGACTGTATCTAGATGAGTTGATGAGGTGAGTAGACGAACAATTGTAATGGATTCAAATCCTACAAGTATTTCGTCTTGGCTGGGTTAATTATAACACGAGTTAATTATTATCTACTTTATTGAAGAGCAGCGAAAGCTCAGTGGGGAGACCAACAGACTGCAATGCGGAGGGTCTCGGGTTCGAACCCACGTCGCGCACCTCTGACTTTCGGAAGTTATATGACTTTTCGAAATTATGTGCGTATTGATTGACAATTATCGCCTGCTCCGTGCCTCGGAGAGCACGTTAAGCCGTCGGTCCCGGCTGCCATGGACATCTATGTAATGACAGTCGTTATTGGGAGAGTGTCGACACAAAAGATCCCACTGGGTAGAAGTGTCGCCGGTCTGCACTAACTGGCCCCCACATAAGATAAGATAAGATCTACTTTATTAGTATAAAATGCAAGAATTTGCATTACAAATTACTAATATGCTTGGTAACTTTCTATTAGGAGACCGTTGGACTGCTACACAGTGGTCTGGACCTTTGACTTTTCCACGTTATGTACAAATTAAATAGTTAATTACTGTTAGCTTTAATAGTGAAGAAATACATCGTGACGATACCTGCATGTCTGAGAGTTTGTATGCCATCCCGCACTCGCACTGGTAGACTATGGCCTAACTTTTCTCATGCTGGGAAGAGGCCAAGACCAGCAGTGTATCAGTTTATACACAAAGCGGCAATTATATATTTTTTAGATTGGATCTTAAGATGTTAATACAGGCGCACAAAGCTATGTATAAGAGCATAGGGTTAAAATACCCAAAGATACAGCCAAGGAAGAAGCCAAAAGCGCCAGCTGTACCAAAGACCTTCGTTGTGGACCAAAAACTCTTGAAGAACATAGAGGTAACAAATTAACTACCGATACATTCTTCATTCTTCAAGTATTAGGCGATCCATCGAAGACCCGATAAAAGGGTAGTTGACTTACATTTTATTTTAATTTCGGATTAAATTCGGATGGCTCAGTGGTTTAAGTGGTCGCCTCGCCACTGCCACCGCGCCGAGTGTTGTGGGTTCGAATCCCACACGGAACAAACATTTGTGTGTATACAAATGGTTGTTCCGAGTCTGGGTGTTCTTTGTGTCCGTTGTTTGAATGTTTGTAAAGTCCCCCGCGATACAGGAATTATTCCTAGTGCGGAAGTTGTCAAAAAAAACAACCAAATTTATGTCAAAAAGTTACATTTCTCGTTTACTAAAAAATATAAAAAAATATTTCTTAAATCTTGTCAATAATAAATAAGATACAAGCATTTCAAATCAATTGGGGTAATTGTCATATGACAGGAAAAGGATGCACGATAAAACTTGTGACGTAACAGTATTTAAGCACTGCTGTCCGAGAGAGATGACGAGATATTCCCACTACAACTAAACCCACTATTTCTTATATTGAAGTTTGAAATATTAATTACTCCCTTATTTTGTGACCAATTTTGATAATGGTTGCATAAAAAGATTTCTTTTGATTGCTATTTGGTTTTCTGTATAAAATAATGTTCAAAATCAAGATAGGCAACTACCCTTAGCCTAAGTTAATAACCATAGCTTAAAAATTTCTGTATCCATAATTCGTTTTCTTGATTCTTGTACCTTTCAGAATGTATTTGATCTGGACATAGTAACAAGGCCTACCACCAAATTGAACGATATATATGGTGACTTCAACTTCGCCGCTTATGAGTACAATATACGAGACCCTGATGTGACGTATGTAATAAAATTAAATATTACTGTATTTACCTTTTCGCTTATATCCTTCTTAATATTCCCTAGTGTTAAGATTATGTACTTCTAAATTTTGTCCTCGGCTACGCTCGCGTAAATGTAGGTTGTGTAATGATTAGTGACAGAAAGTTTTTTCGGGCTGAAAGATACCCTATGTCCTTTTCTGTGCCCCTGACAACGTGCATGCGCAATTTCTTGGTGATCGGTCAAGTAGTTAAGGCGTGAAAGAGTAACAAACAAACTCATATTCCCATTTATAATATTAGTTAGGATTACTGTATTTACCTTTTCACGTTTATGCTTGTAAACTTTCCTTAATATTAAGGTTACCTTGTTACTTTATAAAGCCAAACCCGGGATTCGAACACGACAAAAATGTATTAGTGTTTACTACCAAGAAATTCTCAATAGCAGTCCGCAGTTAGGAAGTCTGCGGTGTTAGACACCCCGTGACTAGAAAAGCACGAAATACCGTTGGTCCTGCGACTGATCTCTCTCCGATCGTGTCGGATTACCGTCCCATCGGATCATGAGAGTTAGGGGACAGAGAGTACACTTGTGTTTGCGCCCACAGTTGTGCACTACAATATCTCCTGCGCAGATGGCCAGTCTCCATTAATATTGGCCGCTGTGACCGAAATTCGATCTGGAGAACATTATTATTATTATAAGTATACCTTTTTTCTGTATCTAACTCTTGTTTTCAGGTATCCTCCACCAAGTTACGGTGACGTAAAGCAACGTCTGATGCTGTCTTGTATCCTAGCGTGTGGGATCCAGCCAGGAGCGACTAGAAACAAAGCAGTACTGCTGCTAGGTCCTCCGAAGAATGGGAAGAGCTTTCTAGCCGACGCTGTAGCTGGGGAACTAAGTATGTTCCACGGGAAAAGAGAACTTATAGTCATACCCATAAGTTCCTTTTACCCGTGGAACGTCACATATACTATCTTACTTTTTCTTTTATACTATTTTTTTGACGTAAAGTACCCTATGTCCTTTTCTGTACCCCTAACAACGTGCATCCGAAATTTCATGATGAACGGTCGAGCAGTTAAGGCGTGTAAGTGTAACAAAGAAATGAACAAACTCATATTCACATTTGTAATATTAAGTTAGGATTAAGGACTAAGTCCATCGCAGTTTCATGTTTATGATTAATATCTTGGGAATTGTAGCGCGATGTTTTATAGCTAATGGTAGGTAGATACTTCTGGATATAGTAACTTTTTATTGATGAAAGAATTATTAAAATTTCAAGGTACTGATTTCAGCATGATTGGGCCGGCTCGACCTGGGAAGGACTACCCTCTCATAGAATATCGACGTAAAATAGCAGTATTCTTACTGTTGTGTTTCGTTCAGTGAGTGAGAGTGCTGGAGGCCCAATCACCCTCTTTCCCCCTTCCCGCTTCTTCTCCTTCCCACTTCCTTTTTCTCATCTTCCTTTCCTAAGGGGCCGGTAACGCGCCAGTGATGCCTCTGGTGTTGCAGGCGTCCATAGGCTATAGTGATCTATACGGTAGGCAGAATTTGACATCATAGATGTATAAAAAAAATTAGTTTGATAGTTTTAGAGTGTAGTCTCCTTATATACTATTCAACTATAATTATATACCTACTTATCTTTTATATAAACTATGTTGTGTCTTATATAATTAACATAAACGAATAAAATTTTATATACTACTTATTATATACTAATATTATATACTTATTATATACTAATTTTATATACTTACACTATCCTATATACATTTATATACATAATACTTGTAGTAATTACAAACTATGTACATCAACACATTATTACGTTATTTCACTGCACAGCTTCGAAGCCGTACTCGAACCGCTCTCGGAAAGCCAGCCCCTTTTACCTGGGTGTGGTCCGGGCGCCTGTCGCCCGAACTTACGAGTGCAAAATATTCTGTTTACGTGCTTTTCCATCGCTGTCTTGTTCTCATGTTTTCTCCTACGCTACCACTGACTTTCTCCTTCTCATATATATCTTTCTTCTGCACTATATCTGTGCTTGTGCTTGTCAATATACCTACTATTCTGTGAACTGAATTACGTGTATTTGTATAATACCCGAGGGAACTACCAGGTACAGAACTTTATCATTACACTAGAAACAACTACATGGTGTGAACAGTGATCTTCATACAATAGTATGGAAAACTACAGAACCTATACCATACCACACTTACCATTCATACCATAATTACCAGCTTTTGCGGCTTGCGGGCTAGGTTTTAGGTTATGTTATAGTCTGTTTCAAATACGAAGTCCCTTTTGACACATTATAGCACGTAACTCTGCATATTTCATATAAACTGAAAATATAAACGATGACCACTTATGCTACAAAAGACGTTTTAAAAAATTGGAATGTATACTAAATATCATATAATTGTTTTACAAACATAGTCAACTATTCATTACTATTGAAGTCGGTCTTAAATAATTTAATCTTCAAAATAAAATAACATTTTATCACATTACCATAGTTACGCAATATAATAACTTTTATACTTTTGGTCATGGAACAAAATATATTGGATAAATTCAACTGTATTCGAGAAATCTAAAAGTCTAAAAAATAAATTCCATTAAAAACTTCAGTAAATTTTGTATTTGGTATCAACTATTATTGGTTTGCAACGTACCTGCAGCAATCTTCATAATGTTTGATTAGTCAAATAATTTATTTTAGGCTAAGATATTTCACTCAAGGACATTCAAGTCCCGTAGTTTTTAAAGAACCTTACCAATAAAAGTCTTACTTTGTACTATCTATAGTTATACTTGGAATAAATCAGGAATAACCCGGATATAACATTAATGTAAACAATTTTTCGATATGTCAAACTTACGTACAGCAGGAAGGTTATAGAAGGCTGATTATACTCTGTCCCAATAGAATTAAATTTTTATGTAAGCAATCGTTTCATGCCTAATTAAATATTAAGTCATTTAGAAAAATTCAAATTATCTTTGAACTGTAGTTAATGAATACAATAAGCGTATGAAAGTCCTTATTTTGACAAATATCCATAAATTTATTTTGCAGTAGAATATTTTATAATGAGAGTCACTAAAAGTTCTTTACCTTTTTCTCAAACTCTATTGGGATAGACTATAATAAAATCATGACAAATGAAATTCATCTCAATTGCATTATTATACATATCATAATGCCTTAAATCATAGCTAAACGAGAGGACTTAACGAGGGAATTTCACATTAGCTTGGTGCGTCCCTGGCACAAAATTGGTTGGCATGGTTTTGTCAGTAGGAGGATTATCATAATCTGAAACTAACATGGAACGTTCTTAAAATATGCTTTACATTATATTATTATGTACGTTATTAATGACACAAAACAATATCGGCCTCGACGGCGTAGTGGTTAGTGTAACCGACTGCCACGCCTGAGATCGCGGGTTCGATTCCCGCACAAGTCAAACATTTGTGTGCATGAACATGGATGTTTGTCTTGTTCTGGGTGTTTCTATGTATAATACGTACGAATTTACAAAAACTAAGTATATAAGTATGTAGGTATGTTTATCCATTGTCTAGTACACATAGTACAAGCTCTGCTTAGTTTGGGCTAGATGGAGTTGTGTGTATGTGATATTATTATTATTATTATATATTTTTTTACAAGGGATGGTAAACATGAGGGACATATTGAAAGGAGAACGATTGCTGGCAATAAAGTGAATGGAGCTCTACGCGCTTTTATGAACAGTCGAAATGTATCCGAAAAGACAAGTTTGGCTGTTCATAGAGGACTATTAGTGCCCACACTTATGTATGGAAGTGAAAGTTGGGTATGACAAAAGAAGCATGAGAGCAGAATAAATGCTGTAGAAATGAGAGCGCTGAGAAATATATGTGGTGTGACTCTGAAAGATAGAATAAGGAATAGTGTGATTAGAAAGAGATGCGGCATGAAAGTGGATATAGTGACAAGAATAGAAAAGGGTATGTTAAGCTGGTTTGGGCATGTAAGAGTATCTAGCTCTTACGGTTCTCGAATTAAAAGTTGTATAACAGACGGACGGATGGACAGACGAACAAAGCTATTGTATAAGAGTTTTTTCGAACTCTAAAATTCCTCCAGAACCCGATAATAGCGCCGCGCCATCTGCCAGGCCCAATCGTAACTCTAAATCATCCAGGCACCCACTCAAATACACACAATACTTCATCAAAATCGGTCCAATACTTTAGAAGTGATATACACACGTATAGAAAAATCCTAACTTCCTAATATCATAAATGTGAATGTGAGCTTGTTTGTTTATTTGTTAGTTTGTTTGTTACACTTGCACGCCTTAACTACTTGACCGATCATCATAAAATTTTGCATACGTTTGAATATGTAATACAATACGTTAACAGAGGTATGGAAAAGAACATAGGGTACCTTTAATCCAGAAAAAAACTACTGTTTCCGAGGGGTCAAAATGTGTTGTCATAACCTACATTAACGCCTGCGAAATCTAATACTATATAAAAATATGAAGTATTTACATTTTAGATGCAGTAAAGATAGATATAACTCCAGAAGTTTTCAGCGCAGTATTGAAGAAGCCAGCCAAAGATCTGACCCAGGTGTTTTTAGCCGCCAGAGCCTTTCAACCGGCTGTTATCTTCATGAAGAATATTGAACGAGTGTATTGCAAGACGGTGAGCTACTAATATATTATAATAATATCAACCCTATATTAAAATGACTACTGATAGGCATGGGCCTCTTCTCAGGGTGAGAAGGGCTAGGCCATAGTCCAGCACGCTGGCCTAGTGCGGGCTAACAGACTTCAGATATCTTCGAGAACATTATAGAGAACTCTCAGACATGTAGGTTTTCTCACGATGTTTTCCTTCACCGTTAAGCAAGCGACAATTAATTAGTTAATACGCACATAACTTCGAAAATTCAGAGGAGAGTATTTTAATTACATTGGCTCCTCGGAGACTGGCCATCGGCACATGCAATAATATATCATAATAATATGGTGTAAAGAGCCTAGTGTGAGAGCACTGGACTGCCACGCAGAGGTCTCGATTTTGAACATACGTCTCGCATCTTTGACTTTCGGGAGTTATATGACTTTTCGAAATTATGTGCGAATTGATTAACAATTATCGCCTGCTCCGTGCCCCGGAGAGCACGTTAAGCTGTCGGTCCCGGCTGCTATGAACATCTTTCGTATCACTGCTATAGTTTACAAAATATAGAACAAATGTAAAGAAGCTATTGAAAAGAGAAATAATAGGTATTCTTCTTTCAGGTATTGCCAGAAGATAAGTATCTGCAAGCGACACAACTAAGGACAGTGTTACCGAAATTAGTCAAACAGATACATGAACATGACAAAGTTATATTTATTGGTACTCATCATATACAATCATTAGATTTTGCCTGCGACTTCGCTTGCGTAAATGTAGGTTAGATTAAGTTAGTAACAGTTCTTTTTCCTGGATGAAAGATCCCCTATTTATTTTCTATACCTCTGACAACGTGTATGCAAAATTTCATGATGATCAGTCGAGTAGTTAAGGCGTGAAAGCGTTACAAACAAACTAACCCACATTCGCATTTAAAGGGTTGTTCCGGCGTCATCCGATGACATTTCATCCTACACCAGTATTTTTCCTTTTTTTTTTTTTTTTTTGAGGGGGAAGTGCTCCTTATGCATACCGCCCCACTTGTGGTGGTGGGACGGTTATGTCGGGCTCACCGGCCTACAACACGGCCGGCATACCGACTAAAACCCCCCTGTGCACCGTCAATTCGCCTTGACGGGTGGGCCGTTGGAACCTGATACAACATCAGCGGCCCACCCAGCGACTGCCCACGCCTCGCGGGCACCAACACTGCGTCTCTGGTGCACCCAGACGCCGCCGCCTCTACGCGGAAGAGTGCGGGTGGGAGAATAAATACCCCAATCTCCCACCCTGAGCTTCGTTAGGGGGGCATCAGGCGCGCATCGGCGCGCCGACGCCGCCCAGTTCGCCGGCGACGGATCGGGTCAGCGAGGAGACTTTCCTCCCTGGCCCGCTCCGCCGCCTCCTTCTGCGAGATGATGTCCTCGCAGAAGGATGCGACCGCACACCAGTTCCTGTCGCTATCGGCCATGGAGCGGATTACGGCCGATAGCGAGAGATCCGCACCGATGGTCTCGACGAGGGTACGACGCTGCTGCGCCCACGCCGGGCAGAACTTCAGCGTATGCTGCGCCGTGTCCTCACCACAATCACAGTGGTGACAGACGGGACTCGATTCCCTCCTCGCGACCTTATGCAGGTAGTATCCGAAGCACCCATGCCCGGATAATACCTGCACCAGCCGGAAGGAACGGGTCCCGTGCTGTCGCCACACCCACAACGAAAAGACCGGCCGGAGCGCCTCCACCGTGCGAAAACCCGCACTTGGAGCCTCCAGCCGGGCTGACCATCGGGCCACGATGGCTCGGCGAGCGGCCTCGCGCCACTCGCGCACCTGCTCGGGCGGAGGGCGACCGCCTCCGCCTGCTCGAAATTCGGCCGTTCGCCGATAAACGTCAGCGAGCACTTCCGCCTCCAAATCCCACGGGGGACCGGTTTATTCCTTTTTTTTTTTTTGTTACCCAGGAAAAATGCTTCATGCACTGCCCGCCGGCTAGGGGACGGCACCGGCGGGGGAGTGTGGGACTCCCAGCAGACGCGCTGGTATACCCACTAAAAAACCTGGGGTGTTCCCTCTCTCATCCAATAGGGGGGGCCAGTTGGGAGCTCTAAAAGGATTCATCCATAGCAGGCCCCCCCGTGTGGGTGCGGGCCGGGTCAAACGGACCCGACCACCTCTCGTCCCCAGGGGAGAGCCTGACCGCTCTCCCCTTTCGACGTTAGAAGGCGCGCGGGAACACCGCGCGCGCCCTCTCGGGGTTCCTAATTTACGGGTGGCAGGGTCAAACCGGTTTTTTTCCTAACTCAACCTATTTACGTTCCTTACTCAACCGACAGAAATTATTTCATTTTCAATTCTTTATTCATCCTATAAGAATTCCTTTTTTCTTTTCGTGGGGAAATGCGCCTGATGCACATCCTCTCGCCACAAGGGGAGGTGAGAGGGCTATGTCCGGCTCTTCCGTTCTTCGGGCCTACGGACCAAAACCCCACGGTGTGCATGCTCGCTGCCTTTTATAGTGGATGGGCCGCTGGCAAAAGTTACTACCTCAGCGACCCACCCAGCAGTCTACAACTCCTCGGCGACGCCTCGGCACTACATTGGGCGTCAGATCGACTCAATGGCTGGCGGGCGGGAGATCCCCGTTCTCCCGCCCGCGGCCTTCATTATGGCGGCATTAAGCGCGCGAAAGCGCGCCTGCGCCGCTCGGATCCGCAAGGATACTTTCTTCACGGATCCGCTCCGCCGCCTCCTTCTGCGAGATGATGCCCTCGCAGAAGGACGCGACCGCTGCCCACTTCCTCTCGCTGTCGACCATGGCTTTGATCACGGACGGCAGCGAGAGATCTTAACCCACAACCTCAATGAGTTCACGGCGCTGCATCGCCCAAGCAGGACATTGCTCGAGCGTGTGCTGCGCCGTGTCCTCCTCACAGTCGCAGTTACAGATTTAATTTAATTTTACACTTTCCCCGACGTTTCGCTTACTTTTCAGCAGCCATGGTCACGGGGAGACTGTTGCTGAAAAGCAACCGAAACGTCGGGGAAAGCGTAAAATTAAATTAAATCTAAATAGTTTTAATAGTTTTAATAATAATTAAATTAGCTTAAAAATTAGTAAAGTTTAATAGTAGTAGTAGTGTAACTGTTTTTCAAAATTATGTAATAAAGTGTCAAATAAACAACGCGATAAAATTCGTATATAGTAGTTTAATTTCAATAAATTTTAGAACTTATAAGATATTTATTTAATTACTCATACACCTTATTATATTTAATATTATATTATAGTTTATTACTAATTTATTATAAATAAGTATTATACTTATTTTCTTAATATACTTACATAATTTGAATTAATAAAATTTATCATTTAAATATTCGTTTATATCGTAGTAACATTTTTGTATTAAAAGGTCTTTTATTTTGTTGATGAACGTACTAAACTTTTCTTCATTTTTAATATTAATTGATAATGTTATAGTTACTATAAAGTATTTCAGTTTCAATGTATAACATTCGCGTAAACGTGAGACTATATTATTTAAATACTTAATTCCTGTATTGCGGGACACTTTACAAACATTTAAACAACGATCACAAAGAACACCGAGATTCGGAAAAAACAACAAAATGGGATTCGAACCCACAAAACTTCGGCAGTGTCGCGGCGACCACTTAAACGACTACGCCATCCGTACAGTCAAAACAAAAAGCCAGTATCTTGTTTAGTTAAATTCGATGCGAGCCGCTACATTAGTACCTTGTATTTGTAAACGGTTTACTAACCTTAAAACTGATTGTTTATCGGCTACGAATGGATTTTTCTGGTAAAGGACATATCATAAGGTATTACGAAAATATCTAATTGGTTTTAGTCAACGGTTGACACGAAGAAGGTCAATCAACAGTTGATTCAATGCCCACTACTAATTAATGCATGTTGGTCTTATTTCAGCAACTTGTAGTGACCCATTCGTGGCAAAAGCAGGTCCAATGACGTCACTGTTTAATGAAATAATTCTCGTACCACTGCCTGACTACGGATCTTTGCAGAAGTTCTTCCGCGATCAAGTACAGAGGTAACATTATGACACTTACAGTCAACAACTTGTAAAAAGCGCGTTAAGCCTCCGCCTGATCTCTCTCCTCGTGTCGTGTTGCCGTCCCATCAAATCATGAGACTTAGGGAACACAGAGTGCACTTGTGTTTGCGCACACGCTTATGCACTATAATATTTCCTGCGCAGATAGCGAATCTTCGTTGAGATTGGCCGCCTTGACCGAAATTCGGTCTGGAGGACATTATTATATACTATATGTATGGTGCAGTAAAATTCAATTAATCTGTATTTTTGTACTGTGATATCAACTATCCTTTAACTATCATTGTTATAGAAATATGCATTTATTACTTTTTTTTTAAATTATAATTTGAAAGATAGAGCAAATCAGTCTCGCTAGTGTGTATGTGTGCTGACTGTAAATGTACATATGTCATAATATCAGCCCTGTATTAAACTGTCCCACTGCTAGGCACGGGCCTCTTCTCAGTGTGGGAAAGGATAGAACATAATCCACCACGCTGGCCCAGTGCGGGTTGTCAGGCAAGAACATTATTTAAAACTCTGAGACGTGCAGGTTTCCTTACAGTGTTTTCCTCCACCGTTATTGCAAGCGTTAATTAACTATTTAATACGCACATAACTACGAAAAATCAGAGATGAGCGCCTTGGGATCAAACTGAAGACCTCTGCGTGGCAGTCCAATTTATTATGAATGTGCCGAATCCATCAAATTAAATTACAGGTTGTTTGTTAATGTGTGTTAAGAGCGTTAAAACCAGGCTTGTTCCAAATGGCAAGGTCACGAATTAGTGTCTATAGTTTGACCAAAACCGCTGTACCGCGCCTTAGGTATGTGCGCGGCGAGACATGTGGGATTTCCGTGAGCGTTGACGAATGATCAATCCCTCCGTCTCGCCGCGCACATACCTAAGGCGCGGTACAGCGGTTTCGGTCAAACTATTATTTTGAACACCGAATGTTGTGGATTCAATAATTGGCCCAACCAACAAATCACGGGGTTCTGTTCGGGACAATCATTTATATGATCCACAAACAGTTGTTCCGAGTCTGGGTGATCATTGTGTTCATTGTTTGAATATGTGTAGTCCTTCGCGACAGGAATTATTATCAGTGCGAGAGTTCTTTATAAAAATTGTAAGCAACCCAAAACAGTGAATTACTGTGATAATAATGTAAAATATATCATTTACAGTGAGACCAGTGTTCCTGTCGATTTGCCCATACAACCTATAGCCCAGTTGTGCCAAGGATACGGGTTTGGTGCTGTCATTGAAGCTTACCATGAAGTTATGAGTCCTGAAAGAATAGTCACGTAAAAGAACATTCTGATATCTTTACTGTATCATCTCCCCTTTATTTTATTTTATGAAGAGTAATGATTACAATTTTTGTTTGTTTGTAAGATTTAACTCAAAAACTACTATATTACTACCAAGCAACATAGCCGAAATATTATTAAAAAAAACTTTTAGACGAGCGAAGCCGTGGGCAAAAGCTAGTCTGCTAATTGTCTCACACGGTTTCATCCACGTTTATGATGACTCATTTTCTTCTGTGCTTCGTAACGAAAATGTATATAGCCAATGTTACTTCTGAATCAAGTGACTTTCTAACGGTGAAAGAATGATTCAAATCAGTTTAGTAGTTTAAGAGTTATTTGATGACAAACAATTATTTTCTTTTACAGAAGAGAAAAGGATATAGGCTACCTTTTAACCAGAAAAAAAGTATTGTTGCTTTTTTTACGTGCGGGAATGCATGACGCCTACCCCTCCACGGGGGCGGGCGGAGGGGTTATGTCGGACTCGCCGGGGTAAAAGAAAGATGGTAAAGATGTTAATGTATCTCCCGGAATACCAACTAAACCTACCACGGTGTTCCTCGACAAAACCACTATCGACGGGGCCGTGCGAATCACTTGCACATGCGATCGCGACTCCGCCGAGGATTCGGCCCGCCGTATGAAATGGCAGGCCCCTACACGAAGAGCCTACCCTTAAGGCAAACCCCAAACCCTACTGCCCCCCCCCCCCTATAGGGGAGACGGACTCGAAACAGAGGCGCGCGTGGGAACACGTACGCCGCCTCTCGGACCTGGTGCTGAACGGATGGCGGGCAGGCCCACAAAGCCCACCACCCCCAGGTCAAACCTCAGGGTGGCTGGAGGTCATCTCGCGCACTGTTGCTAGTCTAACCTAACCTAGAATTACATGAGCAAAGCCAGTTTGTGCAGACCAAGTTTGTGGTACCGTCTGGCCAGTACTGTCTATATTAATAAAATAAGATTGGCCAATATCAGAATTTCAATTGTTATTTCCTTTTGCTACGCTAGCGCTATTGTGGTGGATTTTTGAACTGTATGTACTGCTTCTAGCAGTTTTCGACTTGTCCCACATATAAGTCGGTTCTCCTTATCTCTATCCTACATGATTCAAACATAGTAAGTCGCGTCTATGATTTCAATCAAACTTTATTATAAACTACATTTTGCTCGCGGCAGTGGTTATTTTTTGTATGAATGGCACCCTATGTCTTTTTCTGTTGCCTAACAGTGGAATAATTTATAAATTGCATTAGTAATCTATACTAATACTAGCTGTCCCGAAAGACGTTTTCCTGTACACACGAAAAAAAAGAAATTACCTAAATCTAAACCATCCTCGAATCCACATGAACGAACACAATTTTTTTTATCAAAATCGGTCCAGCCGTTTAGCAGGAGTTCAGTGACATACACACGTACAGTAGAATTATATATATAAAGATTATAAAGCAGAAGAGTTTGTTTGTTTATTTGGTTGAACGCGCTAATCTCAAGAACTACTGGTTCGAATTGAAACATTATTTTAGTGTTGGATAGCCCATTTATTGACGAAGGCTATAATAACATCACGCTACGACCGAAAGGAAAGGAGCATACATGAAAAATGTTGCAAAAACGGGGAAAATTCTCTTATGTGAAGCAGACGAAGTTGCGCGGGTCAGCTAGTATTATATATTACAAGCTTTTGTCTCGGCCTCACTCGAGTACAGCACATTTTTTTTATAAATGTTAACGTATATCGTTTTCTTTTGCCATGACAACGTGTATACGAAATTTTACGATAATCGGTTGAGTAGTTAATAAAATAGAATAGATGAATAAATTATTATTATTATAAAAAAAGTTAAAACGTGAAAACGTAACAAACAAACTCACATTCGCATTTATAATATTAGTTAGGATCCGTTTTAGATTGACTGAATAGAAAGTTTCTTCTAATTAAGTGGCTAATGAGCATTTTCTTCTTTCAGTATGAACGTAAATCCTTTAAATCCTGGAGAGTTTTTGGAAGTACTGCTTGATAAAGGAGAAATCATGAGCTCAGAAGTAAGTTTCATTGAATTAATTTTGATTGTAACAGTTTTCTCGACGATCTTAATATTTTGTGATGCTGATGATAGTCATCTGTGTACGAAATATAATGGTGCGCAAAGACTTTACGTGCGCCTTAATTATACTTTACTTAAGGCGCGATTCCAATAGGCAAGTTAATTGCATGCAAGTTGTGCAAACCTGCATACAAGTTACAACTTGTATGAAGTAGTTTGAACTTAAACATATTTTTATTCAAGTGACCTGCAAATTGAACGCGCAAACGTTAGTTGCACGTTTCGAAGTTCGATCGAGTGACGTGTACGCACATGACATCTATCGCTGTACAAATTATCGAAACAATGTCTGTTAAGCGGGCGCACGAGAAAATAATAATTTAATTGAGGAGCACGTCTTCCACCTATGATGGCCTACTCAATTGTTGAACATCCGCACTTGTATGCAAGTGAAACCTGCATGCAATTTGAACACTCTCGAAAACATGTTTCCAATGCAAGCAACTTGAACGCAAATGTGACGTCATACTTGCATGCAAGCGTTGCCTAATGGAATCGCGCCTTTAACAACGTTTGTTCTGCCACTTTCATAATTCATTATTTGCAAACATACAAATATGCGGTCGCAAAATGGGGAAGGAAGGAGGCATTAGGCAGGAGGTGGGGTAGGCAATGCTTTTTGATAACTGTGGATTGACACACGGATGGCGTAGTGGTTCAGTGGTCGCCTCACCTCTACCACTGCGCTGAGTGTTGTGTGTCAGATCCCTATACCAGACAAAATAATTTGTGCGTTCCACAAATAGTTGTTCAATATCGCGGTGTTCCTTATATCCGTTGTTTAAATATTTGTTAAGTCGCTCGTGACACCAGAATTATTCCTTGTGCGGGCAATGCCTTAAAAAGCCACGGGTCTAGTAATTAAAAAAAATATCCTTGTATACTTACAAATATATTTTTCGCCAGGATTACCAGAAATACATAGATTTCTTCATAGACAATTGGCCATTAAGAATGGAAAGGAAGGAATATGAAATAATTAATGAAAAAAGGAAAATAGCTTACGAGAAAATGGAAAAGAAGATGCAAGCGGCATCTTTATAAACAATCAAATAAGCAAAGATGATTACTGAAAAGGCCAGCCTTCTTTTAGCAGGCCACTGCTGGACATCGCGTCTGTGGTAAGAACAATTCTATAGTGGAGCACATAATATTTATTTATTTTTTATTAATTTATTTAAATAAATTAAAATTAAAATAAGGCCAATGACGAGAGAGAGAGAGGAAAGAGAGGAGGGAGGGGGAGAGAGAGGCAACGAGTGGGAGAGAAAGAATGTAAGCAAATGATCAACGGCTCTTAACTTTTTTATATTTAACATATCTACAAATTTAATTTAACTATTAAATACATACCTGATTTTAATATATTTTGTCATAGTTTTAACTTGCTTCCGTAACCAATGAAAGTAATAATATTTAGTATTATAAACATCATCATCATTTCAGCCTATTGCAGTCCACTGCTGGTCATAAGCCTCCCCCAGGGTGCGCCACAAGGCCCGATCTCCCGTTTTCGCCATCCAGTCACCTCCACCCACCTTTTTCAGGTCCTCGGTCCATCTGGCCGGTATTATAAACATGAATTAGTAATTGAAATTAAACTACTATATACGGATTTTATCGCGTTGTTTATTTGACAGTTTATTACATAATTTTGAAAACTGTTACACTACAAGTTTTCATGTGTATTGTGTCAGTGACATTGAATCCATTAAGACAACTACCATCTTAGTCTCCCCGTGATCATGGCTGCTGAAAAGCAACCGAAACGTCGGGGAAAGTGTAAACTTAAATATTAATAGTTTAATAATAATTTAATTAGCTTAAAAATTAGTAAAGTTTAATATTAGTAGTTGTGTAACAGTTTTTAAATTATGTAATAAAGTGTCAAATAAACAACGCGATAAAATCTGTATATAGTAGTTTAATTTCAATAAATAATATTCGCGTAAACAGAAGACAATGTTATGAATTGAGTAATATTTAAAAAGTGCGTTGTTTATTTAAATTATCAAAGAAAGAAAAATATTGAATAATAGCAGAGGTAGTGCCTTCTTTTTTCAAATTACTAGTAATTTTGTTAACCCCTCCAGCTAAGCTAGACGGCTTGTATTAAGAGTGGGTTCACGACAGTAGCGCAATGGGTGGGATTCGAACCCGCGACTTCACGATCGCAAGTCCAATACCTTATCCATTAACAAACAATTACAACAAGAATTTCAACAAATAACAGCCAGCTACAAAGCTATTGCCGCTTATTTAGATTATTTTATATAACGGAGCAGAAAGTCCAGCACGGTTTTTAAAAGCTGTTCTCAATAGATGGATCACTCATTGCTAATAATGAAATACGCTTTTGATAATTATAATAAACACTTATAACTCTTAAGTACAATGTTAATCTTAACTACGTAAAGCAACACAGTAAAAATCTATATTAAATTTAGTACTCACAAGATTACAATTTGTGAAGAGCTCTTGCCTCGGAGAGAACTCGTAATAGCATGCTTGACTTCACAATGCCAAACGCGCCCAAGATGGCGGGCATTGGGAGCTAAATACACATTCACAATATTTCACTATTAATTTAACACATACTTCCTTAATAGCTAAATTAATTACGTTAATTCTTTATAAAAATCAACAGACTGTTTTTAATATTAGAACATTTTAATTACAGTTCAAATGTTTTAATAACAGACTTTTTGACACTGCAATTTAATCTTGAAATCATACAGTGTTCGAATTACTTTAAACTAAACAAAAATATCTAGTAATCAATTCGTTATTGCTTAAAAATCAAGTTATGAATTAAGCATTTGCTTAATTACTTCAAAATGAATGTTTAAATTATAATGAGGAACAGTTTGTCGTTTCGAACAACAACAAACCATTACAACTCATATTTTAAGCAATAACTGGTAAAACTCGCATAAACAATGTGGTAATCATGAAATAATCTTAGTAAATAAATAGAGACCTGATTCATTTAGCGGTAAATTAATGTATTAAAATAATTGGTTATATGGACTTTTTTTCTTTTTTTACTTGTTGGAATGCATTGACGCATACCTCTCCGCGGGGCGACAGAGAGGTTATGTCGGACTCGCCGGGGTAAAAGAGAAAGATGGAATAAGAATAATGTACCTCCCGGAATACCAACTAAACCTACCACGGTGTTCCTCGACAAAACCGCTATCGACGGGGCCGCGCGAATCAATCCGCGCCGTCGCGACCCTGCCGAGGTTTCGGCCCGCCGTATGAAATGGCAAGCCACTATACAAAGAGGCCTACCTTTTAGGCAAAACTCCCCCCAAACCCTACTATCTTCCTCCTAAAGGGGAGACGGACTCGACACAGAGGTGCGCGTGGGAACACGCACGCCGCTTCTCGGACCTGGTGCTAAACGGGTGGTCGGCAGGCCCACGAAGCCCACCACACCCAGGTTAAATCCCCAGCGCCCTCCGGCGCCCGGCTCTGTGGTTGGGGAGAGGTTTAAACGCTCCCTCTCCTGCTCCGCCGCCTCCTTTGGTTATATGGACTTGCACCGACAACGTTAACGTTACGTAAACGTATTCCCCTGTTTTCTCTCTGAAAAACGACAATAGAGCAACATAATATAATTTTATGTATATAGGTACATTAAATTATATTATTGTTGCTCTATTGTCGTGGATGGTTACATCCATACAAACGTTAACGTTAGCTCGCCCGCATTACCAATTAAACACTTACAGTTTTGCGTCAGAATAAGTACCAGTAGCAACACTTTCCTTTAATCCTAACTAATATTATAAATTCTAATCTGAGTTTGTTTGTTACATTTTTAGGCCTTAACTGATCGACTGATCATCATGAAATTTCGCATACACGTTGTCAGAGGTACAGAAAAGGATATATAGAGTACCATTTAATTTAGTTTCATCTAGAAAAAGTACTGTTCTCGAGGTTGATTGACAAAATTTACTTTAACACGAGCAAGATTAAGTGTGTGTTCTATTCTTCTAACACTCAAACAACGGACACAAAGAACAACCAAACTCGCAACAACTATTTGTGGATCACACAAAGTTTTGTCCCGTGTCCCACAACACTCGGCGCAGGCACAGTGGCGGAGCCGACTACTGTAGCCACTACACGATTCCATGTAGTCAATATATTATTATTGCGTAACTGCCTCCGTGGCACAGCGGTAGTAAATGCAACTGCTGTGCATGAGATCTCGGGTTCGAATCTCGGGTCGGGCCAACAAAAAGTTATTAGGTTTGAGAAAAGCCCGGAGTTTTGAAGTTGGCGGTGTCAAAGTCAAAGTCAAAAGTAATTTATTCATTTAGGTCACAAAGTAAGACTTATAAACGTCAAAATATATAGGTTAGTGAGTTAACTAAGTTACTGAAGCTTCTGATGGAACGCCGTCGCCTCCTTCTGTGAGGAAGTCATGTCCATCAAAGAGGCGGCGGAGCGGGAGAGGGAGCGCTTAAACCCTCTCCCCAAGCGCAGAACCCGGCGCCGGAGGGCGCGAGATGACCTCCAGCCACCCTGAGGTTTGACCTGGGAGTGGTGGGCTTCGTGGGCCTGCCCGCCACCCGATCAGCACCAGGACCAAGAGGCGGCGTGCGTGTTCCCACGCGCGCCTCTGAGTCGTGTTTTTGTCTCCCTACAAGGGGACAGTAGAGGGTCTATTATGTAGTGGCCTGCCGTTTCACACGGCGGGCCGAAACCTCGGCGGGGTCGCGATTGCATGTGAAAGCGATTCGCGCAGCCCCGCCGTCTATGTTTACGTCGAGGAACACCGTGGTAGGTTTAGTCGGTATTACCGGGGTATTACTCCCCCGGTGAGCCCGACATAACCTCTCCGTCGCACCGCGGAGAGGTATGCGTCAAAGCATACCCAGAGGTAAAAAAAAAAAACCACTGATTTGTTAGACACCCCCGTGCCTCGGAAAGCACGTAAAGCCGTTTGTCTTGCGCCTGATCTCTCTCTGGTCGTGTTGGATTACCATCCCATCGGATCATAAGAGTTAGGGAATAGAGAGTGCACTTGTGTTTGCGCACACGCTTGTGCACTAGAATATCTCCTGCGCAGATGGCCAGTCTCCGTTAAGATTGGACGCCGTGACCAAAATTCAGTCTGGAGAACATTATTATTATTATATTATTGCAATCGACTGTATAGGAAAATATTCAGTTATAAATAATACCCATAGTGCGTCATTGCTACAGTTCGGTTGATACATATTAATTGTTTAAGGAAATGTATTGATGATATTGTTTGTAAATGTTATGTACTATATTAACTGCGTCAGTTTAAGTAATAGTTGTATCCTGAACACAATATGCGGTGCGTTGTGTCTTTGTTTGTTATTTTAAACTTATATCTAAACGTTCTAGGTAAGTGCCGGCTCCTTCTTAATATTTTTACAACACCCGCTCTAGGAATAATGTCTGTATCGCAGAGAACTTTACATACATTCAAAGAACACGGAGACATGCACCATAGTTAGTTGTCTTATTATTATGTGTTCTATTTCCAACCGGGAGGAAATTTGTGTGGTCTAGGTTCGCCATCTTTGCATCATTGCATTTATTTATTTATTTATTTAAAAGGATCTCTAACAAGAAATACACATATATTGCAATTAAAAGCTAAGTATATTGCGTGTTGCTTTATGAACCAATTAAAACGACGATGTGGTGATTGAATATTGACTGGTTTATTGTTACTTAATTAAGGCTTATATACTAAGTTATTATACATACGTAGTACGGACCTATATAGGAAAGGGAAATTATGATGTTTACTTTATTTGCATAATTAACAATATTAACTATTATGTATTACGGCACGTAGTATTTTGCTTTGCTAATAACAAGTTATATATATATCACGTTTGCATGTACTATACTATACTATGATATACTATGGCTTTCGCCATAGATATTACTCCCTTGAAGAAAAAAAAAACTAAATTACACATAGTAATAATTAGATTAGAAAATAATAATAATACAGATTAATTTTATGCCTACGTTTCTAAACAACGTTTGCGTCTCTAATTATTTTCGTAAGCCTCTTCTCGATCTTATTGCTTACGAATTTGAATACTATGACTATGGTTGCGATTGTACATATGACATCCCCTGCTATCGTCATGAATATTATCCAGCTCCGGATCCCTTGTACTTCCTCGACCACTTGGGAGTGCAGGTTTAATAAATCTTCTGGTTTTACTACATTGTTCTGCACCATGTTGATTTGTTCCTTCTCGTGGCTCGAGTTTGATCCCATGCTATGTGTTGTTTCGACGCTGTGCTAAGTGAATGCATAAAGTAGTGTTATTCTAGCTTATATATTATAATTGGAATCTAACCGTCGGGCGGGAGATTCTACCAGAACGTGTTCTTGTTTCTGTTTTCTTATCTGCTTGTGAAGTTTTCGTTATCTGGTCGTCTATTGTCCGTTTGCTTATCTTGCTATCGTTTATCATGAATGCAGGTTTAACTCGATAGCTACACTTTTTTGTCGTCCGTTTATCAAGATCGTGAAGATCTTATCATTTCGACTGATGACAAGATAAGGACCATCGTACGGCGGTGTAAGACTTGGCCGTAATCGGTCACAACGTAAGAAAACGTGCTTACATTCCAATAACTGTGGGTGCACGAATATCTTGTCGTTCTTACTTTGTCTTTGTGGAACAGAAATCATGTGTTCTAAGTTGTCCTTAATTTCTCTGGTAAAATCTGCGTATGTTGAGTTATTATGTGTCTCGAAAAATGCTCCAGACAATCTAATTGTTGAACCGTATACTAATTGAGCTGCCGAGTATCCTGTGTCTTGCCGTAAACTCGTACGTATGCCAAGTAAAACGGTAGCTAACTCCTTTGTCCAATTGATTGTGTTACCTCTTGCTATCAATTCCGTTTTCAATGTTCTGTGCAGTCGTTCTACTTTAGAGTTTGACTGTGGATGATATGGGGAGGTTCGAATTTTATGAATTCCCATTAAGTTTGCTAAATTTTTGAATATTTCAGATTCAAATTGGCGTCCCTGGTCTGTGGTAATGTATTCAGGGCATCCGAATCGGGCTATCCAGCCTTCATATACCGTTCTGGCTACGGTTTCTGCAGTTATATCAGCTATGGGAAATGCCTCTGGCCATGAAGTACAACGATCTATCATTGTAATTATGTATCGTTTGTTTTTAGAAGTGGGTAGAGGCCCAACTAAATCAATATGAAGATGGGAAAATCTTCCTGTTGGCATGAATTTTCCGAATTGTGATTTTGTATGACGATGTATTTTTGCTCGTTGACATTGTAAACATGTCTCAGTCATCTTATTTACGTCTTTATTCATATTTTCCCATATATAGTTAGTTGAAATCAGTTTTCTCGTAGTATTCTTACCAGGATGGCTAATGTTATGAAAACTTTCGAAGATAGTTTTCCTGAATTTGAGGGGCATAAAAGGGCGTTGTTTTCCTGTTGATATATCGCAATAAATCTTAATATTTTTATCTGGAAAATGTATTAATTCTATTTTTAACGATTTATTGGCTTTTAGTCGTTTTAACTCGCTGTCATTCTTTTGATATTTTTCTACCTCGTACCAATCGATTGCAGAGGGTAAGGATATCGTTTCGATAACTCGAGATAAAGCATCCGCTACCAAATTCTTGTGGCCGCTGATGTGCTGGATATCCGTACTGAATTGTGATATATAATCCAGATATCTGATTCGTCTAGGGGTATCATCCAATGACGGCTTCTTATCGAAAGCATGCATTAGTGGTTTGTGATCCGTGTAGACCGTAAATTCTCGTCCTTCGATGAGTCTTCTGAAATGTTTTATAGCCATATAAATTTCTAGTAGCTCTCTATCGTAGGTAGAGTATTTTGTTTGGGCTTCACTTAGTGATTTGGAGAAAAAAGCTATCGGCTCCCATTTTTTGTTTCTTCGCTGCTGTAGTACAGCGCCTACGCATTTGAGACTAGCATCCGTCATTAAAGCTATTTGCGCGTTGCTGTCCGGACATGCTAATGTAGTTAATTGTCGAATGTCCTGCTTGCAACATTCAAACGCGTGGTTTGCTTCGGTATTCCACTGTATAACTGTCTTATCATTTTTCTTACAATTAATTAAATATTTATTTAATGGTGCTTGATGTTTTGCTGCATGTGGAATACTGCTTCGGTAGAAGTTAATCATACCCAAAAAACGTCGTAATTCATTTATCGTTTGTGGTTTAGGGTAATTGTTTATGGCTTGAATTTTTTCCATAGTAGGAGTCAACCCTTGGCTCGTTATATGATAACCGAGGAAATCAATTTCCGACTTGGCAAATTCGCATTTGTTTGTATTTATTGTTATGCCGTGATCATGCAAGCGCTTAAACACCTCTTCTAAGTGTTCATAATGTTCCTTAATATTATTTTTCTTATCAGCGATAAATATGTCGTCTACATACACGAATACGTAGTCCAAGTCTCTGAATATGGAGTCCATAAATTTTTGGAAGGACTGTGCTGCGTTTCGTAACCCGAATGGCATTCTGATGAATTCAAAAAGTCCAAAAGGGGTTATAATCGCTTTTTTCTCTGGTTCAGCTACGGACAGAACGTGAAAAGCTTTCTTTATGTCTATTTTGCTGAAAATTCCTTTTCCGCTTGCCACGTACGTAAAATCAAGTAGCCTTGGAAGTGGGTACCTGTCTGGTACTGTTATTTTATTTAGTGCGCGGTAATCTCCACATGCTCTCCATTCGCCATTCTTCTTCTTGACTAAATGAAGTGGCGATGCCCATTGACTGCTTGACGGTCGGCAAATTCCCATATCCATCATGTCTTGAAATTCCTGTTTTGCAATTCTGTATTTATCAGGAGGTAATGGACGCGCTCGAGTAAATACTGGGAAACCTTTTGTTATTATTTGATGCTGTACTTGGTGCTTGGTAGGTAGGTTCATCGATCTAGGCTTTGTAATGTCTTCATATTTCTCTAACAATCGCTTTATTGGTTCCTGTAGAGAAGCGTTTAACGATCGGACTGATGCAATGTTTGCTCTCACTATTTTGGCAGGCGTTTTCAAACCTGTCTTTTTATCGATCAGTTTTTTTCCGTGTATATCTACTAATAATTGATAATGATCCAGAAAATCAGCTCCCAGAATTGGCATCTTGACGTCGGCAATGGTAAATGTCCATTTAAAGCTTCGGCGAAGTCCTAGGTTAAGCATTAAAGTGCGTTCCCCGTATGTATTTATAGGGCTGCCGTTGGCGGCGAATAATTTGTAATCGCATGCTTTGCTCTCGTTATTTGTGCGATTGATAACCGAAATGTTAGCACCCGTGTCGACTAAAAATCTATAACCACTGTTTGAGTCAGTTATAGTTAGACGGTTTGCTGGGTGAATAGCACAGAGACCCGTCGTTTTCTGTGCTACTTCTAGTTTTCCGACGGCCTGATATTTTTGTTCATATTCCACGAACATGGCTTCTTGCATTTATACGAATCTTGCTTGAAACGATTATGATAATAACAAATTCCATTATGCGAGCTTCTGTGGCGCGACCTTGACCGTGAGTGTGACGTAGGGCGTGAATGGAATTTGCTGCGTTGCATAGGTTGATGCTCGCGTGCGCTACGTAATGCATTTATTTCTATTCGCATAGCTGCAAGTTGTGACGATATGTTTGTTATTAAATTAATGTCAACCGATGTCTCTTGAGTGGTATTCTTGTTGTTGGTCAAGTTTTCATATATTTTATCGGCTAACTCGCTCAAGTTGTCTAATGATAAATTGTTTGTAACCGATATAATCGCTGTTAGCGAAGTGGGAAGTTGTCTTAGCCACAGAAGACGAATAGTGTCGTCGTTTATATTTCCACATCCCGCTTCCTTCATTTTTCTCAAGAGCTGGGAAGGCTTTTGGTCTCCGAGGTCCATTTCTGATAGTAGTCTGTGAAAACGTCGGTGTTCGCTCTCTTCGTAGCAGTTTATTAGACGTTCCTTGATGGTGGAGTACTTATTATCGCTGGGAGGATTAGTCAAAATGTCACTAACCTGATGGACTACCTCTTTTGGTAATTTAGATATTACCATATTGTATTTGTAGTCTTCGCCCTGTTTTTGTGGTGCCAAGATGGCTTCAAACTGAGCGAACCATAATCGTGGTGAGTCTGTCCAAAATTGCGGTAGTTTTTCCGTGACCGTGATTGCAGCAACAGTTTCGCAGCCTGAGTCGCCTTTTGAAGGAGTTATTGGTGGAGCCCTCTGACGTTATGAGGATGTGATAATATCGTAATACTATTGTTCTCTAGATTCACCGCTGAAAACCAAATTGGGTTCCGGTCGTCCCGGTATTATATCAGCACTAGAGACCAATAGATCACGTCGGGGTCACCAATTATTGCGTGTTGCTTTATGAACCAATTAAAACGACGATGTGGTGATTGAATATTGACTGGTTTATTGTTACTTAATTAAGGCTTATATACTAAGTTATTATACATACGTAGTACGGACCTATATAGGAAAGGGAAATTATGATGTTTGCTTTATTTGCATAATTAACAATATTAACTATTATGTATTACGGCACGTAGTATTTTGCTTTGCTAATAACAAGTTATATATATCACGTTTGCATGTACTATACTATACTATGATATACTATGGCTTTCGCCATAAAGTACAATTGTAGGTCTTATGTTTTCTTACTAATAAGAGATCACAGCATGCGACATAAAATAGTACATACATACATTAAATCAAAGTAAAAGTAAAATATTATAATACAAAAGCAGTCATCATCATCATCTCAGCCGAAAGACGTCCACTGCTGGACATGGGCCTCCCCCAAGGTTTTCCACACAGACCGGTCTTGGGCCACCCGCATCCAACCGCTTCCCGCGACCCTTACCAGGTCGTCGGTCCACCTTGTGGGGGGTCTACCCCTGCTGCGTGTTCCGGTGCGTGGCCGCCACTGTACAAAATAATACAAAAGCAGTAACTATGCAATTAAAAATTTGTACAAAATAATAAAGAAAAAGAGAAAAGTGATCTACGAGCCATTCTGCAAGTGAGCTGCAGTAGCATTTTTAAATTTCGCCATCGAATTATTAAATATATCTATGTCTTCCGAAGCCTGCGATACATCGTTGTAAGAGTAAGATAATCCGACTATCGGTGAATGCCTACCAAGGTTAGTTCTATGTCGTGGCGGTCTAAGTAGCGAGACAGGATGGCGAGGGACTCTGTGTGGTACATTGATACATAATAATAATAATAATAATAGGTGAACTTATAAAATAAAAATACCTGAACTTAGCACACGAGGTTGTCGATATGTGGGATGTGGACTCGGCAGTCATTGTACCGATAGTCGTTACGGTGAACGGTCTAATAGCCAAGAGCCTCGACCAACATCTTAAGAGGCTCGCGTTAGGTGCCTGGGTCAAGGGTCAGATGCAGAAGGCCGTCCTGCTAGATACGGCACGCATGAAGAGGTTCCTCTCTCTGGACCCCTAACCACCGACAGCTTGGACGTTGTCTCGGTGCCGGTGGGTCTCCATAATGTTTTTAGTTTTAAATGTGTTTTTTTGTAAATATGTTAAAAATAAAAATTTTATTGATTGATAATGAATAAAGGTGATAATAGGTATATTTATTTATTCACACAGAGTTCATAATGTTAGTAACAATTTTTCTTACGCTATGTTAGTACACATTTAAAACAGATCAACCTACATGAACCCTTTCATTATGTCGGAGTCATACTTTGCCGAAATGACTTTTAGAACGCCATAAGTACTACTGCTCACTCTTGTAAGTAAGGAAGCCATCCGTTTTCGGACTATAGCATGGAAGCCATCGACTCTCGTTTCTGCAAACATTTTCGAGGCGCTAGAAAAGCGGGTCAGTCCTAATAGTAGCCTAAAGGCATTATTAAGCGCAATACACACCAAAGTCGCCGACCCGCCGACACAACCCGGCGGCCTATACGAAAAGAATGATGTCGGCAGCATGCGCCCACGCGTGTTGCCCACCGACATGCTGCATGCATAGTGCTAGTATTTAAACTCGGTCTAATCCAACAGCTTCGTTCCCTTTGGAGGGAACCAGCAATAATAACTCCACAAGCAGCTATCAACAGATCACTGTCATCGTCCATATTTTATAATTTATTTACTGAATTATCCTTGAGATACAGCACACAAATTATATGACACAACCTTTTTCGACACGCGGCAATCACTAACTGCCAAATAAATTCCTTATGACGAGCTGCCGACATGCCGCCGACAAAGGTTTCCGATCTGCAATGAGTGAAGCCTCCAACTAGCCCGCCGACAAAAATTTGCCGACATAGGTCGGCGGGTCGGCGACTTTGGTGTGTATTGCGCTTTATATTGGACGCGGAAGGCACTAAGAGACCTCTGAGTGTATTTGACCCACAGGCTGCTTTATGAAGCACTAGATTTTCACTCGCGTAAATGTAGATTACGTTAGTAACAGTACTTTTGCCTGGATGAAAGGTACTCTATAACCTTTTCTGTTTTCCTGGTAATGTGTATGCGAAATTTTATGATGATTAATTGAGTAGGCGTGAATGCGTAACAAATAAAATGACATTCGCATTTATTATATTAGTTAGGATTTGAATATCTTTGTTATAGCAGCCAATGGTTGCTGTCTAGTCTTGTTAAAAGACAACTCCCGCAGTAGGAGTAATTTGTGTGTCGTGGAGAACTTTACAAACATTCCGACAAAGGACACATGGAACACCCAGACTTAGAACAATCATCTGTAGATCACACAAATTTTTGTCCTGTCCATCCATCCAAAACTTAAGTGCTTTGCACTTGTCGGTGTAGCAATCTCCATATTTCTCTTTCCAATGCCATCTCTTTTAGTTCCTTATAAGTTTCAATTTTCACAACTTCTTTTAATTGATCCGTGTACCTTCTTCTTGGTCTTTCCCTCTTCGTTCTTGCTTCTACCTTCCCTTCCATTATGTTTGTGATAAAATTAAAACTTCGAATTAGGTGTCCTATCATTGTACCCCTTCTGTTCTCTATGTGTTTCAAAATTTCACGTTTTTCATTTACTCTTGTCAATATTTTTGTATTAGTAACTTTTTCTGTCCAAGGTCAAGTCTCTCTGTCATAAGGTCCACGTTTCGCAAGCGTATATGGCAATGTTCTAGATATAAGACAGATTTATTTTTTCCCTGTATGGGTATCGAACCTCGGCGCGGCGGCAGTGGCGAGGCGACCTCTTTAACCATTACGCCATCCGTGCAGTCATGGTCACGATGCTCTACCAGATATGATCAGAAAGAGGGATTTCATGAGAGGGAGTGGGAGGAAAGACAGTGAGAGAAAAGACAGTGGAGAAAAGACAGTGGGAGGAAAGACAGTGGCGGGGAGTAATAAAGAGCAGCTATTTATTGTAAACTTTCATGTTGCAGGCTCTGATAGTACTTATAATATAGTACGATGGAACGTCACGGAGCAGTTCAAGGCCGCGTCGAGTTTTGACTTACCTAAGACTGGTGTGATATTAAAAAACAAACCATTAGATATTATTCTGGAAAATTATGGCGCCTCACCGTTTAAGTAAGTTTTTATTTGTTTGTTTTAGAACTTGTATTTTCATTTCAAAATACTCGACTCGCCATACTCGATGGCGTAGTGGTTAGTGTAATCAACTGCCACGCCTGAGATCGCGGGTTAGATTCCCGCACAAGTCAAACATTTGTGTGCATGAACATGGATGTTTGTATTAGCCTGGATGTTTCTATGTATGTATTTACAAAAAAAAAGTATATATGTATGTTTATCCATTGTCTAGTATTATACAAGTGTACTATACAAGCTCTGTTTAATTTTGGCTAGATAGTGTTGTGTGTATGTAATAGAATTTTTTTTTTCATTATTATTCTTTCAAAAAGAGTACCATTGATTGACGACGGTGCATCAAATTATGAGAGTAAATTAAGCGCAAGGAACATGCCAGAATCGTAGCAAATTGTAATCCGTATTCTCTACCTGCCCCTCTGAGAAATATGTCAGCGTGTATAAATCGTGTGTGGTTTCCATTTTCACGGATATTTATGAACAAATAAATAATAAATATAATATCAGCCCTATTTTAAACTGCCCCACTGCTGGGCACGGGCCACTTATTATTGTGAGAAGGGTTAGGCCATAGTCCACCACGCTGGCCGAGTGCGGGATGACAGACTTCACATATCTTTGAGAACATTACGGAGAACTCCCAGACATGCAGGTTTCCTTACGATGTTTTCATTCAGCGTTAAAGCGAGCGATAATTAACTATTTAATACGCACATAACTTGGAAAAGGCAGAGATGCGCGCCTTGGGATCTAACTTAAGACCTCTACGTTGCGGTCCAAAGGTCTCTTACTAGGTTATTGATGCAGGTTATGAACAAATGCTTACAAAGAAATGTTAAACCAGTGTTTGGTCCGAGGTAGACAATATATCATTAAGTCAATGAGGAAAAATAATTATCTATTAACATGTGTACTGTTTTAGTTTGGGTTGCAAGAGTAAATTTCTTGATCAGCATTTTAAGATATCGTCTGAATCGAAAAAAGAAGCTGGCAAGTACAACTTAATAATCAAAGTAAGTAGTGATCCTTCTTCTCTTACACTAACAATAAGTCGTAAAATTAAAAGAACCCGGCATTGTCCACTATTTGTAATGTCATTAAATAAAATTTGGTGATGGTATATACCGCAGTGTCCCAAGAAGATAGCTTTTGACCAGCGTGTGTTGCCAGTGACGACTTACGGCTCAGAGACGTAGTAGCTCACTATGGGCCTTATCAGAAGTTTCAAGGTCACTCAGAGGGCAATGTAGAGACCTATGCTCGGGGTTTCCCTGTGGAATCAAATCAGAAATGAGGAGATTCGCAGGCAAACTAAAGTTGCCGACATTGCTCTCCGGATAGCCAAGCTAAAGTGACCAATGGGTAGGGTACATAGCGCGCAGAACCGATGGCCGTTGGTGCAGAAAGGTTTCGGAGTGGCGACCACGTACGGAAGACGCAGCAGGGCGGCTCCCACAAGGTGGACCAACGACGTATTAAGAGTCGCTGAAAGCGGTTGGAAGCGGGTGGCCCGAGACCGGTCCGTGTGGAAAACCTTGAGGGAGGCCTATGCCTAGCCGTCGTAGACGTCTTTTGACTGAGATGATGATGGTAGGAGTGAATCGGCTAGTCCATGGCCATCACCCTCTAACAGGACGTTTATGTAAGCATTGTAATACGAACACTGCGTTATGTTTGATAAGTAAGAGTTCCAGAGAATCCTCCTATTCCTTTTCATTCATAATTTTTCTCATCCTTAATTCCTCTAAGGTTGCAAGTGATACCCCTAGAACTGCAATATGTGGCTGCTGGTTTAAGTGTTTGTTTCCATTGCCACTACGCAGTGGGTTTGATCCCCACACGGGACAAAACATTGTGTGATCCACAAATGGTTGTGCTGAGTATTTAAAATAACAGACACAAAGAACATCTAGATTTTCTTAAGTAATAAAATTTTGCTTGACCCTAGACTTGGACCCGGGATCTCATGTTTACTCGCCACATAAGCGTAGACTCTACGAGACCAGCTTGGTAATCCGTACTTGTATTGCAGAAAGCTCCTCTGAAGTAAATTTAAGTATATTTTTAGGTCAACCACGTAACAGATGCTATGAGTACAAAATGGGAGTGTTGGGCGTGGATACCCAACTCTAACAAATATCAATATTTCACATTTAAAATTCGCATAAAAGGCCTAGGTAAGTTTTCTACAGCTTCTAACGATATGCGACTCTGACTAAAACACGGATGGCGTAGTGGTTTATCTAAGTGGTTGCCTCGCCACTGCGATTGCGCCGCGTGCTGTGGGTTCAAATCCTACACGGGTCAAAACTTTGTGTGGTCCACAAATGGTTGGTTCGTTGATTGAATATTTGTGAAGTCCCCCGCAAGACAGAAATTATTCCTAGTTGGCTTTTTGAGGTTTTTGAGTTTTGAGGCTTTTTAAAACAAAAAGTGTTGATCTTGCTGAAACAACTTCAAGATTTTATGTGGATTAAAGAAGCAAATAATCTTTTAGATAGATATCTCCCTATCTTCCTCCCATGCCTGCATTTAAATAGCCTTACGTAACAAAATCATACCGTGCCTCCATTCCCTGTCAACTGATCTCTGGGTACCTATTTTACCATATTTGTAAGCCTACAGATAGCACAAAGGGATCCTATCGGACTGTCACGGAGGGGTCTTGAGTTTAATCCCAAGGTACGCACCTCTGACATTATGAAGTTATGTGCGTATTAAAGAGCTAATTATCGTTCGCTAATAATAACGATGAATAAAAACATCGTGAGGAAACCTACATGTCTGAGAGTTCCACATAATACTTTCGAAGATATGTAAATCCGCCAAACCGGACTGGACCAGCGTGGTGAACTATGGCCTAACCCTTAACACTGAGAAAAGGCCTATGCCCAGCAGTGGGACAGTTTATATACAGGGCTGACATTATTATTATCAATAGGAGACGGGCTTATTTTAGTCACATTTTCAGACTCGATACTAGTGATAATTCACAGACAGAACCAATTACAATTTGCTGGCATCGAGCTCAGGGTCTCATGATTGCATGCATACTTGAACTATGAGACCTATAAGAATAATGAAATGTAAAAGTAATGAAAGTTGAAGTACAATTCAAGGTTGCCTGTTCACTGTATGTAATAATTTACGTCTGACTGTCCACTGCGTGATCACTGAGTTACGGTGGCTAGGGTAAATTATTGGGAGAGAAATGAAACTTAGAGTCTGGTCAAAATACAATGTCTATTCACTTTCACAATAGTTCTTACGCTAACACGTTATTTACGTAAGGAGGTTTAGGGACGACTTGCGTGGCTATGGGCAATCGGTGCGGGGGAAATACAAAATGTGTTCTCAGCAAAATACGATACAATGTTGCACCCGCATGAAATATTTATTTAATGTATAATTGCAGAAAGAGTAAGGGTGCCCGTCGGTAGATTAGAGCTGAATTACACACTGACAGAGCCATCACAGGTGGAGTATGATGGCGTTGCTGAATACTGGTACAATGATGGTGAGGCTGTTGACCTGGTTTGTACGAGAGACGCCGGGAGTACCCAGGAGGGGTATATACGTTTAACGTATTACAACGCGATCGGTAAGGCTAGATGTCAATTAATTGAAAAACAAAAATAAGAGCACTCCCGCGCCAAAAACGATACGTGAGTCGCGGGGAATTTTACAAAGAAGAAAGAAGTCGTCATGTCTTATGCGATAAGCGAACATATCGCACTCTTAATAAAAGAGACTTATCTCAGTATTATGGATTAAACAAATTTGATCTCTATTGCCATGACTTAACACAAATATAATATTAGAATTTAACATATACAATTAGAGTTCAAATTGCCTTACTTTCAAATTTCGAGTTATGTCGCTGTTTTATTAAGAGTGCGATATTATTTCCTTTTCTGTTGTCAATTGTCACCAAAACCGTGCGTTACTCATGAACAATGTTACGTTTCGTAACTTTTCTTGTCTAACTAACTAATTATTTCCGGAAATATTAACTACTAGCTGTTGCCCGCGACTTCGTACGCGTGAACTTTAATTTATTACCCAATACCTACTTTTAATTTGTTATCTAATTTTAATATATAAAACTACAACTAAAGAAATTAATAAGTTTAACTACACCTATATAAGTGTAGTTAGCTATATATTCAAAAAATACATATGGTAGCGCGGACTTCTTTGTAGATATTGATACGTTCTATAATACTGTAGAACATTTTTTTGTTCTATCATCAATAGTTTCCGCAGCGCACGCGATGACAGATTTTTATGACAAATTTTTCACAACTTGGGTTATATTATTGCATTTATATTAAGGATACCTATTTAAAAAAAAAAAATATAGCTTATGTCACTCAGAGAAAATGCAGCTTTCTAATGGTGAAAGAATTTTTGAAATCGGTCCAGTAGTTTTTGTGTGAAAACATTACAAACATACATACAAAAACACAAATGTTTCCTCTTTATAATATTAGTTTAGATGAAAATGAAAACATCAGTCTAAAACACGGTCAAGCGTGGCCAAGTTTACCTAGCAGGCAAAAATTCTACTTACTGTTTGTAATATTAGAATTAACTGCACGTATGGTGTAGTGGTTAGCTTTGTCATTGCTACTGGGCCGTGTGTTGTGGGTTCGAATCCCACACGGGACAAAAATTTGTGTGATCAGCAAATTGTGATTCTGAGTCTGGATATTCTTTGTGTCCGTTGTTTGAATGTTTGTAAAGTCCCCCACGATACAGGAGTTATTCCTAATGCGGAATGTACTTGTAAAAAAGAAAATATAAAGTTTCCTGGAATGAGAATGGACACTTCACTAACTAAACCAGGCAACGGTTTACTTTGAAAGATTAACCTAATGTTTATAATAATAATGTCCTCCAGACTGTCAAGACCGAATTTCGGTCACGGCAGCCAAGCTTAAGAAGACTGGCCATCTGCGCAGGAGATATTATAGTACGCAAGTATGTGCGCAAACACAAGTGCACTCTCTGTTCCCTAACTCTCATGATCCGATGTAATCCGACACGACCGGAGAGGGATCAGGCGCAACGACCTTACGTGCTTTCCGAGGCATGGCGGTGTCTGACACCGCCAACTTCCTAACTCCGGACTGCTATTGAGATTTCGCAACAGAAAAGCCCAATTACTTTTTGTTGGCCCCACCCGGGATTCGAACCTGAGACCTCATGCACGGAGATAGTTAATTTTTAGAATGTTATATTGAAATTTCAGATGAAATGTTGCTTGAAACCGACGAAATCCCATTTAATTACCCTATCAACTTTCAAAAAGCCATGCGCGATGAAAATAAAGATAGTTACGTGGACTGCACTTATACATCAAGAGCGAAGATTAAATATACGTATAAAACGATATTTAAACTGAAATCTGAAACTACCTCGCTCAGTAAGTAGCACATCCTAACTTATATTATAAACGAGCTTTTACCTACGGCTTTGCTCGCGTAAAAGTAAGTAAGGCTAGGTTAGTAACAGTAAGTATCTCTATTATATAAGTGTAACTAACAAACAAACTCACTGTCGCATTTATAATATTAGTTAGGATTAGGATGCGTGAGTGTGAGTTTGTTTGTTATGCTTTCACGCCTTAACTACTCGACCGATCATTATGAAATTTCGCATACACGTTGTCAGGGGAACAGAATAGGACAAAATAACTTGTATCCAGAAAAAAGTACTGCTACTAACCTAATCTAATCTACATATACGCGAGCGAAGCCGCGGGCTAAATCTAGTATATATACTTAGTCTAGCCATAAATACTGTTACAATTTAAAGAGGAACATAATATTACATTGGAATCTGTCATTCTTATATGAATACTAGCGGACCCGACAGATGACGGCCAGTAAACAAGAAAAAATTTAATAAAAAAACAATTCTAAACCATTCGTGAATCCACTTGAACACACACAAAAGATTTCATCAAAATCGGTCCACCTTTTAGGAGAAGTTTAATTACAAACACACGCACAGTAGATTTATATAATATACTGGCTTTCCGCCCGCAGCTTTGCCCGCTTGGAATTTGGTTATATCGCGCCTTGTAATGAACTCGACAGCGCTTTTTCTTCGGACTTATTTTACAAACACCATTTTTTTCAGGCTTAAATCTTATTACAACTGGAATTAAATATAGCATAAGTTACTTTCAAATTTGTACGGGATTTTCGAAAAATCTTGAAAAATTTATTTTTTATACAACAATCAATGAGTTACTTAACACGTAGTCATTAATTTGTAGTGAACAACTAAAATCCAAATTTTCAAGTCACTTACTTCAACGGTGTAGAACTTTCATATAAAAGTTTTTCACCCCTTTTACCCCCTTCGGGGTGGAATTTCCAAAATTCCTCTCTTAGTGCTCCCCTACACTCTCCAAGGAACATACATGCCAAATTTCAGCTTCTTGCGTTCAGTAGTTTCGGCTGTGCGTTGTCTGTCAGTCACTCAGTAACGGAAGAGTTTTATATATATATAACGGGATACAGCCTCTAAGCACGCCACGTGCACTCTCTTCGTCACACATTTGCAGAAGGTTCGGGTCGAAATAAGTACACACAGATGTAGATATAACACACTAGTAATTATTCTTGATAATTAGATTACAAAATCAGTACGGATGGCTTTAATAATTTGAGATTGAAACGCGACGATCTCAGAGATGCGTGCGATCGTTGCGACCCTCCATCTTTGAATGCGTTCTTAATAATCTATTCTGTGATGCGTTCCAAAATGACTAATTCCGATCAACTGTCATTCACTCAGTGTTGCCAATTTATAACTATGATTTCGTACCAAATCGATTAGTCGATTACGATTGCAACGCCATCTCTGATTCCGTCCAGGCACTAAGCCTGACGTTTCAATTAATAACACGTTAAACTTAGCAATTTAGACACTCTCACTCCGACACGGCTGTCCTGACGTATCGCTCGTCCTCGGGTGATGCATCTGTAAAGAACAAACATACCAACAGACTCATTTTTTTTTGGTTAGCCTTAACAAGGCTATGTTACACAACACAAACAACATAATTATTTTTGTCAATCATTTATTATCAGCATGATTTTAACAACAAAATGTTTTGAAAGATTAATGGATTGCAACAAAGTTAACCCTCACAATTTACTAACTTAAGCGCCAGTTAAACTTCTTTACCATGATTCACATGGTAGGATACCACACACCACAGTGCTTCTGACACTCTTTATCATCACTCCTTGTTTTTTTGATGATAGAATACACACTAGCCACCGGCCCTTAAGTTCTTTACCACAATCAAAGTGGCAGAATACCACAGTGCTCCTGGCACTCTTTACCATCACTCCTTCTTTTTTTGATGATAGAGTCCAAACAAATTACCAGCCCTTAGGCTCTTTACCACATTCCTAGTGATAGAATACGAACCATACTACATATTGAATCAAATCATTGTGGCTAAGAGCCCACTTATGTAGTGTATCCAACCATGTTTCAATCCATAAATCAGTAACAGAATTTAGCACAATACAACACATGAATCACTCTGACACATCACCTATCTCATTTTCACTTACAAAATTACTACTATTAGGCATACTGCGCAAACGATCATGGGCGTACTTATATGTGCGTTTAGAATTAAGTGCCTTAAGTACATACCTATCACCATCCAGAACCTCACTTACTCTAAATGGTCCTTTATACTTTGGGTCTAGTTTTGTTTGATTCCGTTCCTCATTCTTAAGAAGAACAAAGTCACCGACATCAAACCTTTTTACTTTGGACTTTGTCTTGTCAAACCTAGCCTTATCATATGGCGCGTTGGTTTCAATGTTTTTAGTGGCTTTTACTCTTGCGTCAGTAAGGTCAAGGTCGGTCTCACTGTCGATATCAACAAACATTAGATCTAGAGGTCTTGCTACTTTTCCTATTAACAATTCGAGAGGGCTAAACTTAGTTACCCGGTTCATGGTGCAATTCAAGGATAGTTGAACATCGGAAAGTGCTTCCTGCCATGAGCATTCCCTACTAGTTTCGACTGAAGTCAACATATTTTTTAAGGTACTCATAGTACGTTCTACTTGTCCATTAGCACGAGAACTTCCGGTGGCTATCAAATGAAGATTAATATTGTTAGAATTGCAAAATTCACGAAATTCAGTACTAGCAAAACATCTACCTTGATCCGCGATAACACGTGTTGGTGCCCCGAATAAAGAAATGGCCTTTTTCATAGCTTTGATACTGTTCGCAGTGTCAATATTTACTGTATGATATAATAAAACAAATTTAGTGAACGCATCTATTAAAACAAAAACATATTCCTTTCGGTCATTCTTCCCACTCAGTTTACCTGTAGCGTCAATATGTATTGTATGCCAGGGAATGGATACTTTGGGAATTGGATGCAGTTCAGCCGATACTTTACCTGAATGCGATTTTGCAACCTTACATGTAACACAACTATCAACAAACTTTCGTACATACTTAGCCATATGCTCAAACCAAAACTGATCATAAACTTTTTCCAAGGTCTTTTCCCAACCTAGGTGTTGTAAAGAATTATGGGTAGTGTTGATTACTGACCATCTCAGGGCCCTTGGAAGAATTGGCAAACACCTTGAACGCCCATTGCGCTGTATTCTACGATACAAAATGCCAGAACGAACTTCGTAAGTTTTAGCTACGTCCTCACTGAGCTCCGAAGAGCTAAGGTTCGCCATTAGCTTAGAAAGTTCTGGATCCTTTTGCTGTTCTGCTAACAACCAGTTGTCTGGAAGGGTGTTAAGATTTACTTCCATGTGCGGTACTTTCTCTATAGTTCGAGTAGATGAGTCTGGTAATGGGTTTCGTGAAAGGAAATCTGCATGAGACATGCGACTACCCTGCCTATGCACAATGTCAAAATCGAACGCTTGTAGAAAAGCCCACCATCTATGTACACGGGGGGTTAGGTCAAGCTTTTTGCGAGACGCCTGTAATGAATTACAGTCCGTAATGACAATAAACTTCCGTCCTAGTAAATAATGCCTAAAATGTTTGACAGCATTGACGACAGCCAAAGTCTCCAGTTCATATGAATGATACTTAGATTCTGAGGCCGTTGTTCTTTTGCTGTAATAAGCAACGACCCGTCTTTTATCATTTTTAATTTGCATTAAGACTGCACCGTAGCCAATAGAGCTTGCATCGGTATGCAACTCAACTGGACAGATAGCGTCAAAAATTGTCAGAACCGGTTCACTAGTCAAAGCAGTTATTATACACTGCCTTATAGACTCGTGCGCGGGTGACCAATTAATGACGCCCTTAAGAGTGCTTATCAAGGCATATAGAGGAGCCATTGTCTGAGAAAACTTGGGAATGAACTGCCTAAAATACGAAGCGAGCCCAATAAATTGCCGTAGCTGAGTGACCGATTGCGGAGGAGGCAGGGATACTAATGCCTCAATTTTCTTTGGATTGGGGCGAATTTCGCCACAACATACTTCAAACCCTAAGTATTCGACTTTTTGTTTTAGAAAGGCGCACTTTTTAATATTTAAGGAAAAGCCATGTTTCGCTAAAATATCAAGCACAGTCCGAACTCTTTTTAGAGCTTCGTTAAGATCGGTTCCTCCCAGTACTAAGATATCATCCATGTACACAGCTACGTACGTGTTAGTAAGGCTACCCATTGCACTTATGACTGCCCGCTGAAAAACTGACGGTGCATTACGCAGACCAAATGGCATCGACAAATATTCAAAATGGCCTTCAGGTGTAACAAATGCTGTCTTTTCAATAGAGTCAGGGTGCATGGGGATCTGATGGTATCCACTCGCCATATCTAATATGGTGAAATAATGACATCCACTAAGTCTATCAATTTGGTCAGATATTAAGGGTAATGGGAATCTATCAGGGATAGTGTTATCATTTAGTTCACGGTAGTCGACACACATTCGATCAGAGCCGTCCTTCTTTTTTTACGAGTAGAATGGGACTTGCAAAAGGTGACGAACTTGGACGAATAATATTAGAGGCCAATAGTTCGTCGATCTTGTTTCTAACCACTTGTCGCTCATCTGGACTCAGCCTATATGGCCGACGACAGACCGTTTTGTTTACGTCCTTTAATCTTATCTCCATAGGTTCTACGTTTGCAGGATAACTAGGGGTACCACAAATAAAATATTGTTTATATTCGTTCAGTATAGTCAACAACTGTGGCTTGAATTCTAAAGGAATATCTGTATCTATTAACTCTAAATTAACAGAAACATCTGTCATCAAATTACTGCGCGCGATTTCACATGAGTTGACATTAATTACTCTGTGAAGCTGCAATGTATCTACAGTCATACTGATAGCTATACCCTGACTGAGTATTTCCCTACCAATCATAACATCAGAACGCAAATATAAGTCGGGAAGTACATGAAATAATATTTCAAGAGAAATATCATTGATTTCAACAGTAGTAAGAATCTGGAGGGTGCTGTTAACACTCGTTTGCCCAATACCCGACATAACAACCACATTATTAAATCGCTTACCAGAAAATTTACAACCAATAGATTCTTTTACCAAAGAACATTCCGACCCAGAGTCGTAATGAAATGAAATTTGCTCACCAAAATGTTTCAAGATCCCAGCAGGTGCACTTACTGTGCACAAATCCACACGTCGCTCCGTAGTAGAGGTGTTGGCACTGCTTCCCTCCTTGTTGTTCGCGAGAGGACACTTCGTTGCAATATGTCCCGGCTGAAGACATTTGAAGCAAGTGATAGTATTGCTTAGCTTCGAGTTCATGGTAGCCTTGCTTGAAGTTCCCTCTAAAGACACGCTCCGTTGGTTTTCATTCTTGAGACGGCAGGCAACTGATTTATGTCCTAACTTCCCACAGTTAAAACATTTGAAGGGTTGCTGACCGGTTGTTGCTCTAAAACGCTTCGCATCAGTCGTATCCTTATCGTTTGCTACAAAACGTCTCTTCAAGAACGACATTGCTTTTAACTCCCGTTGCATTTGACTTCTGGTTTCGATGTTAGTTGTAAAAGCTAGACGCTGGACACGAGGCTCTGATTGTGCCACGTGAGCCATAACAGTAGCGATTGCAATCTGCTCCTTTGTTAAATCCTTCCATCGTGACATCAAAGTCGTCATCACGGTAGCCGCATATGCGGCCAAGCACTCATTTTCTTTAGGCTTGCTGGCGTTAAGATTTATAAGATAAGCAGCAGCAGTCTCTGAACACACAAATCTTCCAGCAAAAAGATCCTTAAAATCACTCCATTTCATTCCATGAAACGCCACTTGAGACAACCACGCGGAGGCGTCACCCTTCAATGCCTTACTAAGGGCAATCATCAGTGAAGCTCCTTCCAACGGTGAATCAGCCATACACATATCCGCAGTTGATATCCATGCGCGAGCATCCACATTTTCACGGCTAGGGTCGTATTCAGGTAAAACAACACGTGTACTTACAGTTGGCGTCTTCACGGCTTCTAACAAAGCCAAGAAATTTTTGTTTTGTTGCTCCAATATCTTCATCCAATTGCGATCACTATTTGCTGCCATATTTTCTTCTTGTGGGCACGGCGATCCCAATTCTGATAACGGGATACAGCCTCTAAGCACGCCACGTGCACTCTCTTCGTCACACATTTGCAGAAGGTTCGGGTCGAAATAAGTACACACAGATGTAGATATAACACACTAGTAATTATTCTTGATAATTAGATTACAAAATCAGTACGGATGGCTTTAATAATTTGAGATTGAAACGCGACGATCTCAGAGATGCGTGCGATCGTTGCGACCCTCCATCTTTGAATGCGTTCTTAATAATCTATTCTGTGATGCGTTCCAAAATGACTAATTCCGATCAACTGTCATTCACTCAGTGTTGCCAATTTATAACTATGATTTCGTACCAAATCGATTAGTCGATTACGATTGCAACGCCATCTCTGATTCCGTCCAGGCACTAAGCCTGACGTTTCAATTAATAACACGTTAAACTTAGCAATTTAGACACTCTCACTCCGACATATAGATATTATAAAGATGCATTGTGTTTTCTCATTTTCGCAACAATCAGTGTTAAATGTTTTTGTGATATTAAAATGGACTGGGGTGATAAAAAGAACCGAGTTGCTCTGATAGCATTACACGAATTAAGTATGGAGCAAAATGCAATTTTTTAAACTCTCCATCAGCTTGGTATTAGTCGAATGTTTGTGTACCGGGCTATTGATAGGGACAATGAAACTTCTTCTGTTTTTGAAAAAGGTCTAGCCGTCCACGTAGTATTCGTACGACAAAGGTGATCAAAACAGTGAAGGAAAGAATTCGAAGAAATCCTGTCCGAAAGCAAAAGATTTTATGTCGGGCAATGAATATAGCACATAAAACCATGTCGCGTATTTTAAAAAATGAAATTATGCAGCCTGTGCGAGCAGCATTGATCATTATTTAACTGATAGAAAAGAAGATTTTTCCTTGTAACAATATTTATGGCAAGACTAGGTATACATAATTATAGTCTATTTCACCGACGTGGTTAGCAGAGACCACATTTCGCCCGCTATTTAAGATCCCACCTATCGCATCACTATGCGACTTGAGTAGAATTTTACCACTCGAGTTACTCGAACCACGGTTTCAGTCGAATATCACTTGAGTGCCGAGTCACTCGAGTAATTCTTATCTCACTCGAATACTCGGTAAGTTCGAGTCCATCTTCTTCTACTTATTTATTTATTCATTCGATCTTACAAGCTAACAGATGTAACACCCAAAACGCTTACAAGATTATTTTCCAAGAATTAAATTATAATTAAACCCATGCTCGTCACGTATACATATTTATAAAATAGCAATAGTGTCATCGACTATAAATAATAATAACAATAAATTACAATAATGAATTAACAATATAAAGAATAAAATGTCTGTCCTATGAATCATTCTTCTTCTTCCTCGTTCCCTCAATTCTGAGGATCGCGACCACAAATGATGTCCCTCCAATGAGAGCGGCTGAGTGCTGCGTAGACTGCTTGCTGCAAGGTGCCGCCTAATGCGTTTTTATAACGTCCGACCATCTTTTTGGTGTTCTATCTTTGGCGCGTTTTCTGTTAACTTGACCCAATATTAAGAGCTTCTCTAGACAATGCTTAGGTGACCGCATGATATGTCCAAAGAAACTGAGGGCCCGCTCTTCGCAGATGGTTGAAAGCCGCTTTGTGATGTTGAGCTCTTGTAAAATAGATTCATTTGTCCTCATGGCGGTTCATGGTATTTGGAGTAGTCTCAGCCAACACCACATCTCAAAAGCATCGATCTTATTGCTGTCGCGACTTTTGATGCACCATGTTTCAGCACCATACAAAAAAATGGAGAACACGAGAGCTCGAATTATAATATGCCATTTAAGATTATACGAAATTTAATATACAAATTTTCTAATCCATCGGCAAATAGGTACAGTTCGTGATGCTGAGCAAGTATGTCTCCGATAGTGCAGAGTGTACGGTCAGTGGGCGCGTGTCACCCGCGCTCGGTGCAAACTTTAGATATGATACAAGAAAACACAAAACACAGTCGATCTTATTTGTTTCACAACTTTCCTCAACGCATGCGCATACGTTTAAACTTGTTTGTTTATGTTAGTCCCGCCAGGCCAAGTGTGGATTGGCAGACTTCATATATCATCGAGAACATAATGGCGAACTCTCGGACATGCAGGTTTCCACACGATGTTTTTACTTCACCGTTAAAGAGAGCGATAATTAACTATTTAATATGCACATAACTTCGAAAAGTCAGAGATGCACATCTCCTTGGGTCCTTGGGTTCTAATTTGAGACCCAGGTCTCCTTGAGGTCTCCCACTAAGCTATCGCTAAAATTAAATATAAAAGCAAACCGGTCTTCTTAAAATTTCAGATCCCTTTCAAATAACCGTTAATGACTTGAAGCTGGTGCCTGCACGGTCAAATGACTTCAGAGCGGAATATCAATACAAGTTCTACGATGGTCAAATGTTAACTATAACTTGTGAGACGGACCAACATTCACTCGCCAATCTGTCACTACGCTTCGATGTTTCACATTTCGAGAAAAACTTTATAAAAGGTAAATTTATGATTGGCTTACAAGATTACGTTTATGCTAATGTTATACATTGATATGAAACCATGTTTTTTCTTTAAGACTGCGCCGAGCGAAATGTTCCAAAACAGGCGGTCACAGTTAAGTGAATAAAATCAACACTTTTTGTTTAATACAAATATAAAATATACATTTACCATAACAATAAGTGTGTTTACAATTAATCCGTGTAAAAAGCTTATAATAATTAATATAGTCGCCTACAAAATTACGTAAATTTGCGGGAAAAATGCAAAAACGTATGCTCGTGTTACGTGATTTTTAGATTATAACAGTAGAAATCTATACTATTTTACAGCTTAAACGAAACATAAAAAGTTATATTACAATTTGTCCGTCCCAAATATTTAAGTTATTGGTTGACAACAAAGATACATATTTATCAAAAAAGCACTTCAAATCCTCCATACAATTTTACTATGGCGGCCACGCGCTGATTTGAATTTCGAGCTCTGTCATTCAGTCTAACCGCGTCTTACGCTCGGCGCAGTCTTAATAGCGAGACTAGATTATTGGACGCTTTGCAGTACTAGGCTGTCCAATTCAGCACTTATAAAGAAAACAGTACTGAATCGAGTTAAGTTATCGCGAGCGGAAAATAAGTTAAAAAAATATTTATTTATCAAAGTACAACGTTTACTCAATTAAAACTGTTACAAGACTGAATTAAATCTAATTACAAAAAATAGAATTAAAATAATGTATCAGCTAATTGACATGACGCAAACTGTCGTGTAGGCTGCAACATCGGCATAAAGGTGTTGTTATGCCGTGGTAACTCCTCCCTCCTTAAGACGGAAGCAGGTACTGCTGTCGGCAGCGTCCTCGCTGCCATCGGAATCCTTGAGCGTCCTCGTGTTCTGATCTTGCTGGAACGTTGTAGATTTCCATCGATATATTTTCCATATTGCTGCTGCTATCAAGAGGGTATAGAGCAGCAACGTTGTCCAACTGGGTGTAGCGATGATCAAGGGCCAGTTTACGTCGTCGTTTGTAGAGATGTCATTCGCTCGGTTTATAAGTTCATGAATATTATCTAAGGATATTTCTTCTAGTTGTAGCTCGAACCTTATCGTTTCCTCTGATACTGTCTGTTGCTTAGGCAATGGAATTATTTCATTGATGGCTATTGTACTTGTGTGCGTTGTAAGCGTTGTGTTCATAATATACATCTTACAATCTTCTGTCAGTGAAGTAAGGATCACTCCGACTGCTCGCTTGTATTCTGTCTTGGAGTTGCATTCTGTTCGAATGACCTGTTCTTCTTTCAGCACCATTAACCAGCTGCTGTCTCCAATCTTCTGTATCTTGCCGTTAGCGAGGTTCATCTTGGCGCGTGTACAGTTGGCTTTTCTGTGTTGTATGAGGGCTACGATGCAGTCTTCGGAATCGTCAATTTTTCTTGTTTCCAGAGTTTTGCAGAGTTGGCTGCCATCAGTAAGTGGATCGCAGGTTTCTGTCAGGTAAGTGTACTCATCGTTCCCAAGTGCAAGGTATTTGGATTTTGGCATAATAGTAAGGTTATTTTTATCAGGAATGGAATAAAGATGTATAAGGTCATATATTTTAGGAGAGATAGATGGGATTTCTAGAATAAAGTTAATTGAATGTGCTGTACTATATGCTTTAACATTAATAGATTTTTCTATTATATGTATGTTACTTATGTTTATTTCAGATACTGGCTTAAAACTGTATTGTTTATATAATTTAGTTAATTCGGCAATAAGGTTTTGAGAATCAATAATACTGGGATGCATAGTACCCAATTGAGCAAACGTCATTGCGTCTTCTAAAATCATTAATTTATCTAAAATTATCTGTAAGCTAAAGTCTATCTGTACATATATATCTAGGAAATGTAAATGGTTATTGACACTATTACGACTTCTAGTAAGATTTTTAAGAAATTCTGTTAAGTGCTTCTGATTCTCGTCTAATTTGTTTAACTGGTTACTAAACTCATCTATTGTATTTTCTGCTAATACTAAAGACTTCTTTTGAGAGCTTTCAATATGGTTGATTTTATTTCTAATATTAGATATGTCGTTTTCAAATTTAACAGCATCTTCATTGTCAAGATTTCCTGTAATAGCTTTAACAACTGAACCTAAACCGTTAATAATACCACGTTTCCTTCTAATTGGAGGTGACAAAAATTGCAACTTTTTACTAATTATGTTTAGATTATATTGTACTTGGTCTTTGTAAGTCTTATGTAGCTCTCCGAATGTTAAACCTTCAGCAGCTCTAGTACTTGCATATAAAGACATTAACTTCATAGATGTAACACGTAAACTAGTTATATTATAAATACAAGCTAAACTAAAGTAATTATCTTGCTTAAGAATCTGTCCTTCTTTAAGCAAAAGGATGCCATTTCCGTTATCTATAGATTTTATGTCTACGGTGGCTGATGTGTAGAGCACGACGGCTCCTGCGACGAGGGTCCTGCAACAAGATGAGGCCTACGTAATAACTTAAAGTGAACCCTAATGGACTTAGAGTTAGGGTGGTTACCTATTATCTCGGTGATGTTATTTGGATGCAAGTGGATGATCTTGTAGGGTCCTTTGAATACTGGCTTCGTTTTGTCGCTACGCGCCGTCTTTGCTACTTGTTTATATACAGTCTCACCTACCTTGAACACGATTTCTTCAGCTGTTTGGTTCCTTTTAGCGATAACCTGTTCCTTATTTTTAGACATATGGGCTGAAAACACATTCTTGAACGGCTTCAGCGTTAGTACGATGTTTAATAACGTAATCTTGATAAAATTCTTTCGGGTAAAATAATTCTAGTGGGTTTCTAGAGACTGTGTGTCCAAATAGTAACTCGTGAGGTGTGTATCCTGTAGCCGAATGGATTGCGTTATTGTAAGCTATAACCGAATACATCATTATGGATTGTATGGGGTCATCTTTATTAGTCATTCTTTAAATACGAACTATTTCTGCTATGGTAGAATGAAAGCGTTCGATCGGCGAATTTGAATTGGGATTGTATGGCGTAGTAAAATGAATGTTTATATTGTGCAAATCACATATTTCTTTAATAACATCATTATCAAACTTACTGTCAGAATCTGTAGTTATCTTACACGGTAAACCTAATACTGAGAAAATTTTAATTAATGCTTCTGCTATATGAACACTGCTACTTGCGTTTAAAGGAGATGCCTGTGCGAATTTTGAAAAATTATCAATTACAGTAAGAAAGGTTGCTCCGCCTGTTGAATATAGATCCATGAATAAATGTTCCATGGGCTTAGTAGGTGTTTTAGTAAGGGCTAACGGAGGTCTAAGAGGGTTTCTTTCATACTTTGCTTTTAAACAAGTGTCGCATTGATTAATATAGCTCTGTATTGTAAGTAACATATTGGGCCAATGGTAATTACGATGAATTTGTTTATATGTTTCCTGTATACCGCGGTGTACCGTCTTACCTTCGTGGTATTTCTTAATGATTTCATTTTGTTCGGCTTTATTTTCAACTAAGGTTACGCGTGAGGTACACTTTATTAATTTTGGGCCACGGTTATTAAATATCGTTGTATAAACTCTAGAAAAGGCATAATATAGTTCATCACTATGGAAGTAACAATGAAAAACTCTATCGGCTACTGTATGTTCCTTTAGAAATCGTATTATTTCTGCTTCTGTGTTGTTAATAGGAATAAAGACATCTTTGATAACATTTCTTGTACTTGTAGACCTATTATCTACTCTATATATAGATCCGGGTGTTGATCTTATGTGAAATTGTTTTAACTGCCTATCTATTGCCTCTGCTATAATAGGGATGCCCCTATTTTCGTTATCTGGTTAGGTGTGGTTGGTTGAAACTAGTTCCGGGTTTTGAGATACTATACTCATACTATCAGATACGGTACCTGTCTGAGATTCGGGGATACTTGGGTTTTCGGGTGGATTAACGTTATTTTGGTTATTAGTCTGCTCGTTTGCAGTTTCTCTTGCACGATCAAAAATTCTATTAATTATGTCGTCATCGTTATTGTCATCTAAATTTACAGCTAATGAGTCTATACTATGGTGAAATATCTTAGCACGAGATAAAGCGTCCGCGTTTGTATTTTGGAGACCCTTTTTGTATACAACATTATAGTCGTATTCCGCGAGTTTTAAGCGCCATCTAGTCAATTTGGAATTTGGATCTTTTAATGACATTAACCAAGTAAGAGGCCTATGATCTGTATATATTGTAAACCTTCTACCATAAAGGTAGGGTCTGAAATACTTGATTGCCCAAACAATAGCCAAAAGTTCTTTTTCTATAGTGGAATAGCGGGTTTCCGTTTCAGATAAAGTACGAGATGCAAATGCGACGGGCTTATCAGAGCCAACAATGCCCTGAGACAAAACTGCGCCTAAAGCTATGTCTGATGCGTCTGTGGTTAAGATGAAATGTTCATCAAAGTTTGGGTACTGTAATATTGGATTTGTTATTAGTTAGGAGTTAGTTAGGATCTGTTTACACTTATTAAACGCTTCTATGAAATCTGGGGAATGAATTACTTTATGATTTTTCTTAAGACATATTGTCATTGGTTTAGTTAATTTGGCGAAATCTTTTATGAATTTTCTATAATAGCCAACAAGTCCCAAAAAGGATTTAATATCTTTCTGCGTACGTGGTAACGGAAAATTAAGAACGGCTTTAATTTTATCTTTGTTTGGCTTAAGGCCTTCATCTGTTAGTTCGTGACCTAAAAATGTTACATGTTTCTGTACGAATTCCGATTTATCTAGCTGTATTTTTAGATTGTGAATTCTGAATCTTTCAAAAACCTGTTTAAGCTTTTCAGTATGTTGCTGGAGGCTGGTTGATATAATGATTACGTCATCCAAATACGTATAAACATTATCTATTCCTCTCAGAATGTGATCCATAAGGCGTTGGAATGTACTTGGTGCATTTTTCAAGCCAAAGGGCATTCTAAGGAATTCATAATGCCCCCTTTCAGTTGTGAATGCCGTCTTCTCAATGTCGTTTTGGTGCATTTCGACCTGATGGTAGCCACTGGCCAAATCTAAGGTGGTAAAATATTGACCGCGACCTAATCTATCTAAAATATCATGGATATTTGGCAAAGGGTACTTATCTTCGACAATACGTTCGTTCAACCGCCTATAATCAATTACAAGTCTCCACTTAACTTTCCCGGAGGCATCGGCCTTTTTAGGCACAATATGCACGGGGCATGACCACGGGGATATACTTTCTCTAATGATGCCTTGCTGTAAGAGCTTATCTACTTGTTTACGAATTTCGTTACGTTGTTGTGGGGCTTGTCTGTAACTACGTACAAATATAGGATTATTATCGGTAAGTCTAAGTTCGTGCTTAACTGCGGGAGTAAAGGTAAGGGGTACGTTTTCAGAATAAAATAGATTTCTATATTGATAACACAGCTTAGTGATTTCGCGCCTCTCCTCTTCATTCATATGCCCGGTACGTACTTTCTTAAGATTCTCACAAAGTTCCTGATCTACATTATTTATTTGCATGTTATTTAATCTATATGTGTTTTTCATTTCAGGTTCCAGATACCTTTCTAACGATATCAAAGATTTATTTGGTATATATTTCTTTTCATCGTTAAAATTAATTACAGATGTTTTAAATAAACCGTTAGTTACGTTAATAATAGCTGCTGGCGAAACTAAACGATCTGACCAATAAAAATTATCATGTATATATTGACCATCTGTGTAGTGTGTTTTAACAGTAATAATTTTCTCACATTTTGGTTCAACCTTAATCTTTTGAACGGGATAACTAAAATGAATCGGTATATTAGCAGTAGATGTACGTAGGACATTATTATTAAGATCAATGTTACATTCTAATAGTTTTAATAAATCACAGCCTATAACACCTTTGTATTTTGGGTCTAAGTCGAATATTAAAAATTTATGCGTTATTTCACAGTTAAACGCTGGCGGTAATGGAAGATAAACTACTTGATTATGTAGGGACGTACCGTGAGCAGTTACTATTTGAAATGGTTCTATTTCTATACAATTTTCAAACATAGTACCAAAAATTACATCAGATGCTACAGAAGATCGACTAGCACCTGTATCTATTAAAAACTTACCATTAAATTCGGGCAATACAATATAGGGTAAATAATCCTTATATTGGATGTTTATTTTAACTAGCTCTGGTCGTCTTGATCCTCTCCTGAGATAAAATCCTGATCGTAACTTACCTCTGCTTCGTTATCACACGGCTCTGAGTCTGCGAGATTATTATTGGTATGACTATAATTATAACACTCACCTTCGTTAAAGAATGGCTGCGTTTGATCCAAATGAGTCGGTGTATAGAAGAGTTCTTGAGGTGCGAACTGTGGTGTTGCGGGTTTGTCGACTGAACGCATGGTCACATCAGATACTCTCTGTGGAGGGTTTACCTGTTGTTTAGGGATGTTCTGCTGATGCCTGAAGTTACCACTGTTATTTCTGGACGTATTAGGCCTAAAGTTACCTGATGAAGGCTTATTATTCCAGGGCTGTACCCATTGCGGTTGCTGCTTAGGACCGAAGCTATTTTGCGGAGGGGTAATGTTACTCGAACCGTAAGGATTTTGGAAACTAGTTGAAGGGTTGTTAAAGTTAGGATGCGACCTAGGTGTACTATTAATGAAGTTACGGAATGAATTATTTTGATTAATATTAGACTTAGGTAATTCCTTTGGTTTCGCTTGCGATGTAGAAGGGTTATTAAATGAACTTACAGTTGATCTGTTATATGCAAGTCTATTTTCTTCCTGCCTAGCTGCTATTATCGCTAGTTCTAGCGTCTCTGGTCTAGTGATTTTGACCCCTATTGACACTTAGAAGTCGAGTTGATTCACATATTGTTCAATAACCATTTTCTCGTAATATGATTTATTGATATGTTCGCCTATTGAGTACAATGTATCTAATAGGTCTCGTAAGCGTTTGCCGAAACTTTCGGCATCCTCATTTCTTTGCCTCCTAGTGCGCGTTAATTCCTGCATAACTTGAATCTCGTTACGCGGTTCCCTAAGACGTCGTACTTTTTTTTTTTTTTTTTTTTTTAACGCGGGGAAGTGTGCTTGTCACATTCCCCATCGCCGGTTTTGGGGCGGGCGATGGGGATATGTCGGGATCCAGCCCATATGTTTGGGCTGAACCGACTAAAACCACCGCGGTGTTCCTCACACCTTTATGGCGGGGTCGCGCGGATCGCTCTCGCATTCGAATCGCGACCCCGCCAAAGGTTTGACCCGCCGATGGACGTGGCGGGTCCCACAAAACTTTATACACATAATTGGGGGACCTGGTCCCCGACAACATAGCGGGGGGACCTAGTCCCCTTTCCGATCGAGAGGCGTGCGTGGAACACGAACGCCGCCTACTCGGACCTGCGCTGATCGGGCGGTGGACGGCCCCAATAGGTCCACCGCCCGCAGGCTTCTACTCAGGGTGAAGACGTCGTACTAAGGCATGTTTTATCAACTCCCAATTACTTAAATTCTCGTCATACGCAATCGCGTCAATTGCTGTTCCACTTAACTTACTCTTAATTAAACATATCAATGCCGGGTGTGCACGATCTGCCTCATCCATTAAGCACAGTATGTTTTCTACCTCTCTAATATAATAATTCAAACGTTTTGGATTGCCATCGTACTCAGGCATTAAGCCCGTAAGTATTTTAAAATGAGCATTATCACAATCCTTTAGAGACATTTTTACTTAGGTATAAAACTAATCAATTAAAACAATGGATAGCACGCAAACAATGAGAGTGTACGATTACACTTTTATTTAATGAGTTTATAGCAATGCTTTTATGCACCGATTTAGTATCTATTTGTAATAATTATGTTTTATAACTTTCGACAATACAATTTGAATGAATTATATGGAATGTCTAGCGCGATTCTAGCTTATAGACAGACACACACAATATACAAAATATAAGGAAATATAGTATACTAATAATAACACAGGAAATAGAGCAAGGAACACTTCAATGGTACGAGAGTACTTACCAGAGTGATGTCTGCATCGCCTGTGGAGTCTTGTCAGCCGCAGCAGCTCCTCTATTGCTCCAGAGATTCAGCTACCAGGTGTCCGATCGCGCGTACGTTCTTTACGGATCGCGAGGGTACGATTTTAGAACCGTCACAGCTTTTCCCAAAGAGATGTATTCGAGATAAGCGTGCCGCGATCCTACCGACTGCCCCAGTTAAGTTATCGCGAGCGGCAAATAAGTTAAAAAAATATTTATTTATCAAAGTACAACGTTTACTCAATTAAAACTGTTACAAGACTGAATTAAATCTAATTACAAAAAATAGAATTAAAATAATGTATCAGCTAATTGACATGACGCAAACTGTCGTGTAGGCTGCAACATCGGCATAAAGGTGTTGTTATGCCGTGGTAACTATCGCAACTGTTTATTTTCTATAGGTATTATATTTATTCACATACAACAGACAGAGTTTACATTTATATACTACACTCGACTTTACTTGGATTATAATGACTTGCATAGCGTGACAACCCTAGTCAAAGGCAGAGTAGATGTAGGGTTATTGTTAAGTTCTAGTTCTACTGAAAACCAGCCGGCAGGCAAGAACCAGGTCAATAGCTGGGGAGCAGTTTTACTAGAAAATAACCAACTGAACTACTATAGAAAAAGTACGGGTATTTATAATGCAACTATTGCTGATTTTCATTATTGCATTCACGTCAATCGGCGAAAACTGCAATAAGTTTTTTATTAAGATGAATAGGGGTGTAACGGCACGAATCTGTTTGCAAGAAAAGTGCAAGACAACACTTTCTAAAAATAATATTTTTTAGGTGTTGATACGCACACTTTTTCTATATCGCTTCGTTTCACACTCATATTATATGGACGTGTCCGAATCGACACCTAAAAAATATTATTTTATCTTCGACTAATAAGCCGTGAGACTCAGTGGAAAGAGAATTGTGTCTGGATCCTGGAGATTAACTGATAAAATTGATATTTTAAACATTCTCCTACATTTGAAGAAAGTGTAAATACAAATAGTTATAACAAATTAAAATTGCTTAATATTGCATGCTGCAAAATCTTTACTATTATTATAAATGGAAATGTGGGTTTGTTTATTTATTTGTCACCGTTTCAAGCTTTTCAATCATCCTAAAATTTCTCATACAAGTTCTCAGGGGAATAGAAAAGGATATGAAATGCCTTCTATTCAGAATAAAGTACTGTTACTATAATGTCAGCCCTGTATTAAACTGTCCCACTACTGGGCACGGGCCTCTTCTCAGTGTAAGAAGGGTTAGGTTATAGTTCACCACGCTGGCCTAGGGTTGGCAGACTTCACATATCTACGAGAACATTATGGAGAACTTTTCGCTACAACTTCGTAGAGACATTGCTTCCCTTAGCTTATTTTATTGCTTCTATCGTGGCGTTATTTGACCTCATTCCTCCTTCCCTCTTCCTTTTGAGAACCACGCGTGCCAGTCTTCGTAACCACAGATGGACGGTTAGCACAATGCCGTCTTGCACGAAAAGGTTCAGCAATTCCTTCTTATGCTGTACCATACAACTTTGGAATGGTCTTCTGGCACATGGGTTCCCCTCAAACATAGTGTGAAGACCGGCTTGCCGGTCTGACCAAATGCTTTTTTGTCAAGACACTGACGACGTCTAGAAGACATCTATCTTCTCGTCGTCGTCGTCACTATCTCTGGACTGTAATTGGGCTTTCCATCAGGTCCGTTACAATCACATAGCTGTGACACAATAAAAAATTAAAAAACCGTTAAAGCAAGATAATTAACTATTTAATACACATATTACTTCGAAACGTTGGAGATGCGTGCCTTGGGTTTGAACTCGAGACCTCTGCGTGGCAGTCCAGCGGTTTCCCACTAGGCTATCGCTACATCTACTGTTACTAAGTTAATCTAAACTACATTTACGCGAGCGAACCCGCGCGCAAGATCTAGTAATGATATAAATACAATTTAATACTCTTGCACGTCGAAAATATCTGTACCTTATTTCCTAGCGATACAGCGCGTGATCACTAGAACGAGAGTAGTTATTCTAATATACTAGATTTTCACGCGGCTTTGTTCGCCTAAGTGTAGGTTAGGTTAATAACGATTCCCACGCGCGTCTCTGTGTCATGTCCATCTACCCTTAAGAGAGGGGGACAGTAGGGCTTTTTAAAAGTCTCTTTGTGTAGTGGCCTGCCGTTTCATACGGCGGGCCAAAACCTCGGCGGGGTAGCGACCGCATGTAAAAGTGATTTGCACGGCCCTGTCGATTACGGTTTTGGCGAGGAAACCGTGATATGTTTAGTCGGTACCTATTACCAGGAGGTCCACTGTCATTATTACCATCTGTTTTTTATTCCGGTGAGTCCGACATAACCCCTCCGCCCGCCCCCGCGGAGAGGTATGCGTCAATGCATTCCCGCAAGTAAAAAAATAAGGTTAATATCGGTACTTTTACTGTATGAAAGGTATATGATTATATCCTTTTCTGTATCTCTGACAACGTGTATCCGGCATTTCATGATGATCAGTTGAGTAGTTAAGGTGTACAAGCGTAACAAACAAACTCACATTCGCCATTTTTTATATTATAGTTTGGATATTATTAATAACCAGCTTGAGCCCGTGGCTTCGCCCGCGTAAAAGTTGGTTATAGTGCGTTTCAAATACGAAGTCCCATTTGACAGATGATCGTTGAACAGCGATAGTGAAGAAACTGTTTGAATCGACACATCACGAAATCGATTACCGATTAACTTTCTAAACAAACTGTAATCGTGGGTTAGAATCGAAACAAAAATGATACAAACAGGAAACCAATAATGGAGTCCATCTAAGTTTGACATATCGAAAGAATAGTTATAATTATAATAATTTATAATAATTTATAATAATAATAATTTATGATAATTTATTCAATAATAATAATTTACATTTCATTGGATACATTTATAGCTGAATAATATTACACTATGATATTTTATAATCTAATAAATAGTAAGTACTTAACATATAGCTAAACGAGCCAGTATAGGTTCATTTTACTTTACGATCTAGGTTTTACAAATTAATTGCCTGAACTAGGTTTACACCTGCACATCAAAACTATATATACCGTGTTCAATTGTTAAAAAAATATCTGGATTTATCCTTGATTAATTCCTAGTATCACATACTTATTCCATACTTAGTATAAGGGTGAAATAAATGTAGTATAACAGATTTTGAATTTCAAGACGTTACTCTTTAAAATCTATGGTATATTTAAACCATAAGTCCAATATCGCATCTTAAAATCTATTTTTTGATTATGAATATATATTAAGGGTTTGCAGAAAGCGATTTAAGGTACGTTGCAACATAATAATAATTAATACCAAATACAAATTTACAAAAGTATTTCTCGGACAATTGTTTTTACCTCGAATTAGTTCGATTTTATCCGATTCATATTGTCGCAACACTGCGCAACGCAGCGATAGCTCAGTGGGGAGACCAACAGACTGCAATGCAGAGGGTCTCGGGTTCGAACCCACGTCGCGCACCTCTGACTTTCGGAAGTTATATGACTTTTCGAAATTATGTGCGTATTGATTGACAATTATCGCCTGCTCCGTGCCTCGGAGAGCACGTTAAGCCGTCGGTCCCGGCTGCCATGAACATCTATGGCAGTCGTTATTGGGAAAGTCAGTACCCTCTAATATCCTGACACTGATCTAGCCTTAGGGTATCGTTAGCCTTCGGGTTGCGGAGGTCAGGTGGCAGCCGCTCTGTGTAAAAACTGATATCCAGTCAAATCCGGTTAGACCAGAAAAGCCAACCCCAAGTGACTTGGGAATAATAAAGGCTAAGAGAGAAGAAGATATTGTCGCGTCACTATGACTGAAAGTAAAAAACATTACCTTAGTGCGTAACCATGGTATTGTAGTAAAATGTTATTTTATTTCGATGTTTAAATTATTTAAGATATTAGATCAATAGAAATGATTAGTTGATTATGTTTGTGAAATAATTACATCATGTTTTGTATAGATCCTAATTATTTTTACACAGTCTTTAGTACCATAAGTATTATTTATTTTAGCAATTTATATGAAATGTGCAGAGTTACATGCTATGAAGTGTCAAAAGGGACTTCATATTTGAAACAGACTATAGGTTAAGTGTATCAGTACTTTTTTTAAATGTAGTCTATGTTACTCGGTAATAATACATATATCTTCCTAATGGTAAAAGTATCAAAAAATCTAATCTTTCTTCTTTATAATATTATAATAGATTTACTAATTAGCACATTTTCCAGAATCTGAAACCGTGTCGTGGAAAATTACTAAGCAATTAAATACAACTATTCAGTTGCATAGAAGATACTTACGATGTATCAGTAACGATCAGTCGACACTGTACTCGGCTGAATTATTGCTGCTTTCAGATCAAACCGGTAAGTGCGTACTAATACCTGATACCTAGATATGTACCTGTATGTGCTTATCAGATAACTAATATTTAATGTCCTCCAGACCAAATGTCGGTCACAGCGGCCAATCTTAACGGAGACTAGTCATCTGCGGAAGAGATATTATAGTGCACAAGCGTGTGCGCAAACACAAGTGTTCTCTTTGTTCCTTAAACTCATGATCCGATGGGACTGTAATCCGCCACAACCGGAGAGAGACCTAGCAGGACCAACGGTTTAACGTGCTTTCCGAGGCACGAAGGTGTCTAACACTGCCAACTTCCTAAGTCCGGGCTGCTATTGAGATTTCTTAACATAAAAACCCAATGACTTTTTGATGACCCGACCCGGGATTCTAACCCGAGGCCTCATGCTCAGCAGTCGCGTCCATCACCTCTGCGCCACGGAGGCGATAACTAACATATTGTAATACAGGCCATAGTCCACCAAGCAGGCCCAGTGCGATTTAACAAACTCCACATATCTTCGAGAACATTATGGAGAACTCTCAGAAATGCAGGTTTCTTCACCCTGTTTTCCTTAAGGCAAGCACCAATTTATGTCTAATAATATCAGCCCTGTATCAAACTGTCCCACTGCAGCAATAGCTCAGTGGGGAGACCAACAGACTGCAATCAGCAGAGAGTCTCGAGTTCGAACCCACGTCGCGCACCTCTGACTTTTGGAAGTTATATGACTTTTCGAAATTATGTGCGTATTGATTGACAATTATCGACTGCTCCGTGCCTCGGAGAGCACGTTAAGCCGTCGGTCCCGGCTGCCATGAACATATATGGCAGTCTTTATTGAGAAAGTCAGTACCCTCTAATATCCTGACACTGGTCTAGCCTTAGGGTATCGTTAGCCTTTGGGTTGCGGAGGTCAGGTGGCAGCCGCTCCGTGTAAAAACTGATATCCAGTCAAATCCGGTTAGACTAGAAAAGCCGACCCCAAGTGACTTGGGAATAATAAAGGCTAAGGGAGAAGATATTGTAAGTTCGAATAATTCCACACGGGATAATTACTTGTGTAGTCCATGTATAAGTTCTTAGTCTGGGTGTGCTTTGGGTCCGATAAATTAATTTTTTTAAATGTACTGTTGGTTGATGTCTTATTTGGGAGTGATTTTTAAAACAATCTAGTAAACTCTCTTGTAGATCCGGTTTTTGTGGGAATCAGGACTAAAACCTGGCATTGAAGCGTCAGGGCCGGTATTACTTTTTAATTTCTATTAGAAGACGAGGAATAATCCTACACTAAGAACAATTTCTGTGTAGAGCCAAACTCGGTACCACTATTTTTGGTTCATACAAATTTGTACTGTGTGTGTTGACTGCATGGTTGACGTTCCGCTTTCAGTTGTCACCTCGCCATTGGCACTGCGCCGAGTGTTGTGGGTTCGATCCCTACACAAGACAAAAATTTTAGAGATGTAAAGATAGTTGTTCCGTGTCAAGTTGTTATTTGTGTACGTTGTTTAAATGTTTGTGTGTCCCGCGAATCAGGATTTAGTCCTAGTTCCCAAAAAAGTGTTCTTGATTTTACTGTATTATTTTCAGAGCCAATCATCGTGGGCTTGTCTCCAAGTGATGTGATACACCAATACAATAAAAACTTTGCGACCTGGGTCATTGATTACCAGTACACCGTGAATCAGACACTGAATCTCACATGCGTCGCCAGGCAACCAAACACCAATTACCCATGGATTATAAGCAGTAAGTACATTATAATTTACTTTAACTCATGAACTGCCAGGGTATTTATTACCGCTGGTCCTGGCTACACGGAGCAGTGAGAACGTAGCTCATAACATATAGCTGCCATGCGCATGACACACCTGTTCGTATGGTCAGCTCTGTAAGCTTCCAATCACACGCAAATCCGACTAATGGTTGTCTATTGTTTACCCGAATTTCATGTGCCTGAATGTTTTGTTTGCCCTAAAAGACATATGACATACTTTTAATTGCCCGAAACTTAGATACCATAAGATACGAGTGCCATACGTATTGTTTTTCATATTTTTAAATGCCATAATCATTATTAGACAAATATTACTTCTGGGTGGTTTATAAAAATAACCACGAAGGGAATGGCGGGGTCTATTCGCTCGCTTCGCTCGCTCAAACGACCCCGCCATCCCCTTCTAACCTAACCTATCCGAGTTGGGGTGCCCTAAAGTCCCGATTGCATCCAGTTTCTCCTAATATAACAACCGTTACACACCCAATGTCGATGGCAAATGAAGTTATGGCATGTGATAATTAGGGCATGTGATAATTAGGGCTTACAATGATTATGACAAATGATGTTATGGTAAGTGACTTATGGGAAACAAAGCTTCTAGCACGTGACTAATATAGCAAATAAGAGTAGGGCAAATGAATATTACGTCATACAATATTATGGCTGTTGACTATTATGGCAAATGATATTAGGGCAAATAAAATTCGGGCAAAGCAGTTCACACCCCGACTAATATTATAAATGTGAAAGTATGGTAGGATGCCACGCAGAGGTCATAAGATCAAACCCAAGGCGCGCATCTCTGACTTTTCGAAGTTATATGCGTATTAAACAGTTAATTATCGCTTGCTTTAACGGTGAAGGAAAACATCGTGAGGAAACTTGCATGTCTAAGAGTTCTCCATAATGTTCTTCAAGATATGTGAAGTCTACCAACCCACACTAGCCCAGCGTGGTGGACTATGGCCTAACCCTTCTCACACTGAGAAGAGGCCCGTGCCCAGCAGTGGGACAGTTTAATACAGGGTTAATATTATTATTATTATGTGAGGATGGACGGATGGATGTTTGTTGCTCTGTCACGCAAAAACTACTGAACTGTTTTCGATGAAACTTAACAGTATTATTATTTATACATCAGAATACAGGCTTCTAAAATATATATCTTAACATAAATTTACATTAACGCAAGTGAAGCCGTGGGCAACATTTATTAGTATTTAAATATCCACCAAGATGAATTATATTCATAATCGCATATCCTGGGTTAGATTCCTGCGTCCTAAAATTGTGAGCCTGCCATGCATGTGTTATAAACCTGGTCATATGACCAGCTTTTCAAAGTTTGGCATTTATATCACAATCTGACTTTACCCTTCTCATGTCGGACTACCGTTCCAACGGACTGTAAGTGTGCTTTTGGATTAGCGCACATTTGGGCATATCTCTGGCACAGATGGCTGAAGTCCGTTAAGATTGGTCACCGTGATCAACGTTAAGATTGGTCACCGTGATCAACGTTAAGATTGGTCACCGTGATCAAAATTCAGTCTTCGTACAACCGTAGGTTGTTCCGAGTCTGGAGGTCCTTTGTGTCTGTTGTTCGAATGTTTGTAAAGCTCCTCTAGACAAAAAAACATCCTGAGGCTTACATGTTGGCAAAATAAAGTTGACATTTAAAGCAATCTTGAAAAATTTCTTATAACCTAGTCGAATTTAAAGAAATAACCACTATAATATTGTCTTCTGTTTACGCGAATATTATTCATTGAAATTAAACTACTATATACGGATTTTATCGCGTTATTTATTTGACACTTTATTACATCACTTTGATTATTCTGCGTAAATAGAAAAACCAATGATTAAATTATGTTCGGGTACTTTGAAATAACTACACTGGAACATTGAGACAACTACCATCTTAGTCTCCCCGTGACCATGGCTGCTGAAAAGCAACCGAAACGTCGGGGAAAGTGTAAAATAAATTAAATCTAAATAGTTTTAATAGTTTTATTAATAATTCAATTAGCTTAAAAATTAAAATTAGTAAAGTTTAATAGTAGTGGTAGTGTAACAGTCTTCAAAATTATGTAATAAAGTGTCAAATAAATAACGTGATAAGATCCGTATATAGTAGTTTAATTTCAATAAATAACCACTAATTTAAATTGATTTTATTAATAATAATTTTTCAGACAATTCCGTGGAGTCCCATATTACAAGTCAAAGCCCTGACAGGAATCATATATTTGTCTTGAAAGAAGAACACGAGGGGACTAGCATCATCTGTAACAACATATATGAAAGAGCAATCCTCAATCTTCATGTCAAGCCGGATGTAAGATTAGACTATATTTTAAGTAAGCAAACACATTACATTATACTTTTTTAAATACTAGTTTTTGCTCGCGTCTTCGGTCGTGTAAATGTAGGTTAGGTTACGTTTATAACAGAACTTTTTTAAAATAAAATATGGCCTATTTGCTGGTCAATTACATAATTATTGTGAACTAGCTGACCTGCCAGTTGTTTTCCTGTCAATCTATATAAAAATACACTTCACGTAAATAAATTCAATATCAAAACGTCAATAAATTATTGTCACAATATTATCTTCTGATTACGCGAATGTTATTCATTGAAATTAAACTACCATATACGGACCCAAGAAGAAGCAAACCACAGCTAGACTTCATGATACTTTAAGCTCATTCTGCGTAAATAGAAACACCAATGATTAAATTATGTTCGGGTACTTTGAAATAACTACACTGGAACATTGAGACAACTACCATCTTAGTCTCCCCGTGACCATGGCTGCTGAAAAGCAACCGAAACGTCGGGGAAAGTGTAAACTTAAATATAAATAGTTTTAATAATTTAATTAGCTTAAAAATTAGTAAAGTTTAATAGTAGTAGTTTCTAAATTATGTAATAAAGTGTAAATTAAACAACGCGATAAAATCCGTGTATAGTAGTTTAATTTCAATAAATTATTTTCATATAAAAGTACCATTCAGATATTCGGCCTATCCTGCGGATTTTTTGCAAATTTACGTTCATACAAACCTTGTCCTGACGATTACAAACACCACAAAAAAATACAGCCACGTCAGTCGAGCCGTTCTTAAGTGATGCTCCGTCATATATGTATGTGGCAATTGATTTTTATTTATATAGACTAAAGCAAATTAATAAGTTGTCGCCGGCAATGGCATTGTTCTATTAGTTTCGAAGATGATGATAACATAATTTATCCTGGTCCTGCGCCTGATTTCTCTCGAGAGTTAGGGAACAGAGAGTGCACTTGTGTTTGCGCACACACTTGTGCACTATAATATCTCCTGCGCAGATGGCCAGTCTCTGTTAAGACTGGCCGCCGTGGCCGAAATTCGGTCTGGAGGACATTATTATTAATACGCAGCATACACATTGGCAGACATAGACTTAAGACTGTGTATGTATATATTGCTTACAGATGAGGAGGGTATGATAATTGTGGGCAGTGCTGTGGCTGTATCGGCGGTCGCGCTTGTAACTGTTTGCTTCACGATCTGGTGTAGGCTTCGCAGGAATAAAGGTGTTCGGCAGGTACGTACTTTAATTTGTCACATAAACTCAAGCCAATGTCAAAAATGTATTATTCATTTAGGTCACAAAGTAACACTTATAAATGTCAAAATATATAGGTTAATGAGTTTACTAAGTTACTGAAGCTACATTTAGTTTAGTTGCTAGGTGAAGCATATGAGAAGGAATCTGCCAGAAACTCACGGCCTCTCTTAAATCGCCAATTAAATATAATTTCAGTATTTTACAACTCACATCAACAAGGTGTTGCATCCATTATACCATATATTGCATACTACCATATATGCCGCCTGGATAGTAAGCAATTGTCGTATCCTGTTATTGCTTGCAAAGGCATTCTGCGCGCTTTTTTGACTCTTGTTAAAAAAGATGCACGAAAAGAAAGAAATGAGAAAAGTAGTGAACCTTCGGCACTCTTACTTACTAGGCGCGTATTGTAAGACGCTGGTACAGCTGCGTGCGAGTCAGCTCATTCGTACTCTCACCTGGTAATCGGTAACGTCAGGCTCTTCAGCTCTACGTCTCCGACCCTGCTCTGATTTGTGTGGATAACTGAAAATAATAGCATTCACATTACTTAAATTCCAGGAATCCTGTGAAAATTTGACCCGCGTGCTTGAGACTCCAATACCGACGTACCCGAGCCAATGGGATACCTCAGAAGATAATATAAATACACAAGAAGACTTGACGGTAACCAATTCTTTGTATGGCGTGGACTGTGCACCATTGTATGCTCGTCCGCATAAAAAAACAAAGCGTACTGCTGAGCCCTTGTATCAGTCAATAGAACCTGTATATAATGTCCCAACTAGTGAAGGCGGTAATGACGCGAGTGTCGTCAATAACGTCGCCAAGTCTGTTCCGCAAGATGTTACCCTGATTTATAGTAATGCTTGTGGCGACAGAGTACACTCGCAGTTGGGTAACAATAAAGAAACGTATGATTACGTATCAAGCAGTAACAATTCGACGCGTGACTACGTAGAGCCGCTGTACAGTGAAGTTCTATGGCCGCAGTAAGATAGCACACTGTTTCAAATACAAGCACCTATTTATAGAATCTCGGGCTTTTCTTTGCCCATGCACTTAGGAGTCGCCTTTCTGATCGTAAACCAAGGCTCAGCTGAATATTTATTCTTGTATGGAACAACAATCATCTGTCCGACGCAACACAAGTATGTAGACTACTTATAAAGATGTATGTGGTATAAAAATTTAACATTGGACTAACTACCCATCATATGGCAGATAACACGGCTGGACCGACTTTAATTAAGTTTATTGTATGTGTCTCTGGATTGTTTAGATTCACAATTATCGGTTTGTAAGCCAACGTTTTGCAGAACAACGTCTTTCTGGGTCCGCCAGATCGTAATATATTTGTTCTGACTTTTATTATAAAACTGTTTGTTGTAAGATTATACACGACCTAATATATAAGATATAATAATTATGTAAGCAGTATTATTTTATTTTAATTGTAAACTTTCAGCCTTATATACCCATGCGTTGAACCATTTTGTTTGCATTGTATAATGTGTATTGAATTCGCAGAATATGAGTACTTACATATTATAAAATTAAAATATAATTTACTTTCAAAATGTATACAACAATAGTTGAGAGCAAATCTCGAACTTCTCTCTGCTCTCAACCTCTGCTTCCATACTGCGTATAATTGCCTGCTAGTGAAATCTAACAGTGCATTGTCCAGACATCGGACAATCGCAGAAGTTAGCCACCGAACAGGACAGGTGGGAACAAGCAATCTTTTTGTAAATAAAAAATCTTTTTATTATTAAATAATAATCGTTTATTCCGGACATTTACCCATGGAATTGAACATAATTGATCAAAAACTAAAATAAAATTTAAAATAAATTACCTATACAATTCTACAAAAATTAAACATACATCTAAACCAGTTAGGAAGAATTTTGTACTTATTAATTGATTTCTATATTTGTAAGGTTTTCCCATGTCGCGCACCTCTGACTTTCAGAAGTTATAAGACTTTTCGAAATTATGTGCGTATTGATTGACAATTATCGCCTGCTCCGTGCCTCGGAGAGCACGTTAAGCCGTCGGTCCCTTCTGCCATGAACATCTATGGCAGTCGTTATTGGGAGAGTGTCGACACAAAAGATCCCACTGGGTCGAAGTATTGCCGGTCTGCACTGACTGGCCCCCACATAAGATACAAGATACAAGGTTAATTACTAGATATTTTATTACAATATTATTTCAATATTTTGGACTTGATCTAAATACATACACCGTCCGAAAAATTGCGGCTTCTTCTTCTTCTCGTGTGGTTAGTGGCCAACCTGTTGTCAAGAGTTGTTCAAGCCGCCCGTAGGCCTCTGACATGGCTTAACGACTGCTGTTGCTGCTGCTGTCAATTTGACAACAACCCGGACCGACTTTTTACGTGCCCTCCGAAGCACGGAGACACTCAGATGAAATACCACTAAGCGGTCACCCAGCTATAGACTGACCGCACCCAACATTGCTTAACCTCGCTAATCGTTTACCTCAAATCAAAAATTGCGGCTATAATGTTGTTATTACTATTGCTTGCACTTATATGAAATTATATTCATAATATAATTTTATTTAGAAGTGCATAGAAATCTGTGACCCTACTGTCAGCGAACATGCCAGTCACACTACACCGCCACGGGAGGTTGAGCATATTATATCTTTATTAATAAAATATAGATTAACTATAATACTAAATTATGCTAACATTGAATACGTTTAATTGTCAAATAATAAATAATCTATATAAATAAAAAAAACGAAACCACAGCTATCAAGAAAAATAAAAGCATAGCAAATAAAACAGTCCACACATGAAATAAATTTTCAAAATTAAAAATAAAACGTTGCGTAAAGGCCTTTTATTGTATTCTAGAGCAATGTATGACACATTATAAACTAGTACCATAGATTGAAATTAAACTACTATATACGGATTTTATCGCGTTGTTTATTTGACACGTTATTACATAATTTTGAAAACTGTTACACTACTACTACTATTAAACTTTACTAATTTTTAAGCTAATTAAATGATTATTAAAACTATTTAGATTTAATTTAATTTTACACTTTCCCCGACGTTTCGGTTGCTTTTCAGCAGCCATGGTCACGGGGAGACTAAGATGGTAGTTGTCTCAATGTTCCAGTGTAGTTATTTCAAAGTACCCGAACATAATTTAATCATTGGTGTTTCTATTTACGCAGAATGAGCTCAAAGTATCATGAAGTCTAGCTGTGGTTTGCTTCTTCTTGGGTTTAACTATTTGTATTACTGGATCCCAAGCTGGTGGTACATTCCAACCATCTTATCTATTATCCATAAAAGTAAAAGTAGTGTAACAGTTTTCAAAATTATGTAATAAAGTGTCAAATAAACAACGCGATAAAATCCGTATATAGTAGTTTAATTTCAATCACAAATTAACACTTATGAAGCATGACTACGATTGCCAACCGTGCTTTACAATAAAGTATTGTACGTTATTTCGGACAAACGTACTCTATACTTTATGAAGGCAATCAAGACCGTCAAAATCTTGATTGCCTTCATAAAGTATAGAGCCGTACCGTCAAAAAACGAACGCTTCGCTAAATTTAATAAAAACGTACATTTATCTGTCTTAATATTGCCATGGATGCAGCAGTAGCAGCAGATGGCAGCATCAGCGATAACTCAGTGGGAAGACCAACAGACTGCAATGCAGAGGGTCTCGGATTCGAACCCACGTCGCGCACCTCTGACTTTCGGAAGTTATATGACTTTTCGAAATTATGTGCGTATTGATTGACAATTATCGCCTGCTCCGTGCCTCGCAGAGCACGTTAAGCCTTCGGTCCCGGCTGCCATTAACATCTATGGCAGTCGTTATTGAGAAAGTCAGTGCCCTATAATATCCTGACACTAGTCTAGCCTTAGGGTATCGTTAGCCTTCGGATTGTGGAGGTCAGGTGGCAGCCGCTCCGTGTAAAAACTGATATCCAGTCAAATCCGGTTAGATTAGAAAAAGCCGACTCCAAGTGACTTGGGAATAATAAAGGCTAAGAGAAGAATATTGCCATGGATTCTAAAGATTTGGTCAAGATGTTCCATGAAAATAAATAGTCGTTAGATGTTGCTAGTCAAACATGGTAACAATATATCACAAGAAATAATACTTTATTTCCATATGATCTACTTTATTTATTTACCTCAGTAAATAAAAACACTTTGACGACCACGATGGCCTAGTGTTTAGTGTAACCGACTGCCACGCCTGAGGTCGCGAGTTCGATTCCCGCACAAGTCAAACATTTGTGTGCATGAACATAAATGTTTGTCTTGGTCTAAGTGTTTCTATATAATATAATAAGACAGTATTTAAAAAAAGAAGTATATATGTATGTTTATCCATTGTTTAGTACCTATAATACAAGCTCTGCTTGGTTTGGGTCAGATGGTGTTGTGTGTATGTGATAGAATATGTTGTTACGTGCTGGGTTCGACGGATGAGAATGCAAACAATATTACCGACTAAAACACGTTTTACATAATATTGTCTTCTATTTACGCGAATATTATTCATTGAAATTAAACTGCTATATACGGATTTTATCGCGTTGTTTATTTTGCGTAAATAGAAACACCAATGATTAAATTATGTTCGGGTACTTTGAAATAACTACACTGGAACATTGAGACAACTGCCATCTTAGTCTCCCCGTGACCATGGCTGCTGAAAAGCAACCGAAACGTCGGGGAAAGTGTAAAAATAAATTAAATCTAAATAGTTTAATAATAATTTAATTAGCTTAAAAATTAGTAAAGTTTAATAGTAGTAGTAGTGTAACAATTTTTAAAATTTTGTAATAAAGTGTCAAATAAACAACGCGATAAAATCCGTATATAGCAGTTTAATTTCAATAAAACACGTTTTATTCAAACACACAATTAAATTTAAAACACAACAAACACTATACCACACTTTTTCACTATACTTCTTCAAACTCCGTAGTATTTTCGCTTCCGTTCGCTTCGATGAACACTTGACCGCTTACGATTGTAAACTGACCCGGTGAGCGCTGGCCTTTTTATACGCGGTTAAAGCGTATCTAGAGTTTTCTAGTAACGCTATACCCGGTATGTAAACAGTACGAAGATTCGAGAATGTGCCAGCGTTCTCTCTACGATTCGCGTACCCATACTACGTAGTTCCGTAAGATGTCAATAGATGGCGGTGTAATAAATTATTAGACGGAACTGCCGAGTCTTCTCCACAATACCGAGGGATGGCACTGGGCGTAACAATATTATTATATTATATTCTATTTCTTTGAAATTAAACTGCTATATACGGATTTTATCGCGTTGTTTATTTGACACTTTATTACAAAATTTTGAAAATTTTTACACTACTAAGTACTACTATTAAACTTTACTAATTTTTAAGCTAATTAAATTATTATTAAACTATTTAGATTTAATTTATTTTTACACTTTCCCCGACGTTTCGGTTGCTTTTCAGCAGCCATGGTCACGGGGAGACTTTCTATTTCGTTAAAATAAAGGTGTCAACCCTAACCATGACCCAAAAACATAGTTGGCCAAATGTAGATTTAATACTCGTCTGCCTACCTCCTTCAGAGTAGATAAAAGCGTGAAACTATATCTAAAGTGAACCAGAGAGCGATGCATCTCGCCGGTTGCTAAGGGAGCACATTCATATAAGTGTTTTAATTGATAATGTTCTTTCATTGATTCGCATCTAACATAGAGTAGCGAAACGTGCGTACTACAACAGACAGGCCACTTGTTTGATATACTGCCCATTTCAAACTGAAATACTACCTATTTCTAACAATATATGTATGTATATGTAACCAACTCATTCCAACTGACACATCGGCACTGTGGCGACCTTACTCAATTTCACGCTTGACGTTCCGAAAAAACCAATAGATAGCGCTTTATTAATCATGGAAATAAATTGAATTAAGATGATTATTTTATTGAGGCTTCGACATACATATATACAGCCTGTCCAGTAATTAATGGATATATAATTTTCTATTTTCTTATTTTTTCCGAACGGCCATCCTTTCTACTATAAGACATAATAATAATAATATTCTACCACATACACATAACACCATCTAGCCCAAACTAAGCAGAGCTTGTACTATGAGTACTAGACAATGGATAAACATACATATATACTTTTTTTTTGTAAATACATACCTATTATACATAGAAACACCTAGACTAAGACAAACAGCCATGTTCATGCACACAAATATTTGACTTGTGCGGGGATCGAACCCGCGACCTCAGGCGTGGCAGTCGGTTACACTAACCACTACGCCATCGAGGCCGACATTTCAAGGTTATCCATTAATTACCGGACACCCTGTATATAATATATATATGTTTGTGCGTCGAAGCACAAATCCCAAGTGGGGCCAACAAACAGTTATTGGGTTTAGCTGCCAAGAAATCCCATCAGCAGCGATAGCCTAGGAGAAGACCGTCGCACTGCAATGCAGAGGTCACCTGGATACCAAGGCGCTCATCTCTGACTTTTCGAAGATTTTAGCGAATTAAATAGTTAATTACCGCTCGCTTAACGATGAAGGGAAGCATCGTGGGGAAACCTGCATATCTTAGTGTTCTGCATAATGTTCTCGAAGATATGTGAAGTCTGCCAACCCGCGCTGGGCCAGCGTGGTGGGCTATAGCTTAACCCTTCTGACACTGAGAAGAGGCTCGTGCCCAGCAGTGGGACAGTTTAATACAGGGCTGATATTATTATTATGGATTTCCCTTAACAAACTTGGCAGGAAAAACACAGTCTGGCTGGTGTGGGTTCCGGAGCATGCAGGTGTGCAGGGTAATGAGGAGACTGATGAATTAACCAGGAAGGGCTTGGAGCAACTATTTGTTGGCCCTTAGCCATTCGTAGGACTCTCAGAGAGTACCGTCAAGGCAGCTATGAATGCACATGGCAATGATAAACACAGCTGGAGTGGATGGCCCTTAGGGGACTGGAACACTCCAAGAAATTCATTGCAAACAGAGCCACGGGCTTCACCCGGAAATTCTGCGGGTACAACAAGGGCCAAATACGCCTGCTCACAGGAGCGTTCACTGGCCATTTTGGCACCAACGACTTCCTGTGCAGATTAGATTTGGCAAACAATTTGATCTGCAGAGCCTGTGGTGAACAGGAAGAGTCCATATCACATCTACTGTGTGAATGTGATGCGTTGGCTGGACTAAGGATGGGTCTGATGGGATTGGCATATCTAAACCCTGAAGACTTCAGGCTTCTCTTTCTGAAATGTACGCTGCGACTGATGCAGTACATTCATAGGGAGATAGCTCAGGGATAGATCTCGGGGCTGACACAAAAGATCCCACTAGGTCGAAGTGTCGCCGGTCTACACTGATTGGCCTCCGAAATAAGATAAGATAAGATTATTATGGAACCCATAACTCTCCGCGCAGTGGCAAAGGCAAGGCAACTATAAAACCACTAAGCTACAAGAATACGTCATTATGTTCTATAAATAATTATACTTATGTAAGTACTTATTTCAAAGATATTTTTCATTTGCGTCATAATAGTTAACAGAAAAATCTTTAAATCTATACTAATATTATAAAGCTGAAGAGTTTGTTTGTTTGTTTGTTTGAACGCGCTAATCTTAGGAACTACTGGTTCGAATTGAAAACTAAGTATTGGATAGCCTATTTATCGAGGAAGGCTATAGGCTATATAACATCGCGCTACGACCCACGGGGGCGGTGCAGTAACTATAAACGCGGGTAAAACCGCGGGCACATCTAGTAAATAACATAAGACTCCTGTACATTCTACATATACAAACAGTTTAATTTTTGTTCTATCAATGTGTATTTATATGAGCCTTCTGTATATAAGAAGCTTCAAGTTCTGGTTATTATCAGAATGTTGTCATACTATATACAACTAGATTATGCCCGCGGCATCGCTCGCGTAAATGTAGGATATTTGTAGGTAATGCTAATTTTATATTCCTAGGAAACAGTCCTTTCAGTGTTCGAAAAAACTCTTATACAACAGCTTTGTCCGTCCGTCCGTCTGTCTGTTATACAACTTTCAACTCAAGAACCGTAAGAGCTAGAGACTCGCGATCAACGCCATTCGAATTAACATAGACGATATACCCTGAAATTACTATGACCTTTGACCTCTGAACTCAAGGTCACGTGATACCATCTTTCAACTCAAGAACCGTTCGAGCTAGAGACTCGCGGTCAACGCCATTCGACTCAGCAAAGTTGATATACCCCGAAATAACTATGACCTTGACCTCTGACCTCAAGGTCACGTGCTACCATTTTTTCGAACTCTAAGATTTACGGCAATTCATGGGCGTTTCTCACTTGTTTCTGGACGAAAGGTACCCTACGTTCTTTTATGTACCCCTAACAACATGTATGCGAAATTGTATGATGATTCGTCGAGTAGTGAAAGTGTGAAAGCGTAACAAACAAACTCACAATCGTATTCATAATATTACTAGATTTTGCCCGCGGCTTCGCTCACATTGATGTAGATTTATATTAAAATAGTTTTTCAGTAGTCTATATGCTCTGATGTATAGACAACAATACGCTAACAGCTAGCGGTTCTGATATAATAATAATATGTATCTAACTTATATTATAAATGCGAATGTGAGTTTGTTTGTTACACTTTCACGCCTTAATTACTTGACCGATCAGCACAAAATTTCGTATACACGTTGTCAGGGAATTAGAAAAAGACATAAGGTACCTTTCATCCAGAAAAAAGTACTGTTACTAACCTAACCTAACCATTTACGCAAGCGAAGGCGCGGGGAAAATGTAGCATTATTATATTGATTTACCGCGTTTTTTACCTAAAACAATTATGGACAAAGAACAGTCACATCTTCAAAATATTCTTTGTATCGTTAAAAGTTTGTTATAACGTTCAATCATTTCTCATTAACTTTGATACGTCCATGCTTCTAAACAAACGATGTTATGACTCAAATGGATGGCTGTTTCACGACTATACTGCTTATCATCCCGGCTTCGACTGACTTTTGACTGGTTATAACTAGGATTTACTGATCTAGAATCTAGAGAATGAACACACGGTCTTATTCATAAAAAAAGCTAATTAAAAACAATGTATTCTGCAGTTAGAATCGTAACTAATATTATCAATGCATATGTAAGTTTTTGTTACGCTTTCACGCCATAACTACTCGACCGATCATCATGAAATTACGCATACACGTTGTCAGGGTAATAGAAAATGATATAGAGTACCTTTTATCTAGGAAAAAGTACTGTTACTAACCGAATTTAACCTACATTTAGGTGAACTAAGCCGCGGGTGAAATTTAGTACCTATATACATACATACATACACAGATTCACGCCTGTTTCCCAAAGGGGTAGGCAGACACTACGGATTTCCATTTGCTACGATCCTGACACACTTCTTTGGCTTCATTCACTTTCATCACATTCCTCATACACGCCCGTAGGTTCGAGGTGCTCTTAACCTGGCCTTTGTCCAGAACGCCTCCGATCTGATCGAGAAACGTTCGCCTAGGTCTTCCTCTTGCGCTTGTTGCATTCACACTAGCCTTGTGACCCTGACAGGTTACAGAGGTCAAGAGATCACTGGAACCTCTGCAATTCCGTAGGGACATGGCGTCTATGGCATTTTTCTACAGAATATACCACGGGGAGTGCTCTGAAGAGTTATTCCACCTTATCCCGCCCTCCCCTTTCCTACCCAGAACAACACGTGCTAAGCTCAGGGGGTCTACCGTGAAACGCGTTATACGCAATTGCGTGCGTTCGTTCGTGCTTATTCTTACCATGAAACATCATTCGCGCCGACATTCGTCATGAATATCGTCGTATGACATTTGTACGTCCTAAAAAATCCGAAGTGTTTTCATGGTAGGTATATAATAATAATAATAATAATAATAATAATAATATTCTACCACATACACACAACACCATCTAGCCCAAACTAAGCAGAACTTGTACTATGGGTACTAGACAATGGATAAACATACATATATACTTTTTTTTGTAAATACATACATATTATACATAGAAACACCCAGACCAAGACAAACATCCATGTTCATGCACACAAATGTTTGACTTGTGCGGGAATCGAACCCGCGACCTCAGACGTGGCAGCCAGTTACACTAACCACTACGCCATCGAGGCCGACAAGTTATATGAGGAGAGGAGTTATATGTCGGCCTATATGTTTATTATTTCTTTCGTAATTCGTTTCGGCACGTCATTGCGTAAAAACATTATCACGGTAGACCCGCAGATACCATCCTTATACGGTAGAGTCGATTAGAGCGCGCACCAACAAGTTTGGGTCCTCATACCTCTGCCGAACGATCAAGACATGGAATTCTCTGCCAAGGCACGTGTTTCCTTCTTCCTGCAATCCTGGGTCCTTTAACGGAGCATGAAAAGCATCTTCTTAGGCCGTCAAGGTAGGGATCTCAACATCGCCTCAGCTGCTATGAGGATGGTGTGGAGGCCACTGCTCTTAGACTACACGATCGCTTACCATCAGGTGGAGTGTGGTATTTTGACGGACAAATTATAAGTAAGAACGCGAATGTGAGTTTATTTGTTTGCTACTCTTTTACACCTTAACTACTGGACCGATCATCATGAAATATAGCTTACTCGTCAGAGGTAGAGAATTGGACATAGAGTACCTTTTCATCCAGTGTAACGTACAGTTCCATCAAGAAAAAAGTACTGTTGCCGCTTTATAGAAAATTGACAAAATCAACATTTATGCGAGCGAAGCCGCAGGCACAATCTAGTTATAAATAAATAAGAAAATTTAACGCAATTGAATTTACTTTGAAGTTTCTAATAAATCAAATTCTTATCCATAATATAATCACTAGTTCAAAGTATAAACAAATATATATCATTGGAAATTGAAAAAAAATGCTATAATACACCGAACTAGTACCGTCGTAGTAGACCCTCGCTGATTTCAGCATAAATGGGCCGGCTCGACTGGGGAAGGACTACCCTCTCACAGAATATCAACGTGAAATAGCAGTATTCCTACTATTGTGTTTCGTTCAGTGAGTGAGAGTGCCGGAGGCCCAATCACCCTCTTTCTCCCTTCCCGCTCCTCCTCCTTTCCACTTCCCGCTCCTTCTCCTTCCCACTTCCTTTCCTAAAGGGTCGGCAACGCGCAAGTGATGCTTTTTGTGTTGCAGGCGTCCATAGGCTACGGTGACCACTTACCATCAGGTGGGTCGTATGCTTAATTGCCAACTTAGTTGTATAAAAAAAATATATATCTCTCAATTTCGCAAAAAAACCCAACAACTCCTTGTCCGATCCGGTAATTGAACACGGGACCACATACTCCGCAGTCGCATTCCCTACCGCGGTGCTACAAAGGCATTTATATAAATATAGAATCATGCAATGTCGCTTCTTCTAGTGACAAGCGATTAAATTTAAAACAATCGCAAACATTGTCTTAAATCAACAACAATTTAAAAGTGTGCAAGGCACAGACAACTGTTACATTCAGCCTGTGGCCGCCGTCAACGATACACGTTTTAAAACGTGTATAGTTTTCTGGTTTTATTCCTTATCTGTGGCATAGCGTCTTTGGCGGGAAAAACGGAAAATTGTTGTAAGTTTTAATTCATATTTTTATTTAACGTTTTAATTACACAACAACAATAAACTAGATAAGACTTTTTTATTTATTATATTTTAATGTTTAATATTTTCCTCATCACTACATATTATAAAACAAAGTCCCTCGCCACGTTTGTTTATTCGCGATAAGCTCAAAAACTACCGAATTTAAATGCGGTTTTCACCAATAGACAGATGATTTGTTAAGGTTCTGTAATACTCGGGCGAAGTTTTTTTTATAGTTTTTTTAGTAAAACACTTTTATAACTTACATAATTTTGAAACTTCAGACTACTATTGTTAAACACTTTTACTAGTTACTGTTTAATTCTATTTAAGCTGTTTAAATTATTAAAACTAATTAGATTTAAAAGCAATCAAACTTTTCAGCAGCCATGTTCACGGGAAGACTAAATTAGACTGAATTGAGTAATAACTGTGTTCTAAAAATAAAAAATGGGTTATAATCCGTGTAAAGAAGTTTAATTTAAATGTAATATGTATATTTATTATATTATGACGACTCGATGGCGTAGTGGTTAGTGTAACCGACTGCCACGCCTGAGGTCGCGGGTTCGATTCCCGCACAAATCAAACGTTTGTGTGCATGAACATGGATGTTTGTCTTGGTCTGGGTGTTTCTATGTATAATTCTATGTATAATTACAAAAAAAAAGTATATATGTATGTTTATCCATTGTCTAGTACCCATAGTACAAGTTCTGCTTAGTTTGGGCTAGATGGTGTTGCGTGTATGTGATAGAATATTATTATTATTATTATTATATTTAAAACTTTCACTATACCAAACCTCCATATAAAATGTACTAAATATATCTTACTACTACTTAATATATCTTATATAGTTGATTGACGTGTCCAAGAATTGCGTGCACATTTTTATGGAAATAAAGATTTTTGACTTTGACTTCTATAATGTATAACTAGTAACCCACCCCGGATTTGCATGGGTAGCAGATAATTATTGTCTTACTAGCTGACCCGCGCAACTCCGTCTACGTCACACGAATTTTGCCCGTTTTTGCAACATTTTTATCGATGCTCCGCTCCTATTGGTCGTAGCGTGATGTTATATAGCCTATAACCTTCCTCGACAAAAGGCCTACCCAACACTAAAATAATTTTCAATTAAAACCAGTAGTTACTGAGGTTGGCGCGTTCAACCAAACAAACAAACTTTTCAGCTTTGTAATATTAGTATAGATTACAACCAATTTACACAAAAACTTAACAAATTATACATTTAAACCTTCCTCGTAAGTCACTCTGTCTATCGGTAAAAACCGCATGAAAATCCGTTCAGTAGTTTTTGAGTTTATCGCGAATAGACAAACAGACGCGGGGGAGGACTTTGTTTTTTATTATGTAGTGATATCATTGGCCATCTATAAACAATTACGTTTATTATAATGTATATCAATAGTGCAACACGTGCACTCAATGCCTTCACCCTTGATATAATGCACTAGTTCTTGCCCGCGGCTTCATTCGCGTAAGAGTAGGTAAGTAACAGTTTTTCTGGATAAAAGGTACCCTATGTCCTTTTCTGTACCCCTGACAACGTGTATATAAAATTGTATGATGATCGGTCGAGTAGTTAAGACTGCGCCGAGCGAAATGTGCCAAAACAGGCGGCCACAGTTAAGTGAATAAAATCAACACATTTTGTTTAATACAAATATCAAATATAAATTTACTATTACAATGAGTGTGTTTACAATTACTCCGTGTAAAAATCTTAAAATAATTAATATTTTCGCCTACATAATTACATAAATTTGCTCGAAAAATGCAAAATGAAAGCTCGTGTTACGTGATTTTTAGATTATAACAGTAGAAATCTATCCTATTTTACAGCTTAAACGAAACATAAATAGTTATATTACAATTTGTCCGTCCCAAATATTTAAGTTATTGGTTGACAATGAAGATACATATTTATGGAAAAAGCACTTCAAATCCTCCATACAATTTTACTGTGGCGGCCGCGCGCCGATTTGAACATGCGCCGCACGAGCTCTGTCATTAACTGACTTACGCTCGGCGCAGTCTTAAGGCGTGAAAGCGTAACAAACAAGCTCACGTTCGCATTTATAATATTAGTTAGGACTGACAATATCAAGAGAGGTGAGCACTTCATTGATATCGGGTCACGATACATCGATTCGTATTTCAAGGTCTTCTTTAAATAGATATAACAATCAACATCTAAATTACTGCGGTGACGCATTGGCAGCGAATGCGACTCCTGTGGGTTCGAAACCGGGTCGGGCCTAGTAGTAACTGATTTTCTGTAATATAGCTTTTTAATGCAACTTTCCTCTCTAGGAATAATTTCTGTTCCGCGGGGGACTTTACAAACGTTAAACGACGGACACAAAGAACATCCAGACTCGGAACAATTTGTTGATCACATATATTTTTGTCCCGTGTAGGATTCGAACCCACAGCACGCGGCAGTAGTAACATGACCATTTAAACCACTACGCCATCCGTGCGTTCATATTCATATAATTCATAGTAGTAACCAAAGACTTGATCGCACTCAAGTGTCCGCACTAAGAAGACTGAGCTCACACATTACGTTTATAGTGCATATAAATCCACATGTAGCAACAACAATAGTCCTTCGCTTGCTACGGCTAGTGCCACCGTTCCATCCTACCTTACATTAAAACTCTCGAAGGGCCTCCTTACACTGGACCCATAATAATAAGTATTTATTATTCTAAAAAGGTTACAAATATGAAAATTTGATGCCCTAAATCCCCTATATCTCCAAGAAGGTCTCCTAAAGGGCCAGGTATGGTTGAGAGTAGTAGAGCCTCGCTGATTTCAGCATGAATTGGCTGGCTCGACCGGGGTAGGACTACTCTTTCACAGAATATCGACGTGAAATAGCAGTATTCCTACTGTTGTGTTTCGTTCGGTAAGTGAGAGTGCCGGAAACCCAATCACCCTCTTTCCCCCTTTCCGCTCCTACTCCTTCCCACTTCCTTCCTTTCCTATAGAGTCGGCAACGCGCAAGTGATGCCTCTGGTGTTGCAGGCGTCTATATGCTACGGTGACCACTTACCATTTGGGAGGCCGTATGATTGTTTGCCACCTTAGTTGTAAAAAAAAGAATGAGGGTAATAATTTAGATGTCATATTTGCATTGTCTTGTGTCGTAGATAATAGACTCAAAACTAAAACCCATAATATATCTTTATTTATTTTAAGTAACAATATGAATGTCAGTGTCTAACTGATAAATTAACCTGTTATGTTGAGCAAAGCGAGGACAATGAATAAATTAAATTGTTTGTAACATGCTTTAGAGAGAAATCTTTCTGAGAATGAGTTCGATATTATTTTTTATATTACTAAGCTGGCAAACAAGCATACGGCCCACCTGATGGTAAGTGGTCACCGTAGTTTCAGTTCCTCTCTTTTTTACTATATCTATATAATATATAAAACTCTTCCGTTACTGAGTGACTGACAGACAACGCACAGCCAAAACTACAGAACGCAAGAAGCTGAAATTTGGCATGTATGTTCCTTGAAGAGTGTAGGGGAGCACTTAGAGAGGATTTTTAGAAATTCCTCCCTGGAGGGGGTGAAAGGTGTGAAACCCGATATTCTTTATTTATTTTTATTTATTTATTTCATAACAATTTTTACATTGTGTTGAAAGTATATGATTTAAAACAATTTTAATTACAGTACATAATTAGTGATGTGCTTTACATCACTATTTGCCATTTAGCAGTTTGGTTACTAATCATTTATTAAAATTCTATGCGGGGATGTATGATCATATAATAACAATTTATATAAAACTATAATTTCTACTTTAAATATTTCATGCAAATATTCCTGTATCTCTAGACTATTGTTGCAGTAAAATTCCTTCTAAAATAGTTTAGTTTAACCGCATAACAAGAACAATCGCGAAAACGGGGCCATATTGCGAAAATCCGTAACGTCAACATGCTTGCGTAATTGTTTACCAATGTAATTAGATAGTGTCACATATGACGCAGAAATAAATTGTTGAACAAACGACACTGTTTATTTTACTTATTGTATGTGATAAATAGGATTTACGTATTTTATTTTTATACGTCTACAGTGGTAAATAATTTACTCGTTATGGTAAATGTTTACCGATTAAATTGGTCATACATTACCAAGTCTACATAGCAACTGTTTTGTCAACATAAATAGTTTTTATTACGTACGTGTCTGCACAGATGGTGTAGTGGTTTAAGTTGTCACCTGGCCTCTGCCACTGCGGTGAATGTTGGGTTCAAATCCCTCGCGGGACAAACAATTGTGTGTTTAGTTACCGACACCGTTGAATTTTTCTACAGGAGTTGTGTTTTTAACACGCCTTTATTAGCTTGGTTTGTATGTAACGGAATCTTTGAACGTGATTTCACCCCTTTCAAACCGATGGATTGATTTGAAACTTTGCACACTTATCGAGGACCATCGACAATACACTAAATTACAGAAAAACAATTAATTAAAAATCTAAAAATCACGCTTTAAAATTAGAAAATAATTTAATAATTTTAATGTAGAAAAGCGTGGGGTGGGGATTATCAAAATATCTTAGCAAGCACTCCACGCTTTTTTACATTAAAATTATTAAATATTTAATGACATAAAAAGTCTATAGGCCAAAAAGAGTATTTTACGCTCAGATTTTATTAGCTCGTCCCTAATCCATATGTAAAAAGGGTCGACCCTACTGCCGTTTCTCGGATACTTATTTTGACCGCGTGTTGCCGTGTGAGAGTTTCTTGACAGAATACCCAATAATAAATTGTCCAACCCGGGAAGCGAACCCGAAATCAAATGCACAGCTGTCGCATCTACTGTCGCTGCGCCACCGAGGCAAGGTTTTGCTCGCGACTCCGGTCACGAATATGTAGGTTATATCAAATTTCTATCCCTCAGAAACCATCTAAAGCTAACAACTAATACATACAAAAATCCTTGGGTGAATCATACTATGAGGTCTATGCCCAGCAGTGGGACAGAAAAGCAGGGCTGATAAGCCTTCTCTCATTGTATCTTTAGTCACTAATAACTGGAATTATGTAGCACGGCTAGTACAAAACCTTAACAAATTATACACTTAAACCTTCTTCATGAATCACACTGTCTATTAGAAAAACCGCATGAAAATCCGTTCTGTAGTTTTTGAGTTTATCGCGAACAGACAGACAGACAGACAGACAGACAAACGCGGCGAAGGACTAGGATAATGATATTATTTTCAGTATTTACTTACTGATAAACAGATTATTATGACGCCTTATAAGACACTAATTATGTGTCTTATATCATTATCATATAATAATTAAAACCTTAATTAGTTAATATATATTATGTAAGTACATAACCTATACTAATATTATAAAGCTGAAGAGTTTGTTTGTTTGTTTGGTTGAACACGCTAATCTCAGGAACTATTGGTTCGAATTGAAAAATTGTTTTAGTGTTGGATAGCCTATTTATCGAGGAAGGCTATAGGTTATATAGCATCACGCTACGACCCACGGGGGCGGCGCAGTAACGATAAACACGGGTGAAACCGCAATCTTCTTTACATCATACTTAACTGCCTCCGTGGCGTAGCGGTAGTGAATGCGACTGCTGTGCTTGAGGTCCAGGTTCGAATCACGGGTCGGGTCAACAAAAAGTTATAGAGTTTTTCTGTTAAGAAATCTCAATAGCAGCCCGGAGTTAGGAATTTGGCGGTGTTAGACACCCCTGTGCCTCGGAAAGCACGTAAAGCCGATGGTCCTGCGCCTGATCACTCTTCAGTCGTGTCGAATTATCCGTCCCATCGGATCATGGGTTAGGGAACAGAGAGTGCACTTGTGTTTGCGCTACTTGTGCACTATAATATCTCCTTCGCAGATAGCCAGGCTCCGTTAAGACTGGCCGCCGCGCCGTGACCGAAATTCGTTCTGGAGGACATTATCATTACATATACATCATACTTAACAACTATATACAAAACTGAATTCTCTTTCTAAAAACCATATTTGAACAAGTTAAAAATAATAATAATAATATAATATTCTATCACATACACCCAACACCATCTAGCCCAAACTAAGCAGAGCTTGTACTATGGGTCCTAGACAATGGATAAACATACATTATATACCCTTTTTTGTAAATACATACATATTATATAAAGAAACATCCAGACCAAGACAAACATGTTCATGCACCCAAATGTTTGACTTGTGCGGGAATCGAACCCGCGACCTCAGGCGTGGCAGTCGGTTACACTAACCACTACGCCATCGAGGCCGTCGATACACTTTTTATGTGGCTCAAAACCTTTTGCTTTAACTTAGCAATAAGCCTTAATATAACTGCAGTAACCTATATTGCGTTTATAACGTTATATGGACGTTATTATTTTTTTATAGACAACTCCTGAAATATTTTCTTTTTCGCGGGTGACAGTGACGATCCGACCTCTTAAACCACTAGGCCCTCCGTGTTATGTCATAAGTGTTACTTTGTGACCTAAATGAATAAATGATTTTTGACTATAATTTTGTCTTTGTTTACAGCCCTGCGTTCTCAACTTCAAGTCTTAGTAACCAGAACTACGTCGGGAAAAGTGTCTTTTAAGGCAAAAACGCTTTTCGAAAATGGAATCACATGAGAAAAACGTCAACTTGGGGTCCGACCTTGACCCTCATAGAACTGATATCATTGAATTAAAAACGGTGGTAGACCAAGGTGAGTGCAATAGGATAGTAGCCTGATCGAGTTTGTACGATATTTCTACCCCTATCAGTATTCTACAACATTTGTTAGACTGTTTCGGTTTTAACTCATTAAAAACGGTCAATTTCAAAAGGGAAGATAGATGCCCTGAGTATATACGATAAATGCCGCAGATTCTCTGTGCTTAACAACTATTGCTGTGGTAGGAAGCACCGATTTCTGGCAGTTCCAGCGTGGTACGCACACTTTAACTCTTCCATACCTCGGACCCTAAAGCAGCTTGACGCTCGCTTCGATTTAAACTCTGAAGTTGATATTTATGAGGATCTTTTTCTTCTTCTTTCCGTGTGGTTAGTGGCCAACCTGTTGTCAAAAGTTGTTCAAGTCGCCCGTAGGCCTCTGATATGGCTTAACGAGTGGGTCCCGTGTTCGATTCTAAGACCTCCAACTTTTCGGAGTTATCTTCGTTTTAATTTGTTAATTGTCGCTTGCTTTAACGGCGAAGGAAAACAGCGTAAGGGTGAAGGGAAACCAGCATATTTGAGAGTTCTCTGTCTGTCTGTCAGTCTGTCATCCTGCACTGGGCTAGCGTGGTGGACTCTTACCGTTCTTACCTAAGGGAGCGCAGCAGTAATCATAAACGTGGATAGCGCCGTGGTGAGCAATTAATCTTCAAAATTTCCTGAGGACGTCCACTGTTGGACATAGGCCTCCCCCAAGGATTTCCACACAAACCGGTCATGGGCCACCCGCATCCAACCGCTTTCCGCAACCCATTCCAGGTCGTCGGTCCACCTACGCCTACTGCGTGGTCCGGTGCGTGACCTCCACTTTCGAACCATTCTACCCCAACATCCATCGGTTCTGCGCGCTAAGTGCCCTGACCACTGCCACTTCAGCTTGGCTATCCGGAGAGCAATGCTGGCAATTTTAGTTTTCCTGCGGTTGTTTTTATTTCTGATTCGATCCGCAGGGAAACGCCGCACATAGCTCTCTCCGTGAGTGATCTTGAGTCATCTGATAATTAAATTAATGTTTATCGGTGAAGGAAAACATAATGAGGAAATTTACATGGCAGAAAGATCTCCATAATGTTTTCGAAGCTATGTGAAGTCTACCAACCCGCACTGGACCAGCGTGGTGGACTATGGCCTAACCCTTCTCACATTGAGAAGAGGTCCGTGCCCAGTAGTAGAATAGTTTAATACAAGGCTGATATCGTTATACTAATACTGTACTTTATTCCAGTGAACGGCGTTCACAAGAAGGAACAACTCAAAGACCTGGACGACTTCTTCCCCTACATCGGAGACTTCGGCTGGTACCAGCGCTATCTGTTCGTCCTTATGATACCATACTCGTTCTTCTTCGCGTTCGTGTATTTTGGACAGATCTTCATGACGGTAGTGCCTGAAGAATATTGGTGCTATACTCCGGAGTTGGCGAATTTGACTATAGAACAAAGGTATTGTAATCATAACTAATATTATTAATGCGTATGTGAGTTTGTTTGTTTGTTTTAAAAACGACAACTCCTGCACTAGGAATAATTCCTGTATCGCGGGGGTAACTTTACAAACATTCAAACAACGGACACAAAGAACACCCAGACTCGGAACAATCATTTGTGGATCACACAAATTTTTGTCCCAAGTGGGATTCGAACCCACAACACTCGGCGCAGTAGCAGTGGTGAGACGACTACTTATACCACTACGCCATCTGTGCAGTCCAATTTATTTGTTCACGGCTTAACTATTAGACCGATCATCATGAAACACATTGTCAGGGCTACAGGAAAGGACATAGAAAGAAAGAAAGAAAATAAAGGAAGAAAAATAATTTGATGTGTTCCATGCTCATAAGGTCAACAGGCAACAGGAAACACAACCAATAATTATAAGAACAAATAAGGTCCTACGTCAGCAATGTTGCAGTATATTCACAACGCTAGTATTCTCGCAGAAACAAAACAACAATTGAAATAAATTAGGCAGAAGATGGTCATGGATGGCAAAAGCAATTTTATACTAAATAATAATATTGGTATTTATATAATACTTATATACATACATACATAGATGCACGCCTGTTTCCCAGTGGGGAAGGCAGAGACTACGTATTTCCATTTGCTACGATCCTGACACACTTCTCTGGCTTCATTCACTTTCATCACATTCCTCAAACACGCCCGTCGGTTCAAGGTGCTCTTAACCTGGCCTTTGTCCAGAACGCCTCCGACCTGATCAAGAAACGTTCACCTAGGTCTTCCTCTTGCGACTGTTCCATTCACACTAGCCTTATAAACTTTCTTAGTCAGTCTTTCCTTGTCCATTTTTTCTACATGCCAAAACCAGCTTAACATACCCTTTTCTATTCTTGTCACTATATCCACTTTCATGCCGCATCTCTCTCTAATCACACTATTCCTTATTCTATCTTTCAGAGTCACACCACATATATTTCTTAGCGCTCTCATTTCTACAGCATTTATTCTGCTCTCATGCTTCTTTTGTCATACCCAACTTTCACTTCCATACATAAGTGTGGGCACTAATAGTCCTCTATGAACAGCCAAACGTTACTTATATGTATACATAATTATAGAATTAAAAGTATATTGAAAATAATAAAGAACAAAAATAATAAAGGAAAATAATAATAAAGACGCAGCGTATTAATATTGTGTTACATTTTAGCTCTTTTTTAACAAACATGACACTATTGTCATCAATGTCATCTAATAATTTTAATATCAATTGCAAATTTATAAGCATTCATCGGCGTCAGCGCAAATGCGGAAAATAGTTTAGGATGATATTTTATAATACGTAATAATTATACTTATGAACAGCGATAGCTCAGTGGGAAGACCAACAGACTGCAATGCAGAGGGTCTCGGGTTCGAACCCACGTCGCGCACCTCTGACTTTCGGAAGTTATATGACTTTTCGAAATTATGTGCGTATTGATTGACAATTATCGCCTGCTCCGTGCCTCGGAGAGCACGTTAAGCCGTTGGTCCTGGCTGCCATGAACATCTATGGCAGTCGTTATTGGGAAGTCAGTACCCTCTAACATCCTGACACTGGTCTAGCCTTAGGGTATCGTTAGCCTTCGGGTTGCGGAGGTCAGGTGGCAGCCGTTCCGTGTAAAAACTGATATCTATTCAAATCCGGTTAGACCATAAAAGCGACCCCAAGTGACTTGGGAATAATAAAGGCTAAGAGAGAAGAATAATTATACTTATCATGTAATCAACATAAATTTTCACATAATAGACGATTATAGAAAAGTACTGTTTCCGATGGATGGAAATTTTATGACAAAATCTAGATATCGATCGAAGACGTGGTAAAATTATAGTATTTTAACAAAACATTATGGATTTTTGCTTTTTGACGTCTTTTATATTTGCAAGCAAGGATATTAATATACAGAAAAGAAAATATGTTACTAGCGCATAAAAATTGAAGAATCAAAGTCATCGAATTTGGAACGTATTTCTATTGTCCTCAAAACAAAATTGGTTCACCAACATTCTTTGCAAACCAGCTAAAGTGTAATTATTTGAATGATTTATTTATTTTCACATACAACTATTATCACAGGTGTTAGAGCAGTGATAGCTCAGTGGGGAGACCAACTGACTGCAATGCAGAGGGTCTCGGGTTCGAACCCACGTCGCGCACCTCTGACTTTCGGAAGTTATATGATTTTTCGAAATTATGTGCATATTGATCGACAATTATCGCCAGCTCCGTGCCTCGGAGAGCACGTTAAGCTGTCGGTCCCGGCTGCCATGAACATCTATGGCAGTCGTTATTGGGAGAGTGTCGACACAAAAGATCCCACTGGGTTGAAGTGTCGCCGGTCTGCACTGACTGGCCCCCACATAAGATACATACATACATATACATACATACATACATAGATTTACGCCTGTTTTCCAGAGCCTACCGGCAGAGACTACGGATTTCCATTTGCTACGATTCTGACACACTTCTCTGACTTAATTGACTTTCATCACATTTCTCTTATACGCTCGCCGGTTTAAGGTGCTTCTAACCTGACCTTTGTCCAGAACGTCTTTGATCTGATCAAGAAACATTTGCCTAGGTCTTCCTGTTTCGACTGTTCCATTCACACTAGCATTTACGCTATCTGGTATATATCTTATAGGTAATAATCTCTTCTTTTCAGGCGTCATCTCTCCATCCCCCTAAAGGACGGTAGATTCGACAAGTGTTCAGTATACGATGTTGATTGGACGGCAGTGCTGAATAACGGTACCTTGGATCCCAACACGTCATGGACAGTAAAGAAATGTGGCAGATGGGAGTTCAATTACAGCGATGTGCCATATGAGACTATAGCCACGCAGGTAATATACCCGGGTTAGTTAGTAAATGTACGACAGAGTTGGCTCGTCGTGAGCACTCTCTTGTTAGATACTAGTGTCAAAATACTGCTCTGCCTCCGTGGGGCAGCGTTAGTGAATGTGACTGCTGTGCATAAAGTTCACACGTAAGAATCCCGGGTCGGGCCAGCAAAAAAGTTATTGAGTTTTCCAGTTAAGAAATCTCAATAGCAGCCCAGAGTTAAGAAGTTGGTGGTGTAAGACACCCCGTGCCTCGGAAAGCACGTAAAGCCGTTGGTCCTGTGCCTGATCTCTCTCCGGTCGTTTCGAATATCCGTCCCATCGGATCATGAGTGTTAGGGAACAGAGAGTGCATTTGTGTTTGCGCACACACTTGTGCACTATAATATCTCCTGCGAAGATGGCCAGTCTCCGTTAAGACTGGCCGCCGTGGCCGAAATTCGGTTTGGAGGATATTATTATTATTAATATTAGAATTAGATTTATAAGTTAGACTTTCGGGAGTCAAAATTCAATGTCAAACATGTTTATTCATATAGGTTCCTAAGTAACAGTTTTTGTCGATTATAAGTATTACCGTGGGACTGTTGCCGCGTCTGCGTTTTTCGAGATAAAAAGCTTTGTATACTTTCGCCTTGAGAGCACCAATGTTTTCTTCGTCCATTTTCAGAGACAACTGAATACCGTGGCAGCGAGAGCATCATTTTAAATAGTGGCAGCAAGAAATGTAATTTAAATAACAACATGTTTCTCTAGCTGTCTGTAAACAGATAATCTAGATAGTTATCTAGAAACGTCCGAACTAATTTCAAGATTTCCATAGTTTTCAATATCATCTACGATGTATACTGCGTATACATACCAGCATGGATGCTTTAAAATTAATGTGTCACACATATTACAATCACTTTCCCCCTTACAGAAAGTTAGTAGCATAGTATAGCGTGACTGAGTTCCTTAATGAAAAAGAATTTGTATTGACATAATTAAATTTATTTATACCTGTATAATAATGCTGATTAATCTTATAATATAAATATAAATTAGTTAAATTTAAATAATTTTGACAAGAAAATAATATATTGATACATGTATCTTTCTTTTTTTATAATTTTATAATCTAATTATTTTGCACGTCATACTGTGACAAACATGTCTGCACTTAATTTATTTTGTCATCTTGTATGTATGCACTTTCTTTGTATGTACACACACATGTTTATGCAAATAAAACTTATCTTATCTTATCTTATCTTATCTTATCTTATCTTATCTTACAGCAAGGCTGGGTGTGCGACAGGGACAGCTATCCAGCTACAGCTCAGTGCGTATTCTTCTGTGGTGCGATATTAGGAGGTCTGGTGTTCGGATGGATTGCTGACAAATATGGGAGGATACCTGCTTTAGTTGGTGAGTTGTTGGTATATTTTATAAAGAAAAGAAAGCAAGAGCAAGAAAAATATTTATTTTGGCACACAAAAGGGCACACGCAAAACATGACGAAATAAAAAAAGAAAAAAAACAAAAAAAAACTGAACAATAATAAAACTAGAAAAATAAACAGATACTAAAACTATGATTTCATTTCCGCTTACTGGCATCACCACACCTTTCACTTAACTAAACGGAAGTCGGAAACTGCCTCCATTTAAGTCAAGGCTAGTATTGTCAGTGAGCAGGAGATAGAAATAATAATATCTATACATATTTTAAATTATTTAACTTAAGTTTAAAAGTAATGGCAAAGTGTGTGTCCCATCAGTGCCAATCTTTGGACATCACTCAGCGTACGTTGCGATTGTTAAATCGCAACACTGGTATTCTGCGAAATCCAATGTAGTGACGCCGGCGCCTAGTGTCTAAAGGTACGCGTCCATTGGCCCGCGTCGGACGCACCGCACGTATGGCACGCAACGGATTTTAGTTTGCTTTGTATGATTTTACACAGCGCTGCGTCCATTATCCGCGCCACCCGCATCGAATGCCGGCATTTATGAACAAAAAATGCGTTGCGTGCCGGTGACGTCACACAAATCAGTTAGCCGCTGGCATCGCCCACTGCCGCACGTGTTGTTTTGTTAAATTCAAATTCAAATAGTTTATTGCGAATATAGGTTGTTACAGTGGTGTTAACATAGTTTTATCAGTATTGAACAAACATTTAGTGCAGCTATATTCCGCCAATTGGCATGCAATATTGCTCAGATTATATTATTCATTTATTAATTTTTTATATTAAATTATTTAAACATACTCTAGTTATCATTGAGGTTCACATGAAACATAATCAGAATCAATATAAATATTAATTAATTAAATGTTATCCATGTCATTGTTTTCATTATACAAGTCAATTTAGATAATATTATATAAGTCAAGTGAATTTAATTATGAGTCATTAAAAGCTAATTATATTATTGGATGTCATATTTGTCTTCGAGATATTCTTTCAGTGTGTAGTATGCCTTAACAAGAAATTGCTTCAATAGCGTTTTAAACTTATCTGTGGAACATCTCAATATGTATAATGGTAAATGGTTATAAATTCGAATGTTAAACCTAATGAAATGTTATACCTGAGCTTACGACAAAAAAATAAAATGGTAATGACGCATTATTGATAATATTGGTAGAAAGGTATGAAGAATTATACAATTTAAAACATCCACATTATTCTAATGTGCAAAGAAGAGACAATATTTTGGAGGAGATAGGATCGATATTGAAACAACAAGGTAAGTTGTTAGTAAATTTATTTTCATAGTTCTGTGGCGACTCCGCACAGACGAAGAAGTAAGTTCCGCCTACATCTAACAGATAGCGCTAAATACGCTAAATGACGTCACAATCCTGCATCGCGCAAGCAGAGTTTACACAGCGACTAACTATATATACAAGCACCCGACATCAACCGTCGGGCCGCGGCCCGCCAGGCACGATTAACCAGCCTGGTCGGAGGATCCTCCCTTTGTGTTGGAGGGACATCACGCTCCGTTCTTCCACAGTTCTATGTATTCAAATAAGAAGGGTGTGAATTACGTTTAAATTACGGAATATAGCCGCATCTGAATTCTTACCATAAGCGCCAATATCTACGGCGATGAATTTCTTATTTGCATCTACTAATGCTAATAACACGAGGCTGAAGTGCTTTTTGTAGCAAAAGTAATTCGAACCAGTATGTGGTGGTGATTCAATTAAAACGTGCTTTCCGTCAAGAGCTGTTATAGCATTAGGAAAATTCCATCTTTCACAGAAATCTTTTTCTGATTTCATCCACAATTCTTCAACAGGTTTCGGCATTACTATTGGTTGGAGTATATTACAGATAATTTCACTAGTTGATTGAACAATTTCTCTTACTGTACGTTCACTCATGCGGTAATTTTCAGCCAAAGAACGATATGAGTTTCCTGTAGCAAAGTATCTGTAACATAAAAAATCTTAATGTAATTATGAATTTTTTGCAGGTAGTTCTTGTAGAGAACGTTGGGCTAGAATAAGAGACAATTACCGAAAAGCATTAAATTTAAGGAAAACCAAGAGCGGTCAAGCAACTTCCAAAATAAAACCCCCTAAAATTAACAAGGACTTACGTTTTCTTGTCCCATTCTTGAACGATGAAGAGAATCGGCGATCGAACATATCCGGCAGTGAGACGGAAAATGACAATACGCTTTCATCTTTGCGAAGCAATATTCTAAACTTGGACGGACCCTCTCCTTCTACTCCAATAACTCAAAGTTACACCCAGTTTGTTCTCCAGATATTTACACGCAGAGCATTAATTCATATTGCAGTACAAGCAGAGGTAAATAGTTGTTTAGAAATCGTTTTTCTAATAATGAAACTGCTGCATCTGTACTCAAAGAATTATCGTCAAGAGAAAGACAACAAACAACTGCAGGTTCTACAGCGTGCCAAAATTACGATTTGGATCCTCTAACAGATATTTTTTAAACAATGGCTGAAACTGTTAAAACTTTTACTATCCATGAACAAGTTAATATAAAAGCAGATTTTTTTTAAATTGTCACCAAAGTAGAGATAAAATTGGCAACAACCACAAATTTGAATGTTGTTAGTGAACCTTCATATGCAATGCATCCTCCGTCCAATGCAAACACTCAGCCAAAATCCTCTCAAAATATAACTGCAATCCCCGATGCCCGAAAAATTTTGATTACAAGGGACATCTATTTACCTAAAATGGTAAATACAAGTACAAGGACTTCACCACAAATGGAAATTCATGCAGTTGAACCGACTCTGCATACTGGTTAAAACATGTTTGCAGAATCTAGTCGGGCACATGAAGAAACTAACGACGAGACATCAGAACCTTATCTGGACGCAACTGAGTTTTTTCCAATTTCATATAATCAAAAAGATTTTTTTTTGTCTTTTTTTAATTTCCTTGTATAATAAACATACCTTAAACATACAAGTATTTCTTCTGGACCCACAGCCTTTCTGAATGTCGTGTTTTTTTCGCCAAATGGAGTTTGAGTAAACCATATAGATTCATGAATTTAGCTCTTGACATGTGAATGTAATTAAAAATCTTTCTTCGTTATAAAGTAAATCGGGAACAAATAATGAATGATACTCTCCAAAAACTGGTCGCTTCAAATTGATATTATGAACCCACATTCTACGTCTAATTTTACGTTTTTCTTCATCTTCCAACAAAAAACTAATATATGGACATTCAGATTAGAACTGGAATATAATCTTCTTCTCCCTAGTCTTTATTATTCCCAAGTCACTTGGGGTCGGCTTTTCTGGTCTAACCGGATTTGACTGGATATCAGTTTTTACACGGAGTGGCTGCCACCTGACCTCCGCAACCCGAAGGCTAACGATACCCTAAGGCTAGACCAGTGTCAGGATATTATAGGGCACTGTCTTCCTAATAACGACTGCCATAGATGTTTATGGCAGCCGGGACCGACGGCTTAACGTGCTCTCCGAGGCACGGCACTGTATATAATATATAACTGTATATAACTGGAATATAATCTAGTCATATAATTGTTTCAGGAGCGAACGTGGCAGGGTTCCTGGGCGGCGTCGGCACAGTGTTTAGCAATCAGTTCTGGTCGTTCTGTGTCTGTCGGTTTATTGTCGGGCTCGCTTACGACAATTGTTTCGTCATTATGTACATCGTAGGTAAGTGTTCTGGGTGCCTATTGCAAGTTGTTTTTACGTTTACGATCGAAACGTTTACCGCGTTTGGCTCTCTGATTGGTTAAGAGCTTGGAGCGGGCCAATCGGAGCGCCGAACGTCATAAACATGTCGATCGCGGTAACGTAAAATAAACTCACACTAGGCAGACAAATTTTTAAATACTAAATAATATTTTAATGTGAACGTGAGTTTGTTTGTTTGTTACGCTTTCACGCCCTAACTTCTCGACTGAACATCGTGCAATTTCGCATTGTTGTCAGGGGTACAGAAAGGGACTTCGCTTACCTTTCATCCAGAAAAAAGTTGTGTTTCCGACCGAATGAAGCCGTCGGCAAAAACTAGTATGTTTATAAAGTAGCAAAGCATAGCGTTAAACCAAAACAAGGAACGGTTTGAAAACCATTTTTCTAAAAAAGTAGCATACTGTGATATCATTTGACTGCCACTTAGCTGCCTAGAGGACTTTTTAAAGACATTTCCATATTAAATAATCAATTATTAGGAAAACATGTTAAATAAATAACCTGCATGTCCAAGAGTTCTCCACACTGTTCTGTGTGTGAAGTCCGCCAACCCACGCTGTGCCAGCGTGGTGGACAATGGCTTAACTCTTTTCACACTGAGAAGTGGCTTGGGTCCAGCAGTAGGACAGTTCATATTTTTTTTTTTTTTGCAGTCCTGGAGTACGTGGGACCAAAATGGCGCACTTTCGTCGCCAACATGTCAATAGCAGCATATTTCACCTTCGCCGCGTGTTTACTACCTTGGATAGCGTTAGGACTGAACGACTGGAGAATGTATACCCTGGTCATCAGCGTCCCCCTGGTATTGGCTGTCCTGACACCCTGGATTGTGCCTGAGAGTGCTAGGTAAAGAAATCAAAATAAAAAAATTCTTCATTCATAATTGTCTTCCGTTTACGCGAATGTTTTATCTACATTTTTGTCGGCTTCGTGTGGTTAGTGTAACCGACTGCCACACCTGATGTCGCGGATTTGATCCCCGAACAAGTCAAACATTTGTGTGCATGAACATGGATGTTTATCTTGGTCTGGGTGTTTATATATATAATATGTACGTATTTTATTTGAATTTTTATTTGATGGTAAACACTTTTATTACATAACTTAATGTGCCCGCGGTTTCAGCCGCGTTTATAATTACTGCGCCGCTCCCGTGGGTCGAAGCGTGATATTATATAGCCTATAGCCTTCCTCGATAAAGGCTTTTAGTGATAGCTTTTAGTTTTAGTATCTTAAAAATCTTCTAGTGTTGGATACAACACTAAAAGAATTTTCCAATTCGAACCAGTAGTTTATTTATTTATTTATTTATTAAATAGGCACAACTACAGATATCAAATTACATATACAAGTAATAATAGTAATAGAAATAGTTTACATGTCAATTTGAGATCCGATTAAGGTTGAGCACAGCATTTGAAAAAATAATAATATACAGTTGAGGGATGGCTAGGTAAAGAAGAGAAAATATTATACAAGATAAATGTCAAAAAAAAATCAAGAGAATGCAATACAATTATACATTAAAATTCGAAATTTAATATTTTATAAAGACAATTACAATTAAAGTTATAGGAAAATAAATCAATTAACAGAAATAATAGTTCAATTAAATTAAATTAAGTTAAAATTAGGTAATAACCATATTAGAAAAAAAAATATATGTTATGGCGTCTTAAAATTATTATCAGGGTGGACTATCAGTCTACATTTTCTCAGGTATTCGCCGTACGTATCATAAAAAATATCAAGGATTTTGGCATGTTCATTATAACCTTTACACATTCTAGCAATAGGATCATTTAAAGTGACATTATTATTACTAGAAGGCTGAGAAAATAGTTTCTGAGTGCGTCTACTACCACCTATTTTTAGGGAAAAATGGCTCAATAACTCAAGTTCCTGATATTAGCGCGTTCAAACAAACAAACAAACTCTTCAGCTTTACAATATTAGTATAGATTTTAAAACGTTTACACTACTATTGTTAAACTTTACTGTACTCTGTCCCGATAGAATTAATATTTTATGTAAACAATCGTTTCATGTCTAATTAAATATAAAGTCATTTAGAAATTCAAACTCTTTTTTAAAAGTAGTTAATGAATACAATAAGACGTATAATAGTCCTTCTTTTGATAAATATCCATAAATTTATTATACAGAAAAATATTTTATGATAAAAGTCACTAAAAGTTGTTTACCTTTTTCTCAAATTCTATCGGGATAGACTATACTTTATGACACGGGGTCTGAGAACATGTCTGCTGAAAAGCAACCGAAACGTCGGAGAAAGTATTAATTTAAATATAAATAGTTATAAATGTTATAATCGACGCTTCCCGTGACGAGAGGGCTGGTCTTTATTTCGCGGAAAGAATAAGCATGGCCATTCAACGTGGCAAAGCTGCCAGTCTTCTCGGCACACTACCAGTCGACTGTGATGCGAAGGATTTCTATGACGACTGTAAGAAGGTTTTAATGTTATTTTTCTTTTTTATTTCCTTTTTATAATTACACAAATTAGTTTTGATGAATCGTATTTACTGATAATAATAATATACTAAAGAGAACTGGCGCAAGCCTGTAGTGCTTAGCACTAGCGATATCGCAGGGATGTATAGCAGAGCAAGGAGCTTCACGGTAGGTTCTACAAGGCTCTATATAGAGCTGATGTAGACCTGTTAGCCTCCGTGAACTGGCTACGTTTCGGTGACCTCTTTGAGGAAACCGAAGGTTTTGTCTGTGCTATTTATTACGGACGAAGTTATCAAGACGAATAACTACCGGAAATATATGTTGAGGGATGGTACGGTTGACATTTGTCGGGCGTGCCACCTACCTGGTGAGTCCCTCAGGCATATAGTTTCCGGTTGTTCTCGTCTTGCTAACGGCGAGTACCAGCAGCTTGCTCTGAAATACAAACTTGTAGATGTTGAAGTGCCGTACTACAGGTATGTAGATGAATCAGTTCTCGAAAATGGTCATGTCACGTTGTACTGGGATCGAACTATCATCACAGACAGGACTGTTGTGGCCAACAAACCTGACATTGTGGTGATAGATCGATCAGAGCGCCGTGCAATGATTATCGATGTCACCATTCCGCATGACGGCATCTCGTGAAAGCTGAAAAGGATAAACAAATTAAATATCTCGATTTAGCTCGCGAGGTTGTCGTCATGTGGGATGTGGATTCGGCAATCATTGTGCCGATAGTCATATCTGTCAATGGTCTAATTGCCAAGAGCCTCGATCACCATCTAAAGAGGCTCGCGTTAGGTGCTTGGATCAGAGGTTTGATGCAGAAGGCAGTGCTGTATCTAATAGCATATGTTATTAGTCTTAAATAATATTATACTACAATAAATTATAATTATCCTTAATCTGGTACATGTTTTACATATACTTTAATCGGCCGACATTGTGCATTCTAATTTAATTTCAAGCGCTAGGTTTAATAAAGTGGTTGCCTGAACTAGGTTTAGACCTGTGCTTCAGGCTATATCTCTACTTACAAAAAATATATGCCAAGTAATATTAATTTAGGTCAATGTGCATAAACTTAAAATAAAATATGTATATTGATACAATAAAAATATAATATTATATAATATTCTTACAGTAAATAAACCTTTAAAATTACGCTGTTAAACAATGAAAATAGTTATAATAATTTAAATATAAATTTAATCCTTTAATCCGGCAAATGTAATGCAATTTATAATAAAGTAGATATCTAGACACTTTCTCCGAAAAAATAGTTACATTTAAAACAAGTGAGAAACGGTCATGAAATGCCGTAAATCTTAGAGTTCGAAAAAATGGTATCACGTTAAGATCAGAGGTCAAAGTTCTTAGTAATTTCGGGGGTATACCGTATATCGACTATGCTGAGTTGAATGGCGCTAACCGCGAGTCTCTAGCTCTTACAGTTCTTGAGTTGAAAGATGGTATCCCGTGACCTTGTCAGAGGTCAAAGGTCATAGTAATTTCGGGGGTATATCGACTATGCTGAGTCGAATGGCGTTGACCGCGAGTTAGATACTCGTTGCTCTTACGGTTCTTGAGTTGAAAGTTGTATAACAGACAGACGAACGGACGGACAAAGCTGTTGTATAAGAGCTTTTTCGAACTCTAAAAAACAGTATTTAGTCTAGTGTAGTATAATTTAGTTTAGTATAATATAGTTTTAATTTAGTCTTTAATCTAGACATAATTTTCTTGTGTAGTTTATATAACTTAGAAATTAAATTGTATCCTTATATGTATGTACATATGTACACTTCAGATATAGTCATTGCTGTGATCACTTTTAATTTAAAAGCATACACATTATATATTTGTATGAATGTTTGCATATAAATGCTTAGTATGTATTTTAGTTGGTTTCAGCTATTTATTTATTTATTTAATATAAGGCTTTTATGTTAAATAAATGGCTTAAATAGTAGTAAAGTGTAACAACAATAGTGGGTGACCCTATTGGCATCTACCAGGCATAATTCCAAACACTGTGCTCCTATAGAAAAATCTTGATATAAAAACCCAATAATACCTTGTTAACCCGGGAATCAAATACATCACATAGATACATCTATACATAGATTCACGCCTGTTTCTCAGAGGAGTAGGCAGAGACTACGGATTTCCATTTGCTACGATCCTAACACACTTCTCTGGCTTCATTCACTTTCATCACATTCCTCATACACGCCCGTCGGTTCAAGGTGCTCTTAACCTAGCCTTTGTCCAGAACGCCTCCGATCTGATCGAGAAACGTTCACCTAGGTCTTCCTCTTGCGACTGCTCCATTATTATAGTCAGTCTTTCCTTGTCCATTCTTTCTACATGCCCAAACCAGCTTAACATACCCTTTTCTATTCTTGTCGCTATATCCAATTTCATGCAGCATCTCTCTCTAATCACACTATTCCTTACTCTATTTTTCAGAGTCACACCACATATATTTCTCAGCGCTCTCATTTTTATAGCATTTATTCTGCTCTCATGCTTCTTTTGCCATACCCAACTTTCACTTCCATACATAAGTGTGGGCACTAATAGTCCTCTATGAACAGCCAAACGTGCCTTTTCGGATACATTTCGGCTGTTCATAAAAGCGCGTAGAGCTCCATTCACTTTGTTGCCAGCAATCGTTCTCCTTTACAAGCAATCCAATTTATGTTAGACCTTTAATTTCAGATGGTTAATATCTCAAGGGCGAATAGAAGAAGCTATGAAAATAATGAAGACCTGTGAACGATGGAACGGGAAGAAAATACCTGAACATATTCTCAAGGAATTCAAGGTGAGCGGGAAAAGTACCAGGCCGGCAATATTGATGAGTAAACCTTCCAATTGAAACGATTACCAAAAATCAGTTCAACTAAATTCCTTGTAAAACGTTTAAAGCTTACTACACGTATGACTTAAGTAGTCATCTTGTCACAAACACTGTGCTGAATTCAGTCCGAATTTTACATGAAGAACAACAACACAATAAAAAATTGTGTGACCCACAAATGGTTGTTCCAAGTCAGTGTTATTTATATTCATCGTTTGAATGCTTGAAGAATCCCTCGCGATACAGGAATTATTCATAGTGCGGGAGTTGCCTTCTTTAACAAAGAAAGGAATATCTTATATCTTCTCTCTTAGCCTTTATTATTCCCAAGTCACTTGGGGTCGGCTTTTCTGGTCTAACCGGATTTGACTGGATATCAGTTTTTACATGGAGCGGCTGGCACCTGACCTCCGCAACCCGAAGGCTAACGATACCCTAAGGCTAGACCAGTGTCAGGATATTAGAGGGTACTAACTTTCCCAATAACAACTGCCATAGATGTTCATGGTAGCCGGGACCGACGGCCTAACGTGCTCTCCGAGGCACGGAGCAGGCGATAATTGTCAATCAATACGCACATAATTTCGAAAAGTCATATAACTTCCGAAAGTCAGAGATGCGCGACGTGGGTTCGAACCCGAGACCCTCTGCATTGCAGTCTGTTGGTCTCCCCACTGAGCTATCGCTGAAAATCTTATGTAAAATACATAATTGTGTTACAATCAGTTGCTCAGTTCTTAAATTAAAAAGCAATCCTTTTTTTGTAAATTTGAGTTTTCTGCTCTCTTTTTCCATATAAACCATTAGTTCCCAAAGCAGAGAATTTATAAAAAAAAAAGTCTGCCCGCCTACCGTGGTAGGTTCAGTCTAAAGGATTAAAAAAAAAAGGTCAGCCCGTAGAGATTTGATGCAGAATGCCAAGGAATATGGTACAAATGTAACCTCAGGGGGTCCACCGGAACCTGCTAAATTTTGAAAGTGGTCTATGAGAAAAACGTCTGGTAACCTCTGATATAATCATTTCTCCGTTTGCGCAATATGCTTAAAAATGGTTGAACATTTCATTTTTACCTATAAAAATAAAGATGGCGTAGGGGCTTAAGTGGTCGCCTTACCACTGCCACTGAACCAAGTATTGTAAGTTCGAATCCCACTCGTGACAAAAATTGTGTGATTTACAAAAGGTTGTTCCGAGTCTGGGTGTTCATTGTGTCCGTTGTTTGAATGTTTGTAAAGTCCCCCGCGATACAGGAGTGACAACTTGTCACTCCTGACTATGTTCGGGCGTTTGTTCAAAAGACATACCTAGTGCGGAAGTTGTCTAAAAACGAAAAAATGAACGAACGAACGAATAGTCTCACGTCAATATGTATCTAAAGGGTTAAGACTGCGCCGAGCGAAATGTGCTATAACAGGCAATCACAGTTAAGTGAATAAAATCAACACTTTTTGTTTAATACAAATATAAAATAAACATTTACCATAACAATGAATGTTTACAATTACTCCGTGTAAAAAACTTAAATTATTTAATATTTTCGCCTAAAAATTTACGTAAATTTGGACGAAAAAAGCAAAAACGTAAGCTCGTGTTACGTGATTTTTAGATTATAACAGTAGAAATCTATCCTATTTTACAGCTTAAACGAAACATAAATAGTTATATTACAATTTGTCCGTCCCAAATATTTAAGTTATTGGTTGACAATAAAGATACATATTTATCAAAAAAGCACTTCAAATCCTCCATACAATTTTACTATGGCGGCCACGCGCCGCGCCGATTTGAATATGCGCCGCACGAGCTCTGCCATTATCTGTCTTACGCTCGGCGCAGTCTTAAGTAGTGGGGTAAATAGAAGTCATCGTCGTACGCCGATTGCCTAGAACGTTACTCTGTTGGTGCACTCCCTATAATTACTCTCTAAACTTAGTTCAAAGTGACTATCTCATATATTTAACATCACATTAATTTACCACTTAAGTGGTTTAAGTGGTAAATTAATGTGATGTGAAATACGCCATGCATACAAAAACTATGTATATACAGGGAGTCCCAGAATATGTGAATCAAATTGTAACGGGAGATTCCTTAGGTAAGTAAAATTCAAACGAGCTAAAGAAAAATTGCGATAGTAGCGTAAAAATAAAAAAATGAAAGCTTTGAAAAAAGTACGACATTTCAGATTTTCAACTACAGGTTCTTCGTATATGGCTAATTTTAATTCTTTTTCACTATTATTCTTTGTGATGGATTGATTCGTCAAACGAAAAACTATTTTTTTTTAAACAGACTTGGTTTTGAAATCGCAGCATTATTTCGGTGTATTTTTTTATTTAGCACATTTGAAAGGTCCTTACCTAAGGAATCTCGCGTTACAATTTGATTCACATATTCTGGGACACCCTGTATACAAGTAACTTCAAGTAATAATTATCTTTATAACAGGAAACAGCCACAGAAATTGCAAGAACGGAGCAAGAGTTCAAGAACTACAGCGTAGTGGACCTGCTAAGAACTCCTCGACTTCGTAAACACAGTATACTGCTGGTTGTCATCTGGATGTCCATAGCCATGGTCTTTGATGGACACGTCAGGAATGTGGGCAGCTTAGGTATGTTACTTTACCATCATATTAAAAAGAGTGCAAGGGAAAGACTGAGAAAAAGAGACCGGGAGAAAGAGAGGAGCAGAGTGAAATAATAGAAAAAGATGAACAGAGAGTTATTGAGAGAGAAAGAGAGGGTGAGTGAGAGAGATAGATGGAGCGGCAAAAGAGAGAACAAGAGATAGAGGGAGTAAGAGAGAGAGAGAGAGAGAGTAAAAAAGGAAAGTGAGAGCTAGAAGGAGTGACGGAGGATAACGCGAAAGACGAAGAGGAAGAGCAAGAATGAGAGAGATCGGCACAGAGGAAAAAACGAGCTAAACAGTGAATGAGAGGGAAAGCGCGCGAGAAATAGAGAATAGGAGCTAGAAATAAAGAGAGAGTTAGGTAAGATAGAATGAGAGGAGGTTGCAGTTGCCTCGCTACAGCTATTGCGCCGATCGATGTGGGTTCGATCCTCAATGGGACGAAAATTTGTGCGATCCAGGAATAGTTGTTCTGAGTGTAAGTGTTAAATTCAAACAACGGACACAAGGTCCGTTGTTTGAATGTTTGTAAAGTCCTCCGCGACACAGGAATGATTCCTAGTCAATGGGATAATTCTCGTGAGGAGACGAGGTTATTATTAATTTTTTTATTATTATATATTTTAACTTTTATTTTCAGGTTTGGACATGTTCGTAACATTTAGCGTGGCAACATTCACTGAGTTCCCAGCTGATATACTGCTCATCCTAACATTGGATATGTAAGTGTTTATCCTAACTATCCTTACTATATAATAATATTATAAATGCGAAAGTAACTCTGTCTGTCTGTCTGTTACCTTTTCACGCTCAATCCGCTGAACCGATTTAGATCAAATTTGGAATGGCGATAGCCTTAGCCCCTGGGAACGACATATGCTATATAACATAACGCTACGGCTCACGGGAACGGCGTAGTAACCATAAATACCACTGACGCGGATGAGACCGTGGGCACAGCTATTAATATTATAAATGTGAATGTGAGTTTGTTTGTTACGATTTCATGCCTTAACTGATCAATCGATCATCATGAAATTTCGCTAACACGTTGTCAGGGGTACAGAAAATGACATAGTTTACCTTTTATTTTCATTCTGTTGGCAAGTTGAATTATTTAAGTTATTTAGGGAAACCTGTTATTGACTATATAAAATTATGTGACTTTTATATTGTTAAACAAAGTGCAAAAAAAATTCAAAATGCAAATTGCATTCCAATGATTATTTTCTTGACGCTTTGACATAATAATATGTATGTATATTATAAGTATATAAAAATCTTTAGTAGATGTGTATATCACTGAACTTTTCCTGAACGGCTGGCGCGATTATGATAAGATTTTTTGTGAGTGTTTATGTGGTTCCCTGGATGGTTTAGATTCAGAATTGGATCTGAAAGATGGCGCTGCGATCGGGTTTTAGAATTGTTTGTTCTTTGGGCAGGACAATAATAATAATAATATTCTATCACATACACACAACACCATCTAGCCCAAACTAAGCAGAGCTTGTACTATGGGTACTAGACAATGGATAAACATACACATATTCCTTTTTTTTGTAAATACATACATATTATACATAGAAATACCCAGACCAAGACAAACATCCATGTTTATGCACACAAATGTTTGACTTGTGCGGGAATCGAACCCGCGACCTCAAGCGTGGCAGTCGGTTACACTAACCACTACACCATCGAGACCGACAATGTCTGTCAAGTCCGCTAGTTTTATTCAAAGTCCAAGTCAAAAATCATTTATTCATTTAGGTCACAAAGTGACACTTACGAACGTCAAAACATATAGGTTAGTGAGTTTACTATGTTACTGAAGCTGCATTAAGGTTCGCGAGATGACCTCCAACCTCCCTGAGGTTTGACCTGGAGGTGGTGGGCAGCGTGGGCCTGCTAGCCACCCGATCAGCACCAGGTCCGAGAGGCGGCGTGCGTGTTCCCACGTGCGCCTCTGTGTCGTGTCTTTGTCCCTCCCAGTGGAACGGTGGAGGAAGTATGTTTGTGTACCGGCCTGCCGTTTTACACGGCGGGGTCGCGATTGCATGTGAAAGCGATTCGCGCGGCCTCGCCGTCTATGGTTATGTCGAGAAACACCGTGGTAGGTTTAGTCGATATTACCGGGGTATCTTTTCCCTGGTGAGCCCAACATAACCTCTCCGTCGCCCCGCGGAGAAGTACGCGGCAAGCATGGCCTCAAGTAAAAAAAAAAAAGGTACATTGAAGTTAGTTGCTAGGTTAAGGCAAAGGGTTGAGCCTATGAGAAGAAACTCACGGCCACTCTTTTAAAGTTATATTTTGTATTTTACAGTCTCGGACGTCGCTGGCTCGCGTTTGGCAGTATGCTCATTAGTGGAGTCTTCAGCTTGCTAGCCACAATAGCACCTGTAGGTAAGCAAAAGAAACACTTAATAACTTAACAACACTCAATACTGCCATCATCGCCGAGTGTTGGTTCGAAACACTCAAAAGAGTAAATCGGATTCAAATCCAAGACTTCTAGACTAGGCATTAAGCCTTATTCATTGGTCTGCTGGACAGGAATTTACAACATACATTAGGATAGTTATCTATGTTTCATTTTGTGTACTATTTCACACACAAGAGCGAAATGCACGCAAAAGAAATCTTTTTGTGTGAACAGCATTAAAATTAGTTGCAAAATAAGGGAGTTATTATCTCTCACCGGTCGTGTCGGATTACCGTCCCCTCGGATCATCAGAGTGTGGGAACAGAGAGTGCACTTGTGTTTGCGCACACGCTTGTGCACTACAAAATCTCCTGCGCAGATGGCCAGTCTCTGTTAATATTGGCCGCCGTAACCGAAATTCGGTCTGAAGGACATTATAATAATTTTAATTCGTTTGTTTATTTAGGCAACGTAGACCCATACAAAAATGTTAGTTACATGGATTCACATTACAGACTGCATTGCAGAGGGTCTCTGGTTCAAACCCATGTCGCGCACCACTGACTTTTGGAAGTTATATGACTTTTCGAAATTATATGCGTATTGATTGACAATTATCGCCTGCTCCGTGCCTCGGAGAGCACGTTAAGCCGTCGGTCCCGGCTGCCATGAACATCTATGGCAGTCGTTATTGGGAGAGTGTCGACACAAAAGATCCCACTGGGTCGAAGTGTCGCCGGTCTTCATTGACTGGCTCCCACATAAGATACAATACATGGATTCTTATAAACTAATGTTAGTATACTTAAAACTAAAGGCAGATAACATTACAATTGCTGTTAGTTCCTCTTAACATGAATCCGGGAGCAATTATTCATGAAAAGTGAATCAAGCTTATCAACAATCACTGCCAAAACGCGATTGGGGCTGGCCCGCACTCTGCAGAACAAGGATGCGCATCTTTTACTGATGGTGGAGTAAAACAATCTGCTCTATGGTCAAAGAACATACGAAGCAACCCCAACAACACCTGGAAAGCGTTATTAAATTGTACGCGCAGATCCTTATATAATTTTTGAGTGCATCTGGCCCACAGGCTGCTTGCGTAAAGAGACATACATTAAGACTGCGCCGAGCGAAAACAGCCAAAACAGGCGGGCACAGTTAAGTTGATAAAAACTGAGCAGCGATAGCTCAGTGGGGAGACCAATAGACTGCAATGCAGAGGGTCTCGGGTTCGAACCCACGTCACGCACCTCTGACTTTCGGAAGTTATATGACTTTCCAAAATTATGTGCGTATTGATTGACAATTATCGCCTGCTCCGTGCCTAGGAGAGCACGTTAAGCCGTCGGACCCGGCTGCCATGAACATCTATGGCAGTCGTTATTGGGAGAGTGTCGACACAAAAGATCCCACTGGGTCGAAGTGTCGCCGGTCTGCACTGACTGGCCGTACATAACATACATAAGTTGATAAAATCAACACTTTTTGTTTAATACAAATATAAAATATACATTTACCATAACAATGAATGTTTACAATTACTTCGTGTAAAAAACTTAAATTATTTAATATTTTCGCCTAAAAATTTACGTAAATTTGGACGAAAAAAGCAAAAACGTAAGCTCGTGTTACGTGATTTTTAGATTATAACAGTAGAAATCTATCCTATTTTACAGCTTAAACGAAACATAAATAGTTATATTACAATTTGTCCGTCCCAAATATTTAAGTTATTGGTTGATAATAAAGATACATATTTATCAAAAACGCACTTCAAATCCTCCATACAATTTTACTATTGCGGCCGCGCGTCGATTTGAATATCGAGCTCTATCATTCAGTCCAACCGCGTCTTACGCTCGGCGCAGTCTTAAGCTCTGAATAGAGTAATTTTCACTTGACGTGAACATCTGCGTGCAAACCTGAGGCCAAGCATATTCGCTCACAGGTCAGGTCTTGTTCAGTTTACTGCCAGACAACATTAAAAATACTATTACCAGTAGGTATAACACTGGAATTAATTTTATGATGTCCTCCAGACCAAATTTCGGTCACGGCGGCCAATATTAACGGAGACTGGCCATCTGCGAAGGAAATATTATAGTGCACAAGTGTGTGCGCAAACACAAGTGCACTCTCTGTTCCCTAATTCTCTTGATTCGATGAGGCGGTAATCTGACACGACCGCAGAGAGATCAGGCGCAGAACCAACGGCTGTACGAGCTTTCCGAGGCATGGGGGTGTCAAACACCGCCAATTTCCTTACTCCGGCTATTGAGGTTTCTTATTAGAAAAGGCCAATAAATTTTTGTTGGAAAGCGTAATACTATCCCTGCCAAGCTACAACTATAAAAATTTCCCTCCAAAAAGCAGTTAAAATACAAAGAGATCCAACTATTGTAAGGACTACAATAGTTGGATCTTTTTGTCTTTCGACATACGCAGATTTGGTGGCCTGACCCAGGATTCGAGACCTCATGCACAGCTGTCGCACTCACTACCGCTGCGCCACTTGTGTTATATTAATAATTATTCATTAACAGGGATTCAATCCGCGTCCCTCGCGATCGTCGGTCGGTTCGCCGTGAATATATCCTACAACATAGGGATGCAGTATGCAGCAGAACTGCTGCCGACTGTGGTGCGAGCTCAAGGTCTGGCGCTGATACACATAAGCGGTTATGTCGCTACCATTCTCACACCATACATCGTATATTTGGTAAGTACCCTTCTCTCCCCAAAGGGGTAGGAACAGGTATATTAGATACTTTAACTATATTTTTAACTAATTGTTATCCGCAACCTCGCCCGCATGGATTTCCTTTCTTCGCAGCACTTCTAAAATAAAATTAGCCTTAGTTCGTCCTGTCAAAATTGGTCCAGTCATTTCAGGGATTAGCCAGAACAAACAGACAGACAGATAGACAATATATTTTAAAATTGATATTTTCATGTAAGTAAGTACCATATTTTTTTTATACAACTAACATACAAGCATACGGCCCACTTGATGGTAATTGGTTACCGAAGCCTATGGATGCCAGCCATATACTAAATGCATTCATATGCATTTAGTATAAGGCTATGTATATATGAGTTGTTTTTGTCATGGGTAGTAGAGCCTCGCTGATTTCAGCATGAATGGGCCAGCTCGACCGGGGGCGGACTACCCTCTCACAGAATATCGACGTGGAACACCAGTATTCCTACTGTTGTGTTTCGTTCGGTGAGTGAGAGTGCCGGTGGCCCAATCACCCTCTTTCCCCCTTCCCGCTCCTTCTCCTTCCCATTTCCTTTCCTAAAGGGTCGGCAACGCGCAAGTGATGCCTCTGGTGTGGCAAGCGTCCATAAGCTACGGTGACCACTTACCATCAGGTGGGCCGTGGGCTAGTTAACCACCTTTGTTGCATAAAAAAAAACATAGCTGCAAGTATGGCGTAGCAGTTTATGTATCGCCTCGCCACCGTCATTGTCGTTGTGGGTTCGATCCCCATACAGGACAAAAAATACCGTGACCTACAAATAGTTAATCCGTGTGTGTTGTGTGTGCAGTATTCTTTGTGTCCGTTGTTTAAATGTTTGTAAAGTATTCCATGACATTGCAATTTTTCCTAGTGCGGAGCTCTCTTTTTTCTAATCATAACCATTGAATTATTGTTTTTCAGGCAACTGTGGCTCGAGAGCTACCCTTACTTATCCTAGGTACCTTAGGCATCTTCGGTGGATGCCTGTCTCTATTCCTACCTGAGTCCATGGACAAAGACATGCCACAAACCATCCAGGATGGGGAAGACTACGGCCAGGATCAGAAATTCTGGGATTTCCCATGCTGGAACAGGTAAGATACATCTACAGGTAAAATACAGGCGATGCTATGCATCATCTAATGCAAAGTTATAAAAGTATATGATCAGCAATTACATAATTATAACGAACTAAATTTTGCCCGCGGCTTCGCTCGCGTAAATTAAGGTTATATGAATTTTCGATCCATCGAGAACAGTCCTTATTTCTGTATGAAAGTTACCCTATGTCCTGAGCAGCGATAGCTCAGTGGGGAGACCAAAAGACTGCAATGCAGACGGTCTCGGGTTCGAGCCCACGTCGCGCACCTCTGAGTTTCGGAAGTTATATGACTTTTCGAAATTATGTGCGTATTGATTGACAATTATCGCATGCTCCGTGTCTCGGAGAGCACATTAAGCCGTCGGTCCCGGCTGCCATGAACATCTATGGCAGTCGTTATTGGGAGAGTGTCGACACAAAAGATCCCACTGGGTCGAAGTGTCGCCGGTCTGCACTGACTGGCCCCCACATATGATACATACATACCCTATGTCCTTATCTGTTCCCCTGACAACGTGTATGCGCAATTTCATGATGATCGGTTGATGACAATCGTCAACACCAGCGCGGCGGTGGCCAGAGCGGGACAACGACATCGGTCTCCGCGGACAGCCTGCGCCGGCGCCGTTGGTCGGTCATCTTATAGGAGTCTTCGACAGAACCCGCGCTCGCGCTTCCTATTACATTGTGAATTATATAACGTTATAATATTATATCTTTAATACAGTCCACTGTTTTTTATTCTACTACGAGCTGTCGTTACAACATCAGTCGAGTAGACACATTTGCAATTATAAAATTAATTAGGAGTAGATTATCCTCACGGCTTTTCTTGCATAAATGTAGGTTAGGTTAGTAACAGTTCTTTTTCCTGGGTGAAAGGTACCCTATGTCCTTTTCTGTACCCCTGACAACGTGTATGCAAAATTTTATGATGAACGGTCGAGTAGGTCAGGCATGAAAGCGTAACAAACAAACAAACTCACATTCGGATTTATTATATTAGTTAGGATTGTTTTAAAAATATTAACAACACTTTTTTTTTGCAGAAAGAAGAAGCAGATAGCTAAAGACGAGGAAGGAAAATTCTAGAAGAAAATATTTTAAATTTATATTATATATTAAACTGCTTTATATACTAACTGTTTCACGTGTATTCATGTGCATTTTTTACATATAGCATATTTTTCTTTTCGTTGAACCATTTCCAATTCTATTTGAATCATATTTCGTTCAGCAGTTCATGAGTTATTGAGCAAAAATCATTCAAACTTACAAATTTGTAATAAATATATTATGAAATTTTAAAACGGCGTTTTATTTTTACTAGTGTCTGCTCGCGGCTCCGCCCCTTAAATCTCGCAATAAACATATCAATCGATATCGATAAAAAAATATCCCATGAATGATTTTTCAGTCGCCTAGTGTAGTGGTGTAAGTCTCTCCACTGCCACAAAATCGGGTTGTAGGTTCGAATCCCATATACTACAAAAGTTTGAACCGCAAATTATTGTTCCGAGTCTGAATATTCTTTCTGTCTGTTTGAATGTTTATAAAATCCTCCGCGACACAGGAATTATACTTTGTTTTTTTACGAGCGGAAATGCTCCTAATGCTTACCTCCTCGCCACAAGGGGAGGCGATAGGGTTATGTCGGGCTCTCCCGAGACTTTGGGCCTGCCCATTAAAACCACCACAGTATGCCACTTCGCTGCACTTGTATGGTGGGTCGCTGCCACTGAAACTACATCAGCGACACAGAAATTATTCCTACCCATTGCGAGAGTAAGAGACACACGCAAAACCCTCTAAGCAATCACACTACATATTATAAAACAAAATCCCCTGCCACGTCTGTCTGTTCGCGATCAACTCAAAAACTACTGAACGGATTTCCATGCGGTTTTCACCAATAGACAGAGTGATTTATGAAGAAGGTTTAACTGTATAATTTATTAAGGTTTTGAACTACCCGTGCGAAACGGGGGTGGGCCACTAGTATATAATAAATTTAGATTATATCCATTATATTTTTTTTCGAGCAGCTCAGTGGGGAGACCAACAGACTGCAATGCAGAGGGTCTTAAGTTCGAACCCACGTCGCGCACCTCTGACTTTCGGAAGTTTTATGACTTTTCGAAATGATGTGCGTATTGATTGACAATTATCGCCTGTTCCGTGCCTCGGAGAGCACGTTAAGCCGTCGGTCCCGGCTGCCATGAACATCTATGGCAGTCGTTATTGGGAGAGTGTCGACACAAAAGATCCCACTGGGTCGAAGTGTCGCCGGTCTGCACTGACTGGCTCCCACATAAGATAAGATAAGATAAGATATAAGAAATTTGCATATCAACCGTAAAAATAAGAAAAAGCAATTTACTTTCAAGATTTGTTTTTAACAATTTATTTCCTTTAATGTAAATATATTAATGTGGTCCTGCATTCGATTCCCAAATCGAGCAAAATGGTATTGGGTATTCTGTTAGAAAGAATAAGGAATAATGTGTTTAGAGAGAGATGTGGCATGAAAGTGGATATATCGACTTTCATGCCATATCTCTGACAAGAATATGTGATGAAAGTGAATGAAGCCACAGACGTGTCAGGATCATAGCAAATGAAAATCTGTAGTCTCTGCCTACCCCTCTGGGAAACACGCGTGAATCTATGTATATATATATGTATGTATGTAAGTAAAGTCTTAATAGCCACACGGAGTCTGAATATATGTAGCAGACGTCAACATTCTTGTATAGATCTTGTTATAATAATAATCATTATAAAAAAAAACCTTAACCACCGATAGTTTGAAACAGGTTCCCGATGCCGGTATGTTTTAATAGTTATTATATTTGAAATGTTTTTTTTTATGATTATATACTTAAAAATACACCTATACCTCTATTGTAACTACGTTTGGCTGGGACCCCACGATACAGGCTTGCCTAGGGAGGAGACCGCGTTAAATATTTACCTGATAAGATCTGCTACACAAATTTTATGTTTTATACATACATACATACATACATAGATTCACGCCTGTTTCCCAGAGGGGTAGGCAGAGACTACGGACTTCCATTTGCTACGATCCTGACACACTTCTCTGGCTTCATTCACTATCATCACATTCCTCATACACGCCCGTCGGTTCAAGGTGCTCTTAACCTAGCCTTTGTCCAGAACGCCTCTGAAAGATAATAGGTATATTGCAGTTATTGACGCTGTTAATAATTGCAATATACCTATTATCTTTTAAAAAACTAACTAACTCTTGCACTAGGAATAATTCCAGTATCGCGGGGGACTTTACAAACATTCAAACAACGGACACAAAGAACACCCAGACTCGGAACAACCATTATTGGATTACACAAATTTTAATCCCGTGTGGGATTCGAACCCACAACACTCGGCGCAGTGGCAGCGGCGAGGTGACCACTTAAGCCACTGCGCTTAGTGTGTACTAAGCGCTACTTGCACAAATGGTGCAATACCTTAAGTGATAAACTCGTAACTATGCCGCGAAAAGTGTTGATAGTTTGATTACCAAACGCGATTAAAAAATAATTACAAATCGTGCATTTCTCATCGCTGCCCCTAATAAGGGGTTATTCCATATATCCCCATTGACGTTATAATTTATTCGAATGTTGGGTCGATTTTTCCTTTCTTGAAATTAGCCGAATTTGTTTGATAATCACGTGTAAGTAATAAAGACTTTTTATATTTTATATTGTTCCATTTATACATTTCTGAGGATCCCTGAACTTTTTGTCCACAGATCCCCAATGTGAAGTCGATGCCAAGGTAATGGGGATTCGTATATGAAAATCCATCGATTTCCACATACCCCATTGATGAGAAAATTCAATGGGGATTTGTGAACTCTTTGTCCATAACTCCCCATTGCGATGTTGATGAATGGTCAATGGGGATTTGTGGGCAAAAAGTTCAGGGATCCTCAGAAATGTATAAATGGAACAATATAAAATATAAAAAGTCTTTATTACTTACACGTGATTATCAAACAAATTCGGCTAATTTGTTTAATTGACGGTGATGCTCAATGGCTATATGTGGAATAACCCGTAATAAGTCTGACCTAAAAATATAGGTATTAAAATGTGAGTGTTATATACCTCTGTTTACACTATTCGTGATATATATATAAGTGGGAGTATATACAGGGTATAACAAAAAGGTGTGGTCATATTAAGCGTCACATAATAATATGTATATCCCCTGTACAATGGAAATCCGCGAGAATAATGGTCAGTCCCACAACTAACAAGTAAAGGTTATCCGATAAATAAATCACATGTTGTCTCACTCTTGTTAGATTGACGAAGAGAGATGGCGAGACTTTTATCTTATAGATAAATGCCATTTGGAGGTGGTGGGACAAGACCTAAAATTTGTAAACATTATTTTCACAAAGATATTGATTTTCTTTTTTATCAACTTATAAATATCAGCATATTCTAATCGATACGTAAAAAACACGAATAGCTGACGCGAGTGACCTCTGTGAACCCGAAAATGACCAGACGCCCAGGATCGCTACTATCTGTCTCGCTCTAGCATCGGCAAATATTTCACACCGAAATGGTTCCTTACAGTTAAATTATTTCAGTTGTCCGGCACGTTAATTTGTTGTGATTAACGTGCTATCTGTCCACCAATAACTTAAACAGAAAATAATGTCTTCTAACATGAAAAGTGGAGCCGAGGCGCTTAACTAAAGTGAATCGATATCGAGTTGCCAAATCGAATCTTAAGACGTTATTGCTTCAGTCTATACTTTAAATACAAAATATCTCCTATCGCCCAATTTTCCATCTAAAATACATTATTCGTAACAAAAAGTACCTAAGTCATAGAAATACATTTTAAGAATAAGTAAATAGAAACACTTTACAAATTAATAATTTAATAACTGTGATAGCCTAGTGAGGGTTCGTTGGATTGCCACGCAGAGGTCTCGAGTTCGATCCCAAGACGCGCTTCTCTGACCTGTCTAAGTTATGTGCGTATTAAATAGGTAATTATCGCTCGTTGTAATAGTGAAGGAAAACATCGTGAGGAAACCTACATGTCTTAGCTTGCCAACCTGCACTGGGCCAGCGTGCAGCGTGGTGGAAGCCTAACGCTTCTCACACTGAGAAGACGCTTGTACCCACTAGTAGGCCAGTTTAATACAGGTATGATATTACTATAATTATAATACCTAGTTGATTAAGACTGCGCCGAGCGAAATGTGCCAAAACAGGAGGTCACAGTTAAGTGAATAAAATCAACACTTTTTGTTTAATACAAATATAAAATATACATTTACCATAACAATTAATGTGTTTACAATTACACCGTGTAAAAAATTTAAAATAATTAATAATGTCGCCTACAAAATTAAATAAATTTGCACGAAAAATGCAAAAACGTAAGCTCGTGTTACGTGATTTTTAGATTATAACAGTAGAAATCTATCCTATTTTACAGCTTAAACGAAACATGAATAGTTATATAACTATTTGTCCGTCCCAAATATTTAAGTTATTGGTTGACAATAAAGATACATATTTATCAAAAAAGCACTTCAAATCCTCCATACTATTTCACTATGGCGGCCGCGCGCCGATTTTAATATGCGCCGCACGAGCTCTGTCATTATCTGTCTTACGCTCGACGCAGTCTTAAGATGTGAATGCCGTGCATGAGGTTTCGTGTTCGACTAGGTCGGGCAAATTGTTTTTATTTAAATACATTTTAAGTAATAGCTTGAAGACTGGAATTGTACCCGGTAAACAGCAAAACTTTTGCCCCCATTACGAGGCATCTTAAATCATAGTTGGCGAAATACAAATCTGCTTACCCCTTCAAAGATAAAAGCGTGAGACTGTGGATGTATGTAGTATTTTAAGAATTAGATTCAAAATAAGTCGTATCGTTCAATACAATACTGACGTAAAATACTAGGACATCATGTTATGTAGGAGGTGTTTTAAGTTATATATTTAAGTGATGGGACTACGGTACCCTAAACTGCCAAAGGTAATAACCGCATCTTAACGGCGGGAAACATAGCCACGCTCTTTAGTAGGGTGTTATTACCAATAATTATTGTCTGTTTGAAATGCATTCATTATTATTGCGAGCGCAAATAGCTTATTACTAATCTAGCAGTCTTTAAAATCTTTCATAGTGCGTAGGCAGTTCATAGACTTATTTGAAGTGTGTGTGTGTGTGAGTGTGTTGAGTGAGTGTGTGTGTGTGTGTGTGTGTGTGTGTGAGTGTGTGTGTGTGTGTGTGTGTGTGAGTGTGTTGAGTGAGTGTGTGTGTGTGTGTGTGTGTGTGTGTGTGTGTGTGTGTGTGTGTGTGTGTGTGTTTGTGTGTGTATGAGTGTGTGTGTGTGAGTGTTTGTGTTTGCGTGATAATTATTATTATATGATGTATGTTAATAATGATTTGAATTCGTGTGTGTTAAAACCGAGTATGTTTAGCTGTCTATGCAGTTTTTTGTAAATATAACGTTGAACTGGTGTTTTGCAAAGGATGTTTTGTGTCGCACTTCTGTAGCGATATTTTTGCGTTTATTTGGATTTGATGGTGGCATACCAGTATGCCCTCGCAAGATAGAACGAAGCACAAAAAGCTGCCGATTTGTCATAACCTTACAGTTCGCGTACAGTTGTTCCGTTGGATTCTGTAAGGGCTTTTAGCCATGCATAATAAATACAAATTAATAACCAAAATAAACTCATACCAACGCGTGAAATATTAATTTAGCAATATTATGATAATGCGTGATATTATTATTTCATATATTAATCCATCTGTACATACACGTTAGCAAAAATTTTACAGCAATGACTGATGAGCACTAAGCTCGTTTATTAAATTTATATTAGACTGTGTTCCCCAGATAATAACATACATACATACATACATACATAGATACAAGCCTGTTTTCCAGAGGGGTAGGCAGAGACTACGGATTTCCATTTGCTACGATCCTGACACACTTCTCTGGCTTCATTCACTTTCATCACATTCCTCATACACGCCCGTCGGTTCAAGGTGCTTTTAACCTGGCCTTTGTCCAGAACGCCTCCGATCTGATCAAGAAACGTTCGCCTAGGTCTTCCTCTTGCGACTGTTATATTAAATGTTCTATATAATAATAAATATCGTGGCATGCGCCTGCCATGTTTTGTAACTTAGAATCAAGTATCAGGATAGCAGAAAATGCGTTGAGGTGAGTTAATTTTGCCTTCATCGTTAACTGTGCGATCCCGATGTTAGTATTACCAAGGAATAGTTTTTTAACTGCCTCCGTGGCGCAGCGGTAGTGAATGCAACTGCTGTGCATGAGGTCTCGGGTTTGAATCCCGTGTCGGGCCAACAAAAAGTTATTGTGTTTTTCTGTAAAAAAATCACAATAGCAGCCCGGAGTTAGGAAGTTGGCGGTGTTAAACACCTCCGTGCCTCGGAAAGCACGTAAAGCCGTTGGTCCTGCGCCTGATCTCTCTCCGGTCTTGTCGGATTGCAGTCCCATCGGATCATGAGAGTTAGGGAAGAGAGAGTGCACTTGTGTTTGCGCACACATTTGTGCACTATAATATCTCCTGCGCAGATGGCCAGCCTTTGTTAAGACTGGCGGCCGTGGCCGAAATTCGGTCTGGAGGATATTATTATTATTATTATTATTATTATTACCAAGGAAGCAGTGACGTTAAGATATTGTTCTGGTGTTATTGAACTTTAGTTGAAAGGATAAAAATTGATAGTGATGTACCACGTTTGTATCAATATTTAAATAACAAATAAGTAAAATGATTGAAATTGTCATGAAATTAAAAATTCGATATTTTGATATGGGGTAAGGGCACATAGGTTATTTATCAGATATATATAGCGGCCCTAAAATATGACCACACGTTTCTGTTTCAGCCTGTATATATATATTAAGCCTATATACCTAGGTATATAGAAAAAGGCGAAATGAAACGACACAGTAAGACGTTAACAGTAAACATTATAAATTGTTTATAAAATAAATAAAACAATTGTAAAAATAGTGAATGTTCACTGCGATATGCGGGAAAAACGTAAATATTTTGATTTAGTGATGTACGTGTGTCGATATTATTTTATCGATAACTTGTTTACGCCCAGCATGATTGTATAGCAGTACTTTTAACTTGCCTGCCTTTTTAAATATTTCCGCTAAATTCCATCGCAGTCTGATAAATGGTAGAGATACACGTATTTTAGAAATAAAATAATGATAAATTTAGGTTTGTAGCAGTACCTACGTGGTAATTATGATTTCTTCAATTGGAAAAACTGCGTTCGAACCCAACAACGCGGTTCCTTATGACGCTATTTATATGTATTCTTCTTACGGAGATATTTTCATGATGCTAATGATGGCAAGTTTAGATAGTTAGAATAAAATTTGTGATATTATTATTGTCATTTTGTGCTAAATATATATAAAGTATTGTAAGAATATTCTATATGAACCTAAATATATCTCAATGTTTTGTAAACAAGAGTAAGAACATATCTAAGTGGGGCAGTTGTCTTTTAAAATTTACCTAGGACGGAAATTACATTTTAATAAACGTATGAAATATTTATTGCCTTTTTTTCTAAATATGTATTGTAAGAATAATTCATATCAGCTTTGATGTAACAAAAATAAGAAAAGTCATCATCTCAGCCGAAAGACATCCACTGCTGGACATAGGACTCCCCCAAGGTTAGCCGGTAGGAGACCGGTCTGTGTGGATAAGAAAAGTAACTAATGAAACATAACCTAAATATACATGTCATTAAAAACACAAACTTTTTTAACTTTTAACGTAGATTGCATTACATAGCTGTCTGTTATGTGAAAATTTATGTTGATACATGATAAGTATAAATATAATCTATTATAAAATATCATCCCGGCCTCTTTTTCTCATTGCGCAGACGCCGATGGATGCTTATTTTATTTTGCAATTGATATTTAGAATTATTACTACCCACATGACATCGATGACAATCAGTGTCATGTTTTGTTGACAAGAGCGGGGGTCGTTCGGAAATGTAACACAACATTATATGCTGCGTTGTAATATAACGTTTTTATTGATACAATGTCTTTATTATGTATTATTTATCTTATATTATCTGTTTTTTATTATTTTCAAGGTACTTTTAATTCTATATGTATGTATACATATAAGTATTATATTATATTATATACATACCAATATTATTATTTAGTATGAAATTACTATCTGCCATCCACCTTCTGCCTATTTATTTAAGTTACTCTTTTTTTGTTTTTTGATATTTTGTTTTTAATTGAGTTGTATGTATGTATGTTACTGCCTACATGCACCGAAATCATTCAGGGTCTGCGAGAATACCAGCGTTGTGGATATACTGCAACATTGCTGACGCAGGACCTTATTTGTTCTATATGTACTTTTGGTTGTGTTTTCTGTTACCTTATATAATGAGCGTGGAACAAATAAAATTATTTTCTTTCTTTCTTTCTTTCAAAAACATATGACAAAATTCCATTTGTCAAACATTTTTAATTTAATACCACGCTATCACGCTTAATTCAATTATACTTATTAAACCACACGATAACTAAAACGCAAAACATCGATAACTTGGCACACCCCGCACAAACAATCCATTCACGCAAATTTACAAACAAACCGATTCCGAAATCTCATAGCAATGATAAACTGAATTCTTTTCATTCACAATTAGCGCGAACTCGAGAAATGACAGTATGTCCAACCGCCTCATCGTCGTTCTAATTACAATACAAGTGCTACAAATTGCCCGAAGCAATTATTTACAAGTAGAAGCCCAGAAACCGAAGCTGGAGAGGAACAACGTAGTCAACAAAGGAGTCTGGATAAGAAACAAGTTCAATGAGAATCTGTTCGAGAAGGCGAAACTCGGTGACTTTATATTTAGAGAGAATTCTCTAGATGTGGACAACTTACTGCAAAATAACTTCGACGCTTTTGGTGCAAATTATATGGAAAGTTCGCCGTTTGTATCTGCGTATGTCGAAAGGCAAAAAAGATCCAACCGTTGTAAGTTTTATTTGTATTTCAACTGCTTTTTGGAGGTTGTTATTTATGGTAATAACTTCCCCAGGGTAGTATTACACTTTGAAATCAAACGGAGAGACTCTCTCCCTGAACATGGCTGCTGAAAAACAACCGAAACGTCGGGGAAAATGTAAACTTAAATATAAACAGTTTTCATAATTTAATTAGCTTGAAAAGTATTAAAGTTCAATAGTACCTAGTAGTGTAACAGTTTCAAAATTACATAATAAAGTGTTAAATAAAAATTAATTATAAACGCGTATAAAGTAGTTGAATTTTAATGAATAACATTCGCGTAAACGTAAGGCAAAAAGTTTTAGGTATTTTCCTGTTAAGAAATCTCAATGCCACCAGTCCGGAGTTAGGAAGTTGGCAGTGTTAGACACCCCCGTGCCTTAGAAAGCACGTTAAGCCGTTAGTCCCGCGCCTGATCTCTCTGGCAGTGTCGGATTGCCGTCACATCGGATCATGGGCTTTAAGGAACAGAGAGTGCACTTGTGTTGGCGCACATACTTGTGCACTATAATATCTTCTGCACAGACGGCAAGTTTCCGTTAAGATTGGCTGCTGTGACTGAAATTCGTTCTGGAAGATATTAATATTACTACACTCTCACAGAATATCCACGTGAAGCAGCACTAAACGTAATATTGCGTTTCGTTTGGCACTGATAGAGCTGGACGCCTAACCACCCTTCAGTGCCTTCTCTTCATTCTTCTACCCACGTCTCGTTTCCCTAGGCTACTATCTGACAGCCCTGTTTACCAGGTTACAGTGGCAGATTACGGTGGCTTGTTCACATTTGTCACTTTAGCAGTTTAATTAGCCTATATTTTATCGTCTCTTGTTAGGTCAACACCAGAGATTTTACCTATACACCTCCAAGACTGCAAACAATGTATTAACTTCGTTACGTAGTTATGCGTTCCCACGTTCCCATACGTAAGCTAAGACCGCATCACGTCACCGCAATTAGCAACAGTATTTGATCTAAGTTCATAGTAAACCATAACTTAAGACTGCGCCGAGCGAAATGTGCCAAAACAGTTGTGTGCGGTCACAGTTAAGTGAATAACATCAACACTTTTTGTTTAATACAAATATAAAATATACATTTACCATAACAATGAATGTGTTTACAATTACTCCGTGTAAAAAACTTAAAATAATTAATATATTCGCCTACAAAATTACGTAAATTTGCATACGAAAAATGCAAAAACGTAAGCTCGTGTTACGTGATTTTTAGATTATAACAGTAGAAATCTGTCCTATTTTACAGCTTAAACGAAACATAAATAGTTATGTTACAATTTGTCCTTCTCAAATATTTAAGTTATTGGTTGACAATAAAGATACATATTTATCAAAAAAGCACTTCAAATCCTCCATACAATTTTACTATGGCGGCCGCGTGCCGATTTGAATTTGCGCCGCACGAACTCTATCATTATCTGTCTTACACTCGTCGCAGTCTTAAATAGTTACTATAAACTCACCGCACTTAGCAACAGTACTTGATCTTAACTTTAAGTAAACCATAATATAAATAATGACCATAAACTTAAAGGAGACGAAATACTAAGTTAATTGATCCTGTCACTTGAACCAAGTAAACAAGCAGCCTGTGGGATCTCTCACGGACAGCACACATGTATATGATTTAGAAGAATTAGATTAAGATTCACATATAAACCAATGTATCCTAGCATTAAGTCATTATTTTGTCAAGTGCTCAACAAGACTGTACTCAATTTGTGTTTTTAGTTAAATAAAAGGCGCTCATAGCCAGTGGCACTCACTGATCGGTAAACGATTAGCGAGGTTAAGTAACGTTGGGTGCGGTCAATCTATAGATGGGTGACCGCTTAGTGGTATTTCATCTGAGCTTCTCAGTGCTTCGGAGGGCACGTAAAAAGTCGGTCCCGGTTGTTGTCAAATTGACAGCAGTCATTAAGCCATGTCAGAGGCCTACGGGCGGCTTGAACAACTCTTGACAACAGGTTAGCCACACAAAAAAGAAAGAAGAAAGAAAAGAAGTCAAATAAAGTATTTATTTCTTTTATAATATAAAAAAAAATATATAAAATTCTAAACTACACAAAATTTAATATGAAATGGTAATATGTATCATAAAAAAAATATTATGAACTAGATTTTGGCCGCGGCTTCGCTCGCGTTGATGTATATTTTATCAAAAAATTTCTATCCATCGAAAACATAAAACGAAAAATTTCTATCCATATTTTCCATCAGATACATCAATTAGCTGATTGGAATTACCAGTATCCGAGTATCCGTAGCTGGTAATGAATCTGAAAGCAGTTAATGTCGCGTCTGAAATTTGTCCGGCAATTTCTGAGTATAAAAATAAGTAGCTGAATTACTGATATTGGTATGCAAACTTAGTAATGTTAATAAGTATTAGAAGTGCATTTCAAATGACAAAACTCAAATTTCGACAACAATATTCGGATGACCATCTCAAAAATCCTTTTTAGGCCAACTGTTTGTTTGTTTCGCTCATGTCTTAGCTACTTGACCAATCATGAAATTTCGTATACACGTTGTCAGGGGTCCAGGAAAGGACATAGAGTACCTTTTATCTAGAAGATTATTTGTACATTCCATACTGAGAATAAATACGCCTATATCCATATAATATATGAGTACCCTACTCAAGGTAGTTGTTGTGTGTATCCAGGCCATGCCAATGTAGTGCCAGGTTAAAAAAAAACCCGGACAGTCCAGCCAGTTAAGCCGGACATTTGGGTAGAAAGACCAGACTCCCTTATTTTTTTAGCCTTAGTATAACACATCCAATCTTTTACTGAACTCCCTGTCCATTACTAGTCCGTTCGCTAGCGGAGCAGAAATCAACACATGATTAATGTAAAAAGAAATGGTCTTACTTTAAAAGTCAAAAACTCTATGTGTCTGACTTTATCCGGACGCCTGGCAACGCTATCCCAGAGGGGTAGGCATTGGTGTATTATGGCCACAGTTAGTCAGCTATTGTTTGAGGTACAGCTTCTCAAGTCCTTCTTGCTTGCATCTTTAATGCGTATGATGCACATATACAAAGATTTTTATAATTTAATTTATTTTAGATTTACAACACAAGCGTCCTCGAAAGAGTGTGGTCAGTAAAAACAGCAAAAGTAATGAATATGAAAATCCTGATTTAGCTAAATCAAAAATGATTAACGATTTGAAACCAACTTCAGTGTTTAATGATTATCCGTACGAAGTTGCTATCTTACTTAACAATAATAAAAGATACGCCGATCAAGCTCTAAACAAGACTGCAGGGGACGAGGGTAGTAAGGACAATGTTTCTGTTCCTATTCGTATAGATCATAACAATTCGACAGCCACGTTGATTGATACAGAACTCAAAGGCACATCAAACGAAGTAATAAAGAATGTAACATCTCCGAAAAGAAGCATGAAATACGACTTAGAATCAGAAATCATTAAGAAAATCGAATTTACAGAAAACCTTAATAAAACAGACGAGAACAGAGATACTACTAATGAGAATAAAATCAGTGACAGAAACGTATTTGATAAAGATAATTCAGAATGGCATCAAAATGTACCCATACCTGATATAAATGTGTACAATGTTGTTCCAAAAGAGCCTGTACAGAAAAGTAAGCCAGTCACTGAGAGGGGTCTTATCAAAGTTATTTCCATGCTGACTAAAACTTTTAAAAAAATAATGAAGCAACATTTAGAAATCAAAGAAATCCATAGCAAAATCAATGAAATGAATGACGAATTCACCAAAACAGCCACTTCAATAGCCACGAAATTTCAAGATTTCGATCTTAAGTATCTATACTTGGTGAAGTTACAGGACAGGCTAAAGGATTTTGAGGCTAGATTAGTTACTAAAGAAGAATACTTTAAGAATAAGGATAAAGAAATAACTAAAAATTTCAAAGAATTCGAAAATCAACAGAAGAAGTTTTTACAACAACAAAAACAGTTTTACAATATACAAAAGCTCATGTTAGCACAGAATGAAAAGATAAATATCAAGCAAAACTTAATAGCAAAGACTCAAAGTGAGATATCACACCGACAAAACAACTTTGCTAGAATACTGAAAAAAGCAAAACAATTGTATATCGACAGCCGAAATCCATCGATAACAAAATTAAGTTCAAGTATCTCTAAGATGAAAGATAACAAGATAAGCGATCCTAAAGTAGCATATACAAGCACACAACTACCAGAATTAACAACAGACTCAATCAAAATAAATTTATTTTCAATGCCCACATCAAATAAAATCCAACCTGATCCAGATGAGATGATATTAAAAGAGAAAGATGATCAATCAATTGACGATTTAGTATACAAGTACTATTTCAACAACACATTTATTGATAGCTTCATGAAAAACAAAATACTGAATAGTTTCATGGGTAATACAGAAAATCAAAGTAACATTAAAAACATTAAGAATAAAAGAAATGAATTGGAAACTACCATATTATTACCTATAATAGAAACAAACGAACCTGAGATCTTGTACCATAATAGAGAAAGAAGATGGATTAACCATCATTCTAAAAATAAAAATAAGAGAAAAGTTCGGGGTAAAGCAATCTTAGCTCAAATTGTAAACGTTACTGATGAAAAATCCCCCAAAAAGACATCTGGTCTTTCAATAGATTATGTTAGGGCGCCCGTTATTAAGCCTATTAGAGGTCCTATAAAAGCCAACCATTTAAAAAATGATCCGTTTCTAACGATGGCGCAGAGTTTCTGCAATGAGATTGGACAGAATTTAAATCATCAGATGCTGAGTTGGTGCATTGAGAAGGCGTTGAGGAGACTGCAGTTTCTTGGTAAGTGTTCTGGAATATACATATATTTTTAGGAACATCAAGCAGATTATATAAAATAAAAATTATGGCGGTAACAAATTATTTAATGCAATGTAGTAATTATAACAATTATCACATATAAATCAATTATTACAAAGAATGACTAAACTTTATTTGAATTTAAACAGAAAAATGACACAGCTGATACGTGTGAACGCTCCGCCGACCAACAAGCAAATATGTCTGTCTTCCGTTTGACAGCTCCTTATATAGGCACGATGTCACTCGCGTCAGTTGATTCCTAACAATATAATATCAGCCCTATATTAAACTGTCCCACTGCTGGGTACGGGCCTCTTCTCGGTGTGACAAGGGTAAGGCCATCGTCCACCATGCTGGCCCAGTGCGGTTTGGCAGACTTCACATATCTTCGAGAACATTATAGAGAACTCTCAGATATGCAGATTCACTCACGATGTTTTCCTTCACCGTTATCTGAAATATACCAAGGTGAATAAAATTGCTGCTTTGATAGAAGAGGCGACAGCACATTTTTATACTCAAACATCGACTAGTAAAGACCTAGTTCGATACGATTCGTGTCAAGAAATTATCAGTCGCAGGAGCAAGCAAGCATATCAACAGGAAGCAACTCCAATATTCTATGACACAGCATACCGATATAGACCCGCAGAGCATATCAGATTTTCTGTTACTGGAATTATTCTTGAATTTACTTGCGACTATGCTGATGGATAAGTCAGTATTAACTATGGTTTGGTTTCTATATGAAACAAGTCGTTTTTACTTCACTTCTCTCTTAGCCTTTATTATTCCCAAGTCCCTTGGGGTCGACTTTTCTGGTCTAACCGGATTTGACTGGATATCAGTTTTTACACGGAGCGGCTGCCACCTGATCTCCGCAACCCGAAGGCTAACGATACCCTAAGGCTAGACCAGTGTCAGGATATTAGAGGGTACTGACTTTCCCAATAACGACTGCCATAAATGTTTATGGCAGGCGGGACCAACGGCTTAACGTGCTCTCCGAGGCACGGAGCAGGCGATAATAATTGTCAATCAAAAAAACAAGTGGTTTTAACTATGGGTAGTTAAATGTGCACATATTTTTAATAGAATATGTTTCTTTTGGTTAAACGACTCTATTCTTGATATACGATGGTTCTTATCCGGCTTCAGACTGCTACGTCGGTGGAGTGATTAGAGAATACTTTATCTACTACACCATCATACTAATGTATTCTTAGTAAGGCAGTTGGCGGTATATCAGCCGCCTGCCTCAGCCAGCATATACAGCCGTTGATACTGCGCCTAATTTCAATCCAGGCGATATCTGGTTGTGCCGGATTGCCTCACAATTAGACTATGAGTGTTGGACAGTAGAGTGAACTTGTATTTACGCACATAATTGTACACAAGTCTCTGTCAACATGAGTCACCGTGACCAAAATTCGACTGGATCACATATCTATACCTCAATCAAAAAATAATACGTATGTTTTTTTCAGAAGGCAAACTAGTGCCGCCGTTGCCGAAACCAAAAGCGGTAACCAGCACAACGGCGCATCCAATTGGCAACCATCAGAAACCAGTAACGAGTGTGAAACAGCTACATCTATCCCCAGGCACTTTTAACAAGAATGAATTGCCAGACACACAGAAACTGAACCACAAATCAGAACCTATGGTTACAGCTGTTCCTGTCGCTAGAGCCACTGGTAAGAGTATTTACAAACTCCTTAAACGTGGGTGGAGTAAGCCTCGCCATTGCCTCTACGCCGAGAAAGGGGTTCGATCTTCGCAGGGGTCAAATATTAGCTCCAATAGTTGTACCCATTCTGGGTGTTCTTTGTGTTCTTTGTTTTAATGTTTGCAAAGTGCCCCGCGACACAAAATGGTGCCGTGGGGGTCTATAAAATCATGTGATTTCGTAAACGTAAGACTAGCTGTCCCCACATAGTAGATTATATTTTATAAATACTTAAACGACTACATTTTAAGCAGCGATAGCTCAGTGGCGAGACCAACAGACTGCAATGCAGAGGGTCTCGGGTTCAAACCCACGTCGCGCACCTCTGATTTTCGGAAATTATATGACTTTTCGAAATTATGTGCGTATTGATTGACAATTATCGCCTGCTCCGTGCCTCGGAGAGCACGTTAAGCCGTTGGTCCCGGCTGCCATGAACATCTATGGCAGTCATTATTGGGAAAGTCAGTACCCTCTAATATCCTGACACTGGTCTAGTCTTAGGGTATCGTTAGCCTTCGGGTTGCGGAGGTCAGGTGGCAGCCGCTCCATGTAAAACTGATATCCAGTCAAATCCGGTTAGACCAGAAAAGCCGACCCCAAGTGACTTGGGAATAATAAAGGCTAAGAGAGAAGACTCAAACGACTACATTTTGCATTGTAGACTCACTCAGAACTGTCGGTACGACTATTAGTCGTACCTACAGTTCTGCCTGAAGGCCTGGTGATCCGTAACACAGAGTTTCCCTAATATAGAGACTCCAGTTTCTCACAAAGGCTCATAACGCTATAAATATTTATGTCAATTGTGTTTTATGTATATATTGCTGTGAACCTTTGTGAAGAGAGAAATAAATAAAATTATTATTATTATTATACAGTTTCACCCACGCCTATGATTGTTATGCCGCTCCCGTGGCTTGCAGCGTGATATTATACAGCCTTTGTTACATATAGATAAAGAAGTCTTCTATTAACGAAAGAGTTATAAAATTGGTTAAGTAGATTCAGAGTTTATCGATTACAAACAAATATTTCTTCCTTATAATATTAGTATAGATATACATATATATAATTCTTTTGTATGTAACTGAACGGCTGGACCGAGCTAATGAAGGCTTAGTAAAAGCGAATTTAAAAAAATTTATTTGTTTGGAAAGAAAGGTGTTTACAGAGTCGATGGCGAGAACAGAGTGAATCTTAATTAAATTATAAATTATAAACTAAGTACAATAAAAGCTAGTTCCACGGGTTTCATATAACCGGGGTTCAAAGTGATAATCAGGATTATTTGTTCTAGAACATTCGAAGTTTACACGGGTTTCCAGTAACAAGTATTATAAGCATAATTTGTTCTAGAACTTTCCATTTAGTTTCACACGCTGCCTTACTCGTGTTATGTAAAATGCTATGTCAGCCCCTTCATCTGGTCTATGTTTTATTTAGGGCTTCTTCTTCTTCTTCTTCTTTTCGTGTGGTTAGTGGCCAACCTGTTGTCAAGAGTTGTTCAAGCCGTAGGCCTCTGACATGGCGTAACGACTGCTGTCAATTTGACAACAACCGGGACCGACTTTTTACGTGCCCTCCGAAGCACGGAGACGCTCAGATGAAATACCACTAAGCGATCACCCATCTATAGACTGACCGCACCCAACGTTGCTTAACCTCGCTAGTCGTTTACCGATCAGTGAGTGCAACGGGCTATGAGCGCCTCAATTAAGGGCTGAGTACGCATATATCTATTGGGATAGCATCCTTAACTAGCTCGATGAATTATTTTGTGTGGTTTGAGTAAGTCCCTGGATGGTTTAGATGTACGATTGGATCCGGTAGGTAGCTCTATAATCTGAATGCAAAAGAAATGTTCGTGTACTACGACATCTGTTGTGTCTGCTAGTATGGTAATATCTTCCAGACCGGATTTCGGTCACGGCGGCCAATCTTAACGCAGTCTGGCCATCTGCGCAGGAGATATCATAGCGCACTAGTGTGTGTGCAAACACAAGTGCACTCTCTGTTTTTCAAACTGTCATGACCCGATGGGACGAAAATCCGACACAACTAGAGATGGATCACACGCAGTAACAACAACTTAACGTGCTTTCTGTGGCACGAAGGTATCTAACACCGCCAACTTGCTAACTCCGGGCCGGTCTTAACAGGAAAACCTAATAAATAATTGTTGGCTCGATCCGGGATTTGAACCCGAGACCACATGCACAGAAGCGGAGCAGCGAAGGCAGTTCTAGTTATAGTTTATTAGTATAGAAAAGCTCTAATTAAGCTGATTATCTTACAGGTACACTAACAAATATTGACACTGATCTATCCCCGACCACTGTGATGAACACGAACACAATGTACACCAATGTACCGCCCAAAATAAATATAACGTCGCCACCGGACCCACTCCATTTTCCAGGTATGTTTGTCTCTTTTTGTTGCTATTGTTTTGTGTGTGAGTAATTGAGACAGATAATAATAATAATAATATTGGTTATTTCTCTGAAAAAGGTAAGTACATTGATATGTTACAATAAGGTACAGCATGAACTAAAACCTTAGTGACAGCTGGAGTTTGTACTAGGTATGAAACCTGTGTGACAAATCTCCAGGCTCTCGCCTTTAGTAATACAAAAATATGCATATGTACTTCAAAGATACAAGAAAATCTAAGGCAATCGATAAGGTAAATTAGCAAAAAGTGCGGGGATGAGAGTGTATATTTAAAGAGTATGTGTTTATGTGTGCGTATGAGTGTGTGTGTGTGTATGTGTGCGTGTGAGTGTAACCGTGTGTGTGTGTGTGTGTGAGTGCGCGTGCGCGCGTGCCTAATTATTTTAAAGTGCAAATAATGTTTTCAGTTTCATCATAATCTAAGTTATTTAACCAGTTAATAACTGTTTTTTTTACATTCCATTTTAGTCATTGGATACACATTTAAAATATTGTTATCATTTCATGACTGCACTAACTGTGCCCGCGGTTCCACCCGCGTTTATGATAACTGCACCGCTCCCGTGGGTTCTAGCGTGATGTTATATAGCCTATAACCTTCCTCGATAAATTGGCTATCGAACACTAAAATAATGTTTCAATTCGAGCCAGTAGTTCCTGAGATTAGCGCGTTCAACCAAACAAACAAACTCTTCAGCTTTATATTAAAAGTTTATATTTGTCACTGGGTAGTTGTCAAATTTTTATCAAATTTAACGCGTTATTTAGTTGAAAAAAAAAAATTAATATAATTTAAAAACGCTATTTGAAACTTTACCAGTATTTTAAAATGCACATATATGTATATACACATGATTAACACTTTCTCCGAAGTTTCGGTTGCTTACAAGCACCCATGGTCACGGGGTGACAAAAATATTCTGTGGTTTTACATTCACGAAAACTTATGACAATATAATACTGATATCTTATAGAGTGATATCTTAGATATAATTAAGTACAAAATCTGAATGTTTCGTTGGTTATAAGTAATCCTATTATTATATTGTTTAATTGACTATTTTAAACTCATTTGTAAGCAAAAAGATCGATACGAAAGGCCAATTCGATATCAAAAATATAAAAATATAAAATTGATGCTGCGTTCAGCTGAGGGACCAAACCGTACTTATTGCTCTATTTAAACTATAGGTTTTGTCCGCGGCTTAGCTCGCTTAAATGAAGGTTAGATTAGATAAGTACCAGTAATTTTTACTGGATGAAAGCTACCCTATATCTTTTTCTGTTTCCCTTAATGTATGCGAAATTTCATGATGATCGGTCGAGTAGACAACTCGTGAAAGCGTAACAAACAAACAAACTCACATTCGCACATCTATACTAATATTATAAAGCTGAATAGTTTGTTTGTTTGTTTAAATGCGCTAATCTCAGAAACGACTAGTTCGAATTCAAAAATTATTTTAGTTTTGGATAGCCCATTTATCGAGGAAGGCTAAAGGCTATATAATATCACGCTACAACCAAAAGAAGCGGAGCAGCAATAAAAAATGTTGCAAAAACGGGGAAAAATTCTCTGTCTGTATATAATAGACATCTGAGAAAAATAATTTGAGAGGGCTTTTAAGAGCTATAGAAGCCAACACAATTATTTCTAGAATGTTCTAACACTCTATCTGTATTATTTGTACGCGTTTACGCAAAAACTACTGAGCAAAATTGAATGCGGTTTTCAGAGTTGTATTGTTAGAGGTCTGACTTAAAATCTGGTGCATCTTTTATCTTAATACACTAGCTAGAAGCCGAGTATGAATCTATATATTAATACGTGAAGTAAAATATTTTTACCCCTTTTTACGAAAATTGCGCGGACGGAGGAGTATGTACTTTAGCACAATTAAAGTTTATATGGTGAAGGTGGGGCGAATCCTAATATTTATATAAAATATGCATTAGAAATACATTAAATTAATGAAAAAAACATTACACGCACACAACCATGCATTTGACACACGCAGTCGAATCGCGTTCGTAGTATTTCGGCATTGTTCGGCTGATGTAGTAATATTCTTCGTAACTATGGTTACATATATAAATATATGATGACATATATCAGCAATATCTGACAGGCAAACTTTGGATGGATTGGAATGATATATATAATATTTATATTATAATATATTTACGTATTTATATGTAATAAAGAAAAAAGAAAACAATGTAGCAAGCTTAGGAATATCGTCAATTAAAGAGTAAAGTTATAATATAATAATTTGTTTGAAAAATATAGATATATTAGCCTGTATAGATCGAAATCTAAATTAAATGTGATTATAATGGGTTATAGTTCTAGACAATAAAACCTTAAGACTGCGCCGAGCGAAATGTGCCAAAACAGGCGGTCACAGTTAAGAGAATAAAATCAATATTTTTTGTTTAATACAAATATAAAATATACATTTACCATAACAATGAATGAATGTGTTTACAATTACTCCGTGTAAAAAACTTAAAATAATTAATAATTTCGCATACAAAATTACGTAAATTTGCACGAAAAATGCAAAGACGTAAGCTTGTGTTAGGTGATTTTAGATTATAACAGTAGTAATCTATCCTATGTTACAGCTTAAACGAAACATAAATAGTTATATTACAATTTGTCCGTCCCAAATATTTAAGTTATTGGTTGACAATAAAGATAGATATTTATCAAAAAAGCACTTCAAATCCTCCATACAATTTTCTATGACGGCCGCGCGCCAATTTCAATATGTGCCGCACGAGCTCTGTCATTATCTGTCTTACGGTCGGCGCAGTCTTAATAACTATCAAACTTAAAATTTTAATCAATTATAGCCGAATTTCGACCACTAGGCGACTGCTAGTAATAATAAATTTTTGATACACTGCCTTAAAGCTTAAACAACGAGGCATAGTGAAGTATGTTTTCTGTGTGTAGATCAGCTTCTTTTAACACATACCAAAAATAGATCTTACATATTCCTATTCTGGTACAAAATAAAAACTGAGCCGAACAAGATCGCTAGTAAATAAAAGCATATTTTATATGTCATCTAGAATTTATAATAAAATTCCAGGACATTATATGTAAATAAGATAAGATAAATGGCTTCAAAGTTAAATTTAAAAATATATTAGTGGACAAAGCATTTTTTTTTTCATACGACGAAGGTGGCAAGCAAGCATACGGACCACCTGATGATAAGTGGTCACCGTAGCCTATGGACGCCTGCAACACCAGAGGCATCACTTGCGCGTTGCCGAACCTTTAGGAAAGGAAGTAGGAAGGAGAAGGAGCGGGAAGGGGGAAGGAGGGTGATTGGGCCACCGGCACTCTCACTCACCGAACGAAACACAACAGTAGGAATACTGGTATTTCACGTCGATATTCTGTGAGAGGGTAGTCCTTCCCCGGTCGAGCCGGCCCATTCATGCTGAAATCAGCGAGGCTCTACTACTCATAAATAAACAATATCTAGATAACAAATGCATTGATATTAATGATTGACGTAATAATTTATCCATTTATTGGTTTGACATCATATGACTTTTAATTGTTCTTTTATTTTTTTAATATTACGTTTGCTTTTTTAAAATTATTATTATATTTTGTAATATTTGCATGCCCCAGGTTGTTATATATATTTCTAACATATTGACCACCTGTAGCCATATTCGCAAATAAATTATGATTTGATTTGATCTTTATTTTCTTTTTCATCACATTTCACATTCACATCGAAATTACATACGAAATCTTCGGCCAGATTTAAATGAAAAGCTAGATTTAACTATAAATATATAATAACCATATATTTTCTTTTTTACAGATAATGATGAACTAGAATTAAATCTAAAACAATATGGTAAGTTCAGTAATTTTTTTTAATACATCTGCTGTACTAGAAATAATTCATGTGTCGCGGGGGACTTTACAAACATTTAAACAACGGACACAAGTAACACCCAGACTCAGAACAACCATTCGTGGATCACATAAATTTCTGTCCTCGGGATTCGAACCCACAATACTCAATGGCGAGGCACCTACTTAAACTACAACATCATCCGCGCAGTCATTACAATTAGTTGCATCACGACTAGAATACACTGCACAAATGGTGCAATGTCTTAAGTAATAACCTCGTATCTGTATCTGTTTTTTATGTGGGGGCCAGTCAGTGCAGACCGGCGACACTTCGACCCAGTGGGATCTTTTGTGTCGACACTCTCCCAATAACGACTGCCATATATGTTCATGGCAGCCGGGACCGACGGCTTAACGTGCTCTCCGAGGCACGGGAGCAGGCGATAATTGTCAATCAATACGCACATAATTTCGAAAAGTCATATAACTTCCGAAAGTCAGAGGTGCGCGACGTGGGTTCGAACGCGAGACCCTCTGCATTGCAGTCTGATGTTCTCCCCACTGAGCTATCGCTGCTCTTAAACAGCAATATTATTCTCTTTTTTGATAAACTCGTAACTATGCCGCGAAAAGTGTTGGTAGTTGGATTACCAAACGAGATAAAAAATGTATTTTACCAATTTTTGTTCCGAGTTTGGGTATGATTTGTGTTCGTCATTTCAATGTTAAGGCACACGACACAGGAATAATTATGATTTTCTACTACTTAAATAAAAGTCATCATCCCCTTGCCCTGCTCCAAATTTATTTAGGGTCGGCGCAGTATGTCCTTCTCTTCCATACTTCTCTGTCACCCGTCATCTGATCATTTACTCCTTTCCCTTTCATATCCATCCTCACACAGTCCGTCCATCTTTTCCTTGGCCTTCCTCTCCCTTTTCGTCCCTCTATCCTCATATTCATCACTTGCTTACCTACATACGTATAATCTCTTCGCATAACATGTCCATACCAAGCCAAACGATTTCCTTTCACCTTCTCGTCTTTGGGCACCACTTTAAGACTACCTACCTCTTACTTATTCATCCCTAATTCTGTCCATTCTCGTCACTCCACACATCCATCGCAACATTCTCATCTCTGCTACATGCAATAGTTTTTCATCAATCTTCTTAGTAGCCCAACACTCAGCTCCATACAGTACGACAGGCCTTATAACCGCCATATACATGCGACCCTTTAATTTCAAAGGCAGTTTAGGATCGCACTATATAAATGAAAGTAAGCTGTAAAAAAGTATGTATGTATGTTTATCTATTGTCTAGTACCCATAGTACAAGCTCTGCTTAGTTTGGGCTAGATGGTGTTGTGTGTATGTGATAGAATATTATTATTATTATTATTATTTTATTTAAGAGGAAATATAATTATAATATCAGCCCTGTATTAAACTGTCACACTGCTGGGCACGGGCCTATTCTCTGTGTGAGAAGGGTCAGGCCATAGTCCACCACGCTGGCCCAGTGCGGGTTGGCAGACTTCACATATCATTGAGAACATTATTGAGAACTCTTAGACATGCAGGTTTACTCACGATGTTTTCGCCGTTAGAAGCGATAATTAACTATTTTTTTAATTAACTTCCAAAACTCAGAAGTGCGTGCCTTAGGATCTAACTCGACCCAATGGCAATCCAATGATCTCCGTTGGCTATCACTGTTTTACGAGAAAATGCAGGCATTAAAACATTTAAAACTTGGGTATGTTAAGCTGGTTTGGGCATGTAGAAAGAATGGACGAGGAAAGACTGACTAAGAAATTTTATAAGGCTAGTGTGAATGGAACAGTCGCAAGAGGAAGACCTAGGCGAACGTTTCTTGATCAGATCGGAGGCGTTCTGGACAAAGGCCTGGTTAACAGCACCTTGAACTGACGGGCGTGTATGAGGAATGTGATGAAAGTGAATGAAGCCAGAGAAGTGTGTCAGGATCGTAGCAAATGGAAATCCGTAGTCTCTGCCTACCCCTCTGGGAAACAGGCGTGGATCTATGTATGTATGTATGTAAAACATTTAAAGAAAAGCTTTATTTCTTCATAAACAATACTATGAGAAGTTGGTTGGGTATATCTGTATGGATTTATTAATTTTTATTAGACTAATGGCAATGCTGCCCTTGTTCTGGGCACATAACCAGTCGACTGTGATGCGGAGGAATTCTGTGACGCCTATTAGAAGGTTCTAGTTTTCTTTTTTTCCTGTTTCAGAACTGAAACCGGATACGGAAGGCAACGTGTATTTCGAAGGCAGCGTCCACGCGAGTGACGTATTAGGTAAGAATAGATCACGTGTTAACTGTGTGTGACTGAAAACTGTGCTCATCCGTTTAAACAATAAATAGAATCCAACAAAAAGAAATGCTTTCGGTATAATATGTTTATATATAAATAATTCTAAAGAAATAAAATAATCATATATCTTACTGTCAGTCTGTTTTTATTTCGATTCAAACAGCTAGACTTCATAATACTTTGAGCTCATGCTGCGTAAATAGCAATAAAAATTATTAAATTATGTTCGGGTACTTTGAAATAACTAAACTTCAGGACATTGAGACAACCACCATCTTGGTCTCCCTAAGTGAAATGTGTTAATAAAAACCGTGTAAAACAGTTTAATTTCAATGTATAACATTCGTGTAAATGTAAGACAATATATTATTAAAAATATATATATTTCATAAAAGCGTTTTTATACATATGAAAAGGATTTAAAATGAGTTAATACGTGTTTAATTAATATTCCGAGACAATTATATGTGTCGGCCTCTATGGCGTAGTGGTTAGTATAACCGACTGCCACGCCCGAGGTCGCGGGTTCGATTCCCGCACAAGTCAAACATTTGTGTGCATGAACATGGATGTTTGTCTTGGTCTGGGTGTTTCTATGTATAATATGTATGTACTTACAAAAAAAAAGTATATATGTATGTTTATCCATTGTTTAGTACCCATAGTACAAGCTCTGCTTAGTTTAGGCTAGATGGTGCTGTGTGTATGTGATAGAATATTATTATAATTATGAATACGTTATATCAATCTTGTTACGCTACTTAATATTATTTTAAATACTAGTCTAAATTATTTTTACTAGATATTGCTCGCGGTTTAATGTAGATTTTTCCTGGATTTCATCTAGGTATACTAATGCATGTCTTTATCTATATCTCTGACAAAGTGTAATGGGAAATTTCAAGTAGTTAAGGCGTGAAAGCGTAACAAACAAACACACGCACATTCGCATTTATAATATTAGTAGTGATTAAATATTTTAAATTCAGATTGTCAATAAATAAACACTTTATATTCTCAGAAATATAATAATATAAATAATTATTTAACAAAGTTTTGAATATAATTACAGAATTTTTTCATTACCAGTACCTTATACTCTCCCTTTTCACTTTATTCGGGCACGTATCAAGACGTCGAGGTGTCTACATAAAGCGCCTTGTGGTACAAGGAAACGTCGAGGGCAAACGAGCCCGTGGTAGATCGCCTATGCGCTGGACCGACCAAAGCAAGGCAGCATTAGACAATGGTCCCTTGTATGAGTGCACCAGAAAGACAAAGGTTCGTGAAGAGTGGCGACGGATTGTCAAGCATGCTACACACCCTTAAAGATGACCACGACCACTCTGTCAAGAATGATACAACGTAGAAGAACGAAAAAGAACCTTATATTGTTACCTTAAAGGTCTAACTTGTACTTTTCTGTACCCCTAAGAAAGTGTATGCGAAATTTCATGATAATCGATCGTGAAGTTAAGGCGTGAAGCGTAACAAAGAAACAGATTCATATTCCCATTTTTAATATTCGTAAGAGTTACAACTGAATTTGAAAGAATGTAATACTAAATAACGGGTCTTCAATCTATAAGTTAACTCGTGACCTCGATCGATGCAAGTCGGTCGAAACGTCGGGCAATCAATAGGTATTTTATCTTTAAATACTTAATCGCGAGTAAGATCGGTTACTTAATATTATATTAAGTATGTGTAGAGCAGCGATAGCTCAGTGGGGAGACCAATAGACTGCAATGCAGAGGGTCTCGGGTTCGAACCCACGCCGCGCACCTCTGACTTTCGGAAGTTATATGACTTTTCGAAATTATGTGCGTATTGATTGACAATTATCGCCTGCTCCGTGCCTCGGAGAGCACGTTAAGCCGTCGGTCCCGGCTGCCATGAACATCTATGGCAGTCGTTATTGGGATAGTGTCGACACAAAAGATCCCACTGGGTCGAAGTGTCGCCGGTCTGCACTGACTGGCCCCCCACATAAGATAAGATAAGTATGTGTAGAAATCACCAAAACCTAAAAAACGTAATGTTAATGTAAAAATTCATAATATAATGAAAAGCCAAAAGCCGGATACCACTTCCAAAAAACCCAAAAAAGGAAAGCCTAATCGGACTCAGTAGGTCATTCCAATTATGGACGATAATAATATATCACGTATACACAGGTAAAGGGCATCCCTGAACCGCAAAGATAAAATCTGCATATTATGGTTATACCTCAAATGTAAAAACGCTTCTCGCCAGAAGATACTGGTTACACTGTCGAGTGGACGTTGCGTAGGAGGCCCTCGATATCAACATCAACCCAGTCATCAACAAGGTCACCTACCGAAAAGACAAGGAAATAGGATAAAGCGAAATATAATTCACATCAATCGACTGGCACCATATTACGGAACAAACAATACTCTGGCCGAACACGTTTAAGAGTGTGGCGGTGATTCGCATATGTAGAATGTATGGAGGTTTTAACAAGCCTGTGAAGGAATGTGGTCTGATGTCCCTCCAACACAATATAGTGAGACTCCTCTGACTAGGCTGGGTTATCGTGCCTTTTTTTTATTGACCCAGGAAAATCCTTTGTGGATACCCCCTTCCCCGGGGGGGAAGGGTGGTCATGTGTGACTCTCCGCCCCTGAAGGGGGTCGGTATACACACTAAAAACCTGAGGTGAGCAGTCCCTCCGCCGACGGAGTGGGGCGGGATGGGGTCGCGTGAGCAATCACCATCCCGCCCCGGCGGTTGGCCCGGCTGATGGTGACCGGGCCTCAGCACCTGTGGAGGGACGGCCTTGCTCACCAAGGCCATCCCCAGACGTGTGGGGCCGTGCAAGCCGGTAGAGAGTCCCCCGACTCTGTACCAGTGACCTCACTATACAGGAGCGAAAAGGCGGACAAATCGCCTCCTTCTCGCTCCCGTCCGTCTGCGCCGGAGAGGGTCAGCGAGGAGGTTGTTCTCCCTGACCCTCTCCGCGGTCTCCTTCTGCGCCATGACAGCTTCGCATAAGGAGACCACTGCCTGCCACGACCTCTCGCCGCCGAGCATGGCGTTGATCACGCTCGGCAGGGAGAGATCTCCGCCTATTATGGCCGAAAGCGTGTGCCGCTGCGGCCCCCACGCGGCACACGCCTCCAGCGTGTGGAGCGCCGTGTCTTCCGGCGCCCTCACTCGTGGCAGGCCGGAGTCGCCTCCCGTCTCGAAATCTGGTGCAAATACTTTCCGAAGCATCCGTGCCCGGAAAGCACCTGCACCAGTCGGAAGGTCAGCGACCCGAATCGCCGCCCTATCCACCCCCGGAGGACCGGGCGAATGGCCTCCACCGTCCACTGCCCCGGGGCCGGTGGAGCCAGGTCCTCCGTCCACCGCCTCCATAGGGCGGCCCGCGCCTGTCGCTGCATGCGCCCCACCTCCTCCCACCCCGGGGGCTCCCCGCGGGACATCCTCGCCGCCACGAAGTGGTAAACTTCGGCGAGGATCTCCGCTTGTGGGTTATCGTGCCTGGCGGAACGCTGCCTAACTGTTGATGTCGAGAACTTGTATATATTATACAGACACTGTCGCTCTGTAAACTTCACTTGCGTGATTCAGGTTTGAATGGTGATGCGCCTATTGGGCACAGCGCCATCTGTTAGCTATCGTCAGAACTTTTTTGTCTATGTGAAGACGCTACAAACTTTTTCAAATGGGAAGCGGGAATATCGACAATTCTTGGTTCGGACGTTTGAAATTATATTTCTAGTGACGGGTAGATATTGTCAACTTAAAAGGAATATTTAAGCATTATGATGGCGATATTCACTTGATTTCACAGTTTGTTGATGATTTTACTTGTCTAACATGTGAACTGTTTATATTCCTAGTAAATAGCAGTATTCTAAACGTTAGACGTCCAGGGATCTCTTTTTGCAAGCATATAAAACGGTCGTTTGTGTTCCCGGGGGATTCAGTTAGTTCTCTCTGAATACGGACAAAGTAAACACAATTTCTCATTGGATACTTCAACTAGAAGAAAAGAGTAAAGAGAAATACTATTGTGAAGCCTGTTTTGTTTCAGTTTGGAAGCTGTAACCTACGCTACAACCAGCATTTTATTCGAAAACCCTAACATGTTAAAATAATAATATAATGTTATAAGCATCTTAGACGGTCTACATCTGTGTGATAAGCCATGGGTCGTGACAAATGAGCATGTTCCAAGCGATCGACTCCAATTTTTCTTGATGAAACGCTACAAATATATTTTTCACTCTCTGTGTTTAGAGACTTCTAATCGGGCATTATCTTTTTGAATTATAGAGTCTGGCAATGGCGCCAGCAACAACACTCATACAGTGCAGTACTCGGCATTAGATTGCGTATAGCCCAGCTATATAATCGACGCAATAGTTTATTATCAAGATGACTGGACAATACTGGAAAATATGCTGTATTATAACATCGGTCGCTTAAAAACCTTTGACCCACAAGTGTATGTCACGAAGACACAGTCCGGTGAACGATCAATTTTTCGCATCGATTCGCCTTCGATCGATTCGCATTTTTCGATCGGATTTTTGTCGCATTTAGACTGCACGAATGGCGTAATGGTTTAAGTGGCCACCGCACCGTGTCATGGGTCTCACACGGGACAAAAAATTGTGCGATTCACAAATTGTTGTTCCGATTCTTAGTGTAATTTGTGTCCGTTGTCTGAATATTTGTAAAGTCCCCGGTGACACAGGAATTATTTCTAGTGCGAGAGATGTCGTATTAGCAGAGCATTAAAAACAGTAACAGATTCACGACCCGTGACAATGCATGATGACATAATGACAATGCTCAACAAATTTGATGACACGGATCGCCCAAACAATTAAAAGAAGAAATTTTGAAATGTCACACCAAATGAAAGAACTCCACATCTTTTACTTAGACTTTACCAATATGTGACGTCGATTTGAACGTTGTTTTCTTAACGTGGATAGTTAATCATTATATGACTGTGATGGTTAGAATGTTCTTCATCGGGAAAACTTTGTATTCATAGCTGCCTCCGTAGCGCAGCGGTATTAATGCAACTGCTGTGCATGATGTCTCGCATTCGAATCACGGGTCGAGACAATAAAAAGTTATTGAGTTTTTCTGTTAAGAAATCTTAATACCGGCCCGGAGTTAGGAAGTTGGCGGTGTTAGACACCCCCGTGCCTCGGAAAGCATGTAAACTCCGTTAATCCTGCGCCTGATGTCTCTCCGGCCGTGTCGGATTGTTGTCCCATCGGATCATAAGAGTGCACTTGTGTTTGCGCACATACTTGTGCACTATAATATCTCTTGTGCAGATGACCAGTCTACATTAAGATAGAGCGCCGTGAACGAAATTCGGTCTGGATGAATTATTATTATTCATAGCTATTCATAACTGGAGATACTCTAAAGTTAGGATGTTCAGTGTTTAGTCGCAGTGAACCGAATATCTTCGATCATTGAACAACTTGTGTGGTAAGTTTATATTATTTATGATACTATGAGAAATATGCAACCCAAATATGTTCCTTATCATGAGTATTTTACCTTCTTATCAGTTAAGCAACACCAGTTTCTCATTCTTGTATATGGTAGATGCAAATAGGCGGGTAAGAATAGGCGAAAGGAGAAACCGGGAGATTAAATACCATAAAAAAATAAGTTTATTTTTTTCACCTAATGTTATTAACTTTAGGTATATAGGTATTAAGACTGCGCCGAGCGTAAGACAGATAATGACAGAACTCGTGCGGCGCATATTTAAATTGGCGCGCGGCCGCCATAGTCCAATTATATGGAGGATTTGAAGTGCTTTTTTGATAAATATGTATCTTTATTGTCAACCAATAACTTAAATATTTGGAACGGACAAATTGTAATATAACTATTTATGTTTCGTTTAAGTTGTAAAATAGGATAGATTTCTACTGTTATAATCTAAAATCACGTAATGCAAATGTACGTAATTTTGTAGGCGAAAATATTAGTTAGTTTAAGGTTTTTACACGGAGTAATTGTAAACACATTCATTGTTATGGTAAATGTATATTTTATATTTGTATTAAACAAAAACTGTTGATTTTATTCACTTAACTGTGACCGCCTGTTTTGGCACATTTCGCTCGGCGCAGTCTTAATTATAAAACTAAATATTTACTAAACTGGTTTAGGTGTCGTAGAATTCGTTAGCATCGCTGTCAACTGGTAACGTGCCCAGAAGACTGACAGCATAAATATTGTACCTATTTAAATAAACCATAACAATTATTATAAAGACATTGTTGGTTCAAATGCCTGTATCTCGGATACCGTTAAGTTTATATAATAAGAAGATGGCGACTACGAAGCAGCAAATGTTAGTATCGTTAAGTATGAATGAATTATAATTTGCGGCAAATAATAAAATCAGCAATTTACTCAAATTATTCATCAGTTTATAGACCCTACAGATACGTTTACGATCACGTGGTTCTAAGAATAAATGAAATGTATAGTTTTTATAATATTGTCTTCTGTTTACGCGAATATTATTCATTGAAATTAAACTACTATATACGGATTTTAAATTAAATTAAATCTAAATAGTTTTAATAGTTTTAATAATAATTCAATTAGCTTAAAAATTAGTTAAGTTTAATAGTAGTAGTAGTGTAACAGTTTTCAAAATTATGTAATAAAGTGTCAAATAAATAACGCGATAAAATTCGTATATAGTAGTTTAATTTCAATGTATAGTTTTTAGTTTGGGATGTTTCGTAAAAAAAGTTTGATGTTTTTTATATCTACCGTTGCAAATTGCTTTTGAAATACGCAGACAGCAATGAGCAAGTTATTAATTTTCATACTGTCAAATAGCCAATTATAAGCAGTTATAATTACCAATTATAATTAGCGGTAAATAATATAAACAGAAATTAATTTTAATTAGTAGAAATCGATCAACATTCTTTTAAATCATAAAATTATTTCTACTTACATACATACATAGATTTACGCCTGTTTCCCAGAGGGGTAAGCAGAGACTACGGATTTCCATTTGCTACGATCCTGACACACTTCTCTGGCTTCATTCACTTTCATCACATTCCTCATTCCTATTATATAAATTATTTCTATATGCTAATAATTTATGAAGCTTATGCAATGAAAATCTTAAACTATACTTGAGTGTAGGCTTATTGCGTTTATGTTTTGAAAAAGATTCATTGAAATTCAAATTCATTGAAAAAGGCAAGGCAGGCAAGGTCAGTATATAGTATAGAAAGTTGGTAGTGTTGCACAGCTCCGTTGCACATAAAGCCGTTGGTCCAGCGCCAGATCTCTCTCCAGTCGTGTCGGATTGTCTTCATCAGCTCAGACGAAGGACGTCCACTGCTGGACATAGGCCTCCCCCGAGGTTTTCCACACATACCGGTATTAGGCCACACGCATCTAACCGCTTACCACCGGATAATTAGAGTGAGGGAATAAAGAGACCAGATGTGTTTGCGCACACACTTGCGCACTATAATATCTTCTGCTCAGATGGCGGGTCGCTGTTAAGATTGGCCGCCGTGACCGAAAATTGGTTAAGAGGACAATATTATTATTTATTTATATTTTCTTCTTACAGCCGAGAGTGAGAGCCAGGGCGTGGACGATATTATGCCGGGGTTGGACAGTAACTCGCGTGTTGACGTGGATCCATTGGCTTTTGACATGCAAGCAAAGAGGCGAGCAATCGTTCGGCAGTAAGTAGATATAATACAACATGAACCATAATCTCAAAAATCGCCATTAGAAATGCAGGTTAAAACACCAAAAAATTTAACAAAAAAGGAAAACCTACGTTAACTTGGCAAGTAATAACAATAGAACATCATCAATCTAGTCGAAGTCAACCAAATACGTATCATTAAGGATAACTCAAAAAGTACTGGCCAGATCTTGATCAAATTTAATTGGAACCATATAAGGTTCACTACAACGTTCACCAAAAAAAGGCCCGAAGTAACACACATAAAATAACACAGTCGAATTAAGAACCTCCTCCTTTTTTGGAAGTCGGTTAAAAATACAGTCGTATTGAGAACCTTCCTTCTTTTGTTGAAGTTTGTTAATGAAACTCACATAACCAAGCGAGCACAAATTTTATTAAGTCATTCGGGGCTTATATAGTGTTTTCGGAGAATCTTAACATGTATGCATTACAAAGTCCTGGAGACAACATTTTTATCACGCCAAAGGGCGTGATAAATAATGATCCCGAAGGATTACAGGCTACAATTTTAGGGTTAAACCAAAGTCCACCACGCTGGTCCAGGTTTCCCATGCGCGTTGGCTGACTTCACACATTTTGGAGAATATTATAAAGAACTTTCAGACATGCAGGTTTGCTCATGATGTTATCCTGATCAAAACAAGCGATAATTAACTACTTAATACGCAAGAAACATCAAATATTCAGAGGTGCGTGGCGTAGGATCGTAGTTGGGACCTCTATATGGCAATAACGGTCTCTCCACTAATTAACCTAACATTGCACCTCATATAAATAAAACGCTTCGCATGACCTGAAGGCTAGACTTTTCTTAGGTCAAAGAATCAGCATTTAAAAGGTTGGTATTTTCTCGGTCCAGAGAATCAGCATTGCCATTCAACGCGGCAATGCTGCTAGTCTTCTGGGCACTTTCTCGGTCAACAGTGATGCTAAGGAAAAATTTACAGTCCTATATTTTCTTCCTTTTCATTCTGTTGTATTTATAAGTAGTTAGGTTTGGTAATATTATTTTAGTTGTAAATTACGACTGTCGCTTTTGTTTATGTACATAAATAATTAATTTAATCCTTTCTTTTTTCAGATTAAACGAGAGAATCAAAATGGCGATCGGTTAATATTTCATGCACGAGCTTATTAATAGTTTTCATACATTACATTTACTACTAGCTGTTCCCTGGGGTTTCACCCACGTTCATTTTATTTGAAACACATTCGGATAATGTACCTCCAAACAAATTATTTACGAAAGAGTTAGTTACAAAAAAAATGGCCGGTTAAAAGATTTCTCAAGTAAATATTATGAAGAAGATGTAAATATGACTGTAGATTACAGCTATATAACAAGCGGTAGCCCAATGGAAAAGGCATTGGACTTCGCAATAAAGAAGCGATTTCTTTCGGGTTCGAATCCCACCCATTGCACTACTGATGTGAACCCGCTTCTAATACAAGCATTCTAGCTTAGCTGCAAAGGTTACAGGAATACTAGTAATTTGAAATCCAAGTTGCTAGAAATCTTCGTATAATAATTTAAAAAATCTGCTTTGGAACTGTTTATATATTATATAATAAAGTTAAGTCTATTAATTACACTACATCAATAAAGAAATTGTTGCACAAATTCTTTTTTATAATTATATACATATTATTATTAATACTGCTCTGCTATCGTGGTTCGTAGCGTGATGCCGATAATGGCGACCAACACAGACCACAGAATATAATGAAGACAGAAACATAAGTAGCTGAATACATAACGAATTTTAAAACTATTTTATGAATTACAAGTCCTTATTTGCATTTTTGAACTATGATTAAATCAAAAATCTTTTAAATATAGCTAACATTTATTTCCAGAGACATTTACAATATTATACATCAGATATTAATTATAACACTGATTAATCTAATTAACACACGTATTAACAAAGACAAAGTAATTATAAAAATACTAACAATTATAATAATAAATATTTACAAAACTGGTTTAGGGGTCGTAGAATTTAGAACTATTAGAATTCAGCATCGCTGCCAATTGGTAACGTGCCCAGAAGACTGTCAGCATTGCCACGTTGAATTGCAATGCTGATTCTTTGGGCCAAGAAAATCCAACCTTTTAAATGTTTCTGCTATAACAGTAAACATGTAATAATTTTAAAAATTTCAATACCCCCTTTTTTTCGACTTATGTTGCTGTTTTTACTATTAAGACTCGTATCCACTAGGCAACATTTGATGCGCGACATGTAGCACAAAATTGTTGCTCACGGCAACGCGGAGCTCTGTTTAGCAACGTTGTCTGTCCACGCATGACCAGTCGTCGGCAACATGTCGCCAGAGGACTGGAACTAGTGTTAATTTCAGCACACTTTCTTTACTCCACACTACGGACATTTTTGCGTGTCACGTCTCCACTTGTCATGTTGCGCGCCAGCTGGCAACGTCGCGCGTTGTGGTGCAACGTTGCCGATCTTGTTGAGCGTCACAAGTTGTGTCTCAATTGTTGCCTAGTGAATACGAGGCTTTAATCTGTCAAATCTTAGAATACCAGACATAACTAAAAATATATTGTTTGTGGTCACCGGTGTGCCACTGCGACTCAATAGGTTAATGTATGTATATTTAGATATATAGAATTTCGCCGCTATAACAGATAGCTGACATCTATCGGCTATCTGCTGCAGCTAACGACTGGGCTAACAAAAATATAATAAGTAATGTAATTTTATTGTGTAGAATAATTTAGACTGTTAAAATTAAATAACTTAATACGTATTTTATCGCGTTGTTTATTTTTATAAAATACTATTAAAACTTAAAACTACTATTGTTAAATACTTGTACTTATTTCTATTTAAGTTATTTAAATTATAAAATTATTTAGATTAATTTTACACTTTTCCCGACGTTTCGCTTGCTTTACAGCAGCCATGTTCATGGGGAGGCAAGTGTAGTTATTTCAAAGTACCCGAAACATAATTTAATCATTGGTGTATCTATTTACGCAGAATGAGCTCAAAATACCGTAAAGTCTAGCTGTGTTGTTAGTTTAAAGTTTCAAATTCATGTAATAAAAGATTTTATATAAAAGAAACAACGCGATAAAGTTATTGAATGTCAATGTATAACATTCGCGTAACCGTAAGACAATATGATTTAAACTATATTTTTATGGTCTTAAAGTTCAAATTGCTATGTGTGTTTACAATTGAGATTTATTCTCGTAAAATCTTGTTGATTACAAAATAAGATCATTTATGCAAATTGTAAACTTAACAGAGGGTTTTCCTGGTACCTAATTATTAAACAATAAATAATTTAACCTAAACATTTCGTTTTATTTAGTTCCTCGTAACCTTAGCTTAAAATAGTTCTGGGTGCCAAGTGCAAGTTGTTTTTACGTTAACGTGATCGAAACTTTTATGCGTTTGGCTCTCTGATTGGAGCCTGGATTGCTCGCTCCAAATCTGAGCGTCAAACGCCATAAACGACCGCGTTAACGTAAAAAAATTCGCACTAGCATCCCTGTCATTACAACACGGCGGGACATGCGCACGCCCCGCTCACGCCAGCTGTTTGACCGTGCCTTTATTCAGAAGTGATATAAGGCCCGACTCTTATATTAAAAACCGAGTCGTTTTACCTACGAACATTTAATTGTTGACACATATTCTATAAAAAGTTGTCAAAATTTAACTGACAGTAACTGAAACGACTCATTTCTTGAATATTTTATTCAAGAAATGAGTCGTTTGTTTGACTGGGTCCAAGTTGTTACCTTGGCGCATACTGTAAAAAGTGTTATGGAATTTATTTTCTTTTGTAAATGTATCTCCCTCAGTTCTATGTCACTGAAGATTTAACAAACATTCAAACAACATACATAAAGTATACTCAGACGTGGAACAGCTATTTGTGGACCACATACACGTTTGTCCCGTGTGAGGATCGAACCCCTAATACCAGGCGCAGTACCTGTCGCGAATCGGTCACTCGAATCACTATGCCATGCAGTTAGTAATTGAGTGACACGTGACAATATTTTGTCTGCTCTACAAATATTTATTCCGTGTCTGGATGTTCTTTAAGTCCGTCGTTTGAATTTATTTAAACCAAGTTGTCGTAAATGTCTTAAAAAACAGAGATTAAATATTACAGACGATTCGCTACACTAACGCTTATGAAAATATAGTTATTTTAAATTAATTCCTAAAAATATATTATCGTAGATACCATAGTCACAAAACACTCATAAACAAATTAGATACGAGAAAATAAACGTATTTATAAACAGACACGTGACTGGTCTCATGACTGTGGCCTAGCGAGAAGAAAGGGCGCTGTACTCAATTAAACGCATTTCCACACCTGAATCGCGATATTGAGGTTTGTTTATAAGTTATATTGCGGTTGTTAACACGATTCGTGACAAAAGATGGCGCTCTATTCAATTACACACTACTCCATACAATGAAAATTTACTATATAGACACTAAGGGCCTTATCAGAAGATTCAAGGTCACTCAGAAGGCGTTGGAGAGAGCTATGCTCCGAGTTTCCATGCGGGATGGATTCAGAAATGAGGACATCTGCAGGAAAACTAACGTTGTTGACATAGCTCTCCGGATAACCACACTGAAGTGGCTATGGGCAGGGCATATAGCGTGCAGAACCGATGGCCGTTGGAGCAGAAAGATTATGGAGTGGCAGCTACGCACGGGAAGACGCAGCAGGGTCAGGCCTCCACAAGGAGGACTGATGACCTTGTAAGGGTCGCGGGACGCGGCTGGATGCAGGTGGCCCGAGACCGGTCTGTGTGAAAATCCTTAGGAGAGACCTATGTCCAGCAGTGGACGTCTTTTGGCTGAGATTATGTCTATATATACAAGTTGCCAATTCAACCATTGGACCGCTAGGCTCGAACTAGCACCCTGGTCAAAGAAACTTCATTTGTATTGGTGGAGCATCAATTTCGGTTCCTCCATAACAGTAACTGTCGTTCTACCGATTGATCGAAATATCTATATGCTTGCAAATATTTTAATTTCAAACTTTATTGCATTCAATAATGTAGGTACAAAAGATGTTATAGTGAGGTTTGGTAACAATTATGGGCCCTGTCAAGCAAAGAGAGGAAGAGTATTTAATTCTAAAACTTAATATGTTGTAATATAAGTGTCTATAAATTCGTTATATTGGTAGTGTTATGCGTTATTACTATTATTGAAATATATGCAGTGCCTAGTATTTTCAATTACATAGTTACTATTTAAGAGCAGCGATAGCTCATTGGGGAGACCAACCGACTACAACGCAGAGGGTCTCGGGTTCGAACCCACGTCGCGCACCTCTGACTTTCGGAAGTTATATGACTTTTCGAAATTATGTGCGTATAGATTGACAATTATCGCCTGCTCCGTGCCTCGGAGAGCACGTTAAGCCGTCGGTCCCGGCTGCCATGAACATCTATGGCAGTCGTTATTGAGAGAGTGTCGACACAAAAGATCCCACTGGGTCGAAGTGTCGCCGGTCTGCGCTGACTGGCGCCCACATAAGATACATATAAGCTCATTGAGATACTTACCGGACATACTGGTACTGCTTGAGTCCAGTGCCTGTAGACTCTAGTAATCTGACATACAGGTATCCCAGAACAGATACTCGTCTCTCACATAGTAGCAAATACATGTCAAGATTAAGTCTCATTGTGCAATTTTGTAGATAAGTTTTTTTTTTGAAGATCACTCACAATTTGCGTTTTAAATTACTGTATTCTTGTTAACTTCTGATCCAGCTAAGCTGGAATATCAACACCCAGAAAACAATCTTTTACTTACCTAACCCACATTTACGCGAGCGATGCCGCGTGCAAAATTTTGTTCTCAATAAATTAAGTACATACATACATACATACATAGATTCACGCCTGTTTCCCAGAGGGGTAGGCAGAGACTACGGATTTCCATTTGCTACGATCCTGACACACTTCTCTGGCTTCATTCACTTTCATCACATACCTCATACACGCCCGTCGGTTCAAGGTGCTCTTAACCTGGCCTTTGCCCAGAACGCCTCCGATCTGATCGAGAAACGTTCGCCTAGGTCTTCCTCTTGCGACTGTTACATTCACACTAGCCTTATAAACTTTCTTAGTCAGTCTTTCCTCGTCCATTCTTTCTACATGCCCAAACCAGCTTAACATACCCTTTTCTATTCTTGTCACTATATCCACTTAAATAAGTAAATAAATTATGTATTGAGTATATATTAAGTATTGAGTATAAAACAAGTGAAAAACGGTCATGAATTGCTGTAAAACTTAGAGTTCAAAAAAATTATATCACTTCAACAGGTCAGAGGTCATAGTCATTTCGGGGGTATATCGACTATGCTGAGTAGAATGGCGTTGACCGCAAGTCTCTAGCTCTTACGGTTCTTGAGTTGAAAGTTGTATAACAGACGGACGGACGGACGGACGGACGGACAAAGCTGATGTATAAGAGTTTTTCGAACTCTAAAAGTGATTAAGATTTTCAATACCTAATGTTTTATTGCATTCCAGAATGTTGTACAATGGTGGACCTATAAAATATTATATCGTTATGGACCCTGTCGGGTACAGCAAATTAAGTCCAATAGTGCAAGAGAGAGCTAGATATATTCATTACGCTCCTACTTTTCTTATATCCAAATTATAATATTAATTGCGTTTTGCAACCAATGTTGAAGCTATCAGAAAGGACCTTATTTATTCTTTTTCTTAAAAAAACAAGTCTTGCGCTAGTACTAAATCCTGTTCCGGATCTTTACAAGCATTTAAACAACGGACGAAAAGAACTCTCAACCTCAGAACAACTATTTGTTGCTCGCACAAATTTTTGTCCCATATGGGATTGAACCCATTACAATCATCGCAGTTGCAATGGCAAAGCGACCACATAAATGCCTGTTCTTTTTGGTATTATCTCGGTCTAGTATACATATTATTTTTAATAGTATGTATGTATGTTATGTGGGGGCCAGTCATTACAGACCGGCGACACTTCGACCCAGTGGGATCTTTTGTATCGACACTCTCCCAATAACGACTGCCATAGATGTTCATGGCAGCCGGGACTGACGGCTTAGCGTGCTCTCCGAGGCACGGAGCTGGCGATAATTGTCAATCAATACACACATAATTTCGAAAAGTCATATAACTTCCGAAAGTCAGAAGTGCGTGACGTGGGTTCGAACCCGAGACCCTCTGCATTGCAGTCTATTGGTCTCCCCACTGAGCTATCGATGAGCTTATATAAACATAGCTACCAATTCACAGTATGCGTAAGCTTATATGAGTGTGTGTGCGTGTGTGTTTTGGTGTGTCTGCTATAGTTTTAGGTGTCATGTCATGACGTGTATGTAAGGGGATGAGCCGCAGCGACCAGTCCTTGACCTCAACAGCACTTTACACGACCAGGTATTAGAACCCGATACCTCATGCACAACAGTCTCATTCACTACCGCTGCGCCATCAAGAGTTTCTTTGAAGAGGGAGAATGAGAACATCCTTAACAAAATCTACACAGATTGACACGAAACCTCGTGATTGGCTGCAACGATACGTTATGGAATCCAAGATTATTTGACAGCACAGATTACGCTGCGCCAAGTGTTGTGGGTTCGAATCCGTCACGGGACTATTATATTTGAGATCCCAAGTTATCTTATTCAAGACTCTGAGGCTGTAAGTACATACTCTGTGTCTGTCAATTATATTATTTACGACACAAAGCATTAGGGATACAAGTATGGCGGCCTCGATGACGTAGTGGTTAGTGTGACCGACTGCCACGCCTGAGGTCGCGAGTTTTATTCCCGCACAAGTCAAACATTTGTGTGCATGAACATGGATGTTTGTCTTGGTCTGGGTGTTTCTATCTACAATATGTATGATTATCCATTATCTAGTACCCGTAGTACAAGCTCTGCTTTCTTTGAGCTAGATGGTGTTGTGTGTATTTATGTAATATAATATTATTATATTATCAAAAGAAAAAGAAAGAAAAATAAAAAAGAAATAAGTTAGTCTTGCGTGTACAAAATGGCAGGAATACAATAAGAAAACTCTCAAAACCATAAAGATCAGGCTGATATCATTGAATGAGAGTATTCTCAATACAATCATTCCTATGAAAGTTTTTCACAAATCGTGTGTAAAATAAAATTAGCCGACGATAAGCGAATTGTTTACGAAAACATTCTCATTTGAGTGTCGATCGACGAGCGAAGCAGTACATTCAGTAAGTACTTTTAGCTTTTAAAAGAAAATACGGTCTGTAAAACATTGAATGAAATGGTTTTAACAGAAGTCTTACGTTTACGCGAATGTTATACATTGAAATTAAACTACTATATACGGATTTTATCGCGTTATTTATTTTACACTTTATTACATAATTTTTAAACTGTCACACTACTACTAGATAATATTGAACTTTACTAATTTTTAAGCTAATTAATTTATTAAAACTATTAAAACTATTTATATTTAAGTTTGTTTAATTGACAAATTACAGTAAATAACAAGCAGCAATAGCTCAGTGGGAGCAATAGCTCAGTGGGAAGACCAACAGACTGCAATGCAGAGGGTCTCGGGTTCGAACCCACGTCGTGCACCTCTGACTTTCGGAACCTATATGACTTTTCGAAATTATGTGCGTATTGATTGACAATTGTCGCCTGCTCCGTGCCTCGGAGAGCACGTTAAGCCGTCGGTCCCGGCTGCCATGAACATCTATGGCAGTCGTTATTGGGAGAGTATCGACACAAAAGATCCTACTGGGTCGAAGTGTCGCCTGTCTGCACTGACTTTTGTCTTGTCTTTTGTGTCGATACTCTCCCAATAACGACTTCTATAGATGTTCATGGCAGCCGGGACCGACGGCTTAATGTGCTCTCCGCGGCACGGAGCAGGCGATGATTGTCAATCAATACGCACATAATTTCGAAAAGTCATATAACTTCCGAAAGTCAGAGGTGCGCGACGTGGGTTCGAACCCGAGACCCCCTGCATTGCAGTCTGTTGGTGTCCCCACTGAGCTACCGCTGCTCTTAGTATGATGTATAATGGCTGCAACTCTCTCTAAATACTAAAATAATAATGATTATTTAAAAGGTGAAAAATCGTATGATGATTTCCTACACAAAAAATTAATCTCCACATACGCTGAGCCTTTTGCCTGAACCTAATAACTAACATAAAAGTTAATTTAATAACTTCTGTACCTAGAACATTTATCAATTAGCTCAATAAACACTAGTACAACATTTCGAATGGCTCTCTAGATAGTTATCTCACCAGCCAGTTACACTCAAAGGTACCAGCAAGATCTGTGCGTATTCCGCAACTATTTCGAATGCCCAAAAGCAACGACAATGTGCCACTGCGTCGTATACTGTTGTCAACGTAATGCTATTTGCTGGCATGTTCAAAATCACTTTGTTTATTCTTTATATAAGTTATATTCAGATTAACCTAGCGTTATCTAAGTTAACTTGCACTTTGCATTTCTCTTTGAAGTTATAAATGCTGTGTACAGTTATAATCGAACTTCAGGTTAAAATATTGTTTACTGTAAAATCTATTCTAAAAGCTGTTTTCTGTAGTTGTTCTAAATAAATAAATTTAATAAAATAAACGTCAAGAATTGCTCCTTAATTTGGATACAAAATCTACTAATTTTACATTTATGTTAGATGCTAGGTTCAGGCATAAGGTTGAGCTTAAACGTAATACTCAAAGCCGCTTAACTCGCTATTAAATTATAATTTCAGGATTTTACAATCATGTGTTAAAAATCTTGTAGCTACATATTGAAGTGGAGAATTTCCATTCTCCACTTTTAAAAAAGTTTGTCTCTAGGTTAATTTATACTAACACTAGGAAATAAGTTAAATTGTATTACTAACAGTCTATGGATTCATTGGTCGGTAATAAAGGTATATTATTATTATTATTATTATATTAGTGACACAGAAAAATTGACAAATGCAACAAAAATAATAATTACATTAAAAAATCTTATATTTTGTTACAGAATTTAATAGAACATCCTACATATGACACGATGCGACTACGATGCTGTCTTCTACAGGGTGTTTTGCATCACACTGCTGGCTATAGCGTTCACGTTCACTGTCATACTGACAAACGTCTTCATAGATATAGATGGACTGCTATCCAAAAAGCAAGGTACCACATTTATATGGTTAAAGAATACACAGTTTTCAATAATAATAATTTTCTGCAGACTGACTTCCAATCATAGTAATTAATAACTTAACGGAGATAAGCCATCTGCTTAGAAGATTTTATAGTATACAAGTGTGTGCGCAAACACAATTCCATGTCTCTCATAGTCTGATGGGACGGCAATCCGACACGAAGAGACTACGGGTGCAGGCACTTCACGTGTTTCCCAAACCAATTGCCTAATAGCAGGACATTAATATAAGACTTCGCGATTCGCCCTCATAATTGCACTAGCCATTGACCTAATCTCAAAAACGCACAGTAGACTTATTTTAACCTCGGAACTAATGACATTCTCAAAAACTGGAAATGTCACAAAAACTGACCAAACAAAAGTAGACACTATTATAATAACATTTATGTTTAAATTGGTCTGGGAGTGCTGGTTGAGAGGTATACATTGATATATTGATACGAATTCCACCAACATACTTATTAAACTCATTATTAAAGCTGCTATATAAAACTATACTTTATTTAATGCCTGATAAAATATAATTTAATTTCAATATGCATATGAATATAATAAAATACGTTTTACTATATGAAAGGTAAGACATGAAAGCCAATAAATTAAAAAAATACTTTCACCTAGGCAGGCATAAGTTTGTGTTTAAGTTTGATTTGTTGTAAAATATTACGTGATCATAGTATATAATAAGTGACCTCCATTCTCATTCCTAAAATCATGTAAAATGTATTTCCACTTCAAGACCCCCACGTAATTAATAAGACCCTTGCACCTTAAGATCGACCCACATAACGATCACCACTACTGTCATAATAATAATTATTAGTAGTAGTATTGTCTCACTGCTGAGCTCGAGCCTCTCCTCAGGGCCATATTCAACCATGCTGGCCAACTGCCAGTTAGCAGACTTAACATATCTGCGAAAACATTTTTAAGAACTTTCAAACAAATAACGTGCTTCACGATGATTTCTTACCTTAATGTTAAAGAACCTTATATATGTGGTCAATCTGAATTTTAAGACGTCTCATGAATCCAATCAATTTGTTCACCTACAGTTCAGCGAACGAATGAATTTTATCTATACAACATATAAACGTGGTCAACTCGTATACTATACCATTAATAACTACATAAAAGAGAAGAATAACTACGTGGTCCAATAGTTGAAGGTCTAAGCCAATAGTTCCCAAAGTGGTCCAGGTGGACCCCCAGGGGTCCACGAGAGACTCGAAGGAGGTCTACGTTGGCATGACAAAAAAATGGGGGTCCACATGTAGTAAGCGGGGGTCCACGAAAATGTATTTGAATTTCGAACTAATATTCCATATTTAGTAAAATAGTGGGCTAAATAGAAAAAGGTGAACCCGTAGCGATTTGATCAAATATAAATACGAATGCCAAAGAATATGGCACCTGCTAAATTTTGAAAGTGGTCTATGAGAAAAAATGTCTGGGCACCTCTGGTCTAAGCGTATGTTTACGACTAATTGTGAGGTCATTTCCCGGATCAAGTAAATAAGAAAATATGATGGCGTAGTGGTTTAAGTGATCGCCTCGTCCCTGCCACTGCGCCGAGTGTAGTGGGTTCGAATCGGGACGGGACTAAACTTTGTGTGATCCACAAATGGTTGTTTCGAGTCTGGGTATTCTCTGTGTCCGTTGTTTGAATGTTTGTAAAGTCCCCCGCGACACAGGAATTATTCCTAGAGCGGGAGCTGTCTTAAAAAAAACGAAAGAAATATCAATCGCACGTAGACTACTAATGTGTTTAGTTAACAGCAAGGTAGACCCTAAGCATAGTATAGGAAAATGTGGGTCTAATACACACCTGCCTAATCCTTCAGTGTACAAGTTTAATATAGTGATATTGTTTTTATTTTCAGGTAAACACAAGACCCCTAATATAGCCGACAATGAGGTTTCTCACGAAGATTATACTGCTGAGCCCATGAGCGATGACTTTAATTATGGTGACAACGATGACTCATATAGAACTAAGAGATCTATAGGTAACACTTTCAGCATCATCGAATAAAGAAGCGATTATCGATTGGCAATCATTCGAATATATTCGAGAAAAATTAATCGACTTGAAATTGCGCGTCCGCTTAGTGCTAATTAAAAATCGCGAGTTTATGATTGCGTCACAAAATGGCAATTCGAATGTGACATCAGTGAATCACGAAAAGATCAGTCGAATGAAATAACCGAATCTACTAATTAACTATTAAAACAAATTAACTGTATAAACATGCATGTTATAGGTTTATTTTTGAGAGAATGTACTGCACGTACATTTCGTTATATACAACTAGCGACCCAACCCAGCTTTGCACGGGTAGTACAAAACCTTAACAAATTATACACTTAAACCTTTCTCATGAATCACTCTACCTATTGGTGAAAACCGCATGAAAATCCGTTCAGTAATTTTTGAGTTTATCGCGAACAGAAAGACGCGACGACGGGAGACTTCGTTTTAAAATATTGGTAGTGGTATACAGGTACGACTGTAAATCACCGAAGGATTAAACAGAGTATTGCGCTCTACAGATTACGTCAATTTGTTCTACTACTGGAGGTTTCCTTATAAAACCCGTTATCCTAGTATTACTATTGTGAATTTTAGAGTGTACCAGGTTTGATACTCGGGCTGGCATCTTTTCAATACTAGACCACTAAAACCTATTATTGCTATTATTATAATAGTCACCAGATTATCAACTCAAGTATCGAATTGGGCACCATTTCGAACCTTAGAACTCGCTACCGCAAATATCATTACAAATTTATGTCCCGGTACCAACACGGCATTGCTCAGTATGTAACAAACAATTGAGGTAGCAAGAGCCTGGTGAGAGACCGTTGAACTGCCAGGTTGAGGTCTCGAGTTCCATCCCACGGCACTCACCTATGACTTTTTCGAAGTTTTGTGCGTATTAATTAGATAGTTATTGCTATATGCTTTAACGGTGAAGAAAGAGTTTAAGAGCAGCGATAGCTCAGTGGGGAGACCAACAAACTGCAATGAAGAGGGTCTCGGGTTCGAACCCACGTCGCGCACCTCTGACTTTCGGAAGTTATATGACTTTTCGAAATTATGTGCGTATTGATTGACAATTATCGCCTGCTCCGTGCCTCGGAGAGCACGTTAAGCTGTCAGTCCCGGCTGCCATGAACATCTATGTAATGGCAGCCGTTATTGGGAGAGTGTCGACACAAAAGATCCCACTGGGTCGAAGTGTCGCCGGTCTGCACTGACTGGCCCCCACGTAAGATAAGATAACGGTGAAGAAACACATTACTTTACTTTACATCGTGAGGAAACCTTCATGTCTGAGAGTTCTTCATAATGTTCTCGAAGTTATGTAAAGTCTGCACTGGGCCAGTGTGGTAGACTATCCTCTAACTAATCTCGCATGAAGAAGAGGCCCGTGCCCAAAAGTGGGACAATTAATATGCTGGACTGATTAACAAACAAATGTAATTTTCCAGAAACTCAAAACTTCTTATTCCACATAAAGAATCCAAAAATCAAGAACATATTAACGAATCGCTTATCAACTCTTCTTGACGCGCTCGATACAGAAGAATCTAACAATTTAAGAAGAGAAAGAGTCGTGAGTACACCAAAAGAAGACGACAAAGATTCATCCAAAGATGTTTTGACCATCGTAGATGATGGTAAAGATCAAGAAGAAAAGACAAAAAGGCAGAAAGATGAAGATATGTTGCATCTTACTATGCACAATATTTTGCTGCAAGGCATCATTGGACATATGGATTTGAAAGAAGTCTATAAAAGAGTCAACTCCTTGATGAAAAATTTGAACAACGTTAGAGATGATTTGAAAGGTATTTTTTTAGCATCCTATCTAATATTGTAAATGCGATTGTGAGTTTGTTTGTCAAGATTTCACATCACCATGCAATTTCGCATACACGTTGTGGGGATACAGAAAAGAACATAAAGTACCATGCATCCAGTAAAAAAGTACTGTTCCCAAGAAATATAAATTTATTGACAGACTCTACATTAACGCAACCGAAAGGCAAAACCTAATTGAGTAGTATTATAAACCACCTTTATTTATTAAACTTCCAGGCAACCGGAAAACAGAGGACAAAGAAGAAATGACCATACCACAGTCAGAAGACACAAAGCCGCTGTTAAAATCATCAATTGAAGACAAGTTCCTAGCAGAACTGATCAAATGCAACAAACTACAAGAGCAAGTCATGAACGGCGCAGCCAAAAACGATGGGCGGAAGACAATTCTGGACGTTCAGAGCGCCAGTTTGATCGATCCAAGAGTTCTGCTGAGGTCTAGCCCAGAGACTGTGGCCAGGATGCCTATGAAGATGCCGCCAAGACCTGGATCTGATATAGCGATAAACACTAAATTAGGTTTGTATCTTTTCTAGAAGTAGTTCTTCTCGTATTGTAAAGACCATCGATTAGAGCGCGTACCAAGAAGTTTAGAAAGCTGCTCATTTATTTGCCGAACTGTTAACTTACTTACTTACTTATTACTTGGAATTCTCTGCCGAAACACATGTTTCCTTTTTAGATCCTGGGTCTTCCTGGGCAGCACCTCCTTAGGCCCTCATAGAAGAGGCCCTCAGCACGATTTTAGTAGTAATTAAGACGTGGGGTGGATGTATCTATTCTTAGACTACACGACTGCTTACCATCAGGCGGTGTCTAGTCATTTTGAAAGATGAAAATAAAAAAATTAAAATGTAATGCAGTATTGTCTTAAACAAATATGGGACCCATCTCTATAAATTGTCTTTCTAATTCTTTTCATCTCTATTTATTAAATAATTTGCTTTTTATTTTGTACAGGTTCCAACGTGTTGATCAAAACTGTGATAGACATCAAATCAATTGGCAATAACCAGAATGACACGTAAGTTCATATTCAGAAATACACACATAGATTTAAATCCTAGATCTGCCATCACCGTACTTAGATCACACGAAAAAATGTCCAAGCTGAAGAGAATGAGCTCACACATTACATTTATATGATAGAGAATGATTGTTTAAAGTAATCAATATGAGTGAGCGTGATGTCTATGACGTTCAGCGCTCCGAATGGCCCGCTCCAAGCTCTTAACCAATGAGAGTCAAACGCGGTAAACGTTTCGGTCGCGTTAACGTAGAAACAACTCGCACTAGGCACCCTGATATCAATTATAACATTTATAACAAAAACTTTAAGTGGTTAGCTTTACATTTTATGTTCTTTAACATTCTATAGGCTCAATGCCCAAACGAAACAAAAAACTGTGATGTACTGATATAAAGATTAGAATATCATTTGTAATTTAACATATTCAAGATTTTATAAAATCTAGTTTCATAAGTTTTAATTACTATTAACTACTACATAATACTAATAACTAGGTAACCTTTTGAGCGCCCGCCAACCTATTCCGAACGCGATGTGTCCTCCAGCGCCAAGCGATAAATCTATAACAATTTAAAAAACAATTATGCTGCTATTAAAATAAACAAAGGCCCCTCTTGACATAAAAATGTAAAACTAGTTTTAGGCAATAGTAAAATGACGCACAAAATAATAAAACTATTTCATTAAATAAAGGAAACATGTTAATATAGAGTACGCACATTTATATTATTATTCTGCCTATAAGTAATACGTGCTATGATATACATATATTTATAGGGTACCTATGAAACCCCATTTATAAAAAATGAAAGCAAACATCATAATTTACAACTTAACTAATATTAACAAAACTAACCACTTATACATAGAACAAAATGAAGAGTAACAAAATATGGGACTGTAAAAATTAATAAAAAGGGATGGCCGGTTTAGGCAGCGTCGTAAAATTCCTCAGCATCGCTGTCGACCGGGAGTGTGCCCAGAAGACTGGCAGCATTGCCATGCTGAATGGCAATGCTGATTCTTTGAGCCAAAAAAAGTCCAGCCGGTCACCCGAAGCTTCGATTAGCCGCTTAGATATATCTCTAAAAAGCGCACGAGCGCCCGGACCCCATGAACCCAGCGTCTCTACCCCAAACGGCTCGAAAACGTAATTACCAATTAAACTATTTCTTATGTGTATTTTTCGAATAAATTTTACGATTAGACTTGTCTTCTAATAAAGATGTGGCGTGGAGAACACGGAAACGTTTGTATTCTATACAAGACCGTGGCGCTCAAAAGGTTAAAGTATAAAACTAAGGTATTCAATTTATATGTTGTGGATAAAATGTTGGTTTCCATTACTTTGTTGGGCAAAGTGTTCTTGAGATTTTCTGTCAACATTTTTTAGCAGCTGCAAGAGGTCTGGATGTGAGCCCAGTAAACAAAAATAATCTAGCCCTCTTTTACTTGCAGCAGCGATAGTCTAGTGAGTAACCGTTGGACTGCCACGCAGAGGCCTCGAGATCGATTCCAAGTCCCGCATCTCTGACTTTTCGAAGTTATTTGCGTATTAAATAGTTAATTATTGCTTGCTTTAACGGTAAAGGAAACTATCGTTAGGAAACCTGCATGTCTGAGAGTTGTCCATAATGTTCTCGAAGATATGTTAAGTCTACCAACCCGCACTGGGCCAGCGTAGTGGACTAAGGCCTTACCCTTCTCATACTGAGAAGAGGCCCGTGCCCAGTAGTAGGACAGTTTAATACAAGGCTGATATTATTATTATTATATTAATTGGGACCTAAACAATACATACATACAAGGTTCCACGCCTATATCCTCTATGTAAGAGGGAGACAGAGATGTATTACATACACATGTCGCAAACTATGGTTGTACATAAATAATGATGTATGTATAATTAACTATTTAATATATACATACTTTTGCACAGCGCATCATATTGCTTCTTTTGCATTCAATTAATATGGTAGCTTTTGTCTGCGACTCCGCTTAGGTAAACTTAAGTAGTTTTCGAAATGCCTCCCAAGACCGGTCAAAATTAGACCCGTAATCTAACTATGAAAACCACAACAAATTTTCTGCTGTAGATTTTACGTGATGCGCGTACTAATATACAGATAGACAAACAGTTGTCTGATTGTCTAATTATAAAATTATTTGTTTTGACTATTATAGCCGTTATATATAAATACAAGATTTAACTAAAATATCTCTTATGTACGTCTGTACATAAGAGATAATTATACATAACATACATATCTATACATAATTAAAATTATAATTGGTCTACGTCTGTAGACCAGTTATAATTTGAAATGATATGAAATATTAAATAACATATACTGTATTTTCAGAATCTTAAAAGACAATGTCCACGGAATCATAGAGCTCATATATAACGGCAAGTCAATAAAATTCACGCGACCGGACGTAGAAATGAAACAGAACTTCCAAAAAAAACCACTACTCAATATTATCCAACCGAAATTCACAAAAATGAATAAAAATCAAATCTCAGAGCCAACCACTACACAACCAGCCGTAATAAACTTCAATGACTTAAAGAAAATACCTAAAGATTACCTCAACAGATTTGTTACGGAATATTTCAAACGCTACCCGAAAAATAGTAAAGAAATTTCAGAGGAAATAAAAGAGAAAATAGAAACAAAACGCCTGAAACGACACATCAAAATTAAATATGAAAAAGAGGAGAATGTTTCCCATCTACCACAAATAGAAAACGCAAATACTAAAAAGAACACGGAAGACGATGAATTGTACGTAGAAATTGAAACACATTTTGATAGCAAGGGTATGAAGGGTGAAAAGAAAAAGAAGCTCATAAGGAGTTTAATAGAGAAAATACAAAAAGCAATACATTCAGATGAGTCTAACAAACCAGAAAATATTGGCAAACAACTGATTAAAAAGAAAAAACATAAATCACTGCACGTAAGGAAGCGTTTGCAGAATCCATTAGAACATAAAGATCATGCAATGATTAACAAATACGCTATTCCTAGAAGTAGCATAGTTCACAGACAGCTGGATCCAATTACAATACCTAAAACAATATCATTGCAAGAAAGCTCGCCTATTGTAAGAGATAAATCAGGAGAATCTTGGAAGAAGGAATACCTCGGTCCAACATTCTTGACTGCAACAAAGTCAATTAATTCAGCAGAAATGAGCGAGTTGGATGTTGACTACAATAAAGTCATGGACATTAACGGTATACCTCAGAGACTACAAAAACCTTTAAATACTGATATGAGTGAGGAATCTATCAATTCAAACGCATACAACGATTTAGGTAATATGAAATTTTATATCAAAGACATTGATGGTTCAGGATTCTCTATTGGTTTCAACCAATACGTTGATGAGCCCCCTGATCCAGAAACTATAAAATTATTTACAGGACTGGAAAATGTTATTAAAACTTACCATCAAAATTACGATCAATCTCAAGACCAAAATACTGATATGAACTGGGATATTGAAGACAGACAAGAAACTAGTCCAAATAATAACGATCATATAATTGTCCGGCGGTCCGTTAATAAGAAACATGACCATCATACTAATGAGTACAAAATTATTTATGACGGACAGTTTCTACCATACGATAATTATAAAGACATATATGAAAGAGAGAATTCTAAAACTAATATAGTGTTCAGAACTACTAAAAATCAAGAATCACCTTTGATAATCGACGAGAATATATTTGACAAAGACTTGAAACCGTCAGAAATATTCGGCTTAGCAAATTTATTTCAGCGCAAGAAAAGATCATTAAACGTGAAAAAGATATCGAACTTGAAAGGCAAAATAAAACTAAACAGATATTTAAATACAAAGGCTATGTCTACAAAAAGAATCTTCTTAAACAAAAAAAGAAATAAACGTCAAATAAATAAAATAAGAATTATAGCATCAGACTTACCACATAAACACAGCAGTGATGAAAATTTTTTCGTGGTTTCTGACGAAAATGTGTTTGCTGATAGAGCTATTGTTAAAGAAGTAGAAACAACCGAAATGGAACCTGAGAAACCCGACGACACTGAATATATTCCATACCAAACAGATGAAAGTGATACCCCGACTTACAGGATATTTGATGGCAAGTCCAGACAAAATCCTTTAATGTCCAAGTACCCTCATATCTTCATGGAAGAAATTTCAAAGTCAAGAGAAGATTTTGCACCTGACAATGCACTCTTATTTGGTAAAATACCTGCTTTCAGTAAACTGGCTGCTCAAGGTATGGAAATGGAGAGAGTAGAAGAAAAAAATACGCCTGATCATGCTAGTATAGCACCGCCAGCACAAGAGGCTAAAAATGCAGAACCAACTGAAAAAATCCAACGAGTGCAAGATATAGTAAATGCTTTACAATCACCTAAAACGAACTACAAAGTAACAGTTAAAATTGTTCCTAAGAATATGTCATCAGGTTTGAATTCAGGGTTTAAAGAAATACATACTAGTATTAATAAACGATTTAATAAAAATGGCTTGATGTATTCTTCATTAGTCAACGTATCGGAAATATCAAAAGTCATCAAGATCAATAAAACGAAAGAACCGGAGTTCAATAAAGCAGCAGATGCCTATCTTGCAAAGAAAATTAAAGATCAACAGGAGAAAATGCAACTGTTGTTAAGACAGCATCAAAAACATATTGACGAACAACTTAACCGACTAAATGAAGAGAAAACTAACATAGAATCTATATTAGTAGATGAAAATAACACGATTATACCACATTTCGATTATCTCGATATGTTAATGCCTACGAAATCGTCGCACAAAGTTTTGCACTTAAGCAAGGATGACGTAAGCAAATTTGCTGCAGATTCTTTACGTAATAAGGAAATATTAACTACAGTAGCTACAACTACAGCTCCAACTACTCAAAGAACTGTACCATTAACCGTGATTACAACATTAGCTACACCACCTCCACTGTTCAACGAGAAGTTGAAAAAGAACATTATGCATACAATAGAAAGAAACGAAAATTTAACAGACCAAATACTGAAGAAAATTGATAGAAATACAGAAATACTGCAAACATTCCTTAAGAAACTAACAGACAAGATCGACACGCAGAAACAAGAGCACAAACCACCTCCAAAAGAGGAAGAGAAGACAGAAAAGCCGGCACCTAAATTTGAAGCAAACAAATTTGAACCTAATAAATTTGATGGCGGCAATGGATTTCCAATTGAATGGCGTAACCATCCTGGTATGTCTTTTAGTCAAAATATGATTATTCGAAAGAATGACTCTCATATATCTATACCATTTGTTTATGCGTATCAACAACCTATTATGCCTCATAAAAGTAATACACCAGTTGCCAGTGTGGTCTATCATGGGCATATACATACTAATACGATACATACTAAAGATATGGGTTCGGCCGAGAAAGATAAAGTTCAGCCAATGCAAAAAGTGCTCGAACCGAATAACCAAACGCGATTTTTTATAGATGAACTGGAGAGCGATTATAAAGTAATACCAGTGAATAATCTTAAGAAAGCTAAAATGCTTAAGAATTCTACAGTTACATAAGTTTCTTTTGTATATTTTTTCATTAAATATTTCTATTTTCCTTTGTTGTACCTTTATTTTGGAACCTGCTGCTTTTGTTTTGCACTTATATGTTTATGATTAATGTTCCATTCTCGTGGCTAATAGCGTGATGTTATATTTATAACCTATAACTTTCTCGAGCATTGAACTATTAACTTCATAAAGAACTTAAAATAATATATTTTAATATGTTGTTTTTATTTTATTAAAATCTCAAATAACTATAAATCGTTCGGATGAATTCATTAAAATTGTTACGCCTAATTCGTGCAGAAAATTAAACAGCTGAATTGGAAAACGTTATTGTTTCGAGGCAAGATTCAATGTCATTGACTTTCATAAAACAGTAGAGATTCAACAAATGGTAATTATTTATGTTCAATAGGTATGTTTCTATGGATGGTTTATTTGTTTTATCAATTTGGTCAATTCTGTAGTCTTTTCCCCATTCCCGCTCCTTCTCCTTCCCACTTCCTTTTCTAAAGGGTCGGCAACGCGCAAGTAGTGCCTCTGGTGTTACAGGCGTCCATAGGCTACGGTGACCACTTACTATCAGGTGGGCCGTATGCCTGTTTGCCAACTTAGTTGACGAAAAAAATTAAAAAAACTATGCGTGAATCAACTAAATTAGTCGAAATTAAGTAATATATTTAATTGATTACCTTCCATACAAGTGTTGAGCACACCTGTATGTGACAGATTCACAATTTGAAATTAACCTTGGAAATTATATCTTATATATATGTATATATATATATATATATATATATATATATCTTCTGTGCGTGTGTTTGTAATTAAACTCCTCCTAATCGGCTGGACCGATTTTGATGAAATTTTTGTGTGTAAGGACGTCTATCGGGACAGCTAGTATTGTTGTAAAATTTTGTAAAATATCATGATGATCGGTAATTAAGGCGTGAAAGTGTAACAAATAAACAAACTCACATTCGCATTTATAATATTAGTTAGGACACTAAAGAAGCTATGTCTTTTTGTCTGTTACTCTTTCACGGCTAAACCACTGAACCTATTCTGATGATATTTAGCAAGGAGATAAATTGTATCCTGGGGAAGGACATGTCTACATTTTATCCCGGTATGTGATCCCGTGGGATTCATGCACGAAAATTTGCAGGCAAAACCTAGCAATAAATAAATAATGAAGGGTTAGGCCATGGTCCACCACTCAGTGCGGGTTGGCAGACTTCACATATCTTTGAGAACATTACAGAAACTTCTCATCCTTCAGCCACCCTGAGGTTTGACCTGGGGGTGGTGGGCTGCGTGGGCCTGCTCGCCACCCGATCAGCAACAGATACGAGAGGCGGTGTGCGTGTTCGCACGCGCGCCTCTGAGTCGTGTTTTTGTCTCCGCACAAGGGGACAGTAGAAGAAGTGCTTTATGTAGTGGTCTGCCGTTTCACACGGCGGGCCAAAAACTCGGCGGGGTCGCGATTGTATGTGAAAGCGATTCGCGCGGCCCCGCCGTCTATGGTTATGTCGAGGAACACCGTGGTAGGTTTGGTCGGTTTAGTCGGTATTAACATCTTTCCCGCGGTGAGCCCGACATAACCTTTCCGTCGCTCCGCAAATGCCTTCTTTTAAGCTACAATCTCAAACTGGAATTGCAACAGCCTACTAGACTATGTAGCAATAGCTGCTTAGACAACTTTGCACGTAGCTACCAACTAAAATGTAAGAGTGAAGTAATTGATTTGGCATTATCTGACCATACCGCGCAAATATTAGAGGTGAAGGTTTGCAAAACTTTGAGAATAAATTCCTGGCGCATAAAAAAACGTGACATATCATCAGAAAATTTGGTAATGTTTAAAAAATATCTTCAATGTCTTTCATTTTCATTCATATACAATACTGAAGACGCCAATATGGCATATGACTACTTTCTCGAACATTTTCGTTTGATATATGACCTTTGTTTTCCCTACAAGCTGGTCACTATAAAGCCTCATAAAAAAGTTAAATGGATATCACGTGGCATACGTATTTGTAGTAGAAGGCAGCGACATTTACTATGGAAATACAGGATTAATAGGTCACAAGAAAATAAAATTTATTTTAAAAATTATTCACAAAGGCTCCGGAAAATAATAAAGTTAACCCAAATGGCTCAAAATAACTATTTCATTAACACCTCTAGTAACAAATCAAAGGCATCATGGCAAATCATTAATAATAAAACACGGTGTAATGAACATATTTCTGAAATAATGCTGAAAGATCAAATCATAAGCGATCCGAAAATAATAGCTAATGCTTTTAATAATCACTTTATTGACCAAATAAAAAATAATACTGTAGTGCGGACTGAAACCACTAGTTTGACTCGCAACCCTCATACAATGTTTATGTTACCAGTGTTGCCGCAAGACGTAATGACAGCAATAAAATGCCTAAAAAATAAGAATAGTGTTGGTTACGATGGCATAGCCACAAGAGTCATAAAATTTGTGTCTGATTGCATTGCAGCACATTTTAGCCATATAATAAATTTGTGTATTTCCTCTGGCGTATTTCCAGACGCATTAAAGACAGCAATCGTAAAACCTCTTTTTAAGAAAAACGATAAAACCAATTTAACAAATTATAGACCCATAGCCTTGATACCCGTATTTTCTAAAATAATAGAAAAAATTATTTATGATTCAATCATAAAATTCTTAATAAAGTTTGATATTTTATGTAACGAGCAGATGGGGTTCAGGAAAAACAGGGGCATAAATACAGCTATATTTGAACTACTTAGTATAATCATGAAACAAGTAGATAATAGAATACCTATATGTGCCATCTATACTGATATGACCAAGGCTTTCGATTGTGTCAATCATGAAACACTACTTCATAAACTCTCCGTATATGGTATCAGGGGAAATGTATTAAATCTTATAAAATCCTACCTTAGTGACCGTAAACAACATACAGAAATCACTAGAATATGCATTAAAACTAGACGTGAAATCAAATATATGTCGGAAAATAGAATGATCAAATACGGTGTACCACAGGGCAGTGTGCTAGGCCCACTTCTGTTCTTAGTGTATATTAATGATTTGCCACGCTACATTGAGTACCCAATGGTCCTATTTGCTGACGACTCCACCGCAATGATAAAATGTAATCAAGTCGAAGAATATGAACATGACATAAATCGTACCCTTAAGAATATAATACATTGGCTTGACATGAATAATCTGATTATTAATTTATCAAAAACAAATATTATGCATTTTTATCAACGGACATCGGTAAAAAAATTATCCATAGAATACAATAAACAAAAAATTGATCAAATAAATGTGACAAAATTCTTAGGCATATTGATAGACAGTCAGTTTACGTGGAAACCTCAAGCAGAAGAGGTTTGTAAAAAACTGAGCACCGCCGCGTATGTCCTCTTCAACCTATCAAAAAAAGTCAACACAGCCACAATATTAACAGCCTATCACGGTTTAGTAGCATCAATTCTACGATTTGGTATTGTTTTTTGGGGTAATTGTAGTTTAAGAGAACACGTATTTAAGGCACAAAAGCGATGTTTGAGGTCAATGTGCGGTCAAAAAATGACTGATAGTTGTGTACCTATGTTTAAGTCACTAAAATTGTTAACGTTTCCATCAATGTATATACTTGAAATGTCAGTATTTGTGAAGCTAAATATACATTACTTCGTATCAATACATGAAACTAGAAAAGGCCCTATCAGAAATCAATATAAAAATATGTTGCATACAGGTGGTTATAATACTGCATTACTTAGAAAAAATGTGTTTGGCATGGGCCCACTTATATATAATAAAATTCCTGATACTATTAAAAAGGAAACAATTCAATTATTCAAAAAGAAACTAACAGGACTATTAATTACAAAATGCTATTACTCTATTGATGATTTTTTAAATGATAATATTTAACTGACATTGATGATAATATTTTTAATGACATTATTTATAAATTGTGATGTATTATTCATTTTATTTTTTATTAATTCTTGTTATCATTAATTCAAATTGTATTTGTCCGCAGTATGTTCTTTTTTGATTGTCATTTTTTTTTTTTTTTTTCGTTTTAAATTTATTTTGACTTCTTAATGTTTGCATGCCTAACGTAAGGCAGATTGTACAAGGGAACAACAAAAATAATTATAACATCAATATTTCATGTACCTACTTTCTGTGCAAATAAAATGATTATTATTATTATTATTATTATTATGTGTATTTTTCGAATAAATTTTACGATTAGACTTGTCTTCTAATAAAGATGTGGCGTGGAGAACACGGAAACGTTTGTATTCTATACAAGACCGTGGCGCTCAAAAGGTTAAAGTATAAAACTAAGGTATTCAATTTATATGTTGTGGATAAAATGTTGGTTTCCATTACTTTGTTGGGCAAAGTGTTCTTGAGATTTTCTGTCAACATTTTTTAGCAGCTGCAAGAGGTCTGGATGTGAGCCCAGTAAACAAAAATAATCTAGCCCTCTTTTACTTGCAGCAGCGATAGTCTAGTGAGTAACCATTGGACTGCCACGCAGAGGCCTCGAGATCGATTCCAAGTCCCGCATCTCTGACTTTTCGAAGTTATTTGCGTATTAAATAGTTAATTATTGCTTGCTTTAACGGTAAAGGAAACTATCGTTAGGAAACCTGCATGTCTGAGAGTTGTCCATAATGTTCTCGAAGATATGTTAAGTCTACCAACCCGCACTGGGCCAGCGTAGTGGACTAAGGCCTTACCCTTCTCATACTGAGAAGAGGCCCGTGCCCAGTAGTAGGACAGTTTAATACAAGGCTGATATTATTATTATTATATTAATTGGGACCTAAACAATACATACATACAAGGTTCCACGCCTATATCCTCTATGTAAGAGGGAGACAGAGATGTATTACATACACATGTCGCAAACTATGGTTGTACATAAATAATGATGTATGTATAATTAACTATTTAATATATACATACTTTTGCACAGCGCATCATATTGCTTCTTTTGCATTCAATTAATATGGTAGCTTTTGTCTGCGACTCCGCTTAGGTAAACTTAAGTAGTTTTCGAAATGCCTCCCAAGACCGGTCAAAATTAGACCCGTAATCTAACTATGAAAACCACAACAAATTTTCTGCTGTAGATTTTACGTGATGCGCGTACTAATATACAGATAGACAAACAGTTGTCTGATTGTCTAATTATAAAATTATTTGTTTTGACTATTATAGCCGTTATATATAAATACAAGATTTAACTAAAATATCTCTTATGTACGTCTGTACATAAGAGATAATTATACATAACATACATATCTATACATAATTAAAATTATAATTGGTCTACGTCTGTAGACCAGTTATAATTTGAAATGATATGAAATATTAAATAACATATACTGTATTTTCAGAATCTTAAAAGACAATGTCCACGGAATCATAGAGCTCATATATAACGGCAAGTCAATAAAATTCACGCGACCGGACGTAGAAATGAAACAGAACTTCCAAAAAAAACCACTACTCAATATTATCCAACCGAAATTCACAAAAATGAATAAAAATCAAATCTCAGAGCCAACCACTACACAACCAGCCGTAATAAACTTCAATGACTTAAAGAAAATACCTAAAGATTACCTCAACAGATTTGTTACGGAATATTTCAAACGCTACCCGAAAAATAGTAAAGAAATTTCAGAGGAAATAAAAGAGAAAATAGAAACAAAACGCCTGAAACGACACATCAAAATTAAATATGAAAAAGAGGAGAATGTTTCCCATCTACCACAAATAGAAAACGCAAATACTAAAAAGAACACGGAAGACGATGAATTGTACGTAGAAATTGAAACACATTTTGATAGCAAGGGTATGAAGGGTGAAAAGAAAAAGAAGCTCATAAGGAGTTTAATAGAGAAAATACAAAAAGCAATACATTCAGATGAGTCTAACAAACCAGAAAATATTGGCAAACAACTGATTAAAAAGAAAAAACATAAATCACTGCACGTAAGGAAGCGTTTGCAGAATCCATTAGAACATAAAGATCATGCAATGATTAACAAATACGCTATTCCTAGAAGTAGCATAGTTCACAGACAGCTGGATCCAATTACAATACCTAAAACAATATCATTGCAAGAAAGCTCGCCTATTGTAAGAGATAAATCAGGAGAATCTTGGAAGAAGGAATACCTCGGTCCAACATTCTTGACTGCAACAAAGTCAATTAATTCAGCAGAAATGAGCGAGTTGGATGTTGACTACAATAAAGTCATGGACATTAACGGTATACCTCAGAGACTACAAAAACCTTTAAATACTGATATGAGTGAGGAATCTATCAATTCAAACGCATACAACGATTTAGGTAATATGAAATTTTATATCAAAGACATTGATGGTTCAGGATTCTCTATTGGTTTCAACCAATACGTTGATGAGCCCCCTGATCCAGAAACTATAAAATTATTTACAGGACTGGAAAATGTTATTAAAACTTACCATCAAAATTACGATCAATCTCAAGACCAAAATACTGATATGAACTGGGATATTGAAGACAGACAAGAAACTAGTCCAAATAATAACGATCATATAATTGTCCGGCGGTCCGTTAATAAGAAACATGACCATCATACTAATGAGTACAAAATTATTTATGACGGACAGTTTCTACCATACGATAATTATAAAGACATATATGAAAGAGAGAATTCTAAAACTAATATAGTGTTCAGAACTACTAAAAATCAAGAATCACCTTTGATAATCGACGAGAATATATTTGACAAAGACTTGAAACCGTCAGAAATATTCGGCTTAGCAAATTTATTTCAGCGCAAGAAAAGATCATTAAACGTGAAAAAGATATCGAACTTGAAAGGCAAAATAAAACTAAACAGATATTTAAATACAAAGGCTATGTCTACAAAAAGAATCTTCTTAAACAAAAAAAGAAATAAACGTCAAATAAATAAAATAAGAATTATAGCATCAGACTTACCACATAAACACAGCAGTGATGAAAATTTTTTCGTGGTTTCTGACGAAAATGTGTTTGCTGATAGAGCTATTGTTAAAGAAGTAGAAACAACCGAAATGGAACCTGAGAAACCCGACGACACTGAATATATTCCATACCAAACAGATGAAAGTGATACCCCGACTTACAGGATATTTGATGGCAAGTCCAGACAAAATCCTTTAATGTCCAAGTACCCTCATATCTTCATGGAAGAAATTTCAAAGTCAAGAGAAGATTTTGCACCTGACAATGCACTCTTATTTGGTAAAATACCTGCTTTCAGTAAACTGGCTGCTCAAGGTATGGAAATGGAGAGAGTAGAAGAAAAAAATACGCCTGATCATGCTAGTATAGCACCGCCAGCACAAGAGGCTAAAAATGCAGAACCAACTGAAAAAATCCAACGAGTGCAAGATATAGTAAATGCTTTACAATCACCTAAAACGAACTACAAAGTAACAGTTAAAATTGTTCCTAAGAATATGTCATCAGGTTTGAATTCAGGGTTTAAAGAAATACATACTAGTATTAATAAACGATTTAATAAAAATGGCTTGATGTATTCTTCATTAGTCAACGTATCGGAAATATCAAAAGTCATCAAGATCAATAAAACGAAAGAACCGGAGTTCAATAAAGCAGCAGATGCCTATCTTGCAAAGAAAATTAAAGATCAACAGGAGAAAATGCAACTGTTGTTAAGACAGCATCAAAAACATATTGACGAACAACTTAACCGACTAAATGAAGAGAAAACTAACATAGAATCTATATTAGTAGATGAAAATAACACGATTATACCACATTTCGATTATCTCGATATGTTAATGCCTACGAAATCGTCGCACAAAGTTTTGCACTTAAGCAAGGATGACGTAAGCAAATTTGCTGCAGATTCTTTACGTAATAAGGAAATATTAACTACAGTAGCTACAACTACAGCTCCAACTACTCAAAGAACTGTACCATTAACCGTGATTACAACATTAGCTACACCACCTCCACTGTTCAACGAGAAGTTGAAAAAGAACATTATGCATACAATAGAAAGAAACGAAAATTTAACAGACCAAATACTGAAGAAAATTGATAGAAATACAGAAATACTGCAAACATTCCTTAAGAAACTAACAGACAAGATCGACACGCAGAAACAAGAGCACAAACCACCTCCAAAAGAGGAAGAGAAGACAGAAAAGCCGGCACCTAAATTTGAAGCAAACAAATTTGAACCTAATAAATTTGATGGCGGCAATGGATTTCCAATTGAATGGCGTAACCATCCTGGTATGTCTTTTAGTCAAAATATGATTATTCGAAAGAATGACTCTCATATATCTATACCATTTGTTTATGCGTATCAACAACCTATTATGCCTCATAAAAGTAATACACCAGTTGCCAGTGTGGTCTATCATGGTCATATACATACTAATACGATACATACTAAAGATATGGGTTCGGCCGAGAAAGATAAAGTTCAGCCAATGCAAAAAGTGCTCGAACCGAATAACCAAACGCGATTTTTTATAGATGAACTGGAGAGCGATTATAAAGTAATACCAGTGAATAATCTTAAGAAAGCTAAAATGCTTAAGAATTCTACAGTTACATAAGTTTCTTTTGTATATTTTTTCATTAAATATTTCTATTTTCCTTTGTTGTACCTTTATTTTGGAACCTGCTGCTTTTGTTTTGCACTTATATGTTTATGATTAATGTTCCATTCTCGTGGCTAATAGCGTGATGTTATATTTATAACCTATAACTTTCTCGAGCAACTTCATAAAGAACTTAAAATAATATATTTTAATATGTTGTTTTTATTTTATTAAAATCTCAAATAACTATAAATCGTTCGGATGGATTCATTAAAATTGTTACGCCTAATTCGTGCAGAAAATTAAACAGCTGAATTGAAAAACGTTATTGTTTCGAGGCAAGATTCAATGTCATTGACTTTCATAAAACAGTAGAGATTCAACGAATGGTAATTATTTATGTGCAATAGGTATGTTTCTATGGATGGTTTATTTGTTTTATCAATTTGGTCCATTCTGTAGTCATCATGTGCTCGTTGACTTATTATTAGTCTATGTATATACATAGTCTGCACATAAATACTATGTTCTTGTATAATTCAATTTTAATCCTAGATTTATTATATTATGTATTTATCTTGGGGCAAAAAAAATGCCAGTGTCAGTAGTCAGTGGGGAGACCAACAGACTGCAATACAGAGGGTCTCGGGTTCGAACCCACGTCGCGCACCTCTGACTTTCGGAAGTTATATGACTTTTCGAAATCATGTGCGTATTGATTGACAGTTATCGCCTGCTCCGTGCCTCGGAGAGCACGTTAAGCCGTCGGTCCCGGCTGCCTTGAACATCTATGGCAGTCGTTATTGGAAAAGTCAGTACTCTCTAATATCCTGACACTGGTCTAGCCTTAGGGTATCGTTAGCCTTCGGGTTGCGGAGGTCAGGTGGCAGCCACTCTGTGTAAAAACTGATATCCAGTCAAATCCGGTTAGACTAGAAAAGCCGACCCCAAGTGACTTGGGAATAATAAAGGCTAAGAGAGAAGAAGATGTATTTATCTTGGGGTGGAGACGCTAGGTTCATAGGGTCCCGACGCCCGTGCTACTTTTAGAGTCCCCACAAACTGCAGACTTTCGATCGGTCAATAGTTTGGTTGGTTTCTTAATCAGTATGAAGATGTATGGGAGTGCGCACATTATAACGATTCGGTATCGGCCGATAAAATAGTTTGATGGGCTACACAATTGCCTTCTAACTGAACCGTCGGCAAACTATCGGCCGACTGCTAACTAACACCGATTGTTTAGTCGGCCAGACTCGCCCTATACTTCAGTTTGCTCCGAGCTTTGGCACCGGATGGTTATGTAAATTTTTCATGATGCAATCGTGCAATTTGGAATGCATCGTGTAAAATTTTCCTTGCAATACTCTGTCACTGTAGATAGGATGCACCCAATACTCTCGATTTATCTCCTTGATCCCCCTCCTCCGTTGTATAAAATCAATAATAACACTTCTGGAGATTGAGTAACTTTCATTATGCGACCACTCTCGTCTAAAGCCGATTTCAAACTAAATAGCAAATCGTCCGAGGACTGTCGGCCGATTGTTGTCTAGTATGCGCACTCATTACAGACCTGACTGTTTAGTCCAGTGTGCGCGCTTAACAGCCAAACTCGACCAAACTATCGGCCGATCCAAAGTCTGTAGTTAGCGGGGTCTCTTAGAGATCTGTCTAAGCGGCTAATCGAAGCTTTGCGTGACTAGAAGGTTGGAATTTTCTCGGCTTAAAGAATCAGCATCGCTATTCAACGTGGCAATGCTGCTAGTCTTCTGGACACTTTTCCAGTCCATAGCGATGCTGAAGAAGTTTACGACGCTGCCTACACCTATTTTCTTTCTTTTCTTTACTACAATGAATCATAAAGCTAATATAATATTGTCTTCTATTTACGCGAATATTATTCATTGAAATTAAACTGCTATATACGGATTTTGTTATATGGATTATTAATAAAATCCGTATATAGCAGCATAAAGCTAATATAATTAAAATCATAATTGATTATTCGAAACTTAATGAGGCCATGATTAATATAGAACTTGATCGATTTATTAATATTCCTTGTTATATTTACCTGTTCGCTTGCTAATCAAAACTGCAATATCAACGTACGAACGTCACATATGTATTTGTGAAAAGCTTCAACGTAATCAAATAATATCAATCGATATCATAGTTTTGAGCTTTCGAATATTTATCAACGTTTCGAATTGCGGTTGTGAATATTTCGAATATTTCGTTAATCACCGGTCGCAAGTTGCTTTCTACAGTCAACCAGCCTGAAAGTTAGTAAAAGGTATGAGGACCGATGTACCTATTACACTCAATCCTTTCCCTTCATAATATATCATCTAGAATTATTTTTTACTGAGGTCTACAATGGGATGAAATGGAAATGGATCTGGGATGGAAACAGTATTCCAATACTGACTGTTTATACGCCAGCACATCACCTTAATTCTTCCTTTTTAAAAAGACAACGCCTGCACTAGAAAAAATTCTTGTGTCGCGGAGGACTTTAAAAACATTCAAACAACGGACACAATGAATACCCAGACTCGGAACAACCATTTGTGAATCACACAAACTTTTGTCCCGCGCGGGGATTGAACCCCGAACACTCGGCGCAGTGGCAGTGGCGAGGCGACCATTTAAACCACTACGCCATCCGTGCAGTCTGACTATGCGTGGTAGGTTTTGGTAAGTTTGGTAGGTCGCTGATTTCAGCATGAATGGGGCGGCTCGGGGAAGGACTACCCTCTCACATAATATCGACGTGAAATACCAGTATTTCTACTGTTGTGTTTCGGTCGATGAGTGAGGGTGCCGGAGGCCCAATCACCCTCTTTTCCCCATTCCCGCTCCTTCTCCTTCCCACTTCCTTTTCTAAAGGGTCGGCAACGCGCAAGTAGTGCCTCTGGTGTTACAGGCGTCCATAGGCTACGGTGACCACTTACCATCAGGTGGGCCGTATGCTTGTTTGCCAACTTAGTTGACGAAAAAAATTAAAAAAACTATGCGTGAATCAACTAAATTAGTCGAAATTAAGTAATATATTTAATTGATTACCTTCCATACAAGTGTTGAGCACACCTGTATGTGACAGATTCACAATTTGAAATTAACCTTGGAAATTATATCTTATATATATATATATATATCTTCTGTGTGAGTATTTGTAATTAAACTCCTCCTAATCGGCTGGACCGATTTTGATGAAATTTTTGTGTGTACTGGACGTCTATCGGGACAGCTAGTATTGTTGTAAAATTTTGTAAAATATCATGATGATCGATAATTAAAGCGTGAAAGTGTAACAAATAAACAAACTCACATTCGCATTTATAATATTAGTTAGGATACGAAAGAAGCTATGTCTTTTTGTCTGTTACTCTTTCACGGCTAAACCACTGAACCTATTCTGATGATATTTAGCAGGGAGATAAATTGTATCCTGGGGAAGGACATAGTCTACATTTTATCCCGGTATGTGATCCCGTGGGATTCATGCACGAAAATTTGCAGGCAAAACCTAGCAATAAATAAATAATGAAGGGTTAGGCCATGGTCCACCACTCAGTGCGGGTTGGTAGACTTCACATACCTTTGAGAACATTACAGAAACTTCTCATCCTTCAGCCACCCTGAGGTTTGACCTGGGGGTGGTGGGCTGCGTGGGCCTGCTCGCCACCCGATCAGCAACAGATACGAGAGGCGGTGTGCGTGTTCCCACGCGCGCCTCTGAGTCGTGTTTTTGTCTCCCCACAAGGGGACAGTAGAAGAAGTGCTTTATGTAGTGGTCTGCCGCTTCACACGGCCGGCCGAAAACTCGGCGGGGTCGCGATTGTATGTGAAAGCGATTCGCGCGGCCCCGCCGTCTATGGTTATGTCGAGGAACACCGTGGTAGGTTTGGTCGGTTTAGTCGGTATTAACATCTTTCCCGCGGTGAGCCCGACATAACCTTTCCGTCGCTCCGCGGAGAGGTATGCGTCAAAGCATTCTCGGAAGTAAAAAAAATGCAGATTCCTGCACGATGTTTTCCTTTACCGTTATAGCAAGCAATTCTTATTAACTATTTAATACGCACATAACTTTGATAAGTCCAAGGAGGATTGGTATCGAACTGAGGACCACTTCGTGGCAGTCCAATGGTGGCGGTCTCCCACTAGGCTATCGCGCCTGTGTATCTAAACGGTACCTACGCAAAAAAATATGTTGTGCTATTAATATGCCATTAAAAGTTATAAATATCTAATTAGTTATGCCAAACTAGATTAATAATGACGGCCTCGATGGCGTATTGGTTAGTCTAACCGACTGCCACTCCTGAGGTCGCGGGTTCGATTCCCGCACAATTCAAATATTTGTGTGCATGGTCATGAATGTTTGTCACACGTTGTCGGGAGAACAGAAAAGGGCTTACGATACCTTTTATCCAGGGAAAAGTGCTGTTACTAAGCTAGCCTAATCTACATTTACGCTAGCGAAACCACGGGCAAAATATCGGCCTCGATGGCGTAGTGGTTAGTGTAACCGACTGCCACGCCTGAGGTCGCGGGTTCGATTCCCGCACAAGTCAAACATTTGTGTGCATGAATATGGATGTTTGTCTTGGTCTGGGTGTTTCTATGTATAATATGTATGTATTTACAAAAAAAAGAAGTATATATGTATGTTTATCCATTGTCTAGTACCCATAGTACAAGCTCTGCTTAGTTTGGGCTAGATGGTGTTGTGTGTATGTGGTAGAATATAGTCGCTCTGAAACTTACTGAGCAAATTCTTGTTAACTTTTTGGACCTTATCACTTAGAAAGGCGGTTATTACCCTAATGGATTCGATACGGTACTTTCTCCGATGAATCATTATCATAGTGCCAACTTGTATTTAATTAATAACCATTATAAGAGTAATAATTACCGATACTCATTAGTTAACTGACATTCTTATTGTAACAAAATGTAATAATATAGCATTCTTATCCTAACTAATATTATAAATGCGAATGTGAGTTTGTTTGTTACGCTCTCACACCTTTATTACTAGACCGATTGTTATGAAATTTCATATACACGTTGACAGGGGTACAGGAAAGGACTTTGGTTACCTTTCATAAAGAAAGAGGTACTGTTCCCGAGGGATACATAATTGTTATACATAATCTACATCTATGCGAACAAAGCCGCAGATTTGCTATAAACTCAAAAATTACGAAACAGATTTTCATGCGGTTTTCACCAATAGACAGAGTGATACATGAGGAAGGTTTAGGTGTATCATTTGTTAAGGTTTTGTGCTATCAGGGGCGTATCGCTAGTTATTAATAATTTAAATTCTCTGAGAATAGTGTTTATTAAAATTAACAATAAATTATGAATTATCTACTAGGAATAACTCCTGTGTTGCCTTAAATATATAAAGACTAGATTTTGCCCGCGGTTTCACTTGCGTAAATGTAGATGAGATTAGGTAAGGTTAAAAACTGTGTTTTTCTTTTGGATGTAAGAAACCCTATGTCCTTTTCTGCACCCGTGAAAAAAACTCACATTCGCATTTATAATATTAGTTAAGATTACTCTACAAATACATGCATACAAGTTAATACGAAATATTGGTAGGTATTTATTATTATCTAATATTCTCAATTTATTATCTCGCGGGATTAGACCCCACACTAGCAGTGACGAGGCGACCACTCGAACCACTGCACCATCCGGTATAAACTGGTTCAAAGCTGAATTACACTTCGCTAATGAGTGCATCAACCAATAATTATAGTAACAGTAACTCAACCTCAAACTTGTAAATATCTTAGATAACGTGATGAACAGATTGATAAAATAACGATTATTATTATATATAAATGAGAGGTCAAAAAAAAATGGTGCCACTCAGTAAAGTGTGTGTCAAAATGAAGGTGGTATTGGTAAGATTTTATTTTATTGTTACCTATTTTGCCCGCGACTCCGCTTGCGTACTAGGTCAGATTAGATTGGTAACTGACCTTTTTTGTGGATGAAAGGTACCCTTTGTCATTTTCTGATCCCCTGACAACGAGTATGAGATATTTCATGATGATCAGTCGAGTAATTAAGACTGCGCCGAGCGTAAGACAGATAATGACAGAGCTCGTGCGGCGCATATTCAAATCCGCGCGCGGCCGCCATAGTAAAATTGTATGGAGGATTTGAAGTGCTTTTTTGATAAATATGTATCTTTATTGTCAATCAATAACTTAAATATTTGGGACAGACAAGTTGTAATATAACTATTTATGTTTCGTTTAATTTTATTTCATCATATCATATCTCTCTCCGGTCATGGCGGATTACCATCCCATCGGATCATGAGTTTAAGGAACAAAGAGTGCACTTGTGTTTGCGCACACGCTTGTGCACTATAATATCTCTTGCGCAGATGACTAGTCTCCGTTACGATTGGCCGCCGTGACCGAAATTCGGTCTGGAGGACATTGTAATGTTTTCGAAGATATGTGAAGTCTGCCAATCTACACGTGACCTAACCATTCTTATACTGAGAAGAAATCTCATGCCCAACACTGGTATAATAATAAACGAAATTGAACGAATGAACGGCACGGATGACGTAATTGTTTAAATGCCGCACTGAGTATTGTGGGTTCGATTCCCACTTAGAGCAAATATTTATGTGATTATGTAACCATTGTCTGAATGTTTGTAAAGTTCAATTTCATGAGAATTTATTTCTAGTATGAGAGCTTACATTAAAAAGTTACGATATACTTATGCAATTCCTACTTCGACTACGTATCAAAACACAAAAGGATTTTTCTTATTAGTAAGGACCGCATAAACTATTCTCCCTGTGACCATGGCTGCTGAAAAGCAACTGAAACGTCGAGGAAAGTGTAATATTAAATCTAAATAGATTTTATGATTTAAATAGCTTAAATAGAGGTAAACAGTAACTAGTAAAAGTGTTTAACAATAGTTGTTTAATTTCAAAATAAAAACTATATAATAATAATAACTGCTCTGTACATAAACTGTCCCACTGCTGGGCACGGGCCTCTTCCTAGCGTGTAAAGGTTCAGGCGATAGACCACTACGCTGGCTTAGTGAGGGTTGCCAGATTTCACGTATCCTCGAAAACATCATATAGAAATCTTCAGGCTTCCTCACGATGTTTTCTTTCACCGTTAAATTGAGCGACAATTACAATTTAATACACACATAGCTTCGAAAAGTTAGTGCATTCTTTAAGATCGAATTTTCGACTTGTGCGTAGCAGTTCAACGGTCTCTCACTAGGCTACCGCTGCGATATAATTATTAATAATATATATTTTTATTTTCAGATAAGTATATCCCTAATTTACTTAGGGATATATAGCTGCGATGGACATTCTCTTTCCAAAATAGAAGTAAGTATCTTCACTACATATTATAAAACAAAGTTCCCGCCGCGTCTCTCTGTTTGTTCGCGATAAACTCAAAAACTTCTGAACGGATTTTGATGCGGTTTTCATGATTCATGAGTAAGGTTTAGATGTATAATATATTTAGGTTTTCTGTATATTGATTGAAATATGACGATATTTGTTGAAAATGTCGGCAAATTTCAAACCGCCTGGAAGTTTTCATCGAAAACGCTGCCTTATCCCTTTGAGATAATAATAATAGTAATATTCTACCACATACACACAACACCATCTAGCCCAAACTAAGCAGAGCTTGTACTATGGGTACTAGACAATAGATAAACATACATATATATATTTTTTTGTAATTACATGCATATTATACATAGAAACACCCAGATCAAAACAATCATCCATGTTCATGCACACAAATGTTGACTTGAGCGGAAATCGAACCCGTGACCTCAGGCGTGGCAGTCGGTTACACTAATCACTACGCCATCGAGGCCGACAACAAAACATACACGGGCGAAGTCGGAGCGGCTCGCTAATAACAAGTGAGAATCGGCAATGAATTGCCATAAATCTTAAAGTTTGAAAAACTGGTTCAAGTAATATGCAAAGGTCACGTGATACCACGTGACCTTGAGGTCTGAGGTGTTGAGATGCTGAGTCGAATGGTGTTGACCGCGAGTCTCTAGCTCTAACGGTTCTTGAGTTGAAAGTTGTATAACAGACAGACGGACGGACGCACGGACGGACAAAGCTATTGTGTAAATAAAAACTAAATTACAAATATAGTCTTATGTCTATATATTCAAAAAAGAATAGGGAGATAAAGATTAAAATCATAGATGAGTGTGCAGATGACGTAGTGTATAAAGTGAACACCTCACCGCTACTACTGCACCTCGTAATGTTGGTTCGATTTCTACACGAGACTAAATATTGAGATAGTTGTTCCGTATCTTTGTGTCCGTTGTTTGAATGTTTTTAAAGTCCCCCGTGACACAGGAATTAATCGTAATACATAATATGCCGCTTAAAAAATAAATAGATGTATGTATGTGTTTATATTAATAAAGTGAGCTGACTCATGACATTTAAATGATAGAGAACGATAGTGTACCATTTTCAATATGAGTGAGCGTGGTAATACTATGTTTATGATTCAAATGTCATGTTGTCATTGTGTTTCAGATGATAACTTAACGTACAGAAAGGTGACTATATTCAAACGTAGTAGCGTATCAATGATTTAAATGTTTAGGTATAGGTATGATATATTTATCTTTGTATTAAGCAGCAGCGATAGCTCAGTGGGGAGACCAATAGACTGCAATGCAGAGGGTCTCGGGTTCGAACCCACGTCACGCACCTCTGACTTTCGGCAGTTATATGACTTGTCGAAATTATGTGCGTATTGATTGACGATTATCGCCTGCTCCGTGCCTCGGAGAGCACGTTAAGCCGTTGGTCCCGGTTGCCATGAACATCTATGGCAGTCGTTATTGGGTAAGTCAGTACCCTCTAATATCCTGACACTGGTCTAGCCTTAGGGTATCGTTAGCCTTCGGTTTGCGGAGGTCAGGTGACAGCCGCTCCGTGTAAAAACTGATATCCAGTCAAATCCGATTAGACCAGAAAAGCCGACCCCAAGTGACTTGGGAATAATAAAGGCAGGAAGAAGACTTAATTTGAAGCAGTTTGCGTTCACGTTCGCCTATCAAAGGACGTACCGCGTCTCATATACCATTCCGCGTTCGATAATCTGTAAACGCATATCATTACCATTTATATCATCTTTTATCTATCAATAGTCAGTTAAATTTATTACCGAGTTTTACTGATCTATAAACCTATATCTTATTACCCAGGATGTGCGGACCGTACACTAAGGTTAAAAGCCAGATGGGTGACCCAGTTGTTCTTCTCAACGTGTAAAATGTATACATTGTTGGCGGTATAGCACTTTGAAGCTAGACTGTCCAACGCAAAAAAGAAAAATTTAATTCAACTTATAAACATTGTCTTCTATTTACGCGAATATTATTCATTGAAATTAAACTGCTATATACGGATTTTATCGCGTTGTTTATTTGACACTTTATTACAAAATTTTGGAAATTTTTACACTACTAAGTACTACTATTAAACTTTACTAATTTTTAAGCTAATTAAATTATTATTAAACTATTTAGATTTAATTTATTTTTTTAAATCTAAATAGTTTAATAATAATTTAATTAGCTTAAAAATTAGTAAAGTTTAATAGTAGTACTTAGTAGTGTAAAAATTTCCAAAATTTTGTAATAAAGTGTCAAATAAACAACGCGATAAAATCCGTATATAGCAGTTTAATTTCAACTTATAAACAGAAAAAATATATACAAAAAGTATTTACAGTCGAAACGAGAATCTAAAACTATTTCCTTTAAAAAATTTAGATAGGACATATTATTATCGCACTCTTAATAAAAAGAAAGACTATTGCGATGTTGGTATTAAAAAAATTAAACTTGTTGCAATTATTTAACTTAAATATAATATAAGAATTTATAGTCACACAATTAGAGTTCAAATTGCCTTACTGCCAAAGTTCGAGTTAAGTCGTTGTTTCATTGAGAGTTCGATATTGGCAGTTCACAGTCGATAACTGATACAGTTAAATATTAACTTACCTGATGTTTTTTAAGGATGCTAAAACGCTGAGGCTTTCTTCGCATCGAACGCAGCATCCCATCACAAAGGAAGAGAACCAGTTGCCTGAAAAACAGGTGGAACTAAACGTAAGATATTTTACTAAATAGTAACTGTACATACATACATATAGATTCACGCCTGTTTCCCAGAGGGGTAGGCAGAGACTACGGATTTCCATTTGCTGCGATCCTGACACACTTCTCTGGCTTCATTCACTTTCATCACATTCCTCATACACGCCCGTCGGTTCAAGGTGCTCTTAACCTGGCCTTTGTCCAGAACGCCTCCGATCTGATCGAGAAACGTTCGCCTAGGTCTTCCTCTTGCGACTGTTCCATTCACACTAGCCTTATAAACTTTCTTAGTCAGTCTTTCCTCGTCCATTCTTTCTACTTGCCCAAACCAGCTTAACATACCCTTTTCAATTCTTGTCACTATATCCACTTTCATGCCGCATCTCTCTCTAATTATACTATTCCTTATTCTATCTTTCAGAGTTACACCACATATATTTCTCAGCGCTCTCATTTCTACAGCATTTATTCTGCTCTCATGCTTCTTTTGCCATACCCAACTTTCACTTCCATACATAAGTGTAGGCACTAATAGTCCTCTATGAACAGCCAAACGTGCCTTTTCGGAAACATTTCGACTGTTCATAAAAGCGCGTAGAGCTCCATTCACTTTGTTGCCTGCTATCGTTTTCCTTTCGATGTCTCCCTCATTTTTAGTAACTGTATGGACGGGGAAATTGTATTAGTGGTCACCTCACTATTGCCAATCCGCCTAACATATTTTGTGTCTTAACGGAGTCTGCCTACTACACTGTCTCATACCATGACCGTACTAGGAACGTATCAGACACGAAAAGCAACACGATACGCCCTGCTATAGGAACTGCTGGTCGGTGACGGAACGGTCTAGTGGGCATAGTCTTATACATTTCCTTACAAAGAATATTTTTTTGCCTGACACGTTCCTAGCACGGTCATGGTATGAGACGGGGTAGTGGACAGACCCCTTTAAAAATAATTCGAATAATCTAATCATTCGCGAATTCAATTCGATTTATTTATCGATAATAATGTATCACTATTTTTATAACAGTAGTTATAATTATTATACTTTTTATGATAACAGGTGCTTGCCAGTAAAAGACAGAAAAGAGAGTTTTCTTTAGAGGTAAGATAATAATACAATTACTTAGACACGAATTCAATCGCATTGTTTATTTTATACATCACTCTTTAATAAGTGCCTCCGTAGTGAATGCGACTGCTGTGCATGAGGTCTCGGGTTCGAATCCCGGGTCGCGCCAACAAAAAGTTATCGTGTTTTCTGTCAAGAAATCTCAGTAACAGCCCGGAGTTAGGAATTTGGCGGTGTTGTGTCCCTGTGCCTCGGAAAGCACGTAAAGCCGTTGGTCCTGCGCCTGATCTCTCTCCGGTCGTGTCGGGTTATCCGACCCATCGGATCATGAGAGTTAGGGTACAGAGAGTGCACTTGTGTTTGCGTACATACGTGTGCTCTATAATATGTGCTGCGCATATGGCCAGTCTCCGTTAAGATTGGCCGCCATGACCGAAATTCGGTCTATAGGACATTATATCGCTCTTAAACATGTCGTTTCAATAGTCGCCTGGCTCAGCCTAAGTGAGATAGAGAGCATACACCCTAATGCGTGTCACAAACAATCTAGTTGAGATATATCCTCTTCTACGTAATTCTTAATAAGTTAATGCTTTATTTAATCAATATTATACATTTATATTGAATCGAATTAGGCGTTGCTAGACGGCAATCCGTTGTAATAACATAATTAGGAAACGAGGCACCCCACACGCATCTTCGGATCGCCGATCCAACGATTACAATAGAAAAAGGTTGACAATACCGAACTCCTCTGGATACAGACAGCCGCGTCATGGGACCAACTTACTCCAACTTGCAATATTTCGCAATGAACACAAAATATGGGTATTTTGTGACTTAAAGTTGCAAGAGCCTCGCTGATTTCAGCATGAACGGGCCGGCTCGACCGGGGAAGGAATACCCTCTCACAGAATATCGACGTGAAATAGCAGTATTCCTACTGTTGTGTTTCGTTCGGTGAGTGAGAGTTCCGGAGGTCCAATCACCTCCTTTCCCCGATTCCCTTTCGTTCTCCTTCCCACTTCCTTTGCTAAAGGGTTGGCAACGCGCAAGTGATGCCTCTGGTGTAGCAGGCGTCTATAGGCTACGGTGACCACTTACCATCAAGTGGGCCGTATGCTTGTTTGCCAACATAGATGAATAACAAAAAAGCAAACCAAAGGTGCGTGGGGGGTTCCTCTCATCCCAATTATTTTATTATTATATATACATATTTTATCATTGCGTAGATCAGACGGCTCTAGGATCTTATTCTTTAGATAAAATGTGGTTCTGATACTTCATTATTATTTTTCAGAAACCTAAGCCTGAGAGGATCGTCAGTGGCTCTTATTTACGTAAGGTATGTACAAAACAATTAACATAAGGGTTAATTGAAAATATTAATAATAATATAATATATAATATAATATTCTACCACATACACACAACACCATCTAGCCCAAACTAAGCAGAGCTTGTACTATGAGTACTAGACAATGGATAAACATACATATATACTTTTTTTTGTAAATACATACATATTATATTTAGAAACACCCAGACCAAGACAACCATCCATGTTCATGCACACAAATGTTTGACTTGTGCGGGAATCGAACCCGCAACCTCAGGCGTGGCAGTCGGTTACACTAACCACTAAGCCACCGAAGCCTTCTTCTTGAAGAATCTTTTTAACATCCTTTTTTATACGTAAGTTAATTGTAACTGGTAGCTCTAATCACACAACTAAGACTTAAGATTACACGCGGTCGCAAAAGAAAGCAGCGGCGCGGCGTAACCGAGCAACACACCGCGGGAGGAGGATGCGTCGTGTGGGAGGAGTGCATGCAATTTTAAACTTGTTAAAAATGTTAAATCCTTTTGGTAACATATAACTTGTGTGTCCCCACACAAGGCACACAACCCCACACAATTTTATTTTATTTCTCAATGGCAATTAATTCCAATTTGCCCGACCCGGTAATCTAACCTTACATATAGCAATGGCATTACGACCTTCTTAACTTTTTTTCTTCTTGCAGAGGCGTCTTCTAGACGAGAAGAGGTACGAAAGAGGAGATCAGGTGAGTGTCATCATATCTGTTTATGACCGAAGAGTTAAACAAAGGTGTCGATCAAATCGCTAACTAGCTGTGTAACTGTGTAACTACTGCGCCGCCGTCGTGAGTCGTAGCATGATGATTAGCCTATAGCCTTCCTCAATAAATAGGCTATCCAACACTAAAAGAATTTTTCAATTCGAACCAGCAGTTCCTGAGATTAGCGCGTTCAACCAAACAAACTCTTCAGCTTTATAATATTAGTATAGATTATGTTTAGGACCCACGTTATAGCTGAGAGCGTGCACAAGCACTACTGCGTGGATGGTGATTACGCCATTAGAACCACTAGGTTCAAGTGGTCGCATCATTATTGACACTGATCAGTGTGTTGTGGGTTCAATCCCCACACGGGACAATAAAAATACGGGGCAGTCTTTGGGGACTGCCGATAGAAGTGAAAACTAAGTAACTTGTGAATTGTATCGTCGAGCTATTAGATTATTATTTTTGAATTTTGAATTCGTGCGGTGACGATTACGCGAGTTCCATGATTTTTGTTCACCCAAAAAGTGCTCAACGCGCCTTAAGAAGGTTTCCCTTCAAAAATTGTGTGATCTATAAATAGTTGTTTTGAAGTTAGGTATTCTTTGTTTCTGTCTGTATTTATAAACTTAATTTACTATTGCAAACTTTGAGTGTTTTGAATTTTCGGAATGTTCGTAAAAAGTCCGTCGCCCGCGGCACAGGAATAATACGGGCGTTTTCTAAAGGCGTTGATAGACTTCTATTCACTTGTAATAAGCATTCTAGCGAATGTTACATTACAAAAAAATAAACGGTAGCGTTTTAGCGAGCATTCTAGTGAAAGGACAGTAAATTTGCTTCAAGCTTTTTACCGAGCCAAACCCTTTTGTTATACATAGTTCGTAAAGAATATTTTTTTGAAAAGCATTGTCTATTGCGTTCGCTGGAATGATCGTAAAAATGTTCGTAGCTATGTTTGGCTCTGTTCGTTGTTCAGTTCGACAATTTAAAAACGGTGAATGATCTGTTACAAGTCTATACTCAAGCTATCAGCACCATAATAAAAATAACTAAAATGAACCCATGAGACCTGACCTCAGATTTGGCTGTATGTTATGCTACTAGCACACACAAGCATAATAATATGTATTATATAAAGTATGCAAAGAGTTATATAACTGTATTGTTTATTTTCCAGAAATTGGTAGCGCCAAATTTATCAAGACTAGATCTGACCGAACTCCCTCAACTTATCAAAGCTTTAGTCGCAGCTAAACATAATCAAGTAAGTATATATTACAGTATTAGCACCGTATATAAACTGTCCCACTGCCGGGCAAGGGTCTCTTCTCAGTGTGAGAAAGGATGGGCCATAGTCTATCACGCTGGCCCAGTGCGCGTTGGTAGACTTTGCATATCTTCAGAGGCATTATAGAGAACTCTCAGATATGCAGGTTTCCTAATGATATCTTTCTGGCTGCCTTCACCGTTAAAGCAAGCGATAATTAACTGTTTAATACGCACATAACTTAAAAAAGTGAGGTGTTACTGTCGTGGAAATGCGACACGTATAGTAATAATGATGACTCATCAATAACTGGTTGAACTCTACAACAATAACTGTTAAGTATTTTAAATGAGTCTAGACTCATTTTAAAACAATCCGATGACACAGCCAATCTTAAAGATATTTTTTTCCAGTCTGCCAGCTCGCCGTCAGTTGCTTTCAATAACAGCTCAACCTACCTGAACAATGACCTCAACAACAGTTCCATTAATTTCTCAGCAGGAAATATTCCGGAAAATAAGACTTATACTAACCTACTGGGGGAAAATGGCATCGAGTGGAACGTAAGTATTATTAATTATCAAAGAGGCAGTGAATGTGACTGCTTTGCATGAAACCCAGATTCCATACCGGGGTCGGCTCAAGCAGAAGCTATTGTATGTTGCTGTCAAGATTTTTTTTACAACAGCCCGTAGCCTGGCCTTTATATGAAAATATTTTGAATACACTAAGATAAAAGTGTATCATAGATGGAATTAATTTATATTTGTAGTCCTTTAACTGTGTACATTACGCATCTAACAACAGAGATACGCATTCATTATGTAACGCAGCGGTAGTTAATGCATCTGCTGTCTTAAGTTCGAATCCCGGATCGGGTCAAGAAAAATTATTGGGTTTTTCTGTTAAGAAATCTCAATAGCAGCCCAGAATTAGGCAGTTGGCGGTGTTAGACAGTCCCTTGCCTCGGAAAGCACGTAAAGCCGTTCGTCCTGTGCGTGATCTCTCTCCGGTCGTGTCGGGTTACCGTCTCATCGGATCGTGAGGGTTAGGAAACAGAGAGTGCAATTGTGTTTGCGCACACACTTGTGCACTATAATATCTCCTGCGCAGATGGCCAGTCTCCGTTAAGACTGGCCGCTGTGACCGAAATTCGGTCTTGAGGGTTATAGTGACAGGATTATAAATTATAAAAACTACAAACAATGAACATTTCTAATAAATTGTTTTCATTTTTACAGAAAATTTTGGATCCGAAACGCGCTAATCTTATTCAAAGTCTTTTGAGTCATCTATCAGGACATCGCGAAAAGGTTAGTGTTCGAACATAAAAAAATGGCATATCACTGCCAACGCAAAAGATTTGACTGCTCTGATAGCGTGATGCTTTAAGTGGTCGCTTTATCTCTACCATTAGTCCAAGGGTTCAATCCCCACTACAGACCAGACAGAGAATCTTCTTTTCTCGAACACGCATAGAACAGTTATTGTATATGTATGTTGTTTTAATATTTATAAAGTCTCATAATCATTGAAATTAAACAAACTTTATACGGGTTTTATCGCGTTGTTTATTTTTATACAACACTATTATTACATAATTTTGAAACTTGAAACTACTATTGTTAAAAACTTTTACTAGTTACTGTTTACTTCAATTTAAGCTATTTAAATTATACAACTACTAGTTTTTCCCCGCGGTTTCACCTGCGTAAGGCCCGTTCCCGTGGGAATACCGGGATAAAAAGTAGCATATGTGAGAATCCAGGTCTCCAGCTATCTACATACCATACATAAGTTTCATTGCAATCGCTCCAGTAGTTTTTGCGTGAAAGAGTAACAAACATCCATACATCCCTACAAACTTTCGCGTTTATAATATTAGTAAGGATTTAGATTTAATTTTACACTTCTCATGATCATCTAAAGTTAGTTAGTGTACCTTTTTAAAAATATATAATTACTATAACTAATTACCATTTTAAGGTAAACAATAAATCTAGATCAGACTCCAGCAGCGGAGAGTCCAATTCATCAGAGGGTTCAGACTCTAATGAATCCCAAGAACATTCTGGCAGCAGTTCTGGAGAAAGTCAAGAAAATAGTGGCTCTATTGAAAGTGGTAGTGTTTCTAGGGAAAGAGACGGTTCTGAAGATAGCAGTTGGTCTTCAGAAGGCAGAAAGTCTGGCAAAGAAAGCTCATCTGGTGAGCAAAGTGATTCTGATGAAGATAGTAATTCTCTAGAAGACAGTAGATCCGGAGAAAGTAGTAGTTCTAGCAGTGAATCTGGTTATGATAGCCAGTCTGGAGAGAGTAGTGAATCTGATGAAAGCAGTCAATCTGGAGAAAGCAGTGAATCTGGAGAAGATAGTTATTCTGGAGAAGACAGTGATTCTGGAGAAGACAGTGAATCTGGAGAGAGAAGTGATTATGAACAGAGTGGTGAATCTGGAGAAGGCAGTGAATCTGGTGAATACAGTGGCTCTGAAGAAGCTGACTGGCTTGGTAGTGGTCAAGATAGCTGTGAAGACTCTGTCGAACTTTCAACACCTAATTTCAACGAAATTTTATCAATTTTACATAACATATTTGTTGAAAATAACACAACTATCCCGTTGACGCCTGGTCCTGTAGAAATTCCAGATAACGTCACTCTTAGTGACCTTCTTCAGAATATCATTGACAGTTTGACTACAACGGACAAACCCGCTACTTCTAACGTAACTGTTAGTACAGGCATAAAAAATCCCATCAACATCACACAAGACAAAGACACTCCAAAGGATCAAGGTACGAATAAGAAACCAGACCATAACACAGAAGGACCACATACAAATAATGAAAATCCATCTACTAAACCAAGCACAGTGGACCAGGTGACAACAGCGACTTCCGCAGATGAAGTTACGGAACCAACAACCCCAAATGATGATGACTTATTACCAATAGTAACAGATAACCCTAAGGAATCTGGAGAAACTGGTAACCCTGCTGTAACTGTTCATCTAAATGACACAAGAAAACCTGATAAGACTATACTTGATGGTGCTGTAAGAGGAAATTCTACAACGTCATCTGCAGCCATGCCTACAGTAACACCACATGAACATAAGAAACCAAAGAATAAAAGTGAACCTCTAAACAAATTCGATGATTCTGCAAAAGAAAAGGTAAAAATATATTTTACTAGCTTATGCGAGCGGCTCCGCTTGCGTGGTACCTACATCAATACAAAGTAGCCTATGTCATTTCCTTGGTTTTAAACTATGTTATCTCTCTTTGACTGCACGGTTGCGTGCACTGCCACTGCGCTGAGTGTAATGGGTTCGAATTACACACATCACAGAAATTTGTGTGATCCACAAATTGGTCTTCTAAATCTCGATGTTCTTTGTATCCGTTATTTCAATGTTTGTAAAGCCCTTCGTGACACAGGAGTTATTCCTAGTACAGGACGAGTCCCTATTTAAAAAGATTTGCATGTCAGACTGTGAGGTCCTGTGCTTAAAATTCATGTCAGGCAAATGGTATTTCTATTTAGAAAGACCCAGTAGCAGCACGAACTCTGGAAATGTGACCGGTTGACAGCAACAGGGTTTCCTTAACCTCTACGAAGTGAAAATATAGGTATATTTGGCAAAATTAATGTACAGCGTAATGCACCCCTGTCTATTCAGCTGAGAACATAACGGTATAAGCCTATTAGACGTTACTAAGCGTCCGAATTAAGCCGGACACGATCCGGCTTTATGGTTGCGAGTCCAACCCTTCCGTCTAGGTTTTATGAAAGTAATCTATTTTTTTACATTAGTCATGTGTTGGTTGCCGTTCCGCATGGCTCATCCTTTATTGACTAGCACTTAAAGAAATTGTCGTGTTATACTAAAACTAGAAACTTGAGTGTCCGGCCTTTTCACCCAAATGTCCGGCTTAACTGGTTGTACTGTCCGGCTTTTCGGTTTTAAGAACAATCTTAAGCCTATGTATATAATTAACTAGCTTTTGCCAGCGGTTTAGTGCCACGTAACAGTAGGTTATTTTATATTAGGAACAGTACTTATTAAAAATAAATAAAGCTAATGTTACTCGATGATAATATAGGTTTCTAATAGTAGTTTTTGAGTTAAATCCAAACAAACAAACAAACATCAAATTTGTCCTCTTCATGATATTAGTATAGACTCGAGCGACCCGCCCCGGCTTTGCACAGGTAGTACAAAACCTTAACAAATTATACATCTAAACCTTCTCATGAATCACTCTGTCTATTAGTGAAAACCGCATGAAAATCCGTACAGTACTTTTTGAGTTTATCGCGAACAGACAGACAGACGCGGCGGGGGACTTTGTTTTATGATATGTAGAGATAATAATTTTATAAAATATTTCAGGAACCTGACAACAGTGATAAAAATGGAGCGGACAAGGAAATCGACTACATGTTGGATTTAATGAATAACGTAAGTACATTATTTCCATCTATCCTTTTTCTTTTTATATCTTAAAATACCGACAGAGCAAATTACCGTTTATACTGTGCTAGCTAACCCGCGCAATTTCGTCTGCGTCACATAAGACATTTGTCGCCATTTCTGCATTATTTTTCATTGATGCTGCGCTCCTATTGATCTATAGCCTTCCTCGATAAATAATAATAATAATAATATTCTACCACATACACACAACACCATCTAGTCCAAACTAAGCAGAGCTTGTACTATGGGTACTAGACAATGGATAAACATATATACTTTTTTTTTTGTAAATACATACATATTATACATAGAAACACCCAGACTAACACCAAAACAATTTTTCAATTCGAACCTGTACTTCCTGAGATTAGCGCGTTCAACCAAACAAACAAATTCTTCAGTTTTATAATATTAGTAGATATAGATTTCACTGGGCAACAAAAAATACTGGTTTTATTATACACCTTCATCAGTCATACCCGAAATGTATTTACTTTGTATGGATTGACTCTGGTTCTTGAGATATTCAACGTAAAGAACGGTTCCATCAGGACATTAGAACAATGAAAGAAAGATACTAAGGCCGATGGGACAGCCATATTATGATGGCAGTCTATTGTTTGAGTTTAATAAGGGAGTGTCCTGAACATAAACACAATAGAAAAGCTTACAGATAAAGTTTTCCTAATAATTTCTTTTATGATTTTTTGTTAATAGCATATATATTAAGATTTCTTGTCGTTATTATATAGCCGCTTCTAAAATATATTTTACTAGTAGTTTTCCCGCGGTTTCACTCGCGTGAGTCCCGTTCCCGTGTGAATATCGGGTTTCACCCCTTTCACCCCCTTCAGGGTGGAATTTCCAAAAATCCTCTCTTAGTGCTCCCCTACACTCTCCAAGAAATATACATGCCAAATTTCAGCTTCTTGCGTTCAGTGGTTTCGGCTGTGCGTTGTCTGTCAGTCACTCAGTAACGGAAGAGTTTTATATATATAGATTTCGACCTTATTTCAGTCATATAGTTGTAAAGTCTTATCTCATAAACGAGAGTCAATTTAACAAATCTGATATTTTCTCGTATTCAGCAAACTGAACTTACACAAAATTGACTTCAACTTACCATGCCGCAAAATGACTGACTCCCAGTGTTATTATAAAATGTATATTCTTTTGTACTACTTACAAAACTTGTAACTCCGTGTCACAGTAACATGTAGTCATATTTAAGTAACCACTACTTCACCGATGGCGCAGTGGTTCAAGTGGTCGCCTCACAACTGCTACAGCGTCGAGTGTTGTGGGTTCGAATTCCACAAGGAGCAAAAATTTATGTGATCTACAACAATCTATATAATATTGTCTTCTGTTAACGCGAATGTTATTCATTGAAATTAAACTATTATATACGGATTTTATCGCATTGTTTATTTGATACTTTATTATATAATTTAGAAACTACTACTATTAAACTTTACTAATTTTGACGTTTTGGTTGCGTTTCAGCAGCCATGGTCACGGGGAGACTAAGATGGTAGTTGTCTCAATGTTCCAGTGTAGTTATTTCAAAGTACCCAAACATAATTTAATCATTGCTGTTTCTATTTACGCAGAATGAACTCAAAGTATCATGAAGTCTAGCTGTAGTTTGCTTCTTCTTGGGTTTGACTATTTGAATTACTGGATCCCAAGCTGGTGGTACATTCCAACCATCTTCTTTATTAAAATTAGGATGTTTTTTGATTTCAATAGCCTCGCGAAGCATTCTTGGTAGGAATCGCTGTTCTTTAGCGAGAATCTGTGGTTTGTCAAGTCTCAGGTAATGGTTGGTCCCCTGTTGCACATGTTCACACACAGCCGACTTCAACGAGCGTTGGTGTTTTACATCAGCTATGTGTTTTTTTATGCGAGTGCTTTCTGCTTCTTCATTGCTTCTCTTGGTTTGATCAATGTATGAGAGTCCGCAGTCATAATCTATTTTATAGACCCCTGCATCTTGTAAAGGTAGTTGGCACTTGACGAATGATAAAAATTTACTTATCTTCATTGGCGGCTTGAAGTATGTGTTGATTGAAACTCGCTTCAAGATGTAGCCAATCTTCTCAGTGACGCCACTTACATAAGGCAGTATAGCAGGCTGGCGCTCGACTGTGGCTGGCTTTTCTCGGGATCTGACAGCGGCGCGGCTGTTGGAGCTTGTTGTCTTGCAGTCCTTGCTTGACATGTTGAAGCTCGGCGTCCAGGTGTTTCTTGTCGCAGATCCCGTGGGCTCTCTAAAACAAAGACATGGCCACGGTAGCTAACTGTTTAGCGATAAAATCTGTATAGTAGTTTAACTTCAATGACTACAAATGGTTGTTCCAGGTCTGGATGTTCTTTGTGTCCGTAATTTGAATGTTTGTAAAGTCCTCCGCGATACAGGAATTATTTCTAGTGCGGAAGTTGTCTTTAATAAAAGAAAAGAAAGAAAAAAGAAACCCACAAATTTTGTATTGTCTGCCAAGCGAATTATTTTGTATGGCTATTGAAATACGGACGCAACCATGTATGTGCGTTACGTGTAGTCACAGAAATATAAACACAGTAGTGTATTCTTTAAGTATCACGATTACCGAAATCCATCACGAAACTGTTTTTTAAAATCTAGTATAAAGACACTAGTTAAAGCAGCGATAGCTCAGTGGTGAGACCAATAGACTGCAATGCAGAGGGTCTCGGGTTCGAACCCTCGTCGCGCACCTCTGACTTTCGGAAGTTATATGACTTTTCGAAATTATGTGCGTATTGATTGACAATTATCGCCTGCTCCGTGCCTAGGAAAGCACGTTAAGCCGTCGGTCCCGGCTGCCGTGAACGTATAGACAATAACGACTGCCATAGGGCAGTCGTTATTGGGAAAGTCAGTAGTCTCTAATATCCTGACACTGGTCTAGCCTTAGGGTATCGTTAGGCTTTGGGTTGCGGAGGTCAGGTGACAGCCGCTCCGTGTAAAAACTGATATCCAGTCAAATCCGATTAGACTAGAAAAGCCAACCCCAAGTGACTTGGGAATAATAAAGGCTAGGGAGAAGAAAGACACTAGTTAATAACAGTAATTTTTTAGATGAAGGGTATCCTACGTCCTTTTCGGTATTCTGACAACGTGTATGCGACATTTTATGATGATCGGTCGAGTACTTAAGGCGTGAATCTGTAACAAATAAGTAAACAAACTCTCATTCCTATTTATAATATTAGTTAGGATTTACATTTTATAAACAATATTTTCTGATATAAAATCAATCTAGACCCTTTTTAACGTCATATTAAAAAGGGTCTGAATTTATATCAGAAAATATTGTTGTGCTCAACATCGTAGAAGTTATAATAAATTGACAACAACTTTGATCAAACAAAATTGTAGATTTTACATAATATTGTCTTCTATTTACGCGAATATTATTCATTGAAATTAAACTGCTATATACGGATTTTATCGCGTTGTTTATTTGACACTTTATTACAAAATCTTGAAAATTGTTACCATATTTTTTTTGTAGATTTTATTTTGTAAAAGATGTTTCTATGAAAATTGACATTTTCATTTAAATTTCAATATTTATTATATATTTAACATACACATACTAGTGGAGTTCTCATCATGAAGTAGTATGTTGGAAAAAGTCCAAGAAATCTAGGTGAAGTGTGGACACAAGGCACGAAATACTTCTAATAAAGCCGAATGTTATAATATTTGTGCTGACTGACAGTATGTTCCACAATACAAGTGTCTTATTATTATCATGTGTGTAGTTGTCACTGACACGCGCACATTGTATACAAGTGAAGTCCCTCTAGGAGTAAGCTAGTATGTTCGAGTGGATTTGACACAGCCAACATAAAGATAATTTTAATAATCATAACATATTTTCTAGGAAAAGTTCTGGAAATACATGGGAAATTTAGCTGCCAAATACATGGATTCTCTGATGACGGTAAGTCAAAATACCTTATTAATAAAAGTCCTAGTTATACACTTTCCTTCTAGGTACGGACCTCTTCTCAGTATGAATGTGGTGAAATGAATGAACATGCATATTCATATTTGTAAAGATTCAAATAACTATGCCTTTATATACGAGTTATTATTATTATACTGCTATTTGGAATTAGAGAGCGGCGAAATCAGCTGTCGTCAATTAATAAGTATCGCTACGAATGACCTGGCTTCTTCCAGACAAACAAAGTTAGAACAGTGACCCTATTACTGCATTTAGCCCGGTAAACAAGAGTTCCAGAGGTCACTCCCCTCCGACTCCTTACATTTTGTAACACAGGCAGTACTTTTGCCTAACTTTTGTCATTTCTGCGTCTCCACTTACTTTTCCATTATCTCATCTTTAATTGCTTTGCCCTCTCCCCATTGATTCCCTTGGACCCCTGCACATGCATCATAGGCTATGATGAAAGCCTACCTATTACTAACGCCGTACCTGCGTTGCATGACACTTGATTATGTTAAGTAGTATTAGCAAATCCATACTTATATTAGAGCTTCGCACGCATAAATGTAGGTAATGTAAATTTTAGAGTTCGAAAAATCTCTTATATTACATCTTTGTCCGTCTGTCTGTCTGTTATACAACTTTCAACTCAAGAGCCGTAAGAGCTAGAGACTCGCGGTCAACGCCATTCGACTCAGCATAGTCGATATACCCCCGAAATGACTATGACCTTTGACCTCTGACCTCAAGGTCACATGGTATCACGTGACCTTTGCATATTACTTGAACCATTTTTCCGAACTCTAAGATTTACGGCAATTCATTGCCATTTCTCACTTGTTATTAATAGTACTTTTATTTTAATGAAGGGTACCCCATGTCGTCTTATCTATCCCTAAAAACTTGTAAGCGAAATTACATGATGATCGGTTAAGTAGTTAAGGCTTGTAAACATAACAGACATACAAACTGACATTCCCATTTATAAGTATTATTAATAAGTAGTATTAATAAGGATGCGAATGTTATTTTGTTTGATCACAACGGGAAAAAAATGTGTGGCACAGAAATAGTGATGTCGAGTCTTTTTGTGTACTTCTTTTTATTGTTTTGAAAGTCAACAGAGAGTCAACAGAGGCATTACAACTAGTGCTTTAAAAAAGAAGAAAGTAAGAACTATTCCTTTGTTACCACGAAATTAATTTGTTAACATCTTCTCACAGAAAACCAGCTCATTCATCAAAACAGAAGTCACAGATCAAATGAAACCATATTCTGACGCACTGAAGAAGCTACAAGAGAAGATAAAATCCAAACTAAATGAACCAGATTATGTAGAACCTAAGGAAACCAATAGTTCTGAAATTCCAGAACTCAAAGGCAGGAAAGATAAAGATAAAGAACCAATTAAAATCACCGCCAACAATCTTTTCGGTAACACAGTGGGCAACGATAAAGTAACAAATGTATACATTTTCTCCTCAAACAACAACAGTGACATCATTAAAGATATTAAAGCCATCGCAAATAAAAATGACAGCATTAATATCTTCCATATCATATTGCACAACAAAACCGATAAAGACAAATTTAAGGATAAAGCTAAGCCGGGTAGCAACGAAAATACAACAGGTGCCTCTAATATGCCCGTTGTCACTGAAGCAATAACAACTGAACCTTCTACTGTCACTGAAGCAATAACAACTAAACATTCTACTGTCACTGAAGCAATAACAACTGAAACTTCTACCATCACTGAAGAAACAACAACTAAACCGTCTACCTTCACTGAAGCTACAACAACTAAACCTTCTACCATCACTGAAGCTACAACAACTAAACCTTCTACCATCGCTGAAGCTAAAACAACTAAACCTTCTACCGTCACTGAAGCTACAACAACTAAACCTTCTACCATCGCTGAAGCTAAAACAACTAAACCTTCTACCGTCACTGAAGCTGCAACAACTAAACCTTCTACCGTCGCTGAAGCTAAAACAACTAAACCTTCTACCGTCACTGAAGCTACAACAACTAAACCTTCTACCGTCGCTGAAGCTAAAACAACTAAACCTTCTACCATCGCTGAAGCTAAAACAACTAAACCTTCTACCGTCACTGAAGCTACAACAACTAAACCTTCTACCGTCGCTGAAGCTAAAACAACTAAACCTTCTACCGTCACTGAAGCTACAACAACTAAACCTTCTACCATCACTGAAGCTACAACAACTACACCTTCTACCGTCACTGAAGCTACAACAACTAAACCTTCTATCATCACTGAAGCTACAACAATTAAACGTTCTAACGTTGCTGAAGCTACAACTAAACGTTCCAACGTCGCTGAAGCTACAACAATTAAACGTTCTAACGTCACTGAAGCTACAACAACTAAACGTTCTAACGTCACTGAAGCTACAACGATTAAACGTTCTAACGTCACTGAAGCTACAACAACTAAACCTTCTACCGTCGCTGAAGTTACAACAACTAAACGTTCTAACATCACTGAAGCTACAACAACTAAACCTTTTAACATCGCTGAAGCTACAGCCACTAAACGTTATACAGTCGCTGAAGCTACAACAACTAAACCTTCTACCGTTGCTGAAGCTACAACAACTAAACGTTCTAACATCGCTGAAGCTACAGCCACTAAACGTTATACAGTCACTGAAGCTACAACAACTAAACCTTCTACCGTCGCTGAAGCTACAACAACTAAACCTTCTACCGTCACTGAAGCTACAACAACTAAACCTTCTACCGTCGCTGAAGTTACAACAACTAAACGTTCTAACATCACTGAAGCTACAACAACTAAACCTTTTAACATCGCTGAAGCTACAGCCACTAAACGTTATACAGTCGCTGAAGCTACAACAACTAAACCTTCTACCGTTGCTGAAGCTACAACAACTAAACGTTCTAACATCGCTGAAGCTACAGCCACTAAACGTTATACAGTCACTGAAGCTACAACAACTAAACCTTCTACCGTCGCTGAAGCTACAACAACTAAACCTTCTACCGTCACTGAAGCTACAACAACTAAACGTTCTAACTTCACTGTAGCTACAACAACTAAACGTTCTAACGTCACTGAAGCTACAACAACTAAACCTTCTACCATCACTGAAGAAACAACAAATAAACCGTCTACCTTCACTGAAGCAACAACAACTAAACCTTCTACTGTCGCTGAAGCTACAACAATTAAACGTTCTAACGTCACTGAAGCTACAACAACTAAACGTTCTAACGTCACTGAAGCTACAACGATTAAACGTTCTAACGTCACTGAAGCTACAACAACTAAACCTTCTACTGTCGCTGAAGCTACAACAATTAAACGTTCTAACGTCACTGAAGCTACAACAACTAAACCTTCTACTGTCGCTGAAGCTACAACAACTAAACCTTCTACTGTCGCTGAAGCTACAACAACTAAACGTTCTAACGTCGCTGAAGCTACAACAACTAAACCTTCTATTGTCGCTGAAGCTACAACAACTAAACGTTCTACTGTCGCTGAAGCTACAACAACTAAACGTTCTAATGTCACTGAAGCTACAACAATTAAACGTTCTAACGTCACTGAAGCTACAACAACTAAACCTTCTACTGTCGCTGAAGCTACAACAACTAAACGTTCTAACGTCGCTGAAGCTCTAACAACTAAACCTTCTACTGTCGCTGAAACTACAACAACTAAACGTTATAACGTCGCTGAAGCTCTAACAACTAAACCTTCTACTGTCGCTTTAGCTACAACAACTAAACCTTCTACCATCACTGAAGCTACAACAACTACACCTTCTACCGTCACTGAAGCTACAAGAACTGAACCTTCCATTGTCACTACAGAAGGAACGAATGAACCTACTATGGCTACCGTTGCTGAAACAGTAACAAAACCTACTAATGCAACTATAAAAGAATTACCTTCGTATCCCACATCTACTATCAGTGATACTACAACTAATAGATCTTTTTCAATAGACGACATTTTAAATTTTGTACCGCACAATGAAACACATAATGTAACCAAAGCTAATACTGTCAATGGAGCAGCTCCTATGAATAGTCTGGCTAATGAGAGCACAACTGAATCCACTTCTACCAAAGGAAGACCAGCACCTGTTGCATTAGCTAATAGTACAGATTCTTCTGTATTCGATCATATTAATACAGGACCAGACGATAATTTAAAGCAACGAGGTAATCAGACTTTAGAAAACACTAATAAATCTGGTGAAGCTAAAAATGCTCGCTGGTCAGGCGAAAAATCAAGCGAGAAGAAAAATTCAACGGAAGATAAAAATGATTCGACTGAGAAATCTGCTGGAAAAAGAGTACCTTCAGCACGATCAGATGAAAAAAAAAAAGCATCTGTAGAACATAGAGATTCAAAAGAAGAATCAGGTGAGAAGAAACGTGCATCAAACAAGAAGCCTAGTGAAGAATCAGCTGAAAATACGACTGGTGATGGAAAGAAAGAGAATTCTAGCGAAAGTATAAAGAAATCGCCTAAAGATCCGTTATATGATTAAGCAGATGTTTAAAGGTAAGACGACGTAGTAAGACGTACTAATCAGCAATTAACAAATTCCAATTCAAGCGCATCCGAATTCAATTCATGAATACCGTGAATATTTGTATCAAAATAGTGTAGGCATTAGGGTTGTAATATCGGTCGGTAATTTAGTTAGGGTAATAGATAACACAAATATAGTTATCTGTGCACAATGCCAATGATTGTAATAAGTTATATAGTTTAGTATGTCTGTATCCTAGTAACACTTATTCATTAATTTTAGCTAACAGTAAATTATTACTCTCATTGGCCTTGTGTATACTAATTTCTTGATTAGTAACAAGTCACAACTTGTTACCCTATCTTAATAATCGATTGTACACATCAAAAATCGAATTTAATTAACTTATTTCATTTATTTATATAATATTAGTATATTTATATTTGCATAGGAATACTGTCATGATTTTAATTTTCACAATAATTTCATAAATTCTTACATTTCTAATATTATTTACATTTACTTGAAGATAGTTGTGCCTTGCGGTTGACGCGAGTTAACTGTTCAGGAAAGATACTCATACCATCAGAATAGTCAGAAATTAATATTACTAACTGACTTTTGTCAAACAAAAGTCCACAGGAATACACTAATTCTCGTAAAAGTTCAAACAGAGATCCGATCTCGTCTAATAAACGATTAATGTACATCTAAATGCAATCTATATTAACACTTGACGTTTTACAGACAGTTCAGATACTAGGCCTAAAACGTAACTCTATTATGAACAGTTTTGTTAGGAGAATCGGCATGTTCGCTTCTTACATGAAGATGCAGAACGCGGTTCTTACCTGTTGTACAATCCTTAATTAAGACTATACCTTTATTTTGCACGCGGTATATTGGGTTGATTTATTACGCAAAAATGTCCATATTCGTTAAAAATACAAATAATATTAAACCAAGAAAAGAAAAATTTAAAAACTAACCTAAAACCATACCTATAATATACTAAACCTATTATTTATTTATTTTTGTAATGAGGTTTACTTACTAATAATGGAATTTACAAAATATTAGCTTTAACTCCATAAATAATATGTAAAATATACAAAAAAAATCTAAGAATACATAATTTATGGATTAAGTTTTAATTAATATTAATAGGTTCAAGTATATGGTTTACAGGTGGAAATCCATCCAGCACAGTAAACTTTCAGCGACCATTTGAGACACAGTGCAGTCAATGGAATGAACTATGTACTTGCAAATAGAATTGCCAGGCGTCCGGATAAAGCCGGACATAGTCAGGCTTTTTAGTTGCATGTGCGGCCAATTTAGACGGTGTCAAAGTACGGATTTTTAGGGCTTTTTAAATTTGACTTTTGTAAGTAAAACATACTAAATAATTATCGTGTTATAATACGACAAAAAAATTAAAGAGGTTCTCGGTGTTTTTATCCAGATGTCCGGCTAAACTGGCTGGTCTGTCCGGCTTTTCGGTTTTAGGACCTGGCAACCCTACTTTCAAAGGTATTGCCCGCGTTTGTCCTTTTCCGAACGAGGTTTAAAGAGTTGCCTGCTGCTGATCACGCGCGCTAGATAAATTTGCGTATATCTCTGACATTGTTCAAGTCCATGACTGGTGGTAACGAAAAGGTTAAAAAATGCAATTCTATGTTTAAAGCTTGAGTAATTAATCTTTTAAGTAGCAGCGGTACACCGGTGGCCAGACACAATATATTTTCAATTATATATGGTATCCCAACAATTGACAGGTTCAGTACGATAAAGATAAATTAAAGTGCTTAGACTTATTCAATCACGCAATAGTGAACACAAACGAATTTAGAAATGAATATGTCCAGGCTAAGGAATATTCATTCCTCATCCGTGAAACAACTGTTCAGACTTATTTTATAGATAAATCAGTTTAATAGTTTGGCTACCAACCATGAGGCACTCAAAGATATCAATAAGAAGAAAGCACTATTTGCTTCGATCCTGGCGTTTGGCGCAAGAGCTATAATGATCTGAATGCAGCGAGCTTTCATTTATTTGCATCGCATTGTTCATGCGCGGTCGCCTGTTTCTTACTTGGTCTAGAATAACTTCGATCTGCTGAAAGGCCGATCACCTAAGTATTCTTCATCCGATTGTCTTCTACATTCACCTGTCATATTCTTAATCCGATTGTCTTCTGCATTCACCTGTCATATTCTTCATCCGATTGTCTTCTGCATTCACCTGTCATCGATCTTTTACCGTCCATTCTCTTAATATTCCTTTCTTAAATTTTTGCAATATATCTTCTTTCACTCCACAAAGCTCTAGCCTTAAAGATAATATGCCATCCTATATAAATGACTACTGAATTCAATCTATTCAAAGTCAAAGACAAAGTCAACATTTTTTATTTCAAATAGGCCTGAGTAACAAGCACTTTTAAAACGTCAAAAGCTAGGTGTCAGTTCCAAAAGTGAATTAAATTAAATTTAAATTAAATGTAATAAATTTCCTACACCAGGGCCAACATCGTGCTCACACCTTTACAAACATTTTATTATTTTAATATGAAGTATATAATCTTAATTATACAACATGAAATTGATATATTATTTGTCAGGAGGCCGAGGAAATGCAAGTATTTAAAAGGACATAGTTGAGAATAACATAAATGAACATACAAAAAAATCATTGCCGTATGCAGGGGGGGACCGAAAACCAAGCATTTTTATCGTCCATATATTGTTTCGTGCTATAGTATGCTTTGGAGAGTAGAGTGCGTTTCACTATCTCTTTAAACCTTTTGACGGGTAATTCACTAATGTGGGATGGGATTTTATTATAGAATCTAATACTATTTCCAATAAAACTTTTACTAGTTCTGCTAAGTCTAAATCCCGGTTTTATTTATTAATTGCTGATATGTCACACATAAATTAAAAATCGGCTTAATGACCGCGCGGCAGCCTGCTCTGAGGGTCTACCGTGAAACGCGTTATACGCAATTGCGTACGTTCGTTCGTGCTTATTCTTACCATGAAACATCATTCGCGCCGACATTCGTCATGAATATCGTCGTATGACATTTGTACGTCCTAAAAAATCCGAAGTGTTTTCATGGTAGGTATATGCTTATTATTTCGTTCGTAATTCGTTTCGGCACGTCATTGCGTAAAAACATTTTCACGGTAGACCCGCTGGTTTAAAATGCGCTGAAAAGGAAATTAAGGGCATTATGCAGTGGCAAAACTGCTATACTGTCATGTAAAATAAGTTAATAATTATTATTTTTTTATTTAGTCAATATTTTCAGTTTTACAATTTCATCTTAACAATCTATATAATATATAAAACTCTTCCGTTACTGAGTGACTGACAGACAGCGCACAGCCGAAACTACTGAACGCAAAAAGGTGAAATTTGGCATGTATGTTCCTTGGAGAGTGTAGGGGAGCACTAAGAGAGGATTTTTGGAAATTCTACTCTGATGGGGGTGAAAGGGGTGAAACCCGATATTCACACGGAAACGGGACTTACGCGGGTGAAACCGCGGGAAACTACTAGTTACATATAAAGTGCAGCGATAGCTCAGTGGGGAGACCAACAGACTGCAATGCAGAGGGTCACGGGCTCGAACCCACGTCGCGCACCACTGACTTTCGGAAGTTAAATGACTTTTCGAAATTATGTGCGTATTGAATGACAATTATCGCCTGCTCCGTGCCTCGGAGAGCACGTTAAGCCGTCGGTCCCGGCTGCCATGAACATCTATGGCAGTCGTTATTGGGAGAGTGTCGACACAAAAGATCCCACTGGGTCGAAGTGTCGCCGGTCTGCACTGACTGGCTCCCACGTAAGATACATACATATAAAGTGCACTTATAGATACTTGCCTGAACTATTTAAACCAGCGTTTTAAGAGAGAGCAAAGTTATATATTATGGCAATATAACTTTATGTCAGTCATGAAAAAAACTGGTACCTACTTTGGCGCAAAAGCGAGACATCATTTTGCTTGCAGCTTAGCTGCAGTCTGTACTGCTGTTTGGAAGAAATATCACGATTTCGTCCAAGGACTGCAATAAATCTGGCAGCTAGTTTCTTCTGATCAAGAACTGTAAACTGGATCTTAATTTAAGTCTTACATAATTCTTTGTTGGCCAACACTAACGAACCTTCGTTAGTGTGGGCCAACAAAGAAAGTATCGAAGTATCAAACGTTTTTTTTTCAAAGACATCTCCCGCACTAGTAATGTCTTCCTGTGCCGCGGAGAACCACGAGCACAAAGAACACCCTGACTCGGAACAACCAATTGTGTGTAGGTGTGTGTCAGTCTCATTTCTGTCCCGTGTGACACTCTTGACGTAGCGGTTGTGGTAAACCGTGGTGTGGTTGAACCACTACGCGACGATTTTCCATATGTTCCACAGTATTCTACCTCTAGTAAGAAGCTAGATTGTGCTATAGAACACCTTAGCTGCCCTCTCGGGAGGCGCCACTTGTCATATAGTTTACAATGAGCTTGTGTCAGTAACAACTACACCCGCGATACTAATGTGACACTTGTATTGTGGAACTGACTGACCGACACCCGACACACAAATTATTTGTCGTCACTCGTTCTGTTTGTTTGATCATCTGTTTAACTATTTCTATTAAGCGTTATATTAATGCTTTATAACTTTTATATATAGTAATAAGCTAGTAATAATTATTAAGATAATTGTAAGTATATAATAGTAATGAACAAATTTAAGTTAAGGTGTTTTGTAATATAAATGTTTTAATAATACATGTTGTTTTTTTAATAAGCCACTACAATATCACGGTTGTTTACTCCAGAAAAGGAAGGCAGCGATTTTATTAGGTACAGTCGACCAAAACTGGTCTACCAGTTTTGACAAGTATCTGTGAGATCTAATTATAATAATAATAATAATATTCTATCGCATACACACAACACCATCTAGCCCAAACTAAGCAGAGCTTGTACTATGGGTACTAGACAATGGACAAACATACATATATACTTTTTTTTGTAAATACATACATATTATACATAAAAACACCCAGACCAAGACAAACATCGATGTTCATGTACACAAATGTTTGACTTGTGCGGGAATATAAATTGAATACCTTAGTTTTATACTTTAATACCTAGTTTCATAATCATAATTCAAATCATAATTAAACCTAATGAAACTAGATAGTATGAACAGCGACGACTTGAAAACTGAAAACTTGAATTTCGTCACCCTCAACGTCGTTCCTCAATCACTACATATTATAGAACAAAGTTCCTCGCCGCGTCTGTCTGTCTGTTCGCGATAAATGCAAAAAACTACTAAACGGCTTTTCATGCGGTTTTCACCAATAGATAAAGTGGTTCATGAGGAAAGTTTAGGTGTATAATTTGAAGTAAAATTCTAAGAATACTGTATTGAATCGGGGAACTTACGATCGGCTCCCAAATATGATCGTAATCTTGTGCCACTTTGCCAATAAGAAGCACATAATATGTCACTTTATGAAATTCACGTAACAAGTGTGCTTCTGCGTTAGAACAACTCCAATACTAGGGATAATCAAAAGTATGGACATAACGGACACAATGAAAACACAGACCTAAAATGTATAAGAAACTCTCACATTTCTTGTGCGTGTGGGGATTGCACCCAGTAATTTTTTCCTCCAACTCCCGCACCAGGTTTAAATCCTGTGCCGCAGAAGACTTTACAAACATTCAAACAACGGACACAAAGAACATCCAGACTCGGAACAACCATTTGTGGATCACACAAATTTTTGTCCAATGTAGGATTCGAACCCACAACACTCAGAGTAGTTGCAGCGGCGAGGCGAACAGTTAAACCATTACGCCATTCCTGCTGTAATGCGCGGTATGCCTTAGTGGAATGAATACTTACATTATTGCGCCACCCGTGCATTCATATATAAATATAATCCTCCAGGCCGAATTTCGGTCACGGCGGCCAATCTTAACGGAGGCTGGCCATCTGCGCGGGAGATATTATAGTGCACAAGTGTGTGCGCAAACACAAGTGCACTCTCTGTTCCCTAACTCTCAAGATCCGATGGGACAGTAATCCGACACGACCGGAGATCAGGCGCAGCACCAACGGCTTTACGCGCTTTCCGAGGCACGCTGTCTAACACCGCCAACTTCCTAACTCCGGGCTGCTATTGAGATTTCTTAACAGAAAATCCCAATAAGTTTTTGTTGGCCCGACCCGGGATTCGAACCCGAGACCTCATGCACAGCAGTCGCATTCGCTACCGCTGCGCCACGTAGGAGACACTCGAATTAGAATGAATATGAACTAGATGGCGTTGTTTTATAAATTACGGGTATATTAGGTATCAACGGTACACTTCTAGTCAAATGTAATTCTTACCTTCTTACTAATATTTCATTTCTAAATAAGTCTTCTCTCTTCTTTTAGCCTTTATTATTCCCAAGTCACTTGGGGTCGGATTTTCTGGTCTAACCGGATTTAACTGGATATCAGTTTTTACACGGAGCGGCTGCCACCTGACTTCCGCAACCCGAAGGCTAACGATACCCTAAGGCTAGACCAGTGTCAGAATATTAGAGGGTACTGACTTTCCCAATAACGACTGCCATAGATGTTCATGGCAGCCGGGACCAACGGCTTAACGTGCTCTCCGAGGCACGGAGCAGGCGATAATTGTCAATTAATACTCACATAATTTTGAAAAGTCATATAACTTCCGAAAGTCAGAGGTGCGCGACGTGGGTTCGAACCCGAGACCCTCTGCATTGCAGTCTGTTGGTCTCCCCACTGAGCTATCGCTTCATTTCTAAATAAGTAATGTGATAATATAGAATAGAGATTCAAGAATTGTTTAAAGTTTTACCAAAATTTAGCTATTAAGAAATCTACTTTTATTTTATCGTAGTGCACCGCCATCTTTTACGATATACATAAATTACTTAACAGTTCTTGTAGCGATTTCCGTTAGATGTGTCAAATGCCAGCTCATACCATTTTAGTTTTGACATGGGTATACATTTCTGCAGCTCACTGTACATAATAATAATAATAATAATAATAATAATATAAATGTTCTTCCAAAATAATAATATTCTACCACATACACACAACACCATCTAGCCCAAACTAAGCAGAGCTTGTACTATGGGTTCTAGACAATGGATAAACAAACATATATACTTTTTTTTTTGTAAATACTTACATATTATACATAGAAACACCCAGACCAAGACAAACAGCCGTGTTCATGCACACAAATGTTTGACTTGTGCGGGAATCGAACCCGCGACCTCAAGCGTGGCAGTCGGTTACACTTACCACTACGCCATCGAGGCCGACATGGAAAGAAAATTAGGTTGAATTAAAACAAACAAATATATTTTAACTTTTTTATTACTAAATAACAAAATCTGATAGTATGGCACAATAGAGATGGAAATAATTTGATTCAGACTTATTTTAGACTAAATTCGCTTTGCACACGTGACGTCAGACATTTTTGCGAACATTACGATAAGATAAGATATCAAGTTATCTTATATAAGTTTAAAATTTAACGGAATTAAGTAAGGAAAATTATGTTAACCATAAATTCACTGAACTTTGTTTACCGTAGATTTAACCTTTTAATGTTGGGCAAATAACCAATAGCAGCGCAATTCTTATAAACAAGGGTTCATCGGGCACTTAATGTCTGAGAATTCTATGAACCCATGTGTTCACTTGAAAGTAAAGGTTAAAAATATCAGACCTTACGCCTACAGATAACACTCATGAAATGGCAGTAAAGAAATTATTTTACTTTTAATTATTACAAAAATAATTAATCTATAATTATTACAGTTTTAACATACCATATTTTTTGTCCCTTAAAATATATACTAAAATACCCAATATTATAAAAGAATTTTATAGATTTTAGTAATGTTTATTAATAAAATATGGTATTTTAAAATTATTTTTAGACGACCTTTAATTATAGCCCATTTTATGTACTATATTCGACTCAGCTATACGACAGTAGTGAAATGGGCGTAAGAGCCATATGGCTTAAAAACGTTCATTAGCTTCGGTGAACATATCGGCTAAGCGACCGTAAAGTCGTGATTTTGATTCCCATCCATTGCACTACCAATATAAACCTACACAAGCATTTAATATGATTGGATGGGTTAGCGACCATACTGCCATTATTCAAATTAAATTGTTAGTCCATACATAGAACTTTGTATTTAGAATCAGTCATTTTACCTACGGACAGTTAATTATTGACACATATTCTATGAAAAATATATCAAAATATAACTTGTCCGTAGTTAAAAAGACTTGTTCTTGTATATAGGAACCGTCATAGTTATCTTTGTACATTCAAATGTCACTTACACCCATAAAGTCAGATGTCTCTTACGCCAATTATGAAAGCGATCAATAAAAAAATTATCTACATAAAATAGCTTGTATTTAAAGGTGTCTATGTAATATTGAACTATACTTACAAACAAAAATATATAATAATATGCAGCTATTATTTTTATCATCTATAATGCTACAAGCGTGTTTAATAAAACTATTATTATTGTGATATATTAATGTAAGTCACCACGCTTAGAAAAATATTATTATTGTGAAAATATTATATTATTATTTTTAATATTACAACGCGTTCCAGACAGATTTGCTTCTATGACGTTATTCAAACAGACTCTTGGAGACAGAGAGGCACAGACGGCGTTACGATAAGTGGAAGGGAGAGAGGAGACCTGCAATCCACTGAACAACAGATCGGAATGGAACGCGCTGTTTTAACTAAAATATATACTTAAATTTACGAGACAGACTTCGAAAATGAAGATAAAATTGTTCTGAAGTCTTTGCGAAACGTTTCTGCTATATATACAGGGTGTACCAGTGTCGACGTCAAGCCGGAAACAGGTAACAGTAAGTTATAATAGCTACGAGTATCATAAAAGTATAAAAATAAATCTAACACTTCTTTAGGCTCTCGATTTTTTTCGAGTATTCGAGATTAAATAACAAAATTAAACACAGAAATTAAATATCTGTAGTAACAGGAATGAAAAGACCGTCACAAGGAGTAAATTACTTTGATTTTTTAGAAATGTCTTTTATTTTTAAAATACGTAACTTAGGTTTTTTTCCTGGTAGTTATTATAACTTAGTCTGTCACCTGATTCCGGCTTATTGTCCACTTCTGGGACACCCTGTATAAAATCATTATCTTGAAAATATAAATATATTTTAATTTATACAAGGATTTAAATGATAGATGCGGCGGCTTACTACGTTACGTTCGTTACCTTTCTGTACGTTAAGTTGTCACACACACAATAACAACATGACATCCGAATTATAAACATAGTATTACCACGCTCACTCATATTGAAAATGGTACACTATCGTTCTCTATCAATGTAATGTGTGAGCTCACTTTTTATAGTGTGGACAGTTTATCGTACGGTTAGAACACATCTATGAATTAAATCTTTGCTTTTACAACATTTAACTACTACAGTAATATTGCTATATTTTGAAAGTCTAATGACAGTATCTGATATAACTTTTTCACATAGCGGTCAGTCTGATAACCAAAACATCTGATATTAATAATAACTTAACTGCATAAATAACCAATTGATTTTAACTGTTACCTGCCAATGTTAGTGGGTCGAGTGTCCAAATTTTTTTTATATATTCTGCCGCTCTAATAATAATGCCTGCGTCTAGGGGGACTTTACAAACATTCAAACAACGGACACAAAGAATACCCAGACTCGGAACAACTATTTGTAGTTTACACAATTTTTTGTTCCGCGTGGGTGTTGAACCCAACACTCGGCGAGGTGACTTAAACCACTACGCCCGTGCAGACAAATTTCGGCGCTCTATTTTTGGCGTAGTACCCAAAACCTAAACCCAAGTGGTAAATGGTGTTATACTGACAACCAAAGATTTCTTTTTAAAGTTCGAAAAAACTCTTATACAACAGCTTTGTTCGTCCGTCCGTCTTACTGTTATACTTTCAACTCAAGAACCGTAAGAGCTAGACTCGTGGTCAACGCCGTTCGACTCAGCATAGTCGATATACCCCGAAATGACTATGACCCGTGGTGAAACGTGGTATCACGTGACCTTTGCATATTACTTGAACCATTTGTTCGAACTCTAAGATTTACGGCAAGACATTGCCGTTTCTCACTTGTTATGTTAATAATTTATAATAAACGTTATATATACATCGGCATTTTAAATCATTCTTGTGTAGTGAGCATCACAAACATTTAAACAAAGGACACAAAGAACTCTCAACAACAATATGAGGACCACACAAATATTTCGCTCTCTTATTAAAGAACAGCGACTGAACTCGAAATTCTACAGCAAGGCAATTAGAACTCTAATTGAATGACTATGATTCTAAAATAATATTTGGGTTAAGTAATTGTTTTAGAGTTTAAATTTACTTAATCCAAAATAGTCAGATAGGTCTCTTTTTTATTACGAGTGCGATTTGTTCTGCATCGAAATGGAATCTACACTAGAAGCCTTGACATTGGTCTGGTAACCATTAAACCCATTGGGGTTTTCATGCAGTCATATAATTTTGATATAGTTATAAATGATTTTAATTATACATAAATATAAGAAACATTCTATTTTGTACAAATATTTACTTCTAAAATCTTATTTTACATTAGAGCCATACGACAATACATATTAACATTTAAACGTTAATACCACAAAGACACGTTCAGCAAGGACTTTAACAATTAACTATCCAAAAAGCAAATATGAATTGTATATAAAAATATATCTTATTCAGTTGTAACAAAGGCTATAATCGAATGACATATTTGTCAAACATCTAAAATTTAGTTTTGAAATCTACTGTAGGCAAAAAGGTTTTGGCAAAGAAGTCTTTTACACTTTAGACAAGACAATGAAAATGTATATATAATTTACATAAACAAATCATATTAATGACATCCACTAAAAATAATTTATTTTATCTAAACACTACTTAATCAAACCCTTCTCACTCTGATAAGAGACCCATGCCCAGCAGTGGGACAGTTTAATGTAGATATTATTACTAGTTAATTATTATTTAAACATACATTAACTACATGTTAATACAACATTAAATATAGTAATAATACATAATGCTTCATGATTTGTTTACATAAATTATCACGGAGTGATTTTAATATCAAATATACAAAAATTATCAATATCAGAAACGTTTATATAAAATGTATATAAGTATAACTTTTATGAAGATATTCTACCATTTTATTTTCAAGAAATATTATAAAAATAATTAAAAAAATATATAAATTATTGTTTCGAGACACGATAAAATATAATTATTAAAACAAAATCACTTGCAGGCAAGACTGTTCCTGTATAAATTTAAAACATAACATAATATTATAGGATGTAAGATACAAATTGTATAAAAGTTATATAAATAATTATCTGAGCAGTAAATAAAATTATCTTAAAGAACAGGTACTATTTATTGTTATTGCCACATAAAATATTTAATGTTCCTGCAACCGTGTATATTATTGTGTAGCTTATTGCAAAAATACAATATAAAATATCAATATTCAATAAAAAATGGTAAATATGATTTCCGTTCAAATATTTGTGTAAAACATAAATAATGTATAATCTTTTTGATAATCCGCGCGTGGCTCGTAAGAACTCACTCAATGGAGAAAGATGACCATAAAATACTCAAGTGCATAAATAGTTTTTAGTTTTTTTTATTGCTCGGGACCCGTACGCATAGCTAAACATCCATAACCTATGATAAAACTTAATCTTATATGTTGGCTTAGCCAGAAATATAAACTCTATGGGCTAATAAATAGAACGCAAATTCGCGTCACGTTTTAACTGCTGAGTAGTTTCAAGACCGTTTTAAATTATAAAAGAACTTGGTATAGGAAGAGTATTTTTTTCTATCCTTTATCGTTTTCTGTACCCGTACCCATCTCCAAAATTTCATGATGATCTGAGTAGTTAAGGCGTGAAAGTATAACATACAAACTCACGTTGGCATTTATACAGTTAGTATTAGGAAGCCAGAGAAGTGTGTTAGGATCGTAGCAAATGAAAATCCGTAGTCTCTGCCTACCCATCTGGGAAACAGGCGTGAATCTATGTATGTATGTTAATATATACGAGTTATACTAATATATAACTCGTATATAATATAGTCTGCTATTTTTGTCCGTTTCCTTTAGATCCCCGTTCATTTTGTTTAGTTATATAAATAGTTGCCACACTTAGAGATATTAAACGATTGCTTGAATCATGTCATTTTAGCTACGCACAGTTGATCCCCATCCATTTTAAGGGTCTCTGAGAAGCAGTGGTATGCCGGCAGCAACATAATAGATTTTTTATTATGCCTGGTATGCTAAGACAGATGAAAGTTGGGATGGTACCCCATCCAGTAGAGGGTCTCCTGGCTAAGCCAACATGCTTACATAAGTTACTTATCGTTAATCCTGAGCTCAGCGAGTTCCTGCTCCTCATCCACCTCGTCTTCGTCATCAGAGCCGTGGACTGACGCGGCGGGAGTGGTACCTCCTGTGGAAATAAGGAGGATATATTAACACCTCAAAAGAAAATGGCGCTAAAATATGTACCATGTCAAAAGCAAATGGCGCCAAAATATGTAACATGTCAAAAGAAAAATGCGCTAAAATATTTTTCATGTCAAAAGGAAAGGGCGCCAAAATATTTTCCATGTCAAAAGAAATATGGCGCTAAAATATTTTACATGCCAAAAGAATATGGTAACAAGTCAATAAAAAATAGGCGCTGCAATATTTTTCATGTCAAAAGAATATAGTCCCATATCAAAGAAAAATAATGGCGCTGTAATATTTTTTATGTCAAGGAATATGCTAACACCTCAAAAAAGAAACGCCGCTAAAATATTTTTCTTTTTAAAAGTATATGTTAACACCGCATATCACACCTCAAATATAAGGATCAAAATTACAAACTGATATTTAAAAAATAACATTTTGTATATATAGAAGATCCTCAAATAAATGTGCTACATGTTCCATGTACCTTTACCTTTACCTTAACTTTAAAACTCGGATGCTTAAACAATATTGTGCGTAACACCAGTGTAAAAAACACGTCATCAAAAACAATAAAATAGAATGTCCTAGAATAATGTGCCTTATATCAAACACACGTAATATAAGTGCCCTGGAAACAAAGAAAATCAAACTTGCGTCAAACTATCATTATAATATAGTGATCACAAGAAATCCACCAAAACCAATATACCTATAGTATTTTTAACATCCTAAAATAGTAGCAATATATCTACCACAAAAAACCTGAAAATCTTCCACAATTTACAACATTCGTGATTGCTATACCTAGAAATCTCCCAAAATCTACAATATTTGTGATGGCAATCCCTAGAAATCTACCAAAATCTACTATTGTTGTGATAAAAAACCTTTCTAACGCGGTCCCGAACTGTGACCACAAATCAGACCGTGTCAAACCCAGATTGAGGGCTGCCAGAGTTTCCATTTTCCCCGGATTCGTGGTATTTTTTAGGATGACAACACTGGCGGCATCTGTCAACACCGTTCATACTATTATAGGCGTTATTGTTCTGACATAAGGACTATAATAGTTTGGATATTGACACATTGCAGACAGTGTTGTCAGTGGAAATTATAATATGACAGATAGATACAGCGTTTAAACGTTTTAAAGATAAATTTCGTATAATATATGGTGGACGGTATTTAAAAGGCAAAATTATTTAATGCCAAAGAAAATTGTGATCCCTCTTAATGTTTAAGGTCCGTCCCCGAAGTGCGCCAACTGGACCCTATTTTCATTATTGTAATGTTTTTATACTTTATTAATAATAATTTCTATTTTTAGTTAGTCAATATTTTACTTCTAGTTTATTTTCTATTTCTTCACTCAAATAATAATAACAATATTGTTTCATTTTTTATATATCATGATACTGACGTAACATCATAATAATACATGTATTGTGCATTTAGCCACATTTTATATTTTTATTTAGTTATGTATCTAACAACTACTGAATTACCAAATAAATAAATTAATTACCAAGCGTCCGCTGTCCGTCCATATCTCATGAATCGTAATAGGTATAAAGTTGAAATTTTCACAGAGTGTGCATTTCTATTACCGCTATAACAACCAATAATAAAAAAGTACATAGTGTTATATCTTGTAAGATGGTACGGATCCCTTCATGTGTGGATCAGACTCACATTTGAACGGTTTTTTAACATTCACTTGCATGTTATGAATGAGCTAACCGAAGCACACTAAAGACATGCTAGTGCTACAATGACCAGAAATAAACTATCGTATAATATATATACATATATATATATATATAGTATATTATACTGATCCGAGTAATTTAATAAAGCTAGCCGGTCTATTGGGTTCATAGAAAAGTATCGCTAATTCGTTAAAAAGAATACTATGGCAGCCGTCATACGATAGTACCACTGATTCGAGAAAATGTATTTTTTATTTAATTTTTATTTTATTTCGTTCGGAAAACAAACAGTTTCTATTATTATTTTACAAATATAATAAATTATCTGTAAACCATTTATATGTTTTCGCATATGATTATCTAAGGCTTGATAGATTTTACTTATAGTGCTGTACAAAATTAACATTTATAAACAATTAAACAATTACAATGCTGATGTAACGAAAGTTAATTACAATTGAGAAGTTTAAGGCACCTATTGAAACCATTGATTGGGAAGCGTGTTAATATATGTAGATGGATGTGTGTTAAATGTGTCGGCCTCGATGGCGTAGTGGTAAGTGTAACCGACTGCCACGCCTGAGATCGCGGGTTCGATTCTCGCACAAGTGAAACATTTGTGTGCATGAACATCGATGTTTGTCTTGGTCTAGGTGTTTCTATGTATAAAACGAATGTATTTACAAAAAAAAAGGAAGTACTTATATAAGTATGTTTATCCATTGTCTAGTACCCATAGTACAAGTTCTGCTTAGTTTGGGCTAGATGGTGTTGCGTGTATGTGGTAGAATATTATTAAATTAAATAAGTCAAGTTCAGGACAGTCAACCAGTGTGTTGATAAGATTTACTGATCTTACAAAAAATGTGTTGTCGCTATAGTTAGTGGTACCGTGAGGAACATTGAGGAATATTAAAGTATACAATAGTAACCTTTTTACGATAGGACAGCTTTCGAGAAAATAATACTATGACAGCCGCCTTACGCACTAATACCGGCGATATGAGAAAAGATATACTATGGTATTCTTTATACGATTTTACCGCTGATTCGAGAAAAATAATACCATGGCAGCCCATACCGAAATTTCTACCATTACCGCAAACTATAAACTGTTGCAACGCATACCCAACAATCAAACCTAATTCGCGGCGTCAACACAGTCAGACAACTTAGCAATAAGTTGATCGATCTGTTCAGCAACCGCTTCGTTCAAAGGTTCGAGAAAATTCTCATTTGGTGTTCGGTAGTTCTCGTGTTCGGATTCAGTAAAGTTCGGCTTCTCGAAGCTCACTTCGAGGTCTGCGTCGTCCCCATCGTCGGTGATTTCGAGGATTTCGAGAGACTTTTGTATGTTGAGTTGGTTCTTTTTTTGGACGTCGATGGCATCGGTTTCTCCGTTTGTATGTACTTGTTCGTCTTTCGTGTCTTGTTCGGATGAGTGTGAACAGCGCACTGTTTTACATATATACATCAGTCTAGTAGAATAAGGGAGAGGTCTAAGGTCAGCCATTAGAGGATCTAGTTGGGCGTCCCATCATTGCAACTTCGAAATCATGAGCGATATCGCTTTCAAGTCTAATTGCACTGGAAGATAGTGTAAAGTGGTGTCATAGATGGATTATATTTAAATCTGTAGTCCTGTAAATATAACATCGAAAATGTTCGATGAGTAATATTTAGAGTGAAAGGACTACATCTATACAAATAAATAAAACTGATGTGTTTGTTTGTAATGTCAAAACAGCTTTTTACTAAATGCAAATGAAAGTACTTATAACAAAAATCGATCAATTTGTAAAATGTTTGTCTATCTGTCTCTTTGTTTGTTCTGGCTAATCTCTGAAACGGCGAACCCAATTTTCATAGGGCTTTCATTTTGCAGATAACTGATGTTATAAGGAGTAACTTAGGCTATTTTAATTTTAACAAGTTTCTGCTGACTAAACAAACACTTGTTTGTAAAATTCCACGTGGACGAAGTCGCTGGTAACAGCTAGTTAATAAATATATTCCATCTATGATACTTTTACTTTAGCATATATTGTATTAAAATATTTAAAAGTAAGCCCAATTAAGCAGGCTACAAGCGTTAACAGCATGTAGCCTGTTTAATTAGCTTTTTCTACTCTGTTTGTAGCCTTTTAAGATCTGATACTCAGCCGAGTATCGTTATACTAGAATGTCCTCTGCTCCAAATTTCGGATACAACAGCCAGTCTTAAAGAATACTTGCTATCTGCGCAGGAGATATAATAGTACTTCAGTGAGTACCCAAACACAAGTGCATTCTCTGTTCCCTAAATAGTCTGATGGCACGGCAGAGATTAGCCGCGGAGATTAAGCGTACGATGACATATAAAATCAGTTCTGTATTAAGCTATCATACTGCTGGGCATGGGCCTCCTCTTAGTGTAAGAAGGATTAGGCCATAGTCCACCACGTTCAGTACTTGTAGGCAGAATTGACATATCTTCGAGAACATTATGGAGAACTCTCAGATATGCAGGATTCTTCTCGATGTTTTTCTTCGCCGTTAGAGCGAGCGATAATTAACTGTTAATACGCACATCACTTCGAAAAGTCAGAGATGCCCAACAGTCTCACCCTCGACTAAAGCTGCTTTCTATGAAGATAAAAGTAGTAAAAAATTATAAATCTGGATTAAGAATGAATGAGTTACTTTTCAAATGTCTTCTTTATGCCGATGACCAAGTAATACTTGCGTCATCAGCAGAAGAGTTGCAGGCGATGGTAACTATTATGCATGGTGCATTTGAGAGTAAAGGAATGAAAATAAATGTAAGCAAGACGAAAGTAATGGTATTTGAAAAGGAAGAGTGCGTGACGATGTGTAATATTATGATTGATGGAGAAAAAGTGGAGCAAGTGAAAGAGTTTGTATATTTGGGTACTTTGTTTACAAGGGATGGTAAACATGAGAAAGATATTGAAAGGAGAACGAGCGCTGGCAACAAAGTGAATGAAGCTTTACGCGCTTTTATGAACAGTCGAAACGTATCCGAAAAGGCACGTTTGGCTGTTCATAGAGGACTATTAGTGCCCACACTTATGTATGGAAGTGAAAGTTGGGTATGGCAAAAGAAGCATGAGAGCAGAAGAAATGCTGTAAAAGTTAGAGCGCTGAGAAATATATGTGGTGTAACTCTGAAAGCTAGAATAAGGAATAGTGTGATTAGAGAGAGATGCGGCATGAAAGTGGATATAGTGACAAGAATAGAAAAGGGTATGTTAAGCTGGTTAGGGCATGTAGAAAGAATGGACGAAGAAAGACTGACTAAGAAAGTTTATAAGGCTAGTGTGAATGGAACAGTCGCAAGAGGAAGACCTAGGCGAACGTTTCTCGATCAGATCGGAGGCGTTCTGGACAAAGGTCAGGTTAAGAGCACCTTGAACCGACGGGCGTGTATGAGGTAAGTGAATGAAGCCAGAGAAGTGTGTCAGGATCGTAGCAAATGGAAATCCGTAGTCTCTGCCTACCCCTCTGGGAAACAGGCGTGAATCTATATATGTATGTATGTAACAGTAGTACATTGTGACCAGATTCATCACTTGCAATATTGCATGTGATATTGTCTTACGTTTACGCAAATGACAACAAACATTGAAATTAAACTGCTTCATACGGATAAAATTATTAAAACTATTATATTTATACTTGCCCGGGGAGACTAAGATCTTAGAAAAGCAATCGAAACATCAGGGAAAATATAAAGGACATGGACCGTTTCTGCCTAGCATACATGTACATTATTAGACGCATAATAATTATATATAAATAAAAAACTTTTATCAAAAGTATATCCAATTATACGTCATAGGAACTTCTTAATCATTCCATTCCTGTCCTATTACTCTTATAGGGTTTAGATTATACATAATACATCACAACAGACAAGAGTTCTGAGCCGAGTAGGTTCATGACCAAAATATGTTTTTGTTAATATCTAAGAAATCTGAAGTTAGTGGATTGTGTAACTTTTACAGTTAATATTAGAGTATACAAAATTTAAAATAAAGCAAAATTCGTAAATGTACATACATCTTTGGATGGTAGGCAGAGTGCCCAAAGAAAATAGGCAATCGCCTTTAAATAGTTTTATTAATTTTAAATAGTTAACCTTTCAACCAACGCTAGGACGCCGGCGTCCGAGCTAAACCAGAATATTTAAAACGTAAATGTTATTATGACAGTCTTCTTTTGTTTGAATAGCTTTTTGTATTTTCGTATTTTTGATAACTGGATTGGTTGAGAGGTTAAGACTGCGCCGAGCGAAATGTGCCAAAACAGGCGGTCAAAGTTAAATGAATAAAATCAAAACTTTTTGTTTAATACAAATATAAAATATACATTTACCATAACAATGAATGTATTTACAATGACTCTGTGTAAAAAACTTAAAATAATTAATATTTCGCTCACAAAATTACGTAAATTTGAAAAAAAAAACCTAAGCTCGTGTTACGTGATTTTTAGATTATAACAGTAGAAATCTATGCTATTTTACAGCTTAAACGAAACATTAATAGTTATATTACAATTTGTCCGTCCCAAATATTTAAGTTATTGGTTGAAAATAAAGATACATATTTATCAAAAAAGCACTTCAAATCCTCCATACAATTTTATTATGGCGGCCGCGCGCCAATTTGTATATGCGCCGCACGAACTCTGTGATTATCTGTCTTACGCTCGGCGCAGACTTAAATTAGTATTATAGGTTCAGTAGATAATAAATTATGTTACGTTATTAATAAATTTAATTATATTATTGTAATTATGGTAAATTATGTTATAAAAGTGATAATAAACAACGCGATAAAAGCCGTATAAAGCAGTTTGATTTCAATATTGCAGGAGTTTCAATCGTCACTCTGTTTAAAGGAGTAGAGAAAGAGACTTACTAGAGTGAGTAGGACTGGGCGGCTCGGAGATGGGGCGAGGGTAGTTGAATCTCTTTCCAAGCTCTTGGTCCATATGGTCTACGTAGTCTGGGTATACGATCTTAAGAGCCTCAGCCCTCGCTTGCCGGTAGTACTGCAAAACACATATATAAATTAATTAACAATTATAATTGTATATTAGCGATAGAGATAATTAGAATTTAATGATTTTATAAGAGGCGTCAGGTTTTGGTGAATTATTAAATTATCAAAAAAATATTTGTATAATTTATTAATTGAACTATTATGTATGTAGTATTATTTCAACTATTATGTAGTTCTTAATAATAGAGGGTATTATAATTTGTTTAATTTATATATAAAGAGGTATACATAAATATAATATATCTATATCATTGTCAACTGTATAACTTCTAGCGAAACTATGCCTATTGCCTCGTACTGGGCACATTACCAGACCCCGTGACGGTTTACCATTTTGTTAATTGTTAAAATTACGGTAATACTCACGATGCCCAAATTCCTCCAGTCGAGAAGATCAGACAATCTCTCTGTTCTGTTCCTCTGAATAATACGTTGCCGCCGTGTGAGTCTGTGTAATAAAAAAAACATAATTAAACATTTTTTTTAACTTGTCTTAGGGTCTGTTCCACCACCTCCAGATAGCATTTATCTATAAAATAAAAGTCTCGCCATCTCTCTTCTTTAACCTAACAAGAGTAAGACAGCATGCGATTTATACTTCGGATAACTTTTACTTGACAGTTGTGAAACTGGCTATTAGTATCACGAGCGATAGCCCAGTGGAAGACCAGTGCCACGCCATAAAAATCTAAAATTCGATCCCAAGTCACACATCTCTGACTTTTCGAAACGATGTGCGTATTATCTTATGTGGGGGCCAGTCAGTGTAGACTGGCGACACTTCGACCCAGTGGGATCTTTTGTGTCGACACTCTCCCAATAACGACTGCCATAGATGTTCATGGCAGCCGGGACCGACAACTTAACGTGCTCTCCGAGGCACGGAGCAGGCGATAATTGTCAATCAATACGCACATAATTTCGAAAAGTCATATAACTTTCGAAAGTCAGAGGTGCGCGACGTGGGTTCGAACCCGAGACCCTCTGCATTGCAGTCTGTTGGTCTCCACACTCCGTGCCTCGGAGAGCATGTTAAGCCGTCGGTCCCGGCTGCCGTGAACATCTATGGCAGTCGTTATTGGGAAGTCAGTGCCCTATAATATCCTGACACTGGTCTAGCCTTAGGGTTTCGTTAGCCTTCGGGTTGCGGAAGTCAGGTGGCAGCCGCTCCGTGTAAAAACTGATAACCAGTCAAATCCGGTTAGACTAGAAAAGCCGACCCCACGTGACTTGGGAATAATAAAGGCTAAGAGCCATGAATACATTCTGGCTTTAAATTGCGATAGCGGCAAATATCTAACCTTATTAGGAATTTGATTAAATATTATAATCGTCATAGGGCAACAATTATCATTATAATATCTTGTATTCATATTTGATAATAGTTTTCTAGACGGATACCTGGTGAAGTATAGATATTGCCATCAGTAAAAAAATACAATATACTTTCTTAAAGAAAAACATAGATGTCGCTACTTGTTTGACTCATCTTAATTCCGTTAAAAATGCATAGATGGCGTTATACTCACTTGGTGAAATCAAACATATACTGCGCCAATTGCTGCACGGATCCCTCCAGCGATATGTACCGACGATCCACCACGTATATACCGTAGGACATAGGATCTGCTATGTGCTCCTGCATGAAGCATCCAAAACCTGGAACAAACATCCCCATTATTATAAATAAATAAAATACAAAACTAGCTGTTGCCTGCAGCTGCACTCGCTCGGAAAACTTTGTTCAGGTCAGACTTAACCTGCCCTTTGACAGAGGCTCGCATACAAGCCGCTACATTAGTACCGTGTATTTCGCACTCTTAATAAAACAGAGACTTATCTCAGTATTTTGGATTAAACAAATTGGAACTCTATTGCAATGATTTAACACAAATATAATATTAGAATTTAACATATACATTGAAATTAAACTACTATATACGGATTTTATCGCGTTGTTTATTTGACACTTTATTACATAATTTTGAAATTTTGAAACTCTCCCCTTAACCATGGCTGCTGAAAAGCAACCGAAACGTCGGGAAAAGTGTAAAATTAAATCAAATTTAAATAGTTTTAATAATAATTAAAATAATAAAAATTAGTAAAGTTTAAAAGTAAAAGTAGTGTAACAGTTTTCAAAATTATGTAATAAAGTGTCAAATGAACAACGCGATAAAATCCGTATATAGTAGTTTAATTTCAATGAATAATATTCGCGTAAACAGAAGACAATATTAACATATACAATTAGAGTTCAAATTGCCTTACTTTCAAATTTCGAGTTAAGTTGCTGTTTTATTAAGAGTGCGATTTATTACCGGCTCGGATACGAGCCACCAAGTGCGCACCACTATAAACCTTATTTTACTAACCTTAACGCTTAAAATATTACGCATAAGGTATTATGAAAATATAAACATACAATAGGTCAAGCGATGTACGGAAATAAATAATAGTATTCTCACCGCAAAATAAAAGCACTACGGTATCTATACAAAGTATGTGGAGTTAACAAACTGAGACGTATCGTTATAGTAACGTATAATTATATCCATGGGTTTGAGTTCGTGACATTGACAGCAAGTAAATAAACTGTAAAACAGAACAGCTAGTAGCTATGTCGCCACATTAACAGTAACGTCCATTGTTGAGTACAAGAGTTGAGTAAGTAGCTGTGGTCACAATAATAAACTGTGGTTAATATGAAAGTACTGCTTCCATGTTTTATATATGTTTATTTTGTTGTTTTTTAGAGCTTTGTCCGTCTGTCTGTTATACAACTTTCAACACACTACCTTAACACTTCACTTTGCCTGAATAACTTAACACTTCACTTCACCTTAATAACTTATAAAGGCAAGTTGCAAAAAAAGCGTCCATAGATTTTTTTGACTGCACGGAAGGCGTAGTTGTTTTAGTAGTCACGTCGCCACTGCCACTGTGCCAAGTGTTGTGGGTTCGAATCCCACACGGGACAAAAATTGTGTGATCCACAAATGATTGTTCCGTAAACTACAAATAGTTGTTCCGAGTCTGGGAGTTCTTTGCGTCCGCAGTTTGAATGTTTGTAAAGTCCCTCGCGACGCAGGAAATATTCCTAGTTGTCCTTAAAAAAAAAGATGTCGTGACTCACCGGATAAGTTGGTGGTAATGCTGGGGATGCCCATGACCGTGCACTCGGCCGGAGTGTAGCCCCACGGCTCGTAGTACGAGGGGAACACTCCCAAGTGGCACCCACGCACAAACTCCTCGTAGTCCAGACCGAACAGAGGATTCGTCGACGTTAAGAACTCTGGGTGGAATATCACCTAAACAAAACATAAGGGTTAATTAAATAATACCAATAACATTTTACGTCACTTATCAAATCAAATCATTTATTTTCGCTGAATAAAGATGTATACACAGATGTTATATTGTTACTTTATTCTGCCTCATAGGCATGCAGATGCATGCAGATCATTAAATAAACATAATAAATGTTGAACAACACGCATCCAAAATAGTAATGCATCGTGTCCAAAAATAAAATGTAATTAAATTGACTAAGTACATATACAGGATGTCTCAGAAGTCGACGTCAAACAGGAATCTGGTAACAGGCTAAGTTATAACAGCTATCAGAAAAATAAAAATTAGATTTAAATTTGTATTTTAAAAATTATAGAAAATTTGAAAAAAAACAAAATAGTCTACACCTTGTGGCGGTCTTTTCACTCCTGTTACTACAGATATTTACTTTTTTATATTTATTTTAATGTAATCTCGAATATTGCTTCCTTAAGCAATCGATTTTTTTCGATTGATGACACGTCGCCATGCCCAGCGCACGCATCCGAATTAAAATCACTCGTCGACTCAGATGCAAGTTCTGGGCACACGAACGATTTTTTGTTTTGGGTGAACAAAAAGAGAAAGATATTTTATTTGTATCTTATAAACACAATACACAATCGGTACAATACAATATAAACATATAAATAACAGTATACAGTATGAAGCCTTAATTAGGTACCTGTGTCAGCTATTGTTACAGTTGACATTGCAACGCTGGATTAACAACTGCCTTTTCCATTTAATTTTATACCACGACCTATTTTTTTTTTTACTTGGGTTCATGCTTCAGTACGACGGAGAGGTTATGTCGGGCTCACCGGGAGAAATACCCCAGTAATACCAACTAAACCTACCACGGTGTTCCTCGACATAACCATAGACGGCGAGGCCGCGCGAATCGCTTTCACATGCAATCGCGACCCCGCCGTGTAAAACGGCAGGCCACTACACAAAAATACTTCCTCCACCGTCCCCTTGGGAGAGACAAAGACACGACACAGAGGCGCACGTGGGAACACGTACGCCGCCTCTCGGACCTGGTGCTGATCGGGTGGCGAGCAGGCTCACGCTGCCCACCACCCCAAGTCACCCTCAGGATGGCTGGAGATCATCTCGCGCCCTTCGGCGCCCGGTTCATTTATACTACGGCCACGCCAACTCAGGCTTACAAATACGATAATACGAATTATAACTCACCTTGACTTTATCATTCACAGTATTAAACAGTTCACATCTTCTAATCGAGTTCAGCACAGGGTCACTCCAATCGTCCACCTGAACAAATATACAGATACAGATTATAATTTTTCATAATTTTACTCTTAAAAAGACATCTCCCGCAAACACAAACATTAACTTTACAACAACTACGATAAATTAATGTTTAAATCTCATATACTTAATATTACGGAGAGGGCGTATAAGATGCTTGGTTTCGTATTACGTACGACTCTCGACTTTAAAAAGCCCTCTACTTTAGTGCTGTTATATAATTCTTTAGTTCGTTCAATTTTGGAATATGCCTCAACCGCTTGGAATCCTCATTACAAGATTTACATAAATTTAATAGAAACAATTCAAAATAAATTTATTAAGCATTTAAAGTACCGATCTGGTACTGATTTTGCAAATCTCGGACCATGGATTACTCTTTCACTTGAAAGTCGTCGTGCTCTTAGAGATCAAATGCTCCTCTATAAAGTAATAAATAATACTGTTGATTCAATGATGCTCCTTAGTAGAATAAATTTTAAATGTCAAAGAATTAGCGCTAGACATAGGATTTTATTTAGTGTTCCAACTATGAAATCAAATTATACGGCCAATAATTTCATATCACGTGCTTGTAAATCGTATAATAGTCTGTATTCCCAAATTGATATATTCAATCTAAAGTATACACAGTATCGGAGAGCGATTCTGAAAAGCCAATTGTAATGTTAAACTGTAGTTATATGTACTGTATGAAAGGTTCATTTATTTTGTAAAATTATTAGTTTATTTCGCAGTGTTGTAATAGTGCACTATCAAATTGCGGAAACTTTATTGGTATTTGTGCTGGTATTGTTGTTTTAGCTGTAAGTGTTATAGTCTGTATGTTTCCCTTGAAAACCAAATAAATAAATAAATAAACAACACCGAGTCTTGTGGTCTGTTCCGAATGGCAACGTCGCAAACAAGTGTCATATTTTGAGGATTTTAAATATAATTAATTTACTTGGACTTTATTTTCAAAATTGTTTTCAATACACTCTTTACACTAAGATTAAAGTTTATAAATGGAATATACATCTATATAAATATAAATCAAATGCAACATGTACGACGGAGCATCACTTAGAACGACTCGACCGATTTGGCTGTTAAATTTTTTGTTGTGTTCATGATTGTCAGGATAAGATTTGTATGAACGAAAATTTGCGAAAAATCGGCAGGAAATGTCGAAAATTTATAATAACTTTTTAAAATTTAATTAGTATTATTATATGGAAAAAATTATTGGCGTTTTGATATTGAATTTAATTACGTGAAATATATTTTTGTATAGATTTACAGGACTACGACTGTGGGATCAGCTCGTACTATATATTATGTATATACTATGCACATTACGCATGAAAAAGTCGCCCCAACATTTACATAATAAAAGGATTACAAATATAATTATATGCCTCAGTTAAGCTTTATACAGTAATAAAAAATTGACCCCAATCATAATTTCACATGTTAGTAAACTATCCAAATGCTCGTCTAGCTTTCTCAATATCTGTCTAGTAAAACTACAAAATAATAATTAAAACAAATATTTATTTCAGAACTTTCGAAGTGCATTTAATATCTCACTAGCCATACACAATTGACTACATAAAAATAGACAAAAAGTTATGATTCCGGCCAGGATCGAACTGGCGGCCTTCTGCGTGTAAAGCAGATGTGATAACCACTACACCACGGAACCAGATGTCTACACAGATGAAATTAAGCTGCGTATAATTATCTTTGAAAAATAAATATACTATTTGTAGTAGATTCGAGATGTGAACTTTAATTAGCAATCGATTACGGACTATATCGCGAGGGAACCTGTGTGTCTGTGAGTATACCATAAGGTTTTAAACACTATGTGAAGTCTACCAAACCCCACTGGGCCAGTATGGTGAACTAACCTTTTTTCGCGCTGAGAATAAGATAGTCTACCATGCTCACCCGCTGACCCGCGCAACTTCGTCTGCTTCACATAAGATAAATTTCTCCGCTTTTGCAACATTTTTCATTTATGCTCTGCTCCTATTGGTCGCAGCGTGATGTTATATAGCCTATAGCCTTCCTCGATAAATGGGCTATCCAATACTGAAATATTTTTTTATTCGGTCCAGTAGTTTCTGAGAGTAGCGCGTTCAACCAAACAAACAAACAAACTCTTCAGCTTTATAATATTAGTATAGATTGATATTGATATCCGAGGGATAGAACTTTATTGTCAAAATATACTAAAACGCGAGCAGGATCGCTGGCAAAATCTAGTTTTTATTCATTTATAAGGATCACCATTGGCTATTACAATTATTGACATACAATATTCGTTGTTAGGTTTCGTTTGATTGCATAACCTTTCAAGGTGGACACAGCATGCACTTTATTCTTCTCCCTAGACTTTATTATACCCAAGTCACTTGGGGTCGGCTTTTCTAGTCTAACCGGATTTGACTGGATATCAGTTTTTACACGGAGCCTGACCGACCTTGACCTCCGCAAACCGAAGGCTAACGATACCCTAAGGCTAGACCAGTGTCAGGATATTATAGGGCACTGACTTCCCAATAACGACTGCCATGGATGTTCATGGCAGCCGGGACCGACGGCTTAACGTGCTCTCCGAGGCACGGAGCACGCGATAATTGTCGATCAATACGCACATAATTTCGAAAAGTCATATAACTTCCGAAAGTCAGAGGTGCGCGACGTGGGTTCGAACCCGAGACCCTCTGCATCGCAGTCTGTTGGTCTCCCCACTGAGCTATTGCTGCTTAATGCATGCACTTTAGTAATGAGTTTTACAGAGGCTTTGTTCTGCTCTTAAATTAAATAAATTTGCTGTTAGTAGTGTCGCACATTAAGAGGCAATAAACAAGCAGAATAAACAATTCCAATTATGATAATAAAGCTCCAATAAATTGATTACATTTTAAAATATGACACTCTTTGCGACATTGTCGTTCGGAACAGGCCACAAGGCTTTCAAGGTCAAATAATTGCTCATAGAGTCTTATAATAATACTCACAACGTTGTGTGTGGTGACGGGAGGCAGGCTGTCTCTGTGTAGACCGTAGATACAACGCTTGAGGCGAACCGTGTCCTCCTTCTGCATTAAGTCCGACGCGTCGGGCAAGTGGCCTCTGGGAACACATACAAATATGCATACACAGCTTCAAACAAAAATTCTTTTGATTTACTGCCTACACGGGAAAAATGTGTGTGATTTATTTTGTAAACTTAACCCTTAATATACCCAGTAGCCCTGGGACTCCATTGATAACTTTCAGCGATGCGCGGGGCTCTGGTCGGTAAGTAAATACGCGTCGTGAGTTCGTGGGACTCCACCGGGGTATGAATGTTATAGTTTTAGCCTATTTACGGTATTTTTCAGTGCGTTTATTTTTTGCTTTTAGTTGATATAATGGCGTCTTGCAGTACTATAAGATGAAGATGCTGACTCTTTGGTGGAAAAATGGCTCGAACAACTTGTGTAATTCCAAACTTCCGCGACAGTTACGCGCTATCATTTCGGAGATAACAGGCATTCCAACTCCACTCCCTTTACCTGTTGAGACCTTAAATGAGCAAAAACTGCCCCGAAAAAAGAGAAAGTATTGTCACCTGTGTCCACCGCATCTTAAAAGGAAAACTGCGTATATTTGCCACAGTTGTACTAAGCCCGTGTGCCTAACATGTACAAAAAAATTGCACCAACCGTGACTAGAAAGTCTTGTTTTTTGTCCAAACTGTGTTCTTTTTTTTTGCTTTATATACGAATTAATTATGTTACAGTTATGTTTTTTAAAAAATATTTTATAAAAATGTTTCGTTTTTTAGATGTTGAGGCTAGAAGTTAGGTCTCGTAATTTCGTTACAAAAAGTGCCATATTCTAGAAGTTCCTTAATAAAAGGCTGTGTTTCTTTAATTTCAGGTAAAACCCTATGGCATTGTAAAACAAAATAAATAATTAATAAATATAACTAGTTTCATTTAAAAAAGATTTTATTTGTGTTGTTGTTGTTGTGTTATATTTACGATTATTTCCGGGAGTCCTGAGGACTCCACCAAGTAAATTGTGTATGTATTATGTCACCGGGGTAATCAAGGGTTAATATTATGGTAAATTGTTATTACTATTAATTGTTACAGTGTCCTTAGGGGAAGTACCCATACTACGTGACCCGTTTAGGGATGGAGAGGGCGCTTCCAAATACCACGCTTGGTCACAGAAGGCAGGTAGGGCCTTAGGTTTTCGTCACGTGCTCAATATCCTCTAAGGAAGGCACGCGATTTTTCAAGCTATATTTAAATATGGCGACAAATTGCCACAAATTTTCTTTTTAATTTCATTAGAAATTATACAATTAAATTAATTATTTTGTTAATCACTCTGTTTCTATTCTAAACTTATTGAAGATTATTGTTTACTTATTTGTTTCGTTTTTTATTAAAGCATGTTTTATATTTTTATTTTTGACTTTTTGGTTATGAAGAGCCTATCCTTCACTCTTCGAACATACAGAGGATTTTATTAGACTTAGCCTCTAATCGCCAAACTGATCCTGGTGAGGATAGTAGGACAAACTGATGAAATTATTGTATTGTCATCCATCCTTGATAAGAATAAAAAGTTTCAAGTTAATCTGATGTTTTAAAGTGGGTGAAAATCGTGTTCAAGTATTCTGTTACATAGAACGTCTATTCGACGATGCCTTACCTCAGACATATGTCATACATTCTGCTGCCAACCTTCTGCTGTATGTCATGTATGGTGTCCCTGAGAGCCTTGGTGACGGCGTGACCTCGCAGACTCTCCACGTTGAAGTTGTTCGTCTTCGCCGGGAAGATCATGAAAGCCACCACAGTCATGTCTGACCCTGAAGACTGGACAAATAATGTTCATTTATAATAAAATATTTATTTCGCGTTGCATAACCATACAGACTACTCAGTTTCAAATACGAAGTCACTTTTAACACTTAATAGCGCATAACTTTGCACATCTATACAAATAAATAAAATTGAAGTGTCTGTTTGTAATGTCTAAATAACAGCTTTTAACTAAATGCATATAAAAGTATATACGGTACTTATAATAAACATACAATTTTTAAAGTGCAGTGACACTAGCCGACTGTACTGGAGGTCTTACCTTCAAGTAATGGTTGAGTCTCGCCAGCGCCTCTATGAAGATATCAGCGCCTTTGTTACCAAACTCGTAGCGGCCGGCGATAAAAAAATACAACGTCTTGTCCAAATCGAAGTTGAAGTGGCTGTAGAAAACATAATTATCATATATCAGCTGTTCACAGTGGTTTGTTGTTTTGATTACCGCTCTCTTCCCGTGGCTCATGTTATATAGCCTATAGTAGGGTATCAATAATTACGTGAGGCGTTCTTGGCGATTTTCCGATTATATTAATATTTTTAATAAATTTTAGGTTAAGACTGGTATTAAAGATTGACATTTAATTTAACTCAATTTTATCGCAATTATATGGAAAAAATTACCTGGTATTGGCCGAGATTTCCGGCCCCGCAAAGTAGATAATATTAGATGAGATTCAGATCGACCCTCTCCCCATCGCCCTCCCCAGAACGCCTAACGTAATTAATGGGCGCCCCCTTACTTCTAGATACACTAACTGTCTAATGTAGAAAGAATCAATTCGATTTGCAAATCGTTTCTGTTGTTTTTAAGATTTTCATTACAAACAAAAATACAAATCTTTTTCTTTATAATATCAGTGTGGATGTAGATAGTATATTTTTTAATCGTCTTATTTAGTAAATAAATAACTAAGTTGGCCATACTATAGAGATCCATGGACCTTATTGAGAGATATTATAGTGCACAAGTGTGTTCGCAAACACAAGTGCATTCTCTGTCCCCACACTCTCATGATGGGCCGACACGACACAAGCGCAGAGAGATCAGGCGCAGGACCAACGGTGACGTGCGCACCGAGGCACACGGGTGTCTGACACCGACAACTTTTTAACTCCGGGCTGCTATTGAGATTTCAACAGAAAAACATCACTACCTATCACATTTATAATAAGTTAGAATTACCCATAGAAATGTCCCCTGGCGAATTCGTTGATCTTCTCCTTAGCCAATGCGTGGAGGTTTTGGAACTCGTGCAGTGCGGAGAATTTCTTCACGTTCAGTCCGTTAGGAGTTATGATGTCAGCTTTACGCTTCAGAAGGTGCTCGGCTTCGTACCCTGGGGAAGACAGCATACGCGATAAGTTGTATCGCACCCACTCCAATTTGGATCCGATATTTTAATGTTCCAACACAGGAATTATCCCTAGTGCGTAGAACTCATAGGTCCTATTACTGTATTTAAGAAACGAGTCTTTTTTACTACGGGCAGTAAATTTTTGACACATATTCTAAATATCGCACGTTAACGCTTAGGTAGGATGCTAATTCGCACTGGGGGTTTTGACTCACCCTTACTCTCAAAAGAGGCCCAGCGTTGGGATAGTTTATAATACAGTATTGATAAAACAGAGTGCCACAATAAAATACAATTGCAGTGAGCTGCGAAAATGCTTATATAATATCAGCCCTGTATTAAACTGTCCCACTGCTGGGCACGGGCCTCTTCTCCCTGTGAGAAGGATTAGGCCATAGTCCACCACGCTGGCCCAATGCGGGTTGGCAGACTTCACATATCTTCGATAACATTATGGAGAACTCTCAGATATGCAGGTTGCCTTACGATGTTTTCCTTCACCGTTAAAGCGAGCGATAATTAACTATTTAATACGCATATAACTTCGAAAAGTTAGAGATGCGCGCCTTGGGTCCGAACTCGAGACCTCTGCGTGGCATTTCAACGGTTTCCCACTAGGCTATTGCTGCTAAGCGTCTCTGCTAAAATGCTTACTCCATGTCAAAACTAAAATGGCATCGTCGGTAATTGACGCTATCTGACGGATATCGATACAAGAACTATTGAGTAGTTTAGATTTTTCGTAAAAGATGGCGGTGCACTACTATTAAATAAAAAGTAGATTTTTAGTAACTTAATTTTGTTAAATTTATTTTAAACAATATTTGAATATATATTCAATATTATTACATTTCTTATTTAGAAATAAAAAATATGTAAGTAGGTAAGAATTATATTTGACTAGAAGTGATCTATACCTAATATACCCGTAATAAAACAACGCCACGTCTAGTTAATTCATATTCATTCTAATTCGTGTGTTCACAGAAATTTAGACCTTAAGGTATCCATGAAATATTACAGGCCACTGTACTTGTGATCGCCCAATGGTCAAAATACGACAACAATTATTTTCTTCTTAATTAATTTTGTTGTTCGATTCATTCCTTTGCCATAATAAACTTTAATACCAAACCAATATGATTATGTGAAAAACGTGGTCGGGACATCAGACAACCAACATCACCAACAATCTAACACAAAAAGAGTATCTTGCGACCAGGCTGAGTGATTGTACCTGTCGGGCCGCGGCCCAACTGTTGATGTTGTGGACTTGTATATACTGGGTGTAAGAAACGGTGTACCGAAAACTGAAATAGTAGATTCAAACCACTATTCTGAGTTAAAAATCGTTGGAATTTTCTTGAGGAAATATCTTAATTTTGTTGCTGCAATATTTCATTTTCAACCATCCATTTTATTATATTAAAGCATACAATACTATATTTTACTAAAATACAGCAATGTAATTAAATCGTCATCATTTAAACAGATCAGCTGTTTCTCACAGAGGTCATTCCCCAGGGCGTTGTTTTGGTAGCAATACATTGCGTACCACATAATAATGCTAATCAATATAAAATCTTAATCTTGCGTTTTTATGATTAATAGAAGTATGCGTCGAAATAAGTACCTACAGAAAGTCGTCTTGCTAAAGTTTTCGTTCCCTTACACCCAGTATAGTAACTCGCTGTGTGAACTTAAGTTGCACGATTTAGAATTGAATAGAGTAGAGTAACTGAATAAAGCGACATCTTTTGTCATGTTTCGGAACTTCTTTCACCTGTATAGACTTGTGGCGCCGGTACACGAAAATATATCGCTGTTTCACTCTTACCTGTAATATCCGAGACAGTTGTAAAGATATGCGTCATATGCGCGGCCGCTCTCTCCATGCAGTACCTGTGGTATATTTGACGCTTGCCAGCCTCTTCATCTACCAAGAACTGGAACAAAACGAGATAACATCTTAAGAATTATAAATATTAATCATTACAAATATAATTTGTAAAACAAGCAGCATTGTAGAATTGGCGATTAAAAAGAGTGGCCGTGAATTTCTTCCCCGTGCTTTTCATTGGTTCTAAGCCCTTGCTTTGCTGAACGTGGCAACAGGTAAATGTAAATTCATATTATTGTATTGTTAGTGTAACTTTGAAGTTCATAAGTGTTACTTTGTGACCTAAATAATTAATTCTGCAAAATATCAGCTGGAGGCTTTGGAGTCAATTGAGCGAAAGGCCAGGAGACTTATCGGCGATGACCAATTGGTCAACACACGACTCCAAAGCTCGGAGCATCGTCGTAAGGTTGCTAGTCTCTCGGTTTTCTATCGGATACATTTCGGAGAGTGTGCAGAGGAACTGCATAATTTGATTCCTCCTTCCCCATTCTACCATCGGACGACCAGACAATCAGGCCAGCGACACAGGTACATGGTGGATATACCACATTTACGCACGAAGCGATTTGCTTCCAATTTTATAATGCGTACCGCTAAGGAGTGGAATTCGCTACCTAAGTCTGTGTTTCCCGATGAGTACAATCTGGGTGTCTTCAAGTCGCGAGTGAATAGGTATCTTCTAGGCAAGCGTGCTCCATCGTCGACTGCATCTACACTTAAGATCAGGTGAGATCGCGGTTAAATGCAAGCCTATAAGAGTATTAAAAAAAAAATAAAAAAAAAAATAAAGATATTTTGATTTGATTTGATTTGAATAGACTTAAGACGTAACGAACCTACCAAAAGCCTATTTCACTACTTCCTGAAAACCATCTCACATTGTTTAATGGTGTCCTTACAAATAATGTTTATTTATAATTATAAATACGTAACGTTGGACCGACAACCTGATAAGGGTTGCAGGAAGCGGTTGGATGCGTGTGACCCAAGATCGGTCTGTGTGAAAAAACCTTGAGAGAAGCCTATATATCCAGCAGACGTCTTTCGGCTGAAATTATGATAATAATTTTAAGTACTTACGCTAACCCTACTTATGCGAATTCGACTAACGCGGTTATCGCCCACCTATTGCGTAAGCTCGGGGTCTATCATTAAATAAATTATTACAAAATATGATATATATAGATGATTAGAACTGTCAAAACCCTTGCACCGGCAATGACGTCAACTAATCAAGTGACGTACACGTACACGTTTGTAAATAAACATTGGACAGCAAGCAGTAACATAAGACGTTTACAAACGTGTGACGTCAAAATACATGTAGCCAATCAAACTATCCGTGGCAGCAGTAGATGTCCTTGGTACCGTACAGGGATAGAAAATCATACAAATGTAAAAGAACTCTAAGTCATACAGGATGACACATGGACATTTCCTCACGATGTTAAACTTCACTGTTAAAGCGATGGATAATAATCTATACTAATATAATATTATAAAGCTGAAGAGTTTGTTTGTTTGGTTGAACGCGATAATCTCAGGAACTACTAGTTCGAATAATTTTTTTTTTTCTGTTGTATAGCCCATTTGTCGAGGAAGATTTTAGGAGAGGAGCATCAATGGAAAATATTGCTAAAACAGGGAAAAACTCTTATGTGAAGCAGACGAAGTTGCGCGGGTCAGCTAGTATTTTTAAGATAATAATAATATTCTACCACATACACACAACACCATCTATCCCAAACTAAGCAGAGCTTGTACTATGGGTACTTGACAATGGATAAACATACATATATACTTTCTTTTTTGTAAATACATACATATTATACATAGAAACACCCAAACCAAGACAAACATCCATGTTCATGCACACAAATGATTGACTTGTGCGGGAATCGAACCCGCGACCTCAGGCGTGGCAGTCGGTTACACTAACCACTACGCCATCGAGGTCGTCATGCAAATAATTTTGGAAATTAGGATGTTTGTGCGCTGATATCTAACTCGAGGTATCAGCATAGTAGTGCAACGGTCCCCCATCAGCCTATCGCTACTCTTACTCAAAGGCTTCTTTATCTAGTTATATCTGAATATATTAAATGCATGATACTTTGAGCTCATTCTGCGTAAATAGAAATACCAATGATTAAATTATGTTCGGGTACTTTGAAATAACTACACTGGAACATTGAGACAACTACTATCTTAGTCTACCCGTGACCATGGCTGCTGAAAAGCAACCGAAACGTCGGGTATAGTGTAAAATTAAATAAAATCTAAATAGTTTTAATAGTTTTAATAATAATTCAATTAGCTTAAAAATTAGTAAAGTTTAATAGTATAAAGTGTCAAATAAACAACGCGATAAAATCCGTATATAGTAGTTTAATTTCAATATTAAATAGTATTACCTTATCCAAATTATTATAGAAATCAGTATTGCCAGCGCAGAGGTAGCGGCCAAGCAGAGTGGCGTGCGTCGTGAACACTGTCGCCACGTCCACATGTCGGGTCCTGAGGAAACGAAAATATACATTTATTACATCTATATTCCTAAAATATAACTTGAGTCCTGTGAGTGAGCTATATATACGCAAATCAATTTCATACTTTATTGATAGAATGTGCACGAATTTGTATAAAATATATTTTAAATTTAATTAATTGCAGTCGTATTGCATGTCCGAGAGTTCTCTATAACATTCTCTAAGTCTAACCTCGCAGTGGGTCTGTCTGTTACTATGGACTAATCCTTTTCACACCGAGAAGAGATCCGTGCCCAGCAGTGGGATAGTTTATATACAAGGCTGATATTATTCTCTTTATTTCTTCATATCACAATAATAGTTATATTTTAAATATATAATTATAAAAAACACATTTCGGAAACAGGGTCCAAGCTACCGATGGTTAGGGCTCCAGAGAGAGGAACCTCCTCACGATGCGAGCCGTGTTAAGCAATATGGCCTTCTGCATCAGAGACTTAATCCAGCCATCTAACGCGAGATATATGTATATACCTACATATCGACCCTTCGAGAAATTTGGAATGTCGTAAAAACCAAAACACTACTTTCCAAGGAGAGCCAAAGAAAGTAAAAAATTCTCTTGTATTTTTCTCTTTATGTTTCTTTTGTTTCAGTGAACATACCTTTTCAGGCTATTTTTGTTCTATAATTATGAAATTCTATTTTTTACAGCATCTGTAGCGAGTTACAGTATTATTGAGAGCAGCGATAGCTCTGTGGGGAGATCAACAGACTACAATGCAGAGGGCCTCGGGTTCGAACCCACGTCGCGCACCTCTGACTTTCGAAAGTTATATGACTTTTCGAAATGATGTGCGTATTGATTAACAATTATCGCCTGCTCCGTGCCACGGAGAGCACGTTAAGCCGTCGGTCCCGGCTGCCATTGAACATCTATGGCAGTCTTTATTGGGAGAGTGTCGACACAAAAGATCCCACTGGGTCGAAGTGTCGCCGGTCTGCACTGACTGGCCCCCACATAAGATAAGATAAGACACAGTATTATATCCACCATTATTAAAAAAAAAACATCCTGCAGTATTTTCAGTAATATTTTTGCGATGCAGCTCGAAAAACTGAATAAGGTTACATCAATAACAAATTTTCGCCAAAATGCCTTTTGAAAACATTTCATCCTTGAAAGGTCGATATATTATTATGGTTAGTTACCTCAGGACAATGAGGCCGATGCCGGCCTGCCACTCGTGGAAATGCGCGACCACACGAGGCGGAGTATCACTGTAGCCTTCAGCGGCTTTACGGAACTGAAATAACAGTAACAATCGAACACGGTGCAGCCGGACCAGCGCACGGTATGGTGATACGGTGTGCTCTTCCCACCTCACCACCGCACCACGGACCATCATATCGTCAGTGGGGAGACCAACAGACTGCAATGCAGAGTGTCTCGGGTGCGAACGCACGTCGCGCACCTCTGACTTTCGGAAGATATATGACTTTTCGAAATTATTTGCGTATTGATTGACAATTATCGCCTGTTCCGTGCCTCGGAGAGCACGTTAAGCCGTCGGTCCGGCTGCCATGAACACCTATGGCAGTCGTTATTGGGAAGTCAGTGCCCTATAATACCCTGACACTGGTCTAGCCTTAGGGTATCGTTAGCCTTCGGGTTGCGGTGGTCAGGTGGCAGCCGGTCCGTGTAAAAACTGATATCCAGTTAGACCAGAAAAGCCGACCCCAAGTGCCTTGGGAGTAATAAAGGCTAGGGAGAAGAAGGATGGCGTAGTGGTTTAAGTGGTCACCTCGCCATTGCCGCCGCGCTGAGCGTTGTGGGTTCGATCACGCGACAAAAATTTGTGTGATCCACTAATGGTTGTTCCAAGTCTGGGTGTACTTTACATTCAGACTTGGAACAACCATTGTTATTTCTGTTGTTTGAATATTTGTAAATTTCCCCGCGACACAGGATTTATTACCAGTATGAACATAGCTTCAAAATAAATTCTTCTTCACAGTAGCGTAGCGTGAGTGTCCGCCACCCGGGGCGGAAGAACATTTCGCCGCCCTCTTAATTAGGTATTTTAATTTAAAATACTGTAATATACAGTAATTCTGAAGAACTTTTCGGCAAGAACATACATACATACACACATAGATTCACGCCTGTTTCCCAGAGGGGCAGGCAGTGACTACGGATTTCCATTTGCTACGATCGTGACACACTTCTCTGGCTTCATTCACTTTCATCACGTTTCTCATACACGCTCGTCGGTTCAAGGTGCTCTTAACCTGGCCTTTGTCCAGAACACCTCCGATTTGATCGAGAAACAGACATCATTATTGTGTATTGTACATCTGCCGATTCCTCAAGTCCGTCAATATTCAATACTTTATTTCGTCATGAAATTGTTGAAATATTTATTAGATATTATTATTATTTATAATGAAATTTTGCCACCCCATATAAAGTGCCGCCCCTGCCGCCCCCACTACGCTACGCCACTGCTTCTTCACGCTACATTTCAAAGCTTGTAGACTCACCTCTGCGATGAACTGTGCGACCATAAACCCAAGGATTACAGCGTCGTTGGCTTCCACGTCTAGGTGCGGGATCCCGATGGAACATAGGCTCCATAGCTCCTGCTTATACCCATCCAACTGCCACGCCCCGGAGCCGATGTCGAAGAGGACGATCTGGGGGTTGCCGTCAACCAACCAAGTACCAGTGTGGAGCTGAAGGAAAAAAACATAGTTAGTTAGTTAGTTGGATGAGTGTTATCCGCACTTAGCTCCACAATTGGGCCCCCACATTGTGCGTAAGTGACCGACGCGAGAAGTTATTCGGTTACTCATACCACCTCAGGTCCGTCTAGAAAGATAACAGGGGGCCGATTGGGGACGAGACATAAGGTGAGTATGGATCGACATCACAATGTCCTGCAGATAAGTTTTCTAAAATGTTGTACAAGAAAAAGTATATTAAGGTCTGAGAAAAGAAATGAACAGTGTTTTAGTATTTTCAAAATGTTAACTGTATGTAGTTTATTTTCTTGACGACATAAAAACTTATATTGTGGTGCTTCTTGCCATTATTAACATTTTAGAAATACATATATGTCTATATAAATATTATAAAGAGGAAAGATTCCATTTTCTGTCAGTTTGTTTGTAAGGAATTAAACCAAAAATAAACAACCGATTTTAAAAATTATTTCACTATTTTAAAGCTATATTATCAAAGTAACATAAGCAATATTTTATTTTAAAAAAGTGCTGTTACTAATATAACTTTTTTTTTTATTTGGTTGAATGCTGTGACGCACACCTCCGCGGGAACTGGCGGAGGAATTATGTCGTGTTCACCCGGAGAAAGATAGAAAGTCGCGAGTCCTACCGACTATACCTACCACGCACGTTGTTCCTTCCCATAGTCTATGGCCGAGGTGCAGGGATTGCTCGCGCATTCATCCCGGCAGATAACATAACCTTTGACGCGAGCGAAGCCGCACAACCTAGTAATATTATAGATGTGAATCGGAGTTTTCTTAATTGTTACGCTTTCACACCGTAACTACTAGACCGATCATCATGTAAATTCGCATAAACGTTGTCAGGGGTACAGGAAAAACATAGAGTACCTTTCATCCAGAAAACAGCTACCAAAGCTCAAGACAAAAGCTAATATGTTCATAAAGTAGCAAGACGCAAGAAGAAGCATCATATTCTAAAATCATTGGACAACTACGCCAGGAGACGCGCGCTTGCACGCTATTTGCCACAACTGCTAAATGTACGAATGCGGGCGCAGCATTTTTTTAATATTTACAACGACGGTGGCAAACAAGCAACAAGCTGATGTAAACTGGTCACGGTAGCCTATGGACGCCTGCAATACTAGAGGCATCACTTACGCGTCGCCAACCCTTTAGGAAAGGAGGAACTGGGAAAGAGAAGGAGCGGGAAGGGGGAAAGGAGGTGATTGGGCTTCCGACACTCTCACTCACCAAACGAAACACTACAGAAGGAATACTGCTATTTCACTTCGATATTCTGTGAGAGGGTAGTCCTTTCCCGGTCGAGCTGGCCCATTCATGCTGAAATCAGCGAGGTTCTACTAATCTAAATTGACTACTTTTCAAAATTATGTAATAAAGTGACAAATAAACAACGCGATAAAATCCGTATATAGTAGTTTAATTTAAATGAATAACATTCGCGTTAACAGAAAACATTATTACCTATATAAAACAAAGAATTCTATGCCAAGGCATCGCCAGAAAAATATGCTGTTTCTAAAGGAAAGTAATTTATTTGCGTAACCTACATTAGCGAGCGTGCCCAGTACCTTATATCCTGAGCAGCGATAGCTCAGTGGGGAGACCAACAGACTGCAATGCAGAGGGTCTCGGGTTCGAACCCACGTCGCGCACCTCTGACTTTCGGAAGTTATATGACTTTTCGAAATTATGTGCGTATTGATTGCCAATTATCGCCTGCTCCGTGCCTCGGAGAGCACGTTAAGCCGTCGGTCCCGGCTGCCATGAACATCTATAGCAGTTGTTATTGGGAGAGTGTCGACACAAAAGATCCCACTGGGTCGAAGTGTCGCCAGTCTCCACTGACTGGCCCCCACATAAGATACATACATACCTTATATCCTTGACTCCTCATAGCGTTGACGGCGGTGGTGAGCGGGGAGTTGGGAGGGAAGTCCGCCTCCTCTACCTCAGTGCGCGCGCACTGCTCCTTGTAGGGGCCCAGCAGACAGTAGTTCTCGCCCATCTCCTCCGTGGAAACATATGCCTTCGACCTGATCACCGTGTAGATACCACCCACTGGAACAGACACAGCATGTTAACATCACGAAGAAAGCATAATCGCTGCAGGATGGCGTATTGGATTAAGTGCTCGCCTCGACTCTGCCATTACGTCGAGTGTTGTGGGTTCGAACCCCACACAGGACAGAATCTTTGCGTGATCCACAAATGGTTGTTCCAAGTCTACGTATAATTTGTGTCCGTTGTTTGAATGTTTGTAAAGTCCTCAGCGACAAAGGAATCATTCCTAGTTACCTAGACAATTAGATTCCTATACGAATTTTCTTTATGTTTTTTACTAGCTTTTAATTTGGGTTTCAAATCTATACTAATATTATAAAGCTGAAGAGTTTGTTTGAACGAGCTAATCGCAGGAGCTACGGGTTCGATTTCAAAAATTATTTTAGTTACAGATGACACAAAGAACACCCAGACTCGGAACAACTATATGAGAATCATACAAATTCCCGTCATACATTTTTGTATGTAATGCCTGCACGGATGACGTAGTTAGTGGTTTGTCTGGTCGTCTCACCACAGCCTCTGAGCCGACACGTTTGGGTATATTACCACACGGGACAAATTGTGTGATCCATATGGTTTTTTAGTGTCTGTGTGCCCATGGTGTCCGTTGTTTGAATGTTATAAAGTCCCTCGCGATACAATATTTATTCTTAGTACGAAGATTGTCATTTATAAAAGAAAATTAGAAAGAATTTTTATTTCGGTTATAATTTATGTTTTTGTTAAAGAATTATTGAAGCAAGAGGGATATGCCAATATCGTAGCTAATGGAAATTCGCAGTCTCTGCCTCCTACCTCCGAAAAAACAGGCGTGAATACACAGAAGTAGATAAAGATTTAAATCAAAGATTACGCACGAAAATATCTCCACCCTAAGACGAGTGAGCACACACATTAGATAGAGAAAGATAGTGTACAATTTTCAATACGAGTAAGCGTGATAATACTGTATCTATAATTCAGATGTTATGTTAGCATTGTGTGTCAGATGACAACTTAACGTACAGAAAGGTGACCATATTAAACGTACCTAGTAGTGCACCTATAATTTTTTTTTTACGCATAACTAGACTCTGAGATCTCGACTTTGATCGCAAGAAATGCATCCCAGACTTTCCGAAATTATTTGCGTATGAAGTAGCTAATTATCGCTCACTTCAACGATGAAGAAAATAATCGAAAACCTCGTGATGAAGCCTACAATGTCTGAGAGTCCTGCATAATGTTTTCGAAGACATGTAAAGTCTGTCAACCCGCACTGGGCCAGCGCGGATGTCCTAACCCTTTTCACACTGAGAAGAGGCCCGTGCCCCGCAGTGTGATAGATCATACGCAGGGCTGACATTATTATGATCAACAGTATCCTCAACATGTTACTCTGATAAATGTCACAGGGTCCAAGCTATATCCTTACTAATATTATACATGTGAAAGTGAATTTGTTTGTTTGTTACGCTTTCGAGCTAACTACTTGATCGATCATCATAAAATTTCACATAAACGTTGTCAGGGGAACAGAAAAGGACAGAGTACCTTTCATAAAAAAAAAGTACTGTTACTAACCTTTTTGTTTTTATCTTGGGCAAATGCATTTACGCATACTCCTCTGCGGGGGCAGGCGGAGGGGTTATGTCGGACTCATCAGGGTAAAAGAAAGATGTTGAAATGATAATGGACCTCCCGGAATACCGACTAAACCTACCACGGTGTTCCTCGACAAAACCGCTATCGACGGGGCCGCGTAAATCACTTGTACATGCGGTCGCGACCCCGCCGAGGTTTCGGCCCGCCGTATGAAACGGCAGGCCACTACACGAAGAGGCCTACGTTTTAGGCAATACATCCTCCCCAAACCCTACTGTCTCCCCCCTAGAGGGAAGACGGACTCGACACAGAGGCGCGCGTGGGAACACGCACGCCGCCTCTCGGACCTGCTGCTGAACGGGTGGTAGGCAGACTCACGAAGCCCACCACCCCCAGGTCAAACCTCAGGATGGCTGGAGGTCGTCTCGCGCCCTCCGGCGCCCGGCTCTGCGGTTAAGGAGAAGGTTTAAACGCTCCCTCTCCCGCGCCGCCGCCTCCTTGATAGAGGCGATGATACTAACCTAACTTAACCAACATTTACGCGAGTGAAGCCGCGGGCAAAATCTAGTCTGTACTAATATTATAAAGAGGAAAGCTTAGATTTTTTGTTTGTTTGTTTGTTTGTAAGGATTTAACTCAAAAACTGCTGAACCGATTTAAAAAATTTATTTCATTATTTGAAAGCTATATTATCTCTGAGTAACATAGGTTTTTTTTTCATTATATATTATTTTAAAAAAGTACTGTTACTAACATACCTAAACTACTTTTAAATCTAGTCTATACTAATTTTATAAAGCTAAAGAGTTTGTTTGTTTGTTTGGTTGAAAGCGCTAATCTCAGGAACTACTGGTTCGAATTGAAAAATTACTTTAGTGTTGGATAGCCCATTTATCGAGGAAGGCTATAGGCTATATAACATCTCGCTACGACCAATAGGAGCGGAGTGTCAATGAAATAAGTTGCAATAATGGGACAAATTCTCTTATGTGAAGCAGACAAAGTTGCGCGCGTCAGGTAGTTTATTATAATAGCAGGCCAGTTCATATACAGAGCTGATATTATTATACGTAGTTATATATACTTAAATAGAAGTCAGCCATGTTCTACTTCAAGTGTCTCTCGTCTCAAGACATTCAGACCTGTTGTACTAGTCTAGTCTTCACACCGGATGGGTTCGCACAATGGAGTAGGTATCGCCTTACAGGCCGAGATAACGCCTGGGGCTTCATGCATCTCTGACCTGGACGTTTACCTTTCAAACAGACAGACAACTACCTTCTATTACTAAGAGAATACCCGAACATCAAATCTACACTTTTATACTGATATTATAAAGCTGAAGAATATGTTTGTTTGTTTGGTTGAACGCGCTAATCTCAGGAATTAATGGTTCGAATTGAAAAATTCTTTGATGTTGGATAGCCCATTTAACGAGGAAGGCTATAGGCTATATAACATCACGCTACGACGAATAAGACCGGAGCATTAATGACAAAATGTTGCAAGAACGGGGTAAAAGCACCCTAAGTTGCGCATAATATTGTCTTCTGTTTACGCGAATGTTATTCATTGAAATTAAACTGCTATATACGGATTTTATCGCGTTGTTTATTTTATATAAAACAGTAAGGAGAAGCTAAGTCTTTGTTCTCCCCGTGGCTATGGCTGCTGAAAAGCAACCGAAACTTCGAAGAAAGTGTAAAATTAAATCTAAATAGTTTCTATAATTTACATAGCTAGAAGTAAACAGTAACTAGTAAAAGTTTTTAACAATAGTAGTTTAAAGTTTCAAAATTATGTAATAATAGTATTTTATAAAAAAATAAACAACGCGATAAAATCCGTATAGGTTGTTTAATTTCAATGCATAACATTCGCGTAAACGTAAGACAATATTATTATAAGAAAATGTTTTTAACAGATATATAGCTGTCGCGCTGAGCCCGAACGAAATATCAATGAGCAAAAGAGATAACTATAGGACTGATTATATACCTTTGAAATCGTCGTTTTGTATTCCGCTGTTGTTGTTAAACCGATTTTAACGTTTTTTGCATAATCAATATGAGAAGGATTTTGGCTAAGCATGGATTTTTTTTTTTAGTGTTGGTAAATTTGTTTGCTGTTTGTTTGAAAACAGCTGTATTACTGTCTTGTCTTTATAAAATTCAGAAAGTTGTTATAACATTAAATAGGAAATAACTAAATATTAAAATAGCTAGTTGAAGAGAGAGCTCTTATGAGAAGTCATGGCCATTATTTTTAATCGCCAATTGTATAAAAATATATTATAGTAGGTATACATTATTTATTTATATTAGCTTGTCGGTGTGGTTACATGCGACGAATGCCTTATATCGCCGCAGAATATGCGATCGCGATTATCAAATCGTTCGAATCTTCTAATCTTACTAGCAATTGCGATATATGGATGATATATCCTCTGCCTAATCCGCTGGCAATAAACATATAACGTGTCTGCGTATATAGAAAAGCTACTTCAGTACGTCTCTGCTGAACTGAATTAGCATTTTTGAACGATAAACACGCGTAAATGCTGCTCGAATACTTCTTAGAGCGCGATGTACTGCAGTAGGATTTCAAGTTTTATAACGCGCCGCAAAGTAGGGCTTGTCCTAATTCTGTTCATCGACGTGAAGCTGATACCAAAGAAAGGCCAAGAATTGACTATAATGTCCTCCAGACCGAATTTCAGCCACGGCGGTCAATCTTAACAGAGACTGGCCTACTGCACAGAAGATATTATAGTGCACAAGTATGTGCGCAAACACAAGTGCAATCTCTGCTCCCTAAACCCTCATCATCCGATGGGACGGTGATCCGACACGACCGGAGAGATCAGGCGCAGGACTAACGTGCTTACCGAGGCACGAGGGTGTCTAACACCGCCAACTTCCTAACTCCAGGCTCGTATTGAGATTTCTAAAAGAAAAACCCAATATCTTTTTACTGACCCAACCCGGGATTCGAACCCGAGACCTCATGCACAGCAGTCGCATTCACTACCGCTGCGCCACGGAGGCAGTTATTTTATTTTATTATTAACTATAAAGGTTTCTGGTTAAAAGCTAGAGTAGGTATGTAGCATGACAAATAAAGCAAATACAGTACGAAAAAAGGTACAACAAGCGAGTGCTAGAAACAAATTTATTTACACAAACAAAATTACCTCATCCTTCCTCCTAATATTCCCCTGTCATTACAACAATTGAGATTATCTTTTTGCACTCGCTATTTACGGATATACACAAATCGCGCGTGCTATGCATGCAGTGATGATCGGCACGCGCGGCGCGCAGAGCGAAATTGAAAATACGGAATAACACTACGTGCGTGTGATAGCAATATCTGCATAGAAAGACGTATAACGTTAGCTTTTCTAAGACAATTTTGTGATTCAAGTACTAGATATACTACGCGTCACGCGAGTTTGAAGTGTACGATGAGGGTTGATAGTACATCTAAATGTGTATTAACTTAGAATTCCTACCGCAGCACATCACACTCTGAGACGTATTGCAGCAGCATTTACGCGTGTTTATCGTTAGGCAATGCTAATTCAGTTCAGCGGGGACGTACTGAAGTAGATTTTTAATATACGCGCCCCGGCTACGCACGGGTAACGCACTTAACAAATTATACACCTAAACCTTCCTCATGAATCATTCTGTCTATTGGTGAAAACCGCATGAAAACCCGTTCAGTAGTTTTTGAGTTTATAGCGAACTGACAGACAGATGCGGTGGAGGACGTTATTTTATAATATGTATTGATAGTGATATCAGCCATGTATGTATATAAACTGTATGTATGTGTATAAAGCGATAGCTCAGTGGGGAGACCAACAGACTGCAATGCAGAGGGTCTCGAGTTCAAACCCACGTCGCGCACCTCTGACTTTCGGAAGTTACATGACTTTTCGAAATTATGTGTGTATTTATTGACAATTATCGCCTGCTCCATGCCTCAGAGAGCACGTTAAGCCGTCGGTCCCGGCTGCCATGAACATCTATGGCAGTCGTTATTGGGAATTCAGTACCCTCTAATATCCTGACACTGGTCTAGCCTTAGGGTATCGTTAGCCTTCGGGTTGCGGAGGTCAGGTGGCAGTCGCTCCGTATAAAAACTGATATTCAGTCAAATCCGGTTAGACCAGAAAAGCCGACCCCAAGTGACTTGGGAATAATAAAGGCTAGGGAGAAGAAGATGTATATAAACTGTCCGACTGCTGGGCACGGGCCTCTTCGCAATATGATAAGGTTTAGACCATAGTCCATCACGTAATGTATGTCACAACATACAATAAACCACAATCCTTTATTTGGTAGATAAACTTATTATTATTATTAAATTATTACCGAAAATAAAAACACAGCAGTGTACACATAAATTACATCTGAATAATTTTTTGCTTTATCGATATTCAGCTAGAAAACAATGGAACATTGTTACTTTGTGCCATGCTATGTGAATTTAAATATTCGTACTACTGGCAAGTAATCGATGGATTTACTTGAAATTTAGACAGAACGGTCCGTTTTTGTATGAGTGTGTTTTTATATACATAGTTTATATATCATAGGTCCAACGTGAACGGGAAAACCATATTACACAGAGACATGGAAATCACTAACTAAACTTGGCCATGCTTCACTATAGCTTAGTTATATTTAAAAGCGGTCTACTGGAACCAGTGATCTAGTGGACACAGTAATCTAGTTGACCCAGTAGTCTAGTGGAACCAGTAGTCTAATGGACCCAATGGCCTATTGGATCCAGTGCTCTAGTGGCTACAATGGTCTAGTAGACCCAGTTATCTATAAGACTCAGTAGCCAAGTAGACCCAGTGGTTTAGTAGACCCAGTGTTCTGTGGACCCAGTGCTCACCTGAAACGTTGTAAAAAGGTACGTATCTTTGTTGGCTACCACCCAGGCCGTCTCGAAGCTCCACCTGTTCTTGTCGCTGGCCGCCTGTCCCTTGTCCATGTACGACAGTAGACCATGAGAGGACTCCACGCGGTAGAACCGCTTCGAACTTTTGTCGCGCGACATTGTATGAGACCCAGTAGTCCAAGTGGACCCAGTGGTATAGTGGACTCAGTGGTCAAGTGGACCCAGTAGTCTATTAAACACAGTAGTCAAGTAGACCCAGTGGTCTAGTAGACCCAGTAGTCTATTAGACACAGTAGTCAAGTAGACCCAGTGGTCTAGTGGACGGTAGTAGTCTATAAGACCGAGTAGTCAAGTACACCCAGCGGTTTAGTGGACCCAGTGGTCTAGTGGACCCAGTGGCCTACTACACCACCTTATAATATGGCCGCACCTACTTGTTACAGGATACGTACCTTTGTTGGCTACTTCCCAGGCTGTCTCGAAGGTCCACCTGTTCTCGTCGCTGGCCGCCTGCCCCTTGTCCATGTACGACAGCAGATCATGAGTAGACTCCGCGCGGTAGAACCGCTTTGAACTTCTGTCGCGCGACATTGTCACCTGCAACAAGAACACCACGCTTTAGATTTTGTGCATAGCACTCAAGACTGCGCCGAGCGTAAGTCAGATAATGACAGAGCTCGTGCGGCGCATATTCAAATCGGCGCGCGTCCGCCATAGTAAAATTGTATGGAGGATTGCTTTTTTGATAACATATTTATCTTCATTGTCAACCAATAACTTAAATTTTTGAGACGGACAAATTGTAATATAACTATTTATGTTTTGTTTAAGCTGTAAAATAGGATAGATTTCTACTGTTACATACATACATGGATTCACGCCTGTTTCCCAGAGGGGAAGGCAGAGACTACGGATTTCCATTTGCTACGATCCTGACACACTTCTTTGGCTTCATTCACTTTCATCACATTCCTCATACACGTTATAATATACTACTGTTATAATCTAAAAATCACGTAACACGAGCTTAAGTTTTTGCATGCAATGCATGTGCAAATTTACGTCATTTTGTAGGCGAAAATATTAACTATTTTAAGATTTTTACACGGAGTAATTGTAAACACATTTATTGTTATGGTAAATGTATTTTTTATATTCGTATTAAGCAAAAAGTGTTGATTTTATTCATTTAACTGTGACCACCTGTTTTGGCACATTTCGCTCGGCGCAGTCTTAAAATATGCAACGATAGCGTAGTGAAAGTCCATTGGACTCCTACGTTAAGGTTTCATCAAGTTCGATCCGAAATACAGACGGGACAGAAAAGATATATGCAGATTAAACAGTTCAATATCGCTCGAATTAATGGTTAAGGATAACATTTTGAGGAAACCGTTTTGTCTGAAAGTGTTTCACAATCTAGAAGAAATGTGATGTGCTGCTATCCCGCACTGGGCTAGATTAAAATATACTATAACTAGCTGACCGGACAAACATCGTTCTGTCAAAAGTAATTTTTCTTTTTTTTATGTTTACTTTATCACTAAGGGCTATGAAAAAAAGGTAGTAGCCGATTCCCAGACCTACTAAATATGCATATAAAATTTCATAAAAATCGGTCAAGCCGTTTCGGAGGAGTATGCTAACTAACATTGTGACACGAGAATTTTATATATAAGATTTAATTTTGGGCGCGATTTATTATAAATTTGCGAATGAGAATTTGTTTGTTACGCTTTTACACCTTAACTACCCGACCGATCATCATGTATTTTCATATACACGTTGTCAGGGGAACAGGGAAGGACATAGAGCTATTTCGTCCAGAAAAAGTACTGTTACAAACATAACCTGACTTACATGTATGCAAGCGAAGCCGTCGGCAAAATCTAGTTTTGAGTAGTAGAGCCTCGCTGATTTCAGCATGAATAGGCCTTCTCGACCGGGAAAGGACTACCCTCTCACAGAATATCGACGTGAAATAGCAGTATTCCTACTGTTGTGTTTCGTTCGGTGAGTGAGAATGTCGGAGGCCCAATCACCCTTGTTTTGTTACGCGCAAGTGATGCTTCTGGTATTGCAGGCGTCCATAGGCTACGGTGACCACTTACCATCAGGTGGGCCGTATGCTTGTTTGCCACATTAGTTGTATAATAAAATAAAAACAAAAAAAAGCTATAACAATAGAAATTGTCAGTATGAGAAGGGTTAGGCGATAGTCTACCACGCTGGCGCAGTCCGGTTTGGAAGATTTTACATATATTCGAGAACATTGTCGAGACATGCAGTTTCCTTACAATACTTTCATTTTCTTCATTACTTATTATAAAAGAAAGTTCCCCGCCGTGTCTGTCCTTCTGTTCGAGATAAACTCAAACACTACTGAACGGATTTTCATGCGGTTTTCACCAATAGACGGAGTGATTCATAAGTAAGTTTTGGGTTTATAATTTGTTAAGGTTTTGTGTAAACTAGTTGAAATATGACGATAATAGTTGAAAATGTCGGCAATAGTTAAGCCGCCTGGAAGCTTTGATCGATAACGTTGCCTAATCCCTTGGAGATATAACAAAACATACCCGTGCGATACTGACGCGGGTCGCTAGTTAAAAATAATATTCATATAAAGTCAAATTGAGAACCTCCACCTTATTTTAAAGTCGGCAAAGACTATATCGTCATACTATCATATTGATTTATGAAGTTAATCTTGCCGCACTGTTTTACGACTTGTGTGTAATGATCTGATGACGATAAGCCTTTGTCACTGTTGTGTCGATAACATGACACGCCTACACTAGTGATATAACGGAGCTGAATAATATCAGCCTTGTACAAACTGTTCGTTGGCTACAAGTAGCCTAAGATCGGGAAATATGGGTGTCTTTGGAGGAAGCCTTCGCCTGTGAGAACGGAGTTCTTGCAGACAATTTATATTAAACAAGCATTTGCCCGCGGCTTCGCCCGCTTAAAGGTAGGTTAGATTAGGCCATGTTAGAAATCATTGCACGGCCCCACACGTCTGGGGGATGGCCTTGGTGAGCAAGGCCTTCCCTCCACAGGTGCTGAGGCCCGGTCGTCGGCGGAGGGACTGCTCACCCCAGGTTTTTAGTATGTATACCGACCCCCTTCATGGGGCGGAGTCTCACATAACTACCCTTCCCCTTCTCTCCCCGGGGGAGGGGGTATCCATAAAGGATTTTCCGGGGTCAAAAAAAAGGCCAGGTTAGATACAGAACTCTTTTAAAATAAAATTACCGTTAAAGCGAGCGTTAAGTAACTATTTAATACGCACATAACTTCGAAAAGTCGGAGGTGCGTGCATTTAGACCGAACTCAAGATATCTGCGTGGCAGTCCAATGGACTCCCGGTAGGCGCTAATATATTGTCCTACGGGACGGAGTAGTATAATTCCTATATATTAAAATACTTATATAAATGTTTAAAAGCCCGCTAAGTTTTAAGACTGCGCCGAGCGAATCGTGCCAAAACAGGCGCTCACATTTAAGTGAATAAAATCAACACTTTTTGTTTAATACAATTATAAAATATACATTTACCATAACAATATATGTGTTAACAATTACTACATGTAAAAAACTTATTATTTTCTAAAACTACTATTACTAAAGTAGCCTATCCTACATTAACGCAAGCAAACCCGCGGGCAAAATCTACTCATTTTCATTTAAAACTTCCATCGTGTAAATACAAAACGTTTATAAAAATGCCATAGGTACTACGTCAGGACACTTTGCATAAATTAGAAGTCGTTTCTCAGTTCATTATACACATATGTACTACGTACACACATTACATAAATCACGCATATTTATTGTCTGAAGGTCAGGCAGATATGTATCACTAAACTATATTCATACTAAGTTTTGCCCTTGGCATGCCTCACTTGCGAACAGTACCTTTATTCAGAACTAGCTGACCCGCGCAAGTTCATCTGCATCACATAACAGATTTTTCCCGATATTACAAGTTTTATTGATTCCCCTCTTCTATTGATCGTAGCGTGATTTTATATACCTTCACTACCTTCCTCAATAAATGGGTTATCCAACACTAAAATAATTTTCCAATTCGAACCAGTAGTTCCTGAGATTAGCGCGTTCAAACAAACAAACAAACTCTTCAGCTTTATATATTAGTATAGATGAAAGGAAGAATGAAAGCAGCGATAGCCTAGTGGGAAACCGTTGGACTGCCACGCTGAGGTCTCAAGTTCGAACCCAAGGCGCGCATCTCTGACTTTTCGAAGTTATATGCGTATTAAATAGTTAATTATCGCTTGCTTTAACGGTGAAGGAAAACATCGTAAGGAAACCTGCATGTCTGAGAGTTCTCCATAATGTTCTCGAAGATATGTGAAGTCTGCCGACCCGCACTAGGCCAGCATGGTGGACTATGGCCTAACCCTTTTCACAGTGAGAAGAGGCCCGTGCCCAGCAGTGAGACAGTTTAATACAGGGCTGCTATTATTATATTATAGATAAAAGATACCATATGACCTTTCTGTACCTCTGACAACGTGTATGCGAAATTTCATGATGATCGGCTATGTACTTATGTGCTGTCTGTTCAACTCAACATATTGCATAAATTATATAATTGTTTATTTATTTATTTATTTATTTATTTATTTTTAAAGAAGGCTTACAGACTAATAATACATTTAAATCAAACATGTATAATAAGATTGCAACAAGCCTCCGCAAATATATTATTTATACACATAAAAATAAAACAAAGATACTTAACCTAATATAACTATAACTATATATATATAAACATGTAGTGTAAAACAAAACTAAAATCAATAAATACTCAAAAAAAATCACAATACATAGTATTATTGCCACTGTTACAATTTTAAATAGATAAATATTAAATAAACGATAATTTGCATCACAAAACACGTGTAAGAAGCTACGCAGTAAGTCAGCATTATGCGAAGAAGTGATTGCCTAAAAGCCGTCTTAATGTAGATGGGCTTGTACAAAACACTTCACATACATACTTACCTAATATGTTGATAGCTATTAAATGTTAAATATTGATTGGTAAAGTAAACTTGATTCCATCCATACTAATGTTATAACGAGTAAAAATTTGTGTTTTAGTTTGTAATGAATAAATTATAATAAATAACTACACTTCTGTACATTGAGACAACTACCATATTATTTCTCCCCGTGAACATGGCTGCTGTAAAGCAACCGAAACGTCGGGGCAATAGATAGATAGATTTAATTAATTTAATAATGGCTTAAATTGTAGTAGAGGTCAATAATAGTAGTGTTAGAGCACAGTATACTAAGAACAGTAAGTTATCTTCGTAGAAATGTGCCGCTGCCGGTTTAAATGTGTGCGTGCGCGCCGAGCGCCGTGTACGCACGCGCTGCCACGCACACATTAGCATAATATACGGCGGAATACTGAGGCGGCAGCGTGGGCCGTACCGTGAGTGTGTCGTGTGATCCGACGCGTTCAAGTACCTACGCTTCACGCCTGCTCGCGTTCGCCTGTTCTCAAGTTATATTATATAATAAACGTTATATTATAAATAATAAAAACATAGTGCTGCTCATAATACGCAAATAATATTTAACTAAAAATAGACAACCTTAAGCGCCAATGCAAGAGTAGGCTAAAAACTCGCCGAGCGGTCTTAAATAAACTACTGTTCTTAGTACACTGTGGTTAGTTTCAAAATTATGTAATAAATGTATTTTATATGTAGTAAACAACGCGACAAAAGCCGTATAAAGTAGTTTCATTTCAATATATTTCGCGTAAAGGTAAGACAATATTGTTACGTGCTCGGTTCGACGGATAAGAATGCAAACAATATTACCGACTAAAACACGCTTTATTCAAACACAATTAAATTTAAAACACAACAATCACTATACTGCACTTTTCCACTGTAACTTCAAACTCCGTAGTATTTCCGCTTTCGTTCGCTTCGATGAACACTTGACCGCTTACGATTGTAACTGACTTGGCGGTGCGCGTGCGCTCTATTTATACGCGGGTAAAGCTTTTCTAGAGTTTTCTAGTAACGCTATACTCGGTCTGTAAACAGTACGATGGTTCGAGAAAGTGTCAGCGTTCTCTATACCCTTCGCGTATTCACACTACGTAGTTCCGTAAGATGTCAATAGATGGCGGTGTAATAAATTATGAGACGAAACTGCCGAGTCTTTCCCACAATGCCAAGAGATGTCACTGGGCGTAACAATATTATGAAAAAACCGATTTTTAAAAAAAATTGTTGCTTTCTGCGACCCGTGCCTGATCATTGATCTTGTAGGGCTACCCCTGCTGCATCTAGCCTAGTGGGAAACCGTTGAACTGCCACTCAGCGATCTCAAGAGCTATACCAACACACCTCTGACTATTCCATGTTACGTGCGTGTTAAATAGTTAATTTTTAGCGGCCTCGATGGCGTAGAGGATCGTGTAACCGCCTGCCACGCCTCAGGTCGCGGTTTCATACATTTGTGTGCATGAACATGGATGTTTGTCTTGGTTTGTGTGTTTTTATGTATGATATGTATGTATTTACAAAAAAAAGTACCTGTATATGTATATATGTATCCATTGTCTAGTACCCATAGTACAGATCTGCTTAGTTTGGGCTATATGGTGTTGTGTAAATGTATGTGATAGAATATTGTTATTATGAATATTATAATTATCGCCCGCTTTATCGATGAAGGAAAACATTAGGTGGAAACCAGGATGATAAATGATAAGCTTTTACTTAAGTCAACAAGTCGACAACACGGATGGCGCAGTAGTTGAAGTGGTCGTTTGGTAGTTGCCATTGCGCTGAGTGTTACGAGGTCGATCCATAGACGGAACAAAAATTTTTGTGAACCACAAATTGTCGTTTCGTGTCTGGGTGTATTTTGTGTCCGTTGTTTGGTTTGTAAAGACACTAAGAAATTACTCCTAACTGATGTGCCCGCGGTTTCAACCGCGTTTATGATTAATGCGCCGCCCCCGTGGGTCGTAGCGTGATGTTATATAGCCTATAGTCTTCCTCGATAAATAAGCTATCCATCACTAAAAGAATTTTTCAATTCGGTTCTGTAGTTCCTAAGATTAGCGCGTTCAACCAAACAAACAAACTTTCCAGCTTTATAATATTAGTATAGATTAGATTTTGCCCGCGATATCACGGATCCGGCCGTTAGGGTCCCATTCCGGTGCGGCCCCCGGGCCGGGATGCACCCATAGTGAAAAATTTGTTATTCCGCTACGCCCCCAACCGAGACGTTCCCATTGTACAACAACCGGAGGAGACACTTAAACGAATACTGTTGAAAATAGAAGTACTTTTTATATTAAATATTTTGTGCCGTGTATACTATCATGTATTAGCTTAAGAATTAGTAAGATTCGTTTTTAAGTAAACACTATATTTAAAAAAAAGCAAACTAATTTATCGCACCGCATCACTTGCATATTTGTAATATTCGAACATGAGCGAAAGGGATTCACTTAACCGTAAGTTTAAGTTCATCTAAAATTATCTATTGTTTTAAAAACTCGTTTGAGTTCAGATAGAAGATCTACACAATGAGCGAGCAACCCTTTCACTGTTTCCGTGCAGTGTTAACTTTGGAAACAAATATATTTTAATATAATTAAGTTTGCATTTTTCAAACATATAGAGTTTACATCATATTGTCTTTTTTAACGCGAATGATAATCATAGAAATAAAATTTTTGAAATTGATTAGCTTAATAATTAGTAAAGTTTGATAGTAATAGTTTCTAAATTATGTAAAAAAGTGTCAAATAAACAACACGATAAAATCCGTATATAGTAGTTTAATAAAAAGTTTACTTAAAAACGAATCTTACTAATTCTTAAGCTAATACATGATAGTATACATGGCACAAAATATTCAAATTCAAAAACACGTTTGTTTTCAACAGTATTTGCTTAAGACTGCGCCGAGCGTAAGACAGATAATGACAAGCTCGTGTGGCGCATATTCAAATCGGCGCGTGGCCGCCATAGTAAAATTGTATTGAGGATTTGAAGTGCTTTTTTGATAAATATGTTTCTTTATTGTCAACCAATAACTTAAATATGTGGGACGGACAAATTGTAATATAACTATTCATGTTTCGTTTAAGCTGTATATTAGGATAGATTTCTACTGTTATAATCTAAAAATCACCTAACACGCTTACGTTTTTGCATTTTTCGTGCAAATTTACGTAATTTTGTAGACGAAAATATTAATTATTTTTAGTTTTTTACACGGAGTAATTGTAAACACATTAATTGTTATGGTAAATGTATATTTTATATTTGTATTAAACAAAAAGTGTTGATTTTATTCACTTACTGTGACTGCCTGTTTTGTAACATTGCGCTCGGCGCAGTCTCAAGTGTCTTCTCCGGTTGTTGTACAATGCGAACGTCTCGGCCGGGGGCGTAGCGTAATGGGACCCTAACAGCCGGACCCAATTTCACTCACGTAAATGTAGGTCAGGTTATGTTAGTAAAAATATTACTTTTTCTGCATGAAAAGTACTCTATGTCCTTTTCTGTTCCCCGAAAAACGTGTATGCGAAATTTTTATGATGATCGGTCGAGTGGTTAAGGCATGAAACGTTACAAACAAACAAACACATTGGCGGTATTATTTTATTTAAAATGCAGGAGATGTATGTATATCAATAAACTATATACCTCATTGCCATCTTTTAGACGGCAGTAGTTGAGCTAAATGAAATCCGCTGCCTATCCTTACGAGCAAAAACAAGCGTAATAATAAATGTTAAAGCGATAGAGATTCGGTGATTGCTGAACAACTGCCAAGAGAAGACACCACGTGTAGAGACGATACACGTGTCTGGGAATACAATGTGGAATAATAATGTATTGTGTAGCTAGTGTTGCCAGATCCGATTGGATAAAAATCGGGGCAGATAGTAAAACAAATCGGTATATGCGTTTTAAGGTTTATTTATTTCTATAAGATTACAAATCACTTACAAGGAGGCGCGAGGTGCTCATAGACAGCTGCACTCACTGATCGGTAAACAATTAGAGAGGGTAAGCAACGTTGGGTGCGGTCAGTCTATAGATGAGTGACCGCTTAGTGGTATTTCATCTGAGCGTCTCCGTACTACGGAGGGCACGTAAGAACTCGGTTCCGATTGTTGTCAAATTGACAGCAGTCGTTAAGTCATGTCAGAGGCCTACGGGCGGCCTAGTGTTGCCACTAATGGCCAGTTTCACAACTATAAGGTAAAAGTTATCAGAAAAATAAATAGCATGCTGTGTCACTCTTGTTAGGTTAAAGAAGAGAGATGGCGAGCCTTTGCCTCCGCCTTTGTGGCACTTCGTGATTTTTTTTCGAAGATCCTCTTCCCTGTCGAGCCCCAATTTCATGATATTCGGTTGGTTACTTAAGGCGTGAAAGCGTAACAAACAAACAAATTAACATTTTTTTTATACTTCTAAGGTGGCAAACAAGCTCACGGCCCACCTGATGGTAAATGGTTACCGTAGCCTATGGACGCCTGCAACACCAGAGGCGTCACTTGCGCGTTGCCGACCCTTTAGGAAAAAAGGAAGTGGGAAGGAGAAAGAGCGGGAACGGGTAAAGAGGGTGATGGGGCCTCCGGCACTCTCACTCACCGAACGAAACACAGCAGTAGGAACACTGCTATTTCACGTCGAGCCGGCCCTTCATGCTGAATTCAGCGAGGCTCTACGTCCTTTTGTGTACCGCTGACGACGCGACGTGTATGCGAAACAACATGATGATCGGTTGAGTAGTAAAGGCGTTAAAGCGTAACAAACTAACTCACATTCGCGTTTATAATATTACAATATTTTGCTCGCGGCTTCGCTCACGTAAATGTAGGTTAGGATACGTTAGTAACAGTACTTTTCCTGGTTGTGTCCTTTTTGTACCCTTGATAACGTGTATGTATGTGATATTTCACGATGCTCGGTCGAGTAGTTGGGGGCGTGAAAGCGTAACAAACAAACTCACACTTACTTAAGCTCTGGTTGTCCAGTGTGCTTATACAGTTAAGTTTAGTAAGTAATTAATGATGTTACGTATTAGCTAGAAAGTAGAATCACATCACATAAATTTTTTATATATCCACGAAAATACTGCCAACAAACTGCAATGCACTTTAGCAGAAGATTGCATATTTATTTATAAAAGACTAAGGGCCTCTTCCACCACCTCCAAATAGCATTTATATAATAATAATAATAATAATAATAAATGCAAAAGGCAGTACTACTCGACACGGCGCGTATTGTGAGGAGATTCCTCTCTCTGGGGCCCTAACCATCGGCAGCTTGGACCCTGTTCCCGATGTCGGTGGGTCATTTCAGTTTTTATATTTTTAATATGTATAGTTTTTATATTTATATTTAAAAATGTAATTATTAGAAAAAAAAACGAGAAATAAAGAGAATAATAATAATAATAATAATCCACATGCGGCGTGTGGAGTCGGCGATGATTGTGCCGATAGTCATTACAGTCAATGGTTTAATACCGAAGAGCCTCGACCACCACCTGCAGAGGCTCGCGTTAGATGGCTGGATCAAGTCCTTGATGCAAAAGGCAGTACTACTCGACACGGCGCGTATTGTGAAGAGATTCCTCTCTCTGGGGCCCTAACCACCGGCAGCTTGGACCCTGTTCCCGATGTCGGTGGGTCATTTCAGTTTTTATATTTTTAAATATGTATAGTTTTCATATTTATATTTAAAAATGTAATTCTTTTCTCTTAGCCTTTATTGTTCCCAAGTCACTTGGGGTCGGCTTTTCTGGTCTAACCGGATTTGACTGGATATCAGTTTTTACACGTAGCGGCTGCCACCTGACCTCCGCAACCCGAAGGCTAACGATACCCTAAGGCTAGACCAGTGTCAGGATATTAGAGGGTACTGACTTTCCCAATAACGACTGCCATAGATGTTCATGGCAGCCGGGACCAACGGCTTAACGTGCTCTCCGAGGCACGGAGCAGGCGATAATTGTCAATCAATACGCACATCATTTCGAAAAGTCATATAACTTCCGAAAGTCAGAGGTGCGCGACGTGGGTTCGAACCCGAGACCCTCTGCATTGCAGTCTGTTGGTCTCCCCACTGAGCTATCGCTGCTGCTATATTTAATATAATATAATATTTAAAATGTAATTATTAGAAAAAAATAGTTATAAAGAGAATAATAATAATAATCATTTATTTGCATAAACCATGGTATTTGGTGGTGCTACAATATTATATATAGTACAAACATGTTTTGCTAGATTATAGCATACAACATTTTAATTATGGGTACAACACAATAAAATATTTTTATCAAAAAATTCTTTCACTTTCACGAAATGTATTTAAACATCATCTCTGTGCAAGGTATTGGCCTACTTACTGCTTATTTTTGATTTCATTTGCTTTAGTTAACCTTAAAAAAATATTTTGTATTTAGTTATGTAGTACATTGTTTCTTTAGAATTAAAATATATATGTATATTAGATAAAAGTCTCGCTACTCTCTTCTTTAACTATCAAGAGCGAGACAGCACGCGATTTATCTTTCGGATAACTTTTACTTGGTAGTGGTGAAACTGGCCATATGGGCCTGTTCCACCACCTCCAAATAGAATTTATTTATAAGATAAAAATCTCACCATCTCTTTTCTTTAACCTAAGAAGAGTGAGACAGCATGCGATTTATCTTTCGGATAACTTTTACTTGGTAGTGGTGAAACTGGCCATAAGGGCCTGTTCCACCACCTCCAAATAGAATTTATTTATAAGATAAGAACCTCACCATCTCTTTCCTTTAACCTAACAAGAGTGAGACAGCTTGCAATTTATCTTTCGGATAACTTTTACTTGATAGTTGTGGAACTGGCCATAAATAAAATAAAAACAATGTTGGTAGGAATATTCTACTTTTTGTTGCACTTGTGTTATTATTCGGAGAGATAACAGTATACGTTTGTATGCACTAAACGCTGCCCACATATCTTCATAGGTAATACAAAACGGTGAGAGTATTTTTGTCTTTGCGACAAACGTCATTGGTGGGCGTGAGCTTGGATATATGATTATAAGACATAACGTCAGTGTTTACGTTGGTTCGTAATATGCATATGTTTGTTTACTCTTAAACAGTGACGCAAGAGAACTGGCGTTGTGGACATATAGCAAGAAACATGCAGAAGATTAATTACGTCTGATTTTAAGAGTGATATTTGTTAAAACAGATTACGTTTTTATTTATTGATAACAATTATATACATGTAAATAAGCAATAATAATATACAATTGGACTAATATTAACAAACTACTTATATGTAAAACAAAATGAAATGGTACAAAATATAGGTGGTGGTGTGTGGTTTTTTAAATCCCAGCTAAAAGGCGCTCATAGCCAGTTGCACTCACTCTGTAAACGATTAGCAAGGTTTAGCAACGTTGGATGCGGTCAGTCTATAGATGGGTGACCGCTTAGTGGTATTTCATCTGAGCGTCTCCGTGCCTCGGAGGGAACGTAAAAAGTCGGTCCCGGTTGTTGCCATATTGACAGCAGTCGTTAAGCCATGTCAGAGGCCTACGGCTTGAACAACTCTTGACAACAGGTTAGCCACTAACCACACGAAAAGAAAAAGAAGCTTAGTATATAATATTATAAATGCGAATGTGAGTTTGTTTGTTTGTTACACCTTCACGCCTTAACTACTCGACCGATCATCATAAAATTTTGCATATTGCACCTTGTCAGGGGAACAGAAAAGGGCATAGGGTACCTTTCATCCAGAAAATAGTTCTGTTACCAACCTAACAACATACATTTACGCGAGCGCACAATCTAGTCGATGAACAACTATTTTAATGAAAATACTGCTTCCATGTTTTTTTACTTGGCCTAAGTTTAACAGTCGAGGAGTAAAGTAATATTATCGCCATTCGTACAGTCTAACAATTTACATGAAGCTATAAAAGATGTTCTTACGCAATACCAGATAACTATACACGACGTAAACATCAGAATTCATGACGTAAATATAAGGTATTATGGTTTCAGTGGTCGGTATCGATACTAACTGTACCTTGAAAGCACTACATTTTCTCGGATGAAAGGTACCCTGTGTTCTTTTCTGTACCCCTGACAACGTGTATGCGAAATTTCTTGATGATCGGTCGAGCAGTTGAGGTGTGAAAATCGTAACGGATAAACAAAATCGCATTCGCATCCTAACTAATATTATAAATGGGAATGTAAGTTTGTTTGTTTGTTACGCTTTCGACTCAACCGGTCATCATAAAATTTTGCATTCACGTTGTTAGGGGTACAAAAAAAGAACATAGGGTACCTTTTATCCAAAAAAAAGTACTGTTACTAATATAACCTTACCTACATTTAGGCGAACGAAGTAGTAGGCTAAATCTTGTTTATAATATTACTTAGGATGGTTTCAGCGCTTGGTTCGTTTAAATACAAATAACCAGATGTGCCTGCGGTTTCACCCGCATTTATGATTACTGCGCCGCCCCCGTGGGTCGTAGCGTGATGTTATATAGCCTATAGCCTTCCTCGATAAATGAGCTATCCAACACTAAAAGAATTTTTCAATTCGGACCAGTAGTTCCTGAGATTAGCGCGTTCAAACAAACAAACAAACTCTTCAGCTTTATAATATTAGTATAGATGTTCGCCACACAAAATTTCGGTCATGGCGGTCAATCTTAAAGGAGACTGGGCATCTGCGCAGAAGATATTAAAGTACATAAGAATGTATGCAAAAACAAGTGCACTCACACTCCTAACTCTCAAAAACCAGTCTATACTAATATTATAAAGCTGAAGAGTTTGTTTGTTTGGTTGAACGCGCTAATCTCAGGAACTACTGGTTTGATTTGAAAAATTATTTTAGTGTTGGATAGCCTATTTATCGAGGAAGGCTATAGGCTATATAACATCACGCTATGATCCATAGGAGCGGCGCAGTAATCATAAACGCGGGTGAAACCGCGGGCACAGCTAAGACCGGAGGAAGATCTGGCGCAGAACCAACGCATATATTATGTTTTCTAAGGCACAAGTTCGTGTAACACTGCAAACTTTCTAACTCCTGGCTGCTATTGAGATGTCTCAGCAGAAAAACCTAAAAACGGTAAAGTAAACAATCGCTAACATGTTCTCGAAGATACGTGAAGTCTGCCAACCCTCATTGGGATAGCGTGGTAAAGAATGGCCTAAGAATTCTCACACTGGCTAGACACAAAAGGCCCTTGCCCAGCAGTGGGACAGTTTATTTACAGGTCTGATATTATTATCTATACTAATATTATAAAGCTGAAGAGTTTGTTTGTTTGGTTGAACGCGCTAATCTCAGAAACTAATGGTTCTATTTGAAAAATTATTTTAGTGTTCGGTAGCTAATTTATCGAGGAAGGCTATAGGCTATATAACATCACGCTACTACCCCTGGGGGCGGCGCAGTAACGATAAACGCGGGTGAAACCGCGGGAACATCTAGTTACTTTATAAATATCTTCTACAAGGTTTTCGCAGCCGATTCGCTCGCGTATATCTAAGTTAGATTAACAACAGTACTTTTTCTGAGATCGGTCGAGTAGTAAAGGCATGAAAGCGTAACAAACAAACCCACATTCGCATTTATATTATTAGTTAGGTTATTAAAACTATTATTTTTATATCATTTGACACAACTGCATTCAATATTTATTCTTCTGTCATATATCTGCCCAGTGACCGTTCGTCCCACGACATCGGAAGTCTACAAAGAGTCATACTTGGACTTCTGCCAACCCTACATATAGTTATATCTAAATATTATGCGTCTTATGCGATCTGTTTATAAACTGTCTCAAAGTCAATGTTATACAAGAAGTGCTGCTTATGCTCACAATTGCAGTAGAACCCATTTTTTTAAGAGACAACTCCCGCACTAAACAGATTCCTGTATGGCGGGGTGAATTATTATTGAAATCTAGATGTGATGAAATGTGATGAAAGTGAATGAAGCCAGAGAAGTGTGTCAGGATCGTAGCAATTGGAAATCCGTAGTCTCTGCCTACCCCTCTGGGAAACAGGCGTGAATCTATGTATGTATGTATGTATGTAGATGTGCCCACGGTTTCACCCACGTTTATGATTACTGCGCCGCCCCCATGGGTCGTAGCGTGATGTTATATAGGCTATAGCCTTCCTCGATAAATGAGCTATCCAACACTAAAAGAATTTTCAATTCGGACGAGGAGCTCCTGAGATTAGCGCGTTTAAACAAACAAACAAACTCTTCAGCTTTATAATATTAGTATAGATATATAGTTATCAAAATAAAAAGGAGCCTATATCACTCAGGGATAATGTAGCTACAATTCTAGTAGTGAAATAATTTTAAAAATCGGATAAGTAGTACCAGACATTACCCCTTACATCCAAACTCACAAACTTAACCTCTTTATAATATTAGTATAGATAGTTGAGCAGCGATCGCTAAGTGGCGAGACCAACAGACTGCCATGCAGAGGGTCTCCGATTCGAACCCACGTCGCGCACTTCTGACTTTCGGAAGTTAAATGACTTTTCGAAATTATGTGCGTATTGATTGACAATTATCGCCTGCTCCGTGCCTCGGAGAGCACGTTAAGCCGTCGGTCCCGGCTGCCATGAACATCTATGGCGGTCGTCATTGGGAGAGTGTCGCCACAAAAGATCCCGCTGGATCGAAGTGTCACCGATCTGCACTGACTGGCCCCCAGATAAGATAAGATACATATCTGCTTAATGTGTTCGCGAAAACTCAACTTGTTGTCGATAGTTAACCCATTAATCCTGTATACTTGTGACACGCTCGAGCCTTGTACCTGCTAATTCGTACGTCGTTGTGATTGCAAAACGAGATCTAGAAAACGTTATTAGGTTACATTTAGTAACATTGAACGACAGTTTAATTCTTACACTTCATGCCTCAACCGCATCGATATCGCGCTGGAGAGATACACAATCTGTAACGTTGGCGACAGAGCAGAAGAGATTTAATTAGTCAGCAAACACCAAACATTCAGTGTTAGTAATAACACTAGGGAGGTCGTTTATCATAATTAGGAATAAAGTGGGACCTAACGTAGGTACTACCCTGGCTTATACCCGAACGTGTATATAATAGTAGAGGCGCTCATAGCCAGCTGCACTCACTGATCGTTAAACGATTAGCGAGATTAAGCAACGTTGGGTGCGGTCAGTCTATAGATGGGTGACCGCTTAGTGGTATTTCTTCTAAGCGTCTCCGTGCTTCGGAGGACACGTAAAAAGTCGATCCTGGTTATTGTCAAATTGACAGCAGTCGTTAAGCCATGTCAGAGGCCTACGGGCGGCTTGAACAACTCTTGACAACAGGTTGGCTACTAACCACACGAAAAGAAGAAGGTAATAGTATTCTTGGGATCTATAATGACCCAATTTGATATATTGTTTTAGGTCTCTTAGATAATTCGCCATTAGATTTAGTAGTGGTGCAGTAAAGCCTAATGATGAAAACTTCATTAAAAGGACATCATTATCCACAAGATCGACTGCCTTTCGAAAATCGAAATATGCCGCGTCTACTTGACGGCCTGTGTAGACTTTAGTGGTCAAATAATCTACAAACCTAGTATGGTTGGTTAAGGCCGAGTGTCGGAGGCGGAACCCATGAGGAGAATCAACCAAATATTTACTAACCTGACCAATTATATAGAATTATTGATGATATATTCAAAAATCTTCCCAAAAACCGACAATACTGCAATAGGTCTGTAGTTAGTCACATCGGCTACATATTTTACCACAAAGTCCCTCGCCGCGTCCGTACGCGATAAACTCAAAAACTACTGAACAGCTTGTCATGCTGTTTTCACCAATAGACAGAATGATTCATGAGGAAGTTTTAGGTGCATAATTTGTTAAGGTTTTGTACTCCGTACGAAGCCGGGGCGGATTGCTAGTATACACTAAAAAGATAAAATATTGATTACTTAATTAATGACATTTAAAAACCTCAAAATATAGCACTTGTTTGCGATGTTGACATTCAGGCTGTGGCCTGTCCCGAATGGCAACATCGCAAACGCTGAGTTGTGCGTAAACGCTCTTAACACACACAAGATAACTTTTATCCCGAGTATAGAATACTACATTTTGCCGCGGCTACGCTTGCATAAATGTAGGTAAGGTTAGTTTAATAATAGTACTTTTTCTAGATGAAAGGTACCCTATGCCCTTTTCTGTATCCTTGGCAACGTGTATGCTAAATTTCATAATGATCGGTCGAGTAGTTAAGTAGAAAGTTACAAACAAACTCACATTCGCATTTATAATATTGTTCCTTTCTTTTTCTTTATAAAAGAAATTTAATACTATACTCCATTTGATTAGGTACTTAACTAAAGGTAAACAATCTTGATGTGACTTTTTACACAAACACATATTAAACAAATAAACTACCGCTTAAACTAACGTTTCAATTGATTTAGTAATCGTTATTGTTGTATTTACATTGATCTTTAGCAGCACTATATTTTTAAACCGAGTTTTTAGATAACAAAAACATCAAGATTGTTTACCTTTATTTAAGTACCTAACCAAATGGAGTATAGGAATAACTCCTGTGTCGCGGGGGACTCTACAAACATTCAAACTACGGACACAAAGAACACCCACACTCGGAACAACCATTTGTGGATCACACAAAGTTTTGTCCCGTGTTATACAATATTAGTTAGAGGTCCTAAAACCACAGCTGGTGAATTGTTTCACACACCTCTGCCTACAGCTGCAGGAATACAGCCGTGAGCCTGTCGCACTCTTGATAAAATAGAGACTTAAGTCGAAATTTAGTATGAAGTACCCGCGCAACTTCGTCTGCTTCACATAAGAGAATTTTCTCCGTTTTTGCAACATTTGTTATTGATGCCCCGCTTCTATTGGTCGTAGAGTGATGTTATATAGCCTATAGCCTTCCTCGATATATGGGCTATCCAACACTAAAAGAATTTTCCAATTCGAACCAGTAGTTCCTGAGATTAGCGCGTTAAACAAACTCTTCAGCTTATGGCCTCGATGGCGTAGTGGTTAGTGTAACCGACTGCCACGCCTGAGGTCGCGGGTTTGATTCCCGCACAAGTAAAACATTTGTTTGTATAGACATGGATGTTTGTCTTTGTCTGGGTGTTTCTATGTATAATATGGATACATTTACAAAAAAAAGTATATATGTATGCGTATCTATTGTCTAGTACCCATAGTACAAGCTCTGCTTAGTTTGGGCTAGATGGTGTTGTGTGTATGTGGTAGAATATTATTAGTATTATATTATAGCTTTATAATATTAGTATAGATTTGAACTCTAATAATTTATAAGTAGAGTTCAAATTGCCTACTTTCAAGTTTCGTGTTAAAACCATGTTTTCTTAGGAGAACGATATATGTAAAAATATGGACGTCAAACTCATGTCGATAACCGTTGATCAAACAAGGTTATTATGTTCCAGTTGGTTAAAAACAGATACACGATATGGTCAGTATTGAGATAAGCGGCGCGTGGATAAAATATATGATAGGATATTAATTATAGTATCTGTTGCTGAATGAATGTCTTACGATAATACCAGATAATTGCCACAATATACCTACAGATAAAATGTCACCGTGTAAGCTAAATGATAAATCCGTTCAGTGCCTAGAACTCAGCCTATGTGTCGAACATAACGTCGTGTTAAACAGCTCGCATCCGAATCGGGTGATGTTTATTTTAACTCGGATGCTGGGCATAGCCACGAGTCAACAATAGCTACGCATAGACGCGACTACGATGCGAGTTCTGGGCACACGAGCGTTTTTTTTATTTTCATATGGTGAGTGCTGGGCACTGAAAGGTTGAAAATGTTGCAAAAACGGAGAAAATTCTCTTATGTGAAGCAGACGAAGTTGCGCGGGTACTTCATACTAATTTTCGACTTAAGTCTCTATTTTATCAAGAGTGCGACAGGCTCACGAAAGGTTGAAAAATGTTGCAAAACGGAGAAAATTCTCTTATGTGAAGCAGACGCAGTTGCGCGGGTACTTCATACTAAATTTCGACTTAAGTCTCTATTTTATCAAGAGTGCGACAGGCTCACGGCTGTATTCCTGCAGCTGTAGGCAGAGGTGTGTGAAACAATTCACCAGCTGTGGTTTTAGGACCTCTAACTAATATTGTATAACACGGGACAAAACTTTGTGTGATCCACAAATGGTTGTTCCGAGTGTGGGTGTTCTTTGTGTCCGTAGTTTGAATGTTTGTAGAGTCCCCCGCGACACAGGAGTTATTCCTATACTCCATTTGGTTAGGTACTTAACTAAAGGTAAACAATCTTTGTCGGCCTCGATGGCGTAGTGGTTAGTCAAACCGACTGCCACGACTGAGGTCGCGGGTTCGATTCCCGCACAAGTCAAACATTTGTGTGCATGAACATGGATGTTTGTCTTGGTCTGGGTGTTTCTATGTATAATGTGTATGTATTTACAAAAAAAGAAGTATATAAGTATGTTTATCCATTGTCTAGTACCCATAGTACAAGCTCTGCTTAGTTTGGGCTAGATGATGTTGTGTGTATGTGGTAGAATGTTATTATTATTGTTATTATTATTATTATTATTAATCTTAATGTCGTGTTTATCTAATATCAACTGGTTAAAAATACTACACTTCGTAAAATAAAACATGGTTCCTGTGACACTTTTTCCGAGAGCTGGCATGATGTTGATCATATTCGAGTATACAGGTTGTCCCTGTATACTCGAATATGATCAACATACAGGTTGTCCCAGAGCAGCGCTAGCTCAGTGGGGAGACCAACAGACTGCAATGCAGAGGGTCTCGGGTTCAAACCCACGTCGCGCACCTATGACTTTCGGAAGTTATATGACTTTTCGAAATTATGTGCGTATTGATTGACAATTATCGCCTGCTCCGTGCCTCGGAGAGCACGTTAAGCCGTCGGTCCCGGCTGCCATGAACATCTATGGCGGTCGTCATTGGGAGAGTGTCGCCACAAAAGATCCCGCTGGATCGAAGTGTCACCGATCTGCACTGACTGGCCCCCATATAAGATACATACAGGTTGTCCCAGAATATTTGATTCAAATTGTAACGGGAGATTCCTTAGGTAAGGACCGTTCAAATACATACATACAATATACAGGATATTATCGATTAATGTTATTACTCTCATTGACGTTTGTATAGCTATTGTAATTTAATATACCTATATTAAATTACTCTCTATTCCTATACTCTAATGAATCAGTATGTCTAATATAATCTATATATATAAAACTCTTCCGTTACTGAGTGACTGACAGACAACGCACAGCCGAAACCACTGAACGCAAGAAGCTGAAATTTGGCATGTATGTTCCTTGGAGAGTGTAGGGGAGCACTAAGAGAGGATTTTTGGCAATTCCACCCTTAAAGGGGTGAAAGGGGTGAAACCCGATATTCACACGGGAACGGTACTTACGCGGGTAAAACCGCGGGAAAACTACTAGTATAATATATAATATACATAATATAATATTCTACCACATACACACAACACCATTTTGCAAAAATGAAGGCAAATTCACATCATGACAGTACTTTTGCGCCATCTTGTACTCATATCTAACTATAGATATGCATATATCTATAAAGCAAAGGGCAAGGGCAGCGTGTGTTTTCAAATTAATTAATTCAGTTTCAATGTTTTACAGTCATATATAGATTTATGTCGGTTACCAGAAAAGGTAAGCAGAGTCGTCGAATAGCGACGCACATTTGCAGATCTTAAATAATCTATACTAATATTATAAAGGTAAAGAGTTTGTTTGTGCGTTTGTTTGAACGCGCCAATCTGTGAAACTACTGGTCCGAATTGAAAAATATTTTTGTGTTGCATAGCCTATTTATCGAGGAAGGCAATAGGCTATATAACATCACGCTACGACCCCCTGGGGCAGCGCAGTAACGATAAACGCGGGTGAAACCGCCGGCACATCTAGTATTATAAATGCAGAAAGTATTATTTTAATATATTGACAGCGAGTGTGTGTAAGGTGGAACGGGATAGTATTCGAACATTTTAGCGTATGGGGATCGAACCAACAACACTTAGGGCACTAACAGTGGCGAGGCGTCCACTTAAAACACTGCGCCACCAGTCAACTATAACATTTCTATACGGAAGCCTACTTCATTAAATATCACGTTCCAAGATAGAAACAAATTGTTTATGAAATTGTTGTAATACACTTGAACTTGCGGTTTTATCTGTCACAGATAAGATAAAGGCACTAATAACATAGTTTGCTTGTCAGCCGTACTATTTTTATTATCTGTACACGTTTATTCGAGAGCGCAAGTAACCATTTCAGTGGTGCCATGTTTATATTGTTAACGCATGTACCTGAATAATAATAATAATAAATTTTATTCAACAAATAAAAGTGATTACAAAACACATTACAGGCTACTTATTGTATTAAATTCACATTAAAACTATATTTAATCTAAAGGAAAACATTTACAATTTAAATATTGGACACAAGAGACTTGTTTATGAAGTCTGTTTTTACATTGTATTACCTGAACTAGTTCAGAGACCTGTGTTTCAGGCTGTTTCAAATATATATTTTTATTCTACTGATAACAAAGTAAGGGTCTAAAAACATTCATGCATGTAAACAATTAAGTATACAATTAAATAGTTTTAAACAATACAAACATAAATGAAAAATTGCTTAAACAATAAGAAATTATTTTACAACTACCAGCAATTTCTCTGTATCTGAATACGTAAGCGATTTTAGGTACATACGTTGTTAAAACTATGTGACATTGATTATGATTAATGCTATATGTATCTAATAATAATAATAATATTCTACCACATATACACAACACCATCTAGCCCAAACTAAGCAGAGCTTGTACTATGGGTACTAGACAATGGATAAACATACATATATACTTTTTTTTTAAATACATACTTATTATACATTGAGACACCCAGACCAAGACAAATATCCATGTTCATGCACACAAATGTTTGACTTGTGCGGGAATCGAACCCGCGACCTCAGGCGTGGCAGTCGGTTACAGTAACCACTACGCCATCGAGGCCGACAACATAACTTATTTACTTTATTTTACGAAAAAGGCCTTAAGAATAAAAAAAATCTCTTCATGTAGAACTTACATTTATAACTACGTCTATGTCAGTTTCTAGCAATACAAAGGATTTAAACCTGGACAGCGGATAAATTTAGGGGGAAAGAAGACAAAAGTAGACTTCCTGAGAATGAATTTTTTTCTGCTAAGTTTTTGCCGACGTTAACTAAAAAGTTATTAGCTTTGTTGGTCGCCTGTCGGGGGTTTATGTCTGTGAGTATTAACTCTAACGGAGGTTGCTGATTTTTTGCAGAATAATTACGTACTGGATTTTATGAATTTCTAAACTAATTTGCTATTTTTGCCTTTTTATTAATTACGCCTTGTTATAGTCCAGTTTTAATTTCTTTAACAGATTATTACAAAAGTGCCGATATCTTTAGTATGATATTAAAATAATCTCATTCTCAGGTGACCGTTTAGCTTTTGAATGAAGATTGTCCCTGTGCCTTACACATCGCAAAAGAACCGGTGTAATCCAAGGTTTTATGTTTTTGTATTTACTGCTTAATATTTAATATTTCTATTAGGTAATTGCATATTGTAATACATTTATAAAGTAGTCGAGTGAAATGTTCACGTCAGCGGAAGAGTAAACAGGGGCAAAAGCAGGGTTAAAAAGTCGATAGCACGTATGGCCGGTATGACCGCTTCTAGATTAGTCAGTAGTGATCTCGAGTTTGATCCCAAGGCGTGCATCTCTGACTTTTCGAAGTTATATGCCTATTAAATAGTAAAGTGGATATAGTGACAAGAATAGAAAAGGGTATGTTAAGCTGGTTTGGGCATGTAGAAAGAATGGACGAGGAAAGACTGACTAAGAAAGTTTATAAGGCTAGTGTGAATGGAACAGTCGCAAGAGGAAGACCTAGGCGAACGTTTCTTGATCAGATCGGAAGCGGTCTGGACAAAGGCCAGGTTAAGAGCACCTTGAACCGACGGGCGTGTATGAGGAATGTGATGAAAGTGAATGAAGCCCGAGAAGTGTGTCAGGATCGTAGCAAATGGAAATCCGTAGTCTCTGCCTACCCCTCTGGGAAACAGGCGTGAATCTATGTATGTAAATAGTTAATTATAGCTCGCATAACGGTGAAGGAAACTATCGTGAGGAAACCTGCATGCCTAAGAGTTTTCTTAAGTTCTAGAAGAGAAGTAAAGTGTCCCAATACGCCAGCGTGTTAGACTATAGCCTAATCCTTTGTGACGATAATCGCCTAGACGCCCGGCGAACGCGGGCGCACGTCACTAGCCACCTCTCGCGACCGGTGGTGCGAGACTATATAAGGAACGGACGGCGTCAGTCGCGGCTGCTTGCGGCCCGGCTTCACACCTTCAGCTAAGTGTCCTGATTGTACAAGGACCACGAAGCAAGTCTTTAGCGAACCACGCCCTGACTATAGTTATATAAGTAAAGATTGTCTCTTTTATTTGTAATCTTAATACATTAAAAGTGTATTTGTTATACCTTCTCTCATTGTACTTTCTAATTATATCTACATTTCTCTTAAAGTAAACCCTAAAGGTTACACCTTCCTACACTGAGAAGAGCCTAGAACTAAGATTATTTTATTTTATTAATTGGTCCATAGCATACTGGAATACTGCTCTCAGGTTTGGTCTCCATTTTATGAGGTTCACAAAAAACGACTTGAACCAATACAACGGAGATTCGTCAGTCATCTTGCCTTTGACATGAAATTACATAATTCATTAAAATCGTACATCGTCGTCTTGAACATTTCAATATGGTTTCGCTGAACGATAGACGTCAATAACTTGATCTATTATTTTATATAGCCTGTTAAACAATAGAATAAATTGTCCTGAATTATTGCCCAAAATTAATATCTCTGTTCCAAGGAGGCTACCGCGCTCGGGTGTCTACAAGCTGCTCAATATACGTAGATACAAGACCAACATAGGTCTTATCTCAACTTTAACAAGAATAGCCAAATCATATAATAGTTTTCAGCGACTGGCTAATTTAGATATCTTTGGTGATAACTTGTTAATATATAAGAAAAAAATTAATGAATACTTACCTGGGTTCCAGGCTTCGGTAATTATGATATCATACTAGACTAGGTTTGAATTTCTATTTTTATATTAACTTTATTATTTCTTTTTAATATTATTCATATATCAGCGATAGCTCAGTGGGGAGACCAACAGACTGCAATGCAGAGGGTCTCGGGTTCGAACCCATGTCGCACACCGCTGACTTTCGGAAATTATATAACTTTTCGAAATTATGTGCGTATATTGATTTACAATTATCGCCTGCTCCGTGCCTCGGAGAGCACTTAAGCATTTGGTCCCGGCTGCCATGAACATCTATGGCAGTCGTTATTGGGAAAGTCAGTACCCTCTAATATCCTGACACTAGTCTAGCCTTAGGGTATCGTTAGCCTTCGGGTTGCGGAGGTCAGGTGGCAGCCACTCCGTGTAAAAACTGATATCTAGTCAAAATCCGGATAGACCAGAAAAGCCGACCCCAAGTGACATGGGAATTATAAAGGCTAAGAGAGAAGATTTCTTTTTAATATTATTTTAATGTATTTAGAGTTTTTTTTTCATTTTTGTGGCGATAGTTTAACTTTTGTTAGATGTGGTTGCCTGTAAGTAAATGAGCACAAGCACAAGGTATGTAATTACTATTTAGATGTAAGAAATGTTTATCATTTGTTGGGGATCCAAATAAATAAATTAAGAGGCCCATACCCAGCAGTGGGACAGTTTAATAGTGTGTTATTATTATGATATACCTGAATGGAACTGTAATGTAGCGCTCGCGCATATATTACAAACGCAGTTTTAATATACGCGATTCAGGCAATGAACGGAAATAAAATATGGAAGTATTCTCATAGCTAGAACATGGCACAACAGACACTACACAGTATAGGTGTGGCTTAATAAAACTGGGCATTATTTAAATAAAAACGTATATCGGATGAGTAGGTAGGGCATAAAAATGGGGCGGATGAATAAGGAAGTAAAATAATGCGGATGAGTTTTGCGGATGAGTGGATCATAAACCGTCGGTTTTAATTTATACTAATATTATAAAGCTGAAGAGTTTGTTTGTTTGTTTGTTTGTTTGAACGCGCTAATCTCAGGAACTACTGGTTCGAATTGAAAATTATTTTAGTGTTGGGTAGCCCATTTATCAAGGAAGGCTATAGGCTATATAACATCACGTTACGACCAATAGGTGCGGAGCAGCAATGAAAAATCTTGCGAAAACGGGGAAAATTCTCATATGTGAAGCAGACGAAGTTGCGCGGGTCAGCTATAACATATAATTATATCATGGGTTTGAGTTCTTAACATTGACAGTTAGTAAATAAACTGTAAAACATATTCATCCCATTAACAGTAACGTCCATTGTTGAGTAGAAGAGTAATTAGTTGTGGTAACAATAATAAACTGTGGTTAATATGAAAGTACTGCTTCCATGTTTTATTTACGTTCAATGGGTTGAGATATATGTATGTGTATGGTGCTGATGTAATTTCAGTTCCAACCCACCATACAAACCAACGAGTTGGCACACTGTGGTAGGTTAGGCTGTAGTACCCGGGACGTTCCATCTTTCCCCGGGTGAGCCCGACATAACCTCTCCGCTCCTCTTATCCCGCGGAGAGGTATTAATGCGTCACAGCATACCGTTAAAAAATATCAATATATGTATATGTATACTAGGTGACTCTGCAAACATTGTTCTGCCATATAAATTCGTTGGATAGATACACCCTAATCACCTAGCGGTATGAAATATGCTGAACGACCTACCTATCAAATGTACATAAAAATCGGTAGAGCCGTTTAGGAGGAAACATCGCGACACTGATTTTAGTACGGTGTAGGATGGGTTTAAATCAAATACCTATATAAATTTATTTCCATAATTATTATATTGCAAAAAATACAAGTTATTGTAATTAGTATTGATCCCAAACGGACGCAGATTAAATGCGCACCCAATTGTAATTGAACCAATGCATCGTACCTGTGCCCCTCTACCGCACACGAGCTACCTACGCATGATCGGCGCGGGTCACCCGCGTATTACAAAATAATAGATATGAGGTCTGATTCACCTCTTTCAATATTGCAGGTTCATAATCTTAAATCAATTAAATCGGTATCGATTTTGATAAAACTACAGTATTTGGTATAGTTTATACATCAGAATAACATAGGCCACTAAAAATTTATCTTTACATAAATCTACATCAACGCGAGCGAAGCCGCGGGCAAAATCTAGTATTATAAATGCGAATTTTAGTTTGTTTGCCACGCTTTCATACGTTGACTATTCGACCAACCATCATGAAATTTCGCATAGACGTTTTCAGGGGAACAGAAAGGATATAGGGTACCTTTCAATCACGTAAAAGTACTGTTACTAACGTAACCGATATTTAAGCGAGAGAAGCCGCGGGAAATACTAGTTACGTATATTATACTGGCCTACACTCATTTTGGTGCCTGCGATTTATACGGTGATATAAAAAATGCTACTGATTTTTTATATCGGTTCTAGTTCATGAGATAAAAATAAATGCATTTTTTACAAAAATACATATATAGAGAAAATACTCATAATGAGTGTAGTATGTAAACTAGAGCTGATAATTTAAAATGTCGTATATAAATATATTGTACAATATCATCCTTATCGACCACAGTAACAAATAGGGCTGCACCAAACAAATATATAATTTTTGTAGGTCTGTTATTATTGACTAATATAATTTTTAATAATAAATAGCACAAGATACAATTTTTAATCAATCTCATTCCATGATCACGATGTAACAGAGAGAGATAATGATCTTTCACGCAGCTACGCACACGCGTGCGAGCATGCGTGTGCGCACAACAGCGTATGTGTGTGTGTCGACGTGATGTCAATGTGTGCGTGCGTGTGGGCATCAAGAGGTTTGTTTGTTTGACGTTTAACATCAAAACGTAGTTCGTATTACGGCTGTTATTGCTATTAAACGTGACACTTACAGTAGATTCTATAGACCAGATTACTAAATCCTAACTAATATAATTATCACTAGCTTTACGGCGAAGAGAAACATCGTAAGTAAACCTCCATGTCTGAGAGTTCTACATAGTGTTCTCAAAGATATGTGAAATCTGCCAACCCACACTGGGACAGCTTGGTGGAGTATGGCCTAACCTTTCTCACACTGAGAAGAGACCCATGCCCAGCAGTGGGACAGTTTCCTTTCGTTTTTTGTATTTATTATAAACTGATTGAATGGTTGCATTAAATTAATAGATCACATAAAAAATCACTAAATATTATTATTTATACTTTTTATTTATGGTTTAGTAAAACTGGAAAACAAAAAAAAATATATTTTCTGCGGCATTAATTTTGTTACTGGTTTTAATAAACACCTTCATCAGTCAGTCAAATGTATTTACTTTGTATGGATTGACTCTGGTTCTTGAGATATTCAACATCAAGAATGGTTCCATCAGGACATTAGAACAATAAAAGAAAGATACAAAGGCCGATGGGACAGCCATATTATGATGGCAGACTATTGCTTGAGTTTAATAAGGGTTTGTCCTGAACATAAACACAATAGAAAAGCTTACAGATAAAGTATTTTCTAATATTTTTTGTTATGATTTTTTGTTAATAGCGTATGTATTAAGTTCTCCTGTCGTTATTATATAGCCGCTTCTAAAATATATAATTAATTAAATAAAATTTCCGATGTTAGTCTACCGGGCGGCGTTCCTGTCCTCGGTTCACAGCACGGAAGAATTAACCAGGAAAATTTTAGCACCCACACTGGTTCATTCAGAAGTGCTGTGCAAAACTGACAATGTGAACGCCTGGAAAATGGCTTGAACGAATTCTGCTTTGCCAACCAACCTATTCTCCCAGCGGCAATGGGACGGGCCGCTTAGCAACTCTGTAAAAGAAAAGCTTTTTCCTACATCTTCCAATGTTGCTGAGCGTGCTCGATTGCTGGCTGTGGGAGCATGGGAATCTGGTGTTTGGCTTCAGGCGCTTCCATCGTCCAATATAGGTACCATGTTGGACGACACTATGTTCCGCCTGGCCACTTGCCTCCGTTTAGGTGTTCCGTGTGTTTCTCCGCATTGCTGTCACTGTGGAGAAGCTGTCGATAGCCTCGGACACCATGGACTCTCTTGTAGCAGAAGCGCTGGTCGAATTTCTCGCCACGCTAATCTTAATGACAATACGTCGTGCTCTTGTCACTGCTGGCATTCCAGCTGTACTTGAACCCAATGGCTTGTTACGTGACGATAGGAAAAGACCGGACGGAATGTCATTGTTGCCTTGGAAGATGGGCAGGCCTTTGGTGTGGGTCGCAACATGCGATATCACATCTTCCAAGCACTGCGGGATGTGCCAGCGCTGCTGCTGCAACCGCGGAAACCCTTAAACGGTAGTCATTTAGTTAGAAATTACATTTTTGAGCCGTTTGGGGTGGTCCAAGCGCTTGTATTTTGTACAGCGAGATCGCACAACGCCTGATCGACGTTTCGCGTGATCAAAAGGCTTGTCTTTTCTTAGCCCAAAGAATCAGCATTGTCATTCAATGTGGCAATGCTGCCAGTCTTCTGGGCACGTTACCAGTTGACAGCGATGCTGAAGAATTCTACGACGCCTAAACCATTTTTGTAAATATTTAATATTATAATTATTTGTGTTTTTGTAATTATGTTACCTTTTTTAATGCTTTTGTAAATAAAGGTACAGGTATATTAGATTATTTCATTTTAAAATTAATTACGTAAATATGTAATTGTATTTTTATTTCGACTTTCTTTCAGTCCTATAGTTATAAAGTCTTATCTCATAAACTAGAGTCAATTTAACAAATCTGATATTTTTCTCGTATTCAGCATACTGAACTTACACAAAATTGACTTCAACTTACCATGCCGCAAAATGACTGTTCACCAGTGTAATCTATTGAGTCGCAGTGGCACAATAGATTCTTAATTATGTCTGGCACTCCAACAATTAACAGGTATTGACCACCATATAAAACTTAGTTATAAGACTATTAATTTTAAGTCTATTTGATATCATAATATATATCACTGCAATGCATATGTTACACATTAACTTATTGAGATGCAGTATCACACTAATGTCCAGACACAATAGGTTTGAAATTATGGTTGCCATAATATTGTTATATGTTTAGGTGGTTGTTGAACATTTTAATTAAAATGCTAAGGAATTTTTACTTAATAAATTTGCATAATTTTGAAACTATTAAACTGCTACTGTTAAACTTTACTACTTTTTAAGCTATTCAACTTATTAATCTATTTAGGTTTACTTTTCCGGACATTTCAGTTGCTTTTCAGTAGCCATGGTCACAGGGAGACCAAGATGGTGGTGTTCTTAGTAATTAATAATTAATAAAATAATTTGTTTCATTTTATTTTAAATATATTTCTAAAGGAATTTATTCTATAACTAATAATATAATAATTTATCTGTTAGCAGATAAGACTCTTATAATATTCTATTGCTGAACATACCAATTTTACTTATTAATGAGAAAATATAAGTTATCTTAATTACTTTAAGTAACATAATAAAAATATAGCTCTAGTAACAAAAAGATTATTAGCCTTTATCAATCTTAGTTTATTAAAAACTTGAGTTTTAACTTAAATATATTTCCATAATCGATAATCGATAATCATATATAAATATATATGATTAATTTAATCATTTAAGTTATAAGTTAGTGGCTACATATTATATTTAAAATATTCGCAAGTATTAGAGACAGTATATTTTTATTTTAGTTTATACTCACGTAGTTATTTCCCTGGGGTCTTACACATAACTAGTTATTTTCTAAAACCGTCATGTCTCCACTCGGTTAAATTCTTGAACTATTCTGTGTTCGTCGTAACAAATCGCGCAAAAATAATAATACGATTTTTAAATATAACTTTTTCTATGCCATTATCGACAGAGATACTATCAAAACTTACTATTTATAACCACGCCGATCGGCAGGATTCAAACTACGCGTCTAAGAAAATAAAAAGTAATAAATAGGTACTTACTTGTTTAAAAAAAAAGTTACTGCGGTGCGCCGAAAGCGGAAACCAACACTTTTATCACTTAAAATCACACTGAAAACTTATTTTATTGATACTGGGTTCACAGTTTTATGATAAGCGAAGTTATTTACGACGATATATTCGCATAATACATGTCTGCGCGGGTAGGGAATTCAAATGAAAATAATTTTTGTAGGTTACAAAACGTCAAACTCGCTCGCTTTGAAGGTCACCTTGAACTGACAGCCTGTGTTGTCAGTACATAAATTATGTTATAATCATAAAATTATCCGGTTATGATCTTCAATGTAGTTTGTAACAATTTATACAATTCGTTATGTATATCATCAATTAATTGGATTTTATATAATCTTTATTTTATTTAGCATTTAGATAAGAGGTTAATGATAACAAATTTTGCATAAAATGTAGTGCTAGGCTACAAAAAAATACATAAAAATGAGCACAAGACACATTTTACCATATTACAATGACATGGAATGTTTAGATGAGTACAATTTATTAAATTATAAATTATGTTTACCTCATCAATGTTAAATATAATTCACGTTTCGATCAGGTTAGACCAGCAGTGGTCATAAGTGGCCACGGCCGTTAATACCCGTTGCGAATTATACCTATAAAATAAAAATATATTACATATTTTATTCATTGCATTCCACCCTGCATCAGCGATATGCAATAGTTAGGAAAAAGAACATTTTATAATTTAAAATTGGTGGTTCTCACACCCGAATGTTGATTGATTCGATTTTACTAAATATAATTAATTTATAATCAGATATTCCAAACTTTTTATTAAATGATGGCAAGATTAATATGGGTCGTAGTCAATACAATAACATGATTGAAAATGTATATTATGGCTCAGACGACAATGGTGATCTCTTTTTTTTTATTCTTTTCAATACAGTGAGGAAGACCCTCGCTGTATTGAACCATGACCATACGTTACCGAACCTGCGGCATTAATATTTGTATTTGCGTATAGTTACAAAGTAATTAATTCAAAAAATTCTCAAGATTCAAAATATTTTAATTTGCTTAAATATATTAGAATATTTAAACAACGATCGCTACCCTACGTTCGATACCTTAAATAGAAACAGTAGTTTTCGTTCATAGCGTTTGTAGCAAAGAGAGATTGTTTCTTAAACGGTTGAAAACTTGAATGAAAACAAGCATCCATGACCTGACATAACCACATTCTGTTAGGCGTAGCTCGTCAAATGCTTATTTGTTTTATGGTTTCACTAGTATAGATTGCATGGTCTGCCTATGACATACCTACGAACTTGAATCATGTAATAAGACAGATTGAGCCTGCAAAACATCCTATAGTATCATGCCTTTATAGTGTAACTACTTCACACAGAACAATGTCCAGAGATGGCGCTGTAGACAAGAATCGCCGGGGCATGGCCCGCTAGGCACGAACAACCAGCCAGCTGGTCGAAGTCCAGTCATAATCTTTTGTAATGGAGGAACATCACACTACATTCCTTCCCAATACCATAGGTAACTATTTCTTTGATATAAAACATAGGTTTTATATCATAGAAAGGCTAAACGGTTAAGCTGGGAAGTATTACGCAGGCAGTCACGTGATTTGCAAGTGGGTATATCGTACATAATATCTTTGGCATAATCTAATGCAAATTTTTGGTAGAAATACTCATTCACTTTTTACCCAAGATAGATAGACAAATATCCGCTACATTAGTATTTGATCCGTAGGGCACGGATTCTAGAGAATAAATAAACCAGGGTGATGGGAGTTCTTAGTACCAGAAAATCTAGGCGATATAATATATATTTATATTATTATGAGTAGTAGAGCCTTGCTGATTTCAGCATGAATGGGCCGGCCCGACCGAGGAAGGACAACCCTCTCACAGAATATCGACGTGAAATAGCAGTATTCGTACTGTTGAGTTTCGTTCGGTGAGTAAGAGTGCCGGAGACCCAATCAACCTCTTTCGCCTCCTTCTCCTTCCCACTTCCTTTTCTAATGGGTCGGCCACGCGCCTGTGATGCCTCTGGTGTTGCAGGCGCTCAAAAGGTTAAGTAAGGCTTTAAAAGCGTTTAATAGATGCTAAAGTTTACAATTCCCATTCAACAATAATAGTTGTCTTTTTGATTTTGTATATTATTATAATAGCGTTAAAAAATAACATGATACAGAATAGCAGAGTTATATAAATATTTGAAATTTGATAGTATAGTCGTTTTCACCCTGCAACGCCTGGGTTCGATTCGGAATAGCTGTGCTCATGAGTCTATGTGTGTGTGTGTCTGTTCAAACATCTGCTTGTCTTCTATATCTTGGTAAATAAAATAAACAATTTGGCGACATTAACAAATAAATAAAAAAGGTTAGCAATAAAACATATAAAATAAACATTTTTATTGAATCTTTTACATATTTACAATCAAAAAGAATATTTAGAAAAAGGTAATGATTCTTTAACACTAAGCCAAACTGTCGTGTAATGGTCGATGATTAGAATAATACCTTACGTACCCCACGCTAACGTACCCTTTGCCAGAAAGCTCATCACTTATTACATTTTTTTTAAGGTTGCCTACATGTGGGTAATACCCCAGGGTACGGTAAACGTTTGCCATCATGTCATAGACAACCTCTAAAACGCTTTTTCCACCTGAGGTAGTGTAAAGTTGCTTATGAATTGTCATAATATGTCTATTATCTCAATTCATAGCCAACTTTCATAACAATAATATTAGTAACAATTTCTTAATCTAAACTGAGAGGCGGACTGCCATCAAATTCGTCAGCAAAATGATCAATGTTACTATCATTATTATCTATGGCATCAAAATTGATTTTCACAGGATTCACACTTTTCACATAAGTCCTATTTAAAAGAACGGGATTATTACTAACTTCACAGTCCATTTCGCCACACTTTTGGGGAGTATTATTTACGTTGGTAGCATTTATAAAACTGTCACTGTCATTAGCTTGTAGGTTAGAGTTTTCGTTGAAACACTTTTGATTATCGTTCTGAGTAATAATATTGGAATTATTATTATTAGGTAGTAAAGGACTTTTATAAGAGCTAGTAGCTTGTTTAGATCTGTTAAATATATGTAAGGGCGATAAAGGGGGCGGTTCGCCATACATTTTTAACCTGGCAATTTTTTCATTGACTTTTCTTTTTCTTTTTAGGGCTTCTTCTGACAATTCGGTGTCTTGTCTGAAAGTAGACTCAAAGTCTAAGCCTGTGAGGTTGAAATTGTCATCAATTTTATTATTTCTTGCCAATGGAGAGTCTACAAACATTTTGTTCTTAGACATATTAATCTCGCTATGATTCATAAATCTATAAGGCGATACATTTTCATTATTATGTTTCAACAGTAAATAGTTATTCTTTACAACTATACATTCCTCATAAAATTTTCGCCTATCCAAGCCTGCTATTTTTTTATTTAGCTCTTGCAACATTTTTCTAGCGCATTCACTTTTAGGCGTTTGGGTAAAATATGACAGTTCTGTCACCCTATACTGGGGAATAGTCCTTCTAGTATTGCCAGCCCTTTTCTGTAGATTTACACACGTCACTGCCTGTCCCGTATCTAGGACATTTTGGAAACCGAACTTTTTTAATCCTCCCCAGAAATTGGCACAGATTATATTTTTATCAGCGTCAGTTAAGTACACGTTTTGAAAAGATTGTTTAGTCGAGTCAAATTGTTCTATTGATGGATCGATTAAAAAGATCAGGCCGACGGTATCGATTTCGTTATAGTCGGTAGACATGGTTGGGTTTTGGGCTAGATCTCTGATGGAATAACATTTACGCTGTAGTAAGTTGGTATAAGGCTGGAGATTTTCAGGCGGCTTGTATTTGGATGTACTGAAGATTGACTGTCTGCCCGCTGAAATTTGGATTTCAGAACACCTGAAAGTTAGAAATTGAAGATATTTAATCTTTTGGCCAATAGCAGGTGGTTAGGGACCCATTTTCATTTTGTCTGACGGGCCTAGTATTCGTTTATTTTTCCAATACATCTGCCGCACTAGGAATAAATCCTGTAGCGCGAAGTATTTTACAAACATTCAAATAACGGTCACAAAGAACACCCAGACTCGAACAACCATTTGTAGATCGCACAAAGCTTTGCGATTTTTTTATTTTTTTTCTCACCAGTGTTTCGAACCGACAATACTCGGCAAGGGGATCACCTAAACCACTACGCCATCCGTGCAACCAAATGTATGTCTTCTCCCTTAGCCTTTATTATTCCCAAGTCACTTGGGGTCGGCTTTTCTGGTCTAACCGGATTTGACTGGATATCAGTTTTTACACGGAGCGGCTGCCACCTGACCTCCGCAACCCGAAAGCTAACGATACCCAGCTAGACCAGTGTCAGGATATTAGAGGGTACTAACTTTCCCAATAACGACTGCCATAGATGTTCATGGCAGCCGGGACCGACGGCTTAACGTGCTCTCCGAGGCACAGTGCACGCAGCAGTGCAACCAAATGTATGTATGTAATAAAAATAAATATTAACCTGACAGCCGTAGGCACCACATTCAAGACGTCGATCCAAACACCCTCCCGCACTATTTCACGAATCCCATCGTTTGGCTTCCATATTGACATCATACCTGTAAAATAAAATAAATATATTTAATTTTATTAGACAGGCCACTGGCGATGACCACTTATTCATAGAACATGTTTGTTTGTAAGGGTTTAATTCAAAAACCATTTAACCTATTTTTACGCGACCGAAGATGAGAGTAAAAGCTAGTTTTTAAATAAAATTAATTATTTTCTATTTTAAACTTATTGAAGATTATATTTAAACTTTTTAGTTTGGTTTTCTATTTAAGCATATTTATAAACCATTATTTATTTTTAGTCTTTAGTTTTTTTAGTGACCCTAGTCGGGATATTAGAACAAACTTATGAAATTATTGTATTGTTATCGGTCCTTGATAAAGAAATATAAAGTTGTAAGTTAACCCGATGTTGTAAAGTGTGTGAAGATCGTGTTCAAAGATTCCGTTACGTAGATAGATAGATATAAGTCAAGCTAATAAAAGTGTGTTAGAAAGATGATGGTTTTATTTAAAGACAACGCCCGCACTAAGAATAATTCCTGTGTCGCGGGGAACTTTACAAACATTCAAACAACAAACACAAAGAACACCCAGACTCGGAACAACTATTTATGGATCACACAAATTTTTGTCCCGTGTGGGATTCGAACCTACAACACACGACCCAGCGGCAGTAGCGAACGACCACGTAACACTACACCATCTGTGCATTATAACCTATGACAATGGCCTAATTCAGAGCAAACTGCTCAGCCAAGTAAAAAAAAATGAATATATTTTTTGTCTGGTCTGGGGTTCAAAGCCCCAACACTCAGCGCGGCGATAAGTGGTCGCTAACACTACACCATCCGTAGATTGACATACCTTTACAAACATCAACCATATCTCCCTTCACTGTGACTCCAGCGACTCTGATCTTCAACAGACTGACAATGTTCCTGTTCATACACACTCCTGCTTTCTCCACTCTTTCTCTTATTCTTGCTTGGATATCCTGGAGGAGACGGTCCCGGTGCCTCGACGTATGAGCTTCTAGGAGACGCGATTGGGATTCAGTCAGCTCTGCCTGGTGGAAAAAAGTTTGATTTACGTTTTCTGACTGTAATTATAGAAATATCAGGCCTGTATATGAACTGTCCCACTGCTGCGCACAGACCGCTTCTCTACGAAGCAGTTAGATCGTAGCCCACCACGCTGACCCAGTGCGGGTTGGCCGACTTTACATATCGAGAATATTACGGAGAACTCTGGTATGCTGTTTTTTCGCAATGTTTGTCTCTACCAATAAAGTTAATTATCGTGCCTTGAGATCGAAATTGAGACTTCTGCATGGCAGTCAAACGGTATCCTACTATGCTATCGCTGTGTGAATGTGACTGTGTTATATATCAGATCAGAGCATAAGAGACAACATGCTTCCTTCTCCTTCCCGCAAAGGAGCTGTTTGTTTAGTCCTTTTTAAAACTCCCCTTTCCCTCTCTCCTCTTTTTAGAAAAAGTTATCTATCATCCGCTCATAGCCAGTTGCACTCACTGATCGGTAAACGATTAGCGAGGTTAAGCAACGTTGAGTGCGGTCAGTCTATAGATGGGTGATCGCTTAGTGGTATTACATCTGAGCGTCTCCGTGCTTCGGAGGGCACGTAAAAAGTTGGTCCCGCTTGTTGCCAAATTGACAGCAGTCGTTAAGCCATGTCAGAGGCCTACGGGCGGCTTAAGCAACTCTTGACAAAAGGTTGGCCAGAAACCACACGAAAATAAAAAAATTAAGCACAATATATCTTCCAAAATAGACATAGCAGACACCTCCCCCTCTATTGGTCCTTACGTAATACTTTAAGGACTCCCTGCTATAACTTCTTTTTTAAATAAGTATATTATTATTATGGTCCTCTAATGACAGGTACAATATTTTCTAACATATCATGTGAGGAAAATACCTGGCCTTTGCGAGGCTTACACGGAGACATGGGTCCAACATGAAGAGGCCCTTCAAAAGTTTTAATATTCTAAGGTAAGATGGAACACCTACAGCAGCACTAGCCGCGGCAAGCGTAGGACTATTATTATTATAATATTATATTATCTATATATATAAAACTCTTCCGTTACTGAGTGACTGACAGACAACGCACAGCCGAAACTACTGAACGCAAGCAGCTGAAATTTGGCATGTATGTTCCTTGGAGAGTGTAGGGGAGCACTAAGAGAGGATTTTTGGAAATTTCACCCTTAAGGGAGTGAAAGGGGTGAAACCCGATATTCACACGGGAACGGGACTTACGCGGGTGAAACCGCAGGAAAACTACTAGTATATATATAAAATTGTTAAAGACATCCGCCTTAGTAGGTTGGGTTTGGATGGTTCTGACTCCAAGGCATCTAAAGCTAAACCCACATGTTATTTGCAATATTAGGTATTCATAAATCAAAGATACATTTTGTGTAATCCTTATTATTTTTCTTTGTGGATCTGGATCGTAATATTACTAATATATGCAATATTAGTAATATTACGATCCAGATCTAAACAATGTATTTATGATATAAAATGTAATGTGTTTCGTGCATTAATAAATAAAATTAAAAAACTATATTAACACCCATAACATGGTACTTTAAAGTATACCTGGCGAATACGCTAATATCTATTATTATTATTAGTCACATATTATATATATAATATGTGACTAATATATATATATATATATATACACCGTGAATTTATAGTCGTTTTGGAACCGAAACGTGGTAACTTAGAATAATTAGTAGTATCAATAAAAAATTGTAAATTAAGTAATTGTACTGTGTATAGTAAAAAAGTTGGAATATGAATAATATTTTCACTTATTCGAGTTTGATCGTAGTAACGCACGGACAATTCATTCACAAACGCATGCACACGTGTTCGCGCGGCTGCGAACCGTCGTCGGCGGCGGCCGGCGTTGCCACTCAGTCGCGTAGGTACTTATGAACGACGCACGATAACTACGTGTATCAGCTGATGCCTACATAGATCGACGCAAAAGAGCCGCGTGTATCCCGACCGAGTCCTATGCGCGATTTAAAAACTAGTGACTACACAAGTATTAATAAAATTAAGTAAATGTAATAACTACGAAATTGATAATAGGCATATCGCAGTTCAATAGAGCCAAAATCAGCTGATACGAGGCAATGCGTTATCTCCTTTTACTATGAAAAACCTGCATTGTGAAACATCACAATTAATACGTAAATGGATACTCCAATTTCTCCTTCATACTTTACACGGGCTTAGGACCGTCGGAAATACTTTATCTGAACATTACTCTTCGATAAATAGCTAACTTTATTTATTATGTAATAAAAATAATCACAGGGTGAAGGAACTCTGAGTATATCAGGCGTATTTAAAAATTGGAGCTATTTACAAAATAATCAACTTACGTATCTATGGACAGTTTATTTACAAATTATTTACACTTCCCTGTATCGAAGCAACTGCTCGAAATGAAGTCCGCCACGTTCAATACACAAACGAGCACGTTTAATACCATTGTCTTTAAGTTTTCTTAATGTGTCTCTATTACTTTTAACTTTATCAAATGCGTCCACTATCGCACTACGTAACTCGTCACGACTTTCATGTTCACGAGAATACACGAGTCTTTTTATTTCCGACCACAAGTAAAAATCTAGGGGCGTTAAGTCCGGGCTTCTCGGCGGCCAAGCCACGGGACCGCCGCGCCCAATCCACTTATCGCCAAACTGGACACAACACAATACAATACAATACAACAAGTACTCCAGAATATCCTCTTCGATCTCCGGGGAGTCATTAAGGCGTCCTCGGCCATGCGCATGAATCGGCGTACGGAATTCTCCATGGTCGAGAAGGCGCTGAGTTGCAGCCAAGATAGTGGGAGTGGATGGCACTTGAGGACTTTCAATTCCTCGTAGCTGCAGCGCATTCAAATGCTCCGGCTGGGAGTATAAGCGTCTGGCCTGTTCCAAATTGAAATTGGCAACAGCATACAGCTGAACCATTGCCAAGTACTCAGCGTTAGAATATTCGTATTGACGACTCATTTTCGCGTGACAATGAATAATTACGTTACGACCATTACGCGCGCGAGTTGCTGCAGTACTGAAGGGCGGGAAGGGGTGCGTGCGGGGCGCGCTTGCACCAGAGTCGGACGGGAAAAACCGCTCGCGCTCACTCTGCCGGCGCCTGGGGTAGTGTGCGGGGATTGGCGGGCGGCGCGGGCGCGGCAGTTTCTGTGTTTGTTTTGGCGAATGTTTTTAAGTTGTCAAACATGAATGATATCGATCGTAGTGACGCGTAGGTAAACGTAGTACGTGAAATTGAGTGGCGTTACTACGAGTTCTCATTTACTTCTCGTAAACGACATTAAACTTATTGTTTCTAAAAAAAAACATTTTATTTTATTAAAATAATGAGTTTAATCGATTCTATTATTGATATAGAGTATAAGGTTTTCGGTTCCAAAACGACTACAAATTCACGGTGTATATATACATATATATATACCCGTCACATATTATATATATATATATAATATGTGACGGGTATTAACGCGATCATGCATAATGTTTACCTTTTTTATGCTTGACGTTTCGACCAGGTTACACCGGCCGTGGTCACAAGCTGACGTCAGAGTCTCACAAGAGTCAGCTTGTGACCACGGCCGGTGTGACCTGTGTATCCACAACAACGCAGTGGTGACAACCGTGAAGCCGCGGGATAAATCTAGTATAATATAAAATATACTTACTCTAAACTCGGCTGGATCCTTACTCTTCATCATAATTTTCGAGATCTGTGACCCACTATCCATGCCCGTCCTTCTGCTATTGTCCGAAAGACCATCCGAGTCTTGAGACTCCTGGAATCACATTTTTCTTGAATGTATGTTTGTCACTAGAAGACGCAGCAAGGGTAGCCCCTCCATAAGGCGGACCGACGACTTGGTAAGGGTCGCGGGAAGTGGTCGGATACGAGTGGCCTAAGACCGGTCTGTGGTAAACCTTGGGGGAGACCTATGTCCAGCAGTGGACGTCTTTCGGCTTAGATGATGATGTATGTTTTTTTAATAGAAATACACTTGTGGCTGTCCTGGCAAACCTTTCAATAAAACAACTCCAGTATTAGAAATAATTTCTGTATCTATCTTATTTTTACTTTCATGCCTTATATAGTATTAATTGAAACAAAACCATATCGTAATTCAAACGGATGGTACAGCGCCATATATCGAGTTTCTTAACAACATTTTACAAAGCAATAATTTAATGTATATTATATATTACATAACGTGCTTGCCGAGGCACCGGGTTGTTTAACAACGCCAACTTCCTAACTTTGGGCTGGTATTTAGAAACAGCTTAACAAAAAAACCAATAACATTTCCTTGACCCGACCCGGGATTCGAACCCTAGACCACATGCTCAGCAGTCGCATTCACTACTGCTGCGCCACGAAGGCAGTTAATAAATAAAAAGATACCTTATCAGCGAATTCCATTTCAACTTCTTCATATATCCTCTCCATGATAGCCTGCCTCTCCACTTCCATCTGAATTTGGTGAAGGTTCTCCAAACGCTCTGATCTGGTCACTATAAGGAAAATATAAAAAATATGGTTATTCATATAGGTCACAAAGTAACACTTATGAACGTCAAAGTTACACTCATTAATCCAATTTGTATCCATCCAGGGTGGATACAAATTGGATTAATTGTTGTTGTGTGTATATTACCTATATGTAAAGCATGAGAGCAGAATAAATGCTGTAGAAATGAGAGCGCTGAGAAATATATGTGGTGTGACTCTGAAAGATAGAATAAGGAATAGTGTGATTAGAGAGAGATGTGGCATGAAAGTGGATATAGTGACAAGAATAGAAAAGGGTATGTTAAGCTGGTTTGGGCATGTAGAAAGAATGGACGAGGAAAGACTGACTAAGAAAATTTATAAGGCTAGTGTGAATGGAACAGTCGCAAGAGGAAGACCTAGGCGAACGTTTCTTGATCAGATCGGAGGCGTTCTGGACAAAGGCAAGGTTAAGAGCACCTTGAACCGACGGGCGTGTATGAGGAATGTGACGAAAGTGAATGAAGCCAGAGAAGTGTGTCAGGATCGTAGCAAATGGAAATCCGTAGTCTCTGCCTACCTCTCTGGGAAACAGGCGTGAATCTATGTATGTATGTATGTAGATGTGCCCGCGGTTTCACCCACGTTTATGATTACTGCGCCGCCCCCGTGGGTCGTAGCGTGATGTTATATAGCCTATAGCCTTTCTCGATAAATGAGCTATCCAACACTAAAAAATTTTTTTAAATCGAACCAGTAGTTCCTGAGATTAGCGCGTTAAACAAACTCTTCAGCTTATGGCCTCGATGGCGTAGTGGTTAGTGTAACCGACTGCCACGCCTGAGGTCGCGGGTTTGATTCCCGCACAAGTAAAACATTTGTTTGTATAGACATGGATGTTTGTCTTGGTCTGGGTGTTTCTATGTATAATATGGATTATGTAAATGTAGATTAAGAGAAAATTTAAAATATTGATTTGGTAAAAATAAGCTATCCTTTTCTATTCTATTAATGTGAATTTACATTTAAGTTGAATCGCAATTACTTACTTACCAGTAATAATTTTTAGACTTTATACATGGTTTAATAATATGTAATAATATTTCTTTTTAAATTAATGCTTGACGTTTTGATGGAATGATGGTCATCGTCATTTCGGAGGTATATCGAATATGCTGAGTCGAATGGCATTGAACGCGAATCTCTAGCTCTTACGGTTCTTGCGTTGAAAATTGTATAACAGAGAGACGAATGGACAAAGCTGTTGTATAAGAGTTTTGTCGAACTCTAAAAAGCTCATAAAACTCATACTCACCAGTGCTGCCATCTTCAAACTTCTCCACGTACAACGCAGGATATACTCTGGCGACGAATACGCGAAGCTTAGCCACTTTCCCGCCGAGCACGTTGACAGATGACAGAGGCGAGGAGATGGCGCCGTTTCTATGGTAACCGAGGCGCGCGTCCCACCGCGCGCGGCGAGTCGAGTTACCGAATATCTTCAGCCGAACGCCTGACGTATCCTGTTAATAAATAAGTATTTTTTAACTGCCTCCGTGGCGCAGCGCTTTTAAATGCGACAGCTGTGCATGAGGTCTCGGAATCCTGGGTCGGGCCAACAAAAAGGTATTGGATTTTTCTGTTAAGATTTACTGTTGTACTTAACAGAAAAACCCAATACCTTTTTGTTGACAATACGAGTCAGGAGTTAGGCAGTCGGCGGTGTTAGACAGCCCCGTGTCTCGGAAAGCACGTAAAGCCGTTGGTCCTGCGCCTGATCTCTTTCCGGTCGTGTCGGATTATCCGTCCCATCGGATCATGAGAGTTAGGGAACAGAGAGTGCACTTGCGTTTGCGCAAACACTTGTGAACTATAATCTCTTGCGCAGATGGCCAGTCTCCGTTAAGATTGGCCGCAGTGACTGAAATTCGGTCTGGAGGACATTACTATAATTAAGTTTAAGACTAGTTATAAAGATTGCACGGATGGCGGAGTGGGTTAAGTGATCGCCTGGCAATTGCCACTGCGCCGAATGTTGTGGGTTCAATCCAAACACGGGACAAATATTTGTGTGATCCATAAATGGTTGTTCCGAGTCTGGGTGTTTCTTTGTGTCCGTAGTTCATAGTTCACTTTTTCCAAAACAACAAAAAATAAGTGAGTATGAGAATTCACTCATTATGTTTGAGGGACATCAGACCACGTTCCTCGCCACGTGTATAAAGAGCCTAAACAATCATGGTCACCGTCAGAAGCATAAAAAAGTCATGGTCACCATCAGAAGCATAAAGCCTAAACAGTCATGGTCACCATCAGAAGCAGAAAGCCTAAACAGTCATATGGTCACCGTCAGAAGCATAGAAAAGTCATGGTCACCGTCAGAAGCAGAAGCATACAATTAAACAGAATTAAAGAGACTAACCTCCCAAGGCGCCACGCCTTGCTCACAGCCAGTCAACTCAGCGCCGCTGGTGACAATCTTACTGCCAACTGGGATCTTCCCACTGCACACTAGCCGACTCAACATCTTGTCTGTAACGCAATGAATGCAGTACCATCCGTCTGTTAGCAGCAGTTCCACATTAGACGTACAGTCCGTCACACTGAAATGTAATAAATATGTATAGCTGTTGAAATTAAACTACTATATACGGATTTTATCGTGTTGTTTATTTGACACTTTTCTCATAATTTAGAAACTATTACTATTAATATTTTTTAATTTTTAAACTAATTAAATTATTAAAACTATTTATATTTAAGTTTAGTTCTAGTCTCCCCGTGACCATGGCTGCTGAAAAGCAACCGAAAAGTCGGGGAAAGTGTAAACTTAAATATAGTTTTAATAATTTAATTAGCTTAAAAATTAATAAAGTTTAATAGTAGTAGTAGTGTATAATTTTCTAAATTATGTAGTAGTGTCAAATAAACAACGCGATAAAATCCGTACATAGTAGTTTAATTTCAATGAATAACATTCGCGTAAACAGAAGACAATATTATATGTATAGCTGAATAGATTTTGCTTGCGTAAATGTAGGTTATGTTAGGTTATTACCAGTGATCGGAGTTAGTAGATTGAAATGGGGTCATTGATCTGAAACGTATATATTAATATGGACATTCCTCCGGAATTGGTGGATTATTTAAAAAAAACCGGAACTTATGTAGGAATTTTATTCTGCACGAGTGGAAGGAGTCATTTGATGATTTGCCATCCTCAAAAAAAGGTAGGAATTGTAATAAAATGAGCAATATTATTCTTTATTATTCTTCATATTTTTTTTAACGGCACACAGTTACGATTTGACAAAACCCAACGACCAATCAGAACAAAGGATCATGGGTGGTACAATAACCGGTTATCAGAACAATGCGTACGCCCGCCGACGACATGCCAGGTAGTTCACTCGTTTACTTCGGTTCGTAGAGTGCGCATCTTTGTTTGTTACTGTGTTGTGAAAACGTTACTTGACCCTGGCTTGTGTACATACTGACTTCTGGAATCTGCTCTAAACCACGATTTGGCTCGAATATACGGACTCAGATTTTTCACTATTGAATTGGATCTACATATTTAAACCAAGCTTTGGTAAGTAATATTTTACTAGTTACAAGGAGTATAAAGCATGTTTGGATGTACTATAAGAATATTTTTAGTATTGTGTTTGTTCGCTTAACCTGCTGAACATACCATGAGTCTTAATATTGTTAAATCTTTAATAGAGTATGAACCAGTGAGCTTAGTGCGAAATAAAATTATGATATTCTAGTAATGTAGTCGCAATTCAGCTAACTCCACTATTAACCGACATTTTACTAGAATCCGTATATAATTTAATGCCCTGTGTCCTCTTGCAATGTATTGGTAAAATAAATTACTGTAGGCCTTATCTACTTCTCTACAAAATATTCTACGTAACAAGCCCTTTCATTTGATACCCATATTGATGGGATTGAAAAAAAAAATAAGTTGTCCGCCATCTTGTAGCGGCAGCCATTTTGGATTGACAATAATATTGAATATACGTAATTGTATTATCACCAGAATCAAAGGCGAATACCAAATTTTAGATCAATCGGTTGACAGGAAGAGGGTGAAATTTCAATGACTAAATTTGATCCACGAAAAATAAAACAAACGGAGTAAGCTAAATAAACTAAATAAAATGTAATTTTTTCATGTCTTTGTTTTAGGTGATATATACGAGGTTCCATCTCTAAAACAAAGTTCAGATATGGCAAACGTCAAGGCTGAAACTGTAGAAAAATGGATATCCGGTCATCCCGAACTACTTTACGATCACGCTAGTGGTACAATATACTGTTCAAAATGTGAAAGCCATTTGAAAACCATAAATAAAGGAAACGTTAAAAGACATATCGAAGGAGCAGTACACCAGGGAAAGTTTAAGCGGCCCGAAGAGGAATTTTATTTCGATCTTATAAAATTTCTCATTTTGTGCAATATTCCGTGGTCTCAGATGAAAAATACTACTTATCAAGATTTCTTTAAAAAATATATGTGTAGTACCTGTTGTTGTACGTGTACTAATCGTACTCTGCCAGATGAATCACAGTTACGGAAAGTTTACTTGGACAAGTTTTTTAAGAATAAAATCAATTCGATTCGGCAAAATTATAAAAATGAGAAACTATGGATATCATTAGATGAAACGACAGACTTTTTAGGTCGCTATATAGTCAATTTTTTAATAAAACCATTACATCCTAGCAATTTGACTAGACCTTATTTGGTAGCATGTAAAATGCTAACTGTAGTTAATGGACAAACAATCACGCAATTTGTGTTAGAATGTTTGGAAAACTTTTGGGAAGATTCTTTTGAATCGAAGGTAGGTAACATTCTTGTCCTCTGCACTGATAGCGTTGCATATATGCTGTCTGCAGGACGAAATTTAAAACAATACTTACCTGAAATGAAGCACGTAACATGTTTGGCGCACTCTCTTCATCGCGTATCTGAGCAAATTAGGTTAGAATATCACGATGTTAACATTTTAATAGCAAATGTTAAAAAGGTATTTTTGAAAGCCCCAAGTAGAGTCAAAATTTTAAAAGAAAAATATCCAGATTTGCCGCTGCCTCCCCAACCAGTTGTTACAAGATGGGGCACTTGGTTAGAGGCAGCATTTTATTACGCTCAAAACTTTGAAAAAATAAAAGAAGTATTATCTTGTTTAAGCAGCTCTGATGCGGTATCTATTCGAGAGGCAAAAAATATTATAGAAAAAGAAAATTTAAAAGAAGATTTAAATTACATTAAAGACAATTATTTTATAATTCATTTGTCTTTAAAAGAATTGCAAAAGCATAATTTATCGTTGACAGATTCACTTTTAGCATTTGACAACGTCAGAGATGCTATAAATCAGTGCAATTCAGAAAATATAAAAAATAAAATAGAACGTGTTATGGAGCGAAACCCAGATTTAGACACACTTAGAGAAAATAGTGAAGCCATTGAAAAAAATGAAGCACATAATTTAATACCTTTTTTAAAATTTGCTCCTTTGACATCGTCAGATGTAGAACGGTCTTTTTCCATTTATAAATGGACTTTAGATGTTAAAAGAAATAGGTTGAAAATAGAAAATATAGAGAAACTCATAGTTATATATTTTAATTGTAAAGATCAGGATTACCAGGATGCTGACATTGTAATCGATTAAGATTAAAAATGTGAATAAATGTAAAATGTACATATTTAACAATAAACAATGTTGATTTTTATCTTTTTTCTTTATTCTACCCCTTTTTTTTGGTCCTAAAATCTGACTAAAATCAACCTGTTCCTTCGTATGCCCTTTACGTTTCAGAGTCGTGGTGCATCCTTAGAACAGTCTCACGACCCCAGCAGGCATTGGCCCTCTATGGGGCCCCGTCATGTATTCTACCCTTAATGCAAATTACCATGACCCCTATGAAAATATTTAAATTTAAGTGCAACAATTTATGTCTATCTATAAAAGTTCTAGCCATAAAAGGCTAAAAATAAAAAAATAAAAATTAAAGCGTCGATCGGAATTCGATTGTTTTTATTATTCAACAGATAAAAAATGAATTAATTTAGTTTTGATACCTTCCTTTAAATTTTGAATTGAGTAGGAATAATATCACTACCAACATTAACAATATTTAATTGAATCCGGAAATACCGGAATTACTTTCCGGGAAAATGGCTTATCCATGTTATTCTTTCTGTGTGCATTTATGATACAAGTACCAAAAATCAATCTACCTACTCCGATCACTGGTTATTACAGTACTTTTTTTCCTCGATAAAAGATAGCCTATATCCTTTTCCGTTCCCCTAACAACGTGTATGCGAAATTTCATAATGATCGGTCGAGTACTTAAAGCGTGAAAGCGTAACAAACAAACTAACATTCGCATTTATAATATTACTAAATGTTGCCTGCGGCTTCACTGGCGTATATGTAGGTTATGTTAGTAACAGTACTTTTTCCTGGATGAAAGGTACCCTATGTCCTTTTTTGTTCCCCTGACAATGTGTGTGTGAAATTTGATGATGATCAGTCGAGCAGTTAAGGCGTGAAAGCGTAACAACAAGCAAACTCACAGTCGCATTTATAATATCAGATAAGATTGTGATAGAACATACCTGGGAACGCTGACACCATCTACGTATATCCTAACAACACATAACACCAGAGTCTTCGAAGGGACGTCGTCTTTCTCATAAATTTTTCTCAACGCGGGTCTTTGGGCATTATACAACTCCCTGTCGTATCTATACTTCAGTTGATCTATGACATTCCTTACAGTACACATCAAAAATTTAAATTTTATCTCATAAGAAATTAACTTCCATAAAATTAATTTCAAATGATTCTCTAACCATCCATTTGGAACTAATTTTGAGTTTACTGAATTCAAAAATTGCACTTTCAGTAAATCTATTGTCATATTGCCAGATGATACTTTATTTCTCTCTGGTTTAAATTCAAATTGAAGTAGACTATCGTAATCAAAGATTAGTAAATATGGATCGACTGCAGTTGCGTCATCCTTGGTGATTCCTTGAAAATCTTTTAAAGTATACTTTTTATTTTTCTTATAATCTTCTCTAAATATAAATTTGTTTTCGTCTTTTACTGTTTCAATTGGCTTTGTTATAGGTTTAAGTATGTTTCTAACATTGTATGGAGTCTCAAATTTCTTTCGTTTCTTAGCTCTAGGACACGAAAGAATTGGGCTACCAGATCTTTTGGATTTTATAGGCGTTTCGTGAAAATCTTCTGCATGTAGACTTTCCTCAAAATGATTAATTACTTGAGTATCTATAATAGAATGTAATGCGTCATTTTCGTGAATTATAGTAGGCGCCTCTTTTTTATCTTTTTTGCTGGTAATAAGATTTTTACCATCATCTATTTCAACAAATAATCTTTTAGATCTGGCCATCGCTTCTTTAGATACAGGCACAGGTTTACTGTTACCTGTTTGGAAGGCAATGTTAAAGTTTGACGCTGTCTGTAAATCAATTGCCTCTAGTATATCAGTTGCAGTATCAAGGTCTTGAAATATTTTCTTAGATTTTGCTATTGCTTCTTTTGATATAGTAACTTTTTTATCACTAGCTGTTTCAAAACCTTTGAAACTACTACGTCTATCCATATCAAAAAGTGTCTTTGTTTTGGTTAAAGCTCTTTTGGAGACTTGAACTCCTTCGTTGTTGCCTGTTTGAAATCCAGAAAATGTAGACTTAAAGTCTTTGTCTTCAATTTTTTGTTCGTGTTGGTATATTTCTTCAGGATATAAGCCTTTGCATTCCAAATTTTTTTGCTGTGCATTATTGTTGCCACTGCTTTCAATGTCTTTAAATACATTTCTACTTTTAGTTAACGCCTGCTCTGATATTTTAACTGGTTTATTACTAGCCGTTTGAAATCCAGAAGACCCAGTATTATCACTTTTCAAGTCTTCAAATAACTTTTTGCTTTTTGCTAAGGCTTTTGCAGACACGACTACAGGTTTTTTATTAGCTGTTTGGAATCCTTTCAACACATTTCCTTTGACTGGTATATCTTCTATTTTATCATCATTGTTACTAAATTCTTCAGGATATAACTTCATCACTTTGGTCATCTTATCTGTTACATCATTGTCTTTATTATGGTCAATATCTTTGAATATATTTTTGCTTTTAATCAAGGATTCTTTTGATACTTTTAGTTGCTTATTGCTGGCGGTTTTAAACCCTTGAAATGATGGTACCTCTTGAATATTCTCATAGCCCTCTTCATTATTTCCTGTGTAATTTTGAAGTTCTTTTCTTGGCGATTGATTAGCTTCAGTAATTGTATGATGTTCTCCAAAATCTGGGTAATCTTCTTGTTTTTTCTGCGGTACTTTTAAATCTGTTGAATCAATATCTTTGAATATATTTTTAGTTTTAATTAAAGCTTCATTTGATATTTTGACTTGTTTATTACTTGCAGTTTTAAAACCTTGAAATTGTGGTACTTTTTTACTTTGAGTAGCGGTATGTACTGCTTCTTTATTATTTGTCTGACTATGAATTTTCTTGCTAAAATATGCACTATTTTCTGTAGTTGCTTGATATTTCTCAAAGTTAGGATAATCTTTTTTTATTGTACCGGGTACGTTAAAATCTTTTATATCAATATCTTTTAAAATATTTCCAGCTTTAGCCAATGCTTGGCTAGATATTTGTATGCATTTGTTATTGGCGGTCGTGAAACCCACGAATTTTGGTTCACCAAGAGACTGCTGCAACGTACTTCTTGCGTCAGATTTAGTAACCATTTTTGCTTTTATTTCTTCTTTTTGTTTATCTTTTGAAAACTTTGACTCCATAAAATCAATGTCATTAAAAATATTACTAGATTGAGCTAACGTGTCATTAAAAACGTTAATTAGCTTATTACTGACTGGTTGGAGCCCTATAAAATCTATATTTGACTGCTTGCTTGTCTTATTTTCGATGACTATCTCCTTTTCATTGTGAGTGACGGTTTCTTGGTTATTCAATGTTCTAGGGAAGACAAAACCAGATGAATCTATGTCACTAAAAATATTTTTTGTCTTAGCCAGCGCTTCTTTAGAGATCTGTATGTTCCTATTACGTGCGGTTTTAAATCCCATAAATTGATTTTTTATACTATTGTGTTCTGCCTTTACTATGTTTCTATCTTCAATAGGGTTTATTTCTGTATATTCTTTATTTGTTGTTTTTGGTAAGTCTGTAGAGTTAATACCATTCAAAACAATTTTACTTTTACACCAAGCATTTCCAGAAATGTTGATATTTTTATTGTTAGCTGTTTTAAAGCCTGCGAAACCTTTACTAGTTGAAGGCAAGTCGATATTTTTCACGCATGTTGCAGCTTTATATTCCTCGTTATATGGTAGTTTCACAATATCACTTTTAAACTCTGTATGTTTAGCATCAATATCTTCAAAAATGGTTTTAGTTTTGGCTAAGGCATCTACTGAAATTTGTATATCTTTATTATTTGCAGTTTTAAAACCAACAAATGTAGTTTTACTAGTTATTATTTGATCGAAATCAGGTACTTTAATATTAACTACATCTACATTATTGACAAGTTGATTAGAAGATTCAGCGCCACCTATATCTCCAAACACTTTTTTAGATTTCGCCCAAGCGTCCTCTGATATTTTATTATTCTTGTAACTCGCTGTTTTGAAGCCTATATTCATTTTAGTCCCGTCTTTTAACTTTGGATTGCTAATTATTTGTGATGATATAGTATCGTGTGTATTCAGATTTTTGTTAACTGCAGAATTATCTTTAATCATATTTTCTTCAAAAATTACATCCTTGACTCCATCCTTATTATATATCTCTACATCTTTGTTACTTGTACTTTTTAATCCTATGGTATGAATATCTTTGACTGGCAGCTTATCATCTTTTAAAGACATTTCTATATTTTCAAATTCTTCTATTATTACATCATCAATTCCTTGTAAAATATCATCAAGAGGATTTTTATTTTCTTGTGTATTTTCTACGTTATTGTCGCCACTAGTTATAGATTTCTGTACGTTTTTATCACAGTGAATAATATCTACTAGCAAATTTTCTTTTATTTCAGCAAAATCAAAGTTTTTACTTAAATAAATATCTTGAAATACTTTTTTACATCTAGCTAAGGCTGTTTCTGAGAGGTTTATTTTTTTATTGTTTGCTGTAGTAAATCCCATAAAATTGTAATTTGAAGTTGAGTTTTTGAGATTACTCTCTTTTGGTACTTCTTTATTTGTTAGCTTTATCTGAAACTTACTAGCCGTATCTTCAGTAAGAGTCATCTTCTTAGAACTCTCAGCTTCTTGATCAGTAGGATTGAACTGCTTTTCTTTGACATTAGCGCTTAATTTTATTTGTTCTGCATTTGAAGTATCTTTAAAAGAGTTATCACAATTCTTTACCATGTCAGTTACAGTGATTTCGTCATTAGTGACATCACTTAAGAAGATTTGGGCCTTTGCAAAGGAGTATGTACCAATTTGTATAGATCTGTTGCTAGCGGTTTGGAACCCTACATACATAGTATTGTCTAAAACGTCTGACTGATCATAGAAGGAAGTTTCTAAAGCGCATGTGAATGGCAAGTCTTGCAATTCTTTATGGAAATAAACTTCTTCTTCATCACTACTAAAAAGAATTTCATCTTCAAAAACATCTATTGAATGTCCCATATTAAGAGTAGCATTGTTTTCAGATCTTTGGTTTGTTAATTGGTTTAGTATCGCTTCAGATGTAGCTTTGTCTATTTGAATTAGTTCTTTATGCCTTTCAATAATCGGCGATCCAATATCTCGTTCTTCGATTTTCTTTCCTTGTAGAATAGGACTGGAATAATCTCTCTCATTTAGTTTAATCTCTTCATCTATTTTAATATGCAATTCTTTATCCAGTATTCGTGAGTTGACTACATGTTTTGCTGTATTAAAATCGTTAAATTCAAGTAAAGATAAAGCAATACTTTCAAAGTTTTCAAACTTATCTAAATTAAAAACTAAGGGAGAAGGTGATTTAGATTTAGTTTTCATATTATTGTTTGGAAATATAGGACTAGGTGGCATAATAATGTCTCTATTGTCACCAAGTTCAATATCTTGGCACTGGTTTAAAATTTGACTGTGCTCTTCAATTTGTGTATAATTTTTAACTTCAACAGTGTTTTTTAATTTTACATTGGCTGCTCTATTAGTTTTAAATCTGTCACTTAGTGTTTTGCCATTCAATATTTGACTTAATTGTTCATCTGGAATACCTTTATCTTGCGTATTTTCAATAGGAGTGATATTAACGTCTTTGTCTATTATAATAATGTTATTCACAACATCTGTATCAAGCATCATGTCTTCATTATCATTTACTTGATGATGTAGTGCAATAATATTATTTTGATACATATCTCTGGGATCAATTATTTCGCTATTGCTATGCTTTAAAATAGAACCTCTGTCACCAAATCTGTATTTTATGTCAGATTGTTTAACATTTGCAGAAACTTGACCTAAATCCCCTTTCAAATTGACAGTATTTTTGGCTGTATCTTTTAAATCATTAGTACTCTTAATATATTTATCCATATCACTCTTTTCATCAACTTGATCTTGTTCTGTGTTAATCTGACTAAAAGGTGTTTCAAATGCATCTGTCATTCCATGATATCTGTCTATAATTTCAGCATCCTCTATAACATTGATAAGCTGCGTGTCAGTAACACACTGAGTGTCAAATTTTGTGTACGGTTTAGGTTGCTGAAAAGAAAAATTTAAAACATATAAGCTAGGGCACATATCATTCACCTTGCTGGGACCCGGAGAAGCCTAATTAGGAAGTATTGTCATCCTTGAGAGGATTATAGCCAAATACTAAAGCATTGTATTCCAAAAGTGAATACAGGTTCCAGAAGTCCAACAAGAAAAACAAAGATTAAACCAAAAGTTTGTATTCCTTACACTAATAGTGCAATGGCTTCTTTTTATGCAATTTATTATTATTATGATCAACATTAGACAGGACATTTAAACAGCAGCACAACTTTTGATTTAATACTTTATCTCAAGAACTACCTAGAATAAAGCGTCTGACAGGACATTAGATAAAACATTGACCACAGCAGATAACCCCGACTTGATATACTTTACACTTAACCAACACAAACTTTGATGCAAGAATATTTTTTAAATACTTTAATAAGTAATATGTATTGTATCTGTTATTTATATTCCATACAAATCGGAGCATATACCAACGTTGTAATGTCTTAAGTAGTCACCTCAGCACTGTCAGTGAGTGAGTGTCAACAGGCTTGATCTAACCATGATACAAAAAAATTGGAGGTCTAGAAATAGATGTGCTGGGTCTCTTGTGATTTTTATATTTATTGTTTCAATGCTTATATCACATAACCCTGGGATCAGCCTGTTATAGGCATTGTCATTAAAACCCATGTGATTCCACAAGTTATCTTAAAAAGAGATAAATGACTAGATTAAAGAAATGGATTTTACAAATATACAATTAATAATCACAAAGTCCAGCCAGACTCAGAACAATAATTTGCAAACCACACTAGTAATTGGCCTGTGTGCGATTAGAACCCACACTACTTAGCACAAGAGAGGTGAGGCTTCCCTTGCGTGCTATGCCATCCATACAGTTGTGTATTGGAAGAAGACCACAGATACCACATATACTAAGGGTATAAGAAATTATGTTAATCACTCTGTATCATGAATTATGACGGCAAATTTTTTTTTGTCTTTTTAGGAGTATTCTACTCCTGCACTAGGAATAATTCCTGTGTTATTGGGGACTTTACAAAAATTCAAACTTATGGACACAGAACACCCAGAATCGGAACACAAACATACAAAGTCTTGTACTATGTGGGATTTGAACCCACAACACTAGGCGCAGTGGCAGTTCCAAGGCAACCACTTAAACCACTATGCCATCCATGCAGCTATTACTACTTAGTAACAAGGCCACAAAAAGTCTCTCTCTCTCTTTTAGAGTTCGAAAAAATTCTTATACAATAGCTTTGTTCATCCGTCTGTGTTTCCGGCCATCTGTCTGTTATACAACTTTCAACTCAAGAACCGTAAGAGCTAGAGACTTGTGGTGAACGCCATTCGACTCAGCATAGTCGATATAAAGACTATGACCTTTGACCTCTGATCTCAAGGTCACGTGGTATCACATATATTACTTGAACCATTTTTTCGACCTCTAAGATTTATGGCAATTCATTGCCGATTCTCACTTATTATATAACAACTCCTGCACTAGAAACAATTCCTGTAACCAATGTATTTTAACATGCCATCCAACTTAAATATTTAATAAAGTTATAAATTTATACAGAATGAATTGCAACAAAACCATATCGCAATTCAGTTGAATAGTACACATGTAGTAGTGCGACACTATAGACGGTATTGCCATCTATTGAGTGACCCAACAACATTGTACAGAGCAATTAATATAATTTATATTACATATTGAACATGGGAGACTTTACAAACATTCAAACAAGAGACACAAGGAACATCCAGATTCAAGACAACTATTTGTCTATCATTCAAATGTTTATCCTGAGTGGGATACGAGCCAAAACCACTATCTGTGCAATTATATTCATATATGTGACATATTCTTTACTTTAAGTGCACATTAGTTACGATATCCCTTTCCTTTAAATGGAGTAAGCAGAACTTAATAAGCATCTGAGAATCTTTAATTTAAAAATGTACTTACCTCTTCATATGTTGGTAATTTATTTACACAAAAATAAGTTGAAGATTTATACTTATTTATATCTATAGGAGTGCTTTTGTTAATTTTATATGAATCTGCTACTTTAATAGCTTTTAGTTGTGAAGATACACTTGATATTACATCTTGTGGTGTGAATGTAGGTTTGTTTTGTTGTTTATTGTTTATATAAAGTGACTTATACTTTTTACTACAGTGTTTCTTCAAAACGAATTCAAAACTTTTCACAGGATCTGTCATGTTTTCAATTTTATGGAAATTTATCACTGTATACTTTGTATCGTGTGTTTCATGCACTTTTAACTTATAAACTATGTGCTATAAATACAAATAGATATTAAATAATAGTTACACAATCATATCAAAAAGTTTTAGCGCGAATCCGCATTAGAATATTTCTATTTATTTTCGGAATATGACAGATGTCTAAAAAAAATTTGATCATCTAACATCTAACGTCCCGGCTAGCCAGGCTTGTAAGAACTTAGAGAACATAAAGAAGTTTCTAAAGCGCGACTGGTTACATTATGTATGTACATCAATAGAAATCATTAAATCAAATTAATCAAACATATCTTTTATCATTTTTCTAATAGACGCGAGATACATACGCTCTTGAATAACTAATAAATGACTCAATTTTAATTTAATAAATGCGTAAAATGAATTGTAGCTTTTGCTACGTTTCGTAACAACTCTCATCGGTGTAGTTATAAATCTATTTTACAGTAAATAACAGTCGTACTACGATTTTTATCATATAAATATCGGTCAAATATTCACCCAATTCCTATTTATACTTATTACTAATATATATTATTATTTAATCCATCATAATATTATTATCTTATATCTTTATAATTTTATTGGAATACTTTGTTTTGCTTTAGATAATCTGTGATGGATGGGAACACAATTTCAGAACGTGTGTGAAGCTTCGAATCGGGTCGGCGTTTCATATTTCTATGTACCAGAAAAATAGCGATAAAGAATAAGTATATAAATATTCTTTTGAAATTTTGCTACAACTTATAAGAAATCGTGTAAATCTACCTCAAAAATGGTGAGTGAAACTATAAACTGTGTAAATTGTTAAAAAAAATGGCGGTAAAAACTAGGTTATTTTGCAGTCTCACACAATTTTGCTAGTACAACCAGGCCCGAGGCCTGAAACGAGGACGTATTCGGATTACGAAAGCGTCAACGACTGCATGGAAGGCGTCTGTAAGATATACGAAGAGCACTTAAAGAGGCGGAATCCAAATACGCCGACTATTACTTACGATATCTCCCAACTCTTCGATTTCATTGATCAGGTAAGAGACTTTGCAGCTGATTCGGTTGTTTATGGCATTGTAACCAATAGTTACTGTTCATTTTACTGCTATTTCGTGGACAGTTTTATTTTATGTACTTTGTTATCAATTGTTTGATGGAGGAACATTGCTCCTTTTAGAATCTGGTGCTGCTTATTTTATGTGATACTAGCTGTCGCCCGCGGTTACAATTACATTTTAATTATTGGTCCAACTCTGTCTTCTGATAGTAAAGAATTATTAAAATTGGTCTGGCCAGCAGACTATATTCATAACAAACAAAAATACTTTCTCTTTATAATATTAATGTAGATTTGATATTAGTCCTATATGTAAAGATACCTCATCTAGCTCACTTATGTCTAGAATGTACTAGATGTCTATCTAGGGTTAAAAATCTGTAAAATCTTTTATTAATGTCAGTTTAGTATTTAAATTGATTTCCAATGTCTTATAAAGATAGTACTAGAGCCTGTTATTAAAAAAGAAAATATGAGCCTTCATCTCTATGGCAAATATTCTTAATATATGCTTCATTTTTAATATTATATGTGATGAAATTTTGAAGCTCTAGTTTTGCTTGGGAAGATACCATTTTTCTGGATGAAAGGCACTCAATATCCTTCCTTTTTTGTACACCTGATATGTACCCTCAAATTTGCATGAGGATCGGTTGAGTAGTTAAGGTGTTAAAGCATAATAAGCAAACAAGCAAACTCATAAGGAGTTGGAAAGTGTGTGATTTATGGCCAGCAATGTTTTTGTCATATTATAGGAGTTAAACCAATTCCTGTATACCACATATTTAGGGGGAACCCTTTGTTTCGACAATTTTCTTTTGTCCTATTTTAATTTGGTATAACCAGTTAGGCATATTTTTTTTGGCATTATGATACTTTGACATAATTGTCTTTTGGCATACAGTTTCAGTAAGCATAAATACCATTTAGGCTAAGCCGCCAACATCTTTATTTTATATATGGAAAGTATTTTATTACAAGAAAACAAAATTTACAAAACTTCAAATTTATGCTTTAGAATAGTATGCTTAACAATTATTATGCTTATAGTAATTATGTTAATATTGTGCGTAACTATTATTAGGATAAGTAAAAGTATGACATATAATTTTATGTGAATAAATAGGGGACCCATATTTGGACAAAATGCTACTAAAAATTTCTTGACACAACTTAGTCCAACCTGAAAATCGAACCCAAGACCTTATAAATATATATATATAGTCACATTTACTATAGCTGCCAGCTAGTCATAAAATATTGTTCTAATAATTTGTATTTTCTTATTCCAGCTGGCAGATCTAAGTTGTCTTGTATACCAAAAGTCAACAAACACATACGCACCATACAACAAAGACTGGATAAAGGAAAAGATATATGTGTTACTACGTCAAGCAGCGGGGCAAAGTGATTAGGCTATGATTTAATTTAGATGGTGGTACTTGAAAACATTGTTCAGTAAAGTGGCCTTCTAACATAACTTTACATAGTATATTTCATGAGTATAATAGTTTGTGTTATTCAATTGTCAATTGATGAATATTGAATCTTATGCTGATTTCATAACAAAATAGTGGTCAGTGCAGTTTCTTCTTTTTATTCTCAGTTATTGATCTAACTCCAGTATCACAAATACTAAAAAAAAATCAAATGATTACTTGATGGCCAGTGTCACATCTCGTCTACTACTGTTAGTATTACTAAATCTATCGAGCTGATTGCTTAGAGCGTTAGAAATCTAAAGTAATATTTCGATTTCCATTCCAATATTAAACGATAATTGCTTATGTATATTCTAAATTTATTCTATTTTAAAACACAGCTGCTTCAAACTATACTGGATTGTTTTCAAGCGCCATCTACCTGTAAACTAATTATGTCAAAAACGTGTTTCCTTTTAAGTTTGTTGAAGTTTAACATTAAGATTATTACGAGATGTTTAACTATAAAATTTGGACTTACCAATTTTATAGTACACACAGAAATGATAAATCAGAGGAGAATTTAAATACTGCACACTATCAGTCCAAATTAATTAGTTATAGATGTTCGACTCGGAACATAGCGAAAGAAGCTCTCAACTCACATTAGTGATGCACAAAATAGGGTAGTTGCCTGTTTTAATTTTGTACATGATTTTATACACAAAAGCAAATAGCTTTCATGAGAAATCATTTTGTGCAAACAGTATCAAAATTGGTTGTGAAGTAAGGGAGTAATTAATATTTTAAATTTTGGTATAAGATAAAGTGTGGGTGTAGTAGGGATACCCTGCTATCTTCTTCAGCTGCATTTGAATAGCCGTTACATCAATTTTTGTATTGTGCACCCGTGTTATGTCATTTGGCTTTTACTCCCACTACCAGACTTGACATGCTTATTTACTTTGAGAAAATTATAAAATATATGTGTATTGTGAAATTTGGATTAACTAATGGTATGAAAGTAAATAATTTGAAAAAAAATTGTGAGTCAGCTACCCTATTTACGCAAATCATATTTAAATATACAAATAAAATAAATACGTTTGGTGCATCCTTGACCATGCAAAAAGAGTATTACATTGAACAATACTTCAATGGGCTTGCAAACATCCTTTTTCTGCAGTGTGACTGTAATATAATGGCTGGCAATATTGCCATAAACAACACCTACTCTGTGCTATGTACTGTAATATGGTCCGGCCATGTCAATCTATTATGTTTGGCATGCCCTGTGCATTCAAATGTTGTTAATATGGCCGGATGATAGTTAAAAACTTAAAATATTGCAGTAAAATATAGCTTGTTTAGAAACTCTGGTCAAAGACACAACGCATAATGTAATTGTTATTCTGTTGACTATTAATTCATTCGAATATGTTTCGAATGCTAAAATCGAATGTACATTCGATTTGAGTCGAGACCGCTTTATGGTGTTTTTGTTTGCACGTCTGTTTTGGATCGTCCTGAGCTGGCCATCTATTTCTATTTAATCAGAATGATCTGCCGTTATTGATGTGAAGGTACGTAACTAAGGATGTCTATCAGCTACAAGTTTTCTGTTTATTATCATAGCATAGCTCTCTTAGCTCAACCTTAACCATTAGAGCTAAAGGGTTCAATAAAATAAAACACTAGCAAATGATGCAATGGATATCAGCCCAGTGAACGGGAAAAACATGAAAGTCTTCTCACTGCAAAAAAAAATGGAGCTATGGAAACTCCAGAAAGTGGGCGTGGCTTAATAAAACTAAGCCACGTCGCCATAGCAACGTATAATTATATAATGGGTTTAAGTTCTTGACAGAAAACAGAACAATATGGCTAACTAATAGTGGATTTAACATTAAATTGATGTGTCGTTTTTGTAAGACAACTTAATTAATTGACTGAACCTGTTGGATACAAACCGTCTTACGCAGCTTTATAATGGTCGTCCAGTTCTGTTTACTGTACTAGAGCACTCGAGAAATGTTTTGAAAATAATTATTAATGCACCATAATTTAAATCTGTTGAAGTGTGTAAAAAAATAATTAACATCAAATTCTAAAAGCAATAAATAATTACTTAAGACAACATTATCTTATAACTAATAGAATTGTAAATTGTTTACAACTGGTCACTTTACATTTTGGTATGTAAATTTTACGCAGTCACAGAATTTATAAAACATCAGTAAATTTACATTTAGCAAGTAATTAACACATGCTCAGTAAAATTTACAAAAAGAAGGTAGATAACTTGCATTAAGTAAATTTTACATTTGGTAAGTTGTTCAGTAAAATTTATTTAGACAGTTTACAATTGTTCAGTTGTTTTAGTTTTGTTTACAAAATGCCATGGATGATGTATCCATTGTGATGTTTCTTTTTGTTAATTATAGGATGTACAAGAATGAGTCAGATTGATTTCCTCGTTACTCTCTAGATTTTTTAAGATACTATGTAAGTACCTTATAAGATTAAAAGTATTTGGTAATATAAACTACTTTTTATTTCTGGTCTATGATTTGATTCTAAACTTTTTTAATCACTGCACAGAATAAGGAATAGTGTGATTAGAGAGAGATGCGGCATGAAAGTGGATATAGTGACAAGAATAGAAAAGGGTATGTTAAGCTGGTTTGGGCATGTAGAAAGAATGGACGAGGAAAGCCTGACTAAGAAAGTTTATAAGGCTAGTGTGAATGGAACAGTCGCAAGAGGAAGACCTAGGCGAACGTTTCTTGATCAGATCGGAGGCGTTCTGGACAAAGGCCAGGTTAAGAGCACCTTGAACCGACGGGCGTGTATGAGGAATGTGATGAAAGCGAATGAAGCCAGAGAAGTGTGTCAGGATAGTAGCAAATGAAAATCCGTAGAGTCTGCCTACCCCTCTGGGAAACAGGCGTGAATCTATGATGTATGTATGCACAGATGGAGTAGTGGCTTAACCTTTTGACCGCTACAGTCATGTATACATGACAAAGCAAAATGTGTCCAGCACGCCACGACTACATGACAAATTAACACGTTCAGTGCCGCCGACTCGCCCTGCGAGTTCGCGTTAATTTTATTCCAGTGCCGACGACTCGCGTGGCGAGTTTGGTGTTTTTCGGAATATTTCCAAAACGCATCCGTATATTCTGTTCAAAATTACAGTGTAGATTTAATATGATGTTATTTAACTAAATATCATAAATCATAGCTGGTGATATTGCTAATTAGAAACATTATTTATTAATACAAAATATAACCTTAACAATAACCACTGTACATGTTGACAACCACTGCCTAAATTACAAAACAAACTTTCCTTTTATAATAGCCTTTGAGTTTTTTGCCATGTTTATAAGTTGAAACACACTGATCAATCGTCAAACACGTTTCACTTGCGATACAAACGTTACGAGGACTGAGACGGCCACAAAAATAACAAAATATAAATTTTACCCTTACATAATGCCAGTGAACTCGCGTGGCGAGTTCATTCAATTTATATTGTAGTGCCGGCGACTCGCTTGGTGAGTCCAATGTGAAATGTATGCGGCATCCGGGAAAACATCATGAAAATCGTAGTGGCACTGAACGTGTTAAAGGATGAAATCGTACCTTGGCGCCGAGAGCACGCTTTTGCTTTTTTGACGTGGCGGTATAAGGCTTAAGCGATCGCCTTGCCATTGTCACAGTACTGTCCCCACACGGGACAAATATGTCTGATCCACAATTAGTTCTGAAGTATATTATTAGTTGTATGTAAGTTCTGTCGTGTTAGAAATTATTCTTAGTGCGGGAGCTGAGCTGACTTTTGCGCCGAGTATTGTGTGTTCGAATCCCACATTTCCTTAAATAACTAACCACTAGGTATAAACCAAACTGTAGGAATGACGCACCATGGGTATTATAACCACTGAATATTTTCTTGTACAGTCGATTGCAGTAGAATAAGTCATAATTATTTATTTGCTTACTTAGCTCACTCATTCTCATCCCAACTAATATTATAAATGCGAATATAAATATGGTTGTAACGCTTCTACGCCTCAACTGCTCGACTGATTATTATCGTATCTATCGTTATTTTAATGTAATTATCTTTAAACTAGTTATAGAACACTGCTGGTTTTGATGATATTTAATTATTTTGGAGAGAGACAATATAAGACAGTGGAAGTCTGTTGGTCTCGCCACTGAGCTATCGCTTTTTATAATTTATCACAGTAAGTATCTATTATTAATATTTGGGCCATATTCCGTGACGCTTAGTTATATTATAAATAAACTAAGTTTACCAGTCAAAAACAAAAACAAATTGTTATAATTTAGCTTACGTCATGCAAAAATTTACATTTCGCATTTATATTAATATAAACAAGGTTAATCAGATCATTGATGTAATAATTATGCGAACATCGTTCCATATATCTACATTGTAGGTAAAGGGTTACGCACGTATGCACCCACACACACACATACACGCACACAAACACACACACTAACACACAGACGAACGCGCGCGTACTCGCGCATAGCTAGTAAGTAGTTCCAATTGCAAGTCTGCCACCTTCAATGAGCAAAAATGGGAAATCCTTTGTGAGGGCACTGGTACCCATGACACAAGTTTACTCTTATCTTGGGTACCAGAGTTCATTGCAATAGTTCTATACAAAAATAGTTTTTATTGTATTTATGTGATCGTATTGTGGCTATTTGGAACAATAAATTATTATTATTATACATATATTAATATAATATACATCATACTAGCTTTGCCTGCGGCTTCACTTCGTCCTATATCCTTTTCTGTATCCCTGACAACTTGTTTGCGAAATTTTATAATGATTAGTCAAGTAGTTTAGACGTGAAAGAATGATGAACATGAACAAACAAACTCATATTCGCATTTATAATATTACTAGATTTTGACCGCGGCTACGCTCGCGTTTATGTACATTTTGACAGTAAATTTTTATCCCTCGAAAACAGTACCTTTTTCTGGATGAAAGGTTCGTTATGGTCTTTTCTGTGCCTCTATCAACGTGATCATTCGATACTGTTAGCATTTAATAGGAATAATTCTCGAGGAAGGTCAGGTAACATCATTCTACGAGCCACCATAGTGGAGCAGTAATTATAAACGTGGCTGAAACTAGGGGTCCAATATATTATCATAACCTAATTAATATTATAAATGCGAATGTGAGTTTGTTTGTTACGCTTTCAAGCCTTAACTACTCGACCGATTCTGATAAAATTTCGTATACACGTTGTTAGGTTAACAGAAATGGACTTAGGGTACCTTTTATCCAAAAAAAAGTACTGTTATTAACCTTTTTTTATATATTTTTTAATCTGGGGTTTTTAACGGAGCGGCGAGGTTATGTCGGCCTCACCCGGGAAAAGATGAAACGTCCCAGGCACTACCAGCTAAACCTACCACGGTGAGCCAACTCGCTGCCTTGAATGGTGGGTGGGTCGCTGGAACTGATACTACATCAGTGACACTGTTACTTACCCAACCAGCATTTACGCGGGCGAAAGTGCGGGCAAAATCCGGTATATAATAAACTGTATACCATAAAAAAAAAAAAAACTGGACATAAACAGTACTCTAAATGATATTATGAAATGGCTAATTAATAACAATTTGAAAATGAACTTTGACAAAACTAAAATTATGATATTTCGCAATCGTAAAGCTCAATTTACTGACATCAATATAGATTATACAGGGAACAAAATAAATGAGATAGCAACAACAAAATTTTTAGGCATGTCAATTGATTATAATTTGAATTGGAAGACACATGTTGATACTTTAAATCAGAAATTAAACAAGCAATCATACGCCCTACATATGCTGGCAAAAACGGTTAACACCTCTGCTGTACTTGCAGCATATCATGGCTACGTGGGATCTTTGATAAAATATGGTATTATATTCTGGGGTTATTCCACCAATAGGGATATGGCATTCAAGGCGCAAAAGCGGTGTATAAGGGGTATGTTTAATATCAAACAGACTGATAGCTGCAGACCATATTTTATCAAGCATAATATATTAACATTGCCGTGTGTCTACATTTTTGAGATTGCTAGCTTTGCAAGAACCAACAGACATATTTTTGAAAAATACAGAAGTAAGCGACATACTGATAAAATTTGTTGCAAATCTTACAAGACAGTCCTATATTCCAAAAGCATCTTTGGTATGGCTCCGCGTATATACAATCACTTACCAAAGTCTATACTAGAAACTACATCCATTGATGAATTTAAAAAGAAATTAAATAGATTCTTGCTATTTAAATGTTATTATAGTATTCAGGATTATTTAATAGAGGATGTAAGGACATATTGTTAATGTGACATGTGACTAGTGCACTAATTTAATTATTAATATTATTATTACTTCGACATTTATTAACAAATTCATCTTGAAATCCTCATTTAATACATGTTATTTTAATTGAGAATACATTTCTTGACATTTAAAATTTTAATTAATTTAGTGACATTATTATTATGTTTAATTGTTATTTGCCAAGGTGAAATTACGAAAATTGTGTTAACAGCTATGAATTATTTTGCAAGTAATTGTGATTTGCATGCCTCAAGGCGTAATATGGTTGAACTGTACTATAATTTTATTTAACAACTTTATGTAGATACCCATATTAGCAAATAAATGATTTTGATTTGATTTGATTTGAAAAACCGGATCACGCAGGTAAAGTTTTAAGTGCCACTTGAGATTCACGGCACAAGTTTCACTATAATTACATATGTAATATACACAGGCTACAAAATGTAGGTGTAATAATTTGTGTTTACATAATTGAATATAATTGAAAATAAATAGATTACACTATGAATACATATATGAATATATGTATATATGTTGATTATACCTACGTTTTGCTAGCTATGGTTTCAGTTTTTGCATATTAGGGGTAGGCTATTGGCAAATTGGTGTATATCACTACATATTATAAAACATAGTCCTCTGCCGCGTCTGTCTGTCTGTTCGCAATAAAGTCAAAAACTACTGAACGGTTTTACGAGAATCGCCACATTACTTTACTTATTTTACTTTTTACTGTATAAGCAATAATAACTATGTCGCACGTTTTGCTGACGATACATGTCTGCATAAACGAATGCGTCAATTATTGCTTAATACTAAACAACTTGTATTTATCTTAACAATATATTTTCAGTACAGTAAATATTCTGGCTATTTACGGCCACTAAAAACACTGAAGTTTATTTTCTGTGTACATCTCGTTCTTAGCCATAACATCTACATTCATGCGGTTTTCACCAATACACAGAATGGTTCATGAGGAAGATTTAAGTGTATAATTTGTTTAGGTTTTGTACTACCCGTGCGAAGCCGGGGCGGGTCGCTAGTAAAGAATATAGTAAAAGTTACCTGGAGCCGTTGGGGAGAAAGGTCCTGAAGTGGCGGTTACGCACCGGAAGACGCAGCAGGGGTAAGATCCTACAAGGTGGACCGACGACCTGATAAGGGTCGCGGGAAGCGGTTGGATGCGGGTGGCCTTAGATCGGTCTGGTGGAAAACCTTTGGTGAAGCCTATGTCCAGCACTGGATATCTTTCGACAGTACGCCAATACAAAAGTTCAAAAAAATTTTATTGACCTGTTAGTAGAAAAGTGTTATTATAAACTAGACGATTTCTTAAATGATAAATTTGATTGACTGCATTGATATTTTATGTTAAATTGACATTTTGAGTATTACTGTTAAATTATTATCTATTATTTTTATTATGATTTTCTTTTGTAATTTTAGTTATGACAATTTAATTATGTTTCTACGTTAATAATTTGTATGTCAATATTGGCAAAGCATAGCGCACCAAATATTTTGTATCCAAGATCTTTATATGTAAATACCTATGTTTGACAAATAAATGATTATGATTATTATTATTATGATGAGTGATCTGGGGCGCACCCCACGATGTAAGGTATCAACTCAAAACCAGAGCCGTATTATATACGCAATCGCCGTTTAGAGGTCAGTAAAACCCTGGAAAATAACGGTACGGTAACCACTTGCAGGCGCTTGAGTCGAATTCTATATTTAAGAATTTTATTTTTACGATAATTTCCTCTCTTGTGTTAAATCTTGTATGTAAGATTTCATAAGCATGCCAACAACAGACACAAAGAAGACCAATACTCGGAACAACTATTTGTGGATTACACAAATTTTTATTTCGTTTCGAACTCACAACACTCGACACAGTGACAATGGTGACAACCGAAACTATAAAAAAAATTTTTTTTTTTTATTTTCATCGTAATGACCACACTCCGCCTGATGGTAAGCAGTCATGTGGTCTAAGAACAGTGGCCTCCACACCGACCTCATAGCAGCCGAGGCGATGTTGAGGTCTCTACTTTGTTGGTTTATGGAGTCAATTAGCTGATTGTTCAGAGTTGGTTCAAAAGTATTGCAATGCGTGTCTGGCATTAGCTATAACAATATACAATATTCTAGACCCTCGATAAAACTTTGATGAAAATCTAAGTGTACACCGTCTAAAGATTACTACGTGTAGCTCAATTATATAATATACCGAAGAGATGCAAATATGATACCAGCACACGAAAAGTTAAGACTCAAATTGGGACGCTTTTTTACGCTCTCAAAAGAAATCGGTTCAACAAAATATTTTATTTAATGGTAATTGTTGAAATGATAGGATATTATTGACACCACGGTGGCAAAAATACTATTGAAGGTGCATAGAGTGCATATTTGTGTAATAAGAGCACGGGTCTCTTGTCAGTGTTAGAACGGTTAGGCTATAGTCCACCACGTTGGCCTGCCCACCATCCGTTCAGCACCAGGTCCGAGAGGCGGCGTGCGTGTTCCCACGCGCGCCTCTGTTTCGAGTCCGTCTCCCCTCCAGGGGGGAGACAGTAGGGTTTAATAAGTGAGTGAGTGCCTTTGGGTAGGTCTCTTTGCGTAGTGGCCCGCCGTTTCATACGGTGGGCCGAAACCTCCGCGGGGTCGCGACCGCATTCGCAAGTGATTCGCGCGGCCCTGTCGATAGTGGTTTTGTCGAAGAACACCGTGGTAGGTTTAGTCGGTATTCCGGGAGGTACCTTATCATCTTTCTTTTACCCCGGCGAGTCCGACATAACCCCTCCGCCCGCCCCCGCGGAGGGGTACGGGTCTTGCATTCCCCCATATAAAAAAAAAAATTGTCCACCACGCTGGCCCAGTGCGGATTGCAAGACTTCACATATCGTCGAGAACATTATGGAGAACTCTCAGAACATACAGGTTTCTTCACTATGTTTTGCCTTCAACGTTAAAGCGAGCGATAATTCACTATTTAATACGCAAAATCAGAGTCAGTTTACATAATATACATACATTAAAAGTGTCCAGGGATCAAATACATTTTTGAGTATAAAAAACTATCATATTAATATTTGCCAAATCTAGTGTTCCAGACTAGCTTTTATCTTTTCCTTATTCTTATGTTTAAGTTATTAAATTATCGCTGCATTTTGTAAAAATTAATAAAATTAGAAATTTTTGCAAGTTTTGATAAATTAACCCAAACCCAAATCTTCAAGTCAATGGGAAAAATAAGCAAAAATGAGGATCGTTTATAATTTTTATTTTACAGATAAAAAAACCATAATCTGTGGTTCCACCATTGACACGAATAACACAATCACAGCGATCTGCCACAATTAAAATCAGTTCATCAAAATCACTTTGAGGAATGGCCTCCCATGTTCATTCTAACAAGTGAAAAAGTTGTTGTGTGGTATGTACGGCATCCATACTCCGCAGAGCTCTTCTTTGGAGTATATCCCATGCGTGTTCAATTGGGTTGAGGTCTGGAGATTGAGCTGGCCGAAGCAGGACGTTGATACGAGCATCGGCAAGAGTCGGTGTTACGACTCTAGCCATGTGTGGACGTGCATTGTCATGCATTAGTCGAAATTAATTATCCAAAGATTTTCGCAAAGGGATGATCACGCCTGAAACAATCCTCTACGCATAAATCTGAGCCTTGAGGTTGACCCTGATCCAAGTGAGATCGGTTCTTCCACCGTTCCAAATACCGGCCCAAACCATTATTGTTCCACCTCCATATGAATGAACTTCCTGACAACATTTCAAATGTTCTTGACGCCCAGAAGTCCTCCAAATCCGAGTACGTCTTGTATCTGGTCTCACACCGAAACGAGATTCATCGGAAAAGCAAACACAACGCCAGTCTTCTTTCTCCCAATTTCTGTGTTCGCGAGCCCATTGCAAACGGGACCTACGATTACAGAGTGCTATAGGTGGAACCCTCAGCGGCCTTCGGGAACGCAGACCCACTTCACGTAAACGATTTCGGATGGTGTGGTCGCTTATCAACAAGCCTGAGGAGCTGTGGAGCCTCGTAGCTAACATAATGGCGGTCATGTTACGATTCCGTCGAGCAGTATTTTGGATGTACCGGTCCTGTCTGCGAGTGGTGATGCGAGATTGTCCTCCACTCCATGTCGCTCGGCCACGCTGCCCGTGATACGATAGCGTGTCCAGAGACGATTTACAACTCTGTGTAGTGCCAAGAGCGACAGCCACAGTACGCCGCCTGGAACCAGTTTTCAACATCATCTCTTCTCGTTTTAAATGATATAATCGCTCCATATTGATGCAATTTTTTTCAGTTCCGATGCAGAAATTGTAATGGTTTTATAAAAAAGCTATTACACACTTTTTTAGAAATTCTGATTGAGAGTTGATTTTCTACTATTTATAGAAATAAAAACAAAAAATATCTTCAATATCAGTAAAAAGAATAAATTACAACCAAAAAGTTAAAATAATAATCCTCAATTGCGGTGAGCCTCTAAAACGTATTTGATCCCTAGACTCTTTTGATGTGTGTATGTCAGTTCACCGGTATTCCACTATCGCTACGTAATGACATTTATTTGTAAATTAATCAGCCAAAAAAACGTAAACAAAACGATATATAATAAAAGTGTATCCCTAAATTATTTGGGGGCTTATTACCGAGTACAATTGTTTGCAATTACATAAATTATAATTCATTAATGTATTGTGCTGTCTATGTATATATAGGTGGGTATTACTTTCGCAACATAGTATTTAATTTAAAAGTTTCCGCGACAACCATATGGTGTATGCCAGTGAATAGTAATATAGTATAGCATTAGTTCATGTATTGATAAGTATTAAGCGTGTATAACGTAGTCATGGACCCTGCTCAAGAGATAGAAGTAAAGGCTTTCCGTCACCAGGAGGTGATGAACGCGGTGATAGGTGGCGGCGACTCCGGCGTGCAGCAGTTGTACCGCGGCGCCACGGTGCTCGTGACGGGCGGCTCGGGCTTTATCGGCAAGCACCTCGTTGAGAAACTCTTCAGGTATGGACGATACAGCACTTAAGACCAGTATCAAGAAACAAGTCGTTTTTGCCACGGACAGTTCACTCCACTAAATATTATAATACAAAGTCCCCCGCCGCGTCTGTTCCCGATAAACTCAAAAACTACTGAATGGATTTTCATGCGGTTTTCACCAATAGGCAGAGTGATTCACAAGGAAGGTTTAAGTGTATAATTTGTTAAGGTTTTGAACTACCCGTGCGAAGGGGTAGGTCGCTAGTTTGACATTTTTTTTAAAGAATATTTAGCTTAACTTAGGCCCGGATATCAAGTAATAAGTCGAATAGCTACGTGCAGTTACATTTTACTTACATACTTTTCATACCTTATGTGTCAAATCTTAACTGTCTGTAAGTAAACCAGGCCTTAAACGCTAAAACTAAAAATTGCCACATATATGACGGAGCATCACTTAAGAACGGCTCGACTGACTTGGCCGTATTTTTTTGTTGTGTTTGTAATTGTCAGGACAAGGTTTGTATGAACGAAAATTTGCGGGAGTTGTCGAAAATTTAAATGGTATTTTTATATGGATAATAATGATTGACGTTTTGATATTGAATCTAATTTCGCGAAATGTCTTTTTGTATATCTTAACAGGACTACGACTGTCGGGTCAGTTAATATTCTATAAATAATATGTTAAGATTTAACTGATTATAGTTAAAACTACTGGTTTTTTGATATAGGAACCGCGGTTTAAACGCTAAGTGACTAAAAATGGCAAACTAGAAAATAAATAGTATGTATTGATTCCGTGGTTTTAATAATGTTCTTGAGACGGAATTTCGGTCGCAGCGGCCAATGTTAATAGAGACTAGGCAGAAGATATTATAGTGCACAAGTGTGTGCGCAAACAAATGCACTCAATTCCCTAACTTTCATGATCCGATAGGACGGCAATACGACACGACCGGAGAGAGATCAGACGCAGGACCAACAGCTTTACGTGCTTTTCCAGGCACGGAGGTGTGTAACACCGCCAACTTTTCAACTCAGGTCTGCTATTCAGAATGTCTTGGCAGAAATTCCAATAAATTTTTGTTAGCTCGACCCGGGACTGGAACCCTAGCCCTCATGCCCAGCTGCATTCAGTGCCGCTGCGCTACCGTGCCTCGGTAGTTAATGTGACTTTTTTTACACTAGTGATGTTTATATTTATTAATTATTTAATAGCATAACCATATCATACATATTAATACCTAGCTAAGCGACTCATCGACGCTTCGCGTCACCAGAGGGCTGGTATTTTCTTTACACAAAGAATAAGTATTGCCATTCAATGTGGCAATGCTGCCAGTCTTCCGGGCACTTGAATTACTACTTAAAAGTAGTGTTTTATAAAAACAACCGCGTTAAAATTCGTATGCAGTAAGTTGTTTGTGTAATGTATAACATATTAGTTAATTATTTTAATTTTAAAGAAAATTCAAAGTACGGTGTTAAATTGACCCCAAACTGTAAACAACAAGTCTGTTACTAGGAAGCAATTTAATTAATTCCAACTTATTGGTCGTTCCACACGAATCTGTACGCAGGACCAGGGCGACCGACACTTTCCAAGAAAATACATTTTTCCGTGTCGATTCGCACACGCAATTCGTGCAAACAGATTTGTGCGAAACGACCAAAAATCCATAATTCAATATAAACTTTAACGCTTAAAGTAAAAGAAGTTACAAATCGAAACTAAGAAGTGGACAGATAAAAAAATACATTTACGTGAACGCATCACAATATTATATAAACCGCCCCATATTTTTTCTATATAAGTTTTGTAAGTCCGGGTCTGGATGTTCTTTGTGTATAGGAGTGTAAGGGGTTTGCTAAAAGAATAACTGCGGGCATGCTCAGTATGAAATATGAATTTCAATTCGGTGTTAACTGCACTGTTTGAGTAGTAGAGCCTCGCTGATTTCAGCATGAATAGGCCGCCTTGACCGGGGAGGTACTACCCTCTCACAGAATATCGACGTGAAATACCAGTATTCCTACTGTTGTGTTTCGTTCGGTGAGTGAGAGTGCCCGAGGCCCAATCACCCTCTTCCCCCTTCCCGCTCCTTCTCCTTCCCACTTCCTTTTTTCCTAAAGAGTCGGTAACGCGCAAGCGATGCCACTGGTATTGCAGGCGTCCATAGGCTACGGTGACCACTTACCATCAGGTGGGCCGTATGCTTGTTTGCCATCTTAGTAGTATAAAATTAAAAACTGCCACGCCTGAGGTCGCAGGTTCGATTCCCGCACAAGTCAAACATTTGTGTCCATGAACATGGATGTTTGTCTTGGTCTGGGTGTTTCTATGTATAATATGTATGTATTTACAAAAAAAAAGTATATATGTATGTTTATCCATTGTCTAGTATCCATAGTACAAGCTCTGCTTAGTTTGGGCTAGATGGTGTTGTGTGTATGTGGTAGAATATTGTATTATAATTTATTTTTTAACTAGCTTTTGCCCGCGGTTTCATTCACTTGGGTCCGTTCCTTAGTAACTTTAAGTTCTTTTATTTGGATGAAAGGTACTTTATGTCCTTTCCTGTACCCCTGATAATGTGTAAGCAAAATATCACGATGATCGGTTGACGCAAGTCGTAAAAGCGTGACAAACAAACACACTTGCATTCTTAGTAATATTTTAAATGCGAATGTGTGTTGTTTTACGCTTTCACGCCTTAACTACTCGACCGATCATCATGAAATTTCGCATACACGTTGTCAGGGGTACAGAAAAGGACATAGGGTACCTTTCAACCAGAAAAAAGTACTTGCTAACCTTACTTACATTTACCTACGCGAGCGAAGCCGCCGGCAAAATATAGTTTATATTTATAATATTAGTTAGGATGTGAAAAATTCATTATTATATAATAGAATAACAATATTTCTGTAAGACACTGCTATAATCATAAAAGACAAAGTGATGACGTCATTTTGTGTACTCTGCAGATCATGTGCCATAAAGAAGATGTACTTACTGTCGAGGTCAAAGAAAGGAAGGTCGATACAAGAGAGACTGCAGCACATGCTGAAAGACCCGGTAAGTGAAAGGATCAACCAGTTAATGTCCTTCAGACCGAATTTCGGCCACGGCTGCCAATCTTAACGGAGACTGGCCATCTGCGCAGGAGACATTATAGTGCACAAGCGTGTGCGCAAACACAAGTGCACTCTCTGTTCCCTCACTCTTATAATCCGATGGGACGGTAATCCGACACGACCGGAGAGATATCAGGCGCAGGACCAACGGCTTTACGTACTTTTCAAGGCACGGGGTTGTCTTACACCGCCGACATCCTACCTCCGGGCTGCTATTGAGATTTCTTAACAGGAAAACCCAATAACTTTTTGTTGGCCCGACCCGGGATTCGAACCCGAGACCTCGTGCACAGCAGTCGCATTCACTATCGCTGCGCCACGGAGGCAACTATTAACACAGTATACTAAGAACAGTAGTTTATCTAAGACCGCTCGGCGAGTTATTAGCTTACTCTTGCGTTGGCGGTTAAGGTCTATTTTCAGTTAAAAATTATTTGCGTATTATGAGCAACACTATGTTTTTATTTATATAATATAACGTGTCTTATATAATATAACGTGTCTTATATAATATAACGTGAGAGCAGGCGAACGCGAGCGGGCGTGCAGCGTAGGTACTTGAACGCGCCTCATCACACGACACACTCACGTTACGGCCCACGCTGCCGCCACAGTATTCCGCCGTATATTATGCTAATGTGTGCGTGGCAGCGCGTGCGTACACGGCGCCCGGCGTGCACGCACACATTCAAACTGGCAGCGGCACATTTCTGTGAAGATGACTTACTGTTCTTAGTATACTGTGCTATTAATTTAAATAGGACCATGAAATGAACAAAAATATTGGCTTACCTTTTGGGGTTGGTAACTTGTACTTTTCCCACGAAGAGTTCGCGAATTCGATCTCAAGGCGCGCACCTTTGACATATCAAAATTAAGTGCGTATTAACTAGTTAATTATCACTCACTTTAACGGCGAAGGAAAACATGCGTCGTAAAGACACCTGCATATCTGTGAGTTAGTTAATTAGAGAAAATAAGATAATATTTTCGAAGGTATTGAAGCCTGCCAACCCGCCGTAGCCCAGTGTGGTGGACTATGACCTAACCCTTCTCATACTAAGAAGAGGCCAGTGGCCAGCAGTGGAACAGTTTATATATAGAGCTGATACTATAATTATTATTATATTTTAAAGTTATTGTAGATTTCTTAGCTCTACTCTCTACTACTCTACTGGTAACTTTGGAATCTCAGTCTTAAGTCTGCCTTGTATCCTTTGTTTGTAATGTACCATTCGAGGCGAGCAAGAAAACTGGTGATTTTTTCTTGGCCTCCTCGAATTCAATGTCCATTACAGCAGCAAATTCTACCTACGCATCGTTTTTTTAAATTTGTTAATATGATTTGCATGGATAGGATCCCATAATATTGCTTTTCTTTGTATTTGTCAATAAATAAAAGAGTTTTTTCATTGTCCCACTCCATCTTTACTTAGGTATCGAAAATCGAAAGTGCATAACGAGATGGCTTACGTTAGCAACTTGCTCTCGCGATGACGCGACCTGCACTGACTTGTAATGTAACACTCAAAGGGATTCACGGAAAAACCGACAGTCGAGCGGAGCACGCTGCGCTCGCCGCGAATTATACATTACAGACTAACGTTACAAGTCAGTCTTTGGTTTGAGTTACAAAAACTCGATACATTACACCAAAATGTCAGTCAGTCTCCAGCTCAATAGTTACATCATGCTTAGCAGATATAACTTTTTAATTGTATTGCAGGTGTATGATAATCTTCGTGAGAAGCAGCCGCAGTTCGCAGAGTTGATAATGCCGGTGGAGGGAGACGTGGCTCACGTTACACTCGGACTCAGCGATGAAGACTGGCACATGCTCGCACAAGAGGTAACCTGTTACCACGCTATTATATATGTAGATTAGGTTAGTAATAGTACCCACCCGCCATACAAGGTAGCGAGTTAGCACAACGTGGTAGGTTAAGTCAGTAGCACCCGAGACGTTTCATCTTTTCCCGGGTGAGCCTGACATACCCTCGACGCACCCTTTTTCGCGCGATGGGGTATACGCTAATACACTACGCAAGGTAAAAGAAAAGTTAGTATCTGTACTTCTTTCTGGATGAAAGTTACCCTATATACTTTTCTGTTCCCCTGACAATGTGTATGCGAAATTTCATGATGACCGGTCGAGTAGTTAAGGCGTGAAGGAATAACAAATATACGTTGTCAGAGGAACTGACAGAAAAGGACATAGGGTACTTTTAATCCAGAAACATAGTATTGTTACCATTGGATATAAACTGCAATAATTTATTGACATAACCGCTACATGAACGCGAGCAAAATCGCGGACAAAACCTAGTGTTTCTATAAATAGCATGTAGACGATTGTAAGAAGAAATTGTTATCATCTAGAATTATGGCGTCTTTTATGGAAGGTATACCATACCTTACTATGACTTCTTTTACGTAAACTGCGGTTTACCCGTGACACAGATAACATAATACTACTAGCTGACCCGCGCAACTTCGTCTGCTACATTTAAGATAAGTTTTTGCAACATTTTTCATTGATGCTCTGTTCTTTTTGGTCGTAGCTTGATGTTATATTATATAGCCTATAGCTTTCCTCGATAAATAAGCTATCCAACACTAAAAGAATTTTTCAATTCGAACCAGTAGTTCCAGAGATTAGCGCGTTTAACCAAACAAACAAACTCTTTAGCTTTATAATATCAGTATAGAAATATAGAAATTAGTCTTTGATTTCAATAATTTGGATAGAAATACTACACGGATGGCGTACTGATTTAAGTGGTCGCCCTGCTACTGCAATTGCGTCGAATGATTTAGATTCAATACCTAACATTTTAGGAACAAAAGGTTCAATTAATGGCGACTAAAATTTGACCCGATTATTTCGAGTATGGCTGTCATTTGTGCCAGTTGCTTGAATGATTTTAAAGTCGCGTGTGGCCCTAAAAGTATTATTAAACCAGGAGATAGCATTTTTTTAAATCAAAGTTCAGATCTACGTGGATATTAAATATACAAACGTATTTTTAGCGGCAAAACATATTTTAACAACTATTATTAAAACAATAGTTATTAGACATATCTAAATAGTAATAATTATGATAAACTTCAATCTTTGTTTTTCTTTTGTAACCTTCTGTATCTGTAAATATGACATTATAAGTTAACATGTAAGGCGAGAAGGAACTGTCTCCTGAGAAACAGGTTAATAACTTAATTCAGAGGACAGTTCATCTATGTAAAAGCGTTATTGATGGCTACAATAAAGATGAACGCCTACCAGGAAATTAATGGCTATTTCAATAAAACATTTCTTGTTATCGGTAATACATCGTATTGTCAATTAATTCACCGATTTCAATACTGCAAGTAATTAAATTGGCTCCGTGTATACAGGATGTGGCGTAAATAATGGATAACCCTGAAACTGTCGACTGGCCAGATTATCATCTATCATTTACCCCGCTTATGTCACTATATGGCCATATTGCACAAACATTGTTGTAGTTGCTATATAATAAGCTATTGTAAGTTAACGACTGATGTGAAGGCGTCAGCTGTGTAAAAAAGGTAGTAATATCCTCCAGACCGAATTTCGGCCACGGCGGTCAGTCTTAACAGAGACTGGCCAACTACGCAGGAAATATTATCGTGCACAAGTGTGTGCGCAAACACTAGTGCACTCTCTTTTCCCTAACTCTCATGATCCGATGGGACGGTAATCCGACACGACCAGAGAGAGATCAGGCGTAGGACCAACGGCTTTACGTGTTTCAGGCACGGGAGTGTCTTACACCGCCAACTTCCTAACTTTCCAGTTAAGAAATCTCAATAGCAGCTCGTCTATTGAGATTTCTTAACTAACATAACATAACATATTATGTATTTTTTCTAGGTGAACGTTATAATTCACGCGGCTGCGACAGTACGGTTCGACGAATCGCTGCGTGTGGCGACACTGACGAACGTTCGAGGGACCAGGGAGGTGCTTGCTCTCGCCAAACAATGTAACAACTTGAAGTGAGTCATTATTACAGGCACTTTATCATCATACGCTCAAGCATGTATATCCCTGAAAGGGTAAGCAGAAATGAATAAAACCTACAGCACCAGCTATATTCGATAAATAATATTGTTACGTGCTGGGTTCGACGGATAAGAATGTAAACAATATTACCGACTAAAACACGTTTTATTCAAACACACAATTATATTTAAAACACAACAAACACTATACTACACTTTTCCACTGTAACTGCTTCAAACTCCGTAGTATTTCCGCTTCCGTTCGCTTCGATGAACACTTAACCGCTTACGATTGTAAACTGACTTGGCGGTGCGCGTGCGCTCTATTTATACGCGGGTAAAGCGTTTCTAGAGTTTTCTAGTAACGCCATACCCGGTATGTAAACAGTAAGAAGATTCGAGAATGTGCCAGCGTTCTTTCTACGCTTCACGTACCCATACTACGTAGGTCCGTAAGATGTCAGTAGATGGCGGTGTAATAAATTATTAGACGGAACTGACGAGTCTTCCCCACAATGCCGAGAGATGGCACTGGACGTAACAATATTAATATCAGTTCTCTATATAAACTGTTCAACTGCTAGCCATGGGCCTCTTCTCAGTGTGAAGAGGGTAAGGCAATAATCTGCTACGCTAAGCCAACGGGCCTCTTCACAGTGTCAGTATGGTTGGGCTATATAGTACACCACGCTCGTCCAGTGCATCTTCATCAGAGTATTGGCAGACTTCACGTTTCTTCAAGAAAATGACGAAGAACTCTGAGACATGCAGGTTTCCTCGCGATGTTTTTCCTTACTGCTAAGCAAGCCATATTTAAGTAATTAATATGCACGTGACTTTGAAAAGTCAGCGGTTGTCTTGGAATCGAAATTAAGAGCTCTGCGTGGCAATCCAACGGTCTCCCACTACGCTATCGCTGTGCACATATAAATTTAGGTACATACTTGAGTAGTAGAGCCTCGTTGACTTCAGCATGAAGGAGCCGGCTCGACCGGGGAAGGACTACCCTCTCACAGAATATCGACGTAAAATAGCAGTATTCCTACAGGTGTGTTTCGTTCGGCGAGTGAGAGTGCCGGAGGCCCAATCACCCTCTTTCGCACTTCCTTTCCTAAAGGTCGGCAACGCGCAAGTGATGCCTTTGGTGTTGCAGGCGTCCATAGGCTACGGTGACCACTCACTATCAGGTGAACCGTATGCATGCTTGCCACGTTAGTTGTATAAAAGAAAAGGTATAAACAGATCAGCAAGCTTTGCTATTATTTCAGACAATTGATCCACGTGTCAACGGCTTTCACACACGCCACACGTGACCGGATCAATACTGAAGTGCGGGAGCAGTTCTACCCGAGCCCAGTGCCTCCTGATGCCATGATAGCATTCGCTGAACAAGTAGATAACACCAGACTTGACAGTATTACCGCCAAGTAAGTAGACCTTATCTTGCCTAACTGTTAAAAGATGGAATTCTCTGCCAAGGCACGTGTTTCCTTATTCCTTCGAACCTGGGTTTCTCAAGCGGGAGTGGAAAAGCACCTCCTTGGGCCGTCAACGTAGAGACCTCGGCACCACTTTACGTGAGGACGTGGTGTGGTGGGCTCTGCTCGTGGACTACACGACTGCTTGCCATTAGGCGAGTGTAGTCATTTTGACAGACAATAATAAAGAAGAAATTACGCGAAGGCTGTCTCTGAACGATGCTTTATCGTGCTACTGTGCATCATAAATAAATATAGACAACGATCAAGTCGTAGTGAATGAAGAAAAGAAACGTATAAATACAGTCAAGTTACAATATGCAGTGGTGTTCCACAGGGAACAGTTTCGAGTCCAATTTTCTTTATCCAGTTAAAAACCTACTTAATCAAGTCATTTAGGAATGAGTCTAGAATTGATATACATCAGTATTAGACTCATTAGTTTTGCTGATGATATCATCACAATACTATCTGCAGTTAGTATTAAAAGGTTTTAAAGAATTGGTTTAGTATCAATAATTTCAAACTTAATATAAATAAAATAAAATGTGTATTATTTAAGGTTTCGTAAACAAATAATACCAGTTTTCAAGTAGTGTTTTCTGGTTATAAAATTAAACTGAAAATTAATGTTAAGTTTTTATTACTTATTTACTGATTGACCTAAATGGTGTTATATAATGATTCACTCACGCAAATCCTTGACTAGTTTAGAGCAAAGAATTTATCATTTAACACTAAAAATCAAAATCACATTACATCAATTATCTAATTATCAAACATTTATACAAACGTTCGAAAATACCTATGAATATAAATTTAAATAACGACACTGTTGTACACCATTTTGACTTTTGACCTTAATTATAATCAATGATTTCTGACTTTGACATTAGAAAGAAATGCAATTCTACTTTCTTTGTGATTATAATAATATATTTGGGTGCCTTATCTATTGGATGTTTAGTTTATGCTTTTGTCTCTTGAATTCAAATATGATAAACAGATTCAATATCTACAGCTAGATAATACTAAGAAAGAAAAGGCATTAAGGAAAAGACGTTCTAGAATATTAAATATGTACATGTACCCACAACCACTTAACTAAACAACAAGTGTAACCGTTCGCTCCGCATAAATAATTGTTTACTTTTAGTCTAAAGTGAAATTTTTAACTATATTTTGAGTGTAAATCGTAAATAAACACCATACAAGTGCAGTGCCTAAGCTTCCATAGTGTTAAAACTGAGTGCATTAACGTAAGACTGTTAAAACTGCAACAGTTACAAAACTGTTTGAGTCTGTATCGACTTATAATTCAGTGTTGACCAAAACACGTAAGTGACGCCTATTTCACGGCGCTTACGACCTTTCGGTCGCGACACTTCCAGTGAGCCGCTACACATCATCGCTCAGCGCGTTTATTGTTCTAGCGCTTTATTCTGTTTGGCAACGCTAGACGCCGCCTGCTTTATAATTCGCTGAAAGCGCTTTATTATTCTCAACCATTTTTTAAATTATACTGACATAAATGGCAACGAAGAATTGCGCTGGTTGTTTGATGGACTTTAATAATACCAAGGAATGCTTGCAATGCTTCATTTGCCACAAATGGTATGATCTATTGTGCGCTAATGTTCATGAAAAAGTCTTTAAGAGTATGAGCATCAAACAAAAATCTATCTGGAGGTGTCCTAGCTGCCTTAGCAAAGTACCAAAGAACGACAATAAGAACACACCTGTCAGAACGACCAAACCTGAGAGCCCCACTACGGAGTTATCGCCCCGTTCGTTATCACCGAAGGACACCAATGTTACTGTTCGATCGAAACCTAAACAGTACCGAAGCAACACCACGCCGTCGCCGGTTCAAGCCAATGATGACATCTTGATTGAGTTTTCGAGAGATACGTTGAGGGAAATTATTAAGGAAGAATTAAAGAGTGCACTTAAAGATGTAGTTTCCGATCAGTTCCGACAAATTAACGAGTTGATCTCAGGTTTCAATGATTCACTTTCTTTCTACAACGATAAATATGAAGAGATGAAGACCACGCTGGAAGACAAATCTGATAGGATACAGAAACTTGAAATGGAAAACAGTGGCTTACGAGATGCCATTCAACAACTTAGTCAACGCCTGAATCTAGTAGAACAAAACTCTAGGTCCGCCAACGTCGAGCTGCAGTGCGTGCCGGAAAACAAGGCGGAAAATTTAGTCAACACAGTGCTACAACTAGGTAAGGTCATCAGTTGTGATATTAAAGACCCCGACATACTACACTGTACCAGAATAGCAAAGAAAGACGCACATAGCACCAGGCCCCGTTCCATTCTCGTCAAATTCAGTAGTCCTCGTCTGCGAGACAGTTTCCTCGCCGCTTCAATGAAATATAACAGATGTAACAACAAAGATAAACTGAAAACGAGTCACTTAGGTATAGCAGCGGAGAAACCACAACCCATTTACGTTACGGAACACCTATCCAGCCAAAACAAAGCAATCCACGCCGCAGCTCGGATCCGCGGCAAAGAACTTGGGTTCAAGTTTGTTTGGGTTCGCGAAGGCAAGGTTTTCATGAAAAAAGACGAGAATTCGCAAAGAATTGTAATTAATAACCTAGATAAGTTAAAGACATTAGAATAGCCTTATTAAGTATGTGTTAAGTGGCAAGTTCCTGTTGTTTTTATCTGTTCACATTCAATTGTCCACTACATGTGTACTATCAAAATGTAAGGGGCTTGAAAACCAAAACTATTAACTTTTATTATAACATTTCCATGAATAATTACGACATTATAGTGTTAACAGAAACTTGGTTGAACAGCGGTGTCTATGACTCTGAGTTGTTTGACGACAGATATGTAGTATACAGGCGCGATCGTGAGTCAAGTAAATATAAAACCCGTAGGGAGGGAGGTGGTGTTTTAATCGCCGTCTCTAAAGGTCTGAAATCATGTCGACTATCCCACTTAGAGAGCGAGATTGAAGATTTATGGATAAGCGTCATTATAAGCTCAAAAAATTCTTGTAATAATAAACTCTACATCAGTGGCGTATACTTACCGCCACCTATTCATAGTAATACGCTGGAATTATTTACTAAAAACATTCATAATGTATTTAACGACAATGAACAAATTTTGATTTTAGGAGACTTTAATCTCTCTAACATAACATGGCTTACAATTAATGACCTTTTATACCCAGAACCTAGCAATACGGATATAAATGCAATAATCTCTGAATTCTTGACCTTGAATGGTCTCAATCAATATAATGGTATCTTTAATAATAAGTTGAAAATATTAGATTTAATATTATGTAACACCTCCATTACTGACGTAGCCCGTTGTACCCACAGTTTATCAAAAGAGGACCCTTTACATCCCCCGCTAGAATTTTATCTACCAGTGCAAGCGGAACGTTTATTAGAAGCTAATAAGGTGAAAACACCGAACTTCCATAGAGCGGATTATGTAATCATTCTCCATCGATTGTTAGCAATTGAGTGGGATAGTGAGTTCAAAAACTGTGCTTCAGTTAACGATTTGGTAGACGTTTTTTATAACTTACTAAGACAGACTATTACAGACTGTATCCCTATGAAAAAAACGGCGAGTAATAAATATCCTGCTTGGTACTCACGTGAACTTATAATACGTCTTAGAGAGAAGTACAAATACCACATTCGTTTTAAAAAGTACAAAAATCCATTAGACCAAGAGTTTTTTGAAAGATTAAGGGATGAATGCAACGCTCTAAGTTCAACATGTTACAAAACGTATATTTCAAGTATGGAAAACAGCATTACACAAAACCCTAAAATATTTTGGTCCTTCATTAAAACAAAAAGAAAAGGTAGCAGCACATACCCCGCACAAATGTCCTTCAATAATAAAATCGCGTCAGGCGGACAGGATATCTGTAATTTGTTTGGAGAAAATTTCGCAAGTACCTTCACTGCTCCTACAGACAGTAATCCAGGTCGCGCGAATACTGCCTTTTCCCTCTCTTCCGTAGCACTGTGTAATCTACAATTTGATGGTAAAGAAATATACCGAGAATTAATCGGATTGGACGAAACTAAGGGCGCGGGTAGTGACGGCATTCCACCTATGTTTGTAAAACGCTGCGCTAAGGCCTTAGTATCACCCCTTCAAATAATTTTTAATAGAGCTCTACGTGACGGCATTTTTCCAAACACCTGGAAAGAAGCTCTCGTGATACCCATATTTAAATCCGGGAAAAAGCATTCAGTGACTAATTATAGGCCAATCTCATTACTAGCTTCATTTGGAAAAGTGTTCGAAAAACTTGTTAGCAGACATCTGATGTGGTACCTTAAACAACAAATCACTGAATATCAGCATGGTTTCGTCAAGTCTAGATCTACCAATACTAATCTATTGTGTTTTACATCAGCTTTGTCTAGGTCTCTTGACAATCGTATCCCAGTGGACGCTATTTATACAGACTTTAGTAAAGCTTTTGATAAGGTAGATCATCGCCTTCTTATAAATAAATTGGCTCAACTGGGTGTGGGCGGGACTTTGATAGGGTGGTTTAAATCTTACCTTGAAAATAGAGCGTCAAAAGAGGTAGTTAATGGTCATTTTTCTGACAGCTATATAGCAACTTCCGGAATTCCGCAAGGATCACATTTGGGACCTATTCTTTTTAACGTGTTCATTGACGATATCACTGAATGCTTCAAACACTCCCGTTTTTATTTGTTTGCTGATGACTTAAAAATAATGAAGCCAATTCAGAGTAACCTAGACTCCATAATGCTTCAGGACGACATCAACAGACTTGTAAACTGGTGTACACAAAACAACATGCACTTAAATATCAGTAAGTGTCACTACATCCAGTTTACACGTAACAAAAAGGTGTTAGAAAATAAATACTACATAGACGGGGTTGAAGTACAGAAACTGAGTACTGTTCGCGACCTTGGAGTTCAACTCGACCAAGCACTGAAGTTCGATGTGCACATTCTAAACATTGTGTCTAAGTCCTTTAAGGTACTGGGATTCGTCTTGCGAAACAGTAAAGAATTTAAGAGACCATCTACAAAAATAAAGCTCTTCAACACTCTAGTCCGTCCAATCTTAGAGTATAGTTCAGTGGTATGGAATCCGCATTACGATGTTTACACTAAGCGATTAGAGAGTGTCCAAAAGCGGTTCCTTTACCATCTGTGCTACGGAGATCACTTGGCTAAACAACTGACTAGCTACTCTGATAGGTTGAAACATTATCACTTGGATACACTAGCTAGTCGTAGGAAGAAACTAGACCTCACTATCCTTCACAAAATTTTCAGTGGAACGATAGATTGCAGTGAACTTTTGAACTCATTAGAAATTAAAATTCCAACTCGGACTCCCAGGCATAATACATATGAGTTGTTCTACATTCCTGGCTCGAAAACCAACTTGGGTCATTACGCCGCTGTGCCAAGACTTTGCAGGCAATACAACACACTAGCTAAGACCACCAATTTTGACATCTGTGAATCTCTCGCAAATTATAAAAAATGCTTCAAAAATAATTTATCTATTTGTTAACTATTTTAATTATATAATTTTGTTATTATTTTAATTCCAATTATTCCAATTTTATTACCAATATGTTTTATGTTCTGATTTTATTACTATTATTTTTTTTTTTTTCTTAATTTAAATTTTAATTCATTTTATGTTTGTTAGTTTGGTTATATTTTTTTTTTTTTGTGCATGCTGTGGTCTCCTGTAAGTGAAGGAGTACACCTACGTGATACTTTTGTCGCCTTTTATTTATTTCGTGTGTTTGTGTACATCCTTTGTTGGAGATCCTAAATAAATAAATAAATAAATAAATAAATAAATAAATAAATAAATATTTGCGGTCCATCCCACTAATCCCATGCTGCTGACCCATGTTGGGACGATTTACCCTTTTTCGTTACAGTAGCCATGTGGGACCAGTGACACCAGTATTTTGGTACCAGACATCACATTACCGTCAGCATGGGTCAAGTGGTATCGATGGCTTCTGTAATTCGTAAAGATTGTTCCCTAAGGTAATTACTAGTACTGAGATTAAAATAATATTTCTTTCAGTTTGATCGATGGGTGGCCAAACACCTACACGTTCACGAAAGTGTTGGCTGAAGAGTTAATCAGAACCTCTGCTGGCGAACTGCCTCTGTGCATCGTGAGACCTCCAATAGGTACTTCACTTTATTATTTCTTTAGTATCAAGTAAAAGAATAGTATAATGGCTGTCGTTGGTAGCAGAAAGTCAAAGATCAAATTAGGTGGGCTAAATCCTAACTATAATATTATAAATGCCAAAGCGAGTTTGTTTGTTACGCTTTCACGCCTTAGTTACTCGACCGAACATCATGAAATTTCGCATACATGTCGGGGGAACAGAAAAGAACATAAGGTACCTTTTATCCAGAAAATAGGACAGTAAATTTTTTTTTCTTTTTTGACGCGTTGATATCTGCAAATTCCATTACCTATCGCCGGTTTACGGGCGGGCGATGGAGATATGTCGGGATCAAGCCCCTAAGATGGAAATTTGTGCTGAACCGACTAAAACCACCGCGGTGTTCCTCACACCTTTATGGCAGGGCCGCGCAGATCGCTTTCGCATTCAAATCGCGACTCCGCCAAAGGTTCGACCCGCCGATGGACGTGGCGGGCCGCACCCAACCATCACACATACAGGACAAATTCACAAAACACACAATATTAATTGTTAAAACATTTAACAATATATAATTACAATTTAAACAATTTACACAATCAAAAAAATTATAAAAAAATTCACATACAATTGGGAGACACCGAGAGGTGTGCGCGGAACACGAACGCCGCCTACTTGGACCTGCGCTGATCGGTGGACGCCCCCAATGGGTCCACCGCCCGCAGGTTTCTACTCAAGGTGGCTGGAGGTCGTCTCGCGCCCTCTGTTTTCTATCTGAATAATGGCACTAGAGCAGGAAATTAATGAGATGAAATATACCAATCATTGCTTTGTTCCTATGCTTTACTTCTTTTAATTTATTTATTCTATGGATTAGGAAACTTTAACAATTTCAATTATCACACGAATTTACTGCAGTTTTCAGACAAATTGAACGAAACTAATAGCAAAAATCCTTCTCAAATCGTTCATATAAGAACTAATGGTATCGGTTTTGAAGAAGGAAGCTCTACTCCACAAGAGGAATACGAGATAGTAATTGTGTCTCTTTTGCACATTGATGTTTCGTTCAAGCCCAGCACGACAGAAATAGATCTTTTATTAAAAACCTTTCGTATAAATGTTTGACAAACGCATTTCCTCTTAAACAGTAATTTAATTAAATTTTAATATTAACAAGACACATGTTTAAAGTATTGCAACAAGCAATCTGAGAAGAGGCCCGTGCCCAGCAGTGCAACAATTTATATACTGGTCTAAACGTATTATACACTAGCGACCCGCCCAACTTCGCACGGATAGTACAAAACCTTAACAAATTATACACTTAAACCTTCCTCATGAATCACTCTGTCTATTGCTGAAAACCGCATGAAAATCCGTTAAGTAGTTTTTGAGTTTATCGCGAACAGACAGACGGGGCGGGGAAATTTGTTTTATAAGATGTACTGATGACTAACTACTTACTTAAATTATTGCAACCATTTACTATTCGAGTGCGAAACACACAACACAATATTTTCGCACGAATCCGTTTGAACAAAATGCGTGAATTGACCCTTTTCTAAATTAATTATTTGGTGTCGATTCGCACACTTCGAATTTTTTGTGTACGTATCGATCTTGTTCGGAAACGAAACCGCCCATTATGTTAATTGACTTTTGACTGCACAGATGGCATAGTGGTATAAGTGATCACCTCGCCGCTGCCACTGCGACGAGAGTTGTGGGTTCGAATCCCACACGGAACAAAAATTTGTGTGATCCACAAATGGTTTTTCCGAGTCTGGGTGTTCTTTGTGTTGGTTGTTTAAATATTTGTAAAGTCCCCCGCTACACAGGATTTATTCCTAGTGCAGAAGTTGTGTTTATAAAAAATAATCTGAATAGGTAACGGTAACGGTGACGGTGAAGGAAAACATCGTGAGGTAACCTGCATGTCTGAGAGTTCTCCATAATGTTCTCGAAGATATGTGAAGTCTGCCAATCCGCACTAGGCCAGCGTGGTGGACTACGGCCTAACCCTTCTCGCAATGAGAAGAGGCCCGTGCCCAGCAGCGGTACAGTTTAATACAGGGCTGATATTATTATTATATATATATATATATATATATATATATATATATATATATATATATATATATATATATATATATATATATATATATATATATATATATATATATATATATATATATATATATATATATATATATATATATATATATATATATTATAATCTGAATAATGTTAAAAACAGATTCAAACAAAACGACCGCAACGGCGAATTTTTTGGAGAGTTTGTACATTTGAAATTTATGTTTTGTTAATACTGTTCATCTTTGCAGTACTTCCCGCATACTACGAACCATGTCCTGGATGGTTGGACATCACCACATTAGCTGGACCAAGCGGAGTAAGTTATTACCATAACTAACTATACTTTTGTTCGCGGCTTCCCTTGCATTAATGTAGATTCTGTCAATGCATTTCTATTCCTCAGAAACGGTAATTTTTATGGGATCAATGGTACCGTATGCCCTTTTCTGTACCCCTAACAACGTGTATTGTATAGTGTAAACATAATAAATCCTAACTAATATTATAAATGCGAAAGTGAGTTTGTTTGTTTATTTGTTACGCTTTCACGCCTTAACTATTCGACCGATCATCATAAAATTTCGCACGCACATTGTCAGGGGTACAGAAAAGGACTGTGGCGTATGTATATACGCACAAGCAACATATAAATTTATAAGGAACCTGGAATCGAACGGAGCATTATTTGTCTAGCCGCGCTGAAACCAAGCGACGCGCAAAGGCGATCGAACGGAGCATCATATGTCTAGCCGCGACAAAACCAATCTACAGACTAAGCGACACGTGCGGCGCGAAGTTGCTTTCCGATTTTATACGTGGCAGTATTTATAGTCGTCGCACCGCACGCACACACGCTTAAGAATTCCTTGTAAAATTGTATAACGTTATTTACTTGTCGCTGATTGGTGCAAATAAATATTGTACACATTAGTGCTAGCGTTACTTGCATGAACAAAAACGGGATATAAGAAGGCTTAAAAATCGAAAATATATTCTCAGTTGAATCAGTCTACGTGTTTCAATATAAGCCCAGCTGCGGATCTGGCTTATGCCTGCCGCCTGATCTATAACCCTAAGGCCGGGACTCCACCAAAGCGAAGACGAGACGAGCGGAGAGGAGATGTTTTTTAAACAACCAATGGAATTGTGTTATTGACACATCTCTCCGCTCAGCTTCAGTGGAGATCGCTGTGCGGAGATGTGCAATATTTGTATGGCGCGATGGAAGCGGAGATGTGAGCTGTGCGCGGACGACTGAACACTCAACGCCTCGCACCCGAGCTGAAAAACAGCTCTTCTCGCACAGCACACAGCACACCGCACACATCTCTGCTTTGATGGAGTCCCCCGAGCTGAAAAACATCCCTTCTCGTACAGCACACAGCACACATCTCTGCTTTGGTGGAGTCCCGGCCTAACGGTTACCAGCTACGGATCTGGCTTATGCCTGCCGGTTGTTAATACGTTAAAGGACATAAGGTACCTTTTATCCAGAAAACAGTATTGATCCCAAAGGTATTCCTTTGGGAATTATTATTCTTAACAAGCTATTGCTTGTTAAGAATAACTTTAAAGTTTTCTCTATTGGTCGAGCAAGGATAAGATCCATTTCTATGTTTTCAGGTGTACTTAGGAGCATGTCTGGGTATCTTACATGTATTTCATGCTGATGTTAATGTTCATTTGGCTATGGCTCCAGTAGATTATGTGAATAATGCAATCATTGGTGCTGCGTGGGACTCTACAGAGAGAAGGAAAGACGGCGACAATAAGATCCCTGTATACACTATTAGAAGGAACCTGCGATATGGTAAGATGCTGTTTGACGTTTTATAAATATAACTACCTTTTTTATTATTGCTTGTCAAAATGACTACACTACGCCTGATGATAAGCACTAATAACTTTAGAACCTTTCACGTTGCATGATATATAAATATAATAATATCAGCCCTGTATTAAACTGTCCCACTGCTGGACACGAGCCTCTCCTGAGTGTGAGAAGGGTTCGGCCATAGTCCACCACGCTGGCTCGGCGCGGGTTGGCAACTTCAATCTTTGAGAACATTATTGAGAACATGCAGGTTTCCTCACGAAGTTTTCCTTCGCCGTTAAAGCAAGTGATAATTAACTATTTAATACGCACATAACTTCGAAAAGTCGGAGATGCGCGCCTTGGGCTCGAACTCGAGACCTCTGCGTGACAGTCCAACGGTTTCCCACTAGGCTATCGCTGGTGTACATAATACTTAGAGAATAATAACGCGATCATGCATAATTACCTTTTTATACTTGACGTTTCGACCAGGTTACACTGGCCGTGGTCACAAGCTGACTTATACATCATCATCATCACATCTTATGCATCAAAAGGTAAACATTATGCAATGATCGCGTTAATATCCGTTACGTATTATATATGTGACGATAAGCAATCGTATAGTCCACGAGCAGAACCCTCCCCACCACTGTGACCACCCACCCACCACTGTCTGTACTTTAACGGCCTAATGTCCTCCAAATTTCGACTATATATATAGACTATCGACTAAATATATAAAATTTCGAATAACCGAATTTCGGTCACGGCGGCCTATCTGAACGGAGACTGGCCATCTGCGCAGGAGATATTATAGTGCACAAGCGTGTGCGCAAACACAAGTGCATACCTTAATTCTCATAATCCGATGGGACGGTAATCTAACACGACCAGAGAGGGATCAGGCGCAGGACCAACGGCTTTACATGCTCTCCGAGGCACGAGGGTGTTTAACACCGCCAACTTCCTAACTTCGGGCTGCTATTGAGATTTCTTAACAGAAAAACCCAATAATTTTTTGTTGGCCTGACGCGATATTCGAACCCGAGACCTCATGCACAGCAGTCGCATTCACTACCGCTGCGCCACGGAGGCAGTACTACTGACGGCCTAAGGAAGGGCTTTTCGACGCCTCGCGTGAAGGACCTAGAATAGAAGGAAGAAGAAAACACATTTTAAGCAAATGTTACACTTACTAAGTTTAGCTTAGCAATAGGTAGTACTTTTTCTGGATGAAAGGTGTCCTTGTGTCCTTTTCTGTACCCCTGACAACGTGTATGCGAAATTTCATGATGCTCGGTCAAGTAGTTAGGCTTGAAAGTGTAACATATAGTTACGCCCAGTGACATCTCTCGGCATTGTGGGAAAGACTTGGCAGTTCCGTCTAATAATTTATTACACCGCCATCTATTGACATCTTACGGAACTACGTAGTGTGAATACGCAAAGGGTATAATATAAACATACAAACTCACATTCGCATTTATAATATTAGTTAGGAAGTTCGAACTAGTTAGGATAAACAAGCTTAATAAATGTATGTATGTATCGTGATGTGGTGGAAAGTGGTGTAATATACTTTCAACAGAAATATGGGTTCCGATTAGATCGTCAGGGAAATTCTTAAAAGACAACTCCTGCTCTAAGTATATTTTATGAGTCGCGGAGGCCTTTATAAACATTCAAACCAGGGATGTTGTGAATATTCGCAAGTGAAGTCGATTTGCAAAAGAGGATGTGCAACATATTTTAATGGAATGTGTCTGGAACGAGTCCGAAAGGAATAATATCATTAAAATATTAAATGTAAACAAATTAGCATTAGCATTTAACAAATTTCTAGCTAAGCCTTTGTGCCGTAATGCTAGAATAATTTATGCCTTAGAGATTTTTGTAACACTAATAGTTTGTACACACAGCTACACATCAACCTAGACTGTTTGGACTTTGAACTATTAGAAAATGAACGCTGTGAATCGTGCGAGAGAGTGACGTATATTTTTGTTACGCTCTATCCTTACCATTACATCGACACCACTATGCACTGTCCCTTTCCGATAATTCTCTATTTTGTATGTAGCGTATGTAGTTATGCGTATATAGGATGTCTAACTTGATGTGTAGCCGTGTGTATATTAAAATTGTAAGTTAGATTTAATTTAGTTTACGATGGAACTGGCATGAACTGTGTTCAAAAGTTTCTAATAAATAAAAGAGAATTAAAAAAAGAAATATTTTTTTTTTATTCGTTTATTTCCATAAAAATATAAAATGTGGTACATTTTTAACAAACTCGCCAAACTGTAAACACAGTTTGTTGGCGAAAGAGGCGCTCTTTCTTAATTCTAATTACGTACTTATACTAAATTATAATTTATTGACATAATATTATTATGTTAGAGGAGTTTTTCATACATTACATAAACTTTACTTACTTTAATTATTATATATTCTTGAAACAATATTTAACTTAAATGTATATTTAAATTAATTATGGTCTTGTGTATTAATATTACAACGGTTTGTATTGTGCCTAACTATTAATGACGTTTAACATCTCATTTTTCAGTCTTTTCTTTAAAGTTACCCTGCTTATGCCTTCCGTGTGAGTTCTTATAAAATCTATTTTATTATATATTACAGGAGTTAAGTATGGTCTAGTTCGTTCGCCATAGTAGTTTGTTACAGAGGGGGTCACGTATTTCCCTTCCAAATTTGCACAGCCCTGTCGGCTCAGGTCTTGTCGAGGAATACCGTGTTAGTAATCGATAGGGCTTGGTATTTTCCATCTTAACCTGTGTGAGCAAGAGTAAAACTTATTCCTTTTTCAGGTTTGATAAGTGAGACGGCAGTGAAAGAAAAATCGAAGATATATTTTCCCGATGCAGTTTGGCAAGGTGGCCTGTGGGAAATTAAGAATAATATATTGTACTGGTTTATGGCTATATTAATGCACTATATACCGGCATATTTTCTGGATATCGTGTGCAAGATAATTGGGAAGAAACCGAAGCAGATATCTTCGTAAGTATATTATATATTTTTTTAATACGATTGCTACCAATTGGGTTTCAAATTATTAGTATTCTCGTTAACCTTTCGTACTAAGCTGGAATGCTTGTATTAGGAGCGGGTTCACGTCAGTAGTGCACTGGGTGAGATTCGAACCCGCGACCTCTTAAGATTCTTTTAGTGTTGGATAGCCCATTTATCGAGGAATGCTATGAGCTATATAACACCACGCTACGACCAATAGGAGCGGAGAAATAATAAAAAATGTTGCAATACTGGTAAAATTCTCTTATGTGAAGCAGACGAAATTGCGCGGATCAGCTAGTTCCAAATAATCGATATTATTCTAAGAATAATTAAAGTGTACCTAAAAGCAACTCTTTGCTTCTTGTTTACTCTATGTTATATATATTTTTTATAATATACATTGTCTCATTGTATACATTACCTGATACAATACTACATTTATATGCATTACCAACTTTGATCATTTAAATAATTTACCTAAGTAAACCATATTCATATCTATCTAAACTTCGATTCAAATTTTGACAGCAAAGATTGGATAGATTTTATAATAGTAAAAATATATTTTATATCCACTTTGGAAATGGAATGGCTTCCTAGCTAATATATAAATGCGAATGTAGGTATTTTGTTTGATTTCTTTTACGCTTTAACTACTCGATCGATCATCATGAAATTTTCCATATAGTCTCCATTTAGTCAATGATACAGAAAACGACACACGGGACCTTCATCCAGAAAAAATACTGTTTCTGAGGGAGATAAATTTAATCATTTCCGCGGGCTGGTTGTCCCTACATAAATTAATTCACTTACACCTCAGGAATCAGGCGTGAACGTAAAGAGGAACACAGATACTCCGAATTTCCACTTAGCTACGATCCTGGTAACGTCTCTCCACATTCATTCACATTACATTTATCTTGCATGCGTCTCATTTAAGAGTACTCTTATTTAACCTGGCCTTCCTATGCACGTCTCTGATGTAAGAGAATTATCCATATACATATTACAACTGATTTCAGTTTCATAAAAAACCAAGTCTTCTTCTCTCTTAGTCTTTATTATTCCCAAGTCACTTGGAGTCGGCTTTTCTGGTCTAACCGGATTTGACTGCATATCAGTTTTTACACGGAGCGGCTGCCACCTGACCTCCGCAACCCGAAGGCTAACAATACCCTGAGGCTAGACCAGTGTCAGGATATTAGAGGGTACTGACTTTCCCAATAACTACTGTCATAGATGTTCATGGCAGCCGGGACCGACGACTTAACGTGCTCTCCGAGGCACGGAGCATGCGATAATTGACAATCAATACGCACATAATTTCGAAAAGTCATATAACTTCCGAAAGTCAGAGGTTCGCGACGTGCATTCGAACCCGAGACCCTCTGCATTGCAGTCTGTTGGTCTCCCCACTGAGCTATCGCTGCCAAAAACCAAGTATTCATATAAATATCAGCCTTGTATAAAAACTGTCCTACTGCTGGGCACGGGCCTCTTCTCAGTGTGAGAAGGGTTAGATCATATTCCACCACGCTGGCCCAGTGTGGGTTGGCAGACTACATATATCTTGAAGAACATGCAGATCTCTCAGACAAGCAAGTTTCCTCACAAAGTTTTTCTTTAATGTTAAAGCGAGTGATGAATAATTAACTAATTAATACGCATAATATGTATGTATTTACAAAAACAAAGTATATGTACCTTTACATCGCACATTTATTTTTGTGTCATAAGCAATTTCCAATTGTACGTGCATTATACTTAATAAATTTGCTTTAGTTCATATTTCGTCGCGATATTGTTAACAAGATTTTGTGTTGCAATAAACATTATCAATAATTTAAGCATATCATTTACCCAACTACATTAAGTGTATGAGCAGACAAGTGCCCATACAGTATATATGTATGTTTATCCATTGTCTAGTACCCATAATACATACAATATTAGTTTGGGCTAGATGGTGTTGAGAGTGTATTTTTTTTTTTCGTTTTTTTGTGTCCTACCTGTTGTCAAGAGTTGTTCAAACCGCCCGTAGCCCTCTGACATGGCTTAACGACTGCTGTCAATTTGACAACAACCGGGACCGACTTTTTACGTGCCCTCCGAAGCACGGAGACGCTCAGATGAAATACCACTAAGCGGTCATCCATCTATAGACTGACCGCACCTAACGTTGCTTAACCTCGCTAATCGTTTACCGATCAGTGAGTGCAACTAGCTATGAGCGCCTGTATGTGATAGAATATTATTATTATTATAGGTCTCGAGTTCGATTCCAAGGCATGCACCTCTGGCTTTACAAAGTTATCTGCGTATTAAATAGTTCATTATCGTTTGCTCGCGGTAAAGGAAAACATCGTGAGGAAACCTGCATGTCTGAGAGTTCTACATGATGTTATCGAAGATGTGTGAAGTCTGCAAACCAGCACTGGGCCAGCGTGGTGGACTATTGGACTGCGATCTTATCCTTCTCTTAATGAGAAAAAGCCTGTACCCAGCGATAGGACAGGTCATAAACAGACCTGATCTTATGATGATAATTCTATTAACTGCATGGATGGCGTAGTGGTTTAAGTGGTCGCCTCGCCGCTGCCACTGCGCCGCGTGTTGACGGTTCGAATCCTACACGGGACAAAAATTTGTGTGTTCCACAAATGTTTGTTCCGAGTCTGGGTATTCTTGGTGTCCGTTGTTTGAATGTCTGAACTGAACTAGACCTAGAGGAGTTGTCTTTTAAAAAAAATTAAGAATGGAATTATATATATGCACATAAATACAAAAATTAAGGGTACGTGCCTTGGAATTGGAATTGAGACCTCTGCGTCTCAGTATAACGGTCTCCTACTCGATTTAAAGCTACCGATTTAAAATGCATGTAAAACATAAAACCAGTACTTCTATCTTCTTACTTTTCAGATTTGTCGACATATACAGCAAGCTGGACAAACTAGGGAAGGTATACGATTACTTCTTAAGCAATGAATGGAACTTCAAAGACGACAATCTACGAGATATGATCGACAGAATGAGTGCTGCTGACAAAGCGATATTTAACTGCGATGTTGCTACCGTAGATCTACATGAGTACATCATGGTTTGGGCCATTGGTCTTAGAAAGTATATTGTTAAAGATGGACTGAAGAACACTCACGTAGGTCATAGAAAACAAAAAATATTTAAAGTTTGCAATTATACGATAATTGCATTGTCCGTTTTTGTGCTTTGGTATTTAAGCAATCGGCTTTTTATGTTTGTTCAATATATGATATCTTCGGCGTTCTAGCTCTGTGTTGACGTCAAGTAGCTAAATTAGATACCATGGATAAGCCAAAAAATAAAACTTAGTACAATAATTAGTAGTTAGTGCTATGTTATTTTGATTTTGCTTTAACAAAAATACACCAAGTCCGTACACAGTAGGTGATGTGATGTCTTCCAAGATACATTATACACGTCTGCGTTAACATTGATCTATATTTTTGTTACCTTGCGTTTTCAGAAGGCATAATGTAGAAAAAGCTTACATCTCTCATAATTATGTTTCTTTTATCACAAGTATTTTCTAACATATTATATTAGGAAAATACCTGGCCCTTTGGGAGGCTTACACGGAGACATAAGTCCAACGTGAAGAGGCCCTTCGAGTGTTTTAATCAAAGGTGAGATGGATCACCTATTGCGGTACTAGCCGCAGCAGGCGTAGGACTATTGCTACGTATGGATTCTAAGATATACATCATATGTTTATGGTATGGGTGTTTGATAGACCGGTATATTGGTAACTATGGATGAAAAATGGCGTCTGCCCTGAATACTCTAATAGCATCAATTAGATGGGCAGACTGTATGAAGCTACAGAGGGATATAGGTACTAACGCGCGCCGTTCACACTCTTATAGATAATATTCATGTTCTGTTGTGCTCTGAGTGAATTCACAAAGGTAGCATTGTTTGAAATTTGTTATAATGTAAGTAATAAAAACATGTGTATGTCACTAGACTCCTCCTGAACGGTTGGAACAATTTTGATAAAAAAATTGTGTGTGTTCATGTGGATTCGAGGATGGTTTAGATTTGGGTTGTTTTTTCGTGTGTACAGGACAATGTCTGTCGGGACAGCTAGTTATATGTATAATAGTACTTATATATAGGCAAGATATAGCTACACTATTGTATTAGGCTGGTCCTGTGATGATAGTTGTATTGAGTAAATAAAATTAAATAAATAAAGAAGTATATACATCTAAGGAGCAGCGATAGCTCAGTAGGGAGACCAACAGACTGCAATACAGAGGGTCTCGGGTTCGAACCCACGTCGCGCACCTCTGACTTTCGGAAGTTATATGACTTTTCGAAATTATGTGCGTATTGATTGACAATTATCGCCTGCTCCGTGCCTCGGAGAGCACGTTAAGCCGTCGGTCCCGGCTGCCATGAACATCTATGGCAGTCGTTATTGGGAGAGTGTCGACACAGAAGATCCCACTGGGTCGAAGTGTCGCCGGTCTGCACTGACTGGCTCCCACATAAGATAAGATAAGATAACAAAGAATTCTACGACATCACGTGAACAATGCCGAAATACTACGAACGCGATTCGACTGCTTGTGTCAAATGCATGGTTATGTGTGTAGTGTTTTTTCATTAATTTAATGTATTTTTATTGCATATTTAATAAAAATATTAGGATTCGCCACTCCTTCTCCACGTAAACTTTCTTTAACTGTGCCAAATAACATACTCCTCCGTTCGCGCAATTTTCGTAAAAAGGGGTACAAAGTTTTTGCTTTACGTATTAACATACATACTATATATACATATTTTTTGAGTAGTAGAGCCTCGCTGATTTCTGCATGAATGGGCCGGCTCAACCGGATAAGGACTACCCTCTCACAGAGTATCGACGTGAAATAGCAGTATTCGTACGGTGTATTCGTGTTTCGTTCGGTGAGTGAGAGTGCCGGAGACCCAATCACCCTCTTTCCCCCTTCCAACTCCTTCTCCTGTCCACTTCCTTTCCTACAGGGTCGGCAACGCGCAATTGATACCTCTGGTATTGCAGGCGACCATAGGCTACGGTGACTACTTACCATCAGGTGGGCCGTATGCTTGCTTGACACTTTTTTTTTCATCAGCTGTATGTAATGTCCCACTGCTGGGCAAAAGCCTCTCCCTTAGACTTCCAAATCACTCTGTTGGTGGATATCCCACATACATTGCCACTTTAGTGTATAAAAAGAAAAAAAAATACCGTGCTGCTACTACGAGTTTCTTGTCAGAAAAACCCAGTAACTCTACTCGACTGGAATAAATAAATGAAAATAATAAACTTTATTTGTCCTATACAGCATGATTTATATGTTGTATAAAGCAGCGACAGCTCAGTGGGGAGACCAGCAGACTGCAATGCAGAGGGTCTCGGGTTCGAACGTGTGTGTTATGGGTTCGATCCTCACACGGGGCAGAACTTTGTGTGATCCACAAATGGTTGTTCCGAGTCTGGGTGTTCTTTGTGTCCGTTGTTTGAATGTTTGTAAAGTCCTCCGTAACACAGGTATTATTTTAATTTATTGAATAAGTAGACAGTTATCTTTTAAAAACCGAGATAACAGCTGGACTAAAATTGTTCCGATAAAATGCATTCTATCTTTATAACTATTAATTTGTATCATTTGTTTTTTGGACAAATAAAGTTTATTCTTCTCTGTTAGCCTTTATTATTCCCAAGTCACTTGGGGTCGGCTTTTCTAGTCTAACCGGATTTGACTGGATATCAGTTTTTACACGGAGCGGCTGCCACCTGACCTCCGCAACCCTAAGGCTAACGATACCCTAAGGCTAGACCAGTGTCAGGAAATTAGAGGGTACTGACTTTCCCAATAACGACTGCCATAGTTGTTCATGGCAGCCGGGACCAACGGCTTAACGTGCTCTCCGAGGCTCGGAGCAGGCGATAATTGTAAATCAATACGCACATAATTTCGAAAAGTCATATAACTTCCGAAAGTCAGAGGTGCGCGACGTGCGTTCGAACCCGAGACCCTCAGTATTGCAGTCTGTTGGTCTCCCCATTGAGCTATCGCTGCTTATGCTATAGTAAGAAATCCTAGTAAGGAACAAAATAAATAAAACGCCATTATAGACTCGACATATTAATTTATTCAGTAAACTTATTTACATATTATGTCTTATTATTTACATTGATCTCAAAAAATAACTAAAAAGTACTCTAGTATTCCACTGAGAAGCGAAGCTATAGCTATATGAGAAAATACATAATTTAAAAAGAAACATAAAATAAGCTTCAAATATTAGCTATAAAAATTGTCACATTGATAACACAAAGTCATATATGCAATACTAGCTTTTGCCCGCGGCTTCGGTCGAAAACAGTACATTTATTTCTAGATGACAGGTACCCTATGTCCTTTTCTGTACTCCTGAGAACGTGTATGCGAACTTGCATGACGATCGGTCGAGTAGTTAAGGCGTGAAAGCATAACGAACAAACTCACATTCGCATTTATAATATTAGTTAAGATGTATATTTATAACTACTAGACGTTCGACGATTCCACGCTGATCATTATTGGCAGTTAGAAAATATAAATGAATTGTCAACAAGAAATAAGAAATTCAGTTGACTGTTTTGTCATTATCTATATAATAACTAACACAAATTGTAAGTATATTAGTCTATAAGGTCTATGCATCTATGCCACGCGAAATGAAATGGTTATTTTATTATATTATTATATACATATACATAGATTCTAGCTTTGCCTTTAGAAAAAACAACAACTACTCACCATCTATAGAAACTAGTTTATAGCCAGAAACGACACCGCGCCGTCATTCAACCGACGACATATCAAATCTATAAAAGCTAAACTAATAATATATTTTATCGCTTGCGGTGGACATCGCACTCAATACGAAAAATATTTAAAAGAATCCGTCATCTTATTATATCAACTAAACTAAGTCTGAAACTCGATACTGCATCTCTTTCTCATAACTTACAGAAGAAATGGAGAGTTGGCTGTCAAATAAGTTCAGTGATATTTTCTTTCTAATACCTTACAGAAGAAAAGGAGAGTTGGCTGTCAAATTAGTTCAGTGGTATTTTCCATCTCTTTCTAATACCTTACAGAAGAAAAGGAGAGCCTGACAATTTAGTTTTGTGGTATTTTTCGTCTCTTTTATTAGAAAGAGACGAAAAATACCACTAAAAGTAAAGACGAGAGAGCTCTTCTTTTCTTCTGTAAGTAAGAAAAGAAGAGCTGGCTGTCAAATTAGTTCAGTAGTATTTTCTTGATCTTTTCATTCGTTGAAGTTTTAGTTTCAGCGATTCACCCACCATTCAAGGCAGCGAGTTGGCACACCGTGGTAGATTTAGGCCTACGAGGCCACGAGTCATTTTAACTACGGACAGTTTAATAATGACATACACTCTCAATAAAACAGAGACTTATCTCAGTATTTTGGATTAAACAAATTTGAACTCTATTGCAAAGATTTAACACAAATATAATATTAGAATTTAACATATACAATTAATAGCAGCGATAGCCTAGTGAGAAACCGTTAGACTGCCACGCAGAGGTCTCGAGTTCGAACCCAAGGTGCGCATCTCTGACTTTTCGAAGTTATATGCGTATTAAATAGTTAATTATCGCTTGCTTTAAAGGTGAAGGAACACATCGTGAGGAAACCTGCATGTCTGAGAGTTCTCCATAATGTTCTCGAAGATACGTGAAGTCTGCCAACCCGCACTGGGCCAGCGTGGTGGACTATGGCCTAACCCTTCTCACAGTGAGAAGAGGTCCGTGCCCAGCAGTGGGACAGTTTAATACAGGGCTGATATTATTATATATACAATTAGAGTTCAAATTGCCTTACTTCCAAATTTAGAGATAAGTCGCTGTTTTATTATATAACATACTAGATATTTAGCGCAGCTTCACTTGCCTACACTTAGGTCTAGATTAGGTTAGTAAGTTCTTTTCCTGGATGAAGGGTACCTTATGTCCTTTTCTGTACCCCTGACAACGTGTATGCTAAATTTCATGATGATCGGTCGAGTATATAGAGTATAAGGCGTGAAAGCGTAACAAACTCAGATTCACATTTAAAATATTAGTTAGGATAAGTCGCAGCGGCACACCGGCGGCCAGCCACAATAGGTTTTTAATTATGTCTGGCATTCCAACAATGAACAAGTTAAAAACTGCATTCCCCGCCTCCCGCGCAAAGCCTCCCCACGCGGGTGGTTGGTTACGCCGCTGCTTTCTTTACCGACCACGGGAGTCTTAAGTCTTAGTCGTGCGATTAGAACAACAAATTTCAATATTGGTATTTATGAAGGTATAGAAAATCAAATACCTTATTATTAAATATTTGTTCTTTTTTTAATTGACACTGTCGCGGGGCACTTTACAAACATTCAAACAACGGACACAAAGAACACCCAGACTCGGAACAACCATTTGTGGATCACACAAATTTTTGTCCCGTGTGGGATTCGAACCCACAACATTTGGCGTAGTAGCAGTGGCGAGGCGACTACTTAAACCACTACACCATACAGTATAAATTGTCAAGTAAGTCATAAATAAGTATCAGGTAACAAAAGATTATTTAGTGTTTTTAGAGTTAGAAAAAACTCTTATACAACAGCTTTGTCCGTCCGTCTGTTATACAATGTTCAACTCAAGAACCGTAAGAGCTAGAGGCTCGCGGTCAACGCCATTCGACTCAGCATAGTCGATATACCTTTGACCTCTGACCTCAAGGACACGTGACCTTTGCATATTACATGAACCATTTTTTCGAACTCTAAGATGTACGGCAATTCATTGCCGTTTCTCACTTGTTATACCTTGTAATAGAAAAATATTTACAAGTGGCATCGGCCAAAAATGTGGTCCACCACCCTACGGTTAAGATTCATTTGAACGCCATGAAACAACATGTTCGATTTCCCCTTGCAATAATATTATGACAGTGACCATTTGAGGCGTTCATAACCAGTTGCATTCACTGATCAGTTAACGATTAACGAGGTTAAGCAACGTTAGGTGCGGTTAGTCTATAGATGGGTGACCGCTTAGTGGTATTTCATCTGATCGTCTCCGTGCTTCGGAGGGCACGTAAAAAGTCGGTACCGGTTGTTGCCAAATTGACAGCAGTCGTTAAGCCGTGTCAGAGGCCTACGGGCGGCTTGAACAACTCTAGACAACAGGTTGGCCACTAACCACACGAAAAAAGGAGAAGAAGAGTGACCAATGCTCTCTTTATCATGTATTATATTTACGTCATGCGATGTGTCAGAAAAGTTAACCTTAGCCATAATTAGATCTTACAGAAACTTTTAATAATAGTAATAATATTGTCCCTTTTGTTCTTTCTACCACAGGGGTACCTATACCTAAACAGCTACACCAATCCCTCACTACAATAAAACTGCCACTAAAGACCTACTGCCTGCTGCAAAAGGCAGTCATGCTAAACACTTGCAGAATAGTAAGAACATTTCTACAATGCAAATCAGACAACTCACATTGAGTAACACACAGCTACTTTGTGCACACCCCACTTACAACCTATTCCTGATGTACTCTTGGCTTAGGCCCGTGCCATCACCTTTTCCATTTTTTGTGGGATGGAATAGCAGACGTTGGGCCGGTACACCCTGGGCAACTCGGGTAATAATGTCCTTTCGGTATTATTACTCGTGACTAATACTCTGGCACGCATAGGGAACCCAAGGCATTTTGTCTCGGGGTTATCGGTCCGCGAGGGCCGCGTTTGGAGGTCTCTCCACGTGTTCCTTTGATAAGCAGAGGACACGTGGATGTGAGATGGGGGGGATAGAGGGAGGATAGAGCGCCGTAAGGTCGGGGCGGGTTGCTTAGGCATCCTGCCCAGTCGGGCGGTTTTGGAGCGGGTGGATCGGTCCAGTATTGACCCCATCCATCCCAACACGCGGGGATAGAGGAAGACAACCTCTCTAAAAAATCACTAGTGAGGGTGGGAAGCTTAAGTTTTCTGCCCAGTTAGGCTGTGAGGAAGAAAACCTCTATAAAAATAACCCCTTTGTGGCCATGATTTTAAAATGGAAGTCGGCTGGAGGCTCCTACGACCGGTTTCAGAACCGCTGGGAGTTGGTCGTCCAACCGGAGTTGAAACGGTGGTCAGGGCGGCAGCATGGGACCCTTTCCTTCCGGCTGGTGCAGGTGTTGTCAGGGCACGGCTGCTTTGGCAAATACCTGCACACGGTCGCTAGGAGGGAACCGAGTCCCGTCTGCCACCACTGCGAGTGTGTGGAGGACACGGCGCAGCACACGCTCGAGCAATGTTCTGCTTGGGCGGTGCAGCGCCGTGAACTCATTGAGGTTGTGGGTGAAGACCTCTCGCTGCCGGCCGTGATCAAAACCATGGTCGACAGCGAGAGGAAGTGGGCAGCGGTCGCAGGCGGCGGAGCTGATCCGTGAGGAAAGTTTCCTTGCGGATCCGAGCCGTCGCCGGCGGACCAGGCGGCGCAGGCGCGCATTCACCCGCCCCATGCCGCCATAATGAAGGCCGCAGGCGGGAGAATGGGGATCTCCCACCCGCCAGCCATTGAGTCGGACGCCCTCTGTAGTGCCGGGGCGTCGCCCAGGAGTCGTAGTCTGCTGGGTGCTGAGGTAGTATCTTTTCTAGCGGCCCATCCACTATACAAGGCAGCGACTAGACACACCGTGGGGTTCTGGTCCGTAGACCCGAAGCACGGGGAGCCGGGCACAACCCTCTCGCCCTCCCCTTGTAGCGAGGGGGAATGCATCAGGCGCATTTCACCACTTAAAAAAAGACCCGTGCCATCAGTTTCTTTCCGGTTAACTGAGGAAAAAAGAATAATTCAGCAATAATAATAATATTCTACCTCATACACACAACACCATCTAGCCCAAACTAAGCAGAGCTTGTACTATGGGTACTAGACAATGGATAAAACTACATTTATGTTTGTAAATACATTCATATTATACATAGAAACACCCAGACCAAGAACGACTATACAGGTTTTTTTTTACAGAACAGTAGTTCAGTTTATTTTTAATTAATGTTTATACTAAGTGGTTCGTTATAGCAGGTGACGTTAAGGCCGCGAAGGATTTGCCTGACTTGGATCTTCATTTAATATCAACCTTACTTTATTTTGACAATCCCCTTGGTCAAGAGGTTAAGATAAAGATAAAGTACATCAAACCGAATTTCGGTCACGGCGGCCAATTTTAATGGAGACTGGCCATCTGCGCAGGAGTGCTCAAGCGTGTGCGCAAACACAAGTGCACTCTCTGTTCTGAGAGTGACGACTCTCATGATCCGATGGGACGGCAAGCCGACACGACCGGAGAGAGATCATGCGCAGAACCAACGGCTTTACGTGCTTTCCTAAGGAACGGGGATGTAACACTGACTACTATTGAGCATTTCTTGTCAGACATACGCAATAACTTTTTGTTTACCCGACTCGGTATTCGAATCCGAGACGACGATAGTGGCACACATTTATATCATCTATTTTAGCAGCTTGTTGTCCATTTTCCATCATCTTTATCAGAAAGAGACACAGCAAGTGCTATAACGGAATTAACAGAAAAAAATACACACCGCATAAAGGAAGTTTAAGGTTTACAAAATAATTGACAAAATGATATTATAACTATTATAATATTCGACAAAAGACATCTCCCCACCACTTAAAATTATAATAAAACTTTTTAACTATTTAATAATAACGTCTGATATATTTCACTGAACATTGATATTTAACTATTTTACGGGCCGCCAGAATTTTCAAGCGGCCAGATCGCAAGAATATCACCTTAAGAACAGATGAACCCTACTCCACTTTTCTAAAATCAGTGCCCAAATTTTCTTTAAATTTTAAAATACTACTCCCGCCCTATGTTTAAATCCTGTGTCGCAGGGGACTTGACAAACATTCAAACAACGGACACAAAAAAACAACCATTTGTGGATCACACACATTTTTGTCCCGTGTGGGATTCGAACCCACAACACTCGGCGCAGTGACAGTCGCCATGCAACCACTTAATAAACCATTACGCCATCCGTTCAGTTAACTTGAGCTTTCAGAATATCTCAATAGCAGTACGAAGATAATATCTGTGCAACATAGCTGTGAAAAATATCTACACCTTGGCATTATTACACACAGTTTTAAATAGGTGTATCGGACTCACATTACCCCAACTATATCTACGTCTTAAGACCTAAACTCCATACTGCAACACATCATTTTCTAATTAAATAAAATTTGCCATACTGTTACTCAGAATTTCTAATGGATTAAATAGAAGTGTATAAGACTCACATTGCCTCAAATATGTCTAGATCTTAATACCTAAACACCAAACAGCTATTCAGAAATTTCTAATGCAATATTTTCCCAGCTGGTATCAAACGCGGGACTTACCGGCCGTAAGTGCTACATAACCGACAAGACACTCGTAAAATAGTCCCAATATCAATGTCAGTGAAGTTAAAACGAACACTTATAAACTACAACTTACTGAACTAAAAACACAATGTCAGAATATTCTAAGCACTTATAACTATGATATAAAATATTTTACATATACGCGGAGAAAGAACTACAACTACTTAAGAATTATATACTTATACTAATCACCTTTAATATCAATCGTACATAAAACCATAAATATAGAACACACAGCTACAGAAGCCCACCTTAAAATGTCGCGGAAATAAAATATGCACTGATATCCATACTAATATTATAAAGCTGAAGATTTCGTTTGCTTGGTTGAATGCGTTAATCTCAGGAACTACTAATTCGAATTGATAAATTATTTTAGTGTTGGATAGCCCATTTATCGAGGATGGCTATATGCTATATAACATCTCGCTACGATAAATAGGAGCGAAACATCAATGAAAAATGTTGCAATAACGGAAAAAAATCTCTAATGTGACACAGAAGAAGTTGCGCGGTTCAGCTAGTTACCACATTTTATAAAACAATGTCCCCGCCGCGTCTATCTGTCTGTTCGCGATAACCTCAAAAGGTACTGAACGGATTTGCATGCGGTTTTCACCAATAGACAGAGTGATTCATGAGGAAGGGTTAGGTGTATAATTTGTTAAGGTTACCCGTGCGAAACCGCAGCGGGATAGAAAGTGATATAAGTGGACTTGGTTCCAAAACGTTCTAATTCTGTATTTCTGTATCTATGTGTTTTGTGCCATAGAAGAGATTAATTTGTCGAGAGAAAAGTTTAAAAGCCACATGAGATTTATCTCTCTTAGCGGTTTAATCTACGATTGATATTAAAAGACTTATATAGAGCAATTAATCCGAAATACTGTTATTTATTTAAACCATACGAAATATCGCTGATTACTGGACCTAATCTCAATTTACCTCATATTAAAAATATATTTGGCTAAAATACCTAAATTTACCCCAAAATAAAAAAATGATTTACAACATAATTCTTGTTCCTGACCACATTATACCTCAAAAATTAGTTTCCTTACATCTGATTCCGAGCCAATCCTTACAGACATATTTTATGTGTTTTTCATATCAGCAGAATACTATAGTTTAAATAAATTACACAATTCAAAATCCCTCTGCATACTTATAACAATTAAAACCACAATGACATATCTTCATCCCATCATTCTTTTACTGCGTACGCCTGACAATATGCATTAGTTTTTCCGAGTAAGGTGGGATCTTAACTAAACCTTTGTGCAGTCTGACTAAGAAAGAACATTCACTTTACATAAAAATTCAGACAAAGTTAACCTTTTGACAGCCACAGTCAGGTATACATGACAAAGCAAAATGTGTCCAGCTAACCACTGTCACGACTACATGACAGACTTTTAAACGCTAATAAATCTCAAATAAATAAATTGTTTTCTTTTTTTTGTTGTTAATTATGTAGCTAGACTCATCCCAACTCATATTATGTGAACTGATTATTCTTTATTTCATCAATATTAGCATAAAATCACAAAATCGATGAAGGTATTAAAGGATGAAATCTTAGCTTGGCGCCAAGAGCACGATTTTTCTTTTTGACCGCCAGTCAAAAAGATCCACCATAATCTGTAAATCTACAGCAGTATTATTGCAAGCATTCTTTGGATAAAAGAGACAGCGTTATAAACAACGTGTCATTCTATCATATAGTACCTTATAGGCATGATGACAGAGTCAAAAATAAGTGATTCTAATTAGTTCATCTAATTAGTCTATCTTTTACATTAGCAAAAGATATTGGACACATTTTTTCTTTTAAAAAAAACGATAAAAATTGACTAATATATAACGCATTAAAATTCGGGTGCGGGGGCTTGTGACATCACTGTCTTATAAAATTTGTACTGACAAGTGACGTAACACGAAATTTAAAAGCGTTGTATCGTCGTTGTTATTAGTTTGTGGGACAAAAGAAAAACACGTATTCAATATTTAATGCTTATCTAAAAGACGGACTAGAACATTTTCCAGTCATCGTGCCTATTTAAATGTTTTTCATATCTGTCGATTTCAGTAAAGATGCTTCCTTAGTCAGGCTACAAGTTAAGAATCCCACTAAACCTCTCAACTGGTACTTGTGACCGAACTTAACATAACTGTGAAACTACAAAGCATTTGTCCAAATATTGGCGTTATATGACCAACGTAAAACCTTCGTAAATTTAAAGCGAATAATAAAGAAAAACGACATGACTGTGACAGACATCTATCACCAATATTTGCACACATACCATGCTACCAATACGCCAACACAGTAGTTGTAAAACCAAACCATACCAATTGGTGTCGAGTAACCTTAAAAGTTACAAAATGGTGGATAGTAAGGAACCAACCGTACTCATTCGTATTATCAACCACGTTTCCAGAATATTTCCATTCCTATTGGATGGCAGAACAGCCATTCTTGCCCCGTTCCCCTTTCCTCTATTTCCCCTATCCTTTATTTTCCTATTTTCTACTTCCCCTTTCCTCTATTGCCCATTTTCTCTATTTCCCCTTTTACCTATTTACCCTGTCCTCTATTTCCCCTTTTCCCTATTTACCCCTTCATCTATTTCTCCTGTCCTCTATTTCCCCTTTCGTTTTTTACCCTTTCCTCTATTGCCCCTTTTCTCTATTTCCCCATTTCTCTATTTCCCCTTCCTTTAAGGTAGCTAGCGGCTTGTGTTCCCTTGCCAGTTCTGTAGTAAAGAAGAAGTTACCATCATTGACAGACATCACCATATAGGTTGTGTACCTATATGATGATATATATCAATGATGGTAACTACCATTTAAGCTGACTGTTCTGCCACCAGACACAATAAAAGAACCATAGGGTCAATAATACCGAAATACTTTCTTGTTGGTTGTGTTAGGCACGTGAATGTCAAATATGCGTTATTTCACAACATCATGATTTTATATTATCAAAGGATTAAGTAGAAGTATATTTTGATGCCATTTCTTTCGTATAAGACTTCGCAAACAGACAAACAGACGTGCTGCTATTGAGAAGACAACGCGTGGATATACTAGTACAATAATATCAGCCCTGTAGTAAACTGTCCCACTGCTGGGCACTGGCCTCTTCTCAGTGTGAGAAGGGTAAAGTCACCACGCTAGCCCAGTGCGTGTTGGCAGACATCACATATCTTCGAGAACATTATGGAGAACTCTCAGACATGCAGGTTTCCTTCACCGTTAAAGCGAGCGACAATTAACATCATACGCACATAACTTCAAAAAGTCAGAGATGCATGCTTTGGGATCGAACTCGAGACCTCGCCGTGGTGGTTCAGCGGTCTACTGGGCTAGCGCTACATATAGACTAGTAAGTAGAAGAAGACATACGGTACTTTGATACACGAACAAAGTAGATTAGAAACATGTCTGTTGTTAATTAACATTATGTACTTTAGCTTAACTTTCTGAATATAAAATCATGATCCAATCTATTATACTAAATCTTACTTAGAACATTTAATCGGTTAAAAAAACTGTTAGCTTTCTAACTAAATAAAAATTACTCTAAACCGGAATAAGACATTTTTACTAAAAGTCAATTTCTTAGACAACATTATAATTTCTTATTGTTATATATTATTTTATTTTACAAGTACCTTACGCTAGACAAGTGTGGGATAATACTAATAAAGAAAATAATAATAATAAAATAATATTTACAGAAAACGAAAAAACATGAAATGATGAAATGTGAATTTTTTAATAACATCGTGCTGGAGTCGCAACGTTACCGGATTGATGTAGGATCGTAAGTTTATCGTGTATAGTCCGTACTGGTATCGTACCGGTGTTGTACCGATCTCGTATCGGTGACGCACCGTGTCCGCCTAGACATCGTTACTCCATAGTTAACATTCGAATACACGTATTGCGCTCCGATTGTAAAACTCAGACAATTACAATATATAATAATATCAGCTGTATATAAACTGTCCCACTGCTGGGCACGGGCCTCTTCTCAGTGTGAGAAGTATTATGGCAGACTTCACATATCTTCGAGAACATTACGGAGAACTCTCAGACATGCAGTTTTCCACACGATATTTTCCTTCACATGTAAAGCGAGCGATAATTACCTGCTTGTCTAAGAGTTCTCCATAATGTTCTCAAAGATAAGTGAAGTATGCAAACCTACACTGGGCCACTGGTAGACTATGTCCTAACACTTCTCACACTGGGAACCCGTACCCAGTGCCGTGGGACAGTTTAATACAGGGCTGATATTACATATATACACAGTACGACTGCGGTGATGATGATGAACTGATTGTTCCTCCCTAGTACTAATACTATCTTCACGCTGTTATTACTAAAGAGGTCGACTATATAGTAACGAAAATATAAGTTTTCCTTTGTCTGTTAATTAAAAGATTTGTATTGCAATGTGTTACGAGTCTATATCGTATAGGTCGTCAATCAACTATTAAACTGTGCTACGCTATATTGTGCTGTAGTCAGCAAAATTTAATACTGATGCTTAGACATCACGAATAGCTACCCCGGTAAGGTCCAGTTCTTATAGACCCGGTTTTTATATCAAGGAACGAGGCATTTTACCTACAGACAGTTCAATTTTGACATATTTTTCATAGAATATGGCTAAAAATGCATTGTTCGTAGCTAAAACGAAATTTTTTTGATATAGGATCCGACCTTTACTCGGGAAAAGAGTTGTTTTCCGTATGAACAGTTAATTTTTGATACATATTCTATGAAAATATGTCAAAATTTTCTAACCGCTGCTAAAACGATTAATTTCTTAAATATAAGAACCGAATCTAAGTAGACTTTCAGAGAGTATTAAAAGCGCACAGCATAGTTTAATATTGATTATATAGCCGTATCAATCATCAAATGTCTTAACTACTCTTATAACAGTATTATTGTAATCTTACTTTATCCCTGACAGCATAACGAGTCTTTACGTTGGTTATGTGCGATTGATACCTCTGATATTAAAATCGTGCATAGATGACCACTTGTCATTAAACGGACCGATTTAATTGTATATAGCAGCGTCTCATTTTCACGCTTAACCCTATGAGTGATACCGAAAAATATGAGGGATGTGAACACCTGTATTCAGTCGAAAATTTTATGAACATTCGAGTGTTAAGGGGTTAAGTAAGATTATAGTAATACTGCTATAAGGATAGTTAATAAACGATAGATACATATTTCCATATAACAATCGGGTTATAATAACTAAAGAAATAATTACTTGTCTTGATATCATCTATTCTAAGGTGTGTTACTTATGTATAAACTTAGTGCGCTGCTATGTAATATACTCTCAAAAGTAACTCAAATATTTTGGAGGATATTTAGAAAATGTTTCTAAAGTATAAGTAGATATCGTTTTGGTTATTATTGCAATGTTGTGCTGAACTCAGCAACTATAGCAAATATTTTCGCAGACATGTTTTTGAGCCTTTAAATATTGGTAAACACGTTTAGAAAACTTATCTAAAGAATAAGTATCACTTTAGTGATTATTGCAATGTTGTGCTGAACTCAGCAAATATGGTCGTAGACGTGTGCTAGAGCCCTGATAGGCTTGTAAACACATAGCACACATATTTTACTCTATATTACTAAAGCAACAACGCTACTCTCTTTTAAAAGATTACTAACAATTTGGGTAACAAATTACTAGTACTTTTGTTGAACCCATCCCACTAAGTTAAATGCTTGTGTTACGAGTCACATCGGTAGTGCAATATGTGTGATCAAACTCACGACCAACTAGATTGCACGACCAATGCTATCATGGTCTACCGCCGTACGTTCAGGCATAACATTTTTGTGCCAAATTCTGCACTGATATACGCTATATTGGTACATTTGCCGAGTTCAGCACAACGTCACGTAATTCAATACCAATTGGTTAAGCATCGTTAGAAACCCTATAAATTCCGTCCAGAATCAATTTTACATAATTTACTACATTTGCTGAGTTCAGCATAGCCTCGCGTAATTCAATACCTAATAGTTAAGCATCGTTAGGCACCGATTCCTCAGATATATGTTCCATATATCCTCCAAAATCTTGAGAAGCGATTTAATGAGTAGTCGATATACAATAATGTACCTTATGCTTTGGACATAAGGTCTATTCCGAGTCGTCCATCGGCTCTGTCTCCTCAACTTTCACCTTTTTCTTCCTCTTGGTCTTCGGGTGAGCTTTGTAAACGTGCTTCTGAAGATCCTTTAGTTTTAGATATCTGTAAATGAGAAATATACAATTTATTATAAAAACAGGTATAGATTTTACGCAGGGGTCTCGAGTTCGATCCCAATGCGCGCATCTCTGACTTTTCGAAGTTATGTGCGTATCAAATAGTTAATTATCGCTCGCTTTAACGGTGAAGGAAAACATTGTAAGGAAACCTGCATTTCTGAGAGTTCTTCGTAATGTCCTCGACGATTTTGAAAAGTGTTCAGAGGATTTTACTGTTTGAGCACAGACATTTTTGTCCGTGTGAACCCACAACTCTGCCCGGCGGCAGTGGCAAGGTAACCACTAAAACCACTACGCCGGCTGTAATACATCTCTGCCTTCAAGGATACAGTCGTGAGACAATGTATATACATACATAATTATATATGTAGTGTAGCTACATGCATTTGTATTGTCTCTTATACTATAAATGTATACAAAAAACTCGTATCACGGTGTTTGTGGTGACATTCCTTCGAAACGGCTCGCTCGATTTTGATGCAATTTTTATGTATATTTGGTAGGTATAAGAATAGGTCGTAATGTATATATCATACCGCTGAAAAATAATTTATGTGGCAGAACAACGTTTGCCGGATCAGTTTGAGAGACTATGTGTGTTACAACATCATCGGTGGGAGGGGGACGGTGTGGGGATGCGGCCTGTCTCCGCGCGGTCCCTCACTTGGCGCAGCGACTCCACCCGCGACACACACTATCATTTTATTCTATACAGTCCGTTTTTAATTAATTTAATATTTCAATTTAGTCTTTATTATATTTTAATTTTTAGTTCATATTTTATTTTATTTAGTCGGCCTCTATGGCGTAGTGGTTAGTGTAACCGACTGCCACGCCTGAGGTCGCGGGTTCGATCCCCGCACAAGTCAAACATTTGTGTGCATGAACATCGATGTTTGTCTTGGTCTGGGTGTTTCTATGTATAATATGTATGTATTTACAAAAATAAAAGTATATATGTATGTTAATCCATTGTCTAGCACCCATAGTACAAGCTCTGCTTAGTTTGGGCTAGATGGTGTTGTGTGTATGTGATAGAATATTATTATATTATATTATTATTATATTTTATTTTATATTTTAGATATTTTTATTCTATTGTTTTTTTATTCAATTTTTCGGTCATTTTTATTTGATTTTATAGTTCATTTTTATTTATTTCATATTTAGTTCATTTTTATTTTATTTTTTAGTTCATTTTTTATTTTATTTTGTTTATTAAGTATCTCACAAGTAAGACAAAGAATATACACGAAATTGCACAAACATATAACAAAGAAGCTTACACAAAAAAAATGTTGATTTAATTAAAACGGGCACATATTGGGAATTGTTTTTAACAAGTGATATCTATATAAATAAAAGTCAATTACCACATATATGACGTAACATCACTTAAGAACGGCTCGTCCGATTTGGCTGTTTATTTTTGTCGAGTTTGTAATAATTGTATGAACGAAAATATGCGAAAAATCCGCGAGCAATGCGGAAAATTTAAATGGAATTTTTATATGAAAAGAAATCGATTGACAGGACAACGACTGTCGGGTCAGCTAGTAAACAATAAAACACTAAATGGAAAACTTAAATAATTATTTTATGTGTCGTTTTATATTTTGTTAAGGATTCACTAATGTCAATATCATGAGTCTTTGATAAAGTATTGTATTGCCTACAAATCCTTGGTACAGCAGCGTAATGACCCAGATTGGTTTTCGAGAACGGAATATCAAATAGATTATAATTATTTTTCCTTGGTATTCATTCGGTTTGGTATTTTTATGCGTAAGGCACCTAATAGCTCACTACAGTCAGTGATACGGCTCATTATTTTATGCAGAAAGTAGGATTTAGTTTCATACTGCCGCTTCATGTTTTAATTATTACTAGCGGTTGCCTAGTGGTCAAAATTCGATCAAAATTTTGACCACTAAATATATATATATAAATTACTACTCTATTTTCTGTTTTTCTATATCTTATATATATAAAATTCTCGTGTCACAATGTTAGTTACCATACTCCTCCGAAATGGCTTGACCGATTTTTATGAAATTTTATATGCATATTTGGTAGGTCTGAGAATCGGCTACTATCTATTTTTCATACTCCTTAGTGATAAAGTAAACATAAAAAAAAGAAAAATTACTTTTGACAGAACGAAGTCTGTCCGGGCAGCTAGTTACATATAAGTAAGGTATAGGTAACCATAGTTACAAAGAATTGTACGACGTCAGACGAACAATGGCGAAATACTACGAACGCGATTCGACTGCGTGTGCCAAATGCATGGTTGTGTGTTTAGTGTTTTTTCATGAATTTAATGTGTTTTTAATGTATATTTTATTAAAATATTAGGGTTGGCCTCTCCTTCTCCATATAAAATTTAACTGTGCCAAATTTCATTCTTCTCCGTCCGCGCAATTTTCGTAAAAAGGCGTACAAAGTTTTTGCTTCACGTATTAATATATAGATTATTAATTTATACATATAGACCCTAATGTCCTTCAGACCAAATTTCGGTCACGGCGACCAATCTTAACGTAGACTGACAATCTGCGCAGGAGATATTATAGTGCACAAGTATGTGCAAACACAAGCGCACTCTCTGCTTCCTAACTCTCGTGATCCGATGGGACGGCACTCCGACACGACCCTTTTGAGATTTCTTGAGGAAAACCCAATAACTTTTTGGTTGGTTCGACCCGGGATTCGTACCCGAGACCTCATGCACAGCTGTCGCATTCACTACCGCTGCGCCACGGAGGCAGTTTATTATTAAATAGTACTTTAGTGACTTTATAGTGTGTAGTCTATACTAGACAATATAGTCTCGTAAGTCCTCTTAATGTATACATAGTATCTGAGTGCTGAGTACTTACTTGCAGGCGCACTGCTTGCAGGGGAACTTGAAGTCCTCTGGCTTCCCGTGCAGTCTCTGCTCGTGTCGGTCCCGTATCGGCTCCGTCGAGAACGAGCGGTGGCACACCGAACACTCGTACGGTTTGGACGTGCTGTGCGACTGTGGAAAGATGAAATACAACATAACATACCGCTTACAAAAATGTAATTGTAACAGTAATGTTGATACTGCTAACAAAAGTCAGTAGACCGTTTATAAGCAGTATTAAAAAAATAATGTTCTTGTCACACATAAAATTTTACAAAATGCTCTATAGATACATAAATGAACTTAAGGTAAACAAAATATCCATAAATAAGATGTTGTCGTTGACGACTGTGTTAGTTTGAACTGTGTTATAGCCTCCAGCACCTTCCATCCTATATGATTATTTGTTTAACGCATAAGTAAGTATGATGAATTTGTAAATTATACTAATACAAGTCTAAAATAATTTTGTGTAAAAACATAACATACGAAAATAAAATATCAAAAATAAAAAGAGAAAAAGTTGTTTCTCTTGGTTTGACCAATGTAACCAAGAGAAACATAGGCACCCGCATAAAAGAACACATAGCTGATGTAAAACACCAACGCTCGTTGAAGTCTGCTGTGTGTGAACATGTGCAACAGGGGACCAACCACTACCTGAGATTTGACAAACCACAGATTCTCGCTAAAGAACACAGATTCCTACCAAGGATGCTTCGCGAGGCTATTGAAATCAAAAAACATCTTAATTGTAATAGAGAAGATGGAATAGAGAAGCTTGGGATCCAGTAATAAAAATAGTCAAACCCAAGAAGATGCAAACCACAGCTAGACTTCATGATACTTTGAGCTCATTCTGCGTAAATAGAAACACCAATGATTAAATTATGTTGGGGTACTTTGAAATAACTACACTGGAACATTGAGACAACTGCCATCTTAGTCTCCCCGTGACCATGGCTGCTAAAAAGCAACCGAAACGTCGGGGAAAGTGTAAAAATAAATTAAATCTAAATAGTTTAATAATAATTTAATTAACTTAAAAATTTGTAAAGTTTAATAGTAGAAGTAATAATGGCTCATTGACGCTCATCCAAGTCAGACGTGTGTTAGTGCTTACTAAAAAATCGCCATTTGAATATATCTTTTAAACTGTTACAAATAGAATTCAAGGTGTGAAAGCAACTGCTTTGTAATTACAACATCACGCTTCTGTGACCTACGCCTCAAGACCGGCAGCGCGTGCGCAGCGACGCCCGACCACTCTCGCTTCACCCCCGCGTGAGTAGTACGGTTGCTATTTTTGACTCGCTCGCACAGGGACTCTGCGTTCACCGATATCCACGCTGTACAGAGCTCCGCACAACTTTGCTCCTATTAAATAGGCCGGCCGTGCCTGCATAACATTTACTTGCGCTGAGTACTGTTCCTACACTATTATGAGTGTACAGAGATCGCCACCACGGCAACCAACCGGCAGCGCCGCACACACGGGTGGTGGTTCACATCCTGATCTATCGAAGTTAAATACGCTTACTATCGATCCACAAATAACTTTTCGAAAGAGAAAACAACCCGAACAAGAATGTGGATGCTCTAATGATATCAAGGACATTAGGTCTGAATTGGCACATATCAGTTCACTGTTAGAAAAGTACGTGGGATCTAACGAGCAGATTATGAATAAAATGCAAGAAAGTTTGTCTGAGGTCAAGTCTCAAATTACCGAGCTAAAATCATTTAATGAACAAACTGCCTGCTTGATTCGTGAAAATGCAACCCAGATTAGTGATATTAAATTATCTATGTCCAGTATGGCAAATAAACAAAATGACTTACAAACGCATATGTCACAATTACAAACACAAATATCTCAAGACAATAATAAAATAAAAACCCTCGAATCAAATATCCACGCACTTAAGCTTTCCTCTGACTCCTCGACAGCAACTAACAACCAGCCTCCTCTGAATGAGCATATTATCAAAGAGGTATTAGATCGCAATATTAGGGAGAAAAACGTTATTGTAGTGGGATTGCCTGAACAATCTTCTACGAGTGCGGCGGAGAGAGCAACCAAAGATGAAGCTGATATTCTAAAAATAACTACATTGGCCGGTCTCGACCTTCCGAGACCAATTAAGATATTGCGATTAGGAAAACATACACCTGGCAAAAACCGCAGAGTAAAGTTGTGTTTTGATACATCAGTGCCAGCAAAATACCTTCTCCGTAACAAAGGAAAATTGCCAGAAAACATAAAAATATTTTCAGATCAAACTCCAGCTCAACAAAAATACCTGAAAAACCTAAAGGAAGAACTAACACGTCGTCAAAAGGAAGGAGAGAATGAACTCACAATAAAATATGTAAATGGCATCCCTACTATTATTAAAACTTCACCAAAAAACTAACAACAATAACCGAAGCTGTAGATTTGTTTAGCAATACCTATCAAGTAACTACCAACTACCATGACATCAAAACCAACAAATCACGTCTCAGATTTTTCTACCTCAATGCCCGGAGCATATGCAAAAAAGGAAAGCTTGACGAGCTTAAATGCATTTTACAGTCTATGCCCAACACGACACATCTTATTTTACTGACCGAAACGTGGATTAGCACTGAATCTCAAGCCATGCAACTACATATAAATAACTACACGCACTACTACAACTATAGGACAGACTCCAGGGGCGGCGGAGTCTCTGCGTATGTCCATAATGATTTGAAACATAGTTTATTAATGTCCAAGTATGAAGGAGGGAACAATTACTTGTGGATTCGTTTAGAAAGATACGCTCTAGAAGTGGGAGTAGTGTACAACCCCGGTGATACGAATTTTAATGACTTTCTGCAAGTCTATGACAACCAACTACAACAAATGAAGCGAGCTATGGTATTTGGGGACTTCAACATTGACCTATTAAATAAAGACAGAAAAACAACGCAATACAAACAACTTATAAAGAAAGCCGGGCACACACTTCTAAAAAAAATTAGCAAGAAATTCTGCACAAGGGACTCAAAAACTAGAAAATCTATACTCGATCATGTCAGCTCTAACCTCAAAAACGATAACTTTCATATGGCAATAATTGATTCACCAATGTCCGATCACAAACAGATATTTGTTGAAATCAAAAAAACAAAATCCCCACCAAAAATTAGAACCCGATATGAAGCCATAGATTACCCAAAACTACAAAATCTACTGAAATCAACAAATATTGAAGAACTGGGAGACGACTACAGCCTATTCGAGAACAGAATAAAACTTATGATAGACAGAAGCAAAACAATAAAGACAAAAATCCTAAATACTCCTCAGAGCGACTGGATAAACAAAGAAATAATAAACAGCATCAACCAAAGGAACGAGTTGTGGACCACTCTCAAACAGAACCCAAATAACAACACCATCCAAGCAGAATTTATTACAAAAAGACAACAGGTATCTACACAGATTCAAAAAACCAAGAACTCCTACTACTACAAGAAATTTAATAACTGTATTAATAAGCCAAAAGCAATGTGGAAATTAGTAAATGTTTTAGCGAATAATAATAAGATTAAACAAAATAGTGCTCCTTCGAAACTCTTTATCGATTCAAAATATGTAACCGAAGAAAACGATATATGTAATATTTTTAATAATTACTTTGCTACTATTGGCCCGCTATTAGCAAATGATATACCCAAAACCTTCCACGAAAATTCTTCTTGCGCTTTGCCTGACAATCTCCCCAATGACATTCCAGTTTTATCTCAACTGAATTCGTGTTCTGAAGATGAAATCTCTAAAATAATAGCAAACATCGACTCTAACTGTAGTACTGGTTTGGATGGCATAAACACTAAAGTAATAAAAAGTATAGCAAATCTAATATCTGGTGCTTTGAGTAAATGCTTCAATAAACTCTTGCTCACCGGAGAATTCCCTGATACCCTAAAAATGGCGAAAGTTACACCTGTCCATAAATCAGGTACAACATCAGACCCAGGAAACTTTAGACCAATCTCGGTACTACCCGTTCTATCAAAAATATTGGAAAGAATTTTGTATAGCCGTTTAGAAAAACATTTAACTTCTTTTAATTTTCTATCTGACAGACAATATGGATTTAGACCAAAAAGTAGCACAGTTTCAGCAACTATCGACCTTGTCACGAAAATAAAACATAATATAGATACCAAAAATATAGTCCTAGGTATTTTTATCGACCTAAAGAAAGCGTTCGATACTGTATCGCATAAAATACTGTTGAAAAAGTTAGAATTGTTAAATATTACCGGGAGCGCCTTCAAAATTTTTCGATCATATCTAGAAAACAGATCCCAAATAGTAAAATTAGGCAATGAACAACAAAGTGACGCATTACCAATTACTTGTGGGGTTCCGCAAGGATCAATCTTAGGGCCGTTGCTTTTTTTAATCTATATTAATAACATTCAAGAACTTAAATTACATGGCCATCTCACCCTTTACGCTGACGACACTTGTTTATTTTATTTTGGATCCTCTATTCATACAATAATCTCCCAAGCTCAAGCTGATTTAAACATTTTGTACTCGTGGTTTCAACGTAACTTACTCACTATTAATATCTCCAAAACTTGTTATATAATATTTAAAGCAAAAAATAAAAATATACCTGCACACACATCATTACTAATAAACAACGAACCCCTACAACAAAAATCATGTGAAAAATACCTTGGCCTAAGAATGGACAGTCTTTTATCGTGGAATGCTCACTTGGATCACATAAAAACTAAACTTTCATCCCTAATTGGATCACTTCGAAACATAGTAAAATGTATTCCGAATAAATTACGCCACAATATATATAATACTTTAGTCAAACCTCACTTGCAATATTTAATAGAAATCTGGGGTAATACTTCTAAGCCTAAATTGGGCGAGCTACAAATTATGCAAAATAAACTCGTAAAATTGATCTTCAATTATCCACGCCTTTCACCTACACAAAAAATTTACAAAGAAACCAAAATTATGAACCTGAAACAATTATTTATATACAATACGTGCATATTAGTGCGAAAAGTTCTAAACAAAAATATTAAAACTAGTTTATCATTCACTAAGGTTAAACACACAACCCAACGTAGCACTCGACGAGCTAGTTTCTTGGTTTTACCTAAAATCCGAACAAATTACGGTAAAAAAATGTTAACATATGAAGGGGCACAGCTACATAATAAACTACCATCGCACATTAAAAATGTACACTCAATTAATGTATTCAAAACCCGGTTAGCTCAATATGTACGTACATCATTCACATAGTTTGTCCTCGGGCAAGTGAATACATTAGTTGAGTATCTCCTACCTTCAATAATATATTATAACTGAGTGAAATGACGAAGTTGTAACTATACATTAAGTTATTATTGTTCTCAAGTAAGTGACTATTTGTTTTTTATTGAGAATAAAGATTCTTTAAACCGAAGTAGTGTAACAATTTTAAAAATTTTGTAATAAAGTGTCAAATAAACGCGATAAAATCCGTATATAGCAGTTTAATTTCAATGAATAATATTCGCGTAAATAGAAGACAATATTAAGAGAAATATAATATAGAGAATAAAAATATAAAATTAAAATTACCACTACGTTCCAAAGAGTGAGTGAATGTGTATGATTATGATTGTGTGCGCTCATGTCCCACAATGAGTGAATGTACGTTTTGTGTATGTGTATGTGTATCCTTGTGTGTTATGACAAGTTGCAAGCGGTAAATATGGACTCTGTCTCTAAATAATTGAGTTTTCGAAGCCAGTTTTGTACAGTTATCTTGCATTTATTAGGAGGCAGAGGACATATATTATTTACATTATTCGCTTGGTTATATAAATTGTTACCGATTACAAAATATTGCTTGAAATCACTTAGTAACGGTAAGAATAATGATATAGTTAAACATGTACTAACTTTCAGAACTGCTTGAAAACTCCTAGTGAGAGTGAAATAAAGAAGATACAGCTAAAAAATCTTTACTAATGCCGAATATTGTTTCTACAGTCCATTCGCGTTAAGAAAATAGTGACTCATCAGTGCAACTGCAAAGTAAAGGCGTATACATGCTGGGGTAAAAATTAAACCATTAATATTAAAGCAAACTTTTTATTACACTGTATATTAATATATTAATATTAAGTAATTATTTTAAAATCGAATCAGAATCGTCAGAATGTTCATCAACATTTATAATAAAAGAATTCTGTTCTGCGAGTTACATAACACTGAGCAGCGATAGCTCAGTGGGGAGACCAACAGACTGCAATGCAGAGGGTCTCGGGTTCAAACCCACGTTGCGCACCTCTGACTTTCGGAAGTTATATGACTTTTCGAAATTATGTGCGTATTGATTGACAATTATCGCCTGCTCCGTGCCTCGGAGAGCACGTTAAGCCGTCGGTCCCGGCTGCCATGAACATCTATGGCAGTCGTTATTGGGAGAGTGTCGACACAAAAGATCCCACTGGGTCGAAGTGTCGCCGGTCTGCACTGACTGGCCTCCACATAAGATACATACATATACATAACATCGTCTAAGTCCCACATGTTTTTCGTCACTGACCACGTGGTCACAGCATTTCATCCATTTGTTTGAGTCTATTGTTGCTATTACGTAATAAAACAGCTTTTCTACATCTTTAAGTTTAAATGTTGAGTTATTGGCAGCAATGTAATTTTTTATTTGGGCTCCCACCATCTCATTGGCTTGAGCTTACAATGGTACGGCTGCTGTTTTGTAGACTAAATATGTATTATATTGTGGGGCAATTTCACCAACATTCAACATAAGTTCCTTTTTTAAATAACTCATATCCATTGTCACGCCTTAACATTGAAGCCAGTTTATTATCTGCTGCTTATTCCATTGAGATGTCGGTATCTTATCGGATTTAACAGAGTGATAGGAAGCGTTATCCATGCAAACATCGCATCCCGGTTTAAATATTGGTATTATATTTTTGAATTACCTTAAAAAAATGTCGTCCGTTTCTTCGTGGTAATCATTTGTAGATTTAGATTCAAATAATAGCAATTGCCCTTCCACCAATACTTTTTCACTTCCAATGTGCAAGACGATCAGTCTTACCTTTTCCCGTAGGTCCCGGACCGTTAGATAAACCAGCTCGATAAGCATCCTTCCTATTCTTGGTCGTCGAATCTACCCATGCCTTTGTTTTAATGTGTCCAGCGTTTAGCTTATTAGCTACCCTGTGTTCTTTAATTTTTCTTAGATATTTTCGTCGCCATATAACGATGTCGTCTCTTACTAGTAATAATGATCTGCTCTCCCGTTTCACAAAATCGTAACCAAACTCGTGGAGTATTTTATGGAGGGTAGTACATTTAAAAGGTGGAATCATTACATAGAGACATAACTTTGTCTAAGGTCGGGTACTCGATTTTTAGAGTTCGAAAAAATTCTTATATAACAGCTTTGTCCGTCCGTCTGTTATACAACTTTCAACTCAAGAACCGTAAGAGCTAGAGACTCGCGGTCAACGCCATTCGACTCAGCATAGTCGATATACCACGAAATGACTATGACCTTTGACCTCTGACCAAAGTCACGTGATACCATTTTTTCGAACTCTGAGATTTACGGAAATTCATTGCCGTTTCTCACTTGTTAAATATAATGAATGCACTTTTCTCCTTATAGCACATTTGTCTAAGTCATCAAATTTGTGAATCGTAGATAGACGAGCTCTTTTTTTTTTAAGGCGATTTCAGAGCATTCGTTTCCTTTCTTAAAGTTCTGTTCTTTAATAATGTTATAAACGGTATTTTCAGAAGCACCGCATGCACTAGCCGTTTTCACAACTATACTCTCCCTAGTCACGTTTTGATCACCACACTGTTTGAAGTACTTAAAAACATTATAAATCACTCGTCTTTCTCCGCTATGAATTATTGATCCACTTTTATTTATACGAATAGGTGAGGTATTCATATTTAAAATTAACAATAGATACGTCCGTACTGTCTGAAGGGCTTACTTCAACTGGTCAATGTGAACACGGCTTTCTTATTTACTAAGATGTAATTGGTCAAGGGTCGTGGCTGAGTTGAGCGACAACGATGATACACTATAATAACGGTATAAATAATGTAGATTCAGCCAAAAAAGATTGCTATCGTTCAATACTGCTTTAAAAAGTCCTAATAACAGTCAAAATAATGTCGATACAGGTAACAAAATGTTTACTAACGCTGAATATTGCTTCAAAATCACTTAGTAAGGGTAAAAATAATACTGGTACAGCTTAAAAACGTCTACTAACGCCGAATACAAATTAAAAAACTTAGTAACTGTCAAAAATTTGTTGAATACAGTTTTAAAATTCCTATTCATGGTAAAAATTGTGTTGATACCGATTGAAAACATATATTTACGGCAAAATAAAGTTGATCAATGCTTTAAAAACTCCTACTAGAAGTAAAAATAATCCTAACTATAATATTACAAATGCGAAAGTGAGTTTTTTGTTTGTTTGTCATACTTTCACACTTTAACCCCTCAACCGATCATTATGAAATTTCGCATACACGTTGTTAGAGGAGCAGAAAAGAATATAGATATACCTTTCATTTAAGAAAAAGTGCTGTTCTCAAGGGGAAATGTGGTAATACTTACAACTTTCAAATGTCGCTTCAAACTGGAGTTGGTCCCGAAACTTGTGTTGCATATCTCACAAAGGTACGGCCTCTCGTTTCTGTGCGTTCTCTCGTGTACCTGCAATTGAAAAAATAAAAGTTAGTTTATTTAGCGATAGCCTTTTGGGAGACCGTTGCACTGCTACGCAGAGGTCTCAAGATCGGTCCGAAGGCACGCACCTCTGACTTTTCGAACTTATGTGAGTAATAAGTAGTTAATTATCGCTCGATTTAACGGTGAAGGAAAACGTCACGAGGTTCATAATGCTCTCGAAGATATGGGAAATCTGCTAACTCGCTCTGGGATGATATTATTATTATTATTAAAAGGACTACAGGACCTATTGCCACATTTTTTTAAATATTTTTATACATACATGTCCTAATGGGTGGCATTGTGTACTAGTAGATTGAATTCCAAAGTCTTACGGGTACTACAGACAGCACCGGTGCTACGCAGAAGTTACGCGAGGGCGACGCGGAGCAAAGTTGGCAATGCGTTGTATACTTTAACCCTACCGTAGCAAGCTAGCGTAGCAAGTTGCAACGCGGTGCGGTGCGGAGGCGTACTTATTACGGGTTTTAAAGGTGTATTTTTTAACAGAGTTTTATTATTACCATCTTGAATTATTAAAACTGCTGGCATAACCGAAGCGTGTTTGTATTGGAAGTATATGAATTAAAATTAAAATACTGTGTGCTCTACTTATCATTGTATAATCTTTAAAACTATTGTGCAACACGAATATATTCTAATTTCATAATAATATAATATACCAATGACGTCAATCGAATATGCAACGACAGCAAATACCTAACTTACCTATATAGTTGTATGTAATTTTACAAGATATTCAATAAACGACTCAAAAACAAGCATGTGTTTTATTTACATCTAAAACCACCGAATCGCACCATATTTCAGTATGAATGCCGTGAAAAAGATTACCAAAACGTTTTAGGAAGTATTTCTTCATTACACACAGCGATGACGAGTATATACAGACATGGCCGCACCGCCCCCGTAACGCCTCCGCCCCGCTACCACCCGTATGCTTTGGCAGTATGTAAACAACCGTAACGCGACCGCCACGCCTGACACGGCTCTGCACCGCTAACGCTACGCCTCCGCTGTCTGTCCGTCGGCTTAATGGGTGGCAAAAGACACCTATAGATTGACTTCCACTTTGAAGTCTATAGCTTTAGCGTTATGTGTGGTGTATCGTACCTGCAGGCTGTAGGACTCGAAGAAGCCCTTGGCGCAGTAGGTGCAGCGGAAGGTGGCGCCGCGCATGTGGCGCTCGTGCGTCTTCATGTGCATCTTGAGCAGCGCCTGAGAACCGAACTTCTTCGGGCACTCCTGGCAACCGTGCGTCTTTTCCTGTGGACGAATAATCACATCATTACTATTCCTAGTATCCTCAGCCCCTGATCTAGGGGGAGGGCAAAACATAGTATCCAGGGTAAATAAACACCATCCCAGATCCATTCATTGCCTATATCGACATAAAGGAGGAGCGTCCGATGCGTGTCTGATGCTCACACCAGAATTGTCTAATGCTCATCCCAGAATTATCTAAAGCTCACCCCAGAATTGTCTAATGCTCACCCCAGAATTGTTTGACGTATATCTCAAAATTGACAGATTTCAAGCCAAAATTATACCTAGATTCCAGGATCTGGATGGTAAAACTGGGGTAATTGCTCCAGGCGGCAATATTAAGGGATATTCCCGCCCAAAGCATATGGTATATATATGGTTTGTGGTTGGGACGGTTTCATACGTTTGACACGATTTTACACGATGTTCTGTCAACTTTTTATTTCATTGAAACGTATCTACTTAGTTTTTGAACACATCCTAAATTGATGTCTGGATGTATAATTTGATATTTGAACACGTGAATTAAAGAATGGATATAAGGATTGTATAAAAAAATAACTAATTTATTGAGTAAAAATAAACCGAATACAATGCTAAGTTTAATTTAATTTAAACAAAGGGCGTCGTATAACTTGCTAAAAAGGTAATTTAGTATATCAGCACAATTTATTTCAGAACATCTTGGATTGGCCGGTTAGGACCAATTTTATGGCCGCCTCGATCTCCCGATCTAAATCCGCTAGATTTTTTTACTGGCGAAGTCTTAAAGACAGAGTTTACCGAACACCCATAACCACAATTGAGAACCTACGCCAGAAAATTCAAACAGCTGCTGCGGAACTTAATGGAATAAATTTTGGTCGACGCTAAGAGCTTTGTTTATTAGGAGATGCAGAATGTGCATAAGTGTAGGTAAAAAATGAAAATAAATTACTACTTTACATAATTTTCGTTTTTTTTATTTTTATTTATCACCTGGATAACGATGTCAAATTGAGACATACAGCTATTATTAGTATTAATGAAGCCAGTACTTGTGTGGAGGGGTAGGTAGGGTAGGGGGTGGCCGGACGAAAAAACCGGAGTGACAATAGCATCAAAAAGAAGCGCTATCTATCACTTTCACTCATGGCGTCTTGTCCCTTTTTTTTGCCTTTGTTAATACTTGACCTTGAGGCAGGTAACGATGCCAAGGCGTGGGCAGTCGCTGGGTGAGCCGCTGATGTTGTATCAGGTTCCAACGGCCCACCCGTCAAGGCGAATTGACGGTGCACAGGGGGGTTTTAGTCGGTATGCCGGCCGTGTTGTAGGCTGGTGAGCCCGACATAACCGTCCCACCACCCCAAGTGGGGCGGTATGCATAAGGAGCATTTCCCCCCTCAAAAAAAAAAGTTAACGATGCCAAATTGAGAAATAAAGCTATTATTAGTATTACAAGCGCGTATACTGTCTTTAAATCATTCCAAAAGTGAGAAAAGAAGTATCTTCACACTAATTTCATTAATTTAGATTTTTATGATTTTGCCCCTTTCTTCAGATTCATAGCAACAACTTTGCAATTAAAGTAGTTAACCGTATGTTTTATACAAATTTAGAAACCTCAATAACTGTACATGTTTTTAAAATCATGGTACACTTCGGTGTCATACATTTTTTTACAGGAATTTTCTTTAAAGTTTTGTCATCCAGATGAAGTAAAATAAATAATCACTTTCTTAATTGTTTGTTTAAAGGTATGGAATGTCATTTGGAAAAATGATATGATTATTTGTTGGCAATCTATCTAGCAATGTTTATAAGAAAAAAGATCTAAGCAATGTCATTATTTGCAACCATGACATAAAAAAAAAACTAATTTTAGGCAGAAAAATAAAAACAAAAAATGTTTTTTCTCGACAACCCTAAGATATTTCAAAAAACAGTTCAAATTAGTTGTAGGTAATCAAGCGAGCTATCTACCATTTTCGTTTGATCCATTATTTACGGGACAGCGTGTATATGACGACCTCGATGGCGTAGTGGTTAGTGTAACCGACTGCCACGCCTGAGGTCACGGGTTCGATTCCCGCACAAGTCAAACATTTGTGTGCATAAACATGGATGTTTGTCTTGGTCTGGGTGTTTCTATGTATAATATGTACGTATTTACAAAAGAAAAAGTATATAAGTATGTTTATCCATTGTCTAGTACCCATAGTACAAGCTCTGCTTAATTTGGGCTAGATGGTGTTGTGTGTATGTGATAGAACATTATGTACTTTTTTTTTTTTCTGTGTTATAATATTTGTATAAGAACGTGTACCTATGTTTTGAAAATAAATAGTTACTTACTTACTTTTATTCAGAAAAAGGTACTGTTACTAAACGATCCTTCATTTTTTAAATGTGCGCTTGACTATATTTATTGTTGTTATTGTCTTGTGTCTGTCATGCATGACTAATAGTAATAACAGAGTTTATATTTAATCTTCAATGGCATTTAAATCAAACCATTAGAATTGTATGATCGTATTGTCTTCATGTTTTTTAATATATACTAATATTATTATTAAGTTTAAGGGTTTGTCTTATCTTAGGAACTACTGGTTCGATTTGAAAAATTATTTTAGTATTGGATAGCCTATTTATCGAGGAAGGCTATAGGCTATATAACATCGCGCTACGACCCACGGGGGTGGCGCAGTAACGACAAACGCGGGTGAAACCGCGGGATCAAGTAGTTATTTATATGCCCAAGTGATCATGAAATGGGCTTTATTAAGTACTAGATTATGCTCGCGGCTCCGCTTGCGTAAATGTGGGATAGGTTAGTAACAGTACTTTTTCTGGATGAAAGGTACCCGATGTTTTTTATGTTCCCCTGACAACGCGTATGCCAAATTTCACCATTATTGATCGAGTAGTTAAGGCGTGAAAGCGTAACATACAAATAAACAAACAGACAAACTCACTTTCGCATTTATAATACTAGCTTTTGCGCGTGGCTGCGCCCGTGTGGTACCTACATCAATAAAATAGCCTATGTCCTTCCCCAGGTTTTAAACTATATCTGTGTGTATTGCCAGAGACAATAAAAAGTAGGCATAAGCCTTGTTAGAAAGAAATTAAGAATATTTTTGGCTGAAAAGTGTTACTATTGCATCGCAGACTTTCTTGAAGACACAAAGAAAAATATTGATATCTTTTAGTTTGTTAGATTAAGTTTGGTTATTTTATAGACCTTTTATTGTTTGTGTTTTTAATTTTACTTACAGTTTATTATTAACATGTAAATATTTGTACGCCAATATTATATACGCAAGGCACAGAACCGCACTTTTATTTTTTTGTATCATCTTTTAAACCTGTGTTTAACAAATAAACGGAATTTGAATTTGAATTTGTACCAAATTTCATTTAAATCGGTTGAGTGGAATTTATAATATTAGTAATGATTATTTAGGATTTATATTTATGTTATGAACACCTGTATGTAACCCATGTATCACAAATAAACGATTTAATTTGACAGGGCAAAGCTGTGGACTAAATCTAGATTATACTTATGGCATACTTACCAAGTGGGTGTCAGAGTGTTTGGCGAGTGAGTGGGAGTATTTGAACCGTTTGGGACACTCGTGGCACTGAAAGCCGACCCCGGCCTCTCCGGCGTGTGTTGCCATGTGGTTCCTCAAAGCTATCCATCCTACCAAAGACTTGTGACATATCCTGCACTCCCGGATACGGGTTGGGTGTGTCCTGGAATATAAAAATATAATATTAATCTTACTTAAAATCAAAGTCATAAAAATTTATCGTCATAAAAATGTGTGATCTCTTTTTGGACACGTCAATATATTAATAAAAATAAAAAAACAAAAGGGGAAAACAATTGTATTACAAAAGCCAGTTCGTCATAAGCTGTCCCACTGCTGGACATGGGTCACTTAGCACGAATGGTGTATTGGTTAACGTGGCCGCCTATTTCGATTCGATTACCACTGCGTCAAGTGCTGTGGGCTCGATCCCCACACGGGAGAAAATTTGTATGATCCACAAACAGCTGTTCCGAGTCTGGTGTGTTCTTTGTGACTTTGATTTGACATACATACATAGATTCACGCCTGTTTCCCAGAGGGGTAGGCAGAGACTACGGATTTCCATTTGCTACGATCCTGACACACTTCTCTGGCTTCATTCACTTTCATCACATTCCTCATACACGCCCGTCGGTTCAAGGTGCTCTTAACCTGGCCTTTGTCCAGAACGCCTCCGATCTGATCGAGAAACGTTCGCCTATGTCTTCCTCTTGCGACTGTTCCATTCACACTAGCCTTATAAACTTTCTTAGTCAGTCTTTCCTCGTCCATTCTTTCTACATGCCCAAACCAGCTTAACATACCCTTTTCTATTCTTGTCACTATATCCACTTTGATTTGAATGTTTGTAAATACCTCCGTGACAAGGCATATACCTATTACTAGTGCAGTCATTGTTTTTTAAAATTGATATCTAATTACGCCTCGTAAAAACACCACATTAACCGGTCGTATACCGCCGGCTCGCATACCAGCCGGCAGATTTGTACCCGTCGTAGGCCGGTGGCTCGCATGCGAGCCACCAAATTGGCGCCAAAACCTTAAGCCTTAAGCGAAGGCGGCGCGCGGCGTTTTGGCGCCAATTTGGTGGCTCGCATGCGAGCCACCAAATTGGCGCCAAAACCTTAAGCCTTAAGCGAAGGCGGCGCGCGGCGTTTTGGCGCCAATTTGGTGGCTCGCATGCGAGCCACCAAATTGGCGCCAAAACCTTAAGCCTTAAGCGAAGGCGGCGCGCGGCGTTTTGGCGCCAATTTGGTGGCTCGCATGCGAGCCACCAAATTGGCGCCAAAACCTTAAGCCTTAAGCGAAGGCGGCGCGCGGCGTTTTGGCGCCAATTTGGTGGCTCGCATGCGAGCCACCGGCCTACGACGGGTACAAATCTGCCGGCTGGTATGCGAGCCGGCGGTATACGACCGGTTAAAGTAATATAACGTATATTTTTCTCAGCTTGGAGCGACGGTAGTCCAATGGATTAAGCATTGGACTTGCGATCGAGAGCTCATAGGTTCGAATAATACCCATTGATATTGACGTGAACCCATTCCCGGCGGTTAGTGAGGATACATACATACCTACATAGATTCACGCCTGATTCCGGGAGGGGTAGGCAGAGACTACGGATTTCCATTTGCTACGATCCTGACACACTTCTCTGGCTTCATTCACATTCATCACATTCCTCATACACACTTGCCGGTTTACGGTGCTCTAACCTGACCTTTGTCCAGAACGCCTCCTAGTGAGGATACATCACTAATTAACAAGACTGCCATTGTTCTTCTTAACTACCTCGATCGCGCGTTCCGAATCCAAGGTCGGAAAAAGGGATATTGCATTTAACTTTAGAAAAGATTTTCACGTCATTTAGAACTGTGGCTCCCTAAAAAGAGTACGTATATTTGTGTAAAACACCTCCTGAAACGACAACTAGAAATAATTCCTGTGTCGCGGAGGACTTTACAAACATTCAAACAACGGACACAAAGAACACCCAGACTCGGAACAACCATTTGTGGATCACACAAATTGTCCTGTGTAGGGATCGAGCCACTAAGAGCAGCGATAGCTCAGTGGGGAGACCAACAGACTGCAATGCAGAAGGTCTCGGGTTCGAACCCACGTCGCGCACCTCTGACTTTCGGAAGTTATATGACTTTTCGAAATTATGTGCGTATTGATTGACAATTATCGCCTGCTCCGTGCCTCGGAGAGCACGTTAAGCCGTCGGTCCCGGCTGCCATGAACATCTATGGCAGTCGTTATTGGGAAAGTCAGTACCCTCTAATATCCTGACACTGGTCTAGCCTTAGGGTATCGTTAGCCTTCGGGTTGCGGAGGTCAGGTGGCAGCCGCTCCGTGTAAAAACTGATATCCAGTCAAATCCGGTTAGACCAGAAAAGCCGACCCCAAGTGACTTGGGAATAATAAAGGCTAAGAGAGAGAGAGAGGGATCGAGCCACTCCGCGCAGTGGTGGTAAGGTAAGGCGAGGTCACCACTTAAACCACTACGCCGATTGATGTGGGTTCGAATCCCACGCAAGGAGAAAAATTGTGTCTGAGATCCGCAGATAGTCGCCGAGTCGACGTATTCTTTGTTGTTTAAATGTTTGTAAAGCACCATTACACAGATACACCTAGTTCGAGAATTATCTCGATCACACAAATTTCGTCCTGCGTGGGGATCGAACCACTAGTGGCAGTGGCGAGGCGAAGACTTATACCACTGTGCCATCTATACCATTCCACAAAGACACCAATAGCCACGGCGTTTCTAACGTGATGCTCAACACTTACCTCTGCCTATGGTTCTTCAGACTCCCCTTAGCACTAAACACTTTATCACAATCTTTACAAGGCCAAGTCTTTCCAGCCACTTTCTCCTTTTTATTTGTCACGTCCTTAGCGTTCATCCTCTCTACGATCTTGGCTTCCTTTCTCTGATTCCTCTTCTCCTCTCGTTCCCTCATGAGTTCTATCCGTTTCTCGTTGGTCAGCCCAAAGGTGTGCCATTTGGTGTGGATGAGGAATCGTTTTGGGTTCTGGAAGAGTACGCAGCAATGGGGACATTCGTAACAGTCTTCAGATTTGATAGCTGGAACAATATAACATTTGTAGTAATAACTATTAGCCCAGTGGCCGAAATTCGGAGGCATGCCATGATGCGCACCAGTTTATATAACATATAGTTATATAACATCACGCTACAAAAAATAGGAGCGGAGTATCAATGAAAAATGTTGTAAGAACAGAAAAAAATCTCTTATGTGAAGCATACGAAGTTGCGCTGGTCAGCTAGTCACTAATTATAAAGCACAGTCCCCCGCCGCGTCTGTCTGTCTGTTCGCGATAAACTCAAAAACTACTAAACGGATTTTCATGCGGTTTTTATCAATAGGCAGTCATCATAGGAAATTTTAAGGTGTATAATTTGTTAAGGTTTACCCGTGCGTAGCCGGGGAAAATTGTACACTGTCGTTCTCTATCATATAAAAAGTGAGCTCACTCTTCTTGTAAACACTTTTTTGTGTGATACAAGTACGGTGAGGGTACGTCTATGAATTTAACATTTATATCAGCATAGTGGCAGAACCTTAGATCGTCACGCCGAGGTCTCGAGTTAGCTTCCAAGACACGCACCTCTAACTTTTCGAAGTTATGTGTGTATTAAATAGTTAATTATCGCTCGCTTTAACGATGGAAAACATGGTGAGGAAACCTGCATGTCTTGAGAGTTCTACATTATGATCTCAAAGATATGTGAAGTCTGCTAACCCGCACTGGGTCAGCGTGGTGGACTATAGCCTAACCTAAATGAGAAGAGGCCCGTGCCCAGCTGTGGGACAGTTTATATACTGGATCGATATTATTATTACATATATTAACTCGCAAGACATAACTCTCTTTTCTTTACACATTCGGTTAAAATAGTATTGTTAAAACAACAAATACACAAAAATATCAATTAAAATAAATACGTCAAAGTGTTTTTAAATGCCATGACCAAAATAGAGTTGCGTGTTTGAGGCCGTAAGTTCGATTCTTGGTTACGATACATTTTCTTTATTACGTACTAGCCTTTGCCTGCAACGTCGTCCGTGTGGAATTTTGAAGTAGGTAGATATCTATATTTTCTTTCTTGACATGTAAGATATTTTCAGTAACTTAGTAATCTCACTAACCTATATATTTTGACGTTCATAATTATTACTTTGTGACCTAAATTAATAAATGATTTTTACTTTGACTTTACACATATTAAACACTAGATGTGCCCGCGGTTTCACCCGCGTTTATGATTACTGCACCGTCTCCCTATTGTCATATCTACAACTGGCGTAGTCCCTGAGACACTTCAACATAGCCTGAGCATACTTGACATGCCGAAATCTACAATCACACTCATATAAAAAGCCCGTTCTTCTTAACACATGTCGCTTCACACGTGAACTTCTTGCATCATCTACTTCTTAACTTTTTTCCCTCTGGCACACTTGGTTAAGGCCCGTGTGTCAGGTTTTTACCCCTTTGAAATATATGGGAGACTAAATATACAACAAATCTATATATGTATATAAAACTCTTCCGTTACTGAGTGACTACCAGACAACGCACAGCCGAAACTACTGAACGCAAGAAGCTGAAATTTGGCATGTATGTTCCTTGGAGAGTGTAGGGGAGCACTAAGAGAGGATTTTTGGAAATTCCACCCTCAAGGGGGTGAAAGGGGTGAAACCCGATATTCACACGGGAACGGGACTTACGCGGGTGAAACCGCGGGAAAACTACTAGTATAATAATAATAATATTCTATCACATACACACAACACCATCTAGCCCAAACTAAGCAGAGCTTGTACTATGGGTACTAGACAATAGATACGCATACATATATACTTTTTTACTAAGGGCTTGTATAACCACCTCCAGATAGCACTTATTTATAAGATAAAAGTCTCACCATCTCCCTTCTTTAACCTAACATGAGTGAGACAGCATGCGATTTATCTTTCGGATAACTTTTACTTGTTAGTTGAAGGAGTGGCCATAAGAAGTATCTATTTAAAAATTTAATTGATTTACCTTAACGTTACTAGACGTTATGAATAGTTTAGTAGTTAACAAGTCACGCTACGCGTGGTCGCGGGTTCAAGGTTGATTTAGTCACGTTTATTGTGTTACTTTATTACCGCGTTGTCTGCGTCGTTGGCTTTGTTAAATAAAGGTTTGATTCCCGAGTCGAGAAAAAAATGTTAATAAAAAAAAAGAAAATGTTATTGATTTTATGTAGTAGTATAATGTTCTATCACATACACACAACACCATCTAGCCCAAACTAAGCAGAGCTTGTACTATGGGTACTAGACAATGCATAAACATACATATTTACTTTTTTTTTGTAAATACATTCATATTATACATAGAAACACCCAGACCAAGACAAACAGCCATGTTCATGCACACAAATGTTTGACTTGTGCGGGAATCGAACCCGCGACCTCAGGGGTGGCAGTCGGTTACACTAACCACTACGCCATCGAGGCTGCCTACATGTGTTAGAGAAAATCTCTAACTAACTAATCCGGAGTCTGAAAATGTGTCTAGTAGACGACAGTAGGGATAATTAAAGGTATTAAGTATAGATGTATTGCACTCACAATTTCTTAATTATTTCAAAGACAATTTGGTACATTATTTTACACACAAGTAAAATTTACAAATAGCAGTCAAAAATGCAAATAAAAAAAAATTCAAATCAAATGTTCTTTATTGTTATAAGTAATTAATATTCAGTTTCTAAAAGTACCTACGCATTTACAATTAAGGTAATTGAAGTCACCTGTTAAGCGAAACAATATAATAATAATAATAATAATAATATAATATATTCTATCACATACACACAACACCATCTAGCCCAAACTAAGCAGAGCTTGTACTATGGGTACTAGACAATGGATAAACATACTTATATACTTTTTTTTTGTAAATACATACATATTATACATAGAAAAAAAATATGCTTGTTATATGCTCCGCTTGACAACGGGTACTTTTGTATATATGAATTAAAATGTCAATAAAGTATCAAAATTAGTAGAAAAATAAGGAATTAATAAATATGTTAAAATCGGATCATGCATCATTATTTTGAGTAGTAGAGCCTCGCTGATTTCAGCATGAATGGGCCGGCTCGACCGGGAAAGGGCTAAATCTATGTGGTAAGGCTTTATATTGTATAAATAATCTAAAAATATTACTATTTTGTACTAAGTATATTGTGTATATAATTATTTCACTACTAGGCTAAGTCCTATATTGCATGCTGTAAAACGGCCAAATATGTGAAACTTATAATATGAAATTGTAATATCTTCTCGACCATATCTGATGCAATAAAAATTTCATTTCATTTCATTTCATTTCATTTCATTTCTCACAGAATATCGACGTGAAATAGCAGTATTCCTACTGTTGTGTTTCGTTCGGTGAGTGAGAGTGCCGGAGGCCCAATCACCCTCTTTCTTTCCTAAAGGGTCGGCAACGCGCAAGTGATGCCTCTGGTATTGCAGGCGTCAATAGGCTACGGTGACCACTTACCATCAGGTGGACCGTATGATAGTTTGCCAGCTTAGTTGAATAAAAAAAAAATATGAAATACAATTTTTTTGTCTCGTGTGGGGATCGAACCGACAACACTGGGCGCGTTGGCAGTGGCGAGGCGACCACGTCAATCACTGCGCCAGGCGATACTTACATATTACTAGCTATTTGTTTACAATAGTCAATAATTATTAGATAACGTCTACCAGACATATTTCTTTACACAGTGCTATTAAGAATGCGCCGAGCGTAAGACAGATAACGACAGAGCTCGTGCGGCGCATAATCAAATCGGCGTGCGGCCGCCATAGTAAAATTGTATGGAGGATTTGAAGTGCTTTTTTGATAAATATGTATCTTTATTATCAACTAATAACTTAAATATTTGGCACGGACAAATTGTAATATAACTATTTATGTTTCGTTTAAGACTGCGCCGAGCGTAAGACAGATAATGACAGAGCTCGTGCGGCGCATATTCAAATCGGCGCGCGGCCGCCATAGTAAAATTGTATAAAGGATTTGACGTGCTTTTTTGATAAATATGTATCGTTATTGTCAACCAATAACTTAAATATTTGGCACGGACAAATTGTAATATAACTATTTGTTTCGTTTAAGCTGTAAAATAGTATAGATTTCTACTGTTATAATCTAAAAATCACGTAACACGAGCTTACGCATGCATTTTGCATTTTTCGTGCAAATGTACGTAATTTTGTGGGCGAAAATATTAATTATTTTAAGTTATTTATACGGAGTAATTGTAAACACGTTCATTGTTATGGTAAATGTATATTTTATATTTGTATTAAGCAAAAAGTGTTGATTTATTCACTTAACTGTGACCGCCTGTTTTGGCACATTTCGCTCGGCGCAGTCTTAAGAATATACTAACAGATAGGTGTGTACTTAACTACACGGATGCCCGGATGGCGTAGTGGTTTAAGAGGCCGTCTTGCCGCTGCCAGTGTCCCGAGTGTTGTGGGTTCGATACCTAGACGGGACAAACATTTGTGAGATCCACAAATAGTTGTTCCGAGTCTGGGTGTTCTTTGTGCACGTTGTTTGAATGTTTGTAAATTTGCCCGGGACGCAGGATTTATTTCCTAGTGCGGGAATTGTATTTTAAAATTCAGAAGCAGTGCAATTACTACAATTTATTTACCCAATACTATTTAACCGACAGGTTAAGAGCACCTTAAACCGGCGAGCGTGTATGGAGAATGTGATGAAAGTGAATGAAGCCAGAGAAGTGTGTCAGGATCGTAGCAAATCGAAATCCGTAGTATCTGCCTACCCCTTTGGGAAACAGGCGTGAATCTATGTATTTATGTATTTAATCGACTCGGTTATCAAACCTGAGACTTAACGACCGACAATCTACGCAACCTAACCACTAAAACCATAACCAAACGTACAAAGAAAATATTTTCCGAACAACATTACGAACAGTTACTGCATAAGGTAAGTGGCTCGCTCGCCAATTACAGATGCACGACTCGTCCCGAGTTCGATGTCCGATGAACGCCACAAAAAAGGCGAAAATATGCGCGAAGGATGATTCGGATATACTTGATATATTATATAATATCTGTAAAATATTTTTTTATTATTTGTAAAGTTTTAGATGAGAGATGCGGCATGAAAGTGGATATAGTGACAAGAATGGAAAAGGGTATGTCAAGACGAAAAATAAACTGACTAAGAAAGTTTATAAGGCTAGTGTGAATGGAACAGTCGCGAGAGGAAGACCTAGGCGAACGAAATCCTGGCATTACTGTCTGTCAATTTTCAATCATAATCTGTCTTAGTCCATATTATCATATTCCTTTAATATTGTATCTTTTTTCTCCCCACTTCTATAAATTACTTTCTATTCGATTATTTGTTAGTCTTATATTGTTCTACAACTATCAATGAGTTATCTTAAGGCACGTTACCTATAAGATTGGGTCCCAAAAGACATGAAATCCGCCATTGTTCTTTCATGATGATCGGTCAAGTAGTTATGGCGTGGAAGCGAAACAAAAATACTCACATTTTCATTTATAATATTATACAGTAAGGATTTTCTGTTTCGTTTCGACTTTGCATTAATGTAAATTGAACCTAAGATTATAGCAAATATTTGCAGTCCTTAACATATTTGTTCAGGTATATTTGTTTGAGCTACTACATATTGACACGAGAGACTTAGCGGAGCGTATATACCCCGCGTAACAAAAAATACTTATACTGCCGTCATAAGAAAAAATATGTAATTATACATATTTCTTTCGACTTTGAGGTTTTTACGTATTTACAGATATACATAGATTCACGCCTGTTTTCCAGAGAGGTAGGCAGAGACTACGGATTTCCATTTGCTACGATCCTGACACACTTCTCTGGCTTCATTCACTTTCATCACATTCCTCATACACGCTCGCCGGTTTAAGGTGCTCTTAACCTGGCCTTGGGCCAGAACTTCTCCGATCTGATCGAGAAACGTTCGCCTAGGTCTTCCCTTTGCCACCGTTCCATTCACACTAGCCTTACCTATAAATCTTCTTAGTCAGTCTTTTCTCGTCCATTCTTTCTACATGCCCAAACCAGCTTAGACTATATGGAATCAGTAAAAAAAGTCGCATCTGCCAATATATTTATAAACAAGTGAGAAACGGCCATGAATTGCCGTAAATCTTAAAGATCGAAAAAATGGTATCACGTGACCAATTTGGTCAGAGGTCAAATATGGATCATAGTCATTTCGGGGTATATCGACAATGCTGAGTCGAATGGCGTTGACCGCGAGTCTCTAGCTCTTACGGTTGTTGAGTTGAAATATGGTATCACGTGACCTTGAGGTCAGAGGTCAAAGGTCATAGTCATTCGGGGTATATCGACTATGCTGAGTCGAATGGCGTTGACCGCGAGTCTCTAGCTCTTACGGTTCTTGAGTTGAAAGTTATATAACAGACGGACCGACGAAACTGTTGTATAAAAAGTTTCTAATCAGGCCTGAATATCAATTATTTTTTAAATTCGGACTATTTATCCAGATCTACTCAGATTGACATTTTGGTACATGTGATGACCCAGTGGAGAATTTCATAGAGGACCTGACCCTTCATTGCATAGAATATTCCAGTCTTCTTCTTTTCTGTTGTCAAGAGTTGTTCAAGCCGCCCGTAGGCCTCCGACATGGCTTAACGACTGCTGTCAATTTGGCAACAACCGGGACCGACTTTTTACGTGCCATCCGAAGCACGGAGACGCTCAGATGAAATACCACTGAGCGGTCACCCATCTATAGACTGACCGCACCCAACGTTGCTTAACCTCGCTAATCGTTTACCGATCAGTGAGTGCAACTGGCAATGAGCGCCACAACAAAAAAAAATAAAAAAAAAATCCACTAGAATATATTTAATACTAAAATATTCTGATTTATTTTAAAAAAGTAGTACTGTTACTAACATAAACTAACCTACTTTTAGCAAGCAAAACCGCCGGCAACAGTTATTATTTAATATTAGTAAGTCTACTTGTAGAAACTCTGAGTTACTTTTTACTGCAACTAATCATCAGAATATTTTTTATTTAAATAAAATAAATTTGTTTGCTAATAGTAGGTTAGTTTATGTTAGTAACAGTACTACTTTTTTAAAATAAAATATAAACTATGTTTCTCAGTGACAATCCGCGCAATCCGTGTAATTAACGAGGTCAGCACAAAAATGGATAATATATTTTTCATGTACTCGAATTACATTAAAATATATAAATTTTTGTGCTGATGTGTGTACCTAATGCATGTTTATGTGAATTCGAAACCTAGCAATTATTTAGTTTTATTTAAGTTTTTATTTTTTGGTTTAGACTAGCTGTTACCTGCAACATCGTCAGCGTGGATTTTAACTAAAAAGTGTTTGTTCAGTTCGCAAAGTTTACAAAATCTTAATATTTCAGCTGTATTTCTTGTACAGAAATACTTATGCTAAAATTAATGTCATTCTTCTACTTTGTGGATCGATTTTAATTTATTATATACATATTATATATACATATTACATATACATATAGATTCACGCCAGTTTCCCAGAGGGGTAGGCAGAGACTACGGATTTCCATTTGCTACGATCCTGACACACTTCTCTGGCTTCATTCACTTTCATCACATTCCTCATACACGGCCGTCGGTTTATTATATAAGGATTTATAATGGATGTATATAAAAATTATTATTATTTTATATACTTACATTTCCCTATTTGAATCGGAAATTGTTCACTATTTCATAGGCTTTAATTTTTTATCCTGCGGATTCCTTATTTTTTCTAAAATAAAAGTAGCCTCAGTTACTCCTTAAAAGCTATCTGCCAGTGAAAGTCCCGGCAAAATCGATCCAACCATTTCAGAAATTAGCCCAAAACAAACAGACAGACAGACGGACTATCAGATAAGGAAAAATTTTAATAAAATATTTTTTGATGTTAGCACCTTATATACTTTCATATGCATTAGGTAAAAAGCTGTTATTTTGACGTTACAAAGAGACACTTTAATTTTATTTATTTATATTGTATAGGGAGATATAGATGTGTGAATGTATTTCTATTTCTATTTCTTTTTATTTCACCAAAAATGAACCTTATAAATCAAACATAAAGAGCATGCATGTACATTATTATCCTTAAAACTAAGATATTTTCTTTAGAAATTGCATTTGGATATTATGTATCTAAATTAGGCTTTTTAACAATAAGTTCGGTACCTTCTGAACTAGTTGAAACTGTATCTCAGAAGGTAACTGTTCATCAGTGCTAATAATATACTAACTTACAAAAATGTGGAGATGGTGTATAGAAAATTAATGGATATGTATTTATTAAAGATGTGTAATTATAAAAGTTGTGTTTAAGTTGTTGATTTTTTACCCCACAATTGCATTGGGTTGTAATCTGTTTAGATTGTGTGGGATGTGTCTACAAATAAATAATTTAAAAAAATGTATCTTTCTTATGATGAAAGAATTTTTTTAAATCGTTTTTGTAGTTTTTGTATTAAATGCTTACAAGCAAACAAACATACAAGGAAACAAAAAATCTAGCCTTGCCTCTTTATAATATTAGTGTAGATGAGACATTGTATTTTTTGGTATGTAAAAATAAGTGTTAGTTAAATTCAAAAGTAATTAGAAAGTAAGTTTCTTGGAGATATCCCTGCACAGGCTGAAAACGCTTTGCCTAAAGTTAGCATTACGTAAGTTTAGTAACTTTGGTAAACTCACTAACTACTTTACTTTGACTTTCACAAGTGTTACTTTGTGACCTTAATGAATAATTGATTGTGATGTTTTGACTTTGATTTTATCTTTCTTTCACACAGAGACAAGGCAAATGTTCTACAATCATACTTATAAACAACTTTTATATTTATGAAGTAACTAAGTATTAGTTAATATTTTTAGTTCATACTTATTTACCTCTATGTGAGCTTTCTAGTTAGTCAATCAGAAAGCACACAATGAGCAATAAGTGTTAGTTGAATAATAGTATAGTAACAACTGTGAGCTGTTGATCAAAATTTTATCATTGATCAATCTGTTGGTAGCAATATGTAATAGTTAACAATATTTTTAGGTAAGACTGATAATTTTCTTGTATAGAAGTACTTAGTGTGGGATGGGGAGTGATGCAGAATTGGGCTATAATTTCAGTACAATGCATGTTTCTTGTGAGATAGATCTCTAGAAGTAAAGTCCTGTGGAAATACTATTTGTAGCAAACATACACTTGGGTTACCACATAACTTACTTTTTATTTTGGTGTTTATATACAGTATAGCGGTCTAAGAGAAGCATAATCTGAAATGCTTGACTGCCCAACAAGTAAAAATGACTACTGAAAGACCAGGTAATTTTAATAACATGGAAATAATAAGTCTCCATCTTTCACCAACCCATATTAACTAAAAGTAAAAGGCAAATATACTTACCAGTTTTCATGACAGCCTTCGCTTCGTTTACGCTGGTTTCGCCATCAATGATCCTGTAGTCAAGTGCATCATCCTTCTGAAACGCACTGAAGTCTCTAAAGAACGGTTGCACATAGTCCGTATCAGTCCAACTCGCCTTTTCTATCTTAATTTCAACACATCTCTCTGATGATACTGGAGGGTTGTTGGTTGGGGTGATTTCTAAAGTTATACCAATCGGTTTAACATCCTCCACATCGGATGAATGTTCTTCAATGGACTCAGGGCTATCTGGTCGTTCGTTGTTGATGTGTATAGGACTTTTTATGATGCTTTCTCTTTCCTGGACTGATTCTCTTATCGAGTCTTCCATTGTTAACGATAATGGATCAATGTTAGCCTCTGTATCATCTATTGACATTCTTCTTGCACTTGTTGACATAGTTGCTATAATATCTTGTTCCGGGCTCTTACGGTAGTTTCTTTCAGTGGACATATTATACATTGGTTCTGGTAAAGGATCTTTCGGTACGTTTGCAGAGTTTATCAAAATATTCTCTATGAGTTTGACTGTGTTTTCAATCTTTTTTCTTCTTGAATTAGTCAATGGAAGTCTTTCATGTGATTTCATACTTAAGTCTAAATTATCATTTGGATTATGGAATGAATCGTTATGTACATAATCGTTGTTGAATAATGGTTGTTTGGCTAACGATTTATTTGGTATTTGAGGTATATTTAGCGGTATCTTTCGAAGATTTTGTTCTTTTATGATCTCTGGTCTTACTGATTCAGACAATCTTTTTTCGTACGAATAGTTCAGCATATCGTTACTGTGATCACCATGGAGGTTCAAATTCATCGGTAGGAGACCGTTGTGATAGCTTGCTTCGTTGACAGATCCAGGGTTATGGTTCGAATAACTGTGTTGGAATCCCAAATGTTGATATTGCTGATTCGAAAACTGAGCCATTTGAGAAGTCATGTTATAATGTTGTTGGTGGAAGACCGCGTAATCACCCAGACCATAAGGTCCGCTTGGCGTTGGAGGATTTCCATGGCCTAGTTTGGCCAAATTATTTATATTACTAACGATGTTCATATGCCCACTAGGGGTCATATTCACGGGTGCTGCCATGTTAACAGGCGTCTCGTTCGGCCCAAAGGGGCCCGTATTATGCAACATGGTTACAGTAGAACACACTTTTGTAAACAATTCACATATTGCCGCTACATTTTAATGTAGAAAACACAAAACAAATAAAGCTAATGTAAGCCATTTTGATTTTTTGACGTTTCGTTATCCACCCATTTACCGATAAATCAAATAAAAACAGACTAAAAACATTTTAGTGAAAACCGTAACCATTCAATTTGCGCGCAATTTCTACGTTTATAAGGTTGATTTTATTTTATTAAGAATATTGTTTATCAGTTTTATTTTCATAAGGAGCAAAATAGTGACTATTTATTTGATCATGTAATTTTTCATTCATATCATAAATATCATAGCAATTTATACGGTCTTTTGTGCAAAGATACCGTAACAAGCTTTTCATGCAAGACACGCTAGATGTCGCTTCATTTTAAAAAACTTCATTTAAATTTGAACTTTAAAACAGGCAAAACAAGATTGGTATCACTGTAACAAAATAAAATAAAATTTTAATTCAGTATTTAAAACTTTATTTTAAAAGTAGTAAGGTCTACATTAATTTAATATCCTACCTAGTTGTATTCCATTTTTTAATTATGACGTAGGACAACGAATTAGTACTCGTTCTCGCTCTAGCTTTATTTATCTTCCGACGTTCAATGAAAATGGTAGTGCGTTCAATGAACTTAAATATACGTTAAAATAGTTTAATAAAACGAGTTTAGTGAATATTTGTAACAGAAACCAATCGACAATGGCGCTGGGAGCCATTGCTGAGGAATATTTCCGTACCATGAATCCCTTAGCCTCAAAAATTCATGAGGATATTGAGGATGCAAAAAACTCTTATGAAAACATCTGGGAAACGCTTACGGAAAAAGAAAAGGTAATAAGGAACTTCCCTAACACTTAAATAACTAGTAAATTATCATATTGTTAAGTAACGATCGCTTAGAATTGTTTAAAAGTTTCTATTTTGCATTGCAGTAACAATTAGTGTGCACTCTGTGTCGGTGATTCATTGATTGTACCATAGGCACATGTTGTTTTCTAATGAGGTAATTACTGCATTGCCTGTACTCAATTAGCACATTCCGACGCACAATAAAAACATACAATTGTTAAATATTATCAGTATACACCCGGAAAGTCAATTATGCATTCCTCGTTTCCATTGCAACGCAAGTCGAGCTGGTAGCGCGGGTCTGGGTTCGATTGCCGGCTAAAGCAGTTAGATTTTTATCCATGTGCGGTCTGCAATCCAAAATCTACTCATCACAAAACTTCTTGTTTGGCTGCACTCTTCTGTAGCGCAGACATAGTTCACAGGCTTGAGACATCTAGTTCAAACAAGATCCTAGATTTATGTAAGGTCCTTGTTATACCCGAGGTCAAGTCAGAACAACCTGTCTATAGCTAGTCTCTGAAGGATTTTGTGGCACAGCAGACCCATTGGTTACTAACATTTAACTTAACTTCTCAACCAATCCAATTACTTATCAAAAATACAAAAGTGCTATTCAAACAAAAGACTACCATAACATAATATGTGTTTTAGATAGTCTGGTTAAGCTCAGATGTCGGTATCCTAGCATTGGTTGAGAGGTTAATGCTTGAGAATAAGGAGATGCAATATCATAAAGAGACTGGATTCGAGAATAAAGTGACCTATATATTTCCACTCTTATGTTATCTTTAATATTTTCTTCAAATAATGCCGTTGAGTTGTTGCCAACTGGCAAAATCTCTTATTGCTCTCATTTGACTGCAGAACATACATTCCACTTTAAAATTTAAAAAAAACCCATTTATATTTCCTGTTCCTCCCTTCGGCCATGATAATTCTGTAAATACGTATGGCACTGTTAATAACACAAAATATAGATCCAGAAATAAAATGTTGCTATTCTAATAATCAAAATAAAATGTACAAGAAATTAAACAACAAACTGACTGACATTATTAATTAGCTGTAGGTACAGAAACCTGAAAAATTCGCAGAATTTCTGAAACTTCATCTTCAACGTGAGTAGCAGATAAAATGCCATATAATTACCTATATGATTTAAATTCAGTTCAGGAAGAGGCACTAATATAATAAATGTATATGTTTGTTTCTTTTTCACATCTTTTAACTATTCAACTAATCTTCATGGAATTTTGCATACACATTGTCAGGTGTAGAGGAAAGGACATAGAGTATCTTCTATTGAGAAAAATAGTTGTTCCGGGATAACTTGTGTTTATATGAAGAAGAGGTGCAGGAAGCTAAAATCCAGAATTTATTACTTTCCTCTACTGAGAAACCACTAGTGTTTATAAATAGGGCTAGTAAAATACACATTTGCCTACCATTCAGTGCTTAATACCAGTCTAATATGATCTTCAATGTAAACAATGTTGTCATCTTTTGTAAACAAATACATGTCTATTGTATCTTTTAAAACAACATGGATTGTTCTCTGCTATGTTATGATTGGGTGTTTAATTATGGAGCCTAAATTTTTGTTTCCTTTGCCCACATTCATTCATAGTCTCATCTTGTCAGTGCTTGTTTTTAATCTGTAGTGTATATAAGTGGCAAAATTTTGCCCGCGAATTTTTACGCGTGGAATTTAAAAGTAGGTATCTATACTAATGTTATAAAGCTGAAGAGTTTGTTTGTTTGGTTGAACGCGCTAATCTCAGGAACTACTGGTTCGAATTAAAAAATATTATTTATTTTTGATAGCACATTTATCGAGTAAGGCATCTTCTTCTTCTTCTTCACGTTACGACCAACGACGACCGCAAGGAGCGGAACGTCAATGGAAAATGTTGCAAAATCGGGGATAATTCTCTTATGTGAAGCTGACGAAGTGGCGCGGGTCACGTAGTCTATATATAAATATACGGGCACGTGGCTTTTAGGCGGCATATCAAGATCAAACATGCACCAGATTTTAAGTTAGACCAGTTAGGGCACGTTCCCACTATGTCGTGACGATTGATTTATCGTTGGACGACTGGCGTCTCTAGCTGTTCTCATTATATCGACTGTTTATCGTCACTGTGTCGTCGAAATATTTTATCCTTGAACGTGTAAACGACGTGACGATAATTTTATCGTGGCTACGATGGATAGTTGCAACAACGACACACGATTTGCTGTCATGATTAGTGGTGACGTTTTTTTATCGTTTTACGACTGTCGTGCTAGCAGTTCCCATTGACTTGACAATCTGTCGTCACTGCAAAAAAAGGTCGTGGACGATAGTTAATCGTGTCGTCCTGTATGTGAACACTTCTATTTAAATAATATTGTCTTCTATTTACGCGAATATTATTCATTGAAATTAATCTGCTATATACGGATTTTATCGCGTTGTTTATTTGACACTTTATTACAAAATTTTGAAAATTGTTTCACTACTACTACTATTAAACTTTACTAATTTTTAAGCTAATTAAATTATTATTAAACTATTTAGATTTAATTAATTTTTACTTTTACACTTTCCCCGACGTTTCGGTTGCTTTTCAGCAGCCATGGTCACGGGGAGACCATGTCGGGTACTTTGAAATAACTACACTGGAACATTGAGACAACTGCCATCTTAGTCTCCCCGTGACCATGGCTGCTGAAAAGCAACCGAAACGTCGGCGAAAGTGTAAAAGTAAAAATAAATTAAATCTAAATAGTTTAATAATAATTTAATTAGCTTAAAAATTAGTAAAGTTTAATAGTAGTAGTAGTGAAACAATTTTCAAAATTTTGTAATAAAGTGTCAAATAAACAACGCGATAAAATCCGTATATAGCAGTTTAATTTCAACTTCTATTTAAATACACAAACCACGACGCTTTAAACGACACGATAATCTATCGTCACGACATAGTGGGAACGCGCCCTAACTGTAATACAACTGTAAAACCGTTTCGTGCAGTAGTTTTTAAGTGACGCGCGTACAAACATTCAGAAAGAGAGAGAGAGGCAATAAATATAAAAATAATTGTTTTGGCTTCTATAGCTGTTATAAAGACTGCTCACTTTTTTCTCAAATATCTTCTATGTACTGACGTCGACTAGTTGCAATTTTATTAAATAATAGCAATATTTTTCATTGAAGCTCCGCTCCTATTGGTAGCGTGATGTTATATAGCCTATAGCTTTCCTCAATAAATGGGCTACACAACACTCAAATAATTTTGCAATTCGAAGCAGTATAGTTGCTGAGATTAGCACGTTGAACCAAACAAACAACCACTTCAGCATTATAATATTAGTATCTATAGATGTGTTACATACACAGGTGGATGATTGTGAGAGATCAAAAAGGCTCGTGTTTAATTGCCGGGCTGAGCGAAGTGTTTATTGTAGCAAGTGAAAATAATAGTCTCCTTTTGTCATAGGTGTGAGTTCGGATTACTTATGTAGGTAGTACTGTTTAAATATTTTAATTAGGTATTACTAGATGTCACTCACGGTTAGACCCAAACTTACGAGTACTGTTCAGCTCCCATTGCTCTTAAGGTGCGATTCCATTAGGCAACTCTTGCATGCAAGTATGACGTCACATTTGCGTACAAGTTGCTTGCATTGGAAACATGTTTTCGAGAGTGTGCAAATTGCATGCAGGTTGCACTTGTATACAAGTGGAGATGTTCAACAATTGAGTAGGCCATAATGGGTGGACGGCGTCCTCCTCAATAAAAATGATTATTTTCTCGTGCGCCCATCTAACAGACATTATGTTTCAATAATTTGTACAGCGATAGGTAACATGTGCGTACACGTCACTCGTTCGAAATTCGAAACGTGCAACTAACGTTTGCGCGGTCAATTTGCAGATCACTTGAATAAAAATACATATGTACAAATTCAAACTACCCTATACAAGTTGTAACTTGTATGCCGGTTTGCACAAGTTGTATGCAATTTGCAACTTGCATGCAAGTATTTTGCCTAATGGAATCGCGCCTAAGTGTGATTTAGAAAAATGGGCTAGTTAGTTTAAATGTTAGCTTTGCTATTGTCGCTGCGCTAAGTGTTGAGGGTTCGATACTAGGCGAAAAATTGTGTGATGCAAAAATAGTTACTTCGCGTTTCGGCACCCATGCGACACAGGTATTAACGTCTAGTGCGGGTGTAGTCTTTTTAAAAAGAAAGGAAAATGCCAAGAGAATTTGTCAGATCCGACTGATAGTTCCACAGAGTAGCGGCTTAAAAAAAACTTACTCTGGCTTTTTTATATTAGTATAAATTTAGTTTTAATTGTTACGTTCGCAATTTTTACAAATACTAAGCATATCAAATATAATACAATCTATATAATTATGAAATTTCTATAATACTACTTTTTTTTTAAATACGTACATATTATATATAGGAACACCCAGACCAAGACAAACATACATGTTCATGCACACAAATGTTTGACTTGTGCGGGAATCGAACCCGCGACCTCAGGCGTGGCAGTCGGTTACACTAACCACTACGCCATCGAGGCCGAGGTACCTATCATGACTCATCCACAATGAAAGAACCGTTCCTCAAGGATATAAAGTTATTGTCAAAATCTATATTAACAATTGGCAAAAGTCAGTAATAATATGAAAATAAACTAATTTCACCACAACATTCTTTTCAGACTGAAATCATAAACGAATCGCTGATCAAACCAGACATCGCACTGAAGTACGCTCTCCTTGACACTTTGGACTTCGATCTCAACGATCCGCCAGTCCGCAAGGATGACCTGATGTCCTTCTTTGGGAGAGACCATGGCCAACGACTAATACAAGATGAGCATACTTCATATAAAGACGAACACAGCGCCCCCTTCCTATACCAAACGAAAAGTCAACTAAACCTCTGCATTTTGAGCGATTGCAGAGCACCCAAAGACAATCCACCAACATCACCCCCACCAGTAATGTCAGAGCTAGCACTATCTCATTCCAAAGTTGTTTCCGAGCTGAAGAATGCATTGAAATCTCATGATGTGCTCCGGAGTACTTTTAAAGAGAATCAGGCGAGAGAAGTGACTGCACCCGGCTTTATAAGCAAGTTTATTGGTAATTTCAAGAGTAAGGATGAGGAGAGAGAATGTCTGGTGTCTCTTGGGCCTCAGACTCAGATTGTGGCTTCATCAGAGAACTTTTTTAGAACAAATTTTAAGAGTCCGCCTGCCGAGAATAAGTATGAGAAAGATTATAGAAGCAGTGTTATCAAGTCTAGCAGTGGTGAGTGTTGATTTTCTTTTTAAATACAGTATTTATTTGATTGCACAGATGGCGTAGTGGTTAAAGTGGAGGCCTCGCCGAGAGTTGTGGGTTCGATCCCCACGCGGGACAGAACGGTTATACCACCAATCTGGTCCAGTCCGGGATGGCTGACTTTTCATATCTTCGAAATGTAATAAATAATATCCAGTATATAAACTGTCCCACAGCTGAGCACGCGCCTCTTCTCAGTGTGAGGGTTAGGCCATAGTCCACCACGCTGACCCAATGCGGGTTAGCAGACTTCTCATATCTTCGAAAACATTATGAAGAACTCTCTGACATGGCAGTTTCCTCACAAAGCGAGTGATAATTATCTATTTAAAGCTTACATAATTTCGAAATATCAATGCCTTTGCATCAAACTCGAGCCCTCTACGTGGGAATTTAAGTCTCCCGCTAGTTATTGCTGCTAGTATGAGACTGTATGTATGTATAATAATATTTAAACAATAACTCATTGTGCTACAAGCACAATTTCGTGCCTTATCGTATCATTACTAAAACTATGTTATTAAACATGACTAATTCTGTTTCAATAATGTTGTAATGTTATGATAGGACAATACAGCTATGGATAGCCTAATTAGTGAGCTTAGCACTAAAGAAATATAAATTTGTAACCGTGAGTAAATATAATGTACACACAGCGACACATCAACCTATACTGCTTGGTATTTTTTATTTTTTTATACGACTAATGTGGCTGACTAGCTTACGGCCCACCTGATGGTAAGTGGTCACCGTAGCTTATGAACGTCTGCAACACCAGAGGCATCGCTTGCGCGTTGCCGACCGTTTGGGAAAGGAAGTGGGAAGGAGAAGGAGCGGGAAAGGGGGTGATTAGGCCTCCGGCACTCTCACTCACCGAACGAAACACAATAGTAGGAATACTGGTATTTCACGTCGATATTCTGTGAGAGGGTAGTCCTTCCCCGGTTGAGCCGGCCCATTCATGCTGAAATCAGCGAGGCTCTACTACTCAAAAACTTCAACTATTAGAAGTTGAACGCTGCGAATCGTGCGTTATATTTTTGTTATTTTGTCTCATTCACGTTGAACTGGATGCGACGCTCTATCCTTACCATTACATCGACACCACCATGCAACCCTTTCCAACAATTCTCTATTTTGTATGTAGCGTAGTTATGCGTATATAGGGTGTCTAACTTGATGTGTAGCCGTGTGTACTAAATTTTGCCCGCAGTTTCGCTCGCGCTAATATTATTTTGTCAATGAATTTCTATCCCTTGGAATCACTACTATTTTTCTGGGTGAAGAGTATCCTATGTTCTTTTCTGTAACCCTGATAATAATAATGTCATCCAGACCGAATTTCAATCATGGCGGCCGATCTTAACGGAGACTGGCCATCTGCGCAGGAGATATTATAGTGCACAAGTGTGTGCGCAAACACAAGTGCACTCTCTGTTACCTAACTCTCATGATCCGATGAGACGGTAATCCGACACGACCGGAGAGAGATCAGGCACAGGACCAAAGGCTTTACGTGCTTTCCGAAGCACGGGGGTGTCTAACACCGCCGACTTCCTAACTCCGGGCTGCTATTGAGCTTTCTTAACAGAGAAACCTAATAACTTTTTGTTGGCCCGACCCGGGATTCGAACACGAGACCTTATGCGCAGTAGTCGCATTCACTACCGCTGCGCCACGGAGGCAGTTAATCCTGATAACGTTTATTAAATGCAAAATTTCATGAAGTTCGGTCAAATAGTTAAGGCGTGTAAGCGGAATTAACAAACAAACTCACGTTCGCATTTATAATATAAGTTTGGATTGCAGATATTTATGCCAAATATTTAGTATATTTTTTTAAAACAACTGTCACACAAGGCATAAATCCTGTATCGCGGGGTACTTTATAAACATTCAAAAAACAAACACAAAGAACATCCAGACTCGGAATAACTATTTGTGGATCACACACATTTTTGTCCCGTGTGGGATTCGAACCCACAACACTCGGCGCAGTGGCAGTCGCGAGTCGACTTCTTTAACCACTAAGCCATCCGTGCAGTCAGATATAGATTCTTAATAAATTTGTATCCACTATAAGCACCACCAAAACAATAGAAGTAAGAATATGTTTTTGTATTTTATTCCGCCATAACAATAACTTTATTTTTTCCAGATCTCTCAGAAGAAAACCGTGGTCTTCTCTCCTCAAGCCAAGCATCATCAGGCACTGATTTCCAATCCACAGAGACCCTCACAGACTCCGCTGTACCAAAGACTGGATACGACTTCTTGGACAACTGGTAATTCGAAGTCGGCAGTAAGAACTCCGTTATGTATGAGAATGTATTTCGAAGTATATGGGTAGATGCAATTTTTGCGTGTAATAGATTTAGAAATTAAGTAGATACTCGAATTTCGTAAATTTTATAACTTTTTGCCATAAATATGGTAAATATGTGTGCGGTCCGCCAGATGGTAAACATTTACCATCGACAGGTAATGGGTTACCGTAACTGGTTATCAGCAGGCAAACTGTATGGCCGATTTAGTGTGGCTATTCATTGTCCGCTTTGTATGCCAACACTGAAACTAAGGCGGGGCATACACCAATAGTCTTGTCAGACAAAATGTGCGATAATGAATGGCCTGTTTTCCAGTCAATACTCTTTTTTATATTTTAGTATAGTCAACATCTTTTAATATTTTTATTGTATGCTTGAAAATTTGTGTATGTTACAAACAGACTGTCAACAGACAGCTTGTTTGTAACATACACAAATTTGTTTGATGATGATGATGATGATCAGGTCCTGTGACATAACTCTGCAGTTGATTGTGGTTCGAATCCCGGATCAGCAATAATGTTTTGGGTTTTTATGTCAGAAAATTTTCAGTGACAGGACAATTTCTGAAATGTGATCTGTAGATAGTAGAGGACCCCCTCATATTATGTGGGATTTAAACATATGGCTATCGAAATGTAAGTGCGATTAACCTCTGCCTACTCATAGAGGGATTTAGGCATGAGTATGTATGTGTGATATGGTCTATAATATAATGCTATTAAACCTCATGACTTAATTTCTAATTTATATAATTTAAAATCGATGTATTAATAAATTAGCTTTTAATATTAGCGCAATAATATGTGTATCTCATTATTATATAATTTTCTTAATTAGTTAATTGTGTATTAGTGTCTATGTCATGTTTTGTGCTTCGAAGTGCCTGTGATGTCATTTGTCCCGGTTGTCATGAACATTTATGACATCGTCATCGTCGGTATAGGTGATTTTAGAATTCGTCAGTACCTATCATTGTCAATAGGTTACGCGCCCAGAAGAGTGGCAGAATTGCCACGTTAAATGGCTATACTGATTCTTTAGGCCAAGAAATAACCAGTTTTCTGATCACGCAAGTATCGATCTAGCGTTTTGCAAGCTCTCTATGCAAGGTACGAGCGCTCGGACCCCATGAGCCTAACGTTTCCACCCCGAACGGCTCATACAGTATTTCTTCAGTGAATTGACCTGAAATATCATGGAAATGATTACCGATTAAAATATGGTCTGGGTCAGGATGACTGGACCAAGAGTGATTTTTGAAGTTTGAGCAATACCAAGTTTTAGTACCTAGTTTTAGTTTCCTGTTTTGATATGGACTGTCTGTGTACAAATTATTATCAAAACTTAATTAACTGCTTATATGTGATTGAGAAACAAATATCCAAACCATAATATTAGCAGTATAGAATGATAGGTTTAACCACAATCTGATCTGTAATATATGTTCTTGACAACTGGGACAAATTTTTATGCTCTTCTAGGCACGAAAAGCATGGCATTTTATAAATGATCACCCATCCGTAGGCGAGACCGGTGATTAACTTCAATAATTAATATTAACGCTGAGTCTCTCAGCAGCGAATGTAGGGTTAGGGCTATGTCAAAAGAATTCTCATTTTAGTATTATAACTTGCCAAATAGTCATATGTTCCGAATGGAATCTCATATTGTAATAGACTGTTTTAAGTTAGATAATACATTGTGTAGCAAAAAACACGCATTCGTACTAAATTGCCGTAACTTTATATCACTACATATATTATAAAACAAAGTCCTGTGGCGACTCCGGACAGACGAAGTTCCGACTACATTCAACAGATGGCACTATAAACAAAAAACGCTTAAAATAACGTTTCCCATACAATTTCAAATCGCACAAGCGAAGTTTACACACCGACTAAGTACATATAGAAGCTTCAACATTAACAGCTGGGCCGCGACCCGCCAGGTATGATCACTCAGCCTGGTTGCTTGTTCGCAAAATTCGAGGTGAAAAATGTTGTCTAAAAATAATATATCACGCCATGAGCCATTGGTATTCCATGGTAAACACTCCTGTGCCCGTCTTAACTATCTTTAAGCGTGATGTAATGTGTCATTCTAAAATATTTTGTAATCTGTTTATAAAGTTTCAAAGACTACCGCTCTCAAGCTAATACTGCATTTATTTACTATTTATATTATTGTTAGTTGTAAGACTAAATTAATTTTTACTCATAGTTATCCAAATATAATGATATTGGTGGAATGTTTTGTTTGATTTTACCTTGGGATATAGATTACACATAGTCTGGAGAAATGTGAGTGTCTTCTAAATGGACATCATTTTACTACAATGTGTGGCTGAAATATACAGGCTGCAAATAACAGCCATATTATAGACTATATACCATATAGAGCACCGTAAATGCAGCTTTGAATGCACATGGCAATGATAAATACAGGCTAGAGTAGATGGCCCTCAGAGGTCTGGAACACTCCAAGAAATTCATTGCAAACAGAGCCACGGGCTTTATCCGGAAGCTATGCGGGTACAACAAGGGCCAAATACGCCTGCTCACAGGAGCATACGCTGGCCATTTTGGCACCAACGACTTCCTGTGCAGATTGGGAGTGGCAAACAATCTGATCAGCAGAGCCTGTGGTGAACTGGACGAGTCCATATCGCACCTACTGTGTGAATGTGACACGTTGGCTGGATTGAGAATGGGTCTGATGGGATTGGCATATCCAAACCCCGAAGACTTCAGGCTTCTCCATCTGAAGGGTACGCTGCAGCTGATGCAGTACATTCATAAGGAGATAGCTCAGGGATAAATTTTGGGGCTGACACAAAAGATCCCACTGGGACAAAGCGTCGCCGGTCTGCACTGACTGGCCCCCGTATTTAAGATAAGATAGACTATATAATAATAAAATAAATAATATGTAATATCAGCCCTGCATTAAACTGCCCTATATTCTATAATATGGACTATGGCCTAACCCTTCTCACACTGAGAAGAGGCCCGTGCCTAGCAGTGGGACAGTTTAATATGGGGCTGGTATTATTAGTATATTGGCAGTTTAGAAGCGCTTTAAGTAATTCTTCTTGTGGTGTATAAGCCGGACATCCGTAATTACTATCTAATTTGTGCACAGAAACATCTTATGGATTGCACGAATTACGTAGATAGTAAGCGTCCGTTACGCCGAGTGTGGGTTAATAATTGAAATTCTACACAGAACAATTATTTGTGTGATTCACAAATTATTGACCTGTGTCTAGATGTTCTTTGTGTTTGTATGTTTGCAAAGTTTATGCAAATTTATGTGTATGTCTGCAAAATTCATATCCCCAGAATGATGGTACAGGGATATTAATCGTATATTGCGATGTTTATTTTTAATAAGCTGAAAGTAGTATTGTTTTATTTTTAAGCCTATACAATGCAATGGGGAGTCTGTTGCTACAGCAGCGTCCGGTCGTGGCGGAGGGCCGGTCCCAAGGATTTATCACCTTGACGTCGAGTCCAGCCAAGTCGAGTCACCGCCACGTCTACTTCGAAAACGCCCGTTTTATTCCCGCCTCGTCGAATCGTTAAAAAACTTATCTTTTACTACCGTCACGTCTACTACACCATTTTGATTTGTAGGTACAGTCGTAAAAAAGGAATTAAATATAATGACCACCAAAAATACTAATTGCAAAGCAAAATATGCTTATTAAAATATTTTAAAGAGATCAAACTAAGTCGACGGAGCCTCGCTTCGCGGGGCTCCTATTTTTGTGTGGGTTTAAGAAGGAACGTAACATAACCTAACCATTCCGTAAAGGTGCACGTTATTTATGATATATTTTAATAAGCATATTTTGGTGTGCAACTAGTATTTTTGGTGGTAATTATATTTAATCCCTTAATTTTACGACAGTACAAATAAAAATGGTGTAGTAGTCTTGGCGTAAAAGATAAGTTTTTTAACAATACGAGACGAGAATAAAAGCGGCCGTTTTTTAAGTACTTACACCTCGACGTGGTGGGACTCGACGTCAAGGTGATAAACCATCCCAAGCGCCCGCCACACATTTTGAGGACATAATTATAATTATCTTATCTTATATTATGTGGGGGCCAGTCAGTGCAGACCGGCGACATTTCGACCCAGTGGGATCTTTTGTGTCGACACTCTCCTAATACAGACTGCCATAGATGTTCATGGCAGCCGGGACCGACGGCTTAACGTGCTCTCCGAGGCACGGAGCAGGCGATAATTGTCAATCAATACGCACATAATTTCGAAAAGTCATATAACTTTCGTAAGTCAGAGGTGCGCGACGTGGGTTCGAACCCGAGACCCTCTGCATTGCAGTCTATTGGTGTCTTCACTGAGCTATCGCTGCTGAGTTATAATTATCTTCAATGATGTTTGCAATTCTATGAGTATTCAATGCAACTACAGAACAAACTCTATTTTCCATTGACATACATCCAGAGAGAAAAACATAGGTATACATATTATTCACCAACGCCGAAATAAAAATCAACAAAGCGTTTATAAACTTTATTATTAAATACACTTACAACTTGAAATACACAAATTAGAAAAACAAACGACATAAAAAAACATGTTTGACCACAGTAAGTAAGCACTTAATAACTAACAGTCGAATTATATGATACGCTTACATTACAATAGAGCTTAAATAAGGGTTGAACTACATATAGCCGAACGCGTGACAAGAATGTTCGTACTGACTATAACGAACGCATTTGGCATATCAAATAATGTGTGAAAAGGTCTTTTAGTGCTATGTGACGCGTTAAATAAACGTAAGAAGCATTTTTAACTGACGTTAAAAAACTAGTAAACAAATAAATTGTTCTGTTATGTTCTTGAAGTTGCGTCTGCGTAAACGTAAGACGATTAGCGAGTATTTCGCGACTGACTCGCTAGAAACACTCCCAAAGTAAGGAATAGCAGTGTGTAGTACAGGATAAGTGAGTGTTAACCCTTACGTATTTTATTTGTATATTTTATATTTACTATATTTTGTGTTTTTTTTAATTTCACGTTTGCATATATTCATACCTCAGAATCAGAATCATTGTCAATTTATAGCTTACTGAGCGCATTATCAAAAATCGTACTGAGAATTTAACTGATGTATGTACAAGTCTCACCCATATTTCCCCAAAGGGGAAGGGACAGTATATATCTGCGCAGTTCAACCCCCTCCCACATCCCACATTCGCCCTCACTCCTGTATTTTCTCATTGCGGCTCTATTCAAAACATCTTCATAAAGAATTAAAAGTTTAACATACACTATGTTAAACTTTTAATTAAAAATAAAAAAATTTAATACACTTAATATATGGATATATTAATATGCGGAGATCACCATTCCCTTTTCGACCTGGTCAGAGGTAGCCTTGTCTACAAGCAGCTCAATGAGCTTTAGACCGAACCAGTATGCTGTGCCGGGACCCTGTAACATGAAACAAATAAGTCAGTGACAATACTTTTATATAAGCAGTGAGGTTTTGCCCGTGGCTTCGCTCGCGGGAAAGTAGGTAAGGTTGTGTTGCTAACAGTACATTTTTTAAATAAAATATGGCCTATGTTACTCGGTGATAATATAGCTTAATAATAGTGAAAGTTTTTTTTTTATATCGGTTGATTGGTTTTAGATTTCGAAGAAATTCTTATACAACAGCTTTGCCCGTCCGTCCGTCTGTTATACAACTTTCAACTCAAGAACCGTAAGAGCTAGAGACTCGCGGTCAACGCTATTCGACTCAGCATAGTCGATTTACCCAGAAATGACTATGACCTTTAACCTCTGACCTCAAGGACACGTGACACCATCTTTCAACTGTAGAACCGTAAGAGCTAGACTCGCGGTCAACGCCATTCGACTCAGCATAGTCGATATACCCCCGATGTGACTGACCTTTGACCTCTGACCTCAAGTTTACGTGATACCATTTTTTCGAACTCTAAGATTTACGGCAATTCCTAGCCGTTTCTCACTTGTTTAATTAAATCCTTACAAACAAACGAAAAATCAAATATTTCCTCTTAATAATATTAGCATAGATAATACAAATATTAAAATGAATATATCATAGACTAGATTTTGGCTGCGGCTGCGCTCGCGTAAATGTATGTTAAGTTAATAACAGTACTTTCTTGGATGTCAGGTACCCTATGTCCTTTAATTAAAATTCGCATTTATAATATTAGGTAGGATATTGGCGCCGGATCCTAACTAATATTATAAATGCGAATGTGAGTTTGTTTGTTTGTTACGCTTTTACGCCTCAACTACTCAACCGATCATTATGATATTTCACATACATGTTGTAAGGGGTACAGAAAAAGTCAAAGGGTTTCACCCACAAAAATGTTCTGTTCTTAAGGGATATAAATTTATTGGCCAAATGCGAGCGAAGCTGCGGACGCGATCTAGTGTTATATAAACTCACCCTGCTAGTCACAATGTTGCCATCCACCACAACTCTTTCTCCCTCAACGTAGGTGTATTTATCCTGTGGGATCTTGTCCTTCGTTGTAGGGTAGGAGGTCACACGCTTGTTCAAAGCCACACCGTGGACCGCAAACACTGTAGGAGCTGGCAAATACAAAATGAAAATAAGATTATCGTTTTTTTTGTGTTATTAGTTAACGTGTCAAGTCATTGGAAACCAGACATAATTAAAAACCTACTGTTTGGCCGCCTAGTGCCGCTGCGACTCAAAAATTTAAAATAATCTCCAAGATTTCTTTTATTTAAAGACAATCTGCACCATGCATAATTCTTATATCGCTGGAGACTTTACAAACATTCAAACAACGGATACAACAACACCCAGACTCGGAACAACTATTTGTAGGTCACACGAATGTTTAAATAACTAAGCCATCCGATACAATTAATTATACCAATACATTGGTTACAGCGGCCAATCGTAGGGATTTTCCCTGTCCTCCGATCGGAACTCCAATTGGTAGGAGGAACAGGAATATATTTTCCCACATCTCCGATTACTTTTTTAGAGTTCGAAAAAGCTCTTATACAACAGCTTTGTCCGTCCGTCCGTCCATCTGTCGGTCAACGCCATTCGACTCAGCATAGTCGATATACCCCCGAAATGACTATGACCTTTGACCTCTGACCACGAGGTCACAGGTATCACGTGACCTTTGCATATTACTTGAACCATTTTTTCGAAACCTAAGATTTTTTTTTCGGCAATTCATTGGTTTTTGTTTTTATCACATAGCTTATTTCACCAAAAGTACAGCCATCAATAAAAATAATAATTAAACTTTAATTCTTTACTATTTCTAAATAATGTCCTATGCTAATTTCACCGGTAGGTAGTAAGCATCATTTGGCTGTTAATTAAAAATTCATCTCGCATTGTATGCTCTTTTGTCTTCGCTTTTACTTCTAAGCCTCTCATTATGGCTAGCTGAAATAAAGCGTCGTCTTGCAATATTTGCAAGAAGTTGAGAAGACTAATTGGTGCCTTCTGTTTATTTTTGTATTAAGTGATTTTTGCCAGCTCTCTAAATAATTGATTGTACGGTGTTGCAAACCAAAAACTGACCAGGAAAACAAATTGACGTCTACAAAACAAATGAACGTCTACAAAATAAATGACTATCAGAAAGTGATCAGCCATCGATAGTGCCTACAATAAACAGGTGCACACGCTTTTCAACCTTATTGACAATTCATGTTAGCCTTTTATTTTTGTGTTTTCTTGCTTTCTGACATACGTTAATAAAAATGAAAATGATAAAAGTTGAGTAATGTCAATAAGGTCGAAAATCGCATGCACCTGTTCCGTAAGACGTCAATAGATGGTGCTGTAATAGATTATTAGACGGAACTGCCGAGTCTTCCCTACAATGCCGAGAGATGTCACTGGGTGTAACAATATGATGCTCAATCGGAGATGTGGGAAAAATATTCCCTCTCCTCCTACCAATCGGAGTTCCAATCGAAGGACAGGGAAAACCCCAATCGTAACGGAGACTAGCAATTTGCGTAAGATATATTATAGTGCACAAGTGTGTGCGCAAACACAAGTGCACTCTCTGTTCCCTAACTCTCATCGTCCGATGTGACGACAATCCGACACGACCGGAGAGATCAGTCGCAGGACTAACGGCTTAACGTACTTTTGCGAAACATGCCAACTTCGAACTCCAGAAAATTCCAATGGTAAGCACCATTGGCATTTTCTAGACAAAAATTATATCACCATTGGCATCGGGAATCAATCACGGGACCTTATGCACAGCAAAGCACTGCCGCTGCGCCAACAGAACTGTATGATAAATACCTGCGCAGATAGCTGCGACGATCTTGCCACTCTTCTCGTGATCTTTCAGCAATGTGGCAACCACTTCCGACTTGGCTAGACGGTCAGAACCTTCCAGGCCGCCCGGCAGAATCACCTGGAAGATAGAAAACATATATCCTTTATCAATTCGTTAGTTATAAGGAATCAATTTGATATATCGATTCTGTAGGGTTAAATAAACAATTTATCTTATCGATTTCAAACACTGCATCGATTTAGTAAATCGATCTTACGTTCTGTCATTCATGACTCATGACTAGTGAATGAGTATACACTTACTATAAAATGACAGCCTATAGGCTAGCCATGATAAGGTAAATTAATCAAATAATATATTTCTTAAGGTTCACCCTTTGACCACCACGTCAAAAAGCAAATGTTCGTAGGATTTCATCTTTTAATACCTACATCGTTTTTGTAATCTCATGCTAATATGTATGAAATAAATAGTAAGCAGCAGTTCACAAAATATGAATTGGAATTAGTCTAAATACATAATTAAGAACATAAATAAGTAAATGCAATACTTTTGTTATAAGATTTATTAGCGTTTAAAAGTCTGTAATGAAGTCGTGACTGTGGGCGTGCTGGGCACATTTTGCTTTGTCATATATATACTACCATGACTACTATACATGACTGGCCGCCAAAAGGTTAAAGATCAATTTCTTTAGATTGATAATTCGATAGGTCTGACTATAAAATATCTTGTTGGTCGAACTAAGTAGCAGTCAAGCTTTAGACTAGCCATGTGGAGATCTCATTTGGAAATCAATTAAATATAGTTAAAGTATCAATTTTTATATCAATCTTAAATACTGCATCAATTCAGTTTACCGATTTACGATGCTCAATTTAGTAGATACTTGCCTTCGATCCCATTTGAATCTGGGATAAATTTTTCAGCATGTCTCAGCAGTCTGAAGTGAATTTTACAAGAAAGATACTTACCGCATCATACTGAGCCTGTTCAGCTAAAGCGTCAGACAAGGATTTATCAGGGACCACTGTCACCTTTCTAGAGCAGAGCACCGGGGCAGCACCATCTAGGCCAGCCAGAGTTACTGTGACCTAGAAATAATAGGTACTTTTAAATATCCATTAAGTATGATGTCTATTGTCCATCACATGAAGTGTAATACACCTACAATTAGCCAGTTATGATTTTAGCTGCCATGTAATAAGGGGCAAGCCTATTTTTGCTTATGGGGCAGTTCCATACGGCTACAGAAAATTTTATAACAGAAAAACCATATAATAATTTGTGCGATCCGGGAATGGCATCCGTGACCTGTATTACACAGCACTTGCGTACACCCACCGTCAAAGGCAAGATGACGACATAAATGCACTACACCTCCATGTATATTATTAAAACATACTTACACCTCCTCTCCTCAACATATCCACTGTGATGATGGTTTCCATCTCCTCTGAACCCTGGGCCATAATCACTAGAGCTGTCTTCGACATGGTGGCACTTGGACAACTGGAGAAAACAAAATATATAATTTAAAAAAGGAAGCAATCTATGAAAATGTTCTGTGGATCTATTAATCTAGGGTCTGCTTATAGTTACAGAATTTTATGGCCAAAAGGGTCAGTAGAGGCCAGTGGCGTAGCGTAGTGGGGCGGGAGAGGCGCTCCATGAATGATTTTATTTTAATAAATAATAATAATATCTTGTAAATATTTGAACTCTACAATAAACAATAATGATGGCTGTTCTTGTTGAAAAATACATTAGATTTATTGAAAATTCTAGTCCTTTAAATTGAAATACCTAATTAAGAGGGTAGCAAAATTTTTTCGCCCCGGGCATCTTACACCCACGCTACCCCACTGGTAGAGGCCATAGAGTTAGAGTAGTATTACAACCACGTTTTGCTTGCTACCATTTAGATCCTATGTAATACAAACAAACCTATTGCCGTCCCTGGGCACAGTGCCAGAATCTGAGCTTTTACTGTAAGTATTTAAAAATTCTAACATTGTATATGTTAGAATTTTTACACACACCTTTTCTTAGTGATAGGTTGAGCTTACTTTCCTTCAGATTACGTACCTACTGTGTTATTGACTGTATATTACAGTTATATGTTACACTCTTTGTGCTCACTAGAGCTGAGGAGATCCTTATCATTATCCTTTCTTCAGAATGTCTCTCATTTTGATAAAGAATAGCAGAGGTCTATACTATTTTAGATAACATTTTAATGAACCTACAATCTAAAATCTACTTACTATTAGATCACAACGGGAAGTCAATAAGCCGACACGTATTAACTAGGTCACATAATTATCTACAACTACCTACTAGCATTACTTTATTTACCTAGATAGTATTGCAGTTACAAATATAAGTATAAGTTGCACAGATATCCAGAATAAATAAGGCAATTTACAACTTTAAAATAGCTGTATTTCAAGTGTAAAATATATTTTCTGTAACCGGAATTCTTATCGAGGTTATAAAATATCTGCCCATATTTAAAGTAGAATGAGTTCTAATTATAAATGTATTAAAAGAATTAGCGCGCGACTTACCTGCTGTATGCACAAATTATATTTTTTACCCAATAATGGTTAAATTGTCTTAGTTGTGGTGAAAAAGCAGATTTCAGAATTCTGCCAAGAATAGTCATTAATTTGACAGCTTTTTCTGAAGGTCAAACAAACAAATAATTTTTATCAATCTGCCGGTTGCGTACCTACTGAGCAATGAATACTCGAGAAAATTCTATTTATCTGTTATATAATTCTATTTTGGCCTTGACCTTACAATATAATTAAAAGATAAGGGAGTATTTTAAGCAGTATATTCATACTAAATTGTAATAATTTATTGTATTTGGCTTACTTGATTATAGCATTTTTACATTTACAAAAGTTTGATTTCTAAACGTAATATAAACAAGGTCTTTCTTGTCCATGGAAAATCAATTATGTTGCTACGTAGAAAATTATTCCCATTTAAAGGATAATGACAGAATAATATTTCCAAATTATATTGTTTTATTTTGGTATTTAAGCAGGCGTTATATTCATACTGATATCATACATATTTGTTGTCTTCTAAGAAAAATAAAATAAATACAATTAATTGACTGAAATTAAATAAAATTCTACTTTTAGGTGGATATTTTTTACATTGGACAGATTTATAACTATAGTAGATATGTGGGTAGATATAGATTACTGATTTTTAAAATGCTAGTAAAAGTGTTATAGAAATAAATAACATAACTATATTTCATATCATGGACCTCTAAATAATTTGTCTTGTTACGTTGAGGACATCTATTGTTCTTTTTATATAAAAATGCATTACATCCGGATTCTAAAAAGATCAACATGAAAATAATTTAATAGATGGTCAGACTTATGGGATGGGCTGACTAAATTAGCAACAGCCAGTCAAATCATTTGACGAGTTTGCGTTGGAGCTGAATTTCATTCACACGTCATTAGTGACCTTTTCAAAAATGGTGTGTTAAGTTAGAGTTAAAAAGTTCAAATAAGTACTTAAATACTTGACACTACAATATTTTTTAATAATTAATACAGGTTTGTTGCAAAAATATTTAGGAGTAGGTACGTAAATACTACATGAATAATCGAAATAGGGAGTAAGAGCAATAAGAAATAGAATAGGTAAATGCATGGCGCGTGTGAAAATAGTACTAATACATCTTGGCTCACCTTTAAAGATTCCTGATAAATATTTTAACATAATATATTATCATAAATTTCACAAGAAAATATATAACCAGATTTTGCCCTCGGCTTCGCTCGCGAAAATTTAGGTTAGGTTAGATTAGTAACAGTACTTTTTCTGGATAAAATGTAGGCTATGTCCTATTCTGCAACCCTGACAACGTGTATGTGAAATTTCACGATGTTTGGTTGAATAGTTAAGGCGTGAAAGCGTAACAAACAAACTCACTTTTGCATTTATAATGTAAGTTGAGATTTAAGTGCAATGCTAGGTATCTTATCGGCAACATTATACCAATTTATTTACCACATCATATCAAAACCGTGTCATATGCCGAAATTATATAGTCATATAAAATAATTATTAATTTGTTATTGCACTAAATATCGTAATTATATGATTCTGTTTTATAAAATTTAGTGCCTTAGTTTGACTAATATGAATGTATTAATATTTTTACCACAATATTTATACATACATATTGTGGTTTTAAATATTATATAAATATACCAAGTATTACGGCTACTATTATACCAGTCTTTCTGAAACCGTGACTTTATATAGACGTCTTTTTAGGTATAATGTAGGTAAATACAATTTTAGTCTGGTATTCCCGACAGATGTTCGTTGACGGTAACTCTACTTGTCTATACATAGCTTCCTTTCTTTCATTCGGACAATCTGAAAGGGGACAAAAAATCCTTATTATTTTATTAATTTAAAGATTTTTAACACATTAATTTCGGTGACATGCGGATTAAAGTTAACTAGTGTTACTTACACATTTATACGTTATTTTAGTGCATATTTTAAGTCATATTATTGTGAGATTTATGATAGGTTAGGAACTGGCAATGGATAGAACCTAAGGTTTTGCTTAAGATTTTTGACAATACAATCGTGTTTTATCATGGATTTTGTGAAAAGAGAAGACCAAAATGTCATCGACGAGGAATACCACAAGTTTTACGTTGAGAGTGTAAGTACAACAAAACATTTGTTTATTTAATTCAAATTTTAAACGTTTTTCGTATAAAAACTTATGATAACGTGATTTGAGATCCGGATTTGAATCCTGGTTAGAGTACTTCAATTTTGTATCCGCTATTTATAGTGCCTTACAAATTTTTCCAATAAACACAATAATTTTTTGGAGTGTTTTAGAAGTGTAATTTATTACATGTTGAATACAGAAAGTGACATAACTTACATGGACAATTTTTTTTTTTAATTTCTCATTTTAGCTGCATTGATAAATAATATATAATATTTCAACATAATCTTTTGTTATGATTTTTCTATTTTTATTGTATATTCCACAAATTATTACAACCTCGAAAGTACTAATTCAAGTTTAAAGTAGAGTAGTGTCTATACTTTAAATAAAAAAATATCCAACAGATATAGACTGAGAGATATACTTCCTTTTTATTTTACTGCCCGATGACTGGATCAGAACCGTCAGAGAATTATCACTGAGCCTGGATTGCGACTTCTGAATCACCAATCAAAATAATTATTGGAAAAGTTAAAGTAATTTACATTGTGGATATGGTTAAGAAATACTCAAAATAAGTCTAGGTGTACTAAAAGTACTTTCTTTGTGATATATTTTCACACTTAACGTCAAAACTATTTTTGATAAAATTGAAATAGATAATTATTAATCCCTGAGATGATCCAATATTGCAATGATTATCAACCATACAGGTTGCATTTACAACCAAATAATCAATTATGAAATTTCACACTATTCCATATCCAGAGAATATGTATGTAGAAGTAAAAGTCTTTATTTAACCAATAGAACAAAGATTTTAATCTGCCAAGTATTAGAATACCAGAAATAATTAAAATAGAATCTAATTTGCTGTTGCAACTACATTTTTTTTTACTATGGTATTTAAGCTTTTGACACGCAGTGGCACTCGGGCCTGTTTTTTATGGCTTTTTATGGCATTATCATTGTCAATTATGGCTGGTATTCCAACAATTGGCATGTTGCTCTCTGGTTTTCTTGTCTTCTTTTGTGGTAGAAAAAGTCCAATATCTTCCATTTCTACCTATTTTATTGGATTAAGAAAATTAAAGCCTACTGTGACAAAATAAGTATATTTAAACTTAACCTCTTGTATGCCGGAATACCAGACATAATAGAAAAAGCATTGTGTCTCGCGTAGATCCACGTTCCGGCATACCACAGGTTAATGGGCTACCGTCTGTGTCATAAGTATTATCATGTGTTAGGTTTTAAAGCAACTCATTGAAATTAAACTACTATATACGGATTTATTTGTGTTGTTTATTTGACTTTTTTTACATAATTTAGAAACTACTACTATTAAATTGAAATTAAACTGCTATATACGGATTTTATCGCATTGCTTATTTGACATTTTATTACAAAATTTTGAAAATTGTTACACTACTACTACTAATAAACTTAACTAATTTTTAAGCTAATTAAATTATTATTAAAACTATTTAGATTTAATTTATTTTTACACTTTATAATGTTTTATTAAAAATAATTTAATTAGCTTAAAAATTAGTAAAGTTTAAAAGTAGCAGTAGTGTAACAATTTTCAAAATTTTGTAATAAAGTGTCAAATAAACCACGCTATAAAATCCATATATAGCAGTTTAATTTCAATGAATAATTTTCGCGTAAATAGAAGACAATATTATACTACTATTAAACCTTACTAATTTTTAAGCGAATTAAATTATTAAAACTATTTATATTTAAGTTTTCACTTTCAAGTGTAAACTCTAGTTAGTCAGATTTCACTTAAACGTTGTAGACTTACCGAGGACCGATGACAATACAATCATATTTTGATAAGATTATCTCATTATCCTGATTAGGATCGTCAGGATTAATGATTTTCTTACAGATCCTTTGCGTGAGAGCGAGAGAGATAGAGCAAGCGCGTGGTCTGCAGTTAGCCAAACTAAAAATTTAAAACAAATACAAAACAAAAAAACAACTCTTTATTGAAAATGTTTTTTCTATTCAAATTAAGGATAAAGAAATCATTTTAATGTAAAAAAGCGTGGGATGCTTTCTAGGATATTTTGATAATGACGCTACTTATCAAAATATATTGTACTGGTGCCCCTGACAATTTATATGCGAAATTTCATGATGATTGGTCGAGGCTTTAAGGTGTGAAAGCGTAACAAACAAACAATCAAACTCTCATTCGCATTTTCAACATGAATGCAAGGTAATTACCAGAAGTACATTTAGTCACGTACCAACCAGTGTCGCTGTCGTACATGACACGTACATTAAAATATCTTGAGCGAATAACTTAACTAACAATAAAAAAAAATGTCGTAAATTATACTGCAACTGCGAAAGAAAAAAAAAAGTATCATTTCGTGTGTAAGTATCAAGAGAAATGGATTTAATTTTATTTTTTTCGATGCCTTCTCATGGCGGCTGGCGCCTGAGTTAAATCACGTGCCGTTTTGTTCGCGCTCGACCAATGAGCATGCACCACAGAATGACAACGTAATTAAAGAAATATATTTATCTCTCTCTAACAATAGGCGTAGAGGACATTTAATTTTCTTTCCCTTTCTTCGTGCATCTAAGTAGCTGTCTAGCTACCGATAGTATTAACGCTGTTTTCGAGTGCCGTGATGTTCATGCATGACGCTTCTATTTATATTACGTCATTACTAACTAAAAATCGAAAATTTAAGAAATCTATATCGTCTTGTTCTCCTAAAAATGCGACTAGCATTTTTGCTAACAGAGTATTATCTGGATATCCTGTTATTCCCGTTGTGTATATGGGAATGTCTCGGTGGCGCAGCGGTAGTTAATGCGACTGTTGTGCCCGAGTCCTTAAGTTCTGTTACCGGTTCGGGTTAACAAGTAGTATTTTGGATTGACTGATAAAATTCTTAATAACATCTCTAAATTAAGAAGTGTTTAAAGTAAGTTGTAGAGAAGTGTTGCACGTAGAGTCGTTGGTCTTGCTTGCGCCTGATCGATGCCGTCTGATCAGATTATGAGTGTGAGGGAATAGGGACACTTATGTTTGCGCACACACTTGTGCACTATATTATCCTCTGCACAGATAGCCAGTCTCCGTAGAGATTGGCTGCTGTGACTGAAATTCGATCTGGGGGATATTAGTGTGCTAACTTAAGGACAAAAATTAGAGCAGCGATAGCTCAGTGGGGGGACCAACAGACTGCAATGCACATGGTCTCGGGCTCGAACCCACGTCGCGCACCTCTGACTTTCGGAAGATATATGACTTTTCGAAATTATGTGCGTATTGATTGATAATTATCGCCTGCTCCGTGCCTCGGAGAGCACGTTAAGCCGTCGGTCCCGGCTGCCATGAACATCTATGGCAGTCGTTATTGGGAGAGTGTCGACACAAAAGATCCCACTGGGTCGAAGTGTCGCCGGTCTGCACTGACTGGACCCCACATAAGATACATACAAGGACAAAATTGCTGTTCCTAAGCCCCCTTCCAATACTTAGGCCTCCGTTGCTTGGTTATTTCCTTGCGTTTTTTAGAAAACACAGCCATTCCAAGAGCCGCTTACTCGTACAGAAAGCGTTAAACCGCTGACTCGTCTAATAAAAAATAGCACGGGGTCTGAAAATATGCCCTGTAGGAGTCCATAGCTAGCAATATGGATGTGTATACTCGGTAGCGCACTGGAAATGTATGCGACTGCTGTGCATGAGGTCTAGGTTTCGATACCTGGGTGTGGAAACTATATTTGGGATTTCCATTAAATAAATTTTCAGTTGTATCACAGTATCTGGAACTGTGTCCGATAGAAGGCAGTAGAGTTTTACGCTACCACGTGGAATCTTAAACAAAGTTGGTGAAACGTGGTGTGGTACACCTCGACCTTTGGGGTTATACGCGTGGTGGTACACCTCTGCCTACCCCGCTATGGGATTATAGGCGTGATACTTTGTATGTTTATATGTATGTTATATTACTAACTAGCGACCCGCCCCGGCTTCGCACGGGTACTACAAATCCTTAACAAATTATATACCCAAACCTTCCTCATGAATCACTTTGTCTATTGGTGAAAACTGCATGAAAATCCGTCTAATAGTTTTTGAGTTTATCGCGAACAGACAGACAGACGGGGTGGAAGATTTTGTTTTATAACATGTAGTGATAAGCCTAGTGGAGACAGGTGGACTGCCACGCAAGGGTCTCGAGTTCGATGTCACGAAGAAGTGAAGAGTTGTAATTTTTTTAGAGTTCAAAAAGTCTCTTATACAACTGCTTTGTCCGTCCGTCTGTCTGTCTGTTATACAACTTTCAACTCAAGAACCGTAAGAGCTAGAGATTCGCGATCAACGCCATTCGACTCAGCGTAGTCGATATACACCGAAATGATTATGACCTTTGACCGCTGACCTCAAGGTCACGTGGTATCACAACAATCCTCTTGGTCCTATTTAGTAGGCGGCCTATTACCGAAACGGATGGCGCAGTGGTTTAAGTTATCGCCTCGCCACGGCCAAAGTGCCGAGTGTTGTGAGTTCGATCCCCACACGCACTTTGTAAATGGGTTTCAATGAAAGCCCCCAAAATTATGTGAGAAAGTGTAAAATAAACAACGCGATAAAATCCGTATATAGTAGTTTAATTTCAATGAATAACATTCGCGTAAGCAGAAGACGATATTGTTTAACAAAATGTTATGCTGGTTCCATCGTAACTTAAACTCAGTAGGTACATCAAATTTTAAATAGTTACTAAATAATAAACCATTAAAGCTTCCGGTGACATTGGTTTGTCTTAAATATATTGGAAAACCATTTTTGGATCACACAATTTTTTGTTCCGTGTGGGTATCGAACCTACAGCACTGGTAAGACCTCCACTTTAACAACTACACCATCTGTGCAAAAGACTTAGATTATTGTAGGTACGTATGAAACTTTCTAAGAGTGTATTTGTATATGTTAATACGTATTTAAAAGTTCATATATTTTATTTTGTGAATTAAAATTGAATAATTAATAACACTATGACGTGGCTATAGACCTTACTATTTGATAGTTTTGTTTTTTAATGTACAGCCGTTCTTGAGAAATAGTAGTTTGACAAACTGAAATATATGTCGGAAATGTGTTTTGTTTTTAGCCATTGTCTTAAGACTGCGCCAAGCGTAAGACAGATAATGACAGAGCTCGTGCTGCGCATATACAAATCGGCGCGCGGCCGCCATAGTAAAATTGTATGGAGGATTAGAAGTGCTTTTTTGATAAATATGCATCTTTATTGTCAACCAATAACTTAAATATGTGGGACGGACAAATTGTAATATAACTATTTATGTTTCGTTTAAGCTGTAAAATAGGATAGATTTCTACTTTTTTTTTTTTTTTTTTTTTTACGTGGGGGAATGCATGACGCATACCCCTCCGCGGGGGCGGGCGGAGGGGTTATGTCGGACTCGCCGGGGTAAAATAAGATGTTAAGATGATAAAGTACCTCCCGGAATACCGACTAAACCTACCACGGTGTTCCTCGATAAAACCACTATCGACGGGGCCGCGCGAATCACTTTCGCATGCGGTCGCGACCCCGCCGAGGTTTCGGCCCGCCGTATGAAACGGCAGGCCACTACACGAAAGACCTACCACCACTCCCTACTGTCCCCCCTAGAGGGGAGACGGACTCAACACAGAGGCGCGCGTGGGAACACGCACGCCGCCTCTCGGACCTGGTGCTGAACGGATGGCGGGCAGGCCCACAAAGCCCGCCACCCCCAGGTCAAACCTCAGGGTGGCTGGAGGTCGTCCCGCGCCCTCCGGCGCCCGGCTCTGCGGTTGGGGAGAGGGTTCAAACGCTCCCTCTCCCGCTCCGCCGCCTCCTTGATGGAAATGACTTCCTCACAAAAAGGATAGATTTCTACTGTTATAACCTAAATATCACGTAACAAGAGCTTACGTTTTTGCATTTTTCGTGCAAATTTACGTAATTTTGTGGGCTAAAATATTAATTATTTTAAGTTTTTTATACGAAGTAATTGTAAACAAATTAATTGTTATAGTAAATGTATATTTTATATTTGTATTAAACAAAAAGTATTGATTTTATTCACTTAACTGAGACCGCCTGTTTTGGCACATTTCGCTCGGCGCAGTCTTAAGATATAAGCATTTTAGAATGTCACGCTTTGTACACATACTTAATATAAGTCTTCTCTCTTAGCCTTTATTATTCCCAAGTCACTTGGGTCGGCTTTTCTAGTCTATTCGGATTTGACTGGATATCAGTTTTTACACGGAGCGGCTGCCACCTGACCTCCGCAACCCGAAGGCTACGATACTCTAAGGCTAGACCAGTGTCAGGATATTAGAAAGTACTGAATTTCCCAATAACGACTGCCATAGATGTTCATGGCAGCCGGGACCGACGGCTTAACGTGCTCTCCGAGGCACGGAGCAGGCGATAATTGTCAATCAATACGCACATAATTCCGAAAAGTCATATAACTTCCGAAAGTCAGAGGTGCGCGACGTGGGTTCGAACCCGAGACCCTCTGCATTGCAGTCTGTTGGTCTCCCACTGAACTATCGCTGCTTTATTTATTTATTTATTTAGGGATTGCCAACAAAGGAATATACAACAACATACAAGTACATTATAAAGCAATAATTAAATTCTTAACGTGTATAGTCCCTCAATTATAGGAAACCACAGCTTGCAAATTATAATTACAACTAAACTAACAACTTAATTAAAGATATAAACATGGAAAACATAAAACATAAAAATTATAAACATAAAATTCTGCCTCTAGGGTAAACTTTGGAGTAAAACGATAATAGCTTATTAGATAATAGAGTTCGAACGTTCGTTTTAAAACTAAGTATAGACGTAACGCTGCCTACATATCCAAGTTCAAAGTCGTCGTAACTAATTTATTCAATTAGGTCACAAAGTAACACTTATGAAAGTCATTATACATAGATTAGTGAATTTACTAAATTAGTAAAGCTACATTTAGGCTTGTTGCTAGGTTCACAACTATTTGTGGACTTCACAAATTTATGCCCGTATGGGGATTGAACCCACAACACTCGGGACTAGAACTGATGGCCGTTCAGGAAAAATTTAAATAGAAATTTAAAGAAAATTTAAAATGCTTTGCAGCTCTGCTTACCGTCCAATAATATATAACCTGTCCATCTATATATGGCAATGTTATTTAACTAGATTGTCTACGCGTCGATATCACCAAATATATCATTATTCAGATTTAACCTTTTGTGTAAACTTTGCTATTAAACTTTAGATATTAGTTTACATATTTTAAGATTTAATCTTTTTAGTCTTGATTTAATTTATCGCTTTTATTTATTAGTACTTCCTGATTTAAACTGGGTGCAGATAACCACTATGCTGACAGCTTCGCAGCTAAAAGTTAGTGTTACAGACAAACTAATGTTATAAATGCGAATGTCAATTATTATTATGAATGTCGGTCGTATAGTTTAGGCGTGGAAGCGTAACAACCAAACTTATTGTTTGTTTGTTTATGCTTACACGCCTAAATTTATCGACTGATCATCATACAATTTTGCATACACGTTGTCAGGGCAGCAAAAAAGGTCATAAGGTACCTTGTATCCAGAAAAAGGTACTGTTCTTGAGAAATAGAAAATTGACATAACCTACATTTAAGCGAACCAAGCCGCGGACAAAATCTAGTGTTATAAGTTTTAAGTGAGTTTATTTGTTACGCTTCCAGGCTTTAACTACTCGACCGATCATTATGACATTTTTTAGTTGTCAGGGGTACAGTAAAGGACAGGGTACCTATCACATAGAAAAAAGATCTGCTCTCAAACGAAGCTGCGGGCAAAAGCTAGTTCATTATGTTCTACAATTCAATACATAAGGAAATATTCAAAATTTTAATTAACTGCACGGATGACCTATTGGTTAAAGTCACCTTGACACTGCGGCGTGTTCGATCCCCAAAAAATTGCGTAGTTTACAAATAGTTGTTCCGAATCCGAGTGTGCCTTTGTGTCCGTTGTTTGAATGTTTGTAAAGTCTCCGCGACACAGGAGTTATTGTGGGACGTTTAAAAAAACTAAAAAAAAAAACTAATTTTATTAAGGAATTTTGTGTTACGACTAGCTTCCGCACGCAGTTTCACCCGCGGATGTCATTGAAACATATTATGTGTTACTCAATAACAGTGTAGTTTTCAATTAGTGAAAGAATTATAAGAATCGGTTCAGTGGTTTCAGAGATTATTTCTTACATAAAATCATAAAACATACGTATTTTAGCCTAACTAATATTATAAATGTGAATGTGAGTTTGTTTGTAACGCTTTCACGCCTTAACTACTCGACCAATCATGAAGCGAAGTCAGGAGCAAGGAGGCAAATTCTGGTTAAAAATAGAATGGTTACGTTACCATCTAATGCAGTTGGGTAGAAAAGATATTATACACTTCCTTCAAACACCGCTAATCCATGATGGAAACAGTTATCATTAGGGTTGCCAACCGTATTTTATACTTTATGAAACCAATGACATGACATCTTTTATTTAATTTGTTACTTACAGAAAGAAATTTTAACGCAATAGACCTTACCCTTGATTAAAAAGAAGATGAATCATTTATCTATATTTTAATATAGACTTAGATTTTAAAGACGTTCCTTGATGGTGATAAATATTTGTTAGATGTTGTTAGAACCAACCAAAAACGTTGCATCAAAGTAGTAGATTAAATAAATATCGTTTCTAGATGACGCACTTTATTTTTTTACCTTAGTATATATACCTACTCTATTTGTTCAAAATAAAGGTGGTAACCCTAGTTATAATCCGCACGCAACCTCACCTTAAACGGGCCAGCCGTTACCGAGATATTGTTGTGTTATAAATATTTATTAATATTAATATACAAACACGTCAATATTTATTTTATATGTATATTATTATGTATTAATTTATTTAAAAATGCAACGAAACAAGTTTCTGTTTTTCGTATATAATTATTTTACAATGTTTTACTATTTGAATTGTGAATTAATTAATAGATAATATTTTATAATTATTTCATTTTTTTATATATATTTGCTCTGACCGATGAGCAATTAAAAGTAATAAATATTTTTTTATTTTTTATTAAACTACTAAACGGTTTATATCGTGTTGTTTATTTTTTATAAAGATTGGCTTTATAATTTTGAAACTTTAATCTACATTTGTTATACATTTTTACTAGGCACTTTTAACTTTTATTTAACTATTCAAATTATAAAAACTATTTAGATTTAATTTAAAATTTTCTCCTACTTTTCGGTTGCTTTACAGGAAAACACGGGGAGACTAAGATGTTAGATGTCTCAATGTTCTGAAGTGCAGTTATATTAAAGTACCCGAAGATTATTTAATCATTCGTGTTACATACACGACACTGGAACATTGACAACTACCATCTTAGTCTCCCCGTGACCATGGCTGCTGAAAAGCAACCGAAACGTCGGGGAAAGTGTAAAATTAAATTAAATCTAAATAGTTTTAATAATAATTTAATTAGCTTAAAAATCTGTAAATCTTAATAGTAGTGGTAGTGTAACAATTTTCAAAATTATGTAATAAAGTGTCAAATAAACGACGCGATAATATCCGTATATAGTAGTTTCATTTCAATAAATAATATTCGCGTAAACAGAAGACAATATTATTTCGCTTTTACCTATAATCTTTATTGAAATTAAATTAACTCTACTTTTAGATAATTTTGAAATTAATCATAAAATTAACATAATATTGTCTCACGTTTACGCGAATGTTATACATTGAAATTAAACTACCTCAGTCTACCTTTGAACATGGCTGCTGAAAAGCAGCCGAAACGTCGGGGAAAGTGTCAAATTAAAATTAAATCTAAATAGTTTTAGAGATCGAAAAACTCTTATAACAACAGCTTTGTCCGTCCGTCCGTCTGTCTGTTATACAACTTTCAAATCAAGAACCGTAAGAGCTAGAGACTCGCGGTAAACGCCATTCGACACAGCATAGTCGATATACCCTCGAAATGACTATGACCTTTGACCTCAGACCTCGAGGTCACGTGGTTTGCATATTACTTGAACCATTTTTTCGAACTCTATGATTTACGGCAATTCATTGCCGATTCTCACTTTTTATAATTTAGATAGCTTAAATAGAAGTAACTAGTAAAAGTATTTAAGAAAACTTAGTGTAGGTAGTATAAAGCTTAAAAATAATAAATTTTAAATTTGTCCCCTCCTTCTGGTGGGGGCAAATTTAAAAGGAACGCAACGCACTTGTGACTCCTCTGGTGTTGCGGGTGTCCATGGGCGGCGGTAATCGCTTACCATAAGGCGATCCGTCGGCTCGTTTGCGGCCGATACCATAAAAAAATAAAACAGCATATTTATATTTACATTTTCTACAACGTTTTGGTTACTTTTCGTAAAGAAAATGTAGCAGCAATGGTCACGGGAGACATACGTTTATGGGGATATTTTTTATTTCATAATATCTAGCGGCCCCTTTTCAACAAAATATGAAGGGTTTATTATCTTTTTTATTTGTAACATAACTCAGAATTGTCTGGTGCTCAGGGTGTTAGGTTAAAACTTCTGCTGTTTCGAAGTTATGCGCGTATCCTAACTATGTATGTATCTATATAATATTATACATGGGAGTCAGTTTGATTGTTTGTGTGTCCGCAAACACGTTGTCGTAGGAGTTCAGAAAAAGACATACGAAACCAACACGGAACAAACAAATCGTGTGTCCATCTATCGTATGTATGTATCTTATGTGGGGGCCAGTCAGTGCAGACCGGCGACACTTCGACCCAGTGGGATCTTTTGTGTCGACACTCTCCCAATAACGACTGCCATAGATGTTCATGGCAGCCGGGACCGACGGCTTAACGTGCTCTCCGAGGCACGGAGCAGGCGATAATTGTCAATCAATACGCACACAATTTCGAAAAGTCATATAACTTCCGAAAGTCCGAGGTGCGCGACGTGGGTTCGAACCCGAGACCCTCTGCATTGCAGTCTGTTGGTCTCCCCACTATCGTATCTATCGTAACTTCTATTTGTGGATTACGCAAATTTTTGTTTTTAACTTTAAACACCTAGACTCGACACTCCGAGCCTGGTAGGTTTTGTCCGTTGTTTGAATGTTACACAGGAGATATTCCTAGTGCGGGAGTTGTCTATTATAAGAAAAGGGATGAATATTTTTTGTTGATTTATATTTAGAATAAACAGTAAAATACCCACAAAGAAATAAAAAAGCAAAAATGCGTATTCAATTATCCCTTGTAGAACATTAAATGAATGTTAATTTATTGACATATAACTAATAATATTGATGTCTTATTTGATATTTAATATTTTAATAATATCTGTCTACAAATAATTAATAAAATAAAAATGACTAAGCAATATTTGTGCAGATTAATAAGATATATTTTAAATAAAACGAGATGGTGTAAAAACCAGGATTCAACCTCTTCGTCTTAAATGTACATCATGTGACCTTGTGACCCCTATATCTCGGGGGTCTTTTGACCCCTAGGGCCCATATTCAAACTCGACCGAGATATGACCCCAAGGTGTCTGCACACCAAGTTACAAGTCAATCGATTCAGTGGTTCTGGAGTTATGCCTGTCACTAACAGACAGACACACAGACCCACATAGTGTTTTCATTATTTCATTTGTCGGACTCGATGGCGTAGTGGTTAGTGTAACCGAACGCCACGCTTGAGGTCGCGGGTTCGATTCCCGCACAAGTCAAATATTTGTGTGCATGAACATGGATGTTTGTCTTGGTCTGGGTGTTTCTATGTATAATATCTATGTATTTACAAAAAAAAAGTATATAAGTATGTTTATCCATTGTCTAGTACCCATAGTACAAGCTCTGCTTAGTTTGGGCTAGATGGTGTTGTGTGTATGTGGTAGAATATTATATTATATTAACCTCGGAGGTTAATAAATTTAGTAATATAAGATTCTTCATTATATCAGAGCTGTTGTTTTTTCAGTAAATAAGTAATACTAGATTTTGCCCGCGGCTTCGCTGGCATAAATGTAGGTTAGGTTAGTAAAAGTAATACGTATTATTTTTTTATTTTTTTATTTTTTCCTGATTGAAAGGTACCCTATGTCCTTTTCTGTACCCCTGACAACGTGTATGCGAAATTTCATGATGCTCGGTCGAGTAGTTAAGGCTTGAAAGCATAACAAACAAACTCACATTCGCATTTATAATATTAGTTAGGATTCTTCTTCTTCTTTTCGTGTGGTTAGTGGCCAACCTGTTGCCAAGAGTTGTTCAAGCGTAGGCCCGTAGGCCTCTGACATGGCTTAACGACTGCTGTCAATTTGACAACAACCGGGACCGAATTTTTGCGTGCCCTCCGAAGCACGGAGACGCTCAGATGAAATACCACTAAGCGGTCACCCATCTATAGACTGACCGCACCCAACGTTGCTTAACCTCGCTAATCGTTTACCGATCAGTGAGTGCAACTGGCTATGAGCGCCTCTAAAGTTATTAGTTAATTAGGATACAGATATATAACGTTCATAATATTTACTCGTTAGTTTGAAACTGGACTCGTTTTAAAGTGAATACGACTTCTGTGCATGGATTCTTGTGTCCCGTTTCCCGGGACATTTATAGCAGGGATGTTGCGAATATTCGCATCCGCATCCGCAATTGCGAACCTTCCGCATCGATTTTGACATCTGCATCTATATACGTATCTGCAATAATCAACGCGGATGGTAATGCGGATCCAGATATAGCGAAGGTTACGATAAGAAATAAATCAGTTGTTCAGTAGTACGTGTTTAATTTATTATCCTTTGCGAAACAGGCTTGCACCTGCGAAAGCGGTGATATTAGATACTTTTTATTAAATAAGATGAAAAATTTTCATCAACATCCACATCCGCATCCGCGGATGTGAATCTTCAAATATCCGTATCCGCAGCCGCATCCGCGGATGTAAAAAATCTGCATCCTTAACATCCCTGATTCATAGTGATATCGAGCTTAGATGCCTCACCATTGCCACTGAGCCGAGACCGAGTGCCTCGATCGCCACACGAGACAAAAATGTTTGAGATCCACAAATAGATGTTCCGAGTCTGGGTGATCTTTGTGTCCGTTGTTTGAATGTTTGTCAATTTCTCCGATACACTGGAATTATTCTTAGTTCTGAGGCACATACATATTTAGAAGTATTAAATGGAAAACAACAATTAGAGCAGTATTCAAAAAAAATTTTAATACCCTCTATGGACTAAGGTAAAAGTGGACACATAACATATATGGAATATAATAATAAAATTTGTGATCCTTTTACCATCTTAAATTGCTGACCTATCCTAACCATTATTATAAATGCGAATGTGAGTTTGTTAGTTTGTTACGCTTTCACGCCTTAACTACTTGACTAATCATCATAAAATTTCGCAAACACGTTGTTAGGGGACAGAAAAAGACATAGGGTACCTTTCATGCAGAAAAACGTACTGTTTTCGAGGGATAGCAATTTATTGACGAACCGTACACCAAGGCGAGCTAGTCTACGAAATCTAGTTATTTTTAATCTCTAAATATAACACTTATTTGCGATGCTTATCAGAACAGACCACATGACCTATTAAATGGCAGTGGCACACCGGTGGCCAGTCATAATAGGTTTTTAATTATTTCTTGTACTCCAAGACTTGACAGGTTCATAGTACACGTCTGCCTAGCTCTCCGGGAAAACTCGGCATGTTTATCAAAAACTAATATCTTCAATATGTCCACAGCTTCAGAAGTCCCATCACCTGGAATCAACAGACTACCAGCATACGGCTATATCGATGGAGCAATTGCATCAGGCCATGCAATCTACAGTCGCCAGCTCCATCGTCCACAACTTTCAACTACCATTATCTCCAAGGCAAATGTCCTCGCTCATGCTGAAGAGCAACCATCTACCCAGAAACCTGAACTTCAACGACATACCAGCGCATTTACCAAGGAACCTCTCATCCGAATTGGATTTAGTCCACAATCTGACCAATGATTTGCCACAGAATTTGAACAGACACGACGATCTGCTCGGACAAAATTTGAGCAGGAATCTGGATTTGTCTCTGGTAAGGAGTTTAGGCAGTGATTTGGAATTGCAGAACAATTTGAACCAGCTAGCTCAGAATTTGAACGAGAATTTGAGCGCGGAATTGAATAGGATAAACGATCTTAGAGCCGAATTGCCTCATGACTTAAGCCATGAGATTGACTTATCCCATCATCTAAATAGGCCTGAACAAGAGTTGTTAAGTCAAGATGAAAGACGGACTCCAATGGTGCAATGTGACCCTCATATGTTGGAACAAACACTGGGACAAAGATTGGAGCAAACATTAGGGCAAAGATTGGAGCAATCGTTAGGCCAAAGGTTGGAGCAAGGTTTGGGGCAAAGGTTGGAGCAAGGCTTGGGGCAAAGCTTGGGTCAAAGGTTGGTGAATCAGAATTTGAACGTGGAAAGGTTGGAGCAACAGGAACATATGTTACCAATGCCGTTTCATATAAAGGCTGAGCAAGAAGACGATGGGTATTTCTATGATAATATAAATCAAGGGATCAATGACGTCGGCAGTTTGAACGGTGAGTTTTTTTTATTATATTAGATTTTGTCTGCTTCAATTGCTGCTAATTGTTTGGGATAGTATGATTTTTTATTTATAGCGTTATTGATGTTTTTTGTTCAAGCTTAGATTAAATTACAATAATAGGATCACGGCGCGGTGAAAGCATTACAAACACCACCATGTTCATGTGACCATGGCCGCTGAAAAGCAACCGAAATATCGTGGAAAGTGTAAAATTAAATTAAATCTAAATAGTTTTAATAGTTTAAATAATAATTTTATTAGCTTAAAAATTAGTAAAGTTTAATAGCAGTAGTAGTAGTGTAAAAGTTTTCAAAATTATGTAATAAAGTGTCAAATAAACAACGCGATAAAATCCGTATATGGTAGTTTAATTTCAATAACATTAGTTAGAAGTAAGGTGACTATTTTATGTAATTTTGTAAGCATATCAGCTGCAAAAACTTCATTATTTTTGATGCCGTTCCTGCACCAGGAGTATGTCCTGTATCACGGGGAACTAAAAGTTCAAACAACGGACACAAAGAACACCCAGACCCGGAAAAACTATTTGTGGATCACACGAACTTTGTCCAACACAGGGACTGAATCTACAACATTCCGCACAGTGAGCATTAAGCCATTCATACAGACGAATAGTCATCCTTTTTAACTAGCTACTAGTATCGTAGTCCACCCCCTTTGGGGAAATGAAGGCGTAAAGATTTTTTCTTTGTTTTATTTTTTGTTACTGATGTCATACCGCGGTATATAATATATGTATTTATTTATTTAATTATTATGTCAATGGATTACGTAAATACGTCTGACAAAGAATGCATGTTGTCCTTGATATTTAAAATGATTTAAATAACATTGAAATTATAATCATTTTCACGAATTTGAATTAGTTTACAACTTTTTAGTTGGGTTTTGTATATCTATACTAATATTATAAAGCTGAAGAGTTTGTTTGTTTGGTTGGACGCGTTAATCTCAGAAACTACTGGTCCGAATTGAAAAATTATTTTAGTGTTGGATAGCCTATTTATCGAGGAAGGCTATAGGCTATATAACATCACGCTACGGCCTACGGGGGCGGCGCAGAAACGATAAACGCGGGTGAAACTGCGAGCACATCTAGTTTTTTATAAAAAAGAATATTACTGCTTGCCTAGCACAGCAGGTAAGCGGTCGCCTCGCTGTTGTCTCCGCACTGAATGCTGTGGGTTCGAATCCCACACGAGACAATTTATTTATTTATTGTGGAAGACTTACATCTAATATAACAATATGGCAATAGGTGTAGTAATTTGACAGTCTTCACTTCTAGTTATCATAGTAAAAAAATATAACAGTAGCTATGTGAACAACATGCACATTTTACACATCTAATCACTTTATCTTTATATATATATATAATTCTACTGTACGTGTGTGTGTCACTGAACTCCTACTAAACGGTTGCACCGATTTTGATAAAAAAAGAATTTGTGTGTTTTCATGTGGATTCGAGGTTGGTTTAAATTAGGTTTTTTTTTTGTCTCTTTTCCTTTTCTCTTTCTCTCTCTCTTAGCTATCCGTAAAGAAGTCAAGGCTTAAGCATATTTTTGTCTGTATAGGATTGGTAATAAAGACATCAAAGTCAAATCTCTTAGAGTTTATTAAAGTTGAGGTGGATGGTATGCTTGTCGGTGGATTAAACCTTGTCACCTTACGAGGAACTTTATAGGAAAGTTTGGCGATAAGATCTGAGCAATCAATTTCATTATTTGTGATTTTTAATAATAATAGGCAGTCTGTAATCTCGCGGCGTTTTACTAAAGGTGAAATATGAAATTTTCTACATAGACAGATAGTTATTTCAATGATAGTGTATCTTTTGATGGTAACATAATTGACGAACCGTTTCTGTATCATCTCAATGCGATCGATGTATTTATAGTAACAAGGGTTCCACACTTGCGACGCATACTCAAGAATACTAAGGACAAAGGTGCAGCATAGAATTTTGAGCGTCTTGACCTCAGCAACACACGTTGACAGCCTCATCATAAAACCTAGCGATTTGGAAGCTTTTTGTATAAGCGAATCTATATGGTCGTCAAACAATAGTTTGGAGTCATGGTACACGGCCAGATCTCGCACAGTGCTACATCGGGATAATGTTTGGCCACCTTGTGTGTATGTACATATCTTATGTGGGGGCCAGTCAGTGCAGACCGGCGACACTTCGACCCAGTGGGATCTTTTGTGTCGACACTCTCCCAATAACGACTACCATAGATGTTCATGGCAGCCGGGACCGACGGCTTAACGTGCTCTCCGAGGCACGGAGCAGGCGATAATTGTCAATCAATACGCACATAATTTCGAAAAGTCATATAACTTCCGAAAGTCAGAGGTGCGCGACGTGGGTTCGAACCCGAGACCCTATGCATTGCAGTCTGTTGGTCTCCCCACTGAGCTGTCGCTGCTCTTCACCTAGTGTGTAACTCGCGGTCAAAGTGCAACGAGGGTAGGGTACGTTATAACTGAGCATTTGCTAGGGTTGAGGTCCAGTTTATTATGCATGCAATATCTTTCTAACTGTTGTAAGTCACTTTGGAGAGATAATATATCTGCTTGTGATGATACGGTAGTATAAATTTTCATGTCGTCTGCAAAGCATAGTAGCTTAGAAAATTTAAATATTATAATATAATAATAAAACATTTATTTCGGACATAATCCATATGAGTTAGTTAAAGCACGAATCTATGTCGTTAACGTATACAGTGAAAAATAACGGGCCCAGCAAGGGACCTTGGGGAATACCACTAGGTACCGTAACCCAACTAGAAATGTAGTTACTCACCACTGTATATAATTCTTTGTGTGATTTACAAATTATTGTTCTGTGTCTTTGTGTCCGTTAATTGTGTATTATATACGCTAACTAGCTTTTGCCCGGACTTCGTCCGTGTGGAATAGTACTACACCCCTTTCATCCCCTTCGAGGTGGAATTTCCAAAAATCCGCTCTTAGTGCTCCCCTACACTCTCCAAGAAACATACATGCCAAATTTCAGCTTCTTGCGTTCAGTAGTTTCGGCCGTGCGACAACGCACTTGTCTGTCAGTCTCTCTTTGTCTGTCAGTCACTCAGTAACGGAAGAGTTTTATATATATAGATTTTAGATAGTATGAACAACTAGATTTAGCACGCGGCTTTGCTCAAGTAATTACGTTGGATTAGTAACAGTAGTTTTCCCGGGATGAATGAAACCTATATCCTATTCTGTGCGCCTGACAACGCGTACGAGAAATTTCATGATGATCGATTGAGTTTTTTGGATTTGTAAAATTAAATCAACAGAGTCCTGTAAGCCTCACTTTATCGATCTAAAGCTAATGACACTCCCATGTATATATATTTTTGAAGTTGCCGTATTTGTTCATTCACATAAAACTCTATTTGAACAATATAAGAGCAGGAGGTGTAAAAACAAAATATGTATGTTTTCCACATAATAAAACAACACAAATTAATAGAAGTATTCTATGTATGGCACCACGAGTATACAACCACTTACCAAGAAATATAACAGACTGTAATAATATTAATTCATTTAACCTTTTGAACGCCAACGTCGTCTATACTCGACATGCGCAAGCGTGCCCTGTGCGCCAACGTCGTCTATACTCGACAAAACTGTTTTTTGTCGGTTCACAGAAAAATACAAAATAAACATATTAAATCATTACTTTTCTGTGTTTTAGTGATACAACTTAAAAATTGAATCCCCTATTATTACTTAATTGTATACAGCAAACAAAATTGTTATTAGTTATTGAAATATTTGATCATAAAAAACAATATATAATATATCCATTTTCGGGCTTGGCGTACAGGACATGGAGGTGCCGTTATGGCGTGGCGTTCAAAAGGTTAAATACAAATTCAAGCAATTCTTGTATACCAATGCATTGAAATTAAACTGCTATATACGGATTTTATCGCGTTGTTTATTTGACACTTTATTACAAAATATTACAATATACTTTATTACAATGTAACAGAATATTTAGATAGCAAAATTGATTAATTATTACAATAATTTAGAATTTATAAGTTCCTATAGCTTATAAGTATTCCGAATGATCATACTTTTAATTTGTATTTATATTTCTTATATCTGACATTTATTATTTTTTATGATACCAATATGTAATTTCATGATATTTATAAATTTGTGTGACATTTAGTTAATTTTTATGTCAATATTAAACAACTTTGCACACCACAATGGTAAAATATGGCATAAGCAACTATACAATACACATGTATCATCTTAAAATATACCCATATTTGCAATAATAAATTGATTTGATTTGATTTGAGTAGTTAAGGCGGGAAAGCGTAACAAACAAACTCACATTCGTTTTTTAATAGTAGCTACGATTATTATTTATATTATCTAAAAACCATGGTCACGGTAAGACTGAGGTCTCTCCGTGACCTGACGAATTAATTAGTTTAAATAGTAAATTATACCAGTACTTCTTCTTCTCGTGTGGTTAGTGGCCAACCTGTTGTCAAGAGTTGTTCAAGCCGCCCGTAGGCCTCTGACATCCACACTGAGTAGAAGGCTGCGGGCGGTGGACCCATTGGGGCCGTCCACCGCCCGATCAGCGCAGGTCCGAGTAGGCGGCTTTCGTGTTCCACGCACGCCTCTCGATGTCGGAAAGGGGTCTAGGTCCCCCCGCTTTGTTGTCGGGGACCAGGTCTCCCAATTGTGGGTGTAAATTTTTATTGTGTTTGTGGGACCCGCCACGTCCATCAGTGGGTCAAACCTTTGACGGGGTCGCGATTTGAATGCGAGAGTGATCCGCGCGACCCCGCCATAAAGGTGTGAGGAATACCGCGGTGATTTTAGTCGGTTCAGCCCAAACATATGGGCTGGATCCCGACATATCCCCATCGCCCGGCCCTAAACCGGCGATGGGGAATGTGATATACACATGTCCCCGCGTTAAAAAAACAAATGCCCTCTGACATGGCTTAACGACTGCTGTCAATTTGACAACAACCGGGACCGAATTTTTGCGTGCCCTCCGAAGCACGGAGACGCTCAGATGAAATACCACTAAGCGGTCACCCATCTATAGACTGACCGCACCCAACGTTGCTTTACCTCGCTAATCGTTTACCGATCAGTGAGTGCAACTAGCTATGAGCGCCTCAATGGTACTGTTACTCAATGGTAGTACTGTAAAGAGGAAAGATTGGATATTTTGTTTCTTTGTTTGTAAAACTTGTTTGTACTATCGACTTGAGCGACGGATGACCACTCCTAAGGTTAAAATCGCATGGCAGGCCAACACTTGGTACCCGTACCCGTGCAGTACGTGTAACCCGTACATGTGCAAGCGAAAATTTTTCTGAAATGGTCAACCGTCGCTCAAGTCGATAGTACAACAAAATAGTGATTGAAGTCTCCTTTTAAGCAAATAATCCTGGTGAGACCCCGCTCTTCCATAATAATAATAATAATAATATAGCTTTATTTCGGACCAATGAATCCATAGACTGTTAGTAATACAATTTAACTTATTTCCTAGTAATTAAACTACTATATACGGATTTTATCGCGTTGTTTATTTGACACTTTATTACATAATTTTGAAAAACTGTTACACTACTACTACTACTATTAAACTTTACAAATTTTAAGCTAATTGAATTATTATTAAAACTATTAAAACTATTTAGATTTAATTTAATTTTACACTTTCCCCGACGTTTATATAGTATATAATACTATATAGTATAATCTGTATATAGTAATTTAATTTCAATGAATAATATTCGCGTAAACAGAAGACAATATTATTTCCTAGTGTTAGTATAAATTATCCTAGAGACAAACTTTTTTTAAAGTGGAGAATGGAAATTCTCAGCAACAGTTCTCAGGATGCTGTTAGGACTGTCTCTCACTCTCCTCAGTAGCGAGGCTGTTTTTTGCGCACAATTGCGTAAAAGCCATCCGTTCGTGCTTGCGCGAACATTTCCGATACACTGCAGTAACGAGACAATCCCAGCAACATCCTGAAAGCATTATTATATTGGATGCGCAGGGCGTCCAGCGATCTCTTAGTACAATTGACCCATAGAATACTCGTGTACAGACTCTGGCAGTAAGCCTCAAAGAGTGTGATTTTGACTAGGCCTGTACACCGGGCAAATCTACGAGCCAACATATTACTCCGCACCGCTAGAGCTCTGCGTTCCCTCTCAATGTCTACATCGTCCTTAAGGTCGCCGGCAAGGAAATGCCCTAGATATTTAAAAGTAGACACTCTTTTAATTGGTGACCCGTATATTGTTAACTCGGGCCCATCTTCACGGCATTTGCCACCGACCTTAAAAACCATGTACTCACACTTCACATTATATATTGTCCATGTCCCATGTCCCATGTGCGTCAGCGTAGGCTTCACAAACTTTAATTAGCTCTCTGATAGCTCCCACATAATAATAAAACATACATTAAATTATGATCTATTTGAGCAAACATAATAATAAAAGTAATTAAAATGAGTATATCGGGTAAGGTAGTAAGTTGTAAGGATTTAAAAAAAACTAAGGAACCAATTTTAAATTATTTTTTTTATTAGAATGCTATAGTGTCAGCGCTTAACAGGGTGTATTTTATTTAAAAGATAAGGTACCTTTCTAACGTAACCTAACCTACTTTTACTCGAGCGAAGCCGCATGTAAAAGCGAGTAGTATATAATTATTATCTAAAGTGTTTTAGAGTTAAAAAAACTCTTATACAACTGCTTTGTGGGTCCGTCCGTTCGTCCGTCCGTCTGTCTGTCTGTCTGTCTGTCTGTCTGTCTGTCTGTCTGTCTGTCTGTCTGTCTGTCTGTCTGTCTGTCTGTCTGTCTGTCTGTCTGTCTGTGTGTCTGTCTGTCTGTCTGTCTGTCTGTCTGTCTGTCTGTCTGTTATACAACTTTCAACTCAAGAACCGTAAGAGCTACAGACTCGCGGTCAACGCCATCCGACGCAGCATAGTCGATATATCCCCGAAATGACTAACCTTTGACCTCTGACCTCAAAGTTATGTGATACCATTTTTTCGAACTCTAAGATTTACGGCAATTCATGGCCGTTTCTTACTTGTTTAAAATAAGCCGCTATATAAACAGTGGTTTAATTTTAGTAAGTACCAAAAATTAAGTTGTAGTCAATTCAAAAATAATCTGTACTCCATTTTTCTATTCAAAAGCTTCCTTTCTCCTCTATTAAATTGCTATGCCCGGTCCATGATTGAGACTTGCCTGTACTCTGCTAAGAACCTTATACCGTGGCACAATAAGTATATTAGAGAACGCTTTAAATTTGATTTCATTTTCTGATCTGATCTTCGGCAAAACGGCTTCGGTGCATCTCTTACGTTTAAAATGCATAATCTTATTCAAAATCTTTGGATTTAAGATTAGCATTTGGTTGTCTTTAATATTTTTAAGGCCAATTTTAATTCTGACTACACGGATGGTGCAGCGGACAAACGGTCGCCTCGCTACTGCCATTGCGCCGAGTGTTGTGTGCATTGCGACCCACAATTTTTTTTATCGTGTCTGGGTTGTTTTTGTGTCCGTTGTTTGAAAGTTTGTAAAGTTCCTCGCGACCCAGGAGTTATTCCTAGTGCGGCAGTTGACTTCTAAAAGAAAACATCCTTGTCGGGGGCGTCCTACCTTACGTTACGTTAACGTTACTTTACGTTAACATTACGTTATGTTAACGTTAACGTTACGTTAACATTACGTTAACGTTAACGTTACGTTAACATTACGTTAACGTTACGTTAAGTTAGCGATAGTCTAATGGGACACCGTTAGACTGAAAAGCAGAGGTCTCGAGTTCGATCCCAATGCGCGCATCTATGACATTTCGAAGTAATGTACGCATTAGATAGTTAATTATCGCGAGCTTTAATTAATATCAGCACTGTAATGAACTGTACCACTGCTGGGCACGGGCCTCTTCTCAGTGTCAGAAGGTTTAGGCCATAGTCCACCACATATACATATATAAAAAAATTGTATTACATTTAATATGTAACTATTTTGTGTCCCAATAAAGTAAATAAATAAATATTGTAAATATAATATATAAATAAATATATAAATAATAAAGTAAATAAATAATACGTTAAAGTGAGCGATAATTAACTATTTAATACGCACATCACTTCGCAAAGCAGAGGTACACGCCTTTGAATCGAACTCGAGACCTCTGCGTGGCAGTCCAAGGGTCTACCACAAGGCTTTTGATATTAAAGACACGTAATTTTATTTAAATCTCCTATTTGCAGACATCGACACAGCTACGGTTTTATTATATGTACAGATGTAATTAAATATATAGCAGTCGCTGAGTGCTCGAAATTCGACCAAAGTTTGCCTGTAACATATTACTGATATATGTCATTATATATTGATGTATGTAACCATAGTTACGCGCTTCGACTGCGTGTGTCAAATGCACGGTTGTGTGCGTGTAGTGTATTTTCATTAATTTAATGTATTTCTATAACATATTTTATATAAATATTAGGATTCGCCACTCCTCTATATAAACTTTAACTGTGCCGAATTTCATACGCCTCCGTCCGCGCAATTTTTGTAAAAAGGGGTACAGAGTATTTGCTTAATGTATTAATATATGTGTAGATAAATAAATTCCATTTCTTCTAACACATTAGATATATAAAAAATAGAGTGATATTTGTGAGAAGTGAGTCAGTAATTCGGCGATCTTTTAAAACTTACTTTCAAGGCTGCATTGGAACAAATTTAAAGCATATCTAAGTAGATGTTACACGGCTACTTAATTAAATATTCAACACTTCTGACGTATGCATTTCATTATAAAGTGCACTAGTTATGTGTATCCTTTGGCGTTGCTCGAGATTTAATACAATTTTTAATTTTTAATATGTTTATATCGAAGACTGACAGTTAGCGTATTGGTTTAAATTAACTTTACAGTCAGTAAAAATCACTGCGCCGATGCGCCCAGTGTTATATATTCGATTTGTCGCCACAAAAATTTGCGAGATACACAAATTTTTGTCTCTAAATATCGAACCTGTGTTCGTTATTTGGATGTTTGTAAAGTTTAAAGTTGTACAAGTTAGGAAATAGTCTTTCAAAAGAAAAATATGCTTTCATGTTTGAGATCAAACCTTATCAAATTCGAATGTCGCGTCAACTAAAAATATAAGGTTTTTCTGCGAAGAAGTTCCTACCAAAACTCATAATAGAGTCTAAAATTTTTAAACGCTTTATAACATGCTATTTTATACGCTTAGATATAACGAGTTGTTAACGCTAAAATAACGCTAGACCATCGATTCGAGCATCAATCTCACAATAGTTCACGTTGAGGTAGACAGAGTGAGTGGTCGAAGATAATAATAATAATATCAGCCCTGTATTAAACTTCTGGGTACGGGCCTCTTCTCAGTGTGAAATGGGTTAGGCCATTGTCCACCACGCTGGCCCAGTGCGAGTTGGCAGACTTCACATATCTTCGAGAACATTATGGAGAACTCTCAGACATGCAGGATTCTTTACGAAGATTCATAACTGGTTTATATTTAGATTCACACCTGCTTCACATAGGACTATGACAAAAACGAATCGGTTTACCTACGAGAAGTTAATTTTTGACACATCGCACTCTTAATAAAACAGCGACTTAACTCGAAATTTGAAAGTAAGGCAATTTGAACTCTAATTGTATATGTTAAATTCTAATATTATATTTGTGTTAAATCTTTGCAATAGAGTTCAAATTTGTTTAATCCAAAATACTGAGATAAGTCTCTGTTTCATTAAGGGTGAGACATATTCTTTGAAAAATAATGTCAATATTTAACTATCTGTAGCTAAAACCACTCGTTTGTTGACTCGGCTCGAATAAGGAGGAAATATGCTACGTGTCTACCTATATTAATAATAATAATAATAATAATATTCTACCACATACACACAACACCATCTAGCCCAAACTAAGCAGAGCTTATACTATGGGTGCTAGACAATGGATAAACATACTTATATACGTTTTTTTTTTGTAAATACATACATATTATACTTAGAAACACCCAGACCAAGACAAACATCCATGTTCATGCACACAAATGTTTGACTTGTGCGGGAATCGAACCCGCGACCTCAGGCGTGGCAGTCGGTTACACTAACCACTACGCCACCGAGGTCGTCAATATTATTATTACAAGAACTGTTGAACGAATTTGACACATAGATAGACCTCGACTATACGAATAGTTTAGTGGTCTAAGTGGTGTTCGCCTCACCACTGCCACTGCGTCGACTGCTGTGGGTTCGAATCCCACACGGAACAAAAAAATTATGTAATCCACAAATGGTTGTTCTGAGTCTGGATATTCTTTGTGTCCGTTGTTTGAATGTTTGTTAAGTTCCCCGCGATTCAGGAATGATTTCTAGAGCGGGATTTGTCTATTTAACCAAAAAAAAAAAATATAATGATAAATGTCTTGGATACACATAGGACTTTTTACTCAAGTATATGTTCCCGTGGGATGCACACAAGCGAGCATAAACTAGTTCTCCATATTTGAAAGATTTTTAATTTTAATCAGTCAATATAACCTTAACAAGACACAATGAAAAAAGCATTCTGTCTGGACAATAGCGTCAGTACGTCGACTTAGAAATTAAAACATATTATTATTTACTTTATTCAATTAAAAGTCAGTGGAAAATTTTCTCCTAAGACTGGTAAACAAAATCACAATTATTTCGAGACAAATTCAAATAAAATTCGGCAGACATTGCAAGATAGCATTTTTAAGATCCTTATTGACTTAAAGCTAATAATAACGAAATTTTTTCGAGTAGTCATCAGCAAAGTGGTTTATTATCCGAAAAGATCGAATGATCTTTAGTAGCTGCATCTCTTTCACACTTACGAGAGGCGACAGTGAGTGTGAGGAGTGTGCTGCGATTTTTATTGCAACGTGGAAGTTTATCGCTCCACTTTTGTTTACGTCACGTCTCTGTGGCGCCCTCTAGGCTTGGTTTTGCGTGAGCAGGCTAATTATTATGCTGGAAAAATAATATGGGCGGGTAGTAATAATCTTGGAAGCCTTGAAATTATTTTTATCCATATTTTTTATTGTGTTGACGCCATCGCATGATACCAGATATATCTAATTGTTTAAAATAAATTATTTAACATAATCTGTTATTCTTATATTATATTTTATAATTTTTTAATTCCTTCTCTTGATTTACGCAACATCAATCAAAGTTTAAATAGTTGAAGATAATTTAGACTGCCTACATGTCAACAGATACTACAACTAAACATGCTTCCAAACTTAAATCTCCCTAAACTATGATTGATAAGTCCATAAATTATATATCGCGATTGTCTAAAGTTACCTACCCTTGTGGTCGATCTATCTGTTTCATCAACAAGAGTTTTCTAGATTATCGATTAAGTTAAACGTCTTTTAGTGGCATCTGAAAAATTAGTCAAGAAGTTCAGAATCATTCAGAATGTTAATAATTGTGGAACTTTTTTAAAACCCAAAGGCTTCGTTAAAGCTTTACTGGGTTAATAGTTCCATCCATCAAAAGATCGATAAACACACAGCCTTGAGTTTTGTTAGCCTTGAGTCTTGCGAAGAACCTTCACTCTACATACACACTATGTATCTTATGTGGAGGCTAGTCAGTGCAGACCGGCGACACTTCGACCCAGTGGGATCTTTTGTGTCGACTCTCTCCCAATAACGACTGCCATAGATGTTCATGGCAGCCGTGACCGACGGCTTAACATGCTCTCCGAGGCACGGAGCAGGCGATAATTGTCAATCAATACGCACATAATTTCGAAAAGTCATATAACTTCCGAAGGTCAGAGGTGCTCGACGTGGGTTCGAACCCTAATACATACATACACACTAACTAATCATGTGATCATACTGTGGCAATATTTAATAATCTCCAATTAAACAACTAGTTTAACTGGCAAAGAACCTTCCTACTTCAAAGGATCAACAGACACACAGCCTTGTGTTGTGTGACTGTGATAGCGATGTCAAATATTCTCGAATTTTCTAAATTCCTGTGGGCTGAGTGTCAAAGAACGTTTATCCTTCAGAAGATTGACAGGCTCTCAGCATGCTGTTGTGTTTCTGCAGTGGCAATTTCAATAAATCTAAGGCTTCGTTTTTTCCTATGCCACTGTCAATGTGTATGCGAAGTTTCATGATGATCAGTCGAGTAGTTAAGACGTGAAAGCGTAACAAACAAACTCACATTCGCATTTATAACATTAGTTGAGATTAGTGTTGGTCCACTTAGGAATAATTCCTGTATAGAGAAGGTCTTTATAAACATGGAAATTGCGGTCTCGAAATTGCTCAGATTGAGTACAAGTTTTATTCTGAACGAGGATCCAATGCACAACACCCAGTGGGGCATAGCGGATAATATGCTCTGACTTCTAGAAATATTTACTGTCTTTCAGCTTTCACAAACATTGAAACAACGGTCAAAAGAACTCTCAGACTCGACACTACTTTTTATTCCGAATGTGGATCCAATTAGAAGTTTCAGTACATATCAACCACTTAGGTTTCAAGTTCAAACCTAAGGTACGTGCCCTGCCTTTTTGACTTTATGTCAAAAGCCACTAGTTTTTCCCCGCGTGTATCCCATGGGAACACATTAGAATAAAGGTTATAGTTTATATCTATACCACACTTGGAACACTCCAAGAAATTCATTGCAAATAGAGCCACGGGCTTCACCCGGAAGTTCTGCGGGTACAACAAGGGCCAAATACGCCTGCTCACAGGAGCGTTTACTGGTCACTTTGGCACCAATGACTTCCTGTGCAGATTGAGTTTGGCAAACAATTTGATCTGCAGAGCCTGTGGTGAACGGGACGACTCCATATTACACCTACTGTGTGAATGTGACGCGTTGGCTGGACTAAGGATGGGTCTGATGGGATTGGCATATCCGAACCCTGAAGACTTCAGGCTTCTCCCTCTGAAGTGTACGCTGCGACTGATGCAGTACATTCATAGGGAGATAGCTCAGGGATAGATCTCGGGGCCGACACAAAAGATCCCACTGGGTCGAAGTGTCGCCGGTCTACACTGACTGGCCCCCGTAACAAGATAAGATATGATTATATCTATACCAAATTTCAGACAGACAGACAGACAGTTACTTTTGCAATTATAATATTTGTATGGATTTAATACGCTTTACCGATGAAGAAAACATCATGTGAAAACCTACATGTCTGAGAGTTCTACATAATGTTCTCGAAGATATATGACGTCTGCTAATTGCACTGGGCGGCGTAGTGTGGGCTATGAACTAGCCGTTCTTCAGCAGGTCGTTACACAAAACGACTTATTTTTCGATTCGACGAAAATGCTCCTGTGGTACCTACTCCACATATAGCGATAGCGAGTAATCCATTACACATATCTGTAGTAAACGGTCAGTATTTACCGCCTTAGCAACAATGACTGCACATCCGTGCATACATATACATCGTAATTGTTTAAGTGGTCGTCTGGCCCCAGCTATAAATATGTGTGTAATCCACAAATGGTTGTTCCGAGTCTGCGTGTTTTTTTGTCCGTTGTTTGCAGTTTTGTCCCTTCCGACACATAATAAAATTAATTTCTAATGCGGGAGTATTTTAAATAAAAAGACGGACAGTATATAGCAGTCGCTATTAGATACATGTTAACACAGCGGCGCCATATTATTTTCGTATTCGAAAGGTCACACATAACGTGTTTGAATGTCACTAGTATTGATACTAGCTTTCACGGATTTGTCGCTCGACGAAAATGGCGGTTTTTTATATATTTTTTTATACAGTTACTTGCCTTATATATCGTGGCTTTATTAAAGAAAAGTTTCTGGACCTTCATATGGATCCTAAAGACCGGAATAAAATGCTGGAAGCAAATATATAGACTTACGTCTATTTTCCTGAACGTGGTGGATAAAGGTGTATTACTGCTCTGTGGCCCAGCAAAACTAAAACTAACTGCATAACTTTAACTTTTTGTTGGCCCGACCCGGGATTCGAACCCGAGACCTCATGCATAGCATGCCCAAAAATTACCGCTACGCCACCGAGGATAGAGGATAGATATAAACGACTAGATTTTAACCGCAGCTTTTCGCTTAAGAACAGTACTGATTTCCCGGATGAAGGGTACCCTTGGGAGGCCGACGCCAGTGCGGACCCGCTCCGCCGAGCAAGGCCAGGGAGGAGGCGACGCCGTTACGCTCATCTCCTCCCCCCGCCTTAGATGGTTGTGTTCAAGGTCGTAGCCCTGCCAGGCTAACGTCTGAGTGCCGGAGAGAGTTCGGAACGGAGATCCTCCGGCGCTCCATGATAGATGGGAAGAGCGCCGCAGTTAGGATGAAGGGTACCCTTTTCTGTACCCTGACAATATGTATGCGAAATTTCATGACGATCGGTCGAGTAGTTAAGACGTGAAAGCGTAATAAACAAACTCACATTCGTTTTTATAATATTAGTTAGGAGGCCCTTAAAACATGTATGATCCTGAAACATCTTTAAGTTGAGATATTCCTTAAAATAAAATACATATTCTTTTTAGTATATTACCACATTTCATGATAAAAATTGCTGTTGACTTTTTTTGTATTTTATTATAGGTCCTAAAAAACGCGTTTTTGGGCTTATCAACAAGATTTTTAGGATTCCCCCTTGTTGAAATTTGGAGACTGTCTCCCCTTCAGGAAATAGGCATGAGTGTTTGTATACTTATATTTATTTATTATATACTTTGTTGGTCCCCAGGCCTAAGTACCTAGTAGTAATTTACTTATACTACTGATTGAAGAGTCATACATTCTGTTCCCGACATTGACAAAGTGTTATTCTGTTTTCTATTAGACAATTTTCAGATTTATTCAATAATTTTGCTAGATATACGTCAATAATTTCGCCTCATAAACATATGACCTTAAGCGTAAAATATCGTTGTCATACATCTCTGCTAACCCCTCGAGCATATGACGACATACCGGCGAGAGTTTACGTACGTAATAAGGAAAAAATTAACCTAATGACTAATAAAAAAATATATAACAATTCGAAGGCTTTTCCGCCATACAGCAATATGTCAAATTATTTTTAAATATAACCGTGTAGTTTTAGCGTCACAGACTATGACGTCATCCGTTTGTCACTGACGTCACAACGGTGTAACGCTGTCTTTGTCAAATCAACTTCCTATTTTTCTAGGATATTTAATATTGTATTTGAATCTACCATTAAGAGAATAAGTTGTCTCATTAAGAATATTTCTAATTTGCAACGCTAATGTCATGTTTAATTAATTAAGAAAGAAAAACAACTTATTTTTTTTAATGGTCTGGTAAAATTTACATTTAATATAGATAGATTATATTGGAAGTGTTTTTGTAAAGTGAGCATTAAGTATCTGTTGATAAGGAAAGTGAATTAATTTGAAGAGGTACCAATATGCTAATGGAAATCTGTCATCTCTGCTTATATTTTCAGGCAGCAAGCGTAAATATATAATGGTTTCGTCCCACATTTCGCTAGCATGCTGAATACATAGCTACATAGGTATGTGTATTTAGTAGCATGCTACATTAGATTTATTTTCTAAAAAGGAGTCTCCCTTTTATTTAAAAGACAACTCCCGCACTAGAAATAATATCCGTGTCGCGGGGGACATTCAAACAACGGACACAAATAACACCCCGACTCGGAATAACTATGTGATATCATATTTTTTTTATGATATTCGAACCATTCGGTTAACCCTTGTTTCTTCGTCGAGTGTAGTAACACTCGATGAAGTGGCAAGGGCCAATCCGCTCAGGGCCAACGTGGTGGACCATTGTTTTTTTTTTACGTGGGGGAATGCTGTGACGCGTACCTCACCGCGGGGCGAGGTTATGTCGGGCTCACCAGGGAATTGATACCCCGGTAATACCGACTAAACCTACCACGGTGTTCCTCGACATAACCATAGACGGCGAGGCCGCGCGAATCGCTTTCACATGCAATCGCGACCCCGCCGTGGTTTCGGCTCGCCGTGTAAAACGGCAGGCCACTACACAGAAATACTTCCTCCACCGTCCCCTGGTACGGGCAAAGACACGACACAGAGGCGCACGTGGGAACACGCACGCCGCCTCTCGGACCTGGTGCTGATCGGCTGGCGAGCAGGCCCACGCAGCTGACCAACCCCAGGTCAAACCTCAGGGTGGCTGGCGGTCATCTCGCGCCCTCTGGCGCCCGGTTCTGCGGTTGGGGAGAGGGTTTAAGCGCTCACTCTCCCGCTCCGCCGCCTCCTTGATGGAAATTACTCCCTCACAAAAGGAGGCGACGGCGTTCCACGATCTCTCACTCCGGACCATAGACTGAACCACGGCCGGGAGTGAGAGGGCAACCAGTCCGACTGCCGCGATCAACTCACGGCGCTGCGATGCCCAGGCGGGGCATTCCGCTAAAGTGTGCAGCGCCGTGTCCACAACAACATCGCGGCAGTCGCCGCAGTGATGACATCCGGGCGTCTCCTGCCGGCCTATGCGACACAGGAACTGGCCAAAACAACCGTGGCCAGTCATTACCTGTGTCAGCCGGAAGGTGAGGGTGCCATGCCGCCTTTCCAGACACTCCTCAAAAACGGGCCTTACCGCCACGATTGTGGCGTGCCCGGCACTGGGGTAACGTGGTGGACCATGGCGTAACCCTTCTATTTTGTATGAAAATCATGATATGATATTATTATATTATGATTTTGCGTACTGTTACTTAAATCCAATTATTTTTTAAATCTACATAGGTATATTTTTTCTTAGAACCTACTCAAAGTTATTTATTATAATTTATTATAGTGATAATAAGTAAAATAAAATTTCGCCATTGTCGTAAAAAATTGTGTGTTCTACAAATGGTTGTAAAGTCCCCCGCGATATAGGGATAATCTGTAGTATTCAATTTGCGCTTTAATACTGTAAAAGTATGATTATCTTTTACTATATTTTACCCACGGCTTCGCTTGCGTAAATGTAGATTAGATTCGGTTAAAAACACTTTTTCTGGATGAATTTTTCCTATGTCCTTTTTGGTTCCACTGACAATTTGTATGCGAAATTCCATAACGATCGGTCGAATAGTTAAGGCGTAAAAGTGCAATAAACAAACAAACTCAAAATCGCATTTATAATATTAGTTAGGATGTTCATAAAGTTTTGGTGATAAAACATTCAGGAAACGGTTTCCTGAATGGTCAGCTAAAAATAGTTTTCTTCAAATTTGTTAGGTTGGATATGCACATTATTATATTTGATTTTTAATATTAGTAAGTCTTCTCTCTTAGCCTTTATTATTCCCAAGTCACTTGGGGTGGGCTTTTCTGGTCTAACCGGATTTGACTGGATATCAGTTTTTACACGGAGCGGCTGCTTAACGAAGGTTAACGATACCCTAAGGCTAAACCAGTGTCAGGATATTAGAGGGTACTGACTTTCCCAATAACTGCCATAGATGTTCATGGCAGCCGGGACCAACGGCTTAACGTGCTCTCCGAGTCACGGAGCAGGCGATAATTGTCAATCAATACTCACATAATTTCGAAAAGTCATATAACTTCCGAAAGTCAGTGGTGCGCGACGTGGGTTCGAACCCGAGACCCTCTGCATTACAGTCTGTTGCTCTCCCCACTGAGCTATCGTTATAATAATATATTAATATATTTAGTAGTAAGTAATTTAGTTTAAATTTGTCTCATGGACTATTTTGGACAATTCCGACATGACATGAGCAACCTCGAGAATGCGTACGGATAATTGGAATCAGCTCATCAAAGTGAGAAATGCACAGCTTGGACATATTTTTAATTGATATGTTATATTGGTAGTGGACTACGGCCTAACCCTCACACCAAATAAAGGCCTGCGCCCAGCAGTGGGACAGTTTATATACACGGCTGATATTACATTATAGAGTATTGTTGGAATACTGAAAAAATTACTACATATTATAAAACAAAATTCCCCGCCGCGTCAGTTCGCGATATACTCAAAAACTACTGAACAGACTTTTATGCGGTTTTCACCAATTGACAGAGTGACTCATGAGAAAGGTTTAGGTGAATAATTTGTTAAGGTTTTGTACTACCCGTGAGAAGCCAAGGCGGGTCGCTAGTTAAAAATATAATAAACATTTGAATGTAATTTATAATTTGATTTCATATTTTCCTTGTAGGGGTCGGGTGATAAGGATGAATTATAAAAAAAATTGGTCGTATTTAATTATTTCCGCATAGGAACTAACCGAATCAATGTAGTTGTTCTAAACTAAGGTAAAAGTTATAGAAATACTTTAATAAATACCCGCACAAGGAATAATTCCTGTGTCGGCCGTAATAGGTATGATGACAGGGTTAAAAATACATAATTGATTCTTATTAGTCCAGAGAAGTGTGTCAGGATCGTAGCAAATGGAAATCCGTAGTCTCTGCCTACCCCTCTGGGAAACAGGCGTGAATCTATGTATGTATGTATTAGTTCATCTTTTAGATTTGCAAAACATATTGGACACCTAATTTTTGTTTTATAAAACCATACAAATTTACTAAGAAAGATATTACGCATTAAAACTCTTTTGTAAAATTTGTACCGACAAGTGACGTGACACAAAATTTAAAAGCGATATATCTTCGTTGTTATTAATTTGTAGAATAAAAGAAAAAATACGTGTCCAATATTTTTTGCTTATCTAAAAGACGGACAATATAATTTTTTTGTCATTATGTCTATTCTTCTATGCAACCTCGGCGATTTCGATGATAGTGAATGCAAGTGCGGCGCATGAGATCTCTGGTGGTTCGAGTATCGCGGGGAACTTTACAAACATTCAAACAACGGACACAAAGAACATCCAGACTCGGAACAACAATTTGTGAATCACACAAATTTTTGCCCCGTGTGGGATTCGAACCCACAACATTCGGCGCAGTGGCAGTACCGAGGCGACCACTTAAACCACTACGCCGTCTTTGCTGTGTAGGAGATTTCTTCTTACTTTTCAAAGTCGTAGTCATGAAGATACAGTTCTGAATTATAATAAATTGTTGACTATTAACAAACAAGTGAGAATCGGCAATGAATTGCCGTAAATGTTAGTGTTAGAAAAAAAATGGTTCAAGTAATATGCAAGGTCACGTGATGCCACGTGACCTTGAGGTAAGAAGTCAAAAGTCAAAGGTCATAGTCATTTCGGGGGTATATCGATTATGCTGAGTCGAATGGCGTTTCTCGCGAGTCTCTAGCTCTTACGGCTCTTGAGTTGGAAGTTGTATAACAGACAGGCGGACGGACAAAGTTGTTGTATAAGAGTTTTTCGAACTCTAAAAAACAAAAAGATTTAAAACATAGATGTGTCCTATTACTTATAAATATGGTCACCTTTCTGAACGTTAAGCTGTCATCCTACACACAATGACAACATGACATCTGAATTATAAATATATTATTATCACGCTCACTCATATTGAAAATAGTAATTAAGTACACTATCGTTCTCTATTTTATGTGTGAGCTCATTCTTTTATGTGGATAATTTTGGATACAAACTTCGTACGGTGTGTGATTTAAATCCTTGCCTAAACATAGCTGTTAAAATGTGAGTTCCACACCCCTCTGCTGATCCTTCGAGTCGTGATGATACAGTTCAGAATTGTCACAGATTGTAGGTTTGTGTGTCATCGTTAACTCATGCCCCTATTATCTCGCAATTACTGAACAAAATTGATAAAATTACTCCTTATCTACAATTGCTTTTATATGTGTAGACTGTTGCTATCTGACGCTGTAGGTTAATAACCTATCTGTTGTAACTAATCGATTAAATTTGGAATATTTATTTTGCTGTGATAATAATATAATTTTAAGAAGCTGTATAACGTAGTTTATTTTAAACCCATTTTAGCAGTTCGATCCTTAATCCTGGGTCCTTCAAGCGAGGTGTGAAAAAGCATCCCCCTTAGGCCGTCAAAGTAGAGACCTCGGCAATACATCACGCGAGAACGTGGTGTGAAGGCCTCTCCTCGTGGAGCAGATGACTGCTTACCATCAGGCGGAGTGTATTTATTTTGACAGACAATAATAAAGTTACCTAAATAACCTCTGTACACTAAAAATGCTATACATCAATCAACGTAACTCATGAACGAATCTGTATTTTCCAGGTATACCAGCAGACCACACGCAGCCTCAACCGTCCATCCAGCCAGATAACCAAATGTACGTCTACAACAACCATGTCAACGTTCCAGCCCTCAACTCCATAGACCTTTACTCCAGACCCCAAAACTACGTCCAAAACTTTACCAACATACGAGAAAATCCACAAAATCTAGTAGTTCATAGGCAGTTTGACAACACAAGCCCTTACCAAGAAGACTTTAAAAAGCTACGACAAGATGGTGTCGCACAAAATGGCGGCAATCAAAATGGCGCTAAAGAAAAGATCGAACAGCCGAAGGAGAATTTGAAACCGACAGATCAAAACAAAATTTATTATGGGGATTATCAGAATTTTTCTGAGGCCAAAAGCGAAAATGATGCAGGTGTTCACAATAAAATTACGGAAGATATCTCAATGAATATTAAAGGACAGTATATATGTTACAAGTGCAACGAAGTATTTCCTTCCAAAAGAGGATTGAAACATCATTCGAAAAGCTGCACTGAAACAGATCAGCTAGTCGAAAAAGTTGGTAAGTTTAGTTGTAGCCAGTGCGCGTACCGTTGCCAGTCACCGGCCATTTTAAAAATACACGAACGCACACATTCAGGCGAAAAGCCTTTCTCTTGCAACTTCTGCGATTACAAATCAGGACAAAAAAATAACGTGGCTAAACACATATTAGTTCATATGAAAGAGAAGCCGTTTAGATGTCAATATTGTGACTACAGATGTGCTCAAAAGAACAACTTAGTCGTTCACGAACGCACGCACACTGGTTACAAGCCTTTCGCATGTCCATTCTGCGACTACAGAACAGTCCAGAAACCTAATTTAGTGAAGCATATGTATCTACACACTGACCAGAAACCCTTCAGCTGTGATATGTGTAGCTACCGATGCGTCCAAAAAACAAATTTGACAAAACATAAATTGAGACATTTGAACGAAAAAGAAGGCGATAAAGTAGATGTTAAAAATCAAATAAAGCCGTACAGGCCTAGGCAAAAGTCGGTCAAATGTCCGCAGTGTCCGTATAGATGTGTTCAGAAAGCTAGCATGGAGAAACACATGCAATTTAAGCATGGACAAGAATGTGTTGAAGGTTTTGAAGAGAATAGTGGCATGGTTAAGGAGACTGATTTTGAGACGATTAATTTGAGTGTTAAGAAAGATTATGTGTGCCAAGAGAAGGAATGTATAGAGAATACTGTTACAGAGTCATAGCTTTAGGTTATAATTTCTTTTTTTTTTTCATTGTGAGAAATGTGGTGTTCAGGTGAAAAAGATGCGCCTTCTTCTTCTTCTCTACTCTTCGCATTAACCTATCGTTTTTATATTTTCGTACCGTATGATATGTACTTTACAAAACCAAATCTGTTCGTAGTCGATAAACAATCAGTTTTAAACGTAAAGGTTAGCAAAATAAGGTTTAAAGTGGCGCGCACTTTGTGGCTCGTATCCGAGCCGGTAACATACAGGGTACAAATGTAGCGGCTCGTATGCGAGCCTCTGTCAGGGCAGGTGCAGTGAGTTATCCTGTGGCTTATTTGTTACCACACTATAACTTATCCATTCGATGTCATAGAAGTCTAGCCATTGATTTCTTAACTGGAAAAGCCGCCAACATCAACTTAATATTCGAAAATATTTGTACAGAATCAAACTTCATAAAACTGCTATCAACTGAGCATTTACTTACGTATATGATGTTTAAATCTACTCAAATTTTATTACATTTCAAGCAAGTCGATATAAAGACAAATTTTTGTTTAAGTAATACTTAACTAGGGTGAGTTTTTCTTAACATGTATAATATGTATGGGTTTAAAAAAATAAAAGTAATTATGTCTAGAACCCATAGCACAAGCTCTGCTTAGTTTGGGCTAGATGGTGTTGTGTGTATGTAGTAGAATTCTCATTTCAGAAACCGGGGGTTAGTCTTGTCGTTTCGAACGGTAAATTAACGGTCAATTCGATTCCATATCTTACGGTTGTATACATTTTTAAATCAGTTAAATAAGCATCTATTAGGTACCAAATTGAATACTGAAGTGTGCTGTTCTGAATAGATTAAAGATATTTTAAACTCAATAATATTATATACAGAAAGAAGTAGATATGTTAGGAGTCGACAACTTGCCTGAAATTCAGCCCTAGCCTTATTACCCACATGACTTCATCCATATTTGTAACCAAGTGTGCATAATTATGCTGAATAAATAATTTTTCTTTCTTTCTCACTTGCACACAAAAAGTATCTTAAAAAAAAAAAATAGTTCTCAAAATTTCCTTCTCCCTAGCCTTTATTATTCCCAAGTCACTTGGGGTCGGCTTTTCTAGTCTAACCGGATTTGACTGGATATCAGTATTTACACGGAGCGGCTGCCACCTGACCTCCGCAACCCGAAGGCTACGATACCCTAAGACTAGACCAGCGTTAGGATATTAGAAGGCACTGACTTCCCAATAACGACTGCCATAGATGTTCATGGCAGCCGGGACCGACGGCTTAACGTGCTCTCCGAGGCACGGAGCAGGCGATAATTGTTAATCAATACGCACATAATTTCGAAAAGTCATATAACTTCCGGAAGTCAAAGGTGCGCGACGTAGGTCGAACCCGAGACCCTCTGCATTGCAGTCTGTTGGTCTCCCCACTGAGTTATCGCTACTAGGACTCAAAATAAAACCTGTACAACAAAATTCTCCGCAAAATAGTTTAAGCGCAATTGTTCGAAATCAAAATACCTTTAGGTCACAAAGTAACACTTATGAATGTCAAGGTTACGCCAACTAACACTATAATATGAATTTACATTTACCTGTTGCCACGTTCAGCAAAGCAAGGGCTTAACCAATGAGAAGAACAGGCAAGAAACTCAAGACCACTCTTTTTAATCGCCAATATTACAATGCAAATCATATTTGTACTAGACGCGCCCCTTTACACGGGTAGTACAAAACTTTAACAAATTATACACCTAAACCTTCCTCATGAATCACTCTGTCTATTGGTGAAAACTGCATAAAAATCCGTTCAGTAGTTTTTGAGTTTATCGCGAACAGACAGACGCGGCAGGAGACTTTGGTTTATAATATGTAGTGAAGGAGCTGAGATTGCTATCTCTGTCAGAAGAGCTCGTACCATATATATTTCCCTTTTTATTAGTTTATCAAACAGCGATTGCCTGAGGCAACCGTTGGACTGCCACACAGAGGTTTCTTGATTTATCTGAACACCCATTTCAATTTAGGCTCAGTTTCGCTTTCTTGTAATAATTAATAATTAATTATTTTTGTACATATTAAGTAGATTATGAGATTATGTCTGCGGTTCACCGATTTTTAATATTATACCAGTTTTTGCCTAAGTCGTATATTACGTCAGACCTAAAACGTGGTGAAATGTGGGAGTTCTGCCTACCTCCATATTGAATACCGGTAGGACTAGTTTTCTCTTTTTAAAGTTAGAAAATAACTAATGTACTGCACAAAATTCGTGATAGTGGTCCTATTATCCCGTTCTGTGCCCAGCAGTGGGACTTGTGAACAGTTTGTATACGTTATATTAATAATAAATATCGGTGAAACAAGACAAGAGGTTAAGTTGGCAGACTGTAGCGCCACATCGCTTACAGTTGCACTGATTGCAAGTCATAAATCGATATAGTATAGTTATATTTTTTTAAGAATTTCATGTACATGAGACGTGTCAAAGTGATCATGAGTGTTGCTTGGCTGTTGCCGAAGAGTTGATATAATTGCCCGTTAGTTGCGCGATAGTTGCCGTGTTGTTGCGCGATAGTTGCCGTATTGTTGAGTGATAGTTGTCGGATTATTGCGCGATAGTTACACCACATTTATTCATTATTAGAATGTATATACCTAATTAATACTAAAAAGAAATATGATGGAATTACGGGTGCTTCGTAGTAATTACTCAGTTGCCAAATAGTTGCTGTGTATCTGTAAATATTGAAAGATTTACAATTGGTTAACATTTTATATATCCATAGTTGAACTACTGTTGCTTAATAGTGGTTCTAAAGTTATAAAAATTTTGCTCTAAACTCGCAATTATTAAACAGTTTACATTTATCTACAGTTCAAGTTTCAATAGTTGAATGACAGTTGCTCAACAGTTGCTGTATAGTTGCCGTACAGTGCCAATAAAAACACATGTGCCTTGTTTGATGGAATTGAGACACTACATTCGTTGAACAAATGTTGTTTAATATTATATATAATTTAGATTATTATCAAAGCAGGAATTGTCTTAAAAGACAGAATACTGAAAATAAGTCAGACATAGAATATTTTAGACTAGCGACCCGCCCTGGCTTCGCACGGGTAGTACAAAACTTTATCAAATTATACACCTAAACCTTCCTCATGCATCACTCTGTCTATTGGTGAAAACCGCATGAAAATCCATTCAGTAGTATTTGAGTTTTTCGCGAACAGACAGATAGACGCGGTGAGGAACTTTTGTTAAATACTATGTAGTGTATGTCCACTAGTACTCCAGAATTGTCTGGTACCTATACCAGGATGCAAGATTTCAACTCCCTGAAAATATATAATAACTAGACTAAACTATCCTAATTTGAAGATTTCGCCCCGTACAGCGATGAAACCTGCAACTCTTGACGGCATTCGAAGCGACAACTCAAACTCCTGCGCAAGCGCAGTAATTTTGACATGTCTCATATTTTTTGTGATATAGCTTATGAATAAAAGATGAAACTTTTGCTCTCTCATAGATAATTTGTTCCTGGATGTAAATAAAGAGTGAGTAACGCTTTTAACGAAGAAGAATGCGTTTAGTGTCGTTAATTAGTAATAAATATATAGTTAGATATCGAGATTGAATTGTTAAGATGATATTTTTTTAGTTTTATTGATATTTTCTTTTGTAAACGCTGATTTAAATTCGTGTGTTCCGGCTGCCGTGATAGCCGTGTTTGAAGGCTTTGCAGGGCTACTTTTACCATCTCAGATTTATCCACGAAGATAGAGACTAATGTGTACATTCTACACAGTTTCTTATTTGCTTAGAATCTTTGCTGGTTGCTTCTACAGCGTAAGAACATATGACCTGGTTTATTCTCGGTCTTGTGTCATGTGAAAGATTTTTCTATCGGCTGTATAGCTATCCGGTAGCCGAGATGCATGAACAACTAATACAGTTATGTAAATACAGCACCTTTACATATTTGTATAAAAACCGACAGTTCTCAAACGCAACGTCCTAGCGTTACCGAATCACGGTTTATATTGGATCAAAACGGTGTTGGAAGTTTCAGGATTATCTAGGTGCCTAGTGCAAGTTGTTTCCACGTTAACGCAATCTAATTGGTTAAGGGCTTGGAACGAGCCAATCGGAGCGCCGAACGTCATAAACGTGTTGATCGCGTTGACGTGAAACAAACTCGCATTAGGCATTCTGATTGTTGTAAAACCGTTATGTTATGACACGCATAAGTCTTCTTGCTTAAGTGTCTTAAATAATGTACTTGAAGGATCAGAATCATGGCATATTATTTCCAATCATGTCATTTATCAGTTTACTGATCTATTTGTGAATGTAGTACGAATTTTTATAGCTTCTGACAACGATGAACGTTTTAAAAATTTGTTGGAATAATTTATATTTAAACCAAATTCAATGAGGATGTCTTTATAATATAATATCTGCCATCCGGGGTTTTATCGACGTTTACTGCTCCACTCCCGTGGCTGGTAGCGTGATGTTATATTATATTATATCCAGACTCAAGATTTGGATTACTAATAAAAAAAAATATTTCAATTCTGATTAGTACTAGTTCCTGAGATATGCGTGTTTAAACAAATAAACAAACAAACTATTCATGTAAATATTGGGGCAAAAGTTTTCGATGAGTTAAGTGCATACTAAAAGGACTGAACTACAAATATAATTAAATCCTGTATAGTGTATTTTTTTTTTTCGAATACACATTATTAACCACAAAATATGACATTTATTTGCGACTTCGCCATTCGAAACAGGCCACAAGGCGTAGACACTCTAATACGTTATTGCATTGAATTTGGATTAAGTATACAGTCCAGAGGAGAACCGTTAGACGGCTACGCAGTCCTCTCAAGTTCGATACCAAGACACGCACCTCTAAATTTTTAAGTAAGCACTAAGGAGCATATTAATTAGTTAATTATCGCTCACTTATACGGTGAAGGAAAACATCGTGAGGAAACCTGTATGTCTAAGAGTTCTCAATAATGTCCTTGAAGATATGTGAAGTCTGCCTACCCGCACTGGGCCAGCTTGGTGTACTATAGCCTAACCCTTCTGAGAAGAGGCCTGTGCCCGGCAGTAGGACAGTATGTACACACAGCGACACATCAACCTAGACTGTTTGAACTTTGAACGATTAGAAGTTGAACGCTGTGAATCGTGCGACATTTTTGTTACGCTCTATCCTTACCATTACATCGACACCACTATGCACTGCCCCTTTCCGACAATTCTCTATTTTGTATATAGCGTAGTTATGCGTGTATAGGGTGTCTAACTTGATGTGTAGCCGTGTATACAGGACTAATATTATATAATTCATTGTCGTCAATAGCTAACAAAACTCGTACTATGATAAAAACAGTGCTACTATAGTTTATAAACACAGTCTTATTGTTTTAAAATGTAAGTATAAATGTTTACAGTAGGAAAAAGACATTATACTATTTAGACGAAATATCTGTGAACTTATCTTAAAATATGTATATTAAATATATATGTATATATATAATTTGTAACGGTTATTCCTTGTGTGATATTTCGACTGGGTTGCACTGGCCGTGGTCACAAGCTGACTAGTTCGGTGACGTCATAGTTTCATTCGAGAGACAAAATAATATTTATCTACCCTCAAATATTGTTAAAGAAAATCTCCGTCTCCCCTAATACATTACAACTTGTGTCATGGTACATGGAGATTGAGTTTCCAGTTGCGAATTAAATATATCATTAAGGTGTAAAAGTTATGTACATTCCAGAGAGGTCTATAGATATTTCTCTATGGTGTATATGGGTCAGTGGCCAATGGCTACTGTCGTCGGCTGTGAACATGAATATTATAGTTCGGTTGTGAGATTGTCAAATTAATGTCTCGTTTAACTCATTATAACCGTATTTGGAGGTTGGTAATGTCATATCTTCATACGAATCGTGAAAAATTGAAAATAGTTATCGATTTTTCTGTTTTCTAATACTATAAACAATGTTAACTAGGATTTGTATGACGATGATAAGTTGACGGTACCGATGGCGCAGTGGTTAATAACTTTGCCAATGGCTAACTTCAAGTTTGGAATAAAAATTGTAAAGTTCATAATGAGTTGCTTCTGATCTGAGTCTGTGTATTGTTTTTATATTTGTAAATAGCTCATTCGTCGGAATGCAGACATAATTGAAAACCTATTGTGTCTGGCCGCCGGTGTGCCGCTGCGACTCAATAGGTTAACAACGACTGTTATAAAAGCTACCCTTCTATTAACAAATATTGATAAAAATAAGCACAAAGAATACTTAGACTTGAAACAGCCTTTTATGGATTACGCATTTTAGGTATACGTGTATTGAATCTGTAGTATTAGTTAGACGAACCACTCGCGCCAATCTTGCTAAAATGTTGCGCGTCTGTTGCGCAACAAACGTTCCGAATACGAGACAAGACAATATTGTTACCAAGGAATATTGTATGTACCTTAATATGTACATCACATTTTTTGTATATTATTTTTAATATTATGATCGCCGAATACAGAAACATACGTGACTTTTAATTTAGATTTATATTAGATTTTTTAATGGCGTTGATCGCCATCTTTTTGAGCGACTATTAGTTGCCGCACAGTTGCCGGCTGTTGACCAATAGTTGTCGAGTATGTTTCTGTAGTCGGTTTTTACGTTAATCATTTTTGTATGTTCTTTTTTTAATAAATGCCGCTTACCAAAGTGTTTGATAGTTTTATTTTGAAAGCGCGTGAATTTTCTATAACTTTAACGTAAAGCAGCGATAGCGCAGAGAGACAGTTGGACCGCCACGCTTGGTCTCGAGTTCGATCTCAAAGCAAACTTTTCTGAGATTCCAACGTTATTTGCGTATATTGCTCGCTTTAATTTGAAGGAAAATATTGTGAGGAAATGTCTGAGAGTTCTCAATAGTGTTCTCGAAGATATGTGAAGTCTGCCAACCCGCACTGGGCCAGCGTGGTGGACTACAGAACCCTTCTCACACTGACAAGAGGCCTGTGTCCAGCTGTCTTATCTGTGTTCAACTGTGCGACAGTTTATATACAGAGCGGATATTACTTATTACAGTACTAGTTTTTGCATTAGAAGAATTAGAATTTCTTTATCCAGAAGTAACATAGGCTGTAAAACATCACACTACGAACCACAAGAGCGGAGTAGTAAGTAAATTTGTAAGTGCTGGTTAGCCTATAATTGATAAATTTATCAGAAATTCCATTTTTGTGACATGTATAGAAAGAGAACAGCATCTCTGATGCAAAAGATTCGCCGTAGCAACAACAGCATCCTAAAGTTGATCAGATATAGGCCAGACTGTGGCACTGGACCCGTAGGCATAGCGGCGGGGCAGGTGCAGCAGGAAAATACATGAATTACTTAGGTATTTTAATAATTGAATATACCTACTACCTATTAACATAGTTTTCAAGTAATTATTACTTAAAAAATATGAATGGATGAAATATAAAATAAAGGTTTTATTATTATTATATTTACTGTTGAAAACCAAAATAAATAAAATAACACCTCGTAGTAACAGAGGTTCAGAATTGTGTGTAATTATCTACAGCGCCATCTGTTGAAATATGTCATAACTTCTTGGTTAATGTAGAGCAGTTACATCGCTGTTCGTTCTGAACCAAATACTCTAATGTAAGACAAGTTAGGTTGTTTCCCTGTCCGTAATTCTGAGGGAGTTTGCCATATATGGCCAATAGATGACTTGTTTATGAGATAACCTCAACCCATAAAAGCAGTGCCGGCCTGAGGCAAGTTTTAGGAACAACCGAGATTATACTATGTCGTCCATAGATGGCGCCCCTTGTTTAAACCTAATACCACTGTCACCACATATTATTAAAACAAAGTCCGCTGCCGTGTCCGTCTCTCTGATCGCGATAAACTCAAAACTACTGAATTGTTTTCATATGGCGACAGAGTGATTCTTGAGGAAGGTGTACCTATAATTCGTTAACGTTTTGTACTACCCGTGCGAAGATGGTGAAGGTCACAAGTATATTTAGATTTTTTTAGTACCACCGTTTATCTGGGGCATAGGGCGTATTTCGTCTTATGGTAGAGCGAACCCTACATTATCTATATGAACAACAAATATCATGCCTCCATAAGGGTGCGAATGTGCGATTCATTGTTTCGGTTATGCTGTTGTGTTGGTAGGTGTAAGGGGTCGTGGTCTGGTGGATAATTCTACAATAACTTAAATAAATACCTTATTAAATTATTGCAGCAATATTCTTTATCATTATCTGATCTTATATACCTATGTTATTATACTATCACCAAAGACGAACTAAAAAATATCTCTTGTCAGATCGGCCAGACCGCTCTTAAATAGTTAGTTGGGCTTATTTTATTCGCACTTATGTTTAGTATTCTGCCGATGTACCTAAGTGACCGACGCGAAGAGTTCTTCGGCTACTCATACCACCTTAGCTTCGTTTAGAAAGACTGATGACGCCTCGCCCGTTCGTTGCTCTCGCTTTTGCAGTGTAAGAACAAGTGAGCCGCTGTCTCCTCAGTCTCCATGCAGCCTCTACGTATGTGGCGTAGGTTTTTGTGGTAGAATGTGGCACTCAGCGCGACAGGTGTTTATTTAAAGGACTGCCGGTACATACACACAAACACTATAGCAATAGGCGGAATAACAGACTTTATATGATACGATGGAAATTGATACGTAAAAAAAACAATAATAAGGCATTCTCACGTACTAAAGTCAGGTATTCATTGCTTTTTATTACAGTAATGCGTAATGTATAATTACTAAAATATTTAATTCACTCGCACATACGCTCCAATTATATATACAGCCACGTGCAAAAGTATTAGGCACCCCTATTGTTTGTCTCTATCTCAACAATGAGCGCTCGGATAAGGGTTTTATGGTCTTACTATTGCATCGGCGGCATTTTGAAACAAAAATAAAACAATAACAAATATTTATGACACCCAGGTGCAGTTTAAAACGATGTTTTTACAAATTTGCAATTTTAAAGTTTACTCTTTAGGGGGTTATCAGTGCTTGCAGTGAACAGACACATATCGTACGCAATTGTTGTTACCATATTCCTGAAGACTAATATTCATCGAGTTAATAATGCCTAAAAAAGCAGAACTTAGTGCAGAACAGCGCCTAAAAATTAAAATTTTACATGAACGAGGCATGTCTCAAGTGAAAATAGCCCGAGAAGTGAAGTGCTCGCGTTGTGCAGTGCAATATGCACTAAATCGCTTCAAAGAGACCGGTACTCATGAGAATAGGCCAAGAACAGGCAGAAGAAAAATAACTACAGATCGTGAAGACCGATTGTTAATTAGGCAGTCTCTACAGGACCGTAAAAAAACTGCTTTAGAGCTCGCTGCAGCTTTATCTGAAGCAAAAAGCAGATCAGTGAGCGCGTGTACTGTGAGAAGAAGGCTTATTGCAGCTGGATTAAAAGGTTGCAAGGCAAGAAAGAAGCCGTGGCTATCGGAGCACAACAAGAAAAATCGGTTGCAGTGGGCCCTCAGACATAGAGATTGGACAGTGGAGGATTGGTCCAACATACTGTGGTCAGACGAATCTAACTTTGAGGTATTGTTATTTAATTTATGTATTACACCAAAACACATAGCCGTCTTTGAAATCACGTCCTGCGAGGGAAATATGCAATCTTGAATTAAGTTATTTTTTTGCTTGTTCCATAGGTGTTTGGAACACCCGGTGTTACTTACGTCAGGCGAAGGGTGGGCGAAGAGTACAACCCAGATTGTGTAGTGCCCACTGTTAAACACGGTGGAGGCTCAATAATGATCTGGGGTTGCATGGCTGCCGATGGAGTGGGCGAAATGGTGTTGTGTGAGGGGCGAATGAATAGCACCAAATACACAGAAGTTCTGGAAACAGCTCTAGCACCGTCTGTTACACAGATTTTTGGCGATACAAACACCGACGGCGTAAAATTCCAGCAGGACAACGCCACTTGCCACAAGTCAGCACACACTATGGCATGGATGGCTCAAAACGGCATAGATATTTTGGACTGGCCGCCACAATCACCGGACCTCAATCCTATTGAACACATTTGGTCTATTTTGAAAAAAAATATCCGTAGACACTCGATAAGCAACAAGGAAACACTGCTCGCCGCGTTAAAGCACGAGTGGCAAAAGATATCCCAAGAGGAATGTTTTAAGTTGGTAGAGTCAATGGCAAAAAGAGTGGCTGCTGTCATTAAATCCAAAGGTGGACCGACAAAATATTAATTATTTTATAAAAATAAATCTTATTAATCATATGTGTTGTTTTCTTTACATTCCCTATGCTGAATCACCCTAAAACTGGCATTATTATAGGGTGCCTAATACTTTTGCACGTGGCTATATTAGTATGTAAGTCAAATCTTTGTTAACAAGATGGTGTCCGTTAGTTTTTAAGCTAACAGCTATCATTGAAATTAAACTACTATATACGGATTTTATATTAATATTGTAATCAATATTACTAACAGATAGTGCAAGTGTATTATATAGTAGTAGTAGTATAGTATATTCCTAGAACATCTTAATTCCATTAATAATAACATCCAATTTACTATGGAATTAGAGGCAAATAATTCATTAGCGTACTTAGATGTACTTGTCATCAGGAGTCCTGATCATACTTTGAGCCACACTGTATATAGGAAAAAGACTCATACAAACAGGTACTTAAACGGTGAATCTCACCACCATCCTAAACAACTAGCTATCGTAGGAATGTCTTTGTTTCAGAGAGCCCATGGGATCTGTGACAAGAAACACCTGGACGCCGAGCTTCAACATGTCAAGCAAATACTGCAAGACAACAAGCTCCAACAGCCGCGCCGCTGTCACAGATCCCGAGAAAAGCCAGCCACAGTCGAGCGCCAGCCTGCTATACTGCCTTATGTAAGAGGTGTCACTGACAAGATTGGCTACATCTTGAAGCGAGCTTCAATCAACACATACTTCAAGCCGCCAACGAAGATAAGTCAATTTTTACCATCCGTCAAGTGCCAACTACCTTTACAAGATGCAGGGGTCTATAAAATAGATTGTGACTGCGGACTCTCATACATTGGTCAAACCAAGAGAAACATAGGCACCCGCATAAAAGAACACATAGCTGATGTAAAACACCAACGCTCGTTGAAGTCTGCTGTGTGTGAACATGTGCAACAGGGGACCAACCACTACCTGAGATTTGAAAAACCACAGATTCTCGCTAAAGAACACCGATTCCTACCAAGGATGCTTCGCGAGGCTATTGAAATCAAAAAACATCCTTATTTTAATAGAGAAGATGGTTGCAATGTACCACCAGCTTGGGATCCAGTAATAAAAATAGTCAAACCCAAGAAGAAGCAAACCACAGCTAGACTTCATGATACTTTGAGCTCATTCTGCGTAAATAGAAACACCAATGATTAAATTATGTTCGGGTACTTTGAAATAACTACACTGGAACATTGAGACAACTACCATCTTAGTCTCCCCGTGACCATGGCTGCTGAAAAGCAACCGAAACGTCGGGGAAAGTGTAAAATTAAATTAAATCTAAATAGTTTCAATAGTTTTAATAATAATTCAATTAGCTTAAAAATTAGTAAAGTTTAATAATAGTAGTAGTGTAACAGTTTTCAAAATTATGTAATAAAGTGTCAAATAAATAACGCGATAAAATCCGTATATAGTAGTTTAATTTCAATGAATAATATTCGCGTAAACAGAAGACAATATTATAACAGCTATCATGTTTATTCTCTGCTCTTTCTGGAAAGACTAAATATCTCTAAATCATCCCGTTTGTTCTTCATAAAAAAGCCATGGACTATCCTAGTACAGTCATGGCAAGTCTGTAGTGACACCACATTTTGAAAAGTATAAATTATTATGTAAGGAACAGAAGGGATTTCGGAAATATAAATGACGAATTCTTTAACGACTAATCTCAATAAATTATATTATCTATGATATATTTTCTCTAATATTCTGTTTATTTTAGATTTATATGTATATACCTACGTACATCAATAATTTTACTTAAAATATTACAGCTGAGAATAAGGAAAAAATCAGAGGAATGTATAGGTGAAGATTAGTATGGGTTTAGACAAGGTAAAGAAACCAGGGAGGCAATATTAGCCTTAAAATTAGTTACTAATAGAAAATTGGAACTGGGCCTAAGCACAAACATCGCCTTTGTTGATCAAGATCAAGGCTTTTGTTAAAGTTAATTGAACGAGATTGATGAAAGTCTTGAAGAATTCTGGGTTAGATTACAGGGATAGGAAGATAATTTTTGAACTTAACAAGGTTCAGGAGGCTGTGATAGCAGAAGGAGAAGAAAGGGAAAGAGCAAAGATCAGACAAGGCGTTAGGGATGTCCACTGTCCTCAATGATTTTTAATATTTTCATAGAGTGCGCAATAAAGGAAATTATAGAATACATATACATTTTATAAGATACGCGGATGACATAGCTGCTTTAGCAGAAAGTAGAGAACAGCTAGAAATTTTACTAAACCGAATGGACGAGGTTTTTCTGCAAATTGGATTAAAAATAAATAGTTCTAAAACCAAAACAATGATCATATCTAAATTTCCTTCTATCAATATTGAACCCATAAAACTAAATCACTTTCAAATAGACAATGTTAATAAGTTCAGATACCTGGGAACATTAATAACCAGTGACTCCAGATGCACTCCAGATTTAGTGGTAAGAATAGGAATGGCGAAAGGAGCATTTATCTCCAAAAAACAGCTACTTACGACCAAAAATATTTCAACTTCTCAGATTCTTCATTAAAACCTATATCTGGAGTATAGCACTGTATGGCTCAGAGACATGGATATTGAAACAAAGGGACAGAGAGAGATTAGAAGCGTTTGAAATGTAGTATTGGCGTAGGATGGAATCAATAAGTTGGACTGAAAGAAGAACAAATGAGGAAGTTCTAAATATGGTAAAGGAAAGGAGAGATATTCTAAAAACAATAGAGAACAGAAGAGGGAAAATGTTGGGCAACTTGATACGACATGAGACTTTTATAAGAAACATCTTGTATGGAAAAATAGAAGGCAGAAGGGGAAGAGGAAGGCCAAAGAGGACGTTCATAGATCAAATGTAAGAAAAGGTAAAAGTTACGTCGTATCAAGAAGTCAAAGCGCTGGCTGAAGATAGGACAGTATGGAAAAGACTCCATCGACAAGAGCTTGGCGCTTAAATTGAAGAGCTGTACCTACCATCAAAGATATTGTAGAACTACTTACCACTTATATTTGTATGTATTACCATAGACAAAACATAGTGCTCTGTACACCTATTTATAAGATCTGTATTTTTTGTCTACCTATGTTTTACAAATAATAAATAATTCTGATTCTGACCAGACAGGCAAAGAAGTTATGACAAATAATAAGAGATGGCGTTGTAAACAATTACATACTCCGTCATACAATCGTGAATCTCGCAGGCAAAGTTTAGACTGTGAGTTACTATACAGGTGTTCTGTAAAGAATGAATAATCCTGAGACATCATACAGTAGAGCTATTGGGGCCATACAAAAAGCGTGTAAATACGAGGTTATTGCTATTAAACTATTGAGAAGCAGTGGCATATCGGTGACCAGACACAAACGGTTTTCAATTATGTCTGGCATTCCAACTACTGATAGATCAATATGCAGAAAGAGTAAATTTTATATTCATAAATACTACCTACCTTAGAATTTTTGTATTATATTGGGCCCCCAATATGAGATGTTTCTGGATGATCTATTTATACGGGACAAGAAGGAAAGACCTGCAAACTAACTATATAGGTACCTAGTCTTGATATTGTGAAACATAGCGCCTTTTATAGATCGGTTAAGCTTTTTAATAAATTGCCTGTCGATATAAAATCATTATTGTACAAAAGGGACTTTGAAACTGAGCTCAAGCGGCACCTGTTAAAAGAATGCTATTACTCCATAAATGACATGTAAAAATTATAATTTATTTTTAACTTGACATGATATATTGTGGACTGATTCTGACATTCTTATTTATATTTTATTTTGACATGGCAATTAATTTATTAATTTATTTTTAATTAGATAAATATGTAATTTTGATCACAATTGAATTAGTTATTTGATGTAATGTTAATTTTATTGAAATAATTATTTGATTATATTAGTATTATAATTATTGTTGTATGTTCACACACAATGTAAAATTGTTATTGAATAAATAAATATGAAAAAATATGAAATATGACAACCTCTAGGTAATTCAGTAGGTATATCAACGATCGGGCCGCGGCCCGCAAGGCATGATCACCCAGCCTGGTTGAAGTATCCTTATTCCCTTGTGTTGGAGGGACATCACACCACGTTTCTCCACACTTCCGTAGGATGTAATTACATAGGGTCATAGGGATCTGAAGGTAATATCTGTATCCTAAATTCATCTAGCAGATAGGGAGCTGCTAGATGCTTTTAAGAGTTTTACATACACATTTCAGTGTGGTTTATGTGGTAGGCGACCACATAAACCACACTGAAATGTGTATGTCTACTACGTCGCTACTACATCAACTGTTGTGGATTCTACATAACACGGGACAATAACAAAAATGATCTACAAATGATTGTTTATGGTCTGGGTGTTCTTTGTGTCCGCTGTTTGAATGTTTGTATAGTATCCTGTGACACAGGAAATATACATAGTGTGTGTCAAAAAAAATGGTTCCTGCTGTAAATTTCTTAACCTAAAACGCTGTAACATTTTACTTGACCCGGGTGTCGCACTTGAGCACGACACAGTCACTTTTACTATCACTGCCACTTAGACATAATTTAAATGTGTATAATAAACAATTCATTGCCTGTCCGTGTTTTTGTTGAATGTTTCGGACATGGCGAAGCTTCCGAAGCTACCTGTCTGAAACATTGAAGTTTAATTTAAAATTGGCACCAAAGCATTGCGAATTTAACGGAGGTGGCATGCATCGGTGCGTGCGTGTGTTGAACAGCTGACCATAAATATACCGAACGTATGTAATCGTAATATTGTTATCTATTGAGAAAGAAAATCTTACCTCTCGTATTTCTTCAAACCCATTTTAAAAGTTCAAATGAAAGGTATGTAACCAATTAGCTTGTTGCAGACCAAAGTCAAAATTATTTATTTTCATATTAATGTATCATCAATTAAAAAAAGTTCGACCTCTATGGCGTAGTGTTTAGTGTAACCGACTCCCATGCCTGAGCTCGCGGATGAACATGGATGTTTGTCTTGGTCTGGGTGTTTCTATGTATAATATGTATGTATTTACAAAAAAAAAGTATATATGTATGTTTATCCATTGTCTAGTACCCATAGTACAAACTCTGCTTAGTTTGGGCTAGATGGTGTTGTGTGTATGTCATAGAATAATAAATTTATTTTTTAATAATTTTAATTCTATAAAATGATTAAATCTCATGAGAAGAAGCAGGCAAAAATTTCACGGCTTTTCTTTACAATCGTCAATTGCGTATAGCGCTACGATGAAGAAATTAATTTCTTTTTCCTAGCTTCTATGAGAAACAAGTGTTACCTTTTGTACAAGAGGTCATAGGTTATCATCGCACCGTAATCGCTTACCATAAGGTGGATCGATGGATCGTTTGTACCGGAAGCAACAAAAATATTATTAAAGTGATATACAACATGAGTTGAGTTTGGTGACGCAAGTGTAGGCGGCGTGCGTGTTCCCACGTGCGCCTCTGTATCGTGTCTTTGTCTCCCCCCTCAGGGGGACGGTGGAGGAAATTTTCTTTATGCAGGGACCTGCCGTTTCACATGGCGGGCCGAAACAACGGCGGGTTCGCGATTGCATGTGAAAGCGATTCGCGCGGCCTCGCCGTCTATGGTTATGTCGAGGAACACCGTGGTAGGTTTAGTCGGTATTACCGGGGTATCTTTTCCCCAGTGAGCCCGACATAACCGCTCCGTCGCCCCGCGGAGAGGTATGAGTCAAAGAATTCCGCCAAGTAAAAAAAAAAAAATTGTGACGCAAGTGTGTAAATATTGGTGACGCAAGTGTGTCACGCTTTGTTTGTTTGTTTCACCAAGTTAGCACGACACTTGCTTCAAGGAACTAGCATTGTGTAAATGAGCCTTAAGGCACACGTAGCCAGTAAAACTAGTTTTATATAAAGTAAAACGTTGGACTGCCACACAGAGGTCTCGAGTTCGATCCCAAGGCGCGTATCTCTGACTTTTCGCAGTTATGTGCGTATTAAATAGTTAATAACTGCTTGCCTTAACGGTGAAGAAAAGCATCGTGAGGAAACCTGCATGTCTAACAGTTCTCAATAATATTCTTAAAGATATGTGAAGTCTGCCAACCCGCAATGGGCCAGCGTGGTGGACTATGGCCTAAACTTTCTCACACTGAGAAGAGGCCCGTGCCCAGCAGTGGGACAGTTTAATACAGAGCTAATATTATTTATTTATTATTTAATAAAGGTTTACCAAAAGGTTAAGGTATAAGGTTTGCACGGACAACGGACTGCAGACAGTCGAGAGCAGCCCTACCGGCCATCTCACCACGTCTGATACACCGCCTGCTCAACCTACAAAGATTGGACCTTCGGACCATCGTGGGGATCTTAACAGGACACTGTCGCCTGAACAAACATCTGTACAACATCGAAGCAACAGAAGCCCACTCTGTAGGGGATGTCTGACCGAAGAAAAATCTGCCGCCCATGTAGTCCTGGAATGTATGGGAGTAACAGCACAACGTAAGGAAATCCTCAACAACCCGAGGTCACTCCGCGAAGCCTGCGAAGATCCCAGGAATCTTCTGTGCTTCTGGGCGGAGTTGGGCTGGCTATCTCTATAATCGGCTGACTCTCACTCATAATGGACCAACTTGGAGTTCAAATGCGGAAAAGGGAGTCCAATTACAAAGGTTTACCAAACTGAACTTCGGCTGTGGCGGTAAATCTTAACGGCGGTTCATTCTCTGTTCCTTCATCGTCATTCTTATGTGACCACAGTCCGACACGAACAAAGAGATATTATAGATATACTATATCATATGGACCAGCAATTTTAGGTGCTTTTCGAGGTCTGCAATATTGCTAACTTCCTAACTTTGTTGGCCCGATCTGGGTTTAAAACCTAGGACTTCATGTACAGTGTTTGGTTCGTTAGTTGGATGTGCTCACTTAGCCCCACAATTGGGCCATTGTGAGTAAGTAACCAACGCGAAAAATTGTTCGGTTACTTATACCACCTCAGCTCCATCCAGAAAGATAATAGGGGACCGATGTTGCGCAGTACTTCCTTCATCGTTTCTGGACTGTTTAGGAGTTTCGCCCGTTGTTCGCTCACGCTTATACAATGTAGGAACATGTGAGCCGGTGTCTCCTCGGTCTCCACGCAGCCTCTACATAAGGGACTGTCAGTGATGCCGATGTTGCATAGGTGTTTGTTGAGTGAGCAGTGGCCTGTTATTATACCCACTAGGTGGCGTAAGTTTTTCCTTGTGGAACGTAGCAGTTTGCGTGACAGATGTTTGTCTAAGGATGGAAGGGCTTCCTTCGTCTGTCTACAGTCCTTTGTTTCTGTCCACTGTTTTTCGTGTAGTTTCGTGGTTCATGTACAGTAAATGCAAGCTATTTTGCTAATAAGTTACCTCATGTTCGGTAACGCCGTCTCCATCACATTGTTTTCTCATGGTTCGTGCCCCGGACGGCGCTAGTCCGGTAATTGTATCCGTGCTGGATTGACGGCGCCCGAGGCGATATCAGAAACACGGCAGCTACTGACGGACCGGCCCGTGTGTATATAATTGGTATAACCAAACGTGAATAAACTTTATCCTTATATATATATTTTTTGTATGTGTGTATGTCACTGAACTTCTAAACGGCTGGACTGATTTAGATTAAATTTTTGTGTGTGTATTTAAATGGTGATGGTTTGGATTTACAATTGGTCTAGGAGGGTAGCGCTGCGATAGGAATCTAGTTTTTTTTCAGCTGGGTAGGTGATCGTATACAGAAAATAATCATATTATATCCATTTGATAAGCATTTCCCAGGTTGAGGTAGAATGTAAATTATAACAGAGGAAAATGACTATGCATTGTTCATGCATTGTCATTTTCTGGACTTGAACCTGTGACTAAGACAAACGATGTCATCCGTCTACCGACTGATAGCATCGCTTTAGATACAAGACACAAAAGTAAATTTAAATCCTTGAGAAGGTCTTAGGTCTTCGTCTTGCTTCATGAATAGTTATTTTCCTTAGTTATAATTTACACAAAAAAGCAGATATGTTTTTACCACAAAATAAGGTCTCAAACACGTCAACGGACGTTTATGTTTGGTTTTAAAACAAAACTGGTTCAACGAATCCTTTGCAAAACATTTCAAGCGCAATAGTTCGAGTAGTGTCTTCACTTAAGCTTTTTCCATATGTATTCCTAACGTAATAGTCTAAATCAGATTGTTGTCATCCATTACTATGAAGTTGAATTGTCTAGTATATAATAGTTTCATTGATGGCATGGAATAGGGTAAGAATCTCACTTTTAGTAAAAAGCTCAGTACTTACGTAATTTTTACAGAAAATATGTAGGTAAACAACGTATGTTTACTTGCATAGTTAGAAAGTAGAGACATTTTTTTTTAACTTGTTGATACCATTGTTTCTATAATTGAGTCACTATTTTCTTTAACATGCAGCTGAACACAACTGTCGCGCAATGATCTTTGCGCTTTGTACAACTTGTGCGATATAACCTCTTTAAAAACCCCTGTAAGTAGAATAGTAACTAGTCGGACCATAAATTCTTTCTACACCGCTAACCCAGATAAATGACTAAATGAATTATTTGTTTTTAGTTCTCGACGCTCGCATTTCACGCTCGCGCTCCGAGTAAAAACGCTTAGAGCGAAGAGAACTTTTCGTGGACCTAACCGTAAGACTTTGCTGTGGCCGTGAGAAAAGAACATTTATATTACCATCTTACATTCCATTATTATTTCCTGTGATACCTACTGCTTTGTTCGATCCAGTAATTGAAACTCATGATAATTCCAAACAACAAAACAGTAAAAAACGTTGCACCTTAAAATCACAAAATAGTTGATATTTATTACATTTCACATAGATCATAGAATCTTTTCAAATATATACTTTACGATAAATTAATAATATAATCTGTGGGGTCGTAACTTACGTGACAAAACAAAATGGCGCGTATTATCACAATATTTTGTTATTAAATATGTATTGAATGAATTTTACGCAACATTAACTTATTGATTTATTAAAAGGGGTAAGCGGGAATCAGACTGCCTCATGTAAGCATCGTTATCGTTTGTTAGGGTTGACTAGCGTTTTTCTGTCAGAAAATACTTGGCACATGTGCTATATAGTAGCGATGGCTAGTGGAAGACCGTAGGACTGCCATGCAGAGATCTAGACCAAGCTAAACTTTTTCACACTGAGAAGAAGCCTGTACCCAGCAGTGTGACAATTTATATATATTTATATAACATCATGCTACGACACACGGGGGTAGCGCAGTAATCATAAGCGCGGGTGAAACCGCGGGCACATCTAGTAATTTTATAATTCCGGTGGATACTAAATTACAACAGTTCCAAAATTGTCATGACATTATCCTCATTATGTAGATTACCAAATTAAAAACTAATTAAATGTAGGATCGATGCCATAATAGTCCGCATACTCGCTCGATGGCAACTTTATCACTGCGCCAACCGGCCAGTCGAAATTAAACGAACTAAAAATTCAAGAGAAAACATCTAAATTGAACGTGATCTAACTTTTCCAAAATCAAGTATGGCGGCTGACAGCTGTTAGGAACAGTATACGGTTTGATTGACTTTGCTCTTGTTGCCAACATTTTGAACAAAAACCGTAACGGACGCCCAAATTTCGGTTAAAAACTGATATTTGTTTATTTTTAAATAAATTATTTGTGGGTTTATGATGTTATTTTTGTTTTATTATTGGATGATTGGATATTGTTTTGTTATTAACTTTAAAGTACTTGCTCTTGTCTCTGGATTTTCGAAGGGATGCCTAAAGGTGAATTACACCCATATTTCGCCAACAAGTTTTTAAGTCTCCCTTAAAGACCCCTTGGGACCTAACCGTCTATCGAGTATATTGCCAGAGTATATGGTGCTACTGATAAAACGCATAATGCTTTTTTATACAACTATAAGGTGACAAACAAGCATACGGCCCACCTGATGGTAAATGGTCACCGTAGCCTATGGACGCCTGCAACACCAGAGGCATTACTTGCGCGTTGCCGACCCTTTAGAAAAGGAAGTGGGAAGGAGAAGGAGTGGGAAGGGGGAAAATGGGTGATTGGGCCTCCGGCACTCTCACTCACCGAACGAAACACGAGAATACTGTTATTTCACGTCGATATTCTGTGAGAGGGTAGTCCTTCCCCGGTCGAGCCGGCTCATTCATGCTAAATAAACATAATAATAGGTTTTATTATTATGTTTATTAGGTCATTAATTAGTTTTTTCTAGACAAATGTATCTCGCTTATAACTTATAACAGTTATAACAAAGAGGTTTTGTTCTAGATCATACTTAACCTCAAAGCGTTGGGCACAGTCGTGTCAAACCTATAGAGAAAAATCACATATGTCTATGAAATCAAGCGGATATTGTAAATCGAAAGACTAGATAATAATATATTGACTTCACTGATGGCGTAGTGGTTTAAATAGTTGCTTCGCCACTGTGCCAAGTGTTGTGGGTTCAATCCCCACAAGGGACAAAAAACGTGTTATCCATAAACAGTTGTTCCGGGCTAGGTGTTCTTTGTGTCCGATGTTTGAATGTTTGTAAAGTCTCCCGCGACACAGGAATTATTCCTAGTGCGAGAATTGTCTTTTATAATTGCATATAATTGCATCCCGTAATGATTGTCCCATACAGGAGCACTGGGTGGGCATCGTTACGGGAAAATTGTAATGTATACGTTGTTTTTTTCCACTAACGTAGTTTGTAAGTATATTTTATAACTCTTATGGATTATGTCCGAAACCTATTATAAACACAAAAGTTATAATAATATTATCACTGTATATAAACTGACTTACTGCTAGGCACGGGCCTCTTCTCAGTGTGAGGAGGGCTAGGCCATAGTATACCACGTTGGACTAGTGCAGGAGGCCAGACTTCAAATATCTTTGAGAAAATTATGAAGAACTCTCAGACAGGCAGGTTTCCTCATGATGTATTTCACCGTTAAGACTGCGCCGAGCGTAAAATATATAATGACAGAGCTCGTGCGGCGCATATTCAAATCGGCGCGCGGCCGCCATAGTAAAATTGTATGGATGATTTGAAGTGCTTTTTTGATAAATATGTATATTTATTGTCAACCAATAACTTACATATTTGGGACGGACAAATTGTAATATAACTATTGTTTCGTTTAAGCTGTAAAGTAGGATAGATTTCTACTGTTATAATCTAAAAATCACGTAACACGAGCTTACGTTTTTGCATTTTTCGTGCAAATTTACGTCATTTTGTAGGCGAAAATATTAATTATTTTAAGTATTTTACACGGAGTAATTGTAAACACATTCTTTGTTATGGTAAATGTATATTTTATATTTGTATTAAACAAAAAGTGTTGATTTTATTCACCTAACTGTAACCGCCTATTTTGGCACATTTCGCTAGGCGCAGTCTTAAAGCGAGCTATTTCGTACGCACATTACTTTGAAAAGTCAGAGGTCGCTTTGGGATGTGACTCCAATCCTCTGCGTAGCAGTCCACGGTCTCCCACTAGATTATAGCTACACACAGGTACAAACATACACAGGTCAAAAAACAAACATTTAAAAGAGTAAAGCCCTTTGACATCCTTTATACTGTTCTGAGCCATATCTACTCCAGCTATACAAACAGATTAATTTATTATTTGGCGCGAATTACGAATTAGCACCATAAACAAACCACTTTTTTTAAAGCAACTGTTCTACATTGCACAGAACTAAGTACATTATAATCTAAACACATTTTTTACATTCAAAACAGCTTTAAAAGTTTATGTACCGTAATAATATGTAATCAAGGCGTCATACCGGTTTTTCGACAATAATTTGTAAGCATTAGTATGAAATGTCAAGTGTAGCGGAAAATGGACAGAGTGATATTATTTATGGTCGCTCTATGAATGTGTTAAAATTTTTAATTTTGTCGATGGGTTCTGTATGTTGTATTATTTGTTTTAACGATTGCTTCGGGGCGATTTTTATGGTAATTATATTGACACTTTCTTGATCTTTTGGTACAGGTTTGAGAGTTATCTTTGCTCCTGATCATATGATCCTAGGTTTGATTCCCGGTTCGAGTAAAGATTTTTAATTATTTTAAATTATTTAGAAATTCTTAGAATGACTGAGACTATGAAGTGGGGCCTGTATACTACTATAGGCGGTCTCTGTTTAATAACTTTAATAAAGCTTGAAACACGAATAGTGAAATTTAAGTACGTAATATCTATCTGTGGGTTATCCAGGCGTGAAGCTACTACTAAGAAATGTTTAACAGAAAACCAAATGACACTTTGCCCAACCTAGGCATCGAAACTATGACGAGAGCGAGCGCAAACTTATGCAACGGGACCCACAAGGCACTCAGATTACAAAGACGTAACATTCATAAAATTTACAAATATCGAGAATTTTATCGTACCCCTCATATAATCTTACAGAACTCTAAAAATATCAATTAATAACCCATAATTTCTCGACAAAACATCAATAAATTACCTGACAATTGAATTCGCGCCTCTTTCAATGTCAAATTAAGTCCCGCCATTTTGGGAAACATCAGAATGACATTGTTCTCTATGGGTTTGTTCGCGCGTGCACTTTTACTTTTTAAAGGGGAGTTTGTTTTTTGTCAAAGATCTGTTTACTCTTTTTAAATGTTTGCTTGCGTGTGGCCTTTTTAGAATTAAATGTATCTAAGTTTCTTTTTTGTGTAATCTTTTGAAGAATGTGTAAAGTTGTATCTTTTTGCACGTGTAGTCGTGGGAATTTTTAGGGGTTGCTATTTAGATGTTTTGGCGATAACCCTTTATCGTCATTTATGTCAGATTGTATGTTTTTTTATTGTCTATGAAGTTTAGTAATACGTTCAATAATTTATTGGAAATATCTAGAAGTGGTCAGGGTTAAGCATAATGTAATGTTGAAGTTAGATATTTGAATACACAAATTCTGACTGCACGGATGGCATAGTGGTTAAGTTGTCGCCACGCCACTGCCACTGCGCCGAGTTTTATGGGTTCGATCTCCACACGGGACAAAAAATTGTGAGAATCACTAATTATTGTTCTGTATCTAGGTGCTCTTTATGTCCGTTGTTGAAATGTTAGCCGATTCCCCGCTACACAGAACGTATTTGTAGAGCGGGATCAGTACTTTAAAGATTTGAAAAAATATACGCCTAATTTCCACGAAACTGTTGGCAGAGAATTCGGATTGCGCATATTATAATTTAACAAAAAAAAAGACCGTCGATAAATCTATTTTTCAATCTTAGTGGTGGTATTTTCTTTAAATTTAATTATCTAAACGGAAAGTATACCCACACAAAAGTAATATGACTTTTTGAAATTATGTGAGTATTGATTGACAATTATCGCTTGCTCCGTGCCTCGGAGAGCACGTTAAGCCGTCGGTCCCGGCTGCCATGAACATCTATGGCAGTCGTTATTGGGATAGTGTCGACACAAAAGATCCCACTGGGTCGAAGTGTCGCCGGTCTGCACTGACTGGCCCCCACATACGATACATACCCTCACAAACGAAAATTATTTTACCTATCGATTCATAAATGAAGGAGTATTGAGGTAAGAAACATAAACAAAACCAAGCGAATTGGGAACCTACTCCTGTTTTGAAGTCGGTTACAAATGCGTTGCGTTTTGACCAACTATGAAGTTACGGTTTAATGGTTTTATCGTTTATAATAATAATAATAATAATAATGTTTATTTCAGTTAAGTTACACATATATTAACATTAACTGTGACAGCCACACTAGGCACAGCCTGTGTCGTGGCCATCAAACTATACGGATTGTCATACACCTAGAACTTGACTATTATAAATAACTAATATGCATGAATAAATAGATGTGAAAGTGGTGTGAGTGAGTGGATGTTTGGGTTAGTTATGGTGAGTACTTATTTATGATAGTGTGTGAGGTATGGAGTGTGTGTAAATGAGTGTATAAGTTTTATAAAGGATTGAAGAACGTCTAGAGCGGTACATTTAAATAATGGTTTTAAGAAGTTGTTCCGTGTTGTGCTAATTTAGGCTGGCTATATTTATTTAATTTGTGTATATTGTTTTACTATTTGTAAAGTTCAATGCGAGCACTTAAAATACAAGCCCACGTTTATTTATTTTGCGATTCTCTTCGATATTTCAGTTTCCTGATTTCGTCATGCTACTAATATTATAAATGTACAAGTTTGTATGTTTGTTATTCACGCATAAACCGCTTAACGAATTTCAATTTAATTTAGCAGGCACATAGACCATGTCGTGAATTCACACATATGTAAGTAAGGTAGAACTTACGCGGGCGAAGCCACAGGTAGAAGCTAATATAACTTAAATAATACATAAGTAATTACGTGTAATTAATACCTAGTCATGTGAACATAATAAATAGAGATTTACTTTCGTATTTATAATATAACTAGCTGTCTCTGACCAATCTGCGATGTTTATGATTACTGCAATGCTCCCGTTGCTTATAGCGTAATGTTATATAGCTTACAAGCTTTCTCAAGAATAATATAACAAATGCATTTTTTTAATCCAATTATTTGTTATAGAGATTAGCGTGTTCATACAAAAACATTTAAACTAATTAAACTATTTTTGTCGGCCTCGATGGCGTAGTGGTTAGTGTAACCGACTGCCACGCCCGAGGTCGCGGGTTCGATTCCCGCACAAGTCAAACATTTGTGTGCATAAAACTTGGATGTTTGTCTTGGTCTGGGTGTTTCTATGTATAATATGTATGTATTTACAAAAAAATAAGTATATATGTATGTTTATTCATTGTCTAGTACTCATAGTACAAGCTCTGCTTAGTTTGGGCTAGATGGTGTTGTGTGTATGTAGTAGAATATTATTATTATTATTTCCATTTATATTTGCCGACGTTTCGGTTGCTTTTTAGCAGCCGTGATTACGGGGAGACTAAGATGTTAATCGTCGCATAAATTATTACTTAAATTTAACTGTTATGTGTAACTAGCGACTCGCCCCGGCTTCGCACGGGTAGAACAAAGCCTTAACAAATTATACCTTAACCGGTCGTATACCGCCGGCTCGCATACCAGCCGGCAGATTTGTACCCGTCGTAGGCCGGTGGCTCGCATGCGAGCCACCAAATTGGTTTTACGTTAGCTTAAGCTAAAGCGAAGGCGGCGCGCGGCGTTTTGGCGCCAATTTGGTGGCTCGCATGCGAGCCACCGGCCTACGACGGGTACAAATCTGCCGGCTGGTATGCGAGCCGGCGGTATACGACCGGTTAATCATGATCTGTCTATTGGTGAAAATTATTAAAGGTTATGGAAATATCATACTGTACAAACACTTTAAACTATTTATTTTATACTTTGACACGAGGAAGTTTTAGTAATGTTATTAGTAGTTAATCAACTTGTCAATGCTAAACCAATATTGTCACACGAATCTGTAAGAGGAAGGCGCCAGTGTCTGTAACACAGTTAATACTAGCACAGGCACTGATCTTCACTCTATCTCTAAAAATATGTAACGTTGTACATAATGGTACTTTTATATATTATGTGATTGAGATGGACAAACTGTATTTGGCTTTTGATAATAAATTAGATAAATTAGATTAAATTAGAAGTGATAGATAGCAGTGTTGCTATGCCTTGCCAGCTTATCAAACTGTAAAGTATTTGACTACTATTTATATTGTATGATGTTATATTATACAATTACTAAGGTGCATTTATTCTAAATAGTTAAATATAATAATTAATTAATTTTTGCATGTATAAATGTATATAATTCAACAAAAACTGCATGAAAACCCGTTTAGTAGTTTTTGAGTTTATCGCGAACAGACAGACGCAACGGGGTTCTATGTTTTAACTGATTTAAAAAAAAGGAGGGATTCTAAATTGGACTGTATTTTTTTTATGTGTGATATTTATTATATTCTACCACATACACACAACACCATCTAGCCCAAACTAAGCAGAGCTTGTACTATGGGTACTAGACAATGGATAAACATACATATATACTTTTTTTTTTGTAAATACATACTACATATATATTGTATACATAAAAACACCCAGACCAAAACAAACAGCCATGTTCATGCACACAAATGTTTGACTTGTGCGGGAATCGAACCCGCTACCTCAAGCGTGGCAGTCGGTTACACTAACCACTACGCCATCGAGGCCGACATGTATTTCAAAACCTTTTTTTAGGTGAACCGATTTTGACGATTCTCAGATGATTTTATTGAAAGCTAGTGCTTCCCATGTGGTCTCATTTAAATTTGATCAAGATCTGACCAGTAGTTTTTGAGTTATTCTTAATAATGCGTATTTAGTTCACTTCGGCTACATTGATGATGTTCTCATTTTATAACGTGTCTAGTTGAAGACGGTTTCATTTTTGTTATATAATATGTACCTAGTGATAATGATATTCGCGTACACGTAACAGAATTATATAGTTAATGTATACCTAAACCGTAATAACTAAATGTCAGTTCACGTAATACCCCTAAGAACACGGCACATTGGAACACGAGCGGCACGCGTGTAGCGATATGTTTAAATAACATCGAATGTGTACAAATTGCTTGTAACATAATACAACGTGGATTTAAGTGGGGCGCAGGGGCGCACTCGGCTCTATACAAAATTGTAACGCCAAAGTTTTGCTCTTTATTGGCAACTAGCGGTTTCACCCATGGTTATAGATGTATGTATCTTATGTGGGGGCCAGTCAGTGTAGACCGGCGACACTTCGTCCCAGTGGGATCTTTTGTGTCGACACTCTCCCAATAACGACTGCCATAGATGTTCATGGCAGCCGGGACCGACGGCTTAACGTGCTCTCCGAGGCACGGAGCAGGCGATAATTGTCAATCAATACGCACATAATTTTGAAAAGTCCTATAACTTCCGAAAGTCAGAGGTGCGCGACGTGGGTTCGAATCTGAGACCCTCTGCATTGCAGTCTGATGGTCTCCCCACTGAGCTTTCGCTGTAAAAAGAAAATTATATTCGAAAGGTTATTACTCAGTCACTGAATATATAGAAGATAAAATGCTCGGGTTTGAGTTGCTTCCACTCACAGGTTATTTCTAATCATATTATTAAGTTATCTGTAATATGAGCTGCTGTGACTATTATTTCATTTGTTATTAATATGTATCTTAGATATCATAAATGTTTACTTTTTAAATCTTATTGAAATAAATAACTGTAACAACTACACACAGCTGCTCATATAAGGAACATAATATAACATTAAATTGTATTGATGTAAACATTTGGCGATTGATAAGAGTGGCCATGAGTTTCTTGCCTGCTTCTTCTCATGAAAGCTCTACTCCTCGAACAGGTATTTTTCAATGCATTATTTTTTTTTTTTTTTATTAATATAATAGTGAATGGACGTGTCCAGGAATTGTTTGCACTTTTTTATGGAAATAAAGATTTTTGACTTTGATGATACAATGTGCAATATTTTGTAATATTTAATGTTACGTTAGGCGAATACTCGTCAAGTCAGGGAAGCAGTTTTGTAATGTAATGATCAAAATTGAATCTTAAATGTTACATTACAGGCGAATGCTCCAGGTGAGGGTGCACCTTTAGGATTGTCTTTCTAAAATTGCTTACCAAGTAAATACGTAAATAATCCTAACTTTGTACCAATAACTATTTTTACTAATATTATAAATGCGAATGAGAGTTTGTTTGTTTATTACGCATTATCGGCATGCATCATGAAATTTCGCATAAACGTTATCAGGGTCAATAGTGTCATTACTTACGGAGAAAGGAGGAAAATACGTTTGTATGTACGAAATACTGCATATACCGCATTTTTTCTTAAGTGTTAATCTATCATTGAAATTAAACTACTACATAAGGATTTTATCGCGTTATTTATTTTACACTTTATTACAAAATTTTGAAACTGTCACACTACTACTAGATACTATTGAACTTTACTAATTTTTAAGCTAATTAATTTATTAAAACTATTAAAACTATTTATATTTAAGTTTACACTTTCCCCGACGTAATAAAGTGTAAAATAAACAACGCGATAAAATCCGTATATAGTAGTTTAATTTCAATGAATAACATTCGCGTAAACAGAAGACAATATTATGTTAATCTATCATTAAGATTATAATATGGTAACTAGATTTGCCCGCAGTTTCGTAATTTATTTTTGGATATAAAGTCTTTTTCTGCCTTTATGACAACGTGTATTTGGCATTACATGAATATCGGTTGAGCAGTTAAGGCGTAAAAAACTAACAAACTTACATTCACCTTTACAATAATAGTTAAGATTATTAAGCTCTTGAGTGGCTGAAATAGTCATAAAATACGTCGCAATCTCGTTTTCCTGTCTGCTAACTGAATTTTACACGATCGGTTACACCTGACTGAAACTTATCACATCACCAGGTGCTAAACTCAAAATCAAGAGTCAAAGTAAAGTTGTTCTTTAAAAAACATTCAACATTTTCCCGTGACAATACCACATCTCTACCTAAAACTATAAAATCTCGTACTAGACGTAAAATCCAGAGCCTAACTCCCGTCAATGTTGATAAATCGATTTCCCGTGCGTAGTACAGCACTATTAAATCACTATCCCGCGGTGAGTGCAGCCCTGTGGCTCGTCGCGGGGTGTTTACACGTTGAGTACATGCGCCGTGTGTGTTATACATCAGTACATCACACATGAGCTTGACGAACAAACCGATTGATGCGGCACTTTACATTACCGAAATTATCGCATTCTTCATAAAACAGCGACTTAACTCGAAATTTGAAAGAAAGGCAATTTGAACTCTAATTGTATATGTTAAATTCTAATATTATATTTGTGTTAAATCTTTGCAATAGAGTTGAAATTTGTTTAATCCAGAATACTGAGATAAGTCTCTGTTTTATTAAGGATGCGTTATGTTAAAAGCTTTTTACTTTTGTATTATTAATCTCCGAGTCTTCTTCGAAGAAGTTAATGAAAACACTATGTGGGTCTGTGTGTCTGTCTGTTAGTGACAGGCATAGCTCCGGAACCACACGACCGATTGACTTGTAACTTGGTGTGCAGACACCTTGGTGTCATACCTCAGTCGAGTTTGAATTAAGACTCTGTGGGTCAAAATACCCTCGAGATATAGGGTCACATATTTTGAATGGAAAAATATTGACTTGTAACTTGGTGTGCAGACACCTTGGGGTCATACCTCTGTCGAGTTTGAATATGGGCCCTGTGGGTCAAAATGCCCTCGAGATATAGGGGGCATAAGGTCAGGGGATATCCACCAACAGAGTGATTTGGAAGTCTAAAGGAGAGGCTTTTGCACAGCAGTGGGTCATTACAAAAGGCTGATGGAAAAAAAAGTCACTTGAAGACAAAGAGGTTGAATCCTGGGTTTTTACGCCTATCTCGTTTGACATATGACAATGATAACTTGATGCATGAATGGCGCAATGGTTTGAATAGTCGGCTCGCCCCTGCCGCCACGCCGAGTATTATGGGTTCAAATTCCACACGGAACAAGAATTTGTGTGATCCATTAATGAGTGTTCCGACAAAGGAATTATTACTAGTGAGAGAGTTATCTTTTAAAATAAGAAAAATAAATAAAACGACACAAGTATACAATTTTGCACGATCCGGGAATCGAACCCAAAGCTCGATGTTGCACGGCGATCACATTCACTACTGGCGTGGGGGCACACCGAGGCAGTCCTATTGTCAATTATGTAAACATAAATGGTTGTTTAAAATATTTGTATGTAATTAATTAAAAAAATTCGTACTAATAGAATAATTTTAAATCCATTGAATTTGCGTCATCTAATCTATACTAATATGTATTATAAAGCTGGTGAGTTTGTTTGTTTGTTTGGTTGAACGCGCTTATCTCAGGAACTACTGGTTCGAATAGAAAAATTACTTTCGTATTGGATAGCCTATTTATCGAGGAAGGCTATAGGCATCACGCTACAACCCACGGGGGCAGCGCAGTAACCATAAACGCGAGTAAAACCGCGGGCAAAATCTAGTGATTTATAATGTCATCAAACCTATTAATTTCTATATCATTATAGAAAATTAACGTAGTATGTACTTTTTATCCAAGATCTTTGTATATCAAGAATAATAATGTCCTCCAGACCGAATTTCGGTCATGGCGCGGCAGCCAATTTTAACGGAGACTGGTCATTTGCGCAGGAGATATAATAGTGCGCTAGTGTGTTGCGCAAGCTCAAGTCTATACTCTATTCCCAGCCTCTCATGATCTGATGGAACAGTAATCCGACACGACCGTAGAGACATCAGGCGCAGGACCAACGTCTTCACGTGCTTTCCGAGGCACGTGGTGTCCAACACCACCAACTTTCTCACTCCGGGCTTCAATTGAGATAATTAACAGAAAACTCCATTATCTTTTTGTTGTCCCAACCTGAGATTCGAACCCGAGACCTCGTACACAACAGTCGCATTCACTACCGCTGCGCCACGGAGGCAGTATAAAAATACTTACATATGTATAATGAATAAATGATTTCTGTTAACGTAAGAAAATCGCGCCATTATATTTTGCCTAACACAAAGCTATTCTGCTTAATCCTTTACGAAATAAAGTGTAATATTACAATATGATTGAAAACAAACGATACATCAGTCTTAAACGCCTTGCAATAGTATGTTTGCGAAACTTTATCCGTTTGGCAAAGTGCCACGCAAACATCACGACGAGGAGACAGGGGGTCAGCAGTGTTTACTTATCATGAAATGTGTAATGGATATTGAGGAAATGTTCCGTGGAGACTTGTGTTTCAATAGCTTTTGCACGGGATGCCGTCTCTGTTGAGTTGTGTTTTGAATTAGAAATTTAGCTATTGGCTAGTGATCGTATCCCACGAATCTGTTCGAAGGAATTGGGCGAAACGACCCTTATTTTAATATATTTTTTTATGTGTCGATACGTACACAGCTCTGTAATTTGAGTGCGGATCTACCCGGTCTGAAAAAGAAAGTTAGTAAGGAACGCGTGCGCACAGATTCATGCGGAAAACGACCACTTCTGGTCTTGTGACCGATCGTAAAGCTGTTGGCAGATAAATGAGTTTTAAAATACTGAAATTTAAATTTGATGGCGATTTAAAAGGATGGCCTTGAGTTTTTTGCAAGTATCTTTTCATAGGCTCAACCTTTTGCCTGAACCTTGCAACTAACACAAATATAAATTCAGTAAATGTAATAAACTCACTAACTCCTTTTGACGTTCATATTACTCGATGGCGTAGCGGTTAGTGTAACCGACTGCCACGCCTGAGGTCGCGGGTTCGATTCTCGCACAAGTCAAACATTTATGTGCATGAACATGGATGTTTGTCTTGGTCTGGGTGTTTCTATGTATAATATGTATATGTACAAAAAAGTATATATGTATGTTTGTCCATTGTCTAGTACCCATAGTACAAGCTCTACTTAGTTTGGGCTAGATGGTGTTGTGAGTATGTGATAGAATATTATTATTCTTATTATATAAATGTATCTACAGACATCAACCAGTAACAACTTTTTTATATGTATCTTGCATTTCCAGAGAATAGTTGGTATAGTATTTTATGTAGTAGCGATAGCTCAGTGGGGAGACCAACAGACTGCAATGCAGAGGGTCTCCGGTTCGAACCTACGTCGCGCACCTCAGACTTTCGGAAGTTATATGACTTTTCGAAATTATGTGCTTATTGATTGACAATTGTCGCCTGCTCCGTGCCTCGGAGAGCACGTTAAGCCGTCGATCCCGGCAGAAATAAAATACAGAAGAGTTCGAAAAATGGTATCACTCGACCTTGACGTCAGACGTCAGTGTCAGACGTCAAAGGTCATAGTCATTTCGGGGTATATCGACTATGCTGAGTCGAATGGCGTTGACCGCGAGACTCTAGCTCTTACGGTTCTTGAGTTGAAAGTTGTATAACAGACGGACGGACGAAGCTGTTGTATTTTCGAAATCTATAAAGTATTGTTACTAACATAAACTAACCTAATGTACTTTTAAGCGAGCGAAAAATTAAATTTATGCAGTTGTCGGCAGCGATGTTATGAATTCATAATATGATATAAACGGTTCGACATCGACATATAAAGTAAATAAACTATTCCTCATCATCATTCCTCATTCCAAACATGATAACCTGCTGAGATCCCATTATATGGTTTTTGTCCTGATTCCTATGACCCTTTTTTACATTTCTTTACAACTTGAATGAGCAAAGATGTCCTCTCGTTGCCTTCTTTATGATAACCACCTCGTAGTCAAGTGTTTTCTAAATTCATTCTGTGAATTGAGCACTTGTCTAGCTTTCTCATAACTTAAACATAATGTTATTTTAAGAGGTTATAGTTGTCAGACCCATAGAATTTATGGTTACGCTAATTGCATAACGGTGACGCCACTTATGGTAAATAAATTTGTGCCTCTCTTAATAGAATATTGACGTGTGCAATAACAATATCCCAGACTGAGTAAAATATTATATTTATGTCATAATATATCCAGCAGCGATAGCTCAGTGGGGAGACCGACAGATTTCAATGCAGAGGGTCTCGGGTTCGAACCCACGTCGCGCACCTCTGACTTTCAGAAGTTATATGACTTTTCGAAATTATGTGCGTATTGATTGGCAATTATCGCCTGCTCCGTGCCTCGGAGAGCACGTTAAGCCGTCGGTCCCGGCTGCCATGAACATCTATGGCAGTCGTTATTGGGAATTCAGTACCCTCTAATATCCTGACACTGGTCTAGACTTAGGGTATCGTTAGCCGGTTGTGGAGGTCAGGTGGCAGCCGCTCCCTGTAAAAACTGATATCCAGTCAAATCCGGTTAGACTAGAAAAGCCGACCCCAAGTGACTTGGGAATAATAAAGGCTATGGGAGAAGAAGAAGAATATATCTAGCAGTGAATTTGTGCAACGTTTGTCGCTTACGCATTAGTATTGGTCCGGTATCTTAGTCAGAGATGAATGAAAGGATGTCCTGAGGATCGGGAGTCAGGCGGTGGACCAAGTGCGAGCTTTGTAGGCTCTATGCTGAAGCCATATACATATTTTGCCGAAGTTACATTTCATTTAAACTAATATGTCATATACAATCTTATACAATTTAAACTTACAACACAAATGTTATATCAAATCAGATACGTTGACAGTTATACAAGACTGACCTCTACTCATAGCTCCGCTTGCATGAATCTAACTAATATTATTATGGCGAAAGTGAGTTTGTTTGTTACGCTCTCACGTGTTAACTGCTTGACCGATAATCATGAAGTTTTTAGGATACAGAAAATAACAAGGTATTTTATAATTTTTATAAGTTAGTTTTGTAAGAACAGTAATATATGGCATAATGACTGCAACACCTGGTACATAAATGAGTTTTAAAATACTGAAATTATAATTTAATGGCGATTTAAAAGGATAGCCTTGAGTTTCTTGCAAGCATCTTCTCATAGGCTCAACCTTTTGCCTGAACCTTGCAACTAACATTAATGTAAATTCAGTAAATGTAATAAACTCACTAACGTCTTTTAACGATCATATTACTCGATGGCGTAGCGGTTAGTGTAACCGACTGCCACGCCTGAGGTCGCGGGTTCGATTCTCGCACAAGTCAAACATTTATGTGCATGAACATGGATGTTTGTCTAGGGCTGGGTGTTTCTATGTATAATATGTATATATTTACAAAAAAAAAGTATATATGTATGTTTGTCCATTGTCTAGTACCCATAGTACAAGCTCTACTTAGTTTGGGCTAGATGGTAAGTCTGTATGTGATAGAATATTATTAATATTATTTTAATGTACCTACAGACATCAACCAGTAACAACTTTGTTACAAGTATAGATGCATTTCCATTCAAAATAAAGACAATACAACCAGTTTTCTAAGCAAATAAACAAATAAAATGACTGCTACCGCCATTTTTATATTCACATACCCTCTAAAGTTAAAACTACCCTCTGTTATAGCACATCAAAGCTATGCGCGGGTAGTATCGACTGCATATGACACATACCAATAATGGAAGCAACCCTTCTCGTAGTTTTTCATTTATCTTTCCAAGTTCAAGACGGCATTTCTTTTATGAATATTTATAATATAGTAGCTTTAGCCCGCGGATTCGCTTGCGTAAAAGTAGATAAGGATAAGGATAAGATGTAACAGTAGTTTGTCTATACTAATATTATAAAGCTCAAGAGTTTGTTTGGTTAAACGCGCTAATCTCAGGATCTACAGGTTCGATTCTTTTTGTTTCTTTTTCTGTTTTGTGCACCTGCAATTCACAATCTGCGATTAGCAGATTTATTTTGTGTCGTTTTAATCATATTTAAGGAGCTTCTCAGTAGGAAATCTCTAATCCATTACCATCTGTCACCAAGTTTTTGTATATCATGGCGTTTCAGTCGTTTAGTGTAGCTGACAGTTGTTAATGCGGTAGCTATTTTATCTTATGTGCCAGTCAATGCAGACCGGCGACACTTCGACCCAGTGGGATCTTTTGTGTCGACACTCTCCCAATAACGACTGCCATAGATGTTCATGGCAGCCGGGACCGACGGCTTAACGTGCTCTCCGAGGCACGGAGCAGGCGATAATTGTCAATCAATACGCAAATAATTTCGAAAAGTCATATATGCGGTAGCTAAGTGATTTCGGTGATTTTCCAGCCGTGTTTGATATTTATTCCCTGCTAGTTTTAACTCCTCTTTAACAGTTCTTGTGGTCAGAGCTTTATGGATCTCTGTGTTGGTGATGAAGCAGGGTGCATTTGAAATAGTTCTTAGGATACCATTTTGCAGCTTTTGTATTATGTTTATATTGGATTCGCTAGCTCTTCCCTAAAGCTGTGCATCATACATCCAATTTTTTTTTATTTTTTTTTACATACACACAGCACCATCTAGCCCAAACTAAGCAGAGCTTGTACTATGGGTACTAGACAATGGATAAACATACAGTGGGTCTCCATACGGTGGGTTTCCATAATTGTTATATTTTTAAATGTGTTTATTTTATAAATATATATGTAATGTAATTTTTATTGATTAATGATGAATAAAGGTAATAATAATAATAATAATACTGTTTATTGACATAGAAATATAGTACATTGCGAGAACCTTATTCTAGGACTTAGAATTAATATAATACTTACTAACATTGAATTCTAAACTAGGCTATGTCCTGTATTTTGGAAGGCAGTGCTCAACCAAAACAATGGACACAGAAGAGAGCTATTAATTACATACTTAATTTATATATTTATGAGGGATTGTAGATATGTACGAGTGTGTTGTGAGTAAGAGGATGAGTATGTGGATGAATGAGAATGTGAATGTAATTTGAGATAATAATTATAGGAAAATTTTAGGATATGTAAGTAACTAATTGTAGATGTGTGTGTGTGTTGTGGGTATATGAATGAGTTTGAGGATGGATAAAGGTGTGAAAATGTATATTTTATTTTTATTAGAAACTGTATAAGATAATACTAACTACACTGCATGGATAGCGTACTAATTTATTATTTTTAAGATCGGGCAATAGACATTAGGTACCTACTTAAGTATGTCAAGAAATTCGCCCGACGACGCGGCGACGGTGATACACACATACACACACATTACGGTAGCCAATGACAAGTGTTTGAGATGTTTTGAAAACCCGATGACACTGCCTAACTCGGCAATCGAACGTAACCATCTCTTACAAACGAAACCGTCTTTTATATATAAATTTTGTATGCTGCTTCTATATAAAATTAAAAATATAATATTTAATTTTTGACAGCAAACGTCAAATCAACATACTTTTAATCTGTGACACCAACTGTCAAACTATCACATTTATAATCTGTATTGGCATCCTTCAACCGTCTAATAACCAACAGCTTGTATTTAAACAATAAAATTAATCTCCATCTTGACAAATAAGCAATAATTTTCGTTTCCGAACGCACAACTGCGTTCATAATCTCTATAAGGGGCCACGTGACCGGCACGTGTGACGTCATATGGTGTGCAAGAGGGATGGCGATGTGGGTTAGAGAGGGAGGGATGTGTTTGTGCTTCTAATGGTTTGTTTACAAATCGGAGGTTGAAAATTCAGTGCGTTTTGTGGTTAATGGTATTGGAAGTTGTATAAATAGATTATTTTTTGCTTTTGCCTCTGTGGTGCAGTAGGCAATGAGATTGCTGTATAAGGTTTTAAGTTCGATTCTTGTGTTAGGCAAATTACTAATGAGATTTTCTGTCAAGAAATTATAGGTAGCAGCATACAGACTAGAGGGCAAAGGTCTTTATTAATTGTGGCTAGGGTTGCCAACCGTACTTTATAATAAAGTATTGTACCGTACGTTATTTCGGGTAAACGTACTTTATACTTTATTGGGAAAATAAAGTACGCAAATATACTTTATTTTACCTACGTCAACTTTTACCAGTTTTATTTATTTTTTTACTTAAAGTAACACTATAAAAATTTCCTAAATTAAATAAAAGCGATTGTTTATCTATCTTATTAAAGACATTTATATTGTAACTAGCTGCCCGGACAGACTTCGTTCTGTCAAAAGTAATTTTTCTTTTTTTTATGTTTGCTTTATCACTAAGGGGTATGAAAAATAGATAGTAGCCGATTCTCAGACCTACTAAATATGCATATAAAATTTCATAAAAATCGGTCAAGCCGTTTCGGAGGTATATGGTGACTAACATTGTGTCACGAGAATTTTATGTATAAGAAGATTCGGTTACGACGTTCCTTGATAATAAATATTTGTTAGAGGTCGTCATCAAAAATATACTCTATTTTCAGATCTTGTACTTTATTTTTTTTTACCTTAGATAGTTAATATACTCTATTCGTTCAAAATAAAGGTGGCAACCCTAATTGGGACCTAAAACTACAGCTGATAAAATTAGGGGGTATTACACTTCTGCTTGATCCATGGGGCATAAAGTGTAAAACTCTATGCGTATGTATTTTTTATATGGCTAAGGTCAGTTAGAGATGTTCTAGCTGCGAGCACATTTCCAGTGGCTTGAAGTCTTTTATGGCGAAGATGAATAGTTAATGTATCTTATGTGGGGGCCAGTCAGTGCAGACCGACGACACTTCGACCCAGTGGGATCTTTTGTGTCGACACTCTCCCAATAACGACTGCCATAGATGTTCATGGCAGCCGGGACCGACGTCTTAACGTGCTCTCCAAGGCACGGAGCAGGCGATAATTGTCAATCAATACGCACATAATTTCGAAATGTCATATAACTTCCGAAAGTCAGAGGTGCGCGACGTGGGTTCGAACCCGAGACCCTCTGCATTGCAGTCTGTTGGTCTCCCCACTGAGCTATCGCTGCTGAATAGTTAATAGTCATTGCCAGTTGCACTCACTGATTGGTAAACGATTAGAGGGGTTAAGCTACATTGGGTGCGGTCAGTCTATATATGGGTGACCGCTTAGTGGTATTCCTTCTGAGCGTCTCCGTGCTTCGGAGGCCACGTAAAAAGTCGGTCCCGGTTTTTGTCAAATTGACAGCAGTCGTTAAGCCATGTCAGAGGCCTACGGGCGGCTTGAACAACTCTTGACAACAGGTTGGCATACACGAAAATAATGAAGAAGATAGTTAACCTGACATCTCAATTTATTTCCCCTTTTCTATTTGTTTTATACTCTTTTCTGAGTAGCAGCGGTATGTTTTACCCCTATTGACATATTAGGTCTCACGTATTAAAGGATTGGAACAAGCACATTTCCAGACTGAGTGATGCTACTGACGATTTGTTAAGAGAAAAATCAAAACTTGAATTTGAGATCGCTGTTTCTCTAAAGGGTGAAGAGAGACGGAAAATATCGTACCATAATAATATCAGCCGTGTATTAAACTGTCCTCTGCTGGGCACGGGCCTCTTCTCAGTGCAAGAAGGGTAAGGCCATAGTCCACCACGCTGGCCGAGAGCGCGTTGGCAGACTTTACATATCTTTGAAAATAGTATGGAGAACTCTTAGACGTCCGGGTTTTAGGGGGCGCATCTCTGACTTTTCGAAGTTATGTTCGCATTAAATAGTTAATTATCGCTCGCTTTAACGGTGAAGGAAAACATTCTGAGGAAAACATATCTGGGAGTTCTCCATAACTTTCTCGAAGAAATGTGAAGTCTGTCAACCCGCACTGGGCCAGCGGGGTGGACTATATACTATACCTTCTCACACTGAGATGAGGCCCGGGCCCAGCAGTGGGACAGTTTAATACAGGGCTGATATTATAATAAACACAAATCATATCTTTCCTCTTTATAATATTAGTATAGATATAGATACATATCAATTTTATAATACAGACAGTTGGATTACTTGCTGTGCCGTCATTTTCCCTTTTATGTAATTCTCCGATGAAAAATCAAGATAATATATTCAAATCAATCGTCACATTAGTCACGGAGTGCTTGTAATGGCATCTTAACAAAATGGCGTCATGTGTTTTTGACGTAAGTTTTGGCGCGCGGCGGCCACGTGCCGCCTGCGAGCCATCGATCCGTGGGGCTGCGTTTTATTACGATTAATTAATTTATTTCGATGTTTATTTGAGATACTAAAGTCTGTGTGGGATTTGTTTAAAGAATTTCGATTTAGATTATAAATGGTTTGTAACTCTATGTATTGACAGACATCTTTAGGTATTTTCTTGAACCTTTTGCCACCGGTGACCAGAGGAAAGAATTTTTAAAGTCTGTGATTAAGCACTGATTTTAAAAATTCTTCTTCTATTAGAAAGCTAATTTAACAAGCTATATAACATCACGCTACTAGCCACGGGAGCGGAGCAGTAATCATAAACGTGGGTGAAACCGTAAACACAGCTAATAAACAATAAAACCACGAAATACTTTTACTGTATATGCACCGCTACGTTTATGAACCAATATAAAAAAATAAATTTTTGAAAAGAAAGAAGTTATGTAATAAATAATCTCAAAAAATAAAGTACCGATTTTAAATATTCTTCCGTCATCAGAAAACTATTTTATCCAGAAGTACCTAACTAAGGCTATAAAACGTTAAGCTATGTAAAACGAGGAAGACATCATATAATAAGTTATAATAATATCAGCCCTGTATTAAACTGCCCCACTGCTGGTCACGGGCCTCTTCTCAGTGTGAGAAGGGTTAGACCATAGTCAACCACGCTGGGCCAGTGCGGGTTCCCACACTTTACATATCCTAAACTCTCAGACATGCAGTTTTCCTCACGATGTGTTCCTTCACCGTCAAATCGAGAGAAAATTAACTATTCATTACGCACATAACTTTGAAAAGTCAGAGATGCACGCTTTGAGATCGAACTCGAGACCTCTACGTGGCAGTCCAACAATCTCCCACAAGGCTTTCGCTCTTATAGCTAATAAACAAAACTAACCTAACGTGTATTCAATTTCCGCCTTTTCCATAAACAAATGCACCGCTACGTTTACAAAAGACAGATACATATTTAAAAAAAGAAAGCAGATAATATGTATTTTTATTTGTATAGAAATGAGACCAACAGACTGCAATGCAGAGGGTCTCAGGTTCGAACCCACGTCGCGCACCTCTGACTTTCGGAAGTTATATGACTTTTCGAAATTATGTGCGTATTGATTGACAATTATCGCTTGCTCCGTGCCTCGGAGAGCTCGTTAAGCCATCGGTCCCGGCTGCCATGAACATCTATGGCAATCGTTATTGGGAAGTCAGTACCCTCTAATATCCTGATACTAGTCTATCCTTAGGGTATCGTTAGCCTTCGGGTTGCGGAGGTCAGGTGGCAGCCGCTCCGTGTAAAAACTGATATCCAGTCAAATCCGGTTAGACTAGAAAAGCCGACCCCAAGTGACTTGGGAATAATAAAGGCTAAGAGAGAAGAAGATTTGTATAGAATAATTCCTAAAACGAATCGGTCATCGTCATAAGAAAATTACTTTATCCACAAGTAATATTATAAATGTGAATGTGAGTTTGTTTGTCGCGTACACGTTGTCAGGGGAACAGAAAAGGACCTAGAATATCTTTCATCCAGGAAAAATACTATTACTACCCTCCAACCAAGCCTACATTTACGCGAGCGAAGCAGGTAAATTCAAGTAGGCTGTATAACATCACGCTACGAAACCGACGGTGACAGCTAATAAACAAATAAAACTGACCTAACTTGTATTCAATTCCCGCCTTTTCCATAAACAAATGCACGCTACGTTTACGAAAGAAAAAATGAATATTTGAAAAAAGAATTGCAGTGACAGCCGGGCACAGGGCAGCGCAGTAGGCGGCACAGATTATAAATATGAAGGTGCGAGCACATGTCACGTACAGGTTCGAACGAACCGTTATTTATATTTCGCACCTCTAGTTCACGCCCCGCGGCTGTGGGGACAATGGACACCTCTATTGATTGCGTGTTTCCATTTATGTATTTTTTTATATAGTAGTTCTAGTTTGGCGTTTTAAAATTATTGTAGTTTTGCAAATTATAATGGAAAGTTGTAAATAAATTTAAATAAAATATGTGTTACGAGACGCAGCGATAGCCTTGTGGGAGACCGTTGGACTGCTACGCAGAGGTCTCGAGTTCGATCCCATAGCGCGCATCTCTGACTTTTCGAAGTTATGTGCGTATTAAATAATTAGAGTAGTAGAGCCTCGCTGATTTCAGCATGAATGTGCTCGACCGGGGAAGGACTACCCTCTCACAGAATATCGACGTGAAATAGCAGTATTCCTACTGTTGTGTTTCGTTCGGTGAGTGAGAGTACCGGAGGCCCAAACACCCTCTTTCTTCCTTCCCACTTCTTCTCCTTCCAACTTCCTTTCCTAAAGGGTCGGCAACGCGCAAGTGACGTCTCTGGTGTTGCAGGCGCCCATAGGCTACAGTGACCACTTTCCATCAGGTGGGCCGTATGCTTGTTTGCCAACTTAGTAGTATAAAGCAGAGCAGAGCTGAGCAGCGATAGCTCAGTGGGGAGACCAACAGACTGCAATGCAGAGGGTCTCGGGTTCGAACCCACGTCGCGCACCTCTGACTTTCGGAATTTATATGACTTTTCGAAATTATGTGCGTGTTGATTGACAATTATCGCCTGCTCCGTGCCTCGGTGAGCACGTTAAGCCGTCGGTCCCGGCTGCCATGAACATCTATGGCAGTCGTTATTGGGAGAGTGTCGACACAAAAGATCCCACTGGGTCGAAGTGTCGGCGGTCTGCACTGACTGGCCCCCGCATAAGATAGTAGTATAAAAAGAAAATTTATCGCTTACTTTAACGGTGAAGGAAATGCTGCATGCATATGCATATATGTTTTCGAAGATATGTGAAGTCTGCCAACCCACACTAGGCCAGCGGGGTGGACTATGGCCTAACCTCTCTCACACTGAGAAGAGGCCCGTGCCCAGCAGTGGGACAGTTTAATACAGGGCTGATATTATATTATATAAATATGTTTAAGTAGATTCATTTAAAAGAAGCGTTTAGAGTAACCTAGAGACATAGGTATATAGGTTTACACAAGTAACGTTTGATCAAGAGGTCCTAGTGTCGATTCATGACTCAAACAGTGTTACAGGATTTTTCGACGACTACTCGACCCAATTGTTAGAGGCAAAATAAAATTCCAATGGCCACAACTGCTTTCATTTTACGTCGGCAGCCTCGATGGCGTAGTGGTTAGTGTAACCGACTGCCACGTCTGAGGACGCGGGTTCGATTTCCGCACAAGTCAAACATTTGTGTGCATGGACATGGATGTTTGTCTTGGTCTGGGTGTTTCTATGTATAATACGTATCGCTTTACAAAAAAGGTATAAGTATATGTATGTTTATCCATTGTCTAGTACCCATAGTACAAGCTCTGCTTAGTTTGGGCCATATCCAACTTTCAGTACATAAGGGATTACATAACATCGCTTATGTATGTATGCTTATGTATATAAACGTTAGTCAAAAACATGTTGTAATAAATTCGAAAGGATAACGGTTTTTAGATTTCAATTAAGATTATTACATACATTTTATACATTGTCAGCACGGGTGGTGTAGTGGTCGACTCGGCACTGCCACTGCACTGAGTGTTGTAGGTTCGAATCCCACACGGGACAAAAATTTGTGTGATCCACATTAATGGTTGTTTTGAGTCTGGGTGTACTTTCTGTCAGTTTTATAAATGTTTGTAAAGTCCCGACACAGGAATTATTCCTAGCGCGGGAGTAGTCTTATTAAAATAAATAAAAGAAAATAATAATGTCTATGTACCTAGGTATTCCTTTTTTTCTCACGTCTATATTATAATTTTTCACATATCTTAGCAGAGATAGCCTAGTGGGAAACCGTTGGACTGCCACGCAGAGGTCTCGAGTTCGATCCCAAGGCGCGCATCTTTGACTTTTAGAAGTTATATGCGTATTAAATAGTTAATTATCGCTTGCTTTAACGGTGAAGGAAAACATCGTGAGAGTTCTCCATAACGTTCTCGAAAATATGTGAAGTCTGCCAACCCGCACTGGGTCAGCGTGATGGACTATGGCCTAACCCTTCTCACACTGAGAAGAGGTCCGTGCCCAGCAGTGGGACCCTTTAAACAGGTCTGATTACCTATCTTTTAATTTCCCCATTTTTGCAACATTTTTCAATGATGCACCGCTCTTATTGGTCGAAGCACGATGTTGTCTATAGCCTATAACCTTCCTCGATAAATGGGCCAGCCAACACAAAATATTTTTTTATTCGAGCTTGTAGTTCCTGAGATTAGCGCTTTCAATCAAACAAACAAACTCTTTAGCTTTATAATATTAGTGTAGACCTCGACCACTAACTTATTTCTAATACTAAGTAAATTCCGTTTTAAAGCAAACATCAAAATATGATAAATCCAGTAAACATCTAAAATCTATTTTAAGTTGCATAACTTTTCTCAAAGTGACTAGTGCACCCTATCCTGCGTGAGCCAAACTAGGGTTGTGCATTCAAACAAATTATACGCACGCTTGTCAATAGCACTGGTTATATTTTGATGGAGGGCAACGCCAATTAAATGTAGCTCCGAGCTGACACAAGCTGCGTGTGTGATTTCAAAATCTGTGTCTATAATTCTGCTCTTATTATAACATATTGGAGCGGCACAGCGGCGGCAAGATACAAAAGATTGTTAATTATGTTTGGGATTTTAAAACTTGACAGATTAGCTAAAGATAATATCATAGCTGCGTTCTAGGTATTACGTTCAAATATGGTTACCTTTCTGCACGTTAAGTTGTCTTCTGACACACAATGGCAAACATGATATCTGAATTATAAATATAGTATTATCACGCTTATGTACTCATATTGAATTTTGTATCCTGTTCTATATCTAATGCCGCGTGAGATCAACCATTTAATTGTGGACAATTTTGCGTGCCATGTACATAATGTAGGTACAGTGAGGGCACTATAATTTAAATCATATTATCGTCATTATATAATATCACACTGCAACGTGAAAGTTTAAATATCGCATCCTTAATAAAACAGAGACTTATCTCAGTATTTTGGATTAAACAAATTTGAACTGTATTGCAAAGATTTAACACAAATATAATATTAGAATTTAACATATACAATTAGAGTTCAAATTACCTTACTTTCAAATTTCGAGTTAAGTCGCTGTTTTATTAAGAGTGCGATATGTATGCTATACATTTCTACCTATCATTTTATAGATACAAAGGCATAGTGATATAGAATAAAACAAGGCATCATTTTACATAGCTTTTATTTCCACATAAAGTTTCCATGACATAATATTATTTAATGAAGTCTTGATCATACTTAAATTAAATGAGATCGCTTATTTATTACATTTAAGTTTATTTACATTTTTTGGTGCAAACTACAGATTTAAATATAAATTATTTCATTTATATAACACAAAAAATAAGTCGTTGGTGAAATATATGGTAAATGCTTTTTTGTTTTATGGGTTAAATAGCTCTGCTATTTTCATTAAGCTGTGTGCTATAGCAGGTTAGAAATAGCACGTGTAGTATTATTTATAGTATTGTTACCTGCTTTCTATTAAATGTTTATGTTGTTGATTATAAGTATTATATTAGCGTTACATTACCTATTTAGGCATTTTGTAAGTGCTATCTTAGTAGCTAAATAACGGTGTTATACTGTCAAATATATAGTAGCAAAAGAATGATGTCACGTCAATACTGTTTTACCGAAATTGATCTTTGAAAAGCTATTAGGTTTATCTGTCAGGCCATTCGAATTCAATATATATATTCCTGATAGACGGCAATAGGCTTGCTTTCAATCACAAACATAGCTAACAAAACGTGAGTGTAAAACACCTGCTTATCCTTTAGGGGATATTATGCATATGGTAAGTATGTATATGTTATGTTATAACGTGTTAGTCAAAAGCTGCTACATAGCATAGAGCTTAAAAAAAAAATTCGACTATTTGATCAACTGAAATAAAAAAGGTACAATAGGGTAAGGACGGATTTCATAAAAATAACGTTATATATATTTGCACCAAAGTTAGTTAGTTAAGGAACAAATTTACAGACTTATTTATATTAGCTATTATTTAATATTTACACTCTTAATAGTTCTTAGATAGTGAATATTTTGCATAATATTATAAAGGTTATTAGAACACTTCTAAAATAATATTTTGGTCGATATCGGATTTCAGAGTGTGTAGGTATAAAGAAAATTATGCAGCGTCTATTTAATGACAACATTACAAACAACTATTTAAAAAAAAAAGAGTTCTCTTGAGTGTGAGAATTCTTTTATCAAGCAGATAACTTCACAAGTACTAAAATAAGACACAAGACTAGCAAGACGTACACATATTTTCAATGTAGAATGTTTGTAAATAAACAGCTGTCAAATTAAAAATTAAATGTATTTGAATTGTACACACGGCGACTCATCAAGTTAGCCACCCTATATACGCATAACTACGCTACATACAAAATAGAGAATTGTCGGAAAGGGACAGTGCACAGTGGTGTCGATGTAATGGTAAGCATAGAGCGGAACAAAAATATAACGCACTCTCTCGCACGATTCGCAGCGTTCAACTTCTAATAGTTAAAAATCCAAACAGTCTAGGTTGATGTGTCGCTGTGTGTACTTAATATCAAAAACTATAAACCACAAGAACAGCTGCGAAAAATTACTAGTTTGTAGTTTGAGCGTTAAGTGCTACAAATTGTTTTAATTAGTCTAATTTAGCATCACTATTATTACAATAACAATACTTAGATACAAATTATAGTCTATACTGTTTAATGTATGACACAAATTCAATAGATACAGATGGGCCGCTCAATTCAACAGGAGAAAACAGACACACACTTCAAATTTCTATTAGTCGCCATTTTTTAATTACGTTATGATAGATTTGGGTATATTTACTTTCCTATATCTCGGTTACTGTGTCTGTTGGATACGGGCTTCTTCTTCTATGAGAGGAATTACTAGCTAACAGTTAATACACTAGTCCACTACGCTGGCGTAGTGCGGGTTGAAAAGAACCATTAATTAACTATATAATAATAAGGCCCAATCACCCTCATTCCCACCTCCCGCTCCTTCTCCTTCTCACCTACTTTCCTAAATGGTCGGCAACGCGCAAGTGATGCTTCTGGTGTTGCGGGCGTCCGTAGGCTACGGTGACCGCTTACCATCAGGCGGGCCGTAAGCTAGTTTGACAACTTAGCAGTAAAAAAAAATGATTTTTTTAATTCATTTATATGTCCTGTTTTAATTTAATTTATTTGTGTTGTTGAAAGTACATAATTTTATTGTTTAGATGTAAAATATTTGCATGTCAAATTACTGACTAAGTGTTACAATTATGCTTATATTTATTTATTAAGACCTTATAATTGATATAAATGATTATTATTATTATATAATACGCACATGACGTCTATAAGTCCGAGGTGTGGTTGTCTAACTTCATCTACATTATTGGTGCATCGTCAACAAAATTGCAAACAAGGACAATACTGCTAAGGAAATTGGACTCTGGCAAAATATTACCTACGATTTACTTGTAACCTAAGAGAGGACTCTCTTTGAGGGACTTTTACGAAATCAATATACAGCCCATATACTACCATCGACTATCGTGATCGTCATAATACGTAATCGCTGTATAAACGTGTAAGTGTGTCTGTTTTCCCGTGTTGCATTGATCTGGGCTTCTGTACGTGTGTGTTCTGTGCGTATGATTAGGTTAAGGATGTTCCAAATTGATGTATATTCCAAATTGATGTATATTCCACTCGATAGAGTAGGTGGAATTTATTTGAAGATAAAGCGTAGTAAGAAAATTCATTATATAAATGTTTACTTTATATAATTTAAACCTGGTTATATTAGAACAGGAACAGCAAAATTCTAATAAGACTACGGTTATGAATAACGCATGCCATTTCCATTCAAAATAATGTAGTTAACAGTGATTTTAATTGTGAACGAAAACGTCACTTCAAATAGCAGGTTTAACGATATACACATTAAATGCTATTTATATTATAACTTATTATAAATAGCATTTAATATAACATTCTCATAATAGGCTATTTGACAGTATGAAATGTAGTGATGTATTCATGGCTGTCAAAAACAATTTGACATAAAATATGTAACACAAAATACAGTTAATTTATTTTTAGTTGAATCCACGTGATTTTAACGGTTTTGATTGGCTTCGTTAATTTTGACGTCACACGTTTGTAAACTTCTTCTATCGTTGCTCGCTACCCAATGTTTATTTACAAACATGTTACGTCACTTGTTGAAACGATAATGCAAGTTACAATACGTTAATACCTAAAGTCTAAACTAAGTCTGAATTCACTAATAGCGTCTTAGTCACGGACTTGCACAAGCAAAACATACCAGCTAAAATAAGTTTGGATTCCATCCCGTACCCATACCACATAGCATACTTACACTAATCAAATATACAAAACTCTATGATACAAATAAGTCTACGTGTTACAGAAACACGTCATGTCACGTTGATCTCCTCGTCACTTGCGCTGGCGTCACTCTCGAAGTCCTCTTCTTCCATGTTGTTGAACGGAATATCGCGGGAAAACACGCCGCTCGCCATCTTGTCTTCATAACCTACAAATAATAATAATATAATATAACTAGACTATGCAGGTTTCTTCATGATGTTTTCCTTCGCCGTAAAAGCGAGCGGTAACTAACTGTTTAATACGATAGCTTCGAAAAGTCAGAGGTGCCGAACTTAAGTTGGTATTTGTGAATCTTCTGATCTCCTTGGAATAGACCTCGAGAACTCTGCGTAGCAATGTAACGGTCTCCAATTAGGCTATTACTGCTATAGATATGTAAAAGACTTAAAGAGCTTTAATTCTTCGGAGAACAACACGAGCTCAGTTGGATACCAAACCGACCGAACTAGATGCTGATCGCGGCTTCGCCGGCATAAATCCTATGGGAACACAATCTATCTCCTTGCCAAATTTTACATCGGTTTAGCCGTGAAAGCTTATAAAACAGACAGACTTAAGTTCTTACCTCTAAATTCATTGGACGTCGTCGCATAAACTTTCTTCATATCCTCGCCCTGGTCTTCGTTCATGGGTGACAGAGGAGACAGCTTGGGTTTATCAGCCTCTGCATCGGACAGGTCCGGGTGAGGGTTGTTCTTGTTCGGTAATGTCTGTTCACGGGAGCCTCCAGACGCCAGGAGTTCTCTCTCTTTGGAGTTCCGCCACTTCATCCGACGGTTTTGGAACCAGATCTTCACCTGTTAGGAAAATTTGAGGTTAGATTTTGTATGTAAACTGAATATATAGTTTGACAGCAGAGGCAGAAGTGTTATATCTAAACAGTTTTTGAGCCCGTGGTTTCACACTCGCATTTATGGTTACTGCGCCGCCCCCGTGGGTCGTAGCGTGATGTTATATAGCCTATAGCCTTCCGCGATAAATAGACTATCCAACACTAAAATAATTTTTCTATTCAGGCCAGTAGTTCCTGAGATTAGCGCGTTCAAACAAACAAACTCTACAGCTTTATAATATTAGTATAGATTTATAGCGCCGCACGCGCCCCACGCCGCGCACCCACCGCACACGGCGCACCCGCCGCCGCACGCGCACCTGCAGTGACTCTAAGCGCTGCCATGCGCCACGACATAAGTAAACATATTATTTGTATTGTATATTTCGCACTCTTAATAAAACAGCGACTTAACTCGAAATTTGAAAGTAAGGCAATTTGAACTCTAATTGTATATGTTAAATTCTAATATTATATTTGTATTAAATCTTTGCAATAGAGTTCAAATTTGTTTAATCCAAAATACTAAGATAAGTCTCTGTTTTATTAAGGGTGCGATTTGTATAATATTACTATAAATAATCCTTTAGGTCCTACATATTTTGAAATCTACTGCCCATATTTCTTTGACTTCTTGCTGCTATTGAGAATGTTCTTACTGGAGAATCATTGGCTGCCATATTTCCATTTCCACCTTTATAAACTACAGTGCCCACCCTTTCATGCCCACCATTTAGCATTATCAGGTAGGTTTCGGTGGCTCCTGTATCAATAGGCATTATTTAAACAAAAATTATCTTAGTTTTCATGAGGCACCACGTAAGTGCATCGAGTTTGTTACCCGTGCCGCAGCAGCAGGACGTAATCTGGAACAGTGTCCGATAAACAGGACTAGGCTCACCCCTATTACGTGCGACCTAGGAACATATCTGCCGAAACGTAGATGTGAACTGCTTTTATAATATACGCGTGTGATTATGTATGAGCGGATGTGTACTCGAAAAAAGGTAACCTCAGAACCAATTTTTACATTACCTATCTCCCTGGACCTCTGTTTGGCAACACGTATAGTAGGAGATTACCTATTGCTGTCTAGACACAGTTGCAGACGAAAGGTCTTTCAATATCATGATTACAAAGACATAGGTAACAGAAATCAATTAATTAATTACTATGTATAATATAAAATTTAATTTTAATACTTAATATTTCGGAAGAGCGGAGTGTCTTATCACAAGCATAATTAAGCTTAAAAGGAAACTCCGAATGCAATCTGTTATTTATTGTAGAAAATGAAATGAACATTTTATGTGGCACCGTCTGAACAGGTTTTATACGGGCTACGTAATCAATCCTAGTTGCTACTGCCGCATCAAGACTCGGTATTCATAACGAAAAAGGGTAAAAGCAACTTTTTTATACAATCAATACTATAAAATCCTCCTTTCGCGAAAAAAAAACAAAATCCCCATTGCACAATACCAAAAAAACATCCATAATCGTCGAAAATTATCATTCACAAAAGGGCGCGAAACATTAACAGTTATTTTCCAACAAATCCATTCTTCGTTTATCGAAATCGTTTTATTTTTTTCGGATATGATTCGTTTTATTATTTTCGGTAAAATTCTAACAGTTTTACGGAATAAATAGCGAGTAACGGTGCATTGTGTTTGACATCGCAAGTTATTGATGGTTGGAGGCGTGGCTGTACGCGGGTGTGTTCCTTTGCCTGCGTTCACTGTTTAGAAAAAAAAACGAATGAAGTTTGACCGCGCGCGCGGTTTTTGTGTTTTTATTTCTGTGCAATATTTTTTGGTTATGATTTCTTTTTTTTATTTTGTTCTGTTTATTGTTTAGAATATTTGGCGAATGCTTTCTGGCTATGAGCTTATTATTATGAATGATTTGTGTTGTTCAATTCTAAATATCGTACCTACCTACGTAGCTCCCTACGTAGTACTTCAAAATTTGGCAAGTCATAATATTCGTTCCCGTAGGCTTATAGGTCAATGAATGACTCCCTATCTGACCTGCAGTTTTACTGTTCGACGACAGTATGGGTTATGGATTGACAGGCTCCTACTAAAAGTATTTACGAAGTTGATAGTGCTGCCAATGATCTTTCAAGCGCCTTCCAATTATGATAATTGCATTCTGTAGTTTTTTACACTGCACGGGTGGCGTAGTGGTTAAAATGGTCGCTCCGCCAATGCCACCATGCCGAGCGTTGTGGGTTCGATACCCATATAGGATAAAAAATTGAGAAACCAACAAATAGTTGTTCCGACAGTGGGTGAACAATGCATACGTTTTCAAAATTTTTGTAATGTTGCCTGCGGCATTAAAATTATTTCTCGGGCAGCTGACCTAAAAAGTTTATAATTCCGAAAACTTTTATGAGTGATAAATGTGATAATCATAATGGAATCTATAAAACGGTTAAATTCACGTTTTTTATCGAGATTTTTGATTCGCGTTCATATTTAAGAACCCAAATGGGTTCGAAACTAGAAACCGTAGACTACATTATGCATAGGTACTGTCAGCCTGGCTATATGATTGCCTGCTAGCATTGCACTATGTATATAAAGAATACCTTTAATTTACGATATAATATTATATAATATTAGCCATGTACATAAAGTGTTTCACTGCCAAGCCCAAGCCATTTCTTAGTATTAGATTAGTTACACCATAGGCCACCACGCTGACTTAGTAAGGGGTTGGCATACTTCAAAAATCTTCGAGAACATTAAAAGGCATATAAGTTCAAAAAGTCAGAGGTACGTGTCTAGGCATCGAACTTGAGACCTCTGCGTGGCAGTCCAACGTTCTCCTATTAGGCTATCACTGCTCATATTATTGTCGATACTATAGGGCTAATTATATGTATAATTTTAGCTTACAAAGCTACATGTTAATTTAATCTAGTTAAAGATACTGGAGGTCAAATAATAATTTTCATATCTACCCCACAAATGATATATCATGAATGAATGTATGATGTTTTAATAAAATGGCAACAACCGTTTTCCCGCCCACGTGTCGTGTCATAATCAATCATTTATTTTTAATTCGTTTGTCGAATATGACGTGTTAGTTTAATTGTCATATCGAAGTGAAATCTATATTTGGAACGTGAGGGTAACTATAGCCCAGTATTGATAAGGCTTCTTATATCTGAATACAATGGTATAATATACAGAAAATACGAGATATGGTAGTACCATATCTCGTATTGTTTGCTTGTTACGCTTAATATGAATTTGTTTGCTTGTTACGCTTTCAGGTCTTAAATACTGCACCGATTATCATAAAATTTTGCATACACGTTGTCAGGGATACAGAAAGGAACATAGGGTAACTTTTATAAAGGAAATAGAACTGTTCCCGAGGAATAAAAATTTATTGACAAAAGCTAGATCAGAGGTTCCTAGACTTTTTTTTTCATAGACCACTTTCAAAATTTAGCAGTTTCCGGTAGACCCGTTGCAGCTACATTTCTACCACAATTCTTGGAATTCTGCATCAAAGCCCTACAGGATGAGGTTTTATTTTTTAAATTCTCTGGACTGAACTTAACTGGCTGACCATTCTCTACCGAAAAATCGATAGGTTCGAGACCACTGGTACTGAATATGGAATATGCAAGTTTTTACAAGTAACAGTCGCTAAGCTTCTTAAAATATTATCTGCCTACAGTGATAGGTAAGGTCAAGCCAACATTTTAGTTCTTAAACATCGAAAGTAAATAAATTTTCGTGGATCCCCGCATACGAATTGTGGACCCCCATTTTTTTGTCACGCCTACGTAGGCCCTGTCGAGTCTCCCGTGGACCTCTGGGGGTCCACATGGACCACTTTGGAAACTAATGAGCTAGATTATCGCGAGCGAATTGGCGGGCGAAATCTAGCTATCTATATTATATACAAAAAATAAGAGGATATCGCGTTAACACGGGGTACCGAAATTTATTAAATAACAGTAGAATTAATCTTTTAGCTCACAAATACGATGGCCAAACAATAAGCCAAATCATAAATGGCACAGGCTACTTATAAACCTCAGACACAACTAAAGAAACAAATAAAGAAAATCTAATCGATATATCTATCCGAGAAATATAAAGTAACTTAGCACATTCGGTAATCGAATATCCACTCATCGATACATTAATCGTGCGAAACCAACCAGCTGATGGCTCTATCAGTATCTCTCTCGCAGACAAACTTCAATTAACTAAATCACCGTGAAAATAAACGATTCCTAGTTTAAAAAAGTAATGTTTTTTTTTAAAACAAATATTCTTCGTCGATGACAAATCGCTCCCGCCGATTGGCCGTAACCAATCAAACTGATCGATGTTCGCGCCCGTTTCAAAATTCGAATCATTTGTCAAACTTTTAAATATGGCCGTGTTTTTTTCGCGCTCGCAAATCGTTATTGTCAAAATTGAATCGTTAAAAATCTTGACAATCTTTTATTGGAAAATAGCAGATTGATGTAGCAGATGTTGGGTTGATGAGATAATTTGTGATTTTCATGCTATTTTAGTTATTAAGTGTGAGCTATGGTTGTATTAACGGTAGTTCAGTTATCACCAATTCAATGTCTTATTCCTTCACGAATTGGTATCATCAATCAAATAACTAAAGGTGCAGAGATTTTAGTAGTAACCTTGCCAGTAATATTTCTATGATAATGCATTAAATGTAATGGATTCAATTCTTGAACGACAAGGAATACCCAATCCTAAAGAATATCTATCATTTAGGTTACAAAGTAACACGTATGAATGTCAAAATCTATTGGTTAGTGATTTTACTAATAGGGGTTCCTATATCAAGAAACTAATTGTGGGCAGTTAATATTTGACACAAATTCTATTTAAATATGACAAAATTTAACTGACCGTAGGTAACTCACTGAAGTTACATCTAGATTAGTTGCTAGGTTCAGGCAAAGGGTTGAGCGTATGAGAAGATATGTACAATGCGCTAAACAGTATGTTTTGTGCACACTATATTTCAACATTATATTCTTGTTAATAGACATCTTTTCATTTACTCTGTTTTTTTATACTTACCTGTAATATTATGTGTTAAGATTTTAATTTTTTTCAGTTGTATTTTGTTGTGTTATTTATATTTTTTATTTTATGTTTGTATGTATCTATACTTGTAAGGTGCTGCAGCTGTTGAAAACATATTATTGTATTTTGTGCATGTGGTGCTAACCTACAATAGATTGTTACACTAGTCCAAGTACTTAAGTTAACTGTTTATATAACGGTAAGTGTAAACAAGTGTTGGTTGGCCAAAAACGATAAAAAAAAATGAATCTTTGGCACAAGGCTTTACAAGCATTAATTAATTTAACTTAATGAGCAATGCCTAGAATTGCATGCCTGTAACTTAAAATAATAAATGGTTCTGTAACACGCTTCTGCGCCCGATCTCTCTCCGGTCGTGTCGGATTACCGTCCCATCGGATCATGAGAGCTAGGGAACAGAGATTGCACTTGTGTTTGCGCACACACTTGTGCACTATAATATCTCTTGCACAGATGGTCAGTCTCCGCCGTGGCTGAAATTCGGTCTGGAGGACATTATTAACAGGGCCAAATAAGTAAGAGTGACTACGTGAAAATTACGAAACTATAATTTATAATTATGACAAGATTTTGCCCGCGGCGTCGCTTGCGTAAATGTAGGTCAGGTTTGGTTAGTAACATTACTTTTTTCTGGATGAAAGGTACCCTATGTCTTTTCTGTTCCATTGATCACGTTTATGCGAAATTTCATAATTATTGGTAAAGGAATTAGGGTGTGAAAGCGTAACAGACAAACAAACTCACATTCGCATCTATAATATTATATAGTTAGGATTCTTTGAATATTTGCATACTAAAAGGTGGAGTATGGAGGAACTATATAGGTATTTGAAGCATCTTGACTATTGTATCTACTTACATCCACGACGACAAGATGACGTAGTGGTTAGTGTAACCGACTGCCACGCCTGAGGTCGCGGGTTCGATTCCCGCACAAGTCAAACATTTGTGTGCATGAACATGGATATTTGTCTTGGTCTGGGTGTTTCTATGTATAATATGTATGTATTTACAAAAAAATAAGTTTATATGTATGTTTATGCATTGTCTAGTACCAGTAGTACAAGCTCTGCTTAGTTTGGGCTAGATAGTGTTGTGTGTATGTGGTAGAATATTATATTATTATTATTATTATATTATATTCACAAATTAATAATTTGATTGGATTTGGAAGTTACCACTGTTGTAGTGGTAAATTTCAAATCAAATTAGTCAAAATTACAATTGAAAGTTACCAGCATAAACATATTCACAAACGAAAGTTACCACAAGAGATAACTGCGCTATATTATTATCATACTTATTCAACTCACAAAACTCAATCCTCGAAATCACAGCACCGTAAAGTTGAGGTCTAAAAGATGCTTAATCTGACCGTCCCTCCTACCTCAGGGGACCCGTGCCCACCCCGCAGTGGCCTGAAACCCTACGTGAAGGGTGGCGACAATATGCCGACGGCAGATGACGCCGGCCCTTTTGCGAATAGGGATGCGAGATGTTAAGATTTGTCGATAGTTTTATTTCATAAAATATATTTTTAAGGATTGTGCATTAATCTAAATTCAAATTAAATATTAAAATATCTAAATATTCGGCATGTTAATTTTAAACATGTTCATTTGATTATTGAAGGATTATTCGTGTCCGAGCCATGTATGTAGCGAAGACCGTTAGTAATCTGACAGTGCAACTATTGATGTTGATTGCTTTTACATCACATTTCTTGTGTTTACGGACGCAGAAAAGTGTCCGTATTGTTGAACTATCTCAAAATTAAACACTATAATATAATATTTCATTTAATAACACGCAATCCAATCCTTTTAACTTTGATATTTGTTTTTGGCGATATACAAGACGGCGGCCGACTTAAGACTGCGCCGAGCGAAATATGCCAAAACAGGCGGTCACAGTTAAGTGAATAAAATCAACACTTTTTGTTTAATACAAATATAAAATATACATTTACCATAACAATGAATGTGTTTACAATTACACCGTGTAAAAATCTTAAAATAATTAATATTTTCGCCTACACAATTACGTAAATTTGCCCGAAAAATGCAAAAACGTAAGCTCGAGTTACGTGATTTTTAGATTATAACAGTAGAAATCTATCCTATTTTACAGCTTAAACGAAACATAAATAGTTATATTACAATTTGTCCGTCCCAAATATTTAAGTTATTGTTTGACAATAAAGATACATATTTATCAAATAAGCACTTCAAATCCTCCATACAATTTTACTGTGGCGGCTGCGCGCCGATTTGAATATGCGCTGTACGAGCTCTGTCATTATCTGTCTTACGCTCGGCGCAGTCTTAATGGTAAGCGGTACCGAAAGGTCAGGTATATAAATAAAAGCAATAAAACTAAAGTATTTAAGCAACTCTCCCACTAGTTATAATTTATGTGTCATGGGGGACTTTACAAACATTAAAGCACCGGACACAAGAGCCACCTACATTCGGCACAACTATGTAAATCACATAAATATTTTTCATTTCGCTGTTTATCTTCACCCGAACTCCTGGCACACAGGTAAAGGCGAGGCAACCATTTAAACCATTACACAACTCATATCTACCAAATATACAATAAAATAAAATATATAACATATTCATCGACATTCGCACCATCACTACAAGAGACCGGGGTTCGCCGCCTAAGTATTAATTACTTTTTGACATATTCACTTTTATTACAATTTATATAGTATAAAGACGTACCGTGTGATTGTGACGTCACCCCCGCGGTTCATTAGTTATCTTTGCTTCTATATATATATAAAGGTTTTTGAGCTGTACGTATATCTAGCTTCCGTCTGTAGAATATAGCCTATATTATTTAACGATTGTGTAGCTTTGTATACATGAAAGAATTTTTAGAAAGCCTTTAGTAGATTCAGAGATTACTATCGAAGATATTTAGTATATTAGCTATGTTCATGTACTGTCCCACTGCTGGACACGGGACTCATCTCCGTGTGAGAAGGATTAGGCCATAGTCCATTACACTGCCCTTTCTGCAGGTTGGCAGACTTCATATATCTTTAAAAATGTTGTGGAGAACTCTCAGACGTGCAGGTTTTCTCAAGCTGTTCCTTTATCGTTATACCGAGCGATAATTATTGAATTTAAAAGATTTAAGAGAGGTCTGGCGATAGACCGGTCTCAATCAAACCTTTTTAGCACTGCGAAGATGCCCGTGCCCAGCAGTGGGACAGTTTATAAACAGGTCTGATATTATAGATTAGCTTTATTCCTGTAACTAGTTAAACAAGCACACGATCCAAAAAACAAAAATGAGGCAATTTCGGCAATTTACTGTGCATGTAAATAAATGAATTTTGGCAATAGCAAATTTTGATTCGCTATTTTCTGAATACATACTGAAACTACACAGTAATATTATCTTTAACATAAAACTGTATGTTGCTAAGTATGATGCAAAGCCGTTAAATCGATTTTCATAATATTTTATCAAAGTAACCAAAGTTACTTCACCATGTCAACTTAATTACTTTCTCTTAGAATTATAACTAATTACTTATCTAAAAACAAAACACAGTCCCACGTTAATTTCATCAAAGTAACTCGAACCGCCAAAGTTACCCTACTATGTAACTTACGGAAAAATCATAAAAAATTCCCTCTCAAATATTAATAAAAACAGAATTCGTATCAGCTGTTTATAATTACTTAAGCAGGCCTCCTTGGGAAGTCAAGTAAGAGGGTTGATCATCCCCTGAATGTTACCCCTACAATAATAACTTAATCTAGTACCTATGGGTGTCGAGTTAGAAAACAACAGCCCTTTGTAAATATTCTTATTAATACACATTTTCTCGGTAGTATAGCGGTAGTGAATGGGACTGATGTGGTGTATTTGGTTTGATGACCGGGTTGGACAGAATGTAATGGGGCTTTTTGTTATGTTAGGACGATACGTGAAAACGTCTCCCCAACTCCTACATCGACCAACAGATTTCAAATGTATCTCAATCAAATAATCTTCGAAGTCAATTAGCCTATGGGTGGGACGAACAACTGCACTTAATTTTTTTTGTTAGCGATTTTGTTTAAGACTGAGGACGGAGGATTTGAATTGCTTTTTTGATAAATATGTATCTTTATTGTCAACCAATAACTTAAATATTTGGGACGGACAAATTGTAATATAACTATTTATGTTTCGTTTAAGCTGTAAAATAGGATAGATTTCTACTGTTATAATCTAAAAAGCACGTAACACGAGCTTACGTCTTTGCAAATTAATTTTGCGTAATTTTGTGGGCAAATATATTAATTATTTTAAGTTTTTTACACCGAGTAATTGTAAACACATTCATGGTTATGGTTAATGTATATTTTTTATTTTTATTAGATAAAATGTGTTGATTTTATTCACTTAACTGTGACCGCCTGTTTTGGCATATTCGCTCAGCACAGTCTTAATTCTTTCGATTTTGTTAAAGGATTTTTTCTTCACTTTTCGTGCTCCAGTAACATGTCCGCTTATTTCCTGTATATAATATCATTGGTATTATCTCTATATACGAGTGCTTTGCAAACATTGCCACAACGCAAAACACCTAAATTTAATACAGACATCAGTCGATTACACAAATTATTGCCGTGTGTGGAATCAAACCCATAAACCATACACAGTTGTGGCCGACACAATGCTAACAGGACATCAGAATTTTAAATATATGTTCGCTATCGTTCTCTATTATTTTAATGTAATGAGTGAGCTCACTCTTCTTAGTGGGGACACTTTTTCGTGCGATCTACTACACTACATTTGACTGCAAACAGCGCAGTGTGTATTGTATTTAAATAATTTTAGACCCTAGTGTCATAGGCCCTTCTATTTGCTATCATACCATATAATAATACAGTTCAAACAATTTAACCAAAATCATTATATTCAAATACCACAATATTTGTTTAACAATATTAAAAAAGGGTTAGCCAATGTTTACAATATTTAAATACCGTTCAATTTGAATAGGCAAATTTAAATTAAACAAATATGACATATGTCAATCATAAAGTCAAAAATTTCCAGCCAATTTAAAAAAAAAGAACCCCTCGTGTTAGTAAGAATCGATACAGCCAGTGAATGTAAAAAAATATGGTAGCAGAACTTTCTTACTAAGCACAGTTTATTATTGACGCCACAGCTACTTACTCAACACCACTACTCCACAATGGACGTTACTGTTAATGTGGCGTGATAGTTATTAGCTGTTCTGTTTTACAGTTTATTTAATATATACGTTACTATAGCGACCCGGCTTAGTTTTATTAAGCTCCGCCTACTTTGTGTAGATTCCTCCGTGGTGCCATTTTTAGCGATGAGTATTCTTATGTTCAAGTTCGCCGAGTAGGTACAACTCTATTACGACATTTTAAAAGTAAAAATAAAGTTAGAATGCTAGCTTGTTTAAAAATAAAAAAATAAATTCAAATGCTTTAAATTGTAACGATAGCGTAGTGGAAGACCGTTGGTCTGTCACGCAGAGGTCTCTAGTTCGATCAAACCTCTGAATTCCAGAGTTATGTGCCTATTAAATAGTTATTTATCACGTTCATAGCCAGTTGCACCCACTGATCGGTAAACGATTAGCAAGGTTAAGCAACGTTGGGTGCGGTCAGTCTATAGATGGGTGACCGCTTAGTGGTATTTCATCTAAGCATCATCTCCGTGCTTCGGAGGGCACATAAAAAGTCAGTCCCGGTTGTTCTCAAATTGACAGCAGTCGTTAAGCCATGTTGGAGACCTACAGGCGGCTTGAACAACTCTTGACAAAAGGTTGGCCACTAACCACACGAAAAGAAAAAGAAAAACTCGCTTGTAGGTTAAAAAAATCATTGAGAGAAAACCTGCACATCTGAGAGTTGTCCATATTATTCTCAAGATATGTCATATCTGCCAAGCCACACGGAGCTGCCATACACTGTGTGTATTATGCATAACCATGCTCATACTGTGTAACAGCTCGTATCCAGCATTCGGATAGTTTACATACAGGGCTGATATTATAATAGCCCCTAAAAGCCATAATAAGATAAAAATAAAAAAATTGTGAGAAGGATGAAAAAGATCCTTGTTATAAGTGCGAAAAAAATAGCACTAAAATCATGCTAAATTATAATAAAAATTCAAACGCAATTCTCAAAGTGAAAATGAGATACGTTATTAGAACGAGACAACGATACGATACGTCAAAAATATTTTTTAGTACTCGCCTCCAAAAAGTCCGAACAAAAAGGTCCCGTATCCATAAATAAATAAATGCAAATATTTGAAATTGGAACGCCGTGAATGTAAACAGAGCGCGTTTGAATATTCATTCGAAATATGAATATTTCAAATATTCGGTGCGGTCCGCGGACGGAAATCAGATTCATTGGGTATATAGACATTATAGGTTTTGATAAGGCTAGACCATTCACGATGAATTCTCTAGACGGTCTTTCGATAGTAATGAATTAATGCCCGGTTTCTGTTACAAACAATAAAAGCCAAAAGTCATAATACCATTGAGTTAATATGTACTACGAACTAGAGCAGACATTGCAAGTAAATTCTTTGCTATACGGTTGAGTACATGCTCTCTAAGTCACTTAGTCGATTATTTGCAACGACACGTTTGAGTGCAAAATTATAATATTATAAACATACCATCAGCTGTAATTAATATTGCACTCAAACGTGTTGTTCCAATAATCACCTGATTCAAATTAAATCACTATTTAGAGCCCTGACTTAGTTTGAGTGAGATAGAGAGCATGTACATACTCTACATATTGCAAAAAAAAATTCTGATATCTTCTTCAGTACTTAGCGCTAACTCAATGATTAATCCTGATTTTATTTACATACATACATATTCTCACGAGTATATCGTCTATAGACTGAGGTGTGTTACACCCACATTCCGTGGGCAATGGTTTTAGGGCCTAACACCTTCTAGTAGTCACAGTTCAAAGCTCTGTACTGGTATTGAGACAATAAATGTAATATGCATCAGAGGTACAATTTAAACTAAATTGTTTGTAACACGAGTTAGAATCAAGAAACCTGCATGTCTGAGAGTTCTCCATAAATTTCTCGAAGATATATGAAGTCTGCCAATCCGCACTGGGCCAGCGTAGTGGACTATGACCTAATCCTCCTCATATTGAGAAGCAGCCCGTGTCCAGCAGTGGGACAGTTTATATACAGGGCTGATATCATTATAAGTAAGGCTATAAATACTTGAGGACATTGTAAACCGACCATAGTACGTATATATCAAGTAATAAGTCATTATTTTATGTTAATACTAGATATCCCCGTGATGATTGATTACTGCTCCGCTCCCGTGGCTCGTAGCGTGATGTTATATAGCATATATTACTTCTGGATAAAGTAGCTTTCTAATGATGGAAGAATGAATAACATCGGTTTAGTGGTTTTGAGTTTATTAATTACAAACAAAAATACATATCTTTATGTTACTATAGATATAATTAGATTTGCCTGCTATATTCATATACCTGCATTTATCTTAAGTACCAATCTAAGGTATTGGATTCGATGCCAGACTGAAACAAAATAGTAAAGTCACGAATAATAACTAGTGAACAAAAAACGCCAATATTTCACCACGATCAAATTTCTTCGCAATATACATTATTACTCACAGATATATCCGCCAAACGCCGATATATACTCGTATACTCGGATATATATCCGCCAAATGTCTTCATGTTCTCACAAAAACCCGCCGTTGGTCGTCATTAAATAAATTTCAACTCGGCTTCCCCCTTCGCCATAGAGACACGCCGGTGTAGACGTGGCAGTGGGTTTAAATATTGTTAATCCATATTTAGCTATGTCTAATAGTATTGTTCATAAATTTGCCTTTAAAAAGTTGTATGACATTAAACAAATTAACCCCTTGCCTAAAGACTACCAGACGCGATTGTTTTAAAAAACATCGCTATTGCCTAGAATTGTAGTAGGTACTTCTGAGTTGCACAGAAGTATTGAATGCGACTGTTGGGCATGAGGTGTCGAGTTTGGTTATGTTAGAATCCCGAATCCCGGGTATTATGTTCTACTACCAAGAAATTCTGAACAACAGCCCGGAGTTAGGAAGTTGACGGTGTTAGACAGTGCCCCAGTGCCTCAAAAAGCACGTTAAGCCGTTGGTGTTGATCTGATCTCTCTCTAGTCATGTCTGATTACCACCCATCAGATTATTAGAGTAAGAGAAACTTATAAGTTTAAATGCCTTTCATTTATGTTAAAGTTTATACCATGATATAAATTAATATTTGTGGCTAATCGTGAGGCACTCCGGATTTGATTGGATCAAGCAATGCCCTATTTATTAACCTCTTGGTTTTCGAGTAAACACAAGGTCTTATAATAGTCATGAGTGCCGGCTAAAGACATCAGTGTGGAGATTTTTATTTAACACTTAAGGATTAAGAACTTCTCAGTAGCATCACTGGTGTTGGTCTGTAGAAGGGAATAGGATTACCTGTGGAATCAAAAACATAGCAACTACGCCATTGTAATTGTGGAAAGGATGGGCAGAGGTATATTAATCCTACATTACGTAAGCTATCAAGCTTACGTGATGTAGGATTAATATACCTCAGCAGCTATAGCAGCTATAGCTCAGTGGGGAGACCAACAGACTGCAATGCAGAGGGTTCTGGGGTTCGAACCCACGTCGCGCACCTCTGACTTTTGGAAATCATATGACTTTTCGAAATTATGTGCGTATCGATTGACAATTATCGCCTGCTCCGTGCCTCGGAGAGCACGTTAAGCCCCGGTCCTGGCTGCCATGAATATCTATGGCAGTCTTTATTGGGAAAGTCAGTACCCTCTAATATCCTGACACTGGTCTAGCCTTAGGGTATCGTTAGCCTTCGGGTTGCGGAGGTCAGGTGGCAGCCGCTCCGTGTAAAAACTAATATCTAGTCAAATCCGGTTAGACTAGAAAAGCCGACCCCAAGTGACTTGGGAATAATAAAGGCTAAGGAGAAGAAGAAACGTAAGCTATCAAGTAAAGTAAGTCTACAAGCCCATTTCTGGACACCATACGAATTATCATCAGAAAATTTCAGTACCATTGCGCGATCCGGTTTCTAACCAAAGACCTAACGATTGGCTGCAAACATAATAATATATATTAATCATTTATTTACTTAGTAAAACGAAATCCTCAGTTTTACAATTACATATAAAGTTCACTTCTAGATATTTGCCCGAACTAGGTTATACCTGTGTTTCGAGCGAGAAAGTACTTACATACTATAATAATATTATCTATATAATAATATGAATGTATTTACAAAAAAAAGTATACATGTATGTTTATCCATTGTCTAGAACCCATAGTACATGCTCTGCTTAGTTTGGGTTAGATGGTGTTGTGTGTAAGTGATAAAAAAATATTGTTATTATTACTATTTCCAGTTCAATAATTTGATATTATAATAACTTTTATGATAAACTAAATGACAGAAAACTAAAGCAGTTCTTATCACATAATCGTATAAGACTTTATTATTACATAATAATAACATAAGAAATAAATCCGAGCGCCATATCTATCCGTTCCAAGTGCGGATACCGGCACCCAACAATTATTTAATGTCAGAAGCAAGCGGCAAGATTGTGCGGATATCTCGGATACTCAGATACGGTGCTGCAGTGAGCGAGTGCCTTTACTTAAACAGTGTATGCTACTCTAGTGTGCGTGTGGCTTTATAACAAATATTTGAGTTTTGATATATATTGGGTGTTTAATATAAAGATATGAAAATATTAGATACGATTTTCGATGGCGCAGTGGTACTGAATGCGACAGCGGTATAAAGTTCGATTCCCAGGTTGGAAGTTAAGGAAATTCTCAATAGCAGCTATCCTTAGTAATATTATAAAATCGAAAGTAACTCTGTCTGTTGTCTCGTGACGGGTTAACCACTCAACCGATTTAGATGAAATTTGGCACAGAGATTGCTTAAAATCCGGGGAAGGACATATGGTTTTTATTGATGCACACGGGTGGAGCCGCACGCTATAGCTAGTTAACTATAGAGTTTAAAATTAACTATACACCATAAGATTCATAAGACAATAAGAAAAATTATTATTAAATTTCACGGTACTATTTGTCATCAAAATTTGACCCAAAAACATGACCCCATTTATTAGTTATACGGTGTAGGTATACGTTATACACAGGTATCCTAACTAATATTTAATGCGAATGTGAGTTTGTTTTTTTGTTACGCATTAATTACTCGACCGACCGTCGTGCAATTTCGCATACACGTGGTCAGGGGTACAGAAAAGGACATAGGCTAACCTAACATAATCTACATTTACGAAAGCGAAGCCGCGGGCAATCTCTAGTATATACTAATATTTTAAAGAGGAAAGATTAGAACTTTTGTTTGTTTGTTTGAAAGAATTTAACTCAAAAACTACTCGACCGGTTTTAGAAATTCTTAACCATTACACTAACAGCTACTACCAACAACTTTATTAGTTATAAAAAAAGCTACTGTTACTAACATAACCTGATCTATTTTTAAGCGAGTGAAGCCGTGGGCAAAAGCTAGCCTATGCTTACATTATAAACATGAAAGATTTGATATTTTATTTGTTTGTTTGTCTGTCATGATTAAACTCAAAAACTATTGACCGATTTTAAAAATTATTTCCCTGTTAGAAAGCTATATCTATTATCATTTATCACTGAAAAACATAGAGAATAGTACTTTTTTTTTTAAGTACTTATATTAACATAACCAAACTTACGAGTGAAGCCGCGGGTAAAATCTAGCCTATAATATTAGTTAGGATACGCTGTTTATATACATACAATATATAATCATAAATGAGAATCACTCGAGGACATTAAACTCGACTACTCAAATCAACTACCTAATGGTATATCTTGTTCCATCGCTAGCGCTTTGGCGCCATTGTTGAAAATTAATTAATTTGTCTATTACAACAATAGATTAAAGCTTTTGATGTTCCTTATCGTTCTCAATTATGTTTAAACGCGTTTGTGTTAAAAACGGGCATTAAATTAATTAATTAATTGTTAATTATGTATGTAATATATTGATACTGCACGGATGGCGCAGTGGTTTACGTGATCGCCTCGCCATTGACCACCGCGCGCAGTGTTCGATTACGGGACAAGCATTTGTGTGATCCATAAATGAGAAGTATAGTTTCAAAACCCGCCAAACCGATATCAGAACAAAAATAATGTTCCGATTGAATATGAAGCTCCTTCGTTGCTTCTATCGCATTGCACTGATAGATTTCATAAAAGCTCGCTAAAATTTTATTAAATCAGCTTACAAAAGTAGCAGTTTTTTTTTAAATGGTATAGGAGGCAAACGAGCAGACGATTCGCCTGATGGTAAGCGATTACCGCCGCCTATGGACATATGACTAAGTATGTCTATATAGGTATAGTAAATTATCCCTACGGTAAAAGAAAACATTGTAAGAAACTTGCATAACTGAAAGATCTAAGTACCTGCTTACATAATGTTTTCGAGCATATGTGAAGTCTGCCTGTTGTACACTATGACCCTGTAGGTACTGTATGTGGGACAGCTTTTAAACAGGGCTAAACATATTAGAATCTATGCCAAATCATAAAAAGTCAACACAAAAACATTCATCGTACCACTTTTAAATATTTTTTTTATTAAAAAGAAATTTTTACCCTTTCGTTTTACTAAGGTTAGGAGAAAAGAGATGGATCCGTTAACGTAAAGATTGCCATTGTCTTTGATGTTAATGAGAATTTCCTAATAGATAATGCCTACAGCTATTTGTCCAATCTGGGAGTCGAACCCAACGCCCAGTGACCAACTAAAAACATAATTGCAAACTTGATCTACATCTTCATAGTAAGTCGACTAGCTATTGCTTATATTTAAACACATTACAGAAAATATCCTGAAACATTGGCACATTCCTAAATATAATAATAAGTATTTAAACCAAATAAAAACAATACCGCTTAACGTAAAAAAATTAACCGCCATATTCAACCCATAAACAATTTTTTTATTATAAACACACACAAAATACAGCTTTGAACGCAATCATTTGGAAAATACACCACAAAATCTGTTCATAAGTATCTAATAAAACTCAGAATATCGTAAAAAAGGCTCCGCGCTACGAAATACCCAAGCGTGCACGAGTAAAAAAAAAGTTATATAACCGACCAATAGGAGAGCTTTCCGCGATTTTATTCGATACAAATCGACCAATAGAAGCTCAGTTTAAGACGTCGTTCGCTGTTACCGCCGTCTCTTTTCCACTTTAACGTTTTCTATATCTCCGTTTCGCGGAATGGATGTTTTTGTCTCAAGACGTTTGGAGTCCCGGGGGTATGTATTTTAATCTATGGAATCCTTTTTTTACGTAAATGTAAAGAATGAAAACGATTTCATGTCAAAGGATTGTTTTAATTATGCGTTGGATTGTTTTTCTTTTGATGTAGTAACTCTAAAATATTAAAGTATTCTTTTGAGAGGGCTAGACCTGCTTAAGATTTAAATTATAGATGTGCTACGACGTTTAAATACGGTCACGTTTTTGTGCGTTAAGTTGTTATCTGACGCACAATGACAACATGACATCTGAATTATAAATATGGTATCTATTGTCACGCTCACTTATATTGAAATTTGTGCACTATCGTTCTCTATTATGTGAATGTAATGTGTGATCTCACTGTTCTTAATGTGACTACTTTTTCGTGCAATCTAAGAACGGTTAAGTCACATGTCCCCGTGGCATAGGTTGGAGATTACTGATCATACAACGCCCGATTTCCGGGTCAAGCTGTGTTATTACGTTTTTAAGAAATTCTAAGTACCAACAGAGCCTATACCTATACCCACCTTTCTTATTTCGTCTATTATTAGGTACCTACTTGATATAGAAAAATACATAAAAATATGGTCTTCCCTAGGGATACAAATTTATTAATAAAGTTCATATAAACGAAGCAAAGCCGCAAAATCTAGTTAACTATACAGAGTGTCAGTTCTATTATAAGACATTTCAAGGTTATCCATTTATTACCGGACACCATGTATATAGACACTAGCTGTGCCCGCGGTTTCACCCGCGTTTATGATTACTGCGCCGCCCCCGTGGTACGTAGCGTGATGTTATCCTTTAACCTTCCTTGATAAATAGGCTATCCAACATTAAGGCTACGTACCCGTTGGACCTCCAAGTTTGGACCTCATCAACCAATATGATCCTTTGGAGCTCTACATAAGTAATAGGGTCTAATCTTGAAGGTCCAACGAGTACGCAGCCACCATTAAAATAATTTTCAATTCGAACCAGTAGGTCCTGAGATTAGCGCGTTGAACCAAACAAACAAACTCTTCAGCTTTATAATATTAATATAGGTAGATATATCTATATCTATGCTATCTATCTAGCATAGATAGTCACATGACCGTGTATCTTCAAAAGGGGTGGACGGAGGTGTAATGCACCTAATTTTCGATAGGTATGATTTACGTCCCACGTCTATGGCCATTCCAGACTCCATGGTAAGAATTTTCCAAAATAATAACCCATTAGTATAAAATACTTTATAGATTTTGTGACATCCGCGGATGCGGATGCGGATACGCATATTTGAAATTTCACATCCGAGGATGCGGATATGGATGCGGAAGCTCCGCAATTGCGGATGCGGATGTTGATGAAAATTGTTCATCTTATTTAATAAAAAGTATGTAATATCAGGTTCAAGCCTGTTGTGCAAAGGTTCATAAATTAAACACGTACTACTGAACAACTGATTTCTTTCTTATCGTAACCCACGCTATATCTGGATCCGCATTAAGATCCGCGTTGATTATTGCGGATGCGGATGCGGATGCGGATGCAGATGTCCAAATCGATGCGGAAGCTCCGCGATTGCGGATGCGGATGCGAATATTCGCAACATCCCTGCTTTATACTACTGGGTTAATTAGTTTAGTTACGGTGAAGGAAAACATCGTGAGGAAACCTGCATGTCTGATAGTTCTCCATAGTGTTCTTCAAGATATGTGAAGTCTGCCTACCCGCACTAGGCCAGCGTGGTGGACAATGGCCTAACCCTTCTCACATTGAAAAGACGCCCGTGTCCAGTAGTGGGACAGTTTAATACAGGGCTGATATTATTATAGTATAAAATATAATATAGTACTTAAACAATAATCATATTTTAGCATGTAAATTGAAATTAATTACCAGTTTTGGTAACACCACGCAAGAACTCCACGAGACAGGCCTGCTGGGGGCCTGACCTCGTGTGGAGCTCATACTAACTGTCCTTATTCTTCTTAACAGATACATTGTCGGCCTCGATGGCGTAGTGGTTAGTGTAACTGGCTGCCACGTCTGAGGTCGCGGGTTCGATTCCCGCACAAGTCAAACATTTGTGTGCATGAACATGGATGTTTGTCTTGGTCTGGGTGTTTCTATGTATAATATGTATGTATTTACAAAAAAAAAGTATATATGTATGTTTATCCATTGTCTAGAACCCATAGTACAAGTTCTGCTTAGTTTGGGCTAGATGGTGTTGTGTGTATGTGGTAGAATATTATTATTAATATTATTATTATTATTTAATTATTAGTATCTATTTATTCTAAGCTTAAGTAGAATTATAAGGAATTGTAAAACGTGATTTATCTTTTTGGTAAATAAAATAAAAATGTTTAAATAATATTGTCTTCTGTTTACGCGAATGTTATTCATTAAAATTAAACTACTATATACAGATTTTATCGCGTTGTTTATTTGACACTTTATTACAAAATTTTGAAATTACTACACTGGAACATTGAGACAACTACCATCTTAGTCTCCCCGTGACCATGGCTGCTGAAAAGCAACCGAAACGTCGGGGAAAGTGTAAACTTAAATATAAATAGATTTAATAATTTAATTAGCCTAAAAATTAGTAAAGTTTAATTGTAGTAGTTTCTAAATTATGTAAAAAAGTGTCGAATAAACAACGCGATAAAATCCGTATATAGTAGTTTAATTTCAATGAATGTTTAAATGTTTAGTAACCCTTTTTGAGTAAGAAGGCTTGTTCTTAGAGCCGGTTCTTATAATAAGAAACAAGTCTTCTTAGCTAGGTACAGTTACATTATGACATATTTTTCATAGAGTATGTGTCAAAAATATACTGCCCGTAGGTAAAACTCTTTTCTTGATATAGGTACTGAGCTTTAGTGGTTTATGAGGTCGCTTTGCCATTGCCTTAGCGCGTTGCCATTGCCTTCGTGTCCGTTCTATAAATGTTTGCAAAGTCCCTACCGACAGCTACGATAGCTGGTGGTAGTTGCCGGTAGGCAGTCGACACAGGATATATTAATAGAATGCCAGTAGTCTTGTTAAAATAAATATAACAAGTATGGTTGTCGAAATGTAGAATAGATCTCTGGCTTTAGGAATTTTCAGTCGCAGATCTATATAAATAAAATATGTACTAAAACAGCGATAGCTTAATAACGAGATCAGAAGATTGACAATTAATATCAACTCAAGTTTGTCACCTCTGACATTTCGAAGTTATACATACATAGATACACGCCTGTTTCCCAGAGGGGTAGGCAGAGACTACAGATTTCCATTTGCTACGATCCTGACACTTCTCTGGCTTCATTCACTTTCATCACATTCCTCATACACGCCCGTCGGTTCAAGGTGCTCTTAACCTTGCCTTTGTCCAGAACGCCTCCGATCTGATCGAGAAACGTTCGCCTAGGTCTTCCCCTTGCGACTGTTCCATTCACATTAGCCTTATTAACTTTCTTAGTCAGTCTTATTATATCTATTATTTCGAAGTTATGATCGTATTAAATTAGTTAGAAGTTAATAATCGCTCGCTTTAACGGTGAAGGAAAATATCGTGAGGTAATCTACATGTCTGAGAGATTTCCATAATGTTCTTAAAGATATGTGAAGTTTGACCAACACAGATTTGGCTAGCGCAGTGTAATGGCCTGATTAGGCGTGCTCTCAGTGGGAAAGAGTCAAGAGCCGTACCCAGAAGTGGGACCGTTTATAAAGAGGTTTGATACTATCGATAAGCAGATGTGTCAGACAGACAGGCAGACAATGTCGAACTATAAAAGATTTTACCATTTTTATATTTACCACGGATCTGAGATTGCACGAAAAAGTGTCCACAAAGAAGAGTGACTCCCATTCGACAGAGAAAGATAGTGTACAATTTTTATAATTCAGATGTCATGTTGACATTGTGTGTCGGATGACAACTTAACGTTCATATAGGTGTTAGTAGTTAACTGCAGAAGAGCACATTTAATAATAATAATAATAATACAGAGTTTGTACTATGGGTACTAGACAATGGATAAACATACATATATACTTTTTTTTGTAAATACATATGTACATATTATACATAGAAACACCCAGACCAAGACAGACATCTATGTTCATGCACACAAATGTTTGACTTGCGCGGGAATCGAACCCACGACCTCAGGCGTGGCAGTCCGTTACACTAACCACTACGCCATCAAAGCCGACAATTTAAGATTTAAGTCAACCTTTAACAAATTGAAACTGTTGTAGTTCTCCATTGGGTTTTAGCAAACCTTTAACTATGGCCTTATATTCCCACTTTCGCAGGCCTTAGCCCAGCAGTGGGACTCTGCATCACTAACAGGCTAACAGCTCACATTAAATCCCAATTTTAAACATAAAACAATATATATCTATACAAAGAGCGATAGAAGCGCCCCAAACGTTAAATGGAATCTGAGGGGTGAGTTAATCGCTAGCGTTTATCGAATTAGGGGTGAAGCTGTCTTGTTATACAGATTACGATTGTTTAGAAGGGATGGTAAGTGATTAGACGTGTTTACGTAAAAGGATGGGTTGCCTGTATCGTCAGAAAATAGCTTGTAATCTGTCAAGTCTGGGAATTCTCACTGATATTATATATGCGAATGTGAGTGTTTGCTTTCATGCTTTAACTACTTGACCGATTGTCATGAAATTTCGCATACACGTAGTCAGGTGTACGGAAAAAAACCTTTTATACAGGAAAAGTACGCAGTCACGGGGCTATTCCTCATGAACATAACTGTTGAATATATTTTTTTTAAATAAATTATGCTACCCAATTTATACAGAGTTATTTTACACAACCCGGCAAAATTTATACTAATATTATAAAGCTGACGAGTTTGTTTGTTTGTTCGTTTGTTTGTTTGAAGGCGCTAATCTCAGGAACTACTGGTCCGAATTGAAAAAATCTTTTCGTGTTGGATAGCCTATTTATCGAGGAACGCTATAGGCTATATAACATCGCGCTACGACCCACGGGGCGGCGTAGTAATCATAAACGCGGGTGAATCGGCGGGCACATCTAGTCAAAAATAAAGTAGTTTAATTTCAATGTCTAACATTTGTGTAAACGTAAGACAATATTGTGTATGCGACATTTTATGATGATCGGTTGAGCAGTTAAGGCGTGAAAGCGTAACAAACAAACTTACATTCGCATTTATACGATTAGTTAGGATATCAATGGCGTAGTGGTTAGTGTAACCGACTGCCACGCCTGAGGTCGCGGGTTCGATTCCTGCACAAGTCAAACATTTGTGTGCATGAACATGGATGTTTGTCTTGGTCTGGGTGTTTCTATGTATAATATGTATGTATTTACAAAAAAAAAGTATATAAGTACCTATGTTTATCCATTGTCTAGTACCCATAGTACAAGCTCTGCTTAGTTTGGGCTAGATGGTGTTGTGTGTATGTGGTAGCATATTCTTATTATCAGCCCTGTATATAAAATGTTCAACTGCTGGGCACGGTCCTTTTCTCAGTGTGAGAAGGGTTAGGACATAGTCCACCACGCTGGCCCAGTGCGGGTTAGCAGACTTCACATATCTTTGAGAACATTAGGGTGAACTCTCAGACATGCTGGTTTCGTTACGATGCGACTCTTTAGGTTAATAGACTAATGAGAAATCATATGTTAACAAGTATAAATGCATACTAATCTAGGAATCTGCCTTCACCGCTAAAACTATAAACGCTAAACTATTTAATACGCACATAACTTCGAAAAGTCAGAGATGCGTGCCTCGGGATCGAAATCAAGACCACAGCGCGGCAGTCCAACGGTCTCCCACTAGGCTATCGCTGAATCCAAACTAATATTATAAATGCGAATGTAAGTTTGTTTGTTACGCTTTCACGCCTTAACCACTCGACCGATCATCATGATCACCATACACGTTGTCAGGGGAACATAAATGGACGGTACGTTTCATCTACAAAAAAGTACTGCTCCAAGAGATCGGTAGTCTTCTATATAAAACAGCTTCTTCGCATGCCTGACGTTACAATTCAAGAGCAGATTTCTCTAGGAGGCCCAAACACCCTCTTTCCCCCTTCCCGCTCCTTCTCCTTCCCACTTCCTTTCCTAAAGGGTCGACAACGCGCAAGTGATGCCTCTGGTGTTGCAGGCGTCCATAGGCTACGGTGACCACTTACCATCAGGTGGGCCGTATGCTTGTATGCCACCTTAGGTTAATAAAAAAAAGAAAGGCTTAACCCATTGAGTCGCAGTGGTACACCGGTGGCTAGACACAATGTACTTTTAAAGATGTCTGGTATTCTAAGACGTGACTGATTAATAAATAGAGATAATAAAAAAAAAGGGTTATTTTTTGTCTCTAACAGTCCCTACGATGGATCAGATGGAGAACTACTCACGGCACCCCCTGTATGGACACATCCCAGGTCCCCATAGACTAAAGAGTCATAAAAGCTTTGTCAAGTGTGTTGAACCTGACATTGGAACCAGCAGTCGCGAGGTGCAACCTGTGGAGGAAGGACGAATCCCTGCCAGTCCCATTCTTACCACCGGGTGAGAATCTTCCACCTGGCCACAAATTATCATGGCCGGTCTGGAAGTCACTAAACAGACTTCGAACTCAGGTCGGCCGGTGCAAAGAAAATATGTTCAGGTGGGGATTCTTAGACGATCCCAATCTGGGCTGTTTGTGCAGTGCAACCCAAACTATGTCGCACCTTATATTGTGCCCTGAGTGCCCCAACAACTGCAGGAAGGCTTGATGATTGCTTCAGACGATGCAATCAAGGTGGCTGCGTTCTGGGCCGCAAGTATATAATATTGAGTTATGATTGCCATCGAAATGCTAAGAAAACTAACAGTAAATCTGTTTACTAAATACCAATAAGAAAAATGGATAATACACGCAATCGTGAACCATAGAACCTCGACGGCGTAATGGTTAGTGTAACCGACTGCCACGCTTGAGGTTGCGGGTTCGAGTCCCGCACAAGTCAAACATTTGTGTGCATGAACATGGATGTTTGTCTCGGTCTGGGTGTTTCTATGTATAATATGTATACATTTACAAAAAAAAAGTATATATGTATGTTTATCCATTGTCTAGTACCCATAGTACAAGCTCTGCTTAGTTTGGGCTAGATGGTGCTGTGTATATGTGATAGAATATTATATTATTATTATATTTAAGCGAACGAACCCGCAAGCAATTGCTAGTTATAAACAAAATAAACGAAAACAATAAAGAAAATATCGCCGACATATTTCTAGTTATCAATTTGAAACAACAAAAAACCGTCTACGAGGGGAGAAACCGATTACCTCCGCAATTTTCCGGTAAATACCGGTTTGTTGGAGCCGGAAACTCTATAAAATGTTTTTTATTGTCTATGGTTGCCGTTGTTATTATATGATTGTTCATTTATTTTTAAACTGTAATTTGTTCAATAAGATGAATTTTGCTTTCAATTTATATATAGCTAGGTGTACCTCCCCGGTTTCACCCACGTTTAGGATTACTGCTCCGCTTTCGTAGCTCGTAGCGATATTAAATAAACTATGTTACTTATTATATAGTTCAGCAGTTTTAGAGTTTATCAATTACAAACAAACAAACAAATCTTTCATATTTATAATATTAGTATAGATTAATTAGTTGTGTTTTCGTTCAGACAGCTTTTGTTCATATTACATGGCCTAACATCAATCTGTAGAACTCCGCAAAGGCGTATTTCACCCACATTTCACAACCTTATTTTAGGTCTCCAAAGGCCTATTATTAAGCATAATTCTCAAAAGCTACATAAAGTCTACGACGTATTTTCCTGACAGGGAAATCCAGAAAAAAATTCACGACCTGACATTCGAACTCGAATCCTCATAATGAATAAGTACACATACAAATATCTTTACTTTTTTTATTGCTGCAATGCCAGACATAATTATAATCCTATTGTGTCTGACCGCCGGTGTGCCCCTGCGACTAAAAGACCAATAAATAAGTTATGAGTTAGCTTAATAAATCAGAGATAACTTCATACTAGTCTACCTTATCTAATTAGCTATCCCATTAAACGCATTAGAGAAGTCCACGCACGCTAACGTACGGGTAACCAGATTTAAAAAATATTATGTAGAAGTCCAGACATACAGGTTTCCTCATGACGTTTTCCTTCACCGTTAAAGCGAGCGATAATTAACTATTTAATACGCATATAAGTTCGGAAATGTAAGTTGAAACTACAGATCTTACGGCGTTCCCACGGTTGCCCCATTACTATTTTTAAGCTGTGAGTAGAGTTACCTAAATAAAAAATAAATTGACAGATACTTAGATGGGTATTTAAAAGAATAAAAATATTTCGCCTAAGGATTTCTAGTAAAAGAAAAATTGTAATATCACGTACCTAATTCCAATCCTTTTTCATAATATAATTGAAACACAAGCAAGAATAATATACATTAACGTAACCTGAAAAAATCAGGCGCCTAATTTTTAGGTTATAAAATCACACGTCAAACAGCGAAAAGGCAACGGCAACACCCATACATCCAGCCAAAAAGTCTCAATGGTAAAATTCAAATATCGTTTGGTAATTGTTTTAAACGTTTCCTAGGGGCGCCGGGAGGGGGCGGGCCCGGCGGCTGCGTCTGACAGCCCCCTGAACCCTCAGGGGTAGCTATTTTTTGTAACACCCTGTGTTAACTCCCCTTGGGGAGTCGTTGGCGGGAAAATTGTATACTTGCGACTCTCTTGACGGGTTAGCTGTGATGCCTGTTGCGATAGATTTATAATGTTCATGTTGGGAATAAAGACTCCTTTATTGTTCTATAACTGCTTGGTGCAGAAATATTTTGTAGTGGCAACGATTTTATTAATGTATATCGTAGAACAGGTGCGTATGTATTTAAGGATAAGCATTCACGAATAAACTATTTATAAGAAAAGTTTTGTGTTATTGTGGTCAAGTTTAACCAAATACTATTACTTCGTAAGCTCATATTTTTTCAGGATTTCGAACTTAACAGTTTGAGATTAAAATGTCGGCTTTAATAGATTTTCTTTTTGTAAAATCTTTTATGTGTCTTACAAAGTGATTTTGCATCGTAAAATTGTGTAGTTTACATAAAATAATAAGACTATGTATGCAAAACACACAATCTTACAATGCATACGTATATCCCCGAAGATGTAGGCAGAGGTGTTATACACACATTTTACCACCTCCGGCTAAAGAGGACAGAGTAGAGAGCACGGAGTCTGGACTCCGTGCAGCTACTGACAATTTCTTGTCAGAAAAACCGAATAACATCTCAACCCAGGTATTGGAGACCTCATGCAAAGCAGTTGCAAACACTAGCGCTGTGCCACCGAGGCTGTGGATATTAAAACCAATTTTATTTCTGTAGAAGGGACAGACAGGCATACACTATCAATTTTTTTTTTGAATAGGTTTCATTGTTTAAAATTACAACACCTGCATTACTCATCTATACAGGAAATATATATGAAAGATTTGGTTTTTGTTCGTTTGTTTGTAAGGATTTAACTCAAAAACTAAACGATTTAAAAAAATCTTTCTCCCTTTGTAAGCTATATTATAACCGAGTAACATAGACTATATTTTATTTAAAAAAGGTACTGTTACTCACATAACTTAACCTAACCTTCTTTTAAGCGTGCGAACCCGCCAACAAAATCTAGTTATTCATAATTTAATTATTATCGCGGCAGACTTTATAAACATTTAAACTAAGGACACTAAGCAGTAATTGCTGTAAAATAAACAAATGCGAAACGGCCATGAATTGCCGTAAATCTTAGAGATCGGAAAAATGGTATCACGTGACCTTGAGGTCAGAGGTCAAAGGTCATAGTCATTTCGGGGTTATATTGACTATGCTGAGTCGAATGGCGTTGACCTCGAGCCTCTAGCTCTTACGGTTCTTGAGTTGAAAGTTGTATAACAGACGGACGGACGGACAGACAAAGATGTTGTATAAGAGATTTGTCGAAATCTGAAAAGCTGAAATATTTTCAATTGAAAACGAATTTAGTTGCAACTTTTTGCCCTAGTTGCGGACATTTTGTTTATGCTAGTGCAATCCTAACTAATTTTATAATGGCGAATGTGAGTTTGTTTGTTACGCTTTCACATCTTAACTACTCGACCAATCATCATGAAATCGCATACACGTTGTTAGGGGTACAGTAAAGGACATGCGGTACTGTTTATCCAGAATAAAAGTAGTTTCCAAGGGATAGAAATTTACTAAAAAATCTAGATTAAAGTGAGAAAAGCCGCGGGTATAATCAGGTATGTAGTATTACTGTAAAAGATTCCCACTAGACACCGTAAAAAATTATTGATAATTGTACTCCCAGCGTACTTAGATCGCAAGTGGAAGTGTCCACACTACCAGTGAGCTCACACATTTACCTGATACAGAACGATAGTATACAATATTCAATATGAGTGACCATGATAATGCTATATTTGTAATTCAGATGTTATGGTGTCATTGTGTGTTAGATGACAACTTAACGTACAGAAAGGTGACCATATTTTATACCTAGTAACGCATCTATGAATATCCTGTAAAAGATTTCCAACTAATCTATGAATATTACTGTAAAATATTTCCAACACATCTATGAATAATCCTGTAAAAGATTGCCAACACATCTACGAATAATCCTGTAAAAGATTTCCAATGCAACTATGAATATATTTGTAAAAGATTTCCAACGCATCTATGAATACCTATTCCTGTAAAAGATTTCTCCTTACCTGACTGTCCTTAAGCCCTAGCTTTTCAGCCAGTTTTTTCCTGTCTGGCTTGCTGATATACTTCTGGACTTGGAACCGCTTCTCCAAGCCCTTCCGCTGAAGGTCTGAGAAGACGGCACGTCGCATCATACCCCGACGGGGCTTTCCTGTTCACAAAAACGATTTTATTTACGACTGCTTCGATAGAACAGCAGTGGTTACTGGTGATCATGAAGTCTCCCTTCTCACATTGAGAAGAGGCCCATGCCCAGCAGTGGGTCAGTTTTATACAGGGCTGATATTTTTATTATATACTAGCTGACCCGCGCAACTTCGTCTGCTTCACATAAGAGAATTTGCCCCGTTTTTGCAACATTTTTCATTGATGCTCCGCTCCTATTGGTCATAGCGTGATGTTATATAGCCTTTCTCGATAAATAGGCTATCCAACACTAAAATGATTTTTCAATTCGAACCAGTAGTTCCTGTGATTAGCGCGTTCAACCAAACAAACAAACTCTCCAGCTTTATAATCTTATATATAAAATTCTCGTGTCACAATGTTAGTTACCATACTCCTCCGAAACGGCTTGACTGATTTTTATGAAATTTTATATGCATATTTGGTAGGTCTGAAAATCGGCTACTATCTATTTTTCATACCCCTTAGTGATAAAGTAAACATAAAGAACGAAAAATTACTTTTGACAGAACGAAGTCTGTCCGGGCAGCTAGTATTAGTATAGATTATGAGGTCTCCAGTTCGAATTTTGGTTGGGATAAAGTGGTATAGAGTTTTTTTTTTGTAAAGATATGCTCAATAGTTAGCCGGAGTTTGAAATTGTGCTCGATAAACGACAATTACTCGCTACAATCATTCACAGATGGCATAATTTTTTTCCTATGTGGTACTCGAACCCTTCGAAGATTATTCTCGACTATGGAGAGGCAATCACTAAAACTAACCAACAAAATATATAGGATTAGTAGTGATTCCCAGTTCAGTTCTAGAGCAGCGATAGTTCAGTGGGGAGACCAACAGACTGCAATACAGAGGGTCTCTGGTTCGAACCCACGTCGCGCACCTCTGACTTTCGGGAGTTATATGACTTTTCGAAATTATGTGCGTATTGATTGACAATTATCGCCTGCTCCGTGCCTCGGAGAGCACGTTAAGCCGTCGGTCCCGACTGCCATAGATGTTCATGGCAGCCGAGACCGACGGCTTAACGTGCTCTCCGAGGCACGGAGCTATGGCAGTCGTTATTGGGAAAGTCAGTACCCTCTAATATTCTGACACTGGTCTAGCCTTACGGTATCGTTAGCCTTTGGATTGCGGAGGTCAGGTGGCAGCCGCTCCGTGTAAAAACTGATATCCAGTCAAATCCGGTTAGACCAGAAAAGCCGACCCCAAGTGACTTGGGAATAATAAAGGCTATGAGAGAAGAGTAGTGATTCCCAGTTGTGGTTGGGATTCGTTCCAACAGCAGTACTTATTAGTTATTACATATAATATAAAGAAATCTTTCATTTTTATTGCACCAATGGCGTAGTGCTTTAATTAATCGCCTTGCCAATGTACCACTACACCAAGTAATGTCCTCCAGACCGAATTTCGGCCACGGCGGCCAGTCTTAACAGAGACTGGCCAACTACGCAGGAGATATTATAGTGCACAAGTGTGTGCGCAAACACAAGTGCACTCTCTGTTCCCTAACTCTCATGATCCGATGGGACGGCAATCCGACACGACTGGAGAGAGATCAGGCGCAGGACCAACGGCTTTACGTGCTTTCCGAGGCACGGGGATGTCTAACACCGCCAGCTTCCTAACTCCGGGCTGCTATTGAGATTTCTTTACAGAAAAACCCAATAGCTTTTTGTTGGCCCGACCCGGGTTTCGAACCCGAGACCTCATGCACAGCAGTCGCATTCACTACCGCTGCGCCACGGAGGCAGCAGACAGCAAGTAGTGTGGGCTCGAATCCCACACGGAACAAACATTTGTGATATCTACAACTACTTGTCCCGATTCTAGGTGTTCTTTGTGTCCGTTGTTTGGATGTACCGGATGCAGATTTTTTGACATCCGTGGATGCGGATGCGGATACGAATATTTGGAAACTCACATCCGCGGATGCAGATGTCCAAATCGATGCGGAAGCTCAGCAATTGCGGATGCGGATGTTGATGAAAATCGTTTATCTTATTTAATAAAAAGTAAAAAATTTAATATCACCGCCTTTGCAGGTTCAAGCCTGTTTTGCAAAGGTTCATAAATTAAACACGTAATACTGAACAACTGATTTCTTTCTTATCGTAACCTACTCTATATCTGGCTCCGCATTAACATCCACGTTGATTATTGCGGATGCAGATGCGGATGCATATGTCCAAATCAATGCGGAACAAACCGCAATTGCGGATGCGGATATTCGCAACATCTCTGGTTTGTAAAGTCTCCCGCGACACTAAACTTTTCAATACAAATAAAGCAAATGTATCATGTTTTTTTATTTTAAATGTAATTATATCACGACCATGATTTTCAAAATAATTTAATACTCTCTATGGATAAAGGCAAAAGTGTATAATATCTGTCATTGAATATAATAATTATAATTGTAATCCTTTCACTATGTAAATATTGACTCGAATTGTTTCGATGCGTAACGTGCATAGTAAAACGACCAGAAATATAATTATATTCAATCTATGATAGAATATTATCTTAGTCTATAGAGTGAACTAAACATATCTTAACAATAAAAGCTCAAAAAAGTCAATTATATTTAAAAACCACAAAATTATGACACTTATTGTCGTTGTTGCCATTCGAAACACGCTAAAAGGCATAAACTCTCTTATAATATGCTCGTAAACATAGATTTGCTGGGCATACAGACCTCTGGAACTATGCGCCCATGGGAATCCGCCGGGCAGTGGAAATACTTGTGTGTGCGCTTGCGCTGGCCGGACTGAAACAACACAGACATATTACATATATACGTAGCCTAGTTTCACAAAGGGTAAGCAGAGGTGTATTAATTTAAATTGGCCATGGAAGAACAATGCCTTCTATCACATTGAATTTTTTATTTAAAGCTAGCGGTCCAGACAGACGTTGTTTTTTTAGGACCCGTTAAGCGCAGCGCTATCTACTAGGTCCAATCGTGAATTTTAACCATCGAGGGACTGATTATTGATAATTATCATTGTTTTTAATTTTAATTGCTTAATGTATCTACATAATATGATATAAGTATATAGATAATAAAAACATAAATATTTTTCAGATATCAAGATGGCCGTGTCATCTCTTAGCGAGCTCTCAAACACACACAAGAAATTTATCAAAATCGGTCCAGTCGTTTAGGAAGAGGATTCAATTAACGTACAGAAGAATTATATAAAGAGGAGCTACCCAACCTAGAATTTTTATAATTATCATTATTATTGGGGAACGCCCATCTGAGGCTACGAGTGGACAACAGGCTAGAGAAAAAAATACTTTCCAGTTGATTTTGTCGTATAACAATATGTATTTACTTTGATTCAAATTGACGCCACTGAAATTTACGAAAAATAGTTAAAAAGAGTAAGTCTATTGAAAAACGAGAAGTTGTTGCAAAATATTGCCAGCTTCAAAAACATATTTTTAACAAAATGCAATTATTATACAATTACAATAATATTATTGTAATAGTGTAATAAGAAAACGCACGGTAGCTTGTTGTGCACATACTATGACTGTGTTTTGGTATATAGGTTGAGCAAGATATGAGTCCAATATATGCCCTTCTGCGCCTTTTCTAAATGATTTGTTAATAGTATAATATGACAATAAAGAGAATATAGACATTTAAAATAACAAATGTGTTTTTTTTCATACCCTATTAAGTATAACTGGATAAAAATATATTACAAACACACCTCCTATCATAATTAAATAATAGAGCATTGAGAAAAGAGATGTTTTTGACTTATCTCACAGCCAGACACATTTTCGTATAGAAAAATAACCTCAATACATTTGTTATTTTATAGGTACCTATTTCTAAAATACTTATAAATTTTCTAGATATGTAATATTAATTGAAATTAAACTACTATATACGGATTTTATCGCGTTGTTTATTTGACACTTTATTACATAATTTTGAAATATATGTAATAAAGTGTCAAAAAAACAACGCGATAAAATCCGTATATAGTAGTTTAATTTAAATGAATAATATTCGCGTAAACAGAAGACAATATTATATGTAATATTAAGTTAGTTAAGATCTTAAAACACTTATTTTTTTATAGTAATTGTGATGTTTTGATTCAAGTAAATAATCAGTACATATATCACATTTCGCCAGCTATTATTGTAAAGCACAGATTCAGACTCCTTGCAAAAACACTTTGCCCGGGAATAGAATTCGAGACCTTATGCACAGCAGCACATAAAAAAAATATGTATTTATTACCAGAAAAAGAATACAATTTGTCTATATCCGTCGGCCCCACACTAGGCAAAGCCTGTTCTGTGGGCATAGATAACACACTAGAACCTGTTGCGTTTCACAATGCTCGATTTGTTACATAAATACATCTTTGAGAACATTATGGAGAACTTTCAGATATGCAGGTTTCCTCATGATATTATAACTATTTAATAATATCAATATCAAATATAAAACCCAATAACACACATAAAACGTAAATAAAATAACAGGCTCGCAGTAATTGGACAACATTTAACCCAAAAAATCTTCTTTTAACAAAATGACCCAACATTTAATAGACCAGAAGCTGTTTTTTTCTAATCCACAAATGGCAAACGGCATTGAGTGTAATGAGCCTATATCAAAAAAGTACACCATTGATGACTATGGTACAATGCATCTGTAGTTATTGGTTAACAAAGGAATTATAGGAAATATTATTGGCTATGAATTATGCGGTTTTTTTACTTATATTAAATAGGGATTGATCTTTCTACAGGTGTTGATAAGTTTTCTATTGAATTAAATCATAGCTTAAATTATTATCAATGCGAATGTGAGTTTGTTTGTTACGATTTCATGCCTTAACTACTCGACCAACAATTATGAAATTTCGCATACACGTTGTAAAGGTAACAGAAACAGATATAGGGTACCTTTCATCCAGAAAAGACTACAGTTACTAACCTAATCTAACGTACATTAACGCGAGTGAAACCGCAGGCAAAATCTAGTTTTAAATAGGGATTTCATCTTCTTCAATCTTTTTACATGTGTCAGCCGCGCGGGGCGTAATTTCTTTTTTGCCGTTCTTTTATTTAGTTATTTAAATTCACAAGACTATAATTATCAGTAATTCTACAAACTTTTTTTGGCAAAAATACTCATCAATATTGTGTATTGTACATTTCAAATATTTACAAGATATTATTATTATTTATTGTGATATTTCACCGCCCCCTAAAAGTGCCGCCCTCACTACACTAAGTCACTGATTGAATTAAATATTGTATAGCATTTATATATTTAATGTGTTTTCTATAACATTATGAGGAAACCTGCATGTCTGCGAGTTCTCCATAATGTTCTCGAAGATATGTGAAGTCTGCCGACCCGCACTGAGTCAGCGTGGTGGACTATGTCCTAACCCTTATCACACTGAGAAGAGTCCTGTGTTCAGCAATATGACAGTTAATATACAAGGCCGATATTATTATTTTATTCTACTGTAACAGCGTAGCGGCAGCAGACACTTTCTTGCCACATTGGTCACGTAAGTGCCTCGATGACCCTGCGATAGGCAATGCGACTGGTAAGCAGGAGGTCTTTAATTTGTTTTCCGGGTCGTGCCAGTAAGAAATTAATAGGATCTTTTTTATAGTAGCCTTAAGTATAAGGTTGTGGTGTTGCACACCCCCGTGCTTCAGCAAGCAAGTAAAGCCGTTGGTCCTGCGCCTGATCTCTCTCCGGTCGTGTTGGATAGCCATCCCATCCAACTATTCTCATAGTAAGTCAGGGAACAGAGAGTGTGCTTGTGTTTGCACACACACTTGTACACACAGCTTGTGCATTATAGTAGAAGACATTAGATAGTCTTCCAAATCTATCTATCTATATCTGTCCGTCACGTCGGAAACTCTGTGCATAAGATATTATAGTTCACAAGCTGTGTGCGCAAACACAAATGCACTCTCTGTTATAGTCAGATAAAAACCAACAATAATCCTAACTAATATTATAAATACGCATGTAAGTTAGTTTGTTACGCTTGCACCCCATAACTACTTGACTGATCATCATGAAATTTCGCATACCCATAGTCAGGAAAATAAAAAGGACATAGGGTGATTTTCATCCAGAAGAAATTTATTGACAAAATCCAGATTATCACGACCGAAGCCGCGGGCAAAACCTATTCTTAATAAAAAACCAAAAAGAACATCATCATGTGTGGGAATCCCACGTCCATTTTTTATTAAACCACAGACAATTTTACGTCCTCTTAATCCAGAGATTCGCTTTATTTTTTTTATAGACAATAAAACCTTTTTATCAGACCTCCAATGTTGATTCTGCTATTGTGTCAGTCGTAACAAAATGTCGGCTCAGTATTCGACACGCCCAATTTAGTAACAATTGTAACAACAAATGCATTGTTATATTAATCTGTTACGTAAACATTATGTTGTATAGGGTGGTAATAGTTAAAAAATGAATATAACATTGCTGTTTTTATTACATTTTATATTAATATTTGTCTTTTTGTATCCCTTTTAATAAAGACCAGACTATTCTGCTCCCGTGCCATACCTTATACAGTGTGTTTGTACATAGAGTCCTTAATAAAAAATTAAAATCTTAAAACATGTAAAACACTACAATGTATATTTTTAATTTTTTTAATTCTTTTTGTCGATGATTCATGGTCTTGTTTCGTCCTCTTTCGGGATTGCACTTTATCCAGGGAACCACTGTATAGCCTACGTTACTTTTAGAAAAAGTAGCTTTCTAATGGTGAAAGCATTTCAAAATCGGTCCAGTGGTTTGTGAACTGATAATAATAGACAATAATATTTAGATTGACGATTGTTTAGAAATATAGTCATTGGAAATGCAAAGACACTTCTAAGTCTTTTTATAAATCTCTTGTAGATTTATAATAAAGATCAAAACAACCTCACTTAGGGATAATATTTGAAAAAAAGCAGCTTTTTAAAAATATGTACATGTTAATTTTGTTTGATTAAAACAAAATACAATGATTTATGTCGATTTTTGTCCGAGATTCTGCAAATTTAGTGAACGACATAGTCTACTACAAAAAATATGAAATCGCTATTATATATTAATAACTAAAACAGACAGGCGATATTATTTATAATTTTTTGTTTTATTCTGTTTAAGAATCATTTGGCTGTCACATCTCTATGAAATGCTTTGTATAATTCGTACTTTACATGTGTATGTCATCTCTATGAAATTATATATTTTTATATAGGTAATTCGTCTTTGTTTAATTTTTATTTACATGTGTATGTCATTGAAATTAAACTGCTATATACGGATTTTATCGCGTTGTTTATTTGACACTTTATTACATAATTTTGAAATTTTACACTACTACTATTATTAAACTTTACTAATTTTTAAGCTAATTAAATTATTATTAAACTATTTAGATTTAATTTATTTTTACACTTTCCCCGACGTTTCGGGTATAGCTCGTATATAGCAGTTTAATTTCAATGAATAATATTCGCGTAAATAGAAGACAATATTATGTGTATGTCACTTAACTCCTAAACAGCTGATAAAACTTTTACTGTGCGTTTGTGTGAATACCTGAATGCTGTAGACTCACAATTGGACACAGTAAATGGCGCTGCGATCTGATTCTAGAATTTTTCTATCTTTCCTTCAAGACAGTGTCCGCCGAGTCCGCCAGTTATAATACAAGTATATTAAATAAAAGCTACCTCTCTGCCTACCCAACTGAATTTATGAACATAAAAAACCTAAGACACATAAGTATTTCACTAAACAAGCTCAGGAAGGGAAATATGTGACCCCCTCTGTAACAAACTAATATGGCGAACGAACTAGATAATACTTAACTCTTGTAATATATAATAAAATAGATTTTATAAGAACTCACACGGAAGGCATAAGCAGGGTAACTTTAAAGAAAAGACTGAAAAATGACATGTTAAACGTCATTAATAGTTAGGCACAATACAAACCGTTGTAATATTAATACACAAGACCATAATTAATTTAAATATACATTTAAGTTAAATATTGTTTCAAGAATATATAATAATTAAAGTAAGTAAAGTTTATGTAATGTATGAAAAACTCCTCTAACATAATAATATTATGTCAATAAATTATAATTTAGTATAAGTACGTAATTAGAATTAAGAAAGAGCGCCTCTTTCGCCAACACACTGTGTTTACAGTTTGGCGAGTTTGTTAAAAATGTACCACATTTTATATTTTATGGAAATAAACGAATTTAAAAATCTTACCAGCTAAGTAAGGATGATGGCAGTGCGCTAGAAGATGTTGAAGGTGCTGATGCTGCACTGGTATTGGTCTGCTCGCTATCGGCTTGGCGATCGGCCATGGGTTACCGATCATGGGTTGACGGTATTCTGTAATCAAGCGTTATGGGTTAGTTAAAAAAGAACGACGGCACCGGTGGCGCATCAGTTGTGGATGTGACTGCTATGCATGAGGTATCAGGTTCGATTTCAGGATCCAGTGAGTGTTGTTGAAGTTATTTTGACAAAAATTTTACCACCTACTTTTTCAAGTTATGAATGTATTAAATATATTATCGAGCGATAATTAAAGTAAAACATCTTTAGGCAACCTATATGTCTGAGAGTTCTACATAGTGTTCTCAAATATATATTAGGTCTACCAACCCGGAGAAGACTAGCGTGGTAGACTATGGCTTAAGCCTTCTGACAACGAGTAGAGGTCATGCCCAGCAGTGGGCAGATTATATCGAAGGCTGATATAATTATTATACAAATAAGAAAACATGGGTAAATGGCTGGGCAGATATAGATTATTTCGTAGTTTTATATTGCTTTAGTGACCACAATTTAGCGAGAAAACTGAGGAAAAGCTTATAAGCTGGTCACATTCGTCGACATTGCAATAATCTTTATATTGATTTGACTATTGTCTTCTATTTACGCGAATATTATTCATTGAAATTAAACTGCTATATACGGATTTTATCGCGTTGTTTATTTGACACTTTATTACAAAATCCCCGTGACCATGGCTGCTGAAAAGCAAGCGAAACGTCGGGGAAAGTGTAAAAATAAATTAAATCTAAATAGTTTCAATAATAATTTAAATAGCTTAAAAATAGTAAAGTTTAATAGTAGTAGTAGTGTAACAATTTTCAAAATTTTGTAATAAAGTGTCAAATAAACAACGCGATAAAATCCGTATATAGCAGTTTAATTTCATTGATTTGACTAGTTGTTACCCGCGACTACCTAAATTTACTAAAATAAACGTTGTCTAAATTACTCCTTATGGCATCAGCTATCTGCTACTGGCAAAATCTAGCCGTTTCAGAGATTAGCCAGTACAAACAGACAGACAGACTGACAAAAATATTAAAAATAGTTCTTTTGATATAAGTACATATCGTAAATACTTTCATAAAATCTGTTATTTTGACATTAAAACAGACACTTCAAATTGATTTATTTGTATACATACTAATTACTAAATATTTTAACTATCCATCGTATTAAGTGTTTGATAAGTAATTTAAAAAAATAAGACGTGTTTCCTTAGCTATCAAATTATTAATTATACAAATACTTATGTTATAAATTGAGTGTTAATATGTTTTTCAGTTAGGTCTAAAGCTGAACAGTGGTTTGATTAATGGTATTACAAAGGCACACGATATATTAAGGGTGCGGGTGTCTTTGACACGCGGGGGTAAGAAAACTAGGGTGGAAAACGGTGTGAGAGATGGGAGCTAGCGGTGGATTAATTATTTAATGTGCGTTTAGTGTATTGATGCGATATCGTGGTATAATATGCTATCGAAAGGTTTCAAATACGCTTTCTTGATCAGACAGTCGTACGATAATAGTACTATTAGATTATAATTTTTTGGTTATGGCAGCTCTTGCAGTAGGAATTAAGTAATATGTCGCGGGGGACATTACAAACATTCAAATAACTGACACAAAGAACACCCAGATTCGGAACAACCATTTGTAGATCACACAAATATTTTGTACCTGTCACCTTAAAGCACTTAAAAACCACACCGTCCTTGCAGTTCTGTTTCAGTTCCTATGATATAAATTAGTGGTATCATGAGGTCATGGGTGCGTGTTCCAAGTCGAGCAAAGCTACTCTTGGTACTAATACTAATGTTGAGTCAAAGTCAAAAATATTTGATTCATTTAGGTCACAAAGTAACACTTATGAATGTCATAGTTTATGACGTCAGAGTTTAGTATAGTTACTGAAACTACAGTGAGATTAGTTGCTAGGTTTAGGCGAAGCTCAACCGTTTGCCTTAACCTAGCAATTAATATTAATGAAACCTATAAGAATTTACACTAGAACTTAAGACTGCGCCGAACGTAAGACAGATAATGACAGAGCTCGTACGGCGCATATTCAAATCCGCGCGCGGCCGCCATAGTAAAATTGTATGGAGGATTTGAAGTGCTTTTTTGATAAATATGTATCTTTATTGTCAATCAATAACTTAAATATTTGGGACGGACAAATTGTAATATAACTATTTATGTTTCGTTTAACCTGTAAAATAGGATAGATTTCTACTGTTATAATCTAAAAATCAGGTAACACGAGTTACCTGATTTTTAGATTATAGATTTAAGTTTTTACACGGAGTAATTGTAAACACATTCAATTTTCACATTAATTGTTTTATAACATTATAAAACAAGGTTGTGAAGATATTTGAAAGTTTGTATGTTTGTTACTACCTTTTGAGCGCCATGGTCTTGTATAGAAGACAAACATTTCCGTGCCCTCCATGACACTTCTTTATTAGAAGACAATGACTAATCGTAACATATATAATTTTAGTTTAAATTTTTTTTTAACGGTCTTTGGCAATTATATTACTATGGCGCTCCATTGGACCTACTCTTACACTTTACTTCACAGAATAGTTTAATCAATATGTATGTATGTATCATATGTGGGTGCCAGTCAGTGCAGACCGGCGACACTTCGACCCAGTGGGATCTTTTGTGTCGACACTCTCCCAATAACGACTGCCATAGATATTCATGGCAGCCGGGACCGACGGCTTAACGTGCTCTCCGAGGCACGGAGCAGGCGATAATTGTCAATCAATACGCATCTAATTTCGAAAAGTCATATAACTTTCGAAAGTCAGAGGTGGGTGACGTACCGAACCCGAGACCCTCTGCATTGCAGTCTGTTGGTCTCCCCACTGAGCTATCGCTGCTCAATTAATATGTAACTAATTACTATATACGTCGTTGTAAGCCAACTTGTACAGTACGATACAATAATTTTGCTGTCTTAGACAGCGTAATTTAACTCTCGCCTAAAACTCTACTTCTACATTTTTATTTCAATAGGGGCCCTGGTTTATTTTAAAACAGCAAAATTGAAGTAGGCATATGTTTTCTACTGTTATAGATTTATATCTTGGCGCTAGAGGACACATCGCGTTCGGCATAGGTTGGCTGCGGCGCTCTAAAGGCTAATGGATATTGATAATACTTGGCGCACAGCGGCCTGCGGGCGGTGGACTTGGGCAGTCTGCCGCCCGAGCAGCACAGGCCCGATAGAGGGGCATAGGCGTTTCGAGCTTCCCTCACTGGAGGGGAGGGCTGTACCATGTGGTCCTCCCCTAAACAGCTGGAGCCCGCCTAGTCACGTGGCGGGCCAAGACCTGTCGGTGTCGCGGTGAATGCTAGCGCGAATCCCGTGGCACCGACACTAGGTACTGGAGGAACGTCGTCAGGGGTTTAGTGGGTATGGGCCGGTTTCTCCGGCTCGAGTCCCACACACCCGCGCCCTGTCTGGGCGCGGACGGTGCGTAAAAGCATTATCCTGACGTTAAAAAGAAAAAATACAGACAGCTTTTATCCTTTTTAACTTGTTATCCCGGTATGATTATCCGTTGGATTTATGCAAACAAAGCCGCGAACAGAAGCCAGTAGTTGTATACTTCGATGTCCGATACCATTGTTGATAGTCTATCTTTATATAAAAAGCTAGAGGTTGAACGCGACTTCGGTTCCGTAAATATAGGTTAGATCATGTTAGTAACCCTATGTCCTTTTCTGCCCCTCTGACAATGTGTATGCGAAATTTCATGATGATCCGTCTAGTAGTTAATGCGTGTAAGCGTAACAAACAAATAAAAAAACTCACTTTCGCATTTATAATATTAAGTTAGGATAGTTAGCATAGACAAAGGCACGAAGTCGGGTAAGTCACATTTAATAATTTAGAGAAATATTCAAAATGGCGTACCTATATATAAAGTATTCAGCTCGCTCGTCTCTCGTGTGTCGGGCTGCGTCGTCCCGCCATTGTATTGTAATGCCATCGTTATCCTATTAGCAGGAGTTTGATTATTTTATATCGAGCTGCGACTGATAGCTACCCACGTATCTCAGCTTTTATTGTGGACTAGTACTTCGCCCTGACTTCGCCCGAATTAAACATCTATACTAATATTAAAAAGCTACAGTGTTTGTTTGTTTGGTTGAACGCGCCAATCTCTGGAACTACTGGTTCGAATTGAAAAATTATTTCAGCTTTGAATAGCCCATTCATCGAGAAAGGCTATAGGCTATATAACATCACGCTACTACCAATAGGAGCAGCGCATAAATGGAAAATGTTGCAAAAACGGGGAAAATTCTCTTATGTGATGCAGACGAAGTTGCGCTGGTCGCCTAGTAATAGTATATAGCCAATGTCCACCTGACGATGATGACAAAGTACTATACAATTTTTTTTTGTAGTTTATTGGTATTAATTTGGACTGTATGTGACGATAATCGCCTAGACGTCCGGCGAATGCGGGCGCACGTCACTAGCCACCTCTCGCGACCGGTGGTGCGGGACTATATAAGGAAGGACGGCGTCAGTCGCAGTCTCCTTGCGGCCCGGCTTCACACTCCCAGCTAAGTGTCCTGATTATACAAGGACCACGAAGCAAGTCTTTAGCGAACCACGCCCTGACTATAGTTCTATAAGTAAAGATTGTCTCTTTTAATTGTATCTTAATTCATTAAAAGTGTATTTGTTATACCTTCTCTCATTGTACTTCCTAATTATTCTACAGTTCTCTTAAAGTAAACCCTAAAGGTTACATGTTTTAGACGCTCATAATCACTATTGAGGTGTTGCTGAAAATCAGCGCTGTATCGCAAGCGGTACAGCATTATGCTGAGCAACATCTCTTTTTAATGAACACTGCGACGCACATTGAACAGCAAGGGCTCCATGCATAAATGTGTATTCGATATAATATATAATAATATATTAAGTAATAGTATATGTAATTAATTAACGTATTATAATATTGTCTTCTATTTACGCGAATATTATTCATTGAAATTAAACTGCTATATACGGATTTTATCGCGTTGTTTATTTGACACTTTATTACAAAATTTTGAAAATTGTTTCACTACTACTACTATTAAACTTTACTAATTTTTAAGCTAATTAAATTATTATTAAACTATTTAGATTTAATTTATAAAAAGAAAGATTACGGATTTCCATTTGCTACGATCATGATACACTTCTGTAGCTTCATTCATTTGATAGGCTATATAACATCACGCTACGACTCACGGGAGCGGCGCAGTAACTATAAACGCAGGTGAAACCGCGGGCACATCTAATATATTAATAACATACATAATATCATTTGTCATTTCATCATTTACAATACAACTCCTGCACTAGGAGTTATTCCTGTGTCGCGGGGGACTTTACAAACATTCAAATAACGGACACAAAGAACACCCAGACTCGGAACAACCATTTGTGGATCACACATTTTTTTGTCCATAGTGGCAGCAACCAGGTTTGCCTCCTGGTCTCAGTCTTGAACCATTACGGCATCTGTGCAATCAATTCCGTGAATATGTAAACTTTATATTATAAAGTGTGGGCTTCAATATATAATATACTAGATGTTCTCGCGGTTTCACACGCGTTTATGATTACTGCGCCGCCCCCGTGGGTTGTAACGTGATGTTAAATAGCTTATAGCCTCCCTCGATAAATGAGCTATCCAACACTAAAAGAATTTTTCAATTTGGACCAGTAGTTCCTAAGATTAGCGCGTTCAAATAAACAAACAAACAAACAAAATCTTCAGCTTTATAATATTAGTATAGATTAAAATCAGCCCTGTATTAACTGTCCCACTGCTGGGCACGGGCCTATTCTCATCCACCACGCCGGCCCACTGCGGGTTGGCAGACTTCACGTATCTTCGAGAACATTATGGAGAACTCTCAGACATGCAGGTTTCCTCACGATGTTTTCCTTCACCTTTAAAGCGAGCGATAATTAACTATTTAATACACACATAACTTCAAAAAGTCAGAGATGCGCGTCGGGATCGATCTCGAGACCTCTGCGTGGCAGTCCATTGGTTTTCCACTAAGCTATCGTCTATCCATATTAAACGTTTCAAGATCAAAAACTCAAACGATTATGGTGAAGAAAATGCACCCCGGCCAAGCTGAGGGGGCGGAGGCGTTGACTCGGAAAACTTTACCAAAAGCAACCCCTAACGTTTAGCGATTTTAAGTAGCCGGGGTGTGATTTTAATTATTTTATTATAATACCCAAGGGATCAGCTCTGATAGGTTATTTGGTTAAATACCGCGTTGATCCTGCGCCATAAGGTTTTAAGTTTGGCTGTAAAATATTGTCTTACATTTACGCGAATGTTATACATTGAAATTAAACTGCTTTATACGAATATTCGCATTGTTTATTACATAATTTTGACAATATTACACTACTACTGCATCTCTAATAGTAGGTATTAGCTGTTTAAATTCAGCTGTAGGTAAAAAAATACGGGTAAATTACGGGACGGCGATTGTTCCCCGTGACTATGGCTGTTGAAAAACAACCGAAATGTCGGAAAAATATAAATTTTTACTAATATTATAAATTCGAATGTGAGTTTTTTGTTTGTTACGCTTTCACGCCTAAATTAGTCGACCGATCGTCGTAAAATTTCGTATATACTTCGTCGGGGGAACAGAAAAGGACGTAGGGTACCTTTCATCCAGAAAATACTACTATTACCGACGGATAGAAAATTGCCATAACCTACATTTGCACGTGAACGAAACCGCGGACAAAATCTAGTAATTTAATCATTTAAATAGCTTTAATAGTTCCAAAATTATCTAATAATAGTGTTTCTAAAATATACAACCCGATAATGTCCATATAAATCATTTTTATTTCAATGTATAACATTCACGTAAATTTAAGAGAAAATTATGTAAATCTATTCTCGTGAATGTAAAAGAGAAAACCCATATTTAGACTTGGCTTAGAAGATTGTCGACATGTGGACTGTGGGAGATCGGCATTAGGAATCCCTGTGTCGCGGGAGACTTGACAAATAAATATATAATTAACGGACACAACGTACACTAAGACACAGGTCAATAATTTGTGGGCCTCACATTGTATTGTCTCGTGTGGGATTCAAACCCACAACACTTTGCGTGGAGGTAGCGGCGATGCGACCGCTTGTCTGCTGTGCTATCCCTTCTAATGGCGTGTGCGTAAAACTACTGTTATCACATAGGTACATAACACTTCTATTTTCTTTAAAAAAGAAACCTCCCGATTTATCAATAATTCCTGTGCTACAAAGAACACCCATACCCTGAACAACTATTTTTGATTCATACAAATTTTTGTTTTGTATGAGATTCGATTCCACTTCCGTTTGAAGATCGAACCCACGACAGCACAGTGGCAATGGCAGCTTAAACCACTACGCCATAAGCGCAGTCAAGTAAATATTATTAAAATTAAGTACAAAACCAAACCACCCATAAAAATAGCAGCTAATAAATAGCTATCGTTATAATAACGTTATTCAACCGAGATTAAATAGCTCTTTGTGTTCGGATCAAAACTATCCTTTTTTTATCTTTTATTATGTTTGAGGATTAAGTTTGTTTGCTTTGCATTATGATTTTATTGGGTCTATTGTCGATGGTCCTTTTTTGTTTTCTCAAGTGTTGCTGCTGTGCTTTTTGCTAAAGTTCGTGCTATTTATTTGGAAATGCTTTTAAAGAATACGTTATTGGATTTTATATTTGCGTCTTGTTGTACCTTGAAGGAGTTTTGCGATTAAAGTGCAATCTATGTTTCTTTGGGGAATTTATGAATGCAATTCTGTTTGATCTGCTTTTTAATTTAATTTGTTTGTATAACGGCAACTTCGTCACTAGAAATAATTCGAGTTAGACTTAAAGCAATGACAGAAAACAGTGGTTACAAGATGTTTTTATTGCTAAATAGCACATAGTGTTAGTAGAACTACACTGCTTAGCTGTGTAAGGCATACCTACAATAGTATTTAAGTTAATATGTGTAGTTAATAAAACATCAAACACGTATTATTCAAAATAATAAAAGAAAACTTAGTATATTGGCTCTGTTGACAATCGTCAACACCAGCGCGGCGGCGGCCAGAGCGGGACAACGACATCGGTCATCGCGAGCAGCCTGCGCCGGCGCGGGCGCCGTCGGTCGTCACCTTATAGGAGTCGTCAACAAAACCCGCGCTCGCGCTTCCTATTATATTGTAATTTATACTACGTTGTAATATATCCTTTTAAATTTATACAGTCCACTGCTTATTTATTTCACCACGAGCTATCGTCGCAACAGGCTCAATTGCCAAAAGAGACGAAGAATTTAATAAATTCTTAGATGGTGTAGTATGGTATACTTTCTAGTAAATCCATTAATGTCATTTTGAATTTGACTGTTGTGTTAATTGTGCATTTAGTGTCGGCACAATTATTATATTTGAGATCTGACAACTTTGGTCTCTGGTAAAGATCGCATACACAACGCTCTCAAACCAATGGCTACCGTACTTTATGTCAGTCACATGTAATTATGTGTACCTATATCAATGTCTACTAGGCACACCGCTGTCATTAGGAAACCATTGATGAAGCCTGGAAATACTGTTGGACTCGGGCAAATACAGAATCATCTGATTAGTAGTTGAACATGTGCTAACAGGACTAGTGAGGATGTCTACGTTATTACAATATTTTGTTATGTTCTGTCGTAACGTACTACACCTAATTGGGTATAGTTTACTGAAATTTATTGACCACCAAAAAGATCCTACTTTGCTTCATTCTAGCTTGAGTCATAGTAAGTAATATTAAAGTAAATACAGGCCTCTTGCCCGACCAAACTGTTAGGTTCCATAAGAAGTCTTGTGGTCTGGTCTTGAGGAACAAAACACAAGGCTGTTTGTCTATCATTCTTTTGTCGGGTGGATGGCTACCCCATGGCTAATCACAAGTGAGAAACGGCAATGAACTGCCGTAAATCTCAGAGTTCGAAAAAATGGTATCACGTGACCTTGACGTCAGAGGTCAAAGGTCATAGTCATTTCGGGGATATATCGACTATGCTGAGTCAAATGGCGTTGACCGCGAGTATCTAGCTCTTACGGTTCTTGAGTTGAAAGTAGTATAATAGACGGACGGACAAAGCTGTAGTATAAGAATTTTCTCACACTCTAAAAAACTAAATTCAAATTTTTGCCATTATTTTCTACTTCTAGATATAGTTTTTGCGCTATTCTATATATTAACGCTTCGAGCCGCATAAGGAGAGCAGTAACCATAAATGTAGATAAAGGACAGCTAGTTTGTTTATACCTTTATATAACACTAGATTTTGCCCACGGCTGCGCTCGCGTTAACCTAGATTATGTCATGAATTACCGTCTCTCAGGAACAGTATTTTTTTCTAGATGAAAGGTTCCATATGTCCTTTTCTGCACCCGTGACAACGTGTATGCGAAATTTTATGATGACCGAGATGTGAAAGCGTAACAAATAAACCAACAAACAAACTCACATTCGCATTTATAATGTACTTACAATGGACTTTACCTATTACAAAATAAATAACACTTAGCACAAAAACACTCTAAAGTAAAATATTGAGAAATAACTAAATGTCCACAAAAGTAACTGTTAAAAACGTTACAATAGCAACATTCATTAACTGCTATTCACAAAACGATTGACTCGCGGCCAAAATAACGGCTATTTGGCGCCAATTTTTGCGCGCCTAAAGTGTGAAAATAATTGATTTCGGTGAGGGGGACGCTTATTGGACCCAGCGCGGGTGAAATTGTCGCTTTTAATTTCACTGTAATTATGTCCTCGGATGGAGGCGTCTACTTTATTATTTGGTGAATGCAAGAAAGAGAATTGGAGGTTATAGAATAATTTTTTTATTAATAGGATACAGGCTTGTTGGTTCTGCGGCATAAGACTGCCGTTATATTTGATTTATTGGGTTTTCTTTTTAGGAAATTCTTAGTAGATGCAGCATTATACATTTATAAACTCATCTCTACATAAAGCTTAAATACTACAACCGCAATTCGATAGCAATCTTTTGAAATGTGGGCGTAGTACAGTTGCTTTCTTTTAGGCATTTAAATGCGTGAATCAAGGAATAAAACAATAGATACAAGACAGACAGTATAACGAAAAGTTGGAATATAACTAAAACCATACTCATGGCAAAACCTCCTTGACTCATAGATCTGCCACGTAAAAGTGCAACTACATAACCTTATGTTGTAAATATTCTTGCATATGAGAGAATTTTCGGAGCTCTTTAAGGGGGCTCTGTCAAATTGGCTGGTGGTCCAGTAATATGTAACCTTTGCGCAGGTATCCTCTTTATTTCTTAAGTCCAGCATCGGGTATGAGTACCTAATGCCCTGGTGTACTAAGCTTCCGTAGATAATAGTAACCTAGTATATAATAATAGTAACCTTAGCGTTTACTGTTATGCTGCTATCAGGCAAGCCTTAAAATAAAGCGTTCTTGCGACTTTGGTTATATAAAACAAACACAGTTTGTGCACATTTTCAAGTCTCGATTTGTAGGTAGACTTTATTGCCAACTCCCAAACACAGTGCCACATTTTATACTGTCAGAAATTTAAAATACTTTGCTTAGCCTGATAATTAAGTCTTAAATCTCATGGCAAGACAACACTTTAAATAAAGCCAACCACTGACGTTAGATTTAATAATTACCTACCTACATAAATGGAAAAAGGTTCACGTTGTCAATCTGTGTCATCATTTCATCATCTAAAAAAACATGGCCGCACTGAAAATGCCGTCAGTAAGCATTTATGGCTAAGTTATGTTTATAATTTAAATCAATCAATTAATTTGCTTATTGCGAACATAGGTACGATAATATAAAGGTGTTACAATTATGAATAAGTATCGCCATCTTCCACCTTTAGATATGTAATATACATCCTTGCTTTGCATTCGGCTTTCTCAACATAATTCCTATCCTAAATATAATAGCAATTACGACTGTCATCGGACAGATATACTTTTTCTTTACTATCAGACTAACGTAAGTTGCCAAACAGCCTATAAACACGCATTTACTGTCTGACACCGAACTCCTTGTCGTCTTTATTTGCCCGTAATTGCTTCAGTATCCAATATCGCACAAGGAACTCTTCCAAACGACATCAATAATAAAATGATATAAAAACCAAGTTATCCAACGTTATGTTAAGAAAAGGACATATTAATTTTGCTGGTAACCCCCGATGTGTGTTTCTCTCTTTCTTGCGAACGGTGATTTATATTGCGCTGTCTCTATCCCCCTCCCGCGCTTAAGTGTCCGACCAGATGTTGCCAGGATTTTATTGAAAAACTCCGTGATGCCATATTGCCGAGTTTCCCGTTAGTGAATTAAGATGTAGCAGCGATGGAGCGTTATTTAGCCGTTATTAACGTGTTACTCTCGTTTTTATAGTTATTTTTTTCGCACAAGTTAATTAATTTCGTTATTTTTGGGGTAACGATGTAATTGGTTTATTTTGCTGTAAAATATACGGTTTTGTAAAGATTTTTTCTTTTGGAAGTATCCGTTTACGTTTTGAACTTAATGTAGTGTTAAACTAGTCAATTATTAGACAGAATACAAACTTTTTCTTTAAACTTACTAGTAGTAAAGTTAATAGTCCATCATACCAGCCAAGCGTAAATTGGACACAGATGTTCAGGTTCTTGCCGTGCCGACAAGGCCCACACATGTTTCTTATATTATACCATTGTAACATCTATTTAACTTGTGGAGTGCAATAAATGTATTGAGTATTGAGTATAATCCATTTTGGAGAACTCTTAGACATGGAATATTTCTCACAATGATTACCTTCACCGTTAATTAACTATTTAAATACGTCACGTCGGTCATAATTTAAAAACGTCAGTCAGTTCGCGTAGTAGCCTAGCTTATCTCAGAAATTAATCGACATATTTCCTTTAAAACCTTAATACGGTCAATGCCAAGTGATGATTGAAAAATCAGCCTTTACTCAATTAGGTATAAAAACGCATAAATACATACATATCTGTATAAATTAACGGTCGTCACATCGACGGTCAGACAATAAATTTTAATTGTCTGGTATTCTAAGATCTGTCATATTAAATGCTTATCACTTGAGAACGTTTGCAGAATGGCGCAATATTTTTTAATGCCTTTTGTAGCCCGATAAGGATTTTGAAGAAATACTATAGAAAAGTTATATGACAAATTTGGAAATTGGGATCAATAACAAGCGCTTTTGCATGAAATTTGCATACCACTAAGTCTGGCAGACCTATTTCAGAGCGAATTCTCAAATAATTTTACCTGACACGTATAAACCTCTTTGCCAGAACCTAGCATCTAAGCTAAACGCGAATTCAGTAAACACATCAACTATTAGACTACGACATTCATAACTGTTACTTTGAGACCTAAATGAATAAATGATTTTTGATTTTGACTATTATTTAAGCAATCTCAGTTAGAAAGCCTGCACTCTGTAACTCTAGATTTTATCTTATCTTATCTTATGTGGGGGCCAGTCAGTGCAGACCAGCGACACTTCGACCCAGTGGGATCTTTTGTGTCGATACTCTCCCAATAACGACTGCCATAGATGTTCATGGCAGCCGGGACCGACGGCTTAACGTGCTCTCCGAGGCACGGAGCAGGCGATAATTGTCAATCAATACGCACATAATTTCGAAAAGTCATATAACTTACGAAAGTCAGAGGTGCGCGACGTGGGCTCGAACCCGAGACCCTCTGCATTGCAGTCTGTTGGTCTCCCCACTGAGCTATCGCTGCTCTTAACTCTAGATTTTACTTTTCATATGAAATATCCCGCATTCAGAGTAAATTCTGTGAGGCGTGTGACTTTACCAATATTAAAACAACGGACAAAGAACACCCAGAATCGGCACAACTATTTGTAGATTACAGAAATGTTAGTCCCGTGTCATCAAACCAGGGGCCCAAGTCTGCTATTGCAATAGTGTCAGAATGGTCTATCATTGATTTCATAATTGTTGATTTTATCAAGTTTTGTAATCTACTAATATAATGGCGTCGTTATGACTTTCCGATGGTCAACCACTGACACTCCATTGACAAAATGGCATAGAATAGTAATAGTAGAATGGTTGGAATGTACCACCAGCTTGGGATCCAGTAATAAAAATAGTCAAACCCAAGAAGAAGAAAACCACAGCTATACTTCATGATACTTTGAGCTCATTCTGCGTAAATAGAAACACCAATGATTAAATTATGTTCGGGTACTTTGAAATAACTACACTGGAACATTGAGACAACTACCATCTTAGTCTCCCCGTGACCATGGCTGCTGAAAAGCAACCGAAACGTCGGGGATAGTGTAAAAGTAAAATTGAATTAAATGTAAGTAGTTTTAATAGTTTTAATAATAATTCAATTAGCTTAAAAAATTGTAAAGTTTAATAGTAGTAGTAGACTAACAGTTTTTCAAAATTATGTAATAAAGTGTCAAATAAACAACGCGATAAAATCCGTATATAGTAGTTTAATTTCAATAGAATAGCAGTCTCGTACATAATGACAAATGATAAAATTTTGACAGTTACTTTGATCAAATTGCTTTTAAACTAATAAATAATATGTAAAAATATATATAAACGAAATCTGGCATGAATAAATGTTCGAATTTAGTAGTAATTTTCCTAAAATCACTTCTACTAACGGGTTTTATAATAATGGCAATACAACATGTCATTCTACGACAATCCTATTATGAGACCATTGACCGACCAATGATCGACCATTATGAATTTAGCAGATAACGAATTTTTAGCAAAATGGTAATGGAATTGCAGTTACGTCGTGTTGGAATGACGAATTTATAAAAATGGTAGACTTAGGGCCCAGATCACTCGTCGCAGTGACAGAGGCGAGGCGACTGCTTGAACCTGTAATAATTTCAATACATAACATATGTACAATGGTGTTAATAATACCTATTCATAAGTGTAAAATTGCCCAAGTACAACACTAGTCGTCTTGATATCTGAAGATTATATTACCCCAATATCAAGATATGAAACGAAACGACGAGAGCAATATCGAAAATCCAACCAAACACACATAAACAGTGGAAATAAGAACGGCGAACGCAAAAATCCAAATCTCCAGTTATAAAATTATGCATATCGAACCCAAAGCCATATTAACATGTCATTCGGCGCCATATTGCGATTATATTCGAATTCCGAACGTTCACTCACTGCGTTCCTCCAGCCAATATTCTTTTACATCTGCTACACACAAAATTCAACCTTATTTCTATAGCAATAAGACTTATATATACTGAATGATTTATTGGAGTATATATTAGTCGATATTCCGAATCGGATTTTTTTTATGATCGTCGTAAAATTGGGATTCGATAACGATTTTAGTAAGTTCGATTCGAATTTCGAACGATTGCGATGAATGGCTTTCCTTAGTAGCAGGTGGGTTGAATTATTATTTTGTTGGCATAGTACGTGATTGTCGGTGCCTTGTTTGAAATGAAAAAGTTTATGCTTTGAGGTTTTGAAGTTTGTATATGAATGTCAAAGGCGATTTAGTTTGAAGCTGCAGGTGCTGCAGCTATAAGACATGCATGTGGAGTGGTACGATTCCTGGATCAGGGATATTTTGACGTGTAATTCCCACTAGCAACACGGAGTTTTGAACTGTGCCCTGGCTGCCTGTAACAGGTTCGCCGTCTATACCATAAGACCTAAAACTATACTTAGAGAAATGTGGATATAATCCACCTCGACATACTTACCTGCAACAAAGAAAATAGGCAATACTCGTCCCATTACGTAGGTTGTAAAACATAGCTCAAAATCAATGTAATACAATTCGAGGTATAGGCGTAATTCTATTTACATGTATACAACATGCTTTTAAGTAATCATGCCCCTTAACCTACAACGTAGGGAAAACAAAACTATAACCGCTAACGCACTTACTAAACGTAGCGCACCTGTTTAACGGTCACGTTCCAATTTTGAAACACTCTCGGAGCGACCACAATGCGTTCTGAATACAAACGAGCCAATGGGGAGGCGTTAACTCGTTCGGCTTTTCGCGGAAATTGTCGATTGCGGTCCCGAGGTTAAGTTGCGGCGGATTTTATTTAAATAACGAACGTACCTTCATTTTCTTGTATTTACATACGCAAAATGACTTTACGTTACAGGGAGGGTAGGCAAATCCTTGCCTACCCTCCCTATTATAGTTATATTTAGACAGTGTGATGTACTAACACGTCTTCACCTATTGCTACATAAATTTAGGCCTATATTACCCCGAAGGGGATGGGATGAGGGTTGCAGAGATGTATCACACCTACATTAAGTCAGCTTTGTTTAGTCTCATTTAAAAGTAGCGAGCCAATTGCTTCTAGCGCCCACAATTTCAAACTTTGCATTTCTATGGAGGATTTCTTAATAAAATAACGGAATAAAACTTTGTCCGAAACGAAATTCGAACCTTGGATCACGATGGGCCGCAAAATTTTAACCATCGAGATAGTATCTTAATAACCATTTATATCAAATCAAATCAAATCAAACTTTATTCATAAACAATTTTCACATTGTGTTTGAATGCATAGTTATAAAAATATTTATACAGTAACATATTATTATAATTATTCCAATTCCATGATATTAAACATTACAGATACACCATTAAACATATATGTCAAGAGAATAGTCAGTGGCCTATAATTAATTATAATCCAAAAAAAAGCACTTTGTAAAATAACAATGTCAATAAAAATAGTAAAAATTTTAATTAATTGTAATAAATTATTTCCTGAAAATAAAAATTTTTGTAATAATTATAATTATTATTGTTGTTCCACTTCACGGTAAATACAGTTTTGCATGTCACCCAGAGAATATAAACACCCTTCCAGCAGAAACGTCTTGAGCTTGATTTTAAAACTACTCTCATATAGCAAGCTCTTCAAACCAACGGGTAACTTATTAAACATTTTAATAGCGCTGTAATAACTGCTATGCTTGACTATGTTCAATTTAGGTATATTTCTACACTGAAAATTTTTACGAATTTTTTTTTTGAAATTTTCTACGCGTCTTTTCTCTTAGCTGGCGTTCATCTTATATTTTAATGTTAGTCAGTAATGCAATCTTAACTTATATTATGAATGCAAATGTGAGTTTGTTTGTTACGATTTAGGCGAGGGATCACTCTGCCAGTGGAAAATTCTAGTAATTTATTCTGCTAACGATGAAGTTTACATCTTTTAGGTAGACCACTGAATTTTTAGTCTTTTGTTTGATAGGTCCAACGCCAGGCTAGTCTTTTAAAGTTATGTACGTATTAACCTCTCAATAAATCCAGTTATCAAAAATACGATGACAATCATAACAAAATTTACGTTTTTGATAGTCTGGTTAAGCTCGAATGCCGGCGTCCTAGCGTTGGTTGAGAGGTTCTGAGACCTTTCAATTGCTTTTTCTTCTATTCGTGTGGTTAGTGGCCAACCTGTTGTAATATAATGCCTCGATGGCGTAGTGGTTAGTGTAACCGACTGCCACGCCTGAGCTTGCGGGTTCGATTCCCGCACAAGTCAAACATTTGTGTGCATGAACATGAATGTTTGTCTTGGTCTGGGTGTTTCTATGTATAATATGTATGTATTTACAAAAAAAAAGTATATATGTATGTTTATCCATTGTCTAGTACCCATAGTACAAGCTTGCTTAGTTTGGGCTAGATGGTGTTGTGTGTATGTGATAGAATATTATATTATATAATATAATACTACATACTACTACTGCGTTGTCTCAGTAACTCAAAGTGGATCTCGGCCTCCGGTTCTTCTTCTTCTTTTCGTGTGGTTAGTGGCCAGCCTGTTGTCAAGAGTTGTTCAAGCCGCCCGTAGGCCTCTGACATGGCTTAACGACTGCTGTCAATTTGACAACAACCGGGACCGACGTTTTACGTGCCCTCCGAAGCACGGAGACGGTCAGATGAAATACAACTAAGCGGTCACCTGTCTTTTTTTTTTTTTTACTTGTTGGATTGCGTGACCCCTGCCCCTCCGCGGGGGCGGGCGGAGGGGTTATGTCGGACTCGCCGGGGTAAAATAAAGATGTTGAAAAGATAAAAGACCTCCCGGAATACCGACTAAACCTACCACGGTGTTCCTCGACAAAACCACTATCGACGGGGCCGCGCGAATCACTTGCACATGCGGTCGCGACCCCGCCGAGGTTTCGGCCCGCCGTATGAAACGGCAGGCCACTACGCGAACAGACCTACCCAAAGGCACTTCTCGCAAATTATCCCTACTGTCCCCCCTAGAGGGGAGACGATGACACTCGACACAGAGGCGCGCGTGGGAACACGCACGCCGCCTCTCGGACCTGGTGCTGAACGGATGGCGGGCAGGCCCACAAAGCCCACCACCTCCAGGTCAATGCTCAGGGTGGCTGGAGGTCATCTCGCGCCCTCCGGCGCCCGGTTCTGCGGTTGGGGAGAGGTTTTAAACGCTTCCTCTCCCGCTCCGCCGCCCTCTTGAAGGAAATGACTTCCTCACAAAAGGAGGCGACGGCGTTCCACGACCTTTCACTCCGGACCATAGACTGAACTACGGCCGGGAGCAAGAGGGCAACCAATCCGACTGCCGCGATCAACTCATGGCGCTGCGATGCCCAGGCGGGGCAAACCGCCAAAGTGTGCAGCGCCGTGTCCTTAACTACGTCGCGGCAGTCGCCGCAGTGGTGACAACCGGGCGTCTCTTGCCGGCGTATACGACACAGGAACTGGCCAAAACAACCGTGGCCAGTCATTACCTGTGTCAGCCGGAAGGTAAGGGCGCCATGCCGCCTCTCCAGCCACTCCTCAAACACGGGACTTACCGCCACGATCGTGGCGTGCCCGACCCATCTATAGACTGACCGCACCCAACGTTGCTTAACCTCGCTAATCGTTTACCGATCAGTGAGTGCAACTGGCTATGAACTGGCTTTCAATCGCTGAAAAGCCAGATATACCTATGTAATTAAAACACTATCGTATCTGGCCGCCGGTGGTACGCTGCAGCTTGAGATATTAAATAGCTAATTATGGAGCAATTGACTGCATGAATAACGTAGTGTTTCAAGGAGTCGTTTCGTACTGCCACTGTGCGAAGTGCTGTGGATTCAAACCCCACAAGGGACGAAACTTTGTGTGATCCACAAATGGTTGTTCCGAGTCTCGGTGTACTTTGTGTCCGTTGTTTGAATGTTTGTAAAGGCCCCCGCGACACAGGAATTATTCCTAGTATGAAAGATGGCTTTAAAAAAGATAGGTGAAGGATAACGTTCATCACGACTCGATGGCGTAGTGGTTAGTGTAATTGACTGCCACGCCTAAGGTCGCGCACAAGTCAATATGTATATATTTACAAAAGAGAAAGTATTTATGTATGTTTATCCATCGTCTAGTACCCATAGTACAAGCTTTGCTAAGTTTGGGCTAGATGGTGTTGTGTGTATGTGATAGAATATTATTATTATCATGAGGCACCCTGTCTTAGAGTTCGCTATAAAGCATTTGAAGATTTCTCAAATCTGCCATCCCGCTATAGGACAGCATATTAGATATTTTTAAAATATGATTATAACTGATTTGATCTGACCATGAACATATTTGAAGAATGTTGCTTTGACTGTCTGTCTGTATATTTGTACGCGCATCACGCATAAACTACTTGACGAAATTCAATGCGGTATTAAGACTGCGCCGAGCGAAATGTGCCAAAACAGGCGGTCACAGTTATGTGAATAAAATCAACACTTTTTGTTTAATACAAATATAAAATATACATTTACCTTAACAATGAATGTTTTTACAATTACTCCGTGTAAAAACTTAAAACAATTAATATATTCGCCTACAAAATTACGTAAATTTGCAAAAATGCGTAAGCTCGTGTTACGTGATTTTTAGATTATAACAGTAGAAATCTATCCCATTTTACAACTTAAACGAAACATAAATAGTTATATTACAATTTGTCCGTCCCTAATATTTAAGTTATTGGTTGACAATAACGATACATATTTATCAAAAAAGCACTTCAAATCCTCCATACAATTTTACTATGGCGGCCGCGCGCTGATTTGTATAACGAGCTCTGTCATTCAGTCCAACCGCGTCTTACGCTCGGCGCAGTCTTAATAGCGACGGCAGTGGTGCTGGAGATCTGACTTAGCCTGCCAAGTCTTGGAATACGAGACATAATTAAAAACCTATTGTGTCTGGTCGCTGGTGTGCCGCTGCCACTCAATAGGTTAAAATCTGGTGCATCTTTCATCTTTATACGTCGCCTAAAAATCAAATATGAAGTGTGTAGCTAAACTTCTTCTTACATTCAAAGAAAGAAGAATATAGATGCCTGCTTCCAAATTCCACGCGTACGAAGTCACGGACAAAAGGTAGTTTAAAATAAATCACAATAAAATCAGTTAACAATAAACTTTATATGATACCTACATACCGCATGATACCTACGTCCTTCCCGAGGCTTCAAACTATTTCTGTACCAAGCTTCATCCAAATTGGTTGAGTGGTTTAGCTGTGAAGAGGTAGCAGACAAACAGACAGACAGACTTACTTTCGAATTTATAGTATTATATAATGAGCAGCGATAGCTCAGTGGGCAGACCAACAGACTGCAATGCAGAGGGTCTCGGGTTCGAACCCACGTCGCGCAACTCTGACTTGCGGAAGTTATATGACTTTTCGAAATTATGTGCGTATTGATTGACAATTATCGCCTGCTCCGTGCCTCGGAGAGCACGTTAAGCCGTCGGTCCCGGCTGCCATGAACATCTATGGCAGTCGTTATTGGGAGAGTGTGGACACAAAAGATCCCACTGGGTCGAAGTGTCGCTGGTCTGCACTGACTGGCCCCCACATATGATACATACGTTATATAATAATAATAACTAGATTTTATCCGCGTTACAGTATTTTTTCTAGATGAAAAGTACCCTATGTCCTATTTTGTACCCCTGACCCCGATTATCGGTCGAGCAATTAAGTCATGAAATATTTAAACGCGCATTTAAACATTAGTAAGGAAGTAAGGATAAGGATTTATAACGTCAGTTTCTTTTAAGAACGTCATACTTGCCAAAAGCCGATTTATCACCAAATAAATTGGCTACTTTGAACTCAACCACCAAAATTGTGGCTTTTGTAATATTGAATTGATAACCGTACATTGCCAGTGTAAATATTTCTTGATACAATTAAGCGTGTTCGGTGTTGCCCGCATTAATGTCACAATCTGTGTTGCGGTTTCCGTGCGTGCGTGCGTCAGACATATTATGTGCACGGTTTTAGAAGCCTACCTATTTGTATACGGAAATGTGAACACCTGTTTAATACGCTTACGGAATAAGCAGAATAAGTAACTATTTAGTTAATCATCCAAATAATATACAATTTTCGCGTGTCGTGTGCGGGATGTGTTTAAACCTTAAAAACTTGTAGCACCTTTTTTGTGTATCATAGCTCAAGCGAATAAAGATGTCTATTCTTCTAAGATTTAACTTGTGTTATGGGTACCTAGGTATCTCTTACACAAAATAAAATTAACAAAACCATAGTGTACGACTATTGTTAAGTATGACTATAGGCACCAGTAAAAGGTATCATTAAAGTAAAATACTAATGAATGAGACGTACAGTATTATTATTAAGAAGTATGTATTTATTTGAGCAGCGATAGCTCAGTGGGGAGACCAACAGACTACAATGCAGAGGGTGGGTTCGAACCCACGTCGCGCACCTCTGACTTTCGGAAATTATATGACTTTTTGAAATTATGTGCGTATTGATTGACAAATATCCCCTGCTCCGTGCCTCGGAGAGCACGTTAAGCCGTCGGTCCCGGCTGCCATGAACATCTATGGCAGTCGTTATTGGGAGAGTGTCGACACAAAAGATCCCACTGCGTCGAAGTGTCGCCGGTCAGCACTGACTGGCCCCCACATAAGATACATACATACGTAAGAGTATTTTCGAACTCTAAAAAGGTAATTACCAAGAACCATAGAATCTCATTACTATTTCATTAATTGCCTCGTATTACTAACTATATTTACATGATATTGTAACCATTACATTAGAATATGATTACCGTATAATATAGATTCATCACTGCTTCGGCGAATTTCAGATGAAACACGGGTAGCGTTAATTCCATACAAGCGTATTCAATTTCTCTGGTTTCTCCCTGAATAATGACACTGTACCTATAATAATGTCAACCCTGTATATAACCTGTCCCAATGCTGAGCACGGGCGTGTTATCAGTGTAAGAAGGTTTAGAACATAGTCTACCACGCTGGCCCAGTGCGAGTCGACAGACTTCACACATTTTCGAGAATATTATGGAGATCATACACCTAAACTATTATCAAACTGTCGAATATATTTATAATAATAAAAAGAGGTTGGATGCGAGTAGGCAAAGATTGGTCTATTTGGAAAACCCTGTGGGAGGCTCCAGCAGTGGACGTCTTTCGGCTGATATGATGAGATTATGATTAATAGGATTCAGTAAATGGGTTCTTATGATCAGAGATTCTTAGTGTGATTCCTGGAACTGTGCCTGGTAGACGGAACGGCAAGACTCGCTTCCTATTACAACAGTGACCATAGATCCCACAATTATGGTCACTGTTGGCGATATACTTTGACGTCCCCTTTAAGAACAGAGGGGTGAGATTATGTACTATAATTAGTACGTGAAAAGAAACGTTGTATCCCTATTTAAGTAAGAACACCTATTTTTTTTGCGACGTGTCTCCGATTTGGTATTGTTAAAGTTTATATGCAGAAGGTATAAAGAAAGATAGAACATAATTACGGTCATATTTGGCCAATGGACGACCACTGGTATTTATAGTCTTTGTCTGACACTTTTACTATAAGAGATACCGAGCTGACACATATGTATATTTACTCAAGTCTAAACAAGAGGTTACATATAAAGAGATTTTATTTTTTATTTTTTAATATCTTTATTTTCCTATAAGGGGTTTTTATCCACAAGGATACGCCAACCCCATCGTACCTTATCATACACAACACAACATCATCTTAATATTTACCAGACAATGACGATTATTGCGGCAAACTTCAACTAAAGCACACAACCCCATTGCAATTTCAGACTTTGGATTCGCCAAAATACTTTGACTAAGCCCAACATCCAAAGTATTCAATTTGAATTTTCTGATCAATAATTCCCTTTCATTCCTGTTCCTGACACAATCCATCAGCAAATGCTGCACGTCTTCAATTTTGCCACACATGTCACAGTTAGGTGATGGTACCTAACGCATCAGAAAAGCAAACTTTGCTGATGGATTGTGCCCAGAACGAAGTCTTAACGCTAACTTAACATAATTTCTGCCAATATTATCATCATCAAACCACGGCGTACGAGAAGGCTTGATAAAGATTTTGGCTTGGATTCAGCGGAGATTTTAAACAGGCGTAACTGTCGATGGACTGGTAACTAAAAGCCTCGATCACCATATAAAGAGGGTCGCGTTAGACAGCTCGATTAGGTATTTAATTCGGAAGGCTGAATTGACACAGCACGCATCGTACAGAGGCTCCTTTCTCTAGAGTCCTAACCACCAATAACTTCTATTCTGCTCCTTACACCACTGGATCTTTTATTTAAGAAAAATGTTTTATCAACATTATAAAATGTCGTAATTCTTTCTTTTTTTAATAAGTTTGAAAAGAACATTATAATTTAATATATAATATCAGCCCTATATAAACTGTTCCACTGTTGGGCCCAGGTCTATTCTCAGTGTGGGAAAGGTTAGGCCGTAGTCCACCAAGCCCTCCCAGCGCGGTTTAGCAGACATTACATATCTTCGAGAATATTATGGAGAGGTTTAGAGATACGTGTCTTGGAATCAAACTCGAAACCTATGTGTGGCAGTCCAACAGTAACTTATTACTGCTATAAGGAAAATATCGACAAATCTTTTTACTAATACCATTAACCGAAATGAATCACTCGGACAACGGACATTTCATAAATCGTCCACTTTATATAAAATTTATAACCAGCAAAATCTTCATCATTTCGCTGAGGCTCAGTCCGATATGTTGTTCTGCTTTTTATTTTGTATTTCTTTATTTTAATTTTATGTCTTTATGTTTTGGGTGTGACCTTTTGTGTGCCAGAATAAAAAAAACTTTCTTTTCTTTTCTTTCTTTCTTTCTATATGATTATGTAACTGTATCTGTGGGAACTTCGTGGTAAAAGAATAATTAAAATACTTCTAATATAGAAATGCATCGCTGTATAAAATTTCAAGACCGACGACTGCTTTTCGAGTTTTATACTCGAAAGCCTAATCTATACTAATATTACAAAGATAAACTATTTGTATCTTTGTTTGTAATTAACAAGCTGAACCTCAACTGCTGTGGATACTACATGGGTCTATGTCATCATCATCATCATCATCTCAGCCGAAAGACGTCCACTGTTGGACATAGGCCTCCCCCAAGGTTTTCCACACAGACCGGTCTTGGGCCGGTATGTGTGGAAAACCTTTGAGTCTATGTATTTTGTATTTAAATGTAAATATATCACCGCTAAATAACAAACGTATATACAGTATTATTTTGAAAAACGAGTGACTACAAACCTGCATCGAAAAATGAAAATTTTAAGCTAAGTATACTTAGCTTAAAATTTTATTGTGTAACGTGTTATAACACGGATTATAGTCTTCGCTGGTTCAAATCGTATTTCTTATTATCTCGTTGTCCTTGCTTATAATAAATAACGATAAATTAACAGGTGTATTACATTCATATTTTCGCGACGCGAGCCCATTGACGTCGTCTAAGCACAGTTCCAAAGTCATTCCAGCCACAGAGAGAATATATTGACACAAGTAACTTATTAACACTTCGCTCGGCTCGGTAACCAAAACCGACACCTCATACACCCCCATTGACTACGTTACGCCACCGCAAAAAATATTTAGTAATATTATAAAGAGAAAGGATTTCTATTTAGTTTGTAATGAATAAACTCAAAAACTAAAGAATTGATTTTAATAATTTTATCATTAGGAAGCTACTGTATCAAAAGTAATTCATCACGCTACGAGCCACAGAAGTGAAGCAGTGTTCATAAAAACATAGCCTGAAATATATGTCTAACCTAGTTCCTACAACCAATTTATAATCTTTGAAAATATGTATAACAAGCGACAAAAATATGTAAATGTCGTATAATTTATTAGATAGCAAAGATTCAATTTAAGTTTCAATGCAATTATTTTACTATTTAAATAATTATTTTATATCCAATATTATTTATATTTCCTAATAGCTGACCCGACAGTTGTTATCCTGTCAAACTATGCAAAAATCAATTTCACGTAATTAAATTAAATATTAAAACGCCAATAAAAAATATCCATATAAAAATACTATTTAAATTTTCGACTTTCCCGCAGATATTTCGCAAATTTTCTTTCATACAAATCTTGTCCTGACAATTGCAAATATAACAAAAAAATAAACAGCTAAATCAGTTGAGCCGTTCTTAATTGATGCTCCGTCATACATGTGGCATTTGATTTTTATTTATATAGATGGAATAAAGTATTATTATTATTATAAACGTGTGTTAAACACAGAAATTATAAAATAAAGAACTCACCACCAATGCTGTTGTTTTTGACACCATTATCTTCACCGAGTATAGCACTGACACTAAATTTCAACATGGGCTTCTTCGGCTCAGTATATTCTTCACAACTCCTCACCAGATCGTCTGTATACGCCTTCCCTTCTTGCTTATCTGCTTCATCGCCAGAACCTTCCTGATAATTAAGATTAAACCGCTTTTCCAATTCTTCAAGTCGTCTTATCCCGGATTTCTTACAAGAAAATGGAGGACAATCGAAGGAACCGCAGCTTTGACAACGTCTCACCAAATTCGGAACATTCAAAACCTCCTTCTCAGATCTACTTTCTTCATTCCTCTGATAATATTCATTGTTGTAAAAGACTTCGTTTTTAACGCTATATTCATCGTCTCTAGACTTAGAATCATCATCCTCAAGTTTAGATTCATCAACAGATTCTTCGTTACGGATTTCTTCATCATTCTCTGGCAATTTAGATTCGTCTATCTCTGGTGTATTTTCTCTGGATCTCTCGTAGTTCTGGCGGACGTAATTCTCGAGTTGCTGGTTTATATATTGGTTGTGGAGCTCACTTTTCTGGTGATGCAGTATGTTGTCAACGAGGAAAGGTGAGGTCATATTAAAAGGGCCAGCAGCTCCTTTATTGTAGCAGAAATTCTGAATGGTCTTCAACATTATGTTGTGATCTAAATTTTTACCGAAATTTAGTTTTAATTGTCCGTTTTTTAAATCTGTTGGGTACATAATACGTTTTTTTAAATAAATAAAGTCACGAAACTGAAAATAATTGGTATATTTTCTATTTTATTTGACATCACAGTTGGATATTAAGTACGATTTTTGTTACGCGCGCCTCGAACACGTCTTTCTACCCCGATGGCGAAGGAATGACTGAGTTAAAGGGAGGTTCTTCATAATGGGCGTGTACAGGGGTGGCTTTTTAGCCTCGCTTTTGTGCGACTAACCGTTTTAAAGTGACCTCCCCTTCCTCCCGCGTCGCTAACATTTCGCGAACACAGAAGCAAATGCTTTAGTGAATCAAAGGCTCTTTATAAATCGGTCAGTTCAGTAACTTACAAATTTAGAAATAGAGTTAGGTATACTCGAAAATATGTTTTATTTTGTTTAGGATAAGGGTGTTTTCAGACAAAATTTTGTGTAGCAAATAGATTTGTACAGAAAATAGCTATGTGTGCTTATTCATAACTAAGTTAAAAGGGTACAAGTTGTTTTTTTATTGAGTTAGTTCTGCCCCCGGCTCCGCCCGCATATTATATTGTTAGAACAAGGTATTGATACAATGAAAAGATAATGGCGAGCTATATAAAAATGATTTATTCAATATCGATTCTGTTTTGTAATAACGTTAAGGCGATTCATTAAGATATGAGGTGAACGGGGTTAAGGAACTTTAGCGCGATTGGATAATGGATGGGTGGTTATTTAACTAAGCGTCGTTGGTTAATTTTACTGTCGTTATGAGGCGAAAACTTTTATATAAAGTCTGAACAATTGTGGCGTCCTGAAAGTTTCTGACCTTTATTTTTTAGAAATAAAACATCAGTTTTTATTGTCGTTATCAAACATTTACAGTCCAATCGGAAAACTAGAAATATCTAGCGGCTTGATAATTTCTAACGGTCAGACGTTAGAAATACTTGAATACAATGTTGAAACATTAAATATCTATAATTAAATGTACATATTTCTATTTAAAAACAATGTTGTAAAGCTTATTAAAGTTCGTAGCAAAATTCGTAGACAATCGCTACGAAGCGTAGACTCTAAATTAGATTCATTAAAAACTTGAACCTTAATAATTATACATTGTAATTATTCTAATAAGAACACTATTATTAAGGTTCTTATTAGAATATCTTTATTCATCTCTTGCTTTGCACTGATAACTTAGTGGCTCAAGCGATTACCTCAGTACTGCTCAGGTTCAATTCTTAGACAAAACAAATTTGTGTAGCACTTATTTTTTACAAATTTGTTTGTTCTTTGCCTAAATTAACAAAATCTTTGTAAGTGTGTAATAAGTTCTATTTAATGTCTTAAAGAAATAAATTATTTGAACTTGTTTACGCAGCAGTAGTGAATACGATTGCTGGACGTGTCTCAATAGAATAGAATAGATAGAATAGAATAGAACAGAATAGAATAGAACATAATAGAATAGAATAAATTTATTTCGTAATTGATACCCGATTTGGGCAAAATGTTATTGTCAAGAATTTCTCAGTTGTAGCATTGAATCAGAAATTATGCGTCGTGGACGGCAATAAGCTCTTTATTTCTTTAGGCCTAAAACCATAGACGGATAAATGTGGGTGTACTTTACTCTCTGCTTAGCTTATGGTACTAGTATAGTATTATATTATCTGTGCTTATGGGCGTGAGAATATGTAGGTATGCATATCGTTATAATCGTCATAATTAGTATCGTTTTAGCAGCCATTTGATTTTCTATCAAAAGTAAGGAAGTAAATTCTAATCCCAGTTGTCTTTAATCGCCCATTTATGGTATTTCTTATTTCCTATTAAATTATTTTTATATTCTACCACATACACACAACACCATCTGGCTCAAACTAAGCAGAGCTTGTACTGTGGGGACAATGGATAAACATTCATATATTCTTTTTTTTTTATAAATACATTCATATTATACATAGAAATACCCAGACCAAGACAAACATCCATGTCCATGCACACAAATGTTTGACTTGTGCGGGAATCGAAACCGCGACTCCAAGCGTGGCAGTTGGTAACACAAAAGAATAGCGCATTACATCAAAAGCAAAAAATAAATTCGTAGCACCGATTTAAAGCACTGAATTTGCAATTAGGAGGTCGTCTATTAACACAGCTGACTCTTAAAATAATATTTACCCGTAGCAATAAATTTACAAGGGACCTTAAGAAAGTTGAATAAATAATAATAAACGTTTATTTGAATAACCATATTTCGATTTACAATCATGCACACTGTCACTTATACTAGACTAGTAGTTTTCCCGCGGTTTCATCCGCGTAAGTCCCATTCCCGTGTGAATATCGGGTTTCACCCCCCTTTCACCCCCTACGGGATGGAATTTTTAAAAATTGTCCCTTAGTGCTTCCCTACACTCTCCAAGGAACATACATGCCAAATTTCAGCTTCTTGCGTTTAGTGGTTTCGGCTGTGCTTTGTCTGTCAGTCACTCAGTAACGGAAGAGTTTTATATATATAGATTAACCTGTGCTATAAATAACAGTTACCTACATTTGTATTTGGCATAGGTTACATTACATCTGTACAGGATTGTGTAATATTTATATTAAACATTTATTTAAGAACTAGATGACCCGGTATACTCTGTATCACCTATCCTACCGAATTTTCTATATTTTCTCATCGTTTAAACCTTCCCTGGACTATGACAAACATTTCAAAACCAAAATCAGCTAAATCGGCCCAGCCGTTCTCGAGTTTTAGCGAGACAAACGAACAGCAATTGATTTATATATATATAGATAAAATAAGAAGATTCATACAAGAGTAAAAGTTAATAATTGGCATAAATGCGACCATGAAATACATCTATGCCTATTCCTTCTGAGATTAACAGTCGTAACGATATTAAACACATGAACAACAAATTTCAAGTCTGTCTAACCTCCGAACTCAATAAACTATCCATTAATCTATTGAGTGACAGCGGCACACCGGCGGCGGCCAGACAGAACAGGTTTTTAATATACCAGACATAGTATTCGAACAATTGAAGTTAAGCTATAATTACTCTCCATAAACAGCACCCCATTTTCCATCAATTGTATTATTAGTTAAGCTTTACATAGTCTCACCATATCCCCAAATTGGTAAGCAGAGGGTGTTACATAGAAATTTCACCAGCTATTTGAGTAGTAGAGCCTCGCTGATTTCAGCATGAATGGGCCGGCTCGACCGGGGAAGGACTATCCTCTCACAGAATATCGACTTGAAATACCAGTATTCCTACTGTTGTGTTTCGTTCGGTGAGTGAGAGTGCCGGAGGCCCAATCGCCCTCTTTCCTCCTTCCCGCTCCTTCTCCTTTCCACTTCCTTTTTCCTTTCCTAAAGGGTTGACAACGCGCAAGTGATGCCTCTGGTGTTGCAGGTGTCCATAGGCTACGGTGACCACTTACCATCAGGTTGGCCGTATGCTTGCTTGCCACCATGGCTGTATAAAAAAAAAGCTATATATAACTCCCACGTATTAGGAGCCGAATTTTATTAACCACCGGACCCATTGCCAGGCTTCGTGCTACTACTGTGAAAATTCCTAACAGGAAAACTCAGTAACACTGCACAATCCGGGAATCAAACCTAGGATCTTACGATCGCACGCAAGCTTGTGCCATGGAGCCAAAAGAATTTCAATGTATCATTCATTTAAAAATACCTACTTTATCTATTGTTAAGATATTTATATTATTCGTGATTATTTTGTATGACCACAGTTTCCTGTTACACGCTTTACAACTTACAATCATGGCATATAATACGTGCGTCCACCTCAACGTCTAAACGACGACTGACGCTAAAAGAAAAACGGTTATCTTCAGAAAAAATCGTTCCAATTTCAAAATTAGCCCCGCCCAACATTGTTATTGGCTGTTACGCAGTCTATATTCCTTTGTACACGTCTCGAACGATTTTCAACCATATTTTGTTATATTTAAAGTTGGTGTTTGTATGTGTTGGTAGTGATAGAAAAAAATTCGCATGAATTTTATTTCTTGGAGCCAAATATTGGATTTAATGAGTTTAGTTGCTTTTATTTTGGTTATGGCGGTTAAATCTCGCGATAGATGGAAATTGAGTTAGTGTTGTTTCTTCCGAGGATAACAGTGGATTAATGGATGCATAGTTTATTGGGTTCTAGGCTTTGATAGATTTGAAGTCGGGTTTATGTTTCTTTAGTTATCATTACAACGATTAAACTAAAAGAGGTGGGTAGATATATTAAAGTCGCAATTTGACAACTATGTTAACTTCCCTTGTATATTTATAACAGGTAAATATTTTAATAGAAGCCATATTGCTTTGTCTGAACAGGGTATTGTACACGGAATCTCTTGGACGCGTATGTATTTGTATATTTTGCTTAAGTTTAAGTTGTTGGAATAATTAAATCATTAATTCTTTTGAAGATAACAGTGGATTAATGGATGGATAGTTTATCGAGTTCAGGGCTTAGATAGGTTTGAAGTTGGTTTTATGTTTCATTTGCTATTAATACGACTGTTAGAATGTGATGAAAGTGAATGAAGCCAGAGAAGTGTATCAGGATCGTAGCAAATGGAAATCCGTAGTCTCTGCCTACCCCTCTGGGAAACAGGCGTGAGTCTATGTATGTATGTTAATTTGATAGGGGTAAGAAGTGATGTACTTAGTTGAATCGCAATTCGTTAACTATGTTAATGCCATGCCACCTGTATACATACTTTTCTGTACCCCTGACAACGTGTATGCGAAATTTCATGATGATCGGTCGAGTAGTTAAGGCATGAAAGCGTAACAAACAAACAAACTTACATTCGCATTTATAATATCACCACGGCACTAGTGAAACAGGCAGTATAATTCTTCTGTAGGTACGTACGTGTGTATGTCACTGCTCTTATACCGCTAGATCAATTTCGATAAAACTTTTCGGGTAAGTGTAGTGTAAAAGTGTACTTAAGTAGGTTCCGCGATGGGTTCCCTGCATATTTTAAAACAAAGTCCACCACCGCGTCTGTTTGTCTGTCTGTTCGCGAAACTCAAAAACTACTGAAAGGATTTTCATGCGGTTTTCAGCAATAGACAGAGTGATTCATGAGGAAGGTTTAAGTGTATAATTTGTTAAGGTCTTGTACTATCCGTGCGAAGCCGGGGCCGGTCTCTTCGATGGCGTGGTGGTTTAAGTGGGCGCCTACCAACTGCTACTGCGTCGAGGATTGTGGGTCCGATGCCCACACGGGACGAAAAATGGTGATATCCACAATTATTGAATTTATTAAGTCTGAGTATTTTTAAGAATAATTCTTGTGCTTGCAGTGGCGTAGCGTAGGTGCCAGCCGCCCGGGGCTGCCGAAAATTTGACAGTGCTCTTATTTAGGTATTTCAATTTAAAATATTATAATATACAGTCATTTTAAAGAACTTTTCGCCAAGAACAGTCATCATTATTGTGTATTATACAGTTGCCCATTCCTCTCGATCGTCATGAAATTGTTTAAATATTTACAAAATAATATTATTATTTATTGTGAAATTTTGCCGCCCCCTAGAAGTGCCGCCCTTGCCGCCCCCACTATGCTACGCCACTGTGTGCTTGTGCGATTGTAAAAACAATCAAACAACGGACACAAAAACATCCGGACTAGATCCCCACACTAGACAAAAATGTGTGATTCATAAATAGTTTCAGGTTTGTGTTTTCTTTGTATCCGTTGTTTGGATGTTCGCAAAGTCCCTCGCGACATAGAAATTGCTACAAATACAGGACTTGCATTTTCAATAAAAATTACCTTCTGGGCACGTTACCAGTCGACAGCGATGCTGATAATTTCTACATTTAGATCATTCATTCCCAAACTGGTCCAGGTGGACCCCCAGGGGTCCACGGGAGACTCGACGGGGGTCTACGTGAGTGACAAACAAATGGGGTCCACGAAAATTTATTTGCTTTCAATAATAGAAATAGTCGGCTTCGGTGGCGTAGTAGTTAGTGTAACCGATTGCCACGCCTGAGGTCGCGGGTTTGATTCCCGCATAAGTCAAACATTTGTGTGCATGAACATGGATCTTTGTCTTGGTCTGGGTGTTTCTATGTATAATATGTATGTATTTACAAAAAAAGAAAGTATATATGTATGTTTATCCATTGTCTAATATCCATAGTACAAGCTCTGCTTAGTTTGGGCTAGATGGTGTTGCGTGTATGTGATAGAATAATGAAAAACTAAAATGTTGGCTTGACTTCACCTATCACTGTAGGCAGATAATATTTTAAGAATCTCAGCGACTGTAACTAGTAAAAACTTGCATATTCCATATTCAGTACCAGTGGTCTCGAACCTACCGATTTTTCAATAGAGAAAAAAAAGGTCAGCACGCCTACCGTGGCAGGAGAAGCCGCGAGAATTAAAAAAAAAAGAATAATTATTCTTCATCAATATAAATACGAATGCCAAGAAATATGGTAGAAATGTAGCTGTAGGTCCACCGGAACCTGCTAAATATTGAAAGTGGTCTATGAGAAAAAAGTCTGGGAACCTCTGGTTTAGACCCACAACGCGCGCAGTGGCAGCTGCGAGACGACAACTGAAACCACTACACCAACCGCGCAATTAAAAATGTTGAAAAGCAATTGATTACTGATTTTTTAAGCCAACAAAAGTTCAGCTTTAAAAATCATAATCTGAATATTTTGTTCTGTCTAATAGAAATTATTGCTTTTACGATTATTCCTTGCATTGCCAGCCAAATGACTAAACATCACACAAAACACCATTTTATCTTTCTGCTTACCCTTTAAGGGTAACCGTGGGTACACAATGACTCAACCCTACCCCGCCGTATTTAAATCGCCGCGATGTGTTGACGCAATTGCTTACATTCGACACGGCGCGTGTAGGGTTAACGTCAAAATATTGTGACGTCAGTATTTTTTTATTTTGTCACGCTATTATTAGCGAGAATAAATTAATAGTTGTCTATGTACGCGTAAATAGGTACACGAAATTTGTACATTTGTAAAAAAGTATCTACCATTTTTTGAAAGTTTCGACAGCATGACGTCTAACCAAAATAAATATAAACTAGCTGTTGCCCGCGACTTTATCCGCGTGGACTTTAATTTATTACCCAATACCTACTTTTAATTTGTTATCTAATTTTAATATATAAAACTACAACTAAAGAAATTAATAAATCTAACTACACCTATATAGGTGTAGTTAGCTATATATTAAAAAAATACATATGGTATCGCGGACTTTTTTGTAGATATTGATACGTTCTATAACTTACTTACTTACGTTACTAACATTATCGACTCTGTCTGAATAAATAAATATATTATATTATTATAATTATAATAGTGTAGAACATTTTTTTGTTCTATCATCAATAGTTTCCGCAGCGCACGCGATGACAGATTTTTTATGACTAATTTTTCACACCTTGGGTTATATTATTGCATTTTTATTAAGGATCCCTATTTTTTTTTAAATGTGATGTATCAATGTCACTCAGTGAAGATGCAGCTTTCTAATGGTGAAAGAATTTTTGAAATCGGTTCAGTAGTTTTTGTGTGAAAACATTACAAACATACATACAAAAACACAAATGTTTCCTCTTTATAATATTAGTTTAGATTTAGATTAGTTTAGATTACCCCAAATACATATAGAAATAATTAAAATAAAATGCGTATTGTACGGCCATTAGGATATTTAATAAGGTTTCCCAAACCATTAAACAATTGCCATTACATAAATTTAAAAATAAATTGCTTAATATACTTTTAGAATTTTTTTATTATAGTACAAAAGAATACCTAGAAGATAAGTTAAAGTTATGTATATTTGGCTTATTAAAATTAAAAGCGATCCAAAATTAAATAATATTAATATATTACAAACCGTTCTTGGAACGGTTTGTAATATATTAATATTATTTAATTTCTTCTTTTCTTCTTTAATTTCTAAGGGCTCCAAAAGCTTATGTTAATTTATTTATGTAAAACCTCTGATCTCTATACATTTATTCCCAGTAGCTCCAAATTATAGTACAATATTAATTAAAGACCTACTTACTAGTGTGTTCCCGACAGCTCCAAAACAAACTGTATGGTGAGCAGAATTAAAACACGTAATATTATAATATTATTTTTTTGTTAGGCAACATTGAACATGGTTTTATATAGAAAGTAATGAGTCGTCAGTAATGAGATTTTGTTTTCTTTTATAGATAATATATATTAATTGCTTAATTTTATGTGGGTAACAATTTTAAAGTGAAATTGTAACTAGGTATAACTACCGATAATGAAATAATCACAGTTTATGTCATCACAATCAATATTATAATAAACCTTAATTTAAAATAAACGTTTTAAAATCACAGTTTCGGTAATCGCAATCAGTCTTATGTGGGGGCCAGTCAGTGCAGACCGGCGACACTTCGACCCAGTGGGATCTTTTGTGTCGACATTCTCCCAATAACGACTGCTATAGATGTTCATGGCAGCCGGGACCGATGGCTTAACGTGCTCTCCGAGGCACGGAGCAGGCGATAATTGTCAATCAATACGCACATAATTTCGAAAAGTCATATAACTTCCGAAAGTCAGAGGTGCGCGACGTGGGTTCGTTGCAGTCTGTTGGTCTCCCCACTGAACTATCGCTGCTACAATGTCTAATCGTATTTATCCTGAGCTATCGCTGCTTAAGGTAAAATGTAAATATTTTTATGTCCTTTACTCGGCGGTATACCTCTGTACACTGACAATAAATAATTGTTGTACCACTCCCTTAATAACTATTTGTTTTACAAATCATTAGGCAATTGTAGATCGGAACGAGAAAGTGCGGGTGACAGCGCTGAGTGGACGCAATTTTTTCCTGTGATTGTTTTGCCTACGTTACTTTAAAATCTTTGGAGCTCGTGGTACGATTTTTATATAGAAGTATTGACTTTTCTTGGCGCTGCTGGGAATAAAATCTCAAAGTACCTAGATAATGTTTTGGAACTGTAGGGAATGAAATTGGTAAATGTGGCTAGAATAATTATTTTAATATAAAAATCCTTGGAGCTCCTGGTAATGAATGTATGGAAATATGAACTTTGGAGAACAATAGATTTGGAGCGCAATAAGCCGTATATTTAAGACTGCGCCGAGCGTAAGACAGATAATGACAGAGCTCGTGAGACGCATATTTAAATCGGCGCGCGGCCACCATAGTAAAATTGTATGGAGGATTTGAAGTGCTTTTTTGATAAATATGTATCTTTATTGTCAACCAATAACTTAAATATTTGGGACGGACAAATTGTAATATAACTATTTATGTTTCGTTTAATCTGTAAAATATAATAGATTTCTACTGCTATAATCTAAAATCACATAACACATTGTAAGGTACATATTGTACCTATAGATTTTTCATGAATCATGAAAGTGAAAATAAGAATGGACTAAACAGATATTCATGTGAAATCCACATCAAATCTATGAAATCGTCATTAAAATCCCATCAACCACATACGCTATGCACCCATTACACTAAATAGCCGCACCAATAATATACATTTTATTAAAACGAATGCAATTGACACACATTTTGGCGGGAAAGCGCACGTGCCGCCATCTTTTGTTAAATTCGTTACGTCAATTTGCCAAGGCGCGTTAGTATTATTGTCATAACTTTTAATATATATTTATTACGATTTATAATCTAATGGCTAATTTTATGCTTCGGTTTTATTTAAATGTGTTACGGGTAATTAGAATTAAAACTGGTTTGAGTTTTATTTTTTAAATGCATGGGAGAATCGTATTAGAATAGACGATGGCAAATGTGATTTTAGTAATTAAAGTAACTAGGATTTTAAATACATGCTTCGTCAATATTATTTGTATAACACCTACATTTTGACAGCGAATTATGTCTTACACAAAATGGATACTTTTATACTAGGTAATGGATGGCAAAAAGCTGATGACCATACTACCTATTATGTTTTTAATAATTGCACACGCGTTGACAATTTGAACTAATAACGTAATGAGTAACACATTACATACCTATTATGGAAAGAGTTACCGTGAAAGAGGTTGCTATCATTCCAGTACTTAATTGCGCTTTAAATATTCTGCAAGAAAGTTTGTTGAACCGATTTTGTTTTGAGACCTTCAGTAAATATAATTATCAGCTGTCTAGAATTCGATATTATGCCGGATGACCTAGAGAGCTGAGCTAACTAATTACCACCTTTATAGACAGGTAAAGCAGATTGCGTCAGCATAGAAAACAAAAACAATTGTGGCATTTATATTATTATAATAGGTACCTATGTAAAGTTTGACATAAAGGTACTGTTAACCTATTGACGCAACGCCATAACGGTGGCTAGACAATTGGTTTTTAATAATGTCTGGCATTCTAAGTAATAGATTCATACCTGTGGTTCGTACTTACGGGACTCTGAGGATCGCTCAAGAGAATCTCTGTCCGTGCTAGCTAATCGTCACCTCATGACTGCTACTGCGCCGAGACTGGAATGTTCAATTTCGACGCGAGATAAAAAATTGTGTGAGTGACACATAGTTGTCTCGAGTCTGAGTGTTCTTTGTGACGTAGTTTTAATGTTCGTAAAGGGTAACTTTGGTAACCGACAGGACTTTCATCTTTTCATCTAATTGAATTTAAACTGCTATATACGGATTTTATCGCGTTGTTTATTTGACACTTTATTACAAAATTTTGAAAATTGTTACACTTCTACTACTATTAAACTTTACTAATTTTTTTTTTTAAGCTAATTAAATTATTATTAAACTATTTAGATTTAATTTATTTTTACACTTTCCCCGACGTTTCGGTTGCTTTTCAGCAGCCATGGTCACGGGGAGACTAAGATGGCAGTTGTCTCAATGTTCCAGTGTAGTTATTTCAAAGTACCCGAACATAATTTAATCATTGGTGTTTCTATTTACGCAGAATGAGCTCAATACACTTGCACTATCTGTTGGTAATATTGTAAAAGTTAGCTAGAACATCTTAATTCCATTAATAATAACATCCAATTTACTATGGAATTAGAGGCAAATAATTCATTAGCTTTCTTAGATGTACTTGTCATCAGGAATCCTGATCATACTTTGAGCCACACTGTATATAGGAAAAACACCCATACAAATAGGTACTTAAACGGTGAATCTCACCACCATCCTAAACAGTTAGCTACCGTGGGAATGTCTTTGTTTCAGAGAGCCCATGGGATCTGTGACAAGAAACACCTGGACGCCGAGCTTCAACATGTCAAGCAAGTACTGCAAGACAACAAGCTCCAACAACCGCGCCGCTGTCACAGATCCCGAGAAAAGCCAGCCACAGTCGAGCGCCAGCCTGCTATACTGCCTTATGTAAGGGGTGTCACTGACAAGATTGGCTACATCTTGAAGCGAGCTTCAATCAACACATACTTCAAGCCGCCAACGAAGATAAGTCAATTTTTACCATCCGTCAAGTGCCAACTACCTTTACAAGATGCAGGGGTCTATAAAATAGATTGTGACTGCGGACTCTCATACATTGGTCAAACCAAGAGAAACATAGGCACCCGCATAAAAGAACACATAGCTGATGTAAAACACCAACGCTCGTTGAAGTCTGCTGTGTGTGAACATGTGCAACAGGGGACCAACCACTACCTGAGATTTGACAAACCACAGATTCTCGCTAAAGAACACCGATTCCTACCAAGGATGCTTCGCGAGGCTATTGAAATCAAAAAACATCCTAATTTTAATAGAGAAGATGGTTGGAATGTACCACCAGCTTGGGATCCAGTAATAAAAATAGTCAAACCCAAGAAGAAGCAAACCACAGCTAGACTTCATGATACTTTGAGCTCATTCTGCGTAAATAGAAACACCAATGATTAAATTATGTTCGGGTACTTTGAAATAACTACACTGGAACATTGAGACAACTGCCATCTTAGTCTCCCCGTGACCATGGCTGCTGAAAAGCAACCGAAACGTCGGGGAAAGTGTAAAAATAAATTAAATCTAAATAGTTTAATAATAATTTAATTAGCTTAAAAAAAAATTAGTAAAGTTTAATAGTAGTAGAAGTGTAACAATTTTCAAAATTTTGTAATAAAGTGTCAAAATAATAAACAACGCGATAAAATCCGTATATAGCAGTTTAATTTCAATGAATAATATTCGCGTAAATAGAAGACAATATTTTCATCTAATTTTGTCCAGAAGAGTCGACAATTTGATACTTAGACAATTTTATTTATTTATTTATTTATTTGAGAATGCCAACATTCGTATACACCGTTACATATATATTGTAGATACACAAGTAATACATTGTAAGTGTAACAAATAATTAAAGGCAAACACAACATGCAAATAATGAACACAAACTAATTGTTTGTACTAACTTAATAAACTAAATCTTAAGCGAAATACAAAAATAAAGGTTGAAGAAAAAAAAAAAAAAAAAAAAAAAAAAAAAAAGAGGACAGTAAGATTAAGCAGTTGGGTTTTTACTATATTTTATAAGTGTGGATCGAAACGTGCGAAGCGAGTCTGCGTGTATATCTGTGACATCATTATATTTATTTGCTAATTTGGAAAGCCTTGGGATCGGTGAGTTAGCTCCAAATACCGTTCTACGTAATGGCGGGTGAAAGGGTGTAATGCGGTTGCGGGGGTACCTTGCTGGTACTCGGATATTAATTTTCCCTAAAATCTGAGGACAGCTATAAACGTTGTGTAAAATTTTGTACATAAAAATACTATCATTAAGGTCCATACGATCTTGCAAAGAAACCATTCTAAAGTGTTGAAGTTTTTTGTGATATGGTATGTTTTTAAGTGTATGCTGCTTATAAGACAGATGCCACAAGAATCTTTTCTGTATACGCTCTAGACGGAGTATATGTACAGCAAAGTGTGGCCTCCAAACAACGCTACAGTACTCCAGTATGCTACGGACAAGGCTGTTATATAAAATAATCTTTGGTTTACTGCTACGAAAAACCTTGCTATTGCGTATCACAAATCCTAGCATTCTGGACGCCCTCTTAATAACATTTTCTAATTGAGACGAAAATGACAGCTTTTTATCTATAATCACGCCTAGGTCTTTAATCTGATGTACCTCTTCTATCTTATCGTTGTCTATATAGTAATTAAAATCTAGTACATTGATTTTACGCGTAAATTTAATATGAAAGCATTTTTTAGTATTAAGTTGCATCTCATTTCGATCACACCATTCGGTCAATCGTTTTATATCCTCTTGCAATTTTAAGGCATCGTCTAAGGATTCAACTACTCTACCAAACTTTAAGTCGTCTGCATACATATAGTTTTCTGAGTAACGGAAACATGTAGGGAGATCGTTTATAAAGGTATTAAATAATATTGGGCCAATGTGTGAACCTTGCGGTACGCCAGATGTAACGGCGCGAGTACGCGACTGAAACCCGTTAACAACAACAAAGAACGCGCGCTCGTTGAGGTAAGACCGTAACCATTCTAGAAAAGTTCCAATAATACCGTACAATGACAGTTTATGTACGAGAATCCTGTGTGAGACGCGGTCAAAGGCCTTGCTGAAGTCGGTATAAATCGCGTGAAATTGTTTGCAAGAATCCAAGGCTCCAGCTAGGGTTTCTGAAAACGCCACCAAGTTAGTACAAGTTGATCTAGAAGAGACGAATCCGTGTTGACTGTCACTGGCATAAAGTTTGACATGATTTTGTATGAGCGGACACACGAGAGATTCAAAGATTTTAGCGAAGATTGATAGAATCGAGATAGGGCGGTAATTAGTGATGACGGTGTCATTTTCTGATTTGTGGATAGGTACGATTTTAGCTATCTTCCATTCTGTGGGAAAGATTCCAGTAGATAAGGATTTATTAAAAATTAATAGCAAAGGCGAGACGAGGAACGTCGCACATCTTGCGATGAAAACTGGCGGTATGCCATCTGCACCCGATCCTTTAGCACTGTCCAATTTTTTTAATTTTTCCAATAAACTGTTATAATCTATAACGGGCGATGTTAAGCTCAGACTAAGGTTGTTCATATTTGTTAAAAATTCAGAAGTATTAACTACGCTAGGGTTATTGCTATTATTATACACTGACGAAAAATGTGTCGCGAACATTTCACAGATGCGAGTACCATCCGAAGTAGTTTCATAGCCATCCGTCATTGTTTCTGGGTAAGAACTAGTGCCACCACGTTTTGCTTTTACGTAAGACCAAAAGAATTTTACATTTTTTGAAATTTTGTCCTCTAAATTTTTAATATACTGATTATAGCAAACTATAACCATAGTGGAGCATCGCTTACTAACTATTTTCAGTTCAAGCTCGTCTAGTGGATTTTTATATTTTTTGACACGACATCTTAATTTGTACTTTTCCTTTAGCATCTTGATCAAATTGCGATTGAACCATGGTGGATAGCGACTGCGTTTATTTACAAGTTTCGGCACAAATTTTTGAATAGCTGTCCTAATAATTTCGTAAAAAACTCTGACCATGTCGTTAACATTAGCCATGGGCTTAAAAATTTCTTTCCAATTATACTCGGACAAATATGCGTTAACTTGTTCGTAATCTGTTTTGTGAAAATTATACTTTATGGTGTCAGAATTATAGGAGAGTTTAGATTTATAAGCTATGGGAAAGAAGATTTCCAAGGGAGGATGAAAGCTATCTACGGTGGACAAGATGGTATGCGACTCTTTTACGTAACATGTTTCCATATTTGTTAACACGAGATCCAGTAGCCGCCCATTAATGTTACCTACGTGATTATTTTGGGTAAGGTTATATAAATTTAAAAAGTCAATAAAGGGTTGACATAAACTTGGCACCAAATAACTATTAGCTGTGGCTGCGTCACTTAGCAAGTTCCAATCCACGTTTCCTAAATTAAAATCGCCAATTATACATTTATATAAATCTGTTTGTTCACAAATACTATTACATTCATCAATAAAATACTCGAGCGTGTCGCGTTTTATCGGAGGCGGCAAATAAACTGCGCAGAGAGCAATACGACATACAGTGTGACTTGTTGGAATATCTACGGTAACCCAAAGATCTTCACACTTACTTTCCCAACTAATTATACGTTCCGATTTAATTTTTTTGGTTACAGCAATTAAAACGCCTCCCCCGTCTTTAGTATTATGAAAACCTGTAGTTTCCCTATCCCTCCTGTAAACCGTATATCTGTTGTCAAACAGCTCACCGCTCAGAACACTGCCATTCAGCCACGTTTCTGTTAAAATAATTATATCATAGTCTGTGCTACACAACTGGTTATAAAACATGTGTGTTTTTGTGCGTAATCCTCGCGTGTTTTGATAATAAATATTTAACTGATCGAATCTAATGACAATATTTAACCACTACAATGTTTTACAAATAATAAAAAGACATGTTATATGATATTTACGACAGTTTGTCCAGTACACCAATATTCTTAACTAAAATGTACTCGGTATCATCCGTCTTTCTCATAAAAATTCTGCCGTTTCTCACCCATACATATTTATATCCAATTTGCTTAGCTTTAAGTCTTGCAGCGGCATGGAGGGATTTATTGGTAGGAGAGAGGTGTTCCATCACATAGACAGGGCTCTTAAATCCAGTAAATCCAAGAAGTGAACTATTCAGCTTATTCTCGGGGTTATTTCTGTTATGATTGATAGACGAAGCAAGTACCTGGTCTCGAAGACGCGGGGAGTTGAGTTGCGCAACTATGGAGCGAGGTCGTGTGCTGGTACGGTCTAACTTGGCTACACGTGTACAATTGTGGATATCTTCAACCCTGATGTTACAGCCAACTACATCGCCTAGCTTAGCGACAATTTGAAAAAGATTTTCGTTATTTTTTTCAGGTACACATTGTAATTCTATGTTACACGACCGTGCCTGTTGTTCTAGTTGATTGGTACGGGATGTGAGATCAATAACCATAGCTTTAAGATTCTGATTCTCTTGAAGTAGCTCCTTGACAAGTTTCTTTGCCTCCTCATGTTCTTTAATGATCTTTTCATAACTGCTATTTAGAAAATTTAATGATTCATTGATTTGTGTGATTTCGTCTTTAACAGGCTTCAGCTCCCTGTTAATAGAATTCATGATGGTGGTATTCAATTTGATAAGCATTTTTGCTGACTCATTTGCCATTGTTTCTTCGATGATCTTGCGCATGTCTTCATTGACGTTAGGTATCTCAAGATTTACTTGCGGTGGAGAATTGAGTGCAGGTCTTTTACTTCCTCTTGATTTAGACACATTGTTAATTGGAGTATGATCTTTCTTGCTCGCTTTTGGCGTGCATGTAGGGCATTTCCATTTTAGAGGCGTTATGGATTCTTCAGCGATTGATAAACACATATAATGAAATACTTTGTTGCATGCCGTGCATTTTAAATGAGGTTCTTCATTTGAGCCCTGCTTACAGCATCCCCACAATGCAGGACGTTCAGTTTTATTACTCATTATGAACACACGTTGTATACGGCTTCAATCCGGTTTCTATCTTTAGTTATTATATATTTCTTAGTAAACAAATAATTCTCAAAAGTCGCACAGCAACAAAATCCCACTGGCAAAAATGCACACTAATAAATGCCTCGAGGTATGAGTGAGTCGGAACGTCTCGTCCAAAAGGTCACAAGCGCCGTGCAGTCGCCGTCGCTTACGCGTTCACGTCGTGGGCTCAGTTATTAATCTGTTTGTGGGTGTCTGGACACAAGTGTCTCAATTTTCTAGATTAAATTGTTATAAATAAGCTTTGTTCTTCGTATTTCCATATATGTATTGTACTCACGGATTACATGTAGGTCCAATAAAGCTTATTTATACTTTCACTAAACTGTAACTAGACTTTAAACCTTAAAATCAATTTATTTTTTGAGGAGCGTTGTAACGTTGTGTTCACAAGTTGCGCGGGTGAACGTACAAACTGCGGCAGATATGTAGTTCACACGAACATTCACAAGCAGAGGTTAGTATAAATAAAACTGCACTTAAAAACGCAATATTTATTTACAGAGTGAAACTAGATACTATGCCCAAGAGAATGATGTTAACAGTCTTGATAGTAAATCTATATTAATACCTAAAGCACACTTAATTATACTTACAAATAAAAATACGGCCATAGTACATACATAACATATGTATATTTATTCTTTTGACCGCCAGTCATGTATACATGACAAAGGAATATGTGTCCAGCACGCCACAGTCACGACTACATGACAAATTAAAGGATGGAATCGTAGCTTGGCGCCGAGAGCATGCTTTTGCGTATTTGACGTGCCAGTATTGTAATATACTTTTGAGTGTTAATTGTAAATCACTAAAAAGTTCTCGACTTATCAATATTTTATAATCTTTATATATAGAAATGCAGCTGCCGTATGTTTGAGATCGCAAACCTCCAAAAGGAGTCGATATATTGACTTGAAATGTTTACACAACGTTGCTGTTTCATATACCTTTTTATGCGCAATGGTATATTTAAAACTCTATTATTAAATAACAAGAAATACATAAAAATATTAAGAATATTTTTGCCATGTCAATGACTAGATTGATCCCAAAAAAAAGGATGTAAGCTAATTTATATCATACAAATACGATAGTTTTAATCAAAGAGCTTTCGGGCAATTTACAAATAACTCCTTAAATCACAAACAGTAGTTATCTATTTCTTTCACAGTTAATATCAAATCCAAAAGAAAGAAACAAAACAGTCAAATATATTATTTTACAAGCAGACATTTAATTTTTAATACTTAATGTAGTTTTTCCTTATTTAATAAAGGTGCTGGGTTTCAAGAAGAGATTGAGGTGCAGTAACACTAATATTAGTGGAATGTAGAACAATATCAATAGTGTTCATCACGCTAGCCCAGTACGGATTGACAGACTTCACATACCTTCGAGAGCATTGCGGAGAAGAGACATTCAGGTTTGCTCACGATATTGATGTTTTAGTTTACCGATAATGCGTGCAATCATTGACTATTCAATACGCATATAATTTGGAAAAGTCAGGAGCCCTTGAGATCGCTCTCGAGACCTCTGCGTGGCAGTCTAACGATCTCCGACAAGTCTATTGGAAAACATTGTTTGCGTAATTCTTCCTACTGATTGAAACAGTTTACTAGTAGTGAGAGATTGTAGTTGTTACTGAAATTATATTTAATTGGCGATCTAATAGAGTGGCCGTGAGTTTCTTGTAGGTTTCTTCTCATAGGCTCTACCCTTTGTCTGAACCTAGCAACTAACCTAAATGTAGCTTCAATAACTTAGTAATATTTTGACGTTCATAAATGTTACTTTGTGACCTAAATGAATAAATTATTTTTGACTTTGACTTTGACTTTAGTATTATACTTAGGAAATATTATGAATACATCAAATATTATTATACTTTACTGTAAAGTGTTTCAGGAGTCATTTTAAATAAACTATGAAACATGAGTAGATTACAAGTCAATAATTTTATTAAAAAACGCAAGAGGGAAAGAAAGGGGTCTTCCCTTTTCTTGCCCTTCCTTAATTTAAAAAAGATATAAGCGACAAGTCAAGTAAAATGCGACAGTCTGTGGAGTGAAGATCAAAGTGGCAGAGAGAAGGACAGTAGCAGTAAGACTGGGGTCTCATTCACATCTGGAGCTTCAAGGCAAATACTTCCACCTTACAGAAGATCACTGGCTAATGTTAAAATAAATAATGTTGTCTTCCTGCAGTAACTAGAGCTTCCAGAAGTTCTTAAGAAGGCACTAGAATAAGATCTTCCACAATTACGCCCCTAAGTACTCCTTTCGTCCAGAATCTAAAACGCTTCAGCTTTATCCCTGGGTTTACAAGTGTCCATACTATAAATGAAAACAAGAAAAACTTAATAGAAGCTGTCAATATACTATCAAAGAAAATGTGTACGGATGTATAGTCAAAATTTAAGCAAAAGAGAGTAGGGCAAAAGAGAGTAGGGCATAAGCCTGGGGTTCCGTTGAAATCTGGAGTATTAAACTAAATACCACGTCACAGAAGATGACTGTCTAATAATGTTGTTTTTGTAGTAAATAGGTTTTCCAGAAGTCCTTAAAAAGGCATTTGAACAAGATTCTAGGACGCCAGAACTACGCCAATAAGTCTATACTTTTCCAAGATTGGCATCTCTTCAATTTTATCTCTGGTTTTGCAAGTGTTCATAGGTACTATGAATGAAAATAAAAAAGTCTTTAAAAAAGCTTTAAAGAAGCCAAGAAAAATGTGAAGGCCTTGTATGACTTTGTAGTTGAAATAAAAACAGAAGAGAAAAGGTAGTAGGCCATAAGCCTGCGGTTCCATTCATTCAAATCTGGAGCATCTAGGCAAATACTAAAACTTCCACTCTACCAAACACAACAGCCTAGTATCCATATTGTATTCTGTGGATCTGAAACATTGAAATTGTCTAACCGAAACTTCGAGCCGAACGATAAAAACTTACAATGAAGTTTCTTCGGATTTCTTCCATCCAAAATGACATTACTTTTATTGGACTGTTTCATGAAAGGGTTTATGACAATCAAGGCGTTACGTACCAAAATTCAGGACAAATTTCGCAATAAATGTGATTCCCAATACGAAGAGTCAGCCCGAATATTCGGAATTTCTGCTGTAAGTAGGGTTTTAAGAGGTTTCTAAGAAGACATTCATACAAGATCCGAGAACCAGACCTACCTCATTTTTAGCAAAGCCAGTTCTGATATTATTTCTATCGGACCGAAGTTTAGGATAGACATTTAAAAGTAGGCCACTTACCTCACTGACCTTACAAAAGGCACCCCAGCGCTCTAAATGTAAGAAATATAGAAAAAGACTTTATATACCTATGAATAGAGAAGTAATTTATTATTTTTCAAAAAAAATCTCCAAGCGAAAAATTTCATAGTAATTTACAGTAATTTTTATTTTACATAGTGTTAGCACCTGACTTTCACTAATAATTTACTTATTTAAGCATCAGTGTATTAAAATGTGCCAAAAATACGAATATTATTAATCCTTCACATACCTAATTTATAATTGTCATCATAACAGTGGTAAGTGGTTTAATGATTGCAGTTCCTTACAAAACAGATTTATAAAATAAACAATGATGTAAACTTGGCAATTAAAAAGAGTGGTCGTGAGTTTCTTACCAGTTCTTCTCATTGGCTCTACGTCCTTGCTTTTCTGAACATGGCAACAGGTAAATGTAAATTCACATTAATAAGTGTAGGTAGCTTTGACGTTCATAAGTGTTACTTTGTGACGTAAATAAATAAAACATTTTTCATTTTGTTTTTATGCGTGACACAATTTTTTTATTTGTGTCCGATATTCCGGTTGTCTCCTTAAATAAGGGTTGGATTTTATTTAGCCGAGAGATAGTCAATGTTCACATTTGTTAGTGGTCCCTTCGCTTCTACCAATGCGCCATGTGCTGTTGGTTCGATCCCCACATATTTCAAAATCGTGTGAACCACAATTTGTTGTTGATGGAATGGATCTTTGTATCTGTTATTTTAATGATATGTAATAATATTTACAGTGATAGGGATTTGAAACCAAAAATAAATAGGCATATTGCTTGAACATAATAGAACCTATAGATAAGTAAGCTATAGCGCGCCTTTGACTATTGGGCAACTTAGCACAGATGTAATCAATTAATTTGAAATTGTTTTATTAAATACTAATGAGTAGTATTGAGTGGAAACCGCGACTCGGCAAACGTAGTGTAGGACGCCCTCCGACCAGGTGGTATGACGATCTGCGAAAGACTGCAGGCAGATGCTGGATGCGGCAAGCTGAAGACAGGGCGCTATGGCGCTCATTAGGGGAAGGCTATGTCCAGCAGTGGACTATTATAGCCTGATGATGATGATGAAATACTAATGTAGAAACAAGTAGGTACGTTAATGGCTGCAATAGTTTTATACTGTGATGCAGCCATTCACCCTTACATTCATGAAACATAGAATAAATTAACATAAACTGAAACACAAATTGTATTTATATACTTACTAATACGGGCAAAATGTACTAAATTATAAAAATATGAAAGATACATTTGTAAAGATAAAATAACCAAAAACCTGAAAGGGATGAATGTGCCTGATTAGTCCGACTTAGCACAAAATAGAAAGATATGGTGTAGTCTATTACCGGAGGCCATACGCTCACAGCCAGTTGCACTCACTGATCGGTAAACGATTAGCAAGGTTAAGCAACGTTGGGTGCGGTCAGTCTATAAATAAGTGACCGGTTAGTGGTATTTTATCTGAGCGTCTCCGTGCTTCGGAGGGTAAGTAAAAAGTCTGTCCCGGTTGTTGCCAAATTGACAGCAGTCGTTAAGCCATGTCAGAAGCCTACGGGCGGCTTTAACAATTCTTGAAGACAGGTTGGCCACTAACCACACCAAAAGAAGAAGAACCGGAGGCCGAGATCCACTTTGAAGTTCTGAGACAACGCAGTAGTAGTATGTATGTATGTATGTATCTTATGTGGGGGCCAGTCAGTGCAGACCGGCGACACTTCGACCCAGTGGGATCTTTTGTGTCGACACTCCCAATAACGACTGCCATAGATGTTCATGGCAGCCGGGACCGACGGCTTAACGTGCTCTCCGAGGCACGGAGCAGGCGATAATTGTCAATCAATACGCACATAATTTCTAAAAGTCATATAACTTCCGAAAGTCAGAGGTGCGCGACGTGGGTTTGAACCCGAGGCCCTCAGCATTGCAGTCTATTGGTCTCCCCACTGAGCTATCGCTGCTTACGCAGTAGTTGTAAGTAGTATTGTGGTATTGAGTAGATGTATGTGTGTATGTGTGTGTGTGTGTGTGTGTGTGTGTGTGTGCAAGCATGCGTGCAAGCATGCGTGCAAGTACCTATGTGTGCAAGTGCGTGTACAAAATTCATATAATTATGTCGTTTACATTGAAGATGTGCAAAGGCGTTGCCTTGGAGTCGTGTCCCGCAAACGCTTAGGCGTCCTGCCTTGGACACTGCTGGGTGGATCGCTGTTGTAATTACAGCTCCAGCAATCCACCCACCATTCGAGGCAGCGAGTTGACACACTGTGGTAGGTTTAATCAGTAGTACATAGAGTTGACGAAATATGCCGCTATATATTCACGAAATTTACCTAGCTCTTCCCTGAGTCTCCCCAACATACCTTTCCACTCCCCCTTTACCACGGAGCGGAGTGCGAAAATTCCTAGCAATGAAATGCCAGGTAAAAAAGTGTGAACATAGTAAATATTATTTAAATTAAACACCATTTCCTACAGTTGGTATTCAAATTATTATTTCAAATTATTTATTTCGTTTTAACAATAAATATGCTTAAGTTAGTTTGTGGAGTCTCCTTTTAAGCATTTAATGCCTGTGTTAGGAGGCTCTGCTCTTCCATACCGAAAAATTACATATTTAAAATAAAAATTTATGGATAATCATTAACAATTCAAATTCCAATAACAACAAATAAGTTGAGATACCAATTGTAGGCAATTTAGGACAAGGAGGATTAGGATGTATTGTATATAATGTAGTGTAAATATTTATAAAGATAAATATTGTGCGGGTAATAAAATAAAAAGGTAGGCAGTGCAATAAAATATTCTATTTAACTAAAATATGACTAAAAACTTAACGAACTAATAATTAAAATACAAAAATCTTTAACTAATTACATTAGTGCTCTATTTACAATATACATTTAGTTACTAAAACTAAAAATAATAATAGAAAATAAATTCAAATAATAATAATATTGTATTACATACACACAACACCATAAGCAGCGATAGCTCAGTGGGGAGACCAACAGACTGCAATGCAGAGGGTCTCGGGTTCGAACCCACGTCGCGCACCTCTGACTTTCGGAAGTTATACGACTTTTAGAAATTATGTGCGTATTGATTGACAATTATCGCCTGCTCCGTGCCTCGGAGAGCACGTTAAGCCGTTGGTCCCGGCTGCCATAAACATCTATGGCAGTCGTTATTGGGAAAGTCAGTACCCTCTAATATCCTGACACTGGTCTAGCCTTAGGGTATCGTTAGCCTTCGGGTTGCGGAGGTCAGGTGGCAGCCGCTCCGTGTAAAAACTGATATCCAGTCAAATCCGGTTAGACCAGAAAAGCCGACCCTTAGTGACTTGGGAATAATAAAGGCTAGGGAGAAGATACACACAACACCATCTAGCCCAAACTAAGCAGAGCTTGTACTATGAGTACTAGACAATCGATAAACATACATATACTTTTTTTTTGTATTTACATACATTTTATACATAGAAACAGAGACCAAGACAAACATCCATATTCATGCACACAAATGTTTGACTTGTGCGGGAATCGAACCCGCGACCTCAGGCGTGGCAGTCGGTTACACTCACCACTACGCCATCGAGGCCGACGACATAAAATGAAAGCAGTTGTGGCCATTGGAATAATATATGAAATTAAGCTAGTTTATACGTATTTTATCGCTTTGTTTAATTAACACTATTACAACATTTTGAAACTGTAAACTTAAATGTATTGCCTGCTCGGCAGTTTTCGTCATATAATCTATGGTTTCCGTTAAGTTAAGCGGAAGGTGTGGTGTTGCCAGTAAGCAGTAACGAAATGAAATTATAGTGTTCTGCTTTTTATTTTGTATTTCTTTATTTTATTTTATTTTTTTATGTTTTGGGTGTGCCAGTTTGTGAGGCAGAAAAAAAAAATTCTTTTCTTTCTAAATATGAATGGTATTAATAATTTAATTAGCTAAGAACGTAGTAGATTTTAACAGAACCTAGTAGAATAAATTTCAAAATCATGTAACAACTAGCGATCCGATCTGGCTTCGCACGGATAGTACAAACCTTAACAAATTATACACCTAAACCTTGTCTCACCTAAACCTGCTGGTAAAAACGCATGAAAATCCGATCAGTAGTTTTTGAGTTTATCGCGAACAGACAGACAGACGCGTCAAGAGACTTTGTTTTATAATATGTAGTGAAGTGTTAAATAAACAACGCGATTAAATCTGTATAGAGTAGTTTAATTTCAATTAATAACTTTTGCGTAAACGTAAGACAATATTATATTGTAGTAAATTAAGATTTATAAGCATTTGCCATGCTAAGCTAGAATGTAAATAATAACAGGGGGAAAAGACAATCCATGAAACGAGAATTGAACCTGTGGCCTTGACAAACCATATTGTCGTTTTCTAATTGATACAGTCACGGTAATATTATGTATCAGTATTGTGACTCGGCCCTGTCTTTAAAACAATTACCTACAGCCGCGCGGTACGTAAACACGTGAGAGGGCTGCCCACCTACAGTATTTTAATTTCATCAACCAACTTTGTTTTTTTCTAGTTTAGTGATTGCAAATATCATAATTTTATTAAAAAAATAAAGTTCGAAATTGCAAAATGGCAGTTATTCCAAAAAATCTTCTCATAATATTTATTGCTTCTTTTCGCTCCCTTGGTCAGAAATTTTCAAACCTCTCGAAACACCTCGACACATTTCATTATCGACGTTTTAGATAGATAGGTAGATACCACAAAAAAGTCACTTTATATTATAGTTGAGATCACATACAATGTTAACATTTATCTGCAAAGCCACAAACTAGTCCACACTTTGGTTGGTTTTATGTGACCGTCAAAATGACGGGACCAAGTCTCCGATGTGTGTCATACTTATATAAAAAAATAATACCATTAATCTACTATTTCCTACCTTTGCTATAAATTTAGCTACCTCATCATATACACAATATTTAAGCAAAAGGTTTGGTCCCTCCATTATGATATCAAGATGGAGGGACCAAACTGATGGACTACTCCCTGGAATGTTTTACCTACTAAGTATTATAATACCTTAATTCTACCTTAATATAATTGATTTTGGCTGCCCGAAATATATATCGTTTTAAAGATATCGATTATTTAAGTTGGTCCCTCCAAATTGACAATTCAATTTTTAGTGCAACAGGTACATGGGCGGTATTTTTTCAATCATCGAAGGATAAATATTTAATACCTATTTACTACCTTCCAATCATGCAAAATTTTTCACAGTAGTATAAATGGAACCCTTTAAATGGTCATAATAAAATATATTTGTATTATTATTCCAGTTATATTTATTGAAATTAACAAAATTACACATATACTTAATCTACTTATCTATGTATAAACTTATAATAATTAAACTATAAGTCAAATAATTTATAATAGACTAAGAAATAATACAATTAATTGGTTTATTTTATTTTATTCTCGTAATACTTAATATAGGTAAACACAAAGAAAACATATTGAAGGTAGTTCTAAAACATCGTCGGCGGATTATATTATAGTGAAGCTGTTTGCGATAACTGCGTCCTGGCTAATAAAGTGCATTTACAGTGATTTAATTATCATTTTTCCGTAGTTGTAACTATAGTTACCCATTTATCATGAAGAGGGGAAGGAAGAGCGCGATTTCCCTAGATATTCAGAAAAATGTGTTTTTAAAGTACAGAAGTGCATTACAAAACAGTGAATTACCATCACCATGTGATCAGATATTTGCCGATATTAGCAAGCAATTAGACTATAAAATGTCTGTAAAAAGTTTGTATATATCTTTAAAAACTAATTATAATTACTTTTTTAACGAAAATACCGATGATTCAGAGCCGGATAGTATAGAAGAAACTGTTGAAAGTTTTGAAACTAATAAGGATATTAATCACGTAAAAGATACAGAAGGTCAGGAAAAAATACAATTTTACTTAGATATTCATTCTTGGAAAAAAATACAGCCTATTCAAAAGTATGTAAAGAGAAATGACCCAATGACAAGATCAAAATACCGTAAAAAATGGACGTTACCAAGTTACCAATGGGCTGAATTATTAAGAAAAGAATTATGGGAGAAAACTAAAAAACCCTGCACTTGGCGATTTAACTCAACGCATCTAAAACCGGATGAATCTGTGTCGTGTTATGGTTCTTGTAAAGAATGTGGTGCTACTATAGAAGTTTTTATAAATTGGCCAACAGAAAAAGTTATTAATTGTACTTGCACAGTTAAAAATCAAAAGATTGGGTTTATACACAAAAAATCAAGAAAATTAAAGTTATCTCCACTAAAACGTAATGAGCTTGGTGATATCTTGAATAATTCTTCTGCGGTATCTGTAAGAAACTCTTTAATAGATTCTTCAATGGACGCTAAGGATAGTGAACCCACTCATATACCTAAATTAGGAACGCTGCGCCAAATAAAACATGAAGCGAAGGCATCGCATTTCTTTGACAAAAACCCTGTGATCGCTCTTTAGTTAATGGCACAAAGTCCACCCTATAATGATCTTTTGAGGTTTATTTGTTTGCATCCCTACTTCATCGTGTATTATTGGTTATCTAATCAGGAACAGTACTATAAAGAATATCAAAAGAATCATAGGACTGTAGTGAGTCTTGATGCAACCGGAAGTATTTTTAGAGATCTTGAGCCTTCTCCAGATAGTAAGATAAACAAACATCTATTCCTATACACATGTGTTATGCATACATTCCCCAGTCAGAGCAGCGTACCTCTATTTCACATGATATCAGAAAGTCAGACCATGGATACTATTGTCAAATGGCTTGAAACCTGGTCCCAAAATAATCTACCTCCAAGTGAAATTATCTGCGATGATTCTTCTGCACTTATAGGAGCATCAGTTAAAGCCTTTACTGGTTGTAAATCTACCAAGTAATATCTTAAAAAATCTTTTGAAATTTTAAATAACGGAAAATCTGATACAAATCTGAAAACCTATATGAGGATTGATACAAGTCATTTCGTAAAAATATTGTATAATTTGTCATGCTTTAAAAACGTTGATCAAAGAGTGAAATTCTTTTATATTAAATGCTTCCAAGAAATGAAAGAAAATGAAAATTATGAAGTAGTTCAACAGATAGCTAAAGATATGGTCACATTGTGCTTAGCAAAATTTTGTGGTTATGGAGAAAAAGGGAAATTAACACGTAGCGAAGAAGCTAAGCAAAGATTTAAAAAAATAATTACTTCCCAAGAAGTGTTAACAGATCATGTAAATGAATGTTCTGAAGTTGATTGCAAATTGGCCACGGATTTTTCTGTTTTATATAATGATCCGGAAGAAGAAAAAAATAAAAAAGAAGGAATATGTACAAATACTGGTGAAGAAGGAATTAAATGGCTCACAGAGCACATTGCTAAAGAGAGGCTAATTATTGATTTGATTGATGAAATCAGTGATACAGATAATTTATATTTTTTTCCTATTTTAATTGATACCTTATTGAGACTCATTAATCAACTGCCTATGTGGTCTAACGTTATGAAAAACTATTATGGCAGTGATGTAGTAAGTGCTACTTCTTCAAATATTGAAAGTTATTTTAAGAACGTAAAAACACTTTTATGTAACTTGAAAACTAAATCTCATAGATTAAGGGTTGATGATTTTATAATACAACATAATCAATACCTCTCAGGAGAAACTAAGTTGGCTTTTAGCAACTTACATTCGGTCAACACTATTCTTCCTAAGAAAAGTATTAGGCCCAAATTACAAAAAAAATATAAAACACAAAAAGACAGTACAGATTCAATTTTTTCTGAAAATCCATCATTTGTTGAGAATTGGCGTGGGAAAGGTATTTCTAAAAAAACTACTGTTAAACACACTTTCAAAAAAATACCCATTTTGATTAATGGTTCATTACTAAAAGCATCAGATGGCTTATCATCTGTTAACACATGTGCCTTCGATCGGGCACGCCACGATCGTGGCGGTAAGTCCCGTGTTTGAGGAGTGGCTGGAGAGGCGCCATGGCGCCCTCACCTTCCAGCTGACACAGGTAATGACTGGCCACGGTTGTTTTGGCCAGTTCCTGTGTCGTATACGCCGGCAAGAGACGCCCGGTTGTCACCACTGCGGCGACTGCCGCGACGTTGTTGAGGACACGGCGCTGCACACTTTGGCGGTTTGCCCCGCCTGGGCATCGCAGCGCCGTGAGTTGATCGCGGCAGTCGGATTGGTTGCCCTCTCGCTCCCGGCCGTAGTTCAGTCTATGGTCCGGAGTGAGAGGTCGTGGAACGCTGTCGCCTCCTTTTGTGAGGAAGTAATTTCCATCAAGGAGGCAGCGGAGCGGGAGAGGGAGCGTTTGAACCCTCTCCCCAACCGCAGAGCCGGGCGCCGGAGGGCGCGAGACGACCTCCAGCCACCCTGAGGTTTGACCTGGGGGTGGCGGGCTTTGTGGGCCTGCCCGCCATCCGTTCAGCACCAGGTCCGAGAGGCGGCGTGCGTGTTCCCACGCGCGCCTCTGTTGTTTCGAGTCCGTCTCCCCTCTAGGGGGGACAGTAGGGATAATTTGTGAGGAGTGCCTTTGGGTAGGTCTTTCGTGTAGTGGCCTGCCGTTTCATACGGCGGGCCGAATCCTCGGCGGGGTCGCGACCGCATGCGAAAGTGATTCGCGCGGCCCCGTCGATAGTGGTTTTGTCGAGGAACACCGTGGTAGGTTTAGTCGGTATTCCGGGAGGTACATTTTCTTCTTAACATCTTTCTTTTACCCCGGCGAGTCCGACATAACCCCTCCGCCCGCCCCCGCGGAGGGGTATGCATCAAGCATTCCCCCACGTTAAAAAAAAAAAAAAAAAATGTGCCTTCGATGCCTTTTCCCAATCAATAGCTATTGGATTAGTAGATGGATTTCGCCTTAATGTAAATATCAATAATACAGATGGTAATATTATGTTCTTTGATTTTATTAAAACACTTGTAAGTGCCAATACTAAATGTGATGATATTTATAAAATGCGTAATGCCATACTCAAGAAACATTTCAGATTAGCACCTTTTGGGAACCATGAACAAATACAGTGCGAATGCAATATTGCTTATATAATAGAAAACGTTGTCAATGATTTATTTTACAGTGCAGAGATTGTCAGGTCTTGCACGAACTGTGATTGTCCTAGTAATAACATTAGAAGGAAATGTGGGTTTATTCCTTTAGATTTAAACATCATTCAGAAACAAGGCATTGGAGCGCTAAATGCTTCTGCTGAAACTACTTTTAGTGATGATAATTTGGGTCCCTGTAGAATAACCGGTTGCAATGGTATAAAAACAGAGATTTATTCTCTTTGCAACACAATATTTTTTGAGCTGTCTTCTGATGAAAAAATCAACTTATGCGAAATTCCTAATCAGTTAAAATTAGGAGATAAATATTACAGAATTCTTTCAGTCATTGATTATATCCCGCCAATATGTGGAGATATTGGCCACTACAGGGCAAATTGTCCAAGAGTTCTTGGGAAATGGAATTGTTATGATGATATGAAAATAAGAGTCATCAAAAGCCAGACGTTTGTTATACCACATTGTTTAATTTACGCTTTAAAATAATTGTACTACATACTAGCGGCCGCCCGCGATTTCGTTCGCGTGAAACCATTTCTTAGTTGACGTCACTTACAGTTTAATTATTATAAGTTTTTTTAATTATATGTTTATACATAGATAAGTAGATTAAGTATATGTGTAATTTTGTTAATTTCAATAAATATAACTGGAATAATAATACAAATATATTTTATTATGACCATTTAAAGGGTTCCATTTATACTACTGTGAAAAATTTTGCATGATTGGAAGGTAGTAAATAGGTATTAAATATTTATCCTTCGATGATTGAAAAAATACCGCCCATGTACCTGTTGCACTAAAAATTGAATTGTCAATTTGGAGGGACCAACTTAAATAATCGATATCTTTAAAACGATATATATTTCGGGTAGCCAAAATCAATTATATTAAGGTAGAATTAAGGTATTATAATACTTAGTAGGTAAAACATTCCAGGGAGTAGTCCATCAGTTTGGTCCCTCCATCTTGATATCATAATGGAGGGACCAAACCTTTTGCTTAAATATTGTGTATATGACGAGGTAGCTAAATTTATAGCAAAGGTAGGAAATAGTAGATTAATGGTATTATTTTTTTATATAAGTATGACACACATCGGAGACTTGGTCCCGTCATTTTGACGGTCACGGTTTTATTCTTTACTTATAATTATGCAGCAGTTATCAAAAGAAACTTTCAAATAATTTTTATTTTTTCTTTTCAATCCTTTGGTCAAAAATTTTCAAGCCTCTCGAACCACCAGACGTTTCGTTATAGACGTATTTTTTCAAAAGTATCTTCGTTTTATAAATTATGGTCGAGATCAATTACCTACTGTGCTATCGCCATCTATCGGGCAAAGCCACAAACTAGTCCACACTTTGGTTGTTATTATTTTTTATATAGGTAATATACTAGCTGTCCCGAGAGAAGTTGCACAGAACAAAGGCGAGAGAAAAAAAAATTAAAAAAAAAAAGGAACAAATCTAAACCCTCGTCGAATCCACACGAACACACACAAATTTTGCAAAATCGGTCCAGCCGTTTAGGAGGAATTCTGTGACATACACACGTACAGTAGAATTATATATATAAGGATATATTCCGAAAAGGAAAAATTAGACCATTATCCAAATTTTTTTTTATAACTTGGAATGAATTGGCGCGCAGATCCGCCCCCATGGAGGGGTCCATGGGGGCGGGCGGAGGGGTTATGTCAGACTCACCCGGGAAAAGATGGAGATATCCCGGTAATACGGTGTTCCTTCTCATAATCTATGGCCGAGGCGCAAGGATCACTCGCGCATTCATCCTGCAGAACCAACCATGACCTTATCTGTGGTTACGTTAACTTTTTTATTGAAAGCGTCTTATTTTGAGGTTTTTAAATGTAATTAATTTATGTGAGCTATATTTTAAATGTTTTTAATACACTCTATATACTAAGGTAAAAGTGTATTATATATGAAGTATAACTACATCTGTAGACCTTTTACTATGCATATTACGCTAAAATGTTTAATCTGAAATTTTTTGAATACTAATCTCAATTAAAATTTATTGTATCTAGCCACCGGTGTGCCGCTGCGTCTCGATAGGTAATTTACTTACTGACTGCAACGTTGCCATTCGGCACAGGCCACAATACGTAAACGCTCTTACCGATAAATCTATTTCCCGCATATGAAGGGCAAAACACTCACATATGCCATGTATTCTTGATACTTCGTAAAGGCAAGTCTATTATCATCTATACTGAGAGTGCCCTTATAGATAATGTCCACAAGACTACCACACTTTTTACCGACTGGGTTTTTAGACCCGCTATAGACAGTTGTTTAAATGCTTATATGTAGTACGGGTAATTAAGCCTTTATGTAGACATAAGGGCCCACATAATAGGGAGCTTTTTTTTTATACAACTCAAGTGGCAAACAAGCATACGGCCCACCTGATGGTAAGTGGTCACTGTAGCCTATGGACGCCTGCAACACCAGAGGCATCACTTACGCGTTGTCGACCTTGTAAAAACCTTTCAACGCCCTTTTTGAAGAACCTCATACTGTAGTCTTGTGGGAAAACCTCGGCAGGGAGTTCATTCCACAACCTGAGCGTCCGCGGAAGAAAATCCTTTGAAACCGCTTGGTGCGACACCAATTAGATTGTAAGGAGTGAGAATGAAATCCCTGCCGATGGCGAGCGGTGCGATGATAAAAAGTAGCTGAGGGCATCATCTCAAAAAACTCATCAGCACAGAATCCATTATATAAGCGGTAGAACACACAAAGAGAGGCAAAGTCCCGTCTGAGACTTAGTGGCTCAACACCGTCTGTGAGTTTGGACTCATCGACAATCCTCAAGGCCAGTCTTTTTAGCACGTCAAAAGGATCAAGCTAGTATTTTGGTGTTCCTGCCCAAAGATGACTGCAGTACTCCATGTGAGGCCGGACTTGCGACTTATATAGAAGCAATCTGAAGCAGAGCTGGGTTTAATGGTTGTATTTTACCCTAATTAATTTGAATACAAACTAGCAACCCAACCCGATTTCGCACGGGTAGTATAAACCTTAAAAAAATATATACCTTAACCTTCCCCATGAAACACTCTGTCTATTGGTGAAAACCGCATGAAAACCCGTTCAGTAGTTTATGAGTTTACCGCGAAAAGACAGACAGAAGTGGGGGACTTTGTTTTATAATATGTAGTGATAAACTACTAGTGAAACTGCAAACACACAACACATAACTTAAAATATAATTTATTTACATTTAACCGGTCGTATACCGCCGGCTCGCATACCAGCCGGCAGATTTGTACCCGTCGTAGGCCGGTGGCTCGCATGCGAGCCACCAAATTGGCGCCAAAACGCCGCGCGCCGCCTTCGCTTAAGCGTTCGGCGTTTTGGCGCCAATTTGGTGGCTCGCATGCGAGCCACCGGCCTACGACGGGTACAAATCTGCCGGCTGGTATGCGAGCCGGCGGTATACGACCGGTTAATATAAAATAAAGGAACATATCACTTATAAAAGGAAATATAACTACAAAATTATATAGTTTCAGTTACTTCACCGCCATTTTGCGGTAGGCACCAGAAAATATTTAATACAATATTACCGTACGCTAATATAGGTTTATTAAAGAAAAAAACAATTACGTCAGCCACGATACCAATAGTTGGGAAACTGGCATAGTTTCATCAAGAGGTGCTTATAAGAAAATGAATATTCCCATAAGCATCTCTTGGGATGGTAGCTTCTACTAATAGCTTACTATCAGGCAGCGTGTAGTCAATTTCTCAAACAAAAACTTAGTTTTATTTACGCATTTAGGTTCATTAAACAAAAAAAAACTGTTTTGGAGTAAAGATGACAGGTGTAAAAAGAAAACTAGTTCAATATCTATTTAATACATTGAAATTTAAAATAACAACGACGCCAAAAATAAATATAAATTAGAAAGTTTATATAAAGATTACATAAAAAAAAACAAACGCGATAAAAAAAATTAAGAGCTATATAATAAAATTTACATTAAAACAAAAAAGAATATCCTCTGAAATGTTTTTCAAAACTGCAAAGCACAGATTTTGAATCTGCAAATAATAGGCAGTAGTGTAAAGATCTATAATGTAGTTAAATAAATACAATTTATTATAACTTTTTTGACATATTTTAAGCAACATTTCTTTACTGTCCAAATGAAGACAATTTTCTTTTTTTTTATGTTATATGAGGCAAACGAGCAGACGGTTCGCCTGACGGTAAGCGATTACCGCCTCCCATGGACACCCGCAACACCAGAGGAGTCACAAGTGCGTTGCCAGCCTTTAAAATTTGGCCCTCTTCCCCCGAAACGGAGGGAAGTTGGGCCTCTGGTAACTTCACTCACTCGACGAAACACAACGCCAGCGCTATTTCACGCCGGTTTTCTGTGAGGCCGTGGTATCACTCCTGTCGAGCCGGCCCATTCGTGCCGAAGCGTGTCTCTCCCACGGTTAACGGATTTCTTTTCTTTTTTAAACTAACGCCTTAATTTCTGTGGAAAGCTGAGGTGTAATCTGTGTCAGCTATATATATAATGTCTTACGCATTAGACTACGAACCTATAGCCGTTAACCGTCTACCAGGCCTAGTCTATTGCAGTAACAAACTCAGTGCCGCTAATTTCTTGACAGAAAACCTTAATAACATTTGGCATCGAACTCGAGACCTAACGCACAGCAGTCGCATTCACAATGCATTTATAAAAAAAAAATCATATTATGAGCATTAATGTCATGGATAAAATAAATGGATCGAGAGGTCGCGGGTTCGAATCCCACCCATTGCACTGGAGGGGTTAACAAGAATACTAGTAAATTGTAAACCAAACAGCGAGGAATCTTAAAAAAAAAATACTTCAAAATTATAATACATTTTTCAACATTTAGGTAAAAGTGCGTAGTGGGGTTATACAGCTATTTCTCTCGCACGCCTGCATTTAAATAGCGGTTACGTCACATAATAGTATTAGACGTTTTTTTATTTCTATCAATCATTTTAAAGGCTTTTAACGTATTTAATTCTTAAGTTAATTTGAATAACCTAACGTTTTAATAAAAATAATGAAATATCACATGTCAAAAATACTATTTATTAAAAAGAGGAACGAATGCATCCCTTTGCTCGCGATCGACTGTGCTCGTTGAGTAGACACAACAAAAGCACACTATAGGCAGGTTAGCGTTAGATTTAATATACTAAGACGTTATATTAGCACAAGCAGAACAGATTTCTGCCAATGAAGAAATCATGATAAGCAATAATGTACATTATGAAAGAGGAAAAAAAACAACCATGTAACGGGCTTGTACCTGCGACAGCAGTAAGCCGTGTTTTAGCATCGAATTAATGCTTATATGCGATCGGTGTAAGAGACGACAATGTTTGTTAAAGATTCAAGACCTGAGTCACGAGACAATTTTGTAAGTATGGAGTATTGTGAGCCGCAAGTTTTATTTCTATCATTATTCTTTCTCGTAATTTATTATGCTTTTATAATACAATTTCGCGTAAACGTTGTCACGATTACAGATAAGGACGTAGGTTTTTACCAGAGGGTCGTGGGCTTCGTGGGCCTGCCTGCCACCCGATCAGCACCAGGTTCGAGAGGCAGCGTGCGTGTTCCCACGCGCGCCTCTGTATCGTGTGTCTGTCCTCCTACAAGGAGGCAGTAGGGAAAAATTATCTCTAAATAAGGTAGGTCGGTTTGTGTAGTGGCCTGCAGTTTCATACGGAGGGCCGAAACCTCGCGGCCCCGCCGACTCTGGTTACGCCGAGGAACACAGGTAGGTTTAGTCAGTAATACCGGGATGTCGCCATCTTTCCACCGATGAGTCCGACATAACCTCTCCACGGGGCGACGGAGAGGATTGGGTCAATGCTTGATTCCACGTAAAAAAAAAGTTACAGGGATAAAATTTATGCAAATACCAAAATTATTGATTTTCCTCGTTTATAATTTACAAACTGTTATAAAAATAATCAGATTTTTTGTTGTTTATGTTAATTATTGGTATTATTGAGTGATTGTTGTGATTCGTGCATTATTCTAAACGTACATCTGTATGTCACTAATTTGTGGTATTACAAAGATTATTCTATAAAGACAGTAGTGAAGCTTTTGAAAGTGAAATCTTTAACTATATATATATACACAACCAATTTAGCTAATAAATATATTTGAATTTTAAAACACTTTTAACTTAATTAATTGCAATAATTTTATTTAGATTTATTTTCTTTTTAATACAAAAAAGTGAGAAACAATCTTAATGACCAGGCGATGGTAAACTATGACCGCTTGCAATTCCATAAGTATCTATCGCGGCCCGCTGTTGCAAGTCACCATAGGCGATGGTAGCGGCTGACCATCAGGCGGACTTTTATTTACTACTTTATTAGTATGTATCAAAAACGAGACAGTCTACAAATTAAGAACCACAATTTAATTTAATGTTTAAAATCCTTGTAAACGTAAATCAATTTTAATAAACAGCCTCTTAAACTTCCTACAATCGAAACCCCTTTCAAACCCCGATTTTTACATGGGGTATATTTAAAACACTATATTATTACTCCTAACTGTTCTAGAAAGATTGTCGACATGTTTTTACTTTCGAGCCCTGTATTTACATTATGGGGTAATACCATACCCCAGACATCACATACCATAATTTTCTTCTTAGCTTATAGTGTAGGTGAAATATTTTTACTGTGTGGCAGTTTCGAAACTTGTTTTTACACAATCTAGGGTACAATAGCACCCCGCTTTAAAAATCCTACTTAGTGCCTAATAAGTTGATCCAGAAAGACTATCACCTTAATTTTAGCGTGGGGTATTTTAATACCCCGGTTTTACATTATTGGAGTACTACCATACCCCGAGTTTAAAACACCATAATGTTGTTCCTTGTCGTCCTAGAGAGGTTGTCGTCTATGGTTAAGTACATGTTAAAGGAGAAGAACATGGCGGTTGATGAAAGGAAGTGCCAGATGTCGTGGGAATCATAGAGTTGAAGTAGAGAACATACTCTATTGTTCTGCCGAGATTGTGCTGGGGTCAACTGTGAACAAAAGGAGTATTTTATTTAAATTCATAATAATAATATTCTATCACATACACACAACACCATCTAGCCCAAACTAAGCAGAGCTTGTGCTATGGGTACTAGACAATGGATAAATATACATATATACTTTCTTTTTTGTAAATACATACATATTATACATAGAAACACCCAGACCCAGGAAAACATCCATGTTCATGCAAACAAATGTTTGACTTGTGCAGGAATCGAACCCGCGACCACAGGTGTGGCAGTCGGTTACACTAACCATTACGCCATCGAGGCCGCCAGTTTCCAGTAATACGTAGACTTCAGTTTCTTAATAATAGAACATTTTTCTAAACAAACAGTTCATAAAAAGATAAATCAGTTTTCAGACTATATTTGTTCACTAAGTAATTAACTGTGCGATCCTAACTAATATGAATTAACTTATTTTAAAACATATTTTTGTATATGAATGTATGTATCTTATGTGGGGGCCAGTCAGTGCAGACCGGCGACACTTCGACCCAGTGGGATCTTTTGTGTCGACACTCCCAATAACGACTGCCATAGATGTTCATGGCAGCCGGGACCGACGGCTTAACGTGCTCTCCGAGGCACGGAGCAGGCGATAATTGTCAATCAATACGCACATCATTTCGAAAAGTCATATAACTTCCGAAAGTCAGAGGTGCGCGACGTGGGTTCGAACCCGAAACCCTCTGCATTGCAGTCTGTTGGTCTCCCCACTGAGCTATCGCTGCTCTTTTGTATATGAATACTTACCGCCCAATTGGTGCTTTGGTCCAAATAGAAATAGCTGGAACCGAACCATGTACCGTAGGTTAGCGCTATGAACACCCAACTGTGAAAAAGACGATCATTAGGTATACATATGTACATTTATACTACGATCATAATAATGTCCTCCTAAGCGAATTTCGGTCACGGCGGTCAATCTTAACGGAGACTGACCATCTGCGCAGGAGATATTATAGTGCACAAGTGTGTGCGCAAACACAAGTGCACTCTCTGTTCCGTAACTCTCATGATCCGATGGGTCGGATTATCCGACACGACCGGAGAAAGATCAGGCGTAGGACCAACGGTTTTACGTGCTTTCCGAGACACAGGGATGTCTCACACCGCCAACTTCCTAACTCTTGTATTGAGATTTCTGAACAGAAAAACCCAATAATTTTTTGTTGGCCCGACCCGGGATTCGAACCCGAGACCTCATGCACAGCAGTCGCATTCACTTTTGCTGCGCCACGGAGGCAGTACATAGATACTACCATACATACATGGATACTATACATTGTTAATTGAAAAATACTAATAAACTTTTACTCAAGAGTTATTTAAACGTTACTCAAAACTTTTCAACTAATATCTTAAGACTGCGCCGAGCGAAATGTGCCAGGAACAGGCGGTCACAGTTATGTGAATAAAATCAACACTTTTCGTTTAATACAAATATAACATATACATTTACCATAACTAATGTGTTTAAATTACTTCGTGTAAAAAATTTAAAATAATTAAAATTTTCGCCTGCAAAATTTTTATCTTATAGATAAATGCTATTTGGAGGTGGTGGGACAAGCCTTAAAACTTATTACTATTTTTCATATCTACATCTATGATTTATATATATATGTATATATATATATATATATATGTATATATAATATTAGGCCTGTATTAAACTGTCCCACTGCTGGGCACGGGCCTCTACTCACTGTGAGAAGGGTTAGGCCATAGTCCACCACGCTGGCCCAGTGCGGGTTGGCAGACTTCACATATCTTCGAAAACATTATGTAGAACTCTCAGAAATGCAGGTTTCCTCACGATGTTTTCCTTCGCCGTTAAAGAAAGCGATAATTAACTATTTAATATGCATATAACTTCGAAAAGGCAGAGATGCGCGCCTTGGGTTCGAACTCGAGACCTCTGCGTGGCAGTCCAACGGTTTCCCACTAGGCTATCGCTGGTGATATGATTTAAATATTTGATGGATTTCATCTCTATCATATACATCTCATGTGTGAACTTACGCTTCCTAATTTTAATGGAAAATTGACACTTACCTGTACCATCGTATAGACTCTCTGTGCAATAATTTCATGACGATGTAGAATAGAGTGTACAGAAAGAGATTGGACATTAGGACTAAAAGAAGATGGGAGGCGAAGTCACGGCTGTGTTGGGCCACCCTGTAGACAAAATAAAACAACATGCTGTATATATCATGTAACAATAAAATGTGATCATATACACTCGGGTGCAATAGTTAAAAGTTTGAACATTTTTTGAAAATATATTTTTTTGGTATTCAATTGTGAAGATTTATGTCATGTATTATATACCATAATTAATAACTTTTCTTTTTTATTTGTTTTGTAATATTTTAGGCATAGTTTTAAAGAATTGTGTTTATTGATAATATTGATGATGATGATGATGTCCTCCAGACCGAGCTTGTACTATGGATACTAGACTCCATTGTCTAGTACCCATAGTACAAGCTCTGCTTAGTTTGGGCTAGATGGTGTTGTGTGTATGTGGTAGAATATTATTATATTACTAGCGGTCGCTTAGTGGTCAAAATTCGACCAAAATTGCTAAGCTTGCTACTTCGTGTTCGGTTTTTCTGTATCACATATAAATAAGGTATAGGTAACCATAGTTACAAAGAATTGTACGACGTCAGACGAACAATGCCAAAATACTATGAACGCGATTCGATTGCGTGTGTCAAATGCATGGTTGTGTGCGTTTAGTGTTTTTCCGTTAATTTAATGTATTTCTAATGCATATTTTATATAAATATTAGGATTCGCCCCACCTTCACCATATAAACTTTAACTGTGCCAAATTTCATACTCCTCCGTCCGCGCATTTTCGTAAAAAGGGGTACAAAGTTTTTGCTTCATGTACTAATACATATATAAATAATAATAATGTATACACATTTTATTATTATGAATTTATAAATATGTTTATAACTGTTACACACTATTTTTTTTATTATTATCTTTCTTTCTTTAAACAGAAAAATATTACCGGCCCAACAGCAATATTTTTTATATGGTCTTCCCATCTTATTAATGGTCTTCCAGTGCCTCGATTTCTTAGTGGACTCTTCCATGAGCTTATCTTTGTTGTCCATCTTTGTCTGGAAGTCATGTTAAATAGCCAGCCTCTTTCCATTTTTAATGCTTGGCATAACGAAGAGCCTTCTTAGACTTTATGATTTTTCTTATATTTGAATGCTTAATTCTTTTGAGTTTTCTGATACTGCGCCAATGTCGAATATAGTTGGTTTATATAGAAGCCAAGATGCAGTAGTTACCCATAAGCAGCGATGGCCCAGTTGGCGAGGTTAGCGATGATGAGCAGCACGCAGCGGCCGCAGTAGGTGGGCGTGATGGCCGCCAGGGGCCGCGACAGTAGCTCGCGCACCGCGCGGCAGATTATACCGCCATCTGGTGGACAACGTTAGTTTCATTATTTAAGGAGTGACTTTTCAGAACGACTTATTTCGGGATTCCAGTTATTTTTTTCTATTCAGTACTTTGTGTGTACCCGGTAACAAAATACTTGTTTGTCTTAGAAAATAGGTATAAAATTATTTCTGTAACCAAGTAGCTTATTTCAGATCAGTTCTTGGCTATACAATTATGTCAGGAGGAGTGAGGAGAGGAGTGAGGAGGAGGATTTCTGAAAAAAGCTATAGATCAACTTTACAATACGTATCAAAAATTTACTTTACTTTTTGAGTAGATCCGAACTTATATTTGTAATCATTGGCAACACTGCATATTCGTCTATGGTCAATGAAAAAAAGTTACCATAAAACGGCTTATTTCTTAGCAATGACACGACAAAATGTCCTAGTTCTTAGAGATTGCAACAAATTTTTCTTTTCAAAAGAAGTATGAGAGCAGAATAAATTCTGTAGAAATGAGAACGCTGAGAAGTATATGTGGTGTGACTCTGAAAGATAGAATAAGGAATAGTGTGATTAGAGAGAGATGCGGCATGAAAGTGGATATAGTGACAAGAATAGAAAAGGGTATGTTAAGCTGGTTTGGGCATGTAGAAAGAATGGACAAGAAAAGACTAACTAAGAAAGTTTATAAGGCTAGTGTGAATGGAACAGTCGCAAGAGGAAGACCTAGGCGAACGTTTCTCGATCAGATCGGAGGCGTCCTGGACAAAGGCCAGGTTAAGAGCACCTTGAACTGACGGGCGTGTATGAGGAATGTGATGAAAGTTAATGAAGCCAGAGAAGTGTGTCAGGATCGTAGCAAATGGAAATCCGTAGTCTCTGCCTACCCTTATGAGAAACAGGCGTGAATCTATGTATGTATGTTTTTTTCTTATTAACTCATAATAATAAGGGATTAAAAAACAGCGAAATATTAACTTACCTAAATTGTGTACATGAAAGTTATCTAATTAAAATCTTAAGTTACGATATTTTTGTTGTTACTGAAAAATATTATCATACATTAATAAACCGTTTTGAAAAATGTCTTCTCATTTAATTAAACGCTGTTACGAAATTTCGATAGTGTATGTCAGTAGCAGTACAGCTGGCAGTACTGTACTGATGACGTCATTCAGTTGTAAGCACCCAGGCGGAGTTTTTAAGAATACTAAAAGGTATTTTTTTTGTATTCAACTATGTTGGCAAACAATCATACGTTCACCTGATGGTAAGTGGTCACCGTAGCCTATGGACGCCTGCAACACCAGAGGCATCACTTACGCGTTGCCAACCCTTTAGGAAAGAAAATGGGAAGGAGAAGGAGCGGAATGGCGGAAAGAGAGCGTTTGGGCCTCCGGCACTCTCACTCACCGAACGAAACACAACAGTTGGAATACTGCTATTTCACGTCGATATTCTTTGAGAGGATAGTCCATTCCCGGTCGAGCCGGTACATTCATGCTGAAGTCAGTGAGTATTTGGAATAATATCAGTACATAAACTGTCCCACGGATAGGCACGAACCAGTTCTCAGGTTTGAAAAGGGCCGTAGTTCACCACGCTGCCCCTGTGCGGGTTGGCAGACTTCACAAGAACATTATAAAAAACACTAGGACATGCTGGATTTCTCACGATGTTTTATTTCACTGCTAACCCATTGATTTGCAGCAGCACGCCAGAGACCCAGCGAATTTCAATTATGTCTAGCATTTCAACAATTATTAACTTCAAAAAGTCAGAGCTGTGTGCCATGTTATCGAACTCGAGACCTCTGCGTGGCAGTTCAACGTTCTCAAAGGCTAACACTGCTTGTAAACCGACATTTATCACTACATATTATAAAACAGTACCCCGCCGTGTCTATCTGTCTGTTCGCGATAAACTCAAAAACTACTGAACGGATTTTCATGTTGTTTTAACCAATAGACAAAGTGATTCATGGGGAAGGTTTAGGTGTATAAGTTGTTGAGGTTTTTTACTACCCGTGCGAAATCTAGAAATATATAAGACTTACCCAACTTAAATCTACCCAGATAATATATCTGGAAGGTCATGATAAGGCATGTGACCAGATGCAGCACGGTGAATGCGATCCAGAAGTAGAAGTTAGCGTTTAGCACTCCCACCAGACCTGGGAACAATCCACATTGTCATTAAACAGACGCAAAGCTCAGAAAATGTATACAGGTCGTAGAATGGATAATCTTGAAACGTCTTATGTAAATAGATAAAATAAAAGATCAAAATAAATTATTCCTAGGTAATATTTGGTGGCCTCGATGGCGTAGTGGTTAGTGTAATCGACAGCCACGCCTGAGGTCGCGGGTTCGATTCCCGCACAAGTCAAACATTTGTGTGTATGATCATGGATGTTTGTCTTGATCTGGGTGTTTCTATATATAATATGTATGTATTTACAAAAAAAAACAGTGTACATGTATGTTTATCCATTGTCTAGTACCCATAGTACAAGCTCTGCTTAGTTTGGGCTAGATGGTGTTGTGTGTATGTGATAAAATATTATATTATATATTTATGAATATGAAATTTACTACTGCACTAACTTCGTAATTACAGTACGCATTTAGTTACATAATGATTGTGATCTTACATAGTATTACCAAACCAAATGTTTTCTAGAATTTTTATATGTGATTTTTAAAAGTTAATATTTATTTTTATAGCGGTAATAAAAACTGATTGTTATATACAAACACTTTTATTTTTAGTTAATGTTTTTTGTATATAAAATAAGTAGGTACTCTATTCTCTCCTTTTAACCATTGCCGGAGCATATGCTACTCAAAATGTGCTATCCACCCCGTTAAAAAGACACCGGGGTAGATGATACTTGATCTGTGCCATCCAACCCGTTAAAAGACGGGGTCGTCACTACCGGGGTCGATGAAACAATTTTTTCAATTGTCCCGAAAGGGGTGGATAGGGATCGGGATGCACCCGGACACCCAATATCTCTCCAATAAAGCGCTTAAGACTGCGCCGAGCGAAATGTGCCAAAACAGGCGGTCACAGTTAAGTGAATGAAACCAACACTTTTTGTTTTAATACAAATATAAAATATACATTTACCATAACAATGAATGTATTTACAATTACTCCGTGTAAAAAACTTAAAATATTTAATATTTTCGCCTACAAAATTATGTAAATCTACACGAAAAATGCAAAAACGTAAGCTCGTGTTACGTGATTTTTAGATTATAATAGTAGAAATCTATCCTATTTTACAGGTTAAACGAAACTTAAATAGTTATATTACAATTTGTCCGTCACAAATATTTAAGTTATTGGTTGACAATAAAGATACATATTAATCAAAAAGCACTTCAAATCCTCCATACAGTTTTACTATGGCGGCCGCGCGCCGGTTTGAATATGCTCCGCACGAGCTCTGTCATTATCTGTCTTACGCTCGGCGCAGTCTTAAGTATTGTTTGACAACTCCTGCAATAGGAATAATTCCTCTGTCGCGGGGGGATTTGCATATATTCATACGAAGGACACAAAGAACCAACATACCGGCTCGAAACAATCATTTATGGATCACACAAATTACTGTCCCGTATGGGAATCGAACCCACAACACTCGGCGCAGTGGCTGCTGCGGGGTTATCATTTATACTACTACGCCAGTTACAATCACTTAGAGTACCACTATAATCGTAAATTGGGGTAATTTTTATATTTTTCGGAATTTTGTCGATCAAGTCATAGATTAAAATATAGAAGTATTTAATCCCCATATACTTTATGGGATACACACGGACGAAACCGCGGCCAAAAACTAGGCCAAGGCTTATACATGGGCAAAACCTGGATCAGAAACTAGTATATGCACATATTATGCTTATTAACACTTACCAATAAATATAATAAGCGCCAACACTCCAAAGGTGGCGTGCGCGCGCGCATTGATGTCCGGGTGACGCGATTGGTAGATCTTGACCATACACAGCACCGAAGTTACGTACATGAACGATGTGTCTGTGAACAATTACTTCTTCATCATAAATACTTTTGTAAACATTATCGATCTATACAAATATTTTTTTTTTTATATATTTGTAGGTATAACTTTATTTGCTATGAATGTAGGTATTACAATAAGATTAAAATCGCCATATACTCACCAAACTGAAAGTTCATGCTATTAGGGCACACGTGGTAGGCAGCGGAGAGCAAACCCTCGCTGACCAGCGCTATACCCATCGCGTACAGCAGACCGAAGTGTTGCGGGATACCCAGTTCTTTCTAACAACACAAATAATTAACTTGTCAATTGTTGGATTACCAGAAGTAATTGAAAAGCTATTGTGTCTAGCCGCCGGTGTGCCGCTGCGATTCAATATATAATATCAGCCCTGTATTAAACTGGCCCACTGCTATGTTAGAAGGGTAAGGCCATACTCTACTACGCTGGCCCAGTGTGGGTTGGCAGACTTCAAATATCTGGAAGAATATTATGGGAAACTCTTAGACATGCAGGTTTCCTCACGATGTTTTCCTTAACCGTTAAAGCGAGCGATAATTCTTATAACCTTTTACCCATGTCTTCTTTACAACACACTCAACAATTATTGTTCTTTCATTCTTTTTAGTCAATTGGAAAGAAAAGCAGCTTTAAGATAAATAAATAATTAATCTATTAAGTGATAAATTAAGAAAAAAGCCTAACTGGAGACAGTTGGACTGCCACGCAGAGGTCTCGAGTTTGATCGCAAGGTATGCATCTTAGACTTTTCGAAGTTATGTATGTATTAAATAGTAAATTATCGCTCGCTTTAACGGTGAAGGAAAATATCGTGAGGGAACCTAGATGTCCCAGAGTTCTACATAATGTTCTCGAAGATATGTGAAGTCTGCCAACCAGCACTGGGCCAGCGTGGTGGACTATGGCCTAACCCTTCTCACACTGAGAAGAGGCCCGTGTTTAGCACTGGGACAGTTTATATACAGGATATTATTATACAGGGTGATTAGTAAAAGACTGGACATATTGAAGGAGGGTATTCAGTATTCGATTCTGGACCGAATACTGAATACGGAATATCTAAAAAAATAGGTACTTATAATTCGAGCTAGTTATCCAATAAAATCACCAATATACCACAGCTGTGTTACAAACGATGACCGATTGGCCGTGCGACTTTGGCAATTCCCGTTATTCCACAAAACAAATCAGTACAGTAACCAAAACTGCCGCCCCCAACTCCCGCTATCGCACCCCGCACTCCCCCGAATTTGCACCCCCGCCCGTCCTTTTCTCATCAAAGTGCATTAGCCTCCGACAGCTGTGTGCGACGCGCGCAGTGTCCACATTTTATGGATATTTCATCCAAATGTTCATAAAGGTTTTCATCGCAGTTTACAGATTTTTTTTTATACCTTACGTCTGACCATAAATTATCATGTCCTTAAGTACGTACAATGTTTAACCAGTCACCCTGTATAGTTTCTAAAATATAGCTTATGTGAAAGATATCACATCCATAAAATTCCAAATTCACCAATAGTGGTACTGAAAATGTTTTCAATCGCCTGTAACCTTAACATTTTTTTATAACTTCGGTGAATTTATTCACGTATACTTCTCCGCAGAGAAAAAGGGGAGCAGAGAGGTTAGACTTAGCCTCTGTCCACCCATCCAAAAAGCTTACCTGAGTAGAAGACTTCGCGTGGTGTTTGTTATGTCTCCTCCAGACCTGCGCCAAGAACAGTAACCCGAGCAGCACGTATCCTAGGTTCGAATACACGTGGTTGAAGTCTGACACCACTAGCAAAGGATGAGCGCATAGGAAGTTGAAATAGCACAAGTCCTGGTTACCAGATTGATTGAGAAGCTGTAACAGAACAATATTAATTTACGTTAGTAACAGACAAAAGTCCTTTTTCAGACTGAATGGTCATGTATGCTACAACTAGATACGTTTCTGTACGTACCCCTGACAACGTGTTTGAGAAATATTGTGGTAATCGGTCGAGTAGTTAAGGCGTGAAAGCGTAACAAACAAACAAACTCACATTCACATTTATAACATTAGTTAGGATATACAAAAGATTAAATATTTGTGGAACGGTGCTGTACTAGAAGCTGGTCACCCAGACCCAAAACTACTATTTGTAGATTAAACAATTTTAGAGTTCGAAAATCTCTTATACAACAGCTTTGCCCGTCTGTCTGTCTGTCTGTTATACAACTTTTAACTCAAGAACCGTAAGAACTAGAGACTCGCCGTCAACGCCATTCGACTCAGCATAGTCGATATACCCCGAAAGGTGTATGACCTTTGAGCTATGACCTCAAGGTTACGTGGTATCACGTGACCTTTGCATATTACTTGAACCATTTTTTCGAATTCTAAGATTTACGGCAATTCATTGCCGATTCTCACTTGTTTTGTACCGTGTAAGCGCAGTGCTTAACGTGGTACCTCGGCCATTTTTGTTTCGTGTGGGAATCGAACCAACAACACTCGGCGCCTGAGCAATTGCGGGATGACACTTAAACCACTACGACATCCGTGGCGTCATTGCAGTCAGTCTATGGTTAGCGCGGTGGACTGTGGCCCCACCCTTATCTTAGTAAGAAGTGTGCCAGAATCCTACTCACACAGAGAAGAGATTCGTGCCCAACAGTGGGACAGCTTATACACAGGGCTGATATCTATATTTATACATATATTATAAAAAAAAAATAAGAAAGAAAGAGATTATTTTTCTTGTAATGAATAAACTTAAAAACAACTTGACGGATTTTCCAGAAAATTCTTGTCATAAAAGTTCAATACATGTAAATCCTTGTGATCTGCCTTGCTGGCCAACCCAGGACTCGAACTCGAGACACAGATTTTAAATATTTTTGTCAAGTAAGCCCAATAACTTTTTGCTTGCCCGACCCGGCATTCGAACCCGTGACCTCATACACGTCACTGCGTCACTTAGGCAGTTTAACTAGTAGGTACATAATAACTTACCCGTTGGTAGGTGACCACTAGTTGTATAACAGGTAACGTATAGAACACTGCGACGGTGAGCACATTCCATAGATACATCTTTGATCTGGCAGACAGCACGCGCGGGCGACACCTGGGGACAACAATATGTATTAAATATAGTATAACATACGTAACGTGGGCGACATCTGGGGACAACAACTTGAATTAAATATGTATGTATGTATCTTATGTGCGGGCCAGTCAGTGCAGACCGGCGACACTTCGACCCAGTGGGATCTTTTGTGTCGACACTCTCCCAATAACGACTGCCATAGATGTTCATGGCAGCCGGGACCGACGGCTTAACGTGCTCTCCGAGGCACGGAGCAGGCGATAATTGTCAATCAATAAGCACATAGTTTCGAAAAGTCATATAACTTCCGAAAGTCAGAGGTGCGGGACGTGGGTTCGAACTCGAGACCCTCTGCATTGCAGTCTGTTGGTCTCCCCACTGAGCTATCGCTGCTCGCTGTATTAAATATAGTATCACTTAAAAGTGTAGTAATAGACTCTTGGGACTGCTATGCAGAGGTCTAGAGTTCGATAATAAGGCACACGTCTTTGGCTATTCAAAGTTATGTGCGACTTAAATTTTTACGAGATGGGTGTAAATACCAGGATTCAACCTCTTCGTCTTGAAGTGACCTTTTTTTGTCGTCAGCTTTTTGAAAAGTCCCACTGCTGGCCAAAAGCCTCTCCCTTGGACTTCCAAATCACTGTGTTGGTGGATATCCCCTGACCTTATGACCCCAATATCCCGGGGATCTTTTGACCCAGAGGGCCGATATTCAAACTCGATCGAGGTATGACCCCAAGGTGTCTGCACACCAAGTTACAAGTCAATATTGAGGTCAGAGGTCAAAGGTCATAGTCATTTCGGTATATATCGACTATGCTGTGTCGAATGGCGTTGACCGCGAGTCTCTAGCTCTTACGGTTCTTGAGTTAAAAGTTGTATGACAGACGGACGGACGGACAAAGCCGTTGTATAAGAGCTTTTTCGAACTCTAAAAGGTATTATGCCTATAGTATATAGCTGGCTATAGTATTACTAAAAGTACTATAGCCTTTTCTGTTCACCTGACAACGTGTATGCAAAATTTCATAATGATAGGTCGAGTAATTGTAGTGTGGAAACGTAACAAACAAACTCACATTCACATTTATAATATTAGTTAGGATACTAACCTGGCTAAGTTAGCGACGCAGAGTTTTCCTCCAAGTCGGTAGAGATCTTTGTCTGTATTGATATCGTCCAACGTTGAGAAGTCAGATTCCGTGTCCGATGAAGAGCTGCCATCTGTCAAAATAAACCACATTTTAAATAATTTCAAACTTTATTGCATACTGCATTTTGCCCGCGGCGTCGCTCGCGTAAATGTAGGTTAGGTTATATTAGTAAAAGTACTTTTTCCGGATGAAAGGTACTATATGTCATTTTCTGTTACCCTGATAACGTGTGTGCGAAATTTCATGATGATCGGTCGAGTAGTTAAGGCGTGAAAGCGTAACAAACAAACTCACATTCGCATTTATAAGATTCAGTTAGGAAATGCGAATGTGAGTTTGTTTGTCACGCTTTCACGCCGTAACTACAAGACTGGTCGTCATGAAGTTTTGTAAATATAGGTAATTTACATGTGCAAAACCGCGGGCATAATGTATTATAATAATGAATGGATTTCATTTAACCTTGTACTAGCGACCCGCCCCGGATTCGGATGGGTAGTACAAAACCTTAACAACTTGTACACGTAAACCTTCCTCATGAATCACTTTGTCTATTGGTGAAAACAGCATGAAAATCATTTCAGTAGTGTTTATCGGGAACAGACGTGGCGAGGGCGTTTGTTTTATAATATATAGCGATAGTAATAATAATATCAATCCTATATATAAACTGTCCCGCTACTGGGCACGAGCTCTTCTCAGGGTGAGAAAGGTTCAAATCCATTTGTGTCGTTACCTTGTCGATGTGCGTCATTGTCCCCATTTCCAACGAGACACTGTCGCGAGGTGCTCTCCCCGCTGGTGTCCATCACGGTCACGTATCGTCTCCGTGCCGCGCCCCGGGTCGACGTCACCGCGGGGATCGTCACGGCGTCGTGAGGCATTGAAGGCGACGATAGGTTCTCTGTGTAGCAATATTGTTGTTTTTTATAAAACACCATTATTACATAATTTTGAAACTTTAAACTACTATTGTTAAAAACTTTTACTAGCTACTGTTTACTTTTATTTAAGATATCAATTCTAATTCTATTTAAACTTTTCACGGAGACTAGAACATGGCTGCTGAAAAGCAACCGAAACGATGGCGAAAATGTAGAATTAAATCTTACATACATACATAGATTCACGCCTGTTTCCCAGAGGGGTAGGCAGAGACTACGGATTGCCATTTGCTACGATCCTGACACACTTCTCTGGCTTCATTTACTTTCATCACGTTCCTCATACACGCCCGTCGGTTCAAGGTGTTCTTAACCTGGCCTTTGTCCAGAACGCTTCCGATCTGATCAAGAAACGTTCGCCTAGGTCTTCCTCTTGCGACTGTTCCATTCACATCTTAATAGTTTTATAATTCAAATAGCTTAAAAAAAAGTAAACAGTAAATAGTAAAAAGTGTTTAACAATAGTAGTTCAATGTTTCGAAATTAAGTAATAATAGCGTAAAATTAAAATTATTAGTTTTATAATTCAAATAACTTAAATAAAAGTAAACAGTAACTAGTAAAAATTGTCTATTGTCCTGGTTATTGGGCTGAACCATATTAATAGAAATATATGATCTGTGATAATAGATAGTGCGTAATAGACACGACATACAAATGGAGATATTTAATTGATAAAGAGATATTCTTTCGGATTGATAATAAACCTAGATTTTTTATTAACATCCTGTTATTATTTTTCAACAGGTTGGCCACTAACTACACGAAAAACAAAACAAACAACAAACAATTATTTTTCAGAGCTGTAAACCTTAATCTTTCAATTCAAATACTTTAAATAGTAGTAAAGTTAAATAATAGTAGAGTAATACTTTCAAAAATATTTCATGAAAGTGTTTTAAAACAAACAACGCAATAAAATACGTATAAAGTAATTTAATTTCAATATAATATATAATAATATAAAAGAATTCGCGTAAACGTAAGACAATAATAATAATAATAATAATATTCTATCACATACACACAACACCATCTAGCCCAAAGCTCAGAGCTTGTACTATGGGTACTAGACAATGGATAAACATACATATACTTTTTTTTTTGTGAATACATACATATTATACATAGAAACACCCAGACCAAGACAAACATCCATGTTCTTGCACACAAATGTTTGACTTGTGCGGGAATCGAACCCGCGACCTCAGGCGTGGCAGTCAGTTACACTAACCACTACGCCATCGAGTCGTCATAACAATATTATATTGTTGAAATAAAGTTTCATTAGTTATAGAATGGATATAAAATAGGATAGTTGTATGTGTTTAACTATGTACATTATTTTGTACACAAAAAAAATAAATAATCAAAGGCAACTTTTTGTGGAAACTGTATCAACATTTGTTGCAAAATAAGTATTTATTTCTTATATTATATTTATTTAATTCATGAACAACTTATTACAATGGTGTCTGAATATTATATTTGTGACGCGGACCGCGCGACCGCGACGGTTGCGCGTGAGTCGGAGTGGTGGCTGGCGCCCCCCTTCTCCCCCCTGCCCGGCGGCAGCGCCATATATAAGCCGATCGCGTCTTGGACGAGACACCTTGCGGCTCGGCTCCACATCTCGAGTTAAGTGCTCCTGACTACAAGGACACGCAGCAAGCCTTCTAACGAACCACGCCCTGACTATAATTGTATACTAAATATATTAAAAGTGTATTTGTTATACCTTCTCTCATTGTACTTCCTAAATATATCTACATTTCACCTAAACTAAACCCAAAAGGTTACAATGGCGCCCGGCTATTAAGTTTAAAGGCTTGCTACGTGTTATTTTACTGTTGCTATATACTGTGTACTGTGCGTGTGTATTCTGCTCAAAGGGTATGTAAGTTTTTTCTTTCTTAAGTGCTTACCACGTGCGTAATCGCGTAGTGAAGTTGCTAACGGTTTCATTACCCACGTCGCGTTATTATTATATTCGAGATAATTCTATTGCACGTGCTATATTTATACGCTTATTAGCTATCGCGTTTTTTTCTCCTTGCACCCTTGGCCAGAATCATACGCTTATATTTCACTGTGTTCTATTAATAGTGTTTTTATTTCGCTGCTTGTCGTGTTATATTGCGTGATTAGTAAAATTTCTCGGCCGTTCGATACCTCGTGACCGTCGCGAACATTCTAAACAAGATGGCGTACGAGATTAAGTTTCCGTTACTGAATAAATCGGCATTACTTTACGAGGTTACCTTGCGTGGTGGCGAAGCTAATACGGTCGATGATCTTCGAAAGTCAATCGCCAAGCTCGCACCAGGTTCTCCTTCTGAGAGCATTTTGGAGTCTCATTTGTCTCCGGAAGTCGATATCGCGGCTTTAAAGACTTCATTATTCAGAGCATCAAATAATGTCGGAGTATTGCGTAATAGATTAGACAGTAATTTATCAGCTAGAACTGAGTCACTATTACATCATATTTTTCATAGATTAAACCGCGTTTGTCTCGACGAACCGTCGATTCAAAATAATTTAAAACCTATTTGGGATGAGTTCCACGGCTTATATGCTTCATTTAGATCGTTAGTTTCTCAGCCGGAGGAATCAACTTCTCAAAATTATAGCACTAGAGCTTGCGAGCAGATCGAACCTGTAAATGTATTATTCTATGAGCGTAAACTTTTCTCAGAACTTTCTAAATTTAAATATAATGGCAAGTCTTGTGTGCGTGCTTTTATTCAGAGGGTTAATGAATTTATGTCAGCTAGGAATATACCTGAGGATAAGTTATTCTCTTTTGCATTTGAGATCTTTTCCGACGACGCGTTGACTTGGTTTCGTAGTATTCGGGATAGCGTCACTTCTTGGGGTCAATTATGTCAGTTGTTGAAAAGAGACTTTAGCCCTCATAATTTTGATTACAAACTGATGTCTGAAATAAGACAACGTTCTCAGGGCGAATCTGAGAACATAACCTTATATATAGCAAAAATGCAAGGTTTATTTTCTCGTCTCGATGTGCCAATTAGTGAATCTGATAAATTAGAAATTTTATTAAATAACATTAGGCCGTGCTACACTAATTGCCTTTTAACTACCAATGTAATAGATATTCCTTCTCTGATTAACGTGTGTAGAAACTTTGAAAGGTTTGATAGCCGTTCTAAGGACTTTAGGGAGCCACCTAAAGTGTCCCCTAGCACCCTGGCACCTGATCTTGCTTATAATTACCCTACTTCTAATTCTTCTAGTCCTTATAAGGGCAGTTTCAATAATATGAACTTTTATAATAAGTCTCCTAATTATAAAAGTAAATACTTTAATAATCAACCTAGTACATCGGCCGCTACCAAGTTTCACGTTGAAACAATCGGTGCAGCTGTAGTTAATCAATACCGGTTCTGTCCGCGTTGTAGAAACAATACACATTCATTAAATACTTGTCGTCAGCAGAGATATTTAATATGTTTTAAGTGCGGATTAAAGGGTTTTCGCGTCTCTGACTGTCCTAATTGTAAACCTAAACCCAGTAATACTACTCCAAAAAAACTAATTAGCAAGGATTGGGGAGATAATAGTCACTCTAAATTCAATAAAAAAGAGTGGTCTAATTGGTTAACTTATATTTCTAAATTCTTTAGTTGTTACCACTTATCCTCAATCCGTGACTCTAATATTGAATTCACTCCTTATGTTTCTCTTAATGTAAATGGCAAAAGCGCCGTTGGTCTTTTGGACTCTGGTTCCGGTGTGACAATTCTTGGAAACAATTCTCATAAACATTTTTTAAGCAATAGCCATATTGTAGACAATTCTAAAAAAATTAAATTGATTACCGCGAGCGGAGAGGAATTATATACATTAGGTTCGGTTTCTGTACCAATAGAATTCCAAAATAATTTAGTAAACTTGGTGGTACATATTGTACCAGATATAAAAAATTCTTTAATACTTGGTATGGATTTTTGGAGAAGTTTTGGTCTGTTTCCTAATCACTTAGAATCGATTTTATTTCTTAATAAGTCTGATGCGCACGTCGCTGAACTACAGACGAATGTCGGTTCTCACCTCGTCTCTTATGGTCTTCTAACAGACAACCAGAGAGCTACCGCTGACCAAATTATATCAAAATTCACCGATATTTCTTATCAGTCGCGGGGTCTCGGTTGCACAAACATTATTACACATTCCATAGATACAGGCGATTGTTCTCCTATTCGGCAGAGGTTTTATCGTATGTCTCCTAATAAACAACGTATTTTAATTAATCATCTCGATGAAATGCTCGCGGAAGACGTGGTAGAACATTCTGAAAGCCCTTGGTCGAATCCCGTTATTCTGACCCCTAAAAAGAATGGTGAATTACGTTTTTGTTTAGACAGCCGTAAGTTAAATTCTATTACTAAAAAAGATGCTTATAATTTACCCTATATTGCGGAAATTCTAGATAATTTAAGAGACGCTAAATACCTAACTAGTTTGGATTTATCTAAATCTTTTTGGCAGACCTTGATCAGAAAGGAAGATCGTTGTAAAACAGCTTTTTATATTCCTACACGAGGTACATATCAGTTTAAAAGAATGCCATTTGGTCTTACTAATGCACCTGCTACTCAACAGCGATTGGTAGATACTTTGTTTTCCGGTCCCGAGTTTGAAAACAAAGTATTTTGTTTTGTCGACGATATTATTTGTATATCGTCATCCTTTGAAAATCATATTTCTCTTCTTTTACGCATTCTCGAAAGATTAAAAAGTGCTAACTTAACTATTAATCTCGAAAAATGTAAATTCTTTAGAGATAAATTGAAATATCTGGGCTATGTTGTTGATTCTAAGGGGTTACATCCGGATCCCGATAAAGTAAACTCAATGAAAAATTACCCTACTCCTTCTAATAGGAAAGAAGTTCGTCGTTTCTTAGGCGCTGCTTCTTGGTACAGACGTTTTATTCCGAACTTTAGCTCAATCGCCGCACCCTTAAACAAATTAACTAGCCAAGGTAAAACTTCTCCTCCTTTTTTTTGGTCTCATGAGGCTGATTTGGCCTTTAGTAAGTTAAAGGATTGTCTGGTGTCTTCTTCTGTTCTTTCTTGCCCAGATTATACTGAGCCCTTTGAAATACATACTGATGCCAGTAACTTCGGTATCGGTGCTGTTCTTTGTCAAGTCCTGAACGGACAAGAGAGAGTTATAGCCTATTATAGTAAGTCGCTCACTAGCCAGGAAAAAAATTATAGTGCTACTGAGCGCGAAGCTTTAGCCGTGTTATCTGCTATAGAGCATTGGCGTTGTTATGTGGAGAACGGAAAAAAATTTACAGTTTATACCGACCATGCCGCTCTCAAGTGGTTTTTAAAGCTAAATAACCCTACAGGTCGTTTGGCGAGATGGAGTGTTCGCTTATCATGCTACAATTTCGAGGTCAAACATCGTCGGGGTTCTGAAAACGTTGTACCTGATTTACTTTCTCGTTCTATACCTATATCCTCCATAACTAATGTTACTAATGAACTTACTAATGGTTCTTTAGGATGTCCAGTTACTGATGACTCCTGGTATCTAAACATTTTTAATGGTTGTGTTGATTCACCGACATTATTTGTCGATTATCAAGTGATAAACAATAAATTATATCGCTTTAAAAAAACTCTTAATCCCCTTACTAGGGATTTTCAATGGAAAGAAGTTGTTCCGTCAGAACAGAGGTCTACCATTATATCTAATAATCATGCTTCACCCACAGCTGGTCATTTTGGCGTCTTTAAGACTTATAAGCGCTTAGCACTTAATTACTATTGGCCTGGCATGTATTCTGACGTGGTCAAGTTCGTGAATCTGTGCGATTCCTGTATCGCTCATAAACATCAAAATCACTCCACCTTGGGTCACATGGGCCAACCTAAGTCTTGTCAAAAACCTTTTCAGGTGATTAGTATTGACTTAATAGGTCCATTACCACCTAGTAGGAGTCAAAACTCTTTTATATTTGTGGTCAGTTGTTGTTTCTCTAAATATTGTTTGCTTTTTCCTATCAAGCGGGCTACCGCAGACATAATAACAAGAATACTTGAAGAAAAGGTGTTTCTAGTGCATGGTATTCCATCCACTATTATCTTAGACAACGGTAAACAATTCATTAGTGCAACTTTTAAAAATCTCTTAACTAAATACAAAATTCCAAATCTTCATTATACACCGTTATATTCTCCTCACGTGAACTCTGTTGAACGTTATAACAAAACTATTATGACAGCTATTTCTACCTTTATAACTTCCGATCATCGAATCTGGGACACTTTAACTACAAAAATTCAGTTTGCAATAAACTGCGCGGTTAACGAGACAACCGGTTTTACTCCTAATTTTCTTGTGTATGGTCGCGAGCTTGTCACTTGTGGTTCACTATTTGGGGTCAGTAACTCTGATCCCAATTTGGTTCATATTCCTCATGACAATTACGCTGAGAACCTTGGCTATTTAACTTCTATTTTCGAGAAGGTACAAGCAGCATTATTGGTCGCTCACCAACGCAATTGTAAGTCTTACAATCTACGTCGTAAACCGGTCGAGTTTAATGTTGGTGATATTGTGTGGAGAAGAACGTTTTACCTTAGTGATAAAGATAAATACTTTAGTAAAAAGTTGGCACCTAAATTTATTAAATGTAAAATTGTTTCCAAGAAGTCTCCGTTAGTATATATATTGTCTGATATGTCTGGTAAACCTCTCGGTGAGTGGCACGTTAAAGACTTGAAACTAATTAACTATAAGGAATAGTTTGGTGATTCTAGCTAGTGGACTTTTGTTGTACCAAACCCAAGACTTCGTCGTAGGGCTAGCTAGATCACGACATTGTCTTGATTTTTTTTCTTTTGTGATTCGTTTATATTTAACCTAATTACTTAACTACAAAAGCAATACTTCCTAGCGTAACACTAGAAAATATATACTTCTAAACTGCGTACTTCAATGCGTGTATCTGTCTATAATTTTTTTTTATGTATTATAAAATTTTTTTTTAGACAATACCTTGTGTCTTAATTACGCATTCTATCTTCATATCAATTATTGCTTTCGAAAATACTAATCGAAATCTAAACATTTCATTTTTTTCACCCAGTGGTTCAGTAGTTAAATTGTCACTGTCAAGTCGGTCTACAGGTTCAGTCTTTTTGTTCCCGTCATATTTTTTTTGCATTCATAGTGGTTCTTCTTATCTGTTTGCTAGCGTACTAATCGCAAAATTTTTGTATTGTTCAATTTCACCGTAGTTGTCGTTTATTGATCTTCATAACAAACTCATTAACTAATTACTTTGTTGACATTCTAAACGTGTTATTATCTAGCGGCCGGCTGTCGAGTCCACATTCCTAATGAATGAATCACCTTGCCTTTAACGTGTTTTTTTTTATATTGTTATCAGTTAATGATCTGTTCGCAACTACGGTGCTATCATATTATAGATTCTCGTCTATTGAATAATATAGTTCTTTTAAAGGACTGACTCCTCTTATTCTACCTGTTTCAGGATGCCGATCGGAAGCTGCTGCCGGAGGAGAGGGGAGTCCTCGGGAGACCGAATTTCCCCGAGGAAAAATTCTCTCCTAACGAGGGGGGTGTGTGACGCGGACCGCGCGACCGCGACGGTTGCGCGTGAGTCGGAGTGGTGGCTGGCGCCCCCCTTCTCCCCCCTGCCCGGCGGCAGCGCCATATATAAGCCGATCGCGTCTTGGACGAGACACCTTGCGGCTCGGCTCCACATCTCGAGTTAAGTGCTCCTGACTACAAGGACACGCAGCAAGCCTTCTAACGAACCACGCCCTGACTATAATTGTATACTAAATATATTAAAAGTGTATTTGTTATACCTTCTCTCATTGTACTTCCTAAATATATCTACATTTCACCTAAACTAAACCCAAAAGGTTACATATTATACACAAAATAATTTATTAGCAGCGATTTATAGCAGCTCAGGTGTGGGTATGATATTAAATGATATTCGACTCTATCTCTAGGTATATGCTCAGGTGTGGGACTGAGATAAATGTATGTCTGCTCTATCTTGATTTAGCATGTGTCTTAAGGTAGATCGGTAAGTCTTATAGTGATATACTTGTGACTCAAAGCAAAGAATTATAAACAATTTTTAATCCTAGTTAGATATTTTAAATTGGCACATCCTTCAAGTATTACATTAGTGAACCAACTAGCAAAAACAATAAACAAATATAATCAAGTATAGATAACTTGAAAATTAACTAAATATTTCAGAGCAGCTATAGCTCAGTGGGGAGACCAACAGACTGCAATGCAGAGGGTCTCGGGATCGAACCCACGTCGCGCACCTCTGACTTTCGGACGCTATATGACTTTTCGAAATAATGTGCGTATTGATTTTTCAATCTCAATCAATTATCGCCTGCTCCGTGCCTCGGAGAGCACGTTAAGCCGTCGGTCCCGGCTGCCATGGACATCTATGGCAGTTGTTATTGGGAAGTCAGTGCCCTATAATATCCTGACACTGGTCTAGCCTTAGGGTATCGTTAGCCTTCGGGTTGCGGACAGGTGGCGGCCGCTCCGTGTAAAAACTGATATCCAGTCAAATCCGGTTAGACTAAAAAAGCTGACCCCAAGTGACTTGTGAATAATAAAGGCTAAGGGAGAAGAAGATACCTTCATCAATCTCCAGTGGCGCCCTCTTCCTACAAAAGACCGCCATGATGAAAGCAACGTAGAAGGATCCAAAGAACGCCAGGGCGACCCCGGCTGCTATTAAGTACTCCTGGTACGAGATCGTCTGGATTATCCTGAAACTGTAACAAACACATTTGTGAAGATAATTGTAAGTGGAACGTGGATTCAGCTGTCCTTTATATATAGTACATATTTAATTTTAGCCCTGTATTAAACTGTCCCACTGCTGGTCAGGGGCCTCTTCACAGTGTGTGTTAGGCCATAGTCCACCACGCTGGCTCAGTGCGGGCTGGCAGACTTCACATATCTTCGAGAACATTATGTAGAACGTTTAGACATAAAGGTTTTTTCACGATGGTTTTTTCTTCACCATTAAAGCGAGCGATAAATAACTAATTTATCCGCACATAACTTCAAGAAGTATCGTTCCCCTTCACCACAAGAGGAGAGTGTTATGTCGGGGTCTCCCGAGACTTCGGGCCTACCAACTAAAACCACCACGGTGTGCGACCTCGCTGCTTTGTAAGGTGAGTATGAGGTGGGTAAGTCGCTGGAACTAGATCCCTGATGTCAACATTGCACTATCCAGTCATACCACTCACCTGAACTGCTTAACCCTGCCATCATTGGTAGCCACTTGCATCACCTGCTGTTCCCCCCACCCTAGGTACTGCGCCATCTTGGGTAGCGTCGCGTTTGAAGTCTTGTCAGTACACGCCTCGTCAGAAGTCTTCACTATGAACACTATGTAGAAGCCCAGGGGAAAAGTGTCTTGCTGTGGAGGAATAAGAAGAGTCAGAAGATTGATTTGGTGGATGCTGGAGATGGCAATGTATGAATCGTTAATTAAGACTGTGAGATATACTATGAGATATGAGATATACTGTGAGATATATATTTTATGCATGAGTCTCGACTCGCTTATCGCCCTTGATTCTCGACTCTATTGTTGACTTTGAATCTCGACTAGATTATTGGCTAGATTATACTAGTTCCGCGACACGATTCTTGACTCGGTTCTCGACTCAATTCTCGATCAGATTGTCGGCCAGATGCCCGACTAGTAAACCGACTCAATGCTTGTTACGACTCTCGAGTCGATTCTCGCTTTGATCCGATTCTCGACATAAGTCTATTCTCAAGATAACTCAATTCTTGATCCAATTATCGTCTGGATGCCTGACTAATGCCTCAACACGATTCTCGACCCGTATTTCGAATTGATTCTGGACTAGTTCTTTGAATCTATTCTCGACTAGAATCTCGACTGGTCCCCCGATTAAACACTCGACCTGATTTTCTAATCTTTTTTCCAAAATCTTAATAAACATTATCTCGATCGTCAACTCTATTGTTAATAGATTCCCAGTTCTTTTCACTAATGACTCGAGAATCTAATCGTTTCGAGTTTCAACTCGAACTTAAATACTGTAAATACTTACAGTTAAGGTGATTCCACCTCTTCTAGTCATTGTTAGATAATAGCCATCGTATAGGATGTCCCTCTCGTTATCAAAGACAGGGCACTGAAAATTTATTAAATGATTTAAAGATATACATATATTTAAAGATAACCTAAAAATTCTTAGACCCAATAGTTTAAAGGCTAAAGCTACTTAAATTTTCTTAAGAAATACTCTTTAACGTAATAATTAAGTAGTTAATCCTAACTAATATTATTATTAATGCGAATGTGAGTTCGTTTGTTTATTGCGTTTACACGCCTTAACTTCTCGATCGAACACTATTAATTTTTCACATACACATAGTGAAGTTGTCGACTTTCATTCAGAAAAAAGTACTGTGCCCGGGCGAGCGAAGCCGCGGACAAAAGCTAGTTAATATCAAGCCTGTATATAAAATGTGCCACTGTCGGGCATAGACCTTTTCTCAGTGTGAGAAGGGTCAGGCCATTGTCCACCACGCTGGCCCAGTGCGCGTTGGCAGACTTCACATATCTTCGAGAACATTATGGAGAACTCTCAGACATGTAGGTTGCCTCACGATGTTTTCCTTCACAAGCAAGCGACAATTAACTATTCAATATGATACTTTGGGATGTCAGAGGTCCGTGCTTTGGTACCGAACTCGAAACTTCTGCGTGGCATACCAATGCAAAGGTCTCCCACTAAGCTATGGCTGTTTATTAAGTTATATATGTAAAAATGGAACAGTCGCAAGAGGAAGACCTAGGCGAACGTTTCTCGATCAGATCGGGGGCGTTCTAGACAAAGGCCAGGTTAAGAGCACCTTGAACCGACGGGCGTGTATGAGGAATGGGATGAAAGTGAATGATGCCAGAGAAGTGGGTCAGGATCGTAGCAAATGGAAATCCGTAGTCTCTGCCTACCCCTCTGGGAAACAGGCGTGAATTTATGTATGTATGTATGTATTATGTAAAAATATATCAGATAAGAAATTAGCGGCCACGCAATTTTAATAAATTAATCAAGATTACCGAGGTTAGCCCTATAATTAATAACTCATGAACTTATGACTGGACGATAGATTAGACAAACTGAAATTATCGTACAACTAGATTTCGCCCGTAGCTTCGATCCGAACACTACTTTTTCTGGATGAAAGGTATGCCCTTTTCTGTAAATTTCATGTTGATCGACAGAGTAGTTAAGCCGTAAAAGCGTAATAAACAAACTCACATTCGCATTTATTATATTATAGTTAGGATAATTCTAATGTTGCGGTGCACTTTGATATTTTAGAATTAATAAACTTAAACAAAACTCGGAATAACTATTGAAATTAAACTACTATATACGGATTTTATCATGCCATGGTCACGGGGAGACTCACTCTCTCCCCGTGACCATGGCTGCTGAAAAGCAACCGAAACGTCGGGGAAAGTGTAAAATTAAATCAAATCTAAATAGTTTTAATAACAATATAATTAGCTTAAAAATTAGTAAAGTTTAATAGTAATAGTAGTGTAACAAATTTTCAAAATTATGTAATATAGTGTCAAATAAACAACGCGATAAAATCCGTATATAGTAGTTTAATTTCAATGAATAATATTCGCGTAAACAGAAGACAATATCAGAATAACTATTTATGCATCACACAATTTTTATGTTTCATGTGGGGTTCGAACCCACAACACCCACCGCAGTCGCAGTGGCGAGGCTACCACTTACTATACAAAGCCCATATGGGTCAAAAATTGTGGTCCACAAATAGTTGTTCCAAATCTGGATGATCTTTGTGTCCGTTGTTGAATGTTTCCAAAGTCTCCCGCGGCACAGGATTTATGGTTAGAGCGACCTACATCGCAACGTCAATTTCAAGTCGTTCGTAGTGCGAGTCCCAACTTGCTTTCTGCATGTATTTATGCAGGAGGACTTTTGGTCGAAGGGTGTGGTGTTCCGTCGTTCCCGCAGACAAGTGCCACATGAACAACATTGCAAGTGAAGCATTACTAACACAGTTAATCTATAATATATATAAATCTCTTCCGTTACTGAGTGACTGCCAGACAACGCACAGCCGAAACTACTGAACGCAAGAAGCTGAAATTTGGCATGTATGTTCCTTGGAGTGTAGGGGAGCACTAAGAGAGGATTTTTGGAAATTCCACACCAAAGGGGGTCAAAGGGGTAAAACCGCGGGAAAACTACTAGCAAGTTATATAAATACTAACACAAATTGTATATATGTTAGTCTAGAAGGTCTCTATGCGTCTATGAAATGCGAAGTAAAATCGTTATTATTATTATTAAAACAAAAATTCTTAATTATAACTTACCGAAAAATTCTGTATAGAAACCACCGCACAGATATCATCTTCAGATTCAATCATGACGATCACACTCTTAGGCCTTGAGAACCAACCGTACGCCTGCCTCAAGTTACTCGTCACAAAATAGTGATCAAGAGTCTTCTGCTCCACGTCATTCAACTCAGAATTACACATATACTTCCTCTTTGCATGTTGGTACGACAAGTCCAAATTTTCTTTATCATGTTGGTACCCCAAACCATTCTTATGTTGGTAGTCAATATTGTTAGGTTGGTCAAATGGGTAGAAGTAGTATTTCGGCTGGCTTGGTGAGCTGGTGAGGGTCGTGGTGGAATTCAGTTTGATGTAGAAATCTTGGACTGTTTCTACTAATATGGTTACTTGTATTGAATCTGGGGATGATGACGTCAGGTGGACTATGGGCGCGTTCAACGTGGATACGTCTGGAAAAAAATGCGGGTAGTTGAAAAAAGTTTTTTTTTTTAGTTTGAACTAGCTTTTGTTTGTATATTGTTAACGGATTGTGAATAGCTGAATCTAATACCTATCTAGTTCAGAGAGTATCAGTGTAACTAAGTTTCCTACCACAAATTACCCGAAAATATATAACATTTTAATTTACTGACTAGTTACCAAAATATTGATATCTAATATAGTGTTAGGCGTGTTGTTTTTATGAGATAAATAACAAAGTGGCTGTATATTTTTGTGGCAATATTAACAATTGATAACAGGAGCATGAGATATGACGGTTGGAAACAATCTATAGCTGTTGTAACTGTAGTAAACCTTATATACCCAATATACATTATATATTTCAGCTGATTGTTTTTATATTTCTAGTTACTGAAATTAAAGTGTAAATGTTAATTTTATATAAACTTAACACGTTCATTAAATCCAGGCGTTTAGTTTAAACAAATGCAAACAGAATATTCCGCTGCGTAAATGCTTTACCAAATATTCGTTATCAATAAAATCCATGTCCATCCCATCTCTTATGTAAAATTAAATAAATAAACGCGTAAGTAAAGGCATTTTATTTGCTCGCAGAATGTCGACTTCGCAAAATGTCCCTTACCTTTCAAAATAGTCAAGTACGGATACAGATCAGATTTGATTATTCAGACAGGTATCACAAAAACTACAATTAAGAACATACATTATATAGGTCGCTGGATTTATTTATTTTATATAACTATGGAACCCTCTGTACGCAAATCTGATCTGGACTTGACCGTTTTTTACGGATACTTAAACTTGGAGACAAGGGACATTTTGCGAAAGGGATCTGTTACGACCGGTACACATTTTGCGACGTGGACAATCTACGACTGAGTGAAATAATGAACATTCGCCGATTTACCCAAAATCTCGCATTACACGTTACACCAAGTCGTTCTTTTCTCTGTCGTGTGTCCTTAAGAACTAAAACCTATACAAAAGCGATACATACTGGTATATAAAGTAAATATAATATATAGATAATGTACAATTTATATATTTACGTATGAGAGGGCCACAGTAGACTTTAATCCGTTCCCCACTGACTACGAGAGCGTGAACAGAAAGAGAAATCAAATTAAAAAGGATGTCGTAAGAAATGAAGGGAGTTGGAGTCACAATACCCATTAGTCTAAATTTAGACTTCATGTAGTTGGTTTAAGGTTTAAAATAAGATGCTAAAATATACAGACACTACTTTGAGTATATAGTTCGTAAAATATAGCTTGGGTCCTGTGACAGTTACGCCTAGAGCTGGGACTGGTTGAGCATATTCGATTATAAATTATCGACTAATGTCATTATTTTTATTGTCGATTGTATAATTATAATTATTGTAATTAAATATATTATAATATTATTTTATTAAATTTATATTTGTATAGTAGGTACTTTCATACACGTTATCTATACTAATATTATAAAGCTGAAGAGTTTGTTTGTTTGAACGCGCTAATCTCAAGAACTACTGGACCGAATTGAAAAATTATTTTAGTGTTGGATAGCTCATTTAAGGAGGAAGGCTATAATAGGCTATATAACATCACGCTACGACCCACGGGGGCGGCGCAGTGATCATAAGCGCGGGTAAAACCGAATAAATCAAACTTAAAATTGTTTTCTCGTTATGAATATTTCAAATAAAACGTTTTGTCCAGATTTATGTTGAGTTATGTTATTTAAATATTAACAATCAAATGTAAATCTCGATTTATTTTATTTCAATGTTCGATACTTTTAAACTCTTGTTAAGAGGACGCAGAGATGACTTCGATGGCGTAGTGGTTAGTGTAACCGACTGCCACGTCTGAGGTCGCGGGTTCGATTCCCGCACAAGCCAAACATTTGTGTGCATGGACATGGATGTTTGTCTTGGTCTGGGGGACTCTATGTATAATATGTATATATTTACAAAAAAAAGAAAAGTATATATGTATGTTTATCCATTGTCTAGTTCCCATAGTACAAGTTCTACTTGGTTTGGTTTGGTTACATCTACACATGATAGAATATTATTATTATTACATTATAGGTACATTTTTATCAATAAACTATGATATTATTTTTGACATTTTATACCGTCATGATCATGAAATACGGAATTTATTAAGCGTGAAACGGATGACATCTGCCACAGCACCCGAGCTATATTTTAGGAATTACAGTAACTATTTGGCGTCCGTATATATAATATATTATGTATTACTGTCCAATACTTCCCCAGTATTGGGTACAGAGGTTATATATACGTCTTTCTATATGTATATTATCCAAAAAAATTGTCATTAATATATAAAATAGGGGCAAAAATGTACAATTTAGTACTGTGGGAATCCCTCAATTTATAATTGAAAGGAAATATCTTTGACCTGGGCTTCTAACTCACCTGCTGTCCTGCTCACTCTCATTGTAATACATGAGAGGAGAAACACCTAATACTACACAGCTTCAAAGATATTTCCAGCGAAGAATCAGTCACTTGAAACGAGCATAAAAATCACTATATTTGGTGCTGTTTGACACCCGTATAGGCGGTGATGGAGTTATAGAAAGGAAGTTAAAGATATACCTGACAAGCTATACTCAAAATGACAAGTCTATACAGGTTTAATAGAAAAATTCTAATAACCTTGTCTTCCTTACATCATACTTAAGGGTGTTATCAGACCAATCGATCGATCGTCGATCGACTGCATCGGTCGACGTCGATTGGTCTGGTAGAAACTATCGATCGACGTCGACTAATCCATTCTACGATCGATCGATGCCGTCGATCGACTATCGATAGATTGATCTGGTAACACCCTAACAACTTTTGTTCTACCAGTTTTCACAAAACTCAATACATTTTCCTATTTTAACAAGTTTAAAATTGCAAGCGCTCTTTTCCTGACATATCTTATAGAGTAAATAAATAAGATGTACTGGTAGCTAGAGATAATACATAGAGAAGGATGTGTAGTCTTAAAAATAGTCGTCATTTCCATTTATTATAGTACGAATATTGTCTGTAACTGTATGATTTTATGAGTTATTCGTTTACCACGTAAGAAAAATTGTTACATATTAGAAGTTATTTACACTAATATTATAAAACCAAAAGATTTATAATAATAATAATAATCCATTTATTTGTGAGAATATTTTTGTTTGTAATGACTAAACTCAAAACTATTGGACCGATTTTAATTTTCTTAATCTACTTTATCCATAAGTAACATAGGCTATGTAACATCACGCTACGAGCCACGGGAGCGGGCAGTAATCATAAACGTAAGTAAAATCGCAAGAAACAGGTAGAATTGGACAAAAATTACATATTAGGACAATTTTTTTCACAATAAGGCTCGTGGAACAATTCCTGTGTCCCGGGAGTCTGACGTCATTATACACTAAAAGTTCAAAAGTGAACAAATTGTGGCTGATTCTTCTTAATGAGCTATTGTAATTAGTAGTAATACTCTTATATTTGTAACGCTTACCACAAGTATCTTCTTCTTCGGAGAACAAGTTGTTATGAGGGCACAGGGTCCTAGAAATGTTCGTAAACTGTTCCAAGCTGACTGGAGTCTGCACCAGCATTGGCAACTGCCACGAGAACACCCCTGGAAGAAATGCATCGTCATACGTGTGAGAATAGGACTCACAACTGCTTATTATTTAAGTAAAATACATAGTTACATTACCCAAATTTCTGACATCTACTCACAAATAAATAACATAGAAGTGTTTTAAATCTGGTAGTAGGAGTCATTGTCAAATGACAGTAAATGCACGATACAATACTGTGACGTTACCGCTATTTAAATGCAGCTGTCCGAGGGAGATAACGAGATATCCACGCTACAACTCCATTTATCTTATACCCAAATTTAAAATATTAATTACCGCCTTATTTTGCAAGCAATTTTGATACTGTTTTCACAAAAAGGATTTTTTGATTGCTCTTGTGTGTAAAATAATGTACGAATTCAAACATTTATGAAACTACCCTATTACAGATAGTACGGACGAAGTGCACGTATATAAGAAGAATTTGGGTCCAGATTGCGAAGTATATAAAAAAGTGAAAATTCGCAGAACTCAATATTCGGAGCACCGACAGTGGCAAGGCAATCACCTTATAAGTAGTCATTTAACCGGTCGTATACCGCCGGCTCGCATACCAGCCGGCAGATTTGTACCCGTCGTAGGCCGGTGGCTCGCATGCGAGCCACCAAATTGGCGCCAAAACGAAGCGAAGCGAAGCGAAGGCGGCGCGCGGCGTTTTGGCGCCAATTTGGTGGCTCGCATGCGAGCCACCGGCCTACGACGGGTACAAATCTGCCGGCTGGTATGCGAGCCGGCGGTACACGACCGGTTAAACCATTACGTCATCCGTGCAGTCATTGTGTAGTATTCATTAACCAACTTATTCTACTAAATCATAGATGACCACATTTATAATGTCGTACGCACGTACCTTTCTGTTGCCTCGCTGTTATAAATAAAGGATATGTTCTGTTTGCGAAATCGCTGGCCACCGTCACCCTGGCGGGTGTGTCGAAGGTTTCACGTGTCTGATCCTGGAAAAGAAAATAAATTGAACATGCAAATATTATACTAGGAAACATACATAACCATGCGCCTTGTGGTTCAAGGAAAAGCTACCTGATTTACACTTCTACTGGCAAGCCTGCCAAATTTTATTTTACTTGTTAATTATTTTACTATAATAATAATAATAATACTCTACCACATACACACAACACCATCTAGCCTAAACTAAGCAGAGCTTGTACTATGGGTACTAGACAATGGATAAACATACATATATACTTTTTTTTTGTAAATACATACATTTTATACATAGAAACACCCAGACCAAGACAAACATCCATGTTCATGCACACAAATGTTTGACTTGTGCGAGAATCGAACCCGCGACCTCAGGAGTTGCAGTTGGTTACACTAACCACTACGCCATTGAGGCCGTACTATATTTTGTAAGTCGAACTCCTAGTGTCAAAAAACAAAGATAACTGTTTAACATTAGACAGACCCTATTTTTTTTTACTTTGATTGTTACAAAGCAGAAACACACGCCACCGTATAGGAGCGTTGTAAATAAATATAGACATAGCAACACTGCATTTTAGCATCAAAACTAAGGACAGCACCAACTAAATTTGCACTACGCTATCCGACTACTGTGGATATATGTCACGCGTCTAAACTATTGTTTTATTAGTATAGATAGTGTCGTATCGAGGAAGGTTTTAGGAAGGAGCGAGACTAATTATGTGGCCCTCTTACTTGCTTCTTTTCTTTTTTCCTTACTACCGAGATGCGTATAGCGTTCCGTTCGCCCTATAGTAGAGCCGGTACTGAGTATAGATGTGTATAACGTGTGTGTACATGCGTGGATGATATAAAACTGGTACTCGCTTAATATTATACGTGTATGCGTGTGCAGGTACATGCGTGGACCATATAAACGTGGTGCTACTGTAATAGGATTTCCTTGAGCTTACCCCTCCAGCGAATTCGAGAATGTACTCCGTACTTTTGTTAACATATACTGTATAGGCGACGTCATATTGGTATCTGAAACAAACAATAAATATAATAGCATCATATCTGTGGTGACTGCACGGATAGCGCCGATTGTTGTGGGTTCGAATCCCACACGGATAAAACTTTGTGTGATCCACAAAGGGTTGTTCCGAGTCGGGTGTTTTTTTATATCCGTTGTTTGAATGTTTGAAAAAAGCAGCGATAGCTCAGTGGGGAGACCAATAGACTGCAATGCAGAGGGTCTCGGGTTCGAACCCACGTCGCGCACCTCTGACTTTCGGAAGTTATATGACTTTTCGAAATTATGTGCGTATTGATTAGCAATTATCGCCTGCTCCGTGCCTCGGAGAGCACGGTTAAGCCGTTGGTCCCGGCTGCCTTGAACATCTATGGCAGTCGTTATTGGGAAAGTCAGTACCCTCTAATATCCTGACACTGGTCTAGCCTTAGGGTTATGTTAGCCTTCGGGTTGCGGAGGTCAGGTGGCAGCCGCTCCGTGTAAAAACTGATATCCAGTCAAATCCGGTTAGACTAGAAAAGCCGACTCCAAGTGACTTGGGAATAATAAAGGCTAAGAGAGAAGAAGAAGAAGAATGTTTGTAAAGTCCCTCGCGATACAGAAATTATTCCTATAGCAGGAGTTGTCTTTTTAAATGAAAAACATAAAAACATTTACATGAAAGGTAAGGCAGAGATGTATTTCTTTTTTTAGTTACCTTGGAGGAAGGCTCCCCGGACCATTTATATTCCACATGGTCACAAAGTTGATTCTAGACAAATTTTTGTCCCGTGTGAGGATAAAATCTACATCATTTGTAGTGCCTCGCTGATTTCAGCATGAATGGGCCAGCTCGACCGGGGAAGGACTGCCCTCTCACAGAATATTGACGTGAAATAGCAATATTCCTACTACTGTGTTTTGTTCGGTGAGTCATAGTGCCGGAGGGCTCCTTCCCACTTCCTTTTTCTCTTCTTCCTTACCTAAAGGGTCGGCAACGCGTAAGTGATGCCTTTGGTGTTGCAGGCGTCCATAGGCTGCTGTGACCACTTACCATCGGGTGGGGCAGATGGCAAACAAGGATATGGCTTTTTTTGCCATCTTAGACGTATAAAAAAATATGCTCTTGGCGTAGTAGCAGTGGCGAGGCGACCTCTAAAACCACTGAGGAATATTTGTGTAATAAAATATATTACCAGCAATACATTGCCAGCTGTATTGAGGTCCCACTTAAAAGAGGGCGAGCTTTTTGCCTACCTTTGCACAGTTTCAACTCTTAGCGCTACAGAAGTTTTTAAAACTACCTACTTTCTTATTCTACTTTTTAGAGTTCGAAAACCCTCTTATACAACAGTTTTGTCCGTCCGTCCGGCTGTCTGTTATACAACTTTCAACTCAAAAACCGTAAGAGCTAGAAATTCGCAGTCAACGCCATTCGACTCAGCATAGTCGATATACCCCCGAAATGACTATGACCTTTAACTTCTGATCATGATACCATTTTTTCGAACTCTAAGATTTACGGCAAGTCATGGCCGTTTCTCACTTGTTATAAAGACAACCCTACACTAGAAATAATTCCTGTACCGCGGGGGACTTTACAAACATTCAACGACGGCCACAAAGAACACTCGGACTTGGAACTGCTCTTTGAAGGCCACACAAATTTCTGTGGAGCGACGACACGGTTTGTCGAAGTCGCAGGTTCAAGTCCTGCGTCTTGAATATTTTACCCCATTACAATTTAAAGAACTTGTAGGGGCGATTAACGATGTGAGGTGGTAGAAATCATGGTCACATTGATATATACTTTCTTTACTGGTAGGTACCAGAAACTTATAATAGACTAGCTGTGCCCGCGGTTTCACTGGCGTTTATGATTACTGCGCCGCTCCCGTAGGTCGTAGCGTGATGTTATATTATAGCCTATAACCTTCCACAATAAATAGGCTATCCAACACTAAAATCATTTTCAATCTGAACCAGTAGTTCCTGAGATTAGCGCGTTCAACCAAACAAACTCTTCAGCTTTATAATATTAGTATAGATATACAAAAATAAACTACATAAATACGCGACCTAGCTGAGCGGGTGTGGGGAGACGACTGCTGCGCTGCGCACACGCAATAGCGCGCCTTGTATATCAATTTGTAGCGTCAGCAGCCGCTACAATATTGCTACCCCTTTTTTTTAAAGAAAACCTCATAATTTAACTAAATATCTAACAAACCAAAAGAACAAATGTTATAACTTATAAGTTATAACATACATAATAGAACAACAAAACTGGCGCTCGTCTCATATCATAACGTAAACAATCGCATCCTGTTACCGACCGGCGACCGCTCGTTCAAATAACAATGAAAGCAATACAGAAATAGTATGTACACTGATTCAATACGTGGAATTATTACGATTAACTGTGTGACGATATGAAATAAGTATACAAAGACACAATAGAAACATTTTAAAAAAACACAATATATGTATGACACAAGAATGACATGTCCGTCAAACTTCCCTTGCTCTTCGTAAGCCACTTGTAGAGAGCTGGTCGTACAAAGAACCAAATATGTTGTCAATCCTGCCAGCGACGTGTTGCTTGGGCCGTGTTACAGATATATGACCGGGTGCGCTATCCAACACTGATGCGGTATCCATCCTCGCCTCCAAGTATGATCGGCCGATTCGACGCGTGCACTGTTCCGTATATTTTTTCCGACAATCCGTTCCGCGATTGTCAGTTAGGACACCTCTTCGAGTTCAGTATGTTTGATCGCGCGTTCGTACGAGTAAAATTCACGCGAACCTACGATGATCGCGCATTCGCGTTCTATTAGGACGATGTCATAGAGTGCCACCGCCGGTCCCATGTCGTTCACTGTCCTCGAAGTATGCTGCGAATTGTCGTCCTGGTGCGGAATGCTACCTCGCTCCCAAGGTCAACTCGCCATATTGCTTCGATGTACGCATTGTACGCATTGTCCTGCAGAGTGTCACCGCCGTCGTGTACCGCTCCAGAATCCTTCTGCTGGCCATGTTGCCGTGGTCGCTCTTGTCGACAGATCGTCGCGTCCTGTGTTTGAACTTTGTGTCTTGACTCCGGTATTCAGCGCAGCTAGGTCCTAAGCCCTCTTGGTACGAGCGAAATGGGCGAGTCGTCTCACATGTGTTCGTATGCGTGTTCAGGTTATCGCCAGCTATGTACATCCGCTGTTGCCACGCTGCATATGCGCTTGTCAGATTCCGCTGACCATATGCACGAGCCACATTTCCGAAAATTGCGTGTTCGATGTCGGAGGTCACCAATGTAGGGGCGATATGTTGTGAGGTGGAAGAAATGATGGTAACATTGATATTTACTTTCTTTACAGGTACCAGGAACTTATAATAGATATACAGCAATAAACTACATAATTACGCGACCTAGCTGAGCGGGTGTGGGGCGACGACTGCTGCGCTTTTCCACATGGCCAAATCGTGGGCCAAATCGCCTTATATTCATCAAGGCGATATAAATATTCACTATCATACTATAAAGAATAATTTTACAGTCATTGACTTTATTTACAGATAACACACATACCTAACTATATACCTACTGAATCACCAATATCCATACTGTAGTGTACATACATATATGAAATAGATTATATACATTAATATGTATATGTCGGCCTCGATGGCGTAGTGGTTAGTGTAACCGACTGCCACGCCTGAGGTCGCGGGTTCGATCCCCGCACAAGTCAAACATTTGTGTGCATGAACATGGATGTTTGTCTTGGTCTGGGTGTTTCTATGTATAATATGTATGTATTTACAAAAAAAAATTATATATGTATGTTTATCCATTGTCTAGTACCCATAGTACAAGCTCTGCTTAGTTTGGGCTAGATGGTGTTGTGTGTATGTGATAGAATATTATATTATTATATATATCTATGTATCTATTTATCTGTCGTCTCGAGTGACGTGCTCTGCTGGCGGCGCGGTGGCTGAGGCATTAGCTAGCTAACCGGCGCGGGGTGAAGACAGAGTGCGTGCACGGCGAGCCGATATATATTTATTGATCATTACTAATTATTCATACTAAACCTACGTGTTACTTAAAAAGTGAACACTTCACATACTTTTCATATTAATAACTAGCTTTTGCCGCGGCTTCACTCGCTCGCTTACAGTACTTTTTCTGGATGAAAAGTACCGTATGTCCTTTTCGTACCCCTAATAACATGTATGCATAATTTCATGATTATTGGTCGAGTAGTTAAGACGTGAAAACTTAACAAACAAACAAACTTACATTTGCATTTATCATAACATTTAGGATTAGCTTATGTCTGCCGCTTCGCATGCTTGGTATCAATCCTTTTTTTCTGGATGTCCAAGTCCAGTCCAACCATTATGTCATACAGGCCACCGTACCAACCAGTGCCCGAAGACCCCTTAAGGACCAATTAAAGACAAGTCTTCTCGCGACATCCATCTTGTCCCTAGATCCATAGATATTGTTCTCATAAATGACCCTGTGACACGGCTTATTGGTCAGTAGTTGACTGGTGTCAGTGTCACTGCCTATACCTACCAGATGGATGGGTATCCACTGGTAGGTGGGTCCTGAATCAGTCTGGGTCCAAAATCAGTCTGGTAGGTAAATAGATAGTGTCACAGGCTTTTTGGTCGTTTCGAACGAATCGACACATTTAAATATTATTTTTTTTAAGTTTCGATTCCCGCTCGTCCATATATAATATGAGTGCGAAACGAACCGATCTGGAAAATTAGGTGTGCCATACGACACCTAAAAAATATATTGTTTTTAAACAGTGTCTTTTCGCCCAATTTATGCGATACGACTAATAAGTCTATGACATATACCTATTTACCTACCAGATTGATTTTGGACCCAGTGAAGTGTCACCTGAACCTATCCGTTTGGTAAGCATAGACAGTGGTCTATGCTTACCAAACGGATAGGTTCCAGCGCAATGAAGCCTTTCACCAACCGTGGCTCTAGAATTAGCTAACAATAGCCTTGCTCAGACCCAAAGAAAACCTGCCATACCTCCGATATGATATATCTATACTTCTATACGAAAATTATAAAGAGGAAAGATTTGATTTTTTGTTGTTTCTTTGTAAGGATTTAACTCAAAAATTACTCAACCGATTTAAAAAGTAATCACCGTTTATAAACGAGTTACATAGGCTAAAATTTATTTAAAACAAGTACTTTTACTAACATAACATAACCTATTTTTACGCGGGCGAAACCGCGGGCAAAAAGTAGTGTATAGTAAGAAGATTTGAAGAGTCGCAATGCAGAACATTCGCCATTACCAAACCATTATCGACTTAACTACTATAGAAATAGCGTCGAAAATCAATTAACACAACTATTAGTCACCAGCGAACATTGAAGCGAATAGCGGTGAAAGGTAGCGCAGTAACACGTTGTATTTCAAAGCCAATGTTTACTTTAGTAGAGTCTATAATTGCTTGGCGGTAAATATTGGTCTGCGATGCATGATGATAAGGCTGGCACAGCTTTGAGGCGCGCTCACTGCCTAACAAGGTGTACTGCGTGAGCGACGAATACGACGCGACGCGACGCTGCGAACGCGACGAACGCGATTAAAATAATGGCCTACCCTGCTTGCGGCCTATAGAGCAGACTGCGGCGAGACGCGACGTAAGGGTCAGCGCACACCGAACTGCAAAATGCTCGCACATGGTCGAGCTAAATTTTGACTGCTCGACCATGCAGATGACATGCTCACCCCTCCGTGAGCAAGCTCCGTTGAAAATGCTCTGGGTTGGCAGGCGGGCGTGCATGACCAGTTTGATGCCAAAATCCGACGTTGGCAGACGTGTTCAATATGGTTGATTGGGACTTAGTAAATATCGTCCTTCTAGCACAGGAAAAGGAACATGAAGAATATGTAAATAAAATAAGACGCGATGCTCCATGATTTCTAACTGACGCAGGCCGCGCCGTAGGTAGTAAACACACGTCCTGACAGTTTCCTCACTGTGGCAATACTGGGCGCGCTCGCGCATGTATAACGCGTACTCGAACACGCATCTTGCAAGCTCGAGCATGGCCAAGCATCAAGTTTGGCCGTATATTTAATTTTGCAATGTATGGAATTGTCATAAGATACATTTTTCAGTCGTCTCAGAAAATGCTCTGCTCTTGGTGTGCGCTGACGCTAACGCGTACCTGTTTAGTGGGCTACCAGACGCGACACCACGAACTACGAAATGGTTGATTCTCAAATTCAGACTTAATAGCAGCAATAATATAATCGAAAGTAGACGGTAACACGCCACAATATTGTTTAAACATTTTATAATCGTTTCTTAATTTTAGATATAAATGATGGAATTCGCCAAATATGTTTCTTTGTAAAAATAATATTATATTTGTATTTTTTCTGTGTTCTTTGCTATATTTTTAAAAGTCTGTACTTTAAGTATGAACTTGCAAGCAAAATTGCACTGTACTTCCCCATGATTCGAGAAGTAATGATCATAATCACGTAGGACATTTGTCGCGTGTAGCATCGCGTCGCATTGCGTCATGTCGTGTCGCGTCGCGTTCGTCGCTCACGCAGGACACCCCGTAAGGCATATGCCAAAACAAAATACAAGCTATAAGAACTAGGTTTGACTCAAGTCATTCTTAATATTGAACTGCATGGATATCGTAGTGGGGAGACCAACAGACTGCAATGCAGAGGGTCTCGGGTTCGAACCCACGTCGCGCACCTCTGACTTTCGGAAGTTATATGACTTTTCGAAATTATGTGCGTATTGATTGACTATTATCGCCTGCTCCGTGCCTCGGAGAGCACGTTAAGCCGTCGGTCCCGGCTGCCATGAACCTCTGTGGCAGTCGTTATTGGGCAAGTCAGTACCCTCTAATATCCTGACACTGGTCTAGCCTTAGGGTATCGTTAGCCTTCGGGTTGCGGAGGTCAGGTGGCAGCCGCTCCGTGTAAAAACTGATATCCAGTCAAATCCGGTTAGACCAGAAAAGCCGACCCCAAGTGACTTGGGAATAATAAAGGCTAAGAGAGAAGATGGATATCGTAGTGGTTTAAGTGTTGCCTCACCGCTGCTACTGCGCCAAGTGTTGTGGGTTCGAATCCCACATGTGACGAAAATTTGTGTGTTTTGCAAATTGTTGTTACAATTAGTGTAAAATATTATTCTATAGAAGTCATATTTCAGTGTAGTGTTGGACAAAGCAGCATTGTAATTTTCTGTTAGGAAATTCTTATGGCGACTGACAATATGATTGAATCTAACTAATATTATAAATGGAATGTGAATTTGTTTGTTACGCTTTCATATCTTAACTACGTAACCAATGATCATGAAATTTCTCATACACATTGACAGGGATGCAGAAAAGGACATAGTGTACCTTAAAACGAGGAAAAAAGGTCTGTTTCCAGGGGATAACATTAACAATCAAAATACTACACTAAGGCAAGAGAAAAGAAGCCATAATCCCTGTTACGTGAGGCATAAAAACAATGCTGATGAAATATGATGACATATATCTCTGCTTATCCTTTCAGAATTACGTATGTAGAGTTAGACTTATGTGGTCTACATACGTTAAGTTAGATGGTCATTAACATAGCCTTGTAGACTACATTAATGAACAATTTAGAGATTGCTTTAAAACTAGTAATGTGTTTAACCCTGACAATTAATCTGTAACAAAGAAATGAGCAAGGACACAAGTAATCTATACCTACTCATTCATAATTAAACTCTTTATCACTTCTTTGATATGCATATAAATATAGAATACATTTTATATGTAGCAAGAAAAAGATTCATAATAATCTATGGTTTGTATATTGTTTTAGAACTAGAGGATGGTTGTATATCTGTAAACTATGATATATGTTTTATATGTATAATATAAATATTCAGTTTCTAGTATATTTGTGTCAACAAAACTCAAAAAGTTGTTGATGGGTTGACAAGAAGCTTTTACAGAATGCTGCATTTCAATGCAGCATTCCTTTTATTCCTATATTGAAATATAGGCAATTTTTTATATAGTTTTATCACAGAAATAAAAAAAATCATACAGATCATGCACGCAATATGAGCCATAGCAAAAGCCTGGTGTAGCTAGTATATCTAATGAAATACATCTCACAGATATCCATAATGTATTATATCTTTTCATCATCATATTATACAATCCTGAAGGTAATTTTAATATTTTGATAAGTCTATAGGCATAACTTTGTCCTGGGAAAGGACATAGAAAATCAATTATTTAAGGTAATTTCACAATTATAAATTTTTTCACTATCATAGGTAATTTCACTAACAATAGCTCAATCTAAAAACAGTATTAACCGGTCGTATACCGCCGGCTCGCATACCAGCCGGCAGATTTGTACCCGTCGTAGGCCGGTGGCTCGCATGCGAGCCACCAAATTGGCGCCAAAACGCCGCGCGCCGCCTTCGCTTTAGCTTAAGCTAACGTAAAACCAATTTGGTGGCTCGCATGCGAGCCACCGGCCTACAACGGGTACAAATCTGCCGGCTGGTATGCGAGCCGGTGGTATACGACCGGTTAAATAAACATCACAAGCTCGTAATCAGTAGTGACGTACCTAAATCATAACAATATGAGTCATGGAGGGAAACCCCTATGAATGCAGCACATAGTTCTGGATTCCTGAGCCCGATATTAGCGACATATAAAAAAAAAAGGAATTCGTATAGGAAGGTAAGATTTCAAATATAGAATAGCTACAATAATAATGACATAACATAATCGACGATTTGGATTATTTTAATCGGCATCAAAATCTTATTGGCGATAAACAAATGTCCTAAGGTATATAAAAATAGAAATGGTTTCAGCATATAGTGTAAAAATCGTAATTAACAGTGCAGTTAGCAATAAATTAGAATGTACTTACGTGTTATTGTAGAAAAATATAATATGCTCTTTGTTGTGGACAATTTCTTGCATACACAAATAAGGAAAGCCGATTAACAACACAACAGTTATCCAATATAATAACGCCATTATTATTTTTACGCCACATCAAATAAATATATATGTAAAGCAGGACATTTAAATTGTATTTAAATGGTACTAAACGGATATCTTTCAATATTTTTGTATTTTGGACCAAGAAAGACTGAGATTTTAATAACGTCAAAACAGAAATGTTATTAAAATTAATGTCAAATTGTCATTGGTCAATACGTCAATACCGTCAATATGAAAAAGAGTGATGTCCTTTAGCTGAGTATTACTAATTACATATGTATCGACTCAAATATACCTTCATAGATTTAATATTAGGTAAAGTTATAGAAAGTTTACCAGTATTTTTTTACTTTTTAACTCCAGGCACTATACGCTGGATAAGAGTTTATGAACTATCTGTACATAAAGATATTATACAAATACATAGGTATTATTTGTGAGGTAATAATAATTACTCCATCAAGCGCCGGACTATTGTCACTATTTAAAAAACGAAAACAATGAAATACACAAAGAACAAGTGTAAAAAATATATGAAGTAATTGAAGCAATGAGATACATACGCTTAAAAAGCCAATTGTATAATTATAATCAAAAATGTTCTCGAACCTTAGAAATGTCTCAAACAATAAACAAAATACTAACAACTCTATTATAAACCAGTTGAGAAATGAGTAACGTCAATCGATCTAAAATTAATCTGTAACTGCAATACATAAAGTTTTGTGCACGTCCGCACATTGCGGCGCGGGGCGTCAAATATATTGTAGTCTTTGCGTCTACTAAATTCTCTTTAATTTCTTTATTTCTCTACTAAATCTACTTCTAAATGACGTGAAAGTCCGTGCCACCTGTTTATATGAGCCGCGTTCGCTAAATTCAAGCGCCCAAGCTCGTTACGTAATCGTGATAATATTGTACTATGCTGTGATTGGTCGATTGTAAATATTAGCTCCTTTTGTATATAACTTCTTGTGTGACTAAAACTGTATATGTAAATAGCCTAATTTTATTTAAAAACATATTCGTACTCTACAATATATCGGAAGTTTTACTCTGCATCTCTGCACAACAAGCTACAGTAACCCTGCCTTACAAATCTTAAACTATTAATAGACGATTGAACTTGTGCGACCGAACCAACGGACTGGTACGGTGCGCTCGACACGCCACACCACCGCACCGCACCACAGAAGGTCCAATGCTTTCCGTGCTACTACACCGTGACCACGTCGACATGCCTCCAATATTATCATAACAGGCTAAATTGCGTTAATTGCGGCAACCATCGTAGCTACTACACCTCCCGAAAAGAAGAGAAAAGAAATAAAATAATTAGCAAAATTATACTTAAATGACAGAGAATCCTACAGTCATATCCGACTTGTAAAAGACCTACATAGATGATGAATATTTTTGTATATAATATCTTCGCACGAGTTCCTATTCATTTGCTGAATTGCTTAAAGTTGTCAAACCATATATAACTAAAACCGATACAGTTATGAGACAAGCAGTGACAGCTGAAGAGAGATTAGTAGCAACCTTAAAATATCTCGCATCGGGAAGAGAATTCAGAGAACTTAAATTCAGTACAAGTATATCATTGCAACTATTGTCAAAGATAATACCAGAGACCTGTGACGCAATCTGTAAAGTGCTTAAAAATTATATGCAGGTATGTATATAAAAATAATAAGACTTATACCGTACAAAATTATTTATTTATAAATCAACTTTAGTACCAAAATAATTATGTATCCAAACAAAATTTTTTTTTAACTTCATGTCAAAAAATTTTTTTTCATATACTAAAAATCTTGTAGTTGATCCTTTACCCCTAAAAACAGCTAGCGTCATTTCTGAAGCACTACTTGCACTTGCAAGGGTGCTTGGCATATTTAATTTTGTGTTTTCACTTGGAGTCATCCCTGATAGAGTGGTAATGGTTATTGTATCTGAGAAGTAATTTGGTAAATCGGTCACAACCACAACGGGACGCGAAGGATACTGTTGTTGTGACTGATACCCCGACAACCCCAGGAGTAGAGGAGTGCATTCTCGACGTCGGAGGGAGTGAGGCCAGCGACAGCTGCCTCAACTCCTCTCCGTTTCGAGACTAGCCATACTCCCATACTCCAAACCAACCTCCAGCATAGCCTGGCTGCAACAGCTTCCCTACACAGAACGCTGGAGAAAAACTCCAAGACCATAGCCCTAATCCAGGAGCCGTGGATTAGGAAAGGCAGAATCTGAGGTCCCAACAACATCGGTGGAAAACTCCTTGTGAACACCATCGTAGGTAACCCCAGAACCTGTATCTATGCCCCCAAACATGTCAAAACACTTTTAATAACCGAATGATGTTCTAGAGACTTAACAGCTGCTAGGTTTCCTGCAGCAATCAATAATCAGTCCTGTGATCTAGTCCTAGCGTCCGTTTACCTGCCGAGCGACGAGGTCATACCATCGCCGGAACTGATATCGCTGGTGGAATACTACGCAAAAGAAAAGATGGAATTCATCATATGCACTGACTCTAACGCGCACCACAAATTGTGGAGCAGCGATAAGTCAAACGCACGTAGAGAGGAACTGGTAAACTATCTTTTCACTACTAACCTCCTTTTAGTCAATAAAGGATCGGAACCGACATTTGTAAACTCAAGAGCACAAACTATTATAGACCTAACTCTATCAACAGACGAAGTATCCCACTTCATTACCGACTGGCACATCTCCAAGGGGGCGTCATGCTCGGACCACAGATGGATACGCTTTAACCTTAGAATAGCCTTACCCACATCACAACCTAGACGCGTCCCACTACGACGGATAATTTAAAATTTGTTAAAACTGTTAAATCAGCACTCGCTTACGTCAGCACACCGCTGTGTATGGCAGAAGTCGAAGACATTGAACAGTATGTTGATACACTCACTTGTATCATTATTCATTACCCACAGCTATGAACAGAATTGCTTTCTCGTGACGCCCAAAGCAGGCCCTAACGTCACTGGTCTGAATTGCAGAAATTACGTCGCAAAGTAAGGCGTCTGTTAAACAGAGCAATAAATACGCGACTACCAAATGACTGGGAAACCTATCAAACCACAAAATCAACCTACAATAAGCGCATACGGCTCCGTAAACTGGAATGCTGGAAGCGTTTTTGTACCAACATTGATAACACCAGCCAGGTAACCAGAGTAAAGGGCATACTATCAAGTTTACCTGAGAGCATACTAGGATGTCTGAAGAAACCTGACAACACCTACACTAAATCAGATGCTAAAACCAGCGCACTACTGCTAGAGACACACTTTCCTGGGTGCTAGATTGACGACACTCACAACTGGGAAGTGTACACTGAACGAGCATGCAGTAGTCAAGATTGGACTGTAGCCCTGGACCTTATCAACAGAGAGAAAGTGTTATAGGCTATCAACAGCTTTCTTCCCTTCAAATCTGCAGGGCTAGACGGATTCTTCCCCGGCCTACTAAGACGGAGCGGCGATCTCCTAGCAGACCACCTTGTTGATATATTCAGAGCATGCGTCGCTCACCAATACGTACCACGAAAATGGAGGGAAGTGAAAGTGGTATTCATTCCAAAACCAAGCAGGAGTTACTACACTTTCGAGAAATCCTTTCGGCCAATAAGTCTCACGTCGTTCCTCCTCAAAACACTAGAGCGGCTATGTGATAAAGAAATAAGACGAAACACTCTAGCTCACAAACCTCTACACCCACACCAATACGCCTACAGCCAAGGCAAATCCACAGAATCAGTGCTCCACAGCATTATATCGCGAATTGGAGACGGACTAAACCGCAAAACAACCGACGTTGAGTGCCTTCATTGATATAGAAGGAGCCTTTGACAAAACCAACTTTAACAGCATAACCGAAGCACTAGAAGCCTATGGGGTCGCTGCAACGCTGTCAGAGTGGATAAAAAATATGCTGAAATACAGAGCGATACAACTCTCAGTTAACACAACAACCAGGGGAATTGTGGCCAGAGGATACCCACAAGGTGGTGTACTTTCGCCACTCCTATGGAACATAGTGGTAGACGACTTAATACGAAAACTGAACGGCAGAGGGCTCTTCACAGTGGGATATGCAGATAACCTTGCAATTCTCGCGACCGGATGCTTCGAGGACACACTATGTGACCTCATGAGATCTGCCATCAGAATAATCGAAGAATGGTGCATAAACCATGGTCTATCGGTCAACCCGACAAAAACAGAACTTATAACGTTTACTCGCAAGAGAAACTCAAACATCTTCAGACTACCGAAACTATTCAACACCGAAATAAAACCTACCAACGAAGTCAAATATCTAGGGGTTTTACTAGACAGCAAATTGCTGTGGAACAAGCACCTTGACTACAAACTACAACGAGCATGCGCATGCTTCTTCCAATGCAACAGAATGCTCGGCAAGACATGGGGACTCTCCCCAAAAATAACACTGTGGCTATATACCGCCATAATTAGATCAACAATAACATACGGTACTATCGTATGGTGGACCACGACTGAACTTAATACCGTCATCACCAAGCTGCAGAGATTCCAGAGAATGGCATGCTCAGCAATAACAGGGTGTATGAGAACAACACCGACAGCCGCCCTCAAAGACATCCTAGGGCTGGCCTCCTTAGACCTCCACATACAACATGAAGCGACTATGGCCGCAATACGGCTGGAACAGCAGGGCCTGTGGGCAACCACTAGAAGCCCACATGCATTGATCTTAGAGCGAGCTACAGCTTACGAACCACTGCTAGCCGCCCCGTGTGACAAGATCCCCAAACATCATCGATTTAAAAAAAACTACCATTTACAACTTCATGAGGAACACATAGATCAATCGGGAATCAACGAAGTCCGAGTCTACACTGAAGGCTCAAAAATCATACAGGGAACGGGTGCGCGAGTTCACTCCCTGGACTTCAATATTAATATATCTATGACACTAGGCTCACACTGTTATATCTTCCAATGCGAATGTGTGGCCATCACGGAGGCCGCCACCGCGATTGACAGGAGACGGATTGAAGGCTACAGGATACGAATCCTCTCCGACAGCACAGCAATATTTAGAGCCCTAGAGAGCAATAGCTGCAACTCCAGGCTCGTTTACGAATGCCACCTTGTTCTTGAAAGAATATCCACAAAAAACATAGTGACCTTACAACGGATAAAGGGGCACAGTGAATCACTGGACAATGATGCTGCAGATGAGTTGGCTAGAAGGGGATCGGAAACCACCACGGAAGGTCCACCTCCATTCCTCCCTCTACCATTCTCACAACTAAGAACATGGATGCGGCGTCGCATTCAGAGCCAACATAATAAACGCCGAGCACGGACAACGGACTGCAGACATTTGAGAGCAGGCCTACCGGCCATCTCACCACGTCTGACACACCGCCTGCTCAACCTACAAAGATTGGACCTTCGGACTATCGTAGGGATCCTAACAAGACACTGTCCCCTGAACAAACATCTGTACAACATCGGAGCAACAGACACCCCACTCTGTAAAAGAATCTGCTGCCCATGTAGTCCTGGAATGTGTGGGAGTAACAGCACAACGTAAGGAAATCCTCAACAACCCGAGGTCACTTCGCGAAGCCTGCGAAGACCCCAGAAAACTTCTGTGCTTCTGGGCGGAGTTGGGCTGGCTATCTCCATAACCAGCCGACTCACATGCATAATGGACCCACTTGGAGTTTAAATGCTGAAAAGGGAGTCCAATTACAATGGTTCGGAGCGCACCGAGTTCGCAGTGCCGACCACACCATATTCGATTCTCTGTTAATGCTATTATTTTAAATTGATTGATCGCAATATAATGGGATTGCTGAGATTTCCTATCGCTTTTCCACGATTTTGAATAACATCCACAAAAGAAGCTGCGTATGCGTAACAATACTTTTCTCTTTTTAACCGAATGCCTGTGTCAAATCGATTATCAATATTATAGCTTTGTGTTTCTATTTAGAACATTAAAGCATTTGCTTTAATTAATTGATAAATATTTTAAAATGCTTTTTCTTTGTTTATTTGTCGTTGCCAAGACGATTAGATGGCAAGCAGTTAGTAGAGTCAACAAGTAAAAGCCATCATTCTACTCCTTGATATCACGCAGGTGGCTCGGTAATTATTAACATACGCTTTGATTGTTATATGAAAACCAAGAAAGCGATGTCCTATATTGTATAACAACAATAAATGTCACAAACTAAACTCGAATCAATGATTGTAGTTCTTTTTAAAATTAACTTGTACGCATTTTTCTTCATATTATAATTGAACGCGTCTATAACTAAACCAATCACAAACAAGGAAGCTACTTCGTTATTTAAAAAAAATAATGTCAGCCTATAGAATTGAAGTATTCAATCCACCGGTCGTATGATTCGCTCTGATTGGACGACCAATTAAACAGGTGCTATGCGTCATATTCATCCGCCATAACGTTGTTAGTACGTGAAAGTGAGAACGCTTTGTGAATATATAAACGAAAATAGTGATTATTTGTGATATTGTTGTTATAAAAGTGTATTTTATGTGTTAACGAAGATGACGGAGTGGTATAGAATGAAGACAGGATTCATAAACAGGCACGATTCTTCGGAATTATCGGTTGAAACATCCTGTGAAATGTCAGATTCTTTCAATATATTTACGGACAATTTAAGTCCGATACCAGCGTCTATAGTGCCTAGGAAGTTGGACTTTGCTAGTATGGATGACGATGACGGCATCCGGGATGCTTTACCGGCTCCAGCTTCGCACAGCCCTCCGTACAAACGAGTTAGAGCCCTAAGGTATGTATCTAGGTCTTTCCATGAAATTCCCATGAAAAAATACCACGCGTCACCGATTTATGGTATTTCTTGGTCCATTACGTCCTTAGTTTATTAATTTGTATATAAACAACCGAACTTTCACTTTCAGATCCAGTTTCTGTATTAATTTCACTTTAGTTATATAATTTTAAGGCCAAATTTTACTTTTGTATTGGGTCAAGCAACTGTTTATTACTGAAGCTCGTTTTACTACATTAAATTCGTATTTTCTTAAAAACAATCTTGTATTCATCATATTATTCTGTTAATTACTTTAGTCCTTGTCAAAGATGAATTTGAAGGTGTTTAGAATGTCTTGTCTCAACCAGTAATTTACATATTTATTGGGAATAAATAATTTTATTGACTGTCAAAATAACAATTTGATAGTGTAATCCAGTTGTAAAGGTCACATGCAAGCTATTTTGCTTAGTTGGGCTAGATGGTGTTGTGTGTATGTGATAGAATATTATTATTATTATTATTATATTATATTTGCTATCATTGTGAAAGTGTCTGGATGTAAATTTTTAAAAGTTCACTTTCTTACACTAAAGACTCTGTATTCTTCATTGTTATCAATGTTTTTACTTTACTTGCCTATTATTTCTATGGATTTAAATATTAATTCTGTGATGTATATAATATATTGGAGTTAAACATGATATTATTTTCTTTCCAAACCACATTCTAAACAAGAATTTAATAATCCTTTTATTCAAATGTTGGTGATTGTTTAAAACATTATCTGAAAAGTCAAGGGCCTGCCGCTTTATTTTCTTACACAGTATGTATTAATACTTTCCTTTATTCATTTCTTCATATGCAATACAAACTTACAGTCTGAAATCAAATCGCTTGTATGCTATGAAGTTATACATTACTAACACATTATATCCAATCATTGAATACATAAAAGTTAATAAAATCTTATAAAAAAACAATGTATAATATACTTTATGTTAATAATGGCTGTCATCAACAAAAACAAATGTGACTAGATACTTATTGCTCCAATAACTATGAACAATAAGTTACTGCGCAGATGAGGAACAACAGCGGACAAGATGTCCACGATGCGCTCTTATTCATACTACAATATGGTTGCACTTTGTCCATGTATTCCGCTAGGCGACATGAGGTATTACGCTGACAAAGTGCAACCTTATTCTAATATTAATAAGAGCAGACCGCAGATATTTTGTTCACCATTGTCCCTTGTCTGCACAGTCTCTTTGGGTTTTCCCTTGTCATGTAGATGTGTGTCATCCTTTGATTCACATTATTTATACCCTCTGGTACTAATATTAGAAAAGAAGGAATCTATGGTTAATTATGCAAAGTATACATAAAATTTGGGTATCTATTGCAACTTTTAAATTATTATCACTTGTTGGTTTCTTTGCATATTACATATTATATAATTTATGTTGCCTGTGGCTTTGCTCAGGAACAGTAACTTATATCCCTATCCTATCACTATTACCTCATGTCGCCTAGCGGAATACATGGACAAAGTGCAACCATATTGTAGTATGAATAAGAGCGCATCGTGGACATCTTGTCCGCTGTTGTTCCTCATCTGCGCAGTAACTTATTGTTCATAGTAATTTATGTTGCCTGTGGCTTTGCTCAGGGACAGTAACTTATATCCCAAAGTTACTTTATGTCCGTTTCTCTACCTCTGACAATGTGTATTGGTTGAGTAGTTAAGGTGTGAAAGTGTTATAAACAAATTCCCATACACATTTCTAATATTAGTTAGGATTTGTTGTGGTAAATACACAATCCCAGGACAATGTGGCCTGCCAAGAAGAGTATTCTATCATGTGGCTAATACATAGCTGTCCTTTACTTGTAAGTATTTTTGACACACAGACACGGAATATTAATTAGCTAGGTTTAAATTACAGCAGCACCTAGACTCTAATATTAATTGGTTAGCCTTGTGTAAATTAAATAGCCAGAAAAGTACATTCTGTCTGTCTGAGCCATGGGATATAAGCATTGGCTAAGAGGTTAAAGGCTTGTCGTACCACCTCCAGATAGCATTTATCTATAAGATAAAAGTCTCGCCATCTCTCTTTTTTAACCTAACAAGAGTGAGACAGCATGCAATTTATCTTTCGGATAACTTTTAGTTGTTAGTTGTGGGTCTTGCCATAAATAATCAATATCAACATAATACCCTGCTGATAACTCTTAAATAGGTCTAATACATAAACATCATCAAGTTATAACAAGTTCTATCATGTCACGTTGTAGCCTATCAGGTCGAAAAACCTGTTATGCTACAACAGAACATGTTTTGACTTGTCACTATAGGTCTCTTGTAGTTCAACAATGGGATTATGTTATTTTGAGTGTTATGACACATAATCCTTAATCCTTTAAAAGTTCAAGTTTTGACTTGCTACACATCATATTGTCTTACATTTATGTAAATGTTATACATTGAAATTATACTACATACTTAATTGTGACATACAGACAGTCATACTTGTTTCCTAGATATACAATTTAAAAGAAGAGAAAAGAAATAACCATTGTGTATACCAGGAACAGTACTATTTATATGGATGAAAAGTACCCTACAGTATTTTCTGTACCTCTGACAACATGTATACTCTGTCCCAATAGAATTAATATTTTATGTGAACAATTGTTTAATGCCTAATTAAATATGAAGTCATTTAAAAAATTCAAACTCTCTTGGAAAAGTAGTTAATGAATACAATAAGCCGTATGAAAGTTCTACTTTTGATAAATATCCATAAATTTATTTTACAGAAAAATATTTTATGATAGGAGTCACTAAAAGTTGTTTACCTTTTTTTTCAAATTCTATTGTGATAGACTATAGGTATGTGAAATTTCATGATTATTGGTTGAGTAGTTAATGTATGGAAATGTAAAAAACAAACAAATTCACATTCACATTTATAATATTAGTTACAATATTATAATTTCTCTTGTTTCATCCATATTCAATATATAAAAAAGAGATCTGACTCATTGTCTCACTCATCAATATCCAATCCAAACAGCTTTCTAGCTCTAGATGTTGACAAGGAATAAGGCATTTGAATTTATTACAGGATTGGAAATAAAAAGCAATATTGTTTTAAAGTTGCCAAATTTTAGTTTTATTATTCAGCTTTATTATTACTAGATCTTTTAGATTAAACACGTAAGTAGGTAATTATGTAATGACTATAATATTGTATTTCTTTTATGCGAATGTTATATCTATACTAATATTATAAAGCTGAAGAGTTGTTTGTTTGGTTGAATGTGCTAATCTCAGAAATCCGAATTGAAAAATTATTTTAGTGTTGGATAGCTCATTTATCGAGGATGGCTATAGGCTATATAACATCACGCTACGACCAATAGAAGCGGAGCATCGACGAAAAATTTTGCAAAAACGGAAAAAAATACGAAGTTGCGCGGGTCTGCTAGTTGATTGATATACCAGAAACGTAGAAGAGAAGAGCAAATATACATTTAAATAGGTAGTTAAAATAGAAAATAGTTATTTTAAACTATTTGTATTTAATGACTAATTTCGGAATAATTATAATTCTCTATTTATAAAATAAAATGCGGGCGGACTCGCGGGCATAACCTAGTAATTTATAACATACGTTGTTCACTCATAATCCTGTCTAAATAGTGAACAAAAATCTATTCTAAGTATGTCCCCCTTCTCAATCAGGGTGACCTTGTTTTGACTGGCATAACTCGTTTTTGCATTATACTGTTATATTATAATCTGTGCAAAAAAAACTAGTCGAATTTGCCGCGTAAAGTATTGACAAGTAATTTTTTAAATAGGACGTGTGCCGCGTTGGTATTTTACCATAAGTTTATGCTTTCATTGTCTACGATCGGTTTGGTTCGGGTATAAATCCCCGTTCGAGTATAATTGGTATTCTGTAATTATTATTACAAGCATGGAATTTGGAAATGCGATAAATAGATAAATGGAAATAGAGTGGTCCCCTTTACCTAAGATGTAGCTACGAAATATGTGTCCAATACGCTTCTACTAAGAAGGGAAAGAAGATTTGCCATTGTGACTTTCTAAATACGACATTTAATCTATTGAGTGGCAGCGGCACACTGGCGGCCAGACACAATTTTGTTTTAGGTTTTTAATGATGTCTGTCTTCCAACTATTGACAGGCTAAACACGTATTATTGATATTGTTTTATCGTTTAGGGATTATTTTTATCCATTTGGCTATAGAAAACTAGGATATGTTGCTAGTTTATATGTTTGTTTAAAAAAAAAGAACTCCGCGCTAGGAATAATTCCTGTGTCGCGGAGGACTCTACAAACATCAAAACAAGTGACACAAAGAACACCCAGACTTGGAACAACCATTTGTGAATCACACAAATCATTGCCCCGTATGGGATTAGAACCCACAACACTTCGCGTAGTGGCAGTGGCGAGGCGACTGGTCAAACAGTCCTTTTTTAGTTTAATTCCAGGCAAGAATAAAAGTAATCGACGATTTAAAATATCGTTTTATTGCTTCAAAGTCAATTGATAACTAAATTGGTGGGATGTAATTGGAAAATTGTCAATTAAATTAAATTGGGACGAACAATTGAACTTGATGAATACTGACAAGCAGTTTTAGATGTCTAACGAACTTTTTGGTGGCTCAGGCGCAGTGGTTAAGATGCTGCCTTGTCACTGGTAATGTGCCGACTCGATTCCGGCATGAGTCAAACAATAATGTGATTCGTAAATAATTGTGCCGAATGTCTGTTCGAGCAGTTTTTTTAAGTATTCTGCCAAGAACTTTTCAGTAGAAGCACGGAGTCTCCTACTGTCCATTGGAGTCGCCTGACAATGGGCCCCATTCGACACCACACCAATGCTATCACGCCGAGTTTTATTGGTTTGATCCTCACACGGGACAATAATTTGTATTCCGAGTCTAGGTGCACTTTGTGTACGTCGTTTGAATGTTTGTAAAGATTCCCGCGGCACAGGATTTATTCCTAGTGCGGGAATTGCATTTTTTAAGAGAAAGTGAGATAGATATTGGCGAGATGTTGTAATATCTCTGGAATTACAAGCTTCCATAGACTACGGTAACAGCTTACCATAAGGCATGCCGTAAGCTTCTTTGATGCCTTAGTATAAAAAATACTTAAAAACGTTAACGTCTTGTGTGTGTTGCGTATGGCAACGTTACTAATTAGTGCCATATTTTGATGTTTCTAAATATAATTATCTTTAACCTTATCATCAAAATATTTTTAATACACTATAGACTAAGGTAAAAGTGTATCATATGGATAAAATATAATCATAACTGTAGTCTTTTTAATGTGTGCAGTACCTACGCCTGAAAATCTTTTAACCTATTATTTAGATACATAGAACTACCTAATAATATAAATGCGTATTTGTGTTTTTTTGTTTGTTACGCTTTCACGCCTTATCTACTACACCGATCATTAGGTATGGAATTTTGCGTACACGTTGGCAGGGGTTCAGAAAAGGAGAAAGATATTTTTCTATGATATTGATAGAAAATTAACATAACCTAAAATCTAGCTTTAAATATTCAGAAATTAAAGTCAAAATAAATCATCTAAGCATAATTATGACACGTGTTCTCGACGTTGCCTTTTTGAACAGACAACGAAACGCTCTTAAACCTTCCAACGGCCATGCCAATGCAGCTTTAAGCAAAAAAAGGTTATAAGAATACCTATTATAACTCATTCAAAAGGACCTTCGGCTGCAAAATCAGTTATTTTACTGTTACTGCATAACATATGATCGGGAACAGCTGATACATCTGTCGAGCAAAAAAATACGCCCACGCTCCCATCCCCTCAAACGAAAATACATCGTAATGTTAGAAGTATAAGGCACATAAATGTGTGTCACACGAATGCACTAAATAATTAGTTCTATATTAGTTGTACCGAAATATACATAATACGTAATTTGTTCCGTTTTGGCATTTATAAAATTAACGTCGACTATAATAGTTAGCCAGCGATATACTTTTAAATTATACTCTCTTGGAAAATAAAATCTACCTAGGCAATTATTTCTATACCAACTCTAATTATACCTATATTTACTTTAAACTCATCGAATTCACTGAATTATCAAATTAAAAAATAGAAAGAAAATTAAAGCCAGCGATGTCCTTCTAAAGAACTTACTTAATATAAATTAATGTACGCGTTTTTAATTTGATTGAAATATATATCTTATGTATTGTTTTAGCGTAATAATGTGACGTTCCACGGGTAAAGGGACCTTATGAGTATGACCATAAGGTCCCTTTTCCCTTGGAACGTCACAATTGTTTATGGGGAAAGTCCATGAGGCAGATATTTTTTTAATAATTTGATGTTTATTAACATATATTTGTAAAAACAGTATTCGACTCCATACATTCCTTATTCTATCGGCACAATAATACCTACCTAACTGTTTTTGTTCAAATTATAAAAGTCAAAATTATTCTAGACTAGATTTTGCCCGCGGCTTCGCTCGCATAAATGTAGATTAGGTTGGTAACTAACTATTTCTGGATGAAAGGTACCCTATGTCCTATTTTGTACTCGAAATGTATATGTATGAATTGAAATTTCATGATGATCAGTCGAGCAGTTAAGGCGTGAAAGCGTAACAAACGAACACATTAACAATTTTTTTATATTTCATCTGTAATAATGTAATAAATAATAAATTGCTCAAAATAGTTAGTTTAATATTTTTAAGAAAAACTTATTGAATTATTAATAACTCTGGCAGATTATTTAAATGACAAATTACATAATTATACAATAACTATTTAATTAAATTTATTTTAATATGTCTATTCTCTAGTATTAAGTAACATTTTTATCTATTATCAACTTTTGTGATGTAATTAATTTTTTATTTCTATTTTATAATGATTATGACTATTCATTATACTATTAATATAATTTTTCTCCCGACATCCAATCTGATTATTTATATTGATTTAATATTGTTTGATTTTATATAATTTTACTTATATAATTTATATTTACATGCTGCTATATTCTGGTCAAAATACTTGAATCTTGAATGTATTTCTTTGTAACACCAGTTGTCACAGTATTTTTGTATATAAATATTCTGATTCCTGATTTAACTTTCGCATTTATAATATTAGTTAGGATTCAGCTCGCGGCTTCGCTCGCGATAATGTAAACTTTGTAAATAAATTATTTTGCGAACAGTACTTCTCTGGATAAAAGAATAGAATAGAATAGAATATCGTTTATTTCTTAGTACATGGTATTACAGATATTGCAAATATTATACAGTGTTTCACATATACTACTGTATCCGGTGTAGAAATATTTTACAATTAGAATATTAAAATAACATTAAGTATAATTAATTTTTGCATAGTGGTTATTAATTCTTGATATTACATTATATTATTGTTATTATTAAGAGCAATTATTTATTTATATAAGATAATCTTTTTCCTTTTCTGTATCCTTGACAACGTGTATGCGAAATTTCATGATGATCGATCATATAGTTAAGGCGTGAAAGCGTAACAAACAAATAAACTCACATTCGCATTCGCATTTATAATCACATCGTGAGTCAGATGGAAAATTAACCTTCAGAAAGGTGACCATATTCAAACGTAATAATAATAGAACGCATCTATGGCTTACGTAATGCAAAACGACCATACCGTGAAATCATGACACCACACAGACAAACAAACAACAAAAAAAATACGGCACTTATATAAATAATAAGAATAATCCGAAAAAGGAAATAATGGCACCCTCACAAACGTAAGGTACTTGTATCATAGACGCACACTTGCGCATGCGCAGGGAACACCTGAGGCCGGTTTCTTAGAGTAAAAAAACAAGAGGGTTGTAAATCTTAGGGGTGTCTTTATGGCAGAAAGGAAGGTGCAAACTTTAATAATATGTATTTAAACTAGTTATATTTTTATTGTAATAGTTGCCGGTGTTTTTTGCGTAGTGAGGGTAGTTTTACACGGATGTGAATTTCGTGGTGGTTTGTTAGCTGACACGTGTGTTTGGGAGTGTGGGTGAGAGCTAGCGTAATTGATTATGAAGTATTAAGTTTTGATTGCCGGGTTGGGCTGCGCTTACTTAGTAAGGTAGACAAATTAAGAATGTAAATTCACTGACAGACTCTATAAACTGCATCAAAGTTCAGGATTACTTTCGAATTAATATTTTTATATATAAAATATATAATTTTTATATATATAATATAAGTATGCGAACATTTTAGATTAAACTAAATGAAAATGTCGAGACTGTCCATTAATCATAAAAAATCCTGTGTTATTATTTACTTATTAGAGTAAAGTTTGAAATTAATTATTTTTGTTTTTTTTTTCATTTGCGATTTAAATTATTGTTACCAATAGTATTGATTATTAGTCTTTTAAACTCAACAAAAGTTTCGTAACAATAACTATGGATACTTCGTCCGAACAAGCCGCTCAAATTGTGCCATTGGTGCGGGAAGGCTTAGATCAACGAACGATTGCTAAATAATTTAATATAAACCAGTCTACGGTTTCTAGAGTATACCGAAGGTTTGTAGAAACAGGTTCTTACAAAAGGAGACCCGGTACCGGCAGAACTTTAGCAACCACCCGTCGCGTCGTGACGACCGATTTATTGTTTCAACTTCCCTACGAAATCGTTTCCTTACGTCATTAAACCTCAAAACAGAGCTGAATGAAGTGCGTGGAGTAAACGTGAGTGCACGATCAATAAGAAGGATGCTTAAGGAAGCGGCAATTACACCTTTTAGACCAGCAAATGGTCCAAAGCTGTCTGCAGCTCACAGACAAGCTCGTTTAAGATTTGCGCGTGAACATCTTAATTGGACTGAAGAGCAATGGACCTCCATATTGTTCACAGATGAGTGTAGGATATGTTTAAATGGTGCAGACGGTCGCAGAAGAGTCTATCGTCGACGTGGGGAGAGATATGCTTAAAGTTGCATTGAGGAGCGTGTTCCTTTTGGAGGCGGTTCGTGTATGGTGTGGGGTGGCACTTCGATGATCGGGCGAACGGAATTGTGTTCGACATGGTTCGTCAAAACGATAGAAGAGGTGGTTTGACGGCACAACGCTATATAACAGAGGTTTTAGCAGCTCACGTGGTAACTTATATGGGATTAGTATTTATTTGTATTTTTTTTATACATAATTACCTATGTACTAATAGATCATTAATAGATAAACATACATACTTATATACTTTTTTTTGTAAATGCTATCGTATTATATATACAAACACCCAGCCCAAGACAAACATCCGTGTTCATGCACACAAATGTTTAACTTGTGCGGGAATCGAACCCGCGACCTCAGGCGTGGCAGTCAGTTACACTAACCACTAGCCATCGAGGCCGACATTAAATATCAAACATCCAAATATCTTCACAAGCTTTCACAATTTCTAATATTAGTACGATACCTAGTTAGTGAGTCCGTTACTACAGCGGTAGCGGTTATCCGCCAAATGATTTTAAGAGACACTTTGATGATATATATATAAAAAAGTGTCTAATAATATAATTGTGAAATTATTAATATTCAAATTAGTAGGTATGTATAATATAATTTAAATTTAAATTTTATTTTATTTTTTCATTACTGTAAATATGTAATTTAAGTAATTGTTAATTTTTATTTATATAATTTACTATAAATTTTAAATACGATCTTGTTAATTATTGTAAACATTTTATATGATATATTTATTTACGTCGAGTCAAAAATAATTAATGGTAAATGTGAATTAAAAGACTACCTACAGGACAGGCCTAGCCTAGTGTAGGAAGTCTTTGGCAAAACAATTAATTCTTTTCCTTAGTAATATTATTAATTAACATCTGAGAATGTGTATTTCTTTATTTGGTGAATAAATATTTTTATTATATTATTTATTATTATATATTTATAATTAACTTTTGAATAATACATCCTTACTAATATAAAAATCCGAACGTGAGTTAACTACTCGATCGATTATCATGAAATTTCGCATACACTTTGTCGGGGGTACGAAAAATGACGTCTAGGAGACCTTGCATCTAGAAAAAAGAACTGTACCCGAGCGAATCCGCAGGCAATAGCTTGTACACAATAAATTACAAATGAGTGCCTACCTATTCAATAAGTCACTATGACAGGCCACAGTGGAAGACCAGAGCCTGGTTCTTGGGACCAGGCAAATGCTGAACTGGGGTCCTGCAGATGTGGGACGCATGTGTCTCAAGATGTATTCTTTACTTTACTCTGTTTTAGTTTGTTATTTTTTTTTCTTGTAATAATATTTGTTTTTATTCTTGAACACATTGTGCCCACCTAAAAGCTGTAAAGCAATAAATATGTATTTCTTTCAATAAGTATAGATAAACTAACATCTTAATATGTATTGTCCACAGGCTATTCGACAGTCCACACACCCCCAAGACGTTGCTGGAGAAATGTTCCACCCCCTCGCACCATCCACCCAGATCAAGATTGTTTCCACCTAAATTAAACGCACAGACGGGTAAGATCTTATTCACTACATTTACATAATAATACATAATGTTCTAGAAGATATGTGAAGTCTACAAATCCACACTGAGTCAGCGTGGTAGACTGACCTAAGTCTTCTCACACTGAGAAGAGGCCCGTGCCCAGCAGCGGAACAGTTTATATACAGAGCTTTTTGCTGCGTAAACTTCGCTTGCGCGGTTCAGGATTGTATGGCGAAGTGTGAAATTGTTTATAACGCCATCTTTTGAGATTTGTCGTGACCTCTTCTTCTATCTGCAGTCGCTACAAATATAAATATAAAGCAAAAGAAGTACTTGCTACTGGCTCAGTGGCATAACTTTGGGTTTGATTGTGATGTCTCGGGATCAATTCCCGGATCAAGCAAAGTATTGAGCTTTTCTGTAAGGAATTTTTGGTAGCAACACTAGAACTGTGTCCAGCAGGCAGCAGTAGGCTGGCCCTCTTTTACATATTTATGTTGGAACGCCGCTTATCCGAATACTGACCTAATCGCTGTCACTGATTATAATATAATTTCCGATAACAGAATGATCAGCTTTAGGTAATCCATATCAAACTTCAATACATTCGAATATTCGTCAAATATTTGAATATTTGGGCTATCTCATCGATAACTGCTCATCAATAGTATGTAACACATTGAATACTATGAAATATTGGTTTTACAGGCATGCCGTCTGGCTCGAGTCACCATCTGCACCCACCGTCGGGCGACGATGACAGCGCTTTAGGCAGTCTACCACCAGACGAGCTGGACGAATCGCGACTACCCGTAAAGCGGCCCGTGGCTAACATCAACCCTTTTACACCTGACGGTAAGTTCCAACCCAGTATCCCAAATTGTGAAGGACGCCCCGATTTTCAGAGGTCCCGATTCACCCTTGATATGTAGGCTTAGTAGACTTGCTTGCTTTTGAGCGCCGACCTATGCCGAGCGCGATGTGACCTCCAGCGCTAAGCTATAAATCTATAAGAACTTTTAAACTTTCGCGTTGCATGATATATATATATAATATGTAAATCTATAAGAGTTGAAAAATGCTAGTTATTTTAATATTGCTGTTTTTTAAATATACAAAGGCTCCTATTGAAATAAAAATATAAGAGTGGGGTTTTAGTCAATAGTAAAATCACTTAAACAAGTAAGAAACTGCCATGAATTTCTGTATATCTTAGAGTTCGATAAAATGGTACCACGTGACCAGGTTGAGGTCAAAGGTCATAGTCATTTCGGGGTATATCGACTATACTGAGTCGAATGGCGTCGACCGCGAGTCTCTTGCTCTTACTGTTCTTGAGTTGAACGATGGTATCACGTGACCTTGAGGTCAGAGGTCAAAGGTCATAATCATAGTCATTTCGGGGGTATATCGACCATGCTGAGTAGAATGGCGTTGACCGTGAATCTCTAGCTCTTACGGTTCTTGAGTGTATAACAGACAGACAGACGGACGGACAAAGCTGTTGTATAAGAATTTTTCGAACTCTAAAAAATGAAACACCCTATTTTTTTTAAATGTATTTTATTAATACATATTACGATTAGACATTGTGTCCTAATAAAGTCGTGGCGTGGACGGAACGGAAACGTTTGTCTTCTATACTAGTGCCTAATGCAGATATACATCACGATTCTATGAACTCATTTAAATCCAATATCCTGGAATCCCGGACAGAAAATGTAACCACTTACCACTGATACCCCTTGTACTCTTTACCTATATTATTATATTCAGTTTTTAATTTACGTAAATTGTAACACATCACAATATGTTTAACCTGTTTGATATTTAATTATGTTAGTTTGAATTTCTAAATAGTACCTAATGTTACTTGATGAATGTTAGCCCGTAATTGGCTAGTGTGTAAGCCTGTAACCTTTAAGTTATATAAAAATTAAAATACATATGCACAAGCTGTGGGAAGACCTGAATAAATAAATAAATAAGACTGTGGCGCTCAATAGGTTAATTAGCTAAACACGAGTGCAGTGATGTTGAGTTTATAATAACATTGTATTCATCATATTCTACCTGTTAAATATGCAAATATTACATACATACATAGATTCACGCCTGTTTCCCAGAGGGGTAGGCAGAGACTACGGATTTCCATTTGCTACGATCCTGACACACTTCTCTGGCTTCATTCACTTTCATCACGTTCCTCATACACGCCCGTCGGTTCAAGGTGCTCTTAACCTGGCCTTTGTCCAGAACGCTTCCGATCTGATCAAGAAACGTTCGCCTAGGTCTTCCTCTTGCGACTGTTCCATTCACACTAGCCTTATAAACTTTCTTAGTCAGTCTTTCCTCGTCCATTCTTTCTACATGCCCAAACCAGCTTAACATACCCTTTTCTATTCTTGTCACTATATCCACTTTCATGCCGCATCTCTCTCTAATCACACTATTCCTTATTCTATCTTTCAGAGTCACACCGCATATATTTCTCGGCGCTCTCATTTCTACTGCATTTATTCTGCTCTCATGCTTCTTTTGCCATACCCAACTTTCACTTCCATAAATAAGTGTGGGCACTAATAGTCCTCTATGAACAGCCAAACGTGCCTTTTCGGAAACATTTCGACTGTTCATAAAAGCGCGTAGAGCTCCATTCACTTTGTTTCCCGCAATCGTTCTCCTTTCAATATGCAAATATTAAACTGGTAATATGATCACTATCCCTACATATTATAAAATAAAGTCGCCTGCCGCGTCTGTCTGTATGTTCGTGATAAACTCTAAACTACTGAACAAATTTTAATGCGGTTTTCACCAATAGACAGAGTGATTCATGAGGAAGGTTTACATGTATAATTTGTTAAGGTTTTGAAATTCATGAGGAAGGTTTACATGTATAATTTGGGCGGGCGGAGGGGTTATGTCGGACTCGCCGGGGTAAAAGAAAGATGTTAAGAAGAAAATGTACCTCCCGGAATACTGACTAAACCTACCACGGTGTTCCTCGACAAAACCACTATCGACGGGGCCGCGCGAATCATTTTCGCATGCGGTCGCGACCCCGCCGAGGTTTCGGCCCGCCGTATGAAACGGCAGGCCACTACACGAAAGACCTACCCAGAGGCACTTCTGACACTCCCTACTGTCCCCCCTAGAGGGGAGACGGACTCCAAACAGAGGCGCGCGTGGGAACACGCACGCTGCCTCTCGGACCTGGTGCTGAACGGATGGCGGGCAGGCCCACAAAGCCCGCCACCCCCAGGTCAAAACGAGACCCGAAATCCATATTGGGCCAACAAGGCCCAACCCTTCTCAAACTAAGAAAAGCCCCATGCCCAGCAGTGGGAAAGTTTATATACAGGCCTGATTTATTATTTCACACTAATAATATTACTTTATATCAACAGGTCAAGCTTTGAACAAGAAGAAGCGAGCGTTGTCCAAAACACCAACATGGGGAGACGCCACACCTGAACAGCCGGCTAAAAGATTGAGGGTAAGACTACTATTAATGTTTTTATAGATTTATGTCTCAAAAGAAATATCACTAGTACAATTATCTTTTTAAAATGTTAATAAGTCTGTTAGAAATGCCTTATATTCTAACTCCTTCGCTCCTACGTTTGTGTTAGGGTTGGACTGGATGCTAAATCCGTGCCGGAGTTTCTTGATAGAAAAACCAATTAAACTGCCCCATTCAGGATTTGAACCCGCGATCTTATACACAGCAGGTACATTCACTACATAACGCGTTGTTCGTTTGCGCATTTTAATATGGTTTATTTTTCCATGCTGCTTGTTAGCAGTTAGATGTCAAAGGTAATTAAATAATACTATTGATTTAGCTATCTATGCTTAAGTTAGAGCTGCACGGATTGATTAGCGGGTTAGGCCATAGTTCACCGCGCCGGCCCAGTGCGAGTTGGCAGACTTCACATATTTTCGAGAACATAATGGAGATTTTTCAGATATGTAGGTCTCCTCACGATGCGCCGAGTATTGTAATCCACACGGAATAAACATTTGAGTGATTCACAAATAGGGTTCAGTCGCAGAATGACCACTTCTCAAAATAACTTCTTCTCCCTTAGCCTTTATTATTCCCAGGTCACTTGGGGTCGGCTTTTCTAATCTAACCGGATTTGACTGGATATCAGTTTTTACACGGAGCGGCTGCCACCTGACCTCCGCAACCCAAAGGCTAACGATATTCTAAGGCTAGACCAGTGTCAGGATATTAGAGGGTACTGACTTTCCTAATAACGACTGCCATAGATGTTCATGGCAGCCGGGACCGACGGCTTAACGTGCTCTCCGAGGCACGGAGCAGGCGATAATTGTCAATCAATACGCATATAATTCCGAAAAGTCATATAACTTCCGAAAGTCAGATGTGCGCGACGTGGGTTCGAACCCGAGACCCTCTGCATTGCAGTCTGTTGGTCTCCCCACTGAACTTCTCAAAATGACTACACAAAATGACTACAGGTAGCAAAATGTCCCTTTCGCAAATGTCCCGTTCGCAAAATGTCCCTTTCGCAGAATGTGCCCTTCCTCAAAAAGGCATTAATTCCTTGCATCAGTAAAAAAACACTGGTCAAGAGCCAGTAGGTGTAGAACACGGAAGGTTACTGTAGTAATGTTTGATCAGTCTAGTCAGTAGTAGAGCTAACCTGGTTACAGCAAGAATGGGCCGGCTCGTCCGGGGTAGTACTAACCTCTCACAGAAAATCGACGTGAAACAGCAGTGTTTCACTGCTGTGTTTCGTTCGGTGAATGAGAGCGCCGGAGGCCTAAGCATGAGGTGACGATTCTCGCAGCTTATGAGAGATCTGCAGAGTATCCGTAGAGTCATTGTGTGGATGGCGCGAGTCGACACGGCGGCCAGGCAGAGCCGTAGAAACGGTGCTCTGTTGGCCGCCCGTGGTATAGTCCAGATGCCCAACCGAGTTTAACCAACTTGGTTGGCTGTCTCATCATCCTGCGCATAATCTCCAGGTGGCTCGTCGTGCCGGATGGTGACCGGAGGGTGAGTCCCGGCGACTTCTTTCGGGAGAGTACGGGAGTCCTTCCGTCCGTCGGATCGGCTATCGCCATACCACACATTAATATGCCGAAACCTGCTCTGCGCCTTGCCCCACTTTGCTGCGAGAATAACCGCCTCTTTTTTTTTACGCTTCCCTTTCCTTTCACTCTATGGCAGTACGAACAAAGCATTGTCGTTGCCTATGGCCGTAACTCCACCACTGCTTCCTCTTCTTGTGTCGTGGAATTTATTAACATCAGAGGACTATTAACATCACCACCTGGAGACGGCTCGGTCGGCAATGCTTTTTCTAACGGAGACACAAATACGCCGTCCTGCAGACACGAACTACCTGCAATACCCCGCCCACATGCTACAGGAGTGTTTTTCCTCGCAAAAGCCGGGGTATTCTTGTTTGTTAGGGCGGATATTTGCTGTCGCCGTTTACACTGCCTAGAGGACGCTTTCTTTGCTGTCCTTTGGGTACACGTAGATCATGGCTCTTTCAGCCAAATGTACTACATGTGCCTCTACCGATCCCATTCAGTAGACGCTGAGACAACTCGACTCTTTGATTACCCGAGTCAGACGGCAGACAACGCGCAGGAGCGGTTTCCGAACGCTGAATTGGTGTTCTTGGGAAATTTCAATGCCCACCATGAGACCTGGTTGGGTTCTCCCAAAACAGACCACGCGAGACGAACTGCCCATGCGTTCGCTCTCACGCATGAACTGTCTCAACTGGTACTCCAGCCCACCCGGATACCGTACATTGCCGGTCAGGCGCCCTCTTTGCTCGATCTGCTGCTGACGAGTAACCCGAACCGGTACAGTGTGTCGATTCGTGCTCCTCTGGGCACCTAAGACCTTTGTCTGGTTTGTGCCACAGTTGTTACGCCCACACGACCTGAGGAGGCAAGACGACGACTGTGGCACTACTCGTCAGCAGACTGGGATAGAATGCGGGAGTACTTCGTATCCATCCCTTGGGTTCAACGCTGCTTTGAGAACAGGAATCCATCAGAGAGCGCTACTGCTGCCGCTGGTGAAATCATCCTGGGTATGAAATATATACCATACAGTGATGTCACGAGCGGCGGCAGGAAAAGGCCTTGGTTCGGTCGTGAATGCGTTGATGCTGTTGAACGCAAACATACAGCGTACCGCCCTTGGACCAGGACTAGCACTTTCCACGACCCTTATGTGGATCACCTGAAGGCAGCGTTCAACCAAGCCACAAATGTCTGCAAGATGGCATACTTAAGAGCGGATGCCCAGTGCGTCGCACGATTCGGCCAGGAACTCATGGTGCATCCTACGGGCAGTCGTAGCTATTGGCGCCTGGCCAAAGCCGTGCAGTCCAACTTCTGCCAGATCTCGCTGCCCCCTCTGAGATATCCGAATGGATCACTGGCTCATCGGCCGCAGGAGAAAACAGATCTGCTTGCAAATCTCCTTGCGGCCAACTCTCGAATTGATGACTGCAGTGCGCAGCCACTTTACATTGCCAACTGCGGCTATACCATGCCTGATATATGTATCAGGCAACGTGACGTTCGTGCGATACTGCAGTCTCGATGTTCGGAAAGCCAGTGGACCTGACGGCATCCCAGCTGTGGTTCTCATAAAATGTGCAGCGGAGTTGTTTCCCACATTTACGCGCCTATACCGGACGTCTTACGCCGCAGGCATTGTGCCTGAGGCTTGGAAAGAGGCGAACGTTCAACCAATTCCCAAAAATGGGACCCGTTCCGAGCTAGGCAACTATCGATCCATAGCTATCACCTCGATGCTCTCCAAGGTGTTCGAGCGGATTATAAACACCCAAATTGTCCGCTACCTGGAGGATCACTCGTTGATCAATGATCGCCAATACGGCTTTCGGGCTAAACGATCAACGGGCGAACTTCTAGCGTTTGTCACGCACCTCTGGGGTGAGGCTATGGACAAGCACGGCGAGTCTTTGGCTATCAGCCTTGACATAGCCAAAGCTTTCGATAGTCTGGCACTGGTCTCTTCTTTCCAAGCTTCCGGCCTATGGCTTGCCCCCTCAACCATGCACCTGGATTGCAAGTTTCCTGCAAAAGCGTCGAATTCAGGTCCTTTGCGACGGTCGCGCTTCCAAATTTATGCAGGTCAATGCAGGAGTGCCTCAGGGGTCCGTCTTATCCCCTACGCTCTTTCTTCTGCATATCAATGATATGTTGAATCTCGGCAACATACATTGTTATGCGGATGACAGTATCGTGCATGGGCGATATTTCGGACATCCTGGGGCCAAGCAGGCTGAGATTGAGAGGAAAGGGCAGGATCTTGTCGTTGAACTTGACCAGATTTGGACCGCATCTCTAAATGGGGTGCCAAGAACTTGATCCAGTTCAACGCCAAGAAAATCCACTCATGCGCGTTCTCATAAAAAAAATCTCCGTTCCTTCCGCTCCCTTCTCTGAAGAACACTCCACTAATGATACGTAACAGCCTCTCCATTTTAGGTATGGATCTTTGCCGCTCCCTTAATCCCAAAACCTACATCGAGAGTGTCATTATGTAAGCTTCGCGAAAACTCGGAGTTCTGAACAGGATGAGGCGGTTCTTCGCGCCTGGGCAGCTGTGCCTATTGTTATCTTTTGTATAAGGCATAAGTGCGCCCTTGCGCGGAGTACTGTTCTCATCTTTAGGATGGCTCTCTCAATAGTAAAACATGTATTACAGTTTTTTTATGACGTAATCAAGACACTGCATTTTTTATGTTTTCATGTGGGTTTAGCATGATTTTTTGATTTTATTTTTATATATATTGTTGTTTTGAGAGACATTGTCACAATAAATCTCACTAAATTCGATTTTTGTTATTTATTTTAGTTTATGTGCATACACATACCCATTTTATTGATTAAACATTACTACAGTACCCTTTCGTGTTCTACACCTACTGGCTCTTGACCAGTGTTTTTTTTTGGAATTAATGCCTCTTTGAGGAAGGGGACATTCTGCGAAAGGGACATTTTGCGAAAGAGACATTTTGCCAAAGGGAAATTTTGCAAAGGGGACATTTTGCGTAAGGGACATTTTGCGAAAGGGACATTTTGCGAAAGGGACATTTTGCTGCCTGTAGTCATTTTGAGAAGTGGTCATTCTGCAACTGAGCCACAAATAGTTGTTCGCAGTTGGTGTATGCTTTGTGTCTATTTGAATGTTTGTATAGTCCCTTGCGACACAAAAAATAATCTTAGTGGACAAGTTCATTATTATAATTTGGAAAGGTAGAGGCGATTAAAATCGCACATGACTTATGTTACTGCCTGTAGCATATAATTACTACTTGTCTGTTTATAGGAGTCAAATATATCCAGGTACAACTGTCATATGTTGCTGTCTATAGCGTGTAATCAACTATATGTCTGTTTCCAGGAGTCAAACATATCCCGGTACAACGTGGAGTTTGTGGAGCTGGGCGTGGTCGGCCGCGGCGAGTTCGGGCGCGTGACCAAGTGCGTGAACAAGCTGGACGGCTGCGTGTACGCGCTGAAGCGCTCGCTGCGCCCCGTGGCCGGCTCGGCCGCCGAGCGCGCCGCCCTCACCGAGGTGTACGCGCACGCCGCGCTCGGCAAGCACCCGCACGTCGTCAGGTACGTGCGCCCCCCGACACCGCAGGGGTAGGCAGAGCTCAGGAGCGTGTACTACAACAGATGTCCCTGTACACAAAAGGCGCTTATAAATGCGCTCGCCCTACAAACCCGAACCGCTCACGTGAAGTTTACACAGCGACTATGTGTGTATACAGGATGTCCGGTAATTAATGGATAACCTTTGAAAAGTCTTATAGTAGAACTGATGGCCATTCCGAAAAATATAACGGCACGGATGTCGTAGTGGTTTAAGTGGTTGTCTTGCCACTACCACTGCGCCGAATGTTGTGGGTTCGATACCCAAACGGGACGAAAAATTGTGTAATCTAGAAATGGTTGCTCTGAGTTATTATTATTATTATTACTTTTAGTAGTGTACGCCTTTCGGCTGAAATAATGATATACTGGGTGTAAAAGACAGCATACCGCAAAATTGAAATAGTAGATTTAGACCATTATTCCGAGTTAATAATCGTTGGGATTTTCTTCAGGGATTTTCTTCAGGCGAAAACACTTTTTTGCTATTTTCTTTTTTCAGACTGTAAATCATAACATAATGCATAGACCATTCATTTTATTAAATAAGAACGACAAATACCACATTAAATCGTCTTGATTTACCAAATCAAAGAGAGAGGTTATTCCTATATATATAGAAATAATAACTCTCTATAATATTAGTTAGGATTTAATACGTCAAAATTAAATTAAAAGATTGTCCATAGCTAAAACGGGTCATTCCTGATTATGAATTTTACTGTCCATCGCTGAAACAAGTTGTTTCTTATATAGGACTCGGGCCTAACACTACCTTACATAATTAAGACTGCGCCGAGCGTAAGACAGATAATGACAGAGCTCGTGCGGCGCATATTCAAACCGGCGCGCGGCCGCCATAGTAAAACTGTATGGAGGATTTGAAGTGCTTTTTGATTAATATGTATCTTTATTGTCAACCAATAACTTAAATATTTGTGACGGACAAATTGTAATATAACTATTTATGTTTCGTTTAAGCTATAAAATAGGATAGATTTCTACTGTTATAATCTAAACATCACGTAACACGAGCTTACGTTTTTGCATTTTCCGTGCAAATTGCCGTAATTTTGTAGGCAAAAATATTAATTATTTTAAGTTTTTTACACGGAGTAATTGTAAACACATTCATTGTTATGGTAAATGTATATTTTATATTTGTATTAAACAAAAAGTGTTGATTTTATTTACTTAACTGTGACCGCCTGTTTTGGCACATTTCGCTCGGCGCAGTCTTAATGTTTTCATATCTCTTATAGATACTACTCAGCGTGGGCGGAAGACGATCACATGATCATCCAGAACGAGTATTGTGATGGAGGATCCTTACAGCAGAAGATGGAAAATGGACCACTTTTGGAGAGCGAACTGCTTCTTCTACTGGCACATATAGCTGATGGTTTAGCGTGAGTGTTAACTCTGTATGTCTACATTAATGTTAAGTTTACAAAGACAGTGAGAATCCTTTCAAACACACATTCGTACACTGGACTGTATTTGAATGTGTGCCTGCACACACATTCAAATACAGTCCACACAAAGATTTATGTTATCCTTTATAAATTAGTGCAAATAAAATATTACTTGAGGTAGGACATTATATATTGAGTCCTTTATTCACCAAAAATATATGTTAATTGGACGTGTGTTATCCGCACTTAGCCACACAATTGGGCCGTTGTGCGTAACCGACGCGAAAAGTTGTTCGGTTATTCATACCACCTCAGCTCCGTCCAGAAAGAAACCGAACATGTAATACATACCTTAGCACGTTGAACAACTTATTACTTATTAAGGTTATTCGTAAATTTTTTATTTCTCTCAGATTACAAATCACAAGGAGAAATAAATCAAAATACAAAATTATTTGAGGTTCATGAATGCGCTTATTTATGACTAATCTTTTGTACTCTTAAAAATATATTAAATATTGCCAGACAAGTATGTAGGTAAATGTAAACACCTCTGTGACCTTCTCTAATAACGAGTTGTTTGCTAATAATAATTGAGCGAACATAGGTACCAAATCCCTCTTTAGGAATTATTCCTGTATCGTGGGGTCGGTTTTTTTTTATTTGTCAAAAATATAGCGATGGGTCTTTCTGATTATCTCTAGCTATCAGTACGCCATATTTGTTTATTAATTAATTAAGTAATTAAAAACTAGACTACAGTCAAATGGTAATATCTGCTATGTTTACAAACTGTCCCACTGCTGTGCACGGACCTCTTCTGATTGTGAGAAGGGTTAGGCCATATTCCACCACATTGGCCCAGTACGGGTTGGTATACTCGAGAATATTATGGATTACGCACGTAATTTCGAAAAGTCAGAGGTGCGAGCCTTGGGATCAAAATCGAGACCGCTGCGTGGTAGTCCAACAGTCTCATACTAAACTATTGCTGCTGGAATACTCTATAGAAATAATAATATTCTATCACATTTTTTTTACAAAGGGGATTGCATTCACGCTTACCCCTCCGCGGAGGCGGGCGGAGGGATTATGTCGGACTCACCGGGGTAAAAGAAAGATGTTGAAAAGAAATGGACTGCCCGGAATACCGTCTAAACCTACCACGGTGTTCCTCGACAAAACCGCTATCGACGGGCCGTGCGAATCACTTGCACATGCGGTCGCGACCTAACCGAGGTTTCGGCCCGCCGCACTGTGGGCTGAAAATCGACCTCCATAGACATAGAAATGAAAGTTGCTAGATGTTCGTTTTGTTGACGGATATGGCTTCTATTAGCTATTATACACATAACAATGTCATCTGAGCTAACTCCGCACAAAAATGAATTTATTATAAGGTTTTTTCGAAAAAAATGTATGGAGCTAGCATGAAAAATCTGAATATCTCTGAACTTGCAAGGAAAACCGTAATATCCTCAGAGATGGTTATAGGACTAATTATTTGTGATTTTTTGACATACTTCATATAACGGTACCTGCTGCAGAATTTTTTTTAAAAATCATCGAATTTTTAATTAATTTTTTTTAACATTAAACGATTTGTTTTGGTGTATAAGTAAAGAAACAACACGTTATATGCATATAATACTAAATCATCGCCAGTTATTTGTTAAAATATCAAGAAAATTATTTTTGCCTAACATAGTATATATGTTTTAAAACAGTTAATTGGATACCATTACTGAACTTTGCATACAGGTAAACTACTGAATAATAAATTAGCCTTCTAATGAGTTCTGAATAAGAGATTAAGTGATTTGCAATGTCGCACAATGGTAACTACGGATTACACTAATTAAAATCTTACAGGTAAGTACATAAGTAACTTAAATAGTTAATTAGACATGTTACGAGTTCTAAGAAATATTTTCGACAACTGTCTAATGAGGTCGTTAACTAATGTTGGACTGAAATATAAAAGGGTTAACATTTTGCATCATAATTTAGTTTATTCTAAGATTTGTTACCCCTAACATATCACTGTGAAATTTTATAATGGAAAGTTTAAATACCAATTTAGACCTATTCGTTCTTCTAAAATGTAAGAGTACTTCATTTGATCATGAGGTATTGTTTAGTGAAGTTATATCCCGCCTAGACGTTTGTCTTTCCGTTGAAGATTAAGTGACTCTAAAAGAATTTTGTCAGAGATTTGTACGAGCTGCATCAAAAGGTGGCAAAAATCTCACCGAATTCTTGATACTTTTAGAAAACAATACGAAATTTGGCTGCAAGCAACTATCGATTGGCCAAGTTGTAGAAATTTAGTCGCTCAAGAACCAACTGTTGCTGAGGGATCAAGATCAATCTCTCCAGAACCCTCAACATCATACTCTGTTGGTACAATGACAAAGAGGTCACGAAAACCATTCGAAGATCTGGGAAGCAAACAGAAGAAGAGAAAATCTGATGAGCATAAAACTGACAATCCCAGTGAATTGGCACATACAGCAGCGGCGCGTTTTAAGGAAGAAGGTTGTGAGGATATCGCATCTGTAATCGAATATATGCTGAAACATCCTGAAGCAGCCTCTAAAATTAAGGAAACGCTTAAGCAACCGGTGAAAACTATCTTATTTACACCAGAAAAAGCACTTGGATTACTCCTTTCATTAAAATTATCAAAGTGGCAATACATCACTTTACGAGAGTCAGCTATTCGGGAAGGTAGAAAGGATATTTATCCATCCTACTATAAAGTGCAACAAACCAAGCTGGCATGCTATCCTCCGAAGCAATCAGTGTTAGTGACCGATTCATCGGCAAGAATAACCCTTCAAGCTTTACTCGACATTACGGTCAAAAGAATCCTCCAAAGTTTTCCTAACGATGATGTGCAAAATAAGGATTTAAAATTGATATCTAAATGGGGTTTCGATGGTGCGTCAAACCAAAGCCGATACAAGCAGAAAATGGATAGCGATCAAGACGATTCAAGTATTTTCATGACTTCCTTGGTGCCACTAAAACTGACTGATGGAGACAATTTTTTGTGGATGAACCCAAAACCATGCTCAGCAATGTATTGTCGTCCAGTTCAATTTACTTTTGTGAAGGAAAGCGAAGCAGTAGTCATCGAACACAAACGACAAATGGATGAAGAAATTAAGTCTCTCATTCCTACAGAGTGCAATAATAGAAACAGGGTGAATCATCACCTAATGATGACAATGATCGATGGTAAAGTCTGCACGTATTTGTCTCAAGCCAGATCAAGTTCATCATGCTATTTGTGTTTGGCAAAACCGACAGAAATGAACCGTTTGGGTGTAGTAACAGCAAAGACCGTATCTTCTGACATATACGAGTTTGGATTGTCATCTCTACACGCCCGTATAAATTGTATGGAATGTTTACTACATATTTCGTATAGACTAGATTTTAAAGAGTGGGCTGCGAGAGGTAACGAGCACAAAGAAATGCTAAGTAAGAGAAAAAAGATTATTCAAGACAAATTTAAAGACGAATTAAATCTATTGATTGACATTGTTAAACAAGGTCTCGGAACTACTAATGACGGCAACACTGCAAGAAAGTTTTTCAAATTTCCCCATAAAACTGCAGCCATTACTGGGTTGGACGAAGAACTAACACTTCACAGTGATATGTTAGGGGTAACAAAGCTTAGAATAAACTAAATTATGATGCAAAATATTAACCCTTTTATATTTCAGTCCAACATTAGTTAACGACCTCATTAGACAGTTGTCGAAAATATTTCTTAGAACTCGTAACATGTCTAATTAACTATTTAAGTTACTTATGTACTTACCTGTAAGATTTTAATTAGTGTAATCCGTAGTTACCATTGTGCGACATTGCAAATCACTTAATCTCTTATTCAGAACTCATTAGAAGGCTAATTTATTATTCAGTAGTTTACCTGTATGCAAAGTTCAGTAATGGTATCCAATTAACTGTTTTAAAACATATATACTATGTTAGGCAAAAATAATTTTCTTGATATTTTAACAAATAACTGGCGATGATTTAGTATTATATGCATATAACGTGTTGTTTCTTTACTTATACACCAAAACAAATCGTTTAATGTTAAAAAAAATTAATTAAAAATTCGATGATTTTTAAAAAAAATTCTGCAGCAGGTACCGTTATATGAAGTATGTCAAAAAATCACAAATAATTAGTCCTATAACCATCTCTGAGGATATTACGGTTTTCCTTGCAAGTTCAGAGATATTCAGATTTTTCATGCTAGCTCCATACATTTTTTTCGAAAAAACCTTATAATAAATTCATTTTTGTGCGGAGTTAGCTCAGATGACATTGTTATGTGTATAATAGCTAATAGAAGCCATATCCGTCAACAAAACGAACATCTAGCAACTTTCATTTCTATGTCTATGGAGGTCGATTTTCAGCCCACAGTGCGCCGTATGGAACGGCAGGCCACTAGGCGAAGAGACCTACACATTGGCGCTTCTCACTCACAAACCCTACTGTGCCCCCCCCCCCCCCCCACGCCGCCTCTAGGACCTGGTGCTGATCGGATGGCGGGCAGGCCCATGAAGCCCACCATCCCCAATCACATACACAGAACACCATCTAGCCCAAACTAAGCAGAGCTTGTACTATGGGTACTAGCCATAAACATACATAATTATATAATTTTTTTTGTATATACATATTATACAGTCATAGAAACACCCAGACCAAGACAAACATCCATTACTATGCACACAAATGTTTGACTTGTGTGGGAATCGAACCCGCGACCTAAGGCGTGGCAGTCGGTTACAGTAATCACTACGCCAGCGAGGCCGCCCAATAATGAATTGCAAACTTTGAAAGTGACACAACAAATGCTTTCATCCCACAGTTACATTCATTCACTCCATCTGGTTCACATGGACGTCAAACCTGGGAACATTTTCATATGCAGCAGGGAAGGTGAACCCTCACACGACTCGGACGATGGGTATGATGATGATGAGCCGCAATACCACCATAAATACAAGATTGGTAAGTGTTATATACCTACTGAGAAGTATGTAATTAGGTTTATAAATTTATTGACTAGATTTTTCCCGCGGCTTCGCTTGTGTAAATATAGGTTAGCTTAGATAAGTAACAGTCCTATTTCTGGATGAAAGGTACCTTATTTCCTTTTCTGTTCGGTTTTCCTTCTTTTCGCATGATGTTTTATTTCGTAATATATTTTGGCATACCTATTTTACCATAACTTTTATTTTGGTATAATAATATCAGCCCTGTATTAAACTGTCCCACTGCTGGGCACGGGCCTCTTCTGATTGTGAGAAGGGTTAGGCCATATTCCACCACACTGGCCCAGTGCAGGTTGGCAGACTTCACATATCTTCAAGAACATTATGTAGAACTCGCAGACATGCAGGTTTCCTCACGGTGTTTTCCTTCACCGTTAAAGCAAGCGATAATTAACTATTTTATACGCATATCACTTCGAAAAGTCAGAGATGCGCGCCTTGGGTTCGAACTTGAGACCTCTGCGTGGCAGTCCAACGGTTTCCCACTAGGCTATATTAGGGACAACTTGATAAATATGTTCGTTAGATAGCCGCGGGGTGGACCTGGGTCACCATAGCCGGCTAATTAGTTAAATACAATTTAAAAACAAGTGAGAAACGTCCATGACTTGCCGTAAATCTTAGAGTTCTAAAAAAATGGTATCGCGTGACCGGTCAGAAGTCAAAGGTCATAGTCATTTCGGGGATATATCGATTATGATGAGTCGAATGGCGTTGACCGCGAGTCTCTAGCTCTAACGGTTCTTGAGTTGAAAGTTGTATAACTGACGGACGGACAGACGGACAAAGCTACTGTATAAGAGTTTTTTGGAACTCTAAAAATCGTAAGCTGTTATGCGTAAATATAATCTACTGCACGGATGGCGTAGTGGTTTAAGTGGTCGCCTCGCCACTGCCGCCGCGCCGAGTGTAGTTGGTTCGAGCCCCACACGGAGCAAAAATTGTGTGATCCACAAATGGTTGTTCCTAGTCTAGGTGTTCTTTGTGTCCGTTGTTTGAATGTTTGTTAAGTCCCCCGCGATACAGAAATTATTCCTAGAAAGGGAGATGACTATAAAAAAAAATTGGATAAACAAAAGTATGCCATGTTATATTATGTCTTGAAATTTGATGCAAATGGATAGAGAACCTTTCTGTTCCCCTGACAACGTGTATTCGAAATTTCATGATGATCGGTGTAGTAGCAATGACGTGATAGAGAAAAGAACAAAAAAAAACACATTTATATTGCCCCTATGATACACTTTTACCTAATATTGTCTTCTGTTTACGCGAATGTTATTCATTGTAATTAAACTACTATATACGGATTTTATCGCGTTGTTTATTTTACACTTTATTACATAATTTAGAAACTGTTACACTACTACTACTAGATACTATTAAAGTTACTAATTTTTAAGCTTATTAAATTTTTAAAACTATTAAAACTATTTATATTTGAGTTTACACTTTCTCCGACGTTTTGGTTGCTTTTCAGCAGCCATGGTCACGAGACTAAGATGGTAGTTGTCTCAATGTTCCAGTGTAGTTATTTCAAAGTACCACTTTTACCTATAATCCATTTGGTTAGGTATTTAACTAAAGATAACTGTAGGGATACACACATACATAGTTAGGTGCATTGTACGTCTCTTGCTATGTATGTGTAACGCGTCACTTACATCGTTTGCCCACGATTCAATTTATTACCCGGCAGTCTGCTTGAAACTACAGAAATTGTAATACGTATTCGGTCTATTATTGACGTTGTGTTATTGTAGACAATTATAGACTTATAAACCTTAAAACCTTAAAACGCAGTTTAAAAATAAACTACTGCTTAAAATAACGGTTAAACTGATTTAGTAATCGTTATTGTTGTATTTACATTGATCTTTAGCAGCATTTAATTTTTAAACTGAGTTTTTAGATAAAAAGACAATCATCAAGATTGTTAATCTTTAGTTAAATACCTAACCAAATGGAGTATAGTTTGTATATGTCTCTTCTGTAAGTTGGTAGCACTTCTTTAGTCTTACTATGTATATGTTTCTTCTGCAGGTGACTTAGGACATGTGACGTGCGTGTCTTCGCCTTCAGTGGAGGAGGGTGACTGCAGGTACCTACCCAAAGAAGTACTGCAAGAAGACTTCACACATCTGACTAAGGCGGACATATTTGCATTTGGTGAGTAATATACAACATCTGTTCTCCATTTAGCAACATTTTGACAGGATTCAACCCTAGAAATGGCAAATGCAATAGGGGTCGACATCGCAAAAGATGGGTGGACAAACTCAAACTTACATCAGGTCCAAACTGGAGAAGAGTTGCTAAAGATAGAATGCAATGGAAGTCGTTGGAGAAGGAATTTGCCAGGAGGCACATTGAATTCCAAATATATTATGACTTAGAGAAGAAATAGAAAGGAGCTTCAGGATAAAGAGGGTTTTGATTGATTGATTAGAGCGTCTATGATCTGGAGGCCCTATGAGAGTACATACGTATTACGTCTCAAGAAAATTCAAAAATAATTTTAACTTCTTTATCATTGTTATTATCCGCTCATCTATCTAACAAAATAAGGTAGTTTAACTCCAATATATTCTTTAAATAAAATGATTTAAATGTTAATTTGTTGTTTAGGTCTAACGCTGTTCGAGGCGGGCGGCGGTGGTCCCCTACCGAAGAACGGACAGGAGTGGCATGACATCAGGGACGGCAAGCTACCAGACCTGCCCAATCTGTCCAGGGAATTGAACCAGCTACTGAAAGTAAGTTGTTTTACCTGTATATACATCTGTGCAGCAGTGCGACTTCATGAACGTATTGGGATAGCCTAAATATGTATACCAGGGATGTAGCGAATATTCGCATCCGCATCCGCAATTGCGGAGCTTCCGCATCGATTTAAACATCTGCATCCGCATCCGCAATAATCAACGTGAATGTTAATGCGGATCGATATAGCGTAGGTTACGATAAAAAAGAAATCAGTTGTTCAGTAGTACGTGTTTAATTTATGAACCTTTGCAAAACAGGCTTGAACCTGCGAAGCCGCTGATATTAGATACTTTTTATTAAATAAGATGAACAATATTCATCAACATCCGCGTCCGCAGATGTGAGTCTTCAAAAATCCGTATCCGCGGCTGTCAAAGAATCTGCATCCGCAACATCCCTGATCTATACTAATATTATAAAGAGTAAAGATTTGATTTTGTGTTTGTTTGTTAGGATTTAATTCAAAAACTAATCAATCGATCTTAAAAATACTTTCACCACTAGAAAGCTGTATTATCACCGAGTAACATAGGCTATATTTCATTTTAAAAAAGTACTGTTACTAACATAGCCTAACCTACTCTTACGTGAGCAAAGCTGCGGACAAAAGCTATTAAAATGTAATTTAGGTTAGTCAATGTCGTTGACTTTCATATTAATTGTTATACTCTGTCCATTCGTTTATTTTCTTTTTGACAGCTCACGCTTATGACTAATCTTTTTTTTTTCGGAAGAATGTATTACAGTAATTTTGTACTTTATTGACGGGTAACGCCCACTTAGTGAAGGGCCCTGTGCATAACAAACAACCACAGATTATAAAACAGGTCTTGAAATAAGATAAATCGACCATACGAAAAAAATAATTTTACTTTATGTAAGTATTGTTACGGTAAATTTAATAAAAAAACGAAATTAATAATAGTAACTATGACTTCATGATTAATTATTTGCAAGGAATTAAGTCGATATCTTGGAATTTAAGTTCGAACCAAGAGTAAAGAACAATAACTCTGTACATTCATTTATTTTCTTTTTGACAGCTGCCTTAGAATGTAACTATGCACGCGTTTGTGAAATTTAACTTTAAAACGCGTGATTAATATATAAAGTCTACATCAAGTTAAATCAAGAGCAAATATACTTGGCAATTCAAATCAATCAAGTGACAACAAAATGGCGCCGCCGTCGGGCCAGCGATGCGTTGCGTTATGGTATTGCTAGTGATTATAATGCGCGTATACGTTATGTTATTTATAAGTATAAATATTTTAATTTTAGTGATTTATATATATATATTATTTATTATATTATTTATACATTTATTTATATGAAATATTATTTAAAAAAAAAACTAATAAACGAATACTTTATATTTATACTAGAAATATGTCGATGCATTAAATCGATTGAAAGTTCTTAAATAAAATCGATTATTATTTTAAATCGAATCGGTAACGTGTGAAGGCGTCACTAATTTCGAACTGTCAAAAAGAAAATAAACGGATGGACAGAGTATAGTGATAACCACAGGATGTTGCATGCCGCTGTGACAGTTATGGTAAAACTAGATGTATAAAAATGTGACATCAATATTTAAATAATCGTGTTAAGGAATTTATTTTAAATATATTGGATATCAATATAGTAGGGATCGCCTAATGCTAAGAGTTTTCGTAGCTACTCGTATGTGCGTATTAAATAGTTAATTACCGCTCACTTTAACGGTGAACGAAAATGCAATGTTCTCGAAGATATGTGTAGTCTGTCTGTCTACCACGCTGGCCCAGTCCGCACAGAGATAGACACACAGACTATATAGATAGACTATGGCCTAACCCTTCTCACACTTAGAAGAGGCCTTTACTCACCAGAGAGATAGTTTATATACAGAGGTGATATTATTATATTCCTTACATAAACACCATTATCCCACAGAAAATGGTGGACCCATCTCCCGCGGTCCGCCCTTCAGCTGCCAGACTCCGTCGCCACCCGCTACTGCACCCCGCGGGCAACAAGACGAAGTCTCAGCTGCGCCGCGAGCTGGCTGCTGCTAACATGAAGAATGAACTACTCGCCAGGAAACTGCAGGAGGCAGCCAGGTACGTCACACCACACCTAGCTAGCTGCCAGGTATGTTACAGTTGTTTTGTTGTGAAGGCTTGTGGGACATTGTTGAAGTGCTATGCAGCGGTGGATAAGTCGATGTTTAGTGGAGGCAAGAGTTCGATTGTCACGTAGAGATGCCACGCTCCATCTCTAGTGGATGAAATTTGGACTGTCACGTACAAGTCCTAGGTTTATTTCCTAATAGGAGAATCTAAGACTGCCACGTAGAGATCCCGACATAGATCTGTAGTGGGAGTCCTCTGGACTGCCGCACAGAGGTCTCGAGTTTAGTCCACGTAGAGAAAGGGATCCTACGACACGCATTGCCGAAATAAAATGAATTATTGAAGTTTATTTTCTGCAGTAAATTTAGTAGTAATTAGGATGTCATAGATAACACATTCGTTATTTACCATTGTTTTTATAAGAGCCGAGATCCCGATTCTCATGTAGGCAGTGTTATTGGGTACGTAGTTATAAATAGATTTGATTTGATTTAGACGGCAATAGTGTCGCTCGCTATTACACGGAAAGTGTACATTAAAAGGGAGCAAGATGGATTTCACTCGCCTTTTCTTTATGACTAATTCTGCACTAGGAATGACTCGAAACACGGTGTGGGATTCGAACACTCGGTATTGTGGTAATAGCGAGCGGCTACTTAAACCATTACGCCGTCAATGCATCCAACTCACCGCGTTCAACTCGCAATTGTGTTATAATTAATTTGTACTCTAATCTGTCAATTAATAGAATGCTAGACATTATTTTGAAACCTACTGTGTCTGGCCGCCGGTTTGTCGTTGCGACTCAATGGTTTAAAGCACGCTAACAACTAACAAACTTCATGACATCAATAAAACAACACATTGCCAACTAATAACAACAGCTTTTCTTTACAGATGCATAAAGTCACTAACACCTAACATAGTCATCAACCAGGAATCAGCTAAATTCCGCACACGCTCCGCGAAAAGGCTACAGAAACCTAGAATGGACACAAACATTGTGGAAATGATTCAATCCGTAACCTCACCGATCAGAATAGACCGCGCCTTGCACAGGAGAACGAAGAAGGTATAACTATCTAAAGATTTATCTCAAGATTTATCTCAAGACATAGTCGCTGTACAGAATCAAACTAAACTTGTTATAAAAACGTAGCGTGTGTCAGAAAGTCGTGGTCGTATTTAAAGGTCTGATGACCCCAAGAGTAATAAAAAGAAATTTAATTAGGTATATGAGTATTTAAAATATTATGTTGAGATTTGCGTATCGATTTTGTTGTAAACTAGCTTTTGCCCGCGGTTTCGCTTGCGTTCTGTCATTATAACATAGCCTATGTTACAATGATGAACAAATTTTCAGAATCTGTTTAATAATAATATTTTAATACAAATATTAAAAAAGAAACAAATGGAAATACAGATTAGATATGACCACACTTTTGTTTACACACTATAAATCAAAATGTACGTCGGAGCATTGCATTAATCGTGCGACAAAACAGTCGCAATCAGACGCCATTATTTTGTCGTGCGTCCGATTAGACGACATAAAACTGAATTCGAAATGTCTCACATAATTCACGTCTCAAGTGAACATATTTAAATGCGACTTATTTTAAATATATTTATGAAGATTAATATAAAACTAGTCTTTAGTGGGTGAGCAGACATCTTAGTTATCATAAGCAAACAGTACTATAAACTCCCTTCTCCAAATATTTGAACTTCTATTTGGAAATGGAGTTATAAGGCAGACTGTTATTGACTTTACTCAATGGAAAAATCTTGCCTGACCAGGAATTGAACCTACCAATGAGCACACAGAGATATCAAGACAAAATCACTCCATATTATAAAAAAACAAAGTCCTCCACCGCGTCTGTTTATCTGTTCGCGATAAACTTCAAAACTACTGAACGAATTTTCATGCGGTTGTCACCAATAAACAGAGTGATTCATGAGAAAGGTTTAGGCGTACAATTTGTTAAGGTTTTGTACTACCTGTGCAAAGCCGGGGCGAGTCGCCAGTATATAATAATTATAACATAACCTAGGTCTCTGCTTACCTCATTTAAAGATAGCTTGAAATATGTCCACCGATTAAAAAAATATAATAAGGTTTGAGATGCTGTGATTACTTGCGAATGTTGACCCATCCAAAGACAAAACTTCCTGCGAGAGCATACCTTACTACTGAGAGAAATGTTCCAGAAATATATAGACTTACTGTATAATTTCGAAGTAGAGGCCAAAAAACCGTTGGTCCTGCGCCTGATCTCTCCGGTCATGTCGGATTGCCATGTCATCGGATCATAAGAGTGAGGAAACAGAGATTGATCTTGTTTTTTCGCACACAACTTGTGAACTATAATATGTCTTGCACAGATGGCCAATTTCCGTTAAAATTTGTCGCTATGACTGAAATTTCATTATCCGGTGCTTAAAGCTGTCTCGTTTCCTCTTAAAGTAATATTACTTTAACACTGCTCTTGAATATGGTGGTAAAGAGTCTTAAATCGCAAGTAATCACAAATTACCCGACTTTCCCCAACCTCTTGTTGTTAAGAAAATATTATAAGTGCCTTCTTTTATATAATTTATATGTGATGTATTGTGCTTATTATCGAATTTAAATGCTTGTATTATACATAAAAAATACTATGTTAAAATTGTATCTTCCAATTTTCATTGATTTGTGATATAATTCTGGGAAAATGTATTTAGTTTGTAAGTTTTCGTGGCATGGTTGTTTGATATACGTAGATAAGAAAATTGTATGGTTTAAATCATAGATGCATCCTACTAGTTTTAACTATCACCTTACTTTATGTTAAGTTGTCATCTGACACACAATGTCAACATGACATCTGAATTATAAATATAGTATTATATCACGCTCACTCATATTGAAAATTGTACACTATCGTTCTCTGTCACGCAAATGTAATGTGAGCTCACTCTTCTGAGTGTGGACACATAGGTACGATCTAAGTGAAGGTGAGGGGTACATCTATGTTTTAAATTTTGTTGTAATTATGGTTTAATATGTTGCTGATATTAAAATTTGATAGGCAGCTATAATTATTATTTTATGGTATGCTTACAAGTCATGGCCATGACTAGTAAACATACCGTAAAATAATAATTATAGATAATTATCTTTTATGAGTTAATTGGAAGATGATATAAGCAGTTTTCAAAAGCATAATTTATTATTATATTAGACAATTATTGTGATAATTGTGTATTATTAATAATTTATCGGTAGTATGTTGGTAATTATCAAAATAATATTATCTATTAATGGTACGATATTCCGTTCTCTTTAAGTTCTTGATTAAAGTTAATACATTAAATAATTCTGTCTCCTATGAGATATTTATCCGATATTTATCTAAGATATTTTTTATAACACATATTTGCCTGAATATTTGAAGTCAGATTTCTCTCGAAGAATCCATAAATATTTTCTATCATAGCAAGTATTTATAAAGCCATTATTTAATAAGCAAGCATTGAATAATATAAAAACGCTTAATAAAAAATATATAAGCAAATTATAACTGATGATACTTTAATACAACGAAAATTTAATAATAATTAATTAACACGTTCATGTCACAAAGTAACATATATGAATGTTACAACTCCATATGTTACATTTACGAAGTTACATTTGTCACTGAGCCTATGAGAGCAACTAGTAAGAGACTCACGGAATCATATTTTCATAGTCAAGATCACATTTTTCTTGACTAGACAGACTTATAGTGTCAGAAATTTTCAATCCGCCTGAAAATCTCTGATGGTGATATAATAGCCATGCCCGAACGAATAAGCAGCTTTTCTAATTAACTATACGTAATAATATTAATAAAAAATAGATTTAATAAATGTAATATTTATATAAAAGAATTAAGCATTAACTGTATAGGTGTATATTAAATAATTATTAAGTTAATTACCCAGTTAATATTTAAGTGATTATTTCGATAATTGCAAAGTGAAATCCAATTAATTTAATTTAATTTCTCATTTATTTTAGAGACTTGGCGGCAGCCATTTTGATACGACCCATATAAAGAAAAGCTAGTTTTGTAAAATGTTTGAAGGTGCCAATCATTAGATAAAGCAACAGCCGACCACAGAATACTTTAATACAGAATGGATAATACAGACACTCTAAAATATAGTCAAAAACATTTAGCTTACAGATGGCTGTAATTTTGTTTCAATGTCTGATTGACGCGAATATCTCGCTAAACTAAAAAGTTAAATTGTATTTTTTTTCTTACACACTATCAAAATTGCTTGCTAAATAAGGTTGGACGTGGTGGTATTATATAGCTATTACACTCACACGCGTGTGCTTAAATATCGTTTACGTCACTACGTGTATCGTGCATCCTTGTTTAGTCATTTGAAAATTAGACCTACTACAAGATTTGAAAGACTAACATTATTATTTGTGAGTGAGCTTTAAACAAATAATCGCATTTACATCTAGCGCCATTTTTGCACTGTGTACTGCCTTTTATCAAATACTTAATGCTATAATATTTTTCTTATTGCTATAAAACCACACTAAATATTACCTAAAACTATCTGCGTATAATCATGACCTGCTTATTGATAAATAGTAAAGTTATATACAAATTTTAATTCAAATAATAAATCAAATATCAAGGCTGTCAGGTATAGTTCTGGTTGCAATTTACTTCATTATGTTTTTGAAAGACATAAACATGTTGACAATTCATAACTAAAGCACCTTCAAATATTCAAACAACTTGAACGAATTTAATACAAATTTTGTCTGACCGCTTGAATATATCTAACCCTATGCCAGCTGTCCCGTAAAAGCACAAAATCCCATGCAGTTATCAAAATAGTCACTGCTAGCCCAAAGTTGGGCTTTAGTCGTAATGGTACTATTATAAGAATTATTCCTATTTATAAGATGTCCAACAAAATTATTGTAAGCTAATACAGATAAAAAGCGAATTGTACCATTATAAATGTTGCTTATGTCCTCTATAGACCGATTTCATCCGAATCTGTTCAACGGATTGGCCATGATTATGTAACAGACCAATAAATCCAATCTCTAATTTTTATTATATAAGTAGGACACTTAAATAGTCCTACGACAGTATACCGTGAAAGAGATAAGCAGAGGTTATTACACTCTCATTTCCCTAACAATTTTTAGGTCCCATTAGTTCTCTCAGATACATATCCTAAATCCAAGTCGCTATTGAGAATTTCTTTACAGAAAGTCTCCAATAAGTCTGAGTCGGTAATCGTATCCAAGACCTCAATATTGATCTTCCATTTTACCTGTTACAAATTCGCTTTTTCAAATGTATTCGCAAATAACGAAATATTATAATTTTGCATGTATTCCTTTGATCAAAAATAATCAGTAAATTTATCGATAATTATACGATACTATCGATGAAATTTAACCGAATAGATTTTATCGATAACTGAATTGTAAAGTATCGATATGATCAAACTATCTACTGACGGTCGTTTCAATATTCTATTTCCGGATAGATTTATTATCTGTTTATAATTATTTTCAAACTAAAAATATTAAAATAAAAATTATAATTACTGTTTTCACTTTGAAATAAAATGGTTATGCTGTAACAAAAAGAAAATATAAAAATAGAAAATATATTTTAATTACATTTTTAGTAATTTGATTCCTAATTAGTATTCTTGATAACCCCTTCAGCTAAACTTGAATGATTGTGTTATAAGTGGGTTCACGTCGGTAGTGTAACAAAAGAGGATCGAACCCACGACATCTATTGCAAATCCAATATGTAACATTTTTATTAGCTTTTTAATAAGGCCCACTGCTGCTCAAAAGTCTCTTGCTTTGTCCAGCAGTGGGACTGACATACTAAAGCATAATAATTTCCATAGAATAACCATCTTTAACCATAGTGAAACAGCCAATATTTTATTGTAAATAATCCTAACAAAACACGATATTTCGTCGTTCCGCTCGCACCTAATTCTAATCAAGAAGTGCGAGCGGGTTAGAGATATATTCTAACGAACAATAATATAATCACTTATATTGACACAAATAATCCTCAAACATTCTTTCTTTTAATGACTATGTATTAAAAGTTTCATACAACGTAAAATAATTATGTGTGGTCATTTTAGACCCCAAGGTTTTAAATCTATACTAATATTATAAAGCTGAAGAGTTTGTTTGGTTGAACGCGCTAATCTCAGGAACTACTGCTTCAAATTGAAAAATACTTGTGTTGGATAGCCTATTTATCGAGGAAGGCTATATAACATACCTTAAGTATACTTGGTGAAAAGTGGGGGCAAAACACCACTGCCTACACTTCCAGGGGAATACAAACGTATTTCTAACTGTCCCTCGTGGTTTCACTTACATTTACTGCTCCGCTCTCGTAGCTCGTAGCGTGATGTTATATAAAGTATAAACATACAAACCACTCCCAACCAAAAATCTCATTAAAGTCAGTCCAGCCGTTTAGTAGTTTAGTGACATACACACATACAAAAGAATCACTACATATTGTAAAACAAAGTCTACCGCTGCGTCGGTCTGTCTGCCTGTCTGTTCGCTATCACTATTGCTACATATTACAAAACAATGTCCCGCGTCTGTCTGTTAGCGATAAACTAAAAACAACAGAATTTCATGGCGATTTCACCGATAGACAAATATTAATAAGGAAGGTTTGGGTGTATAATTTATTAAGGTTTTGTACTACCCGTGCGGAAACGGGTCGCTAGTTATTACTTAAAAATAGATGATCCCTTAATATGACCACAGATAATTGTTACACGTCGTATAAAACCGACCGCGGAGGTCAAATGTAATTGTTTAAATAATAATTTATGAACAAATTTATCTATCCCACATGGTGGTGTGTAGATATTATCTAATACTTTAGTTACGATCTCATCATAGCTTGTGTTTGATTGTGAATTCGCCTGCTAACCCTGTTACGGTACTATCAAGTTTACAAAACTTCTCAAAGAAAGAGACAGCTATACAGTGTATAGCGCCGTCTCGCTCTCTCGTAAAGTAATAATAATGCTTAGTAGTACCGAAACAGATAAGGGTCGCAACCCTTGTCTATTTAATTACTTTTAGGGGTATTTTAATTAATATTTTCTATCCATTATATTTTTTTGTATACACTGTCTTAATAAAGGTGTAGTTTAGACGTCTGCAACTAGCAAGCGACCTGTCGAAGGGATTGCGTTGTAGTTGATAACCAGTTGCGTCCAAGTTAACAACTGATTTGAAACTGAAATATGTAACAGTTTCAGTGGCTATTTGTATCTCGTTTTTGCTTGGGAGTTAGCTGGCGAGAGTAAGTGAGATGGTTATATTTACTCGGCCGCTACTCTCGAAGTGTATAACGTTACGGCAGTTGCGTTTATGTAGATAACTGTTAATAGATTCTTGTTAATTAAGAATCTTTGTTAATTATTAAGTAAAATTGTAATTGTATCAAGTACAATCAACTTGGGTAACTATGACCACAGTTTTGAGATATATCGTTTGTCTTGGCATAACTAAATCAAAGTTTGCAAAGCAAATTTTACATAAAAATAATTGTAAAATTGTTGTCTTGACATTTATTTTAACCATAAAATCTGTTGTTTACATTAAAGCATAACTTACAACAACTAAGTTTACACTGTATGTCAATGAATATAAATTTAAATTTAGTATTTTACTATTTCTGTCAATTAAAAAACAAAAAAAACAATTTTTACCTTTATTTTGCCACTGTTATAGTTACCCAAGACAGTAATATGATGTAAATTAATGTTTTTACCCCAATATAAGTAAATAGTTATATATTATATATTGTAAAAAATATTCTCGTATAGCAGGCGAAAGTGAGTGCTTGTACCAAAATTCTGTTTTGTTTTAATCGTTTGTAAATAATGACTCAAAATTTAGTTTATTCGACTCGACCAAAGCTGGTGTAGGGTGTATGTGTATATTTGCTCCTAATGTAATAAATTCTTGTTTCAATTATTGAGAGTTTTATTTATTACTAGCCTGAGAACTGCCTCGGTGGCTCGGGGTCCGAAGCTCACAATGTACAACCGATGTGAACCCACTTTTTCAGCTGACGGGGTTAAGTCTTCAAGTCTTGAAATGCCATGATTAAAAACCTATTGTCTCTGACCGCCGTGCCGGTGTGCCGTAGTATGCAGAATTCTTTTTGGAACATTATTAGTAATTTAATTAATAAACAGAGATCAGCGTTTACTCACTCACACGCTTCAACTGTAATAAGGTGCTCACAACTTGACTGAAATCCCTCAGTTACAACGAGACTGAAATTTTTTACACATTATTTTCTGAATTGACGCACACGCACACACATTCATAAGCTTACAAATACTGCCAATTTGTTTATACACGACCACCGAGACGCTTACCTGACTAGTACTGCATGAGTCCAGTGCCTGGAGTGGCTGGTAATGTGTCACAGATCTAGTACAGATACCAGTCTCTCACATAGTAACAAATACATGTCTAGATTAAGCTTATCTTAAAATATATATATATCTTATATATATATATATATATATTGTTACGTGCTGGGTTCGACGGATAAGAATATAAACAATATTACCGACTAAAACACTTTTTATTCAAACACACAATTAAATTTAAAACACAACAAACACTATACCACACTTTTTCACTGTACTGCTTCAAACTCCGTAGTATTTCCGCTTCCGTTCGCTTCGATGAACACTTGACCGCTTACGATTGTAAACTGACTCGGCGGTGCGCGTGCGCCCTATTTATACGCGGGTAAAGCGCTTCTAGAGCTTTCCAGTAACGCCGTACTCGGCGTGTAAACAGCACGATGCTTCGAGAAAGTACCAGCATTCTCTCTAAGATTCTCGTACCGTACTACGCAGTTCCGTAAGATGTCAATAGATGGCGGTGTAAACTATTAGACGGAACCGCCGAGTCCCTCCCACAATGCCGAGAGATGTCACTGGGCGTAACACTGCCCCCCTCTTAGACATGTTCGTCCCGAACATTGTTGGATCCGTAGTAGCGTGCCAATCGATCCACATGAACGATCTTTGGTGTACCCCGTGGTCCTTTCTGGATCCGGTAGGTGACGTCATTCATCTTAGTGACTATGCGATAGGGTCCATCCCATTTTGCCTGCAACTTAGGAGATTTTCCTTTGCTGCGTGCCGGATTATGTAACCACACCAGCGATCCTTCCTCGAAGCCTTTATTGTTCGCCTTCCGGTCGTAACGGGTCTTCATCCTCTCAGACATCTGCTGACCGGTCTGTCTGATGTGCTCGTATACGTCATTCATCCTGTTGCGCAAATCATTCGCATAATCTGTTATGCTGCGTGGAGATTCAGGTGGGATGCCGGTGATCAAGTCTGCAGGTAATCGTAGTTCCCTTCCGAAGTTAGCGAAAGCAGGTGTTACTGATGTGCTTTCGTGAACGGCACTACGGTATGACAGGAGAAACGGTTGAATGTGTTTGTCCCAATCCCTTTGTTTGCTTTCTACAACTTTTGCCAGATATCTTTCCAGAGACTGGTTAAATCGTTCAACCATGCCGTCTGATTGCGGATGATAAGCGGTCGTTCTCGTTTTGTGGGTACCCATCACCCGGCATGTCTCCTTAAATACTTCAGACTCGAAGTTCCGACCTTGGTCACTGTGTATCTCTAAGGGCACCCCGAAACGACAAAAGACTTCGTGGACTAGCTTGTCGGCGACCGTAGATGCCTCTTGATTGGGAATCGCAAACACTTCCGGCCACTTTGTGAAGTAATCCATGACCACCGAGAAGTACTTGTTCCCACTTTGGCTTTCAGGAAACGGTCCGGCAACATCTAAAGCTATACGTTCCCACGGGGCTCCAACATTGTACACCTTCAATGCACCCCTGCTGCGAGTGTGTAGCCCCTTCACGGCAGCACAACTCGTGCATTTACGGCACCATTCCTCAACGTCTTCTCGACAATGGATCCAATAAAATCGTTCTCGGATCTTAACCAGAGTTCTCTTAATTCCCATGTGACCTCCCGAACTCCCATTATGATAGAGTTGTAAAACTTCCGGTACCTTGAGCTTTGGCACGACCATTTGCAGATGACACTTGTCACCTCGAGCATTCTCCCATTTCCGGCACAGAACTCCATCCTGGATAACCAAGCTTTCCCACTGTGCCCAATAACTCTTGGTGGTAGGGCTCATTGCCGCAACTTCACTCCAGTGAGGTCTCGATACACCTGTTTTCTTCCATTCGAGGATGGGTCTTATGTCTTTGTCTTCTTGTTGCGTTCTCTGCAAAGTTTCCTTCCAGTCTTCGCTAAGATCCGTCCTCAACATCCTCACTAGTCCTTCCTGCTTAGCCTCTTGCCTGGCGCAGTGCTTACACTGGTCGGGACACGGTCTACGTGACAGGGCATCCGCATTACCATGTGACTTGCCCCTACGATGCTGTATTACGAAGTCGAATTCCTGTAGTTGTTCAATCCATCTTGCTACCTGTCCTTCTGGGTCTTTAAACTGTAGTAGCCATTTCAATGCAGCGTGGTCAGTTCGCAGGTGAAATTTCCGTCCCAATGAGTATTTACTGAAGTGCTGCAATGTCTTTACGACAGCTAGAAGTTCCCTTCGTGTGACACAGTAGTTCCTTTCAGGTTTGGATAGGGCCTTGCTGAAGTACGCTATTACAACTTCATGCTCTCCTTTACGTTGAGATAACACGCCACCAATGCCGGTGTTACTGGCATCTGTATCTACTATAAATTCATGTTCATTGTCGGGGTAGCCTAGAATTGGTGAAATACACAGATGTTCCTTCAGCTTCTGAAATGCGACGTCACAGCTCTCATTCCAGCAGAACTTTATCTTATCCTCGGTGAGCTTATGCAGAGGCCGGGCGATGTCAGCAAAGTTCCTTACAAACCGTCGATAGTAGGAGCACAAACCAAGAAATGCCCTGACTTGTGTCTTGTTCTCCGGAACTGGCCAGTCCTTGACAGCAATGATCTTATCCGGGTCCGTTTGGATGCCTTCTTCGGAGACCACATGTCCTAAGAAGTTCACTTGCCGCCTGAACAACGCGCATTTCTTTGGACTTAACTTCAGGTTGGCTCCTCGAATCTTCGAGAGAACACGTTCCAGGTTGCGAAGGTGATCCTCGAAGGTGCGTCCTACTATGATAATATCGTCCAAGTAGACCAGGCAGGCGTCTCCAATCAATCCAGTAAGTACCCGTTCCATCAATCTCTCAAAAGTGGCAGGGGCATTACACAGTCCAAAGGGCATGACGTTAAATTGCCACAATCCTTTGCCTGTGGAGAATGCTGTCTTCTCCTTATCTCGAGGATGTATCTCGACCTGCCAGTAGCCACTTTTTAGGTCTAGTGTAGAAAACCACTTCATCCCCGTTAGCGTATCCAGAGTGTCGTCAATCCTTGGCAACGGGTAACTGTCTTTCTTTGTGATGTCATTTAGCCGACGATAGTCCACACAGAAGCGCATGCTGCCATCCTTCTTCTTAACCAAAACCACTGGTGAACACCATGGACTGGACGAAGGCTCAATCACACCTTCTTTCACCATACCCTCGATCATAGTGTCAACTTCATGTTCCCGTGCCACTGGTACACGTCTTGGTCGCTGGCGGATCGGTACCTCATTTCCTGTGTTTATTTTGTGTTGAACTAGGGCAGTCTTGCCTATGTCAGCATCACTTGTCTAAACCGGTTTAACATCGTCTCAGCCTTGTTCTTTTCTTCTCTCGACAGGTTATTCTGGCAGTCCTTCAAGAGAGAAGATACGTCGTACCTTGCCCCTTGAACTTTGGCGTTGGTAGGCTGTTCATGGCATCTACGCATCCAAACTGCTCCTTCACAGGTGCCCAATATCGTGCCCTTCTTGAGTACCAGTTCTTTGTCGCTTGGGTTCAGTGCACGTACCGATGTAACGTTGGTGCAATCTTCCATGAAGCATCGTTGTCCAAGCCTTCTATAATTACACATCGATTTTCCTGATCAGAATTTTCTTGGTAGACAAACCGGTATGATTGTTTCCGACCTCGGACGAAGTACTACTTTCTTCAGGCAGTACACTTTGCCTGATGATGCGCCCTCCATGGATACTTCCTCTGAGCCACACTTCAATACTCCTTGACTAACGTCGATCTCACAGTGATGCTTCCGTAAGAAGTCTAAACCCAGGATGCAGTCGTCCACTATGTCAGCCACGATGACGTTGTGACGGTAAATTTTATTACCTAGTTTCATATCCACCCCCTTCTCACCTCGGACGGTTATGTGCTGACCGGTAGCTGTTCTTAGATGTATACATTCATGGTTCCCGTAGTAGTCCCCAAGAAACCGTCTTGCTAGTCGGAAACTGACGACTGTCCGAGAAGCTCCAGTGTCCAATGTCATCTTGCACGGCATTCTGTTAATTTCACCTTCGATAATCAGGCTGTTTCCGTCACACGATTGTGAGATCGAGATCCTTGGGGCTCTCCTATCACCAGCCAGCACCCGCCCCGTAGTCCTGGCGTCTACTCGTTTCCCTGCTGTTGTTGCCCGGCAGGCACATCAGGTGTTCCTTCTACCGGCGACTGGTTACTGCTGCGTGGACTCCTTCGCTTCGGGCAGCTCAACCTGATGTGGCCTCTCTCACCGCAGCTATAGCACCGGGGCGAAGTCGACACTTCCCTGATACGGTGAGCTCGATCATCCCGTCGTACTGCTTCCACTTCCACTTCCAGAGCGTGGGCTAGGGCGTCCTTCAGGTTTTTGAAATGTCCGAGTCTCACTGCGGCCCTAACCTCCAGGTCTCGGATCCCGTCGGTGAAAGCTTGAACGAGGTTTCCGTCGAAGAGCGCAGGTGAGGACTGGTACGCCTTTCGAACCAGCTTCTCCACCTCCAGGGCCCACTGCTGCAAGGTTTTACCAACACGTTGCGATCGGTCTTTCAGCTGGGCGCGAAACACGTGTTCCAGATGTGCGTCGCCATATCTCGCTTCTAATGCCTCCAACAGCTTTTCGTACGTGATGTCTTGACCAAGCGCCTCTAACACAGTCAAGGCCTGGTCACGAAGCCCCAAGGTGAGAGCGGTCAGAGCCTGTTCTTGCGTCCACCCGTTCGATTTCATGACGGCCTCGAACTGGATCTTATAGGCTGACCATGACGATGATCCGTCGAATGGTGGGACTTTAAAGCCTCGTGGTGAAGACGCCACAACCGCAGGTGCCACGATCCCATCGCCAGCCTTGAGCCCACGTATCGTTTTCTCCACCTCGGCGATGCGACTTTCGTGGCGTTGGACTTGCTCTTTCACCTCCTTCACCTCCTTGCCAACCGTTGCGCTGAGGTCTTTTAACATCATCAGCTGCTCCTCCTGGCGGCGCATACCCTCCTCCTTATCGCGTTGCAGCTGTTCCTCAAGGCGGCGTGCCTGCTCCTCCTGGCGGCGTGCCTGCTCCTCCTGGCGGCGCATGCCCTCTTCCTTATCGCGTTGCAGCTGTTCCTCGAGGCGGCGTGCCTGCTCCTCCTGGCGGCGCATGCCCTCTTCCTTATCGCGTTGCAGCTGTTCCTCGAGGCGGCGTGCCTGCTTCTCCTGGCGGCGTGCCTGCTCCTCCTGGCGGCGCATGCCCTCTTCCTTATCGCGTTGCAGCTGTTCCTCGAGGCGGCGTGCCTGCTCCTCCTGGCGGCGTGCCTGCTCCTCCTGGCGGCGTGCCTGCTCCTGCATAAACGCCATCAGAGTCGCGAGGTCGGGGTTCACCGGCGAGTGAGCTGCACTAGATGGTTCCGCTGCAGCCGCGGAGTCACGTGATTCACCTGACGTCGGCGAGGGGGCGTCTCCAAAGCGCCTCTGGTCCACATCTTGCTGGCGCTGGTTCCTGGTACGCATCCCTTCCACTTCCTCCTTCGGTAGTACTGGCATATTCTTATCTTACTTCTGACACCAATTATTACGTGCTGGGTTCGACGGATAAGAATATAAACAATATTACCGACTAAAACACTTTTTATTCAAACACACAATTAAATTTAAAACACAACAAACACTATACCACACTTTTTCACTGTACTGCTTCAAACTCCGTAGTATTTCCGCTTCCGTTCGCTTCGATGAACACTTGACCGCTTACGATTGTAAACTGACTCGGCGGTGCGCGTGCGCCCTATTTATACGCGGGTAAAGCGCTTCTAGAGCTTTCCAGTAACGCCGTACTCGGCGTGTAAACAGCACGATGCTTCGAGAAAGTACCAGCATTCTCTCTAAGATTCTCGTACCGTACTACGCAGTTCCGTAAGATGTCAATAGATGGCGGTGTAAACTATTAGACGGAACCGCCGAGTCCCTCCCACAATGCCGAGAGATGTCACTGGGCGTAACAATATATATATATATCTTAAAATATTAAATAATATAAGGATTAAAATAAAAAATAGATTAAATTACAAACTGTACTTTTATTGAAAATAATTTAAATTATTTAAATAGCTTGGAATAGTAGTAGTTTATCTAACAGAAATAGTTTAAATTATTTAATAGTTTCAAAATTATGTAATAACAAATTATGCCCGTAGCTTCAATCGCGTAAATGTAGGTTACGTTTTACGTTAGTATCAGTTCTTTTTTCAAGATAAAACGCGCCCTTTGTCCTTCTCTATTCTCTGACAACATGTATGCGAAATTTCATGATGATCGGTCGAGTAGTTAAGGCGTGAAAGCGTAACAAACAAACTCACATTCGCATTTATAATATTAGTTAGGATAGTGTGTTAAGTGAGTAGTTTATTTAACTTATATGCTGAAGTTTTAAAACGTTGAAGGAATATAGATTCCTATATTTTGTCGTATCGACAGTTACAGCAGACTGGGATCTCAGCTGTGACTGACTCCAGCTTATTTGGAACCGTTGAGCTGAGCACATGGAAGTCGAAATATGAATAGCGTGTGGTGCAATTCAGCTTGATGTTCAAATTCTCCAATTCGGTCCTCATGATGTGTTTCGTAGAGGACGTGGACCCGTCCTTACTGGAATTAAAATAAATAGGTTGTAATAAAACTTGGATGAGAGTATAATAATAATGTCCTCCAGACCGAATTATGGCCACGACAGCCAATCTTAACGGAGACTGGCCATCTGCGCAGGAGATATTATAGTGCACAAGTATGTCTGCAAACACAAGTGCACTCTCTGATCCCTAACTCTCATGATCAGATCGGACGGTAATCTGATACGACCGGAGAGAGATCAGGCGCAGGACTAACGGCTTTACGTGCTTTCCGAGGCACGGGGTGTCTAACACTAACAACTTCCCAAATCCGAGCTGCTATTGAGATTTCTTAACAGGAAAACAATAATTTTTGGTTGGTCCGACCCGGGATTCGAACCCAAGACCTCATGCACAGCATTCACATTACTACCGCTGTGCTACTTTTTTTAGAGTATACCGCGAGAGTTAAGGGATTTTTTAAAGGCTATCTAACAGTATGCCGGGTAGATAATTTGATAAGCTGTTGTGAATTCTGCTGCTGGACATGGACCTCTTCTCAGTGTGAGAAGGGTGAGGTCATAGTCCACCACGCTGGCCCAGTGCGGGTTGGCAGACTTCACATATCTTTGAGAACATTATGGAGAACTGTCAGACATGCAGGCTTCCTCACTATGTTATTCTTCACCGTTAAAGCGAATGATAATTAAGTGTTTAATACGCATATGACTTCGAAAAGTCAGAGATGCGCGCCTTGGGATCGAACTCGAGGCCTCTGCGTGGCAGTCCAACGGTCTCTTACTAGGCTATCGGTGTTTTTCACTATCACTACATAATATTATAAAACAAGTCTCCTGCCGCATCGGTCTATCTGCCTGTCTGTTCACGATAAACTCAAAAACTACTGAACGGATTTTCATGCGGTTTTCACCAATAGGTGATTCATGAGGAAGGTTTAGGTGTATGATTAGTTAAGATTTTGTACACACAGCGACACATCAACCCAAACTGTTTGGACTTTGAACTATTAGAAGTTGAACGCTGCGAATCGTGCGAGAGAGTGCGTAATATTTTTGTTACGCTCTATCCTTACCATTACATCGACATCACTATGCACTGTCCCTTGCCGACAATTCTCTATTTTGTATGTAGCGTAGTTATGCGTATATTCCTAACTTTATGACGAAGCCGGGGCGGATCGCTAGTATTACTTAATTCAGGATAAGTTGATGACGAAAGATGTGTGGGAACTTACTCGCAACGTGTGATATCATACAGCTGTTTGTAATGTATTTTCGGATGGTCTGACTGAACCACCGCTCGGGAGACGTTGTATTGGTCCACGATGTAATAAATCCGCATATACTGTGAACAAACAATATATAGATATTGTATATTAAGGATGTTGCGCTTGTATCTGTCAAACACAGAACAGAGAAACGTGTTCTGTGGTGTGAAACGAACCCTACATCTTTATCACTCAGGATAATATGATCAACATAGAAATACTACCATGTAATAATTTTAAAACCGTTTACGATCATGTGTTTAAGCAATTTTCAGATATTTTTGGTATAAATAATTAATATATTTTATTTGTATTATTGTATTTTCTCTATAATCCATAATATACATACATACATACATAGATTCACGCCTGTTTCCCAGAGGGGTAGGCAGAGACTACGGATTGCCATTTGCTACGATCCTGACACACTTCTCTGGTTTCATTCACTTTCATCACATTCCTCATACACGCCCGTCGGTTCAAGGTGCTCTTAACCTAATATACAAGGGTGGCAATAAGGAAGTAATTATAACGTAGTATTATACGAATGAAATGACATTGCTCATGCGTTGTACTTGTGAACGGGTACTTCTTGTGGTGACTAGTCAGCTTGGTTTAGAGCAATCCGCATTTTTTCACCTAAGTTAAAAATTTAGACTTCACCTCGGACTGCAATATGGTCTTTTTATTCCATGGATGCATTTTGCATGATGCATGCTATTCCATTATAAACTACTATAAGAGGCTAACTTTTACATATTACTGGTTATTTGAGTGCTTCATGAGTGTTAAGTGGTTCAATGGTTGCAACTCATCACAGACCAATTAATCAAATAAAAATCTTGGTAATTAAAAAGAGTGGCCGTGAGATTCTTGGCGTTTCTTCCCACGCCTTTGCTTTGCTCAATATGACAATAGGTAAATGTAAATTCACATTAATAAGTGTAACTTTGGCGTTCATAAACGATATTTTGTGTCCTATATGCATAAATATATTTTATTTTTAAGAAGAATCTAAGTCGAATACAATATTAGTAAGCAAGTACTTACTTTATGACTGCCATTGCATTCAGAGTTCTCTGCATTACCCTGACGATGGGAGAAATGGAGGAACTCTGATATTTTCTGATACTGAAAATAACATAAAAACATCACATAAGTTTATTCCTGTACATTTCATAGAAGGTAGGAAGTGTGGCTCGACTGTAAACAAAAGCAACGTTGAAGTACTGAGCCTTGTCCAAGAAGAACGCAACATTTTGACGACAATTGAGAACAGAAGAGGAAGAACCTTGTCTAAGAAATCTTTTGACGATAATTGAGAACACAAGAAGAAATGTGTTTGGCCACCAAGTCATGACAACTTCATAAAAAAACATCATAGAACGGGAAGTGGTAGGAAAGAAAGGAAAAGGCAGACCCAGAACGGCATTCAATGACCAAATTAAGAAAAAGGTGAAGGTCATTTCTTATAAGATGGCGTATACTCCACGGACAAGAGCAAAATTTAAGATCTTTGCTCTTGTCCGTGGAGTAGGAAGAAGGCAGTGAGGTATCCTACACACATCTTTTACAGTGGACTACTAAATTATAATCTCGTAAAACTACAAATATAAAGTAAAGATAAATATTGTGAGGGAACCTGCATGAACGTATATAGGTAGGTATTATGTAAAGAGCCTGTATATTCTTGAACACTACCCGAACACTGTCTGTCGGTGGGTTCGGAGGTCTTCAGGAATCAAACTCAGGACCTGAGTAACCACCGGATTATGCTGCTGTAGCAACGAGTTAGATATGAAATAATTTAATTAATTTTTAGAATTTTTTATATTTGATTTGCACGTCAAAATAAGCACACTCCGCTTGATGGTAAGCGATCATGAGATCCAAGAGCAGTAGCCTTCACACTATCCTAATAGTAGCTTAGGCGATGTTGAGGTCCTTACTTTGACAGCCTGAGTATTCGTTTTTTTTCCGGGATTTCACTCGAGAACAGCAGGTACGTTTTTCTGTATGAAAGGTACCTTATGACCTTTTTTATTTCCCTGACAACGTGTATGCAAAATTTCATGATGATCGGTCGAATTGTTAAGGCGTGAAAGCGTAACAAACAAACTGTGGCGACTCCGCACAGACGAAGAAGTAAGTTCCGCCTACATCTAACAGATGGCGCTAAATACGATCAAATGACGTCACAATCCTGCATCGCGCAAGCGGAATTTACACAGCGACTAACTATATATACAAGCTCCCGACATCAACCGTCGGGCCGCGGCCCGCCAGGCACGATCAACCAGCCTGGTCCGAGGATCCTCCCTTTGTGTTGGAGGGACATCACACCCTGTTCCTCCACAAGACAAACTCATATTTACATTTATAATATTAGTTAGGATACTAACCAAATTATTTGCTTTTAGTATGTTCACGATGTATTCTTCGCTAGGATAGTCAGCGCCTTTGTCTTCGCAATACGTTCGGCCTCTGCAACTTGGCGGCATATTATCTGAAACAAACATTATAAATATAATTAAACTAGATTTAGCCCGCGACTTCGCTAGCTGTAATGTAGTTTTGTCAATACTTTTCTATCCCTCGGGACGATACATTTCTCTGGATGAAAGGTACCCAATACCTTTCTGTACCCCTGTACCCTGGCAACGTGTATGAAACAAATAAACAAACAAAATCACATTCGCATTTGTAATATTAGTTAGGTTTGTTATCTTTATATAATCAAATAATAACACTCTCCAGACTCTGTTTCAATTCGCCATAACTACATGATGGTTGATGTTTTTGTTAATGTAAGGCAAACCATTGTAGTCGAAATGCAAGCAACTATACATGAAAAGTTAGTATGATAGTTGCGTCCTTAATCTATACTTATATTATAAAACTGTGGTGACTCCGCACAGACGAAGAAGTTCCGCCACTTCACTCGCCGTCAACGCAGCAGCTAGCCACGACGCAGCATCAACCCCGACTCACTGGGGCATCGCTCACCCCACTTCGACCCGACTCACTGAAGTCTAACGGCATGCAGTTCCGACTCACTGGAACTAGTGGCATCCTTCACTGGCACTGGCAACGCTCTTCAGCAGCATCGACAGCTGTCTCGTCAACCTGATCTACCTTTGGTCTTGAGGGGGAATACCGTGGCGACTCCGCACAGACGAAGAAGTTCCGCCTACATTTAACAGATGGCGATACAATCGCGCTAAACATGACGTCATACAATTCTGAATCTCACAAGTAACATTTAAACAGCGACTTTAACAACAATTTATTTAATTTTAAAAACAAAGAGTTTTACTAGCTCCCGACATTAACCGTCGGGCCGCGGCCCACCAGGCACGATCTACAGCCTGGTCAGAGGATCCTCCCTTTGTGTTGGAGGGCCATCACACTCTGTTCCTCCACAAAGCTAAAGAGTTTGTTTGTTTGTCTGGTTGAACCCGCTAATCTCAGGAACGACCGGTCCGAATTGAAAAAAATCTTTTAGAGTTGGATAGCCCATTTATCGAGGTAGGCTCGAGGCTATATAACATCACGCTACGACCAATAGGAGCGGAGCATCAATGAATAATGTTGCAAAACGGGGCAATTTCTCTTATTGAAGCCGACAAAGTTGCGCAGGTCAGCTAGTTTAGTATAAGTGGCCGTTCTAATTAAGTAAATAAATAAATGAAAATAAAAACAGAATACTAATGAGTCATTCAAAAATTATTGAAGAAATATTTAGTATGCAAACCACAACATTACCGATTTTCTTCATACAATGCGGCAACTTCATATTTAAACCAATACAATATATTACTATTTATTACATGAAAGAAAGATTCACCTATACCTTAAATATGATCCGAAATACCAATGCCTATATTTACAGACAACCTGAGTGTATAATAACTTTTAAACTTTCGCGTTGCATGATATATCCCTATATATAATATGTAACGGGTAATAACGCGATCATGCATAATGTTTACCTTTTTTTTATGAATGAACGAAAGGGTCCTTGTCACAATGTGTGTACCGTAAACTTGCACACACGGATAGATACCTGCACGCAACGTCAAACCTCCACCCTCGTCACTTACAATCCGTTATAACATCATTAAAAAACAGAGCTCATGATCTTTGTGACCCCGAGCATTTAGAGTCTGAACTCATTCATGTACTAAAGAATAACGGATATGTAGTGAATGGACGACAGAGGCAGCCGACTAAAAGAGGCAAGCATCCTGAGGTGAACAGACAATACTTATAAAAATATTACGGATAAGACCGGAACGGTGTTAAAGAAATATTCCACCAACACTATTTATACACCGGAGGCCAAAGTAACCAGCATGGTGGGCATACCAAAGGACGTTTTGCCTTTGTAAACGCCAGGTGTCTACAAAATAAATTGCAGCTGCGGGAGTTCCTACATAGGCCAAACCAAGCGTACTATTGCTGAGAGGGTCAAAGAACACATCGCCGCTGTGAAGAACCGGCAGACTAGCAAATCAGCAATTGCAGAACATATACTGGAATCGGGTACTAATCATTGGATAGAATTTCATCGTCCGGAAGTCCTCTCCACCGATCGCCACTTTTATCCAAGAGTAGTGCTAGAAGCTATTAAAATCAAAAGATATAGAAATTTCAATAGGGAAGATGGTTTCAAATTATCCGCGACGTGGAATCCCGTGATTAATAATACGCAACTTTGCTGTTTTGCACAGTCAGGTAATTTACAGAATACGGACACGACGGCTAGCATACGTAATAGGGATACCGTGAGTGTAGTTTGTGACGGTACATAGACAAACAAAAATATGCCAAAAGTGAGGGTGAATCTAGATTCTTCTGCCCCACAAACAGAGTCATGACATCGCAGCACCAGGCGGCTTGTGACCACGGCCGGTGTAAGCTGGTCGAAACGGCAAGCATTAAAAAAAAGGTAAACATTATGCATGATCGCGTTACATATTATATACCTACATTTAAACCTGAGTGTATGTATTCAAAAAACATCCACGCCATTACCATGTAAATACTATGGTTATTTTTTATATTAAACAACATAGTTGACCGACCGACAGTTGATGTCATGTAAATCTATACAAAAATACATTTCACGTAATTTAATTAAATATGAAAACGTCAATCAGATTTTTTTTCATTTAAAAATACCATTAAAATTTTTGACATTTCCCACGGATTTCTCGCAAATTTTCGTTCAAATAAATCTTGTCCTGACAATAACAAACACAAAAAAAAGTAGTAACAGCCAAATCGGTCGAGCCGTTCTTAAGTGATGCTCAGTCATACATGATACAATTGATTTTTATTTACATGTATAAATTACGTCAACATGACGCAGGTTATGACGGCTTAAATAACTTTTCCTTATAAACGACGTAATAGTTTTCTACCTTAAATGAATATACATGCGTGCATACGTACTCACTGTATATTATATACCTGAATTGACTAAAAATAATAATAATACACGCTGAATACATACGTATACATATAAAACAGCCAAAACTTACATGATAAATAGTGATTGGGAGTACATTCCACAGCGATGAAGCTTACAAGAGAAACCTGGAAACCAATTATAAAAATTACGAAGTAAGTATAGCAAAAGAAAAAAAAAGCAAATACACGTAACAAGTCACTCAGAAAAAAAGCGAAAAAAAGGTTTTATGTATGAGAGACTGGCTAGTCATAATCTATTTTGAAAATATGATTATTTAGAAGTAAAAAGAGGAGCATTCCAATTCCAAAATTGTTTGCACTTTTTTTTCATTTTCGGCGGCAGATGCGTTGTCAGCGTCCGAGCACACTGTAAACGAGATGTTTGCGGCGGAGTGAAAAGTGGTTCGAAAACTGGTTCAGACGCATGAAACTTTGTATAGAGGCTGATGACTTATATAAAATATTAAATAAATAAATTTTTACCTATAGAACACTTCTTTCTTTTCGCAAATCTTTCTGAATGTCCCGCGTATCTATCGTACTACGTTTAAATTTACGTTTTTATCACCTTTAGGACGTTTCTACGATCAAATAATTTTTATTATTATTATTATTATTAATCTTTACTATATTAATTTGAGTAAGCTTTAATGTACAAGCAAAGCTGCTTTTTGTTTTAAAATAGATAATACTAGCTTATGCCTGCGACTCCGTCTACATGGAGATTACTTGATTTTTATACTATCCTGAGAGAATATCGGAAAAGCCTGAAAACAGTTGTGGAAGTGACTATATTTACTAACTTACTTCTCAAATTTAATTTATCGTTTAATATACCTATATACACAACATAGGTACAACATACTGATAAATAGGTATCTAGATTGCCCGCACGTTTTTAATTACTTGGCTAGTAGCGTCATGTTATTAGCTTATATTACTTCAGGATATTTAGTTTTAAAACCGATCCAACACTTTTTAAACTCTTTGACCGCCACGTCGTGCTCTCGGCGCCAAGCTACGATTTCATCCGTTAATACCTACATCGCTTTTGTGATCTTTTGCTAATATGAATGAAATAAATAGTAAACAGTTCACATAATATAAATTGGGATGAATGTAGCTACATATTTAACAATATATCGTCGGCCTCTACGGCGTAGTGGTTAGTGTAACCGACTGCCACGCCTGAGGTCGCGGGTTCGATTCCCGCACAAGTCAAACATTTGTGTGCATGAACATGGATGTTTGTCTTGGTCTGGGTGTTTCTATGTATAATATGTATGTATTTACAAAAAAAAAAAAAAAAAAAAAAAAAAAAAAAAAAAAAAAAAAAAAAAAAAAAAAAAAAGTATATATGTATGTTTATCCATTGTCTAGTACCCATAGTACAAGCTCTGCTTAGTTTGGGCTAGATGGTGTTGCGTGTATGTGGTAGAATATTCGGGCACGCCACGATCGTGGCGGTAAGTCCCGTGTTTGAGGAGTGGCTGGAGAGGCGCCATGGCGCCCTCACCTTCCGGCTGACACAGGTAATGACTGGCCACGGTTGTTTTGGCCAGTTCCTGTGTCGTATACGCCGGCAAGAGACGCCCGGTTGTCACCACTGCGGCGACTGCCGCGACGTTGTTGAGGACACGGCGCTGCACACTTTGGCGGTTTGCCCCGCCTGGGCATCGCAGCGCCGTGAGTTGATCGCGGCAGTCGGATTGGTTGCCCTCTCGCTCCCGGCCGTAGTTCAGTCTATGGTCCGGAGTGAGAGGTCGTGGAACGCCGTCGCCTCCTTTTGTGAGAAAGTCATTTCCATCAAGGAGGCGGCGGAGCGGGAGAGGGAGCGTTTGAACCCTCTCCCCAACCGCAGAGCCGGGCGCCGGAGGGCGCGAGACGACCTCCAGCCACCCTGAGGATTGACCTGGGGGTGGCGGGCTTTGTGGGCCGGCCCGCCATCCGTTCAGCACCAGGTCCGAGAGGCGGCGTGCGTGTTCCCACGCGCGCCTCTGTGTCGAGTCCGTCTCCCCTCTAGGGGGGACAGTAGGGAGTTTTTAGATGTGCCTATAGGGTAGGTCTTTCGTGTAGTGGCCTGCCGTTTCATACGGCGGGCCGTAACCTCGGCGGGGTCGCGACCGCATGCGAAAGTGATTCGCGCGGCCCCGTCGATAGTGGTTTTGTTGAGGAACACCGTGGTAGGTTTAGTCGGTATTCCGGGAGGTACTTTAACATCTTTACCATCTTTCTTTTACCCCGGCGAGTCCGACATAACCCCTCCGCCCGCCCCCGCGGAGGGGTATGCGTCATGCATTCCCCCACGTAAAAAAAAAAAAAAAAAAAAAAAAATATGTGGTAGAATATTATAATATTAATACAAATAAGAAAAACAATAATTTTTTATAAGATTTATTAGCATTTAAAAGTCTGCCACACATTTTGCTTTGTCATGTAGTATACATGACTGTGGCGGTCAAAAGGTTTTTATTAATTACAAAGAAAATAAAATCTTTCCTTTTAATATATAGATAGATAGATTTATAGATAGATAAAATAACTTACCAAAATCACGGATATGATGAGCGGGGCCATTATGTAAGACTTAAAATACCTGTTTTTACAAAAGCTATTAGTAATCTACACAATGCTTACAGCCCGAGGTGTTAAAATGAATGAACTAATACAGCAAAGTTGCAACATTGCATGATATATATTTTTCCTTGTACCTAATTATTATTTAACTTCCTATCGCTTGGAGTTTAATTTAATATTATGTACGATAAATGTAATTATATATTTGTGAGCGCTAACTATGTATATCTACTGTTGAAAACGTAGCTAATAAGCATTAATTAAAACGATTTATGTATTTATATACTCACTGGTTATATCCTTAATGGTAGGTTGTGGTGTATCATCAGTACGTAGGTATTAGTCGTCCCGCACAACGCTGAGTTCGTTAACTATACTACCGATTTTCGTAAGGTTTTCACCAATAGAATGAGGAATTTTCCGAGAAGGTTATCTTAACTTATAATAATAATATCCTCCAGACCGAATTTCGGTCACGGCGCGGCTGTAGCCAATCTTAACGGAGACTGGCCATCTAAGGAGATCTTATAGTGCACAAGTGTGTGCGCAAACACAAGTGCACTCTCTGTTCCCTAACTCTCATGATCTGATAGGATGTTAATTGAATGTATTTTTTATATATAGACATATAATATCCGCCCTGTATCAAACTGTCCCACTGCCGGGCACGGACCTCTTCTCACTGTGAGAAGGGTTAGGCCATAGTCCACCACGCTGGCCCAGTGCGGGTTGGCAGACTTCATATATCTTCGAGAACATTATGGAGAACTCTAAGACATGCAGGTTTCCTCACGATGTTTTCCTTCACCGTTAGAGAGAGTCAGAGCTAATGACGGTGACAACTAAATATTATAAAAATTTTACCTTCAAATAAAATTTGTATTATGCTTCCATAGACGTCCGAAGTCCATTATGAGAGTACATCGCTTCCTTCACCTCGCTTGGTCGCTAGATGTCGCTTACTTCCGCTTCCTAGATGCACCTACAGCGCCCTCTATCATTTCCGGTAAACAACTAAACTTCCTACCAAACACAAGCCGCCATCTTTGTCATTGTTCAGCTCATAATGGCCTAGCACCAGGAAGAAATTTCTGGGACTTCGGACGTCTATGGAAGCATAATACAAATTTTATTTGAAGGTAAAAATTTATATTATGCGTTCCGTTTGACGTCCGATGTCCATTATGAGAGAGTGTTTGTTATCTCCTGGTGGCTTGTATTTTTGGTAATGTAATAGGTATTCAATTAAAACGCAACAATGTGATTGAATATAATAATATGTATAATTGTAAACTTAAATGCACATTGAGTAAGGTGCGTATAAATCAACCATGTGATTGTATCTAATAATATATATAATGTAAACTTAAATGTACATTGACTAAGGTGCGTACAAATCAACCTATTGCTATACAATTGCTATTAATCAGGCTGAAAATATTGGGACAGAGATTTTTCTGACGTTATTACCCCCCTATTAGAATTATTGATTTGTTTCAGGTAATACTTTCTAAAAGTACCTTCATGTTGCCAATTTGCTTTAGCTAGGATATCATTAATATGATAATTTTCTACCCAATTTAAAGACGAGACAGCCGATCTACAACTTCCAGCTGACGCATGAATACCCACATCAGCCAGAAGACGCTTCATCCAACCACCAATCATCGCTGCCGTAGCTGGCCTCGTAGGGCTTTTAGTTGATAAAAATAAATTAACAATATTTCCCTGAATTCCTTGTGTTATATTTACAAGAGTGCGTAACCAATATACTGCATCGATGCTTTTATCAGGAGCGGATAAAAATGTCCAACCAGATTGTTGATATGAGGATGAGTCAGTTTTCGATCCCAAAACGGGGTGCAAGGTAATAGAACCAGTATTATCTATAAAATGTTGCCTATCAATATGCAAAAGAGTAAGATCATGTACTCTACGACTCGAAGATAATAATAAAATAGCCGCAGTGTGTCTGGATACTTGATACAAACTATTCAAATTAATTTTGTACGTTTTTAATGATCTAATCAAAAACCTTGCGTCCCAAATCGGTAATTTAGGAGGCGCAGGTTTTGCCAAGGAAATAGCTTTCAGTATGTGTTTTACAATTGGGTTAGCTGAAATTTTAACATCAGATATCGCTTCGCAAATGGAAGCAATAACCGATTTATGGACGAGAGTTGTTCTGTAAGAGAGACCATCCATCAAAAATAAATAACTGAGGTACCTAGCTACATTTGATGGATCCGGAAAACGAAAATTAATGCTATTCTCTTGGCAAAATTTCACCCATCTACTCCAAACAGGGGCATAAGTCTTTAAAGTAGATTGTCTCCAACACGATGATAATAATTGCTTCTCCTGCTGCGTCCACGTATCTGTCAGGGCATCCCACCCGAAATGAGCCAGGCTTCCAGGTGTAACTTGCTGACTTGTGCCAGTGGTAGCATTGTCACTGTGTCCACCAGCGTCTTCTTCAGATCTCTGAGCTTCACGGGACGCTTGAGAGCACGGTTCTTCAGATCTGGCCTCCATTCCATTTGGGTGCTACTAGGATGTACCGACCTGAGGCTGAATTTAGGTGATCCAGTACCCTGGGTATTAGGCTGGGCGGCGGGAACCGCCATGCAAGTCGGTAATGCCAGGATCTGCTGAATGCGTCGTGAAAGTAGGCGTTCGAGTCTGACAAGTCTAGTGTAACATAGTTTGCTACGACATGAGCTGTCTGTGACGCGAACAGGTCTAGGTCTGGTGTGCCCCACATGCTGAACAATCTCGATATCTCTTCGTCTGTTAGGTGCCACTCGGCGGCGGTGCGATTTCTTGACAGGTGATCGGCTTCGGTGTTGAACAGCCCTGGTAGGTGGTGTGGGCGAAGCACAATGTTGAGATGGTCCACAAGGTTCAGCAGCTATTGGGTCAAATCGAGCAGTTGATGTGATCGGGTTCCTCCTTCGATGTAGGTCACAACTGTTTTGTTGTCGCTCTGAAGAATCACTGACGAATTCTGGAGATACATTGCTTTGGCTGATATAGCGGCTATCACAGCAAACATTTCCTTCAGATTGCAATGCCATTTTGTCTGATGTTGCTACCACCGGCCTTTTATCATGTCGTTGTTCACAAGAGCCCCCCATTGAATGTCCGACGCGTCGGTGATGACATGGTTCGTGGGCATTCTTTGGGGATGAATCGCTGTCTTCTGACTGATATTCTCCAACAACCAGTTCAGTTCTGAATGTACCTCTTCTGGATACTGAATCTGCGATCGTGGGCACTTCCTGAGTTTGTTGCTGTGTCGCTGCAGTAATTGGCAATGCAACCTTCCCCGATGGGTGATGAAAGTTGCAAATTTGAGATGACCTATTAGGCGTTGTGCCTGTTTTAGGTTCCAACTGCCGGCTGCAAGTCGTACTCGCAACATCTGACGAATTCGTTGTATCTTGTCTGAGGGTAGGGACTTCATGTTGAGTTTGGTGTCCCATGCCACTCCTAGAAAATCGATTGACTTCGTTGGTGTCGTTACCGATTTCTCCATATTGACACAGAAACCCAAGCTGGCCAGAAACTGTATTGCGATTTCTACATGAGCTGTTAGCGTATATCTGTCCTGATGTACTATTAAATAATCGTCCAGATAAACCACTAACCGTAGTCCTTTCTTGCGAAGTATTTCTGCAGTCCAGTTCGTCACCGAGGCGAGTTAACAAAAAAAGTCGAGGGTTCTGGCGATTTTGCCCGGGTGCGGGTAGAAAATGAGGTCTGCTTTTGTAATTTATGTACCCCACCAATTTTCTGTAAATATGTCGATAACTGGCCCGGCTCAAACATGTACTCGCAAGAAGGAGGTATTTTACCTAGATCTTTTTAACGATATCCCTACGGCGCAATTCTAACACTTCGGCTCGTTTCCCGCAATTTACCTGTAGTATGTCGACACGTGTTTGCTTTGCCTTCGGTACGGCCGGTTCTTTGATTGAAACATTCAAATTGCCGATACTACCCGCATCTAATTTAGGTGGACATAAGAACCGCTCACTGGATACTGGTAGCGAACTATCCAACGAATTCGATGTGTTTCCGCCCGGGAACGAACCGGGGACCTTGTGCGTGTGAAGCACACGTGATAACCGCTACACTACGGAAACTGATATTAGATAAGGGCATTTGCACGTTTGAAAGTGATACAGTTAAAATATTGTTCAAATGACTCACTAATTGCTGTGACAATATGTCAAACCTTTCTTCCAGATCCCGCGAACTGGACCGCTTTTGGCGTTTCCTTGGTGGTCCTTGATCCAACGAGCAATCCGATGAGCTATCCTCACTTGTAAAAGTTTTTTCAGTAGGCGCGATAACCTCTTTATCACTCATTTTTACACTTGTAGGACCTTGACCTTACTACTTGACCTCTTGTCAAGGTAACGGAAGACAAACTAAACTGTTTTGAAATTACTTTCTACTTAAATCTCGAAAGTTAATTAAACTAATTTAAAACTTGCGACAGAAATTTTTAATCTAATATTCAAATATATTGAATTTTTCGTAACGACCATGTGCTCGGTTCGAAAAACGACGCAACAATGACAATGACAAAGATGGCGGCTTGTGTTTCGTAGGAAGTTTAGTTGTTTACCGGAAATGATAGAGGGCGCTGTAGGTGCATCTAGGAAGCGGAAGTAAGCGACATCTAGCGACCAAGCGAGGTGAAGGAAGCGATGTACTCTCATAATGGACTTCGGACGTCAAACGGAACGCATAATACTTATTATTCTTTGCTACAGCTCACCCCTTTAGGCTATCTGTGGTTATATGAATTAGTTCATGGCAATACCGTTGACGCATTTTATCAATTTAGTTTAAATAACACATTATTTATAGTAACAATGATTAAACCACAATAACGCAGGTATTATATGCGATAACGCGCGGGATTTCCATATGATTTATTAGGTAGTTATATAAGTCATTTAGGCCATTTACTTTGTGTTACATATGCAGTTAAAAGAAAACATGGCTATCAAAATATTCAAATAAAAGTGTTTTAGCAGATCTATCGCGCTGGGAATCTCAACTAATATTATAAATGCGAATTTGAGTTTGTTTGTTACGCTTTCACGCATTAACTAATCGACTGATCGTCATATAATTGCGCATACACATTGTCAGGGGAACGGAAAAGGACATAGGGTACCTTTTATCCCAAACATACTGTAACTAATGTAATCTACATTAACCTCTTGTATGCCGGAATACCAGACATAATAGAAAAAGCATTGTGTCTCGCGTAGATCCACGTTCCGGCATACCACAGGTTAATGCGAGCGGAGCCGCGGACAAAATCTAGTGAAATATGAATTTGCGAAAGTAATATAGAGAGAGATAGATTACAGCAATAACATTATACCTCTAGAATCTACCATCTTGTATGTAATGTCTCCAACTCCACACTTACACATTACACGCACGCACGCACGCACCGAGCCGAGGCCGAGCGAAATATCAAAGTTTAAAAGAGAAAGCATCTCGAACTGATTACTATTTCCTCTTTTCTTGACTTTGACTTTTCGAAGTTATGTGCGTATTAAATAGTTAATTATCGCTTGCTTTAACGGTGAAGGAAAACATCGTGAGGAAACCTGCATGTCTGAGAGTTCTCAATAATGTTCTCAAAGATATGTGAAGTCTGCCAACCCGCACTGGGTCAGCGTGGTGGACTATGGCCTAACCCTTCTCACACTGAGAAGAGGCCCGTGCCCAGCAGTGGGACAGTTTAATACATGGCTGATATTATAGAGTAGGTATACCATAAGGAATGCAAATCATATCTGGAAAAATTATGATGTTTCAGCTATGATTTTAGGTGCCACGTAATAGAATGCGAAACTGTTATAGTCTACTAGACTTAGTCTTCATGCATAGAGAATTTCTTGAGAGAAAACATTTTTTACTAGCCAACCCAGGAATCGAAGCAGTCGCAGTCGCTGTCGTATACATACCGCTGTGCCACCGAAGCAGAAATTTCTAATAACACTGCTTGACCTAGGAATCGATCTGAGATTTCATGCATAGCAGTCACCTATCATTCGTACAGAACTTTGCGTATACTAGCCTTTTTAATTTGCTTAGTAGAAATCAGTGAACGAAAATAAAACAGAAATATTCTTAGTTTTGAAAAATGGTACCACAGCATATACACAAAGTAATATTTAAACTGTGTCGCTATAGTAACGTATAATTATATCAATGAGTTCGAGTTCGTGACATTAATAATAATAATCTTTATTTGCTAGAAACACGGTTACAAAGATGTTTGAATAATAAAATAAACACAGCATGTCTCACCGACAGCAAGTGTATAACTATAGTCTATCCCAATAGAATTTGAGAAAAAGGTAAACATATTTTAGTGACTTTTATCATAAAATATATTTCTGTAAAATACATTTATGGATATTTATCAAAAGAAGGTCTTTCATACGGCTTATTGTATTCATTAACTACTTTTAAAAGCGAGTTTGAATTTTCTAAATGATTTGATATTTAATTAGACATGAAACGATTGTTTACATAAAATATTAATTCTATTGGGACAGAGTATAAAACAGAACAGCTAGTAGCTATCTCGCAACGTTATCAGTAACGTCCATTGTTGATGAAGTAGCTGTGGTGTCAATAATAAACTGTGAAAGTAGTATTAACTAAAACCTTACTATGAAACTACTGCTTCCATGTTTTAGGTTAGTCATTTTGTTTTTCTTTTCTCGTCTGGGTTCATATCCCAAGTATCGTCATGCTCACTCAAATGTCATTGCTTGTGGTGACGACATGGACCGGGTCGTCCCCTTCCCTTCAATATGGCGAAGGGGATGATGACTGGCCCAAGCGTCGTACTCGTGAACGCGTGCTACTTGTGGTGACTGGTCGGTCTTGGTTTAGCGAATTCTATCAATAATTTTCTCTAATCTTAACAGTTTAAAACTCACCTCAGATTGCAATACGGTTGCGTTGTTTCTATTCTTTGTACATGTATCTTATCTTATGTGGGGGCCAGTCAGAGCAAACCGGCGACACTTCGACCCAGTGAGATCTTTTGTGTCGACACTCTCCAAATAACGACTGCCATAGATGTTCATGGCACCCGGGACCGACGGCTTAACGTGCTTGGCACGGAGCAGGCGATAATTGTCAATCAATACGCACATAATTTCGAAAAGTCATATAACTGCCGAAAGTCAGAGGTGCGCGACGTGGGTTCGATGTAAGTGGATGCTCCTATTCTACCATAAACTACTATTAACCGGTCGTATACCGCCGGCTCGCATACCAGCCGGCAGATTTGTACCTGTCGTAGGCCGGTGGCTCGCATGCGAGCCACCGGCCTACGACGGGTACAAATCTGCCGGCTGGTATGCGAGCCGGCGGTATACGACCGGTTAAAGGATAACTTCTAAATATTACTCATTGATTGAGTGTTTTATGAGTGGTAAGTGGTTTAATGGTTGCAGTCTGCTAAGTAACGCCCAAGTTACAGACTTAGGAGTACAGAAAAGATTAGTAAAATAAACAATACTGTAAATTTGCCAATTACGAAAAGAGTAGTTCTACGCCTTGCTTTACTGGACATGGCAATAAGTGTGACTTTGACGTTCATAAGTGTTACTTTTTGACCTACATGAATGAGCATATTTTTGATTTATTTACGTTCACTGGGTAAAAACACAGCATACATAAAATATGGTTATACATAAAATGAAAACACAAGGACATATCCGTAATACTTTTATTTTCTCATATCCTACACTACAAGCTGAAATAAACGAATATTTATAATACACGATGTAAATACAAGTCAAGGACCTAGTGCCAGGTGGCGCCACTTACGTGCGAACAGCGCAAGTGGCGCCGCCTGGCGGTCAAAACAGCTGTCATAGCCACATACAAGTGGCGCCATCTAGCGAACAAACAGCTCTCATAAGTGGAAACGCTTTAAAGCTCAGGTTAAACGCTTGTTAACGATTGAGTTTGGTTCGCAATTAGAAATAAAATATTATTAATAATATTATGATATTTCGAGATTCTTGAATACATAATAGTATAATATATATTATATTAAAAGGAATAATAAACAAAGTATATAAAAGTATAAATTATTCGTAGGTTTTTTGTGTCATAACAATAATATGATCAGTTAACAAATAGAATCTTTCTTCAGATTTAGACACTGACTCTAAGCGCATGTGTGTTGACGAGACACAGTGTATAAATTAATCACCAGCAAAACAAGTCTTTTGAGTAGATTTCATGAAGCACACACCAGATTTCGTAGTACTACTGAACTGATATCGCAGGTGATTTAATTTATACATCGTTAACCTATTGTGTCGCAGCGGCACACCAGCGGTCAGTCACAAAAGATTTTTAATTATATCTCGCATTCCACGACTTGACAGGTTAATTTATACAACGTTAATAATACTTTCCTCGACTTTGTACTGTTCTCACAATCGGCCCTAAAAGACCGAGACCCTAGACCTCACAATTCAACCAAATAACGTTGTGTTAACTTATGTCTCGGGTCCAACGCACCGAGAGTAAAATTCCCAACCTCGCTCTTGTGTTACTAGTAACAAATAATATCCCATTGGCGTATCCAATCGCGTTGGTATGTAAAGAAGGACAAACCAACAAACTCACTTTCACATTTATACCATTAACCTATTGAGTCACAGCGGCACACCGGCGCGGCGGCCAGACAATAGGTTTTCAATTACGTCTGGCATTACAACAAATCATCCAATTTTAAAATAGAAATCTTATATGAACGACCAAACTCAATCAGTAAAAAGGCAATATACAAATTTTAGTTACAATTTACTCAATTATATGTTCATTTAGCTTACAACACATAGACTTACAATCGATGCTTACACAATTTAAATACATTTTTATTACAATATCATTGAAATGGAAACTTTTGGCAATGTCACAGTCGGTGTGTATAAGATTATGTGTACTGCGATGACGTCATATCACGCTTATATACCGATAAAAGGTTAGGCAGAGGTTTATCACGCTACTTTTGCTATGGTCCCACTAAATTATAGACGTGTGTATTGCCGTATGAGAATGTAATCATGTGTCATGGAATACACTAGCTCGCTACAAGAGACTTGATGCTTGGCATACAGTATACAATGAGTGTGTGTGTCAGTGACAACTACACACCCGAAACTACTATGACACTTGTATTGTGGAGCTGACGGTACGCTGCGCTCAGCGCCATCCGTCACTTACCACCAATATTATTATTACTTGACAGAATTAAGTTGTACAGATTTGTCCTATTAGTCTCGAATCCAATCTCAGTTCTGAATCAAGAACTAATATTTTAACCATTCAACCAACGCTAGGACGCCGGCATCCGAACTTAAGCAGACTATTTAAAACGTAAATTTTGTTATAATAGTCATCTTCTGTTTGAATAGCTTTTCTGTTATTTCGTATTTTTGATAACTGGATTGGTTGAGAGGTTAATAGCGTTCATAAGTTTCTATAATGACAACTTAATATTCTAAAAAAGAGTTTGGTTATATCTAAGTTAATTCCGTAGATGAAATAACCTAAATCTCAACACTATCACGTAATGGTTAGTATTAAAACGAGATTTCTTAGTATTGAGATTAATTCGTTTGTAAACACGACATGTTGAGAATTAGGTAAACACTGATTTAGTCGTTATCCGCAGATCTCAATATTCTAAGATCTAAAATCCACCAAAACCATTACAATATAGGCATTTTGATAATAGCAAGGCGCACCACCATACTATACCTTCACATATTCTGAAAGAACCATTATAATTTTGGGCTCCTTCTATCAATCGTAGCAATAAATAAAACCATAATAAAATAATCAAATTCGATATTTCTTAGTTTTGGACATTGCCAAAATGTCATTAGTCACTAGAAAATCCTCATTTGGACTCTAAGGTCACACTGGCCTTAGAAATAACAGTACACACATCTTATACAAGGATAGCGTTAGAATAACTCTTGGAAGAAATATTTTGGTGACGCCAAAATGATTAGCATCTAAAACTATACTTATCTTTAACCTTGAGTCGCAGCGGCACACCGGTGGCTAGACACAAAGTTTTGGTATTCTAAGACTTGAACAGAATACGATAAAATTATATTTTATATTTTATTGAAGCATGCCTTTTTTAAACAATTGCTAGATTGTCTTTGAAACACATTTCAAAATAAATGTCGAATTTATTACTGTTTTCGTCATTAATAATAATTTTACTCGCTAACCAAACTGCTATCACCAATAAAATACAAAATATAGCTATACCAATCCTGTATTCTCGATATAAATCTTCACCCAATTAAAATTAAGAGGATCGGCAGACTTCACATATCTTCAAAAATGATTGGCAGATCAGAATTCGTACGTTTACAGGTTCATCGCTAAGCTATTAAATACTAATTATTTGTTTAATATGTTGAATTTCTCGAAGCATTATTATTGGAATTTTGATAAAGAACAGGTATATTTTATTTATTGTCGGTATACATTTTTCTTTTAATTGAAGACATATTTAGGTTACTTTTTACCATGATCAACTTATTTAATATACTGGCATTGGCACTGAACAAAATGTATGTTTTTTAGTATAGCTTGTTTTACAGAGGTCGCAAAAAGGCATAAACTCGCCTTATGTGCTCATGGAAGTTTACAACATCAAGGCAATATCGCCAAAGCTTTCTATAACTGCGATCTTTTGTAGAGGTACTTCCATAGCCAACCTGCTCAAATTTTAGCAGAATCTCAGATTATATGTTGAGTATAAATATGTTGGTATTTTTACAATACCATTGTGTGGCGTGATGTTATTTCATAGAAATTCTTGTTAATTACGAAACTCAATACTTTTCAAAAGACGAAGAGGCTCAAAATCACCAATACGATCGTTACCAGGTATAACGCTAACGTTCAATTGCGTCTATACATTCAGATTTTAGTAAAGCTACATTATTATGATTATAACACAATAAACTAAATATGCCTTCAACATCATTAATCGACTTTATACAAATCGCACTCTTAATAAAACAGCGACTTAACTCGAAATTTGGAAGTAAGGCAATTTGAACTCTAATTGTATATGTTAAATTCTAATATTATATTTGTGTTAAATCTTTGCAATAGAGTTCAAATTTGTTTAATCCAAAATACTGAGATAAGTCTCTGTTTTATTAAGGGTGCGAAATGTAGATGCGAATGTTAGATATTTATATACAAAGAAAGCTAGCTGTTATTTTTGAACAATATTTGAATATAAATACGACCGTTTTGTATTTAGTTTTGATTCTGTTACAGCGCTTACAAGTTGCAAAACACATTAGTATTCGATCTAGACAAGTGGCGACATCTACGGTGAAACGGTGACGTAGAAAGTGGTGCCATCTTGAAATTGATTATTATAAATACCTATAAACTCGTGGCAAAATTTGGTATTCGTAAAGCTTCACAACCTAGTAATGCCATATAATAATGCCCTCCAGACCGAATTTCGGTCACGGCGGCCAATCTTAACAGAGACTGGTCATCTGCGCAGGAGATATTATAGTAATCAAGCGTGTGCACAAACACAAATGCACTCTCTGTTCCCTAACTCGCATGATCCGATGGGACGGTAATCCGACACGACCGGAGAGAGATCAGGCGCAGCACCAACGGCTTTACGTGCTTGCCGAGTCACGGGGGTGTCCAATACCGCCAACTTCCTAACTCCGGGCTGTTATTGAGATTTCTTGACAGAAAACATGATAACTTTTTTTGTTGGGACCCGGGATTCGAACCCGGAACCTCATGCACAGCAGTCGCATTTACTAGCGTAATAGCTAACATATTTAAGCGCTATTCAATATTAACTTTGATAACATAGCAAAGAACAAGTGGCTCCATCTAGCAATCAAATTGGAGAACCGTTGTTGTTCTAATAATACAAATTTGGTCGCATCTGGATTGTTTTTAAAATAGTGTTATATCAATTTTATACGAATTATACCTTTTCTGTGTATAAGTAGATAATCTATCAGTTATAATAAAATACAATGTTTTTTACAACTTGTGACGCTATTCTCTGTATTATTTAATATTTTCCATTTAGTTAGTTTTTTTATTCTTCAATACCATCTAAATTCCAAATATTATATTCCAAAAGGCTTCTATTCTATTGAATAAATACAGCTTACAAAAATATAGTAATAAATGCATTTTTTATTATTTATTTATATTTTTTTATATGGCAACACGATATTTTTAAAGTGGCAATGTCGGAGAAACGGTGTTTATTTGAATGTTTGAAGCTGTGATTTCTTGAGTTTATTTTGTCGTGCTCAGGTAAGTTGAGACAACTTTAAAAGACTAAATGAAGTATAAACTTTTAAAGTCAGGGATGTCTGAGCGGTTTGAAATATTCTAACCTGGACCACGAAACACAAGAAGATTATAAATCAAAATTTTTTTAATGTCTCTTAATACAAATTTCCAGGGAATTACTGCTAACGGATAAAACAAGCGAGCTCCCTACTAGAGCCGCTTGTCATATAATATACAATGTGCGCATGTCAGTGACAACTACACACATTATACAAATATGACACTTATATTATGACGGTCCTGGCTGCGGTCCACATCATTCATAAGTTTCTTGAGGGTACACTAACAATGCCGTTTCTTTAGATGTTTTTAACAAAACAATACGTTTTTGGTATTCAAGTATCCGAACAAATTTAATTTTAACATTCAAATAAAAGCCGTTTAGAACATTGCTACTATTAAACAAAGATGGCGGACTTCTATCACTATAGAAATGGATTCAGTATTATCACCTTTCTTCTACATTATCAAGAGATCAGTTCAACATTACACTTGCATATCCCGGAAGGCGTAAGCAGAGAGCCAGCTATGTCTTTAGGTACCATATAATAGAGCCGAGTCTACTGCCGTCTATTGGACACATATCCTAACTCCGTGCTGCTAAAGAGAATTTCTGATCAGAAAATTCTAATAGCATTGCCTGATTTGGGAATCAAACGGCCACTATATGCCACAACACCAGGTGGTGATAGACATAACGTACCAAAATATTATGTAGATCATATTCGCATGGTAAAATAGTAAAGGTTATTTAAAATCCTTTTATATAAGATGACAAGAAAGTATGCGGCCTTATGATGAAAGCTTAAGACACTTGCAACACCAGACAAATCAATGCGTGTTGCCAACCTTTCAAATAAGGAGTAGCTGTGTTGCTATTACAAGATCATACTGGCCCACAGCTTAAGAAACCTAAGCTCCACAGATGGCTATATATATTATATATATAGATATTTTTTTAGTGCTTCTAGTTGTACCCTTAATGAACTATTAATAGTAGACAATGACGTTACACGTATCCATTTCTACATGAGAAGTAGTTATCAGCCCATATGTCACATTTATATATCAAAACCCGAGAGATTCGATCAACCACTTATATATGATGAGATTTCTATGTGTTTTACTTTACATAAAATATAATAGTAATACTCGAAGAGGCGGGCTTGTGAAGCAATGACGTCACACGTTTGTAAACACAAAGTTTTATATATGTATAAACAAACTTTGTTTTTAAGTAAATGTTAAACAGTGATATTAACGTGTTTTTAAGATTTTATGCGCTTTTCTTCTTGTTTTTGTTGTTTTCACGATAAAATGCTTAAAATTAAGTTTCTGTGGATGTTTAAAGAAAATCCATACTACAACAAGTACTTACGCCCCGTCATTGCTTATCTCAATGTTAACAGTAGTGATATAGTGGTGACATTTGATGATACGAGAGTACAGGCCAATATCTACTGAGAGTTTTAGGACAAGCGTCTAAAATCCTTAAATGTCCAATTTAATCATTCTTACACATTTGGATAAGTAAATCTTTACTATTGGCTTCATCTTTACTCACAAGTTAATATAACAAATATTGTTTGTAATATTTGACGTTTCTTATCGTATAACATAACTTTTTTGTGTGACTTTAAATACATGTTCTGAAAACCCTTTACAATTAGAGCCGTATTTTTGGCATGATCCTTAACAATTAAAATAATAATTTGTCGTAAGTCATATCATTCACTCCGGTTTCTAAAAGGGCAATCAAAGACGTGTCAAAATCAAACTCATGTCAAATCCTCTGATTGGCTGTTTCTAATTTGGTCAGCCAATCAAAGCAGATGACATACGTTTGTCTGTCTATTAACTGATTGTATTAATCTTCCATTCAGAAACCAGGAGTATATCACTGATTTAACATCTGACTGTGTTACGTGACATTGCTTCAAACCCCCACCATATGTGATGATTAACTCAAAAAATAATATTAGTTAAAAAAAAACAATAAATAAGGCAACGTAACAACTGACTAATATATAGTTACATGTACAGACAGCAAAATAACACACGAGATATAGTCTTAATTATAAGTTTAACCTTTAATCTGTCTGCTTACAGTTCATGCCACTGTCCCCGCAAAGCATGTATGCTATTCCTTGTCATATCTATATTGATATTCCACTCCTTTGTCCTACCATCGCCGGAGTTAAGGCAACACCCTACCAGCGGGCATCCACATATTACAAGAGAATTTAATAGGATTGCCACGTTAGGTGGTTGATTTGGCAAGCAAGCTTACTGCCCACTTCTGTCATGACCTTTCAATAGTATTAATATCACGTGTGCAATGTCAATACTTCTTAAAAGAAATTGCTGCCATAACAGTGCAAGGCAATGACCACATTGGACCCTCACCTGACAACATTCCACCTCTTTAAGGCTAATCACCGCAATATAGTACAAGTTATTTTGGCTACAATCTTCTGTAAGAAGAAACTACTTTCCTAGCCGTAATGCCTTAGTTGAAATCCCATTTTTAGTCCAGGCTGCTTGGTACATGTGGCGGGATGCCATTGGATGCAAACAGATCAGATCGCTATAAAGCTCTTTAAACGACTATGCTCATTAGTGGATGTCATAAGAATGGACTATAATATGTGATTATTAATTTGTTGACTGCACAAGTAATTATTTATTTATACATTAAACTTAATTATTTTCACAATAAAAATGAGTTCCATTTCGATAATATACAATATAACAATTACATTTGTTGTTTTGATACATTGTGGCGAATGTGTTATTAAATGAAAATAAATGTACCATTATTTAAATAATAATTTACAAATTCTTCATCTCTTTTTATTGTCGGATCTCTCGCTTACACGCAAGTAGATTAATTATTATTTAAATAACAGTACTGAGTATAATAATAATGATTAATTTTAAGAATATTTGTGACAGCTTTTTGAGGTATTTCCAAAGATATCTATGGCCTTTTATAAAAATACCAGCCAAATTCGCGAAATGTGTATCAATTATATCACATAAAAAGTGCCATAGCTACATTGGCTAAAATTATAATATAACACCGATTACATAGACCAATAATTAAGGAAATCATAAAACAAGCTCATAACAACTTATTAAAATATTTAACAATTTGTTTAATATAATTTTTACACTTACATACACTTAAGAGCACATTTCTTGGCGAATGTTGGTATAGTCCACTTTCGCCACAATGCCATCGCCACAACTAGTGGTGAACTTATTCAATAGTTGGTGAGTGTGGTGAGTCACCCTGTGTTAGGGTGCGACTTTTGTTCAAAGATCGCCGTCATATCTCTTATATTGTAAGACGGCGAAACCTTTTCATTCCTGTAATAAAATAAATTAAACCCTGTAGGAATATTATCGAAAAATGGGTGACAGAGGTGTGTAATCCATATTATTCTAACTGTTGCCATAGTCCTACGTAATAGGAGGCTATTGCCATCTACCTGCCTGACAGACATATTGAGTAACACAGCCCGGTTCAGAAATGAACCCAAAACATAATTATGGCTGGAAAAAAAACCACGGCATCATCGAGGCTGTCAACGATGCCACAAAATTATATTATAACTTGTAACCGTGTGTGGCTTCTGAATGAACTTCACTAAAGTTAAAAGTATACTTTATATATAATGTTGTCATTTTAGGATTCTATCTTTTACTCTGTTGATAATATGCGCGTATCACCTATTTTTATATAATAGGCTAAAATACGTCTACAGGTGAACAATAATAGATCTTAATTTTGAAACAAAGAGATAAACAATTTGTACAGAACACACATTAATTTTGTGCAACACCATTAGAATGTTACATTCAACATAATTACAAGCCAATTTCACATATAAATCAAACATAAAATAAAACAATAATTTTGGAAGTAACTCGGCTGGTATTTTCCGATCCCATTTTTTATTTCATGTAGGGCAGATAGAATTTGGTCGTAATCTATACTTATGTTTATAGTAGATAATATATAGTTAGGTTTAGTTTTGGTATATAGTAATAAAGTATAATCGCTGGCGGATTTATAGCGGAATAGGGTAAAGTTGGTCAAATGCGTTTTATATAAAAGTCTAATATGAACAATTTTATTCGAATGTATTAAAAATATTATTCATAAGTGCGTGAAAACATAGCGAGTGCAAACACTGGGCATAACGCACCAGACATACTCGTTAATTAGCACTTATATTGATTTGTTCGTGACTAGAATATAGCTCCGGAAAATGTTTAGAATCGATGATTTAAATTACAGATACTACGTTTAAATATAATTAAGTTTTTGGATGTTGTTATCCGACACAATGCCGACATGACATTTAAATTATAAACATAGTATTATAACGCTAATTAGTTCTTAGCGTGGACATTTCGAGCGATCCATGTGCGGTGACTTATATGATGTGAAACTTGTTTAGTGTTTATTTTATGCAAATAATTAATTTAAATCTTAAAAGATTCACACTAATCGTCTTCGTCAATAATATAATATTCTTAATAATATTCTACCACACACACACAACACCATCTAGCCCAAACTAAGCAGAGCTTGTACTATGGCTACTAGACAATGGATAAACATACTTATATACTTTTTTTTTTTGTAAATACATACATATTATACATAGAAACACCCAGACCAAGACAAACATCCATGCTCATCACACAAATGTTTGACTTGTGCGGGAATCGAACCCGCGACCTCAGGCGTGGCAGTCGGTTACACTAACCACTACGCCATTGAGGTCGTCTATATTTGCACACATTGTTTTGTTTCTCAGATATAAAGTTAATTCTTTCTTTTCGTGTGGTTAAGTGGCCAACCTGTTGTCAAGAGTTGTTCAAGCCGCCCGTAGGCCTCTGACATTTAACGACTGCTGTCAATTTGACAACAACCGGGACCGACTTTTTACGTGCCCTCCAAAGCACGGAGACGCTCAGAAAGTTAATTAAAATCAATTGCTGTTTGAAAAGAATGTTATTTTTCATCTTATGCTTTGTAACATAGCCGCGTAAGAAACAGTGCAAACGCTATTTAACTTAAATAGTATATGTTTTGTGTAAATGATAGGGAATACTGTTAAAGCTTAAAATAGTAGTGAATTTCTCACTATTTTGTGTATTAAAGAAAACCCTGACTTAGTATTGCCTGACGACGCAAATGCTATACATTGAAATTCATCTACTTAAAACGCATATTATCGCAATAAAATCGCAAATAACAAACGAACATGTCTGCTGAAATACAACCGCAACGACTGCCAAGGGGTTAAAATAAAAAAAAACGTAAATCAATTTAAGCGCCGTAATATCCGTTTCGTGTAGTTTAATTTCAATGAAAAGTATCATAATTTAAAACAATACTTACGCTCTTTTTTCTAATAACGAAAACTATATTTAAAATACGCTTATCATTAGCGAACATACCTTAAATGTAAGAATAATACCAGTAACGCGATAAACATTCAACAATAATATATTAAATACGTAAAATAAACGAGAAAACACTAACGTCAATACGGGCGACCAAGTTGAATTAACTGCACAATACTACTAACTAACAAATTCAAATTCTATCCACCCATACACAATAAAAAGGGTAACTACAACATACCACCAAGCAACTTCTATTTTCAAAACTCACCTGTCAAACTCCCTTCTATCTTCTACGAACTCCTTTTCAGGGGAAGAAGGAGAATGTATAGACTCCAGATTATTACTGCTCTTAGCCAGACTAAATCTCATTCTCTGTCCAAGATCTACAGTGTTTCTCCTTTCAAATTTCGGTAATTCTTCTTTTAACCTCTCACACGTATCATTCTTTTCTTCTCTGTCTTTTCTTATCTTTATCCTAGTTAGTTGCTCTGGATTGCTTCTGAAAGACTGTGAGCTATATTTTTCTCTAAGGAAGTTTCTTCTTTCTTCTTTGTATTTTTCTATTCGTTCTCTGCTTAGTTTTTTGTCTGTATCTAGAGTAATTAAGCTTTTTATATCTGGTCTATCAAATCGTTGTATCAGAGAAATTTTATTTTCCGTTGTTGGTGTGATTATCACTTTATTTTCTTGTTCTACTGTATTTAAATTTAAGTCTGGCAGCTTTTTACTTGTGTCTTTAACTTCTAAGCTTTTCCGTCTATCAACATGTTCGTTTCCAAATTCTTTGATAAACGCATTCTCATCTAAAGATCGAGCAGAATTTTTGGATAGCTTATAGGATTTCGGGGACACTGTGGCCGGTTTGAATTCGCGCTGTTTCACTTCTATGACACGTTTTTCATCTTGGCGATCTAAACTAGGATATTTAATTTCAGCCTTGAATTTATCAAAAGTAAACTGAGATTTCTGTTCCGTTGGACTTTCGAATCTTATTGCTAATTCTCTTACATTCATACTTTTAAAGTTACCATTCTCCATACTGTCTTTAGTGTTATCCATCTCGTTAATCTCGAGATCCTTGTCACAAATTTTTAACGTGTCAACATTGATGTTTTCGTAGTCATTTTGTTTATCGAAAGCTATGTTCTCGTAATGTCTGTCTTCGGGTAGAAGCATTGCGTTTACTTCTTCTATACTCTTCTTGAAGAATTTAACTTGACTGTATACATCTAAATCTTCATCTAGATTAGTTTCTGTTGGCGTTTCGAGGATAATCAAGTCTTGTAGATCGTCTGGTTGGCAGGCCTGCTGCGTCGGTAGGCAAGCGTCGCTTTGAGGTACAGTAGCTTCCTCAACTATAGACAGATTCTTCTCCAAATCAATATCCTCGTACACAGAATCTCTTTCATTAGTCGGCGTATCTTCAAAATTCTTCATCTTAGTAGGCGATCTAAAAGTAATACTTATAGTTGATTTTAGGGGACTCTTTAACGGTGATCCTGGGGAACTTTTGCTAGTGCTAGAAGACTGTAGATTTATATAATTCGGTCTAGTAAAATTGTAACACTCGTATAGCTCATCGCCTTTAGTTAGACTGCCGTTAGAATAGCTGGAGGAGCTCTCGTGTGATGACGTCATCACTTTCATGGCTTCGTTCTCATCTTTTTTCTTATCCGTATGATCAGAATTCGAGGAGTTGGAGACAGCGGACAGTCTATTAAGATTATGATAGCTTATATCAGTGGAATGTACGGGACTGTGTTCGAGACTATCATGAAGGTTTTCAGCGAAGTCTTTAAGATTCTCGTAGTCAGTTGCTTTGAGTTCACATTTGAGACATTTCTCTTCGTCACATGTGTCGCAGACCTCAGATTTGATCTGTATCGTGTGTTTGTTCGTCTGACTGACCTCGGAGTCACTTTCTAAAGGATCATAGATGGGAGTGACAGGAGTAAGCGGGCTCGAATTCATAGTCGAAGTTGTTAGAGTACTGACAGAGTTTTCGTTGGGCCAGTCTATTTTTATGAGGGTAGAATGGCCGTCTTTACCATGCCAGCTGAGACGGTTTGTCTGTTTGTCCGTATCTAAATGCATGCCACTGTAACGCGTGGACTTTGTTTTTCGCGGTGAGTTCCGCTCTCTGTAATATTAGTGTGAGGGGTGAGTGTAAGCCGGAGGTTTAGATGTAGATGGGTTAACACATTTATTGTAGGTAAAGTGGATTAATGATATCTAATAAAGAAAATTATTGTTACTTTATCACAATGTAACTACGGAACTGAGTTTACTTAATGCTACTGTTTAGATAAACGTTCTAAGACTAAATTATTTACTAAGACTAGAAATATCTAAGTAAAATACCTGTTCAAACTTTTAAATATACATATGTAGTGTCTCACCATTATATCCCCAAGGGGTAGGTGTTAGAGCTGTACCACACTCACATTTCTCATAACGTATATTGGGCACATTTCGAGACCTTCTTCTGGCCTTTAAGGACCGGTTACTATATCAAGAAGCGAATCGTTTTACTTACGGACAGTAAATTTTTGACACATTATCTATAAAATATGTAATCTTTTTACATACGGTAATGCTTTGACTCATACCTGTCCGCTAAGCGACGGAGATGTTATGTCAGGCTCAACGGCGGAATGATACCTCGGTAATACCTACTAAACTTACCACGGTGTTCCTCGACATAACCATAGACGGCGACGCTGCGCGAATAGGTTTTACATGCAATATATGTCAACGCGATATGGAAAATATGTCAATATTTTACTGTTTATAGCTTAAACAATTTGTTTCTTGTTGTAGGAATCGGGCTTGAGCCGTGATCTTACTATATCCCACATTTCTTAAATCTTTGTCTACACAAAGATTTCTATATAACTCTACAGTTATATAGAAAGAGCAAAATTGTTTGAATAGGCATTTCTATATACGATGGTGTATAACCGTTTTTATAAAATACGCTAGCATTAACTAATAATGATGTTAAAATAGGCTATACGATAATTGAACCATTATGCTATTACAATTTACAACTACCCTATTATATATCTAGAATTATGCGTGAGGTAGGAGAGTATTATACGCACATTATGCCAGCTGTTTTAGGTCTCAAGTTATAGTAAAACTACTAACATTTTGAGCCTGTTTTCTTACAAAGCGCAAACTTATGCCATGGGACCAAGATGGCAGTCAGACAATAAAGTCCTCCGAATTTCGGTCACAGTGGCCAATAATTAATAGGGACTGGTCATCTGCGCAGGAGATATTATAGTGTACGCAAACACAAGTGCACTCTCTATATTCCCTCACTCTCATGATCCGATGGAACGGTAATCCGACACGACCGAAAAGAGATCAGGTGCAATACCAACGGCTTTACGTGCTTTTTGATGCACAAGGGTGTCTAACACCGCCAACTTCTCTAACTCCGGGTTGCTATCGAGAATTTCTTGACAACAAAGGTAAAATATATTTATGTTAGCTCGATTCGGGTATCGGACCCTATTGTTTATGATCTGACAGCCGTATGCTATGTATATTAGTAGCCGTATATTGTATATATTTAAATCATTAATCCACAATACCAAAATTATACAAATGTTTTGATAGGTAATTTAGAAGATGCTCACACGATTGCAAAATAATGATGTTTAGTATTTTAAAAATCAAATTTACAATAACAAAAGGACGCTTGGACAATATTGGTTAAATAAATATTTACAAGACATTTTAATTCTTTGATATTATTATTCGATTTCCTCAATCACGAATCAGTCTCATACAAGATGTATGAAAACAGTTCATACATTTTATATGGAGCCTTTCAGAAGTTTGAATATCCTATATTTTGGGTTTTCTCACGGCGACAAATTAAAACAAAAAGCTATGAGTATTTTTGCTGAATTATGACTGTACGTGAAATTTCTACTTGTGACGCGGACCGCGCGACCGCGACGGTTGCGCGTGAGTCGGAGTGGTGGCTGGCGCCCCCCTTCTCCCCCCTGCCCGGCGGCAGCGCCATATATAAGCCGATCGCGTCCTGGACGAGACACCTGGCGGCTCGGCTCCACATCTCGAGTTAAGTGCTCCTGACTACAAGGACACGCAGCAAGCCTTCTAACGAACCACGCCCTGACTATAATTGTATACTAAATATATTAAAAGTGTATTTGTTATACCTTCTCTCATTGTACTTCCTAAATATATCTACATTTCACCTAAACTAAACCCTAAAGGTTACATACTATTCTCTGTAACTGTAATTTTTCAGTTTAATTTAAGGAGAATGTTGCTTTATACGCAAGTCTTATCTATCTATTTATCTAATATTATCTTTTTGATTCAACTCAAAAAGATTAAATTATGCTTTTAAGCTATTAGATACATTCTAGTAATTTGAATGATAACATTAATGGACATTTCAAAAAAGTATTTTTAATAATGTATTCGTTAACGAAACCAAACCACTGGCGTTTCGTGCTAATAAGGAAATCCTAGCTAATATTTTAAATGCGAATGTGCGTTTGTTTGTTTGTTACGTTTTTACGCCTTAACTACTTGATCGATCATCATAAAATTTCGCATACACGTTGTCAGGTGAACAGAAAAGGACATAGGGTACCTTTAATCCAGGCAAAAGTACAGTTACTAACCTAACCTAACCTACATTAACGAGAGCGAAGCCGCGGGCAAAAGCTAGTATATTATAAAATCATGTTTTGTATATTCAATTCGTATTCGAATATCGATCGTTAATCGAATAATCGGTGACAACGCGTCATCAACACAAATACTCTATTTAAACATATTAAATCATTAACTACACAATTGCTAGATAAACCAAGATTGCCCAAGCGCACCTTATTTCATACAAGTACGAATTGTTTAACTAGTTATTAGGACAGACTGTGTGGTATTTACCTGAGCTTCACGCTTCCAAGTGAAGTTGGGAAGTCAGCCAACGATGCCATAGGACTGTCGCGATCTTTGCATAACCTGCAAACAAAATGTTTGTAAGGAAATATGTTTATTAGATTTTTGTTATACAGGCTGTCCGATAATTAATGGATAACCTTGAAATGTCTTATAGTAGAACTGAAGAACCCTGTATATGGTGGAAAATAAATTAACGGGCTGATGGCTAGCAGTTATCGTAGCCTTTGATCGCCATCGATATCTACCAATGGTTATATACCGCTTGTGCGTTACCCACTCTAGGAATATGAGTTATAGATGGGATGAACCTCCGACATTTTCACATAACGGATGAAAGCTAGAAATACTGCGTATGTTTGTGAGTCTGTGTGCACGCCACGCGTGTGTGAGTAAGTGTGTTTGTGTGCACGGTGTCTGCGTGCGTGCGCATGCGCAGGTGTATATTTACGTATGCATATGCTTGAGAGTGTATGTATGTGCGCATGCACGTGAGGGTTTGCATGCATGCGCTTGAAGCGTTTGCACGCATATGCAAGTGAGTTTGCATTCGTGTGCGTATGCGTATGTGTGCATGCAATTGTACGCATGCGCGTGTGCGTATGAGTGTATATGCGTATGCGCGAGTACATATGTGCACGTGCGTGTGTCTTTGTGCGCGTGCGCGTACTCGCTCTTGCGCAAGTGCATTAATGCACGTGCGTGTGTGCGTGTGGGCGTATGTGCGCGTGTACGTATGTGTGAGTGTGTGTGTCTGTGTCTGTGCGGCGTGACGTACCTCTTGGCGATGTCAGTGTGGTGCGGCGAGGGCGGGCGCGCGGAGTGTCTCTTCTCGGGCGGCGGGCGTATGTGAGTGTGTGTGTGTCTGTGACTGTGCGGCGTGACGTACCTCTTGGCGATGTCAGTGTGGTGCGGCGAGGGCGGGCGCGCGGAGTGTCTCTTCTCGGGCGGCGGGCGTATGTGAGTGTGTGTGTCTGTGACTGTGCGGCGTGACGTACCTCTTGGCGATGTCAGTGTGGTGCGGCGAGGGCGGGCGCGCGGAGTGTCTCTTCTCGGGCGGCGGGCGTATGTGAGTGTGTGTGTGTCTATGACTGTGCGGCGTGACGTACCTCTTGGCGATGTCAGTGTGGTGCGGCGAGGGCGGGCGCGCGGAGTGTCTCTTCTCGGGCGGCGGGCGTATGTGAGTGTGTGTGTCTGTGACTGTGCGGCGTGACGTACCTCTTGGCGATGTCAGTGTGGTGCGGCGAGGGCGGGCGCGCGGAGTGTCTCTTCTCGGGCGGCGGGCGTATGTGAGTGTGTGTGTCTGTGACTGTGCGGCGTGACGTACCTCTTGGCGATGTCAGTGTGGTGCGGCGAGGGCGGGCGCGCGGAGTGTCTCTTCTCGGGCGGCGGGCGTATGTGAGTGTGTGTGTCTGTGACTGTGCGGCGTGACGTACCTCTTGGCGATGTCAGTGTGGTGCGGCGAGGGCGGGCGCGCGGAGTGTCTCTTCTCGGGCGGCGGGCGTATGTGAGTGTGTGTGTCTGTGACTGTGCGGCGTGACGTACCTCTTGGCGATGTCAGTGTGGTGCGGCGAGGGCGGGCGTGCGGAGTGTCTCTTCTCGGGCGGCGGGCGTATGTGAGTGTGTGTGTCTGTGACTGTGCGGCGTGACGTACCTCTTGGCGATGTCAGTGTGGTGCGGCGAGGGCGGGCGCGCGGAGTGTCTCTTCTCGGGCGGCGGGCGTATGTGAGTGTGTGTGTCTGTGACTGTGCGGCGTGACGTACCTCTTGGCGATGTCAGTGTGGTGCGGCGAGGGCGGGCGCGCGGAGTGTCTCTTCTCGGTCGGCGGGCGTATGTGAGTGTGTGTGTCTGTGACTGTGCGGCGTGACGTACTTCTTGGCGATGTCAGTGTGGTGCGGCGAGGGCGGGCGCGCGGAGTGTCTCTTCTCGGGCGGCGGGCGTATGTGAGTGTGTGTGTGTCTGTGACTGTGCGGCGTGACGTACCTCTTGGCGATGTCAGTGTGGTGCGGCGAGGGCGGGCGCGCGGAGTGTCTCTTCTCGGGCGGCGGGCGTATGTGAGTGTGTGTGTCTGTGACTGTGCGGCGTGACGTACCTCTTGGCGATGTCAGTGTGGTGCGGCGAGGGCGGGCGCGCGGAGTGTCTCTTCTCGGGCGGCGGGCGTATGTGAGTGTGTGTGTCTGTGACTGTGCGGCGTGACGTACCTCTTGGCGATGTCAGTGTGGTGCGGCGAGGGCGGGCGCGCGGAGTGTCTCTTCTCGGGCGGCGGGCGTATGTGAGTGTGTGTGTCTGTGACTGTGCGGCGTGACGTACCTCTTGGCGATGTCAGTGTGGTGCGGCGAGGGCGGGCGCGCGGAGTGTCTCTTCTCGGGCGGCGGGCGTATGTGAGTGTGTGTGTCTGTGACTGTGCGGCGTGACGTACCTCTTGGCGATGTCAGTGTGGTGCGGCGAGGGCGGGCGCGCGGAGTGTCTCTTCTCGGGCGGCGGGCGTATGTGAGTGTGTGTGTGTCTGTGACTGTGCGGCGTGACGTACCTCTTGGCGATGTCAGTGTGGTGCGGCGAGGGCGGGCGCGCGGTGTGTCTCTTCTCGGGCGGCGGGCGTATGTGTGTGTGTGTGTGTCTGTGACTGTGCGGCGTGACGTACCTCTTGGCGATGTCAGTGTGGTGCGGCGAGGGCGGGCGCGCGGAGTGTCTCTTCTCGGGCGGCGGGCGTATGTGAGTGTGTGTGTGTCTGTGACTGTGCGGCGTGACGTACCTCTTGGCGATGTCAGTGTGGTGCGGCGAGGGCGGGCGCGCGGAGTGTCTCTTCTCGGGCGGCGGGCGTATGTGAGTGTGTGTGTGTCTGTGACTGTGCGGCGTGACGTACCTCTTGGCGATGTCAGTGTGGTGCGGCGAGGGCGGGCGCGCGGAGTGTCTCTTCTCGGGCGGCGGGCGTATGTGAGTGTGTGTGTGTCTGTGACTGTGCGGCGTGACGTACCTCTTGGCGATGTCAGTGTGGTGCGGCGAGGGCGGGCGCGCGGAGTGTCTCTTCTCGGGCGGCGGGCGAGCGCGCGGCGACTCGCCGTCGATGTAGCCGATCTGTGCCAGCTGCTCCTCTAGCGTCACGCGCCGACTGAACACACAACCATAAAGTTTTTTTTTTATGGTATAGGCGGCGAACTATCAGACGTATCGCCTGATAGTAAGCGATTACCGCCGCCCATGGACACCCGCAACACCAGAGGAGCCACAAGTGCGTTGCGGGCCTTATAAATTTGTTCCCCCCTCCTCCTCCATAGAAGAGGGGGTAGGGTTTGGGCCTCCTGTGCCCACACTCACCCGACGAAATACAACGCAAGCGCTATTTCACGCCAGTTTTCTGTGAGGCCGTGGTATCACTCCGGTGGAGTTTTCGTGCCGAAGCGTGGCTATTCCACACTTTATTAAAGCGATAGCCTAGTGGGAAACCGTTGGACTGTCACGCAGAGGTCTCCGGTACGAGCCCAAAGCGCGCATCTCTAACTTTTCGAAGTTATGTGCGTATTAAAGTCTGAATGGAATAGTCGCAAGGGGAATACCTAGACGAACGTTTCTCGATCAGATCGGAGACATTCTGAACAAAGGCCAGATTAAGAGCACCTTTAACTGGCGAGCGTGTATGAGGAATGTGATGAAAGTGAATGAAGCCAGAGGAGTGTGTCAGGATCGTAGCAAATGGAAATCCGTAGTTTCTGCCTACCCCTCTGGGAAATAGGCGAGAATCTATGTATGTATGTAAATAGTTAATTATCGCTTGCTTTAACGTGAAGGAAAACATCGTGAGAAAACCTGCATGCCTAAGAGTTCTACATAATGTTCTCACAGATATGTGAAGACTACCAACCCGCACTGGGCCAGCGTGGTGGACTATGGCCTAACCCTTCTCACACTGAGAGTTCCGTGCCCAGTAGTGGGACAGTTTAATATAGGGCTGAAATAATTATATAAATAACACAACCACATCATACATATTAAATTTCGTTACATAGAATTTGACTAATACGTATGACACTTACAGTGTACACAACATTGGCTGGTTATAAATTTGATGTTTACATTTTTATATAACTACTAGCTGACCCGAGCAACTTTGTCTGCTTCACATATGAGAATATTCCCCGTTTTGGCAACATTTTTCATTGGTGCTCTTCTCCTATTGGTTGTAGCGTATAGCCTTCCTCGATAAATCAGCTTTCCAATACTAAAAGATTTTTCAATTCGAACCAGTAGTTCCTGACATTAGCGCGTTCAACCAAACAAACTCTTCAGCTTTATAATATTAGTATAGATTATAACAAAATTATAATTGTAATCTATTTTAAAAAGTTTATACAATACTAGAGTTAGAATAAAACAGTTTTAGCAATTTAGCTTTGAATTTGTTAACGAATCACCAAAAGTGTTAATGTCTGGATTGTGTTTGGATAATATCGTACTGATTAAGAATTCTCTGTATAGAGGATTAACGACCGAAATTGAATAATAATAATATTCTACCACATACACACAACACCATCAAGCCCAAACTAAACAGAGCTTGTACTATGGGTAGTAGACAATAGATGTATGTTACAAAAAAAAGTATATATGTATGTTTATATATACTTTTTTGTAACATACATATTATACATACATAGAAACACCCAGATCAAGACAAACATCCATGTTCACGCACACAAATGTTTGACTAGTGCGGGAATCGAAACCGTGACCTCAGGCGTGGCAGTTACACTAAACACTACGCCATCGATACCTATTTGGGCGGCCATATATATAATTCATTGAGTGCCCATTAACCTGAACCTCAAAAGTGATATCAGACTATTTAAATTAAACACAAGACTAGGTAGAGCTCTAACTACGACGCCAGTCTTTAAAAAAGGCTCGAGCTTAAAAAAGCCTATGTATGTATGTATTTTATGTGGGAGCCAGTCAGTGCAGACCGGCGACACTTCGACCCAGTGGGATCTTTTGTGTCGACACTCTCCCAATAACGACTGCCATAGATGGTCATGGCAGCCGGGACCGACGGCTTAACGTGCTCTCCGAGGCACGGAGCAGGCGATAATTGTCAATCAATACGCACATAATTTCGAAGTCATATAACTTCCGAAAGTCAGAGATGCGCGACGTGGGCTCGAACCCGAGAGCCTCTGCATTGCAGTCTGTTGGTCTACCCACTGAGCTATCACTGCTCAAAGCCTATGTAAGTAAACATCTTTTATTAGTCCTATTTTATGAGTCCGCCTCTAAAAAGTAAGCTTTAAATTTAGGGCTAACAGGCTCGAGTCTTTTCTATCACTAGTCTGGATTGTGTGTTTGGATAATATTGCACTGATTAACAACTCTGTGTATATGTGAGTGCCAACCAAAATTAAATTTGCAATGATGTAATGTCCTCTAGATCGAATTTCGATCACGGCAACCAATCTTAACGGAGACTGTCGGTTGTTATGTCAACACACAGTATTGTAATCCGGCGCCGATGCGGCTCCAACGTCATGTATACGGAGCCTTAGAGTAGGCAGAGGAGGCCCAGCAGTGTGCTTGCCATATGGAATGTATATGAGGTATTTGCGTATATGGGACACTTAGCAAAGATGTGTGGGACACTTTCAGTCTCTCCCAGCCAACAAGGACATGATGGGTCCTCTTTACACTTAAACCTGTACATGTATTCAGAGAACCCACTCTGTTCCGTAAGTATAGCAGCAGTGGGCTTGCGACGTAAGCTTTTTAAGAGCGGACAGATGGCCAGCAGTGGGCATGCGACGTGAGCGTCTTAAGAGTTGGCTTGTGACGTAAGCTTCTTAAGAGTGGGCAAATAGCCAGCAGTGGGCTTGCGACGTGAGCTTCTTAAGAGCGGACAGATGGCCAGCAGTGGGCTTGCGACGTGAGCGTCTTAAGAGTGGGCTTGTGACGTAAGCTTCTTAAGAGTGGGCAAATAGCCAGCAGTGGGCTTGCGACGTGAGCTTCTTACGAGCGGACAGATGGCCAGCAGTGGGCTTGCGACGTGAGCGTCTTAAGAGTGGGCTTGTGACGTAAGCTTCTTAAGAGTGGGCAAATAGCCAGCAGTGGGCTTGCGACGTGAGCTTCTTACGAGCGGACAGATGGCCAGCAGTGGGCTGGCGACGTGAGCGTCTTAAGAGTGGGCTTGTGACGTAAGCTTCTTAAGAGTGGGCAAATAGCCAGCAGCGGGCTTGCGACGTGAGCGTCTTAAGAGTGGGCTTGTGACGTAAGCTTCTTAAGAATGGGCAAATAGCCAGCAGTGGGCTTGTGACGTGAGCGTCTTAAGAGTGGGCTTGTGACGTAAGCTTCTTAAGAGTGGCCAGATGGCTAGCAGTGGGCTTGCGACGTGAGCTTCTTAAGAGCAGACAGATGGCAAGCAGTAGGCTTGCGACGTGAGCGTCTTAAGAATAGGCTTGTGACGTAAGCTTCTTAAGAGTGGGCAGATGGCCACTAGTGGGCTTGCGACGTGAGCTTCGTAAGAGTGGGCTTGTGACGTGAGTTTTTTAAGAGTGGGCATGCAACGTGATCTTCTTAAGAGTGGGCAGATGGCCAGTAGTGGGCTTGCTATATAACCGGTGTACATACCGTTCGGCGAGTTCGTTGGCGGCGTGTATGTCGACGCGCAGGTTACGGCGCGGGCTGGGCTCGGCGCTGCACAGACCTGACTCGGGGGGAGTCGAACACAGGGAATCCTGCGGGGAAACACATCGGACGTTATTTTGTATAAAGAGCATCGCTTCCTAGTTTACTTGACTTTCTAGATGAGAAAAAGAACGTTCTAGAAAAGCTCGACACACAAAAACAGCGAAGATGGAGCGAATGATTGATTGATGAACGAATTAAACTAATGATTAGTATTTATTTATTCATCGACTTTATTATAACAACAATCGTTTTTCATATCAGGGATGCGATACATCATACAAGCGATGTTATTTATCTATATCTACATATACTAATATTATAAAGAGGAAAGATTTTATTTTATTAAATTAAAAATCTCTTCTTCCTAGCCTTTATTATTCCCAAGTCACTTGGGGTCGGCTTTTCTGGTCTAACCGGATTCGACTGGATATCAGTTTTTACACGGAGCGGCTGCCACCTGACCTCCGCAACCCGAAGGCTAACGATACCCTAAGGCTAGACCAGTGTCAGGATATTATAGGGCACTGACTTCCCAATAATGACTGCCATAGATGTTCATTGCAGCCGGGACCGACGGTGACTAATTTTTAGAGTTCAAAAAAACTCTTATACAACATCTTTGTCTGTCCGTCCGTCCGTCTGTTATACAACTTTCAACTCAAGAACTGTATGAGCTAGAGACTCGCGGTCAACGCCATTCGACTCAGCATTGTCGATTTACCCCGAAATGACTATGACCTTTGACCTCTGACTTCAAGGTCACGTAATACAATTTTTTCGAACTCTGAGATTTACGACAATTCATTGCCGTTTCTCACTCGTTAATTAAATCGACGACGATTTAATTAAAAAACTACTGAACTGATTTTAATAATTCTTTATCCACTAGAAAGCTATAATATTACCAAGTAACATAGGCCATAATTTATTTATTTTCAAACAGTATTCTTACTAACCACTTTTACGCCAGAGAAGTCGCGTGCAAAAGCTAGTTATTATTTAAAATTCAATATATACATATCATTATACCTGTGCATGGTTCTGCTGCAGTTGTGTATCATCCTCCTCACTGAACATGTGATGGTCTCTCTCTTGTGGAGAGAGGCGCAGTCGCATGTCTGCCAGCTCGGCTTGCCACGGCTCGAAGTAAGAGTCGCATGATGATGACCTGGAACAGATAGTTGAGATCAAGAGATTTATAAATTTCTTGCGTACGTAATAGTGCATAAAGAAAATTGAGATTGTTACGTCTTTGGAATCAGTAATAAAAAACACATCTGCTACCAGATTTTTATATTAAAAATAATGAGATGGGTGTAAAAACCCAGGATTCAACCTCTTCGTCTTTTTTTATCAGCTGTTTGTAATGTCCCACTGCTGGGCTAAAGCCTCTCCCTTGAACTTCCAAATCACTCTATTGGTGGATATCCCCTGACCTTATGACCTTGTGACCCCTATATCTCAGGGGTCTTTCGACTCACAGAGCCCATATTCAAACTCGACCGAGGTATGACCCCAAGGTATCTGCACACCAAGTTACAAGTCGATCGGTCCAGTGGTTTGACTAACACCAATCTGTCACTAACACACAGACCAACATGGTGTTTTTATTAGCCTCTGAAAAAGACTCAAGAGGTTAATAATACGCGCATATAAGGTTTTCCCTTATGACGGCAGAATAGGAGGCGAGCCTATATGCTGTTTTCGGACCCCGTGCTGTTGTGAGAATTTATAAGCAAAAGAAACTAAACAACACTGCTTGATCCTTGCCGGGTCAAGCAGTTTCTTTCGAACTTAAGACCCTATGCACAGAAATTCTATACACTATCGCTGTGCCATCTAGACAGTGCGGCTATTACTTGTTTTAGGAAAAACCGTCATCCTTTGTAATATATTGACGGTTACAAATGCGGATTACTAGTTAAACGGATGATATACACCTCATATGGTGTTTTTGTATGTTACAGGAATCGAACCCACAATGTTTAGCAGCAATGGCAAAGCGAATTGTTTGCTCAACACAACTCTATTTTTTCCTTTCTATAGTCATTAGACTATAAAAGGGAGAAAATAGAATTGTGTTCCCAGAGATTCCCAGACATTCTTTCTCATAGATCACTTTCAAAATTTAGCAGGTTCCGGTGGACCTCTTGCAGCTACATTTCTACCATATTCCTTGGCATTCGTATTTATATGTTTGAAATTCTCGGGACTGAATCTACCAAGGTAGGCGGGCTGAACTTTTTTTTTAGAAATTCTCTTAAGAAAACTCGTTAGGTTCGAGACCACTGGTACTGAATATGGAATATCCAAGTTTTTACAAGTAATAGTCGCTGAGATTTTTATAATATTATTTGCCTACATTGATAGGTGAAGTCAAGCCAACATTTACTTCAAGTAAATAAATTTTCGTCGACCCCGCTTTCGAATTGTGGACCCCCATTTTTTGTCATATCAACGTAGACCCCGTCAAGTCTCTCGTGGACCCTTGGGGGTTCACTAGGACCACTTTTGGAACTAATTTAATGGGACGGCAACGGGTGCTCCTACCGACTAAACTTACCACGGTGTTGCTCGACGTTATCAGAGATAGCAGGATCGCGCGAATCGCTACCCAAAAGTTACTTGCTTTTTTTTTTATGTGGTGGAATGTCTTGATGTATACCTCTTAATTTAACTTAATCTACATTTAGCAAATTTACAATATCTAGTAATAAATAAATAGTGTACTAACAACACAGACCTGGTGTGGTGTTTGAGCGGCGCGGCGGCGCGCTCGGCGAGCGGCGCCAGCGTGTCGGCGTCCGCCAGCGACTCGCACGACTTCACCGGCCGCAGCCCCGCCGCCAGCATCGCCGTGTCCTGGGGACACATCGACTATATTATTGTGTACCAGTGTCTTGTCAATCTATACAAAAATACATTTCAAGTAATTTAATCCAATATCAAAACGTCTATCAATTTTTTTTTCATGTAAATATACCATTTCAATTTTCGACATTTATCGCGGATTTTTCGCAAATTTGCATTCATACAAACTTTGTCCTGACAATTATGCACAAAACAAAAAAACAGCCAAATCGATGAAGTCGTTCTCAAGTTATGGCGTGACCAAGGGAAACAGGGATTCACTTTTGTATATATTGTAATATATAACTGCATGGCCACAGTCACCCTTAATAACTTTCGATTGCTAAGGAACTTTTAAATTTGTGATATTTTTATTGCTATATGTAACTGCAACTATAGCTTAGACAAGTCAAAAACTGATTGCGTCGGCAATTTATTTATTTATTTAAGTTTATCCATAACAAATGAATGTACAAAAACATGTTTGGTAAATAATATATTTGATATTAATAATTTCTAAAATTATTCTCTTAACGTCTGTCGGGTCAGCTAGTTTCAATATAAATATAGATCGATTAGAAGTTTATTCAGCAACTAGGAGGTTGTAAATGTATATGTAATGTAGTAAATAAATAAATAAATAATAAATAGACAAATAATAGCAACCTGTGGCGGGGTCGGCGGCAGCGGCGCAAGCGCGAGGGCGGGGCGGGCGCGGGCCCGCTGCTGCTTGCTGCGGCTGAAGATGCCGCGCCAGCCCGACGGCGAGCGCTTCAGCCCGCGCTTGCCTGCACGTAGCACATCTATATTAGCATTATTGTATGTAAATTATATATAATGCCCGAATATTAGTTCATTTAGCGTTAGTAAAGGTTTCTATTTCGATTCTGACAGTACTATACTAAATAATCAGTAATAGCGCCATGTCTGGAACTGTGGCCAGCATTATGTTCACCGAAACATAGCTAAGAACATATAATTATAACACACCTCTATCTACTCTTCGAAGATACAGGCATGTATGTCAACTACTTTATTAAACAAGGGTTTTCCTTTTTTAAAGACGATCTCGCTTGAAGCCCTCTTTAAAAAATAATACCTACTATCTTTAAGACTACAAAAATTAACATTTAAAAAAAAAAAAAAAATTTTTTTAACAAAGCTTTCACAATGTTTATTAAATTATTAATATTATTTCTATGTAAATACTTATTATAATAAACTTAAGCCTACGAATTAAACATAATATTTCTTATTGTACAAGGAAGCCGAAGGGAAATAATATATATTTATATTATTATACATTCATAGCAAATGGAAATCCGTAGTCTCTGCCTACCCCTCTGGGAAACAGGCGTGGATCTATGTATGTATGTATTATACATTTCAAAGCTCCTATTAATCGAAACACAATATAAAAGTTGTTATCAATAATTTTCTTTGGAACAAGTGCCTACTTTTATTCTTACTTCTTCGATATTAAAAGAAGGCATCTCTGTATGCTGTCTATCTTACTACTTACAAAAAATACACTCTAACTAAACCCAGCCAAACTTCAATGTGGCTTATTTTGATATAATTGGTTAGATAGATAATTGCACTATGGACTAAACAGTAAGCAGCGACAGCTCAGTGGGGAGACCAACAGACTGCAATGCAGAGGGTCTCGGATTCGAACCCACGTCGCGCACCTCTGACTTACGGCATTTATACGACTTTTCGAAATTATGTGCGTATTGATTGACAATTATCGCCTGCTCCGTGCCTCGGAGAGCACGTTAAGCCGTCGGTCCCGGCTGCCATGAACATCTATGACAGTCGTTATTGGGAGAGTGTCGACACAAAAGATCCCACTGGGTCGAAGTGTCGCCGGTATGCACTGACTGACCCCCACATAAGATACAAACAGTATATAAAAACACTCTCATAATAATATTATTATTATCTCTCATAATAATGTTCTATATAGAACTGCAATGTTGAGTAAAAATGTCAATACATCCGACTCGATGCGCCTACAAATCGCAAAACCTACTTGAGTTTCGTACAAACATATAGCACATCTATGCTACACTAGCGAATATCACTCTCAATTACTGCTTGCCAATAAGTGGAGTATAAAAAAGGTAATATTTTTATAGAATAAGTTTAGCAAGCAATAATAGCATGTAACATTTGTCATATGTATGTTTTGTAATGTATAGCCTAATCTATATATTAATACATAAGCTAAAACTTTGTGCCCCTTTTTACGAAAATTTACCGGACGGCCGAGTATGAAATTTGGCACAGTTAAAATTTATATGGAGATGGAGTGTCGTATCCTGATATTTTTGTTAAATACATACATACATAGATCCACGCCTGTTTCCCAGAGAGGTAGGCAGAGACTACAGATTTCCATTTGCTACGATCCTGACACAATTCTCTGGCTTCATTCACTTTCATCACATTCCTCATACACGCCCGTCGGTTCAAGGTGCTCTTAACCTGGCCTTTGTCCAGAACACCTCCGACCTGATCGAAAAACGTTCGCCTAGGTCTTTCTCTTGCGACTGTTCCATTCACACTAGCCTTATAAACTTTCTTAGTCAGTCTTTCTTCGTCCATTCTTTCCATATGCCCAAACCAGCTTAACATACCCTTTTCTATTCTTGTCACCATATCAACTGTCATGCCGCATCTCTCTCTAATCACACTATTCCTTATTGTATCTTTCAGAGTCACACCACATATGCTTCTCAGCGCTCTCATTTCTACAGCATTTATTCTGCTCTCATGCTTCTTTTGCCATACCCAACTTTCACTTCCATACATAAGTGTGGGCACTAATAGTCCTCTATGAACAGCCAAACGTGCCTTTTCGGATACATTTCGACTGTTCATAAAAGCGCGTAGAATTCCATTCACTTTGTTGCTAGCAATCGTTTTCCTTTGAATATCTCCCTCATGTTTACCATCCCTTGTAAACAAAGTACCCAAATATACAAACTCTTTCACTTTTTCACTTTTCCTCCATCAATCATAATATTACACATCGTCACGCACTCTTCCTTTTCTAATACCATTACTTTCGTCTTGCTAACATTTATTTTTATTCCTTGACTCTCAAATGCACCATGCATAATAGTTACCATCGCCTGCAACTCTTCTGCTGATGACGCAAGTATTACTTGGTCATCGGCATAAAGAAGACATTTGACAAGTTACTCATTCATTCTTAATCACCATTCAAAATCTTTTAAATCTTTTGTGCAATTGTCCATGTATAGATTAAACAGCCAAGGTGACGCTACACATCCTTGTCTAACACCTTTTTCGATGCTAAACCATTCTGTGTAGATCCCATTATTAAATATACATTAGAAATACATAAAATTAACACGCTCACAACCATGCATTTGATACACGCAGTCGAATCGTGTTCGTAGTGTTTAGGCATGGTTCGGCTGATGTCGTATAATTCTTCAGAACTATGGTTACATACCTTAAGTACCTATTGCAATTTCGCGGTAACAATCAAATTAAAATTTAAATCAATTATGGTCGAATTTCGACCACTTGGCGACCGCTAGTTTAACTACACACATCAAAAGAGTCTAGGGATCAAATATGTTTCAGAGGCTCACCGCAATTGAGGATTATTATTTTAACTATTTTTTATTGTAATTGGTTCTTTTTAGTGACTTTTACTTCTTGAAAAATAATTTTCTTCATATTTCGATAAATAATAGAAAATCAACTGTCAATCAGGATTTCTATAAAAGTGTGTAATAACGTTTTTATAAAATTACAATTTCTGCAACGGAACTAAATAAAACTGCATCAATATGGAGCGAAGATATCATTTAACACGAGAAGAGTTGATGAGAGCCGTCGGAATGTTGCAAACTGGTTCCAGGCAACGTACTGTGGCTGTCGCTCTTGGCACTACACAGAGCGTTATAAGTCGTCTCTCGACACGCTATCGTATCACGGGCAGCGTGGCCGATGGAGGATCGAGGACGATCTCGCATCACCACTCGCAGACAGGACCTGTACATCCAAAATACTGCTCGACGGAATCGTAACATGACCGCCATGATGCTAGCTACGAAGCTCCACAGCTCTTCAGGCTTGCTGATAAGCGACCAAACCATCCGAAATCGTTTACGTGAAGTGGGTCTGCGTTACCGAAGGCCGCTGAGGGTTCCACCTATAGCACCCTGCAATCGTAGATCCCGTTTGCAATGGGCTCGCGAACACAGATATTGGGAGGAAGAAGACTGGCGTTGTGTTTGCTTTTCTGATGAATCTCGTTTCGGTTAGAGACCAGATACAAGACATACTCGGATTTGAAGGACTACTGGGCGTCAAGAACGTTTGAAATTTTGTCAGGAAGTTCATTCATATGGAGGTGGAACAATAATGGTCTGGGCCGGTATTTGGATCGGTGGTAGAACTGATCTCACTTGGATCAGGGTCAACCTCAATGCTCAGGTTTATGCGGAGAGGATTGTTTCAGGCGTGATCATCCCTATGCGAAACTCGTTGGATGATTCATTTCGACTAATGCATGACAATGCACGTCCACACACGGCTAGAGTCGTAACACGTACTCTTGCCGATGCTCGTATCAACGTCCTGCCGTAGCCTGCTCAATCTCCAGACATCAACCCAATTGAACACGCATGGGATCTGCCGAGTATGGATGCCGTACATACCCCACATCAACTTTTTGACTTGTTAGAAAGTACGTGGCCGGCCATTCCTACAAGTGATTTTGATGAACTGATTTTAAGCATGCCAAATCGCTGTGATTGTGTTATTCGTCTCAATGGTGGAAACACAGACTATTAATGTTATAATCTTTAAAATAAAAATTATACAATATCCTCATTTTTGCCTATTTTTCCATTTATATACTTGGGTTAATTTTGCAAAAAAATCAAATATTCTTAATTTTTACAAATTATAGGGATAATTTAATAACTTAAACATAGGAATAAAAGTAAAAAAGTAGTCTGGAAGACTAAATTTGGCAAAAATTAATTTGATAGTTTTTTATACTTCAAAATGTACTTGATCCCTAGACTCTTTTGGTGTGTGTAAATGTATGACACTGTCTTATATAGCTCACAGTATCGATAGTAAATGCTACTGCTTCGCATGAGATATTAGGTTCGGTTCCCAAATCGGAAATAATACTTTATGAAAAATAATTACAATTTATAATGACAAAAAATTCTTAGTAGTGGCACGGAGTTTTTTTGTTTTTTATTATTTATTGGCCTCAGATGGCCTTTACAACTTTACTGAGTCTAGAGCTATACAGGGATTACGGTTATAACCTTGAAGCCTACAAGCCTCTGTCTACCTTTTTGGGGATATAGGCGTGATACCATACATATATAAAACGAGCTAAATGTACCACACTATTTCATGAACGCATATAGAAATATTCATAAATACATAGATTCACGCCTGTTTTCTGAGGGGTAGGAAGAGACTACCGATTTCTATTTACTACGATCCCGACACTTCTCTGGCTTCATTCACAGAAATATTTAATATTAGTATTATTACACACTATATACTACGACACCTCAACCTCAGAAATATTACCCGTTTTGTACAATTTTAGTAATTATAAACTTCCTTTTTCATTTATTACTGAACGCAGAATTATTTGAAAATCAATTAAGAATTAGATAATACATTTTTTTTTATATAACATGCATTTCCGTATCTAGGTATGCCCAAGGTATCAAATAAAAATAAATATAATTATATAACAATATATTTATTATATTATAACATATTACATAGACTATAACAGAATATTTAGCAACACTATTGATAGTAAATAGAAGCTCTGAGTATAAGAATAGTGTGTAGTACGGTGGGTAAGTAATAATAAATGTTATTACTGACCTGGCGCCGGGAGATCGAGGACTGTGTGGTATTGTGGCAGGTTATTGGGACCGGAGCCGACCTGGAAACGAGAAAAATTTATTGATTGAAGTCTGAAGATATTTTGTAGTGGGTTTTCCCTGTGTCGTGGGTGTTATTGGAAGTATTAAAAAATGGATACAAATTAAATTGTTGTAATGCCAGACATAACAAAAAACCTATTGTGTTTGACCGCCGGTGTGCCGCTGTGATTCAGTAGGTTATATTCGTAAATATTTAAAAAAAAGATGGATTTTTATTTAATAATTTTTGTCCGACGTCGATGCTCGAAGCGTGTTTGTATTACAAACTTATATTATACTAGCTGTTGCCCGCGACTTTGTCCCCGTGGACTTTAATTTATTACCCAATACCTACTTTTAATTTGTTATCTAATTTTAATATATAAAACTACAACTAAAAAAATTAATAAGTCTAACTACACCTATATAGGTGTAGTTAGCTATATATTAAAAAAATACGTATGGTATCGCGGACTTTTTTGTAGATATTGATACGTTCTACAATACTGTACAACATTTTTTTGTTCTATCATCAATTTTTTTCGCAACGCACGCCATGACAGATTTTTTATGACTAATTTTTCACACCTTGGGTTATATTATTGCATTTTTATTAGGGATCCCTATTTTTTATGAAAATTTAATATAACCTATGTCACTCAGTGAAGATGCAGTTTGCTAATGGTGAAAGAAATTTTGAAATCGGTCCAGTAGTTTTTGTGTGAAAACATTACAAACATACATACAAAAACACAAATGTTTCCTCTTTATAATATTAATTTAGATATATAAATAAGCAAAGACAAAATAGTTCAGGTTTTCCTTTGTTTGTCAATAGACGAAATAAATGTATAAAAGTTTATATTCATATATATATACAACAAACAACAGTAAGAGAACAGTTTTTTTTTAAGTTCTTTTATATCTTCTTCTAATTTTCGATAATGGTTATGTTTGAATTTTTGACCACTGCGTGACCACTGAGTGCATACTAGATTACTAAAACATTTATATTAATAGTATTTATAATAAAATAGCAGATTTCAATATGTCAAGCTATCAGTTAATTAAGTTTCATGATACATACACGTAGCTTGATAAACTTGATCGTTATAGGTTCAACCAGTTTTATAAATCTCTCTGATATAAAAAATGTTAACTCACTCAGCAGTTTTCGATCTCGACTATTCGAATATATAACTGCCACGCCTGAGGTTGCGGGTTCGATTCCCGCACAAGTCAAACATTTGTGTGCATGAACATGACTGTTTGTCTTGCTCTGGGTGTTTCTATGTATAATAAGTATGTATTTACAAAAAAAAAAATATATTTTGCTTTTTTTTTTTTTAAAAACAACACCATATAGCCCAAACTAAGCAGAGCTTGTACTATGGGTTCTAGACAATGGATAAACATACATATATACTTTTTTTTTTGTAAATACATACACATTATGCATAGAAACACCCAGACCAAGACAAACATCCAAGTTTTATGCACACAAATGTTTGACTTGTGCGGGAATCGAACCCGCGACCTCGGGCGTGGCAGTCGGTTACACTAACCACTACGCCATCGAGGCCGACAATATGTATGTTTATCCATTGTCTAGAACCCATAGTACAAGTTCTGCTTAGTTTGGGCTAGATGGTGTTGTGTGTATGTGGTAGAATATTATTATTATACAAAAATTATTCTAACAACATTTGAGATGGAAACTGTGGTATACCTATTACACATAATTTTTTAAAAAGGGTTAATAATTTTATTTATTTATTTATTTATTTATTTAATCTTACAACTAACATAACAGGCAGATACCTAATTCGATAGTGTGCTACATCAAATCTTATAACTAAACTTATAGAATACTCTATACATAATATTATATAAAACTTATTTTTTAGGTGTATAATACGTTACTATGTACAATAAAACCTTTGCCAATTCACTCCAATTACCCGTAAAGATATCATTTCTGTAATGAAGTTCATTTATGATATTAATAGATCTGGTGAGTGAGCTTTTTGCCAGTAGGTTAGTTCGAGCATGTGGCACAACTAGCAGTGTCGGACGTCGCCTCCTCCCTACGTAATTGTCCGGCACACAGAGTCTCAACCTATGTAACACTTCCGGATTATTTTCTATACCACGCAATAATCTTATTAAATAAGCCGCTAGGTGGTATTCACGGCGTACTCGTAATTCGCTGTACCCCACCATACCCAGCACGAACAGAGTCGGATACATGAGAGGGTAAAACGGATATACTCCGTAGTACCGTTGGTAAAGGTGCCTAGTGAATCTATTCTGTACCCGCTCCAACATCACACTATATTTTTGTTCATGTGGCGCCCATACAACAGCACCGTATTCTAGATGGCTCCTTACTAGCGCGTCGTACAGGGCCTTAACAGTTGAGATGTTTGTGAATGTTCGAGCCTGTCTCAGAATAAATCCCAGGTTCCTATATGCTTTCTTGCATATTTGTTGGATGTGGTCACGGAATGTTAACTGCTGTGTGAAGTTAACACCTAGATCTCGCACTTGAGTTACATTTTTAATTGGTTCGGTGTCTATGACATATTTATAGTGCAGAGGTACTCGCGCTCGGGAGAAACTCATGACTGAACACTTAGCTATATTAAAATACATTTTGTTCTTTTTGCTCCATTCTACGACTCTATTTAAATCGTCCTGTAACAGTTTACAGTCCTCGATATTTCTTACCTCACACAACAACTTGAGGTCATCTGCGAATAATAAACATTTACTGTTTTTTATTACTTTTGGCAAGTCATTTATCATAACAATAAATTCAAGAGGACCTAAATTGGAGCCTTGGCTTACCCCAGATCTGGTAAAATATGGTTTTGATTCAAATCCCTTGTAATCTACATACTGTTGACGGTCTCTCATGTAGCTGCTAAAAAAATTTAAAAGCTTTGGTGTGCATCCGACTTCTGCCAGCTTTATTAACAGTATGTCATTATCCACAATATCAAAAGCTTTCTGAAAATCAAGATAAGCTACATCTACTTGTGCACCTGTATCCACCGCCGGCACCACCATGGCCATGAAGTTCAGGAGGTTGGTAGCAGTACTGCGCTCCGAGCGAAACCCGTGCTGCGCATCCGACAACTGTACCCGTATCTGACCCATTACACTGCGCTGAATAGCAGACTCGAATACCTTTGCCGGAGTAGACAGCACAGCTACTGGTCTATAGGTCGCAACATCATGTCCTGGTTTACCCTTAGGCACTGGGATAACTCTAGTAAGTTTCCATTTAGACGGGAAGGTAGTCGCTTTTAAGCAGATGTTAAATATGTATTGTAGTGCTTCCGCGAGCACCGTACTACAATCTTTAAATAAAAGCGCTGGTATACCATCTGGCCCAGCTGAACGTTTAGGCTTAAGAGTCCGCAACGCTTTGCTAACATCTTCTAAAGTAAGTGTTTGTATGTGCACGCGAGCACCATTCATGCCGTACGTCGCTGCTATTCGTGCATCTAATCGTGGCGGATCTTTGTTGTAGACAGACTCAAAGTATTCTGCGAAATACTCAGCACACTTCTCTTCATCTAAGTACTGATCATTTATCATAATAGAAGGGCTTCCTGCCGTACTTCTATTTGCTCGTATATATTCCCAGAACGATTTCGGGTCCTTTGCGAACTGACTTTGAATTCTATTCGTATATTCCCTGTGCGCGCATTCTATCGCCTTTTTAACGCGCGTTCTATAGCTAGCGAACTCTTTGTAGTCACATACCAACTTAGTTTGTTTGTATTTTTTATGAAGCATCGCTTTATATTTTATATCCCTAATTATACCACTTGTATACCATTTTGGGTAGACGAACCTATTGTCATGTTTATTTAGTTTTTGTCGTTTTTTTCTAGGCACACATGCATCCAGTACACTTATAATGCTATTATAAAAGTATTCTATTATCTTATCGACATCCACTATTTCATACAACCCATTCCAATCCAGGCTGAAAAGCATTTGGTACAATACATGAAAATCCGCTTTATAAAAATTCCACTTAGGTCGACAAATGCGCTCGCTAGCAGTCCCCGCAGGGCGCGGGTCGCGCGCACCGGCCGCGGAAGCGCGAGCGGCACGTTGGCGCATGCGCACTGCGAGCGGCGGGTGGTGCAAATCCACGGGTACTAGCGTCTCGTCCGCGCGCGTCACTTCTATTTCGTTATTAAAACCCGCACTCAACACCAGATCTAATTGTCTACCTAAATTATTACTTACTTTGTTATTTTGCGTGAATTGACAATATGACATAAAATATTCAAAATAGTTTTTAACATTAATAGGGCAAGAGTATAAATTAAAGTCTCCTATAACAATACTTTCATTATACCTAGTACACAATTCCTCTATTATTTTAAACAAAAGAAAATAGTCATTTTCAGAACTATTTGGAGGAATATAGCAAACACAACATAAACATATAAATTTATTTTTTAAATGCACGGTGGCACATACTATTTCGAATACACAATTGTCAATTAATATATCGGACACTCGTACTTGCCTCAACTCGTAGCAGTGTGCGGCCACGAGAAGCGCGCCTCCCTGTTTCCGCCCATCCGCTCGATCACAGCGTAGTATGTGATAACCAGTTGGTATTATTTCTAAATCATGTATGGATTTGTTGCAACCTGTTTCGGTGATTGCATACAAATCATAATTCATGCTCTCTATATTTGTTCTAAACTCTTCTAATTTGGTACGAAGACCTCTAACGTTCTGATAGTACATCTCAATGCTCGAGTAAATTGTTTGGTTTCCTTGGTTTTCGAAACCAAACCCATTCGCTGAATTCAGCATTAACAGGCCATACTTCAGCTTGATTCAACTGATCATATATGCGTTCCGGAACACCCACAATGAACGAAGCGTAGTTACGCTCTGTTTTATGTTTTATTTTATCAATTTTGGTCTAAAAATCTTGACCACAAACATTTTTAATATGCTTTGTCATAGCTTCTACCGTAGTATCTTGTTGCAGCCGCCATACATGTAAATATTTCATACGCTCCGTGCCTTGTATCTCCATTAATCCAGTATTCTTTCCCCTTCTGACTTCATTCGTTGATTTTTTATTATGTTTTTTGGATTGCACCGTTGTCCAGCCAGCTGCCTCATTTTCCTCCTCATCCATACTTTGATTATCAAGCTCTGCTGAGCTTGATATAGTCTTTCTTATTGTCATCGATGCAGATTTTATGGCCCCATCCTTGTTGACATGCATTTTACTACAGCTATTCTGTGTTTTACTAATATTAGAACCTCCATGCAAAGTTTCTGGTGCCTGCTCTGATGTTTTTAATGCATTTGCCAAAATAACGTTGTCCTGTTTGGCATTGACTTTTTGCTCCAGTACCCTCATAACCTCAGTCATATTGTCTAACGTAATTTTTGTTTGTAGAAAGACGTTTTGCAAGTGTGTTATTGCATTTGCCTGACTGTCCAAACGGGCGATAACTTCTGATCGAAATTCTCGTAATTCCTCTAATAATAGTGCATCATTATTCATGATAGAAGGTGATACATGTGTGCGGCTCCCACGCGTAAGGTTTACATTACTACCAGGAGTGGTGAAGGTGTTAGTACTCATCCTATCTGCCCGAACCGGAGTATCACTATTACATTGTTTCGGGATTGCACATACACATTCGGGGCATATCCACTTCTGTTTATCTTCTTCAGCCAAAGCCATAAAAATCTCTTGTTTCATATTAATGCACTTTAGGTCATACCTTTTCTTACATTTATTGTTCGAGCATTGTATAAAGTACTTGCCCGCTATTATATTACGGCATCCACTACATTTGTTCGTCATTTTTATATCTCAGGTGAGTATTTGGCTCTTCGTGTAATTAATATTTATGTAGCAGTAGTAGTATTTATGTACATATATAATATATTATATATGTTTCAGTAATGATATTTATAATAAAATCACTGAATGTGTTATGTTATATTCTCATGTAAGTGGTTTTGTCTTTATTAAGAATAAATTATTTAAACCTAAACTTATGGATGTATGTTTGTTGGCAAGGATTTAACGCAAACACTACGCAACCGATTTTAAAATTCTTTCATCATTCGTAAGCTATATTATCATCGGAGTAACATAGGTTATATTTTATTTAAAAAGAAGGACGGTTACAACTTTTTTTTTTATTTGTGATTTGCCTTGTAGGTTACGATCGACGCCGCGATCAAAAGAAAGAAAAATCATTTATTCAGCAAGGTAACAAAGCATGTATTGCTGAATAGGTTACCGGCTAAAAGCTTGTTAAAAGTTAGTTATGTATAATATAAGCATGTGATGTTTACCTCTATGTACTTGGGTCGCAGGTGTGAGGAAGGTCGCAGTTGCTGCTCGGCGGCCGCGGCGATGGCGCCCGAGGGCGGCGGCAGGCGGCCTGCGGGGGGCGCAGCCCCGCCCGACCCGCTGGCGCCGCGCCGACGAGCCTCCTCCAGGCTGCGGGGGACACGGTACCATTATGTTAAGCAATCTATACTGACATAAGAAACCTTTGAACGCAATAATCCCTGGAACTAGAAGTCGAAATTAATAAAAGTCGTTTTGTTTTTAATAGACAAATTTTTGATGAAGCTTATAGATTATATAACATTACACTACGAACCGTAGAAGCAAAGCAATCTCCATAAACGTAGGTGTAACTATAGGGAACAACTAATCATAAATAAAAACACAACATAACCAATTACCAATTAAAACTAAAATTACCAAAAATACTCTAAAATATATCTATTCGATGATTCAAAAACAAACTTCTTATTTCAGTTATTTATTATTACCCGAATTCTACACTTCTAAATGTACAATTACCCAACATTTAATTACCTTTTATTAAAACATTTCAAGAGACATTATAATAAACATAATATTAGAATAAATATACTTATATATATATAATGCATTTTTAAAATAAATCTTATAGAAATGAATAAAATTTAAAACCCTTAAAATATAACTTTCATTTGCAATGCTATCACGCAAATAGTTCACATAACATAAAAGCTCTCAAATGACCAAAATTAAATACAAGAAGACAAATTCAAACACTTCTACTGTGATGTATGAATGATCACTTACTTATACAATAACATTTTGTAATAATTTCATGCTAGCTGCAACATAACTCGAGTCGCATAAAGGATCGCCGAGTAAGATATTTTGTAATTATATAAACTTGTGTTTTGTTTTGTTTCAATAAACCACTCTCTTTTGACTTTACTCGACGAAACACCGGAGTTTTATTTAAACCATCACCACACATTGTACTACATAACAATCTACACACTAAACTATCATTGCTATATAATTATAAACTTTGTTTCTTTTTCTGCCTTTTCTAATGACAAACTAAATAACAGCCACCTTGTGAAAAATAATGATAACCATACATGTTAAGGACATAAGTGATTATCATTATTTACTTTAACAATATTAGCAGTAATCTATACACTGGCCTACTACTAACCTAACACTATTGTAATTCTCTCTTTAGACCTCGTTCCGCAGCAAAGAGTTCAGTCTAAAACCTACCCATGGGTTGAAATTAAATAAACTTTATACGGATTTTATCGCATTGTTTATTTTTTATAAAACACCATTATTACATAATTTTGAAACTTTAACCTGTGGTATGCCGGAACGTGGATCTACGCGAGACACAATGCTTTTTCTATTATGTCTGGTATTCCGGCATACAAGAGGTTAAACTACTATTGTTTAACACTTTTACTAGTTACTGGTCTCAATGTTAGAGTGTAGCTACACTGGAACATTGAGACAACTACCATCTTAGTCTCCCCGTGACCACGGCTGCTGAAAAGCAACCGAAACGTCTCGAGAGAGAATAAGTGTAAGATTAAATCTAAATAGTTGTATAATTTAAATAGCTTAAATTGAAGTAAACAGTAACTAGTAAAAGTGTTTAACAATAGTAGTTTTAAGTTTCAAAATTATGTATTAATGGTGTTTTATAAAAAATAAACGCGATAAAATCCGTATAAAGTTTGTTTAATTTCAATGTATAACATTCGCGTAAACATAAGACAATACTATCCATAGATAGGAGTAATATATACAATTCTAGCTCACCTCAATAACTTAGTTGGCGGATTGATTGGGAGACTCTTCGGTCGCCTGCATGACTCGTTTCCACGGAGCTCCACTTGAGATTCACAACGTTCCTGTGCAAACAATATAATAATTTATTAGTGTCAAATAGAAAAACGTGCACACATTTGTAGGTACTAGCATATAGTATCAACGCTTTACCTCCAAAATGATAGGCAGAGGTCTACATTGCACTATAATTGTTCTATGTGCCATCTCTAGGCTTTGTACTGCTAATGAAAATTATTTGACAGAAAAGCCAACACTTTGTCCCACGCACGTATCGGAACCGAGATCAGATTATCTCATCAGATGATGAAGATGAATGGTAAATATTGTCGATATACGACGTACTATTCTATATTTATTTAATACCCTTATTTTTAATTAATGTTTGAGGTAGAAAGGAGCCCCTTGTCTAAGGAATCGTTGCCCACGAGTTGAGTTTTGTATAAGTTGCACGGGACACGGGTTGCCATTTGGGACTTATCAATATAAAAATTAAATTTGGTTTTTGTAGATTTGTATTTAGAATAAGCAGTGCAGTCACATGTGTAAACAAAAAAATATTAAAAATAAAGACGTCATCTTTAATTGCAAATCCTGTGTCACGAGCTACTTTACTAACATTCAAACAATTCAAAGAATCAACAACTTGTACATCATTGTTACGCTTTATAATATTAAACAGTAAAGATTTGTTCGTCGGTTTATTTGTAATCAATAAACTCTGATACCACTGGACGAATTTCAATAATTATGTCACTATTAGAAATACACTTTATCGAAAAGTAACATAGACCATATAACATAACGCTACGAACCCAAGGTTGCGGCGCAGTAATCATAAACATAGTTGACAGCTAGTCATTATTATAAAACCATTGGGCAAAACTCATAAATTAGCTAGTGCGCGGGTATATTTTAATATATGTTACCTGTTCTAGAGATTCAGGTCCGGAGTCAGCGCCCTGCTCCTCAGCGAACAATTCCTCGGCGTAACAGATCAGGAATTCCGTCACCACAGCCTGGGCAAACACATTAATAAATAATAATATCAGCACTGTATTAAACTGACACACTGCGGGCACAGACCTCTTGTCAGTGTGGATCAGTAACATCACTGCAAAGAGTGTATGTATAGTGTGTTTTTTTTTTCTTACCGAGGAATTTATTATTTTGTTCATTTATTGTTTATTTATTTTTTTATTCGTAAAACAAACAGTTTCTATAACTATTTTACAAATCTTATAAATTATCTATGAAACATTTATATGTTTTCACATAATTATTATTATCTATGGCTTGATAGTTTTACTTACAGTGTTATACAAAATTAACATTCGCATTACTCTTTTACAAAATGCATTACTTTCGTCGAAATCATCTTATTTAATTATACTATTAAACCTTGCCTCTGCAAAACTCTATGCATAATATTTATTTCTGTAACTCATTCTAGGTTCAAAGCATATTATATTGTTTATTTAAATTTATTTATTTGGACATCCAGTAGTTGTTAAATTATTTCTACGTAAGTAAATAAAACTATTAAAATTGGCTAAACGTACAACATTTTAAGGTGTCACAACATGCACTAGTTACTTTCAAATGCTTTTGTTTAAAGTGGGTTCACGATAATACTACCGACATGAATCCACATCGGCATTCTAGAGTAGCAGGAGAGGTCGATCGCAATTTGAATACCATATTTACTGGGTTTCCTAATGATTTATTATATGGTTTTTGCTTGTCGGTGATCCTGCCATCAGTAATGCTACGGCCACACTTGATGGTGAAGATTCGTGTTCGTGTTGTCACGATATAAGTTCGAGTTCGCTCCACAACGAAGTGCTTGGCCACCTCAAAAAAACACTTCACTACGTCGCGATAATCAAGAACGTCGCGATAATTAATTTCGCGGGAAACATGGAAGAGGCGGTTGCGCTGTATCACATGGCGGCTAATAATTATTTATTACTTGAATAAAAATAAAAAGGTCAAAATGTATGAATGTATGCATGCATGTACGAGTGCATGGATAGGCAGCAGACCTGCACGGCGACGCCCTGCAGCGCGTGCTGCGGGCGCGGCGCGCGCAGCAGGTTGGGCGCCCACACGATGGCCATGTTGCGCGCCGTCATGCCCGTCTGCTCGCCCAGCAGCGACACGCGCCGCAGGTGGCGCATCAGGTACGCCAGCGTCCTGCGGGCGGCGGGCGGGCCCATGTTCCATTACACATTACATACATCCACAACTAAATGGCTAAGAACGGGATGTTCACAGACAAGTATTATGTCTTATGGCATTTTACTATGGGGGTCTGCGGCAGATATCGAAACTATATTTATTCTACAAAAAAGAGCTGTTCGCGCCATTTATAACCTAGGTGGTCTTGATTCACTCCGAGAATTATTCAAGAAGATAAATATTCTTACGCTACCATCATTATATATTCTCACGAACATCATGTATATTCGCAAAAACATCTTGCTCTATATCAAGAATAGTGACGTCCACAGCCTAAATACTCGCAATAAACACAAACTTATGGTACCGGGATTTAGACTTAGTAGAACTAGTAAAAGTTTTATTGGAAATAGTATTAGATTCTATAATAAAATCCCATCCCACATTAGTGAATTACCCGTCAAAAGGTTTAAAGAGATAGTGAAACGCACTCTACTCTCCAAAGCATACTATAGCACGAAACAATATATGGACGATAAAAATGCTTGGTCTTCGGTCCCCCCCTGCATACGGCAATGATTTTTTTGTATGTTCATTTATGTTATTCTAAACTATGTCCTTTTAAATACTTGCAGTTCCTCGGCCTACTGACAAATAATATATCAATTTCATGTTGTATAATTAAGATTATATACTTCGTATTAAAATAATAAAATGTTTGTGAAGGTGTGAGCACGACGTTGGCCCTGGTGTAGGTAATTTATTACATTTAATTTAAATTTAATTTAATTCACTTTTGGAACTGACACCTAGCTTTTGACGTTTTAAAAGTATTTATTACTCAGGCCTATTTGAAATAAAAAAAATTGACTTTAACTTTGACTTTGAAAGAAATTTCAGTGTTCGTATTGTCCGTAAATTACCAGCATATTTATTATACTGAAAATATATTGTAAAGATAAATACAAGATGGCTAGTTTTAAGCAATAATTGACGCTGTAGCGACACTGCTGACCTTTTCGTTTTGTATAGTCAGATGCAAGTATGCACTAGCGCCGCGCGCCAGTCGTCCCCTCGCTACCTCTCACTTAGGTCGTAGTTCGATATTTTTATTAACCTTAGAGTCTTCTTCGAAGAGGTTAATGAAAACACTTTGTTACGGTCTGTGTGTTAGTGACAGTTTGATGTTAGTGACAGATTGATATTAGTGATAGGCATAGCTCCGGAACCACTGGACCGATTGACTACACCAACCCAACTCGGTTACATCTGTATATCCATTAATTATGTTAAATAAAAGGAAAATATACACTATTTTCTTTACTCTTGTAATTGTAGTATGTGAAATTTTCTACGACTAAAATAATTCGGCAAATATGTTCTAGAATGAAACTGAATGTACCTCAAAAACTTCTTTTGAATATTTTCTAAACGTGTTATGTAAACATCGTAGTTAGGGCTCCATACCTGGAAGACATATTCACGGTGACTCCGGACAGAAGCACAATATAAGATTTTGATGGTTTTAATGTTTTTAAAATCGTTTGACATCCTTATAACGAAGCATAATGCTTTATTAGCTTTATTAACTATCTAATCTTTATATATATAATTCTACTGTACGTTTGTATGTCACTGAACTCCTCCTAAACGGCAGGACCGATTTTGATAATAAAATTTAGATTCGGTTTTCTTTTTTCGTTTGTTCAGTACTACGCCTGTCGGGACAGCTAGTATAATATATAATAATATAATATTCTATGACATACACACAACACCATCTAGCCCAAACTAAGCAGAGCTTGTACTATGGGTACTAGAAATGTGAAATGTGTGCATCAAATAATAGCTTTGAGTCTAGGTCCCTGATAGTATCAACCCTGGCTATTGCGGTATCCGACAGAGAGTATTGACAGATTATTGGGTTTTTTAGAAGTGAAAGAATAAGCATAGTATTTGGGCACATTTAAATCTAATTTGTTTTTTATGCAGTATGTTTGAAAGCGATCCAGATCACTTTGTAGATAAGTAGTGTCTTCATAAGAAGATATTTTTCTGTATCTTCATGTCGTCTGCATAAAACAATATTTTTGATGTATGAAAACACGATATGACGTCATTAATATAATTAGCAATTATAACTGGTACCAGTAATTATATATCGATATCAGCCATGAAAAATTTTCTTTGGACACCCACAACAACACATATAATTACTCCCACATTGGTGACCCCGACGTGACGTGCTTACAGACGCATTCGTTTATGTAGACATGTATGGTCAGCAAAACGTGTGACATATGTAGTTATTATTGATTATATAATAATAATATGTTCTAATACATACACACAACACCATCTAGCCCAAACTAAGCAGAGCTTGTACTATGGGTACTGGACAATAAATTAAAATACATATATACTTTTTTTTGTAAATACATACATATTATACATAGTAACATCCAGACCAAGACATATACATAGTAACATCCAGACCAAGACATACATCCATGTTTATGCACACAAATGTTTGACTTTAAATGAAAGTTACAAGAAAAATTTCTTGTAACGCTTTTACATTATTATTTATATAAAATAGAACGAGACGTTATACAATGTTTAAATTTTTGTAACTAAATTGTAGATATCATTTACGAAGGGCGGAAAAGAGAGCCTTGAGGTACCCCACTAAGCATGAAAAGCTGAGTTGACTATTTTACCATGTAAAATAACTGCTCATGACCTATTTTATTTGGATGGCGAAAACTTTTTGAGCGTTCTGTATAACTCTATATATACACCTAGAGATTTAAGTTAATAATGTGCAGTGATCAAGAAGGTCAAATGCTTTAGCAAAAGTCTTGCGAATAACTAAGCTATGCTGACTCCCTTTTACGTTAGAATTATACCAGAATTGATTAATACTAACCAATATTATAAATGCGAATGTGAGTTTGTTTGTTTGTTACGATTTCACACTTTAACTACTGGACCGATAATCATGTAATTTCACATACACGTTTTTAAGGGTACAAAAAAGGACATAGGGTAACTTCCATCGACCTTTCATCGGTAGAATAGTTAAGTAGTGAAAGCGTAACAAACAAGCAAAACTTACATTCGAATTAATAATATTATCAGTGTACAGTAAAGATCGATCGCATTTTATCTTACCTATAATGTGGGGGAGGTAGTTTCACCACAGTGTCTCTGACGGCTCGCAGGCGCGCCGCCTCGTCCCCGGCTTGCACCGCACTCACGAAACTCTCGTACAGTTGGTACGTGCACAGCGGGTTTGGTAGTTCTCTGTGGATTGAAATGTTATGTCAATATTGATGGATAATAACCATAAAATAGGCTAAAGATATTTTGACCCTCAACTTTACCTTAGGTGGCAGTGGTACACCAACGGCCGAACACAATAGTTTACAATGATGTGTTGCATTTTGACAATCGACAGGTTAACTATGAAACGAGTTTCTATTTCTGGCATTGACTATTTATAGCATGTTAATTTTGATATATTACTAGTTTAAAATGTCTTTTGTGGTTGAATCTATGATTAAGAAGATAATTTATATAATTTCTTTTGACTATTAATTAAACTTTCTGGTCGTAGATCCGTACGCCGCCCCAAAACATGATGGAAGGCTTTTAGTGCTAAGAGATATAATAATAATAATAATAATAAAATCCGCATATAGTAGTTTAATTTCAATGAATAACATTCGCGTAAACAGAAGACAATAATAATATATTATTTAAATAATAGGTACAATAAATTACTCATTAAGTTATAAAAATCTAAGTAAACTATCTGAAGACAATGTCGAGGATAGAGCGAAGTGGAAGAGCAAAAACAGGAAGGCTGACACGCCATGTGGGATACATAGCTAGGTAGAGGGAGAAAGATTAAGGGGAAACCATCATATGTGGAAGTAAAAGATGTTCTATAATAATTTAAAAGTTTGGGTTTTGTTTTCGTCTTATAGACTAGTGTAATCATTGAAGACAGTACTTACCGCCATTGAAGATGCGGCTAGCGACACAATCAGCGTTTGTTAGTTTAGTTTATTAAATGTTGAAAAAGCCTGAATTGTGCTACAAACATTACAATATTTCTCAAGACCAGAAGGACTGACGACCTAAGGAAGTGGCTGGGTTAATGGGATAATAACTTATTGATTTTTTAGTGAAAAATCTCAGTTTTTACAATTGTATCTTTACAATTACATAAAGTGCACTTATATAATATATTTATCCGAATTCGGTTAAACCTGTTTCGAGCGACAAAGTTATGTTTTACATATACCCCATACTATTTCCAGTACAAATAAACTAGATGTCAGGGTCTGATGGCTCGATGGATGGCTACAAAACTAAAGTGGTATAAGCCGGTAAAAGTCGCTATCTAACCGAAATCGAAACAAGATCTGTTATGTAGTTTATTTATTTCGTAATAGATGGCGGTGCACTACCATAAAATAAAAAGAAGTAGATTTCTTAGTAACTCAATTTTGATAAATTTACTTTAAACAAACTTTTAATCTCTCTTCACAATAGTTTATTTAAAAAACAACACATTTCAGGGTGAAACAAGAAGCAAAGAATCACAAATGAATTTATAAATTTATAGTGGGTAGTTTATTTTATAGTTTCTTTCGATAACTCGCTATTCTGTTCGTACGCAAACATTATTCTGTCCCTGTGTTCGAGTTTATTTGCGGTTGAGATTATAATTTCTTATAATATTCACCTATTTGCTAAAATTAGTACGTGTTGCAATATTTATAAAACAACGCCATCTAGTTCATTCATATTCATTGTCATTCGAATGTTCACAGGATTTTGGACCTTACGGTATCCATGATATTTATTCTAATTCGAGTATTCACAGGATTTCGGACCTTAAGGTATCCATGATATTAATTCTAATTCGAGTGTTCACAGAATTTTGGACCTAAGGAATCCATGCACTATTACAGGTGAGTGTACCTGAAGTAGCACTTGAGGAGCGAGGGCACGGCGTGCGGGTCCCTGGCGAGCGCGGCGGCGAGCGGCGCGGCGGCGAGGTCGGGCGGCGCGCCCGCGTCGAAGGCGGCGCGGAGGCGCTGCGTGAGGCCGGCGCCGCCCGACAGGCGGTACACGCCGTCCACCGCGCCGCGAGCCTCGATCGTGCGCGAGCACGCCACCAGCACCGCCGGCACTAGGTACACGCAAACATATCATAAATACTAGGGAATAATGTTGCAAGATGTTTCTGAAGTACTGCTGGATTTATCGGAAGCTTTTGACTCTATCAACCGAACTATGCTGTTGCCCAAACACATACTTAATTTAAAACAACTCAGTTTCGTCTTATTTTATTAATTTAGTTTATTTTGTCACTGTAGATGCATTTTATAGAAAAGTAATACGTAAGTTTAAAACTTTATATTAGATAATAATATGTACCAATGTAATAAGGTGTACCGAAGGGATCTGTAGTAGAGCCGATCCATTTTCTGAAGTTTACGTCGATGTACAAGACCACATAGATGATTCATATTTATAGGTATTTTAAATCTTTACAAATGAATTACAGCTGAAATAATACTACTGTTTTACATTGCAAAATCTAGTGGACTTTGAAGCCTTAATGGATTATATCATATTTAAATGTAATGTGTACCATTACATTTAAATATGATATAATCTTACATTCAATGCAATTATTTAATTACAGTATTGTCTTGCACTTACGCAAACACATTAAAATTAAACTACTTTATACGTCTATTATCGCAGTATATAAATTGAAAATTCATATTTATTACCTAACTTACCATCTACAAATAAAATTTCATTGGCATGCAGCATAAAATCAATCATGGGCGCAGCACAATGCCTTGTGGGACGTCAGGTAGTTTTGGGACATTTAGAATAGCTACGGTCTACCAAGGTCAAGATGCATTTATGGAATAAAACCTGGTATTCCATTTGTACAACAACAGCTATAATGATTTGAACAAATAGTATTTACGTAATAAGACTTTCGTATGAGTTTCAATCAAAAGCCTTCGCTATGTCTAAACTGATTGCTGATGTATCAGACAGGCACAATTTATAACTACAGTATACATCCATAAGTACAGTCAAAAGCTAAAAATCTCATGCTTAATGTATGAAATACAAAAAGGACTAGTAGAAAATCAACAATGCAGTCGTATATGTAACTTGAAAGCGGAAATCGGCCAATAATATATTACAATATAATAGCTTATAATATTTCATATTTAACGCTATTTTATACGCAACAACTAAAAGCATAACCAGCAGTAACAGGCATGGCATCAATATTAATTGTAAAATGTAGCAATAAACAATATTTTAAAGTGATAAAGAGTGGCAAAACCATCTTCCTGTCTTCTTCAAATGCCTACACTCAAATAGCAGTTACATCACTTTGTGTATGGTGCATCCTTTGACTGCCATTTGACAGTTACTCATACTGCTCGACTTGAAGGCCGTCTATCCTATCTATAATAAGTGCATAAAGAAATTCTTAGATAAAAATTTTTTGTAAATTCATATTATGAAAACGACATTGACATACCTATAATGTGTGCAAAATCTTATTTATATTATAAAGCTTATGACATAGTTTGTGTTTGAACCCTAAAATATCAAATCGCATAAATTGCCAGAACTAACAGTCAGATTAGCAAAAATCTTTATGACACGACCCTTAAAAGCGTATCAGAAGAAACCGCGGCACACAGCAATTTTTTATAAAGATAATAAATTGTAGAAGTAAAGGAAACAAACCACCTTACCATCACCATCCCGTAACGAAAAATCAAACATCATACTAACAGTCGGTACCTTCATGACCACAGTTCAGTAGATGCTCTCCGAGGTCACAGCCGAAGACCCGCTCCCTCAGTATGCCCTGTTGTTTCAGGCTACGGCGCGACGGTCGCGATAGGATGAAGGACCGGAATAGGGAGATCAGCTTGCCGTGTTTGCGAAGGACCGGCTTTATAGGAGCCACTGCTACCGATCTATTGAGAAAAGTTCAAATCAATTTATGTGGATTAAAGGTAGTTAAAAGATATTTGATAAGAAAGCTCAATAATATCTAAGTATAAGTGATATCCAAATCAATTTATATTTCAATCAAATTAATATATGAAACTAGAAATTAGATTTTTTCAATACAGCTGCATAGTTATTTTATCCATAGTGGAAGGACCACTATGGATATAATTCCTGATTGGCGGAGGACTTTACAAACATTGAACCAATAAAGACATCCAGTCTTGGCATAACTATTTGTGAATTTTACAAAGTTTCATCGCGTAAAGGCATCGAACTCATTCGTTGCACTGCCAGTGACGTCATGACTAAAACGAATGAACTATTCGTGCAATCATTTCCCGACTACACAATCAAAGTGGGCTTTTAAAACATGAATGAGAAAAGTTGTAATCCCGTACAATCCATTCGGCGCACTGCCAGTGTCGAAGCGACCCTTTACTTTACTGCCAGTGGTGAGGAGCTGCTTTGCCACTGTTACCACGCCGAGTGTTGCGGGTTCGATCGCCACGGAACAAAACCTAGTGTGATAAACAAACAGCTGTAACGAGTATATCTACTTACCCCACAATAGGCGGCGGCTGCGTCATATGCCTGGGCACCTTATCCCCGATGACGGCGACGCAGTGGTGCGGGAAGAAGCCGACGCGAAAACCGCGCTTGCCGCGCCACCACAGCGACTCCTGCGGGCCTGCCGACCGCAGCACTTGGCGTCGTTATTACATATGTTTGTTACACGTACACGGGTATACGACATGCATGTGCACCTACTTATATATATAGAGTGCCGATTCAATCACTTTATACAGCGTGTAACAGAAAAGTGTGGTCATATATTAGCGCCATAATGTATATCTGAAAAATTACCCTGTGTACTATCCCTATGTGTTATTATTGTTCTATGTGTTATTATTTTAAATTTTATGACAAAATGAAACACTTTTTTTATATTTTATTATTTCATCATCAAAAAACTTATATAATAACATTAAAAATTGACTCAAATACTCATCCACCAATTTTAAAAGTCTTTAACCATTATTAAAAAGATCAAATTGCACAAATTTAATTTCCTTTACTGGTGACATAGTACGATCTTTGGACAAGGGTGATAGGATTCACTCTATTTAAACTGTTTTTAGCAAAGCCTTTGATCTTATTGCCCACAATATGTTACTGGATCGAATTTCAAGAACAAGCATAAATGGTTCTCTTGTGCACTGGTGCAACTCGTATTTAAGAAATAGGTCTCAACAGGTTATGATTAACGGCTATACATCTCACACAACACACTTCACAGCACAAGCTAAAATCGTGCCTTCTGGTGTGCCCCAGGGTTCGCACATGGGTCCTTCTTTCTTCTTAGTCGCAATTCCTGTGTCGCAGGGCTTTACAAACATTCAAACAACGGACACGAAGAACACCCAGACTCGGAACAACTATTTGTGAATCACACAAAGTTTTGTCCCGTGTGGGATTCGAACCCACAACAGTCTGGGCAGTGGTAGTGGCGAGGCGACCACTTAAACCACTACGCTATCCGAGTAGTCACAGTGTATCATAGATGCAATATAAATTATATTTGTAGCACTTTTACTATGCACATTACAGCATCTAAGATTTTAATTAATGATTGTATAGTATAGTAGACCTTTAATATAATTAGGTCTATAGACTTTTAAAACAGTTTAAAAATAAATAATTACGGTTAACCTATTATAGCGCGGCGGCACACGGGCGGCCAGAAACAATATTTTTTCAATTATGTCTGGCATTTCAACAATTGACAAATTAATTATCTCAAAACACAGCACATTACTTGAGAAGTCAGCACTGGAACAAGCCACAGGGCGTGTTGTAAATGAGACACCCCATATCTTATATCCCAAAACATTATTAATGAATGCACGAAACGAGACAACGCAATACAGAAAACGTGCTATCTCGTACTGGAGCATGCATTAACAATGCTTCAAGTCTAAAATAATACTATTATCACATCAAAAGCTCAAAGCAAACACACAATTGTTACAATGTGTTTCATACGGTTCACTATTTATTCGCATAAAATTATACGTCATAATTTAACATGGCATACTTTTACTTATCCTAATAATAGTTACGCACAATATTAATTTGGCATAACTGTTTAGGAATAATTTTTTTAAGCATCATTACTATAAGCATAATAATTGTTAAGCATACTATTCTTAAGCATAAACTGGAAGTTTTGTAAATGTTGTGTTTGCATTTGATAAAATACTTTTTGTTTATAAAATAAATATGTTGGCGGCTTAGGGTTGGCCCTAGGGCCACCCCCGCCACACCCTTACCTATTGTTACACTATGGTACCCAAGTTATATATACCTTATAACTTTATACCAATCAAAATTAGGGCAAAAAGCAATAGCCTAAATGATAATATATTTTAATAATATATTATAATATAATAATATAATATTTTACCACATACACACAACACCATCTACTATGGGTACTAGACGATGGATAAACATACTTAAATACTTTTTTTTTTTGTAAATACATCCATATTATACATAGAAACACCCAGACCAAGATAAACATCCATGTTTATGCACACAAATGTTTGACTTGTGCGGGAATCGAGCCCGCGACCTCAGGCGTGGCAGTCGGTTACACTAACCACTACGCCATCGAGGTCGTCGTAATGATACTTATGCCTACTGAAATAGTATGCCAAAATACAATTATGTCAAAGTATTATTATGACAAAAGAAAATATGCCTAACTTGTTATACCAAATTAAGTTATAACAAAAAAAAATAGGCGAAGCATAGGGATCCCGTTTCATACGTATCTGGGTGTGCAGTGCTATTTACCTGGCATGTCGATAATAGAGATCATATCGCCAACTTCGAAGCTTATCTCGTCACGGGCCTGTGGAACAAATAGTTATGTATTACATACACGCTATATATTACTAAAACACGTAAAGCCGTTGGTCCTGCGCCTGATCTCACTCTGGTCGTGTCGGTGATGTCCCATCGGATCATGAGGATTAGGGAACAGAGAGTGTACTTGTGTTTGCGTACACACTTGTGCACTATAATATCTCCAGCGCAGATGGCCAATCTCCACGGAGATTGGCCGCCGTGACCGAAATTCGGTCTGTAGGTCATTATATATCACTAAAGGGTTAAGCAGAAGTGTATAGCGACCTATCAGATATATTATAGTGTGAGCGTTTGGACGCCTACCGCCATATTTGTAGACTGATAATTTCGTGACAGAATAATCCAATAAGACTTTATCTGGAACGGCATTCGAATCGGAGAATTGGTTTCTATATTCCAGGATACTTACGATATTCCATGGTTTGAAAATTATAATACCAGCCAACAACACGGTTATTCAAGGGCGCAGGTTAAAAGCCTGCTTTATATATCATCTTTATCCTCCATTATAATTTACATTTTACCTTAGCATGGGTCATGGTTTATTTATTGAACATGGGAAAACAAACAGCAGCATATAAGGAGTATACATTGAGAACTTAACACTAGACTTAACAAGTATACTATGCTAAATACGCAAGATACGTCGAGAGGTATGAAAACTTATGGTTAAGAAGGCGTCTGGGATAGATTGGATGCGGCAAGCAAAATATGGTGTTTACTTGAGACACATATTTCCTGACGGAGTACGCAGCGGCGACGGCGGGAGTGTTGATTGATGATGAGTCCTCGTTGGCCACTAACAGCTTGTGTCCTGTTGAAAAAAATATATGTATAATATACAACATGTAACATAATAAACGCACATCCTAAAAGTAGTTTGTTCAAAATCGGCTACTAAATCTATACCAGCAGTTTTTAATATAGGTATTTTTTTATCCCGAAAATAATTAAAACGAATTAAAATATAGTCACCCATTTATTAAACAGCTGAAATAAACGAAAACGTATCATAATTCAAGGCAATAAGGTTTTTGATGCAATAAAGGCAATAATGTTAGATTTATTGTAATATACCCATACTATCCGCGCACAATGAGGAGAACTAATTCGTTAAATTAAAATATTTAAGTACATAAAAGTAACATTTTAATGATTATATTATTATTACGGTTTAATAATTTGATTGGGGTGTTTGAGGTTGTGCGTTATATCTGTGACATGTTGTATACAGTGTGACTAGTTAAACATTGTACATACGGCTACACATCAAGTTAGACACTTTATATACGCATAACTACGCTACATACAAAATAGAGAATTGTCGGAAAGGGACAGTGCATGGTGGTGTCGGTGTAATGGTAAGGATAGAGCGTCGCGTCCCGTTCAGCGTAAATGAGACAAAATAACAAAAATATAACGCACTCTCTCGCACGATTCGCAGCGTTCAACTTCTAATAGTTCAAAGCCCAAACAGTCTAGGTTGATATGTCGCTGTATGTACATACTTAAGGACATGATAATTTATAGTCAGACGTAAAGTATAAATAAAAAACAATAAAGTCTGTGTAACCTGCAAAGAAAACCTTTATGAAAATTTGTATGAAATATCCATAAAATGTGGACACTGCGCGTCGCACATAGTCGAGCGCGTCGCGCTACCGAGGCTAATGACCTTTGATAAGAAAAGGACGGGCGGGGGTGCAAATTCAGGAAAGTGCGAGGTGCGGTAGCGTGGGGCGGGGGCAGAGGTTTTGTTTAGCTTTGGTATCTGCGCAAGAGTGTCCGAACGTTAAGTTTTTATTGGATAACTAGGTCAAATTTTAAGTACCTACTAATTTTTTTCAGCTTGTCGCTTCCTAATAACAATCGAGCACTAAATACCCTCCTTCAATATGTCTCCAGTCTTTTACCAATCAGCCTGTATAATTATGTATATCTGAATTCAGAGAATAATATACTACTACTAACGGATGGCGTAGTGGTTTTAAGTGGTCGCCTCGCCACTAAGCCGAATGTTGTGGATTCGAATCCCACACGAGACACAGAAAAAATTTGTGTGATCCACAAGTAGTAGTTTCGTGTCTGTATATTCTTTGTGTCGGTTGTTTGAATGCTTGTTAAGTCCCCTGCGTCACAGGAAATAAACCTACAGCCACGGTATGCATTTAAAAAAAACTTATGTCTCTCTTTCTTGATCTCTCTCTTGTATAAGATAGGGTCAGGTCATGGAGAGTATTTTAGATTTCGAAAAAACTCTTATACAACACCTTTGTCCGTCCGTCTGTCTGCTATACAACTTTCAAGTCAAAAACCGTAAGAACTAGAGACTCGCGGTCAATGCCATTCGACTCAGCATAGTTGATATAACCCGAAATGTCTATGACCTTTGACCTCTGACCTCAAGGTCACGTGATACCATCTTTCAACTCAAGAACCGTAAGAGCTAGAGACTCGCGGTCAGCGCCATTCGACTCAGCATAGTCGAGATATCCCCGAAATGACTATGACCTTTGACCTTTGACCTCAAAGTCACGTGATACCATTTTTTCGATCTCTAAAATTTACGGTAATTCATTGCCGTTTCTCACTTGTTTTATTTACGTACCTCTTTCCTAGTCTTTAAGAACCCTTACATAGTGAATGAATGAGTCTTTTATGATACAGTAACATAAAATACTACATAGTTTCTGCCAGCGGCTTTGCTCGCGTAAATGTCATACTAGGATCAATGATAGCCAAGCAGCAGTGATAGCCTACTGGGAGACCTTTGGACTGCCGCGCAGAGATCGCGTGATTCTTCCCAAGGCACACACCCCTGTCTTTTCGAAGTTATAAGCGTATTAAAAAGTTAATTATCACTCGATTCAACATAATATGTTGTATGGTGGTAATATGTTGCACAATGGTGTAACCCTTCTCATGTTGAGAAGAGGCCTGTGCCCAGCAGTCAGACAGTTCATATAAAGGAATGATATTATAAATCCTTCTGCAGTATATCTATCTATTCTATCTAAATATTTGCCAAATTTTATCAACAGTTCAGCTGGTTAGTCAAGAAAATGTCCCAAACCGAGTTACTTTAGTATTAATAAGTATGTATACCTTTGTTATCCATCTGCAGCCAGTTAAGCACCGGTCCGCAGTTGATGGAGTCGTCAGCTATGATGGACAGATGGTGTACATAGTCACTGATCAGCCGAGAGTACTCTAAAGAGCTACCTCCCACCTTCGACAGGGAGGTACGTAGGTTCGGCAGACCTGATACTTTGCGGTCGTAGATACATCTGGAACAATATAAAACATTGAGTTAATATATAAAGCATGTTATAAAAAAATACTCAAGATGTCTACTCTAGTAGATATGTAGCACTGAATAACTCAATTCCCGGATCGGAGAACTTTCTACCACGGAATTTCCAATCGCAGCCCAAAGTCGGAGAGTCGTCGGTGTTACACGCCTCCGTGCCTCAGAAAGCACGTAAAGCCGTTAGTTCTGTGCTGGCTCACTCTCCGGTCGTGTCGGATTGCCATTCCATCGGACTATAAGGATGAGGGAACAGAACAGTACTTGTATTAGCGCACACAATTGTGCACTATAATATCTCCGGCGCAGACGGCCAGTCTCCGTTAAGATTGTGACCAAAACTCGTTCTAGTACATTATTATTATTTTATTATTAAAGAAACATAAATAACTCTCAATCTAAATCCCCTAAAAAATAGAAGTAGGTACTTATGTAGCATGTCGAAGCCTAAAGAAGTGGATTAAAAAAAATACAAAATTCCGCCACCGGCACCGCTCCGCCTCCGGTACCGCTTCACCGCCGGTAGCGCTGCGTCTCGCTGTCTTGTGTGGCAGGCTTAAAGCTTACCATCAAACAAGCATACCGCCCGATTGATGGTAATCGGCTACCGTAACCGCCACCGATACCGCTCCGCCCCCGGTATCGCTCCGCCTTCACTGTATGTGTGGTGGCGGGCTTAAACCTTACCAACAAACAAGCAAACTGCCCGATCGATGGTAATCGGTTACCGTAGCCGCCACTGATACCGCCCCGCCTCCGGTACCGCTCCGCCTCCGGTAACGCTCCGCCTCCGGCAACGCTCCGCCTCCGGTACCGCTCCGCTTCCGCCGACTATGTATAGCGGGCTTAAACCTTACAATCAAACAAGCATACTGCCTGAGTAATGATAATCGGTTACCGTAGCCGCCTCCGACACCACTCTGACTCCAGTATCGCCCCGCCTCCGGTACCACTTCGCCTTCGCTGTCTGTGTGTGGCTTCAACAGTATAAACAAGTGTGTACCTGTGCAGCATGTCGTCAAGTTGTAGGAAGTTGTCCCTGTTCCTGGTGAGAGTCCACTCGCGCACGTCGCTGGCCTCGGTCCAGCTGCTGCTCAGCGCTCGAGCTTCGCCCTCGTCTGATGAGGACACGTGCGACCGGACTGTCAAGCATATCCAGCCTAGAGATAAAAGAAAATAAAGATTTACAATATGCTGGTATTACAAACAATTTTGACTAAAATATTGTTTAGCGGGCTAGCGGTAGCTTCGCCGTACATTAGAAATATTTTTGATAAACTAATTTATAGTTATTGACTATGTAGCGGAGGTTACAGGTACTATGCTGTAAAAAATATTAATATACTTACGAAATATATATTAATATATAAGTTTAAAAGTTTTTGTTTATACCATCAGCTATGATTGCCTTGGTTACTGTAAAAAATCTCTAAAACTCACTACACCACTCGAAAATGACATTGACAGTGAAATGTTACAGAATTCTATCACAACACATATAAAAATATATGTAATATTTTGGTCTGTTTGTTCCAGTAACACAAAAACCACAACATTTTTACGAATTGCACAGTTTGGTAGCTTTCGGTTCCTGCGAACTTTCTAGAATGAGAGGAGCCCTCCTTTCAAATTACATACCTTCGTCTAAAGAGTCCTGGCACTTGTCTTCACACTTGACAGTCTCTATGCTGAGCCCTCCGAGCGAGACCCTCTCGTAGTGGAAGTGAGCGCACTCCTCCAGCTTGGGGAACCGGCAGGACGGCAGCGGCGGCACCGGCTGGAAACACAATAAAACACGTTATGATAATAATAATCGGGCGATGGTAACTATTAATATGAAAATAAATGTAAGCAAGACAAAAGTAATGGTATTTGAAAAGGAAGAGTGCATGACGATGTGTAATATTAAAAGTGGAGCAAGTGAAAGAGTTTGTATATTTGGGTACGTTGTTTACAAGGGATGGTAACATGAGGGAGATATTGAAAGGAGAACGATTGCTGGCAACAAAGTGAATGGAGCTCTACGCGCTTTTATGAACAGTCGAAATGTATCCGAAAAGGCACGTTTGACTGTTCATAGAGGACTATTAGTGCCCACACTTATGTATGGAAGTGAAAGTTGGGTATGGCAATAGAAGCATGAGAGCAAAATAAATGCTATAAAAATGAAAGTGCTGAGAAGCATATGTGGTGTGACTCTGAAAGATAGAATAAGGAATAGTGTGATTAGAGAGAGATGCAGCATGAATGTGGATATAGTGACAAGAATAGAAAAGGGTATGTTAAGCTGGTTTAGGCATGTAGATAGAATGGACGAGGAAAGACTGACTAAGAAAGTTTATAAGGCTAGTGTGAATGAAACAGTCGCAAGAGACCTAGGCGAACGTTTCTCGATCAGATCGGAGGCGTTCTGGACAAAGGCCGGGTTAAAAGCACCTTGAACCGATGGGCGTGTATGAGGAATATGATGAAAGTGAATGAAGCCAGAGAAGTGTGTCAGGATCGTAGCAAATGGAAATCCATAGTCTCTGCCTACCCCTCTGGGAAACAGGCGTGAATCTATGTATGTATGTAATCGTTTCTCATCCATAGTTACCAATACACCGGTCCATCAAACCCTCAACCCTATAGCCCAGACGTATTAGAGTAGGTACATATGTAGCAATAGTCCTACGCCTGCTGCGGCTAGTGCCCCCGTAGTTGTTCCATCCCATTAAAACTCTCAAAGGGCCTCTTTACGTTGGACCCATATCTCCGTGTCCCAAAAGCTCAGATATTTTACTAATATGTTTGAAAAATATCTGTGATAAGAGAAACATAATAATATCAGCCTTGTATATAAACTGCCCCACTGCTGGACATGTGCCTCTTCTCAGTGTGAGAAGGATTAGGCCATAGTCCATCGTACTGACCCAGTGCGCGTTAGCAGACTTCACATTTCTTCGAGAAGATTATGGAGAAATCACTGCTGGACATGTGCCTCTTCTCAGTGTGAGAAGGATTAGGCCATAGTCCATCGTACTGACCCAGTGCGCGTTAGCAGACTTCACATTTCTTCGAGAAGATTATGGAGAAATCACTGCTGGACATGTGCCTCTTCTCAGTGTGAGAAGGATTAGGCAATAGTCCATCGTACTGACCCAGTGCGCGTTAGCAGACTTCACATTTCTTCGAGAAGATTATGGAGAAATCACTGCTGGACATGTGCCTCTTCTCAGTGTGAGAAGGATTAGGCAATAGTCCATCGTACTGACCCAGTGCGCGTTAGCAGACTTCACATTTCTTCGAGAAGATTATGGAGAAATCACTGCTGGACATGTGCCTCTTCTCAGTGTGAGAAGGATTAGGCAATAGTCCATCGTACTGACCCAGTGCGGATTGGCGGATTTTACATATTTTCGAGAAGTCTAAGGAAACCTCTCAGATATGCAGGTTTCCTCACGATATTTACCTTCACCGATAAAGCGAGGGATAATTACCTATTTAATACGCACGTAACTTCGAAAAGTCAGAGCTGCGCGCTTTAGGATGAGACTCGAGACCGCTGCGTGGCATTCCAACGGCCTCCCACCAGGCTATCGCTTTTGATAATTACGTTTTAATTCTTTCGTAATAGTGTTGCCTATTGCTGTCCACTTTAAATATGACTTACTGCTTGAGTGCTTCATGAGTGGTAAGTGGTTTAATGGTTGTAAGTCGTTACAGAAACAATATTGTAAACTTGGCGATTAAAAAGAATAACGGTGAGTTTCTTACCAGTTCTTCTCATTGGTTCTACGTCCTACCATAAAAATCCTAATGACTATTTGCTGGCCGGACCCGGGATTCGAACCCGAGACCTTATGCAGTCGCGTTCACAACCACTGCGCGGCCAAGGCAGTTAAAGTAGTAGTAATAGAATCAGGTCTCGCAGGCCATATTAGGGCTCATAAAGGAAAGATCCATAGTTTCTGAGGTCGCCGTTATCGAAATCGATGAGGACTACATACCTATATTATTTTATATTATAAAACAAACCACCACGTCTGTCTGTTAACGATAAACTCAAAAGCTACTGAACAGATTTTCATGTGGTTTTCACCAATAGACAGAGTGATTCATGAAGCAGGTTTAGGAGTATATGATGTTAAGGTTTTGTACTACCTGTGCGAAGCCGGGGCGGGTCACTAGTATATTGTCGGCCTCGATGGCGTAGTGGTTAGTGTAACCGACTGCCACGCCTGAGGTCGCGGGTTCGATTCCCGCACAAGTCAAACATTTGTGTGCATGAACATGGATGTTTGTCTTGGTCTGGGTGTTTCTATGTATAATATGTATACATTTACAAAAAAAAAAAGTATATATGTATGTTTATCCATTGTCTAGTACCCATAGTACAAGCTCTGCTTAGTTTGGGCTAGATGGTGTTGTGTGTATGTGGTAGAATATTATTATTATTATTATTATTATTATTATTATTATATATATATATTTATAAGAAATGTGATATGCCTTACCGAATCATCAGCGTCGTACGCCGAGGCGGAGGGCGCTGACTGGCTCATGGCGGAGCTCTGTGACGTCACGGGAGTCACGGTCAGCGCCGTGAGGGATATCGAGCCTGGAAACAGTTAACAACACAAACTTTAGTATATAGTAGTCACGCTATATATATATATACGAGTGAAGACATTATAACGTCAAGGCAGACGAGGAAACCTCCTCTTGAATGCACAAAAAAATAACATTGTTATATTTTTATATCCAGGAACATACGGGAGGGGAAGGTGGACCCACTGCCACTTCACCTTGGCTATTCGGATTGCGGATCTCCTCATTTATGATTCGATTCCGTAGGGAAACTCCGAGCGTAGCTCTCACCATCGCTGTCTGAGTGTTCTTGGGTCTTATGATAAGACACATAATGAGTGACCACGACTCCGATCCGTATATCATCACTGACAGCACACACTGTTCAAAAACTTGACCCACTCCGGTATATGGTTTATTAACCTCTGAGTCTTCTTCAGAGGTTAATGAAAACACTATGTGGGTCTGTGTGTCTGTCTGTTAGTGACCGGCATAACTCCAGAACTTCTGGACTGAATGACTTGTAACTTGGTGTGCAGACACCTTGGTGTCATACCTCGGTCGAGTTTGGGCCCTTTAGGTTAAAAGGCCCCCGAGATATAGGTGTCAATTCTTTTTTTATTACTTTTACATTTAAGACGAAGAGGCTGTATCCTGGGTTTTTACACCCATCTCGTTTGATGATAAAGGAACTCTTAAGCACTGGTTTTGCAGCTCTACTGGCGATCAGAGACGCGACTGCACGGATGGCTTAGTGGTTGAAGTTGTCGCCTGGCCTCTGTCACCAAGTGTTGTACGTTACCCACACTGAAGAAAATTTGTGTAAGCAAGAAATAGTTATTCCGAGACTGTGTGTTCTTTGTGTCCGTTGTTCGAATATTTGTGAAGTCCTTGACGACACAGGCATTTCCTAGTGCTAGTAAGGAGTTTTTTTAATAAAAATAAAAGAAGTACAACTTACCAGGCGTCTCCCTCTTATTCTCCGGGTCATTGGAAGCTCTGGTGGAACTTCTCGAGTCTGAACTGAACCGCACCGATCTGAAACATTAGGAGAATGGATAATACTGCACAACAGCATGTCTGATGATTGGGTTATGTTACATGATATTAGTCCAACTTTTAATGACAATTTCAAATCTGTGACTGATTTTTCTCTATCAGGTCTATTTAAAAAAAAAAGACATGAGTCTTTTTATAATAAAACGCAGTATATTTAAAGATTCTCTTATTTTATTTAGTTCTTAAGTTAAAAAAGACATTATTTTATTTGTCTTCCTTGCTGAAGCTGAAGGTAGAGAGCTGAGCTTATTATTATTATTTATATACTCTGCGCAAAAAAACAAAAATGATTCCGATTATTCACACAAACACGTCTTGACGACGCCATATCAAATTATATTAAGAAAACTTAATATTGTTCTAGTTATCAGCAAAATAACACTGTAATACAGCGAATTTTAGTGGAAGCTGCAACTCGTGAACAAGAGCTGTTACAAAAAAAATGAGGGTACATGTAGAATTAGCGACGTCGAATTAGTAAACATCATGTGATAAAAGTCATTCATCAGACAAAAGTTGCAATTTTGTTGTGCAGTGATATATGGACATATGTATTTGTTGCAAGCGTCTGTAGAATACTACATAAGTGCAATCAAGTTACAAAAATGTGACCTTCGAAAATGTGGTTGTAGATCACGAGGTTCTGGATTTGATTCACAGGTCCTGTAATTAGAAGTGTTTGGGTGTTTCTTTTAACAAAATCTAAGTAGCAGATGGGCCTGTGGAACTTGTGAATTTTCTTTATCGTCTTTCGGTAGGCACGTAAAGCAGTTGATTCTGCGCCTGATCTCTCTACGATCGTGTCGGACTATGTGAGAGAGTAAACAGGGGGTGCACTTGTGCATTATAAAATCTCCTGCGCAGATAGCTCGTCTCTGTTATGATTGCTTGCTGAGACCAAAATGCAGTGTTAAGGAAAATAATGGTGGCTTATAATACCGGGGTGGCATTCCTCCGTCACCTGCATTGCAGAAGGTTACAATCAAATCTGTCTGCCAACAAAAACTATTTTGGTAAATTATTTCGTCTCGTTCTCACCTATGGAAGCTGGCGCAGTGAGCCATGCTGTCCTTGTCTGGCTCGGCGAAAGCACGAGCGGCGAGCGACTGACAAGACATCACTGATCCGTGTGGGGAGCCCTGTGAAACAACAGAAACAAACATTAATAAAATATTATTTAACAGACATTATTGAACACCAACTGATTCTGGCCGCCGGCGGTCTGCTGCCGCTAAGCCTGATGGTTCAGGCTTTCGACTTTGGTTGATTTGGATTTCATCCTGGGACGTTCCATCTTTCCCCGACATAACTTCTTCGCTCCCCTATTTCCCGCGGAGAGGAGTGCGTAAAGAAATTCACGTTAAAAAAACCTATGATCCCAATCATTGAATGACGTGAAACGTGTTTAAATATTGTAAATTAACAATAATTCTAATAATTTATATTTGTATTATTAAACAGAATGGTAGACCATAATAATTTACGCATAAAAGAAAATAAAATACGATTTTTTTGAAAATGCCCTCCATGATCAGCAGGAATATTTGCCAAACACATATATTTTAAAAGAACTGCTATTCAAATTGTGGCGTGACCGCTATTAAAATGCAGGTGTGCGAGGTAGATAGTGTGATCTTTTTATACCCAAATTAAAATATTGATCGCTGGAAGCCCCATATAGCAGAATTATGTAAAAAACTAAGTAAAACAGCGTATGCCCTTTCACAACTTTCCAGAAAAGTAAACCAGAAATCTCTCATAACTGCATACCACGGTCTAGTGGCGTCTTTACTAAGGTATGGCATAATATTCTGGGGTCAGTCAACAGACAGAGAACTAGTATTCAGAATGCAAAAAAGGTGTATCAGGTTAATGTTTGGTTTAAAAGTTACAGACAGCTGCTTACCTTACTTCAAAAGCCTCAAATTGTTAACTTTACCAGCATTGTACATAATGGAAACAGCTGTTTTTGTAAAAACGAATTTAATACTCTTTAAAAAAGTATCAGATGTGAAAATAGGTCCAATACGTGCTCAATATAAAGAACAGTTGTGTAATGTACAGTGCAAGACAGCTCTAATGCAAAAGAGTGTTTTTGGTATAGCTCCAAAGGTATACAACAAAATACCCAATGAAATAAAAACCTTGCCATTAACTAAGTTTAAAAAGTATATTTTCAAGTTGCTGGTAAATAAAAGCTACTATTCGTTGAATGAATATTTAAATGACATAATTTTAATAACATGATAATAATGTATAATGTAATAAGAATATCATATTTTAACTTTGTAAACGGTAATACATATATTTGTTTTTTAGTGTAATAATTGAATTTGCTATTGTATGTATTTGTCATGTAATTTTGAATTTGTTTCTTGACATTGACGATATTTTTATTTTTATATTCTCTTTTGTTATCGTAATCCATTTTAATTTGTATGTCCCAATGACAGAACATAGAGGACAAATAATTTGTAACATCTTTGTATTAACCTATGTTTCTACAAATAAATGATTTCTAATTCTGATTCTGATTCTGATAGATAATTGTGCATTTTTGATACAGTTATTATACTAAGATTTCTTTTGAATACTGTTTGTTGCTGTGTATAAAATAACGTAGAAAATTCAATATAGACGGCTACCCTAATGTTGCCAAAGCCTTATTCGCCAAGCGGCTTTCAAGAATTACAAGTTATGATAAGATATGATGATCTAAACGTAAATAGCTGCAGGGCTGGCGTACTGGTTTAACTGGTCGTCTCGCCACTGCCACTGCGCCGAGTGTTGTGGGTTCGAATCCCACAGGGGACAAGAATTTGTGTGATCTACAAATAGTTGTTCCGAGCCTGGATGTTCTTTGTGACCGTTGTTTGATTGTTTGTAAAGTCTGCCGCGACACAGGAGTTATTACCAGTGCGGGAAGAGTATTTAAATACAAAGAAAACTTCTTGGTACGCGCTCTAATTGGCTCTACCGTGTAAGGGTGGCACCTAGGACCAGAACGTGTTATTCTGGACATAGGTTTTCAATCTGCAGTGCATCTTGCCGCTTACAGTACCTAGGCGTGGTTACGAACCCACAAATTCACGCTACTAAACTAACGGACCGGTATTCTTATCTACCCGTTATTTAATTATCAAGTATCAGAATTAAGTGGGTGCTTCTACAATAGATCGCACTCGAGAGCTTATCTCCAATCTGCTGATGGTTACCAGCTATCTGGAGATAACGTTGAGAAGGTTTAAGTGCTCGATGGGTTAACGATCGATGTTATCGCTGGTAACTGTTGACCGAGTTAAGAGAAAAATATATATACTGTTGTGTTACATAGGCATTTTTATTTAAAAATAATACATCTTCCGCACAAGGAATAAATCTGTGTCGCTAGACTTTACAAACACTTACATAACGGACACCAAGAATAGAACAGTCTCGGAAGAACAACAACAATAATTTGTGGATGAACGAATTTTTGTTCGGTTCAGGGATCGAACCCACAACAATGCGTTCATTGGCAGTGACAAGGCGACCAGTTAAACCACGATTAGGCAGTCAATAACCATCCGTGCTCTATTTATGCTGACTATGAGGTAAATCTTATAACATCGGCATCGGCCAAAACTCGAAGCCTTTAGTAGATGTCTAGACTCACTCACGCCTGCATACGCTCGAAAGTATAGGTAGAATTGTATCAGATTCACAATTCATCAACTATTTTTCAAGTACGTAAATGTATAATGTATATCTAATTATGCCACGGTATCAACGAAGCAATCGGGTTTAAATCAGATTGTTTAAAAAGATAAGGTTCGACAAAATAGACCGCAATCTTCCTATTATAGATATAGTATCACTTTTCACTCGTCAAAAACTTTTACTGCAACGCATTAATGACCTATAAACTTCGATATCAGGACCATGTACCATCGTAAGCGAGTAGCGGAAGATGTGGTTATATTAATCAATATAGTGAGGATTGAATTGCATTTATAGCGCAGTGATTTAACTACTCATGTAAGGTTTAAATACCACAGTTGAAGTTCGATAACGGTCCGAGAATTTTACGAAATTTTAATTGTTCAGGTATCGTTTTGAGTTCGATATCTTTTACCCATGGCAAGCTCACACGGGAGCAGTATTTTTTCTGAATGAAAGGCTCCGTACGACTTTTCCTGTACCCCTGACAACATGTATGCGAAATTTTATAATAATTGGTCGGGTAGTTAAGGCGTGAAGACGTAACGATCTAACAAACTAAACAAAACCATCCCGAACCCGACATGTTGACCATTTAAACTATTCCGCCATCCATACAGCTAACTTATAAACATATAACTGCTTATTCCCTAGTGGATACGGCCGCAACTTTATATAAATGGCTGCTTATATACTCCGAAGCTCTCATATAGATACGTTGGAAAGGGATCCCCATAGCAATAAAACAGTAACTCGGAAGCTACAAAACTCCTTACACGGAGTACTAGACCGTCAAACAAATAAGAGATACGAACTTCCTATATTCGAATAAGACTCACATTTCACATGTTAAACTTTTATTACGACACGTTTATGACCTATAAATGCTGGTGTGAGCTTGCGTCCGACTACGAGCGAAGGGCGACAGCGATTTTATAATAAACTAGTTGATCCGGTAAACGTAGTTCTCCCATATAAATTACTTCTTAGCGATATGAAATATAATTTACGACCTATTCTCATACCTACCAAATATACATACTTAAATAGTTTCAAAAAAATCGGTCAAGGCGTTTCGGAGAAGTGTGACCACAAACACCGTGCCACGAGATTTTTATATGGGTACATACATACATACAAAAATTCACGCCTGTTTCCCAGAGGGGTAGGCAGAGACTACGGATTTCCATTTGCTACGATCCTGACACACTTCTCTGGCTTCATTCACTTTCATCACATTCCTCATACACGCCCGTCGGTTCAAGGTGCTCTTAACCTGGCCTTTTATATGGGTATAGATTAGTTATTAGGTAAAAGGCAACACTGCACTAGGAATAACTCCTATATCGCAGGGGACTTTACAAACATTAACAATTGCCACAAAGAACACGCAGACTTGGTACAATCATTTGTAGATATCACATTTTTTGGCCTGCGTGGGTTCAGAGCCCTTGATACTCAGTGGAGAGGCGACACTTGAACCTCAACGCCATTCTTCCATTAGACATAGATGGCTACCAGGTGAGAGGAAGGCCCTAGGATTTCTACTTCATCATGGAAAAGGCGCTTCTCATCACAAGCAGAATGTTTCTCTACAATACTCTCGTTCCACCAGATCATATTCTACCTTTAATGTTTACTTACGTGGTTTATTTACAAATGTATGTTACCGTTGTATGTTTATTTAGAGCATTTACTGATGTGTATAGATTATTCATCTTATTGTTCAAGACTACGTACAGAATGAACGTTACTAAAGAAAAACAATATGAATGTCTATTGAGTACTTATTCTTCTGAATATAGGTTTCTGTTGCATTGATTTACTATTCAATGAAATAGTATACGCAGCGCAGTCTAGTGCCAAGTATGATTCCTTTTTATTACATTATAAGTCAATAAAACATTTTCATGCTATATTGGACAGGCTTGACTTTATCTAACATAAATACAAATACTGAATGATGGCTGTTTAACCATGAAGATGTACCTACGCAGAGATGAATAACACCGATATGTCGCCGACTATGTTTTAAACCTGACGTAATAGGAACCGAACCTAATGTCGTTTGTCAAAAAGCAGTCAGAAACCTCAATACTATTTCGTTCTGAGGCCACAAGATCGGTCGCAAACATAGCATTAAAGTCATGCCACTGTACCAATAAAGCAATCTCAAAATCATTCTTGGCAATGTTTAAAACGTAGCCACGTATATATATGTAACTTGTATGATATAATCAATATTTTTACTATGCAAATATATAACATAATAAAATAATTCCCAAACGTCTCGGAATTAACTCAAAAAGTCAGAATCGCTTCTCTTATGTACCCGCTATCTAAACGACCTCGGCCTTCCCCATTCAAAAATCTAGAGACCGTAGTTAACCCAGTTTTAAGAATATTTTATGGCATTATAAAATATTATGTCCGATGTTCAGTGCACTGCGCGTTCCTCTTTATTATAATAATTTTATTATATTGTAACACATACATACGTATGGCCATCCGGCAGAAAAAAGAAAGCTGTCATGTTGTTAGACATTTTTTATTTGAATGTGGAACTGTCAAACGGCGTGACGTCAGTAGGCATCGCGGAAGGCGATATGTGTTTTTTTATAGTGTGCTTATGTACTGTAGATATGTATTGTGTTGTATTTTATTAACTATTGAAACGACGGACATGTATTCCGAGATTCGAAACAACAATCTATGGATCACGCAATTTCTTATCGCGTACGGCGGTCGAGCTATATATACCTGTATAATCAATGCTGTCATGACCACACCTTTTAATTACATTCGTAATAAATGATGGCGAACAATAGGATAGTTGCCTACTTTTGACCATGTATGTTATTTTATACGCAATAGTACATAACATTCAAAATAAACTTGTTAGTAAAAACAGTATCAAAATTGGTGGAAAAATTAGGGGAACGAATATTTATTGAGTATGTATGAGAAAAATGGGTGGTAATGGGGATAACCCGCATTCCATCGCTCGCCTGCACTTAAATAGCGGTGACGACACAATTTGTACAGCGCACGCATTTACACTTAGCAATTAAGTGTATACTCAGATATTGCAGGTCACGTTATTATTTAATTAATATTATAAAGCTGAAGTATTTGTTTGTTTGGTTGAACGCGAAAATCTCAGGAATTTCTTTTAGTGTTGGATGGCCCATTTACCGATGAAGACTATACGCTATATAAAAAAACGAGGAAAATTCTCTTATGTGAAGCATACGAAGTTGCGCGGGTCAGCTAGTATAGATATAGATAGAGCACATGTTGAGCTACTTATGTCGCTGTGTAAGTATCCACATCGCAATTTATTATTGTTTAGATCGCATAACGCTGCATCATTTTTATCCTCATTACATAATCGTGATCTAAGATTACAAGACAATTATTTACGCACACACGCAAACACTAACATGGACGTATTTATGCGTCACACGCGTGGCTACTACGCTTTGAAACAGTCTTCTAATATGATATGAGATAATATATAAACACCGCTTTTTACTTTTATGATTACTGCTTCGCTCCCGTGGCTCGCGTGCGTTATGTTGCCTATAAGCATACTAGAGAATTTGTCTATCAAACAGGTAGGTCTAGACACGAGCGCGTAAAACAGAAAGACAAACAAATTCTTTGGCTTTTTAATATTAGTATAGCCTGGTGGCAATCCGTTGGACTCACCAGGTAGTGATCTCGAGTTCGATCCCACGTCAGAGTTTTCGTAGTCATGTATGAATTAAATAGTTAATTATCGCTTGCTTAACGGTGAAGGAAAACATGATCTTAACTAATATTATAAATGTGAATATGAATTTGTTTCTTGTTTGTTACGTTTTTACGACTTAACTACTCGATCGATCATCATGAAATTTCGCATAGGTACATGTTGTCAGGTGCACAGAAAAGGGCATAAGGTTACCTTTTATCCAGATAAAAGTACTGTTTACGAGGATTCAAAAATTATTATAAGCTTTTAGCCAAGCGAAGCCGCAGGCAAAATCTAGTATTCAAAATGTTGCTGAGATACACCACTTTCGAGTCTAAAACGAAGACGGTAGAACAACTGTGGCATCTAGAACGAAGATGGCAAAGCAAACAAATGCAGAGTGACAAACAAACAAAATTAAAAACATTGCACAGATGTGAAGCACATCTGCATAATAATTATGATTGCTTTTCTTTTCCGATATCCCTTTTTGTTTTAATTTACATAAATTATTTTTGTATAAAAGTAAGCAGTGCAGTGGATTTTACGAATGATGGATAAAAATTGTCTCAGTGACTGAATGCGGCTGCTGTGCATGAGATTATGGGTTCGATATTCAGTAAAAAGCAGTATTTGATGTTTCTTATACAAAATTTTTTGCAGAAGCCCTTTTGGCCTGGTAACGTACCAAGTTAGATAGGCAATTGTCTCGCAGTACGTGGGACCTAAAACCAAGTGTTCCGTCGAAATGAGTATCGTATACACTACTGCCTACCTTCGGAAATACAAACATGAAACTATGTGTGTATAGTAACTAATATTACTAATGTCAGTTTGTTTGTTTGTTACGCCTTTACGCATTATCTACTCGACCGATCATGTAATTCCTCATACACACGTTGTCAGGTGTACAATGAAGGAAATAGAATATCGATTACCCAAAAAAAAAAAGTGTTCCTAAGTGACACCTAGTATGGTATAAATACCGAGATCCGGAATAACAAATCGTATTTTTTTTTTTTTTCACAAATGTACTTAAAACTAAATACATTGCCCGCAAAACCGGTTTAGCGGTTTGACTGCGGATGGGTATATGTTTAACTTAGTTATACAGAAATTTTTAACTTAGTTATATAGAAAATGTATCCGTTACGTAATTATGTTGTATATACATATTGTAACATAATGATATTATTAATACAATGGTGATATCTTAGGTACATGCATCCATTAAATATTTTTTTAATTTCTTTTTAAATAATATATTATATATAAATATCACACAAACACATATTTCGTATAGCAATTTAGTTTTGCGCGTTCCCTCATCTATATTTTGCCGTGACTTTTCAGTAAACAAACGTACGTATTCGATATAATATAGTATACAGAATCTTAAACTTGTAACTCGATGATAAATATTACCTAGATACGCAGCCATTGTTGTAATAAACAAACAAACAGGCGAACAATCGAATGTTGAGTCAGTCTGCTGTCCGAAATTAAGCGGAAGTACGTACGACGTATTGGCTAGTGTGTGTACGTGTGTGCGATAGGGCTGACAGTATTCTAAAATGCATGAGAAGTATTCAGAAATATGTTTATTCATATAGGTCACGAAATAACACGTATGAATGTCAAAGTAGGTAAAAGCCAGGGAGCATAAATTTTGTATGATTTTCAATCACAATTGCTGGTTTTAAAAGCGACGCCATCAGTGAATATCTTATAGCATAAGAATCGTCAGGTTGTTTTCTTGGGACACAACAATATAGATATTTTACTCAAATATTTATACCTGCTTATAGATTCCTCTACAAGGAGTCATGTAGATTCTGGTTTAGGCCCCCGAATCCATAAACCAATATCTTAATGAAGACTAGATACTTAGATAATGAAGATAAATAATTATAGGTAGTCTCATTTTCCATAGAATTAGTATATTTTTGCTACGCTCAAAGACCAACGTAGTGTTAGAGCGAGAAGTCCAGATTAAGTATACATTACTGGAGTGGAAAAAAGATAGCGACAAACATATCCGTATGTTTAATTTTTACGAGCAAGTGCCCATTGCTCGACGGACGGTCAATTGTAAGGCGGAATACATTTTTCGCATTAATAGTATAAATGTGCACAAAAATATTATAAATTAGATTTGGTAATATGCTGTCTTGCTCAGTACGTGAAAGTGACGTGACAGGACGCAATAACACCAATAAATACACGTTTCGCAGGTAATCTATAAAAAAAATAATTATATTGTTGATAATTATATTTCGGCAATTTTACTTTATAAATTGACTAATATACACGTTTTACTATAATTCAGTGTATAATAGGGAATAAGAGGAGAATTAGAGTAAATTTTATAAAACATTGTTTACGATAGGGATTGACAAAGGCGTGACGTCATGAGTATCGATATTGGAAAACGTCATCACCTATTTTTAGTGCCATGAGTACAAAGTCAAATAATGATTACAAAAAGAAAATATTGTTTTACGTTTACGCAAATGTTATAAATTAAATTTAAAGTAGTTACTTATACTGATTTTACCGCGATTTATTTGGAAATATAAATTTTAGTTAATATTGAAACTATTCAACTATTTAAATTTACACTTTTCCCAACGTTTCAGTTGCTTTCTAGCTAAGTAACGTTTGTTTAGTTTTACCAAGATGTCTTGCTATTTAAGACTGCGCCGAGCGTAAGACAGATAATGACAGAGTTCGTGCGGCGCATATTCAAATCGGCGCGCGGACGCCATAGTTAAATTGTATGGAGGATTAAAAGTACTTTTTTGATAAATATGTATATTTATTGTCAACCAATAACTTTAATATTTGGGACGGACAAATTGTAATATAACTATTTATGTTTCGTTTAAGCTGTAAAATAGGTTAGATTTCTACTGTTATAATCTAAAATTCACGTAACACGAGCTTACGTTTTTGCATTTTTCGTACATATTTACGTAATTTTGTAGGCGAAAATATTAATTATTTTAATTTTTTTACACGGAGTAAATGTAAACACATTCATTGTTATGGTAAATGTTTATTTTATATTTGTATTAAACAAAAAGTGTTGAGTTATTCACTTAACTGTGACCGCCGGTTTTGGCACATTTCGCTCGGCGCAGTCTTAATATGTTTTGAAAGATATTGTTTTGTTGCATAGTCTCAGTTGCTCAATCAATATAATATTTAGTGGATATCATTTGATTGTATATTGATGTAATTTCAGAATTCAAAAGAATCCTTTATTGCGTGAAAAATGGTTACGGATACTGGATAGGGGTGAATGGACACCACATAAAAATTCTGCCATATGTAGTAGACACTTTCGTTTAAATTGTTTTATACAAAGGAAACAACGACGTGTCCTCATGAAAGACTTAGTGCCTACTGAATTTGTACCCGTAAGTACGATACTGAGTATATGATAGTTATTACCGTTAGACACTCGTATTACATATTAAAATATGTTGCGAACAGGTCTAATTGAAATCAAGAAGACCCTGTTCTTACGTATACAGAGATATTTCACCACCGTCGGTGCAACCATTGCCTAATCCGTCAAACCAAGCACTGAGTCTGAGGAAAAAGAAGCTCATGACAAAGTATTGTAAGCTAGAGGATATAATGTCATCAAAAAATAAGCTGATAAGAGATTTAAAAGCTAAAAGAAAACGATTAAATATACTAATTTGATTTTAATGCAGTCATTAAGGAGCTGTATAGGCTTGTACCTAAATAAGACTATTATATTCTGGGGATAGTAAATAATAAATTAATGTTTCGAACTTATTTATAGAAATTGTTCCACATTCCATTTTGATCGTTGACAATTCATATGTGAAACTATTGGAATCGCCTGACGTTTAAACTGTTTCCATTTTAATATTATTATTCTTGTTCTATTGTGTTTCGATGGTTTGGGCCTATATGGAGTTCGTGATCCAACAATGGCATCCACACAACATTTTGTTTAAAGTTTAAATGTTGCCTCAAATTAAGAAAAATCTATTTTAGCTCAGCCTAATTTTTGTGAACTCATTTGTTTAATATTTTTATTAGAGAAAGGCAATAAAATAAATATACAATTATTAATATCTTTTACTTTTCTTCTTGTACATTTACAGTAGTGTATGTGTTTCTTGTATACCTACATATGTAATGAGTTAATGACACATATTAAAATGTACATTTAATAGTTTTAATTTAGGCATTATACATATATTATATTTCATTACTAAATAAATAATTCGAAGTGTATTTAATTGTGTAAACTTTTAGAAATATAATATGTCATAAGTATTGATATTTAATATTAACAGCAATGGCTATTTTAGTACATTAATACAATATCATGTTATGATTAATAACATTTATTTATTACTTTTAACCCATAGATGATATTTAAATCAAAATTCACGCAAGCGAAGCCGTTAGGAACACTAGTTTATCGACATATTGATTAAACTGAGTCACGACAACACTATTGCACTCACACATTTGAATTTATTTTTTGTTACACATTTCATATGACATTGTTTGTCTTGTACATTGTAAGTCTATGCTATTTTCTAACAATTCAACGACAAAAGATTACTTAGTGGGAATTTAGCAGGATACAGGCACATATCAGTTGCTTCAACTGCCTGCCTGTTTATTAATAATAATTATAATAATTAAAAACAGTGCTATGGGTTGGAATTGAAACACACATAATTATGCACAATACAATTATCACACAATAATCAATACATCTTAAAAAAATGCAATAATTATTTACAAAATACTTAATTACATTGTGATAAATATTTATAACAGACATAAATTGCAATAATTATTTTCAACATAATTATTTCTGAGTTGATTATTGCGAAATAATGATTAATTACATAATAATAATTAGAGAAAACATTGATCACACACAACTATGGGGAATTAATGATTAAACAAACACATGCAATGATTAACACAGATTATTTAATTACAGGTAAAATTGTGACACCCACATTAAGACATAACTAATAACAGTGTATTTGTTTTTCCTTGTATGAATAATATATAATTACGAACCATTTATCAATAATAGGTCACTGAATGTTGACATTATTAAACTAATTAAGTGTTATTGTATTCATAATTTAAAGTACTGGTGCGTATCAAAGTAAAACTGAATATCCTAACTAATTATTATACAAAGCTGATGTGAGTTTGTTTGCTACCCCTTCTTACCAACAGAAAAGGACATAGGGTACCTTTCATCCAGAAAAAACTGTTCCCAAGCGAAGGTACGGGCCAAAACTAGTATAGGTAAAAATTAAGTATGCTTGAAGAACAAGTAAACACAGCTCTGTAGTATTATGAGGATAGTTATTATTACTATAAGGAATACACTGGTGTGGTGAAATAAAGATGACTTTGATGTTAGGACTTGAAATTGGTACAAGACGGTGGTAAGGCATTTATTTAACAATGAACTGTAACAAATTAGAAAATCAACCACTGCTATGGCAGAATTCACTGAACATCATGTTAGTGACAGTTTTTAAATTTAGATACGGTATGATGCGGTTGATTTAAAATATCTTTGACTTATTTATTGGTGCTATGTACATCATTGGATTATTACCCAATAATATGCTGAAGTATCAAGAAATTAAACTAGGCACCTTACTATCATTCAAACAAAAGCACAATCATATGGCATGGGTGGTCACTCCATTATATTGTAAATTAAATATCAACAATAAATTAATTGATACAGAAATGACTCCATTTCAATATGAGAAATCTCTCTAAACATATATTCTCAATAATAAATCAGTTAGGTATTACAGAAATGACTCAGATTCAAAGTGAGAAATCTGGCTAAATAATTTGAGGAAAAAGCTTTGTTTTTAGTATGATTTCACCAATGTAAGATGCTTTATGATTCACTTGATCAAAGCCCTTCAACTCGTCAATTAGTCAGACACCAGACACAATGGACAGCAGTGTGTCTGGGATCCTGAAGACTGAGCACATGTTACCTAGTACTATAACAATAACAACTTGTTGTCATCTAATTAAAAGTAATGGTGCTATATGTTGCATTATAGATTCAAACCTAACATTACCTCAGTTTTGTTAATTTGTCAAGTTTTAGTTAACCACACATAATTAAAAATCAATTGCATAGGGCCACCGGTGTGCTACTGCTACTTGGTAGATTAATTGATTTTGAATGTGTGTAAGTAGGTAAATAATGTTATATCTATACATTAATATAAAAAACGAGGAAAGATTGTTCCCTTTTTAAGCATATTGTGGACATGGAAAAGTGTGAGATTTGTCATAATTAAAGTTTTTTTATGGATAAGGAGAGCAGAGCTCAGATGTAGAGACAAAATGAAATTCTTGAAGCATACACAAATAACAATTTGATAATTATGGTAGTATTCTAGCTTGGAGCAAGCAGTAGTTTAAATTAATCTAATTGTTAGAATGCCAGATATAATTAAAAACCTATTGTGTATGGCTGTTGGTTTGTTGCTGCCACTCAATAGGCTAATATATCTACCATTACACAATACATTATGGTATATAATCCAAGAATTTAATTCTAAACAATTAACTCATCAATTAGTTCGAAACCAGACCTAATCAATAAAAACATTTGTCTTCTGAGGTCCAAGTATTACCAAGAAATTAAGGTAACTTATAGACATGTAATAATACTACTATTTAACAGTCTATGTAGTAAAATGTCACATAGAAAGCAAGCCCGGTTAAAGATACATTTTCAACATTGCTCATATAATGTCATTATAATTTATTTCAGACATTTCTGTCAGGTATAATGGTGCAGTATTTGAAAGTTTACAGACTGATGCAACAAAGTAAAGTATTTAGTGTCCAACATAGCACACTAAAATATATTCCTTAAACCTCAACATCGCCTCGGGTGCTACGAGGACGGTGTGGAGGCTACTGCTCTTAGACCACACAACTGCTTACCATAAGGCAGAGTGTGGCCATTTTAACGAGCAATATAAAAAAAATTGGATGTGGTTATGGGGAATAAACTATGACCAGATACAGTAACCTTATATTTATCATAGATAAAAATATGTGTAATTCCTACTAGATTTACTAATTGATAAACATTTCAATGACCATAGATTAGCAATCATACTATTTGCAACAAATTAGTGTAAAAATATGGGAGCCACAGAAAAAAAAAATTAAAAACAGAAACAGACATACAGACAACATCTAGTGACAGCCTGGAATGATTATCCGCTCACATTCTGTCCGCAGAGCATCCAGCTGTCCGTACATACGCCGAACACACGCCTCATCGTCATTTATCACTAATAATAAGCAATTTATTGCGATAAAATGCCATTTAGTTGATTTATCTACAAGTTTGTCGTAATAAAACACAGTCAAAAAGACATATATCCACTACTGTAATATATTGCCTTCAATTTTCATTTTTAAAGAATATTCTATATTTAAATTTTGAATTCCCGGATTTGACACACACGTTCTCTTGTTTATTTTAATTTACGAAATTATTTTTAATGTCTTTTTATAACAAATATAACACTTTTACACTTTGGCACTGCATTTTAGGACACAAAAACCGTTTTTGTACTAACATTGGCACCAATTTGTTACCCAAAGTGTTTCGAAAGTATTTTTGCAACTAAACGGCTAAGCAACATTCACGGTCTGACGATATCCAAAGCGAGAAGTAAAAACGTGAAAAAAGATCACTGCACCACTGAATCACTGTATTTCAACACTAAAAACAATATTTACAATAAAACTGGGCTACAAAACAAAAATAGCAATCCCTATGGGCACGTCTGCAAGGCTACGCACGAACGTTATACTGCCTTGTGTTACGACATTCGTGTTCGCGGACCGTTAGTAGTCAGACAAATACATTAATTTTGCGTAAATTAATTCAGGAAAAAGCTTTTTTCTAATGAAATGATCGCGAATTGTAACTCAAGAAGATAATTCGATTTGACAAGCGACCCCCCACCCCGCCCGCGGCGTACTGCGGTCGATGACGATGTTGCCATCGTTCAGAAATCACCTTGGCTATGCGGGAGAATATTTTCGTAAATAGTAACAAAAAACTCGCCGATATAAATATCTCGTGTTTATTTATCTTTGCCGCTTAAATATACATTTATGTTATGGAGTAATGAGAAACTGACGTGAAAAATATTTCAATTTAGTTGTATCTGAGATGTTTTGTTAAGGCAGCGCAACGAGTGTGTTACAGACTTTTTTTGTCAATATTCATTATTATCTTAATAATTTTTCAATCTGTGCATTCACTATCTGTTTATTTATGTAATTTTAGTTTGATACTGGTATTCAAAAAACGCGTAGTAATAGCGTGCGTCATAATAACACTGCCAGCTTTGTATAACGTTATTTTAGGATAATTAGGTAGTCAATATTTTGTGTAAGTACCTACATATTATATTGAATGTTGTTTATAGTATTATTTTACGAAATATACTTATTAGGATAGCATGATGCATGTTTGCAAAAGCTAAGAACGTAATGATGATTCGAGGAATTTGGTAACACGTTCGTATTACCAAACTATGCTAACTAACTTTTGCAATCGTTTTAGAAAATATTTCATCGAATTCATTTTGTTTTTAAAAGGTGTAAAGCGAAAATATTGATTGTTAATAATTTGAACTCAATCTTACCAGGCTAGTAAAGAAATTCGATAACTGATTAGTTATCAGTTCTTGCATTTCTTTACCGGCCGCGTACCTACCATGGTAAAGTCACTTAGCCTGGTCGAAGGATCCTGTTTTGGAGGAATCTCTTTGTTTCGCCTGCAGATCTCTCAATACATAGCAGCTGTCACTTTTAATACCATGTCTCATAAAATTCTTTTGGTTCCATAAGCGCTTGCTGTTACTTTTGCCTTAATTGTTTGAAATTATCGTGTCGTATTACGTACTGTCTAACGATCGTGCTTAAACAACCGTGCGTGTTTTTGCGTGGCAAGAGGAATGAAGAATGCACCGGGTAACCACTTCATTAGCTGGTAGCTACTGACACCCACTAACGTCTCAATAATCTGATCATCATTGGCTAGGATAAGTATGAAGTAGCAAAGTGGTCGTAAATTACCACGCTTATACAAGAATCCAGTGTAACAGTTGTTACGCCGCTACTGCTTTTCACCCGGTGAATTTCCTTGCTAGAAAGAAGCCCAAAAGCTGACACAAAGGAAAGGTATGGGAGAGGAAGACGTTTTGTATTCCTTCCCTTTCATCCTATTATATTTCCTTTTCAATCGATGACAGTCACAAGAAAAATAAATTTGACATAGTCTTGTTAATCTTTAGATTCGACTGAACTTGCAAATATTGTGCTAAGTAGACAAGTAAGTCAGCTTGCTGTGTGCCAATTATGTGATGAAAGTTAATCCTAAAGGCTTAATTTTTAGTTCATTCTGTCCGCTCTCGACGTCGGCAGATAATACAAGGCGCTTGACTGGGCCAAAGTAACCCGGATAAACTTAATAAGATGTTTATTTCTAAATATGTCTTGCAAGCAGAAGCGCATTATGGCTAGGCTGTATATTAAACGCGGCCCTGTCTAAGCCTAGGCAATAAGCTAAATGCGGCCCTGGTCTAAAAATATTATTTTCTTCTGAAGACTTACGTCATAGCGGCATTAAATAACGGCATAATAAAATGACGCAATTGATAGAAGTAATGGCGCGGGCATGGCGAGACATGACATATTTATGGTATAATACAATCTCAATAAAAATCCTCTATTGATTTTCTGCTTATTTGAGAGTGACTGAATTTATATAGAACTGGCTTTTGCTCGCGGCTCCGCCCGCTCCGCGTGGTAGCTACATCAATAATAAGTTGCCTACGTCCTTTCCCAGGTTTGAAACTATATCTGTACCAAATTTCATGTAAATCGGTTGAGTGCTTTAGCTGTGAAAAGGTAACAGACAGACAGAGTTACTTTCGAATTTATAATATTAGTATCTAAGGATATGCTATGGCAAACAGCGGCGATAGCTCAGCGGGGAGACCAACAGACTGCAATGCAGAGGGTCTCGGGTTCGAACCCACGTCACGCACCTCTGACTTTCGGAAGTTATATGACTTTTCGAAATTATTTGCGTATTGATTGACAATTATCGCCTGCTCCATGCCTCGGAGATCACGTTAGGCCGTCGGTCCCGGCTGCCATGAACATCTATGGCAGCCATTATTGGTAAGTCAGTGCCCTATAATATCCTGACACTGGTTTAGCCTTAAGGTATCGTTAGCCTTCGGGTTGCGGAGGTCAGGTAGCAGCCGTTCCGTGTAAAAACTGATATCCAGTCAAATCCGGTTAGATCAGAAAAATCGACCCCAAGTGGGAACTTGGGAACTTGGGAATAATAAAGGCTAGGGAGAAGAAAATGCGGCTTTTTACCAGCTGCGTGGCTGAATGCTTCGTTGGCTCAAAGCAATTATATTATAGACTAGATATGACACTTTCATAGTAATGGACGTTGAAAATCTGATCTATACTATTTTGTTAATAATAATTGTACTTGTCTTGAAAATATCACAAACAAAAAACTATCATTTGAATAATAATTGTGCTTTGACTATTTTACAGTGAATTTTATTGAACCGATTTTGTATTGAAACAGTATAAAACTACCCGATTGCGTTTTCTGCATATAATATGATTGGTTCGAGGCCTTAGTTTGTACAACGGTAACTGGCGATTTTGAAGCCCAGGTTTGATTCTTCACACTCACGAAATAGTCGAAATAGTAATATAATTTCCTTGTGATTTAATACTCAGTAGCATTATAGAGTCTGATATAGTGTCCTGTAGTCGAAAGGAGGCGCGCCGCCTGTAAATGCATTAGCATTTTTCTAATGTACTCCACGTACCCTTTCGTAGAATTGAAAATCATCTCCTCTTCTTCTTCTTATTTAAGTCTAAGTGACTTGTCGGTGTAGCTTGTCTCTCCATATCTGTCTGTCCAGTGCCATTTCTTGCATTTCTCTGTACGACATGACACCTAACTTTTCCCTGATCTGACTAATGTAACTTATTCTTGGCCTTCCTCTTCCGCGCTTTCCTTCTACCTTTCCCTCAATGATGTTTTTAATAAAAGTGTCATCATTATCTCCATACTGCCATAATATGGGAGAAGCTTGTTGTGCTGGCAAACTCTGTCAAAACGTAATGAAGTGAGTCTTAGATTCATATTTATATTAATTTGTAGTCATCCAGTGCTCGAAATCAATCGTATTTCTATTTCTTATCAACTTTTAAATGTTTGTTAACTTGCTGCACTTTTTCATGTAACCGTGCGCCCAATATGCTTTAAGAGGTACAAAGTTTTTTCTTCACTATATTGGTATTTAAATAATGGCTGCAAGGATGGCGTACTGGTTTCAGTGATTGTCTTCTAGCTAATAGTACGCCACGTGCTGTGACTTTGATCTCCATGCAGGACAAACATGTGTGTGATCCACAAATACTTGTTCTGAGTCCGGATGTTCTTTGCGTCCGTTGTTTGAATGTTTGTAGAGCCCTGCGACGCAGGAATTATTCCTAGTGCAGGAGTGGTATTTTCAAAGAAATAAATGAAACCAGAAGCTATCCTGTATTTTAAAATACAAATTGTCTACGACCATGACTTCGCCAACCGGGTAAAAACACGAGACATTTGAAAAACAATATAGATAATAATTATGTACGTTTATTTAAATTATATTAACTGCAACCGTATCTATATGCAAGTACTAAAAGCATTTTAATTAACAATAGTTTTAAATGATAAAGGAAAATAATAAGGAAAATGGCGTATACATAAATAAACTAATTACAATGCACGGTAAATACCTGTTTTGTTGAAATATATAAAGTGAATAACGTAAATAAAATAATTGTTTCAATATTTTTTATAATATTTTTTCTGGGCTGGATTTGATTTTCTTTCCTTATTTCTTTTAAAAAGACAACGCTCGCGTTAGTGTCACTTCCTGTGTCGCGGGGGACTTTATAAACATTCAAACAACGAACACAAAGAACACTTAGACTCGAGACAACCACGTGTGGATAACATAAATTATTTTTCAACCCGTGACCACGATCGATGCAAGGCGGTCGAAACGTCGGGCAATCAATACTTTATCGCGAGTAAGACCTGTTATCTAGCATTATATTAAACATAAATTATTGTCCCGAACAACACGCGGCGCTAGTGGCGAGGTGACCACTTAAACCACACCATCCGTGCAATCAGACGACGTATTGCCACTTGCTCTGATACAAATGCTATAGAGGCAGATTAAATATTGAGAGCACCATAAGACTTTTAAGAAAAGAAAGATATGCTAGGGCCGTAGCAATACCTGTCTGCATTGGGCACTGCTGATGTAGTTTCAGTTCCAGCGACCCACCCACCCTACAAGGCAGCGAGGTGGCACACCGTGATAGTTTTAGTCGGTAGGCTCGAAATCTCTGGAGAGCCCGATATAATGGAATGGATCAGGTGCATTTCCCTAAGTAAAAAAAGGGCCGTAGCAATTGGAAGTCCGTAGTCTCTGCCTACCCCACCGGGAAGCAAATGTCAGTCTATTATATAAGTTACCACATAAAACAAGGATGCATAAGCGAAAGTAGTTAAAACATACGCTGCATTATTGGACATGAAAAGTGAAAACTTTTAATTTATATTCTCCGTTGATTAGTTGGCGCCTCGCCTTTGTTGTAGGTAATCAATCAAACATGGCCGTGAACGGGTGCGCATGCGCATCGCGTGGACGTATGTACGCACTTCGCGCATGCGTACTCAGCCGTGGCATGTCAAGCGAGTCAGTCAATCGAAGAATTTATAAATACAGCTGTCAAAATATGAGCTCATGACGGAATAATAAGGCATTGCGATCGACAGGTCTTGGTTTCGAATCCCACACATTGAACCTGAGAAGTAAAAGTTAATATCGAAATAAGTATAGGGGCGGTAGCACAAAGAAGAAGGCATTAGAGAAGCCGTGGGTTTGAATCTTTCCAATTGCACTAGCGACAAAAACCCACTCCCAACACAAGAATTCTAGTTTAGCTGGAAGGATTAACAAGAATACTATTGGACCACGCGGATTAATCGGTCCAGGACTTATGGGCCAGCCATTTGCTGATGATACCATCACTTAAAGACCAAGATGGTGGTCGTCTCACTGTCTTGAAGTGTAGTTGCTTCGTAATTGTTAGTTATTTTATATTCACTAATCTTTAAGATAATGATACGACCACTATCCTAGTTTGACTGTCACTATAGCTTTTAAAAACAAACCGAAACATCGGACAAAATTATAAACTCAAATAAATTTTAAAATAGTTGATAATAATGTATTTTTCAAACTAAGTAATTAACACGTTTTTATTAGCTTAGTATGTATATATGAATCTATAAATCTATGAATCTTGTATGTTACGGAAACTTTGAACGTGATTTTGATCCCTTTCAAACCGACGGATTGATTTGAAACTTTGCACACTTATCGAGGACCGAAGGCAATACAATAATTTAGAATAAAAAAAAAAAAGATTTGATGTGAAAAGCCCCCCACGCTTTTTTACATTAAAATTATTAAATTATTTTCTACTTTTTAAAGCGTGTTATTAAGTTTTTTTAAACTATTATTTATTTTTAAGTCGAATAATTCTTATATCGCTTTACAAAGTTCAAACAACTGACACAAAAACACCCAGACTCAGGACAACCATTTGTGAATCGCACAAATGTTTGCCCCATGTTGGGAACGCATTAGTCGTAAAGGCCAATACGTCATCCGTGCCTATAACTTTATTGTCAAAAATATATACAGTCATCTTATTTAATGTACAAACTTATTGTAATCATATAACAGCCAATGTTCGTTTATCTATTCAATACTGGCCATCACTTTCGCCGCCATATTGGTCGAATATAATGCATAATGATTTAATAAAGTTATCTTACACTAGTTAAACAATCTTGTCATACATCCATACTAATGTTGTAAATTCGAAAGTATTTCTGTCTGTTTGTTACATTTTTACAGCTAAGTATACCTATAAAGAGGCACCGCTATACATAATTCTAACTTCTAATATTATAAATGCGAATGTGAGTTTGTTTGCGTAATTTCATGATCAATCATCGTGAAATTTCTTATACACGTTGTTAGGGCAACTGAAAAGAACATAGTACATATGTATACTTAGTCGCTGTGTAAATCTCACTTGCGTGATTCAGGCTTGTATGGCGAGATTATAAACGCCTATTGTGTACAGCGCCATCTGTTGTCAATTGTAGAAAATTCTTCGTCTGTATGGAGTCGCCACAGTTCCTTACATTACTAAGGCACATTCACATACATTACATTCCCGTTGGCGAAACGGCGTGCAAAACCTAGTAATTAATATATGACAATAATATCTTACATCCATATTAATGGTATAAATGCTAAAGGCGCTCATAGCCAGTTGCACTCACTGATCGGTAAACGATAAGCGAGGTTAAGCAACGTTGGGTGCGGTCAGTCTATAGATGGGTGACCGCTTAGTGGTATTTCATCAGAGCGTCTCCGTGCTTCGGAGGGCACGTAGAAAGTCTGTCCCGGTTGTTGTCAAATTGATAGCAGTCGTTAAGCCATGTCAGAGGCCTACGGGCGGCTTGAACAACTCTAGACAACAAGCTGGCAACTAACCACACGAAAATAAAAAAAAATAAAAAGAACTAACAAGTACGCATTTTTATATTCCTAAAATTATTTGTGATTTGGGTTACAAATGTCTAGTAAGCTAAGTTAGAATGCTTGTGTTAGGAGTGGGTTCACGACAATAGCGTAATGGGTGGGCGTCGAACCCACCACACCTCCATCGCAAATCTAAAGCCTGACCCATTGGGCTAACGCCGCATTTATTTTTATGTTATAATCGAATCCACAACTCGTGACACATAGTATTGCGCCATACAGTCATCAACAACAAACGATCATTAGTGGTACATACTATTAGGTAATCGAAATCACTTTCGGATCCATTAGGCGAGTAACGAGTACTCGATATAAGTTTCTTCATTAAGGTGCTGATAGACTTGAGCGTTCACTTGTAACAGAACATCGAGCATTCGCCGTTTTTAAATTGTCGAACTGAATAACAAAAAAGAGCCAAGCATAGATCCAAACATCGTTACCTACTTTTTAACGATAATTCTAGCGAACGCTTTAGCCAATGCCTCAGCTCGGCAAAAAGCTTGAAGAAAATTTACTGTCCTTTCGCTAAACCTGCCACAACGTATCTCGGGCGTTAGCCTGCTCAGCAAGTAAGAGTCATAGCTGGAGTGACTGGAGCCTTACCCGGTTTGTAGGCCTATTTGGCCAGACGTATGGATGTATGTTGAGAAGTGAGCGTGCCTTACCGGAGATATGGTAGGCGGCTTCTCCGTCGGCTTCAGCGAGGTTATCGTTTAGAACTCTCTGACTTGCGGGTGGTGAGTGGTTTTACTACTCCGGTATCCAGCCGGAGAATAGGTAATGCCACTTGCACGAGGTAGCTCGCTATGACGAGAACTGGATATCTGGAGTAAGGGGCTTTGGAAATCGACAAGACCTGTCTATAACTGGTCCCGGAAGCTGCTCTCGGGCACTAGAAGGTACAGCGGCTCACACTATTAAAACCAAAAGTTTGGTGTAGTGGGAACGCTATATCATGCTCTGGATTAGTCGTAGAGAATGGGATTGTCTTTTCGCTAGAATGCTCGCTAAAACGCTATCGTTTATATTTCTGTAACGTTACGTTCGCTAGAATGCTCATTAGAAGTGAATGTTCAAGTATATCAGCACCTTTATACATCGACTATTGTAATGCATGTCTGATAATCATGTCATGTACTAACAACTTTATAAATAGTTAGGTTGTATTTAATGCAATGATATTTAGTTAAATACATCCCGGTTTTTGAGAGGCTAATCAGCGGCGTGTCAGAATTAATCCGATGTTATGTTAATTATGTGTAAATATGTCAAAATTGTTAAATATAGCTAGATTTACTCGCATCACAGAGAGGTCTCGAGTTCCATCCCAAGGCGCGCAATTCGAGACATTTTAAAGTTATGTGTTTATTAAATAGTTAATTATTGAAAGAAAACTTCGTAGGGAAACCTGCATGTCTGAGAGTTCTCCATAATGTTCTCGAAAATATGTGAAGTCTGCCAACCCGCACTGGGCCAGCGCGGTGGACTATGGCGTAATCCTTCTCACATTAAGAAGAGGCCTGTGTCCATCTGAGAGAGACAGCGCGCTTTAGAATCGAGCTCGAGACCTTTTTGTGGCAGTCTAACGGTTTCCCATTAGAGTCCAGACTAAAGCTGATTATTAAAAAAAAATATTGTTAAATATGGTCGAAATTCGACCACCAGGCGATCACTAGTTATAAAATCTCTCTGATCGCAAACTCATGCCGCGAAACAATCGGTTGGCTGTATAACAAGTTGCCTTGTTCACACGACCAGCGACAATTAAAACTTATAACCTGTTCTGTTTCCGCTCGCAGCCGAGGGGTGAGGGCGCAAGTGTAGCCTGACGCGGTCAGGTGTGGGTTCAATCAACGGGGGAATACGTTCAATGGTGGACTTTTAAATGGTGTTATTTTTACTTATGTATGTAGAACTAAGTGCTCGATTCCATTGACGTATATCACGCGTTACTCTATGGCGCTAATAATACGGAAACGGCATCACTACTGTATTATAAAACAAAGTCCCTCGCCGCGTCTATCTGTCTGTTAGCGATAAACTCAAAAACTAATGAACGGATTTTCATGCGGTTTTCGCCAATAGACAGAGTGATTCATGAGAAAGGTTTAGGTGTATAATTTGTTAAGGTTGTGTACTACCCATGGGAAGCCGTGAAAGTCCGTTCAGTAGTTTTTGAGTTTATCGCGAACAAAAGGACAGACGCGGCGGAGGACTTTATTTTATAATATGTAGTGATATTCAGCTAGCCTACTAAATCCGAAGTATAACGCCACAGATTTTTGCCAAGCCTATATATTGTTGTTAAAGTAAAAGAAAGATGGCGCCCAACTCAATACATTATATGTAACGGACATTACACAATACTTTGAGAGCCAAATAGCGCGATACTTCACCGTAAGTAGCTCGAATGCGGAGAGAATAAGGCAGCAGTTTAGATTGACCTTATTTGTATAACAGTAAATGTGTAATACATAGGTAAACCATTGTCTACTGTTTACGCAAATGTTATTAATTAAAATTAAACTACTGTATTCTGCGTAAATAGAAACACCAATGATTAAATTATGTTCGGGAACTTTGAAATAACTACACTGGAACATTGAGACAACTACCATCTTAGTCTCCCCGTGACCATGGCTGCTGAAAAGCAACCGAAACGTCTAAGAAAGTGTAAACTTAAATATAAATAGTTTTAATAATTTAATTAGCTTAAAAATTAGTAATGTTTAATAGTATCCAGTAGTAGTGTAACAGTTTCAAAATTATGTAATAAAGTGTAAAATAAATAACGCGATAAAATCCGTATATAGTAATTTAATTTCAATAGGTAAACCATGTATGCATACCCGCTAGTTTTATTTAGATTTTACACTACTCCCGTACTAAGAGTTAAACATGTAGGTATCGTGGGGTATAGCGGATATAAAGAACATCCAGACTCGGAACGACTATTAATTTGAGGTTCACATAATTTTTTGTCTTTTTAGGGATCGATCCCACAACTCGTCATAGTGGCAGCTGCAAGGCTTCAACTTAAATCAATACGCCTATCCATGCAGTCAACCAATTTGACGGAGGCTCCAATTGCTTTTTGCTTTTTCTCTATTGTTTGGATTTTGACATAGGGCTATGGTTCAAATCCCATCGGATTTGTGCCCATGACATCTGGATCGTAAGACTTATGCCTTTTCCATTGGGTTACCCTCGTTTTTATTTTCATATTATAATGGAATCCATAACACTTGACCTATGGGCAGTGGTAACCATTTAATCAATTACGCCATTTATGTAGTATTAGTCGGCTACCTCCACTTCAATATATAAAATACAAGATATTTCCCGCGGCTTCGCTCGCTCGCATGTAGGTTATGTTAATTTTCTATACCTCGAATTTTTTTTTTGATGAAATTTATGTCTTTTTGTACCTGACAACGTGTATGCGAAATTTCATGATGATCGGTCGAGTGGTTAAGGCGAAACAAACTCACATTCGCATTTATAATATTAGTTAAGATACACAATATTCTCTAATTAACCAACATAACTATTTAATAGATCTCACACAAACAGGTCGACAAAGAAATTTCTCCACACACATAATGTACCGGACATGCTGTTGTAAAATTAATTAACATATTGACTTAAGCTGGTCAGTATGTCAAATATTTGATCACGGCAAGTTCAAAAACGTAGCTACGCCTTTCTATCTATACTAATATTATAAAGCTGAAGTGTTTGTTTGTTTGTTTTGTTGAACGCGCTAATCTCAGGAATTACTGGTTCGAATCAAAAAATTATTTTAATGTTGGATAGCCCATTTATCGAGGAAGGCTACATTAAATCACGCTACGACCAATAGGAGCGGAGCATCAATGAAAAATATGGCAAAATCGAGGAAAATTATGTGAAGCAGACGAAATTGCGCGGGTCAGCTAGTACAGTACTAAAATTATTGAAGAAAATATTTGTTTGTAATCGATAAACTGTGAAACTCGTCGGTCACGTAGTATCACGTGACCTTTGCATATCACTTGAACCATTTTTTCGAGCTCTAAGATTTACGGTTCGTTCTATATAAAAAGTAGAGAAACCCAGGACTTCACCTATAAAATCACGCTACGAGCCACGAAAGTGGAGTAGTTATTATAAACGTGGGCGAAACCGCGGGGGACGGCTAGTCCTATCATAATAATGAAGAACGTTCTCAAAGCCAAACTACTTGTATATAAATAAAAGCAACAAAAACTACACAATGTGTTGAAGCACATGTGTGCGGCATATTATTGTGCCGCGTGACGTCATCGCACACTTGTTACACGACTATATGTAAGTGCACAATGAACTTTTAGATAATTACATACTACAATATAGTCTATATCAATCCCACTAGCGATTGCCCGCGGCTTCGCTCGCCTAAAAAGTAGGTTAGGTTATGTTAGTAACAGTACCTACTTTTCTTTAAATAAAATATCCTATGTTACTCGGTCAGAAAATATGTCATAATACAGCTAAATGGTGAAACAATTTTTAAATTGGTTCTGTAGTTTTAGAGTTAAATCCTTACACACAAATAAATGTCCTCCAGACCGATTTCGTTTACGGCGGCCAATCTTAACGGAGACTGACCATCTGCGCAGGAGATATTATAGTGCACAAGCGTGTGCGCAAACACAAGTGCACTCTCTGTTCCCTAATTCTCATGATCCGATGGGGGACGGGCATCCGACACGACCGGAGAGATATCAGGCGCAGGACTGACGGCTTTACGTGCATTCCGAGGCACAGGGATGTCTAACACTACCAACTTCCTAACTACGGGCTGCTATTGAGATTTCTTAACAGAAAAACCCAATAAGTTTTTGTTGGCCCGACCCGGGGTTCGAACCCGAGACCTCATGCACATCAGTCACATTCATTACCGCTGCACCACGGAGGCAGTCGTCTTTATAATGTTAGTATAGATATGGATAAGGGGTAAGCAGAGGTGTATTACATGCACATTCAGGCAGGTATGGTTTTAATTACCACGTAATGAGAGCACACTTATCTTCGATATGCACAGTTGCAGACTCCATGCTGTTATTTAAAAGTTCTTAAAAAATCCTCATTGTGTGTGTGTTTTGCCCAACCCAGGAATCTAACCCAGAAATGAGTCATGCACAATAATCGCATACACTACTACTGCGCCATTATTAACCTCAGAGTCTTCTTCGAAGAGGTTAATGAAAACACTTTGTAACGGTATGTGTGTTAGTGACAGATTGATGTTAGTGACAGGCATAGCTCCGGAACCACGGGACCGATTGACTTGTAACGTGGTGTGCAGATACCTTGGGGTCATCCATCGGTCGAGTTTGAATATGGGCCCTGTAAGCCAAAAGACCCCCGAGATATAGGGAACACAAGGTCACATATATTTGATATATATAATTTAGATTTAATTTAATTTTACACTTTCCTCGACGTTTCGGTTGCTTTTCAGCAGCCATGGTCACGGGGAGACGTCAAATAAATAATGCGATAAAATCCGTATATAGTAGCTTAATTTCAATGAATAATATTGGCGTAAACAGAAGACAATATTATATTACCTCCTGTATACCCTGTTTTAAATAAAAGTCATCAGTGCAATCAACTCTCGGCACATAAATTTCGCTATCCGATGGATAAATCTCACGTGAAGTATCGTCTATTATATAGTAAATTTTATTAGCTAAGTGCCCGTTACAAGTTGCGACTCATCGGAGAAAACCGACCGAGCGGAGAGCACTCTCACTTGGTATTGCAGAATCATGGTTTATGTAAGTAATACAGTTCAGTATTGAAGAGTAAGTCGTTGGTTTAACATTGCAGTGTTAAAAAGCTTCGAAACGGGTAGTATTTTTACTAAAGATACCTTGTTTACTTTAAAAAAGCAGCGATTGCTCAGTGGGGAGACCAACAGATTGCAATGCAGAGGGTCTCGGGTTCGAACCCACGTCGCGCACCTCTGACTTTCGGAAGTTATATGACTTTTCGAAATTATGTGCGTATTGATTGACAATTATCGCCTGCTCCGTGCCTCGGAGAGCACGTTAAGCCGTCGGTCCCGGCTGCCATGAACATCTATGGCAGTCGTTACTGGGAAAGTCAGTACCCTCTAATATCCTGACACTGGTCTAGCCTTAGGGTATCGTTAGCCTTCGGGTTGCGGAGGTCAGGTGGCAGCCGCTCCGTGTAAAAACTGATATCCAGTCAAATCCGGTTAGACCAGAAAAGCCGACCCCAAGTGACTTGGGAATAATAAAGACTAGGGAGAAGACATATAAATGATATTCAAAAGAAACCTCCGCGTATCGAAAGATTTAATTGATTGTAAAATCAAGAAGCAATTATTATTCTAAATATAGATATGAGATTTAGTGGATTGGTATTGTATATTTTTCGCTATATCCCTCGCAACCCGTCGTTTTGTTTACCGGATTAAAGTTCTTAAAATGAGAGACATCATGTACGTTGTCCATCTCCGCAGGGGATATTATAGCACACAAGGGTATGTGCAAACACAAGTCTACTCTCTGGGAGTCCGATGGAACGGCAATGCGACAGGACTGAAAAGAAAGCCGGCGTACGACCAATGTCTATACTTGTTTTCTGATTCACGGGGATGAACCACCAACTTCCTGACAAGGAACTGACAGGACAGAAAACCCATTATTTTTGGATCATTCTTACTAGTTCAATCGGTATTCTATGGAACCAGCGCCACGTTTTCCAAGTTCTTTGGTCCTTGTTAAAGATATTTTTCGTTATTCGAACCAGTTCTATTTGTTGAACCAAAGTCAGTCGCAGAATTTCAACTTCTAAAAATGTAATATTGTCTTCTATTTACGCGAATATTATTCATTGAAATTAAACTGCTATATACGGATTTTATCGCGTTGTTTATTTGACACTTTATTACAAAATTTTGAAAATTGTTACACTACTACTACTATTAAACTTTACTAATTTTTAAGCTAATTAAATTATTATTAAACTATTTAGATTTAACCCACTACTACACCTGTGCAACAGGGGACCAACCACTACCTGAGATTTGACAAACCACAGATTCTCGCTAAAGAACACCGATTCCTACCAAGGATGCTTCGCGAGGCTATTGAAATCAAAAAATATCCTAATTTTAATAGAGAAGATGGTTGGAATGTACCACCAGTTTGGGATCCAGTAATAAAAATAGTCAAACCCAAGAAGAAGCAAACCACAGCTAGACTTCATGATACTTTGAGCTCATTCTGCGTAAATAGAAACACCAATGATTAAATTATGTTCGGGTACTTTGAAATAACTACACTGGAACATTGAGACAACTGCCATCTTAGTCTCCCCGTGACCATGGCTGCTGAAAAGCAACCGAAACGTCGGAGAAAGTGTAAAAATAAATTAAATCTATATATATAATATATGACTATGGAATCCTCTGTAAGTGCGCGAATCTGATTCGTACTTGACCGTTTTTTTTTACTGATACAATCGAATTGAAACAAGGGACATTTTGCGAAAGTGACATTTTTCCATAGGGACATTCTGCGAAAGAGACACTTTGAGAAAGGAACCGTTTGCGACTTGCAAACATTTAGCAATGTTGATAGCAATGACATTAAAATATTATTTTCTTAGTGCCTGATAACTGGTTAACCTCCAGCTAACGGGTTATCCATTATTAACGACAGACCCTGTATATGTCAGTACGGACGGCGTAGTGGGTTAAGCGGCCGCCACACCACTACGCCTGCTTCGACTGTTGTTGTTTTAAATCCCACACGAAGAACAATTACATGTGTAGTGTTCTTTGTGACCGTTGTTTCAAAGTTTGTAAAGTCCTCCGCGATACAGAATACTTTCAAAGCGCGGGTGGAATCTTTAAAAAAGAAAATACATATGTACATCTTGTATCATTAACGAATGTTAGCACGTATTGACGAATGATTCACATATAGCAGGACAGCTAATTAATAAGCGGTTGACATTGAAATAGCATGCGATGTCGTTATACGTATCGGAGATGATACAACTTGTTTTAATATAGTTTAAGTTGTGTGGTATAACGACCATTTTGATATACAATTCGTATTATTTATACCTAAAAATATGTATAATAAAGCTGAAGAGATTGTTTGTTTTTTTGTTTAAACGTGATAATATCTGGATCTACCAGATGTATTAGATTTTTTTTATCATTTCTTGAGACTAGTTATAGGCTATATAACATCACGCTACGAGCTACAGGCGAGAAGCAGTAATCATAAACGTGACAGTTATGGCTGTAACTTCCTCTTTGATGCTAGATTTCTCGCCATTTTACATTACGTTGGTCATACTGTGTGTCATAAATTATATTCAGTACCACTAAAAGTATAAACCGTGGCTTAGATTTAGCTACTCATTTGTGCAAACCGTATCAAAATTCGGTTACTGGAATCTGGTTTCGGTCACTTAACAAACAGATGGACAGAAATTAAAAAAAATAACGATTTGAGTCGGGGCAAAGTGTAAACTTAAATATAAATAGTTTTAATTAATTTAAATAGCTTAAATTCAGTAAAGTTTAATAATAGTAGTGTTACAGTTTCAAAATTATTTAATAAAAGTGTTTAAAATATACAAATCGACAAAACCCATATAACTAAGTTTAATTTCAATGTATAACATTCGCGTAAACATAAGACAATATTAGGTATCTTGTGTATTTTTTTAAGGAAATATCGGCAATGTTCTGAATGAATCACTCGCTTCATATACATGTTTGATTACACCAAATCGCATTTACACAAAGAAGAATCTCTGATATGGCGTTCGTAGGCTGCTTGAAAACAGTAATGAGTATTTGTTAAAACTTGCTAAACAAGACAACTCCCGCTCTATGAATAAATCCTGTATCGCGAGGGCTTTACAAACATCCAAACAACGGACACAAAGAACACCCAGACTCGGAACAACCATTTGTGGATCACACAAATATTTGTCTCGTGTGGAATTCAAACCCACGACCACTGCGCTATCTATGCCGTCAATTATATATAAAAAGTGAAAATGAAAATAACGCCATTATGTTGATTAAAGCCGGATCGTTTTGGCTTTCCTCTTAGGACATATAACATAGCTTGCTAAATGTGTTTCATAGGTACACCTCTGCCTAGCCCTACGGAGACATACATGCGCCATGCTAAAACAAGGAAGAAATAAAGAAAGTTCAAAAACTAGTATCGATTAATTGAATTAGCATGTAAAATACACAGGCACGTCACTCATAAATGCATGTTGTATGAAAAGTCACTTCCTGTGCAATTACAACACTAAATGAATGCACAAAACACGGACAATAAACTATACATACTACTATTACTAATAAACTTTCACATTTCTTTTATTCATACATATAATTAGCTCATGTTATTCACGGTCGCACACCCATCTATTCGCGGACCTCATGCGAGGTGACAACTTCGTATGCTTATTAACACGTAGTCGACTATACGTATTTACAAGTTTTAAAAAGTGTGAATCGGCAATGAATTGCCGTAAACCTTAGAGTTAGAAAAATTGGTTCAAGTAATATGCGAAGGTCACGTGATATCACGTGACCTTGTCAGAGGTTAAAGGTCATAGTCATTTCGGGATATATTGACTATGCTGAGTCGAATGGCGTTGACCGTGAGTCTCTAGCTCTTACGGTTCTTGAGTTAAAAGTTATATAACAGACAGACGGACGGACGGACAAAGCTGATGTGTAAGAGTTTTTTCGAACTCTAAAAAGATAGAATGCGGTTGCTGTGCATGACTGCACGGATGGGCTTAGTGGCGATTCGCCCAAATTTAACTCGCCCGAATCGGGCGAATCGACACTTAAAAATATTATTTTTCTGTAGGCGACTCGCCCGAATTGTATTTATTACGGTGAAGTTAAGAAAAGTACAGTCAAGTACAGAAGTGACACGGGTAGTATATTCTGACATACTCACACCCGTAGCATTATATGTAACTTCTTCTTGCAACATGTTTCCCAATAAGCATTTTAAAACTTTCTCAACATACTACCCAAAAGAAAATAGTGGGTTAGGTTAGGTTAGAACTGCGACCATACAACGCTAGCAACAATTTATTTACACAAACAAACAAACAAAATGTAAGGAAGATTTTTTGATTTGCAGTTAAATACTACCCTTAGTTTACAGCTAGATATATTTTACTCGACTAAACTTTTCATTGCATAAAATACAATTCGGGCGAGTAACCTACAGAAAAATAATATTTTTTTAAAGTGTCGTTTCGCCTGATTCGGGCATGTTAAATTCGGGCGAATCATCCACTAAGCCCACGGATGGCGTAGTGGTTTAAGTGGACGACTTGCCTCAAGTACTGTGGGTTTGATTTCCTCACGAGAGAAAATTGTGTGATCCACAATGGTTGTTCCGAGTCTGGGTGTTCTTTGTGTCCGTTGTTTGAATGTTTGTAAAGTCCCCCGCGATACGGGTATTATACCTAGTGTAGCAGTTGATTTTTTGAAATAAGAATATGTAAAAACTCGCCCTAACTAGGTAATTGGTAATTTCGTAAAAAGAATCGCCTTGAATTTGTAGAATTTTATTTTAAGTTGCTTTTTGTGAAGTGTCTTAATTAGTTTTTAGATAATAGTATTAATATCTCCCGTGTAAGACTGTCCCACTGCTGGTCATTGGCCTCTTCTCAGTGTGAGGGCTGTAAGGCCATAGTCCACCACGCTGGCCCATAACCGGTTGGCAGACAGCACATATCTTCGAAAAGTTTACGTAAAAATCTCAAACATGCAGGATTCCTCACAATGTTTTTCTTCACCGTCAAAGCGAGTGATAAATAACTAATTAATACGCACATGAATTCGAAAAGTCTTGGCGGCTTCGCCTCTTCGTGGCAGTCCAAAGTTCTCCGACTGGACTTCAGCTGCTCCTTGTATTAAATACTTACTTATCACTATCACTACATATTATAAAACAAAGTCTCTCGCCGCGTCTGTCTCTTCGCGATAAACTCCAAAACTACTGAACGGATTTGCATGCGGTTTTCACCAATAGACAGAGTGATTCATAAGGAAGGTTTAGGTGTATAATTTGTTAAGATTTATTACTACCCGTGCGAAGCCGGGGCGGATTGCTAGTACATGATGTTTCGATTCGCTTCGATTTTAAAACGTTAGATCCAATGTAATGTGCTAGTTTGTCAGCCATTCATTGCTTCCGTCGCATGTTTACAATCATACGCTCCGCCATAACAACGAGTGACGTGTGCTGTGTTGTGACGTCACCGATTGTGCAGCGTGTTTATGGTTTTATTAATATTAATATATATACATATAAATGTTGGCCAATATTTACAATGTCTCGTTTTATCTAAGATTATAATAGTTTAATTCCATTTTTGTTTAAAATAATGTATAGTCTTAGTTATTAAGTGCTACCGTCCATATACTTTAATGGTGCATGATGTGGCACCTTAAAAAGTTGTACAATAAGTGATAGTATTAATATTTCTTTGTTAGAATAAGTATTAATATAATAACTACTGGATGTCCAAGTTAATAAATGAATAATACAACTTTAAAATAACTAGATTATTTAAAGATTAACAATACAATATTACATATTCTGTATATCTTAACATGTTTCACAAGCAACACTTTTTTTTTCTTGTCACTTGGGTTAATGCTTTGTCGCATACCCCTCCGCGGGGGCGGGTGGAGGGGTTATGTCGGACTCACCGGGGTAAAAGAAAGATGTTGAAATGATAAAGGACCTCCCGGAATACCGACTAAACCTACCACGGTGTTCCTCGACAAAACCGCTATCGACGGGGCCGCGCGAATCACTTACACATGCGGTCGCGACCCCGCCGAGGTTTCGGCCCGCCGTATGAAACGGCAGGCCACTACACGAGAGACCTACCCTAGGCACTTCTCAACTTAAACCCTACTGTCTCCCCCCTAGAGGGAAGACGGACTCGACACAGAGGCGCACGTGGGAACACGCACGCCGCCTCTCGGACCTGGTGCTGAAAGGATGGCGGGCAGGCCCACAAAGCCCACCACCCCCAGGTCTAACCTCAGGGTTTCAAAAGCAACACTCACTTAACCTTTTTAACACGGAAATACAGCATAAATAATTTATTTAGATGATAGAACTTTTATTGTCGCTATCATTTTAGTTTAAATAGACAATAAATCCTAGAGCGTCAATATGAAGGTCGTAAATCCAAAATCTCATGACCCATATTTAGTTATTTAGTTGTTCGCTAATTTCGACGTTTTTCTTTTGCATTAGAGCTAGCAATCTAAAGCTATGCTTTTCTTAATCATTTTACACTTTTTATTTACATTTAGTTTAATTACCAAAAAGAAAAATTACATTTTACAATTCCTTATAATTCTACTTAAGCTTAGTATAAATAGATATTAATAACTAAATTTGTCTGTTAAGAAGGATAAGGACACTTACTATGAGCTCCACACTAGGTCAGGCCCCCAGCAGGCCTGTCTCGTGGAGTTCTTGCGTGGTGTTACCAAAACACGTAATTAATTTCAATTTACATGCTAAATTACGATTATTATTTAAGTGCCATATTATATTTTATATTACAATTACCTTTAGATTATAGTATGTTGGTTTTATGTATAATAGTGTTATGGTTGATGTAACAAAAATATTATTAGTCGTTTTGTTAGAAAGAATGCTTGAACGCCAAGTATTGTCTAATTAGAGTACCTAATACGATGTTCTTGGTCGATATATTAAAGTTGCTAAGATTATCTTTAGGTTTAAAAAGACGAAAATCTTTACTGATATCCTATCTAATATTATAAATGCGAATGTAAATTTTGTATACACATTGTCAGGGGTACAGAAAAGGACAAAGGGTACCTTTTATTCAGAATAAAGTACTGTTTCTGGACGAAGCCCCGGGTTGTAGCTAGTAGTTATATATGGTTATGGTCTGTTACACCTCCACCTTCTTATTCGGGAACCAGCTCTTGGCTGCGGCTTCGCTTGCGTAAAAGTAGGTTACGTTAGGTTATATCAGTAACAGTATTTAGTTTATTTAAATCTTCTTCTTCTTCTTTCTTCTTCTTTTCGTGTGGTTAGTGGCCAACCTGTTGTCAACAGTTGTTCAAGCCGCCCGTAGGCCTCTGACATGGCTTAACGACTCCTGTCAATTTGACAACAACCGGAACCGACTTTTTACGTGCCCTCCGAAGCACAGAGACGCTCAGATGAAATACCACTAAGCGGTCACCCATCTATAGCACCCAACGTTGCTTAACCTCGCTAATCGTTTTACCGATCAGTAAGTGCAACTGGCTATATTACTATGCTATATTACTCGGCGATAATATAACTTTCTAATGGTGAAAGAAGAAAACATAGGCGGAACAAATTATAGAAATATTCATTACACCAATAAGATAAAATACAGTACTAAAGTCAAGTGTATAAAATTGTCACAAAATGTAAAATCAATTAACTACAGATAATGACAGCGGACAGATAATAAAAACCGGTACAATCTAAAGAGGCTGTGTCGGATACATATCATTGCCTCTAGCGCAAAAAAACGTTAACCGTTTGTCTATTGTTAAGGCGCTTGTACACTGTAATAGTGAGAAAAAAGTAAGCGAGCGAGTCTAGAAAAGTTGCTAGGCTTACACCATCGACAAGAGATACGCTCTTAATTTAAAGAGGAACAATAAAAGAAAAGTGCTCGTATATTTACGACTTTATATCGCCTAAAGGGTAGGTAGAAATGTATTACACCAACATCTCTCCAGCTATGTTTTAGCTCCCACGTACTGGAGGGCTGCTACTGAGACATCCATTAAATAACAAAGACATCCGGACTTCACCCGAAGAAGTCACGAATAACGACAAGAGATGGCGCTGTTCTCAATTATACTTCTCTACAATACATACAATCCAAAATCGCGCAAGTCAAGTTTGCAGTGCAAGTTACTTTTAAACATTACTATATGCCATGGCTGGTTAAACGAGTGAGATATTGAAGGATAGTCTTGAGCAATCCATTCTCGTTCCAAACATGTATAACAAGTACGACGTTTATACCTATTTGACTTAATTATCCAATCAATTACCTTAATTGATTTAAGCGTAAAGGAAAACTGATCGTACTGTCTGTCGCCTTACTGCCTTATCAAAGGTCATTTGTGTAGTCGTTGGACTCTTGTGCTCTGAGAGAGCATCTCAGCGCACAAGACTGAGTCAGAGGCTGGTGACGAGAATCCACATTTTGGCATCTTCTTACGATATTTACATTAGGTATTTCTTTGTATGTCTATACTAATATTATAAAGACGAAAGAGAATAGGTATATTCTAGGCAAGCGTGCTCCATCGTCGACTGCATCTTCACTTAAGATCAGGTGAGTGAGTGATATATATGAGATTTAAATTTAGCCAGCTAATGCTCTTGTTCAAAGTATTATTAATATCATGTTGTATCATTAGCTTGTTATTGCCTTTAAATAGAATAGTGCTATCATCCGCATATAGTATCAATTCATGGCCTATCACTTTGGGGAAGTCATCAATATAGATTATGAATAGTAGTGGTCCCAATACGCTTCCTTGCGGAACGCCGAATGTAACGTTTTGCTGGTCGGTATAGTAATTCACAATATTTTTATTAATGGAGCACAACCTAGAGATTCGAGAAAACTGTTTTCTACCACTAAGGTACGAGTTAATTAGATTGAGTACATTTCCTCTAACACCGGAGGCACTAATTTTATTTAGCATTAACATTTACTTCGAGACTAAGAAAAAGGAGAAAACAACAGTCAGGATTTTTTAAAGAAAAGAAAATCTCGTATACAACTTTCAACTCAAGAACCGTAAGAGCTAGAGACTCGCGGACAACGCTATTCGGCTCAGCATAGTCAATATACCCCCGAAATGACTTTGACCTTTGACCACAAGGTTACGTGGTATCACGTGCCCTTTGCATATTACTTGAACTATTTTTTCGTACTCTAAGATTTACGGCAATTCATTGCCGATTCTCACTTGTTTATTCCGGTATTGCATTCGTAAGCGAAGTCGCGGCCAGAAGCTAGTGATAATAAATAAAAAATTAATAAATGTAGGTGAGTACTCCCTTTAACACGTTGAGCGCAATAACGCATTAGAGCGAGACAAATGTATATAAAAACATTCTACTGTTACCGAAGTTGTTAGTTTTTTGTCAGTCAATGTGGCGGAAAAAGTTACTAACAATTATTATTATTGACGGGTATCTAACTGTGTATTAAATAGACGCAATATTGTTTAAATCAAAGCAGCTATAGTGCAATGGGAGACCATTGGACTGCCACGCAAAAGCGCTCAACTTTTCGAGTTTGATCCCAGGTCACGCACGTTTGCCATTTTTTTTTTATACTTCCAGTTTTGCAAACAAGCATACGGCCCACGTGATGGTAAGTGGTCACCGTAGCCTATGGACGCCTGCAACACCAGAGGCATTACTTGCGCGTTGCCGACCCTTTAGGAAAGGAAAAAGGGAGTGGGAAGAAGAAAGAAAAGGGAAGGAGGAGAGAAGACGATTGGGCTGCTGGCACTCTCACTCACCGAACGAAATACAACAGTAGAAATACTGCTATATCACGTCGATATTCAGCGAGAGGATAGTCCTACCCCGGTCGAGCCGGCCCATTCATGCTGAAATCAGCGAGGCTCTACTACTCGAAGTTATGTGCGTATTACATAGTTAATTATCGCTCTCTTTAACTGTGAAGTAAAATATCGTGAAGAAACCTGCATGTCTGAGAGTTCTCCATAACGTTCTTGTAGATTTGATGTGATGTCTGCAAATCTGCACTGGCCCAGCGTGGTGGACTATGGCGTAAGCCTTTCTACACGTACTGAGAAGGGCATATTCTCAGTTGATCATTTATTTATTTATCTAACAAATATGTCCACATTTGTTTACACATTTAAATAAAATAATGAAACAATTAAACTATGTGTAAAAAAACAAATAATTATAAGCAAATACAACATGCATTGTTTAAATATGGGCAGATGGGATTCTGTCATGTCTAGCAGTAGGACAGTTTAATACACAGCTGATATTATTATTATTACTTCGACTATAATCCATAGCCTACTCCTGTGTCACGAAGACTTGAGAAACATTCAAACGTCCGTTACACAAAGAACACCCAAACTACCATCGCGAACCTCACCAATGCCCGCTGACAGGAATCAAACATAAACTAGGCGTGGCATAATAATTACTTTTTTTTTTTCATTTTCCAGCACCACGCCGCGCCGTTATAAAACCTCTAGGCTAGTTTACCAAACCGATGAGTTCATCAAATAAAAACCGTTTATTGAAACAACGGTAAAAACTAAAACATGTTGTCCGAGCGATTAAATAAATATTAAACATGAATGGACACTTTATCGTTCGTTAGCCGGCCATATTGTTGAATTGATATCTATAACAATATCGATAATTCTAGAACTTGTATGCCGTTGTTTTTTTTAAGTGGACGTCATTGCTACTGAATCGACTATTGTGGATTTGATAAAAATTCAACAACAAATAGATAAATTGTATTGTGGGAAAAGTATACCCCGGGTTGAAACTAGAACTTTATTTTTATGTTTATAGAAGACTCAAATCCCCCGCGTACAGGATTTATTCCCCTAGGAATTGACTCTTTTGACCCGTATATTAAAGCAACCACTTAGACTGGGCTACTTACTATATTAAATAACGAGTAATTTTTACTTTATCAGCTCTGTATTAAACTGTCCCACTGCTGGGCACGGGCCTCTTCTCACTGTGAGAAAGGTAGGCCGTAGTCCACCACACTGGGCCAGTGCAGGTTGGCAGACTTCATTAGCTTTAAGAACCTTATGTAGAAATTTCAGACATGCAGGGTTCCTCACGATAATTTTCTTTCATCTTCAAAACGAGCGATAATTTACTACGCACATAATTTTGAAAAGTCAGAGATGCGCGCCTTGGGATCGAACTTGAGACCTTTGCTCTAGCAGTCAAACGGTCTCCCACTAGGCTATCGCTGCTGTTATATATAAATTGACAAATATCTCATGACAAATATGGAAAAATTTAACTGACCGTAGCTTAAACGACTCGCTTTTTAATATAGGTATTGTCCCTTAAACCAATACGCCATCGTTGCAATCAAATTCCAACAACCACACCTGAATTATATACAGTTGCAACACTGGTAGCATCACTCACGCTTGTTTAAACAAACGTCACTCGCTGTGACATAACACGCGTTGTGTTGCCGCGTATAAAAAATGCGTTCGCACGCGCGTACGCCACAATGCACGGAAGCGCTCGACGTCACGGCGCACGCGCGCGAGTAATTATAAGTCTCGTGTTTATACTGGATCGGCGAAGTCATGGTCGTGGACAACTTGTGCTTTAAACATAATGCAGTATAATAGTACACTGGAGTACCCGGGCGGCAACAAGCTCGCAACCATAATAAGAGCCGTTAGGACACACCTGACAAAATATGGATGCAATACATCTCCTGCGTCTCCGGGAATACTGATAGAATTTATGTCATTACATTGCATTTATATGGTTAGATTGAATTTTAAAGAGATAGCTGTCGCACTAGTAATTCTTCCTATGACGAGTAGTACTTTGCAAACGTTCGTAAAACGGACACAAAGAACACGCAGTCTCGGAACAACCATTTGCGGATCACACAATTTCTTGTCCTGCGGGGAGATTGAACCCACAACACTCGACGCAGTGGCAATGGCGAGGCGACTACTAAAACCACTAATTGAATACAAGACTAATTGAAATATACTAATAACCTATTACCCGTGACTTATTTATACTTTAGTTAACAACATTTGTTTACTTTTCATACAAAGACAGAAATATTGGCATTGGTTGCTTCGCATCGCACAACTAAGAAATTATACACACTTCGACACAAAAATAAGATGTGTAAGTAAGACTTTCTGTAGTGAGGTACATATATCACCAGACCAGCTGCTCCATAATCATAATAACAGGATTAATGGAGGATCTAGCTGTGCTTTACTCTTGCTTTTCAACCAAGTCTAAGCAGAAATATTACATTCAGTAACTGTGATTTTATTGCTTTACTAAAAGGAAATGCCGCGTTAAACTCTCTACTTCAAAATATCACCTCTATGTTGGTATGGCAGAGTCTGAACCCCGGTTTCTAAATTGAGACAAGCAGCAAATCTCAACTAATATTCTTAAATGATTTTCTATACAATCGAATTTCATCAAACCGCTATCAACTGAGCATTTGCTTAAGAATATTATGTTCAAGCACTTACTCAAATTTTACTTCAGTTTAAGAAAACTGGATATAGAAACAAAAGAAAATGTTTAAGTAACTAAGTTGTTTAATAATAATGTCGTCCAGACCGAATTTCGATCACGGCGGCCAGTCTTAACGGAGACTGGCCATCGGCGCAGGAGATATTATAGAGCACAAGTGTGTGCGCAAACATAAGTGCACTCCCTGTTCCCTAACTCTGAATACTCGATGGGACAGTAATCCGATACGACCGGAGAGAGATCAGGCGCAGGACCAACGACTTTACGTACTTTATGAGGCACGGGGGTGTCTTACACCGCCAACTTCCTAACGCCGGCTGCTATTGAGATTAATTAACAGGAAAAAGCAATATTTTTTTGTTGGCGCGACCCGGGATTCGATCCCGAGAGCTCATGCACAGCAGTCGCATTCACTACCGCTGCGCCACGGAGGCTTTGACTCGTTCTCAACATGTAATTCTCAATTCAGAAACCCGGGGTAAAATACTTAATAGAACTGAATGTGATGTCTACCTAACCCCCCGACGACAGATATCCGTAACATTACCCAAACTCACTTCCAAAACAATTAATTTAAGTGCAAAAAAAGGCACACGCAACTCCTGGTAATTTCGCTAAAATAACTGGCAACACTGTCGCCAGCGCATCCCTATGGACGCGTTCAGAATAAATTAGATGTAATTGATCACGTTGGTGGCACTTATGGCGTATTATATCACATCTACATATTAAACATGATAGATTGGTATGTGTGATATCATTTTAGTAACATAGCTTCATGCTTGCATATCCGGGAAGGGTGGCACAGGTGTGTGATATGCGGAATGTGATGATTAGTTAGTTAGTGCACGTTTGTGATTAAATATAATATCTAGCTTTAGCAGCGATAGCCTAGTGGGCGACCGTTGGACTGCCACAGAGAGGTATCGAGTTCGACTCAAGGCGCGCGTCTTCGACTTTTCGCAGATTTGCGTATTAAATATTTATTTATCACTCCCCTTCAAGGTGAAGGAAAACATCGTGAGGAAACCTGCATGTCTTAGAGTTCTCCATAATATTCTAGAAGATATGTGAAGTCTACCAAGACGCAGTGGGCCAGCGTGGTGGACTATGGCCTAACTCTTAAATGCATTGACACAGTGTGGGGTTTTAGTTGGTAGGCCCTAATTTTTGAGAAAACATGTTTCATAATGCATTTGACACCAGGTTATGTCGGGCTCACCTGGGAAAAGATGGAACGTCCCGAATACTACCGACTAAACCTACCACGGTGTGCCGACTCGCTGGCTTTTTGGTGGGTGGGTCGCTGGAACTGAAACTACATCAGCGAACCACACAGCGGTGCCCTATTCTTGAGAGAGCCTGGTGTAACCCCCTCGTTTCTTCGTGTGACGAGGGCGCATACATACGGCACATTCGCCCACATACAAAAAATTTTGGTAGGTGTAGTACCTTTTTTTTACTTGTCTAATTTAGCCAACAAATATGGCGTACTGGTAGCTAGAGATAAGACATAGAAACACATATATGTATTGTCTGTTTATGAGACAACGAATAAAGTCTGACAGCAGTAACTGATTCAGTTACTTCTTTCAGACTTCATTCGTTGCAAGCAGTAACTGAATAATTTTATAATGGTTTGTTGATTACCAAATAAGACAAATAAGCAAAAAAAAACTGTATGTAACTATGTAAATACCACGCTGACCCAGTGCGGGTTGGCAGACTTCACACATCTTCGAGAACATTATGTAAAACTCTCCGATGTGCAGTATTCTCACCGTTAAAGCGAACTATAAATAACTGTTCAATACGCACATAATATCGATAAATTAGAGGTGCGTGCCGTGGGATCAAATTCGAGACCGGCAATATGGTTGTGATCTGACAATCCAAGTTTCTATTTACGCCTTAAGCAGCTCGTAGTCATTCACATAGGTTTTTAAACGTAACAGCCATATTAGGTTGTGTACTATGTGTCGTGAGTGATATTACAAACATATAAACAGCTGCCTTGATGGCGCAACGGTAGTGGATGCAACTGCTGTACATTTTACGTTCGATTTCAATGTCGGGTAAAATATTATTGGGTTTTCTATCAAAGAATTCCTAGTAGCAGTACGGATCTTTAAATTATGCCCGATAGTCAGCATAAGCCTCATTTACAACGTGGTACTTTAGATACCACAGTTTTCTTTCCTGTATAGCGACGCACTTTACAAACAGTCAAACAACGTACACAAAGATGACAGACTCGGAACAATTATTTGTGGTACCTACAAACAATAAAACTTTGTGTGTTCCACAAATGGTTGTTCCGTGTCTGGGTGTTCTTTGTGTCCGTCGTTTGAATGTTTGTAAAGTCCCCCGCGACACAGAAATTATTCCTAGAGCGGGTTCCTTTTTTTAGGATATAAAATTAGAAAAAATAACTGTATCCGACCAGGAATTGACCCCTAGATCGTCATTTAAACAGGTCCTGGTACCATTTCTGCACTTTTTTAGTACGTAATACACTATTTACATAACACACACGTAAGCCACCGGTAATATGACTACACAGTATATTAGTTATTGTTCCAACAGTCTTCATATTACGACATTCCTAATCCTAACTAATATTATAAATGCGAATGTGAGTTTGTTTGTTTTTTGCCTTAAACACTCGATCGACCTTGTCAGGGGAACAGAAAAAGACATAGTGTATGTTTCATCCAGAAAAAAGTTACTAACCTAACTTACATTTAAGCGAGCGATGCCGCAGGCAAAATCTAGTATATATATATTGTATAATAATAGAATAAGGAATAGTGTGATTAGAGAGAGATGCGGCATGAAAGTGGATATAGTGACAAGAATAGAAAAGGGTATGTTAAGCTGGTTTGGGCATGTACAAAGAATGGACGAGGAAAGACTGACTAAGAAAGTTTATAAGGCTAGTGTGAATGGAACAGTCGCAAGAGGAAGACGTAGGCGAACGTTTCTCGATCAGATCGGAGGCGTTCTGAACGAAGGCCAGGTTAAGAGCACCTTAAACCGGCGAGCGTGTATGAGGAATGTGATAAAAGTGAATGAAGTCGAAAAAGTGTGTCAGTCATTGTAGCAAATGGAAATCCGTAGTCTCTGCCAACCCCTCTAGGAAACAGGCGTGGATCTATGTATGTAAGTATATATCCTCCTCGCGTCGTATTCCTCATTACTGAGGGTCGTGACTCCCCCGCTGAATCACTTTCTCATTGATTATCTCTCTCCATCTGTTCCGGTCTTTTGCTTCGTGGAGGGCTTTGTGGAGATTGGTGTTAAGCGATGATCGGATTTGGTCCGACCATCTCGTTGGACTGCGGCCTCTTGGTCTTTTACCGTTTACCTTGCCTGTCACCATCAGCTGTTCGATGTTGTGACCGTCTTTGCGGGCAATGTGTCCGAAAAATTCCAGTATTCTGCGTAGACAGATGGTGGATAGTCTGGTTTTTATTTTTAGTTCTCGCAGAATAGAGGCATTAGTGCGGAAGGCAGTCCAAGGGATCTATAGCATTTTTCGCCAACACCACATTTCAAAAGCGTCGATGCGGTCTCTATCAGCTTTTTTCAGAAGTATATATATATTATTGAATATTGAAAAAATGGAGTTGCTTAGGTAAAGGAGCCTGTTCAAGGAGTAGCGCTGTAGAGAGATGAAGCAGGCAGATAACAAGCAAGCTAAGGACGTAACATAGTATTACATCACACACACGTAAGCCACCGTTAATATGACTACACTGAACATTAGTTATATTTCCAACAGTCACAGTCGCTTGAAAAACTAGCTTGTCATAATACGATTACGTACGCTGCGGACAATAGCGCTGGCAACAAAGAATTGCGACGTTTTGACAACTTCTTTGACTAAGTGGCATACGTTTGGACATACGGCCAAGGATTCGATTCAGACAAGTAAAATGCTTTTGTATAAGTGGCATAATTTACGCGCTCACTTGAGGTAGATTGGGAAACCAATTGCCTAGTCAGGCATTATTTTGGCTTTATCTAAGACTAACTGACCCGCGCAACTTTGTCTGCTTCACATAAGAGAATTTTTTTCATTGCTGCTCCGCTCCTATTGGTCGTAGCGTGATGTTATATAGCCTATAGCCTTCCTCGATAAATGGGCTATCCAACACTAAAAAAGATTTTTCAATTCGGACCAATAGTTTCTGAGATTAGCGCGTTTAAGCAAACAAACAAACAAACTTTTCAGCTTTATAATATAAGTATAGATATAATTATAAGATTTCAAATCTCACAAATGTTTATTGACAAATAATCTTTCGCCCTCGGCTTCACTTGCTCGGTATTAGTAGTTTTTCTGCATGAAAGGTACCTTATGTTCTTTTCTGTACCCCTGACAACGTGTATGCGAAATTTCATGATTACCGGTCGAGTAGTTAAGGCGTGAAAGCGTAACAAACAAGCTCACATTCGCGTTTATAATATAAGTTAGGATGTCGTTGACTGTGTCAAGACGATCACATGAATTTTTACCACCTTGTTTATAGTTCTTCAATTAATAAAAAGTACATGTCAATGACTCTAACTAAGACTAAGAAACTTTTTTATATCTCAAGCTAACGGGTGCCTTACGCTACCATTACGCAACGCAGTTAACCACTGAAACTGTTTACATTTGCGTAACCGTTATTACAAAGTGCAACGATAACTCGTCACATCACTACACCAGTTTTGACAATAAACGCAGGGTTGCCATTATAATGATCCCTCGGCAACAATACTTTTTTTGTATGTGCAAACTCACATTTGCACTTGTAATGTTAGTTAAGATTATTTAATAAGACACTTATAAAAGCAAATTTGTGTAAAAATTTGACGTCAATCCATCGACTAAATGAAAAATGTGCAGTTGTCAGTGTTGTCACTGCCACGGGTACATTGTTTACTACATATTATACAAACGTCTAGTGAAGATAGCGTGATTTACTCCCGGACTTATAATTGTTTCTATTTTTATTACTAACCACTAATCTCATAATAAGTAAGCCGGTGACTTACGTTGTAATTACGCAATTTAGAAACTGAAACTGTTACTTTTTGCGTAACTGTTATTACAATGTGCAATGATAACGCATCACTAGACTAGTTTTGACAATAGATGCAGGGTTGCCAAAGTATATAAAAAAGAACCTATTTATTGCCTCCAAGTACTATCACATAGAATGCTCATTTGACTAGACATAAAAATGTATTTTACAGTTTGTTCGAATTATTGTTTCCTAACTATGCTAAAGCTTGTATTTTGATTAGTATGTGTGGGATACCTACGTGTTTATATATTATAAACCACATTTTTATCATGCAGGTTTGCATGTATGTAATTTTAGCGCTGGTTGTTAGTAAGAACACTATTTAAAATTCAAAATTTGTTGAATATTCCTGCTTCGATGTCTCTGCGGTACAAGCCGTCAGTTTGGAGAAAATATTTTAGTCGAGAACACGTGTTGTAATATCTGTATTTTATATTTATCTGGATCTGTTAGTCTTTGTTTTGCTGTATCTTTTTCACTACAACTTGCACCTTCATTAGACTGAAAATAAATTAAATAACCGTGAGTGAGTTATTATATAGACGCACATCCCACAGTATGTATGTAATGTAAGTGGAACTGCCTTCGTGGCGCAGCGGTAGTGAATGAGTCTGCTGTGCATGAGGTGTCGGGTACGAATCGCGAGTCCGGCCAACAAAAAGTGATTGGGTTTTCCTGTCAAAAATCTCAATAGCAGCCCGGAGTTAGGAAGTAGGTGTTACACTCTCGCACCTCGGAAAGCATGTAAAGCCGCTGGTCCTGCACCTGGTCTCTATCCGGTCGTGTCGGATTACCATCCCTTCGGATCATGAGAGTTAGGGAACAGATAGTGCACTTGTGTTTGCGTACACGCTTGTGCACTATAATATCTCCTCTCCGTGACCGAAATTCGGTCTGGACATTAAGTGGATCTCCAATTATGATATTAGGTACCCATTACCCGTATAAGCTTACTTTATCAGTGACACTGGAAGATCGCTGGTACTTAGCAGGATACTCTATTTTAAGTAACAACAGAACATGATCTTGCAAATCTCTCTTGTACACTGACTATTATTGTGGGTACTACTTTGTGGCAATTAAGAATCTATTAGGTATTATAATATTCTAAATATTTTCAATAGATCTTACATTTTTAATACATATATAAATATAAAGTACATTTAAAATGTATGAAAACCCACCGTCTTTGGGAACAGTAAAACCGCTGAACGGATTCGGATGAAACGTTACAAGTTCTATCCAAATCCGTTCAGCGGTTTACGCGTAAGTGAATCACAAGCATCAAAACATCTTCAAAGCCTTTCACATTATGGCAATACTAGATTTTGTCCGCGGCTTCGCTTGGAATCAGTACAATTTTTCTAGATAAAAGATATGTCCGTTTCTGTCTCCCTATCAAAGTGGTATGCGAAATTTCATGATGATTGGTGAATTAGTTAAGGCGTGAAACCGTAACAAAGAAACATCTTCACCAACTTTAACACGCATAATATTGGGATTCTTTAAAATAAACAAAGACCAGACATATTGCAGTCATTATAGTTGTATTTATAAGTATTTTTACAACGGAAACGCGTAGGATAACATCTATTTGTAACACTAGACCAGACACTAGTGAATACTTATGAAATGCTCTAAATATTTCAATGTCAGAACAAAACGCGGTTATTATTGTGATCTGACATTGAGTATCTAGAAAAACATTAGATTTTTCAAATTTATTTATATGTTTGTTGGTTTAAGTAGTTTTGTGCTTGTATATTTTCGAAAGATTAGGCTAAAATAAAGCTTAATTTTAGCCTTAGGGAATATATCAAGATTAGGCTAAAATATTTTTTTTTTATCTCTTCTAAATGTCTACACTCCTCCTGATGATAAGCAGTCGTGTGGTCTAAGAGCAGTGGCCTCCACACCGTCCTCATAGCAGCCGAGGCAATGTTAAAGTCTCTACTTTGACAACCTGAGAAGGTGCCTTTTCACGCCCCGCTTAAAGAACCCAGGATTCAAGGAAGAAGGAAACACGTGCAGAGAATTCCATGCCTTGATCGTTCGGCAGAGGAATGAGGACCCAAACTTGTTGTTACGCGCTAGTCAACTCTACCATGTAAGGATGCCATCTGAGCCCAGCACGCATTGTTCTGGACATGAAAGGGGAGGGCAGGATAAGGTGGAATAACTCTTCAGAGCACTCCCCGTGGTATATTCTGTAAAAACATGCCAATAAGGCAATGTCCCTACGGAGTTGCAGAGGTTCCAGTGAACTGGTGACCTCTGGATCTGCGATGATACGGACAGCCCGCCGCTGTAACCTTTCGAGAGCGTCCAGCAAGTACTGCGCGGCGCCATTCCAAAGATGAGAACAGTACTCCACGCAAGGGCGCACTTGTACCTTATACAATAGGCACAGCTGCCCATATTTTAGCCTAATCTTGGTATGTTCTCTCGGAGGCGTAGTGGGAGTTTTAATTCCTGGATCGGGCAAAATGTTATTCAGTGTTGTCGTCAAGAAATTCTCAGCACGGAGTCTGAAACTATTCTCGGTAAACGGCAATACTCCTATTATGTAGGTCCTAAAGCATTAGGTACCTATAGGTATATACAATATGCACCAGACCTTCATGACGAGTTGTGTCGATTCTTTGTTCCCGATAACTACCGTCGCATCCGAAGGCACATGTTGTTTGCCGTACCATCATGTCGCACCATAGCGCGCGCTAAGCCACCCATACCACGCTCGCTTTCTACTCTCAACGCTCTCCTGTGCGCCAATCCTGACAGTGACTTGTTTGCGGATGGATGGCAGAATATATTGTTAGTGTTAGCGATTTTGTGAGAAGAAGAGATAATTGTGTTTGTCTTAGTGTTTACCCTTATGTTTTATATCTTTGTTTTAATTTTTGTATTTGTGTTTAATGTATTTTTATCTTTAATTATTGTAATTGGTGTACAACCGTTATAATTAAGTAACTACGAAGGGGACATATTGTGAACTATTAATTCAGATCCCACGTAATAGGGGGCAAGCCGAGTAGCATCTGCCGGGCACAACTCCAGACTCCGTGCTGCTACTGTGGATTTCTTGACAAAAAAACCTAATAACGCTTTGCTCGACACGGCAATAAAACCCCGAACTTTATTTGCAGCTGTCGAATTACCAACGGCTGCTATAAAAAAGGGACAGAATCGCGATCAAAATTGTTAAAATCAATAAAACAAGACCATCGAGGCCCAATTAAAATGCAAATATTCCAAACTTGGCAACCCTGTAACACAATAGTGTTGCGCGCGCGCATCGGGCTGCGCGGCGCGACCGGTATTTTTATATCGAGAACCGGTTAAATGTGTTAGATTTCTCTTAGAACGCTTAATATTCAGTGAAATACATACGAAGAAATGTGCCAACTAGCACTGTTTTAACAGTTTCTAATAAAATATTTTATCTAAACCATTTTTTGCACTTTATTTTAATTGTATACTCTATCATTTATTTTAAAAATTCATCGCTCGACCTAACTACTAATCTTTCTCGGGAGATTTTGCAAACATTCAAAGAACGGACACAAGTAACGTTCAGACCTGGAACGACTATTAAAATAATATCAGCCCCATATCTCTCAGTCCCACTGCCTGCAGGACACAGCCTCATCTCATTGTGATAAGGGTTAGACCATAGTCCAGCACGCTGGCCTACTGCGGATTGGCAGACTTCATCTGCATCTTCGAGAACATTACAGAGTATTTTCAGACATGTAGGTTTAATCACGATGTTTTTCCATCAACGTTAAGGGGCTTACATATGATTTTGCCCGTGTAGGAATATATGCTGCAACACTCAGTGTGTGGTATATACCCTCGAAGGAGTAGACAGAGGGGACAGAAACATCTAGTCTGGGCTTTAGTTACAACGCCAGATAGTCTGGCGACTGATAGTACTAGCCAGCTTGGAGTTCTATGCTTAGTCTTTCGCCTAAAGGACAGTGACTGTCTGACTGCACGGATGGCGTAGTCATTTAAGTGGTTGCCTCGCCGCTACGTCGAAGTTTCGAATCCCATACGGAACAAAAATGTGTGTGATCTTCAAATAGTTGTTACGAATCTGCGGTGTTCTTTATGTGTAAATGGGACCATGTATATATATATTTTAGCATATGTCAGGCTAATGGAGCCTGGCGCTGGTTTTCAACTAGATCCCTTTAGTGAGTGCACGGGTGCTAATATTTTGTAGTTAAATATAAAAGTGAGTAAAATAATACTTAACACATATGTGCTTACCCCTTTAGTGTAATATTAAACTATGGTTGTTTTTGGTGACTTTAATGTCAACCTTTACAAGCGCCACGCTCTATTTGATCGTGATAGGTTATAGCAGGAACCCTTGTGACCTTCGACGACATTTTTGTTTATGACGACTTTATTTTGTATCACACAAATGATATTTATGAAAGGGCAGCTTTTGTAATGGGTGGGGGAGTAATAGAGTCGAAATTTTCTTGAGTTTTGATATCCGTTAGCGTGGTAGATAAGTGACTCATCTAAAGGAGACTAGCCATCTAGGTAGGAGATGGTGGATGCTGGTTTATGGAAGACTAGTTTCCTGTATAAAGATGGTACTTTACAGTTACCAAATTAATATTAAGTTCTGCCAGTGGCAGAGCTCTTAAGTTATTCACTTTATATTAATAATAATCAAAATGGTGGTGAAAAAAAACTAGTTATACGAACGCCTTCCTTCCGATATAACGGACGTCTGTTAAAATACTCATAAAAAAATGATTCACCAAAAATATGTCTATGGTATGTAAGACAAACTTGCTATGGATCTTAGTCTTGATCATATGGATTTGAAGTGCTTTTTTGATAAATATGTATCTTTATTGTCAACCAATAACTTAAATATTTGGGACGGACAAATTGTAATAGGTATAACTATTTATGTTTCGTTGAAGCTGTAAAATAGGATATATTTCTACTGTTATAATCTAAAAATCACGTAATACGAGCTTATGTTTTTGCTTTTTTCGTGCAAATTTACGTAATTTTGTAGGCGAAATTATTAATTATTTTAAGTTTTTTACACGGAGTAATTGTTAACACATTCATTGTTATGGTAAATGTATATTTTATATTTTTATAAACAAAATGTGTTGATTTTATTCACTTAACTGTGACCGCCTGTTTTGGCACATTTCGCTCGGCGCAGTCTTAAGACAGAAGAAGATAATATAAGCTCTGTATATAAACTATCCAACTGCTGGGCACAAACCGCTTCTCAGTGAGTCAGGACATTTTAAGCTGTAGCGCTGCTTTACTCTGCTAACTCTTGCATTCCTGTTTTCTTCTTCAAGAGCGATTTAGTTAGCATTTTTGGTAAACGATTTGAGAATCATTCTGTCTATGTTTCTATGTTTTTTATTTATTTTATTAGGTACATTTAATTGGTATAACCGCTTAGTATCATGTGAGCCGTATGCATGTTGTCATCTTACACCTATCAGAGGTAAATTGCACAATACCGACCTCATTAAAAAGGCGATGGGCTTCTATTGCTAAGGTTATAGAATAGTACCTCTGTTAATAGCATAGCGGGTCCTTAAGGTGCCTGTAGTGCCTCTGTATACGACCGCTGTGCATGACATCTTAGGTTTAAGTCCTGGATCCAGCAATGTTATTGAGGTTTCCTGGCGAGACATTTTCAGTAGCAAAACCAAGTCTAGAATCGTACCCGGTATCCTTACTAATATTATAAATGTGAAAGTTTGTGACTACGGATGTTTGTTACTTTTTCACGTAAAATCTACTGAACCGATTGCGATGAAACTTGGTATGTAGATAGCTGGAGACCTGGATTCACTCATAGGCTATTCGATATTCCCATGGTAATGGGACTTACGCGGGTGAAACCGCGGGGCGGATCTAGTATGACTATATTCTTGTCCCGATTCTCCCCCTTTAAATATAACTGGCAAAATGTGCATGTAGTACAATTAAGCCAGACTTACCGAGGACATATAAACCTCCGTCTATTCATTTAACGAAATAAAAATAAAAAATTTGAATACCGAATTCAGCCAACGCATCTAAACCGCCACATTTTGCATCAAAATGGCGATAAACAAAAAATAACTAGTTCCTCGACCTCATTCCCGCCAAAATAACGACTTATAAAAAAACTAATATCATTAAAAGTTTAATAGATATTTATTAGAAAGCGGACTCTACCGGTCTGCGTACGATTGTAAATAGGGTGACCGGCCCAGTTGTCGGTGGTCCGGTGATTGATAAAGCAATCGGCGAGTAATTGCTGCGATTAGTGCTAGTCGTCTAGTTCAATGCGCGTGGGAACTAGCCGAGATGTTAATGAAATGATAATAATGTTAATATAACTACAGAATGCGCGGATGGCGTAGTGGTTTAAGAGCTAACAAACGTTCTACCTGCCTAGAAGTAAGCGGTTTCTGAAGCTTATTTGCGCTTGCAACATAAGAAGCGTCACTCGTGCGTTGCGGAGCGTTCAAAATAGGAATCGCTATTTGGTCACCTCGCTACTGTCGCTGAGCTGAGTGTTGTGGGTGCGATCTCCAAACTCGACCTAAAATTATGCGATCCAAAAATGGTTGCGACGAGTATGGTTGTTCTAAGTACTCTATGTCCTTTTCTGCACCCCTTACAAAGTGTATATGAAATCTCATAAAGATCAGTCGAGGCGTGAAAGCGTAGCAAATAAACTCACACTTGCATTTATAATACTAGCTTTTGCCCATGAACTTTCGCTCAGAAATGGCACTTTTTTCTGGATGAAAGGTATCCTACGTCCTTTTTTGTACTCCTGACAACGTGTTTGCAAAATTTCATTATGATCGATTGAGTAGTTAAGGCGTAAAAGCGTAACAAAAAATCGCACATTATTACTAGTATGGATTTAATCTCGATACGGACTTCTTACTTGATAGAGACATACAATTCGATTTTATTTACATGTATAATACTTGATGACTGAGGAGATTTACCAGTTTTTCTGGTTTCCCAGTCACTAATTCTGCCTAGGGTGATGCATAAAACATAATAGGTACAAGTACTAATCGATTCTAATATCTGTACTCAATATTATAAATACGAAAGTAACTGTTTATTTATTAGCAATAATAAACGGCTAAACCGATATTTATGTAATTTTGTTTGATTATTGCACCTCTGACTTGCCGTAGTTATGTGCATATTAAATAGCTTTAACAGTGAAGGAAAACGTTGTGAGGAAACCTGCATGTCTGCGAGTTCTATATAATTATTATATTAATTATTATTATTGTCATAATTAATAAATAATAAGTTTTCCAAAAATAACACAACATTTTAACGATAATTGAAAACAGAAGAGGAAAGATGTTTGACCACCTTTTAAGACATGATGACTTCATAGAAAACAGCATAGATGGAAAAGTTTAAGGAAAGAGAGAAAGGAGCAGATCCAGAAGGACATTCACTGACCAAATTAAGGAAAAAGCGAGGGTCATGTCTTATATGGAGGTCAAGGAATTGGCCGTTAATCGAGAAAGATGGCGTATACTCCACCGACAGGAGCAAAATGAATCATGATTAGTAGAGCCTCGCTGATTTCAGGATGAATGGGCGGGCTCCATCGGTGAAGGACTACCCCTCTCACAGAATATCAATGTGAAATACCAGTTTTCCTTGTTTGTTGAGTGAGAGTGCCGGAGGCCCAAGTACCCTCTTTCCCCCTACCCACTCCTTCTCCTTCTCACTTCCTTTCCTAAAAGGTCAGCAACGCGCAGGTGATGCCTCTGGTTTTGCAGGCGTCCATAGGCTACGGTGACCACTTACCATCAGGTGGGCCGTATGCTTGTTTGCCACATTAGAGTCATTAAAAGAAGAAAAATGAAGAATTAATATTAATAAGTTAAGCTATTTAAAACCCTTTAGTCTGGAACTATGCCCGGTAAACGGCAAGAGACTAATCCCCCTATAACGTGTAACTGGCGAAATGTATGTGTGTTACACCTCTGCCTGCCCCTTCAGGTATACAGGCGAGTGACTATGTATATATAAATAAAGCCTAACTAATATTAATAAATTAAATATTATAACTTATATATTATAACTACTAATCTTCAATATATAATTCTACTGTACGTGTGTATGTCACTGAACTCCTCCTAAACGGCTGGACAGATTTTGATAGAAAAAGTTGTGGGTGTTCATGTGGATTCAAGGATGGCTCAATTTTTTTTTTTTTTCTTGTGTACAGGGCACCGACTTTCGGGACAGCTAGTATTATTATATAAATGCGAATATGAGTTTCTCTGTTGCGCTTTCAATGTTCTTCTTCTTTTCGTGTGGTTAGTGGCCAACCTGTTGTCAAGAGTTATTCAAGCCGCCCGTAGGCCTCTGACATGGCTTAACGACTGCTTTCTATAAATTTACAATTACAATAAATTTTGCTCAGGACTCGCTCACGTAAAATAGCTTAGATTAGTAAACTTTTGCCGGATGAAAGGTATCATCCTAAAATAGTTTACTAATGTTTACTTCAACCTACTTTACGTTAGCGAGTAATAAGCAAAATTTAGTAATCTATACTAATTATTATAAAGAGGCAAGATTTTACTTTTTGTTTGTAAGGATTTAACTCAAAAACTACACAACCGATTTTGAAAATTCTATCACTAATTACAATGCTGTATTATCACCGTTACTCGGCTATCACCGTTAAAGGCTATATTTTATTTACGAAAAAGTACTGTTACTAACATAACCTGACCTAGTTTTACGCGAGCGAAGCCGCGGGCAAGAGCTAGTGTATAAATAAATATTTAACAGTCAGAGACTCTCAGTTCCATAAAATGGTTCGCTCACCCTACAAGGTATCAATTCTACTTGATTTAGACTCGGCAATAAAGTGAAATTGACAACAAATGAAGTGGGAACACTACAGTTGAAACGGCCATCGTTTAAACGGAAGAAAGAGATAGACATATTATACGAAGTGGAGACAGAAAGAGACGTAAAACAGAATAGATTTTAATTATAGTTACTTATTAATTTGTAACTGTTTGTGGTTGAATTTTTAGTGCGGTGGATTTTAGTGTTGTGGGATTCGAAATTCTATTCCCAGGTGGGTAAGATATAGGCAATCGTTAAATAGGAAAATATATATAAGTTTTTATCATCAGGTAGGTGTGTTTGTTAGTACTTCTAGCAAGAAAATAGTATTTTTTGTGTAAATGCTGGCTACCCTACACTGGTCTAGGGTTGCCAACTTATAGCCAAAAACATGATAGCAAGCAAATCTGCCAACATTAAAAAAATGAATACGTTTTTGTTTTTTAACCTAGCTTTTAGTACAGTTAAATGAAATGTATATACTTCCATCCTCTTGTCTCAAATGAGTCAATTTTAAGCTGTTTTCTTTTGTCTCCCAAGTAAGCATGTTGACAGTGCTATTTTCGTTGTACACCACCATAAACGTGAAGTTATTTTTGTATAACTGTGGCGCTTTATAGCCATGGACTTATCAGAACGATGGGCACAACTTTCGTATTTTTGAATCGACAGCATAGGGAACTATTTTATTCCTACTTTGATCATCATCATCAGGCTATATTAGTCCACTGCTGGACATAGCCCTCCCCTAATGAGCGCCATAGCGCCCTGTTATATATACTTTGATACTATAGGAATAATAAATGCATCGGAATTCAACGGATCCATGAAGACAAGGAATCAAAATAAGATGAAGTTTGCCAACCCACACTGAGCCAATGTGGTGAACTAACCTTCACATACTAAGCGGAGACCCGTGCCCTATTTTTATAATTGTTTGTTTTTTATTTTTTATTTTTTAGCCTCAGATGGCCTCTACAAGCTTACGCGGACTGTGGGTGAGCGCAGAGGGCTCCCAACCCGTAGACCCGTGCCCAGCAATGGGACCGTTTATACACAGGGCTAATGATTGCATGATTGCATGGATGGCGTATTGGTTTAAGTGGTCGCTTCGCCATTGACACCGTGCTGAGTGTTGCGATTCCAAATCCCACGCAGGACAAAACTTTGTGTGATCCACAAATGGATGTTCCGAGTCTGGGTGTTCTTTGTGTCCGTTGTTTGAATGTTGTAAAGGCGATACAGGAACTAATCCTAGTGCGAGAGTTGTCTTATCCAAGAGAATATAACGCGTCTATAGTTTTATAATTATCTTTCTATATTTATATAATATTGTCTTTTGTTTACGCGAATGTTATTCATTGAAATTAAACTAATATATACGGATTTTATCACGTTATTTATTTAACACTATTACAAAATTTTGAAACTGTTACACTACTACTAGATACTATTAACCGGTCGTATACCGCCGGCTCGCATACCAGCCGGCAGATTTGTACCCGTCGTAGGCCGGTGGCTCGCATGCGAGCCACAAAATTGGTTTTACGTTAGCTTAAGCTAAAGCGAAGGCGGCGCGCGGCGTTTTGGCGCCAATTTGATGGCTCGCATGCGAGCCACCGGCCTACGACGGGTACAAATCTGCCGGCTGGTATGCGAGCCGGCGGTATACGACCGGTTAAAACTATTTATATTTAAGTTTACACTTTCCCCGACGTTTTGGTTGCTTTTCAGCAGCCATGGTCACGGGGAGACTAAGATGGTAGTTGTCTCAATGTTCCAGTGTCATTATTTCAAAGTACCCGAACATAATTTAATCATTGGTGTTTCTATTTACGCAGAATGAGCTCAGAGTATCATGAAGTCTAGCTGTGGTTTGCTTCTTCTTGGGTTTGACTATTTGAATTACTGGATCCCAAGCTGGTGGTACATTCTAACCATCTTCTCTATTGAAATTAGGATGATTTTTTGATTTCAATAGCCTCGCGAAGCATCCTTGGTAGGAATCGGTGTTCTTTAGCGAGAATCTGTGGTTTGTCAAATCTCAGGTAGTGGTTAGTCCCCTATTGCATTTCTATATTTAATTTTTACTTATTTTATTGTAAACAATGTCTCAACATTGTTAATAATTAAGGGGAAGAGCAAGATAGCCTCAACACAAGTATTATCAATTACTTACTGGGGATGTCTCATTTATAATTAATGTAACTGTTTTGAGACAAATAAACATATTTCATTTTTTCATAGTTGATCGCCTAAGATGCCATGACACCTAAAGAAATAAAAGAAATACCTGTTAACCTGTCAATTAAAATAACACATGTTGTACCCGACAATCGGGGAGAACCGTAACACGGCAACACTGTCATCCACTATAATTAGTGATGTGAACATTTCAATTAGAAATATCGATTGTTGATAGTATAACAACCTGCCTTATTAATCTGGGGTGAAGAGATTGAGCTTACTCGTAGCTGATCGAGAGATATCGGATTTGATAACTTTATTTTTAAACGTCGGGAATGCCATTTACGCCTCCCTCTTCGTGGAAGGGAGCGGAGGGGATATGTCGAGATCACCCTGGAACAAATGGTAGTCCCGGGTCCTAACGGCTAAACCTACCACGGCGTGCTGACACACTGCCTACTGGTGCGTGGGTCGCTGGGACTGCAACTACTTTAGTAACCATCGGGTTTAATATCCGCATCTAAAGTGCTATTGAGTATTTTTGTTATCAAATTCTCGGTAGCAGTACTAATTCGGCCAAAGTGCTTGTAATAAGTTTGCCTCCTATTATGCGCTACCTAAATCACAGCTGATGATGTGTAAGTGTATTACATCGCCTACTGATGTGACTTCCCTTTATCATAACTTAAAAACAAGCTCATACATTTTTATTATACTCACTAATATTATAAATGCGAATGTGAGTTTGTTTGCAATGCTTTCACGTCGTAACTACTCGACCGATCATCATGAAATTTCGCATACACGTTGTCAGGGGTACAGAAAACGACATATGGTACTTTTGAGAGAAAGTTAGTATTATTTAAACCCGTGCTATAAAATACTGATTATTGCAGGTGTTTAAATTGGGACTATGTATGTATATTCCGTACCAAACCCGTCATTAAGACATACACTTTTCATCCAGAAGAACTAGTGGTTTAAGTGGCTCGACACTGCTGAAGCGCCGAGTGTTGTGGGTTCGAATCCCACACGGAACAAAAATTTGTGTGATCTACAAATGGTTGTTCCGAGTCTGGATGTTCTTTGTGTCCGTTGTTTGAATGTTTGTAAAGTCCCACGCGACATAGGAATTATTCTTAGTGCGGAAGTTGTCTTTTTTAAAAAGAAAGACAAAAAAGAAATGATTACCTAGTATCCTATACCGTACCTATAGATAATATAAATGGTATATTGATAATAATCTTGCATTGCGTTTACACTTTCGCTATCGTAAGCAGAAAGAGCAAATAATATAGAGTATTCGAGAGTGAAAATAATGATGTTTCAATTTATTCGAGCTCATGACATGAATATGAAAGTAAATCTGTTTGTTTGTTGTGTTTTCACGGTACCAGGCTCATCTGATTAAAATAACATTATCATATTCACAGCATTTGAAATGAATTATTCTCACATGTTAGATGTACACATAGCGACACATTAACCTAGACTGTTTGGGCTTTGAACTATTAGAAGTTGAACACTGCGAATCGTGCGAGAGTGCGTTATATTTTTGTTATTTTGTTTTACTCATGCTGAACGGGAGGCCACGCTCTATCCTTACCATTACATCGACACCACTATGCACTGTCCCTTTCCAACAATTCTCTATTTTGTATGTAGCGTAGTTATGCGTATATAGGGTGTCTAACTTGATGTGTAGCCGTGTGTACATGGATTTCACTGTATACGAATATTCGGTAAACTTGGCGAATAACCATTAATTATGATTGCATATGGCTGCACGGATCGAGTAGTGGATTAAGTGGTACCCACCACTTCAACTGCTCCAAATGTTGTAGGTCCGATTCAAATTTTTGTCAAAAATTCGTGTGATCTACAGATGTATGTATCTTATGTGGGAGATAGTCAGTGCAGACCGGGGACACTTCGTCCCAGTGGGATCTTTTGTGTCGACACTCTCCCAATAACGACTGCCATAGATGTTCATGGCAGCCGGGACCGACAGCTTAACGTGCTCTCCGAGGCACGGAGCAGGCGATATTTGTCAATCAATACGCACATAATTTCGAAAAGTCATATAACTTCCGAAAGTCAGAGGTGCGCGACGTGGGTTCGAACCCGAGACCCTCTGCATTGCAGTCTGTTGGTCTCCCCACTGAGCTATCGCTGCTTTTTGTGATCTACAGATAGTCGTTTCGAGTCTGGTTGTGCTTGTGGCCTTGTGTCCGTTTTTCAACAAAGTTTAAGTCAAGTCAAAGTCTAAAATCATTTATTCATTTAGGCCACAAAGTAACTTATGATTCTTATGAACATTGAAATCAAACTACTTTATACGGATTTTGTCAGGTTATAACTTATGAACGTCAAAATATATAAGTTAGCGAGTTTACTAAGTTACTGAAGCTACATTTAGGTTAGTTGCTAGGTTCAGGCAAAGGGTTGAGCTTATGAGAAGAAACCTGCAAGAAACGCACGGCCACTCTATTAAATCGCCAGTTAAATATAATTACAGTAATTTAACAACTGTTATCAACAAGGTGTTGCAGCCATTATGCCATATATTACTGACTATAAAATACCTACAAATAATAACAATACAACGTTTCTCAAGTCCACACACAGGTGACACAGGCAATATTCCTAGTGCGGGTGTTGTTTTTTTAGAGTTCGAAAAAACTCTTATACAACCGCTTTGTCCGTCCGTCTGTTATACAACTTTCAACTCAAGAACTGTAAGAGCTAGAGACTCGCGGTCAACGCCATTCGACTCAGCATAGTCGATATACCCCGAAATGACTATGACCTTTGACCTCTGACTACGAGGTCACGTGACCTTTGCATATTACTCGACACATATTTTCGAACTCTAAAATTTACGACAATTCGTTGCTTATTCTCATTTGTTTAAAGGAAGGAAGCTTCCTTTCTTCGTAGGCCCTTTTCTAATCTACATTTTTTTTTTGCAATCTACATATTTTATTATTATACAATTACATTAAATCCTATGCTCGCTAGCCACTAGTACAGTAATATTTAAAAAAACATAAAAAAACAACCACCACCTTTTTTGTAGTAGGTTAGCAAGAAAGAGAGATCATAATTATATATGTATCTATAATAATTATGGTATCGTCTCCCTCTTGTGTACGTATGATTGATGTGGTATAGGTAGACCTACCACTTAAACACTCATACAGCACAACACATCTAACTGTTAAAACCAGTACTATATAAACCATTATAGTAGTATACTAACTACAAAAAAGCGTGCAGTTAACCAAACCGCCAATTATTAACCCCTTAACCTTATAAGCACTTCAATAGCAATCTTTCAAGTGAATAACCGCCACAGAGTAGTCAATCGAATACACAAGATATTTATTTATTAAATACAGCCTCAATAAACCGTATAATATTTTTTTGCCAACAATACGACTAAACAGGCAAGTGTTATTTACTTAATCGATATAAACTATAATAATGTAACGCGACTTACAGATATTTGAGAGAAGAATTGATGGCGTCGTGGTATAGTGGATGCCTTGCCATAATCAGTTCTTGTGATCCACCGATGGTTGTTCCGAGTTTGGTTGTTCTTTGTGTGTAGGACCATGCAAAGCTTAGTTGGCAGAGCAACGACACGGTTTGTTGAGACTGCAAGCAAAGTCCTTTTTCGGATTATTTTTCCCTCTATTATACTTTACAAAAAGAACATGTGTAATATAAGTCTGCACAGACGGTGGCATCGCCCAGGTCTATTACATTCGTAAGCCTGTACCTGTCACTGAGAACATTCATAATCTACACTGATATTATCAATCAGAAAGTGTGTCTGTTTATACACTCTCTCCGTCAACTAATCTTTTGTGCTGTTATTGTATTTTAAACGGAGGTAAATTGAGATGATTATAGATGTTTTAGGATAATTGTGACTACAACAGTTTCAGACTAATTTATAAAAATATTTATAAATAATACATAGCTCTCAAAGGAGTGGCTATCAAATTCTAGATAAATTATTAACCTATTGTTTGACAGCGGCATACCGGTGGCCTGACATAATAGATTTTCAATTATGTCTGGTATTTCAAGACATGACAATCTAATTTATTATTTAACTTTTGACTAATGGTTCGTCGCTGTTACTTACCCGTTAGGCCGTTACCTACACAAGTAACATTTTGCACTAAGTTGTATTTTTTATTTCTGAATAGTGGTTCTATCTCTTACATATTTAAGAGTAGTTTCTAAGTAAGGTTGTATAAAATTAATCACGAAGTTAATTATTAAAAGAGAGGTGTGCAAAAAATGTCCGTTATCTGTCGTAAAATTTATACTTTTACATTACATTCTACAAACCACAATAAAAAAATAAAAACCGTTCAAACAAGAAGTAGAACTTGTATGTACATATTTCAAAATTTTCTTTATTGTAGTTGTAATTTATCAAACCTGAACTAAAATAACAGCTAAACATTAAAAACAGAACGATAAAACTTGTTTCTCTTTAATATTTTTTAAGTTGAAATTATTCATTTTATCACAATCTATTTTACCAAACGCACACAAAAGCGACTTAAAAGATTTTTATATTCCCTTTATTATAAGTTATAAACTTAAACAGTTACAACCAGTCTAAGCAGAGTAACTGAACCGTGAATAAAATTCGCCATTTTGGTTTATTACTTGTTGTTATATACGTATACTTATGTGAACATTTCAACTTTCTAACTATTACGGTTCAAGAGATACAGCTCGCCGGGCAACAGACGGATAGACTCACAGGAGAGGTTTAGTATTAGGCACTTGTTGGCACTCTTCGGGTTAGGAAGAAAGTCTAAAATTGTAGGATTTCCTTCATTTTACTAAAAAATACGAGAAAGACTCGTACTTGCAATGTCCCACTGCTGGGCACGGGCCCTCTTCTCAGAAAATGATCAGGCCATAGTCCACCGCGCTGGCCCAGTGTGAATCAGCAGACTTTAAATATCTTCGAAAACATTATGTAGAACTCTCAGACATGCAGGTATCCTCATGGTTTTTTTACCGTTAAAGCGAGCGATAATTAACTATTTATTACACACACCAGCGACCCGCCCCGGCTTTGCACGGGTAGTACTAAAAATAAACAAATTATACACCTAGACCTTCCTCATGAATCACTCTGTCTATTGGCGAAAACCGCATGAAAATCCGTTCAGTAGTTTTCGAGTTAATCGTGAAGAGACAGACTAACTTTGTTTTATAATATGTAGTGATCTTCAAAAAGTCAGAGGTGCCTTGGGATAGAATTCGAGACATATGCATTGCAGTCTAACGGTCTTGTAATAGGCTATCGCTGCTATCAAACCTTCTCAACATGTAATTCTCAATTTAAAAACCGAGGGATAACAACACACTCTATATCGCACCATCTTTCTCTCTGTCCAACAACAATACTTCAAGAATGTCGGTAAGGCAGTACGGTGACTTTGACCCAGCATAGTTTCGCATAACGGATAATGCGTAAGCTAAAATATGTTGGGTCAAATGTCACCTAAAGTTACAACTAACAGCAATATGTGTGTGAATAGAATATAACCGGTGTAACTTTCTATTAATTTTAACTTTAATCTGTTAATCTTTGAGGAGAACAAGTATTGTCTGGTAAGAGGTTTCCTTAGACATTGAAATTTAACTACTTTATAAAGATTTTACCGCGTTGTTTATTTTATAAACACTTTTTGAAACACATTTTTGAATCTCTTATACTATTACTGTTAGAATCTGTTCATAGTAAGGGCGCGTTCCCACTATGTCGTGACGATTAATTTATCGTTGGACGACTGTCGTCTCTAGCTGTTCCCATTATATCGACTGTTTATCGTCACTGTATCGTCGCAATATTTTATCGTTGAACGTGTAAACGACGAGACGATATTTTTATCGTGGCTACGATGGATAGTTGCAACAACGACAGACGATTTGCCGTCATGATTAGTCATAAAGCGTCGTTTTTTTATCGTTGTACGACTGTCGTGCTAGCAGTTCCCATTGACTTGACAATCTGTCGTCACTGCAAAAAAAAAGTCGTGGACGGATAGTTAATCGTATCGTCCTGTACGTGAACACCTCTATTTAAATACACAAGCCACGACGCTTTAAACGACACGATAATCTATCGTCACGAAAAACTGGGAACGCGCCCTTACTGTTTACTTAATTTAGGCTATTTAAAACTAAAACTATTTAGATTTAAGTTTAGGCTTGCTACAACGTTTTGGTTGTTTTTTAGTATCCATGTTCACGGTAGGTTTGTTGAAAATATATTTATACATAGTTGTATCGATATTTTTGATTCAATATATCGATATTTTTATCCGATATATTTTGATCCGATACATCGAGGCTAGGTTAGGTTATGTTAGTTAACCAACTTTTTTTAAATAAAATATCGCCTATGTTACACGGTGATTATATGTATGTATAGCTTTCTAACTGCGAAAGAATTTTTAAAATAGGTTGAGTAGATTTGAGTTAAATCGTTACAAACAAACAAAACATCTATTCATTCCTCTTTATAATATTAGTATAGATGACACTATAAAAAAGTATTCTCTTGGGTCACAGTACCGCTTCAGACCTCAACCTCACTGATGACCATGCCGTTATTATACCTGCGTGTCACTGTCATGTCGCTACATTTAGAATGACGTGCGTGACAAGTTACCGCCATTTTGGTTCAGTAGCTTGTGTTTAAATAATGTCTGGTATTAATTTCTGTTTCTTTTTTTTCTTAGGTTTTTAAAAGACAACTCCCGCGCTAGGAACTAAGAAAAGAAATAAGGAAAAAAAAGAAGAAGGCTTCACAGGAGTGAAACCTTCTTCTTGTTAATCCTTAAACCACTACGCCATCTTTGCAGTCTATCAGTTTTGTTCCTTGAAATTAAACTGCTATATACGGATTTTATCGCGTTGTTTATTTGACACTTTATTACAAAATTTTGAAAATTGTTACACTACTACTACTATTAAACTTTACTAGGTAATTTTTAAGCTTATTAAATTATTGTTAAACTACTTAGATTTAATTTATTTTTACACTTTCCCCGACGTTTCGGTTGCTTTTCAGCAGCCATGGTCACGGGGAGACTAAGATGGTAGTTGTCTCAATGTTCCAGTGTAGTTATTTCAAAGTACCCGAACATAATTTAATCATTGGTGTTTCTATTTACGCAGAATGAGCTCAAAGTATCATGAAGTCTAGCTGTGGTTTGCTTCTTCTTGGGTTTGACTATTTGTATTACTGGATCCCAAGCTGGTGGTACATTCCAACCATCTTCTCTATTAAAATTAGGATGTTTTTTGATTTCAATAGCCTCGCGAAAGTAAAGCCTAGTAAAGTTTTATAGTAGTAGTAGTGTAACAATTTTCAAAATTTTGTTGTAAAGTGTCAAATAAACAACGCGATAAAATCCGTATATAGCAGTTTAATTTCAATGAATAATATTCGCGTAAATAGAAGACAAAGTTTTGTTCCTGTTATGCAATTTTATTAGTCTGGCAATAGAGAGACGGCAATAGGCGTATACAGTATTTAGTAGGTCCAAACTACTAATAAACAATCATCCTAACTAATATTATAAATGCGAGTGTGAGTTTGTTTGCTACGCCACACCTTAACTACTCGACCGAGCATCATGAAATTACGCATACACGTTGTCAGGGTACAGAAAAGGACATAGGGTACCTTTCACCCACGAAAAAGTACTGTTACTAACCTAGCACTACATTTACGCGAACGAAGCCGTGGGCAAAATCTAGTATAACTAAAAAAAGTAGTCGCCCGAATCACAACACCGCTACAGACCTTAACCTCACCGATGACCATGCATTTATTATACCTACGACTCACTGTCATGTCGCTATATTGAGAATGACGTGCGTGACAAGTTACCGCCATCTTGGTACAGTGCGTCACGGTAATGTTATCTAACAGTATTCTATCTTCATACAAACGGTCGAAACACGAGTCATACCTACACGCGACGAGGTCAGTATGCGCATTGCGCTTGGTTCGCAACCAGTCGCGAATGCGCCGCAGTGACGAACGGACGGTGTGATAGTTTTGTTAATATTTGATTGTAATAAGTACAAGTACTTAAATAATAATTATCGCAAAGTGCAAATGTAAAGAAGCATTTTTAAATAAAAAATTTTTTCGAAAGCATTTTTTTTATACTATTACTTTTAAAAATAATGCTTTTCGTACGTCTCAGTCGAAACGCAAATATTTTTCAGTCTCCAATATATAAGGTTGCTTTTTATTAAATCTACTAATCAAAAAACATACATGATTTTTATTGAACACTTCCTATTTCATTCACAACTAATTTCATTTTTTTTTTACTAATAAATATAATAATTACAATCACTAAACTAGAAAGAAACTCAAGTAGGTAAATTAAAATACTGTAGGTGGGCAGCCCTCTCGCATGTTTGCGAACCGCGCGGCTGTATGTAATTATTTCAAGGATAGAGCCGAGTATATATACTGAGAGTATATATACTGTTAGATAACATTACCGTGAGTGCGTGATGTAAAGCTCTTGTTTACAAAAAGGTTGATCTTGAGTTCGATTGCCGATTTCTTATGAGTCTGGCAACATGGACATGTTATAGGAATGTTCACTAAAAAGTGTTGTGTTCATCTTCTTTTTTAAAAAGACTACTTTCGCCCATGGCGTCATTTCTGTATCGCGGGGAACTTTACAAACACTCAAACAACGGACACAAAGAACACCCAGACTCGGAACAAGTATTTGTGGATCACACAATTTTTTGTCCCGTGTGGGATTCGAACCCACAATACTCAGCGCAGTGACGAGGCGACCAGTTAAACCACACGTCATCCGTGTAGTCAGACAACCAGTTAAACCACACGTCATCCGTGTAGTCAGACGACCAGTTAAACCACACATCATCCATGTAGCCGAATGTTGAAATGTGGGTGTAATAGGTACACCTCTAACATTATCTATTTAGGGATAAATTATAAGGCCCTACCTAGATACCTATACACAACTGTGGACAGCGGACTGCGACGGGCTGATTGATTGAGTATATGAATGGTTTCTCTTTTTAATAATAATAATAATAAAACGTTTATTTCAGATTTTAAATCCATACATGCTTTAACACGCTTTTATTAGTTTGGTATGTATGTATCTATGTGTCTATGGTCTCCCCACAGAGCTATCGCTGCTCTGTGGGGAGACCAACAGACTGCAATGCAGAGGGTCTCGGGTTCGAACCCACGTCGCGCACCTCTGACTTTCGGAAGTTATATGACTTTTCGAAATTATGTGCGTATTGATTGACAATTATCGCCTGCTCCGTGCCTCGGAGAGCACGTTAAGCCGTCGGTCCCGGCTGCCATGAACATCTATGGCAGTCGTTATTGGGAGAGTGTCGACACAAAAGATCCCACTGGGTCGAAATATCGCTGGTCTGCACTGACTGGCCTCCACATAAGATACATACATACATCTATGTGTCTATGTGTCACGTTATACGATAGTTCATAAATCTATGTAACGGAAACTTTGAACGTGATTTTCAACCTTTCAAGCCGACGGATTGATTTGAAACTTTGCACACTTATCGAAGACCATACAAATATTTAGACAAAAAGATGTTTAAAAACTAAAAAACAAACTTGATTAAACGCTTTGCTTTCTCATAAATTTTGATAAGCCCCATCCCATTTTTGAAGCTATTATTCATTATAGTTTGAACTAATCATCAGTCATCAACCCGAATCCGCAAGCTCTGTTTAGACCCCACGTAATAAGGACCAGTTGTCTACCGCACATTATTTCATTATTCCATGCTGCTATAAAGAATTTCTTAAAAAGAATAAGCCGGCAATGAACCCGGCGTCTCAATATGGGCTCCAAACATAAGCTAAAACTTAAGCACCAGCACCCAACAAGGTACTTTTTAAAATCCTAACTAATATTATAACTGCGAGAGTGAGTTTGTTTGTTACGCTTTTGCTCCTTAACTACTCGATCAATCATCATGAAATTTGGCATACGTTGGCAGGGGTACAGAAAAGGCCACAGGGAACATTTTTCTAGGCAATAGTACTGTTCACGAACAAACGAAGTCGCAGAAAAATATATATAAAATAAATATATTTTTTTTAATACCAAGACACACAGCACAAAAAGCAAACATTAAGCATGACTAAGTCGATTTCAAACTGTACCTCAAGCATCAAAGTCAATAAGATTCAATTGTACGCTGAGTCATTCACCTGCCGTTTTTGCCAATCATACTTGTAGCATCAAATAAAAGAGACACATTACGAAATTTTTGGTAATCTTCTATATTTGAGAGTCCGCCACGGTATTCCTGGACTTTATCAGAAATCAGAAATTTATATTTGTAAACATAGGTTAATACATGGGATATAACAATTAATGAATATGTCCATCTGTCTTGTATTGACGAAACCAGACCGCGCGAGTCATTCTCACCTCCGAATCGTGACCTCGTCGTGGTTTCAGCCTTACGCGAAACTACCCTACCCAAAAACACAAGCTAAGTAATGTCCTCCTTGTCCCTTTTTGGGGCACGAAGGTAACACGACTGGAAAGCACGCGTAGGAACACGCTCGCCATCTCTCGGACTTGGAACTGATCGCTTAGCGGGCAGGTCATGTTTGAGAGCTATTCAAATTTATTTTAGGCTCGGTTCCTATAATATCATGATACGAGTAATTTGAGTTACAAACATTTTTAATTTGTAACATATTTTTCATAGAATCTTCTCTCTTAGCCTTTATTATTCCCAAGTCACTTGGGGTCGGCTTTTCTGGTCTAACCGGATTTGACTGGATATCAGTTTTTCCACGGAGCGGCTGCCACCTGACCTCCGCAACCTGAAGGCTAACGATACCCTAAGTCTAGACCAGTGTCAGGATATTAGAGGGTACTGACTTTCCCAATAACGACTGCCATAGATGTTCATGGCAGCCGGGACCAACGGCTTAACGTGCTCTCCGAGGCACAGAGCAGGCGACAATTGTCAATCAATACGCACATAATTTCGAAAAGTCATACAACTTCCGAAAGTCAGAGATGCGCGACGTGGCTTCGAACCCGAGACCCTCTGCATTGCAGTCTGTTGGTCTCCCCACTGAGTTATCGCTGCTTTTCATAGAATATGAGTCAAAAATTATTTGTCCTTAAATAAATCGACTCATTTGTTGATATAGGCACCGGGACTAAAGGTGTTATTGAAAGATTGTAGCTCAGCGGCGTTAGAGAATCCTTGCATACAAGTTGAAGCTACAGTCACTGCTCACTATCAGTCCACCTATTTGCCACTCTAGTAGTATAAATACGATATCGAACACTTAGCGCTATGGCAGAGGTGACCACTCAAACCACTGAGTCATACGAACAGTCCAGACCAGTTGCATATCTATACTAATATTATAAAGCTGAAGAGTTTGTTTATGGTTGAACGCGCTAATCTCAGGAACTACTGGTTCGATTTGAAAAATTATTTTTGTGTTGGATAGCCTATTTACCGAGAAAGGTAATAGGCTACATAACATCACGCTACGACCCACGGGGACGGCGCAGTAATCATAATCGCGGGTACGTCTAGTTTACTATATATGTACATAATTATATATACATATTATTATAATTAAAATTGTAACTGGTCGATGTCTGTATATAAGGAAAATTTTAGAAAAAAATGTGAAGAGACTATTATAGCTATAAGAGACAAATCAATTATTTTTTGAAATTTTGTCTGTCTGTATGTTTGTGCGCACATCACGCAAGAACTACTGCACGAAATTGAATACGGCATTCACAATTCTATTTCTGAAGCTCTAAATTAAAATCTGGGGTTTGTTTCATCTTAATACGCCGCCTAAAAATCGAGAAATATGTATGTAGATCAGTTTCTTCTCCCATGCAAAGTAAGAAAAATATAGATAGATACCTATTTCTTAATTCCACGCATACGAAGTCGCAGACAAAAGCTAGTATTTAATACTAGCTTTTACCAACGGCTTTGCTTAGGAAATGTCCCCTTTCTGGATTATAGTTACCCACTCTATATCCTTTTCTATACACCTGACAACGCGTATGCGAAATTACATAATGATCGGTCGAGTAGTTAAGGCGTTGAAAGCGTAACAAACAAACTCACATTCGCATTTACCTACAATATCAGTGGATATAATAAAAATGTACGAGATTGTTTTTAAGTGTCGTTCGCGTTAACTAGCTAACTGTTAAGATTCCGTTGTTTGTCAATAAAGCTGAAGAAATGGAGAATGGAATAATAGGTACAAACTCTTTTGGGTTTTCCCCTTTACATCATCGCCTCTGTAAATACGAGCGGCAAGTTGTTTAGCAACTTAATTTAAAAGCTTAAAGAAACTGACGTCTTTGCTAAATAACTTTACGGATGATGTAATGGTTTTAGTGGTCACTTCGCTACTGCCAATGCGCCGAGTGGGGTTCGAATCCCACACGACTCAAAAAGGTAAAATTTAGTAAGTTTATTTTCAAAAAGATAGTACTAAATACAATGCGTCATAGACCCCAAACTAGGCAAGCCCGTATGAAGTGAATTATTATAGACCGTCATAATCATCAATAGAATATAATGTGTAATATTAAAACGTGATTATATTTACGGGGCATATAGGGGGCATACAGTGTTCTGGGTTCGAATCAAGGGACAAAACTTTGTGTGATCCATAAACAGTTTTCCAAGTCTGGGTGTTCTTTGTGTCCGTTGTTTGAATGTTTGTAAAGTCTCCGCGACACAGGATTTATTGCGGAAATTGTCTTTTTAAAAGATAGTAGATATATATAGTCGCTAGTGTTGCCAACCGTGCTCTATAATAAAGTATGTAAAAATACTGTATTATACCTGCGCGTAATTAAATGAAACCTGAAAAAGTTTAAAAGTTTTATTTCATTGTTTACTTAAAGCAACACTGTAGAGATTCCCTAAATTGAATAAAAACAATTGTTTATCTATCTTAATATAGACATATATAGTCAAGATGCGGTTATGACGTTCATTGATACTAAATAATTGTTAGATGTTAATAGCATCAACAAAAATATGGTAACAAAAAAGCAGGTTATATAAATAATACTTTACTTTCAGATATTGTACTTTATATTTGCACCTTGGATGTATCTTATGTGGGGCCAGTCAGTGCAGACCGGCGACACTTCGACCCAGTGGGATCTTTTGTGTCGACACTCTCCCAATAACGACTGCCATAGATGTTCATGGCAGCCGGGACTGACGGCTTAACGTGCTCGGCACGGAGCAGGCGATAATTGTCAATCAATACGCATATATTTTCGAAAAGTCGTATAACTTCCGAAAGTCAGAGGTTCGCGACGGGGGTTCGAACCCGAGACCCTCGGCATTGCAGTCTGTTGGTTTCTCCACTAAGCTATCGCTGCTTTTGCACCTAGGATAGTAAATATACTTTATTTGTTCAAAATAAAGGTGGCAACCCTAATTGTCACGCCTTTATCGCATAACATGTGAATGGAACAGTCGCAAGAGGAAGACCTAGGCGAACGTTTCTTGATCAGATCGGAGGCGTTCTGCACAAAGGCCAGGTTAAGAGCACCTTGAACCGACGGGCGTGTATGAGGAATGTGATGAAAGTGAATGAAGCCAGAGAAGTGTGTCAGGATCGTAGCAAATGGAAATCCGTAGTCTCTGCCTACCCCTCTGGGAAACAGGCGTGAATCTATGTATGTATTATCGCATAACGGGTAGGCAGAAGAGCGACGCTCAGACGGATTATAGTCATCTACCAGACAAAGTGCCAGACAAAATAAAAACACATCGCTGCCTACCCTAGCGGAATATATAGGCATATATAAATAAGTAATAAGTCTTGTGTCGCAGCGATTTCAAAGTTATTTGTTCATATAAACAGTTAACGATGAAAAGGTCAAAATAATAAGCGGTCGACCGCATCGCGAACACTCGACTTCGAGCAGTGAGACATCGCGTACATAAGAGCTCGGAATCATATCGATATACATTTTTTTTTATGGGTTAATGCGCAAACGAGCATACGGATAGCCTGATGGTAAGCGATTACCGCCACCCATGGACACCCACCAACAGAGGAGTTACAAGTGCGTTGCCGGCCTTTTAAAAAGGAATACGCTCTTTTCTTGAAGTGTTGAAGGTCGTATTGGTCCGTAAATACCGCAGGCGACAGCTCATTCCTCAGTTTTGTTTCGCGAGGCAGAAAATTCCTAGAGAAACGCACAGTTGTGGACTGCCAACTATCTAAATGATGGGAATGAAACATATTTGATACGTATGAATAGGAATGAAGCATATTTTTTTATATATTAGGTATATAAAAAAGCATCTATTGTCTACACGCAAATCTCGAGTTCGGTCCAAAGGCATATATTCTTTTCCTGTAAAAAGACAACTTCCGCCACAGGAATAATTTATGTGCCGCGGCCCCGCGGGTGACTTCACAAACATTCAAACTACGGACAAATAACCCAGATTCAGATCAACAATTAACGGATTTTAAACACAAATTTTAATGTGGTGGTGGTGTTTAGGTGTGAGATTCGAACCAACCAACGATACCGTTGGACTGATACGCAAGTCTCGAGTTCGATGCATTCTTCTCTAAGTTATATCCGTGTTAATTTTAATTATCGCTCGCTTTATTGATGAAGGAAAGCAATGCGAGGAAACCTGCATGTCTGAGGGTTCTATAATGTTCTTGAAGATATGAGAAGTTTGACAATTAGATAGACTAATAGCGTGTGTAGCGTGGTAGACTATGACCTAAGCCTTCTTACATTGAGAAGATACCTGTACCCAGCAGTGGGATAGTTTATGAATAGGGCTGATATTATATTATCATGAGGTTAAAACTTCCTACAAATATATGGATGATATTTTTTATATATATCAAGATTTTCTAAGTGTATAGATACTTTAATCAACAGATAAATCAAAATCACATTTCTTCTACAACACACCATGTTACAATACAAAACCGTATTTAATTTAAAACGAACATCTATTAATAGCCATAGGTTCGATAACAAAAAACGATAATCGATTCAATAATCGATACTAAAGTCACGTCCCTACGACAATTGACACAAACGGAAACGCCAATGAACTTGGCGGGGAACGTCCGCGATCTTCACTTATAATGTTATTATTAGCTTCTTTTCGTGTTCCGAGGTAGCGTCAGAGATTTTCAAGCCGCCTACAGATTTCTGGCTTTATATTTTTTTATACTAAGTACCATGTTGGCAATCAAGTCCAGTTGTTTTGCCAGACTCATTATGTGGAAATTATTGTATCAAATTATTATTAAAAGTGAGAAGCCTATTAGTCTTTTGTGTTGCCAGTAGAACTTTTCTTTTTGGAGGATCGGCGACACGTTTTATATTATTTCGACCCACGACCTCTCGGAAGTCCAAGAGTAGTCCTCGTCCATTTGTATACCGCCGTTCGATTGAAACTAAAAAAATTATAAACGAAAAATCAAATAACACTTTTGCCCAATCTGGAAATTGAATTCAGAACCTCGTGAATAAATCATAGGTAAGTACAAAATTATACTACGGGAGCAAGGCAGACAATTTTATAAATAGCCGAGGTCGCAACCTCCCCACTTGGTATTGACATTATCAAGGGAGATTTCATTTTTTGGTGTGGCAAGGATTTTTATTTTTGACATTTAATGAATATTTAATGTAGGAAGTGGTCGCCTAGTGGTCAAAATTCAACCAAAATCATACGGTTGCTACTGTGTTTTCTTTTTTTCTTTCTTACATATAAATAAGGTATAGGTAACCATAGTTACAAAGAATTGTACGACGTCAGACGAACAATGTCGAAATACTACGAACGCGATTCGACTGCGTGTGTCAAATGCATGGTTGTGTGCGTGTAGTGTTTTTTCATTAAATTAATGTACTTCTAATGCATAATTTATAAAAATATTAGGATTCGCGCCTCCTTCTCCATATAAACTTTAACTGTGACAAATTTCATACTCCTCCGTCCGCGCAATTTTCGTAAAAAGGGGTACAAAGTTTATATAGATTGTTTAGCGTTATGCAAAATGGCTGTGTATTTATTAAAGTTTTAACACGTCAATTGTTGGAATACTAGACATAATTAAAAAACCTATTGTGTCTCGCCACCGGTGTGCCGCTACCGCTCAATAGGTTAAAGACTGACCTTACCTTACATGAAACCTTAGTGTCATGGTATGTCAAGTTTGACCTTATGTATGCAGCGGGCGAAGTCTCGGGTTCGATCCCCAGGTGGGTATTGCAGTTAGGAAATTCTTAGTAGTAGCATGGCATGCTGGCCTGGTCCCCTCGCATTTTACTACGGGACTTAAAATAAAATTAATATTTTTATTTTAAACTATTTTTGCCCACAATTTCTATCGCGTAAAAGTAGGTTAGGATAGGTAAAATACTTTTTTAAATAAAATACAACCAATTTTACTCGATGATAATATAGTTTTTAATAGTGAAAGAATTTTAAAACCGTTTGAAGTTATTGAATTAAATCCTTACAAACCAACAAACAAATAAAAAATCTAATCTTTTCTCTTTATAATATTAGTATAGATATCTTGTAGTAAACATTGTTACAAAAACAAACAAACTAGATTTGTCCCATGTCTCCGTCCTCGTATAATATAAATATTTTTGTTACAGACAGTCCGTCTGTAACAAAAGTATTTTAAAATGTGCTTCATGAACCTATTGAGTCGCAGCCGCACACCGGTGACTTGACAGATTAAGCCGGACGAAATATTCATTAATTACTAGTATTTAGAATATTTTCACGTACTTTTAAATTATAACCGAAAACCGTACGTTCCTTTTTTAAAATTCAATGACACAATTAAGTAGAGTACTATAAACATTCGAAAACAATCCGAGAGCAATTATGCTACTTCGAAAAGACATATAGCATCATCTCATCTCATTCAACAAAATCACGCATAATTATAAAAGTTTAATCTTTAAAAAATCCTATTGCGCCTTTGCCTACCGCAATTTAATTATAAACAAGGCCACAAGCGAAATTTCTTATTAAATACTTGGCAACATTGCACAAAAAAGAAATATTTCGGCGCGCAACGAAACATCGCCGTCTAGCCTTGTTATAGATTTATTACTTACAAATGTTTCGGGATTTATATCCGCAGTTTTAGTACCTGAAAATAAATAAAACGGTTATTATAATTTACTTATAACAAGAAAATGTATGTAAATCTTATAAATCATGTACAAAAAATCTTTGAATATATGTATTTGTAGCGTAGATAAACCCCAACTAATATCATAAATGCGAATGTGAAGTCAGCCAACCCGAACTGGGCCAGCGTGGCAGATTATGGCCTAATCTTTCTTACGCCGAAAAGAGGCCCGTGCCCAGCAGTGAAACAGTTTAATACAGGTCTAATATTATATGTACAAAGATTACAAAAAAAAACACCATTTAAGAACCAACTCCAACATGGTATTCCATATTGTCTACTGATCCCAATCTCTCAACACTCACCCTCCACACTATTTATAGACTGGCAACACCAAACTTAGACATAACAATAACAAGTTCTGAAACCAAAATAAACTCCGTTTAGGAACCGTAAAACTAACAACACTCCGTAAATGGACAGGATTGTTGGCATAGATGTGTTTAGTCTATGGTTATTTGACGACTCTGTTAGGGAAGTAAGATTATATCCTCTTCTGTTGCCTCGATGCCGCACCAGTACTATGACTGTGATTCTCGGATCATGCATAGTCTTAACAGACATTTTTATGAACAAGTTCACAGCAGTTGGTTGTACGAAATTTGATACGCCTGGCAGATGGAAGTCGGCAATTATAGGCTTGTAAAACCATAGCTGGCGGAATGTGGTTGTAACGAATACTTTTTCCTTGGTTTGCCAATACCACTCTTAATAGGAAATATATAGTAATAGGCCATAGACTTCGTTCTGGACATGCCCCACTCAACAGGTTTCAACATCTCATGGGGAACAGTGCCAGCCCGAATCGCACAGAGTGCGGCACTCTTGACGATGTTCATCACCTGTTGGTGGAGTGCGTCAAAACCCAGGAGCTAAGAACTATTATGCTTCAATCTCTTGAAATGCGTATGATGGATGTTGGTGCCTTCACAAGTATTTTAGCTGAGCCCCTGTTTAAAGCAGCTATTTTAGTTTATAAGGCAATAATAGATAAGGTTGACTTAAGGTAGAATATGAATGCCCTCTCACTTCCGGCCGTAGTTCAGTCTATGGTCCGGAGTGAGAGATCGTGGAACGCCGTCGCCTCCTTTTGTGAGGAAGTAATTTCCATCAAGGAGGCGGCGGAGCGGGAGAAGGCGCGCTTAAACCCGCTCCCCAACCGTAGAACCGGGCGCCGGAGGGCGCGAGATGACCTCCAGCCACCCTGAGGTTTGACCTGGGCGTGGTGGGCTGCGTGGGCCTGCTCGCCACCCGATTAGCACCAGGTCCGAGAGGCGGCGTGCGTGTTCCCACGTGCGCCTCTGTATCGTGTCTTTGTCCTCCCCCAGGGGGACAGTAGAGGAAGTATATTCGTGAAGTGGCCTGCCGTTTCACACGACGGGCCGAAACCTCGGCGGGGTCGCGATTGAATGTGAAAGCGATTCGCGCGGCCCCGCCGTCTATGGTTATGTGGAGGAACACCGTGGTAGGTTTAGTCGGTATTACCGGGGTATCTTTCCCCCGGTGAGCCCGACATAACCTCTCCGTCGCCCCGCAGAGAGGTATGCGTCAAAGCATTCCCGCACGTAAAAAAAAAAGGAAGAATATGAATAGTTATTAAGTTTAGGGTATGATGGAGCTGACTTGGCCGTGTGTGGCTAAAAGACCACAAAAAAAGGGACAAAAAAAGGGACAAAAAAGGGACAAAAAAAGACGTATACTTATGATGATTATTATATTATGTAATACTAGATTTTGCCCGCGGCTGCGCTCACTGAAGAGTGGTGAGGTTAGGTCAGACTAGTAACAGTATTTTCACCGAATGAAAGGTAGGTTCCCTATATTCTTTTCTGTTCCCCTAACAACGTGTAAGTATGTCAAATTTTATGATGATCGGTCGAGTAGTTAAGACGTGAAAGCGTATAAACAAATTAACCCATATTTGCATTTATGTAGGGATTGAGTGGCGTATATAACGAATAACATTATGGGTACTGAGAGAAGAGGTTGTGGGTTCGATCAGTCGTGACATAAGCATTCTAAGATCAACATACTAAACTCGAACGATTGACAAGTAAATGATTTGAGACCCCAATATTAAGTTTTTAATAAAATTATACATCCTTATTAGCTCGAACGGTTGATAAGCTAGTAGATTGAGACCCTAACATTAATCTATATTAATATTATAAAGCTGAAGAGTTTGTTTGTATGAACGCGCTAATGTCAGGAACTAGTAGTCCGAATTGAAAAATAAATCAGTGTTGGATAGCTCATTTATCAAGGAAGGCTATATAGGCTATATAACATCACACTAAGACCCACGGGGGCAGAGCTGTAATTATAAACGTGGGTGAAACTGCGAGTACATCTAGTTTTAAATAATATTGGCCATAATGCAAAGATGGATTCCTCTTACTTTTCGCCAGCTATGTTATAGGTCGTATGAAATGAGAGAAGAACCTATTAAGGTTTACCAGACAGCAATTCCAAATACGACATTATTAATCAAACTGACAAAAATATTTAGTATTAAATATAATTATGATTATTTATTTAACTTGACACGATCTATATATATGAATAATTCCTATATCTCTTTACAAACGTTCAAATCATTAATTTAGATAGAGGTAAGATTGATGAATAATTTCGGCGGTAATTATTAGGTTAAGGTATGTAATTACCGATTTGTACTGAAAAATTGAAACTCGTTTTTTTCTAAGGTGTACCATATTTATTTAATATAAATTTTTACTATCATTATCTATACATTGCTGCCATCTAAACGGAAGTTCATATATGCCTTTATGATAGAACTCCGGGTATCTAAATTCGACATACTATGTGAAAGCATGTTGTACTGCCTCCTGACAAGATTTTTTTTTAATGAAAATTGTCCAAATCACGAAAAACATGGTAGTCCGTTGGAGCATGGTCTGGCAAGTACGGAGGATGACGTATGGTTTCTAACTGCAACTCCTGTAGAGTTACAACGGTTTCTCGTGCAGTGTGAGGTCTTGCGTTATCTTGGAGCAATAATGGTGAAGACCGATTTACGAGTCGGGGCAGTTTTACTGCCAGTTTCGCCATCATTGTTCGAAGTTTGGCACAGTAAACACCTGCTGTTATTGCTTGACCAGACCTGAGAAAGCTATAGGGAATAACACCATAAAGAGACCACCAAACAGTAACCATTACCTTTTTATTGGTAAGCTTTGCCTTAGGGCACTGTTGCGGCGTTTGACCTGGGGTCAGCCATTGCAGTTTTCGCTTACGCTTACCGTATAGAATCCACTTTTCGTCACATGTCACAATTCGATCCAATATTCCTTCAATTCTTTACCGATTCAACAAGGCAACACAAGTTTCAACACGCATTTCTTTCTTGCAGATCAGTCAAATCATGAGGCACCCATTTTTCATATTTTTTTATCCTATTGATTTGATGCAAATGAGCCAATATTGTAGATAGGGTAACGTTAAACCATGCCACTAATTCCTGGGTCTTCAAGTCAAAGTTTCCATTACGAAAGCGTTTAAACCAAAAACGCACGGTGCTTTTATTAGCAGTCTCCTCTTCAAACGCAGCGTTGATATTGGGAGCCGTTTCTGCCGCGTTAGTTTCGCGTCGGAATTCTACAATGACTCGGATTTTCGAAGAATCCATCTTTTCCGTCTAAGCTGGAAAAAAAAAATTAAGGGTCGAAAATCGAATGTAGCGCATTTTTTAAAAGAAGAATCTTGTAGGTATCATGTGAAAAAAGTTTCACTCGAAAATCTCACACCATGAAGGTTTTATGTCAATTCAAAGTATCTATTACTATACAACGGCAACTTCATACTTTAACCCCTATTATATTTCAACTGCAAAGGGATCTCTAACATTCTACAATGTAAACTATTTTTACAAATTTTACTCTCCTTCCCCTTCTCGGTCACCGCACGTAGTTTATAATATCCCAATACCCTCCTCGCTGTCTAGTTTTCACGTAGTAAGTAATTCATAAATATGGTTTTAAATAATTTTTGTCGAACAGAAAGTTAAAAACAAATAATTTGTCTCATATTTTTTACCAAATTTCAATATAGCTAGTAAAAGCGTGAGATTTCCCTATAGGATATTGACTACGTGACGAATACCTAATCAAATCGAATCAAATCAAATCATCATTTATTTGCGAATATGGGTACAATGGTCAAATTCTCTATATGGTCTAAGCCCTCTGCCCCTGCCCCGGTGACCAAGCGTGGTATTTTGAAGACCTCCCCTCCCTGAACGGGTCATGTTCCCTTATAGGCTGTGCATAGTAAAATACATGATTATACAAAGAAGAACAGTAGTAACAGTAGTAGGGAAAACAGCAGGGCACAGCTGGTACATTATATATATATATACAGAATGTCCCAGAATATGCGAATCAAAAGGTCCTTTCAAATAAACTAAATAAAAAAATTATGAACTTCGTGTAAAAATAAAAAAACAAACCAACAAGATTATCTTTGGTGCAAAAAAAATACACCAAAATAATGCAGTATTTTGACGACTCGATCCTTCACAAATAATAATAGTTAAAAAAAATTTTACCCATAATCGAAGCACCTGTAGTTGAAAGCCTGACAAAGTCGTACTTTTTTCAAAACTTAAATTTTTTATTATTACTCAATGTTCATAATTTTTTTATTTAGCACTATGAAAGGTACTTACCTAAGTAATCTCCCGTTACAATTTGATTGACATATTCTGGGACAGCCTGTAGATCAAACAAACATGATAAGAAACAATTAGTAAGCATTCGACAAACAGACATCTTAGAAGTCTGACATACATTACGGAAGACATATTTCAAAACTTAAGAGACAATTATTGTTTAGTTTACTTCATTGTGCCAGTGCGTTTGAGCAACAGGCGATCGTGAGGTCTTCAGTTCAATTCTCGGTTACAACAAAAGTGTTGCTGTGTTTTATTGTTAGGAAATGCTCTGGCACTAAGACACTGGGCCTTGTTACATGGGACCTAAATACGGGAGGTAAAATGTAGGTGTATTAGACCTCTGCCTAACCTTTTAAGAGTATATTAGCGTAGTGGTATTAACCTAGCTATGTAATAGTAAAATACAATTGATATCTCTATCTCATAGACTTCATAATTAAGTGGTTTTTAGACTTATTATTAACAACAAACGCATTTTAAATATTATTAATTATCACTACACTAAGTAAATAAGCTTAAATACATACACATAATTTCATTAAAAATATAAATAAAACCTATAAAATAATTATTTGTTTAAAAATTCTTAATTATCAAATTAAATCTCAATTATAATAATGTACTAACAAGACGATCACTCAATTTACTTTGGTTAAAACATATTCACCAATTGTTTATACATATTGGCATTGATCATTCTATTTAAAGTACAACAACCATTTTTATTTATATCCAATATTTGTATGTGGAATATACACGATTATTTTGACCACATTAGCACCAGCCCGGCTAGCTCAGTCGGTAGAGCATGAGACTCTTAATCTCAGGGTCGTGGGTTCGAGCCCCACGTTGGGCGAAATCTTTTTGGGTATTTATTTTTCATTACAAGATAAACTTGTGAATATTTTCATAATTTTGAGCATTATTTACTGGTTTATCACTTGTTTTCTTTTACATTTGCGTATGTTTTAATTTATGCATTAATATACATAAATAAACAACATACAAATATGAACATATAATTCTAGTAGATGATGATTCGTCTGCTAGATGTCTCTCAAACGAAAAGCCCTCAAGTCGTATGGCCTTGATCAATGATCAAGGCTCGCCGATGTTAGGTACTTAATTAGTATTCAGCTAACACTCAACACTGAATAACGTTTTTAGGACAGATCTTTTTGAGATTAGTCGCTAGGTAAACTTTATTATAATAATATACACTTAAATCTTTACTTATGCGTGTATTATTTATAAAATTATTTAAGTACCTATAAAATAATTAACCTATACTTTTATGGGTTAATTATTTTAATGGTAAATAGTTTTACTATATATTTCATATAATGTATAACTTAATTCATGTGAAAGCAACATCCAAAGCAGTTAAATACTCTTAGGCGAAAATATTAGCAACCTAAGATTTCAAAGTATATTTTATTTTTCACTTCGTGCCAATCATGCTATGGAAATATCTTTCTATATTGAAGATATTCCAAAAATTGATTTGCTAAGCAAACAACTCAGTTTAAAATTAGTAAATGATAATTCAGTAGAATAATATTGGTGGTATAAGATACGATAGAGGTTCTTCTATCACTGACAATTAACATAAAAGTAATGAAATAAGTTGAAGCCGTATTGATAAACAAAATTTTAAAGACTCTTGTTACCATCCTCGTACGATTGTTTATCAATTTTTCATAAAAATTGCGCCGTAAGGTCCCAGGTACGATTCACGTTGAAGGGTTTTGAAACATACTGATTATCTTAACACAACTTTTTTATGATTACAAATTAAAAATGTTTTATCACGATATCACATACATACTTACATATTTTATCTAGGGATGGAGGTAATTCTTTTAAGTACAAATAGATATCTGTGTTAGGATCTTCGTTAGGAAGTTCAATAACAAAGGTTACAAAAAGTAATGATGCCGTGGTTTAACATAAGTAACAGATTTAATTTTATACAATAAGTTCAGAGTGTCTATTACGTGGTACTTGAACATAACTAACGAAATATGGGTGTAATACACCACTGCCCATAAATTAATTCTTCTCCCTTATTATTTAAAAAGAACAACCAGGGGGTTGTTATTTTAATGCAGGGGCATTATGAATAATTCTTGTGTCGCGGTGGACTTTACAAACATTCAAACAACGGACACAAAGAACACCCAGACTCGGAACAACCATTTGTAGATCACACAAAGTTATGTTCCGTGTGGACTTCGAACCCACAACACTCGGCGCAATGGCAGTGTCAAGGCGACCACTTAAGAGGACACACTGAAAAAATGCACTAATTTTCATCGAATAGTATAGGACTATGAGAAGACTAATTAATCTAGAATTTTGATATAGGTAAATTGATGTCTTTAACTAGAATTTCCTAGCTCAAAAACACGATATTGTGATTTTGGCTCGATCATAATTATTTTCGAAAACACCTCTGATAAATTACTATTTTTGAAATTACAAGGAAGTTACACTATCATTATGCTTAGGAATTACTAAAATATATTCGTAATATCAATATTAGTGATTTGCTAACTCATTATTTCCATAACTAAAACGAATCATTTTTAAATAATATTTTAAGTTTTTTAACAATTTCTGAGTGCTCTCGATCATTGCGGGCGCATCGCAATTTTAGACCTTATGACCGCTATTTAAGGATTGATACACAATGAGTGTCATTGGAGCGGATATGGGCGGAGCTATTCTAAACGATAATTTTCGCGGTGTCCCCTTAACCTACTGCGCCATCCGTGCGATATATATATTTAGGCGGAAATCGAATCTTGAATCGTCAGATTAATTTTCCACTAAAACATCTCAACAGATACCGTTGGACAGCCACGCACAGGTCTCCAGTTCGATTCCACAGCACGCACCTCTGACTTAGCGAAGTTATGTGCGTATTAAATAGTCTGTTATTAATAGCTCGCTTTAACAATGATAAAACAGCATGTCTAAGAGTACTACACACGTGATGTTCTCGTAGATGTGTGAAGTCTGCCAACGCGCACTGGCTCAGCGTGGTGGACTATACAGCCCATTTTTTTACTAGTCTTATTTGGTAAACATAAAAACCATTATGGAATCCATTCGTTACTGCCTTCAGTCTCTGAATCTTTGAGAAAACCTATACTAAAAGTAACACTATAGAATAACAACCGATGCTCTAAAAGACATAGCGTAAAGATATGCAACGCAGTTGACTTAACATCATATTATACTGAGGAGGCATCGCTGACCATATGTTAAATAATAAGATATGGGTAAAATAGCTGTTGTAATTATGGAAATAAGGTCGTTTTTAGAATGACATGTGGCGTTTACAGTTAAGTTTGGTTAGGTCTTAGAGTAAGCGGGTAGCGGTGTATGATCAAAGGACTAGCGGTCGCCTAATGAACTAATTCGATAAAACGCATTATTAAAATAATTATAGCTTTAATTTATTTTTACCGATATCGCTAAAATAGCTACTAAACGAAACAAAAAGAGAGATAATCGGTTGAAAAGCACGAGGAAAGGGCACTGAACTGTCTTTGCCTATTTTTACTATAGATAGATACCGCGTACGTCAGGTACTAGCTAGTCCGGTAAAAGTATCGAAATAATCATTTATATTTTTTTGAGTAGTAGAGCTTCGCTGATTTCAGCATGAATGGGCCGGCTCGACCGGGGAAGGACTACCCTCTCACAGAATATCGACGTGAAATAGCAGTATTCCTACTGTTGTGTTTCGTTCGGTAAGTGAGAGTGCCGGAGACCCAATTACCCTTTTTCCACCTGCCCGCTCCTTCTCTTTCCCACTTCCTCCTTTCCTAAAGGGTCGGCAACGCGCAAGTGATACCTCTGGTATTGCAGGCGTCCATAGACTACGGTGACCATTTACCATCAGGTGGTCCGTATGCTTGTCTGCCATCTTAGTTGTATAAAAAATGAAAAAAATTCGCGGATATAGACACAGTAGCTTAAATAAGGTTTGATTGCCATGCTTACTCAATAGTATGTTTGATGTGAAGTATTAACTTTGTTATTTTTATATTATACGGATTATGTTGTTTGATCTCACATACATTGTTAGTTTTTTAGTTTTTAGTATCACTCCGTAGAAAAATTCTCATGTACTGCATTATGTGTGCAATTGGCCGAAAGGCCAACATTACAGGATAGCGATACCAAATATACCAAAAGACAAGAATTGAAAATCTTACGTAGTAAAGTCAGCGTGATTGCTTTTATCACAAAAATAGATTAGTATGTTTACTTAAATTACTAAAATTTTTTATTCATTCACACATACATACGCTCCCGCCATATTCGTACGTCAAAAGTTTGTTAACGATATGGTGTCCGTAAATTCCTAAATCAATGGTAACAGCTTACCATCAGGCCATAGATAAATAAAAATAAAAATCTCTAACTACCTACAAGCGCCAGCGTTTTAAACACCCGTACCCTGCTAACAGTACGACCTAATCCTCCACGTTTAAAGTATATTTCTGCAATACGCACGCCGCATGACGCGCTTTTCGTGTCGCATATAATATTACCATTCCCATGGGACAAATATGTGCCGTCCATCTGATACGACAGATGGTTACTATAGCTCGTCTCAATTACAGTAATTCGCTTAAGACTATCGATTTAATATTCGATTTATTTGACTGTTCACGTGATTCGTGACTACGTGAAAAATTTGTCGTCGAATTTTGACGAGCGTATTCGTAAGGCCATGCGTTTTTTAACTTGACACGTTTGACAGTTGGCGTATTGCTCCATGCATTTTCTGAGAGCGCTTCTAGCGCGAAACCTTGATGAATTAAGTCACGTCAACATAATTTAGGTGACAAAGTAATATTTATGAACACCAAACTTTAACGATTAGTGAGTTAAGCTAAGTTAAATTTAGGTTAATTGCTAGGTTCAGGAAAAGAGTAGGGCCTATAAGAAGAAGAAACTCACGGTCATTATTTTTCAATCACTATTGATTTTAGGCTAGCAATAAGTGGGTGTTATACACATCTGCCTACCCTTTAGAGTATATACAGTCTGAATATATGTATGTATTCATGTTATAATCTTTAAACTAAGTTTCAATCACGGCTTAGCCCGCGTAGTATACCTATTATCAATCAAAATATATAAATCGATACAGCAGTTTTAGATATTAACTCCCACAAACAAATACCTCTTTATATTGTTAGTATTGTTAAACATTTTGAATTTGTTAAATTACTGTCAAGTATTAAGTAGTAAACCTAGACACACCGCGCACCTACAACTCGCGTTACAGGAGGGGTCGGTGACGTCACCGGAGGGTTGATGACGTCATCAGGGGGAAGCAGCGACGCCGTCTAGTCGGGATCCAACCGGCTACAAAGTACTTCAAGTTGCTTATCCAATTATATTGAACAAAGGACGCACAAGTTTGCGTAACAAGTTAGTCCTTGTTATAGGGGTTAAAATTTTAAATTGACATAAAACCTTCATGGTGTGGGATTTTCTAATGAAACTTTTTACATGACACCTATAAGAAGATTCTTTTTTTAAAAAATGTGCTACATTCGATTTTAGAATTTCAATTGGTTTTTTTATTCAGCTTAGACGGGAAAGATGAATACTTCGAAAATCTGAGTCATTGTAGAATAAGAGTGCGAAACAAAAAATAGAAATATCAACGCTGCGTTTGAAGAGGAGACTGCTAATGAAAGCACCGTGCGTTTTTGGTATAAATGCTTTTGTAATAGAAACTGCGACTTGAAGAACGAACCACGTGGAAGACCGCCCACACAGGTGAATAACGCTGAATTGAAGGAGATGGTGGAAGCCGATCCGAGTCAAACTACCCAGGAATTAGCGGCATGGTTTAACGTTACCCTACCTACAATATTGGCTCATTTGCATCAAACCAATAAGACAAAAAAAAATATGAAAAATGGGTGCCTCATGATTTGACTGATCTGCAGAAAGAAATGCGTGTTGAAACTTGGGTTGCCTTGTTGAATCGGTAAAGAATTGAAGGAATATTGGATCGAATTGTGACATGTGACGAAAAATGGATTCTTTACGGTAAGCGTAAGCGAAAACTGCAATGGCTGATCCCAGGTCAAACGTCGCAACAGTGCCCTAAAGTAAAGCTTACCAATAAAAAGGTAATGGTAACTGTTTGGTGGTCTCTTCATGGTGTTATTCCCTATAGCTTTCTCAGGTCTGGTCAAGCAATAACAGCACGTGTTTACTGTGCCAAACTTCGAACAATGATGGCGAAACTGGCAGTGAAACAGCCCCGACTCGTAAATCGATCTTCACCATTATTGCTCCAAGATAACGCAAGACCTCACACTGCACGAGAAACCGTTGTAACTCTACAGGAGTTGCAGTTAGAAACCATACGTCATCCTCCGTACTCGCCAGACCTTGCTCCAACAGACTACGATTTTTTTTCTTGACTTGTACAATTTTCTACGTGATAAAAAATTTTCTTCTCAGGAGGCAGTACAAAATGCTTTTACACAGTTTGTCACATCTCTATCCCCGGAGTTCTATCGTAAAGGCATACATGTATAGATAATGAGGGTAAATATTTCGATTAAATACATATGGTGCATCTTAGTAAAAAACGAGTTTCAATTTTTCAGTACAAATCGGCAATTTTATACTTTAACCCCTAATATTAATCACTTGCTGTCCAGGTTTGAACCACGTTTATGATCACTGCTCCGCTCCTGTCGCTCGTAGCGTGATGTTATATAGCATATCTTACTTCAGGATATAATAGCTTTTTACTGCTGAAATAATTATTTAAATCAGTTCAGTAGTTTTGAGTTTATTAATTATAAACAAAACTAAATATTTCTTCTTTATAATTTTAGTATACACTAGCCGTCCTTCTCGGTTTTACACACGTTAATGATTACTGCTCCGCTCCCGTGGCTCGTAGCGTGATGTTATATAGCCTATGTTAATTCTGGATAAAGTAGTTTTGTACTGGCGAAAGAATGATTAAAATCGGTATAGTAGTTTTTGAGTTATTCATTTTTAAAGTATACAAAGTCACTATAATCAATGTCTATGAAAATATGAAGTAATTAAAAAAAAATAGCAGTAATTCATCATTAAAATATTCTCGATGGGGTGGGCATCTATTAGTTTGACCCCTACTGCCTCTACAGGAACAAGACCTGTGTCGACCACTTTACAAACTTCCAATTAAAACACACAAAGTACTCCTAGACTCGGAACAATATTTGTATTACACAAATAATAAGCAGCAATAACGATTTCCCACCAGGCTGGTGGGAAATCATTTGATCGCCACGCAGAGGTCTCGAGATCGATCTCAAGGCGCGCACTGGGCCAGCGTGGTGGACTATGGCCTAATTCTTCTCAAAGTGAGAAGAGGCCTGTGCCCAGCAGTGGGACAGTTTAATACATAATATTACAAAACTGAAGACTTTGTTTTTTGAACGCGCCAATCTCAGTAACTTCTAATCGATTTGAAAAATTATGTTAGTGTTGGATAGCCTATTTACCGAGAAAGGCTATAGGCTATATAACATCACGCTACGACCCACGGGGGCGGTGCAGTAACGATAAACGCGGGTGAAACCGCGGGCACATCTAGTTTTTACATATAATTGTGGGATGCGGAACCATAACAGCGGCGAGGCCATCGCTAACCCGCTGCGTTTGGCATAGAGCTACAAGTAATTAGGTATGTAATTATATTAAATTTACATGATAATGTATCAATTATGATACGACACGTAAATACGTGCTTCGCACGCTAAGACAGAATGTGTTGTAATTGACGTGTTATATATCTAACATACCGAAACACAGCTACAGTCAGCAACATAAATCGATACACACATAGAAAAATTCGACAAGCACCATCTATTAAAACTTTTAATAAATTCGTTTTTAAGTAATAAAATACAGAAGAATAATTAGGATTTTAATTCATAATATGCTTGTGTTGCTGACTGTACATATCAACACAGGCAATATTGACTTAAAAGACGTACCCAACAACTGATTTTAAAATAGCATGTAAGAGAATAATAATAAACAATTATGTTGAACTAGATTTTGCCCGCAGCTTCGTTTGCATTAAATACTTTTTTTTTCAGGATGTATGCTCACAGTTAGAAAGCTACTTTATCCAGGAGCAAAATAGGCTATATAACATCACGCTACGAGCCACGGGAGCGTTGCAGTAATTATTAATGTGGGTAAAACCGTGGAGGGCAGCTACTACTCCATGACCTGCTTCAGACACGTTCATAACCACGATAACGATCACCCATCCCCTTTTCAACCGTAATGATTGGCCTGATATCTCCCCTAGATCTATCTTTAAGTGGAAAGGGGCAATAACTGCTACACCTACGTTGAGGGAACACGGTTTTCCTTTCAAATAGGAAAAATCGATGTGAAGAAAATTCTTGGAAAAGTGTTTTAGGGTTTCGTGTTTCCTGTAGTTGCCTGTATGTCTGTTTGTGTATAGTATATCCTAACAAATATTATAAATGTGAGTTTGTTTGTTTGTTCGCTGACACGCCTCAATTACTTAACAGATCATCACAAAATTTCGCAGACACATTTTCAGCGGTACAGAACAGGAGATAGGGTACCTTTCAGCCAAAAAAAAGTACTGTTACCGAGCGGATCTGTTTGTAAATGCTAGTAATGTATACAAAAACTAACTTTGTCAACTCTATGACTAATTCAATTCACGATTCTCGGAACTCATCTTCCTGTTCCCAAATACAGCAGTGAGACATCCCATAAAATAGGGTAAAAATGGGGATACAGAGGAGATAAATAAATATATATTTTACTCGTAATGGTGTGTCAGAGTGTTCTTGGTAAGAATAGCAATTTTCGATAGTGTTCACTGGAACTTTATGTTTTTTGTCGTCTAGGATGAACATTGAAGATGGTTTGAATGGCTTCCTTTGGAAGGTAAATAGAGTTCTGTGAGTTGGCAACATTTGTAAATGAGCTGTCAAAAATAAGATTGTCATTCATACTAAATCGAAACAGCGATAGCCTAGTGAAATCTTTAGGCACGCACTTATGACCATTCGAAGTTATGTGTGTATTAGTCAATTATCGCTCGCTTTAACGGTGAAGAAAAACATCGTAAGGAAACCTGCATGTCTGAGAGTTCTGCATAATGTTCTCGAAGATATGTGAAGTCTGCCAACCTGTATTGGACCAGCGCGTAGTGGACTAAGGACTCGCACTTCTCACACTGAGAAGGGGCCCGTAGTAGTAGAACAGTTTACATACAGGGCTGATATTATCACCAATAGGGGTGGTGGGTTTTTGCTGTGCTTATTTTGGATGATATGCGGAGGGTTTGAACTAAAATCTTGCTTAGGTCTTAACTTGAACGGTACCCAAAATGTGAGGGTAATACACCTCTCTGTACCCTTTAAGATATATAAAAGCGTGAGTATATATATATATATATATATATTGCCACGCCTGAGGTCGCGGGTTCGATTCCCGCACAAGTCAAAAATTTGTGTGCATGGACATGGATGTTTATCTTGGTCTGGGTGTTTCTATGTATAATATGTAAGTATATACAAAAAAAACATGCGGGGCAGTCTTTGGGGACTGCCGATAGAAGTGAAAACTCAGTATGTATGTATCTTATGTGGGGGCCAGTCAGTGCAGACCGGCGACACTTCGACCCAGTGGGATCTTTTGTGTCGACACTCTCCCAATAACGACTGCCATAGATGTTCATGGCAGCCGGGACCGACGGCTTAACGTGCTCTCCGAGGCACGGAGCAGACGATAATTGTCAATCAATACGCACATAATTTCGAAAAGTCATAAACTTCCGAAAGTCAGAGGTGCGCGACGTGGGTTCGAACCCGAGACCCTCTGCATTGCAGTCTGTTGGTCTCCCCACTGAGCTATCGCTGCTCACTAAGTAACTTGTGAATTGTATCGTCGAGCTACTTATTAAATTATTATTTTTTAATTTTGAATGCGTTCGGTGACGATGACGCTAGTTCCATGATTTTTGTTCACCCAAAAAGTGCTCAACGCGCCTTAAGAAGTTATCACTTCAAAAAAGGCAAAATGGTATATGTATGTTTATCCATTGTCTAGTACCCACAGTACAAGCTCTGCTTAGTTTGGGCTAGATGGTGTTGTGTGTATGTGATAGAATATTATTATTATTTTAATTACTTATGTATTAAGAACAAGATATTGCTGTAACCGAGACGTGAGCCTTGGACCGCAGCTTTGCGGTCGCGTGTGAACATTATACCCCGTGTGTCATACGGTAACACTGATAGACTAGTGGCTGGACCGTTGGCATGTCAAGTCAGGGGTCACTGGTTCAAAAGCACGTTAGCTAGTTCAATAATAATAAATGATTTTTTAAACGCTTCTCGCATCTCTGATTTAGTGGCGGTAGTGGATGCACACTAAACATAAGGTGATGATTCTGTTTAATACTAATTTATCTCAACTAGATTCAAAGGCTGATAAAATTGTATGAAAACTAAACTTAAAAATAGCATAACTAAACAGCTCCTTCTCTCTCCTAATAGTAGTGTACCTGACAGGGTCCACCACTATTAGGCCACCATATAATATTCTAATAATATTCTACCACATACACACAATACCATCTAGCCCAAACTAAGCAGAGCTTGTAATATGGGTACTAGACAATGGATAAACATACATATGTACTTTTTTTTTTGTAAGTATATACATATTATACATAGAAACACCCAGACCAAGACAAACATCCATCTTCATGCACACAAATGTTTGACTTGTGCAGGGATCGAACCCGCGACCTCAGGCGTGGCAGTCGGTTACACTAACCACTACGCCATCGAGGCCGACAAACTTTGTTACTTATTTTTAAGCTTACCACCTGTAAATGTACATTATACTGTCAAGAGACCCGTGCCCAGCAGTGGGACCGTTTAATACAGGGCTGATTTTATTTATTACTTAAAATATTACACCGATAGCTCAAAAGATAATAATACACAACCGGCTCGTGGTTAATAAAGTCGATTTCAGGTTAAGCAACCTTGACCTAAATACATTGACGCATTGCGTTTATTCGCCTCACCGTATTTCGTCGCCATGATGGGCTTGTGCCAATAACTCGAATGCTACCTCGCATTACATAACATCACGACTTGTCCCCGAAGGGGTAGGCTGATATTAATAAAATAGTAGATATTAGTAAATTTTATACACATGATCTTGCACTAAAGTACAGACATATGTAATAATAACATGTCCAATAACATTTGTAATTGATTGTTTAGGTATTTTATTTCACTGTTATAATAGTATTTAATAACTTTTTCATACATTTAGGTTGGTGCTGAATGTTAATTATTTATTGTACGTGCCTTTTATAATCCTGTTCATTAAATGTCAAATTTAATTTGGAATATAATATACTCTATATTGTCTTCTGTTTACGCGAATATTATTCATTGAAATTAAACTGCTATATACGGATTTTATCGCGTTGTTTATTTGATACATTATTACAAAATTTTGAAAACTGTTACACTATACTACTATTAAACTTTACTAACTTTTAAGCTAATTAAATTATTATTAAAACTATTTAGATTTAATTTAATTTTACACTTTCCCCGACGTTTCGGTTGCTTTTCAGCAGCCATGGTCACGGGGAGACTAAGATGGTAGTTGTCTCAATGTTCCAGTGTCATTATTTCAAAGTACCCGAACATAATTTAATCGCTGGTGTTTCTATTTACACAGAAATATATTCTCTTTTTAGTTTTTGTTAATATTTAATGTATAATGTTAATTTTAATAAACATATACCTAATATAATACATTTGTATAACACTGTGTCGATGAAACATGATGGACTAAAATTATATGTAACATCTTTGTACCGTGCTTCTAGCAAATAAATAAATAAATAAAATAACGTTTATTGTACATTTAACATGAGTAATATTATAAATACAAAGATAAAAGTAAAGTTGACTCCTAAACTAAGTAAAAAATACTTGTATCTCAGGAGCCATATCCGTCCTAATAGGTGATCATGACAACTCCTTCTCTCTTAGCCTTTATTATTCCTAAGTCACTTGGGGTCGGCTTTTCTGGTTTAACCGGATTTGACTGGATATCAGTTTTTACACGGAGCGGCTGCCACCTGACCTCCGCAACCCGAAGGCTAACGATACCCTAAGGCTAGACCAGTGTCAGGATATTAGAGGGTACTGACTTTCCCAATAACGACTGTCCTAGATGTTTATGGCAGCCGGGACCAACGGCTTAACGTGCTCTCCGAGGCACGGAGCAGGCGATAATTGTCAATCAATACGCACATAATTTCGAAAAGTCATATAACTTCCGAAAGTCAGAGGTGCGCGACGTGGGTCCGAACCCGAGACCCTCTGCATTGCAGTCTATTATATATGTACATACTATGCGATAAATGTTTGATCCATTATTTACATAGTAAATGGACGACATTTATAATACACTTTACCTTAGTCGTATATTAACCTATTAAGTCGCATCGGTGGTCAGACACAATAAGCATTTCAATAATACGTATTTATAGGTTAAAACATTTTGAAAATAAAGCACAACTAAATTAATTATATTTAACCTCAAATTATAACACTGATTGGCAACGTTGCCAACGGAACCATCCATAAGCCTTATACGTTCTATTTGCCTGAACCTAGCAACTAACCTAAGTGTAGCTTCAGTAACTTAGTAACCTCGCTAACCTATATATTTTGACGTTTAGAATCATTAATTGATTTATATTTGGGTCACAAAGTAACACACTTCGTGATCCAAATACAAATAAATAAATGATTTTTGTCTTTGACTATGACCGTACACAAAAACATCACCTTTTTACCTCATAAACTCACCAATCTTGAGATATAAGTCCACTAGATATCCGCATAGGAGAAAGTCCCCGCGGTTCACGGCTGATTGCGTCACAGAGCTGAGTCACGGTGACCTTTACCGATCCAAACGGCAGCCTCGCTCACCCTCCCTGACCTTCGCGATGGAGGGTGCAGTGCTATACTTTACGACGAACTAAACTCGTGTTTCTGACATAATTGTTGTGTATTAATATTTTGTAACACGCGATGTTAATTTTATTGGCGAACTAGGTTTTTAAATGTCGGCATCGTTTTCCCATCCTTACATTAAATTAATCATTGATATTGTTAATTGTTTGAAATAATATTAATAATTAAATTTCCTATATTATTAATTATTGTTGTTATTGTGGTCTTATATTGTGGTATATCGCGAATTAGATGTCATTCATACTTAATATGTACCTATATGTAATTTACGATAGAATAGTGTAGTTTATAATAATTATTAATTTTATTATTGTTTAATTGTAATAAACATTTTTAACACAATGTATATTGTTTAACAGCGATAGCTCAGTGGGGAGAACAACACACTGCAATGCAGAGGGTCTCAGGTTCGAATCAACGTCGCGCACCTCTGACTTTCGCAAGTTATATGACTTTTCGAAATTATGTGCGTATTGATTGACAATTATCGCCTCCTCCGTGCCTCGGAGAGCACGTTAAGCCGTTGGTCCCGGCTGCTATGAACATCTATGGCAGTCGTTATTGGGAAAGTCAGTACCCTCTAATATCCTGACACTGGTCTAGCCTTAGGGTATCGTTAGCCTTCGGGTTGCCGAGGTCAGGTGGCAGCCGCTCCGTGTAAAAACTGATATCCAGTCAAATCCGGTTAGACCAGAAAAGCCGATCCCCAAGTGACTTGGGAATAATAAAGGCTAAGAGAGAAGACGTATATTGTTAATAAATAAATTACTTATGTCTTATCCCTCGGGAACTGTAGTTTTTCTGGATGAAATGTACCTTATGTCATTGTTTGTAAATTTCATGATGATCGGTCGAGTAATTAAGGCGTGAAAGCGAAACAAACAAACTCATATACGAAGGTAAAATTTATTTTTGCCTAGAATAGCTTAATATATTCGAGGAGTTAAGACTAGGGTTTAACGTAGCTTTACGTCGCTTATTAAGACATCTTATCTATAAAACTAGTAAAAAAAAGGTTCGTCCAACTTTTACCTGTACTTATGCTATAATTGAAAATCCGGTCACCCATTCGAAAATTAGCTGCGCCTACATTACATAACTAGTTCCAATATAACTAAACTAAGTTAACTGGTCTATAACTGAAATATAGCTGGCTGTCTGCCGTACGCTGATCACGTACCAACTTTCAACTTTCGAGCGCTTCGTTTTGTGCGTACGCGCAGAATTTGTGATCAATCACTTATATTATTCCGTGTAGGTACACTGTACATGTTACATTTTTAGTGTGACGTATGACGAGAATTCAGCTATTAAAAATGGCGAGTTGCGGAATAAAACCTACGATAGCCCCGTGGAGACCGGTGGACTGTCACGCAGAGGTGTTGAGTTCGACCTGATGGCTCGCAAGTTTACTTTTTCCAGGTGTGTATGCTTCTGAAGATGACGTCATATTCAGGGCGCAGTGGCAGAAGAAAATAAAGAAAGCTGATCCCACCACCATGTGGAATAAATAGTAAGCAAGACAGGGAGGTGTGTATGTAAGTATATGCGATGACATTGCTCACTTTTTTAGTTAAGGAATATATCGTAAGTCCACGTCTGGAAGTTCTCTGTAATGTTCTCGAAGATGTGTGATGTCCAACCCATACTTGTCCAGTCTGGTGAACTACGGCTAAAGTCTTCTGATGCTAAAGAGCAGTTCCCAGCAGTGAAGTATAAACAGATCAAATATTATAATATTTCAATACATGTCTGCCGCAATTATAATAATTATTATAATTGCGGTATGTATTGAAAAGCCGGAAGATAAAACACTGTTATTAGTTTGATAATATTGAATTTGATGCAAAAATATGGCACATGAATGCAGCTGCCAAAATATGAGCTAACAAAATATCTATCCAACCATTTGGAGATAATCGTAAAACTATGACAATAATTTAAAATATGCCACGACCGACGTCATACAATCTGCAAACAATACAATTATTCCAGTTGTAATTTTATTCTATAATTATTTATTTTTTCTTAATGATATTGTGATAGTTATTATGTAAAATCTTTATTTGAATTAAGTATTAATTACTTAATTATTATGTTGTCTCCAAGTAAATGCTGTGCATATTTGTAATTGGCGTAAGCACACGATCTTCCCTTTGATACTGATTATGTAAATGTTAGTGTTTATTTTGCTAATATGCCTAATAAATAAATGCAATATAAACCTGTCAAAAACGTTGCATTAGTGTTCCGATTTGAACTTGCACTATCAATAGGACAACAGCAACAATCGACTATTATCTTTTCCCGCACAGCCCAACACGAAACTCCACACAAATAAACGATATTGCGACCCAGCTCACGTTAAAAGGTTTCATCGAAGCCCAACAATGGATTCTTATAGGCAAACACACTGACCGAATGGACAAACGTCGGCCATTTTAAATTGTCGCTTATTTAGCTGAAGTTTCCGTTCGCGTCCGCCGGACACAATGGCCAGTTTTCATGATAACAATCTATGATGGGTTGGTGTTTGATGCCAATTTTCAACTGGCTTCTGAGTGCAAGTTTAACCACGTGAATCCTATGAGACAATAGTCTGGGAAAACATATTTTATGTGTAATCCATCAAAGAAATGTTTGTCTGGAGATCGAAACTCTGTATGGATGGCGTAGTGGTTCAAGCGATCGTCTCGCCGCTGCCACTTTGCCAAGTATTGTGGACAAGACGACTGCATGGGACAAAAAATTGTGTGAGCCGCAAATAGTTATAGTGTTCTTTGTGTCTGTTGTTTAGATCTGTTAAGACCTGACACCACCAAAATACCTTGATTCTATAATAACAATATTAGCCATGTTTATAAACTGTCCCACTGCTGGGCACGGGCTTCTCCTCAGTATGTGAATGTATAGGTCGTAGTCCACCATGCTGGCCCAGTGCGCGTTCGCAGACTTCACATATCTTCGAGAACGTTATGCAGAACTCTTAGACATACAGGTTTCTGCATGATGTTTTCCTTTACCGTTAAATCGAGTGATAATTAACTATTTAATACGCATATAACTTTGTAAAGTCAGAAGTGCCTTGGGATCGATCTCGAGACCTCGAAGCAGAAGAAAAAGAGTATTGTAAGGTAAAAAGGTTGCGGTTGTATTTTAGTAAAAAATGAATTCTATTTATTTAACTTTTGCTTTATGTACATACCCAGGGTACTAGACTTCTAGGCGGCGTATCAAGATGAAACATGTACCAGTTTTAAGTTAGACCTCCAACAATACAACTATGAAAACGCCATCCAAAATCCTTTAGTAGTTCTGTATGATGCGCGCAATTCAACGGTTTCTCTCTAGGCTACCGTTGCTACCATGATTTGAATTGATTCTATAGCTACGTTGTACTCACCGGGCAACCGAAATTCCTCTTTATCTTCACCTAAAACAGTATCATGGCCCAAACATTCCCGACAATGAACATAATGACCGTTACGTCACTCGCTAAGTTATCACCGTGGCCACACAAAGGGCTTATCTCCCGCTCAATTGAGGACAATTAGTACGGTACAGCGGATAGATTAAAGAAGTTGCGGAGTTTAGTTGCGTTGTTTGTTGTATCAAACTAAATTCTTGGCGCCAGAACTATTGAATACTTGGTCAAACCTTAAGTTGCTTCTGGAGAAGTAATGTTCTACAAACGATTTATGCTAGGTGCACTGATGTTTTGATCTAACGGCAATCTGACTTAGACGAGCCTCATATCTTCGTTGGAATTCTCTGCCGAAACACATGTTTTCTGTTTCCTTCGAACCCGGGTCCTTAAAGTGGGAAGTGGAAAGGCATCTCCTTAGGCCTCAAAGTGGAGACCTTGGCACCACTTCAGCTGTAACGAGGACGTGGTGTGGATGACTCTGCTCGTGGACTATACGACTGTGCACCATCAGACGGAGTGTAGTAATTTTGACTGATTACAGTAAAAAAGACGGCAATAAGCTCTGCTCTTTTATTATAATTTTGTCATGCTCTCTCGTTTGTAATAACTGCCCCAGTGATACATCGGTATTGAATGCGACTGCTGTGCATAAAGTCTTGGTGAATCTCATGCCAAGAAATTGTTAATAGCCCAGTTACGAAGTTAGGTGTGTTAAACACTCTCGTGACTTGAAAAGCGCGTCCTGTGTCTGATCTCATCAAAAGGTTAAAAGACAATTAACATCTAGTTTTGACGATCAACTAAAAAAAATCTAGATGCCAAATCGAAAATTTTAGATGGTTTCTTTAAAAAGTTGATTTTAGTCGATCATCAAAACTAAATACTGACTTAACTTTTTGAGTCACAGCGGCACACCGGCGGCCAGACTCAATAGGTTTCTAATTATGTCTGGCATTCCAACATTGACAGATTATTTGGTAAGATTATTTCACTTCATATACACAATGTACCTATATAGGCGGACTTAATGCCATGCAGATATAAGAAATAGTAGGTGCATGAAATAAGGCACCACCAATTTAAAGGCGAAATAATGGATATTTATTATATTCATTTTCTTATTGGTATATCCCCACTGCTGGGCAAAAGCCTCTTTCTTGGACTTCCAATTTACTCTGTTAGTGGATATCTCCTGCCAGTCATTTATTTGTATAAATCCAAAATTCCATATTTCTTAAGTAGAAATCAGAAGAAGAGTGATATCGTTTAAATGTGACTCAAACATACGCCCGCAATGGCACGGAATTCTTGATACACAAGTCCGATTTGCATTTAGTACGAGAAATCGATCAAAACGCAATCTGTAGTCTCTGCCAACCTCCCTGACCGGCCTGACAAAGGCGTGAAGTTATGCACGTATGACTTCAATACAACGCAGTAAGTATTGTTCTATTTTAAATACACTGTTCCGTGCGAGCATTCATTAAGATTCTAGACACACGCAAGTCCTCGCCCGACATTCTATTAGCCATAGTATATTAGGACTGTAGTTTATTATGTGTATGATATATATGTACCACCTCTATATAACGATCTAAGGATAGCATATCGGGTATATAATAATAATAATAATTATTATTATTATTAAGAGAGTGGTAACCTCGTTTTTCATTATATATGTACTTTTTTGTTTTCTGTGTTATAATATTTGTATAACAACGTGTACCTATGTTTTAAAAATAAATACTTACTTACTTACTTACAATTTCCATAACTACCCGCACTAGGCTGAGCCTGTCCTGCGGGCAGTACACAATTATTATGACAATTAACAATTGTTTTTGAATTTGCTATTAAATAGTGAGGCAATGAACGAGCGGACGGTATATCTATGTATTCAATTATTAACTATATGTATGTATTTCTCTATCAATATTATTACAATTATCAAATATAATTTATGGTACCTATATGTTTTATAAATTCTAGGTATATGAATGAATTCACTTACGTAAACTCACGGAAACTTGCTAAAGCAAAAATTTGTCCAATGGATATGTCGATGTTTGCCAAGATTAAAAGCATAAATGCGCCCTCCTACGTTTAAATATGGTCACCTTCTTGTACGTTAAGTTGACATCTGACACACAATGCATCACACATATTATAAATTTAACACTATCGTGCTATAATGTAAATGTGATGTGTGACCTCACTCATCTTAATGTGGTCCCTTTTTATGAGATCTAAGTATGGTGAGAGCGTATCGATGACTTAATTATTAGAATGTTTGTAGAGGCCTAAGGGAATACGCAGAAGTTCAGAGGAAAACGCCTTTAAAAATACATACACACACATAGTGTCGTGATGACCAGCGATAGCCTATTGGGAAACTGTTGGACTGCCATGGAATGATTTCGAGTTTGACCAAGTCTATGACATTTCGAAGTTAAGTGCGTATTAAATACTTAATTAACGCTTGCTTTAACGGTGAACGAAAACATTGTGAGGAAATATGCATGTTTTAGAGTTCTACATAATGTTCTCGAAAATATGCGATGTCTGTCAACCCGCTTGGAGCTGGAATGGCATGACCTAACTCCGCACACTGAGAAGAGGCCAATGCCCATCAATAGGACAGTTATACAAACCTGATATTATTATTACACTGTTCAAACATGTCTTATTGCAAGCTGTGTGTAGTTTAATTAAAAAAACCTTCTATTGTGTTATTACAGTAGGTACGTTTTTAGGATGACATCATGAAGGATGATTCGCATATGCTACTTAAGGATCATCTAAAAATATACTTCGGTTAGGATGAAAAAATCCTTAGCATGATGTCACCCAGTTTTAAGAAACGGGATGATGTTTGTTACACAGGAATAGAAGACTGACATTCCATTGTGATTCGGGAATTAGAGGGCCTAGTGATTCAAAGGCGACCAGGAGAATACTTACGTCAAAAGAGAGATTGTTTGTTTTTCTTAAGTAATTTATTATAGGGTCATGCCTTTTTATTTAACTTTTTCACTGGCTTTCGCGACCCCGCCGATTTTTCGGCCGAAACCTCGGCGACACTACACAAAAAGACCAATCCTTTTAGGAGATACATTTTTTCCTACTGTCCCGCGGTTCCTACACTGCGGTCTGTGTCAGTGATTGCAAGGATTGCATAGAAATTTAAGTGGTCGCGTCCCACAACAAAAGATTATGTTATTCACAAATGGGTGTGCTGTGTCTGTATTATTTGTGTCTATAGGTCGAATTATTCCTAGTGCGGGAGTTGTCTATTTAAAAGAATAAAAAGCAACACACGGTACGATGTAAACCTTCTTCTCTCTTAGCCTTTATTATTCCCAAGTCACTTGGGGTCGGCTTTTCTGGTCTAACCGGATTTGACTGGATATCAGTTTTTACACGGAGCGGCTGCCACCTGACCTCCGCAACCCGAAGGCTAACGATACCCTAAGGCTAGACCAGTGTCAGGATATTAGAGGGTACTGACTTTCCCAATAACGACTGCCATAGATGTTCATAGTAGCCGGGACCAACGGCTTAACGTGCTCTCCGAGGCACGGAGCAGGCGATAATTGTCAATCAATACGCACATAATTTCGAAAAGTCATATAACTTCCGAAAGTCAGAGGTGCGCGCCGTGGGTTCGAACCCGAGACCCTCTGCATTGCAGTCTGTTGGTCTCCCCACTGAGCTATCGCTGATTGCAAATATGACACTAATATTACGGAAGTGATGTCTGGCAATAACATGAGTCCATCGTTCAGCGCCGATCTTGTCACGAATGTGGCAGTGTTTGGTTCGCAGTATTTCTTGATCTGTGTCTAACCTAACTTAAACAAATAAGGAAACTCGAATTCTTCGTATAATTCGTATAATTCGTAGGAAATACCTAAGTTCGCGCAAAATAATAATGTAATAATAATATCAACCCTGTATTAAACTGTCCCACTGCTGGGCACATGCCTCTTCTCAGTGTGAGAAGGTATAGGCCATAGTCCACTACGCTGGCCCACTGCGGGACACCATACCTTCAAGAACATTATGGAGAACTCTCAGACATGCAAGATTCCTCACGGTGTTCTCCTTCACCGTTACAGCGAGCGAAAATTAATTATTTAAAACTCACATTACTTCAAAAGGGTCAAAGATATGCGCCTTATGATTGAACTCGAGACCTCTGCGTGGCAATCCAACGGTCTCCCACTAGGCTGAGATTGTTTGTTTGTTACGCTTTCAGGCTTTATTTACCCGACCGATCATCATGAAATTTCGCATACACGTTGTCAGGGGAACAGAAAAAAATATAGGGTACCTTTCATCCAGACAAAAGTCCCAAGCGAGCGCAGCTGCGGGCAAAAGCTAGTAGGTCAATAAATAAAAGCACCATTATTATTTTTTTGGTGTTCATCCAAAAGAGGCTGTGCCAAACTCGATGCCGACAATCGGTAGTTTCAAAGGATGAGTAATTGGTGACCGGAAGCGAGACGGCAATAGAGCCATGTAATTACTAGTAATGGCCGTTGCGAAATGCGCAAAGAATAAATGAATGTGCCAATAAACCACTTTGAACGCAGTTTATGGTACATGGTACAACATCGTTGTGTATATGGATAGGATTATGGATACGAATACCACGTAGTACTAAAAGTTATTAGAGTTACGACGTTGCCAGTATTTCTCGACTTCATTCGGAATTCGGAAAAAACCTAAAAACTTTGATCCTGCACCCAACCGGTCTCAGGAGGTGGAAGATTGCCGTCTCATCAGAACACGAGAGTGGAGGAATACAGTGCACATGTGTTTGCGCACACACTTGTGCACTATATTTTCGATCTGAATAAAACAAAGGCAGCTGCACTTTTCTAGACTCCGAGCAACTATCAGTGAAAACACGGACAATTTTGGCACTTATGCTCAATTATTTTCTAATAGAAAACCCAAAACATTTTGTCTGGATATCGAACTTGGTACTTTACGGCAAACTGTCGGCCTCGATGGCGTAGTGGTTAGTGTAGCTGACTGCCACGCCTGAGGTCGCGGGTTCGATTCCTGCACAAGTCAAACATTTTGTGTGCATTATATGTTTGTCTTGGTCTGGGTGTTTCTAAGTATAATATGAATGTATTTACAAAAAAAACAGTATTTATGTATGTTTATCCATTGTCTAGTACCCACAGTACAAGTTCTGCTTAGTTTGGGCTAGATGGTGTTGTGTGTATGTGGTAGAATATTATATTATATTATATTAACTTACGCCTTGAGATCAACTAGCTTTAGCGGCGTAAAATAACACAATCTATAGTAGACTGCACAGCTGATATACCTAGTGGTATAAGTGGTGACCTCGCCATTGCCACTACGCCGAGTGTTGTGGGCTCGATCCCCACACGAGACAAAAAATTTGAATAACCTACAAACAGTTGTTCCGAGTCTGGGTATTCTTTGTGTCCGTTGTTTCAATGTTTATAAAGTCCTCCGTGACACAGGAAATAATTTAACAGTACGTGATGCCTTTAAAAAAAATCTTGCCATAGATAATTATTTATTCCAACACAATTACTTTAAAGTATTTAAGGTCACAGTCTGAACGAAATTATCCACACTATACTTCACGTATTGTAACATAAATATATGTTGATGTATTCAATTCCCTCATGAATACAATATACATTATGCTATGTAAACTATGTTATATACACAGACGCTTATATACATAACATAAAATCTATACTAATATTGTAAAGCTGAAGAGTGTGTTTGTTTGAACGCGCTAATCTCAGGAACTGCTGGTTCGTATTGAAAAATTATTTTAGTGTTGGATAGCCTATTTATCGAGGAAAGCTATATAGGCTATATAACATCACGCTATACCCGCAATGCTCCGCGCAGTAACCATAAACGCGAGTGAAACCGCAGGCACATCTAGTAAAAAACAAACATACATATGCTTATTTTTTATATAGGTATGCATATAGTCCGACTGCACGGATGGTTACGTAGTGGTTTATGTGGTCGCCTCGCCACTGCCTTTGAGCCAAGTATTGTGGGTTCGAATCGCACACGGGTTAAAAATTGGTGTGATGCACAAATGGTTGTTCTTATTCCAGGTGTTCTTTGAGTCCGTTGTTTGAATGTTTGTATAGTCCCCGCAACATGGGAATTATTCCTAGAGCGGTAAGTAGTTGTGGTTTTAATAAAAATAAATTTGTTCAAGTTGTCTTATTTAGTAAACAACTATGTCGTACTGGCAGATATAGACAACATGTCATACATTGCCGTTTTGTCATATTTATTTATTAGAGAACGAAATAGTCTGAAAGTAGTAATTGTATGGTTTTATTATGGACTAGATTTTGCTCGCGGCTTCGCTCGACAATGTGAATGCAAAATTTCATGACGATCGGTCGAGTAGTTAAGGCGTGACAGCGTTACAGACTAACACTGTCACACACTTTCGCATATTTAATATTAGTTAAAAGATATATTACTATATATAGATACAGATAAAAGCTAATTTATTTTGCAAATATGGGTACAAAAAGGTCATAAACATGTTATGGTGTCCAGCCATAGCTAGGATTTTGTTTACCAACTAATACAAGTGAGACATATACAGTGTGTCCCGGAATATGTGAATCAAATTGTACCGCAGATTCCTTAGGTTAAGGCCTCTCAAATGAGCTAAATGAAAACGTAAAAAAATTATGAACTTTGTGTGAAAAAAATAATCAAAGTTTAAAAAAAGTACGATATACACCAAAATAATGCAGCGATTTCAAAAGTTCGACAATTTATTAAAAAAAATCTTTTGCTGTTTGACAAATCAAGCCTTTACAAATAGTAATAGCGGGAAAAATGAAATTTAACCATAAACGAAGCACCTGTACTTGAAAGTCTGGAAAAAGTAGTTTTTCAAAAACTTTGTTTTTTATATTTTTACGCATATGTCTTATTTTTTTTATCACAGTTAAAGGTTCTTACCTAAGGAATCGCCCGTTATAATTTGATTAACATATTCTGGGACACGCTGTATGTATATTCTCAAAGGGCTAGACAGAGGTGTAAGACAATCACATGCCACCAGCTAAGGTTTACATCACCTAAACAAAGTGGCGAGCGTATTGCCGTTTCCCGCGTACAGTTCCAGTATAAATGCCGCAAAAAAAATAAGGGTACCAGAGCCTCGCTGATTTCAGCTTGAATGGGCCAGCTCAACCGAGGAAGGACCCTCTCAAAGAATACCAACGTGAAATAGCAGTATTCCTACTGTTGTGTTTCGTTCGGTGAGCGAGTGCCGGAGGCCCAATCACTCTCTTTCCCCTTCCCGCTCCTTCTCCTTCCCACTTCCTTTCCTAAAGGGTCGGCAACGCGCAAGTGATGCCTCTGGTGGTGCAGGCATCCATAGGCTACGGTGACCACTTACCATCAAGTGGGCTGTATGCTTGTTTGCCACCTTAGATGTATAAAAAGAAATATACATTACGATTTTATTGGCCCGAACCGGAACTCGACACCTCAAGCACAGCAATCGCAAACCAAACCACTGCGCCACCAAGAATAAAAATATAAATAATCAATAAGTCACACTGTCTGAGTGTCAAAATCCGTATAATTAAAATTCACAGAAGCAGGTGAACTAATCATAAGTAAAACATATGATAATTAATGCGACACCATCTTGAATACAATGCATATAATCTATGTGAACCGTGTTATACATAAACATAAATATGTATTTATGAATATCTTGTTAGAAACTAGAATTTATAAAACCAGTAGTTTTTGCCAGCAGCTTCGGTCGCGGTAATCCAGATTTTGTTAATAACGTATATCGCAGGAACTGTACTTTTACACCAATTACTCATCCTTTGAAACTACCGATTGTCGGCGTCGATTTTGGCACAGCCTCTTTTGGATGAAACCCAAAAAAATAATAATGGTGCTTTTATTTATTGACCTACTAGCTTTTGCCCACAGCTGCGCTCGTTAGGGACTTTTTTCTGGATGAAAGGTACCCTATGTCCTTTTCTGTACCCCTGACAACATGTATGCGAAATTTCATGATGATCGGTTGAGTAGTTCAGGCGTGAAATCGTCAAAAACGAACTCACATTCACATTTATAAATAAAATCGCAGAGTTCGTTTTTTTACAAGTCCGCGCTGCCAGTGATAATTTCTCAATAGGAATCACAATAACACTGTCTTACACGGAATTCGATGACTCGCGATGGCGTAGTGGTTAGTGTAACCGACTGCCACGCCTAAGGTCGCGGGTTCGATTCCCGCTCAAGTCAAACATTTGTGTGCATGAACATGGATGTTTGTCTTGGTCTGGGTGTTTCTACGTATAATATGCACGTATCTACAAAAAAAAAGTTTATATTAATGTTTATCCATTGTCTAGTACCCATAGTACAAGCTCTGCTTAGTTTGGGGTGGACGATGTTGTGTGTGAAAACACAGCGCAGCCGCATACACTGCGCCACCTTGATAGTTCTAACATGACTTTTTAATAACCACAGACGTACAATAACCGCCAAAATTCGCATAACCAGTCTAAGTGATCGTGGCACAGTTTCATAATTAATTCTGCTCTAATTTCAAGTACCGTTCTTTAAGAACTCTAGTTTTGATTAATTAGTAAAGGAAATTTGTGTCAGAAGTGTTTAGTAGGTCATCGCCCATATCCAATCATAAGATACTTTGAAATTAAACTACTTTATTCTCAGATTTATTAAATAAAATTAGCTTTTGCGCGCGGTTTCGCCCGCGTGGTACCTACATCAATAAAAACTAGCCTATGTCCGTCTCCAGGTTTTAAACTATGTCTGTACCAAATTTCATTTAAATCGGTGGAATGGTTTCGTCTTGAAGAGGTAACAGACAGACAGACAGAGTTACTTTCGAATTTTTAATATTAATAATAATAATAATAATAATAATAATAATTTATTTGCATAAATGTGGTACATACAGGTGGTAACATATTAAGAAAAAAGTTTCACACATTTGCCATCTCAAGTTCATGGCATACAAATATTTTAACAAACACAAATTCATAATTTTACTATTAGTACATGGCACAAAAAAAAAAAATCACACTTATTTATAATTTAAATAGTCTTTTGTAGAATAGAAACACTTTTCACTTAGCCATTTATACAGTTCAACTTTGAACTTATTGATATGCAGATCTCTTATAGATTTAGGCAGATGGTTGAAAATGCGTACTGACATAGCGTAACTATTTCTACTACACATTTCAGTTCTTATTGAAGGGAGTTCAAGACGATCTGGATATCTTGTGTTAAAATTGCACACATCTTTCTTAAAGACAAAAAGGTCAATATTATGCTTAACAAAGGTACAAATTTCATATAAATAAAGGCAAGGCAGTGTTAATAGAGAAAGACTTTGAAAGAGAGGTTTACAGCTCACCCATGGGGCAACATTACAAATAGCTCTAACACACTGTTTTTGAGCTATGAATGCTCTATTTAAATTGACTGCATTACCCCAAAGCACTATGCCATATCTAAGGTTTGAGACTACGTATGCGTGATAGGCTTGCAGTGCGGTTTGTTTATTTGAGACTTTTGTCAGTTTCCACAAAGCATATCGGAATCTATTGATTTTACTGCAAACTTTGTCTACATGGGCTTTCCAATTACAATTTTGATCTAATGTGATACCAAGGAAGGGCATTTCGTTAACTTCTACTATGTTCTGCTCATTGTAGCTTAAATTTAATTGAATTTTTTTCCCTCCCCTATTATGAAATTGTATATATTTAGTTTTATTTATATTTACACTTAAATTATTAATTTTTAACCAATTTACTACTTTACTGATGGTGTCATTAAGTTTGTAATTGTAATCAGATTTAGAGTCGTTAGGTACCAGAATGGAGATATCATCTGCGTAGAGGATAGTTTGGTGTTCTGTTACAGAGGGGAAATCATTAATATAAATGAGGAAGAGAAGAGGACCGAGCAAACTTCCTTGGGGAACACCGATGTTATTATTATTATTCCTCATCCTCGATTTATAATGCACCTCCTCACTCTTATTATTAATATTGGTTACCTGTACATATTGAGATCTATCACTGAGGTAACTTTTAAGCCAGTTTTGAGCAGGGCCACGTATGCCATAGTGGTAACATTTTTTTAATAGAGTATCATGTGAAACAAAGTCAAATGCCCCACTCATATCGAAAAAAATTGCTGTAATATGTTTCTTTGTATTTACATAATTTACAATGTTGTTCACAAGCTTAAATGCTGCTTGTGTAGTCGACTTGCCTTTCAGAAAACCATGCTGTTCTGGGCAAATAATATTAAATTTATTTAAAAATGACACTAACCGTATAAAAACAATAAACACAAACAAACAAACAATAAAAACAAACAAATAAAAACTTTTGCCAAAATCGGAATTAACGCAATAGGACGATAGTTGCTCATAATACTTTTGTCACCTTTTTTGTGCAATGGTTTAATTACAGTAACTTTTAACCTATCAGGAAATACTCCTTGAGCGAGAGATAGATTAATTAAGTGCTGTTAAAATAAAGTAACTATTAATTATTAAACATAAGATACTTGCTTTCTACCGCGGCTTCGCCCGTGTAAACCGCAAACCTACAAAATAATATAACATACACACAACACCATCAAGCCCAAATAAGTAAAGACTCACATATTATACATAGAAACACCCAGACCAAGACAAACATCCATATTCATGCACACAAATGTTTGACTTGTGCGGGAATCGAACTCGCGGCCTCAGGCGTGGCATCGGTAACACTAACCACTACACCATCGAGGCCGACTTGAAAATGAAACCTATGAGTTATTAGGACTGTCTTAGTGGCGCAGCGGTGGAGTTTGCAACCGCTGTGCATAAGGTCTTGGGTTCGCTTTTGACGTTCAAGTTTCTTTTTAATGAACTCCCGCACTAGATTCTGGTGTCGCGGGGGACTTTACAAACATTCAAACAGCGGTCACAAAGAACAACCATTTGTGGATTCTATTTTTGTCTCGTGTGGGGATCGAACCGAGTACACTCAGCGCGGTGGCAGTGGCGATGCGACCACTTAAACCACTACGCCAGCCGTGTATTGAATCTAAGAAGTGATATCTATACTAATATTATAAAGCTGAAGAGTTTGTTTGTTTGAACGCGATAATCTCAGGAACTACTGGTCCGAATCGAAAAATTATTTTAGTATTGGATAGCTCATTTATCGAGGAAGGCTATAGGCTAAAACATCACGCTACGACCCGCGGGGGAGGCGCAGTAATCATAAATGCGAGTGAAACCGCGGGCACATTTATTATTCCCAAGTCACTTGGGGTCGGCTTTTCTAGTCTAACCGGATTTGATTGGATATCAGTTTTTACACGGAGCGGCTGCCACCTGACCTACGCAACCCGAAGACTAACGATACCCTAAAGCTAGCCCAGTGTGAGGATATTATAGGGTACTGACTTCACAATAAGGAATGCCATAGATGTTCATGGCAGCCGGGACCAACGGCTTAACGTGCTCTCCGAGGCACGGAGCAGGCGATAATTGTTAATCAATACGCACATAATTTCGAAAAGTCATATAACTTCCGAAAGTCAGAGGTGCGCGACGTGGGTTCGAACCCGACACCCTCTGCATTGCAGTCTGTTGGTCTCCCCACTGAGCTATCGCTGCTGTTAGGGCACATCTAGTCTCTAATATCTATAAGTTGAAATGTTCACAGCAAGGTAACAACTCCATTTCTATTCCGAGTAAAAGAAAACTTTCGATTTTAAAGCGTCGATAATTAATTTCTCCGCCGAATCCGTTTAGTGGACCGGTAGGTGGTCAGCGGATAGATTTTTTGATATCTGGTTATTTACATTTGTTACGCGAATGGTTTTTGTTTGTAAATCTATATTGCCACTGCCACTGCGCTGAGTGTTGTGGGTTCGATTCCCACACGGGACAAACATTTGTGTGATCCAGATAGATCTGTTCCGAGTCTGGGTTTTCTTTGTGTCCGTTATTTAAAAGTTTGCAAAGTCCCCCGCGACACAGAATGATGTCTAGATGGGAAGTTGTCTTTTTTAAAACAAATAAAAAAATTAAAGCTCGTCATAACTACCAAACTAACAAAAAAAAGAAATATGTTTGACAAATGGAGAAGATAAAGATGAAAGAAACTGTCCATCAAAAAATGTTAAATAGAAGCTTGTAGTTCGGGACTGTGCCTGGTATACGCCAATAGCACCTACCACCTGGGTCGAAATTACCATGGTCAATATGTAAAATCCCTAAATCGACTTCGTACTCAAGTCGGCCGCTGCGGTAGCAACCTGGTAAAATGGGGAATCAGGGCGCCTCATAAAGCACAGTGTGATGTGGTGATCCCAATCAAACCATGTCACATCTGTTAAAATGCCCAAATTGTCCCTATAGGTGCACCATGGAGGACTTGATGGACGCAACTGCTGATGCGATTTCCGTGGCTACACATTGGGCAGGACATATTTAAAATAGTTAAACCATGGACTCAAGAAGAAGAAGAAGAAGATGCCAATAAGCCGGCCTGGTTACGAAATGTATAGGTGTAATATAAATCTGATACGATTCCTTTTTAAAAGTTCCTTGCCGCACTAGAAATAATTCCTGTATCGCGGTGGACACAGCAAACATTTTGTGGTACACACAAATTTTTGTTCTGATTGAGATTTGAACCCAAACCACTCGACGCAGCGCCGATCACTTAATCCACTGCGCCACCTGTACAGTCGGCTCTTGCTTTTTTATTAAAAGACATCTCCCGGACGTGAAATAATTCCTGTATAGCGATTGACTACACAAACATTTAAACAACGGACACAAAGAACACCCTCGACTACCATAATTATCTGGATCACATTTTTTCTTCGTGTGGAATTCGAACCCACAACACTCGGCGGAGTGGCAAGGCGACCACTTAAACCACTGAGGTATCCGTTCAGTCGGTTATATAAGTGTCAGATTAAATATATAATGTATATATAATATTAGCTATTACCTAGGGGACCGTACTTTTTCTGAAAATGAATGATGAAAAGTACCCTATGTTCTTTTCTGTACAAACATACATACATAGATTCACGCCTGTTTCCCAGAGGGGTGGGCAGAGACTACGGATTTCCATTTGCTACGATCCTGACACACTTCTCTGGCTTCATTCACTTTCATAACGTTCCTCATAAACGGTCGCCGGTTTAAGGTGCTCTTAACCTGGCCTTTATCCAGAACGTCTCCGATCTGATCAAGAAACGTTCGCCTAGTTCTTCTTCTTGCGACTGTTCCATTCAGGTTTCTGTACATTTGACAATAAAAAAATTTCACGATGATCGGTCGAGTAGCTACGCTGTGAAAGCGTAACAAACAAACTCACATTCCGTTTATAATAATGGTTAGAATAAAAACCCAAAGTTCTTATACTATACTGCGAACCCGTATGTTACTAGGCATGGTCACTAATGACTACAGCAAATGGTCATTACTTAAATGACATCATGTAGACAACATGACATTCTTTGTGTTATAACGCCGAGGTAATTGACCCCCCAACCATTTGTGATGTTAAACTTCATGAGAATGTGTTTTTAAAGACCTCACAGGATAATCTCTTATAGATTTAGTTAGTAATAAATTTTGCTTGCAGTTTTGCACGCATAAATGAAGGTTGGGTTGTATTTATTAATAACAGTCCTTTTTTCGGATGACAGGTACCCTACGGACTGTTCTGTTCCCCTAACAACGTGTCTGCGAACATACATTTATAGATTCAAGCCTGTTTCTCAGAGAAGAAGAAAGAAGATACCTGCTCAAAACTATCCTAACTAATATTATAAATGAGAATGTGACTTTGATTTTTGTTTATTGCAATATAATATACCTTAACTACTCGACCGGTCATCATGAAATTTCGCACACACTTTGTCAGAAGTACGCACGGTACCTTTCACTCAGAAAAAATACTGTTTTCCAGCGAGCGAAGCCGCAAGCAAAAACTGGTAAAATTATACATACATATAAATATAATTTTGCATACATATTATGTTCTAAAAATTTGGCAATCAACGCGATGTATTTACGCGGATACAACCTAAGGTTAGTGACATTTAAATATGTTGTAGGTAAGTACACAAAATTTCACTCAAACCAAAATGAATAATAATTGTATAGTGCACTTTCTCACTATTAAGAGATTGTCGGTGTTGCAAACGGAATATTGTAAATCTTAGTTAATTAATGTCAATAATTTGCATATCTAAGTGCATGAAAGCAGTGTCTTAATAAATATTGCATTAAAACATTACTTATTAAGTATTTATTGATTTCTCTGTAAATTTGGAGAATGGAGGCGGAAGGCGAAACACCGGATATAATACATATCTAGACTGTGTCAGGTTAATTGATTATTTGAATATGAATTATACAAAACTGGCTGTTCCCCACGTTTATGAGTACTGCTCCACTCCCGTAGAGCAGCGTGAAGTTATATAAAATATTAGATGTGCCCGCGGTTTTACCCGCGTTTATCGTTACTGCGCCGCCCCCGTGGGTCAAAGCGTGATGTTATATAGCCTATAGCCTTCTTCGATAAATAGGCTATCCATCCAACACTAGATTATAGGTATTTAATCGCCAACGAAATCGTTATCTATGCAGTCAATTAAAGATGGTATGCAAGAAAAGGGAAGGTAAATGGGTGAGCCTCCGAAACAATTACTGGCCGAGTGAGGCTCAGTAACAGTGCTGCACTCCATTGTGTTTCTATGGTGAATACAGCCTCCATAGTCTTTAAGAAGATTCTGTTAGCAGTAGAAAAGTGTTCTGCTTTTTTTGTTTCGTCATTTTTTGCACACAGTTAACAACATGTAAATACTCTTGGAGCAAAAATATTTTTGTTTCAACATGTTATATTGTTACAAATGTCCAAAATATGTAGGTATTTTAGGGGTCTAGACACAATGCTTTTGTGTTTGTATTCTGGCTATTGAATCATTTAAAGATCAACAACTTCTGGCTTAGGATAGTCACTGTGACACAGCAGGATTGACATAGCATCAAGTGACAGAAAGAGAAAAATCAACTAAATCACAAACAAGTTTTATCTTATAAAATACAACTCCATTTTAGAAGAAATCTTTTAATGTGGCATCTGAACAGTAAGTTGGCACAGCTGGCTTTGTTAGATGACTGTGTTCATCAGTCAAGTATTAAAGAAACTACAAAATATAATATACTACAAAACTTTTTCAAATGCATTGCAAGAAATTTAGTTTTAGAGTTCGAAAAACCTCTTATACTACAGCTTTGTCCGTCCGTCCGTCTGTCTGTTATACAACTTTCAACTCAAGAACCGTAAGAGCTAGAGACTTGCGGTCAACGCCATTCGACTCAGCATAGTCGATATACCCGGAAATGACCTCACGGTCACGTGATACCATTTATTCAAACTCTAAGATTTACGGCAATTCATGGCTATTTCTCACTTATTGTAATACAGCTTACAATTTTTAGTGATAAACTATAGATTTTCACCAGCTATAATCACAAAACCCAATTTCTGAAGGGCCAATCCATGACCAAATCATACTCTATCAATTTACATGCATTTGACTGTCTATTCACAAGTTTTGTGTTGATCTCTGTCTGGCCACCGATGTGCCGCAACAACTCAATAGATTAATCATATGAGCTTGTTTAGGCGCAGTCATTGACTTACTCTTAGCTTCATTTTCACCACAATGTTATAAATCAAATATGGTCTTGTATACGGAGGAGCTTCTGGCTAAAATCAGTGGCAATATTCTGTATATTCACTCTCCAAGACGGGCAAAGGGAAATACAATTAGCTAATAAGTGTTTGATTCATTCTGCAAGCATTGTATAAAGTACACTGAGCAATCATATCAACATTTAGCGCAATATCTAATATCAATAGATACTGGCGAGCATGTATGAACAATGTTATGACAGTGAATGAAACAAATATATATTTTAACAAGAAGGTAATCATATGATGATTTTAAACAGTCTATTTTACCTTATAAAACAAAGTCCTCGGCCGCATCTGTAAAACCTACTAAATGGATTTTCTGGCGGTTTTCACCAATAGACAGAGTGATTCATAAGGAAGGTTTTGGTGTATAATTCGTTAAGATTTTGTACTACCCATGCGCAGCTGGGATAGTTAGTATATTTATATAGGAACTATAATGAAAATGTTTGTTACTCAGTCCTGCTTTAACTGCTGAACAGATCTGGATAAAACTTGGTACCTATGGATAGACCAGGTTGTGGATGAAAGAATATTATTATTATTATTATTTATTTACTATGTAAACACACACCAGTACATATATTAAAAATAAGGAATTGTAACATACATTATAATATAAAATGTTGAACACAATTGGTGATTGAAAACAGTGGCCATGAGTTTGCTGTCTGATTATTTTCATATAAGCTCAACTCCTTGAACTGGTTTTTTAAATATTTATTCATATTACTATACTTACATACATACCTGTTTTATTGGCTCTTTAATTTTGATGATACTGATAAATCGAATACAGCGACGTATAATAGAGTACAAATAAATGGTGTCAAAAAAAATAATTGTTTATCTACAGATGATGAAATATAGAATTTTATTTTTACCTTCAATGCAGGGGGTCCGGGATGCGCACCAAATCCATTTTAACACACAATATTATACATTTTAAAATCACAAACACTATATTACACCTAAATAGTAAATAAATATTATTTCGGAATTAAATATTAGATAAAATTAATTTTTGTTTATGTTTTATTTCACTTTCAAACACAAGCACACATAGTAGCCACGACGAACAGCCAGTAAAAGCGACACAAATAGAAAATGTACGTTTTCAAAACAGGATGTAAAATGAAAACAATTTTTGCGACGATACGATTATTTTCACAGCAAAAATTGCTGATTAATATTGGTATTTAGTCCATAGACACAATAAATACACCTATTGTCTTTATTATAACATATTTATAGAAATGGTTTTTCATATAATTAAAGTCAATAACATTTGTTTTATTTTTATATTCATGTGCGAAAGAAAGAGATAATACACCCCGTAAAGTCAACAACCGTTTGACAGATATTGCATATTGGCATTTGGACGCGAGTCGCGACGCCATTTTATTTTGTAAGTATGTTTGCCAGTGTATAATTAGAAACTCCCAACATTACTACGGATTCAATCAATTTTTATATATATGTTATAATTGTGCGTAATTATTTATTTAACCATTGTAAGACAGTTCAATATTTGTTTAATCTAATTATCGTTATTAATATTCTGTATTACTACTAAATAATGCCATCTGTCATATGATTACTAAAACAATAATATCTCTTAACGACGATAGATGTCACGACTATGTATTATATTGTAAGCTGCTGTCAAAAGATGTCACTGTTTCAACTTAGTGTAAATAAATACTGTAGACTATAATGAATTTCATATTTAATTATGTATTGTGAGTATAAAATATTTTTTTTTTATTGATTATTACTGGTTAGGTGTAGCTGACTCCCGTTAGTAATTAAACAAATCATAATTACTAGAATAATGTATATTTTCAAAGCCGTTCTGTAGAAAGAGACTCGCCAGTCAGTGACGTGACATTTTCCGAGTGACAATAAACTCATATTATGATCTTGTCCGTTTCAAACGAATATGTGGGTTATTTTTATATGATACGATTAATTTATGAGTTATGATTTTAAGTCCCACGTAGCAGCGGGACTGGCATGCCTATTGTCGTTTATCAGGTACAGTTCTAGACTCCGTGCTGCTTTAGAGAATTCCTAGACAGTAAGAGAACCAATAACACTTTATTTACTTTATCTTCAAATTCAGAAAACTTACAGCTAGTTTAACAAAATTAATAGAATCTATGCATAAATAAAGGCCAATTAACCAAACCCGAAGCATCTTCATTGCACATACAAATAATAGCAAACTTACATCTTCTGTAGGGCACCCAGAGACCTTGTAAAGTATTTTCTTCAATGTTACTTACATATTTTAGAGTACACTAGTACTAGGTTAAAATATATATTTCTAGATGTTTCCTCCGGTTGCACCCACGTTTATGACTACTGCTCCGCGCCCTGGACTCGTAGTGTGATGTTTTATTGCCTATGACACCCAATAACATATTACCTGTTGAATTTAGTTAGTTGTGAATAGCAATCGCATACACAACGCAGGTTTCAGATGATCTTGTCCAGTTCTAAGTAATATATGCCTTAATTATGTTTATACAGTAACATGCCACTTTGTTCCTATATTAATATCAGCTCTGTATTAAACTGTCCCACTGCTGGGCACGGGCCTCTTCTCAGTGTGAGAAGGGTAAGGCCATAGTCCACCACACTGGCTTAGTGCGGGTTGGCAGACTTTACATATCTTCGAGAATATTATGGAGAACTCCCAGACATGCAGGTTTCCTCACGATATTTTCCTTCACCGTTAAAGCGAGCGATAATTAACTTTAAATACGCACGTTACTTCGAGAAGTCAGAGATGCGTGCCTCGGAATCGAACTCGAGAACTCTGCGTGGATAAAATCTAGGTGTTGTCAACGAACTCATGAAAGCATTGGCTGCTGATTAGTCGGTTCTTAGGAGTTGTTGACAGGTATAGTCAGTCAACCCTTGACCACGATCGATGCATACATACACACATAGATTCACGTCTGTTTCCCAGAGGGGTAGGCAGAGACTACAGATTTCCATTTGCTACGATCCTGACACATTCACTTTCTTTTTCTCTTTCTTCTTTTTATTTCTCTGGCTTCATTCACTTTCATCACATTCCTCATACACGCCCGTCGATTCAAGGTGCTCTTAACCTGGCCTTTGTCCAGAACGCCTCCGACCAGGAAACGATCGATGCAAGTTGGTCGAAACGTCGGGCAATCAATAGGAATTAATTACCTTTTAAATACTTTATCGCAAGTAAGACCCGTTGTCTAGCATTATATTAAGTATGTGTACAAATCTCGATAGTCTCAAAACTTTTTAGGTGTACTTAGTCAGTTCAGTAGAAGGCCAAACGTTTAGACCTTCTAGTACCGCAGAGTTTCAGCTTTTCAAGATCTGTTACGCGCGATTGATACTCTCGTATTGCCTGCGTTCATATATAATCCTAATCTTAACCAATATTATAAATGCGAAAGTGAGTTTGTTTGTTTGTTACGCTTTCACGCTTTAACTACTCGACCTATCAACATAAAACTCCCATACACATTATCAGGGGTACAGAATAAGACATAGGGTACCTTTCATCCAGAAAAAAGTACTGTTACTAACATAACATAACCTTACTTAACCTGCATTTACGCGAGTAAAGCCGCGAGCAGAATCTAGTGTTTGATATTTTAGTATTTTAAAAACATATTTAGCTATAAGTATAGGAATACTACAACTATGTCTACAACAGCCCAGAATAATCATGTTTCAATAAAAAAATATTGCAGCTAAAATAAAACGGAAATCTAGGTCATGATAAATATATTTTATTAATACATTTTTATACTTAGCCTTTAAATGGAATACATTTCTTTAAATATTTTAAAGCTTTGAAATGCGAAAGCTTTTATACTACAGACAGATATATATATAGAGATTTCTAAATGTATATTAATAGCAGGTACATAATTTTTTTGGCATTATATTATTATAACCTAATATTAATGAGATCATAATATCGTCGTATAAACACAGGGACAAATGAAATACTGTTTTGTAAGATATTCCCATGTGATATGGCTGACTATCATAATTAATATCAATAGATTTCAAATTGTGGTGTGTAGTAGTAACTTATATTTTGACACTACTTTATTTTTTAATAACATGGCAAATATCTTTAACTATTAGTTGATTATCAATCATTTATTTAAAGGGTCTTTATAATATAATATAAAGTATTAAGTATTGTATTGTTTACGAATTATTACAATATTTATTTTCGCCGGTATACTATATAATTATATATATAAGTATATATACTTATATATATTATATAATACATATATATATTATACTGTATATATACTGTAAATTAGCAAAATAAACAATCGTTTGAATAACTTTGTCACTCGGATACATTTAATTAAACTGCAACTCTAATGGCCAGTTCCACAATTAACAAGTATCTAAAAGTTATCCGAAAGATAAATCGCATGCTGTCTCACTCTTGTTAGGTTAAAGAAGAGAGATGGCGAGACTTTTATCTTAAAGATAAATGCTATTTGGAGATGGTGGGATAAGCCCTAAAGTTTTACAATTACCACACATTTGGATAAAAACATAATTATTTGGCAACACTAGCTCCATACTTTTTTTTATGCAATGACTAAGGCCATCAATTTTGAGGACTTCGTATCTTTTTCAATGCTGGGGAATATAAATCCTTTTCGGGCTAATTCTTCATAAGATATTTCTGATAGTTCTTCAAAGCCAGACTTCTTGGCGACTGTTTGGGATGCGCCAGCGGTGAATACGGTGGCTGTCACTTTGACGTTCAGTGCTTTGCAGAGAGGAATCCTGTAATAGAAAATATATTTGTAAAATTGTGTGCCTACTTCTTAATAGCTTATGGCATACGAGCTACGTGGCCTACGAGTCTTTTGGGTCTCGTAGCTCGGTGACGACTTACAGACACAATTTTTTTGGTGACAGCTGGGTATAAGGCCTCACGTTACATTCCTAGGTAGGTTCGGTTCTTGTATATTTTTTTGTTAATTGTTACATACCATATATGTACATAATGTCACGCTTATATCGCTGATGGGAAATAGAGGTGTACCTACTACGCTTACATTACGGAAGCTGTGTTTTTAGTACTACTATGTAAAGGGGTAGGTACAGTTATAGTCTCACAGTTGCTACTGAGGAACTCTTAACAGAAAAACGAATGATCTCGACGACTCTCGTGCGCCACCGAAGCGCGATGAACATGAACACAATGGTAGTTACTTTATTAACTACTAGAAAAGTTTCTGGTAGACGCAATAGGCCCTCTATTACATAGATAGGTCTTTAATTTATTTATTAATAATCACAATATAAATCAAGCAAAATCATCATAATATATTATGCAAAGTAAAACATGTTTTGTATTAAACTGCATCTTTTCTAGGGCTGAATACTGACCCCTAAAATACAGGCACTCGCCTAGTTTGGGGGACCAGTATCAGTATGTTTTAAATAAAAAACAACAACAATGTTCTAGCAGAATCAAATTGTATGTGTAACACGTTTGTATTTATCTGAGATAATAAAGATATTACTTATTATTATTATTATTAGCTGACAAATAGCAGGTATAAAGCAGAATGTATTGCCTACTCTTAGAAAATATGTAGTTGATGCATATTTGTGTAGCCTTGTTACTATATAAATATTGGTTTAACCTTTTGAACGCCAACGTCGTCTATACTCGACATGCGCAAGCGTGCCCTGTGCGCCAACGTCGTCTATACTCGACAAAACTGTTTTTTGTCGGTTCACAGAAAAATACAATATAAACATATTAAATCATTACTTTTCTGTGTTTTAGTGATACAACTTAAAAATTGAATCCCAATTATTACTTAATTGTATACAGCAAACAAAATTGTTATTAGTTATTGAAATATTTGATCATAAAAACAATATATAATATATCGATTTTCGGGCTTGGCGTACAGGACATGGAGGTGCCGTTATGGCGTGGCGTTCAAAAGGTTAAAAGTATTTGATAAGTAATGTGCATAGTAAAAGGAATACAATTATAATCATATTATATATATGATACCCTTTTGGCTTATTCTCTAGAGTGTATTAAAACATTTTAAAAATAAAACCTGGAGCCCCGCTGATTTCAGCATGAATGGGCCGGCTCGACCGGGGAAGGACTACCCTCTCACAGAATACCGACGTGAAATACCAGTATTCCTGCTGTTGTGTTTCGTTCGGTGAGTGAGAGTGCCGGAAGCCTAATCACCCCTTTTCCCCCTTTCCGCTCCTTCTCCTTCCCACTTCGTTTCCTAAAGGGTCAGCAACGCGCAAGTAATGCCTCTGGTGTTGCAGGCGTCCATAGGCTACGGTAACTACTTACCATCAGGTGGGCCGTATGGTTGTTTACCACAATAGTTGTATAAAAAAAATTACATTTATATACCACAAAATGTGACACTTATGTGCGACGCTGCCATTCAGAACAGGCCACAAGGCCTAATCTCTAGGCTCTTAATTCTCAAGAGAGATCCGGTTCATAGACACGGATGACTTACACACAACCTAAAAAATTTAAGTTGAAACCTAACATCCCGTGATGGGTCTCGAGACAATTCTGGAGCATAGCTGGCCTGGCTCTCATTCAGATTGTTCATGTATATAAGGGTTCAAAAGCCCCGGTGCGCAAACGAGGCTTTTAAAAATTCATAGCCGTCTTATAATCGGCGTTTGATATGAATTCTCTTTGACTAGATGTGATAAATTATTCACAAGTAACACTGCCTTTGCGTTGTAGTTGAAGATACTTTCATATAACTTGTATATGCGATTTTAGATATCTAGAATAGAATATAATAGAAATATTTATTTGCATAGAATGTAGGTTTACAAATTATGATGGTTAGGTACATGTTTGTCGGAATCCTTATACATTCTACCTTACGGTATGCAAAAATTAACACAGTCATTTAAATAAAAGGGAGATAATAATATACACAAAGAAATAAAATATGCTGAAAATAAATACTAAAGTTAACCTGATGAAGATACTTTTATAAACAGTGGTAAATTGGTAGTAACAATATTTATTATAATGTATCATTCAAGAAGTCTGTAACCGAGTAATAATATTTATGAGTCAGTAAGGACTCAAGACGCTTTTTAAATAGAGTAACAGATAATATGTAATGCAAGTATTTATGGATATTTAATATCTGTCCTGTTCCACAGCTAGCTACCTTTTTCTTCTCAGTATGAGAAGGGTTCGGCTTAAGTCCACGTTGGTTAAGTTTGGTTTGGCATTATGGAAACATTATTATAACTACTTTTTTAAAAGTACACTACCGTTCTTGTGATATATCTTGTGTCGCGAGGGACTTTACAAACATTTAAGCAACGGACACAAAGAACACCCAGACTCGGAACAACCATTTGTGGAACACAAAGTTTTGTCCCGTGTGGAATTCGAACCCACAACATTCGACGCAACGGCGAGGCGACCACTTAAACCACTACGTCATCCGTGCAGTAACTATATTACGTCTTTGTTATAATTTTCTTGCCATATTTTAGTTGCGTATCTGCTCGCAATATCATAGATCGGGTACGTCATCAAATTGTTGCAGTTCGGGGCAAGTACTTAAATTATTTATAATTTACTTTCTTTTATACTACATAATATATATCATGTAAAACACCTAAATTGTAATCATATAATAGATATCTATGGAATTTATTATTAGTCTATGGAATGACAGTTACGTTCAATTTATGACAGCTTGAACACACTATATTTATTTTCCTGAATTTATTTCCTATATCATGATCAAACTCGCCATTTGCGTATGTTCATTATAAATACATATCTATGAAAAGCAACATCAAGAATTTGTAAGATTTGGCAATATATTTGAGCACACGTTAACATTATCAAGTATTATGATGCTACCTGGACTTATATCATCAGAGAACTACATTGCCTAAGCTTTAGAATCAGAAAAGCTAATATTTAAAAGAAATTGCTACCAAATTGTGTCTTTGAAACCACACTAATGGCACCAAAATCACCAAGAGATTGTAAAAAGAAATGCACATGTGATGCCGTTGCTTTATTGGATCAAATTACAAAGAAACCAGACAAATTAGAGCGCACAGAAATTATAAATATTCGACTAAATTTATTTACTGAAAGAAATTCCGACGGAACTGGATACCTCATACTTAGAGGCAAAGATATACAGGATAGATACAACAGAAGAATATATGACACTGATATCAGAGCTATATGTAATTATATAAAGCAATCTTCAAGAAGAATTATCATGTTAGACTTGAGTTATAACAGGATTACTGATAAAGGATTCTTTAAGCTTCTTAAAAAGATACTGGTGAAGGGCAGATCAAGTGTTATAAACTTAAATATTATGAATAATCGACTAACCGCTGTATCTATTGGGAATCTTGCAAAATACGCAAAATTTATTAAACTAAAATATCTCAGGCTAAATGGTAATAAATTTGGCACTAAAGGCGGAGAATATTTCTCCTATTTCTTAACTAATAATACGTCCGTCGAGTATTGTGATATCGGAGAAACTAGTCAAACTTTGACCAGCGTTGCACACATAGTCACGGCTTTGAGAAAAGAACACGGCGCGAACACAACGGTCAAAGTATTCGATTTTAGTCGAATAATACCTTTGTTTAATCGATACTCGTACGAGACTAAATGGCTGGCGTGTCATATCGAATATCTTTTAGCTAGAAACTCTTCGATTGTAGAGTTACATTTGCAGAAGAATGAATTTATTGGACACGATATCGAGTATTTAGTGCGAGGATTAAGGAGTAATACAACTTTGTTATACCTGGATCTGGGTTTCAACAAAATAGGAGATTACGGTATTGAATTAATAGCTAAATATTTGGCTGAAGCACCTCAATTGATACTGCTGAATGTGGCAGGCAATGGCATTCACGATACAGGCGGCAGAGCGTTAAGTTTCGGCATGCCATTTTCAAAAATCCGCGCGCTCGACATTTCAAACAACAAATTGACAGATGAAGGGTTGCTAGACTTATTAAATACCGTCAAAAAACCGTACTTTTTACGATTTTTGAATATCTGGGGAAATAAAATCGGCCATGATACTTGTCTTGTTATTGAAAGAATGTTGGAAAGTGGAGTACTTTTTCAGCATACGATTGATGTGAAATTGTACGAAGTGGATGAAATATTGTACGCGGCGTATTATCCGAATCCTGCTGATAGGGGTAAGCATTTGTATTACAACGAATTGGAGTTTGGTACCGCGCAGCCGATTCTACATATAACTAGGAATGTAATCGGCGAAAAGAAAAAGGTTAAAGTAGATTGCAAGCAGAGACATAAATTGGATAAAACTAATCGAGAAGATTTTTGATGTAATACTTTTTAGATTCGTTTGTGTTTGTAATAATATTCTGTAGGTGATGTTTTTTTTTATAATAAGTCTGTTGTTTTGTTGAATATTTTGATTGTATGGATGGCGCTGTGTTTTCAGTGATCACCATTATGCCGAGTGTTGTATCTATTTACACGAGGCAAAGGTTTATGAACAAATTTGGGTGGGGATAACATAATTGACCAATGTGTACCTATAATACACATTGGTCAATTTTGTGAAGTTTCTTGCGCCAACTTGGATTATCGCTGGTGCAAACATGCTTATTATTGCTACTACAATGTTTACTTTTAGGAAGTAAAAATCTACTTTAATAGTCTATAATTTTCTAGTATTATTTGGTTAAATATTTTTAGTTAAAGATAATATTTCTTTGAGTAAAACTATTGTGTTATTTTGGTAATAAATATGTTGAACTGCTGCTAGCTGTTAATTCTTTAGTAGTTCTATTGTAACCTGGAAATATATGGTCTGTTTTCGCCGCCAGTATCGGTGCAGGTGGTTTGGTCATGTAAAAAGAATTGACGAGAAAAGACTGACTAAGAAAGTTTAAAGACTAGTGTGAATGGAACCGTCGCAAGGAGAAGACCTATGCGAACGTTTCTCGATTTCGATTCAGATCGGAGACGTTCTGGAGAAAGGCCAGGTTAAGGGCACCTTAAACTGGCGAGCGTGTATGAGGAATGTGATGAAAGTGAATGAAGCCAGAGTAGTGTGTCAGGATCGTAGCAAATGGAAATCCGTAGTCTCTGCCTACTACCTAACTACTAACTACTAACCTACCCTTTGGTAAACAGGCGTGAATCTATGTATGTATGTATGTACATCGGCGCACATGTTGGACGACAAATAATGGAGCTAAATATAAGTTAACTCTACTGTAACCTCATGAATGGAACGACCCTTTATCCGTGGTGGAATGCTCTTTACGCATCTCTCTCAGTAAGAGAGCACGGAGAGGGTATGTCGGTCTCACCCTGGGAAAGATGGAAAGTCCTGGGTCCAACCGACTAAGACTACCACGGTGTGCCTACTCGCTGCCTTGAATGGTATATGGCAAGCTGCTAGGTGGGTCGCTGAAGTAGTTCTAACGATCTACCCAGCAGTGCCATATACAGGCTCCAACACCTGCGAGCGGGATCTCTCTGGACCTCCAGTATGAATAGAATCCACTACCAACAATGGCGAGCTTGTTGAAAGAGAAATGTTGAAGCTAAACTACTGTTGGACTTAGCGCTTTAAACGACTGCTCTGTTCGCCCTACAGTAAAGCCGCTTACGCAAGATTTTACTTAATTATACATCCAAATATTACCACAAATTATAATTACTATTTCACATTTATGTATAGGTACACCAACTAGATTCTGCCGGTGACCTCGCCCGCCTAAATATTATGTTAAGGTAAATTTATGTCAATTTTCAATCCCTCGCAAAAAGTACTTTTTCTTTGATAAAAGGTAACTGCTTAATAATATTCTACCACATACACACAACACCATCTAGCCCAAACTAAGCAGAGCTTGTACTATGGGTACTAGACAATGCATAAATATACATATATACTTTTTTTTTGTAACTATATACATATTATACATAGAAACACCCAGACCAAGACAAACATCCATGTTCATGCACACAAATGTTTGACTTGTGCGGGAATCGAACCCACGACCTCAGTCGTGACAGTCGGTTACACTAACTACTACGCCATCGAGGCCGACGAACGAACGACTTACTACCCTAAGTCCTTTTTTTTTTACCCTTGACAACGTGTATGAGAACTTTTTTAATGATTCGTCGAGTAGTTAAGGCGTGAGAATATAACAGACAAACTCACATTCGCATTTATAATAATTATTACTGAGGATTATGTTTTAATTAAATGAAAAACTCTTCGTTCATTAAAAGCGGCTTAAATGTTGAAAGATCAAGGCGTAGTAGTATCATTAGAAGGATCCTTGACGTACCCTAACCTCATGTATGTTCTGCGGTTTTCATAATATATTATGTTATAAGTTACCTAAATATAAACATATCTAGTCTTGTTGTCAGTATTATACATGCACGTATCACGTCTAAATCTCCAATTTCGCTCATTTTAGTTCTTTCATAAGCGTGATGCCTCATTAGTACGTTGCGTTGCGTCGTCGCAGCATCGACGCAGCGTCATTTTCCATATATTTTTTGTGACATGCCACATTAATGCGTTGCTTCGTCGCACGAGACGTTTTAACGGATCGACGGACGAAAAACGAAGCGAAGGGCAGGGTGCTGCGCTGCGCTGTCAGAGCTCCGGTGCGACGACGGACAGTGTTCCGATCCATTGTGGAATGAAGACTGAAATTAGTGCGTCGTCCTTTTGCGCTGCGACGTCGTGCGTCGTCGCAGCGCAGATGTGGCATACAATGCGTTGATCCGTTGCAACGATGCAACGCAACGCACTAATGAGGCATACCCTAATATAGCCTATTTTTACTACTTAGACTTTGCTCGCGGATTCGCTCAAGTTAATGTAGATTTTGTCAGTCAATTTCTATCCATCGGGAACAGGACTTTTTCTGAATGAATGGTACCCTATGTTCTTTTCTGTACCCCTGCCTGACAACGTGTATGCGAAATTACATGATGATCGGTCGAGTAGTTAAGGCGTAACAAACAAACAAACGCACTTACACTTACGTTTATTATATTGGTTAGGTTAAAAACATATTTACTAAGAAAATGCTATTAAATTACAGATGAATTTTTAAATGATAAAGAACATATTATATTGTTGTAATTTTCATTTTATTTAAATTTATTTTTTATCTTTTCAAATAGTAATTATAAGGATATACTTTAATGTTGATATTTATAATTAAAACGAATTAAATTATAGTCACCTATTTATTAAACAGCTGAAATAAACGAAAACGTATCATAATTCAAGGCAATAAGGTTTTTGATGCAATAAAGGCAACAATGTTAGATTTATTGTAATATACCCAAACTACCCGCGCACAATGAGGAGAACTAATTCGTTAAATTAAAATATTTAAGTACATACAAGTAACATTTTAATAATTATATTATTATTACGATTTAATAATCTAATTGGGGCGCTCATAGCCAGTTGCACTCACTGATCGGTAAACGATTAGCGCGGTTAAGCAAAGTTGGGTGCGGTCAGTCTAAAAAAAAAACCATAACCATTGTATTTGACTACACGAATGATGTCTTGGTTTAAACTTTAAATGGTCGGCTCCCCATTGCTAGTTGCTACTATGGCGAGTGCTGTGGGTTTGAATCCCTCACGAGACAAAAGTTTGTGTGACAAATACACTGGACCGCAAAGAAAAAGGGTCGGTTAGAATATCTTCAAAAGTACCTGACCTAGCTTTATGAAATATGTCAAAACTAAAGTAAAGAATATTTTAATAAGCGTACATGAAAATAAAAAAAATGAAATTTAAATTTTTTAATTTTAATAAATGTAAAATAAATAAAAATGCGTAGTTTGCCCAGATGAAATAGTGGTATTTCATCTGAGCGTCTCCGTGCTACGGAGGGCACGTAAAAAGTCGGTCCCAGTTGTTGTCAAATTGACAGCAGTCGTTAAGCCATGTCAGAGGTCTACGGGCGGCTTGAAAACTCTTGACAACAGGCTGACCACTAACCACACGAAAAGAAGAAGAAGATTGGGGTGTTTGAGGTTGTGCGTTATATCTGTGACATGTTGTATAACTATGTACGTATCTTTATACTTGTTGGCTTCCGTACGTCACTATGACAGGCTCCAGTGGAAGACCAGTGCCTTGTTCTTGGGACCAGGCAAATGCTGAACTAGGGTCCTGATGCAGTGTGTTACTAGTTGTTTCTTATTCTTTACTTTACTGGTTTTTTTTTACTTTTATTGTAATTATTATTTGTTATATTCTTGAGTGGAAACCGCGACTCGGCAAACGAATGTAGGACGCCCTCCGACCAGATGCGATGACGATCTGCGAAAGACTGCAGGCAGATTCTGGATGCGGCAAGCCAAAGACAGGGCGCTATGGCGCTCATTAGGGGAGGGTTATGTCTAGCAGTGGACTATTATAGCCTGATGATGATGATGATATTCTTGAACATATAGTGCCTAACTAAAAGCTGTAAAGCAATAAAGATTTCTTTCTTTCTTTCACAGGCATAGTAGTCGCACACACCGCACACACCCTGAGCGACCGGTCCCATAGTTGCGAAATTTGGTTATCATACACCTCTGCTTACCCCTTCACCGATATTGGCGTCAGACTATGCATGTTAATGACTGTTAAATATATTTTTATTCAAATTTACGAAATACAATACTACCTATCACAGCCAATACCTCCCATCTACCCACCCACCCGTGGCCGCATACCGGGGTGAATACCGATAAATTCTCCATTACCAACTGAAGAATATTTCCCATTACGTGCGCTGAAGAAGCCGAGGCATCCGTAATATCGTCTCATCTAATTGGATCGCTCTTGGCGGTCGCGACGCCTTTGTATTTTAGATTAATATGAATGAGATAAGTTGGCTGTAGTCAAATTATAATTTTGTGTGATTTGTTGAGGGAATAGTGATTAAGATAACGGCTGTTCTTGTTAATAATACTAGCAGCCTGAATTACTAATTACTTACTAAAGTAAGGCCAATGAGTTAAGAGAAAGAATTTTAACGAACGGTCAGTGATTTGAACATTTTTTATATTAAAAATATCTACAGGTTCAATTTTAATTGAAGATTTTTTATTATGAAAATTCATAATTTACTATTTTTAAATAATTATTGAAATTATCTAACATTGAAATTTATTTTAATCTATACTAATATTATAAAGCTGAAGAGTTTGTTTGTTTGGTTGAACACGCTAATCTCAGGAACTACTGGTTAGCCCATTTATCGAGGAAGGCTATAGGCTATATAACATCACGCTACGACCAATAGGAGCGGAGCATCAATCAAAATTGTTGCAGAAACGGAGAAAATTCTCTTATGTAAAGCAGACGAAGTTGCGCGGGTCAGCTAAACTTCGTCTTGTATTGACAGATAAACTTTTTATTCTTTTTAGTGTTCTGGGTATTGAACCCACAACACTCAGCGTAGAAGCTGTAACCAGGTGACCACTTAAACCACAACGTCATCCTGGACGACAGTTCTCCTAGATATCTCCAAAACAGCTTTTAATCTGATTGTCCTATCATCAGCCCATTTGTCCATCCCACGGTACGTACCTGGCTAGCAGCAGTTCCTTGCCGACGTTCCGTCCCCTCCACTGCGGGTCTACCACCAGCCCGTACGCGGTCAGGTACTTGTCCACGCCATAGTGGAAGAAGATGTCCACGCTACGAGCCACTAGGTCTACTGCCCCGAAGAGCTGGGCCCATACCTTGTCTTCCGTCTAAAGAAGAATAGACTTCATTCAAAGATGCTATCTATATATTAATACGTGAAGTAAAAAATTTGTGCCCCCTTTTTACGAAAATTGCGCGGACGGAGGAGTATGAAATTTGGCACAGTTAAAGTTTATATGGAGAAGGAGGGGCGAATCCTAATAATTGTATAAAATATGCATTAGAAATATATTAAATTCATAAAAAACAATAAACGCACACAACCATGCATTTGACACACGCAGTCGAAGCGCGTTCGTAGTATTTCGGCATTAAACGGCTGTATAGTACTGTTTTAAGCAGCGATAGCTCAGTGGGGAGACCAACAGACTGCAATGCAGAGGGTCTCGGGTTCGAACCCACGTCGCGCACCTCTGACTTTCGGAAGTTATATGACTTTTCGAAATTATGTGCATATTGATTGACAATTATCGCCTGCTCCGTGCCTCGGAGAGCACGTTAAGCCGTCGGTCCCGGCTGCCATGTACATCTGTGGCAGTCGTTATTGGGAGAGTGTCGACACAAAAGATCCCAATGGGTCGAAGTGTCGCCGGTCTGCACTGACTGGCCCCCACATAAAATACATACATACATAGTACTATTTTTCGTAACTATGGTTACATATATCAATATAATGACATGTATCAGCAATATCTTACAAGCAAACTTTGGGTGGATTGGAATGACATTAACTATTTATATTATTATCAGAGGTCGGAATAGGTACAGTTTTTAAGTACCAAATGACGTCAAATATGCTCCTACGAAATCTTAATATGAATATGCCTTTTTAATCCCGGGATTGATTTAGTATTCTAAATTCGTTTACCTTCTTTGGACATAAAACATTTATTTTCGACATTTTAACAAGCCAAGAAACATGGCTTAAATTTTCTCTCACATCAGTTGACGTTAAAAGATCATTTTCATCACAAATGATCTTTTAAAAAACAGTGTCAAATAAACAACGCGATAAAATCCGTATATAGCAGTTTAATTTCAATGAATAATATTCGCGTAAATAGAAGACAATATCATTTTCATCATATAAGTGGGTCTTACACCCGTATCAAAACCGATTAAAAGAAAACATTGAAAAAATTATGATAATATATTTAAATTCTTTAGTAAATGATGTGGACGATGAAACTTTAGCTTCCACCAGTGTTTCTAACATAGTTGAAATGGATTCTGATTGATTTGTTGTTATTTCATTTCATTTCTTTGATTTGTAGATACTGTTTAATAAAAAAATATATACTTAGAGTCAAGTTTGTTTAAATCTTTCATCTCTCTACTCTCTTCGCACATAAAATAGAAAATAATTAAACTTTATCAAGCCGCCAGGCGGCGAGTACTAAAATTCCGTCAAGCGCCATTTACCGGCGTGTTACGTGTACCGCTACTTAGTTTGTGCTTAACACAGGAAAAAAGAGTTTTATAAGACAATAATATCAATCCTGGAAGTTTGGGAAAACAATTTTTATTAATCCCCAATTCTGGGTTTAAAAGGCATGTCCACGTTAAGATGTCGTAGGTAGTTTTCGTCATTTGGTACTTAAAAACTCTACCTATTCCGACCCCTAATTATAATATATTTACGTATTTATATATAATAAAGAAAAAAGAAAACAAAGTAGCAAGCTTAGGAATATCGTCAATTAAAGAGTATAGTTAAGTAATTAACCTGTATAGATCGAAATCTAAATTAAATGTGATAATAATAATAATAATAATAATATTCTACCACATACACACAACACCATCTAGCCCAAACTAAGCAGAGCTTGTACTATGGGTACTAGACAATGGATAAACATACATATATACTTTTTTTTGGTAAATACATACATATTATACATAGAAACACCCAAACCAAGACAAACAGCCATGTTCATGCACACAAATGTTTGACTTGTGCGGGAATCGAACCCGCGACCTCAGGCGTGGTAGACGGTTACACTAACCACTACGCCATCGAGGCCGACATAATAAGGGTGTTCTAGACAATAAAACCTTATCTATCAAACTTAAAATTTAAATCAATTATGGTCGAATTTCGACCACTAGGCGACCGCTAGTCTTTATTAATAGGTGAAAACACTCTTATATAAAAATCCAACGTGTAAAATTATGGCTTTCCATATGTTTGTGCCCAGAAAACTCGAAATTGAATTTTTATATATAAAGAACTAGATTTTGCCCGTGGCTTCGCCCGCGTAAAAGTAGGTAAGGTTATGTTAGTACCAGTACTTTTTAAAAATAAAATATAGACTATGTTACTCGGTTATAATATATAGGGTGATTTTAAAATCGTGTAATTCCTTTTAACCACGGACGGTGATATAGACCATTGTTTTATTACAATTATGTTTTTGTAGAAATTAATGTACGATTTTTTTTTCGTGTAATTGTTTCAAATAGTTGTACGTTAACCACCCGACACAAACTTAATATTTTAAGAATTAATAAAAAAAACCATACCTATAACTGTTGTCGTAAATAATAAGGGCCAATAAAAAGGACCGCCCGTTATTATACGACATTTTTTTTTTTTTAATTTATTTGGTTTTTTATAAATTAATAAATAACTAAAAATGCCTCGGATGGTTAACATATGACTATCTAAAATCAATTTACGACAAAAACGGTACATTAATTTTTCCAAAAAAATAATACAAATAAATAAAAAATATGGGCTATGAAAGGAAAATGGTTATTTCAGGTATATTTTTTAACTTGATAAGTGCGAAATAATAACCTGGTAGTATTGTGTTACTGGTACCTTCAAAGGGATCCATGACCCTAAATGGGTAACTTCTATAAAAGTAATTATATACCTTTTGAACGCAAAGCTTGAGACAGCGGTATTGTATGCAACTGCTGTGCATCTGGTCTCGGGTTCGGGCGAAGTGTTAGTTGGTTTCCAGGGTTTTCTGAGATGATATTCACAGTAGGTGCGTGGAGTCTGAACTTGTGTCTAGTAGACGGCAATAGACTTTAGGGTTTTAAAATCATAGCCAGCGAAATGTTGGTGTGTAGTATATCTCTGCCTATCTCTTCTATATATAAACGTGAAACTATGAAGGGATCGTATACCTTACAAGAACACAGAAGTATTTTAGAGCTCGAAGAAACTCTTATACAATAGCTTTGTCTATCCGTCCGTCTGTCTGTTATATTACTTTCAACTCAAGAACCGTAAGAGCTAGAGACTCGCGGTCAACGCCATTCGACTCAGCATAGTCGATATACCCCCTAAACGACTATGACCTTTGACCTCTGACCTCAAATGGTCACGTGACCTTTGCATATATTGTTTTTCGAAATCTAAAATTAACGCAGATCGCGACGAACGCCTATCTTTTATCGTACAAGCTCGGATTCTCACTTTCTTCGGGCACGTATCAAGACGCGGAGGTGTCTCCATAGAGCGCCTTGTGGTACAAGGAAACGTCGAGGGCAAACAAGCACGTGGTAGATCGCCTATGCGCTGGACTGACCAAATGAAGGCAGCATTTGACAATGGTCCCTTGTATGAGTGCACCAGAAAGACAAAGGTTCGTGAAGAGTGGCGACGGATTGTCAAGAATGCTACACACCTTTAAAGATGACCACGACCACGCTGTCAAGAGTGAAACGACGTAGAAGAAGATTTATGGCAATTCATTGCCGTTTCTCACTCGTTTTTTTATAAAGGTGGAAGGAATCATTCATTTAAACAACGGTGCCAAAGAATACATAGACTCAGAGTGCCTAGTTCGAGTGTGTTTTACTTTAACGCGATCGATAGGTTTATGACATTCGGCGTTCCGATTGGCTCCAAGCTCTTAACCAATCAGAGGTCCAAACGCGGTAAACGTTTCGATCGCGTTAACGTAAAAATTCGCACTAGGCACCCTGAACAACTATTTGTGGATCACACAAAGTTTTGTCCTGTGTGGGGATCGACCCAAAATACTCAGCGCGGTGCCAGTGGCGAGCCGGCCACTTAAACCATTACGCCAACTCTTCGAGGATAGAAGCATGTGTCTATGAAAGGATCCGAACACAGAAGTAACTCTAAATATCTTTTTTAAGGACGTACTTGGAATGGTTCCTCCTTATCTTCCTTGCAGACCACAGTCAGTACGTTGACGCCCACGATCCTCGGAGGCTGTTCATCATCATCTATCACGCAGGCGATCGACAAGTTGTCTTTCAGAGTGTTTCGCCAGAGCTTCTGTAGTTCGGCGAGCGCTGTTGGATGGTTGTGGATTTCTGGTGATAAAAGATTTGGTGGTTGTAGACTGTGGGAGTCGATGGTATAAGTATATTACATGCAGACGCGTTGAGTTAAAGATGGTCTTTCATTTTAAGCAACGGCATCCTAGTGGGAAGTCTAATAGAGTCTCGAGTTCGATCCTACGATGTTTCTGACTTAACCAAGGTGTTCGATCCTAATATCCACATATGTGATTTTTTGAGTTATGTGGATATTATTAATTACTATCGCTTGCTTTAACGGTGACATGGTGACATCGAGAAGAAACCTGCATATCTAGTAATTCTCTATAATGTTCTCGAAGATATGTGAAGTCTGCCAACTCGCACTGGACCAGCACGTTGGACTATGGTCTAACCCTTCTCATACTGAGAAGAGGTGGGCGCCCAGCAGTGGAACAGAACAGTTTATACACAAGGCTGAAAATATTCTACCATGGTGGCCTTCCTGAAATCAGCGCGTGGAAGCGAGTTCCTTCCTAAGATAGCAATTAAATTTTGGCAGGATACTATTTCTAGTGTTTTAAGTCTGGTTCCTATATCTAGAAACGAGTTGTTTTAGCTACGGACAGTTATATTTTGACATATCTTTCATAGCATTTGTTAAAAATGAACTGCCTGTAAGTAAAACGACCCAGGGTATAAGCATCCATAGACTACGATAAGCGAAAACCATTACGTGACCGGCACGCTACTATGCTGTCCAGATGAAAATTAATATATTACAAGTCATGCCCAACTAAATCTAAAATAAATAAATGTTAAAAGTAAAAAAGGAACAAAATTATAAATACCGTAAAATACTGTATAACAAGTCTTCGATGACTATTTCCACGTTGTGATGTCCATTGCTCAGCCGGCAGCTTATTATTAGCAGAAGACAATACAAGGTTTGAAAAAGAAAAGAAATCATAATTAAATGAAAGCTGACTTAAAAATAACATAAAAACACATTTATTACAAAAATAAACAATAATAGCATCGTAAACATATTTCCTTTGTTTTTCTGTTTATTTGCTTGTTCGTACACGTCAATCTCCAAAACAGCAGAACCAATTAAAATGTGGTTTACAGTGACAACTTAAAATAAACTAGGGCTTAGTAATTTTGTTTTAGTTTTAATTCCTAGTCGAGTCCACATTAAATAAAACATGATATGCTTTTTACCAAAAAATATAGACGAGTTTCTTAAATTGTCTACACAGATGGTGTAGTGATTAAGGTGATCTCTTCACCACTGCCACAGCACTAAGTGTGACGGGTTCGATTCCTACGCGCGACAAAATTTACGTGATTTATTAAATTTGTCTGTGACTTATTTGTGCTTGAATATTTCCAGAAATTATTCCCAAGAATTTATCTCCCTAGCCTTTATTATTCCCGATTCATTTGCGGTCGGCTTTTCTGGTCTAACCGGATTTGACTGGATATCAGTTTTTACACGGAGCGGCTGCCACCTGACCTCCGCAACCCGAAGGCTAACGATACCCTAAGGCTAGACCAGTGTCAGGATATTAGAGGGTACTGACTTTCCCAATAACGACTGCCATAGATGTTCATGGCAGCCGGGACTGACGGATTAACGTGCTCTCCGAGGCACGGAGCAGGCGATAATTGTCAATCATAATTTCGAAAAGTCATATAACTTCCGAAAGTCAGAGGTGCGCGACGTGGGTTCGAACCCGAGACCCTCTGCATTGCAGTCTGTTGGTCTCTCCACTGAGCTATCGCTGCGAGTTACAATATAATTATTTTCTTTTCTTTCTGTTTAAAAACGCTTATTAAACAAAAATCAAAGAAAATATTATGTTTGGAACGATTGACGCAATAATTTATGTGTTTGCGTTAGCCGGGCCATAGTTTTAAACATTGCAGCCATATAGTTATGTATATCAGTAAAAATATTGCACGTTAAAGGCGCGATTCCATTAGTCAAGTTACTTGGATGCAAGTTGCAACTTGTATGGGATAGTATGAACTTACATATTTTTGTTCAAGTGACCTGCAGATTAAACGCGCAAACGTTAGTTGCACGTTTCGAATTTTGAACGACTGAAGTGTACCTACGCACATGACACCTATCGCTGTACAAATTATCGAAACATAATGTCTGTTATGAGGGCGCACGAGAAAATAATAATTTTTATTGAGGAGTATCATAGATACCGGTGCCTATGACAAACTCAGAAATGACTCGGCAAGCAGTACAAACCACAGTAACACGTCTTTTATCCATGATGGCCTACTCAATTGTTGAACATCTCCACTTGTATGCAAGTGAATCCTGCATGCAATTTGCACTCTCTCAAAAACATGTTTCCAATGCAAGGAACTTGTACGCAAATTTGACGTCATACTTGCATGCAAGAGTTGCCTAATGGGATCGCGCCTTTAGAAGCAAACTAACCAATATACTTGCACGGTGGCTCATCCTTCGTGAAGTACATGGTGAGCAGTTCCATGGCTTGGTCGTGCATGTTCTCCGTCACATCCTGGATTCGAAGCTGGCCCCGGTCGGTGCTGAAGTGGCGCCAAGTAGTGGGGTACTCCAGGTGGGAAGGACGGGTGAATGGCATCTACGAGAAAAAGGATAAATTATAATAATAATTGGTTAATCCTCGGTTTCTGAATTGAGATTTATAAGTTAAGAAGAACCCAAATTCTACTTGAGTGTTACTTAAAAATCATTATTTGTTTCTTAACAAGTTTCCTTAAGACTGCGCCGAGCGTAAGACAGATAATGACAGAGCTCGTGCGGCGCATATTCAAACCGGCGCGCGGCCGCCATAGTAAAACTGTATGGAGGATTTGAAGTGCTTTTTTGATAAATATGTATCTTTATTGTCAACCAATAACTTAAATATTTGGGATGGACAAGTTGTAATATAACTATTTATGTTTCGTTTAAGCTGTAAAATAGGATAGATTTCTACTGTTATAATCTAAAAATCACGGAACACGAGCTTCAGTTTTTGCATTTGTCGTGTTTACGTAATTTTGTAGACGAAAATATTAATTATTTTAAGTTTTTACACGGAGTAATTGTAAACACATTCATTGTTATGATACATGTATATTTTATATTTGTATTAAACAAAAAGTGTTGATTTTATTCACTTAACTGTGACCGCCTGTTTTGGCACATTTCGCTCGGCGCAGTCTTAAACAATAATAAGAAAATAATATTTGAGTAGCTATTTAAACATAATATACTTAAGTAAATACTCAGTTGATATCGGTTCGATGAAATTCGGATCAGAAATTTTTTTGGACAGTAATCGATTGAGATTTCTTACATTTTCAATTTAGAAACCGGGGTTAGTTGACACTAAACCCCGGTCTACGGGTCTATAAGGTACATATTTATATGCTTAAGCTGTTAGGTTTACCTTATATACTAACATATATAAAATAATATAGAACTTAACAGCAAAAACACTTTATGCTCGTATGTCCAGAAAGGTTGGCAGGTTACTTCAATGCATAGCTCAGACCTCAGAGTCTAGATTTAATATACTGTTTCCTTAATTTATTACTTTGCGACATAAACGATAAAATTATTTTTTATTTAACTTGAATAGCACGTAACAAATAGACGTAGTCGTATTTTATTATTGTAGATTGTGTGGTCGATCCTGCGAATATCCTACAAATTTTCAAAAGTGTGAAAGTTTTTTTATTGACATATGAAGGCCAGGTTAAGAGCACCTTGAACCGACGGGCGTGTATGAGGAATGTGATGAAAGTGAATGAAGCCAGAGAAGTGTGTCAGGATCGTAGCAAATGGAAATCCGTAGTCTCTGCCTACCCCTCTGGGAAACAGGCGTTAATCTATGTAATCTATGTACGTAACATTGAAGTTTGTCTTCAAATCTAAACCACATCGCAGAATACACATTAGTGGTACGTCACTTCATTCAATTCTACTAAAAATATAATCAAGGCATACCTATGATACATAATATGACTTCCGTAAATAATTAAATGTGCCACAGATGAACTATTGTCTACTCGAACGAAGTCGCGGGCACAGGCTAGTATACTATCCTTAATCTTCTCAATATTATAATTTCAAAATTACTTCTGTTGGTTTGTCCTTCTATCACCTAGCTACAGAATTTAACCTATACATAGGTAATATTGTCTTCTGTTTACGCGAATATTATTCATTGAAATTAAACTGCTATATACGGATTTTATCGCGTTGTTTATTTTACACTTTATTACATAATTTTGAAAATCTGTTACACTAGTACTACTATTAAAACTTATATTACCAAGAGAAACATAGGCACCCGCATAAAAGAACACATAGCTGATGTAAAACACCAACGCTCGTTGGAGTCTGCTGTGTGTGAACATGTGCAACAGGGGACCAACCACTACCTGAGATTTGACAAACCACAGGTTCTCGCTAAAGAACACCGATTCCTACCAAGGATGCTTCGCGAGGCTATTGAAATCAAAAATCATCCTAATTTTAATAGAGAAGATGGTAGGAATGTACCACCAGCTTGGGAACCAGTAATAAAAGTAGTCAAACCCAAGAAGAAGCAAACCACAGCTAGACTTCATGATACTTTGAGCTCATTCTGCGTAAATAGAATGATTAAATTATGTTCGGGTACTTTGAAATAACTACACTGGAACATTGAGACAACTACCATCTTAGTCTCCCCGTGACCATGGCTGCTGAAAAGCAACCGATACGTCGCCGTCGGGGAAAGTGTAAAATTAAATTAAATCTAAATAGTTTTAATAGTTTTAATAATAATTCAATTAGCTCAAAAATTAGTAAAGTTTAATAGTAGTAGTAGTGTAACAGTTTTTCAAAATTATGTAATAAAGTGTCAAATAAACAACGCGATAAAATCCGTATATAGTAGTTTAATTTCTATACATAGGTTAAATTCATCAAAAACTTCTTAAGATAATTAGAAAGTCTAATAAATGTTCAGTAGAAATCATTTACCATAAACTTTCTGTAAGTAAACCTTACTACATTTTGTCTAATTCAAATGACAAACTGACTGCCCCGACAGACATAGTTCTATTCAAATATTTTCAGTGATCCCGAATTTTCCAATTTTCCTACTAACTTTTCTAATGTAACCTTTCGAGTAAAAAGTAATTCAGAGCACAAAAGTAAAAAAAATATCCGTCTATTAGTCTCGCTTTACGCCTATGTTGAATCAATTAACAGCATTTATTTAGATACGTACTTTTAAAACCTTTTTTAAAGACATAATATGCTTCTTGTAAATTTTATGATATAGACTGTCTTTTCCTCCACAAAATGTTTAACGGGTCTATAGACTGCAGTCAGCTATTGAGCACATTGCACATAAGAATCCCCGCTCGACTGCCTAGGAAGAATATATATAGTTTATTCGATGTACCAACTTCCCATACAAATCTAGGTCATTATGCTGCGGTACCAAGGCTCTGTAGGCAATATAACAATCTGTCAAAGGCAACAGAAATTGACATCTGTGATCCCTTAACCAAATTTAAGAAGTGTCTGGACAGAATATTTAATTATTAAATGTTAAGTTATCTGTAATTATTATATGTACTTTCGGGTTTTGTCATTGTTTCACATTGTTTATATTATTATATAACTTATATTTTATTGTATAGGTTTATAGTCCACAATTTATCTAAGATAAAATATCCAAATTGTCTTGTGTTTAAGTAACTATCCAATATGTTTTAATTAGGTAACTTAGTTTAAAAAATATATATAATTGCATGCTGTGGTTTCCTATAACTGAAGGATTACACTTGTCTTATATTTAAGTGATTTTATCCGTGTAATCTGTAGTGTATATTCTTTGTTGGAAATCCTCAATAAATAAATAAAATAAAATAAAATAAAGACTGACAGTTAAAGGACCCTCGGATAATAGAGACAACTTTTAATAAGAAATACGAGAGCGATGTCGCAAATAAATTGTCATTTCACTTACTTGATTAAAACACAGTTTTCCTTCCCACTAAAACTATACACTACAAACAATTAATATTTATCACTCACCGTACTAGAAGGCTGTTTGTCCTCCCGACACGACTATCTGTGAGTGAGTGAGGGCGCCACGACGAGGGAGGGCTCAGGGAGGGACACAACAGGTGGAATTTAATATCAGAGGGACATTCTTATATTGGTATTTCATGAGAAATGTCGATCGGAATAGATTAGAGGCATAGATTGAATGTTAATATATCGTAGACTAGCTTTTGCGCGCGTCTTTGCTTGGAAACAGTACGTTTTCAAGATGAAAGGTACCCTTTGTCCTTTTGTGAACCCCTTACACTGTGTATATGAAATTTTATCATGATCGGTCGAGTAGTTAGGACGTGAAAGCGTAACAAACAAAAAAAGTTACATTCGCGTTTATAATATTAGTTTGTGTAAGATTAGTCGGTGTCCAGAGACAATTAATTTATTATTACGACTCGTAATGATTAAGCTGACAGATCAAAAACTTAAATAATGCATTTGCCGCAGCCAACCCTTTTTGAGGGAGAAATTAACGCAAATTTACTGCATGCTTTTTTAATGTATAGTCATGATAAAAGTGTTAAACGCTCATTATTAATATAATTTATAATACATAATATATAAGTACGTACCTTCTTCTCTCTTAGCCTTTATTATTCCTAAGTCACTTGGGATCGGCTTTTCTAGTCTAACTGGATTTGACTGGATATCAGTTTTAACACGGAGCGGCTGCCACCTGACCTCCGCAACCTGAAAGCTAACGATACCCTAAGGCTAGACCAGTGTCAGGATATTAGAGGGTATTGACTTTCCCAATAACGACTGCCATAGATGTTCATGGCAGCCGGGACCGACGGCTTAACGTGTTCTCCGAGGCACGGTGCAGGCGATAATTGTCAATCAATACGCACATAATTTCGAAATGTCATATAACTTCCGAAAGTCAGAGGTGCGCGACGTGGGTTCGAACCCGAGACCCTCTGCATTGCAGTCTGTTGGTCGCCCCACTGAGCTATTGCTGCTTTAGAAGTAGATGCTCTTACTATAAGAATAAATGAAATGTTTCAGTTCTCAGTGTGCCCCTCGCACAATAAGATGTCACGATGATGTAATCGAGGGCGGCTAAACGATATTTAATTCGATATGCCACAACATTTGTATCTACTGCCTTGTTGGTGCAGTGGTACGCCACTGGCTTACTGCTACTGAGGTTCAAAGTTCGATTACTGGTTGGTGCAAAATTATGTTGTGCATTTGTAAAAGTAGTTTCGATGTTTGTGATGAATGAAATTAATATCAATAGTTTTAATTAATTTGAATACCTTAAATTGTAGTTAAGTTTAATAATAGTACCTAGTGATAAAGTTCAAAACTATGTAATAAAAGTGTTTTAAATAAACAACGCGACAAAATATGTATAAAATAGTTTAATTGAAATGTATAACATTCACGTAAATCTAAGACAATATTATGTATGAAGTTGATATAGTGTTCATACAAAAGAAAATTATTATAATTCTCATACACGTTTTCACCAACAGGCCCCTAGGCTCCACCTAAGTAGGTGTCTTTTAAGCTAAGGGCATCCCTAAATCAAATACTTACCTAAATTCAATTTCACCATACTAGGTATCACCTACAAAGGAATTCTTTAAGTAAGCGACAGTTAACTTTTTCTAAAGGCACGCTTCTGTCATCGATGTTTACCGATAAGATGAAAATTTCTAAATTTTTTTTCAAATGGATGGTATTAACAGGAGTATTATTAATATATTGAAAACAATATTTTTTTACATATCTTGAACTTAATTCAGTTTAATTTAAAAATGAAAATATTTTCGGTGCATGCGTATAGGCTGTAAGATCCGTGTTCCTTTGCTTTTTTTGGCAAATTAACGAGAAACCTTGTCATTTCTTAACATACGTCGTCGTGTGATTATTTGGAACTACGATTCGTGTTATTTGTTAATTAAAACTTACATCTTTTGTTAGCTTTGAATTCTAAAAGATGATCAATTTTTCTAATAACAGCCTCTATTTAGATAACCTATATCTTATGAAAAAGTCTACATCGTCGTATTTATCGAAGTGGTTAACTCTTTCATGGTGAATGCGTGGTCTTTTTATTATATGCTGAATGTTCTCTAGAGTCTCAATAGCTTCTAGACTTTCTATAAAGTGCCCTAAATCATTTTCCATGATAGGAAACACTCGTATGTCGCGTATGAATAAACAATATTCTGTTACCTATGCATAAGAGTAGTTTAAGGAGCCAACAATCGGGCCCTTAAATATAAGAGCTGCTTTAGAGAATTAAGTGACACCTAAACGTTGGTGAAAATGAATTTTTTTTAGGGGTTCCCTAAAAGCTGCTAAGGGATACTTATCTGTTGGTGAAAGCGGGCATCAGTGTCAGTACGGAGTCTTAATTATGTGAAATTGTGCATGCCAGGTGGCAAGCCTCGCCGCTTATTACTTAAGACTTAAATATAGCAGGCAAAATGTAAGTGCGCAGCACCTCTTTGGATATATATACCCGTACATACATAGATTCATATCACTATACATCCAAAAACCAAATTCAGCATAATGTGGGTATAATAAATCGACGGCCTCGATGGCGTAGTGGTTGGTGTAACCGACTGCCACGCCTGAGGTCGCGGGTTCGATTCCCGCACAAGTCAAACATTTGTGTGCATGAACATGGATGTTTGTCTTGGTCTGGGTGTTTCTATGTATAATATGTATGTATTTACAAAAAAAAAAAAAAGCATATAATAATATGTATGTTTATCCATTGTCTAGAACCCATAGTACAAGCTCTGCTTAGTTTGGGCTAGATGGTGTTGTGTGTACGTGGTAGAATATTATTATTATAATACATTTCGTATTATACCCACATTATGCCAGGTCTGGTTTTTCGTCCTACATAATGAGCTGATGAGAATTTTTTAAGAAAATTAGATCTCTGTGTCTCATGGGCAGCAGTCAGTTAGATATTGAGCAGTCAGATGACATTTTCATTTTAAGACTGCGCCGAGCGAAATGTGCCAAAACAGGCGGTCACAGTTAAGTATATAAAATCAACACTTTTTGTTTAATAAGTACAAGTTTAAAATATAAATTTACCATAACAATGAATGTGTTTACAATTACTCAGTGTATAAAACATAAAATAATTAATATTTTCGCCTACAAAATTACGTAAATTTGCAAAAACGTAAGCTCTTGTTACGTGATTTTTAGATTATAACAGTAGAAATCTATCGTACTTTACAGCTTAAACGAAACATAAATAGTTATATTATCATTTGGTCGTCCCAAATATTTAACTGATTGGTTAACAATAAAGATACTTCCATATTTAACAAAAAAGCACTTCAAATTCTCCATACAGTTTACTATGGCGGCCCCGATTTGAATACGCGCCGCACGAGCTCTGTCATTATCTGTCTTACGCTCGGCGCAGTCTTTGAACGCTTATTTTGTCACGACGCGTTATCACAGCTCGTCACTATAAACCTACAGTTGTGGACCTTTATAGCTAAAATAATTTTCGAGACCTGATTTACACGTAATTAATACCTCATACTTTGTTGTTTTAAACACGCTATTCCGAATAATTACTTCGACGCAGGATCTTTAGAAACTTTCAAACAGGACACAAAGAACACCGAAAATAGAAACAATTATTTGCAGATCACATAATTTTTTGTACCGTCTCGGTTTCGAGCCCACAACCCTCGGCGCAGTGGCATTGGCGAATCGACCGCTTAGATCACTAAGCCATCCGTACAATCATAATATTTAAATCTGAAATGCAGTTTTATTACTGGCATTATACTTTCAAACGCGCGAGGAATTTATAATTATTTTTAGAAGGTTCATTGTCCGCAGGCTCGGTAGAGTCCTTGACGCGAAACTTTAATGTGCCTAAATCGAGCTGAATCCTGACATATCTCTCTTGCTCATTCACTCTTATTACATTTTCCCCTCGGTTAAAGGAAGACTTTCTCTAGAGTATCTCTGATTTTGTCAGAGAATTTTCGCCTAGCTGTTCCTAGAGACAAAACTTTATGATCACCACTACTAAGCCTAAAAACACTAGCGTTATAGTAAGGGTTCCCAACTATACTGTTCAAAACAGTTCTATTAAAAAAATGTATACGAAATATTGTTTTCATGAGCGTTGGTATTCGCTACGATTAAACCTAAATCCCTAATTAATACATTTATAATTAATCTATACTTATATTATAAAGCTTAAGAGTTTGTTTGTTTGGTTAAACGCGCTAAACTCAGGAACTACTGGTTCGAATTGAAAAAGTATCTTAGTGTTGGATAGCCCATATATCGAGGATGGCTATAGGCTGTATAACATCACGCTACGACCAATAGGAGCGGAGTATCAATGAAAAATGTTTTAAAAGCAGGGAAAATTCCCTTATGTGAAGCAGACGAAGTTGCGCGGGTCACCTAGGATTTTATATGACTGCACGGATGGCGTAGTGGCTTCAGTGATCGCCTCGCTACTGAGCCGCGCCGAGTGTTCTGGGTTCAATCCCCACTCGGGACAAAAATTTGTGTGATCCACAAATGGTTGTTCCGAGTTTGTGTTCTTTGTGTCCGTTGTTTGAATGTTTGTAAAGTCCCCCGCGATACAGGAGTTACAATTAGAAAGAAAGATGTCTTTTAAAAAAATAGAAACAGTACTTTTAAGTAGAGCAAGTAACTCAAAAGATGTACTTTTAAAACGTGAAAAAATAAAATACCGTTTATTTTTTAAATTACTGTTAATTTTTTTGGGTCTGGCCGTCAGGGTCCCATTCCGGTACGCCCCCGGCCGGGACGCACCCACAGTGAAAAATTAGTTATTCCGCTACGCCCCCGGCCAAGTCGGTCCCATTGACATCGACAGCCTCGATGGCGTAGTGGTTGGTGTAACCGACTGCCACGCCTGAGGTCGCGGGTTCGATTCCCGCACAAGTCAAACATTTGTGTGCATGAACATGGATGTTTGTCTTGGTCTGGGTGTTTCTATGTATAACATATACGTATTTACAAAAAAAAATATTATATATGTATGTTTATCCATTGTCTAGTACCCATAGTACAAGCTCTGCTTAGCTTGGGGTTGATGGTGTTATGTGTATGTGATAGAATATTATAGAATATTATTATTATTATTATTGTAAAACAAACGGAGAAGACACTTGAGCAAATACTATTGAAAACAAGTGTTTTTGAATTTAAAATTAATATATGTATGTACTTTTCTCTCGTACAAAATTTGGGAATCCTAGTTATAGTGGAATAGAGGATTAGGCCATACACTTGCAATTTTAGTAGCATAACAGAATATACGCTTGCCAGTATCATTCTAACTAGGTAATATTATAACTGCGAATGTGAGTTTGTTTGTTACGCTTTCACGCCTTAACTACTCGACCGCAAGGACATAGGGTACCTTACATCCAGGAAAAGTACTCTTCCCTAAGGATAAATAATTGACATAGCCTACATTTACGCGAGCGAAGCCGCGGGCCAAATCTAGTAACAAAATAAATGATAACTGATTGATTTATGTAACAGTCAGGTGACAGTCCGATTGTTTAAATCAGCTGCTTTTGTTCTGACCGTTGCGCATGCGCAGGCGAGGGGAGTTCGATGTGCTGTAGTCAAATCTTTGTTCCAAAATGGTATACAAAGAGAACGGCAAGGTGTGCGGCGTGTAAGGTGACTGTTACAATTATCAGTCGCTTATCTATAAATATAAAATTCTTCCGTTACTGAGTGACAGACAGACAACGCACAGCCGAAACTACTGAACGCAAGAAGCTGAAATTTGGCATGTATGTTCCTTGGAGAGTGTAGGGGAGGACTGAGAGAGGATTTTTGAAAATTCCACCCCGAAGGGGGTAAAAGGGGTGAAACCCGATATTCACACGGGAACGGGACTTACGCGGGTGAAACCGCGGGAAAACTACTAGTATAATATATACGGAGATTAACGCTTTGAAATCCCCGAAGGGGTAGGCAGAGAGACTACATTTCGTCAGTTAATTTAAATGTTCTACGTAATAGGGATTGAACCAATTGCCGTGTTCGAGACACATTGCCAAACGCCGTGATGTTAGTGAGAACTGTATGTAAAGAATGTAAATGCTTAAATTGGGATTCAAACACAAGACTTCACGATTGGTCATATAGGTTATAGGTAGATTTTACAGGACCATCGATGAAATCACGAACTCAGCATCGTCAGTTATTATGACATAAGTACATACAAAAGGAAATAGGGTTTTTAGAAACATGTTTAAATTAGACCTTACTCTATTAAGTTAGAGCTTTATATAAGAGTAAGTACTTAAGTAAAATTACGATAATATCGATATAATCGACATAACATAACGTCTAGAATGCGAAATTGGCAGTTAGTTATTTAACAAGAGAACCGAAAAGCAAGATTAAAACATGAACTACCACCACGAATAGTTAAAAATATCAATCTGTACATACTAAACCATTTTATAATCATTTTCCATAAACTACGTCATTCCAGTTCAAAGTTTACAGCCATAGACGATAACAGGCTATACCACCCTCCTTCCGGACGCACCGTACTTCGTATTTGGCACATCGCCAGCTTGGAACAGCTCCAGATTTCATTTATACATCTCAACAACAGTTCAATCTCATCTACTAGACTGTAAAGACGTCGGTTCAGTTATAAAACAACAAAAACAAACAATATAAAACATAAATCAATTAATTTTCAATAGATTTTGAGGTTATATTTTAATTCGGCGTTTGACAGGTGACAGCGCAGCAATTCGCGCCAATTTTTGCGTTAGGCAAAGGTTACGGTTGTAATTCCTGCGTGGATTTATTTTGTTGCCGTCGTCAGGTGAGAAAGGTGAGTTACTTTGTCTATTATTACGTGTGCTGTTGAGATAATTTTACAATATTATGTTTGAAGCGTTTCTATTTTACTCTCGCCAAATCTTCTTTGTTAATTTAATTTTCATTGGCTAATAAAGACAAAGCTTTGATATTAAGATATTTGTGCATAGAATTAAAACTGCTTTTATAGTTGTTGTGCTTATTATTTAGTGAATCACCTATTTAGGTGTGCAAAGAAATATACAAATTATTTATAGAATTAGTTAACACGTTTTTTGCCAATATTATATAAATACACGTGGTTCTTATTTCTACTACTCTTTAAACAGAACTACTCTTTAAGAACAGACGTGATTTTCTGAACATAGACAATATGTGACGAAGTGTGACATAGAGTAGTTTTATATAAGTACTATTATTAAGTTTACTTTCTCTTCCCAACATATACAAGTCGTACATATCTGTAAGAATAATCGAAAGAAACATATTTTATTAGAGCAACAGGCGTAAAACTGTTTTAGAAGCATGAAAGCTTTGTGTAAAGCTTTATAAATGAACTAGCTGTTGCTAGTTATTTGCTTGTAGCTTTGTTCTACAGCTTCTTAACTAATCTTAGCATTTACTCGTTTAATTACAAAGCTCCAGGGCAAAGCTTTCATGCTAACATTAGGTCGTTAAATGACGAGAGTAAGACGTCATAGCTTTTATTGCCTAAATGTAGGTATAACGTAGTAGCCATGTATTGTTTGACCGTTTATTTATGGTATTCATCATCGCCATTTTAGTTTTAGAGTCGTCGAGAATTAGGAATGGGCAGGATTACTTTTGAATGATATTCGAATATAAAGTATCAAGATACAGTCAGCTAGATAAGTGGATATATATCGGTGCGATTTAGTTTTTGTCTATTTTATAACAAATTAGTTGTCCCGACAGACGTTGTCCTGACTTAAATTGACGTTGTGAATCTAAGCAATCCAGGGACACAGATATTTTTTATCCTAATCAGTCCTGCAGTGTAGAAGTTCAGTGACATACAGACCTGTAGAAGAATTATATTTAAAAAGACGTTTTTATAGAACTAATAATTAAAATATAGTAGATTACAGTTCAAAATACATACGTAATAACAAGTGTTTCAAATTCATAATATACTTCTACAAAATTGTTTAAGACTGCGCCGAGCGTAAGACAGATAATGACAGAGCTCGTGCGGCGCATATTCAAATTGGCGCGCGGCCGCCATAGTAAAATTGTATGGAGGATTTGAAGTGCTTTTTTGATAAATATGTATCTTTATTGTCTACCAATAACTTAAATATTTGGGACGGACAAATTGTAATGTAACTATTTATGTTTCGTTTAAGCTGTAAAATAGGATAGATTACTACTGTTATAATCTAAAAATCACGTAAGCTTACGTTTTTGCATTTTTCGTGCAAATTTGCGTAATTTTGTAGGCGAAAATATTAATTATTTTAAGTTTTTTACATAGAGTAATTGTAAACACATTAATTGTTATAGTAAATGTATATTTTATATTTGTATTAAACAAAAAGTGTTGATTTTATTCACTTAACTGTGACCGCCTGTTTTGGCACATTTCGCTCGGCGCAGTCTTGATGGTTTGTTACTAATTTTTTTTTATATACAACTGCTGCAATGTGTATTATTCCTGTGTCGCGGTGACTTTACAAACATTAAAAAAACGGACACAAAGAACACCCAAGTAGATTCGCAACGACTATTAGTGGATTACTTATCAGTTTTGGCACGTATGGGGATCGAACCTACAACACTTGGCAATGATAGCAAGGAGTATTAAGCCTACCACGCAAACGTCCCAGGTTTGATCAGAGGGCAAGTGTGAAGTATACCAACCCATTCGCGTTGTAGGCTAGCATGGTGGTAACTTAGATCTTCGATATTGCAAAACGCGTGTCCAGCAGTGGGACAGTTATTAAAACATGACTGATATTATTATATTAACATTATGAGTTTCTAGACATTGTTAAGTATTAGTATATCCTGTATTTCATTGAAAACTGGGCTAAACTAAACATCGGTAGCGACTTTGCTTGTCCGATTTGTCAAAACAGTGTATACCTACTAACTATTTAGGCAAACTACTTTTCCTAGATCAAAGGTACCATATCCTTTTCTGTAAACCTGACAACGTGCATGCGAAATTTCATGATCATCGGTTTAGCAATTAAGGAGTAAAAGCGTGACAAACAAACAAACTCACATTAGGATTACCCAATCATAGTTTACCTTTACATCAGTAAAATACTTTTTTAATTCGGTTTAGTAGTTCCAGAGCTTATGCGCTACATAAAAACAAACAAATATAAATTTTATAACATGAGTATGGATATATTAATAGCTACTTATGTCAAAGTCATTTAGCTACATGTCGTGTGACGTCACGCGGCGATCACATAAGATCTATAAGTGACGTCACAAGTCCTTGGCAGACATCAACATGACACACATACATACCTACATCCAAACGATTTGAATGGGAATAAATGCGTAGGTGTGTGTATGTTTGTAAATATTCGGCTCAGAAACGAAACTGAAAGAATAAGGGCGCTTACATACGTAGTCTTGCATCACCCCGAAGGTAGGCAGAGGTGTTTTACACCTACATTTCAATAGTTTTATTTAGGTCCACATAATAGGGGGCAAGTCTATAAATAAGGCATCCTTATCCTAACTCCCTAACTAATCTTATAAATGCGAATGTGGGCTTGTTTGTTTGTTTGTTACGCTTTCACGCCTTAACTACTCAACCGATCATCATGAAATTTCATGTACACGTTGTCAGGTTTACAGAAATGGATATGGTACCTTTGATCCAGGTAAAGTAGTTTACCTAAACAGTTAGTAGGTATACACTGTTTTGACAAATCGGACAAGCAAAGTCGCTACCGATGTTTAGTTTAGCCTAGTTTTCAATGAAATACAGGATATGCTAATACTTAACAATGTCTAGAAACTCACAGTACAGTAAAACAGAATAGGACATAGGATACATTTTATCCAGAATAAAAGTACAGATACAAACATTTTTTTTTTCTTTTTTTTTTTTACTTTGGGGAGTGGGGCCATGTCGCTTACCCCTCCGCGGGGGCGGGCGGAGGGGTTATGTCGGACTCGCCGGGGTAAAAGAAAGATGTTAAGAAGAAAATGTACCTACCGGAATACCGACTAAACCTACCACGGTGTTCCTCGACAAAACCACTATCGACGGGGCCGCGCGAAACACTTGCGCATGAGATCGCGACGCCGCCGAGGTTTCGGCCCGCCGTATGAAACGGCAGGCCACTACACAAAAGACCTACCCAATAGGCACTTCTACCACTCCCTACTGTCCCTCCTAGAGGGGAGACGGACTCGACACAGAGGCGCGCGTGGGAACACGCACGCCGCCTCTCGGACCTGGTGCTGAACGGATGGCGGGCACGCACACAAAGCCCGCCACCCCTAGGTCAAACCTCAGGGTGGCTGGAGGTCGTCTCGCGCCCTCCGGCGCCCGGCTCTGCGGTTGGGGAGAAGGTTTAAACGCTCCCTCTCCCGCTCCGCCGCCTCCTTGATGGAAATTACTTCCTCACAAAAGGAGGCGACGGCGTTCCACGACCTCTCACTCCGGACCATAGACACTGTTACAAACATAACCTAACCTGCATTAACACAAGCAAAGCCGTGGGCAAAATCTAGTTAAGTATGATTTCGATTTGGGTAGACTAGTTTTTAAGATATAATAATAATAAAATGATGTGGGCTTCTAATTTTAATTCACTTTGCACACATTATGCAATTGCCATGACATTGTTCACAAGAATCCAAACAAAAAACTCCTTTTAAAATAACTTAACTTCTTCAATTTAAGAAAAGCTCTTGTCGGTGGAGTCTCTTCCATAATGTCCTATCTTCAGCCAGCGTCATGACTTCTTGATACGACGTAACTTTTACCTTTTCTTTCACTTGATCTATGAACGTCCTCCTTGGCCTTCCTCTTCCCCTTCTGCCTTCTATTTTTCCTTCCAAGATGTTTCTTATAAAAGTGTCATGTCGTATCAACTTTAATTACATAATACTATTTATGGCCTCATCTAGGATATATTAAAGTACTTACGACATACAATTTTGAAAAGTTAGTGAGTCTGATTGTATAAATTGCATTTACGGTTTCTTTTTAAATTGATAATGTGGTAAACAAGTATATAACGCGCTTGATGAACCAATCACCAGACCGATTACTCGTGCGTTTTTAAAGAATAACTGCCGTGCTGTCAAATTAAGAAACAAATATTCTCAACTGTCAGCACATCGTCTCCTTAAGAAGTGTGGTGGCACTACTCACCGCAGAAACACAACACAAGCTTGTCAGTATGGTTTACTGTAGGATGGAGTTACTACCACAGTTGTACTCCAATTTGGAGAAATTTTACTTAGAACATTGGCATACATACGGGGGCGACCAACTGAGCCGTACACAACGTAAAATCGTATAGTGCTCACCATAGGAACTTAAGTTTCAATTCTAAATTCTTAAACGGTATTTAACAGCTATGGTCTATAGCTGTTAAAGCCCTTTCTCTGAAAAATAACGCTAGATATTCCAATGCTTAGAGCAAATTAGGGCGAATGCCACTGAGCTCCTTTTTACCTCAGTATACCATCACGTAGTCAAACGTGAAACTGTTCCAAACACACTTTAAACAAATTGAACAGTTTCTAGTAAGTAACATAATATATAGGTACTTCAATGTAGTGTTAACGTCGTCATAAATTATAAAATATTGGCCACCGACAGCTAAAATTGCTTAATTTTCGTGTTTGCAACGTAAATACTAAAGGTAACTAAATAGAAATGGCGATATAGTTGGTTGCGTTTAGTGATGTCATCGGCGTTTTGCAGTGCGATCGCTAGCCTCGTGGATCCTATTTCTTTCTCTTTTAAGTTGCATCTTTTGTGGAAATTTATACAAAGTTACTGACTAGTTCCACTGAATCGATTCCTTTTGTTTATTTTTGCAGTAAATATAGGAACAGTGGCTATTTAAGTCTGGCATTTCGCACAAGCTCTTCAATTTGAACTTCTCTCTTGAGTAATATTATGGATTAGGAGTGGATTCAGGCCGGTAGTGTAGTAGGTCAAACCATTAGACTTTAACTTCTTCAGTTATGTTACTATTAGAGCCGGGATATGCAGTTTAGGGAGTCAAGGATCCTTAAGGTTGTCAGCATAAGAAATATAACTTTCATTCCATACGCTATCAGTATAATAACTACCCTTTTAGAGGCTGAAAATGTGCAGATAATGCACTGATGTTTCAAGGATCGCAGGTATATAACTATTTACAACCAGGCCAGGCGAAGGCCATAAAATGACTTCTACATTAGTAATAATAAATAAATAGGCAAAAATAAGTTTACTAAAATTTTCAATTTCTATAATTTTCTTAAACGAAGTAAGTACTTATAAATTTACCGCCTGATCCTTTTGTCTTATCATTCGCGATCAAATGCGTCAATATTCTTGCCACACTAAATAAGACTTTATTCTGGCTGAATTGTGATTAAAACCTGTGTCAAAGAGTTTCTTCTTGCAATTTTTTGCGTTACTCACCATGCATTTACGTGGCAATAGTAAATGAAATTCCCTTTTTATAATCCTCGTAATTTCCGCTTTACAAAATATAGTTGGAGTTTCTAGGTAGCTTATGTGTTTTTTGGTTTGAAGCTATTTTCAGGCCAAATTTTATTCAATTCGGTTGTTTAGTATTGAAACAAAAACAGTTACCTTGCTTCTCATGTGCAATAATAGTAAGTAGATTTTTAGTAAAGCATAAAACACGCTTTTAAACTTTTTAACCATAGTAGACCAAATCTATTTTCTTTCTTCTATTAAGAAAGAATAATAATTTTTTGCTAGTTTGGAGCCAAGCATTTTCATACAAGATTCTTAATATTCAGACCTTTACAAGACTGAATCTGGCTCTGCCCACAAGACCAGCAGAACACGAAAACAAACCATTACGGTATCAGAGAGTCCATTAGCGTTTTGGCACTTTCCATTTATGTTCTGATCGGGGTCATTGCCGAGGCTGACGCTGTAACGCGTATATATAGACAAGATGGCGTATTGTTTATTATCGAGCATCGCCATTACAAACCTACAGATTATTATTACTCTGGTTGTAAATATTATCGGTTGTTTATTTGATTTGAATGGTTTTAAACCGTTTTTGGATCGTTACCTACGGCTTCTGGAACAATGGATATACTTTGTTTAAGTGTTGGTAGATTAATACATAAAACTGTATAGCTTAAAGGTAGTAAATAAAGTACTCTGTGAAAAGAAAGTTTGTGCATTACCGTTGTGACGATTTACAAAAATAGGAACAGACACAAACAAAACGTGGATTTTTGATCGAGTGTTAAAGAAAATTAGTAATCGTGTGTTAATTAGTTTTATCCATTATAAAAAGTAGTAAAACATGATTCTATATAATCACCTAACTACTAAAACCCCTTCATGTAATTTAAAAGTAGGTAGTCATTATAAATAATAGAAAAGAAATGATGAAGTTATATCATTAATTAAACAATTAACCTAGATACAACGATGTACTTAATCACGTGTAAAAAACTCAATGACATACTTACACAACATCTATCAAACTAATTAAATCATTAATTGACGTGTAAACGCCCTACCAAGGTCACATCGTACAAAACAAGTGGCAAACGACAGCGGTTGCCATAGCAACGCGTGCGTGATTGGCAGGTAACACAGACAGAAGACGTCGACAGTAACCTTGAATAGTCGTCATATTAAATTATTGCCATGTGTAATAAATTTTTGTTTGTGAATTATAATGCAACGATGTTTTAGTCTTAGATTTACAATACGGAAATGCAGATGTGACCTGTAATGAGTGAGGAAACATTCTTGTTTATAAGAAAGATGTTCTGGGATCATGACGACAGACAGTTTGGATGTACGTAACTTAGTAAAACTCATTCTTATCTTGCATTTCAACCTTTTGTATCGGTAGTTGTAGCACAATTAACCATTACTTCCATATTTATTGTGAGTATTCGTGCTTGAGAAGGTTGGCAGGTGTAGTAACACCATTTTAAATCAGGAATGTTCGGATGGTGAAACAAAAGTGGCGGTAAAACGTACGGTTAACCCATGATATGAAAGTGTCTAGATACTGTGTGCAAATGTGAAATATCTGAAAAAATTAGTGACTGTTTTATTAGGTGAACCACCAGTTTCAAAACAGTATTTCTAAAATTCAAGTTTCTTTAATAAGAAATAATATCCATTAGTGTGCATTTTGTATCGAATCACACATCTCATCATATTAATATGATGTATATTCATGTGATTATACATCATATCATCAAATCATCAATTCAAACAATGATTTTACCAGGAAAGATATAATAAGATTTTGCTATTGATCTTTTTGTTAAACACATTTATTGCTTTCTGTCAATAAAAGTGACAGAATCTTTGCGTCATTGTGGTGTCTTTTAAGAGAAGCATACTATAGCTTTGGGGTGAGTTTAAAGGAGTATAAAAATGATTTTGCAAGGCCGGTAACGCGGGATTGATACGCCTGGCGTTTCAAACACCCATAGGCCATGATATCATTCAATCGTGTTTGTTGACCGCCTTTGTTGAATAAAAACAAGTCATTCACCTACCACACCCTTCATTTTTACATCGCATATTAAACATATACGACCTCTTATATACTAAACAAATTTTCCATTAATCAGATCCCACATAACACGCATGATATAAGAATACTTCGGTACAACAGTCATTTGGCTTGGTATATAGTGAGGTTGTCCAATTTATTGACACGGCAATGATATATCATTGGACAGCCGTCAAAAATTACCAATTTCGTAACGCGAGAAAGTTGATGACAATCACCTATGCTAATGATCTTTTGAATGAAAAGCTACGATAGATATAGTAAGAGCATTTCCTGTAACTATTAATTGATACGTGTTAGGTAAGATTTGGCGAGCAGACAAGCAGATGTAGATATGATAGTGTTAACGTCCCATTGGCTTTAATTTCACCTGATAGTTTCTAATTAGCTGTTATTCTATGGATGGCTGGACATGTCACCCCTTTCCAAAATTCCTTGAAAAATGTCTGTTTGTCTGAGCAGTTAATAACTAAGGGGTACCTGCTCTGAGATTCCAGTCAAATTAAAGAAACTTGATTGGGAGAGTACCTTCGCGAGAAAACAACCTTGTGGAGTGTACCTGGGGTAAGTAAGTGTTTCATACACAGGGAGGCGATACTATTTGGTCAACAGGAAACTCCTTGCGTCTTACACTAGCTTTTACAAATTGTTTTGTGAAGGGTTCATGATTAAAACAATTTTGCGTGATATATCGCGGCACTTGTTTGCTACCTTGATTCTATAAAAATACTAAAATATAATACTCTAATTACCTGTGACACATTATACGCTTATAAATAGGAATGCTTGCAGATAACCTCGAACCATCCAAGTGGCTCCCTCTGTGGCGATATCAGTACAAAAGTGCAAGGCGCATTCCACTCAATTAAATAACTATGCCACGATTACAAGGTGATAAATGTAGGCTAATAAAGCTTTGGTCCCAGCAAAGCGATACTACCATAGAGGGACTCAGTTATCATGATCACTCGGGTGACTCTTGAACTTCCTAGTATAGGTTCGGGTTTAACGATACAAATATGTAAAAGCTTCCATTTCTAATCCAAAGGTCTCTTTAAAAGTAACTTTAAGTTCACAAGTGAAATCTAACAAAATAGTATAATTTTTATAAAACCTATTAACTACGCCTACAATTTAATTCGTGTCACAATCACAATCTCAAAATTTAGCACTTTTCGTGAGAATAAGCACCATATTTACCTACGCTAATGGTCTTGTATAATATCGCTTTTAAGCACTTGTTAAACGTGGTTTGCGACGAAATTGGTTTTCTATCGTATCATGCTGGTTAACATAACTGGCTATATAATTATCTAGTAATCAATACTAATATAATATTAGTATTATAAAATACGAATGTGAGTTTGTTTGTAGCGGTTGCACGCTTTTTTTTTAACTAGGTACTCGGCCGTTTATCATGAAATTCAGCATGCGTGTTTTCAGGGGTATAAAAAAAGACTTAGAGTACCTTTCATATAGGAAAATATACTGTTCTTGGGGGATAGTATTATATAGTATTCATATAATATTAGTTCTTCGACAATGTGCGTGAATAAATCTTCCAGATTGTAGAAATGCTTAATTATTTCCGACAACGTACCCAATAAACATTTCTCATGAACTTTCTAGACTCGAATTGTAAGACCTCGAAACGGGAATTTCTGATAACGTAAAATGTCGATGTCCATTTCTTAAAATAAACTTTCACCTTGAAATCCGACTAAAAGCTCGCCTTTTCCCAGTTGGAGCTAGTCCAAATGACCAATCATTTCCATTTTAATTGAAACCCTTGCTTCTTAAGATATCTGGCACATTTGAAAGAGTAAAATAGGCCAACGTATTTTGGTTTTTATCAGGCCATTGACACTTTTAGAGAGTTGTGTTTGTTGAATAACAGATGGTGCCACGAGTGGTTTGTGTTTACAAACACGATTTTGCGCATTAAGCTATTTTTATCAAGATTACATGCGCATGTACTATAAAAATCGTTTATTTTATAGCTATTTATGTAGAAAAGCAGTTCATATGACCTTATTTGATGAACTATTACACTATGTACATATATTCTACTTGCAATAGCAATTCTAATTCAATTTATTTGTTTATTTATCCCACAAAATCGTTTTCACATAGTTAAGTGCGACCTAAATTATTTAAACATTTACCGACTCATTTCGACTGATGTAGCACCGACAATATTTTTCGCTTAAATACCTAAAACAATCTTCTTTGTTGTCGTAAAATACAACTACTACAAGCGCACCTGGATGAATAATATCAGCAGATACTTAACGAGTTATGACATGGCGTTTCACTGGAAGGCAACCCTAACAATCTTTTATTTGGAATGCGCGTCACTGCAATATGCCAATATTTGAATGCGGTATTGGTTTATTAGATATGATCTGGATATTGAAGTCAAGGGGCACTATAGCTAGCACTGTAGGGGTGGTGCATTCCCCTATCGCCGCTATTCATTAATACGGATTAACTACACTGGCTTAATTGTTATAAAAATGGATTTTTTGTGCTCTACATTGACCTGTAGAATACCTGCGTCGCGGGAGACTGTACAAACATTCGAATAACGACACAAAGAACGCCCAGACTCGGAACAACTCTTGTGGATCACATAAGTTTTTAGTAGTAGTAGTAGTACTGTGGTATTCGTAAATTAATGTGCCAATGTGTTGGCCCATGGCCTAAAGCTATGTTGTACAAGATGATATTAAATAGATCTTTATGTATGAGTTACACGTGTCTCCATTAATCAGGCGACTCTTAAACATATGGTCTCGTGATACCATCGAAATATCGCATCAATTCCGTGTCATGTTGTCATTTATCAATAGAGGGCTCCACGTGCTACTAAGAAATATATTTCTGTATATGTAAATAGATTTTGCCTGCGGCTTCACTTGCGTAAATGTACGTAGGTTAGATTAGTAACAGTACTTTTTTCTGGTTGATAGGTACCCTGTCTTTTGTGTTGATAGGTGAAAATGCATGACGATCGGTCGAGTAGATAAGCCGTGAAAGCGTAACGATCAAACAATCAGACTCACATTCGCATTTATAATATTAATTAAGATTATGATTTGACATAGTATTGTACTTTTACCTAATCATTTCGATTTCAATGGAGGCTATTGTTTTTGTGCTCACCAGTGGGCGCCACTAGCGAGTAAGGTCTTGTCATTCATTTTACAGCTGCTGTCAAAAGCCATATTTGGCGGTAATAGTTGGCGTTTATTATGGTTACTGTTGAAGTGACTACACAGAATCAGATGCCTTATTCAGATAATAACTTTTACAGATAAAAACATTCGCGATTTTACCTAAGATTAAAAAAAACTGACACAAACGAAGACAGTGTTGGCAACAACTAGGCGTCTATATAAGATACTTGTTTGTGTAATTCGGCGATTGAACCGTGATCCTCGTCTCATTTGCCATAGTAAGATGAACACTATGCACTTAAAATATAAAGGTTTTTATGCCATTCGTGACAAAATAACGATATCGTAGGTAAAGAGGCGATAGTTATATTTCAAAGAAATTGAAGTACACAATTTAGTTTCGCATTTATATTGCAGTGTTTCATATAGTATACGACCAATTCTTATTTTAAGCTCAAAATAATTATAATTCCCCTTGATATTTGCTTTTTAAGATCAAACAAATAATTAATTTCAATATATTGTGAAAACGTTTCGAGGAAATACCCTGACGCGGGTTTTGGCGGCAAAACTGCGCCTTTTCGCGCGCTGTTGGCTGGGCGCCATTTTTGTATTTTCCTTTTATATAAATGACGATGCCGTCTGTCCGACAGGCTGGGAGATTAATATCAATAAATAAGGTAATTAAGCTATCGGTGATTATTATAAATTGGCGTTCAGTTGGACAAAGATTGATTTTTCATAATTTGCAAAAGTCTATAAATTCAATTAATGTACCAAACGGCTGTTTTGAATTATTTATTGCTCGTAATTTTGGTTTCTGACAGCATTCATACATGTTTCAAAATGTAATTAAATGTGAGGGAGTGACGCAAATGACTTTCCTTTATCTGTGTCAAAAATAACTACTCCAAAATTGATAAGAGTTGATTTAAAAGTTTTGAAACTAAAATCTGTCCAACTAGACTAAATCTATAGAAATCGGTTCATTTTGTTTTGTTTGGCAGCTGCAATGCCAGAAATAACGGCTTTATATTTATAACGTATATATATAATATTGTCTTCTGTTTACGCGAATATTATTAATTAAAATTAAACTACTATATACGGATTTTATCACGTTATTTCATAATTTTGAAAACTGTTACACTACTACTACTATTAAACTTTACTAATTTTTAGGTTTTTTTAGGTTTCAATATTTATATATCTATTTTATAAGATACAATAAAATAAATTCATCCTTAAGTAGATTTTGTCCGTGTCTTCGGTCACGTCAATAATAATAATAATAATAATAATAATAATAATATTTTACCACATACACATAACACCGTCTAGCCCAAACTAAGCAGAGCTTGTACTATGGGTACTAGACAATGGATAAACATACTTATATACATACTTTTTTATTTTGTAAATAAAATGTAGATTGTTAATGAATTTCTATCCTTCGGGAACAGTATTTCTTTTCTGGATGAAAGGTACGTCCTTTTCTGTACCCCTGACAACGTGTATGCGAAATTTTATGATGATCGGTTTAGTAGTTAAGGCGTGGAAGCGTAACAAGCAAACAAACACGCATTTTAATATTGGATTTTTGCAAAGATAACAAGTATATTGCAAGACTTATTCAAGCTTGCTTTCCCGGGTTCATAAAAACATGTTATTTAGTCCAGAAAAGCGCCTTACCCAATGTATGTATAAAGTATTTCAGTCTGTTATTGTTTTTAAGCCACGAATCTGTATCAGTTGAGTAACCTTGTTTTCTTCAATCCTTATTTTTCTGAGACGCAGTTTCCGATGTTATTAATCATGCTTTTTTTTTGCGTTTTTGAATCACGATGTTAATTCGGACCAGGTCGACGATCGTGGCACAATGGTATGATATCTTCTATGTTTTGATCGAAATTTGTGTTTACCTTGATTTTTGTTTTGATATTGATAATATTTTTAACTAGGTCCAACGTAAGGTCAATACAAGTGTTGCTAGACTTATTATTTCTTATACAAAGTTTGATCTATCTTGGCCGAATTTCTCGAACGTTGTAAAACAAGGGTTTTAGAATCTAAGTTTTGCGTCTATACCAGTATGATAGTAGAACCGTAGTTCCTAACGGATAAATCAAATTTAGTGCATATTTTTTTATTGTAATTTGTTTTAATTGGAATGGCTTTTAGCCTTATCTGATGTAGATTTTGTCAGTTGTTTAACCGTTATGATATCTTTTGGATCACTAACATCAACGAAGCCAATTTAATGTTGTTGATAACAGCAATTCGTATATTTTATAAGCATTTTTTACCTTTCACTGTTTATGTGTTGATGTTTATGAGGATGGTTTGTTTTAATATTAAATCTATCTGTAGCTTCTATTCTAAGTAGATCATTTCAACTTTTACACATCAAAGCAGTCAACATTATAAGCCATTCAGAAAATGTTGTCTAATTAAGACAAGTTGACTGTATGACGTCAACTTAGATTTTGAACATCACCTCATTTGCGAAGTGTCACTTGCCAAATATAAAATGGAGAATATATGTATCTCAATCTTTGTTCTCGATGTATGAGCACCCTCTGAGATCATAGTTAAAACGTAGCTTGGCATAATAACTCGTTTGTCTAGACGTTATGTCGCCAATATCAGCGGAGTGAAGCGAGGAGGAATATAAAAACAATTTGTGAAGCGTTAATAGCTTTTTCAAAGTACGTGTATATTTTCAAGAGTACCGGTTAAATAGGGCGTACTACTGGGATCTTTGCTTCGACCTTTTCTTTTGTTTATATTTATACTACGATTTGCCCGCCGCCTCACTGTCGTTAAGGGCGATTTTGTCAAAAAAATCTATCTCCCGGGAACATTCTTTTTTCTGAATGAAAGGTACCATATGTACTCTTCTGTACCCTTGACCACGTGTGAGCGAAAGTTCATGATTATTGGTCAAATCATGAAAGCATAACGAATATATACATTCACACTCGTATTTAAAATATTAGTTAGGCGAAAATTAGCAATGTTTAGTGTAAAGCTTTTTAATACAATAAGTTGTCTGATTATATTAAATAATTGGTAAATATTGATTTTGTTTTCATAATAGGCATTGGAGTCAGGATTTACAAATTAATTTGAGTCTTCTCCCTAGCCTTTATTATTCCCAAGTCACTTGGGGTCGGCTTTTCTGGTCTAACCGGATTTGACTGGATATCAGTTTTTACACGGAGCGGCTGCCACCTGACCTCCGCAACCCGAAGGCTAACGATACCCTAAGGCCAGACCAGTGTCAGGATATTAGAGGGTACTGACTTTCCCAATAACGACTGCCATAGATGTTCATGGCAGCCGGGACCGACGGCTTAACGTGCTCTCCGAGGGAAGAAAATTAAATTGAGTAAATTATCATAATACATAGTTGATAGAAAAATCTAATTAGTATATTTATTGCCTTTGTAGAGTTTACTATATGAGGTATGTAAATAAAAGTCAGAATGTCACTGTACTGTACTGTTATTATATTATATTCTTTCTTTACAACGTTTGGCACACTCAAATACACTAAAATACAAGGCCGCAAATTCTATAATATTTAATAAACTTTAAGGTCTATAAATCTAACATTGTCTACAATAATACAACTTCAATAATAGTCCGAACACGTATTACAATTTCTGTAGCTTTAAGTAGACTGCCGTGTTATAAATTGAATCGTGGGAAAACGATGTAAGTGGCGCGTTGCACATACATAGCCAGATACGTACAATGCACTTAATTATGTATGTGTGTGTCCCTACACCTTCATGTATATTTTAAAAGTTCAAAGAAATATATGGAAAGAAAACTCAATATAAATTTGTAGAAAATGTTTTTCGTTTTAATAGTAGTAATAATCCCTAATATGAATCCCGTCTCCATGTCCCGTGACCAGGGCTGCTGAAAAGCAACCGAAACGTCGGGGAAAGTGTAAAAATAAATGAAATCTAAATAGTTTAATAATAATTTAATTAGCTTAAAAATTAGTAAAGTTTAATAGTAGTAGTAGTGTAACAATTTTCAAAATTTTGTAATAAAGTGTCAAATAAACAACGCGATAAAATCCGTATATAGCAGTTTAATTTCAATGAATAAGGATTTTCTGATATCTATCCTTGGCCTCGTATTGTTGATGACAGTAAACTTTGGCAGGAAGCTCTGCTCAAAGAAAATGAATTGTCACTGACACCATCATTATTATAAACAAATCCATCCTTACACGTTATCATACGCAGTAGAAACAGCGGTTACGTCGTTGGCACCTATTCTCAATATATCAAGCACCCGTTGACTGATTGTGCGTGCTGGATGACACGAGTTGTAGTCTCCGTACTTGTTACTATTTACGGCGGAACAAACCATGTGATAATTACACTTACACTGTTTTGTATAAATGAGTTGATGGCAGCTTTCAGTCGATGAGCTTTTGTTGGATAGTACCGGTCAATTTGAAACTTGTGTGTTCATGAATTACAAAAGACTTTTACAGTAATTGTTTGTGTAAAGAAGACTGTTTTATTAGACAGTGTTTTATCTGTTGTCTTAATAAATAGTGTGTAAACAAATTCCAAAAGTAAGTAATTGTGTTGTCTGAAAATAATTTGTTAGTGACTGCAATTAATAATAATTAATATTATGATGGCATTGCAGACAGTATTTTTGCGAGTTTTCGTTTGCGATGCTTGCTGAATAGTATGAAAGAATTTCTGGCTCATGCCGGGTTTATCTATAGTTTACATTATACCGGCCAATGAGATACCAAATTTATTAGGTTGCATATGTAGTAATAGTCCTACACCTGCGGCAATCGAGTAGGAGTTCCATTCCACTATAGAATAAAATTCTTGAAGAGCATTTGCACGTTGGACCCACGTAGGGATCCTGTGAAATAATCTCTCTATTTGTAATGTGAAGTATTAGGGAAATATTCGCGAAGGAAAATTTATCATAATTAAACAAAGTGCACGTCAAAAATGATTCTCTTCACTTTCTATAACTTCTTTAGCGGGTAACAGTTACATAAATTAGGTATGTATATTATTCATGCTGATAATGAGCATAAGCTGATAAGAAACGCATATCTGTCTTCTAAATGACAGCACAGCTTCTGTTTAAAAACTCTGGGAAGTCTACTACACACTACACAACATTATTAGGCAGTGATAGCTTATAGAAGTTACTAGGCTCTACCTCATTCAGAATACAGCAAATTTGAAGGAAATCTCTTTAAGCTTTTATCTAATAGACATTTCTAATTGCAGTTTATTGGATATCAATCATATATTATTTCTTCCTCTATGATTTTATTATCTTAACTATATCGCGGTTAAATTTTAATTTATTTATTGTATTGTTTCAGTGACGATGCCGTCGGAAGTGATATCAGGCAAGTCGATGCAGCGTGAGCTAGCGGACTCCATCATCAGGATGGTGCCGCTGGACGAGATCAGGATACTGCTCGCCTGCGGAGCTAAGGTGAGCCTTCTGTTGGATCATATGAGTTGAAGCATGGCGTTTGCTTTTGATAGTCATAACGAAGGACATACTATGAAAATTTATTACGTGTTGAGAAGTGCCATGGTGTGATTGTAACGTCATTTTATGACAATATCTGTTTTTTGTAACTACCGACCAAAATCAATCATGTTTAAAAGAACGAAAATCAAATCAACGGGCAATGGTATTCTTACAGCTTCTTGTATGTATTCAATTATCAAGAGTAGTGCTATTCTTTTAGCATTATTATATTCCCAAAAAACAATGCGATATTTTTTTTAACTGTACGTGAGTATGCTGTACTTGTAAGATAGTTACTGTGAGAATATTGTGTGGCAACGTTAAAGGTGCAGTGGTAATATAGAAGTAATTTTTCGTTGTCTTTTTAATTTCAGGTAACCTATATTTACAAACGTATTAAAAAAGATTACATAATTACAAAAACACAAATAATTATAATACTAAATATTTACAAAAATGGTTTAGGCATCGTAGAATTCTTCAGCATCGCTGTCAACTGGTAACGTGCCCAGAAGACTGGCAGCATTGCCACGTTGAATGGCAACGCTGATTCTTTGGGCTAAGAAAAGACCAGCCTTCTGATCACGCGAAACGTCGATCAGGCGTTTTGCGATCTCCCTGCACATAATACGAGCGCTCGGACCCCATGAACCTAGTTTCCACCCCAAACGGCTCAAAAATGTAATTTCCAACTAAATTATTATATTTGCGCCGTTTGAGGGTTTCCGCGGTTGCAGCAGCAGCGCCGGCACATCCCGCAGTACTTGGAAGATGTGATGGCGCAAGGGTGTCAACGCATGTTGCGTCCCACACCAAAGGCCTGCCCATCTTCCAACGCAACAATGACATTCCGTCCGGTCTCGTATTTTTCGTTTATTTCTTCTGAAGTCCCCTTTATCTACTTAGTTGCATAAACTATGAAGTCGTCGATGTCGTCACACATCTATGTAATATGATTTTTGATGAGTGGATATATTTCCCAGGTCAATGAGCCAGTGACGCAAGGTCTCCGTCCCCTGCACTACGCGATCTGGCAACGTTACCTCGAGGCGACGAGGCTGCTAGTGGTACGTGGGTGTGACGTCAACGCCAGGGATGACTGTGGATACAGCGCCTTGCATCTCGCTGCCGAGCATGGGTTAGTACGACCTGGATCATGAAGAATTAAAAAGACAATAAATCATGCTAGATAAGGTATTTTTTGAAACGTTCCTCTTAGCCGTAGTTAGAGAAGACTGGTGAGGCGCAGTCAGGGTTTTGTTGGTGAGGTAGTCTAACTCCCAGCATGACTCGATAATTATTTGAAAAAGAGCTAAACTTATGACACTATTGTTTTTTGATCATGCAACCAGTTATTATCAAGCAGTATTTCAAGTCTCTTAAATGAAACTATCATATTATCTTTTCTTCTCCCTTAGCCTTTATTATTCCCAAGTCACTTGGGTCGGCTTTTCTAGTCTAACAGGATTTGACTGGATATCAGTTTTTACACGGAGCGGCTGCCACCTGACCTCCACAACCCGAAGGCTAACGATACCCTAAGGCTAGACCAGTGTCAGGATATTAGAGGGTACTGACTTTCCCAATAACGACTGCCATAGATGTTCATGGCAGCCGGGACCGACGGCTTAACGTGCTCTCCGAGGCACGGAGCAGGCGATAATTGTCAATCAATACGCACATAATTTCGAAAAGTCATATAACTTCCGAAAGTCAGAGGTGCGCGACGTGGGTTCGAACTTGAGACCCTCTGCATTGCAGTCTGTTGGTCTCCTCACTGAGCTATCGCTGCTTATATTATGTATCATATAATATATAGTCAGATCTAGACTAGTTAATCGCTTTATTAAAAGCCTGGAAAGTACGGTAAACTGTAGATTAAATAATAGACAGTACATAACTACAAAATAAAATGAAGGTGTTGTTTATAAATCTTGATGATATGTTAACCTGTAGCTATACCGAGCTGGTGAAGCTTTTGCTGGAGAGTGGAGCTGCGGTGGACTATAGACCTGACACAGGTGAAGAGTTCCCCCGGACCACGCTGTGTGATGAACCGCTGCGGTTGGCTATTAGGAACAAGCATTATGTAAGTTATTACCACAAACAGAGTTTGATATGACCACTTCACACTTATAAATGTCTATCTTAAAATATAGGCCGTACAGCTTCCTCTGTAGCTATTCGTTTTCAATGAATGTGGCAGCGAGCAAACGAACGCCCTGATTAAAAAGGTTACCGTAGTCTATGGTGGCTTGCAGTGTTACCGCATATACCTTACTGTTACAGATGTCATGGAGAAAATTAATGAAAATAGGATGATGATGACTGATGAATGATGAATGTCAATGTGCTAGTAACGTAATGTGTTCGTCCCCTGCATTAAGCAATCAGGTTACATTACCTCGAGGAAAGAATAGGAGAGTCAGGGATGCGAGCCTCCGAAACTCTTATTTACAAGCGATGAACATTCTTCAACTTTTCTGTTGGTTGAGGATTACTTCCTGGCGCAAACTGGCTGATTTGTACCGCATCAACCCATACTCATAAAAATACGACATCAGCTATATTTAAAGCCAGCCAGTCTTTAACAGGCGTATTGCTTTAATCTTCTTAGCTATCTCTTTTTCTATATCACATTATTCTTCTTGCAGGAGGTCGCCCGTCTTCTTTTAGAACATGGTGCGGACCCAAACAAGCGCTACTTCTTCGGCTCGGAGATCAATCTGGTCTCCGACCCTGAGTACCTGGAGCTGCTGCTCACCTTCGGAGCCAACCCTGACTCCAGAGACCGAGCTGGTCTGACTCCATTGATGAAGGCTGCTAGACAGAGAAAGGTAACAACGACAGTGAGTGAATAAGAATAAATACGTTTTATCATATAGCTGCCGCCCGTGGCTTAGTATAATAATAATATAATAATATTCTACTACATACACACAACACCATCTAGCCCAAACTAACCAGAGCTTATACTATACATAGGTACTAGACAATGGATAAACATACATATATACTTTTTTTTTGTAAATATATACATATTATACATAGAAACACCCAGACCAAGACAAACATCCATGTTCATACACACAAATGTTTGACTTGTGCGGGGATCGAACCCGCGACCTCAGGCGTGGCAGTCGGTTACACTAACCACTACGCCATCGAGGCCGTCGTATCACTACAGATAGTATACAATATTTTTGTTTTTCATATTTATGTAGACACCGCACTAGGTTTCTGTTCCTGTTTTTATATTTAACAAACACAAATAACGGACTTAGAGAACACCCAGATTCAGAACAAGTATTATCGGGTCACACCAATTTTTGTCTCGTGTTGGAGTCCTACCCACAACAGTCGGCGCAGTGTCAGTGCTGAGGCTACCATTGAAACCTCTTGCAATCAATTACCATAAAAATACATACAAATAAATACGTCTTTATAATATTCGTTTTATAGATCTTATCGATCGATCCTCTAATAATAATTGCTGTTGACAGCAAGCCCCGTAATGTAGTTTGAAAAGCCATTTCCATCTAATTATTTTTAACATATAAAGCACCCATATCTGTATGTATCTTATGTGGGGGCCAGTCAGTGCAGACCGGCGACACTTCGACCCAGTGGGGTCTTTTGTGTCGACACTCTCCCAATAACGACTGCCATAGATGTTCATGGCAGCCGGGACCGACGGCTTAACGTGTTCTCTGAGGCACGGAGCAGGCGATAATTGTCAATCAATACGCACATAATTTCGAAAAGTCATATAACTTTCGAAAGTCAGAGCTGCGCAACGTGGGTTCGAACCCCGCATTGCAGTCGAAGACCCTCTGCATAGCAGTGCGTTGGTCTCGCCACTGAGCTATCGCTGCTTTCTTTAACTGATATAGCTTCTATCTTCAGGGCATGGATGCTGTCTTGCTTCTCATTAGCTACGGCGCTGATGTCAACGCGATGGCTGACGCGAGGAATGACTATAGGACTGTCATGCACTATGCTGTTCTTAGTGGTAAGTATCTATAAGATCTGATACTATAGTCATAATTACTTTAACATTGATGGGAAGTCTTTAGCGTACAGAAGACCGTAACCAAAAATCATCATGATATCAAAAGAGAACGAATTACTTGAGCGCGATAGCATTGCATCCAGAGTGCATGGAACTTACACGCCGATCATCTTTACATGACGCTATTAGAGCAAACATGACTTTGCCATGTCCTCTATTTTTTCATCGAAGACTAATGTTCTTCCAAACGTAAATGTATGGCCGGCAACGTTGCCAGCGACAACACATACTGAGCAATATACAGCCATCTTTTACATGGCTATATAACTGATACAGCTCAACAATATTTTAATGCGTCGTCATTACGTTTATAATGCTAACGCATTAAAATAATGTAGAGCTGGTCGCACTATTATTAAAATATTGAAGCTACATATCGGAACAAAATATTTGACAGTTTAAGAGACCATTCAAGAACTATGTATATGGCTATCTTAAGGTATTAACCGCTGTTTGTGTCATTTCATATTTTGTGACTCCAGTTACCTACGTCATTAGTTTCAAAATTTTAGATAGGTATATAAGTACTTCTTAAAAGAACAAAAAGGGATGAAATTAAAGGATACCTATTTTCTTAACTTGATATTTTATATACGTTATATGTGATTTATTCTGCAGGCAACCCCGAAGTAGTGAACTTGCTGATCAAGCAAGGCGCTCGCGTGAACTACGAGTGTCCAGAGTTAAGCAAACCGAGTCCCCTGGACCTCGCCATCCTAAAGGGAGACGTTAGCATGTTGCAGATGCTGTTGCATGCTGGTGAGTTTTTAGGACACAGCCAGTAACTTTAGGGTTCTTTAGACTCGTCTTTGATTTGGCGCTGACTGCTTATGTGGCAGGGACACCAAGCCATTGTTAATGCTTTAAGTTATGAGTGCGGTCTACACATAGGATATTCAAACCGAGAATAGTTTTTCTGAGTCTGATCATCCTTTGATTTTTCAGTCTTTGTGCTAAGTCTTCTTCTTCCTTAGTCTTTATTATTCCCAAGTCACTTGGGGTCGGCTTTTCTAGTCTAACCGGATTTGACTGGATATCAGTTTTTAAAACGGAGCGACTGCCACCTTACCTCCGCAACCCAAAGGCTAACGATACTCTAAGGCTAGACCAGTGTCAGGATATTAGAGGGTACTGACTTTCCTAATAACGACTGCCATAGATGTTCATGACAGCCGGGACCGACGGCTTAACGTGCTCTCCGAGGCACGAAGCAGGCGATAATTGTCAATCAATACGCACATAATTTCGAAAAGTCATATAATATCCGAAAGTCAGAGGTGCGCGACGTGGGTTGGAACTCGAGACCCTCTGCATTGTAGTCTGTTTCTCTCCCCACTGGGCTATCACTGCTTTGTCTTTGTGCTAACATATTAATATTCATAACAATTGATCTGTATCGTTCAATGCTACTAGAAGGTAAGTTCACTTTGAAACGCAGTGCTTGAAGTCGCGGGTTCGCGGGCCCGCACAAGTCAAACATTTGTGTGCATGAACATAGATATATGTCTTGGTCTGGGTGTTTCTATGTATAATATGTATGTATTTACAAAAAAAAGTATATATTATGTACATACATACATAGATTCACGCCTGTTTCCCAGAGGGGTAGGCAGAGACTACGGATTTCCATTTGCTACGATCCTGACACACTTCTCTGGATTCATTCACTTTCATCACATTCCTCATGCACGGTCGGTTCAAGGTGCTCTTAACCTGGTCTTTGTCCAGAACCTCTCCGATCTGATCAAGAAACGTTCGCCTAGGTCTACCTCTTGCGACTGTTCCATTCACACTAGCCTTATAAACTTTCTTAGTCAGTCTTTCCTCGTCCATTCCTCCAAGTATATATGTATATTTATGCAGTGTCTAGTTGGCAGGACGCAGAACTGCACGTCTATTATTTGTAACATCTCATTATCACCTGTGTTTAACAAATAAATTTGATTTGATTTACCCATAGTAAAAGCTCTGTTCAGTTTGGGCTAGATGGTGTTGTGTGTATGTGATAGAATATTATTAATTACAATGTAAAACGCCTGTTATAATCACTGAATTATGTAGCTATCATATAAGTATGTTATCATGTGGAATAGGTTATATAATATAAGATCTTCATCTAAATTGTATGTTTGCTTGTCAATAGGAGCTCAAGTGAACGCGTCCAGCTCCGTGATTGGGTCTCCGCTTCACGTGGCCTGCTCTGACAATATCACCAACAGGAAGGAAATTGTAAAGGTAAGATCATAGCTGGCAACACTGGCCATTTACAGGACACATTTCGGTCAGAGTGTAGCAAAGGATTTATTGGGACTTTAAAATTTCTCTTAAATCATTGTTTTTTTAAATGCTATCCTATAAAACTACAAAATATAAGACAAAGATTATCCTGGAACTTTTGTCTAAGATGAGTGGTTTATGAGATAATCAGCGTTTTTAATACGACGATAAAACTTTGAATCACTATGTCATGAAACTATTAGATAGCAAAAAAATTTACAAGGGTTTATTTTACACAAAAACACAACACACAAAAAATTAAATTTACCAAATTTTAGAGTCGCAGAAAAATATTTCTAAGTCTTTTTGTACTATATGAACGGCGCACAGGACTTAAAAAATGTATCATAAAAATAAAAATTCTCTTCGCACGGGTGTAATACAAAGAGACTGAGTCGACGGAGCCCCGCACCGCAGGGCTCCTTTTTCTGGGTGGTTGACAAACAAAATAACCATCGAAGGCTAACCTAACAGAGTCGGTGTGCTCGGAGTCGTGATTTTTTTCTACCTTCTACGGAAATTCTCCTAGCGCACCAAAAGCGGTAATTATCTGGATAACCCCTCATCATATACAAAAAGTGCCAAGATGACTTTCAGCTTATTTTTAGTCGTTTTATAGGATAGAATAAAGAAAACAACAACTTAAGAGAATTTTAATGTTTATGATATTTTTCTGTCCCATACAGTTGCACACCCTTTGCTACACTCTAACCATTTTTCAAAAACCAAAACTCAGGAACTCACAATTGACTATAAATAAACATAAGCTTATGTAAGGGCTCTTAAGAGGAGTAGTATACATAAGCAGAGCATGCACATCACTGGCGGACTACTGCACTGAGTGGGCAGTTTTCTTCTGCTACTGTGCACCTACAGAAAATATATTCCTTGCTTCTTTAAAATCGTTTTTGATGCATCATCTTGCATTTTGGAAACCTGTCTCTAATATGCCATTGCTAATAAGTAGATTATAAATAAATATATTAGACGGTTTAGTATGTTTATACCTGAGCTAAGTTGCTCATGATACATATTCAAATGTTCATACTAAAGTTTACGGATGTATTCCTTGATTTTCTCACAATCACGCAATAAAATTGAATAACACGATTTACTTGCAGATTCTTCTAGAAAGTGGTGCAGATCCCAACCTGAAGGTGTATAACGATGAAGATGCTACACAGCTACGTCCAGCTCTCGCCGAGTACCTGGCCAGCAATGTGGAGCCGAGCTCCGACATAGTGGCTATGCTGTTAAGATATGGAGCCCGGGTAAGCTAGATTTCGATATCGGATTTCATACCGAAAGGTGTGCGGGCATAACTCCTATTAGACTTGGGGCAGACAAATTGGACATAAACTTATAGAAGATCATACAAATAATCTTATGTAGGTTTTCTGCGTTGAGTAGAGTTTCTAGATCTTATGAAGGCACTGTGCAGTTCAACAGGGCACTAATGGTCTGCACCCCTTACGCGTACAACACAATTCCATTTTTATAGCGTCGCAACAAGCTTGTGGGTCACCCGCTGGTAAACAGTTACTCAAGCAAATGGATATATCGAATATTATGTCTTTACGAGTATTATTCGTTAGATGCCAACCCTGCAAGAACCATTTTTAAATAATCTAGTGTTAGTAAATTTGTTGCCAAACTAAGAAAAATATGAAAACTATCTGAAGCCTCTTGAGACACAACTAGAATAGTAGCATATGCAGTAGGTTGGCATGTGTGAGAATGAGCTCTGCCGCCAAATGCGGTAGGAGCGATGGCAACAAAGTGACCGTAGAAGATAAGCGTAGTTACATTCTAAAACTCATTTATTTCTTCTAGGTCATCATGAAAACTCAGTTCCGTGATCCGGACGGTATCCTTAACCACCTCCAGAACGTTACTTCAGAGGAGTACCAGCATATCTTCTATTTACTTCTAGAAGCAGCCGAAGCGTTCGATCTCTGCATGATCAAAAGAAACAACACAGTCACAGCTGTGCAAAAAGAAGCCTTAATACATCGGGCCAAGACTCCAATCTCTTTGATTGCCCAAGCCAGGATATTCCTGCGAAGGTATTTTAAAACTACCCTCATTGAAGCTGTGCCTGAGTTAGAATTGCCTAAAATTCTACACCAGTACCTGCTTTACAATTGCCGTTAAAACACTTATTTTTAATTTTGAGGTTATATTCCGGCTTAAGAATAATATTCTACAGCCTTGTCTTTGAAAAAAAAAAAGATATTTGGTGTTGCCAGTTGGTTTTAATCGCCCAGAATCGTGGGAGATTTTGAAGTGGCTACTTTTTATGAATTTGATGGGATGAATAGGATACTGCGATAAAACGTAGTTTCATTGTTTAAATAGAATATGATTATTTTTATAAGGGTATTATTTTTGTATTTCTTCGTATTGAAATTGTATTTCTGTATCTCAATACGAAGATATCGCGATTTTGTTTAGCTATAACATATTTGTGTTTTTCTGATACAAGATATATCCTATAAATACAATTGATTTTAGAATTGTATACCTATTTTACCTTTCTTCCTTTAAAATGCTTTATTTTCTTATAATATATACATAATTGTAAAACAAGTTATAATGAAATCATGGTGATATATATAAATAATTAAATTAATATATAAATATTTTATCGAAATTTGAACAGTGTTGCTATATACGCTAAACATATTATATTTTTATTATCCATAATGTAGTCTGATTACACAATACTATGTGATAATTTGTGATATATCGTATTTTTAAGATTTGTACTCGTTACAACTGAGTTTTAAATGTATCTATCAAAGAAAACTTTTTATGATAAATAAATGTGTGAAAAATATATCAGCATTTTGTTTTATAGATTGTTGTATATCCAAACCTCATGGTATGGTCCTGTTCTCAGTGTAAGAAGGTTTAGACCATATATACCTAACACTGGCTTAGCGATAGCTCAGTGGGGAGACCAACAGACTGCAATGCAGAGGGTCTCGGGTTCGAATCCACGTCGCGCTCCTCTGACTTTCGGAAGTTATATGACTTTTCGAAATTATGTGCGTATTGATTGATAATTATCGCATGCTCCGTGCCTCGGAGAGCACGTTAAGGCGTCGGTCACGGCTGCCATGAACATCTATGGTAGTCGTTATTGGGAAGTCAGTGCCTTATAATATTGACACTGGTCTAGTCTTAGGGTATCGTTAGCCTTCGGGTTGTGGAGGTCAGGTGGCAGCCGCTCCGTGTAAAAACTGGTATCCAGTCAAATCCGGTTAGACTAGAAAAGCCGACCCCAAGTGACTTGGGAATAATAAAGGCTAGGGAGAAGACTCTGGCTTAGTACAGTTTGGCAAGCTTCATATATCTTCGAAAACATTATGAAGAACTCTGAGACATATAGATTTCCTTACGATGTCTTCCTTCATTGTTAAAGCGAGCAAATATTAACTATATAATACACATGAAACTGCGAAAAATTGGAGCTTTGCCTGGTAATCTAACGATGAGGTCTTGAGTTTGATCCTAAGGCGCGCATCTCTGACTTTTCGAAGCTACGTGCGTCTTCTTCTCTTCTCTCTTAGCCTTTATTATTCCCAAGTCACTTGGGGTCGGCTTTTCTGGTCTAACCGGATTTGACTGGATATCAGTTTTTACACGGAGCGGCTGCCACCTGACCTCCGCAACCCGAAGGCTAACGATACCCTAAGGCTAGAGACCAGTGTCAGGATATTAGAGGGTACTGACTTTCCTAATAACGACTGCCATAGATGTTCATGGCAGCCGGGACCGACGGCTTAACGTGCTCTCCGAGGCACGGAGCAGGCGATAATTGTCAATCAATACGCACATAATTTCGTAGTCATAAAACTTCCGAAAGTCACAGGTGCGCGACGTGGGTTCGAACCCGAGACCCTCTGCATTGCAGTCTGTTGGTCTCCCCACTGAGCTACCGCTGCTTCGAAGCTACGTGTGTATTAAATAGTTAATTATCGCTAGCTTTAACGGTGACAGTGAACGGTGCAATCATCGTGAGGAAGCCTTATATTATGAAGATCACCTTTATGAAATAGAATACAGCGCTTTATCGTAGAGTACGATTCGCAACACTGCTCGCAATACAAGGATCAGTGCTAGCATTGGAGTCGTCTTTTTAGCGTTGTAAATGAAATAAAACAATTCAAAAATCAGCCTAAAAATTATTTTATTGACTAGCAAAAAATTATGCCGTATCATAATGTATAACGTTGAAGTACTTAGAACTAGAAGCGTTACAACTATAGTATACTATAAGTGGACTTTGATCACTAACGAACGCTCTCAAACAATACAAGCCGAACCGCCAACCTTGGCCAAATTATATAGAAAATCGGACACTGTCTTATTTTGTAGTTATATTTAAATCATTGTAAATTTTATTCTCACATAAACAGATAATTAAGTAAGGATGAATTTCGTATATTTACGGTATTACAAAACTTTACGGTTTTTGTATATCAGAGCAAAATCTGTAAAATTTTGTAAAACCGTAAATTATATTATTTTGACGAAATATTTTAAAATTATATCGTATACGTATTTTTTATTCTCGCTATGATAGCTTCACTGATACTATTTAACCGGTTTATAGGTATTCTGAATTTATATCGTATACGGTTTTTTTATATACTTGCTATTTAGTCTCTGGTAGTTAATTTTTCACTAGTAGTTAACGACAAGTGAAAAATTAACCTGTATCCACTTAAGTGTGAATAGATTTTGTTAACGTTTTTAACTTGGAAGTTAGATTTCACCTTATTTTTTTACAAAGCACAACGCATTTTATTCAAGCTTGTTTGTATATGAACGTAGGGCTGTAAATATATTACACTTGAGTGACGTCTAAGATGAGCCTTATAGTCGGTTTTTAAGCGTTTTGTCACAGTTTGTATTAGTCATCCATTTTCTGTCATTTGAGAAATCCCCCTACTACCAGATTTGAAATGCTTGTATCTAATTTATTTTTGAGCAGGTTTTAAATTAATATTCCTTGTATTTTAATAATAATCAGAGTGAATTATCCTATTATTATTATTAACAGTCAGGGACCGGTATGAAGTGATATGCCTTTACAGATGTACTTTTTATTACATTTTGTTTTAGATACGACAAGAATTCAATCTCTTTTTGAGTTAATTTTAACTGCACTTCTAAAGATGTGTCTATTGGAATCCTTATTAAAATACCAATTAAGTTTAACAACAATTATCATTATCGTTTATAACATTACGCAGGTTATTCAGAGAACATAGTTTTCTGAGAGACTTTTACATAATTGGCAATTTCTTAATACAACATTTTTATTGATATTGTATATGATTAGCATGTATCGGTTTGGTTTAATCGCAATCGTCGTTACAAACGAATGGGCATATATATTTTTTATTTACTAAATGTCATCTGATACAAAATTCTTTAGTTTTTATGTCTCAGCTACAAGGTTGCCAAGCACAAACAATCTAAAAAAAATAATTTCCTTTCCATTTCAAAACAGTGTTGGAGCGTCCGATTTTCAAATAAAGAATCAAAAACAATATGGCCGTCGTGCCACAGACTATTCTATACTAAGTATTGGCGTTCCAAGTCACAGACCGTATAATTAAAAATACGTTATTTTATCGTACTACAACGCTGTATAGTAATTGTATATGTACTAAATACATAATTATTATTATATCATAAAAAATCTTATATTCTTTTTACTTCACCAATCCATTACGTATATCCGTTGCTTCGTATAACAGATTAAAAATCACCTGGTTTTAGTTTTCATCTGTCGAATTGGGGCTATGCATAACTCAATTTACGGAAAGATAACTTTCAGTGAAATTTTGTAACATTGAGTAACTTTGATAAGCGAAACGTATTGAGTTGCTGTATTACTCTATTTTTATTTCCTGATATTAATATTAACTGCTCATGTCGTTGATCAAAGTTACCCGAATTATGAAAGTTACCAAATGTAACTTTGATATAAAATTGTATTATACATTGTGTAATGATTTATATAAAAATAATCTGTTTGTATTGCTCTGCACAAATATAATATTATTTATCTGATACTATTTTTAAATAAGTTACATAGCCCCAACTTAACCGCCTCATACATAAGATAAAAAAATATCGTATTGTATACCTACCAAACATTGTAATAATAAAATTAACACTAGATGTCGCCACTGTGTTTTTATAATTGGAAGACACACATTGAATATAGTATATTTAATTATAGCAAAATAAACATATATTAACAAATTATTTTAAAAAGATTATTTAAATTTAATGTTGTGACTTCATTTTTAAACGATATTGAACAGTGCAAAACAACTTATTAACACGATTTATTTTTTTGAACAGAAATATTGTATTGCTCTAATATTAAATATATATTAAAACAATATATAACAATCGAAATTTTAAACAAAGTAATATGTATTATAAAGATATATATTTTAACCTTTCCTCGCTCGTCATAGTGGCGACATCTAGATTCTAAACATTGGAAGTCCTCATCATAAAACAATCAATCAGGTTACATATTATACGATATTTTTTAATCTATAACCATAAACATTTCCCGCCATAAGTTTACAACTAAATAGAGATGCCAAGAGATTAATCGACTAATGCGTATTTTAGTATACTGACTAATTATGACCAGTCCATTATTCGATTCACGAACTAATGGTATCGAATCGATTAATCGCCTAACATCTCGGGACTAAATTTTAAGTGTCAAATTACGTTTTTAATACTTTTTTCGCGTATACAATTTTGCATTGAACGTTAAGTTTCGAAGTATACTATATTTTAATGGAAATCGTATATTAAGTTTACATTCGTATAATCGTTTTTTTAATACTTAAAGACTAAATAATTTCCTTACCCCGTTGAGTGTCTGTCTTTACATAAAATATGGTAGTGTTGTAGGAACAAAAGAGTTTTATAAGATCGATTACTGGTTTACATAACCCAATACTGAATCGCGTTAGTCATTACGAGTAGAAGTCAAGTCAATACAGTATTTATAAAAACACATTGCACATATGAGCTGTACTGAATTTGAAATTATAATTGAATGGCAATTTAAGAGAGGCCATGAGTTGCAGGTATCTACTCACAGGCTTAACTCTTTGCCTGAACTAACTATCATAAATGTAAATTCAGTAACTTTACTAAACAAGCGAACTCATCAACTTTGACGTTCATAAATGTTATTTTGTGACCTAAGTGAGTAAATGATATTAGACTTTGTCTATCGGTAAGACAAATTAATTACCAGTGGCTTATGACATTCAAAAGTAAATAGAAACTAAAATGACATAAGACACTTACTTTAAAAAAAAATATTCTATTTCAAACCAGGCAACAAGTATCACATAAAAATATTAACATTACAACTTATCGTACATAATAAAGTATTAAAGCAAATATCGCTGAAAACAAATTCAGGAATAGCCGTTTTTTTACAAAAGAGGTAGTTTTTATTATACACTGGTCATCCTGAAACACTGAATTTTTTTTTAGCGATATACACTCAAAAATTGTACTTAAAATATAGGTCATACACTCAACGGCGTACGGGAACGAAGAACTAAAATCTAATATGGCTGTACGTGAGAAATTAAAAGGAAATCAACAATGAGTATATTTCAAAAACTTATTACACACTTTTTTATAAATAAATACAATCATCTGAGTGGACGGTTCATTCTAGTTTCGCAATGTAGAAAATATCCTTAGCAACTATTTCTGTCTCAGTCGGTCGGGGGGTGGTGGGAAAGAAACGCAAAATATTTTTAATTCACAACCGGTATTAAAATTGACGAAACGCTTAACAGAGGCCTCTTTGAGGTCGATTTTCGTCTTTGATGATGTGCTTTTTAGTGTTGCCATCGTTATTTGTTGAAATCGGTTCGATTTGATTGTTCTTTATGAATATAGATCTTTGATATCATAGATATTTGCTTTGAAATTATCCTTTTAAAGCCAGTACGCTAAAAACTGCAGAAAGATTTGCGTACGGTAATTATCACTTTTAAATTTACGGATTTTGTCTACAAGTTCCCGGCATTATTGTGTGTATGTGATAGTATAATATATAATAATAATATTGCAAACACTTTTCAGCATTGAATGTCAGCAATACTAAACCGCCGTAAATCCGTAACGTCCAATTTCAGTGCGTAACATTCGTGTAAACAAAAATATATAAAGTTTTCGGTATATTTACACTCTGCATATTTCTTCTATTAAAAGTCTGTATAAACCAAACCGAAACGATTCACACATAACGATTGATCCATAGAATAGCAGTCTTTTTAATAGTTCTGCTTACCCTCTAAATAACATAGCATCACGTCTTTAGGGTAAGCTGAGGTGTATTCACCCACATTTCGTATACTATTCTAAAGACCATTATTCAATAGAGTTTGCCGAAAATGTTGTTGATAATACGAAATACTTTTATATATTTGAGGTATGGATTACGTATACAAGTTTCTAGGCTTAGTATGTTAGATAGTAATAGTGTGTGTCTAAGGCATCCATTTTGTATTAATTTTAGTTTATTTTTGTTTTAAATGAGGTTTTAATCGATTAGTTAATGGTTGTGTTTAGTTATATTTAAAAAAAGGGCTGTTTGTTTTTGGCATGTAAGACAAAGGTATGGTTATGTTGAATATTAAATGATATCCTATCTGAATAGATTTAGAAGATCGAATAAAAATTAAAATATCAATAATATTGTGAGTGGTTGTAAATCTGTCATTTTACCGCGTCGATTGTGTCGCGGCAATATTTCTGTACGTGGACAAATAGTAGTAAACGACCAATTAATTTGGTCGCCTATTGAGAAAATTATGAACAAATAACAAACGAACGATTTGTAATAATTATTAGTTTATGTTCATATTTCGGACTTATATCCTTGAAACATCCATATAAAGTAGTATCACAGCCAAATTTTGACACTTCCTATAAAACAAAAATCTTTGACTGACTTGGTAATTAATTATAATACAATACACTATATGTTATAAACACGGATTTTAGTTACACACTGTATATTAAAAAAAACATATTTGTCCTCATTCGGCCTTTTTACGAACACACACTATTACCACAAAACACACATCTAATCTACTCTTAAACTTACGGTATACTGATCAATATATTTATATTATGTCTTTTTTATATAAATAAACGAATTTTATTGTGACATGGCATTTGTCATGAAAAGATTTAAAAATTAATACGTATACATTGAATCGTAACTGGGAATCGACTAAATCGAACATTACCAATCCATTACGCGAGTATTGAGAACGGGTACATCACTATTTTTGGCGGGTAACTGTCAACTGTCAAATTGTTTATTTTTGTAGTGCACAGAACACATGATGATAAGTCCTATACAACTACAGATTATTAAAACGCCTCAATTATTTTCTTTTATTATTTTCAGTCAGACTTCCTTTCCTTCGCGTTAGTCCATATCATACAGTACTGCTTGCTCTTTAGACTCGTAAAGAAAACAGTTAATAACTACCCACCAAATATCAATTATTTCAGATTTTATCTTACAATCCTTGTAGATACATATCACTCAAGTATCAATCTGTTTAGCTCTTTTGTAAGTTTCATTTTGACATATCATTTTCCTTTCTTTTTGTCTTTACTTTTTTAAGGCAACTCTATCCTAATCCATACATATTCAATTCCTATGTAATAGAGATCAAACTAAGTGTAACTTTGACGTTCATAAGTGTTACTTTGTTACCAAACATTTTTTAATAACATATTGCGACATCAAACCTAAGACTTTACATAGTCCCACTAGCGTTTATATCAAGATAGTTATATGTATCTACAAGTAATATTGAAGCCGTTCTCAATCTTTTACTCTTACTCCTTCTATCTCTTGTCTTCCTTAGTGCATAGTCTGTTGTATGGCGAAGTTACTCTGTTCCGTCTCCGCGGAGTCTTGTTCATCTCCCGATGCCTCCCCCTCTTGCTCTTCGTCCTCTGATGATGAGAGGAGACCTGAAATACAGACAGGGTATGGAGTACAAACATAGTGTGCCAACTACAACTATATGCCCAATGAGGCATGGAGAAATGTTATTATATTTGGTTGGTTACAGTGCACAGACGCCGAGCTGCTATAAAAAAATTCTTTACAGGAAAACAGCAAATAATTGCCCGGGAATCGTACTCGAGTATATTCATAGTAGGTATACGCTTAGGCTGCGCTATCCTGGCCGTCAAGTTGTAATGAAGGACATCTTTACGTGATTTTCGAAGTACAGTGATGAAAGACTATTAACTTTCAAATGCTGGAATGCTACTGAAATGTTTCGAGAGATACTTTAATAACTTTTAGGTATTTCGACGCGTATCCATATCTTAGTGGGAGACCGTTGTACTGCCACGTAGAGGCCGAGTTTCTTAAGGCACGCACTTCTGTTTTTTCGAAGTTGTGTGCGTCTTAAGTAGTTAATTATCGCTGCGTTTAACGGTGAAGGAAAATATCGCGAGAAAACCTGTATGTCTAAAAAACCTCCATAGTGTTTTCGAATATATGTGAAGTGTGCCAACCCGCACTGAGCCAGCGTGGTGGACTATTGTCTAAACCTTCTCATGCTGAAAAAAAGGCCGTACCTAGCAATGAGATAGCCAGCCCAAAATCACTGCTTCAAAGATCACATTTTCCCGCAGACTAACCTTAGCAGAGAGGCCTCTGAGAAGTAAGTAGAGTGACGACACTCTAAGAAGAGACAGTAGGAGAATGAGTTACATGAAGTGACACATACCAGCTGTAAACTGCGGGTTGGAGAGCGCATCCGGCCAGTATCTCTTACTCACTGATGATCCATTTTTGCCTTTCTTGGCGCCTGCAAAAACAAATTATAATTAGTATATAATATAAAGGAATGGACTGTCTTGGTAGTGCAGCCGTAGTGGCAGTGAATGCGATGCTGTGCGTGAGGTCTTAGGTTTGATATAAGACTTTTATTTAACCCGGCGCCGATGACGTGAAAAAAATTCCCCGGCCGATGACATCGGGTAAATTTTACCCGAATTTTAATTTGAAAATTTTTCAATAGTTTTATACATAGTTTATATTACATTTTAATTGATTATTGGTGAAACAGTATTTACGCATGTGATAAAATAAAAGATGGTACCAATTTATAATGAAAAATAACTTTTTTATTTATAACACGAAAACTATTATAAACACGAATAAAAATACGTCATGAAAATATTACACTATCACTATCTACTACGGTGGGTAAAACTTACCCGTTTTGAATTGAAACACTTGTATCTCACTACACGAGCGGCGTAATAATGATGTAAACAATAATCCAAATAGAGGGTAGTTGTATCTCCAGCTATACTGGCGGATAAGTAAGATGGACGTCAGGAAAAATAAATATACCCTCTTAAAATCACCTCGGGTAAATATTACCCAGCGTCAACGACGCCGGGTTAATAAATAGTATTCAGTGTCTAATTCGGCTCTATATGATAACCATTTCGATTCCTGGGTAGGGCCAATGTGATATTAGATGATGTAAAATTTTCAGTCAAATCATGTAGTCTGCAACGTTGTCCAATAGACCGCAAATGACTCGCCATCTACTAAGCGGCACCTTGTGAGTGCGCGTGCGCGTGCGCGTGTGTGTATGCGTTTATGTGTGCGCGCGTGCGTGTGTGTGCGTGTGCAGGTGTATGTTTGTGAGCGTGTACGTGTGTGTGTCTCAGGCGTGTATGCTTCTACTCCTCCGTGAGGTACAGGCGCGTGTGTGTGTGTCAGACCTGGCTTGTCGGCGCAGTCGAGCATGGGCTGCAGGATCCTGCGGCGCGCGTTGATAAACCAGTTGTTGACTTGCAGCAGTGTCAGCCGCGTCTGCGCCGCCAGCGTACGTTTCTCCTCCTCAGTCGGGTACGGGTGCTACGGACAATAGGCACATTATGTACCATACTCATCTGCTCAAAAATAAATAAGATACATGCGATTTAAATCTAGTAGTAGGGGTAAACAAAAAGAAATCTAAGACCTATTCTGTAGACTGTACCCCATGCAGCGTACATGCGAACAATTTTATTTTATTTTATTTTATTTTACAATTATAGGAAATCTTACAGCTAAATTAATATCATAGACAGATTTGATACGAGAAAAGAAGGCCAATTAAAAGTTTCCACTGATAGCAGGATAAAGTACAAATAATAGAAGAAGACATTTAAAAAAATAAAAAACAACAAGATAATAATAAGTATTGTTGCACTTACACGCCTTAACTTCTTGACTGATCATCATGAAGTTTCGCATATACGTTGTCAGGGGAACAGAAAAGGATATCTGGGGTGTGTAGGATACCATTCATTCAGAAAAAGTACTGTTTCCATGGGGTAAACTATTGACATAACCTAGAGTTAAACGTGCGAAACCACGGTTAAAATCTAGTACATTCTACTCCATTGTATGATGTTCTCACCACGAGGTGTTGGAACAGCCAGGCGCGCATGACCTGCGTGGCGTATCGCGACGGCCCCCCCGTGTCCCGCTCGAGTCCTATTATAAGACATTAGTTGGAGTGTGGTGCTCACCACGAGGTGTTGGAACAGCCAGGCGCGCATGACCTGCGTGGCGTGTCGCGACGCCCCCCCCGCGTCCTATTATAAGACATTAGTTGGAGTGTGGTGCTCACCACGAGGTGTTGGAACAGCCAGGCGCGCATGACCTGCGTGGCGTGTCGCGACGGCCTCCCCGCGTCCTATTATAAGACATTAGTTGGAGTGTGGTGCTCACCACGAGGTGTTGGAACAGCCAGGCGCGCATGACCTGCGTGGCGTGTCGCGACGGCCCCCCCGCGTCCCGCTCGCGTCCTATTATAAGACATTAGTTGGAGTGTGGTGCTCACCACGAGGTGTTGGAACAGCCAGGCGCGCATGACCTGCGTGGCGTGTCGCGACGGCCCCCCCGCGTCCCGCTCGCGTCCTATTATAAGACATTAGTTGGAGTGTGGTGCTCACCACGAGGTGTTGGAACAGCCAGGCGCGCATGACCTGCGTGGCGTGTCGCGACGGCCCCCCCGCGTCCCGCTCGCGTCCTATTATAAGACATTAGTTGGAGTGTGGTGCTCACCACGAGGTGTTGGAACAGCCAGGCGCGCATGACCTGCGTGGCGTGTCGCGACGGCCCCCCCCGCGTCCCGCTCGAGACCTATTATAAGACATTAGTTGGAGTGTGGTGCTCACCACGAGGTGTTGGAACAGCCAGGCGCGCATGACCTGCGTGGCGTGTCGCGACGGCCCCCCCGCGTCCCGCTCACGTCCTATTATAAGACATTAGTTGGAGTGTGGTGCTCACCACGAGGTGTTGGAACAGCCAGGCGCGCATGACCTGCGTGGCGTGTCGCGACGGCCCCCCCGCGTCCCGCTCGCGTCCTATTATAAGACATTAGTTGGAGTGTGGTGCTCACCACGAGGTGTTGGAACAGCCAGGCGCGCATGACCTGCGTGGCGTGTCGCGACGGCCCCCCCGCGTCCCGCTCGCGTCCTATTATAAGACATTAGTTGGAGTGTGGTGCTCACCACGAGGTGTTGGAACAGCCAGGCGCGCATGACCTGCGTGGCATGTCGCGGCAGCACCCCGCGCTTCCCGCTCGAGTCCTCGCCGCACTCGTCCTCCGGCGGCGGCGAGCCCGATACCGACGAACAAGAGTTGTTGGAGTTGGTGCCTGCGGACAAGACCAGGAGTCAGGATCCTCATCCCAAACTTATAGATTCCAAACAGTCTCAGGTTTTTGATAAGTCATTGTCGACTTCTATGCTGAAACTACCTAGTTAATAATAAAAAAGTGGGTCCAATAATAAACCTAGAATAACCTAAACCTAACCTAAACCTAGGCAATCTCAGTATGACATTCAACAATATTAATCAAGTATAGGTATTGTAGGTGTGTATTGGTCGCAAAGTTCTAGTTAGTGTATATTGGTCGTAAGGATGTTGTCAGGATGTATTGGTTGTATTGACAGGGTATTTTGGTCGCAACTATATTGTCATTCTGTATTGGTCGCAAGTAAATTGTCAGCGGGTATTCGTCGTATGTATGTGTATTGGTCGTAAGTATAATGTCAGTTCGTATCAGTCGTAAGGATAATGTCAATGTGCATTAGTCATGAGTATGTTTCCTACGTTGTAAAAATACTCATGACTATTGGTTGTAAAGATGTTGTCACAAGAAAGTTATCAGTGTGTATTGGTTGCAAGTATGTTTTCAATGTATATTGGTTGTAAAGATGTTGTCACAAGAAAGTTGTCAGTCTCTATTGGTCGCAAGTTCATTGAATGTGGGTATTAGTCGTATTGTATGTTATTATAAATCTACTGGACGCAAGCATATTGTTAATGAGTATCAGACATAAGGATGATGTCAGTGTGTATTGGTCGCAAGTATATTATCAATGGGTATTAGTCGTTAGGGCGTTATCAATGTGTTTTGGTCGCAAGTATATTAATATAAGTATAATAATAAGTCATAAGGATTTTGTCAATGTGTATTGGTCGTAAGGATTTTTTCTATGTGTATTAGTCGTGACGATATCATTAATTAAGAGTAGTAGGAATAGAGTATTGGTCGCAAGAATGTTGGTCTGTGAGGCCTCACCTGTGAAGGAATCTGTGGAAAGCAGCCCCGCGCCTATCTGACTGATCGGTGTCGACCCTTGCACCACCAGAGAGGCTGAAATATACAACAACATATATTACACATAGGCATTATGCACGCCTTACATCCCGAAGGGTTATTGAAGAGTGACTCCAAATTTCCATTTGATATAGCGGCAACTAGTAGCTTCATACAAAGATCCTCGGTCAATCTTAACAGAGACTGGTCATCTGCGCAGGATATATGACATATAGTGCACAAGTGTGTGTTTTCTAACTCTAATAATCCGATAAGACGGCAATTCTAAACCAAAGTGAGATCAGGCGCCGTACCAACGGCATAACATGCTATTTGAGGAATGTGCAACACTCCCAACTTTCTAAGTCCAGGCTGCTGCTGACAACTTCTTGTAAGAAAAATCCAATGATATTTTGTTTGTCCGACTAAATCACAAATAATTTATTATTAAATAAAAAATAAAAAACAGCTTCGAACCCGAGCCTTCATGCACAGCAGTCACATAGACTATACCTGCGCCACTGTGGCAGTCAAATAGAGTTGCGCACAGCAAATTACACTACTGCGGTAAGAGTTTCAAAAATCACCAATAATAATTATCATAGATCCTCCAGACCGAATTTCGGTCACGGCGGCCAATCTTAACGGAGACTGGTCATCCGCGCAGGAGATATTATAGTGCACAAGTGTTTGCGCAAACACAAGTGCACTCACTACCGCTGCGCCACGGAGGCAGTTAATTAATATTATCATAGAGCAAAGATTGCAAATCAATATTGCAAACTTCGCTTGCACTGTTGTGGATATAGTGAGCAAGAGTAGAGTGTAATTGTGTACACTGCCATCTCTTGTCACTTGTTGTAACCTTTTTGCAATTTTTAGATCTTATTTTTAGTAGATTTCAGGACGACAAAAAACATGTTATGTGTGTGTTAGTATAAAAGTGTCAGTACTCACGTGGGTCCCTCTGTGGTGGGGCGTAGGGTATTTCCGTGTGCGGTGGGTACACCGTCGGGTAGGGCGCCGAAGGCAGCGGGGCGGGGGGTGACTGGCGATACAAACATAATACATTACAAATTTATATAGGTAAGGTAATATAGATTACTAAACTAGTGACGAAACTATCAGACTTCAAAGTAGTTCTTGAGTTCGAACTTAAGATACACATAACGGACTATTTTAAATTATGTGCAAATGATATAGTTGCTTTTATTTTGACGGCTTTGATGGCGCAGAGATAGTGTGTTATGCGCAACAGGCGCATGAAATCTCTTGTCCTATCCCGGGATCGAGCACTTTTATTGGTAATTTTGATTACCAAAATTCTCAATACCAGTATAAAGTTGAGAACTGTGCTCCGTAAATGATAATATCCCTATTACATGTGAGCTAAAATCACATCTGCAATATTGGAGATGTGTGATACACGACCGCCCTTCCCTTTGAGGGATATAAGCGTGGTCTTTGTATGTATGAAATAATTAATTTACGTAAAAATATCAAAACTTGAAATTAAAAGACACTGCTTATGTTAAATAGAAAGGCGATGGTCCAATGTATCAAATACCGCTTTTACGACATTCGACCAGTTTTGAATCCCACCAATTGCAGTGTACACGTGCCCACACTCGTAACACAAGCACAACACACACAACAATAATACTAGTAAGCCCTTTTAACAAGAAATCTACTAAATTGTAACAAAAGTTGCAAGTTTATAAATTTCTACAAAATGAAGGTAGTTTTGAGAATAAATGTGTACAGATGGCCGGCAAAGAAAACAGGCGCTTGCAATAGGGCTGCCAACAATGCTATTGGAAATCCTAACTAATATTATACACGTGAATTTGTTTGTTTGTTACACTTTAACGCCTTAACTACTCTACTTGAACCTAAATAGGAATTAATTGACGAAATCTAGATTAACGCAAGCGAAGCCGCGAATAAAAACTAGAAGTATTATATTCATTACAGTGCTCCGTGGTTTCATTTAATGGTTTGCTTTATCTAAATAAAGAGTATGCTAATCTATACATAGCCTATCTGTGTGCTAATTTACATCCAAATCCGTTGAATGGTATTTTTTTATGGTATATTTGGCAAACGAGCTGACGGATCGCCTGATGGTAGGCGATTACCGCCGCCCATGGACACCTGCAACACCAGAGGAGTCGCAAGAGCGTTGCCGGCCATATAAATTTGCCCCCTCGCCTCTCTTCAGAAGCAGAAGGGGGAGGGGCGAGGTTACGCCTCCGGTACCCTCACTCACTCTATGAAACACAACGCAAGCGCTATTTCACGCCAGTTTTCTGTGAGGCCGTGGTATCACTCCGGTCGAGGTGGCCCATTCGTGTCGAATAAAATGATACGGTAAAAATGGTGTATGTATTATGGTGTACGTGTCAAATTATAATAATTTTAATTGCATTTTTTTATTATATTGATTGCCAGTTGACCCAACAGACGTTATCCTGTCTTAGACGAACTGTCAAACTCGCAAGGTTAAAGTAGTCGTTAGGTTTTCTGAAATTATCCAATTATCTGCGCAATTTCCTTAATTTTTCTTTCCGTAAGAACCTTCTACAAGATATAAGAAATCTAAAAAAAAAGTTGTATAGAATCGGTTAACTCATTCTCAAGTTATGGAGTGACCAGGGGAAACAGGCATTCATTTTTATATAATTATATAGACAAGTATTTCGAATGGTTGCGTCGAGGAGGGTGTATAGCGAGAGGGGCAGGTCAGACAGTTTGAAAAGGGACCTTGAAAACCTCCGAAGCCAGATTCGAATTCCGAAGATTTTGTTCGAGAACAACTCCCGTAGATATCACCGTTTCCGAGATCCGATGGGCTACCACCACCAAGAGCTGACCTTCCGAAGGTCAGGCATTTTTCCCAGGCCTTTTGAACATTTCTCAATACGACGCTATATTTACTTTTTCCTACGACTCCCCTTTGTATGACTTCTATTTCTCTAAGTGAGTGAGTGAGTGAGTGAGTGAGTGAGTGAGTGAGTGAGTGAGTGAGTGAGTGAGTGAGTGAGTGAGTGAGTGAGTGAGTGAGTGAGTGAGTGAGTGAGTGAGTGAGTGAGTGAGTGAGTGAGTGAGTGAGTGAGTGAGTGAGTGAGTGGTAATTTAAGTTTATATATAGTAAATGAATGAATGAATTTACATGTCACTGTAATGGCAAGTGTTTTGTATATGTATACAAATTTTAAGACGTAAACTGCGCCAACACTTTCCGGCAAATAAATAAATTCTAAATTCTGGTTAAGTAAAACAAGTTGGCAACCCTAACACTCTTAAATACACACTTGCATACTCGAAAAGTCGAAAGCTTTTATACATGCAAGTGACGTGTAACACGAGTCTGTTTTCTTGCATGCCGGCATTCTGCACTTGCGTATTCTGTGACGTTAATAAAGGCGGGTAGATGTACAAGTTAACATACATTTCATACCTGGTATTGTGGCGAGTTGGATGTGCTCGAGTGCTCGTCTATGGAGCCCGAAAGATTGTTGTTGCTTTCCACGCCACCTACAAATTGACAAATAATAATATTAATTAATTAAATAAAAATATTAAACAGATTTAAGACTGCAGCGTGTAACAAAAAGGTGTAGTCATATTTTAGGATTGTAATGTATATCTGAAAAACAACCTATAACCCTATCCACGGATTAAAACTAATAATTTTAACAGTTTGACAATTTTATACATTTTATTTATTTTATTATTTAATCATCGAAACAAACGCATTACTATCAGAATGACGTCTGGTTATTTTCGGGCTCATGCAAATCACCGAATCAGCTCCTAGTATTGGTTAAGTATCGCCTAGAATGTACTACTGATAATAAATCGATGAAAAGAAAATGCTGTATCTTAGTGAAAATACTGTATACGCATTTATATGTCGCGGTTTTCCATAGTAGAGGAGCTATATTAGGTGACGCTTTTATTGCTTGTTACACGCTGCATGTCTAATCCTCGTAGGCAAAGTCAAGAAAGTATTAAACCTACAGAATCAAAGATGAACCTATTGCCATCTGACAGACACAGTACCAACGCCATGCTGTTACTTAAAGAAAAACGCTCATAATAATATTTTGCTTGATCTAGACTCCGAACCCAGGGCCTTACAGAATCGAGTCTCCAAAACATAACATGTCTTTATATTGTTTTGTCTTACTGTTACACTCCGTATAAATTTTTTACTTATAATTCGTATGAATATCGTTGTTCCAGATTTTACTTAACAAACGACTTCGCCACCGTCATTATTCATCTCAGCCGAAAGACTGGTGGATATAGGCTTTCCCCAAGGTATTCCACACAGACCAGTCTTGGGCCACACGTATCCTACCGATTCCCGCGACTCTTACCAGGTCGTCGGTCCACGTTGTAGGGAGCCTACCCCTGCTGCTTTCCGGCCACACGGCCACTTGGCCAATTAGGGTCATATTCACACCTATAATAGTTTGGAAGACCTCGTTCAGTGGTGCCAGGATTCATCCATGATAACATAGGTGGCGCTGTAGTCAAGTTATAGGGAAACGGCCGAAATCGGCCGGCTGGTTAATATATTACCTGAAATAAAATGATTGGAAAGAGAGTAACTCGCCACGCACCTTCGTATTGCCCACCCCAACTATTGCAATAGAAAAACGACCCTTTTGGTCCTATAATACTGCAAGTCGGAGTACGCCCGGGATCCACATCGTGGCTGTCTCTATCCAGAGGAGTTCGGTATTGACAACCTTTTTCTATTGCAATAGTTGTGGTGGGCAATCCGAGGGTACGTGGCGAATTCCTATCTTCTCAAACATTTTGTTACCATAGACTGCCGCCAAGTAACGACTACTTCTATTTATTCTATATTATATATACAACTTCCGCACTAGAAGAAAATCCTGTGTCGCGGGGGACTTTACAAACAGTCAAACACAAAGAACATACAGACTCGGAACAACTATTTGTAAACCACACAATTTTTTGTCCCGTGTGGGGATCGAACCCACAACACACGGCGCAGTGGTAACTGCGGGGCGACTTTTAAACCACTTCTTGGCGAATAAATATATTTCTTTCTTTCTTTCTTTCTTTCTTTCTTACGCCATCTGTTGTAGTCAAGATATAGAGAAAGGGCCGAAATCTTCCGGCTGGCTAATATATTACCTGAAGTATAATCAGTCCTGAGCAAGTTTTCGCTCTGCATCTTGGTCTTCAGACACGCTATGTATCTCCCGCAGAAGTCCCGACACAACTCCTGGACCTTCTCTAGTTCCAGCAAGTGGATGCGGAGCACCTGGAACGAGATGAACAGCAGTCAGGATTAAGATGAAGATGAGATGACCTACCGCATACTTATAGAAATAATAATAATAATATTCTACCACATACACACAACACCATCTAGCCCAAACTAAGCAGAGCTTGTACTATGGGTACTAGACAATGGATAAACATGCAACATGCAGATATACTTTTTTTTGTAAATACATCCATATTATACATAGAAACACCCAGAAAGAAAGAACAATTACTTCTGTTTTTCAAGAAAGAAAGGACGATAAGGATAAAAGGAGAGATAAAAGAAAAGTTGATGCTGTTTACACCTTGCTGTCTGCTACGAATAGCAACGCCGTCGTCGCAAATTTTTTTAATGTAATTATTTATTTGAACGTAAAGTAAACGATAGCCTCGATGGCGTAGTGGTAAGTGTAACCGACTGCCACGCCTGTTCGATCGCAGGTCGCAAGTTCGATTCCCACACAAGTCAAACATTTGTGTGCATGGCCATGAATGTTTTGTTCAAGGTGTTTCTATGTATAATATGTATGTATTTACAAAAAAAAGTATATCTGCATGTTTATCCATTGTCTAGTACCCATAGTACAAGCTCTGCTTAGTTTGGGCTAGATGGTGTTGTGTGTATGTGATAGAGTAAAAGTGTATCATATGTGGAATATAATTATAGTTAAAGTAATTTTACTATGCACATTGCGTATCAGAAATTTTTTACTTGTCATAGTAAATGGATTATTAGTATGATTATATTTTATGTATGATACACTTTTATACATCTATATTTTTATATATCTACTAGTAGTTTTGCCGTGGTTTCACCCCTTTCACCCCCTTCAGGGTGGAATTTCCAAAAATCCTCTCTTAGTGCTCCCGTACACTCTACAAGGAACATACATGCCAAATTTCTTCTTCTTGCGTTCAGTAGTTTCGGCTGTGCGTTGTCTGTCAGTCACTCAGTAACGGAATAGTTTTATATATATAGATAGATTACATTTTATATTATATAATTTACATTTTGAAAATAAAGTATTGTTACGTGCTGGGTTCGACGGACGAGAATGTAAACAATATTACCGACTAAAACACGTTTTATTCAAACACACAATTAAATTTAAAACACAACAAACACTATACTGCACTTTTCCACTGTATCTGCTTTAAACTCCGTAGTATTTCCGCTTCCGTTCGCTTTGATGAACACTTGACCGCTTACGATTGTAAAACTGATTTGGCGGTGCGTGTGCGCTCCGTTTATACGCGGGTAAAGCGTTTCTAGAGTTTTCTAGTAACGCTGTACCTGGTATGTAAACAGTACGATGATTCGAGAAAGTGCCAGCGTTCTCTCTACCCTTCGCGTACTCACACTACGTAGTTCCGTAAGATGTCAATAGATGGCGGTGTAATAAATTATTAGATGGAACTGTCGAGTCTTTCCCACAATGCCGAGAGATGTCACTGGGCATAACAGTATGTTTTCCAGAGATATTAGGTTAAAGATACTACTTCTACGAACAAGTTGTACCTAAAACCTAATACATCTGGTAACCCTAGGGTACGGTAACGACTTACCATCAGATCAGATAAAGAATTAGAATCCTCTTACCTGGATGCTCTTAATCATAAGGCCATCTATCTCAGGGTCATCCACTAGGAACGGCCTCCTGTCTCTCCTCTGGTGCTGGACGAAGGCTTGCAGGTCTGCACCGAAGGCCTCAGCGGCTGGGGGCTCGGCCCCCGCGGTGGCTTGCTCACATCGCTCCAGGAGAAGAGCCAGTAGGGGGAACAGGGGATGTCTGGAATAACACATATTTTAATTAGCATGAGCAGCGATAGCCTAATGAGATACTGTTGAACTGCCACGCAGAGGTCTCGAGTTCGAGTCCAAGGCCAAGGCAGGGTAAGGCAATTCCTGGATCTGCATTGTGGGTATATAACACTTGACTATCTCTGCCAGTATAGGTTTGGTACTAAGTGATGGATTTATAAAGATGGAATGAGGATTGGAGCCATATGAATAACTGTGTGGATTTCATACTAGAATTCTAAACGCAATTATTTTTCCAAGTTTAAAATCCATACAAAATATATGTAAAGAATAGTTGCAATTTTAAAAATTCGTTGAGTTTAAATGCTTTAGCATGGTATGGATTATATGAGATTTAGGTGTGGCTATGAACCCTAGTATAGTAGTAGTAGCGATAGCCTAGTGGGAAACCATTGGACTGCCACGCAGAGGTCTCGGGTTCGAACCCAAGGCGCGCATCTCTGACTTTTCGAAGTTATATGCGTATTTAATAATTAGTTATCGCTTGCTTTAACGGTGAAGGAAAACATCGTGAGGAAACCTGCATGTCTGAGAGTTCTCCATAATGTTCTCGAAGATATGTGAAGTCTGCCAACCCGCACTAGGCCAGCGTGGTGGACTACGGCCTAACCCTTCTCACAATGAGAAGAGGCCCGTGCCCAGCAGTGGGACAGTTTAATACAGGGCTGATATTATTATTATTATTATATATGAACCCTAACTTTAGATACTAACGGTCGTCTAGTGGTCGAAATTCGAACAAAATTCCTAAGCTTGCTACTTTGTTTTCTGTTTTTCTCTATTACATATAAATAAGGTATAGGTAACCATAGTTACAAAGAATTGTACGACGGCAGACGAATAATGTCGAAATACTACGAACGCGATTCGACTGCGTGTGTCAAATGCATGGTTGTGTGCGTGTAGTGTTTTCCCATTAATTTAATGTATTTCTAATGCATATTTTATAAATATAAAAGGATTCACCCCTCCTTCTCCATATAAACTTTAACTGTGTCAAATTTTATACTCCTCTGTCCGCGCAATTTTCGTAACAAGGGGTACAAAGGTTTTGCTTCACGTATTAACATATAGATATGTATGTCATGTAATGTAGTGGATTGCCCTCAAATTTACAAACGGTGTAAAAGTCCGCTTAGATTTAAAAAACCTACCATTGTATATTGGCTGTCCTACGTGGTTGTAACCACGTTTATTGAAACTGTTCCGCCCCCGTGTCTCGTTGCATGACGTTATATAGACTACTAGCTTTTGCACGCGGCATCGCTCGCGAAAAAGTAGGTTAGGTTATGTTAGTAACAGCACTTTCTTTTTAATATAATATGTTACTTGGTGACAATATAGCCTTATTAGTGAAATAATTTTAAAATCGGTTTCGTAGTTTTTGAGATAAATACTTACAAACCAACAAAAAATCAAATCTTTCCTCTTTATAACAGTCAGTTTAGATAATAAATTTAAAATCTAATGTGTACTTTTACAAATAAATAATTATAGATATTATTACGTCAACATAACAAGAAATCAATGAATTAATCCGGATATCAAACTATGTTTACATATAAAAGTAATTAATTGATTGATAACTTCGACTCAATATTTCACCTTATTTATTGATTGATAATATCAATTAATTAATTACCTGATATTACGACACTCTTTTGAGAAATTCTTCGCTTGCTTCCTATGTGGGATTTGTCGTCTTAACTAATATTATAGATGCGTATGTGAGATTGTTTATTTGTTTGTTTGTTACGCTTTCACGCCTTAACTACTCGACCGATCATCATAAAATTTCGCATACACGTTGTCAGGGAAACAGAAAAGGATATAGGGTACTACTGTTCTCAAGGAATATAAATTTATTGACGTAACCAACATAAATGCGACCGAAGCCGCGGGCAAAATCTAGTAGGTATTGTATACAGGTCCTCTCAAGTAAATTTCTGTCACGGTGACCAAATTTAACGCAGATTTGCCATATACTATAATATCTTCATACATCACTCTTAATAAAATAGGGACCTATCTGAGTATAAGGATTAAACAAATTTAAACTCTGTTGCAATTACTGAACATAAATATAATAGTAGAATAAATAGTCACACAATTAAAGTTCAAATTGCCTTACAAAGTTCGAGTTAAGTCGCTGTTTTATTAAGAGTGTGTTTATATATGATCGACGTGTCGCGATGTCGGATTGTCGTCCCATCGGACTGTGAGTTTGAGGGAATAGTGAGTGGCACTTATGTTTGCGCACACACTTGTGCATTATAGTCATTCTGCAGGTTATTTGCCTAAAATTGACCGCATTGGCAATATTCTTGAGTTGGTAATTGGGATAGCAGCGATAACCTAATCGGAGACCGATGGACTGACACGCAGAGGTCTCGAATACCTTCCCAAGGCTTTTTGAAGCTATGTGTGTCAAAAATAGTCAATTATCATTTGATTTAACGGTAAAGAGAAACATCGAGAGAAAACGTGCATGTCTGCGAGGTCTCCATAATGTTAACCTCCAAGGTTATGGAAGATAGGGCCGCTGTACCATCCAGTGTCTGGTAAGAGCTGGTGGTATATGTGAAAGGATTTTTACTTGTAGACAGCCCGCTTGTCTGCCTCGAACTGCGCCTGGTCGGCGTCTGTACTATGTGCGATCGTCTATTTGCACTTTGAGGTGAGCGGGGAGCTGCAAAGAGCTTGTAATAGATGTGTAAGTGTTTACTTGCAGACAGCCCGCTTGTCTGCCTCGAACTGCGCCTGGTCGGCGTCTGTACTATGTGCGATCGTCGATTTGCACTTTGAGGTGAGCGGGGAGCTGCAAAGAGCTTGTAATAGATGTGTAAGTGTTTACTTGCAGACAGCCCGCTTGTCTGCCTCGAACTGCGCCTGGTCGGCGTCTGTACTATGTGCGATCGTCTATTCGCACTGTGAGGGGAGCGGGGCACTACTTAGAGGTGGTGGTATATGTGTAAAAGTGTTTACTTGTAGACAGCCCGCTTGTCTGCCTCGAACTGCGCCTGGTCGGCGTCCGCGGCGGGCGCGCCGCCGCCCTGCATCCCGCCGCGATCACCACGCGCGCCGCCGCATCTGTAACAAGCAACACATCATGTTATATTACATCACATAACATAAAATCACAACATCATATCACATAAAACACACAGTTTCTGAAAAAAAATTAACGTTATGTTCAAATCAAACTAAAGCCCAGTGGCTCAGACTCCAAATCCCGTTGTCAGGGGTATAGAAAAGGACGTAAGAGTGCCTTACATCCAGGAAAAATACTGTTCCTGGGGAAAAGGAATTTATTGACAAAATCTACTACGAAGCCGCGGGCAATATCTAGCAACTGGCTGAACCGCGAAACTTCGTTTGCTTCACGTATGTATCTTATGTGGGTGCCAGTCGGTGCAGACCGGCGACACTTCGACCCAGTGGGATCTTTTGTGTCGACAATCTCCCAATAACGACTGCCATAGATGTTCATGGCAGCCGGGACCGACGGCTTAACGTGCTCTCCGAGGCACGGAGCAGGCGATAATTGTCAATCAATACGCACATCATTTCGAAAAGTTATATAGCTTCCGAAAGTCAGAGGTGCGCTACGTAGATTCGAACCCGAGACCCTCTGCATTGCAGTATGTTGGTCTCCCCACTGAGCTATCGCTGCTCTTGTTTCACGTAAGAGAATTTTCTCTGTTTTTTTTTGCAACAGTTTTACTGATGCTCCTCTCCTATTGGTCGTAGCGTGATGTTATATAGCCTATTTAGTTTATATACCTATTTAGTTAACCAAATACGTATTGCATGTGGTGTTTGCTTTTATATGGTTGTACATTAGGATACGAAATTCAAATGTAATTATATTTAGCGTAAGTAAAATGTAACAACTGTTAGCAAACCTAAATAAATAAATAAATAAATAAATACAGCCATCCTCGATAAATGGGCCAGCCAACACTACAATAATTTTTCAATTAGAACCAGTCATTGCTGAGATTAACGTATTCAACCAAACAAACTCTTCAGCTTGAAAATATTGGTACAGATAAATAAATTTAAAAACCTGCCGCTTTGACCGCCATGTCTCGGTCCAGGGTTTCGAGTTCGATATTCCAGGCTCACACCTCTGACTTTTCAAAGTTATGTGCGTATTAATTATCGCTTCCTTTAACGGCGAAGGAAAACATCCTGAGGAAACCTGCATGCCTGGCAGTTCTCCATAATGTTCTCAAAGATATGTGAAGTCTGTCAACTCGCTTTGGGCCAGCGTTGGGGACTATAGCCTTACCTTTTTACAATGAGAAGAGGCCAGTGTCCAGCAGTGAGACAGTTTATATAGAGCTGATTATAAATAAGCTTATATAATAAAAATATGTCCATTGAGCAGCGATAGCTCAGTGGGGATACCAATAGACTGCAATGCAGAGGGTCTCGGGTTCGAACCCACGTCGCGCACCTCTGACTTTCGGAAGCTATATGACTTTTCAAAATTATGTGCGTATTGATTGACAGTTATCGCCTGCTCCGTACCTCGGCGAGCACGTTAAACAGTTGATCCCGGCTGCAATGAACATCTATGGCAGTCGTTATTGGGAAGTCAGTACCCTCTAATATCCTGACACTGGTCTAGCCTTAGGGTATCGTTAGCCTTCGGGTTGCGGAGGTCAGGTGGCAGCCGCTCCGTGTAAAAACTGATATCCAGTCAAATCCGGTTAGGCCAGAAAAGCCGACCCAAGTGACTTGGGAATAATAAAGGCTAAGAGAGAAGAATAAAAATATGTCCATTCTTCATAAACACGCTGATTACGCCAACTATTAAAACAGCTATACCCGCATTACACAACTCCAAAAGACCTTCACACCAAACTGTAAACTAAATAAATGAACGAAAAACAAGAATATAACAATAAACAGTTGAAATAACACAGTATAGGGGTAAATCGCGACGGCTGGCAATAAAAATATATATTAAAAGCTTACGAAGAACATTCATCACAAGTGTTGCCACTAGATTGATATAAAATACCACTTATATTTTCTTTACTGTTTCTAATGGTCCTGTGTGGTTTAAGAGGGTTGATTTTTAATATCTATGGGGTGTGTTCAGTTACTTTGGTCAGTGCAATGTTTACGAAGGTCTAGTAGCTTATATTTCGCGTATCTTATAATATTCTATCACATACACACAACACCATCTAGCCCAAACTAAGCAGAGCTTGTACTATGGATACTAGACAATGGATTGACATACATATATCCTATATTTTGTAAATACATACATATTATACATAGAAACACCCACACCAAGACAAACATCCATGTCTATGCACACAAATCGCACTCTTAATAAAACAGCGACTTAACTCGAAATTTGAAAGTAAGGCAATTTGAACTCTAATTGTATATGTTAAATTCTAATATTATATTTGTATTCAATCTTTGCAATAGAGTTCAAATTTGTTTAATCCAAAATACTAAGATAAGTCTCTGTTTTATTAAGGGTGCGAAATGTTTGTTTTGTGCGGGAATCGAATCAGGCGTGGCAGTTTGTTGCACTAACCACTACGCCATCGAGGCCGCCTAATTTGACGTTATATAATATAATTTGTGGTTTGCTGAACTTTGCCTGTAATTTAATAGACTACCTGGCGGTTAGACTTATCATATGAGGATGCAGCGATTGTAATTACTCAGCTATATCTCCTGTGCACACACACAATCCACACACACCCACACCCTCGAGTACATCGTGACATTCATTATCACCATTACAATATATGAACACACTGTTAAATGTTTGTAAATTCCCCCGCGATAGAGGAATTAGTCGTTGTTAAATACCGATGGTATTTAAACTGTTTAACTAAACTGGGTAAAAATAGGTGTTCTAAATAAAACAACTGTGTTCTGAACTGGATTGTCCTGCTGGTCGAATTTACTAAAAAATAACTTGCGCTTATCTAGTGTTGTCGGTAACGAAACCATAGCGCGATTCAGAGGAATTGAACAACGCCATCTATCGACGTTGACCTCAAACATTTTTGTATACAATGATTTAATATTTGACAGTTGTAGTGCGGGCATTGTCTTTCACATCTACTTATAACTACTCTTATACGTTTTGTATTTATTGTTTTCTATATGTTTTATTTCATTTCTGTGTTTCTTTCATTCTTTTTTTAATTTATTAAGTTGCTTATTATCGATACACACATACACGAGCAGCGATAGCTCAGTGGGGAGACCAACAGACTGCAATGCAGAGGGTGTCAGATTGGAACCCACGTCGCGCACCTCTGACTTTCGGAAGTTGTATGACTTATGAAATTATGTGCGAATTTGATTGACAATTATCGCCTGCTCTGTTCCTCGGAGAGCACGTTAAGCCGTCGGTCCCGGCTGCCATGAACATCCTTGGCAGTCGTTATTGGGAAGTCAGTGCCCTGTAATATCCTGACACTGGTCTAGCCTTAGGGTATCGTTAGCCTTCGGGTTGCGGATGTCAGGTGGCAGCCGCTCTATGTAGAAACTGATATCAGTCAAATCCGGTTAGACCAGAAAAAGCCGACCCCAAGTGACTTGGGAATAATAAAGGTTAGAGAGAAGATTTCTATTTTTTTCAATGTAAGTAATGTCATTTTATCGTAATTTCTCAAACAAGCATAAATATTTATATTTTTTTTATTGATAATACATGCCGTGGCAGCCTGTAAGTAAGGCAGCACTACGTAATGTATCCGTATTTATGTGTTATCACAATGCTTGTAATTAGTGTATGCTTTGTTGGTTGTCCATAAATAAATACACCTCTACCTGTTAGTACATAGGCGAGATGTTGTGAGTATAAATTTTCGCACGAATCTATTATGTCGTGCATCGAAGTCGAACCCGCTTTCTGAGTTCCATTGAAAAGTCGTTAGACAATCACTTTCCCAACACTGCGTAACTGCCACAAAAACTCAAGTTATCAAAAGGTAACGGGGTCGAATCTCGTGTTGTGCGGTGTTGCAAGCGATAATTTAGTTTTTAATACGACCATAACTTTGAAGAGAAAAACACGTGCCGGGGAGTTTAACGTGAGACTTCCGTGTGGCAGTCAAATAGTCGGTTTAGTGGCGTGGGTAAAAAGGAGAATCCTGTTTTTATTTATTTTTCAAAAGACGACTTATGCGCTGGACCTTTACAAACATTAAAGCAACAACCACACAAGGCACAAAGAACGTAGTTGTTAGTGTAACCGACTGCCACGCCTGAGGTCGCGGGTTCGATTCCCGCACAAATCAAACATTTGTGTCCATGAACATGGATGTTTGTAATATTGTCTTCTGTTTACGCGAATGTTATTCATTGAAATTAAACTAATATCTACGGATTTTGTATAGAAGATGTATATAGATACAGTGTTAAATAAACAACGCGATAACATCCGTTTATAGTACATAGTTTAATTTCAATGGATGTTTGTCTCGGTCCAGATGTATCTATGTATATATTTACAAAAAAAAAGGTATATATGTATGTTTATCGATTGTCTTGTACCCATAGTACAAGCTCTGCTTAGTTTGGGCTAGATGTTTTGTGTGTATGTGATAGAATATTATATTATTATACTAAGAACAACTATTAATGGATCACACACATTGTGGTCCCGTATGGGATGGAAGCCCACATCACTCGGCGCAATCCCGGTGGCGAAGCGACCCTTATGCAATCCGAGCGGTCAACTTTAGCGGGTAGTTATTCAATTTTCATTGCGAAATTGTCAGTAGTAACATGAAGTCTAAAATGTGCCCGGTAAAAAATAATAGGCACACACAATAAAATAATAATATCAGCCCTGAATTAAACTGTCCCACCAGCCCAAAGTCCACCACGCTGGCCCAGTACGGGTTGGCAGACTTCACATATCCTCAAGAACATTATGGAGAACTCTCAGACATGCAGGTTTCCTCACGATCCTTCACCGTTAAAGTGAGCGATAATTAAATCCTAGATTATTATTGTGAATGTTAGTTTGTTACGCTTTCACGCCTTAACTACTCGACCGATCACCATTAAATTTTGCATACACGTTGTCAGGGGTACAGAAAAGTACATTGGGTACCTTTCATCCATAAGTACTGTCATCAAGTGAGCAAAGCCGCGGGGAAAAGCTATTAAACGATACAGTTCCGCGAAGTTACGGGCAAAATCTAGCATGCATATAACTTCGAAAAGACAGAAATCGAAGAGACTGTGCCTTAGGGTCGAACTGGTGCGTAAGACCTAAAAAAATATCAAGCAAAATGTGCGTATTATAGGCCCTGTCTATCCCTTTGAGAATACACCCGTGCAGTGGCAGAGCGTGGGTGTCAGCCGCCCGGGGCGGCAGACAATTTTATCGCCTTCTTATTTAGGTATTTTAATTTAAAAGACTATACGTAATATACGGTAATTCTAACTTTTCGGCAAGGACAGTCATTATTATTGAGTATTATACAGTTCAAAGATGTTATTATTATTTATTACGAAATTTTGCCGCCTCCTAAAAGTGCCGTCCGAGGCGGGCCGCTCCTGCCGCCCCCACGACGCTACGGCACTGCACCCGTGTTTATAATTTGGGAGTAGCAAGAACAGTATTACAGTAATAATAATATCAGCCCTGTATATCAACTGTCTTACTGCTGAGCACCAGGCCTTTTCTCAGTGCCAGAAGGGTCAAAGCCATAATCCACCACGCTGGTTCACTATGGGTTAACAGACTTCACACATCTTCGAGAACATTATGGAGAATTCTCAGACATGCAGGTTTCCTCACGATGTGTCCCTTCACTGTTAAAGCGAGCGATAAGTAACTATTCAATCCTAACTTAATATTATAAATAAGAATGTGAGCTTGTTTGTTACGCTATCACGCCATAACCACTTGGCCGATTATCATGAAATTTAGCATACACGTTGCTAGGGATATAAAAAAGATAATTTAAAGTACCTTCATGTAGAAAAAAATACTGTTACTAATCAAAATGAACCTAACCTACATTAACGAGACCGAAACCGCGGGCAAAATCTAGTAATATCATGAATTGCGAATGTGAGTTTGTTTGTTTGTTACACTTTAACGCCTTAACTACTCGACCGATCATCATGAAATTTCGCATACTCGTTGTGAGGGTAAGTAGTAAGTAAAAGTACTGTTTCTGAGGACAGTGACGGACAAAAGCTTGTATGCATATAACTTTAAAAATTCAAGATGCGCGCCTTAGTATAGAACTGATATTTTATCAGGACTTACGTACGTAAGACCTACAAAAATATCTAGCAAAAACGTGCGTATTATAGACAAAGTTATTGGCCTACCTACCCCTTGATGGATACAGCCGACTTTATAATTTGGGAGAAGCAAGAACAGTATTACTTGCTGTGTTCTCTCCCTCACATCGTAACTAATATTATAAAATGCAAATGTGAGTTTGTTTGCTTGTTTATATAATTGTTTGTGTTACTTGACCTCGAACATGATATTTCGCATGACTACATGTTGTCAGAGTTACAGAAAAGATATAACCTACATTTCATCCAGAAAAAGTACTGTCCCCGAAATATATAAATTAATGAACAAAATCTAGATTAACCTCACTATGAGAACGGTAAGACCAAATTCCACCATGATGGCTCACTGCATGTTGACAGACTTCACATATCTTCAAGAACTTTATAGAAAACTATCAGACATGCAGTCGTCCTCACGATGTTTTCTTTCACCGTCAAACCAAGCAAAAAATTCACTAATTATTTGCTTGTAATTTGACATCACCTATATTAATACTAGCTATATTTTTTGTATTTTATTAATTGAACCTTGAATGTGTTATGCGCTACTCTATGCTTTTTCAATCTAATTTGTTATAATTAATGGCAACAGTTGGCTTAATTATTTTTTCAATAAATTTGTACGCCGACCACGGCAAAACATGTCGCACTAAATAAGATTTTCCATCCATATGCATGACATTTAAAGTATGTAATATGACAAACACATGTTTATACAAATAAAAATTTATTATTATTATTATTATTATTATTTAAAAGAGATACTCCTTAAGATCGAACTAGTACGTAAGATCTATAAAAATATCTAGCACAACTGTGCGTATTATAGGCCACAGCTATTGCCCTGCCTACCCAATTGAGGATTCAGGGATCTTTATAATTTGGGAGAAGCAAGAACAGTATTACTCGCTGTGTTCCCCCTCACAAGATACGGTGCACAGATAATTAATCCCAGACGATTTGGCTAAAACAAGGAAAACGTTTTGTTTGTACATTTTCTTAGCGAGGCGAGATTTTCGAGTCTGTATTCGTCGAGCTTTTCCTGGAGCTATTGATTAGACTCAGAGAGTACGCACAGAATATTCTCGTGAATATTTAGCTAGGTAATACCCGCGGCTGCGTTCACTTTTTGGTTACGATTTAGCCTATATCCTTTCTGTAACACTAATCAAAATGTATACAGAATAAATATTAAAATCATGAATGTGCTTTCATTTTACTTAGATCGCACGAAATAATATCCGATGTAAGAAGAGTAAGCTCACATATTACATAATTTATTTATTTATTTAAAAGGATCTCTAACAAGAAATACACATATATTGCAATTAAAAGCTAAATACAATTGTAGGTCTTATGTTTTCTTACTAATAAGAGATCACAGCATGCGACATAAAATAGTACATACATACATTAAATCAAAGTAAAATTAAAATATTATAATACAAAAGCAGTAACTATGCAATTAAAAATTTGTACAAAATAATAAAGAAAAAGAGAAAAGTGATCTACGAGCCATTCCGCAAGTGAGCTGCAGCAGCATTTTTAAATTTCGCCATCGAATTATTAAATATATCTATGTTTTCCGAAGCCTGCGACACATCGTTGTAAGAGTAAGATAATCCGACTATCGGTGAATGCCTACCAAGGTTAGTTCTATGTCGTGGCGGTCTAAGTAGCGAGACAGGATGGCGAGGGACTCTGTGTGGTACATTGATACATATTTTATTTAGAAGTTCAGGTCAGTCAAACTGGTTATTGAGCAGCTTATACAAGAATACCAATAGAAGAATATTAATAGGATATAAAACGATATTGTGAGATTTAAATTATAGATGTGCTTTCGTGGTACTTGAATCACACGAAAAAGTGTACCTTTACACTAACTAAGAACAGTGAGCTCACACATTACACTTACACGATAGAGAAAAATAAAGTGAGATTTAAGCTATGTGCCCTCACCTTATTAGATTGAACGTAAAATAGTCCACAGTAAGAACTAACAGTACAGTAATGATACACTATCGTTACAGGTTACAGGACTCTATCCTGTAACCTGTAACGATAGTGTATCATTTATATCAAAGATGTGCTCTCGCCGAACCTATATCGCACAAAAATGTGAAAAGAATGAGCTCACACATCACACTTATATGATAGAAAACGATAATAATAGGGGTTAAAGTATGAAGTTGCCGTTGTATAGTAATAGATACTTTGAATTGACATAAAACCTTTATGGTGTGAGGTTTTGGAGTGAAATTTTTTTCACATAATACCTATAAGATTCTTCTTTTAAAAATGTACAATTTATTACATATATATTTATATTTATTATATTTATTCAGCTTAGACGAGAAAGATGGATACTTCGAAAATCCGATTCATTTTCGAATACGAGTTCCGACGCGGAATTAACGCGGCAGTAACGGCTCGCAATATCAACGCTGCGTTTGGAGAGGAGACTGCTAATGAACGCACCGTGCGTTTTTGGATTCAACGCTTTCGTAATGGAAACTTTGACTTGAAGAACAAACCACGTGGAAGACCACCCACACCGATGAATCACGCTGAATTGGAGGAGATGGTGGAAGCCTATCCGAGTCAAACTACCCAATAATTAGCGGCATGGTTTAACGTTACCCTACCTACAATATAGCCAATTGCATCAAATCAATCATAAAAAAAATGAAAAATGCGTGCCTTATGATTTGAATGATCTGCAGAAAGAAATGCGTGTTGAAACTTAGTTGCCTTGTTGAATTGATACAGAAATGAAGGAATATTGAATCGAATTGTGACATGTGACGAAAAGTGGATTCTTTACGATAACCGTAAGCGAAAAATGCAATGGCTGACCCCAGGTCAAACGCCGCAACAGTGCCCTGAAGCAAAGCTTACCAATAAAAAGGTAATGGTTACTGTTTGGTGGTCTTTTCATGGGGTTATTCACTATAGCTTTCTCAGGTCTGGTCAAGCAATAACAGCAGATGTTTACTGTACCGAACTTTGAACAATGATGGCGAAACTGGCAGTGAAACAGCTCCGACTCGTCAATCGATCTTCACCATTATTGCTCCATTATAACGCAAGACCTCACACTGCACGAGAAACTGTTTTAACTCTACAGGAGCAGCAGTTAGAAACCATACATCATTCTCCGTACTCGCCAGACCTTGCTCCAACGGAATACCATTTTGTTCGTGATTTGGACAATTTTCTACGTGATAAAAAATTTTCTTCCCAGGAGGCAGTACAAAATGCTTTCACACAGTTTGTCGAATCTAGATCCCTGGAATTCTATCGTAAAGACATAAATGAACTGCCGTTTAGATGGCAGCAATGTATAGATAATGAGGGTAAATATTTCGATTAAATAAATAGGGTACACCTTAGAAAAAAACGAGTTTTAATTTGCCAGTACAAATCGCCAGTTTCATTCTTTAACCCCAAATATAAGATTCAAATCATAGATGTGTCTTCATCGTACTTAGATCACACGAAAAAGAGAACACATAAAAGAAAAGTGAGCTCACACATTACACTTACATGATAGACAACGATAGTGTATGATTAAAATCATAGATGTGACCTCACCGTGCTTAGATCGCACGAAAGAGTGTACACGCTAAGAAGAGTGAGCTCACACATTACACTTACATGATAAACAACGATAGTGTATGATTAAAATCATAGATGTGACCTCACCGTGCTTAGATCGCACGAAAGAGTGTACACGCTAAGAAGAGTGAGCTCACACATTACACTTAGGTACACGATAGAGAACAATTAAGTGAGATTTAAGTCATAGATGTGCCCTCACCGTATCATGTTGAACGAAAAACAGTCCACAGTAAAAAGAGTGAGGATATTACACTTACATGATAGAGAACGATAGTATAAGATTTAAATCATAGATGTCTACTTGCTGTATTTAGATCGAACGAAAAACTGTACACGCTAAGAAGGGTGTGCTCACACATTACAATTATATGATTTTGTAAGATAAATCAAAGATGTGCTCTCACCGTACTTAGGTTTCGCAAAATATTCACAGTAAGAAGAGTTATCTAACACATTTAGGCAGTTCACTTTTCTACCACGTCAGACTAGCGGCGCCACTGTGACGACAGACTGCGCAGATAGCTAATGGCTTAATCAACGAGATAATACAATTAGTATACAATTATTCAAAATGTTGTTGCAATTTAAATGCCGCCCGCATATCGCCATTATTTCAAACGCGTTAGGTATTGCCTATCGAGAGATACGCATTAGTTTAAAATTCATATTTAAGTGGTACTGGGACGCGTGGAATGTAAACTATGTTGTGTGTTTATTACTAACCTACAACAAATATATACCGGGACTAGTAAAAAATTGAAGAAAAATGTGGCATTGTTATTTGAACCTTATCTTAGAACAAGGGTTCTTAACTTTTAAGATAACGGAACTCTCACCAAATACCTTTTAATTATTAAATTATGACAAATCTATGACACTGTAATTTATTTAAGAACGTAAACACTTTTACCAGAAATATATAAAAAATTAACCACTCATTCTTTACCTACTTTAACTTTTAATGAGAAGAATGAAATTGTTTCATCGTTTTATCAATAATTGCTTTATATGTAGTTCGGTATGTCAGACAGTTGTAGGCGTATATCTGGGGTTGGATCCAATTTAGACCTGAATTTGTTTCTTGTATAAGTGTAAGCTAAAAAACCTGAAAAACGATACGTTGGGATAAATGAGAGCAAAGTTAACTGAAAAGCTGGTATTAATTAACAGCCAAAAATAAATAATTTTGTGAAACCATGGTGACTTCTCTACGAAACCTCTAGGTTTCCCGGCACCCATTTTAGGAATCACTGTCTCACAACATATATAGTTCTTAGGTCTCACGTAATATGGAGCGGACTAAGCACACTCCCAGACTCCGTATCGCTACTGAGAATTGTTTGTCAGTTAAGACTGCGCCGAGCGTAAGACAGATAATGACAGAGCTCGTGCGGCGCATATTCAAATCGGCGCGCGGCCGCCATAGTAAAATTGTATGGAGGATTCGAAGTGCTTTCTTGATAAATATGTATCTTTATTGTCAACCAATGACTTAAATATTTGGGACGGACAAATTGTAATATAACTATTTATGTTTCGTTTAAGCTGTAAAATAGGATAGATTTCTACTGTTATAATCTAAAAATCACGTAACACGAGCTTACGTTTACATATTTCATGCAAAATTACGTAATTTTGTAGGCGAAAATATTAATTATTTTAAGTTTTTTACACGGAGTAATTGTAAATACATTCATTGTTATGGTAAATGTATATTTTATATTTGTATTAAACAAAAAGTGTTGATTTTATTCACTTAACTGTGACCGCCTGTTTTGGCACATTTCGCTCGGCGCAGTCTTAACCTATAAATAAGCAGTGATAGCCTAGAGACCGTTGGACTGCCACGCCGAGGTGTCGAGTTCGATCTCAAGTACTCACGTCAGACAATCAGTTAATTATCGCTTGCTTTAACGTCGTGAGGAAACCTGCATGGCAGAGAGTTGTTCTTAATATTCTTGAAGATGTGTGTAGTCTGTCAACCCGCACGCCAGCGTTGTGGACTATGCTTAACCCTTAGCACACTCTGAGCTCATTTTTCTCGCTCTGTACTCTTTATAGTGCGATCTAAATACGATGAAAGCACGTCTGTGACTTAAATCTTTGGTCGGTATACATTTTGATTGTGAGGAAAAGAATAACCTTACTTTCTAATCCTAACTAATATTATAAATGCGAATATCAGTTTGTTTGTTTGTCTATTACGCTTTCACACTTTCTTTCGACCGATCATCATGAAATTTCGCATACACGTTGCCAGGGATACAGAAAAAGACACAGTGTACACTACATGAAAAAAAAAAATGATGTAGCAAATTGACGTAATCTACATTAACACGAGCGAGGCTGCGGATAAAATCTAGTTAAATATAAACCTTTGCCGTATGCCGCAAGAGCTTTGGGCTAAAGCCAGCACATATTGGATCCCAGACGGTGCTAAGCGGCAACGTCGATGGCAAGACGAATTAACTAACTACAGGAGAGACTGGTGCAAACTGACGCATAATAGGGATATGTGGACAAGCGAAAGGGGGGCCTTTGCCCTGCAGTGGGACAGTACAGGCTGAAAATAAATAATAATTAATAATCTTCTTCTCCCTTAGCCTTTATTATTCCCAAGTCACTTGGGGTCGGCTTTTTTAGTTTAACCGGATTTGACTGGATATCAGTTCTTACACGGAGCGGCGGCCACCTGACCTCCGCAACCCGAAGGCTAACGATACCCTTAGGCTAGACCAGTGTCAGGATATTAGAGGGTACTGACTTTCCCAATAACGACTGCCATAGATGTTCATGGCAGCCGAGACCGACGACTTAACGTGCTCTCCGAGGCACGGAGCAGGCGATAATTGTCAATCAATACGCACATAATTTCGAAAAGTCATATAACTTCCGAAAGTCAGAGGTGCGCAACGTGGGTTCGAACCGAAGACCCTCTGCATTGCAGTCTGTTGGTCTCCCCACTGAGCTATCGCTGCTTATAATAAATAATAATAAATAATATAAACCTAAGAATCCTTTGTCGTAAATCGAACTCGAGACCTCGTGCTCAGTTGTATTCACCACCTCTGCGGCACACTCGTATTGATCTTAACTTCAATAACAAGACGCTAACCTCCTACACTAAAATAGATACAGAGAAACGAATGCTAAATCAATAAATATAAACTTTTCAACATATATACAAGTTGTGTTGTGTAAATACGAGTGGCGAACGTCGGTCGCATGTAAATGGCGGTTATTTTGGCGCGCTTTCGTTCTACAGTGTTGCCAACTGTCGATTGTCATTTACGATATTTATATTTTGGAGGGTAGCTCGTTCTTATTTTGATTAGAATGTTTGTTTACACAATAATATATTGTAGAAATATAAAGACTGCTTTGATGGTTGGTGTATTAGTTTGCGTTGTGTTTGTTAATCCTGAGGTTCAAGTTCTGGGTTGGGCGAAGTTTATATTAGGATCTTAGGTTAGGTTTTTAGTACGAAATCTAGATACATATAAGCCCGATAAATGACAATGGCTCGCTTTCTAATACGTGGGAACTAAATATAAAACTGTCGGAATATAGGTGCAATATATATATATATATGTACCTACTTCGGCTTATCCTTTCAGGGATATCAATCTATCAAGGTATCTGTCACCTCTGCCTATCCATTCACCATACACATACATGTGCCTAAGGAAGTATAATATTATTAGACTACAGAATTTTTATAACAATTTTGATAACAATTATAAATCATCGATATTGACACCCAATGGACCCTACATACTTTGCATTGGGTCAAACACGGCCTTAATACATACCAGGGATGTTGCAAATATTCGCATCCGCATCCACAATTGCCGAGCTTCCGCATCGATTTGGACATCTGCATCCGCATCCGCAATAATCAACACAGATGTTAATGCGGATCCATATAGCGTAGGTTACAATAAGAAAGAAATCAGTTGTTCAGTAGTACGTGTGTAATTTATGAACCTTTGCAAAACAGGCTTGAACCTGCGAAGGCGGTGATGTTAGATACTTTTTATAAAATAAGATGAACAATTTTCATCAACATCCGCATCCGCAATTGCGGAGCGTCCGCATCGATTTGGACATCCCCATCCGCGGATGTGAGTCTTCAAACATCCGTATCCGCATCCGCGGATGTAAAAAAATCTGCTATTGCAACATCCCTGATACATACTATAACCGATCGATACTGAATCACATAAAAAGCCGTTCCGAGCAGAAATCAAGTTTATAGCAGTAGTGGCATAAAGACTTTGATTCTAAATATACACACAAAATGCCAGCAAGGTAAGTAATAATATAAATATATAGGTCAACACGTAACTACCCCACAATAATAAACTCGTAATAATATAAATCTTGTCATCCGTTTTATTACAGTACAGACATTTCTGCTGGAGGTACTTCTAGAAATTGTATAAGTACCAACGACATAACATGTCAAGGTGCTTCAAGACCTATAAATACTCATGGCAGACTGTCTTTTCGGAATTATTGGCATGCCAGACATCAATGAAAACTTAGTGAGCCTGGTTGCTGGTGTGTCGCTGCGACTCATTAGGTTAAATAAAGTTTCTCCATCTTCAATTGACTTAACTTTATCTATAGTTATTCATAGTCTCTGCTTACCCTCCAAACACGCGTATTTCTGTATTGTCAATAAAATAAGAGAACAAACTAAGCCGACCCAACATTAAAACTACGCTAGATATTTTTGCAAACATTTATTTAGGCTTGAAGCGACGGTATCTAGTTAATACCTTCCGTCCCCCTGTTTATTGGTCCATCCTGCCATACTCCGATATCGGACAGGAAAATAACGGAAAAATCTTCACAAATATTTTAGTTGGAAGAAAGATCCCCATTTTGCAAGCTTGCAAGATATGGTATAACGGTGGTACTGCTTGATTGGGGGACTTGATATATAGTTTTTGGGTCGCAATCAATGTTAAACTTTGCGGAGTTTTTTTTTTTTTATATAGTTTGATGGTAAATGTGTATACGGAATTCCTGGTGGAACAAATGGTTGTTCCGAGTATGGATGTTCTTTGTGTCCGTTGTTTGAATGGTTGTAAAGTTCCCCGCAATACAGAAATTTATTGCTAGAACGGGAGTAATCTTTTCCAAAGAAATAAGATTACACTTTTATTGACGGTCTACACTCAAGGACTCATTAGCTAGGACATATCAGAATATATTTTCGAACCAACTAAAACGGATAGTGCACCTAATGATGCACCAGCGACTAATCAATTCCAATGTTGTACTCATATTGTATGTAAATCAGTACTTTGTAACGCAGGTCTAAACAAAAAGAAACAATTGTAAGGTCTTACAGACCAGGTCAATGTCTTGAAGGCATAGGTGCATATAATCAATGGTAGAGGATTAATATTTAATAAGTTCACTTAGCATTGACTGGTTTAAACCTTGTGGTCTATTAAGAATGGCAACGTCGCAAATATGCGTCAAATTTTGAGATTGACTGATAAGATATAGATTTATTAGTTTTAATACTTAGAGATTCACCGATCAGTGATCACAGTGCAGTGTGCAGGTGTATCCACTGGCGTACTAGTGGAGAGTCCCACTTATCTGTGAATACATTTATTATGTTGTCGTGGCTGGATCTAACACGGTTCACTAACGACGCACATAGCTCTTGTATAAGAAAGCTAGCTCTTGCCCGCGACTTCACTCGCGTAAAAGTAGGTAAGGATATGTTAGTTATTTACACTATTAGTGCAACGAGTATTTTTTTTTTTTTGTTTTCATTAGTAACCGTACCTTTTTTAAATGAAATGTAGCTTATGTTACTCGGTAATAAGTTATATATATATATATATTATATATATAAATTATGTTATCGGTAAGAGAAAGAATTTTTATAATCGGTTGAGTAGTTTTTGAGTTAAATCCTTACAAACAAACCAATAAAAAATCAAATTTTAATAACAATTTTTCCATTTATATTTATTATTAATATAATAAAGATGAGTATCTACGAGCATGTTTGAAGCTCTACCAAATCGCGACAGCCCAAGCACCCTAAACGCGGTGTTGTATTTAAGACATAAGGAGTTGTATGCCCTCAGTCTATAATTCTTCTACAGGCTGAATGCGTAGACACGGCTACACATCAAGTTAGACACCCTATATACGCATAACTACGCTACATAAAAAATAGAGAATTGTCGGAAAGGGACAGTGCATAGTGGTGTCGATGTTATAGTAAAGATAGAGCGTAACAAAAATATGACGAACTATCTCGCTCGATTCGCAGCGTTCAATTTCTAATAGTTCAAAGTCCAAACAGTCTAGGTTGATGTGTCGCTGTGTGTACAAGATTTAAAATGTACATATTTAGTTTTAAATATAATTAATTAATTTAGGTTACTAAATGTGTTAAATACAATCTATAGACGAAGATAAAAGTATATTATAGATGGAAAATAATTATATTTGCAGTCCTTTTACTGCGTACATTATGCATCAAATAGATTCGACTGAACGTTTACATCATACGGGACAAAAGAATCGTTTCATCTACAAATAGTTGTTCCGAGTCTGGGGAATCTTTGTTTGCGTTGTTTGAACGTTTATAAAGTCCCCCGACATACAGGAATTATTCCTAGGGCAAGTTTTCTTTCAAAAAGAAATATATTAATCTGCACAGAAAACAACTAAATGCAACGAAATAAGCATAAATTACACGATATAAAATTATCGAATAGATTATCATTCGATTTACGATACATCGACACATGTAAAGCACATCACTAGCGCACGCTAACATTGCGAGATATATTTTGTATGCAGTACTGAGCTCTAACTGTCTCAACGTACTTTAATTTCCTACTAAGTATTTATAATACATAATATATCGCACTCTTAATAAAACAGCGAGTTAACTCGAAATTTGAAAGTAAGCCAATTTGAACTCTAATTGTATATGTTAAATTCTAATATTATATTTGTGTTAAATCTTTTCAATAGAGTTCAAATTTGTTTAATCAAAAATACTGAGATAAGTCTCTGTTTTATTAAGGATGCGATATGTTGGCATATAATCGACTTCACGAATGGCGCAATGATAAGTATTCGACTTATCAATAAGTAGCGTGTTGTGGGTTCAATTTGCACATGTAGTAAATCGTGTTATTCAAATATAGCAATCTCAATTATAGGTGATCTTTGTGTTTAAAGTTACTATGTCAGCAGCGATGGCTCAGTGGGGAGACCAACAGACTGCAATGCAAAGGGTCTCGGGTTCGGACTCACGTCGCGCACCTCTGACTTTCGGAAGTTATATGACTTTTCGAAATTATGTGCGTATTGATTGACAATTATCGCCTGCTCCGTGCCTCGGAGAGCACGTTAAGCCGTCGGTCCCGGCTGCCATGAACATCTATGGCAGTCGATATTGGGAGAGTGTCGACACAAAAGATCCCACTGGGTCGAAGTGTCGCCGGTCTGCACTGACTGGCCCCCACATAAGATACATACATACATACTGTGTCACTAAAGAAACATGTGTCGCAGAGGTCTTTAGTAGCATTCTTAGTACTCTAGTGCAGAAAACGTTTTATTTTTTAAATATTCATACCGTATCCGGGTCCTTTTGCGCTATGTATTAAGACTTTCTTGACTAAACCAACGTGGTTCTTCTAAACACATTTGGAGAAATGTATACATAATACATCTCTGCCTAGGTCTTTAAGGATATACAGTCGTGAGCGTATGTATCACTTAGATAACAAATTTTAGTAGATCATTCGTCTAAATAAAAATATAACTCCAGTACTAGGAATAACACTCCCTGAAATTAAACTGCTATATTCGGATTTTAAATTAAATTATATAGCAGTTTAATTTCAATGAATAATATTCACGTAAATAGAAGACAATATTAAATAACACTCCCTGTCACGAGAGACTAGAAACATTAAAACCAAACGCCATAAAAACTATTGGAGAATAACATATTTTGTCCGTACGGGAATTGAACCCAAAACACTCGACACGGCGTAATAGCAAGTCACAAAACCATTACTGCTCAAATCTCGACATGAAACTAAAGAAATATTTATCTCACACCCACACTTATTCCATTAACAAAATATGTAGTTTCCTTATCTTAAACTCGTATAAACCAATCGTTCAAACCATCGATTATTCGATTATTCGATTACCGATTCATCGACACACGTGAAGCACATCACTGGCTCACTAACGATACTGCGTCAGTAGAATAGAGGCTAGATATTCTGTATGCAGCCCCGAACGCCAACTCTGCTTTGATTTCCTACTATTCGTATAAATACTGCTTACACAGCACAAGTTTTATAACATTTAACATTGTATTATGTTAGTAATACTATTTCTCTTGAATTATCAAATCGACTAACAGCTAATTATGTTTGCAGTCGAAAGTAAGACTCAAGATCAAATAGCGAGTCATTTCTTTAAAATAAAAAGTAATACATTCATACACAGTCCCTCTATGAAGTACGTATGTACGTATGAGATGAGTTACACCCACATTGGGGCGAATCCATTGCTATTTGCCGGGGAAGGAACCGGTCTTCGTGTTGCTTCTGAGGATTTCTGTTGGAACACTGCCCGATTCGAGAATGGTAATCCGAGTCCTCATGCACAGCAGGCAACTGCTCCACCTAACACTCACTATTACGTGGGACTGAAGGTGGCGAGCGTAAGCCGTGCTGCTAAATGAGCAGGAGAACACTCTAAAAATATTACAAACAATAGTTGACATATCTTCTTTAATATCTCTAATATTATAACACGGTATGCGCGGGAAGAAGCTAGAAGTGAAATAAAAATCGATACATACAAATAACAGGAAGAATCGTTTACAGAAAACCTGATGATGATGATGTTCCAGAAACAATTCCCAATTTATGTTTACTCGATTACCAAACTCTTAACACAACATTACCCTTTCCGGCACAAACAGAAAATGACAAAATTCTCTCACTCGCCGATCATTCAATAAAACAAATGGAACAAAAAAAAAACAATGGCACCCTTCCTCCCGACGAGACCTCTTCAATTTAAATTCGTTTTCATCCAAAAACGATAATTAAAAAGGAAAAATCAAGCCGACATCTTTCTTTTTACGTTTGGAAATCCACTCGACGTGTTCCCTCCCGCCTTCACAATTAGCTCAATTTCTGAACAAAACGTACTGGGTTGCTAAAGTGCAAAATTTAATTTGTCCTATTTTTCAAGTGGTCATTATTTTAATAAAGTTCTGATTTGCGTTTTGCTTGTTATATTGATTATGACGATTTTAAGTTGTTTTATTCGTTGTTATGAGTGGTTATTTATTCGCATAACAGTGAGGCATGGGAAACGTCTAATGAGGTCTTTGCTCTGCAGTGGGACTACACAGGCCTATAGTGGAAACGTGCCCGGTAGATGGGAATAATCTTGTTGCTTACTATGCATGTTCTAAAATAATAGCTAGCATAGCTGGCAAAATAGAGTTTTAGCCTACCTCTTCAGGGATATAGACGCGACACTATAATATATTATATGTAAATATGTGGTAGTTTAATTTGTGTTTTCTTTTTATTGCTGTCGCGTGGGTTCTGTAAGGGTGATGCCTCATTAGTGCGTTGCTTTGCGTCGTCGCAGCGTCGTTTTCCATATATTTTTTGTGACATGCCACATTAATGCGTTGCGTCGACGGGCGAGAAACGAAGCGAGGGGGCAGTGTGCAGCGCTGCGCTGTCGCAGCTCCGGTGCGACGACGGACAGTGTTCCGATCTATTGTGGAATGAAGACTGAAATCACTGCGTGCGTCGCCCTTTTGCGCTGCGACGTTGTGCGTCGGCGCAGCGCAGACGTGGCATACAATGCGTTGATCCGTTGCGACGACGCAACGCAACGCACTAATGTGGCACCCGCCCTAATAGTTTTCATCTCGACCGCAAATATTACTGCGATGGTAACTTATATTATAAATAGAAATGTCTGTTTATGGGTCTCTCCTTTCATCACGTTGCAAAGGGACAACAGAACAACATGATTTAAAAACTGCATAGCTTTAGTTTATGCGCCGGTAAGTGACGTCGGCTACTTTTTACCATGAAAAAATGACAGATTGTGACGAATGCGTTCGAATACGATTCGACAAAGTTTCGTAGCAGTCGGATACTGCTATGAAATTTTGTTGAGTTGCGTGTTATAAAAGCTTCTGACAAAAAGAAAGAAGCATTGCAGTAAAAGCCGACCTTTAGCTGGTTCGAAAATTAGAGTTCGAAATAATTCATGTGACTTTTCCTGGAATACATTTTATATTAAGGCCTGTATAGCTCTGAAGGTAATAGCAGACGTGTAAACACAAACGTCGACACGTTAAAATATGGAGAAGCCATTGCTGTCTACGAGACAATATTAGACTTCCTGCCGATATTAAGAATTGCTTAAGAGAAAAGACCCAATGACACTTTAACCGACAAAGTTATCAAATTTAGGACCGTAAAGGCTGATTCAAATATAAATAACTTATGCTACAACACCGAAAAGACAGACAAATATTATTTACTTATTTGTATATTCTCATAACTAATTAGTTTTCTTACTGCAGGCCAAAAGCCTCATTTACCTCTTTTTCTTTGGTGGATTTTAAATGCCTTTCCTCCTTAGCATAACTGCTGAAACTATCTAAGATAGAGAGTAGATAATAACATATTTATTAACTTTGATGAGATCCTAAATAAGGGGTTTGGTTTAGAAAACATACTATACATATACCGACTAATATCTGTAAATAGGAGCTCTTCAATAAAACGTCCTCGTCGTATTGTTCACACTCTGTATTTTGATACTAATATCACTACACACTTTGTTACACGTCCGTTCGCCGCGACCGTCCAACTCAACACCCATGTCAACTCGCAGAGCTCTCGATCCCCACTCCGTAGGTATTGCCAAGTTAAAAAGTATTTCTCCATTTAATCGATTTAAATTATTTTAACCCAACTCGGTTGGTGTTGCCAACTTGAAAAGTGTTACTCGAATAAATTGATTTAAAACTTTTGACAATATAAAATAAATATATATAAATATAATAAATCGGATTGAATACTATGTATTTTAATACCAAAACAAAAGAACCTTACATATCATAAACAGGAAAGATTTGTTCGTAATCGATAAACTCTGAAACTGCTAAACCGATATTAATTATTTCACCATTAGAAGGCTATCTAACCCAGAAATAGCATTTGCTATATAACATCACGCAACGAGCAAAGGAAGCGGAGCAGTTATCATAAACATAGGTGACACCGCAGAAGACATTTAAGCCTTTTATATATCTAGAATAGCTGACTGATCGTCTGCGTCACATAAGAGAATTTTCTCCGTTTTTGCAACATTTTTCATTGATGCTCCGCTCCTATTGGTCGTAGCGTGATGTTATATAGCTTATAGCCTTCCTCGATAAATGGGCTATCCAACACTAAAGGAACTTTTCAATTCGAACCAGTAGTTCCAGAAATTAGTTCGTTCTACCAAACAAACAAACTGTTCAGTTTTATAATATTATTATAGATGAACACAACTAAATGTGTAAGTACCCACAAGGCAGGTTAATACGTAGATAATACGTGGTAACAGCTTACAAATCAAAAGTTTAGCATAAATATCCAATAAAGTACGAACAGAGGTCGCACGTGAGCCAAATACATACTTCTCAATTTGACTCATAGTTTAATACAAGTCGAAACATATCGATTATGTACCATCGATGTTCATGGTACTTTAACGTTCAGAGACGTTCAAAATGTTGACTGTTTTACTGGTTGTTAAATAGGGACCTCCCTAGGGGGAGGCTGTTGGACTGCCACGCAGAGGTCTCGAGTTCGATACCTAAATATTATAAGGAATCAAGCTTTTCAAATCTGGTAGCAGGGTTGAATGTCAAATGAAAGTTAAAAGATGCACGATACAAACTATGACGTATGTATGTATCTAATGTGGGGGCCAGTCAGTGCAGACCGGCGACACTTCGACCCAGTGGGATCTTTTGTGTCGACACTCTCCCAATAACGACTGCCATAGATGTTCATGGCAGCCGGGACCGACGGTTTAACGTGCTCTCCGAGGCACGGAGCAGGCGATAATTGTCAATCAATACGCACATAATTTCGAAAAGTCATATAACTGCCGAAAGTTATATGAATGTGGGTTCGAACCCGAGACCCTCTGCATTGCAGTCTGTTGGTCTCCCCACTGAGCTATCGCTGCTCACTATGACGTAACTGATATTTAAACGATGCTGTCAAAAGGAGATGGCTAGCACTACAACTCCATTTTTCTTATAACGAAAATTTATAATATTAATAAATTTCTTATTTACAACTAATTTTGATATTGCTTACACAAAAAGATTTCTTCTGATTACCATTTACCTACTGTTGTATGTAAAATACTGTACAAAATATAAGCGCAAAACACTCCTGCGTACCCCTTTGGGGATATAATAACATGAACCTATGTATATACACAATAAGATTAAAGTTCAATCACAATTAGACTGCCAACGAAAATAGAACATTGTGACAAGAATAGAAATGTATTACGAAATGTTTCAGCATAGCTCAAATGTTAAACGAGTTTAGCTGTTCGATAACCTATCGCGAGTTCAAGACCTAGATCGTTAACCTAGTACCATATGTTTTATTTATACAAATATAGTTGCATACAAGCATATAGCTAGTTAATTATGTCTGAGAGTTCCACATAATGTTCTCGAAGATATATGAAGTCTGCCAACCCGCACTGAGGGCCTCTTCTCAGTATAAGAGGCCTGTGTCCAGCAATGGGACAGTTTATGAACAGAGCTGATCTATATTTAGCCCTACAGAGCCTAAAACATGGTTTGCGAAACGCTATATTCTAATGTGCTCTGTCGTTTAAAATTAAAACAAATATTTAGTTTTTATAACAGTAACAATAAAAGATTCTTAATTTAATAAAAAGCGGTAGTGCACCAATGGATAAGGCATCTAACTTGCGATTAAGAGATCGTGGTTTCATACCCCAACCATTGCACTAGCGCCGTAAACCCACTCCTAACACAAACTCTCTAGCTTAGGTGGGGAAATTAATAAGAAGACTAGTAAGTTTTTACCCTAATGTTAGTAAACTTGAATAAAATACAGTTCAAAATCAAAGAATTAATTAGAATTTTAAAATACTTAATTACATACATTTACACGAATGGTTTATATGAACATAAAAAAATGTTAATACTTTTAAATTATAATATTGTCTTCTATTTACGCGAATATTATTCATTGAAATTAAACTGAAACTTGAAATTAAACACTTTATTACAAAATTTTGAAAATTGTTACCCTACTGCAACTATTAAACTTTACAAATTTTTAAGCTAATTAAATTATTATTAAACTATTTAGATTTAATTTATTTTTACACTTTCTCCGACGTTTCGGTTGCTTTTCAGCAGCCATGGTCACGGGGAGACTAAGATGGCAGTTGTCTCAATGTTCCAGTGTAGTTATATCAAAGTACCCGAACATAATTTAATCATTGGTGTTTCTATTTACGCAGAATGAGCTCAAAGTATCATGAAGTCTAGCTGCGGTTTGCTTCTTCTTGGGTTTGACTATTTTTATTACTGGATCCCAAGCTGGTGGTACATTTTACACTTTTAAATTATTTAAACTATTGAACTATTAATATTTTCACTTTCCCGGAAAATTGGGCTACTTTTCAGCAGCCACGGTCACGACGAAGATGGTTATAAATAGTTAAATAGTTTCAAAATTATCTAACATCTGTGTTGTCCAAATAAACCACGATAAAATTGTATAAAAAAGTTAATTTAAAAATTAGCAATACTAGAACCAATTTCTTTATTGTTTAACTACCTATATATGTTACTGTATGTACCTCTCTGCACATTTCACACATACCAAACACCGCACCGTGAGTACAAGCTAAAATATTCACAGAGGGTCCACAACACCATTCTGCTTCCACTGCATGTGCCAATACCTTTAGCATATGTATAGATTTTCAGTTTTGAGGAAAACGGAAGGGAAATAAACAGGCCTAAGACAATACTGTATAAATATGATAAGATCCAATCTTGGGTAACGTGGCAGGGATGCCACGCAAATATTCCGCATGATGTCACTATTAATATATGTGGTGTGACTCTGAAAGATAGAATAAGTAATAGTGTGATTAGAGAGAGATGCGGCATGAAAGTGGATATAGTGACAAGAATAGAAAAGTTATAAGTATACCAGTTAAGCTGGTTTGGGCATGTAGAAAGAATGGACGAGGAAAGACTGACTAAGAAAGTTTATAAGGCTAGTGTGAATGGAACAGTCGCAAGAGGAAGACCTAGGCGAACGTTTCTTGATCAGATCGGAGGCGTTCTGGACAAAGGCTAGGTTAAGAGCACCTTGAACCGACGGGCGTGTATGAGGAATGTGATGAAAGTGAATGAATCCAGAGAAGTGTGTCAGGATCGTAGCAAATGGAAATCCGTAGTCTCTGCCTACCCCTCTAAGAAACAGGTGTGAATCTATGTATGTATGTATGTCACTATTAAATAGCATTAAATTATGAAGCTAAAGAATATGACAAACTTTTCAACAGTAAATTTGAGAAGAGAAATCTGTCTTGTTATCTCTTTATTCTAATGTCACCCACATGTGGATGAGGATGCTCAATTCCTTGCTTTTATAGGAAAAGTCCTGTTTGTTACTCCTCGGAAACAGTACTTTTTCTGGATGAACGGTACCTAATGTCCTTTTCTGAATCCATTGCAACTTGTATGCGAAATTTCATGATGATCGGTCGAGTAGTTAAGGCGTGAAAACGTAACGGAGAAACAAACACATTTATAATATTAGAATTCCAGATCGAGCATCTTTTGTAAGGCAAGCCGGGCTTATGGCCTTATATAAAAGGTCTCGTATCTGCCAAATAGCATAAACTGCACTGCTTCCGTAGTCCGCAGGTACTGATGCTTGTTTGTGGGACCGTAAGCTCCTGGGTCAAGTAGTATTGATGGGTAGTAAGGTAAGATATCTGTTAGGCAATTCTCAGTACTTAGCAGATAGATACCAGAGTTTCTGTCTGTGCCAGAAGACGATAATAGCCTAGTTTTCTAAAACGCGGACAGAAATAAGTAACAGAAAGACTTGCTACCAAGTTCGGTTAGGTCTTTTACCTAGTCCTTTGAGGCTGCACAGACATTTGTCTATGTATGTGTGTCTCGCTTTACCAATGTAAGCGTGCTTATGATGTCTGAATGTTGTCTACATACATACATAAAATCACGCCTGTTTCGCAGGGTACGGCAGAGACTACGGATTTCCATTTGCTACGATCCTGACACACTTCCATTTCTTCCTTTACTTTTATCACATTCCTCATACACGCTCGCCGGTTTAAGGTGCTCTTAACCTGGCCTTTGTCCAGAACGTATCCGATCTGATCAAGAAACTTTCGCCTAGGTCTGGCGACTGTTCCATTCACACTAGCCTTATAAACTTTCTTAGTCATCCTTTTCTCGTTCATTCTTTCTACATACCCATACCACATAGTTGTCTACAATCTTGCTAAAAATGGGTGAACCCTGCCAACCCTCATAAGGTCGGCGTTTTTGACTATGGGCTGGAACTTGTCATACCGAAAGAGGCCCGTGATCAGCAGAGGCAAACTTTATAAATCAATCTAATATTATATTAAATTATTTACAACGACAGAAAAATGTTCTTATATACGTAAATATTGTACGTTACGAATGTGCCAAAAATACAATTTCGTTAAAGTGAAGTGATCATATTTGGAAGTAAATTCAGTATACCTAGATAATTTCAATTATCACTGATAAAGTGACATTTAATTCGAGATAAAATCTTATACAGAACAACTCGACTAAAAGTTATCACTGCGATTTCGGAAGTGAAGCATCCATACCATTGCAGATCGAACAAAAATATTTCACACTTTTCTTCTAAACAGTACGTATTTATCAGTAAAGAGTGGCAACCCTGTGTGCAGGATATTCTGTGTAGCGTGCACAGTACTCAATATTTGAGCAGATGCGCGGGTGGCGTTATTTTTATGCGACCTACATGAAAATGTTGCTACCCCCACGCTAGGGGCGCGCGCGTGTCGATACTTTGTTTATTAAGGTCGATACTTTTAATAAAATATTACGTGATTGTTACATTTTTGTTAACTTGATAGTGCAATAGTTTTTATTAGGAAAACGTAGAGTAAAGACATGTGTAAGAGCTAAGTAAGTACTTAGCTATAGGATATGCGACCTAGTTTACGGTAACCTTTAGATGCTGGCTGCATAAAATAATTTGCTATAGAGATCTTTAGGGGAACTGTAAGTTCGGCGATGGCAATCATGTCATTGCTGATATCGAAAAATATAATTCTTAGCCCATTATCATTTATTAGCCCATGCCAATTCATCTGCTGGGAATTAGGTCTTCTCTCTTGATGAAGAATATTAATCCAAATAAATGCTAACATGGCAGCCAAATGTGAATAGACTTCTTTGAGAAAATAATTAAAACGTCAGAGCTGTGAATGTAAAGTGACGATAAATTTAAAATGTCAAGCATGTCGTCACACAAAGTATAAATAAATGTCAAAAAGATAATTACTATTCATATGCGTTTAAAATTCATGATTATATTTAGTTTAAATCAATGTTATGGACTTCAACAGCTGCTAGCAGCTTTTTTTTCCTATAAAAAGTGATACTGAATAAACTCTTGCGCATAAATGCAGTATTGGATATGATAAGACGAAATCAAGCTTCAAAGACAAATAAGAAACGAACGATATTTTAAACTACCTCGGTGGGTAATGAGCATACAGCTCGCCTGAAGGTAAGTAGTAAACCTAAACTTTGGCCCCCAAACAATATTGAACAACGAAAGGTGATGACGTCAGCGCCTTGGATAAAGATCAAATTGGTTCATCTGCTAACAGCACAGGGTCTCCTTGAGGATCTTCACAGCCGTACTCTAAAGCACGTTCACAACAAAAGGCTGCGCGGCTACATTTGTACTTCTAGATCGGAGGTACTTTCATATTTGGGCTGCTATAGAGTAGTCGATGCACATTTTTTTATTATTACTCTTCTTCTCCCTAGCCTTTATTATTCCCAAGTCACTTGGGGTCGGCTTTTCTGGTCTAACCGGATTTGACTGGATATCAGTTTTTACACGGAGCGGCTGCCACCTGACCTCCACAACCCAAAGGCTAACGATACCCTAAGGCTTGACCAGTGTCAGAATATTAAAGGGTACTGACTTTCCCAATAACGACTGCCATATATGTTTATGGCAGCCGGGACCAACGGCTTAACGTACTCTCCGAGGCACGGAGCAGGCGATAATTGTCAATTAATACGCACATAGTTTCGAAAAGTCATATAACTTCCGAAAGTCAGAGGTGCGAGACGTGGGTTCGAATCCGAGACCCTCTGCATTTCAGTCTGTTGGTCTCCCCACTGAGCTATCACTGCTCTCTACATTACCCATACTCTAAAGTTCAAAAACAAATAAGATATAAGCGTAGTAGGTAATTGGTAGTAGAATTGATTGTCAAATAACAGATACAGGATGCATGATGCAAACGGTGACGTCATCACCATTAAAATGCAGCTATCCGACAAAGATAGCGAAATATAGCCACTACAGTCCCCCAATTTGCACATAGCCAAATTTAAATATTATACTTTCTTATTTTGCAACAAATTTTTGATACAGAAGGATTGATTGCTATTTGCTTTAATAAGCAACTACCCTATTGTGTTCCAACAAGGTTTTCAATTTTAATCATGCATACATACATACATACATAGATTCACGCCTGTTTCCCAGAGGGGTAGGCAGAGACTACGGATTTCCATTTGCTACGATCCTGACACACTTCTCTGACTTCATTCACTTTCATCACATTCTTCATACACGCCCGTCGGTTCAAGGTGCTCTTAACCTGGCCTTTGTCCAGAACGCCTCCGATCTGATCAAGAAACGTTCGCCTAGGTCTTCCTCTTGCGACTGTTCCATTCATTAATCATGCATACGAACGAAGTATTCCTCTTTTACTTAAAGCTAATATTTCAACTAACCTGGAAGATGACTTACAAAAACCAGGTCAAGCATCATACATGGTTATTTTTCAACAACATTATTTAGCAACAACATCGACGTATAATTACATACGCTCCTCCGTTCACGGTCGACAACATTTAGCACAAACGGACAAATATATTACGTTATAATTATAGTTTAGGTGTAACATTAAACGGTTACGTTAACGCCAAAATATCATCATCGTCACGATCTTTCTGTGAATATTATGAGGTCAAATTCCAGCCCATATTTATGAAACGGTTTGTTAGTAGATGTGAGGCCTTTCGCTTTTACTAAACATCACACATAGCATAACATATCTAATGCCTTAAAATCCATTAAAAATTGAGCACGTGTAGGACTACTACACTTCGCCGGCAATGCTACGTTTGATAAAGTTTTGGAATAGGGGACAGTGACGTCATGAAGTATACATAAACATAAGCAAGCACATTACTTTCGAGCTATTGCCCAAATATTAATCAAGACAAATCTGTTATTCACTTTCCATTTCCACATACACATATACAGACGCCTTTACATGCACCCTCAAACTCATACTTGCACACACACTACCCTCACACACACACATCCACACACACACTGACACACATCCACACACACACACACATCCACACACACACACACACACATCCACACACTCACACACACACACACTGACACACATCCACACACACACTGACACACATCCACACACACACACACACACACACATCCACACACACACACACATCCACACACACACACACATCCACACACACACACATCCACACACACACACACACACACACTGACACACATCCACACACACACACACACTGACACACACACACACACACTGACACACACACACACACTGACACACACACACACACTGACACACATCCACACACACACACACTGACACACACACACACACTGACACACACACACACACACACACTGACACACATCCACACACACACACACTGACACACATCCACACACACACACACACTGACACACATCCACACACACACACACACTGACACACATCCACACACACACACACACTGACACACATCCACACACACACACACACTGACACACATCCACACACACACACACTGACACACATACACATCACGAATACTGATATACTTCCTCATCTCACAAATTAAAATAATATCACAACATAATTATTGAAATACAAACTACACTAATCACTTCATGTTTAGAGGTAGGAGAGGCTGGTCATCTGTCATACAGGTATCCCGCCTAGTACGGATACCAGCCTGTCACACAGATCTCACCTTTTTTAATTATTATGAATACCAATCAACGTAGTTACACTTACTCGGTCATGTAAAACCTAGTTTAAGACCTGATTTTGTAATCATTCTGTGTGAGAGAGAAATAAATAAAATTATTATTATTATTATTAAAACCGTACACTAAAATAAACGTGATATTCTGTTTATTTTGCTTCTAAATAGTTTTTGATACTCATTTTTGGGTCTTTATTTCTTGGATACAAAAGGATATACATAGATTTAGGGACTACGATCTGATATATTAGATTGTTAAGTCATGTTGTTGCAACCTGGAGTAAGCTGCTCACGGCACATATCTGAAGATGCCCGCTCTTTTAGTTGACTTACGAATACTTTAAAAGTGGCTAATGATGTGTCAACGAAGCTCAACACACACAAAATCCGTACGGCGATTAAGAATTTTCTTACAGAATACCATGCAAAATATCGATGTAACCAAAACACACCCAGGACCTGCTAAATGTAAAATTACCCGCCTACTGATAGAAAAGATCCTATCAAAACATTAAAAAAGTTTCTTTATAACAGTAAATATTTGTAGATCCAATCAAAATTTACTATCCCATTAGCTGCCAAATCCATAGTAGATACCACCTTAACATGTACTGAGATGTTAAAAATAGTGTCAAGAATTACATGACGTATTAATGGTCCCCTTAGGGTCCAAACAAGTGTTCAACGTTCACCGCTGATATAATCTATCCTACTTTAAAGAAACCCACGCAACTGTTACACCTAAGGCATATTTGATAATCAAAATAATGTGCAGTTTTCTACTACCAAACATGGTGAGCTCTTGAAATTATTGCACCAGCTATGATATTTACGACATTTATGTCTACATTTCGAATATATACACATAAATATAAAGGAGCGATAACGCAGGAGAGAGATCTGAGAATAAAAATGACTATAGACCGCTATAATCCTAACTAATATTATAAATGCGAATGTGAGTTTGTTTGTTTATTACGCTTTCACACCTTATCTTATCTTATCTTGTTACGGGGGCCAGTCAGTGCAGACCGGCGACACTTCGACCCAATGGGATCTTTTGTGTCGGCCCCGAGATCTATACCTTAGCTATCTCCCTATGAATGTACTGCATCAATCGCAGCGTACACTTCAGAGGGAGAAGCCTGAAGTCCTCAGGGCTCGGATATGCCAACCCCATCAGACCCATCCTTAGTCCAGCCAACGCGTCACATTCACACAGTAGGTGTAATATGGACTCGTCCCGCTCACCACAGGCTCTGCAGATCAAATTGTTTGTCAAACTCAATCTGCACAGGAAGTCATTGGTGCCAAAGTGACCAGTAAACGCTCCTGTGAGCAGGCGTATTTGGCCCTTGTTGTACCCGCAGAACTTCCGGGTGAAGCCCGTGGCTCTGTTTGCAATGAATTTCTTGGAGTGTTCCAGACCCCTAAGGGCCATCCACTCCCGCCTGTGTTTATCATTGCCATGTGCATTCATAGCTGCCTTGACGGTACTCTCAGAGAGTCCTACAAATGGCTCGGGGCCAACAAATAGTTGCTCCGAGCACTTCCTGGCCAATTTGTCAGCCTCCTCATTACCCTGCACACCTGCATGCCCCGGAACCCACACAAGCCTGACTGTGTTTTGTGTGTTTCACACCTTAACCACTCGACCGATCATCATGAAATTTCGCATACACGTTTGCAGGGGTACAGAAAGCTTTACCTTTTTACGTACCTTTCATCCAGGAAAAAAGCGAGATAAGCCGCAGGCAATAGCTATTAAAATAAAATAAACAGTTCGCATTTAATATACCAAAGGAGAAAGCAAAACACAGCAAGGCTCCTTGATACTTTAAGATCATTCTGCGTAAATAAAACATCAATAATTAAACAATGGTTGGATACTTTAAAAAACTTCACACTAAGATTGAGGCAAATTTCACCTTAGTCTCCCCGTGACCATAGCTGCCGAAATGCAATCGAAACGTCGAAGTCTAAATATAATAGATATTAAATAAAAAAGTTGTTCCGATATAATAAATAGTCTAAAATATAATTTAATAACACTGCGATAAAATCCACAAAAAGTAGTTTAATAATCGTACATTAGACGCTTAAATTAGCTTTTTTATTATAGTACCTAAAGCAGATTGATAGATTACATAATATAAACCTACATATCCTAATATAGTCTTCTGTTTACGCGAATATTATTCATTGAAATTAAACTGCTATATACGGATTTTATCGCGTTGTTTATTTGACACTTTATTACAAAATTTTGAAAATTGTTACACTACTACTACTATTAAACTTTACTAATTTTTAAGCTAATTAAATTATTATTAAACTATTTAGATTTGTTTAATTTTACACTTTCCCCAACGTTTCGGTTGCTTTTGAGCAGCCATGGTCACGGGGAGACTGAGATGGTAGTTGTCTCAATTTTCCAGTGTAGTTATTTCAAAGTACCCGAACATAATTTAATCATTGGTGTTTCTATTTACGCAGAATGAGCTCAAAGTATCATGAAGTCTAGCTGTGGTATGCTTCTTCTTAGGTTTAACTATTTGTATTACTGGATCCCAAGCTGGTGGTACATTCCAACCATCTTCTCTATTAAAATTAGGATGCTTTTTGCTTTCAATAGCCTCGCGAAGCATCCTTGGTAGGAATCGGTGTTCTTTAGCGAGAATCTGTGGTTTGTCAAATGTCAGGTAGTGGTTGGTCCCCTGTTGCACATGTTCACACACAGCAGACTTCAACGAGCGTTGGTGTTTTACATCAGCTATGTATTCTTTTATGCGGGTACCTATCCTAACTATGACATATCCTAACTAATATTATACATGAGAATGTGAGTTTGTTTATTTGTTTATTACGCTTTCGCGTCTTAATTACTCGACCGATCAACATGCTATATTGCATGCACACATAGGGAAGGTACCTTTTATCCAGTAAAAAGTACTGTTCCGGAGGAATTTGAATTTATTGACAAAATCTACATTAACGCGAGCGAAGCCGCGAGCAAAATTTAGTAATTTAGCAATAGTCAAGTTCAAACAATGTAAATAAAACCATATATTTATCGACTTGTAATTAAATGAACCAAATTTAAATACATCGATAACAAAACATCGACACATACACACCCCTACACCGAAAACTTCACCCTTTCCTATTCGAGCGCCCTCGGAAAATACACGAATTTGTATCTCTGCCTCGCTCCTCTATTATTTAACTAATATTAACATAAATTCTTTTGGGCCCAGCTGAAGCTTCACGACTCTTACGTGGCGAGGTAGGCAGTGTCGATCGTTACGTGATGCTGTTTATTTGGATGCCGTTGTGTTAACATCCTTTTAGGAAAAAAATCATTTTCTATACATACACAGCTATTGCCCATTTTTCTACACGTCTGAGGCTCGGATCCTACAAATACTACTTTTAAAACGCGACGTACGACCTAGAGACATTTATTTTTGACACATATTCCATGAAAAGTACCTATGTCAAAACTTAACTGTCCCCAGCTTAAGCGACTCGTCCCTGGATATTCGGACCAGGCCTTAGTCGAAAATAGGAACAGGGCGTTCCTATATTCAAGAAACGAGACGTTTTACCTACATACTAATAAGTTATGAAACATTATTCTATACTAGCTGACCCGCGCAACTTCGTCTGCTTCACATAAGAGAATTGCCAACATTTTTCATTGATGCTCCACTTTTCATTGATGTTAAATACCATCCTCGATGAATGGGGTATCCAAATCCAAAATAACTTTTTAATTCGAACCGGTAGTTGCTGAGCGCGTTGCAAGCGATTATTAGCGCCTTCAACCAACCAAACAAACATACAAACAAACTCTTCAGCTTTATTATATTAGTATAGATCAAAATTTCACTAAACGTAGCTAAAATGACTAATTAGATTATAAGAACCGGGCTTTTGGAAACAAATATGTCGTATAGGCAGCAAGAGACAATACATAGAGAGCCATCTCTATGTACGGTCTTTCCTTTTTGTCATCTCTATTTATTAGAGAATGACTTTAGTCGGAAAGTATAACTACTTAGTTATACTTTCCGACTAAAGTCAAAAATCTTCAGCTTTATTGTATTAGTATAGACTTCTATACTAATACAATAAAGCTGAAGATTTTGTTTGTTTGATGGAACGCGCTAATCTCAGGAACTACTGGTTCGAATTGAAAAATTATTTTATATTTGGATACACCTGATCTATGCTCATATTATAAATGCGAATGTAAGTTTATTTGTTACGCTTTCACACCAACTAAATGACCGATCATCATGAAATTTTGCGTAGAGTACTGTTACCGAGGGATCGAAAATTCACTAAATCTACATTAACGCGAGCGAATACGCGGGCAAAATCTAGTATGTTATATAATAGCCGATGTTCTATATCTATATGTTTTGTGAAGGGACTCTGCGGTGACATTCTATGTGACTCTTGACGGCTCTCCCCCCTCGGCTAATTAGTCGCCCCCCTCTGCGAGTCGCATGTCTCGTTTGGCGTATTGGGAATATGATCGCCATTGAGAGCAGGGATGGTTGGAGTGATTTTAGTTCGTCTCGCTACTGTTAACGCAGTGTTTCGGGTTTGATCTCAATACGAGATGGAGTTTATGTTACATATTAAATAGTATAAGTATGTAGGCTCACGCCTATATTGCCGATGGGCTAGGCAGAGGTGTATTAATCTCACATTTCGCCACATATTTTTGCCGTTTTGCCGTCTGCTGGGCACAGCTGCAGACTCCGTGTTTCTACTAAGAAACTATTCACAGAAAATCCCAATAACATTTCGCTTGACCCGCGCATCGAACTTGAAGCTTTTGAGCATAGCAAGCGTATTCCGCTGCACTGAGAGAGTCAGAATATTACAAATATCTCAAACCCCTTAAACAGTTATTAAGCTTAAAATTGTTGGCTCTCACAGTCAATACCATACTTTACAAATGATTTGATAGTACTAGCAGTATAATTTTTAGATTTAATTATTTTATATATAGAAGATTGCTTCTTCATTTGAACAACAAATAAAATTACTCACATGCTTTAGAATTCATATAATATTGTCTTATATGTTAACAATTAACTGCAGACCGGCAGACAGTGAGACAGACGGATGATGGCTATAGATGACGCTTAAACAAATAAAATAATAATCTCATGTAAACATTACTTTAAGTGGATAATTCCGTATGCATTGAGAACCTAAAAGCTCAAACTCCCATACTTAAAATTCTAGTTAACCTTTCATTAGAAACATGATTACTTACAAAACTTAATTATTCAGTAGTAAAACCATAAGAAATCAGATAAAACTGAAATTGGCAACTACATGCCCAACACTAATATGAATGTAATTCAAGTAGTTTAAAAAATAAACATGCAATTATAATCTAAAACTAATATGGTTTCCATTAAGTCAGGTCTATCTGAGATGATCGGTTTCTTTTTCGTATTTTGCAGTGTCAATAGCAAAATGAAATGAAAAATATGTCAAATGCTTTTGACTTTGTATCACATAATTAAATTATGAGAGAACTGTAATTTGACTGTAACGATACGGGATTTATGGATGAAACCAGCTATAATTTAGTTGCAAAGATGTTTAGAAGACTTTCAATCAAAGAAACAGCTCAATCTAACCTGAAAGACTTATTGCAGATTGCAACGAGCATAATAAATGTGGACTTTCTCAGGGTAGTGTGTTGGATCCCCTCTCTTGTTTTTATCTAAGGCAATGATTTACCAAACGTTACAAAATAATCGTTTTTGGGGATGATGTATCTGATATTGATTTCTAAAAAGTTATACGAATGCCAAACATTGAGATTTACTGTAAGCTGTGTCAAATACTTTATTGAAAACAATAATTTAAATATGACTTTCAACGACACAACCTACAAAATGCTGACTGCGACCTTTTGTGTGTCAATATTGACAACAAAAATACGTTTATATTTATTTTAACGCAGCACAATGTGATTGACCCATTGTATTAAAACACAGTTACAATTTTTTTTTATATTCGGCTACGCGTGGAATATCTGGTTTTGATAGCATCCAAAGACTACGACAAAAGCTTACCACCAGGCAACTCATTGTTTTGATTACTACTTCAATTATATATGTAAGTGTAGTAGAACTTTCAGACATGTTAATTGCCTTACTATGATTTCCTACACAGTGAAAGCGACCAATAATCGAAAAGTCAGAGGCCGTAGTACTCGTAGAATCAAAATCCAGGCCTTTTGACGCTGATCGACCGTTACCAAACTGTCTATCTCTGCTCTGAGGTAGTTCATAAACCCTTAGTAAGTAAAATAAAAAATACCACCCTTTTAAAAACAACTCCAAAACTAGATAATATCAAACAACACTTTCACGTTAAAAAACTTAACAAAACAAACAAGTGTTGGCTCAAGTAAATAAAAAAGAATGGTTACATACAAATTATCATTACTTCACGCCTGTTAGATTTCCATAAGCGGTGAGTGTGTTAAGTGAGAATAATGGCCCGTGTGTGGCTTCGAGTGTGGCACAAGCCGTGGGAATAAGCGGGCATAGGCAATATTGTTTTTATAATACCAAAAACTAAATAAGCATACGGCGCGCCTGGTTCAGTTAACGTAGACTACAACTCAGGCATGGCCGATCGAATATTATAGGTACATTTATTGCGTTATCAATATTTTTGATAGCGTGGGCTACAATTCGCCCGAAACGTCATATAAGCGGACTGCACTATTGTTTTACTCCTACCGTTCTACTAAGGAATTGTATATAACATGGTTTAGATTTTAAGTTGTGCCAACTGCTAAATTGTAGCACTCGAATCAAAATCTGTTTAATGGTTAATTTGTATATTATGTTCGATTTTTGCATATCAATAAAAAAAAAATTTGAAAAGCCACTGCTTCTTTGTTTGCACGATTGGATTCTACTTACTGTTACTAAGCAATAAGTCGAATCATCATAATAAATATGTATCCGTGTCTATAAATTACATATGTTATCGGTATAAATAGGAAATATTTACATAGCGAATGGATACAAACCCTGATTAGGTGGCGTGAGTTAAGCAATTTTAACACCAGTAAGAGTGTTGCAAGTTCTATGCTGAATTTATTAATTATAAAAAACAATTTCCGCACAACGCAAAAGGTCCATACCTTATCGTACTTACGAGTTATTTAAATCGCTCAAAACTCACAGCACATACCAACGCACATTACACTTGTTTTAATATTAATTATCGCATGACCGGTTACGTTTTCGGATGGGTGTAAACAATTGGAGATCGTGACTGAACGCATTAGTAGCAATTATCGACGTGAGATATATCTCCACCCATCCAAATTGATGTACGGTTATCTATGCTTGACTTATAGTAGGTTTTTGAGATTTATCGTCTTCTGCAAGGTGATTCTGAAATCTACTGCGTGATTTTTCTCTCGTGCTAGCTTTTACTTAGCTTATATAGTTATTGTCCTTAGAACCAGAAATCTAAGGATAGTTATTATCCGTTTAGTTAGCTTACTGTGAACGTGCATTTTCAAGGTAAACAACTCTTTTTCTCATATAATGCACTATTTATGCATAAAGACAGTTAATTTGGAACAAAATGCCTACACGTTGCTCTTTTGCTGCATGAAGGAAGGACAAATAAACAAACATCAGTTTGTATTTATAATATTTATGAAGAAGAAGTAAATGTGACTTTTACTTCTTCCTCATAAATATTATAAATACATTGGCATTATTAAACTGAATCAGACGATTCTCTTCGATTCTACATAATATAGGTATATTGTTTTCATTCGATTACGGAAAATATATTTTTTTTTGTTCATTATAGTATACTATTACTATTGCATAGCTTACAAAAATAAAGTTATTGAAAATGAAAATCATCACCCGGAAATCAATGCCACAGTCGGAAAAAGGGTTCCAATGTGATTTTTTTTTGTGGCACGTGCAATGACGCTGGCAAATGGCGAGACTCGCTTTGTATAACGTGGGAGCTCAAACATAGTCGTAGTAATGTGGGCGTAATACAGCTTTGCTTATGTTTTCTAGTAATGGGACAATGTTTATATAGAGGCAACATTCTCAGCAGAATCATAAAATCCAGAAAAATGCCATTCAGTCGTCAATATTCGCCCAAAACTAATAGCAGCCCAAATAAAATTGCCAAAATATGAGTCTAATACACCTCTAGCTACCATAAACAACTGTCACAACATATTTAACCAACAACATTCCCACTGCCCTATTCACCGAGTTTATTTTGTCAACCTACCCTCCTAGATACGAACTCAACAGTTCAAAAATTTAAACTGTACCCAAGAAATAGACAATCAGGCGGACCCTAAACCCGTGATGCCGCCGTAATAACGGCTTGGGTCCCTTTATTTTACGGGTACCTAAGATACGGGCCGCCATTGCTGAGTGCTACGGAGTAAATGAGTTTCGGAGGGCCAACATTTTCGGTCCTTTTTTTTGGATGGAGCTAATGAGTGATCGGGAATGTATTAGCTTGCTATTGTACGTACATAAAGAAAAGTAATTTTGTTTTATTAAATGGCGGAATGATTTCGAAAAAATATTTAAGTTAAACTACTTTATACGGAAACACTAGTTTTACATAATTTTGAAACTATTTAATTTCTACTACTATTAAACTTTAAACTTTAATTTGTTTACAAGGGATGGTAAACATGAGGGAGATATTGAAAGGAGAACGATTGCTGGCAACAAAGTGAATGGAGCTCTACGCGCTTTTATGAACAGCCGAAATGTATCCGAAAAGGCACGTTTGGCTGTTCATAGAGGACTATTAGTGCCCACACTTATGTATGGAAGTGAAAGTTGGGTATGGCAAAAGAAGCATGAGAGCAGAATAAATGCTGTAGAAATGAGAGCGCTGAGAAATATATGTGGTGTGACTCTGAAAGATAGAATAAGGAATAGTGTGATTAGAGAGAGATGCGGCATGAAAGTGGATATAGTGACAAGAATAGAAAATAATGGACAAGGAAAGACTGACTAAGAAAGTTTATAAGGCTAGTGTGAATGGAACAGTCACAAGAGGAAGACCTAGGCGAACGTTTATCGATCAGAACGGAGGCGTTCTGGACAAAGGCCAGGTTAAGAGCACCTTAAGAGCACCAGCTTGAACCGACGGGCGTGTATGAGGAATGTGATGAAAGTGAATGAAGCCACAGAAGTGTGTCAGGATCGTAGCAAATGGAAATCCGTAGTCTCTGCCTATCCCTCTTCACTTTTCTCGATGTTTCGGTTGGTTTTCAGCAGCCATGGTCACGGGGAGGCCTAAGGGCATTACATTGTCCAATGACCTTGAAGATCTGGGCTTTGCAGTCCCGAGTAAGCGTCACGGGCGCAGCGGGGCTGCTTGGCGAAGACTTTTGTAAATATTCGGGTTATTGTTGATTATTACAAAATTTTAAAACGAATAAGTGAAAATAAACAATACACATTGTTAATAGGGTATTACATGTTTTTTAGTATAAATTTCATACAGAATATCTCAGCCGTTATATAGAAAAACTAATATTTAGTTTCGAAACGACTTATTTTCTCAATTTTTTGGTAACATTTGGACAACTTAATTCAAAATTTTAATCAATACGATGTTTACCCCATATAATCTAGCTTAATTGTATATTTTTTTATGGAAATGCATAAAAGGATTCATCTACAAACTTATTTAAACCGAGCGTGGTTTGAGCGATGCAATCCCCTTAAGAGTTAATATGTCCTACGTAGTAGAGGAGAGAACTGAACAATGATAGCGTAAAGGTTTAAGGGGTTGCCTCGCAATTGCTACTGCACCGACTATTGTGAATTCAATTCCAACATGGGACAAAAAAAAATGTAATTCAGACATGGTTGTATGTTGTTTGAATGTTTGTAAACACATCCCGTTACACCAGATGTTTAAAAAAATAATATTTATTGTTTTGAACACGCGTTAAAATACATGCTTTCTATCTTACGACTCGTTTCTTGAATATAGGCGGTGGCGATATTCAAGAAACGAGTCGTTTTACGTACGGGCAGTAAATTTTTGATACGAATACCATGAAAAATATGTAATAACTAGATGTGCCCGCAGTTTCACTCGCGTTTATCGTTACTGCGCCGCCCCCGTGGGTCGTAGCGTGATGTTATATTATAGCCTATAGCCTTCCTTGATAAATAGGCTATCCAACATTATAAAAAAATTTCAATCCCGACCAGTAATTCCTGAGATTAGCGCGTTCAAACAAACAAACAAACTCTTCAGCTTTATAATATTAACCGAAGCTAAAACGACTTGTTTGTTAAAAATTGGAATCGACCCTTAGACTTGGCCTTCTGCAACGACTACAAAAATTTTGAAGACCAATAAATTACCAAAGTTATCTTAGTAATACACACGTAAATGCATTAAGAGAAAATGCGAGTAGCGTTTCGTCCGTACAAACGTATTTCTGCGCTTACGCACGCAATAACGACACCAGAACAAAAATAAAATATTATAATGTACTTAATAATACCATTGACATGTTTAGATTTTATTAATAACTAAATTATTATGAGGTAAGCAGCGATAGCTCAGTGGGGAGACCAACAGACTGCAATGCAGAGGGTTTTGGATTCGAACCCACGTCACGCACCTTTGATTTTCGGAAGTTATATGACTTTTCAAAATTATGTTCGTATTGATTGACAATTATCGCCTGCTCCATGGCTCGGAGAGCACGTTAAGCCGTCGGTCCCGGTTGCCATGAACATCTATGGCAGTCGTTATTGGGAGAGTGTCGACACAAAAAATCCCACTGGGTCGAAGTGTCGCCGGTCTGCACTGACTGGCCCCCACATAAGATACATTATGAGGTATCTATAAAATTACATAATTCGCTTGGTTATAGGTACTGTTTTCAAACAGTCAACAAAATACAAATGTTATAAACTAAATAAATAAATACATAAAGATATCGCTAAAATCCTTCTTATATTGGTAACGTAGTTTTCCCCGCATAAGTCCCGTTCCCGTGGGAGTATCGGGATAAAAAGTAGCCTATGTGTGAATCCAGATCTCCAGCTATCTACATACTAAATTTCATCGCAATCGGTCCAGTAGTTTTTGCGTGAAAGAGTAACAAACATCCATACAAACTATCACGTTTATAATATTAGTAACGATAGCGATAGCTCAGTGGGGAGACCAACAGACTGCAATGCAGAGGGTCTCGGGTTCGAACCCACGTCGCGCACCACTGACTTTCGGAAGTTATATGACTTTTCGAAATTATGTGCGTATTGATTGACAATTATCGCCTGCTCCGTGGCTCGGAGAGCACGTTAAGCCGTCGGTCCCGGTTGCCATGAACATCTATGGCAGTCGTTATTGGGAGAGTGTCGACACAAAAGATCCCACTGGGTCGAAGTGTCGCCGGTCTGCACTGACTGGCTCCCACATAAGATAAGATAAGGATGATAAAATATTAAAATCGGTTAAGCTTTACAGCAGGAATCGGAGGAATTTCGAGATAATGATTTCAAAGGTAGGTATTATCAGTCCGAACTATGGTTATCTCTTACGCATATTTCGTTTGGGAAAACTATACATTTCGCATGCTTAATAAAACAGCGACTTAACTCGAAATTTGAAAGTAAGCCAATTTGAACTCTAATTGTATATGTTAAATTCTAATATTATACTTGTGTTAAATCTTTTCAATAGAGTTCAAATTTGTTTAATCGAAAATACTGAGATAAGTCTCTGTTTTATTAAGGATGCGATTTGTTAAAATGATTTCTTTTAATATTTTGAAGGACGCATTTCCTCTTATGAACTCTTAAGTTAGTCTTTGCGGACGAAGTCGCGAGCATAATCCTAATTATAAATGTGAGTTTGTTTGTTACGCTTTCACGCCTTAACTACTCGACCGATCATCACGAAATTTCGCATGTAACACGTTGTCAGGCCTACAGAAAAGGACGTAGGCTACCTTTCATCCAGAAAAAAGTGCTGTTCCCAAGCGAGCGCAGCCGCGGGCAAAAGCTAGTACAACGTATGTTAAAACAGTTACATAACATTTAATGTTAATAACACCTATATTATTATATATAACATTTAGTAAATGTTAATCCATGTCAAAATAAATACATCTTTTGCAATCGCCATTAACTGGGCTGACCTATCATGACTTCTTTACAAAGATTACTTGTATGTCAAGTATGAAAGGGACCTCTGAAGGGACCTTATCACTATCCTATATCTTAGACATAATAGAAAAAGTATTAAGTAAGTGTCGCGTAGATCTACGTTTCTGCATACGAAGGGTTAATGCGTGCGATAAAGCGAGCGCGATACACTGTTTTATAGCGTTGTCTCGTTTTCACGCACTAAATAATGTTGCTTTAAGTGATGGTAGTTTCGATACCCCAGTAGCTCGCTTTATAAGCACGGTTTAATTCGATTAGTAGATTATTTTCAAAACTATCAGCATTCGTATGTTTGCGTCCGCAAAACTCGAAAAGTAGTCGATGGATTGACTCGATTTTGTTACACAATATTGTACGTTGCATTTTTATATACGTAAGATTGTTTTTGTATATTTAACTGCCTTCGTGTTGCAGCAGTAGTTAATGCGACTGCTGTGCATGAGGTCTCTTGTTTGAATCCCGGGTCGGGCCAACAAAAAGTTATTGGGTTTTTCCGTTAAGAAATCTCAATAGCAGCCCGGAGATAAGAAGTTAGCGGTGTTAGATATCCTCGTGCCTCGGAAAGCAAGTAAAGCCGTTGGTCCTGCGCCTGATCTCTCTCCTGTCGTCGCATTACCGTCCCATCAGATCATGAGATTTAAGGAACAGAGAGTGCACTTGTGTTTGTGCACACACTTGTGCACTATAATATCTCCTGCACAAAAGGCTAGTCTTCGGTAAGATTGGCGGCCGTGACCGAAATTCGGTCTGGAGAACATTATTATTATTATTTATTATATATTTTTGATCTCGAAACTCCTACGGAAACGGTTAATAGAATACTTTTGTTTACCCTAGTCTAAATATCAGACTAACCCACAACTAAGTGTGGCCGGCCTTAGCTAGTCTATACCAAAATTATAAAGAAAAAAGATTTGTATTTTTCCTTGTAATCAATTAACTCAAAAACTACTGAATCGATTTTAATAATTCTTTCACCTTTAGAAAGCTACTTTATCCAGAAGTAACACAGGATATATAACATCACGCTACAAGCTACGGGAACAGAGCAGTAATCATAAACGTGGGAGAAACAGCATGGGACAGCTAGAAATTAATATATCAAGTTGAGATTCGATGTAATAGTTTCAAACTAACCGTCTTTTACGTATAATGAAATTGACCGTTAAGCAAATATGGTGTTTAACTTATTAGTTCTAGGTCATAGTGTGCCTACAGTTTCAGAACGAATCAACTCTGATATGATGTTTTTAGCAGTAAATGAAATGAAATCCATCTTGGTGCCCTCTTTATTGATTAGGAAATGTTATATGTGAGGCGAGAAATAAATTTATTTTCTAAACACATTTGACACTGTGGCAGAATCGATTTTTTAATACAAATTTATTTCTTGTTATTCAAATAAACTATGTATTATATTATGTTTATTGTCATTTGTATGTCGTGGGTGCGCTTACCAAAGTTGGTATACTGAAGGTATGCTAGTACAAAATTTATTGTAAGTCATTTAAATACTAGTATTAACAAAATACTAGTAATACTAAGTGGAGCAGCGATAGCCTAGTGGGAAACCGTTGGACTGCCACGCGGATGTGTCGAGTTCGATCCCAAGGCGCGCATCTCTGACTTTTCGATGTTATGTGCGTATTAAATAGTTCATTATCGCTCGCTTTAACGGTGAAGGTAAACATCGTGAGGCAACCTCGATGTCTGAGAGTTCTCTATAATGTTCACGAAGATATGTGAAGTCTGCCAATCCGCACTAGGCCAGCGTGGTGGACTATGGCCTAACCCTTCTCACACTGTGAAGAGGCCCGTGCCCAGCAGTGGGACAATTTAATATAGGGCTGATATATATATATATTAACAAAATATGAACAAGTGCGGGTGTTTGTTACTCGATCACGTGTATTCTGTAGAATGGATTTACATAAAACTTAGCACACAGATAGCCCATGTCCTAATATACACTGTTAACCGGACCGAGGTTAGTTTTTACTCCGGTATACTTGCAGCATCCGAGCTTTTTGGGCCTATACGAAGTTACCACTACTGGTTTCTGGTACAAAACCTTTAATCAACCCAGAGATCGAACTCGCGATCTAATTAATACGTACACACACACCAATGTACTTATAAGGAAGTTGTTGTGGGTTCAACATTCGATAAAATTGGACGCTTCGAACAAGTCAATTCATATGATGTAGCTCCAATTGATATCAATCAACTACATGCCAAACAAATCGGAGTAAACATGGTTATGATACAGCTAGCTTGGAGAAGCATCTCTTGTAAGTGAGAGAGTCAAAATCAAGTTAGAAGTCAAAGATCTTAGGTATTATGGGAATGTTGAACATTTGAATTAAATAACTTAAACAGGTTTTTATCGCGGTTTATTTAAAAACATTAACACTTTTCCGGAACAAACGTATAGCTTTAAACATTTTTTTTTCCGGACAAGTGTGAAGCAGTTTAAGTGTAAGATTAGTATATAATACTTTAGTTTCAATACAATATTTTATTCATTTTGCTTACAAAGTAACACTTATGAACGTCAAAGGTTGCAGAAACTGGACTTAAGTTACTGAATATACATTCATGTTAGTCGCTAAGTTTCAGCCAAGGATTTGCCATGTTTTAATCCTATGAGAAAATACCTGCAAATAAATCACAGTCACTCTTTTAAATCGCCATCGAATTATAGTTTCTGTATTTTACAACTCTGTTCTAGAGAGTCTACCATGGTCAATTATTCGGCGTAAATGATAATAATAGTAACCAATTATTTCATAATTAGCTATCGTATTTGTCTGAAGGAGAAAAATTAAAAGTGTCGGTAGCTCAAGGCATTGGAATTGCGATCGAAAGGTAGTTAGTTCGAATACCATCCATTGCACTATCGACACCCCACCATCATTCATCCATTGCACTCGTAACATAAACATTCTTAGGCTAATATTCACATGTGACCCATAAAAAACCGTATCTTTAAAGACCTTCACAAATTTTGAGAAAACTGGAATGATTTGTGCACTTTGCCAACATTGGCAAAGAACCATCAGACTCGCAAAAAAATCACAGAACCAACAGCCTAAATATTTAGCAACACGGCAAAACGCAACTTTTCGCCATCTTTGTCCAAATTATTTTGTTATAACTCTGGGCAAAAGAAATTTCCATGCGTGTGCTTTCAAGGGATTCATTATGGTAAGGCTGACGTCAATGGCGGGCTGCACCTGATATATGGGGTCTTATCTACGGAGCGAGGTAGTTAATTGGGACTGTGTATGGTGGAAAATGATGAGGTTGCATGGCTTAATCTATGGCGAAACGTTGTGAGTATCTTAATCATGAGAAGCTTTTATAAGTGACTGAGTTTCTGGCATTTTTGTGCGGGTTGCCGTCTTGATAAGTTAAAGTCACACATAAAATTAATGGAGAGAATGAAAATTTATTTATTTGCTTGAATAAAACATTAACAGGAAATAATCCTAACTATAATATTAGGCTTTCACGCCCAACTAGTTGACCGATCATCATGAAATTTCGCATACACGTTGTCAGAGATAGAGAAAAGAACATAAGATACTATTCATCGAGAAAAAGTATTGTACCCGTGGTATAGATAGTTATTACATATTGTAGAGAAGTTGAAGTGAAGTCAATAAAATGTGTATTTATTATATGACCTGGTAAAAATAAAAATAAAATAACGAAGGAGCTGTAAGTTAGATTTATTAAAACTATTACAGGTTCCTCATTTCTCAAGACACCTACATTTTGTTTTCGTTCTTCTGAATAGTCAGCCTATTTTATGTTAATGTAATAAAGTAAAGCTTAACCCAATTACCAAATATCTATAAATTCTCTTTGAATAGTTTTCGAGATACCTCAATAATATAAAACTGTAAATAAAATATTTATAGGTCACTAGTTCCATTTTTACTAATAAATATAACAAAAGAAAACAACGTATAGACTACTACAAGCAACCATTATTACCGAACTTTTCTTAAGCTACCCACTTTCGTTAGAAAAATAAAAACCTAAACAGCAATTACTGATTTAATGTTATAATAAATCAAATCTGTTGTCTTTCTACCCACAAATATAAGCCGGCCACTATGTCCGTTATTAAATTCGTCCATAACTTGCCGAAGCCAATTATACAACGGGCCGGCGTCACTTGCTAGTAATGGCGGACGTTCCCGCCTTTTTCGCTGTCAAAGCGGTTTTTTCGCGGGAAATCCACACGATATTCGCCCCTCGAGTTTCTGCATCCTTGACAAAAATCTTCGCTACGGTATAAATTTTAAGTTGCCCAGACCCTTTTTTTTAGAATTTTTGATAAAATCTTCGTGTTAGGAGAAAAATATTGAATGTGGAGAGGAGGGGAGGGAGGGAATAGGGAAATCGGGGTCGAAGGTTAAATGCATAAAATATTAATCAGTTTACGTACGATGACTTTTTTTCCTTATAAATTACGGTGTTTTTACGCAGCATGATTTTTTTTGTCACAGTGTTCTTTTACTGGGTTATGTGTTCATTTTGCCATGGTATGAAACGTGTAGATATATTATTAAGTAGCGTGTAGCCACCACCTTTTCGTGAAATTGTATGAGAACGTAGCATGCCGCATTTTACACAGAGCTTACTAAAGAGAATACCTTACCACTTTCGTAAAGCTCTCTCACTAACTATGACCCGATGACCCATTTCGTATTTGAAACTAATTTAAAAAGGGGGTATCTTAGTTAAAGATTTTTTGGTTTTCTACTTACTTTAGCTATTAATAGCAGCGATAGCTCAGTGGGGAGACCAACAGACTGCAATGCAGAGGGTCTCGGGTTTGAACCCACGTCGCGCACCTCTGACTTTCGGAAGTTATATGACTTTTCGAAATTATGTGCGTATTGATTGACAATTATCGCCTACTCCGTGCCTCGGAGAGCACGTTAAGCCGTCGGTCCCGGCTGCCATGAAACCCTATGGCAGTCGTTATTGGGAGAGTGTCGACGCAAAAGATCCCACTGGGTCGAAGTGTCGCCGGTCTGCACTGACTGGCCCCCACATAAGATACATACATACTTTAGCTATTGGTCGTCTCCATATCTCTAAGTTTGTTTTAACTTGTTGTAATATTGTCTTAAGTCTACGTGAATGTTTTACATTGAAATTGAACTACTATACACGGATTTAATCGCGTTGTTTATTTTAAAATGACTATTATTAGGAACATAATTTTGAAACTATTAAACTACAACTGTTAGTCTTTAGTACTTTTAAGCTATTTATACTATTAATGACAGTGACTATGCCTGCTAAAAAGCAACCGGAACGTCGTGGAAAGTGTAAACCTATATTCAAATAGTACATAACATTTTTATATACCTACCTACTTCTAATAAAACGTGATTCATTTGAATTATAAAGTAAACATGAAAAGTAGGAATCTTGTATTCATTTTAAATACATATTTGCGCAGTAATCGACAATTAGTGTACCTATTCGTGAGACCTAATACAGCTAACAAAATAGAAATGCCTGAAAATAAATGCAAGCTATGTGATGTCCCTTATTTTATAAATATACTAGCTGCCCGGACAAACTTCGTTCTGTCAAAAGTAATTTTTCTTTTTTTTATGTTTACTTTATCACTAAGGGATATGAAAAATAGATAGTAGCCGATTCTCAGACCTACTAAATATGCATATAAAATTTCATAAAAATCGGTCAATCCGTTTCGGAGGAGTATGGTAACTAACATTGTGACACGAGAATTTTATATATAAGATTATGTAGCCCTTGTAAACAAAAATCCAAGAAATAAGATTGTTTGCAAATGTAAGGTTGAAAATAGGACTTTAAAAATCTAAACAAAAGATATACATATCACCTACGCCTTTATTAACAAAGGAATAGGCAAAGTATATTGCAGATTTCGATAATTCGATAATTATATATTTTTTTATACTTCTAAGTTGGCAAACAAGCATACGGTCGACCTGATGGTAAGTGGTCACCGTAGCTTATGGACGCCTGCAACACCAGAGGCATCACTTGCGCGTTGCCGCCCCTTTTAGGAAAGGACGAAGCGTAGGAAGCTTAAGGTAGGAAGGTAGGAGAAGGAGCGGGCTGAAGAGGGTGATTGGGCCTCCGGCACTCTCACTCAGAGAACGAAACACAATAGTAGGAATACTGCTATTTCACGTCGGTATTCTGTAAGAGGGTAGTCCTTCCTCGGTCGAGCGGAAGCAGCGAGGCTCTACTACTCAAAAAATGTTGGTCCCACAGGGCAATTCTATTGGCGTATATCAAGCACATTACCACACACAGTGCTGCAACTGAATAACCCTGGAACACCTTACTTGTTACCCATAACTTGAAACCAGTACATTACCCACATGCACAGCAATCATATTCACTACTCTGAACCCAAGGACCACATCTTAAATACACACTGTAAATGGTAAATGTTGATTATCAAACAAAATAACTGAAACGTAACGCTCAATTTAAATTCGAGTATATCTTGGCGTTTTCTGCATATCCACATATACGCCTGAATAAAATCATTTACATATAATCCTTATTTATTCGGCAAAGGAAAACATCGTGAGGAAACTTGTTTGTCTGAAAGTTTGCCATAATGTTCTCGAAGATATGTGAAGTCGGGAAGATATTACTATATTTATAATTCAGATGTCATGTTGGTGTGTCGGATGAACACTTGACGACCAGAAAGGTGACCATATTTAAACCGCGTCGTAACATCTATCATGATTTAAATTTTTGTATAAAGGAAGTCAGATATCTAAGAAGCATATAATAATTTGCCTTGTGATTTAATTCAGTGGCTAATTACAGGGATTTAATAACGACCGCCTATACAAACTTGCACGTACGACGTATTGGAAGTAACCTATTACTCTACCGTAACATAGCAGTGTACATAAGATCACACCCGTTGACATTCAAGGTTAATACCGAACTCTTCAGAACATTTCGTCAATCCAGGACATTCAAAACCATGCTCCGTATAGAAGCACAAGTTTGACTGCTTTTAATCAACTATTTCAGGCTTATGTAAAAATTCTCCTTTGCCCTACTACTCTAAATATCAGACTTGCCTCAGAATAAACGCCTTGTCTTATAAGAAAGCATGAATGTGGTAATAATGACAATGTAACTACCTAGAATTTAAATAGCATTTGATATCGCCCGAGCCAATTTTTTTTACCATCAGCTGACAAAAGATAGTGCCGTCTAGTATTATTATAGAAGTAGCACACCGAGACGATAAAAAACAATTTGACAGATTCCTCAGCGGATTACATCCACGATAATTCTTTTTTTAAACTACCTACCAAAAACACAAAAAAAAAAGGAAATTTAGCTCGGAATATCAAAAAAGTTCGGCGCCAAATAGTGGTTTAAAACTGGAATCATTTTGGTGGAAACTTTTTATGTTCTACCCACCCGACCCTCGGACATGGCCTAACATTGTTGGACCTACGAAAATTTTCCGGGAGCAACGACGTTTTTTCACCCAAAATGTGGGTAGAGTATATATTTTTGTTTATATCTGTTTAGTTATGGGGTAAATAGAAGTGCGCGGAGTTTTGAAACAGTCGTCCTATTTATTTTTCTGTTTTGCTAACGGATGGACTTCATAGAATTGGTTTGATGAAATAAGATACTCTTTTTTATGAAAGGATTTATTTGAATGTCATGTTGTTCCTCGATTCTGACTTTTAAGTCCTGTGACGAAAGGTTGCACTTAAGTTTATTATTGATCTTATGGAACCAGAAACCCAAACCGGGTTTTTGTTGTATGTAAATTTTACTGGGTATTTGTTGTATGTAAATTCTTTAGTAGAAAGCGTCTGAAACTGTGCTCAGTAGAGGCCTAGAGACCTAGAGGCATGATAAATAGTTATTTGACGTAGCCTTGAAACAAATAATATGATTTGTTTTATTTGCAGTAGTCGAGTTTGCTTTAAAATATATAAACATAAAAAATATGAAAATAGGTAAAAAGCTCATTAACAATTAAGCTTTTTACGTCAACAAATTAATGAACTCGACTTTGTAATATTAATATAATGCTTCAAACCCCTGCATTCAGATATAACTGCGTTACGCAAAAGAGATTAATTGATTCTTACTGACAGAAAAATTATGATAGACCACTAAGCTACCACTAGTCTAAAAATTATGATAATACTTCTTTATTGAAAAGTATATTACAGCAATTTCGAGATAAACGCTATATAGCTTTATGATCAGTTTTTTACAACTAAAATGACAAACAAAAATACGGCTTGCCAGTGGTAAGCATTTACTATATACTTCATAGACGCTATTAAGAATAATATTACTAACATGTTACTGATGCTTACTAATAAGGCGCTACCAGCGTATGGAGCGACGATCGAAGACAAGAGCAGTGCTTTCAGAAGGAGTTCAATCCTTGCTGACAGTACAAAAGTTCTCTTTCGCGTTCTAAGTATTTCTGAAAACTCTATCCACTGCAGGAACACGACACAAGGTGAAATTAAAGCGACTCAAAAAGAAAAAGACATTGACACTTGATGAACAAAGAAAAATCTTGGGTGAATATGAGGTCGAATACCTAGTCTGACATGGTGTATGGTAGCAGAACGGGGTCTAGTTTCAAGCCTGGTAGTCGGCAAAATGCTGGTCTTCTATTACGTAGGACGTAAACGCATAGCTAGCGCAATTGCCACGCTTGCCCTAACGTTCCGACCAACGCTTCTTCTTCTCTCTTAGCCTTTATTATTCCCAAGTCACTTGGGGTCGGCTTTTCTGGTCTAACCGGATTTGACTGATATCAGTTTCTACATAGAGCGGCTGCCACCTGACATCCGCAACCCGAAGGCTAACGATACCCTAAGGCTAGACCAGTGTCAGAATATTAGAGGGTACTGACTTTTCCAATAACGACTGCCATAGATGTTCATGGCAGCCGGGACCGACGGCTTAACGTGCTCTCCGAGGCACGGAGCAGGCGATAATTATCAATCAATACGCACATAATTTCGAAAAGTCATATAACTCCCGAAAGTCAGAGGTGCGCGACGTGGGTTCGAACGCGAAACCCTCTGCATTGCAGTCTGTTGGTCTCCCCACTGAGCTATCGCTGCTCTTTTTCCGTTTCGTTCCGACCAACGCTTAATAGACAAAAATGTTTCGGAATTTCGTAAAAATTTGCCCTTGGTATTCTTGTTTATTTCTGGTAAAAAATTAAGGTATTATTTTTTGTTAACTGTTTCTGCTACTACCGTCATCTGAGTCTACCTTTGCGTATTATCAACCACATTAAGTGTACTATCTACATTAAGTAAGCTGAACCCAAGGAATCTGTAGTTATCATCAGAGTCACGTAGTGTCGCGAGTGTGCACGATATAAGTTCATATCTGATCAAATCTGTACCACTCATCGACCGCGGTTTCAACTCGGTTACTGTAAAGACTAGCTTCAGCCCGTGGTTTCACTCACATGGAGTTTAGAAAATGATATTGGTACGATTCAGAAGACAAAATCACCCCCTTATATAAACTGTCTCACTGTAAGGCACGGTTTTAGTATGAGAAGGGTTAGGCTTTAGTCCACTACGTTCACATATCTGTGAGAACATTATAGAGAAGTCTCAGATATGTGGGCTATATCAAAAGAAAGAAAGAAAGAAAGAAATCAAATTTATTTCGTACAGAGCACACACAATCAGTTAAAACAGAAATAACAAAAAATATATATATATATATAATATACATGTCATTACAAAATGTGTATGCCCTCGTCGAAAAGGGTCACCACCTCAGCATTAGCTGGGCACCCAAATTGAGTGCACCAGCGCTGGTTTTCAGTTGGCCACCCGATACAAGTGATGCACGGTCTGAGGCAAATACTTAACATTACAACAAAAATACAATGTGGTTCTGCTACATACATACACAAGGAAAACGTATAGGGCATATAAAATTGTGTTTATAAATTAGGTACATTTAAAAGATATGAGAACAGAGGTATAAATAACACGTTACTATCAAATAAATAAATTTAAGGAGGTAGGTTAAAAATAAAAATAGAAGTCATTGCATAATAGGCACTGATGACACAATATTATGCTCAAAGTGAAACGTAAACAAAGTGATCAACCTCAGCGTAGTAGGCTATTTGTATTGTTTTGTATGTTTTTTTTTTGATATTATAATTATTTTGATATTATTATTAGTGAGACCATCTATTAAGTATAGCTAATTGTGGAGAATTATTACTTAAATGTAATATATATACAACATAAAGCTGTTGTGTGAAATATAAAATTATGTGAAATGCGTAACAGCGTCCACAGGTGAGTTGATAAAAACAAATTGTAATAATGTAATAAAAACGTTTTCCTTTGCCATTAAGCGATTAAAATACCAATTTAATACGCACATCACTTCGAAAAGTCAGAAGTGCTTGGCAGTCCAACGATCTCCCACTAGGCTATCGCTGGTCTTTACACACGTCACGAATCTATTATCCTAATCCAAAATTTATAAATGCGAATTAAAATATCGTTTATTTCTTACGCTTTCACGCCTAAACTACTGGACCGATTATCATGATATTTCGCATACATTTTGTCAGGGGTACAGAAAAGGAGATGGGGTACCCTTCGACCAGAAAAAAAGTACGTGTATAGAAATGTATTGACAATATACATTGACATTGCCTCATTGCCATGTTTCTACAGAATATATCCACGGGGAGTGCTCTGAAGAGTTATTCCACCTTATCCTGCCCTCCCCTTTCCTATCCAGAACAACGCGTGCTGGGCTCAGATGCCATCCTTACACGGTAGAGTCGACTAGAGCGCGTACCAACAAGTTTGGGTTTTCATACCTCTGCCGAACGATCAAGGCATGGAATTCTTTGCCAAGGCACCACCAGGAGGAGTGTGGTCATTTTGAAGAGAAAAAAGTAATTGTATACATTAAAGCGAGCGAAATCGCGGACAAAATCTAGTAAAATTATAATTATTAGTTTGCTCATTAATTGCTAACTAATCAACTTATTGCTTTTAAGTAAGCGGAGTTAAATATCCGACCGCAAAAATGGCTGATTGAAGAACGGAATTTTAAGTATGCAAAAAGAGGGTACTTATCTATACTAATATAAAGCTGAAGAGTTTGTTTGTTTGTTTAAACGCGCTAATCTCAGGTTCGAATACTACTGGTTCGAATTGAAAAATTATTTTAGTGTTGGATAGTCCATTTATCGTGGAAGGCTATATAACACCCCGCTACGACCAATAGGAGCGGAGAAGCAATGAAAAGTGTTGCAAAAGCGGGGAAAATTCTCGTATCTTATATGAAGCAAACGAAGTTGCGCGGGTCAGCAAGTCTAAAATAAAATTAATAACTTTATTTCTTATAGCAAAAAATAGAGCAAGCGTTTACAAGTATAAACCGTGAGCTATTTAGTGCAGGTGGAAACATTTAATATATCCAATTATAGCCACAGAATCCATTTATTTACCATTTAAGTCTAAGAGACGAGGGTTCAGCCGGATAGCTGTATCTAAAACTATTTTTAGAAGCAATGTGACAGAAAAATTACATTTCTTTTGGTGGCTAGCCTGTCAAGGGTTGGAATGGCAGACATAATTAAAAACCTACGTGTCTAACCGCTGGTGTGCTGCTGCGACTCAATAGACTAGGATTTAAAGCTGGTCACGCTCAGTGCGATATTGCGCACTTTAAGTTTATGTATAGTCTCAACTTCATTTATCTATAAGTAATATCAGCCCTGTTTATGAACTGTCCTACTGCTGGGCACGGGCCTCTTCTCATTTTAGGAAGGTTGAGGGCATAGGCCACCATGCTTGACAGTTGACAGCGGGTTGTCAGTCTTTAACATTATGTAGAATTCTCAGACATCATGCAGGTTGTTTCTTCAGAATATTTTGTATAACAAGCTTTTTAATACGCATATAGCTTTATAGTTGGATGTGCGTGGTTTGTGATGGAATTTGAGACCCCTGCGTGGCAGCCCAATGGTCTGGTCCATGGTTGTTTTCTGACCAACATCTAAATGCGAATGTACGTTTCTTTGTTTGTTACGCCTTAACTACTCGACCGATCTTCATGAATACACGTTGTCAGGAGTACAGAAAATAGCATAAAGTACCTTTTATCCAGAAAAAGGTACTGCTGCTAAGCTAACCTAACATACATTACGCGAGTGAAACCGCAAGCAAAATCTAGTATATAATAAACTATGAAGCTTAGGACTATATGGATATTGTGTTCAAATCTGTACAGGAGCACATCAAACGCGGTATCACGTCTGTGACTGCTCAAATTACGTTTTTACTATAACACCGCTCAAAGCGACGGCGGCAAAGTGATCAAGATAAGGAACTTGCAGTCTAAAAAGTCGTGATTCTATTGCACTACTGGCATGAATCCCTACTAACACAAACTATATTTAAAGGTAGCTTGCATTCTTGGGACGACTTGTGTTGAGAGAGACTTTATAAACATTGACGAGAAAGAACAACCAGTAGACCTACCATGAAACGAAAAAGCCAAAGGTTCGGGACTATTGTTTGTATTATTAGTATCATGAAACATATGAAGTAGTGCTTTGATCATTCTAAATTCTACAGTGAAGTGGTCTGAACAACGAAGTTCTGCTACTTAGAAAGTATGTATGTATGTATCTTATGTGGGAGCCGGTCAGTGCAGACCGGCGACACTTCGACCCAGTGGGATCTTTTGTGTCGACACTCTCCCAATAACGACTGCCATAGATGTTCATGGCAGCCGGGACCGACGGCTTAACGTGCTCTCCGAGGCACGGAGCAGGCGATAATTGTCAATCAATACGCACATAATTTCGAAAAGTCATAGTCAGTGGTGCGCGGCGTGGGTTCGAACCAGATACCCTCTGTATTGCAGTCTGTTGGTCTCCCCACTGAGCTATCACTGCTCATTACTAACACAATATGGCGCTCATAGCCAGTTGCACTCACTGATCGGTAAACGATTAGCGAGGTTAAGCAATGTTGGGTGCGGTCAGTCTATAGATGGGTGACCGCTTATTGGTATTTCATCGGAGCGTCTCCGTGCTTCGGAGGGCACTTAAAAAGTCGGTCCCGGTTGTTGTCAAATTGACCGCAGTCGTTAAGCCATGTCAGAGGCCTACGGGCGGCTTGAACAACTCTTGACAACAGGTTGGCCACTAACCACACGAAAAGAAGAAGAACTAACACAATATTGAAGTTACTTAGAAAGTAACTTCAATATTGTGTTATAGATTATAAAATCATAATATATTGTTTGCCGTAGTTTGAGATAAACATTTTTACGGTAGACCTACAGCTTTCAGACACAAAATAATTATTAGTGGATAACACTTGTCCCGCGTATGGATTAAACCAAAAGCACTTAACGCAAGACGACCATTTTAATCACTGCACCTTCTGTGCAGATTCCAGTAGAAGAGACTAGCTTAAGTACAACTTGTGTAAGTATATTAAAAGATGACGCTATTGATGTCTACCATTTTACATTTTATCTTTACCATCACGCAGAGATCTCGAGTTCGATTCCAAGACTTTTCGAAGTTATGTGCGTATTAAATAGTTCATTATCGCTCGCTTTAGCGGTGAAGGAACACACCGTGAGGAAACCTATACAGGTTTCCTCACGATGTGTTCTTTAACCGTACACACACAGTAGTCTGAGAGATCCCCATAATGTTCTTAAAGATATGTGAAGTCTGCCAATCCGCACTGGGCCAGTGTGGTGGACTATATCCAAACCCTTCTCCCACTGAGAAGAGGCCCGTGCCCAGCAGTGGAACAGTTTAATATAGGGCTGATATTATAATATATATTACCTCTATATATCTGGATATACAGAGGTATTAATAATCTAAAGGTCAAAGCAATCCTGGAATTACTTAGGCCAGAAAGCATGGAACACGCATGCTTCCAGCAGTTGCGTCTTCATATAAGCCGAAAAGCCTTGCCTTCCTAAAATGCTCTATCCAAATAAAATGTTATTATGTTCAATGGCTAGCATGCCTTTAGTGTACTTCGGTGAGCTCGCGATATGCAAATGAAATTGAAGAATAATGAGCGAACAAAATGGATCTAACTTCATTTACCATTAAATAATGACATTGGTCTTACCTATACTGAATCGAACACACTACTATTGACTTGCTTTTAAAGACCCGCTTGTCGTTTCGAATACAATGTACGCATATTACTATAATTATAAAGCTGAAGAGTTTGTTTGTTTGGTTGAACGCGCTAATCTCAGGAACTACTGGATAGAATTTAGAAATTATTTTGGAGTTGGATAGCCTATTTATCGAGGAAGGTTATAGGCTATATAACATCACGCTACGACCCATGGGAGCGGCGCAGTAATCATTAAGGCGGGTGAAACCGCGGGCACAGCTATACAAATATAAGACTAAAGCCTCTTTTACACTAGGCCGGCTACAAATAAGGTGGTAGTCGACTCACATTATTTAATTAATTACTAGAGACCCGCCCCGGCTTCGCACGGGTAGTACAAAACCTTAACAAATTAAACATCGAAACCTTCCTCATGAATCATTGTCTATTGGTGCAAATCGCATGAAAATCCGTTCAGTAGTTTTTGAGTTTATCGCGAACAGACAGACAGACGCGGCGGGGAATTTGTTTTATAATATGTACATTAACGAAAGACAAAAATATTTTTTTTATGAAATCGGCTCTATAATCAATATGATACAAGCAATTTAAAGGGTGATTGTCAAATGACATAAAAGGATGCACGATGCTGCTGATGACAATGACATAACGGCTATTTAAATGCAGCTATCCGAGGGAGATAGAGAGATATTCTCACTACACCCCCACTACTTACATCCTAATTTAATCATCCAATTTACGATAATTTACGATACGGTTTGCACAAAAAGATTTTGATTAATTGCTATTTGCTCTTGTGTTAAATAGTATACAGAATCAAACATAGGTCTATTACATTTTATTATACTACCCTATTCGACACGTATCAGGAATCGACCACCGACCCAGGATAAACGACTAGCCCTCAGCCCTAGTCAATCAATTTCAAGTCAATGCAAAGGCGGCAGTCGCCAGTTTAAGCAATTCTTCTACCCAGACACCTTCGGCACGCCGAGTTCCTCCTAGTCCAATCGAGTGAACGTCAGTATCAAGCGACGCGAACGCTTACAACAGTCGCCTCTGTGTATACCATCGACGGAACCAGACAGACGACCAAGAGTAAATTACACATTATACTAAGGAACTGACATTCGGCTGCGCTCGGCGCCATCTACACTCTGCACGAATATAATTATTACTGCTGTCCCTTGTAAACGCACTTCTGTCTATTGGACAGAGTAGGTATACTTATTGTAGTCTGTTAGCTATAAACTATCCCACTGCTGAGCACGGCGCTCCTTAGTGTGTGAAGGGTATGAGCACAGGCTACCAAGCTATCCAAGTGTGAGGCTTACAGATCTTCTAGAACATTAAAAATGTTTGATAAAATAGCAAATATTCTCACAGTACATGTTTTCCTAAACAATTAAAATCAGTGAATATTAACTGAGTTAATAAGTATATTACAGCCGTGATGGATTAAACTCGAGCACTCGTGAGCTGGAAAACCCTGTCAACCGTCTTACAGAACTAACGCCTTCTAACTTAAGTCATAATTATGTAATACTTGCTGTCTCCTGCAGTTTAACTCACATTAATGATCACTACCTGTGGGTCAACGCGTGATATTATATAGTCTATGTTACTTCTGGATAAAGTGAATGATGAAAGAACATTTAAAATCAGTCTAGTAGGTTTAGAGTTTATTCACTACAAACAAAAATACAAATCTTTAACTCTTTACAATATTAGTGTAGATAAGAGTGCGTCTAATGCCTTCTACTGGACATAATTCTAGGTTTTCATAGTGCATTGCTAGTTTTTTTCCATCAGTTCTTAGTCAGTTGGAATATGCGATTAATAGGTGTTGGCCCCTTTCTATCTTCTTCCTTCTCTGTTAGCAGGTAATTCAGTATAAACTCATCATTTAGATGGATGGAAAAACATTGTGACTGTGGTTCAGAGTTCAAATGATGGCCAAGACCAAGTAAATTTAAATCACCCATATATTACTGGTTTTCAGATGCCAAACAGATTTGTAATCCGATTGAACAGAAGTATAGCTGTTCTATTACTCCTTGCATTGAATAATATGTTATATATTTAGTCTTTTTCCAATGTTCAAACCTCAGAGTTCAGACACAATGCTTTTACTATTGTGAATTCCAGCTAATTGACTCATTAAATGTGTTTAGTAATGGTCAAGGGCATTAATCTTGATTGCGTTAAGTATGACTTTTGGGTCCAATATAGAATTGTGTTTATTAAAAAGCATTTCTTGAAAAAGATTATTGATTATCCAACTGTTATTTCCATCAGTTATTTAACTATTTGTAAAGGAGCCCAAAACAGAAATTATTCATAGTAGGAGACTCGTTTCTAAAAATCCAGAGTATAGAAACAATTATATAGGCCACAGATTATTTCATATTAATTTGCACATATTAGAAATATGTCTATAAGATAAAGGGTAATAATTAACTCAGCACTCGTTATCCTTAACCTATTGAGCCAGCAGCAGCACACCGGCAGCCAGACATAAAAGGTTTTTAATGGATTGCATTCCAAGACACAATGGAAAAAGCACTGTGTTATGCAATACAATCTCATTAATGATAATAATACCAGTGAAAAACCAATAACTTTTCTACCTTTAACAGCAACTACATAAATAAGGTTAGTCAAGTTGTATCTTGAATATAGGGCAAACAATAAGTATTTATTATATATTTAGTTCCGGAGGCAAAAAAAAATTCCCTAGCACTATAGCCCTAAAAGAACAATAAAATAAAAGCTCACTTATCTATTGTTATTAATATATATTCAACAGTCCTTAGGTGATCATAAACAAATAGTCATTAGGATAATTCTCACCTACTTGCAAATATCCAAAACTAAAAAGATACAAGTTGACTCAGGTATAACCATTATTTTATTGGTAAATAAATTAGCAAATGCAATCTAAATAAGTCCCATTAAATTGCAGTGCACAAACAATTATTATATGGAGGATGTTCAGCATCCTCCGTATAATCCTCCGGATTGCATCATTGACCACAGGAAGTCATGGACAATTTGTAACTACATTTACTAGTTGTAAGTTATATCTGATACATTTACTAATCACAGAAGCTACAATGCTATATCTTTTAATTGCATTTGTTCATCCAAGAACCATAATTTAATTGTCTAGCTTTATATATGGAATTAACTTATAATATTGTTAAACATAGAGAATTAAGATAATAAAACTTGCAATATCTTTCTATGTAAGGGATGTACATGTATCTCTTTATAAAATAATAGGCAACTTGGCTAATATTGTAAATTCATATCTACTATGTCATTATTGTCTTTCATAACGGTTGCCGGAAGTAATAAACATTTTCGTAAAATAACTTAACGAATGATGTACTGATATAAAAATGGTAACGTAATCGGTGATCTTAGCACTATCACATAACGCTGGAAAACTTTTGACACTGTGGAGCCTCTCTCGATAAAACGAAGCAAATAGTTATGTGGTTTATGGACCTCAAACCGTAATTAATATTCAATAACCGTGCATTAAACCCTTTAAACTTATTAATAAATATATAAAACGTAAGAGAAATTGAAACTTGAAAGTAGATAGATGGTCCTAGTTTTGTCGTGTATTATCTATGGTTTTGTCTACAAGAATAATCTTAATCTGATTTGATTATAAAATTGTAAGTCAATAAAAATGTAATAATAAAACACGTAAACCGTATACAGTATTTCTGTAAACATTTTACATGTAAATATAGTTGATGTTTATTCTTAAACTCAAGCTATTTAAATTTAACATGAATTTAATTAGTTTAAGCTTCGTTAGTCCATTGTTTTTTTTTGTTTTGATTATTTTTTATTTTATTTATGGTGACATGCAACGCTGCCAACTATATACGAAAAATAATCGATTTAAAATAATCGATAATCGAGTTTAATTTCGTTCACTGAAGAAAGCACAAAGCCTGCAAACCACGTGGAGCGCCAAGGTCGAATTTATGTTTTCAACTTGTCAAGCGCGGCGTGTGATAAATTAATTCTACGGGCCGTTATCGTTATCGTCATTCCAATACTTTGAACCTTATCTAGTTACATATAGAGTTGAATTTTGCTTGTACACGGAGCCCACGCATAGTCGCCAACCCAGGCAATATATCTTAGGCCGTGTACTGCCCCTGACAGTTCGTAAACAAACTGGAGCTACCGCAACAAAGGACGACTGTCATTTTACGCTGTAAATATTAAACTTTTGCTAAATAATACTAAGATCACAATCATATACACTTCTAGAAAAGTCTATTTTATCAATCTCTCAATGATTATTGACTGCATTACATTCAAATAACAACATTTATACACACTTACCAGAAGAATTCAACACGAGGTTGAGTAACGCAGAGTCATCTGTGGTAAATCTTGCACATATCGATCAGCCTTGCAGTTCTCAAAAACACTGACGGGAGAGAAAAAAAAGGAACGTAGAGGTTAGCACCAAAATTCGTGAAACAAACGCCTATCACTCGTCACTGTTGTAGTAAATAGAGTTTTTATTGCTAACAGACGCGCAACGAGTCAGCAAACGTAGTCTGGTCGTTAAATGATTCACTATCAAAATAAAAATAATCCGGCAGACGCTGCGTCGACGACCGCGCCACTGTCTGTCTGCCGTGCTGTCAATATTCGTCAAAACGAAAATGGCGACACCCTCGACGGAATACGATCAGCACCGGCCTGCCTGCTACACCCGTCTCTTTCTAACATCTAAGAGAAACAAGGATCGAGAATAGACGTGTTGTCTTCGGCTCGACCGGACTGATTTGTGATGTCACGCCCAGCGGCGTAACGTTTTGCGTAATTACACGTTCATGAACGCTTGTAAACTTGTTTTAATAACGTTAATTTACGATCGTTTCGTATATGAGGTCGCCTGATGAAAGTGTCGGTTGATAGATAGATTAATTGCAGAGGAAAGCCAGATTATTTTTAAGTAATACGTCTTTGCGCATGCTAGGCCCATCCCACTACTCAATATCTGTCGTACGAGCGCCTCCTACTTCTTCTTATTTTATTCAGTACATTTTTTTTGGATGTTCATCTCGACTGCATTAATACGATGCGAAAGCAGTCGCAATGCAGTTTGATTAATAATAGAGTTGAGTCCATAAATTTCTTTGTCTCCATTCCTAATTGAGTTACATTCGAACTGTAAAATTCAGATTTTTTATCGAACACTTGCTATGGAATATCTGCATCGTGTTTATGAATTTTAATTGACTATTGTTCTGGTTTATTTTTATTCTGTTTTTCATTGACAACACGTTGCTGTGGAATTTAATTTCAATGTAACGCTATTAGCATTTATATTCTCGTATGACTATGTAGGTAGTTAGGCACATAATAATTATAGTAATGAAAAATGTCCTTGAAACTGCAGGCAGTAAAGTAATTCACATTGATCATAGCCAAAGTTAAAAAATAATACAATTTGGCTTCATAGCTAAAGTAATCTCATCATTTACTATAATATTATTCATTAATGCAGATATCTCTTGCATCATGAGATAATCTATGCATGAGATAATAATTAATAAGTAGCTATTTCTTGATCGACCTTATTTCAACAATAATAAAACAGAACAGCCGTCAATGTCAATTTGACACTAGACTTAACGTCATAATATTGTGTATGTATTTAGTCTAAAAGAAAAGCATTGAATTCGATTATAATATGATGTAATCGATTAGAAAGTAATTTTACTATTATTTGAAAAGGCACTAAATGTTACACAAACTAAATAAATAATTTATTTTTTCATATATGTTGCCAGCATGAAATATACTATTTAATTCTTTGCCTTAAAGTGATTAAGTTCTTATATTGACTTTTACGTTTAAATCTACAAATATAATATTTTATATTAGGTAATTACATATTCGATCAAATATCTATAATCATTATCTTTCATAAGTGTACAGTCAAGTGTCATCCTAATCATCTCCGTTTCCTGTAGGAATTGGTCACACTGTCCAAATTATGTCTAAATCAAGCGAGCCGTTGCTCTTTAAACTTTGAAAAGTTAACAGCTGTGCTGTGCATGGAAACTTCCTTTTGGTTTTTATTACTTTATATCACTTTTATAGTTTAATTCTTTACCTTTTTATCAATATTTCTCAACGATGGCCGACAAAACTCACTCGTCAAGATTATCTGCATACAAGAATGCCGGCCATGGAACTACGGTAAGTTTATGGTTTAAAAATCAAATTGTTTTAATTACTGTAGGCCAACAGTAATGAATAATTTAAAAGTTAAATTTATCTAAACGTAGTGAATTAGGATTTGTTAACATCAGTTATTATACAATCTCTTGGTTTAAAATGGTCTGAAATTGCCACCTGTTGTATTTCTTATCACACGTTCAAACTCCTTTTCAGCTTCTATTTCGGCTTCTATTTCCTTAAACAATAGTACATAATGTTTAAAATGGAAAATCTATCTAAATTATCTTGAGGTTTGTAATGTTCCTTTGATAGGCATGTACTTACAACAAATCGTTCATCCTACACAGCACTTGAAATTTTGAAAGACTAAAAACCAATGTAAATTTACCCTTTATTTTTGTATTACATGTACTATTTTGGCCTTTTTTTGTGTATGTTACCCAGTACACCTATACCATACTACTAGTACTGTAAATTGTACTGTAATTAACAAAATTTCTTCGCACAGAGCTTCAATAAATTATTCTATAAATTAAAATTGTCAGTAACAACAAAAAGCCTGGAAGATTGCATTTCAATGTAGAATTTGTTGTATACAAGTAACTTTCAAATTGAGAGAAATTTAGATGTAAAACAATGTCATTGTTTAAAAAAATACTTCGGTGTACCTTGTGTCATACTTCAAGTTTCCTTTGAACTTGCTAGCTGGCATCTTATTTGGTTCTAAACTCGTGTTAAATGTCTAAACTGCTCTGTACTTGCCATAGTCTGCACAGTTCCATCCGCACTGTATTTTTTTAAATTGTGATGCTACTTGAAGCAGCTGTAGATCAAACCAAAAGTTTAGTGCATTGTATTGTACTACAAATTACATGTTTCTAGAGTGGTGTTTGGTATGACAGTTGCTGGTCTATCATAGATATAATACTGAAATATGATGAGTTAGGCAGATTATTGCATTAGAGCTGTACCACTTTAGTTTGAACTTGGTAACTGTAATTGTGAGTAGAGTGGAGTATACATGATGAAATAACTGACACACATTAGAGCTAAGTAACTATTAAAAATCAAAGATGATTTGCTTTTTTAGTGCTTATGTGTTTTGAGGTTCTGATAGACATTGAAACAGCAGACCAAAAACACCTAGACTTGTATCAACAATTTGACAATTACATATATTTGAATGATGATTAAATAGTTGTTCCATTTTTTATACTATCAGTGGGAAGGCAAGGACACTTAAAGACTACACCATCCATGCAATCAGTCAGTTTAGATTATAAAAGCTTATACCGTGTACTTACAAAACCTATAGAAAAATAATATTAACTCTAGCTGTCCCATACAGATGGTAAGTGCTTGATATAACATAGTCTGTACTTATTGAAAAGATTTCAATCAATCAATTATGTATAATGATTAAGACAAATCACTAATGAAAAGCATTATGTCTGGATCTGAATCTTTGAAACAATAGTTAATTGGTTAAGGATTTATTTAATTTTCTTTATCTCATGTGCTATACTGCCTCACCGGTTCTATAGGTGTACACTAAAGCTTCCAGTCAATATTGGTATCTTTAGATTGATCCCCAGGTTAGGCTTGCGCCTGGTTTTGTTCATCTGTTACAATGAGATATCCTTGCTTCATTCTTTCTCATAAAGATCTGACAGACAATTACATGTTCTTTCTGCACTCTTTAATTTGATCTGCAATACGGCAGCCTTTTTGTAGAGTTAAAATATACATATATGAAAGAAAGAAAGAAACAAATTTTTAACTAAACAAATACCTTATTATGAATAAAATCTTACTGCTATCTACAATGTTGCAAGCAAATAAAAATAACATTCAATTTTTTACACAAAATGTTTCATTTTATTACTATAACATTCAAATCTGGATCTTGAACACCATTTAGTAGATAACCAATTGCTCTTGATCTCTGCTTTCTATCAGACTGTATACAATAGAGAGGTCAAGCTGTATCTTATAGGTACTCAACTGTTTAAGATAATAGACTCAGTTCTTAAGTTAGAGCTGCTTTTAAATAAGTTTATTTTAAATTGGTTCATTAATTCTCAAGTTTAAGAATACAATAGAATCAAATAAAAAGATATCTTTAATCATGCATATATGTTTATTTCTAGATTTTAAAAATTGTTTTTAGTCTAATTATATTTTTATTGTATCTTTACAGTTTTTACATTAATGCAGCTGGTTACATTAACTGTCTTACCCAAATATAAGAGATTTTTTTGTGTAATTTCCTGATAGGTAAAATATTCTGTTAACTTGATATTAATCATAAGTGCCTGCCGGTGGTTAGTCTGTAGTTTTTCAATGATGTCTGGCATTCTAGAAATTGATATTAAATACATATAGGTGAAGTTTATAAGTTTGTCATAAAGAAATACAATATTATAAATAATAAATAAATAAAGCAAAATAGCTAAGTTTTAGCTATTAAAGAATTTAAGTTGATATTTGATTTTATGTTGAATTTTTGATGCTGCTATATTTACTATATTTAAATATATTAAATACAATACTATATTAAAATCTCATTGGTTGTTATGAGTAATGCCAAGACAAACTAACAGACACACAGACAGACCTATCCAAACAGCCAATCCTTATTATCCTTAAGTAAAGTGGTAAGGAGTAGAGAATAATTATTTCTGCCCCTAAAGGGACACCTTATTTATTTATATATTATATTTTAATGTAGTAAGTGTTTTATGACAATAAAACACTTACTGCCAAAAATATTAATGATAAAGAGATTTAAGTCATCAAATAGCTGGCTATTGAACACAATGAGTTACTATTCACTACATTTGTGTCGCCGGTCTGTATTGACTGGCTCCCACATAAGATACATACTATTCACTTAACAAACTCACTCACCAATAGATTTCAATGCTCATAAGTATTACTATGTGACCTAAATGAATAAATTATTTTTGTCTTTGACTTTGAATGAAGCAATGTGCTTGAGCCCCAGGATCTGAGTGTTGGTTAAGATCCTTTACCTATTGAGTGCCAGCTATGCACCAGTGGCCAGACACAATAATAATTGCCTGTTTTTCTAAGACTTGACAGGTTAAACATGGCTTTTGGGCACTTTTGAATTTAGTCTGGATTTATATAAAAAATCTTCTTTTCACAGGATCTTCGTCGCAAGCGTGCAGAACTTTCGGTGGCTCTTCGCAAGCAGGCCCGTGATGAGCAGCTCCTCAAGCGTAGGGCACTGTCTCCAGAGGCTGGGGAAGAGGTCCATGATAATGATAAGGTGCTTACTCCCGCAGAGATTGTTCAGGGTAAGTCGTGCTTATAGACCACTTAAACTATTGATAGCCAAGTAATTGGTCGAAGTGGTCGTCTGCCACTGCACTGAGTATTGTGCGTTCGAATCTTATACAGGCCAATAATTTGTATGAACCACAAATAGTTGTTCAGAGTCTGGTGTCCGTTGTTTGAATGTTTTTAAAGTACTAATCATTCAATTATTAATTAATCCTAATGCAGGCATTGTCTTTTATAAGATTAACTAGTAACAAATCTGAATAATAAAATATAAACCTTGAGTAATAGTAAAGTAACAGCAATTGGTTCTAAGTTAATCATTGATTGACTTGAGAGTTATTTCGTTGAGATGTAGCTAAGCATTAATTAGCAATATTTTTATAAGTGCCACATGTCGAGTATTAGTGGGGTATGATAAAATTTTTAAACATTGTATTTTGACCAATGTGACCATGAGCATAAGGACTATCAACTAAGGGTCAGGCAGAGTTGCATTACTCCTGTTTGATAAGGGTAAAACCATTGTAGTCTACCAGGTATATTTTCGGACTCTGAGTTACTTCTGAGAATTACCCAAGAGCATCAAAACAAAACCCTCATATTGCTCCATGTATTACCGCAAAGGTGCCACTGTCCGAATAAGGCATACTATTTTCTTAATTCCATCTTGTAATTTCTCCTTCAAACCTGCAGGCCTCCGCGCTCCAGATCTGGTCACGAAGACCACATCAGCCCGCGCTGCCCGTCGCATGCTATCCAAGGAACAGAACCCACCTATAAATCCGATGGTCAACGCTGGTGTCATCAAGCCACTTGTTGAAGCACTAGAGAGAGATGATTGGTAAGCATATAATATTAATTAAACATAATGCTTTATTGACATGAAATAAACTTTTATAATTATAATTTAGAAACCTAACCAAAGTTATTAGTTAAAATAAAAAAATTAATATGGGTAAAGTCAATTTTTCTTACTTGTATTATTTGGTAAACAAGTGCTTTCTGCCTATATATGTTTTCTAATAAATAGAGATGACGAGACAAATAATGCAGATAGATGACACATAAGAGATGGGTCTCTATGTATTGTTTCTAGCTATCAGTACGCCATATTTGATTACGAAATATTAATTTTTAGAGTTCGCGACATAACTTATACAACTCAAGAACCGTAAGAGCTAGAGACTCGCGGTCAACGCCATTCGACTCAGCATAGTCGATATACCCCCGAAATGACTATGACCTTTGACCTCTCGTGATACTACATGACCTTTGCATATTACTTGAACTGAACCATTTTTTCGAACTCTATGATTAATGGCAATTCATTGCCGTTTCTCACTTGTTTATATATGTGATATTGCCCGCGGCTTCGTAAAATAATTTATCAAATCGGTCCAGCCGTTTAGGAGCATTTCAGTGACATACACACATTCCAAATAATCCTTACTAATATTATAAATGCGAATGTGAGTTTGTTTGTATGTTTGTTACGCCTTAACTACTCGACCGATGATCATGAAATTTCGCATACACGTTGTCAGGGTAACATAAAAGGACATAGGGTTCCAGACAAAATGGCGGTTACTAAACTAACCTACATTTATGCGAACAAAGCCGCGAGCTAAATCTTGTACCTACATTATGCTGCTACAAGAGAGTAGTCTCTTACTTACACTTGTTTCCCGGAGGGGTAGGCAGAGATGGTAGCATCTCTGCCTACCCCTCCGGAAACAAGTGTAAGTATATTTGTGTATGTTTATATGCTAACGAGTCTGTTTTCTTTTTTTACTCTTTTTTTTATACTACTAAAGTGGCAAACGAGCATACGGCCCACCTGATGATGATGATGGTGATGACACCAAAGGCATCTCTTGCGCGTTGCCGACCTTGTAAAAACCTTTTAACGCCCTTTTACCTTTCAGTCCTGATCTACAATTCGAGGCTGCGTGGGCACTCACCAACATTGCATCCGGTACACATGAACAGACCATGGCAGTTGTTGATGTGAGTATTGTATTCAAATTTTATTTGGCTATATCATAGTGTCAGAAGACACAGCAAGGATAGGTCTTACACAAGGTGGACCGACGACCGGGTAGGGGTCGCCTTAAGGAATCTGCCCACTACCCCGTCTCATACCACAACCATGCTAGGAACGTGTTGGGCAAAAAAATATTCATTGTAAGGAAATGTATAAGACTATGCCCACTAGACCGTTCTGTTACCGACCAGCGGTTCCTATAGCAGGGCGTATCGTGTTGCTTTTCGTGTCTGATACGTTCCTGACCGTGCTGGTCATGGTATGAGACGGGGTAGTGGGGAGACTCCTTCAAGCGGTTGGATACGGTTGGCCCAAGATCAGTCTGTGTCCCGGAGGGCGCGAGATGACCTCCAGCCACCCTGAGGATTGACCTGGGGATGGCGGGCTTTGTGGGCCTGCCCGCCATCCGTTCAGCACCAGGTCCGAGAGGCGGCGTGCGTGTTCCCACGTGCGCCTCTGTGTTGTGTCTTTGTCCCCCCCAGGGGGACAGTGGAGGAAGTATTTTTTGTGAAGTGGCCTGCATATATGTATGTTTATCCATTGTCTAGTACCCTTAGTACAAGCTCTGCTTAGTTTGGGCTAGATGGCGTTGCATGTATGTGATAGAATAGAATATAATCACAGATTTAATTACTTGCCCACTTCTATTATTATTATAATTTATAGATATTATAAGTAGTTTGATACCATTTGTATCTTTTATTTTTCTATAAAACAAAATACAATTTAAACACTAGTCAGCCTGCTGACGCTTCTTGCTGCGTTTTGTTACTTCCAGCACAAAGGGGGGAGCCTTCGACCAGTTGGGTGATCGTGCCTGGCGCGCCGCGGCCCGACATTTAATATTGGGACCTTGTACATATATATAGTAGCACTCAGTGCAACTTTTGTTTGCGGGACTCAAGATGTGTGTAATTTTATACAGCGCCATCTCTTGTCGTGTGTCGTAACGTCTTGGTTTGGGTAGAGTCGTTCTTTTAACGGATAGAATTTGACTCCTAAGATAGAACCACTAGCGTCCACTCTATAGGATCCGAGCTATTGGTAGGGTTATGCACCCCGAAAAATTTTCCTGTGACCCTAGGTAACAGACATTAACTGTATGAAAAGTGGCATAAGGATATGTTTGTTAGTTTTCGTTTACCATTCCATGAAAAATGTTAATCAAAATTACATTTTATATGAAAGTCGTATATGTAGTCGGGGCCCCTGGATCGAACATGCCATACTTTTAGCGATAGTCTATGGGGAAACCACAGAAATCTTGAATTCGTTCCCAAGGCGCATTTGTTTTGTGTGGCGTATTAAATATTGCTCGCTTTAACGGTGAAGGAAAATATAATGAGGTAGGTAATGCATGTCTAAGAGTTGTCAAAGATATGTGAAGTCTGCTAACGCGCACTGGGTCAGCGTGGTGGACTATGGCCTAACCCTTCTCACACTGAGAAGAGGCTCATGCCCAGCAGTGGGACAGTTTAATACAGAGCTGATATTATTATTATTATTATGCATGTCTGCGAGTGTATATAATGTGAAGTCTTTTTCTCCCTAGCCTTTATTATTCCAAGTCACTTGGAGTCTGCTTTTCTGGTCTAACCGGATCTGACTGGATATCAGTTTTTACACGGAGTGGCTGCCACCTGACCTCTACAAACCGAAGGCTAATGATATCCTAAGGCTGGACCAGTGTCAAATCAATACGCACATAATTTCGAATAGTCATATAACTTACGAAAGTCAGAGGTGCGCGACGTGGGTTCGAACCCGAGACCCTAGGCATTGTAGTCTGTTGGTCTCCCCACTGAGCTATCGTTGCTGCTCATGTATATAATGTGAAGTCTATCTAACTACAGTGGCTCAGTAGGTTGGACTATGGCATCGTACACTAAGAAAGGGCCTATGTTCAGCAGCGATACATTGTACAATCAAAGCCGATATAATTATTTTTGTCGTAGTTAACGTTGAAGCCACGGCCAGTAACGACATACTGTGTCCCCAGGGCGGCGCCATACCCAGGCTGATCGCGCTGCTGGCGCGCGGCGGGGTGGTGGGCGAGCAGTCGGCGTGGGCGCTGGGCAACATCGCGGGCGACGGCCCGCAGACGCGCGACGCCGTGCTGGCGCTCGGCGCGCTGCCCGTGCTGCTGCCGCTCATGACCTGCGCCACGCCCTCCAGCCAGCTCCGCACTGCCGTCTGGACATACAGTAACTTTTGTAGGTGAGTCACTGGTATAGTGGAGAGGTGAGCTGGCTTTCTTTGAAAATGATTGGTCTTTCTTCGGATAGAGAGATAGAAGGAAGAGAAGGAGAAAGAGAAAGAGAAATGCAATGTGAACAAATAAAAAAAAAACTAGTTAAAACAAAATCATCTCCCGCACTAAGAATGACTCTTGTGTCAAGCGGGATTTTAGAGTAATTTCAAAGAATATAAAAACATCCAGACTCAGTACAACTACTTGTGGATTACCGACGTTTTTGTCCCGTGTGAGGATCAAACCCACAACACTCGAAGCGGTCTCAGTTGCAATCGACCATTTTAACCAATACACCATCCGTGCAAACGTTTCGAAATACTCATAATGCATTCCCGGTTCCCAATGTTTTATGGTCAAGAAATCCTCAATCGGGCAGTGTGCCTTAGACGTCTAGAGAGTACCCCCTTACAATGTGGATTCTAAAACCTAGTCAATTGTGTATCTCTGCTTACCCATATACTATTACTCATAGAAGTGTTATATATTACACTCTTAATAAAATGAGAGACCTATCTGAGTATTTTTGATCAAACAAATTTAAACTCTGTTGCAATTACTTAACATAAATTTAATATTAAAATTTATAATCACACAGTTAGAGTTCAAATTCCCTTAATAATAATAAAAATAATAATAAAAAAAATTCGGTATATAATTGTCCATAAATGCTAGTCATACAAATACCTTAAAACTATGTTAGTAACAAATATAAACCTAGTTTAAAATTCTGCGCCTCTCTCCTGGTGCACTCGAACCATACATGTGCATACGGGTCCAGTGCCACAGGAACCGGCTGTCCAGTCTTTTTGCAATAATGCTAAGGATGCTGTTAGCGCTTCCCCGCAACTGAGACATCAGGGATGCAGTTCTATTTCTTAAAATAGTTTGAAAGCTATCTATGTGCGCTTCAGCAAACATCCCTGATGCGCTACAGAACCGTGGGAGCCCCATCAGCTCACTAAAAGCATTATTATATTGAATTCGGAGAACGTTGTAGGCTCTCTGTGCCTGACCCACAGGCTGCAAGTATAAAAGGATTGACAAAATGCTTTAAAAAGCGTGATCTTAACTTCCTGTGAACATCGAGCAAATCTGCGGGCCAGCATATTACAGCGGACCGACAACGCTCTCCTCTCCCTCTCTATGTCCTTTATATGGTCAAGCCAACTACTTCCACAAACATCACTCACAAAGTGTACGTGTCCGTGTGCAAGCCTAGCAAAATATAATCCGCGCATTTCCACTTTTGTTCTACACAATAGTTGAGCATTTCCCGACTAAATAATTATCCAGGATGCGCATTAAAATTTCCAAGAATGTACATATACTCTATCTTATCTTATGTGGGGGCCAGTCAGCGCAGACCGGCGACACTTCGACCCAATGGGATCTTTTGTGTCGACACTCCTCCCAATAATGACCGCCATAGATGTTCATGGCAGCCGGGACCGACGGCTTAACGTGCTTTCCGAGGCATGAGGCAGGCGATAATTGTCAATTAATACGCACATAGTTTCGAAATGTCATATAATTTCCGAAAGTCAGAGATGCGCGACGTGGGTTCGAACTCGAGACCCACTGCATTGCAGTCTGTTGGTCTTCCCACTGAGCTATCGCTGCTTACACATACTCTATGTCGGCACTCTCAACTATGGCCGCAATCACACCTAGGCAGTCGCAAAACTCAATTAAGTTATCGGTAGAATTTGTGGGCATGTACACATTCACAATCAACAAAGTGCGATCATTAGACACTGCTTTGATAGCCGCGATACGATTACTAACGAACGGAATAATCGACATTGACGTAAATAAAGACTTTCTCCATATAAATGCCAACCTACCTTACTACCAACTTTCGAGTTAAGTTACTGTTTTAGTAAGAGATATATTTTCGCCAAACTCGAAGTCGCTCGAAGTCAATTTCTGTCTGAAAGCTGTTAATTACTTTTTCAGGAACAAGAACCCACTAGTTAAATTCGATTACGTTGCCCCTGCATTACCGTACATCTCGGAGTTGCTAGAGACTGCCGACCAGGATGTGTTGGGTAAGTACCTTTATGCATATTATATTGTTACATGGTAGGATAGTGGTTCAATTTAAAATGCCAGTTGTACGAAAAATATCTATGTATATCTATTGATACTTTGTAAATCTCACACGAAAGAAAAACTTTACATTTCCTACCATGGTCTGGCTAACAGATCTGTCTTTATTTGTATTTGATAAATATAATGCAATGTGAATAACAATTGTCATTTAAAGGCAAAGATTTAAATCAGATGTATCCTCATCATACTTAGATCGCGCCAATAAGTGTCCACACTTGGAAGAGTGAGCCTCGCATTAGATAGGGAACGATATTATACTGTTCTCGATATGAGTAAGCGAAACAATAATAAAATAATTTAAATATATTTATTACCTAAGAAAACAACATCTTTTATTCGTATCCAGTGCTATATTAATAATTCAAATGTGTTGGCATTGTGTGTCAGATGAGAACTTAACGTCCATATTTGTGTCATATTTTAAACGTAGTAAGGCGCATCTTAATCTTTGTTCGAAATTGTAAAAAAACTTAAGCAAACGATTAATTTTATGATCATAGTATAATGATGAATGACGACCTCGATGGCGTAGTGGTTAGTGTAACCGACTGCCACGCCTGAGGTCGCGGGTTCGATTCCCGCACAAGTCAAACATTTGTGTGCATGAACATGGATGTTTGTCTTGGTCTGGGTGTTTCTATGTATAATATGTATGTATTTACAAAAAAAAAGTATAAAAGTATGTTTATCCATTGTCTAGTACCCATAGTACAAGCTCTGCTTAGTTTGGGCTAGATGGTGTTGTGTGTATGTGGTAGAATATTATTATTATTATATTATTATTATTATTCATGCTTCTCTTTGCTTATATTATTATCAGAATAGGTTTATTTTTCAGAATTGTTCAGTATTTTGGCTTATTCTAGGAAATACTGAGGTATTTCACATCGGGTGAAACTCGCAGCATATTTAGTTATACGAAATAACTAAAGTATTATAAGAGTATTAGGCAAACAGGTAGGCCATGGTCTGGATTAAGGCATAGAAAGCCGTTTTATTTTGACATGCGTATGTATACGATCCACGCAGACAAAACCGCAGGCAGAAGCTAGCTATATTAATGACTCCTTATTCATCCACAGCGGACGCATGCTGGGCTCTCTCATACCTCACAGACGGACCGAACGAGCGCATAGAAGCAGTCCAGCAGACTCCCAAACTCCTCACTCGCCTGGTCACGCTGTTGGAGCACAAGTCCCCAGGAGTCCGGACCCCTGCGCTCAGGGCTATTGGCAATATGCTTACGGGGTCTGATGAACAGGTAATTTTTATTTGTTTACAGAATTATTGGGGCACATTTTTAAATGAAATCCCAAGCTTCTTAAATAAGTCCCAAAGCCCTGTTTGAATGTATTTAAGACCAGCATAACAAACAAATATATTTACATTCGCATTTATAATATTAGTAGGATAATTAACTGCAAAAACAACATTCTCAATCTCCGCTATGCAGCACAACTCAGAACCTGATGATTTGTTGCAAACATTAACCACAATACCAAACATTTAATAATTTTACTAAAAATATTATTTTCTATTCAGACGGACCGCTGCTTAGAAGCCAACTGCTTACTACCAATAATGTCACTCCTGCGTTGTGGCAAGCCGTCCCTCATGAAGGAGGCGGCGTGGGCCGTGAGCAACATCCTAGCCGGGACTCAAACCCAGATCCAGTGCGCGATAGACCGCGGCGTGCTTGTGCACTTGATACAAGTACTAGCCAATGAGGATATTAAGTAAGTAGATATATTTTTAAAGTGAGAAGACGTAAGGTGAAGCTGCGATAGCTTAGTGGAAGACCGTTGGACAGCATGGAGAGGTCTCGAGTTTTTGTGCCGAGTGTCTGTGTTGTGTGTTTGTGCCGAATGTCCGTGCCTACGGTCTGTGTATTGACGGCCAGCAACTTGATGCGGCTATCTGCACATGAGATATTATAGTGCACAAGTGTGTGCGCAAACAAACGCACCCTCTATTTCCTCACTCTTATGAACCAAAAAGACGGCAATCCAAGACGACCGTAGAGATCAGGTACAGGCCTAACGGCTTTACGCGCTTTTCAATGCACAAGCTTGTGCAACACTACAAATTTGATAACGCCAAGAATAGAACAGAATTTCTGACTGGAATTGGACCGTGGTGTGCAGAGATGATCCACGGGTTATTTTTTAATATCTATAAGTATCAAGGTCTTTTGAACTTTTTACCCTTCAAAAGAAACTTATACGAATACTTGTACACATAGAAGATACTGATAGCTGTAAGCCACACTTTATAGAACACAAAATATTAACGCTACCTAGCCTATACATTTTAGAAATATGTAAGTTTGTTAGAAGTCACCAAAGTTTCTATACAACACGAGAAGACAAAAACCAGAGACTAAGACATAAGAATAGATTAAACCTACCAAGCTCCTGTCTTAAAATGCACTCATCTAGTCCACATGTCATGTCGATAAAAATATATAATAAACTACACCCGCAAATAAAAAATGAAATTAAAGACAGTATATTTATAAAAAAATTAAAACACTTTCTATTAACTAAATGTTACTACCATATAAATTAATACCTAAATGATAAATGTATATGAAACATAATAAATGGAAATTTAAATAATTACTTATAATAATATACCTAATAATAACATAAATACAAATAAATACATAATATATAAACAAACATGACATACATTTATAATAATAATATCTGGAACATTTAATTCCTTTTCTTTTTTACAAACTTTGATAATAATGATAATCAACAATAATATATAATTAATAAAAATATTAAAACATAAATAAAATAATATAATAATAATTATATAATAGAATACCATATAATAAAAATAATTATAGTAATATATCTATCTAACTATAGTAAACGCACCTTAATAAAATGACCTATATATTATAATAGTCAATAAATATCAATCATAAGTAAAATATGTAAATAATAAAATATGTAAAACTTCCTCCTCTCTCCTACATCTTGCCGTGCCGACAAGGCCCACATATGTTTCTTATATTATACCATTGTAACATCTATTTAACTTGTGGAAAGCAATAAATATAATAATAATATAATATAATATAATATAACATTCTACCACATACACACAACACCGTCTAGCCCAAACTAAGCAGAGCTTGTACTATAGGTACTAGACAATGGATAACATACTTACATACTTTTTTTTTGTAATTACATACATATTATACATAGAACATATTATATATGAATAAATGTATTGAGTATTGAGTATTGAATACCCATCAAGTAATGCAAAAAATCAATTCTTTATAAAACTATATGCATAACATAATGTAGTAGAATACCAAACAAGAAAAATGAACTTGTGTTTCAAATCGACTGGAGTGATACCACGACCTCACAGAAAGCCGACGTGAAATAGCGCTCGAGTGAGTGAGGATACGGGAGGCCCATAATTATGGCGCAGTTGAATTACCGTATACTACCCCAGCAGGGTACCAACTGCGCTAGCGTTGGAGAATCCCTCTCTGGCTCAGGTACGTTGTGCCCTGAGTGTGGACGCCCAGGTCGCCCCTCGTATTCTTTAGCAAAACTGCGCTTAATAATGCCCGGAGCAATGAAGAAATACCATGGCAACCCGTGCCACGCTGGCCGTGGACTTTTGCAACATCGGGGGATTACATAGTAACCTTAATGCTGTTCACCACCACCTCTAGACGGCAAAGCCAGCCTTGCTCTTCTTGACCGAGACGCAAATATCGTCTCCAGCAGACACTTTCTACCTCACCTACCCTATGTACGGACTAGAACACTCTTTTTGTCTAGGGCCGGAGTGTGCGTGTATGTCAGAGACGATACCAGCTCTCGTTGCCTCAGCAATCTTGAAGGTAGGGACCTCTCCATCTTATGGCTCCGTGTAGACAGCGACGACCATCCCCGCGTCTATGCGTGCCTCAATAGGTCCCATAACAGTGACACCGAAACTGACCAACTTATTGGGCACATCCAGATGGCTTCAAAGTTTGTGCAGCGAAGGATCCTGGCCGCGGAGATCGTTTTACTTGGCGATTTTAACGCCCACCACGCCAACTGGCTCAGTTCAGTTCAGTTCAGTTCCAGTAAGACCGATCATCCGGGGAGATGTGTTCACGACTTCGCCCTGGCATATGGCCTGACATAACTGGTTACCACGTCCACGCGAATCCCTGATGTGGAGAGCCAAAATCCTTTACTATTGGACCTTCTGCTGACTTCTCATCTGGATGGATACCACGTATCTGTTGGCGACCCACTTGGTTCCTCAGATCACCGCCTTGTCCGGAATACAGAGCCTCTCACGTGCTCGCCGCAATCGCGTGCCGCACGAAGCCACCAAAGCCACCAAGCCAGGGCTGATGCGGTGACGGCGTGTGATTGCGCATTAAAAAAAGAGTATAACTTTGCCTCCAGGTCCTTCAAAAGATACATTGGAAGGGCGAAGTTGAAGCGCATTGGTAGAATAGGCGAAAGGCTTGAGCGTGTTCCTTCGGCAACTCGTGCATTCTGGTCTCTTGCCAAAGCTATCGAAGGAAATTTCTGCGAGTCATCCTTTCCACCTCTTCCTACAGGCCGCGCTAATATCTCTCGGCAAAACGTCATTGACAGCTGAAACAAACTTGTGTCTGAAATTGAGACCCCTATAAAGAAAGTCTTGGATTGGGGCAGACTTAATTTGGTCCAATTTAATCCCACAAAGAAACAAGTCTGCGTGTTCAGCGCAAAAAGGCTGCCGTTGGTCGTATCCTCGTTTTGAGAACATCCCCATAACTGCCTCAGCCGATATTGGAATTCATGGTGTCGACAGGGTCAGGAAGTCCACTGCGCCTCGAAAGGTGTGCTCCATCGACCGCTGATTAGTGCGCGGTGCTCAGGCACCGCCATTGGTGTTGGACTCGCAGGGGTATGTGGTTAGCCGCAGAGGATGACATGTTCGTTGCTCGGCAATCACGTGGCGTTCGAGCGTCGTTCTCATGCGCGGCTAGTGCGAGCCAGTCGGTCGCGTGAGGCACGGAGTTGTCTTTAGCGAAGTGGCGGCGTGGTTTCGCTGCCACAAAGCATCTCGAGCGCTTGCATGCTCAGCAAGTAAGAGTCATAGGTGGGTGATTCGGGCAATACCCGGCTTGTAGGCCAGAAAGGGTAGACGTATGGATGTACGTCGGGAAGTGAGCGTGCCTTACAGTACCATAGTGGAGATATGGGAGGCGGCTTCTCCGCGAGGACATCGTTAGCAACTAGCAGAGTTCGCGAGTGGTGAGCGGCTTTATTGCTCCGGTACCTATCTGGACAATAGGTAGTGCCACTTGAGTACGATGTACAACACGATGTGGATTGGGCTGTCGCCTGCGGTATTTCCGGACCAATACGACCTTCAACAATTCAAGAAAAGAGCGTACTCCTTTTTAAAAGGCCTGCAACGCACTTGTGACTTCGCTGGTGTTGCGGGCGTCCATAGGTGGCGGTAATCGCTTACCATCAGGCGATCCGTCTGGTCGTTTGCCCTCTAATCCATAAAAATAAAGTTAATTGGAATTGGATCATTTCAGTATAACATGATACAATTATCAGTAACTTATTGTAGGCGCGACCCGGTATTCGATCTTGAGATCTCATGCACAGCAGTCACGATCAGTACCGCTGCCACTGTGGTTTGAATGCGTGCTAAATGAGTTTGTTTGTTTGTTTGGTTGAACGCTCTAATCTCAGGAACTACTGGTTCAAATTGTAAAATTATTTTTATTTATGTTATCCCATTTATCGAGGACGGCTATAGTCTATATAACATCACGCTACGACCAACAGGAGCGGCGGATTATTGTAAAATGTTGCAAAAACGGTGAAAATTCTCTTATATGAAGCAGACGACGTTGCGCGGATCAGCTAGTTTTATATAATTATACTGAAACAAGAGACACAAGAAACACTCAGACTTGAAATAACTGTTTGTGGAGTACAGCTTTGTATGAATTCTACTGTTTTGTATGTCCATTGTAACTCACAGCTAAATAAATTGTCTTATCGTTACGCGAATGTTACACATTGAAAATAAACTACTGTATACCAATTTTTCTTTTATACGTTCTCTATAACATAATTTTTACTTTGTTAATAAACTATTCCCTTTTAACACTTTTCTCTGGATGTTTTGGATGCTTCAGCAGCCACGTGATTATCAGTGGTCACAGAGAGACTTTCGTCCATTAACGTTAAGAAAATTGTGACTCATCAGTACAACTGCAAAGTAAAGGCGTATTCATACTGGGGTAAAAATTAAACCATTAATATTAAAGCAAACATTTTATTACACAATATTTTCAAATATTAATATTAAGTAATTATTTTAAAATTTAATCAGAATCGTCAGAATTTTCATCAACATTCATAATAAAAGAATTCTGTTCCGCGAGTTTCATAACTTCGTCTACGTCCCACATGTTTTTTCTTCACTGACCACGAGGTCACAGCATTTCATCCATTTGTTTGAGTCTATTGTTGCTATTACGTCATAAAACAGCTTTTCTACATCTTTAAGTTTAAATGTTGAGTTATTGGCTTAATAAGGCTTGGCTTATTAAGTAATCTTTTGTAGATTTAGATTCAAATAATAGCAATTCCCCTTCCACAAATCCTTTTTCACTTCCAATGTGCAAGACGATCAGCCTTTTACCTTTTCCCGTAGGTCCCGGACCGTTAGATAAACCGGTTCGATAAGCATCCTTCTTATTCTTGATCGTCGAATCTACTCATAACTTTGTTTTAATGTGTCCAGCGTTTACTCACGTTTCATCAAGAAAGTATATATTTTTATTAGCTACTGTGTTCTTTAATTTTGCTTAGATATTTTCGTCGCCATATAACGATTTCGTCTCTTTCTAGTAATAATGATCTGCTCTCCCGTTTCGCAAAATCGAAACCAAGCTCTTGGAGTATTTTATCTCCATCCGTCAGGTAGTGCGTTTGAAAGGTGGAATATCTGCATCATCATTACATATTGACATAACTTTGTCTAATGTCGGGTACCCGTTTTTTAAATACACTCACCGGCACGGAAACTTAGCCACACGTAAAATTGACAGTAATTTGTAATCTCATGTTTTTTTATCACAGGAACAGGGGTAGATGCACTCAATAGGTGTTTAGAACAATAAAATTAACACTAAACTGCACCATAGTGAATGCTTTACCGCGTGATGGTCTATGAGCTTTTAAATAGACTTCTTCCATACGTCTTCTCACCGTACGCTCGCTAATATTGACGCCTCTTATGATTTGAAGCCGATTACGTATCTCGACATAAGTCAAATAGCGATTTCTTAAAATTACGAGCACAATAAAGCGGTCATCTCGGGCAAATGTGCATCTGATGCTTCCAGTGCCTGGTTTGCGGGAGTATTGACCTGTCTCCTGGTACCGTTTTAGGGCATATTGCAGCGACGAACGTGGTACGTCAAGCACTACAGCGACTTCACGCTGTGTCAGTTCTTGATTAATTAATGCCACAACCTGTGCAACCTGTGCTGATGTTAAGGGCATTTTTATAGGCTTTAAAGCACCTTTAGTTATTGAATAATAAGCACAAAACTACAATGATTGAATAACCTAACCGAAATCTCTCACAATACACAAATTTCAACGAAAAGTTAAAAGTTATACCATAGTGAACTCAAACGTAATTAATTATCCTCTTGAACTCCTTTAGTTATTGAATAATAAGCACAAAACTACAATGATTGAATAACCTAACCGAAATCTCTCACAATACACAAATTAGAACTAAAAGTTAAAAGTTATACCATAGTGAACTCAAACGTAATTAATTATCCTCTTGAACTAAGGGAAAACTCATTTTAGAGCTACCTTCATCATAAATAATCATTGAAAACACTTAAAATCTCTGTTATCGCATAAATCGCGCTTGGCAAAGATTCTGTGCCGTTGAGTGTATAATGAATGCACTTTTCTCTTTATAGCACATTTGTCTAAGTCTTCAAATTTGTCAATCGTGGATAGTCGAGCTCTTTTTTTTACAGGCGATTTTAGAGCATTCGTTTCCTTCTGTTCTTTAATAATTTTATAAACGGTATTTTCAGAAGCACCGCATGCACTAGCCGTTTTCACAACTATACCCTCCCTAGTCACGTTTTGATCACCACACTGTTTGAAGTACTTAAAAACATTAGAAATCACTCGTCTTTCTCCGCTATGAATTATTGATTCACTTTTATTTATACGAATAGGTAAGGTATTCATATTTAATATTAACAAAAGACACGTCCGTACTGTCTGAAGGACTTACTTCAACTGGTCAATATGAACACGGCTTTCTAATTTACTAAGATCTAATTGGTCAAGGGACGTGGCTAAGCTGAGTGACAACGATCAGTCACTATTTTGTTAACACGAATACGCTCATTATCTTAAAGTATAGTTATTTCAAAGTACTCGGACACAATAAACTGTATCGTATCTTTCTCAATTTGGATGTTTTTAAATATCATTCTCGCGATGCATTCTTGATAGGAATCAGTTCCCTATCTGTAGTCTGTCCTATTTCAAGTAGTGATTAGTCCTCTATTTCCTGTTAAGCGAGTCGAGTCTCTGTGTTTACATGAGCTTTGTCGTATCTAGATGTCAGAAGGAAGCGGCGTGGGCTATCACAAACCTGTGCCTGGGCGGCACCCCGGCGCAGTTGGACGCGCTGATCTCGGCCGGCTTCCTCGAGCCCTACTGCGCACTGCTGCAGGCGCCCGACCACAAGGCCATCTCCGTCGTGTTGGACGGACTTAGCAATCTTTTACAAGTGAGTTTTGTATTATAGACTTGTTACATTACTTGTAGCATACAAGCATGTAGGAACACGGGTGACAACACTCAAATTTTACGATTTGTAGATTTACGAGTTAGATTAGACGAATTTACGAGTAGTAGAGCCTGGCTGATTTCAGCATGAATGGGCCCGCTCGACCGGGAAGGACTACCCTCTTACAGAATATCGACATGAAATAGCAGTATTTTTACTGTTGTTTCATTCAGTGAGTGAGTGTGCCGGCGGCCCAATCACCCTTTTTCCACCTTCCCGCTCCTTCTCCTTCCCACTTCCTTATTCTCTTCTTCCTTTTCCAAAGGGTACGCAACGCGCAAGTGGTGCCTCTGGTGTTGCAGGCGTATAAGCTATGATGACCACAAAAAAAAATACCGACTTCTTTATCCATAATTTTTTACTCAAATCAATTAAAATGTCAAGAATAAACTGAAACTTTTACTCTTCAGGAGACGTAGCTCATTCTTAACGCCACCAAATAAATGACAATATTCCACTCAAAAATATATATTATTATTTCAGGCTGCTGTAAAATTCGGTCAAGTAGAACCTCTATGCTTGAAGTTGGAAGAAATTGGAGCCTTGGACCAGATTGAGAGTCTTCAACAACACGAGAACGAACAGGTATGTACATACATACATAGATTCACGCCTGTTCCCCAGAGGGGTAGACAGAGACTACGGATTTCCCTTTGCTACGATCCTGACACACTTCTCTGGCTTCATTCACTTTCATGTGTGTGTTCAAGGTGCTCTTAACCTGGCTTTTGTCCAGGTATATTTTGTTGTGATAGATCTCATTTCTTGATTTGCTTTATGGCTTTAAGTATAGGTTACTGATTCTCTGTCAAGAACTTCTCTGTAGTATTTAAGCAGAAAAAAGCAGTGGTAGCCTAATGGGAGACCGTTTGACTGCCACGTAGTAGTCCTGAGTTTGATTCCAGGGTACACACTTCTGAGTTTTCGAAGAAAATATCGCTCGATTTAAAATATATTTGCATGATTTATAATTGCACGTCTGAGTTATTCATAAGATGTTCTCAAAGATATGTGCAGTCTGCCAACCCGCACTAGGCTAGCATGGTAGACTATGGCCATACACTTCTCGCACTGAGAAGAGGCCTGTTCCCAGCAGTGGGACAGTTAAATACACTGATTAGTTGGTCCCGTGGTATAAGTTTGCGCTTATGTTTGTATGCGTTCGTTAAGTTCCAGATTCGGTTGCATTCTTATGGTAATACTTATCGTGAGATTATCAGAGGATACCTACTTGACGTTAAGAAAAAATAGTTATATTGAAGCCACAGCACCATTTCTTTTCAAATATTTATGCACTCGAGTATAATAAGTATATGTGGAACATGGTGTGATATCCCTCCAATACAAAATGGAGTTTTCTCCGAACAGGATGTTTGTGTGTCTGTTAAGTCGCCGCACAACAATAATTGATGTTGGGAACTTGTAATACTTTATATAGCTCGCAGTGTAAATTTCGCTTGCGAGATTCAGTTTTGTATACCGTAGTACGTAATTGAGTATGGCGCCATCTGTTGTCGTGTGTCGCCATTGCATCATATGTAGTGCAGCTACAAGTACTTAAAATATTTATATCATGCATATTATCGTCGGCCTCGATGGCGTAGTGGTTAGTGTAACCGACTGCTACGCCTGAGGTCGCGGGTTCGATTCCCGCACAAGTCAAACATTTGTGTGCATGAATATGGATGTTTGTCTTGGTCTGGGCGTTTCTATGTATAATATGTATTTATTTACAAAACAAAAGTATATATTTATGTTTATCCATTGTCTAGTACCCATAGTACAAGCTCTGCTTAGTTTGGGCTAGATGATGTTGTGTGAATGTGGAAGATGATGAGATGATTATTATAATTTATAGATCTACAAGAAAACACTGCAGCTGTTAGACACATATTTCTCGGAGCAAGACGATCCGAACGCACAGCCTGCTCAAACCGAAGAGGAGTATCAATTTGGGACCACCACGAATGCAAATATCAACTTCTAGGTGTTATTTATAAAGATAAGCATCGTTTATACATTCTGTGATAAGTACAAAATAACTTAAAATAATCTTTTTGTGTGATATGCGTGGTGTAATAGAAAATTGTGCTCATATTTGACTTACTAAACGAATTGATAGTGTCCTTAGAATTTTAGAAAAAGCCAGTTCCATGTATTTTTAACAGAAAATCAAATGAAATGACCTAGTGAGAAACCGTTGGACTGCCACGCCAGAGGCTCTCTCTCTGACTTTTCGAAGTTATGTGCTTAAACTATTTAATAGTTAATTATCGCTCGCTTTGACGGTGAAGGAAAATATCGTGAGGAAACCTGCATGTCTGAGAGTTCTCCATAATGTTCTCGATGATATGTGAAGTCTGCCAATCCGCACTAGACCAGCGTGGTGGACTATGGCCTAACCCTTCTCACACTGAGAAGAGGCCCGTGCCCAGCAGTGGGACAGTTTAATACAGGGCTGATATTATTATATATTTATAAATACTAGCGGTCGCCTAGTGGTCAAAATTCGACCAAAATTCGTAAGCTTGCTATTTCGTTTTCTGTTTTTCTCTATTAGATATAAATAAGGTATAGGTAACCATAGTTACAAAGAATTTTAATTCCATACTCCTCCATCGGCCCAATTTTCGTAAAAAGGGGTACAAAGTTTTAGCTTCACGTATATATATAGATTCTTCAAAGTTAAAAGAAAGTCTTAGTAAGGTAAGACTACGTCGGTGGTGTAGCGATAATGTATCTAACTGCTGTGCATGAGGTCCCGGATCGGCCAGACTTTTTAGCATTTTCCGTCAAGATATTCTCAGTTAGAAGAAACTTTAATAGGTTCGCCTCTCGCCTCTATTATGTGGTATTTGGTATCATAGTTGGTAAAATGTAGGTGTTTTATATACCTCTGCCTACCCTTGGGGGATATTGAAGAGACTATGCATGTTGGTATGTTTAGTAAGGTAAATATGACCACGGTTTTTTGATACACGCTATGTCTGACTTCAATCAACAAGTGTATCATAATCATCTATCAATTAATACGGCAATCGGCCAATTCGATTACCGATAAAATACGGTTATTAAATATCATTGAAAACCGACTAGTATATCAAAAACTATTGTAACTTTCGATCAATACCAGAGTGCCTAGTGCGAATTTTCGACGTTCCGATTGGCTCCAAGCTCTTAACCAATCAGAGAGAGAAACACGGTAAACGTTTCGATCGCGTTAACGTAAAAATAACTCTCACTAGGCACCCACACATGAAAGTGAATTTTTTTGGAATAATGTTAGATATAAATTACAAGGTAGCCTATAAAGAAAATCTATTTTTTAATCCGGATTTTAGGTGGTTTCGATCAAATACCAATAACAATAATCAATTACCGTAACACAGCGCTCTCACATTCACGCTTTTTACGGTTATTGAACTATATTGCCAAGTTTTGCCTATTGTATAACCGTAAAAACGTATTATCATCTAATAAGTATGTTTGTTGCCAATACCGGTTATGTACACTAAGTTAATACATAATAGAATCTGTTCTAATAGAATCTTAATGATTTAAGAAGCAATATAAAAATGTCGGTATTTTGGTTTTTAAGTTTTGCTGCCGAGCCCAAATAATACTAAAAACCATAATATACTGATCTTGAAACTGATTGTGTGTATTCGATCAGTAAACATCCAAAAATTCTGATCATATCTTGTTTTGTATAAATCTTTCTTATCAATAATTGTTGCAATGCCAGACACAATTGAAAACCTTATGTGTTTGGCCGCCGGTGTGCCGGCCTTTCGTTTTAATAGACTTGCTGACATCATCGTATAGACTGATCACATCAAAGTATCGCTTCTCTGATCGTATTGTAGAGAACACGAGGCTCATTCGATCATAGATCTTGTTTGGCGTAAATGAAGCTGGTCTTGATTATTTCAATCATATATCAATATTGTAAAATTTCGAGCTTAAAAGAACTGAGTATGTTTAGTTGATTATTGCAAGTGTTTTTATAATAAACGTTTTAATTTTCTTATTTATGTTGTTTTATTTGTGTTGTACTTACTGGGTTGTGGGCGCAGTGGCCGACAGTCTGTTCCGGGTTCCGATCGTTTACGCTTTATGGCCTATTCAGAACGGCAATGTCGCAAATGATTGTCATATATTAATGAGTTTAAATGTAATTACTTTATTCGGACCTCATTTTACTTCAAGCGCGTTACTTTCTTTTGGGGCTGGTTACTCAGTGGCCAGTAGCCGCGAAGCCAGAATACTGAAGTGCCACCGCCCTTCCAGTACCAGGGCCAAGTATTTCATGTGGGCCTGGACTTACACCGAGCCCACCATTATTGATTGGAGAATACCTAATATTATAGTTTCCTGTAGTCAACATGTCTGAGAGTTCACTATGATGATCTCGAAGATATGTAAAGTCTGTCAACCCGCACTGGGTCAGCGTGTTAGACTATGACCTAACCCTTTGCACACTGAGAAGACGCCCGTGCCCAGCAGTAGTACTAAACTGTCCCACTGCTGGGCATACAGGGCTGATTTTATTAATATATTATGTAGTTTATGGGAAATGGACCGGCAGATGGTGTAGCGGTATTCAATCTTTTCTTAGCCGGTTGGTCTTTCCTTTTTTGCTTTGAGCATGAACATAATGGTTTAAGTGGTCGGTTCGCCATTCGCCTCTTACCACTACCAGGGTGTGGCGGGTTCAAAATTCAAATTCATTTATTTGTTTGCGAATATGGGTACATGAAGATCTTACATAGTTTACAAATGTGCATTGACCATATCCTACCATAAGGCATGCAAAACTAATAATAAATAGTTTAAAATGTACAAATTGAGGTTAGTAGTACCTCAATGTTATATAATAAATTAGGTACAAAACTGAAAATACAATTATAATTTATCTTGTAAAAATTCACTAACAGTATAGTAAGCTTTTGACAATAGCAATGTTTTAACTTTTTTCTTAAATATGTTAATATCTGCTATCTCGAGGACTGATCTAGGCAAATGGTTATATATGCGTGGTGCCATGCAAAAAATACTTTTATTCAGTAGCGCTGTTCTATTTTTTGGTATACATATATAAAAATTGTCTCTTACTTTTTAATTTTTTAAAATATTGCATGTTATTTCTGACAAATAATACAACTTCATTTATATATATACATGGCAATGTAAGAATATTTAATTTTATAAAGAATGGTTTGCAGCTATCTGTCTGCTTTATATTAGATATGGCTCGAATACATTTCTTTTGCACATTAAAAACTACTTGTTTATCGGTAGAGTTGCCCCAAAAAATAACACAATACCTTAAAATGGATGCAACATAGCCATGATATGCTGTAAGAAGGGTTGAGTTACTGACCGTTTGCCTAAGCATATACAGTGCATATGAATAGCTATTAATTCTAGAGCAAAGTGAATCAATATGTTGTTTAAAGTTTAAAGTATTATCAATGTTCAGGCCTAAAAATCTTGTTACGTCTACTTCTCGAATCTTATTGTTTTGGTAATTAATATTCATATTGGTTATTTTATTAGATCTACTTCTAAATGTCATTAAATTAGTTTTGTTTAAATTAACATGTAAATTATTTTTTGTCTACCATTTTACAATATTCTCCAGAGTCTTGTTTATTTCTGCTTCCATATCAGATTTATTATTTCCTGTGAACAGTATAGTAAACTTCAAATACCAAATATAAATAATTGTATTGTATTGATCCACAAATGGTTGTACCGCATCTGGGTGTTATTTGTGTTGATTGAATGTGTCCTGCGACACAGTAATTACTTTTAGTTAACTTAAATTTTTTTTTATCTTGAATAACATATTGCTTATTTAACGTAAACGTATTTCCCATCAAATAGAGTTATACAATGTTGAAAGGTTAATGTAATCATAATTATTATCATCAATGAAATTTTAATATTTTAATTAAAAAATCACATGTCAATATATCTAAAATTTTGTGATAGTTGAAGGTTAAAATCAAAATCAATATAAATTTATTCAGATTAGGTTACAAGGTAACACTTATGAATGTCATATTTACACTAATTTTTCTGCGGATTTATATTTACTGCCATGTTCAGCAAAGCAAGGGTGTAGGGCTCATGAGAAGATGGGGCAAGAAACTCATGGTCAAGTTTTTGTTTACAAATCATAAGAGCTGTAAGGTGCTGCAACCATTTCTCCATGAACTATTACTGAACATACTCAAGCATTTAATAAATTTTGATGGTAGCCTCTAAAGCAGCAGTATGGTAAATAGGAGCATCCACTTACATGTACATTAATAATCAAGACAAGGCATGATTGTAGTCTGTAGTTTAATCTGTTTAAATAAAAGTTTATTAAGTAAATAATCGAATTCCACGATACCAAGGTCGACCAGTCACCACAAGTAGCACCCGTTCACGAGTAAGACGCATGGGCCAGCCATCGTCCCCGATCGTCGTTAAAGGATGATATAACCTATTCGTATTTTTTGTAGATAACTTTCGTTCTGTTTATAGAAAACAAGAAAAGAAAAGAAAAGACAAGAAGGTTATCCAGACTGGAAACAACAATGCGTGCCTCGCACAAATATTTGTTCGTGTGTGGATCAAACTCCAACACTCGGCGTTGTGGCAGTAGCATTTAAATCACTACGCCATCCGTGCAGCTTTTGTCGGGTTTGAGTCGTAATATTTTTCCTTTATTTACATTTTCTTTCAAGTCCAGTTGAATATCTATACTAATATTATATATATTATATAAAGCTGAAGAGTTTGTTTGGTTGAATGTGCTAATCTCAGGAACTGTTGGTTCCAATTGAAAAATGTTGTAGTGCTGGATAGCCCATTTATCGTGGTCCCGCTACGACCAATAGGGGCGGCGCATCAATTAAAAATGTTGCAAATACAGAAAATTCGCTTATGTGATGCAAACGAAGTTGCGCGGGTCAGCTAATATTATAATAAAATAACAAATAAATAAAATTGAGTTTTCAGGCGTTTATTATAAAATGTAACTTAGAAAATTACAGATTTAACAATCGAAGATAGTTCTAGAATATGGACCTTTCATATTGCGAGCCTGTTTCACAAAGTCCAGAACACTTATATAATCATAATTATATACTTTTATACAATATTTATATATTTACTCTAAACAGAAACAACTTGGATATAAATATTAGTACTGTTTATATATAATGATTTAATTAAATGTGCGAAATTATTGCTATTTCTACTAAAAAGTAAGGGTTGTACCTGACTTAGCCGCGCAGTCACATAATTTGGGCGCAGCAGAGAATGCGAACAAACTCGTATTGAATATGGCGCAGCTCACTATAAGCAAGAATGCGATGATTTCATGTTTGCTCAAAGAATTATAGAAGCGTATTCTCCGCTTTTCACTGTATTTAAGCACCACATAATTGACGAGTCAGCTATTGTGCGGTTATGTATGTGTCCATATGGCTTTCAAGTACCCATAAAGGCGATAGCCAGATCCGTGAATCAAACCAGGACTTAAATCCATAGTCGCAGTTCCGTTATACTCTTGTGCCACTCGACCGACAACGCAATGCATGTGTTGCCATGTTCGCATATATTAAGCACAACCCTTATTTATCTAAAATATGGACACTAATAGCTAAAAATGAAAAACATTAAATGGTCTTTGATATACCGATTATTAACAGTAAGATTAAAGATATTCATGTCTAAGTGAAGTATCTTTACATTTATGTGACTTGCCGTTACTTTCAATGGTAACTTTCAGTGAATGTGTACTTGCTAGCAACACAATTAAGTTACAAATAGTTACTTTAAAAGACAGTGATGAAACAGGCACTTAGGTTAACCACTAAATCACAATATTTAGTTTTGAAATATTTCTCCATTATTTTTCTATGTCTATAGCAATATAATAAAGTGGAAAGATTTGTATTTTTCTTTGTAAAGTCAAAAGCACTGGACCGATTATATAAAATCTATCACCATTAAAAAGTTACCTTATCCAGGAGTAACATAGGCTATATTATTAAAACATCACACTACAAGCCACGAAAGCAGAGCAGTAAACGTGGGTGAAACCATAGAGAGCAGCTAGTCAAGTTATTTAAATTTTTTTAAAGACCAATACTTTAAATTAAAAACTGTTTACACTGCTGAACAGATTTGTATGAAACTTCACCCAGATAGACTATGTCCTGGATTAATAAAGATAATTTATAGGTTTCTACTAAGCTATTACACACTTCACCTGTCTTTGCCCATAACATTATTTTAAACATACTTTATGGATATTGACAGCTAGAGTTTGCATATAGTATTGTTACCTGTCATTCTAACTAATATCATATCCAAATATTGTGATAAGCGGTTCAGTAAGTAATCAGGAAGCATAATATTATTTTAACCTTATTGGTGTACATCTAAACTAATTATTTTAATCCATGTTGCGGTCTTTCAGCTTCTCCAATTGTTGTCTGTAATAAAGAAAATACGGATTATTAGTTTACATTATTATATAAAAAAATGGCTTGGATAGAAATAAAACTAGTTTATGTAGATATAATTACATTGTTTATTTTAAAAACACTATTATTACATAATTTTGAAACTATTAAACAATTACTAATGTCGAACTTTACAACTAATTAAGCTATTTAAATTTAGGTTTACACTTTCTCTGACATTTTGGTTGATTCCAGCAGCCCTTACAATAAACAATGCAATAAAATCCATATAGTAGTTTCATTTCTATGTATGTGTGCATGTATGTGAATGGTATATGTAAGACAGTATTGTAAAAGGCTTAGATTTGGGAGATCCCACAAACAATAATTTTGGTTTTTTTTTTCAATGTAGACATTAGTGAACTTAATAGATGAAAAAACCAGGTTTAGAACAATTATTTGTGGATTATGCAGATAATTGTCCAGTGTGGGATTTGAACCTACAACACTTAGCAGTGGTATTGGTGAGGTGACTGCATGTTTGTTACAGCATAGCTGCAGGTGAGGTGTTAGGTGGGACCACTTGCTTGCCATAGCATATGAGCAGATTGATAATAATTAAATGATTTTGATCTTTTAAAATAGTGACTGTCATGTTATTTCAGTTATGATTGCCAATTATTACTATTAGACAGTCTGTTTTTAGGATAGTTTCTCTTAAACTTGACATAATCTGTATCACAGTGCGTAAACTATCAATTGGGTCATATGAGTGCAAGCTAACACTTTGTAGCATAAATATACACTGCCTTCAAGGCTAGAAAACAGGTATGCAATAGATTTTTTTGATTACCACAGCATTTTGATATTTGTTTTAGATCTATCTGTATACTAATAGAATGATTTGGAGAATATAAATGCAAGAGTTTATAATGTATACAAAATGTAAATAAATCATTATATCTTGTAGCTGACAAAGAAAATTAAAACAGTCTAACAACTATTCTTGCCACATTCAGATCAATGTATAATGAAAGTGCAGATTCATTCTAACCTAAACATGCAGTTATAAGGTAAATAAATTAGTTATGATACCATAATGCCTTAGCCATCTGTATTATAAACTCCACTAAATATTTATGGCATAGATAACGATATAAAATTTTTAAAAGAAATGATAAGTACTAAACTTATTAATGAATCATGTTAATATAAGAAAAGCAGAAAAATGATGGAGATTCTTTGTTAGTTATACATTTATGATTCAAAGAAGTTTTAAACAATTATAACCTCAATTGTTGATTGAAGTCATCTTGAACGATATCATCTTCCCAGTTGTCTTCCCATACCGACACATCTTCGTCCTCAGCCTCAGCCTCGATGCCCCAATCTTACAAGAAATTGCAATTATTAAGCATTATATTAATTAGTTAAAAGTGTATGTTTTGTTTCGAAGTACATACGTTCGGCGGGAAACTCTTCAAATTCATCGTCCTCTTCGAGAAGGCCAAGATCTACTTTTTGTTTGTCTGCCGACATTTCTGGGATTTTCATTAGGAATACTTGGTAAATAACAAGAATTGGACTAAATTTATCACTTCAAACAAATTGACGTTTACATGAAAATGCAAGTTGTGGGTTATAGAATTTGACGTTCATGACAGATTGTACAATGACAAGGCACTATCCAAAGAGAAAGAATTTTAGAACGTTCAAGAATGATTACGACCACAGAGTAAAATTCTGTGCTTTAGAATTGCCAAATCGATAAAAGTGACAACTAATAATTCATCGATACTTTTGTCATTTATAGTCAAGTAATTATTTATATTCTACCACATACACACAACACCATCTAGCCCAATCTAAGCAGAGCTTGTACTATGGGTACTAGACAATGGATAAACATACATATATTTTTTTTTTGTAAATACGTACATATTATACATAGAAACACCCAGACCAAGAAAAACATCCATGTTCATGCACACAAATGTTGGATTTGTGCGGGAATCGGGAATATTTGAAATGCTATTTGTTTTTATTCAATGAAAAGCCGAAGTTATACGAAGACTTTTTAATTTATATGCTTTATTCAGTGCATTCTAGTTAAGGTAGGTATCTATCTTGGATTTATTTGTACTTAACTAAATGGGATACAATAATAATATATTTTTGAGGACACACATTTTAAATATTCCCGTGACCTTGTACTGCATACTACACGCTTTTTGAAATTGTCTGCGTTGCATTATATTATGTAAGTGAAAACACATCGCTGTCTATAATTTATTTAAAAGTATTATAAAATAAGACTATTTTCGAATTAACCTACACTTACTGTATGCCAGTAAAAATGTATACACGCAGACAAAAACAACTTGTGAAATCAAAAACAAATGATATTTAAATTATTTTATTTTACTTAAGGATGTAGATAGAGAAGGTACTAGTTATAATCCTTGAGTTGTAGAGGCCTTCACAATCATAGAATTAAACTCCACAATAACAAGTGGTTCTTGTGTCCGTTGGACTGGGAGACTTTCAATTTCATTCAAATTGTAATATATTCTTTATATCCCATGTTCGAATTTAGCTGACAACGTGCCACCGTGGCATTCTTAGTCTGAAAACTTTCCTCCTTCCTCAAATTGAAGCATTTTGCTGAGGGAGGAAGTGCCTTTAACCTACAGAAGACCGGCATCAAATGAATTATGTTGTCTGCTGCGTCGTGTATGGTCTTTAGGCCCAGAGAGGCCATTAGCAAGGGTTTCAACATTCCAACGTTTGCTAACTGTAGGCGAGCAGAGGTAATTGACATCACGTTAGCCACCAACAGGGCTAGCACTAAGATTGTCGAGTGGCATATGTCTGACGAGATTAACTTGTCAAATCATAATTACATATGCTTTAAGTACAGGACGCTGGTTCCAGATCCTACAGTACGTAGAAGGAATCCCAGAAATACGGACTGGAACCCCTTTAGGAGTGACTTCAGAATAGATCTGGAGGATTCTAAGGGTAAGCTTAATTCTATATTAGATATAGAGTTTACAGCAGACAAATTGGTCCAGACTGTGAATACGACCCGGACAAGTAACTGCCCTGAAAGGGAACTTAGGCCCAAGAGGGTACCATGGTGGACGCCAGAGTTGGTCAAGCTGTGGCTAGAAACCAGACGAGCGTTTAACAATGCTAGGACCAGCAGGGACTATAGCGGTTACGCTCGCTGTTTGACCAACTACAACAAAGCTGTGCGGAAAGCCAAACGGAGGGCTTGGAGAGCCCACTGTGAAAACATCAGTACCATTTCTGAAGGAATGAGGCTCTCCAAAGCTATCTCGACTGTCAGAGCACACCCATTGACAACCATTAAAGATGGCAATGGGCAGCGAACAGGGTCTGGTAAGGAGACACTAGCAATGATGCTAAACATACACTTTTCGGACTGTAAGATAACAGAAAAGGGGCAGGAGGACCCGATCAGCCTGGTTGAACTAAGCTACCGTACAACCAAAGAAGATTGGAACACTGCAAGGAAGGTAGTGGATAAAGGGAAGGTTGGCTGGGCTCTAAATGATTTTCAACCGTTCAAGTCACCTGGTCCAGACATGGTTTATCCCATTATCCTACAACAGAATGAAGTTAGTAGATACACATGTCAGGGAGATTTTGTTAAGGAAATTCCCCCTCCACGGGCTACAATGTGCCTACCAGTCGGGCAAATCCACTGAGACGGCACTGCATTTTGTGGTAAATAAGGCAGAACATGCATTAGATAACCGAGAAGTATGCATTGCTGCATTCCTGGATATTGAGGGACCTTTCGATCGGACCACCTTTGATGCTATTAGTGTGGCATCGGCAAATCACGGCATAGAGCCAACCATTTGCAAGTGGATCGACTGTATGCTCAGAAGAAGAATTATTAGGTCTGAGTTGTTAGGAGATGAAATGATCGCAACGACCACCAAAGGCTGCCCTCAGGATGGAGTACTCTCACCACTCATATGGTGCTTGGTGGTTAATTCACCCTTAGAACAACTCAACAAAGGTCCGTACTTAACGGTCGGATATGCGGATGACTTGGTGATATTCGTCAATGGAAAATTTCCGAGTACAGTATCCAGTCTCATACAGAGAGCCCTGATTATGGTAGAAAAATGGTGCAGTAGTAACCATTTATCGATCAACCCAGGGAAAACTACTGTCGTGCCGTTTACTAGGAAGAGGGATCTGACAGGGTTGGGAACTCTATCCATGTTTACATAGCGAGTAACTAATAACTATATATACAAGTTCCCGACATCAACAGTCGAGCCGCGGCCCACCAGGCACGATCATCCAGCCTGGTTGGAAGATCATCCCTTTGTGTTTGAGGGACAACACACCATGTTCCATCACAGATTCCTGTAATAGTATAACTATATTGCAGATGCCAGTCTTCAGCGTATTTTTAGTTTCTTCTGCTGGCAGCGCAATGGTTTATGAAGAACTCTTTATGAAGAGTTAGCGATGCTCGAGTTAAACCCCCGATAATAAACCCCAGAAAAATTGATTAATCCGCAAACGTAAGGCGGAAGGCCTTGGCTGGAAAATAATTGGATTGACGGCATCATATGAGTGTATAAAAATAAACGGGCAGAATTTATACAAAATAAAACAAATAAATAAATTTATAAAATATTTTTATTAAACAATATATTTAGATACAAAATTCCTAATTACTATGTACAGTTATTACTACAATTCGTATAAAAATATTTCTATAGAACCACCGATTTTCCTTTAATTATTAAAAACATAATTTTATTCATAAAAAGAGAAGTCTTTATACATTAAAGCTTTACTAAACTCTAATTAGATATGTACGTTTGGTTGGAGTAGTCGTTCCAACAACTATTTAATGCAAAATCAACTATAATACGACTTTAGACTAATTTTAGTTAACTTTACACAAAATAGTCGTTATACACGTTCTATGCAACATTAAACTTTTAAAACATGCATTTTAAGGTTACATTTCCATTAGCTTGCTATTAAGTAGCATGATTATTGTTACTTAAGTAGCTATATATTTTACGCCTATAAGTTATTTTATCAAATAACTTTGCTCATTAAATTCGTAAATATTTAATCCATATTAAGCTGGTACGATAAGAAAAAGAAAATACATAGGTAGTGTATGTAATGAATTAGTCGAATCGACTATTTAGTGTAAAATTGACTAAATTGATAGATGAATATAGTGAACACATAAATTAATTTGAGCAATTTTAGAAGGAATGTTTTCGTTGATCTAATACTATTGGAGATGACGTATAGTATTTTATAATAAAAAGTACAGCATTCTCTCAAAGTAGCTGCTAAAAGACCTAACGTTTATGACGTACCTATTCATTTAACTATTAAGTTTGAACGTTACAGAATATTTTATTCAAAGAAAGAAAAACATGTAATATTTATTTAGAAGCGCACAACATAATAATTATGTAGAATTGGAAAATTTTGAGAGAATACTATAAAATTTGCAATGTTTTTATAGCATCGTATATTTCTTTTTAATTCATTAATATCATATATTGAAGAACGCTTCATAAAAAATAATATCTTAAATAATTAAACCACAAGAACCAATCAGTTAATTTTGTAACCTGTCTAATTGCGTCTCAAGCTTTTGATGCCACACACTTTAAAGTATACTTAAGCCAGGCAGCCTAACCCATCGGCGGAGTTGTTATCATAGGTAGGTACTCCTTTTCATTCTTTCTCTCATAGATATATATGAAATTTCCCATTTAAGAATTATATTATAAATTGCCTGAAGTGCTCCTAAAACATATTCAATTTACTTCAATTGCCAAGCGGATTTCAACTCCCACTAGCAGTTCCTCGTTTTTACAAGATAAGGCATGGTTATGTTTTCTAGACTGTAGCTATGTTTATAAGTAACAGTTGGCAATATGCCACTAATTACATTAAAAAAACATTAGCTTGCAACGAAAATAATGGCAAAGACATGACGTATTCTTGTGGATTAATTATTATTATGTATTATCACGTAATTAACATTGCTTTGCACCTCAAGTGCCCTTTTAATACATTATATAATGTCACGGATGACAGGGGTAACCAGTAACGATATCACAATCGAGATTGCGTAGTAAATTTTGATTCTCTTCTTAGGAGAATATTTAAAGTAAAATCAAAGGAATTTTTATAACATTTTAAGGTAATTTGGCCAATATATCAATTTATTTTTCGTCTATAACATAAACATTTTTATTTAATAAGAAAATTGTTTTGTTTATACATCGTTTAAGCATTAAATAACCTGCGGGGCGATTCGCGGGCGCATGCCAAGTAGCATTTCTTTTATTAATTTTGTTACTTGGAAGTAAGGAGGGGACTTAGTAACAAAAGGCAAGATTCGAGATTCTTTCATAGACTAGTCATATTTTTTTAAAATAGGTAATCGCAGGCAATATTGTCCGTTCATATATACCCAGGTAGAATATTAACACATTTCAAGGCAAGATATGACGAATAGACATTACATTATAGACGAAAAATGTATAAATGAGCAAATCTTCTTTTAAAACTAAACAGACCCCATCAAAATTGGAGCCCTTTTCCATCAGTCGTTTACACAACCTTAAAATTAAAATAACCTAAAACGGTCCCCTAAGACATTGACTCACGTAATATAAAAAAAACTAACTTTAATATCTACGTCTCTTTTCAACAAACACCATAAGAAAAGGATAGAGGATTTTTAGTACAGTCTAAATAGTGCCCTTGCTTAACTTTAATAAATAAAAGAGATGTATGATATTAAAACTAATTTGATATAGAATCGGCACCACTGATTATTATCACGCATTTTTATAATACCCTGATATACGAATTTAATTTTTGTCACTTTGTCAGAATATTGTGGTCAGAGATATGTATAGTCTGACAAAAGTAAAGTTATAATTATAGTTAGTTAGTTCATTACATTTATCAAGAATCAAGAAGTTACGTTGTCCAAACTCGTAAGCACATTTGGACTGTATTCTGTTACGTATAAATTAGTAATAAGTAGAACATTAAACAAAGGCAATGAACCGATTTATAAAGACTATATCCGTAAATTTAAATAGATCTATATTTAAATTTTACACATATTCTCCGGCATTACTTTACCGCATCCGAGAATGACAATTATAAAGTGATGTCAATACTAACGTAACTACTGACAACTCTGACAAAAGTAAAGTGACAAAACACTGGTTTGACAAAGGGGAACAGTCGTTTACACTAAACCCATTTATTCCTGAGTAGACCTACTATGTTCTGACACAATAAAAGTGTTGTCAGACCTAATTAAAGATTCCCTTTCCATATCACTAAATGTTGACTTGACGAAGTCAGCTTTTAAAATATTTTTTATTTCTAAATTACAGTCAGTTCTGACGTAGCTAAGTTCTTGGATTTTATCATTGTTTAGTGGTAAATATACTGATTCCCTGTTTGGCATGATTTTGTGAGAACCGTTTATAATTAAGGTGGACCCTCTTCTAAGAGTTTGTCTGCCAAGTTCGACGATTTCTATGGAGTTTTGGCCGATGACGAGGCTCTTATATGCTTTGACGAAAACCATGGTGAGGGTTAGGAAACCTATAAGAATTAAGGAGTAGGTGATGACCGGCGCCGCTACTGGACCTATGGTTGTGGCGAGGAAGATCCATCGCCAGATTGGTGTTGATAGCTCGTGGATACCCTGGAAATAGAGATACGTTTTAGTAGAAGCAATATTTCTTTTCTTTCTCGTGAGCTTGGTTAATGTTAGTCAGTTCTACGTAAAATTGGTATGTTAAACTTTATTGTGAATTGATTGAGCGTCGCAGAGTATTGAATGAGGTTCGTGTGTTGAGTGTTATGTTATTAGGTTTTCTATAATATCTCAGTAGTAGCGGACGACAATAGGGTGCTGACCCTATAACCACCTAGCGGAATGAAATATACTTTTGTAACCTATTTTCATACTTACCAAATATACATTAAAATTCATAAAAATCGGTCGAGCCGTTGCGGAGGAGTGCGACCACAAACACCGTGCCACGAGATTTTTATATACATATCTATACTAATATTATAAAGCTGAAGAGTTTGTTTCTTTGTTTAACGCGATAATCTCAGGACCAGCAGGGTCCGAATTAAAAAATTCTTTTAGTGTTGGATAGCTCATTTATCGAGGAAGGCTATAGGTTATATAACATCACGCTACGACCCATGAGGGCGGCGCAGTAATCATAAACGCGGGTGAAAACGCGGGAACATCTAGTTTATATAGATTAGTTAGGATAATTATTAGAGTACTGATTCTTTACAAACCTTGTTTTTCGTTCTAAATCCAACGGTTTCCAACAATTAAATAAAATAAATATGAAATATCTCCGTTTTTCTTAATTCTTTCCATAGAATTATTATAAGTTTTAGAAGGATATTGCATAAATATAATTTCTTATTTTTTTAAATCTAATTTATAAAATTAGATTTAAAAAATCTTCATTTTGATTGAAACCATGATTGTACACATTTTGCATCAAAATCAAATCAAAATCAAAATCATTTATTTGCTGTAAATAGGGTTACAAAAGTTGTTACACAATATATAATACGGTAGAATCATTTGAAACATGAACTTTTAATAACACCACTGTAACAGTGTTTTCTGCAAAAATAAATATTTTGAATTTGACAACGATTCGTCAACAAATCGTTTGGTTTATCATATCTGCTTAAAGAAAAGCTCATTCCTACAATGTAGGTAATATAATATGCTATGCTTTTAAGATGGTAGTGATAATATACATTACCATTTGCAGTGTTCTGTTGACAATTTCACTGTAGAAAGTACCTTAACGAAAGTTTTGTCTGTCCTTGTAGCTAATATTTGAGTTTACTTATGTTTGAGCCCAGTGAAATTTATGGTAACCGATTTCTGCCTGCAATTTTGAATCAAGTTAACGCAATGAATGAAAGTTATAATTTTTTATATAATGATGGCAAGCGAGTATTTGGCCAGCCTGATGATAAGCGACTACCGTAGCCTATTATCACTTGCAGTACCGGAGATATCAATCACGCATAGCTGACCGTTGGAAAAGAAATTAAATATAAGTATGATAAAAATGAGAGATCGAGTTTTAAAACACTTATGTAACTGGCAACACGCAATAGTGGTACAAAATTTTCATTAGACGTATCGATTAAATCTGGGCTAGGAGAAACAGGTGCAATAGTACCGAGCCTCCAAGAAGGTGGCTCTGACAAGAAATTGCACTAAATTACTTCGAAACCCAAATTATTTTATCGCTAGGTTAAATAATTATAGGTCTTCAAATGCGGCCCTGGCGCTGCACCATTCGAATAACAGGTTAAATAATTATAGGTCTTCAAATACGGCCCCGGCGGAGATTCTTTCGAATAATTCGAACGGTTTTCGATAAAGTGTTTATGTGTGTGTGTGTGTGTGTGTGTTTGTTTTTTAAAAGCTATACTTATAGACTTACTTCTTCAAGCCACATAACAGGGAAGATCATATCGGGGAAGTTGTTGATGTTGTTGATCGGGATGTTCGGAGCTCGGTCTACTTTCATGTTCAACTGCACCCGGACGAAGCCTTCTAGTGGTACTCCAATTTTCTGGTAAGAGAAATCTGGTTAAGGACTTGGAATATTCTGGTTCCTAAACAGAACATACATGCAGGATGTCCTGTTAAAATGAATAATCCTGGAACACCTCATATTACAGATATTGCGGGCAGACAATAAAAACAAAAATTAAAATTATAATAATTAAAAAATGTTTCAGGATTGGCTAAAAGAGGCACTACGCTATACTTTCAGGTAACAAGTGAAATATTAATTTTAATACACTTATAAATCACACATAAATATAGCAATAATATTCCCAAAATTCGATTTTGGGATTCGATTCGAATTGTAACTGATTATAATTCGAATCAGTATCATATATTCGAATGGATTTGGTGATATAAGTCGTGGTCTATCGTACTCGACTACATTGTGCACCCTGGAAAATGGTATTTGAATACAATGACGACCTTTGTTAGGCTGTTAATCAATAAAAGTTGCATTCGAATATTTATCAAAAGTCCGAATAATTCGATTTATAATCGATAATGCAACATCGCTAAACGAGTTCCTGGGATGGTATTTTACAGTCGTGCGTCGGGATACTATTACAAAGTTGTCAGCTTACCTGTTGTATCATGAAGTATGTTTCGTGCTTCTTTTTCTCGGGCTTCAGACCTTCAAAAGGCGCAAGCAGTTCTGGATCGCCATCGTAGAAGTGTGGGAATGATAGATATACAGGCGCATCTGGTAACAGACAAACATAAGATTTTGTTAAGGCCTGTTCCGAATGGCATCGTCACAAATATGTCTGATATTTGTGGTTTTTAAGTGTCATTAATTAATTTGGATCTTATTTTGAAAACGTTTTATGTAGACTTTACAGATGTGGGAAGCAAGCAATCAATCCAGCCACTGAAAAGAAGATCTGGAAGAACAGTGAAGCCCGTAGTACGCTTTCGCTTAGGGGGGAGTGATGTGAGAACCGCATAACATACGTTTCGTCATGTCACGTTCGTAACGGCAGCAGAAAACATGCCAGCGTTGAGACTCACAGAGCACTGGCGGACGCAGGTTTTTTTTTTTAGTTTGTGTTACTTATTAGCCTCAGATGGCTTTTACAACTTTACGCGGACTGTGGGTGAGCGCAGAGGGCTCCAAACCCTTATAAAATACATAAGACAACGTTAACCCCCAACTACTTACATATTATACATAGAAACACACAGACCAAGACAAGCATCCATGTTCATGCACACAAATGTTTGACTTGTGCGGGAATCGAACCCGCGACCTCAGGCGTGGCAGTCAGTTACACTAACCACTACGCTATCGTATATATTAAGTTTAAATATATTATCAGAGAACTTACTGTATTGACAAGGGCTGATATTCTGAAGACCCTTAGGAGGGCACTTCTCGCCAGGGTAGTAGCATTTGTTTTCAGGGTTGATATCAGCGCTCTCGAACGTCGATGGTGGCGGAGTGTATAGTCCTGCTTGGATACCTGGAGACACCAAACGTTACATAAGAATATATGATCTCACGCCTATATCCTCGAAGCGTAGGCAGAGGTGAATTTCACCTACAATTAGGTCTCACGTATTAGAGATCAGCCTCTTGCCTGTTCAGGAACAGAAAAGTTTCAGAGTGCTGCTATAGAGGATTTCTTGTTAGAAGCCCCATGACACTTAGGCTGTTTCGGGTATTGAACCCGAGACCTCATGCACTTTAAGGTTTAGCGGTAGTAAGTTTAATATTAGCTCTACATGAATAAGGAGACCCCTAATACAGCTGCAGAATAGAGGACTATATATATTTCGGACCTCACATTTACAATGAAGGTCTGTGCTTTAATTGAAAATATAGGTGTTCTATAATTGTAGATCATCATCATCATCTCAGCCGAAAGACGTCCACTGCTGGACATAGGCCTCCCCCAAGGTTTTGCACACAGACCGGTCTTGGGCCACCCGCATCCAACCGCTTCCCGCAACCCTTACCAGATCGTCGGTCCACCTTGTGGGGGACCTACCCCTGCTGCGTGTTCCGGTGCGTGGCCGCCACTGTAGAACCTTTCCGTCCCAACGGCCATCGGTTCTGCGTGCTATGTGCCCTGCCCACTGCCACTTCATCTTGGCTATCCGGAGAGCAATGTCGGCTTAACGTGCTCTCCGAGGCACGGAGCAGTTGATAATTGTCAATCAATACGCACATAATTTCGAAAAGTCATATATCTTCCGAAAGTCAGTGGTGCGCGATGTGGGTTCGAACCCGAGACCCTCTGCATTGCAGTCTGTTGGTGTCCCCAGTGAGCTATCGCTGCTCTTAAGATATATGTAACGTTCATAGTCAAAAACGTTCAAAATCTGGTGTCCAGATTTATGATAGAAATTTTGCATACATGTTTTCAGGAGTACAAAAAAGCACATAAGGTACCGTTCGTCCAGAACAAAAAGTACTACGACCTTAAGACCTACAACAATGTGAGTGAAGCCGAGGGCAATATCTAGTATTGTATATTTTATCGTTCGGCTTACCATCTTTGTACACATCCTTGCGATACTGCAGTGGCAGGATACGGCACAGATCTTTGTCATACACGTGGACAATGTCGGACTTGGTCAGCGAGCGAGGGGGAAAGAATGAACCTTCGGATGCACTGGAAAGAGAGAGACAGAATGTAAATAAAATTAATTAAAAATAATGTTCCACTGTTTTATAAGTATAATATGTATGTATTTGTCGGCCTCGATGGCGTAGTGGTCAGTGTAACCGACTGCCACGCCTGAGGTCGCGGGTTCGATTCCCGCACAAGTCAAACATTTGTGTGCATGAATATGGATGTTTGTATTGATCTGGGCGTTTCTATGTATAATATGTACCTATGTATTTACAAAAATATATATATGTGGTAGAATATTATTATTATTATTTAACCTACAAACAGACACCAGGTTGATCCAAGATTTCTTTGCTTTTTAAAAGACAACTACGCACTAGGAATCATCTCTGTGTCTCGGGGTACTTTACAAACATTCAAACAACGGACACCAAGAACACCCAGACTCGGAACAACCATTTATAGATCACACATATTTTTGCCCCGTGTGGGATTCGAACCCACAACACTCGGCGCAATGGCAGTGGCGAGATGACTATTTAAACCACTACGCCATCAGAGCAGTCATTTAAATCAAAGGTGTGATTTCACCGCACTTAGATTAAACGGAAAACTGTCCGCAGTAAGAAGAGTGAGCGCACACATTACATAAGATAACGGTAGTGTTCAATTTTTAATATGAGTGAGCGTGATAATACTATATTTATAAAATATTGTCTTCTATTTACGCGAATATTATTCATTGAAATTAAACTACTATATACGGATTTTATCGCGTTGTTTATTTGACACTTTATTACAACATTTTGAAAATTGTTACACTACTACTACTATTAAACTTTACTAATTTTTAAGTTAATTAAATTATTATTAAAACTATTTAGATTTAATTTATTTTTATTTTACACTTTCCCCGACGTTTCGGTTGCTTTTCAGCAGCCATGGTCACGGGGAGACTAAGATGGCAGTTGTCTCAATGTTCCAGTGTAGTTATTTCAAAGTACCCGAACATAATTTAATCATTGGTGTTTCTATTTACGCAGAATGAGCTCAAAGTATCATGAAGTCTAGCTGTGGTTTGCTTCTTCTTGGGTTTGACTATTTTTATTACTGGATCCCAAGCTGGTGGTACATTCCAACCATCTTCTCTATTAAAATTAGGATGTTTTTTGATTTCAATAGCCTCGCGAAGCATCCTTGGTAGGAATCGGTGTTCTTTAGCGAGAATCTGTGGTTTGTCAAATCTCAGGTAGTGGTTGGTCCCTATTTGGTCCTATATTTATAATTCAGATGTCATGTTGACATTGTGTGACAGATGACAACTTAACATGCAGAAATGTTACCATATTTAAACACCTACTTACTTACCTATCCGATATGTCCCAGAATATGTGAATCAAATTGTAACGAGAGATTCCTTAGGTAAGTACCTTTCAAATGTGTTAAATAAAACAATTAAAATTTATGAACATTGTGTTAATAAAAGTTTTAAAAAAAGTACGAAACGCACCAACGTTATGCCGCGATTTCAGAACGACGTCAGTTTAAAAAAAATCGGTTGATGTTCGGCGAATCATTAAGTTCAGAAATAATAATAGTGTAAAAAATAATTAAAATTAGCCATTTACGTAGCAATTATAGTTGAAAGTCTAAAAAAGGCGTACTTTTTAAAAACTTAGGTTTTTTTTATTTTACATATAGGTCATAATTTTTTTGCCTTTTTTATTTAGCACATTTGGAAGGTCCTTACCTAAGGAATCTCCCGTTACAATTTGATGCACATATTCTGGGACATTCTGTATATAACTAGACTCTGAAACTACTGAACCAATTTTTATAATTCTTTCACCATTGCAAAGCTGCTTTATCCAGAAGTAACATAGGCTATAAAACATCACGCTACGAGCTTCAGGAGCGGAGCAGGAAACCTAAACGTGTGTGAAACCGTAAACAGCTCGTTGTATAATGTGTGTTTGTAAACGTTAAGGTCATGTTTGATGTATCTGTTCACGACCCCCACCTTGTTGACAGACAAACAGACATTTATATTATTATTTGTTAACAAATAACTTTATGCGTTGCACGTAGTGACTGTGTGCATTATTGTATAGAATTATTATATTTATAAAAGTGTTGTCAGTTGGAATGAAAGTCAGACATACATGCATAGTATTAAGTCTATGTCCAATAAGAGATAGGTATATAATAAAGATTTGATATTTTATTTAATTGTTTGTTAGGATTTAACTCAAAAACTACTCAACCCTAGGAATAAATCCTGTATCGCGGAGGACTAAAGCTAGAGCTAGCAGCTAGAGCTGTATCCAGTAGACGATAATAAGCTTATCCCCAAAACTATACAGGCTGGTGTTATACATTCCTGCTTACTCTTTAGGACATATAGACGTGAGACATTGAATGAAGTTGATTCGGATGAGCTCGGATGTCGTAGTGGTTTAAATTGTCAGCTCGCCACTGCCACAAATGTTGTGGGTTCGATCCCCACACGGGACAAAAAAATGTGTGATTTAAAAATGGTTATTTCAGGTCTGGTTGTTCTTTGTGTCCGTTGTTTGAATGTTTGTTAAGTTCCCCGCGGTGCAGGATTTATTTATAGTGCAGGCGTTGTCTTTATAAATAGAAACGGAAATTGTTACCAATATTATAAATGCAAATGTGAGTTCGCTTGTTTGTTATGTTTTCACGCCTTAACTACTGGACCGATCATCATGCAATTTCGCATACACGTTGTTAGGGGTGCAGAAAATTACGTAAGATACTTTTCATCCGGAAAAAAGTACTACTCCCGAGGGATAAATTGACAAAATCTTTTAACTCGAGCGCAGAAGGGGACAAACTGTAGTGTTGGATGAAGAATAGTCACTAGTTGCTCATCAAGAGATATATTTGTCCTCAAAAGAATAATAATGTCCTCCAGACCGAATTTCGGCCACGGCGGCCAGTCTTAACAGAGACTGGCCATCTGCGCAGGAGATATTATAGTGCACAAGTGTGTGCGCAAACACAAGTGCACTCTCTGTTCCCTAACTCTCATGATCCGATGGGACGGCAATCCGACACGACCGGAGAGAGATCAGGCGCAGGACCAACGGCTTTACGTGCTTTCCGAGGCACGGGGGTGTCTAACACCGCCAACTTCCTAACTCCGGGCTGCTATTGAGATTTCTTTACAGAAAAACCCAATAGCTTTTTGTTGGCCCGACCCGGGATTCGAACCCGAGACCTCATGCACAGCAGTCGCATTCACTACCGCTGCGCCACGGAGGCAGTTAAAGAATATTTAAAGAATATTTCCTTTATCAATAAATAACGTTAGCCACAAAGAATGGTTACTTATTGCCATTTATGAAACAAACTGTTGCTCGTAAACGTTTTAATGATCAATTTGTGAGATATTTAACGGCAATAATTAACTTCATTAACGACAGTATAGACATAAATGTGTACCTAGACTCACAGCTACTTCCCGGAGCCCGGAGGGGTAGGAAGAGTCTACATACATATTGGTACTAACTACAATTCTACTTCTTGCTTCATTCACTCTCATTATTCTTTACTAGCTCGTAATCTTCTTTCTCATCCACAATTTTATGGGGCGAGATGCATTGACGCATACCAATCCGCGGGGGCGGGCGCTGGGGTTATGTCGGACTCACCGGGACAAAGAAAGATGGTTATAATGATAACAGATTTTCCGGTAATACCGACTAAACCTACCACGGTGTTTCTCGGCAACACCGTAATCGGGGCCGCGCGAATCACTTTCACATGCAGTCCCTGCCGAGGTTTCGGCGATCAACAAGACTAACCTTTGGGCACCAATACATTTAGGCCCTACTGTCCCTCTTTAGGGGGTGACCGACACATGACACAGAGACACGCGCGTGGAAACACGCACGCCGCCTCTCGGACCTGGCTGATCGGGTGGTGGGCAGGTCCATGAAGCCTACCACCCCCAGGTACTGTTACTAATCTAACCTACATAAGCTACATTTACGCGAGCGAGGCTGCGGGCAAAGGTTAGTACCAAATAAATGTGTCTCATTGCTCTTAAATTATTAGTTTGCAGTTATGTTTCAGCAACAGGTTCGATTCTCTGATCGACCTTATTTCTATTAGGTTTCTCTTAGGCAATTCTTAGTAGAAGCACTGGGTTTAGAAATCTGCTTGATAGATGCAAAAATATGTGGTCCTATTATATGGGACCTGTATCACAGAAACGACTGGCGAAATGTTCGTGTAATACCCTCATAATACCAGCCCTGTATTAAACTGTTCCACTGTAGGACACGGGCCTCTTCTCAGTGTGAGGAGAGTTAGGCCATAGTCCACCAGGCTGGCCCAGTGTGGGTTGGCAGACACATCACATTGAGAACATTATGGAGAACTCCTAGACATGCAGGTTTCCTCACGAAGATTTCCTTCACCGTTAAAGCGGGCGCTGAATAAATATTTAATACGCACATAACTTCGAAAAGTCAGAGATAATAGGGAGAGACCTCGGTGAGGCAATCCATTGGTCTTCCTTTAGACTATCGCTGCTATTTAGCCTACCATATGACGATATAATAAAAGATGTGCGTTTATGTATGTAAAAACGCAGTTGTCTTAATAAAACCTCTGCCTATAGGCTTCAAGGACTATAACAGTGACGCAATTTTCTGTAGCGAGACATAAACCAATCATTTACTTAAATAAGGAGAAATGCGTCAGCGTGACTAATTTAAACGGAACTGGTCATGTGCAGTCATAATTTACACCTTATGTGTATTTTTCAAGAGCACCGCGGGGAAATCACAGCTTCCTTCGTGGAACAAATCAGTTGGTTAATCTGTTAGTGTTAACTTATGATATAGTGTCAATAAATGACAGTCAATATTGACAGGTGGATTTTCTTGAGTCATGACTGTGGTTCGGTTTAAAATGACTGTTGGTTCTATGGCATAAGTTGTTAATTCAATAGGTTATTTGACAGTAAGAAAAATGACGTCTTATTCATTGCCGTCTGCTTAGATTATGAATTTCAAAAGCATTTTGCAATAATATATTAAAAAGAATACCAAAATCTAATTTGTTGTGGCTGTAAAAGTCTTAAGCAATTATTATAAAATACTTAAGACTTGTACGTATGTACAATTAGTTTACAAATAAATGATTAGAATTAGAATTTGAAAATCAACTTAATTTAGTTTTAGTTGAACTACGTTACCGTAAACGGTTCTGATTGGCTACATTTATTTTGACGTCACACGTTTGTAAACGTCTTCTGACAACGCTTGCTGTCCAATGTTTATAAAGTTAACATTTTAATACTAACAAACGTGTTACGTCACGTGACGATTCGACGCCATATTGCCGGAGCAAGCGCTTTGACAATGGTTATCAGTGAATTTAATTATTCTTTATGGAATACTTAAAATAGCTAAATATAAACATTATTTGTAAGATCCATAGACACCACTTTTCGTTCATGTTTCCAGAAACTAGTCAAACAGTCTATTACATTTCTATCAGTAACAATTTACATTCACATTTAAACCGTGACTGATGGCGTAGTGGATTAGGTGGTTGCCTGGCAAATTTTGATCAGTTAACCCAATACATCATCCGTGCATCATTTAAGATTATCTACGAGTAATTCAGACACGCATTTGTTAGGGGAAAGACTAGTGTCATACCTACCTCTACACTCGCGTGTAAATAATTCCTATAACGCCGTTTTAGGTATTTTACAAAAATTCAAACAACGGACACAAAGAGCATCCAGACTCAGAACAACTATACCTGGATCCCACAAATTTTTGCGTGTGAGGTTCGAACCCTCAACACTCACCTTAGAGGCAGTGGCGAAGCGACCACTTTAAACAATACGCCAACCGTGTTTCTATTAAGACACGCATCAATTAATTCCTACACAAGGTTGTAAGAGGAAAATCTAGAGTGTAATCTTGTTATTCTAGATAATTACAACAGTCAGAGTGTATAAGTCAATGTTATACATTAATTACAGCGAGTGTTTCTATGGGATATATCACTACACTCTAATTTATAAACTAGTTCTCATGGGGAAAATGGAAAACTATTTCATTGTGTTTAAAACTTCCGCACCTACAATAAATCATTTGTCTGGACTTTACCAATATTCAAACAACGGACACAGGGAACGCGCAATCTCGGAATAGTTATTTGTAGATCGCACAAGTTTTAGCCTGTGTTGTGATCAGACCCACAACGGCTACAACGCACGGCGCGTAGCAAGTGATGGGGAGACAATTTAAACAATTACGCCTTCAGAGAAAAATACAAAATTATTATTTGTATCTACTATTATTATACTCTTTATTTCTATCTTTGCAATACATTTTTCATTTTTAAATATACATATATAAAAAAAATACATTTAAAATATAAAATGTATGGTACCCCACCGGCATCGGGAACAGGGTCCAAGCGGCCGGTGGTTAGGATTCCAGAGACAGGAACCTCCTCACAATGCGTGCTGTATCTAATAGCACTGCCTTCTGCATCAAACCCCTGATCCAAGCACCTAACGCGAGCCTCTTTAGATGGTGATCGAGGCTCTTGGCAATTAGACCATTGACAGATATGACTATCGGCACAGTGATTGCCGAATCCACATCCCACATGTCGACAACCTCGCGAGCTAAATCGGTATCTACTATTATTATTATTAGTTTCTCTGTCACAGGTATTTCCCTAATACGTGTAACCTTTAGGGTTTACTTTAAGAGAAATGTAGATATAATTAGGAAGTACAATGAGAGGAGGTATAACAAATACACTTTTAATGAATTAAGATACAATTAAAAGAGACAATCTTTACTTATAGAACTATAGTCAGGGCGTGGTTCGCTAAAGACTTGCTTCGTGGTCCTTGTACAATAAGGACACTTAGCTGGGAGTGTGAAGCCGGGCCGCAAGCAGCTGCGACTGACGCCGTCCGTCCTTATATAGTGTCGCACCACCGGTCGCGAGAGGTGGCTAGTGACGTGCGCCCGCGTTCGCCGGGCGTCTAGGCGATTATCGTCACATACGTTATGAAAATATCCGGCCCTTTAGGAGGCTTACACGGGGACATGGGTCCACAGTCGTTAAGCCATGTCAGTGGCGCTCGTAGGCCTCTTGAACAACTCTTGACAACAGGTTGGCCACTAACCCCACGAAAAAGAAAAAAATATGGGTCCAACATGAGATGGGACACTTACCAAGACACTAGCTGCGGCAGGTGTAGGAGACGAGAAGGTATTGCTCCATAATTCGCACCCTTAATAAAACAGAGACTTATCTCAGTACTTTGGATTAAACAAATTTGAACTCTATTACAAAGATTTAACTCAAATATAATATTAGAATTTAACATATACAATTAGAGTTCAAATTGCCTTACTTTCAAATTTCGAGTTAAGTCGCTGTTTTATTAAGAGTGCGATATGGAATCTAATTATTCTGGTCTACAGGGTGGAGTGTGTGAGAGTGGGTGTTTAATGGTTTGGTAAATTGCAAACTATAGTTAAAAAGCGGAGTCTACCTGTTATACTGTCTCAGTACAAAGTAGAAATGGTAGACGGTGACTCGCCGACTCACTAGATGGGCCACCTGAATAGTCGCCATAGACATACAGGCCTTAAAAGCAGCAGGGGGCAACACTGGTGTAAGCGGCTAGGGGTGTCGAGCGATGCGGCGCCGGTTTCACCATCACGGGTCTCGAGCGGAGACCCGGAGCGGGTTTCCCCGTAGTTATGCCTTTGAAAATGTCTCTTCCCCCAAGCATATAGCTCTGACCGCCCAACCAAGGCAAGCCCGAGTTGAGAGTCCTACGGGCGCTCTTGAAGTTCCACCCCAGCTAACCAGCAGCAAACCAGTAACGGCAAGCCGGGGACGAGGCCCTAACCGTCTCTCTGAGGCATTCAGGACCGTAGTGTCGCTACTCACATTCAGCTCGTCACAAGCTGCCCTGCGGTTTGTGCGCTTTTATTTAACCTGGTGATACATTTTTTGTTTATATCTCAAGGCAAAGGATGTATTTTAAAAGCTAGTGTACTGTGCCCTCCGACATCACGTTAGTCTCATGATGAGATAACGACTGTCCCAGAAGGGTATTATTATTATTATTATTATTTATTTCCTACTAAAGTTAAGAAAGTAAAAAGGAATAATAACTACTATTTAATTTCAAAACTAGCTTTCATTGGGATAAGGGGAAACGAGTTAAGAGAGACTATACCAGGTGTCCTGTGCTGTGTGCTGCTTGGGCGGTGCAGCGCCGTGAACTCCAGGACGTTGTGGGTGAAGACCTCTCGCTGCCGGCCGTGATCAAAGCCATGGTTGACAGCGAGAGGAAGTGGGTAGCGGTCGCATCCTTCTGCGAGGACGTCATCTCGCAGAAGGAGGCGGCGGAACGGATCCGTGAGGAAAGTATCCTGGTGGATCCGTGCCGCCGCCGGCGAACCGGGCGGCGCAGGCGCGCTTACGCTCGCCTTATGCCGCCGTAGGGAAGACCGCGGGTGGACGGTGGGAGAACGGGGATCTCCCGCCCGTCAGGCATTGAGTTGGAGCGACGCCCTAAGTCGTGTCGGGGCGTCGCCCAGGAGTCGTCACCCGCAGACCTTCCTATCTGTATTGGGCACTGCTGGGTGAGTAGCTGATGCAGTTTAAGTTCCAGCTACCCACCCATCATACAAAGCAGCACGTTGGCAGACCGTCGGGTTTTAGTCGGTAGGCCCGAAGTTTCGAGAGAGCCCGACATAACCCTCTCGCTTCCCCTTGTGGCGAGAGGGTATGCATAAAGAGCATTTACCCACGATAAAAAAAAAAACGTTTGAATGTTTGCCACGTCCGCGACACACGCATTATTCCTTGTGCGGTAGTTGTATTTTCCTACCATAAATTTCAAAATAGAAATTATTTACTTAATAAGACATGTGAGCAAAATAGATTATACGTTTATAAGCGAGAAATTTGTCTATCTATCCAGTCGTAGAAACTGATTATACTCAACCTTGCAATGTAGTAACAGATCAATTAAAACATCCTTCAGCTAACAACTAATTGTAGAATATACAAGGAAAATGTAAAGAAATACTCCGAAATGAGTCAACAAGAGTAATATATTGAGTTAAGAAGATAGCCCGCGTAAATGTAGGTTATTTGTGGGTTGTGTCAATTTTCTGTTGGAAACAGTACTTTTCCTGGGTGAAAGGTACGCTATGTCCTTTTCAGTAGCCCTGACAACGTGTATGCGAGATTTTAACGAAAATACAAAAAAGCTATTCAAACAAAAGAAGCCTATCATAACAACATTTTTGTTTTAAATTTTAAATAGTTTGGTTAAGCTCGGAACCCGGCGTTCTAGCGTTGGTTGAGCGGTTAAGGCGTGAAGGCATAAAAAACAAACAAACTCACATTTGCATTTATATATATATAGCAACGATAGCTCAGTGGCGAGACCAACAGACTGCAATGCAGAGGGTCTCGGGTGCGAACCCACGTCGCGCACCTCTGACTTTCGGAAGTTATATGACTTTTCGAAATGATGTGCGTACTGATTGACAATTATCGCCTGCTCCGTGCCTCGGAGAGCACGTTAAGCCGTCGGTCCCGGCTGCCATGAACATCTATGGCAGTCGTTATTGGGAGAGTGTCGACACAAAAGATCCCACTGGGTCGAAGTGTCGCCGGTCTGCACTGACTGGCCCCCACATAAGATAAGATAAGATAGGTAAATAGATTGTTTAATAGTTCTCGTGACATACACCATTGAACATCTGTATTACAGCTTGCAATTATGTGCTAATGGTATATTTAAGTTAAGGTAATGTGTTTGAGAAGGACTAAGTCTAGCCGCACACTGCGCCACTTGTGGCTAAGCTCTGTGGCTAAGACGAGATTTGACGCGTCCACCAAGTGTACTAATGGATGGAAATACTGAAATTATAATTAAATGCCGATTTAAAAGAGTCGCCGTGCGTCTTGCAGGCATCTTCTCATAGGCTCAACATTTTGCCTGAACCTGGCAACTAACCTAAATCCAGTAATTTTACTTACTTAATGCGTAAATGAATAACTGATTTTGACTTTTTGGCAGATGACGAGCCATGGATTCGATCTCCACAAGGGGCAAAAAATTGTGTTATCCACATTTTTTTGTTCAATGTTTGTAGAGTCCCCAGCGACCCAGGAATTAATCCTAATCTGTCTTTTATAGATTAGAAAAAGTATTCAAACAACGGACACAAAGAACACCCAAGCTCGGAACAACTATTTGAGGATCACAACCATTTATGTCCTGTGTGCGGATCGAGCTACACACACACACAGCTCTCAGCGTCATAGCAGTGGTCAGGTGACCACTTAAACGACGTCATCTGTATGCAATACTTCGGCGCCACTTGTGGCGGCCACAAGTATCTTTATGGCCACCACCAGTGACGCAGTATAGAGCACAATTTAGCCATTCATTACTTTTAATGTTTATCAGGAAGATGTTCTGCGATCATTAAGACTTGCAATGTGACCCGACCAATAAGGTAAACCGTCATTATCTTACATACTCAGTCGCCCGTCTATATCCGCAAAAGAGTAGGCAGATTTGATATATTAGATGTACATTTTGGGAACTATATTGATAGCCAAAGCCATATAACTGGCAAATTGGCAAACTCCGTGCTGCTATTGATAATTTCTTGGCAGAAAATTCCAATAACGCTCTCCTACCCTGGGTATGTAAGATTCCTTTTTATCAAAAGCAATCTTTTAAATATTACTGTGAGTGTTTCATGATAATGTCCTCCAGACCGAATTTCGGTCACGGCGGCCAATCTCAACGGAGTCTGGCCATCTGCGCAGGAGATATGACACGAGTGCGTGCGCAAACACAAGTGCACTCTCTGTTCCTTAGCTCTCATAATCCGATGCGACGGTAATCCGACACGACCGGAGAGAGATCAGGCACAGGACCAACACGTTTTCATGCTTTCCTAGGCTCGGGGATAACAGGTAAATGTGAATTCAATTAATAAGTGTAGCTTTAATGTTCATATGTGTTACTTTGTGACCGATATGAATAAACATATTTATGATTTTGATCTTCCAGGGTTTAAGTAAAATATTTGGAAATCCAAAGTCAAAGTCATAAATTATTTATTTATTTAGCTCACAATGTAACGCACCTGATCGTCAAATATACACTTATCCAAGCGAGAGATTTATGCCCAGCAGTGGGCTAATAAAAATGAGAAGCTTACCGTATATCATTGCACGGCCTGTCTTTCCAGTGGGGTAGGTGGTCCAATCCATTGATCCTGTCCATATATCCAAATCTGTCCATGTCTTTCTGCCCAGTGTACATCGTGGAAACTTCGTCTAATGTGCCGTTTCTCTGGAAAAGAATATATCGTCATGCTACGGAAAATAACTGTCGAAAGATGTGGTTTATAGCTGTATGTGTCACTATGTTGGCCTTGTGAACGACATTGATAGAACTAACGCAATAGGATATTGAATCATTTTTTTACTTAAATTATTTACCTAAATATAATTATTATATATGTATATATAACGTTTCGTGACATATTAGTATCGAGCGTAGTTTTTTTAATTCTCCGTAATTTGCCAATTATTCCTTCTATCAGATGTGAAGGGCTTCTCTCTTATTTGTTTTTGAGTATATTTGGCAAAGATTTTGTCAAATTTAACTTATTTAATAAATACAAACACAACACAACAACTTATTTGTTAACAAGGGATGGTAAACATGAGGGAGATATTGAAAGGAGAACGATTGCGGGAAACAAAGTGAATGGAGCTCTACGCGCTTTTATGAACAGTCGAAATCTATCCGAAACGGCACGTTTGGCTGTTCATAGAGGACTATTAGTGCCCACACTTATGTATGGAAGTGAAAGTTGGGTATGGCAAAAGAAGCATGAGAGCAGAATAAATGCTGTAGAAATGAGAGCGCTGAGAAATATATGTGGTGTGACTCTGAAAGATAGAATAAGGAATAGTGTGATTAGAGAGAGATGCGGCATGAAAGTGGATATAGTGACAAGAATAGAAAATTATGTTAAGCTGGTTTGGGTATGTAGAAAGAATGGACGAGGAAAGACTGACTAAGAAAGTTTATAAGGCTAGTGTGAATGGAACAGTCGCAAGAGGAAGACCTAGGCGAACGTTTCTTGATCAGATCGGAGGCGTTCTGGACAAAGGCCAGGTTAAGAGCACCTTGAACCGACGGGCGTGTATGAGGAATGTGATGAAAGTGAATGAAGCCATAGAAGTGTGTCAGGATCGTAGCAAATGGAAATCCGTAGTCTCTGCCTACCCTTCTGGGAAACAGGCGTGAATCTATGTATGTATGTATGTATTAAATAAAAATAGGTCAATATCCTTAAGTCAACTGTCAAAAATAAAGGACGCACGGTACTCAAGTGACGTCACCGCTATTTATGTGCAAGCGTGCGAGGAAGATAGCGAGCAATTCCTACATTACAACAATATATTAATTACTACTTCATTTTTAAACCAATATTGATGCTGCTTTTACAAAAAGGTTTATTTTAATGCTATTTGCTGTAGCGAATATAGTAATGTGTTAAATAAATATAAGTAATTATCCTAATGGATTATATGCAAATAAAATGTTCACATAGAAACATTGATTGCATAGCTGAATCAGTGAATTTAGTAGTCACCTCGTCACTGCTACTAGGCCGAGTGTTGTGGGTTTGATTTTCGCCCGAGACAAAAGTTTGCGCGATTGTCAAATAGTTGTTTAGATTCTAGGTGTTGTTTGTGTCTGTTGTCTAAATGTTTGTAAAGTGTTCAGAGGTATAGAAATTATAAATTATTTCTACTTAAAAAAGGTATGTATCTTATGTGGGGGCCAGTCAGTGCAGACCGGCGACACTTCGACCCAATGGGATCTTTTGTATCGACACTCTCCCAATAACGACTGCCATAGATGTCATGGCAGCCGGGTCCGACGGCTTAACGTGCTCTCCGAGGCACGGAGCAGGCAATAATTGTCAATCAATAATCAATAATCATAATTTCGAAAGTAAAAAAGGTATACTTCGCTTGTATATGCCTTAGGAGGTAGACAGAGTCTTATTTTACCCAAATTTCTAAGTTTTCAGATATTGCTAGGGAGATACCAGATTGTGAAAATCTGTATTTTTACTGAGAACTTTTTATCAAATTAAGATTGTGATGATATTTAGAGATCTGTTTGTAAAGCTTTGAACGAAAAACACATATAGCTGATATCCTGGATTAACACACAGGACGTTTTCTTCAGGTATGTGTTTATATGTGTGAAAGAAAATATGTATTTTTTAAGTTATGGAGAATCGTGGAAGCGATAAGTTGGGATCTACATCAGACGTAACAAGAAAGCTTACGCATATATTACATATTTGATTTAGTTTTTGACTAATATTGTCATTAACTTAAATATATATTACTACTAGCTGCCCGGACAGACTTCGTTCTGTCAAAAGTAATTTACTTTTTTTTATGTTTACTTTATCACTAAGGGGTATGAAAAATAGATAGTAGCCGATTCTCAGACCTACTAAATATGGATATAAAATTTCATAAAAATCGGTCAAGCCGTTTCGGAGGAGTATGGTAACTAACATTGTGACACGAGAATTTTATATATAAGATACTCTATTCATTTCGTCTTGAGACAAAATGTAAACAAACAATAAAAAAGGTTATTTAATACGTCACGTTTGACTGTGAATATTATAAGTTAGACAAAAATCAATAAACTAGCTTAATATATAATATTTATAAATATATTGTATCGCATTAAAAGCAGCATAAATACAAAAAAAAATCAATGTATTATTAAAATACATAACATTTTAATGTTGAATTTTTTTTAAATTATTTTACGAGAATTTTAAATACCCTAGTTTAAAAAGTGACATAAGAAAGAACCAAAAAATGTAATGATTCTCAAAGTTAGAACGCATTATAGTACCGCTAAATCAAAAAGTACGGCCAGTACAAAATTCGCACCCTTAATAAAACAGAGACTTATCTCAGTATTTTGGATTAAACAAATTTGAACTCTATTGCAAAGATTTAACACAAATATAATATTAGATTTTAACATATACAATTAGAGTTCAAATTGCCTTACTTTCAAATTTCGAGTTAAGTCGCTGTTTTATTAAGACTGCGAAATGTTCTGTAGTGAATGTATCATTTTGTTATAAGTCGGGTTATAGCCGTCATTTTCATTCCCTGTCAATTTGTTGATACGAGAGTGCACATTTGATTGAGAAACATTGCTTTATTTGTTTACCTTCTGTCTCAAGCCTATTTGAATAGAGTATAGATTGTGCCCGCGGCTTCGGTCGCGTTAATCTAAATTATGTCAATAAATTTGTATACCTCGGGCACAATACTTTTACTGGTTGAAAGATACCATAATTAGGTCCTTTCCTGTTTCCCTGATAACGTGTAGACGAAATTTTATGACGATCACTCAAGTAGTTAAGACTGCGCCGACCGAAATGTGCCAAAACAGGGGGTCATAGTTAAGTGAATAAAATCAACACTTTTTGTTTAATACAAATATAAAATATACATTTACTATAACAATGAATGTGTTTACAATTACTCCGTGTAAAAAACTTAAAATAATTAATATATTTGACTACAAAATTATGTAAAATTGCACGAAAAATGCAAAAACATAAGCTCGTGTTACGTGATTTTAGATTATAACAGTAGAAATCTATCCTATTTTACAGCTTAAACGAAACATAAATAGTTATATTACAATTTGTCCGTCCCAAATATTTAAGTTAATAGTTGACAATACAGATACATATTAATCAAAAAAGCACTTCAAATCCTTCATACAATCTGACTATGGCGGCCGCGCGCGCCGATTTGAATATGCGTCGCACGAGTTCTGTCATTATCTGTCTTACGCTCAGCGCAGTCTTAAGGCGTGAGAGTGTAACAAACAAACTAACATTCGCATTTATCATATTAGTTATGAGTATGACTTACCGCTAAAAGTAATCCCATTTGGCTGTTAGGTCGCTTGCCTTTTGGGTAGAAGTAATGCGCAAGTGTCACCAAAGGGTCGTTGTAACTGAAAACAAAGTAGAGTTTAATTAAATCCTCTTAGTTTGCTATGCCTGAAGTTAGGGAATTAGATAAAAAAAAACTACTACTAAAAAAATTGATAATAATATTCTATCACATACACACAACACCATCTAGCCCAAACTAAGCAGAGCTTGTACTATGGCTACTAGACAATGGATAAACATACATACATACTTTTTTTTTTGTAAATACATACATATTATACATAGAAACACCCAGACCAAGACAAACATTCAAGTTCACGCACACAAATGTTTGACTTGTGCGGGAATCGAACCCGCGACCTTAGGCGTAGCAGTCGGTTACACTAACCACTACGCTATCGAGTCGTCAAATTGAATTCTTAAGTGTGTTCAATTCAGTAGACCAATGGCGCAAGGCTCTTCTCAGATTGAGAAGGGTTGGGCCATAGTCCGCCACACGCCGGAGGGCGCGAGACGACCTCCAGCCACCCTGAGGTTTGACCTGGGGTTGGTGGGCTTCGTGGGCCTGCCCGCCATCAGATCAGCACCAGGTCCGAGAGGCGGCGTGCGTGTTGTGAGTGAGAAGTGCCAATGGGTAGGTCTCTTGGCGTAGTGGCCTGCCGTTTCATACGGCGGGCCGGAACCTCGGCGGGGTCGCGACCGCATGTGCAAGCGATTCGCGCGGCCCCGTCGATAGCGGTTTTGTCGAGGAACACCGTGGTAGGTTTAGTCGGTATTCCGGGAGGTCCATTATCTTTTCAACATCTTTCTTTTACCCCGATGAGTCCGACATAACCCCTCCACACGCCCCGCGGAGGGGTATGAGAGAATGCATTCTCGTAGTAAATAAAAAAAAAATGGTTTGCCACACAAGAACATTATGGAGACCTCTCAGACATGTAGGTTTCCTTACGATATATTCCTTCGATGTTAAAGGAATCGATAATTAATTATTTAATACGCACATAACTTCGAAAAGTCAGAGATGCGCGCCTTGGGATTGAACTCGAGAGCTATGCTTTTTTCTTGTTTCTTTTACTTACCCAAACACTAGCTCTTCAGCGGTGACGTGCACGAAGGGCTTGGCTCTGTCGCGATACGTGATGGCCAGTCCAGACACCAGCAGGTTGAACACCCAGCTTGCCAAGTTTGGGGAGAATGACGTCACGGTCTGGAATTGGATGGATATTAGTCTATGTTGGATAACATAGCGTCGCTTACTTACGTAAATCAAAATCAATATAATAAAAAGTCGATTCCCGGTTGTTGCCAAATTGACAGCAGTCGTTAAGCCATGTCAGAGGCCTACGGGCGGCTTGAACAACTCCTGACAACAGGTTGGCCACTAACCACACGAAAAGAAAGAGAAGAAAAAGAAAATATAATTTTACAGAGATACTTCAAATTTAGATATATTAAATACCTCTTTATTTTTATAGCAACTCCCGCTTTAGAAATAATTCCTGTGTCGCTTTACAAACATTCGAACTACAGACACAAAGTATACCCAGACTCGGAAAAACTATTTGTACATCACACAAATTTTTGTCTCGTGCGGAATTCGAACCTTCAACACTTGGCACAGTGGTGGTAGCGAGGCTACCACTAAAATGACTACTCTATCAGTCTTTCCACCTTAGCAGTAGAAATCTCCCTTCATCTGTAAGCTACAATAGGTTAGGCTGCTATGTGGCCTGCCGTTTCATACGGCGGGCCGAAACCTGGGCGGGGTCGCGATTCGCGCGGCCTCACCGGCTATGGTTATCTCCAGGAACACCGTGGTAGGTTTAGTGGGTATTACCGGGATATCTTGCCCCCGGTGAGCTTGATATAGCCTTTCCGTCGTCCCGCGGAGAGGTATGCGTCAAAGCATTCAGGTAAAAAAAAAAAGAGGATTGGCTTCTATGCTCGCCACGTAGAAACCTATGGTAAAGTGCAGAGGCTTTCTCTTACCAATAAAGGAATGTTGGGTACAACCAGTTTCTGGTTCTTGTCGACGGACATTTCTGGAACGAATCTGAGGATTTTGTTGTGCTGGTATGTCACGGTGTCATTTTCGTGGAACTTGATGTTGACCTTCTCCATGTCTTCTCTGAAACAGAAGGGTTACTTTAGAACCAAGTTGATTTTTATACAGATGATGGCACGTAAGTGGCGGGTGAATCGCGGGTAAATGACGGGTGAGTAGTGGGTAAATGGCGGGTAAATGGTGGGTGGATGGCGGGTCAATCGCTGGTAAATGGCGGATGAATGATGGGTGAATGGAGAGTGAATTATGGGTGAATGGAGGGTGAAGTACGGGTGAGTGACGGGTGAATAGCGGGTGAGTGACGTAATTTTGTTGCATTGTAATATGAAATATATCCCCAGGCCTGCTTGATGGAGTAAGATAAAACTCTGCTTTGTTTTTAGGATGAGTCGCAAGGGAATTTATTGTGAAAATTGGATTTCAATCTGTTTAGTAATTCTTGCGTGATACTTTATTCACCAAATTGGTTCATTTATATTCAGGTACTCTTGGACAGGTATTATTAACATTTACTTTATTCGTAAAAAATCGGAGAATGTGTGACTCAGAAGTACCGTTTTTATTGTATTTTTAGATGATACTGAGACAAGCAAATGGATAGACAACAATTTACATAACATTATTTGAATGCAGTCGCTTAAATAAACAATCTCAATTATGTGTTTAGCAATACCTCTTACGTAAAAACGTAGAAACGTACAATGGCTGATTATCAGCCATTGTACGTTTCTAAAATAGTATAGTAATCTTATTAGCAATGTGATGTTTTATACTGTTAGATGGCGCTAGTACATAACCGAACATATACAAGCCACTGTCCAGTAAGCTGTATTGTACCATTACGGTTAAAGAATGGCGTAGTAACCTAAAACTCTTAACTAAAACGTCTTAACCGTTTTCCAGATTAGTAGACTTACTGTTTTTATATAGTTAATTGTCGCTCGTTTTGACGGTAAAAGCAAACATCGTCAGGAAACCTGCATAGCTCAGATTTCTACATAATATTCTCGAAGATAGGTGAAAACTGCCAACCCGCACGGGGCCAGCGTGGTGGACTATGATCGTAGCTGAAGAGTTTGTTTCTTTGATTGAACGCGCTAATCACAGAAACTAATGGTTCGATTTGAAAAATTATTTTGGTGTTGGATAGCCTATTTATCGAGGAAGGTTATAGGATATATAACATCACGCTACAATCCACGGGAGCGGCTCATAGCCAGTTGCACTCACTAATCGGTAAACGATTAGCGAGGTTAAGCAACGTTAGGTGCGGTCAGTCTATATATGGGTGACCGCTTAATGGTATTTCATCTGAGCGTCTCCGTGCTTCGGAAGGCACGTAAAAAGTCGGTCCCGGTTGTTGCCAAATTGACAGCAGTCGTTAAGCCATGTCAGAGGCCTACGGGCGGCTTGAACAACTCTTGACAACAGGTTGGCTACTAACCACACGAAAAGAAAGAAGAAGGCGCAGTAATCATAAACGCGGGTGAAGCCGTGGGCACAGCTAGTTATGTTATAATGTCTTTCAAGTAGTAAGTAATGCATTCGTTTACTTTACAAGATTTTACTACGCTAGCTGTAGTTTAGGTAAGGCTAGGTAAGTAGCAGTTCTTTTTCTGGATGAAATGTACCCTATGTCATTTTCTGTACCCCTGACAAATTGTATGCGAAATTTCATGATGATCGATCGAGTAGGTAAGGCGTGAAATACGCTTTCACGCCTTAACAAAACAAACTTCCGACAACAAACTTTAACAAACTGCCAGAGACAATAAAAACATTAAGAGTGCACCGAGCGAAATGTGCCAAAACAGGCGGTCACAGTTACGTGAATTAAATCAACACTTTTTGTTTAATACAAATATAAAATATACATTTACCATAACAATAAATGTGTGTAACTCCGTGTAAAAAACTTAAAATAATTAATAGTTTCGCCTACAAAATTACGTAAATTTGCACGAGAAATGCAAAAACGTAAGCTCGTGTTACGTGATTTTAGATTATAACAGTAGAAATCTATCCTATTTTACAGCTTAAACGAAACATAAATAGTTATATTACAATTTGTCCGTCCCAAATATTTAAGTTATTGGTTGACAATAAAGATATAGAAGAGCAGCGATAGCTCAGTGGGGAGACCAACAGACTGCAATGCAGAGGGTCTCGGGTTCGAACCCACGACGCGCACCTCTGACTTTCGGGAGTTATATGACTTTTCGAAATTATGTGCGTATTGATTGACAATTATCGCCTGCTCCGTGCCTCGGAGAGCACGTTAAGCCGTCGGTCCCGGCTGCCATGAACATCTATGGCAGTCGTTATTGGGAAAGTCAGTACCCTCTAATATCCTGACACTGGTCTAGCCTTAGGGTATCGTTAGCCTTCGGGTTGCGGAGGTCAGGTGGCAGCCGCTCCGTGTAAAAACTGATACCAGTCAAATCCGGTTAGACCAGAAAAGCCGACCCCAAGTGACTTGGGAATAATAAAGGCTAAGAGAGAAGAAGGTTGACAATAAAGATACATATTTATCAAAAAAGCACTTCAAATCCTCCATAAAATTTTAATATGGCGGGCGCGCGCCGCCGATTTGAATATGCGCCGTACTAGCTCTGTCATTATCTGTCTTACGCTCGGCGCAGTCTTAAACATAAGCCTTTTTAGAAATAAATTAAGAATAGTTTTGGCTGAAAAGTGTTACTATTCCAACACAGACTTTTTAAAAGACACAATTTAAAAAATTCTCGATATCTTTTAATTTGTTAGATTAAGTTTTATTATTTTATAGATCTTGTATTATTTGTGTTTTTAATTTTAATTACAGTTTTGTACGCCAATATTGGCAAGGCACAGAACCGCACTTGTTATTTTTTTGTATCATCTTTTAATCCTGTGTTTAGCGAATAAACGTAATTTGAATTTAGAATTTACATTCGCATTTATAGTATTAGTTAAGATTAAGTACACTTTTTGACTTTAGTGGCAGATAAACCAACGGCTTAGATATCTGATGGTTGGCGGAACTGCCAATCATGAATATGCCAGTTTTTTGGATGAAAGGTACCCTATATCCTGTATCCAGACTACGTGTATGCAAAATTTCATGATGATCGGTCGAGTAGTTAAGACGTGAAAACGTAACAAACAAAGTTACATTGGCATATATAATATTAAAGTTCGGATTAAGCAGGTTTCTTACACCGATACAAAAAAGAAAATTAACGATAAATTGCAATGTCAAGTTGTCGGCCTTAATGGCGTAGTGGTTAGTGTAACTGACTGCCACGCCTGAAGTCGCGGGTTCGATTCCCGCACAAGTCAAACATTTATGTGCATGAACATGGATGTTTCTCTTGGTCTGGATGTTTTTTATGTATAATATGTATGTATTTACAAAAAAAAAGTATCTATGTATGTCTATCCATTGTCTAGTACCCATAGTACAAGCTCTGCTTAGTTTGGGCTGGATGGTGTTGTGTGTATGTGGTAGAATATTATATTATATTAATGCATATGAGGCTTTCATAACTATTTTATGAATTGAATAGCTATTTTTTACAGTAAGAACACCTAAGATACAAAACGCTAAGGGATAATCTATTATGAAAAAAAGAGTGTTATGTTTACATAATCTATTTTTAAAGAGGTAAATTCATGTCATAGCAGAGTTATATGAGGATTTAAAGACTGCATGCAAGTAATGATTGCCTCCCAGTAAATTGTTTAAACATTTATTTTAAACATGCAAAGTTAGTACGCAATTAAACTACTATATACGGATTTTATCGCGTTGTTTATTTGACACGTTATTACATAATTTTGAAAATTGTTACACTACTACTACTATTAAACTTTACTAATTTTTATCTAAATAGTTTTAATAATAATTTAATTAGCTTAAAAATTAGTAACGTTTAATAGTAGTAGTAGTGTAACAATTTTCAAAATTATGTAATAAAGTGTCAAAATGATAAAATCCGTATATAGTAGTTTAATTTCAATTAATAATATTCGCGTAAACAGAAGACAATATTAGTACGCAATATTGTTTTTTTTCCTAGGATGTTCGGAAAATCGAGTAGAATAAGGTAGTTGGCTGACATTGTTTCATTATTTAAATCATTTGAAATAAATAATAAAAAATACTTCAAATTTTACTGAATTTTAGAGTTTAGGTAATGTAACTAACAGTAAGAAATAAAAATTTACTAATAAATAAATAATAACAAGCGTTTTAAATCTGGTCGTAGGAGTTAATGTCAAATAACAGAAAAGGATGTACGATACAAATTGTGACGTAATCGCTGTATAAATGTAGCTGTGCGATGGAGATAGCACGATATACATAACTGCTACACCCCCGCTTTTTTTATATCCAAATTAAACATATTCGATACTGTTCGCACAAGATTTTTTTTGATTATTTTTTGCATTTGCAAATAATGTAGAAAATCAATCATAGGTATATTCATTATGGAATGTAAGACCGATTTTTGCAATAATACGACTAATTATTAAGGTTATTGCAAAAATTCTAGTTTGGTTTAGGACGATTTAATTCTTGGGTTAAATTCTCGGATTTCACCGAGATTTTCTATGTATTTTGGTATTCAAATCTCAGATGCAGTACGGGGTCTGGAAATATGCCTGGTAGACATCAATATATTCGTCCCTTATAATGTGGACTTAAAAGGACTATAGTTAGCTAAATGTGTGTTTAGTACACTGTCGCCTACCCCTTTGGGGTAACAGACGTCTATCACGTCGATACGTTATTATGTACAAGAAGAACAAACCAACGAATTAACATTTTATTTTTTATGACTTAGGCCGCAAACGAGCAGCCGGATTGCCTGATGGTAAGCGATTATCGCCGCCTGTGGACACCAAAGAAAGAAAGAAAGAGAGTCACAAGTGCGTCGCCAGCCTTTTAAATTCCTCGCCACCCCTAGGAGGGAGGAGCGTTAGGCCTCTGGTACCCTCACTCACTCGACGAAACACAACGGAAGCGCTATTTCACGCCGGTTTTCTGTGAGGCTGTGGTATCACTCCGGTCGAGCCGGTCCATTCGTGCCGAAGTGTGGCTCTCCTACGGTCATTTACCTGTTTAAACCTTCCGCTTTTAACCTTCGAATTTTTGGTGGTTCCTTTAATATACATTTATAGCCAAGCGACAAAACCACGGATAAAAGCTATACTCCATTTAGTTAGGTACTTAACTAAAGGTAAACAATCTTGATGTGACTTTTTACACAAACACATATTAAACAAATAAACTACTGCTTAAACTAACGGTTCAATTGATTTAGTAATCGTTATTGTTGTATTTACTTTGATCTTTAGCAGCATTTTATTTTAAACTGAGTTTTTAGATAAAAAGACACATCAGGATTGTTTACCTTTAGTTAAGTACCTAACCAAATGGAGTATAGTCATAAAATAAATAATTCACATATCAAACAAATCATTAGTTAGGGGCAAAACCCAGACATTATAATGTAATGACGTTTGTACGTAAGTTTTAAATTTCAATGACCTCTAACCGACAACGGCTCAAGGTAAAAGATTTCTATCAAAAGTTCACAGCGCTGCGTAGAATTATAATTGTGAGCTTTGTCATATTTCGATTAAACAAAAATGCTGTATACAAACTAAAGAACGCAGGCGAACGAATGCGATTATCCGCGAGCACCGACAAACGCAGACGAATGCACGTGAGCGCTAGCAAACGAGGCCGCGAGGCCGATCGCAAGCGAACATTGACGAATACACGTGACTGTAGACGAACGCATGCGAGCATAGAAGAACGCATGTGAGCGCTAACAAGCGCAGGTAAATAAGAGCGAATTCAAGCGAACAGTACACGTAAGCTGCACGCGACCGGAGATAAACGGATGCAAGCGGTGACAAGCGCCAGCAAACGAGTAAATTTTGCTGATAGACACCTCATAGATCGGATTTACTGTTAACAGCGGTGATAATTTTATATAAGCTCAAAAACACACTATCACTGCCTCTGCGTCGAGTGTTGAGTGTTTAAATCCCTCCGAATCTCAAAGCCGACTTTTAACCCCGGTAAAGATTCCTGTAGGATCAACGCGAGCAAATAAGAAAGAATGAAAGAAAGAAATGTTTTATTTTAATGAAGCATTGCAACACACAATCAAAACTATTATAATACAAAATTTGTGTGTAACAGTAATAAATGTATTTATAAATTGATAATAATAAAAATAAATAAATAAATAAAACTTATATACATTATTATATACCTTTATGAATTACTACATTATAATACGTTAATTAATTACATATATTATTACTTAATATATTATTATATATAATATCGAATACACAATTATACATGGAGCCCTTGTTGTTCAATGTGCGTCGCAGTGTTTATTAAAAAGAAATGTTGCTCAGCATAATGCTGTACCGCTTGCGATACAGCGCTGATTTTCAGCAACACCTCAATAGTGATTATGAGCGTCTAATACAGTCCAAATTAATACCATTAAACTACAAAAAAAAGAACAGAATTTTTAATTATTACAGATAATAAGAAACACAGATTACAGATAAATAAATAATAACAGAATCTAGTATTAAAATAAAGCTTTTATAAACCCATTGCTTCTCCTAGAAACTCGATAACTAATTTATATGGTCATTATAAGGTACTAGGCCTCTCCAAGTAAGTACTGATTACATGTAAAATTTAATTGAACATTGCAAAATTACTTTAATGTACTATCGATGATTGCTTAGAAAGTGGAGTTTATAACTTTAAAAGGTAATAAAATAAGTAAAAGCAAAGATTAAATGTGCCCTCACAGTACTAAACAGAGTGTGCTCACACATTCTCTCTTCTCTTCTCTCTTCTTCTTTTCGTGTGGTTAGTGGCCAACCTGTTGTCAAGAGTTGTTCAAGCCGTAGGCCTCTGACATGGCTTAACGACTGCTGTCAATTTGGCAACCACCGGGACCGACTTTTTACGTACCCTCCGAAGCACGGAGACGCTCAGATGAAATACCACTAAGCGGTCACCCATCTATAGACTGACCGCATCCAACGTTGCTTAACCTCGCTAATCGTTTACCGATCAGTGAGTGCGACTGGCTATGAGCGCTTAAGAGCTCACACATTATACTACATTATACCCGCGGCATCGCTCCGTAAATGTAGGTTATGTCAATTTCTATCCCTCGCAAATAGTGCTTATTTTTAATGAAAGGTACATAGTCCGTTTTTGTTCCCCTGACATTGTGTATGCGAAATTTCATGATGATCGGTCCAGTAGTTAAGGCGTGAAAGTGTAACAAACAGACAATCTCCACAAATATTTCGTCGTGTAAGGATGAATGAATGAATTTTTATTTCATAAAATTTGGATACAGTACACCAGCTAAAAGTAATATTTAGTTTACAATAATGTAGGTAAGGAACAGAGCAACTCTTGCAAAATTCTTATATCTTATATATAAAATTCTCGTGCCACAATGTTAGTTACCATACTCCTCCGAAACGGCTTGACCGATTTTTATGAAATTTTATATGCATATTTAGTAGGTCTGAGAATCGGCTACTATCTATTTTTCATACCCCTTAGTGATAAAGTAAACATAAAAAAAAGAAAAATTACTTTTGACAGAACGAAGTCTGTCCGGGCAGTTAGTAATATTATAAATACGAAAGTAACTCTGTCTATCGGCCTATCGGTCTGTCTGTCTGTTTGTTACACAGCTAAACCACTCAACTGATTTGGATGAAATTTGATACCGACGTAGTATAAAACCTGGGAAATGAAATAAGTTTTTTTTATTGATGTAGGTACCATGCGAGCGGCGCCGCGCGCAAAAGCTAATTTAATGTAATTAGAGAGAGATTTAATTAAAATTTGCGGTCCAGGAATGAAATCAATTACCTACTATTTTTTATACTTATAATAAGCATCGATAGCTTTGTGGGAGACCGTTGGACTGACACGTAGAGGTCTCAAGTTCGATTCCAAGGCACACATCTCTGACTAATCAAAGTTATGTGTGTATTAATTATTTATCGTTCGCTTTAACGGTGAAGGAAGATAGCAGCGATAGCTCAGTGGGGAGACCAACAGACTGCAATGCAGAGGGTTTCGGGTTCAAACCCACGTCGCGCACCTCTGACTTTCGGAAGTTATATGACTTTTCGAAATTATGTGCGTATTGATTGACAATTATCGCCTGCTCCGTGCCTCGGAGAGCACGTTAAGCCGTCGGTCCCGGCTGCCATGAACATCTATGGCAGTCGTTATTGGGAGAGTGTCGACAGAAAAGATCCCACTGGGTCGAAGTATCGCTGGTCTGCACCGACTGGCCCCCACATAAGATAAGATAACGGTGAAGGAAGACAACGTGTTACATAATGTTTTCGATGATGAGTGAAGTCTGCAAACCCGCTCTGGGCCAGCGTGGTGGACTATGACCTAATTCTTCGTACACGCACCCGCCGCACACACCCTTCTATGCAGAAGTATCAAGTTCGATTCCAAAACACACTAATGACGTTTCTAAGTATTGTGCGTATTAGATTGCGGTTTAGCAGTTTGGCCGTGAAAACTAACAAACGGACACTTTATATGTTATTATTAGTAGATATTATTTTTTGTTGATATGTGTGGTTTTTGATTTGCATTAACAAAACATATTTATTCATAGCGTATTTCTAAGAAACCCTTTAATGTTTTTTTTTGTGTGATGCGGATTAGGAATTGATTAATAATTAATTATATATACTAGCGGTCGCCTAGTGCTCGAAATTCGACCAAAGTTTGCCTGCAAGATATTGCTGATATATGTCATTATATATTGATATATGTAACCATAGTTACGCGCTTCGACTGCGTGTGTCAAATGCATGGTTGTGTGCGTGTAGTGTTTTTTCATTAATTTAATGTATTTCTAATGCATGTTTTATATGAATATTAGGATTCGCCCCTCCTTCTCCATATAAACTTTAACTGTGCCATATTTCATACTCCTTCGTCCGCACAATTTTCGTAAAAAGGGTGTACAAAGTTTTTGCTTCACGTATTAATATATAAAAGACTTAGAATTGAAAATCTCGTTGTTCTCGTGACATGAGTTGACAATTTCGGTTGCGTGGGTTACCGGGCTTGGCAAAGTGATATTTGGTTCAATGACTGAATGGATGGTGTAGTATGTGGTGATCTCACCACTATGCCGAGTTTTATGGGTTCGATTCGACGGGGGAAAAATTGTGTGGTCCACACATAGTCCCCCGCAACACAAGAATTATTCCTAGCGTAGGAGTTGTCAAGTGTAAAAGATTGGAAATACACTTGGGATCAATCCCTGTGTTGCAAAGGACTTTAAAAACTTGCAATTAACGGACACAATGTATTTGTTGATCAGACATTTAAGTGTCCGGTATGGCATTCGAACCCACGTGCGACGTGTTTGCTAATTTCGTTGTAAAAAACTAACAACATATGGCAGATAATATTCTATGTTTTTTATCGTTTTTGTCGTCAATGGGGATTACCCATAGGAAATCAAATACACGAAAAAATACATAATAACGCATAAACAAACACTTTATTTTTAATACGTAACCGTGAAAAACCAAATATGGCCATAAACAAAAGCTAGAATGATTTGTTTGTGGTTTTATATTCATAAAGATTGACTGATCATTATTTTCTATGATTTTGCATAAATTATTATTGTTGATAACATGTTTTTTTTTATTTGTGGTTTCCTTTGGCGGATATAAAAGTTACGTTTTTTTATTACGCACTGTCGAATTGTTGAATAGATTTGGGTTGTTCCGTATTCATCCTATGACGTCTCATCCTATTTCTGTACTCATCCTAAACTAGAATGCCTAACTGATCCGATTACATGATTTTAATAAAGTTTCTTCATTCAACCGAAATGCGTTCCTTGCTGTACCCGTGACAAATATGATCGAAAAAAGTATGGATAGCAAAACAATTTTTGGCTCCGTAAAAGTATAACCTACTTTATAGCGATCGCTAGCGATTTCTAGCGATAGCTCAGTGGGGAGACCAACAGACTGCAATGCAGAGGGTCACGTCGCGCACCTATGACTTTCGGAAGTTATATGACTTTTCGAAATTATGTGCGTATTGATTAACAATTATCGCCTGCTCCGTGCCTCGGAGAGCACGTTAAGCCGTCGGTCCCGGCTGCCATGAACATCTATGGCAGTCGTTATTGGGAGAGCGTCGACACAAAAGATCCCACTGGTTCGAAGTGTCGCCGGTCTGCACTGACTGGCACCCACATAGGATACATAATGATACATAGGATCAAACCTATAATATTTGGCGCAACCTGCACTGGGCAGCGTAGTGGACTTTAAAAAGTAAGACCCACCGGCATCGGGAACTGAGTACAAGCTACCGTTGGTTAGAGGTCCAGAGAGAGAGGAACCTTCTCACGATGCCGTGTCAAGCAATACGGCCTTCTGCTTCAGAGACTTAATCCAGTCGTCTAACGCGAGCCTCTTTAGGTGGTGATCGAGACTCTTGACAATGTCCATGGACCCATAGGAACATCGGCTTGAGTATTTTATGAGTGATAAGTAGTTTAATGGATGTGCAGGTCCTTACAGAAGGGACTTGTAAAATATATAATACTGTAATCTAAGCGATTGGAAATAACGGCCGTGACTTTCATGCTAGTTCTTGTCATTGGTTCTACACCCTTGCTTTGCTGAACATGGCAACAGGTAAATGTAAATTCACATTAATAAGTGTAACTTTGACGTTCATAAGTGTTACTTTGTGACCTACATGAATAAACATATTTTGATTTTGGTACAATAATTATAATAATACTAGCTGTCCCGACAAATGTTGTGCTGAACAAACGAAAAAAAATTTTTTTTTATGAAGTTCTGTCCAGCCCTTTAAGCCGACGAGTTCAGTGATATATAGTCATACACACGTACAGTAGAATTATATATATAAAGATAAAACTTACTAATGTTATAAATTCGAAAATAACTCTGTCTGTCTGTCTATTACCCCTTCACGGCTAAACTACTTAACTGATTTGGATGAAATTTGGTATAGATAGTTTAAAACCTGGATAAAAGCTACTTTTTATTGATGTAGGCCCCACGCGGGACCCACAAAAACGATTACAAACACTTACCTATACACAAACGGCCCGACTTCCACGAGTTTAGGTTTTTCGCCATGTTCTAGGAATGCTTGAGGATTCGTCACGTTGAATATGTATACTTTGGTTAGTCTGATAACTCCTGGTTTGTGCCAATAGCTGTAACTAAGCGAGCCGTTCCAGAGTTTCAATTCCTGAAACAAACAGAAAGAACTTCAGTGGTTGAGTCCAGCTTACCTGAAAACGGTTTCTTCCTATCTTTGGCATGTAATAGGGAGGGCATGTGGAGGGAAGAGCAGAAATCCCCTGCCAGATAATGTGTTACTACAGATAATTTCTTGTCAGAATATCCAAAAAGTTTTTTGCACGGCCGGGTATCGAGTCCACCTCAGCCTACTCCGCTACCCTTTCACGAATATGGAAATGGCAACAAGCACATCATCATCTCAGCCGAAAGATGTCCACTGCTGGACATAGGCGTCCTCCAAGGTATTCCACACAGACTGCTCTTGGGCCACCCGCATCCAACCGCTTCCCGCAACCCTTACCAGGTCGTCGGTCCACGTTGTGGGAGGCCTACCTCTGCTGCGTGTTCCGGTGCGTGGTCACCACTCGGGAACCTGCCCCTGCCCACTGCCCGCTGAGTTTAATGCCGGGCATAGTCCCAGACTTAATTTAAGTCCAATCGAATAAAAATAACAGAAACACACAATAACATTGTGACCGCTACGGGATGTGAACCCAAGACTAAATGCACAGCAGTCGTATTCACTACTACTGTGCACCGAGGCAATATTAGTATCACAGTGTATTTTCAAATAAGCTCAAAAGACCAGCTTGAGTTATTAAAATGCTTGAGAGGACAGTGCGACCCGGGAATCGAACCTGGGTGTAAAGGAATACCTGACTCGAGCATCGAACCTGTGTTCAAAGGAGTACCCGACTCGGTAATCGAACCTGGGTTAAAGGAACACCCGACTCGGTAATCGAACCTGGGTTCAATGGAATACTTGACTCGGTAATCGAACCTGGGTTCCAAGGAATAACCGACTCGAGAATTGAACTTGGGTTCAAAGGAATATTTGACTAGGGAATCGAACCTGGGTTCAAAGGATTACCCGACTCGGTAATCAAACCTGGTTTCTCAAGAATACTACGCGGGAATTGAACCCGGGATCTCATGCACAACAATGACATTTACAACCACTGCGGTGAAAAGGCAATTTCAAAAAATGCTTACCCTAAATATGATATAGTCCAACCACGGCACGAAGGAGAGGATGATCCCTAGCACCACTGTGCATATGCTGAACATAATCACCGCCAGACGACCTGTAAAAGAACAAAACAAATTTTATTAAACGTGAAATTTTCAGCGATTGCCTAATGGGAGACCGTTGGCCTGTCACGCAGAGGTCTCGAGTTCGACCCCCAGTCACGCATCTGTGACTTTTCGAAGTTATGTGCGTATTAAATAGAACTGCATGTCTGAGAATTCTCTATAATGTTCTCAAAGATATGTGAAGTCTGCCAACCCGCATTGACCCACCAGCGTGGTGGACTATGGCCTTAACCTTCTCACATTGAAAAGAGGCTTTGCCCGACAGTGGGACAGTTTAATACAGGGCTGATATTATTATAAACGTCAAATAAGGTATTTTAAGTTATTTTATTCAAATAGTTACATTACCTAAACTCTAAAATGGAAATCATTTTTAAATCTTCTCTAAAATTAATAAGGTACACACAGGTACACATCAAGTTAGACACCCTATATACGCATAACTACGCTACATACAAAATAGAGAATTGTCGGAAAGGGACTGTGCACAGTGGTGTCGATGTAATGGTAAGGATAGAGCGTCGCGTCCCGTTCAGCGCGAGTGAGACAAAATAACAAAAATATAACGCACTCTCTCGCACGATTCGCAGCGTTCAACTTCTAATAGTTCAAAGTCCAAACAGTCTAGGTTGATGTGTCGCTGTGTGTGCGTTTCAAATCTGGTAGAAGGGGTAAATGTCAAATGACAGAAAAAAGATGCATGATACAAGTTGTGACGTATCCGTTGTTTAAATCCAGTTGTCAGAGAGAGATAGCGAGATATCCTACTACCCTCTTTTTCTTATATCCAAATTTAAAATAACATTTGTTTCCACAAAAAATATGGATTACACAAATTTCTGTCCCGTGAGGGGATTGAGCATTGGACAGTGGTGAAGCGACCACTTAAACATCTACGACATCCATGCGGTCATAATCCTTTCAAATTAAACTATTTAATACGAATTTTATTGCAGTTTAAAAGCTTGTGTATTTAAATAAATTGCGTTACGTATGAAGTACTTATCTTTTTTAATTTTAATGTCTTGTTTTCCGCGTAAAATTATGGGTTATGATTATGACAATATAATGAATAACGAATTGTCCTTCAACTAACGACATACCTATTTCTTTGTTTAAAATATATAACACATAACTAGATTCTGCATTATAATAATAATATAATATTCTACCACATACACACAACACCATCTAGTCCAAACTAAGCAGAGCTTGTACTATGGGTACTAGACAATGGATAAACATACATATATACTTTTTTTAAGACAAACATCTTATGTTTGAATTGTGCGGGAATCGGACCCGCGACCTCAGGCGTGGCAGTCGGTTACACTAACCACTACGCCATCGAGGCCGACATTAGATTTAGAACATACATAACTAAGCTTAGCTCGCATGTAGATTAAGACTGTAGAATGAATTACTATGAGGAAATAGTACTTTTTCCTGGATGAAAGGTACCCTATGTCTTTTTCTGTACTGACAACGTGTATGCGAAATTTCATGATGATCCGTCAAGTAGTTAAGACTGCGCCGAGCGTAAGACAGATAATGAGAGAGCTCGTGCGGCGCATATTCAAATCGGCGCGCGGCCGCCATAGTAAAAAAATATGACATAAATAATTATGTATAAAAAATTGATTTGCTGTGCCCGACAGGGTCCACGATTGTCACTAGCTTTAAGGATACTTGTCTACCATCCTATATTACATTGTGGATTGCAAATAAATAATATGAATATGAATATGAATATGAATAAAATTGTATGGAGGATTTGAAGTGCTTTTTTGATAAATATGTATCTTTATTGTCAACCAATAACTTAAATATTTGGGACGGACAAATTGTAATATAACTATTTATGTTTCGTTTAAGCTGTAAAATAGGATAGATTTCTACTGTTATAATCTAAAAATCACGCACCTCGCAAATTTACGTAATTTTGTAGGCGAAAATATTAATTATTTTAAGTTTTTTACACGGAGTAATTGTAAATACATTCATTGTTATGGTAAATGTATATTTTATATTTGTATTAAACAAAAAGTGTTGATTTTATTCACTTAACTATGACCGCCTGTTTTGGCACATTTCGCTCGGCGCAGTCTTAAGGCGCGAAAAACAAACAAACTCACATACGTATTTATAATATTAGTAACGATAACAAAGACACATATATAATTATGTTAGTCTCACGACTATATTCCTGAAAGGGTAACAGAGGTGTTTTACACCCACTTTTCTTTCGATAAGATTTTAGATACCACGTAGCAGATAGCGAGCCTATTTCTGTCAACCAAGAAGAGTTAAATACTGCGTGCTACTAATCATTTACTTAATGTAATGCTAGATAACGGGTCTTACTCACGATGAAGTATTTAAAAGGTAATTAATACCTATTGATATATATTATATATAGATATTGATTGACAATTATCTCCCTGCTCCGTGCCTCGGAGAGCACGTTAAGCCTTCGGTCTGGGCTGCCATGAACATCTATGGCAGTCGTTATTGGGTAAGTCAGTGCCCTCTAATATCCTGACACTGGTCTAGCCTTAGGGTATTGTTAGCCTTCGGGTTGCGGAGATCAGGTGGCAACCGCTGCGTGTAAGAACTGATATCCAGTCAAATCCGGTTAGATTAAAAAAGCCGACCCTAAGTGACTTGGGAATAATAAAGGCTAAGGGAGAAGATAATACCTATTGATTGCCCGACGTTTCGACCGACTTGCATCGATCTTGGTCACGGGTTGACTGATGTGAGCTCAGAGACGCCATCGTGAAGTGCTGGTTTCGGCTACTACCCTCACTTGGTCACTATTATTTATATTCGTACTGTCGGTATTTCGACACACAACACTAACGACGTCTACACACTGACGACCTAAGTCACTTCGGCGACGACGTTTACATTTACTGATGACTGGATTCCAAGATGTAGACAAACGGTATCCATCCTCCCGGTTGAAATCATACCTTTTAAATAGTTTATCGCGAGTAAGACCCGGTATCTAGCATTATATTAAGTATGTGTATAAATCGCGATAATCTAAAAACTACAAAGCATAACATTTCGATGCCGTCTACAGAGCACAGTTGCAAACTAAGTTCTACACATAAATTTCTTGACAAAAAAGGATAATGATGTAATAAAACGGGAATCGAATCCCGAGACTTCATTTACAAACTCTGCGCCAAAATTATAATATAACAATTTACTTTAAAAGGAATTTGAATCTGAACTCCATGCTGGTAAGTACCGTAAATTCCTCATCAAAAATTCACTGACCCGGGCATCTAATCCAAGACTTCGTACACGGGATTCATAACCGTTACGTCATCGTCCCGGGAACGTACCATAGTTAAATAAAACATGACACAGAACTAGTTTAGTAAAAAGGATAATGGCATACTAAGTTTATAATTTATGATTATTATTCAACTAGCTGTCCACATTTTTTATTGCTGTTCCGCTTCTTTAACTCATAGCATGATGTTTTATAACTTATAACGTTTCTCAAGAATTGGGCTGTCGAATGCAAAAAAAATCATTCAAATCTGACTAGTAGTTTCAGAGATAAGTGCGTTCAAACAAACAAACTCTTCAGCTTTATTGTACGCATTGGCTTTTCCAAGTAAATGAGATCAGACTGATTTGACCTAATATGGAACATAAATGGAATTAATATATTATCGCGCTTATACTATTATTATTATAATGGTTACATTATTATTTACTATTAAATCGTTATTATTTTTATTATTTAAGGTTAAAAGGGCACCCATGTTTCTTGGAAAATGCATGTTATACAAAGATTTAAATCATAGATGCGCTACTACGTTCAAATGCGGTCACCTTTCTGTACGTTAAGTTGTCGGAACACAATGTCAACGTGACATCTGAATTATAAAAATAGCATCACATTCACTCGTATTGAAATTTATACATTATCGTTTTTTTTATTGTAATGTGAGAGGTCACTGTTCTTAGTGTGGACAGTTTTTCATGTGATCTAATTACAGTGAGGACACATCTTTGATGTAAATCTTACTCTATCTTTTCCTACCATGTAAATGTAATGTATGAGCTTACTATTTTGAGTAAGGACACATGGTCATGCGGTCTAAGATCAGGTGAGGGCAAATTTTAGATTAAAATTTTTTGAATCTTACTTATTGTACTTTAATGTAGATTTTGACAAAGAATTCTATACTTCAGAACGCTATTATTTTGTCTGAATGAAAAGCCTGCTATGGTTACTGTAGGTACTCTACGTCTTTTTCTGTACCCTTGACAGCGTGTATGCATAATTTCATGATGATCGGTCGAGTAGTTAAGGCGTCAAAGCGTAACAAACAAGCTCATGATCGCATTTATAATATTAGTTAGGATATAAAAAAGTTGAGCGTAGTTGAAATTACATATTCGCATATGTAATTTATAGATTCTATATTCTAGGTTTTCAAAATAACAGTTATTAAGATCTAATCGTGAAACCGTGTTGTTATAAAAATACGTTGTTCAACTGATAATTTTGATGAGATGAACTGTAATGAGCTAAGATTTGTTGATTAACAGTGTGATGAGCTAATAACGGTATGTTAATGAGCTGATTCATTAAAATCTATATAAGACAGTCAATTATTATTTGGTTTCTTTTCAGATGATTATGACAAATTAAACCATGTGTTGCTCTGTAAAACAAAGAAACGACATTTTAAGTTCATTTGTCGCTCTTTTTTACACTGAACAACAAATTAAATTATTTTCCAATATTACAATGATTTAAATGTCTGCTACATAGAGTAAAAACAATAATGCTGTTTTGCCAACCTTCGGTAGCTGGCGCCATCTATTGAGTCAGCTAAGACTTCTTCAAATATCTATGGTATTCGAAAACCATAATCAATACATAAATAAAGGGATCCTAGGCATCTCTAGGTATTCCTTTACATCTATACTAATATTATAATATAAAACATGTATGTATGTATGTATCTTATGTGGGGGCCAGTCAGTGCAGACCGGCGACACTTCGACCCAGTGGGATCTTTTGTGACGACACTCTCCCAATAACGACTGCCATAGATGTTCATGGCAGCCGGGACCGACGGCTTAACGTGCTCTCCGAGGCACGGAGCAAGCGATAATTGTCAATTCAGATTTGAATTGTCAAAGTCAGAGGTGTGTGACGTGGGTTCGAACCCGAGACCCTCTGCATTGCAGTCTGTTGGTCTCTCCACTGAGCTATCACTGCTCTTTAAAAAAACATGTAATACACACACAACATCAACACAGCATCCTCCTCTCTTCTACATTGCAATGCCCTACAGGGCCCATGTTGCACCTACGGTGATATTCTAACACCTTTATATAACATATGGAGTGCAATAAAGATATTGAGTATTGAGTATATAAAGAAGAAACATTTTTTATTTGTAAGGATGTAACTCAAAAACTGCTTAAACGATTTTGAAAAATGATTACCATTAGAAAGCTATATTATTACCTAGTAACATAGGCTATTTTACCTTAAAAAAGTACTGTTAAATGTAACATAAACAGAGTAGAATAATATTTGTTTCAAATTCAAAATTCAAAAATTCACTTATGCTACGAGACCACCGCGATAGTTATCAACTAATTGTCCAATTAAAAATAACACGCGGGCACGCCACGATCGTGGCGGTAAGTCCCGTGTTTGAGGAGTGGCTGGAGAGGCGCCATGGCGCCCTCACCTTCCGGCTGACACAGGTAATGACTGGCCACGGTTGTTTTGGCCAGTTCCTGTGTCGTATACGCCGGCAAGAGACGCCCGGTTGTCACCACTGCGGCGACTGCCGCGACGTTGTTGAGGACACGGCGCTGCACACTTTGGCGGTTTGCCCCGCCTGGGCATCGCAGCGCCGTGAGTTGATCGCGGCAGTCGGATTGGTTGCCCTCTCGCTCCCGGCCGTAGTTCAGTCTATGGTCCGGAGTGAGAGGTCGTGGAACGCCGTCGCCTCCTTTTGTGAGAAAGTCATTTCCATCAAGGAGGCGGCGGAGCGGGAGAGGGAGCGTTTGAACCCTCTCCCCAACCGCAGAGCCGGGCGCCGGAGGGCGCGAGACGACCTCCAGCCACCCTGAGGATTGACCTGGGGGTGGCGGGCTTTGTGGGCCTGCCCGCCATCCGTTCAGCACCAGGTCCGAGAGGCGGCGTGCGTGTTCCCACGCGCGCCTCTGTGTCGAGTCCGTCTCCCCTCTAGGGGGGACAGTAGGGAGTTTTTAGATGTGCCTATAGGGTAGGTCTTTCGTGTAGTGGCCTGCCGTTTCATACGGCGGGCCGTAACCTCGGCGGGGTCGCGACCGCATGCGAAAGTGATTCGCGCGGCCCCGTCGATAGTGGTTTTGTTGAGGAACACCGTGGTAGGTTTAGTCGGTATTCCGGGAGGTACTTTAACATCTTTACCATCTTTCTTTTACCCCGGCGAGTCCGACATAACCCCTCCGCCCGCCCCCGCGGAGGGGTATGCGTCATGCATTACACCACGTAAAAAAAAAAAAAAAAAAAAAAAAAATTAAAAATAACACGTGTAAATATTCCACGTGCTTCGATGGGTTTATTTTAACACTGGGCAGTCCAGTAGTCGCTGTGAATGTGTGTTTGTTTGTTTGTTACTCTTTCACGCCCTAACTACGCGACCGATCATCATGAAATTTCGCATACACATTGTCAATGGTACAGAAAAGGACATAGGGTCATACAGAAAAACAAGAGTGCAGCCACGGGAAACCTAGTAATACATAAAGCAAAATAACTTGTAGGGATCGTTGCAAGTTATCTTTGATCTCTGCTTACCCTCTCAGTAATATGTGCGTGAGTGTATATATGATTGCTGAAACACCCGCGCCACGTGTTTGTGACTTCGACGTGGTAACAAACGTGATAAATGTACTGGAGCCACGTAATTTATAATTAATTAATGACGGCGGTACAGGTAATTCACCTAGCTCTCAGTATGGCCTGAGTTAGAAGCTGAAGATATCGTATAATAATATAATATCTGCCTTGTATATAAGCTGACCCACTGCTGGGCACGGGCCTCTTCTCAGCGTGATAAGGGTTATACCGTAGTTTACCACGCTGGCCTAGTGCAGGTTGGCAGACATCACATATCTTCGAGAACATTATGTAGAACTCTCAGACATGCAGGTTTCCTCATGATGTTTTCCTTCACCGTTAAAGCGAGCGATGATTAACTATTTAATGGCACAAAACTTCGAAAAGTCAAAGGTGTGAATTAGGGATCATACTAGAAAGTTTGTTCAATTACGCATAAATCGTTGAACAGATGGTTTACAGATAGACTGTATCCTTAATCGATTGCACGGAGTGTTGTGGGTTTGGTCCTCTCATCGGACGTTCAAGTATTACGTGAGCGGAATTTTAGTTATTTGTAGGCTTTTTGCCAGTAAAGGTAAGCAAGTTTCGCCCTTCCCCTATGCTCATGTAATCATTGCTATAATTTCACAAATTGTCGGGAAGTTCCCTAACATCCTTTACGTAATATTGTCTTCTGTTTACGCGAATGTTATTCATTGAAATTAAACTACTATATACGGATTTTATCGCGTTGTTTTACACTTCATTACAAAATTTTGAAACTGTTATACTACTACTAGATACTATTAAACTTTACTAATTTTAAGCTAATTAAATTATTAAACCTATTTATATTTAAGTTTACACTTTCCCCGACGTTTCGGTTGCTTTTCAGCAGCCATGGTCACGGGGAGACTAAGATGGCAGTTGTCTCAATGTTCCAGTGTAGTTATTTCAAAGTGCCCGAACATAATTTAATCATTGGTGTTTCAATTTACGCACAATGAGCTCAAAGTATCACGAAGTCTAGCTGTGGTTCGCTTCTTCCTTCTTCTATCCTTTACGTATACATACACACATGTTTTATTTAATATCTACAGAATTTTACAAAAAGTAACTTTTTAAATATTGCTGACGTGATCGCCATTCAAAACCCCTCGTATCCTATATCATAAGAAATAAGTAAAGCAAAGATCCCTCCATGAGTCTCGGTATTCTTTGTGCCTATTATTGGAGTGTTTGCGAAGACATCGCGAAACAGGAATTTTTCGTAGTGTGGCAGTTGTCTATCTGTACTAATATTTTAAAGAGAATAGATTAGATTTTTTGTTTGTAACGATTTCACTCAAAAACTGCTCAACCGATTTTAAAATTACTTCCTCGTTAGATAACTGTATTGTCACCGACCAATATGTGTTTGGTATATTTGACTGCGGGGTCGCTACCGCATGTGCAAGTGATACGCGCGGCCCCGTCGATAGCGGTTTTGTCGAGGAACACCGTGGTAGGTTTAGTCGGTATTCCGGGAGGTACATTATTCTTACTCCATCTTTCTACCCCGGTGTGTCCGACATAACCCCTCCGCCCGCCCCCGCGGAGAGGTAAGCGTACACGTAACACGTAAAAAAAGGTATATTTTACTGAAAAAATATAACCTATCTTTGACCTTTGACCTACTTTTACGCGACCGAAGCCGCGAAAAAAGCAAATTTGATTTGCTAGAATAATTCAAATCGCTGTAAGCTACTAACTTGGTAGATAATGATCAATAATTTACCGCTTCCTACGATAATACATGTGCGTTTTCACATATCAAGTACACACACGAACTTCTGCTTGTTTCGTGGAATAACCCATTATCTTTAATATGAAAACTGAACCTTCGACTAGGCCTAGTGATCTTGTCTGATGTGTAATATTTTCTATCCAGTCAAGGGACAACCAGTTGTGTGATACACAAACAGTTGTTCCAGGTCTGGGTGTTCTTCCTGCCCGTTGTTTGAATGTTTGTAAAGTCTTTCGTGAGACAGGAGTTGTTCCTAGTGCGGTATCTCCTACATTAATTGATACTGCCGCTTCAAGCCTTTACACTGTTCCCAAACGAACCCATGTGATCTGCGAAAGCAAAGGACCCACAATTTAGATACAAAATATTTTATTAGATATTATTGATTTACATAATATTATCTTCTATTTACGCGAATATTATTGATTGAAATTAAACTGCTATATACGAATTTTATCACGTTGTTTGTCAGTCATGGTCACGGGGGTCTCCCCGTGACCATGGCTGCTGAAAAGCAACCGAAACGTCGGAGAAAGTGTAAAAATAAAAATAAATGAAATCTAAATAGTTTAATAATAATTTAATTAGCTTAAAAATTAGTAAAGTTTAATAGTAGTAGTAGTGTAACAATTTTCAAAATTTTGTAATAAAGTGTCATATAAACAACGCGATAAAATCCGTATATAGCAGTTTAATTTCAATAGATATTATTGACCTTAGACTTGTAGCTTAACTATGTAAAGGTCTTTAAACTATCAATAGAGTTTATAGACCTCTAATATTTAAAAGCCCGTTTTATTATTATCTATTGGTACCTAAGAACACGTTGTTAAATATTTCTGCAACGTGATTTAGACAAGGAAAAACCAGTGAACACTAATTTAGCTAACACAAGCGACCCGCCCCGGCTTCGCACGGCTAGTACAAAACCTTAACAAATTATACATGTAAACCTTCCTCATAAATCACTCTGTCTATTGGTGAAAACCGCATGAAAATCCGTTTAGTAGTTTATGAGTTTATCGCGAACAGACAGACAGAGACAGGGGAGTTTGTTTTATATTATGTTGTAATTATAAAGTAGCTGACTCTCTCAGTTTCACCCTCGTTTATGATGACTGCTCCGCTCCCGTGGCTCGTAGCGTGATGTTACTTATGGATAAAGTAGCTTTCTAATGATGAAATAATTTTGTAAATCGGTCTAGTAGTTTTTGAGGTTATACATTACAAAAAAATATTAAAATTTTTTGATGTTTGTTTTTCAATTACTCCTAAACCGTCAAACCGCATTGCATAAAACTTAGCATACAGATAGACAATATCCTGGATTAACACATAGGATTATAAGTCGAAAGTAAATAAGACATTTAGAAAACATTTATTTAAACATTAGATTAAACTACGGACTACAATCATGCCTTATCTTGATTATGAATGTACATGTAAATGGATGCTCCTATTTACCATACTGCTGCTTTAGAGGCTACCATAAAAGTTTATTAAATGCTTGAGTATGTTCAGTAGTAGTTCATGGAGAAATGGTTGCAACACCTTACAGCTCTTATGATTTGTAAACAAAAACTTGGCGATTAAAAAGAATGGCCATGAGTTTCTTGCCCGTTCTTCTCATGAGCCGTACACCCTTACACGCTTCGCTGAACGTGGCAGTAAATGTAAATTCGCAGAAAAAATTAGTGTAACTTTGACATTCATAAGTGTTACCTTGTAACCTAATATGAATAAATTTATTTGAATTTGAATTTGAATTTAACAATTATCGCGCTAGGCATAGTTCTGCGCCGTAGTAGACTTTTCTCCCGCACTTGGAATAATTCTTGTGTCGCGGGGACTTTACAAACATTCAAACAACGGACACAAAGAACATCCACACTCGGAACAAACATTTGTGGATCACACAAATTTTGTCCCGTGTGGGATTTAAACCATAATCCACCAACATGGATATGTTCTTTTTGTAAAGTGCGTTATCTATCTTTTTTAATAATACAATAATTTCTACTATTGCTAAGCAGACATCAATTTGACCAACTAGGGAATAGAATACACGTCTCGCGGTCAGTAAATATAACCGCAATTTTACGCAACTAGGCTGATGTAGCAAGCAACAATTATATATAAACGTGTATGTATTTATATACCTACAAAATAGAGATTAAAGTTCATATACATTATGTAATAAAACTCAATGTGAGTTGGTTTTTAATTAGTTATTATTGTTGTACTGAGAATAACATCACGCTTATATATATCTACGGAGGGGCAGAGGTTATTTTTTTATACATCTAAGGTGACACAAGCATACGGCCCACCTGATGCTAAGTGGACATCGTAGCCTATGGGCGCCTGCAACACTAGAGGTATCACTTGCGCGTTGCCGACACTTTAGGAAAGGAAGAAGAGAAAAAGCAAGGGGGAAGGAGAAGAAGCGGGAAGGGAGAAAGAGAATGATTGTGCCTCCGGCCCTCTCACTCACCGAACGAAACACAACAGTAGGAATACTGCTATTTCACGTCGATATTCTGTGAGAGGGTAGTCCTTCCCCGGTCGAGCCGGCACATTCATGCTGAAATCAGCGAGGCTCTACTACTTTAAAAAAGAGGTGTAAGAAATGCAGATTATACGATTAAAGCTGCCTCCTTTGATTGCACGGATGGCATAGTGGCTTAACTGGTGGCCTCGTCACCACGCCGAGTGTTGTGGGTTCGAAACCCACACGGGACAAAATTGTGTGATTTGCAAATGAATGTTCCAAGTCTGGATGTTCTTTGTGACGTTGCTTGTATCTTTGTAAAATCCTCCGGGATACAGGAGTATAGGAGTTTTCCTTTTAAAATATCTAATCAAAATACCGGGATATTAATACGGTAAATGTTATTTATCCGATAGCGATAGCCTTGTGGAAGAATGTTGGTCTGCCACACAGAGGTCTCGAGTTCAATCCCACGGCACATACCCACCTCTGACTTTTCGAAGTTATGTGCGTTTTAAAATTGGGTAATTATCGCTCGTTTTCGTAAAAAAATCGTGAGGAAACCTGCATGTCTGAGAGTTCTCCATAATGTTCTCGAAGATATGTGAAGTCTGCCAACCCGCATTGACCCATTAAATTATTAAAATTGTTCCTGGTCATTTTTGGTTTCACGGAGATCACCCGAGTCAGCTGTTAGCCTTGTCTTATCGACTAGAATATGCTAATAAAAAGAAAATGCTATATCTTAGTAAAAATAATGTTTTCAGTTTTCCATTGTATAGGGACTGTATTATGTGACCTTTAAACATGACCAGATCTTTCTGTTATACGATTTATAAGCGGCAGTCTTTGTCTGCTCCTTACTGCGTGCGTGGAGAGAAATTATGAAATTCTATACAAATATTAATTGGTATAATATTGCGAAAATCGAAAGGCAGACCTACCAAGTATGGGAGATAGTTTCTTCACTATATCGTCGTCAAGCAAAGCCTGATTTTTAATTTACAAGGTTAGTAATGAATTGTTCATATAAAAACTACGGCCACACAAATATTTTATTACTGACATTTTTTATGTTTTATTACTACTATAAAACTAATATTACAAATGCGAATGTGCGTGTGTTTGTTTATTTATAACACTTTTACGCCTTAACTACTCTACAACATATTTCGTGCACAATTTCACATACACGTTGTCAGGAGTAGGTACATATAAATAATAGTAGTTTAAAAATCTAAAAAATAGGCTTTAAAAAGCTGAAAATAATTAAATAATTTTAATGTAAATAATCGTAGGGTGGGGGTTATCAAAATATCTTAGAAAGCACCCCACGCTTTTTTAAATTAAATTATTTTCTTCTTTTGAAAGCGTTTTTAGTTGTTTCAAACTATCTTTTTTTTCCTAAATTATTGTATTGTCATCGGTCCTCGATAAGTGTGCAAAGTTCAAAATCAATCCGTCGATTTGAAAGGGGTGAAAATCACGGTCAAAGATTCCGTTACATAGATTCATACTAAGCTAATAAAAGCGTGTTAAAAAGGACCTACACCTTTCATCCAAAAAAAGTACATTACAAATATACATAACAACGAACACAAAGAACACCCACACTCGGAACAACTAATTGTTCCGAGTGGGAATCGAACGCGCAACACTCGGCGTAGTGGCAATGGCAAGACGACCACTTAATCCTGGCAGGCTGCGGACAAAACTTTGTGTGATCCACAAATGGTTGCTCCGAGTCTGGATGTTCTTTGTGTCCGTTGTTTGACTGTTTGTAGAGACACAGGATTTATTCCTAGTGCTTTTAAAAAAGGCAATATATAATCTTCTTCTCTCTTAGCCTTTATTATTCCCAAGTCACTTGGGGTCGGCTTTTCTGGTCTAACCGGATTTGACTGGATATCAGTTTTTACACGGAGCGGCTGCCACCTGACCTCCGCAACCCGAAGGCTAACGATACCTTTAACAATAACGATAAAAAAGGAAATATGTATTGAATGAACGAATATTCGGCTTAGTGACGACCATTTAAACCTCAACATCCATCGTGCAGTTAAAACAATATTATTACTATTTCTAGTTACTCTAAAGTACGTGTAAACGCAAAAATAGTTAGAATAACAACCAGTTAACTAGAAAACCTATTAAATAACTACACGTGAGACGCATAACCGCAAACTAAACTATTATGAACGATGACAATTAACTTACATGCAACAGTTGACCTATTAGCCTTCGCTAAACTAGCTTCCGCCCGTGGCGTTACTCGCGTGGTATGTCAAAGAAAAGCCTCTGTTTTGCCGTGATTACGTAGCTTTCTATTGTTGAAAGAATTTTTATAATCGGTTTGGTAGTTTCGGAGATTAGTAGGTATATGTAAATAGACATTTTTAAAACGTTGGTACTTTTATCTATACTAATATTATAAAGAAGAAATATTTATTTTTTGTTTGTTTGTTTGTAAGGATTTAACACAAAAATTACTTGACCGATTAAAAAAATTCTTTCACAAAAGTGAAAGAATTTTATAATTTTATAATTTAATATATGTAGCTTCCTAAAAAGGAAGCTACATATATTATCAGTGGCCATATTATTTTTAAGTAGTTTTACTAACATAACCTGACCTACGTTTAAGCGAGCGAAATCGCGGGCAAAAGCTAGTATATAATAAATAGCTAGTTACATAATTCAATATAAAATAGCTCAATTATATAATGCAAATTTATACATTAAACTAAGCATTGTATATTGAAAACGTTATTGCAAATAAAACATAAAGTTTATAGATAATAATACCTAAGAATGCAGTTGTATATAATAAACTTTATATAAACACGAATTATTTACTTTACATAACATTGTCGTTTTCTTGTTTGACTGTATGGCGCAGAGGTTTAAGTGGTCGTCTCGACACAGCCACTCGCTGAGTGTTGTGGGTTCAAAAGTCACATCACATAACTTTGTGTGATCTACAACTGGTTGTTCCGAGTCTGGATGTTCTTTGTGTCCGTTGTTTATATGTTTGTAAAGTCCTCCGCGAGAAAGTGTCAAATTCCTATGTTATCTTATCAAGGTAAATTTAATTTTTCAAAATGCTAAAAAATTCATTGACGTTCTTAACAAATTGAAAATCCTTCAATGTAACTTTTTCATAAACAATAATAATTATGTTTAAGAAAAGTTATTGCAAACTGTTATATTTTGGAGGACTAAATAATATTCTCGAAGATATGTAGAGTCTGCCAACCCTGCTACGCAAAGGTCTCGAGTTTGATCCCAAGGCAAGCACCTCTGACTATCCGAAGTAATCTACGTATTAAATAGTTAATTATCGCTCGCGTTAACGGTGAAGGAAAACATCGTGAGGAAACCTGCATGTCTGAGAGTTCTACATAATGTTCTCAAAGATATGTGAAGTCTGCCAATCCGCATTGGGCCAGCGTGGTGGACTATGGGCTAACCCTTCCCACACTGAGAAGAGGCCCGTGCCCAGCAGTGGGACAGTTTATGTACAGGGCTGATATAATTATTGTTAATTAAATCAATAAATCAAGTTATCATATTACTTTATTGCGCCAACACATCGATTATTATAGTACCATAATTGTATTATTATTTATTTATTTATTTATTTATTTATAACATACTCACATATACCATTACAGATTTACCAATACGGTATACGCAGACAATAATTTTATGCTTAAATGTACTAAACTAATTATTATAACTATTACTACCTATAACTAAGCACATGACAAGTAACCTTAGAGAGTTCGCTCAATGAACATGTAAATATGTCGACAACATCCGACACCGCGTTGAGCGCGCGGAACGCACGCGTGAGCGGCGCCCTTTGAAGCAGGTTGGTGCGCGCGCGAGGCACAGCAAGGAGCTCGGGCCTCCGTCGTCGTCGCACGTAATCATTCGGAACACATAGGTTAATCTGAGATAAAATAGGTGGATATTGTATCCCACCACGTAATACCTTAAACAAATAAATGACTAGTGCAGCTTCACGCCTTAATTCTAATTTATGATATCCTACCATACCGAGGATATATATATATATATATATATATATATATATATATATATATAAGAACACTTCTACTTTGAATCTATACTAATATTGTAAAGCTGCAGAGTTTGTTTGTTTGTTTGAACGCGCTAATCTCAGGAACTACTGGTCCGAAACGAAAAAATATTTTAGTGTTGGATAGCTCATTTATTGAGGAAGGCTATAGGCTATATAACATCACGCTACGACCCACGGGGGCTGCGTAGTAATCATAAACGCGGGTGAAACCGCAGGCACATCTAGTAGTCTAATATCGATATACACGTGACATTATGAGAACACATTATGTCGAGATATCCCTAAAGGATAGACAGGGGTGTATTACACCCACATTTCGCTCATTTAAAATATAATAATAATAATAATAATATTCTATCACATACACACAACACCATCTAGCCCAAACTAAGCAGAACTTGTACTATGGGTACTAGACAATGGATAAACATACATATATACCTTTTTTTTTTGTAAATTCATACCTATTATACATAGAAACACCCAGAGCAAGACAAACATCTATGTTCATGCACACAAATGTTTGACTTGTGCGGGAATCGAACCCGCGACCTCAGGCGTGGCAGTCGGTTACACTAACCACTACGCCATCGAAGCCGACAACACCAGAATAACACAAGGTTTTGCCCGCAGTTTGGTTCGTGTAAATGTAGGTTAGGTTAAGTTAGTAACAGCGTTTTTCCCGGATGAAAAGTACTCTACGTCCTTTTCTATACCCCTGACAATGTGTAAGCGAAATTTAACGATGATCGGTCGAGTAGTTAAGGCGTGAGAGCGTAACAAACAAACAAGCTCACATTTGCATTCATTATATTAGTTAGGATTAGTAATAATAAAGTAAATAGCAGCGATAGCTCAGTGGGGAGACCAACAGACTGCAATGCAGAGGGTCTCGGGTTCGAACCCACGTCGTGCACCTCTCACTTTCGGAAGCTATACGACTTTTCGAAATTATGTGCGTATTGATTGACAATTATCGCCTGCTCCGTGCCTCGGAGAGCACGTTAAGCCATCGGTCCCGGCTGCCATGAACATCAATGGCAGTCGTTATTGGGAAGTCAGGGCCCTTTAATATCCTGACACTGGTCTAGCCTTAGGGTATCGTTAGCCTTCGGGTTGCGGAAGGCAGGTGGCAGCCACTCCGTGTAAAAATTGATATCCAGTCAAATCCGGTTAAACTAGAAAGGCCAACCCCAAGTGATTTGGGAATAATAAAGGCTAGGGAGAAGATATATAAGTTAGGATGAGGGTATTCATTATGATTTCTCATTCTGCGTTTCTTACATTTATTTTTGATTTATATTGTGTTTTTCGATGTGAACCAAAATAAAATAATCTTCTGTCCTTCTTTTTGCCTATAGCCGTTTACAGGCCACATCATACACGGTATTAATATTTGTTAATACTATTTTCTGCCTGCAGGTTCATACGCATGCAAGGATAAAAGTATGCAAACGTTATAAATTATATAAGCTTTGCAAACTTTTTATCCTTTGAATTCTATTTATAATGTATAAAACGTTTATCCCGGTATACGTTACTTTAGAGCAGAGGTTCCGAGACATTTTTTCTCATAGACCATTTTAAAATTTAGCAGGTTCCGGTGGATCCCCTGCAGCTACATTTCTACTATATTCTATATTCCTTGACATTCGTATTTATATATTAAAAAATCAGATCCAAAATCTAAGGTGACCTTTTTTTTGAAATTCTCGGCCTGACTTTTTAGTGCATTTTTTTTTAGAAATTCACTGCTTACTGATAAATAGGTTCGAGACCACTAGTACTGAATATGGATTGTGAAGTTTTTACAAGTAACAGTCGCTGAGCTTCTTTATTTTAGATTACGAATTGTGGACCCCAATTTTTTTTGTCACGCCAACGTAGACTCTCGTCGAGTCTCCCGTGGACCCGTGGGGTTCCACCTGGACCACTTTGGGAACCAATGCTTTAGAGGAATGCAAATCGGGATTAAAAATATCCCATGTGTTAATCCAGTAAGTACATGATATATCCTATCTTATCCATGTAGCAGAAAATGGTAACAGATGGCAGATTCAGATCAAGATGTTGGGATGTAGTGGAACCTTTTCTCTTTTTTGAACTGGACTCAACTTACGGTAGACTGGCAAAGTCTAGGTACGTCTCATTGTAACGCAAATCCTGCCTACCCTGGCAGGCTTTTGCCCAACAGTGGGAAGGAACGATCTAATAGTAGTAGAATCGAGTCTAAAACACTGACAGTGGCAATTGCGAGGCAGATGGCGGATCACGTCAAATAAAAAATTTGAATTACATACCTATGTATATATAATTTTTTATACATAATTTATTATATGTTGTTGTATATAAATGTATATATATAAATAACGCTTGATACAGGTTTAAAAAATAACAAGCCATTAATCATAAGTTTTTTTAGTGCGCTGACATAAACTAGGCTTTTAATTTGCAATTTTTTAATCCGGGTTTGAATCTAGTTAGAAGTAATTTATTCTGACACTAGTTGTTATCTACTTCGTTATTTTATTAAATACTATTTGTTGCCCGCGGTTTGGCCCGTTAAAACCTGTACTAACTAATATTATAAATGCGAATGTAAGTTTGTTTGTTACGCTTTCACGCCTTAACTACTCGGACCGATCTTTATGAAATTTGCATATATGTCATGCGAAGAGTAAAGGATACAGTTCATACTAAAAAAGTTTATTTTTATTTTTGTACGACTAAGGTGGCAGACAAGCTTACGGCCCACCTGATGGTGTGTGGTCACCGTAGACTATGGACGCCTGCAACACAAGAGGCATCACTAACGCGTTGCAGACCCTTTAGGAAAGGCAGTGGGAAGGAGATGGAGCGGGAAGGGGGAAAGAGGGTGGTTGGGCCTGCAACACTCTCACTCACCGAACGAGACACAACAGTAGGAATACTGGTATTTCACGTCGATGTTCTGTGAGAGGGTAGTCCTTCCCCGGTCGAACCGGCCCATTCATGCTGAAATCAGCGAGGCTCTATTTTAAATTTTTTCCGTGGGTTATAAATTGCTTGACGAAATCTACATTTATGCGAGCGAAGTCGTGGGCCTAATTTAGTACTAATGTAATATAGCTGAAGAGTTTGTTTTTTTTGTTTAGACGCGGTATGCTCTGAAATTAGCAGTCGGATTTGAGAAATTCTTTTTGCAACTTATTACCTTATTCTTGAAGAAAGCTATAGGCTATATAACATCACGCTGAGCAGCGATAGCTCAGTGGGGAAACCAACAGACTGCAATGCAGAGGGTCTCGGGTTCGAACCTACGTCGCGCACCTCTGACTTTCGGAAGTTATATGACTTTTCGAAATTATGTGCCTATTGATTGAAAATTATCGCCTGCTCCGTGCCTCGGAGAGCACGTTAAACCGTCGGTCCCGGCTGCCATGAACATCTATGACAGTCGTTATTGGGAGAGTGTCGACACAAAAGATCCCACTGGGTCGAAGTGTCGCCGGTCTGCAATGACTACCACATAAGATAAGATAAGATAACATCACGCTACGAGCTACACGAGCAGAACAGTAATCATGAACGTGGGTGATACCGTTGGAAGACGGCTAATGCTGCTGTATTTTTTTACTTCCAACGCCGATCATATTGATCGTAGTAATTGTTATATAGTCTATAAACTTTTTTATTAACAGACCATACACAGAGTGATTTTGAAATCGTGTAATTCCATTTAACCACGCATTCTACTGGTGATATAGAATAACACCGACCATATTTTTTTTTACGAGAATTATTTTTTGGAAAATTAATATGATTAGCCGTTTTTTTTCATGAAATGGTTTCAGATAGTCATATGTTAACCACCCGAATCCATTCTAATATTTTACTAATTTAAAAAAATAACACAGTAATAACTGATGTCGTAAATAATAACGGGCGGTACTTTTTGCGGCTTACATTCCCTCTTGACCCCGATCGGCCGCGTAGGTACATACTGATCGCCGATCAGCTGGGCTTCGTTAGAATCGTTTTTAGTGAGCGGCGAGCTCCTAGCGACGACTCACGAACGGCGCTTCGCGGCGATCTTGTTAATTCTCAAATACCTAGTAAAGCAAACTAGGCGGTAATAAGATAACCGAGAGGTCGAGCAAAAACCTGAGTACCTAATTTCCTTGCCTCACGTAGTTAACGTACCTACCTACGATTGGATTTAAGCCTTATAATTAATTAATCGTTGCCTGATACTGACTACCTCTGTTGTACCTACACAAATGTCAACCCAATAAAACAACAGCTGTTTTGTAAAGAAATACATTCTACGAATCAGAATTTTAAAAAAATAAGGTCAGAGACGTTCCTAAACATGTCTGTCGTACATAAGTATCACAAATTAATAGTTTCTACGACCAAAACATTCAAAACTTATGTTTATCTACATACCTAAATGTTATAACTACGTACGACAAATGAAAATAAACTTCCCTTAACTCGCAAACATTCACTGGAATGATGAATTTATACCTACTCTTGCATTTAAATTTATTTGAATACCACGTTTTTTGATTTTTCACTGCCTGGTTACATACGTAATTACAGGTTAAACAACACCATTACCCTATAGCATTAATTCTAACGAAATGACCGTCAAACGCAGCCTAATAGCATATTAAAATCTTTAAAACTTACCAAATAAGAAATCCAATCACACCAGTTTAGTACATGACCAAACACATAAGTAGACACACAAATTCACTTAACACGTTAATAAAATAACATAATTTTAATATAACTTCACTCATTCAGCATCTTCCTTACGCAAAATCAAAATAATGATAATCCCATGTTGTAGCAGATAATTCGATAGAAGTATCTAATTCTGGCATAAATACAAATCGTAAGTACTGAAATAATCGCGACGCGTGCACTTGACAGTATTAAAATGTTAAAACTGATATAATTTTCGTGTATGTTAATTAGCTTGCCATAATTAGTTCAGCAATTTATTTTACGTAATGTTAATAGATATAATTTCAGAACTAAGCAACACAAACAACAGACTGTCCAATAGATATAATATTACTACGAACTTACGTGACGTCATCTCGAGAAACATGTGCACTCAGTAAGAAAATATAATGCACTGATTTTATTTTAACGTAATTATTTTATACATTTCATGTAGGTACAAATGAAAATCGGTTCCCTATGTCGGTTCGCCAAAACGCGACGGTGCGTCTATAAGTACAAACAAATTTAGCTCTTATTTCGTATTGAGTGAGTTCAATTTACATTAGACACTGCTGCCGATTCTGTTGTCACAAAATTCTCTACACTAAAATAAAAATCACAAAAGTTTAGTTTAGTCCTGTCAAATGACATTTCGTATTCTGAAATCGTTAAAATTGACAGGACTAAACTTATTTTAGTTTGACAGGATTAAAATTGGTTTAGTTACTGAATTTAGTCCTTTCTGCATTCTGCTAATTTTATTTGCTATTCTGCTAATTTTATTTTAGATCATTTTTCCTTAAACGTCAAAAATGATCTAAAATTAGAAATGTTAAACTAATATTAGATGACATCTGAAAACACGATACGAAGTTTAGTTTTCCTAGAGATTTGGTAGTTGAGGCTTAAACAGTGGATTTTTTTATATGTAAAATAAATTGTAAATACATAAATGTAATATAAGTAATAATAAGAAATATATATTTTTAAATATAAATTAATTAATATATATAGATATATATATATTGTATATATATATATTAATAAATTTATATTAAAAAAAATCACAGATATAACACAACCTCAAACACTCTAATTAGATTATTAAATCGTAATAATAATATGATCATTAAAATGTTACTTTTATGTACTTAAATATTTTAATTTAACGAATTAGTTCTCCTTATTGTGCGCGGATAGTGTGGTATACCCATTACAATAAATCTAACATTATTGCCTTTATTGCATCTAAAATATTATTACCTTGAATTATGATACATTTTCGTTTATTTCAGATATTTAATAAATGGGTGACTATAATTTCATTCGTTTTAATTATTTTAGGGATAAAAATTACCTATATTAAAAATTGCTGGAATTGATGCAGTAGCCTATTTTGAACAAAATCCTAATTAACAATAATATTTTAATATATATAATAATAGTAATATATATAATAATAGTAATATATAATATATTGTAAATAATAATATGTAAAATAAATTGTATTTTATAATATGTGTAAACAATTATTTTCATACACTTCACAAAGCTCAAAAATATTATTTTGTATAAATTTTTTTCTTTCGCTCTTTGACATGCATTCTGTATTATATATTTTTAGTAATGGTATCACTACCTCAGTTCAATTTAGGATTGTTATAATTGAACTTGATTCTGTCTAAACAGAATCTAAATTATTTTATTAATTTAATTTAGTTCGATGGAACAGAAGAATATATATACACGAAATCTCTTAACTAAAATTAGAGAATTTTTGACTTATTTTAGTTTAACATAATATTGTCTTCTGTTTACGCGAATATTATTCATTGAAATTAAACTACTATATACGGATTTTATCGCGTTGTTTATTTGACACTTTATTACATAATTTTGTAAACTGTTACTCTACTACTACTATTAAACTTTACTAATTTTTAAGCTAATTAAAATATTATTAAAACTATTTAGATTTAATTTAATTTTACACTTTTCCCGACGTTTCGGTTGCGCTTCAGCAGCCATGGTCACGGGGAGACTCATTTTAGTTTAGTGAAAATTGCAGCAGAATTGGCACCATTATTTGCAATCAGCTTCATAAAACGATTATGAGGTATTTTATAAAGCCGATGTCGCTAAACGGATGACATTCAGATTTTGAATTTTATAACTTTTTATTAAGGAATGAAGTTCTGGTGCAGTTCTTGGTGTTTAATAATTTATTCGTCAATTGTCGGCACAGACAGTGGTGTCGTTTTAGGTACCTTAGTTATGTTGTGTTTGTTACGGCGGTTGCAGAATACAAGGTTAATAATATTACTCCGTAATGGCAGGAATCACCTACAACGGGTTATACAAACCATGACATGAAATTCGTTGCGGTTGTTAAAAAACTGTTAAAATTAAACGTAATACCACTCCCTGGGAGTTGAATCTAACCATTTCCGTAAAAATGAACAAAAACACATTAAAAATCACGAAAAGAACTTCACGGTACGTAAATAACTGCAACTTTGCGTACTTGTTGATCCAGTGACGTTGTGTCATTGACACAAGTATTAAAATGGCTTGTTTATGTATGTGTTTGATCAAGCCGACATATTTCCACAGAAGTCATGACGTGAATAGGACGAATAAATAATACACAAATATTAAAGTCCCTCTCGCTCCCCGTGACCATGGCTGCTGAAAAGCAGCCGAAACGTCGGGGAAAGTGTAAACTTAAATATAAATAGTTTTAATAATTTAATTAGCTTAAAAATTTGTAAAGTTTAATAGAGTAGTTTCTAAATTATGTTAAATAGTGTCAAATAAACAACGCGATAAAATCCGTATATTTATATACGGATTTTATCGCGTTATATTCAATGAATAACATTCGCGTAAACAGAAGACAATATTAAATCAGTTTCATTATTTTCATACTGTCGTGTGCAAGCGACAGTATGAAAATATACTATGGTTTGTTTGTTATTATGCTGGAATTGGATATTTCTATCTAGTTATCTACATCAACAAGGAATAATCATTATTTTGACTTTGCGAACGTAAAATCATAAAATGCTTATAAGTTTATAAGTGACTTTGACCTTCAATATTTTAAATGTAGGTTCATAGAATTTATTTTTTTAGAAAACAGCTGTTGTTTTATTGAGCTGATATTTGTGTAAGTAAATATCTTGTGTACAACAGAGGTAGTCAGTATCAGGCAATGATTTATTAATTATAAACCCAATCGTAGGTAGTTTTGTAAGTAGTAAATCAGGTTTTTGTTAGACTCTTGGTTATCTTAATACTGTCTAGTTTGCTTTGCATATGATTCGTTTGTATTTGAGAAAGAATAATAATGTCCTCCAGACCGAATTTCGGCCACGGCGGCCAGTCTTAACAGAGACTGGCCATCTGCGCAGGAGATATTATAGTGCACAAGTGTGTGCGCAAACACAAGTGCACTCTCTGTTCCCTAACTCTCATGATCCGATGGGACGGTAATCCGACACGACCGGAGAGAGATCAGGCGCAGGACCAACGGCTTTACGTGCTTTCCGAGGCACTGGGGTGTCTAACACCGCCAATTTCCTAACTCCGGGCTGCTATTGAGATTTCTTTTTACAGAAAAACCCAATAGCTTTTTGTTGGCCCGACCCGGGATTCGAACCCGAGACCTCATGCACAGCAGTCGCATTCACTACCGCTGCGCCACGGAGGCAGTTGTGCAAGAATAAGAAGAAGATATTTCCGACATCGCAACCCGAAAATTATTTTATTTTATTTTTATGCAATACGCCTTAAAAACTGATCTGGTCTAGGTACGTATTTTAAATTGGCTCTCAAAAATTATACAAGGTTATTAACAGTTATGAAACAAAGTACAGAATGGTAATTTGATATTAATGATCATGAGCGCCGCGGCTGAGTGGCAAACGCGCTGGCTCGCATTTTTGTGGTCGTAGTTCCACAAGTATTAAAATGGCTTGTTTAGTATTTGATCAACCCGACATATGTATTTCTACAGAAGTCATGACGTCATCAGGACGAATAAATAATACACAAATATCAAATCAGTTTCATTATTTTCATAATGTCGTGTGCAAGCGTCGTGATTATATCAGTACTCATGGTTTAATTGTTATTATGCTGGAATTGGGTATTTCTATCTAGTTATCGACATCAACATGGAATAATCATTATTTTGCTAAATGAGTGAGATTATATTAAAGCTATGTCAATTTATTGATGCGTGAAGTGAATGTGTATCTAGTTACCTGTTTGGTTCATGTACCTACTCAACTGATATTAATCATATGATTGAATTGATTATAAATTCTTTGTGTAGTTTTGGTAAGTTTTAAAGTTTTCAGTATGATGTTATGCTGCGTCTTACGGTCGCTTTGTAATTATTCTACTTAAATGTTATACCTAAGTAAGTTATTGGTCATATCCATGTTATTTGAAGCATGCATGTTTACGTGTGTAACCATGCAGTTACAAATTTAAATAACGGGGTATTCAAATACATGTAAAGGTACCTATCCATTCATCATTCCGGTGAATGTTTGCGAGTTAAGGGAAGTTTATTTTCATTTGTCGTACGTAGGTATAACATTTAGGTATGTAGATAAACATAAGTCGGTGTGTATTATGAACGTGTTGGTCGTAGAAACTGGTAATTTGTGATAATTAGGTAGGTAAGTACGATAGACTTGGTAAGGAATTTCTTTGACCTTCAATATTTTAAATGTAGGTTCATAGATTTTATTTCTTTACAAAACAGCTGTTGTTTTATTGGGTTGATATTTGTGTAAGTAAATACCTTGGGTACAACAGAGGTAGTCAGTATCAGGCAATGATTTATAAATTTTATTATAAGGCTTAAATCCAATCGTAGGTAGTTTTGTAAACTAAGTGAGGAAAGTAACTAACTCAGGTTATTGTTAGGCCTCGTGGTTATCTTAATACCGTTTAGTTTGCTTTTCTTACTGGGTATTTGAGAATGGATAAGATTGTCGCAAAAAATGCGCCGCTACGCCGGCGGATGAGCGGTGCCGCGCCGGCGAGCGATCGCCGCGTGAGCTTGCCGCTCACTTATAATAAAACTCAAATGACCGATAGGCGTGGTATGTCGCGGCCGGTCGGGGTCGAGATGGAATGTAGGTCGCGGAAAGTACCGCCCGTTATTATTTACGACATTAATTATTGCAAAATATTTTTTTTTATTAGTAAAATCATAAAATTGGCTCGCGTGGTTAACATATGACTATCTGAAACCATTTTACGAAAAAAAACGGTGCATTAAATTTTACAAAAAAGTATTTTAATAAAAAAAAATGGTTAGGGATAATATTCTATATCACCAGTAAAATGCGTGGTTAAAAGGAATTACAAGATTTCAAAATCATTCTGTATAGCAAAAATATTATCCAGAGCGGTCTAGTAGTTTCTGAGATTATCACGTGCAAACAAACCGACTCTTCAGCTTTGTAATATAGTATAGATATGTATAGTGTGATATGAGTAGTGTATGACTGATAAAGCTATCTCCATACCTAATTTCATCAAATCCGGTATAGCAGTTTAAGGGACACAAATAAACACACAGTTTTAATAGTTTTATAATAATTATACATACATAGACGACTTCGATGGTTTAGTGGTTAGTGTAACCGACTGCCACGCCTAAGGTCGCGGGTTCGATGCCCGCTCAAGTCAAACATTTGTGTGCATGAATATGGAATTTTATCTTGGTCTTGGTGTTTTTATATATAATATGTATGTATTTACAAAAAATAAAGTATATAAGTATGTTTATCCATTGTCTAGTACCCATAGTACAAGCTCTGCTTAGTTTGGGCTAGATGGTGTTGTGTGTATGTGATAGAATATTATTATTATATTATTATAGTTTCACAACTATATACTCGAAGGGTTAAGTAGAGGTGTATAAGACCCACTTTACCCCAGCTATGCCTTTAGGTCCTACGTTATAGGAGGTAAACCGTCTACCGAGCTCCGTACTGCATCAGTTTTTTCTTTCTAAGAGTAACTTTATAAATACGTCCCAACGTCACTTAACTACTGTTTCCAGGGTACCGGTCGGCAGCTGCCTGCCGGAGGAGCAGAGAGACCTCGGGAGGCCGGTGGCGAATTTTTCTGAGAAAAATTCTCCCCTAACGAGGGGGGTGTGTTTCGCGGATCGAGCGTGCCTCAGCGGCTGCGCACGCGGCGGGCGGCGCGGCGTGGGAGTGCCTCTACTCCCCGCGGCTGCAAATAAAAGCACGGCCACGCTCTGGATCGACATCTTTCGCCTGCCGACGCTCCGCAAGTTAATAATAATAATAATCTTTATTACCAGTTTTACAATTTTTTAACATACAATGTGCTAAAACTAACTTTATTCTTACAAATTGTAGGTTATTATTACCGTGTTGTAACCATCTGACACCCAAGCTAAGATTGAACTTGTGTTATGGGTGTCAGGGCTCTCAAAAATTGACTCGTTTATTACAATACGTAAGTACGTCGTGTGTGACGTGGTGTTTCACTTTGTAGGTACATTTTTAAATAAGGGTAAATAAAGATATCTTATTTCAAGAATAATCAAAAAAGTAAAAAAATTGGGTATCTGTTTTGTGTTAGAATATATATGTGTGTATGTGTGTGTATGCTTCATGTTAAGTGTTACATCTGTGCTCCAGCCGGTCCTCGCATCGAAGCTTTTTCGAGAAACACGCCCTGATTCTTATAATTGTGTAGAAACTGAGTTTTGCGTAATCTAGATATTGTTTAAACTTCTGTTTAATAATTAAAGATCGTGTAATTGCGAATTACAGAATTTGATTTATCTCTGTTACTTAGACTTCCCTGGTCGACCACGTGGTGGAAACGTGGCCAGCTAAGAACTACGTTACAAATCTTTGACGACTGCACGGATGGCGTAATGGTTTAAGAGGTCGCCTTGCCGCTGCCGCCACGCTGAGTGTTATGGGTTCGATCCCCAAACGTGACAAAAATTTGTGTGATTCACAAATAGTTGTTCCGAGTCTGGGTGTTCTTTGTGTCCGTTGTTTGAATGTTTGTAAATTCCCCTGGGACACAGGAATTATTTCTAGTGCAGGAGAAGCTTTAAAGAGGAAAAAAAACTGGAGCATAATTTTGTGCAAGTCTGGTATCGAATCCCTAATGATTTGGTCATCAGCCTTCCCAAACGTTTAAAAACAGCAGCTAATTAAATTGTATATATTTTACGCCACATAAAATTAAATGAATTAATGTGTTTTAAACATTAACATAAAATTTATTAATTACCTTGTAAATTAGTTTATGGCTAATAAAACACATAACTAAAAGACATAAAATTAAGTAAATTAATAATCACTACATATTATAAAACAAAGTCCCCCGCCACGTCTGTCTGTCTGTTCGCGATAAACTCAAAAACTACTGAACGGATTTTCACCAATAAACAGAGTTTTTCATGAGAAAGATTTCAGTGTATTATTTGTTAAGGTTTTGTACTACCTGTCCGAAGCCGGAGCGGGTCAGTAGTTAATTTGTAAAACCACGAATGGCGCAGTGGTTAATATGATAACATCGCCGCTACTAAAGCTTATTGTTGTGTGTTCGAATCACTTGGGTCATAGGTCCCACGTTATAGGAGGTAAACCGTCTACTCAGCTCCGTACTGCATCAGTTTTTCTTTCTATGAGTAACTTTATAAATACGTCCCAACGTCACTTAACTACTGTTTCCAGGGTACTGGTCGGGAGCTGCCTGCCAAAGGAGCAGAGAGACCTCGGGAGGCCGGTGGCGAATTTTTTCGAGAAAATTCTCCCCTAACGAGGGGGGTGTCTCTCTCTCATAGTTTCCTTTGAACAATTTTGTAATTTGTAGCTATGTGAGAGAGTAACAATAAACTATAATCTATATATTAATACGTGAAGCAAAAACTTTGTACCCCTTTTTACGAAAATTGCGCGGACGGAGGAGTATGAAATTTGGCACAGTTACACTTTATATGGACTAGGAATGGCGAATACTAATATTTAAAAAAAATACGCATTAGAAATATATATATATATATATATAGAATTCTTTGTAACTATGGTTACATATGTATGTCGAGTAGATAAAACCTTAATACAGCGCCGAGCGTAAGACAGATAATGATTAATGACAGAGCTCGTGCGGCGCATATTCAAATCGGCGCGCGGCCGTAATAGTATATTTATGTATAATTATATACATAATAATACATAAATATACATTATATATAGTAGTATATAGTATAATTGTATGGAGGATTTGAAGTGCTTTTTTGATAAATATGTATCTTTATTATCAACCAATAACTTAAATATTTGGGACGGACATTATACGGATTGTAATATAACTATTTATGTTTCGTTTAAGCAAGTAAAATAGGATAGATTTCTACTGTTATAATCTAAAAATCACGTAACACGAGCTTACGTTTATGCATTTTTCTTGCGAATTTACATAATTTAGTAGGCGAAAATATTAATTATATTAAGTTTTTACATGGAGTAATTGTAGACACGTTCATTGTTATGGTAAATGTATATTTTATATTTGTATTAAACAAAAAGTGTTGATTTTATTTATTTAACCGTGACCGCCTGTTTTGGCACATTTCGCTCGGCGCAGTCTTAATAACGATCAAACTTAAAATTTACATCTATTATGGGCGAATTTCGACCACTTAGTGACTGCTAGTTATTATAGATCAGTGTGAACATTGACCTATAGCAATATATTGCTTTAGAAATTGATAGACATAACTTACAATAACGCGAGCGCAGCCGCGGGCAAGATCTAGTTGTAAATATAAGCTGAAATTACTCCGAACCCTACTAAAATTTGTTCTAGAACGTAATCGAAGCTTGGACTATGTGGTAAAGTAACCGCGTTAACAACTGCGCTCGTACAACCAGTGTAGCTGATGATCGATCGATGTTGAGGTCAATAGCACTCACTTTTCAAGTTCACGTGAACGCGTGTGAGTGAAAGTTTACTATGTTATAACAAATAGAAACTTGTTTTATTAAAGAATCATTTGCATACCGCAGTAGTTCAGTGGTTAAATTAGCCAATGAAAAGTGTAAAGTAGAATTTTTATACTAATAATGTCTTAGGCTGGACTTTTCTTGGGTTAAAGAATCAGCATTGCCATTTAACGAGGCAATGCTGCCAGTCTTCTGGGCACTTTTCTGGTCGACAGGAATGCTGAGTAATTTTACGTAACTCCAGGCAGCCATTGAGATTTTCATGACTGAAAAACTCATCAACTTTCGTTAGCCTGACTCTGGAATTTTTAAATAGTAGAGTCTTACTGATTTCAGCATGAATGGGCCGGCTCGACTGGGGAAGAACTACCCTCTCACAGAATATCGACGTGAAATAGCAGTATTCCTACTATTGTGTTTCGTTCGGTGAGTGAGAGTGCCGGAGGCACAATTACTCTCTTTTTCCCTTCCCGCTTCTTCTCCTTCCGACTTCCTTTTTCTCTTCTTTTCCTGAAGGGTCGGCAACGCGCAAGTGATGCCTCTGGTGTTGCAGGCGTCTATAGACTACAGTGACCATTTACCATCAGGTGGGCCGTATGCATGTCTTATCATACCATCCATACCATATCATAACCATCTTAGAAGTATAAAAAAAGAAGGAATAGAACCTGAGGCCTCATACACAACAGTGACATTCTTAAACTTGAAAACCAATCCGATGATAATAATAACAATAATATTAGTCCTGTATATAAACTGTCCCACTGCTGGGCACGGGCCTCTTCTTATTGTGAGAAGAGTAAGCCCCTCCGACGATCTTACATATTTTTTGTATAATATAGGCATTGAACTCGCAACACAAGATGTCTCGATTTCTCTAGCAATCTTTGCGAAATTCGATCCAAATCGGTTTAGCAATTAACAAGTGCAGAAATTACAAACACACTTACCTACTTTTTATAATTACGTTGATTAATGAATGATCAATAGTTGAATGATGATTGTAGTAATAGAATACGTTAGCGACTGACTTCTCATCGTCTCAGTTCGTTTCCCGGGAATGCTAGCTGTGTAATGTACGATAGGAAACAACTTTTAATCATCAATCGGGCACATTTTTATACTACTTACTACTCAGAATTTCTTAAAAGAAAATTCTGATAACACTGTGTTGACTCGGTTATCAGATCTGGCATTATTACATTCAAACACGTTCAATATATTGATCTAATATTTTTCGTTTATAATGACAACGCACTAGGAATTATTCCTGTATCGCGGGTGACTTTACAAACATTTAAACAACGGACACAAAAAGTTTTTTTGAGTAGTAGAGCCTCGCTGAGTTCAGCATGAATGGGCCGGCTCAACCGGGAAAGACAACCCTCTCACAGAATATCGACGTGAAATAGCAGTATTCCTATTATTCCAGTATTACAGCGGAACACCGGCGACCAGATACAATGGGCTTTTAATTATTTTTGGACTCTCATGACATTATTTTTTAATTAAGTTGCAGCACGGTTAGGCCCACAAGGGGGACCGATGACCTGGTAAGGGTTGCGTGAAGCGGATGGATGCGGGTGGCCTGAGACCAGTCTGTGTGGAAAACCTTGGGGACGGCCTTTGTCCAGCAGTGGACGTCTCTCGGCTAATATGATGATGGCATCCCAAGACTAGATTGGTTAAACCACTATGCCATGCAGATAATTTTCAACAGAAAATCATTATACCCCTGCCTGATCGAATCAAACTTTAGTCTTAACGCAAGCAATCTCGCGACAAGTTATACCACTGATCTACAGGGCAATCATCTCACGTCACCTCATATAAACACTTTCTAACACTTTCTTGTATACCTGCCTATGTATTCATATGCGTTATATAATTGTCTAAATTTCGAAAACTAAACCGGCATTTTCTAGAATACATTTCTTCTAGATCATGTTTTTAGACTATAAAATGGTTTCCGTAATAACATGTTACATATATTAAAAGAATATTAAGCGCAGCGGTAGTGAATGCGATTGTTGTGCTTGAGGTTTCGGATACATTCCTTTCTTTTCTTTTAAAAACAAGTGTGAATCGGCAATGAATTGCCGTAAATCTTAGAGTTCGAAAAAATGGTTCAAGTAATATGCAAAGATCACTTGATGCCACGTGACCTTGAGGTCAGAGGTCAAAGGTCATTTGTCGGCCTCGATGGCGTAGTGGTTAGTGTAACCGACTGCCACGCCTGAGGTCGCGGGTTCGATTCCCGCACAAGTCAAATATTGATATACATGGATATTTGTCTTGGTCTGGGTGTTTCTATGTATAATATGTATGTATTTACAAAAAAAAAAGTATATATGTATGTTTATCCATTGTCTAGTACCCATAGTATAAGCTCTGCTTAGTTTGGGCTAGATGGTGTTGTGTGTATGTGGTAGAATATTATTATTATTATTATTATAGTCATTTTGGGGTATATCGACTATGCTAAGTCGAATACCACGAATCTCTAGCTTTTACGGTTCTTGAGTTGAAAGTTGTATAACAGACAGACGGACGGACGGACGGACATAGCTGTTGTATATGAGATTTTCGAACTCTAAAAGCGCCCGCACTAGGATTAATTCCTATGTCGCGGGGGACTTTACAAATATTCAAACAACGTACACAAAGAACATCCAGACTCGGAACAACTATTTGTGGATCACACAAAGGTTCGTCCCGTGTGGGATTCGAACCCACAACACTCGGCGCAGTGGCAGTGGCGAGGCGACAACTGAAACCACTACGCCATCAGAGCAGATTTTTTTATCATGCAAAGTGTTTCTGGGATTTTCTATCAAGAAATTTTTCCTCGGTAAACAGTAAGCTTGGCCTCTATTTCGAGGGTCCTAATACCCCATGAGGTGGGCAAAGGATATTATAACCATAACTCCCGCGGACGCTCAGCTTGTGGAATGAACTCCCTGCCGAGGTTTTCCCACAAGACAGTGTAGTACAGTATGAGGTCCTTCAAAAAGGGCGTTAAAAGGTTTTTATAAGGTTGGCAACGCGCAAGTGATGCCTCTGGTGTTGTAGGCGTCCATAGGCTACGGTGACCACTTACCATCAGGTGACGAGCAGCGATAGCTCAGTGGGGAAACCAACAGACTGCAATGCCGAGGGTCTCGGGTTCGAACCCACGTCGCGCACCTCTGACTTTCGGAAGTTATATGACTTTTCGAAATTATGTGCGTATTGATTGACAATTATCGCCTGCTCCGTGCCTCGGAGTGCATGTTAAGCCGTCGGTCCCGGCTGCCATGAACATCTATGGCAGTCGTTATTGGGAGAGTGTCGACACAAAAGATCCCACTGGGTCGAAGTGTCGTCGGTCTGCACTGACTGGTCCCCACATAAGATAAGATAAGATAAGATACCGTCAGGTGGGCTGTATGCTTGTTTGCCAAGTTAGTAGTAAAAAATAAAAAAAGCGCCTGCTATGGTTCCACGTAATAGAGTGTTCTACTGCCATCTAACAGGCAAAGTTTGTACAGGGAATTTCTTGAAAGAAAAATTCACTATTTGCCTAAACCAGGTATCGAACTTAAGACCTCACGATCACAGGCAAACTTAAGAGCTAATGTATGTTAAGGGGATAAATCACTTCGGTGCCGATAATCAATGCGACTGCTGTGTATAAGGTCTTGGATTCAATTCCAGGGTCGTGCATAACGTAGGGTTTGACATTCTATGAAACTGAAATTACTTCGACTCTTTTTATGTAGGACATTCGTTTTCTATAAAGCGAAACGTGTTTTTTATTTTTTTATTTTGCTAGTCAAAATGACCCCACTCCGCCTGATGGTAAGCGATCATGTGGTCTAAGAGCAATGGTTTCCATACCATCCTCATAGCAGCTGATGCGATGTTGAGGTCCCTACTTTAACGCCCTAAGAAGGTGCTTGTGAGTGTAATGCGCTTGTTCTTTGCGGAAATAAACGTGTGACTACGTAAATATTACGTAAAATACAATTAAGTATATACATATGTTCGTAAACAATCTAATTATCCATAATGTTTTTTACAACCAAAGACAATCCATTGTTTGTAGTCTATGGGAAAAATAACAAAACCTTATTTCTTCGTTAGCGATAAAGCAAAGGTCATGGTCAGATTTGTTTTTAACTGTAGTGACTTTGGACTTGGGGAATAATATTTATAGGATTTTAAATGAAGATTTTGTATATAGTATATTTTCTTACTATTTTATTATATATGTATGTATGTATAATATGTATTTTATGTGGGGGCCAGTCAGTGCAGACCGGCGACACTACGACCCAGTGGCATCTTTTGAGTCGACACTCTCCCAATAACGACTGCCATAGATGTTCATGGCAGCCGGGACCGACGGCTTAACGTGCTCTCCGAGGCACGGAGCAGGCGATAATTGTCAATCAATACGCACATAATTTCGAAAAGAAATATATATTTATATATTTTTATTATATAACTAGCTTTTGCTTGCGTCTTCACTCGCGTAAATGTAGGTTAGGTTAGTTTATATCAGTAACAGTACGTTTTTTTAAATAAAATATAACTTATGTTATACGGTGATATAGCTTTCTAACGGTGAGAGAATTTTTCAATTGGTTGATTAGTTTCTGAGTTATACCTATCGTTACAAACAAAAAATCAAATCTTTCCTCTTTATGATATTAGAATAGATAGTATAGATAATATGAGCCCTGTATATAAAGTGTCCCACTGCTGGGCATGGGCCTTTTCTTAGTGTGAGAAGGGTAAGGCCATGGTCAACCACGCTAGCTCGTGATTGGCAGACTTATATATATATATATGGATAACTCTATGATATGCAAGTTATCAGCGATAGCATAGTAGAAGACTGTTACACTGCCATGCAGAGGTCTGAAGTTTTATCCCAAGGGACGCATCTTTGACTTTTCGAAGTTATGTGCGTATTAAATAGTTAATTATCGCTAACTAATAAACTTTGACGTTCATAAGTGTTACTTTGTGACTTAAATTAATAAATGATTTTTGTTATTGACACTTTCGCGTACACAGAATAAAAACCTCGTGAGGTCATATTACAGTCCGAGGTGAAGTGTAAATTCTTTTAAATTGTGTATTTTTCATCAAGTCTTGAGTAACGGTATTCTATTTGAATAAGGAACTACTCGCGGCCATTGTTTGTCTGATTGTCTGTATGTCTGCGCCTGCGCACATGTTGGCTATTCGCCAATTGTGACTAAACAACGATGTATCATTTAATGTGACACTCTTTTGTTCATACTTCCGAATTCCTTGGAAGCCTTTACAATGTTTGGCATCAGTTATATTGCCGTGGGATTAGATTGCATTTTCCGGGTTTGATTCCCGAGCCACGTTGCGAGTTGCGTATTGAAAGTTTCTGTTAGAAATGTTGGTCTATGAAGTATGGCGGTAGTAAGCTAGCGGTAATTAAGCGGGACCTCAAATACAGTTGGCTTAATTTGAGGAGGGTAGTGCACCTCTGACGACTTGTTCGGGAATATATAGGCGTATATTCACTCCTGTTATATAATAACTAAGTAAAATTAAAATACAAAGTTCTAAATATTCAAAGTTCTTGTTAAAAAAACCGTATACCTACGGTTTTTCAACAAGGACTTTGTTTTTCAATATGGTCACACCGGCACTACATGACAGTTTTGAGATTTCGTTTTTTACATATCTATAGTAGAAGCTTGGGTAATTGTTAGAATAATAATATAATAATATTCTACCACATACACACAACACCATCTAGCCCAAACTAAGAGCTTGTACTATGGGTACTAGACAATGGATAAACATACATGTATACATTTTTTTTGTAAATACATACATAGTATACATAGAAACACCCAGACCAAGACAAACATCCATGTTCATGCACACAAATGTTTGACTTGTGCGGGAATTGAACCCGCGACCTCAAGCGTGGCAGTCGGTTACATTAACCACTACGCCATCGAGGCCGACAAATGGATTTAATTTCACTCGAAAATCGCATTAAAATATTGAAAATTCACTATGAATGGTGGATCTGTAAAAGTTACATTTCCTAAAATTCGGGATATTTTCGGTCAACATAATCGTCCTTCTGAGACCGCTATTAAGAATTTGGTCAATAAATTTGTGTCGACAGGCTCGGTACGTAATGGGGCAACACCAACACGTATTCGACCGGGTCGTTCAAATGAGTACATCGCAGCCGTGAGCCACAGTGTTGAAGAAGATCCGAATTTGTCAATTCCTCGACGTTCTCAACAATTGAGGTCCACAACAACCACATGGCGAATTCTGCGTAAAGATTTGGCTTTAAAGCCTTACAAGGTACAACTGATGCAATAATTGAAGCCAGCCGATCATTCACATCGTCGTAGATTCGCTCAATTCATTCAAGAACAACTCATTGGTTTTTCTGACAAAAACTTTTTTCAAACGAAGGCCATTTTCATTTGTCAGGCTACTCAACAAGCAAAATTGTCACATTTGGGCATCCGAAAATCCAAGAAAGATTGTTGAGAAGCCTTTACATGCTGAACGTGTCACAGTATGGTGCGCTATGTGGTCTGGAGGCGTGATTTGGTCGTTTCTTTTCGAAAATCTCCTGGAGATGTGGTTACGGTCAATGGATTACGTTATCGAGAGATGTTAACAACTCAATTTTGGCCTATTATTGATGATATGGATATCACTAACATGTGGTTTCAACAAGACGGTGGCACCAGTCACACATCTACCGAAACAATGGATTTATTGCAAACCAAATTTCCCGATCGCAAAATCACTAAATTTAGCTGTACAGGGTTTTCCAACAAGAACTTTGTTTTGTAAATCGAAATAAATTAATAAATTTAGATGACAAAGTGATTAAAACTTTGATGAAAGAATCGACATCTGTAACCGTCGTGGTGGACATTTATCAGATATCATTTTTCATTCATAATTTCCAAATCTTACTTCTTTTCTTCTTCTCTCTTAGCCTTTATTATTCCCAAGTCACTTGGGGTCGGCTTTTCTAGTCTAACCGGATTTGACTGGATATCAGTTTTTACACGGAGCGGCTGCCACCTGACCTCCGCAACCCGAAAGCTAACGATACCCTGAGGCTAGATCAGTGTCAGGATATTAGAGGGTACTGACTTTCCCAATAACGACTGCCATAAATGTTCATGACAGCCGGGACCGACGGCTTAACGTGCTCTCCGAGGCACGGAGAAGGCGATAATTGTCAATCAATACGCACATAATTTCGAAAAGTCATATAATTTCCGAAAGTCAGAGGTGCGCGACGTGGGTTCGAACCCGAGACCCTATGCATTGCAGTCTGTTGGTCTCCCCACTGAGCTATCGCTGCTCTTGAATCTTACTTCTTTTAATACAATAAAAATTTTAATCATTGTCATCTAAATTTATTGTTTTTATTTTGATTTACAAAACAAAATTCTTGTTGAAAAACCCTGTATTTTATATAAGATATTGTGTTTAAGGGTATTACCAGACCAATCGATCAATCGTCGATCGATGGCATCAGTCGACGTCGATCGAAGTTGTCGACGTCGATTGATCTGGTAGAAACTATCGATCGACGTCGACTAATCCATTCTACCATCGGTATATATATACTAATAGGTATATCTATAGCGGCCTGTTCGTTTTTACAACTTTTTATTAATATTAATTATTTAAAATATTAGGCTAAGTGTAAATTAAAAAATAAACTGTTATCAAATCTTTATAAATACTATATATCCCCGCAGCTTTGCTCGCGTAAATGTAGGTAGGTTATGCCATTTTTATTCCCTAGTAACAGTTTTTTTACTGAATGATAGGTACCCAATGTCCTTTTCAGTAACGCTGACAAACTATATGCAAATATTATGATGATCGGTCGAGTAGTTAAGAAGTGAAAGTATAACAAACATACATTTGCATTTTAATATAAGTAAGGATTTAAAATGCTAGGCCACGTGTAAATAAAAAAAATTACCGTTATAAAATCTATATAAATATGTTTTAATGTGTAATTTTAATCTTATCTTCGTATATCTTTTAGTTATAGTGATGTTTCTCATCAATAAAATGAGCTAATTGGAATTTAGTGTAGGTAATGTCATGTCCAATTTTATCCGAAAATGATAAAAAAGCTAAATTACTAATAAAAATTAAAAATACGAGAGATTTATTTTATTTTTATTAAGACATCTCCTGCACTGGAGTTAGTTCCTGTGCCGCGGGGTACTTTACAAACATTCATACAACGGCCACAAAGAACACCCAGTATCTTACAATGTGTGGAACACACAATTTTTTTTATCCCATGCCTGATCGAACCCACAACTAATAAATCACAACCATTTAAACCATGACGCCATTCGTGCATTATTTAAAATTCTGTATCTATATCATCATCATCATCTCAGCCGAAAGACGTCCACTGCTGGACATAGGCCTCCCCCAAGGTTTTCCACACAGACCGGTCTTGGGCCACCCGCATCCAACCGCTTCCCGCGACCCTTACCAGTTCGTCAGATACCCTTACAGAATTATCTATATACAAAAAGGTTATTTCTATAAGTTTCTCAAGCATGCAACACGGAAGGATCACGCCTGACGTTTTTATATGTTCTTAACACTTGCCAAGAAACTAAGATCTATTTATTACTCACAGAAAGATTAATATCTTTCTCATATTGTTTACAAAGCGATTATTTATTCAAATTGTGTAGGAGACACGACTGTGTATTACATATTAATAAATCATTTATTAATTATTATAATTTTAATCTATACTAATATTATAAAGCTGAAGAGTTTGTTTGGTTGGGCGCGCTAATCTCAGGAACTACTGGTTCGAATTGAATAAATTATCTTAGTGTTACATAGCCTAATTGACCTAGCTCTAAGCTATATAACATCACGCTACGACCAATAGGAGCGCAGCATCAATGAAAAATGTTGCAAATACAGAGAAAATTGTCTTATGTAAAGCAGACGAAGTTGCGCGGGTCAGCTAGTATTACACATAGCCTAGTAGATATAAGACTGTTGCACTGTTACGTAGAGGTTTCCAGTTCGATCCCAAGGCACACACCTCTGACTTTTTGAAATTATGTGCGTATTATTTTTATAATTAATGCTTGCTTTAACCTTAAGTTTTCATGCCATTATCCGCAAACGGTGTGCTTCCCTGCTACGCAGAATGCGTGGTAACTCACACAGCTTGTTGAGCACATTGTGTGATCGGTGGGACAGTCCGTTTTTGGGCCGCTGGATACGAGTACACACGACGTAGACAGTGTCCAGAAACCGGGCCTGTCTCATAATATTACGTGCGAAATTGATATGTTACTAACACTAGGTTAAGGTTTTTGTCTGTTACTAACACTTTATGGACCCTGGTCTCCAATAAATATTTATTATTATTATTGCATTTGTTTTATATATAGTCTCCCTTTTATTTCAAAGGGGTAAAAACTTGACACACAGGCCTTAACCATGTGTGCCAGAGGGAAAAAAGTTAAGAAGTAGATGATGCAAGAAATTCACGTGTGAGGCGACATGTGTTAAGAAGAACGGCTTTTTGTATGAGTGTGATTGTAGATTGCGGCATGTCAAGTATGCTCAGGCTATGTAGAAGTGTCTTAGGTACTACGCCAGTTGTAGATATGGCAATAGGGATGATTTTAACGGTCTCTACCTGCCATTGCCTTTTTATTTCGGTAGCTAAATCAAAATACTTCGACATTTATTCTGCGTGTATTATTATTATTATTATTATTTAACGGTGAAGGAAATCATCATGAGGAAATGCATGTCATCATTCTCTTGCCCTGGTCCCAATTTATTTGGGGTCGGCGCAGTATGCCCTTCGCTTCCATACTTCTCTGTCACCCGTCATCTGATCGTTTACCCCTTTTCCTTTCATATCCATCCTCACACAGTCCATCCATCAATGAGGAAATGCATGTCTGAGAGTTTTATATAATGTTCTCGAAGCAAATCCGAAATCGGTCAGCGTGGTGGACTACGGCCTTACCTCATTTTACATTAAAAAGAATCCTGTGCCAGTGGGGCAGATATACATATAGGGCACTTATATTATAAAGAGGACACATTTCTATTGTTGTTTGTAACGAATAAACTCAATAACTACTGGACCGATTTTAATAATTCTTTCACCGTTAGAAAGCTACTTGATCTAAAGTAACATAAGCTATATAGCATCACGCTACGAGCCTCAGGAGCAGAGCAGTAATCATAAACGTGAGTGAAACCGCGGCAGACATTGTGCGTCAAAATTTTGTTATTGTTATGGTGTCCATAAATCCCTACGTCTAAGACCTTAGATCTTATGCCCATCATTTTATTCACAGCCGCTGGGTCAAGACAATGCTGTTATCTATACATATATATAATAATCTCGTGTCACAGTGTTTGTGTTCGCTCTCCTCCGATACGGCTCGACCGACATTTATGTTTTTTTTTGGGTGTATATAATATGCCCGCAGTTTCACCCACGTTTATAGTCACTGCGCCGTCCCCGTAAATCGTAGCATAATGTTATATAGCCAATAGCCTTCCTCGATAAATAAGCTATCCAACACTAAAATAATTTTTCAATTCGAACCAGTAGTTCCTGAGATTAGTGCGTCCAACCAACCAAACAAACAAACTCTTCAGCTTTATAATATTAGTATAGATAATATACATATTTCATACCGCTAGGTGAATAGAATGTCAACCTAACCTACGTTTACGCGAGCAAATCCGCCGGCAAAATCTAGTATGAATATAATATTAATAAATAATTGAAATTAAACTGCTATATACGGATTTTATCGCGTTGTTTATTTGACACTTTATTACATAATTTAGAAAACTGTTGCACTACTACTACTATTAAACTTTACAAATTTTTAAGCTAATTAGCAGGTCTTAACAGGTCTCCCCGTGACCATGGCTGCTGAAAAGCAACCGAAACGTCGGGGAAAGTGTAAACTTAAATTAAATCTAAATAGTTTTTATAGTTTTAATAATAATTTAATTATCTTAAAAATTAGTAAAGTTTAATAGTAATAGTAGTGTAACAGTTTTCAAAATTATGTAATATAGTGTCAAATAAACAACGCGGTAAAATCCGTATATAGTAGTTTAATTTCAATGAATAATATTCGCGTAAACAGAAGACAATATAATTAATAAATCATTTATTAATTTATTGTAATTATTGTTCGTTTATAATAAATAGATGCGTGGCGCGATAAGTCATGTTTGCGGATGTTAGATCTTGTTTATTGCACTAACGCTGTCCCAGTGGCGCAGCGATAGTGAATGCGACTGCTATGCATTAGGTTATGAGTTCGATTGCCAGGTCGGGGTGTTTCTGTCAAAATATTTTGAGTGGCAGTAAACCAGCCCGGTAGATCTATTGTTATCTACCGGGCTGGTTTATTGCTCCTCTGCTATATGATATAGATGGGGAAATGTAGGTGCATAATACACCTCTGCCTATCTATTCGGGGATACAAGCGTAATCCTATTTATTCTAATCGATTGAGATTGTCATAACATTGTCTTCTGTTTACGCGAATATTATTCATTGAAATTAAACTACTATATACGGATTTTATCGCGTTGTTTATTTGACACTTTATTACATAATTTTGAAAATTGTTACACTACTACTATTAAACTTTACTAATTTTTTAGGCTAATTAAATTATTATTAAACTATTAACTCTATTTAGATTTTATATAATTTTACACTTTCTCCGACGTTTCGGTTGCTTTTCAGCAGCCATGGTCACGGGGAGACTAAGATAGTAGTTGTCTCAATGTTCCAGTGTCGTTATTTCAAAGTACCCGAACATAATTTAATCATTGGTGTTTCTATTTACGCAGAATGAGCTCAGAGTATCATGAAGTCTAGCTGTGGTTTGCTTCTTTTTTTTCCGATTGAGATTGCTTTGTAAGTAACTACAGACAACTAGATATTGCTGACGGCATCGCTGGCGTAAAATTTCGCCTTATTCATATACCTATGGTATTAGGTGGCCCCACGTAATAAGAAATTAAAAAAGAAAAAAAAATGCTGAAAAAAAAATTATGAGAACAACATAATTTAATCTATACTAATATTTGTTTTGTTTGGTTGAGCGCGCTAATCTCAGGAACTACTGGTTTGAATTATAACTTATTTTAGTGTTGGATAGCCCATTTATCGAGGAAGGCTATAGGCTATATAACATCACGCTACGACTAATAGGAGCGGAGCATCAATGAAAAATGTTGCAAAAATTCTCTTATGTGAAGCAGGTACGAAGTTGCTCGGGTCAGCTAGTTCTAAGTATAAAGATAATACATAACATGAATCGAGAATCAAACTTGACACTTCTCGCTTAATAGTATCACTTATGCTTACACCGCTGCGCCTACAAGGTCTAAATAAAAGTCTTAAGGACAATTCACATCCGTCCGCACGATATCGTCCGCCTACGCGCGGACGCCGACGGAACATAGATTACAAGTTCATTACCACCTTATCATATAAACGCAGGACGCACACACTTTTTTAATTATTTATTAATTGTATTCTCTAACCATATCCGCTTGTACTTTGATTGATTTCGTCGCGGGGAAGTGTGATAAGACTCTAATGAACTGCGTTTTCAAGGTCTTCGGTTCAATTTCCAGTTTTATCTAACTGGATTCTGCCCGCGGATTCGCTCGCATAGATAAGTATCAGTGCTTTTTCTGGTTGAAAGGTACATTGTGTCCTTTTCTGTACCCCTGACTACGTGTATGCGATATTTCATGATGATCGGTCCAGCAGTTAAGGCGTGAAATCGTAACAAACAAATTTATGGGTGTTTCTATGTATAGTACCTATGTATGTATTTACAAAAAAAGTATGTATGTATGTCTATCCATTGTCTAGTACCTAAAGTACAAGCTCTGCTTAGTTTGGACTAGATGGTGTTGCGTATATGTGGTAGAATATTATTATTATATTATTGTTACATTCACTAAAATACAATAAATGCTGTAGAAATGAGAGCGCTGAGAAATATATGTGGTGTGACTCTGAAAGATAGAATAAGGAACAGTGTGATTAGAGAGAGATGCGGCATGAAAGTGGATATAGTGACAAGAATAGAAAAGGGTATGTTAAGCTGGTTTGGGCATGTAGAAAGAATGGACGAGGAAAGACTGACTAAGAAAGTTTATAAGGCTAGTGTGAATGGAACAGTCGCAAGAGGAAGATCTAGGCGAACGTTTCTTGATCAGATCGGAGACGTTCTGGACAAAGGCCAGGTTAAGAGCACCTTGAACCGACGGGCGTGTATGAGGAATGTGATGAAAGTGAATGAAGCCAGAGAAGTGTGTCAGGATCGTAGCAAATGGAAATCCGTAGTCTCTGCCTAGCCCTCTGGGAAACAGGCGTGAATCTATGTATGTATGTATTACATTCACATTTATGATATTAGTTAGGATTAGTTTCTGACCAATTCGTCTGTTTAAATCGTATAAGGCTTTCTGGTAAAAATATCCTATGCGTTAATCCTATGGCGCAGTGGTTTAAATGGTCGCGTCATTACGAGTCTAGTCTAAGTCTAGTCTAGTCGTCTACGAGAGAAATTAAAATAAAATCACCTCTGAAATTATGCATTGATGGTGTATTAGTTAAGTGGTCGTCTCGCCATTGCAATGTAGCAAATGTTGAAAGTTCGAATCTAAAAAGGGACAAAAAAATTGTGATCCACAAATGGTTGTTCCGAGTCTGGGTTTTCTTTGTGTCCGATGTATGAATGCTTGTAAAGTTCTCTCTGACACAGGAAACTTTCATGATCTATCAGTGTGTAAAATTTCATCCAAATCTGTATTTACCCAAACTAGGAATCGAATACGCACTTAACAATCGGCTGATACGGAATAACCCAAAAACCACAAGGCAGTAAATCTATAATTAAATTGTTTATAGCCAGTCAAATAGGAAATAAACATATAATTACCTTAAGTGTACCATAGACTAAGAGAGAACCTTGACACACATAGATAAAATAAAAATATAACTTAAGTTTGTTTATATCGTAAATATTTACTTCCGATATATAATAAAACATCTATAGACAGCTGTATAAGCTTAAAAAGTAAACAAGAGCTGTAATTCACCCACTTTTCAACAGCCGTGTTTTAGGTAATCTTAACTAATATTGTGGGGGCCAGTCAGTGCAGACCGTCGACACTACGACCCAGTGGGATATTTTGTGTCGACACTCTCCCAATAACGACTGCCATAGATGTTCATGGCAGCCGGGACCGACGGCCATATTAAAAACAAAATGTGTATGCCCTCGCCGAAAAGGGTCACCACCTAAGCATTAGCTGGGCACCCAAATTGAGTGCACCAGCGTTACGCAAATTATTTATGCATATTGGGATCGAACTCGAGACAGACCAGTAGTCTACAAGGCTGACGCTAAAAAACTCTTCTACAGACAGACTAGTCATAGTTCGAGGCCTTGCCATAAGGTCAAATGCCATGACAAATAATTTCTACGGAACTAACCTTGCTCCCTGCTTGCCCATAATACACAAATAGCGTTATATCAATAGTGATATTTTGTTTGACTTAATTAAGTCGTGGGATGCAGTACTAAATATAGATTTAGTACTGCATACCACGACTTAATTAAGTCACTTTTGATTATCGCGTTTCTCATCACCATTAGAAGTAAGATGGCCGCGTACCAAGCTTTTTTTGTTTAGAGTTTTCTTTTACGGGTGATATCCTTGCCATATTTATCTCATGGGACTACATTGTGGAGCTCTTCAAGAACGGAGTAAAAGGCTTTTACTATGTCATCAACGCCCGAATTATTCCCCTGTTGTAACACAGACTTACGGTAATTGCATAAAATTAGGCGGGCAGGAGACTTATTAAAAAAAATGTGCTTGGTAGATACACCTTTTTTTTTTTACCTTAGGTCCTAGTAAGAAGCAAATCTTTGTTTAAAGCATAAATTTATAGCTTTCGTGGTGTTCCTGAGAAGAGACTTTCCTTATAGGTAAACTTATTATCTATACTAATATTAGCTGAAAAGTTTGTTTGTTTGGTTGAAGGCGCTAATCTCAGGAACTACAGGTTCTAATTGAAAAATACTTTTAGTGTTGGATAGCCTATTTATCGAGGAAGGCTATAGGCTATATAACATTACGCTACGACCCACGGGAGCGGCGCAGTAACGATAAACGCGTGTGAAACCGTGGGCACATCTAATGTATATATAAAATCGTAGCTTCCAAAATATGGGTGTAATTAAAGATCATAAATGCGTCGTACTACGTTTAAATACGGTCACCTTTCTGTACGTTAAGTTGTCATCTGATATACAATGACAGCATGACATCCTTACAAATATTATTAATGCGAATGTGAGTTTGTCTGTTTGTTACGCTTTCACGCCTTAAATACTCGACGGCTCACCATAAAATTGCATACACATTGTCAGGTACATAAAAGAACATAGAGTACGTTTCATCCAGGTAAAAGTATTATCACAAACCTAACCTACATTTATGCGAATGAAGCCGCGGGCTATATCTAGTTTGAAATATAAATATAGTATTATCATGCATTTTTAGATTTCTATTATTAAAATTTGGGCACGAATGGACCGGCTCGACTGGAGTGATACCACGGCCTCACAGATAACCGGCGTGAAATAGCGCTTGTGTTGTGTTTCGTCGAGTAAGTGAGGGTACCGGAGTTCCATCCCTTCTTCCCCTTCTGGGAGAAGGGGGGCAAATTTAAAAGGCCGGCAACGCACTTGTGACTCCTCTGGTGTTGCGGGTGTCCATGGGTGGCGGTAATCGCTTACCATCAGGCGATCCGTTTGCCCGTTTGCCAACAACAAAATAAACATTTTTAAAATGTATTTCTTTATCATCTAAACGTAATGTGTGAGCTCGCTCTTCTTAGCGTGGACACATTTTTGTGCGATCTAAAGAATGATAAGGGTACATCTATGATTGTAAACTTTAAGCGTATACGCCAGTAATATATAAGTCAATGGTAATAATACACATATGCTTTATCTATGTAAGTACGTACCTAATTTAAAAAAATGCGTGCCCCGTTTCGAACGCACGGACTAATAATACAATTTTTACATATAACAGCATATTTCATATTATTTAAAGCCGGACACATGAAGCCGGCAAGCCGCTGACCTGAATTTGATGCGGTTTGTATGAAGCAATAGATCGTTGTATAATAACATTTAGCAGTGTTAAATATACTTGAATGAAATAGAGAAATCTTAGTGTAACTATAAATTGTGGTCGTTCTTAGGATTTACAAATACCATCGTGTTTACAAATTTTGTCTAAAATCAGCGATAATCTATTCGGAGATCGTTGGACTGCCACGCAGAGGTCTCGAGTTCGACCCAAAGGCACGCATCTCTGACTTATCGAAGTTATGTGCGTATTAAATAGTTAATTATCGCTCGCTTTAATAGTGAAAACATCGTGAGGAAACCTGCATGTCTGAGAGTTTGCCATAATGTCCTCAAAGATATGTGAAGTCTGCCAACCCGCACTGGGTATTTGTTGGAAAACTAGTCCAATTTATTTATATACATAGAGCTGATATTATTATAACCCATCATTTTATAGACCATAAAAGTGTTGCTTAACCTGTATGGTTAAGTGATAAGAGAGTTAAATTTAATATTATTCATAACACACTTACTTATGTATATTAGTAAAAAGTTCATTTTAGACATTTAGTTAAGCCTTAAACAATTTTGTAGATTACGGTTCCGTTAAAATATAACAATAGATAAATGTTTAAAAATAATTTTGTAAAAGTGGTTACTATAAACATTCTAATCCTAACTAATATTATAAATGCGAATGTGAGTTAGTTTGTTTCGCTTTAACACCTTACCTACTCGACCGATCATCATGAAATTTCGCATACACGTTGTCAGGGGTACAGAAAAGGACATATGGTACCTTCTATCTAGTAAAAATTACTGTACCCTCGTGAGCGAGAGTAAACTAACTGACCCGTGCAACTTCGTCTGCGTCAGATAAGGTATATCCCCGTTCTTGCAACATGTTTCATTGATGCTCTGTTTCTATTGGTCGTAGCGTGATGTTATATAGCTGATAGCCTTCCTCGATCTATCTCTAAATTCCAGTAGTTCCTGAGATTAGCGCGTTCAAACAAACAAACTCTTGATCTTTATGTAGATAAATAAAAATGGCTGGTTTAGGCAGCGTCGTAAAATCCTCAGCATTATTTATTATCTTTTTTTTTTATACATGTAAACTGGCAAACAAGCCTATGGCCCACCTGATGGTACGTGGTCACCGTAGGCTATGGACGCCTGCAACACCAGAGGCATCACTTGCGCGTTGCCGACCCTTTAGGAAAGGAAGTGGGAAGGAGAAGGAGCGGGAAGGGGGAAAGAGGGTGATTGAGCCTCCGGCACTCTCACTCACCGAAAAAGACACAACAATAGAAATACTGCTATGTCACGTCGATATTCTGTGAGAGGGCAGTCCTTCCCCGGTCGAGCCGGCCCATTCATGCTGAAATCAGCGAGGCGCTACTAATCAAAAAAACTTTTTGTGTCCGTTGTTTAAATGTTTGTAAAGTCACCCGCGATACAGGAATAATTCCTAGTGCGTTGTCATTATAAACGAAAAATATTAGATCAATATATTGCACGTGTTTGAATGTAATAATGCCAGATCTGATAACCGAGTCAACACAGTGTTATCAGAATTTTCTGAAAGAAGAGATATTCAGTTCTTAGAGTAGCAGATACTCTAAGAACTGTCTAACGTCAATGTCTCCAAAGAGGTGGCCAGAAATGTATTTGGCATATTGTGGATTGGTTACTCGTAAAGAGCAGCGAGCCTATTGCTGCCAATCATTTTATTAAAATGTTATTTATTAAAATACTATGACACATACAAGTCTTGACAAGACTAGACTTTTTATCATCGCACCGCTCGCCATCGGGAAGGATTTCATTCGCACACCTTACAACCTAATTGGTGCTGCACAGAAATTTTCCAAAGAAATTTTCTTCCGCGTACGTACAGGTTGTGGAATGAACTGCCTGCCGAGGTTAGGAGATCCTCGCTGATTTTCAGCATGAATGGGCCGGCTTGACTGGGGAAGGACTACCTTCTTACAGAATATCGACGTGAAATAGCAGTATTCCAACTGTTGTGTTTCTTTCAGTAAGTGAGAGTGCCAGCGGCCCAATTACAAACCCTCTTTCCTCCTTCTGGCTCCTTCTCCCTCCCACTTCGTTTTTCTCTTCTTCCTTTCCCAAAGGGTCGGCAACGCGCAAGTGATGCCTCTAGTGCTGCAGGCGTCCATAGGCTACGGTGACCACTTACCATCAGGTGAGCCGTATGCTTGTTTGCCACCTTAGTTGTATAAAAAAAAAACAATTAAATCTTAGTAACAGCAGAGACTGGCAATATGCCTTGTAAAAATCAATAGTATCGCTCTTATTCTGTCGTACCTAAAATAAAATTAGCCACATGTCTAAAAGACTTCTGCCTACCGGAATATAGGTCAGCATATGACCACAAATAACTGTGACACGCGGTAACATGTTACACAATTACTTGCAACAACTAAGACGAGGAAAAGTGTTTTTCGATTTCCTCACGGAATACCGCTAGAGAAATGTGGTCTGACCACTTTCGGCTGTGAAGGTCACTAGAGTACGTCTAACCGATGGCTGGCGTTAACTTGTGGCGTTAGAAATTATCTAGCGGCGTGAATCTAATAAGCATGGTGACAGGGTTAAAAATAAGTGATTTTAGTTAGTCTATCTTATAAAATATATTGGACAACTTAATTTTGTTTTTACAAAACAATAAATATTTAGTAAGATATAACGCATTAAGTTCGGGAGAGGGACCTCGTGACGTCACGCTTTTGAAAAATATGTACCTGCAATTGACGTAACACGAAATTTAAATGCGTTGTACCTTCCTTGTTATTAGTTACTGGAAAAAGAAAATACGTGTCCAATATTTATTGCTTATCTAAAAGACAGACTAAAAACTTTTTTTAGTCAAGATTCCCATTAAAACTATCAAAATACCGGGTTTATTTAATCCTGGTGACATAGATTTTCTGCTTCGCTGGCTATGTTATATAAGTCCAACTTATATCACTAAATATTATAAAACAAAGTTACCCGCTTCGTCTGTCTGTTCGCGATAAACTCAAAAACTACTGAACGGATTTAATGCGGTTTTCACTTATAGACAGAGTGATTCACGAGGCAGGTTTAGGTGTATAATTTACATTAAGTATTTAACATTCAAAGAATGGACACAAAGAACATCCAGACTTGGTACAACTATTTGTGGACCACACAACTTTTTGTATCGTCTGAGATTTGAATCCACAACACTTTGGCTAGGCTACCAATTAACCACTACACTAGTCAAATATCGAACCGAAGATCTCGTAATAAACTTCTATAATACCTTACGTCACGGAACTACAGTACTCTATACAAAGTTTGTAAACAACATTGATAGCAACAACCTTTTGCTCAAATCAGCCGTAAAATATATGTACTTAATTGAGAATCGAACTTGTAACCTTGTGATATCTATTTAACGTTGACCCTTGTTAAGGTGAACCAGTGTTGCTAATGTTGACATCCTGATAGTTAAATGCGGTTATAATTTAACTACTTTGTTTAACTAAGATTAGTTCGGTCGCGTAATATAATATAATATACTATCGCATACACACAACACTAACTAGCCCAAACTAAGCAGACCTTGTACTATGGGTACTGGACAATGGGTACACATATCTACGTGTTTTTGTAAATATGTACATACATATTATACATAGAAACACGCAAACCAAGACAAACAAATGTTTGACTTGTGCGGGAATCGAACCCGCGACCGCAGGCGTATAAGTTACTTTCACGCTTATTTTTCCATAGGGGTGAGTAGGGGTGTTAATCTTTCTTGACTGTACGTATGGCGTAGTGGTATAGTAGGTTCGTTACCAACACGGGAGAGCAGCGATAGCTCAGTGGGGAGACCAACAGACTGCAATGCAGAGGGTCTCAGGTTCGAACCCACGGCGCACACCTCTGACTTTCGGAAGCTATATGACTTTTCGAAATTATGTGCGTATTGATTGACAATTATCGCCTGCTCCGTGCCTCGGAGAGCACGTTAAGCCGTCGGTCCCGGCTGCCATGAACATCTATGACAGTCGTTATTGGGAAAGTCAGTACCCTCTAATATCCTGACACTGGTCTAGCCTTAGGGTATCGTTAGCCTTTGGGTTGCGGAGGTCAGGTGGCAGCCGCTCCGTGTAAAACTGATATCCAGTCAAATCCGGTTAGACCAGAAAAGCCGACCCCAAGTGACTTGGGAATAATAAAGGCTAAGAGAGAAGAATCATGGGCAGTATATATTATTGTTTGCCCTCTTTATTGTAATGCTTGAATAAGGCACTAAGTTATAAGCACTATTCATATCATTGTAACACCTAATTTAACAATAAATAATTTTAAATTTGAAACTACTGGCAGATACATATTTTTTATATACGGCAGTATTTTACCCGTATGGGGTTCGAAAACACAACACTCGGTGCGGCGGTAGCACCGATGCGACCACTAAACCACTACGCCATATGTTCTGGCGAAATGTTCAATAGACCACTGCCTACCCCTTCGAAGGTTTAAGCGTGAAGCCAGTTAGAGCGGGGCCTCAATTGGCGGGCGGAGCCGCGCTGTTACAACTAGTATTAATACCAGTTCTTACAGAACGGAATCGAATTATCGACCGACGTTACATATCGCGTGATTCACACACACTTTTGAGCCATAAACGCCGAGCGATTACGCACTCGGGGCATATTTTAAGACTTTAAATTTTATATATTTTAATTACTGTATTATTTAAAAAAAATGAAGATGTCTTTCCCGCACTTGTCTTTAAGCCGTATGTTGAGGGGGAATTGACAAATATTACAGGCAGAGTAACAAAAGCTATATTTAAAAAAAAAAAGTATTGTGAACGAAGCCGCGAACAAAAGCTATTCAATACTAATATTATAAAGAGGAAAGATTTGATTTTTTGTTGGCTTGTAAAGATTTAGCTCAAAAACTACACAACCGATTTCATAAATTTTTTGCCATTTGAAAGCTGTATTACCGCCGAGTAACATAGACTATATTATTTTATTTATAGAAAAGTATTGTTACTAACATAACCTGCCTACTTTTACGTGAACGAAGCTTGAAAGGTAGTACAATATTATTTCCATTCTTGCGTCTTGTGTCTTGCACCGGTATAAGTATTGCAAGACTCGGATGGTAGTGTCGTAAACGAAATTGCACAAAACGCGCGATATATGCGAGGTTACTGGGCCGGTCCGACGCTGTGGAAAGGGTAAGCAGAGATTGTACTCTTTACTTTATAACACGAAAAAAATATGTACATATTATATTGTTTAAAAAAGACTACTCCCGCACTAAACTCCTGTGTCGCGGGGGACTTTACAAATATACAAATAACAGTCACAAACAACACCCAGATTTAAAACAATTCTTAGTTATTCTATAATTGTATTTCTAAGTTACATAATAAAATGTGGTAGGCAACTACCGCACTAGGAATAATTCCTGTGTCGCGTGGAACTTTACAAACGACGACTCGATGGCGTAGTGGTTAGTGTAACTGATTGCCACGCCTGAGGTCGCGGGTTCGATTCCCGCACAAGTCAAACATTTGTGTGCATGGACATGGATGTTTGTCTTGGTCTAGGTGTTTCTATGTATAATATGTATGTATTTACAAAAAAAAAAGTAATTATGTATGTTTATCCATTGTCTAGTATCCATAGTACAAGCTCTGCTTAGTTTGGGCTAGATGATGTTGCGTGTATGTGAAAGAATATTATATTATTATTATATATTATTATTATTATTCAATCGACAGACACAAAGAACACTCTAAGTTTGTAGTTTTTCTACATTTAACGAACAAAATGTTTAACGTTTGTTTACAAATGACAACTCCCGCTCTCGGCATATGAGAAATTGGATAGACAGAAATTGGATTCCTGTGTCGCGGGGGAATTTACAAACATTCAAACAACGGACACAAAGAACATCCAGATTCGGTATAACTAAGATTGGACTCTTTGTTACACATAAAGAAAAATATTTTAAAGTTTATTGTTTAAAAAAGACAATTTCTGTGTCTCCAGGGCCTTTGGAAACATTTAAAGAACGGGCACAAAGAACACCTCTTCTGCGCAATTGGTAAGTCTCCGTTAAGATTGGCCGCCGTGATCGAAATTCGCTCTAGAAGACCTTAAAATGGACGTCAAAAATGTAATATCACTGCTTTGTTATTAATAACTGCACTTATATTGATAACTAACTGACCCGCGCAACTTCGTCTGCTTCAAATAAGAGAATTTCCCCCGTTTTTGCAAGTTTTTTTATTGCTGCTTCGCTCCTATTGGTCGTATTATATAGCCTATAGCCTTCCTCAATAAATGGGCTATCCAACATTGAAAAAATTGTTCAATTCGAACTAGTAGCTCCTGAGATTAGCGCGTTCAAATAGACAAACAAACTCTTCAGCTTTATAATATTAATATAATTTAAAGTTATAAGTGTTTCCATATAATTATAATATCAGCACTGTATTAAATTGTTCCACTGCTGGGTACGAGCCTCTTCTTAGTGTAAGAAGGATTAGTAACTTTTAAACTTTTGCGTTGCATGATATATGTATATATAACTAGCTGTTCCGACAGACGTTGTCCTGTAAACACGAAAAAAAACCCAAATCTGAACCATCCTCGAATCCACATGAACACTCACAACATTTTTTATCAAAATCACACCAGCCGTTTAGGAGGTGTTCAGTGACATACAAACGTACAGTAGAATTATATATATATAAAGATATGTAACGGGTATTAAGAAGGATTAGGGCATAAATCACCACGCTAGCAGACTTCACATATCTTCGAGGACATTATGGAGAACTCATACACACGCGGGTTTCCTCACGATGTTTTCCTTCACCGTTAAAGCGAGCGATAATTAACTATTTAGTACGCACATAACTTCGAAAAGTGATGCGTGCCTTGGGATCGAAGACTTCTGCATGGCAGTCCAACGGTCTCCCATCATCTCTGCTTTTAGACAAAACTTTGCCAGCCGTAGTAAAAAAAACATTACGAAAGAAGCATAGATGCGTTGTAAAGCTTTTTTTTTTATAATGATTGTATTACAAAAACTTTTTTAACCTTGGCTTGTCATTATCAAATATTACACGTAACTGCTAAAAATTAAGATTAATTGTCATATTTCGTGTATACAGTCAATGTAATTAAAATCTGCATCAGTGACACAGCGGTTATGTAACCTGCTGTGTGAATTCTTGGATTTGATGACCGGATCTGGTAAAAGTGTTTTTTAGGTTTTATAGTCAAGTAATTATGCCTATTGTATAGTAAAAGTAATAATAATAATATTCTACCACATACACACAACACCATCTAGCGCAAACTAAGCAGAGCTCGTACTATGGGTACTAGACAATGGATAAACATACATATATACTTTTTTTTTTGTATATCCATATATATTATGCATAGAAACACCCAGACCAAGACAAACATCCATGTTCATGCACACAAATGTTTGACTTGTGCGGGAATCGAACCCGCGACCTCGGGCGTGGCAGTCGGTTACACTAACCACTACGCCATCGAGGCCGACTAGTTGTTCCGAGCCTGGGTGTTTTTGTGTCCGTTGTTTGAATATTTGTAAAGTACCATGCGACATATAAATGAATCCAAATGCAGAAGACGTCTTTTTTAAAAGATAAACGAAAGATAAAATAAAATCAGGTGAGAGAAAATGAGCGGTGCTATGTGACCGAAATTGACGAAAATGGTGATAAAGAGACCGCTGGTTCTATATTAATAAGATTAAGTTTTCAAAATCAGACATACTTAAATATTTTTTGAGTTAACTCAAAAAATAAGCTATTCCAGTTATATACGGATTTTATCGCGTTGTTTATTTGACACTTTATTACAAAATTTTGAAAATTGTTACACTTCTACTACTATTAAACTTTACTAATTTTTAAAAGAACACATAGCTGATGTAAAACACCAACGCTCGTTGAAGTCTGCTGTGTGTGAACATGTGCAACAGGGGACCAACCACTACCTGAGTTTTGACAAACCACAGATTCTCGCTAAAGAACACCGATTCCTACCAAGGATGCTTCGCGAGGCTATTGAAATCAAAAAACATCCTAATTTTAATAGAGAAGATGGTTGGAATGTACCACCAGCTTGGGATCCAGTAATAAAAATAGTCAAACCCAAGAAGAAGCAAACCACAGCTAGACTTCATGATACTTTGAGCTCATTCTGCGTAAATAGAAACACCAATGATTAAATTATGTTCGGGTACTTTGAAATAACTACACTGGAACATTGAGACAACTGCCATCTTAGTCTCCCCGTGACCATGGCTGCTGAAAAGCAACCGAAACGTCGGGGAAAGTGTAAAAATAAATTAAATCTAAATAGTTTAATAATAATTTAATTAGCTTAAAAATTAGTAAAGTTTAATAGTAGTAGAAGTGTAACAATTTTCAAAATTTTGTAATAATGTGTCAAATAAACAACGCGATAAAATCCGTATATAGCAGTTTAATTTCAATGAATAATATTCGCGTAAATAGAAGACAACATTATCTATTCCAGTTCTGTAGTAATTTACAAATGCAAGAAAAAGAACGCGTTATACCCGTTTGTGACGTCACCGCCATTTAAATGTAGGCGTGTGAGTGAGGTAGCGAGATATTCGCATTTTAATTCCAACTCAATTTGAAAATAATTATTATGACTTCATTTTGTGACCAATTTTGATCGCAAAAAGGTTTCTATTGAAAGCTATATATGTATAAAAAAACACAAAATATATAAATCATCTGTGCGTGTGTTTGTAATTAAACTCCTCCTAAACGGCTGGACCGATTTTGATGAAATTTTTTGTGTGTTCAAGTGGATTCGAGAATGGTTTAGATTAGGTTATCGTCTGTACAGGACAACGTCTGTCGGGTCCGCTAGTACGTAATAAAAGAATATCAAGTTGACAGTAATTATTCTATTTAAATTAAAATGGTGAAATTCTTACGATATTTAACCGAATCCATCTATAATTCATTGTTGAGTCTAAAAACTTGAAATTAAGCCTGTTTTTATTTAATTAAAAATAAAAAACTTTTAAAACGAAAAGAATACATAAAAAAGAAGTTAATGACATGACAATAGAAAAAAAAAAGAATCAAAGAGAAGATCAATAAAATTAAAGAATATAATTCGTTTTAAAAATAAATCTGATTCGTTTTAAAAATAAATATAGACTTACCACTGCTGAGTCTTCTCTGCTGTGATATCAGCATACTGATAGGCACTCTTCTGTCAGACGGGTTCAAGCCAAACAGCCGGTTTCTGGCCGTCTGACCGACCTGCGTCAGGTAAGGTTTGTGCCCCATGATGAACTGCTTCTGAGGTTAACACGGCTACATGTGGTGATAAATCTGGAAAGAAAGAAAGAAAAATTATTGTTAAGAACTTATAGATTATACAGGTGATGTAGTGGTGTATGTATGTATGTATCTTATGTGGGGACCAGTCAGTGCAGACCGGCGACACTTCGACCCAGTGGGATCTTTTGTGCCGACACTCTCCTAATGACGACTGCCGTAGATGTTCATGGCAGCCGGGACCGACGGCTTAACGTGCTCTCCGAGGCACGAAGCAGGCGATAATTGTCAATCAATACGCACATAATTTCGAAAAGTCATATAACTTCCGAAAGTCAGAGGTGCGCGACGTGGGTTCGAACCCGAGACCCTCTGCATTGCAGTCTGTTGGTCTCCCCACTGAGCTATCGCTGCTCGTTTTGACGTAGTGGTGTAAGTGGTCGCTATTGTCACTGCGTCTGGGTTCGATCCCCACACGGGGCAAAAAATTGTGTGATCCACGAATAGTTTGCCTTTATTTTCTTTTATAAGTTTACTAAATAGTACTACTACTATTAACTGTAGCCAAAGCAGCCAATGGAACAGCCATTGGCTTTTTAGGCTACATTTTAGAATAATAATAATATTCTACCACATACACACTACACCATCTAGCCCAAACTAAGCAGAGCTTGTACTATGGGTACTAGACAATGGATAAACATACATTTATACTTCTTTTTTGTAAATACCTACATATTATACATAGAAACACCCAGACCAAGACAAACGTTCATGTTCATGCACACATCCTACATCATCATACTTGTGCGGGAATCGAACCCGCGACCTCAGGCGTGGCAGTCGGTTACACTAACCACTACGCCATCGAGGTCGACAAAATAATTAATTTTATGTCTTTTTTGACACACATTTTAACACGGTTATTAAATTTAGCTTACAAAAGCTAAATTTAATAACCGTGTTATAATTGTAAGCTAAATTTAATAACCGTGTTATAATGTGTGTGTATAAGTGTTAAAATTACAAAAGCATTTAAAATTTTAGCAAATTGGAGGTAAAATATATTTTAAAGTCGTCTATTTTATCGCAGTTTATTTAAATTAAATTCTTATGTAGACTACATCTACTTAAAAACATTTTAAACATCTGGAAAATTTAATTAGAAATTGTTTTAAAATAATTATAAAAATAACCATAATAAAAACCATATAATGTATTTAAATTTAAATATGTAATATTCCCCTAATTGTACGAGAATATTAAGAAATAAGTGGATTTGTATTTAGTGACTAATCTCAAAAACTCCTTAACCGACACAAAAACTTGTTTCACTAATTATAGGAGAATATTAAGAAATATGTGGGTTTTTATTAAGTGACTTATCTCAAAAACTCCTAAACCCACACAACAACTTGTTTCACTAATTATAGGAGAATATTAAGAAATATGTGGGTTTTTATTAAGTGACTTATCTCAAAAACTCCTAAACCCACACAACAACTTGTTTCACTAATTATAGGAGAATATTAAGAAATATGTGGGTTTTTATTAAGTGACTTATCTCAAAAACTCCTAAACCCACACAACAACTTGTTTCACTAATTATAGGAGAATATTAAGAAATATGTGGGTTTTTATTAAGTGACTTATCTCAAAAACTCCTAAACCCACACAACAACTTGTTTCACTAATTATAGGAGAATATTAAGAAATATGTGGGTTTTTATTAAGAGACTTATCTCAAAATCTCCTAACCCCACAACAACTTGTTTCACTAATTATAGGAGAATATTAAGAAATATGTGGGTTTTTATTAAGAGACTTATCTCAAAATCTCCTAACCCCACAACAACTTGTTTCACTAATTATAGGAGAATATTAAGAAATATGTGGTTTTGTATTTAGTGACTAATCTCAAAAACTCCTAGACCGACACAACAACTTGTTTCACTAATTGTACGAGAATATTAAGAAATATGTGGGTTTGTATTTAGTGACTAATCTCAAAAACTCCTTAACCGACACAAAAACTTGTTTCACTAATTGTACGAGAATATTAAGAAATATGTGGGTTTTTATTAAGAGACTTATCTCAAAATCTCCTAACCCCACAACAACTTGTTTCACTAATTATAGGAGAATATTAAGAAATATGTGGTTTTGTATTTAGTGACTAATCTCAAAAACTGCTAAACCGACACAAAAACTTGTTTCACTAATGCAAATGCTATGCCATCCTTGACTAAAATAGGCTATGTTTTATTAACATATAGCTATCCCTTGGAAACAGTACTTTAACGGTACCCTATATCCCTGACATCGAGTACGCAAAATTTATCGATGACCGGTCGAGTAGTTAAGGCGTGAAATCGTAACAAACAAATCACCATTTAAATATTAGCATGAGCGCGATGATGCACTGTTATTTTTATATGAATGTTATTCATACCTGTCATATACTGAATGGAACTCGAGTGACTGAATCAGATGAAGTAAATACAGGCTTTATGCATCAATATAAAGTAAATAATGATCATTCGTTCACTCATATGGTTCTAGGATTTGTATTCTTGAAACGTGCTAAGTGGAGCACGCGTATGTAATATACAGAGTGATTTTGAAATCGTGTAATTCCTATTAACCACGCATTCTACTGGTGGTATAGAATAACCCTGACCAAAATTTTTTTTATGCGATTTCTTTTTTGAAAATTAATGTTCTTACCAATTTTTTTTTCGTGAAATGGTTTCAGATTGTCATATTATGTTAACTACCTATAGCAATTTTATTTTTTTACTAATTAAAAATATTTGAAAATATCAATAATTAATGTCGTAAATAATAACGGGCGGTCCTTTTTATTGCCCCTTATTATTTACGACATCAGTTATTGTTATGTTATTCTTTTAAATAAGTAATGTATTAAGATTTTGTCGGGTGATTAACATATTATTATGACAATCTGCAACCATTTCATGAAAAAAATTTGTACATTAATTTCTCCAAAAAAATCTTCTCAAAAAATTATCATTCTAATAAAAAAATATGGTCACGGTTATTCTATATCACCAGTAGAATGCGTGGTTAAAAGGAATTACACGATTTCAAAATCACCCTGTATATTATATTAGCTATGTTGTCAGCGATAGCCTAGTGGGAGACCATTGGACTGCCACGCAGAGGTCTCGAGTTCGATCCCAAGGCGCGCATCTCTGACTTTTTGAAGTTATATGCGTATTTAATAGTTAATTATCACTCGCTTTAACGGTGAAGGAAAACATCGTGAGGAATCCTGTATGTCTGTATGTTCTCTAGAGATTTTTCGAAGATATGTGAAGTCTGCCAACCTGCAGGGCCCGCGGTGTAGTCTAGCCCTTTTCACACTGAGGAAAGGTTCTTGTCCATCAGTGGGATAGTTAATATATAGGGCTAATATTATTGTGATGATGCTAATTACTCCCGTACTAGGTATAATTCCTGTGTCGCGGGGGACTTCACAAACATTCAAAGAACGAGACAGTCCAAAAATGAAAGTGCAGTATTTTTTTTTCTTTTTTATATTTAATCCTTTCATAAACAATATTATCAAGTGTTGCAACAATGTTTCACCATAGCCCATAGTTATTTACCGGGTAGACCTACATTCCCTGATACAATGATAAAATAAAATTTAACCTAACCTCCCCATCCAAAAATCGAAATGAAATCATTCAAACTTACAACATAAGCTTTAGGTCACACATATTATGATAAAAAACTATGTGTCACTATTTACCCCATTTTGAGGTCAGTTCAATAATTATAATTTGACGGAAATAGCTAATACGTCTGTAAATAGTTACAAGATTCGAGGCCAGGCCGTGATGTTTTGGAAGTTACCTACTGTGCACCTTGACAAAACGATTATTATATAATAATATACTATTATATAATTCACGATAATAGAATGAGTAAATTTGGAAGATTTGCGGTTGAGCAATGTCGTCGCGGCTAATTGTTTGATGGGTGACAATCTTACCTAATATTACAAATGCGTATGTGAGTTTGATTGTTTGTTTGTGACGCATTTACGCCTCAACTACTCAACCAATCATCATTAAATTTCGCATACACGTTGTCAGGGGAACAGAAAAGGCCATAGGGTACCTTTGAGCAAGTAAAAAATACTGTTAGGGACAGAAATTCATTGAAATAATCAACATTAACGCCAGCAAAGCCGCCGGCAAAACTATATACATACATATATTTAAGATTGCGCCAAGCGAAATGTGCCAAAACAGACGGTCACAGTTAAGTGAATAAAATCAACACTTTTTGTTTAATACAAATATAAAATATATATTTACCATAACAATGAATGTGTTTACAATTACTCCGTGTAAAAAACTTAACATAATTAATATTTTCACCTACAAAATTACGTAAATTTGCATGAAAAATGCATAAACGTAAGCTCGTGTTACGTGATTTTTAGATTATAACAGTAGAAATCTATCCTATTTTACAGCTTAAACGAAACATAAATAGTTATATTACAATTTGTCCGTCCCAAATATTTAAGTTATTGGTTGACAATAAAGATACATATTTATCAAAAAAGCACTTCAAATTCTCCATACAATTTTTCTATGGCGGCCGCGCGCCGATTTGAATATGCGCCGCACGAGCTCTGTCATTATCTGTCTTACGCTCGGTGCAGTCTTAAGTAAATATTTTTAAAAGACTGCGCCCTTACTTGTATTTATTCCTATGTCGCTATAAACTTAACATACATTAAAACAACTGTAAAATGGCCTATATATTTTTGTGTGTTTCACAAATAGTTGTTCCGAGTCCGGTGTTCTTTGTGTCCGTTGTCTGAATGTTTGTGAAGTCTTCCGCGACACAGGAATTATTCCTAGTGCGGGAGTTGTTTTTTATAATAAACAAGCTGTCCCGAAAGAAGTTGCCCAGAACAATAAAATCAAATCTGAACCATTCTCGAATCCACTTGAACACACATAAAAAATTTCATTAAAATCGGTCCAGCCGTTTAGGAAGAGCTTAATTACAAACACAGAAGATTGATATATACTTCCTAGCTGCCCAGACAGACGTCGTTCTGTCAAAAGTAATTTTTCTTTTTTTTATGTATACTTTATCACTAAGGGGTATGAAAAATAGATAGTAGCCGATTCTCAGACCTACTAAATATGCATGTAAAATTTCATAAAAATCGGTCAAGCCGTTTCGGAGGAGTATGGTAACTAACATTGTGACACGAGAATTTTATATATAAGATATAAAGGTAAGTTTACACAGGTGATTCATTATAACCGATATGACGTAATCTCCTCGAATATACTAAAAATAACGTAATTTTGAGTAAATATAATAATAAATAATTCAAAGTAATAAATTATAATAAATAAACATTTATTTTAGTAATACAGTTAATAAAAAACGGTTTTATTATAGGATAAACAATATTTTTATTTAGTTTAGTATGAATTATATTTCTGCGAACAAACTAACAAACTAAACTAATTTAAAACTCGTTTAGTAGCTTCGTCAACGATGGCATAATGGTTTATATAATCGCCTTGTTACTGCCAGTACGCCGTTCCGTGTGGGGTTCGATTCCGTTACAGGATATGGGGTTTACTTTAAAAGCAGTTACCATAGGGTAGCAAATGTAATTGGATTCTTATGTTAAGAAATTTTGAGTTGGCAGCAAGGAATCGAGAGCTCGCTCGCTATTATAATTATCTTCGTCTTATCGTGTCGATGGCAACAGTTTTTAAATGTTTTTAGCTCAGTGCTCGGCAACGCGCATTACGCATTGCTTGGTATATTTCATCAAGCGTGCACAATTCTGGGCTCGTGAGGCACGTCAGCAAATTACTCACTGTCCATAGGGATACACCGCAGTCGCACTTGTTTGCACTTGGGTCGATATAACCCCACCTTGACATATTATCTTTAGATCTGCCAACCTGGGTACGTAACCTTTTCAGTGCCTTCCAGGTTGGCCATGGCAGTTTAAATCCCGGAGGTAACTTTTCTGCTCGAGGGATGAAGGTAGGGATGGAGAATTTGTCACGCCACAATTTTACTCTGTCCTTAGGAGCTTTATTAAACTGTCCCACTGCTGGGCACGGGTGTCTCCTTAGTGTGATAAGGGTTAGGCCATAGTCGACCACGCTGACCCAGTACAGGTTGTCAGACTTCATATATCTTTAAAAACATTATGGAGAACTCTCAGACATGCAGGTTTCCTCATGATGTTTTCCTTCACCGTTAACGTGCGCGATAATTAAATATTTAATACGTTAATCACTTCGAAAAGGCAGAGGTTTGTGCGGGGTCGAACTTGAGCCCTCTGCGTGGCAGTCCTACGGTCTACCCACTGGACTATCGTTGCTTATTACATAGTATATAAACTCAGTTTACAATATACGTTATTTCTTCGTAATGGCCGTTTTTATAAGTTGCTTAGATAACTAATGTGATGTAACAGTATATTGCATAGCTGCTTCTCTCTCTAGTATTGCACAGTTTTAGGCAACACAGCTGACCGGTTCTTTACAAAGATTTTTGTTAGTCAAATATTATTATTTGACTCGCTTTATACCGGAATCCGTCTGCATAAATCTGTTTTCCGCCTATTTTATTTTAACGTAGCTGTCAATGCATAAGGCTAATGCTTTGCATAAGGTCCCGGTTTGGAATTTAGGGTAAGCCCAACAAAAATGTATTGCGTTTTTCTGTTAAGAAACCTCAATAGCAGCCCGCAGTTAGGAAGTTGGCAGTGTTAGACACCCCATGCCTCGGTATGCACGTAAGGCCGTCCGCTGCGTTAAGCGGGTGCACGGAGCGGGTGACCGCCTCGGAGACCCGCGCCGTGCTTCTTCACAGACTCGCGGGCGCCTGCGATGGACTCCCGCTTCCCGCAGTGCGGGCGGTAACAAAGCAACGCGGAGCTGTTTCTAGGAAATCTCCTAGAAACAGCTCCGCTCGCGTGCTCCGTCGCGCGAACACGACGTCCGCGGGGCGGGCCCAGTCGCACGCGGCGCGGGCGACGGCAAACCCATGACAATAGAAAACAGTACGCTGCACGGGCGCCCCCGCTCCGTGCACTCGCTTAACGCAGCGGACGGCCTAAAGTAGTTGGTCCTGCGCCTGATCCGATCGTGTCGGAGTACCTACCGTCCCATCGGGTCATGAGAGTGAGGGAACAGAGAGTGCACTTGTGTTTGCGCACACACTTGTGCACTATAATATCTTTGCGATGGCCAGTCTCCGTTAAAATTAGTCGCCATGACCAAAATTCAGTCTGGAGGATATTATTATTATTTTAACTTTACTTTAGCGCCCGCGCTGTGCTTTGTACTTTAACCTGACGCACTAAACTTGTTATTACTTATATGCTAAGTTACCTATTTATTATAAGCAAGTGTATACTAAAATCTAACCAAATAACGTGCTTCTATACTAACATACTTAAGGTAATGTAAATCGGGCTAGTGGTTTTCGAGTTATAAGCCCACACACGGACAGATAGAAAAAGGTTGTTTTGTTACGTTTTTATTTTATGAGCAGTGATAGCTCAGTGGAGAGACCAACAGACTGCAATGCAGAGGGTCTCGGGTTCGAACCACGTCGCGCACATCTGACTTACGGAAGTTATATGACTTTTCGAAATTATGTGCGTATTGATTGACAATTATCGCGTGCTCCGTGCCTCGGAGAGCACGTTAAGCCGTCGGTCGGTCCCGGCTGCCATGAACATCTATGGCAGTCGTTATTGGGAGAGTGTCGACACAAAAGATCCCACTGGGTCGAAGTGTCGCCGGTCTGCACTGACTGGCCCCCACATATGATACATACATACATGACATACCTATTATAAGCAAGTGTATACTAAAATCTAACCAAATAACGTGCTTCTATACTAATATACTTAAGGTAATATAAATCGGACTAGTGGTTTTCGAGTCATAAGCCCACACACGGACAGATACAAAAAGGTTGTTTTGTTACGCTTTTACGCTTGAACTACTCGAAACATCCTGACATAAACGCGCGCGAAGCCGCGGGTAAAATCTAGTTAAGTAAACAATTTAATATCTCAATTTTCCTTGTGGAAATTTTCTATAACATCATCAATTACTAAAGCAGCGATAGCTCAGTGGGGAGACCAACAGACTGCAATGCAGAGGGTCTCGGGTTCGAACCCACGTCGCGCACCTCTGACTTTCGGAAGTTATCTATATGACTTTTCGAAATTATGTGCGTATTGATTGACAATTATCGCCTGCTCCTTGCCTCGGAGAGCACGTTAAGCCGTCGGTCCCGGCTGCTATGAACATCTATGGCAGTCGTTATTAGGAAAGTCAGTACCCTCTAATATCCTGACACTGGTCTAGCCTTAGGGTATCGTTAGCCTTCGGGTTGCGGAGGTCAGGTGGCAGCCGCTCCGTGTAAAAACTGATATCCAGTCAAATCTGGTTAGACCAGAAAAGCCGACCCCAAGTGACTTGGGAATAATAAAGGCTATGAGAGAAGAAGATCATCAATTACTAAACCGAATACAATGAATTTAATCTAATCGGCTTCTGTCTACCCCTTTACAGTTATGAAGCGTGAGTATGTGTAGAAAATGCTTCTAAATCCATAAATATAAGTCCGTGTGCGTAGATACGCAATGTTATTTGAGTAACGACCGTCGCATGCGCATTCTGGTCAAGGATCAATGCTGCCCGCTCATTGGTCGGCAAACAAACGTTCCATATTTGAACACTCGTAACGGTTTTTCCAATTACTTGTAGTTTTATGTAATATTTATTGTGTATGGTAATATGTATATAAATGAATTACATACAGATATCGTCTCATGGCTATATCGCCGAATGGGTAAACAGAGGAGAGGTGTATTAGAACCACATTTTGTCGTCTGTAGTTTTAGGTAACATGTAATAGGGGGTAATTCTATTGCTGTTTTCAGTTCCAGAATTCGTGGTGCTAGGAACAATTTCTATGTATAATATGTATGTATTTACAAAAAAAGGTAAATAATATTATGTATGTTTATCCATTGTCTAGTACCCATAGTACAAGCTCTGTTTAGTTTGGGCTAGATGTGGTTGTGTGTATGTGGTAGAATATATTATTTCTTAAAATCAAGATGGATTGATAGAAAACGTCGTTCTCGTGTGTTTCCGAATCGATCTTCTGAATATAGTCTTTCTGAAGAAAGACCAGTTTATTCCAAAGACAGCCTCTTTATATAGCTTACTAGATTTTACCTGCGGCTTCACTCGTTTAAATAATATAATATAATAAAATATTCTATCACATACACACAACACCATCTAGCCCAAACTAAGCAGAGCTTGTACTATGGGTACTAGACAATGGATAAACATACATATTATACACTTTTTTTTTGTAAATACGTACATAATATACATAGAAATACCCAGACCAAGACAAACATATATGTTTATGCACACAATGTTTGACTTGTGCGGGAATCGAACCCGCGACCTCAGGCGTGGCAGTCGGTTACACTAACCACTACGCCATCGAGGCCGACGTTTTAAATGTAGCTTAGGTTATGTTATATTACCTATTAACAGTATTTTTCTGGATGAAAGGTACCCATCTCCTTTTTTGTGGCCCGGACAACGTGTTTGCGAACTTTCATGATGATCGGTCTAATAGTTAAGGCGTGAAAGCGTAAGCAAACAAACAAACACACATTCGTATTTACAATATTAGTTAGGATTAATCTTTCAAACCGCGATGGCACACCGGTGGCCAGAAACAATATTTTTAATTATGTCTGGTGTTCTAACACTTGAAAGATTAAGGCGTAATGTATGCTAGAGGTCGTCAAACCGCCATGAGTGTTGTTTAAATCCTACACGACATAATTTGTGTAATTTACAAATGATTGTGGGTTTACGTATGCTTTGCGACAGTTAATTGTATGTTCGTTACGTCTCTCGCGACACAGGGATTAAAATTAAACATATGAGATGTTTTGAACAATTACAAAAATTTGATGTTTATTAAGTCAGTGACAGCGATAGCTCAGTGGGGAGACCAACAGACTGCAATGCAGAGGGTCTCGGGTTCGAACCCACGTCGCGCACCTCTGACTTTCGGAAGTTATATGACTTTTCGAAATTATGTGCGTATTGATTGAGAGAGAGCACGGAGAGCACGTTAAGCCGTTGGTCCCGGCTGCCATGAACATCTACGGCAGTTGTTATTGGGAAAGTCAGTACCCTCTAATATCCTGACACTGGTCTAGCCTTAGGGTATCGTTAGCCTTCGGGTTGCGAAGGTCAGGTGGCAGCCGCTCCGTGTAAAAACTGATATCCAGTCAAATCCGGTTAGATCAGAAAAGCCGACCCCAAGTGACTTGGGAATAATATCCACATCCTACTGCACTATAATCTCCTGCGCAGACGGCCAATCTCCGTTAAGATTGGCGGGCGTGACCGAAATTCGGTCTGGAAGACATTATTATTATTCAACGTTTGTAAAGTCTCCCGCAACGGGAATTAATCCTAATGCGGGAGTTACCTTTTTCTACGTAAACTAAACGAATATACGTGTAATAACACTGTTTTTGCAGCGAAACCTTTACTCAACGTTTACCTAGGAAAGAGCTGCGGTTAACACAGGAAAATCAATCTAATTAACGGTAATTATACGTTATTTTCAATGTAAATATTCACTTCAAGGGCTTATTGCCTCACATCTGTTGTAGTAAGCCTGCATTGAATGTAATCGACGCGTCTATTCATAATTAATCAACGATAGTTAAGATTGAATGGAGCGTAATTGACTTTATTGTTTCCATTTCCGTCAGGTTTTTCCCGACCTTGCCGCCATCTTGTTTTTTTATGTGCGGTTAGAAGATGTCTAGTCCGTGAGTTGTGAGAGTTAATTATGAATCGACTGCAGTGATGACGGATTGATTAAGTGGTCACCTCACCAAGTGTTGTGGGTTCGAATGTTATACGAGACAAAAAATTATAGTGTGTATATAATATTTATTAACGTGATCATGCATGTTTACCTTTTTTAATGTTGACGTTTAAAAAAACGTAAAATTTGTGTGATCCACAAATGATTGTTCTGAGCCTGGGTGTTCTTTTGTCCGTTATTTGAATATTTATAGTCTCCTGCGACGCAGGAAGTATTACTAGTACGGATAGGTAAAAAAAACGGTTGAGGCAGATATGTCAGACCCCCAGATACTAAACTGCCTGTACTGGGCATTGTGGTGGATGGTGGGTCGCGGAAATAGTTTTAGTTCCAGCGATCCATCCACCATTCAAGGCAGGACTAGGCACACCGTGGTAGGTTTAGTCGGTAGGACCCGGGACTTACCATCTTTCCCCGGATGAGCGCGACATACTCTCTTTGCTCTCCTTTTCACGCAGAGAGTGAAGCGTAAATGGCATTACCTCACGTTAAAAAAAGGTATGTTAAACTCAGCTACTTCTAAATACCGAGCGAATCGGCGTAACCTTGTTAACACCGCTTTTCTCTATATTAGTTCCCCGGGTAATGAGCCGGCGATAGTCCTACGCATATTTCAGAACGGACAAAAAGCAGAGTAAAGAAAATAAATCATAGATGCGCTCTATTACGTTTAAATATGGCCACCTTTTTGTACGTTAAGTTGTCATCTGACACACAATGTCAACATGACATTTGATTTATAAATATAGTATTATCCCGCTCACTCATAATGAAAGTTGTACATTATCGTTCTGTATGTGTGAGCTCAGTGATCTTAGTGTGGATATTTTTACGAGCGATATAAGTACTGTTAGGGCACATCCAGGATTATATTTTGGTTATATTTTCTTATTATTCAAGTCAATTACTATATCCAAACTCTAAAATAAGAAGAATTTTTGACATTTACTTAACTATACATAAGATACAAGCGTTTCAAATCTGGGAGTAGGGGTAAATGACAAATAACAGAAGAAGGATGCACGATACAAACTATGAGGTAACCGCAATTTAATTGCAGCTGTCCGAGGGAGATAACAAGAAATCCCTACTACCCTGATATGACATTTCTTATCTCAAATTTAAAATAATATTCTATCACATACACACAACACCATCTAGCCCAAACTAAGCAAGCTTGTACTATGGGTACTAGACAATGGATAAACATACATATATACTTTTTTTTTCTAATACATTCCCGAGCGCTATGATATGTCCTTCTTCAAACGAGGTTTAAAGAGAGTTCTTCTTTCACGGTAGGCAGCGGCTTTGCTGTGTCCTGACATTGCTGAAGTCCATGAGCAGCGGTTACCACTTTCCATCAGGTGGACCACTTGCTCGTCTGCCACTGAAGGCAATAAAAAAAAAAAAATATACATATTATACATAGAAACACCCAGACCAAGACAAACATATATTCATGCACACAAATGTTTGACTTGTGCGGGTATCGTACCCGCGACACCAGGCGTAGCAGTCAGTTACACTAACCACTACGCCATCGAATAGACGAATATTAATTATATTATTTATATTTTTATATTATATTAATTACCTCTTATTTTACAACTAATTTTGATAGAGTTTGCACGAAAAGATTTCTTTCGGTCGCTATTTGCTCTTATGTGTAAAATAATATATAAAACCAAGCGCAGGCAACTACTCTATATGGTATTTTTAAATAAACCGCGATAAAGTCCGTATCTATGTATCATATGTGGGGGCCAGTCAGTGCAGACCGGCGACACTTCGACCCAGTGGGATCTTTTGTGTCGACACTCTCCCAATAACGACTGCCATAGATGTTCATGGCAGCCGGGACCGACGGCTTAACGTGCTCTCCGAGGCACGGAGCAGGCGATAATTGTCAATCAATACGCACATAATTTCGAAAAGTCATATAACTTCCGAAAGTCAGAGGTGCGCGACGTGGGTTCGTACCCGAGATGCTCTGCATTGCAGTCTGTTGGTCTCCCCACTGAGCCATCGCTGCTTAAAGTCCGTATAATAGTAATTTAATTTTAGTGAGTAACTGCCAAATTTTGTGAAAGTTAAGTTCAACGAACGCAAAGAGCAAAATTCTTTTAACTTTTTAGCGCACTATACACCGTTCTTTCAGTATTTTATCTAGATTGTGTACACGTAACAGATATTTTAAGGTAAAGATGGATGTTTAACCAGTCGTCTCGCCAATGTCATTGCATTGAGTACTAACGGAACCAAAAAATTGTGTGATACACAAATGGTTGTTCCGAATCTAGCTGTTCTTTGTGTCCGTTGTTTGAGTGTTTGTAAAGTCCCGCGCGAGACAGATCTTACTGCCCATCTTATATTATAAACGCGAATGAGAGTTTGGTTGTTACGCATTCACGTCTTAACTACTCAACCGATTATCATGAGCACGTTTCTTTAACTATGGTTTTATAACCCACGTAAAAGCAGACGCCCATAGACATCAAACTTTTAGATTCCGTACTGCTACCTTAATACTAATGCTGATTTCAGCATAAATGTGCCGGCTCGACCGGGGAAGGACTACCCTCTCACAGAATATCGACGTGAAATACCAGTATTCCTACTGTTGTGTTTCGTTCGGTGAGTGAGAGTGCCGCAGGCCTAATTACCCTCTGTCCCCCTTCCGGCTCTTTCTCACTTCTTTTTTCTCTTTTTCCTTTCCTAAAAGGTGGGCAACGCGCAAGTGATGCCTCTGGTGTTACAGGCGTCCATAGGCTACGGTGACCACTTACCATCAGGTGGGCCGTATGCTTGTTTGCCACCATAGATGAATAAAAAAAAACAACACTTTAGTTAACATGGGGACACACCCAAGACCTGACAATTAACCATGATACTTAAGGCGCTATTCCATTAGGCAACTCTTGCATGCAAGTATGAAGTCACATTTGCGTACAAGTCGCTTGCATTGGAAACAGGTCGTCGAGAATGTGCAAATTGCATGCAGGTTTCACTTGCATACAAATGGAGATGTTCAACAATTGAGTAGGCCATCATGGGTGGAAGACGTGCTCCTCGATAAAAATAATATTTTCTCGTACGCCCACCTAACAGATATTATGTTTCGATAATTTGTACGGCGATAGATATCATGTGCGTACACGTCACTCGTTCGAAATTCGAAACGTGCAACTGACGTTTGGGCGTTCAATTTGCAGTTCATTTGAATAAAAATATGTACAATTTCAAACTACCTACCTACATACAAGTTACAACTTGTATGCAGGTTTGTACAAGTTGTATGCAATTTGCAACTTGCATGCAAGTAACTTGCCTAATGGAATCGCGCCTTTATGGCTATACCTATTACACATTTATTTAAAAATGAGCTCAAGGTTAAAATATGAGAGAAATGTTTTGAATATAATTAACTCACATAATTTAATAAGCCCTTTTAATGAATAACAGTATGTTAATGTGCCCGCGATGTCTACTCACCTCATTGTGAACAAAGCGTGAAGATTGTAAAAAATGGTCAAGTCCGTATTGCGGTTTGTTTGATAGTATGACCTGGTTTCAATGTATTGTAGTATATTAAGGTATTGGTGAGTTGAATTGTAATTTTGTGAATGGTTCAGTGGGTATGGCATTGGATTGTGATTGAAAGGTCGTTGGTTCGAATCCCACGACGTGTCTAATACAAGTATTCTAGCTTAGCTGGAGGAGTTAACAAGTATACTAGTATTTCCTTATTTCTTAACTAGTGTTTGCCCGTGGCTTCGCTGGCGTAAATATAGATTAGATTAGGTTATGTTATTAACAGTACTTTTCCTGGATAAGAGGTACCGTATGTCCTTCTCTGTACCCTGACAACGTGTATGCGAAATTGCATGATGATCGGTCGAGTAGTTAAGGCGTGAAAGCAAAACAAACAAACTCATATTCACATTTATAATACATATTAGTTAGGATTTTAATTAACGATTTAAGACATAATTAAAAACCTATTGGTCTGGCCGCCGGTGTGCCGCTGCGCCTCAACAGGTTAGTCAAAGTCAAAGTCAGAAATCATTTATCACAAAGTAACACTTATGAACGTCAAAGGGGTTAGTGAGTTTATTACATTTACTGAATTTACATTTATGTTAGTTGCAAGGTTCAGGCAAAAGGTTGAGCCTATGAGAAGACACCTGCAAGAAACTCAAGGCCACGCTTATATATTTTGGTTAATAGTGATGTGTGTATGCGCAGATGTCGGTTAAGAGCTTGGGTTTGAATACCGTTTCGAGCCATATTACCGTCTACTTGTGTTCGGTATCAAAGCTACCGAATAAATAAAACACATCAAACACCCGTTCGGGGATTTAGACATCATCATGTGTGTTTATGATAGTAGTGCTTCGCTGATTTTAGCATGAATGTGCCGGCTCGACCGGGGAAGGACTACCCTCTCACAGAATATCGACTTGAAATAGCAGTATTCCTACTGTTGTGTTTCGATCGGTGAGTGAGAGTGCCGGCGGCCCAATCACCCTCTTTCCACCTTCCCGCTCTTCTCCTTCGAATTTCTTTTTTCTCTTCTTTCTTTCCCAAAGGGTCGGCCACGCACAAGTGATGCCTCTGGTGTTGCAGGCGTCCATGGGCTACGGTGACCACTTACTATCTGGGCCGTATACTTGCTTGCCACCTTAGTTGTAAAAAAGAAAGAAATATATGCCTACCACTTCGGGGATTTAGACATCATGCTGCTTCTCATAATTTCTTGACAGAAAAAACCAATCACACTTTGCTACACTTTGCTTCATCCAGGTATCGAATCCAAAATATCGTTCATAGTTGTCGCAATAACCCATGTGCCAACGAAACAGGCTTAAGATACTTACAAAAAAGCAATTTCAACAGTATAAAAAGAACAGACTTGCATTTCCTAAAAACATTGCAAAATATATTACAAATCTATTAGTTTCAAATTTCTGTTTGGGTGGTCAAAAATTTTATATGTAGCAATATTGAAAATGGCTGATGTTTAAAACTGTGTCCCAGATGTCGTATAGGTATATATGTTTAGTGTTGTAAATTGTATTAAATTACGATAACTCCGAAACGCCGTAGACGGGCGGGCGAAACGCTGTAATGAGCGGTTCAATCACTGATGGGTGAGTTATGTAAAATACTGAATATTAATTGGGTAATTTATGTAACTAAATCATATCAGAGTTACGAATTTGATTTATAACAAGTTGGAAATTTGAATATCTTAGACCCGCTTCTTCAAGTTGTCTTAGCTACGCTGTCGTGGTAATCGAGAGGGCAGGGAGTAAAAGAAGGCCATATTTTAAAATTACTTATTTGGAATGCTTCTCTTCTGTAAACAATATATTTTGTTTCTTTCTTTTTGACATATAGAACATAAAAATCGAGTATATAGTTTTGTAACAAACGATAAAATTGTAACAAAACCTTTGCGCGCTGTTTTCTAAAACTGCCTTTTATGACTGCCATTTCGATTACCACGGCAGTACGGACAGTTCAATTATGACATATCTTGCATAGAATACGCGTGAAAAATTAACTTTAAAGTTATTTTCACATAAATATATGACTGAACTGATTATATGTGACTGAATGAATTGCGCTGATGGCGTAGTGGTTTTAGTGGTCGCCTCGCCACTGCCTCTGCGTCGAGTGTTGTGGGTTCGAATCCCACGCGGGACAAAAATTTGTGCGACCCACAAACCGTTGTTCCTAGTCTGGATGTTCTTTGTGTCTGTTGTTTGAATGTTTGTAAAGTTCCCCGCGATACAAGAATTATTCCTCGTGCTGATAGGAAGATAAAGATATATAAATAAAAACGCCCGTCTGCTAAATATTATAACGATATGCTTATTAAGTTTTATTACCTGTTATTTTAACAAAACAACGAGTTATTGGGGCATACGTTGTATAAATTATAATTGTTATACATGAATCTACTAATCATCACTATTATGATTGATTACTAGAACAAATAGTGCTTTGGAATAATTTTATATACATACATACATAGTCACGTTCTTTTTTTTTTGTTCGACTAATGTCGCAAACAAGCATACGGCCCACCTGATGGTAAGTGGTCACCGTAGCCTATGGACGCCTGCAATACCAGAGGCATCATTTGCACGTTGCCGACCCTTTAGGAAAGGAAGAAGAGATAATGAAAGTGGAAAGGAGAAGGAGCGGGAACGGGGAAAGAGGGTGATTGGGCCTCCGGCACTCTCACTCACCAAACGAAACACAACAGTAGGAATACTACTATTTCACGTCGATATTCTGTGATATCAATATGTCAAAGTTCCCGAATGGGTTGACAGAGGTGCATAGCACCTACCTTTCGCTAGATATAGCTTTAGGTCTTTTGTAATAGGAAGGCTATTGTCATTTAACCCATTCGCTGTCCCATGATAGACACTATAGAAAATATATTGTTACGTATCATATGTGATACATCGGACAGAGAACCTGTTAGAAGCATAGTTCCACAATACGTGCTGCAAGTGAGAATTTCTTGTCATTTACATTTTGCCTGACCCAGGAATGGAATCGCAGGCTGCATTCACTACCACTGCGCCGCGAGGCAGTCACAACACACATTAAAATAGTTAACTATTACAACTATTTCACAATTGTTACCTTGCGATCTATAGTGTAGTCTCGGGTTTGATTCCCGAGTCAGTAATAATGTTACTGGCCTACTTATTATTATGTATAAGTAATTTAGCGATTGTGCATTTTCTTATATTATATTATTATTATAAAGAGGAAAGAAATAGCAGCGATAGCTCAGTGGGGAGACCAACAGACTGCAATGCAGAGGGCCTCGGGTTCGAACCCACGTCGCGCACCTCTGACTTCCAGAAGTTATATGACTTTTCGAAATTATGTGCGTATTGATTGACAATTATCGCCTGCTCCGTGCCTCGGAGAGCACGTTAAGCATCTATGGCAGTCGTTATTGGGAAGTCAGTGCCCTATAATATCCTGACACTGGTCTAGCCTTAGGGTATCGTTAGCCTTCAAGTTGCAGAGGTCAGGTGACAACCGCTTCGTGTAAAACTGATGTCCTGTCAAATCCGGTTAGACCAGAAAAGCCGACCCCAAGTGACTTGGGAATAATAAAGGCTAAGGGAGAAGATTATAAAGAGGAAAGATTACTATCTTTGTTTATAATGAATGAAGTCAAAATGGACTAATGTCATATTTTACTGCCACAAAAACATACTAATATCTTCACACGTGTATCTCTAAAGGGGTGGCGGACAGACCTGTATATCATCATCATTCTCTTGTCCTGGTCCCAATTTATTTGGGGTCGGCGCAGTATGTCCTTCGCTTCCATAGTTCTCTGTCACCCGTCATCTGATCGTTTACCCCTTTTCCTTTCATATCCATCCTCACACAGTCCATCCATCTTTTCCTTGGCCTTCCTCTCCCGTTTCGTCCCTCTACCCTCATATCCATCACTTGCTTACCTACATACGTATCATCTCTTCGCATAACATGTCCATACCAAGCCAAACGATTTCCTTTGACCTTCTCATCTATGGGCTCCACTTTCAGACTACCTCTTACGTATTCATTCCTAATTCTGTCCATTCTCGTCACTCCACACATCCATCGTAACATTCTCATCTCTGCTAAATGCAATCGTTTCTCATCCATCTTCGGACAGACCTGTATAACACCCAAAAAATTGTCTATGATGTTGGCACACTTAATGGAAAGCAAGCATTAGTACAATTTCAGAAGACGTCCAATTACTGAGAAATTTCTGGGGTACCCATTGGTACACACGTAGCAGTCGCAAGCTTCCACTGTGTCACCAAACATTCATAATTTTTGCTAGATACTATCATTTAAAATAAAGTGTTATTTTATACAATGTTGCTATTTCAATGTTCTTAGTGGTCGCATGTTTTGGTTATGCAATATGAAAGTCAGTCCAAATGAAATATCTGACGTAAGTCTTATATTTTTGCATCAAAAACGATTTAGCAAGAATATTTTAGTGCTAGCATATGTTTACGTTTAAGATCAGATTTGGTAACTTATCTTTCGTTTGAATTAGAAATATATAAATACTTTTATGAAAACAACTCTCACGCTATGAATAGTCCCTAAATGGCCCACCTGATGGTAAGTGGTCACCGTAGCCTATGGACGCCTGCAACACCAGAGGCATCACTTGCGCGTTGCCAACCCTTTAGGAAAGGAAGTGGTAAGGAGAAGGAGCGAGAAGGGGGAAAGAGGGCGATGGGGCCTCCGGCACTCTCACTCATCGAAAGAAACAACAGTAGGAATACTGCTATTTCACGTCGATATTCTGTCAGAGGGTAGTCCTTCCCCGGTCGAGCCGGCATATTCATGCTGAAATCAACGAAGCTTTACTACTCAATAATTAATTTCGCATACACGTTGTCAGGGGAACAAAAAGGACAGAGGGTAACTTTCAACCTGTAGAAAGTACTGTTCCTGAGATACAACGTTTCAAATTACTAGCATAATTGTTAACCCAGCTAAGCTAGAATGCGTGTTTGAGATGTCCAAGTCGGTTTTGGTATGGGAGGGATTCGAATGCCCGACTCATCCATTGCAAATCCAACTCTTCCGCAGTCCGAGCCGCAGTATGTTCTTTGTGTCCGTTGTTTGAAAGTTTATAAAGTCACCCGCGATCCAAGAATTATTCCCAGCGCGACAGTCGTCTTTTCAACAGAAAAAATTACTCTGTTGAGTTCAACGACCCATGAGCCAGCAATAAACAAAGACATTTTTTTTAAGTCTTACTTTGTAAAGTAAGTAAATATGTAATGAATATGTGAAGCTTTTCACATAAAATATGAAAAATAAAGTCATATTTTCATTAATTTATTGTGAAATATGCATATAAGTTGGCTTGGTTCATTTACGTTTAAGTACAACTAGTTTTACCCGTGGCTTCGCTCGCATTTATGTAAAATTAGTCAATGTCTATCCCGCAGGAACAGTACTTTTCTTTGTATACATTCTGCTATGATAGTACAATATGCTGACACAAAAATAAAGTATATAATTTTGAGTAGTAGAGCCTCGCTGATTTCAGGATGAATGGGCCGGCTGGACTGGGGAAGGACTACCCTCTCACAGAATATCGACGTGAAGTAGCAGTATTCCTACTGTTGTGTTTCGTTCGGTGAGTGAGAGTTTCGGAGGCCCAATTACCCTCTTTCCCCTTCCTGCTACTTCTCCTTCCCACTTCCTTTTCTAAAGGGTCGGCAACGCGCAAGTGATGCCTCTGGTGTTGCAGGCGTCCATAGGCTACGGTCACCACTTACCATCAGGTGGGCCGTATGATAGTTTGCCAGCATAGTTGAATAAAAAAAAAATATGAAAAACAATTTTTTTGTCTCGTGTGGTGTTGCCACCTTAGAAGTATAATAAAAAAATAAAAAAATACTTGTTAGAACTTTTACCTACTGATGAAAGGTACCCTATGTCCTTTTCTGTACCCCTGACAACGTGTATGCGAAATTTCATGATGATCGGTCAAGCAGTTAAGGCGTAAAAGCGTAACAAACAAACTAATGTAATATTAGTTAGGATTTTATATGTTTGTTGGCATAAGTTTGCGTGCTATTGTGATGTTCAAGGTTCAATTCCCGGATCCGGCAAAATTTTATTGGGTTTTCCTGTTGCGGCACATGCGTGTGTCCGATAGATAACAATAGAGTCGCTCTTTATTACGTGAGGGCTGAGGTTTGATACGCGGGTCGAGTAAAATGTGCTTGGATTTTTAGGATAGGATATAAGGCTGATAGATGACAATTGGTAAGTATTAGATCCCTATTACTTGGGACCTTAATATAGGTGTTTTAAATCTCTGCTTACTCCTTTGGGGATATAATAATAATATTCTACCACATACACACAATCTAGCCCATCTAGCCCAAACTAAGCAGAGCTTGTACTATGGGTACTAGACAATGGATAAACATACATATATACTTCTTTTTGTATATTCATACATATTATACATAGAAACACCCAGACCAAGACAGCCATCCATGTCCATGCACACAAATGTTTGATTTGTGCGGGAATCGAACCCGCGACTTCAGGCGCAGCATTCGGTTATACTAACCACTACGCCATTATGTCCGTAACATAAGTAGTTAATAATAAATATAATTAATAGAAGGAAGAGCTGAATGTAAGTAATAAAGTATTATTATTATTGGAAAGGATAATAAAGATACATTATTATTATTAATTCAATTTAAAGGTCAAGAAGGCTTCACACTATTTTAAAGCCTTATAAATATTAATGTTTATAATAGACTGCAGAAATTATGTGGGAATGGGTTGTGGGTCCATAGCTAAGTATTGTTTCCCGGGTGAGCCCGACATAACCTCTCCGCTCCCCTTTTCAGCGGAGAGGTATGCGTCAATGCATTCCGCCACGATAAAAAAAAAAGATAATGTAATATTATAAATGTGAATGTCAGTTTGTTTGTTACGCTTTCAAGCCTTAACTACTCGACCAATCATCATCAAATTTCGCAAACACGTTCTCAGGTTTATAGAAAAGGTATTTAGAGATACAGAAAAGGGCATGGGGTATTTTATGAATTTTATCGGGAAAAATTCAGCTTACAAGAAAACCTAGTAGTGTAACTAAATAAATCGGATTTTTGTAACATATGATAACAGTGATCGTGGTGGTTTAAGAGGTCGCTTCGCCACTGCCCCTGTGTCGAGTGTTGTGGGTTCGAATCCCACACGTGACAAAAATATATGTGACTCAAAAATAGTTGTTCTTAGTCTGCTTGTTCTTTGTGTCCGTTGTTTGAATATTTGTAAAGTCCCCCACGACGTAGGAATTGATCCTTTGACTGAAGTTGACTGTACTTGGTAATTAATTATAATTATTAAATTTTTATACCTATTGGCATACATTAAAATATAAATCTTTGAGATCTTCTCGCTTCTATAATATTACAGGAAACAGAACAATTTCTACCTAGTAAGATCTGAATTGTGTTGTACGAAATAGTTATTTCTTATTTTATATAACATTTTGCATTGTAGTAGGTATTATTATAATACCCATATATCACAAAATAATTTATATACTCTTCTTAATTTAACTTTTAAAAAGAAGATGAAGATTAAATGATGTTCGGGTACTTTGAAATAACTACACTGGAACATTGAGACAACTGCCATCTTAGTCTCCCCGTGACCATGGCTGCTGAAAAGCAACCGAAACGTCGGGGAAAGTGTAAAAATAAATTAAATCTAAATAGTTTTAATAATAATTTAATTAGCTTGAAAATTAATAAAGTTTAATAGTAGTAGTAGTGTAACACTTTTCAAAATTTTGTAATAAAGTATCAAATAAACAACGCGGTAAAATCCGTATATAGCAGTTTAATTTCAATGAATAATATTCGCGTAAATAGAAGACAATATTTTTAAAAATAATTTAATACAATAATATGCGATGTTTCTTCTAACAAATTTCTTATAAAAAAACCCAAAACGAAAATCGAACCCGTCACGATACGTGAACAGCAAACATACAGACCAAAGCAGTCTAGTCTTCTAAAAACATCTACATAAAGGGGACAATAGAAGTCTTTAACCCGCTAAATAAAAAACTGCAATGTGCCGTTGTACCCTACATCAGCGGTTTGTCTCAACACAACTTAGAAAGTTAACAGTTAACTGACGCAGTTAAACTCACTGCTACTGACGGTTTTGTTTATTTTTTAACGATTCGGTTCAAATATTCGCTTTATATCTCTGCTGCACGTACGGCGTTGTGGTTTAAGTGTGACGTTGTTACAACGCCGAGTGTGGTTCGATACCTACACGAGATAAAAATTGTGTGATCTACAAATTTTTTTTCCGTGTCTGATTGTTCTTTGTGTCCGTTGTTTGAATGTTTATAAAGACCCCGTGACACAGGAATTTATTTCTAGTGAGAGTCGTCTCTTTCTTTAAAAGAGCAAATATTTGTGGATGCTTTACCCCATCTCCCACTTCGGGACATATGCGTAAAATATTTAAAATTAATGTGATGTAAAAGACATAAACGCGTTCGACAGTGATGGCCACAATTTGAATATAATTATGGTTACCTTAAGCTGTGGTTAAAATCTAAAATAAATCTGCGTGTGTGTGCGTATGTGTGCATGCGTGTGTGTGTGTGTGTTAACATCTACCTACGACTAACAATTTTTTGGTTGTGTCGTTGTTTTACTTTTCAAAGTGTTTCGGGAATTGAAAATAATCGATATTGCCATTGTTTTTGGTCATCAGTGATACTTACGCATGTTTATTTTCAAAAGGCTAGTAGAGGTGGATTGCACCTCAGGCCACCAGCCATGATTATATATCACAATGGCGAGTTTATTGCCAACTATCGTGAGCTATTACGAATTTCCTTAAAAACCCAATTAGTATTATACTGTCTCATTAAAATTAAACAAATTTTATAAAATAAAGATTTAAATAAACAACGCGGTAAAATCCGTATAAATTTGTTTAATTTTAATAAACCCAATCTTAACTCAATCCGGCACTCGGATTTTGGACCTCATATCCAGACGTACTCGTTAGTGCAAGCTTAAGCCACTGAACAATCGCGCCAGTTTTCAAGTAAATTAGGTTAATTACTATTGCAGTAATAAACTGTATGTCTTTAATTAAAAAAAACGTATGGTACTATTAGTAACTGTATATAAGTTTACAGCAAGACACCAAACTATTTAAACAGAATTTCTTTTAAACACAATATCTATACTAAAATTATAAAGCTGAAGAATTTGTTTGTTTGGTTGAACGCGCTTATCTCAGGAACTACTGGTCGGAATTGAAAAATTATTTTAGTGTTGGATAGTACGTTTAACGAGGAAGGCTATAAGTTATATAATATCACGCTATGACCAATAGGAGCGGCGCATCAATGAAATATGTTGCAAAAACGGGAAATATTTGTTATGTGAAGCAGACGAAATTTCGCGGGTCAGCTATTTTTATATATTTTATTCAGACAACAGAAAGCAGTAGCCTAGTAGAGGAACTATAGACTGCCACGCAGAAGTCTCGAGTTTGATCCAAAAGTCTTTGGCTTTTCGAAGTCATGTGTGTATTAAATACTTCGCTTTAACGGTGAAGGAAAACATCGTGAGGAAACCTACATGTCTGAGAGTTCTACATAATGTTCTCGAAGATATGTACATTGATATCAGTTCCAGAAGCCATACACACAGTTTGTCTGCACGGATGGCGTAGTGGTTTAAAGGTCGCCTCATCACTGTCACTGCGCTGAGTGTTGTGGGTTCGAATCCCACGCGGGACTAAACTTTGAGTCCGTTGTTTGAATGTTTGTAAAGTCCCCCGCGACACAGGAATGAGTCCTAGTGCGGGAGTTGACTTCTTAAAAAACAAAAAATATATACAGGGCAAGTCGAACCCAGGACTTTATGCACAGTAGTCGCCTACACTACCACTGCGCTATCGAGGTCTCAGTTATAGGCCTAAAAAATGTTTAATCGTTAAAAGTTAATGGTTACCATAAAGTTAATGAATCAGCAATTAACTATTTAATAGTTTTGTTTATCGACAATACATTAATAACAACGTAATAATACCTAACATATAATGATTGGAAATAGATTAAATCTAAAAATATATGTATATAATTACCTATACAGAAAATTAACCAGTATAATCAGATCCCTGAATTGCATACGATCGATTAGTTACGGGATGCCAATATATAAATACAATCTGCCTCTGCGGTTTCACCCACGTTTATAATTACTGCTCTGCTCCCGTGGCTCGTAGCGTGATGTTATATAGCCTATGTTATTTCTGGATAAAGTAACTTTCATTCAGAAAAAAGTACTGTTAATATCCTAACTGTCTAGGAACCAGGGACCAGGGTATGGGTACTATTCTTACTCTACTTGATTTTTCCCGTGCATTTGAAACAATTAATATATCTCTTCTTTTAGCCAAACTCTCATACTATGGATGCGACTCTGCTACTGTGAAATGGTTCCATAGTTATCTGACAGACAGATCCCAGTTTGTACAACTGGATATGGATGGGGGCATTAAGGTTAGTTCCTCTTGTTGTCAGATAAATCGTGGGGTGCCTCAGGGCTCAGTACTTGGGCCACTTCTCTTCATACTGTACAGTGCAGATGTTGTTCAACATATTCAGAACACCAAGTTTCATATGTATGCTGATGATCTCCAAATATTTCTTTCCTGTAATCCTAACGATTGTACCTCAACTTTAAATAAAATAAATGCAGACTTGGATGGGATATCTAACTGGGCAAGAAGAAATTCCTTAGTACTTAACCCAACTAAATCCAAATATTTAGTACTCGGATCTAAGGAATGTATCAAAAAGATAAAAAAATTAGACCCTGTAGTACTGGTTGATAGTTCTCCAATACAACAAGTTTCTGAAGCTCGAAATTTGGGTTTAGTTATGGATGGGGAATTGAGTTTTGAGACGCATGTTCTTGATGCTGTAAAAAATTGTTTTTACCGTCTCAAGCTACTGTATAGAATTCGCCATTATCTCAGTGTCGATATGAGGATATTGCTATGTGAGTCACTTATATTATCCAAGCTAAATTATGCTGATACTATTTATGGTAGTTGTATTTTAAAAAGAACTCAAAATTTGATTCAGCGGGTTCAGAATGCTTGTGCTCGGTTTTGCTACAACATTCCACCTCGTAGCCATGTCACACCATTTCTTAATAATGGTAATCTTATGAAAATGACCGCTCGTAGGCGCCTTCACTTAGCCGCCCTTCTATTTGGCATTATACTACACAAAAAACCTGAATATCTCTATAATAAGCTGAATTGGTCTCGAGATGTTAACCTATATAACACGCGAGCCTCATCACATCTTATGGTTACTTCGAGGCATAGGACTACTGCTTTTAGAGGTAGTTTCAGGTATGCTGCTACTAAGTGTTGGAATGATCTGCCGCCACCACACTGGAACATGAAATCGTTACATGCATTCCAAATCAAACTTAAGCATATTTTGTTAAGTTCTCAAAGAACTTTAACGTAATTTTAGTAGCGGCATGTCCACTTACCTTTATGATTCCGGGTCATAATTTGTAAATTAGTTTTGCTACACTGTTGACATAACCTAAATATACATGTCATTAAAAACACAAACTTTTTAAACTTTTAACGTAGATTGCATTACATAGCTGTCTGTTATGTGAAAATTTATGTTGATACATGATAAGTATAAATATAATCTATTATAAAATATCATCCCAGCCTCTTTTTCTCATTGCGCAGACGCCGATGGATGCTTATTTTATTTTGCAATTGATATTTAGAATTATTACTACCCACATGACATCGATGACAATCAGTGTCATGTTTTGTTGACAAGAGCCGGGGGTCGTTCGGAAATGTAACACAACATTATATGCTGCGTTGTAATATAACGTTTTTATTGATACAATGTCTTTATTGTGTATTATTTATCTTATATTATCTGTTTTTTATTATTTTCAAGGTACTTTTAATTCTATATGTATGTATACATATAAGTATTATATTATATTGATACCAATATTATTATTTAGTATGAAATTACTTTCTGCCATACACCTTCTGCCTAATTTATTTAAGTTACTCTTTTTTTGTTTTTTGATATTTTGTTTTTAATTGAGTTGTATGTATGTATGTTACTGCCTACATGCACCGAAATCATTCAGGGTCTGCGAGAATACCAGCGTTGTGGATATACTGCAACATTGCTGACGCAGGACCTTATTTGTTCTATATGTACTTTTGGTTGTGTTTTCTGTTACCTTATATAATGAGCGTGGAACAAATAAAATTATTTTCTTTCTTTCTTTCTTTCTTTCTTAACTGTACTTTTTTTATGTGAGAGAATGTATTGACGCACACCTCTCTGCAGGGCGACGACGGAGAGGTTACGTCGACATCCCGCTAATATTGAATAAACCTACCACAGTGTTCCTCAACACAATTAAAGTCGGTGGAGCCGCGCGAATTATGATTTCAGAGGTTAGATGAATCAGTCCGATTTGTAGTCACCTTTTTTGCACATTGATATGATAGAAAACTTTTCTTTAAATGTTTTCATATTTGCATTGTCACTTAGGTAAAAAAGCCTAGAAACTCAACGAAGAAATACAACCCAAGGATATTATCGCGATGTTTTTTTTTAACATTATTTTTTCACAATTTTAAACTGCTATTGTTAAATACTTTTACTAGTTACTGTTTACTTCTATTTTAATTATAAAAACTATTTAGATTTAATTTTATACTTTCTTTGTATCTAATAATAATAATAATATAATAATAATAATATAATAATAATAATATCTCCGATTTTGTTTCAGTCACCATGCAATCAGAGCATACACAAATAAAGTCAAAATTCTTAGTAAAACCGCAGTCATACGGTACCCAAATTAACATCACACATGCGCAATCTTAGAATGGTACTTGACACATCCATGTCGTCAATGTTTATTGAAAGAAAGTGCTTTATGCGCGCTAATGAGACGCAGTAGGTCGGTCAACCAATGGCAATGACACATCATGCACTATGTTAGAAAAATGTACAATCTGCGACGGCTAAGCATTTTAAACTGGCTAGCTGGCGACATGCGACTGCTGTATATGAGGTTTTTAAATAACTATATAACTTGAGAAAATATATTAAGTCCAAGTCAATAATCTTTTATTCATTCAGGTCACAAAGTAACACATATGAACGTCCAAATATATAGGTTAATGATTTTACTTAGTTGCTGAAGCTACATTTCAGTTAGTTGCTAGGTTCAGACAAAGGGTTGAGCCAGTAAAAAAAATAACAGTAATTACATAATAATATTAGGGAGATATAGTCGCAACATTACATTTGTCAACATTTAAAATAAACAATAGTACTGTATTAATATGTAATATTGTCTTCTGTTTACGCGAATATTATTCATTGAAATTAAACTACTATATACGGATTTTATCGCGTTGTTTATTTGACATTTTATGACATAATTTTGAAAATGTATTACTCTATTACTACTATCAAACTTTACTAATTTTTAAGCTAATTATATTACTATTAAAACTATTTAGATTTAATTTTACACTTTCCCCGACGTTTCGGTTGCTTTTCAGCAGCCATGGTCACGGGGAGACTAAGATGGCAGTTGTCTCAATGTTCCAGTGTAATTATTCCAAAGTACCCGAACATAATTTAATCATTGGTGTTCCTATTTACGCAGAATGAGCTCAAAGTATCATGAAGTCTAGCTGTGGTTTGCATCTAAGAATGTAAGATGCAAATCACAGCTAGACCTCATGATACTTTGAGCAATGTATTAATATGGTTTTTATTGATTATCCTAAAGCACGTCAAGTGCTACAAAATATAAGAAAATCCATTGACAAACAAAGGGAGCAGTAGCACTGATATGTTTTATCCTAACCAATTTTTATTAAAAATTACTAACAATTTTAAATTGCGTTTATTGTCAAGAAATTCTTAGTAGCGACACTCATCATCATTGTCTTGCCCTGGACCCAATTTATTTGGGATCGGCGCATTATGTCCCTCGCTTCCATACTTCTCTGTCACCCGTCATCTGATCATTTACCCCTTTCCCTTTCATATCCATCCTCACACAATCCATCCATCTTTTCCTTGCCTTCCTCTTTCGTAGAGGGCAGAGCCCTCATATTCATCACTTGCTTGCCTACATACGTATCATCTCTTCGCATAACATGTCCATACCAAGCCAAACAATTTCCTTTCACCGTCTCGTCTATGGGCACCACTTTCAGACTACCTCTTACGTATTCATTCCTAATTCTGTCCAACACTGAGTCTGGCAATCTGTCTCATATACGGCAAAAGGCTCGCTCCCATAATAAGTGGGACCGAAAACCATGAGTGGCAAATTGTTGACGTAATGTACTTGTGCCTATCAGGGATGTTGCGAATATTCGCATCCGCATCCGCAATTGCGGAGCTTCCGCATCGATTTGGACATCTGCATCCGCATCCGCATCCGCAATAATCAACGCGGAGGTTAATGCAGATCCAGATATAGCGTAGGTTACGATAAGAAGATAAGTTATTCAGTAGTACGTGTTTAATTTATGAACCTTTGCAAAACAGGCTTGAACCTGCGAAGGCGGTAATATCAGATATTTTTTATTAAATAAGATGAACAATTTTCATCAACATCCACATCCACAATTGCAGAGCTTCCGCATTGATTTGGACATCTGCATCCGTATCCGCATCCGCGGATGTGAGTTTCCAAATATCCGTATCCACATCGGCGGATGTCAAAAAATCTTCATCTGCAACATCCCTGGTGCCTACCTATTCAGGTATATTTCTATATTAAGTCTTACTGTAAAAAAGATGTCAGTAGCACCTCGAGATCTGAAGTGACTCTACCGGACACAATTCCACACGTGGATCTTAAAACCATAGATGGCGGAATGTTATAATGGTGTTGGAAGGTGTATAACACTAACATTTCAGCAATAATAGTATTAGAAACCACATAGTCACATAAATCGATAAAAATTTGTGAAATTGAATATTGTTTTATTTATGCAAATAATGCTACACATGTATTATTATATTATATTCCAAAGAAATTTTATTCTTTCTTTTTAAAAAGATAAGTCTGGCACTGGGAATACTTCCTGTGAAATTCAAAATGCAAAATAAATTTATTCAGGTTACAAGGTAACACTTATGAATGTCAAAGTTACACAATTTTTTTCCTGTGAGTTTACATTTGCTGTCACGTATAGCAAAGCAAGGGTGTAGGGCTCATGAGAAGAACGGGCAAGAAACTCATGGTCACTCTTTTTAATTGCCAAGTTTTTGTGTACAAATCATAAGAGCTGTAAGGTGCTGCAACCATTTCTCCATGAACTACTATTGAACATACTCAAGTATTTAATAAAATTTGATGGTAGCCTCTAAAGCAGCAGTATGGTAAATAGGAGCATCCACTTACATGTACATCAAGTACATCAAGACATGGCATGATTGTAGTCCGTAGTTTAATCTAACTGTGTTGTAGATCATACACATTTTTATCCCGTGTGGGCATCGAAGAGGCAATGGAGAAACAACCACTAATAACCACTGTTTCATCCATGCAGTCAATTTTGTTAAAAGTGCAGCTACTTCTGTAACTGACTGTACATAGAACAGTCAAATAAAATGATGAATGTCTCCTCTCACCTGTTATATACAGAGGGAGAGAGACGGAGAAAGTTTTAAGTCCGGCTCACATTGTTTACGATGAACTATCTAAAAGAAGCTTTAAGTGGCATTTTAATACTAATAAGATAGTAAATAGACATATGACTCGGTAAGTAGTTACTGAATCAAAATGGATGCTTGTTTGTGAAAACTTGTGAGCTTTCAAGTGATCGTCTCGCCGCTGCAACTGCGCCATGTGTTGTGGGTTCAATCCCCACATGGGACCAAAAAGTTTTATTTTTCATTTTGCTACTCATGACCTCTCGCCGCCTGATGGTAAGCGATCATGTGGTCCAAGAGCATTGACCTCCACACCATCCTTATAGCAGCTAAGGTCCCTACTTTGAAGGCCTGGTGCTTTTTCACGCCCCTCTAAAAGGACCCAGGATTGAAGTAAGAAGGAAACACGTGCCTTGGTGGAAAATTCCATGCCTTGATCGTTCGGCAGAGGTGCGAGGACCCAAACTTGTTGCTGCGCGCTCTAACTGACTCTACCGTGTAAGGATGGCATCTGAGCCCAGCAAGCGTTGTTTCTGATAGGAAAGGTGAAGCGGGATAAGGTGGAAATTCTTCAGAGCACTTCCCGTGGTATATTCTGTAGAAACATGCACTAGGAATAATTCCTGTGTCGCGAGAAACTTTACAAACATTCAAACGACGCACACAAGGATTAACCAGACTCGGAACAACTATTTGTGGATCATACAAAATTTTGTCCCGTGTGGGATTCGATGATTTGAATCCGCGCAGTTGCAGCAGCGAGGCGATCACTTAAACCACTCCGCCATTCGAGCAGTCGAAGTAACAAAAACATCAACCATCACATAATTATGGTGAATTGTAACAACGAATACGAGTAGACACTAAGCGATATAATATCCGCCTTATTTATTAACTGTCCCACTGTTGGGCACGGGAACTTAGTAATATTAAGGTTAGACCATAAGCCACCACAAGAAGCTTTAGACTGAAGTATACACAAGCTGTCCCACTGCTGGGCAAGGGCCTCTTCTTAGAATGAGAAGGCGGGTTGACAGACTTCATAAACCTTCGAGAACAATATGTACAACTCTCAGACATGCAGGATACCTCATCATATTTTTTACCGTTAAAGCGAGCGATAATTAACAATTTATAACACCTGATGTGCAAAAAATGTTGTTACTAATGGAAATATGTGTATACACTCAAACATGACATACATACTTACATAAATATTAATTTATACATAAATTACAGTATTACATTATGAGTATTTATTTATAAGTAAAGATAACATAGAAACATAATCCTTACTAATATTATTAATACAAATGTGAGTTTGTTTGTAACGCTATCACGCCTTAACTACTCAACCAATTATTATAAACTTTCGCAGTACTTTGCCTGGATGAAAGGTACCCTATGTCCTTTTCTGTCCCCCTGACAACATGTAGTCATGCGCAATTTCATGATGATCGATACCAGGCCTGTTTATAAACTGTCCTACTGCTGGGCACGGGGCTCTTCTCAGTGTGAGAAGGGTTAGGCTATAGTCCACCACGCTGGCCCAGTGCGGGTTGGCAGACTTCACATATCTTCGAGAACATTATGTAGAGCTCTCAGACATGTAGGTTGTCTCACGATGTTTTCGTTTCGTAATCATTTTACATTCTATATATACATTTTATAGACCACACAAAGTCCTAACTACCTAACTAATATTATAAATGTGAATGTGAGTTTGTTTGCTTGTAACACTTTGACGCTTTAACTACTCGACCGATCATTATGAAATTTCTCATACACGTACGTTGTCAGGGGTACAGAAAAGGACTTAGGGTACCTTTCAGCAAGAAACATCAACAATTGCCGTAAATCTTAGAGTTCGAAAAAATGGTATCACGTGACCTTGAGGTCAGAGGTCAAAGGTCATAGCTATTTCCGGGTTTATCGACTATGCTGAATCGAATGGCGTTGACAGCGAGTCTCTAACTCTTACGGATCTTCAGTTGAAAGATGGTATCACGTGACCTTGAGGTCAGAGGTCAAAGGTCATAATCATTTCGAGGGTATATCGACTATGCTGAGTCGAATGGCGTTCACCGCAAATCCCTAGAGCTCTTGCGGTTCATGAGTTGAAAGTTGTATAACAGACAGACGGACAAAGCTGTTGTATGAGATTTTTCGAACTCTTTTTTTTTTTTTTTTTTTTACTTGGGGGAATGCATGACGCATACCCCTCCACGGGGGCGGGCGGAGGGGTTATGTCAGACTCGCCAGGGTAAAAGAAAGATGTTAAAATGAAAGTGTACCTCCCGGAATACCGACTAAACCTACCACGGTGTTCCTCGACAAAACCACTATCGACGGGGCCGCGCGAATCATTTCGCATGCGGTCGCGACCCCGCCGAGGTTTCGGCCCGCCGTATGAAACGGCAGGCCACTACACGAAAGATCTACCCAAAGGCACTTCTAACACTCCCTACTGTCCCACCTAGAGGGGAGACGAACTCGAAACAACAGAGGCGCGCGTGGGAACACGCACGCCGCCTCTCGGACCTGGTGCTGAACGGATGGCGGGCAGGCCCACAAAGCCCGCCACCCCCAGGTCAAACCTCAGGGTGGCTGGAGGTCGTCTCGCGCCCTCCGGCGCCCGGCTCTGCGGTTGGGGAGAGGGTTCAAACGCTCCCTCTCCCGCTCCGCCGCCTCCTTGATGGAAATTACTTCCTCACAAAAGGAGGCGACGGCGTTCCACGACCTCTCACTCCGGACCATAGACTGAACTACGGCCGGGAGCGAGAGCAACCAATCCGACTGCCGCGATCAACTCACGGCGCTGCGATGCCCAGGCGGGGCAAACCGCCAAAGTGTGCAGCGCCGTGTCCTCAACAACGTCGCGGCAGTCGCCGCAGTGGTGACAACCGGGCGTCTCTTGCCGGCGTATACAACACAGGAACTGGCCAAAACAACCGTGGCCAGTCATTACCTGTGTCAGCCGGAAGGTGAGGGCGCCATGGCGCCTCTCCAGCCACTCCTCAAACACGGGACTTACCGCCACGATCGTGGCGTGCCCGAACTCTTTTTTTTTTTTTTTTTACGTGGTGTATTGCATGACGCATACCCCTCCGCGGGGGCGGGCGGAGGGGTTATGTCGGACTCGTCGGGGTAAAATAAAGATGTTGAAAAGATGAAGTACCTCCCGGAATACCGACTAAACCTACCACGGTGTTCCTCGACAAAACCACTATCGACGGGGCCGCGCGAATCACTTTCGCATGCGGTCGCGACCCCGCTGAGGTTTCGGCCCGCTGTATGAAACGGCAGGCCACTACACGAAAGACCTACCCAAAGGCACTCCTCAGATATTATCCCTACTGTCCCCCCTAGAAGGGGGACGGACTCGAAACAACAGAGGCGCGCGTGGGAACACGCACGCCGCCTCTCGGACCTGGTGCTGAACGGATGGCGGGCAGGCCCACAAAGCCCGCCACCCCCAGGTCAAACCTCAGGGTGGCTGGAGGTCGTCTCGCGCCCTCCGGCGCCCGGCTCTGCGGTTGGGGAGAGGATTCAAACGCTCCCTCACCCGCTCCGCCGGTGCCCGAACTCTAAAAGTACTAATAATAACCTAATCTAACCTACATTTATGCGAGCGAAGCCGCGGAAAAAAATCTAGTACTGTTTATTTATTTAAAGTTGTTTCTTAGTATAAAAAAAAACTATTGTAGATCTATTAGAAATAATTACTAGGTAGTTCGTAACACGTGATTTAAAACGCACGTTGCGTTTAATTATTGGATTGGTGACAGGCATAATATTCTAGAAGGACGGGCTATGTTATTTTTGGTAGATTGTCGGTATCGGTAGCATAATGGTAGTGAAAGCGATAGCTGTGCTAAAGGTCTCGTGTTCAATACCTGGATCAGGCAAATACTTTCGGCTTTTATGTCAGATAATTTCCGATAAGTATTTTTTTGTTTACTGGATTCAGTGGCGCCGAGGATGCGACTGCTGCGTTTGAGGTCTCGTGTTCGATGTCCGGGTTGGGTAAGTAATGGCCTTACCCATCTCACACTGCACGGATGGCGTAATGGTTGGATAGTTAAAGTGGTAGTTTCGCTACTGCCGCCGCGCCAAGTGTTATGGGTTCGATTCCAACATGGTACAAAAGAATGTGTAATCCACAAATAGTAGTTCTGAGTCTGCTTTTAAAATGTTGGCATTCCAAAAACACGAAGGAACGTCAGCTTTCTAAAATTCTTAACTTATGTCAATTAAAAACTATTAAAACCATTGACGACTCGATGGCGTAGTGGTTAGTGTAACGGACTGCCACAAGTCAAACATTTGTGTGCATGAACATGGATGTTTGTCTTGGTCTGGGCGTTTCTATGTATAATATGTATGTATTTTAAAAAAATATATATATGTATGTTTATCCATTGTCTAGTACCCATAGTACAAGCTCTGCTTAGTTGGGCTAGATGATGTTGCGTGTATGTGAAATAATATTATATTATATTATTATTATAATATAAAAAACTTTAATTGATGGAGAGTTAAACAAATTGTATATATACCTTTTTAATTTTATGTGTTTCCCGTTTATACGATGAGATTCGATTGCGAATGTGATAGTTTACGATCTTAAGTCTTAGTTTCGAATCCTGGATCGGGCAGTTTTAATAGGAGTAGCGGTTGCCTAGTGGTCAAAATTCGACTAAAATTCCTAAGCTCGCTACCTTGTTTTCTGTTTTTCTCTATTACATATAAATAAGGTATAGGTAACCATAGTTACAAAAGATTGTACGACGTCAGACGAACAATGCCGAAATACTACGAACGCGATTTGACCGCGTGTGTCAAATGCATGGTTGTGTGCGTGTAGTGTTTTTTCATTAATTTAATGTATTTGTATTTCTAATGCATATTGTATAAATATTAGGATTCACCCCTCCTTTTCCATATAAACTTTAACTGTGCCAAATTTTATACTCCTCCGTCCGCGCAATTTTCGTAAAAAGGGGGCACAAAGTTTTTGCTTCACGTATTAATATATAGGTAGATTTGTGTTAGATAATTCTAAGTAGCAATGTCTGAGAATGTGCCCGGTCGGCGGCAATCGACTCGACCTTACGAACGATTAGGTCATTCGTAAGGTCGTAGAGCACCTAGCGTTATCTAGGTGTAATTCATCTACAGCTACCCTTTCGCTGGTATAAAAGTGAGCACTTCTTTCTTTTTCGTGTGGTTAGTGGCCAACCTGTTGTCAAGAGTTGTTCAAGCCGCCCGTAGGCCTCTGACATGGCTTAACGTTTGCTGTCAATTTGACAACAACCGGGACCGACATTTTACGTGCCTTCCGAAGCACGGAGACGATCAGATGAAAAAATACCACTAAGCGGTCACCCATTTATAGACTGACCGCACTAAGCGTTGCTTAACCTCGCTAATCGTTTTACCGATCAGTGAGTGCGACAGGCTATGAGCGCCTCAAAAAAGTGTGCACTTAAATTTAGCCATCTATGTCTTTTAATATCATAGGGCTTGATGATTTCAGCATGAATGTGCCGGCTCGACCGGGGAAGGACTACCCTCTCACAGAATATCGACGTGAAATAGCAGTATTCCTACTGTTGTGTTTCGTTCGGTGAGTGAGAGTGCCGGAGGCCCGATCACCCTCTATCCCCCTACCCTCTCCTTCTCCTTCCCATTTCCTTTATCTCTTCTTTCTTTCCCAAAGAGTCGGCAACGCGCAAGTGATGCCTCTGGTGTTGCAGGCGTCCATAGGCTACGGTGAACACTTACCATCAGGTGGGCTGTATGCCTGTTTGCCACATTAGTTTTATAAAAAAAACTTTCAGATCAACACACTTAAAAATTGCCGTAAAGAAAAATCCAGTAACACATATTCGACTCGGCAACCGAACCCGCGGCCTCACGATTCCCAAAGGCGGCAAAACATGCCACTGAACCAACGACACAATACACAAGACAAATTCTATTAAAATTTTACACAGAAAACCAGCTATAATCAAACACAAATACCGAAACCCAATTATGTAGTAACAAACAACATATACAGATTTATATTTATAGATATATTTATTTTACAATGTGCTAATTGATACGCCCGACGTCGCCCACTTTATTATCTAGTTTTTATCGCAATATGATAATAAAAAAAGATATTTAGTTATATTTATATGAAGTAACGAATGCAACTGGTATTACTACATACATATGTATGTATATATACTAGATTTTGCCCGCGGCTTCGCTTTCGTAAATGTAGTTTAAATTAGTAACAGTGGATACGTTTTTCTGGATGAAAGGTACCCTATGTCCTTTTCTGTACCCCTGACGACGTGTATGCGAAATTTCATGATGATCGGTCGAGTAGTTAAGGCGTGAAAGCGTAACAAACAAACAAACATACATTCGCATTTATAATATAAGTTAGGATTGCAGCGATAGTCCAGTGGGAGACCTTTGGAATGCCTCGCAGAGGTCTCGTGTTCGATTCCAAGGCACATACATCTGATCTTTCGAAGTTATGTGCGTATTTAATTTAATAGTTAATTATTCGTCGTTGTTATGGTGAACAACAACGAGGTGGTGGGTTATGGTATGGTGGTGGTCCATCGTGAAGGAACCTACATGTTTGAGAGTTTTATAACATGTTCTTGAAGTTATGTGAAGTTTGCCACCTGCACTGGGCAATCGTGGTGGACTATGACATGAACATTCTCATCCTGAGAAGAGGTCCGCACCTAGCAGTAGGATAATATCCTGATATAATAAATGTGAATGTGAGTTTGTTTGTTACGCTTTCACCCCTAAACTACTCGACCGATCGGTATAAAATTTCGCATATGCGTTTTCAGGAATACAGACAAGGACATAGGGTACCTTTCATCCAGGAAAATGTACTGTTTCCATGCAAAGCCTGTATCTTCTTCTTCCTTAGCCTTTATTATTCTCAAGTCACTTGGGTCGGCTTTTCTGGTCTAACCGGATTTGACTGGAAAGCAGTTTTTACACGGAGCGGCTGCCACCTGACCTCCGCAACCCGAAGGCTAACGATACCCTAAGGCTAGACCAGTGTCAGGATATTAGAGGGTACTGACTTTCCCAATAACGACTGCCATAAATGTCCAACGCAGCCGGGACCGACGGCTTAACGTGCTCTGCGAGGCATGGGCAGGCGATAATTGTCAATCAATACGCACATAATTTCTAAAAGTCATATAACTTCCGAAAATCAGAGGTGCGCGACGTGGGTTCGAATCCGAGACCCTCTGCATTGCAGTCTGTTGGTCTCCCCACTGAGCTATCGCTGTATAAGATAGATATAAGCCTATATAAGCTAGATATTAATAAAGTAGGAAGCATTACGATGATATAATAGGCCGAATTATATCCATGTATAACAACATTCCTATATACCGGACACTGTCAAACCATATCGGAGTTATATAAATAAATACACATATAGCGTCATCGAGCTAGTTCTAAGCTACGCGGACCTTGGAACTGACGGAAACTTGTAGGGTCTAATCTATATAATTTAAACCAGTCTATAATATTTACATGAATATATATATACATAGTATAATAATCTAATAACAATAATAATAATATTCTACCACATACACACAACACCATCTAGCCCAAACTAAGCAGAGCTTGTACTATGGGTACTAGACAATGGATAAACATAACATAATAAACGCACAACCTGAAAATAGTTTGTTCAAAATCAGCTACTGAATCAATTCTAGCAATTTTTAATATAGCTAATTTTTATCCCTAAAATAATTAAAACTAATTAAATTATAGTCACCCATTTATTAAACAGCTGAAATAAACGAAAATGTATCATAATTCAAGGCAATAAGGATTTTGATGCAATAAAGGCAATAATGTTAGATTTATTGTAATATACCCAAACTATCCGCGCACAATGAGAACTAATTCGTTAAATTATAATATTTAAGTACATACAAGTAACATTTTAATTATTATATTATTATTACGATTTAATAATCTAATTGAGGTGTTTCAGGTTGTGCGTTATATCTGGGACATGTATACTTTGTTTTTTGTAAATACGTACATATTATACATAGAAACACCCAGACCAAGACATACATCCATATCCATGCAAACAAATGTTTGACTTGTGCGGGAATCGAACCCGCGATCTCAGGCGTGGTAGTCGGTTACGCCGCTCAAGTATACTTTATATAAATTTCACGGATGGCGAAGTGGTTTAAGTGCTCGCTTCGCATTCTCTATAGGGTAGTTGTCTATGTTCGATTATGTATATTATAGAACATACAGCAAATAACAATAAAAAAAATCTTTTAATGAAAGTAACGAAATTAATTACAACATGAGGCATTAATTAATATTTTAAATAAGATTTTGCCCACGACTTCGCTTACGTAAATTTAAGCTAAGTAAGGTTTAGACAGTAGTTTTTCTGGATGAAAAGTACCCTATACCGTTTTCTGTTCTCCTGACAACGTGTATGCGAAATCTCATGATGATCGGTCGAGTAGTCAAGGCGTGAAAACGTAACAAACTAACATTCGCATTTATAATATTAGTTATGATAGCACCGATAGCCTTAGCCCGTTGGACTGCCACACAAAATCCCAAATTCAAATCTCAAGGCCCGTATCTCTAACTGTTCGAAATTATATGCGAATTAAATAGTTAATTATCGCTCGCTTTAACGGTGAAGGAAAACATCGTGAGGAAACCTGCATGTCTGAGAGTTCTACATAACGTTCTCGAAGATATGTGAAGCCTGCCAACCCGCACTGGGCCAGCGTGGTGGATAACCTAACCCTTTTTACAGTGAAAAGAGGCTCGTGCCCAGCATTGGAACAGTTTAACCCATTCGCTGTTCCGTGATAGACATAATAGAAAATCTATTATTATGCACTATGAGTGATTCATCGGAGAGGGAACTTGTTAATACAGGACTGATATCTATAGTAATACTAGCTGCCCGGACAGACCTCGTTCTGTCAATAGTAATTTTCCATTTTTTTATGTTTACTTTATCACTAAGGAGTATGAAAAATAGATAGTAGCCGATTCTCAGACCTACTAAATATGCATATAAAATTTCATAAAAATCGGTCAAGCCGTTTCGAAGGAGTATGGTAACTAACATTGTGACACGAGAAGTTTATATATAAGATTATAAATCTAAAGAATTTGTATAACTTAATATAACATCACGCTACGACACACGGGGGCGGCGCAGTAATCATAAACGTGGGTGAAACTGCAGACATTTAGTTATATTATATACGGAAATCGACTCGATCATTGATAAAGAACCCAGTCCTCATTGGCCTTGATAAAGACGTGTGGTTACTGAGTATTTAAAAAACTGGAGCACCAGAACATTCGTTTGCGACACTTAACCTAAAAGGGGGAGAGAAGGAGGATGGTTAACCGGTTGCTATGGTTGACAACAACCAAGCAACTACAATGTTAGACTATAATGTTTGAAATCTATGAACGTAATAAAAGTGAAAACGACTTTCTCCTAATGATGAGAAGCCGAAGACAAATATTTTTTGTCATTTCGCTAGCCTTGTAACATAATGAGAGTACGGTTTAGTAGTTATAATCGCAGCAGCTGATGGGTCAAGATCGTTAGTTCAAACCCCGGCTGAGGGATGTAAACTGTCCATTTTAATGGTAGTGTTGTTTTCGAGAATTATACAAAACAATGAATTTTGTCTGATTTATACAAATTGTTATGGTTAATTTTTAAAATCTTTATTTTTTGTGTTTGCACAATGGGTTTGGCATTGTACTTGCGATCCAGAAGTCGCGGGTTCGAATCCCAACCTTAGCACTATCGATGTAAACCCACTCTTTACACGAATACTCTGGTTTAGTAGTGGGTTTCAACAGGAATATTAATAATTTAAAACCCAAATCGCTAAAAATATTTCTTTCGTTTATTATATCTACCTATAATTCACGGATTGTCGTTTAAATAATTCATACTAAGCAATCTAATATCAATACGGTTTTATATCAATCAATCAATCAGCCCACCGCAGTCCACTGCTGGACATAGGCCTCTCCCATTTTACGCCACAACATCCGGTCTTCCGCCTTCCGCATCCAGTCTGACCCAGCTACCTTTTATAGGTCATCGGTCCACCTGGCCGGTTTTATATATTTTCTTTATATTATAGAGGACTATTAGTGCCCACACTTATGTATGGAAGTGAAAGTTGGGTATGGCAAAAGAAGCATGAGAGCAGAATAAATGCTGTAGAAATGAGAGCGCTGAGAAATATATGTGGTGTGACTCTGAAAGATAGAATAAGGAATAGTGTGATTAGAGAGAGATGCGGCATGGAAGTGGATATAGTGACAATAATAGAAAAGGGTATGTTAAGCTGGTTTGGGCATGTAGAAAGAATGGACGAGGAAAGACTGACTAAGAAAGTTTATAAGGCTAGTGTGAATGGAACAGTCGCAAGAGGAAGACCTAGGCGAACGTTTCTTGATCAGATCGGAGGCGTTCTGGACAAAGGCCAGGTTAAGAGCACCTTGAACCGACGGGCGTGTATGAGGAATGTGATGAAAGTGAATGAAACCAGAGAAGTGTGTCAGGATCGTAGCAAATGGAAATCCGTAGTCTCTGCCTACCCCTCTGGGAAACAGGCGTGAATCTATGTATGTATGTATGTATATTTTCTTTAAAATATCAATTATAATCTGTATGTAATTACAAATAAAGTATATAAGTATGTTTATCCATTGTCTAGTACCCATAGTACAAGCTCTGCTTAGTTTGGGCTAGATGGCGTTGTGTGTATGTCTTCTTCTTTTTTCCTTCTTTCTTCTTGTCGTGTGGTTAGTGGCCAACCTGTTGCCAAGAGTTGTTCAAGCCGCCCGTAGGCCTCTGACATGGCTTAACGACTGCTGTCAATTTGACAACAACCGGGACCGACTTTTTACGTGCCCTCCGAAGCACGGAGACGCTCAGATGAAATACCACTAAGCGGTCACCCATCTATAGACTGACTGCACCCAACGTTGCTTAGCCTCGCTAATCGTTTACCGATCAGTGAGTGCAACTGGCTATGAGCGTCTCATTATGTACGTACTGTGTATATATGATAGACTATTATTTTTATTATTATTATTAATTGCCCAGCTACTCAATGAGTGGACACAAAGAAAATCTAAGCTCGGCACAATTATCTATGGGTAACACAGATTTTCTTTTTCTTCAAAGCGTTTAATGATGCTACATATAGAATCGAATTCACTCCGTCACGATAAGCATACACTCTGATACCTTAACCATTGAGCTATTGCCACTAAATATTCGGGAGCTACCGCCTTCCATCCATAAAGGAGGTGTGATGTTGTTAATCCTAACTAATATTATAAATAATTACGTGAGTTTGTTTGTTTGTTACGTTTTCACGCCTTAACTATTATATACTTACTTATTCATCATGAAATTTCGCATAAACGTTGTCAGGGTTACAGAAAAGGACATAGGGTACCTTTCATCGAATTATTTACATTTTCGCGAGTGAAGCCGCGGCCAAATGTAGTAAAGAATAAGCTGAAAAGTTTGTTTGTTTGTTTATTTATTTGTTTGTTCGGTTGAACGCGCTAATCTCAGGAACAACTGGTTCGAATTGAAAATTCTTTCAATGTTGGATAGGCAATTTATCGAGGAAGGCTATAGGCTATATAACATCACGCTACGACCAATAGAAGCAGAGCATAAATGAAAAATATTGCAAAAGGGGGGAAATTATCTTATGTGAAGCAGACGAAGTTGCGTGAGTCAGCTAGTTTAACATAAATAAAATCATTTACTCACCAACAAAATTTGCGGTACATTCAAAGAAATTAGAAATACACACATTAAGGTCAACTTTAATGATTAAAGTGACAGTTATAACTGGAATTTTAATAGTTAGATGCTTCTTAATCTGTCAGGTGTTAGAATACCAGACATAGTTAAAAATTTATTGTGTCCGGTCACCGGTGTACCGCTGCGACAAATTACGTTAATAGTACAAATAGTGTAAACCAAAATATATCCTAAGTTAGGTAAGCAGAAGTGTATTATACTAATATTATAATTGTGAATGTGAGTTTGTTTGTTACGCTTTCACGCCTTAACTTTCATGATGTTCGGTCAAGGTCTACTTGACCGAACATCATGAAATTTCGCACACACGTTGCCAGGGGAACAGAATAGGACACAGGTTACCTTTTCTTCTAGAAAAAGAATTGTGAATATGTATCCTACGTGTTAAGCCACAACATCATCTATCTTTATGCCATGTCGCATCCAGGGCACTACATTGCCCAATGACCTTGAACTATGTATGTATCTTATGTGGGGGCCAGTCAGTGCAGACCGGCGACACTTCGACCCAGTGCAGTGGGATCTTTTGTGTCGACACTCTCCCAATAGCGACTGCCATAGATGTTCATGGCAGCTGGGAACGACCGCTTAACGTGCTCTCCGAGGCACGGAGCAGGCGATAATTGTCAATCAGTACGCACATAATTTCGAAAAGTCATACATTTTCCGAAAGCCAGAGGTGCGCGACATGGGTTCGAACCCGAGACCCTCTGCATTGCAGTCTGTTGGTCTCCCCACTGAGCTATCGCTGCTCTAGACCTTGAAGTAAGTAAGCGTCACGGGCGTACCGGGGCTGCTCGGCAGGGACTTTTGTAAAGATTCGGGTTATTGTTGATTATTAAAAAATTTTAAACAAGTAAGTGAAAATACACAATGCACATTGTTAAATAAGGTATTATATGTTTTTAGTATACATTTCATACAGAATATCTCAGTCGTTATATAGAACATTTAATATTTAGTGTTAAAACGACCTATTTTCTCATAGTTTAAAAGGCTGTTTTCTGAAAGTTTATAAGGCTAGTGTGAATGGAACAGTCGCAAGAAAAAGACCTAGACGAACGTTTCTTGATCTGATCGGAGGCGTTCTGGACAACGGCCAGGTTAAAAGCACCTTGAAACGGCGTGTATGAGGAATGTGATGAAAGTGAATGAAGCCAGAGAAGTGTGTCAGGATCGTAGCAAATGGAAATACGTAGTCTCTGCCTACCCCTCTGGGAAATAGGCGTGAATCTATGCAATATATATATTTATTTTCTCAATTTTTTGTGTAACATTTGCACAACTTAATTAAAATTTTAATCAATACGATGTTTTCCCCATATAATCTAGTTAACTTGTATATTTTTTTATGGCAAATGCATAAAAGGATTCATCTACAAACTTATTTAAACCGAGCGTGTTTTCAAGGTTTGAGCGATGCAATCCCCTTAACGCGCAATTGAGTACCAAACAGTCAAACAATTCACACATTAGTAACCGCTATCACTCATTCTAAGTACTGCTGCCACAGAAAAACCTCATTATCACTACCTAAAACGGGAATCGAACCACACATCAATCAGTGCTAGTCAAACAGGTATTTTCCAAATCATTTCCGAGCCAGCTGGGTTGTTGTAACGGTAATTTTTTTAGTAACAGCCGATGCAACGATTATTTTCGTACATTCAACTCTTAGACGTATTCTGTTTGTGGTTTTGACAGTGTTTTGTGAAGTGTCACTGATAAGGCAATCACGGATGGCAGTTTTTTTATAACATACAAACATGTCTAGTCTCACACAAAGATTCAAATCATATTTCTCTTCTTCTCTCTTAGCCTTTATTATTCCCAAGTCACTTGGGGTCGGCTTTTCTGGTCTAACCGGATTTGACTGGAAAAACTGATATTTTACACGAAGCGGCTGCCACCTGACCTCCGCAACCCGAAGGCTAACGATACCCTGAGGCTAGACCAGTGTCAGGATATTATAGGGCACTGACTTCCCAATAACGACTGCCATAGATGTTCATGGCACCCGGGACCGACGGCTTAACGTGCTCTCCGAGGCACGGAGCAGGCGATAGTTGTCAATCAATACGCACATAATTTCGAAAAGTCATATAACTTCCGAAAGTCAGAGGTGCGCGACGTGGGTTCGAACCCGAGACCCTCTGCATTGCAGTCTGTTGGTCTCCCCACTGAGCTATCGCTGCTACTAAATCATATTTCTCTACTACATTTAATATGTAATATGGTCACCATTCTGGACGTTAAGTTGTCAGAACACAATGCCAATATGACATCTGGATTATTAATGTAGTATTATCACGCTCACTCATATTGAAAATTATACACCATAGTTTTTTATCTAATATGTGAGCTCGATCTTCTCAGAGTGGACACTTTTCCATTATTTTTCGTGCGATTTAAGTGCGATAAGAGCATATTTAAGATATATTTGGTGTTACGCTTTTATTATCTTTTAAAGAGAAGGCCTAGTGTATTATATTAAGCCAAATATGATTTAAGACTGCGCCGAGCGTAAGACAGATAATGACAGAGCTCGTGCTATGTGTACTATGTGGTGTGTACTATGGCGGCCGCGCGCCGATGTAAATATGCGCCATATTTACATCGGCGCGCGGCCGCCATAGTAAAATTTTATAGAGGATTTGAAGTGCTTTTTTGATAAATATGTATCTTTATTGTCAACCAATAACTTAAACATTTGGGACGGACAAATTGTGATATAACTATTTATGTTTCGTTTAAGCTGTAAAATAATATAGATTTCTGCTGTTATGATCTAAAAATCACGTAACACGAGCTTACGCTTTTGCATTTTTCGTACAAATTTACGTAATTTTGTAGACGAAAATATTAATTATTTTCGGTCACGGTCGCTGTGTCGTCGCGGCACGGTCGAGGCGTGGCGTTTATGTAGAGTCGAGGCGAGGGCGGCTAGGTAACATGTTGGTGTACTGGACCTGCCTATCCGTACATATAAAGGCGTGTATGTATGTACATATGTATGTATATATAAAAGAACACAATTGTTAGTTATAATGACAGTAATTATACTTATAGATATTTTTGTGGTTATAATTGGCTCTATAATAACTTGGTTCAAATTATGTTACAAGCACTTTTGTATTACATATGCCATATAATTGTACACATTAATGAAATATAAAAAATATAGTGACAAGAATAGAAAAAGGTATTTTAAGCTGGTTTGGGCATGTAGAAAGAATGGACGAGGAAAGACTGACTAAGAAAGTTTATAAGGCTAGTGTGAATAGAACAGTCGCAAGAGGAAGACCTAGGCGTACGTTTCTTGATCAGATCGGAGGCGTTCTGGACAAAGGCCAGGTTAAGAGCACCTTGAACCGACGGGCGTGTATGAGGAATGTGATGAAAGTGAATGAAGCCAGAGAAGTGTGTCAGGATCGTAGCAAATGGAGATCCGTAGTCTCTGCCTACCCCTCTGGGAAACAGGCGTGAATCTATGTATGTATGTATTAATGAAATTTTTGCTTGCACCCTATGTCGCAGACAACTTTACAAACATTGAAACAACTGACAGAGAAAGTGCTATTGGAAAGACTATCGATCAAATTTTACATAAAAAAATCCAGAAAAGCAGCAGCGAAAGCCTAGTGGCAGACCGGGAGACCACTGCCACGCAGAGGTGTCGAGGTCGATATCAAGGCATGCATCTCCAACTTTTCGAAGAATCAAATGCTGTTTAATAAGCTAATTATCGCTCGCTTTAACGGTGAAGGAAAACATGCTGAGGAAACCTGCATGTCTGAGAGTTGTCCATAATCTTCTCGAAGATATGTGAAGTCTGCCAAGCCACACTGTAGTGGCGTGGTGGGTTATGACCTAACTCTTCTCACACTGAGAAAAGGTCCATGCCCAGCAGTGACAACAAGTGTTAGGTGCCTAACACGGTAGAGCCGACTAAACCGCCTACCAGGAAGTTTGGCTCCTCATATATTTGCGAAACTATTAAAACTTGGAATTCTCTGCCAAAACACGTGTTTCCTTCTTCCAGGCTGTTGCAGGATTCTTCTCATAAGCTTAACCCTTTGCCTGAACCTAGCAACTAACCTAAATGTATGTAGCTTCAGTAACTTAGTAAACTCACTAACCTAAATGTTTTGACGTCCATAAGTGTTACTTTGTGACCTTAATGAATGAGTGATTTTTGACTTTGTCTTTGACTTTGATGCCTTTGGTCCTGGGTCCTTCAAGCGGGGCGGGAAAAAGCAACTCTTTAGGTCGTCACAGTAGAGACCTCGGCACCACTGCAGCTGTAAGGAGGACGTGGTGTGGAAAACTGCTCGTGGACAACACCACTGCTTACCATACGACGGAGTGTAGTCATTTTGACAGCAACCATAACACAATAGGAACTCTCCAATCGCATGTGTGCCTCTGACCTTTCGAAGTCACTATTAATTATCGCTTGCTTTAATATTAATAGTAAGCGGACAATCTTTACATAATAATAATAATAATAATAATAATAAAGATATCACCATCCCTCATGATGGCAACCTCGTGAAAGCTGAGAAGGAAAAACAGTTAAAATAACTGAACTTAGCACACGAGGTTGTCGATATGTGGGATGTCGACTCGGCAGTCATTGTACCGATAGTCGTTACGGTGAACGATCTAATAGCCAAGAGCCTCGACCAACATCTTAAGAGACTCGAGTTAGGTGCCTGGGTCAAGGGTCAGATGCAGAAGGCGGTCCTCCTAGATACGGCACGCATAGTGAGGAGGTTCTTCTCTCTGGACCCCTAACCACCGACAGCTTGGACCTTGCTCGGTGCCGGTGGGTCTCCATAATTTTTATATTTTTAAATGTGTTTTTTTCATAAATGTATTTAAAAATGTAATTTTTATTGATTAATGATGAATAAAGGTGATAATAATAATATTCTACCACATACACACAACACCATCAAGCCCAAACTAAGCAGAGCTTGTACTATGGGTACTAGACACTGGATAAACAGAAATACATATTTATACACAGAAACACCCAGACCAAGACAAACATCCATGTTCATGCATACAAATGTATGACTTGTGTGGGCATCGAACCCGCAACCTCAGGCGTGGCACTCGGTTACACTAACCACTACGCCATCGAGGCCGACCGATAATGTTTTCGATGTGTGAAGTCTGCCTACCTACACCGAGCTAGCGTGATGGGTTATGATCTAATCATGTTAATCAGTCAAGTTTTAGAAGACTCATCATCATCTCAGCCGAAATACGTCCACTGCTGGACATAGGCCTCCCCCAAGGTTTTCCACACAGAACGGTCTTGGGCCACCCGCATCCAACCGCTTCCCGCGACCCTTACCTGGTCGTCGGTCCACCTAGGATATAATATAATAGAAGACAAGACGTAATTAAAATCTTTTGTGTACCTGGCTACCGGTGTGCCGCTACGTCTCAATAGGTTAAGAAGCGTCCAGCAGTCGGACAGTTTATAAATACCAATCAAAGGTAGAGATGTATTATATTATTACTAGCTGCCCGGACAGACTTCGTTCTGTCAAAAGTAATTTTTCTTTTTTTTATGTTTACTTTATCACTAAGGGGTATGAAAAATAGATAGTAGCCGATTCTCAGACCTACTAAATATGCATATAAAATTTCATAAAAATCGGTCAAGCCGTTTCGGAGGAGTACGGTAACTAACATTGTGACACGAGAATTTTATATATATATAGGATTACACTCATTATATTATTATTACACTCACTTATTCCAACAATACTTTTCTTTTTTTGACCTTAAATAATTGTAATAATATCCTCCAGACCTAATTTCGGCCACGGCGGCCAATCTTAACGGAGACTGGTCATCTGCCCAGGAGATATTACAGTACACAAGTATCTGCGCAAACACAAGTGCACTCTTCTCTAACTCTCATGATCCGATGGAACGGCAATCCGACACAACCGGAGAGAGATCAGGCGCAGGACCAACGGCTTTTCATCGCCAACTGCCTAACCCCGGGCTGCTATTTATATTGTTTAACAGAAAACTCCAAAAAAATATTGTTGGCCCGACCCGGAATTCGAACTCGAGACCTCATGCACAGCAGTCGCATTCACGACCGCTGCGCCTAAGTTGATGTAGAACACCACTGCTCACCTCTTCGACACAACAAGCGTGAGTAATATCAATATTATTTACTTAAAATTTACACGTAAACATTATTTCACTGTGACATTTCCGCCATGCTCAAAACTATATTAAACCCTCTATAATCGATCTAAAACTAATTCCAATACGTCCCTATTTCTACACAACCGGTTAGGCGTTTGCCTAATATATAATAACTATAGGAAGTAGGCCTGTAGGCTTGTATGTCTGTATGTCACAGTGTTACGTAAAGCATGTTATGTAAGCGGTTACGGTGAGAGATGTTGTGATATTGGCACATAGGTAGTATAGAATAATAGACATATGAGATATGCGTGGCTTAAGATATATTAAACACACTTATATGTATTTATTTATTTATATATTGGCACACCAACAGCTTTTAGGCGAAACATACAATTCGATACACATTTATATAAAAACTAAACAATCTGGCCTAAGAGCTAATAACAGGTGTGAGACAACATTTCCCATTTACGAGTAGTAAGTTTACAATAGAAAGAAAAAACGTAAAAGACTATAAATTAAAAATACAAATTAAAAATTAAAAATTAAAGGAGACAAGTAACAGTGTAGGTACACAAAATAAGTAGGTCTAGTTATGGCTGTTGCAGTACTTGACGCTTCAGTTGCGAGAGGGTGCTGTTAAAGATATCTAAATGAAATTCTGCTTGTAGACTGTTACAATTGCTTTGTAGTCTTTGTAAGGGGGAGAATTTACCGACATTGGTTCTGTTTCGACGGCATAAAAACGTGTTGTTACGTGTTACTCGACTATTAACTTTAGGAAGGTAAAAATCTAAATTGGACAGAAGATTATGTTCGGCAATATTTCCCGTAATGAGCTTGTGTAGGAATACTAATTCTTGATAAGATCATCTTTTTTGCAGAGAATCCATTTTAAAATATTTAAGTCTCTCACTATAATCTGCCCTCCACTTGAATTGTATTTGTAGTGGTATTTAATCGAAGTAGTTGTTACTTGGAAGTGTATTGTAATAAAATTATTGGGAAGAGAGGAACAAGCTACGCACCCACGGCTTGCACAAAATATGTGTCTTTTGTGCTCGAAGCGGAATACTGCAAGTCTGCGTCTCACGTCGTGACTGTCTCTAGAGGAGTTCGGTATTGTCAACCTTTTTCTGTTGCAATAGTTGTGGTGGGCAACCGGAGGGTGCGTGGTGGGTTACTCTCCTCCCAATAATTTGTGGGGGACCGTTAAACTGTCACGCAGAGGTCTCAAGTTCGATCCCATTAACAATAGAGTTGACTTACAATGTTTTGTTATTTAAGTCAACATTATAAAAACTAAGAATTTTAGAAATATACCTCGAATGTTGTGTCGTGATAGCCTACTGAGAGACCGTTGGAATGCCACGCAGAGGTCTCGAGTTCGAACTTTTATTTTGACAATATATAACTCACATTTTTTTGATATTTAATTCAAAAAGTTACATTACTCAAGAACAGCGATAGCTCAGTGGGGAGACCAACAGACTGCAATGCAGAGGGTCTCGGGTTCGAATCCACGTCGCTCAACTATGACTTTCGGAAGTTATATGACTTTTTGAAATTATGTGCGTATTGATTGACAATTATCGCCTGCTGCTGTTAAGCCATCGGTCCCGGCTGCCATGAACATATATGGCAGTCGGTATTGGGAGAGTGTCGACACAAAAGATCCCACTGGGTCGAAGTGTCGCCGGTCTGCACTGACTGGCCCCCACATAAGATAAGATACATTACTCTAAACTAAATCAAAAATAACATTTTTTGATATTTAATCTTTGCGAGTAAGATATTCCCACTTTTTATCAATAACTACCTTATTATGCTACCAATTTTGATACTGTGGCACAAAAATATTTATTTTATTGCTTTTTATCCAACATAGATAACTACTTTAAACATTATTCATTATATTTAGGTCAAAAATAACAATTATAAACGTGAGTCATACTAAGACTTTCCATTGCATAGATTCAGCAAAGCAATGTCGTTGAATCAATGAAAAGTATGGACCAGAAATTTACTTTCAACAAAATTGTTGTGATAAATGACAAAAAGTTATGATTCCGGCCAGGATCGAACTGGCGGCCTTCTGCGTGTAAAGCAGATGTGATAACCACTACACCACGGAACCTGATGTTAAATCTGGTCAAAAGTGTGCTCATAATCATCCTAATAATTATAAATGTGAAAGTTTGTGGGGATGAATGGATGGACGTTTGTTACTCTTTTACGCAAAAACTACTGAACGGATTTTGATTAAACTTTAAAGTATTATTGTTTATACATCAGAATAACTTATAGGCTAATAAAAAAATCTATCTTAACATAAATCTATATAAACACGAGCGAAGCCGCGGGCAAAATCTAGTATTATCTATATCTATACTAATATTATAAAGGATTGTGATTGAAAAGGATTGTATTTTCGTATGTAATAATATCAGCCCTGTATTAAACTGTCCCACTGCTGGGCACGGGCCTCTTCTCAGTGTGAGAATGGTTAGGCCATAGTCCACCACGCTGGCCCAGTGCGGGTTGGCAGACTTCACATATCTTCGAGAACATTATTGAGAACTCTAAGACATGCAGGTTTCCTCACCATGTTTTCTTTCACCGTTAAAGCTAGCGGTAATTAACTATTTTTGATTGTTTGTTTGTAATAAATAAAATTTAAATCAAGACCGATTTTATCGATCTTTTCATCAATAGAAAGGTGCCTTTCCCAGAAGTAACATAGGCTATATATCATCACGCTACGAGCCACGGCAGCGGGGCAGTAATCATAAACATAGGTGAAACTTCGGAAGACAGCTAGTGAAATATTAACCGAGTGTGATGAATCAATGTCTTTACGAGCCAGGATTGCATAATCAAATCAAATTCATTGTAACTATTGATGAGTGATTATCGATTAAAATTCTAATTAACCAATATTTAAACGAACCGTATTATATGAAACCTTATATTTATAATTTTTGCTTTACAAACATTCAGACAACCGACAATAAGGCTTATTGTCGCACAAATCTGTTCGCAAGAATTATGCGCAACGACACTTATAAAAATAATTTTATTAGGTGTCGATTCGCACACCTTTTTTTATAGATCGGTTCGTTACGCACTCAAATTATATGGATGTGTCCGATTTGACACTTAACCTATCGTATATTAATATTTTCGTAATATCTTATGGTATGTCCTTTACCAAATCAAATCCATTCGTAGCCGATAAACAACCAGTTTTAAGCGTTAATGTTAGTAGAATAAGGTTTAAAGTGGCGCGCACTTAGTGGCTCGTATCCGACCCGGTAACAAATACACGGTACTAATGTAGCGGCTCGTATGCGAGCTTCTGTCAGAGAGCAGGTTGACGTTTCGCACAATTCTTGCTAACAGATTTGTACGAAACGACCAATTAGTTACTAAGAAGAACTACTTGTGTATCACGCAATATACTCGTAACGGCTATTTGTGGGTCACATAAATTGTTGTTCCGTGTGTGGATCGAACCCCCAACACTCGGCGTTCATACAGAAAACTGCCTAACTTTTACCAAACCTTTCAAGTACTTTTCTCGAGGGAAAGAAAATTGACGTAACCTACATTTACGCGAGCGATGCTGCGGTCAAAATGTAAGTAGTTTTTAATAAAAGACAACTCCCGCATCAATAGTAACGCTTGTGTCGCGGGGAACTTTACAAACATTCAAACAACGGACACAAAGAACACCCAGACACCTAGTGTTCTGAAGAACTGTTTGATTTGGTACCAGGGGCCCCTTTCTATCATCGTACCACTCGACAACGCAGCAGGGTTCATCCATTATCACCTGGAAGCGTTCAAATCCAAAACGGTACGCTTTCAGCGATCATTCCTCCCACGTACAAGCTCTGGAATGAACTGCCTGCTTCGGTGTTTTCCGAGCGCTATGATATGTCTTTCTTCAAACGAGGTTTAAAGAGAGTTCTTCTTTCACGGCAAGCATCGGCTTTGCTGTGTCCTGACAATGCTGAAGTCCATGAGCAGCGGTTACTACTTTTTCCATCAGGTGGACCACTTGGTCGTATGCCACGAAAGGCAATAAAAAAAACACTTCGTCTCTTTTTACATTACACAATTCTTTTTCCCGCGTGGGAATCGAACCCATAACACTCGGCACAATGGCAGTGGCGAGGCGATTGCTTAAACCACTACGCACTCTGAACAACCCTATTTGAGGAACATACAAAAATTTGTCCCGTATATTGTCTACAGAAACTGCTATACTAGCGCTCAAGCACACGGTCAGGTACTTTACTGACAGAAATACTCCAGTATATGCCGCTTTTCTGGACCTATCCAGGGCATTTGACCTGGTTAATTATAACATCTTATGGACGAAGTTGCGTGACAAGTCAGTACCAAATGAGTTGATCGCTCTTCTCAAGTATTGGTATGATCACCAAATTAACCAGGTCAGATGGTCTGATGGACTGTCTGGAGAGTATGGGCTGGAGTGTGGAGTGAGGCAGGGAGGGCTCACCTCACCGGCGCTGTTCAGCCTGTATGTAAATCAGCTGATCGAGGAGCTCAGCAGCACAAGTGTCGGTTGTTCCATTGATGGAAATGTTATGAACAGCTTATCGTATGCGGACGATATGTGTCTGCTCTGCCCCTCGATCGATGTTTTAAGGCAATTACTTGGGGTATGTGAGAATTACGCTGTAGCACATGGACTCAAATATAATGTGAAAAAGAGCGTAGTCATGGTGTTTCACGTAAGTGCAAAGAAGGTAAGATCAGTGCCCCCTGTATACCTTTACGGGCTATCACTCAATAGAGTACAAAGAGTTAAATACTTGGGTCACATACTGACTGAGAAGCTCGATGATGACGAAGATATTGAGAGAGAGTGGAGAGCGTTGTCGGTCCGATGTAATATGCTGGCTCGCAGGTTTGCACGTTGTACAAAAGAAGTGAAAATCACTCTTTTTAAAGCATTTTGCCAGACTTTTTACACGTGCAGCCTGTGGTTTAGATATACTCAGAGGGCCTACAACGCTCTTCGAGTACAATATAATAACGCCTTCAGGGTACTTTTGGGGCTCCGGCGATTCTGTAGTACGTCAGGCATGTTTGCGGAGGCGCATACAGACCGCTTTGAAGCTGTAATGCGAAAGAGAACAGCATCTCTGATGCAAAGGATTCGCCGGAGCAACAACAGTATCCTGAAGGTGATCAGTGATAGGCTAGACTGTCCCTTCCTGTTGCACTGGACCCGTAAGCATAGCGGCGGGGCCGGTGCAGCAGGAAGATACATGAACTAATATTAATTTTAATTTTAATAATTGTATAACTAACATAGTTTTTAAGTTATTGTTACTAATAAAATATGGATAATTCTGAAATAAATGTTTATTATTATTATTATTATTATTATTATAGGATTCGAACCTGCAACACTGGCACAGAAAACTGAATAAACAATAATTTTACTTAGTTACGTAATAATAAGATGGTAGGTAGATTACAACGATTGACCTCAAGAACGAACAACGATATTACTTACAACTAAGGTCATCATTAAATCTATTTTTTTATCTGTCTGTTTATCTCTAATGAGCCTCAGATGTGTATGATTACTGAGAATGTGTAATGACATGATGCAGCAACAAAAATTAGGCATATCTGGTTTTTCCTACAATTTAGGAATTTATAATATAATATATAATATATTTACAATTTACAATTTGGCTGAACGGATGGCGTAGTGGTTTAAGTGTTGGCCTCGCCACTGGTACTACGCCGAGGGTTGTAGGTTCAAATCCTACACGAGGCAAAACTTTGTGTGCACAAAAGGTTGTTCCGAGTCTGGGTGTTCTTTGTGTCCGTTGTTTGAATGTTTGTAAAGTCCCCCGCGAGACAGGAATTATACCTAATGGGGGCGTTATCTTTTGTAAAATACAAATACAAAAAGAAATACAAGAATTAACCACATAACATAGAATAAAGAATATTAGTACCTATTGTATTGTATTATCTATATATATAAAACTCTTCCGTTACTGAGTGACTGACAGACAACGCAAGGCCGAAACTACTGAACGCAAGAAGCTGAAATTTGGCGTGTATGTTCCTTGGAGAGTGTAGGGGAGCACCGAGAGAGGATTTTTGGAAATTCCACCCTGAAGGGGGTGAAAGGGGTGAAACCCGATATTCACACGGGAACGGGACATACGCGGGTGAAACCGCAGGAAAACTACTAGTATTATATAATCTATTAAATCATTATATCAATGTCTAAAGTTACCTATATATTAAAACGTGAAGCAAGAACTTTGTACCCCTTTTTACGAAAATTGTGCGGACGGAGGAGTATGAAATTTGGCACAGTTAAAGTTTATATGGAGAAGCAGTGACAAAACCTAATATTTTTATAAAACATGCATTAAAATACATTAAATTAATGAAAAAACACGACACGCACACAACCATACATTTGGCACACGCAGTCGAATCGCGTTCGTAGTATTTCGGTATTGTTCGTCTGACGTCGTACAATTCTTCGTAACTATGGTTACATACATATATACTTTATTTATATGTAATAAAGAAAAAAGAAAACAAAGTAGCAAGCTTAGGCATATCGTCAAGTGAAATCGTCGGTTGAAACTAAGGCGTGAAATCATAACAAACAAACTTACTCACATTTGTATTTATAATTAGATAGAATTATCTTTAACCCATTTTTTTTATATTGGCTCAGTTTTACTCGGGTTTACGTCATAAGATCCGATCGAATTACAATACTAACAGTGTATTACTGTCACTGTATCGAATTGCATTAAAATCGGTTCAGCAGTTTAGCCGTGAAAACCACACAAACAGCTACTTTCGTATTTAGATTTAGTACGTTTTATTTTAAACTATCTTTAGTTAATGTAGAATAGATAGCAGATAGCAGCGATAGCTCAGTGGGGAGACCAACAGACTGCAATGCAGAGGGTCTCTGGTTCAAACCCACGTCGCGCACCTCTGACTTTCGTAAGTTATATGTCTTTTCGAAATTATGTGCGTATTGATTGACAATTATCGCCTGCCCATGCCTCGCAGAGCACGTTAAGCCGTTGATCCCGGCTGGCATGAACATCTATGGCAGTCGTTATTGGGAAAGTCAGTACCCTCTAATATCCTAACACTGGTCTAGCGTTAGGGTATCGTTAGCCTTCGGGTTGTGGAGGTCAGGTGGCAGCCGCTCCGTGTAAAAACTGATATCCGGTCAAATCCGGTTAGACCAGAAAAGCCGACCCCAATTGACTTGGGAATAATAAAGGCTAAGAGAGAAGTTAACGTAGAATAGATAAAAATTAATATTAATTATTCCTGTACTTATATTAATATTTTATTATTATTATTATTACTTATATATTAATACGTGAAGTAAAAAACATATAGTTTATAAAGAGCGTAAATTTTGCGTGGATTACGCATAACCATGAGGTATTAACTTTCACGGTACATTTGACGCTATCGCCATATTTAACTACATTTTTATGGCATTAGTTTGCAGTCATTAACTACCATCTATATATTAACACGTGAAGCAAAAAATTTGTTCCCCTTTTTACGAAAATTGCGCGTACACGGAGGAGTATGAAATTTGGCACAGTTAAAGTTTTATGGGGAAGGAGGGGCGAATCCTAATATTTTTATAAAATACGCATTAAAATACATTAAATTAATGAAAAAACACTACACGCACACAACCATGCATTTGACACACGCAGTCGAATCGCGTTCGTAGTATTTCGACATTGTTCGTCTGACGTCGTACAATTCTTCGTAACTATGTTTACATATATGAACGAGTTGGAAAGAGCTCAACATTCGGTACTAAAAGTGATGCTGAAAAAGAGTCTGAAAAAGTCCTAAGAGTTCGGTAAATATTTATTCTTCAAGCACACTCGCCATGCATAAAAAGATTTTTAGATCCAATGATCATGCAGCTCTCATTCGACGCCATATCAAGTTATTGTAAATTTTTATGCAAAATAAATTATTCTTATTCTATATACCTTATTTATATATAATAAAGAAAAAAGGAAAGAAAGTAGCAAGCTTAGGCACATCGTCAATTAAAGAGTATAGTTAAGTAAATAATATTTTTTTTGAAAAAGATAGGTAAATTAACCTGTATAGCCTTGGCGAAATCTAAATGAAATGTAATTATAAGGGTAAAGCTATAAACAATAAAACCTTAATAACAATCAAACTTAATTTTTTTATTAATTATGGTCGAATTTTGACCACTAGGCGACCGCTAGTATTGATAGTTATAGTTTGCGTTGCAAGGTTCGGCTACTGATTTTTAATAATGACACTGGATCATCATCATCCTTCATGTTAAATATTGAGCGGGCACAAAGAGTGCTTCTAAAAGTAACAACCCGCCTACCCTACCGCTTTTCCACACATCTTTTGTATGAAAATTGTAAAGTATTAACTGTCCGACAGCTTTTTACAATATACACCGCACTTAAACAGCACGCAACGCTTACGTATAACATCAACCTTACAAACACTAAAAGACGGAAAGATATTGTCTGTAACATACTTTCTGAATCAAAGTTTGTTTTTACAAATAGATTTTTCGCATTCTTAGCGCCTTTTCTTTATAACAAGATAAATAAACAAACAGCTATATTTGACCTTTTATTTTTTTTTTGACCTAGGAAAATCCTTTATGGATACCCCCTCCCCCGGGGGGGGAGGGTGGTTATGTGAGACTCTCTGCCCCTGAAGGGGGTCGGTATACTCACTAAAAACCTGGGGTGAGCAGTCCCTCCGCCGACGGAGTGGGGCGGGATGGGGTCGCGTTAGCAATCACCATCCCGCCCCGGCGGTTGGCCCGGCTAGCTATATATGACCTAATTTATATAAGATCAAAGCAGATAGTCTGTCGCTACCTACAAACTGTAAATTATGAGGATACCGAAGATATGTTGATTGTTGTTAAATAAGCAACAACAGGTTCCATGATACTAATTAGAATCTTGGCCTATTTTTGCATATATTTATATAATAACTATGGTTAATTGTATATAACTTAGTTCCTAGTAGTATATTGTAAGTGCCCTTAATGCCTATTGCACAGGTTTACCCTAGTACAGGCACCCACATTAAATTATCTATATTGAGTATTTTATGGACTGTATTCATGTTTTACCACTGTAATCAATAAATAAATAATTATTATTATTATTATCATCAAATTTCACATACACGTTGTCAGTGGCACAAAAAAAGGCAAAGGGTACATTTCATCCGGAAAAAGCACAGTTCTAACTTATATTATAAATAAGAATGTGAGTTTGTTTGTTACGCTTTCACGCCTTAACTACTCGACCGATCATCATAAAATTTTGCATAGATACATGTTGTCAGTGGTACAAATAAGGACATAGGGTACCTTTCATCCAATAAAAATTACTGCTCTCAAAGGATAGAAAATTAACAAAATGTTACCTTAATGTTTCATTAACTCAAACGAAGCCGCGGGCAAAATCTAGTAACATCTATACTAATATCATAAAGCTGAAGAGTTTGTTTGTTTGAACGCGCTAATCTCAGGAACTACTGGTTCGAATTGAATAATTCTTTTAGTGTTGGATAGCCTATTTCTCGAGGAAGGCTATAGGCTACATAATATCACGCTACGACCAACAGGAGAGGAGCATCAATGAAAAATGTTGCAGAAACGGGGGACATTCTCTTATGTCAACGGGTTTGATAGTCATTTGATAGAAACATATTATATATTAGTTTTCGAGCGAATCCACAGGCAAGAGGTAAGTATAAAAGGCTATATAGTACCTAAGACCACTTAAATGGTCACAAGTAAAGGTTGAAACTACCTAGACTGGTACAATTTACAATTAAAGCGATGTTTTACGCACAAGGTAATCATTTTTCTAGGCTGCGGCCGCGACCTAATAGTGTGCCTAGACCTTGGTCGAGATCAGCTTGAGTATGACTTGTAATCAAGTACCAAACGTAATCTAGGTATAATTGATACCTAGTATTTAAAAGGGTTTACGCCATGTACCCTGTTTTGCGTGGCAACTTCGTTGATCTATTCCGACTTCGTTTTCATATATATTTTATACTTAGTTTTGCGTGCGGCTCCGCCCGCGTGGTACACACAGCGACACATCAACCTAGACTGTTTGAACTTTGAACTATTAGAAGTTGAACGCTTCGAATCGTGCGAGAGAGTGCGTTATATTTTTGTTATTTTGTCTCATTCACGCTGAACGGGACGCGACGCTCTATCCTTACCATTACATCGACACCACTATGCACTGTCCCTTTCCGACGATTCTCTATTTTGTATGTAGCGTAGTTATGCGTATATAGGGTGTCTAACTTGATGTGTAGCCGAGTGTACCTACATCAATAAAAAATAGCCTATGTCCTTCCGCAGGTTTTAAACTATATCTGTGCTGAATTTTATCTTAATCGGTTGAATGGTTTAGCCATGAAAAGGTAACAGACAGATAGAATTACTTTCGAATTTATAATATTAATTAATACAGTAAGGATTTAACCAAGTGGCAGACCGTTGTACTTGCTTTTAAAAGTCTCGAGTCAATTCCAAGGCTCGCCCTTCTAACTTTTTTTAGGTTATGTGTGTATTAAATAGTTAATTATCTGCTTGTGTCAGAGTTTTACATAATGTTTCACAAAGATATGAGAAATCTGTCAATTCGCACTGGGCCAGCGTGGTGGAAAATGGTCTAACCCTTCTCACACTGAGAATAGGCTCGTACCCAGCAGTGGGACAGTTTATCATATATACAGGTATAATAAATTCATGAATAATTATATACAACATGTCACAGATATAACGCACAACCTCAAACACCCCAATTAGATTATTAAATCGTAATAATAATATAATCATTAAAATGTTACTTTTATGTACTTAAATATTTTAATTTAACGAATTAGTTCTCCTCATTGTGCGCGGATAGTTTGGGTATATTACAATAAATCTAACATTATTGCCTTTATTGCATCAAAAACCTTATTGCCTTTAATTATGATACGTTTTCGTTTATTTCAGATGTTTTATAAATAGGTGACTATAATTTAATTCGTTTTAATTATTTTTGGGGTCATCTTTTCTTCTTTTCGTGTGGTTAGCGGCCAACCTGGCCATATAGTGACCCGTAGGCCTCTGACATGTCTTAACGACTGCTGACAATTTGACAACAACCGGGACCGACTTTTTACGTGCCCTCCGAAGCACGGAGACGCTCAGTTGAAATACCACTAAGCGGTCACCCATCTATAGACTGACCGCACCCAACGTTGCTTAGCCTCGCTAATCGTTTAGCAATCAGTGAGTGCAATTGCTGGAATTGATTCAGTAGCCGATTTTGATCAAACTACTTTCAGGATGTGCGTTTATTATGTTATTTTATATAATATGGGCGACCCTTTTGGTGTTTATCGGGCCCAGTTCCATGCTCTACTACTGAAATTTTTTTGACAGAAATACAACCCTGCCTGACCCGGTAATTGAACTCCAGACTTCAAGCACAGCAATCTCATTTACTACCAATTATGCGCTACCGAGATAGTCATATTTGTACAAAACGGTAATCGAACCTGTTAACGCTGCGCATGAGGCACAGCATTCGTAATCAGCACCACTGAGCTATAGAGGCCTGAAATACCATATCAAAATACAAGTTTTTGTATTTATTACAACTTTCATATGAAAACACAACCTGTTTTCAATTTGACGAATTAATAGAAATTTTATAATTGGTTTTTAGCTTTTAAATTTTTTATATTTACATATTTTGTAACTTAAGTGTGTTTATTAATTAACATAATTATGTTTTTTTTTCTTACCTTATATAATTCTGCTTAGTTTATATCAAGCTGTTTTTGAGTTACAAATATCCTGATTGTGACTCGTTCGGTCGTGATATTAGTTATTTGGCTTTTGCTGATGAGCGATTATCGATTAATAATCGAATCATTCGATTCTTTGAACAATCGATATATTCGAGATTGACGAATATTCGAATGTATTGACTATATACAAAGGAAATAATTATGTCAATATATTTTATAAGAGTTTCGTAACTATTTAGTGGATAAAATACATTTTTATTTACATTTCAATCGCATTTTTGGTCTTATCACACAAGATAAGACCAAAAATTACAATTACACAATGACATATTACACAAGATTTTAAATCTACATTTAAAATCTTGTGTCACGGTGTTTGTTGTCGCACGCCTCAGAAACGGCTCGACCGATTTTTATGAAATTTTAATGTATATTTGGTTGTTATGAGAATAAGTCGTAGAGCATATTTCATACTGCTAGGTGATTAGAGTGTCAACCCCGACAACCCCCTACATTTACGCGAGCGAAGCCAAACCCAAAAGCTAGTATATATATAATTTTTGCCACTTTTTCATGCCTTTGCATGCCTCTAGTATTAGCTGAGTCTGTTTATATTTTTATTCAACAAAAAGTCATTGCATAGTATAATATCTTTCCATTAAATTAGCTCTCCCCGCAGTTTCACCCACGTTTATGATTGCTGCTCCGCTCCCGTGGCTCGTAGCATGATGTTATATAGCCTATGTCACTTCTGGATAAAGTATCTTCCTAATATAATAATAATATCAAACCTGTATATAATCGGTCACCGTTAAACGAGCGATAATTAACGATTTAATACGCACACAACTTCGAAAAGTTAGAAGCGTACCTTGGGATCGAATTCGAGATCACATTTGATACCTAAACTACTGGATATTTTCATAACAAAAAAGAAAACCGACTTCAACTAGACAACAACAAGACATATAATAAAATGAGAACATCATCAATGTAGTCGAAGTCAACCAGATACGTATTATTAAGGATAACTCAAAAACTACTGGTCAGATCTTGATCAAATTTGGGACCACATGGAAAGCACCATCTTTCAAACAAAAATAGAATCATCAAAATCGGTTCACCTAGAAAAAGTTCTGACAACACATAAAAAAATACAAGTCTAATTGAGAACCTTTCTTTTTGAAGTCTGTTAAAACTAAAATCGTGCTGCAGATATTGTTTGTCTTTTAAAAAAGGCGACTAACAGTAAAATGGAGCTATAAATTTATGTCACGACTCTCGGCGGTTAATATCAGGCCTAGCACCATTACCTGGGGGTGGTTGTCTTCGTGGACCTGCCCGTCACCTGATCAGCACCAGGTTCGAGAGGCGGCGTGCGTGTTCCCCCTCAAGTGCCTAAAGGGTAGGTCTTTTCGTCTAGTGGCCTGCCGTTTCATACGACGGGCCGAAACCTCGGTGGGTCACGTTAGCATGTTAAAGTGATTCGCCCTGCAGACCCTGGTTATGTCGAGGAACACCGTAGTAGGTTGAGTTGGTATTACCGGAATATCTTTCCCACGGTGAGCCTGACATAACCTCTCCGTCGCCCCGTGGAGAGGCAAGCGTCAAAGCATTCCAACAGGTAAAAAAAACATGGCCTAGTACCATAATGACTCAAATAATTATTAACAAATTGTAAAGCATTGATGATTGGATCTCCATGTATTGCTTAGCAGACTCCATTCAATATTTTTTTCCATTTATCTCGAGTTGAACATTTCATTACAAATAGATAAAGTATTGACCTAGTTATAAACCTGTTTTTATATGACGCTTAGAAGTTACTACAGAAGGCATTTATATAAACAAAGATACTAATTTAACAATAACAGACCTATATATAACTGACCCACTGCTGGGCATGAGTTTCCTCTTTAAAGCAGCTTTCTAATGGTGAAAGAATTATTAAAATCGGTTCAGTAGCTTTTGAGTTTATTCGTTGCAAACAAATTAATTTTCTTTGAAATTAATCTACTATATAAGAATTTTATCGCGTTGATTATTTTATACTTTATTACATAATTTAAAAACTGTTACACTACTACTACAAGATACTTTTAAACTTTACTAATTTTTAAGCTAATTAAATTATTAAAGCTATTAAAATTATTTATATTTAAGTTTACACTTTCCCCGACGTTTCGGTTGCTTTTCAGCAGCCATGGTCACGGGGAGACTAAGATGGTAGTTGTCTCAATGTTCCAGTGTAGTTATTTCAAAGTACCCGAACATAATTTAATCATTGGTGTTTCTATTTACGCAGAATGAGCTCAGAGTATCATGAAAATTACCATGGCTGCTGAAAAGCAACCGAAACGTCGGAGAAAGTGTAAAGTTAAATATAAATAGTTTTAATAATTTAATTAGCTTAAAAATTAGTTAAGTTTAATAGTATCTAGTATTAGTAGTGTAACAGTTTCAAAATTATGTAATAAAGTGTAAAATAAACAACGCGATAAAATCCGTATATAGTAGTTTAATTTCAATGAATAACATTCGCGTAAACAGAAGACAATATTATGTAAATTAATTTTCTATGTTTATATTAGTGCAGATGTAATAATAATTTAGCCCTGTATATAACTGTCCCACTGCTGGGCACGGGCCTCTTGTCAGTGTGAGAAGGGTTAGGCCATAGTCCACCACGATGGCCCAGTGAGGGTTGGCAGACGTAACATATCTTCGTGAACACTTGAGGTTCACAAACGAGGATTGTATTTTGCCTACTACTCGATCGCCGAGTGTTAAAGGTGTTAAAATTTAAATAAAAGTATTTTAGTTTATGAAATGAGAAGGAAGCGACACATACATACATTTATAATTTACTAGGTATGCCTCGAAAACAGTAAATTGGCTTCCTCGATGACGTAGTGGTTAGTATAACCGACTGCCACGCCTGAGGTCGCGGGTCCGATTCCTACACAAGTCAAACATTTGTGTGTATGAGCATGGACGTTCTATTACGTGGGGCCTAAACTATTGTTGGCGAAATGTGAGTGTTATACACATCTGCCAACCCTTTCAGGGATATAGCGTGGTACTATGTTTGTTGTAGAATTTGACCTTGTCCAATTAGGCCTACCGGAAGACATTAATTAGATAATAAATGAACACTTTACTTATGTGAGAAAATATGTGTTTTGGTGTCGATTGTGATTTTTTTTTGGAGTTCCCATGAATTTATTGTTCTAGCAAATGATAAATCTTAAACATTTAAATTAAACTATTTTGAACGAATGTATTTAGTTAATCTTTAGAGTAATTATTTAATACTAGATTTTCCAGCGGCTTCACTCGCATTAAACACGTAAGAAACAAACAAACAAACTCACATTCGCATTTATAATATAAGTTGGGAATTTTGGATACGTCAATTAATAAAAATATTAGATAAAACAGGCAATTAAAATATAGCATTTATAAAAAACCCTGTTCGAGAATAGAACTCTCATGATAGGTGAAACAACAATAACATAGTCGCGCATTAAAAATGCGCATTATATATACCTCGGTCGTCGCCGGCGGCCGTCGCTGCTAGCGGTGCATCGCGCGCGCACCAACCTGTTGCAGCGCGCGCCGCTCGTACGGGCGCTGCGTGTGCTCAACACACTGTCTGACCAGATAGATTTGTTCACATGTCCACTGAACGTATTCACAAATGCTGCTTATTGCCACTGCAGTAACTAGCTTAGTTCAAGTGTATAGTATAGTGTATAGTAAGTGTATGTATAGTATAGATATAGATATAAGATCAATCAATAAATAAATAAATAAATAAACTAATAATATGCGAATGTGAGTTTATGTGTTTGTGTGTTACGCTTTCACGCCTTAACTACTCGACCGATCGTCATGAAATTTCACATACAGGGGTACAGAAAAGCACATAGGGTCCCTTTCATTCAGAAAAGAGGGGTCTGACCGTTAGGGTCCCATTTCGGTACGCCTCCGGTCGGCACGCACCCACAGTTAAGAAAATTGTTATTGCGCTACGCCCCCGGCCCAGACACTCCCATTGTAAAACAATCGGAGACGACATTTAAGTAAATATTGTTGAAAACAAGTGTTTAAGAATTTAAATATTTTTGTTTATCATGCTACTGACTACTATTACAAATATGCAAGTGATAAGATAAGGCGTACCGGAATGGGACCCTAACAGCTGGACTCCTGACACCAATGTTACTAATTCTGAAGCACAAAACAAAAATATATAAATTCAAATACACTTTTTTTCAATAGTATTTGTTCAAGTGTCTTCTCCGGTTTTTTACTATGGGAGCGTCTCGGCTGGGGGCGTAGCGGAATAACAATTTTTTCACTGTGGGTGCGTGCCGGCCGGGGGCGTACCGAAATGGGACCCTAACGGCCGGACCCGAAAAGAGTAGCTGCAGTTATTATTTTTTTACTTGGGGAATGCATGACGCATACCTCTCCGCGGGGGCGGGCGGAGGGGTTATGTCGGACTCGCCGGGGTAAAATAAGATGTTGAAAAGATAAAGGACCTCCCGCAATACCGACTAAACCTACCACGGTGTTCCTCGACACAACCACAATCGACGGGGCCGCGCGAATCACTTTCGCATGCGGTCGCGACCCCGCCGAGGTTTCGGCCCGCCGTATGAAACGGCAGGCCACTACACGAAAGACCTACCCAAAGGCACTCCTCACAAATTATCCCTACTGTGCCCCCTAGAGGGGAGACGGACTCGAAACAGAGGCGCGCGTGGGAACACGCACGCCGCCTCTCGGACCTGGTGCTGAACGGATGGCGGGCAGGCCCACAAAGCCCGCCACCCCCAGGGGCTGCTGTTATTAACCCAACCTACATTTACACAAACGAAGCCGCGGGCATAATATAGTGATGAATAATACCTTATCATTTAATAATATACTTATTCATCACTAAAAATAAATAAGAAGTAACCATTGTATTTAAATATAAATCAATTTAATCTGGGGAAATACATCAATTTAATTGGTAAAGACTAGAAAATTGAAATCAAACGTTTAAATTATGGTCACCTTTCTGGACGTTAAGTTGTCATCTGACACATTGTTAACATGACATTGAAATCACTAAATATAAACAATCTCGTCCGCTGCGTCTGTTTGCGATAAACTCAAATATTACTGAACAGATTTGCATGCGGTTTTCACCAATAGACAGAGTGATTCGTTAAAGGTTAATAACTTATTAAGGTTATGGACGACGTGCGAAGTCGGGGCGGGACGCTAGTTATGAATATAGAATTATCACGCTCACTCATTTTGACAGTTGTACACTGTCGTTCTTTAACATGTAAATGTAATGTGTGAGTTCACAATTCTTAGTGTGGACATTTTCGTGCGATCTAAGTACGGTACCTATGATTTAAATCTTTGACGCGGTTATAGCTCGCGACCTTAGTGTGGGCGCTAAGTGCATTTTCTGTTTGTTTGCTAATAAATATACATCTTTGCCACACTATACTGCTTTTTTAAATCCTTGACTATTATACACAAATGGAAATAAACAGATTCTGAGGCTATACCTATAATCTTTACATATAAAAATGTTGCTTCCGTGTGTTCATATCCGCAAAACTCCAAAAGAAGTAAATACATTTTTAGACAACGTTGCATTTCTATATAAGTGTGTTTGATTAGTCTCCAAGATTGGCCGCCGTGACTAAAACTCGATCTGGAGGACATTATATCCTAACTAATATTATAAATGCGAATGTGAGTTTGTTTGTTACGCTTTTAACGCCTTGACTACTCGACCGATTATCACGAAATGCCGCCTACACGTGGTCAGGGTACAAAAAGGATATATGGTACCTTTCATTCGGAAAAGGACTGTTATTAATCTAATCTAAGCTACATTTACGCGAGCGACGCCATGGGCGAAATCTAGTAATATTATAAATACAAGTTTTTGTTTGTTTGTTATGGATTCACGCTTTAACTACTCTACCGATGAGCATGATATTTCGCCATTGGCAAGGATTTCATTCTCACACCTTACAACCTAATTGGTGCCGCACCAAGCGGTTCCAAAGGAATTTTCTCCCGCGGACGCTCTGGTTGTGGAATGAACTCCCTGCCGAGGTTTTCCCCCAAGACTACAGTATGGGGTTCTTCAAAAAGGGCGTTGAAAGGTTTTTACAAGGTCGGCAACGCGCAAGTGATGCCTCTGATGTTGCAGGCGTCCATAGGCTACGGTGACCACTTACCATCAGATGGGCCGTATGATTGTTTGCCACATTAGTAGTATAAAAAAAAGTTTGTTAGGGGTACAGAAAAGGACATAGCAATATGAGGGATAGCAATTTATTGCCAAATCTACAATAACGCGAGGGTAGCCGGGGCCAAAAACTAGTATTTTTATATAAAATTCTTCTTCCGTATGATCCGCAAAATTCTAAGAGTAGGCGATGTATTAACTTAAAATTTCCACACCACATTGCATTCCATATAAGAGTGTTTACGTCTCCTTCAAAATTAACCGCCGTGACCGAAACTCGGTCTGGAGGACATTACTTTATTACATCAATTTTATGTATGTTTGTATCCGCAAAAGCCTAAAAGTGGTCAATGTATTTACTTAAAGTTTTCACAATACATTGCATTTCCGTATAAAAGTGGTTACGTCTCCTTCAAAATTAACCGCCATGACCGAAACTTCGGTCTGGAGGACATTACTTAATTACATAAATTTTGTGTATGTTTGAAGCAGCGATAGCCTAGTGGAAAACTGTTGGACTACCACGCAGAGGTCTCTAGTTAGATCCCAATCTCTGACTTTTCGAAGTTATGTGCGTATTAAATAGTTAATTATCGCTCGCTTTAACGGGGACGGAAAACATCGTGAGGAAACGTGCATGTCTGAGAGTTCTCCATAATGTTCTCGAAAATATGTGTAGTCTGCCAACCCGCACTACGCCAGCGTGGTGGACTATAGCCTAACCCTTCTCACACTGAGAAGAGGCCCGTGCCCAACAGTCGGACAGTTTAATACAGGGCTGATATTATAAATTATTATACTGTACCCGCAAAAGTCCAAAAGTAGTCGATGGATTGACTCAACATTTTAACACCACATTGCATTTCTATATACCTATGTAAGAGTGTTTGTCTCCTGTGAGATTGACCGCCGTGACCGAAATTCGATCTGAAAGACGTTATTTTATTATATAAATATTTTGCTTTCGTATGTTTGTGTCCGCAGAACTTAAAAAGTAATCAAAGGATCGGCTTTAAATTTTTACACAAGCATGAATATATACTAATACTTAAAGGTCAAGAGTTTGTTTGTTTGAACGCGCTAATCTCAGGAACTACTGGATCAAATTGCAAAATTATTTTAGTATTGGATAGCCCATTTATCGAGGAAGGCTATAGGCTATATAACATCACGCTACGATCAATAGGAGCGTAGCATCAATTTAAAATGTTGCAAAACGGGGAACTTCTCTTATGTGAAGCAGACGAAGTTGCGTGGGACAGATAGTTTCTATATAAGAGTGTTTGTACATACTTATTAAGTACAGTTACTGATAACATAATATCTTTAAGAAGAGGCCTATGCCCAACAGTGGGACTATTGATAAATGGAACTTATATTATTGTGCCTTCTCTAATACATTGTAGACTCTTCGCAGATTGAACAAATCAAGGTGACGAAGAAACGGCAACCAGTTGTGTGTTTAATATAAATAACATTCTAGTTTATATATATATACACACTCAGACCTATATTATTTTAAAAGGGTAAGCAGACATTTATAATTCTTTATAATTCGCACTAATTAGTAATTATTTTTAAAATTATATATTAAGATTAATTGACCCGCGCAACTTCGTCTGCTTGACATAAAATAATTTTGCCGTTTTCGCAACATTTTTCATTGATACTCCGCTCCTATTGGTCGTAGCGTGATGTTATATAGCCTATAGCCTTCCTCGATAAATAGGCTATCCAACACTAAAATATTTTTCAATTCGTACCAGTAGTTAGTGAGTCCTTAGCGCGTTCAAACAAACAAACAAATTCTTCAGTGAAATTAGACTACTATATACGGATTTTATCGCGTTGCTTATTTGACACTTTTTTCATAATTTAGAAACTACTACTATTAAACTTTACTCATTTTTAAGCTAATTAGACTATTAAAACTATTTATATTTAAGTTTACACTTTCCCGACGTTTCGGTTGCTTTTCTGCAGCCATGGTCACGGGGATACTGTTCAGCTTTATAATATTAGTATAAGTAAAGATGAGAGAATGCGATAGCTCAGTGGGGAGACCAACAGACTGCAATGCACAGGGTCTCGGGTTCGAACCCACGTCGCGCACCTCTGACTTTCGGAAGGTATATGACTTTTCGAAATTATGTGCGTATTGATTGACAATTATCGCCAGCTCCGTGCCTCGGAGAGCACGTTAAGCCGTCGGTCCCGGCTGCCATGAACATCTATGGCAGTCGTTATTGGGAGAGTGTCGACACAAAAGATCCCACTGGGTCGAAGTGTCGCCGGTCTGCACTGACTGGCCCCTACATAAGATACATACATACATACATAGGTCATATCATTTACTCGACATATTCAATTTCACATTTACAATAATAATTATAAATAAAACTATATAAGGTCAATTACAAATCAATTATAACGGGTATTTTCAAAAAAATATTTTGGTCTGTCGAAATTGTTCTGCATGAGCCACCAACGTAATTTTGTAGTCAATTTGTTTAGTGGTACTCGAGCAACACTAGAACTGTACCTACTGTACTGTAGAACAACAACCTAACTGTAGGTCCTATGCATTTTGAAAAGTTATACAAAAAAAACAACATGATTTTAAGACTGCGTCGAGCGTAAGACAGATATTGACAGAGCTCGTGCGGCGCATATTCAAATCGGCGCGCGGCCGCCATAGTAAAATTGTATTATATGTATAAATATGTATCTTTATTGTCAACCAATAACTTAAATATTTGGGACGGACAAATTGTAATATAACTATTTATGTTTCGTTTAAGCTGTAAAATAGGATAGATTTCTACTGTTATAATCTAAAAATCACGTAGCACGAGCTTAGGTTTTCGCATTTTTCGTGCAAATTTACGTAATTTTGCAGGCGAAAATACTAATTATTTTAAGATTTTTACACGGAATTATTGTAAACACATCAATTGTTATGGTAAATGTATATTTTATATTTGTATTAAACAAAAAGTGTTGATTATATTTACTTAACTGTGACCGCCTGTTTTGACACATTTCGCTCGGCGCAGTCTTAAGGCAATAGGTTTCATCAATCTTAAAGTAAATATAATTGGTAATTAATGAAGGACACAATTAAAAAAAATATTATGAAAAAGAACTTATTAAGAGAAGACTGAAAAGAGTAAAAGGAAAGTTTCAGATGCGTTTTCTTCGTGATTATACTATTTGCACTTACGTCATTGTAATTTTAACGCTGCGATATATAATTTTTGATGTTTCAGGCATAACTGTTGCACCCGCTACCAATGCAGTATAAATGGTTCACCCTTGTTTGATCGAACAACGTTAGATATAATATTACTAAATCGAACAACGTTTAAGAAAATCATCACTTTGTATAATATCGTTTGATAGAATTTTCAGTTCATCGAATATTTATTTGCTATAACAACATTTGCGCTAATGATCAAAATATATAATTATATCAAAATATAATGTTCATTACCCCGACTCAGAGTACCTCGACTCGGATAGGTTAGGTTAGAAGGCGAAGGCGGGAGCGAAGCGGAGCTGAGCTCCCGCCTTAGCCTTCGTGGTTTTTTTTTTAAATTAGTTCGAGTGGAATTAGTTCAAATAAATAATTACGCTAAATAAAAATTTACCAATGACTTATTCGGTCAAATGAATAATTCTTCGAAATGACTTTATTGCAACTAAAATTCGATTTAGTAATATTATATCTAACGTTGTTCGATCAAACAAGGGTGAACCAGTATAAATATGTTCATGCGTTTGCAAATTTGTGTCGGCGTGAACAAAAATTTTATAGACTCCTTACAAACATGGTCACGTTGTAACAAAGTATTAAAAAGACTAGGATTTCCCCGCGTAGTTAATATACCCACGATAATACGACGCAGATTGTGGTTAGTATGTAACAAATATATAATATGTTTCTATCAAATTACTATCAAACCCGTTGACATAAGAGAATGTCCCCCGTTTCTGCAACATTTTTCATTGATGCTCCTCTCCTGTTGGTCGTAGCGTGATGTTATGTAGCCTATAGCCTTCCTCGAGAAATAGGCTATCCAACACTAAAAGAATTATTCAATTCGAACCAGTAGTTCCTGAGATTAGCGCGTTCAAACAAACAAACTCTTCAGCTTTATGATATTAGTATAGATGTTACTAGATTTTGCCCGCGGCTTCGTTTGAGTTAATGAAACATTAAGGTAAAATTTTTTTAATTTTCTATCCTTTCAGAACAGTAATTTTTAATGGATGAAAGGTACCCTATGTCCGTTTCTGTACTCCTGACAACGTGTATGCGAAATTTCATGATGATCGGTCGAGTAGTTAAGGCGTGAAAGCGTAACAAACAAACTCACATTCGCGTTTATAATGTTAGTTAGGATTAGATATTGCTTACGAAATAAGAGTTAAGTGGGTAAGCAGAATAGTCAGTAAGTACTTTTGAATACATGGATGGCGTAGTGGTTTAAATGGTTGCTTCGCCACTGCTGTGCGAGTGCTGTGGGTTCGATCCCCACACGGGACAAAATTTTGTATGATCCACAAATGGTTGTTTCGAGTTCGAGCTTATATGAAAAGATAGTTTACAAATTATGAATAGGGCGGGAGTTGTCTTTTTAAAAGAAAATATTTTTTTTAATTAAATATGAAAATATTAATTACGTGATTAGTGTTTCAAACAAACTATTATATATACATGAACCCAAGCTTATATATCATATCATAGTTATCGTCAGAGGTATATAGCACCTGCACCAGCACGGTTTAGGTCCCACAAAGGATCTACAAAGGCGCTGTTACGGTAATTTTCTACTAACATATTTTCCATGTTCGACCCAGAGATTGAACTTTAGACCTTACGCTAACATGTAAACATGTTTTTGTTTGTGTGCAAATTAATAAACTATTATAAATAGAGTTTTATATTAATAAAATACAATTTATAATTGAACAGTAATATATTAATTCATTCGCGGTCATGTCTAGAATAAATAATTGATTTTATCGATTACTTTGCTTAGCGATATCTCGATACTTATCACGTTCCGATAGATTTGTAGTTATAGAACAGCCAATACTAAGAATTCCTTGATCGACCTGGTTATTGAACCTGAGACTTCATGTAAAGCAGTCGCATTTAATACTGCACCACCGAGGTAGTCAGGCAATCTTTCGCCTTCCCGAAGGTATAAAAAGAGGTGCTTTGCAACCAGATTTGGCCAGCTATTATCATAGGTCCCACGTAATAGAAGTAGAACTTACTGCTTTACCAGGCCCCGACTTCGTGCAACGAAAGATTTCTTGATAGAAAAACCAAAATACTTTGTGTGACCCGTGAATTGAGCCCGAGACCTCATGTACAATAGTCGCATAACTGCTGCTCCGCCCCCAATGTGTCTAAAAGTAAACTTAACTTACTTACCTTGTTTTGTCCTCAAGTTTAGTTTAAAACTAACGCTGGCTATATATTTATGTTTACCTGTAAAAGAAAAATACTTTTAATAATTTAATTAAGATCTTCAATAAGGAAAACACCTATAGTAATATTATAAAGAAGAAAGATTTGTATTTTTATAATAAAAGTGTCTTAAGTAAGTAATCATTTATTGGTCGGAATATGGGTATATATAATTCTTAATGTTTAACATAGTTTCGAACCATATTCTACCATTATCTGGCATACAAATATTGATGTATGGTTGATTTACAGAAATTATTCATTTAATTATATCAAAGCACTTTATTGAAATAAATGTATATAAATAAAAATCAATTGCCGCATGTATGACGGAGCATTACTCAACAATGGTTTGTAAGTAGGTATGTGTTTGTAATTGTCAAGACACGGTTTGTATGAACGAAAATTTGCGAATATTCCACGAGAAATACGGAAAATTTAAATGGCATTTCATATGAAAAAAAAAATGTTATGACGTTTTAATATTGAAATTGAAACGTAAAATGTGTTATTGTACAGATTGACGAGACAACGACTGTCAATACAGCTAGTAATAAATAGTACCTAATCCTACTGGTCGAACGTTGGACCGTCATGCAGAGGTCTCGAATTCAATCCAAAGGCTTCTCTGACTTTTCGAAGTCATGTGCGTATTAAATAGTTAGTTATCGCTCGCTTTAACGGTGAAGAAAAACATCGTGAGGAAATCTGCATGTCTCAGAGTTCTCCATAAGGTTTTTAAAAATATGTGAAGTCAACCAATCAGATTTGGGCCAGCGTGATGGACTACAGTTTATCCCTTCTCACATCGAGAAGAGGCCCGTGCCTAGAAGTGGGACAGTTAAATACAGGACTGATATTATTTTATATTATAATCATTCATAATATATATATACATTGGTCTGAACAGAGAGAGTTAAATTACTACAATAATAATAAATAAATATGTCGAAATAAACATGTAGAAAGAATGGACGAGGAAAGACTGACTAAGAAAGTTTATAAGGCTAGTGTGAATGGAACAGTCGCAAGAGAAAGACCTAGGCGAACGTTTCTTGATCAGATCGGAGGCGTTCTGGACAAAGGCCAGGTTAAGAGCACCTTGAACCGACGGGCGTGTATGAGGAATGTGATGAAAGTGAATGAAGCCAGAGAAGTGTGTCAGGATCGTAGCAAATGGAAATCCGTAGTCTCTGCCTACCCCTCTGGGAAACAGGCGTGAATCTATGTATGTATGTAAATATGTTATTTGCACAAAATAACGATGCATAACTAAATCGCATATATATTAATAATTGTGTAGACTTAGCTCGCGTCGATGTAAATTTTGTCAATAAATTACTATTTATTGATTTACCAGCAGTTATTATATTAAAACATTAATTACAAAACTGAATATAATATTATCCTTAATCTAAGTGCACAACTTATGTAGGTAAACACCACATGCATATAATTTAGAAAATAACTATTGATACAAGATATCCAAATATAAAGGAAACAAAACTTATAAGATAGTACCAATCTCTAAATAAGACAGTAATTAGAAGATGGTTAATCGATAGTAAGATTATGGACTCGTATGCCTCGAGTATTGTACTTTTATCCAAGATAAAAGGTATCTTATGTTCTGTTCTGTTCCCCTGACAACGTGTATGCGAAATTTCATGATGATCGGTCGAGTAGTTAAGGTGTGATAGTGTAACAAACTAACACATATTTGCATATATAATCAGTTACGATGAAATAACCTGCAGTATGAATACATACAATTTCATTCTGAATCACACAAACTATCCCCAGGCTACATCTTACACACTTATTTTCTATCACAATAATAATTAGCACAAACCAATTATCAAATTTAATATCACTTTATAAACATGGAATAATAAATACATAATGTATTCAACAAAATGAAATTAAATCGCTGATAGATTAGTATTATTGTAAAACATTTTATGACAGCAGTTCTTTTCACAAGTACCGCCATTTTGGTTATAGATAATAACATTGTGTCGGTAGGGTAGGATTGTCAATTATACATACATAGTTTCATGTTTGTATCTGAAGGTGCATAACACCCAAATTTCGTTAGGTTTATATTTAGGTCCACGTTATTATGGACAAGTATATTGCCGTTTACCGGGTATTGAGAAATTATTGATTGGAAACTTTAATAACATTTTGCCTAATTTAACAAGTATCACAATGTAAAAAGAAGAAAATACTGTTATTATTATTTGTGTGAGATTATAAGTAAAATATTAATTACTCAAAAAACTAAAATTAAAGATTTAAACATTTTTCAGAGAAAGAATTCCGAAATAACATTTTGAGGTTTAAGGAGATTATTCAAAAACATACCTATTAAATAAAAATGATTGTTAACGAACTTAATCTCGAATATAAAATATTTTCTTATCCTAAACAATATTATAAATACGAATGTGAGTTTGTTTGTAAGACCAATAAGGTTTATTCTATAGCAAAACATACTTTTCAGAATCATCAAGTGTGTTATTATCTTTCACCATATTGCGGAATAAATAGACTTATTGCTAATTTACATACGAAACTAACCAATTATACAATGAAAGATTATTGCATCATTTTTATAGGTGAAGAAGACTTTCGGAAAACTGAGACCTACTATGATTTAATTATTAATTTACATAAAATACTTATTACCATTTAAAACACTAATATAATTATCTGTTTACCCACTTATAAATACAGTTATTACCGTTCTGTCTTCAATTGGAGAGTGGAAATGCTCAGTAATATATGGTATTAGATGTGCAAACTCATAACTATGCCATGTTACTTGACTCCAATCTTAAGTTTTCTTGCGATTATACAATGTTTTCAAAACATGGTGGTGGAAAATATTTTAATAATAAACATAACATAATTCATTCGCTTTCGATTCATACAGAACTAAATAATAACGTTATTGCAAGTTATGATACTAATTATAAACCACCTGATCGTAATATTATCCCTGTTACCTACAAATAATGATAATTGTAATTTTTCATGCATAATCATATAATGAAAAGAAGAAAGAAAGAAAGTAAAATATTTATTTTGGCACACAAGGGCACACGCAGAACACGAAGATAACGAAATAAAATAAAAATGGTATAGAAAATAATGCCATGTACCCTAAGGGAGCGTCATTAGCCCGTTATTATTCTTGTGCTACATAAATGATCTCCCCAGAGCCATAAAACATTCCATGACTCTTATTGCTGATGACTGCACTTCTATCTTTATTGGGGAAAACTTGAACACCTATGAGTCGGAAATAAATAACAGTTAACGTAAGATTAAACTGTGGCTAAATGACAACAATTTAAAATTAATTTCGAGAAACCCACATGATCACATTAAGGCAAAGAAGCAATGATACTAATATGAATATAAATTATGATAACAGCACCATTAGTAAAATTGACCATAGTAAGTTTTTGGGAATTTGCTTAGATCAAAGCATGACATGGAAAATATATATAGACAATATAATTGAAAATTTTGAAATGAAATAGTTGATTTGTTCATATAAGGTTTTTACAACGGATTGTGTTTGGAGCCTCCTTTTAGTCAAACAATTAGGAGACACCGCTCTTTCATATCTTGTTTGAATATATAATAAAACAATTCACATTAATTTAAGTATTAAACATATCAAATTAAAAATAAAAAGTAACCAACTAAAACGCAGTTTCGTTTAGTGTGGGTTGATTTGAGGTGATATATTATAGTTTGGTGAGGTGTGGTTTGGTGTAGTGTGATGAGGTGTGATGTATTGTGGTGTAATGTAGTGTAGTGTATTGTGGTGTGGTGTGATGTGATGTGGTGTGGTGGGGTGTGGTGTAAAATTAATAATAAAAAACCTTAACCAGTATTGCTATGCTCTATATAATTTAAGTAAGTTGCAGACCGTGACACTGTTCTTAATGCATACCGCGCATATGTCTCTTCTACACTCAGATACGGTAAAATATTTTGGGGTAATTCGAAAGATGTGGATAAATCATTTAAGGCCCAAAAAAGTACCTCCTATAAGTATGCATGTTAAAATGAACAATAAGTCGCAAAACATTAAAAAAAAATTTTACCTCTTCTGGGTCTGCATATACAGGAATTACGACTATAAGCCTTCTTAATATTGTCTTCTGTTTACGCGAATATTATTCATTGAAATTAACCGGATTTTATTGCGTTGTTTATTTGACACTGTATTACATAATTTAGAAACTGTTACACTTCTACTAGGTACTATGAAACTTTACTAATTTTTAAGCTAATTATATTATTAAAACTATTTATATTTAAGTTTACACTTTCTCCGACGTTTCGGTTGCTTTTCAGCAGCCATGGTCACGGGGAGACTAAGATGGTAGTTGTCACAATGTTCCAGTGTAGTTATTTCAAAGTACCCGAACACAATTTAATCATTGGTGTTTCTATTTACGCAGAATGAGCTCAGAGTATCATGAAGTCTAGCTGTGGTTTGCTTCTTCTTGGGTTTTACTATTTGTATTATTGGATCCCAAGCTTGTGGTACATTCCTATCATCATCTCTATTGAATAAAGTGTAAAATAAACAACGCGATAAAATCCGTATATAGTAGTTTAATTTCAAAGCTTTCTTATTTGAAAGGTAATATATTAATAATATACTAAAATTTATATTAATTTAACTTATTGAGTCGCAGCAGCGACGGCCAGACACAATAGGTTTTTAATTATGCGTCATGCCAACAATAGGCCAGATAATAAGGTTAAAAATAAGTGATTCTAATTAGTCCATCTTTTAGATAAGCAAAAAATATTGGACATCTATTTTTTGTTGTAAAGTAAGAATCAATTATTTGTAATAATATACGTTGTTACAATAACGGTGTTATTAGAATATTCATAATACGTCTCTTATATTCTACCATGTCTGGTGTACAAATATTTAACCTACAACTACTTACAGCTAGTTACCATTTTATTAGACCAACAGACTGCAATGCAGAGGGTCTCGGGTCCGAACCTACGTCGCGCACCTCTGACTTTCGGAAGTTATATGACTTTTCGAAATTATGTGCGTATTGATTGACAATTATCGGCTGCTCCGTGCCTCGGAGAGCACGTTAAGCCGTCGGTCCCGGCTGCCATGAACATCTATGGCAGTCGTTATTGGGAGAGTGTCGACACAAAAGATCCCACTGGGTCGAAGTGTCGCCGGTCTGCACTAACAGGCCCCCACATAAGATACATACATGTATGTATGTATGTATCTTATGTGGGGGCTTTATTTTGTATAAGTAAGTACGATTTTTATTTAAAATATCTAAAATATCAATAATTTGGTCATCCATAAGCATATGGTGATATAAGTGGGGTAAATGATAGATGATAATCTGGCTAGTCGACAGTTTCAGGGTTATCCATTATTTACGCCACACCCTGTATACTGCTGTGCGTTGGCTTGGAACATATAATTTATTGCGATACCGGCTATTTCTATTAGTGACCATGCTATTTTTCATAAAAAGCAATAAAAATGTACTAATATATAAAACGTACACTTTAACGTAATATTTGTACCTACAAATGACGTAACAATCCGTAGTCTCTGCCTACCCCTCTGGGAAACAGGCGTGAATCTATGTAAGTGACGTAACACGAAATTTAAACGCGTTGTACCTTCGTTGTTATTAGTTTGTGGGACAAAAGAAAACTAAGCGCCTCAAATTTTTTTGCTAATCAAAAAGTTTAATATTGTCTTCTGTTTACGCGAATATTATTCATTGAAATTAAACTACTATATACGGATTTTATCGCGTTAAAAGTGTAAAATTAAATTATATCTGAATAGTTTTAATAATAATTCAATTAGCTTAAAAATTAGTAAAGTTTAATAGTAGTAGTACTGTAACAGTTTTCAAAATTATGTAATAAAGTGTCAAATAAACAACGCGATAAATTCCGAGTTTGAGTCCGAAAATTAGTAGTTTAATTTCAATGAAAAAATATAATATTAATAATTTATATTTTCTTGATTTCGTTTCTTTTTATACGGAATCCTCAACGGAAAATGCCGACTCACACTTGACTAGGTCTTAATTATTAATTGTACGAAATCATAAGCTGGTATAGCAAGATCAACATATTTTTTAAGCCTACAAGCGAGACAAAAAGTAATGACAAAAAACAGTAGTATATCATATTTTTTGTTTCACATAGGTATCTACTTTTTAATACTAATTGTTATTTAGGTATACAGAATAATAAATTATTTCCTAAGTAATAATTAGAACAAAAACGCCCGCAAGAAATTTGACGTCGAATAAATATCTAATATTTTTTGTATACAATAATAAACTTTGGAGTAATTATATGTTATTGCATTTATAATCGTGTAAGCTTGTAAATTATTATCGGTTGATTTTCGCTTTATTATTTAATATTTAACGCATTAACAGCCAGCGGGCATGAGCCAGGTCCGTAGCTGGGGTTATATTGAAACACGTAGACTGATTCAACTGAGAATATATTTTCGATTTTTAAGCCTTCTTATATTCCGTTTATTGTTCATGCAAGTAACGCTAGTACTAATGTGTACAATATTTATTTGCACCAATCACCGATAAGTAAATAACGTTATACAATTTTACGAGGAATTCTTGAGCGTGTGTGCGTGCGGCGCGACAACTATAAATACTGCCACGTATAAAATCAGAAAGCAACTTCGCGCATCGCTCAGCCTGTAGATTGGTTTCGTCGCAGCTAGACGTATGATGCTCCGTTCAATCGCCTTCGCACATCGCTTGGTTTTGGCGCGACTAGACGAATGATGCTTCGTTCGATTCCAGGTTCCTTATTAACTTATATGTTGCTTGTGCGTATATACATACGCCACAAATATATTAAGGACTTTCGTGTTGAATTAAAAATATACATCCGTAGTGTCTGCCTACCCCTCTGGGAAACAGTCGTGAATCTATGTATGTATGTATAATAAAATAATAATATCCGCCTTGTATTAAACTGTCCCACTGCTGGGCACGGACCTCTTCTCAGTGTGAGAAGGGTTAGGCCATAGTTCACCACGCTGGCCCAGTGCGGGTTGGCAGACATCACATATTTACGAGAACATTATGGAGAACTCTTAGACATGCAAGTTTCCTCACGATGTTTTCGTTTGTGTGTGTATGTGTGTTTGTAAAAAGTAAAGTAAATGACAATTACAATATTACCAACCGATAGTGTAAGTGTATACCCAGAACATCTTAATTCCATTAATAACAACATCCAATTTACTATGGAGTTAGAGGCAAATAATTAATTAGCTTTCTTAGATGTACTTGTCATCAGGAATCCTGATCATACTTTGAGCCACACTGTGTATAGGAAAAAGACCCATACAAATAGGTACTTAAACGGTGAATCTCAAGATTGGCTACATCTTGAAGCGAGCTTCAATACACATACTTCAAGCCGCCAACGAAAATAAGTCAATTTTTACCATCCGTCAAGTGCCAACTACCTTTACAAGATGCAGGGATCAATAAAATAGATTGTGACTGCGGACTCTCATACATTGGTCAAATCAAGAGAAGCATAGGCACCCGCATGAAAGAACACATAGCTGATGTAAAACACCGACGCTCGTTGAAGTCTGCTGTGTGTGAACATGTGCAACAGGGGACCAACAACTACCTGAGATTTGACAAACTACAGATTCTTGCTAAAGAACACCGATTAGGCTATTGAAATCAAAAAAATCCTAATTTTAATAGAGAAGATGGTTGGAATGTACCACCAGCTTGGGATCCAGTAATACAAATAGTCAAACCCAAGAAGAAGCAAACACAGCTAAACTTCATGATACTCTGAGCTCATTCTGCGTAAATAGAAACACCAATGATTAAATTATGTTCGGGTACTTTGAAATAACTACACTGGAACATTGAGACAGCTACCATCTTAGTCTCCCCGTGACTATGGCTGCTGAAAAGCAACCGAAACGTCGGGGAAAGTGTAAACTTGAATATAAATAGTTTTAATAATAGATTTAATAATTTAATTAGCTTATAAATTAGTAAAGTTTAATAGTATCTAGTAGTAGTGTAACAGTTTCTAAATTATGTAATAAAGTGTAAAATAAACAACGCTATAAAAGCCGTATATAGTAGTTTAATTTCAATGAATATCATTCGCGTAAACAGAAGACAGTATTATGTAAATGACAATTGCTCAAAAGAAATCCATGTCAAATAAATGCCATTTTTTTAATATACATATGTATATGATGTCATATTATATGCCCTTCATGTATTTGACCTCAGTTTTTAGTATACCTTGTTTACGATAGGTAACCTGGGTTTTAATCCCAACATCCGAACTAATATATTAAAATGCGAATGTGAGTTTGTTTGTTTGTTACGCTGTCACGCCTTAAGACTGCGCCGAGCGAAATGTGCCAAAACAGGCAGCCACAGTTAAGTGAATAAAATCAACACTTTTTGTTTAATACAAATATAAAATATACATTTACCATAACAACCAATGTGTTTACTTTGTGTAAAAAACTTAAAAATAATTAATATTTTCGCCTACAAAATTACGTAAATTTGCACGAAAAATGTAAATACGTAAGCTCGTGTTACGTGATTTTTATGTTACAACAGTAGAAATCTATCCAATTTATAGCTTAAACGAAACATAAATAGTTATATTACAATTTTTCTGTCCCAAATATTTAAGTTATTGGTTGACAATAAAGATACATATTTATCAAAAAAGCACTTCAAATCCTCCATACAATTTTACTATGGCGGCCGCGCGCGGATTTGAATATGCGCCGCACGAGCTCTGTCATTATCTGGCTTACGCTCGGCGCAGTCTTAACTACTCGACCGATCATCATGCAAGATTAATAATAACATAATTTCGAAAAGTCAGAAGTGTGTGCCTTGGGATCGAACTTAAGACCTAAACGTGGCAGTGCAACATACTCCTATATGCTATCGCTGCTATCCTAGGATAACCAACGGTGTAAGCTAGCAAAATGGCAGCACGCACGCTGTAGATATAGGTAAGTAATCTACGCGAACACAGCTGCAGGCACAACTAGTATGTTAAAACTAGAAAATTAAATAATTTATAATATAATGACTTTACTGAAATAAATTACTATAATTACTTCATCCATGTATTCTTAATAGATTTTGGACTTTTATTTTCGTAATAGCATTTCGAGGTTTTTGTTCTAGGTTTTTGTAATAGGTTTTTGTAATAGGTTTTTGTACCTTTGTCTAAACACCTGTACCTACTGATTATGTCTTGGACAAAGATTTAACACTAGCAAGACGGTAAGGGTCATTGGACCCGAATTCAAACTTGCACCGCAGATTATTTCATAACTATTTGCTTACAAAATTTCATACCTTGTGACTTTAAACCTCTGGTATGCCGGAACGTGGATCTGCGCGAGACACAATGCTTTTTCTATTATGTCTGGTATTCTGGCATACAACAGGTTAATGAACTACAGTTAACTAGTTTAGTTTCAAACATTGATAAAATAGAATTCACCTACAAAGGCGGCTACGGTCATTTGACCTATTCAATAAATGGATGAATTGTTGTCGTGGGTAAGTTGATAATATTTAGTTTAATTTTATTGACTGACGGTGTATCGCGTACCTACACATTTTAGTTCGTTTGGTTATTACTTTAAGCGTTCTCGTTGAGTCAAGTTAGTTATTTCCGATTTCATATTCTGTGAAAATATCTCGCCATGCCCGTGAAGCTGAAATATTGGCATTACTTCAATCTTTGCCTGAAGATCAATCGGATAGTGAAGGTGAAAGTGTATTACCATCAGAAGCTGAAGACAGTGATTGCCCTACTCCTGTTTCTGATTCAAGTTATAGTGATGATTCAGACAGCAACATACCGTTAGCTGCGATTCAGCAAACAAAAGGAAGACATTGTCGGAGACGAGGACGCAGTGCTCGAACAACATTTTATGGCAATACCCCTCATAACAATATTATAATGTCTGCAGATGGAATATTGTGGCAATCTATACTTGAAAATCGTACAGAGATAGCAGGTCGTCGACGACGTCATAATGTTTTGTTTGAACAATCTGGGCCTACCGCCTATGCACAAAGACAAGTTGGAGACAAATTCATAACAGCCTGGAAACATTTAATAGATGACACGATTTTACGAGATATTTTTGTGTGGTAGGGCCACGCTGGTTACAGCATGAATGGGCCGTCTCGACCGAGGAAAGTACCACCCTCTCACAGAAGATCGACGTAAAATAACATTTGTTATTTCATTCAGTGAGTGAGAGCGCCGGAGGCCCGTTCACCCTTCCCTTCCCAAACCCCATCCTGCTCCATCCCCCTTTTCCTTCCGGTAGGCAGCGACTTGGTTGTCTGTTTATGACGTTGCTTCTGTAATGCTAAGAAAACACGGCCATGCATATGAGCCACGGTTCTCGCTTATTATCAGGTGGACCAGCGATGAAAGCAATAAAAAATATATATATATGTATATGTATGAAATTGAAAATTTTATTTCCTCTTTGTATGTCGGAGGTTGTTTTGTAGCAAGAAATATATCTGTGAATGATTCGTGGAGAAAGATATGTGGCATATTTTTCTAAAACTATGCCTAGGGATAGATTCAAAGAAATTATGAAATATCTTCAATTCTATGTGAGATCAGAACGATCAACCAGAATAATAACGGATAAATTTGCATTGATTTCTCAAGTGTGGAATCGTTTTATTGATAACTGCGTTTTGTGCTACAAACCGGGCGAAAATGTAACCATAGATGAACAGTTGTTTGCTACAAAATTTCGATGTCCTTTTATTCAATATATGGCTGATACACCAGACAAATTTGGAATTAAATTTTGGCTCTGTGTTGATGTAAAATCAAAGTACATGTTGAACGCTCTTTCTTATCTTGTAAAAGACGAAACTCGACCGGAAAATCAAAGTCTTGGACAACACATCGTTATGCGTCTCATGGAGCCATTCTTGAATAAAGGTATAAATGTGACAACAGACAACTTTTTCATATTAGTGTCTCTCGCACAAAGTTTGCTTGCAAAACGTACAACTTTTGTTGGTACTATAAACAAAGGGACACGTCATATTCCATCGTACGTAAAGAATCTAACATTGGATTTGTATGAAACCAAGGCATTAAAAACCGAAAATGACCAATGCTTATTGACAGTTCATCAAATAAAGAGAAGCAAAAATGTATTGTTACTAAGCACCTTACATGATACTGTTCAGATAGACACTGGCAGTAACAAGGAAAACCTGAAACTGTAATGTTTTACAACTCAAATAAATATGGTGTTGACGTGGTCGATCAAATTGCGAGAAAATATAGCATGAAAGCTGCTTCAAGAAGATGGCCGGTACAAGGTTTTATAATATTTTAGATTTATCTGCAATAAATGCCTGGGTGTTGTACCAAGAAATAAACAACAAAAAGATACGTGGAAGAGACTTATTCTGCAATTGGCTGTTGAACTGAGTAACACTTTAGAAGAACCCACTTCTGAGACTTCATTGTAACGTCTTCTCACCTCAGAAACGTCAGCTTTTGAATGCAAGAAGAAACGTCACTGCTTCCAAACTCTTTGTAACAATAAAACTAATAAAGTGTGTGATTTATGCAAAAAGCCTGTATGTGGAAGTTGCAATCAATCAAAAATGTTTAAGAAAGTTTATAAGGCTAGTGTGAATAGAACAGACGCAAGAGGAAGACTTAGGCGAACGTTTCTCGATCAGATCGGAGGCGTTCTGGACAAAGGCCAGGTTCAGAGCACCTTGAACCGACGGGCGTGTATGAGGAATGTGATGAAAGTGAATGAAGCCAGAGAAGTGTGTCAGGATAGTAGCAAATGGAAATCCGTAGTCTCTGCCTACCCCTCTGGGAAACAGGCGTGAGTGTATGTACGTATGTATGTTTACGTGTCGTAACTGTAAATAATTTTCTTTTTAGTTAGACACATATATTATTCTACAAATCTAAAATAATTTGTTTCTATGAGTATCTTCTATTATTTCTACTTATAATTCATATTATATATATATGAATTATAATTAAATTATAATATCATAATAATAACTACAAAAACAGTGATGGGTCTAATGACTCTTGGCCGTCTTTGTAGGTTAGCTGTTTTTTTCGTCTTGCTAGTGTTAAATATTATAGATTATAATATGTAATAATATTCTATCACATAAACACAACATCTAGCCCAAACTAAGCAGAGCTTGTACCTACTATGAGTACTAGGCAATGGATAAACATATATATATACTTTTTTTTTTGTAAATACCTACATATTATACATAGAAACACCCAGACCAAGACAAACATCCATGTTCATGCACACAAATCTTTGACTTCTTCGTGAATCGAATCCGCGACTTCAGGCGTGGCAGTCTGTTACACCAACCACTACGCCATCGAGGCCGTCAAATCTTATGTATCTTAAATCGCACGAAAACGTGTCCCCTCTAAGAAGAGTGAGCTCACACATTACACTTACTTGATAGAAAACGATAGTCTTCAATTTTCAATGAGTGAGCGAATGCGCTGCAGCGATGAACGGACGGTGTGATGGTTTTGTAATCAGTAAGCGTGCAACTTGTTAATATTTGAATGAAATAAGTACAAGTACTTACATAATAATTATGGCAAAATACAATTGTAAACAAAAGTATTTTTAATTAAAGTTTTTAACCAAATGCGGATATATTTTATATTATTAAATTTAACAATAAAGCTTTTCGTACGTCTCAGTCGAGACGCAAATATTTTTCAGTCTCAAATATATAAGGTTATTTTTTTATTAAATCTACTAATAAAAAACATAACATGATTTTATTCAACATTTCCTATTTCATTCACAACCAATTACATTTATTTAAACAAAAAATGTAATATTTACAATGACTAAACTAGAAAGAGACTCAAGTAGGTAGATGGAATTAAAATACTGTAGGTGGGCAGCCCTCACGCGTATTCGCGGACCGCGCGGCTGTAGGTAATTATTTCAAGGACATTTATTACAATACTGTTAGATAACATTACCGTGACTTAACGTACAGAAAGGTGACCATATTTAAACCTAGTAGGTAGTATCTTTAATTCAGAAAAAAGTACTATTCCAGAGGGATGGTAAGAATTTTATAATGTTTTTAACTGCCTGACTGCTGTGTATGAAGTCTCGAGTCCGAATCCCGAGTCGGGCCAACAAAAAGTTATTGGATTTTTTGTTAAGAAATCTCAATAGCAGCCTTGAGTTAGGAAGTTGGCGGTGTTAGACACCCCCGTGCCTCGGAAAGCACGTAAAACCGTTGGTCCTGCTCCTGGTCTCTCTCCGGTCGTGTCGGATTACCGTCCCATCGGATCATGAGGGTTAGGGAACAGAGAATGCTCTTGTGTTTGCGCACACACTTGTGCACTATAATATCTCCTGCGCAGATGGCCAGTCTCCGTTAATGTTGGCCGCCGTGACTGAAATTCGGTCAGGAGGACATTATAATATTGTTATTTGTGATTTGGTATGTTTATCGTATCGTACATTAAGGTCTCGTGTTCGATTCTTCAGAAGAGACAAGTGTTATTTAGTTAGCAAGAAGTTTTGAGCAATGGTTTTAATACATATAACTCTGCCTAACTCAATAGGTATAATAATATAGACGTAATATATTGTTGTACCTATTTTTCAATATTATATATATATATTTAATATTGAAAAATACAACTCCCGCACTAGGAGTAATTGTTGTATCATAAGAACATCCAAAAATGAATATGTGCCAAATTATGTGAACGTAAATTTCTATTTTATATACATAGAAAGTAAATACTCATTATATAACACTAATTATCTAATTTAGCAACTAGACAATTATAGTGCATTCACTAATTAGTGCTGTTTTAGTCATTATGATGTGGTTTGTTGCCCAATACTACCGTTATGGTCGCATGCGCACCGAATGCGAGCATCTTACGATTCCATATTCGTGTTCAAATATTTGAAAGGAAGAAAGTGTTTTCAGTTTTTATTATTAAACAAGCTCTTGCCCGCGGCTTAGTTCGCGTAAAAGTATTCACAAGAACTTCAAAAATTATAATTACAAATATAATTATTACTAGCTGCCCGGACAAACTTCGTTCTATCAAAAGTAATTTTTCTTTTTTTTATGTTTACTTTATCACTAAGAGGTATGAAAAATAGATAGTAGCCGATTCTCAGATCTACTAAATATGTACATAAAATTTCATAAAAATCGGTCAAGCCGTTTCGGAGGAGTATGGTAACTATCATTGTGACACGAGAATTTTATATATAAGATAATAATATAATTTATTGCTTCAAATATGGTACGGTATAAAGGTATTAATTACAAATATTTTGTATCACATATTTAGCCGTTAAACAGCATGCAACAATAAAATTTCAAATAGTACTATCTTAAATTAAAAAACACGTCTGTTAATTCATTAGATGTGCTTATACCTCAATCAATGCTCCAAATTATAAAACTTGCATTTGCAGTCGGTTACACTAACCGCTACGCCATCGAGGCCGCCATAAATTGCAGATTGCGAACTACTACTGAAAATTGCTTAACAGATAGCCAATATTACCATGTTTGATCTGGGATCCAAACCCGCTTACAATGAAACAGTTCTGTTACCTCCGTGCCGCTAGTGTAAATTTCTCGACAGATCCTAACAACACTTTGTCTACGGGAATCGAACGCGAAAAACAATTTTGCCCCTCGTCACCACAAATATGGTCAAATGAATACCTTCATGGTATATACCACATCCATCGCCATCACAAATCCACGTTAGGCCTACTTATAATTTCATAATACCTCAAACGAGAAGAGAATGTGTGACATTCATATAATATTCTGTTTCGTCATGAGTTTTTAGCGACCAAGACCTAAAACCATAATTTATATCTAAAGGTAAAATAGATATAGGCAATTAAACATATATTGATATTTTAAGTCATCTTAATTTTATCAGCCTAGTGGGAGATCGTTGGACTACCACGCAGAGGTCCCGAGTTCCAAGACAAATTTCTTTTTTATACTACTAAGGTGGCAAACAAGCATACGGCTCATCTGATGGTAAGTGGTCACCGTAGCCTATGGACGCCTGCAACACTAGAGGCATCAATTGCGCGTTGCCAACCCTTTAGGAAAGGCAGTGGGAATGAGAAGGAGCGGAAAGTGGGAAACGGGGTGATTGGGCCCCCGGCACTCTCACTCACCGAACGGGACACAACAGCAGGAATACTGCTATTTCACGTCGATATTCTGTGAAAGGGTAGTCCTTCCCCGGTCGAGCCGGCACATTCATACTGAAATCGACGAGGCTCTACTACTTAAAGAAATGTGTGCATTAATCTGCCAATAGGTTAGATATTTTATCACGCGGCTCACTTGTTGTTTTCTCAAATAAAGTAGTCTAAGTTACTCCTTGTAACATCAGCTATCAAGCAGTGAAAGTCCCGTAAAATCTGTCCAGCCGTTTCAGAGATTAGCCGGAAGAAACAGACAGACATACATTTTTAATATTGATTTTAGGTAGATGTACCGTATATACTTTCATATGCATTTAGTAAAAAGCTGTTATTTTGACATTACAAACAGACACTTCAATTTTATTTATTTTTATAGATATTAGCCCAGTGGGAGACCGTTTTACTGCCACGCAGAGGTCTTGAGTTCAGTCCCAAGGCACGCAGTTCTCACTTTTCGAAGTTACCTCCGTATTAACCTATCAGTTAACTATTTCTTTTTCTTGTGTTTACTTATTTATAAGTTAGGTTTGTGAATATACGATAGTTAACTAATAAATTATCGCAAATAAATTATATTTTCTTGGATGCAAGCTACCCTATGTTCTTTTCTGTTCCACTAAAAACGTGTATGCGTAAAATGCGTAAAATTTCATGATGATCGGTCGAGTAGTTAAGGCGTGAAAGCGTAACAAACAAACTCACATTCGCATTTATAATATTAGTTATTATTATTGTTTAAAAGACTTAAAAGATTGTGAATGGGGATTAAGAATGAATGAGTTACTTGTTAAATGTCTTCTTTATGCCGATGACCAAGTAATACTTGCGTCATCAGCAGAAGAGTTGCAGGCGATGGTAACTATTATGCATGGTGCTTTTGAGAGTAAAGGAATGAAAATAAATGTAAGCAAGACGAAAGTAATGGTATTTGAAAAGGAAGAATGCGTGACGATGTGTAATATTATGATTGATGGAGAAAAAGTGGAGCAAGTGAAAGAGTTTGTATATTTGGGTACTTTGTTTACAAGGGATGGTAAACATGAGGGAGATATTGAAAGGAGAACGATTGCGGGAAACAAAGTGAATGGAGCTCTACGCGCTTTTATGAACAGCCGAAATGTTTCCGAAAAGGCACGTTTGGCTGTTCATAGAGGACTTTTAGTGACCACACTTATGTATGGAAGTGAAAGTTGGGTATGGCAAAAGAAGCATGAGAGCAGAATTAATGCTGTAGAAATGAGAGCGCTGAGAAATATATGTGGTGTGACTCTGAAAGATAGAATAAGGAATAGTGTGATTAGAGAGAGATGCGGCATGAAAGTTGATATAGTGACAAGAATAGAAAAGGGTATGTTAAGCTGGTTTGGGCATGTAGAAAGAATGGACGAGGAAAGACTGACTAAGAAAGTTTATAGGGCTAGTGTGAATGGAACAGTCGCAAGAGGAAGACCTAGGCGAACGTTTCTTGATCAGATCGGAGGCGTTCTGGATAAAGGCCAGGTTAAGAGCACCTTGAACCGACGGGCGTGTATGAGGAATGTGATGAAAGTGAATGAAGCCAGAGAAGTGTGTCAGAATCGTAGCAAATGGAAATCCGTAGTCTCTGCCTATCCCTCTGGGAAACAGGCGTGAATCTATGTATGTATGTATGTATATGTAATATTAGTTAGGATATAATATACCTCTGCCTAACCAATAACTGTCATGAGTATATGTATGTAGGTAAATATTTTTATTATCGGCACAGGATTCGAACCCACTGACCGTTAACGTAATGAATCAATCAACAAGCTTGTTATAAAAATTGACCTTAAATTACATTGATCGATATTGGGAGTGACACATTTTATTAGGCTTAAAACACGCTTGACGTTTATTAGTTGACTTCGGGACCAATTGGTCGTTGATTGCAGCGATGGCGCAGTGGTTTAAGTGGTCGCCTCGCCATTGAGTGACTGTTGTGGGTTCGATCTCCACAAGGGACAAAAAATTTGTTTGAGATAAAAATATTTGTTCCGTATCTGGGTGTTCTTTGTGTCCGTTGTTTGAATGTTTGTAAAGTCCCCCGAGAAAAAGTATTAATACCTTAAAAAAAAACCATGAAAGTGGTTGTTCACTGGATCATTCTTTTCTCTGGTTATTCCTTGACTGCCTTATCGATGTAATTGTAAAAGTTTGTGAGTGATGTTAAGGTTTTCGGTTGCTGGCTCGAGCTGGGATTCGAACCTGGTACCTTCCGATCCGCAGCCATATACAATAGCTTCTAGACCAGCGAAGCTAAAAATCTATAAAATAAATATAAAAGTTTGTGAAGTTGTTAGTAACTCAATTACGCGTAAACTGTTGAACCGATTTAGATGAAACTTGATACCCAGATAGACTGTGATTTGATGTGCTGGACTTACACATATGATACTTTTTATCCTGGTATGTGTTTCTATTGGATCCAAACCACAGCCGAAGCAAGCCACAAGCAGAAACTAGTATATTATAATATCAGCCCTCTATATAAACTGCCCCATTGCTTGGCACGAGCCTCTTCTCAGTGTGAAAGAAGTGAGGCCATAGTCCACCACGCTGGCCCAGTGAGGGTTGGCAGACTTCACATATCTTCGAGAACATTATGGAGAACTCTCAGACATGCTGGTTTCCTCACGATGGTTTCCTTCACCGTTAAAGCGAGCGATAATTAACTATTTAATACGCACATAACTTCGAAAAGTCAGAGATGCGCGCCTTGGGATCGAACTTGTGATCTCTGCGTGACAGTCCAACGGTTTTCCACTAAGGTATCGCTAACCTTTTTTTTTTTTTTTTGTTACCCAGGAAAAATGCTTCATGCACTGCCCGCCGGCTAGGGGACGGCACCGGCGGGGGAGTGTGGGACTCCCAGCGAGACGCGCTGGTCTACCCACTAAAAAACCTGGGGTGTTCCCTCTCTCATCCAATAGGGGGGGCCAGTTGGGAGTTCTAAAAGGATTCATCCATAGCAGGCCCCCCCATGTGGGTGTGGGCCGGGTCAAACGGACCCGGCCACCTCTCGTCCCCAGGGGAGAGCCTGACCGCTCTCCCCTTTCGACGGTAGAAGGCGCGCGGGAACACCGCGCGCGCCCTCTCGGGGTTCCTAATTTACGGGTGGCAGGGTCCCCTCAGGCCTTGCCACCCGGAACCCCTAAGTGGGGGGCAGGAGAGCGACGAAAGCGCGTCTCCTGCGCCCTCTCCTCCGGCGGCGGACTTCCGGGGCGTAAGGATCATCCTCACGCCCCCGTTCCGCCGCCTCCTTCTGCGAGATGACAGTCTCGCAGAAGGATCTCATTGCGCCCCAGCACCTGTCGTCGCCGACCATCCTGGATACGACGGTCGGCAACGAGAGGTCGGGGCCAATCACAGCGACCAGGGCGCAGCGCTCCACGGCCCACGCCGGGCACTCCTCCAGCGTGTGCTGCGCCGTGTCCTGGTCACACTCCTAAGGTATCGCTAACCTAACCTTTTTTTTTTTTTTTTTTTTGAGGGGGTAAATGCGCCTTATGCATACCGCCCCACTTGGGGTTGTGGGACGGTTATGTCGGGCTCACCGGCCTACAGCACGGCCGGCATACCGACTAAAACCCCCCTGTGCACCGTCAATTCGCCTTGACGGGTGGGCCGTTGGAACCTGATACAACATCAGCGGCCCACCCAGCGACTGCCCGCGCCTCGCGGGCACCAACACTGGCGGCGGCGTCTGGGTGCACCAGAGACGCCGCCTCTACGCGGAAGAGTGCGGGTGGGAGAATAAAAACCCCAATCTCCCACCCTCCGCTTTGTTAGGGGGGCATCAGGCGCGCATCGGCGCGCCGTCGCCGCCCATTTCGCCGGCGACGGATCGGGTCAGCGAGGAGACTTTCCTCCCTGGCCCGCTCCGCCGCCTCCTTCTGCGAGATGATATCCTCGCAGAAGGATGCGACCGCACACCAGTTTCTGTCGCTATCGGCCATGGAACGGATTATGGCCGATAGCGAGAGATCCGCACCGATGGTCTCGACGAGGGCACGACGCTGCTGCGCCCACGCCGGGCAGAACTCCAGCGTATGCTGCGCCGTGTCCTCATCACAATCACAGTGGTGACAGACGGGACTCGATTCCCTCCTCGCGACCTTGTGCAGGTAGTATCCGAAACACCCATGCCCGGATAACACCTGCACCAGCCGGAAGGAAAGGGTCCCGTGCTGTCGCCACACCCACAACGAAAGGACCGGCCGGAGCGCCTCCACCGTGCGAAAACCCGCACGTGGAGCCTCCAGCCGGGCTGACCATCGGGCCACGATGGCTCGGCGAGCGGCCTCGCGCCACTCGCGCACCTGCTCGGGCGGAGGGCGACCGCCTCCGCCTGCCCGAAATTCGGCCGTTCGCCGATATACGTCGGCGAGCACTTCCGCCTCCAAATCCCACGGGGGAGTACCGGCCAGCGCACATGCCGCGACTGCGGACACGGTGCGGTACCCGCGTATTGCCCTGACCGCCATAGTGCGCTGCGGTCGGCATAGCCGCGCGCGGTTCTGAGTGGTCAGGGACCCCGCCCACACCGGTGCGCCGTACAGTGCCATCGACCGTACTACCCCCGTGTAGAGCTTCCGGCACGCCAAACTGGGTCCGCCTAGGTTGGGCAATAATGCCGACTGTACTCCGGAGTGATCCGGAGTATGGCCCTTTACGGGGCACCGGTCTAGGCGGACGCCCTTAGTCGCGACAATAAGACCCTGCTGCGACGTCCGCAGCGGGTCGTCGCGACAAGGGCCATACGCGGTTACCGGACGGTGTCCTGGACGGCGGCGTGCGTGCTGGCCAGTGACCCCCCCTGGGAGCTACAAGCGGAGATCCTCGCCGAAGTTTACCACTTCGTGGCGGCGAGGAGGTCCCGCGGGGAGCCCCCGGGGTGGGAGGAGGTCGCACACATGCGGCGACAGGCGCGGGCCGCTCTATTGAGGCGGTGGACGGAGGACCTGGCTCCACCGACCCCGGGCCAGTGGACGGTGGAGGCCATTCGCCCGGTCCTCCGGGGGTGGATAGGGCGGCGATTCGGGTCGCTGACCTTCCGACTGGTGCAGGTGCTTTCCGGGCACGGATGCTTCGGAAAGTATTTGCACCAGATCGCGAGACGGGAGGCGACCCCGGCCTGCCACGAGTGTGGGGCGCTGGAAGACACAGCGCTCCACACGTTGGAGGCGTGTGCCGCGTGGGGGCCGCAGCGGCACACGCTTTCGGCCATAATAGGCGGAGATCTCTCCCTGCCGAGCGTGATCAACGCCATGCTCGGCGGCGAGAGGTCGTGGCAGGCAATGGTCTCCTTCTGCGAAGCTGTCATGACGCAGAAGGAGACCGCGGAGAGGGTCAGGGAGAACAACCTCCTCGCTGACCCTCTCCGGCGCAGACGGACGGGAGCGAGAAGGAGGCGATTTGCCCGCCTTCTCGCTCCTGTATAGTGGGGTCACTGGTACAGAGTCGGGGGACTCTCTACCGGCTTGCACGACCCCACACGTCTGGGGGATGGCCTTGGTGAGCAAGGCTGTCCCTCCACAGGTGCTGAGGCCCGGTCACCAACAGCCGGGCCAACCGCCGGGGCGGGATGGTGATTGCTAACGCGACCCCATCCCGCCCCACTCCGTCGGCGGAGGGACTGCTCACCCCAGGTTTTTAGTGAGTATACCGACCCCCTTCAGGGGCGGAGAGTCTCACATAACCACCCTTCCCCCCCCGGGGGAGGGGGTATCCATAAAGGATTTTCCCGGGTAAAAAAAAAAAAATCAAACAACAAAAAAAAAACAAAAAAAAAAAAACAGGTTGGGCAATAATTGGCCCAGGGCGGACGCCGCGCCGTCCAGCTTGGGCTCAAGCTGGCGGAAGTGCTCGTCGAAGAGCCATCGTCCATCCAACACCAGGCCCAGATATCTCATCTGGGCCTGAACCGGTACGAGGACCGAGCCGACGGTGATCGAGGCGCGGGCAGGCGGCCCGCGACGGGGCCCGTGAAACAACAGGGCCTCCGTCTTGTTGAGGGCCACCTTAAGCCCCAGCGCCTCGATTCGCCCGACCACCTGAGAGACACCCGTGGCGGCCAGGCGAACAGCCTCCTCAAAGTTGCGTCCCCGGGCTGCTACTAACGTGTCATCAGCGTAGCAGAATACGCTCAGCCCGGGGGGTAAGACTCCGCGCAGGGCCCAGTCATAGCCGATGTTCCACAGAAGGGGGCCAAGGACGGACCCCTGTGGAACACCGCGAGATATCGCCCTGCGCACGACGTCACCTGCTCGGTCCTCGCACAACACAAACCTCCGCTCCAAATAGTCTGCCACCAGCAGCCTCAGGTATGCGGGCACCCCATGGAAATCGCTAACCTAACCTAACCTTACCTTTATTTACGAACGAATTCGCGGGCAATAACTAGTTATAGTAGACATAGGCGATGGCTATCCCTTCGGGTGCATGATCCTATGTACCTTTATATATGTAAATTATATGGATTCGAAATCATTGCCAAACGTTCCTGAAGATGCTTCGCGCTGAGGCGAAACACGTGTCGACACATATTTTGTGCTCGAAGCGGAATACTGCAAGTTGGAGTACGCCCAGGTGCCACGTCGTGACTGTCCCTATTCAGAGATGTTCGGTATTGTCAACCTTTTTCTATTGTAGTAGTTGGAGGTGGGCAATCTTAGGGTGCGTGGTGGATTCCTCTCTTACCAATATTTCCACTTTACCACTTGTATGACGGAGCATCACTTAAGAATTGTTCAACTGATTTGGTTGTTTTCTTTTGTTGTGTTTTGGACAGGACAAGGTTTGTATGAACGGAATATTGCGAAAAATCCGCAGGAAATGTCGAAAATGTAATGGTATTTTTATATGAAAAAAATTATCGACGTTTTATATTGAATTAAATTATGTGACATGTAGAAATGTAGATTGATAGGACAACGACTGTCGGATCAGCTTTTTAATATACAAATCGTAAGTTAGTACAATGCCTAATATTAATAAGTACATTGACTTTTTCTCTTGTCAATCCACCATGTTTAATTCGCATAGTTTCATAATTTAGATCACAGACAAGAAACCTTGTGTTGTGTGCGAACCTCTTTGAAAAAGTCTGTAGTGGATAAGGTCTCGAGTTCGAATCTGGGGTTGGACAAAATATTTTCGACGGATGGTAGTAGGACGATAACGGTAAAATTTTGTCGTGAAGCCAGAACCAGAAGTAACATAACTAATATTATAAATGTGAATGTGAGTTTGTTTGTTACGCTTTCGCGGCTTAACTACTCGACCGATCGTCATGAAATTTCACATACACGTCAAGGGTTAAAGTGCCTCAAATTAGACCAAGTTTAATTTTTGCATTTTAAGAAACAACCAAACTGCGCGTGTACGTAATCAAATCATCATCATCATTTCAGCCTATTGCAGTCCACCGCTGGACATAAGCCTCCCCCAGGGTGCGCCACAAGGCGTAATCAAATGGCGTATCCAAAATGTTCATAATCCTAACTAATATAATAAATACGAATGTGAGTTTATTAGTTTGTTACGTTTTCACGCCTTAACTACTCGACCGATCATCATGAAATTTTGCATAAACGTAGTCAGGGGTACAGAAAAGGACGTAGGTTAACCTTTATCCAGAAATAATACTTGTTCTGAGGGATTTATATTAACTTAGTCAAAAAAATTATAAGTAATTTAGTGTTCCCGAGGGATATAAATTAAAATCTACATTAACGAAAGCCGTGAGCTAAATCTAGTCTAATATTAATAATATGTTAAAGAGGAAAGTATTTACACCATGATGCCAGCCTACTCTCTATTTTAGATTTATATTGAAAAATGTAACTGGACCCAAATGATTAATTATATAATATTGTTAAATTATCGCACTCTTAATAAAACAGCGACTTAACTCGAAATTTGAAAGTAAGGCAATTTGAACTCTAATTGTATATGTTAAATACTAATATTATATTTGTGTTAAATCTTTGCAATAGAGTTCAAATTTGTTTAATCCAAAATACTGAGATAAGTCTCTGTTTTCTGTTTTTTTAAAGTCAGTAAGTAGCATATGGTGTAATGCCTGCAACACCATGTTAATATGAGTTGTAAAATACTCTTCTCCCTTAGCCTTTATTATTCTCAGGTCACTTAGGGTCGGCTTTTCTAGTCTAACCGGATTTGACTGGATATCAGTTTTTACACGGAGCGGCTGCCACCTGACCTCCGCAACCCGAAGGCTAACGATATCCTAAGGCTAGACCAGTGTCAGGATATTAGAGGGTACTGACTTTCCCAATAACGACTGCCATAGATGTTCACGGCAGCCGGGGCCGACGGCTTAACGTGCTCTCCGAGGTACGGAGCAGGCGATAATTGTCAATCAATACGCACAAAATATTTTTTCGAAAAGTTATATAACTAACGGGTTCGAACCCGAGACCCTCTGCATTGCAGTCTGTTGGTCTCCCCACTGAGCTATCGCTGATATCAGTAACTTAGTAAACTCACTAACCTACATATTTTGACGTTCATAAGTGTTACTTTGTGACCTAAATGAATATATAATTTTTGACTTTGGCTTTTTTTATTTGTTTGTAATGAATTAACTTAAAAACTATTCAACCGATTTGGAAAATTCACCAATAGATAGCTATATTATTACCGAGTAACATAGGGTATATTTTATTTAAAATCAGATTCCGAATCTATTTCCGCGTATGGCAGATATTTTCCCCCGAAATCGACGCGATAAAAATAAACTTCGTCTGCATCCGTCTAGGACTGCATTTGTGCGCAAGAGTGTTATTTGCATGGCTCCAATTGTTTATAATAAATTTCCTAAAAGCTGGCAAGATCTAACTAGCGAAGCATTTAAGCAAAAAGTAAAATTATTTCCTGTTGCAAAAGACTATTATAATGTTAGTGACTTTTTAAATGATAAATTTGATTTGATATAATTAAGTACCCAATTAGATTAGACATTTGACATAATATTTATTAATTGACATTAGATTTAATATAATTATAATTACTTGACATTGTATTCATTAATAATTTATGGACTGATTATTATTACTTCATTAATATATACACATTTATATAATGTTAACTATTGCTACTGAATGTATGTTGCTGGTACTATTTATCCTTTATTATTAATTAATCAGAATGATATTTGCACGCCATTGTATGGCAAACATGTCTAGACCTTTCTTCAACTTTATATCTTGCATGCGATTATTAATTGTATGTACACATGTCGCACTCTTAATAAAACAGCGACTTAACTCGAAATTTGAAAGTAAGGCAATTTGTACTCTAATTGTATATGTTAAATTCTAATATTATATTTGTGTTAAATCATTGCAACAGAGTTCAAATTTGTTTAATCCAAAATACTGAGATGTCTCTGTTTTATTAAGAGTGCGATGTGTTTGAGTGAATAAATAAATTATCTTATCTTATCTAAAAAGACGTACTACGTACGCGATCGAAACCGCGGGCTAAATCCAGTAGAACTATAAAATTCATTCACAACTCACAAGTCGACCACACCTTTTTGCGCCACGATGTTATACCCAACTGGTGGTACAATTGGAAAGTAAATACTGACCATAGTAGCTCAAGTTCAGCGGTGCAAACCGGCAGGTTACGACACCGAGAACCAGAAATACTAACCACAGGTTAACGTGAGCTAGATAGCATGCGCCTGCGCAGGAGTGAAATAATACTGATTATATACTTGTTATATAGCGGTTTTATACTTGCTAATGGTTAAAAAACTATCGTTATTAATTAAATTTATTATAAACTAGCATTTGGCCGCGGCATCGCTCGCGCAAAAGTAGGTTAGGTTATGTTAGTAACAGTACATTTAAATAAATAAAAAATGGAATTATATATACATATACCTATGTTACTCAGTAATAATAACGCTTTCTAATTAAGAAAGAATTTTTAAAATCGGTTTTGTAGTTTTCTAGTTAAATCCTTACAAACAAACAAACAAAAATCAAATGTTTCATCTTTATATTAGAATGGATATAAAATCGTTGGCACAGTGGTTGAGTATTAGATTGCTGTGGATGCGGTCTTGGGTTCAAGTCCCGGTGCAGACAAAGTGTTGCTTTGTTATCTAAAAAGTACTTCTCGAGCATTAGAAATAATGATTAAATTACTAATAATAATAATCCTAGCTAATAAGAAATGTTTAGAAATACTAATCTAAGAGTGACGTGATCTGAATAACATGCGTCGTAGTGAAATAATTGAAAGAAGAAAGAAAATATAATATTGTCTTCTGTTTACGCGAATGTTATTCATTGTAATTAAACAACTTCTTCTCTCTTAGCCTTTATTATTCCCAAGTCACTTGGGGTCGGCTTTTCTGGTCTAACCGGATTTGACTGGATATCAGTTTTTACACGGAGCGGCTGCCACCTGACCTCCGCAACCCGAAGATTAACGATACCCTAAGGTTAGACCAGTGTCAGGATATTAGAGGGTACTGACTTTCCCAATAACGACTGCCATAGATGTTCATGGCAGCCTGGACCAACGGCTTAACGTGCTCTCCGAGGCACGGAGCAGGCGATAATTGTCAACCAATACGCACATAATTTCGAAAAGTCATATAACTTCCGAAAGTCAGAGGTGCGCGACGTGGGTTCGAACCCGTGACCCTCTGCATTGCAGTCTGTTGGTCTCCGCACTGAGCTATCGCTGCTCTCTGAAATTAAACTACTATATACGTTTAAATTAAACTACTATATACGGATTTTATCGCGTTGTTTATTTTACACTTTATTACAAAATTTAATAACTGTTACACTACTACTAGATACTATTAAACTTTACAAATTTTAAGCTAATTAAATTATTAAAACTATTAAAACTATTTATATTTAAGTTTACACTTTCAAAAGCAACCGAAACATCGAAGAAAGTGTAAACTTAAATATAAATAGTTTTAATAGTTTTAATAATTTAATTAGCTTAAAATTAGTAAAGTTCTAAGAATTAGTAAAAATCCTTCTCACACTGAGAAGAGGCTCGTGCCCAGCAGTGGGACAGTTTATATACAGGGCTGATATATATTATTATATAACCTAGATATCAACTATAACCAAATCTGGACGATAGAATAAGGAATTGTGTAATTAGAGAGAGAGAGATGCGGCATGAAAGTGGATATATTCATTGAAATTAAAGTACTATATACGGATTTTATTATGGCTGCTGAAAAGCAACCGAAACGTCCGCGTCGGGGAAAGTGTAAAATTAAATTAAATCTAAATAGTTTTAATAGTTTTGATAGTAATGTAATTAGCTTAAAAATTAGTATACTTTAAAAGTAAAAGTAGTGTAACAGTTTTCAAAATTATGTAATAAAATGTCAAATAAACAACGCGATAAAATCCGTATATAGTAGTTTAATTTCAATGAATAATATTCGCGTAAACAGAAGACAATATTAAGTGGATATATTGACAAGAATAAGGTCGGCCTAATAGTATATATGTATGTTTATCCATTGTCTAGTACCCATAGTACAAGCTCTGCTTAGTTTCGGCTAGATGGTGTTGTGTGTATGTGGTAGAATATTATTATTAGTAGATATTTATATAAAATGTAGTATTATGTATATATGTTACTCTATAAAAGGTTTATTGACCGGAACAACATGTTTTTCTATTAGAAGTAACATAATTTATACATTTACTAACTTGTTTTTAAGGGAATTCGCGTAAAACGGCGATTAGTAACGTTGCTAAACTATTTAAATGATGGTAATTTTTCCATCGATTATATTACAGACCTGATTTTATCTATGGTAAATATCTATGGTAAATAACAGCGATAGCCACTGGGGAGACCTTTGGACTGCCACGCAGAGGTCTCATGTTCGATCCCAAGGCGCGCAACTCTGACTTAGTTCCTCGCTCGAACAGTGAAGGAAAACATCGTGAGGAAACCTGCATGTCTGAGCGTTTCCCATATAGTTCTCGAAGATATGTGAAGTCTGTAAACCCCTACTGGTAAGCTATGGCCTTACCGTTCTCTCACTGAGAAGAGGCCCGTGCCCAGCAGTGGGATAATTTTATACTGGGCTTATATTATTATTTTATTATACATACATACATAGATTCACGCCTGTTTCCCAGAGGGGTAGGCAGACACTACAGATTTTCATTTGCTACGATCCTGACACACTTCCCTTATTTTATAATAATTCAAATAAACAAAACTATCTTAGAAAAAAAATAATACTTCAAGTCCATACGGTAAAAAAATTAATTCTGATTAAAAGACTGGTCATCAATAATGTTATAAATGCGAATGTGTGTTTGTTTGTTACGCTATCACTCCTTAATTATTCGACCGATCATCGAATTTCGCATTTGTAAGCATTTAAATAAAAACTAGTCAACCGATTTTTAAAATTCTTTCACCATATGAATGCTATATATATATGCGCCATCCACACTTGAAAACTTTCATTCTGGACGTTCACATCAACAACACGTCTTTTTATAATCCACTAGTCAGAATGTGTCGTCTGTATAATGACCTTTTACCGAGACATCATGTTTCACTAGATGTCTTCAATTGGAATATTACAAAATTTAAAAATAAAGTTAGGCATATTATGTCATCGTCCTCAGAGCCTTGAACATCACAAAATAACGTGTCAATAATGCTTCTGCTTGACATTATTCTTTATTTATTAAGATTGAGTTTGTCGTCATTTTCTACCCATCTATTAGCGTATTTATGTAACAATTAATTTTGTATCACACAACGTCATCTTGTACTGATATGCATGTGTCATCTTGTATCGTGTATCTTGTAACCACGATGAGTACACATAGTTAGAAACATAGTTTAAGACGAAACTGTAAAATAGCTTGTAAGAATTTATTCCCGCACTATGTTTTGTTTTGTGTGCCAAATAAATAAATATATTATCTTCGAATTACAAAGGCTATATCTAATTTTAAAAAAAGTACTTTTAAATATAACCTAACCGAATTTTACGCGAGCGAAACCGCGATCAATACCTAGTTTTCTATATACTAGGTATACGACACTAAAATATGACCATATTTCTTATTATAACAGTGTATATTGTTTAAATAAATCCCACAGTTATTTTCCAATAGCTCTTCGACTACCACGGCTAAACCGATATTACAAAATTATACTTATTAATGTTGTTCGGGCCCTGTCAAAAAGTGTTGAGTAATTTACGAGATTGACGCAACCATACAGACAAACACCATTAACTGGCTAAGAATAAACCGTAGGTTTACGTGACAATTGAGTGTATTGCCTCAGTGATACAGTGGCGTAATCTCATGGTAAGGTCCGAGGTTTGAATCTTATGTCAGATTTAGATTTTTCGTTGAGATATTTATGTGTCCGGTAGAGATTAATAGATTCGCCCGTTATGTAATATAGGCGGTAAGATATAAGGACTTAAAACTAACCTTACATATAGATCGCAAATGTGTGAGCTATCTCCAAACCAAATTTTATCAAAATTGGATCAGCATTTTTCAAACCTTAAAAATGAGAGTAATATTTTTTTTAAATACTTATTTAATAATATATTTTGATTGACAATTATCGCCTGCTCCGTGCCTCGGAGAGCACATTAAGCCGTTGGTCCCGGCTGCCATGAACATCTATGGCAGTTGTTATTGGGAAAGTCAGTACCCTCTAATATCCTGACACTGGTCTAGCCTTAGGGTATCGTTAGCCTTTGGGTTGCGGAGTTCAGGTGGCAGCCGCTCCGTGTAAAAACTGATATTCAGTCAAATCCGGTTAGACCAGAAAAGCCGACCCCAGGTGACTTGGGAATAATAAAGGCTAAGAGAGACTTATTTAAGGCTCGAGTAAGTACAAATGTGTTTAGCGTTTTTTTGTCGTAATAACCTAAGAAACATACAGATTTGCCTTTGAATTTATTATTAACTATAGCTAGCTTATGCCCGTGGCTTCGCTCGGGAACAAATAATTTTTCCTGGGTAAAATGACTATGACCTTTTCTATACCCTGACATCTTGTATGCTATATTTCATGATGATCGGTCGAGTAGTTAAGGCGTGAAAGCGTAACAAACAAACTTACGTTCGCATTCATAATATTAGTTAGGATTATGAATATTTTGGATACAAGGTTACAAACATACGCAGTTAGGATGTTTCTTAAAATGCGCAAATTAAAGATCTTGACCTCATTTGTGACACTTTAACCCTTCAATCGCTAATCGCCGGGTCCGGCCGTTAGGATCCCATTCCATTACGCACCCGGCCGGCACGCACCCACAGTCAAAAATTTGTTATTCCGCTACGCCCCCAGCCGGGTTGGTCCTATTATAAAACAACCGGAGAAGACACTTGAACAAATAGTGTTGAAAACAAGTGTTTTTGAATTTAAATATTCTGTGCTGTGTATATTATAATGTACTAGTAGTTTTCCCGCGGTTTCACCCGCGTAAGTCCCGTTCCCGTGTGAATATCGGGTTTCACCCCTTTTACCCCCTTCAGGGTGGAATTTCCAAAAATCCTCTCTTAGTGCTCACCTACACTCTCCAAGGAACATACATGCCAAATTTCAGCTTCATGCGTTCAGTAGTTTCGGCTGTGCGTTGTCTGTCAGTCATTCAGTAACGGAAGAGTTTTATATATATAGATTAGCTTAAGAATTAGAAAGACAAATTTTTAAGTATACTATTTAAAAATATGTTTAAAAATGCAAACTAAATATATTAAAATATGTTGGTTTCCAAGTTAGCAACCTTTCAAAAAGCAACCCATTCACTGTTTTCGCACGGAAACAGTGAACAGGGTTGCTCGCCCATTCTGTAGATTTCAAATTCAAAAACACTTGTTTCCAATAGTATTTGCTCAAGTGTCTTCTCCGGTTGTTTTACTATGAAAGCGTCTCGGCCGGGGGCGTAGCGGAATAACAAATTTTTTACTGTGGGTGCGTGCCGGCCGGGGGCGTTCTGGAATGGGACCCTAACGGCCGGACCCTACACCCATGTTACTGATACGTTGATAACATACATGCGTTTATACTAACAGGTTATAAAAAATATAAGCTTTCTTGTTGGTACAGTGGCTTAAGAGAAGCTTGTCCTGCTAATCGTGAGACCTGGATTCGATGCTCCACTCGGACAACCAGTAATAATAAGGAGCATCTTATCTTATCTTGTTACGGGGGCCAGTCAATGCAGACCGGCGACACTTCGACCCAGTGGGATCTTTTGTGTCGGCCCCGAGATCTATCCCTTAGCTATCTCCCTATGAATGTACTGCATCAATCGCAGCGTACACTTCAGAGGGAGAAGCCTGAAGTCTTCAGGGTTCGGATATGCCAACCCCATCAGACCCATCCTTAGTCCAGCCAACGCGTCACATTCACACAGTAGGTGTAATATGGACTCGTCCCGTTCACCACAGGCTCTGCAGATCAAATTGTTTGCCAAACTCAATAAGGAGCATACTTCTAGATGGTCTGCTGACTAACTGAACTGCAGTTTGGCAGATGTAAATCTATGACATATAAAAACTTAATAAGTTCAATAAATAAAACTTCCTACTGCTACGAGGAATTTCTTGACAGATTTTTTTGAAACACTGTTCGAGGCTGCCGTGGTATATAAGCTGACTATTGTGCTCGTGTCGATAGTGAACACGTTCGATACTCTAATTGAACAAAATGTACTTGGGATTATCTGTTAGGATTTTTCAATAGCCACACTAAGTTTGGCAATAGCAATAGTGTTATGGATTCGATTCCCACACCTGACCAAAATTTGTGCGGTCCACAAATGGTTGTTCCGAGTCTGGGTGTTCTTGGTGTCCGTTGTTTGAATGTTTGTAAAGTGCCCCGCGACACAGGAATTATTCCTAGTGAGAAATCTTCTTTATTTCTAAAAGACGCATACGTCTAGACTACTAATAATTTAGGCGATATAAATAAAATTGTTTTGCTTAGATATCAACGTTCACAGCAATGTTCCGGTTTGATAAAAAATATATCCGACCTTAACCTCATAAAATTGATATATTTATCTAAACTGACAAAAATATATCAAGAAAGTTTATGATGACTTGGTGGCGCTGTAATAAATGCGACTGCTGTACGTGAGACATCACGTTGGATTCCCGGGTGTGTAAAATAAATGTTCGTTTGTTCTGAGAAGAAGTCCTTGCCCAACAGTGGGTCAGTTGTATACAGGTATGATATTATTATTATTCTGTCTAAAGGACAATCTCTGTGAGCTACATAATCAATAGACATGTGATTGCGCAGTGGCGCAGCGGTGGATGCGATTGCTGTGCATGATGTCTTGGGTTCAATTCCCGGTTTGATCAAAATGTTATGAGATCATTATGAACCCTGTCAGGCACAGCAAAATAAAGGAAAAGAGTTAAGTTGCAATTAAAATCAATTCCCTCCTTTAAAAATATACAATAAAATATATTTACAGTTATTTATGTAATAATAATAATAAAATAGTTATGTATATAAACTGTCCCACTGCTGGGCACGGGTCTCTTCTCAGTGTGAGAACGGTTAGCCCATAGTCCACGCTGGCCCAATACGGGTCGGCAGACTTCACAAATCTTCGAGAACATTATGAAGAACTCTTAGACATGCAGGTTTCCTCACGATGTTTTCTTTCACCGTATGTATGTATGTATCTTATGTGGGGGCCAGTCAGTGCAGACCGGCGACACTTCGACCCAGTGGGATCTTTTGTGTCGACACTCTCCCAATAACGACTGCCATAGATGTTCATGGCAGCCGGGACCGATGGTTTAACGTGCTCTCCGAGGCACGGAGCAGGCGATAATTGTCAATCAATACGCACATAATTTCGAAAAGTCATATAACTTGCGAAAGTCAGAGGTGCGTGACGTGGGTTCGAACTCGAGGCCCTCTGCATTGCAGTCTGTTGATCTCCTCACTCAGCTATCGCTGCTCCGTAGCTAATTTGTTATTTATGAAAACATGCTAAGTATATATTTAAAATAGTTTACAAAGTTTGAATCACAGTTATTTTAAAATCTGCCTACGCAACGGTAAGGAATTTATAATATTGCCGTTCATTTATTTATAAAACCGGATATTTAGCGGCTGTGCTTAAAATGATGTAATGTTAACATAACGAGACATGCTCCGATGCTCATAGTGTTGTAACGATTGTGACGAAATGTGCTACATCACTATCTCGAGTGAAGTCGTTTACCTTTAAAAAACACGAATGCAAAGATGGTTCAGTGGTGTAAGTGGTTTTGACACTACCACTGTGTGTGCGAGTTCGAGAAAATATTTCTGTTAGCGATCATTGCTGGACGGATTTTTTTTATAATAAAGTCAAATTTGAAGTTCATTTATTCATGTAGGTCACAAAGTAACACTTATGAAGGTCAAGGTTTATAAATTTAGTGAGTTACTTAAGATTGTGCCGAGCGAAATGTGCCAAAACAGGCGGTCACAGTTAAGTGGATATAATCAACACTTTTGTTTAATACAAATATGAAATATACATTTACCATAACAATGAATGTGTTTACAATTACTCCGTGTAAAAAACTTAAAATAATTAATATTTACCCTACAAAATTACGTAAATTTGCACGAGAAATCCAAAAAAGTAAGCTCGTGTTACGTGAGTTTTAGATTATAACAGTAGAAATCTATCCTATTTTACAGCTTAAACGAAACATAAATAGTTATATTACAATTTGTGCGTCCCAAATATTTAAGTTATTGGTTGACAATAAAGATACATATTTACCAAAAAAGTACTACAAATCCTCCATACAATTTTACTATGGCGGCCGCGCGCCGATTTGATTATGCGCCGCCCGAGCTCTGTCATTATCTGTCTTACGCTCGGCGTAGTCTTAATTAAAATTTATGTTAGTTCAGCAACTTAACATAAATGTAAATTTAGTCTCTTTACTAAACTTAGTAAGTCACACCTAGCGGTTCAGGCAAAAGATTGAGTCTATGAGATATCCGCAAAATCCTCATGGCAATTCTTTTAAATTTTTTTTTCAAATTCGTTTTATCATATTTTTTGTATTCATACATACATACATACATAGATTCACGCCTGTTTCCCAGAGGGGTAGGCAGAGACTACGGGTTTCCATTTGCTACGATCCTGACACACTTCTCTGGCTTCATTCACTTTCATCACATTCCTCATACACGCCCGTTGGTTCAAGGTGCTCTTAACCTGGCCTTTTACCTTTTTTTTTGTGTGTTCATTGTGTGGCAAACATATGTACGGTGTTGCAGCCATTAAACCATTTATAAGTGACTACTAAAATCTAATATAAAAATAAATACAGTAAATCCAAACTTTAATTAATATTATAAATGCGCATGTAAGTTTGTTTGTTACACTTTCACGCCTTAACTACTCGACCGAACATAATGAAATTCCGCATACACATTGTAGAGAAAAGGACATAGAGTACCATTCTTCCAGAGAAACCTACTATTGCCGAGGGATGGAAATTTATTAAAAAATAACAGGCATTAACGCAAGCGAAACTGCGGACAAAGTCTAGTACATACTTTTTGCCTCCGTAGCGCAGTAGTGTAACAGTTCACCCGACCTAGAAATCGAACCCGAGGTTTAACGCACAGCTGTCGCATTCACAACCACTGTGCCATTCAGACATTTATTATTATATTAAATGTATATATGTATAATATAATATCAGCCCTGTATTAAACTGTCCCAATGCTGGGCACGGGCCTCTTCTCAGTGTGAGAAGGGTTAGGCTATAGTCCAGCACGCTGGCCCAGTGCGGGTTGGCAGACTTCACATATCTTCGAGAACATTATGGAGAACTCTTAGACATGTAGGTTTCTTCACGATGTTTTCCGTCACCGTCAAAGCGAGCGATAATTAACTATTTGATACGCACATAACTTTGAAAAGTTAGAGATGAGCGCCTTGGGATCGAACTCGAGACCACTGCGTGGTAATCGGATTATTATTAGTGTCCCAGTAGACTGTATATATATATACTTTTATATATTATTATGTGTATACTTATGTATAATTATGCTACTTGACATGTCTTTATAAACGTAAATTACTGGTTTGTAAACATGTTTTTTACATTATAATAGTAAACAATAATTATATAAGTAATTATATTGAGAAGTATTATTATATTTACATCAATACTTATTGACGACCTCGATGGCGTAGTGGCTAGTGTAACCGACTGCCACACCTGAGGTCGCGGGTTCGATTCCCGCACAAGTCAAACATTTGTGTGCATGAACATGGATGTTTGTCTTGGTCTGGGTGTTTCTATGTATAATATGAATGTATTTACAAAAAAAAAAGTATATATGTATGTTAATCCATTGTCTAGTACCCATAGTACAAGCTCTGCTTAGTTTGGGCTAGATGGTGTTGTGTGTATGTGGTAGAATATTATATTAGAATATTATATTATATTATAATATTATAATGTACTACATGTAACTCGTAGCTTTAGTCGCGTTCTTACAGGTTTTTTTTAATATTCTTTTCCTCCAAAATAGTACTTTTTGCGGATAAAGGTAATCTCTGTCATTTTCTGTTCCCCTGACAATGTGTATGCGAAATTTCGTGATGATCGGTCGAGTAGTTAAGGCGTGAAAGCTTACCAAACAAACAAACTCACATTCGCATTTGGTAATATTAGTTAGGACTAGCTTTTGGCCGCGGTTTCTCTCGGGGTTAGATTATGTTGCAGTTACAGTACTTCTTTTAAATAAAATACAGCCTATGTTTCTCAGTGATAATATAGCTTTATAATGATGAAATAATTATTTAAAGCGGTTGTGTTGTTTTTGAGTTAAATCCTTAAAAACAATCAAACATTCAAAAAATTAAATCATCCCCATTTATAATATAGTAGTTAGGATATATGTATGTACTAAAAACCGGGACCAGATGCTTTTACATTTTTATACTTTGCAAAAATATTTTACAAATCACGATAATTAATATGCGTTATATAATGATGAGAAATAGTTAATTAGTTAAATAATTAACATACAATACGTACAGATAAATCATTAAAAAGATTCCTTTTAGTGATAGCATAAATAATAATTAATTAGTCATTAATTTTGTAAGTATTTCAAAAATGGCAGTCAAGTTCAGTGGTATTTTGCGCTTACGTCTAATATTTGCGATCTTCGACCTTCAAATTTGTCGCAAAGTACCTACTGCGAGGCGTAACAGAAAACAATAATAATATATATATAAATAAACAATAACACTGCCCGTTTGTCTATATAGAAATGCCTGTCAGGCAAACCTTAATAACACTTTTCAACCAAATGCAAATTAACGTAATGTTGTAAGGCAAAAATATTAATTATTATAAGTATTTTACACGGAGAAATTGTAAACACATTCATTGTTATGGTAAATGTATATTGTATATTTGTATTAAACAAAAAGTATTGATTTTATTCACTTAACTGTGACCGCCTGTTTTGGCATATTTCGCTCGGCGCAGTCTTAAACCACAACGCCGTGCAATTTTTTTTGGGGATATCGTTTGCTTACTATGATGTGAAACTCAATGCGTATTAACTACGAACGAAGTCGAAGGCCAATGTATGTATATATACAGAAACTACCGAAAAGTTTAGTAATAGGACCTTCGATCATGATATAACCAGTTTCTACTTATTGAGTAAGAACCTAATGGTTCAATAGCAGAAAGGGAACCTTCATTCCGATTCCCGGGCCGAGGAAGTGTTGATGACGTGTGTTATTATAAAATCTGAACCTTGATAAACAGATGGCGTTATCATTTAAGTGGTTTGCTGCCTCTACGTTGAGTGTTGTGGGTTCGATTCCCACACTGGACACTTAAATTTGCGTCGTGACCTGTTTTGTGGGTTTAGGATAAAATTTGAGTGGGTCACAAATAGTTGTTCCGGGTCTGGATGTTCTTTGTGTCCGTTGTTTGAATGTTTGTAAAGTCTCTTGCGACACAGGAATAATTATTCCTAGAGAGAAAGTTGTTTTCTAAAAATCAAATTAACAGTAATAACATAAACCTAGACTTAGAACAATTAATTGTAGAATACATAAATTGATTTCATGATTGGCGTTGTGGTGTAAGTGGCCCTACCACTGACAGTGCGCCAGGTGGGATTCGATGCCCACGAATGACAGAGGTTTGTATCTCACAAATAGTCGTTCTTTGTGTCCAGTGTTCAGTGATTGTAAAATTTCCGAGTCAGTAAATAATTTCTACTGCGAGTGTAATGGGTTCGATCCCTACACGGGACAATGATTTCTTGTGGTCTACAAATTACATACATACATACATAGATTCACGCCTGTTTCCCAGAGGGGTAGGCAGAGACTACAGATTTCCATTTGCTACGATCCTGACACACTTCTCTGGCTTCATTCACTTTCATCACATTCCTCATACACGCCCGTCGGTTCAAGATGCTCTTAACCTGGCCTTTGTCCAGAACGCCTCCGATCTGATCAAGAAACGTTCGCCTAGGTCTTCCCCTTGCGACTGTTTCATTCACACTAGCTTTATAAACTTTCTTAGTCAGTCTTTCCTCGTCCATTCTTTCTACATGCCCAAACCAGCTTAACATACCCTTTTCTATTCTTGTCACTATAAATTACTGTTGTTCTTTAAGTCTATTCTGGTATATTATTACAATATATACAGTATTATACAGTCTATTCTATTCTGGTAAAATCCTCGCAATAACTGAATTATTTCTACTGAGGGTGTTGTGAATTCGATACCCACAGAAGACAAACATTTAATATGATTTACAAATAAATATTCTTTGCGTCTGTTCAATGCCTGTTAAATCCCCGCTACAGCTAAATCATTTCTACTAATCTCTATTAAAAGAAAAATTAATATATCAGTATGGGAATCAACATAATACTCAGACGGCAGCGGCTAGACCGTTGGTCCACTACACCATCAAAGATTTCTGTCACTTTGCGAACGAGTGTCTAATTAATTTTTTTAATAAATTGTTTTCGAACAACTCGTCGTTGTTTGTGTATGATGACGTCAATGTACATGTCTTGAGTCGTTACAAATAAATTTAATTGGCATATAGGCGTCCGAAAAAAGCCGGACACAGTCAGGTTTTGGTTACGTTTGCGGCCAAACTAAACGGAGTTATTAATTTTATTAGGCTTTTTAAATGTCATATGTTAGTTTTCGCTCCACCCGCCTTGCCTGCGCTAGCGCAAGCGATTAGACCAGCACTACTGTCCTGTCCTATAAAAATTGTCGTGATATACTAAGATTAAAAAACAAAGAGGGTCATTCGCTCGTAGCCAGTTGCACTCACTGATCGTTAAACGACCGCTTAGTGGTATTTCATCAGAGCGTCTCCGTGCTTTGGAGGTTACGTAAAAAGTCGGTCCCGGTTGTTGTCAAATTGACAGCAGTCGTTAAGCCATGTCAGAGGCCTACGGGCGGCTTGAACAACTCTTGACAACAGGTTGGCCACTAACCACACGGAAAGAAAAAAGATTCATTTATTAACTTTTTAAAAGACAACTTCCGCGCTAGGCATAATCTCTGTATCGCGGGGCACTTTACAAACATTCAAACAACGGACACAAAGAACACCCAGACTCGGAACAACCATTTGTGGATCACACTTTTTTGTCCCGTGCGGGATTCGAACCTACAACACACGGCGCAGTGGCAATGGCGAGGCGATCATTTATACCACTACGCAACCCGTGCAGTCAATTTTACCCAAATGGCCGGCAAAACTGATTGGTCTATCCAGCTTTTTGCTTAAGACCTGACAACCCTATCTACACCTACCAATATTGAAGTAAACAAGTGTGAATCGGCAATGAATTGCCGTAAATCTTAGAATTCGAAAAAATGGTTCGTGGTACCACGTGACCGTGGTCAGAGGTCAAAGGTCATAGTAATTTCGGGGTATATCGACTATGCTGAGTCGAATGGCGTTGACCGCGAGTCTCTAGCTCTTACGATTCTTAAATTACCAGTTGTATAACAGACAGACGGACGGACGGACGGACGGACGGACTCAGCTATTATATAAGAGTTTTTTCGAACTCTAAAACGAGACAGCCGCATATTAAATAATATTACTTAATAATAATGCGTATGGCGACTATTCAGGGGGCCCATCTAGTGAGTTGTCGAGTACAGTCTACCCATCCGACTTGATGTTATTAGAGTATTCAGGGCAGACGCTATTTTCCACCCATAGTTACCATTATTCCAGCCTATCAAACACCCACAGGTACCCATGGCACAGATATATGAGAGCCCATACGTAGCAATAGTCTTACGGCTGCTGCGGTAAGTGTCCCATCCCACTCTAGATTAAATCTCCCGATGGGCCTCTTCACGTTAGACCCATGTCTCCGTGTAAACCTTTTAAAGGCCCAGGTATTTTTGTAATATGGTATGCTAGAAAAATACTTGTGATAAGAGAAGTTTTTTTTCTGAATGAAAAATACCCTTTATTTTTTTCTGTACCCCTGACAACGTGTATGCGAAATTTCATGATGATCGGTCGAGTAGTTAAGGTGTGAAAGCGTAACAAACAAACAAACTGACATAATCTTGTGCCTATATCCCCCAAGGAGTAGGCAATGCTGTATAGTATCCAAATTACGCCAGGTAGGTCCCACGTTATATTGGGCCGTATTACCGGTTCTTTTTATAGAACTAAGGTGGCAAACAAGCATACGGCCCACCTGATAGTAAGTGGTGGTGCAACACCAGAAGCATCACTCATGCGTTGCCGACCCTTTAGGAAAGAAAGAAGAGAAAAAGGCAATGGGAAGGAGAAGAAGCGGGAAGGGGGAAAGAGGGTGATTGGGCCTCCGCAGCTCCGGCACTCTCACTCACCGAACGAAACACAACAGTAGGAATACTGTTATTTCACGTCGATGTTCTGTGAGAGGGTAGTCCTTCCCCGGTGGAGCCGACCCTTCATGCTGAAATCAGCGAGGCTCTACTACTTTGGAAATTTGGCAGTTTCAGTGATGTAATTAAAAATTTGTCGACAGCCTCAACTCCTTACGCGTCCCCGGAAACGGAATCCAAGACGCAGGGGTATCGACTGCTTCGATTCCCAGGACTGGCATAATGAAATCGAGGTTTTCCCTCAAGAAATTATCATACGGCAACCGACTCGCCCCTATTACGTGGAACCTAAAACCATAACTAGTAATAATGTCCTCCAGACCAAATTTCGGTCACGGCGGCCAGTCTTAACGGAGACAGACCGTCTGCGCAGGAGATATGAAGGGTACAGGGAAAGAAAGATCATTGTCCATTTTTGCCAATTATGAGTTAACAATGCCATCTAGTACAAAAGTAATTATGCTTAAGGTTATGAAACCAAAAACAGTTTAAAAACATCATTGTACACATGCGACTCAAAAAACTTCAGTATAGCTGTATGCATAAAAGATCATATGAGACAGACGACTCGATGGCGTAGTGGTTAGTGTAACCGACTGCCACGCCTAAGGTCGCGGGTTCGATTCCCGCACAAGTCAAACATTTATGTGCGTGAACATGGATGTTTGTGTTGGTCTGGGTGTTTTTATGTATAATATGTATGTATTTACAAAAAAAAAGTATGTATGTATGTTTATCCATTGTCTAGTACCCATAGTACAAGCTCTGCTTAGTTTGGGCTAGATGGTGTTGTGTGTATGTGGTAGAATATTATTATTATTATTATTATTATATAATAATACTCCCACTCTCGCATTTAAAAGGTAGACAATCCTCAAGTGATAATGATCTTTCTTTCCCTGTACCCTTCATATTATTGCACAAACGTGTGCGCAAACACAAGTGCACTCTCTGTTCCCTAACCCTCATGATCCGATCGGACGGTAATCCTACACAACCGGAGAGAGATCAGACGCAGGACGGCTTTACGTGCTTTCCGAGGCCCGGGGTGTCTAACACCGCTAACTTCCTAACTCCGGGCTGCTTGAGATTTCTTAACAGGAAAACCCAATAACTTTTTGTTGGCCCAACTCGGGATTCGAACCCTAGACCTCATGCACAGCAGTCGCATTCATTACCACTGTGCCACGGAGACAGTTAAAAACCACCTTGGTGTCATAACTAGTAAAATGTAAGTAATGGTGTAATGCACCTCTGCCTCTGCCATCCCCTTTGGGGATAGAGGCGTGAGCTTGTATGTATGTATTTCAAACAAACATCTACCTATACTAATATTATAAAACTGAAGAGTTAGTTTGTTTGTTTGGTTGAACGCGCTCAGGAACTATCGGTTCGAATTGAAAAAATATTTAGTATTGGATAGCCCATTTATAGAGGATGACTAGAGGCTATAAACATCACGCTACGACCAATAGGAGCGGAGAAGACATATCCTAGACTAACGCGAGTGAGAATGCAAAATCTAGTAATCAATATTTCATCTGCCTGTTTGTTCCGAAAACACACAAAACTATTAAATGAATTACTACACAGCTTACACAGTTCGATAGCTTAATATTTAAATTAAAATCATACCACATTTCACTTAATCCGATTAGTTAAACCGGAGATATTATACATAGAGCGACCCACTAACATTATACAAGATGTGAACGAAGTCAAGGGCAAGTACTAGTCTACATATCTTCACTAATATTATAATGTATAACTACCTCTGTGGCGCAGCGGTAGTGAATGCGACTGCTGTGCATGAGATATCGGGTTCGAATCCCGGGTCGGACCAACAAAAAGTTATTGGGTTTTGTATTAAGAAATCTCAATAGCAGCCCGGAGTAAGGAAGTTCGCGGTGTTAGACACCCCCGTGCCTCGGAAAGCACGTAAAGCCGTTGGTCCTGAGCCTGATCTCTCTCCAGTCGTGTCAGATTATCCGTCCCATCGGATCATGAGGGTTAGGGAACAGAGAGTGCACTTGTGTTGGCGCACATACTTGTGCACTATAATATCTCCTGCGCAGATGCCCAGTCTCCGTTAAGATTGGCCGCCTTGACTGAAGTTCAGTCTGGTGGACATTAAAATTATTATACTAGCGACCCGCCCCGGCTTCGCACGGGTAGTACATAACCTCAACAAATTATACATCTAAACCTTCCTCATGAATCACTCTGTCTATTGGTGAAAACAGCATAAAATTTCATTTAATAGTTTTTGAGTTAAACGCGAACAGACCGACAGCCGCGGCGAGGGCCTTTATTTTATAATATGTAGTAATCAAGAGAAAATATTCGTATTATTGTTTCTAACGCATAAACTCAAAAACTTCTGAACCGATTTTAATAATTATTTCACCATTAGAAAGCTACTTTATCCAGCAATTACATAGGCTATATAACATTACGCTGCAACTTAAAGGAGCGGAGCAGTAACACTAAAAGTAGGCGAAACCGGGAGACAGTTAGTATTGAATAATCATCGTTTGAAATGTGTAACAAGTCATTGTTAACATGAAGTACCGTTAGAACGGTGACTACTGCGCATGCGTGACTGTTGAACCAAAACTGATCATTATACAGTCATTTTAAACTCATCAACTCTATTTTGGTAAAAAGGAAAACTGTGTCTACTAAGTCTAAAGAGGTAAGATGTGTTTTATTTGTTTCTCTGTAAGGGTTTAACTCAAAAACTACTTAGCCGATTTGAAATTTCTTTCACCAATAGAAAGCTATTCTATCACCGAGTAATAAAGGCTATATTTTGTTTCTAAAAAAGTACTGTTACTAACATAACCTAACTAGCTTTTACGCGAACGAAGCCGCGAGCAAAAGCTATGGTAAAAAGAAATTGTGATAAAAGTGCCTGCCTAATGGTAAGTGATTATTACCGATAAATTTGCTCCTTTCCTTACTTTCTTAAAAGAAAGAAAGAAATAAATATTTTATTTTAATGAAGTATTGCAACACACAATCAAAACTATTATAATACAAAATTATTGTGTAACAGTAATAAATGTATTTATAAATTGATAATAATAAAAATAAATAAATAAAACTTATATACATTATTATATACTTATATGAATTACTACGTTATAATACGTTAATTAATTACATATACTATTACTTAATATATTATTATATATAATATATGTAATATATATAGCAGAGAAATAATATATAGCAGCGATAACTCAGTGGGAAGACCAAGAGACTGCAACGCAGAGGTCTCGAGTTCGAACGTTTATTTTGACAATACGGTATATAACACACATTTTTTTGATATTTAATTCAATAAGTTACATTACTCAAGAACAGCGATAGCTCAGTGGGGAGACCAACATACTGCAATGCAGAGGGTCTCGGGTTCGAACCCACGTCACGCACATCTGACTTTCGGAAGTTATATGACTTTTCGAAATTACGTGCGTATTGATTGACAATTATCGCCTGCTCCGTGCCTCGGAGAGCACGTTAAGCCATCGGTCCCGGCTGTCATGAACATCTATGGCAGTCGTTATTGGCAAGTCAGTGCCCTATAATATCCTGACACTGGTCTAGCCTTCGGGTTGCGGAGGTCAGGTGGCAGCCACTCCGTGTAAAAACGGATATCCAGTCAAATCCGGTTAGAACAGAAAAGCCGACCCCAAGTGACTTGGGAATAATAAAGGCTAGGGAGAATATTAAAGAATTGGAGTCGTTAATCCCTGCATCAATAGTGTCAGCTGATATGTAGAGTCCAGAACCCTAATTTTCCTGACAGTTGGCTTTTATCACTTAAGGTCATATATTGGTTCATGCAATGTGTCGATAGCCTAAAATATTATGATAAATAGTTAATTATTTTAGCGCAGACTAGCCTTTTCCTGCGGTTTCGCTCGAGAACGGTACGGTTCTTCTGGATGAAAGGTACCCTATGTCCTTTTCTGTACCCCTGACAACGTGTTCGCTAAATTTCATAATGATCGGTCGAGTAGTTAAGGCGTGAAAGCGTAACAAACAACCTCACATTCGTATTTATAATATTAGTTAGGATTAGGATTATTTATATAGTCAGTAGTATATGGTATAATGGCTGCAACACGTTGTACATACGAGTTGTAAAATACTGAAGTTATGATTGATTGGTGATTTAGGCCCGGCGCACATTGGCGGCACGGCACGGCAGCGGATCCTTCGGCATCCCTACATGTAAGCGCACACTGGCGGTGACTATGCCGTGACATCCTTAGGTATGCCGCGACATCCTTATGTATACCGAAGCGTCTAAGTTACTTCGGGTACGGGCGGGCGCTGTCTTGCCCCGGTATCCCGAAGACTGCCAAAGCGTTCCGAGAGATGCCGAAGCGTTCCGAAGGCTGCCGACACGGTATGCCTAAGCATACCGCGGTATTGTTTTTGTACTTACGACTGTTAACATTGAAATTTCAACTTTATTTCCATACAATTAGGTTATATTTTGATTCGTTGTCTAATAATACCTTGCCATGCCGTGCCGCCAATGGGCCAGGCCTTAGAGTGCCTGTGAGTTTCATGCAAGTATCTTCGCATAGGTACATCCATTTCCGTAAATCTAGCAACTAAACTAAATGTAGCTTCAATAATCTAAATAACAAATAAATATTGGCGTTCATAAGAGTCACTTTGTGACCTAAATGAATAAATGATTATTGCGAATTTGTTTCATTTTCAATTAATTTTATTTAAATACACAATATTGCTCTCAAATATATGTGAAGTCTGACAACCCGCACTAGGGTGGCGTGGTGGACTATGCCCTAACGCTTCTCACACTGAGATGCCCGTACCCAGCAGTGGGACAGTTTAGTAAGGCGCTAATATTGTATTTTATCTATACTAATATTATAAAGAAGAAAGATTTGATTTTTTATTTGTTTGTTTTTAAGGATTTAACTCGGAAACTACACAACCGAATTTAAAAATTCTTTTACCTTTAGAAAGCTCTTTTACTGACATAACCTAACCTGAACTAACCTACTTTTAGGCGAGCGAAGCCGCAAGCAAAGGCTAGTTAATCACATTATTGAAATAAAATGACCTTTATCTTGCTTTTTGTCTTTCCCGCGATAAGAATGTCAACCACAAAAGGCAGTTATTTCATTAAGTACAAGGAAAATGCCGTAAAGACTCAATGAAGAACGTGGTTATCATATAACGACCATATAATTGCATGTCATTGACAACTAATGCAGAAAACGTGAGACAATCTTATTACAGATGTAATCTTTAAAACATTACTTTAAAATCTTGGAACATATTCAACCCATCGTATATTTATATTTTCGTTATACCTTATGATATCTCCTTTATAAACACTCTCCTCCGATAAACAAGCAGTTTTAAGCGTTAAGGTTAGTGGAATAAGGTTTCAAGTGGCGCGCACTTAGTGGCTCGTATCCGAGCCGGTAACAAGTACACGGTACAAATGTAATGGCTCGTATGCGAGCCTCTGTCAAAGGGCAGGTAACGTAAAAGGCTCTTAGATAACTGCTCTGCTCTTGTGGCTCGTAGCGTTATGTTATATGGCCTATAACCTACCACGGTATTCCTAGACGTACCTAGGCGCGTGTAGGGCCACCAGGACCAAAGTAGGACCTGGAGCAGGTCGGGTGGTGGGCAGGCCCACAAAGCCACCACCCCCAGGTACTACCTCCTCCACCTATAGTGGCTGGAGGACGTCTTGCACCCTCCGGCGCCCAGTTCTGCGGTTGAGGAGAGGGTTCAAACGTCTCCCTATCCCGCTCCGCCGCCTCCATGTTGGAAATTACCTCCTCACAGGAGGGACGACGGCGTTCCAAGACCGCTTGCTCCGGACCATAGACTGAACCACAGCCGGAAGCGAGAAGTTAAATATACTGACTGCCGCGACCAACTTACTACCACAACAACATCGTGGCAGTCGCCGCAGTGATGACAACCGGGCGTCTCTTGCCGGCCTATGCGACACAGGAACTGGCCAAGACAACGTTGGCCAGTCATTACCTGTGTCAGCCGGAAGGTAAGGGCACAATTCTGCCTCTCCATCCACTCCTTTAACACGGGGTTTAGTCCGATAAGGTCTATAACCTTTCTCAAGAATAATTTGACTAGTTTCTGGAAACCCATTATTTATTGTTCTTTAGACCCTACAAATATTGTTTGTTATAAATTAATTTAGCATAATACAGTGAATATTTAAAGTAAAACTGTCAAATCTCTTGCTCCGGCAATATGGCGTCGAGCCGTCAATTGACGTCACACGTTTGTAAACAACATTGGATAGCAAGCAATGACAGAAGACGTTCTGAAACGCGTGACGTCAAAACAAATATGGCCGATCAAAACAATCACCTGGTTCCAACTAAAAATAAATCATTATTTAATTATGTATAAATCCTGCCTTAATATTATAAATGCGAATGTGAGTTTGTTTGTTTGTTACACTTTCACGCCTTAACTACTCGACCGATCATCATGAAATTTCGGATACACTTTGTCAGGGGCACAGAAAAGGACATAGGTACCATTCATCCAGGAAAAACTACTGGTACTGGTTAGTAACAGCTCTTTTTTCTACCTAGGTACCTAACCTAGATTTTCGCAAGCGAAGCCGCGGGAATTTTGTAATGTATATAATTGGTTGCTTCGGTTTGGTTTGGGCATGTAGAAAGAATGGACGAGAAAAGACTGACTAAGAAAGTTAATAAGGCTAGTGTAAATAGAACAGTCGCAAGGGGAAGACCTAGGCGAACGTTTCTCGATCAGATCGGAGACGTTCTGGACAAAGGCCAGGTTAAGAGGACCTTAGACCGGCGAGCACGTATGAGGAATGTGATGAAAGTGAATTTTTTTGTTTTTATACAATTGTATAAAAACAAAAAACTGTGGCAAACAAGCATACGGCCCGCCTGATGGTTAGTGGTCACGAAAGTGATTGGGCCTCCGGCACTCTCACTCACCGAACGAAACATAACAGTAGGAATACTGCTATTTCACGTCGATCGAATAAAGCCAGAGAAGTGTGTCAGGATCGTAGCAAATGGAAATCCGTAGTCTCTGCCTACCCCTCTGGGAAACAGGCGTGAATCTATGTATGTATGCTTTGGCAACGTTAGTGAATGCAAATGCTGTCCATGAGGGCGCGTAGTAGTAGTAGTAGTATTTATTATAATCTCGCAATCTAAAGACCTAAAGTCATAGATAACAAACTAGGTGTAATGCACCTGTACTTACCCCTTCGTTTATATAGTCGTAATAGTGAATTGAATTCTCGTAAAAGCATTAAACAGGTTTCATTAAATGCAACCGTTGGATTCGCACTCCCGACCTCTATGTAGTAATATGTCGTTAAGCAATTCATTACTAAATAGTACTTATTCGAAAGTTGTTTTGAGATTATTGCGAGGTACTAAGTTCGATTCCTAGTTAGAGTAAACTAGATATGTACCCGATGGATAGTAATAGGCATGACCTAAAGACCTATCGAAATGTAGGTATAATTCACTTCTTACTTGACGCCTAATAAACCCACTTTAATTAAGACATCCTAACTAGTATTAATGCGTATGTGAGTTTGTTTGTTTGTTACGCCTTAACTGCTCGACCGATCATCATGTAATTTTGCATACACGTCCTCAATGGAACAAAAAGGGACATAGGGTACCTTTCATCCAGAAAAAAGTAATGTGCTAGAGCAAGTGACGCCGTGGGCAAAGGTATTATTGCTGAATACATCCATAGTCCTATTTGGAGGCACTTGATAAGGATGCATATTCTATAGGACACTTGTTTTTTTTTTTATTTATTATTATTATTATATCACAAAGTAATTATTAAGCATAATTGTTTTTAGATAATATTATTTATTTTTGTCATTGTTTACTATTTTTCATTTACATAACAAAATTTGTATTAATATTTTAATACAAATTTTGTTTGTGACAAATCCATCATCACGCAAAAACTGCTGCACGAAATTAAATGCGGTTTTCACAATTGTATTGCTGGAAGCCTAACTTAAAACCTGATGCATGTTTCATTTTGATACGCCACCGCCTAGAAGTCGAGTACCTATTAACCGGTCGTATTCCGCCGGCTCGCATACCAGCCGGCAGATTTGTACCCGTCGTAGGCCGGTGGCTCGCATGCGAGCCACCAAATTGGCGCCAGAACGCCGCGCGCCGCCTTCGCTTAAAACCGTATATTACCAACCTTACCGATCAAAACTGATTGCCTATTGGCTACGAATAGCCGTACAAATCTGCCGGCTGGTATGCGAGCCGGCGGAATACGACCGGTTAAGTAAGAAAAGTTAGATAGGTACTTATTTCCAAATGCCACGTGAACGACGCCGCGTGCAAAAACTAGATAATAAATAAAATGGATAACAAATTATTTAATTCGTAAAATAGTAAAGTAACAATTCTACAACCATATCCAATCTATAATATTATAAATGCGAATGTGAGTTTGTTTGTTACGCTTTCACGCCTTAACTACTCGACCGATCATCATGAAATTTAACTGCACGGATATCGTATTGGTTTAAGGGGTCGCCTCGTTACTAGCACTGCCCTGAGTGTTGTGCGTTCCAATCCCACATCCCACACGGGACAAAAATTTGTCTGATCTACAAATGGTTGTTCCGAGTCTGGGTGTTCTTTGTGTCCGTTGTTTGAATGTTTGTAAAGTCTCCCGTGATATAGGAATTATGCCTAATGCAATAGTTGTATTTTTTTAATAATAAATTATCGCATACACGCATTCAGGAGTTCAGAAAAGGACATAGGGTACCTTTCATCCAGAAAAAGTACTATTCCCTAGTGATAGAAACTTATTTCGAAATCTATATTACCGCGAGCACAATCTAGTTTTAAATAACGTTGTTTGCACGTTTATTACTCGTAAACGACTAAACTGGTTTGGAAAAAACTTAGTACACAAATAGACTATGTCCTAGATAGCATACTTTTTATTTTGGTATACGTTCCCGTGGGATTCATGCGCAGGCCGATATATTTTATTATCGTTTTTTCTTCATTATACCGCCACGGAGATGATAACTATAGTGTATAACAGGGTATATTGACTCACATTTTTTTATTATTTAAGTCAAAAAGTTGCATTTCTCAAATTCTAAATTACGATTATTTTTTAAATCTACTTACTCAAAAATCTATATATAATAATATCAGCCCTGTATTAAACTGTCCCACTGCTGGGCACGGGCCCTTCTCAGTGTGAGAAAGGTAAGGCCATAGTCCACCACACTGGCCCAGTGCGGGTTGGCAGACTTCACATATCTTCAAAAACATTATGAAGAAATCTCAGACATGCAGGGTTCCTCACGATATTTTCCTTCACCGTTAAAGCGAGCGATAATTAACTTCGAAAAGTCAGAAATGCGTGCCTTGGGATCAAACTCGAGACCTCTGTGTGTCCAACTGTCTCCCACCAGGCTGTCACTGCTTAATTCTAAAATCTATTGTTCAAAACCAATATATTAGGCTAATAAAGTTACTAATTTATTCGTTGTTAATAGCTCGCTGCTCATGTTAGGCAATGGCCTAGAAATATTAACATACATAGGTGTATTTACATAAATTATATACTAAAGTATCTTAGCATAACATCTGTTATCAATCAATCTTAAGGTTCTGTTAATTACTGTAATACTGGCTACAATTTAGCAAGAATTATGTTGCACCAGCGATAGCCTAGTGGGAAACTGTTGGACTGCCACGCAGAGGTCTCGAGTTCGATTCCATGGCGTGCATCTCTGACTTATCAGTTAGATTAAACTACGGACTACAATCATGCCTTGTCTTGATTATTAATGTACATGTATGTATGTATCTTATGTGGGGGCCAGTCAGTGCAGACCAGCGACACTTCAACCCAGTGGGATCTTTTGTGTCGACACTCTCCCAATAACGACTGCCATAGATGTTCATGGCAGCCGGGACCGACGGCTTAACGTGGTCTCCGAGGCACGGAGCAGGCGATAATTGTCAATCAATACGCACATAATTTCGAAAACTCATATAACTTCCGAAAGTCATAGGTGCGTAATGTACATGTAAGTGGATGCTCCTATTTACCATACTGCTGCTTTAGAGGCTACCGTCAAATGTTATTAAATGCTTGAGTATGTTCAGTAATAGTTCATGGAGAAATGGTTGCAGCACCTTACAGCTCTTATGATTTATAAACAAAAACTTGGCGATTAAAAAGAGTGACCATGAGTTTCTAGCCCGTTCTTCTCATGAGCCCTACACCCTTGCTTCGCTGAACGTGGCAGTAAATGTAAATTCGCAGGAAAAATTAGTGTAACTTTGACATTCATAAGTGTTACCTTGTAACCAAATCTGAAAAAATAATACCTTAGTGGAAAACCGTTGGACTGCCACGCAGAGATCACGAGTTCGATCCCAAGGCGCGCATCTCTGACTTTTCGAAATTATGTGCGTATTAAATAGTTAATTATCGCTTGCTTTAACGGTGAAGGAAAAACATCGTGAGGAAACCTGCATGTCTGAGAGTTCTCAGTAATGTTCTCAAAGATATGTGAAGTCTGCCAACCCGCACTGAGCCAGCGTAGTGGACTATGGCCTAACCCATCTCACAGTGAGAAGAGGCCCGTGTCCAGTAGTGGGACAGTATAATACACGGCTTATATAATTATTATTATATATTTTGCAGGCAATTTAAAATATATATACATCGTGTAACAGAAAGTTGTGGTCATATTTAAGCGACACATAATATCCCTCTACAATGGAAACCCCGACAAATAAATCCGTAGACATTATCACTAAATCTTATAAAATAAAGTCCTCAGCCGCGTTTCTCTATCTGTATGTCTGTCTGGTTTGTCTGTCTGTCCGGATTTGCATGCATTTTCACCAATAGACAGATAGATTCATGAGGAAGGTCTAGGTGTATAAGTTGTTAAGGTTTTGTACTACCCGTGTGAAGCGGGTCGTTAGTATTTACTAAGATATAGCATTAAATTTTTTTTCGATTTATCTATGTCATACATTCTAGTCGATACACTTACGACTTACTTTAATAACACTAACATCTGACTCGGTGACCTCCGTGAACCATAAAATGACCAGGCACTATTTTATTAGTAATGAACAGCGCTGGATATTTGATGTTTAAATAATAAATAAAATGTTTTAAATTTTCATAAACCATAAATAGCTTTAATAGTAGAAAAGCTTAACAGTACTAGTGTGATAGTTTCAAAATGATGTAATTAATGTGTTTTAAAACGAGATGAGTGCAAAAACCCAGGATTCAAGCTCTTCGTCTTCAAGTGACCTTGCTTCAATTATATTTAACATTTACTTAGGTTTACTTACATTATTAGTAATGTACAATCATTAAAGACAAAATACCTAAAAAATTGCATGCCTTCAGGCGGATTATGGAGAGACTAATTGAATTGTATGTTATCTAAATTACCCATTTTCGCAATAAATGAGTTTGAATTTGAGTTTGAGTTTAATGTTGTATATAATTATATAGTATGTACATGTTTTAATAATAAATAATTAACGTACTTTTCAATCATTGCCGCCGTTGAACATCATGCCCACTGCTACCTACTGCTGGGCATGATGCCCACAGTTGGGACTCATGTCCACATTTGGGCATCTTGCCAACTGTTAGGCGTCATACCAACTGTTAGGCATTATGCCCACTGTTGGGTATCATGTCCACTGTTGGGCATCATGTCCATTGTTGGGCATCATGTCCACTGTTGGGCATCATGTCCACTGTTGGGCATGTTGTGTTGAAAAACGCAACACAAGACAAAACTCGACAGCAAACAGCAGCAACCAACTCGAATCAGCACACCACCACTGCATATAAATGAAGCCATTTTGCCATTTAGAATACATGTGACCTCGTGAGCCCTATATCTCGGGGGTCTTGTGACCCACATGTCCCATATTTAAACTCGACCGAAGTATGACCCCAATTCTTCTAATGAAAATATTCATTAGAAGAATCTCGAAGAAGAAGAGAAGAAGCTCACTATGTCTGTAGTACCAAAAAGAGCAAAAAAGTTAAAATGGGTGCAACACTTCCAAAAAACATTAAAACCACTTATGACAGTCATGGGTACTAATAACTTCACATTTATCTTTTGATTAAACTTTTTTTTTATTAGTAAATGCGATATAAATATTCTATGAAAAAGATATAATGTAGACTAATATTTCTTCTAATGATTAGTTTTTGTTTCATTAGTGTAACTGCAATAGTTTTTGAAAAATAACAGTTTTGAAAAATACCTGCTCTAGCGTCTGTTTCATCAATTATCTCCAGAACGCAGCGAAATGAGAAGCTGAAATTGTGTCAATGGTAAGTGTGTACCTCGCCAATGTTACCACACAAGTTAAGCAGCGATAGCTCAGTGGGGAGACCAACAGACTGCAATGCAGAGGGTCTCGGTTTCGAACCCACGTCGCGCACCTCTGACATTCGGAAGTTATATGACTTTCGAAATTATGTGCGTATTGATTGGCAATTATCGCCTGCTCCGTGCCTCGGAGAGCACGTTAAGCCGTCGGTCCCGGCTGCCATGGACATCTATGGTAGTCGTTATTGGGAGAGTGTCAACACAAAAGATCCCACTGGGTCGAAGTGTCGCTGGTCTGTACTGACTGGCCCCCACATAAGATACATACATAGATACATACCACACAAGTTATTTTCAATTTATCTTTTTGGGGACGCTGACCCTATCTTATCCTGCTAGACTCTGACTTCTTACACTTTCCTTTTCATTTTAAAAATCACGCCCTCCTTACTAGGAATTATTACGTGCGGGGGACTTTACAAACATTCAAACAACAGCCTTAAAGAACACCCAGACCAGACTCGGCACACCCACACAATTTTTTGACCCGCTTGAGATTTGAACCCGCGACACTTGCCCTAGTGGCATTGGCGAGACGAACACTTGTCACTGACACATTGTATATGACGAGTGTATGAAAGTTTAGTTTAGTGTGTCAAAGAATTAAGTTGAACCTCTGACAGCTTTCGCCGGCCATTTTGTCTGGCTGTATCTATTGTTTGCAACAGGTTGACGATAAAATATTGCCTACTAACTTTTGCCCGCCGCCTAGCCCGAGAACAGTAATTTTTATAATATTGTCTTCTGTTTACGCGAATATTATTCATTGAAATTAAACTACTATATACGGATTTTATCGCGTTGTTTATTTGACACTTATTACATAATTTTAAAAACTGTTACACTACTACTACTAAACTTTACTAATTTTTAAGCTAATTAAATTATTTATATTTAAGTTTACGCTTTCCCCGACGTTTCGGTTGCTTTTAATTTTATATTGATTTGAAGTACCTACCCTCTGTCCTTTTCTGTAGGTACCCCTGAAAACGTGTATGCGAAATTTCATGATGATCGGTCGAGTAGTTAAGGCGTGCAAGCGTAACAAACATACAAACTAAGATTCGTATTTATAATATTACTTAGGATTAAACGTCGTTTACTTATAAAAGTTACTTAAGTTACAAAGGCAAGCCGTATTTGCGCCGAGAGTTGTGGATTTGATAACGAGAATTACAAACATTCTAGTTGAGATGTCTCCAGTACGTAATATACAGGTTGTCCCAGAAGTCGACGTCAAGCCGGAATCAGATAACAGGCTAAGTTATAATAGATATCAGAAAAATAAAAATAAATCTAAGTCACGTATTTTAGAAATTAAAGGGGAAAAGAAAAATTAGAAATCTACCCTCTTTGACGGTAATGCTTCTTTAAACTCTCGATTTTTAAGATTAAAGAAAAAATTCAGAACTAAATATCTGTAGTAAAAGTTCCTCACAAGGAGCAGATTTTTTTAAATGCCCATTGTTTATATAATACGTAATTTTTTTATTTTTTTTGATAGCTGAAATAACTTAGTCTGTTACCTGATTCCGGCTTGACGTCGACTTCTGAGACATATTAACTTAATACTTTTAAATTAAATTTTTGTACCACCAAGATAAATGGTGGTAAACTTGAAAATTACCCAGCTGATGGTAAGCAGTTATAATAATATCAGCCCTATATTAAACTGTCCCACTGCTGGGCACGGGCCTCTTCTCAGTGTGAGAAGGCTTTGTTCATAGTCCACCACGCTAGCCCAGTGCGGGTTGGCAGACTGCATATATCTTCGAGAATATTATGGAAAACTCTCAGACATGCTGGTTTCCTCACGATATTTTCCTTCACCGTTAAAGCGAGTGATAATTAACTATGTAATACGCACTTAACTTCGAAAAGTCAGAGATGCGCGCCTTGGAATCGGACTCGAGACCTCTGTGTGGCAATACAAAGTTCTGTCACTAGGATATCGCTGCCTCTATCTAACTATTATATATAATTATAAGTGTTACCATTACATATAATCAATTGCAATACACACGATATAACTCACGCATTAAAAACCATTTAAATCATAAATAACTCTAATTATTCAATCCTGTTAATACGTTAACATGCTCTAATTAATATTGCACACACATCCTTACACAGAATTGTATAATTATATAATCTAGTATAAGGATGTACATCATTAATGCATATATTTAATTAGTATTTAAATTTGCATTGATTAATTCATTAACGCTAGTCCATTTGTTGATTCCGTAAGTTTACATTTATAGTAACAACTAGCATTTCGCCCCGGCTTCGCACAAGTAGTACAAAACCTTAACAAATTATACACCTAAACTTTCCTTATAATTCACTCTGTCTATTGTTGAAACCGCATGAAAATCTGTTCAGTAGTTTTTGCTTTATCGCGAACAGACAGACGGAGGCGCGGAGGACTTTGTTTTATAATATGTAGTGATAATCGTGAAGACACAGGTTCAAATTCCGGATCGAGCAAATTGTGCTTAGGTTTTGTTTCTAAGTAAAAGCACAGAGTCATGTAATGTGTCTGTATACGGTAGACGCGGTGAATTACGTAGGACATAAAAAAAGATTGCGAAATATAGATGTCATACACTTCTCTGCCTACCACTTTCAGATATAATTCGTAACACAGGTATTTAAAGACCTATAACAGGCACCAGTCTCTCACAAAACACTGTGAAAAATTCATTGAAATTAAACTGCTATATACGGATTTTATCGCGTTGTTTATTTGAAACTTTATTATAAAATTTTGAAAATTGTTACACTACTACTACTATTAAACTTTACTAATTTTTAAGCTAATTAAATTATTATTAAACTATTTAGATTTAATTTATTTTTACACTTTCCCCGACGTTTCGGTTGCTTTTCAGCAGCCATGGTCACGGGGCACTGCGAAAAACTACGTGGGTTCGAACCCGAGACCCTCTGCATTGCAGTCCGTTGGTCTCCCCACTGAGCTATCGCCGTTATAAAAATAAATATATTTTTCCGAGGAATTACCTAATAAACTCAAAAATAACTTTAATACTTCTAAACCACAAAAAGATAAAAGGAAATAAATGCATTAAATGAAAAATAAAATCCTAAACGAATATATTCACAAAAGTTATTCTAATAAATGACACATAAATGTATTTTGTTAAGAATTTGAATTAAGTATTTTTGCAAAATTAAAATGTATAATTACCACCAGCTTGGGATCCAGTAATAAAAATAGTCAAACCCAAGAAGAAGCAAACCACAGCTAGACTTCATGATACTTTGAGCTCATTCTGCGTAAATAGAAACACCAATGATTAAATTATGTTCGGGTACTTTGAAATAACGACACTGGAACATTGAGACAACTACCATCTTAGTCTCCCCGTGACCATGGCTGCTTAAAAGCAACCGAAACGTCGGGGAAAGTGTAAAAATAAATTAAATCTAAATAGTTTAATAACAATTTAATTAGCTTAAAAATTAGTAAAGTTTAACAGTAGAATAGTAGTAGTAGTGTAAAAATTTTCAATATTTTGTAATAAAGTGTCAAATAAACAACGCGATAAAATCCGTATATAGCAGTTTAATTTCAATGAATAATATTCGCGTAAATAGAAGACAATATTATGTATAATTATGTTGTATCAAAAATGTAAAACAGAAGAGCATTAGAAAAATTTACAATGATTTTAAAATTGAAATGTACAATAATTTTCTGCTTTATCAAAAATGTAAAATAAAACGAATTAGTAAGTGTACTTTCAAAATTGAAATTTATAAAGACGTTGTTTTATCAAAAATGTAAAATAAAACGAATTAGTAAGTGTACTTTCAAAATTGAAATTTATAAAGACGTTGTTTTATCAAAAATGTAAAATAAAACGAATTAGTAAGTGTACTTTCAAAATTGAAATTTATAAAGACGTTGTTTTATCAAAAATGTAAAATAAAACGAATTAGTAAGTGTACGTGTGTATACTTTAAAAAATGAAAGTAAGTCTTTGGTTAAATGCATCATAGCGGGCATCTCGGTGAACGCTTTCGTGACCAAGTGCCCTAATTCCCCCTCTCTTAGTGAAAGCGCCTTATTAGCAAAATATGACATAACATAACATAATACCACATGCAAATATATACAAAAATGATAATTATTTGATCCTTTTTCATAATACATAATTATTATGTGGAACTGCCGTCAAAACGCACGGGTTTTGTTTGTGCAATAGTTGTGATATAATAATTTCGAAATCTATGAATACATATTGTTTTGAGTTGTTTTACATATTTTATTGTTTAAGAATTTTAATATATTTTTGTAGAATAATACATTTCTGTTTTCTGTATAAAATAAAAAAATCCGTTTTTATAAAACATTATTTTCAAAAAAAATTAATGCTTCTGGAATTATGTACAAATACATATTTTATTTAAATAATCTCATTTGAATACGTGAATATTTTTTTAATAATTACTTTATTGTACATCATAGATTCTATAAAAATATATTTCAAACTATTCTTATATACACAAAATTATAATATTCTTAACAACATATCTTATGAAAATACGAGATAATATTACTAAAAACAATAGCCAAAAAACGTACCTTAATGAAAAAAAATCCCTTTCTTTTCCTTCCAAAAAAAACACAAACACAAATAATCCACTGTAAAAAAATTCACACCAAAAATATTTTCACTGTAAACTTAAATGCCGAAAAGCACACGTATTATATTAATAATATTTTTTATAATACTTTTCGTCCGCAAAACACGCACGTACTACCGCCGCGGGCCTATGCGCCCGACTGCGAATCTACGCTTACCATTCTCTTCATATTTCATAAACTACAACTTCAAACTGTTTAAACAACTACAGCTAAGCTGTGTAACAAGTGTTTTCAAAATATTTTCAGTGTAAACAATTTCTGATGGAAAATGTAAACTATTTTTTATCAGGATTAGCTAATGAGCTAACGTGGCATAATACGTATTTTACACTTTATGTTTGCGGTTGATTGTGAGGGTTAATCTTGTACTCGGTTGGGCAAGAGTTATTCGATATTTTTTTGTTAATAATTTTTCAGGCTCATTTAGTTTTTTAATAGTCTATATTTCAGATGGTTTAGGCAGATGCGTATTATCCACACATTTCGCTTACTATGTATTTAGATCTCATATAGCAGAGGGCGGGCTTATCGTCGCCGTCGTTTGTCTGTGAATTTCCTGACAGGCACGTAGTAACACTTTGCCCGACCGAAACTTGCAGTATATTGTACTATACTGTATGTTTAGACCCTTATCTCATAGACATAAATGGAAATAAATCCAATCTGTAGCTATCTACACTCATATAATAAAGCTAAAGAGTTTGTTTGTTGGTTGTTTAAACGCTCTAAACTCAGGAACTATCAGACATTCATCATTTATAAAAAAAAATGCCATGAAATTACATTACTTTATACGTTTTTTTTTTGTAATCGCTACTTTTATATATATCTATTTATTTTTCTTAATATTTTTTATTAATCTTCTCCCTAGCCTTTATTATTCCCAAGTCATTTGGGCTCGGCTTTTCTAGTCTAACCGGATTTGACTGGATATCAGTTTTTACACGGAGCGGCTGCCACCTGACCTCCGCAACCCGAAGGCTAACGATACCCTAAGGCTAGACCAGTGTCAGGATATTAGAGGGTACTGACTTCCCAATAACGACTACCATAGATGTTCATGGCAGCCGGGACCGACGGCTTAACGTGCTCTCCGAGGCACGGAGCAGGCGATAATTGTCAATCAATACGCACATAATTTCGAAAATTCATATAACTTCCGAAAGTCAGAGGTGCGCGACGTGGGTTCGAACCTGAGACCCTCTGCATTGCAGTCTGTTGGTCTCACCACTGAGATATCGCTGCTCAGCCAATATTGTAAGTGACACCCCTTATATAAAATTAGTACAAAGTAGTTTTATTTCAAAATCAGAGTCAAACTCTTTGCTTCGAGTTTTTTTTATACTTCTTAAGTGGCAAACAAGCATACCACCTGATGGTAAGTGGTCACCGTAGCCTATGGACGCCTGCAAGACCAGAGGCATCACTTGCGCGTTGCCGACCCTGTAAAAACCTTTTAACACCCTTTTTCAAGAACCCCATACTGTAGTCTTGTGGGAAAACCTCGGCAGGGAGTTCATTCCACAACCAGAGCGTCCACGGGAGAAAATTCCTTTGGAACCGAAGTGGATAGTTGTTTGAGATTTTGTGAGATGATGGATGTTTAGTTAATTAAATAATAAAAATAATAATATTCTACCACATACACACAACACCAACTAGCCCAAACTAAGCAGAGCTTGAACTATGGGTACTAAACAATGGTTATATTACAAAAATAAAGTATATATGTATGTTTATACATACATATATACTTTTGTTTTGTAAATACATACATATTATACATAGAAACACCCAGACCAAGACAAACATCCATGTTCATGCACACAAATGTTTGACTTGTGCGGGAATTGAACCCGCGACCTCAGGTGTGGCAGTCGGTTACACTAACCACTACGCCACCGAGGCCGACAATTAATAATTAATTAATTAATTAATTGTTTATATTATGAATATTTTCTTTAACTAGTGTAAGGAGATAGATATAAAGCAGCGATAGCTCAGTGGGGAGACCAATAGACTGCAATGCAGAGGGTCTCGGGTTCGAACCCACGTCGCGCACCTCTGACTTTCGGAAGTTATATGACTTTTCGAAATTATGTGCGTATTGATTGACAATTATCGCCTGCTCCGTGCCTCGGAGAGCACGTTAAGCCGTTGGTCCCGGCTGCCATGAACATTTATGGCAGTCGTTATTGGGAAAGTCAGTACCCTCTAATATCCTGACACTGGTCTAGCCTTAGGGTATCGTTAGCCTTCGGGTTGCGGAGGTCAGGTGGCAGCCGCTCCGTGTAAAAACTGATATCCAGTCAAATCCGGTTAGACCAGAAAAGCCGACCCCAAGTGACTTGGGAATAATAAAGGGTAAGAGAGAAGAGTAGTGTAAGGAGATGCAGCGGTAGTTTCAATACATAGTTATTATATTTTGTGTGGCCATTTTAATGTAACATAATGTTAGATATAACTGATGTATTAATTGTAGAACAATTTGGTGTATCCTTACTTGTATTAGAAATGCGAATGTGAATTCTTTTGTTACGCTTTCACGCCTTAAATACTGGACCGATTATCATGAAATTTTCCATACATGTTGTCGGGGGTACAGAAAAGGACATAGGGTACCTTTCATCCAGAACAAAGTACTGTTATTAAACTAACCTACATTTAAGCGAGTGAAGACGTGGACAAAATCTAATAATTTATTAACTCCAGTATTTTATGTGTCGAAATATTAATGTAACATATTTAATTTCCCAATTATATTAGTGCCCAAAGTGGTCCAGGTGGACTCCCAGGGGTCCACGGGAGACTCGACGGCGGTCTACGTTTGCGTGACAAAAAAATGCGTGTCCACGATTCGTAAGCGGAGGTCCACGAAAATTTATTTGCTTTCCATAGTTAAGACCTAAAATGTTGGCTTGACTTCACCTATTAATGTAGGCAGATAATATTTTAAGAAGCTCAGCGACTGTTACTTGTAAAAACTTGCATATTCCATATTCAGTACCAGTGGTCTCGAACCTACCGATTTTTCGGACGAGAATTTCTAAAAAAAGACCGTTGAGATTTGATCAAATTTAATGTAGCTGCAGGGGGTCCACCAGCACTTGCTACATTTTGAAAATGGTCCATGAGAAAAAATTCTGGAAGCCTCTGATCTATACTAATATTATAAAGAGGAAAGATTTATTTTTTGTTTGATTGTTTGGAAGGGTTTAACTCAAAAACTACTTAATCTATTTAAAACATTCATTTTCTATTAGAAAGCTGTATTATGACCGAGTAACATAGGCTATATTATACGCGAGCGAAACCGCAAGCACAAGCTAGTGTTAGATATAATTTTTATTTCGTATAGAACAATTTGGTGTATAAATAATATCAGCCTTGTATATAAACTGTCCCACTGCAGGGCAAGGCCTCTTTACAGTGTGGAAAGGGTCACGCAACGTAAGAGGTCCTTGGCAATACAGCAACATAGCAACAATACCTTAAGACTAATTACATAATTAATTCTAAGAAACTACAAGGAACCATAGAAGGTATCTTTTAATGGCATATAAAATTATAATACTCAATCAGTTTAATAGGAGCCGCCATAAAAAATAATAACACTTGGTTCGCACGCCATGACACTTGCGCAAGAGTTTTTTGTTGTAGTAGTAATCACTTCCTGAATAAAAATAAATGTAAAATTGTTTTACTTCATCGCAGTGAATTTTTTTATACCACTAACATGTCAAACAAGTATGCGGTCCACCTGATGGTAAGTGGTCACCGTAGCCTGCAACACCAGAGGCATCACTTGCGCGCTGCCGACCCTTTAGGGATAAAAGGAAGTGGGAAGAAAAGGAAGGGGAAGGGGGAATGAGGGTGATTGGGCCTCCGGCACTTTCACTCACCGAACGAAACACAACAGTAGGAATACTGGTATTTCACGTCGATATTCTGCGAGAGGGTAGTCCTTCCCCGGTCGAGCCGGCCCATTCATGCTGAAATCAGCGAAGCTCCACTTCTCTGTATATATACTTGTGTATACAGTTAATTCTGTACACTCATACTTTTATTTTAAAGGGTGGGCAGAAGTGTATTAAATCCACATTGCACTAGCAATATTTGTAGGTATTACTCGCTAATTTATTAACAAATGTAAATCACATAATAATAATAATAATAACAGGCCCGGACGGACTGCACAATTTCTGGCTGAAATGGCTGCGTAGCTCACATGCTTGTTTGGCTGCTCAATTTCAATCTGCCCTAGAATCTGGGTCGTTACCAGATTTTATGACCACGGGAATAACCCACCTACTCCATAAAACAGGTAGTACCAATGAGCCCGGCAATTATAGACCGATAACATGTTTACCATCGATCTATAAGCTTCTTACATCTATTTTGAGAACCAAGATATCTAAACATATTGATACAAATTCAATAATGTCAGCTTCTCAGAATGGATGTAAGAGGGGGGCTCGTGGCACTAAGGAGCTCCTCCTCATTGACATGGCCATTAGCCAACAGGTTCGCCGTAAACGAAGGGATCTGGCAGCATGTTGGATAGATTATAAGAAAGCGTATGATTCGGTGCCACATGCATGGCTTTTGAGGGTGTTAGAGTTGTATAAAGTAAATGCAATTCTGCGCACCTTTTTGAAGTCATGCATGGGGCAATGGAAAACGGTTCTTAGCTATCCAGGATGTCGACAGATCTCTGGGAATGGCGAACTGATAAAAATTGAGCGGGGTATATTTCAGGGCGACAGCCTGAGTCCTCTTTGGTTTTGCTTAGCAATGAATCCTCTTAGTACATTACTAGAGGGTTCAGGGCTAGGTTACAGGTTACAAAGAGGTGGTGGAGTAATATCCCACTTGCTGTATATGGATGACTTAAAGCTGTTTGCCCACACTGATTTACAGCTGATGGATTTACTCAAAGTAACTGAAACTTTTAGTAAGTCTATCAGCATGGATTTCGGTGTGGATAAATGTGCTGTCATCCATGTAAAGCAAGGAAGGATAGTGGAATCCGAAGGAATACAACTTTTGGATTCCATTAACCTACGATCACTTCTTGTAACCGATACTTACAAGTACTTGGGTATGTCACAGGCGTTAAGTATCAATGAGGCTGGCATGAAGCAATCGCTGCAGGAGCGTTTCTTTGGTCGCCTGAAAAAAGTTTTAAATAGTCTTTTATCAGGTGGCAACAAGGTGCGCGCTTGTAACGGTTGGGTCATGCCAGTTCTCATGTACTCCTTTGGCATACTTAAGTGGACTCAGACTGAACTGGATGCCCTGGACCGGCGGGTCCGTACACTCTTGACGGCATACCGTATGCATCACCCACGTTCGTCTGTGATGAGGTTGTATATTCCGCGGAAATGTGGGGGCCGAGGCTTTCTGAATGCCAAGGCCCTTCATAACCGCGAGGTGTGCAACCTCAGAGAATACTTTCTCCAGGCAGACGTGGGTATGCATCGTGATGTAATTGCTGTGGACACCGGACTCACCCCGCTCAGTTTGGCTAAAGAGAACTGGCGCAAGCCTGTAGTGCTTAGCACTAGCGATCGCAGGGATGTATGGCAGAGCAAGGAGCTTCACGGTAGGTTCTACAAGGCTCTATATGGAGCCGATGTAGACCTGTTAGCCTCCGTGAACTGGCTACGTTTCGGTGACCTCTTTGGGGAAACCGAAGGTTTTGTCTGTGCTATTGCGGACGAAGTTATCAAGACGAATAACTACCGGAAATATATCTTGAGGGATGGTACGGTTGACATTTGTCGGGCGTGCCATCTACCTGGTGAGTCCCTCAGGCATATAGTTTCCGGTTGTTCTCGTCTTGCTAACGGCGAGTACTTGCACAGACATAACCAAGTAGCCAGGATTATTCATCAGCAACTTGCTCTGAAATACAAACTTGTAGATGTTGAAGTGCCGTACTACAGGTATGTAGCTGAATCAGTTCTCGAAAATGGTCATGTCACGTTGTACTGGGATCGAACTATCATCACAGACAGGACTGTTGTGGCCAACAAACCTGACATTGTGGTGATAGATCGATCAGAGCGCCGTGCAATGATTATCGATGTCACCATTCCGCATGACGGCAATCTCGTGAAAGCTGAAAAGGATAAACAAATTAAATATATCGATTTAGCTCGCGAGGTTGTCGACATGTGGGATGTGGATTCGGCAATCATTGTGCCGATAGTCATATCTGTCAATGGTCTAATTGCTAAGAGCCTCGATCACCATCTAAAGAGGCTCGCGTTAGGTGCTTGGATCAGGGGTTTGATGCAGAAGGCAGTGCTATTAGATACAGCACGCATTGTGAGGAGGTTCCTGTCTCTGGAATCCTAACCACCGGCAGCTTGGACCCTGTTCCCGATGCCGGTGGGTCGTTTCAGTTTTTATATTTTTAAATATGTATGTTTTTATATTTATATTTAAAAATGTAATAATTAGAAGAAAAATAGTAATAAAGAGAATAATAATAATAATAACTAAGAGCCGCGACCACCACCTGCAGAGGCTCGCGTTAGATGGCTGGATCAAGTCCTTGATGCAAAAGGCAGTACTATTCGACACGGCGCGTATTGTGAGGAGGTTCCTCTCTCTGGGGCCCTAACCACCGGCAGCTTGGACCCTGTTCCCGATGTCGGTGGGTCATTTCAGTTTTTATATTTTAAATATGTATAGTTTTTATATTTATAATTAAAAATGTTATTATTAGAAAAAAAAAGTAATAAAGAGAATAATAATGAAAATGTCCTCCAGACCGAATTTCGGTCAAGACGGCCAATCTTAAGGGAGACTGGTTACGCAGCAGCTATCATAGTGCACAAGTATGTGCGCAAACACAAGTGCACTCTCTGTTCTCGAACTCCCATGATCCGATGGGACGGCCATCCGACACGACCGGAGAGAGATCAGGCGCAGGACCAACGGCTTTACTTACGGCACGGGGGTGTCTAACACCGCCAACTTCCTAACTCCGGGCTGCTATTGAGATTTCTTAACTGAAAAACCAATAACTTTTTGCTGGCCCGACCCGAGATTCGAACCCTACCTTTCGACCTCATGCAGAGCAGTCGCATTCACTACCGCTGCTCCACGGAGCCACATACTCTATACTAGTATATACTAATATTATAGAGGAAACACTTGATGTATTGTTTATTTGTTTGTAAGGATTAATAAACCTTTCGCCATTAGAACGCTATATTATCACCGAGCAACATCGGCTGTATTTTATTTAAACAATTGAGAAACGGCCATGAATTGCCGTAAATCTTAGAGTTCGAAAAAATGGTATCACGTGACCTTGAGGTCAGAGGTCAAAGGTCATAGTCATTCCGGGTGTATATCAACTATGCTGAGTCGAATGGTGTTGACCGCGAGTCTCTAGCTCTTACGGTTCTTGAGTTGAAAGTTGTAAAACATACAGACGGACGGACAAAGCTGTTGTATAAGAATTTTTTCGAACTCTTAAAAGTAGATAGACGTCCATTACACTCACATCTCACTAGCTATAGTTGTATGTATGTATGTTGTACTAACTTTTATAACAGTGAATCGATCTTCCCATGACATAAGATTATGGTTGTGTCGATAAGTCAAAGTCAAATATCTTTATTTCCATAAAAATGTGCAAACAATTCTTGGACACGTCAATTCACTAGTATATTAATTAAAAATAATAATAAAAAGTAAAGAGAAGGAAATAAAAAAATTCCATTGGAAAAAAGCCTCTTCGAGGAATAGAGCTTTCGTGAGAAGAAGCAGACAAGAAACTCATGGCCACTCTTTTCAATCGCAAATGTTTACATCACTACAATTCAATGTTATATTATTTTCCTTATATGAGCTGTGTGTAGTTGTTACTGTTATTTATTTCAATAAGAATTAAAAAGTAAAAATGTGTTAAATCTAAGATACATATTAATAACAAATGAAATAATACTCATAGCAGCTCATATTACAGTTAACTTAATAATAAAAAGAGCAGCGATAGCTCAGTGGGGAGATCAACAGACTGCAATGTAGAGGGTCTCGGGTCGAACCCACGTCGCGCACCTCTGACTTTCGTAAGTTATATGACTTTTCGAAATTATGTGCGTATTGATTGACAATTATCGCCTGCTCCGTGCCTCGGAGAGCACGTTAAGCTGTCGGTCTTGGCCGCCATGAACATCTATGGCAGTCGTTATTGGGAGAGTGTCGACACAAAAGATCCCACTGGGTCGAAGTGTCGCCGGTCTGCACTGACTGGCATAAGATAACTTAATATGATTAGAAATAACCTGTGAGTGGAAGCAACTCAATCCCAAGCATTTTATCTTCTATATATTCAGTGACAGTAATAACCTTTCGAATTTAATTGACGTTTTACAACTGTTACTTTTTGTAAATTTATTAGAACTTAGATTTTGAATGTCACTTGAGAGTATATTGTAAAAGAGTCCACATTGACCTTTAAACGACTTATTAATTTTTTGAAGCCGGGACGTCCGGCACTGGTAGCCTGTTTTTCTTTCTTGTATTTACAACGAACATGTACGAACAAAGTGTAACTGGGTTTGTCCCTATATTGTATTACAAGCTTTTGCCCGAGGCTTCGCCAGCGTAAAAGAAAATAGTACGTTTTTAAAATAAAATTTAGCCTGCTCAGTGATAACATAACTTCCTAAAGAAGAAAGAATTTTTAAAATTGGTTGTTTAGTTTTTGAGTTAATTCCTACAAACAAACAAACAAAAATCTCATCTTTCCTTTGTACAAGATTAGTATACGTTAGTCGCTAAAATATTACAAATGTAAGCCACATAATATTCATATAACATCTGTGGAGGAACGTGATGTGATGTCCTTCCAACACAAAGGCAGGAACCTCCAACCAGGCTGGGTAATCGTGCCTGGCGTCAGGAACTTATATATATAACATTTTTTGTATAAACTACGCTTGCGCGATTTAGTATTGTATGGCGAAGGCTGTAATAACAATGTACAGCGCCATCTCTTGGCGTTTGTCGTAACTTCTTCGTCTACGTGGAGTTGATACACAATGTTCATCACAATATGCGATAGCGTCAGCGTGAACGCGTTCGCGACTACCATATGGCGTAGTTATTGAATTGATCATCTCGCCACTGCCATTGCACCGAGTGTTGTGGGTTCGAATCCCACACGGGACAAAACTTTGTGTGATTGTTCTTTGCGTCCGTTGTTTGAATGTTTGTAAAGTCTCCCACGATATAGGAATTATTCCAAGTAGTTGTTGTCTCTTAAAAAAATAGAGCAAGGTCAGGTCCTGGATTTGATTGCTGAATGTAGCAGTATGTAAGATTCTTTGTCAGGTGGTGCATGACCATATCTTATTACCAGTGGTTTAAAGTATGCATGAATAGTCTCACACTTTTTTGCACAAAATGGTCACCTAAGATATAGTCTACTTACTATTTACTTACTTAGGCGATAACCCAGGAATCAAACCCGACTCCCATGCACACTCGCTTCACTACCGCTGTGACCAAGGCAGGTATATATGTATATAATGTTTTATTAAAAAGGTCAACTCTTGCACTAGAAATAAATCCTGTGTCGCAGAGGACTTTACAAACCTTCAAAGTTTCAAACAACCATTTGTGAATCACACAACGTTTTGTCCGGTGTGGGATTCGAACCCACAACACTCAGCACAATGGCAGTGTCGAGGTGACCGTCTAAACCACTACGCTATCCGCGTAGCACATACACAGGTTGTCCCAGAATATGTGATTCAAATTGTAACGGGAGATACCTTAGGTAAGCCCTTTTGAATGGACAGAAAAAAATAAGGCATTCGTGTAAAAATAAAAGATCTAAGTTTGGTGCAAAAAAATACACCAAAATAATGCTGCGATATAAACTTTAGTTTGACGAATCAATCCTTCACAAACAATAATAGTAAAAAAATAATTAAAATTAGCCATAAACGAAGTACCTGTAGTTAAAAGTCCGAAAAAGTCGTAAATTTTTACAAACAAAACAAAAGGCATTTTTTTTATTATCCGTAACTAAGGAATCTTCTGTTACAATTTGATTCACATATTCTGGGACACCCTGTATGATTAAACTAGCTGACCCGCGCAACTTCTTCTGCTTCACATAAGATAATCTTGCCAGTTTTAGCAACATTTCTCATTGATCTTCTTTCTTTCCTTTCCGTGTGGTTAGTGGCCAACCCGTTGTCAAGAGTTGTTCAAGCCGCCCGTAGGCCTCTGACATGGCTTAACGACTGCTGTCAATTTGACAACAACCGGGACCGACTTTTTACGTGCCCTCCGAAGCACGGAGACGCTCAGATGGAAAACCACTAAGCGGTCACCCATCTATAGACTGACCGCACCCAACGTTGCTTAACCTCGCTAATCGTTTACCGATCAGTGAGTGCAACGGGCTATGAGCGCCTCGCTTTCATTGACGCTCCGCTCCTATTGGTCGTAGCTTGATGTAATATAGCCTATAGCCTTCCTCGATAAATGAGCTATCCATCACTCGAATAATTTTCAATTCTAACCAGTAGTTCCTGAGATTAGCGCGTTCAACCAAACAAACAAACTCTTCGGCTTTATGATATTAGTATAGATGACGATTTAGAAAATTGGTTGTGAGTTTCTTGTGAGTATTTTCTCATTGGCTCAATCTCAATTCTCTGAACCTAGAAACTAACCTAAATATAACTTCAGTAAACTTAACCAATAAACTGACGACCTCGATGGCGTAGTGGTTAGTGTAACCGACTGCCACGTCTGAGGTCGCGGGTTCCGATTGGCGAATTCGGCGAATTCGAATGACGATTCCCGCACAAGTCAAACATTTGTGTGCATGAACATGAATGTTTGTCTTGGTCTGGGTGTTTCTATGTATAATATGTATGAATTAACAAAAAAAAGGGATATATGTATGTTTATCCATTGTCTAGTACCCATAGTACAAGCTCTGCTTAGTTTGGGCTAAATGGTGTTGTGTGTATGTGAGAGAATATTATTATTATTATTAACTTTGACGTTCATAAGTGTTACTTTGTGACCTAAATGAATAAATGAATTTTAACTTTGATTTCAAGGTATTATAGATTCTACCATGTATCAAATATTGATTTTAAACTTTAGTTTATATATTGACTGCTTTGTTAGCGCAGGAATAGTGAATGTCATTGCTGTAAATAAGGTCATAAGTTCGATGTTCGACCGAGTATAATTGGATTTTTCTGTCAATAAATGCCGGTCTTTACACGTTAACTGTTTTGATAGCGCAGCAATAGTGAATGTCATTGCTGTAAATGTGGTCTCAAGTTCGATGACCGAGCCGTACAAAGTATTATTGTGATTTTCTGCCAAGAAATGTTCAGTACTAACACGAAGTCTGGAAATACGTTAGACGACCAAGACTCATTGTCTATTACATGTGACCTAAACTCATAGTAGACAAATGTGAGTGTAATACACTTCATTTTATCAGGGTTATATTTATTAATATTACTATTTGTGCCCGCGGTTTCACCCGCGTTTATGATTACTGCGCCGCCCCCGTGGGTCGTAGCGTGATGTTATATAGCCTATAGCCTTCCTCGATAAATGAGCTATCCAACACTAAAATAATTTTAATTTCGGACCAGTAGTTTCTGAGATTAGCGCGTTCAACCAAACAAACAAACTCTTCAGCTTTATAATGTTAGTATGATTTTAGGTGTAAGACTACATTATAATTATGTATATCTACACTATCTTTTTTTTATTTCATAGACGGTAAACGAGCAGGCGGATCGCCTGATGGTAAGCGATTACCGCCGTCCATGGACAACCGCAACACCAGAGGAGTCACAAGTGCGTTGCCAGCCTTTTAAATTTGCCCTCCCTCCCAGGGGGCGACGGAGAGGTTATGTCGGACTCACCGGGGAAAAGATGGTGAGCGACATCCCCTTAATACCGACTGAAGGTACATATCAACTCGGAAAGGGATCGTCACTGTATCGCCTTTCGCCTCGTCGTCACATTTTTTTTCTTTTTTTGCCCCACGAAAATCCTTTGTGGATACCCCCTCCCCCGGGGGGGGGGGTTATGTGAGCCTCTCGGCCCCTGAAGGGGGTCGGTATACACACTAAAAACCTGGGGAGAGCAGTCCCTCCGCCGACGGAGTGGGCGGGATGGGGTCGCGTTAGTAATCACCATCCCGCCCCGGCGGTTGGCCCGGCTGATGGTGACCGGGCCTCAGCACCTGTGGAGGGAAGGCCTTGCTCACCAAGGACATCCCCCAGACGTGTGGGGCCCTGCAAGCCGGTAGAGAGTCCCCCGACTCTGTACCAGTGACCCCACTATATAGGAGCGAGAAGGCGGGCAAATCGCCTCCTTCTCGCTCCCGTCCGTCTGCGCCGGAGAGGGTCAGCGAGGAGGTTGTTCTCCCTGACCCTCTCCGCGGTCTCCTTCTGCGCCATGACAACTTCGCAGAAGGAGACCACTGCCTGCCACGACCTCTCGCCGCCGAGCATTGCGTTGATCACGCTCGGCAGGGAGAGATCTCCGCAAACAGGCGTCAACCTAACGTAATCAGCAGCAATGCGGATCAGCAGCGCCCGTACGTCGACTCGGCTACGGCTAGGCGACGACGACGCCGCGCGTACGCGTACGTCACTTAATTAATATAAATATGGATATATAGAATTAGTCGGCTCCGATGGCGTAGTGGTTAGTGAAACCGACTGCCACGCCTGAGGTCGCGGGTTCGATTCCCGCGCAAGTCAAACATTTGTGTGCATGAATATGGATGTTTGTCTTGGTCTGGGTGTTTCTATGTATAATATGTATGTATTTACAAAAAAATAAGTATATATATATATGTTTATCCATTGTCTAGTACCCATAGTACAAGCTCTGCTTAGTTTGGGCTAGATGGTGTTGTGTGTATGTGATAGAATATTATTATATTATATTTTCTCACTTCTTCAATGTGTTTATATCCCTTTTCATCAAATTTTTTTGTTTGAAATTTTATCTACATCTTCAATAAAACAACACGACTGGAAGTTACCTTGTGAATGACAGCACGTTCGGCAACAGTAATGCTCGGAGAGAAACGTAAGCGGGGTGCGTCTCATAACGTATAAACTCATTTGGTCTAATTTCATTTTATTATCGTTCATAAGATATAATCAACGTGAGATATACCAACTATTGATATAATTTCTTTACATATAACATTAATTTATTGTCAAACTTAATTAGTATAACGTTGTTTGATATAACGTTTATGTAATCGAAAATCATTTGGTCTAACGTTTAATATATATAAAGAACCTCATTATGGTTAACACCCCGACTCAGAGTACCCCGACTCGGATAGGTTAGGTTAGAGGTGCGAAGCGGAGCGGAGCTCCCGCCTTAGCCTTCGTGGTTATTTTTTTTTAAACCACCTATAAATAGGATCCCGTGAAGCGGGGCTCCGTCGACCTATCTTAGCGCAGGTGGTAATCAGTTACTAGTTATGTTTAATGTCTATTTAGGTTACTATTACCTATAACTACTATAGAACTTACAAAGAATAAAACATAGAAAATACTTTTAATTTTTAAGTAGGCGTTTTCATCATATTAGACCAAATAAGTTTTATATCTTTTGAGTGGTACGTCAAACGATTTTATATTTAATGTATGTTATGTCAAATGATGTTATATTTAATGCTTGCTTATAAAAATGAGTTATTTTAAAATTATATCAATCGTTTATTATATTAACTAACCGCTATATTAAATAAAATTATAGGTTCCGTTGTTATATGTTGTTAATATTAGAGATTTTGTTGTTATATCATCTATTACTTACCCACGTAAGCGCGGAGACGACGAGCCGTAAGCGCAGGGACTGCAAGTTGACCACGTACCGCACTGCGGTTCGTGAACTTGTCCCCTGGCAAGGCGATTACGTACGTACGTTAAGACTCCGATAAGTGTGTGTTTCAGTAGGGAGGTCCATATAAAGAATACTGCACGGCTCGAGTTGATATTTTTACGATCTGTTTCCGAGTTGATATGTGTGCTAAGACCTTAAACCTACCACGGTGTTTCTCGACATAACCGCAATCAGCTGGGCCGCGCGAATCATTTTCACATACAATCGCGACACTTGGTTAATTAAATAACCAACCTACGATTACCTACGATTATTAATAATAATAATAATAATATTCTACCACATACACACAACACCATCTAGCCCAAACTAAGCAGAGCATGTACTATGGGTTCTAGACAATGGATAAACATACATATATACTTTTTTTTTTTGTAAATACATACATATTATACATAGAAACACCCAGACCAAGACAAACATCCATGTTCATGCACACAAATGTTTGACTTGTGCGGGAATCGAACCCGCGACCTCGGGCGTGGCAGTCGGTTACACTAACCACTACGCCATCGAGGCCGACACGATTATAATACTGATGTTAATAAAAGATGACAATATGATGACGATTCCTACAAACACAGCTCAATCGAGGAATCGAACCCGGAACCTCGTGACTCGTAGTCACGTTTACACTAACAGTATCGCATATTGCGATAAACAATATTATATAAATATGCGTTTTACATTTATACTAATATAATAAATTTAAAGAGTTTGTTTATTTATTTCAACACGCTAATCTTTGAAACTGCTAGTCGGATTTGAAATAACTTTATGCATTCGATAGCCAATTTATTTTGACTGCACGGATAGCGTAGTGGTTTAATGGTAATTTCGCACTCATCACAGCGCCGAGTATTGTGGGTTCGATCTCCATATGCTACAAAAAATTGTGTGATCTACAAACAGTTGTTCCGCGCCTGGTCTACTTTGTGTCTGTAGTTTGAATGTCTGTAAAGTTCATCGGGACACAGAAACTATTCCTAATGCGGGAATTTACTTTTTTTTAATAAAAAAAATTAATAATAAACACCACGCTCCGAGCCACGGGAGCGGAGCAGTAATCATAAACGTGGGTGAAACCGCGGCGGACAGTTAGTTTGCTTATAAATATGTTAATCACTTGTCATTATAAACTTTATAAGAAATATAAGACATCGTAATGAATTCATTGAAGTATGAGATAAATCATTGTGTAATTAATCACTGACGCAAAACGACATCCTCGGTGGCGCAGCGGTGGTAAATGCAACTGTTGTGCATGAAGTCTCAAGTTCGATTCTCGGGTCAGGTGAAGATTTTTTTTATTTTCTGTCAAAAAAATGTCAGTGGCACCAGAAAGACGGGCCCGCTACTACTTAGGGCCTAAAAACATCTGGAAATGTGGATATCAGACATTACTGCTTATCCTTCGAGGATATAGTCGTGACACAGTATTTCTAAGATTTGATTAATGTGTTCACCGGTATATTCCCGAAGGGGTAGGCAGAGTGGTATTATAACCAAATTTTACCAATTTCGCCAACTGTTGTAGGTCCTACGTATGGGTCAGCTGCCATTAAAAGGATACAGATTCAAACTCCGTGTAGCTTAGACTTTGCTTTTAGAAAATTACAATAACACTTTGTCTGACCCGGGAACAAACTCAAGAACTCGTGTACAGCTCGTTTATCTTGATGATTTGTCTTTAGATTGTAATTCAATTACATACTAGTCTAAACTTCTAAACTAATATTATAAAGAGGAAACATTTATTTTTGTATGTATGTTTGTAATGTTTTCACACTAAAACTACGGGACCGATTTAAAAAATTATTTCACCATTAGAAAGCTGCATCTTCACTGAGTGACATAGGCTAAATTACATTTTTTTTTAAAATAGTGATCTTTATTAAAAATGCAATAATATAACCCAAGGTGTGAAAAATTTGTCATAAAAATCTGTCATCGTGTGCGCTGCGGCAACTATTGATGATAGAACAAAAAAATGTTCTACAGTATTATAGAACGTATCAACATCTACAAAAAAGTCTGCGATACCATATGTATTTTTTGAATATATAGCTAACTACACCTATATAGGTGAAGTTAGACTTATTAATTTCTTTAGTTGTAGTTTTATATATTAAAATTAGATAACAAATCAAAAGTAGGTATTGGGTAATAAATTAAAGTCCACGCGGACGAAGTCGCGGGCAACAGCTAGTATTTTTATAATATTATGTTTTAAATTGTTAAAATAACGAAGCGGTAGCCATTAGGATAAAGAATCGGATTTGTGATCGAGAGGTCGACGGTTCGTATCCCACCCAATACACTATCGACGTGAACCTACTTAGCAACTTAGCTGGAGGGGTAACAAGTCAACGAGTCCATATCACATCTACTATGTGAATGTGACGCGTTGACTGGACTAAGGATGGGTCTGATGGGATTGGCATATCCGAACCCTGAAGACTTCAGGCTTCTCCCTCTGAAGTGTACGCTGCGACTGATGCAGTACATTCATAGGGAGATAGCTCAGGGATAGATCTCGGGGTCGACATAAAAGATCCCACTGGGTTGAAGTGTCACCGGTCTACACTGATTGGCCCCCGAAATAAGATAAGATAATAATAGTATTTTGTAATCCAGTTTGCTGGTAAGCTTTAAAAACATACAATTATTGTGATGTTCTCAAGACAGAATTCCGTTCACAGCGGCCAATCTTAACGGAGACTGGCCATCTGCGCAGGAGATATTATAGAGACGATCGACATCGATCCGATGAGACGTCACCGATACGACCGGAGAGGAGAAGAGGGACTCGTGTGAGAGGAGGTCAGGCGCAGGACCAACAGCTTTACGTGCCTTCCTACACATGGGGGTGTGTCGCCACCAACCACATTAGTAAATTATATTATTTTTTTCGGATCGCCCAATGGTAAGCGATTACCGCCGCCCATGGACACCTGCAACACCAGGGGAGTTACATGTGCGCTGCACGCCTTTTAAAGTTGCCTGCCTCCCTCTCTCAGAAGAGGCGGGAGGAGGTTGGGCCTCTGGCACCCTCACTCACTCGACGAAACACAACGCAAGCGATATTTCACGCCGGTTTTCTGAGAGGCCGTGGTATCACTCCTGTCCAGCCAGCCCATTCGTGCCGAGGCGTGGCTCTCCCACGGCATCGTTTGCTTTTTGTTTTTTTCACGCTGAAGAACTCCGATTAATACCAAGGATGTTTCGCGAGGCTATTGAAATCAAAAAACATCCTAATTTCAATAGAGAAGATGGTTGGAATGTACCACCAGCTTGGGATCCAGTAATTCAAATAGTCAAACCCAAGAAGAAGCAAACCACAGCTAGACTTCATGATACTCTGAGCTCATTCTGCGTAAATAGAAACACCAATGATTAAATGATGTTCGGGTACTTTGAAATAACGACACTGGAACATTGAGACAACTACCATCTTAGTCTCCCCGTGACCATGGCTGCTTAAAAGCAACCGAAACGTCGGGGAAAGTTTAAACTTCAATATAAATAGTTTTAATAGTTTTAATAATTTAATTAGCTTAAAAATTAGTAAAGTTTAATAGTATCTAGTAGTATTATAACAGTTTCAAAATTTTGTAATAAAGTGTAAAATAAATCACGCGGTAAAATCCGTATATAGTAGTTTAATTTCAATGAGTAAATAAAAACATCGTGTGGAAACCTACATATCTGAGAATTCTACATAATGTTCACAAAGATGTACGAAGTGTACCAACCTGCACTGAGTCAGCATGGAAGACTATGACTTAAGCCTTCTCATACTGAGAAGAAGCATTTACCCAACAGTGGGACAGTTATATACAGGACTGATATGATTATAGTCTATATTCTTCCCGCGGCTTACCTCGTGTAAATATAGGTTAGGTCAGATTAGCAACAGCTAGGGAGGAAGAGCTGTACGAGGCGTACAGAGCGGCCAAGAAGACGTTGCAGCTGGGTATCCTGCGGGCAAAAACATCCGCCCGCAAGGAGCTGCTGGCGACTCTGGATGCGGACCCATGGGGGCGTCCCTACCTTATGGTAAGAGGCAAACTACGCTCCTGGGCTCCCCCGCTGACCCAGAGTCTCCGGCCCCAGTTGCTGGAGGACGTGGTGGTCGCTCTGTTTCCCGAAAGGGAAGAGCATGGGCCTCCACCTATGGCTGCGCCTCCTCTGGTGCCTGAAGCGGACCTGACGACGGACGACGATGTGCCTGAGGTAACCCGAGTAGAAATGAGGGTGGCGGTGCAGAGGCTGCAAGCCAAGCGCACCGCCCCGGGCCCAGATGGCATTCCTGGTCGTGCATGGGTCCTAGCCCTCAAGGCCCTCGAGCCCCGACTAAGGAGCCTATTCAGCGCGTGTCTGGAGCGGGGCCAATTCCCGGACAGGTGGAAGACCGGGAGAATGGTTCTGCTCCGGAAAGAGGGGCGCCCGGCAGACAGTCCGTCCGCCTACCGGCCCATTGTGTTGCTCGACGAGGTCGGAAAGCTGCTCGAAAAAGTGGTGGCTGACCGCCTTGTCGGGCATCTGGTCGGTGTGGGACCGGATCTGGCGGACAACCAGTTCGGTTTCCGTCGTGGGCGCTCCACGGTCGATGCGATCGCACGCGTAAAGGCTCTGGCGGAGGAAGCAGTCTCACAGGGTGAGGTGGTGCTGGCGGTGTCTCTCGACATCGCCAACGCGTTCAATACCTTGCCCTGGAGCTGCATAAGGGAGGCACTGCTTTACCATCAGGTGCCGACCTATCTCCGTCGAATTGTCGGGGCGTACCTGACGGCGAGGGCCGTCGTATACCCGGGTTCGAGCGGGTGGTCTCGGCGGGAGATGTCGTGCGGTGTTCCACAGGGTTCGGTTCTCGGCCCGCTTCTGTGGAACATCGGATACGACTGGGTGCTGCGCGGTGTGTTCCTCCCCGGCGTAAGCGTAGTTTGCTACGCGGACGATACGCTCGTCCTCGCTCGGGGAGCGACGCACCGGCAGGCGGCTGTCCTGGCGAAGGCAGGGGTCGCGCATGTCGTGGGTAGGATCCGACGGTTGGGCCTCGAGGTGGCGCTGCACAAATCCGAGGCTCTGTTCTTCTACGGGCCTCGGAACGCGCCGCCAGAGGGGTTCCACATCGTGGTGGGAGGCGTCCGCATCGGCGTCGAGAAATCGATGAGGTATCTGGGCCTCGTCCTCGACGGCCGATGGGACTTCGGAGAACACTTCCGAAGGTTGGTCCCCAAATTGATGGGTGCGGCCGCAGGGCTGTCGCGGCTGCTTCCCAATCTGGGGGGGCCAAACGCCTCCTGCAGGAGGCTCTTCATGGGAGTCGTGCGGGCGATGGCTCTATACGGGAGCCCCATTTGGGGTCATAACCTGACGGCCCGTAACGCCGCCCTGCTGCGGAGGCCGCAGAGGGTGATGGCCGTCAGGGTCGCGAGAGGGTACCGCACGATCTCCTTTGAGGCGGCAAGCCTGCTGGCCGGATCACCGCCCTGGGACCTGGTGGCCAGACTTCTCGCGTCGCTCTACCAGTGGCGCGGGGAGGCTCTGGAGCGGGGCTTTCGGCCGTTGCCGAGAGAGGTGGAGGCGCGGCGGTCGGAGCTCCGCGACGTCCTAAGGGCGGACTGGGGTGAACGGCTTGCGCGACCGAGTGCAGGGCACGCCGCAATAGCGGCGGTAAGTCCGATCTTGGAGGAGTGGCTGAAGCGGCGCCATGGCGCCCTGACCTTCCGGCTGACGCAGGTCCTCACCGGGCATGGATGCTTCGGGAGGTACTTGTGTCGTATAGGCCGGGAGGAGACGTCTTGTTGTCACCACTGCGGTGACGGCCCCGAGGATACGGCGCTGCACACACTCGTGGAGTGCCCAGCTTGGGAGGAGCAGCGCCGGTCGTTAACCGGGGCACTGGGTTTACAAATCCTCTCGCTGCCGGCAATGGTACTGTCCATGGTCCGGAGCGAGGGTGCATGGGAGGCCGCCGTCACCTTCTGCGAGGCAGTGATGTCCGCGAAGGAGGCGGCGGAACGGGAGAGGGAGCTGGTCTCTCCCCACCCAAACCGCAGGAGACGTCCAGGGCGCCGCCGTAGGGCGCGCGCAGACCTCCAGCCACCCTAGGGGGCGGCCTGCGGGCGGTGGACTTGGGCAGTCTGCCGCCCGAGCAGCACAGGCCCGAGAGAGGGGCATAGGTGTTCCGCGCGCCCCCCTCAGTGGAGGGGAGGGCTGTACCATCTGGTCCTCCCCCAAACAGCTGGGGCCCGCCTATTCACGTGGCGGGCCAAGACCTGTCGGTGTCGCGGTGAATGCTAGCGCGAATCCCGTGGCACCGACACTAGGTACCGGAGAAACGTCGTCAGGGGTTTAGTGGGTATGGGGCCGGCTTTTCTGGCTCGAGTCCCACACACCCGCGCCCTGCCCGGGCGCGGACGGTGCGTAAAAGCATTCCCCTGACGTTAAAAAAAAAAAAAAAAAAAAAAAAAAAAAAGAATGATGTTAGTTCTTTTTTTCTGGATGAAAAGTACCCTGTGTCCTTTTCTGTTCCCCTGACAACGTGTACGCGAAATTTCAGGATGATCGGTCGAGTAGTTAGGGCGTGGAAGTGTAACAAACAAACAAAGTCACATTTGCATTTATAATATAACTATATTTTGCCCGCGGCTTCGCTTGCGTAAACGTAGATTAGGTTGGTAACAGTGTTCTTTCTGGTAGAGAAGTACCATAATTATGTTGTTTTGTGCACCCCTGACAACGTGTTTATAAAATTTCATCATGATCGGTCGAGTAGTTAAGAAGTGAAAGTATAACAAACAAACTCACATTCGCATTTATAATATTAGTTAGGATGTATATTACAATTTGCCCGATTTTGTCTTACGTTGGTCCGTTTTTAATATATAAAGCAAGAACCCTACTACATTGTAGGTACCCATAGTTTTTCTCTACAAAATAAATTGCGATATTTTTCTTTAAGCTAATGGATCATAGTAATTAACATATATAATAAACAAAAAAACTAAATTACTAGTGGATAAACTAGTTCAGGTTCAATTCCTGATTTAACCACTGCTATTGACCTTGGAGGCCCTAAAAGCCTTGGTGAGCTGTCTATTTAGTTAATATGAAAATTTGTTTGTAAAAAAAAAGTATTATCTAAACTAATATTATAGAGAGGAAATACTTGTGATTTTGTATGTATGTTTGTAATGTTTTCACACAAAAACTATTGGACCGATTTCAAAAATTCTTTCACCATTAGAAAGCTGCATCTTCATTGAGTGACATAAGCTATATTAAATTTTCAAAAAAAATAGAAATATATATAAAAATGCAATAATATAACCCAAGGTGTGAAAAAATTAGTCATGAAAAATCTGTCATCACGTGCGCTGCGAAAACTATTGATGATAGAACAAAAAAATGTACTACGGTATTATAGAACGTATCAATATCTACAAAAAAGGCCGCGATACCATATGTCCAACTACTGTAGTTATGCTACTATACCTACTTTTTTACATTTTAAAAGTTGATAAAAGTGTCGACAATAATCAAACCATATTATTCATAGCTCTGTATTAATCCTTATCCCATTAAATGATATTTTATTCAAGACAATTTCTATACCCGTAAAATACTTGTTAAATTATTAAAATTGGAAATTTCATTTAAAAGATATAATTCTTTAGTTATAGTAGGTAGTTTCTAAATATTAGTAGGTAGTTTTTAAGTATTAGCTAACTACACCTATACCTATAGGTGTAGTTAGACTTATTAATTTCTTTAGTTGTAGTTTTATGTATTAAAATTAGATAACAAATCAAAAGTAGGTATTGGGTAATAAATGAAAGTCCACGCGGACGAAGTCGCGGGCAACAGCTAGTATATAATAATAATATTCTACCACATACACACAACACCATCTAGCCCAAACTAAGCAGAGCTTGTACTATGGGTACTAGACAATGGATAAACATACATATATAATTTTTTTTTTGTAAATATTTTCCTATTATATAGAAACACCCAGACCAAGACAAACATCCATGTTCATGCACACAAATGTTTGACTTGTGCGGGAATCGAACCCGCGACCTGTGTCGTGATGTCGCCATTAAGATATTGCTTTTTTCATATATTTCGCATACAAGTTGTTAGGAGTACATAAGAGGACAGTGTACCTTTAATGTAAAAAGAAAATAGCGTACCTAAAGGATTCTCGGTAAATAGAATATTTAAATAACCTACAATTAAGCGAGCGAAGCCGCGGGCAAAATCTAGTACTGAAAATAAAGCCCAAATATTAATTACAATTGAAAACCTTAAACTATAACGCTTTAGTGTAACGATTCCCTTCCGATACAGGTCACAAGGTATAAATGCTGGTAGATTTAATAGGCATTCACTTGTAACAGAACATCGATCCTTCACCGTTCTTAAAACATCGAACTGAACAACTTCATTCTATCTCTGCATCACCCTACGGTTGACTGGTAGAGAATGCCCTTGGCATTAAGACTGCGCCGAGCGTAAGACAGATATTGACAGAGCTCGTGCGGCGCATATTCAAATCGGCGCGTGGCCGCCATACTAAAATTGTATGGAGGATTTGAAGTGCTTTTTTGATAAATATGTATCTTTATTGTCAACCAATAACTTAAATATTTGGGACAGACAAATTGTAATATAACTATTTATGTTTCGTTTAAGCTGTAAAATAGGATAGATTTCTACTGTTATAATCTAAAAATCACTTAACACGAGCTTACGTTTTTGCATTTTTTGTGCAATTTTACGTAATTTTGTAAGCGAAAATATTAATTATTTTAAGTTTTTTACACAGAGTAATTGTAAACACATTCATTGTTATGGTAAATGTATATTTTATATTTGTATTAAACAAAAAGTGTTGATTTTATTCACTTAACTGTGACCGTCTGTTTTGGCACATTTCGCTCGGCGCAGTCTTAACCGGTCGTATACCGCCGGCTGGTATGCGAGCCGGCGGTATACGACCGGTTAAGTCCGCCGATGTATTGTTTTATGCATAAAGTTTAAATAAATAACAACGAACAGAGCCAAGCGTAGAGCCAAACATAGCTACGGACATATTTACGATCAACATAGCGAACGATGTAATTACGAAGCAAATTTACTGTCTTCTGCTAAATGCTCACTAGAACGCTCGTCAGAATGTTCGTTAAAACGCGCCCGTTTATTTTTCTGTAATGTAACATTCGCTAGACTGCTCGCCAGAACGCTTGCTAGAATGCTCGCTAAAACGCTCCCGTTTTGTATACTGTAATGTTACATTTGCTTGAATGCTCATTACAAGTGCTCAAGTCTATCAGCTCATTATATGCCGTGCAACAGACACAATGGAAAATATACTGTTAGCGGTCACTTATGACTATATATTGAAAAGGTTCATAAGACAGGTAATGAACGAGTATAGCGGTATAATTATTAAGATTTTCTGTTAAGAAAACTCAATAGCAGCTCGGAGTTAAGAAGTGCCTCGGAAAGCACGTATTTTCTTTTTTATATCTCCAAGGTGGCAAACATGATTACAAATGATATGGTATGGCAATGGTAAGTGGTCAATTTAGCCTATGGACGCCTGCAATACCAGAGGCATCACTTGCGCGTTGCCGACCCTTTAGGGAAGGAAGTGGGAAGGAGAAGGAGCCGGAAGAGGGAAAAAGGGGGGCTGAACCTCCGGCATTCTAACTCACCGAACGAAACTTGTGCTCATTTCAAAGCTCTGTCTAAGCGGCTAATCGATGTTTCGCGTGACCTGGCTGCACTTTTCTTGGCTCAAATAATCAGCATTACCATTCAACGTGGCAATGCTGCCAGTCTTCTAGCACACCTTTCCAGTCGACAACGATTCTGAGAAATTTTACGACATTGCCTAAACCAGCCATTTTATTTTAATTTGCTTATTATTTAGGTTTGTTAATATTTGTTTAATTGTATGTAATTATTGTTGCCATTGTACAATATTTAATTTTTAATAATAAAAGTCACTACATATTTTATATAAAAAATAATTCAAAATTACTATATATTATAAATTCTTTGTCTTTTAGAGTTTAGGTAATGTAACTAAATAATGTTTTGGTAAATACCTAACGTTGAATTGTGTACTTTATTTAATACTAACGATCTCCCGCGGTTTCACCCACGTTTATGATTACTGCTCCACTCTCGTGATGATAACATTTAGCCTATACTTTACTCCGGTTACTTCTGGATAAAAGAGCTTTCTAATGGTCAGAGAATTTTAAAATCGGTTTAGTAGTTTTTGAGTTTATTGACTTTAAGGAAAAGTTCATAAGTATTCTTTGGCTTTATAATATTAGGATAGACATAATAGGCAACGCATAAACATTTAAAAGACTATTTTGTGTAATATATAAGTAATAATATCTGCCCTGTATTAAACTGTCCCACTGCTGGGCACGGGCCTCTTCTCAGGGTGAAGACAACAACAATGTTGGTTGAAAATAAAGGATAAATTCATATATTAAATTTAGCTTTGAGAAAAAGTGGAGGCCTAGTGTGGGCATCACGCTATCTCGCTCGTACGCCTGCACTCAAATAGCCGTTACGTCACAACTAAATACGTAAGATATTCTGAATTTTTCAACTACAGCATCTACCAGATTTTAAAGGTATCTTATTTGTTCATGAAAATCTTTGTATCAAAGATTTTGGATACATATATAACATACAAACATAAGTAGTTTCACGCCTATATGCTCACCGAGGTAGGCAGAGGTGGCCCCGCGGTAGTGAATGCGACTACTGTGCATGAGGTCTCAGTTTCAAATCCCGGATCAGGCCAACAAGAAGCTATTAGGTTTTTCTGTTAAGAAATCTTAATGGCCTGGAGTTAGAAATTTGGCGGTGTTAGACATCTCTGTGTCTCGGAAAGCAAGTAAAGCTGTTGGTACTGCGCCTGATCTCTCTCCGGTCGTGTCGGATTACCGTCCCGGCGGATCATGAGAGTTAGGGAACAGAGAGTGCACTTGTGTTTGCGCACACACTTGTGCCCTATAATTTCCTGCGTAGATAGCCAGTCTCCGTTAAGATTGGCCACCGAGACTGAAATTTGGTCTGGAGGACATTATTATTATTATTTAAAATCCTACGCAAAAGACAAAAGCGGGGTAAAAATAAATTTTTTTTATTAAATTTAGGATTTAATTTATCTTTGTGACATCTCATTGTTTTTGAATTTACGTACCTACTGAAAGTAAACTTTGTAACCTTAATAAATTAAAGTCTATAATTTAATTAAAATATATTATACTATATTAAGAAAACAGATATTATCTTCTAAAATATAGTTTTAGATGACAAATAGTTCCAAATAATGGCAAACAAATAATACTTAATTAAATTCAATTTTAAATTAAATTTTAGTCAAATTAATATTTATAATTAAGAATCAGAAAAAAACAATTTTAATCATACTGTGCAGAGTTAATGCATGCTAATGTTTTGCATGGTTTCGGGTTGATCTCCGGGTCGAGCAATGTTATTGAATTTTTGTGTCGAGTAATTCTCCGTAGCGTCACGGTTTCTAGAACTGTGCCTGATAAACGGCAATTGGTTTCTATTGCAATAGCTGGCAAAATGTAGGTGTAGGGCACTACTAGTATTTTGCCTACCCCTAGCGGCAGAAATAGGCGTGACGTCATATTATAACTAGCTTGCATACCTCTGTGTGTAGATATCTTATCGTAAGTACAAAACCTATAATTGTATCCTAATATGTATGTTATAATCTGTTAAACAATAAATTCATTCATTCATTCATACTTAAACTGAAATATTGGTAGATTTTGCCCACGATATCGGTTCGAATGGAAATTGCATGAGGATCAGTCGAGGAGTTAAGGCGTGACAGCGTAACAAACAAACATACACACTCACATTCACATTTATAGTATTACTGCATTTTGCCCACGGCTTCGATCGTGTGAATGTATATTTTATCGATAAATTTCTATCTCTCAGTTCTTTTTTTTTTTTGGATAAAAGCTACCCTATGTACTTTTCTGTACCCCTGACAACGTGTATGCGAAATTTCATGATGATCGGTCGAGTAGTTAAGGCGTGAAAGCGTAACAAACAAACTTACACTCGCATTTATAATATTATAGATTGGATATACATAGTTGTAGAATTATTACTTTACTATTTTACGTATTAAATAATTTGTTATCCATTTTATTTATTATCTAGCTTTTGCCCGCGGCGTCGTTCACGTGGCATTTGGAAATAAGTACCTATCTAACTTTTCTTACTTAATAGGTACTCGACTTCTAGGTGGTGGCGTATCAAGATCTAGCTGTGGTTTGCTTCTTCTTGGGTTTGACTATTTTTATTACTGGATCCCAAGCTGATGGTACATTCCAACCATCGTCTCTATTAAAATTAGGATGTTTTTTGATTTCAATAGCCTCGCGAAGCATCCTTGGTAGGAATCGGTGTTCTTTAGCGAGAATCTGTGGTTTGTCAAATCTCAGGTAATGGTTGGTCCCCTGTTGCACATGTTCACACACAGCAGACTTCAACGAGCGTTGGTGTTTTACATCAGCTATGTGTTCTTTTATGCAAGTGCCTATGTTTCTCTTGGTTTGACCAATGTATGAGAGTCCGCAGTAACAATCTATTTTATAGACCCCTGTATCTTGTAAAGGTAGTTGGCACTTGAAGGATGGTAAAAATTGACTTATCTTCGTTGGCGGCTTAAAGTATGTGTTGATTGAAGCTCGCTTCGAGATGTAGTGTCAATCTTGTCAGTGACACCCCTTACATAAGGCAGTATAGCAGGCTGGCGCTCGACTGTGGCTGGCTTTTCTCGGGATCTGTGACAGCGGCGCGGCTGTTGGAGCTTGTTGTCTTGCAGTACTTGCTTGACATGTTGAATCTCGGCGTCCAGGTGTTTCTTGTCACAGATCCCGTGGGCTCTCTGAAACAAAGAAATTCTCACGGTAGCTAACTGTTTAGGATGGTGGTGAGATTCACCGTTTAAGTACCTATTTGTATGGGTCTTTTTCCTATACACAGTGTGGCTCAAAGTATGATCAGGATTCCTGATGACAAATACATCTAAGAAAGCTAATGAATTATTTGCCTCTAATTCCATAGTAAATTGGATGTTGTTATTAATGGAATTAAGATGTTCTAGTAATACACTTGCACTACAGTCTTCTTTTCCCTAGCCTTTATTATTCCCAAGTCACTTGGGATCGGCTTTTCTAGTCTAACCGGATTTGACTGGATATCAGTTTTTACATGGAGCGGCTGCCACCTGACCTCCGCAACCCGAAGGCTAACGATACCCTAAGGCTAGACCAGTGTTAGGATATGATAGGGCACTGACTTCCCAATAACGACTGCCATAGATGTTAAAACAATGCTTAAGAAGCCTTTCAGGTACCCTACATCTAAACTATACCAAGAAAGTAAATTGCTGAATGTACGTCAGTTATTTATTTTAATAACTGTTCTCAGCGTGCACGGAAAAGTGATTCATTCGGAGGGCTACACAGATCTTTTGAAGCGCCGAGTGTACAAACTACCGGTGCCTGTAGTAAACACAAGCTTTGCCAGACGTTTTAGTCCATATAAGGATCACTACATACATGTATAGTAAAACAAATAGTGTAGGCGACATAAAACAGTGCTCAGTACACGAGGCAAAACTAAAGGTTACAGAATGGCTCACTTCTCTGAGTTATGATTCAACAGAAACTCTCTTTGTACATCGGACGTGATTGTTCTTTTGGTTTACATATTGTTTTATGTCTTATCGTAATAACGATATGTACGGATAATTCAGTAGATTATATAATGGTATACATTTAACATGTATTTATTTTTAGTTTTGTAATAATATAAGTTATGGTATGGGTATGGGGTTGGTTATGTCTATGGTCTGGAATGAGAGATCGTAGAACGCCGTCGCCTCGTTTTGTGAGGTAGTAATTTCCATCAAGGAGGCGGCGGAGCGGGAGAGGGAGCGTTTAAACCCTCTCCTCAACCGCAGAACCGGGCGCCGGAGGGTGCAAGACGTCCTCCAGCCACTATAGGTGCAGGAGGTAGTACCTGGGGGTGGTGGGCTGTGTGGGCCTGCTCGCCACCTGATCAGCTCCAGGTCCGAGAGGTGGCGTGCGTGTTCCAATGCACGCCTCTGAGTCGTGTTTTTATCCCCCTACAAGGGGACAGTAGAGGGTCTTTTAAGTAGTGGCCTGCCGTTTCACACGGCGGGCCGAAACCTCGGCGGGGTCGCGATTGCATGTGAAAGCGATTCGCGCGGCCCCGCCGTCTATGGTTATGTCGAGGAACACCGTGGTAGGTTTAGTCGGTATTACCGGGGTATCTCTCCCCGGTGAGCCCGACATAACCTCTCCGTTGCCCCGCGGAGAGGTATGCGTCAAAGCATTGCGCCACGTAAAAAAAAAGTACAAGCACCTACCTATGTATTTATATTAATAATTGTCAGTTAAAATTCTTGTCTCTATCAAGTACCTTATTTATTACTGGTTAAATAGTTCACGTATTAAATTGCTTGTAATCTATTTAATTTCCTGATTAATTAATACATTAAGGTACCGACCGATCGTTATTTTTCTACATGTCAATTAAATACATTTAAATATTACAATTTATGGATTTATTTAACCACTACTGGTTTGAAGGAATTAAAATTTGCTTGCGACTCTGTTTAATAATTACGAATACTAATCCTAACTAATATTATAAACGCGAATGTGAATTTGTTTGTTACGCTTTCATGCCATAACTACTCGACCGATCATCATGAAATATCGCACACATGTTGTCAGGGGTACAGAAAAGAATATAGGGTACCATTTACGAAGGGGGAAAAAAATTGCTTTTGCGTTAGCTCAGTGGGAAGATCAACAGACTGCAATGCAGAGGGTTTTCGGGTTCGAACCCACGTCGCGCACCTCTGACTTTCGGAAGTTATATGACTTTTCGAAATTATGTGCGTATTGATTGACAATTATCGCCTGCTCCGTGCCTCGGAGAGCACGTTAAGCCGTCGGTCCCGGCTGCCATCAACATCTATGTAATGGCATTCGTTATTGGGAGAGTGTCGACACAAAAGATCCCACCGGGTCGAAGTGTTGCCGGTCTGCACTGACTGGCCCCCACATAAGATAAGATGCCCAGGGAAAACTGACTGTTCTCGAGGTATTTGTAGCTAGTAATTTCATAATTCATGTATTAATTTGCGAATATGGGTATACATTTTTACATCTTACATACATGCTAATACAATTTCAAAGCTCTTTCACCATATTCCACCATTAGGCATGCAAAGGGGAGAGGCAAATATATAATTAAATAAAATTTACATATTAATAAATATAACGATGCAATAAAATGTCAATGTCATGTCAAAAATATGATATTAAAAATGGTGAAATGTTATAATCATAAGAAACTATTTCAATATCCATAGAATTATAATAAAGATTAAAATAATGTCCTCCAGACCGAATTTTCGGTCACGGCGGGCAATCTTAACTGACACTAGCCATCTGTGCAGGAGATATTATAGTGCACAAGTGTGTGCGCAAACACAAGTGCGCTCTCTGTACCCTAACTCTCATGATCCGATGAGACGGTAATTCGACACGACCGGAGAAAGATCAGGCAGGACTAACGGCTTTACGTGCTTTCTGAGGCACGGGGATGTCTAACACCGCCAACTTCCTAACTCCGATACTATGTAACTTTTTGCTGGCCGGATCTGGGATTCGAGCCCGAGACCTCATGCACAGCAGTTGCATTCACTACCGCTGCGCCACAGAGGCAGTTTCAAATAGAGAGCTCGCAAAATGCCTAATAGACGCTTCGCGTGATCAGAAGGCTGGTCTTTTTTTGGCCCAAAGAATCAGCATTTCCACTCAACGTGGCAATGCTGCCAGTCTTCTGGGCACGTTACCTGACATGAAGCGACCAACGATGCTGGCGAATCCTACGACGCACGCCTAAACCAGATTTGTAAATATAACTATTACAATGAATACAGGTATTATAAATATTAGTATTCTTATAATAACTTGGTTGTGTATAAATACAATATAAATTATATTAACGAGTGTTATAAAGTAACACTTCCGACCTCACATATACTGCTAGTTCGGTTACATCTTAACCACTATATGTACATTAAAACCTATTATCGTTTTACAATTTAATTAATAATTTTATAATCAATAATCTAAATAGTTATTTCATATTTCTTTATACTTAATTATATTTATTAGCTTGGCGCCTTCCGCTTGTCAGCTTCCGGCGCGATTAATAAATAGTACGTATTGTTAGGTACTGATCTCTGTACTTTTTTTACATTATTTAGAATAATCAATCCTATAATCATTTTGTTTTACTATGTATAATATAATGATAAAGCTATTAGATTCTTACTGATTTTGGGTTAGGCATAATTTTGTCACACCGGCGCCTCTGCTTCCGGTGTAATAAATCCTTAATGTTACATAATCCTGTATTATTAAATAATAATTGTATGTAAATAATCATCAGAATAATTAAGATAAACAATGTTTAATATTATCTATTGAGTTTGTGAATTTAGTATTAAAATAGGTCAAATGTTTGTATAAATACCGGCGGTTAGAATGTTTTGGGGACATTCATATTCTAACCGTTGAAACGTGCATTCAAGATAATATAAGTGCTTTTCTGTACAACTTGTGTCTACATTGTCGCCGCCACCCTGACTATTCACCTTTTACACGAGTGTAGCTATAATCTATAATAGGTATATGTTGTAAATAAATAAAAAGTTTAATTGAAATTAAACTGCTATATACGGATTTTATCGCGTTGTTTATTTGACACTTTATTACAAAATTTTGAAAATTGTTTCACTTCTACTACTATTAAACTTTACTAATTTTTAAGCTAATTAAATTATTATTAAACTATTTAGATTTAATTTATTTTTACTTTTACACTTTCCCCGACGTTTCGGTTGCTTTTCAGCAGCCATGGTCACGGGGAGACTCCCCGTGACCATGGCTGTTATTGTCAATAACCTTTGTGTGATCCACAAACAGTTGTTCCGAGTCTGGATGTTCTTTGTGTCCGTTGTTTGAATGTTTGTGAAGCCCACCGCGACACAGGAATTATTCCTAGTATAGGAGTTGTGTTTTTTTTAAGAAGATAAAGAATGCCGATGTTATATTCTATCACATACACACAACACCATCCAACCCAAACTAAGCTGAGCTTGTATGTACTATGGGTAAACATACATATATACTTTTTTTGTAAATACATACATATTATACATAGAAACACCCAGACCAAGACAAACATCCATGTTCATGCACACAAAAGTTTAACTTGTGCGGGAATCGAACCCGCGACCTCAGGCGTGGCAGTAGGTTACACTAACCGCTACGCCATCGAGGCCGACTATCACCTAGTGTAGACTTGTGTGTTTTTAGAAGTAAAGACAAAAACGTATTTTGCAGTCGGAATAAATCCTGTGTGACCTTGAAACCTTTAAACTATGAACACAACGAACACCCAGAGCGGGAATAACAATTATTGAATAACAGAATTTTTGTCTCGTATAGGAATTGAACCCACAACACTCGGCGCATTGGCAATGGCAAATAAAACACATTGACGACTACGCCTTCTTAAAAAAGAAGATTTGGAGACAACATACTTAGATCACACATAAAAGTGTCCACACTAAGAACAGTGAGCTCACACATTACATTTACATCATAGAGAACGATAGTGTACATTTTCAATATGAGTGAGTGTGATAATACTGTTACGTGCTGGGTTCGACGGATAAGAATATAAACAATATTACCGACTAAAACACTTTTTATTCAAACACACAATTAAATTTAAAACACAACAAACACTATACCACACTTTTTCACTGTACTGCTTCAAACTCCGTAGTATTTCCGCTTCCGCTCGCTTCGATGAACACTTGACCGCTTACGATTGTAAACTGCCTTGGCGGTGCGCGTGCGCCCTATTTATACGCGGGTAAAGCGCTTCTAGAACTTTCTAGCAACGCCACTCCCGGTATGTAAACAGTACGATGATTCGAGAAAGTACCAGCGTCTTCTCTATGATTCTCGTAAGCATACCTACTACGTAGTTCCGTAAGATGTCAATAGATGGCGGTGTAAATTATTAGAGGGAACTGCCGAGTCTTTCCCACAATGCCGAGAGATGTCACTGGGCGTAAGAATACTATATTTATAATTCAGATGTCATGTTGGCATTGTGTCAGATGACATCTTCAGATCCTAAAAAAGGCATATTTAATAAAAAAAATGTAGTCAGATTATCTATTAATAGTAGCGATAGCTCACTGGGGAGACCAACAGACTGCAATGCAGAGGATCTCGGGTTCGAACCCACGTCGCCCACCTATGACTGTCGGAAGTTATATGACTTTTCGAAATTATGTGCGTATTGATTGACAATTATCGCCTGCTCCGTGCCTCGGAGTTAAGCCGTCGGTCCCGGCTGCCATGAACATCTATGGCAGTCGTTATTGGGAAGTCAGTGCCCTATAATGTCCTGACACTGGTCTAGCCTTAGGGTATCGTTAGCCTTCGTGTTGTGGAAGTCAGGTGGCAGCCGCTCCGTGTAAAAACTGATATCCAGACAAACCCGGTTAGAACAGAAAAGCCGACCCCAAGTGACTTGGGAATAATAAAGGCTAGGGAGAAGAAGTCAGGTTATATTTTAAATAATTTAATAAATAAATAATAAAAATTTATTAGTCCTAAATTCCATCACTTAGCATACATAAGTCAGTTTTAATAATAGTAATATAATATTATACAATAAATATGTTAATTTATCTTAAAAGTACGTAATTCCCACAACTTTATTTTAACCGGAATAAAAAAATACCTGTTTAAGTGTGACTTGGATTAGGGCATCCAAGGCTCCGTCCGTAATTTTAATAACAGTAATATTATTATAAATTAATATAAAAAAATATGTTAATATAACTTAAAAGTACGTAATTCCCACAACTTTAATTTTAAACCGGCATAAAAAAACCTGGTCACGTATGAGTTGGATTCGGGCATCCTAGGCTCCGTACATTAAAAGAAGGCATATAAATATTTACATACATATAAAGTATCACGCCTACATCTCCAGAAAGATAGGCAGACATGTATTCCACTCATATAATAAAAGTAAATAATTCATGATAGAAATAATAATGTGACGCTAAATTAAATAAATTTTAATTAATTATAAATAAATAAAATAAAAATAAAAATCATTTATTTTCAGACAAAACAGTCCATAGCCAAACACAAGAATTTTATATGAAAATAAAAATAAACACAATAAGTAGGTACAGAACAGTCACTACCTCCTCCCCAGACCCTTCTGCGCATCCCTTACGTGGAGCTCAGTAAACCTACCGAGAAGAACAGAGTCAACTCTGTCACCCACCATCCTCAAGACACTGTTCCGACTCACCCGTACGCGTTGTACTAAGGAAGCTACTTTTTTCCTCATCATTGCATAAAAGTCATCTACGCCGGCGTCGGCAAACATACCGGATGCACTGCAGTATCTAGGTAGGCGAAACAGTGACCTGAAGATGTTATTGTAGAGGACGCGCAAGGCGCTGTAGGTCCTCTGCGTAAAACGGGCCCACAGGCTACAGGTGTAAAACGCCTGACAAAACGCTTTGAAGAGCGTAACCTTGACAAGCGCTGTACACCTAGCAAACCTATGCGCCAACATGTTACCCCGAATCGACAGCGCCCTACGCTCCCTCTCAACATCACAATCATCTTTAAGACTCTCTGTCAACATATGACCCAAGTATTTGAACTTTGAAACCTGAGTCAGAGGTACCCCATTGAGAAAGAGTGGTGTTGAAGAGAACCTATCAAATACATTACTTTTGCATTTAAATATCATGTACTCACTCTTACCCACATTGTACTCCAAGCCGTGTTCCAAAGCATAATTCTCACATATTTTCACCAGTTGTCTTAAACCGTTCATTGTGGGGCTCAGCAGCACCATGTCGTCCGCATAACTTAAATTGTTTACACAAACCTCATCTATATGGCAGCCAACATGTTTACTACTGAGCTCCTCAATGAGCTGGTTAACATATATGTATATTGAATAACCTAGGAGAAGGAAGACCACCTTGTCTTACTCCACATTCCAAAGTGTATTCTTCAGAATATGTATTGCCCCACTTTACTGAGTTTACTTGGTTGTTATACCAGTAAGTAAAAATACCTATAAGGTCAGCTGGTACTCTTTCATTTCTTAGCTTTGACCAAAGCTTGCCATATGACACTCGGTCAAAAGCTTTGGACAAATCCAAGAAACAAGCATGCACTGGCGTCTTACGTTTCCCATAGTAATTCACCGTTTCCTTTAAACATAATATTGCACTTCCAGTTGACAGTCCTGCCCTAAAACCAAACTGTGTATCTTTAAGTGTGACATAATTACAAAGATTTTGTCTAACAAGCCATCTAAAACTTTTGATATTACAGTTGCTAGTGAGATTGGTCTATAATTACTTCTTAGTGAAATATCCGCAGTAGTGTTTTTCAGTATAGGGACCACAATTGTTCTCATTAGATCAGCTGGCAGATAAGAGTGTCTAATACAGAAGGTAAAGAACATAGCTAGTACTCTACAGAGATGAGGACCCGCATGCTGCAGGTGCTCGATACTGAGCCCATCATGCCCAGGCGATTTTCCTCGATTCATATTTCTAATAATGCTCGAAACATCTTTACTGGAGAAACCAATAGGGTTTTCCACGGAGTGGAACCCAGTATCAAGCACCCTCGGCAGCCGGGAGCTTACCTGGAAATGCGCCTTGAAAGAATTAGCAATTCCCTCAGGATCGTCCGTTCCCTCTATACTAACAGGTATCTTAACCTTACCATTTAACTGCTTGGTACCATTCCAGAACTTATTAAAATTCTTATTCGAATGCTGTGTGGCAAGTATGTCCATCTTTATTTGTTCCTGATTATTCAGGCAATATTTAAGGTGAGGCTTAAAAATTTTACGACTCTCACACATTTTATCGAAAAATGGCCCATTTCCAGGTTTACCTGCATATACATACATTTGGTAATCCAGCCTAGCCTGCCTGTGAACCTCCTTGACATGCTTGTTCCAGCCATGCACACATTTAATATTACCTGTTTTCTTAACTTGTTTATAACTTATTATTGACGCCTGGCACAATGACTCAATAATGTCCCTATATAAATTATCAATTATTGCTCTATGTAGTATGTTTTGACACATTCCATCAGCACATTTTTGCAACTGCTGTGGAAAATCAATGCCTCTTAATTTACTGTTACACAACTGTTTATATTTATTTATTTCGTCTAATTCCCTTACTCCCCATTTTATTTATTATTATACATTTTAATTACCATTTTCATTTTTATTTTTCTTATTTTTATATTCTTAATTCATGATCTCATTAATTAGTTATAAATTTTTATTATCATGTATATTTTTATTTTTATTATTTGTACATTCTTAATTTATGATCTCAATTTGCATATTTATATTATTTCAGTTGTAATTTTATTCTATAATTCTTATCATGTTTTGTTAATAATGTTGTGTTAGTTATTATATAATCGGGGTGTCTTCAAGTCGCGAGTGAATAGGTATCTTCTAGGCAAGCGTGCTCCATCGTCGACTGCATCTTCACTTAAGATCAGATGAGATCGCAGTCAAACGCAAGCCTATTAGAGAATAAAAAAAAATAACACTTTATTAGGCTTAAGTATATTTAATTATTATGTTGTCTTTAACCGGTCGTATACCGCCGGCTCGCATACCAGCCGGCAGATTTGTACCCGTCGTAGGCCGGTGGCTCGCACGCGAGCCACCAAATTGGTTTTACGTTAGCTTAAGCTAAAGCGAAGGCGGCGCGCGGCGTTTTGGCGCCAATTTGGTGGCTCGCATGCGAGCCACCGGCCTACGACGGGTACAAATCTGCCGGCTGGTATGCGAGCCGGCGGTATACGACCGGTTAAGTAAATGTTGTGCATGTTTGTAACTGGCGTATGTGTTTACTCTGTTAATATACCTTATAATTTATAATTAATATTTTTTTAATTTAAAATAAAATAAAAATAATGGTTTTAAATCTCATGTAATAGACAGTCTTGTGAATAGAAGTTCTCGACTAGCTGGATTTATTAATAGGGAAATTCAATTTCAAAGAACCATCCTCGTATACAATTATCTAGTACGCGGCCTGTTAGAATATTGCAGCACAGTGTGGAATCCATGTTATCAAGTGCACACAGACGCATCGAAAGAATTAAAAGAAAAACATCCACCGTCTTGTCATCCATCACGTCTCATGAAAATGCCCTCAAATTCTTTAAAATGGAACACATTCATAGTAGACGTGAAATTGGTGACATTGTATTTTAAGCAAACTAATCCATGATCGAATAGACGCCCCCGAAGTTCTAGCACGTGTGTCGTCCTTGTTGCCGTAACCGCAAAACTTTCCACTTGCCTCACTGTTAGATGAACGTCGGCCATCATTCGCCACTGTACCGTATGTGTTGCTCCGCAAACGACTTTAGATCAGACATCGATTTATTTAAATGTAGTTCTATGACCTCAATAAAGAAAATGCTTAATTGTCTATATTATTATATACTAGCCGAACCGCGCAAATTCGTCGTCTCGTAAGAGAATTTTTCCCGTTTTTGCAACCTTTTCCAATTCTGCTTCGCTCCTATTGGTTGTAGCGTGATGTTATATAGCCTATAGCCTTCCTCGATAAATGGGCTATCCAACACTAAAATAATTTTTCAATTCGAACCAGTAGTTCCTGAGATTAGCGCGTTCAACCAAACAAACTCATCAGCTTTATAATATTAGTATAGATTAAATTTTATCTATATAATAGCTAAGCATACGTGTCATATAATTATTAGTGTAAGTTTATTAGTAGTTTCAGTAGATTGTATCCAGATCTGTGAACCAATAAAAAAATATAAAAGAGTAACACATTGACCGACACGGTAATCGAAACTAAGACTCTTTAAACTATATTACGCAAAGCAGTCGCATTTTTAATTAGTTCAATAGCACCTCCAAATTGCATTTGACCCCATACCCACTTTGTGTAATGCTATCACAGAAATTCGGTTCTTTTTATCACCCCACTCCATTTTAATATCACAAAAATATTTAACACCGATTGCCGCGAAAATAAGAAAACACTATGAATATTCATATAAGAATGACGGACTCCAAATTCAAATGTAATATTATGTTTTTTTTTTAAATTGTATCAGTATTTATGGCCCCACTAATACGTATAGGTTTTATTAAGACTGCGCCGAGCGTAGGACGTGGTGGCGCGCGGCCGCCATAGTAAAATTGTATGGAGGATTAGAAGTGCTTTTTTGATAAACATGTATCTTTGTTGTCAACCAATAACTTAAATATTTGGGACGGACAAATTGTAATATAACAATTTATGTTTCGTTTAAGCTGTAAAATAGGATAGATTTCTACTGTTATAATCTAAAAATCACGTAACACGAGTTTACGTTTTTGCATTTTTCGTGCAAATTTAAGTAATTTTGTAGGCGAAAATATTAATTATTTTATATTTTTTACACGGAGTAATTGTAAACACATTCATTGTTATGGTAAATGTATATTTTATATATGTATTAAACAAAAGTGTTGATTTTATATACTTAACTGTGAGCGCCTGTTTTGGCACATTTCGCTCGGCGCAGTCTTAAAAATAAATATCAATAAGCTTTTATCCAATTTGTATTTATTTATATCGCTGAGTGTCTGTCCGTATGTGTTGTTTTTCGCCATAATTACTTGATCGTTGATTTTTTTCTTAATTTAAGACAGATCATAGTCGCCTATATGCTTGTATTTAACTGTTTATGTGCAATTATACATGAGCAAAATATAAAAATTGAATTGTCAATTAAAAAAGTATTGATTTAATAGTAAGTATGGCACTGCACGGACGGCGTAGTGGTTTAAGTTGTCGCCTCGCCTCTGCCATTGCGCGGAGTGTTATGGGTTCGAATCCCACACGGGACAAAACTTTGTGTGATCCACAAATGGTTGTTCCGAGTCTAGATATTATTTGTGTCCATTGTTTGAATGTTTGTAAAGTGCCCCGCAAAAAAGGGATTATTAGTGTGAAATCACAACGTTTCCGATGTTCTTCATACAAGCGGTAATTTCATATTTAAACCCCTGTTTTATTCTGAACACCACGTAGCACCTATTTCGGGTCCGGCCGTTAGGGTCCCATTCTGGTACGCCCCCGGCCGGAACGCATCCACAGTATAAAATTTGTTATTCCGCTACGCCACCGGCCGGGAGCCGAGACGCTCTCATTGTAAGACAACCGGAGAAGACACTTTAGCAAATACTGTTGAAAACAAGTGTTTTTGAATTTAAATATTTTGTGCTGTGTGTATACTATAATTTCTAAGTATACTCTTTAAAATTTTGTCACGCCCAGTGACATCTCTCGGCATTGTGGGAAAGACTCGGCAGTTCCGTCTAATAATTTATTACACCGCCATCTATTGACATCTTACGGAACTACGTAGTGTGAGTAAGCGAAGGGTATAGAGAACGCTGGCACTTTCTCGAACCATCATACTGTTTACATACCGGGTATAGCGTTACTAGAAAACTCTAGAAACGCATTACCCGCGTATAAATAAAGCGCACGCGCACCGCCAAGTGAATTTACAATCGTAAGCGGTCAAGTATACATCGGAGCGAACGGAAGCGAAAATACTACGGAGTTTGAAGCAGTTACAGTGGAAAAGTGTTGTATAGTGTTTCTTGTGTTTTAAATTTAATTGTGTGTTTGAATAAAACGTGTTTAAGTCGGTAATATTGTTTGCATTCTTATCCGTCGAACCCAGCACTTAACAATACATATGTTTAAAAATGGCAACTAAATTATACTAAAATATGTTGGTTTCCAAGTTAGCAACCTTTCAAAAAGCAACCCTGAAAGTTTGCTTTTTGTATAGATTTCAATATATATTCATACTATTGAAAACACTTGTTTTCAATAGTATTTGCTCAAGTGTCTTCTCCGGTTGTTGTCCTATGGGTGCGTCCCGGCCGAGGGTGTACCGGAATGGGACCCTAACGGCCGGACCCCTATTTTATGTAAATAAATAATTTAAATTATTTATGCTTTCATTAATTTAAAACTTACTTACATACACTTAAATTAACATACAAAATAAATAAGCGTAGGCCCGATCTCTGATGCGCCTAAAGCGGGTTTTCGCCACAGGTACGTCTAGGCAACGGGTTTCACGCCGCGTGACAGAGCTACGAGCGACCAAGTCACGTGTCATCGCACATACCGCGATCTAGCACGCACTGTGCGTCACAAATGCATAATAAAGGGCTAGGTTCTTTTATGCGTCTAACGCTGCGTTATATTACATACTAGGTATTACCTACTCTTTTGATGACTGCTCCACTCCCGTATTTCGTATCGTGGTGTTTTATAACCTACTAGGTTTTGCTTGCGGCTTCGCTCGCATAAAAGTAGGATATTTTTTATTAGTAACAGTTCTTTTTTTTAAGTATATCCTGTGTTACTCGGTGATAATGTAGCTTTCTAATCGTAAAATGATGTTATAATCGATTGAGTATTTTTTGAGTTAATGCTTACAAACAAACTAAAAAATGAAATCTTTCCTCTTTATAACATTAAATATACTAGGTATTACCCAGTTTTATGATTACTGTTCTAGCTCCGTGGCTCACATCGTATGTTTTAGAACCTACTATATTTTGCTCGCGGCCTCGCTTGTCTTAATGATTTCGACAATACATTTCTATCCACCGAGAACAGTTCTTATTTTCTAGAAGAAAGGTACCCTGTGTCCTTTTCTGTACCCATGACAACAGATATGCGAAATTTCACGATGATCGGTCGAGCAGCTATAATTATTATCACCGAGTAAGATCATTACATACTATAAAACAACGTCCCCCGTCGCGTCTGTCTGTCTGCTCACGATAAACCCAAAAACTACTGAAAGGATTTTCATGCGGTTTTCACCAATAGACAGAGTGGTTCATGAGGAAGGTTTAGGTGTATTATTTATAACAATATTTTATTTAAAAAAATGTATTGTTACTAACATAACCTAATTTACTTATACGCGAGCGGACCGCGAGCAAAAGCTAGTGTATCATATACTTGTTACGGACACCACTATATGTCAATATTAGCAGTTAATGTCAATTTCATTTTTTTATGGTATTTTAGACAAACGTGCAGACGGGTCGCCTTATGGTCCAACACCAGAGGAGTCACAAGTGTGTTGCCCTCCCGGGGCCTCCGGTACTCCCTCACTCACTCGACATAACACATCGCAAGCGCTATTTCACGCCGGTTTTCTGTGAGGCCATGGTATCCCTTCGGTCGAGCCGGCCCATTCGTACCGATACCGTGGTTCTTATCTATTGTTTATCTTATCCTTTGCTTTAAAACCAGGCGTAATATATACTAAGGTACCACCACGTATATAAGGTGTACCGTTCAAACTCTGTTCACGCAGCCTTGAATAAACCAGTAACTGTAAATATAATTAAACGGGTAGGTACTCAAATCGGGTACCGGTTTAGATTCTGGTATCACGCAAAGTGTGCAAGGACTCTTCTGTAAAGGAATATTCTGAAACAATCCGCGGTATAAAAATGTAGGCTGACAGCAATAGGCTTGATCTTCAAAATGTCGAACCTGAATATTTTTAGTCAAATGTGAGTGTTACACACTTCTTTCCACATTTTAAAAATATATTTTTTTTTTTTATAATAATCATTATCCGACTTCGTAACTATATCTATCTTCTACCAACTTAAATACTAAAAAGTAAAAAATAGTTTGGAAATCGGTCTTTGTTTTCTTTTAAATTATTTTATTTTTTAATTTTAGTAAGAATTTTTTTTATTTTAATATTTTTTGGTCCTTATATACAATATGGGTAGGCCTATTAAACGCACTACTCAAATGACAGCGCCGTTTGGAAGAAATAGATCTGGGTATATATTTTGTTCATTGTTGATTTTCTCAAAAAGCGCTCAAACAATTTCGATAAAATTTATATGGGACCACCTATGAAGTATGATCCACTAAACAAAAAAGAATCATCAAAATCGATTCATAGTTGGCGGAATGATCGCGTAACATACATACAAAAAAAACATACAGACGAATTGTGAACCTTATCCTTTTTTGAAGTCGGTTGAAAAATATACATCTTGTCTGGTACACGTTATACTAGATATTTATATACATAACATCATACATGCTGAAGTAACTCTACCTGCTTGTTGCTTGCAATTTCACGACTGAACCACTGAACGGAGATTGAAATTTTGTATCGAAATAACTTGCTTACCTAAAATAATAAACTGATAAGCGAAATTGTGTTATCAGATAGTTTGCTATACCTATATTTATTAACCTGTGAATTGTTAGTATGCCAGACATAATTGCAAAACTATCGTGTCCAGCCGTCGGTGTGCCGCTGCGATCTAAAAAGTTAATAACGTAGTAGATGGACTGAAAAGCAAAAAGGTATCTACATCGTTCACGAACGTAAAGGTATAAAATGTGAGCATTTAACGATGACCTGTAGTGAACTTAGTATCACAGGTGTTATTGTTGGCTCGGTTATACGCCAGTATCGAGAAGACGTCCGCTTTAGTCCGCGGCTCTTACGTGACTGACTCCCCACTATCCGAGTGCTCGGAACGTCATAAGATAGATACACAAACACTACAAGACCAATTTTAATCAAACTGTGCTGCGCTTATAGAATACCTCGACTGTGCAGGTACAGTCACCTGTTATAGTGCATGGATTGGTCCCTCTCCCTCTCCTGCGCCTGATCTCTCTCCGGTCGTGTCGGATTACCGTCCCATCGGATCATGAAGGTTAAGGAACAGAGAGTGCACTTGTGTTTGCGCACATACTTGTGCACTATAATATCTCCTGCGCAGATGGCCAGTCTCCGTTAAGATTGACCGCGGTGGCCGAAATTCGGTCTGGAGGACATTATTACCTTAAGGTCCAAAATCCTATCCACTAGAATTAGAATGAATGTGAATGAACTAGATGGCATTGTTTTATAAATATAGCATCTCGTACTCAGTTTAGCATATAGGTGAAATTGATAAGAAAGTATAATCTCAACCGAAAAAGCACTCGAACACAGGGACAGAATAATGTTTGCGTACGAACAGAATAGCGAGTTCTCAAAAGTATCTATAAAATTAACTACCAACTATAAATTTATAAATTCATTTGTAATTCTTTGCTTCTTGTTTTACCCTAAAATATGTTCTTTTTTTAAATAAACTATTGTGAATAGAGATTGAACAATTGTTTAAAGTAAATTTATCAAAATTGAGTTATTAAGAAATGTACTTAGTTTATTTTATAATAGTGCACCGCCATCTATTAAGATATAAATAAACTATTTATGAGTTCTTGTATCGATTTCCGTTAGATGGCATCAATTACCGGCTTATACCATTTTAGTTTTGAAACGGGTATGCATTTTTGCAGCTCACTGTGCATGCGACACTCATATAAACGTGGTGCTATTGTAATGTGAATAAATTAATTATACACTTGGATACTGTATATATACATATATAAATATATAATGGCGATCTTATCTGGGCTAGTTGACGCATAAAATACAACATTGATGTGAGCTAAAAAAGTTGGTTAAGGTATAGTAATTTATTGCTTACATTTTTTTAATACAACTAAGGTGTGACAGACAAGCATACGGCCCACCTGATGGTAAGTGATCTATGGACGCCTGCAACACCTGAGGCATCACTTGCGCGTTGCCGACCCTTTAGGAATGGAGGAAGTGGGAAGGAGAAGGAGCGGGAAGGAGGACAGAGGGTGATTGAACCGAACCGAACCGGAAGAAAAAACAGTAGGAATACTGATATTTCACGTCGATATTCTGTGAGAGGGTGCTCCTTCCCCGGTCGAGCCGGCCCATTCATGCTGAATTCAGCGGGGCTCTACTACTCAAGAAATCAGCGAGGCTCTACTACTCAAACATTTTTTATATTATAGATTACTGTTTTATTGTTATTGTTGTTAGAAAAAGACAACTCCCGCACTAAGAATAGTTCCTGTGTCGCGGGGGACATTACAAACATTCAAACAACGGACACAAAGAATACCCAGACTCGGAACAACTATATGTGGATCTCACAAATGTTTGCCCCGTTTGGAGATTGAGTCTTCAACACTGCGGTGGTAGTAGCTAGGTGACCACTTAACCACTATTCCATTAGTGCAGTTAATAAATATTTCGGGATCAAGGTAAAGTATAATATCTCTCTGTTTAATTTTAATAGGACTCTATCGAAATTAAACAGAAAGTGATTAAACAAAGAGTTATTTGACCTCATCCCACCTTCCCCCGTCCTTTTGAGAAACACACGTGCCTGTCTTCGTAACCACGGATGGACGGCACAATCGCGTCTCGCACCAAAAGGTTCAGCAATTCCTAATTATGCCGTACCATACAACTTTGAAATGGTCTTCCGGCACATGTTCCCTCTCTTCTATGACATTGGGTCCTTCAAACGTAGTGTGAAGAAGCATCTGGTCAGACCGGCTTGACACTGGCGACGGCTAGAAGACATCTATCTTCTCCTCGTCGTCACTGTCTCTGGACTGTAATTGGGCTTTCCATCAGGTCCAATACAATCACATTGCCGTGTCAATACAAAAAAACACTATACAGATTTTGTCGCGTGGTTTTATTTTACCTTAAAACACTTTTATTACATAATTTTGAAACACTAACTCTACTATTATTGAACATTAGTACAATTTAAGCTGTTATAGTATATATGTATAGAGCAGCGATAGCTCAGTGGGGAGACCAACAGACTGCAATGCAGAGGGTCTCGGGTTCGAACCCACGTCGCGCACCTCTGACTTTCGGAAGTTATATGACTTTTCGAAATTATGTGCGTATTGATTGACAATTATCGTCTGCTCCGTGCCTCGGAGAGCACGCTAAGCCGTCGGTCCCGGCTGCCATGAACGTTATGGCAGTCATTATTGGGAGAGTGTCGACACAAAAGATCCCACTGGGTCGAAGTGTCGCCGGTCTGCACTGACTGGCCCCCACATAAGATAAGATACTCCTTATTGACATCTTGCTCATATTTGTTTCATCTACTCATAGTTTTATCTACAATAATAAAAATATTTAATTTATAATTCGTATCTGTAGTTATAAAAAATTTACATGTATATTTATTTAATTTATCTGTAATCTGTGTTTCTTATTGTCTGTAATATTTAAAAGTTCTGTACTTTTTTTGTAGTTTAATGGTATTAATTTGGACTGTATTAGCCGCTCATAATCACTATTGAGGTGTTGCTGAAATTCAGCGCTGTATCGCAAGCGGTACAGCATTAAGTTATTTTTATTATTATTAATTTATAAATACATTTATTAATGTTACACACAAATTTTGCATTATAATAATTTTGATTATGTGTAGCAATGACTCATTAAAAAAAAATTTCTTTCTTTCTTTCAATAACTTATTCTTGGCCCGACCCGGGATTCGAACCCGAGACCTCATGCACAGCAGTCGTATTCACTACGGCCTAGAAGTCAAGTATTATGTGTGTAGGTCAGCTTCTTGTTACATACAAAGAAAGAAAATATAGATAGGTGCCTACTGCCAAATTTATCCTGTACGTAATTACGGGCAAAAAGTAATATTTCCTTCTCCCTTAGCCTTTATTATTCCCAAGTCACTTGGGGTCGTCTTTTCTGGTATAACCGGATTTGACTGGATATCAGTTTTTACACGGAGCGGCTGCCACCTGACCTACGCAACCCGAAGGCTAAGGATACCCTAAGGCTAGACCAGTGTCAGAATATTAGAGGGTACTGACTTTCCCAATAACGACTGCCACAGATGTTCCTGGCAGCCGGGACCGACGGCTTAACGTGCTCTCCGAGGCACGGAGCAGGCGATAATTGTTAATCAATATGCACATAATACCGAAAAGTCATATAACTGCCGAAAGTCAGAAGTGCGCGACGTGGGTTCGAACCCGAGACCCTCTGCATTGTAGTCTGTTGGTCTCCCCACTGAGCTATCGCTGCTATAGCAAATGGTAATCTATACTAATATAATAAAAGAGAAAATATTAGATCATAAATCTTTTCTCTTGATGTTTGTCTTGGTCTGGGTGTTTCTATGAGTAATATTTAAAAAAAAAGTATATATGTATGTCCATTGTCTAGTACCCATAGTACAAGCTCTGCTTAGTTTGGGCTAGATAGTGTTGCGTGTATGTGGTAGAATATTATATTATATTATATTTTAATTATATATCAATATAAAAATCTGACTTAAACTACTTTTACGCAAGCGATGCTGCGAGCAAAGCTAGTTTTTTAATAATTTGCTTATGTATAAATGCGTGTTGGAAATTTCAAAGTACAAGAATTTTATTACTGACTCGGTTTCACCCACGTTTATGGATACTGTTCCGCTCCTATGGCTCGCAGCGTGATGTTATATAGTCTATGTTTTTTCTGGATATTAGTAGCTTTCTAATGATAAAAGAATATTTAAAATCGGTCCAGTAGTGTTAGTATTTATACATTACAATCAAATCTACAAATCTTTTCCACTGTTAATATTTATACTAATATTATAAAGCTGAAGAGTTTGTTTGGTTGAACGCGCTAATCTCAGGAACTACAGGTCCGAAATGAAAAATTCTTTCTGTGTTGGATAGCCCATTTATCGAGGAAGACTATAGGCTATATATCATCACGCTGCGACTAATAGGAACAGAGCATAGATGAAAAATGTTGCAAATTCGAGGCAAATTCTCTTATGTGAAGCAGACGAACAGTTTATATAATGAGTGTACAAAAAATTTTACGTCTTATTGCGTCTCTAATAAATACATTGTTTGAGAATATTCTATCATTACATTAATATCTTAATTATTATAATATCAACATAATAATTGTATAATTGTTGGACCATGACAATATTAAAAACAAGTAGTTTACATACTAAATTCTGCCTGCGGCTCGGCTCGCGTAAATGTTGATTTCCTCTAGAACAACACCTTTTTTATGGATAAAAGGTAATCTATATACTTTTCTGTACACCTGAGAACGTGTATGCGAAATTTCATCATGATCGATCGAGTAGTTAAGGCGTGATAGCGTAACAAACAAACAAACGCACATTCGCATTTATAATATACAAAATGTTGTTCGCCGTTTCGTTAGCGTAAATGTGGGTTAGATTAGGTTTGTAACAGTACTATTTTCTGGATGAAGGCATCCTATGTCCTTTTTTGTACTCCTGGCAACGTGTATGCGAAATTTCATGATGATCGGTCGAGTAGTTAAGGCGTGAAAGCTTAACAAACAAACTCATATTCCCATTTATAGTATTAGTTGGATTTTCCATCAAATAAAGTATCTTAATAGCCATGTTTAATGTAATCTTTGCTTCAATTAAGACAATTTTCACATCGTTAAAAGAACTGAAATAGTTATACCTATGTAATGTGCACACATGCGTATCCAAAGCGTAAGTATATGCATTTATATACATATACAAATATATGACCTTTAGCCTAGAGAAACACGTGAAGCTTTCCATCCCAGATCCTCTTGAATCATGAATTAAATTGTTCTCTCCTATGTAAAGCGTATAGCAGCGACAGCCACGAGTTCGATCACAAGACGTGCATCTCTGATATTTTGGAGATATGTGCGTATTAAATAGTTAAAACTGCCTCCGTGGCGCAGCGGTACTGAATGCGACTGCTGTGCATGAGGTCTCGGGATCGAATCCCGGGTCGGGCCAACAAAAAGTTATTGGGTTTTTCTGTTAAGAAATCTCAATACGAGCCCGGAGTTAGGAAGTTGGCGGTGTTAGACACCCCCGTGCCTCGGGAAGCACGTAAAGCCGTTGGTCCTGCGCCTGATCTCTCTCCGGTCGTGTCGGATTATCCGTCCCATCGGATCATGAGAGTTAGGGAACACAGAATGCACTTGTGTTTGCGCACATACTTGTGCACTATAATATCTCCTGCGCAGTTGGCCAATCTCAGATTGGCCAACTGCGCAGGAGATAAATACAATGAGCGGTTACCATCAGATAGTTTACTGTTCATTGCTACTGCCTCTAGCAATGTCTGTATCATCTTTATTTTTATGTCATTTACAAATTCTTTCTCCAACTCTGGGTGTTCTTTGTGTCCGTTGTTTGAATGTTTGTAAAGTTAAGTAAGTTTACTTTACAAACATTCAAACAACGGACACAAAGTACACTCAGACTTAGAACAACAAATTCTTGGCCCGTGTGGGATTCGAACCCACATAACTCGGCATAGTGGCTGTGGCGAGGCGACCGCTTAAGCCACTACGCTATCAGTGCATGCGTGCAAATGATTATTACCTTTTTTTTTTTTTTTCTACGTGGGGAAATGCACCTGATGCATACCCCCCGCCACTAGGGGAGGCGAGAGGGTTATGTCCGGCTCTCCCGTATTTCGGGCATACGGAACCCCACGGTGTGCCCCTTCGCTGCCTTGAATAGTGGTTGGGCCGCTGGTAAAGAAACTACCTCAGCGACCCACCCAGCAGACTACAACTCCTGGACGACGCCCCGGCACTACAGAGGGCGTCGGACCGACTCAATGGCTGGCGGGTGGAAGATCCCCGTTCTTCCGCCCGCGGCCTACATTACGGCGGCATGAGGCGCGCGAATGCGCGCCTGCGCCGCCCGGTTCGCCGGCGACGGCTCGGATCCGCAAGGATACTTTCCTCACGGATTCGCTCCGCCGCCTCCTTCTGCGAGATGATGTCCTCGCAGAAGGATGCGACCGCTGCCCACTTCCTCTCGCTGTCGACCATGGCTTTGATCACGGCCGGCAGCGAGAGGTCTTCACCCACAACCTCAATGAGTTCTAGGCGCTGCACCGCCTAAGCAGAACATTGCTCGAGCGTGTGCTGCGCCGTGTCCTCCACACACTCGCAGTGGTGGCAGACGGGACTCGGTTCCCTCCTAGCGACCGTGTGCAGGTATTTGCCAAAGCAACCGTGCCCTGACAATACCTGCACCAGCCGGAAGGAAAGGGTCCCATGCTGCCGCCCTGCCCACCGCTCCAACATCGGCTGGAGGGCCCCAACGGTTCTGAAACCGGCCATAGGAGCCTCCAGCCGCGCCTTCCATTTTAAAATCATGCCCTGGTGGGCCCGATTCTGCGCGCGCTCTATGATAGCCGGAAGGGGACGGCAACCCGTCTCCTCCCGCACTTCCTCACTCACTGTGTACACTTCGGCGAGCACCTCAGCCTCCAAATCCCACGGGGGTGTCCCGGCCAATGCGCAAGCTGCATCGGCCGACACCGTGCGATATCCTCGTATTACCCTGACCGCTATGACTCTCTGCGGTCTCCGCAAGAGAGTCCTGCACTGAGCGGTCAGGGAGTCCACCCACACCGGTGCGCCGAAAAGCGCCATCGACCGGATAACCCCCGTGTAGAGTCGCCGGCAACCAGCACTAGGCCCGCCCAAATTTGGCAATAACCGCCCGAGGGCGGACGCAGTGCCGAGAAGCTTCGGGGCGAGCTGTCTAAAATGCTCGTCGAAGTGCCACCTTCCGTCCAGCACCAAGCCCAGATATTTCATGTGGGCCTGGACGGGAACGCGCGTCGAGCCCACCATTATCGAGGCGCCACGGGGTGGACCGCGACGAGGCCCATGAAAAACCAGGGCCTCCGTCTTGTTAATAGCCACCCGTAAACCCAGCGCCTCGATACGCCCGACCACCTGGGAAAACCCCATAGTGGCCAAACGGGCCGCCTCCTCAAATGATTATTACCTAACTCAACTCGGTAACAGTAATCTGGACCGATCGCAAGCATACAGCGTAAACTTATGCCACAAAACCGCCAAGCTGATCAGGTTATATATACAAGTAAATATTTAGAATAATTATTTCAAATAAATTAACATAATTCTAATTTATCTTGTAATTTATTTACTTTTTAACCAATTTTAACGTATCATAATAATAATCCTATTATAATAAACCAACGGGTAAGTATTAAATTATTCTTAACTGTCAATATTATCATCATTTAAAGTATGGTAAATCTGTAAATAAAAGGGTATGTCCATAAAAATATTTAAAATCTAACGTAGATTAACTAATTGACTGTACGAATGGCGTAGTGGTTTGCGAGGTCGCCTCCACTGCCACTGAGTGTGGCACCGAGTTGTGGTCGACAAATGGTTGTTCCGAGTCTGGGTGTTCTTTGTGTCCGTCGTTTGAGTTTGTAAAGTCTTTCGTGACACAGATTATACGCAGTGCGGGAGTTGGATAAACATTAGAAACTATATTTTTACTCACGTCTGTTCGCCGAAGCTAAGCGCAAAAACTACTGAACGAATTTTGATGCGGTTTTTCCACATAAGGCAGCTGTTGGACTGCGATGCACAGGTCTTCGAGTTCTTCGAATTCCAAGGCATGAGCATCTCATTTTTAAAGTTATCTGCTTATCTAATTGCGTATTTAAGTATCGCTCGCTTTATGAGCAGCGATAGCTTAGTGGGGAGACAAACAGACTGCAATGCAGAGGGTCTCGGGTTCGAACCCACGTCGCGCACCTCTAACTTTCGGAAGTTATATGACTTTTCGAAGTTATGTGCGTATTGATTGACAATTAATGCCTGCTCCGTGCCTCGGAGAGCACGTTAAGCCGTCGGTCCCGGCTGCCATGAACATCTGTGGCAGTCGTTATTGGGAAAGTGTCAACACAAAAGATCCGCTGGGTCGAAGTGTCGCCGGTCTGCACTGACTGGCCCCAAGATAAGACAAGATCGCTCGCTTTAACGGTGAAGGAAAACATCGTGAGGTAACCTGCATGTCTGCGAATTCTATTTAACGTTCTCGATGATATGTGAAGTCTGCCAACCCGCTCTGGTCCAGCGTGGTGGATTTCGGCCTAACCCGACGCATACTGAGAAGAGGCCCGTGCCCAGCAGTGGGATAGTTTATATACTGTCTGTTTGTGTGTGGCTGTGTCTTTGCTAGCTCGGAATTTAACTTATAATGTAAACTTACCAATAAATCATATAATGTAATGATTTTCTTTCTTCTTTCTTTTCGTGTGGTTAGTGGCCAACCTGTTGTCAAGAGTTGTTCAAGCCGCCCGTAGGCCTCTGACATGGCTTAACGACTGCTGTCAATTTGGCAACAACCGGGACCGACTTTTTACGTGCCCTCCGAAGCACGGAGACGCTCAGATGAAATACCACTAAGCGGTCACCCATCTATAGACTGACCGCACCCAACGTTGCTTAACCTCGCTAATCGTTTACCGATCAGTGAGTGCAACTGGCTATGAGCGCCTCAAAGAAAGAAAGAAAGAAGAATAATATTCTATCACATACACACAACACCATTTAGCCCAAACTAAGCAGAGCTTGTACTATGGGTACTAGACAATGGATAAACATACATATATACTTTTTTTTTGTAAATACATACATATTATACATAGAAACACCCAGACCAAGACAAACATCCATGTTCATGCACACAAATGTTTGACTTGTGCGGGAATCGAAACCGCGACCTCAGGCGTGGCAGTCGGTTATACTAACCACTACGCCATCGAGGCCGCCAAATATAAAATGGGAAAAGTAAATATATTTGTATGTTTGTTACTTAATCACGCGTAAACTGCTAAACCGAATTGGATTGAAATTGAAATTTGACACAGACCATGACCTATATTCACATAGGATAATTTTTAAACTGGTATAAATTCCCATGTGATGATACACGCGAGCGTAGCCACGGGAGAATCTGGTCTACTAAATAAAGTTAAAATATAACTGTGATTGATACGAAAATAATATATTGACGTTAATTTATTCAGTTATTTATTTCATTAATTTAACTTATTATCCAGATATTGTTTGAGTTGCGTAGCGGACGTTAATATGATTACTATGCATGAGGTTCGATTATTGGGTCGGGCAAAGATTTTTCCGTCAAGGAATTATCAATTGCATCATGGTGTCTGGGTTGACGGTATAAGACTCGCCATCTTGCTAACCGACATCAGAAAATGGAGAAGTTTGTCAATGCGACTGTATTTTTTATTTGTATATTTGGATGGCGTAGTGGCTCAATTGGTCGCCTCGCCTCTGTCGCCGCGCCGAGTGTTGTGGGTTCGATTCCCACACAGGGCAAAAAATTTGTGTGTTCCACAAATAGTTGTCCCAAGTCTGGATGTTCTTCCGTTGTTTGAATGTTTGCAAAGACCCCCATGACACAGAAATTAAAGTGCTTAAAAAGCAAAAATAAAACACATGTATGTATTACATATGTATGTATCTTATGTGGGGGCCAGTCAGTGCAGACTGGCAACACTTCGACCCAGTGGGATCTTTTGTGTCGACACTCTCCCAATAACGACTGCCATAGATGTTCATGGCAGCCTGGACCGACGGCTTAACGTGCTCTCCGAGGCACGGAGCAGGCGATAATTGTCAATCAATACGCACATAATTTCGAAATGTCATATAACTTACGAAAGTCAGAGGTGCGTGACGTGGGTTCGAACCCGAGACCCTCTGCATTGCAGTCTGTTGGTCTCCCCACTGAGATATCGCTGTTCTAAGAAAACACATACTCATAGATATATATTTAAAATGAAGATTTTTCTTACAACTGTTAGATGTTATGTTTTATACAAAGGTAGACGCTTATACCTATTGAACTACATACTGCAATGTCATGGACGGACATCAAAGCCATTTTCCAAGAGTTATTTTCTCACCATTGCTTGTTTTTGATCTCAAGATCTTTCTTGATCTCGTTGACCCATCGATTTACGTAGACGCCACTTCAACATGACACAGAATACTTAAATACAGATGGCTCAGTTAATACAACGCGCAATACAAACGCACTCACACGAAGACACTTGTAACAAGCAACGGTCGTACGGAACAGCTACCTGTCCCTGTCGCTCACGTAAAGTTATCTTTCCGTCTCGCTCATTTAAGGCCGGGCAACGCTAAAGAACCGCTTGTTATATAGTGTATGATTGTGGAACTGACAATGTTGTGCGCTCGGCGCTATCCGTCATCGATGGCGTAGTGGTTAGTGTAATCGACTGCCACGCCTAAGGTCGCGGGATCGTTTCCCGCACAAGTCAAACATGTGTGTGCATAAACATGGATGTTTGTCTTGGTCTGGGTGTTTCCATGTATAATATGTATGTATTTACCAAAAAAAAGTATATAATATGTATGTTTATCCATTGTCTAGTACCCATAGTACAAGCTCTGCTTAGTTTGGGCTAGATGGTGTTGTGTGTATGTGATAGAATATTATTATATAATATGATGTATTGGTAAGTTTACATTATAAGTTGAATTCCAAGCTAGCAAAGACACAGGACACTGGGCACGGGCCTCTTCTCAGTATGCGTGGGGTTAGGCCGAAATCCACCACGCTGGACCTGAGCGGGCTGGCAGACTTCACATATCATCATTATTATTATTATATAATTATTATTTTCGTCTCTAGTGGCGCAATATTTCGTTCAATTTGGTTACGAGGCTCAAATATAAAAAATATATAATTCGAAATATTGACAGTCATTCGAATTTTAACGCCTCGTTAATCTTTTTACTCTTTCGGGGATATATGTGTCAGGCTATGTATGTATATAATGGCTTGTGTATATAGGCTGCAGATCATAAGACCTCAGGTTCGTATTTATGAGTAGTAGAGCCTCGGTGATTCCAGCATGAATGTGCCGGCTCGACCGGGGAAGGACTATCCTCTCACAGAATATCGACTTAAAATAGCAGTATTCCTACTGTAACGTTTCGTTCGGTGAGTGAGAGTGCCGGAGGCCTAATCACTCCATTTTCCCCTTCCCACTCCTTCTCCTTTCCACTTCCTTTTTCTTTTCTTCTTTTCCTAAAGAGTCGGCAACGCGCAAGTGATGCCTCTGGTGATGCAGGCGTTCATAGGCTACGGTGATCACTTACCATTAGGTCGATCGTGTATTTGTTTGCCACCGTAGTAGTATAAAAAAAAATGTAGGCTAACAAAAAGTTACCGCATTTCTCTGCGAAGAAATTCTCACTACGCTCGTTATGAATCGTTTATCCGGTTTTATGTTGTGTTATGTTATTTCAATTTTAATGTTTATTTAACAAGCCTGCTCTATACTTCGTATTTCGGTTAAGAGGATGAAATGAACGTCACTATTGATAAAGTATGATATTGTTATTTGAAATTTTTTACCGTTATGAAATATAATCTATATCTAATATATAATCTCTTTCCAGTCGTGTAGCCGTCCAGACATACCTGTACATCTGTACCTACCTCTTCTATGACAAAAACCTTTTGCAACATCACTGCCATTATAATAATTAACAATAATCACAGCTTCATATCACTAATTAGATAATTAATCTCTTAAGGTTAGTTAGCAATCTAGCCGTAAAACGTGCTTGCACACGTTTTAACCTGCCAGTGACATCGTCAGTAAGAAGGATAATGGCTGGTGCAATTATTTACAGCGTGTTTAATTGATTTCATGCATGGTGTTATGATTAAAGTGGCTCGTTGGATATGCGCTCGAAACGGGATGTTTTTTTTTAATAACGGTCGCGTATAACTCCCCGCCTCGGAACAACTATTTGCGGGTCACACAAAATTTGTCCCGTGTGGGATTCGTACCCAGAAAACTCGGCGCAGTGGTAAGGCAGCTTAAAATCACGGATCTTAAGTCTTTAACTATGAAATTACCGTTTACATCTAACTTCGCGATTTCTATACAAAATGCAATGGCTATTTTTAAAGTCCATTATATTTCGATATTAGCCTATATAATTAAAATTATAATTTCTGTTGATATTTAAATAAAGTTTTAAATATCAACTTTATAGACTTTTCGAAATTATGTGCGTATTGATTGACAATTATCGCCTGCTCCGTGCCTCGGAGAGCACGTTAAGCCGTCGGTCCCGGCTGCCATGAACATCTATGGCAGTCGTTATTGGGAGAGTGTCGACACAAAAGATCCCATCGGGTCGAAGTGTCGCCGGTCTGCACTGACTGGCTGACCCCTACATTTTACAATTTGTCCGTTGTAGTAATTGTTGTACTATTACACATGGACACTGCACAGTATTCGTAAAACTTTGTATTCATTTTGACTGTTTGTATTCACTTTTATATGAAGAAAACACATAAATTCGACATATTCTCATAAATCGCGGACAATGTCTAGCGGTTAGTGACGTATGTAGTCACGTGACAGCTGTGAGAGTGTTTCAGCGGGTAAAATTAATATTCCTCTATTTTAGTATATTTTCTCATCGAAGATGCTCGCATGCAATTAAGTTGTTCTGCTCGCATGCAATTAAGTTCAAAACAGTACATACTTATTACCATCTTTTTATGTAAATTATTTTATTTTAAGAATTGTATGTATCTGTTTGCTTTCCCAAAATAAATAAATAAATAAATGAATAAATAAATAAATAAATAAATAAATAAATAAATAAATAAATAAATAAATAAATAAATAAATAAATAAATAAATAAATAAATAAATAAATAAATAAATAAATAAATAAATAAATAAATAAATAAATAAATAAATAAATAAATAAATAAATAAATAAATAAATAAATGAATGAATAAATGGATAAATAAATAAATAAATAAATGAATAAATAAATAAATAAATAAATAAATAAATAAATAAATACTTATATTTTCAAATATTTTATTTAATGATAAACAAGAGTCGTTCTTTAAAATAAAAGCAATTCCGAAAAATTGTCAATGTCCCTATAATATTGTAAACCGGCGTGTCCGGGGCCGCGGCACGCACTTTTAGGTTGGGGTCCACAGGTGCCTTGCCACATCCGTTCTTAGGCCGGGACTCCACCAAAGCAGAGATGTGTGCAGTGTGCTGTGTGCTGTGCGAGAAGGGATGTTTTCCAGCTCGGGGGACTCCATCAAAGCGGAGATGTGTGCGGTCTGCTGTGTGCTGTGCGAGAAGACATGTTATTCAGCTCGGGTGCGAGACGTTGAGTGTTCAGCCGTCCGCGCACAGCTCACATCTCCGTTTCCATCGCGCCATACAAATATTACACATCACCGCACAGCGATCTCCACTGAAGCTGAGCGGAGAGATGTGTCAATAACACAATTCCATTGGTTGTTTAAAAAACATCTCCTCTCCGCTCGTCTCGTCTCCGCTTTGGTGGAGTCCCGGCCTTAATGCTTCGCGACCGGCGCTTCCTCCGTCGCACCGTCATGAAACCATCCTCAGTAGCCCGGTTCGTTAATTATGTAGGTAAGGCTTAGCAGGGGCGCTCGCAGTGACCATGGTCAGCTGTTCGTTTGATTCGCGCAGCACTGCGGGGAGGAGCTGCTGGTAATCCATAAATACTTGTTCCGAATCTGAGTGTTCTGTGTGTTTGAATGTTTGAAGTAAAGTCCTCCGCGACACAGGTATTATTCCAAGCGTGGGAGTTGTCGTTTTCAATAAATACACATAAATATACATTACAAACAACGAACATATAGAACACAGGCACAGCTATTTGTGGTTTACACTATTTACTATCCAGTTATCATTATAGTATGGGGTTCGAATCCTGAATAGGTACGCGGGGCGTGACAAAAAGTGAGGTTATGCCACGGAGAGTATTATAAAAAGCTTTTCAAACTGCACGCATAGTGTACTTAATGGTTTTAGTGGTCACCTCGCCACTGACACTGCGCCGAGTGTTGCGGGTTCGATCCCAAGAAGTCACAAAAAAAAATATATATATAAAATTGTTGTGTCTTTGTGTCCGTAGTTTGAACGTTTGTAAAGTCCCCCGCGACACAGGAATTATTCCGAGCGCGGGAGTTGTCTTTTTCAATAAATATTACTCACATGGACATTTGTCGATATCAACGCACTTTTGTGCCGCTTTCAAGAAATAGAATCCTGTTTTGCACTAACAGCCACGTAAGCACGGGAGCAGTGGAGGCGGAAGTATTGTTGGGTTTTGTAATACGTTTCACAATTATCTTCTCAATGACCAGCACAACCTACTTCAGAATTCAGATCATCGTCGCATTATATAGCTGAAAATTAATATTTAGAATATTTATATTTTATCTTAATGAGAATAGTAGCAAAAGCCTATAGCCTCGAGTTTGATCCCAAGGCGCGCATTTCTGACTTTTCAAAGTTATATGCGCATTAAATTGTATAATAATTGTCGCTCGCTTTGACGGTGAAGGAAAACATCGTAAGGAAACCTGCATTTCTGAGAGTTATCCATAATGTTCTAGAAGATATGTGAAGTCTGCCAACCCGCAGTCGGCCAGCATGTCGGACTATAGCCTTACTTTTCTCACATTGAGAAGAGGCTCGTGCCCAGCAGTGGGACAGTTTAACACAGGGCTGATATTATTATCTTTATATATATAAATCATCTGTGCGTGTGTTTGTAATTAAACTCCTCCTAAACGGCTGGACTGATGTTGATGAAATTGTTTGTGTGTTTGTTGTGCTGTTTTCTTTCTTTTTTTTTCGTGTGTACAACGTCTCTCGGGACAGCTAATAAATAATATAAACTATACTAGCTACACTTGACCTGGCTGTGACTCAGTCGTATATTTTTAATTGCAAGTTCCTGTGTGAATTTTAAGATAAAATTATTTAAAAACATTTATATATAAAAGCAACGTTCTGTTCAAATTTCAATATTGCATCGAATTAGGCGTTACTTGGCGGAAATCCATGATATAAAAATTACAAGTAATTCCATCGACTACTTTTCAAGTTTAGCGGACACAAACATACGGAAGCTGAAGCTTTAGGAAATAAAATAATAATTTAAATTAGTATTATACATATATTATTAAAATTTTAATAAGTAAGTATAGGAATATTATTTGTTTTGTATATAAATTTACACTTACAATACAATTTTTAAACAACTTCTTGCTAATTAATTTATTTTATGCAAATTTTTAACGATTTTTTTTAAATTCATGGACCTGATGTACGATGTGATGTGATGCAAACCTGAAACATAGACTTTAGTGCACTTAATACTACCGATCTTCCACGACGAAATACCCACTGCTGACGATGATCAAAGATTCAATAATATGAAGAGTTAAAAAATAACAATTATTAGAAATTAGATTTTTTGTTTGTTTGTTTGTTTGTAATGATTTAACTCAAAAACATCTCAACCGATTTAAAAAAATCTTTCGCTATTACAAAGCTATATTATCACCGAGTAACATAGGCTAAGTATACCTTGTTGGCCGCGATGGCGTAGTGGTTAGTGTAACCGACTGCCACGCCTGAGGTCGTGGGTTCGATTCCGGCACAAGTCAAACATTTGTGTGCATGAACATGGATGTTTGTCTTGTGTATGTATAATATGGATGAATTTAGAAAAATAATGTATATATGTATCCATCGTCTAGTACCCATAGTACAAGCTCTGCTTAGTTTGGGCTAGATGGTGTTGTGTGTATGTGGTAGAATATTATATTATTATTATTATCTTATTTCTAAACAGTACTATTACACCTAACCTTATCTATTTTTACGCAAGCGAAGCCGCGATCAAATGCTAGTAATTTTATAATGGCGGCGGCCCTGATAATCCTCACCTTTGTAATTTTGCAAGAAAAAAATCTACATCTAGTATAATGGTGTTAGTTATTCTGGCTTATTACTTAAAGCTGTAAATACATTTGTATTTTAATTATTATTAGACACAACACTGTGCAATAAACCCGAAATACAACACGTGCTGAATAAATCCTAAATACAGCACGTGCTGCAATTATGATTAATCGTTTTTATCTACTAAATACTAATTATAAGAGACTGGCTTCAATAATACTGTTGACAGCTAACAAGCTGGCCAATTTTGTATTCACGGCTGATAAAAATATATATTCAAGACTACGTTCGGAAATCAAAACTTTTTTTACCGACTTCTGCTGACAAAATATTAATGTGTGAATGTATTTTTTTTTGTACCTTAAATGTGGCGAACATGCTTACGGTCTACCTGATGGTAAGTGGTCACCGTAGCCTATGGACGCCTGCAACACCAGAGGCATCATTTGCGCGTTGCCGACCCTTTAGGAAAGGAAGTGGGAAGGAGAAGGAGCGGGTAGGCGGGAAAAGGGGTGATTGGGCCTCCGGCACTCACACTCACCGAACGCACTGCGGTTATAGCCCGTTGCACTCACTGATCGGTAAACGATTAGCAAGGTTAAGCAACGTTGGGTGCGGTCAGTCTATAGATGGGTGACCGCTTAGTGGTATTTCATCTGAGCGTCTCCGTGCTTCGGAGGGCACGTTAAAAGTTGGTCCCGGTTGTTGCCAAATTGACAGCAGTCGTTAAGCCATGTCAGAGGTCTACGGGCGGCTTGAACAACTCTTGACAAGACAAAAGGTTGGCCATTAAACACACGAAAAAAAAAAAGATAGGAACAACTCACCGAACGAAACACAACAGTAGGAATGCTGCTATTTCACGTCGATATTCTGTGAGAGGGTAGTTCTTCCCCGGTCGAGCACATTCATGCTGAAATCAGCGAGGCTCTACTACTCGAGACAAGCAGTTTTCCTCACGATGTTTTTCTTCACAGTTAAAGCAAACGGTTATTAACTGATTAAGATAACATAGCATCGCTTTAGATAGGTAATGTAGGAGATGGAGTTTTGGGTAAATTAGATTTCTATGGTGAAGAATCGTTTCGGTAGTTACAGACGCACATAACTTTGTAAAGTCAGAGCCCTGAAACTCCAGACTCCCAAAGGCAGTCCAAAGGTATCCCATTAGGTATTATCCGTCGGCCTCGATGGCGTAGTGGTTAGTGTAACCGACTGCCACGCTCGAGGTCGCGGGTTCGATTCCCGCACAAGTCAAATATTTGTGTGCATGAACATGGATGTTTGTCTTGGTCTGGGTGTTTCTATGTATAATATGTATGTATTTACAAAAAAAAAAACGTATATATGTATGTTTATCCATTGTCTAGAACCCATAGTACAAGCTCTGCTTAGTTTGGGCTAGATGGTGTTGTGTGTATGTGGTAGAATATTATTATTATTATTAGGTTTTTACTGTTTAAAAGAAATAAGTTATGAAAGATAGCAAGACACTTGAATAAGGCAGTAGGTACCTAGATCGTATTGTTTTCGTCCCCCCACAAGGGGACAGTAGGGTGAACTAGAAGGGTAGTAAAGGGTAGGTCTTTTTGGATAGTGGCCTGTCGTTTCATACGGCGGCGGCGCGGCAGGCCGAAACCTCAGCAGGGCCGCGTCGACTATGTTTATGTCGAGGAACACCGTGGTAGGTTTAGTCGGTATTACCGGGATATCTTTCCTCCGGTGAGCCCGCGGAGAGGTAGGCGTCGATGCATTCCCCCAGGTAAAAAAAAGTAGTTACCTAGATATAAATTATCCAAGAGTCAATAGCAATCAAAAGAAATCCTTTTTTGCAAACAGTATTAATCCTCGATCAGTCGCAAACAACCAAAACGTATGCCATAAAAACACCGAAGCATTGGCCTCCGTAATTATTATAATAATTACGTATGTAAATTTGATTATTTTAATAATTTCCCATATTTATTTTGATATTTTCCCATTATTTAATTGTATAGGTATACATCTAAGTAAATATATATTTTGACTATGATTAACCACAAAAATATAAATGTTTGTCTATGAAAACGTATTTTCAAAGAGACTGGTGAAAAAGTTGCGTCATAAAAAATAGTACATTTAGGTACGCAAACGTTTTTTTAAAATATAATATATTATATTAATATAATATTCTATCACATACACACAACACTAAAAACTTAAAAAAAATATAATTCTCTAGTAGAATAAAAATGTTGTATAGTTTTCTTAATTACAATAAGTTTAATTAATATTGTCTTCTGTTTACGCGAATGTTATTCATTGAAATTAAACTACTATAAACGGATTTTATCGCGTTATTTATTTTACACTATATATACAGCGATAGCTCAGTGGGGAGACCAACAGACTGCAATGCCCTCTGCATTTATATATGACAATTATCGCCTGCTTCGTGCCTCGGAGAGCACGTTAAGCCGTTGGTCCCGGCTGCCATGAACATCTATGGCAATCGTTATTGGGAAAGTCAGTACCCTCTAATATCCTGACACTGGTCTAGCCTTAGGGTATCGTTAGCCTTCGGGTTGCGGAGGTCAGGTGGCAGCCGCTCCGTGTAAAATCTGATATTCAGTCAAATCCGGTTAGACCAGAAAAGCTGACCCCAAGTGACTTGGGAATAATAAAGGCTAAGAGAGAAGAGATTTATTTTACACTTTACACGCGCCGCGTACCTATTGAAGATTCGAACCCCATACTATAATAATAATAATAATAATAATAATAATATTCTATCACATACACACAACACCATCTAGCCCAAACTAAGCAGAGCTTGTACTATGGGTACTAGACAATGGATAAACATACATATATACTTTTTTTTTTTGTAAATACATACATACTATACATAGAAACAGCCAGACCAAGACAAACATCCATGTTCATGCACACAAATGTTTGACTTGTGCGGGAATCGAACCCGCGACCTCAGGCGTGGCAGTCGTTTACACTAACCACTACACCATCGAGGTCGTCACCTGTAAAGATAGTTGGTCATATGGTGCAATAAGTAAATAAATATATTAATTTTGTTTATTGTAAATTCGTCATATGGTTTTTAACAGCAGCGATAGCAAAAAAATATAAACATCTAGTAGAATAAAAATGTTGTATATTTTTCTTAATTACAGTAAGTTTAATTAATATTGTCTTCTGTTTACGCGAATGTTATTCATTGAAATTAAACTACTATAAACGGATTTTATCGCGTTATTTATTTTACACTATATATACAGCGATAGCTCAGTGGGGAGACCAACAGATTGCAATGCAGAGGATCTCGGGTTCGAACCCACGTCACGCACCTCTGACTTTTGGAAGTTATATGACTTTACGAAATTATGTGCGTATTAATTGACAATTATCGCCTGCTTCGTGCCTCGGAGAGCACGTTAAGCCGTTGGTCCCGGCTGCCATGAACATCTATGGCAATCGTTATTGGGAAAGTCAGTACCCTCTAATATCCTGACACTGGTCTAGCCTTAGGGTATCGTTAGCCTTCGGGTTGCGGAGGTCAGGTGGCAGCCGCTCCGTGTAAAAACTGATATTCAGTCAAATCCGGTTAGACCAGAAAAGCCGACCCCAAGTGACTTGGGAATAATAAAGGCTAAGAGAGAAGAGATTTATTTTACACTTTACACGCGCCGCGTACCTATTGAAGATTCGAACCCCATACTATAATGATATAGTATGGGATAGTAAATAGTGTAAACCACAAATAGCTGTGCCTGTGTTCTATATGTTCGTTGTTTGTAAAGTTACAATTAATAATAATGTGGTAAATAGCTTTAACGGTGAAGGAAAACATCGTGAGGAAACCTGCATGTCTGAGAGTTCTCCATAATGTTCTCGAAGATATGTGAAGTCTACCAACCCGCATTGGGCCAGCGTGCTGGACTATGGCCTAACCGTTCTTACACTGAGAAAAGGCACGTGATATTATTATATATATAATGCGGGAAAACCATTTGTGAGAAAATTATAATAAGCTAGTTATATCCATGACCAATTGTTAGGCGTTATTTTTTTGTGTTACGTAATATAATGGATTTATAAAAGCCGTGTTATTTCTCATCAAATATTATTCTTATGGATTATATTATCTGTTGTTGTGTATGACAACGCGTTTTAATTACGAGTATATGTATACCTAGTTTTGCACATTTATCATTTTATCACTTATCATATTCTTTATAACTATTGTGTAAAGCGACATCTCTTAAAATGGATGTGAATTTCTTTACAACTAGATATCAACTACGACGACGAGGTTACGGCTTATGTCACTAGATGTCTAAAAACTAAACAACAATAATTTTAAAATAATATTACAGGCAACAAAGAAATGAAAAGCTGTTTTATATTTTAGGCAATATTTGTTTCAGAGTTTGATATCTTCATAATAAATTAGACTTATTTTTGAGCCATGCCATATAATGTTTCTGTATTCCTATGAGGTTTCGCTATTCACCGATAGGTGTCATATTTCTCAAATAAATTACATTAACGTTCGGATACTATTACCATCTAAAAATTGCTTTATCATATTTGAAAATTGTACGCCATTACGTACAAATAAAATTTTTCTAATATAAAATTTAATTACGTTCATTCCAATAATTCAGTATTTAAAGTTTCGGCACGTAACTGCGATTGAATATCCGAACTGAGTGTTTTGCAGTCAGCTGCTCATCACCAAAATTTAAAAAGTCCCCAAATTCAGGGAGATTTTGGCTTCGATAATGTGGTTACATAATATGTATTTTAATTTGTTCAAAATACATATCCATAAATTTTAATTTTAAAATATATTCATATTACATTTATACTTCGGATATATATGGCTATCTCAATAAAATACATAAAAATATCGTACTTAATTACACCGCAAATAAAATAAATAATTTAATATACTTTTGACAAATTTATTCATATTTCTTTTTTAGATTTTGTCAAATACTTTTAATATTTTTTATCTTACGTGTTATCTTCAATATAATTACATTTGATCTATAATGTGGCTCGACAAATATACACCAAGTCACCCCACGATTTCTGCCTTTGCTTGTTTTATTATTTTATTACTATTAGTAACAGTAAGACATCTAGACCTGTGCCCGGTAGATAGTAGTAATAGACTAGACTCGCTTACCATTAGGTGGGACTGTAATCCAGTACAAGCGAACTAAGGGTGTGCTACAACTTTGTCTATTGTCTTCTTCTTTAGGAATTTGGGGTTGAGACTATATACATACTATATATATACAAACTAGTAGTTTTCCCGCGGTTTCACCCGCGTAAGTCCCGTTCCCGTGTGATTATCGGGTTTCACCCCTTTCGCCCCCTTCAGGGTGGAATTTCCAAAAATCCTCTCTTAGTGCTCCCCTACACTCTCCAAGGAACATATATGCCAAATTTCAGCTTCTTGCGTTCAGTAGTTTTGGCTGTGCGTTGTCTGTCAGTCACTCAGTAACGGAAGAGTTTTATATATATAGATTATGTACTAAAAAGAAAGAAACAGCTATAGTTTACATTAAACCTATAAATAAGGCCATAATTATTATATTATATCGTTAGTTAGTTTTCGGAATCAAGATCCCTAAAACGTCTTCCTCAGAACGCTCCGCATATCCTTTGTTAATGGCTATCTTTAATCACCAAGATGATGGAAATCTCTTTCTTGGTGTGACAATGTTAAGTGGCAGGACAAAAAGTGAGAAGTTCATTTAATCGAAAAGTAGAGCCCACATACGTTTAGCCACCACTAATAATTGTATAAAGATATGGAAGGTTTATTACATTGTAGACATTTTCTTAGTGGCCTAATTGTAGCTAAAGCAGCATGGTTAAAGCGGTTGTTTGTGACCTATAACAGTAATAGGTAAGAATAGTACTAGGATTTTAAGAGATAGCCATTTTAAATCTATACTAATATTATAAAGCTTAAGAGTTTGTTTGTTTGTTTATTTGTTTGTTTGATTAAACGCGCTAATCTCAGGAACTACTGGTTCAAATTGAAAAATTATTTTAGTGTTAGATAGCCTATTTATTGAGAAAGGCTATAGGCTATATTGCATCACGCTACGACCCACGGGGGCGGCGCAGTAAACTTAAACGTGAGTGAAACCGCGGGCACAGCTAGTATTATTATAATCGCCAGTGACACAGTCTTGACAAAGGGTAAGTATATACATATAATATCGGCAAAAAAGGGTCATATTATGTTGTTGATAGAGTTATACTTTTTAAACTAAGCACCTAAATAATCTTAACAAAATTTTGCCCTCGACTTCGCTTGCATAAATGTAGGGTGTAGGGTCTGTTAATTTTCTATCAATCGGAATCAGTACTTTTTCTTGATAATAGGTACTAATGTCCTTTTCTGTACACCTGACATTGCCTGATGCTCGGTAAAGTAGTTAATTTTGTTATAATAAATTCTATAACATAATATTCTACCATAAATTTTCATATAGGTATTGAGCGTTTCAATAAAATAATAACAATAGAAAAATATCTACTACATTCTCTCCCTATGATGGTTAGAAGGAAAAGACTGGGATTAATTTCCAAGGAACTAAACGAGGCAAATAACCTTTTATTCGTTACCCAACTTTATATACTATTACATAAAACTCAGTTAATATGTCATAAAACTGTGTCATGAAGTGCGTCATTTGAATATAATTGTTTTAAATTATGCTATTCATTTTAAGTTATAAGGAAACTGTAGTATTTACACCTATCATATAAAGTTTATATCTATGAGATTAATAAAATAGCAGATTATAAAATCTAATGTAATAAAAGCAAAATATTTTATTATTAAAATATTAAATTTCTGAATACTTATTTAGTTCATATTATTAAATACAGATGGTATAACAAGCAAAGCGGACGAAGTTATCACTTTCTCTAAAGATAATCCAAGCTGGGTAATTTTTTTGGGCGCCGGAGGGCGCGAGACGACCTCCAGCCACCCTGAGGTTTGACCTGGGGGTGGCGGGCTTTGTGGGCCTGCCCGCCATCCGTTCAGCACCAGGTCCGAGAGGCGGCGTGCGTGTTCCCACGCGCGCCTCTGTTGTTTCGAGTCCGTCTCCCCTCTAGGGGGGACAGTAGGGATAATATGTGAGGAGTGCCTTTGGGTAGGTCTTTCGTGTAGTGGCCTGCCGTTTCATACGGCGGGCCGAAACCTCGGCGGGGTCGCGACCGCATGCGAAAGTGATTCGCGCGGCCCCGTCGATAGCGGTTTTGTCGAGGAACACCGTGGTAGGTTTAGTCGGTATTCCGGGAGGTACTATATCATCTTTAACATCTTTCTTTTACCCCGGCGAGCCCGACATAACCCCTCCGCCCGCCCCCGCGGAGGGGTATGCGTCATGCATTCCCCCACGTAAAAAAAAAAAAAAAAAAAAAAAAAGCTGGGTAATTTTATCTTGAGAGTGGTAACACCACAAGTGGCATGGTATGCCCTGTAGTACGTTTGCACGAACTGTTTATGTAAACTTTCTGTCAACTGCATTGTGTTTCGAAATAGTTAACATCGGGTAAAATAACAATCAACGTTCCACTTTTGCAATAAAAACTATTGTATCGTGCAACTAGAAGTTTAGAGGAATTTTTGGTACAACTTATCATAGGATTAGTTCGTTACAGGCCTGGTGCCTGGTGTTTGAAAAAAAAGACAAGTGCTTCGTGTTTACAAGATTTTTTGTTGGATATATAAATGTGTTTCTGAAACGGAAATTCACGTTAGTTGAGTGCTACGTTCGTCAAAAGTTTTAGCGAGTGAACTAATTAGTGAAAATAAAAATGTATTATGTTATATCGAAATGATATCGTCTTCCAAGAACAGAGTTCAAGAAATAAAAAGTAAATTTGAGAACTTGAGCGGCGATCACGTACCTGCTAAAATAGAGTCACATTTGCACAAACAAAAACATGGTTTCGCAGCAAACTTTGGCAAGGAAACTGTTGGAAACAATATTCACGTCGATATATCGACAAACAAGATTATTATCGCCCGTGAGTCAGAGAACAGCGATGAATGGACACCTAAACCGAACAGCAGTTATTTGTATAACAAGACTGACGTGAAGCGATGTGTTAGTAACACAAGTAGTTCAAAAAACAGTTTATCGCGTCAAATCAGTGATCCTGGAAAGAAACTGCACAGGAGCCATGCGTTTCGGTGTGATAGAAGCCAGAAAATAACCAGTAACAGTCCAAAACGACACGGCAGCTGCAACGGTAGGTCAGAAACCAATGATTTTTATCTCAAAATGGAGCCCAAACTTAGTAAAGATAAACTCAAACGGCTTGGTAACTTCCTTGAAGAACAAATGAGGAAGGAGAACTATTTACCCCAAGTGCAGTATGCTGAGGTTATCGCACAAACAGATGAACCAGTGCCTGTTGATTCCATTCCTGACTCGGAAGTCCCTCATCATATATTGGAGCAGTATGCTCAAGTTGTGAAACCCAAAAAAAAGGACACTGAGAAACAAGACGCCATGACGGATAGTGGCGTTAGTTCTGAGACTGAAAATGTGGAGGATGAGAAAGCAGGCCGTATAAAAAGACTCCGTTCCCAGTTTGAAAAATCACCAGATAAAACAAATTTACAAGCTATGGACGAATTCTGTGATTCCAGTGAAACTATACGGTTGGAACGTAAGAATCCACATTTAATTCTAACGGATACATTAAAGAAGGCTTTGAAACAACCACTGCCTGCAGGACCTCCACCGAAAAAACCACCCAGAGCATGCAAACCAACGATTTCTGAAGAAAACATTGAACAACAAAAGAAAGAAGCAATGAGAAAGCTAGAAAAGCTGGAGTCTTACTTGCAGCAGAAACGAGAAAGCACACTGGAAAAGCCAGGAAAACTGGAAACCAAAAAGCCTAAAGAAATCCATTATTTATGTACAGAAATCCTAGACATCACAAATAGAACTCTACTACCGAATCAAACTTCAGATCCTATATCCCGTTGCCTGAATTCTCTAAACTGTGCCATTACAAATAATTCTACATCAAGTCTTCCATATACCCGTTTGAAAGCTGATAATCCAAACTCTTTATCCATGTGCTGTGCATCTAGCAATGATAGTTTAGAACGATCACCGAGCCAGCGTAAGTGTAATAAATGTGTGGTGAACGAAGGAAAGGAAGACCGTTTTAAGTGTCATTTGAGTTGTAAGTGTAATGTGAAAAACTCTAATTTTTATGTAGAACATATTTATGATGTGCCGTGTACCGAAGATGATATCAAGGTTGTGCGTAAGAATAATTATGGAACGCTTAATACCTTGAAGAGTAGCAAGAGTATGGAGGACTTAAGACTGAAAAACCATGAGGTGAGTCTTAGAATAGCTTTTTTATTTATTATAACTAAAAACAGGTACAATTATGCACAGTTTTTATAAAACTCTGATGGTTGGTTTTTCCTACGAATGTATAAATGTGAGTTATTTTTACTATTGAATATTGTGTTCATATTGTTACAAATCAATTCTAATAAGCATAGAACTTCATTTGCATTTTTTACTGAGTCCAAGACACTGGTATACTGAATGTTTTAGGATAATAGAAAACCAAGACAGTTCTAAATTATTTAATTAGCCTTATGTCTGAGTAAATAACACATTATATCAATAACTGACGATACTAGTAATCCAATTATGAGAATATTAAACATTGAAAATAAACCATTGTGTTAATTTTGTGTCTAGTTTACAAAAGTAATTAGTAGTACATATTTGGCAACGATAGCCTAGTGGGAGACTGTTGGACTGCCACGCAGAGGTCTCGAGTTCGATCCCAAGGCATACATCTCTGGCTTTTCGAAGTTATATGCATATTAAATAGTTTGCTTGCTTTAACGGTGAAGGAAAACATCGTAAGGAAACCTACATGTCTGAGAGTTCTCCATAATGTTCTCGAAGATATGTGAAGTCTGCCAACCCGCACTGGGCCAGCGTGGTGGACTATGGCCTAACCCTTCTTACACTAAGAGGCCCGTCTAATACGTGAGGACAGTTTAATGCAGGGTTGATATTATTATTATTATACATATTTAAATTACTACATTTAAATTAGTGTATTTATATTTTTCCTGACATTGTAGTTGCTTTTCATCAGCAATAGTCAGGGGAATATACAAACAATTATTATTAAAGCCATATCTATACTAATATTATGAAGCTGAAGAGTTTGTTTGTTAGGTTGAACGTGCTAATCTCAGGAACTACTGGTTCGAATGGAAAAATCTTTTAGTGTTAGATAAAGCATTTATCAAGAAAGGCTATAGGTTATATAACATGATACTACGAGCAATAGGAGCGGAGCATCACTGAAAAATGTTTGAAAAATGGAGAAAATTCTCTTATGTAAAGCAAACGAAGTTGCGTGGCGGCTAGTTTCTAAATAATATCCTACTAAAGGATTAAAACAATGGGTAGTTAAATACTCAGTATGTCTATTAAATGAATTGCCAATTGCTATCTGTAAACATTTATAATATACAATATTGTTATTAGGCGAACAGGTATTCTTAAACATTGATTATAAACAATACATTTTTAATTATAACTAAGTTATAACTAACACTAGTTTTATAAATATGTGCAATAGTATCCATCAGCCATGGTCAGGACAAGAGAGAATATAATAAACCAGTGTGTATCAAAAATATATACCTTTTGAAATAAAATGCACCTCAAAGACAAAATTTAACATTCACATAAAGTAATTTAAATATTTCCTTGATATTGGACATACTCGCCTTGTCGGCCTCGATGGCGTGGTGGTTAGTGCAACCGACTGCCATGCCTGAGGTCGCGGGTTCGATTCCCGCACAAGTCAAACATTTGTGTGCATGAACATGGATGTTTGTCTTGGTCTGATTGTTTCTATGTAGTACGTATAATATGTATGTATTTACAACAAAAAAAAATATATATGTATGTTTATCCATTGTCTAGTACCCACAGTACAAGCTCTGCTTAGTTTGGGCTAGATGGTGTTGTATGTATGTGATAGAATATTATATTATATTATTGTATAATATTATAAATACGAATCTTAGTGTGTTTGCTACTATTTCACGCCTTAACTACTCGACCGATCATCACGAAATTTCGCATACATGTTGTCAGACGTACAGAAAAGGACATACATTTATGCGAGCGAAGTCCCGAGTAAAATCTAGTTAAGTAGTATTAAATATAGGGCAAATTGACTACGATATTTTTTTACAATCAGGTAAACAAAAAAATTACAGCTTGGTAGTATTTAAAAAAATATCTATACATATGTTTGACCGATATCACACACGCCCACAGCCAACCTAGATAAGTCTTAAGATATCTCTTGCAAGTGATAAATGCGCAGACAAACACACATTTGTTATTGCACAGTACATTGGCCTGTGAGTCATCTCTACTTGCACAGTTATGAGTGGGTAATTATAAATAAGTGGGTGTTGGGGTCGATTCTTGTGTCACTCAATGAACTAAGTATTGCGGATTTATTTCTGAAAGGGTAAGCAGTAGTGTCTTAGATGATCGTGCGTGTATTTTTAAAAGTATGCTTAAGAGATTATTATTGGATCCGTTTTTAGACTACGTGATAATTAAAACATTTTTTTATAATTAAATTTTATTATTATATCGAAATCCTATTAACAGGCATAGTAGGTACACGTTGCAAGAATAATTATTTTATCGTACTGTGTTTTAATTTTACTTATTGCCATTGTGTAGCACTATGCATATAAAACACTAGCTAACCCGCGCAACTTCGTCTGCTTCACATAAGAGAATATTCCCCGTTTTTGCAACATTTTTCATTAATGCTCCGCTACTATTGGTCATAGCGTGATGTTATATAGTCTATAGCCTTCCTCGATAAATGGGCTATTCAATTCTAATCAGTAGTTGCTGAGATTGGCGCGTTTAACCAAACAAACTCTTCAGCCTTATAATATTAGTACGGATTTGTCTCAATGTATTTAAATGTCGATTGTCTATGCAGTTTAGTTTGCCAGGCAAGCCTTAATTTTAAATTGACACTAGCTTTGATTAGGTGAAATAATTCCATGCAGTTTAGTTTGCCAGGAGAGCCTTAATTTTAAATTGACACTAGCTTTGATCGGGTGAAATAATGCCATGCAGTTTAGTTTGCCAGGCAAGCCTTAATTTTAAATTGACACGAGCTTTGATTGTGTGAAATAATTCCATGCAGTTTAGTTTGCCAGGAATGCCTTAAAATTGACACAAGCTTTGATTGGGTGAAATAATTCCATGCAGTTTAGTTTGCCAGGAATGCCTTAAAATTGACACAAGCTTTGATTGGGTGAAATAATTCCATGCAGTTTAATTTGCCAGGCAAGCCTTAATTTTAAATTGACACGAGCTTTGATTGGGTGAAATAATTCGATGCAGTTTAGTTTGCCAGGAATGCCTTAAAATTGACACGAGTTTCGATTGGGTGAAATAACGCCAAAAGCGAATCAAAATTATGCTAAGTGTGCATTGTTTTATTTGACGCGAACGAGGCTCTACATACATTTGCATTTTTTGTTATTTTTCTTTCTTTATCATTATTATATTTTATTGTCTTACGTTTACAGTAATGTTATACATTAAAATAAAACTAATTGATAGGGATTTTGCTGGTTTGTTTGAAAATACTACCTTTTTTTTACCTTTTTAGATTTACATATTCATATTATTTTCACTGTACTGATGCCGTAGTGGCTTAGGTGGTCGCCTCGCCACTGACACTGCGCCGTGTGACGTGGGTTCGATCTTCACACGAGACAAAATTGTGTGATCCGCAAACAGTTGCGCCGAGTCCTGTGTACTTTGTGCCCATCGTTTGAATGTTTGTTAAGTTGCCAGCTACATCCGGTACAATCCTAGGATTTACTATAAGCCCTATACCGCAGGAGAGTTTACAAACCTACAATTAACACACAAAGTACACTCAAAATTAGGAAAATCCTTCGTTGAATATAATTGTCCCGTGTGGGGAACGAACCCACAGCACTCGGGGCACAAAGTCGAGGCGGCAACTTAACCATTACGCCATCAGTGCAGTCATTCTATTACTAATACTAGATGCACTCGCGCTTCACCCGCGTTTATAGTTACTGCGATGCCCCCGTGGGTCGTAGCGTGATGTTATATAGCCTATAACTTTTCTCGATAAATAGACTATCCAACATTAAAGGATTTTTTCAATTTTAATCATTAGTTCAGTTACGAGCCCGTTCGCCCCCTAGTAGGAATTTGTTAGGTATCTTCCGTCTTTCTATGAAAGGGGCGAAAGTCAAGGGGCGTATGGGCTCGTAGCCAGTAGTTCCTGAGATTAGCGCGTTCAACCAAACAAATAAATAAACAAGCTCTTCAGCTTTATAATATGAGTATAGTATAGATTATTATTATGTGTATGTGTATATACATATACTTTCATGTAATATAGTATAAAAATATTGTATAAGTTATATTTAATATTTTATCCCATTTTTTGTATGTTTTATTTTTATAAGAATTGATGTGTATAAATAAATTATTATTAGTAGGCCTGCGAGAATTACCAGCGTTGCAGTCTATACTGCAACAATAGCTGACGCAGTTGCCTAATTTGATCTCCATGTGCCGTTTTAGGTTAATTGTATCTATTATTATATTTTTTCTTAAATTATGTATGTATGGAGATTCAAATAAAACATTTTTCTTTCTTTCTTTCTTTCTTATTACTTGTCTGTTTCGTTTACGCTTTCACCGCTGAACTGCTTGACCGATCATTATAAAATTTTGCACACACTGTCTGGGGAACAGCTAAGAAGATAGATAAGATTTAGGAAAAGTACCATAAAAAAAAAAAAACTTAAAATATCGCTTTTTGTAATATAGGCTAGGTATATTAGTAACAGTGATTTTTTTAACATACATTTACGTGAGCGAAGCCGCTGGCTAACTAGTCATAAATATACTGTGATAATACCCATATTCTTGTTAAGACTGCGCCGAGCGTAAGACAGATAATGACAGAGCTTGTACGGCGCATACTCAAATAGGCGCGCGGCCGCCATAGTAAAATTGTATGGAGGATTTGAAGTGCTTTTTTGATAAATATGTATCTTTATTGTCAACCAATAACTTAAATATTTGGGAACGGACAAATTGTAATATAATTATTTGTGTTTCTTTTAAGCTGTAAAAAAGGGTAAATTTCTACTGTTATAATCTAAAAATCACGTAACGCGAGCTTACGTTTTTGCATTTTTCGTGCAAATTTACGTAATTTTGTAGGCGAAAATATTAATTATTTTAAGTTTTTTACACGAAGTATTTGTAAACACATTCATTGTTATGGTAAATGTATATTTTATATTTGTATTAAACAAAAAGTGTTGATTTTATTCACTTAACTGTGAGCGCCTGTTTTGGAACATTTCGCTCGGCGCAGTCTTAATTGTGTGATACAGTTAAGTACATATTATGATTCACAAAGTTTATTTAGTCATAACAATTTTTGCTATAAATTAACCACTAGAAATGATTATATTTGAACTTTATTATCCTGTTGAAATTAAACTACTATATACGGCTTTTATCGCGTTGTTTATTTGACACTTTATTACATAATTTTGAAAACCGTTACACCACTACTACTATTAAACTTTACTAATTTTAAGCTAATTAATTTATTATTAAAACTACTAACTAAACTAAACTAGATTTAATTTAATTTTACACTTTTCCGAAGTTTCAGTTGCTTTTCAGCAGCCATGGTCACGGAGAGACTAAGATGGTAGTTGTCTCAATGTTCCAGTGTAGTTATTTCAAAGTACTTGAACATAATTTAATCATTGGTGTTTCTATTTACGCAGAATGAGCTCAGAGTATCATGAAGTCTAGCTGTGGTTTGCTTCTTCTTGGGTTTGACTATTTCTATTACTGGATCCCAAGCTGGTGGTACATTCCAACCATCTTCTCTATTAAAATTAGGATGTATTTTGATTTCAATAGCCTCGCGAAGCTTCCTTGGTAGGAATCGATGTTCTTTAGCGAGAATCTGTCGTTTGTCAAATCTCAGGTAGTGGTTGGTCCCCTGTTGCACATGTTCACACACAGCAGACTTCAACAAGCGTTGCTGTTTTACATCAGTTATGTGTTCTTTTATGCGGGTGCCTATGCTTCTCTTGGTTTGATCAATGAATGAGAGTCCGTTATATTTATTATCCTGCCTTGTTGGTTTAGTGGTATAAGCTGGGGCTTAAGTTTGCCAGTTGTGACGTTCCAAGTTCGATTCCGGATAGAATTATTGCGTTTTCTCCTTAAGATATTCTTAGTATCGGTAAGAGTGTTGGACGACTATAGGTTCGCTCTCAATTATGTGAAACCTAAAATATACTTAGCGATAAGTAGGTGCAACGCACTTCTACATTCGGCGGTGTTGGGGATTTGAAGGATGTACTGGAGTGACTGGTCTTTTGTGAAATTTTTATTATTTTTAAACATTTTTTGATTATTTACATAAAGTAGTTACGCTGCTCAAGCAGCCTAAACATATTTTTATTGGAATTTTTTCCTGTCTGCTTGTTTGTACGCACTGCACGCAAAAACTACTGCACAACATTGAATGCTGTTCAAAGTTGTAGTGCTAGAGATCTAACTTTAAATCTGATGCCTGTTTTATCTTGATGCACCGCCTATAAGCTGTGTGTGTAAGTAGACAAGCTTCTTCTTACATACATAAACATATAGATACTTCCATAGTCGGCCTCGATGGTGTAGTGGTTAGTGTAACCGACTGCAACGCCTGAGGTCGCGGGTTCGATTCCCGCACAATTCAAACATTTTGTGTGCATGAACATGGATGTTTGTCTTGGTCTGGGTGTTTCTATATATAATATGTATGTATTTACAAAAAAATATGTATATATGTATGTTTATCCATTGTCTAGTACCATAGTACAAGCTCTGCTTAGTTTGGGCTAGATGGTGTTGTGTGTATGTGGTAGAATATTATTTTATTATTATTATTATATTGCACGCATACTAAGCCGCGGGAAAAAGCTTGTGCATTTATTTCTATATAAAAGACAGCTCCCGCATTAGAAATAATTTCTGTATCGCGGGGGACTTTACAAACATTCAAACAACGGACACAAAGAACACCCAGACTCGGAGCAAGTATTTGTAAATCACACAAATTTTTGTCCCGTGTGTCGAACCCACAACACGCGATCCGTGCAGACATATTATAAGACAAAGTCCTCAATACACTTATAATTATTATTGTACACCCATATCAAAATCACCAGTGCGTAAAAGGAGACTGAGACGACACGGCTCGCCAACTGAGAACTGAACCCACGATAGCCCAACCAAGCGTAACAGTTGAATCATCAGGTTACACGTTTCCTGTACGTTACTCATCGAAAGTTCGAGAAAGATTTGAGTACATACAATGCAATGCTAGGACATGCGCATTAGTGATGTTAAAATCAAAATACGTTTTTCATTTACTCAATTTTGCCCGCGGCTTCACTCGCATAAGTGTAGGTACTTTTTCTAGATAAATGGTACCCTGTGTTCTTTTCGATTTCTTTACGATTCTGGATCGAGTGTTTATAAGTCGTAGTATAAGTATAAGTCGAACTTAAGTTTTTAGTTTTAAAAAGGCTATGCTCTGGGAATATTTCCTGTATCGCGGGGGACTTTATAAATATTCAAACAACGGACACAATCAACATCCAGACTCGGGACAACTATTTGTGGACACAAATTTTTGTCCCGTGTGGGATTCGAACCCACAACACTACGGTCAGTGGCAGTGGCGAGGCGACCACTTAAACCACTACGCCTTTCGTGCAGTCAAACTTGGACTTACACACAGTGGTGGACATATAATTAGGTAAACACAGAATGAACTATCGTTATGAGTAAAATATATATATATAATTCACTATTAACTATGCCAGAATATAGCCAATGAGTAAAAAAGCTCATAAAATATAAAAATAAGAAATCTGTTCTATCTTTAATTATTAAAAGAGTTTAAATATGAATGATAGTTTATATTTCTATTATTGGCTGCTTGGACAACTAATTAGAAACAGGATCCATGGTTCGATCCAAATTTGAAATTTAAAAAAAAACCTCCTTCTACGCTTTTTCTGTAGTTTCGGCGGCAATTAAACGTCAATTTGGAATAATGTGAATAATAAGTTTTGTTAAAAATGGGTAAAAATAAGAGTTGTAACGAGTCAACTAGGCAATTACTTGTTAAATTACATTTAGATCGAAAGTGGACTTATAGAAGAATTGCTTATCATCTAGAATGTTCTGTAAAGAAAGTTTTCAACGCTATTTCTCATTATAAAAGAAACGGAACTACTAAAAGTGTTGTTAGAAAGGCTCGTCCAAGGAAAACGTCTCCCCGGAAAGTTTTGCAAATAATACGTGTAGCTAAACAAAACCCGTTTAATGGCTCCAACAAGATTAGAAATGAAGTTTTTCACCTGATGACCCAAGGAACATTTCCTCGAAACTGGTACGCCGCAGATTAGTGGAAGCTAAATTGTTCGGGAGGGTTTCTGGAAAGGTACCGCTTCTTACCAAGCAACACCGAGAGAAGCGATTATTATTTGCGCAGAAATATCTTAACTGGACCGTACGAGAATGGAAAAAAGTGTTATTCTCGGATGAAAAAAAAATAAATATGGTGAATTCAGACGGGAAACGCTACGTTAGACGTCCAATAAACCATGCTTTTGATTATAAATACACGAGGAGCATTGTCAAACACGGCGGTGGTAACATTAAAGTATGGGGATGTTTTTCTGGTTGCGGAGTTGGACCCGTCCGTAAGATTGAAGGTATAATGGATCAATTTCAATACAAAAACATCTTAGCAGAGATAATGATTCTCTACATCATTTGCCTGTGACCTGGATCTTTCAGCACGATAACGACCCAAAAGACACGGCCCGCAGTGTTAAATCCTTTCGTAGTGAGCAACGTGTTACCAAGTTAGACTGGCCTGAATATAGCCCCGATTTAAATCCTATTGAAAATTTGTAGTACGTCGTTAAAAAAAGTCTCCGTTAATCGTAATTCCAGTCGAAATGAACTTTATGAAGCCTTTGTTGAAGCATGGAACTCGATCCCACTCGATAAATGTATGAAATTACTTGAATCAATGCCACGTCGTTGCAGAGCCGTCATTAATAACAAAGGCTATGCAACTAAATATTAATTTTTTTAAATGTTGTTAACCAAACATAGTCTTACATAAATAATTTGAAATTGATGACGTTAACACGTTAATAACTTTGATTTTTACCTCATTTCTTTATTGTTTCTAATTACTTGTCCATGACGGATGGTACTGCAAATAGCGTTTAGTTATTTGTACGTAACTAAATATCTAAATGGTAGTTGTAAACTCGGATATTTATTTGTTGAACGTATTCTATGCATTTGTTGTATTTCCAAAAACAAAAGTTTCACGGCAATGTGCCTTGTATAATGTGAAATACGTCGCAAGTGTTTCTAATTATATGTCCACCACTGTATATAAAGTTACCGTCACTAGTACCTATGTATGTTTATGATTCTTGTGTGTCATTTTATAGATAGCTTTTCCGCTTTTGTGTTTGGCATTGAAATGGAGAATTAACTTTACAAACGGATACTCGTAAATATTTACTGCTTTCACGGGTAATTGTGTTTTTTAATATTATTATTTATGAATTTTTGTATTCGAAAACATACAACATTATTCAAAAATGAGATCTCAATCAGACAAACAATTATGTCACACATAGCTTATTTCGTTATTAGTCCATTCTAAATGAGCCCACAGCTGACACTAGGCACTGTACCCATTTTTTATATGACCTGTTGTTTGATAAGGATTCCATGCAAACTAAACAGAAGCAATTCGTTCATCGTGCATGTGTTCGGTCTTAGGTTCGTGATTGAGTATTAATAATAATAATAATAATAATATAATATTAGAATAGATGGTGTTGTGTGTATGTGGTAGACCACATACACACAACACCATCTAGCCCAAACTAAGCAGAGCTTGTACTATGGGTACTAGACAATGGATAAACATACATATATATACTTTTTTTTGTAAATTCATTCATATTATACATAGAAACACTCAGACCAAGACAAACATCCATATTCATGCACACAAATGTTTGACTTGTGCGGGAATCGAACCCGCGACCTCAGGCGTGGCAGTTGGTTACACTAACCACTACGCCATCGAGACCGACAAATTATAATATTCTGTTTGACGCGTCTGTCTAGGGCTTGACATTCTAGGACGCCATACTTAAGTACTTTTGAAGTATTTGTTGATGGCCTGGTAATATTATTTGATTGACCCGGGATCGATCGAACTAATACTGAGCTTTTCTGTTTTTCTTTATTAGCAGCAGTACCTATCTATATTATAAACGTGAATGTGGGTTTGTTTGTTAAACTTTTACGCCATAACTACGACAGTCATGAAATTTCGCAGTTCAGAAAATGAGATAAGGTACCTTGCATGAATGATGAAAGGTACCCTATGTCCTTTTCTGTTCCCTTGACAAAGTGTATGCGAAATTTCAAGATCATCGGTCGAGTAGTTAAGGCGGAAATCGTTACAAACAAACTCACATTCGCGTTTATTACGTACAGAGATTGCTCCCTAACGCGAAGTTTATCATTACCATATATTGAGACATTAGGATGAGCAGGAGTATGACTAATACCATTCCAGATGCACTCGTAAGCGACGACTGCGTTCGGTCTTAGGTTTGTTATTAAGTATTCTGGATGACGCGTCTGTCTAGAGCTTGACATTCCAGGCCGCCATACTTAAGTACAGTATTTGTAGATGACAAGACAATTTTATTATATTTCTCAGTAACAATATGTAGTCTGGCAATGTGTCCGGTATAATTTGCCTGCACGAATGCTGTAGTGGTTTAAATGGTCGTCTCGCCAGCGCTACTGCGCCAAGTGCGAGTTCGAATCCCACACGGGACTAAAATTTGTGTGGTCCACAAATGGATGTTCTTTGTGTCCGCTGTTTGAATGTTTGTAAAGTGAAGCGTTAAAGTAAAACGACAGCTAACCCTTCTGGTGTATAGGTTTGATGCTATCCTAACTAATATTATAAATGCGAATGTCAGTGTGTTTGTAACGCTTTCACGCCCTAACTACTCGACCGATCATCATGAAATTTTGCATACACGTTGTCAGGGGAACAGAAAAGGACATAGTTTACCTTTTACTCAGAAAAGTACTGCTCTCGAGGGATAAATATTTATTCACAATATCTGTATTAGCGCGAGCGAAGCCGCGGGCAAAATCTAGTATTACAAAATCTATCTATACTAATAATAAGCTTAAGAGTTTGTTTGGTTGGTTGAACGCGCTAATCTCAGGAACTACTGGTTCAAATAGAAAAAATATTTTAGTGTTGGATAACCTATTTATCGAGGAAGGGTATAGGCTATATAACATCACGCCACGATCCACGGGGTCGGAGCAGTAACGATAAACGCGAGTGAAAACGCAGTACCCAACGATAGCGAGCTTTACGTTAAGTCCACTGGACCAGCGAGGACATCGACATGAACTGCATTGAGGACCAGTTCCGATCGCCTTGGCGGACTGGTTTCACATCCTGTCTCGCTTCAGCTTTCGTAAACAACAAGTTTCACTTCCAATACGATTGTCCTGTGTTTGTAATGCCCATTTTATAATTCTATTCTATATTCTATATTCTACCACATACACACAACACCATCTAGCCCAAACTAAGCAGAGCTTGTACTATGGGTACTAGACAATGGATAAACATACATGTATACATTTTGTTTTTGTAAGTACATACATATTATATGTAGAAACACCCAGACCAAGACAAACATCCATGTTTATGCACACAAATGTTTGACTTGTGCGGGAATCGAACCCGCGACCTCAGGCGTGGCAGTCGGTTACACTAACCACTAGGCCATCGAGGCCGCCAAATTACTACGATTATTTGCAATTTATATGTGTCTTTGGAACTATTACACAATATTGTCTTATTTACGCGAAAATTACATACATACATGAATTCACATCTGTTTCCCAGAGGGGTAGGCAGAGACTACGGATTTCCATTTGCTACGATCCTGACAAACTTCTCTGGCTTCATTCACTTTCATCACATCCCTCATACACGCCCGTCGGTTTAACGTGCTCTTAACCTGGCCTTTGTCCAGAACGCCTCCGATCTGATCAAGAAACGTTCGCCTAGGTCTTCCGCTTGCGACTGTTCCATTCACACTAGCCTTATAAACTTTCTTAGTCAGGTTACAAGTTATACATTACTACATATTATAAAACATAGTTCTCCGCCGCGACTGTCTGTCTGTTCGTGATAAACTCAAAAACTACTGAACGGATGTTCATGCGGTTTTCACCAATAGGCAGGATTCATGAGGAAGGTTTAGGTGTATAATTTGTAAAGATTTTGTACTACCCTTGTAAAACCGGGGCGGATCGTTAGTTAAAATTGAAATACTTTATACTGATTTTATCACGGCTTATCTTTATATATCACTTACTTTTGCCTATGGGGCGGCTTCGCTCGCTGAGTAACAGTACTTTTTTCTGGATGAAAGGTACCCTTTGTCATTTTCTGTACACCTCGACAAAGTGTATGCGAAAGGGGAATGCCCACTAACCATAGTGACTTTGGCCACGAGGGCCCATATTCAAAACTATATTTAAATGATAGTATGCAATGTCATTAAATGATTAATCAAGGAATTTCAAATAAAAGTTGGAGTTATTGAGAAAAAATATTTTTATTTTTACCGATGACGAGATTTTGTATAAATGTTTTTAAAACACACTCTCGTCACACGTCATCATTATTATCATATACAATTAAAAGATTGTCTAAAACAAGCAAGTCTAAAAGCACCATCCTGACCGCGTGCACTACTCGGTGGGACTCATTACTGTTGAGGCATTGGATAGGCCTTCACGCGAAAGCAAGTGCCTGACTCATTATCTTATTGTATTATTTAATTTATTATGTTTTCACTAACACTAGGTTAAGAACATTGTAACTAACAAATTATGGAAGAAATTCTGAAATAAATTTTATTATTATTATTATTAAAACTGAGCATTATCAAGCTTTTTGTAAATAAAATAACAAAATCATAACGAAAGAAACAGAATCACGTAAACCGAGCAAGCAAAGACGCTGACTTGTGATATGACAGTTGGTTACGGTATTGCAAGTTAAAAACAAAAAATCATAGATATTATCTAATCGATAATATTGTCTTCTGTTTACGCGAATATTATTCATTGAAATTTAACTACTATATACGGATTTTATCGCGTTGTTTATTTTACACTTTATTACATAATTTAGAAACTGTTACACTACTACTACTATTAAACTTTACTAATTTTAGGCTAATTGAATTATTATAAAAACTATTTAGATTTTAGGGGTCTCCCCGTGACCATGGCTGCTGAAAAGCAACCAAAACGTCGGGGAAAGTGTAAAATTAAATTAAATCTTAATAGTTTTAATAATAATTCAATTAGCTTAAAAAATAGTAAAGTTTAATAGTAGTAGTAGTGTAACAGTTTTCAAAATTATGTAATAAAGTGTCAAATAAATAACGCGATAAAATCCGTATATATAGTAGTTTAATTTCAATTATCTAATCGATATTATTATTTTGCTTATTACTGGCATAATAACATAAAATAATAAATTTGCTTTATTATTTGTGGGCTTTTAACATATTATAATACCACTTGCTATTTCTTTAACATTCAATAATATTAGTCTCTTTTTACGTTGAAATTATAACGTGTATTTCCGTTACGATACTTTTTTATTATATAGATTGTGCTGTGTTCTTTCGGTAAGTAAATAGTAAGAAAAATTATTAGTAATTATAATATATTTTTTATCATACGTGTAATCTTGGGCGGCTAAAAATTACACGTTAGCCAAAAATGGGCATTCCCCTTTCAAGATGATTCGTCAAATAGTTGAGCCGTGAAATTGTAACAAATAGTTAAATTGTTTGAAACGAACGATGCATATAAATATTTTTGAGCTGGCCGGGCCATCGTTTAGAACATTGCAGCTTCACATTGCGGTCAAAATATTGACATTTTAGACGTTTCTGTACCGAATTATTGGCAACGGCGCGCGGCGGATACTTCCAAGAATTTTTATTGTTTACATGTATCGATAGGTATCATTCAGTAATGTACATATTATGTATCTGTTGTGTATTTGTGTCGACACTGTCCAAAGGTTGAGTCTCATGTCTGCATGTTTTGATACGGTTCAAATGTTATGACAAGGTAGTTACCGCTTAAAACTTTTTCTTATGTATGTATCTTATGTGGCGGCCAGTCAGTGCAGACCGGCGACACTTCGACCCAGTGGGATCTTTTGTGTCGACACTCTCCCAATAACGACTGCCATAGATGTTCATGGCAGCCGGGACCGACGGCTTAACGTGCTCTCCGAGGCACGGAGCAGGCGATAATTGTCAATCAATACGCACATAATTTCGAAAAGTCATATAACTTCCGAAAGTCAGAGGTGCGCGATGTGGGCTCGAACCCGAGACCCTCTGCATTGCAGTCTGTTGGTCTCCCCACTAAGCTATCACCTACACCTAATCTTTAATGTAAGGCCCTTATTTCAATAAATTTTACCTACGGACAATTAATTTTTAACAAATTTTCCATAAAACATGTCGCACTCTTAATAAAACAGCGACTTAACTCGAAATTTGAAAGTAAGACAATTTGAACTCTAACTGTATATGTTAAATTCTAATATTATATTTGTGTTAAATCTTTGCAATACAGTTCAAATTTGTTTAATCCAAAATACTGAGATAAGTCTCTGTTTTATTAAGGGTGCGATGTGTCGAAATTGATTATTCGCAGGTAAAAGAATTCGTTTCCTATATAGAAAAAGGGCTTAAAAGTTTCTATAGTACCTATTCAAAGTTGGTTTGTGGTATTCGTAAAATAGTTTCGCGCATATCTATCCAAAATCAATATATATATGTAATCAGTGTATATATTTATATATTGGCCGCCTCGATGGCGTAGTGGTTAGTGTAACCGACTGCCACGCTTGAGGTCGCGGGTTCGATTCCGGCACAAGTCAAACATTTGTGTGCATGAACATGGATGTTTGTCTTGGTCTGGGTGTTTCTATGTATAATATGTATATATTTACAAAATAAAAAGTATATATTGTATGTTCATTGTCTAGTACCCATAGTACAAGCTCTGCTTAGTTTGGGCTAGGTGTTGTGTGTATGTGATAGAATATTAGGTAAGTAAAAATTGTATGATGATAGCAAATTACAAGATTACGACTAACTATGACGTTCATAAGTGTTACTTTGTGAACTAAATGAATAAATGATTTTAACTTTAACAAAAACTAATCGCTTTACTTATGGACAGTTAATATTTGACACATTCTGTACCGGACGGGCGAACTCGGGGCTGAGGTTACGATAACAGCCGTCAAGTCGCTGACGTCCTATACACGGTGTGTGGACTGTACTATAGCGGTTACTGGTCTCGGAGTGGAGGCGCTGAAAGGCGTGTCATACGATGTGCGGGTCGGGGCTTCGATAAATAATACACATGCTTCACTGTTCAGTTGTCTTGAGGTTTCTGGCTGGCTCCATTCGGTTCTTGAGGCTTGAAGATGAGGTTTCTTGAGGCTTGAAGATGAGGTTTCTTGAGCACTTAATATCGACCGATACTGTGTCGCTTAGGTACCTCAGCTCTTTACTGTAACGAGAGCCGGCCAGAAGCCACTGTTCAACAATTTTATTTTATTTATAAAAATTACACGTTTCTGCTTATAACTATGGAACTATGCTAGCTAGCGCGATGGTACAACCAGTGCCGCGTAGGGCACAAAAAGACCTAGCTAGTGCTATTATGTTCATCTTTCGGAAGTTAGGTCTAGGTATAGATAACTTAGGTTTTATGCTAAAAATCTAACTTGCGGTTATATCTATAAAGAGAAAAAGTTTAATAACTTTATAACTATGATATATAGGAATATAATTTCTTCAACATCCTATAGCGCCTTTCTTAGCGCACAAATAAAACACAACAGGTGAAACCCTTTATTAAAGCCTTATGACCTAGGAACCCTGATATACCTAACTTGAGGTAAAAAATGTACATTTTATCAGTAATGTTTACATATTCACAAAATATTTCTATAAACTATAGGAGAAACATAATATTACGTTATTTACACTATTTAACTTTATTAATTAGGTCTATATGTGACCTAATTCGACACTATTTCCGAACTATAAACTTTATTGATACAGTATACTTAAATAACACGTATGGAATTTATAATCATAATATGAATCTTACTGTTGACGTTGTCCCGAACACATTCTATGAAACATTGTGAAAATTTTACTGTTTGTAGCTAAAACGACTCGTTTCTGGGAACCAGGACTGAAAGATCAATAATTTACCGCAATGTGTAGCTGCAATGTTTTCTATGATGGCCCGGCCAGCCCAAAAACATTGAAATGCATCGGCCATGCCAAATATATTTCTTTGGATAGCTATATACAAAATATTTAGGTATATGTTTAATAATATCAGCCCTGTATTAAACTGTCCCACTGCTGGGCACGGGCCTCTTCTCAATATGAGAAGGGTTAGGCTATAGTCTACCACGCTGGCCCAGTGCGGGTTGGCAGACTTCGCATATCTTTGAGAACATTATGTAGAACTCTCAGACATGCAGGTTTCCACACGATGTTTTCCTTCACCGTTAAAGAGAGCGATAATTAACTATTTAGTACGCATAATATAACTTCGAAAAGTCAGAGATGCGCGCCTTGGGTTCGAACTCGAGGCCTCTGCGTGGCAGTCCAACGGGCTTCCACTAGGCTATCGCTGCTGTTGGTATATATATATTCTACAATATTTTTACCTGCTGTGGTTTATGTGGTTGCCTCGACAATGTCACTGCGCCGAGTGTTGGGATTCGATCCCTTTACGGGTCAATATTTGTGATCCAGAAATAGCTGTTCCAACTCTGGGTATTCTTCGTGTCCGTTTCCTGAATGTTTATAATGTGCCCGCGACACAGAAGTTACTGCTGCGGAGATATCTTTAAAAAATAAAACTGAGTTCCGTGCCGTGACATCGCATTCAATACCTCTGCAGCAGTCCAAATCTCCAAATGAGTGCTTATTACAATTTAAATTCAAACACACAACCTCTTATAGTCATTTCAAACATGACTCTGCTTACATTCTAATCAACATGAACCTTATTAAACTGTATTAAGGCACATATTAGCTCAACAAACACACTTGTGCCAATTATTTACTGACACAGTTCGTCGTAATATGTCAATTGGTGTACAAGTATGAAGGGGAAACTATTTTAAAAATACTATTAATAGACAGATAACAAGAATGTTGGCTTAGAAAACCTATATACGCGAAAACATGCGAAAACATTTGCAGGGTTTTTAACGTTTTAGACGCAATAGCTCTTCTTCTGACAAGCTTTATGGAGTGCGTCTCATAACGTATAAACTCATTTGGTCTAATTTCATTTTATTATCGTTCATAAGATATAATCAATGTGAGATATACCAACTGTTGATATAATTTCTTTACATATAACATTTATTTATTCTAACACTTAATTAGTATAACGTCGATTGATATAACGTTTATGTAATCGAAAATCATTTGGTCTAACGTTTAATATATATAAAGAACGTCATTATGGTTAACACCCTATATGGTTTTTTTTTAAACCACCCGGAAATAGGAGCCCCTCGGGGCTCCGCCGACGTATCTTAGCGCAGGTGGTAATCAGTTACTAGTTATGTTTAATATCTACGTAGGTTACTATTACCTATAACTACGATAGAATAAGTTTTATATCTTTTGAGTGGTATGTCAAACAATGTTATATTTAATGTATGTTATGCTTATAAAAATTAGTTATTTTAAAATTATATCAATCGTTTATTATATCAACTAATCGCTATATTAAATAAAATTATAGGTTCCATTGTTATATGTTGTTAATATTAGAGATTTTGTTGTTATATCATCTATTACTTACCCGTTTTCACATATTATAAAACAAAGTCTCGCGCCGCGTTTGTCTGTCTGTTCGCAATAAGTTCAAAAACTAATGAACAGATTTTCATGCGGTTTTCACCGATAGACAGAGTGATTCATGAGGAAGGTTTCGGTGTATAATTTGTTAAGGTTTGCGAAGGCGGGGTGGGTCACTAGTATAATATAAATCAAACTATCTAAGTGCCTATTTTAAATACTTTTCCTCTTTGTCCTTATATAAATATTTATTATCCTTCTACATTTATTATTATTTAAACATTTGTGTCACTCCGATATATTATGCATTCATCGTGAATTGTTGTAAAAATATTTTCATTTGTGATCTTTTTGTATGTTAAGTTTCAATTCCGTATCTAAAGATTGTGTTATTGGGATACGTATTTTGATTGTGTGATGTCACAAAATTAGATTAATTGAGTGTTTTTACACAGTTTTTAAAGGTAAATACTTTTACATCAGTAATAGTGCGTTTCAAAAACGAAGTCCCATTTGACAGATGATCGTTGAACAGCGATAGTGAAGGACCGTTTCAATCGACACATCACGAAATCGATTCCAAACTAAAATTCTGTAATCGTGGGTTAGAATCGAGACAAAGATTATAGAAACAGAAAAACAAAACAGAAGTCCATCTAAGTTTGACATATCGAAAGAATAGTTCCATCAAAGTTATATATAACGTGCTGTACGTGCTTAATTGTAAAAAACAACTGTACTTATCCTTGACTAATTCCTAGTATCAAATACTTACTCCATACTTAGTATAATGATGAAATAAATGTAACTTCGATTTTTAAGACGACTCTTTAGAAACTATAGGATGTTAAAACCATACATCCAATATCGCATCTCTAAATCCATTTTTTTTTTTTTTTTTTTTTTTTTTTATTTAATCTATTTGCAGAAAACACTGTTAAAATGGTGATATTAAAAATACATGTTTCAAGTGATTCTACCATAAGGCATGCAAATGTAAACATACAGTCATAGTTTATAACAAATTAAGATTGCCATTAAAATAAATATATAAAATTAGATAGTAAGATATTAATTATTAGAAAATTTAATATAGATATGTCAGTTATTACAATAATAATAATTAAATTATTTCAATGTCAATATGTACTATAATTATTTCAATACATCATCAATTAATTAAATATTATGTTATTTTAGATATGTCAGGTATAATTTATTTATTATTCTATTATTTGAGGTCATTATGAGGTCTTAGTTCGGAAATGTATCGTTTAAATATTCGTGTAAGTAATAGTAGCATTTATTAATTAAGAGGTTCTTAAGATTTTTCTTAAATGCAGCAGTATTCATCGCCCTTATTTCTTTGGGTAACTTATTAAAAATTACAGGTGCCATGTGAAATACACTTTTGTGCATTAAAGCGGTATAGGGGCGGCGCATACAGAGGCGAAATGCGTCACGTTGTCGCCTATTATTGGCTTCTGAGGCTAACGTGAATAAATTTAATTAATTTAAATTTTTAATAAAGAAAATATGTTAAGGGTTTGCAGAATGGGATTTAAGGTACGTTGCAATGTAATAATTATTACTTAATACCAAATACAAATTTGCAAAAGTATTTCTCGGACAATTTTTTTTACCTCGAATTAGTTCAATTTTATCCGATTCATACTGTCGCGTCACTGTGACTGAAAGTAAAAAAAATACCTCAACCATGGTATTGTAGTAAAATGTTATTCTATTTGATGTTTAAATTATTTAAGACTAATATCAATATATTGAAATTAAACTGCTATATACGGATTTTATCGCGTTGTTTATTTGACACTTTATTACAACATTTTGAAAATTGTTACACTACTACTACTATTAAACTTTACTAATTTTTAAGCTAATTAAATTATTATTAAAAATATTTAGATTTAATTTATTTTTACACTTTCCCGACGTTTCGGTTGCTTTTCAGCAGCCATGGTCACGGGGAGACTAAGATGGCAGTTGTCTGACAACTGTATACTGATGATGTGATGTGATGACTGATGTGACACTTGTAATAAAGTGTCCAATAAACAACGCGATAAAATCCGTATATAGCAGTTTAATTTCAATGAATAATATTCGTGTAAATAGAAGACAATATAATATCAATATAAATTATATATATTGTTTAATAAAGATTCTAATTATTTTAAAATAGTCTTTAGTATTATAAGTAATCATTGTTTATTTAAGCAATTTATATGAAATGTGCAGAGTTACGTGCTATGAAGTGTCAAAAGGGACTTCGTACATTGACTTCGTATTTGAAACAGACTATAGGTACTTAAGACTGCGCCGAGCGAAATGTGCCAAAACAGGCACTCACAGTTAAGTGAATATAATCAACACTTTTTGTTTAATACAAATATAAAATATACATTTAATATAAAAATGAATGTGTTTACAAATACTTCGTGTAAAAATATTAAAATAATTAATATTTTCGCCTACAAAATTACGTAAATTTGTTACGAAAAATGCAAAAACGTAAGTTCGTGTTACGTGATTTTTAGATTATAACAGAAGAAATCTATCCTATTTTACAGCTTAAACGAAACATAAATAGTTATATTACAATTGGTCCGTCCCAAATATTTAAGTTATTGGTTGACAATAAAGATACATATTTATCAAAAAAGCACTTCAAATCCTCCATACAATTTTACTATGGCGGCCGCGCGCCGATTTGAATGTGCGCTACACGAGCTCTGCCATTATCTGTCTTACGCTCGGTGCAGTCTTAAATCTATACTAATTTTATAGAGTGCCTCGGAAAGCACGTAAAGCCGTTGGTGCTGCGCCTTATCTCTCTCCGGTCGTGTCGGATGGCCGTCCCATCGGATCATGAAGGTTAGGGAACAGAGAGTGCACTTGTGTTTGCGCACATACTTGTGCACTATAATATCTCCTGTGTAGATAGCCAGTCTCCGTTAAGATTGGCCGCCGTGACCGAAATTCGGTCTGGAGGACGTTTTTTTTTTTAAAGTTCTACCTTTCGCCCTCGGCTTCTCTCGCGTAAAAGCCGGTTAGGTTATATTAGTAACAGTACTTTTAAAATAAAATACCTACAGCCTATGTTACTCGGTGATAATAAAGCTTTCTAACGGAGAAAGATTTTAAAATCGGTTTTATAGTTTTTATGTTAAAACCTTACAAACAAACAAACAAAAAATCTAATATTTCCGCTTTATAATATTAGTATTGATGTAACAATCAGGCGAGTTTACCTTTTTCATTAAGCATGCAAAGCTTCTGCCAGGAATATGTCCGGAATGCAATCCACACGCGAGCAGGATCATTCGATGACTTCCAACTCTTTGTTAATCACCGAAGCCACTGTCTACCATCTTTACAAATCACTTTTTTTCACAGACTGTTAAAATCGCATTCATTCGTAAATGTAGCATCGCCGTCATTTCGCAAGTCACCCATCCGGCTAACGGCCGTGTCGAATGTGTTTAACCTAGAACAGCGTGTGAAACATTAAACCGGTGTGTCTGTTTGTATAAACATTACGGTTGTATTTCCTGGGGGGATAAGCAGAACTGTATTATACCAACATTTGGACAGTTATGTTACGCTATCAGTACTAGTAGTATGAAGAGAAAATAATTGTTTGTAATTCATAAACTCTGCAACTACAGAATGTTTAATTATGCTTATCATTATTAAAAACTGCTTTAAACAGAAATGCACTGCATCGATGGCTTATTAGTTTAGGTGGATACCTCGCCGCTGCCACTGCGCCTCATGTTGTGGGTTCGAATCCCATCCGGGACAAAAAATTGTGTGATACACAATAATTAGTTGTTCTGAGTCTGGGTGTTCTTTGTGTCCGTTGTTTGAATGTTTGTAAAGTCCCCCGTGACACAGGAATTATTCGTAATGCGGGAATCGTCTTTTATAAAGAAATAAATACACAAGCTTCTTCCCGTGGCTTAGTACGCGTGTAATTTGGAAGTATCTATATTTTTTGTTATACCTGTAAGAAGAAGTTAATCTACACACATATTTAATACTTAAAACAATAATACAGGTTACCGAGTCAAACAAAGTGTTATTAAGGCATTTGGTCAGGAAATTTTCAATTGCTGCACGGGGTCCACGGGGTGGAACTGTGCCTTGTTAACGGAAAAATGCTAGCCCACTAATACAAAGGACCTAAACACGCAGTTGGCGCAATATAGGTGTAATACACCTGCCTTAGATGTATTACGAATAAAGTCGTGAGACTATGAATGTATCCCGTGAATAAACGGCAAAAGGTTCGGCTTTTATTATGTACTAACTTTTGTCCCTGGCTTCGCTCGGGCTTTACCCTAATCCTTTTTTTATATCTATTTTTATGTGTAGGTATCCATTTTACAGAACACTGATGTTTAGAATATTTTAAGCTGCAGCTTCAACTTCGTGGTTTTAAAAGGAAGTACTTGGCAGCAATAGATACTTATTTAGAATTAAAAGTAAAACCAAGCTGTCACTTTTCGATCCATTCACTGCAATATGTATACACTAGATGTGCCCGCGGTTTCACCTGCGTCTATCGTTACTGCGCCGCCCGTGGGTCGTAGCGTGATGTTATAGCCTTCCTCGAAAAATAGGCTATCCAAAATTAAAATAATTTTTCAATTTCGATCCAGTAGTTCTTGAGATTACCGCGTTCAACCAACAAAGCAAACTTTTCAGCTTTATAATATTATTATCACCTTTATTCATCATTAATAAATAAAAATTACATTTTTAAATATATCTTAAAAAAACACATTTAAAAATATAATAATTATGGAGACCCACCGGCACCGAGACAAGGTCCAAGCTGTCGGTGGTTAGGGGTCCAGAGAGAGGAACCTCCTCACCATGCGTGCCGTATCTAGGAGGACCGCCTTCTGCATCTGATCCTTGACCCGGCAGAACTGCCACCCACCGGTGTCGTTCCTGCGCGAACTGGTGAAGAAGCTAGGAGCATCTATTTACTTGGGAGTTACAGATATACTTATTCAATTCAGCAGTATTGTAAAATCGACGATTATACAGAGGCCGAGAAGCAATTTTTAATTAAATTAAAATTAGTTTAATTACTCAGTATAAACTTACAGCAGCGATAGCTCAGTAGGGAGACCAACAGACTGCAATGCAGAGGGTCTTGGGTTCGAACCCACGTCGCGCACCTCTGACTTTCGGAAGTTATATGACTTTTCGAAATTATGTGCGTATTGATTGACAATTATCGCCTGCTCAACCTGCTCAACATCTATGGCAGTCGTTATTGGGAAAGTCAGTACCCTCTAATATCCTGACACTGGTCTAGCCTTAGGGTATCGTTAGCCTTCGGATTGCGGAGGTCAGGTGGCAGCCGCTCCGTGTAAAAACTGATATCCAGTCAAATCCGGTTAGACCAGAAAAGCCGACCCCAAGTGACTTGGGAATAATAAAGGCTAAGAGAGAAGACTCAGTATAAACTTAGTGTGTCTTTGACGTTCATAAGTGTTCCTATGTGACATACATGAATAGTTATTTCGATTTTCGTCTTCGAGCCCATAGTTTTCCAGACTTTTATCGTATCGCTTGCCATACGTGGGAACTAGTATTATAATTATATATCGAAGTGCCGTTAGAAATCAAGTAAAAGTGTATACAGGTGAAAGTGGTTGAGTGACAAGCACATGACATGCCATAAAATACTTAATGGTGCCTCTGTGCAAATGGCAGCACATGCGTTACATTTACAGCGTGTAACAGGAAGATGAGGTCATATTTAAGGACTGTAATGTATATTTGGAAAAATAACTTATATCGGGGTCAAAACAAATTCTTTAAATTAGATTTTTTGTTCGCTTAACCTAAGGTTATGTCAATTTTTTATCATTTGGTACCAAGATTTTTCTGGATGAAAGGTACTTACCTTTCCTGTACTCTTGACATTGTGTATACAAAATGTCATGATGATCGGTCGAGTATTTAAGGCGTGAAAGCGTAACAAACAGACAAACTCACATTTGCATTTATAATATTAGTTAGGATTTTATAATAATTACAACATATGATTTATTATTAAAACATCGAATTAAACGCATTACATCACTATCAAAATAGCGCCTGTTCATTTTCAGGTTCACAAAGATCATCCGAGTCAGATGTTAGTGTTGTTTAAGTATCGACTACAATTTATGATAAGCCGATAAAAAAGAAAATGCTATACGCTATCGGGTTAGTGTAGATTTTGGCAATAAATTCTATCGCTCGAGATCAGTACTTTTTTTCTGGATGAAAAATACTCTATATCCTTTTCTGTAGCCCTGACATCGAGCTTGCAAATTTCACGATGATCGGTCGAATAGGAAAGGCGTGAAAGCGTAACAAACAAACAAACTCAAATTCGTATTTAGAATATTAGTTAGTCTTAGGATAGGCAGAGAGGTATTACACCTGCATTTCGCCTGGTAAGGTCTTCGGTTCTATGTCCATCAGTCTGGTCCAGTGCGGCTTGGCAGACTTCAGATATCTTCGAGAACATTATGGAGAACCGTGGGAGAGTCACACTTCGGGCACGAATGGGCCGGCTCGACCGGATTGATACCATTGCCTCACAGAAAACCGGCGTGAAATAGCGCTTACGCTTACGTTGTTTCGTAGAGTGAGTGAGGATACCGGAGGCCCAATCCCTCCTTTCTCCCTCCCCAGAGGCAAATTTAAATAAAAATAAAAAGGCCGGCAACGCATCTGCATCTCCTCCTCTGGTGTTGCGGGTGTACATGGGCGGCGGTAATCGCTTACCATCGGGTGAACCGTCTGTTCCATTGCCTGCTAAAACAATAAAAAAAACTCAGTTATGCAGGTTTCTTGACTATGTTTTCGTTCACCGTTAAAGCAAGCGATAATTAACTATTTAATACGCATATAACTTCAAAAAGTCAGAGATGCGCGACTTGGGATCGAACTCGACACCTCTGCGTGGCAGTCCAACGGTCTCCCACTAAGCTATCGCGGCTTTAGCTGATTAAGGCTTACCCCACATTGGGCATGCGCGTTACTCGAGCGTGTGAACGACGCGAACGCCGCGTGCAAGCCGTGACAACGCGGCGCGAGCGTCGCGTTTTACCAGCGTGCGGCGTGTGTACAGAGTGAACGCCGCGCTCACGCTGAGCTCACGCTGTGCTCACGTCGCATTCTAACACAACGCTGTCCGCCTTGTGACTCACTTTGCGACAGGTCGCTTATAGAACGCGACGTGAGCTCAGCGTGCAGCCGGCGCGGCGTTGGCGCGGCGTTCACGCTGCACACGCTGGTAAAAAGCGACGCTCACGTCGCGTTGTCGCGGCTTGCATGCGGGGCGTACGCGTCGTTCACACGCTTGAGGAACGCGCACGCCCAATGTGGGGTAAGCCTTAGTGTCAACAGTGCTTCTTTCATACGGCCTTAATAATGATCGTGTCTTTATGTCACATGTTTAAGGTCAAATTAGTGTATATTTTCTAGGCTAGAGTAGTTTTATCTGGGTGGGATGTGACCTTAATGAAAGAAGGTCGTTTTAATATCAGCCAAGGTACAAATGATAATATATAGAGTGTTTTCCTAGTTTTAACTAAACATACTGTATTATGTATTTAGTTAAACCTGTTTTCTGAAGGGTTCAGTGTACCTTTTATATAGGTACTGGGTGTAAAATAGTGTGTAGGGGTATATGATTTTCATTGATTCTTATTCAGAAATAGCGACTGCACGGATGGCGTAGTGGTTTAAGGTGTCGTCTCGCTAGTGCCACTGGGCCAAGTGTAGTAGGTTCGTAAGCTTGGACCCTGTTCCCGATGCCGGTGGGATACCATACATTTTATATTTTTAAATGTGTTTCTTTCTATATATATATATATATTTAAAATGAAAAATGTATTGCAAAGATAGAAATAAAGAGTATAATAATAATAATATTCTACCACATACACACAACACCATCTAGCCCAAACTAAGCAGAGCTTGTACTATGGGTTCTAGACAATGGATAAACATACATACATAGATACTTTTTTTTGATAGTATGTAGTGGTAGGCAGTTTAGTCATCTTTATAAATATAGCAAGAATGCAGACCAACATCTATGTATATATATAAGAATGAATAATATGTAGAAGGTTCTTACTGAAAGAAAAGTTAAGAAAATTGCGCAGAAAATGTGATAATTTCAGACAACTTAACGACTATTTTGCCCTCCCGAGTTTGACAGTTTGTCTAAAACAGGACAACGTCTGAAGGGTCAGCTAGTCAAGTATAAAAACTGAAGACTTATTATAAAACAGGATAGATGGAGAATTCGTTCGTAATAGGGATTTCCAAGCTTACAATCTCGGGAGTTGATAAATAAATAACGAAACATTTATCCTCAACCATTATTTGATTTGGTCTTCGGGAATACCCTTCAACAATATGCGTTTAAGTTTCTTTTTAATGCTTCCAAGGGTGCAAGCAAGTGTACGACCAGCATGGTATTGCGATTTAAAAGAGTGGCCGTGAGTTTCCTGCAGGCATATTCTCATAGGCTCTACCTTTTGTCTGAACCTATTTTACTGCACGGATGGTGTAGCGGTTTCATTGGTCGCTTGGCCATTGTTACAGCACCGAGTGTTTTGGGTTCAAATCCACTCGGGACAAAAATTTGTGTGATCCACAAATAGTTGTTCCGAGTTTGGATGTTCTTTGTGTCCATTGTTTGAATGTTTGTAAAGTTTCGCGTTACAAGAATTCCTCCTAGAACGAGGATTGTCTTTTAAATAATCATCGAAATTAGAATATAATTAACAGCAATGTAAAGGATACCGTCCATATTCGGCTTGAACGTGGACTATCATCTTATATACAAAGTAAAATATTCAAACTTTTGTTTTAACCTTTTGAACGCCAACGTCGTCTATACTCGACAAAACTGTTTTTGTCGGTTCACAGAAAATACAAAATAAACATATTAAATCATTACTTTTCTGTGTTTTAGTGATACAACTTAAAAATTGAATCCCCAATTATTACTTAATTGTATACAGCAAACAAAATTGTTATTAGTTATTGAAATATTTGATCATAAAAAACAATATATAATATATCGATTTTCGGGCTTGGCGTACAGGACATGGAGGTGCCGTTATGGCGTGGCGTTCAAAAGGTTAATATATAATAAATATTGGTTACTATCTATCCAGTAGTATCGTGCCTCGGAGAGCACGTTAAGCCGTCGGTCCCGGCTGCCATGAACATCTGTTATGACATGAACTGGCATGAACAGTCGTTATTGAGATAGTGTCGACACAAAAGATCCCACTGGGTCGAAGTGTCGCCGATCTGCACTGACTGGCCCCCACATAAAATACATACATACCTACTGTTTATTACTATTTAAGCTATTTAAATAATAAAAACTTTAAATTTAATTTTACACTTTCTCCGACGTTTCGATTGCTTTTCAGCAGCCATGGTCACGGGGAGACTTCACTAGTAAATGTAATATGAATAAATGATATTTCACTTTTGACGTTGTCTTTGATAGTTATGTGGTACATTATGTATAATACCTTTATGTAGCAGTGACTCAATGTATTGATTACCTAATGCGACGGATTTGCTCCAGGAATGTTGTTTAACTACCTACGGGTACAACGAGTCAGGAACAGTCATCGACTCCCACGTCTTGTTAGGGGTTTGATTCCTGATTAGTATTCATCCATGTGTCATAGTTCGTGGTTTTTCAGTTTTAGTAATACTAGGTAATACCCGCTCCTACCCTCGCGTTTTTTAACTATAGTATAATTGCCTTACTTGTAGTTTTTCATAAACAAATAAATCCTAACTAATATTAATGTGAGTTTGTTTGTTACGCTTTCACGCCTTAACTACTCGATCGATTATCATGAAATTTCGCATACTCATTGTCATCTGACAACGTATATGCTAAGGTATTATTTACTCTTTTCTGTACAGAAAAGAACATAGGTTAACTTCTATCCAAAAGAAAAGGTATCGGTAAGAAATTTCGGCTTATTCCCGCCCACTCCGCTATTTTGCTCCCAAGCGCTCTAAGACTAAAATGAAATAATATTATTATTTTGTAAAATCGTTCCCAAAGACTCCAAAAGCTTGTGCACATTTATTTCGTTGAAACCACTGATCTCCATACATTTATTCCTAGGAGTTCCAAATTACATTACAAATAATTAAATATAGACCTACTTACTAGTGTGTTCCCGACAGCTCCAAAACAAACTGTATGGTTAGCAGAATTAAAACACGTAATAATATAATATTAGTTTTTTATTAGAAATAAAATCTCAAAGTACCTAGACAATGCTTTGGAGCTGTAGGGAATGAAATTGGTAAATGTGCTTTTATTTATTATTTTCATATAAAAATCTTTGGAGCTCCTGGTAATTAATGTATGGAAAAATAATTTTAGACATCAATAGATTTCGAGCGCACGGGAAGCCGAAATTTCTTGTCAAAAACTACATTAAAGCAAGAGAAGCCGTGGGGCAAAATCTAGTTAAAATACATTTAAAGCTCAGTGCATTGTTTGACATGAGTGTAGATTCAATTAACTAATAATTGCCAATCATTGACGTATTTCAATAGCGAAAGTCTATTGTGCGGCGTAGAAAGTGGCGTGGGCTATGCGGATATTAGCGTTTTTGTTTCACTGCGCTGCGTATGCGTTGATGAGTTGTGAGGAATACTTAAAATCTTTAGTTAGTAGGTTCCTTATTCAAATAACTAGCAGAATCTGCTTCTACTATAATCTGACTGCACGGATGGTGTAGTCGTTGCATCGCCACTGCCACTGCGTCGAGTGTTGTGGGTTCGATCCCCACGCGGGACAAAAATTTGTGTGATCGATAAATAGTAAAGTCCCCCGCAATAGAGCAGCGATAGCTCAGTGGGGACACCAACAGACTGCAATGCAGAGCGTCTCGGGTTCGAACCCACGTCGCGCACCTCTGACTTTCCGAAGATATATGACTTTTCGAAATTATGTGCGTATTGATTGACAATTATCGCCTGCTCCGTGCCTCGGAGAGTACGTTAAGCCGTCGGACCCGGCTGCCATGAACATCTGTGGCAGTCGTTATTGCGAGAGTGTCGACACAAAAGATCCCACTGGGTCGAAGTGTCGCCGGTCTGCACTGACTGGCCCCCACATAAGATAAGATAAGAAAGTCCCACACTACATAGAAATTAAAGATAGTACGGGAAAACGTGATGTGAGGACCACTTTATCTTTATCTTCAGTTAGTCAGCTTCTTATACTATAACTAGCTAAATACGGCCACGCTTCGTTGTGGCACAGTCTCATATGAATTATAAGAGAAATAATTCTCGTAGGTACGCAAATTTTGGAAGACACCAAATAAAAGTGTGTGAACATGTGCAACAGGGGACCAACCACAACCTGAGATTTGACAAACCACAGATGCTCGCTAAAGAACACCGATTCCTATCAAGGATGCTTCGCGAGGCTATTGAAATCAAAAAACATCCTAATTTCAATAGAGAAGATGGTTGGAATGTACCACCAGCTTGGGATCTGGTAATACAAATAGTCAAACCCAAGAAGAAGCAAACCACAGCTAGACTTCATGATACTCTGAGCTCATTCTGCGTAAATAGATACACCAATGATTAAATTATGTTCGGGTACTTTGAAATAACGACACTGGAACATTGAGACAACTACCATCGTAGTCTACCCGTGACCATGGCTGCTGAAAAGCAACCGAAACGTCGGAGAAAGTGTAAACTTAAATATAAATAGTTTTAATAATTTAATTAGCTTAAAAATTTGTAAAGTTTAATAGTATCTAGTAGTAGTAGTGTAACAGTTTCTAAATTATGTAATAAAGTGTCAAATAAACAACGCGATAAAATCCGTATATAGTAGTTTAATTTCAATGAATAACATTCGCGTAAACAGAAGGCAATATTATAGACACCAAAAAATTTGTATTGCCCCGCAGAAGTCTTGAGTTCGATCATAAGGCCTCTCTGTCTTTCAAAGTTATTTACGTATTAAATAGTCAATTATTGGTCGCTTCAACGACCAATAAAACAACGTCGTGCGGAAACCTGCATGTCTGAAAGTTCTACATAATGTTCTTGCAAATATGTGAAGTCTGCCAACCCGCACTGGGTCAGCGTGGTAGACTTTTTTTTTTTCTTGTTCTCTAATTGGCTTGTATTTGACCGCGATCTCACCTGAATTTCAGTGAAGATGCAGTCGACGATGGAGTACGCTTGCCTTCTTCTTCTTCCTCGTTCCCTCAATTCTGAGGATCGCGACCACAAATGATGTCCCTCCAATGAGAGCGACTGAATGCTGCGTGGACTGCTTACTGCAAGGTGCCGCCTAATGCGTTTTTATAACGTCCGACCATCTTTTTGGTGTTCTATCTTTGGCGCGTTTTCTGTTAACTTGACCCAATATTAAGAGCTTCTCTAGACAATGCTTAGGTGACCGCATGATATGTCCAAAGAAACTGAGGGGCCGCTCTTCGCAGATGGTTGTAAGCCGCTTTGTGATGTTGAGCTCATGTAAAATAGATTCATTTGTCCTCATGGCGGTCCATGGTATCTGGAGTAGTCTCCGCCAACACCACATCTCAAAAGCATTGATCTTATTGCTGTCGCGACTTTCGACGCACTATGTTTCAGCACCATACAAAAAAAATGGAGAACACGAGAGCTCGCCTAGAAGATACCTATTCACTCGCGACTTGAAGACACCCCGATTGTACTCATCGACTATGGCCTTACCCTTTTTATTTAGCTTCAACCTTCTTCGGCCTAAAAGGAGGCCCGTGCCCAGAAGTGGCACAGTTTAATACAGGGCTGATATTATATACAGACTGAAATTAAACTTCTTTATACGGATTTATTTTATTGATTCATGTTCTACGAATTCAACTTTTTGGCATCGCAATTTTCCTATCTTTTCGGTTTCTTCTTAGCAGCCTAGTTAAATTATGGACAATATCGTTAAAATTGTGTTTAGAAAAAAACACGTTAAAACCTGAAATATTTAAATAATTCGTACAACATTTTGAACGTAATAAATATTAAATACGTGACTAAGCCTGCGTTGGTCTTTTGGGCAGAAGTGACCGGTGATAAAAGGGTCCGGGTCATATAGGACATGGTCCATCTGTACGAAAAGTTTTATCCAAATCCGTTCAACGGTTTACGTGTTATTGACTAACAAACATACAAACATTAGTAGTAGGATTGTTATAGCATCTTTATTCCTTCTACGTGATAAGGCTTCCAGTCTCAATCGTCCATTGATGACCAACCTTCACGCCATATAGAGTAAACCTAGATAAGCAGATAATGATTACTTAATGAGTACTGGATCCCGTCCAAATGGTATGTCGTGTATCAGAGGAAATCCCAGACGCATTAGTCATTTACACTTAAGTACCTATTTCTGAATCGTAACTAGAGGTTTAAGACTGCGCCGAGCGTAAGACAGATATGGCAGAGTTCGTGCGGCGCATATTCAAATCGGCGCACGGCCGCCATAGTCAAATTGTATAGAGAATTTGAAGTGCTTTTTGATAAATATGGATCTTTATTGTCAACCAATAACTTAAATATTTGGGACGGACAAATTGTAATATAACTATTTATGTTTCGTTTAAGCTGTAAAATAGGATAGATTTCTACTGTTATAATCTAAAAACACGTAACACAAGCTTACGTTTTTGGATTCTTCGTGCAAATTCACGTAATTTTGTAGGCGAAAATATTAATTATTTCAAGTTTTTTACACGGAGTAATTGTAAACACATTCATTGTTATGGTAAATGTATATTTTATATTTGTATTAAACAAAAAGTGTTGATTTTATTCACTTAACTGTGACCGCCTGTTTTGGCACACTTCGCTCGGCCCAGTCTTAAATATAAAGTTGCTGCTTTGTTTGAAGAAAATTGGTAACGTTAAATTATATAAAATTGGTTTTCATATAGTCACTAACTATTATATTAATATTTTTTGACTGGCCAATTAGAATTTAATGTTTTATGGCCACTAGGTTTGTCTTGAGTTAACAAAAACATTTACCATCATAATAATATATAGGTGGTCTATTCTCGAAACATAAATATTTTCTTATAATAGCTTTCTTATTTTGTACATAAACGACGAAATTAGACGTAGGACATAAACGGCAATTTCATAGCTAAAGACCTAATATTACGAATGAGAATGTCGGTTTGTTTGTTACGCTTTTACGCCTTCACTACTCGACTGATCATCATGAAATTTCGCATACACTTTGTCAGGGGTAAAGAAAAGGACATAGGGTATCTATCATCTAGAAAAAGAGTACTGGTCCCGGGGGATACAAATCTATGGGAAAACGTACATAGACGCGAACGAAGCCGCGGGCAAAATTCAGTCAGTATCATCATCATTCTCTTGTCCTGGTCCCAATTTATTTGGGGTCGGCGCAGTATGTCCTTCGCTTCCATACTTCTCTGTCACCCGTCATCTGATCGTTTACCCCTTTTCCTTTCATATCCATCCTCACACAGTCCATCCATCTTTTCCTTGGCCTTCCTCTCCCTTTTCGTTTCTCTACCCTCATATCCATCACTTGCTCACCTACATACGTATCATCTCTTCGCATAACATTTCCATACCAAGCCAAACGATTTCCTTTCACCTTCTCATCTATGGGCACCACTTTCAGACTACCTCTTACGTATTCATTCCTAATTCTGTCCATTCTCGTCACTCCACACATCCTCATACAAAATTCAGTCAGTATATACATTTTATTGTTTAGAGTGTTTCCTCTTCTCGAGCTTTGGCTCGGTGTACTGAATACCCGCCCTGAGACTCAGGGAAAATGTGGCTCAGTGCCCCCGCTAACAAAAACTGTCAGGGAAAATGTGGCTCAGTGCCCCCGCTAACAAAAACTGTCAGGGAAAATGTGGCTCAGTGCCCCCGCTAACAAAAACTGTCAGGGAAAATGTGGCTCAGTGCCCCCGCTAACAAAAACTGTCAGGGAAAATGTGGCTCAGTGCCCCCGCTAACAAAAACTGTCAGGGAAAATGTGGCTCAGTGCCCCCGCTAACAAAAACTGTCAGGGAAAATGTGGCTCAGTGCCCCCGCTAACAAAAACTGTCAGGGAAAATGTGGCTCAGTGCCCCCGCTAACAAAAACTGTCAGGGAAAATGTGGCTCAGTGCCCCCGCTAACAAAAACTGTCAGGGAAAATGTGGCTCAGTGCCCCCGCTAACAAAAACTGTCAGGGAAAATGTGGCTCAGTGCCCCCGCTAACAAAAACTGTCAGGGAAAATGTGGCTCAGTGCCCCCGCTAACAAAAACTGTCAGGGAAAACGTGGCTCAGTGCCCCCGCTAACAAAAACTGTCAGGGAAAATGTGGCTCAGTGCCCCCGCTAACAAAAACTGTCAGGGAAAATGTGGCTCAGTGCCCCCGCTAACAAAAACTGTCAGGGAAAATGTGGCTCAGTGCCCCCGCTAACAAAAACTGTCAGGGAAAATGTGGCTCAGTGCCCCCGCTAACAAAAACTGTCAGGGAAAAGGTGGCTCAGTGCCCCCGCTAACAAAAACTGTCAGGGAAAATGTGGCTCAGTGCCCCCGCTAACAAAAACTGTCAGGGAAAATGTGGCTCAGTGCCCCCGCTAACAAAAACTGTCAGGGAAAATGTGGCTCAGTGCCCCCGCTAACAAAAACTGTCAGGGAAAAGGTGGCTCAGTGCCCCCGCTAACAAAAACTGTCAGGGAAAATGTGGCTCAGTGCCCCCGCTAACAAAAACTGTCAGGGAAAAGGTGGCTCAGTGCCCCCGCTAACAAAAACTGTCAGGGAAAATGTGGCTCAGTGCCCCCGCTAACAAAAACTGTCAGGGAAAATGTGGCTCAGTGCCCCCGCTAACAAAAACTGTCAGGGAAAATGTGGCTCAGTGCCCCCGCTAACAAAAACTGTCAGGGAAAATGTGGCTCAGTGCCCCCGCTAACAAAAACTGTCAGGGAAAATGTGGCTCAGTGCCCCCGCTAACAAAAACTGTCAGGGAAAATGTGGCTCAGTGCCCCCGCTAACAAAAACTGTCAGGGAAAATGTGGCTCAGTGCCCCCGCTAACAAAAACTGTCAGGGAAAATGTGGCTCAGTGCCCCCGCTAACAAAAACTGTCAGGGAAAATGTGGCTCAGTGCCCCCGCTAACAAAAACTGTCAGGGAAAAGGTGGCTCAGTGCCCCCGATAACAAAAACTGTCAGGGAAAATGTGGCTCAGTGCCCCCGCTAACAAAAACTGTCAGGGAAAATGTGGCTCAGTGCCTCCGCTAACAAAAACTGTCAGGGAAAATGTGGCTCAGTGCCCCCGCTAACAAAAACTGTCAGGGAAAAGGTGGCTCAGTGCCCCCGCTAACAAAAACTGTCAGGGAAAATGTGGCTCAGTGCCCCCGCTAACAAAAACTGTCAGGAAAAATGTGGCTCAGTGCCCCCGCTAACAAAAACTGTCAGGGAAAATGTGGCTCAGTGCCCCCGCTAACAAAAACTGTCAGGGAAAATGTGGCTCAGTGCCCCCGCTAACAAAAACTGTCAGGGAAAATGTGGCTCAGTGCCCCCGCTAACAAAAACTGTCAGGGAAAATGTGGCTCAGTGCCCCCGCTAACAAAAACTGTCAGGGAAAAGGTGGCTCAGTGCCCCCGCTAACAAAAACTGTCAGGGAAAAGGTGGCTCAGTGCCCCCGCTAACAAAAACTGTCAGGGAAAATGTGGCTCAGTGCCCCCGCTAACAAAAACTGTCAGGGAAAAGGTGGCTCAGTGCCCCCGCTAACAAAAACTGTATCTCCTAAAACTGCTGACTATTGTTGATGTGTGTATTGCTGCCTGTTTTTGAATTATTGAAATGTTTATGTTGGAATCTAATTTGCTACAATATCTATTTAGGTTTTTGGCTATTACTCCGGTGGCTCCTACTACTATGGGTATTATTTCTGTGGGTGTTTTCCATAGTCTAGTAATTTCTTTCTTAAGTGCATGGTATTTACTAAGCTTTTCTATTTCTTTTGCTCCTATGTTGTAATCAGATGGTACTGTAATGTCTATCAGGTATGTTCTATTTTCTATTTTATTTATGTATATTATGTCTGGTCTATTGTGTACTATGGTAATATCTGTTTGTACTGGTATCTCCCACATTATTTTTGCACTTTCATTCTCTTTGACTTGCGGTTGCATCAGGTGTTCTAGCCACCATAGGTCAGCGACCGGAAACTTGTGCTTTTTAGCTAGGATCCAGAAGATGTATTGCACTATATTGTTGTGTCTTTTGGTGTAGTAAGTGCCGGCCAGCTTTTTACATCCGGATACAATATGTTGCGTGGTCTCGTCTTTTACTAGGCATAGTCGGCACTTGCCATTTATTGCTCGTTTTAAAATATCCCTTTCGTGTTGTTTGGAGACTACTGCTATTATATATATAATATATTTTTATATATATGTATATATATATATACATACACATTTTTTTTTTTTCAAAATTAAAGTACTGTCGAAACTGTGGCAATCACGAGTGCTGTACACGGGGTCTTGACTGCGATTCTCGGGTCTGTCCGAAGCCTGATCTTATTTTTTGTTTTAAAGCTTACTGATATTATAATATTTCATGTGTCGCGGGAGACAATTACAAATAACCAAACAACGGACACAAAGAACACACTCTAACTCGGACAACACGCATATTTTTGCCTCAAGCCCACCTGAGGCAAAAATATCCCAATACGAACACAACACTCGACAGTGGCGCGGGGACCATTTGCACCACTACGCCATACAGTCAAACTTAATCTCAACTAATTAAACATCTTGATGCACCTACACTTTCAATATTATATCAATAAACTATCGGCAAACAATGGATTTGCGCTCACGCGAATATGCGCTTCATGTCGCGATCACGCTTGACGCATCACGCAAGTCTTGTCATGTTCTTGCGTGTTCACGTCAATGTGACATAAATTGACTATCACTTCCATGTCAGCTTGGGATCCAGTCATTCAAATAGTCAAACCCAAGAAGACGCAAACCACAGCCATACTTCATGATACTTTGAGCTCATTCTGCGTAAATAGAAACACCAATGATTAAATTATGTTCGGGTACTTTAAAACTTGGAACATTGAGACAACTACCATCTTAGTCTCCCCGTGAATATGGCTGCTGAAAAGCAACCGAAACGTCGGGGAAAGTGTAAAATTAAATCTAAATAGTTTTGTAATTTAAATAACTTAAATTGAATAAAATAAATAAACAAATGTAATAACATACATATTAAAAAAAAACAGCCCTGTATTATACTGTCCCACTGCTGGCCACGGGCCCCTTTTCATTGTGAGAAGAGTTAGTCCACCACGCTGGCCTAGTGCGGGGTGGCAGACTTCACATATCTTCGAGAAAATTATGAAGAAGTCTCAGATATGCAGGTTTCCTCACGATGTTTTCCTTGACCGTTAAAGCAAGCGATAGTTCATTATTTAATACGCATACAACTTCGAAAAGTCAGATATTCGCGCCTTGGGTTCGAACCCGAGACCTCTGCGTGCCAGTCCAATGAATTCCCACTAGGCTATCGCTGCTGATAAAAAAATAAACGACGCTATAAAATCCGTTCAAAGTTGTTTAATTTCAATATATATTATGTATAAGATTCGCGTAAACGTAAGACAATATTATACGTGTCAATTTTATTGTTAAGTTCTCCACGTTTCTGAAGGTAGTCAGAGGTGTGACACCCAATTTTTTTCAGTATAATTCAGGTCTCAATAGCGGGTGAGCATATTGCCGGGCACAGCCTGCGTGCAACTACTGAGAAATTCTCACCAGAAACCCAATAATACTGCCCGACCTAGAAATCGAAATCGAGAGCTCATGGACAATAGTCGCATTCACGTGGGAGAGCCTCGCTGCGCCACGAATGGGCCGGCTCGACCGGAGTGATACCACGGCCTCACAGAAAACCGGCGTGGAATAGCGCTTGCGTTGTGTTTCGTCGAATTAGTGAGGGTACCAGAGGCCCAACCTCCTCCCACCTCTTCCAAGGGAGGGGGAGGGGCAAATTTAAAAGGCGTGCAACGTACTTGTGACTTCTCTGGTGTTGCGGGTGTCCATAGGCGGCGGAAATTGCTTACCATCAGGCGATCCTTCAGCTCGTTTGACGCCTTACAAAGAAAAAAACTACCGCTGCGCTACACTAGTCTGGAATATCTTTTAATAATATTTAGTAGACATTTAGTTACAAATAACTAGTATTCATAGCCAAGCTGAAGTGGCAGTGTGCAGGGCACGTAGCATGCAGAACCGATGGTCGTAGGGTCAAAAAGGTTCTGGAGTGGCGGCCACGCACCGGAAGACGCAGCAGGGGAAGGTGGACCGACGACCTGGTAAGGGGCGCGGGAAGCGGTTGTATGCGACTAGTCCAAGACTGGTCTGTGTGCAAAATCTTGATGATGATGATGTATGTATCTTATGTGGGGGCCCCCACATAAGATACATACATCCCCTATCTTATCTTATGTGCAGACCGGCGACACTTCGACCCAGTGGGATCTTTTGTGTCAACACTCTCCCAATAACAACTGATATAGATGTTCTGATGATGATGATACTAGTATTCTTGTTAACCCCACCATCACCCACCTAATAAGCTTGTGGGTCCACGTCTTTAGTGCAAAAGGTGGGGTTCGAACCTGCGACATCTCTACCGCAAGTCATTTGCTTTATGCAGTACTGTATCAGGCAGTTACGGACACCGTGCTGTTCTTTAGACAGAAAACCCAATAACAATTTTACTGACTCAGGAATACAATGCAGACATACAATATATATTGGTCGGCCTCGATGGCGTAGTGGTTAGTGTAACCGAACGCCACGCTTGAGGTCGCGGGTTCGATTCTCGCACAAGTCAAATATTTGTGTGCATGAACATGGATGTTTGTCTTGGTCTGGGTGTTTCTATGTATACTATGTATAATATGTACGTATTTACAAAAAAAAAGTATATAAGTATGTTTATCCATTGTCTAGTGCCCATAGTACAAGCTCTGCTTAGTTTGGGCTAGATGGTGTTGTGTGTATGTGGTAGAATATTATATTATTATTATATTATTATATTATTATATTATATATTATATTAATACGTGAAGCAAAAGCTTTGTAGGTATCCCTTTATACGAAAATAGCGCGGACAGAGGAGTATGAAATTTGGCACAGTTAAAGTTTATATGGAGGAGGAGGAGCGAATCCAATTATTTTAATAAAATATGCATTAGAAATACATTAAATTAATGAAAAAACACTACACGCACACAACCATGCATTTGACACATGCAGTCGAATCGCGTTCGTAGTATTCCGACATTGTTCGTCTGACGTAGTACAATTCTTTGTAACTATGGTTACCTATACCTTATTTATATGTAATAGAGGAAAACAGAAAACAAAGTAGCGAGCTTAGGAATTTTGGTCGAATTTTGACCACTGGGCGACCGCTAGTAATATATTAATAAGTATATGAACTTCGTTGGTCCTCTGGCATGCATTTGTGCGTGCCGGTCTTGTGGTTGCGGGTTTAATGCTCAGGTATGCCTGCTAAAGTCTTATTGGAATTCTCTGTTACACGATTTTAAGCTGCAGCACGGAGCCTGGTAATGGTGTCTGATAGACGACAAAAGGCTTGCCCCTAATTTGTAATTTATAAAGCGTTGGGGGTATCTGAACGTTATTCTCCTCTGCCTATTCCTCGGGTGGAATTATTCCGCATGCGACCCTCATGTTTCGTCCCGAATGTAAAAATACGCATTCGTTCCAAAAATTATTTCTCATACTCATAGAATTGCAAACATCATTAAAGTTCATCGTAATTATGTCCTCAAAGTGTCCTTATAATCATTTAACGGGGGCTTGTGACCGGCCCCCCGCCATGACCGGATGCCGCTGTAGCAACGGACTCCTCAAATCCTATGTCCTCCTCATATGCCCCGAAATTTAGATATGCGTTAATTTCTTAACGTAATTCCTATTTCGTCCAAAATTATGTTCCTTTTCTGACTATAGCAGATTTTGATGTACATACATACATAGATTCACGCCTGTTTCCCAGAGGGGTAAGCAGAGACTACAGATTTCCATTTGCTACGATCCTGACACACTTCTCTGGCTTCATTCACTTTCATCACATTACTCTTACACACGGTTCAAGGTGCTCTTAACCTGGCCTTTGTCCAGAACGCCTCCGATCTGATCAAGAAACGTTCGCCTAGGTCTTCCTCTTGCGATTGTTCCATTCACACTAGCCTTATAAACTTTCTTAGTCAGTCTTTCCTCGTCCATTCTTTCTACATGCCCAAACCAGCTTAACATACCCTTTTCTATTCTTGTCACTATATCCACTTTCATGCCGCATCTCTCTCTAATCACACTATTCCTTATTCTATCTTTCAGATTCTTGATGTACCGTCAGCCGAAAAATATTTTAAAATACTTGCTTGATCTCTTGGCGATACTTTGGGGTTATGATTGCATGACATCACGAGCCCGACATTCAATAATTATAAATCATAATTTTAAACATGTGTTGTTTTGCTTAACATAAGCTCAAAAATGTAGGACGAAAAGGGAATAATTAAAAAAGAGGGGTTTATGAGGAACATTTTAGAATGTGGAGCGTGTAGTAGGGGCGAATGCGGAACAAACCCTTCGGTGTTGTGATATTGTATAGTCATAAAGCAACAAACATAATGTACCCCTAGATTCAGTATCTATAGCAATCTTTGAATACACATAACTTTCATGTCATTCAAGATTTAAACCCTTCCACTTAACGCAATGCTAGAGTAAAAGTGACCATCGTAACCACTGCGCCGTCCATTTCGTCTACACATTAACTTAAGCTATCACATAGTAGGCGTTACTCACTAATAGAGTAATCAGTTTTCGAGATCACTGCATACAAAACATACAAAAACAACTTTCCATTTCATTATAGTGTACTGTCGTTTGTACAGCAATCAAAATAGCTTTTTTATTTGATGTAAGTAAAAGTGTGCGCGCGCACCATGCATTATCGCGCATGCGCGGTCGTAGATTAATTCCAACTTTCAAATATTATGGTAAACTTAGACTTAGATTACCTAGTCTTGTGAAGGGTAGTTTTCGATTAGTAGGCTCATTCGTAGCTAAACGGTCTTGAAGATGCCTCGCGCTGAGGCGAAACACGTGTCGACGCATTTTGTGTTCGAAGTGGAATAATGCAAGTTGGACTACGCCCGGGTCCTACGATGTGGCTGTCCCTTTTCAGGGTAATTCGATATTGCCAATCTCAAAAGATTGCAAAAAATTGAAAAAATAGCAAACTATTGCAACAGTTGGGGTGGGCAATCCGAGGGTAGGTGGCGGGTTCCTCTCTTCCCAATAATTTTAAGTCGAGGTCGCGTAATTCTATGAGATTATTTTAGGTAAAAAAGATTTTTAGTGCTTCACTTCGATTGCAAATGTGTCTAACAGCAAGAAGCCCGCGTAAAGCTTAAAATATACCTGGCTAAATGTGGGTGTAATATATGTATAATTTCAAATCTATACTAATATTTTAAAGCTGAAGAATTTGCTTGTTTATTTATTTGTTTGGTTGAACGCGCTAATCTCGGGAACTACAGGCTCGAATTAAAAAAATATTTCAGTGTTGCATAGCCTATTAATCGAAGAAGGCTATATAACATCACGCTACGACCAAAGGAGCAAAGCATCAATGTAAAATGTTGCAAACGTCCGTCCGTCTGTTATACAACTTTCAACTCAAGAACCGTAAGAGCTAGAGACTTGCGGTCAACGCCATTCGACTCAGCATAGTCGATATACCCCCGAAATGACTATGACCTTTGACCTCTGACCTCAAGCTTACGTAGTATCACGTGACCTTTGCATATTATTTGAACCATTTTTCGAGCTCTAAGATTTACGGCAATTCATTGCCGATTCTCACTTTTTTGTGTATGTGTAAATGTTTGTGAATTCTCTTTATAGAGTGAATCAATAGGTTTTCTTTGTGTCTGTTGTTTGAATATTAATCGCACCCTTAATAAAACAGAGACTTATCTCAGTATTTTGCATTAAACAAATTTGAACTCTATTGCAAAGATTTAATACAAATATAATATTAGAATTTAACATATACAATTAGAGTTCAAATTGCCTTACTTTCAAATTTCGAGTTAAGTCGCTGTTTTATTAAAAGTGCGATTTGTAAAATACCGCTCGACATAGGAATTATTCCTAACTAGATTGTGCCCGCGACTTCGTTCGCGTAAATGTAGGCTAGGTTTTATGTTAATGTATCGAATGATTAGGTATAATGTGTTAGTATAACTTCACAGCATACAAGCGATTTGGTTTAGACTAAATTTGTATTGCATATAAATAAATAAATGTTTGAAGCAATAAATTTTCCTGGATGAAATATACCCTATGTCCTTTTCTGTGCCCCTGACAACGTGTATGCGAAATTTCATTAAGATCGGTCGAGTAGTTAAGGCGTGAGAGCGTAACAAACAAGAAATAAACAAACTCACATTCAAGACAGACACTGTAACATTGAGACAACTGCCATCTTAGTCTCCCCGTGACCATGGCTGCTGAAAAGCAACCGAAACGTCGGGGAAAGTGTAAAATAAAAATAAATTAAATCTAAATAGTTTAATAATAATTTAATTAGCTTAAAAATTAGTAAAAGTTTAATAGTAGTAGTAGTGTAACAATTTTCAAAATTTTGTAATAAAGTGCCAAATAAACAACGCGATAAAATCCGTATATAGCAGTTTAATTTCAATGAATAATATTCGCGTAAATAGAAGACAATATTATGTAAACTCACATTCTCATTTATAATATTAGTTAGGATTATATTAATTTTAGTAGGTAATGCGTCTATAGTTTAAACATCAATGAACTTTAACATATCGAGATTCGCCGAGAGTTACATAAATCTCGATACAAACCCGCTGAACAGTTAAGTTACCGTGCGCTTAACAGTAAAAGTGCGCATGATAACGCGCACTGGCGCGTGAGCGGATTATGCGTGCGCGCAGTATGCGCTGTGACGTAACGCCTTGAGCGTTTGTCTTATATTATTGAAGGTTATATAACAGCTTGTGGAATTAATTACGTTGCTTTATATTAAATTATTTATAATATATTTACTGAATAATTCTGAATGTTATAACTTATAAGATACTAGCGTCTGCCCATGGGTTTACTCGCTTGATTGGGATTATAATAGTCTATGATGGTACTATAGTCATTTATATGAAAAATATTTTTCAGAATTGATTTAGTAGTTTCAGTAATAAACCCTAAGTACAAGCAAACAAAACTTTTTTTTATTAAGTAATTTACGCGTAACGGTACTTTTTTTAAATAAAATATCGCCAACTTACTCGGTGATACTATAGCTTTCTAATGGAGAAATAATTTTTAATATCGGTTGATTAGTTTTTGAGTTAAATCCTTACAAACAAACAAACAAAAAATCTAATCTTTCCTCTTTATAATATTAGTATAGACTAGTATTCTGCCCATACACCTATAGGCAAAATACAAACATAATTAAACTTAACTTTAATTTAATTGCATTGGGCGAGATCGTATCCTGGGAAAGGACACCTTGCCCACGATATGATCTATCCCATTGCCAAATTTCGTTAAGATCAGTTGAGCCGTTTAGCAGAGATGAATAAAATATTTTGGCATGGATGTAGATATTTTTATGGAACTTTGTACCGTATACATTTTATTGAAGGTGAATGTACTAGCGACCCTATTTCATAGCTATAATTATCATAAACACCCAAAATAAAACCATGATGCCTTTGCCAACTTTTTATAAGACAACTCGCGCATTAGTTGTATTGCCCGTGTCGCGGGGGACTTAACAAACATTCAAACAACGGACACAAAGAACATCCAGACTTGGAACAATTTTTTTGTGGATCAGGCAAATGTTTGTCCCGTGTGTCGAACTCACAACACTTAGCGCGGTATCAGAACACTGAAACCCACTACGTCATCTGTGCAATCAATATTATGATACTTTTACTTTAGTCACACACCTTCTCCCTAGCCTTTATTATTCCCAAGTCACTTGGTGTCGACATTTTCTGGTCTAACCAGATTTGACTGGATATCAGTTTTTACACGGAGCGGCTGCCACCTGACCTCCGCAACCCGAAGGCTAACGATACCCTAAGGCTAGACCAGTGTCAGGATATTAGAGGGTACTGACTTTCCTAATAACGACTGCCATAGATGTTCATGGCAGCCGGGACCGACGGATTAAAGTGCTCGCCGAGGCACGGTCGGAATAGACAGCTTAAACTCTAAGGTCTCATGTAATAGAGACACTAATTTTATTTGCGATAATTACCATACACTACCTAAGAAAACCCGATTACCTACTTTGCCAATTGCTTAAATTCTCTACGACACAACACAGCATTTCCTTAAACTATATTAATCAAAACTAATATTATAGATTTTATGCGAATGTGAGTTTGTTCGTTCGCCACGCTTTCACTCCTTAATTATTCGACCGATCATTTTCACATACACATTGTCAGTGATACAGAAAAGTACATAGGGTACCTTTCATCCAGAAAAACTGTGCCCGAGAAAAGGAATATTATTGTCAAATCCTCGACAAACGCGAGCGAAGCCAGGACATAATCTAGTAGATCATATTCTTTTATTTATTATCATGTCTTAAGTGCCATGTACTAGTAACACTATTTCACACCAATATTTACCGAAAACACCCAAAAAAAAATCCTTTGCCAACTATATCCATTCTCTACGACACAACACATCATTTCCCTCTCGTACATAAATAGATCTATATAAATAGACAAAACCGCAATATATATATTCTTCCTCAAGTAACATTAACCTTAAAATATACTCTCATACAAATTCCATCTTAAAATAGAGTTCCCCTCTCAATAATTTATATATATAAAAATCAATTGCTGTTCGTTTGTCTCGCTAAAACTCGAGAACGGCTGGGCCGATTTAGCTGATTTTGGTTTTGAAATGTTTGTCGTAGTCCAGGGAAGGTTTAAACGGTGAGAAAATATAGAAAAATTAGTTTGGATAGGTGATACGAAGTACACCGGGTCAGCTAGTAGATCTATATAAATAGACAAAACCGCAATATATATATTCTTCCTCAAGTAACATTAACCTTAAAATATACTCTCATACAAATTTCATCTTAAAATAGAGTTCCCCTCTCAATAAGAAACAATAATGTCTATAAATAGCTCAGGAAGGAAACATATGGTTAAAATCATTAAATGCCGAGTGACGTAGGGGGGACTGCTTATGTGCCTAACGATGAGTGTTCTGTGGTTTGTTGACGATCGTGGGGTTTTCGGTTCGATGAATTTAAAGTCTAAAACCATTAATTCATTTCGATTACAAAGTAAAACTTATGTACGTTATTTTTATTTTATAAGACAGCTCCTGCTCTAGTATTAATTCCTGTATCGCGGGGAACTTTAAAAACCTTTAAACAACGGTCACAAAGAACATCCAGACACAAATTTTTGTCCCGTGTGGGTCCTCGTAAATTATTTCTACATGCCCAAACCAGCTTAACATACCCTTTTCTATTCTTGTCACTATATCCACTTTCATGCCGCATCTCTCTCTAATCACACTATTCCTTATTCTATCTTTCAGAGTCACACCACATACATATATTTATAATAATAACATTATTGATATTATAGCAGTTTTGTGTAATATATAAACTTTTGTCTTGAGACTGCACCATTGGTTATGTGGCATAAGTGCGCTTATATAGGCAGCCGATCGTAAAGCTCCATGATTGATTCCTAGCTGAGGCGAATTTTTAGAATTTAGTAGGCAAAACTTAAATGATAAATAAATAAAATATTTATTTGTCACAAAAAAATTTTTTATAGGCGTTAATTATTTGATAGAAGAACAGATATACATAGTCTAAACATAATAAGGTACTGTAAACTGATTCCCAAACTAAGCGAGAGCTTGTATTTTGGGAGACACCGTTCAGTCGTGTAAAATGACATAAAGAGTCGTTTCTCGACCGGATTCGCTACTGAAGGGATGTTTCTGGAGTTGGAAATAAAAATTTTTCTTACTGTAAAATAATTTTCTTTTCCCTAAGCCTTTATTATTCCCAAGTCACTTGGGGTCGGTTTTTCTGGTCTAACCGGATTTGACTGGATATCAGTTTTTACACGGAGCGGCTGCCACCTGTCCTCCGCAACCCGAAGGCTAACGATACCCTAAGACTAGACCAGTGTCAGGATATTAGAGGGTACTGACTTTCCCAATAACGACTGCCATAGATGTTCATGGCAGCCGGGACCAACGGCTTAACGTACTCTCCGAGGCACGGAGCAGGCGATAATTGTCAATCAATACGCACATAATTTCGAAAAGTCATATAACTTCCGTAAGTCAGAGGTGCGCGACGTGGGTTCGAACCCGAGACTTTCTGCATTGCAGTCTATTGGTCTCCCCACTGAGCTATCGCTGCTGTCTACTGTAACATAATTTGTGGTTACTAAATTAAACTAAATTTTTATTTCCATTTTATTATATTATTGTAATCCTTTTCTTATAAAAAGAAATAATTTTAAAAAAGCATAACTTCGAATTCGCAAATTATCCTACTTATACACATGACCACATCTTCCATAACGTCGTGAATATTTTACAATAGCTCACAACAGTTCAAGTGTATATTCCCACGGGTTAATTCCTCATACTCTGTTAAAATAATCCCGTTATAATTCGATGTGTATACTCTCTGCTGGTACCCGTTACATACAATGAGATGATGATGATGAATTGATGATGTGACTCTATTTTATTTGATACTAGTTGTTTTACTCGTATATGATTACTGCTGCAATTCTGTGGCTTGTAGATGATGATGATATATAATATCAGCACTGTATATAAACTGGGACGACGACCAGGTGGGATGACGATCTGCGAAAGACTGCACTGACTGCAGGCAGATGCTGGATGCGGCAAGCTGAAGACAGAGCGCTATGGCCCTCATTAGGCGAAGGCTATGTCCAGCAGTGGACTATTATAGCCTGATGATGATATAAACTGTAAATATATGTATTAATAATGCGCTAGTAAAAAATAAAATTGTCAAGCGATGTCCTGAAACACAGGTTTATCCTAGTTCAGGCACGCTTGAACATAAATAACCTTTTGAATTTCATTTATTTTGTATAGGTACACTATAAATTAACATAGTTAAGAATTAATTTTAATTTAAACTGAAATTATTTCATTCAGGTATGCTTTAATACTGTTGATATGATACTATGATGTAGTGGAAGGATGTATCTTATATTTTTCTGTTAATAAATTAATATTATATATTAATATTAGTTTAAAAGTTAATGTTTTATATTGATTTGTAAACAAAAATTTAGCAATTAAAATGAGTGACCATGAGTTTCTTGCCCGTTCTTCTCATGAGCCCTACACCCTTGCTCTGCTGAACGTGGCAGTAAATGTATATTCACAGAAAAAAAATTGTGTAACTTTGACTTGAATTTATAAGTGTTACCTTGTAATCTAATCTGAATAAATTTATTTTGAATTTGAATTGGAGTCCCTTTCAGACCTTTCTGTATTTAGATATTGACTCAAAATAGTTACCCTAAAAATGCTTAACTTTCAAACAAGCGAGTTTGCTTGCGTTGTTTACTTTTAGCTAGCTTAGTTTAGGGTCCGGTTCTTGTAAGAAACGAGACGTTTTAGCTACGGACAGTAAAATTATGACATATTTGCCAAAGAATCAATGTTGAGTTTAAATAATCTTAATGTACCGTATACGTGTTACTTTTTCCGCAACGAGTACGTGCGAGGAAGCTTCTGTGTACGCGACATCACCGACAAGATGCAGGAGAGTAGGATAGATAGATGGAGTAGGCTGAGATGGTATGGTCACGTGAAAAGAAGGCCAGCAGACTACGTCGGCAATTTGGCACTACAGCTTGACCTCCCCGGTCGGAGACCTCGGGGTAGACCCAAGACAAGGTGGAAAGATGTAGTGCTAAAGGACAAGACGGATTTCAATATACTGACGATGATGTCGAAGACACAGCGAAGTGGTGGAGAAAAATAAGGAAAGCTGACCCCACTACCATGTGGGATACATAGCTAGGAGGAGAGAAAGAGAGAGAGAGAATGGACCGTATACTTAGAAATAAATGTTATTCTATTCTATTCGGAATACGTGCCAAAAAATAACTGTCTGTAGGTAAAATTACTCGTTTCTTTCAATCAATCAATCAATCAATCAATCCTTTATTTGCTTAGAATATGGTTACATTTTACAGTTTGTCAGTTTTAGATAGTACAGCATATTCTGCCACATGTGGCGTGCAAATTTTAAATAATAAACATTAATTAATATACTTAACAGCTAAATACAATTACACCATTAGTTTCTAAAATTATTTATATAGGAACCCGCCTGAGTGGTTTAAGGCCCGGCTCTAAGTAGTTAGTGTAGTAACAGTTAGTAAGTTCGTAAGTGTTGTGGGCTAGATCCTTACACTAGACAAAAAAAAAACTGATCTACAAATAGTAAAATACTAAAAAAAGATATGTATGTATCTTATGTGGAGGCCAGTCAGTGCAGACCGGCGACACTTCGACTCAGTGGGATCTTTTGTGTCGACACTCTCCCAATAACGACTGCCATAGATGTTCATGGCAGCCGGGACCGACGGCTTAACGTGCTCTCCGAGCCACGGAGCAGGCGATAATTGTCAATCAATACGCACATAATTTCGAAAAGTCATATAACTTCCGAAAGTCAGAGGTGCGCGACGTGGGTTCGAACTCGAGACCCCCTGCATTGCAGTCTGTTGGTCTCCCCACTGAGCTATCGCTGCTCATAAAAAAAAGATATAGTAGAATAGTTGGCAAGCATTAAAAAAACACACACAAAGAATACCTAAATTCAGAGACTGGGTGCTCTTCGTGTCCGTTGTCTGAATGTTTGTGAAGTACACGCGATACAGAATTTGGTCTTAGTGCATTCGAGGACATAAAAACAAAAACAGCAGTTTTATATCCTCCTACTAAGTTAAATATTTGCCCATGGCATTGCAATAATTAAACTGTAAATAATAACTAATTGTGTTATGTAATATATTTACTTTGATCATGAAAGGTTATCTTGAGCTAATCAATCAATAAACAGATTATATTTAATATACAAATGATCGATTGATTCATATTGAGATCAAGTATTATTTATAACATAAAGGCGCATCTACATACGGGTAAAGTAAAATCATATGTGGGTAAGCTGAAAGCCGAGTCGAATATTTGTTGAATAGGAATGGGAGGCAAAGCTCGTTGAAAGGCATGATGACTAAAAAAGTATAAGGCCATCTTTTATATTAGCAAAAAACCCACAAACTAATAACAACGAAAATAGAACATTTAAATTTCTTGTTACGTCACTATTAGAAACAAATTTTACAAAAGTGTGATGTCACAAGACCCTCCCGAACTTTGGCGCGTTATCTATATATTATTAACTAGCTGACCCGCGCAACTTTGTCTGCTTCACATAAGAGAATTTTCCCCGTTTTTGCAACATTTGTCATTGCTGCTCCGCTCCTATTGGTCGTAGCGTGATGTTATATAGCCTATAGCCTTCCTCGATAAATGAGCAATCCAACACTAAAAAGATTTTTCAATTCGGACCAGTAGTTTCCGAGATTAGCGCGTTCAAGCAAACAAACAAACTAACTATTCAGCTTTATAATATTAGTAAAGATACGTGAAGCAAAAACTTTGTACCCCTTTTTACGAAAATTGCGCAGACGGAGGAGTATGAAATTTGGTACAGTTAAAGTTTATATAAAGAAGGAGTGGCGAATCCTAATATTTTTATAAAATATGCATTAGTAATACATTAAATTAATGAAAAAACACTACACGCACACAACCATACATTAGACAGACGCAGTCGAAGCGCGTAACTATGTCTACTACTACGTATACATCAATATATAATGACATATATCAGCAATATCTTACAGGCAAATTGTGGTCGAATTTTGAGCACTCGGCGACCACTAGTATCAGTAATTTTTATTGTATTGTTAAAAGATGAAAATAGGTGTCCAATATTTTTTGCTAATCTAAAAGACGGACTAATTAAAATTATCATCAGAATTTATTATTTTTAACCAACTTCAAAAAAAGAAGGTTCTCAATTCGACTGTATGTTTTTTTTTAACACTGTCATCATGCCTATTCTTAAAGAACCAGAGATAGTGGTCTCCTTGTTTCACAGCGGTAGTGAATGAAACAGCGGATAATGAGGTTTTGTCTGTTTTAAAACAAAATACAAACAGTTATCAAGTTTTCTATCAAGACATTCTCAATGCCTGGAATTAGGAACGTTGGTTGGTTAGAGACCCTCGGAAACCAGGTACAGCAACAAAAGGTTATTGGGTTTTCAACTAAGAAGTCTCAATAGCAGCTGGTAGTGTTTTGTACCGCCGTGTCTCGGAAAGCACGTAAACCTGGTAATCCTGGGCCTGATCTCTGAGACTGGACAGCATTGCAGGGGATAGTGTAGTGCCCATGTGTGCACGCAAACACAAGTACATTCTCCATTCCCACACTCTTTTAGTCAAATTGGACGTCACCGGCACGACTGGAGAGAGTGATCAGGCGCAGGACCAACGTCTTTACGTGCTTTCGTACGAGGTTGTGTAAAACCGTCATCTTCCTACCTCCGAGCTGCTATTGAGAATTTCTTGGTGTCAAAATCGAATGACTTTCTGTTGGCTCAACTTGGGATTTGAACCCGCGATCTCATACATAGCAGTTGCATTTACTACTGCTGCGCCACAAAAGCAATTTGTATACAATGCAATACAATAGAAATCTTCATTTTACAAAGATTTTAATGTTTTTGCGATACGTTAGTTTACCCGTTATAAACTTTTAGAAATCGGTACTTATTACACAATTATTGTAATTAGTATTTAAACGATCACTATTAAACATGTTTACACAATAGTTTTTAATATTTAGTGATTATTAGATTTCTATGATGATTAAAAACGTTTTTTTATTGATTGTAATAAACAGTTTTTTCAGAAATTAGTATTAAAACTAAGCATCTGTTTAATACATACCTACATTTAAATGTACGAATGGCGTAGTGCTTTAACTTATCACCTCGCCAAGTGTTGTCAGTTCGTTCCCCACACGGAACAAAATGTGTGAGATCAACAAATAATTGTTTTTAATATAGGTGCTTTTGGGTTGATTGTTTTAATGTTTGTAAAGCGTTTGTTTGCGACACAGGGATTATATCTAGTAGATTGTTGTGTTAAAAAAGGTTGAGCTTATAAAAATAAACTTGCAAGAAGCATACAACCACTCCTTTCATTTTATTTAAATTATATTATAAATATAAATAATATTTAGTTGAATAAAATGACAAGTTTAAAAAGTTACGACGCCATTAACTTGTCGAAACGTCATATCGTTTACAATAACTTTAAAACAAGAAATCTCGAATATTATTATTACAGACATAATAATTTAAATCCATAAAATATATACATATAATTTTATAAATTACATATAAACTATAAAATATTGACGACGATTTTTGCACAATAAAGTTATTTCATACCTACTAGCGGTCCCGGTTTCACTCACTTTTATGATTACTGCTCCGCTCCCGTAGCTCGTAGCGTGATGTTATATAGCCTATGTTAATTCTGGATAAAACAGCTTTCTAATGGTGTAAAAATAATTAAAATCGGTTTAATAGTTTCAAAGTTAATGGATTACAAACAAATATCTTTATAATATTTTAGTATGTATTACACAATGCTTAATAATGTGACAAGCGATTGGGTTACTTTTACCGTCAGAATGTAATGAACATGATATTTTTACTACTACACTCGCGTGCAAGTAAATCGACTCAAGTCTCAAGTGCGCATAAAAAGTGATATATCTAAAAAATTACTTATTTTACCTCTATATAATGTTTTACATAATTAAAGCCTAGTAATTAGGCTTTCAAATGGTAGCATAATATCAGTAATTTAAATAAACACTTGTACTTAGAATGCAACTGAACGCAACCTCCCGTAAACTGCTCTGCGCTCTATTATACACAACTTGCGCGACACAACCCCCTATAAAAACCCTCTGTAATCGTTTTTTCTTATCAGTCGCTCATTAGACGTTGACCTGAACACATCTCTGCAAATTAAAGCCGTCATTTGAAGAAAATTATGGATACAACACCTGAAGAAGCCGCTCAAGTCGTTGCCCTATTGCAAGAAGGGTTGAACCAGCGAGAAGTCGCTCGTCGTTTGAATATGAGTCAGTCCGCTGTCTCGAGAGTATACAGAAGGTTTCAAGAGACTGGTGCCTTCACTCGGAGGCCTAATACCAGCCGACGCCGGTGCACCTCGGAGCGTGACGACCGGTTTTTGGTCTCGACCTCTCTCCGAAATCGACACCTTACCGGCGTAGATGTGCAGCAGGAGCTACGTCAAGTTCGCGGGGTGACTGTCAGTCAGTGGACAGTTAGAAGAAGGTTGAAAGAAGCTAACCTTACTCCGAAAAGACCCGCTACAGGCCCGAAGTTGACCACAGCTCATCGTCAAGCACGCCTTCACTTTGCTCGAGAGCATTTGGATTGGAGCATAGAGCAATGGCAGTCAGTCCTGTTCACAGATGAGACGAGGATGTGTCTCCATGGCAGCGACAGGAGAGGTCGGGTATACCGTCGTCCCGGTGAACGGTTTTCACAGTGCTGCTTTGTGGAAACCGTTGCATATGGTGGCGGATCTTGCATGATGTGGGCCGGAATTTCCTTAGAAGGCAAAACGGAGCTTGTTTTCGTTCCTGGGGGAGGCCGGGGAGGAGGTCTGACCAGTGATCGTTACATTGAAAATGTTCTACTGGATCAAGTTGTCCCTTATCAAGGCTTTATTGGGGAAAATTTCATCTTGATGCATGACAATGCCCGATGTCACACTGCTCGGGCCACACGTGATTTCCTGAACGAAGTTGGAATTCACACTATGCATTGGCCAGCGCTCAGCCCCGATTTAAATCCCATTGAGCACATATGGGACGAGCTCAAAAGGAAAGTTAGAGCGAGGAATCCAGCTCCGACAAACATCAATGAGCTCAAGACTGCGTTGGTAGAAGAGTGGGGTCGAATACCACAATCATCCATTAAAAAGTTGATAAGGTCGATGAAGAATCGCATGAGAGCAGTGATCAGAGCTAGAGGAGGAAATACCAAATATTGACACGAATAAATTTTTTATCTTACGCACATTTTGTTTCATTTAAACACAATAACCCCATACTGTGAAATTGTATGAATTTTCAACATTTTTTACATTATCATTGGCATTAACCTTTTTTACTAAACTACTGAATCGATTTTCATGCAACTTACACCATTTTAAAGCTCAATTACTAGGCTTTAATTATGTAAAACATTATATAGAGGTATAATAAGGCATTTTTAAGTTATATCACTTTTTATGCGCACTTGAGGCTTGAGTCGATTTACTTGCACGCGAGTGTATATTTATAATACTGTTTTTAACAAGTATACTTACGTAATCCTAATTAATATTATAAATGCCAATGTGAGTTGTTTGTTTTGCTTTCACACTTTAACTACTTGACCGATAATCATAAAAATCGCATGCACGTTGTCAGGGTTACAGAAATCGGCTTAGGATCCTAGGTATAAGGGGGATACCTTTATACCTAGAATCCTTCATCTAGACAAAAGCGAGCGAAGCCGCGCGTAAAATCTAGTCTTCTATAGATTGTGGAGGAACGTAGTGGAATGTCACTCCAACACAAAGGGAGGATCCTCCGACTAGGCTAGGTGATAGTACCTGGCGGGCCGAGTGAGTGTATAGCACCTCTGCCTTCCATTCAGGAATATTGTCGTGATACTATATATGTATATTTGTATGAAAAAGCATTATGTAAGTATTTATTGGTGTAATATTTTTTTACACAACATTTTCCGCTCGAAGGAGTTTTAGAATTCTAATGTCACACAACCATAAACGTGATTAAAATTCTTTCATTTGATTAGTTACAGCGTTTTCTATTGAAATTCATGTGTATATATTTGGTTTTGATTTACCTGCTTTTAATGCAACATACATTTAAATTCATTTTTAATTTCATTATATCCATACCTTAACCGTGAGTGAGCCACGCTTCGTGGAGTAATAAGACGGCCCCAGAACAGCGGTGTGTTTCATCGAGTGAGTGAAGATACCGCAGGCCCAACCGTCCCCTCCCTTCTGGTGAGGGCAAATTTAAAAAGAACACAACGCACTTGTGATTGTGACTCCTCTGGTGTTTTGGGTGTCCATGGGCGGCGGTAATCGCTTACCATTAGGCGATCCGTATGCTCGTTTGCGTCCTACACAAGAAAAAAACTTTTTTTATCCAACTTATGTGGCAAACAAGTTTACGGCCCACCTGATGGTAAGTGGTCACTATAGCCTATGGACGCGTGCTACAACAAATGCATCACTTGCGCGTTGCCGACCCTTTAGGAAAGGAAGTGGGAAGGAGAAGGAGCGGGAAGGGGAAAAGAGGGTGATTGGGCCTCCGGCACTCTCACTCACCGAACGAAACACAACAATAGGAATACTGGTATTTCACGTCGATATTCTGTGAGAGGGTAGTCCTTCCCCGGTCGAGCCGGCCCATTCATGCTGAAATCAGCGAGGCTCTACTACTCATATGTATGATATACAGGCTCTTAAATTAAATATTGTACAGTATATTCTGCCATTACAGGCGTGCAAATATAGATTCTTCAATCTTTAAACTTATTTATTACTTTCTTATTATTAACATGCAATTGCATGCATTGCATTGCTGTGGTTTGCGTCTAGCTAGCTAGATTTCATGATACTCTGAGCTCATTCTGCGTAAATAGAAACACCAATGATTAAATTATGTTCGGGTACTTTGAAATAACTACATTGGAACATTGAGACAACTACCATCTTAGTCTCCCCGTGACCATGGCTGCTGAAAAGCAACCGAAACGTCGAAGAAAGTGTAAAATTAAATTAAATCTAAATAGTTTTAATAATAATTTAATTAGCTTAAAAATTAGTAAAGTTTAAAAGTAAAAGTAGTGTAACAGTTTTCAAAATTATGTAATAAAGTGTCAAATAAACAACGCGATAAAATCCGTATATAGTAGTTTAATTTCAATATAGGTAGGATACTCACTGGACCATTGAATGTGTGGTTTAATCACATGGCCAAGTTCTTGTTTTGTATTTTGCCTACCCGCGTAAACAAACAAAGACTCTTAAATCAATTAACACACAAAGTTATCAACAATAACCTCACACAATTGCAGTTTGTTTATCTAAGTGCACTATTGGATAAACGCTCGTAAAACCCGCGCTACTTAAACCTAATCTCGAGGTTATGTTCCCGGGCCGTGAACTTTATTATCTGTAGCAATGGTCATATTAATTACACATATGGATGTTTAAATAACAAAATCCAGTGGTAGTCTAGTACGGAGATCGTTGGACTGACACGTGGAGGTTACGAGTTCGATATCGCGGTTGCGCTTTTTTGAGTTATGTGCTCAGCAGTGGGATGATAGTAGTATTGTGTGTAACAGAAAGGTGTGGTCATTATATTTAAGGGCCATAATTTATATCTGACAAATAACCCATTTGCATTACCTTCGGAAAAGAAACCATTATTTTAAATTTTAAGATAGTCTCAATTTTTTTAAATTATTTTATATTCGATTCAAACGCCTTCAAAATTGCGCCTGGTCATTTTATTTTAGGTTTACGTAGGTCACCGAGTTAGCTATGAGGTAATCGTTTACCGGTCAGTGAGTGCAACTGGCTATGAGGCGCTAATAGCCAGTTGCACTCACTGATCGGTAAACGATTAGCGAGATTAAGCAACGTTGGGTGCGGTCAGTCTATAGATGGGTGACCGCTTAGTGGTATTTCATCTGAGCGTCTCCGTGCTTCGGAGAGCACGTAAAAGATCGGCCCCGGTTGTTGTCAAATTGACAGCTAAGTTATTAAGTTGTTAAGCCATGTCAGAGGCCTACGGGCGGCTTGAACAACTCTTAACATCAGGTTCATCGGTTTGGCCACTAACCACACTAAAAGAAGAAAAAAAGAAGAAAGAAGAAGACCGAGTCAGCTATTAGTGTTGTATAAGTATCAACTAGAATGTGCTGATATTGATAAGTCGATGAAAAGGCAAATGTTATATTTTAGTGAAAATAATGTGTACGCATTTATTTGTCCAGGTTTCCATTGTACAGGGGCTATATTATGTGACGCTTATATATAACCACATTTACTCTTACATGCTGTATACATAGCTGATCTTAGAACATAATAAGTGAGAATCGGCAATGAATTGCCGTAAATCGAAGAGTTCGAAAAAATTGTTCCAGTAGTATGCAATTTTCATGCGATACCACATGACCTTGAGGTCAGATGTCAAAGTTCATAGTAATTTCGGGGTATATCAACTATGCTGAGTCGAATGGCGTTGACCGCGAGTCTCTAGCTCTTACGGTTCTCGAGTTCAAATATGGTATCACGTGACTTTGAGGTCAGAGGTCAAAGCTCATAATAATTACGGGGGTATATCGACTATGCTGAGTCGAATGGCGTTGACTGGGAGACTAGCTCTTACGGTTCTTGAGTTGAAATATGGTATCACATGACCTTGAGGTCAGAGGTCAAAGGTCATAGTCATTTCCGGGTATATCGACTATGCTGAGTCGGATGGCGTTGACCGCAAGTCCCTATCTCTTGCGGTTCTTGAGTTGTAAGTTATACAACAACAGACGGACGGACGGACGGATGGACAAAGCTGTTGTATAAGAGTTTTTTCGAATTTTAAAAAGTATAGAGCCGGTAGTGTAAGTCCCGTGATATGCTGGTGTGGAACCGCGCAAACAATATATGGATATATGGATGGGGTAGCAGTTCAAATGATCGCCGGCCATTGTCACTGCGTCTAGTGTTGTGGATTCGTACCCGCAAGAGAAAAAAATTTTGTGATCCGTAGATAGCTGTTTTGAGAACGGGTGTTATTTGCGTCCGTTGTTTGAATGTTTGCAAAGTCCCCCGCGACCTAGCAATTATGCCCGGTACAGGAGAAGTCATTTACGAAAAAAGTATTAGTATTGCCACATAATCAAGTTGATGTCGGGAGCTTATATATATACTTATTCGCTGTGTAAACTCCACTTGTGCGATTCAGAATAGTATGACGTCATTTGAGCACTTGTTGTATATAGCACCATCTATTGAAAGTAGGCTGAACTTCTTCGTCTGTGCAGCATTTCCCTTCGTGTTTAAAGGCATGTTCCGCCACCTCCAAATAGCATCTATCTATAAAAGTCTTGCCATCCCTCTTCTTTAACCTAACAAAAGTGAGACAGCATGCGGTTTATCTTTCGGATAACTTTTACGTGATAGTTGTAAAACAGGCAATTCTTATGGCCAGTTTCACAACTATCAAGTAAAAGTAATTTGAAAGTTAAATCGCATTCATAGACAAAGATTAATTTTTCACAGTAAATGAAAAAGATATATTTCAGAAGTCATGGAGAATCGAAGAGGATCAATGTTGGGTTAGGTTAAGTATGTGCTAATCGATCTTCTATAATTATAGTATCGCAACGTAGCAATTAGATGAGCTAATATGACTTTTACTCATATGTAATACTAACAATGTATCTATCTTGTATCTTATGTGGGGGCCAGTCAGTGCAGACCAGCGACACTTCGACCCAGTGGGATCTTTTGTGTCGACACTCTCCCAATAACGACTGCCATAGATGTTCACGGCAGCCGGGACCGACGGCTTAACGTGCTCTCCGAGCCACGGAGCAGGCGATAATTGTCAATCAATACGCACATAATTTCGAAAAGTCATATAACTTCCGAAAGTCAGAGGTGCGCGACGTGGGTTCGACCCGAGACCCTCTGCATTGCAGTCTGTTGGTCTCCCCACTGAGCTATCGCTGCTGCTTAATACTAACAATACAATCCAGGTGGCAAATGAGCATATGGTCCAAGGTAAGCGGTTATCGTGGCTATGGATACTTGCAACACCAAGACTACCGCTCGCAAGTTACTGTAAACGTGACAGCGATACACCTATTGTAAATTAGTTTAGTTTACATTCTAACTAATATTATAAACTATATTTTGCCCGCGGCTGCGCTCGCGTAAATGTAGGCTTAGTCAATTTTCCATTCCTCGGCAACAGTACTTTTTTCTGGATAAAAGGTACTTTATAATCCTTTTTTGGCTTAAAAAGAATTCACGATAATCGGTCCAGTAGTTACGTCGTGAAAGCTTAACAGACAAACAAACTTACATTCGCATTTATATTATTAGTTAGGATTTAATAGTATTTTCAACTTTCGAGTTATAAGACCATCAAGAAATTTTTTTTCATTCTTCTCAAGAGTTTTCAATTGTCACCATATGATAGCTAAACCTGGGTACAAATGTTACAGTGATTGGGAGTGCAGATGGGATTAAACCTATCATATCCAATCAAAATATTCATTTAAGTGACAAAGTAACATTTAGGAACATCAAGGTTACACTAATAAACTTTGAATTAACTTTTACTTGTTTGCCACGTTCAGGAAAGCAAGGCCGTAGAACCAATGAGAAGATGATATCAAAAACAGTTATGGTTATTTTAGCTCAAAATCTCTCCAAAACTATCCTATTACGTAGTTCTGGAACGATAGCATTGATATCAAAATAAGAGCACCTTATCGAACTGTGTGATTGGTCACATTTTACTAGTCAGTAGGTTAATGAGGTATTACGCAATGTCTCGTTATTATTACGTAGTAGCTTAGCCCCCGTGAACTGTACGGGGTCAAATACCAGGTTAAAAAATATACTATGTGGTAATCCAGGACTTGATCTGTCTATGTGTTAAGTTTCATACAAATCTGTGCTATGGTTTACGTGTAATTGAGAAACAAACAGTCTGACACCCCTATCTCCGAAGGAACAAAAAGAATATATTACACCCAGAATTTCACATTTATACCTAACTAGATTTTGCCCGCAGCATCGCTAGCGTGTGGATTTTGTCTATAAATTTATATGCATTGGGAACAATACTTTTTCTGGATGAAAGGTACCCTATATCCTTTTCTGTACCCCTGAAAACGTGTATGCGAAATTTCATTATGATCAGTCGAGTAGTTAAGACGTGAAAGCGTAATAAACAAACTCACATTTGCATTTATTATATTAGTTAGGATATTAGTAAGAGAAAGAAAGAGAGACATTAAGCACGGTGGCATCTTCATCATCATTAAGAATAAGAATAATTTATTTTGCGCAAATATTTGCAATAACTTTAGTTACCAGTGGTATCGACACTAAGCTCTAGGCTTGTATCGCCGAGACCTAAAAAATAACAATGCTTAAGCTATGACCAATTTTACATTGATTATACCTATCATACACCGGCTCGATAAGCAAAATGATGCATTCATCGTCATCTTCACTTATGAAGCATACCTTCTACTCAACAGAAGAAAAAAAGGTTTCAATTGGAAGAGACATCCATTACTTTACTGACGGTACAAAGACCGACTCGCCCTGAAAAGTACCACCTTCTAACAAGCAACCAGTGTAAGGAAGGCGTGGAATTCGCTACGTAAGTCTGTGTTTCCCGATGAGTACAATCTGGGTGTCTTCAAGTCGCGAGTGAATAGGTATATTCTAGGCAAGCGTGCTCCATTGTCGACTGCATCTTCACTTAAGATCAGGTGAGATCGTGATCAAACGCAAGCCTATTACAATATATTAGACGTCTATCTCTCTTATTTCTTTCGTTTCATCCTATTTGAGTGCTTTATCTTTAGTGATTAACGTGCGCACAATATTTTTGTCCTGTGTGTGATTCGAAACGACAGCACACGGCGTAGAAGCAGTGGTGAAGCGACCACTTAATCCACCATGCCATCAAATTTTTGCCTACCCTCGTAATTTAAGCGCCTCTAATCATCTAATCTCAAGTACTAACAGACAGATTGGCACCGCATTAACGCGCTCCTAATGATAAGACGTCGTAATAAACGCGAAATACGGCCAAGGGCAAAACAATTAAACGATAAACGTTCCGAATTCAAGAACGTAACGGTTTTTAGATGGTTCTAGAATAGTTTTTTATGCTTCTTCAAGTAGTTGAGTTATCGAGTTCAATTCCTGGGGATGCAAAACGCCAGAAATTTACCGGAGTACCGTGTAAAGAGTTCAGGTTGTAAGTAGTTAGTATAATATGTTCTTTTTTAGATCAGATATTGCAAAAATTATGTCTTCTATTTACGCGAATATTATTCATTGAAATTAAACTGCTATATACGGATTTTATCGCGTTGTTTATTTGACACTTTATTATAAAATTTTAAAAATTTTTACTCTACTACTACTATTAAACTTTACTAATTTTTAAGCTAATTAAATTATTATTAAACTATTTAGATTTAATTTATTTTTACAGTTTCCCCGACGTTTCGGTTGCTTTTCAGCAGCCATGGTCACGGGGAGACTCCCCGTGACCATGGCTGCTGAAAAGAAATATGCAATGAAATATTGCAATGTTTATTTATTTATTCAATAAGAACGCCTATATATATTAATTACACAAATTAATCCTTACTAATATTATTAATGCGAATGTGAGTTAGTTTGTTTGTTACACTTTCACGCCTTAATTGCTCGATGGATCATCGTGGAATTTTGCACTGACGTTGTCAGGGAAACAGAAAAGGACATACGACCTTTCTTTCAGAAAAAACATTTTTTTTTACATTTACGCCAGCAAAGCCGCGGGCAAAATCTAGTATGACTATATTTAAGTTGTCAGATAAAATATCGTAGTTCGGGTTTGCTTTCACGAGCGCAATGATGGCGAAGAGTTTCTTAATACCATATTACCTGTCTTCAATAATATAAACATCCAAAAATTATATAAATCTGTCTAATTATATAAATAGTCTGCCTCGTCGGATGTGTATGCCGCTGATAGTGAATGTTCTCTTCCTGGGTTAGACAAACTGTTATAAGTTTATGCCTATAAAAATAACTGGCACGGAGTCTAGGAAGTGCTAACGGCAATATGAACTAAAGCAATTAATTAATATGCGTGTGATACACCTCAATAGAGTCAGTCTTCTATAATTTAGGATCTAAACTTTACTTAAAATATTACTTAAAGTCAAAGTCAAAAATCCTTATTTCCATAAAAATATGTAAACCCTTACTGGTCTCACCAGTTGCCTAACATATTAATTAAAATCTATACATATAAACATCTCGTATCACGGTTGTCTTGCACACCTCCGAAACGACTCGCCCGAGGATTACGAATTTTTTTGTGTATAATTGGTAGGTATGAGAATAGGTCGTAAAGTATATTTCATACCGCTAGGTGATTGGCGTGTCCCTATCGAATGAATTTATATGGCAGGAAAACGTTTGCCGGATCAGCTAGTATAAGTATAAAAATAAAATATTACATAAAAAAATTGCATTAAAAAAATCCTTTTCGTGGTGCTCTCCTGAGAAGAAGCACGCAAGAAACACATGGCCACTCTTCAATCGCCAATTGTTTACAATATTAATTCTTAACAATATAAATTTATTAACTTCCATTTCTTATATGAGATACTGGTTGTAATACACCCTAGACCACGACAATATACAAACATGATAGTATTATGTTTACAAACATTAAAAGAACAATTTGTCCGAATTAAATATGGGTCTTTAGCACTCAGATAGCGGTGTTTTAAAAGGAAATCCAAATTAGCGTCATTAGGCCAATGATCTAATTGACCTAAACTCTGATACCATTTCTTTGTGAAAGCCGAGTAGGTACCCTTATTACTGCGAAGTTAAGTGACCCAATAAGATTGGTCATTTGGGGTAATCTTTAATTAGTAAAATCACGTATCAGAACATTTTGACCCAATATTGACATTAATTGCATTTATAACATTAGTTACGATTTCATATGATACACTTTTATCTTAGTCTATCGAGTGACTTTCGTCACTTTTATCTAGGCTGTAGTGTAAAAACATTTTGAAAATAAAGATCAAATAAATTAATAAACATCAAAATATACATATGTTAGCTAGTTAGTTTATTTCCAATTAAAATGCAAAATTCAGTGTAAGGTACATTGACCCAAAACTACTGCAGCAAGCCTGTAATTTGGAAGCCAATATAGACAGTTCAATATAATCATAATTCTACAATTAAAAATAATTTATCATAAACTTTAAACATTTACTTAATAAAGTAAAGCTATATTTTACAAAGTATACCTTTTCTTGATATGCAGAGGTCTCGAGTACAATCTTGCACCTCTAAATTATTGAATTTAATAATTGCTTGCTTTAAAGATGGATTCAAACGTCGCGTCGTGAGGGAACCTGCATCTGAAGTCTGCCAATGCCAACGGACAGTTCATTTACAGGGCTGATATTATTGTCTATTTACCCTTAAAATCAATCGAATGTTGCACTGCACGGATGGCGTAGTGGATTAAGTGGTCGCCTCACCACTACCACTGCGCCGAGTGCTGTGAGTTCGAATCCCACTCGGGACAAAAAATTGTGAAATCTACAAATGGTTGTTCCGAGTCTGGGTGTTCTTTGTGTCCGTTGTTTGAATGTTTGTAAAGTCCCCCGCGATACATAAATTATTCCTAGTCATTGGAAGTTGCCACGTAGCAGAATAAGCAGCGATAGCTCAGTGGGGAGACCAACAGACTGCAATGCAGAGGGTCTCTGGTTCGAACCCACGTCGCGCACCTCTGACTTTCGGAAGTTATATGACTTTTCGAAATTATGTGCGTATTGATTGAGAATTATCGCCTGCTCCGTGCCTCGGAGAGCACGTTAAGCCGTCGGTCCTGGCTGCCATGAACATCTATGGCAGTCGTTATTGGGCAAGTCAGTACCCTCTAATATCCTGACACTGGTCTAGCCTTAGGGTATCGTTAGCCTTCGGGTTGCGGAGGTCAGGTGGCAGCCGCTCCGTGTAAAAACTGATATCCAGTCAAATCCGGTTAGACCAGAAAAGCCGACCCCAAGTGACTTGGGAATAATAAAGGCTAAGAGAGAAGAAGATTGGAAGTTGCCTCGAACGTACTCGCGTCTATATCACCGAAGGGGTAAACAGAAGCACCACAATCTAAAGTCATTATTTTTTTATTTGTAAAATAATCCAACTGCGGGAATTGACTTATTTTACAAATAAAAAATATATATAGTATCTCCTTCGGGGATATAGACGCGAGTACGTACGTGCCTTTTCGAGCCTCAACGGAAGTTACCACGAACGTACCCACGTTCGTGGTAACTTCCGTTGAGGCTAGTAAGAGGATAGTAAGACGTGGAGTTAGATATCTTTGTTATGGCTTGTTGAGAGTGTGAACAAGGTCTGGTAATTACAATACAATGGTCTAATATTACGATAACTGGCGCGCCTTAGGGTTGCCACAGTAGAAAACTTTGAAGAACTTTTTAAAAGACGATACTTCAGAAGCAATTGTTACAAAAGCAGTTGTACCAGTTATAATTTCTGTGTCTCGGAAGACTTTACAAACAGTCAAACAACGGATACAAGAACACACCTTAACTCGGAACAACAATTTGTTGATCACACATTTTTTTCCCCGTGTTTTGAACCCACAACATTCGGCGCACTACCAGTGGCGAGCCAACCATCTAAAACACTATGCATCCGTGCAATACCTGTTATAAACGTGAAATTCAGGCGAGAAGTGACAGTTTTCAGCATCTTCGATATACTTCTGATTCAATTTTGCGGGTCCCAAGATTATCTTACACAGGGACTTCACAAGTGGCACTTGTCGGTAACTCAGTATTCCTATGGCTACCACTGCTAAACCTGGATACACAGGTGTTACAGTGGTGGGAAAATGGGTGGGATTAATCTTAAAAAAATTACTTGAGTAATATTAGTCCTGTTTATAAACTGTTCCACTAGGCACGGAACCCTTCTAAGAGAAGTGTTAGGCCATAGTACACCACGCGCGCATGCACACCTAGTGCGGCTTGGCAGAATTGACACATCTTCGAGAACATTATTTAGAACCCTAAGCCATGCTCTAAGTATCTTTACAATATTTTAAAGTAAGCAAAGCATAAGTGCAATATTTTTAACATATTGCACTTATGCTTTGCTTATTTTAGAGTAAAAGTATCTAAGAATGAGTCTTGAAACAAAATTAATAAGAAAGGTGTATAATATTCTACCACATACACACAACACCATCTAGCCCAAACTAAGCAGAGCTTGTACTATGGATACTAGACAATAGATAAACATACATAGATACTTTTTTTTTGTAAATACATACAAATTATACATAGAAACACCCAGGCCAAGACAAACATCCATGATCATGCACACAAATGTTTGACTTGTGCGGGAATCGAACCCGCGACCTCAGGCGTGGCAGTCGGTTACACTAACCACTACGCCATCGAGTCGTCAAAAAATGTGTCTGCCTTATTTATATAAATGACACTGAGTCATTTCTGACCCATTGAAGCAGCCCTACCACCCATTGTTATATATTACGACTATCTTAGTAGGTCAAATAGTTATACGGTGTAAGTAGAATGCCAAGTGTCGTAGTTTTTGTACAATTTATAACAATTTATAATGAGTAGTAGAGCCTCGCTGATTTCAGCATGAAAGGGCAGACTCGACCGGTTAAGGACTACCCTCTCACAGAATATCGACGTGAAATACTAGTATTCCTACTGCTGTGTTTCGTTTGGTGAGTGAGAGTGCCGGAGGCCCAGTCATCCTCTTTCCCCCTTGCCGCTCCTTCCTCTTCCCATTAAAGCAAACGATAATTAACTATTTAATACGCACATAACTTTGGAAAGTCTAGAGATGCGTGCAAAAATATCTTATTTTATTTTATATTTTAATCAAATTTGTATCTTGTATCTTGTATCTTATGTGGGGGCCAGTCAGTGTAGACCGGCGACACATCGACCCAGTGGGATCTTTTGTGTCGACACTCTCCCAATAACGACTGCCATAGATGTTCATGGCAGCCGGGACCGACAGCTTAACGTGCTCTCCGAGGCACGGAGCAGGCGATAATTGTCAATCAATATGCACATAATTTCGAAAAGTCATATAACTTCCGAAAGTCAGAGGTGCGCGACGTGGGTTCGAACCCGAGACCCTCTGCATTGCAGTCTGTTGGTCTCCCCACTGAGCTATCGCTGCTCTTAATTTGTATCTTAATCAAAATCGGTTCATCCGTTTACACACGTAAAATTTATAACTCCCCTCAGTTTACGTCAGGGGTTGAGAAACACTTCTGCTTTGAAATCATTAATACCTAGCAAGGTTGGTAGTTTTTATTTAAAAAACTGGAAAGTGATATTTACAATCAAGTATTGCGTATAGCAATCGATCTGAACAGTTAAGCAACGTTGCCGCGGTTTAAATTCCGAAACTTATGCTATGCAATACCAAAACCCATGGCAATTATAAAGACTATAACCGCCTCCGTCGCGCAGTGATAGTGAAAGCGACTGCTGTGCATGAGGTCACTGGATCGATTTGCGGGTCAGGTAAAATATTATTTGGATTTTTTACACAAAATTCGCAATATCTGAGTCTATTTTGAGTTTGGGAGATGACTAGAAATTCTCAGTAGTATTTTCAGTATTCTTGAGTCTGGAATTGAACCCCGTAGATCCTTATTCCGTGGGTCCTAAAATCATCCTTTGGGGTTGTAAGCGTAAGAGTATGTATGTATTCATAATAGTGGTTTAAATATAAGTTGCCCCTTTGTATGAAGAAAATTGGTAACGTTGTGGTTTTCATACAATAATAATATTCTATCACATAAACGCAACACCATCTAGCCCAAACTAAGCAGAGCTTGGACTATGGGTACTAGACAATGGATAAACATAGGTATGTACATAAATACTTTGTAAATTCATACATATTACTTATACATAGAAACACCCAGACCAAGACAAACATCCATGTTCATGCACACAAATGTTTGACTTGTGCGGGAATCGAACCCGCAACCTCAGGCGTGGCAGTCGGTTAGACTACGCCATCGAGGCCGACCATCTTATCTTCAACAGACTGCAATGCAGAGGGTCTCGGGATCAAACCCACGTCGCGCACCTCTGACTTTCGGAATTTATATGACTTTTCGAAATTATGTGCGTATTGATTGACAATTATCGCCTGCTCTGTGCCTCGGAGAGCACGTTAAGCCGTTGGTCCCGGCTGCCATGAACATCTATGGCAGTCGTTATTGGGAGAGTGTCGACACAAAAGATCCCACTGGGTCGAACTGTCGCCGGTCTGCACTGGCCCCCACATAAGATAAGATAAGATCTTATCTTGTTTCGGGGTCCAATCAGTGTAGACCGGCGACACTACTAACTGTTATATCAATATTTTGTTGATTGGTCAATTTAAATTCTATGTTATTTTGTTCATGTATAGTAGCTTGTAATAAGGCTTCTATGGTTTGTCTTAAATTAACAAAAACATCAACCATCATGTAATTATGGCGGTAACAACGTATACAGGCAGACACTAAGCGATATAACTTTTAATACAAATTGTTTAAAAGGTTATTGTTATATATTTATTACTAGCTTTTGCGCGCGGCTCCGCCCGCATGGTACCTACATCAATAAAAAGTAGCCTATGTCCTTCCTTAGGTTTTAAACTATATCTTTACCAAATTTCATCTAAATCGATTGAGCGGTTAAGCCGTGAAAAGGTAGCAGACAAACAGAGTTACTTTCGAATTTATAATATTAGTATGGATTAATCATACATACTTTTTAATTTCTCGATATGAATTAATTTTAAAAATATCCATTTCTTTTTGTACAGATATCACGAAATTAGATGTAAGGACATACACGGCGATATCATAGTTAAATACCTATTTACATGTAATATTGAGCCTTCAGAATAGGAAACGCTAGCCGCCTCCCGCTCCAACAGCAGAGCTCTGGTTAAAAAATATTTTTGACTTTGATGAGAGACGTCGGTCTGTGCTTGACTCTAGACGCGACGAACTGAAAGCCGGACCAATGGCTACCAGTTACAACTATGAGAATGGTTTGCTCACATGTCTGCAATGTAGACGAACCTTCTCACACAAGTTTGACTACAGCAGTCAATTGAGGGCACATCAATGACAACTCTCTCCATGGAGATGAAGCAGTCGCCGCGACTGAAATCGATCGAAAGGTATCATAATTCGCACTCTTAATAAAACAGCGACTTAACTCGAAATTTGAAAGTAAGGCTTTTTGGACTCTAATCATATATGCTAAATTCTAATATTATGTTTGTGTTAAATCATTGCAATAGAGTTCAAATTTGTTTAATCCTAAATACTGAGATAAGTCTCTGTTTTATTGAGAGTGCGATATGTAACTCTTAAACAGGCCACATGAAAGCGAATTCTAAATATACACGAATTAACAATAATAAATTGATATTAACAAGTTGATCGGCCTCTAGATCTTGATACAGGTTTCTTAAAACCCGATTCGTTTGGCCGTGGTGCAATAATTAAGTAATAATTCTACTATTAATAGCAACGAACGCGAAGATTGGAATTTAACTTATAAACTTATGTGTATTCTTATAGTAAACGACGCAATATATTGTCATACTAAAATATCTCAGTATGATGGCAAAGCCTGAAACAATGCTCGGTTTAAGTACGATCTAAAACACATAGGTAGCAAAACGTTCTCTGTCTACCCTTTGTTGATATAGAGGTCTAAAACTCCATACCATATGGTTTTACTAGATATTCCCGCAGCGTCGCTCGCGTTAATGTAGGTTAGGTTGTAACAGTTATTTTTTCGGATCACAGGTACTATGTCCTTTAATGTATCCCTGACAACATGTATGCAAAATTTGACGACGATCGGTCGAGTAGTTAAGACGTGAAGCGTAATAAACAAACTCATATTCAAATTTATTTATTTACTTTATTTGTTTTATTTATTTATTTAAGGCACACCAACTATATATTTACAAACAATGTGTTACATTTAATACCGTTAATTCTAAATACAGTGTAAATATATCACTTAAAAGAGTACACACCATTCACATTTTAATATTTTTACATAAAAGCAATACCTACATATTACATACATTTCAATGTTAATACAGTTTTATTCCAATACATTTGAGTAATTGCATTTTATACATTTTCATTTGTACATTTGTTTATAAAATTAGTTAGGATATAGTTTACCTGCCAAGGTTTTGCCACAATACTACAGTATGGGGTTTCTCCAAAAGGTATTAACAGGGTCGGCAACGCGCAATTGACGCCTCTGGTGTTGCAAGCGTCTATAGGCTACGGTGACCACTTACCATCAGGTAGAACGTAAGCTAGACACATCAGGTTTTAAAAAAAAGTTTTATCAAATTCTTTTAAGTTTTAAGTATGTTCACGTTTTATCCACTATTATACGTACAAACAGCGATGCGAGAACTGTAAAATTAAAATTACGCAGCCAACCGTAGCGAGACGCGTATAGATTCGACGCAATATCCTGATATAAGCATTCATAACATATAAATATTTATACGATGAACAGTTGTGGCGAGAATATTATCAGGAATTATGATGTACTGTAGGAATATTACGCTCTTTGGGTATTTTTTTTGTTTTTTTCTTATAAAGGACTAGCTTTTGCCCGCCTGAGTTCGCGTAATAGAAGGTTAGGTTATGTTAGTAACAGTATCTAACTCTCTATCTTATTTTGTAACCCTGACGTATGTGAGAAAGGGGCATGCCAGTATTAGGCCCAGAGGTGCAGAAGAAATTGGCTATACCAAAAAATATATTAATATTTATCCTACATCTACCTTGTATTTATTATTCTGTACAAGTCGGTAATATTTTCTAAAAATATTAAACAAGAAAACGATTAAACTATGTAATGGAACTTCCAAGCCTTAAAAATGTTGCCTTTACAGAAAGTATGTTGACAGGTAATTAATCGAAATAGTAATTTACCATTGCTATATTATATAATTAATATTTTATTCTTTTATTTAATTTGTTGTTGACGACCTCGATGGCGTAGTGGTTAGTGTAACCGACTGCCACGCCTGAGGTTGCGGGTTCGATTCCCACACAAGTCAAACATTTGTGTGCATGAACATGGATGTTTGTCTTGGTCTGGGTGTTTATATGTATAATATGTACATATGTATTTACAAAAAAAAAAGTATATATGTATGTTTATCCATTATCTAGTACTCATAGTACAAGCTTTGCTTAGTTTGGGCTAGATGGTGTTGTGTGTACGTGGTAGAGTATTATTAAAAAAAATATATATATTTTTTATACAAAAGTAATACAAGAAGTAATAATAATAATTATTTTTATCTTTGCAAGATTACATTGATTAACTTAAAGTAATGTCTATTACCAATGTATGGAGTTTAGTTTTTTATTATGGCAACACCATCTCTAACTTGTCAGACGCCGGATCAAGTCAATGTCAATATCATTGATTGCTTTTCAACTGCATTGTGACGGTTAGTGATTATTTATTGCGGTTAATATCGATGATTTTTACCTATAAGTTATAAAACTGCAATGTATTCTATTTTATTTTATTCCCAATTGATTGTTCTCATAAATAAATTAAAATAATGTATAAAATGATACAGCACTTATTTAATATAAATCGTATTGATGAGATATAAGAAGATGTGATAACTTTAAAATGCAAAGGTTTTGGAAATCACTAACACACACCAATAATTAATTAGCAAAAGATACTAATTAATTATTGGCATTGCTTACTATTATTAGCCTTTATAGTTGTGCAGGTGTGCACTGTGGGCCCGAATTAGTATGGCGTTTTGGCATGCCCCATTTCATGATGATTGCTTGAGTAGTTAAGGCGTGAAAGCGTAACAAACAAACAAATTCACATTTGCATTTACATACATAATATTAGTAAGGATTTAAATCATACGTGCCCTCACCGTAGATAGATCGCACGAAAGTGTCCACATTAAGTTGAGTGAGCTAACATATCACGTACGGCTGTGGTGCAATGAACAGTTGTAGCGAGAATGTTATCAGAAATTATGTTGATATAACACGCCTTTCGGGGCGTCGTGAGCTGGCCTGACCTTGTAGTACCCTGATCCAAAGTTGGAGACCCGTAGTTCTCCCCCCGAAACCCTATCTACTCGGGTCCTGAAGATAGGACACATCTAGAATCGGAACAAGGAACGAATCCACAATATCCGACGCAGTGCCAATGGTGAGGTGACTACTCAAACCACTACGGCATTCGTGCAATCATCTGTCCTGTTGATAAAACTATTGATTTGTTAAATATTTGAACAACAACGGACACGACGGCTAGCATACGTAATAGGGATACCGTGAGTGTAGTTTGTGACGGTACATGGACAAACAAAAATATGCCAAAAGTGAGGTTGAATCAAGATTCTTCTGCCTCACAAACGGAGACATGACATCGCAACACCAGTTAGCTTATGACCACGGCCGATATAACCTGGTCGAAACGTCAAGCATAAAAAAGGTAAACATTATGCATGATCGCGTTAATACCTGTTACATATTATATATATATATATATCATGCAAACGCGAAAGTTTAAAAGTTATTATTTGCACAGGGCCTTAGTAAACTAACTAACAAATAAATTAGACGTTCATAAAAGTTACTTTGTAACTTAAATGAATAAATGATTATTGACTTTGACTATAAACTAAGACCTTATTCACGGTAATCAAATTCACTACTGTAGTAGCACTGAAGCACTCAGCAGATAAAAAATTTATTATCTCGTAAATATAAGACAATACGACTCGACTTCTCCATTGTGGATTTTAGTAACGGAGCGCGCAAACACTTGTGTCTATATTAGCATTCAAGGTGGGTGTGTAATACACTTCCTAATGTTATGCGTGGAGTAAGTTTATGTCATCGGTCATATGTATACGAAGGTGATAATGTCCTCCAGACCGAATTTTGCTCGCAGCGTCGAATCTTGACGGAGACTGGCCATCTGTGCAGAAAATATTATAGTGCACAAGTGCGTGCGCAAACATAAGTACACTCTCTGTTCCCTAACTCTCACGATCTGATGGGATGTCAATCCGACGCGATCGGAAAGAGATCAGACGCAGTAGCAACGGCTTTACGTGTTCACCAAGGTGTCTAACACCGCAAACTTCCTAACTCCAGGCGGCTATTGAGGTTTCTAGGCAGATAAACTCAATAAGTCTTTGTAGCCCAACCCGGGACCCAAAACCGCATGCAGTCACATTAAAAAAAAGTTTTTTTTTTTAAATAATCGTCATATGTTGTTTTAGAACCCACAAAACGGCAGACGTACCAGCAAAAGCGCAATCAAGTTGATCATTCGCAAAGAAATGTATTACACATATAACCTTAAACCGCGCGAAAACGATAGCACATAACCGGCCCCATCTTGTAAAATAATTCGTAACTATAATAATAAGTGTGTATTTTGAACAATGGCCCGGAAATGGCAGCCTCGATACGGCGTGCGCTGATTGCATCATATGACCATCGTTAATATACACACGGGCTGATAGCTTAGCATCTATCTCCAGATTTAAGCTCACCTGCCTTTTTTAGAGTTCGAAAAAACTCTTATACAACAGCTTTGTCCGTCCGTCCATCTATATGTCTGTTATACAACTTTCAACTCAAGAACCGTAAGAGCTAGAGACTCGCGGTCAACGCCATTCGACTCAGCATAGTCGATATACCCCCGAAATTACTATGACCTTTGACCTCTGACCTCACGTGTCACGTGATACCATTTTTTTTTAACTCTAAGATTTACGGCAATTCATGGCCGTTTCTCACTTGTTTTACGTGGGACCTAATGCTTACCTGGCGGAATTTAGGTGTAATACACCTCTGCGTGCTTCTTTGAAGATATAGACGCGGACATGTAAGTGGTCGCCTCGCCAGTGCCACTACGCCGAGTATTGTGGGTTCGATTCCCAAACGGGACAAAACTTTATGTTATCCACAGATTATTGTTCCGAGTCCGGGTGTTCTTAATAGACATAAAGTAATAGTTTTACCAACAGGAGGACAGATTATTGAACGGATGGCGTGTAGTGGTTTAAGTAGGCGTCTCACTACTGCCACAGCGCCGAGTATTGCGGATTCGATCCTCACACGGGACTAAAATTTGAGAGAATTACAAATTCTTGTTCCGATTCTGGATGTTCCTTGTGTCCCTTATTCGAAAGTATGTAAAGTCCCCCGGCATACGGGATTTATTCCTAGAGCGGTCTCTTCTACTGATTGATTAAAAATTTAAAAAAGAGACTAATGCATAAATGCTCTCCAAGAATTAAGCTAAATACGGCATATAATAAAAACTTCAAGCATTGAATTGGCTATATGTAATTGTGCTAAATGACAGGCGTGACAAATCTGGGATCTTCACAACATAATAGTTATTATAAAACAAAGTTCCCCGCCGCGTCTGTTCGCGATAAACTCAAAAACTACTGAACGGATTTTCATGCGGTTTTCACCAATAGACAGAGTGATTCATGAGGAAGGTTTAGGGTATAATTTGTTAAGTTTTTGTACTACTCGTGCAAAGTCGGGGCGTATCGCTAGTATACTATAAAGATTGATAGTAAATTACACACGACGTATTAGTAAATATCGCTCTCGATTACTCTACAACCTGTTGCACGTGAAAGTAATGTTTATTACCTGCTCGATCAGGTAACGGGGAACCTGTATCGCTATCTACGGATAGGGGTATTGATTGCATCGATTTAGGGTCAAAGATCTTAAGGTCGAATGGGGAAGTAGCCTATACTCCTGGGAGTAACTTATATTTCCATGTATATGTCCTTTTAATGGATCCTATTTCGTAGGAATGGGGATATACATACATACATACATACATAGATTCACGCCTGTTTCCTAGAGGGGTAGGTAGAGACTACGGATTTCCATTTGCTACGATCCTGACACACTTCTCTGGCTTCATTCACTTTCATCACATTACTCATTTACGCCCGTCGGTTCAAGGTGCTCTTAACCTGGCCTTTGTCCAGAACGCCTCCGATCTGATCGAGAAACGTTCGCCTAGGTCTTCCTCTGAATTGGGGATATATGTAAGTGTATACGCCTATACAGCGTGTAACAGAAAGTTGTGTTCATTATTTAGAGCCGTAATTTAAAGTTACATTTTAAAACATTTTTATTTATTTATTATTGCAAATAATAAATAAATAATAAGCCATGGTATTATTATTGTAAATTTTAGTCAAAAAATATTAAAAATGGTACAAAACTAACAAATTATACACCTTTCTCATGAATCACTCTTGGTAAAAACTATTGGTAAAAACCGCATGAAAATCCGTTTAGTATTTTTTAAGTTTATCGCGAACAGACAGTCATACAGACAGACAAATCAAAAAGAAACATCTAAACAAATGCCATCACTGTCAAAATTGCGTCTGGTCATTTTCGGGAACACGGAGATCACAGAGTAAGCTGTTTGTGTTGTTTCTGTCTCGACTGGAATTTGCTAATATGGATAAAAAGACAAGCTATATCTTAGTGAAAATAATCAATACGGTTTAATTTGTCGCGGTTTTCTACTGTACAGGGGCTATAATTTATGTACTTACCTAACACTTAAATATGACCACACCATTCAGCTATACGCTTTATATAGTAATAATAATAATAATAAATAGTTAATAGAGCAAGTATAGCTAGGCAAACACTAACTTACAATGACTGTTGGAGATTGTTTGATCTTGACATTTTCCATGACCATCCTAAGCGTTTAAAGCATAAAATAATTAATGCCAGAAATAATAATGTGCAGCTGAATGAAATAAAATTTTAATTAATTATAAATTTTAATTTCTCTTCTTCTCTCTTAACCTTTATTATTCCCAAGTCACTTGGGGTCGGCTTTTCTAGTCTAACCGGGTTTGACTGGATATCAGTTTTTACACGGAGCGGCTGCCACCTGACCTCCGCAACCCAAAGGCTAACGATACCCTAAGGCTAGACCAGTGTCAGGATATTAGAGGGGACTGACTTTCCCAATAACGACTGCCATAGATGTTCATGGCAGCCGGGACCGACGGCTTAACGTGCTCTCCGAGGCACGGAGCAGGCGATAATTATCAATCAATACGCATATAATTTCGAAAAGTCATATAACTTCCGAAAGTCAGAGGTGCGCGACGCGGGTTCGAACCCGAGACCTTCTGCATTGCAGTCTGTTGGTCTCCCCACTGAGCTATCGCTGCTTCAAACTATGTCGGGTCAACAACAAAAATTTATTGGACTTTTCTGCTAAAAAATCTTAATAGAAAACCCGACCCCAAGTGGCTTGGGAATAATAAAGGCTAAGAGAGAAGAAGAAGTTGACCCGGCATTCAATAACACTTTCGCTGAACCGAGGATCAAACTCGCGACCTTTTCATACCTTCATGCGTAAACGTATGCTATCGGACCAACAGTGCTTTATTAGCTATTGTTATAATAAATGATCGTATTATTCATTGAAAGATCGGGCCATGTTTGTTTATATAAAAACAATTCATAGAATAGAGAAAAATATATGAATAATAGAAATCATAACTCAGAAATTACGTAATAATATTAGTTTTGATGAAGGTATTTCTTTTGCTGATTGTATTGTTAAGACTGCGCCGAGCGAAATGTGCCAAAACAGGCGATAATTGTCAATCAATACGCACATAATTCCGATAAGTCATAACTTCCGAAAGTCAGAGGTGCGCGACGTGGGTTCGAAGCCTCTGCATTGCAGTCTGTTGGTCTCCCCACTGAGCTATCGCTGCTACAAATGAAAATATCATATGAAAGTATATACGGTACAAGCATGAAAAAAATATTTTAAAATATTCGTTTGTCTGTCTGTTTGTGCCGGCTAATATCTGAAACGGCTGAACCGATATTGACGGGACTTTGACTGGCAGCTGATGTTATAAGGAGTTACTTAGGCTATGTTTATTTTAGAAACCGTCTCTGCGAACTTAACAAACACTTTTTTTGTTAAATTCCAAGCAGACGAAGTCGCGGGTGACAGCTAACGACTAATAGAAATTAAAGAATTTTAAGAAACTTTTTAGTTGACTTTTTCTTATATATTACGTTATTATTTAATATAACCACGTCTTTCTGACACTTAAACATATAATATATCAAACAAGTACGGTATTGCAACCGGAACTCCAAGGATATGCGGTGAAAGTTTTATGAAAATGAGTCCAGCAATATTATAATATGCGTTTGTATGTATGTGACAAGTTTTGTGCTAAGTAAATACTTACTTTCTTTAATTACATGCTAATTTTAACTAGTCGTATGTCGAGTTGTGTTGCGTTCCGTGTCGCGGTGGCAGGAATTTGCAGCAAGGTGCTGGGTTCGATTCTCGAGACAGGAAAGTAGTAGCACAGAAGTGGAAATTGTAGAGGCAGGCTACGTCGGTGGCCTCGGTGATGGTGGTTGTAGCGCTCATAGCCAGTTGCACTAACTGACCGATAAACGATTAGCGAGGTTAAGCAACGTTGGATGCGGTCAGTCTATAGATGGGTGACCGCTTAGTGGTATTTCATCTGAGCGTCTCCGTGCTTCGGAGGGCACGTAAAAAGTCGGTCCCGGTTGTTGCCAAATTGACAGCAGTCGTAAGCCATGTCACGAGGCCTACGGGCGGCTTGAACAACTCTTGACAACAGGTTGGCCACTAACCACACGAAAAGAAGAAGAACCTCGGTGGCTTAGCGGTAGTGAATATAACAGCTGTGCATGAGGTGTCGGGTACGATTCTCGGGTCGGGCAGTGATATTGAGTTTGTCTGGCTAGAAATTCTTAGCAATTTGTGTTTCATTAGTACTAGTATTCATGCTTACCCTTATAGCTAAGGAAACAGACATATTCTGTTGTGCTCTGAGTGAATTCACAAAGGTAGCATTGTTTATAATTTGTTATAGTATCGTATCTTATCTTATTTTGAGGGCCAGTCAGTGTAGACCGGCGACACTTCGACCCAGTGGGATCTTTTGTGTCGGCCCCGAGATCTATCCCAGAGCTATCTCCCTATGGATAAAGTGCATCAGTCGCAGCGTACACTTCAGAGGGAGAAGCCTGAAGTCTTCAGGCTTCGGATATGCCAATCACATCAGACCCATCTTTAGTCCAGCCAACGCGTCACATTCACACAGTAGGTGTGATATGGACTCGTCCTGTTCACCACTGGCTCTTTAGAACAAATTGTTTGCCAATCTCAATCTGCCCAGGAAGTCGTTGGTGCCAAAATGACCAGTGAACGCTCCTGTGAGCAGGCGTATTTTGCCCTTGTTGTACCCGCAGAACTTCCGGGTGTAGCCCGTGGCTCTGTTTGCAATGAATTTCTTGGAGTGTTCCAGACCCCTAAGGGCCACCCACTCTAGCCTGTTTATCATTGCCATGTGCATTCATAGCAGCCTTGACGGTACTCTCAGAGAATCCTACGAATGGCTTGAGGCCCACAAATAGTTGCTCCGAGCCCTTCAAAAGTCTTTGTTATAGTGCCCGCGGTTTCACTAGCGTTTATGATTACTGCGCCGTCCCCGTGGGTCGTAGCGTGATGTTATGTAGCCTATAACCTTCCTCGGTAAATAGGCTATCCAACACTAATTATTTTTCAAATCGAACCAGTAGTTCCTGAGATTAGCGCGTTCAAACAAACAAACTCTTCAGCTTTATAATAATAGTATAGATGAGCAGGTATAGGTATAATAATACAATATTCATAAATATAAGCTTACATAAGATAGCTACAGTTTTGTATTACGCTAGTCCTGTAATGATAGTTGTATTGAGTAAAATCTATACTAATATTATAAAGCTGAAGAGTTTATTTGTTTGTTTGCTTGAACGCGCTAATCTCAGAAACGACTGGTCCGAATAGTAAAATCTTTTTAGTGTTGGATAGCCCATTTATCGAGGAAGGCTATAGGCTATATAACATCACGCTACGACTAATACGAGCGGAGCAGCAATGAAAAATGTTGCAAACACGGGGAAAATTCTCTTATGTGAAGCAGACAAAGTTGCGCAGGTCAGCTAGTAAATAAATAAAAGAACCTCTCCAGCTAAGCTAGAAGCTAGCTGGTGTTAGTTCACGTCAGTATTGCAATGGAAAGGATTCAAACCCGCGACCTTTCGATCGCAAGTCCAATGCATTGGGCTACCTGCATTGCTAATACGTAATAAGCAACAAGTTTTCAGTAAGAAGCCAGCGTGTTCCATTCTCAGTAGGCTAGCCATACTTTATACCATCTTGATAGTACCTTTATAAAATCGTGAGAGAAAGAAAGAAAGAAAGGAAAATAATGTTATTTGTTCCACGCTCTTGAGGTAACAGGAAACACAACCAATATGTATAAGAACAAATAAGATCCTGCGTCAGCAATGTTGCAGTATATCCACAACGCTGGTATTCTCGCAGAGCCTGCATAATTTCGGTGCATGTAGGCAATAACATACATACACAACTCGATTAAAGTTTAAAATTAAAACAGAAAAAAAATTACAATTGAAATAAATTAGGCAGAAGGTGGTCTTATATGGCAAAAGTAATTTTATACTAAATAATAATAATGGTATTTATATACTACTTATATGTATACATATTTATATAATTAAAAGTATATTGATGTACCACCAGCTTGGGATCCAGTAATAAAAATAGTCAAACCCAAGAAGAAGCAAACCACAGCTAGACTTCATGATACTTTGAGCTCATTCTGCGTAAATAGAAACACCAATGATTAAATTATGTTCGGGTACTTTGAAATAATTACACTGGAACATTGAGACAACTGCCATCTTAGTCTCCCCGTGACCATGGCTGCTGAAAAGCAACCGAAACGTCGGGGAAAGTGTAAAAATAAATTAAATCTAAATAATTTATTAATAATTTAATTAGTTTAAAAATTAGTAAAGTTTAATAGTAGTAGTAGTGTAACAATTTTCAAAATGTTGTAAACGTTATATTATGTTTGAGCGCATCATATTAACGTTCTGTTAAACGACCCCGGCTCTTGTCAACTTAAGAGACATACATACAGATTCAAGCCTGTTTCCCAGAGGGGTAGGCAGAGACTACGGATTTCCATTTGCTACGATCCTGACACACTTCTCTGGCTTCATTCACTTGAGAGATATAATAATTAAAATGCTAGTAAATGACTGCAAAGCAATGCCATAAAAATGTAGATAAAATACGACGATAGCGTCAAATGTACTGTGAAAGTTAATACCTCACAAGGACTGTTGGGCAACGGTTTTGCGTAATACACGCAAAATTTACGCTCTTTATAAACAATATTGTTTTATAGATATAAAAAAGTATCCTAACATAATATTATAAATGCGAATATGAGATAATTTTTTACGTTTTCGCGGCTTAATTATCTACTACACCGATCATCATACAAGTTCGATTACACGTTGTCTGAGATACAGAAAAGGATGTAGTGGAATAGTACTGTTCCCGATGTGTAAAAACTATTAAAATATTTACATTAATGCAAGTGAAGCCGCAGGGGAAAACTAGTTATATTATATATATTATTACTAACTACAATATTAGGTACACACAGCGTCACATCAACCTAGACTGTTTACACTTTGAACTATTAGATGTTGAACGCTGCGAAACGTGCGAGAGAGTGCGTTACATTTTTGTTGGATACATACATACATACATATATAGATTCACGCCTGTTTCCCAGAGGGGTATGCAGAGACTACGGATTTCCGTTTGCTACGATCCTGACACACTTCTCTGGCTTCATTCACTTTCATCACATTCCTCATACACGCCGTCGGTTCAAGGTGCTCTTAACCTGGCCTTTGTCCAGAACGCCTCCGATCTGATCAAGAAACGTTCGCCTAGGTCTTGCGATTGTTCCATTCACACTAGCCTTATAAACTTTCTTAGTTAGTCTTTCCTCGTCCATTCTTTCTACATTCATTCTTTGTTGGATAGAGCATCCTTATCATTACATCGACACCACTATGCACTGTCCCTTTTCGACAATTCTCTATTTTGTATGTAGCGTAGTTATGTGCATATAGGGTGTCTAGCTTGATGTATAGCCTCGTGTACGTGTGAGGTGAGGCTACGTTTCGCTTGCTGGTTTTAAGTCCTTAGTTACAGGGGGGGTGAGCTCCTATGTAATTGGCGCGGACCTGTTGCCTTCTTCAGGCACAGTGTTTTAAGGTTCCACTTAAGGAGGCGAGCCTATGGCCTTCAACCAGTCACAGATCAAAAAACCATAACTACCACTGCCGGACCTCCGAATCAAACCCAAGGCCTCACGCACAGCTAGCTTTTACCACCACTGAGCCAAAAACTGTCTCAAAATTGTTATTCCAAAAACTTCGAAAGCAATACTTTCTCCAAATCTATTGACTGGCGTTTAGAAGGTCGCTTTGTACTCAACTCGAAGAGAGCGTAGTAATTGCTGAGAGGTCTCCACATTAATATTGATGACGGCCATATTTACTTTTGTACCGTGAGAATATGGTACAGCACGCTATTATATGGTCATAGGGCAGCTGTAGGCAAGGTCTACCTATCAGTGGGCTGGGTGGGAAGTGTTTGAAGATAGGAATAAAATTCTGACCTACTTTTTGGGTAAATGCGGGATGACTAATGGCCTGGATGTCACCAACGTAGGTTAATTGTCTTTATAAAAGACAACTTCCGCGCTAGGAATTATTCCTGTGTCGCGGGGGACTTTACAACGATACACGAACACCCAGGCTCGGAACAACCATTTGTGGAGCACAATTTTTTTTGTCTCATGTGGGGTTCACACCCACAACACTCAGCGCAGTGACAGCGACGAGACGACCGCTTAAACCACTACGCCATCCGTGCAATCTAATCTAGTTAGTTAGCTCGTCCAAGATTACGAAAATATGGTCATAGGGCAGTAATGTAGTCGACGAGGTCTACCTATCGGTACTTGGTTGGATGGAAAGCCTGATAATAATAATAATAATAATAATAATAATCCATTTATTTGTGAGAATATTGTTTTACAATGGTGTTATTAAATTAGAATGTTCATAATATTCTGCCGTTTCCAGCGTACAAATCTTAAACGAGATTACAAGATTAATAGTAGGATAATTAAATATTTCAATAAAAAATATATATCATTTGCAATTAACATAAAATGTCTGTAAAATATTTCTATGTCATATGAATGTCATGTTACAATTATTGAGATAAGATAGCTTATGACTACAAGATTAGAAAATAAAATATTACAATAAAAATTATAAATAATTTGTAATTAGCATTGAATTTCAGTAAAATATGACATATGACAATGACAATGACAATGTCATGTTACAATAAAAACTTTGAGTCAAATTTTTCACATAGGAAGTCATTTGTTGTATAATAACATTTATCCAATAAAAAGTGAAATAATTTGTTTTTAAATATAGCAATGTTATATCCTTTAAAAGTATCGGGTAATTTATTATAAATTCGGATTGCCATACAGTAAACATTCTTGGAATAAAGTTCTAATCTTTGCTGGGGTACATATAATTTACGCATTTTCCGACTTTTTCTAGTGACAGCTTCATTATGCGTCTCAAACAAGTTTAAATTTTTCTGTACAAAGATGCAAATCTCGTAAATATATAAGGCTGGGAGAGGTAACACTTTATTTTTTTTAAAAGTGGTACACAGCTTTCTGTTATTTGAGCTTTATTTATTGACCTAATACATTTTTTTTGTGCTCTGAAACCATTTATTATATCAACTAAATTGCCCCATATTATAATGCCATAGCGCAAAATTGATGATACATACCCATGATAAGCGTGCAATGCTGCTTCGATACCAGCTACGCGTGTTATTCTGTTCAGAACAAATACAAATCTTTGCACCTTAGTACACAATTCGCTAATGTGTGCTTTCCAATTGCAGTATTTATCTATATAGTAATACCCCAAAAATTTTGCGACTTTTTTTCAACTTCTTCAATTGTATCGTTCTCATACTTAATTTGTAATTGTGGACGTCTACTATTATAAGTTTGAAATTGTATCAATTTTGTCTTATTAATATTAACGCGTAGGTTATTATCATTTAGCCACTGTATCATATTCTTAAGTGTATGATAACATAAGACGTAGTTTTGAGTGACTTATTGGGTAAATGCGGCCTGAAATGATTGCGTAGATGTCTTCAGAATAGGCTAAGGGGGTAGCTACCAGCTCTCTAATTGGTTAATATGTAACTATACTCAGTACACTTATATACTCAACTAGCGCTCTGACCCGACTTTCCTCGGCTTTATAAGCTCGTCACGTAAATTACTTATATGATTTATATCTACGATTCCTTATAAAATACTCATTTAATTGAGATGTAGAGATTTTTTTGTGTAGGAACTTTTATTACCCAAAATAAGTAACTTATTTAAGACTGCGCCGAGCGTATGTATGGACTGAATGACAGAGCTCGATATTCAAATCAGCGCGCGGCCGCCATAGTAAAATTGTATGGAGGATTCGAAGTGCTTTTTAGATAAATATGTATCTTTATTATCAACCAATAACTTAAATATTTGGGACGGACAAGTTGTAATATAACTATTTATGTTTCGTTTAAGCTGTAAAATAGGATAGATTTCTACTGTTATAATCTGAAAATCACGTAACACGAGCTTACGTTTTTGCATTTTTCGTGCAAATTTACGTAATTTTCTTGGCGAAAATATTAATTATCTTAAGTTTTTTACACGGAGTAATTGTAAACACATTCATTGTTATGGTAAATGTATATTTAATATTTGTATTTGATAAAAAGTGACTTATATGACTTTTCGAAATTATGTGCGTATTGATTGACAATTATCGCCTGCTCCGTGCCTCGGAGAGCACGTTAAGCCGTCGGTCCCGGCTGCCATGAACATCTATGGCAGTCGTTATAAGGGAGAGTGTCGACACAAAAGATCCCACTGGGTCGAAATGTCGCCGGTCTGCACTGACTGGCCCCCACATAAGATATATAATAAAAAGTGTTGATTTTATCAACTTAACTGTGACCGCCTGTTTTGGCACATTTCGCTCGGCGCAGTCTTAACTGGATAAGTAGAGTTCTCGATTTCGATCCCAGGGCACGCACCTCTGCCTTTTCGAAGTTATGCGCGTATTTTAATTCTCGCTTGCTTTAACGGTGAAGGAAAACATCGTGAGGAATCCTGCATGTCTGAGAGTTCTACATAATGTTCTCGAAGATATGTGAAGTCTACCAATCCGTGGACTATGGCCTAACCCTTCTCACACTGAGAAGAGGCCCGTGCACAACAGTAGGAAAGTTTAATACAGGGCTGATTTTATAATTATATTATGTTTAAAGTATTCAACCTCATTATGCACCATTGCCTATTATTAAATCGTAACATCATTAACTCATCGTATTAATTGTGTCACATACCAATGTAAGGGTAATTATAGAGTGCGTCTACGCATTAACACACATACCTCGTCATTAGTGTATAGTCCAGGGATAGGCAGACGTGCATTACGCCAATGTTTGCTGTGCTTGAAGTCTCGGGTTCGATTGTCAAGTAAGGCAAAGGGATATTGGATGTACGCAGTTAAAAATTTCTGTTGCAGCATTGAGAATTTCTTGTCAGAAAATCCAATAACACTTCCCGACCTAGAAATCGATGACGTTTCGAATCCCATGCACAGCAGTCATATTCAGTGGTTTTATAAATAAATAATTGTATAAAAAAACTAAAAAACACGCTTTAAAAAGTCGAAAATAATTTAATAAATTTAAGGTAAAAAGTGTAGGGTGCTTTCTAAGATATTTTGATAACCCCCACCCCACTCTATTTTAAATAAAAATTACTTATCATTATGTTTATTTGATATTTTTTCTAAAATATTCTGTTGTCATCGGTCCACGATAAGTGTGCAAAGTTTCAAATCAATCCGTCGTCGGTTTGAAAGGGGTGAAAATCACATTCAAAGATTCCGTTGCATAGAAACATACATACCAAGATAATAAAAGCGTGTTAAAAAGGCTTATGGCCAGTCCTACAACTTACAAGTAAACGTTACCCGAAAGATAAATCGCATGCTGTCTCACTCATGTTAGGTTAAAGAAGGGAGATGGCGAGACTTTTATCTTATAGATAAATGCTATCTGGAGGTGGTGGGACAAGCCCTTACTCTTGTCCAAAAACAAGATATCACATATGACTTAAAACAGCTAGTGAAATATTAAAGTAATATTGCAGTCATATACCAAAGTAGTCGGTCGGTATATATATCCTTAATATACTTTGGAGATTTTCAGGGTCTCTATCTTATACTACTAACCTACTAACTAACTTTTGACCGCGGCTGCGCTCGGGAAGTACTTTTTCTGGATGTAGGGTTGTAAGACACCTTGTGCCCTCTTCTGTACCCCTGACAACGCGTAAATTTTATGATAAAATTGAGCAATTAAGGCGCGATACCGTCACAAACAAACAAACATATTCGCATTGTAATATAAGTTACGGTTTGAGCCCATCACACTATTATTACATTTCCTGACGCTAATTCTACCTTCTTATTGTTCCAGGATCAGAAAATCTACGACATACCATACGACTTCAGACCAAAAACACCAGAATCACCCCTCATGTCTTCCCAATCGGAACCCTCAAAGATTGACTTCGAGAAGTTACGGAGAAACTTCGAGAATGGGTTCCCTGAACCTGAAATTAAGAAACCTGTGGTGCTGAACCCTAAGCCCATTCTGGTGAGCAAGTTGAGGTCTGATACGAAGTTCAATACGGAGGTCAAGAAGACTAGGAGCAAGAATGAGGGCATCAGCTTTACGTTGCCGAAGACTGATACTCAGCTGGATTTGGATAAAGAGAATGTGAGTACCTTTTGATATTAATATCTACTATAGTAAGGCTAATGATTCGTGAGTAAGAGTATAAAGGACTGTTAGTGGTTCTTAGCATATTGTTACGTGCTGGGTTCGACGGATAAGAATGTAAACAATATTACCGACTAAAACACGTTTTATTCAAACACACAATTAAATTTAAAACACAGCAAACATACTTCAATTTTCCACTGTAACTGCTTCAAACTCCGTAGTATTTACGTTTCCGTTTGCTTCGATGAACACTTGACCGCTTACGATTGTAAACTGACTCGGTAAGCGCTGGCCTTCCCTTTTTATACGCGGTTAAAGCGTTTCTAGAGTTTTCTAGTAACGCCATACCCGGTATGTAAACAGTAAGAAGATTCGAGAATGTGCCAGCGTTCTCTCTACGATTCGCGTACCCATACTACGTAGTTCCGTAAGATGTCAATAGATGGCGGTGTAATAAATTATTAGATGGAACTGCCGAGTCTTCCCCACAATGCCGAGAGATGGCACTGGGCGTAACAATATATTATACGAACAACCGGCAGAGTCAGTAGTGTATTCAGTGTCACATCAGCTTGTTGCATCAAGCAAGTACCGTCATCTGTGTGACATCCGCGCTTGAACTTATTTTTCCACGTGTTTATTTTTATTTTGCGATATCTCCTAAGATATTTATTTAAATTGTATAGTGTAAAGTGCTATCATAATGTGCATGAAATGTATGCTTTACAACGGTTACTAACGTATTTAAGTTCATAAAGATTAATAGTTAATACTGTATCCGTGTCAAATATTGAACCATTGTATACAAAAATGTTTGAGGTCAACGTCGATAGATGGCGTTGTTTAATTCCTCTGAATCGCGCTATGGTTTCGTTACCGAGCACACTATATAAGCGCAAGTTATTTTTTAGTAAATTCGACCAACAGGACAATTCAGTTCAGAACACAGTTGTTTTATTTAGAACGCCTAGTATTTTTACCCAGTTTAGTTCAACAGTTCAAATACCAAATTCGGTACTTAACAATTCGTCTAAATAGATATCTAATTACCGCATTGTATGTCACTGTTTCTTTAGAAGTTAGAATGCTTGTAGTAAGCAAGAATTCTCGTTAAAGATAGACAGACCGAGGAACCATCCCACAATACATTGTTATGTTATACCTTAAAATAATTAAAAACTAACCGTCGGCCTCAATGGCGTATTGGTCAGTGTAACCGACTGCCACGCCTGAGGTCGCGGGTTCGATTCCCGCACAAGTCAAACATTTGTGTGCATGAACATGGATGTTTGTCTTGGTCTGGGTGTTTCTATGTATAATATAAATGTTTTTACAAAAAAAAAGTATACATGTATGTTTATCCATTGTCTAGTACTCATAGTACAAGCTCTGCTTAGTTTGGGCTAGATGTTGTTGTGTGTATGTGATAGAGTATTATTATATTATATTATATTGTATTATATCATATTATGACTAGTAGTTTTCCCGCGGTTTCACCCGCGTAAGTCCCGTTCCCGTGTGAATATCGGGTTTCACTCCTTTCACCCCCTTCGGGGTGGAATTTCCAAAAATCCTCTCTTAGTGCTCCCCTACACTCTCCAAGGAACATACATGCCAAATATCAGCTTCTTGCGTTCAGTATTTTCGGCTGTGCGTTGTCTGTCAGTCACTCAGTAACGGAAGAGTTTTATATAAATAGATTAATAGGCAGCGTTTTCGATGAGAGCTGTCAATCGACTTGTTTTTACCGACATTTTCAATAAACATCGTCATATTCTAACAAATTTACACAATATTTCCTCGTGAAACACTCTGTTGGTTAAAACCGCATTAAAAATCCGTTCAGTGGTTTTTGAGTTTATCTCGAACATACAGACAGACGGGGCGAGGAACTTTGTTTTATAATAATTATGTAATAATTTATAATCTAATAATATAGCGGGAAGGTATACAATTTATAACACAGCGTAATACAACACATGTTATGTAATGAGTAATGAGAATGACCTATATATTTAGTTCTATGTGAATATCAATTTCATTGTTATTAATCTGTTATACTTTCCTGAAAACAGTAGTGGCAGTAAAAATGAATTATATATATATATAATATCCGTAATATTTGAGTATGTATGTATGTATGTATCTTATGTGGGGGTCAGTCAGTACAGACCGGCGACACTTCGATCCAGTGGGATCTTTTGTGTCGACACTCTCCCAATAACGGCTGCCATAGATGTTCATGGCAGCCGGGACCGACGGCTTAACGTGCTCTCCGAGGCACGGAGCAGGCGATAATTGTCAATCAATTCGCACATAATTTCGAATAGTCATATAACTTCCGAAAGTCAGAGGTGCGCGACGTGGATTCGAACCCGAGACCCTCTGCATTGCAGTCTGTTGGTTTCCCCACTGAGCGATCGCTGCTAATATTTGAGTAACATCCACGTAAATATAACTTTATATTATGCGTCTTACTCGTGAACGGGTGCTACTTGTGGTGACTGGTCGACCTTGGTATCGTGGAATTCGATGATTTACTACATTTTCATTTAAACAGTTAGATTAAACTACGGACTACAATCATGCCTTGTCTTGATTATTAATGTACATGTAAGTGGATGCTCCTATTTACCATACTGCTGCTTTAGAGGCTACCATCAAATTTTATTAAATGCTTGAGTATGTTCAGTAACAGTTCATGGAGAAATGGTTGCAGCACCTTACAGCTCTTATGATTTGTAAACAAAAACTTGGCGATTAAAAAGAGTGACCATGAGTTTCTTGCCGGTTCTTCTCATGAGCCCTACACCCTTGCTTTGCAATACGTGGCAGTAAATGTAAATTCGCAGAAAAAATTAGTGTAATTTTGACATTCATAATTGTTACCTTGTAACCTAATCTGAATAAATATATTTTGAATTTGAATTTTTTGAATTTTATACTTACTCATATTAGAAATGTGATTGCGTAAATCACTCGACGGCTTATTTTTGTTATTTCCAAAAATTAATTAAATACTTAATTTTAAATTTCCATTTAAATTGTTTGTTAAAGTTAGTGAGTTTAAGTTACTGAATTTACAATTAGGTTATGAGTATGACTTATGAGTTATGAGTTTAGTTACTGAATTTACATTTACGTTAGTGGCTGTGTTCAGGCAAAAGATTAACCATAATATGAGAAGATGCAAGAAACTCACGGTCACTCTTTTAAATCGCCATTCAGCAGCTGGCAAAATGCGTGGTTAGTACACCTCTGGCTACCCTTTCGAGGATATACGTGAGACTATGTATGTTTTTATACAACTAAAGTGGCAAACTAGCATACGGCCCACCTGATGGTAAGTGGTCACCGTAGCCTATGGACGCCTGCAACACCAGAGGCATCACTTGCGCGTTGCCGACCCTGTAAAAACCTTTTAACACCCTTTTTAAAGAACCCCATGCTGTAGTCTGTAGTATGTATAAATGACTAGATTTGCTCGCGGTTTCACCCGCGTTTATCGTTACTGCGCCGCCGCCGTGGGTGGTAGCGTGATGTTATACAGCCTATAGCCTTCCTCGATAAACAGGCTATCCAACACGGAAAGAATTTTCAATTCGGACCAGTAGTTCCTGAGATTAGCGCGTTCAAACAAACAAACTATAATTTATTATAATTTAATTTTACACTTTCCCCGACGTTTCGTCGTTTTTAATAGTTTTAATAATAATTCAATTAGTTTAAAAATTAGTAAAGTTTAATAGTAGTAGTAATGTAACAGTTTTTCAAAATTATGTAATAAAGTGTCAAATAAACAACGCGATAAAATCCGTATATAGTAGTTTAATTTCAATGAATAATATTCGCGTATACAGAAGACAGTTCTTTTCCTGGTTGAAAGGTACCCTATATCCTTTTCTGTACCCCTAACAACGTGTATACGAAATTTCATGATAATCAGTCAAGTAGATAAGGCGTGAAAGCGTAACAAACAAACTCACATTCACATTTATAATATTAGTTAGGATTACACCACGTGTGTGTCACAGAAGAGATAGGCACCTCTTCTGTGACACACGTGAGTAATACAATAACTATATAAACATTACGTAGTACGCTTAATACTATCAACAGTTTTTGTGACGTCACATTTCTTTTGTCTATGCGCCTGTGAGGTGCATAACAGCGCCACTCTCACGGTAACCAGAACTACTACGACAACTAGCGTAGTTGATAGTTCATTAGTTTTACGATAGATGGCGTTATGAGTAACCAAAATCAAAATATTTTGGTGTATTGTGTGTGTTAGCCATTGTTTTTTTAATCGAGCATGTTTGTATGTAGTGATGATTTTGATTAAAGCAAGATTTGAATCGACATTTGCACGTAATTAATCAATGTTTGTCGGCCTTGATGGCGTAGTGGTTAATGTAACCGACTGCCACGCCTGAGGTCGCGGGTTTATTCCCGCACAAGTCAAACATTTGTGTGCGTGAACATGGATGTTTGTCTTGGTCTGGGTGTTTCTATGTATAAAATGAATGTATTTACAAAAATAAAAAAAATATATATGTATGTTTATCCATTGTCTAGTACCTACCCATAGTACAAGCTCTGCTTAGTTTGGGCTAGATGGTGTTGTGTGTGTGGTAGAATATCATAGAATATTATAGAATGTGAGATTATCTTTCACTAGTTTTTGCCCGCGGATTCGCTCGCGTAATAGTAGGTTAGGTGTAACAGTACTTATTTAAAGTAAAATGTTGGCTATATGTGTACTCGTTGATAAAATAACTTTCTAATGGTGAAAGAATTTTGAGTAGTTTTTGAGGTAGGTAATATAAACAAACAAAAAATCGAATCTTTCCTCTTTGTAATAACTATTAGTGTAGATATAGATTACGATTGATCTATATCAATCGTAAGACCAAGATATTATTATCTTGGTCTTTCAACTAAAATTAGGAAGATGCAGAACAGTAATTCCTTTCATATAAAGTAACATACATACATAGATACAAGAAACTATTCGAACAGAAGGGTTATTACTCGCTTCGCACGAATTGAGAGAAACGCCACCTTTTGATAATAATATATTTTTATGTGTCGATTCGCTCACACCAATATAATTTAAGTGCGAAACGAATCGATTTGAAAGAGAAGATATATTATGTGATTCGACACATTTAAAATAACACTTTTAATAAGTGACCTTTCGCACAATGCTTCGCGTACAGATTCGTGCGAAACGACCAATATACCGAGCAGAATTAAAAGTTAAAAACTTAAGCCTCTAGTCCCTATTCAAAATCGGTTAACATGCTTACATACCGACATGAAACTTTACGAACAGGACGAAAATACCTCCTTTATGTACATACATACATACATAGATTCACGTCTGTTTCCCAGAGGGGTAGGCAGAGACTACGGATTTCCATTTGCTACGATCCTGACACAGTTCTCTGGCTTCATTCACTTTCATCACATTCCTCATACACGCCCGTCGGTTCAAGGTGCTCTTAACCTGGCCTTTGTCCAGAACGCCTCCGCTCTGATCAAGAAACTTTCGCCTAGGTCTTCCTCTTGCGACTGTTCCATTCACACTAGCCTTATTAACTTTCTTAGTCAGTCTTTCCTCGTCCATTCTTTCTACATGCCCAAACCAGCTTAACATACCCTTTTCTATTCTTGTCACTATATCCACTTTCATGCCGCATCTCTCTCTAATCATACTATTCCTTATTGTATCTTTCAGAGTCACACCACATATATTTCTCAGCGCTCTCATTTCTACAGCATTTATTCTGCTCTCATGCTTCTTTTGCCATACCCAACTTTCACTTCCATACATAAGTGTGGGCACTAATAGTCCTCTATGAACAGCCAAACGTGCCTTTTCGGATACATTTCGACTGTTCATAAAAGCGCATGTTTTAAAATCTTAAAATATGAAAACAGTGACAGTTTTACTAACGCATGCTGGTCTTTGAGCAAATTTTAACTGCCTGGATTGCATAGTGGTTTAAATGGTCAACTTCGATGGCGTCGTGGTAAGACAAACATTTGTCGGTTACACCGACAAATGTTTGACACAAGTCAAACATTTGTGTGCATGAACATGGATGTTTGTCTTGGTCTGGGTGTTTCTATGTATAATATAAAAGTATTTACAAAAAAAAGTATATGTGTATGTTTATCCATTGTCTAGTACCCATAGCACAAGCTCTGCTTAGTTTGGGGTAGATGGTGTTGTGTGTATGTGGTAGACTATTATTACTGCGACTAATGCTGTGGGTTCGAATCCTAATCGGGACAAAACTGTGTCATCCACAAATGTTTGTTCCGAGTGTGGGTGTTCTTTGTGTCTGTTGTTTGAATGTTTGTAAAGTCCCCCGCGACACAGGATTTATTCCTGGAGTGGAATAATACTTTACAAAAAAAATTGTCGCGTAAAATGAGGCTTATGTCCACTAGTGGACTGCAATTGTGCTGTAGGCTGACTGATTGATACTACGCATCACAATGAAGTGTTTGTTATATATTTCTGATTAAAAACATATTTATAGGCACAGTAATGGTGATTCAGACAGACGGATGATATACATACATACACTCAATCCTGTACATCCCCGATTGCTTTAGTACCGTAGCGGTAGTGTATAAGACTTTTGTGAATGAGGTCTCGGGTTTGAATCCCGGTTGGGCTAAAAATAGTTATTCGGTTTATCTATCGGGAAATTATCAGTAGCAGCTCAGAGTTAGGAAGTTGGCGGTGTTGGACACCCCCGTGCCTCAGAAAGCACGTAAAGCCGTTGGTCCTGCGCCTGATCTCTCTCCGAGCATGTCGGAGTACCACCCCATTGGACTACGAGAGTTAGGGAACAGGGAGATAACTTGTGTTCGCGGACACTTATCAATCAATCTTCGTTAAGACTGCGCCGAGCGAAATGTGCCAAAACAGGTGGTCACAGTTAAGTGAATAAAAGTAACACTTTTTGTTTAATACAAGTATAAAATATACATTTACCATAACAACGAATGTGTTTACAATTACTCCGTGTAAAAACTTAAAGTAATTAATATCATCGCCTACAAAATTACGTAAATTTGCACAACAAAAGCAAAGACATAAGCTCGTGTGACGTGATTTTTGGATTATAACAGTAGAAATCTATCCTATTTTACAGCTTAAACGAAACATAAATAGTTATATTTCAATTTGTCCGTCCCAAATATTTAAGTAATTGGTTGACAATAAAGATACATATTTATCAAAAAAGCACTTCAAATCCTCCATACAATTTTACTATGGCGGCCGCGCGCCGATTTGAATATCGAGCTCTGTCATTCAGTCCAACCGCGTCTTACGCTCAGCAAAGTTTTAAGAGCGAGAGATCAGAAAATACGCTTGTGTTTGCGCACATATTCCCCTCTGGGAAACAGGCGTGAATCTATATGTATGTATGTGTAGTATTAATATTTGAGTATAGATGAGTCTCTTTATCTCAGTATCGCACCTAAGTATTAATTATGTCTAGTAGTCCAATGCCACTTAGACCTCTGCCTACCCTTTGTCAGAGATGAGTCAAATTATCATCCTGTCATTATCACTGCTACCAAACAATTATTCATTACACACAACATTGCAACCAAAACATACTTTAAAACTATCAGTTTAAAGTTCAAAATTCATTACGATATGTTAATTAAAGCTAATATTGCATTGCTTTACGAAAATAAGCTTTACACAATATTAAATAGGGTAAAAAATGGTGTGCGTATATGTACTTGTAGTTCATCATTCATTGTTAGATAAGGATGGTAGGAAATTTCAGCGTGAAAGACAGAGATGGGGAGGGTTTGTTTGTACAGATGATAAGAAAAGTGTTGGGAAATTTATTTATGTTTAACTTTCTTTAATATTGTGAAACAATTGACTAATTCTTATGGTTAAATTATTCGAAAAGAAAGTATAATTGATTGACATCATTGTATTAATTTGTTAAAGTCAAAGTTAAATTTATTTATTTATTTAGATCACAAAGTAACACTTATGAACAACAAAATATATGAGTTAGTGAGTTTACAAACAAAAATGTTGCTAGGTTCAGGATTGAACCTATGAAAAGAAACCGGCAAGAAACTCACGACCACTCTTTTTAGTTATTTATTACTAGTGACCTGCCCCGGCTTCGCACGCGTAGTACAACATCTTAACAAATTACATACCTAAACCTTCCTTATGAATCACTTTGTCTATTGGTGAAAACCGCATGAACATCCGTACAGTAGTTTTTGAGTTTATCGCGAACAGATAGACAGACAGACGCGGCTGAGGACTCTGTTTTATAATTTATGTAGTGATGACTTAGGATGTTGGCAGAAATTTTGCGACAGCGAATAATAAAAATAGTCGTGTTAGACTATGATTTAAAAAATACGGGTATCTTTTTTACTCAAATGTTCGGCTAAACTGGTTGGTGTGACCGGCTTTGCAGATGTAAGGCAACTAGTGTTGAAAATAACATGTAAAATACATGTACCTTTCAAACGCCCCTGTGAAGAATACAGGAGTTATATATATTCTAATAATAATATTCTACCACATACACACAGCACCATCTAGCCCAAACTAAGCAGAGCTTGTACTATGGGTACTAGACAATGGATAAACATACATATATCCTTTTTTTTTGTAAATACATACATATTATACATAGAAACACCCAGACCAAGACAAACACCCATGTTCATGCACACAAATGTTTGACTTGTGCGGGAATCGAAACCGCGACCTCAGTCGTGGCAGTCGGTTACACTAACTACTACGCCATCGAGGCCGACTATATCTATCAACATGTATTAAATATAGGCATGAAATCAAACCAAATCAAATCAAATCAAAAACTTTATTTTGCAGAACATGAGTAGGTATAAAAGCTCTTACAATGATATTAGTCTCATCATATTCTGCTGACACAGCAGCATGCAAAATTAACATAAGAAATAATATGGATTACATTAAGAAAATTCATAAATACATGCTGTTTTTATAATTACTAGCTGCCCGGACAGACTTCGTTCTGTCAAAAGTAATTTTTCTTTTTTTTATGTTGACTTTATCACTAAGGGGTATGAAAAATAGATAGTAGCCGATTCTCAGACCTACTAAATATGCATATAAAATTTCATAAAAATCGGTCAAGCCGTTTCGGAGGAGTATGGTAACTAACATTGTGACACGAGAATTTTATATATATGGTATGGTTATCACTTGAATATGAATTAAATTAAACTAAACATTGCTTATTATTAATTAAATATGCACATGTCATATGCTTACATTATATTAATTACCAATCAAATAAAAAGTTATGAAAAATAAAGAGAAAATCTATCTTTCGCAATTTTCCAACGCTATTGGCAATTAGGACAAGCGGCTCCATGGTCACAGCTAGTCGTATACAAATGAAATCACTTGTGTTGGCACATACGCAAAAACAATTGTGTTTAGTTAACATTATCTGCGGTTCACGTGGTTGAACACTATGTGTTTAGTGTGGGTTCACATGGACACGGTACTATGTAATTAACAGCAATATAATTATATTAATATATAAAAAAAAAATTGTGTCAAGACACCGGCGTCCTGAACTAGCGATAAATGGTTTTGGGTGGTTCTTAAGTCCAGAACCCATCAGGATCTAAGCATAGTCTTACTGAGTTTTCTATAAGGATATTCTCTGTGGCAGTACGGCATCTGGAAAACAAATTGTTTGAGAGCTTTAGGTTTGCTCCCTACAACGTGGGACTTCAGGTAATCTGTTGGTGTGATACACTTGTGCCTAACACTTCAAGATTTGATAATATATTAGACGCTACCAGGGAGCGAACCTATAGCCGTCTGCAAGATACAATAATAATAATAATAATAATGAGCAATGATCATCGATGTTACCATTCCGCATGTTCTCGTCATGTCTTGTGAAAGCTGAAAAAGAAAAAGAGTTAAAATACTTGGATCTAGCTCACGAGATTGTCGACATGTGGCGTGTGGACTCGGCGATCATTGTGCCGATAGTCATTACAGTCAATGGTTTAATACCTAAGAGCCTCGACCACCACCTGCAGAGGCTCGCGTTAGATGGCTGGATCAAGTCCTTGATGCAAAAGGCAGTACTACTCGACACGGCGCGTATTGTGAGGAGATTCCTTTCTCTGGGGCCCTAACCACCGGCAGCTTGGACCCTGTTCCCGATGTCGGTGGGCCATTTCAGTTTTTATATTTTTAAATATGTATAGTTTGTATATTTATATATCAAAATGTAATTATTAGAAAAAAAGTAATGAAGAGTATAATAATAATATAATATTCTACCACATACACAGAACACCATCTAGCCCAAACTAAGCAGAGCTTGTACTATGGGTACTAGACAGTGGATAAACATACATATATACTTTTTTTTTTGTAAATACATACATATTATACATAGAAACACCCAGACCAAGACAAACATCCATATCCATGCACACAAATGTTTGACTTGTGCGGGAATCGAACCCGCGACCTCAGGCGTGGCAGACATTATTATGTTATTAATATAATATTATTAGTTACATAGTACAGTAGCAGCGATAGCTCAGTGGGGAGACCAACAGACTGCAATGCAGAGGGTCTCGGGTTCGAACCCACGTCGCGCACCTCTGACTTTCGGAAGTTATATGACTTTTCGAAATTATGTGCGTATTGATTGACAATTATCGCCTGCTCCGTGCCTCGGAGAGCACGTTAAGCCGTCGGTCCCGGCTGCCATGAACATCTATAGCAGTCGTTATTGGGAAAGTCAGTACCCTCTAATATCCTAACACTGGTCTAGCCTTAGGGTATTGTTAGCCTTCGGGTTGCGGTGGTCAGGTGGCAGCCGCTCCGTGTATAAACTGATATCCAGTCAAATCCGGTTAGACTAGAAAAGCCGACCCTAAGTGACTTGGGAATAATAAAGGCTAAGAGAGAAGATTAGTTACATTGACATACATTTCCAGAATACAAGCTGTAAAACTAAAAAAATTCAATTATCACCTTTATCAACATGAATCTCTCACCTGACACCTCACTTTCGAAAACTTAAAATGTTACCCCATGCAGAAAACGAGTCTATTACAATTTACCAGAGATCTTCTCAGACTTAGTGCTCTAACTGGTACCATAATTATTATAAACAAAAATTGAAGGTTTGACTACCTTCACAATTCATACCACAAACTAACAAACCAGCCTTGCCGTCGTAACAACATCACAAGACCACTCGTTACACCGCACCCGTACATTGTATGTTGATACAATACAGCAGTATTGTGTTCATACGTACAGACAAACAGACGTATCTGTAACACAACCACGATTGTTTGTGACTCATTGTGTCATCATACGTATTCACGCTATCCTGTAAAGTGTCGTTTACATGAAGCGGGAATAGATTCATCATCTCAGATAAAAGACGTCCACTGCTGGACATACTGCCTGTCTCACGGTTTTCCAAACAGACCGGTCTTAGGCCACCCGCATCCAACCGCTTCCCGCGACTCTTACCAAGTCGTCGGTCTACCTTGTTGGAGGCCTACCCCTGCTGCGTGTTCCGGTGCGTGGCCGCCACTCCAATAGATTACTCACTTCAAAGTCAGAGTCAAAATCTTTATTTCCATAAAATGTATAAACAAATCTTGGACACGTCAATTAACTGTAATATTAATTAAAATAAAAGTGACTTCTCTTTACGCGAATATTATTCATTGAAATTAAACTACTATATACGGCTTTTATCGCATTGTTTATTTGACACTTTATTACATAATTTTGAAAACTGTTATACTACTACTACTATTAAACTTTACTAATTTTAAACTAATTAAATTATGATTAAAACTAGTTATATTTTAGTTTACACTTTCAACGTTTCGGTTGCTTTTCAGCAGCCATGGTCACGGGAAGACTAAGATGGTAGTTGTCTCAATGTTCCAGTGTAGTTATTTCAAAGTACCCGAACATAGTTTAATCATTGGTGTTTTAGAGTGTCAAATAAACAACGCGATAAAATCCGTATAAAGTAGTTTAATTTCAATTAATAATATATAATAATAATATAATAATATTCTATTACATACACACAACACCATCTAGCCCAAACTAAGCAGAGCTTGTACTATGTGTACTAGACAATGGATAAACATACATATATACTTTTTTTTTGTAAATACATACATATTATACATAGAAACACCCAGACCAAGACAAACATCCATGTTCATGCACACAAATGTTTGACTTGTGCGGGAATCGAACCCGCGACCTCAGGCGTCGCAGTCGGTTACACTAACCACTACGTCATCGAGGCCGACAATTGTGATTGTTGGCAATTGTGGAGAGTAATAAAATTAGGTTGCCTAAAATGTAAAACACAAATCAAGTAAAATGTTAGGTTAGCGAAATTCTTAAGGACAATGGATTTTCAAATTCAAATTCAAATTCAAATTCAAAGTATTTTATTGTGAATCACAGGTACAGAGGATGTTACACAAATATGTTATAAATCAGCTGTGTTCCGCCACTTAGGCATACAATATAATCATAATATACAAATTAAAAAATAAAATAGAGACATGTTTTACCCTAATACAGATAATTATTCATTACATTAAATTGCATTACCATTTATAAAATTCAAATTAAAACAATATTACATATTAATAACAAATAAAATTATTAAATTAAATTTATTAAAATTATATACCATTTTAAAAGAATTCATATCCAAATTATACATTTTTATAGATAATTTTTAATTATTAACAAATTGTTTGAATAGTTTGTCTGCATTTTTTTGCTATTCCTTATCTTCTAAATATTCTTTTAGTGAATAGTGGCATTTGGTTACTAACCATTTATGGAGTTTCTTTTTAAAGATAGGTATTTCATTTATATTTCTTATCTGTAATGGTATATTATTATATATACGTGGACCTAAACAAAACATACTTTCATGCATTAACTGTGTGTTACTGGCAACTATGGCCAGCTTGTCCTTATGACGCTCTCTATGACGATGCTCAAATAGGCCCTTATTTGTTTTTATAAATATTGAAGTCTCATAAATAAACAAACTGGGTAAGGGTAAAATATTTAATTCATTAAAATACGGCTTGCAGGAATCTGTTTGTTGTAAATTACACATACTTCTGATACAACGCTTTTGTGCAATAAATACCCGTTCTCTTTCTGTTGAGTTACCCCAGAAGATTATCCCGTAACGTAGCGTAGATGCGACGTAGCCATGGTAAGCTGTAAGTAACGCAGGTCGATTTACTACTTTACTTAATTTATGGAGGGCATATGAAAATTGGCTTATTATAATTTATTATAATATATTTTATATGTAAGGTAAATTTAAAAGAAGCCTAATATTGTCTTACGTTTATGCGAATGTTATATATTGAAATTAAACTACTGTAGGTATACGTATTTTACCGCGTTTCGTATTTTAAAACAGAAATATTCCAAAATATGTCATAATTTATTTTCATAATGGTGTTTCAAAATAAGAATCGCTATAAAATCTGTATAAAATAGTTTAATTTGAATTAATAGAAACCTTTTAAATGTAGTAAAGAATAAATAGAATAATGTAATGTAAGTACTCAAAAATAAATAAGATACAATCGTTTTAAATCTGATAATTGGGGACACAAATTTGTGTACAATTCACAAATGTTTGTTCCGAGTCTGTAGTCTTTATGTCTGTTGTCTGAATGTTTGTAAAGACTCCCGCGACACAATCCTGAATCCAATCCAAAAATGAAATCCTCCACCTGGAGCGAGAAATGAGATAATTTTTTTTTATGATATATATCAAGTTATATTATATATAGTTATATTGCCGTTTCGCAATGAAAAGCCATAAATCTCAGAGTTCGAAAAAAATGGTATCACGTGACCTTGAGATCAGATGTGAAAGGTCATAGTCATTTCGGGGTATATCGGCTATGCTTAGTCTCCAGCTCTTACGGTTCTTGAGTTGAAAGTTGTATAACAGACGGACGGACAAGGCTGTTGTATAAGAGTTTTTTCGAAATCTAAAACTAAACCAGTGCCATGTAAACCGAGCCGTTCATTCTTCGCATGCCTTACCGCACTCTACCGCGCCAGTCACCATCGCGGCATCATATAAAAAGTACACTACTGCTACTAAAAATCAGTTAAATTATTGCATAAACTAAAATCATTACAAGGTCCCATGATAAATTAAAAATAAACACAACGCTTTTGTTATCGGAACACACCGGACTTGGTGCTAGTGAATTAAAAAAATAGTTAAAAAAATAGCGGCAATAATGGTGGTGAATAATTGGTGAAGTAAATCTGTGTTCGAAAAAGGAATATATTTCAGTGAACATGATTTTTAAGTGTTACAAAATATTGTTTTACGAATTAAAGAATACTGTGTCTGTGCTTTTTGAATTACGAACAGTATTTTCAGTATTAAAATTTTGACATACCATAATTGAAATTGAAATTTTGATTTCCGAACTATTAACTATAATTTCGAACGAAAAGTCTGTTATTTAAAAAGTGTTTTGTAATTCTATATTTAAATATTGATTCTTTATTTGAACGTAGCACAGATACCTATATAGACACGCTAACTTAAAAAGTGAAGTGATTGGATTATTAATTAATTGCCTGATTATTTTAAAACGAATAATCAGTATAATTAAAACACGTGATTGCATAATCTGTGGTCGTGCCTTCGGCTGATGAATGGAGTCTATTGCAGGTATGACGTCATAACTGTGACGTAGTTAATGTTTATCTTTCCTTAACTTTAGTACGTAGTCATCTTTTAGTTATGTAAAATTGTCAAAACGTGCTTAATTGTTGACGAATTATTATTATGACTGCAGTATCTTGTGTTTTATTGTTTTATGTGTAATCTTTACTTAAATTGTAAAGAACAGATTGTTTGTTTGTTTGAACGCGCTAATCTCTGGAACGGCCAGTCACGTTTAAGAAATTCTTTTATTGAGGAAGGTTATAAGGTTATCTAACATCATGCTACTTTTAGGACCATAGGTGGTATTTAATCTTAATTACCACGATGTTCTGGTATATTTAAAGAAAATGCCGTTGACCGTTGGTCACGCAAAGGTCTCGAGTTCGATCCCAAAGCGCGCATGTCTTTTCGAAGTCATGCGCGTATTAAATACTAAATTACCGCTCCCTGTATATCGCTTATGTAGTATCAGTCCTGTATTAGTATTTAATACTTAAATCTTTTTATTTAGTATCAGTCCTGTATTAAACTGTCCCGGGTACTGGCACAGGCCTCATCTCAGTGTGAGACGGGTGATAATTCACCTCGCTGACTCAGTGTGGGTTGTCAGACATCACATATTTTCGAGAATAATATTCGTAATTTCGTTAATATATTAACGGTGAGGTATAACATTGTGACGAAACCTGCAAGTCTTCGAGGCCGCCATATTATTCTGATCAAATCGTCTAAAATCGTCACTAGTAATCAAGCCTAATGTCACAGGGTACAACGAACATACAATAAAATTAACTGATACGAAATACACCCTGTCAACAATCATTTGTGGATCGCACAAATAATTGTGTCATGTGGGATTCAAACCTACAACGCTTAGCGTTATGGCAGAGGCGAGCAGACCTAACTACCGCACGCCATCGATAAAAAGAAACCATTTTAAATAGCCCGTCCATCTTATTGTGTGACGCACACATTAGAAGGGTCGTCTAATTTTAGATGGAAGCTATATAACTAAAAAAACGGGCACTCTTAATGAAAAAATCTGCGTAACATAAAGTACATATCGCACCCTTAATAAAACAGAGACTTATCTCAGTATTTTGGATTAAACAAATTTGAACTCTAATTGTATATGTTAAATTCTAATATTATATTTGTGTTAAATCTTTGCAATAGAGTTCAAATTTGTTTAATCAAAAATACTGAGATAAGTCTATTTTATTAAGGGTGCGAAATATGACGTGCTGGTAATTAAAGACAATACATGTATGTATGTTATGTGGGGGCCAGTCAGTGCAGACCGGCGACACTTCGACCCAGTGGGATCTTTTGTGTCGACACTCTCCCAATAACGACTGCCATAGATGTTCATGGCAGCCGGGACCGACGGCTTAACGTGCTCTCCGAGGCACGGAGCAGGCGATAATTGTCAATCAATACGCAGATAATTTCGATAACTCATATAACTTCCGAAAGTCAGAGGTGCGCGACGTGGATTCGAACCCGAGACCCTTTGCATTACAGTCTGTTGGTCTCCCCTCAAGACGACAACTTTAACCGACATCTGTGTGATAATAAGTAAAAACGAAAAGTTCAGTAGTTTTCCATAGAATCTCAAACAGTCCTAATTCACAAGCACACCATAGAATAGATTATAACGATGATTCACCATGACCGTGTAAATATATCCTATGACTCACGACATTCCATCACATTAAGCACTCCCATGGATGGCCGCCATCTTCCCATAAAGGTCAGAACACACCCCTATATGCTAGCAACTCTCCAATTTTTATGTGAGGTAACCATAAGTGAGCTACTAAATAAGGTTAAGTAACAGTCCACAAATAGTTGTTTAGAGTGTGGGTGTTTTTTTGTGTCCGTTGTTTTAATGTTTGTAAAGTCGCCCGTGACGAACGGGGTTAATTTCTAGTGCGGGAGTTGTGTTTATTTCAAAACCCAAACTCAGAACGTCTAGTTGTGAATCACACAAATTTTTTGTCCCGTCAAATCGAACTCACACTCAACGCACTTACAGTAGTAAAGCATCACTTAAGCTTCTTTTCGTGTGGTTAGTGGCCAACTTGTTGTCAAGAGTTGTTCAAGCCGCCCGTAGGCCTCTGACATGGCTTAACGACTGCTGTCAATTTGACAACAACCGGGACCGACTTTTTACGTGCCCTCCGAAGCACGGAGACGCTCAGATGAAATACCACTAAGCGGTCACCCATATAGATGGGAGACTGACCGCACCCAACGTTACTTAATCTTGCTAATCGTTTACCGATCAGTGAGTGCAACTGGCTATGAGACACTAAAACTACAGCACCATTTTAATTCATACCAGCTTTTGCACGCGACTTAGCTTGCTCCGGCACAGTTTCATTAAAGATAGTAGGTTTCCTGAACCCCGGACAACGTGTATGCGAAATTTTATAACAATCTGTCGAGTAATTAAGGCGTGAAAGCGTAACAAACAAACAAACTCACATTTACACTTAATATTAATTAAGATATAAACCAAATAATCGGCCATCGTCCTCTGCCACTCTAAAATTTCTCCTAACACATACCTATTTACGGTTCATTCTTGAATAACACGTTCTACACTTATACTCTAAGTTTATGTACAATGATTGTACAGAATATTCCACATAGATCAATTACTCCACAACCAGACATCGGACTGTCATTATAACTCGGACGGCATGAGTTTACCAGTTAAATTTAAGTTATTTAGTTTTACATAATATTGTCTTCTGTTTACGCGAATGTTATTCATTGAAATTAAACTGCTATATACGGATTTTATCGCGTTGTTTATTTGACACATTATTACAAAATTTTGAAACTGTCTCACTACTACTAGATAATGTTGAACTTTATAATGTTTAAGCTAATTAATTTATTAAAACTATTGAAATTAAACTGCTATATACGGATTTTATCGCGTTGTTTATTTGACACTTTTTTACAAAATTTTGAAATTTTTTACTCTACTACTACTATTAAACTTTATTAATTTTTAAGCTAATTAAATTATTATCAAAACTATTTAGATTTAACTGCTATATACGAATTTTATCGCGTTGTTTATTTGACACTTTATTACAAAATTTTGACATTTTTTACACTACTACTACTATTAAACTTTATTAAGCAACCGAAACGTCGAGGAAAGTGTAAAAATAAATTAAATCTAAATAGTTTAATAATAATTTAATTAGCTTAAAAATTAGTAAAGTTTAATAGTAGTAGTAGTGTAACAATTTTCAAAATTTTGTAATAAAGTGTCAACTAAACAACGCGATAAAATCCGTATATAGCAGTTTAATTTCAATCTATACTAATATTATAAAGCTGAAGAGTTTGTTTGTTTGTTTGTTTGTTTGCTTGAACGCGCTAATCTCAGAAACTACTGGTCCGAATTGAAAAATCTTTTTAGTGTTGGATAGCCCATTTATCGAGGAAGGCTATAGGCTATATTACATCACGCTACGACTTATAGGAGCGGAGCAGCAATGGAAAATGTTGCAAAAATGGGGAAAATTCTCTTATTTGAAGCAGACGAAGTTGCGCGGGTCAGCTAGTGAATAATATTCGCGTAAATAGAAGACAATATTATTACAAACATACATACAAAAACACGAATGTTTCCTCTTTATAATATTAGTTTAGATAAATGTTGCCTGCTTTCAACCTGCTGAGTTGGCTCACTTGACCGTCACTTAATAGTTGGCAACGACGCTCTGCCACTGAAAAATCACTCCTACACTCACCAACTTACGGTTCATACTTAAATATCACGTTCTATACTTAGACTCTAAGTTTAGGTACACTCATTGTTCAGAATATTCCAAATAGATCAATTACTCAACAGACATCGGACTGTCATTATAACTCATGCAGTCCTTACCAGTTAATTAAGTGCGTAATTGTGGCAAATACTGTAAACAAAACAATAAGGTATTATATTCACGCCTGTATATTCCCAAAGGGGTAATCAGAGGTGTATTACAGGTATATTAAACTTTGACGTTCATATGTGTTACTTTGTTACCAATATGAATAAAAATATTGATGTATACAAATCAATTTTTATTTCATAAAATTAAATTTGAAAATTCATGAAAACTTTCAGCTAGTTTAACATGAGAGTGATAGATAATGTTAGTATCCAGACAGCCAATTACAAATTTTCACTTATATGTCTACAGTCTCGGTATAATGCCTTTTAATTGGTCTGTACAGACAAAGACAGGAAAAAAAACTAAACTATAACAAAAACACTATGTACTTACTTCTTCTTTTTCTTTCCGTGTGGTTAGTGGCCAACCTGTTGTCAAGAGTTGTTCAAGCCGCCCGTAGGCCTCTGACATGGCTTAACGACTGCTGTCAATTTGACAACAACCGGGACCGACTTTTTACGTGCCCTCCGAAGCACGGAGATGCTCAGATGAAATACCACTAAGCGGTCACCCATCTATAAACTGACCGTACCCAACGTTGCTTAACCTCGCTAATCGTTTACTGGTCAGTGAGTGCAACTGGCTATGAGCGCCTCAAACTATGTATGTACTACGTGAATAGACTGTATGTAGTACATAGTGTTTTTGTTAACTTAACTACTGATAATTTAAAAAAAATCTTAGTAATGGTTAAACTGACCAAAGACGTTAAGACTGCCCCGAGCGAAATGTGCCAAAACAGGCGGTCACAGTTAAGTGAATAAAGTCAACACTTTTTGTTTAATACAAATATAAAATATACATTTACCATATCAATGAATGTGTTTACAATTACTCCGTGTAAAAAACTTAAAATAATTAATATTTTCGTTTACAAAATTACGTAAATTTACACGAAAAAATGCAAAAACGTAAGCTTGTGTTACGTGATTTTTAGATTATAACAGTAGAAATCTATCCTATTTTACAGCTTAAACGAAACATAAATAGTTATATTACAATTTGTCCGTCCCAAATATTTAAGTTATTGGTTGACAATAACGATACATAATTATCTAAAAAGCACTTCAAATCCTCCATACAATTTGACTATGGCGGCCGCGCGCCGATTTGAATATGCGCCGTACGAGCTCTGTCATTATCTGTCTTACGCTCGGCGCAGTCTTAAGGCTCAAGCTTTTCCTTGCCAACGACGCTTTACTGATAAAACTTCAAAATTGTGCTTCTTGCATAACTTGTTAAAATTAACTGTTAAAAGCTCGCCATATTTATCCAAGTGCCAACACACTATAATGCCTGTAGTGTATTACAGTACGCGGATAAAAATGTTGGAAATGTGAGTGTGGATGAAGATTCTTCTGCTTCACAAATTGCCTGATATGCCTCTTTAACACTTAAAATAAATAAATTAAAATGTTTATTCATATAGGTCACCAAGTTACACTTATGAACAGCGTGGGTAATAGAAATACCGTTAGTAGTAATGAGTGACGTTACGGAAAGCATCCATTGGAAATCTACTGAGTTGTAATACTGATTCAGAGTGACGCATTATGTCACCGAATGGATAAACTGAGGCAAATCATTCATGATATGACCCATGACCTAAGTATACGATCATTATTATTATAATGTCCTCCAAACCGAATTTCGGTTACGGGGGCCAGTCTTAACGGAGACTGGCCATCTGCGCAGGAAATAGTTATTATAGTGCACAAGTGTATGCGCTAACACAAGTGCACTCTCTGTCCCCTAACTGTCATGATCCGATGGGACGGTAATCCGACACAACCGGAGAGAGATCAGGTGCAGGACCAACGGCTTTACGTGCTTTCCGTGGCACTGAGGTGTTTAACATCGCCAACTTCTTATCTCCGGACTGCTATTGAGATTTCTTAACGGATACAGCCCAATAACTATTTCTTCGCCCGACCCGGGATTCGAACCCGAGACCTCATGCACAGCAGTCGCATTCACTACCGCTGCGCCACGGAGGCATTGCTATAAAAACATAGTATCATCGTGCAATCGTTATTTATAGCATCAGGAGAAACGCTTTTCTAAACTGCCCGAGATACTAATACTATTGTACCTGGTACCAGGGATTGGAAACCAGTACAAATATGGATCTTGGTTATTAAAAGGGCCCTTCTGTTTCTTACGGAATCGGCTAAGGGTTTGGTTCAATTCTGATTACAATTAATCGTTTCTTAAGGCACGTACCCCATTAGTGCGTTACGTTGCATCGTCGCAACGGATCAACGCATTGTATGCAACACTTGTGCTGCGACGACGACGCACACGTTAAACACTGTCCGTCGTCGCACCGTAGCTGTGCTCCGACTGCGCAGCGCAGCACCCTGCCCGCTTCGTCTCTCGTCCTTCAATCCGATAAAACGTCGCGTGCGATGATGCAGCGCATTAATGTGGTGGCATGTCACAAAAAATATATAGAAAACGACGCAGCGTCGATGCAGCGACGACGCAACACAACGGACTAATGAGGCACTTCCCTAATAAAGGCTCCAACATCGATGTCGTGCCATTCGATTTAAATGTTCTTAAGAAAGAGGTGGTGGTTGGTTATTCAAAGAATGATGGAGACGGTGTACTAAAAATGTAATTCCACCAAAATCTAGTAAAATTTCGCTCACCGGCAGCCTCCATCGCACTTCACCGTTATCGTACTACGTTGAAAAGCATCGTATCATATGAACACAAACAAGTTCAGACTCAGTTTGAAGACTATTATAATAAACTTTCTTAAAGGTCCCATTTTCGGCAAAGGTCCAGCTTCTATAACGAAAACGTTCAATACTGGTTCCGTACTGGTATTTTAGGATCCTTTTGAGTCTCTGCCCGTGTACATTGCCAGAGCCCGTACTGGTTAAATATAATTTCCTTATAGGAAACCCAATCGGAGCTAGAGTCTTCCTTATGTCTGCTGGTAAATCTAGTTTCTTACCCATTAGCATAAATCTCAATTAATGGTAAAAATGTCGTCTTCGTTCTTAATTAGACCCAATTGTGTATCCGAAGATTGAATCCTCAGTCAGCTATAAGTGCTATTGTCTAGCAGTAGCGTAAGTATTGTGATAACTTGGGACAAGGTTGTCCAGCAGTGAACTTCAGTGGGCAAAAGTGGCTAGTAAGAGTGAAATAACGTTTAGGTTTTTCAGAAAAACGTCTGCACAGGCCAGCAGAAATTTATAAGTACGTAACACTTATCTATACTAATATTATTAAAAAAAACGCACAAGAACTGCACAGATGGCGCACTGTGCCGAGTGTTACCGGTTTGATCCCCACACGGGACATGAAATTGTATGACCCACAAATAGTTGTTCTGAGCCTGGGAGTTCCTTGTGTCCGTTGTTTGGATGTTTGTAAATACTTATTTGTATTTTGGGTACATTTGACAATCTTATTGGACCGACTGGCTACTATTTACGGGATCTGCATCCAAAACTAGATTATTATTATTTCTTGTGTCCATGATTAAAAGCTACATCATGTCAAAATAGCCCTACGTGGGCCCCAAAAGCATAGCTGGAAAATATACCTCTGCTTACCCCCCAATTGTTATTAGGTTCCATATTCTGTTCATTGAATACATTTGACGACCTAATTGGACCGACTAGAAACTATTTACGGGGTCTGAATCCAAAACTGGATTATTATAATGTGTATCTATATATATGTATAGTGACGTCACATCAAAATGGCCGCCAGTCCAAATATTAACAAAATGGCGGATCACCGAGGCATGTAATTATGATTACGTTAATATTGCTATTGTTCTCCAGTCTAATAAGAATGCAGAAATTTTATTCGTTTGCACAATGCTGGTGCAAGGTTGTTTTATAAACTATTTTATATTCAGAGGTAATGCGAGCTAGTACGCCAATCTTTTGCTATTAACCAATCTGGTTTTTATTTATAATTAATCAATGTGCTATTTTCGTTTCGGTCTCTTACGCACAATCGCCAATTGTGGGGCTAAGTGCGGATAACACACGTCCAACTAACTAACAAATATGCTAGTATTATAGCTGAACCAAACTTTGATACAGCTAGAATATTATATTACACAATATTGTCTTCTGTTTACGCGAATATTATTCATTGAAATTAAACTGCTATATACGGATTTTATCGCGTTGTTTATTTCACACTTTATTACAAAATTTTGAAAATTGTTACCCTACTACTACTATTAAACTTTACTAATTTTAAGCTAATTAAATTATTATTATTATATTAGCTGCCGAACTCCGAGTCCCCTTTGAGCAATTTTTTGTTGTTCCTTCTCTTGCCGATATCTTATGCACAGCAGTCGCTACCGCTACGCCACTAACACAGACCTCTAGTTAATAATTAAAGGGTATAACAAAATTGAACTCCTTTGACACCTCATCTGCCATTCTCGAGATAAAAGTCGAGAAAAAAGCCACTATACATAAGATGCGTTTATCTATAAAATAACTGTCGTTTAAATTGATTACAACTAAAATCTCGTCCCGAATGCTTATGATATAACATTTAGGTACGTATTACATGTATCTCGTGTGATAAGTTATCAGCATTTGTATTTAAAACAAAGAAAGACATGACATCATCGTTTGGTTACAATTAGTGCGTATATGCGTAACGTGCGTAAGAACGGAGCAATGCTTGCTTTGTGTTAGAAATTAAATAGTTGGTAGTGGATGTTTGGAATTCTCGAGTCGAGAAATTTCTCGAGTGTTAGGAGATGTAAAAATAAACAAAGGTTTCAGAAATTTCGGAGGTTGAGTAATTTTGGCATATAGATGTTTTAATTACAGTTTCTCGTACCGAGAAATTATAGCTTATAACTACAATGTTCAGGCGTAAGGTTACTCAATTTAAATAAGACGAAATAAATCTTTCTTACCGTCAAAGCTACAGATGTGCCCTCACCGTACTTAGATCACACGAAAATTTGTCTACATTATAAAGAGCGAGCTCATACATTAGAAAGAGAAGGATAGTGTTATCCTAACTAATATTATAAATGCGAAAGTGAGTTTGTTTGTTTGTTACGTTTCCACAGCTTAACTATTTGACCGATCCTTATGAAATGTCGCATACACGTTGTCAGGGGTACAGAAATACGTCTTATATTTTTAAATACATTTCTCGCACTAGGGATTATTCCTGAGGTAAAGGGGTGTACCAAAGTTTGTAGAATTGGGTGACTAAAATAAAACTGTTTCAACTTCCGGTTTTGGTTTATTGTCCGTCAGAAGGTGAATGAGTTTTTGCGCAGGTACACATGCATGAGCATTAGTTAAGCATGAAGATACGCAAGATAGAGGAAAGAAAGAAGCTCAAAGCTCACAGTTCATGACGTAAAACGGATGCGATAATACGGTAATCATATAATATATATACCGATCTGTCAAATACGTGTCTATATACTGAAAAAATATCTCCAAAACTAACGGCTCGTACCTCTGGCATATCGAGCCTAGAACATTCTACTTTTTGTATTTTGAATGCGCGTTCTCACTGTACTTGCGACCAGCCAGCACGATAATTATGTTTGTTTAGATCTGTGTGTTAAGATTGCGCCGAGTGAAATGTGCCAAAACAGGCGGTCACAGTTAAGTGAATAAAATCAACACTTTTTGTTTAATACATATATAAAATATACATTTACCATAACACTGAATGTGTTTACAATTACTCCGTGTAAAAAACTTAAAATAATTAATAGTTTCGCCTACAAAATTACGTAAATTTGCACGAGAAATGCAAAAACGTAAGCTCGTGTTACGTGATTTTTAGATTATAACAGTAGAAATCTATCCTATTTTACAGCTTAAACGAAACATAAATAGTTATATTACAATTTGTCCGTCCCAAATATTTAAGTTATTGGTTGACAATAGATATACATATTTATCAAAAAAGCACTTCAAATCCTCCATACAATTTTACTACGGCGGCCGCGCGCCGATCTGAATATGCGCCGTACGAGCTCTGTCATTATCTGTCTTACGCTCGGCGCAGTCTTAAGTATTATTGTGTTTATAATATATAAACATGTGTATTTGTAAATGATAAAATATACTTTACACCGTAGGTAGCCTACATTCCTATGTGCGACTTTACAACTACTCAACCTACGGATACAATGAACACAGATTCGGAACAACGAATACTGGATAACATACAATTTTGGCTCGTGTTATCGAAGCGAATTTATTTAGTTACCATTATCTGAAAAGTATTGTAGTTGTTTAAAGATCTTTTTATTACAAACTTTATCAATATATACTGGAACGGTTAACGTCTAGTAGTTGAGATAAGGCAAATCTTTGACCACAAACATCCGAAAGATTTAATTGTTTGTAAGGGTTTAACTCAGAAACAACTTAATCGATTTAAAAAGATTCTTTCACCTATTATATATACATATTATTAAAAAACAAGTGAGAAACGGCCATGAATTGCCGTAAATCTTATAGTTCGAAAAAATGGTATATGATATTGAGATCAGAGGTCAAAGGTCATAGTCATTTCGGGGTATATCGAATATGCTGAGTCGAATGGCGTTGACCGCCAGTCTCTAGCTCTTACGGTTCTTGAGTTGAAAGTTGTATAACAGACAGACGAACGGACAAAGCTGTTGTATAAGAGCTTTTCCGAACTCTAAAATTATTGTTATATCTAACCTACTTTTACGCGAGTGAAGCTGCGAGCAAAAGCTAGTGTATATGTATAGTGCTACAGATAAGTAGATTCATATTACCCGCAAATTTAACCAACTATAGTTTTAGACAATACATAAAGAAAATAAAAAAATAGACCCACGTTATAGGAAGCGAGCCTAAGTTCTCGATGTTGCCAATTATGTGGAAGTACTTACCGTAAACCGGGGTGAGATTTGTAACACAGTTGCTTCGTTTTCCCCGATAAATATGACCCAAGATGGATTATCTTATTAAGGGTAGTTGATAATATTGTCTTACGTTTACGCTAATGTTATATCTACATTAAAATTTAAACTATTCCTACTTAACATAAATATTTTTGGTGTCATTTCAAGACACTGAGACGACCACCATCTTATTCGCCCCGTCACCATGGCTGTTGAAAAGTAACCGAAACGCACGCTGACGTGTTAATTTAAATAGTTTACAGTACCCTGGTCTTTTTTAAATAGACCCTGATAAAAACCGTATAAAGTAGTTTATTTCAATCAATTGATTCAAATAAGTTGTCTCATTAAAAAGAAAATTTTCGACTAAATTTTTAGTTTTATTTTTTATATCACATATACACAACGCCGTCTAGCCCAAACTAAGCAGAGCTTGTACTATGAGTTCTAGACAATGGATAAACATACATAGATACTTTTTTTTTTTAAATACATTTATTATACATAGAAACACCCAGACCAAGACAAACATCCATGTTCATGCACACAAACGTTTGACTTGTGCGGGAATCGAACCCGCGACCTCAGGCGTAGCAGTCGGTTATACTAACCACTACGCCATCGAGGCCTACAAAAAAATATTCTATGTATCAGTCAAAAATCTTTCCAAGCAAAACCGTTGGGAGTGAAGGTTCGGTGCCAGTCCGTTCACGTTATCGTATACTGGTATTTAATACCAAGTTAAATAATACTTCGTAAGGTCATACCCTCGGTTACTGCCTACCCCCGGGCCGGCCTTAGCGATAACTGTAATTAGCATATAATTTATTATTTTATTGATAAACTATCTGTACTGCCTAAGTGATATAAACGGTTTCTGTGTCAGTAATTAGGCGTCTAAACGTCTCAATATTAATAATACGTAGATGCACACTTAATTATCCCCAAAGGGGTGGGCAGTGTTATCTATCCGACGAAGTTCCTTACCCTCGGTTATCGATTAAAAATATTGACTCCTTAATATCGGTCTTCCATCCAAAAATTAATCGAAACCTCAGCTTGGCTGCTGCAATAAACATAGTATTATTACTTTCGTCACTAGTTACACAGTATTCCGTACTCAGAAGTTTTAGTCTACAGTGCTAGCCTTATGCAGTATGGCGAGGATATTTTCAGACTAAACTGCAACTGAAATTAGCTTTTCCGTTATATTGCTAAGGTAACGAATAAATGTGTAGCCTGCCTGATGGTAACCAGTTATTGTAGCCTATGACGGCTTGTAATACAAATATTAATCACGAGTAGCCCTTTAAAAATATCGGGACTGTACTGCCAGAGAAATAGATAAGGATCTCTGGTCTCCTGCTGTCAGCACAGCGTCTCCTTGCGGAGTGTGGCGGCGCTACTCACCGCAGGAATACCACACAAGCTTTTGTGTGTTGATCTACAGTCAAGCTACCTTGGTTAGTCGTAAATACCAGGTTTAAGTAGCGGTACTTCCAGTAGAGAGAAGCGATAGCTCAGTGGGGAGACCAACAGACTGCAATGCAGAGGGTCTCGAGTTCGAACCCACGTCGCGCACCTCAGACTTTCGGAAGTTATATGACTTTTCGAAATTATGTGCGTATTGATTGATAATTATCGCCTGCTCCGTGCCTCGGAGAGCACGTTAAGCCGTCGGTCCCGACTGCCGTGAACATCTATGGCAGTCGTTATTGGGAAGTCAGTACCCTATAGTATTCTGATACTGGCCTAGCCTTAGGGTATCGTTAGCCTTCAGGTTGCGGTGGTCAGGTGGCAGCCGCTGCGTGTAAAAACTGATATCCAGTCAAATCCGCTTAGACCAGAAAAGCCGACCCCAAAGTGACTTGGGAATAATAAAGGCTAGGGAGAAGACTTCCAGTAACTACTCTTTGAGCGAAATTCCAAGTATAAGCTCGGAACCTGCAATGCATTGCTTCTGTATTGGTTCATCTGTAATCACTTTGTTTTGAACAGTCTGTTGGTCTTACGTCATTCACAGTTCTGTTTAGGTCTGAGGGATTGTGTTGAAAATACAAAAAGACTTTTGAAAAGTTGTAATGACCCAACTAGCTGATTGTTAACGAGTATATGGTATCTTAACCAAAGTCCAATGTTTTATCACTCAAAGCCACGATCTCTCGGTATTTACCGCTTACTAATTTCCGTTTGATAAACCCCACGCTTAATTGTGACATAGTCTGTTAATTACATTAGCAGCGATAGTTCAGTGAAGAGAGCAACAGACCGCAATGCAGAGGGTCTCGGGTTCGAACCCACGTCGCGCACCTCTGACTTTCGTAAGAAATATGACTTTCCGAAATTATGTGCGTATTGATTGACAATTATCGCCTGCTCCTTGACTCGGAGAGCACGTTCAGCCGTCGGTCACGGCTGCCATGAACATCTATGGCAGTCGTTATTGGAAAGTCAGTGCTCTCTAATATCCTGACACTGGTCTAGCCTTAGACTATCGTTAGCCTTCGGGTTGCGGAGGTCAGGTGGCAGTCGCTCCGTGTAAAAACTGATATACCTACAGTCAATTCCGGTTAGACTAGAAAGCCGACCCTAAGTGACTTGGGAATAATAAAGGCTAGGGAGAAAAAGAAGAGTGTTAATTACATATAAGGAAAACAATTAAAAGTATTCAATTGCCCATTCTCATGGCAACTTTGGCATAAAATTATCCAAAAATACTCCTATATAGAAATGCAACGATGTGTAAAAACTTCAAATCAATCTATTGACAACTTATCGAGTTTTGCGTTTAAACTTTTATATAAACTAGCGGACTTGATAGACGTTGTCCTGGCCGAAGGAACCGATTGCAGCGCCAGTAACTGGCCCCAATTGTGAATCTAAACCATCCAGGGAACCATTCAAACACTAAAACTCATCAAAATCGAAGCATCTGTTTAGGAGTTTAGAATCATTATGTGTGTAAGTACTTACGTACTGAAGAATCCTAACTAATATTATAAATGCGAATGTGAATTTGTTTGTTACGCTTTCAAGCTTTAACTATTCGACCAATCATCATGAAATTTCACATACCTACACGTTATCAGGGGTACAGAAATGGACAAAAGGTATTTTATTTTTATCCAGAAAACGGTACCATTCTCTAGGGATAGAAAATTGACATAATCTACATATACGCAAGTGGAACCGCGGGTAAAATTCGGTTATATATATGTATAAAGATAAGATTGTCGGCCATTACGACTTTCGTCAATCGCATGTCAATATCCCCATAAAATAAATGAGGTCAGATTTAATTATATCACGAATGTACATACATGTGTGTGTACCAGTAGCGTGTTTATTAAGAAAAAGGCAAAATATTAACTATAGCAACATTGCTTAACGTCGGTCACCAATTTAGCAATTTTCCGGATGCATACTTGACCCCCCACTTACTGCAGCTACGGTTCTTACCTACCTGTTATATATTATACTCTATATAACCGTAGCTCAATATCGACCCATTCAAAAACTAATTCGTCACAACGTGGTTACATCAGTATTTTTATAAAACACAACTTCTGCACTATGAATAATTCCTGTGTCACGGTGAACTTTACAAACATTCAAACAACAGACGCAAAGAATACCTAGACTCAACAACAACTTGTAAATCACACACATTTTGTGTTGTGTATATCGAATCCACAACACTTGACGCAGTGACGTGGCACTACTTTAACCACAACGCCATCCGTGAAATCGATTCAAATCTCAACAGTTACAATTATCCTTAACCTTACGATCCAAACTGTGCATACGCAGTAACCGACACACACTTTAATTTGAACTCTATTATCCTTAAAATAAAGTCTATAATGTAATGGTAACAAAAGTAAGATCCTCGCATCGTATTTTTCCACAATTTTGCAAGTGATATATAACATTATGTTGCTTTGCTTATTATCTATATTTATGAGTGGAATGGCGGAAACGTGTCATTATGATCATAAAATATGACCCAGTAATGCATACACGGAAATATTTGTAACTAGTATTTACTCCCGGTTTTGCGTAACGACGCCGCATTGCCAACGTAAATATCTTCAACATTACTTAATAATATTAGTATTTTTAACGCCTATATTGGAAGTACTGACTAAACTGGCCAAATGTGGGTGGAAAACCTACGGCTACATAGCCATTCGGGTATACATACATACTCCCACACTAGAAATAATTCCTGTGTTGCGGGGGACTTTAAAGTCCCCCACCAGAACACCCAGACTCGGAACAACCATTTGTCGATCATTTATTTCATCTCATAGTAGCTGGCCCGCTCAGTTTGACCTTTGTTGTTGTGAATGTTATATAGCCTATGTGAAATCCTTACTAATATTATAAATGCGAATGTGAGTTTGTTTGTGACGCTTTCTTGCTTTGACTACTCGACCAATCATTATGAAATTCTGCATACACTTTGACAACGGCAGAGAAAAGGACGAAGAAGAAAATAGTACCGTACCCGAGTAAGAGAAGCCGCGAAAAAAGGTAGTAATTTATAAAATTGTCTAGTTTTAAGGTTTTTATTACAAACATAAATACAAATTCTCCCTCTTTGTAACATTAGTAGGGAGAAATTACCACCTAAATCTCACCAGTCAATATTAAGTACTAAATAAATTGTAATTAATTTGATATACACAACTCATTGCGGTCATACCGACAACTGAGCACTTTGAATAATTTGTAAACAACTATTGACATGTATTCTACGTATTAACACAGACTGTAAATAAAGGCAAAAAATGTCCGATAATGTCTGATATTGACCGGCGTCGGTGCGTCTGATCGACACTCAAAACTACCCAAGACAAAATATGCGAAATTTTTGCGCTGCCTGATGGTAAGCGATAATGTGGTCCAAGAGCAGTGGCCTCCACACCATCCTCATAGCAGCTGAGGCGATGTTGACGGCCTGAGAAGGTGCTTTTTCACGCCCCGCTTAAAGGACCCTGGATTAAAGGAAGAAGAAAGCACGTGCCTTGGCAGAGAATTCCATGCTTTGATCGTTCGGCAGAAGTATGAGGACCCAAACTTGGTGGTGCGCGCTCTAATAGATTTTACCGTGTAAGGATGGCATCTTAATCCAGTACGCGATGTTTTGGATAGCGTAGCTTCCTATTAAAAACTCCCTTATGCGCATGTCAGTGACAACTACACACGCGATACATATATGACACTTGTATTGTCAAACTGACGGTGCTGTGCGCTCGGCGCCGTATGTCATTCGATACATGTGTTTTTATCAGTTTCTTCTCTAGGAGAAAGCGCATTATTTCGTGGTCTGTGCAAAAAACGCTTAGATATGTTGTACTTAAGGATATAGGCGCTCATAGCCAGTTGCACTCACTGATTGGTAAACGATTAGCGAGGTTAAGCAACGTTGGGTGCGGTCAGTCTATAGATGGGTGACCGCTTAGTGGTATTTCATCTGAGCGTTTCTGTGCTTCGGAGGGCACGTAAAAAGTCGGTCCCGGTTGTTGCCAAATTGACAGCAGTCGTTAAGCCATGTCAGAGGCCTTGCACAACTCTAGACGACAGGTTGGCCACTAACCACACGAAAAGAAGAAGAAAACTTAAGGGTTATGTTAAAAATGCGAAACTTTGAGTCAATCATCAATATGCACTAGTTGTAGCCCGATGCTTCAGTCTCGCAAAATATGCTTATTTTGGGTTGGAGTATCTAGCTATATCATATTTTTTAGAATTCTTTAGTAATTATATTGTCTTCTATTTACGCGAATATTATTCATTGAAATTAAACTGCTATATACGGATTTTATCGCGTTGTTTATTTGACACTTTATTACAAAATTTTGAAAATTGTTTCACTACTACTACTATTAAACTTTACTAATTTTTAAGCTAATTAAATTATTAATAAACTATTTAGATTTAATTTATTTTTACTTTTACACTTTCCCCGACGTTTCGGTTGCTTTTCAGCAGCCATGGTCACGGGGAGACTCTGTCTCCCCGTGACTCTGTCTTTCGAATTTCTTTAGTAATTGCTAACGTTATCCGATTCATACAAGCAAACCAATTTTACGTCTTAATTATTTAATATATATATTTTGAGGGTTATGGAGGTCACCGGAAGATGTAGCAGCGGTAGGCCTCCCACTAGGTCGACTGACGACCTATTAAGGGTCGCGGGAAGCGGTAGGATGCGGATGGCCTGAGATCGGTCTCTGTGGAAAAGTTTAGGGGAGATTTATTTTTTTGATGACAATAAATAATTATTCTTTAATCCAAAACGCACAAAACTTAATTCATAGGCCTGTATAAAGATTTAAATTCTCCGCTCTAAGTTTAAGTACCCTCTTTCTGAATCTTCCACCGATCACCTTTCAGAACGTTAAGTTGTCATCTGACACACAATGTTAACATCTGAATTATAAATATAGTATTATACCGCTCACTCATATTCAATATTGTACACTATTGTTCTCCAATTATTTTCTTTTTCTAATTATTTCGTAAATGTAATCTGTGAGTTCACTCTTTTGGACTAAACTGGCCACTTTTTCGTGCGATCTAAGTACAGTAAAAGCACATATATGATATAAATCTTTGGTTCTTAATAAACTGGTTAGTTGAACACGGAATCATATGACACGGAAAGTGCGTAAATGTAATGAAATAATTACGATAACATGTCAGTTTTATGATATAAGTGGCGTCGGTGCGTCTGATCGTCGTGTTAAACTGTCTCAAACTAATTAACGAGAATAGTAGTGAGAGGATTTGTCGATAGTTAAAGTATCGATACTGCGCTACACTAATTTGAATATTCTACCGTTATTTTATAAACGTCGATAGTTGAAATATCGATGCTACACTACGCTATGTGGAGGTGAATATTCTTCTGTTATTTAGCAAACATAAATTTACTGGTATTGCATTTCCTTTTTACAAATAGTATGCGTCTGTTGATATTTAGTATGGCTAAATGTTTGTGTGTAAGATAGACAAAGTTGAGTTTGTCATTGAGATTTTACAAAATCGTATAATAGGAAAGCTGTATTATAAGTTAGATTATGTACCCATATATTCAGTGAGGCTTGGAGTACTAGAATGTTTAATTCCAAAAAGTCCAATGCATGCGTTGAAACCAATAATGACCAGAAAATCTAATATCGGAATGTCTAACTTAGTGGGCGACCGCTGGACTGCCACGCAGTGGTCTCGAGTCCAATCCCAAGGCACACATCTCTGACTTTTCAAAGTTATGTGCGTATTAAATAATTAATTATCGCACGCTTTAATTATTTTATTATATATAATTAAAACGAATATAGTAGCGATAGCTCAGTGGGGCGACCAACAGACTGTAATGCAGAGGGTCTCGGGTTCGAACCCACGTCGCGCACCTCTGATTTTCGAAAGTTACATATAACTTTTCGAAATTATGTGCGTATTGATTGACAATTATCGCCTGCTCCGTGCCTCGGAGAGCACGTTAAGCCGTCGGTCCCGGCTGCCATGAACATCTATGGCTGTGACCATCTATGACCCCAAGTGACTTGGGAATAATAAAGGCTAGGGAGAAGATATAATTAAAACGAATGGTGGACCAACAATATATTGTTTTTTTTACTGATAACTAGTAATACGAACCTATACAAATCAAGTTACATCATTTCGATTCAAAACTTTTAAGAAACTGAAAGATACCATTGGTGCTCAATACTTTTGGCGCAGGCTGTGTTATTATATAGTTTCACTTCTATATATCTGAAAGGCAAGCTGGGAGGGCAGCATCGTGAGGAAACCAGCATATCTGAGATTTCTCGATAATGTTCTCAAAGGTATGTGAAGTCTGCCAACCCGCACTGGGCTAGCATGGTGGACTATGGCCTAAGCTTTTTTTCACTTAGAAGAGGGCGGTCTCAGCAGCGAAACAGCTTAATACAGGGCTGTTGTTATCATTTTATAAGTTTTGCTACAATACACACTCTTATGACTATTTCCAGTAGGGGCAAAGACTACGGATTTTGACCTCATTACGTTATTTCGTGTAAGCTTGTCGTTTTATGGTACTCTTAACCTAAAGCGATAACACCTAGGTATTTTAAAATGCCTGCCTGTTTCTCGAAATGTTCAATCAGAATGTAGGTAAATATGCGAAAATATACGATAGCGCATGAGTTTTGGGATATGAGAGGCGTCGGCGCGTCTCATCATTTTGCTAAAGAGTTTTAAACTAATTAGAGAAGTCCATAGGGAGGGGATTTGTCTATAAAAGAAATGTCTACATTACAACAAATTTTAATCTTACTTTTTAGGTAAAGAATGTCTAATTTGACTAACTATTCTATAACATACTTAATACAATACTAGGTAACAGGTCTTACTCGCGATGTAGTATTTAAAAGGTAATAAATACCTATTAATACAAATTACTACTGATAAATATTTCAAAACTATAATGCTCCTTTCATAAAATTATTTACTCATCCTTTATTTTTAGAATTTAGTTTTATGTAGACAGAAACATATGGCATAATAACCGTAACATAAAAGAGTTGTAAAATACTGAAATTATAATTTGATGGCGATTTAAAGAGTAGCCTTGAGTTTCTTGCAGGTATCTTGTCGTAGGCTCAACCTTTTGCCTGAACTTTGCAACTACCATTAGTGTCAATTCAGTAAACGTAATAAATTCACTAACCTCTTTGACGTTCATAAATGTTACTTTGTGACCTAAATGAATGAATGAATGATTTCTGACGTTGACTTATTGATTGCCAACATTTCGACCGACTTGCATCAATCGTGGTCCGTCTGTCGAAACTTCAGGCAATCAATAGGTATTTACACATAATTGCGAGTAAGGCCCGTTACCTAGTATTGTATGAGGTATGAGTACAAATCGCGAAAGTCTAAAAACTATTCTATAACGTTATATAACGCTATAAGAACACACAGTTATTTGATTACTGCCACGACTTGCTTTATTTTTCTTTTTAATTTATCTAACTGGCAAATAGATGTATCTTATGTGGGGGCCAGTCAGTGCAGACCGGCGACACTTCGACCCAGTGGGATCTTTTGTGTCGACACTCTCCCAATAACGACTGCCATAGATGTTCATGGCAGCCGGGACCGACGGCTTAACGTGCTCTCCGAGGAAAATAGAAATAGATAGTATAGTCTTCAGTCGCTGGTTACTAACCTTTTTAAAAATAATTGTTGTGGTGCTACCATTACGAGCAAAGATCACTCTAGGTCCAATGTACACTTTCCATCTGCTAACAACTCCACGTCTTTTAAAGGAGTCTGAAAACTACTTACTGCACATTTATTTATTTATTATTAAATACAAATGGACAACATAACGGTTTACACCAAAACGTTGTTCAAGTTAAAACTTGTTACACAGGTGCACAACTAATGCGTGTTTGGCTGCATTAAGGTACTTTAATAGAACTGCTCTAGTTTTAGACTGCGCCGAGCGTAAAACAGATAATGACAGAGCTCGTGCGGCGCATATTCAAATCGGCGCGCGGCCGCCATAGTAAAATTGTATGGAGGATTTGAAGTGCTTTTTTGATAAATATGTATCTTTATTGTCAACCAATAACTTAAATATTTGGGACGGACAAATTGTAATATAACTATTTATGTTTCGTTTAAGCTGTAAAATAGGATAGATTTCTACTGTTATAATCTAAAATTACGTAACACGAGCTTACGTTTTTGCATTATTGATGCAAATTTACGTAATTTTGTAGGCGAAAATATTAAGTATTTTAAGTTTTTTATACGGAGTAATTGTAAACACATTCATTGTTATGGTAAATGTATATTAATTTTGTATTAAACAAAAAGTGTTGACTATATTCACTTAACTGTGACCGCCTGTTTTGGCACGTTTCGCTCGGCACAGTCTTAAGCGAATTCATATGTTTAAGCGGAGATAACGATAAGCCCTACTCATTAAATGTATCATGTCTTAAGTTGTTATGCACTCACGTTTTTCTACTATAGCTTTTCACACTTAATAGATTGTTTAATTTTATCGATATCGATATTAAGCGGGACAGCACTAGAGTAATAAATCACTATCGTTCACGTCATAATAACACTAGTAATGACCTAGCCTCATTTGTATATGGTCAATATAATGTGATAGCGATGCAAGAACAGTAATTATAAATCCGTCCGGCTTCACACGGTTAGTACAAAACCTAAACAAGTTATACACCTAAACCTTCCTCATGAATCACTCTGTCTATTGGTGAAAACCGCATGAAAATCCGGTCAGTAGTTTTTGAGTTTATCGCGAACAGACACACAGACGCGGCGGGGGACTTTGTTTAATATGTAGTGATTTAGGGCGTCTAACTTTGAAACCTATAATTTATGATTTAATTAGGCTGTACCACAAAAAAATATCGTTTATGTCGTTACATTTTAGTTATTGATTAGTTAATCGAAAAATGTTCAACAAAAAGAAAGTTGAAATTTATTTGCAATAAAATTGGTACACAGTATTTAGAGGAATTTCAATATATTTTAAACATAATAATAATAATTTAAAAATAATATAAAATAATGAAAAGAATTAATCAACAAAACCTACATTTGGTCATAAATTTTAATTAGTATATAAGCCCCGTGACCATGGCTGCTGAAAAGCAACCGAAACGTCGGGGAAAGTGTAAAAATAAATTAAATCTAAATAGTTTAATAATAATTTAATTAGCTTAAAAATTAGTAAAGTTTAAGAGTAGTAGAAGTGTAACAATTTTCAAAATTTTGTAATAAAGTGTCAAATAAACAACGCGATAAAATCCGTATATAGCAGTTTAATTTCAATAGTATATAAATTTTGTAAATTTAGTTGGCGTTCATAAGTGTGTTTGTGTATGTTTGCGACATGTGATATCATCCCAAAAACCTTTGTCTTTGACAAAAAATACCACATCCAACTTCATGAAGGACCTAAAGATAGCTCTGGCACACATGAAATGAGAATATACACGGATGGATCCAAAACAAAATCAGGAACAGGAGTCGGAGTCTTCTCCCACGACCTAAACATCAATTACTCAACGACCCTGGGAAACCTCAACACTATCTTCCAGGCAGAATGTGTTGGGATTACCCGGGCCGCAACAGCGGTTACATCAAGAGGTATAAGCGATAAGTCAATATGCATTATCTCGGATAGCGCCGCAGTACTACAAGCTCTTAAGAGCAACTGCTTCAACAGTGGACTCATCCTGGAGTGTCACCGTGAGCTGCAAAGTATTGCAACAAAAATCGGGTAACGTTGCAGTGGATACGCGGTCACAGCAACTCTTATGGCAATGATGCTGCAGACCAACTGGCAAAGAGAGGATCGAACATCAAAATGGTAGGACCCGAACCGATTGTCCCGATACCCTTCTGCCAACTCAAAACATGGTTATGCGATAGAACCACGAAACTACACGAAAAACAGTGGACAGAAACAAAAGAATGTAGACAGACGAAGGAAGCCCTTCCATCCTTGGACAGGCATCTGTCACGCAGACTGCTACGTTCCACAAGGAAAAACCTACGCCACCCAGTGGGTATAATAACGGGCCACTGCTCACTTAACAAACACCTGTTCAACATCGGCATCACTGACAGTCCTTTATGTAGAGGCTGTATGGAAACCGAGGAGACATCGGCTCACGTGCTCCTACACTGCAAAAGCGTGAGCAACCAACGGGCGAAACTCCTAAACAGTCCAGAAACGATGAAAGAGGTACTGCGCGACATCGGTCCCCTATTATCATTCTGGACGGAGCTGAGGTGGTATGAGTAACCGAACAATACTTCGCGTCGGCTACTTACGCACAAAGGCCCAATTGTAGGGCTAAGTGCGGATAACACACGTCCAACTAACTAACTAACTAAGTGTGTTTGTGGCCTAAATGAGTACATATTTTTTGACTTTCACAACTTTAATTTTAAGTAGTAAGTATGTATGTATGTATCTTATGTGGGGGCCAGTCAGTGCAGACCGGCGACACATCGACCCAGTGGGATCTTTTGTGTCGACACTCTCCCAATAACGACTGCCATCGATGTTCATGGCAGCCGGGACCGACGGCTTAACGTGCTCTCCGAGGCACGGAGCAGGCGATAATTGTCAATCAATACGCACATAATTTCGAAAAGTCATATAACTTCCGAAAGTAAGAGGTGCGCGACGTGTGTTCGAACCCGAGACCCTCTGCATTGCAGTCTGTTGGTCTCCCCACTGAGCTATCGCTGCTCTAAGTAGTAAGTAACTTGATCACTAATAATTACTAATTATTCCTTAGGTTACTTTTTTAACAATGTAAAATTATGTACCTTGCAAATGTTTTTTTACTGTATATCTACTATATTCTGTTTGGTCAACTGCGGACATCGAATGATGGCCACAATTATAGCGCGGTAAGATATAATTGTAGCAGTGTTTATGTCATTTGTAAGTCTTTCGCTGCATCAAATCGAATGATTCGATTAGGTAATTAATTGATTTACAATTGACGCTACAATTGGACATCACTAAAATGTCTATGGTCATGTCAATGAACCGTTTGTATGCCTTTTGAGTCAGTTGTATTGAAATTGACTATAACTAATATTATAAATTGACTTAGACATACATAGATTCACGCCTGTTTCCCAGAGGGGTAGGCAGAGACTACGGATTTCCATTTGCTACGATCCTGACACACTTCTCTGGCTTCATTCACTTTCAACACATTCCTCATACACGCCCGTCGGTTCAAGGTGCTCTTAACCTGGCCTTTGTCCAGAACGCCTCCGATCTGATCGTAAAACGTTCGCCTAGGTCTTCCTCTTGCGACTGTTCCATTCACACTAGCCTTATAAACTTTCTTAGTCAGTCTATCCTCGTCCATTCTTTCTACTGACTTGACTTAGACGTGTAAATTAAATTCAGTGATAGGTCTAGTTCGATAGCTGGGTAGACCAAAGTGCGAAAGTGTAAATATATCTTTTCATTTACAAGAAATGCCCAATATCTTGACATAAAAACCAATCCTAACTAACATTATAAATGAGTTTGCTTATTTGTTACGCTTTCACGCCTTAACTACTCGACTGATCATCATAAAATTTCGCATACACGTTGTCACAGGAATAGAAAAGAACATAGAGTACCTTTCGTCCAGAAAAACTGGCTATTCCCGAGCGAATCCGAGGGAAAAGGCTAGTAAAAAAAAAAAAAATTTGCATGTAATGTTGTACACAAAGACGTTACACATTCTCCCGTAATACATGTATGCAAAAATATACATATGTGAATTAAACTATCAAATAATTTATTTATTTATTAAGATGACCAATAGCTTGGTCCAAAATAATGGTCATATTTTATTTATTTTCACGGTCGAATTTTAGTTTTGCCGGGAATAAAATCTTATGCGAGCGAAACCGCGGGCGAAATCTTATACTGCAATAATTTGACCTGAAAACTGAAAACATATTTACTGAAATGTACATACACATATATTATGTCAGTTACAATGCAATAGTATTTTAATGCATTTGTTATGTAATAAGTTGTTTATATTCATAATGGCATAATGTTTACATAATATATCTGCGTACATTGAAATTAAACTGCTATATACGGATTTTATCTCGTTGTTTATTTGACACTTTATTACAAAATTTTGAAAATTGTTTCACTACTACTACTATTAAACTTTACTAATTTTTAAGCTAATTAAATTATTATTAAACTATTTAGATTTCATTTATTTTTACACTTTCCTCGACGTTTCGGTTGCTTTTCAGCAGCCATGGTCACGGAGAGACTAAGATGGTAGTTGTCTCAATCATGTTTTAATAGTTTTAATAAATTAATTAGCTTAAAAATAAGTAAACTTTAATAGTATCTAGTAGTAGTGTGACAGTTTCAAAATTTTGTAATAAAGTGTAAAATAAATAACGCGATAAAATCCGTATATAGTAGTTTAATTTCAATGAATAACATTCGCGTAAATAGAAGACAATATAGATATAGATAATATCTTACCTTTGAATCTCTTACCGTCTTTTGTGCTTCTACAAACTTTTCTTTCTTTTCTTCAAACGTAGAAGTCAGGTAGGTACTATAAAAAACGTGTGCCACAATACAATTTGCATCGATCCGGGCATAAAATTCGAAACTTCCCTTTAGTTAGAAACTTATAATACGCGAATGTGAGTTTGTTTGTTTGTTTGTAACGCTTCTACGCCTTTACTTCTCGATCGATCATGATAAAATTTTGTATTCACACTGTCAGAGGTACAGAATAGGACATAAGGTAACTTTCATCCGGGAAAAGTACTGTTCCCGAGGGATACATTTTTTTGACACAATAATGCATACATGGATGTATGTATATATTCATACCAACAATAAATATGCCAGACACAAAACGACACATGTATTTCTGTCTCATCCAAACAAGGATAATATAATAAAATATTTATATAACTTGTTCATTCTTACATGAACGTTGTCTGGTCGGTGTAACATACACTCCCTTATCTCAGAGAAACATTATGTTTAAGTCGATCGTACAAATTAGATCAGTCTCTGTATTCCTTGTTGATACGTACACAAAATAAAAAAATAAAATATTCCGAGTTAAAAAGAATTGGAAGTGTTTGTGTGTGTCAACATTTATGTAATCCTTCTTAAAACATCCTATAAAAAAAGAATGGAAAGTATAAGGCGTAACTGAAAAAACGTAGTGTGTTTGCGTGTGTAATTTTTTTGGTGACGTGTTCAGTGTTGCATAATATCATTCAAGATGGTGTCTGAAGGTAATTTTTTTTGGGTCTGTAGTGTCTTGATTGGGCCTTACAATAATAATAATAATATTCTATCACATACACACAACACCATCTAGCCCAAACTAAGCAGAGCTTGTACATGGGTACTAGACAATGGATAAACATACATATATACATTTTTTTTTTGTAAATATATACATATTATACATAGAAACACCCAGACCAAGACAAACATCCATGTTCATGCACACAAATGTTTGACTTGTGCGGGAATCGAACCCACGACCTCAGGCGTGGCAGTCGGTTACACTAACCACTACGCCATCGAGTCGTCAAACAATATGTTTCTTGTGTAAAGGAGACAAAGTTATAGAGCTGTAAAGCGCTGTTCCAGTCTCGCGCTTGCGATAAGAATGCTTTTAACCGTTGAAAGTAGGAAAAACATATGTTTCGAATGCAATAAATGAATTACTGAATAAACTAAGCCTTTCTCAAACTGAGAACAGGCTCGTGCACAGCAGTGAGACGATTTATATAGAGGGCTGGTATGAATAGCATTATAATAAATTAATTGGGAAGAGAGAAACCCGTCACGCACCCTCGGGTTGCCCACCCCAACTATTGCAATAGAAAAATGTTGACTAAGGAACTCCTCTGATACTGGACAGCCGCGTCGTGACGGCCGTGCGTATCCCAACTGGACACCAGTTGAAAAGGTCGATCACGAGTTAAATGGTTTCGAATCCCACGTCGGTAGTGATTGCACTACCGACGTGAAGCCATGCGTCTTTTTTTTCGTGGGGAAATGCTGCTGGTGCTGTACTCTCTTGCTACAAGAGGAGACGAGATGAATATATCAGGCTCTCTCGAGACTTCGGGCCAACTTACTAAAACCACCATGGTGTGTCAACTCGCTGCTTTGTATAGTGGGTGGGTCACTGGAACTGAAAATACATCGGCGACCCACCCAACAGTGCCCAATGTAGAGATGTTATGTCTGCGGGCGACACCCCAGCACGACAGAGGGCGCCAGTCGCTCTGACTCAATGCCTGGCGGGCGGGAGATCCCCGTTCTCCCGGCCGTGGCCACTATAGCGGCATCAGGCACGCATAGACGCGCCTACGCCGCCCTGTTCGCCGCCGGCTTGGATCCGCAAGGATACTTTCCTCACGGATCCGCTCCGCCGCCTCCTTCTGCGAGAGCGTGAAGCCACTCTCTAATTCTAGCTTAGCTATGCATATGTTCTTTAACTATCCACACCATATTTCTTTACTAAAATAACAGGAGTAAGAAAAATTCTCCATAGGCTACCTCAAGATGAAATACACATACTTACATTGTACTATCGACTTGAGCGACGGATGACCACTCCTAAGGTTAAAATCGCATAGCAGGCCAACACTTGGTACCCGTACCCGTGCAGTACGTGTAACCGGTACATGTGCAAGCGAATTTTTTTCTGAAATGGTCATCCGTCGCTCAAGTCGATAGTACACCTGTCGTGATTGTTCTAGTCTTATATAATACAAGCTGTCCCGACAGACGTTGTCTAGTACACGACAAATAAAATCGGTGCAGCCGTTAAGGAGGAGTTCAGTGACATACAAACGTACAGTAGAATTATATATATAAAGATGATAATAACGATACGTACGGATAATCCAACAGTTTATATAATAGTACACAATTAACAAGTATTTATAGTTGTTTTAAAAAAATTAATATACGTATGTGGTCAATGGAGATTTTATTGTTATTTTCGTTTTATGATGTTAGTAAGTGAACAGTATAATGTAATCACGTAAAATTATTGCCAATCGTATTTATATGATGTCAACGGAGCAAACAATGAAATTCAAAGAGTAATCAAATAAGGTACCCACAAGACAGGCTTTGCCTGGTACTACACTGAATACCGCCTATTATTGTAAAGATTACTTCATAATAAGCTCAGTGGGGAGACCAACAGACTGCAATGCACAGGGTCTCGGGTTCGAACCCACGGCGCGCACCTCTGACTTCCGGCAGTTATATGACTTTTCGAAATTATGTGCGTACTGATTAACAATTATCGCCTGCTCCGTGCCTCGGAGAGCACGTTAAGCCGTCGGTCCCGGCTGCCATGAACATCTATGGCAGTCGTTATTGGGAAGTCAGTACCCTATAATATCCTGACACTGGTCTAGCCTTAGAGTATCGTTAGCCTTCGGGTTGCGGAGGTCAGGTGGCAGCCGCTCCGTGTAAAAACTGATATCCAGATAAATCCGGTTAGACCAGAAAAGCCGACCCCAAGTGACTTGGGAATAATAAAGGCTAGGGAGAAGGAGGCTATTTATTTTATTTTATTCATTCAATTTATTTATTGCATTCCATTCTTGTAGCAAATGAGTCTATAATTACGTAGTAAAGTCGCTAGCCGGCTAATAAAGATCCCATACCCAGGTTGTACAAAGTATTGTATTGCCATTAATCTTTCAGTATCAGTACATGGTCTGATACTCTGGATTGCTAGTCATACACCATTTTACGTGCCATTTATTAACTACATTTTGCAGATTCGCTCAGTACTCAGAAACAGTACATTTTTCTAAATAAAATTAAATCAAACTCTATTTAATTTCTGTATCCCTGACAACTGGTATGTGAAATTCCATGATGATAGGTCGACTAGATATAAACAAACTTACTTTAGCGTTTATAATATTTGTTATGTAGACAATGAGTCAATTATTATAACGTAAAAGACGGTAGTCGGTAAATAAAATTCCGATTCCCTGGGTACAGAGTTCACTGGTCTATTGTTGACAACAAAGAGGAATTTCCCCATAAAAATGTTCCATATGCCTTATCTTAAATAAATAACATATTTTATTGTATGATAATTGATAAGTAACTGATTGGGTGGGCGGGAAAACGGTCGCCTCCTCGTCGCTACTACTGTCACTATACAGAGTGTAGTAAGTTCTATACCTAAATAATATCATAATACTATCAGCCCTATATTAAACTGTCCCACTGCTGGGCACAGGCCTCTTCTCAGTGCGAAAAAGGTTAGTAGTCTACCACGATGCTCCAATGCGGGATGGCAGACTGCTCACATCTTCTAGAACATTACCTAGAACTCTCAGACTTGCAGGTTTCCTCACGAGGTTTCCCTTCACCGTTAAAGCGAGAGATAATAAACGATTTAATACGCACATAACTTCGAAAAGATACGTGCCTTGGAATCGAATTCTAGTCCTCTGCGTGGCCGTTGAATAGTTTACTACTAGGTTTCCAGTAGGAAAGTAGAAATAGTAATTTGGGACATTATTTTTTTTATTTTTTTTTTATTGCCTTCAGTGGCAGACTTGCAAGTGGTCCACCTGATGGAAAGTGGTAACCGCTGCTCATGGACTTCAGCAATGTCAGGACACAGCAAAGCCGCTGCCTACCGTGAAAAAAGAACTCTCTTTAAACCTCGTTTGAAGAAGGACATATCATAGCGCTCGGGAAACACCGAAGCAGGCAGTTCATTCCAGAGCTTGCACGTACGTGGAAGAAATGATCGCTGGAAGCGTACCGTCTTGGATTTGAACGCTTCCAGGTGATATGGATGAACCCTGCTTCGTTGTCGAGTGGTACGATGATAGAAAGGGGCCGCTGGTACCAAATCAAACAGTTCTTCAGAGCACTCTCCGTGAAAGAGTCGGTAGAACACGCAGAGAGACCCAAAGTCTCTCCGTTGCTCCAACGACTCCAATCTATCCGTGAGATTGGGATCATCGACGATTCGAACTGCCCGTCTTTGTAGGGAGTCAAGTGGGTCGAGCTGGTATTTGGGGGCCCCTGCCCAGAGATGTGAGCAGTACTCCACGTGCGGCCGGACCTGTGCTTTGTAAAGCACAAGACGTTGACCGGGTGTGAAGTACCGCCTCGCCCTGTTCAGTACACCCACCTTTTTGCTCGCTAATTTAGCTTTGTCCTCCAAGTGACTCCCAAACTGGACTTTACTCGAGATTTCCACGCCGAGGATCCCAATACTTTCGAAGATACGGAGAGTAACTCCTTGGAACTGTAGCGCCATGATAAAAGGGTCCTTCTTAGCAGTAAACGCGCACACTTGTGTACGTACTTTTTACTTGACGTAAAACATAGTTGGCAAAATGTAGGTGTTATTACATCTTAGATGAATACATCTTAGAAGTATTCATATAAAGTAGAATAGTATGTATGCCTACTGACAGACTGCACAGATGTCTTACTGCCGCTTTCTAAATTCAATCGAAATGTTGCTATCTGAGTTAGAATGTTGACAGATCTTCCATAGAAAATATGTCAAAATTCTAACTCAGATAGTAAAATTTCGATTGAGATTGAATATTAGAAAGCGGCCGTTAGTGGTTAACATGATCGCCATCGCTGCAGCTGCGCCGAATGTTGCGGCTTCAATACCCACACAAGACAAAAAATTGTGTGATTCACAAATAGTTATTCCGGGTCTGGATGTTCTTTGTGTCCCTTGTTGGAATGTTTGTAAAGTACCACGGTACACAGGAATTAATATTAGTGTGAAAGTTATCTTTGAAAATAAGACATGTAATATTTTATTTACGCAAATTGGAAAATGCAATGTTTATCAAGTTCGCAAAACAAACATAATTATGTAAATAAAAAAAAATACTATGAATAATTCCCGTGTCGCGGGGACTTTACAAACATTCAAACAACGGCAATACAGAACACACTCTGACCAACAATTTGTGGATCACACAAATTTGTATCCTATGGGGGATCAATACTACAACATTTGGAGCGCTGGTAATGGAAAGACAACCACTTAATCTGTAGACAAGTCTTAGTTATTACTGATAAGCTGAGATTTAGATACATACCGCGTAATAAGATTGCATTCCTCGTTAGGAATCTACCTCACCAAACTGAAATGTGTGGTGTGTTTGTAATTCACTTATTATCGGAATGTGTTCTATATCAGACCGCTAAAGAAGAAGTCAGGGTATTCAAGACGGTACGCTTTCAGCGATCATTTCTCCCACGTACGTGCAAGCTCTGGAATGAACTGCCTGCTTCGGTGTTTCCCGAGGCTATGATATGTTCTTCTTTAAACGAGGTTTAAAGAGAGTTCTTTCACGGTAGGCAGCAGCTTTGCTGTGTCCTGACATTGCTGAAGTCCATGAGCAACGGTTACCACTTTCCATCAGGTGAACCACTTGCTAGTCTGCCACGAAGGGCAATAAAAAAAAGTAGTTCAAAGCTTAACATAAACACATGTAACACCTACATACGTAGGTATGATCCATCACATATTATCATCATCCAAATCCAACTTTACCTTGAATGTTTTTAAGTTTGTAATGTTTCGATTAAGTGATTTAGATTGTTACCAGGTACGATGGGACTGATAAATGTTAAAATATAAATAAAACCATAGTATTACCCATCCAAGCAGTCATGTCCTAATTTAAAAGGCTTCGGAGATATACATAGGTATGAGAATATGTATGTACTATCGACTTGAGCGACGGATGATCACTCCTAAGGTTAAAATCGCATAGCAGGCCAACACTTGGTCGGGCGGAGGGCGGAGTCACTTAAAGTAATCATGTGCAAGCGAAAATTTTTCTGAAATCATCAACCGTCGCTCAAGTCGATAGTACATATGTATTATTTTAAAGTTGGCCAATCATACTATTTATATGACGGATGATACAGTTAACTTTATGAAAGTTTTAAACAATTGTTTATAACAAATAGAGTGCGACAGCATTTCTAGGTCAGACTAGATTCGACCAAATTTTCTGTTTGCTAAACAAACTCGCTGATCCGTGAATTAATTTAGACTGAAACGTAATTAAACTTTTGCTAATAGAAGATTTGCGCCACGCCTGAGTGTTACTTAGTTAGCACTAGCTTTTGCCCGCGGTGTCGCTCGCATAAATGTAGGTTAGGTTAGTAACCTTAATGACAGTACCTTTTCGGAATTAAAGGTTCCGTATGTCTTTTTCTGTACCCCTGACAACATATTTCATGATGATCGGTCTAGTCATTAACGCATGACAGCGTAACAAATGAACAACTCACATTCGCATTTTTGATATTAATTAGAATAAATTTCCTGCAATGAAAATTGTATCTTATGTATTAAAGACTAATAAATATATTTGTTTGTTTTAGCTCAACTGTCTTATGAACGAGCTGTTCGAGACGGTTACAGCTGTATGCAACATGGACGATAACAAACCCGCCAGCTTCCCCACTGAGCATTCAGACTCCAGCACCAGTGAAGGTAAGACCACTGTTACTAGCATTTATCCCTAGCTTCTGTGCCTGGAAAGATCTGTCCAGCAGGAACTTTGTGAGTAGGATTTACCGAATTCCCTCCCGCGTCTGGCAAGTTTTATCTCACAGGGACCATGCACGTTTCCAGGATTTATTGTATAGCCCGTCGACACAGGAATTATTACAGGATTTATTGTATAGCCCGTCGACACAGGAATTATTACAGGACTAAATGTAGTCTTAAAACAAAATCTCACTTAACACTCCGTTTTTTAAAAGATTACTCCCCCACTAGTAATAATTCCTGTATTGGGAAGCAGGGGACTTTAAAAACATTCAGACATCGAACACAGATAACATCCAGATTCGGAACAACTATATGTTGAGTGTCGTGTGGTCGGCTCGACCGGGGACGTATCACCGTCTCACAGAAGATCGACGTAAAACAACAGTATCTGTTATATTTCGTTCGGTGAGTGAGAGCGCCGTAGGCCCAATCACCCTTCCCTTCCCAAACTCCATTCTGCTCCATTTCCCTTTTCCTTCCGGTAGGCAGCGACTTGGCTGTGCTTTTTTGATATTGCTTCTGTAATGCTATAAAAACACAGCCACGTGTATGAGCCACGGTTCTCGCTTACTATCAGGTGGGCCGCTGGCTTGTCTGTCAACGATGAAAGCAATAAAAAAAACATACACAAATGTTGTCCAGGTAATTTTATGTTAAAATATTTCATGCCTGCTTAAAGCAGCTCAAAAGTCATAATCATAATCATTTATTTGTGGAATATATGTATCTTATGTGGGGGCCAGTCAGTGCAGACCGGCGACACTTCGACCCAGTGGGATCTTTTGTGTCGACACTCCCCCAATAACGACTGCCATAGAAGTTCATGGCAGCCGGGACCGACGGCTTAACGTGCTCTCCGAGGCACAGAGCAGGCGATAATTGTCAATCAATACGCACATAATTTCGAAAAGTCATGTAACTTCCGAAAGTCAGAAGTGCGCGAAGTGGGTTCGAACCCGAGACCCTCTGCATTGCAGTCTGTTGGTCTCCTCACTGAGCTATCGCTGCTCTTTTTGTGGAATATACATATGTCACTATACAGTTCTTATGGCTATGTATGTATTGTAGCCGGTACAAGTTTAAATATAGGTAACACAGCAATAAAAATATTGCAAGCAAATAAACTGTGTTATGTTTTAAGTAGTTCATTGCCATCAATTTCAAGATCTACGTTCCCTCGTATTATTAAATATGATAATTGCATAAAGATCATCCTAACTTCGATCCATCTAAACTAATATATTATAAGAAAAATAATCCGCAGAACACCAGTGTTGCGATTTAACAATCGCAACGTACGCTGAGCGATGTCCAAATTTTGGCACTGATAGGACACCCACTTTCCCATTACTTTTAAACTTAAGTTAAACGTAAATAATTTAAAATTTGTACCTACTGTTATTTGCATCGCCTGCTCACTGACAATACTAGCCTTGACTTAAATGGAGGCAGTTTCCAACTTCCGTTTAGTTAAGCGTAAGGTGTGGTGTTGCCAGCGAGCGGAAATATAATTAAAGTTTTAGTATTTTCTTATTTTGCTATTTTTATTGTTGTTCTGTTTTTTTTTTGTATTAATTTTTATTCTTTTATTTTTATTTCTTCATGTTTTGTGTGTGCCCTTTTGTGTGCCAAAATAAATATTTTTCTTTCTTTCAATAACTACTCGAGGATTATAATTATTCTTTCACCATTAGAAGGCTACTTTAACCAGAAGTGACATAGGCTATATAACATCACCCTACGAGCTACGGGCGCGGAGCTGTTATTATAAACTTAGGGGAAAGCCGAGGGCAAGCTAGTATTATGAAAAGGAGGTACCCAGCTCCAAAGACATTATTAAATAAACCTTTTCAAAAAATAATTATGAATAATAATATTGCTGTAACACTACATTCAATCAGAATTAGAGGAAATATCAATAGAAAACTTGAGCGATGCATTCAAACATTGAATGTATTAAATATACTACACATTATTTTATTATATTAAATGATTATTAATATGTTTATTGTTGTCTTACTATTGCCTAGCTAACCACTGTGAACATTATGGCAATAATTATAAAAAAGATCTTAGAAAGGCTTTTGATTACTTGACATATGCGATAACAACAGATTGCATTCCGTAGAGACATCGCCTCATTGGCATGTTTCTACAGAATATACCATGGGGAATGCTCTGAAGAGTTATTCCACCTTATCCCTATATCCTAGAGAAGAAATTAATAAAAATATATCTATCGAATGACATATGGCACCGAGTGCACAGTACCGTCAGTTTGACAATACAAGTGTCATATATGTATTCCGTGTGTAGTTGTCACTGACAGCCCACAAGGGACATTTTAATAGGAAGCTACGCTATCCAGAACAACGCATGCTGGGATCAGATGCCATCCTTACACGGTAGAGTTGATTAGAGCGCACACCAACAAAATTACGTGCGGGGCGTGAAAAGTTCCAAAATCCGTGTTCATACTACAGATTTCATCAACCTGATCAATCTGCTCGATTCGAGAATCACACCGGAGATCTAATGCACTGAAGTCGCATAGATTATTATTTCGCAAAAGTGGCATTGTTAAGTACTTTTGGTTCTCCACGTTTCTAAGTATATATAAAAGAAATTTCATAAAATTCGGTTATGTAATAGTCGTAGAAACACACAAAGATACAGAGCTACTGCCGCATTTATAATTAACTGTTAGTAAGTTCGGTCATGTAGTGCCCAGCGTAATATATTCCGTTCTCTTAAGAACTTCGGAATAAAAAGTATATAAAAATACTCGAATATAGGAAAAAATTTTCAAGTCGATTCATCGACTATATTCTAGTTTTGCTTACACAAACATACGTCAGCTTAATTTTTACCTTAAAAGCTCTATAGGTATATAGGTAATTTAGCATTAAAATTTTTTTTACGTAACTATAAGATGTGTAACACATCTATAGTAATATTATAAAGAGAAAATATTAGTTTTTTGTTTGTCTGATGTTTGTTTGTAAGGATTTGATTCAAAACTACTTGACCGATTAAAAAGATTCTTTCCCTATTAGTAAGCTATATTATCACCGAGTAACGTAGGCTATATTTTTTTTATAGTACTGTTACTAGCGTACATTTACGCAAGCGAAGCCGCTGGCAAAGCTAGTATTCTATATAATTAATAACACTACTTTTCTTTTTTTATTTACAGAATCAGTGAAGCTCACACGCAGTTTAACAGAGAAACGTAAGAACTACGTGCGAAGGGTGTCCACCAGGGTAGCGTATTTGGACCCGAAGAACATCAAACGCTTCAGGAACCAGACTTCAGTGTGCTCATACAAATCTGAAGTTGTCGACAATCCTTACTCCACCTTCAGGTCTTGGAAGAGCTTTAGGACCTCTCAGGTATGTTACTTGAAGCTATTATATATTTATATTATACTGCTTCAGTAGTTGTGAATGCGACGGCTGTGTATGATGTTTCCAATTCAATGCCTGGATATGGTTCTCTTATTGGGCTTATCTGTCAACAACTCACTAACTCATACCCGTGACGATCATAAGTATTAGTTTGTGACCTAAATGAATAAATGACTCTTGACCTTGGCTTTGAAAAATCATAGTTTCAGCGTGGACACTGCGTCTGCTGGACAGGAATAGGCTCGTGAACTGTGGATGATTACCCATTCGGGAAATATAAAAGTAAATATAATATCAGCCCTCTTTTAAACGGTCCGGGCACGGGCCTCTTCTCAGTGTGAGAATGGTAAGACCGTAGTCCACCACACTGGCCCAGTGCGTGGTAGACTTCACATATCGTCGAGAACTCTCAGGCACGCAGGTTTCGTTACAATGTTTTCCTTCACCGTTAAAGCGAACGATAATTAACTATTTAAAACGCATATAACTTCGATCCAACTCAGGACCTCTTGCAATTATACGTAAAAAGTTACATTGAAAGCAGTGATAGGTCTCTAGTTCGGGCAATATACATATGTATATGAGTCTAATAATACAGGAACTTATCAATCTAAGAACTAACCAATTCTAGCATTGTAGTTACAAGATTTCAGTGACATATATTTCGAAATAGAACCACTGTGTTAATGTGTTAATTACGTAAAAATTTCAGCTAAATGCTTTAGGTGCAGTACAAACACGTTTGAATATTTTGAACTAGCTTTACTTCAAGTTTCTGGATCAAGAATTACATGTCAAGAACGACTCAAACTCTACATACTTAATACATAGATTCACGCCTGTTTCCCAGAGGGGTAGGCAGAGACTACGGATTTCCATTTGCTACGATCCTGACACAATTCTCTGGCTTCATTCACTTTCATCACATTCCTCATACACGCCCGTCGGTTCAAGGTGCTCTTAACCTGGCCTTTGTCCATACATACTTAAGTATACTTGAATTTTTTGTTTCGAGTTTCCTAAAACTGTAATCAAATTTGAGTACGTATTTTAACATCATATTGTAATATTGTCTTCTGTTTACGCGAATATTATTCATTGAAATTAAACTACTATATACCGATTTTATCGCGTTGTTTATTTGACACTGTATAACATAATTTTGAAAACTGTTACACTACTACTACTACTAAACTTTATTAATTTTTAAGCTAATTAAATTATTATTAGAACTATTTAGTTTTAATATTTTTTATTATTTATTTAAATAGTTTTAAAGTCAGGGGTACATAATAATACATAGGGAGATACCCTATGTACTTATCCATCCAAAAACAATGTTACTAACCTAACGTACATTTACGAGCGCAGCCGCGAGCAAAATCTAGTATAATTATAAATGCAAATGTGAGTTTGTTGGTTTGTTTGTTACGCTTTCACATCTTAACTACTCGACCGATCGTCATGCAATTGCGTATACTCGTTAAGGGTAAAAAAAGACTTATCCAGAAAGAAAGTTCTGTTTTCGAGAGATGGCTAATGTGTCAATTAAAACATACGCATAATCAATTTTTATCCAGGAAACGCGAGCGGAGTCTTTGCCCAAAATCTATTAAAGGATAAATCTTCTTCTCCCTTAGCCTTTATTATTCCCAAGTCACTTGGGGTCGGCTTTTCTAGTCTAACCGGATTTGACTGGATATCAGTTTTTACACGAAGCGGCTGCCACCTGACCTCCGCAACCCAAAGGCTAACGATACCCTAAGGCTAGACCAGTGTCAGGATATTAGAGGGTACTGACTTTCCCAATAACGACTGCCATAGATGTTCATGGCAGCCGGGACCGACGGCTTAACGTGCTCTCCGAGGCACGGAGCAGGCGATAATTGTCAATCAATATGCACATAATTTCGAAAAGTCATATAACTTCCGAAAGTCAGAGGTGCGTGACGTGGGTTCAATCCCGAGACCCTCTGCATTGCAGTCTGTTGGTCTCCCCACTGAGCTATCGCTGCTGATCTATTAAAGAATAAATAATAATCTTAAATTCCTCTTCCAGGGCAACATCACAAAAATGGACACAGACTCCAAATTCAACTTAACAGACTCCAGAGGCAACTTGCTGTCTATGAAGGACATGTTAGACAGTAGTGCTGACAGCATTGACAAGCTCAGCATAGACGAGAAGACTGGCTGCATCGACCTGCCCTTCGAGCCGAGGGAGAAGGGACTGTTCAATCTGTGTCTGCTAGTCGGACTGAACTATATGACGGGGCAGGCGTATGTTAAGAGTGCTTTTCCTAGTCAGGTTTGTAGTATTTTTCATGTTGTTTTTTTGTAGATTTATAACAGATTTCTTCAAATACCCAGAAAGTCCTCACCTGTGGTAATTGCATAAATATTAATTTCACCTTTCATTGATAAATTCAATCTAGTGGGGATTTCAAAAAGCAAATCACCAGAACTAGTTAATTACCGCACAAGACAGTGGTTCACTAACCTTTCTCTTGTCCGGGCCCTTCTCACACTGAAAAGAGGCCGTGCCCAGCAGTGGGATAGTTCATAAACGGGACTGATATTATTTTATTATTCCTGTGTATATTTTGATTGCAGTTACCTACATTTTAAAATAATAATAAAACTATATAGAGCTTGTAACAGAATAAGAAAAAGGTCATGGTTTAGGTCCATAATATGATTATATCTGAAAAATAAACCATGTTCCCTATACCAGGATCAAAAAAAATATTTAAAAATTTATGACATTTTCAAACATTTAATTTATTTATTGTTTAAATATATATATATATATATATATTTTCGGTTTCACACTGATTATCCAAGTCAGCTGTTACTATTATTTAAGTATCAAATTGACAGTGTGATTTCTTGTAATCACCTTTTTTATTTGTCCCACTGCTGGGCAAAAGCCTCTCCCATGGACTTCCAAATTACTCTGTTTGGTGGATATCCCCTGCCAGTCCTTTACAAATGTGCCATCTCCTTGTAGGTCTGCACTGTCACCGTCGACTGTGATGTGGCACCCATTTGGTGACGTTTGGTGCCCACCTATCTGGGTGCATGCGGTAGACGTGTCCGTGCCAAGTGGGCAAGCGTGATATTGTTAAAAAATAGTAAAAATAGTGTCTATTGTCGGATTTATTTGTCGCGGTTTTCCATTTTATAGAAGCCATATTATGTGACACTTAAATATGACCACATCTTTCTTTTACACGCTGTATATACATAGTCATGTATGTATTCTTTACCCCAACTCTTGTGTACTGTTCCAGGTTCGAGTCCCCCCTCATATAGAAAACTTGGTGTTCCCGGAGACCATGAGTGCGGCGCCCAAGAGTGAGTGGTCTGTGGACGCGAGGAGTCTCCAGTGCTACTCCCTAGTCCTGACTGATGAGAGAGGAGAGAGGGCATACGGGTAAGTGTCAAGAAATTTAGTTATTTACAATTTCCGGATTTTATTTTATTTTACACTTTTCGGTTAATGTTATTAAGCTTAGTTTATTTATTATGTTACGTATGTTCATTTTTCTTTGTGTCATTGTCATAATACGCATGCTGGTTATTCCATATTGCAAATGTATCAGCCATATTATTCACCAAACGTGTTTTGTTCATCCATTTGTAATGCATTAGATGATTATTATAAATTAATTTATTTATCAACAGCAAATTTTTCTGTGGACTGCCTTAAGTAAGTAAAATTTACAGCTAGCTTAAAAATAGTAAATGATTTTACAAAAAATGAAGTCCATTTACAAGTATTTGCTAAATATATACTTTAATAATGGTTTACATAATATTGTCTTCTGTTTACGCGAATATTATTTATTGAAATTAAACTACTATATACGGATTTTATCGCGTGGTACTCTCCCCGTGACATGGCTGCTGAAAAGCAACCGAAACGTCGGGGAAAGGGTAAAATTTAATAAAATAATAATAATTTAATTAGCTTAAAAATTAGTAAAGTTTAATAGTAGTAGTAGTGTAACAGATTTCAAAATTATGTAATAAAGTGTCAAATAAACAACGCGATAAAATCCGTATATAGTAGTTTAATTTCAATTAATAATGGTTGGTAAAGAAAAGAAAATAGATACATCCGAAGAACAATAACGAATATATCTTACTGTTTTCGTTAAGAAAAGAATTTCTCCACACGGTTTGGCGTGGCGTTTGACTCTGGAGTAGAGTATTATTATTTATTTTATTTGGTTTGCCAACAGCGAATATAATATATAATCTTCTCTCTTAGCCTTTATTATTCCCAAGTCACTTGGGGTCGGCTTTTCTGGTCTAACCGGATTTGACTGGATATCAGTTTTTACACGGAGCGGCTGCCACCTGACCTCCGCAACCCGACGGCTAACGATACTCTAAGGCTAGACCAGTGTCAGGATATTAGAGGGTACTGACTTTCCCAATAACGACTGCCATAGATGTTCATGGCAGCCGGGACCAACGGCTTAACGTGCTCTCCGAGGCACGGAGCAGGCGATAATTGTCAATCAATACGCACATAATTTCGAAAAGTCATATAACGTCCGAAAGTCAGAGGTGCGCGACGTGGGTTCGAACCCGAGACCTACTGCATTGCAGTCTGTTGGTCTCCCCACTGAGCTATCGCTGCGCTGAACTAGCCACTGAGCTATCCCCACTGAGCTATCTGAATATAATATATAATACATTAAAATAATAAATATGGCAACAAAATAAAAATTACAGATACATTTGCCAATTTTATAGATACCTACATAAAAAATAAACAGTTACTCGTGGAAAAAGCCTATTATAGTGTAAACGAATTTATAAATGACATGCAATGTAATAATAATGAGAAATAACACATGGTATAATTTATTTATTGACTAGACATATTTTAATTTTTAATTATTGTTTGACATATAATATATTCTTAATTGACTTGTACCACAATAACATTGCCTGACATTTATTATTTTTAACAGAGTTGTTATTGTATTTAATTTATTAATTTTATGTGGTTATTAGTAATGTACAGTCATTAAAGACAAAATACCTAAAAAATTGCATGCCTTCAGGCGAATTGTGGAGAGACTAATTAATTGTATGTTATCTAAATTACCCATTTTCGCAATAAATGAGTTTGAGTTTGAGTTTGAAAACACTATACGAGCGCCCGCGCTTCAGCATGCTATTTCACGTCGCTCACAAATGTTTTATTCGAAAGAGATTAGTGGGATTTTCGGAGTAGTAGAACCTCGCTGATTTCAGCATGAATGTGCTCGACCGGGGAAGGACTACCCTCTCACAGAATATCGACGTGTAATACCAGTATTCCTACTGTTGTGTTTCGTCCCATGGTGATTGGGCCTCCGGCACTCTCACTCACCGTCTTTTCCCCTTCCCGCTCCTTCTCCTTCCCACTTCCTTTTTCCCTAAAGGGTCGGCAACGCGCAAGTGATGGCTCTGGTGTTGCAGGCGTCCATAGGCTACGGTGACTACTTACCATCATGTAGGCCGTATGCTAGTTTACCAAAAAATTTGGTCATGGATTCTATTCCTCGAGCATGTTCTCAGGTTAGATTTTCTGTTAAGAAATTCTTAATAGCCACCCAAGCTTTAGGCAGTTTGCGATGTTGATGCTGCTCAAAATCTAGAACTTGTTTTTGCCTGCGGCTTCACTCGCGTAAATTTAAATTTAACCTAATTAGTAGTAACATTTCGTTTTCTGGATGAAAGGTACCCTATGTCGTTTTTTGTACCCCATACAACGTGTACGCGAACTTTCATGATGATCGGTCTAGTTCGGATAATAAAATGTACATTTTATTGCAGTTATTGCCGGCGGGTGTTGCCAGAGGGCGCCACGACGTGTCTGCCATTGTGCTACTGCCTTATTGGCAGGTACAGGGCTCCTGGGTTTTATTATAAGGTAAATAGACTTATTATCTTTAGAGTTCGAAAAAACTCTTATACAACAGCTTCGTCCGTTCGTCTGTTATACAACTTTCAACTCAAGAACCGTAAGAGCTAGAGACTCGCGTTCAACGCCATTCGACTCAGCATAGTCGATATACTCCTAAAATGACTATAACCTCTGACCTCAAGGTCACATGGTATCACGTGCCCGTTGCATATTACTTGAACCATTTTTTCGAACTCTAAGATTTACGGCAATTCATTGCCGTTTCTCACTTGTTTAAAACACAACTCCCTCCCGCATTAAGACCGAATGTTTTGTGTCCCGGCGACTTTATAAACATTCAAAAAACATACCTGTAAAAAGTTTATCTATATATTTACTGCAGGCGTAGTGGTTTTAAGTTCACCATTGCCACTGAGTCGAGTGTTTCGAGTTCAATTCCCATACGAAACATAAAATTAAGTGACAAATTAAGTGACCTACAAATAGTTGTTTCGAATTTGGGTGTTCAAATAGTCGTCCCTGCGATACAGGACTTATTCTTAGAATTGTTTTTAATCTGACAATTGTTATAATGCCGGACATACTTGAAAATCAATTTTGTCTGGCCGCCGGTGTGCCACTGCAAATCAATCTTCTTCTGTCTTAGCCTTTATTATTCCCAAGTCACTTGGGGTCGACTTTTCTGGTCTAACCGGATTTGACTGGATATCAGTTTTTACACGGAGCGGCTGCCACCTGACCTCCGCAACCCGAAGGCTAACGATACTCTAAGGCTAGACCAGTGTCAGGATATTATAGGGTACTGACTTCCCAATAACGACTGCCATAGATGTTCATGGCAGCTGGGACCGACGGCTTAACGTGCTCTCCGAGGCACGGAGCAGGCGATAATTATTAATCAGTACGCACATAATTTCGAAAAGTCATATAACTGCCGAAAGTCAGAGGTGCGCGCCGTGGGTTCGAACCCGAGACCCTCTGCATTGCAGTCTGTTGGTCTCCCCACTGAGCTATCGCTGCTATCGCTTATTACGAAGTAATCTTTACAATAATAGGCGGTATTCAGTGCAGTACTAGGCAAAGCCTGTATTGTGGGTACCTTATTCGATTACTCTTTGAATTTCATTGTTTGCTCCGTTGACATCATATAAATACGATTGGCAATAATTTTACGTGATTACATTATACTGTTCACTTAGTGCTCTCCGAGGCACGGAGCAGGCGATAATTGTCAATCAATTCAATAAGCCACTGCAAATTAATAAGAGGGATAAAAACTATTTTTTCTGCTGTGTACGAATTTTTTCGCGTTGTTTATTTATTAAAACAATTTTATTACATCATTTTCAAACTATGACACTATTATTTTCATCTTTATTCATTTAGGTCACAAAGTAACACTTATGAACATCAAGGTTACACTAACTAAACTATAATATGACTATAATATGATTTCACATTTACCTGTTGCCACGTTCAGCAAAGTATGTTTACACTTTCCTCATCGTTTCAGTCGCTTTTCAGCAGCCATGTTCAAGGGAAGACTAACTCCTTTTATCTCCTATTGCAGGTATTAGAAGAAATAGAATCTCACCACGGCCGTTCAGACGTAGAAATACACAATCTCCTACAGCAACTCTTTGAAACAGACTTCCCTAATCCAGGAGAAGAGATCTCTATTCTATACACGAACACTCCGAACTATAGCAAAGAGTATGACTTGGAAGAGATCAGGAGAAAGAGTAAGAGTTTACCAGAGAAGAGAGAGAATGAGAATTATTATGATTTGGAGAATAATAATGGAGTTATGAGTGTTAATCTCTGTTTGGAGATGCCGAAGTAAGTTTATTTATTTGTTAGCTGTTACCTGCGACTTCGTCTGCGTGGATTAATTTCGCTGAAAACTATTTTTTTCTGAAATAAAAGTACTGTTCCCGGGAGATAAAAATTTACATAACTTACATTCACGCAAGCTAATCCGCGGTTTTAGCCGCGTAGCTAGGCTCTAGTATCCAATTTTCGTCCCCTATAACGTGGCACCAGGCATCCATAAAATATGGAACTACTTCTGACCGATATCCTCAAAGGGCTTTTGAGGATATCGGTGTGACTATTTTACCTATTACATTATTAGGCTTCACCTTATAAGAGAACCTACTGATCTATCAGGCACATTACCAGACTTCGTGTTACTACTGAGAGCCAATCACCCTCTTTCCCCCTTACCGCTCCTTCTCCTACCCACTTCCTTTTCTAAAGAGTCGGCTACGCGCAAGTGATGCCTCTGCTGTTGCAGGCTACGGTGACCAATTACCATCAGGTGGGCCGTAGGCTTGTTTACCAACAAGGTTGTATATAAAAATTGTTTATGCTCAACGTGCGATCTCAAAAACACAGACTTGTCTGGAAATCGAACGTAAAACTCCACGATCGCATATGAATAATGACACGGGACCAACGAATCAGTCTTGATAAGGATGTTTTATTTATTGTGACTACTTGCTAAAATGTATTAATAAGATTTTTTTACAAAAGTCAACTTCCGTAATAATCTTTCCTGTATTGCGGGGGGTCTTTACGCAGAACACCCAAAATATTTCTGGATCATACAATTTTTTGTCCCGTGTGGTATTCGAACCCCGTAGCAGTCCAACGTTCTCACACTAGGCTATAGATGTAACTACATAATTATTATAAAATATAATATAATCATAGCCAGTTGCACTCACTGATCGGTAAACGATTAGCGAGGTTAAGCAACGTTGGGTGCGGTCAGTCTATAGATGGGTGACCGCTTAGTGGTATTTCATCTGAGCGTCTCCGTGTTTCGGAGGGCACGTGAAAAGTCGGACCCGGTTGTTGTCAAATCGACAGCAGTCGTTAAGCCATGTCAGAGGCCTACGGGCGGCTTGAACAACTCTTGACAACAGGTTGGCCACTAAAAAGAAGAAAAGAAGAATGAAACGAAGTCCCTCGCCGCGTCTGTCAATCTGTTCGCGATAAACTCAAAAACTACAGAACAGATTTTCATGCGGTTTTTACCAATAGACAGAGTGATTCATGAGGAAGGTTTAGGTGTATAATTTGTTAAGGTTTTGTAATAATAATTGTTTCTTTTTCCAGGGTAAAGAAAATAAAACGTTCCATTGAGCCTCGAGTGGACGAAGATAATGTGTCTTCGGTGTTAGATGTTCTAGGAGCCGGCCTGCTGATCAAAGTGTTCGCGTCGCTACTCCTTGAGAGGAAGGTCATCATTATAGGACATCACATGAGGTTGGTACACTTAAATTAGGAATGGGTACGAATACATTCGAATGAATTGTAGCAGGCAAGTCGCGTCACTGAGGCTGATTAAGGTCCGGTTCCTATATTAACATTTTGACCGTGTGACGATAATCGCCTAGACGCCCGGCGAACGCGGGCGCACGTCACTAGCCACCTCTCGCGACCGGTGGTGCGACACTATATAAGGACGGACGGCGGCAGGCGCCTCCTTGCGGCCCGGCTTCACACTCCCAGCTAAGTGTCCTGATTATACAAGGACCACGAAGCAAGTCTTTAGCGAACCACGCCCTGACTATAGTTATATAAGTAAAGATTGTCTCTTTTATTTGTATCTTAATACATTAAAAGTGTATTTGTTATACCTTCTCTCATTGTACTTCCTAATTATATCTACATTTCTCCTAAAGTAAACCCTAAAGGTTACAACCGCCACAGCACAAAAGTAGCGCCATGCCCCCCACGCCAGGTGATGATTCATGTAGTTTTAAATAATAAGAAAAAGGAAACACAGAAAACATAATTTTGTTCTTAACAACATGTTAATATTTGTCGGCTTATACCGACGGTGGCGTGATAGACAAATTTTCGTTTGTCGGCTATACCTGACCGTGGATCAAAAGGTTAAGAAACGAGTCGTTTTTGGTCGTTTTACGGATAGTACAATATTGACGCATTTTTCATAATAATGTGTCAAAAATTAACTGGCCGCAGGTAAAATGACTTGTTTTCTGATATAGTAGACTTAGTACGCAGTAGATACAAAAAAAAAAGTAGTGTAGTGGATCCAGTAATAAAAATAGTCAAACCCAAGAAGAAGCAAATCACAGCTAGACTTCATGATACTCTGAGCTCATTCTGCGTAAATAGAAACACCAATGATTAAATTATGTTCGGGTACTTTGAAATAACTACACTGGAACATTGAGACAACTGCCATCTTAGTCTTCCCGTGACCATGGCTGTAGTAGTAGTAGTGTAATAATTTTCAAAATTTTGTAATAAAGTGTCAAATAAACAACGCGATAAAATCCGTATATAGCAGTTTAATTTCAAAGTGTAAGTAGTTAAAATTATAAAATGTTTTTTTAATATTTAGTAATCGTTTTTGATTCGCTATACTGCATATTTGCACCCTTGTACTGTATACACAAATGGAAATAATAAATGTAGAGTCTTAATCGTAGTATGAAATTACAGGTGTAGTGCTATCTGTTGGCTAGTATTTGTACTAAAGTTGTTACTATTTATCAATTGATGTCGAAAAAAAATAACGCCATCTACCGTCAAGTAGGAGTACTAATATTACGTTAGTTACTGAATACTGATTTTTTATGTAAGCGTTCGTTTTATATAAAAATATTAATGCCATCTATTAAAAGTAAGTAGTAGTACTATTCTAGAATATTACATGAAAATATTAATCTTTGCTCTCTTTCTTCATCTTTGGACTCTTTTGTTAATCCTGTAGCATAACTTTGCATTTATAGTCGTCCAGAATAGATCCCGGATTCGATACCCGTGCTAAAAATCTGGGAGATATGATGATGGATTTTTGTTTAATATTTTATATTTATAATTTCTATTCCAGATTAATATCATCATGTGTAGAAGCACTCCAATCGGCGTTATACCCGTTCGTTTGGCAGCAGCCGCTGATCTCGTCGATCCCCAGCGAGATCCAGCGAGAAGTGCTGGAGGCTCCGCTGCCGATCTTAGCCGGCATGCTCACAGCATCCACTGATGCTGATTTCAGTGATTTGGCCTTTGAAGAGGTATAAATTAAACTATATAATATACAGTAAATAATACATATATACAGGCCTAATGAAAAATATTTACGGTTATTAGTATTTTATTTAATAACTGCACGGATGGTACAATGGTTTAAGTGGTCGCATCGCCACTGCCGTCTCGTCGTGTTATGGGTTCGATCCTCACACGGGTCAAATATTTGTGTGGTCCACAAATGGTTGTTCCGAGTCTGGATGTTCTTGGTATCCATTGTTTGAGTGGTTGTGAAGCCCCCGTGATACAGGAGCTACTCCTAGTTACGAAATATGTTTAAAAACAATTATATAGAATAAAACATCTTAGACCATTTTTTCTGTTAAACGTCAAAAATTTATGATTTTGACTCGCAATGCATGACCACTGGTTTATCTTCCACCCTGCAAAATTAACATAAATAGAATCCTAATTCTAACTAATGTTATAAATGCGAATGTGAGTTTGTTTGTGTGTTACGCTTTCACGCCTTAACTATTCGACCGAACATCATAAAATTTCACATACATGTTGCCAGGGAAGCAGAAAATGACATACACAACCTTTACCTTTTACCTTTAATCCAAAAACATACTGTTTTCGAGCTAAAGTTAGTCGTTAGTCGTCTAAAGCTAGTTTTGTATAATTGTATGTTTTTAAAGTACTCCGCGAGTAAAATAAACTTGTGCCTTAATCCGTTGGACCCCAACGGGAACCCAATCTCATCCAGAAAAAGTACTGTTTCCAAAAGACAGAAATTTACTGTCAAAATTTATTTTATTAATCAACTAAAATATGATATCTAACCCTATATATTTTTCTCCAGGGCATGCTAATAGACTTGACCCACCCATCCAAGGTCCTATTCTACCAAGGGGACGAGTCTACCATTCTACCAACGTCCTCATACAAGTCTTTGAAGACCTCACTACAGATGGAGACGGCCAAGCACAAAGACGTACAAGACAACAAGACAAGGAACGTCATGATATCAGAAGCCTTCTTGAGATTTTTCATTGATATTTTAGGAGACTTCTGGCAGTTCTTCTCCGTTGGGGAGTTGAAAGAAGGGGATTTGGGGAAAGGAGATGTTGTTTTTGATGTAAGTAGATATTTTTAGTCTTAAGTTTATATAAGGTACGCTATGGTGTATTGCGCCTAAATTTCGCCAGCTAAGATTTTAGGACCCGAGTATGAGGGTCAAGCAGAGAGATTTAGAGCTTACATCGTTAACCTTTTGAACGCCACGCCATAACGGCACCTCCATGTCCTGTACGCCAAGCCCGAAAATCGATATATTATATATTGTTTTTTATGATCAAATATTTCAATAACTAATAACAATTTTGTTTGCTGTATACAATTAAGTAATAATTGGGGATTCAATTTTTAAGTTGTGTCACTAAAACACAGAAAAGTAATGTTTTAATATGTTTATTTTGTATTTTCTGTGAACCGATAGAAAACAGTTTTGTCGAGTATAGACGACGTTGGCGCACAGGGCACGCTTGCCCATGTCGAGTATAGACGACGTTGGCGTTCAAAAGGTTAAAATTACGCCGTAATAGGTACTGAACCTATTGTCGTTTACTGGGTCTGGTTCAAGCTCCGTAATGGTACAGAGAATTTTTTGTCAACTTTACTTGCTTACTTGACACCCTACCAGTTAATCAAATACTCCCGCTCTGCCACCAAAGCAGGTCTTTTTCGTAGCGTTTGCGACTGCTTTTTATGATTCGTGTGAGGTCTCGGATTTGGTTCCTTGGTCAGGCAAAATGATGATGAGTGTTTCTGTTAAGACATTCTTAATTGCAGCATGACGGTTTGGAATTGTGCCCATGAACGCCTCTTACTTAAGACCTATAAGCTTAATATGTGAAATGTTAGTGTAATACACTTCTGCCTACTCTTCAACAGGTTTAGGCGTGAAAATATGTATTTATGATTTTATAAGCTTGGCAAACAAGCATGTGGTATTGTAGCGATTAAGAATGTGGTTTTCTCAGCTAGAGTGCTTGATAACACTGCCACTACGTTAAGTGTTGTAGGTTCGAATCCTGCACAGGACAAACATTTGTGTGATTCATGAATAGTTATCCCAAGTCTGAGTATCTTTTGTGTCTTTTGTTTCAAAGTTTGTGAAGTCTCCCTTGACACAGACATTAATCCCAGTGCGGTAGTTGCCTTTCTTAATATTATTGAAAAACTATCTCTAAATATACTAATCACCAATATTTTTTATTACAGAAAGACGCCTTCATAAAAAACGCATCTTCAAAACAAAACCAGTACTTCCTAGAATGGTTCACGGAGACAGCTATGTTCACACACTTCATACAAAATATGGCTGCAAGCTACCACCACAGGCTTAACCCCTGCCTACCCCCACCAACACTAGTCGACACCCCACTACCGAACTTCTACGAGCTGTTCAATGAGAGAGTGAAAATAAGACACAGCAAGACTATCAACAAAAATCTAGACAACTCAAAAAGTAATTATAAAAACGCTGTAAATAAAAAAGTTAGATTTCTAAAGAGTAAGCTTAGGGATTTGGTGGCTTAAGGCTTTTTGATGAATCAAATAATGCCTTGAGGTACGCTGAGTCCCTGTTTGATGGGTCTAATAAAGCTTTGAGGTCTACCCAGTAACTATTTGATGAGTCAAATAATGCCTTGAGGTACACCGGGTCCCTAATTGATGGGTCATATAGTGCCTTGAGGTACACCCAATATGTAAATGATGGTTCAAATAATGCCTTAAAGTACACCCAGTAACTATTTTGTGGGATCATATAGTGCCTTGAGGTACGCCCATTATGTAATTGATGCGTCAAATAATGTCTTAAGGTACACCCAGTAACTATTTTATGGGTCAAACATTGTCTTGAAGTACACCCAGTAACTATTTGAAGGGTAAAATAATGCCTCGAGGTACACTCAGTAACTATTTGATGGGTCAAATAATGCCTTGAGGTCTCTACTATGAACCTAGATGGATACATATAAAATGCTTAAGCCTTAGTAGTAGGCGCAATGATATGAGAAAGCGTTATAAGTCAATTTGACGGAAGATATATACATATATAATAATATCAGCCTTAATTAAACTGTCCCATTGCTGGACACGGGCCTCTTCTCAGTGTGAGTAGGGTTAAATCGTAGGCAATCACGCTGGCCCAGTGCGTGTTGGAATACTACACATATCTTAGAGAACACTATGTAGAATTTCGTTAAAGCTAGATTAACATAAACCGTCAAATTGACGACGCTACATGATCTCTTTGTAAAACATCGATAGTATGTTATGTAAAGACAGAGGTACAGTGAGTCGTCAAAATGACTTCTGGTTTCAGTATTCGTCAATGTGACGATGAACGAAAAGAAATTAAGTTAGATTTCAGCAGTCGTCAAATTGACGATTATGATCTCTTGTTTTAAACATTGTTAATATTATTTAGACAGAACGATCGAACTGTCAAAACGACTTTTAATTTCAGGAGTCGTCATATTGACGATTTATTTTAAACTGTGAAGCATTGCGTGTATGTGATAGAATATTATTATTATTATTATTATTGTTAATATTATTTAAAGATATAGACAAACGTCATCAAAATGACGTCTAATGTCAGTAGTCGTCAAATTGTCGATTAGTTTTCTCTTTTTAAGAAAACATTAATATTATTTTGAGAGAAAGAACGTACCGTTAGACTTTGAATATTAGCAGTCGTCAAATAGACGATTTATTTTGAACTTTTATATTGCCTTATCTCATGTGAAACATTTATTAATTGCCTTTGTAAGTGCTCTTATAAGAAAAATGAAATAAGCAATGGAATTATCATAATTTTTTCATGATTAATACTATTTCGTAGATATTTGAACTATAGCAGTTTGCAGATATCCAGACAGGATAGGCTTGAAAAATTCTGACCTTACTTCAGCCATAATACACATATAAATGTGCAACAATTGAAATCAACATATTAGTGAACATTAGGTAGAGATTAGCAAGCAGGACCGATTTTTAATGAACGTCAAGATGATGGGACTACGGCAGGTTTTTCAAATATCATGTGAATAGGATTTAATACAATATTTTTACTATTTCATACTTTCATAGAAAATTCTACACTCATAAGTGAGAACACATAAAACAATATTTGATTAGATAAACTGCAATACTACATAGGACCTAAACATGACAAAAAGTGAGCGCTCTGCACTCACCTATGAATAAAAAAGCGTGAATTGTAGATGAAACAATTGTTGTCTTCTTCTCTTCCGTAGTAAAGAGGGAGAAAAAGCACCTATTAGACTTGCATATGACTAAACTATACTGTCTTGTATTATTAGTAAACTATTTACAAAATGTAATCTCTTAGTTATACATTAAGATTATTTTGTACATATCATTATCCTTTTTACTTTGTAAGATGTAGGTAGGAATCCATTTTTAATTTAAAGTCTTATTCTCATTAACTGAAGATAATATACATAAATATAACTATTAAAATGTGTAATAGATCTTTCTGAGTTTTTTAATGTATGAATAGTGCAGTGGTGATCTTATCTCGCCGCTTGACTGTGGAAGTCCGGGTTTGATTCCAATACGAGACAAAAATGTATGTGATAAGTCTGAATGTTATTTTTATCAGCTGTCTTAATATGTTATTCAAAAAGTTGAAATTGTATTTAAATATTTGAAATGTAATTTTAACAAAATCTTGAACATGTCTTAATGTCTTTTCACTTTATCCGGCACCCGGATATCCGGTGTTTGTTATCCGGTTGTGAAGGGTACTGCTGACTAGTATGAATTTTCATCCGTATCGGTACATTTTATCCGGCAGGCAGCTCATACCGATTATTCCAGACCGGATATTACTCGGATTTGTGAAAAGGCATACTGCCAAAATAATTTGTATTTATTTTATAATTTACTAACAACATTCCTTTCCAAAAATGTGTTTTTTTTTTGTAAAATAAACCAAATATGATATTTAATAATTGTGATGTCAACATCGATCCAGTGTTTGAAAATGAAAATAAAATATGTTATTGTAAATATTATTTATTTATTATTTTATTTAATCCTATATGTTAGTAACAGTACCGAATGCACCGATGGCGTAGTGGTTTAAGTGACCGCCTCGCTACTGCCCCTAAGCCGACTATTGAGTATTCGAACCACAAAAAAATAGGGGCAGAAAATTGTGTGATCCACAAATAGTTGTTCCGAGTCTGGATGTTCTTTGTGTCCGTTGTTTGAATGTTTGTAAAGACCTCCGATACGGGAACTAGTACCAGTGCAGTTTTTAAAAGTAGATTAGCAAATTTTATTTAATAAAGTCATCTTTCTATCTTCTTAACCTATTAAAATCTTACTAAATTACTTAAAACACAACGGTATACAGCGCATGAGCTTTTATTAAATACTAAAAGTAAAACTGTAAAGAGAATCATCGTGAGGAAACTTGCAGGTCTGAGAGTTCTCCATAATGTCCCCGTAGATATGTGAAGTCTGCCAACCCGCACTGGGCCAGCGTGGTGGTCTATAATATTCTACCACATACACACAACACCATCTAGCCCAAACTAAGCAGAGCTTGTACTATGGGTACTAGACAATGGATAAACATACATATATACTTTTTTTTTGTAAATACGTACTTATTATACATAGAAACACCCAGACCAAGACAAACATCCATGTTCATGCACACAAATGTTTGACTTCGGAATCGAACCCGCGACCTCAGGTGTGGCAGTCAGTTGTACTAACCACTACGCCATCGAGGCCAACCTAACCCTTCTCACACTGAGAAGAGGTCCGTGCCCAGCAGTGGGACAGTTTATATATGGGGCTGATAATATTATTACCCCTGTAAGGTAAGGTAAATGACTATTGCACACTCATTTCGCCAGGTATGCTTGGCACAGTTCCAGAATGCCTTCTGCAACTAAGAAGTCCTCGACACAAAATGTAGGGCCTCCTAAATGGCATACCTAAATGCCTGGATTCATTTTAAAATTCATACCGCATTCCAGTAATTTGATTGTTGTTAAATAATCGCTTATCGCTATTATACATTTTAAAGGTAAAGATTCTTCTCTCTAGCCTTTATTATTCCCAAGTCACTTGGGGTCGGTTTTTCTAGTCTAACCGGATTTGATAGGATATCAGTTTTTACACGGAGCGGTTGCCACCTGACCTCCGCAACCTGAAGGCTAACGATACCCTAAGGCTAGGCCAGTGTCAGGACGTTATAGGGCACTGACTTCGCAATAACGACTGCCATAGACGTTCATGGCAGCCGGGACCGACGGCTTAACGTGCTCTCCGAGGCACGGAGCAGGCGATAATTGTCAATCAATACGCACATAATTTCGAAAAGTCATATAACTTCCGAAAGTCAGAGGTGCGCGACGTGGGTTCGAACCCGAGACCCTCTGCATTGCAGTCTGTTGGTCTCCCCACTGAGCTATCGCTGCTCTTAAATAATATATACGTATTTAAGTGTTATATAATAATTATTTTATAACACTTAAACGACAGCACCTTTCTGTTACACGCCGTTTATATAAAAAGTGCTTTAATAACTATTATTTATAATCGATTGCCAACTATTACAGATATTTCTCCGGAAATAGTAGTAATTAACACGTAAAATATCAACATTCTTGTATGGACCAACAACCATTACGTACCAATACATTAAGGTGCTAATAGACCATTAGGTACCATTTCATTAAGGTGCTGATAGACATTCGCTTGCATTCAGTGTAATGAGCATTATAGCGAATGTTACATTACGCTAGGCATTGTGGTTCCCGAGATATTGCAGGGATGTGCCAAGATGAGCGCTCATCTTAGCACAGCCACCCCTTATATCTTTTAAACGGGGGCTCGATCAATGCTGTTATTTTGTATCAATGTCGACTAACAATTGGTATAGTTAGATCTTCGTTCGCAATGGTTTTGGAAATACTAGGTGCCTGTGCCAAGATGAGCGCTTATTTTGGCACAGCCACCAATACCTCTTTGTATCTTTTACGACCAATTTTGACTAATTCACTACGTAAACAGATTTCCAGTTTGCGATGGTGGCTGTGCCAAGATGAGCGATACAATTTGCTTCGAACGTTTTGCTGAGCCGAGACATTCTGCCATTGTTCCACCGCCATCCCCCTGTGCCTACATCTCCCCACTTCTGTTGCTATCGGTTAGCATTCCAGGCAATGTAAAGTCATGATCACTAGAACGTAAATACTAAAATACATTTAATTTAAAATAATATAAAACATATAGTGCAATAATTAATTTAAACAAAGATTAATGTAATGTATAAAATTAGAATCTTCCTTTCTTCTACGCCGCCGTGCCCATATTGTACCTACTGTGATATTGTGTAACACCTTTATATAACACTAGCTAACCCGCGCAACTTCGTCCGCGTCACATAAGACAATTTTCCCTGTTTTGGCAACATTTGTCATTGATGCTCCGCTCCTATTGGTTGTAGCGTGATGTTATATAGCCCATAGCCTTCTTCAATAAATGGGCTATCCAACATCAAAAGATTTTTCCAATTCGAACCTGTAGTTTCTAAGATTAGCGCGTTCAACCAAACAAACAAATTCTTCAGCTTTATGATTAATAGATATGGAGTGCAATAAAGATATTGAGCATGGAGTATGATTAGTAACCCATAAGTACAAATGCAGTATATGCGACTGTCAAGTCTGACATCTTCGTGAAGAATATTTTTTTGGAAGCGATTGACTAGAGCGTTCGCTAGAATGATCTTGAAAATGTTTGTAGCGATGTTTGGCTCGATGCTTGGCTCTGTTCGTTGTTCAGTTCGACAATTTAAAAACGGCGACGGCTCGGTATTCTGTTACAATTGATTGCTCAAGTCTATCAGCACCTTTAGACACAAATATTTGTATTGCAACATAAAGCATTCTTCACTAAATCCATGCCATTTATAATATACATGTAGAAATGTAGAGCGAAATAAAATATTATATTATATTCCACAAGGTGACCTAGAATGAATATTAAGAATGCTTTTATGGACAACAAAGCGACTTAGGAATGCGATCGAGAGATTGTTAATGCTAATTTCGCCGATAGCTTAGGAGAGAGATCGTTGGGACTACCACGCGGAGTTCTAAGTTCGATGCTAAGCAACTTCAAGCCATTGGCTTATTTACAGTTGTTTTATATTTATAGTCGAAAAAACAAGCGTAAGCTTGCTAGGCTAGGGTTTGGGGGCGCACGGGCCTCTCCTCAGTGTGAGAAGGGTTAGGCCATAGTTCACAACGCTGGCCCAGTGCAGGTTGGCAGAGTTTATATCTCTTCGAGAATGTTATGAAAAACTCTCAGATCTGCAGACATGCTTCGAAGCAGAAGGAAAACATCTACTGTTTTATTCACCGTTAAAACGAGCAATAATCAAATATTTAATAAAAACATAACTTCGAAAAGTCAGAAGAAGAAGTTCAGAACGCGTTATGTGATCGAAAGATATGCTTCCTTTCGATCAATTTAGTAATGATAAGATTCAATCACAGTTTTAGATTCGAATGTAAAACTATAAACTGATCAAAGAATTCTCTCATTAATTACAGTACCATATATTATTGCTCCATCAATAAACTAACGTTATTTAAATAATAACCCTACGAATATATTATAATATTATTACAAAACCTCAAGGGGAAATGAACACACTATCCGCTCGTCAGCAGTTCGTTCTAATCGAGGAATACATTAAAAGCTAATAATTGAGGAAATTTGGTAACTGATAACTTGTTGGTGCCATGACAGTTACCAAATATATATAAACCAGTTTCTGGATCTGGCTTAACACGTGTGGATTCCACGGGAACGTATACCGAGATAAAAAGTCCTATCCTATGTGTTAATCCAGGACATTGTCTATCTGTGTGCCAAGTTGTATCAAAATATGTGTAATATAAATATGTGACAAAATATTTGTACCTCATTTCTAATAACTAAGTAATATTTGTAATACCTACCAAAGCAGACACGGCAAAGCCGCTTGCTTTGGCCATGTGAACATACACAAGCAATACAACTTGCTATGTGATTGGCTCTTTTGTATTCAATATAATAATTATTTACACACAGTTAAAACGATTAGGTACACGGTTTTGTACGGCTAAGAATACTCAAAGGTATATTTTGTCAACTAAATAAATAAATATATATCGGGATAAAAAGATAAAAGATAGATTATATCCTGGGTAAATACATAAGCCTATGTATTTACCCAGGATATAATTTATCTTCTTGCTAAGTTTCATTAAGATCCGTATTGCCGTTTACTCGTGAAAAGATTTTTGATTTTGATTTTGTAAGATAATAAACAGTTACTTACGCATTCGTAGTTTTAGTGTGGATTAATAGAACTAGATGGACCCTTGGTTTCTTTTTATATGATGTTTTCTGCTGAGCTCCTTTGAGTCGTAGCTTGATGTTATACTGCTTATAAATATCTTGATAAATGGGTCTTCTAACGTGAAAAGTATTTTCAAATCAGATTGGTAGTCCCTGAGATTACTGTATTCAAACATAGAAATATTTCAACTTTATATATAAGTCGTTCTCGGTTGTTTTCAAATTGATAGCAGTCGTTAAGCCATGTCAGAGGCCTTTTTTTTAACGTGGGGGAATGCATGACGTATACACCTCCGCGGGGGCGGGCGGAGGGGTTATGTCGGACTCGCCGGGGTAAAAGAAAGATGGTAAAGATGTTAAAGTACCTCCCGGAATACCGACTAAACCTACCACGGTGTTCCTCGACAAAACCACTATCGACGGGGCCGCGCGAAACACTTGCGCATGCGGTCGCGACCCCGCCGAGGTTTCGGCCCGCCGTATGAAACGGCAGGCCACTGAACGAAAGACCTACCCTAAAGGCACTTCTACCACTCCCATACCCTGACATAGAGGCGTGCGTGGGAACACGCACGCCGCCTCTCGGACCTGGTGCTGAACGGATGGCGGGCAGGCCCACAAAGCCCGCCACGCCCAGGTCAAACCACAGGGTGGCTGGAGGTCGTCCTGCGCCCTCCGGCGCCCGGCTCTGCGGTTGGGGAGAGGGTTTAAACGCTCCCTCGCCCGCTCCGCCGCATGTCAGAGGCCTACGGGTGCCTGGAACAACTCTTGACAACAGGTTGGCCACTAACCACACGAAAAGAAGAAGAACTTTATATATTTATATAGGTATATATTTAATAAAACTGTAATTCAATTTAAAACATGCTTCGGGTATTTTTCAACTAATCATTGTTACGTGGCAGTGATTTAATATTTAAAGATTATCAGACATACAAAATATAATTAACAGTTTTGTAAATTAGAGACTAATGTGGAAATTGTTCGACTGCAACGCAAAAGTCTTAACTGCACGGACTTCTCTGTGTTATTATGCACGTAATTAAGTATCACAACTGTTAATTGTGAAAACATCGTGAAGAAACCTGCATGTCTGAGAATTCTACATAATGTTCTCAAAGATAAGTGAAGTCTGCCAATTCGCACTGGGCCAGCGTGAGGGACTATGGCCTAACCCTTCTCACACTGAAAAGAGGCCCGTGCCCAGCAGTGGGACAGAAGACACAGCTGATATTATTACTTATTATAAGCTAATCAGTAAAAAACGGCTATACAAGATACTAGCTGTCCCTGTCTGACAAAAGGTATATTATCATAATTAACGAGTAAACAAATATGTATGTCAATCTTAAAAACTAATCAATTTTTATAATTTCCACAAACAAAGTCGGGGCCACATCTTGTAAAATATAAAACATTCCTAAACTTAACATTCCAATGTCGTTTACGAAACTTCAAACTGAATTAAAAAAGAAAAATTATCGATTCATAATTACAAAATCGAATAGAATTTTGCTTATTCGATACTATTATGAAAAATCCTTTTATTAAACATGACATATCGTTATATTTAAATAATATATAATTTGGCAAAAATTCAATTTTCATAATGAATTTTATTAAATACGGCTTCTTTGCTTTTGTAATCAACTCATCATATATTTTGAATAAATCATTATTTTTTTCATATAACTCCGCCCCCACTTGGGTAATCAATTTTATTATTTATTTATTTTATGTCATATCTAGATAGATTTATGTCATATAGATTGGCAAGGCTGTGTCAAACATATGAAATATATATATAAATTAATGTCTGAACATAATTATTGTTGCAACTTTGACAGGCCTGATTAAATAACTAATCATTTTGTGCATATTTATACGACATCCATATATACCTAGAATATGGCATGACGCAATACGGACGGATTGCAATGCAGAGGGTCTCAGGTTCGAACCCGCGTCGCGCACCTCTGACTTTCGGAAGTTATATGACTTTTTGAAATTATGGGCGTACTGATTTACAATGATCGCCTGCTCCGTGCCTCGGAGAGCACGTTAATCCGTCGATCCTGACTGCCATGAACATCTATGGCAGTCGTTATTGGGAAGTCAGTGCCCTATAATATCCTGACACTGGTCTAGCCTTAGGGTATCGTTAGCCTTCGAGTTGCGGGGGTCAGGTGGCAGCCGCTCCGTGTAAAAACTGATATCCAGGCAAATCCGGTTAGACCAGAAAAGCCGACTCCAAAGTGACTTGGGAATAATAAAGGCTAGGGAGAAAGAAAACAGTATTGACAGCGACTGTTCTGCTGAAGGTTTCTCGTTCAAATCCCGGATCGTGCCAACAAAAGGTTATTGAGTTTTTCTGCTAAGAAATTTCAATAGCAGCCTGGTGTTAGAAAGTTGACGGGACGGTGTAAGACACCCCGTGCTTCGGAAAGCACGAAACGCCGTTGGTCCTGCGCCTGATCTTTTTTCGGTCGTGTCGAATTGCCGAATGCCGTTCCATCGCATCTTGAGAGTGAGGGAACGGAGAGTGCGAGCGAAGCAGTGGGCTAAATATGGTACATAATAATAATAATAATATTCTATCACATATACTTAACACCATCTGTCCGTTCTTTTGGTTTTTTTTAGTTAATATGTATATATTGTACATAGAAACACCCATACCAAGACAAACATCCATGTTCATGCACACAAATGTTAGACTTGTGTGGGAATCGAACCCGCGCCCTCAGGTGTGGCAGTTGGTTACACTAACCACTACGCCATCGAGGCCGCCAAATACTACTAGAATACATACATGATCTCACGCCTATATCTGAAGAAGTAGGCCTCTGCCTACTTCCTCAGGGATATAGGCGTTAGTCTAATACATCTTTGTGTATTAGACACACATTTCGACCACAGGCTAAGTTGCTATCCCATTGTTGTTTCTGGTAATTGTTTTAAATACCGTGTTGCTATGGAGAATTCCTTGATAGACAAACCCAGTTACACTTTGGCTGACCCAGGATGAATCAGAGAACTCTGGAACAGCCGTCTGGCTGACCTGTGAGTATCGACCGAAAACTCTTTTATAGCAGTAGTAAAAGCGACTGCTGCCAGGATAACTATTTATTTATTTTTAAACGACTTGATGGCGTAGTGGTTAGTGTAATCGACTGCCACGCCTAAGGTCGCGGGTTCGATTCCCGCACAAGTCAAACATTTGTGTGCGTGAACATGGATGTTTGTCTTGGTCTGGGTGTTTCTATGTATAATATGTACGTATTTACAAAAAAAAAGTATATATGTATGTTTATCCATTGTCTCGTACTCATAGTACAAGCTCTGCTTAGTTTGGGCTAGATGGTGTTGTGTGTATGTGATAGAATATTATTATTATAATTATTTTCAAAAGAGATAACTTTCGCATATGTATGTTAGTAATTTCTGTGACACGGGGACTTAACAAACATTCAAACAAAGTCAACATCAAATCAGAACCTGAACAACTACTTGTGGATCACACAATTGTTATTTATTGAACAACAAACCAAGGCAAGACAGGTAAAATTACTAGTCTAAAAGTTGTCACTTTAAAAAAAGAGTCAAAAAAATCTTCCAATGTAACTTATAAGTTATAACTTCTTCTTCTTCTTGTCGTGTGGTTAGTGGCCACCTGTCGTCAAGAGTTGTTCAAGCCGCCCGTAGGCCTCTGACATGGCTTAACGACTGCTGTCAATTTAGCTACAACCGAGACCGACTTTTTACATGCCCTCCGAAGCACGGAGACGCTGAGATGAAATACCACTAAGCGGTCACCAATCTATAGACTGACCGCACCCAACGTTGCTTAACCTCGCTAATCGTTTACCGATCAGTGAGTGCAACTGGCTATGAGCGCCTAAGTTAAGTTATAACTTATCGTAACTAATTATATAAAAAATACGAATGTAAGTTTGTCTGTTACGCTTTCACGCCATAACTACTCGACTGAACATCATTAAATTTCGCATACACGTTGTCAGGGGTACAGAAAAGGACATAGGGTTAAGGGTACCTTTCAACTAGTTACCGAGCGGGCGAAGCTGCGGGCAAAAGATATAAAGAACCTAATAAACGTTAAATTTTACAGACTACGTAAATCAATCTTTAGACCGGCGTGCGTCAGTAGAAAATGCAAATGATTTCATTGGGTCACCATTAACTGGAAAATCTCCACGTTTTACGTTTTTATTGCTCTACAATAAATCGTTTTAAAACGTAATAATTAGAATCAATGGCGTAACGGTTAAGTGGTTGCCTCAAGAAATAACTCCTAAGGCCGTCACAGTAACGTGTACCGTAGATTTTTCGTAATATAATAATTTTAAAAATATTACACTACCTACTACTGAGCAGCGATAGCTCAGTGGGGAGACCAATAGACTGCAATGCAGAGGGTCTCGGGTTCGAATCCACGTCGCGCACCTCTGACTTTCGGATGTTATACGACTTTTCGAAATTATGTGCATATTGATTGACAATTATCGCCTGCTCCGTGCCTCGGAGAGCACGTTAAGCTGTCGGTCCCGGCTGCCATGAACATCTATGGTAGTCGTTATTGGGAAAGTGTCGACACAGAAGATCCCACTGGTTCGAAGTGTCGCCGGTCTGCACTGATTGGCCCCCACATAAGATACATACATACTACTGAATCTGTAATGCTATTTTATCGATTACTAGCTGATTCGGCAAACGTTGTTCTGCCATATTTTTATTTAAACAGTTAGATTAAACTACGGACTACAATCATGCCTTGTCTTGATTATTAATGTACATGTAAGTTGATGCTCCTATTTACCATACTGCTGCTTTAGAGGCTACCATCAAATTTTATTAAATGCTTGAGTATGTTCAGTAGTCGTTAATGGAGAAATGGTTGCAGCACCTTTCCGCTCTTATGATTTGTAAACAAAAACTTGGCGATTAAAAAGAGTGTCCATGAGTTTCTTGCCCGTTCTTCTCATGAGCCCTACACCCTTGCTTCGCTTAACGTGGCAGTAAATGTAAATTCGCAGAAAAATTAGTGTAACTTAGACATTCATAAGTGTTACCTTGTAACCTAATCTGAATAAATTTATTTTAAATTTTGAATTTTGAATTTGGTATGCATTATTTCTTAGCAGTATGAAATATACTTTACGACTTATTCTCATACCTCCCAAACATACACAACAACAAAATTAACATACACGCTTAAGATTGCTCCGAGCGTAGGACAGATAATGACAGAGCTCGTGCGGCGCATAGGCAAATCGGCGCGCGGCCGCCATAGTAAAATTGTATGGAGGATTTGAAGTGCTTTTTTGATAAATATGTATCGTTATTGTCAACCAATAACTTAAATATTTGGGACGGACAAATTGTAATATAACTATTTGTTTAGTTTAAGTTGTAAAATAGGATAGATTTCTACTGTTATAATCTAAAAATCACGTAACACGCAAATTTACTTAATTTTGTAGGCGAAAATATTAATTATTGTAAGTTCTTTACACGGAGTAATTGTAAACACATTCATTGTTATGGTAAACGTATATTTTTTATTTGTATTAAACAAAAAGTGTTGATTTTGTTCACTTAACTGTGACCGCCTGTTTTGGCACGTTTCGCTCGGTGCAGTCTTAAGAAATGGTTAATTTAAATATGATTTTACATAATAGGAGAATTTATAAATGGTTAAGATAAATAATGACAATTCATGATTTAACTCGTTTAATATTTAATGTACCAACATATATTAATATTATTTTGACATTTATTTTGATTGTATTCCTAATTTAGTGATTTATTTGACAATTATCTATTTTGATTTGTTAGACGTTCACCATATAATCAATATGACATAATTACCTGGTCGTGGAACGCCGTCGCCTCCTTTTGTGAGGAAGTCATTTCCATAAAGGAGGCGGCGGAGCGGGAGAGGGAGCGTTTAAACCCTCTCCCCAACCGCAGAACCGGACGCCGGAGGGCGCGAGATGACCTCCAGCCACCCTGAGGATTGATCTGGGGGTGGTGTGCTTTGTGGGCCTGCCCGCCATCCGTTCAGCACCAGGTCCGAGAGGCGGCGTGCGTGTTCCCACGCGGGCCTCTGTGTCGAGTCCGTCTCCCCTCTAGGGGGGACAGTAGGGATAATTTGTGAGAAGTGCCTTTGGGTAGGTCTGTTCGTGTAGTGGCCTGCCGTTTCATACGGCGGGCCGAAACCTCGGCGGGGTCGCGACCGCATGCGCAAGTGATTCGCGCGGCCCCGTCGATAGTGGTTTTGTCGAGGAACACCGTGGTAGGTTTAGTCGGTATTCCGGGAGGTCCTTTATCTTTTCAACATCTTTCTCTTACCCCTGCGAGTCCGACATAACCCCTTTGCCCGCCCCCGCGGAGGGGTAAGCTTCAAGCATTCCCCCAGGTAAAAAAAATAAAAAAATATGACATAATTACCTACTACTATAATAATAATATATCGATTGTATTATTAATTTATGTTTGAAGAGTATCTATTTTATTATGATAACGTTATGTTTAACGTTAACGTTAACGTTTTTTAACGTTATTTATGGTGTATTTGTAATTTATATTGACAATGCAATTGTTTTCGGTTTTGATTATGTATAAAAGAAAGATTATGATTGTTTTGCATATTTTTTGCTTATAGTGTAAAATCATAATAATATGCATGCCGATATTAAGGTGAAACATGCTGTTCTAAATGACAACTGTATTTTCTTACTGTCATGTTTCCTGTTAATAAATATTATTAATATTATTATATTTTATATTTAGACTCCCTTTCATTTTAAAGGGGTAAAATCCTGGCACACAGGCCTTAGCCAAGTGTGCCAGAGGGGAAAAACTTAAGCACTATGATGCAAGAAATTTACGTGTGAGGCGACGTGTGTAAAGAAGAACGGCGTTTTGTATGAGTGTGATTGTAGATTTCGGCATGTCAAGTGTGTTCAGGCTATGTAGAAGTGTCTTAGGGACTACGCCGGTTGTAGACATGTCTATAGGGATGATTTTAACGGTGTGTACCTGCCATTGCATCGGCTGCCTCGATGGCGTAGTGGTTAGTGCAACCGACTGCCACGCCTGAGGTCGCGGGTTCGATTCCCGCAAAAGTCAAACATTTATGTGCATGAACAAGGATGTTTGTCTTGGTCTGTATGTTTCTTTGTATAATATGTACGAATTTATAAAAAAAATGTATATGTATGTTTATCCATTGTCTAGTACCCATAGTACAAGCACTGCTTAGTTTGTGCTAGATGGTGTTGTGTGTCTGTGTCTACTAGTTTTTAAGTTTATTAATTACAAACCAACATACAAATCTTTCCTCTTTATAATTTTAGTATAGACTAGTTTTTGCGTAAGGCTTCGTTCGCGTAAGAGACCTACTCTTACGCGATTTATGATAGTGATAAAAAATAGCCAATGTTACTCGATGATAATAAAGCTATAGTGTATATTGGTTTTGTTTGTATTAGGTTGAGTAGTTTTTAAGTTAAATCCTTACAAATATTAAATACGATATTTATGTCTAAATCATAATTTTATTATGAATAGCTGTTATTAAGAAAATTGGCAATTTTGAAGTTATATGCTTATACTCAAAACCGTTTTACTTTATTGCCTACGTCACCTAGCTAAATCCTTAAGCATGTCACGTGACGGCGAGAGATGCGCTTGCGCAAGTATTGGCCTATACCTGTGTGTGTGTGTATTAAATATTATATTAATGTATGTTTGTTGAGGTATATATATATATATGTATATATACGTCATAATGTTAATATAAGATAGAGACGTTATGGATAAGTACAACATTAATATTTCGACTGATAGGAATGTGGGTACAGGTAGAGAGACAAGTGTAAGTTATTATATTTTTTAAATATATTTATACTAATATTATAAAGAGAAAAGCTTTGATTTTTTGTTTGTTTATTTGTAAAAACGATTTTAAAAGTCTGTCACTATTAGAAAGCTATATTATGACCGACTAATATAGGTAATATTTATTTTAAAAAAGTACTTTTTCTAACATAACCGAGGTTGGCTAGGTGAAGCCAATTTTTACGCGAGCCGCGAGATGACCTCCAGCCACCCTGAGGTTTAACCTGGGGGTGGTGGGCTGCGTGGGTCTGCTCGCCACCCAATCAGCACCAGTTCCGAGAGGCGGCCTGCGTGTTCCCACGTGCGCCTCTGTGTCGTGTCTTTGTCCCCCCCCCTCCAGGGAGACGGTGGAGGAAATATTGTTTGTGTAGTGGCCTGCCGTTTCACACGGCGGGGTCGCAATTTCATGTGAAAGCGATTTGCGCGACCTCGCTGTCTATGGTTATGTCGAAGAACACTGTAGTAGGTTTAGTCGGTATTACCGGGTATCCTTTCTCCGGTGAGCCCGACATAACCTCTCCGTTGCCCCGCGGAGAGGTAAGCGTCAAAGCATTCCCCACGAAAAAAAAGATAAAATCTTTTACGCGAGCAAAGCCGCAAGCTGAAGGTAGTTTGTTCATAAAAAACACATATATGGCAAATTCCTTTAAATCATGCATCAAATAACATCAAATAACAGTGGTTCTGACACTCAGTTTTTTTATCTTTTGGCTTTCATAAGTGACATGTTAAAACCAAACAACAAACAAACCAAACAAACCAAACATGAATGTCATGAACATTCATGTCAAGTGAACTAATTAGTTGTTGCTAATTAAGTTAGCCAATCACAACAGTTGATATGGGGTTTGACCCTCTGTTTACTAATTTTTGTGTTTATTACAATTTTACATACATACATAATAGATTCACGCCTGTTTCCCAGAGGGGTATTTTATCTTATCTTATGTGGGGGCCAGTCAGTGCAGACCGGCGACAGTTCGACCCAGTGGGATCTTTTGTGTCGACACTCTCCCAATAACGACTGCCATAGATGTTCATGGCAGCCGACGGTTTAACGTCTCCGAGGCACAATACGCACATAATTTCGAAAAGTCATATAACTTCCGAAAGTCAGAGGTGCGCGACGTGGGTTCGAACCCGAGACCCTCTGCATTGCACTCTGTTCGCCTCCCCACTGAGCTATCGCTGCTCTTATATAGTTATATTACAATTTGTTCGTCCCATTATTATTTAGTTTGTATTTAAGTTATTGGTTGACAATAAAGATATATATTTAATAAAAAAGCACTTCAAATCCTTCATACAATTTTATTATGGTTGCCGCGCGCTGATTTAAATTTTGAGCTGTCATTCAGTTCAATCGCGTCTTACGCTCGACGCAGTCTTAAACAAAAACACAATCTTTATCATAATTATTATAGTACTAGCTGTCCTCGGTGGGTGAAAATCCACGTTTCGTTTTGAATCCGCTCTCGTAGCGTGATGTTGTAAAACCTATTTTACTTCTGGATAAATCAGCTTTTTAATGGTAAAAGAATAATTAAAATTGGTCCAATAGTTTTCAAGTTATTTAATTACCAACAAAAATACAAATTAACCTACTATATACGGATTTTATCGCGTTGCTTATTTGACATTTTATTACATAATTTTGAAAATTGTTACACTACTACTACTATTAAACTTTACGGGGAGACCATGGCTGCTGAAAAGCAACCGAAACGTCGGGGAAAGTGTAAAATTAAATTAAATCTAAATAGTTTTAATAATAATTTAATTAGCTTAAAAATTAGTAAAGTCTAATAGTAGTAGTAGTGTAACAATTTTCAAAATTATGTAATAAAGTGTCAAATAAAAAACGCTATAAAAGTCGTATATAGTAGTTTAATTTCAATGAATAATATTCGCGTAAACAGAAGACAATATTAAGAAAAATACAAATCTTTCCCCTCATAATATTAGTGTAGATAAATTTATATGTATACACTTGTGTGTGGACCAGTACATTCCAGCACCCAAAGGTCACAAAATACTTGTTCGTTTTTAATAAATATCAGAGATACGGCAGCCCAATATCTCACAAATATATTATTTACATACGCTTGTGGTTAAGGTCAGTTCAACAAAAGAATATCGTTGCTCCTCGTTATATAAGCAGACCTTACTAGGAAACGCCCAAGTAAATTGATGTTTTCTGTACTTTTATGTGTTTATTTAATAACTTTAAACAGGTTATCTTGTAAAAAAAATAGACAGTTAATCCTGAAGAAAGATAATCCTGAAACAACTCATATTAGAGGGACAAAAGGAACTGTTCATCAATATGAAAATTACTCGTATTGCATATTCTGTTTCTTCTTGTTTGTAAAAGACAACTCCCGCACTACAAAAGTTCTTGGGCAAAATTCGAACCGCGGTGCGGAAAGACTCATTCAAAAAGAGTTCTTAAGCTTTTCATACTGTGGTTCGAACCACTCGCGGTGCGAAAAGACTAAAGACCCGAATAATTCCTGTGTCGCGAGGACTTACAAACAATTAAACAACGGACACAAAGAACACACAGACTAGGAACAACGGTTTGGGTCCGGCCATTATGGTCCCATTCCGGAACGACCCGGCCGGCACGCACCCACATTCAAAAAATTGTTATTCCGGTACGCCCCGGCCGAGACGGTCCCATTGTAAAACAACCAGAGAAGATACTTGAGCAAATTCTGTCTAAACAAAAGTATTTTTGAATTTAAATATTTTTGTTTTGTGCTGCGTGTATAGTATCATATATTAGCTTTAGAATTAGTAAGATTCGTTTTTAAAAGTATGTTTACAAAATGCTAACCTAATTATTTAAAAAAAGTTGGTTTGCAAAGTTAAACCCGCACGGACACAGTGAAAGGGTTGCTCGCCCATTGTGTAGACCTTCGACCTGAAATCAACGACTTTTTAAAACAATAAGTAAAAAATAGGTAAGTTTAGGTGGACGCAAACTTACGGATAAGTGAATCCCTCTCGCTCATGTTCGAATATTACAAATATGCAAGTGATAAGATAGGGCATACCGGAATGGGTCCCTAACGGCTGGACTCCTATAGGTGTATACCTGCGACCTATAGACGTACGTCTGTCTACGTACATTGTTGTAGGGGATTTTTTATATTAACTTATTAATAAATAAAAGTCACTTTCTCGTTTCTGTAATAATTTTGTGTTCATTGGTAGTAAAGATTTGTGGATCACACAAGTGTTTATCTAGAACTCTCGAGTTTGATCCCTGGGTTCCTCTGAGTTTAGAACACTGTATTAAATAGTTAATTATCGCTGGCTTTAACGGTGAAGGAAAACATCGTGAGGAAACCAGCATGTCTGAGAGTTCTACATAATGTTCTCGAAGATATGTGAAGTCTGCCAACTGGGCTAGCGTGGTGGAGTGTATGCAGGGTTAGGTATAGTACCTAACCCTGCACACACTGAAAAGCCGTGCCCAGCAGTGGGACAGTTTATAAACAGGACTGATATTTTTATTATATTACATATTTTACATAAGGCTGATCGGTAAACGATTAGCGAGGTTAAGCAACGTTGGGTGCGGTCAGTCTATAGATGGGTGACCGCTTAGTGGTATTTCATCTGAGCGTCTCCGTGCTTCGGAGGGCACGTAAAAAGTCGGTCCCGGTTGTTGTCAAATTGACAGCAGTCGTTAAGCCATATCAGAGGCCTACGGGCGGCTTAAACAACTCTTGACAACAGGTTGGCCACTAACCACACGAAAAGAAAGAAGAAGAATGCATATCAAAGTCAAATTCAAAAATCATTTATTTAGGTCATACAGTAACACTTATGAACGTCAAAGTTTATGAGTTAGTAAGTTAGCTAAAGCCCTATGTCCAGCAGTGGACGTCTTTCGGCTGAGATAAGATGATGAAGTTAACTAAAGTCACTAAGTTAGTTTATAGGTTTTGAGAAAGAGTTCAGCCTATGAGAAGACACCTGCATGAAACTCATAGCCACTTCTTTGAATCGCAATCAAATTATAATTTCAGTATTTTACAACTTATATATACAAGGTTTTGCTGCCACTGTCCTAATCCTAACTGATATTATAAATGCGAATGAGCAGCGATAGCTCAGTGGGGAGACCAACAGACTGCAATGCAGAGGGTTTCGGGTGCGAACCCATGTCGCGCACCTCTGACTTTCGGAAGTTATATGACTTATCGAAATTATGTGCGTATTGATTGACAATGATCGCCTGCTCCGTGCCTCGGAGAGCACGTTAAGCCGTCGGTCCCGGCTGCCATGAACATCTATGGCAGTCGTTATTGGGAGAGTGTCGACACAAAAGATCCCACTGGGTCGAAGTGTCGCCGGTCTACACTGACTGGCCCCCACATAAGATACATACATGCATACATAAATGCGAATTTGAGTTTGTCTGCTTTTTGTTACGCTTGCATACCTTATGAAATTTCGCATCCACGTTGTCAGGGGTACAGAAAAGGACGTAGCGTACCTTTCATCCAGGAAAACTTCTGTTTCCGATGAATAGATAATTGACACAACCTATATTTACACAAGCAAAGCTGGGGGCAAAGTCTAGTACTTAAAAATATTAATGAAATAAGGCAATTGTAGTTTCCTGTATTCCTTACAACAGATTTGTGCGTCCGTCCGTCTGTCTGTTATATAACTTTCAACTCAAGAACCGTAAGAGCTAGAGACTCGCGGTCAACGTCATTCGACTCAACATAGTCGATATACCCCCGAAATGACGATGACCTTTGACCACTAACCACATGGTCACGTGATACCATCTTTCAACTCAAGAATCGTAAAAGCTAGAGACTCGCGGTCAACGCCATGCGACTTAACATAGTCGATATACCGCCAAAATGACTATGACCTTTGACCACTAACCACATGGTCACGTGATACCATCTTTCAACTCAAGAATCGTAAAAGCTAGAGACTCGTGGTTAAAGCCATTCGACTCAACATAGTCGATATACCGCCAAAATGACTATGACCTTTGACCTCTGACCGTGATACCATTTTTCCAACTCTAAGATGGTCGTTTCTCACTTGTTTAATTTGTATTTACCTACCATTCACGGATACAAACATATAATCATACTAGATTTTACCCACGGTTTCGCTCGCGTAAATGCAGGATATGTCAATTTCTATCCTTCGGGCACACTACTTTCTTTTAAATAACGATAAAAATTTATTTATTGCTCAACTGTGTACAATATCTGGTCTTATTCGTAAAACAATACTTTTTTGGCTCAACAGTTTATCCATATCGGACATGTACATGTCAAAAGTACCCTATGTCCTTGTCTGTGCTCCAACAACAATGTGTATGCGAAATTTCATGATGATCGGTCGAGTAATTAAGGACTGAAAGCGTAACAAAGAAATGAACTCACATTCGCATTTATAATATTACCAGCTAGGATTTAAGACTGCGCCGAGCGAAATGTGCCAAAACAGGCGGTCACAGTTAAGTGAACAAAATCAACACTTTTTGTTTAATACAAATATAAAATATACATTTACCATAACAATGAATGTGTTTACAATTACTCCGTGTAAAGAACTTACAATAATTAATATTTTCGCCTACAAAATTAAGTAAATTTGCGTGTTACGTGATTTTTAGATTATAACAGTAGAAATCTATCCTATTTTACAGCTTAAACGAAACATAAATAGTTATATTACAATTTGTCCGTCCCAAATATTTAAGTTATTGGTTGACAATAAAGATACATTTTTATCAAAAAAGCACTTCAAATCCTCCATACAATTTGACTATGGCGGCCGCGCGCCGATTTGAATATGCGCCGCACGAGCTCTGTCATTATCTGTCTTACGCTCGGCGCAGTCTTAATATCGAAATGTGTGATGGTAGTTTCTTGTTCTCTTGTGTATTTACGCGTATAATGTTTTTTTTAATGTACCCGCTACTTAAAGATGTAAACATATAATCATATGACAAGGTAATTAACTACCGACTGTTGTTAATACGCCAATGAACTTGTAATGAGAAGTTAATCATCACGGTATCACAATAGTGGGTTTGGCAAGAAAGGCAAACGGCTGTGTCGCAATGCTTACATTGAATGCTCAGTAGTTACTGTAATAACTGGAATAATTGTGTTTATTATCTATTTAAATAAGCTTGGGGAAATATAGATGGGCCATGGGGATGGAGGAAATGGTGGTTAAGCAAATATTTAAATCATTAATCCGTCCTACGACGCGCCGTTTAAAAATGGTCACCTTTCTAAACTTTAAGTTGCAGTAGTTGTTAATTTTTTGAAATTGTGTTTGCTGTTATTTTAAAAACCACACATAATTTTTGCTTGTCTTAAACATATTTTGCTTGCCTTAAACATATTTTGCTTGTCTTAAACATATTTTGAAGTATTATTAATTACTAGCTCTTGCGTGTGGTTTTGCTCGCGTCAAAGTAGGTTAAGTTATGTTAGTAAAAAGGTGATGATATAGCTTTCTATGGTGAAAATCGAAAACCAGATTTTTTAAATTGGTTGAATAGTTTTTGAGTTAAATCCTTACAAACAAACAAACAAAAAAACAAAACATCAAATGTTTCCTCTTTATAATATTAGTATAGATAATTAATCTATACCGCAGTGCTTTTCTTTTGCTCGAAACCCGCTATCGCTGCCGCTTATAAACCCTCCAACTTAATGGCTCCACAGAACACAATATACAGTGAAATATCACTAATTGACAACGCTGAAGAATTAACCTTTTTTCAATCATTTGATTCATTAAACCATCAGCGGTTGTTGTGATTATATAATTGATCATGAAGATAACATATCTGAGACGGAAGTGTTCGTAATTCCTGATCATCATAAGTATTAATGGCGTAGTGATTTAAGTGATCGTCTGGCCACTGGTGAGAGCGGGTTTGTATACCAAACGGTTAAAAAAATGTGTTGGCCACAAACAGTTGTTCTGACACTACGCAGACTAGGTTCGAATCCAAAATTATAATTAATTTTTTATTTCAGAAATCTCGTTCTAAAGACAGACATTACATAAATAGTACCATAAAAATTAAAAAAATGAATTTCTGTAAATAAAAGTCTAGAATATTATTTCATTAACTAGGTAAATGAAAATACAATAAATAAATAGGCAAGATTATATATACAGCTATTTCATTAGTTAAATTAAGACATGTTATTTTCTATAGGTATATTAATACGCGAAGCAAAAACTTTGTACCCCTTTATACGAAAATTGCGCGGACGGGCGAGTATGAAATTTGGCACAGTTAAAGTTTATATGGAGAAGGAGGGACGAATCCTAATATTTATATAAAATATGCATTCGAAATACATTAAATAAATGAAAAAACACTACACGCACACAACCATGCATTTGACACACGCAGTCGAAGCGCGTAACCATGGTTACATACATCAATATATAATGACATAAACTGACATAACTGTAACTTTGAAATAACTACACTGGAACATTGAGACAACTGCCATCTTAGTCTCCCCGTGACCATGGCTGCTGAAAAGCAACCGAAACGTCGGGGAAAGTGTAAAAATAAATTAAATCTAAATAGTTTAATAATAATTTAATTAGCTTAAAAATTAGTAAAGTTTAATAGTAGTAGTAGGGTAAAAATTTTCAAAATTTTGTAATAAAGTTTCAAATAAACAACGCGATAAAATCCGTATATAGCAGTTTAATTTAAAAAATAATACTAATTCTGTTACACAAATTGATAGTTATCTTTGCAAAGGGAAAATAATACGAATGCTTCGCCACGATTCTAGGTCTCATGATATAGGGAACGAGACTTGTCAGCTACTGGAAACAATTGTACACTCAATGCTATTACAAAAAAAATCTCAATAGAAAAACATAAAACCACTTTGCTCAGCCCTGGAATCCAATCCAAGACTTAACGCACAGCAGGCGCATTCACTACCGCCGCGCCATTGATAGTCACCTTCACATTTCCACGTAATAGTGAGCTTATTGTCATCCATCAAGCATATTTTCAGAATCCATGCTGTTAATGGGAATATCTTGACAGAAAATCCCAAAAACACGTTTCCCAGAATTGAACCCGGACCTCAAGATGGCATATTAGCTAACACCACGCGATCCAAGAAGAATTTAAAATTCTATTCATACTAATATTATTAACGCGAAAGTCTTTGTGTCTTTCACAGCTAAATCACTGAACCGAATTTGATAAAATTTTACAAGGATATAGATTATATCCTGGAGAAGGACATATAATAATATCAGCCCTGTACATAAACTGTCCCACTTCTGGGCACAGGCCTTTTCCCAGTGTGAAAATATAGTCCACCACGCTGGCCTAGTGCGGGTTGGCAAACTTCACATATCTTCGAGAACATTATGTAGAACTCCCAGACATGCAGGTTTCCTCACGATGTTTACTTTCACCGTTAAAGCGAGCGATAATTAACTATTTAATACGCACATAACTTCGAAAGGTTAGAGGTGCCTTAGAACTTGAGACCTCTGCGTGGCAGTCCAACGGTGTCTCAAATATAATAGTTTTGTTATAATGAGAAAATATAATAATAATAATAATAATATTCTACCACATACACACAACACCATCTAGCCCAAACTAAGTAGAGCTTGTACTATGGGTACTAGACAATGGATAAACATACATATATACTTTTTTTTTTGTAAATACATACATATTATACATAGAAACACCCAGACCAAGACAAACATCCATGTTCATGCACACAAATGTTTGACTTGTGCGGGAATCGAACCCGCGACCTCAGGCGTGGCAGTCGGTTACACTAACCACTACGCCATCGAGACCGTCGAGCTTTGTATGTTTGTAATTGATAAACTCAGAAACTATCGATTTTATTAATTCTTTCACCATTATAAAACTATATTATCACCGAGTAACATAGGCTGTATTTTATTTAAGCAAGTGAGAAACGGCCATATTGTTCCGTAAATCTTAAAGTTCGAAATCACCTGGCCTTGAGGTTAGAGGTCAAAGGTCATAGTCAATTGGGGGTATATCGACTATGCTGGGTCGAATAGCGTTAACCGAAAGCCTCTAACTCTTACGGTTCTTGAGTTGAAAGTTGTATAACAGACAGACGGACGGACAGACTAAAATATACTGTTACTAACATAACGGAATCTACTTTTACGCGAGCGAAGCCGCAGGCAAAAGTTAATATCTAATAAATGAGCAGCGATAGCTCAGTGGGGAGACCAACAGACTGCAATGCAGAGGGTCTCGGGTTCGAACCCACGTTGCGCACCTCTGACTTTCGGAAGATATATGACTTTTCGAAATTATGGGCGTATTGATTGACAATTATCGCCTGCTCCGTACCTCGGAGAGCACGTTAAGCCGTCGGTCCCGGCTGCCATGAACATCTATGGCAGTCGTTATTGGGAGAGTGTCGACACAAAAGATCCCACTGGGTCGAAGAGTCGCCGGTCGGCACTGACTGGCCCCCACATAAGATACATACATACATACATCTAATAAATTGATACTATCCGAGTTTTACAGGAAATTGCTAAATTTAGATAAATTGAATTGATGATATTTATGTAATTAATTAATAAAAATTAATTGTAAACAAGAATTTTTTATAATATGACTAGGATATTGCGTTTATTACTTAAATTGTTGTTTACTGTTATTAGCTATGTATGTAATATTTGTAGCAGGTTTGAGTCCAGTTCTGTGCAAGAATGCTAACCTTGAGGGTTTGCGTCTTTATTTATGACTAGATTTTGCCCGCGGGTTCGCCCAACTTAATCTACATTTTGTCAATAATATTGTCTTCTATTTACGCGAATATTATTCATTGAAATTAAACTACTATATACGGATTTTATCGCGTTGTTTATTTGACACTTTATTACAAAATTTTGAAAATTGTTGTACTACTACTACTATTAAACTTTACTAATTTTTAAGCTAATTAAATTATTATTAAACTATTTAGATTTAATTTATTTTTACACTTTCCCCGACGTTTCGGTTGCTTTTCAGCAGCCATGGTCACGGGGAGACTAAGATGGCAGTTGTCTCAATGTTCCAGTGTAGTTATTTCAAAGTACCCGAACATAATTTAATCGTTGGTGTTTCTATTTACGCAGAATGAGCTCAAAGTATCATGAAGTCTAGCTGTGGTTTGTCAATTTTCTCCCCTTCGCAAAAGTACTTTTTCCTCGGTAAAAGGTACCTTATGTTCTTTTTCTGTACCTCAGAGAATGTGTATGCGAAATTTCATGATGATCGGTCGAGTAGTTAAGGCGTGAAAATGTAACAAACAAACTTACATTCGCATTTATAATATTAATTAGGATTAGGATGTTGAAAACAACGAATAATTAAATCATTACGTTTAAATAAGGTCACCTTTCTGTACGTTAAGTTGTCATCTGACACACAATGACATCACATCTGAATCTATAGGTACAAATAAATAATATTATCTCTGAATTGTCTGTTTGTAATGTCAATAGAACAGTTTTTTACTAAATGCATATGAAAGTACAAACGGTACATATACCGAAAATTTTTCGTCTGTCTCTCTGTTCTAACTAATCTCTGAAACGGCTGGATCGGTATTACAGGACTTTCACTGGCAGATAGCTGATGTTATAAGTAGTAACTTGACTACTTTTATTTTAGAAAATATTAGGCGTCTACGTAAAAGAAATATTCCACGCGGACAAAGTCGCGGGTCACAGCTAGTTATAAATGTAGTATTATCACGTTCTCTCATATTTGAAATTGTATAATTAACGTATTATAACGTAGTAATTCATATAGGTATATAATAATGTATGTAAGTTTTATTTATTTATTTTTATTATTATCAATTTATAAATACATTTATTACTGTTACACACAAATTTTGCATTATAATAGTTTTGATTGTGTGTTGCAATGCTTCATTAAAATAAAATATTTCTTTCTTTCTTTCTTTCTAATCCTAAGGAATATTATTAAAGCGAATTTGACTTCATTTTTTACGCCTTTATGTGTTATCTACTCGACCGATCATATTCATATTCATATTCATATTCATATTATTTATTTGTATATCATATCATCATGCACATTCGCTGTTAGGCGTACCAAAAAGGACGTGCTTACCTTTTATCCCAGAAAAGCACTGATTTTGGGCGAGCAAAGCTGCAGGCAAAATCTAAACAAGCTATCATATCAATAAATTGCTTTTAGTCTAACATTGCTACATGTATGTATCTTATGTGAGGGCCAGTCAGTGCAGACCGGCGACACTTCGACCCAGTGGGATCTTTTGTGTCGACACCCTCCCAATAACGACTGCCATAGATGTTCATGGCAGCCGGGACCGACGGCTTAACGTGCTCTCCGAGGCACGGAGCAGGCGATAATTGTCAATCAATACGCACATAATTTCGAAAAGTCATATAACTGCCGAAAGTCATAGGTGCGCGACGTGGGTTCGAACCCGAGACCCTCTGCATTGCAGTCTATTGGTCTCCCCACTGAGCTATCGCTGCTTATACAGCATTGCTTCATACTCATATTTGAGTGTTAAGTAATTACTCAATTTAAAGAGAAAGTAGTGCTACTAAAAATGATGTCATTTTGTTGTCGAACGGATTTCTATCTATACACATATTATAATGCTGAACTGCCTCCGTGGCGCAGCGGTAGTGAATGCGACTGCTATGCATGAGGTCTCGGGTTCGTATCCCGGGTCGGGCCAACAGAAACGTTATTGGGTTTTTCTGTTAAAAAACCTGAATAGCAGCCCGGAGTTAGGAAGTTGGCGGTGTTAGACACCCCCGTGCCTCGGAAGGCACGTAAAGCTGTTGGTCCTACGCCTGATCTCTCTCCGGTCGTGTCGGGTTATCCGTCCCTTTGGATCATGAGAGTGAGGGAACAGAGAGTGCACTTGAATTTGCGCACACGCTTGTGCACTATAATATCTCTTGCGCGGATCGTCAGTCAGAAATTCGGTCTGGAGGACATTATTATTATTATTATTATAACGCTGAAGAGTTTGTTTGTTTGGTCGAACGCGCTAATCTCAGGAACTACTAGTTCGAATTGAAAAAATCTTGTACCTAGGATTGGATAGCCCATTTATCGAGGATCGCTATAAGCTATATAACATTACGCTACGACCAGTAGGGGCGGAGCAGCAATGGAAAATGATGCGGAGAAAATTTTTATATGATGCAGACGAAGTTGCGCGGGTCGGCTAGTGTTAGGCTAATCACTAGCTACAGGCGTTTTTAAACAATTACTCGTTAATGAACTACTGTGATCACCTACGACAAAGGTATTGATTGGAAAGTGAGAGTTGGGGTCCGGTGTGAACTAATTACCTACTTCTTTATAATTAACTAGCTGACCCACGCAACTTCGTCTGCTTCACATAAGAGAATTTTATCAGTTTTCCCAACATTTTTCATTGACGCTCCGCTCCTATTGGTCGTTGCGTGATGTTGTATAGCCTATAGCTTTCCTCGATAAATGGGCTATCCAACACTAAAATAAACTTTCAATTCGGAGCAGTAGTTCCTGAGATTAGCGTGTTCAATCAAACAAACAAACAAACTCTTCAGCTTTATAATATTAGTATAGATAACTAGATTTTGCCCGCGGCTTCGCTCGCGTAAATGTAGGTACGGTTACGTTAGTAACCGTACTTTTTTCTGGGTGAAAGGTACCCTATGTCCTTTTTGTACCCCTGACAACGTGTATGCGAAATTTCATGATGATCGGCCGAGTAGTTAAGGCGGAAAAGTGTTACGAAAAACAAACTCACATTCACATTTATGATATTAGTTTGCAAATTAGGATTAATTCACAAGCAAAACTGCGAAAATAAACTAGCCATTCGTTATAAAGATACAATAGCGTATCTTAATTGGATTTCTAAAATATTTTACACCATATATCACATTTTATGTGTTATTAATTTAATCAAACCAAGATAGCGATAATAAATTATGTTGTATTGGCAGGTATATATGTAGGTTCGCTTGAGGCTATTCTCGAATTATAGCTTTCCGTATTTTCGCTAAAAATCTGGTTATTGTTATATAGTAGATTATGATATACATACATTCACGCCTGCTTCCCAGAGGGGTAGGCAGAGACTACGGATTTCCATTTGCTACGATCCTGACACACTTCTCTGGCTTCATTAACCTTCATCACATTCCTCATACATGCTCGTCGGTTTAAGGTGCTCTTAACTTGGGCTTTGTCCAGAACGTCTCCAATCTGATCAAGAAACGTTCGCCTAGGTCTTCCCCTTGCGACTGTTCCATTCACATTAGGTTTATAAACTTTCTTAGTCAGTCTTTTCTTGTCCATTTTTTTTACATGCCCAAAACTACATGTAGATTATGATATACCTACATATGGAATCGAATTAGGCGTTACTTGGCGAAAATACATTAGGAACACAACAACAACATTAAATATGTGTCGACACGTGTTTCGCCTCAGCGCGAGGTATCTTCAAGACAGATTGGCAGAGAATGACTCTGTTTCGTTGCCAAACGGTCGTGAGGATGCCTCTCACTGAGGCGAAACACTTTTTTGGTGTATGAAGCGAAATACTGCAATTTGGAGTACGCCTGGAAACCACGTCGCGGCTGTCCCTACTCAGAGGAGTTTGGTATTGTCAAACTTCTTCTATTGCAATAGTTGGGTGAATAATCTGAGGGTATGTGGCGGATTTCTCTCGTCGCGATTATTCTTCTAGAATATGATATTAATTTAGATCCTTCCATGGTATGCTTTGCGTATTTTCCAAGGAGTGCCTGCGCTTAAACATCGCTGACCTGTTACTGAATTTTAAGTTAAAATTCATCTAATATTGTCTTCTATTTACGCGAATATTATTCAATGAAATTAAACTGCTATATACGGATTTTATCGCGTTGTTTATTTGACACTTTATTACAAAATTTTGAAAATGTTTACACTACTAAGTACTACTATTAAACTTTACTAATTTTTAAGCTAATTAAATTATTATTAAACTATTTAGATTTAATTTATTTTTACACTTTCCCCGACGTTTCGGTTGCTTTTCAGCAGCCATGGTCACGGGGAGACTAAGATGGCAGTTGTCTCAATGTTCCAGTGTAGTTATTTCAAAGTACCCGAACATAATTTAATCATTGGTGTTTCTATTTACGCAGAATGAGCTCAAAGTATCATGAAGTCTAGCTGTGGTTTGCTTCTTCTTGGGTTTGACTATTTTTATTACTGGATCCCAAGCTGGTGGTACATTCCAACCATCTTCTCTATTAAAATTAGGATGTTTTTTGATTTCAATAGCCTCGCGAAGCATCCTTGGTAGGAATCGGTGTTCTTTAGCGAGAATCTGTGGTTTGTCAAATCTCAGGTAGTGGTTGGTCCCCTGTTGCACATGTTCACACACAGCAGACTTCAACGAGCGTCGGTGTTTTACATCAGCTATGTGTTCTTTTATGCGGGTGCCTATGTTTCTCTTGGTTTGACCAATGTATGAGAGCCCGCAGTCACAATCTATTTTATAGACCCCTGCATCTTGTAAAGGTAGTTGGCACTTGACGGATGGTAAAAATTGACTTATCTTCGTTGGCGGCTTGAAGTATGTGTTGATTGAAGCTCGCTTCAAGATGTAGCCAATCTTGTCAGTGACACCCCTTACATAAGGCAGTATAGCAGGCTGGCGCTCGACTGTGGCTGGCTTTTCTCGGGATCTGTGACAGCGGCGCGGCTGTTGGAGCTTGTTGTCTTGCAGTACTTGCTTGACATGTTGAAGCTCGGCGTCCAGGTGTTTCTTGTCACAGATCCCATGGGCTCTCTGAAACAAAGACATTCCCACGGTAGCTAACTGTTTAGGATGGTGGTGAGATTCACCGTTTAAGTACCTATTTGTATGGGTCTTTTTCCTATATACAGTGTGGCTCAAAGTATGATCAGGATTCCTGATGACAAGTACATCTAAGAAAGCAAAGAACAAGAATTTCTTGACAGAAAAATCCAGTAATACATTGACCAGAATCAAACCCGGGCTTCAAGATGGCATGTGAACTAATGACTCGCGATCAAAGACGTGATCAAAAACGTATATATTTCTTAACACGCTTTTATTAGGTTGTTGTTTGTTTGTTTGATAGTTTGTTTGTAACTACTTTGGACTAGATTTTGACCCACTTCAAGCGGTCAGATTTCATTTAAACGTTGTAGATAGTCCTTATATTGAATTAAAAAAAAAAATTGACTAATTTTTATTTTATATAATAACTGACGTACCTACTAGGAATAATTCCTGTGTCGCGGGGGCCTTTACAAACATTCAAACAACGGTCACAAAGAACATTCAGACTCGGTACAATCATTTGTGAATCACACAAATTTTTGTCGATTGAACCCGCTACCCTCAGCGCAGTGGCAGTGGCGCGTGGCAGTAGTGAGGCGACCAGTGAAACCACTACGCCATGTCCTCAAAAGAAACCTTTATAATCTCTGACTTCCCTTTAAAAAAATGTGTGTACGTATCTATACAGAAGCGGTTTCTCGACTGCGCCGAGCGAAATGCGCCAACACAGGCGGTCACAGTTAAGTGAATAAAATCAACACTTTTTGTTTAATACAAATATAAAATATACATTTACCATAACAATGAATGTGTTTACAATTACTCCGTGTGAAAAACTTAAAATAATTAATATTTTTGCCTACAAAATTAGGTAAATTTGCACGAAAAATGCAAAAACGTAAGCTCGTGTTACGTGATTTTTAGATTATAACAGTAGAAATCTATCCTATTTTACAGCTTAAACGAAACAAATAGTTATATTACAATTTGTCCGTCCCAAATATTTAAGTTATTGATTGACAATAAAGATACATATTTATCAAAAAAGCACTTCAAAATCCTCTATACAATTTTACTATGGCGGCCGCGCGCCGATTTGAATATGCGCCGCACGAGCTCTGTCATTATCTGTCTTACGCTCGGCGCAGTCTTAAGGCGAAAAATACCTGAATACGAAGCTCGACTTCGTTACTTTAACATGGTTGGATTGGATAAAAGGAGATGGATGACCGACATGTCCACTTTATATAAAATGCTGAAGGGCTCATTTAATAATACTCTCCTAAGTTAGTTACACTTCAAGGTACCTACTCGATCTGTGCGTACTCCGCAGCTGTTTCGAATACCAGCTTGCAACAATAATGTGTCCCAAAATAATCCACTGTTTCGTATGTGTAGACAGTATAATGATATCTATGAGCAGCGAGAGCTCAGTGGGGAGACCAACAGACTGCAATGCAGAGGGTCTCGGGTTCGAACCTACGTCGCGCACCTCTGAATTTGAGAAGATATATGACTTTTCGAAATTATGTGCGTATTGATTGACAATGATCGCCTGCTCCGTGCCTCGGAGAGCACGTTAAGCCGGTCCCGGCTGCCATGAATATCTATGGCAGTCGTTATTGGGAAAGTCAGTACCCTCTAATATCCTGACACTGGTCTAGCCTTAGGGTATCGTTAGCCTTCGGGTTGCGGAGGTCAGGTGGCAGCCGCTCCGTGTAAAAACTGATATCCAGGCAAATCCGGTTAGACTAGAAAAGCCTAGAGAAGTATTATAAACAAGATAAATTTGATTTTATGTTTCTTTATTTGTAAGGGTTTAACTCAAAAACTACACAACAGAATTCAAAAATTCTTTCACTGTTAGAAAGCTATAATATCACCGAGTAACATAGGGTATATTTTATTTAACTTAGCCTACTTTTACGCGAGCGAAGCCGCGGGCAAAAGCTAGCAGTTTAATATTTTCAAGATTATGTAAATAAAAGTGGTTTTGAAATAAACAACATGACTAAAATTCTTTTATCTATACTAATATTTTAAAGCTGAAGAGTTTGTTTGTTTGGTTGAACGCGCTAATCTCAGGAACTACTGTTCTGAATTGAAAATTCTTCCAGTGTTGGATAGCCCATTTATCGAGTAAGCCTAGGCTCTATAACATTACGCTACAACCAACAGGAGCGAACCATCAATAAAAATGTTGTAAAACGAGGAAAATTCTCTTATGTGAAGCAGACGAAGTTGCGCGGGTCAGCTAGTATCCGCGTAAAGTAGTTTTATTTCTACACACACATTTAGTCCTGTATCGAACCCACAACACTCAACTTAATGTGGTGACCACTTACACCACGACGCCATATACTCTAAATAAAATAAATACCCCGTAATCTCTGCCTACCCTATTAAACAAATTTGTGTACGTCTGTTTAAACACAATACGAAACTGATATGATTTATTTAACGAACAATATGATTACGCAATATTAAAAAGTGAAACCGATTCTACTTTGTATGGGTAAGATGTGATATAAATCACTGGAGATATCATTAAGCCGTGTCCGCCACGGTGTAAGTAGATCAATTCGACACACTGGTGAGTCAGGGCACACGTTATAGGCATTCTTTGTTATACGTACTCACTTTTATAATAAAACTAAATGTGCCCGTGGTTTCACTCGCGTTTATCGTGACTGCGCCGCCCCCGTAGGTCGTTACGTGATGTTATATAGCCTATAGCCTTCCTAGATAAATGAGCTATACGACACTAAAAAAATTGTTCAATTTGAACTTGTAGTTCCTGATATTAGCGAGTTCAAACAAACAAACTCTTCAGCTTTATAATATTAGTATAAGATAGACGTGAAAAACAGCAGCGATAGCTCAGTGGGGAGACCAACAGACTGCAATGCAGAGGGTCTCAGGTTCGAACCCACGTCGCGCACCTCTGACTTTCGGCAGTTATATGACTTTTCGAAATTATGTGCGTATTAATTGACAATTATCGCCTGCTCCGTGCCTCGGAGAGCACGTTAAGCCGTTGGTCCCGGCTGCCATGAACATCTATGGCAGTCGTTATTGGGAAAGTCAGTACCCTCTAATATTCTGACACTGGTCTAGCCTTAGGGTATCGTTAGCCTTCCGGTTGCGGAGGTCAAGTGGCAGCCGCTCCGTGTAAAAACTGATATCCAGTCAAATCCGGTTAGATCAGAAAAGCCGACCCCAAGTGACTTGGGAATAATAAAGGCTAAGAGAGAAGAAGACCTGAAAATGTGTACATTACGTCCCAAATTTCAAACGTTCCTCATTCGCTCCTCTTTTAAATTGTTACGTTTTCGTTCTACATTTTTGTGCATATGTTTATGAACCTTTGCAAAACAGGCTTGAACCTGCGAAGGCGGTGATATTAGATACTTTTTATTAAATAAGATGAACAATTTTCATCGACATCCACATTTTTGAAATAAATTTTAACAGATATAAAAAGATTGTATCAGGTGTACTTAGTTCCGAAAAGTTCCAAGCCTAGCTGTTATAATGTAAAATTACAGTTATTAAGTTATTACCCGTTTTTAATGATTCATTTGTATCCTACGCTAACAAATTTAAGATTTTAATTAATGTTTATTTTTTGCACGAGTAATCTGCTTTAATATGTACATGTTGTGTACACTACCTTAGGATTACTGTCCGGTTTATATATTATGTTCTTTATTACTACCTACTATGTTAAGACTGTAATCTGTTTGTGTACCTATTATAAATAAATAAATAAATAAATAAATCTGCAATTGCGGTGCTTCCGCATCGAATTGGACATCCGCATCCGTATCCGCATCCGCGGATGTGAGATTTCAAATATCCCTATCAGCATCTGCATCCGCAACATCCCTGCTATATATCCTTACTAATATTATAAATGCGAATGTATTGTATTTGTTGGATTTCACGCTTTATCTTCTCGACCGATCATTATCAGCATCGCGCATCAGGTAGGTACCATATGTTATTTTCTGTTCCCCGACAACATATATGCAAAATTTCATAACGATCGGTCGAGTAGTTAAGGCTTGAAAGCGTAACATACAAACTCAAATTCGCATTTATAATATTAAGTTAGGATTTAATATGCCATCAACGGCAAAGTTATGGCCTATGACTCATGGTGTGGATTCCCCATGATATGTTGTTAAATACCAAAACCACAGCCTCGTGTACTTATAAAGGCATTATGATAAACCATACAGCCTATTGTTATATTTTTAGAGTTCGAAAAAACTCTTATACAACAGCTTTGTCTGTCCGTCCGTCCGTCTGTCTGTTATACAACTTTCAACTCAAGAACCGTAAGAGCTAGAGACTCGCGGTCGACGCTATTCGACTCAGCATAGTCGATATACCACCGAAATGACTATGACCTTTGACCTCTGACCTTTGCATATTACTTGAATAATTTTTTCGATCTCTAAGATTTACGGCAATTCATTGCCGTTTCTCACTTGTTTTTATGGAGGATTTCTTGCTTAGAAATCGAACGTGAGACCTAAAATCTAGTTACCTTATAATATCACTAGCTTGTGTCCGCGGCTTTGCTCGCGTAAAAGTAGTTACGTTAGTAACAGTACTTTCTTAAAATAAAATATAGCTTATGTTACTCAGTAATAATACAACTTTTTAATGATGCAATAATTTTTAAAATCGGTTGGTCGGTTTTTTAGTTAAATCCTTACAAACAAACAAAAAATCTAATTCTTCGTTTTTACAATAATGGTATTGATATAGATCAATGGCAAAATTATAATAATATAATATTATATTATTCTACCACATACACACAACACCATCTAGCCCAAACTAAGCAGAGCTTGTACTATGGGTACTAGACAATGGATAAACATACACATATACTTTTTTTTTGTAAATACATACATATTATACATAGAAACACCAAGACCAAGACAAACATCCATGTCCATGCACACAAATGTTTGACTTGGACGGGAATCGAACCCGCGACCTCAGGCGTGGCAGTCGGTTACAGTAACCACTACGCCATTGATACCGCCATATAGTCTATGACTCATGGTATATACCCATAATATGTTCATAAACACCAAAACCAGTCTTGTGCACTTACAAAGCAATGTCATGTCATAACGATGATGAACTAAACAGCCTTTTGTTATATTTTTTCAATGGGGTTTTCCTGAATTCATAAGTTATTCAGTAGTTATTTAAAAATGAGTCTGTATGCCATTTTATTGTTTAATTACTTGACTAAATTAACATCAATTAGTAAAATTAACGCGAGGTTAGAATTTGTTGTTGAAATTGGAGTTTATATAATTAGTCTGCAATTGTGGGATGATGGTTTGGACACGCATAGGTTTTCACTTTGATTCCATGGCGAACATATGGGTTTTCGAAGTTTGTAGTATGAAGTAGGTAATTATCTCTCACTTTAATCGTGAAGGAAAATGTCGTCAGGCAACCTACACGATATGATGATGAATATGTGTGTAGTCTAATTCACACGTGGCGAGATTATGTAGAAATCTCAGATATGCAGATATCCTTACAAAATTTTCTTTATCGTGCAACATAGCAAGAATAAATTATTCAATACAGACATAACTGTTACTTTACAAATGGCGCATTGATCTAAGTTTCGCTTTGTTTCCATTATATCTGTTACGGCTAATACCCGAAGTGCGGCTACACCTAGTTTTAGCCGGCTACAACTCAAAAGTAACCTAACATAACCTAACCGCATGTGGCCGGCTGCACCTAGTTGTAGCCGGCTAAAACTAGGTGTAGCCGCACTTCGGCTATTAGCCGTAACATATCCACTGCTGGATATAATGGATTCGATCTCTACACGTGCCAAAGATCCACAAATAGTTGTTCCTAGTCTGGCAGTACTTTGTGTCCCTTATGACAACAAAGACATTTGGTACGAGAGTTATCTTTTTACAAAATAATAATAATGTCCTCCAGACCGAATGTCGGTCACGGCGCGGCGGCCAATCTTAACGAAGACTGGCGACATGAAATAGCAGTGTTCCTACTGTTGTGTTTCGTTCGGTGAGTGAGAGTACCGGAGGCTCAATCACCCTCTTTCCACCTTCCCGCTCCTTCTCCTTCCAATTTCCTTTCTTAAAGATTCGGCAACGCGTTAGTGATGCCTCTGGTGTTGCAGGCTTCCATAGGCTACGGTGACCACTTGCCATCAGGTGGGCCGTGTTTGCCACCTTAGAAGTATTAAAAAATCCAGTTTCATGCTTTCATCCCTGAAGAAGTAAGCAAAGGAGTATTACACCCCTATTTCGTTATAATTTCAGGTCATACTTACCTTTGTCTGCCAGGCTTTGCGTGGTAAATGTGACTGTCCAGAACTAGTAACACAGATGGTTAGGTTATTTGTCCCCATTGTACCTAAAATACAACTTAGATCACGCGAAGTCCAGTTACTAGCTATGCCTTATGCACGTAAAGTGGCGCATGCCAACTCGCCCCTTGTTCGTGTACTAACCTTATTAAATATGCTTCTGACATCAGAATCTGAATGTGATCTATTTGCTTCGGGATGGATGGATGCGAGTCGTAGTTGTTTAAGATTTTGTGAGATGATAGATATTTAGTTAGTTACTAAGTTACGAATCTTTTATTGTACTCATGTAAGCAGATGTAATAATAAATTATATAAACCAATACTCATACAATTGTACTCATGTAAGCAGATGTAATAATAAATTATATAACCAGCGATAGCTCAGTGGGGAGACCAACAGACTGCAATGCAGAGGGTCTCGGGTTCGAACCCACGTCGCGCACCTCTGACTTTCGGAAGTTATATGACTTCTCGAAATTATGTGCGTATTGATTGACAATTATCGCCTGCTCCGTGCCTCGGAGAGCACGTTAAGCCGTCGGTCCCGGCTGCCATGAACATCTACGGCAGTCGTTATTGGGAAGTCAGTGCGCTATAATATCCTGACACTGGTCTAGCCTTAGGGTATCGTTAGCCTTCGGGTTGCGGAGGTCAGGTGGCAGCCGCTCCGTGTAAAAACTGATATCCAGCCAAATCCGGTTAGACCAGAAAAGCCGATCCCAAGTGACTTGGGAATAATAAAGGCGAGGGAGAAGATAAACCTTGTGTATTATGTCGGGTAATATAAATGTATATAATGTTAGATATAAGTTTTAACTTGTACAACGATTTGGTGTATACTGTTATGTTGTCCATTTGTTTACACTAATAAATAAATAAATATACAGGTCATACGTAATACGGTCAAGCCTATTGCCATAACGCCCACATTGCAGCATTGCCATCCCATGCTACTTAACAATTCATTGACAGAAAACCGCAATAAAAGTTAGCCAAACCCGGGAGTCGCGAGAATGCATAGCCTTCGTATTAACTATGCCTACTAAAGGCGGATTAACATAACAATCCTATCTAATAACAGATGTGCCCGTGGTTTCACCCGTGTTTATGATTACTGCGCCGCCCCCGTGGGTGGTAGCGTGATGTTATATAGCCGATAGCCTCCTCAATAAATGAGCAACCCAACACTAAACGAATTTTTCAATACGGACCAGTAGTTCCTGAGATTAGCGCGTTCAAACAAATAAACCAACTCTTCATCTTTATAATATTAGTATAGATTATAAATGCGAATATGTTAATAATAATATTCTATTTAAATTAAACTACTATATACGGATTTTATCGCGTTGTTTATTTGACACTTTATTACATAATTTCGAAAACTGTAGTGTAATGGAACAGTCGCCAGAGGAAGACCTAGGCGAACGTTTCTTGATCAGATTGGAGGCGTTCTGGACAAAGGCCAGGTTAAGAGCACCTTGAACCGACGGGCGTGTATGAGGAATGTGATGAAAGTGAATGAAGTCAGAGAAGTGTGTCAGGATCGTAGCAAATGGAAATCCGTGGTCTCTGCCTACCCCTCTGAGAGACAGGCGTGAATTTATGTATGTATGTACTGTTACACTACTACTATTATTAAACTTTACTCATTTTTAAGCTATTTAAATTATTATTAAAGCTATTAAAACTATCTAGATTTAAATCTAAATAGTTATAAATATAATATAAATAAAATCCATATATAATGTAATAAATAACAAATAAGTAGTTTAAAAATAATTATTTATTTATTTATTTTAAGTAAAATGAATTTTAAAAAGTAATGTGATTTGCTGTTTGCTACTTTTCCACGCCTTAAATATTCGATCGATCATCATGAAATTTTGCATACACGTTGCCAGAGCTACAGAAAAAAACGTCAAGAACCTTACATTAAAAAAAAAAGTACTGCTTTCGAGCGAAACCGCGGCCAAAAGTTATTATAATATATTATTATCACGGCGCCACGGAGGCGACTGATTGTTATTACAAAAACTATAAATGATACAATAAACTGTCGGGTGTCGGGTATTGTAACAGAGACACATTTCACCCCTGGCCCTGTTTAGTAACCATTTAAATGTCAACGCACTATATTATCTAACGACAGACAAATATGTTACGGTTAAACATAAAATAATTCAAATTTAAAAAAAAACTAAACCTACTTTATCTTGACTAATAATAATATAATATTCTACCACATACACACAACACCATCTAGCCCAAACTAAGCAGAGCTTGTACTATGGGTACTAGACAATGGACAAATATACATATATACTTTTTTTTGTAAATACGTACATATTATACATAGAAACACCCAGATAAACATCCATGTTCATGCACACAAATGTTTTGACTTGTACCTACTGGAATTAAACCCGCGATCTCAGGCGTGGCAGTCGGTTATACTAACCACTACGCCATCGAGGCCGCCGTGAAATGAGAACGTCATTAATGTAGTTGAAGTTAACCAAATACGCTTTATTAAGGATAACTCAAAAACTACTGGTCAAATCTTGATCAAATTTTAATGGGACCACATGGGACGTAAGCACTAGCTTTCAATAAAAATAAAAATCATGGAAATCGGTTCACCTAGGAAAAAGGTACACGCATAAAAAAATACAGTCGAATTGACAACCTCCCCCTTTTTGAAGTCGTTTTATAAGCCAGACTTACTTATAAAAATATCACTAAATACAAAGATTTAAACCATAGGTGTGTACCGCACAAAAAAGTGTCTACGTCTTAAAGTGAGCTCGCACATTACATTTACATGATAGAGAACGATGGTGAGCAATCCTAATATTATAAATGTGAACGTGTGTTTGTTTGATACGATTTCACGCCTGAACTACTCGACCGATCGTCGTGAAATTGCGCATACACGTTGTCATGGTACAGAAAAGGACAAGGTTATTTTTATCCAGAAAGAAAGTATCTAAAGTTTTCGAGGGATAACAATTTTTAATATGAGTGAGCGTGATAACACCATATTTGAAATACAGATGTCATGTTGGCTTTTTGTGTTGCATGGTAACTTAACGTACAGAAAGGTGACTATATTTAAACGTAGTAGGCCTATGATTTAAATAATTGAGGGATAATAATTGTGATATTAATTTAAACACTCACTAATCGGTTACGGTGGTTGCTTCGCCATGCTAGTAGGCTGTTCGATCCCCATGTGAGACAAAAAGTGTAATCCACAAATCATTACTCCGAATTTTTGCACCTTTTACGATTTTTGTTTAACACATTCCCGGACAGTACGTCGAGAGACGTGAATTATGACCCTCATAATATGGCACTACGGCTGTAGGCGGCGATTTAAAATACGCTAAAAGTAAAACTCCGTCCACGGCCGACTATTTCCCATAGCATTTATAGGAAGGATATGACTCTGTGCCGTTTTAGGCTAAAATACAGACCGCTAGAGCCACAGCAAACACTCCTGCCGTAACACACGGTTTAGAATTCACTTGGTATGAATGTCCGCCTACAGGCGGTTACGTCTCTGATCGTTACTGCCACAACACATACTTTTAAAACCGTGTAGTGTAGCAATACATCCCCAGACGTGATGTCACTTTGTATGGAAAGTTTGTGTGCCATATCACAAATTATTGAGAGTGGTTTTATGTCCGTGAATGTGTTAAGTAATGAAATATTTATAAAAATATAAAGCTTTCATTGCATTTTGTTATAAAAAGTAAGCATAGACAAACATAATTGCTTGGTAGGCTTTTTTAAATATACATATTTCATCTCAAAAGTCTACGTCGAATGCAATCCATTTTGGTAATTTTAGATAAATATTGTTTTCTCTATTGTTTTTATTTGCTCCATTTTTCTTTTGTTAAATTTTATTACCTAGTTTTGTATATGCCAGTGCTGCGCATATTTGTTATTGGGGTAGCACACGCACTTTGATAATTGTTAATTATATGTGAACGCCTGTGTTTACCTTGTAAATATGGCTAAATAAATAAAATAAATATTTATTTTATTTATTAAGCTATATTGGTCAAACCAAGAGAAGCATAGGAACCCGCATGAAAAAACACATAGCTGATGTAAAACACCAACGCTCGTTGAAGTCTGCTGTGTGTGAACATGTGCAACAGGGGACCAACCACTACCTGAGATTTGACAAACCACAGATTTTCGCTAAAGAGCACCGATTCCAACCAAGGATGCTTCGCGAGGCTATTGAAATCAAAAAACATCCTAATTTCAATAGAAAAGATGGTTGGAATGTACCACCAGCTTGTGATCCAGTAATTCAAATAGTCAAAACCCAAGAAGAAGCAAACCACAGCTAGACTTCTAGAGCTTCATGATACTCTGAGCTCATTCTGCGTAAATAGAAACACCAATGATTAAATTATGTTCGGGTACTTTGAAATAACTACACTGGAACATTGAGACAACTGCCATCTTAGTCTCCCCGTGACCATGGCTGCTGAAAAGCAACCGAAACGTCGGCGAAAGTGTAAACTTAAATATAAATATAATATTGTCTTCTATTTACGCGAATATTATTCATTGAAATTAAATTGCTATATACGGATTTTATCGCGTTGTTTAAACAACGTAATAAAATCCGTATACAGCAGTTTAATTTCAATTAAATAATAATAATAATAATAATAATATTCTATCACATACACACAACACCATCTAGCCCAAACTAAGCAGAGCTTGTACTATGGGTACTAGACAATGGATAAACATACATATATACTTTTTTTTTTGTAAATACATACATATTATACATAGAAACACCCAGACCAACACAAACATCCATGTTCATGCACACAAATGTTTGACTTGTGCGGGAATCGAACCCGCGACCTAAGGCGTGGCAGTCGGTTACACTAACCACTACGCCATCGAGTCGTCTTAATACCTATGTCCGAAGTATTTACCCGGACAGCTATCTAAAAGTATCGGAATCGAAATCGGAATCGAAACCGAAATCGGAAAATATAAATAATTTTAATAGTTTTAATAATTTAATTAGCTTAAAAATTAGTAAAGTTTAATAATATCTAGTAGTAGTGTAACAGTTTCAAAATTATGTTATATAGTGTAAAATAAACAACGCGATAAAATCCGTATATAGTAGTTTAATTTCAAAAAAGTTAATATTTCTGATGCATTTTTTTTTACCCAGACATTATCCAAGCTGCCCAATTTCCAACTATACCTACAACGTAGACATCCGTTTAACAAAAAACACAGAGCACAATGTATCATCCGTGGGTATTTTCCAACAGTTATAACTATATAAAGAGCTATTATGATAATATCGTTTTTAGATAGCTGTCCGGGTAAATACTTCGGACATAGGTATTAAATTGGGATCCGGGAATGTTATTTTTTGTGGTCTGCTAGCTTTGGGATTTCCAGAATGAAGGATTTTGAGATTAAGTATTCAAATTTATAAGAAATGTGAATGAACCTTAAGTTATTTAGGTATATGGTTTGAATAGTCGCTTGGCGCCGAGTATTGTGCCTCCGATCCTTATACGGGACAAAAATTTGTGTGAATCACAAATAGTTATAATGTGTATGTACGTGCTGCGCTGTAATGGGTGAAGTAAATTCTCTGTATCTTAATATGACAGTTTTAATAGCCATTCACTTACATTGGCGTTTGTTATTGTTTATTATGGTTAATGCCTTATTTATTTTATTATAAAGAAACCGTCCAAGAGAACAAAATATCTCTGGCTAAATGAAGTTCTGGTACCAAGTGGGAGATCTTGACTACGAGACTGTTGAGAGGATGGGTTCGACTGACCGAGTTTTGAGGGGTATAAATGTTGTCTGAAAATGATCTCAACAATTATTATATACTAATATATATATATATACATATATATATATATATATACTTATATATAATTAATATATACTTATAATACTAAAAGCGTTATCGTACACAAGTCCGGTCCGCAGCTGGTATCACAGCCAGATTCGATGTAGCGGTAGGCTTGCACCAAGGGTCGGCTCTTAGCCCATACCTCTTCCTGTTAATTATGGATGCTAAAACATCGAACATACAGGAAGAGGCACCCTGGAGCATGCTATTTGCCGATGACATCGTTTTGGTAGCAGAGAGTGGACAAGAGGTGCAGAGTAAGCTGAAGGAGTGGCAGCAGAGACTGGAGAATGTAGGCCTTAGAATAAGCAGAACCAAAATGGAATACATGTTCTGTGACTTTGGCGGTCTCTCCAGTCCTATACCGGCTACACTCGGTGTTATACCTCTACCAGTATGCTCCGACTTTCGCTACCTCGGTTCACTCCTGCAAGATGACGGCGAAATTGATCGGGATGTTAGGCAACGGATCAATCAATACGCACATAATTTCGAAAAGTCATATAACTTCCGAAAGTCAGAGGTGCGCGACGTGGGTTCGAACCCGAGACCCTCTGCATTGCAGTCTGTTGGTCTCCCCACTGAGCTATCGCTGCTCAGTTATTATATATAGGCGTATATATAAGCACCGATGGTAGCGATAGCCCTGTGGGGGACAGTTGGACTGCTACGCAGAGGTCTCGAGTTCAATACCAAGGCGCGCATCTCTGACTTTACGAAGTTATGTGCGTATTACATAATTAGCTATCGCTCGCTTTAACGGTGAAGGAAAACATCGTGAGGAAACCTGCATGTCTGAGAGTTCTCCATAATGTTCTCGAACATATGTGAAGTCTGCACTAGGGTGGCGTAGTAGATCAACGTCATGCTCGGCGGCGAGAGGTTGTGGCAGGCAGTGGTCTCCTTCTGCGAGGCTGTCATGGCGCAGAAGGAGACCGCGGAGAGGGTCAGGGAGAACAATCTCCTCGCTGACCCTCGCCGCAGACGGGAGCGAGGAGGAGGCGATTTGCCCGCCTTCTCGCTCCTGTATAGTGGGGTCACTGGTACAGAGTCGGGGGACTCTCTACCGGCTTGCACGAGCCCACACGTCTGGGGGATTGCCTTGGTGAGCAAGGCCACCCATCCATAGGTGCTGCGGCCCGGTCACCATCAGCCGGGCCAACCGCCGGGGCGGGATGGTGATTGCAAAGGCGACCCCATCCCGCCCCATCCCGTCGGCGGAGGGACTGCTCACACCAGGGTTTTAGTGTGTATACCGACCCTCCTCCCTCCAGGGGAGGGGGTATCGATAAAGGATTTTACCGGCCAAAAAAAAAATTTAAAAAATTAACAGTGGCGTGTTAGACTAAGGCCTAACTCATACTGAGAAGAGGCCCGTGTCCGTGTGACACAGTTTAATACAGGGCTGATATTATCATATATTTTATATACGTATTTATAAACACGATCGTATTAAGCTACCGATTTATATAATGATGATTTATTTATCTCATGGCCTTGAGGCTTTGGAAGTAAACGGCAGCTTTCGTTATTTATATATTGGATCTAAATATCATGGAGTTAGGTACCAGGCCACGCCTTAGAATGTTTATATTTGCGAAGTTATAAGTCACTAGCTGTCTGCCACGGTTTCACTCACGTTAATGGCTACTCCTCGGCTCCTGTGGATCGTAGCGTGATGTTCTATAGCCTGTGTTACTTCTGGATAAAATAGCATTCTAATGGTGAAAGAATGTTGAAATTAAACAATTTTATACGGATTTTATCGCGTTCTTTTTATAAAACTCTATTATTATTTAATTTTGAAACTTCACAATAGTAGTTTAAAGTTTTAAAATTATATAATATATATATATATATATAATATATATATATATATATATATATATATATATATATATATATATATATATATATATATATATATATATATAATATATATAATAACATAATATTCTCCCACATACACACAATACCATCCAGTCCAAACTAAGCAGAACTTGTACTATGGGTTCTAGACGATGGATAAACATACATAGATACTTTTCTTTTTTTGTAAATTCATACATATTATACATAGAAACGCCCAGACCAATACAAACATCCATGTTCATGCACACAAATGTTTGACTTGCGCGGGAATCGAACCCGCAAATGAATGAAACTATTATGTAATAATAGTGTCTTATAAAAGAATAAACAACGCGATAAAATCCGTATGAAGTTTGTTTAATTTCAATGTATAACATTCGTGTAAAAGTAACACAATATTAGGCGAAAGAATGATTAAAATCGGTGCAGTCGTGTTTTGAGTATATTTATAATTAACTCGACCGGGGAAAGACTACCCTCTCACAGAATATCGACGTGAAATAGCAGTATTCCTACTGTTGTGTTTTGTTCGGTGAGTGAGAGTGCCGGAAGCGCAATCACCCCCTTTCCCCCATTCCCGCTCGTTCTCCTTCCCACTTCCTTTACTAAAGGGTCGGCAACGCGCAAGTGATGCCTCTGGTGTTGCAGGAGCCCATAGGCTACGGTGACCACTTACCATCAGGCCGTATGCTTGTCTGCCACCTTAAGACGAATAAAAAAAAAATTAAATACAAATCTTTCATCTTCATAATATTAGTGCAGACTACCAGCCTTTGGCCATTTTGATCGGAAACAGTACTTTTTCCTGGATGAAAGGTACCCTTACTACATGTATATACCCCTGACAACGTGTATGCTTATATACAACATGTAACATAATAAACGCACATCCTGAACGTAGTTTCTTCAAAATCGGCTACTGAATCAATTCTACCAATTTTTATATAAGTAATTTTTGATGCCTACTATAATTAAAATGAATTAAATTATAGTCACCCATTTATTAAACAGCTGAAATACACGAAAATTTATCATAGTTCAAGGCAATAAGGTTTTTGATGCAATAAAGGCAATAATGTTAGATTTATTGTAATATACCCATACTATCCGCGCACAATGAGAACTAATTCGTTCAATTAAAATATTTAAGTACATAAGTAACATTTTAATTATTATATTATTATTACGATTTAATAATCTAATTGGGGTGTTTGAGGTTGTGCGTTATATCTGTGGCATGTTGTATATAGATGTATTGTATGCTAATCAAGACTAATTGCATATATCTGCGACACAATCGGTTAAAGTAAATAAATGCGTGTCTAATACATCCCTGCCTCCCCCTTCGGGGATATAGGCATGGGACTATGTATATTTTTCTCAATTAAATAGTTTACTAATTTCAATTTTTTTTGAGTTTCAATTCTTAACCAATATTATAATATTGATAGAGAGAGAATCTAATCAATATTATAATATTGGTATCCATACCGTGCCTCGGAAAGCACGTTAAGCCGGTCCCGGCTGCCATGAACATCTATGGCAGTCGTTATTAGGAAAGTCAGTACCCTCTAATATCCTGACACTGGTCTAGCCTTAGGGTATCGTTAGCCTTCGGGTTGCGGAGGTCATGTGGCAGCCGCTCCATGTAAAAACTGATATCAAGTCAAATCCGGTTAGACTAGAAAAGCCGATCCCAAGTGACTTGGGAATAATAAAGGCTAAGGGAGAAGATCTATACCAATGGAATCTATACCAATATTATAATATTGATATGAAGAGAGGTGATATAAAGACGAAAGATTTGATGTTTTGTTTGGTTTAACTGGAAAAATCTTTCACCATTAGGAAGCTGTATTATCACCAAATAATACAAATTCACTGGTTCCCCGTTTAACTAAGCTACTGAATGAATGTAGTGACATATCTATTCTGACTCCCTAAATAAATTCACTAGCCACATAACAAAAGTGCTTAATCCCACCCGCTTCGTTATTTTGCTCCCAAGCGCTCCAAGACTAAAATAAAATAATAATATTATTTTGTAAAGTAAAGTTGATATAGTGATAAGAATAGAAAAGGGTATGTTAAGCTGGTTTGGGCATGTAGAAAGAATGGGCGAGGAAAGACTGACTAAGAAAGTTTATAAGGCTAGTGTGAATGGAACAGTTGCAAGAGGAAGACCTAGGCGAACGTTTCTTGCTCAGATTAGAGGGGTTCTGGACAAAGGCCAGGTTAAGAGCACCTTGAACCGACGGGCGTGTATGAGGAATGTGATGAAAGTGAATGAAGCCAGAGAAATGTGTCAGGATCGTAGCAAATGGAAATCCGTAGTCTCGTCTACCCCTCTAGGAAACAGGCGTGAATCTATGTATGTATTATTTTGTAAAATCGTTTCCAAGGACTCCAAAAGCTTATGCAAATTTATTTCGTTAAAACCTCCGATCTCCATACATTTATTCCTAGGAGTTCCAAATTACATTACAAATAATTAAAGGGATTAAATATAATGACCATCAAAAATACTAATTGCACAGCAAAATATGCTTACTAAAATATATCATAACGAACACCTATACGCCTCAAATCACTGCATTCCGTCTCGGAAGGGTCAGGTTATGTTAGGTTCCTTCTTAAACACACCCAAAAATAGGACCCGTCGACTTAGTTTGATCTCTTTAAATATATTTTTGCTGTGCAATTAGTATTTTTTTGCTGTACAGTTAAATATTACCCATAATTAAATATAGACCTACTTACTAGTGTGTTCCCGACAGCAATCTCAGGTATATATATATACCAACCACTACCTGAGATTTGACAAACCACAGATTCTCGCTAAAGAACACCGATTCCTACCAAGGATGCTTCGCGAGGCTATTGAAATCAAAAAACATCCTAATTTTAATAGAGAAGATGATTGGAATGTACCACCAGCTTGGGATCCAGTAACAAAAATAGTCAAACCCAAGAAGAAGCAAACCACAGCTAGACTTCATGATACTTTGAGCTCATTCTGCGTAAATAGAAACACCAATGATTAAATTATGTTCGGGTACTTTAAAATAACTACACTGGAACATTGAGACAACTACCATCTTAGTCTTCCCGTGACCATGGCTGCTGAAAAGCAACCGAAACGTCGGAAAAGTGTCAAATTAAATTAAATCTAAATAGTTTTAATAATTATTTAATTAGCTTAAAAATTAGTTAAGTTTAATAGTAGTAGCGTAACAATTTTCAAAATTATGTAATAAAGTGTCAAATAAACAACGCGATAAAATCCGTATATAGTAGTTTAATTTCAATTTACAGATACAGTGCTGTAGTAGGCTTTCCATCTTACATTTGATTAAAACTCTCGAAGGGCCTGTTCACGTTGGACCCATGTCTCCGTATAAGCCTCCCAAAGGGTCGGGTATTTTCCTAACGTATTAGGAAATACCCGTGAAAGAGAAACAATTAAGAAGTACTTATTTGTCGGCCTCGATGGCGTAGTGGTTAGTGTAACTGACTGCCACGCTCGAGGTCGCGGGTTCGATTCCCGCACAAGTCAAACATTTGTGTGCATGAACATGGATGTTTGTCTTGGTCTGGGTGTTTCTATGTATAATATGTATATATTTACAAAAAAATAACGTATATATGTATGTTTATCCATTGTCTAGTGCCCATAGTACAAGCTCTGCTTAGTTTGGGCTAGATGGTGTTGTGTGTATGTGGTAGAATATTATTATTATTATTATTATTTCTCAGCTTTACAGATACATTTATTTTACATACATGAGCGAATAGCAATCGAAATATTTTTTGTTAAAGCTGTATCTAAATTGGTTGCAAAATGATGCACTGCTTGTAGATATACCAGTTCTTTATATCTCGATACACTTCTGCCCAGTCTCTCAAGGGCATAGCGTGATGTTATGTCCTGTTAAGTCTGTCATAACTCATGTCATCATCAATCGATGATTAGTTGACCTATGGATGATATACTGTTCAAGGTTTGACAGGCAATGTCTTATACATGTTATTGAAATATATAGTAATAGATATTATTAAACTAAAACTTGTCTGTTTGTATGTAATATAGTATCAGCCCTGTATTAAACTGTCCCAATGCTGGGCACGGGTTTCTTCTCAGTGTGAGGAGGGTAGGGCCATAGTCCACCACGCTGGTCCAGTGCGGGTTGGCAGACTTCACATATCTTCGAGAACATTATTCAGAACTCTCAGATATGCAGATTCCCTCACGATGTTTTTCCTTCACCGTTAAAGCGAGTGGTACTTAACTATTTATATATAACTGCCACACCTGAGGTCGCGGGTTCGATTCCCGCACAAGTCAAACACTTGTGTGCGTCAACATGGATGTATGTCTGTGTCTGGGTGTTGCTATGAATAATATGTGTGTATTTACAAAAAAAAAGTATATATGTATGTTTATCCATTGTCTAGTACCCATAGTACAAGCTCTGCTTAGTTTGGGCTAGATGGTGTTGTGTGTATTTGGTAGAATATTAATATTAATATTAATATTTAGTACGCAAATAACTTCGAAAAGTTAGAGATGCGCGCCTTTGGATGGGACTCGTGACCTTTGCTTGGCAGTCCAACGGTCTCCCGCTAGGGTATCGCTGTTTGTTCTTGTTTGAATGTACTAAAGCAAAGTAATTTATTCATTTAGGCTGAACAGGCGTAGTGGTTTAAGTGGTCGCTTCGCCACTGCTTTAACGCCGAGTATTGTGGGTTCGATACCCACACGAGACACACCCAAAAATTTGTGTGATCCACAAATAATTGTTCCGAGTTTGGATGTTCTTTGTGTCCGTTGTTTGAATGTTTGTAAAGTCCTCGCGACACATGAATTATATCTATACTCCATTTGGTTAGGTACTTAACTAAAGGTAAACAACTTGATGTGACTTTTTAAACAAACACATATTAAACAAATAAACTACTGCTTAAACTAACGGTTCAATTGATTTAGTAATCGTTATTGTTGTATTTACTTTGATCTTTAGCAGCATTTTATTTTAAACTGAGTTTTTAGATAAAATGACACATCAAGATTGTATACCATTAGTTAAGACTGCGCCGAGCGTAAGACAGATAATGACAGAGCTCGTACGGCGCATATTCAAATCGGCGCGCCGCCGCCATAGTAAAATTGTATGGAAGATTTGAAGTGTTTTTTTGATAAATATGTACCTTTATTGTCAACCAATAACTTAAATATTTGGGACGGACAAACTGTAATATAACTATTTATGTTTCGTTTAAGTTGTAAAATAGGATAGATTTCTATTGTTATAATCTAAAAATCACGTAACAGGAGCTTACGTTTTTGCATTTTTCGTACAAATTTACGTAATTTTGTAGGCGAAAATATTATTTATTTTAAGTTTTTTACACGGAGTAATTGTAAACACATTTATTGTTATGGTAAATGTATATTTTATATTTGTATTAAACAAAATGTGTTGATTTTATTCAATTAACTGTGACCGCCTGTTTTAGCACATTTCGCTCGGTGCAGTCTTAAGTACCTGACCAAATGAGGTATAGTGCGGGATTTGTCTTTTCAAAATAAAAAAAGAAAACAGTATTTTATATACTGTTCTTTTTTTTTTCATAAAAGTTTTAGCTTGTTTCTGTTAAACTTTCAAACAATAGACGAATTTGGTCTAAATAATATTCTACCACATACACACAAAACCATCTAGCCCAAACAAAGCAGAGCTTGTACTATGGGTACTAGACAATGGATAAACATACATATATACTTTTTTGTAAATACATACATAATATTATACATAGAAACACCCAGACCAAGACAAACATCCATGTTCATGCACACAAATGTTTGAATTGTGCGGGAATCGAACCCGCAACCTTTATGCGTAGCAGTCGGTTACACTAACCATTACGCCATCGAGGCCGACTATATGTAGATAACATTTTGTGGCGCATAAGTATCGAACCCATTACACTCATCTCACTAACATTAGCCAGACGACCATTTAAACCGCTATGCCATCCGTGCTTGTCTGATGTTGCAAAGCTGTTACGATTCATCCTGATTTGGTTTAAAAATCATAGACAATCATCGACAATCATCGTATTTGTGTACCATAGACGGAAAAGAGTTGCCGTGACCGAGAATCGGTCTGAATAACTTTTTGAGAAACCATATTGTTTAAATGTTTATAAACGTAAGCAAAGCCACACTTCAAACCTAGCTACATTTAAATAATAGTCCATTAGAAGGCTTCTTACAATTTAAATGTCAGTTACAAACGATTTGTTACTTTTTTGTTTCGTTTTAACATTATGTCTAAACTAAAGGATAAATGATTTGTCAGTTATAAATAGGTGTATTATGACATTGTCTGCTGATCCTGATCAGTATACGATAGCGTTATGAACTTTAAGCTTTGACTGTGAAATAGTCGATTCCAAGGCAATAAGTATGTTTATATATAGATCCTGCCCGCGGTTTCACTTGCGTACCTAAATATAGGTTAGGTAAGGGTATATTAGTCTTACGGGAGAGGGAGCTGGTCTCTCCCCACCCAAACCGCAGGAGACGTCCAGGGCGCCGCCGTAGGGCGCGCGCAGACCTCCAGCCACCCTAGGGGGCGGCCTGCGGGCGGTGGACTTGGGCAGTCTGCCGCCCGAAAAGCACAGGCCCGAGAGAGGGGCATAGGCGTTTCGCGCGCCCCCCTCAGTGGAGGGGAGGGCTGTACCATCCCCTCAGTGGAGGGGAGGGCTGTACCATCTGGTCCTCCCCCAAACAGCTGGGGCCCGCCTAGTCACGTGGCGGGCCAAGACCTGTCGGTGTCGCGGTGAATGCTAGCGCGAATCCTGTGGCACCGATACTAGGTACCGGAGAAACGTCGTCAGGGGTTTAGTGGGTATGGGGCCGGCTTCTCTGGCTCGAATCCCACACACCCGCGCCCTGCCCGGGCGCGGACGGTGCGAAAAAGCATGCCCATGACGTTAAAAAAAAATAAAAAGGCTTCTATTAGTCTTCTTCTCTCTTAGCCTTTATTATTCCCAAGTCACTTGGGGTCGGCTTTTCTGGTCTAACCGAATTTGACTGGATATCAGTTTTTACACGGAGCGGCTGCCACCTGACCTCCGCAACCCGAAGGCTAACGACACCCTAAGGCTAGACCAGTGTCAGGATATTAGAGGGTACTGACTTTCCCAATAACGACTGCCATAGATGTTCATGGCAGCCGGGACCGACGGCTTAACGTGCTTTCCGAGGCACGGAGCAGGCGATAATTGTCAATCAATACGCATATAATTTCGAAAAGTCAAATAACTTCCGAAAGTCAGAGGTGCGCGACGTGGGTTCGAAACCGAGACCCTCTGCATTGCAGTCTGTTGGTCTCCCCACTGATTATACTATTAGTTAGAATAACAAAGAGCTTAGTTAAGTCTTAAAAGATAATTTTATTGCCTTGTATTTAGTATTTTTAAGCAGCGATAGCTCAGTGAACTCTTAAACTACCCGACCGATATAACCGGTAACCGGTAACCGGTAGAACCGAGAAACCTCATTTTTTAATTAATAGTACATATCGCACTCTTAATAAAACAGCGACTTAACTCGAAATTTGAAAGTAAGGCAATTTGAACTCTAATTGTATATGTTAAATTCTAAATTTATATTTGTGTTAAATCTTTGCAATAGAGTTCAAATTTGTTTAATCCAAAATACTGAGATAAGTCTCTGTTTTATTAAGGGTGCGATATATAACAGCCAAAAAGGGTTAAACATACATTTTTGGATTCTTATAATGACAAACTCTTAAAAAACTATTTTAAATCTCTTTCACCATTAGGAAGCTTCTTTATCCAGAAGTAACATAGGCTATATAACATAACGCTACGAGCCACGGGAGCGGAGTAGTGATCATAAACGTGAGCCAAACCGCGGGGAACAGCTAGCAAGTTATAAAATTCCTAAATACCTCCAGACTGGTTTTCAGTAAACATATTGCTAAATGACCATTCAAAGGCCACATACCAATAAGACCTCAAATTAATATCACATAAAATATTATTTAATTTAAAAATGTAACCTTTGCATATAACTAAATGTACATTTGTAACAAAATTATATCGACATGATTGTTTTTAAATTAAAATGTAGTAGCGTTCGATATCAATTTTATATTCGACTAATTGTTGCCCGTGATTTCACCCGCGTGGCATTCAGTTTATTTATATATACTTAGCAATCCTAACTAATATTATAAATGCGATAGTGAGCTTGTTTGTCTGAATTTTGTTTGTGTCGCTTTCAGGCCTGTTTCGCCTTATATTCTGTTAGGGGCACAGAAAAGTGTACAGGGTAAATTTTATTCAGAAACAGTACTGTTTCCGAACGAGCAAAGCCACAAGTAAAAGCTAGTATGTAAATGAAGACAAGTCCCGCACTGGGCCCTATTTTAGGTTTCTAGGTCCAAGGGTATGGCCTGGACGTTAATGACTCAATCGTTTGCCTTGGTATGGACATGTTATGCGAATAGATGGTACGTATGTAGGTAAGCAAGTGATGGATATGAGGGTAGAGGGACGAAACGGGAGAGGACGACCAAGGAAAAGATGGATGGACAGTGTGAGGATGGATATGAAAGGGAAAGGGGTAAATTACAATTTGTCCGTCCCAAATATTTCAGTTATTGGTTGACAATAAAGATACATATTTATCAAAAAAGCACTTCAAATCCTCCATACAATTTTACTATGGCGGCCGCGCGCCGATTTGAATATGCGCCACACGAGCTCTGTCATTATCTTACGCTCGGCGCAGTCTTTTATCGCAGAAAAAGGCCTAAAAAAAAATTAAAAAAAATACTTTTGAGTGTAAACATAAAGTATGATTATTTACCATGTTTTTATATTTTCTTTTATTATAATAAAATACTTTAAACAAAGATATCGCTTAGGATTCAGGTTAAAATGAAGCGTATATGTATAAAATTTCAAAATGATTGGTTAAAATATTTTAAACTAGAGATTTCGCAATTTCGATAATAGCAATGCAGAGAAAAACGCGTTAAAAAAAAGTGGCAGAAAAAGTTAATTTACAGCAGTAATGAACTAATTTAAGCAACTTACCGGTTGATCAGCGATTGCAGCACCATATTGCAATCCTTCTTCAGCTTCATCCGTTTCGTTCTTGCAACTTCTCTTTTCGAGCTTCCTTACTGTCCAAGGAGCTGCGTCGATTTCGTCGGGCTACGCGTTGATTGTCGATTTGTTGTGCGTGATTGAAGCAGCGGTTACCAACTATAGTATTCAGCTCGTCAAAAAGTGAGTAAATCAAGACTTGTCTCTTTACATATACCTATTTACGGTGATAGATCTAATTACTTAACACATTTAATGCCAAATACACGGCGCCGCGCCGTGGAGATGTACGTGGTTGAGTACACGGCGCCGTGTGGTGGTGGGGGGCCGCATACACGGCGCCGTGTGGTGGTGGGGGGCCGCATACACGGCGCCGTGTGGTGGTGGGGGGCCGCATACACGGCGCCGTGTGGTGGTGGGGGACCGCATACACGGCGCCGTGTGGTGGTGGGGGGCCGCATACACGGCGCCGTGTGGTGGTGGGGGGCCGCATACACGGCGCCGTGTGGTGGTGGGGGGCCGCATACACGGCGCCGTGTGGTGGTGGGGGGCCGCATACACGGCGCCGTGTGGTGGTGGGGGGCCGCATACACGGCGCCCTGTGGTGGTGGGGGGCCGCATACACGGCGCCGTGTCACGCAACTTGTTTGTTTCTATGCATCACTCATCAGTATGACTTCGGCCATTGCGATAGCGGTACGTGAAGCACGCAGCCATACACGTGACGTTTCGTTCTATATAAAACAAGTGTTGGATTCGCGCGATTAATTTACTTTTCACGTCGAAACTACTAAACCGATTGTGCTGAAATTTAGTATGGAGATAATCTGAAGCTTGGAGAAGGACATAGGCTACAAAAAACCGAAATTTACGCGGATAAAGTCGCGGATGAAAGCTAGTAATTTCATAAAATAAGAAATAAATCTAATGACACGGTGCCGTGTAATTGGCCACCAACATCTCTGTAGGCCAAGGACACGGCGCCGTGAAAATGCTATATTACACTTAAAAAAAAATGCTAGCTTCCTTATAATTATTATCAAAACTTAAACAATACTTCATTACAAATAATACAAACACTCAAATTGTACGGCCACATTGATACGTTTCTTACCAAAAACCGCATTTGAGATAGATCTCACAGGGAAAATGGCACTGAATGTGTTAGTTGCATGGGTAGCTAATTGGTCAAAATTTTCGCGTTACCATTTTTTTATACAACTTTGGTGGCAAGCAAGCATATGGCCGACCTGATGGTATCTTATGTTATCTTATGTGGGGGCCAGTCAGTGCAGACCGGCGACACTTATCTTCTGTGATCTTTTGTGTCGACACTCTCCCAATAACGACTGCCATAGATGTTCATGGCAGCCGGGACCGACGGCTTAACGTGCTCTCCGAGGCACGGAGCAGGCGATAATTGTCAATCAATACGCACATAACTTCGAAAAGTCATATAACTTCCGAAAGTCAGAGGTGCGCGACGTGGGTTCGAACCCGAGACCCTCTGCATTGCAGTCTGTTGGTCTCCCCACTGAGCTATCGCTGCTCTGACCTGATGGTAAGTGGTCATCGTAGCCTATGGATGCCTGCAACACTAGAGGCATCACTTGCGCGTTGTCGACCAAACAACAGTAGGAATACTGGTATTTCACGTCGAAATTTTGTGAGAGGGTAGTCCTTCCCCGGTCGAGCCGGCACATTCATGCTGAAATCAGAGAGGCTCTACTACTCTTAAAACTATGCCATTACGAGTATTATAGGTTCGATGCACTGAGGCAACAGTTTGAGTAATTTTGAAATTGTTTTGCCGAGACCAAAAATAATGCGTCGCTGGTGTAGCAGTATTGTAAGCGACAACTGTGCTTGAATTCCTGGGCACCATTTGCGAGTCGGACAAAGTGTATTCCAATGTGGACAAAACACTCTTTATCCATGATCTTGTAAAATCTAATTGTATATCTTTATATATATCAATCTTTTGTGCGTGTGTTTGTAATTAACCTCCTCCTAAACGGCTGGACCGATTTTGATGAAATTTTTGTATGTGTTCAAGTGGATTCGAGAATGGTTAAGATTTTTTTTTCGTATTTATAGAACAACGTCTTTCGGGACAGCTAGATATTATATAAACTTTAAAAGTTCATAAATGTTAATTACCTAAAAGAAGAAATGATTTCAACTTTAACTTTGGCAATGATGACGCGAGCAAACTAGTCAAAACGGACAAAACCGCGAGCAGTAACTAGTATAGACATAATATGCTCAATATCATTTGACCTGATTCGCATGTAAAAGTTGTACTACTTGACCTTACATAAAACTACTTATTATTGAATCATCTTTACATAACGTAATATCACGGTTACGTCTATGCAGGCTAGGCAGAAAGGTAACACACGAATGGCGAAGTGGTTAAAATGGTCATCTAGCCGTTGCCACTGCACCGAATGTTGTGGGTTCAATCCAACAATAAATAGGTGTATGCTTCTTTTTTCCATGAATCGCTTGTATAACAATTCAAAAATATACTCCTAAAATTTGAAGACAAATTGCAATTTGCTCAAAAGTTATAAGCGAGCTGAAGCTCTTGGAACAAGGCGTCCAGAACGCTGCTTCAATCACGCACAACAAATCGACAATCAACGCGTAGCCCGACAAAATCGAGGCAGCTCCTTGGACAGTAAGGAAGCTCGAAAAGCTCGAAAAGAGAAGTTGCAAGCTGAAAACGAAACGTATGAAGCTGAAAAAGGATTGCAACATGGTGCTGAAATTGCCACCGGTAAGTTGCTTAAATTAGTTCATTACTGCTAATTTCGAAAAGTCATATAACTTCCGAAAGCCAGAGGTGCGCGACGTGGGTTCGAACCCGAGACCCTCTGCATTGCAGTCTGTTGGTCTCCCCACTGAGCTAGCTAGTAACTAGTGTCTACTGTGTCGGTTATTAGAGATATTTGATGAATATTTGGTGTTTCTATGTATAGTATGTATGTATTTACAAAGAAAAAAATAAATATATGTATCTATTGTCTAGTACCCATAGTACAAGCTCTGCTTAGTTTGGGCTAGATGGTATTGTGTGTATGTGGTAGAATATTAGAACTAGAATCCGTGCTGCTTCCAAAAAATATTTAATAATAGCCTAGTGGACAACCGTCTGTCAACCCGCACTGGGCCAGTGTGGTAGACTATGGCCTTACCCTTCTCGCACTGATTAGAAGCCCGTGCCCAGCAGTGGGACAGTTTAATACAGGGCTGATGTTATAATTACAGTAAAACCCAGTAACAATGCTGGTTATTCTTTCAGTCCGTTGTTTGAATATTTACGAAACAGTAATTAGTTCTAGTCTTTTTAAAATACAAGTTACAAATGCACTGTCCGGTACTCTAACCTGGGATAGATAGTTCACGGTAGAGTGTATATCTCCAAAGGGGTAGATAAAGGTGCAAAGCACCCACTAAAATGAATGAGAGGCGTTTGCACAAGTGCATTCTTTTTTCTCTCACTCTCATAAACCGATGGGATAGCAACCCGACACGATCGGAGAGAGATCAGGCGCAGGACCAACGGCTTTACGTGCTTTCCGAGGCACGGGGGTGTCTAACACTGCTAACTTTCTAACTCCGGGATGGCTAATAACAATTTATAAACAGAAAAATAGTACATTTTTGGTTGCACGACCCGGGAATGAAACCCGAAACCTCATGAACAGCAGTCACATTCACTACCACTGATCCAACAAGTAACGTGGTAATTGAAAATCTGTTGTGTCTGTAAAATAAAAAAGCATTCTAATTTCAATGAGAAGATGGTTGGAATATACCACCAGCTTGGAATCCAGTAATCCAAATAGTCAAACCCAAGAAGAAGCAAATGCTAGACTTCATGATACTTTGAGCTCATTCTGCGTAAATAGAAACACCAGCGATTAAATTATGTTCGGGTACTTTGCAATTACTACACTGGAACATTGAGACAACTACCATCTTAGTCTCTCCGTGACCATGGCTGCTGAAAAGCAACCGGAACGTCGGGGAACGTGTAAACTTAAATATAAATAGTTTTTATTAATTTAAATAGCTTAATTTGTAGTAAATTTAAATAATAGTAGTACTTATTATAGTTAATTTATGTAATAAAAGTATTTTGAATTTAACAGCGCGACAAATTCCGTATAAAATATGTAGTTTAATTTCAGTGAATCTGTATATCAATATGTGTATATATATGTCGAAATCGCAAAATTGCGTGACTCAAAATTAAACCTATGACCTTCGCCATTTTTCCAGATTGCTAACCGTTGCGTCAGCTAATATATTTGCGAGTAAACCCGAGGTATTTATCTAGTGAATGTTTACTCACATTCAATTATATTTACGCAATAATTATGCAAATTATCGCCGTCCAGTAATCTAGATATCCATTTAACTAATAGTTAATTTCTGCTATTAGACGGGTCAATTATAATTAAAAAATATTGATTTAGAACTCATTTTTTTACATTACATCAAGTTAAATATTATTACATCAGTAATTTATGCGATTGCTGTGTTGAGGTCTCGTGATCGATTGCCAGGTCAGGCAGAATGTTATTGGGGTACAAAACTTTGTGTAATCCAAATTTGGTTGTTCCGAGTCTGGATGTTCTTTGTGTCCGTTGTTTGAATGTTTGTAAAGTCCCCCGCGACACAGGAATTATGACTAGTGCGGGAGTTAACTTTATAGAAAATAAAATATTTTATAGAGTAATGTAAAGGTTTCGAATTGCCGTCCTCTCTATTACATCTCATTCCCTATTCATTGTGCTATAGCAGTTAAATACTAGTTTAGCATGCGAATTGCTTTAACTAATCCTAACTAATATTATAAATGCGAATGTGAGTTTGTTTGTTACGCTTACACGCCTTAACTACTCGACCGATCATCATGAAATTTCGCATACACGTTGTCAGGGGTACAGAAAAGGACATAGGGTACCTTTTATACAGAAAAAGTGCTGTTGAATGAAAATTTATTGACAAGATGTAGGTACCTTATAGCGAGCGAAACCGCGTGCAAAATCTAGTTCTTAATATAATATTAAATACATCCTTGTTGGCACGAATCCAAATTGTAACCGCAATGACGTGTCTCCAAGACCAGTAGCTATCGAATCACAAGATTCTTTTACTATCGTGACTAATATTTTAAAGTGAATTTGTGTTGGTTTCTGATCAATGTCAAAAAGGATGTTTTCGATGTTAATAGCGGCGATAGTCCGATGGATGGGGGATTAAAGTTGCGAAGTGGTGGTGGGTTTGAATTCCATCTATTACATAAGCGATTTCTAATAGGAGGGATTAACAAGAATAATAATTAATAATATTCTACCACATACACACAACACCATCTAGCCCAAACTAAGCTGAGCTTGTACTATGGGTACTAGACCATCGATAAACATACTTATATACTTTATTTTTGTAAATACATACATATTATATATAGAAACACCCAGACCAAGACAAACAGCCATGTTCATGCACACAAATGTTTGACTTGCGCGGGAATCGAACCCGCGACCTCAGGCGTGGCAGTCGGTTACACTAACCACTACGCCGTCATTGTAATATAACTATTTATGTTTCGTTTATGCTGTAAAATAGGATAGATTTCTACTGTTATAATCTAAAAATCACGCAACTCGAGCTTATGTTTTTGCATTTTTCGTGCGAATTTACGTAATTTTGTAGGCGAAAATATTAATTAATATAAGTTTTTTACACGGAGTAATTGTAAACACATTCATTGTTATGGTAAATGTGCATTTTATATTTGTATTAAACAAAAAGTGTTGATTTTATTCACTTATCTGTGACCGCCTGTTTTGGCACTGTTCGCTCGGCGCGGTCTTAACTGATTTGTAATAAGCGCTGTGTTTCACAACATCAAGACTTGGAACATCATTTGTTTGTAAATCTTTCCTTCTTGTGCTCTCTTTTACTTGTATTTATTCTTGCAGTTCATACTCATGGATATATTTTGATAAATGCGTGAGTAATACTAGAATGTACAAACATCGCGAGATGACCTCCAGCCACCCTGAGGTTTGACCTGGGGGTGGTGGGCTGCGTGGGCCTGCCCGCCACCAGCACCAGGTCCGAGAGGCGGCGTGCGTGTTCCCACGCGCGCCTCTGAGTCGTGTTTTTGACCCTCTACAAGGGGACAGTAGAGGGTCTTTTATGTAGTGGCCTGCTGTTTCACACGGCGGGCCGAAACCTCGGCGGGGTCGCGATTGCATGTGAAAGCGATTCGCTCGGCCCCGCCGTCTATGGTTGTCTAGGAACACCGTGGTAGGTTTAGTCGGTATTACCGGGGTATCTTTTCCCCAGTGAGCCCGACATAACCTCTCCGTCGCCCCGCGGAGAGGTATGCGTCAAAGCATTCTCCCACGTATAAATAAGAAAAATAAAGGTTGTTACTAACATGGAACTATTAATATTCCAAGTTCTCTAAAAAATGGTCTGCATGATGATATTATGTATGTTTATTTGGGCTAGATGGTGTTGTGTGTATGTGGTAGAATATTATATTATTATTAAATTATATGTGTGTATGGTAGATTCAAGGTGACTACTCTAATCGCTGTGCCACCCATGTCATAATCTGATATTAATCTTTGAAAACCAGTAGCTATCAAATTCCAGTAATTTTAGAACATTAATTATAACAATTTCCGCGCAAGATTTTTTACACGAACATCGCTTTTGTATTGATATGATTGACTGGTATATGTAAGTTTAACGTAAAAAACTTCCATTCATGTCTTAACACTAGTTTATATCCCAGCTTTGCTTGCATATTATCGTTTACTAGAATTTGCCCGCGGGTTCACTCGCGTTCATGTAGACTTTGTCAATAATTTTCTTTTCCTCGTGAACAGTATTTTTTCTGGATGAAAGTTACTCTATGTCCTTTTCTGTGGGCCCGACAACGTGTATGCGAAATTTCATGACGATCGGTCGAGTAGTTAAGGCGTGAAAGTGTAACAAACATAAAAACTCACATTCGCATTTATAATATTAGTTAGGATTAGGATATCGTTTATAAAACCTTATAATTCACAAGATAGTCGAGTATCCCAAGGAGAGCACGTTAAGCCGTCGGTCCCGGCTGCCATGAACATCTATGGCAGTCGTTATTGGGAGAGTGTCGACACAAAAGATCCCACTGGGTCGAAGTGTCGCCAATCTGCACTGACTGGCCCCCACATAAGATAAGATAAGATAAGATCCCAAGGCATGTAGCTCTAACTTTCCGAAACTGTTTATTTTAAGGCGTTACCCTAGCTAGCGATATATTATGTATTGCGGGCGACTTTACAAACGGGAGAATTCAACCAACGGACACAAAGAACAACCAGACTCGGAACAATTATTTGTGTATTACACAAATGTATGTTCCTTGTTGGCATCAAACGAACTCTCCGAGGCACGGAGCAGGCGATAATTGTCAATTAATACGCACATAATTTCGAAAAGTCATATAACTTCCGAAAGTCAGAGGTGCGCGACGTGGGTTCGAACCCGAGACCCTCTGCATTGCAGTCTGTTGGTCTCCCCACTGAGCTATCTCTTGACAGAAAAAACGAATATATTAATTTTCTTTTTAAAAGATTGTTTACAATGTGGGTTTCAAGTTACTAGCATTCTCATTAACTCCTCCAGCTAAGCTAGAATGCTTGAGTAAGGAGTAGGTTCACGTCGATAGTGTAATGGGTGGTCGAACCCGCGACCTCGACCGCAAGTTCAATGCCTTATCCATTGGGCTACCACCGTTTGCATTTGACCCGAGAATAAAAATAAAGACCTCAGGCACAGTAATCGCTTTCCAACCGCTGCACCACCGAGACAGTTAAAACATATATATGTACAGACAAACAGACTGCAGTATTTTTGTCATTAAGTACAATTACGATTGATAATAAAAAGTTATGAAGTTAATGAAAGAAAACGGATTTATTAGTTCCGTGTTATTTGATACTTTGGATAAGGGAAGGAGGGTAAGCGGAGGTGTATAACAGTCATTGAAATTAAACTACTATATACGGATTCTGGACAAAGGCCAGGTTAAGAGCACCTTGAACCGACGGGCGTGTATGAGGAATGTGATGAAAGTGAATGAAGCCAGAGAAGTGTGTCAGCATCGTATCAAATGGAAATCCGTAGTCTTTGCCTACCCCTCTAGGAAACAGGCGTGAATCTATGTAGGTATGTATGTATGTATGTTTATTTGACACTTTATTACATAATTTAGAAACTGTTACACTACTACTAGATACTATTAAACTTTACTAATTTTTAAGTTAATTAAATTATTAAAACTATTAATATTTAAGTTTACACTTTCTCCGTCACCTTTCTTCTTTTCAGCAGCCATGGTCACGGGGAGGCTAAGATGCTAGTTATTTCAATATTCCAGTGTCGTTATTTCAAAGTACCCGAACATAATTTAATCATTGGTGTTTCTATCTACGCAGAATGAACTCAGAGTATCATGAAGTCTAGCTGTGGTTTGCTTCTTCTTGGGTTTGACTATTTGTATTACTGGATCCCAAGCTGGTGGTACATTCCAACCATCTTCTCTATTGAAATTAGGATGTTTTTGATTTCAATAGCCTCGCGAAGCATCCTTGGTAGGAATCGATGTTCTTTAGCGAGAATCCGTGGTTTGTCAAATCTCAGTTAGTGGTTGGTCCCTTGTTGCACATGTTCACACACAGCAGACTTCAACGAGCGTTGGTGTTTTACATCAAAATTAATAAAGTTTAGTAGTATCTAGTAGTAGCAATGTAACAGTTTCAAAATTATGTAATAAAGTGTTAAATAAAAAACGCGATAAAATCCGTATATAGTAGTTTAACTTCAATGAATAACATTCGCGTAAACAGAAGACAATATTATGTATGACAGCCATTGTTAAGTCCCACATAAAGGGTTATATATTATACTAGTAGTTTTCCCGCGGTTTCACCCGCGTATGTCCCGTACCCGTGTGAATATCGGGTTTCACCCCTTTCACCGCCTTCAGGGTGGAATTTCCAAAAATCCTCTCTCAGTGCTCCCCTACACTCTCCAAGGAACATACATGCCAAATTTCAGCTTCTTGCGTTCAATAGTTTTGGCTGTGCGTTGTCTGTCAGTCACTCAGTAACGAAAGAGTTTTATATATATAGATTGTTATGATTAAACGATTTTATGAGACACTGAGGAAATAATTATAATGAACTTTAATTATGTTTGCAATTGTGTGAGTACCTATTTGATGTTTTGTTAAAACTACTAGTAACATATAATATAATATCAGTCCTGTATAAAACTATCTCACTGCTGGGCATGGCCTCTTCTCAGTGTGAGAAGTCCACCACGCCGTCCCAGTGCCGGTTACCAGACTTCACATATCTTCGAGAACATTATGTAGAACTCTTAGACATTCAGGTTTCCTCACGATGTTTTCTATCACTGTTAAAGCGAGAGATAATTAACTATTTAATACGCATCTCTGCCTACCCCATAACATGAATCTACATTATGGTTGTAATTTCCATGTAAATAGCGAACAGCATATAAAATGAACAATAGCCAACAGTATGACTCGACAGCTCATACAATATGCGAGAGTCTTCGTTATGACATCACGAACATCCTTGGACAAAACCCCGGTTAATAAATCGTAGTTAAATTAACCAGTATGTGTGTAAACACGGAATTGAACGGTGTAGGAATCTACATGGATGGCGCAATGGTTAAATGGTAACTTAATATGACTATGTTGTGGATTCGATCGCTGTAGAGCACTAACAGGGATAAAAATATGTGTGATTCACAAATGATTGATTCGTGAGTTTGTACCACATATTCTTTTCTGTATCCCTGACAATGCGTTTGCGAAATTTCATGATGATCGGTCGAGTAGTTAAGGCGTCAAACCGTAACAAAGAAAAAACTCACATTCGCATTTATAATAATTATTAGTTGGAATAAGTAGGAAATAAAGATTATTGTCTGTATGTTTGAACATTTATAACGTATTTCGAAACCATTATTTCGATTGTGATACAACTTTAGCGAGTTTTTCTGCACGTCTGCGAAGGTTATCAAACAAAAAGAAAAAAAATTGAAAGAGGCATTATAACGGATGCCGGATATAAACTAGTACAAATAACCTTGCCCATCTCGCGAATCGAACCTGGCATCTTATGACTGACAGATACCAATGATTACATCACTGCACCGGTAAGTTCAAAGATGTAAATCATAGATGCACTACTACGTTTAAATATGGTTACCTATCTGGAGGTTAAGTTGTCAGAACACAATGTCAACATGAAATCTGAATTATAAATATAGTGATAGCTTAGTGGAAGACCGTCGTTGGATTGCCACGCAGAGGTCTCGAGTTTGATACTAAGACGCGCATCTCTGACATTTAAAAGTGATGTGCGTATTAAATATACTATCGGTCGCCTCGTGGTCAAAATTCGACCATAATTGATTTAAATTTTAAGTTTGTTCGTTATTAAGGTTTTATTGTTTATAACTTTTCCCTTATAATAACATTTCATTTAGATTTCGCTAAGGCTATACAGGATAATTTACCTATTTAAAAAAAAAAATTTACTATATACACCTTTACTACTCTTTCATTGACAATATTTCTAAGCTTACTACTTTGCCTTTATTACATATAAATAAGGTATATGTAACCATAGTTACAAAGAATCGACGTCAGACGATCAATACCGAAATACTACAAACGCGATTCGACTGCGTGTGTCAAATGCTTGGTTGTGTGCGTGTAGTGTTTTTCGTTAATTTAATGTATTTCTGCATATTTAATAAAAATATTAGAATTCGCCATTCCTTCTTCATGTAAATTTTAACTGTGCCAAATTTCAAACTCCACCGTCCGCGAAATTTTCGTAAAAATGTGTACAAAGTTTTTGCTTCACGTATTAATATATAGATTAATTATCGATCACTTTAACGGTGAAGGCTAACATCGTGAGGAAACCTGCATGTCCAAGAGTTGTCCGTAATGTTCTCGAAGATATGTGAAATCTGTAAACCCACACTGGGCCAGCGTGGTGGACTATGGTCTAACCCTTCTCACACTGAGAAGATGCCCGTGCCCAGCAGTGGGTCAGTTTAATACCGAGCTGATATTGATTGATACATACAAGAGATGTGACACACACATTTCGCCACCTATGTATTTACGAAACCACGTAAAAATACGGCTCTAGGGCACAGTTCCAGATATTGGGACTGACTACGCAGGAGATATTATAGTGCACAAGTGTGTGCAAACACTGCATTTTCAGTTCCCTCACTCTCATGATCCGATGGGACGGCAATCCGTCACGACCGGAGAGAGATCAGGTGCAGGACCAACGGTTTTACGTGCTTTTATGAACAAACACATTCGAGTGCAAAACTTTCTTAGTCTGGGTGGCTATTGAGAATTATCTGTCAGCAAAACTTAACAATAATATGTTAGACCGAAGACTTGAACCCGATATTCCACGCACAGTAATCACATTCACCGCTGTGCCACTGTCGCATTCATAAAGCTTATAACTATTATAGTATGTAACATACAAGTCATAAATTCGGCTTTGTCTCGTTAACCTAATTAGTCAACTTTCTAAATTATCTATTGTAAATCTGAGATTATTTCATAATTACATAATGTCGGCTCTTTTGAATAATTTGTTATTTTAACTTATGGACGTTATGATTTAGGCCTGTATTCATCCTAACTAATATTTTAAATGCGAATGTGAGTTTGTTTGTTTGTTACGCTTTCACGCCTTAACTACTGACCGATCATCATGAAATTTCGCATACACGTCGTCAGGGGTACAGAAAAGAACATAAGGTACTTTTCTTTTCCTACTGTTATTAACCTAACCTACATCTACGCAAGCAAAACCGCAAGATCTAGTCAAGTCCCCACTAGTATATTATATATAATATTATAAATTCGATAGTAACTCTGTCTGTCTGTTACGCTTTCACGCCTAAACCCCAGAACTAATTTTGATCGAAATATGTACAGAGATAGACTAGACCTTGAGAAAGGACATTAGCCACTTTTTACTGTAAAACAAGTGAGAAACAGCCATGAATTGCCGTAAATCTTAGAGTTCGAAAAATGGTATCACGTGGCCTTGAGGTCAGAGGTCAAAGGTCATAGTCATTTCCGGGTATATCGACTATGCTGTCGAATGGCGTTGACCGCGAGTCTCTAGCTCTTACGGTTCTTGAGTTGAAATATGGTATCACATGACCTTGAGGTCAGAGGTCAAAGGTCATAGTCATTTTAGAGGTGTATCAACTATGTTGAATCGAATGGCGTTGACCGCGAATCTCTAGCTCTTATGGTTCTTGAGTTGAAAGTCGTATAACAGACAGACGGACGGACGGACGGACACAGCTGTTGTATATACTGTCATGTATGCTTAATTTCAGTCAGCTTGTGACCACGGCCGGTGTAACCTGGTCGAAACGTCAAGCATAAAAAAGGTAAACATTATGCATGATCGCGTTAATACCCGTTACATATTATATACTTATTATTTATTTTTACCGACATCACATAAGGACTGTCTGAGTGCATTAAAACGATTGCTGACAAAATGTGGGGCATGGCATAGTATTGTATAATATACATATATAAACAGTGACATTCCTATCTATATTCGGCATATCCAATCACCGAATCTCAATACTCAATCTATAGATAGCAAGCAATTATAGCGAGTTCTACAACAATGTGACGCCCACACAGCTATTGTTTAAATAATTGTTGTGTAACACAATGTTCTTAGATGTAATACATGCACTTACTTGTGTTTGAGGTCAGAGTGTAAGGTGTTACCACCTTTACCACTCACAGTAGGATACCTTACTAATATATTTATCTATCATATTATATAATATAATATATAATATAATGTTCTACCACATACACACAACACCATCTAGCCCAAACTAAGCAGAGCTTGTACTATGGGTTCTAGACAATGGATAAACATACATGGATACTTTTTTTTTGTAAATACATACATATTATACGTAGAAACACCCAGATAAAGACAAACATCTATGTTCATGCACACAAATGTTTGACTTGTGCGGGAATCGAACCCGCGACCTCAGGCGTGGTAGTCGGTTACACTAACCACTACGCCATCGAGGCCGACGAATAGCTGCCCCGTTTAACCCAAGTTTATAATTACTGATGTTATATAGACTACCGAAAGACGTTATCCTGTACATAAGAAAAAAGGAAGGCTTAGGTTAGTAGCAGTACTTCTTTCTGGATGAAAAGAACCCTATGTCCTTTTCGGTACCCCTGACAACGTGTAGGCGAAATTTCATGACGATCCGTCGAGCAGTTAAGGCATGAAAGTGTAACAAACAAACTTACATTCGCATTTATAATATTAGTTTGGATATCATCTACCTCTGTACAAGAGTTAGCTTTCTAGATCCAAGGATGTGCACATTGGTGAGTCAATCATTGAATGAGTCAGGACTTCTGTTTCAATATGCATACTTATTTTGACTAGCTGTCAAGTGCAGTTTCAACCATGTACATTGTTACTGCTCGTTCCCCATGGTACGTAGCGTGATGTTTTATAGTTATTAGAAGCTTATGGCCGCAGCTTCAATCGTACTTTTTCTTGGATGAAAGATACCCTATGTTATTTTATATTTCCGTGTAGGTATGCGAAATTGCACGATGGTCGGTTGAGTAGAAACCGAAACAAACAAACTTACATACATATTTATAATATTACTTCTAGTTACGACTTCGTAGAAGCCTATTACAGTGTTAACGAATTTATAAATGACATGCAATCTTATAATGAGAAATAAAATATTGTATTGTCTTCTGTTTACGCGAATGTTATTCATTGAAATTAAACTACTATATACGGATTTTATCGCGTTGTTTATTTTACACTTTATTACAAAATTTAATAACTGTTACACTACTACTAGATACTATTAAACTTTACTAATTTTTAAGCTAACTAAATTATTAAAACTATTTATATTTAAGTTTACACTTTCCCCGACGTTTCGGTTGCTTTTCAGCAGCCATGGTCACGGGGAGACTAAGATGGTAGTTGTCTCAATGTTCCAGTCTCGTTATTTCAAAGTACCCGAACATAATTTAATCATTGGTGTTTCTATTCACGCAGAATGAGCTCAGAGTATCATGAAGTCTAGCTGTGGTTTGCTTCTTCTTGGGTTTGAATATTTGAATGACTGGATCCCAAGCTGGTGGTAGATTTAATAACAATTAAATATAAATAGTTTTAATAGTTTTAATAATTTAATTAGCTTAAAAATTTGTATAGTTTAATAGTATCTAGTAGTAGTAGTGTAACAGTTTCTAAATTATGTAATAAAGTGTAAAATAGACATCGCGATAAAATCCGTATATAGTAGATTAATTTCAATAAAATATTGTAATAATTAATTTATTAACATGATATATTTTAATCTTTAATTATTGACTTGTCATATATTGACTTGTACCACAATAACATTGCCTGACATTCATTATTTTTAATGGAGTTATTATTGTAATTAGTTTTAATTTTAAATGATTATTAGTAGTGCACAATCAGTAAAGACAAATACCTGTAAAATTGCACGCCTTCAGGCGGGTTATGAAGAGATCAATTTATTTAGACGACTCGATGGCGTAGTGGTTAGTGTAACCGACTGCCACGCCTGAGGTCACGGGTTCGATTCCCGCACAAGTCAAACATTTGTGTGCATGAACATGGATGTTTGTCTTGGTCTGGGTGTTTCTATGTATAATATGTATGTATTTACAAAAAAAAAAATATATATGTATGTTTATCCATTGTCTAGTACCCATAGTACAAGCTCTGCTTAGTTTGGGCTAGATGGTGTTGTGTGTATGTGGTAGAATAGTATATTATATTATTATTTGTATGTTATCTGAATTACCCATTTTCGCAAAAAATGAGTTTGACTAAAAATTTAGCTGAGTTACGGCGAAAGAATTTTAAAAGCGGTCCTATTTTGAGTTTATTCATTACAAACATAAATACAATTATATAAAAATACAAATAGTATCGCATTATAAAATTTATAATTTAATGATTTTTGTATGTTCGATTAAGCTCAAAAACGACTTAACGGTTTTTGATCATTCTTTCACCATAACAATGCTACTTTATCCAGAACTAACATAGGCTATAGGACATCACGCTACGAACCACCAAACTTTTAACATTTGGGAATCGAACCGACAACACTCGGCACACTGGCGAGGCGAGCACTTAAACCACTACGCCTTCCGGGCCGTTAAAACAATTGACCTTATATATTTCCTATGGTTTCTTAGAGTATATAATGAGTTGTCCCAACGGCTCAGTGTGAGCCGTGAACATAAAGTAGGGCAGCCATGTTTGGGTTCGATTCAGGACAGAGAAAGTGATTCGAGGAGGAAGTTTGGGTCTTACTTGTTTTTAGGGATCCGTATCGGATGTATGTATAGGCTTAAAAGTGTGGTCATGAGGGTCGAGAGCTATTGTAAACTAAAATATTATGTAATGTTGGAAAATTACTTGTATATACTGTATATTTTATTATCAAATATACAGCGTGTAACAAAAAGGTGTGGTCATATCATAGGACTCTTAACGTATATCTGAAAAATAACCTATTCTCGGATCAAAATAATTTATTTAAAACGTTGTGACAATTTTTTTATTTATTATTTAAACATCGTAATAAACGCATTGCATGACAATCAAAATTTTCTGGTCATTTTCAGGCTCACAGAGATTAACGAGTCAGCTGTTAGTGTTGTTTAAATATCGACTAGAATGTGCTGATATTGATAAATCACAAAAAAGAAAATGCATACATCTTAATTAATAAAATATGAGTAATTAACAATTTTCTTACAAACTATGTTAGTAAAAATAAATAAATTAAGCATACATTACAGTTTTCCCGTAACGATGCCTACCCAGTGTGCCTGTATAGGACAATCATTACGGGAGGCAATCATTTCCGAATGCTGTTGGTGCTACTACGCAATCTCTGAAAAAGTGTTAAATAAATATAATGTATACGGATTTATGTGATTCGTTATATGCTATGTCATGCTGAAAGATTTTGACAGAAGATGGAGTTTGAGTCCTCTTAATCAAATTAACGCAAGCATAGTCATAAATTACCTAGCAGCGATAGCTCAGTGGGGAGACCAACAGACTGCAATGCAGAGGGTCTCGGGTTCGAACCCACGTATATGACTTTTCGAAATTATGTGCGTATTAATTGACAATTATCGCCTGCTCCGTGCCTCAGAGAGCACGTTAAGCCGTTGGTCCCGGCTGCCATGAACATCTATGGCAGTCGTTATTGGGAAAGTCAGTACCCTCTAATATTCTGACACTGGTCTAACCTTAGGGTATCGTTAGCCGTCGGGTTGCGGAGGTCAGGTGGCAGCCGCTCCGTGTAAAACCTGATATCCAGTCAAATCCGGTTAGACCAGAAAAGCCGACCTCAAGTGACTTGGGAATAATAAAGACTAAGAGAGAAGAAGGGTCATAAATTACCTACGGGACCCAGTATATAATGCCGATTCGTACTTGTTAGTTGTGGTTTTTTTCTGAGAATTGTTTGTAACGTTCGTTGTGGAGGTTGTGTCGCGTCCTTGTATTAATTAACTTGTGTTACATAATTTTTATTTATCTTTATTGTAAACATACTGTGTGTTTTGATTTAAAGATGGTGGGAAAGTTTTCTACTATGAAACTTATTCATTGTTAGATTGTGCCCGCGGCTTGTTAATAATCGCTCTCTCGGGAATAGTGCTTTTTCTGAACAAAAAGTACCTTAAATCCTCTTCTGTACCCCTGACAACGTGTATGCGAAATTTTATGATGATCGGTCGAGTAGTTAAGGCGTGAAAGCGTAACAAACAAACAAACTCACATTCGCATTTATAATATGAGTTAGAATTAGGATTGTGCCAATTATCGTAATATTTTCAGAGTAGTTATGATAAGATTTCATTACGTATTTGTTCAATTCTCTACGATGGCAGTGCCTATAATACAAAAACTATTTCTGTTTCATGCGTGGCTGTACACACGGCTACACATTAAGTTAAACACCCTATATACGCATAACTACGCTACATACAACATAGAGAATTCGGAAAGGGACTGTGCATAGTGGTGTCGATGTAATGGTAAGGATAGAGCGTCGCATCCCGTTCAGCGTGAGTGAGACAAAATAACAAAAATATAACGCACTCTCTCGCACGATCAATTTCTAATAGTTCAAAGGCCAAACAGTCTAGGTTGATGTGTCGCAGTGTGTACATGTTATATTACGTTTTTTTTTAAGGCGAATTGATTACCCGGGTCATGTTTTTGAGCTATGCCTTCATATATTGCTGCTTACGTCTTCACGAATAGAGGCGTGACGTCTATATACGTACGAGATAAATCTCACGTACCTGCGAACGCACAGACACCTTACGCAATTAGCATTAGTGTACCAAATTGTTCGAGCAAAGGTCACGCATTGTTCCATTCGATATTAAATATATGAGTGAGTTCATCTCTGAACTATGCCTGCTTGCGGAAATTAGCGTGACTTTGATTTTCATATCCGCAACGGTATCGTCATTAATTTAAGTCCAAAAACATTTATTTTTATTTCAAACCAGCTGTTATTTAATGGAATGCATGAAATTTAACAAAACAACAATTTTTTTGCGGAACCCTAATTTTCTCAAATAGCTATATGCCAGTGATCTTCTCTCTTCTCTCTTAGCCTTTATTATTCCCAAGTCACTTGGGGTCGGCTTTTCTGGTCTAACCGGATTTGACTGGATATCAGTTTTTACACTGATACTGCTGATGAGCTATATGCCAGTGATATTCCCGTCAAAATCAGTGCAGCCGTTTCAGAGATTAGCCGATTACGGGAATATTATACATTAATTAGCTGACCCGGCAAACGTTGTTCTACCATATAAATTCATTCGACATCACATATCGGTATGAAGTATTACCTTACGACCTATTCTGATACCTACCTAGTATACATAAAAAATTCATGAAAATCGGTCGAGCGGTTTCAGAGGAGTGCGACTACAAACGCCGTGCCAGGAGATTTTAATATACAGGATGTCCCAGAATATGTGAATCAAATTGTAACGGGAGATTCCTTAGGTACGGACCATTCAAAGGGGCTAAAAAAAATTATGAGATTTGAGTAAAAATAAAAAATCAAGGTTTTTAAAAAAGTACGACTTTTTAAGACTTTCAACTACAGGTACTTCGTTAATGGCTAATTAATTTTTTTTTACTATTATTATTTGTGAAAGATTGATTCGTCAAACAAAAAACGATTTTATTTAAAACTAACATAGTTTTGAAAGTTTTTCAGCATTATATTGGTGTATCACTTTTTGCACCAGAACTTAGATTTTTTATTTTTACCCTTATGCCATAATTTTCTTATTTTTTTTATTTTGTTCATTTCAAAGGTCCTTAGTCCCACGTTACAATTTGATTCACATATTCTGGTACATCCTGGTACATCCCATCTGGTATATAGATAGGTTACATGTCCGATGATTCATAATATATGATACATAACAGTAGATTTATTATTGTGTCTAACATGGGACAGCGGTTAATATTAAACTATTTTAGACGGATTTTGAACGTTGTCAGGGGTACAGAAAAGGATATATGGACCTTATACCTAGAAAAAAAAACTTTAACAGTTTCAAAGGAATAGCTAGTTACATATAAAACGTATATAATATTTATTTATTTAATTACATTTATAATATCTTCACAGGATATCCTAATACCACACTGGCACTGACACTAAATGGTGACGTCACTTGTAACAGGCCACAAGACGTAAGTGCTCTTAAAATGTAACAGTCATCTATTTTGCATTTTAATATTGGTATGCATAATCCATTTGCTACAATAATTTAAGTGTACATAATCGATTCGACAAAGGTTAATTATTATTATACATATACAGGGTGTGTCAAGACGGAATCAGGTAAAAGGTTAAGCTAAACTGCTATATACGGATTTTATCGCGTTGTTTATTTGACACTTTATTACAAAATTTTGAAAATTGTTACACTGCTACTACTATTAAACTTTACTAATTTTTAAGCTAATTAAATTATTATTAAAACTATTTAGATTTAATTTATTTTTACACTTTCCCCGACGTTTCGGTTGCTTTTCAGCAGCCATGGTCTCCCCGTGACCATGGCTGCTGAAAGTGTAAAATTAAATCAAATCTAAATAGTTTTAATAATAATATAATTTGTTTAAAAATTAGTAAAGTTTAATAGTAATAGAAGTGTAACAAAATTTTCACAATTATGTAATATAGTGTACAAATAAACAACGCGATAAAATCCGTATATAGTAGTTTAATTTCAGTGAGTTTGTTTGTTACGCCTTTACGCCTTAACTACCCGACCGATCATCACGAAATTTCGCATACACGATGTTAGGGATACAAAAAGGACATAGAATACCTTTCATTCAAAAAAAGCACTGTTCTCGAGAAATTTATTGATAAAAGCCAGATAAACGCAAGCAAAGCCGCAGGCAAAATCTAGTTAAATATATATAGGTAGACAACTAGTGACCTGCCCCGGCTTCGTCGCTTTATACACCTAAACCTTTCTCATGAATCACTCTGTCTATTGGCGAAAACCGCATGACAATCCGTTAAGTAGTTTTTGAGTTTATCGCGAACAGACAGATCGACAGACAGACGCGGCGGGGACTTTGTTTTATAATATATAGTGAAGTTACAAACGTCCAAACATCATCACAAACTTTCATATTCATAATATTAGTAGCATGGGGCAAACATGTAGATAATCTAATTTAATATAAATAACGTAGATTTGAATAATATTCGTATTGATGCGTCATACATTGCACCATTTTAGTTGAAGATCTGTGGTCGGACTGGTAAGCATTGATCTTGTGACCTGTGTAGGTGGGTTACTGGGTTACCATCTATACGAGGGCATTTCGTGGGACTTAGAAATGTGAGACTACTCCCGCGCTAGTAATAATTCCTGTGTCGCGGTGCACTTTACAACCATTAAGAAAATGGCAATTCTTCAAGAAAAGACAACTCCTGTGCTATGAACAATAATTCATGTGTCGCGGAAAATTTATAATCATTGAAATTATAGACACAAAGAACATCTAGACCCGAAACAAGTATTTGTCGATCACACAATTTTTTATCTCGTTTGGGAATCAAGTACATAACCCTGTAGTGCAGTGGCAAGGTCCCTTAAACCACTTCGCCATCAGTGCAGTCTGCGGAAATAAAAATATTTTAGTTATTTTTGGAGAAATAATGAAAAATAATTGCAATTGGACCATCATTTTGTGCATACGTTGGATCTTCTTCTCCCTAGCCTTTATTATTCCCAAGTCACTTGGGGTCGGCTTTTCTGGTCTAACCGGATTTGACTGGGTATCAGTTTTTGAACGGAGCGGCTGCCACCTGACCTGCGCAACCCGAAGGCTAACGATACCCTAAGGCTAGCCCAGTGTCAGGATATTATAGGGCACTGACTTACCAATAACGGCTGCCATAGATGTTCATGGCAGCCGGGACCGACGACTTAACGTGCTCTCCGAGGCACGGAGCAGGCGATAATTGTCAATATAATACGCACATAATTTCGAAAAGTCATATTACTTCCGAAAGTCAGAGTTACGCGACGTGGGTCCGAACCCGAGGCCCTTGCATTGCAGTCTTGTGCGTACATTATGTTGCTTATTATTCTTCGTAAATTATAGCATGGGTTCTGTGACAGATGTCATTCGTAAAACGCTCATAAAATTTCGTATCTTATGACGATATAAAATCTCAAAATACAATACCATAATTTATTGATAAAAGTGCACCAATGGTGCCTTGGGTCCTCTTAATCGAATTAAAAAGTAGTAGTAGTAGTAGTAGGTATATTTGATTTATTAATAAAATAATATAACACAACATAAATCCAGATGCAACGTTTTATTTATAATGTTCATAATTAGAAAACAAATTTTTAATTAATTTTTATTAATGTACACATACTAGGCAAGCGTGGTGGACCATTGTTTTTTTTTATTGCGCGGGAATGCATTGACGCATACTCCTTCGCGGCGGCGGGCGGAGGGGTTATGTCGGACTCACCGGGATAAAAGAAAGACGTTGAAATGATAATAGACCTTCCGGAATACCGACTAAACCTACCACGGTGTTCCTCGACAAAACCGCTATCGACGGGGCCGCGCGAATCACTTTCACATGCAGTCGCGACCCCGCCGAGGTTTCGGCCCGTCGCCGCGCCGTATGAAACGGCAGGCCACTACACTATAAGACCTACCCTATGGTCACTTCTCACTTATTCCCTACTGTCCCCCTGACTCAACACAGAGGTGCGTGAGAGAACACGCAGGCCGCCTCTCGGACCTGGTGCTGAACGGGTGGTGGGCAGGCCCACAAAGCCCATCACTCCCAGGTCAAACCTCAGGGTGCCTGGAGGTCGTCTCGCGCCCTCCGGCGCCCGGCTCTGCGGTCGGGTAGAGGGTTTAAGCGCTCCCTCACCCGCTCCGCCGCCTCCTTGATGGAAACGAGGTGGACTATGGCCTAAACCTTCTCACACTGAAAAGAGGCCCGTGCCCAGCAGTGGGACAATTTAATACAGGGTTGATATTATTATTATTTACTTACTATACAAATATAAACTGAAAAAGATTACAAAATAGTAAATTAATAAGATGCATTATTTACTATTCCTGTTGTTTGATTTATTATAATATATTTAATTACAATAATTATACATACGTAATTGAGAATAATAACACATATTTATATTTGAATATGATCAACATCGTCCCAGCCCTTGTCATACGTGTCACAGGAGCCAGGCTATAATTTACGGAGCATAAAGACAAACCGAGATTTATCAACACTGTGGTACTAACATAATATTTGTTTCTTTATTAAATACTCTTTATTAAATAGTTATTACCCGCCATTTCGTCTGGGTGGAAATAAAAAAAAATAACAGTAAGTTGCTTCTTATAACATCAATTATCTGCCAGTGAAAGCCCCATCAAAATCGATCCTGCCGTTTCGGAGATTAGCCGGAAAAAACAGAAAGACAGATAAACAAAAAAAAATTGATATTTGTACCGAATATACTTTCATAATTCGCACCCTTAATGAAACAGAGACTTATCTCAGTATTTTGGATTAAACAAATTTGAACTCTATTGCAAAGATTTAACACAAATATAATATTAGAATTTAACATATACAATTAGAGTTCAAATTGCCTTACTTTCAAATTTCGAGTTAAGTCGCTGTTTTATTAAGAGTGCGATATGCATTTGGCAAAAAACTGTTATTTTGACATTACAAACAGACATTTCAATTTTTTTTATTTATAAACGTCCTTCTATGTATTTTATGTGGGGGCCAGTCAGTGCAGACCGGCGACACTTCGACCCAGTGGGATCTTCTGTGTCGACACTCTCCCAATAACGACTGCCATAGATGTTCATGGCTGCCGGGACCGACGGCTTAACGTGCTCTCCGAGGCACGGAGCAGGCGATAATTGTCAATCAATACGCACATAATTTCGGAAAGTCATATATCTTCCGAAAGTCAGAGGTGCGCGACGTGGGTTCGAACCCGAGACCCTCTGCATTGCAGTCTATTGGTCTCCCCACTGAGCTATCGCTGCTACTAAATGTCCTTCTAAATCAGCATGGAACATAAGTATAATGAAAAATTAAAAAAGCAAGCATTTTAGACTGCACAATTATTTTGTACAGACTTTCCGCAATACTCGTGACATATGGTGTCCATAGCGTTAGACCAGTAGCGGAATGTAGGTTATCTAAGGTTATAATTCGTCTAGCTTCTGTCCGTGTGTCGTGTCTCAGATGCTATCGTCTTACGATGTCTTTGTATCATAGAACAGATAAGCGTGGTCATCTTGAAAGATCCGTTTTCTAATATCTACATATATGTCCGCGGAGCTGCTCGCGTAGGTTAGATAATATTAATAATTGTAGTCTTTCTGAATGAAAGTAGTCTATGTCCTTTTTACAAATCAATCAAATCAAATCAAAAACTTTATTTTGCAGAACATGAGTAGGTATAAAAGCTCTTACAATGATATTAGTCTCATCATATTCTGCTGTCACAGCACCATGCAAAATTAACACAAGAATTAATATGGATTACATTAAGACTGCGCCGAGCGTAAGACAGATAATGACAGAGCTCGTACGGCGCATATTCAAATCGGCGCGCGGCCGCCATAGTAAAACTGTATGGAGGATTTGAAGTGCTTTTTTGATAAATATGTATCTTTATTGTAAACCAATAACTTAACTATTTGGGAAGGACAAATTGTAATATAACTATTTATGTTTCGTTTAAGCTGTAAAATAGGATAGATTTCTAGTGTTATAATCTAAAAATTACGTAACACGAGCTTACGTTTTTGCATTTCTCGTGCAAATTTACGTAATTTTATAGGTGAAATTATTAATTATTTTAAGTTTTAACACACTCATTGTTATGGTAAATGTATATTTTATATTTGTATTAAACAAAAAGTGTTGATTTTATTCACTTAAGTGAGACCGCCTGTTTTGGCACATTTCGCTCGGCGCAGTCTTAAGAAAATTCATAAATATATGTTGTTTATATAATTATATGGTTATCACTTGAATAGGAATAAAATAAACTAAACATTGCTTATTATTAATTAAATATGCACATGTCATATGTTTACATTATATTAGAGAGATATCGAGCACGGTTTTAGGTAAACGATTGTACAATCGAACAGCCATGCAAAGTGCATTCTTATTTAATAAGGCTTTTTTATTTCTGGGCAATCATATTTCAAGTCTCGTCTCTTACTGTTAAGGTTTTTAAATAGATTAATATTTTTGCGTACAAATACGACAGTTTCTAATATGTAAATGCATGGCAGGGTTAGAATTTTAATAGCTGTCCCGAGACAGACGTTGTCCTGTACACACGAAAAAGAAAAAAGAAAACCAAATCTAAACCATCCTCGAATCCACATGAAAACACACAATGTTTTTTTATCAAAATCGTTCCAGCCTTTTAGGAAGAGTTCAGTGACATACGCACAGTAGAATTAGATATATAAAGATGATTTACAATTTATTTTGTATGCGAAATTTAAAATTATCCTTTATTTTCTTTTTTACACATGCGTATTGATTGTGATATTTGACAATTATCGCCTGCTCCGTGCCTCAGAGAGCACGTTAAGCCGTCGGTCCCGGCTGCCATGAATATATATGGCAGTCGTTATTGGAAAGTCAGTGCCCTATAATATCCTGACACCGGTCCAGCCTTAGGGTATCGTTAGCCTTCGGGTTGCGGAGGTCAGGTGGCAGCCGCTCCGTATAAAGAATGATATCCAGTCAAATCCGGTTAGACTAGAAAAGCCGACCCCAACTGACTTGGGAATAATAAACGCTGAGGAAGAACATTTCCTTTTTTACACAAATATTACATTTTACACAAAAAACGCCAAACTGTGGACACAGTTTGTTGCCGTAAGAGGTACTCTATTAGTTTACTTTATTATTCTTGTTTTTATTAATAAAATAATATATGATATATAGGTACGTACACCGTTATGAGCCTATGTCCAGCAGTGGACGTCTTTCGGCTGAGATGATGACAACGTTATGTGATCAGCAAGTAATGGTTTTCAAGAACATTTCATTTCTGAGATTTTTCTTTAATATTACCTTACTTATAATTTTATTAATGCTCCTAAGAAAGTCTATTATGTAAAATATTATTGGTGTAATATATTTTCTTGTTCTTTTACCATAATTATTTTTTACAGACGGTATTACAAATTTGCCGTTGGTTTTGCTTGGTAAGTATCTGTGTGATAAATGTTCTGTGTTCTTATTTATATAATACTGTTCTAGGGCTATAAAATAGTGTACTATTACATGAACTGGAAGAATTTTACATAATATTAAATAACAGATCATAATTTACACCTTAATTTCACTTTTATGCTGATGATTTTTTTTATTTTTATTATCGAGCAAGTAGTTGAGGCGTCAGGTCGCGCACCTCTGACTTCCGGAAGTTATATGACTTTTCGAAATTATGTGCGTATTGATTGACAATTATCGCCTGCTCCGTGCCTCGGAGAGCATGTTAAGCCGTCGGTCCCGGCTGCCATGAACATCTATGGCAGTCGTTATTGGGAGAGTGTCGACACAAAAGATCCCACTGGGTCAAAGTGTCACCGGTCTGCACTGACTGGCCCCCACATAAGATACATAAGGCGTGAAAGCGTAACAAACAAACAAACTCACATTCGCATTTGTATATTAGTAAGGATTACATACTAGCGGACCCGACTGATATTATTTTGTCTAAACGATCGCAACGCTATCTACCAGGTCGAATTATAAATGTATACAATCAAGAAAACCATACAAATGCTTACAAAAAATTTCATAAGAATAGGTGCAGCCGTTTTGAAGGTGGATAGTGACATACACACATACAGAAAGAAAATAAAGATATTACTCAGTCTGCCTCGGAGCCACAATGGGAATGTAGGTGACTGCTGTGCATGAGGTCTTGATGACCCGGAAACCAAATCTGAGACCACATGCAGAGTCGCATACACTTCCGCTGCCCCACTAGGGCTGTATTTATTTTAAGAATAACATTATTTATTTACCTTTAAACATCCTGGTTACAGGTCAAGGTCTGAAATGTACAGATCAAGATGTATGTGGCATGCAAATGTTATTTCATAGTTCACGTACTATACAGTGTGTAACTGAAAGGTATGGTCATGGTTCATTGGCCGTTTCGCACAAATTCATTGCACAAATTGTGCGGAACGACACATACTAAAATAATATTTGTAAGTGTACCTAATAACATTTTTAATAATCCCCTTTGATCCGGGGATAGGGGATGATAATTTGATTAACCGGAGATGTTTTGATTCAGGTTATTTTTAGATATACATTAAGATTCTTATATATATGACCACAGCGGCTTATTGGTCATTTCGCGCGTACCGTAGTTTGTTCGTAGGTGTCGATTCGCACACCTTCGTTTTTAGATCGGATCGTTTCGCACTCAAATTTTATAAAGATGAGTGCGAATCGTCACTTAAAAATATTTCATTAAACTAGAAAAATTAAAAAATTACACATGTCTTTGCAGAAAGTATGTATTACTGAATATTTAATACTGTTTACTTATCTGTTAAAATGATTAAAACTATTTGGATTAAATTTACACTTTCCTCGACACTTCAGTTGCTTTTCAGCAGCCATGTTAGGCTTTGTCTCCCCGTGAAATTATGTAACGTAAACATTGTGTAGTTATATATAAAAATTTAGTTTCTGTCTGTTTGTGTCCGCAAAACACGGCAATGATCGATAGATTGACTTGAAATTTTCAGCCGCTGTATAACGTCGGTTTCGACTGCACAAGTGGCGTATTGCGGCTGTCACTGCGTCGCTTGTAGTGGGTTCCATCCCAGATAAAAACGTTTGTGATCCATAAATACTTGTTCCAAGTCTGAGTGCTCTTTGTCTCAGTTGTTTGCATGCAATCTGTGGAGGGAAGAAGTATCCCTGCCAGTCTTATTCATACCACCGAGTACCATCTTCCACCTGGACACAAATTATCATGGCCGGTCTGGAAGTCGCTAAACAGACTTCGAACTCAGGCCGGTTCAAAGAAAATATGTTCAGATGGGGATTCTTAGACGATCCCAATCTGGGCTGTTTGTGCAGTGCAATCCAAACGATGTCGCTCCTTATATTGTGTCCTGAGTGCCCCAACAACTGCACGCATGAGGGCTTGATGACTGCTTCAGTCGATGCAATCGAGGTGGCTGCGCTCTGGGCCGCAACGATATAATATTGAGTAATGATTGCCATCGAAACGCTAAGAAGCAGTTGTTTGAATGTTTCTAAAGTCTTCTGCAATAAAGAAGTTATTTCTAGAACGTCACTTGGAAGTGGGGTTTTAATTAAAAAGTAATAATATGCTTGATCCCTATTTTGTTAATCAAAAATTAATATATCTAAAAATGCAAGTTGGTTGACTGCTATCGATGTATGTATCTTATGTGGTAGCCAGTCAGTGCAGACCGGCGACACTTCGACCCAGTGGGATCTTTTGAGTCGACACTCTCCCAATAACGACTGCCATAGATGTTCATGGCAGCCGGGACCGACGGCTTAACGTGCTCTCCGAGGCACGGAGCAGGCGATAATTGTCAATCAATACGCACATCATTTCGAAAAGTCATATAACTTCCGAAAGTCAGAGGTGCGCGACGTGGGTTCGAACCCGAGAGCCTCTGCATTGCAGTCTGTTGGTCTCCCCACTGAGCTATCGCTCAGTGCTTGTGCCTCGGAGAGCACGTTAAGCCGTCGGTCCCGGCTGCCATGAACATCTATGGCAGTCGTTATTGGGAAAGTCAGTACCCTCTAATATCCTGACACTCGTCTAGCCTTAGGGTATCGTTAGCCTTCGGGTTTCGGAGGTCAGGTGGCAGCCACTCCGTGTAATAACTGATATCCAGTCAAATCCGGTTAGACCAGTAAAGCCGACCCCTAGTGACTTGGGAATAATAAAGGCTAAGAGAGAAGAAGGTGTGGGTTACACATTGTCTTTTCTTTACATACCTATATACAATTGTTGCATTACACTTAATGTGTGACTGTTTTGTGTCCCAATAAAATAAATAAAGACATTCTAGTCTTTTATTTATTTCTATTTAAATGGTATTTCTGCCTCCTTGGTCGTAAAAACACAAAATACATTGATACATGTAAATAATGTTATAATCTAGTACTGTTATAATAAAACTCTAATCGCCATAAAATGTTCTATTGCAAATGAAAACAGGTTATAGTCATATAAAATTTTACTGTCATTATTATTCTCTGTTATAACTGTTTAAACGTGTAAATTATAAGAACCCTTAATACAGAATTATAGGGGGTAAGCGGTTTTGCTAGCATTCTCTTGCAGCTTTGCTCGCGTGTAATATATCGCGTGTGATAATATATCGCACACCCAGTGGGTCATTTGCTGACGTGACCCACGAGCCCAGAATTGTGCACGCTTGATAAAATATACCAAGCAATGCGTAATGCGTAATGAACAGCGATAGCCTAGTGGGAAACCGTTGGACTGTAACGCAGAGTTCAAAGTTATGTGCGTTTTAAATAGGTAATTATCGCTTGCTTTAACGGTGAAGGAAAACGTCGTGAGGAAACCTGCATGTCTGAGAGTTCTGCATAATGTTCTCGAAGATATGTGAAGTCTGCCAACCCGCACTGGGCCAGCGTGGTGGACTACGGCCTAACCTTTCTCACAATGAGAAGAGGCCCGTGCTCAGCAGTGGGACAGTTTAATACAGGGCTGATATTATTATATATGCATAATGCGATTCGCGTTGTTGAGCACTGGGCTAAAATTATTTAAAAACTGTTGCCATCGACTAAGAAGAAGAAGCAATATATAATAAAGCATAAGAAGAAGAAGTGAAAGAAAGGCGTAAGAAGAATATGCGAACTTTAGAGAAGAGAAAAATAACTGTTTGGTCTGATGATATTTATTATAGAAAGTACATCTATAATTTTAATTTAGCGAAACAAAGACGTGTGTTTATGAAAGAGTATTTTTATCAAATTTTATGTGTTTTGTTAGGTTTATAGTCCTTTATGATTATTTATTTAAAAGGATCTCTAACAAGAAATACACATATATTGCAATTAAAAGCTAAATACAATTGTAGGTCTTATGTTTTCTTACTAATAAGAGATCACAGCATGCGACATAAAATAGTACATACATACATTAAATCAAAGTATGTATGTATGTATCTTATGTGGGAGCCAGTCAGTGCAGACCGGCGACACTTCGACCCAGTGGGATCTTTTGTGTCGACACTCTCCCAATAACGACTGCCATAGATGTTCATGGCAGGCGGGACCGACGGCTTAAAGTGCTCTCCGAGGCACGGAGCAGGCGATAATTGTCAATCAATCAAATCAAAGTAAAAGTAAAATATTATAATACAAAAGTAGTAACTATGCAATTAAAAATTAGTACAAAATAATAAAAATAAGAGAAAAGTGATCTACGAGCCATTCTGCAAGTGAGCTGCAACAGCATTTTTTGATGATTAATACTATAAAACTTATTATGAGGCGACAAATTATTTTTAACACGCTTTTATTAGCTTGGTATGTATCTATGTATCTATGAATCTATGTAACGGAATCTTTGAACGTGGTTTTCACCCCTTTCAACCGACGGATTGATTTGAAACTTTGCACACTTATCGAGGACCGATGACAATACAATAATTTAGAAAAATTTAATAATAATTATATAAATAATTGTTAAAAAAACTAAGAAACACGCTTCAAAAAGTAGAAAATAATTTAATAACTTTGATGTATAAAAGCGTGGGGTGCTTTATAAGATATTTTGATACCCAAAGCCCACACTTTTAAAGCATGTTCTTTTAATTTTATTTACTCTTATTTATATGATATAAATCCATTATTTTTAGTCCTATCACAACGAAAATAATATCGGAATTATTCGTAGTGCATTTTCATAAAATTCTAGTTTAAATCTAAGCTACAGAACTGAAACCCCATCAAATGCCAATGGTTTTTGTGTGACGCCGGCACATATACATACATTCAAATTACTATTATAAAAGTATAGTAAATCAGAATTTGCCCACGGTTGCCCAATTTGTATCCAGGACTGTTCCCGAGAACAGTCCTTTTTTCTGAATGAAAGAAACCCAATGCCCTTTTCTGTGCCCCTGAGGACGTTCACAAATTTCATGATGTTCGGTCAAGTAGTTAAGGCATGAAAGTGTAACACACAAACAAACTCACATTCGCATTTACAATATTAGTTATGATAATTTCATAATTATACTAAAGGATATACAATTACTGAAATACAATGTGGCGGACTTATTGCAAACGACATTCTCAGCCCGTCTATAATTATATTATTACCGTAATAATACTACAATATAATACAATGTATGTATGTAGGTATGTAAATGTTCTTATGTTTCTTGTTTACTAAACAAATATGGCGTCCTGGTTATAAACAATACATCTCTATGTAGCGATCCTTCTTTTCGCATAATTTTTTCCCTCATATACAAATGGCATAACTAGTTTGGCATAATGTTTTCCGGCATCTCCGGCATTTTGGTTTTGGCTTACAAATACTTTGCCATAATTGTCTTTGGCATTCAGTTCATGTTGTCATAATTATCTCAGTGACAACCCGAAAAATCAACCTATGCGGCAAGTTGTGATAATATACAATTCAACTTTGTTTATGCTTTAAAAATTATGCGATATGTGTACCTAAATATATAATGCGAAAATATAATATAAGCAGGGCACACATCTCTGACTTTTCGAAGTTATGTGCGTATTAAATAGTTAATTATCGCTCGCTTTAACGGTGAAGGAAAACATCGTGAGGAAACCATATCTAAAAGTTAACCAGCATATCTAAAAGTTCTACATAATGTTGTCTAAGATATGTGAAGTCTGCCAACCCACACTGGAACAGCGTGATGGCCTAACCCCTCTCACGCTGAGAAGAGGCCCGTGCCCAGCAGTTGGACAGTTTAATAAAGGGCTGATACTATTATACAGAATGATTTTGAAATCATGTAATTCCTTTCAACCACCCATTTACTGGTGATATAGAATAACCCTGACCATATTTTTTTTATTTATATTATTTTTTTGGCAAAATTAATGGCTATAAATTATTTTTAAATATAATTCATTTAAGAAAATAAATAAATTTATACCTATACTCTGGCTGTTCATTGTGTCCGTTGTTTGAATGTTTGTGAAGAACCCTGCGATACAGGACTTACTCCTAGACATCTTTTCAAAGATAAGGTAAGATATGTTCAAGTAGCTAGTAGAAATCCGTAGTCTCTGCCTACGCCTGGCAACTGGCGTATGTATACATACTTATGTAAAAGGTAATATGACAGTCATAAAATGTCAAAGGTACCCCTAGGACAGGCTTGCCTAGTGTGGGGCCAAAGGATATTACGTAAGTAAATGTATGTTTAATTGGTAATAAAAGGACAATTTTGAATTTTTCAATACGCCCTTCGAACTATAAAAATCAGAACACAAATCTATGCGTCACAACGTGCGTTACAAAATTCCAGTGTGATCTTACGATAAAAAGTTCACAGCAAGGCATCAAACCTGGAACCTTGACATTATAAACGTGAGATACGCATCTAAAATATGCCATCCGTATTTGAACTCTTAACTTGACAGCCATTGTAATAAATTTAAATGTATATTTTGGTCACACGACATTTCGGAGGCACTTGTAGGGTTGACAGACCGAAATTTTAAAAGTTCTACGTTAAGTCTCTACTTTCAGTTAATTTTGAAGCTATTAAAGTATTACGAGAAAATAAAAAAAACAAAATTAGGAAAATATTGTCTTCTGTTTACGCGAATATTATTCATTGAAATTAAACTACTATGTACGGATTTTATCGCGTTGTTTATTTGACGTCTCCCCGTGACCATGGCTGCTGAAAAGCAACCGAAACGTCGGGGAAAGTGTAAAATTAAATTAAATCTAAATAGTTTTAATAATAATTTAATTAGCTTAAAAATTAGTAAAGTTCAATAGTAGTAGTAGTGTAACAATTTTCATAATTATGTTATAAAGCGTCAAATAAACAACGCGATAGAATCCGTATATAGTAGTTTAATTTCAAAAAATTTGGAAAATTTCCAATTTCGAATTTCGACGTACATGGCAATTTAAAAAATTCTTGAGCAATTCCTATATCATTTTTAATTAAGTTGATCTTTTGAAAGGTTTAGATCTCTTAAAACATGATAAACTAACGTACTTTTACGAGAGACGAGAATAAAAAATACATTTTTTTTTTGGGCCACCCTCTGCAGTCATGTAATTCGATATGCCTATATAGTCTAAGATCTTAGGGTCTGGCTGCTTACAAAAAGTTTTGAAATAGTTCCCTGTGTATCATAATTATATAAAAATCAAGACTGAGAATATAAGTAAAGATTTAATATTTTTTTGAAAGCTTTAATGCCTCTGGTAAAAGTTACCGCCGACGGAAATTGTCTGGCAATATCAATTGATTATTATTAATATGCATAAAAAGCAGCACTGAAAATTTAAGAAAAATGAGTATTTTTTTACCTGCCTTTAGCACTTGGTAACGGACAAATGGCCACCGCGCCGGGCCAAGCTAGCAGGTATATATATACTCAAAGTGGGTTGTTCCAGCGTCATCCTATGACGTTTCATCCTACACTGTTTTTTTTCCTAACTCAACGTATTTACGTTCCTTACTCAACCGACAGCAATTATTTAATTTTTAATTCTTTATTCACGAAATTACCCAAAAGCTTTAAGGTTTGGGTGACGGTCTGAACAAAAATTACTGTGTTCGTAATCTATATCTACCTATATTATAAACAGGAAAGACTTACTCAACCGTTTTTAATTTTTTTTCCATTTGCATTCTTTATTATCACCGAGTACCTAGCATAGGCTATATATTTTTTTTAAAGTACTGTCCTAACCTAACCTACATTTGCGAAGCCAAGGGTTGTTATGCTATCCATACTTTTTCCGGTAATATTTGCCAGAAGTAGAGTAAGGAACGAACTTCGGTTGAATCATCATCAGGTTATAATAGTCCACTGCTGGACATAGCCCTCCCCTAATGAGCGCCATAGCGCCTTGTCTTCAGCTTGCCGCATCCAGCATCTGTCTGCTGTCTTTCGCAGATCGTCATCCCACCTGGTCGGAGGGCGTCCTACACTACGTTGAATAAAGAAACTTTATTAAAATAATGTAATCGGATCAGTTAGGCGTACTAGTTTAGGATGAATACGGAACAACTCCTCAAAGTACATACTGACACTCTATCTCTATCCCATACATTTTATTTCAGGAAAGAAGGAATGTTTGGAGGCTTTAGGTTCATGCTCTAAAATAACATACGGCCGCTATCTATATCCATATATAATATATATTTTAACTGCCTCCGTGGCGCAGCGGTAGTGAATGCGACTGCTGTGCATGAGGTCTCGGGTCGAGCCAACAAAACGTTATTGGGTTTTTCTGTTAAGAAATCTGAATAGCAGCCCGGAGTTAGGAAGTTGGCGGTGTTAGATACCCCGTGCCTCGGAAAGCACGTGAAGCCGTTGGTCTTACGCCTGATTTCTCTCCGGTCGTGTCGGATTATCCGTCCCATCGGATTATGAGAGTGAGGGAACAGAGAGTGCACTTGAGTTCGCGCACACGCTTGTGCACTATAACATCTCCTGCGCAGATGGCCAGTCTCCGTTAAGATTGGCCGCCGTGACCGAAATTCGGTCTGGAGGACATTATTATATCCAATCTCAATCGAAATATTGCTATCTGAGTTAGAAGTTTGACATATTTTCTATGAAAGATCTGTCAACATTCTAACACAGGTAGCAATATTTCGATTGAGATTGAATTTAGAAAGCGGCAGATAGGTTCATTCACGACATCTACACAAATAACAAAATTGTAACTGGTCCGTTCAATCGTGCAGTCAGTTCAGGACTATTCGTACAGCGAAATACATATCCCTCTTGCTTAATTCAGCCCATTTCTTTAATGTAATGTCAGCCCTGTTTCTTAAGTAATTATTAAAAAAAGGCGCGCGTGGGAACACGCACGCCGCCTCTCGAACCTGGTGCTGAACGGATGGCGGGCAGGCCGACAAAGCCCAACAACCCCAGGCCAAACCTCAGGGTGGCTGGTTGTCATCTCGCGCCCTCCGGCACCAGGCTCTGCGGTTCGGGCGAGGGTTTAAGCGCTCTCTTTCCCGCTCCGCCGCCTTGATAATAATAATAATAATAATAATATTCTACCACATACACACAACACCGTCTAGCCCAAACTAAGCAGAGCTTGTACTATGGGTACTAGACAATGGATAAACATACTTATATACTTTTTTTTTTGTAAATACATACATATTATACATAGAAACACCCAGACCAAGACAAACATCCATGTTTGTTGATGATGTTGATGGAAATCACTTCCTCACAGAAAGAGGCGACGGCGTTCCACAATCTCTCACTCCGGACCATAGGACTGAACCACAGCCGGGAGTGAGAGGGCCAGTCCGACTGCTGCAATCAACTCACAAACTCACACTATTCATAAACCTTTTTTTTTTTTACCCCAGAAAATCCTTTATGGGTGCCCCCTACCCCGAGGGGAAGGGTGGTTATGTGAGACTCTCCGCCCCTGAAGGGGGTCGGTATACACACTAAAAACCTGGGGTGAGCAGTCCCTCCGCCGACGGAGTGGGGCGGGATGGGGTCGCGTTAGCAATCACCATCCCGCCCCGGCGGTTAGCCCGGCTGATGGTGACTGGGCCTCAGCACCTGTGGAGGGAAGGCCTTGCTCACCAAGGCCATCCCCCAGACATGTGGGGCCGTGCAAGCCGGTAGAGAGTCCCCCGACTCTGTACCAGTGACCCCACTATACAGGAGCGAGAAGGCGGGCAAATCGCCTTCTCCTCGCTCACGTCTGTCTGCGCCGGAGAGGGTCAGCGAGGAGGTTGTTCTCCCTGACCCTCTCTGTGGTCTCCTTCTGCGCCATCACAGCTTCGCAGAACGCTCGGCAGGGAGAGATCTCTGCCTATTATGGCCGAAAGCGTGTGGAACACTATTCATACACCTTTTTTTTTACGTGGGGGAATGCTTTGACGCATACCTCTCCGCGGGGCGACGGAGAGGTTATGTCGGGCTCACCGGGGAAAAGATACCCCGGTAATACCGACTAAACCTACCACGGTGTTCCTCGACATAATCATAGACGGCGAGGCCGCGCGAATCGCTTTCACATGCAATCGCGACCCCGCCGTGGTTTCGGCCCGCCGTGTAAAACGGCAGGCCACTACACAGAAATACTTCCTCCACCGTCCCCCTGGGAGGGACAAAGACACGATACAGAAGCGCACGTGGGAACACGCACGCCGCCTCTCGGACCTGGTGCTGATCGGGTGGCGAGCAGGCCCACGCAGCTCACCACCCCCAGGTCAAACCTCAGGGTGGCTGGAGGTCATCTCGCGGCTATTCATACACCTCTGTTTACCAAGGCTAACCAGGCGTGAGGATATCTTTGTGAAACAAACACACATAGTAACCTTAACATTATTATATTATTATTGTATTGTTGTATTCATTTTTTATTTTCACATTTAGTAACTATTTCGTAAATATTTTTGTTTAGTTTTGTAATTATGTGAGTATTTCGTCATACGATTGTATGTTTTAAGGAACTGTTTGTATCCCATTATGTGTATTTTAAACAATTATGAAACTGTAACAAGGCTTGCCTACATTGGAGAGATATAATAATATATATAATATCAACCCTGTATTCCCACTGCTGGGCACGAGCCTCTTCTCAGTGTGAGAAGGGTTACGCATAGCCCACCAAGCTGGCGCAGTATGTCATCATTGAATAGATTTATAAAAACAACTTCCTTATTTAATGTTACTCATGTATTATTTTTTATTAATTGTTTCTGCTCACTTAATTCAATTAATTATGACATGTAAACGCAAACGAGAAGTCTTTAATTTGACATGTAATTTGATTAAACTATTATATTATTTACAGCAATAAACTCGATTGAATGAATTTATTTACAACTAGCTGTTGCCCGCGACTTCGTCTGCGTGGACTTTAATTTATTACCCAATACCTACTTTTAATTTGTTTTCTAATTTTAATATATAAAACTACAACTAAAGAAATTAATAAGTCTAACTACACCTACAGCCTTGGCCAAAAGTATTAGGCACCCTATAAATTACTGCATATTTCAGGCTTAGAGAGAAATAAAACTAATTATAATGATTAAAGTACTTTATTTCCATTAGAATATTGTAAAAACATCAATATTTTGTTGGGCCACCCTTTGATTTTATGACAGCAGCAACTCTGTGGGGCATACTACGTACAAGTTTCGCACATTCCTCTGGAGAAATTGCATCCCATTCTTGCACTAACGCGTTTTTTAAAGCAGTTTTTGATGTTATCGAGTGCTCTTTTATTTTTCTCTTCAAAATACTCCACAAATGTTCAATAGGATTTAGATCCGGGGACTGGGCAGGCCAATCTAACAGATCAATACAATTTTCAGTAAACCAGCGCATCGTAGTAGCTGACTTGTGACACGGAGCATTGTCTTGGAATTTCACACCATTTAAGTTAGTGTCACCAAAAATACACGAAAGCGAAGGTACGAGAGCAGTTTCCAGTACATTAATGTATTTTTCACTGTTCATGTGACCTTCGCAAACAAACATTTTGCCGACTTCATCCGCAGCCATGCAACCCCAAATCATTACACTGCCTCCGCCGTGTTTTATGGTTGGTACTACGCAATCTGGGTGATATTCTTCGCCTTTGCGTCGCCTCACAAACGTCACACCTGGTGTTCCAAATACCTGTAGATTCCAAAAAAAAGCACACATTACAAACTTTTATAACATTTGAGTTTGAAGACAAACACAACAATGATCGTTGTAATTGTGGTATAGACTTCACTAAAAAAACTTACATCAAAGTTTGATTCGTCAGACCACAGCACATTAGACCAATCCTCTTCTGTGAAATGTTGGTGTCTCAGAGCCCAATCAAGTCGTTTTCTTTTATTGTCTGCGGATAGCCACGGCTTCTTCCTAGCTTTGCAACCTTTTAAGCCGGCTTCTACTAGCCTTCGTCTTGCAGTTCGTGCGCTTATGGGATGTCCAGTCTCTTCAGTTAAAGCCACAGCAAGCTCCGAAGAAGTTTTTTTTCCATCTTTCACAGACTCTCGGATAAGTTTTCTGTCCTGACGGCTAGTAGTCACGCGTTTTCTGCCTGTTCTTGGTTTATTTGCATGAGAGCCAGTCTCAACAAAACGTTTGAACGCAGATTGAACGGCGCATCGCGAACATTTCACCAACTTCGCGATTTCTTTTTGAGTCTTGCCTTGCTCATGTAAAAGTTGAATTTTTACACGATTTTCAATACTAATTTCGTTTCGTTTTGGCATTTTCAGATGAATTTCTTCTCAATTAATTCACAAAACCACAAATGCACTGTCTTTACACTAAGACTTCCAAATGGTAACTGACGAAATATTAAAAATAAATTTTGGAAAAAATAAAATTTTATTATTGACGCACCAGATGTTTTACGACTGCTTAAAAAATGCCGCCTATTGTCTTAAATAGTGTTTTATGACACCGGTATTGCAGTTCTATACAATATTGTTTAATTGTTCAAATAGCACAGGTGTGTGATAACTATATTGGGGGTGCCCAATACTTTTGGCCAAGGCTGTATATAGGTGTAGTTAGCTATATATATAGCTAATACTTAAAAACTACCTGCTAATATTTAGAAACTACCTACTATATCTAAAGAATTATATCTTTTGAATGAAATGTCCGATTTTAATAATTTAAAAAGTGTTGTACGGGTATTGAAACGGGTATTTAATAAAATATCGTTTAATGGGATAAGGATTAATACAGAGGTATGAATAATATGGTTTGATTATTGTCGGCACTTTTATCAACTTTTAAAATGTAAAAAAGTAGTTATAGTAGCATAACTACAGTAGTTGGACATATGGTATTGCAAACTTTTTTGTAGATATTGATACGTTCTATAATATTGTAGAACATTTTTTTGTTCTATCATCAATAGTTTCCGCAGCGCACGTGATGACAGATTTTTTATGACTAATTTTTTCACATCTTGGGTTATATTATTGCATTTTTATTAAGGATCCCTATTTTTTTTGAAAATGTAATATAGCCTATGTCACTCAGTGAAGATGCAGCTTTCTAACGGTGAAAGAATTTTTCAAATCGGTCCCGTAGTTTTTGTGTGACTGACTAGTTTAGATAATTAATCTCAAATTCAATATTATTATGTTGGTTCATAAACATGTAATTACACTCCACACGCAGCTTAATTGACATATATTTTTGCATACCTGTATTACGGGTGAAATGTGTATTGTCCTAATTTATATTCAGTAACATATTTGTGTACCACATTTGAATTAAAAAAAAGAAGCGATAGCGATCAGTGGGGAGACCAACAGACTGCAATGCAGAGGGTCTCGGGTTCGAACCCACGTCGCGCACCTCTGACTTTCGGAAGTTATATGACTTTTCGAAATTATGTGCGTATTGATTGACAATTATCGCCTGCTCCGTGCCTCGGAGAGCACGTTAAGCCGTCGGTCCCGGCTGCCATGAACATCTATGGCAGTCGTTATTGGGAAAGTCAGTACCCTCTAATATCCTGACACTGGTTTAGCCTTAGGGTATCGTTAGCCTTCGGGTTGCGGAGATCAGGTGGCAGCCGCTCCGTGTAAAAATTGATATCCAGCCAAATCCCGTTAGACTAGAAAAGCCGACCCCAAATAACTTGGGAATAATAAAGGCTAAGGGAGAAGAAAATTTGAAGTAAAATAAATACGCACGCGCGAGCACGTTAAGTCGTCGGTCCCGGCTGCCATGAACATCTATGGCAGTTGTTATTGGGAGAGTGTCGACACAAAAGATCCCACTGGGTCGAAGTGTCGCCGGTCTGCACTGACTGGCCCCCACATAAGATACATACATACATAGTATATAAGGTTACAAAAAATAGGTATTTTGGTAAACATGCTTTGTTATAAATCACACCATAATTTAACATCACATAATCAATTTTTTTTAATACATTCATTATTTGCATGTCAGTATAATGACAAGTGCTTTGGATATGTATACTTACTAATTTTAAAACCTTAACTGCACCAAATAATAAAGAATAAATTCAAAACATTGCAATTCTATGGTAGCAAGTCGTAAAGCCGTTGGTCCTGCGCCCGATCTCTCCCCGGTCGTGTCGCATTACCGTCCCATCGGATCATAAGAGTTAGGGAACATAGAGTGCACTTGTGTTTGCGCACACACTTGTGCACTATTATATCTCTTGCGCAGATGGACAGTCTTCGTTCAGATTAGCTGCCGTGACCGAAATTCGATCTTAAGACTGCGCCGAGCGTAAGACGGATAATGACAGAGCTTGTGCGGCGCATATTTAAATCGGCGCGCGGCCGCCATAGAAAAATTGTATGGAGGATTTTAAGTGCTTTTTTGATAAATATGTATCTTTATTGTCAACCAATTACTTAAATATTTGGGACGGACAAATTGTAATATAACTATGTATGTTTCGTTTAAGCTGTAAAATAGGATAGATTTCTACTGTTATAATCTAAAAATCACGTAACACTAGCTTACGTTTTTGCAAATTTACGTAATTTTGTAGGCGAAAATATTAATTATTTTAAGTTTTTTACACGGAGTAATTGTAAACACATTCATTGTTATGGTAAATGTATATTTTATATTTGTGTTAAACAAAAAGTGTTGATTTTATTCACTTAACTGTGACCGCCTGTTTTGGCATATTTCGCTCGGCGCAGTCTTAAGGGCACTATTATTATTGGGATTTTTGTTACAATAATTCTTACTATCAGCATGCAGTCTGCGAAAACAAGTGGTAGACATCAATAGCCCCCTTTATTACGTAAGTCTCAAAACATACCTATAAGCAACAAAAAGTAGCGATAGTCTAATAGGACCCCGTTGGACTGCCACGCAGAGATCTCGAGTTCAATCCCAAGGCACAAATCTCAGACTTTTCGAAGTTATGTGCGTATTAAAGAGTTGATTATCGCAGTCATTAACGGTAAAGGAAAATGTCGTAAGGCAAGCTGCATATCTGAGAGTTCTACATAATGTTCTCGAAGATATGTGAGGTCTGCAAACCCGCACTGGGCCAGCGTGATGGACTATGGTTCCTTCTCACACTGAGAAGAGGCCCGTGCCCAACAGTGGGACGTATCTATGTATCTTATGTGGGGGCCAGTCAGTGCAGACCGGCTACACTTCGACCCAGTGGGATCTTTTGTGTCGACACTCTCTCAATAACGACTGCCATAGATGTTCATGGCAGCCGGGACCGACGGCTTAACGTACTCTCCGAGGCACGAAGCAGGCGATAATTGTCGATCAATACGCACATAATTCCGAATTTATTTCCGAAAATCAGAGGTGCGCGACGTGGGTTCGAGCCCGAGACCCTCTGCATTGCAGTCTGTTGGTCTCCCCATTGAGCTATCGCTGCTTTACAGTGGGATAATTTAATACAGAGCTGATATTATTATACCCAAAACAAACCTAGCTTAATATGGTCGATAATAAGTAATTAATATACCTCTGCCTACACCATTTTCGACACACAAGCTGTTCTACATGAAGAAACACATACCGAATATATGCATTACAATTTTTCAATGTCAATTACAGACCAACATCCTTTTATCAGACGATGTATAGACACCCATCAATTTCTATGCCTCTTTAGAGTGGTTATTTTCACTTTACTTCGAGGTTACATTTATGAATATTCAAAATGGCTACACCGTGTCATGGTGTGATTCATCTAATGTTTGTGTTCTAAGAAATATTATATCATAACGAATTTTAAATAGCTGCACGATTTTATATGTCAATGGGATTTATTCCGCATTCGACCCTCATGTTTCGTCCAGAATGTAAAAATACGTATTCGCCCCAAAAATTGTTCCTCATATGGGCCGAAATTAAGATAAATTTTAATTTCTTCACGTAATTCCTATTTCGTCCCAAATTATGTTCCTGTTTTGGCCCTGTTTTTTTTTGTATGGCAGATTTTGATAAACAGTCAGCCGAAAAATATTTTAAAATACCTCCTTGATCTCTCTGTGGAACTATGGGCTTATGATTGCATGACATCACGAGCTCGACATTGAAAAGACTTAAAATAATTTTTAAATATGTTTTGTTTTGCTAACCATATGCTCATAAATACCTTGGGGAAGGCCTATGTCCAGCAGTGGACGTCTTTCGGCTGAGATGATGATGATGATGCTCAAAAATGAAAACTGAAATAGAGGGGCGAATGAGGAACATTTTGGAATGTGTGACGTAATGTAGGGGCGAATGCGGAACTAACTGGCAATGGGGATAGGCAGATGTATGACCTCTGCTATCCCCATGGATCCCCGATCCCCGTCACTTTTAACAATAAGGTGCCTATATTTGATTTTATACATGACTAGACTTTGTCCACGGTTTCGTTCACGTAAATGTATGTAGTTTAGGTTAGATTAATAACTACAATTTCTAGAGGAACCGGTACCCTATGTCCTTTTCTGCTTGAAACACAGGTCTCTGACCTAGTTCAGGCAATACAATGTAAAATCAGACTTCATTAACAATTTTTTTTGTTTTTTTTTTGTTTTTTTATTGCCATCGGTGGCAGACGAGCAAGTGGCCCACCTGATGGGAAGTGGTAACCGCTACTCATCGGACTTCAGTAATGTCAGGCCACAGCAAAGCCGCTGCCTACCGTGAAAGAAGAACTCTCTTTAAACCTCGTTTGAAGAAGGACATATCATAGCGCTCGGGAAACACCGAAGCAGGCAGCAATTGTGCAATTGTGTGCAATATTTAAATTGTAAATGTTTTCCTTTAGATTAAATATAGTTTTATATGAATTTAATATAATAAGTAGCATGTAAGTTGTTTTGTATAGACTTTACTTATTTTTTTTTTTACGTGGGGGAATGCATGACGCATACCTCTCCGCGGGGGCGGGCGGAGGGGTTATGTCGGACTCGCCGGGGTAAAAGAAAGATGGTAAAGATGATAAAGTACCTCGCGGAATACCGACTAAACCTACCACGGTGTTCCTCGACAAAACCACTATCGACGGGGCCGCGCGAATCACTTTCGCATGCGGTCGCGACCCCGCCGAGGTTTCGGCCCGCCGTATGAAACGGCAGGCCACTACACGAAAGACCTACCCTATAGGCACTTCTAACACTCCTTACTTTCCCCCCTAGAGGGGAGACGGACTCGAAACAGAGGAGAGAGGAGAACGAACACGTACGCCGCCTCTCGGACCTGGTGCTGAACGGATGGCGGGCAGGCCCACAAAGCCCGCCACCCCCAGGTCAAGACTTTACTTATTGAATAACGGACACAAAGAACACTCAGACTTGGAACAACTATAATTAAAGGAATACACAAAGTTTTGTCCCGTGTGGGATTTAAACTTTTAAATATTCGTTTATTATAATAATATTGCAATGCTTGTAAAAGGCACTATCTTATCTTATGTGGGGGCCAGTCAGTGCAGACCGGCGACACATCGACCCAGTCAGATCTTTTGTGTCGACACTCTCCCAATAACGACTGCCATAGATGTTAATGGCAGCCGGGACCGACGGCTTAACGTGCTCTCCGAAGCACGTCATGCGATAATTGTCAATCAATACGCACATAATTTCGAAAAGTCATATAACTTTCGAAAGTCAGAGGTGCGCGACGTAGGTTCGAACCCGAGACCCTCTGCATTGCAGTCTGTTGGTCTCCCCACTGAGCTATCGCTGCTCCCATAAAAGGCACTAAGTTTTAAGCACTATACTTTTACTAAACACCTTATGCATCTAAACTTAGTTTACAATAAACACTTAGACTTCGACTTTGACACTAAGCAGTGGCGAAGCAACTACCTTTTTGTACCTCCCATATTTTTAAATAAGTATCTTATGTATTAACATAGATTGAAATTAAACTACTATATACGGATTTTATCGCGTTGTTTATTTGACACATTATTACATAATTTTGAAAATTGTTACACTACTACTACTATTAAACTTTACTAATTTTTAAGCTAATTAATTTATTATTAAAACTATTTACACACTACACTTTCCCCGACGTTTCGGTTGCTTTTCAGCAGCCATGGTCACGGGGAGACTAAGATGGTAGTTGTCTCAATGTTCCAGTGTCGTTATTTCAAAGTACCTGAACATAATTTAATCATTGGTGTTTCTATTTACGAAGAATGAGCTCAAAGTATCATGAAGTCTAGCTGTGGTTTGCTTCTTCTTGGGTTTGACTATTTATATTACTGGATCCCATGCTGGTGGTACATTCCAACCATCTTCTCTATTAAAATTAGGATGTTTTTTGATTTCAATAGCCTCGCTAAGCATCCTTGGTCGGAATCGGTGTTCTTTAGCGAGAATCTGTGGTTTGTCAAATCTCAGGTAGTGGTTGGTCCCCTGTTGCACATGTTCACATACAGCAGACTTCAACGAGCGTTGGTGTTTTAAAAGAACACATAGCTGATGTAAAATAGAAACACCAATGATTAAATTATGTTCGGGTACTTTGAAATAACTACACTGGAACATTGAGGCAACTACCATTTAGTCTCCCCGTGACCATGGCTGCTGAAAAGCAACCGAAACGTCGGGGAAAGTGTAAAATTAAATTAAATCTAAATAGTTTTAATAATAATTTAATTAGCTTAAAAATTAGTAAAGTTTAATAGTAGCAGTAGTGTAACAATTTTCAAAATTATGTAATAAAGTGTCAAATAAACAACGCGATAAAATCCGTATATAGTAGTTTATTTTCAATGAATAATATTCGCGTAAACAGAAGACATTATTATTTACATAGATGTGAATGAAGTCAGGGGCAAAAACTAGTATATGTTTGTGTTCAATATTAAAACGCGTGTGGGTGTCGCAGAACGATTAGCACTGCCTATCGTAAGGTTAACAATAGGATAGGTGGGCAGCGCATGCATAAGTCTTGCTTGAGCTAATTATAGAATGTGTAAAGATCTACATCATAGCTGTGCCCTCGCACGAATACAACTACTAAGAGGAGTGAGCTTACACATTACATTTACATGGTAGATAACGATAGTATACAATTTACAATACGAGTAGTAGAGCCTCGCTGATTTCAGCATGCTGTGCCGGCTCGACCGGGGAAGGACTACCCTCTCACAGAATATCGACGTGAAATACCAGTATTCCTACTGTTGTGTTTCGTTCGGTTAGTGAGAGTGCCGGAGACCAAATCACCCTCATTCCCCCTTCCTGCCCCTTCTCCTTCCCACTACCTTTTTCTCTTCTTCCTTTCCTAAAGGGTCGGCAACGCGCAAGTGATGCCTCTGGTGTTGCAGGCTGTCCATAGGCTATGGTGACCACTTACCGTCAGGTGAACCATATGCTAGATTGCCACCTTAGTTGTGTAAAGAATAAAAAAGAGTATATTCAGACGTTATGTGAGCATTATGTGTCAGATGACAACTTAACCTCCAGAAAGGTGACCATATTTAAAAGTAGTAGGACGCATCTATGATTTAGATATTAGTTAAGACTGCGCCGAGCAAAATGTGCCAAAACAGGCGGTCACAGTTAAATTGATAAAATCAATACTTTTTGTTTAATACAAATATAAAATATACATTTACCATAACAATGAATGTATTTACAATTACTCCGTGTAAAAAACTTAAAATAATTAATATGTTCGCCTACAAAATTACGTAAATTTGCACGAAAAATGAAAAAACGTAAGCTCGTGTTACGTGATTTTTAGATTATAACAGTAGAAATCTATCCTATTTTACAGCTTAAACGAAACATAAATAGTTATATTACAATTTGTCCGCCCCAAATATTTAAGTTATTGGTTGACAATAAAGATACATATTTATCAAAAAGCACTTCAAATCCTCCATACAATTTTATTATGGCAACCGCGCGCCTATTTGGATATCGAGCTCTGTCATTCAGTCCAACCGCGTCTTACGCTCGGCGCAGTCTTAAACGTTCAATTCTATGATACACATCTCTAACTTTTCGATAAGTTATTTATCGCTTGCTTTAACGGCGAACTGTACAAAGTTTAAGTATGAGTTAATGTGATAATACTATATTTATAATTCAGATGTCATGTTGGCATAGTGTATCAGATTACAACTTAACGTCCATCGTAGTAAAATATGGTCACCTTTTTTGACGAGTTGACCATATTTAAATGTAGTAGTGCACATCTATGATTTAAATCGTTGCTAGACCAGAAAAATAAGGATGTTATACCAACACTTTTGCAAGAATAACTGACTGCATTACACACTTGTCTGCACGGCTGCCGTAGTGGTTTAACTGGTCGTCTCGCCACTGCCGCTGTACCGAAGGTCGTGGGTTCGATCCCCACACATGACAAAATTTTGTGTGATCCACAAATAGTGCCGAGTCTGGTTGTGCTTTGTGTCCGTTGTTTGAATGTTTGTATAGTCTCCCGCGACACATTCGCAATTTGAATAAATCATTCATTCAAATTGCAGCAGAAGTCTATAAAAAATCTATAAGCGAGACTCTACGATATTAAAATTTTAATTTATCAACAACAGTAGGTGTGCTATTATTTTCTTTTGAGTACAATACCACAGTACATACATATACAGTATTCTATCTTCATACAAACGGTCGGAACCCGAGTCATACCTACGCACCTCGGCGTTGGTATGCGCTTGGTTCGCAACCAGTCGCGAATGCGCCGCAGTAACGAACGACGGTGTGATTGTTTTGTAAGCAGTAAGCGTACGATTTGTAATGGTTTGATTGTATTGAACATTTTCTATTTAATTCATTACGAATTTCATTTTTTATAATATAATATACATATAATATTTACAATCACTAAACTAGAAAGAAACTCAAGTAGGTAGATAAAATTAAAATACTGTAGGCGGGCAGCCCTAACCCGTGTCTACGAACCGCGCTGTTGTAGGTAATTATTTCAAGGACAGGGCCGAGTTACAATACTGTATATGTATGTACTGTGACAATACTTTTACTGAAATCAACCCTACGTCCTTTTTTGTAATCCTGACAGCGTGAATGCGATTTTCCTTGATGATCAGTCCAACTGTAGTTAAGGCGTTAAACCGTAACAAAAAAACTCACATTCGCATTCATAATTTGTTTGGATATACATTTCTTTGTACGAGAAGTCTGCCAACCTGCATTGAGCCAGGGAGGTGGACTATCGCCTAACTTAACCTTCTCATACTTAGAAGAGGTCAATACCTATTTTCAATATGTATGTACATATATGTTATTCAGATACTATAAAAAATAAATAGCAGGAAAATATATGTTAATTTTAATACATTTTTGACCTAGTGCCTTTGTTTCAATTGTAATTTTATACAATAGTAACCTTGTTATAAGATCAACGAACGACTGAACTCTTTAAGACTGCGCCGAGCGAAATATGCCAAAACAGGCGGTCACAGTTAAGTGAATAACATCAACACTTTTTGTTTAATACAAATATAAAATATACATTTACCATAACAATGAATTTGTTTACAATTAATTCGTGTAAAAAACTTACAATAATAAATATTTTCGCCTACAAAATTACGTAAATTTGCACGAAATATGCAAAAACGTAAGCTCGTGCCACGTGATTTTTAGATTATAACAGTAGAAATCTATCCTATTTTACAACTTAAACGAAACATAAATAGTTATATTACAAATTGTCCGTCCCAAATATTTAAGTTATTGGTTGACAATAACGATACGTATTTATCAAAAAAGCACTTCAAATCCTCCATACAATTTGACTATGGCGGCCGCGCCCCGATTTGATTATGCGCCGCACGAGCTCTGTCATTATCTGTCCTACGCTCGGCGCAGTCTTAACCTACAGGGCATTTCTAGAGTTCCTTTTTAGGCTATACGGTTGAAAACAAACATTGTGACTAATATTATAAATTGCGAATGTAAGTTTGTTTGTTTGCCATCATCTTGAAATTTCGCATACACTTTGTCAGGAGAACAGAAAAGGAAATAAGATACCATACCAATCTCATCATGCCCCTGCCACTGCGGCAGGTGTTGTGGGTTCGAATACCACACGGGACAAAAATTTGTAATTCACATTTTTTTTATACAACTTAGTTGGCAAACTAACTTACGGGTCCACCTATGGATAAGTGGTCACCGTAGCCTATAGACGCGTGCAACACCAGAGGCATCACTTGCTCGTTGCCAACCTTTTTGGAAAGGAATTGGGAAGGAGAAGGAGCGGGAATGGGTGAAAAGGGGTGATTGGACCTCCGGCACTCCCAATCACCGAACGAAACACAACATTCGGAATACTGCTATTTCACGTCGATATTCTGTGAGAGGGTAGTTCTTCCCCGGTCGAGCCGGACCATTCATGTTGAAATCAGCGAGGCTCTACTACTCAAAAAAGACATTTAGATGTTCTTAGTCTGGATATTCTTTGAGTCCGTTGTTTGAATGTTTGTAAAGTCCTCCGCGACACCAGAAATTATTGTAAATCTTGGTTTGCTAAAGTCTTGAGTTCGATGCTAAGGTTGGGCAAACAGCAAGATATTAAGGAATTCTCAATAGCAGCCCGGCGCGGCGTTAGGAAGTTTTCGAAGGTGACTTACCATCAGATCGTATTCTTGTTTTCCAGCGTAGCAATATAAAACAACTTACATATTTTACACGGAAGATATTAGGAGCTTACAAAAATCTTAGAATCTGTCATGAGTAATACGTATTAGATGTCTTAATATAATAATTAAGTCTTTACAAGGATATGAAGGTGGATTGACACATCGCCGCCCAAACACAGCTTGTGTTCAAAGATACATGACGTTTAAAGGTCAGATGAGTCTCGACGTTTTGCTAGCATGAGTTATTACGTTTGTAGGTATCCACAAGGCCCTGGTTTTAATTTTTGGCTGGGAGGGTAAGGCTGTTGGGTTTTCTGTGAGGAAGTTTTCAGTAGTAGACAAAAGTATATTTCTTACTTTCTTTTAAAAAAATGGTATTTCTCGGAATAGTGATCTTACCTGTATCGCGCTGGTCTTTAAAAGCATATAATGGACAGACCTATAGTACACCCAGTATCCTAACATAAATTTGTGGTTTACACCAATTTGCCCGTGTGGGATTGCAAGTGTTGTGGATTCGATCCCCAAACAGACAAAATTTTTGTGCGATTTAGAAATGGTTTTTCCGAGTCTGGGTGTGTTTTATGTCCGTTGTTTGAATGTTTGTAAAGTCCCCGCGACACAGAGGTTATTCTTTAAAAATATAAAAAAGATAATTAAGATTGTCGTAATCGGATGCTTGCTATACAAGAGCATCACTTGCATTTTGCTGACCATCTAAGAGGGCAGCCATTAATTACATGAGCTGTTTTTCTTATAATTTGGACTCCTCCCTCCCCCTTGGTGAGATTTAGTGAGATTTTATTAGATTTGACTTTTTCTTATTCTCGAAGTAAATGTTTTTAACAGCCATGAGATGTTTTTAACGGACAATTATAATACGTATAATAAATTATGTTTTTCAAATGTTGACTTTAGTTTTTCAATTATGCCCTCCCAGTTTAAATGAGATTTGATGAAATTTTACTGGACCTCTCCCCCCTAATTTGAGCTCACGTAATTAATGGATGTCCTCTAAAATTTAGCATGCCACAGTCACAACTACATGACAAATTAAACGATGAAATCGTAGTTTGGCGCCGAGAGCATCCTTTAGCTTTTTTGACGTAGCGGTCAAAGGCTTATAAAGTATGGTAGCCGTTACCGCAGGACCATGACACAAGGCTGTTTGCCTGAAGGCTTTTCACCATGTTGTAATCCTCGTGATATTTTCATTGTCTTTATAAGTAGAACGGATATGAGGCAAATGTAAAAATTGTGCTAAAATGTCTAAATATCTAGCAGTCTTTTAGTTTAGATGTACATAATTGAAGCTAAGTGAAAAGTGTTAAGTATTACCCAAGTGTATGTCGTCGGGAGTTATAATGCGGGTTCCGTAGTTATTTCTTTATTACTGGACTGATTTTGATGTGACGTTAGAATGATGAATGTATCAAATTTAAATAAATTTATGTGTAAGCTATTGTGTATGTAGTTTATTCAAATGTTGGACTGGAATCACGTCCATTTGAATATTAAAATAATAACATCAATATCGTCGCAGAACCGATGATCGTTGGAGCAGAAGGTTTCTCGAGTGGAGACCACGACTCGGCAAGCGTAGTGTAGGACGCCCTCCGGCCAGATGGACCGATGACCTGAAAAAGGTGGCTGGAGGAGTCTGGATGGCGAAAACGGGAGATCGGGCCTTGTGGCGCACCCTGGGGGAGGCTTATGTCCAGCAGTGGACTGCAATAGGCTGAAATGAGGATAATGATGATGAACATCAATATTTTAATACAATTTTCATCTAAACCATTTCAATTATGGATACATACTTAAAATCTTACTCGTTAATGTAAATAAACTTCACTATATTTGAAACACTAGTCAAAAATACACAAAGTAACACTTATAAACGTCAAATACATATGCATATACATATGTATGTACATAGGTTAGTGAGATTACTAAGTGACTGAAGCTATATTAACGTTAATTGCTAGTTGCTAAAGTGTTCAGCCAAAAACTCCCATCACTCTTTTAAATCTAGAAAATAATATAATATATTCTTTGTTTCAGTTCAAAGTGACCTCTTACTAAAACATTGACAAACCAATTCATCATAATGTTTGAGTCACTCGCGCCACAGACGCTTCTCGTTAAAATATATTTAATTCTTAACTTTATGAAACTTTCTACATATTTATATTAAACACCATTATAAATGGCCTTGTTTAATTGGATAAAACAGTTGTTTGTATTGTTTGTAAGAGGTAATCTTTGAAACTACTAAAGCTATTTTGAAATTCTTTCACGAAGGAGAACTCATTGGCTACATACATCTTGGTAACATAACGTCTTCCAAATCGAATTTTGGTCACTGAAAATCTGCGCAGAAGATATTATAGTGCACAAGTGCACACGCTGTTCTCTTACTCTCATAATCCGATAGTACGGCAATCCAATACTACCGGAGAGAGATCAGGCGCAGGACCAAGGGCTTTGCGTGCTATACGAGGCACGGGGGTGTCTAACACCGCCAACTTCCTAACTCTAAACTATTATTGAAAATTTAATTTGATAGAAACACTCAATAAATTTTAGCTGGCCCGACTGGGATTCCAACCCAAGACCTTATGCACAGCAGTTACATTCATTACGCTGCGCTATTATCTATGCAATTAAATGTATATTCTACTCTATCTGGAATCAACTAAGGACAAGCGCGATCATGATCCGCGTTTGACTAGGGTTCGGCCCTCCGTATCGGTCAAGTGCCCAAGATACACACAGCGTACTTTGGTGCGAACTAAAGACATAATTTACCACAGCGCCGAGGGTTGTGGGTTCGATCCTTACACGGGACAAATATTTGTGTGACTAATAGCTGTTATTAATATGGGTATTCTTTGTATCCGTTGATTGAAAAGTTCCTACGATACATAAACTATTTCTGGAGTCCTCTTTAGAGAAAATGATAAATTTATATACTCATGTAATTGTTTCTTGAGTAAACAAAATAGTGGGATATAATAATAATATATAATAATATTCTACCATATACACACAACACCATCTAGCCCAAACTAAGCAGAGCTTGTACTATGACTACTAGACAATGGATAAACACACATATATACTTTTTTTTGTATATACATACATATTATACATAGAAACACCCAGACCAAGACAAACATTCATGTTCATGCACACAAATGTTTGACTTGTGCGGGAATGGAACCCGCGACCTCAGGCGTGGCAGGCGGTTACACGTACCACTACGCAATCGAGTTTTTTTTAAATCAATTTATTCAGGTTAGGTTTCAAGGTAACAATTATGAATGTCTAAGTTACACAAATTTTTCTGCGAATTTACATTTACTGCAACGTTCAGCAAAGCAAGGCTGTAGGGTTCATGAGAAGAACGGGCAAGAAACTCATGGTCACTCTTTTTAATCGCCATGTTTTTGTTTACAAATCATAAGAGCTGTAAGGTGCTGCAACCATTTCTCCATGAACTATTACTGAACATACTCAAGCATTTAATAAAATTTGATGGTAGCCTCTAAAGCAGCAGTATGGTAAATAGGAGCATCCACTTACATGTACATTAATAATCAAGACAAGGCATGATTGTAGTCCGTAGTTTAATTTATATTTCAAATTTAATTTTAGTCTGTTTTTTGTTTTTTATTGTTTACTTGTCTTATTTTTAACATCTAACTACCAATTTTTTTTTAGCTTGGGGGAATGCATGGCGCTTACCCCTCCGCGGGGGCGGGCGGAGGGGCTATGTCGGACTCGCCGGGGTAAAAGAAAGATGCAATAAGAATAATGTACCTCCCGGAATACCGACTAAACCTACCACGGTGTTCCTCGACAAAACCACTATCGACGGGGCCGCGCGAATCACTTGCACATGCGGTCGCGACCCCGCCGAGGTTTCGGCCCGCCGTATGAAACGGCAGGCCTCTACACGAAATCCAACTACCTATTACCTTAACCTCCTGCTTCGGGTATATTTGTGTAAATCTATACATATTTGTATAGTACCTATAATATGTCTAAGTACGAATTTTTTATAATGGATCTCTAAAAACCTTGAAAGCACAAAAATGACAGCCGGCGCTTATTTTCAGAACATGTTGCGACATATTAAATAAGATATTTCCCTTGTAGTTCATAAGTTGTAATACATATTTTGTTAACAAATTGTCGGCCATCTTTATTTGGGCTGTGATAATGAATGGGGGCCAGTCGTTCAGTACTTTGCTCACCCACAAATGACCTTCACGTTACCTACTAAAACTGGGTTGATTAGTAGTTAAACGAAATTTTTATATCATACTACCTGACCCGGCAAACGTTGTTCTGCCACATAAATTCATTCGATAAGGACACCCTAATCACCTAGCGGTATGAAATATATTTTACGACCTATTCTCATACCTACCAAATATAAATAACAAGTGAGAAACGGCAATGAATTGCCGTAAATCTCAGAATTCGAAAAAATGGTATCACGTGAACTTGAGGTCAGAGGTCAAAGGTCATAGATATTTCGAGGTATATAGACTATGTTGAGTCGAATGGCGTTGACCGCGGGTCTCTAGCTCTTACGGTTCTCGAGTTGAAAGATGGTATCACGTGACCTTGAGGTCAGAGGTCAAAGGTCATAGTCGTTTCGAAATATATCGACTATGCTGAGTCGAATGGCGTTGACCGCGAGCCTCTAGCTTTTACGGTTCTTGAGTTGAAAGTTGTATAACAGACGGACGGACAAAGCTGTTGGATAAGAGATTTTTCGAACTCTAAATAGATCAAAAAATCGTTCAAGCTATTTCAGAAGATTGCGATCACGAACACCGTGACACGAGATTTTTAAATATTTAGATTCGTAACCGATCTCTCTTTAAAATTAAACTACGCACTTTATACGCATTTTATACCGTTCTTCATTTTATATAAACTCTACAATGACATATTTTTTAAATTTTTAGCTACTATTTATATAAGCTTTTACTAGTTACTGCTAATTTCTATTAACGCTACCACTACCATCTTAGTCTCCCCGTGAACATGGCTGCTAAAAAGCAACCGAAACGTCGGGGAAAGAGTAAAATTAAAATGATATCTAATTAGATAATATTGTCTTCTATTTACGCGAATATTATTCATTGAAATTAAACTGCTATATACGGATTTTATCGCGTTGTTTATTTGACACTTTATTACAAAATTTTGAAAATTGTTACACTACTACCACTATTAAACTTTACTAATTTTTAAGCTAAAAACTCAGACATGTAGGTTACCTACATGTCTGAGTTCTACAAATGTTCTCGAAGATATGTCAACTCGTACTGAGCCAGCGTGGTGGATTATAACCTAACCATTGTCACACCGAGAAGAGGCCCGTGCCCAGCAGTGGGACAGTTTAATACAGAACTGTGCATGGCTTGCCTGCTCCATAACTGACGTAATACCTACACGCCTGCCTACCCCTCATGCCTCCGTGGCGCAGCAGTCGTGACTATGCGACTGCTGTGCATAAGCTCATGAGTTTAAATCCCAGGTCGGGCTAACAAAAAGTTACTAGGTTTTTCTGTTAAGTAACAGTGATAACAGTAATAATAATAATACAAATAGAAATAATAATAATGTTAAGAAATCTCAATAGCAGTCCGGAGTTAGGAAGTCGGTGATGTTACATAACCCTGTGAAAAAGCACGTAAAGCCGTCGATCCTGCGCCTGATCTTTCTCCGGTTGTGTCGGATTACCGTCCCATCAAATCATGGCCGTTAGGGAACAGAGAGTGCACTTGTGTGTGCGTACATACTTGGGCACTATTATATTTCCTGCGCAGATAGCCAGTCTTCGCTAAGATTTTTTTAAATGTCTTTATATATTCTGAAAAGACAACTCCCGCACTAGGTATTCTTCCTGTGTCCCGGGGGTCTTTACAAACATTGAAACAATGGACATAAAGCACACCCAGATTCGGAACAACCACTTGTAAAAAAAATTTTTGTTCCGTATGGCATTCGAACCCACAACACTCGGCGAGGTGTTCACTTACACCACTACGCCATCGGTGCAGTCAGATTGGCCACCGTGACCGTAATTCGGTCTGGAGGACATTATTATTTAAAGAAGCGTGAGTCGTTGCTACGTTTTGCTGGTCATTAACCACATTGTTCCACTAAATCGTTCAAGGTCTTGGCACGCATCATCGAGGCAAAGAGGAAAGTTAAGATATTTGAGCTGCGCATACGCACATACTTTCAAGGTGTGTTGACTCACAGACAAGGATATTAAGATCAGAATATATTAAAGATGAAACATTTGAACGGATTGCAGTTCCTTTTTCTTTTTGAAACTTGTATTGTCATCAGCACTTGATAAGTATACAAAGTTTTAAGTTAACCCGATGTTTCTAAGTAGAAAATCAATTTCAAAGATTCTGTTACATAGATCGATAGATACAAGTCAAGCTAATAAAAGCGTGTTAATAACTAGTAAATGCAATTGCTACAAAAAAAAGAATTTCGATTAATCGAAATCTGTCCGAAATTTATTTCATCATCATCGATCATTAATATTCGAATAAGGGTATTCGAATATTAATGGATTGGTTGTCACTGGTTACGATTCGAATGAGAATCGAATATTCAGCACGTGGTTAAATAAATTATCGTATTCTTTTTTCAAAAAGACAACTCGCTTATTCCCTTTGTCGCGTCGATTTTTATAAACATTCAAACAACGGACACAAAGAACATCTAGACTCGGAACAACTATTAGTGCATCACACAAATTTTGGGAATCGAACAGAATACTCGGCGTAGTGATAGATGGCGAAGCAACCACTTGAAAGACTTCACCGTCTGTGTTGTTAATTATATAACATACTAAAATTATACAAGCATTGAATAGTTATGCAATTCCTTTTAATTCTTACAAAGATCACTAGTCATTTACCATCAGCCATGCTAGATGGTATCAAAGATGGAATTCGAAATCTCTGTACGGCAGTCCAATGGTCTCCCGCTAGGCTTCAGCTACTTGCCACTTATCTATCTATCAATATATATAAAAACAAATTGCTGTGTGTTAATCTCGCAAAAACACGAAAATGGCTTGACCGATTTGAATATGGTATTTCCCATTGCTGGCAAACAGCCTCTCATTACGGCTCAATTCTAGGTTCGCTAATTTTATTTGGATGGCAAAAAATTCTCCAGGTCATCTAGTATCGTACAAAAAAGCTTTGTAATGACTCTGACCCAAAAGAAGGTACTTAACCGAGTTTCTGCCAAATAAAATAAATATTAATGTCCGTTTTTATGTTCCAAAACGAATCCAATAAAAGTTCGGTCATGCTTATATACATAATCTCACGCGTGTATCCCAGAGATGTATTAGACCTACTTTTTGCCAATTATGGCTTTAGGTTATACGTTATAGAGTCCTATTGCGGTATATCGGGCACAGTTACAAAAAAAGGGCAAAAAAAATGAGTTACAGTAAAACTACATAACATTTTTTATTGAGTAGTAGAGCCTCGTTGATTTAAGTATGAATGTGCCGGCTCGACCGGCGAAGTACTCAGAGAATATCGACGTGAAATACCAGTATTCCTACTATTGTGTTTCGTTCGGTGAGTGAGAGTGCCGGTGGCCCAATCACCCTCTTTTCCCATTCTCGCTCCTTCTCCTTCCCACTTCCTTTACTAAAGGGTCGGCAACGCGCAAGTGATGCCTCTAGTGTTACAGGCGTCCATAGGCTACGGTGACCACTTACCATCATGGAATGCTTGTTTGCCAACTTAAATGAAGAAAAAAAATGGACTCTGAACCTCATGCACAGCTATCGCTTTCACATTCTAGACAAAAGCAGCAGTTTTCGTAAAAGTTTTTTAATAAATAGTAAAAAAATATATTTTGCTAAAATATGTTTGTGTGCTCCTTTCACAATTACAGTAGTAAGTAGCAGCGATAGCTCAGTGGGGAGACCAACAGACTGCAATGCAGAGGGTCCCGGGTTCGAACCCACGTCGCGCACCTCTGACTTTCGGAAGTTATATGACTTTTCGAAATTATGTAAAATTACGTATTAATTGACAATTATCGCCTGCTCCGTGCCTCAGAGAGCACATTAAGCGGTTGGTCCCGGCTGCCATGAACATCTATGGCAGTCGTTATTGGGAAAGTCAGTACCCTCTAATATTCTGACACTGGTCTAGCCTCAGGGTATCGTTAGCCTTCGGGTTGCGGAGGTCAGGTGGCAGCCGCTCCGTGTAAAAACTGATATCCAGTCAAATCCGGTTAGACCAGAAAAGCCGACCCCAAGTGACTTGGGAATAATAAAGGCTAAGAGAGAAGAAGTTTCACAATTACAAGACTAAAATCACCTAAGCGTAGTAAAAGCGATTGCTATGTATGATGTCTCGGATTCGAATGCCGGGTTGAGCTAACAAAAAGTTATTGTGTTTTTTTAACATGCAATTCCTAGTAACAACCCGGCGTTAGGAAGTTAACGGTAGCTAGCTTGTTCGATTCCCGAAACAGGCAATGTGTTATTAGGTTTTTCTGTCAATAATTTTTCAGAAGCAGAATGGAGTCTGGAATATTCTCCGGCAGATGGTAACAGGATCCTCTCCTACGTGGGGTCTAAAACCGACAAAATATAGGTCATATTCCAAGGTCTTAAATTTGACCATATGATTCATATATCCTGCTGGGGTAAGCAGAATAGTATTACAACAGATATTGCATATTATACACTCAAAGGAATCTCGAAGGCCATATTATGTGAAACATACAAAACTTTCATATTATTGTAACATTTTATATAACTGTAACACATTTATTGCCATATATTATAATATAATCTGTGACCCTAGGGTCAATTGTGACCTACACGTGTTGTCTCAAAGATATTTGACCTCTGCGACCTAAATCGTGAGTTAATAAAAATTAGGTTAAAAGAAAATGTCGTTTTAAAATAAATTATCGTGACATGTGTTGTTAGCGCAGTGGTTGATGGATTGGTTTTGTGATTAAGAGGTCGTGGGTTCAGTCTCACCTATTGCACTATCGATGTAAACTCACTCGTAACATAAGTATTTAGTTTTTTTTAAGGGGTTTAACAAGAATTCTAGTAATTTGGAACACAAGTTAGGAGAAGTTAGACTATTTGTAAATGAATGATTTAAAAGCATATATAGTGCAGTGGTGTTCATGCAAACCATAGCCCATGGCCTTGTACATAATAATAATAATATTCTATCACATACACACAACACCATCTAGCCCAAACTAAGCAGAACTTGTACAATTTTTATTTATTTTATCTATTTATTTATTATAAACAAATGGACGACATAACTGTCTACACCAAATCGTTGTACAAGTTAAAACTTATATCTTCTTCTCTCTTAGCCTTTATTATTCCCAAGTCACTTGGAGTCGACTTTTCTGGTCTAACCGGATTTGACTGGATATCAGTTTTTACACGGAGCGGCTGCCACCTGACCTCCGCAACCCGAAGGCTAACGATACCCTAAGGCTAGACTAGTGTCAGGATATTAGAGGGTTCTGACTTTCCCAATAACGACTGCCATAGATGTTCATGGCAGCCGGGACCAACGGCTTAAGGTGCTCTCCGAGGCACGGAGCAGGCAATAATTGTCATTCAATACGCACATAATTTCGAAAAGTCATATAACTTCCGAAAGTCAGAGGTGGGCGACGTGGGTTCGAACCCGAGACCCTCTGCATTGCAGTCTGTTGGTCTCACCACTGAGCTATCGCTGCTACTTACTACTGTAATTGTGAAACGAGCACACAAATATATTTTAGCAAAATATATTATTTTACTATTTATTAAAAAACTTTTACGAATACTGCTGCTTTTGTCTAGAATGTGAAAGCGATAGCTGTGCATGAAAAATGCAAAAAAAATATGCATGCAAATTTCATCATGATCGGTCGAGTAGTTAAGACGTGAAAGCGGAACAAACAAACTGACAAACTCACATTCGCATTTATTTTACTTCGTGCTCTTACTTAGAATTTCTTTACAGTCATACTCTATAACAAATTACCCTACCCGGGAATTATGTACAGCAGCCGTATACACTACCGCTGTGCCACCAAGGCAGACATTCCATTTCTTACTCGCGTGACTTGATAATCAATGACCAGTTGTCAAACCTACATACCTTCAAATCATTAACAAAAATCTGTCATGGCAGTCTCCAAGATGTTTTCCTTCGGTGCAATCAAATATATGAATAAATAATAATTATTGTTATAACACATTATTTAAACAAATTCGTGAACCGAGTCACGATTGTGACCTATTATTATATAATATAAACAAATTGCATACATTTTTATTAGTAATAATGGACTCGTTATAGCATTGTTTGCTTAATCAGTTAGCTTTGTGTTATAAAACTGACTGTATCCGCCATTTCATTTTGCTAGCTTTTATATTTATATGTATTTGCAAGTAGGTATCTTATAAAGAGCAGCGATAGCTCAGTGGGGAGACCAACAGACTGCAATGCAGAGTGCCTCGGGTTCGAACCCACGTCGCGCACCTCTGACTTTCGGAAGTTATATGACTTTTCGAAATTATGTGCGTATTGATTGACAATTATCGCCTGGTCCGTGCCTCGGAGAGCACGTTAAGCCGTCGGTCCCGGCTGCCATGAACATCTATGGTAGTCGTTATTGGGAGAGTGTCGACACAAAAGATCCCACTGGGTCGAAGTGTCGCCGGTCTGCACTGACTGGCCCCCACATAAGAAAGATAAGATAAGGTATCTTATATATTTTCAGAAGAAGTAACGTTAAAATCGACCCCTGCGACTATTTCTAGTTTACATAATATTGTGTAACGTTTTATTATAATACTAGCTGTTGCCCGCGACTTCGTCCGCGTGGACTTTAATTTATTACCCAATACCTACTTTTAATTTGTTATCTAATTTTAATATATAAAACTACAACTAAAAAAATTAATAAGTCTAACTACACCTATAAAGGTGTAGTTAACTATATATTAAAAAATACGTATGGTATCGCGGACTTTTTTGTAGATATTTATACGTTCTATAATACTGTAGAAAATTTTTTTGTTCTATCATCAATAATTTCCGCTGCGCACGCGATGACAGATTTTTCATGACTAATTTTTTCACACCTTGGGTTATATTATTGCATTTTTATTAAGGATCCCTATTTTTTTTTAAATGTCCTATAGCTTAAATCACCCACTAAAGATACAGCTTTCTAATGGCGAAAAAATTTTTGAAATCGGTCCAGTAGTTTTTGTTTGAAAACATTACAAACATACATACAAAAACACTAATGTTTCCTCTTTATAATATTAGTTTAGATTGTCTAATAGTAGTTTCAAAATTATGTAATTCAAGTAACAAAACAATTAAAAAGATAACCAAATAAATAGTTTGTTAACAAGTATTATGACATTGTGGTAACAAATTGTATCCAATCAGGTTTGATGTTGCAATAATACTGACGTATTACCGCAACGCTGAATTACCGGGATCATCATTCCCCGGTGAGTCTGGAATAACCTCTCCTTCGCCCCGCGGAGAGGTATGCGTCAAAGTGTGTCATGCGACAGGTAAAAATAAAATTAACATCACGCTACGAGCCACGGGGGCAGTAATAAAAACATGGATGAAACTGCGAGGGATAGTGTATCATCATAAAGAGAGAACGTACCCCGCGCGTATGTAATTAAAGTATTTTAAAATGAAAACGCGATAAAATTCGTGTAAAATACTTTGTTTTTATATTTTAGGGGGCAAACGAGCAGACGGATTGCCTGATGGTAAGCGATTACCGCCACCCATGGACACCCGCAACACCAGAGGAGTCACAAGTGTCTAGTTAGGAATTCAAGGCGGCGCATCAAAAAATCCTTATTATTAATACTCGACCTTTAGATCGTATCGATCTCGATCGGCGTATCAAGATGAGAAATGGCCAGATTTTAAGTTAGAACTCCAGCAATACCACTGTGAAAACCGTATTAAATTTCGTGCAGTAACTTTTACGTGGTACGTTCTCTCTTTATGATGATACACTGTCCTTCGCGGTTTCATCCATGTTTTTGTTACTGCTACGCTCCCGTGGCTCGTAGCGTGATGTTAATATTTTTTTTCTGTCGACAAGCTTTGACGCATACCTCTCCGCGGGGCGAAGGAGAGGTTATGTCAGACTCACCGGGGAATGATGATCCCTGTAATACTAACTAAACCTACCACGGTGTTCCTCGACATAAGCAGGATCGGCGGGGCCGCGCGAATCACTTTCACATGTAATGTTGTCCGACCCGGGCATCTTACCGAGGTCCTTATATATAACGGTTGCAGTCAATACTGTTGCCACCAAATTATTATGTCCATCGCAATTGTAACCAAGGTTATCACCGTCTTCCAGACCTGACCCCTACTGAGAATGTACAAAGTCAAAAACGAAAATCACTTACTATTATCATTTAGGTCACAAAGTAACACTTATGATCGTCAAAGTTAATGATTTAGTGAGTTTAATGAAGTTACTAGATATACACTTATGTTGATTGCTAGGTTCAGACAAGAGATTAAGCCTATGAAAAGATACATGTAAGAAATTCAGACACTTCTTTAAATCGCCATTCAATTAAGATTTCAGTATTTTACAAGTTACATGTACAAGGTGTTGCAGCCATTATACCATATACTGCTGATAATTGAAATGTGTAAAAGAATTGTAAGTCGTAGTCGTAACTAATATTATAAATGCGAATGTGTGTTTGTTTGTTTGTTACACTTTTACGCCGTAACTACTCGACCGATCATCATGCAATTTCGCATATAGAAACGCTCTTTCTCGTATGATTTCTATGGCCAACTCTGTTCGGGGTGATATAGATATTTTTGCTGGTTCCGTAGCCTCAATAAGGTCTAAACTAAAAGATTTGTTTTTATGAATAAATATTAAGCTTAAATATAAATAGTTTTAATAGTTTTAATAAAAGAATTAGCTTAAAAATTAGTAAAGTTCAATAGTATAATAGTATCTAGTAGTAGTGTGACAGTTTCAAAATTTTGTAATAAAGTGTAAAATAAATAAGGCTATAAAATCTGTATATAGTAGTTTAAATAAATAAAATTTCAAAGAAATAATTATAATAATAATAATATTCTACCAAATACACACAACACCGTCTAGCCCAAACTAAGCAGAGCTTGTACTATGGGTACTAGACAATAGAAAACATACATATATACTTTTTTTTAGTAAATATATACATATTATACATAGAAACACCCAGACCAAGACAAACATCCATGTTCATGCACACAAATGTTTGACTTGTGCGGGAATCGAACCCGCGACCTCAGGCGTGGCAGTCGGTTACACTAACCACTACATACTAAATATTGTTTATAATTAGTTATAATTCTAATATTGTCAACATTTAAATTTAATTCGCTAGTGTTCTTACTTTAAGCGCATGCTGGATTCACATCTAGTAGATGTCAATCAGATCTTGTAAATTATTATAATAAATTACTGTATGTGAGAATGCACATCAGATTTGTGAATTACAATAAAAAAAATTAAAAAATGTAGTCTATTCGACAAGTGCTTTTTCGGTCAACTTTTAGCTCCAAGAAAAGAAAAATATCTCAAATTTATAGTTTAAGAATTATCACACTTGCAATGTTCATGTTCAAGCAACAAAAAATTATTGATTAACTATTGAATAACTAATTTAAAAATTGTGATAAAAAAAAGATCTGGCGGACTCTTGTTTATTTATCTATCCAAGAGGCCTTTGAATTTTTCATTTCTTAATTTTTTTATTTAATATGTTTAAATAACTTTATTGATAAAGTGTCCGAAGTAGAAGCTTGCGCAAGCCAGCGTACTCGTTTTTGGCCGTATTTTCATCCCTCTGGGAAAATTATAAATATTGGTCCTACAATTCCAGGAGTCAAGAATTTTTCTCCTCTTCCTAAATCTTTTTTTACATTTGAAAAATCTCAATTAGTTTTTGAGATATTTTCAAAAAACTAAACACTCTTTTTATTTTTTAGTTAATTGTTTACAACTATTGGAATTTTTTCAATTTTCTTAAAAATCATCTACGTGCCCCATGACACACCATGAGCTACGTACCACACGATTGACCGAAGAGTGCCTCCACAGAACCTAAGTCTTCTGCGTGTCACCTAACTAGTTATTAGGTATAGTAAAAAAATTATGTTATTAGATGCACTATTGTGTTAAGCAACGTGCACATAATTGCGTTAATTATATAGTAATTAAACTCGTTCTGACAACTCAATGTTACTTAGAAGCCGTGGATACTTCCTACAGGTTTTTATCATTGTAGCTCTGTTTAACTCTCTTGGGTTTTTGTTGTAAGGATATTTTCTGTAGCAGGGCGGAGACTGAATTTACAAATACTAACGGTTACCAAGTGGTCGAAATTCGCCCATAATTGATTAAAATTTTAACTTTGAGCGTTATTAAGGTTTTATTGTCTTTAACTATACCCTTAAAATCACATTTTATCACCTACCTATTAGTCACCTATTCCACATACATGTGTAACCATAGTTACGAAGAATTCTACGACATCAGCCGAACAATGGTACGAACGCGATTCGACTGCTTGTGTCAAATGCATGGTTGTGTGCGTGTAGTGCTTTTTCATTAATTTAATGTATAAAAGACAACTCCGGCTCTAGGATTAATTCCTGTCACGGACTTTTCAAACATTCAAACAACAGACACAAACAATACCCTGACTCGGAACAACTATTTGTAGACCACACAATTTTTTTGATTCGTGTGGGGATCGAAGCAGCAACCCTCGGCGCAGTGACTGTGGTGAGGCGACAAGTTTAACCACTACTCCATCCGTCATCATAGTTTACAAGTTCTTTTTTTTTCTTTTTATACAACTAAGGTGGCAAACAAGCATATGGCCTACCTGATGGTAATTGGTCACCGTAGCCTATGGATGCTTGCAATACCAGAGTCATCATTTGCGCGTTGCTGACCCTTTAGGAGAGGAAGTGGGAAGGAGAAGGAGCGGGAATGGGGGAAAGAGGGTGATTGGGCCTCCGGCACTCTCACTCACCGAACGAAACACAACAGTAGGAATACTGGTATTTTACGTCATATTCTGTGAGAGGGTAGTCCTTCCCCGGTCGAGCCGCCCATTCATGCTGAAATCAGCAAGGCTCTACTAAAAACAAACAAACTTGTATTAAATTTCAGCTCTGTTTGTAAAATGTTCCATTGCTGGGGACGAGCTTCTTCGCAGTGAGAGAAAGGTTAGGACATATTTTACGCTGGCCCGGTGTGGATTGGTCAGACTTCACATATCTTCGAGAACATTATGTAGAACTCTATATAGACATGCAATTCTTTTTTGTGTGGTTAATGGCCAACCTGTTGTCAAGAGTTGTTCAAGCCGCCCGTAGGCCTCTGACATGGCTTAACGACTGCTGTCGATTTGACAACAACCGGGCCCGGCTTTTTACGTGCCCTCCGAAGCACGGGAACGGGACATGCAATTTTACCCACGATATTTTCCTTCACCGTTAAAGCGAGCGCTAATTAATTATTTAATACGCACATCACTTCGAAAAGTCGGCGATGCTGCAAACGAGCAGTAAATCTGAAATTGTTGTTTATGTCCTATAACAATATTTCATGGTTTCTGTACAAAACGCAATAGTTTGTTAAGTAATTGTATCTGTATCTTATGTGGGGAAAATCCCATAACTGTATTCCCTTGGAATTATGGACCACGCCTCAACTACTCGACCGATCATCATGAAATTTCGCATACACCGTTGTCAGGGGTACAGAAAACGACATAGGGTATCTTTCATCCAGAAAAATATACTGTTACTATGTATGTATCTTATGTGGGGGCCAGTCAGTGCAGACCGGCGACACTTCGACCCAGTGGGATCTTTTGTGTCGACACTCTCCCGATAACGACTGCCACAGATGTTCATGGCAGCCGGGACCGACGGCTTAAGGAGACACCACGAAAATTATCGTTTAAAATAGCTCTGCCCATATCCGCCCCAATGACACTCATTGTGTATCAATCCTTAAACAGCGGTCATAAGGTCTAATTGCGATGCGCCCGCAATGATCGAGAACGCTTAGAAATTGTTAAAAAAACTTAAAATATTATTTAAAAATGATTGGTTTTCGTTATGGAAATAATGAGCTAGCAAATCACTAATATTGATGTTACGAATATATTTGAGTAATTCCTAAGCATAATGATAGTGTAACTTCCTTGTAATTTTTAAAATAGTAATTTATCAGAGGTGTTTTCGAAAATAATTATGATCGAGCCAAAATCACAATATCGTGTTTTTGAGCTAGGAAATTCTAGTTAAAGACATCAATTTACCGATATCAAAATTCTAGATTAATTGGTCTTCTCATAGTCCTATACTATTCGATGAAAGTTAGTGCATTTTTTCAGCGTGTCCTCTAAACGTGCTCTCCGAGGCACGGAGCAGGCGATAATTGTCAATCAATACGCACATAATTTCGAAAAGTCATATAACTTCCGAAAGTCAGAGGTGCGCGACGTGGGTTCGAACCCGAGACCCTCTGCATTGCAGTCTGTTGGTCTCCCCACTGAGCTATCGCTGCTCTTTGTTAAGTAATTACAACTTGTGTTATTTGTGTCCGTTGAATAAATATTTGTAAAGTTCCCCGAGACACAGGTATTATTGAGTGCGGAAACAGTTTTTATAAACAATTAAATACAAACAAACAATACTTATTTAATGGCAAAGGCAAATTTGTTGATATTTACAAACAGCTGCTTCCTTTAACCCATGTATGGTTTGTCTTAATGATCAAAAGCATTTATAATTATGGCGTATTGAGGTGACGAATCCAGGAAGATAATAATTAATCTAACTTGAAAAACAAACTGTGTGAAAATTAATTCCTAGATATTATTTAATATACATGCTATTAATTCTAACTTATATTATAATTGAAAATAAACTGCTATATACGGATTTTATCGCGTTGTTTATTTGACACTTTATTACAAAATTTTGAAAATTGTTACACTACTACTACTATTCAACTTTACTAATTTTTAAACTAATTAATTTATTATTAAAACTATTTAGATTTAATTTATTTTTACACTTTCCCCGACGTTTCGGTTGCTTTTCAGCAGCCATGGTCACGGGGAGACTAAGATGGTAGTTGTCTCAATGTTCCAGTGTAGTTATTTCAAAGTACCCGAACATAATTTAATCATTTGTGTTTCTATTTACGCAGAATGAGCTCAAAGTATCATGAAGTCTAGCTGTGGTTTGCTTCTTCTTGGGTTTGACTATTTTTGTTACTGGATCCCAAGCTGGTGGTACATTCCAATCATCTTCTCTATTAAAATTAGGATGTTTTTTGATTTCAATAGCCTCGCGAAGCATCCTTGGTAGGAATCGGTGTTCTTTAGCGAGAATCTGTGGTTTGTCAAATCTCAGGTAGTGGTTGGTCCCCTGTTGCACATGTTCACACACAGCAGACTTCAACGAGCGTCGGGTATTATAAATTAATTGTTTGTTTATTACGCTTTCACGCCTTAACTACTCGACCGATCATCATGAAATTTCGCATACACGTTGTCAGGGGTACAGAAAAGGATATAGGGTAGGTATAGTTTTACCCTGGATTAGAGGTACCCACCTCTAATCCAGGGAAAAACTATACCTTTAATAACACTAGCCTCAACTTAGAACTTAGCTGGCGAATCGAAGGCCTAATACACTACTTATAAGCGTGAGTGTATATATCATATAATAAAAGTAACATCAGCGTTTAAAATAAACTGTCCCACTGCTGGGCACGGTCCACTTCCCAGTATGAAAGGGTTAAGCAATTGTCCACCACGCTGGCCCAATGCGGAATGGTCAGACTTCACATATCTTCGAGAACATCACGCAGAACTCATATATGCAGGTTTCCTCACGATGTTTTCCTTCACCGTCAACGCGAACGATAATTAACTATTTAATGAGCACATAACTTGAAAAAAGAGATGTAACGTATTTTCTGAGTATGACAAATGGTAGTAGGATCAAACTCGAGAACTCTGCGTGGCAGTCTAACGAGCTTGGGTGACATTTGTGTCCGTTGTTTGAATGTTTGTGAAGTCCTCCGCGACACCAGCATTCTTCCTAGTGCGGGAGTTGTCTTTATTAAAAAGATAAATGATAAAGATACTAGGCCATCGTTGTTATATAATTGTATTTAAATAAATAAACATTAACATATAGTAGTCATATATTGCTTTAAAGTCACAGTTCAATAGGAATTGTCGGCCATATTTGGTAAGGCATTCAAAACAAACGGCTGAATGACAGGGTCGTTACGCGAAGGATGTTTATTTGATAGTTTCTATGCAACTAGATATTGCCCGCGGCTTCGCTTGCGTAAATGTAGTTTATATCAATTTCTGATCCCTTGTCAACAGTATTTTTTTCTGGATGAGATGTACCCTATGTCCTTTTCTGTGCCCCTGACAACGTGTATGGGAAATTTCGTGATGATCGGTCGAGTAGTTAAGGCGTGGAAGCGTAACAAAGAATCTCACATTAGTATTTAAAATATCATGTAACGATCAGATATTTAAATCATCGATATGCCCTCAACGTACTTAGATCGCACGAAAAAATGACTTTTTTTTTTATCGTGTAGTCGGCAATCGAGCAGACGGATCGCCTGATGGTGAGCGATTACCGCCGCCCATTAACACCTGTAACACCAGAGGAGTCACAAGTGCCTTGCCGGCCTTTTAATTTGCCACCTCTCTCCCTCCCTCAGAAGAGAGGGGAGGGGGTTGGACCTCCGGTACCCTCACTCACTCGACGAAACACAACGCACGCGCTATTTCACGCCATCCGTGCAGTAGCGTGACTTAGACATAATTAGTCGGTCCATCTACAAGTCCGTTACGTCGGCTAAACAAATAGGTTACGCAACGGTTGTGACGCACTTTGCCCATTCTACGTCGTATCTGAGTTCTGTGTCCGGTTTGAACACGCAAATAAATTCTTTGAATAATAATATTGTTCAGGGAAAAATCTTTACGTTATGTTTTTTAATATGATGATAATGATAAGCGGTTACCGTTACTTATAATATCAGCCCTGTATTCGGGTTCGCCACGAGCGTGGCGGTAAGTCCCGTGTTTGAGGAGCGGCTGGAGAGGCGGCGTGGCGCCCTCACCTTCCGGCTGACACAGGTAATGACTGGCCACGGTTGTTTTGGCCAGTTCCTGTGTCGTATACGCCGGCAAGAGAAGCCCGGTTGTCACCACTGCGGTGACTGCCACGACGTCGTTGAGGACACGGCGCTGCACACTTTGGCGGTTTGCCCCGCCTGGGCATCGCAGCGCCGTGAGTTGATCGCGGCAGTCGGATTGGTTGCCCTCTCGCTCGCGGCCGTAGTTCAGTCTATGGTCCGGAGTGAGAGGTCGTGGAACGCCGTCGCCTCCTTTTGTGAGGCAGTCATTTCCATCAAGGAGACGGCGGAGCGGAAGAGGGTGCATTAAAACCCTCTCCCCAACCGCCGAACGGGGCGCCGGAGGGCGCGAGATGACCTCCAGCCACCCTGAGGATTGACCTGGGGGTGGTGGGCTTTGTGGGCCTGCCCGCCATCCGTTCAGCACCAGGTCCGAGAGGCGGCGTGCGTGTTTCCACGCGCGCCTCTGTTTCGAGTCCGTCTCCCCTCTAGAGGGGGGGGGGGGGACAGTAGGGTTTGGGGGGGTTTTGCCTAAAAGGTAGGCCTCTTCGTGTAGGGGCCTGCCGTTTCATACGGCGGGCTGAAACCTCGGCGGGGTCGCGACCGCATGTGCAAGTGATTCGCGCGGCCCCGTCGATAGTGGTTTTGTCGAGGAACACCGTGGTAGGTTTAGTCGGTATTCCGGGAGGTACATTATTCTTATTCCATCTTCCTTTTACCCCGGCGAGTCCGACATAACCCCTCCGCCCGCCCTTGCCCTTGCATACCCCTCACTACATGTTCCATGGCCCCTGGTGCGCAAAGTGAAATAGAAAATTAGTAAATTTATTATTTAATGTTTGCGCACCAAGCGGGTGCGCTGCGTGGAAGACTCTTGGTGCGCTTCGAACGAGTGCATTTAAAATTGGTGCGCAACATGGCATGCCTCGCCAAATCTAGTAGGTACCTTATAATTAATGATCAAGACCCGTTGTCTGATATTGAACTACCTACCTAATTTGACATTTAATAGTTTTATTGGAGTTTACGCTTTGTAAAGGTCACTAATTAATTTCTTTATTTTATTTTACCACGATGATACACAAACATACGGCACGTTTGATAATATAATAATAAAATATGATATTTAAAAACTAGATTTTACCCGCGGCTCCGCTCTTTAAAGGAGGTTATGACAATTTTCTATCCCTCGTGATCACTACTTTTTCTGGATGAAAGGTACCCTATAATAATAATAATAATAATATTCTACCACATACACACAACACCATCTAGCCCAAACTAAGCAGAGCTTGTACTATGGGTACTAGACAATGGATAAACATACACATACACATTTTTTTTTTGTAAATTCGTACATTATATACATAGAAACACCCAGACCAAGACAAACATCCATGTTCATGCACATAAATGTTTGACTTGTGCGGGAATCGAACCCGCGACCTCAGGCGTGACAGTCAGTTACACTAACCACTACGCCATCGAGACCGACAACTATGTCTTTTCTGCGCCCCTGACAACGTATATGAAATATTTCACGATAATTGGTCTAGTAGTTGAGGTGTGAAAGCGTAACAAACAAACTCACATTTATGTAAGTTAGGATTTAAACATTTTGGAGATTAATGTTTCGAATAAAGGAAATAATAATGAATTGTTATTATAGCAAATGAACACTTGTGTAGCGCAGCGGTAGTGAATACGATTACCGTGGCCGAGGTCTTCGGTTCGATTTGTGAATGGTGAAAAGTGTTATTAAATTGTATAAATAAAAAAAATCTCATTGTGGAGCTTTTATTATTATACTGTAATGCTAAGAGCGGTGTAACACAGGTTATCTTACTTATAAGGAGTATCCCAACAACTATAAAAAAGCATGTAAGAAAATTATAATTAACTATTTTTATATATTTTTTATTAGACCTCTTAACCCACTACGCCATCCTACTAATAAAAGAATCACTAGAACTTTTAAATTATTTATCCCAATTAATACATTTAATATTTACCTCGTCAGGAAACCGAACCCAATAAATCAAGTACATCTCAGACTGGTCCTTCAACCTAATTAATTATGATGTAAATATCACACTACACGTTTACAAAAAGCGTTAATTACAGTAATAAATATATATAAGCAATCAAAATGGTAGCTATGAATAACAGCTGTGGATTGTATATAAGTTATTATATATTGCTTCGCAAAAACTGGTAATAAAATAAAAATTAAGAACCGATAGACAATATTATTTATTATTATTTCATCCTTTTTCTTTTAAAAGACAACTCCCGCAATATAAGTAATTGTGTCGTGGGGAAGTTTACAACTGTCGGCCTCGATGGCGTAGTGGTTAGTGTAACCGACTGCCACACCTGAGATCGCGGGATCGCTGTTGCTGTTGTTGTTCGATTCCCGCACAAATCAAACATTTGTGTGCATGAACATGGATGTTTGTCTTGGTATGGGTGTTTCTATGTATAATATGTATGTATTTACAAAAAATATATATGTATGTTTATCCATTGTCTAGTACCCATAGTACAAGCTCTGCTTAGTTTGGGCTAGATGGTGTTGTGTGTATGTGATAGAATATTAATACACACACGTTTTTTAAAGACAATTCCTGCACTAGGATTAATTCCTGTGTCGCGGGGTCTTTACAAACATTCAAACAACGGACACAAAGAACACCCAGTCTCGAAACAACCATTAGTGGATCACACAATTTTTTGTCCCGTATGGGATTCGAACCCACAACATTCGGCATACTAGCAATGGTGAGGCGACCACTTAAGCAAGCAATATATGCAGTCGGTTGTTTTTTAAAGGAATTAAATATAATGACCATCAAAAATACTAATTGCACAGCAAAATATGCTTACTAAAATATATCATAACGAGCACCTATACGCCTCAAATCACTGCATTCCGTCTCGGAAGGGTAAGGTTATGTTAGGTTCTTTTTTAAACCCACCCAAAACCCCGGGAAGCGGGGCTCCGTTGACTTAGTTTGATCTCTTTAAATATATTTTGCTGTGCAGTTAAATACTACCCTTTTTTAAAAACGAAGATGTAACCATGATTGCTAGAAATGTTATTAAATATTAAGGTCAAGCACTTTTTCCTTTCCAATAACCGAACCTGACATCTCATTCACAGCAGTCGCCTTCGCTACCGCTGCGCTACTGACTCAGTCAATATATAAATAATGACATAATTATATTTTAACAAGTTGGTATTAAAAGTCAATTTTAAATTAAATGTCATCTAAATGCCAAAATATTGTGTTCATAGTTTATATGTAATCATTTATTATATATCGTTTGTCGAACTGAATGCCAGATGTGGTATTTTAGGTTGTTAGACACCCCACTAGTGGACAAAGATTTAATTCATAGATGTGCCTCTAAGAAAGAGAGCTCACACATCACATTTACATGATAGGGAACGATGGTGTACAATTTTCGATTTGAATAAGCGCGATCCTAACTTTATAATTTATGCAAATGTGAGTTTGTTTGTTTCGCTACCATGCCTCAACTACTTGACCGATGATCATGAAATTTCATCCAGGAAAAAGTACCGTTTCTAACCTAACCTTACCTCCATTGACGCGAGCGAAGCCGCCGGCGAAATCTAGTATTAATATATTCCTATTTCAGATGTCATGTTGACATTGTGCATCGGAATAGTATAATCGTAGTATATGATTATGTATATATGATTTCTTCTTCTGTGTATTTTTATTATTCGTATTGTATCGTAATGTTTTTAATTATAGTGCGCAAGTGTGTGTGCGCAAACACAAGTGCACTCTCTGTTTCCTCACTCTCATAGTCCGATGGGACGGCAATCCGACACGACCGCAGAGAGATCAGGCGCAGGACCAACGGTGCAACGTGCTTTCCGAGGCACGGGGTGTGTAACATCGCTAACTTCCTAACTCCGGGCTGCTGTTAAGGAATTCTTGATAGATACACCCAGTGGTCTAAGTGGTCGTCTCGCTACTGCCACTGCGCCGAGTGTCGTGGGTTCGAACTCCGCACAGGACAAACACTTGTGTGATCCACAAATGGTTGTTCCGAGTCTGGGTGTTCTTTGTGTCCGTTGTTTGAATGTTGTGTTTAAATAAAAAATGTATTTATTCTAACTCTGCCTACTAAGGTTAGTCATGTGTCTACGTAAGATTGTACACAATTTATGGTTAGCTTAAGATCTTTAACGAGAATTATAAGCATAAATTCAACTCAACGCTTAAATTATTTAATTAATTATTAATTGACTAATAATATTTTATTTATTTGACATACCTTATTGAATGTAAAGTTTATAAACGTCTTAAGGCCTATCATGTTTATTATCTACTCGTAAATATATAAAAGGACTAACTTTTGCCCGCGCCTTTGTTCGCGTAAAAGTAAGATAGGTTATGTTTATAACAGTTCTTTTTAAAAATAAAATATATCCTATGTTGTATCTTGTATCTTATGTGGGGGCCAGTCAGTACAGACCTGCGACACTTCGACCCAGTGGGATCTTTTGTGTCGATACTCTCCCAATAACGACTGCCATAGATGTCCATGGCAGCCGAGACCGACGGCTTAACGTGCTCTCCGAGGCACGGAGCAGGCGATAATTGTCAATCAATACGCACATAATTTCGAAAAGTCATATAACTTCCGAAAGTCAGAGGTGCGCGCCGTGGGTTCGAACCCGAGACCCTCTGCATTTGCAGTCTGTTGGTCTCCCCACTGAGTTATCGCTGCTCATATCCTATGTTACTCGGTGGTAATATAGATTTCTAATCATGAAAGAATTATTTTAAAATCAATTTATTAGTTTTCGAGCTAAATCCTTACAAAAAATGACCTAATCTTTCGTCATTATAGTATTAGTACAGCTACAGATAAACTGATAAACGAACTTCTTTTTCGTGTGGTTAGTGGCCAACCTGTTGTCAAGAGTTGTTCAAGCCGCCCGTAGGCCTCTGATATGGCTTAACGACTGCTGTCAATTTGACAACAACCGGGACCGACTTTTTACGTGCCCTCCGGAGCACGGAGACGCTCAGATGAAATACCACTAAGCGGTCACCCATCTATAGACTGACTGCACCCAACTTTGCTTAACCTCGCTAATCGTTTACCGATCAGTGAGTGCAACTAGCTTTAAACTAACTGACTGACTGATATAACAACGCACAACCAGTAAACCCCTGGATCTAGCGACTTAAAATTTTACACAGAGCTTTTTTATACAAATAAGGCATAAATTACGCCTGTTTTAATTAATATTTAATAATTATTTGTAATTTCATTATTCAGATTTCATTATTCGTATTTCATTATTTGTATTTCATTATTAGTAATTAATAATTTGTAAGTTGGGTCAATTTCGCCAACTGTATGTACCTATGTTTGTAACTTTGTACTTTGCATGCTGTGGTCCACTGTAAGTGAGGATGCACACCCAATCTATTGACCTAACACTTTTGTATTTAGCTTTAAGATGTGAGTATCTTCAATGAAAATCCAATAAAAAAAATACGACTTCTGCAAGCACAAGGAAACGTTCTTTTAATTTGGTAAAGTGTACTTGCAATTTGTGTTTACCAATCTTATCATATCTTATGTGGGGGCCAGTCAGTGCAGACCGGCGACACTTCGACCCAGTGGGATCTTTTGTGTCGACCTCTCTCCCAATAACGACTGCCATAGATGTTCATGGCAGCCGGGACCGACGGCTAACGTGCTCTCCGAGGCACGGAGCAGGCTATAATTGTCAATCAATACGCACATAATTTCGAAAAGTCAAATAACTTCCGAAAGTCAGAGGTGCGCGACGTGGGTTCGAACCCGAGACCCTCTGCATTGCAGTCTGTTGGTCTCCCCACTGAGCTATCGCTGCTTCTTCTCAGAATGAGATGGTTTAGGCCATAATCTACCACGCTGGCCTAGTGCGGGTTGGCAGACTTAACATATCTTCGAGAACATTATGGAGAACTGTTTACCAATAGTTAGTATTATTGTTTAGAAAGCTTGAGTTAGGAGTGGGTTCACGTCGATAGTGCAATGGGTGGGAATCGAACTTGCGCATGGATGCCATTGCCACTTCGCCGCTACTGAGTTTCTTAATAGAAAACCAAATAACACGTTGAACGAGGAATCGATCCTGAGACCTCGTGAAAAGCATTCGCATTCACTACCGGTGTTTCAGAGCCAGTTAACTGTGCCTAGTCTTGCATGCAAGCCACAAAACACAAACACTTTATTTCTTAGTTCATACAACCTTAATTGCCCAGCAGTGGGACAGAAGAGGCCTGTGCCTCGCCTTCAGTGCGAGAACAGTTAGACCATAGTCCATCACGCTGGCCCGGGCTGGCAGACTTCACATATCTTCGAGAACATTGTGCAGAACTCTCAGACATGCAGGTTTCCTCACGATGTTTTCATTCACCGTTAAAGCAAGCGGTAATTAACTATTCAATATGCACATAATTTGGAAAAGTCATACGTGTGTGCCTTAGGATTGATCTCGAGAGATGATGAGACTCCAAAGGTGCCCTTAATAATTTTTTATACAGACAGACGAGCAAATATTGCCAATTCGTTATAATATACTAGTTTCGTCTGCGGCTTGCTGTTAGATTAGGTCAGTAACATTACTTTTCTAGATGAAAGGTACCCTATGTCCTTTTCTGATTCCCTGACATCGTGTATGCGAAATTTCATGATGATCGTTCAAGAAGTTCAAGCGTGAAAGCATAACAAACAAACTCACATTCGCATTTGTAATATTAGTAAGGATAGATAGTTTACAATACGACCTTACTGTTACAATGGTAAACGTCGAGGATGGTACGTCGGTGTAGGATAATGTGAACAAAATTGTTGCGCCTGCGCAGCGTTTCATTGAAAATAGAGGTCAAGCTTTGATCCGGTTAGAAAGAGAGAGAAATATTGCTTATTGTTGGTTGTGATGAGTGTAGAAAGATATTATTAATAACTTATATACATAGAATCAGGCATATATTATCCCCGAAGGTATGGATAGAGCTGATGTTCTACACGCACATTTCGCTACCAATTGATTTACCCCACATAATAAGGGGTGGACTATTCCCGTCTGCCAATCATAGTTTCAGACTTTGTTCAGTTACTGAAAAATTCTTGACAAAAAATTTTCAGTAAATAGAATAAAAATAAAGAAAATAAAAAAATTCCAATACCATGTTGTCCGTTGCGTCAAATCTGGAACTTCACACACAAGACTTGCAATCATTGCCAGTGGATCAATGAGATTCCCTATTTATTCGCATAAAATTAATACATTTACTTATCCTAATAATAGTTACGCACTATATTAATTTGGCATAACTGTTAAGGCACAGTTTTATATAAGCAATATATAATTTATTATAATATATATATAATATATTTGTTAAGCATACTATTCTAAAGTTTATGCATAATGATCTTAAAGCATAATATTTATATGATATTTAAGCATAAAATACTTTTCGTATATAAAATAAACATGTTGGCCCGCTGCACAGGGTGCATTATGATACCCAAGTTATATTGGATATGATACCTACTTTTTATTATTTAGGTACAAATGGTTATCAATAAAATTTATACTAAGAGTTTGTTTGTTTGCTTGAACGAGCTAATCTCAGAAACTACTGGTCCGAATTGAAAAATCTTTTTAGTGTTGGATAGCCCATTTATCGAGGAAGGCTATAGGCTATATAACATCACGCTACGACCAATAGGAGCGGAGCAGCAATGAAAAATGTTGCAAAAAAGGGGAAAATTCTCTTATGTGAAGCAGACAACGTTGCGCGGGTCAGCTAGTAAAAGATATTGCAAAGTCAAATCCTGACAAAAACTAAATCAAATTATAGCCCATTGTGAAACTATAACCTCAACGATATGCCAATCAAAATTAGGGCAAAAAGCATTAGCATAAATTATATATTTATGCCTACTGAAATAGTATGCCAAAAAACAATTATGTCAAAGTATTATAATGACAAAAAAATATATGCCTAACTTATTATGCCAAATTAAATTAGGACAAAAATAATTAGTCGAAACAAAGGGTTCCCGATCAATGGACACTGTGAAATCTTTAAAAACGGCATTAAAATCGATATTTGTGTAATAGACAGTGTTAAAATTCTACAACTTATTTTAATTTTTCGTTTAGACTCGATGGCGTAGTGGTTAGTGTAACTGACTGCCACGCCTGAGGTTGCGGGTTCGATTCCCGCACAAGTCAAACATTTGTGTGCATGAACATGGATGTTTATCTTGGTCTGGATGTCTCTATGTATAATACGTAAGTATTTACAAAAAAAAGTATATATAGGTATGTTTATCCATTGTCTAGTATCCATAGTACAAGCTCTGCTTAGTTTGGGCTAGATGGTGTTGTGTGTATGTGGTAGAATATTATTGTTCTAATATTGTAGTCGATATATTTATTGAGGTCAACGCCCCTGGATTTAAGGCAGCCCAAACACATAGCTAGCGAAATGTCCGTGTAATATACGGCTGCCTACCCCTTCGGGAGAAAAAGGCATGATTATACATGTGAATCTTCGTTTAAGTAGACGAATTAACTGACACACGAAAATGTTTCCGGGTCTTTGTGTAAAACAGGCAACACTTTGATCCAATTAGGTGATAAATTGATTAAATTTGCAATAAATATAACATAAAATATCAATGCATAATTGATATAAAGCTGTAAGGAAAATAATAAAATCGTCTCCACCATTTGATAACTCATTTGTATTAATAAATGTATAAATGATTGATTTACAATCATTGATTAATCATTTCAAAGTCAGTGGTCAATCGTATAAAAATTTAATCAGTTCCTGTAAGTTAAAAATATATAATTTATTTTTAATTGGTAAGTGGCAGAGCTTGTTTTCAATAATTTGGGGACAGTATGAATGCTTCGCGAAGATATGTGATGTCTGCCAATTTATTTGACATGATTGGCAGACTTATTACATTTGTATTTTATTATTTAAAAGTGCAGCATTACATTACATCGACACCACTATGCACTGTCCCTTTCCGACAATTCATACTATTTTCCGACAATACAGCCGTTCATGCACACAAATGTTTGACTCATGTGGGAATCGAACCCGCGACCTCAGGAGTGGTAGTCGGTTACAATAACCACTACGCGAATTTTGTCAATAAATTTCTATTATTTTTTTTTAATGAAAGGTACCCTATATCCTATTCTGTACCCCTGACGTGTGCGCGAAATTTCATGATGATCGGTCGAGTAGTTTAATGCGTGAAAGCGTAACAAACAAACAAACTCTTAATCGCATTTATAATATTAGTAAGGTTGATGACAGCCACACATTTGTTGTATACACATCTTTGTAACACGTTGTAAAATGCTTATGCTATATTAAACGGTGACAGTGTCGTGACATAAGCTTGTGACATTGTCTGAATTATTCATAACACAAGTAAAGGGCATGTACAAGCAGACGGAAGACGATAAATAATAAAATAATACATTATTTTGTATTGTTTTATATATATATGTATATTAAGTGAAAACGTCTTTAGGCGTGTTGAGCAGTTTTTGGGTGAACAAAAATTATGGTACTCACGTCATCGTGACCGAACGCATTCAAAATTAAAAAATAATAATCTAATAGCTCGACGACACAATTCACAAGTTACTTAATTTTCACTTCTATCGGCAGTCCCCAAAGACTGAACCGAATGTTTTTTTTTCTACTACTGTTATAGACTAATATCTATATATTATTGTATTGTCGTCGGTCCTCGATAAGTGTGCAAAGTTTCAAATCAATCCGTTGGTTTAAAAAGGGTGAAAAATCATGTTCAAAGATTCCGTTACATATATTCATAGATACATACATACCAAGCTAATAAAAGCGTGTTAAGAGGTTTTTTTTTAAAACAATCTACTCTCGCACTTGGAATAATTCCTGTGTCGCGGAGGACTTTACAAACATTCAAACAACGGACACAAAGAACACCCAGACTCAGAACACTATTTGTGGATCACACAAATGTTTTGTCTCGTGTGGGATTCAAACCCACTACACTCGGCGCAATGTCAAGGCGACCACGGGTAAACCACTACGCCATCCGTGGTCGAAGTTAAAGTCAAGTTGTTTTATATTTTGCTAAACTTTGTCGCTGACTGTACAATATTAGTTTATGTGTTATGAAACGTATAATTAAATTCCTTGTAATGAAAGGACAGAGATTTAAATGTTACATCCTCACGACTATTTCCTCGAAAATGTAGGCAGAGGTTCAGGGGCTGCCTCATTGGACCGATAGTGAATACCACTGTTGTGCATGAGCTCCCGGGTTCAGTTAGACAACTCTGTTAGACACATCTGGGAATGTGTTATTGGATATATAATATTTTATTTTATTTGTGAAAAATATTGCCTTTAACATTACGGGCGGACGGCAAAAGGACCTATACCATAGTTGTCGAATAGTGGGTGTCACGCACCTCATGCTTTCCTCTTGGGTATATATTTTTTAAATTCATTATTAGACTATTTTTGTGTGCCGTTACTGAGGATTCCTTGACAGAAAATCCCATAACTGTATTCCCTTGGAATTATGGACCACGCCTCAACTACTCGACCGATCATCATGAAATTTCGCATACACGTTGTCAGGGGTACAGAAAACGACATAGGGTATCTTTCATCCAGAAAAATATACTGTTACTATGTATGTATCTTATGTGGGGGCCAGTCAGTGCAGACTGGCGACACTTCGACCCAGTGGGATCTTTTGTGTCGACACTCTCCCAATAACGACTGTCATAGATGTTCATGGCAGCCGGGACTGACGGCTTAACGTGCTCTCCGAGGCACGGAGCAGGCGATAATTGTCAATCAATACGCACATACTTTCGAAAAGTCATATAACTTCCGAAAGTCAGAGGTGCGCGACGTGGGTTCGAACCCGAGACCCTCTGCATTGCAGTCTGTTGGTCTCCCACTGAGCTATCGCTGCTCAGGATACTGTTACTAACTTTTATAAATTTTTACTTGGAGAATGCATTGACGCATACCTTGACGCGGAAAAGGGGTACGGAGAGGCTATGTTGGGCTCACCCAGGTAAAGATGGAACGTACCGGGTACTACCGACTAAAACCACCACAGTATGCCAGCTTGCTGCCTTGAATAGTGGGTGGGTCGCTGAGACCGAAACTACATCAGAGACACACCCAACTGTTACTAAACTTTTTCTTTTAACATGGGAAAATGCTTCTGATGCATACCCCCTCGCCACAAAGGCGGCGAGAGGGCTATGTCGAGCTCTCCCAATACTTCGGGACTAAAACCACCACGGTGTGCCAGCTTGCTGCTTTGTAAGGTGGGTCGTTGGAACTGAAACTACATCAGCGACCCACCTAGCAGAGCCCAATGCAGAAAAGATAAGGTCAAGGGGTGACGACTCCTGGGCGACGCCCCGGCACAACAAAGGGCGACACTCGGATTCACTGGCAACTGTTACTAACCTAACCTTACCTTGCCATTTACGCGAGCGAATCCGCGGGCAAAATCATCAAAATAGTATGGAATATAGCCTTCAAATTTAAGACTTTCATATAAACACAAGATCCGGGAGGTAATATAACGAAAACAAAAATGACGGCCATGACCTAGGCTCTCTCTTTTAAAAACATTAACAATAAAGTCGATGCACAATGACTGGTTTCGTATCAGAAGAAAACTTTTTGTTCTTTTCCACACTTAATATGATAAAGTGGAAAGATTTATTTATTTGATATCGATAAACTAGTTACTACTGAACTAATGCAGTATTTATTAGCCTGCACGAATGGCGTAGTGATTGAGGTGATCTCTTAAGACTGCGCCGAGCAAAATGTGCCAAAACAGGCGGTCACAGTTAAGTGAATAAAATCAACACTTTTTGTTTAATACAAATATAAAATATACATTTACCATAACAATGAATGTGTTTACAATTACTCCGTGTAAAAAACTTAAAATAATTAATATTTTCGCCTACAACATTACGTAAATTTGCACGAAAACTGCAAAAGTGTAAGCTCGTGTTACGTGATTTTTAGATTATAACCGTAGAAATATATCCTATTTTATAGCTTAAACGAAACATAAATAGTTATATTACAATTTGTCCGTCCCAAATATTTAACTTATTGTTTGATAATAAAGATACATATTTATCAAAAAAGCACTTCAAATCCTCCATACAATTTAACTATGGCGGCCGCGCGCCGATTTGAATATGCACCGCACGAGCTCTGTCATTATCTGTCTTACGCTCGGCGCAGTCTTAATAATATTCTATCACACACAACACATCATAATCTTACTTATCTATACTAAATAAGTAAGATTAGTTTATGTGTGTATATATTAAACATTTCAAAATGTCAATACAATTAACAATTTATAATAAAAATATTCTATCACATACACACAACACCACTAGCCCAAACTAAGCAGAGCTTGTACTACGGGTACTATACAATGGATAAACATACACATATACTTTTTTTTTGGAAATACATACATATTATACGTAGAAACACCCAGACCAAGACAAACATTCATGCACACAAATATTTGACTTTTGACTTTATCCTATAGACGGCAATAAACTGGACCCCTATAACATGGGGACCTGGCAAGATGTGGGTGTAATGTATTAGACCCACATCTTGCCAGGTCCTATAACAGAGGTGTACCTATACCTACTCCTTCGGATATGTTTGTGTGACTATATATAAATATATAGTTACCTTTTTGGAGCATGCAAGAGCATGACGTGGGTTTACCACGTGACTGGCCACCACACTTAAATAACAATGGTTCAGAGGTCAAAACTCACATCCTCACAGCGATCCGGTTCGGTTCTCGGAGAAAAGTAATAAAAATGTTTTGTTCAACATTTAATAGTAATGTATGATAATTGGTAGTATTGTCACTAAAGATTTATGTTTCAAATGAGTCATAGGTAACAGCAGCTGACGTAAGAGATAGACAGATGGTACTGATAGCGCAGTGGTAACAATGGTCACTTTAAAGGTTAACAGGGTTCTTAGTAGTTTATTGAATAAGACTAAGCAATAAACAAGTGAGAATCGGCAATGAAATGCCGTAAATTTTAGAGTTCGAAAAAATTGTTCAGGTAATATGCAAAGGTCACGTGACACCACGTGACCTTGAGGTCAGAGGTCAAAGGTCATAGTCATTTCGAGGGTATATCGACTATGCTGAGACTCTTACGGTTCTTGAGTTGAAAGTTGTATAATAGACAGACGGATGGACGGACAAAGCTGTTGTATAAAAGTTTTTTCGAACTCTAAAAACGAACTATAAACTCGGGAACAAATTTTTATCATATTTTGTCTGTGATTAAAGCCACGTCCTTTATTTTAAAAACGACTACTCCGCACTGGGAATAATTCATCTATCGCGGTATGTTTGTAAAGTCTTACAAACATTCAAACAACCGACACAAAGAACAACCAGACTCGGAACAACGAAACGAATGGCGCGTGTTTTGAGCGGTCGCCTCGCCAGTGCAATTGCGCCAAGTGTTGTGGGTTTGGTAGAGATGACAAAAGAAAGACAATACATAGATATGGCTCTCTAAGTATTGTATCCTCACCACTGCCTCTGTATTGTGGGTTTGATCCCCACATGGTACAAACTTGTGTGATGTTCATGGCAGCCGGGATCAACGGCTTAACGTGCTCTCCGAGGCACGGAGCAGGCGATAATTGTCTATCAATACGCACATAATTTCGAAAAGTCATATAACTTCTCAAATTCAGAGGTGCGCGACGTAGGTTCGAACCCAAGACCCTCTGCATTGCAGTCTGTTGGTCTCCCCACTGAGCTATCGCTGGTACTCTATCTTAAAGATCTATATATAAATATAATATTATTATTATATGTAAGTTGGCATACACAGCATTATAATTAACATTATACTTGTAGAACACATTTCCTAACCCTATTGTAATATGTGAAAATGTTGTGGATTGTACGTTTAGTTAATCTTTTATATTGTTCAACTTTTATGTAACGCTTAATGTACAATTGTTTATTTTCCAAATAAATAAAAAATAATATTGTCTTCTGTTTACGCGAATGTTATTCACTGAAATTAAAATTAAAATTAAATATAGTAAATATACGGATTCTGCGTAAATAGAAACACCAATGATTAAATTATGTTCGGGTACATTGAAATAACTACACTGGAACATTGAGACAACTACCATCTTAGTCTCCCCGTGACCATGGCTGCTGAAAAGCAACCGAAACGTAGGGAAAGTGTAAACTTAAATATAAATAGTTTTAATAGTTTTAATAATTTAATTAGCTCAAAAATTAGTAAAGTTTAATAGTATGTATTAGTAGTGTAACAGTTTCTAAATTATGTAATAAAGTGTAAAATAAATAACGCGATAAAATCCGTATATAGTAAATTAAATTTAATAAATAAAAATTAATTTAAAAAAACCTTTTTTTTTATAATAAATTGTTTATTCAGAAAATATTAACTACTTATAATAATATATCAGGAAGTAAATATACATTTTTTTATTTTGTACGTAAAAAACCTTCTATAAAAATTTATCGCACCATCCAAGAATCGGACCTGACAAGCAGCACGACATTTATTTAAGCATTTATTTATTTAAGCGTTTGCACGTGACGTGACTACGTATGCGTGGAATTCGGAAGTAGGGTACTTATCTATCTTTTCTTTCTTTGCACGTAAGAAGAAGCTGATCAACACACATAAGACCCGGCTTCTAGGCAGCATATCACGATGAAACATGCACCAGATTTTAAGTTAGACCGGCAACAACACAACTGTGAAAACCACATTCAATTTCGTGCAGTAGTTTTTGCGTGATGTGCGTATAAACATACAGACAAAAAACAATAAATAAAAATAAATAACTACTACTAAACTAGATTTTGTCCGCGGTTTTGCTCGTATTAATATAGATTTTGTCAATAAATTTCTACCCCTCGAGAACCTTCCTTTTCCTGGATGAAAGGTACTATACAACATGTAACATAATAAACGCACATCCTGAAAGTAGTATGTTCAAAATCGGCTACTGAATCAATTCCAGCAATTTTTAATATAGGTACTTATTATCCTTAGAATAATTAAAACGAATAAAATTATAGTCTGCCATTTATTAAACAGCTGAAATAAACGAAAATGTATCATAATTCAAGGCAATAAGGTTTTTGATGCAATAAAGGTAATAATGTTAGATTTATTGTAATATACCCAAACTATCCGCGCACAATGAGAACTAATTCGTTAAATTAAAATATTTAAGTACATAAAAGTAACATTTTAATGATCATATTATTATTACGATTTAATAATCTAATTGGGGTGTTTGAGGTTGTGCGTTATATCTGTGACATGTTGTATATCCTTTTTTTACCTACTCCTGACAACGTGTATATGAAATTTCATGATAATCGGCCGAGTAGATAAGACTTGAAAGCATAACATACAAATTCACATTCGCATCTATAATATTAGTTATGATTCTTTACTATATTCAACATAATTACCATTCAACTCATTCAAGTTTTTATAGTCATTCCTTACACATGTAAATAACAGCTCGCAAGAGATGACACATTGAATTTTACGGTCGATAATTAAAATAGCCATTATTTTACATGCACCGGCATCAAACCAGGATCCTTGCGGTCGTGGGCGAACGGCATAGCTCAGATAATTAACGATATGTTGCATTCAATGGATGTTTTGCATATGAGTGGATTGTACCAGGATGTATATAAACGTGACGTGGATATTACATGTAAGCAATACTTTCATACTAACCATTCTATAATTGTATTATCCATAATTTTAACTAAATAAATTTAGCTGGATTGGGCATGTAGAAAAAATGGACGAGAAAAGACTGACTAAGAAAGTTTATGAGGCTAGTGTGAATGGAACAGTCGCAAGAAGAAGACCTAGGTGGACCTTTCTCGATCAGATCGAAGGCGTTCTGGACAAAGGCCGCGGGTTAAGAGCAGCTTAAACCGGCGAGCGTGTATAAGGAATATGATGAAAGTGAATGAAGCCAGAGAAGTGTGTCAGAATCGTAGCAAATGGAAATCCGTAGTCTCTGCCTACCCCTTTGGGAAATAGGGGTGAATCTACATATGTATGTATGTATGTAAATATTTATTTTCTATCTGGCTTGGCAAACGTCACGTCTACTAGGACCCAATTGAAAACCAGCGTTGGGCATATGACTATGCCCGGCATCAAACTGAACTGAACTTGTCGGCCTCGATGGCGTCGTAGTTAGTGTAACCGACTGCCACGCCTGAGGTCGCGGGTTCAATTCCCACACAAGTCAAACATTTGTATGCATGAACATAAATGTTTGTCATAGTCTGTTACAAAAAAAGTATATGTATGTTTGTCCATTGTCTAGTACCCATAGTAGAAGCTCTGCTTAGTTTACGCTAGATGGTGTTGTGTGTATGTGATAAATACAAAACTAGGTACCTATTTTGGCGCGGCCGCGAGAGCTTTCATAACTAATTATTATTTATTTTTCAGTCTTCCTTGGCTAATTATGTACCTATATGTTAATTATTTTTGTGTCTAAATTTCTTCTTGGTGTTAATGTCTTTATCAAAATAAATATATTTTCTTTCTACCTTTCTTTCTTCTTTCAAACATGTGATTATGATTTTAATTTTGATTCTGTATTGACAAAGGAGTAGGCTGAGGTGTATAGAGATCACATTAGGCTAGCTACAGTTTAATAATAACAGCCCAATATTAAACTATTCCACTGCTGGGCACGGACCTCTTCTCAGTGTGAGATGGGTTAGGTCATAGTCCACCACGCTGGCTCAGTGTGGGTTGGCAGACTTTACATATCGTCGAGAACATTATGTAGAACTCTCAGACATGCAGATTTCCTCACGATGTTTTCCTTCACTGTTAAAGTTAGTAAAGCGATAATTAAACCATTTAATACGCACATTACTTTAGAAAGTCAGAGATGGTGGGATCGAACTCGAGACCTCTGCCACGCAGAGGTCTCGAGTTCGATCTCAAGGTACGCAACTTTGACTTTTCGTAGTTATATGCGTATTAAACAGTTAATACCGCTCGCTTTAACGGTGAAGGAAAACAACATGACAAAACGAGCATGTCTGAGAGTTCTCCATAAAGTTCTCAAAGATATGTGAAGTCTGCCAACCCGCACTATGCCAACGTGGGGACTATGACCTTACCCTCCCCACACTCAGAAGATGCCCGTGCCCAGCAGTGAGACAACTTATAAACTGAGCTGATATTATCTTATATATAAAATTCTCGTATCACAATGTTAGTTACCATACTCCTCCGAAACGGCTTAACCGATTTTTATGAAATTTTATATGCATATTTAGTAGGTCTGAGAATCGGCTGCTATCTATTTTTCATACCCCTTAGTGATAAAGTAAACATAAAAAAAAGAAAAATTACCTTTGACAGAACGAAGTCTGTCCGGGCAGCTAGTTATAAATAAAAATACAGGTTATGATATATCACTTAATGCACAAGGAAAATATGATTACCTACTTTAAACAATATAAATACGTAGCCATCACATTTTAATTTTTAAAAGCTTAATATTAAACATACTTTATTGTTTTATCGCTTGAAATGACTTCCAGATATAAATACAAATTTTTTATGGTAGACGAAACAGCGGGTCACCTGACGGTAAGTGATAACCACCGGTGATGACCATGAGTCTCCCCGTGACCATGGCTGCTGAAAAGCAACCGAAACGTCGGGGAAAGTGTAAAATTAAATTAAATCTAAATAGTTTTAATAATAATTTAATAAGCTTAAAAATTTGTAAAGTTTAATAGTAGTAGTAGTGTAACAATTTTCAAAATTATCTAATAAAGTGTAAAATAAACAACGCGATAAAATCCGTATACAGTAGTTTAATTTCAATGAATAATATTCGCGTAAACAGAAGACAATATTATGATAACCACATTATAGCTGGCTGGGTTTTCTTCACATCATATAAGCAACTAAAAGGAGACTTTTTTTTAATACTTTCAGGGATTTTATTAATACTTTCAAAACACTCTGTAATTAAATTCGGGACCTAACAGTCGGCTGTTACGTGCAGATTAAACAGTAACTGTACTTTATACCTACCTGCGTAAAGATTTTATGAGTAGTAGAGCCTCGCTGATTTCAGCATGTAACCGGCTCGACCGGGGAAGGAATACCCTCTCACAGAATATCGACGTGAAATAGCAATATTCCTACTGTTGTGTTTCGTTCGGTGAGTGAGAGTGCCGGAGGCCCAATCACCCTCTTTCCCCCTTCTTACTCCTTCTCCTTCTCTCTTCCTTTCCTAAAGGGTCGGCAACGCGCAAGTGATGCCTGCTGTGTTGCAGGCTACGGTGACCACTTACCATCAGATGGCCATGGCCTTATTTGCCACATAAGCTGTATAAAAAAAAAGAACATAGAATACAAAAATAAATAAATTCTCTATTTCCACACTCCTACAGTCCGATGGGTCGACAATCCCACACGACCGGAGAGAGATCAGGCGCAGAACCAATGGCTTTGCGTCCTAACTCTGGCCAGCTACTGAGAATTAGTTTGCTTCTATGAGGTATTCAGAAGGCTGCGGCTCAGTAGTGTCTCCTTTTAGTTGCTTATATGATGTGAAGAAAACCCAGCCATTGTTATAAGCGGTGGTTATCATAATATTGTCTTTTGTTTACGCGAATATTATTCATTGAAATTAAACTACTATATACGGATTTTATCGCGTTGTTTATTTGACACTTTATTACATAATTTTGAAAATTGTTACACTACTACTACTATTAAACTTTACTAATTTTTAAGCTAATTAAAATATTATTAAAACTATTTAGATTTAATTTAATTTTACACTTTCCCCGACGTTTCGGTTGCTTTCAGCAGCCATGGTCACGGGGAGACTCATGGTCATCATCGGTGGTTATCACTTACCGTCAGGCGACCCGCTGTTTCGTCTACCATAAAAAATTTGTATTTATATCTGGAAGTCATTTCAAGCGATAAAACAATAAAGTATGTTTAATATTAAGCTTTTAAAAATTAAAATGTGATGGCTACGTATTTATATTGTTTAAAGTAGGTAATCATATTTTCCTTGTGCATTAAGTGATATATCATAACCTGTATTTTTATTTATTATGTAAACTGTAAACAAATATTGCATTTGTGTATGTATGTATAGTCTATAGTTCATTCAATATTTCCTTGCGCTTTAACAGTAACTCACGATTATTTCATGTTTACAATAATACGATTGGTCTATGTTTGTACACACAGCGACACATCAACCTAGACTGTCTGAACTATTAGAAATTGAACGCTGCGAATTGTGCGAGAGAGTGCGTTACATTTTTGTTATTTTGTCTTACTCACGCTGAACGGGACGCGACGCTCTATCCTTACCATTACATCGACACCACTATGCACAGTCCCTTGCCGACATTCCTCTTTTTTGTATGTAGCGTAGTTATGCGTATATCGGGTGTCTAACATGGTGTGTGGCCTTGTGTACATAGGTGATATTTAAGAAAACTTATGTGAGGCGCCTTTATAAGAGATAAACTTTAAATCGCGGCATAGCTCGCCTAAAAGATACTATGTTAGTAAAAGTACATTTTTAAATAAAATATTTCCTATGTTACTCGGTGATAGGTAATATAGCTTTCTAATGGAAAAAGAAATAAAAAATCGGTTTTGTAGTTTTTGGTTAAATTCTTACAAACAAAAGGAAATCTTTCCTCCTTATAATATTAGTATAGATATAGAAACCAAAATAATTATTTCAAATATGTTGTCTGTCTGTTTGTTTGTATGCATACCACGCAAAAACAACTGCATGTAATTGAATGCGGTTTTCATAGTTGTACTGCTGGAGGTCTTACTTAAAATTTGGTGCATCTTTCATCTTGACACGCCGGCTAGAAGTCGTGTATTATGTATGTTAAAGTCAGAGGTACGTGCCTTGGCTTCGAACTCGAGACCGCTGCGTGACAGTCCAACTAGTCCACTAGGCTATCGTTGCTATTGAAGATAATAAAGTTCAATTAAAAGTCAATTGTTTAAGGAAGTCATTACTATAATTTCTCTCAGGATCTTCCTTATTGGTTTAACGATAGATGACGCAGTGGCGTCATTGGCCTTGCTCTAGGCATCGCGTGTAGTGGGTTCATCTCTTTTTAAATCATCTTCCACACCGTATAATTACAGCATCGCGAGGCACTTTACAAACATTTAAACAATGGACACGAAGAATACTCAGACTCGGAACAACTATTTGTGACACATCCAAAGTAATATGTTGTGAGTTTGCTTGTTACGTTTATACGCCTTAACTACTGGAGCGATTCTCATAACATTTTGCATAAACGTTATCAGGAGTACAGAAAAGGGTACCTTTCATCCAGGAAAAAAGTACTGTTCCCGAGAAATAGCAATCGTTGATATTTCTATGCTCCAGCACAACATAAAATTTACCCCGTGTTCGAATAATACAAAAATGATGATAAAAATTTGTGTAGTTCACAAATATCTGTTCTTAATCTGCATGTTCTTTGTGTGATAACACTTTCACTAGAAAAAAACTCCTGTGTCGCGGGTGACTTTACAAACATTCAAACAACGGACACAAAGAATACCAAGACTCGTGACAAAAATTTGTGGATTACACTTTTTCCGTTACAAATTGCCGTCCGTTACTGAGCAGCGATAGCTCAGTGGGGAGACCAACAGACTGCAATGCAGAGGGTCTCGGGTTCAAACTCACGTCGCGCACCTCCGACTTTCGGAAGTTCTATGACTTTTTGAAATTATGTGCGTATTGATTGACAATTATCACCTGCTCCGTGCCTCGTAGAGCACGTTAAGCCGTCGGTCCCGGCTGCCATGAACATCTATAGCAGTCGTTATTGGGAGAGTGTCGACACAAAAGATCCCACTGGGTCGAAGTGTCGCCGGTCAGCACTGACTGGCCTCCACATAAGATACGTACAAATTGCCAAAAATAAAGTCCTCAATTTTTGCACATTTTGGATACGGGGCAAATTTTGTGAGATACACAAATAGTACCCGAGTCTGGATGTTTTCTTTGTGTCTGTTCTTTTAATGTTTGTTGTCCAACTCAGAAACACAACATGTGATATGTTTCGGTCCACCGATGGCGTCCTACCGTATGTTTACCAATTCCGTTTTCATTCTATGTCCATTGATTTACTAGTCGTCTGTCTACACATTATATTTGCCATGCAAATACCATGAGAAGCCGCGGAAAAACCTACTTAAGATCCTATAGATTATTCAAATAATTTGTGTGTTGCCAACTACTTGGGCGGTCCGACATTAATCTCGATCTAAGTTTTATATAAAAACATATAATAATATCATCTTGTATATAAACTGTCCCACTGCTGGGCAAGAGCCTCTGCTCAGTGTGAGAAGGGTTACGCCGTAGTCTTCCACGCTAGCCCATTGTGGCTTGACAGACTTCGCATATCTTCAAGAATAATATGGAGAACTCTCAGACATGCAGGTTTCCTCACGATGTTTTCCTTCACCGTTAAAGCGAGCGATAATTACCTATTTAAAACGCGTATAACTTCGAAAAGTCAGAGATGCTTTGAGATCGAACTCGAGACCTCTGCGTGACAGTTCAACAGCCTCCGACTAGGCTATCGCTTCCAACTTCCATAGGCAATATTTAGCCATCTTTCATCAGTCGTGTGAGTCTACTCGACTGACAGGGAGTTACCTACCCTTAACATGGACATCCCGTCTACTCTCCGACTGCTACCTTAGGACGCATGGTCCAGGCGTCTCAAATTTATCTATCTATTTATATATGTATTTGGTAGCCCTAGCCTACCTTAGGGTATTAGAGCTGATAGGGCTGTAGGCACCTTATAGTTCCATAGGTTCTTGTCATATAATTGTGCGCATACGTCCGTTACTGCTAAGGTGACAATTGTACACCCATTCTGATACGCATTTACAAAAAGTACAACGTTTATAGATATAAAAAATATGCTTATAACAAAGGAGTGCTAATATTATTTATTTATTGTACAGTTCAATGTCTAAATTATTTTTTATTTATACAACTAAAGTAGCAAACAAGCATACGGCCCGCCTGATGGTAAGTGGTCACCGTAGCCTATGGACGCCTGCAACACCATGGGCATTGGGACTGACATAGTCAAAATGGCTCTAAGACCCTTAAAAACAAAGAAAAGAAAAAAAAATTATCCATAGGCATCACTTGCGCGTTGTCGACTTTGTAAAAACCTTTTAACACCCTTTTTGAACAAACCCATACTGTAGCCTTGTGGGGAACCGCGGCAGGGAGTACATTTCACAACCTGAGCGTCTGCAGGAGAAAATTCCATTGTAACCGCTTGGTGCGTCACCAATTAGGTTGTAAGGTGTGAGGATGAAATCCCTGCCGATGGCGAGCGATATTTATTTTGTGGATAATTTTGTTGACGTTATCGCAAACCAAGCTGATTGGTCGAAGATGTTATGGGCACCATAGCATAACCACTCGCGCGCGTACCATGCTCCCTTCACATCTAACTACTTTTATATAGCTCCAGTACCATACAGGAGATATGGAAGGCAGCTCCTCCGTCGGCTGCAGCGAGGTTATCATTAGCAACTCTCAAAGTTGCGAGTTGTAAGCGGTTTAACTGCTCCGATACCTATCAGGAGAATAGGTAGTGCTACATTGGCACGAGGTAGCTCGATATTACGAGAACCGGATCTCTGGAGTTAGGAGCAGAAATAATAATAATAATAATAAATAATAATAAAACTTCTTTATTGGCACAAAAATACAAGTAGGTACATAGTAGTAGAAAACTTAATCTAGGTACAGAATTCTTAATTATAATGTTCTGCTGGTACTTAAAATAGAATATATGCTGTGCTATAGGTACCAGCAACCCTCCAGTTTCACAGTTAAACTAAGTAAAAATCGACTGGTGACAATGAGAATGTGAACCTACTTACATTATTAAACTTTACGTAATTTAAGCTAGAAATATAACTAATGATAAAGTAAAAAAAAAAAAATTTGGTAAACCTGATATATTACTATAAGTATATATAATATGTAGTCCGTGTATGTTGTGTGTGTATTTGTGTGTGTGTGGGTGTTTGTGAGTGTGTGTGGTATGTGTATCTGGGCAATTGGTATAAACTCTGCATAGGATTATTAAATATATTAACTTAGTTTCTCACGTTACTGGACGTATAAGTTTTTCGGTGTCGTCATAAGAGAGTTTGTGAAGAAATCGAGATTTGGAGTCAAAACCTGTCTATAACTGGTCCCTGAAAGTGCTCTCGGGCACTGGAAGTTACAGTGGCTCCCACTATTATAACAGTCAGGTTGGTGTAGAGGAACGCTATATCATAAACTGGATAAGTCGTAGAGACAGATTACTCTTATATGTTCTGTGGTTACAGTAACCACTTACCATATGGCAGGCCTTATGCTAGTCTGTTATATTGCATAAAAACAGTTCTAGTTTCCAAACACCCAATCATTAATCTCTAATGACCTTTACCTCCGTCACAAATGGCGCTCAAGGCTTTGACGCGTTAGCTATTGTTATTTTATGTGCTTATATTTAAAATCCACGTACTTAACTGTAATTATTGCTAACGGTAATCCCAACTAATATTATAAATGCGAATGTGAGTTTGTTACGGTTCACGCGTTAACTACTCGACCGATCGTTGGGAAATTTCGCATAGACGTTGTCAGAGATACAGAAGAGGGTATGGACCTCCCTTCTAGAAAGACCCACAAATAGTTGTTCTGAGTCTGAGTATTCTTTGTTCTAGATTTAAATGTTAATGTAAACCCCGCGACACAGGAATTACACCTAGTGTCGAAGTTTGTACTGTTGTTTGAGTGTGACCGTGAGGACTCGAGTTTTATCTCCGGATTATACAAAGTTTTGTTGGTTCTTTCTAATACCCACATATGTGGTTTCCCTAGGCAGGGGCTGGTGGTATTTCTTCGATTTATTAAAATACTTTTTCGACACTAGTTGTAATTCAAATCCTTTTTTTAAATCGACGAAACGCCACCAGCCGATCCCTAAGGAAACCACATATGTAGGTATAAGAAAGAACCAATAAAACTGTGTATAATCCGAGCAGACGGACGGACAAAGCTGTTGTATAAGAGTTTTTTCAAACTCTAATAAAAAACTAAATTGATAATATTGATATCAATCTATTTATTTCTTTTCAAATCGCTTTTTATTTAAAAAAGAGAATAGTAAAAAAGAAAATTTGTTATATTTATGATATTCTGACTAGATCGAAACTCCATTTTGAACAACTGTTATTACAATTGACCTTAACCATCGCTTAGTGGGGTCACTAAAACCACTATTCAAGAAAATAACCTAACGTATCCAATTTGTTTTTAATATCTTATCTGTACTCCAAATTATATTTTAATATTTCTCTTTTATTTTTGTATTCTAATTTTTATTTGACTTATCTAAACGCATTTTAATATATAACGAATGTTATTCTTTTTCTCCCTAGCTTTTATTATTTCCAAGTCACTTGGGGTCGGCTTTTCTGGTCTAATCGGATTTGACTGGATATCATTTTTTACACGGAGCGGCTGCCACCTGACCTCCGCAGCCCGAAGGCTAATGATACCCTAAGGCTAGACCAGTGTCAGGATATTATAGGGCACTGACTTCCCAATACGACTGCTATGCAATGTTCATGGCAGCCGGGACCGACGGCTTAACGTGCTCTCCGAGGCACGGAGCAGGCGATAATTGTCAATCAATACCCACATAATTTCGAAAAGTCTATAGCTTCCGAAAGTCTGTTGGTCTCCCCACTGAGCTATCACTGCTGAACGTATATTAATCTCAATTTATTTTCGTTTAATTAGCATTTAAAAGCTAATTATCGCTCGCTTTAACGGTTAAGGAAAATATCGTGAGGAAACCTGCATGTCTTTATAGACATGCAGGTTTCACATGCAACACTTCTGCCTTCCCCTTCAAGGATATAAGCGAGAGATTATACATAGTTATTATCATACTTCATTAGAACATACATGTTTAAATGAAGTGGAATGCACGTTGTTCCCTCTTTACAATTCAATGACACTGTCATGTCGTGGATGTGACACAGCACTTTGAAGGCATGCTATTACTAGGTTGAATATAATAAACAATTATTTTAATATCAGCCCTGTATTAAACTGTCCCACTGCTGGGCATGGGCCTCTTCTCACTATGAGAAGAGGCCCGTGAGTAGACCGGGTCACCATGCTGGCCCAGTGCGGGTTGGCAGACTTCACATATCTACGAGAACATTATGGAGAACTCTTAGATATGCAGGCTTCCTCACGATGTTTTCCTTCACTGGTAAAGCGAGCGATAATTAACTATTTAATATGCATATAACTTCGAAAAGTCAGAGATGCGCGCCTTGGGTTCAAACTCGAGAACTCTTCGTGGCAGTCTAACGGTTTTCCACTAGGTTTTTAAATGTTGTTTGTAAATTTCTATCCCTTGGAAACAGTACTTTTTTCTGGATGAAATGTAAATTATGTAATATGCATTTTAAATCCGCTTGGGCATTTGACCTTGTATAAACCACTAAATTTAGCCTGCAGCTTTGCTCGCTTAAATGTAATCCCCGGAACAGTATTTTTTCCTGGATGAATGATACCCTGTGTCCTTTTCTACACCCCTGACAAAGCGTTCGCGAAATTTCAAGATGACTGGTCAAGTAGTTAAGGCGTCAAAGTGTAACAAACAAACTCACATTCGCATTTATAATTAGTTAGGATTCTGGATCGAGCGTTTTTATAAGGCAAGACATATAGGCTTATACGAACCGTCAGACAAAACATTGTTTCGCTTCCAACTAAAAAGCCAACAGAAATACTTGAGAAACATCTTTAATGTAAAAACAGCGTACTTTAATAACAGTATAGAAAATCCAATTATTATAATAAACCCATTTAAATAACACAAGAGCTACATTACAACTCAACCCCTTAAAAAAATGTAGAAAAAAAAACCAATGATTCAGCTTCGCTCTTAAGGCGAGGTCACAAGTGTTTCATAAACATACGTATATAAGACTCGGACGCATCTTAAGTACGGTTGTTCATACCCAACGAACGAAAGTGAGGCATCGTGCGACGCAGAAAAATAAACTCAAAAAAAAAATCACCAGTGACTAGTAATAAGTAAAGATCCCTCGTGAATTGGTTTAGTGTGTTGTGGTTATCAGTGTGGAGTGGTTGGCGTGATATTTTATGTGAGTTTCTTATTTTAAATATTATTTTTTGAAAAGATTTTTTTTGTAGCGTGTTCTTTTTTTGGGTCTAGGGTTGGGGTGAACGCGTTTATGTCTTTTGTATGGGTTTTTTGGCGGGTCTGGATTAATTTTTCTTATTCGGGTTTACTTTTTGATTTATGAAGTGATTGTGAAAATAAATAGGAATGGAGAATGGTTTCGTAATAACCTAAATTCTTCAGATATTAGTAAATATATTTATAAGTTTCTTATATTTAAATAATTTTATATAAATTAGAATAATATTGAGACATCAATAACTTTTAGAATACTTTATATAACAGATGACTACGTGTATTATAAAATGCATTTTGCAATATAATTTAAATAATTTCATAAACTATTTGAATATTTCCATTTATTTTTATTTATTCGCTTTTATTTTTTATTGCACGACATTAAAATAGTTACGTAATTTAAAATGATACAACATTCTTACATATTTTTGATTAGATTATATAATTTAATTTTAATAAATAATATCTACAGATTATTTATTTGAATGCAATACAACTTACAATTTACATACCTGCAATTAAAATGTAACTGGATTTTATAAATTAACAATTTATATACAATATTTCGTACAAAAATTCACACAAGTCTCAACAATTAAATTTCATAAACAAAAATAAATGAAAAGTTTACATAATTCAATTAAAAGTAAACACCTTTAAATGAAACATTTTTACAGACATCGTTCCTAAGCAAGTATTCGTAGGTATTTTAACAACTAAGTTACAACAATAAAACTCATCTTCATAGAATACTAATTGGGTATTTCCATGCAAAATGGCGGGAAACACGTCACATTTAAATAATACACACACACGTACATTAACCGGTCGTATACCGCCGGCTCGCATACCAGCCGGCAGATTTGTACCCGTCGTAGGCCGGTGGCTCGCATGCGAGCCACCAAATTGGCGCCAAAACGCCGCGCGCCGCCTTCGCTTAAGCGACGCCAATTTGGCGCCAATTTGGTGGCTCGCATGCGAGCCACCGGCCTACGACGGGTACAAATCTGCCGGCTGGTATGCGAGCCGGCGGTATACGACCGGTTAAACATTAATTATGATTAGCAAAATTTATTAAAACTTCGCAAAAAACAAAAAAATGTAAAAACACAAGACTACGCGCGGCTTTTGAAACACTTGGGTCATTAATTTTAAAGTAACATGAGACTAAGAGAGACATTATAGTTAAATATATTACGTAAATTAAATTTTACAGTTAAACTTACTGTAAATGTAAAATAAATTACTTTAATTTATAAAATAAGCTTATAAATAGCAGCGATAGCATAGTGGGGAGACCAACAGACTGCAATGCAGAGGGTCTCGGGTTCAAACCCACGTCGCGCACCTCTGACTTTCGGAAGTTATATGACTTTTCGAAATTATGTGCGTATTAATTCACAATTATCGCCTGCTCTGTGCCTCGGAGAGCACGTTAAGCCGTCGGTTCCGGCTGCCATGAACATCTATGGCAGTCGTTATTGGGAAAGTCAGTACCCTCTAATATTCTGACACTGATCTAGCCTTAGGGTATCGTTAGCCTTCGGGTTGCGGAGGTCAGGTGGCAGCCGCTCCGTGTAAAAACTGATATCCAGTCAAATCCGGTTAGACCAAAAAAGCCGACCCCAAGTGACTTGGGAATAATAAAGGCTAGGGAGAAGATTAATTTGCAAAAAGAACTCACATCTTTTTTATTGTACTCATTTACAATAATTATAGTCATTTGTGTTAGGTATTTGATTAAATAATAATGATAATAATAATAATAATATTCTACCACATACACACAACACCATCTAGCCCAAACTAAGCAGAGCTTGTACTATGGGTACTAGACAATGGATAAAATGGACAATGGATAATATATTAGTTGTTATAGTTTATAATAATAATAATAATAATAATAGTAATTTAAATAAGTATTAAGAATTACACTTGGCTGAACTATTTATCGTATATGATGATTTATAATTGTGAAATATATTTCAATGCATAAGGTTCGGACTCTACATGATTTTAGAAAAATCACAATGTTAAAACAATCGATACCCACCACTGCTAGGCAAACCAATACCAACATTATTTCATGAATAATACTAGCTTATTTCGCGACTTCGGTTGCTTGAATCCTACGAGACCGCATACCAATATATGTGCCAAGATTTATTCAAATCACCAATTACATATGATTGAGTAACAAACAGGCAAACATCTTTACTAACTTAATAATATTAGTAAGATTTTAACATATACTTCACACTTCTTTGTTAGTCTTTTAGTAGATTTTTGTTGGGTAAAGTTCAAATCTCGCTTTGGTTAATGATTTTTAACCAGTCATTAAAGAACGCATTCTTTCAAGCAATGAATTACCAACTATGCGCACAAAACTATAATAATAAGAATGAATAAATTATTTTCAAAAATATTTATAAACCTCTGGGATTTTAAAGTCTGGGTGTTTCCCAGAGTCTGGGAGGGATATCTAAAGTTTAAATTTTATCCTTAAATTAATATTACACACATTATATATACAGTATATACAGTTATTCCTATAATAACATGCGCAGTCGCATCCAAGCGACTCAAGTAACACTGGGACTCAAAAATACCCACATTATTATAGAAGCAGCGACTCAAAAATACCTATGCCACTATATAAATTCTATAAAAATGTAAATAGATTTTTTACGTGCTATTAAAAAAACGTTTGATTTGTTAATTTAGTAACCATGACACGTCTTTAAAGCTAGCAATCCTGCGATCCTGCGTTCGAATCCTGTTGTTGTATTTTTTAGATTTTCTTAATCAGCTTAACATCGGAGCGGACTGTGTTCGATACAATAATATGTAAAACAAAAAGATTATATGAAATTTTATTTCGTATTTTGATAATCTGTACTAATATTATAAAGCTGACAAGTTTGTTTGTTTGTTTGAACGCGCTAATCTCAGGAACTACTGGTTCGAATTGAAAAATTTTTTTTGTTGGATAACTTATTTATCGAGGAAGGTTATAGGCTATATAACATCACACTAGAACCCACGAGGGCGGCGCAGTAATCAAGAACGCGGGTGAAACTGCGGACACATCTAGTCTTATAAAAAAACAACATCACGACTCTAGTCCGAAGGGCATCTCCGGTCTTACTCGCTGTTTATAGAATCCGTTTGTGTGATAACATGATGCAATCATCCTTTTCATAACCTTTCTCAATAACGGTATATTTAAAGCAAAGTAGTTTTTGAGATTATTGTATGCAAACATACAAACTTTTGATCTTTATTCTATTTTCCCGCGGTTTCACTCAAGAACGGTACTTTTTTCGGATGAAAGTTACCCTATCTATACCCTTGACAACGTGTATGCATTTCATAAAGATCGGTCGAGTAAAGCGTAACAAACTCACATACGCATTTATAATATTAGTTAGGATATCTCTGCCTACCTCCGGCGGTTAGCAAGCGTAATGCTATAATGTAGTATTTTGTATTACAATATCAATTGCGCGTACAACCTTAGCTGTTCATTATCACATACAATTGTGGCTGTGCGATAAGTGACGAAAAATTTTCTTATTGCAAAATTCGTTTGTTTGTTAGTTTGTAATATAACAGGTTTCTTGTGTAACGTAACCCTGGGGGAATTAGCGGAAATCTAGGCATTTGTTTTCCAATATCACGATTTGGAAGTGAAAACTTCTTCAGGCGCGTTGAGCACTTTTTGGGTGAACAAAAATCATGGAACTCGTGTCATCGTCACCGAAACGCATTCAAAATTCAAAAATAATCTAATAGCTCGACGATCGAGAGTCGACGACAATCCACAAGTTACTTAGCTTTCACATCTATCGGCAGTCCCCAAAGACTGAACCGCATGTTTTTTTTTCTACTACTGTTATAGACTAATATCTATATATATAAAACTCTTCCGTTACTGAGTGACTGACAGACAACGCACAGCCGAAACTACTGAACGCAAGAAGCTGAAATTTGGCATGTATGTTCCTTGGAGAGTGTAGGTGAGCACTAGGAGAGGATTTTTGGAAATTCCACCCCGAAGGGGGTGAAAGGGGTGAAAAACTTTTATATGAAAGTTCTACACCATTGAAGATAGTGACTTGAAAATTTGGATTTTCACGCGGGCAAAGCCGCGGGCGTAAAGCTAGTAAATTATATAATGATTTTTACTCCATTCATAAAAGTAATTCACGGTATTTTGCAGTTCGTGTGGGAATTAAGGAATTTTCTATGATGCAGTAGAAACAAAGATATTGTGCCCCAAGTTATTTTCTGTAACGGACTGAAAAATCATTCTTACAATCCCAAAAGGACTGCATAAAAGTCGATATGGTCATTTAGAAATTCCTTTTTTTTATGATATTAATATAAAACTACATATATAAGTCTGGTCAGAAGTCAGCGAGCGATTTGAAAATCTCCCACCAAAAGAATAAGTTTAGATAGTGTAACCTGGACGTCCATAAGTGTTACTTTGTGACCTAAGTGAATAAAGATATTTTGATTTGATTTAAGAAATTATGATTTTATCTATTTTATAGAAAATATTTAAACCATTAATGATAGCACTGTCTTTTTTTATTAGGACAATCAATTGTCCTGTCAAAATATGTAAATAATGCGAAGGCTTTAGTCAATGCTGGGCTGTCAAAATGACGAATGTCACGGTCGCGGTGATTAAGTTAGTATTACTTATCTGTCAATAGTTTAAAATACATAGACAGTCTGAGTCACCGGGCGTGTGCGAGTTTGGTTTCTCTCTGAGGTAATTTACCGGAAACTTGCTTTTGTTCAAGGCTTTGCCCTTATAAATGTCATTGAACGCATATTAGGCTAAAAATAAATATGAAAAAGAGAATTCCCTCGCTAAGATTAATTCTAGTGTCGCGAAGGACTTCACAAACATTCAAACAACGGACACAAAGAACACCCAGACTCGGAACAACTATTTGTGGACCACACAATTTTTGTCCCGTGTGGGGATCGAACCCACAACACATGGCGTATATGTGTTAAGACTGCGCCGAGCGTAAGACAGATAATGACAGAGCTCGTGCGGCGCATATTCAAATCGGCGCGCGGCCGCCATAGTAAAATTATATGGACGATTTGAAGTGCTTTTTTGATAAATATGTATCTTTATTGTCAACCAATAACTTAAATATTTGGGACGGACGAATTGTAATATAACTATTTTTGTTTCGTTTAAGCTGTAAAATAGGATAGATTTCTACTATTATAAACTAAAAATCACGTACCACGAGCAAATTTGCGTAATTTTATAGGCGAAAATATTAATTATTTTAAGTTTTTTACACGGAGTAATTGTAAATACATTCATTGTTATGGTAAATGTATATTTTATATTTGTACTAAACAAAAAGTGTTGATTTTATTCACTTAACTGTGACCGCCTGTTTTGGCACATTTCGCTCGGCGCAGTCTTAAACACTTATGTGTTAATGTACATTGTTACAAGTGATTGTGTGACAAATATCAAAGCATTAGCTTTTGCCCGCGGCTTCGCCCGCGTAAAAGTAGGTGAGTTATATTAGTAACAGTACTTTTTAAATAACAGATTGCCTATGAAACTCTTTTACTCTTAAAATATAGCTTTCTAATGGTAAAAGAGTTATAAAATCGGTTAAGTAGTTTTTGAGTTAAATCCTTGCAAACAAACAAATAATCTATTATTTTCTCTTTATAATATCAGTATTGATTAAGCCTTTGTTCTAGATGTCACTATTGGCAAAATGTTGACAGTTCTGCTTTACAGACCTGCTCGCAAGCATATTCCGAAGGTCGGTTCGAAAATATGCATACGATAAGGTCTTTTATAATAATATCAGCCCTGTATTAAACTGTCCCACTGCTAGACACGGGCCTCTTCTCACTATGAGAAGGGTTACGCCATAGGCCACCACGCTGGCCCAGTGCGGGTTGGCAGACTTCACATATCTTCGAGAACATTATGCAGAACTCTCAGACATGCAGGTTTCCTCACGATGTTTTCCTTTACCGTTAAAGCGAGCGATAATTAACTATTTAATACGCATATAACTTCGAAAAGTCAGAGATGCACGCCTTGGGTTCAAACTCGAGACCTCTGTGTGGCAGTCCAACGGTTTTCCACTAGGCGATCGCTGGTCTGTTACGTGTAGCATATTATATAGGTACATGATATCATCGCTGAAAGAATCTGAAAGTAAATAACAATAAAGTATTAAAAACAAGAAATGCACATACTGCATTATTTTATATAAACACTAGTAGTTTTCCCGCGGTTTCACCCGCGTAAGTCCCGTTCCCGTGTGAATATCGAGTTTCACCCCTTTCACCCTCTTCGGGGTGGAATTTCCAAAAATCCTCTCTTAATGCTCCCCTTCACTCTCCAAGGAACACACATGCCAAATTTCAGCTTCTTGCGTTCAGTAGTTTCGGCTGTGCGTTGTCTGTCAGTCACTCAGTAACGGAAGAGTTTTATATATATAGATTGGTATTAAATTGTTAAATGTATTGACATTTTGAAATGTTTAATATATACTTATCCATACTAAGATTATGAAAAGATAAGATTAGTTTCTTTGTTTATAAGGATTTAATATAAAAACTACTGAACCGATTTTGAAAATTCCTTTACCATTACAAACCTGTATTATCACAGAGTAAGTTAGGTTATGTTATTTAAAAATCCTCAGCTACTTTTATATCCTATCAATCCCTCGGGCGCAGTATTTTTTTCTGAATAAAAGGCACCCTATGTCCTCTGACAACGTGTATGCGAAATTTCATGACAATCCGTCGAGCAGTTAAGGCGTGAAAGCGTCACAAACAAACTCACAATCGCATTTATAATATTAGGATACCATATATCATTTGTATTTAAGGAATGGATGTTATGTAACATATTATGTATATTAGCACCCGGATACGCCTGATTTGTTCATCATGTTAATTCGTAACCATAGAGAGACTCACAGTATTACAATATATGTATTTAGAATTTGACCGACAAACTATTTGGATGCATAGATACCTAGATTTTTTGTCTATGGATTTGAAAAGCGCGAGTAGTGCAGTAGTTTTGGTATTTAATACATTGACAAACGAAAAATATGTCTCAATAGTTGTACATACATACATACATAGATTCACGCCTGTTTCCCAGAGGGGTAGGCAGAGACTACGGACAGACTAGATAGTTGTGCTGTTATTTTATACATAAATAGATATTTTTAAATAGCAGCGATAGCCTAGTGGAAAACCATTGGACTGCCACGCAGAGGTCTCGGGTTTGAACCCAAGGCGCGCATCTCTGACTTTTCGAAGTTATATGCGTATTTAATAATTAGTTATCGCTTGCTTTAACGGTGAAGGAAAACATCGTGAGGAAACCTGCATGTCTGAGAGTTCTCCATAATGTTCTCGAAGATATGTGAAGTCTGCCAACCCGCACTAGGCCAGCGTGGTGGACTACGGCCTAACCCTTCTCACAATGAGAAGAGGCCCGTGCCCAGCAGTGGGACAGTTTAATACAGGGCTGATATTATTATTATTATTAGATATTTTTAGGGTCCAAGAAGTGAATTACGCTCAGATTGTTTTCTTCTTGTAATACTAGTTGACCCGCGCAACTTCATCTGCTTCACATAAGAGAATTTTCCCCGCTGTTTTAAAATTTTTCATTTATGCTCTGTTCCTATTGGTCGTAGCGTGATGTTTTATAGCCTATAGCCTACTTCAGTAAATAGGCTACCCAACACTAACATTTTCAATTAGAACTAGTAGTTCCTGAGATTAGCGCGTTTAACCAAACAAATAAACTCTTCAGCTTTATAATATTAGTATAGATAAGTTCTCTCGGGAATCGAACTGGAGACATAACGATAGCATTCTTATGCCACGGGACTAAGGAACTAATTTGCTTATTTATTTGTAATAACTATCATATGACCAGTACTACACGTTGAAAACTACCTCAGTAGTGCAGCGATAGTGAGGGTTCGCTTCCCAGGTCGGGCAAATTGTTTCTGGCTTTTTCAGTCTAGAAATGTTCAATAGTGAAACGAAGTCTGCAATTGTGCCCGGTGTGGCAATAGACTCTCTTTATTACGTATGACCTAAAGTTATAGACCGAAAAGCAGGTGCAACACACCTCTATCTACCCTTTTGGGGATATAATCGTGAGGCTATGTATGTATGTATGTGTTTCTTAAAAGTTTACTGTCTGACTTTCAAAAGGTGTATTATGTAATCACTCGCCTGGCTTGCAAGTCTCCAAAATTTTATATGTATGCATGTTTATTCTTTCATACAAGACTTATACCCCAGCTTGTCTTATGTCAAACGCTCGGTCAGGAATATACAGCATGTCGATGGATTAACTTGATTTCTTTTTACATAACTGCTCTTTTATAAAAAGTTATTTATTAAAATTGTATTTCGACGTTTTTACGGTTACAGATGTATTTATTCAGTCCTTCTTCAAATATTCAAATGGTTTTGCCCAAAATCTGGAGTATTACGAACGTTTAAAACAATTATAAAAAAAGCAGCGATAGCCTAGTGGGAAACCATTGGACTGCCACGCAGAGGTATCGGGTTCGAACCCAAGGCGCGCATCTCTGACTTTTCGAAGTTATATGCGTATTAAATAATCAGTTATCGCTTGCTTTAACGGTGAAGGAAAACATCGTGAGGAAACCTGCATGTCTGAGAGTTCTCCATAATGTTCTCGAAGATATGTGAAGTCTGCCAACCCGCTCTAGGCCAGCGTGGTGGACTACGGCCTAACCCTTCTCACAATGAGAAAATGCCCATGCCCAGCAGTGGGACAGTTTAATACAGAGCTGATATTATTATTATTAATATATTATAAAACAATAATTAGATAATCGTCTTGACAAATTTTAAAGATTTTTGGTTGTGCTGGGGTAACCAACAAACTGCCTATTTTTTATATAAATAGCTGTTTTTTTTAATATTATTTTTCGGTTATAGTTACTTCAAAGTACATACTACATGCAGGTGTGCAGGGTAAGGAGGAGGCTGATGAATCAGCCAGGAGGGGCTCGGAGCAACTATTTGTTGGCCCCGAGCCATTCGTAGGACTCTCTGAGAGTGCCGTCAAAGCAGCTATGAATGCACATGGCAATGATAAACATAGGCTGGAGTGGACGGCCCTTAGGGGTCTGGAACACTCCAAGAAATTTATTGCAAACAGAGCCACGGGCTTCACCCGGAAGTTTTGCGGGTACAACAAGGGCCAAATACGCCTGCTCACAGGAGCGTTCACTGACCATTTTGGCACCAACGACTTCCTGTGCAGATTAGGTTTGGCAAACAATTTGATCTGCAGAGCCTGTGGTGAACAGGACGAGTCCATATCACATCTACTGTGTGAATGTGACGCGTTGGCTGGACTAAGGATGGGTCTGATGGGATTGGCATAACCGAACCCTGAAGACTTCAGGCTTCTCCCTCTGAAGTGTACGCTGCGACTGATGCAGTACATTCATATGGAGATAGCTCAGGGATAGATCTCGGGGCCGACACATAAGATCCCACTGGGTCGAAGTGTCGCCGGTCTACACTGATTGGCCCCCGAAATAAGATAAGATAAGATACATCAAAGTAAGATTAAATTCTTACTTACAAATACCAACAAATACATATTTTAACTAACTGCCTAATAACATTTAGTTAATTTAACAAACAGCTTATTAAGCATTAGGAATACGTTTGAACGTAAATGTCTCATAACGGTACAGCAATAAATAGTGGTCACAAAAGAACAATGAACGTTGAAAAGGTCACAGGTTCAAATCTTTGTTAATATGATCACATTCCTTTGGACAACACACACATATCGCACCCTTAATAAAACAGCGACCTAACTAGAAATTTGAAAGTAAGGCAATTTGAACTCTAATTGTATATATTAAATTCTAATATTATATTTATGTTAAATCTTTGCAATAGAGTTCAAATTTGTTTAATCCAAAATACTGAGATAAGTCTCTGTTTTATTAAGGGTGCGATATATAGTCTCACAATTATACCCCCGGAAGGGGTCAACTAAGTGTATATTACACTGACATTTATCACATTTTTTGGCCTGGATGACGTAGTGGTTAGTGTAACCGACTGCCACGCCTGAGGTCGCGGGTTCGATTCCCGCACAAGTCAAACTGTGTACATGAACATGGATGTTTTTCTTGGTCTGGGTGTTTCTATGTATAATATGTATGTATTTCCAAAAAAAATATATATGTATGTTTATCCATTGTCTAGTACCCATAGTACAAGCTCTGCTTAGTTTGGGCTAGATGGTGTTGTGTGTATGTGGTAGAATATTATTATTATTATTATTTCGTCAGTAAACAGTTTAGCTTTTACCTAATAGGACGTATACCTATTGCCTACCGGACACAGTTCCAAAAACTGAGAAATAAATGACAAAAAAACCAAGTACAAGCACATGCATGCCATATGCACAGCAGTACCTTTTATTACCACTCGGCTAATCCTTTTAAAACAAATTTCTTTTCCTTGTGAACAGTACACTTTCTGAACGAAAGGTACCCTATGTCCTTTTCGGTACCCCTGATAACGTGTATGCGAAATTTCATGATGATCGGTCGAGTAGTTAAGGCGTGAAAGCGTAACAAACAAACTCACATTCGTATTTATAATATAAGTTAAAATCAACTATTAAAAACTCGAACTGCCACTGAAAATATCTTGACCGATACTCCCAATACCTCTTTGCCTGATCCGGAAATCGCACCTAACACCTACACCGCAGTCGCATTCACTACCGCTATGCCACGTGAGTTTATGCATATTTGAAAAATAAACTCTACATAGCAACGAATCCACATTTTGAAGCACGTGATATCAATAATAATATATTATTAATAATAACCCACAAACTAGTTCTATTAAATAAATCATATTATTATTGTCAAGATGTCATTAGTCGCCATATTTGATAACTAAAATTTATTTATTTTATTAACCAGCTGTTACCTGCGACTTCGTTCGCGAGAAATTTAACAAAAAGCGGTTCAAATTTTGGTTGCGGAATCCTATTTTTCTAAAATCCAGAAATTAATAAAGAAGTTTTTAATTTTCCACTTAGCCCTAATTTTCTAAAAAAAAAAGTAGCCTATGTTACTCCTTATAATGTTAGCTATATGCCAGTGAAAGTCCCGTCGAAATCGGTCCAGCCGTTTCAGAGATTAGCAAGACAGACAGAAAGACAAAAATTTAAAAATGAATTTTTTAAATTTAGGTGTCGCATATAGTAAAAAGCTGTTATTTTGACATGACAAACAGACACTTCAATTTTATTTATTTGTATAGATGTATAGATAATATCCCACAAACCAATAATATCAAATAAATCATATAATTATTATCAAGATTTAATTAGTCGCCATATTTAATAACTAAAATTTAGTTATGTTATTAAAAATATAATCTATAATTATTTATTTATGGATTTCCGTAAACTTTAAAAGATGATTCGTTTATCGTTCGCTAGTTTTGTTTTATTTTGCTTGCAGTCAGTTAGTGATCCAATTTGGCCAGCCATCATTTGGGTCATGGGACCTCTATTATATAGGTAATAGAGAGTAGTTTGTCCCCGAAGGGAAAATAGGTATTTTACAGGCTTGTTCCACATTTGTCCCTCATGTTTCGTCCCAAACGCAGAAATACGCATTTGTCCCAAAAATTGTTCCTTATATGCCCCTAAATTTATATAAATATTAATTTCTTAATATAATTCCAATTTCGTCCCAAATTATGTTCCTTTTTTGCCCCGGTATTTTAGTATGTAATAAAATCAAAAATTTATTAATATTCTTCGTTGAGCTTTCGGCAAACCTTTGGGCTTATTTTTGCATGGCATCACGTGCCCGACAGGGAAAATATTTAAAGTAATTTTCAACTATGTTTTGTTTTGCTAACCATATGCACATAAATGAAGGACGAAAAAGGAATACTTTTAAAAGAGGGGCGAATTAGGAACATTTTCGAAGGGACATAATGTAGGGACAAATGCGGAACAAACCGTTTTACACCCAGATTTCACCAACGTACGTAACTTAGATTTTTTTATATTTTTCTGATGGCTGTTATTACTTAGCATGTTACCTGATTCCGGCTTGACGTCGACTTCTAGGACACCCTTTATACAAAGGCCAGGTTAAGAGCACCTTAAACCGGCGAGTGTGCATGAGGAATGTGATGAAAGTGAATGAAGCCAGACAAGTGTGTCAGGATCTTAGCAAATGGAAATCCGTAGTCTCTGCCCACCCCTCTGGGAAACAGGCGTGGATCTACGTATGTATGTATCTATGTATGTATGTATGTACAAACGCCAAATCACTAAGAGTACAATATTCCCCACAAGTTATGTAAATTTTATTATTTTGTCTCGACCAAAACAAGGCCAACTAGTTTCGACCAACATAAAACGGGATATATATATCTAATAATATATATCTAAATAAATAAAAGTAATTTATAATATATTGTGACATGGCTAACCTTCCGCGATATATATTTAATAGGTGAATTTCAAAACAAAATGGCGACGGAAACGGTATTTTATTTTGACTAAAAACGTGATTTTTTGCTAGGTGGAAAGACACGTGTTGCTGGACACGTTTCTCTTCTCAGCGTGAATATTTAGGCCATAGTCCACCACACTGTCCCTGGGTTGGCAGACTTAACATATCTTCTTAAACATTATGGAGAACTTTCAGTATCACTCGTCTATTGGAGAAAACTGCATGAAAATCCGTTCAGTAGTTTTTGAGCTTATCGCGAATAGACAGACGCGGGCGGCGGGACTTTGTTTTACACATGTAGTGATGGCGATTGGAATGGATAAAAAAATTACACGTGCTTTTCGATGCTAGGCTGCGAGGCACGTGTCATACTAAATGAAAGTGTCTAATATCTTATACTTAACGTTAGATAAGTCTACAACTCATATATGATATTATAAATACGACGTAATCGTCTATTTTTAAACATACGTACTAAATCTCACGCTTTTACCTCCGAAGGGGCAGAAAGAGGTTAGGAGGACAGCTGTGGTTTAAGATCACACATAAATTCTTTTTTTTCCTTGTGGTTCGTGGCTAACCTGTTGTCAAGAGTTGTTCAAGCCGCCCGTAGGCCTCTGACATGGCTTAACGACTGCTGTCAATTTGACAACAACCGGGACCGACTTTTTACGTGCCCTCCGAAGCACAGAGACGCTCAGATGAAATACCACTAAGGATCACCCATCTATAGACTGACCGTACCCATCGTTGATTAACCTCGCTAATCGTTTACCGATCAGTGAGTGCAACTAGTTATGTCATCCATATAGTTAACAAATATATAAAGAAAGGTGTATTTAATTACTAGATTTTGCTAGGCTAGCTTAGGTTAGATTAGTAAAAGTACTTTTCTGGATGAAAGGTACCTGTTAGGCAATACCAATGGAAACTAAATTAATGGCCGGTCTTACAGCTAATAAGTAAAGGTTATCCGAAAGATAAATTGCACTCTTGTTAGGTTAAAGAAGAAAAATGGCGAGTCTTTTATCTTATAGATAAAATGCTATCTGGAGGACTACAATCTCTTTGTAACCATATTTCTTGTGTATAAATGATACTTTCTTGCTTTCAATGTACCCCTGACAACGTGTAAGCGAAACTTCATGATGATCGGTCGAGTAGTTAAGGCGTGTAACCGTAACAAAGAAACTTACATTCGCATTTATAATATCAGTTAAGATTGATCACTAAAGATAGAGTAATTTATATATGTTTTCATAGATGTCTGTATACTTATTTCTAAATGTTGTATGACTGCAGAAAATGGGTGTCAGATATTCGATAACTAATTAAACCACAGACTTATCGATTGATCAACTGTTAGACAACCAATCGGCTAATCAGTTCTTATTAAGTAATCAATAATAAATCATAATTAAATATTTAAAACTTTATGAAAGTAAAAGTATGCAAAAATGTCAACATTTTTTTACGTAATTTGAAAGAAGTCTAGATCGTTGTTTAGATGTTAAAGAGGTCATAATCGTGATTACTCATCGTGAGATCCTGGTTTTGATTCGCGGGTTAAGTAAACTGTTAGGATGTTATCATTAGCAGGTAATGCGACCATCAAAAATTTGAAGGAAAAGGTTATTAACAAATTGTTGTCGCGCTGGTCCCGAACGAAATTTCATTGTGCGAAGGAGATAACTATAGTTGCGACTGATTATATCTCTGAAATCGTCATTTCGTATTCCCGTCTCGACATCCATATCTTATCTTATCTTATGTGGGGGACAGTCAGTTGCTGACCGGCGACACTTCGACCCAGTGGGATCTTTTGTGTCGACACTCTCCCAATAACGCCTGCCATTACATAGATGTTCATGACAGCCGGGACCAACGGCTTAACGTGCTCTCCGAGGCACGGAGCAGGCGATAATTGTCAATCAATACGCACATAATTTCGAAAAGTCATATAACTTCCGAAAGTCAGAGGTGCGCGACGTGGGTTCGAACCCGAGACCCTCTGCATTGCAGTCTGTTGGTCTCCCCACTGAGCTACCGCTGCTTTTTTCATACTCCTTAAATGGGGCACTTAGTGTGGTGGTTTCTCCATTGGCCTTCCCCACCGCAGTTCTACAGCCGACGTATCGCCTGCTGATTTCTGGTCAGAAGCCCTTAAAGATCCCATTTCTTCGGCCTTCTTTCAGAACTGATGTTACTGCTGCCTAACATCAGGGGTACGTTTATTTGATAGCGGCGTAACATCGCCATGTCACAGAGCCGTCATAGGATTGGCAAGCATAGAGCACTAAATTATATTTTATTTCTACCACAGATTATTGAGTGCCAGATGTCAATAGGATCCTTATAACAAACCTAAACTTAATTAACGAAATGTAGGTGTGTTAATCTTCGAATACAAAGACGTGAAAATATATCTTTAACCTGTTGTATGCCAGAATACCAGACATAATAGAAAAAGCATTGTGTCTCGCGCAGATCCACGTTCCGGCATACCAGAGGTTAATAATAATCTGCCAATATATTTAATAGTTAGACATAATAACTGTTTTTCAGAATTAATTAAAAACCTGAATAAAGATTTAAAATATATTGATTGTAAATCAAGTTTTTGAGATTAATTGAAAATATATATGTTATTATTGGAATGAGTTTTTATAGCGCCATGAATAAGTTCATGTATATTTATGTTGTTGAATTAATAAGTTTTAGGAAATTAGTCACGTTGAACGTCACTAGACTGCTAGGCTATTGAGAGGTCACGGGTTCAAACATATTTGTTATTTTTATTATAATTACTACAAGGATGGCGCGGTGGTTTGTGTCACGTGTCGACACATTATGCTATTTGTTAGGGGTTCGAATACCACACGTGACAATTATTTAAATGATACACAAAAGTTCCGAATCTAGGTTTAAGAAAAGGAAGTCCTCACTTCGTATAATTATTGTACCAAAGAAGTTAACGAACATCCAAATAACGGATACAAAGAAAACCCAGACAGAACAAAATTTTTTTTTAAATCGTATCATGGCTCTTTTTAAGAACTATAAAAGCAAAATATTTATTATATTCAGAATTTTTGATTGTCTGTCTGTAAGTTTGTACGCGCATCACGCAGAAACTACTACACGAAATTGAATGCAGTTTTCACAGTTGTATTTCAGGAGGTCTAACTCTATAATATTGTCTTCTGTTCACGCGAATATTATTCATTGAAATTAAACTACTATATACGGATTTTATCGCGTTGTTTATTTGACACTTTATTACATAATTTTGAAAACTGTTACACTACTTTTACTTTTAAACTTTACTATTTTTTAAGCTAATTAAATTATTATTAAAACTATTAAAACTTTTTAGATTTAATTTAATTTTACACTTTCCCCGACGTTTCGGTTGCTTTTCAGCAGCCATGGTCACGGGGAGACTAAGATGGTAGTTGTCTCAATGTTCCAGTGTAGTTATTTTAAAGTACCCGAACATAATTTAATCATTGGTGTTTCTATTTACGCAGAATGAGCTCAAAGTATCATGAAGTCTAGCTGTGGTTTGCTTCTTCTTGGGTTTGACTATTTGAATTACTGCATCCCAAGCTGGTGGTGCATTCCAACCATCTTTTCTGTTGAAATTAGGATGTTTTTTGATTTCAATAGCCTCGCGAAGCATCCTTGGTAGGAATCGGTGTTCTTTAGCGAGAAGAAGAAGAAGGTCTATCTCTACATCTGGTGTTTATTTTATCTTGATACATCGCCTAGAAGTCAAGTATTAAATAAGAAAATAAAGGTACCTATTTCCAAATGCCACGAGTTCGAAGTCATAAGCTTGAAAGATATAATTCATTATAAACCAAAGTATATTCAAAACATAAGTAACATATTAAAAAACAATACATAGAAGCCAGCTATGTAATAAAAATCAGTACATAATTATATATAAAAGTCATCCTGATAGTTTTATTGTTTAAATTAACATATATAATGTACAAAATCAAAGGAAATTGATCCAAATATTTAAGTTTTGTTATGTAAGATTCACATAAACTTGTAAAGGTGTGGCTAAACTATGGTGATAGAACATTAATTTTATTGTGACCATAAATAATTTGAAATGATTGTAAACTTCTGATTTATTGCTAGTGCAGCGATAGCATAGAGTCCATTGGACTGCCACGATCGCTTGAGATCACCAGTTCGATCGAGCCACACGGCACGCACCTCTGAATTTTTGAAGTTATGTGTGTATTAAATAGTTAATTATCGCTTGTTTTGACGTTAAAGGATAGCATCTGCATGTCTCATAGCCAGTTGCACTCACTGATCGGTAAACGATTAGCGAGGTTAAGCAAGTGCGGTCAGTCTATAGATGGGTGACCGCTTAGTGGTATTTCATCTGAGCGCCTCCGTGCTTCGGAGGTCACGTAAAAAGTCGGTCCCGGTTGTTGTCAAATTGACAGCAGTCGTTAAGCCATGTCAGAGGTCTACGGGCGGCAAGAACAACTATTGACAACAGGTTGGCGACTAACCACACGAAAAGAAGAAAGAAGAAGATCTGCATGTCTGAGAGTACTACATAATGTTCTCGAAGATATGTGAAGTCTGCCAAAACCGCACTGGGCCAGCGTGGTGGACTATGGCCTAACAGTTCTCTCATTGAGAAGATGCCCGTTGCCAGCAGTAGGACAAGTTATATACAGGGCTGAAATAAATTACATCTTATTGTCTTCTATTTACGCGAATATTATTCATTGCAATTAAACTGCTATATACGGATTTTATCGCGTTGTTTATTTGACACATTATTACAAAATTTTGAAAATTGTTACACTACTACTCTGAGTCTCCCCGTGACCATGGCTGCTGAAAAGCAACCGAAACGTCGGGGAAAGTGTAAAAATAAATTTAATCTAAATAGTTTAATAATAATTTAACTAGCTTAAAAATTAGTAAAGTTTAATAGTAGTAGTAGTGTAACAATTTTCAAAATTTTGTAATATAGTGTCAAATAAACAACGCGATAAAATCCGTATATAGCAGTTTAATTTCAATAAATTACATCTTTTAAAAGACAAATCTCACTCCAACTTGTCGTATTTAGAATCAAGTATGACGTACTGATAGCAAGAAAAATATATCTCGTCATCTCTATGTAACGTCTCTTTTCATTACAGATATATTTTTTCTTTATTAAAGAACGAAAATAATCTGAACATATCTTACCTTATAAAATAATTAATAAAAGAAACTATAGGTACCATTTAGGGTGGTAATTCCATGTACTAAAATGTTTGAGCCAATAATTTTGATGTCCATTTAAGCTATTTAAATTATAAAACTGTTTAGATTTAATTTACACTTTCCCCGACGTTTCGGTTGCTTTTCAGCAGCCATGTTCACGGGGAGACTAAGATGGCTGTTGTCTCAATGTTCCAGTGTAGTTATTACAAAGTACCCGAACATAATTTAATTTAATTGGTGTTTCTATTTACGCAGAATGAGCTGAAAGTAGTGTGTTTAACAATAGTAGTTAAAAGTTTCAAAATAATGTAATAATAGTGTTTTATAAAAAAGTAAAAAAACGCGATAAAATTCGTATAAATTTGTTTAATTTCAATGTACAACATTCGCGTAAATGTAAGATAATATTGTCCATTTAAATTTCTTATATTATGTTACAAGTAGATTTACGATAGTGCAACAGCTGGGGATCAAATCCGCGATCTCTAGATTGCAAATCCGGAGACTTATCCCCGGTTAAGTTTTCTTTCCTCCTTTCCTAACACGATCCATGATTACAAAGGAAAACAAACAGTTAAGGAAAAATCCACCATTATTAATTAAAATAATAATTAATCTGTTCTTGCTTTACAATCTATAACATAGTCACGAAAGGTCATTGTCGATAACAAGATTAAAATTGTCATGCAGTGCGGCGTTGCTTTTTTATAGAACGAAGGTGAAAAATGAACATACAATCCATTTGAAGACGCAACGATTGCATGTACCATATCGTTAAAAGTGGTCGTTTCGATGTCGCCACTGCGCCGAGCGTTGTGAGTTCGATCCCCAGACGGAACACAAATTAATGTGATCCACAAAAAGTTGTGTGTCGAGAAAGAGGTGCTCAGCTTGGGATCAAACTCCCTGCGTGTTCCACGGCTACTAGGTTATTCAAAGGGTGAAAAACTATACGAATAAATAAAATTGAAGTGTCTGTTTGTAATGTCAAAATAACAGCTTTTTACTATTTAGTATATATTTGCATATAAAATATATACTATATATATATATATTTTATATGCAAATGCATATACTTTTATATGCATTTGCATATAAAAGTATATACGGTATGTACTTATATCAAAAAAGCAATCTTAAATATTTATGTCTGTCTTTCTGTTTGTTTCGGCTAATCTCTGAACGTCTGGACCGACTTTGACGGGACTTTCACTGGCAGTTAGCTTAAGTTAAAAGGAGTAACTTAAGGCTTCATTGATTTTAGACAATAGAATTGGTTCCGCGAAATTAAATTAAATCTTTTTGTTTCATTCCACGCGGTTGATGCTGCGGGTAAAAATACACGATGAAGAATAATCAATGTTTTGAAGGCACTTAGATGTGACTATACCTTAATAATATTATAAATCCTTACACCGTATATGGCGAGCAGTAAAATTAAGTCAACATCTCAAGGTCCCAACTCATTATCATAGAAACACAATAAAATAACTCATACCGGATTCTACTTCAAAATGGTGAGATATACCTGGCTCTATATTATGTTTGAGGAGTAAAATAAATAGATGTATGTATGTATGTATCTTATGTGGGGGCCAGTCAGTGCAGACCGGCGACACTTCGACCCAGTGGAATCTTTTGTGTCGACACTCTCCCAGTAACGACTGCCATAGATGTTCATGGCAGCCGGGACCGACGGCTTAACGTGCTCTCCGAGGCACGGAGCAGGCGATAATTGTCAATCAATACGCACATAATTTCGAAAAGTCATATAACTGCCGATAGTCAGAGGTGCGCGACGTGGGTTCGAACCCGAGACCCTCTGCATTGCAGTCTGTTGGTCTCCCCACTGAGCTATCGCTGCTCTGAAGGAGTATGTAGTATTACACTTATTTCGGGAAGTATGCTTTTGGATTTCACGTAATAGACGTCCAGCCTATTCTGTCGTCATAAGGGAAAAAACCGTAACTAAAATATTGTTCGAAATTAAGTTTTTTATGTATTTGGAACCAGTAAAAAACACATCGCTGTGTATATTTATATAAGTATTTTTTGGTAGAGACGTCTTTTTGTCTTATGACGGCAGTATTGCTATCTGGTCATTGTTCCAGACTCCAGGTTGCTATTAAGGAATAAAAGATATACATATGTAGTGTCACGCTTGTATCCTTCAAAGGGTAGACAGAGGTAAGTTACTGTAACATTATGGAGTACTCTCAGACATGCAGGTTTCCTCACGATGTTTTCCTTCACGATGTTTTTATTTTGACTGCCTCTGTCGCGCAGCGGTAGTGAACGCGACTGCTGTGACTGAGGTCTCGGGTTCGAATCCTGGGTCGGGCAAACAATAAGTTATTGGGTTTTTCTGTTAAGAAATCTCAATACGAGCCCGGAGTTAGGAAGTTGGCGGTGTTAGACATCCCCGTGCCTCGGAAAGCACGTAAAGCCGTTGGTCCTGCGCCTGATCTCTCTCCGGTCGTGTCGGATTATCCGTCCCATCGGATCATGAGAGTTAGGGAACAGAGAGAGCACTTGTGTTTGCGCATACGCTTGAGCACTATAATATCTCCAGCGTAGATGGCTAGTCTCCGTTAAGATTGGCCGCCGTGACCGAAATTCGGTCTGGAGGACATTATTTCCTTCACCGTTAAAGCGAGCGATAATTAACTATTTAATACGCACATAAGTACGAAAAGACAGAGGTTGTATTGAATTTAGACCTTTGTCTGTGTGCAGACTAACGATCTCGCGCTCTATATCTATGATATATACTCTCAATAAAATCAATAGTTAACAATCATTTCAATATCTAAATTCTTTATAGTCACAATCAAATGTATGGTCGTTCCTTGTTGTCGATGCTTTATAGATTTCAACCTTATTAAATGCAAAAGAATTTTCAAATCTGTCAGATGGTTTCAGAGACTCGAGTTCAAACAAAAAACAAACTCTTCAGCTTTGTTACATTACTAGTTTTCGCCCGCGTCTTCGCCTAGAAATAATGAAGATTTCTGGATGAATGGTACCCTATGTTCTTTTCTGTTCCCCTGACAATGTATATGCGAAATTTCATGACGATCGGTCGAGTAGTAAAGACGTAAAATCGTAACAAACTCACATTCGCGTTTATAATATCAGTTAAGATTGTATAAATGAGGAATCTTCTAAATTAGTATATAAACACAAATATTTTGAATATATCATGATTCCGATGACGCCATTACAAATAAAATGTCAATAATAAAATATTAATAATTAATAATTATTATATTTGCCATTGAGAATGATGTTTATACATGATTTATGATTAAAATGTTAATTTATGTACTTAAATAATGTTTACGAGGAGTTATTGATGTTTAATTTGGACATAATGCATCGATGACGCAGCGGTTGTGAATGCGGCTGTTGTTCATGAGGTCTCGAGTTTGATTCTTACGGCAGACAGAGTGATTTTAGGACAGCTTTATACACCCAAAAGAAAATAATGTACATATGTACCTATCTGTACTAATATTATAAAGAGGAAAGATTTGTGTTTTTGTTTGTTTGTAAGGATTTAACTCAAAAACTACTAAACCAATATTAAAAATTATTTAACAATTAAAAAACTGTATTATCACCGAGTAACATGGGCCAAATTTTATTTAATAATAAATATATTACTAACATAACCTTAGCTATGGCACTCATTAGGGGAAGCTATCTCCAGCTGTGGACTATTATAGCCTGATGATGATGATAACCTTACCTACATTTACGCAAGCGGTGCCGTGTGCAAAAGTGCAAATAAAAAAAAACATGCATAGTTTATATCTCTTGAAAAATTTCCTCTATAATTAGCCTGGGATTTCAATGACATTTAAATATGCAATACCTAAAAGTCTGACATTAAATACAATTATCGTATTTTTATTTAATTAATAATATAACAAATGTATCAACTTTTACACAAATTAGCATTCTCGTTCGAAACTTGTATTACAAGAAGAAAAAAAGCAAATTGTTGTTGATAAATTAAAAAGTTAATATTATAGAGTCATATTGTTTATTATTAAAATGTTTACTTGTCTCTGTATTACGTTTAAGCAGCGATAGCCTAGTGGGATACCGCTGGACTGCCACGCAGAGGTCTCGAGATCGATCCCAAGGCGCGCATCTCGGACTTTTCGAAATTATGTTCGTATTAAATAGTTAATTATCGCTTGCTTTAACGGTGAAGGAAAACACCGTGAGGAAACCTGCATGTCTGAGAGTTCTGCATAATGTTCTCGAAGATATGTGAAGTCTTCCAACCCGCACTGGGCCGGAGTGGTGGACTATGGCCTAACCCTTCTGGCAAAGAGAAGAGGCCAGTGCCAAGCGGTGGGACAGTTTAATACAGGGCTGACATTATATACAAAGCAGTTTTGTGATTGAATGTGTTTATACATCTCTGCTTATCCCTTGCGGATGTTAAGTATTTACATCTTAAAGCTGTCCCCCAAACGGCAGCTCGTCTTATACAAGAACTGGTTTTATTATTACAAGAATTTGGTTGTTAAAACCTGTTCGATGGCACCTCGTTTGCCTTTGGTTACGCAACCAGTTGCGAAGTCGATAAAAATGTTACAAAACTACCTACCCTGCCTTTATTTACAAACCAGAGGGGGGACTGATAACAACGTTGATTATAACGATGCTTATCCTAACTAATATTTTAAATGTGAATGTGATTTTGTTTGTTACGCTTTCACGCCTTAACTACTCGACCGATCATCATGAAATTTCGCAGACACGTTGTCAGGGGCACAGAAAAGGACATAGGGTACCTTTTATCCAAAAAAACAAAATTTTGTATATAATATCTGTTTGTTTGTGGGATATCAACTCTGAAACGGTTCCCTATCCATTTGTATAAACTTAAGACATAATATAACATGACATACTTTTGTTTATCCTAATTATATTTACGCATAATACATTTACACATAACAACTTACTCATTTCTTTTTTAAGCATAATTATAAAGCTGACTTTATAATATTTGTTTTTTCAAATATCCGAAATTATTTATTTAATTAATATTATCAATTTACACAATTATTTAAAACTAACTTATGCCTATAATATCATAATCATCATTCTCTTGCCCTGGTCCCAATTTATTTGGGGTCGGCGCAGTATGTCCTTTGCTTCCATACTTCTCTGTCACCCGTCATCTGATCATTTACCCCTTTTCCTTTCATATCCACCCTCACACAGTCCATCCATCTTTTCCTTGGCCTTCCTCTCCCTTTTCGTCCCTCTACCCTCATATCCATCACTCGCTTACCTACATACGTATCATCTCTTCGCATAACATGTCCATACCAAGCCAAACGATTTCCTTTCACCTTCTCATCTATGGGCACCACTTTCAGACTACCTCTTACGTATTCATTCCTAATTCTGTCCATTCTCGTCACTCCACACATCCATCGTAACATTCTCATTATATGCCTATAATATAATAAAACGGAAATAAAAAGGAAAAACTAAAACCGTCTAAAAGGGGTCATAGAATTCCTCCTCACAGTCGAGTGGTAGTGCCCAGAAGACTGGCAGCATTGCCACATCGAATGGCAATGCTTAATCTTATTCTTAGGTAAATTATTGTATATTATCACAACTGGCTGCTTGGGATGGCATAAGGGCCACCCCGCAGCATCCTAAACCTTTTTTTCGAGTTGTCACTAAGATAATTATGTCAACATAAACTGTAGCTTTGCAGCAGCCATGGTCTCCCCGTGACCATGGCTGCTGAAAAGCAACCGAAACGTCGGGGAAAGTGTAAATTTAAATATAAATAGTTTTAATAATTTAATTAGCTTAAAATTAGTAAAGTTTAATAGTATCTAGTAGTAGTGTAACAGTTTCCAAATTTTGTAATAAAGTGTAATATAAATAACGCGATAAAATCCGTATATAGTAGTTTAATTTCAATGAACATAAACTGTATGCCAAAGACAATTATGACAAAGTATTATTATGACAAAAAATATTTGCCAAACTATATTAGAGGAAAAACATTATGCGAAAAGAATCGATCCCCTCTGAAACTGTTAAGCCGGTTTTGAGAATGTTTGTAATAAATTTTAAAGACTTGTTTGGAGGTGTAGCGGTATAGAAACTGCTGTGTATGTGGTCTAGGTTCGATTTAGAGTCGAAGAAATGTTATAAGTTTGTCTGTTTATAAATTCTGAGTAGTACGGGGTCTAGATCAATGCCTGGTAGACGAAATTATGCTCATCCCTTATTACTTGAAACCTTAAGCATAACTTAGTGGGAAACATTATATTATATATTAAATAGTTAATTATCGCTCGCCTTTATGTATCTTATGTGGGGGCCAGTCAGTGCAGACTGGCGACACTTCGACCCAGTGGGATCTTTTGTGTCGACACTCTCCCAATAATGACTGCCATAGATGTTCATGGCAGCCGGGACCGACGGCTTAACGTGCTCTCCGAGGCACGGAGCAGGCGATAATTGTCAATCAATACGCACATAATTTCGAAAAGTCATATAACTTCCGAAAGTTAGAGGTGCGTGACGTGGGTTCGAACCCGAGACCCTCTGCATTGCAGGCTGTTGGTCTCCCCACTGAGCTATCGCTGCTATATCGCTCGCTTTAACGGTGAAGGAAAACATCGTGAGGAAACCTGCATGTCTGAGAGTTCTATATATTGTTCTCGAAGATATGTGAAGTTTGCTAACCCGCACTGGGGCGGCGTGGTGGACTATGGCGCAACCCTTCTCACACTGAGAAGAGGCCCGTGCCCAGCAGTGGGACAGTTTATGTACAGGGCTTATATTATATGCATGTCTGAAAGTTCTCTATAATGTTCTCGCAGATATGTGAAGTCCTGACTATGGCCTGACCTATACTCAGAAAAGGCCTGAAAACAAGGCTGAAAATATATTATTTGTTTTTCTTTCAGGAGTATTTTCTTATTACGTTAGGAAGATACACGGCTCTTTGGTAGTCTTACAAGAGCTGATATTATTTATTATTATATAGGAATCGAACCCATACCATCTCGGTATCTCCTCGAAAGTTTTCGAAAGTTATAATTTAAGGGCCTCTTGTATTTCGTACAAGCCATAAGCTTTGCAATAATGCTGTTATTTTTAGCATCTGCAACACAATACTTTCCATTTCGACCGAAACGGGTGAAAGTTGGACTCATACGGATATAAACGTGTGTGATATCCAGTCTTTTGTTAAGTTTTTATAGCTTTACGCCTATGTGTGATCGAAAGCGTAGGCAGAGATGGATAGCTCTTAAATTTGTATACAAAACACTAGTTAGCTTCTTACTAGTAACGCCCCTCTTGTCATATTCAATAAAATCAATAATAATATAAACAATATATTTAAATCTGTATGTATCTTATGTGGGGGCCAGTTAGTGCAGACCGGCGACACTTCGACCCAGTGGGATATTTTGTGTCGACACTCTCCCAATAACGACTGCCATAGATGTTCATGGCAGCCGGGACCGACGGCTAAACGTGCTCTCCGAGGCACGGAGCAGGCGATAATTGTCGAACAATACGCACATAATTTCTAAAAGTCATATAACTTCTGAAAGTCAGAGGTGCGCGACGTGGGTTCGAACCCGAGACTCTCTGCATTGCAGTCTGTTGGTCTCCCCACTGAGCTATCGCTGCTCTTTTAAATATATATACACAATATATACACATTGAAATAAAATTACTTTATACGGGTTTTCGTTGTTTATTATAAAACATTATTATTATATAATTTTAAAACTATTAAAGTACTACTGTTAAACTTAACCAATATTAAAGCAATTTAAATTATTACGCTATTTAAAATATCTCCCCATGACCATGGCTGCGGCATAAAAACCGTAACTTCGTGTAAAGTGTAACCCTAAATAGTTTAATATGACTAATTTTGTTGCTTTTGAAGATTATTTTTACTGTTGCCCGCGACTTCGTCCACGTGGACTTTAATTTATTACCTAATACCTACTCTTAATTTGTTATCTAATTTTAATATATAAAACTACAACTAAAGAAATTAATAAGTCTAACTACACCTATATAGGTGTAGTTAGCTATATATTCAAAAAATACATATGGTATGGCGGACTTTTTTGTAGATATTGATACGTTCTATAATACTGTAGAACATTTTTTTGTTCTATGATCAATAGTTTCCGCAATGCACGCGATGACAGATTTTTTATGACAAATTTTTTCACGCCTTGGATTATATTATTGCATTTTTATTAAGGAGCCCTCAGTGAAGATGCAGCTTTCAAATGGTGAAAGAATTTTTGAAATCGGACCAGTAGTTTTTGTGTGAAAACATTACAAACATACATACAAAACACAAATATTTCACCTTTATAATATTAGTTTAGACAATGTACGCGTGTCAGTAACAACTCTCCTTACCCCAGACAACATGTATGCGAAATATCATGATGATCGGTCGAGTAGTTAAGGCGTGAAACCGTAACAAACAAACAAACTCACATTCGCATTTATAATATTAGTTAGGATATCTCTGTCTCTCTGCGCATGCGCAGTATTCCTTGTATATCTATTTTTGAACAGTCGTTCCCATATAGTGAGAGAATAAACCCATTCAAAAGGAAGATTAACAAGATTATTCTTGTCTCAAAGCTAGAATACTGACAATAAGCTAGGCTATTATTGTGTGAAGTTATTCAAACGTTTGCTTGTCCTAGCTCGTCGCATTAGTGTTGTGTGGGACGCAAGGTGAGGCGAAAGTAATGTTGTGTGTTAGCGTGAGCCTCCACTGATAACGACACAGAGTCAAGCGATATATATCTGTCTGCTAGTACAGGAATAGCGTAATTAAATAGTTTTTTTTTATACAACTAAAGTGGCAATCTACCATACGACTCACCTGATGGTTAGTGGTCACCGTAGCCTATGGACGCCTGCAACACCAGAGGCATCACTTGAGCGTTGCCGACCCTGTAACCTTTTAACACCCTTTTTAAAGAACCCCATACTGTAGTCTTGTGGGATAACCTCGGCTGGGAGTTCATTCCACAACCTGAGCGTCCACGGGAAGAAATTCCTTTGGAACCACTTGGTGCGACACCAGGTTGTAAAGTGTGAAAATGAAATCCCTGCCGATGGCGAGCGGTGCGATGATAAAGAGTAACTGATCAACTCATCATCATGATGATCATCATCATCATCATGATGATCATCATCATCATCTCAAACAACTCCTCTATTTAGGTATATGTATGTAGGTTTGGTTGGTTTAGATAAGTGATTGTCCTTTTTCTGGATAAAAAGTAGGTACCATATGATAAGTACCATGATGTATGTATGAAAAGTACCATATGACCTTTTCTGTTGCCCAGACAACGCTTATGCGAAATTACATGATGATCTGTCGAGTAGTTACGGCGTGAAAGCATTACAAACAAACTTACATTCGCATTTATAGTATTAGTTAGGATAGACTTGGACGAATGGCGTAGCAGTTCAAATGATCGCCTCAGTACTGCCATTGCGCCTGTTCTAGGTTCGATCCTCACACGGGACAACAAATAGTTGTTGTGGGTGTTCTTTGTGTCCGTTGTTTGAATGTTTGTAAAGTCAAATATTCAATAAATATCAATAATATCAAATAAATAATTCATGTCGCGGGGACTAGAATTATTTCTAGTGCAGGAGTTGAGATGACAAAAAATTGCACAAACTTTGTCAACTCACGCAATATTTTTAACGAGCCTAACTGTTTACGACACTGCCATAAACAGTTTGAAGATATACATATTACTGAAGTATATAGATATGTATAAATTTTAATTGATTACTTAGCAAACTTTGTTTGTAAACTAGAATGTATGTATAAATTTGAAGTCACGTGATAACATTTCAAAGGAATATTAGGTAGCAGAAGAAGCACTCCTATGAGTGATGCCAGACGCCGGCGCCGTGCGGCGGCGGGTGACTTTGGTCCGCATCAGAGTCTTATAACGTAGTTATATATATATATAGTTAAGAAATTATACAAATTTATTGAAAATTGGATTTGTAAATTGATTGGTGGTTTGGAATAATACCTTATGACTGCGCGCAGCGAAATGTGCCAAAACAGGCGGTCACAGTTAAGTGAATAAAATCAACACATTTTGTTTAATACAAATATAAAATATACATTTACCATAACACTGAACGTGTTTACAATTGCTCCGTGTAAAAAACTTAAAATTATTAATATTTTCGCCTACAAAATTACGTAAGTTTGAACGAAAAATGCAAAAACGTAAGCTCGTGTTACGTGATTTTTAGATTATAACAGTAGAAATCTATCCTATTTTACAGCTTAAACGTAACATAAATATAGTAGTTTAATTTCAATATACTGTTACTAATCTCACCTAACCTAACATTTACGCAAACGAAACCGCGAGCAATTTCTAGTATAAAAAAAAAGATAATTGCAAAGCTATAATTTATATTATAGCTTCTTATGTACAACCTGTTGACCCCACGCATAGCAACGCAGCATAACTATGCTATATACGTTACGTATAGTACAAGGTTCGCGGCCAGGTTATGCAAAACACATTAGTGGGGTGCTAATATACTGCGTACATAGTTTTCACTTTTTACTCGAAAGCAAATAAAAAATAATAATACCTATATAATATTACTTATGTTTCGAAATTTTGATACCGGATATGTGAAGTTTGAGTGACTGCTAATTGATAGGTCATGGGTTCAATTCCGAATCAGAAAGTGTGGTACTTTTATAATTTAGTAATGTTCCTAGTATATAAATAATATTGACTTATTGTAGGAGTTTTACATTATATAAAAAACTAGTAGTTTTCCCGCGGTTTCACCCGCGTAAGTTCCGTTCCCGTGTGAATATCGGGTTTCACCGCTTTCACCCCCTTCGGGGTAGAATTTCCAAAAATCCTCTCTTAGTGCTCCCCTACACTGTCTAAGAAACATACATGCCAAATTTCCGCTTCTTGCGTTCAGTAGTTTCGGCTGTGCGTTGTCTGTCAGTCACTCAGTAACGGAAGAGTTTTATATATATAGATTTAAAATGAGTTCTTATTTTATTTCATACTAGCTTATGCCCGCGTCTTCGCTTGGGAACTGTACATTTTTCTGGATGAAAGCTACCATACATCCTTTTCTGTACACCTGACAACGTGTTTGCGAAATTTCATGATGATCGGTCGAGTAGTTAAGGCGTGAAAGCGTATCAAACAAACTCACATTCGAATATACAATATTAAGTTAGAATTCCTGTGAAAGTGTGGTACTTTTGCACTTAAATAATGTTCCCGGTAGATAAATAGTAACTTTTTTTTACGGGAGTTGTACTCTATATCATCACTACATATTATAAAACAAAGTCCCCTGCCGCGTCTGCTTGTATGTCTGTTCGCGATAAACTAAAAAATGACTGAACGGATTAGCATGCAGTTTTCACCAATAGACAGAGTTATTCATGAGAAAGGTATAATTTGCTAATGTTTTGTACAGTAGTTGTCAAGAACAGTACTTTTCCTGGATGAAAGGTGCTTCATGTCCTTTCCTGTGCCCCTGACAACGTGTTTGCAAAATTTCATGATGATCGGTCGAGTAATTGAGGCGTAAAAGCGTTACAAACAAACTCACATTCGCAATTTACAGTATTAAGTTACAATTCCTGTACTGCGTATATGTACAGACATCTGCCAGTTTCAATTTTAATATATGTATAGATAATACAATGTCAAACATTCAAAGGTTTAACGGAAGCATCAGGTTACCCATCTCATTACCATACCGTCACACGCGCCTTAACCTTGCTAATCATCCAACAATACTAAATATATGCCCAGAGGCTCACAGTTGAGTCATCAAATATTTGTAGAACTGAATCAATATTGGAGACCTTGGGGTCTTTAATACGTTTTAGTAGTCTGTAGGCGGTGTTACATCGTAGCTTGACGTTAAACTCAAAAGCATTAGTCTGGGTTTTCTTTGTGTGTATTGTTTGAATGTTCGTAAAGTCCTCCGCAAAACAGGAATTATTCCTAGTGCTTGACTGTATAAACAACAAATCTACAGGTTTTCAAGATACACTTCATATCATAACTAATATTCAAAATGCAAATAAAATAATAAATATTCTACCACATACACACAACACCATCTAGCCCAAACTAAGCGGAGCTCGTACTATGGGTACTAGACACAGGATAAACATACATATATACTTTTTTTTTTGTAATTTCGTACATATTATACATATACAACCCAGACCAGAACAATCATCCATGTTCATGCACTATGTAAATGTTTGACTTGTGCGGGAATCAAACCCGCGACCTCAGGCGTGTTAGTCGGCCAGTCGGTTACACTAACTACTACGCCATCGAGGCCGACTGTGAGTTAGCTACGCTTTCACATCTTAACTATTCAACGAATTATCATAAAATTTCGCATACATGTTGTCAGGGGTAAAGAAAAGCTTTGTTCCGCATTTGCCCCTACATTACGTCCCACATTCCAAAAGGTTCCTCATTGCGCCTCTTTTAAAATTATTCCTTTTTCGTCCTACATTTTTGTGCATATGCTTAGCAAAACCAAAACATGGTTAAAATTATATAAAATCTTTTCATTGTCGGGCTCGTGATGTCATGCAATCATAAGCTCAAAGTTTTGCCAAGAAATCAAGGAGGTATTCTAAAGTACTCTTCGGCTGACGGTACATCAAAAAGTCCATACAAAATTAATACAGGGCATAAAAGGAACATAATTTGGGACGAAATAGGAATTACATTAGGAAATTATTATTTATTTAAATTTAGGGGCATATAAGGAACACTTTCCGGGTCGAATGCGTATTTCTAAGTTTGGGACGAAACATGAGAGACGAATATGGAACAAAACAAAAAATGGACATAGGATACCCTTCATCCCGAAAAAGTACTGTTACTTATCTAGCTGTACCTGCATTTACGCGAGCAAGGACGTGAACAAAATTTAGTACTTTAATAACTTTGAAAACTGAAAGAGCACTTGAGTTTTTATTATACTTTTCCTGTATCTAAACCTCAGAAACTATTAGACCGATTTTGATGCAACTTTTGACTCATTGCCGACCTTGTGTGAGGTTCATCACCTTTTTATTATATTGCTGATTCAACAATATTAATTGTGGGCGAGAAACATGCAAGGAGAATTGAGTAATTATATTTATAAGAATACTAGATACTACCCGCGGAATTGCCTGCGGTAATCCCACGGGATCAGATAGCGGGATGAAAAGTTGCCTATGTGCTAATTCCGGATGTGGTCTATCGGTGTGCGAAGTTTCATCCAAATCTGTTCCAGTTTCCGAGTGATTAAGTTTAAAACAAACAAACATCTTTAGAAGCATCCATATTTGTTTTACTACATTTTTCCGCGACATTGCTCGTGTTAATGTAGATTTATGTTGAGATCGATTTTTAGTACCCTATATGTTATTCTGATGTATAAACAATAATACTGTAAGGTTTCATCAAAATCCGTTCAGTAGTTTTTGCGTGAAAGTGTAACAAACATCCATCCATACTCACAAACTTTCACATTTATAACATTAGTACGATTAATAGTTAGTGATAAGCAGCGATAGCCTAGCGGGAAACCGTTGGATTACCACGCAGAGGTCTCAAGATCGATCCCAAGGCACATTTGTCTTTTCGAAGTTATGTGCGTATTAAATAGTTAATTATCACTCGCTTTAACAGTGAAGGAAAACATCGTGAGGAAACCTGCATGTCTGAGAGTTCTCCATAATGTTCTCGAAGATATTTGAAGTCTGGCAACCCGCACTGGGCCAGCGTGCTGGACTATGTGATTAGCATTACCCCATCTCTGCACTCAAATAGTAATGATTTCAGTTTTTATTTGAGTCTCAATAGTCTTTAAAGGAATCCTTATTAATATAACTAGCGGTCGCCTAGTGGTCAAAATTCGACCAAAATTCCTAAGCTTGCTACTTTGTTTTCTGTTTTTCTCTATTACATATAAATAAGGTATAGGTAACCATAGTTACAAAGAATTGTACGACGGCAGACGAACAATGTCGAAATACTACGAACGCGATTCGACTGCATGTGTCAAATGCATGGTTGTGTGCGTGTAGTGTTTTTTCATTAATTTAATGTACTTCTAATGCATATTTTATAAAAATATTAGGATTCATCCCTCCTTCTCCGTATAAATTTTAACTGTGCCAAATTTCATACTCTTCCGTCCGCGCAATTTTCGTAAAAAGGGATACAAATTTTGCTTCACGTATTAATATATAGATAAACGCGAATGTGAGTTTGTTACTGAAAGCATATAACGCCTTAACTACTCGACCGATCATCATGAAATTTCGCATACACGTTGTCAGGGGTACAGAAAAGGACATAGGGCACTTTCCATCCAGAAAAAAGTTCTTGAGGGATAGAAATATATTGACAAAATAGATTAACGAGGGATAAATTTAGTCAGCAATAAAACCTGTATAAAGTTGTTTAATTTCAATCTATAACATTCGCGTAAACGTAAGACAATATTGAATATATTAGTATATGGTTTTTAGAGCAACGATAGCTCAATGGGGAGACCAACAGACTGCAATGCGGCGGGCCTCGGGTTCGAACCCACGTCGCGCACCACTGACTTTCGGAAGTTATATGACTTTTCGTAATTATGTGCATATTGATTGACAATTATCGCCAGATCCGTGCCTCGGAGAGCACGTTAAGCCGTCGGTCCCGGCTGCCATGAACATCTATGGCAGTCGTTATTGGGAGAGTGTCGACACAAAAGATCCCACTGGGTCGAAATGTCGCCGGTCTGCACTGACTGGCCCCTACATAAGATATTGTTTTTAAGTCATTATATCGTGTCTGGACATAACCTGTTCTGTTTTTGTTTTGTTATTACGTGTGTCTTGTTTATGACACTGATCAAATGCTAATTATTTGAGCCAGACGAGAGTACAAGCGCTAAACTACAAACAATGCTTCTTTATTTTTATTTTATTTATCTAATATACTTATACCATTAAAGCATTTTCACTGCACGGATGGCATTGTGGTTTAAATAGTACCCTCGCCAGTGCCACTGTGCCAAGTGTTGTCGGTTTGAATCCCACTCGGGACAAACTTTGTGTGATCCACAAATAGTTGTTCCGAGTCTGGGTGTTCTTTGTGTCCGTCGTTTGAATGTTTGTAAAGTCCCCCGCGACACAAGATTTTTTCCCCAGTGCGGTACAGTGAGATATTGTATTTTTAAAACCAATAAAAAATTAGAATAAGCCCTATTGTTGGAATTATAATAATAATAATAATATAATATTCTACTACATACACACAACACCATCTAGCCCAAACTAAGCAGAGCTTGTACTATGGGTACTAGACAATGGATAAACATACATATATACTTTTTTTTTGTAAATACAAACATATTATACATAGAAACACCCAGACCAAGACAAACATCCATGTTCATGCACACAAATGTTTGACTTGTGCGGGGATCGAACCCGCGACCTCAGGCTTGGCTGTCGGTTACACTAACCACTACGCCATCGAGGCCGACATATTATATTATAGTTCTCTTACACGCAAGCTCTTTTTGTATTATGCAGAAACGGCGAAAATTCTCTTACGTGAATCAGACGAAGTTGCGCGGGTTAGCTAGTTTATAGTAAGGATGATAAAGAAAGTACAACTTAACAAACAGACAAACATTGAAACAACAGACACACATACCACTGACACTTATCACACCTATTCCTACCACACTATTTTTTGTCCCGTGTGGGTAGTTAACCCCTCTGCTATAGTGGCATGTCAACCATAATTATCTGAGCCATAAGTACACTCAAACACCTCGAACTAAATATAGGGTTATTACCTATTTTAATGAAGTATCAATTGACATTTAAGATCTTTGGATATGTTTATACAAACCAGTCTATTTTATCATTGTCCGCCTACCATGTCATATTTATACAAGAATCATATCAAAACCGATGATATTATATACAGAAAAGTTGCAAATATGTTACTAACGCACTCAATGTGAAGACAAGAAAAGTCACAATTCGGAAGATTTTCTATGGATCTCAAAATAAGAGCGCTTGCAAAACATTTAAAACGCAATTGAATGATGTGAAAATTAGATTAAGGATAATTTAGGCACAATTATAAGTCTTGTTAGTGTAATAAGTTATAATAGGATATTAATGTCTAGAATTCAAGACTTTTAAATATAAGTAACTAGTAGTTTTCCCGCGGTTTTACCCGCGTAAGTCCCGTTCCCGTGTGAATATTGGGTTTCACCCCTTTCACCCCCTTCGGGGTGGAATTTCCAAAAAACCTCTCTTAGTCCTCCCCTACACTGTCCAAGGAACATACATGCCAAATTTCAGCTTCTTGCGTTCAGTAGTTTCGGCTGTGCGTTGTCTGTCAGTCACTCAGTAACGGAAGAGTTTTATATATATAGATTAATATTCTCATGCCTAGAAAAGGTGAAATGTGATGTGGACAATTTATTTACTACGACATCTTTGTAACCATATTTCTTGAGGATAAATGGTTCTTTCTGTTTTGTTTGAATGATAACTATCCCTTTTACGTAGGGTCTTTCCATATGTATTGAGCTACTTATTAGTTTAAATTATCGACACAAGTGTAGTTAATAATAATAGATATAATAATAATAGATATAATAATAATAGGTATAATCATCTTCTCTCTTAGCCTTTATTATTCCCAAGTCACTTGGGGTCGGCTTTTCTGGTCTAACCGGATTTGACTGGATATCAGTTTTTACACGGAGCGGCTGCCACCTGACCTCCGCAACCCGAAGGCTAACGATACCCTAAGGCTAGACCAGTGTCAGGATATTAGAGGGTACTGACTTTCCCAATAACGACTGCCATAGATGTTCATGGCAGCCGCGATCAACGGCTTAACGTGCTCTCCGAGGCACGGAGCAGGCGATAATTGTTAATAAGTACGCACATAATTTCGAAAAGTCATATAACTTCCGAAAGTCAGAGGTGCGCGACGTGGGTTTGAACCCAAGACCCTCTGCATTGCAGTCTGTTGGTCTCCCCACTGAGCTATCACTGCTTTTTTTTGACGTCCATAATGTCATAAAATATATATTACGATATCAGCCCTGTATTAAACAGTCCCACTACTGAGCACGGGCATCTTCTCAGTGTGAGAAGAGTGCGGCCATAATACACCACGCCGGTCCACTACGAGTTGACAGACTTCACATATCTTTGAGAACATTATGTACAGGTTTCCTCATGATGTTTTCGTTCACCGCTAAAGCGAGCAATAATTAACTGTTTAATACGCACATAACTTCGGAAAGTCAGAAATGCGCGTCTTGGGATCGAACTTGAAACCTCTGCGTGGCAGTACAACGGTCTCCAACTAGGATATCGCTATATATAAGTACATATACTTCTATAAAAACATAGACAACGACTCTACTGTCCGGTTGCCCAATCACCCTCTTTCCCCCTTCCCGCTCCTTCTCCTTCCCATTACCTTTCCTTAAGAGTCGGCAACGCGCTAGTGATGCCTCTGGTGTTGCAGGCGTCCATAGGCTACGGTGACCACTTACTATCAGGTGGGCCGTATGCTTGTTTGCCACATTAATTGTATAAAAACATAATATTTTATCCAATACATTTGGTTATCACAAAAATGGCTACCAGAAATTCCAAAATCTATTTACGCCAATCATTTGCATGAGCTGCCCACTCAACACCCAGACCACGTAATCACCAGACGTAGCATGTCAAGTTGAAGGTCACCATTCACTTGTGGTGATTTAAAACCTACATAAAATTCTAGACTACAAAATTAAAGAGAATTATTAAAAAATAATTTAGAGTACAGATAAAATTATAGCACGGATCGGGTTCGAAACCCACACGGGACAAAACTTTGTGTGATATACAAATGGTTGTTCCGAGTCTGGGTGTTCTTTGTGTCCGTTGTTTGAATGTTTGTAAAGTCCCCCGCGACACAGGATTTAATGCGAAAGACATCTTTAAAAATCAATATATATTAAAAACAGGTATGGATACGTTAGTTTATATCTTTGAATAGTGTTTTAGTGACCCCTCTAAGCGATGGTTAGGGTCAATTGTAATAAAAGTTGTTCTAAATCAAGTTCTGATCTAGTCTCAGTGTCATTATTATAACAAATAATATCCTTTTTATATATCTGTGAAATTTCATGATGATCGTTCGAGTAGTTCACGCGTGTATGTGTTACAATCAAATATATAATAATAATAATAATATTCTACCACATACACACAACACTATCTAGCCCAAACTAAGCAGAGCTTGTACTATAGGTACTAGACAATGGATAAACATACATATGTACTTCTTTTTGTAAGTACGTATATATTATACATAGAAACACCCAGACCAAGACCAACATCCGTGTTCATGCACACAAATGTTTGACTTGTGCGGGAATCGGTTATTGGCAGTCGGTTACACCAACCACTACGCCATCGAGGCCGACAAACAAACTCACATTCGCATTTATCATATTAGTTAGGATCAAACCAGTCTTACTCAGTAGCGCAGCGGTTGTGGATACGGCTGCTGTTTAGCAGTTCGATTCCCGGGTCAGGTAAAGTGTTATTAAGATAGAACTCTTCTGTAACAGCATGGAGAACTGTACTTGGTAGACGGCAAAAAGCTCGCTCTATTACGGTGCACCTAACATCGAAGTTTGCGAAAAGTTGGTGTAATACATACATCTCTGGCCTACCCCTATGGGGGATAGAGTCATAAAAATTGCTTTATTAAACTCACATTTTGCTAGCAATGGTCTTAAATCCCTTGCTCCGTGACGCTACTGACAGAAGACCCCAATAATTTACTTGACCCGGAATCGAAACCGAGACCTCATGCATTTGGCATTTACTACTACAGCACAGCCGAAGCAGTTTTGTAACTTTAATGATCATATTTAAGTTGGACATAACTTAAGAACGTCATAAATATAGACCACGGTATTGAACCTAAGACCTTTGACACAGTCATCTAACGGTTTTCCCGCGAAACTATTCCCTCAATCAAAAACAACCGTAATAAAATTATAGTCGGCTACGACGAGTCTATAATTCGACAAAATTACAATATCTTAATGTTAATCTTCGATCTCAAAAAAACTACTCGACACTTAAGAACGTTTTTGATACCTGTAATCTTTGGATTGCATACCTAATTTCTGGTATGTTAATTCTAGTATCTGGTCACGTATTTAAGCAAAAAAAAGTCTAAGGCCAAGGACATAGAAAGGAGCGTGAAGCGGGCGTGGTCATCGGAGGACGATTTAAGGTCTTTAATATTTATTAATGCCATTTGTATTTAGGATATTAGCATCTAAATAATAAAATAATAATTTGATGAGAAACTACTTTAAAACATGTAATTCTTAATTATTTTACAAGAAGGTTCGAAGATCCCTTAATTATTATTAATGCCCCTTAATTATTAATTAATATTCTTTCTTAATTAAGTATACATTTGACATTTGGTATAATTTTGTGTTTAAATTTTATTATATAAATACTAGCTGCCCGGACAGACTTCGTTCTGTCAAAAGTAATTTTTCTTTTTTTTATGTTTACTTTATCACTAAGGGGTATGAAAAATAGACAGTAGCCGATTCTCAGAGCTACTAAATATGCATATAAAATTTCATAGAAATCGGTCAAGCCGTTTCGGAGGAGTATGATAACTAACATTGTGACACGAGAATTTTATATATAAGATTTTGATTATTTATTTCGATTTTTAATGTATTTTAATATGATCCTATAATCTACGTTATTTTTAATTTTCTTTCACAGTATTGTAAGTTTTATATAATTTTCTATTAATTGATGTATACTATTGTAATTATTATAATTGACATCTCCTGTTATTGAGGAAACACATGTCCTATTTTAGTGTGCCATGCCTGAGATTCAAAGTAAAATAAATAAATGAAGATATGGATGAAACTGAAAAATAAGAAGTTCCATCCAAATGTGTTCAAATGTTTGCTTTTAAAGCTTTTGCTTACGGCTTTTCTCGCATAAATGTAGATAAGGTTATATTAGTAACAGTACGTCTTTTTTAAAAAAAATATTGCCTATGTTACTCAGTGATAATATAGGTTTCTAATAGGGAAATTATTATTAAAATCGGTTAAGTAGTTTTTGAGTTAAATCTTTACAAACAAACAAACTAAAAATGTAATCTTAACGTGCTCTCCGAGACACGGAGCAGGCGATAATTGTCAATCAATATGCACATAATTTCTAAAAGTCATATAATTTCCGAAAGTCAGAGGTGCGCGACGTGGGTTCGAACCCGAGACGCTCTTCATTGCAGTCTGTTGGTCTCCCCACTGAGCTATCGCTGATCGTTTTTTTATTTTTGGTTCTATAATAATCGTATTTTCAATTGATGACCTTTTTCAGGATATTAGAAAAAATGTAGAGCCATTTAAACATGGCTATACATGAATCTTGGTTTTAATAATCCTTTTGCAACGTATTTTAGTCGGTACTTCAACGTTCGAATTTTCAAGCGACCCGAAATATTCTGACTTTTCTTAATAATGTGATACTAAGCTAATAAATTCGGATGAATATTCGATACAAACATAAACAAACTGCCCTGTAATCACAAAGCGTTAGTCAGACTTGCATTACATTCACATTTCACAATCATTATTTAGGTCTCACATAACAGAATACTAGCCCATTGGCGTCTACCAGACAATACGTTTACAGAAAACTTTACTTGATATCCATACATAGCCCTAGATCTAAACGAAAGCCTTCTCAGGAAAGTCTTCTGCATCTTATTCTCCTATCTAACTCCATCTCTTCTTGTTACAGAACCATGAAGCCACTATGCTCAATAGTGGTTACCATACTGGTCATCGCGGCCAACGCTCACCCTGAAAACATCGAAGATGTCAAGGAACTGCCCCAAAGCAAAGAGCCAGTGGTAGAAGCAGAAGCAAGCGCACCACAAGCAAGACAAGAAAGATGCACAGCTTGCGCTGGCACCATTAAACTAAAATCCCAAAACGACGTACTTGCCGCCATAAAAAATTTACCAAACGCCGAAGTCCATACTCAACAGTCTTTCGAAGAGTGTTCCTCTGAAAAAGGCTGTGCAGGTATTAAACTGAAAGATGGTAAGGTTGTCCAAAAGTTCGGAGATCTTGAGGCTTTCAAGGCTGCAGCTTTGGCCAGCACTGGCAATGAGTTCCAGTTCCAAGCCGCTGGTAACAGCGTGTTTGAAGGCGGAGTACCCAACGGTGGACCTTTCTGGTGGATGAACCAGGATTCTCCTTTCAAGACAGGAGGTGCAAATGGCGGTGCTCATTCGGAGAAGTTCAGCAAATTCCAGTCATCCAGCTTTACTAGCTCAAGCAACGGAGACGCCGGAGGCGTTGATATCGCTGCCAATCCTTTCTTGAACGGAGACTTCTCTAAACTGTCTGGTGGTTTCACCAGCGCTGGTGGCAACTTTGCTGCTGGTCAAGGTTTTCAAGCTGCTGGTGCTGGAGCTGGCTTTGCCGGTGCCGGCCAAGGTGCTGGATTTGGAGCCGGACAGGGTGCTGGATTTGGAGCCGGACAGGGCGCTGGATTTAGCGCGGGTCAAGGCGGTGCTTACGGTGCTGGATCCCAAAGCAGTTTTGGATCCAACTCACAGAGCAGCTTCGGATCCCAAGGCGGTTTCGCCGCTCAAGGAGGCCAAGGCCTCGCCCAAGGTGACCTCGCTGGCGCCCAAGGTGGCCTCGGAGGTGGACAAAGCAACTTCAACTCCTACAACTCAGCCAGCAAATTTGCTTCTACCGGATACACTGGCTCATCACCAGCGCCATTCGCCTTATCTGGATCCAACGTTAACCTGATCCAGAACTCTCAGAAATCCGAATACGACTTCGAACAGCAACAACAGAATCAGCAGAGCATCGACGAGGTGTTCCAGAGCACTGGCAATGTCCAGAACGCTGGTGGGGATCTTCAGCAGACATGTGCTGGTCAGGGATACATCTGCGTGCACAAGGCCCAGTGCAACAACGGAGTGGTGAACACCAATGGAGGCAGCTTGCTCCAGGCGAATACTCAGGTATGTGCGAAATTTCTATTAAACTCTCGCGTTCATGATAGTTATAACACGTTACGGGAATTGACGCGATCTTGTGTACGTTTAGGTGCTTGAAATTTGTACCAGGTTACACCGTTCATGTTCTGAAGCTGACTGCTTCGGCAATGTTATGACTCCTTGTGAGACAGAAGAATCTTCATTGACCCTCACTTTTTGTACACTCTTATTTGTCCCGGCATCGTATTACTTTTAAGCGCTATGACGTCCCCTTATTGAGTCGCAGCAGCACACCGGTGGCCAGACACAATAGATTTCTAATTATATCTGGATTTCTAAAACTTGACAGGTTAATACTGTTATGTATTAGAACGTTGGTTTAAATTAAATGCCAGCTGTACAACAGAAATATATATATATATATATATATTTCTGTTGTACAGCTGTAAATAATATAAATATATATTACTGCTTCATAAAGTGTCACACAGACAGACTGAATAATATTTACAGTAGTCTTCCTCTTCACGTAGCATTGAAATCTTCGATGTTCGTTCTGATGTTTTTCATCCGTATTCAGAAAGAACTAAATGCCACGGGAGCGCGAGCGCTTTAAATTCTTCTTCATAGCTATACTCTGCAGTTTTAACTCATCATCATCAGGCTATAATAGTCCACTGCTGGACACAGCCTTCCGTAATGAGCGCTATAGCACCCTGCCTTCAGCTTGCTGCATCCAGCATCTGCATGCAGTTTTTCACAGATCGTCATCCTACCTAGTTGAAGGGCTCTTCGCGCGATATGGCCAGCCCACTGCCACTTCAGCTTACTAATTCTCTGAGCTATGTCAATGACTTTGGTTCTCTGTCGTGTGTATTAGTTACGAATCCTATCCTTCAGAGAAACTCCGAGCATAGCTCTCTCCATAGCTCGCTGTGCGACTTTGAACTGGTGGACCAACCCTACCGTGAGTGTCCTTGTCTCGGCGCCGTAGATCATGACGGGTAACTGACTGATTAAAACTTTCGTTTTGCGGTATGGATGACGAGAAAACTCGGAGTTTTACCTCAGGTCCTGTATTGCGTAGCGTGATGTTATATAGCGTACTATCTTTTTCCCGAGGGTTCGCTCGGAAATAGTACTTTTTTGGGATAAAAGATATCCTATGTCATTTTCTGTACCCCTGAAAACGTGTATGCGACAATTCACGATGATCGATCGAGTTGTTAACCTATAGGTTTACTGCACCGATGGCGTAGTGGTTTAAGTGGTTGCCTCGCCAATGCCACTGCACCGAATGTTGTAGGTTCGATCCCCACACGGGACAAAAAATTTGTGTGATCCACAAATGGTTGTTCCAAATCTGGTTGTCCTTTGTGTTTGTTGTTTGAATGTTTGTAAACTGCGATACAGGAATTATTCCCATTGTGGGCGTTGCCCTACTAAAATGAAAAACATCACGCTACGAGCCATGACAGCGGAACAGTGATCAGAAACGCGAATAAAACCGCGGTGCACAGCTAGTATATTATTAAGACCTCTGCTTACCCATCCAATAACAAGTAAGTGACACCACAATTAATCAATTCAAGGAAATATTTGAATTACCAATGGTCATGTACCATTTGAAGAAGAAAAAACGTATTATTTTCGACGACCTTATGTTTAAGGTCAATAAATATTTAGTTATGTCATAATCACCTGTAGAGGCCGCTGTGATCAATGTAACTTCACGACTTCTATAGAAATGGTGCTGATTATACATGTTTAATTACAAAGCCCGGTGAGAGACCGTTGGACTGCCACGCGGAGGTTTCAAGTTCGATTTCAAGGCACGCATCTCTGACTTTTCATAGTTATCTTCGTATTAAATAGTTAATTATCGCTCGCTTTAACGGTGAAGGAAAACGTCGTGAGGAAACCTGCATGTCTGAGAGTTCTCCATAATGTTCTCGAGGATATGTGAAGTCTGTCAACCCGCACTGGGCCAGTGTGGTGGACTATGGCCTAATCCTTCTCACACTGAAAAGAGTCCAGTGCTTAGCAGTCAGACAGTTTAATAAAGGGCTGATGTTATTATTATATGATATAGATTTGACTCCCTCGATCAGAGCAGCGATTAAAAGGGACCTAAAACCGAAGGTAGCGAAATGTGGGTCTGATACACCTCTGGTTATTCCTTCAAGGATATAGGCAGTTAGTACCTTTGTAAAATTTATAGCCTGCGCAAATCGCGCAGTGGTTTAAATAATAATATATTCTACTACATACACACAACATCATCTAGCCCAAACTAAGCAGAGCTTGTACTGTGGGTACTAGACAATGGACAAACATACATTATATACTTTTTTATTTGTAAATACAACGTATTATACATATAAACACCCAGACCAAGACAAACATCCATATTCATGCACACAAATGTTTGACTTGTGCGGGAGTCGAACCCGTGACCTCGGGCGTGGCAGTCGGTTACACTAACCACTGCCTAAATGATCGCCTTGTCATTGCCAAGGCCTGAAGTGTTATGAGTTCCATTCTTCGACGAGCCAAAAAATAATCCTGTAGGTATAATATTGTCTTCTATTTACGCGAATACTGCGTATTCGCGTATTCATTGAAATTAAACTGCTATATACGGATTTTATCGCGTTGTTTATTTGACACTTTATTACAAAATTTTGAAAATTGTTACACTACTACTACTATTAAACTTTACTAATTTTTAAGCTAATTAAATTATTATTAAACTATTTAGATTTAATTTATTTTTACACTTTCCCCGACGCTTCGGTTGCTTTTCAGCAGCCATGGTCACGGGAGCCTGTAGGTATCTCAATTATGAGTTCTTGTAGTAAAATAATTTATCTGCTGAATTTACTTGTTACAATGTTTATGAAGTCCTTAATACAGGGGCACCCGTATAAAGCTTTACTTTAAAAGAGATAAAATTTATATATACTACAATATATAGAAACTATAAACTCCGTAATGCTTCTGAAAATCTACTTACAGAAAACTTCAGTAACCCTATCCTCAAACCAATAATCAAACACGACACTTTACGATCAAAACAACCACCGTGTATTAACTACATCTATTAACAAAATTATTATTCAAATCAATTATACAAAAAAATATAATTGAATATAATTCCTCAATTCATCTACATATAACAAAAGACCCAATCAAAAGTAACACATCAGTTTCCTTTATAATTACAACAAACAAACAAACAATATGATTTATAATTGAGAAGATCCGTGTTCGAGTATCGTTTGTGGCATTTTAATTGTATAAACCTTGACATTTGATATTGTGTCGCGAAATCTTGCGTTTTGAACATAAATTTTGTTTTACGCATTTAATTAAAATATGGTTATTTTATTTCCGCTTTGATTCTGAACGTATTATGTATACTTCGATACTAATATTATAAAGAGGAAAGATTGGATTTTTTGTTCGTTTGTTTGTAGAGATTTAACTCAAAAACTAATAAACCGATTTAAAAAAATCTTTCACCATTAGTAAGCTATATTATTACTGAGTAACATAGGCTATATATTTTTTTTTAATTACTCTTACTATCATAACCTGACTTACTTTTATGCGAGCGATACCGCGGCCAGAAGCTAGTTACGTAATATATCCACGACTGCCTCCGTGGCGCAGCGGTAGTGAATGCGACTGCTGTGCATGAGGTCTCAGGTTCGAATCCCGGGTCGGGCTAATAAAATGTTATCGGGTTTTTCTACTAAGAAATCTTAATACCAGCCTGGAGTTAGGAGGTTGGTGATGTTAGATAACCCCGTGCCTCAGAAAGCACGTAAAGCCGTTGGTCCTGCGCCTGATCTCTCCGGTCATGTCGGATTACCGTCCTATATGATAACTTCAATGTTATGTTCGTATTAAATAGTTAATTATCGCTCGCTGTAACGGCGAAGAAAAATATCGCGAGGAAATACATATCTGAGAGTTCTACATAATGTTCTCGAAGATATGTCAAGTCTGCCAACACCCACAGGGCCAGTGTGGTGGACTATGGCGTAATCCTTCTCACACTGAGAGGAGGCCCATGTCTAGCAGTGGGACAGTTCATATACAGGGCTGCTAGACAACTTTACGTAAATTTTGGTCTAGATAAGAGTCTGTTTGTTAGTAAGTAGATACTAAAGTCAGTTAGTGTGCTGTCATATATTTTTATGCAGACAATAAAGTTATATCATTACCGATACAGCCTCCGGTATCTTGTTCTAATCAGAATAGTGGCGGTTTGCCTTGACCAGTCGTTTATAGAAATTTTTCGTGTACTTATATAATATGTTTATCTTCTAGAAATAATGCTATTTACAGTTTGGAGTTTATTATTTACTATATTATGCCTTCGGCTTCACTCGCGTAAATGTAGGTGACATATGTCAACTGTCTGACCCTCGGGGTCTGCACTTTTTTCTGTATGAAAGGTCTACGTCCTTTTCTGTACCCCTGACAATGTGTATGCAAAATTTCATGATAATCGGTCCAGTAGTTAAGGCGTCGAAGCATAACAAACAAACTCACATTCGCATTTATAATATTAGTTAGGATATGTGTACATTGCTAGATTCTCAATAGCAAACTGAGAATTTCCTAATAGATAGCTCTTTAACACTTTGCCTAACCAGGAATCGAAGCCGAGACCTCATTTATAATAATTTCTACCGCTGCGCCACCGAGACAGAATATTTTGTAATTTATTATAAAAATATTATTAAACGCATGTGAAACACTGCTACTGAGAATAACCTTAACACTAATGTTAGAAAACTAAAAATTAATGACTAATTAACGACTGCAACAACTGGCATCGAATTTAGGACACTGCCTACGTACGACGTCAGAAAGGCGTATTAGGCCTTCATATTTAGACAAAAGATTTCTAACATATTACATACATAAAAAGCAACGATCGCCTAGTGGGACACAGTTGGACTGCTACGCAGAGGTCTCGAGTACGATCCCAGGGCATCTCTGACTTTTCGAAGTCATATGCGTATTAAAAAGTTAATTATCGCTCGCTTTAACGGTGAAGGAAAACATCGTGAGGAAACCTGCATGTCTGAGAGTTCTCCATAATGTTCTCGAAGATAGGATAAGTCTGCCAACCCGCACTGGGCCAGCGTGGTGGACTATGGCCTAACTTCTCACACTGAAAAGAGGCCCGTGCCCAGCAGTGGGACAGTTTAATACAAGGCTGATATTATCATTATATTTAATACATATATACATAGAAGCACACCTAAATCCCTGCAAGGGTAGACCGAGGTGTTTTACACTTACATTTCGCCAACTATTAAAGGTCATATTACCTTCTACCGGATTTTAAAATCCTTGCTACTATTAAAAATACAATATCATCTGGCTCGATCGGGATTCGAACTCGAGATCTCAAACACAGCAGTTCATTCACAACCGCTGCGCCAGAAAGCCACGCCACATACTAGACTAGCCATTCACCCAAGTTGATGATTACTGCTGGCTCCTGTGGGTTGTAGCGTAATGTTATATAGCCTATGTTATTTCTAGAATAATTGGGAAGAGAGGAACCCGTCACGCACCTTCGGAACATTGCAATACGAAAAGGTTGACATTACCGAACTCCTCTGGATAGGGACAGCCGCATCTTAAGACCCGGGCGTACCCCAACAGGCAGTATACCACTTCGAACACAAAATAAATATTGGAGATTGTAGAAGGATGAGCAATCCGAATGTGCGTGGCAGATTAATCTCTTACCAATTATTTTATAACAATAATTACCACCAAGTAACGCCCAATTCTATTCAATATATGTGATATTGTCTTCTGTTTACGCGAATGTTATTTATTGAAATTAAACTGCTATATACGGATTTTATCGCGTTGTTTATTTTACACTTTATTACATAATTTAAAAACTGTTACACTACTACTACTAGATACTATTAAACTTTACTAATTTATAAGCTAATTAAATTATTAAAACTTTTTATATTTAAGTTTACACTTTCCCCGGCGTTTCGGTTGCTTTTCAGCAGCCATGGTCACGGGGAGACTAAGATGGTAGTTGTCTCAATGTTCCAGTGTAGTTATTTCAAAGTACCCGAACTTAATTTAATCATTGGTGTTTCTATTTATGCAGAATGAGCTCAGAGTATCATGAAGTCTAGCTGTGGTTTGCTTCTTCTTGGGTTTGACAATTTGAATTACTGGATCCCAAGCTGGTGGTACATTCCAACCATCTTCTCTATTAAAATTATGATGTTTTTTGATTTCAATAGCCTCGCGTAGCATCCTTGGTAGGAATCGGTGTTCTTTAGCAAGAATCTGTGGTTTGTTAAATCTCAGGTAGTGATTGGTCCCCTGTTGCACATGTTCACGTGATAAAATCCGTATATAGTAGTTTAATTTCAATCAATATATGTGACTTCCGGTTAAAGTAGCCTTCAAAAAGGTTAAAAGATCAGTCCAGTAATTTTGATTTTATCTTCTTGTTTCTGCCTACCCTTAAATACTATGTATATATCCTAACTAATATTATAAATGCGAATGTGAGTTTGTTTGCTGCGCTTTCACGCCTGAACTAATCGACTGATCATCATGAAATTTCGCATACACATTGTCAGGGGTACAGAAAAGAACATAGGGTTCCTTTCATCCAGAAAAAAGTACTGTTCTCGCAAGAAGCTACTTGCGTAATACATAGAGAAATGCAGGTACAGCTTATTAGTCGTTTCGCATGAATCTGATCTGATCGGATCGGATCCGAATTGTGCGGAACGACACAATTTAAATATCATATTTTTTAAAGAGTGGATTCGCGCGCGTTCATGTTATTTGAGTGCGTAAGAAACCGATCCGAAAAATAAAGGTGTGTTAACCGACACAACAAATCCATTTTTCATAATGAGGCTTTTCGAACGAATAGAGATAAACAACTCTTTAAAATAAATTCCTTTGAAGTGTCGTTTCGCACACATCCCTTTAATTTGAGTTCGAAATAAATTGATCCGGAAAAGAAGGTGTGCGAATCGTCACAAAAATCTTTTGGTCTTTAAAGTGTCGTTTCACCCTATTCGTGCGATACGACCAATAAGTTATAGCTGTAATATAATTCTGCCTACCCGTTTAAGGATGACGTGAGTCTATGTTTGAATAAATAGTTTCACAATACTTATAAGTGAATAATTTTAAACATTTACAAGTTTAGCTCGTATCTTAAACATATATCAATGAATCGTGTACAATAACTTTGTGCCTAAATAATACGTGTACAATCTATTGCAGAAGTGTTTATTAATATATAAGCACGCTTATATAACTGAGGGGGTAGGTATTAAACACACGTTTTTATAATAAATCGCTTGCAATCCTAACTAATATTATAAATGCGAATGTAAGTTTGTTTGATTGTCACGCTTTTACACATAAAATACTCGACCGATCATTATAAAATTTGGCATTCACGTTGTCAGGGGAACAGATAAGGACATAGGGTAGGTTTTGACAACGAGACAAACTTCATGGTGATCGGTCGAGTAGTTAAGGCGTGAAAACGTAACAAACAAACTCACATTCGAATTTATAATATTAATAAAGTTAGGATTAGGATGTGAATGTCAGGTTGCTTTTAACGCTTTTACGCTTTAACTGCTCGACCGATTATCATGAAATTTAGCATACACGTTGTCAGATATACAAAAAAGACATAGGATTTCATCCGGAAATAGTAACTGTTTCCGAACGGGCAAAAGCTAGTTCATTATTATTAGTATTAGTTTCGGTCCTAACTAGAATAAATCGTTTGCCCTTTCCCAGGATACAACCTATCTCCTTATTAAATTCCATTAAGATCCGTTCCGCAGTTTTGGTGTGAAAAGGTACCAACCTCATATTCATATTTATGATATTAGTTAGGATATTAAAGCACTTTTGTTATTAACAGTACATAATGACACAATCGCCGGTATCTAGGTTCGAGACCCTTGTATGTACTTTGTTGTTTTACCAAGATTTATTTAAATTGTCGTATTATTTATGTCTAGGCGTTTTATCATAAAAGACTTTGACATTTCGTGAGAACGTAGTAAAATAATATATTATCTATACTTGAAGTCTAGTGGTAGATCATTGGACTGCTACATAAAGGTCTAGAGTTCGATTCCAAGGTACCCCTGACTTTTTTAAGTTATGTGCGTATAGTTTCTTATCGTTCGCTTTAACGGTGAAGGAAAACATCGTGAGGAAACCTGCATGTCTAAGAGTTCTTCATGATGTTTTCGAAGATATGTGAAGTCTGCCAATCCACACTGGGCCAGCGTAGTGGACTATGGCCTAACCCTTCTCACACTAAGAACAGGCCCAGCATTGGGACAGTTTAATACAAGATTGATACTAACTACTTTTAAGACACGGTTTTTTAGATTCACGCCTGTTTCCCAGAGGGGTAGGCAGAGACTACGGATTTCCATTTGCTACGATCCGGACACACTTCTCTGGCTTCATTCAGTTTCATCACATTCCTCATACACGCCCGTCGGTGCAAGGTGCTCTTAAGCTGGCCTTTGTCCAGAACGCCTCCGATCTGATAAGAAACGTTCGCCTAGGTCTTCCTCTTGCGACTGTTCCATTCACACTAGCCTATTTATTGTCAAAATCTATAAAAATGGGAGCGTGTCGCAAAGCCGCTTTGTTGGCCATTTGTTTTTAATAATAATATAACCGTACCAGCAGTTATAACATCGATGCTATACATCACTGCCAACCCCTTTAGGGATAAGAACGCTTTAATCTTAAGGAATATAAGCTGCTTGTCTGCCTATCATCAGTGGTAAAATAGACACACAGCATCCTCAGGTCAGCAGGTTTAGTACGCGGTGATGCAAGCGACGGACCGTCGCCAAACAGTTAAAGGACATCGAGATATAGGCGGTAGCGTCAGCAAAAACATACATATATAGTCTTACACGTGACCCAACGGTAGGCAGAGGTGTTCATAAACATTTTTTTAGACTATCGCGATTTATACACATCTATACTAATTGAAATCAAACTACTATATACGGATTTTATCGCGTTGTTTATTTAACACTGTATTACATAATATAGAATTTCTAAATTCTGTAATAAAGTGTCATTTGTTCGTAATTTCAATGAATAACATTCGCGTAAACAGAAGACAATATAATATATAATAATATTCTACCACATACACACAACACCATCTAGCTCAAACTAAGCAGAGCTTATACTATGGGTACTAGACAATGGATAAACATGCATATATACTTTTTTTTGTAAATACATACATATTATACATAGAAATACCCAGACCAAGACAAACATACATGTTCATGCACACAAATGTTTGACTTGTGCGGGGATCGAACCCGCTGCCTCAGGCGTGGCAGTCGGTTACACTAACCATTACACCATCGAGGCCGACATTATATCATTATTGATAAAATTAATCATATATTGACATTATCTATACTAATATTATAAAGCTAAAGAGTTTGTTTGGAACAAGTGGAGAACTACTGGTTCAAATTGAAAAAATAGTTTAGTTTTGGATAGCCCATTTATCGAGGAGGGCTATAGGCTATATAACATCACGATACGACCAATAGGAGCGTCGCAACAATGACAAATGTTGCAAAAACGAGGCAAATTCTCTTATGTGACGCAGACGAAGTTGCGCTGGTCAGCTAGTGTGGGTGTTACTTGCGGTAAAGTATTTGAAAGGTAATAATTACCGGTAGTAAGACCCGTTACCTAGCATTATATTAAGAGGTATTTCGTTATTGCCACAACGTAATATTGTATTTTAATAAGCAGCGATAGCTCAGTAGGGAGACCAACAGACAGCAATGCAGAGGGTCACGGGTTCGAACCCACGTCGCGCACCTCTGACTTTCAGAAGTTATATGACTTTTCGAAATTATATGCGTATTGATTGACAATTATCGCCTGCTCCGTGCCTCGGAGAGCACGTTAAGCCGTCGGTCCCGGCTGCCATGAACATCTATGGCAGTCGTTATTGGGAAGTCAGCGCCCTATAATATCCTGACACTGGTCTAGCCTTAGGATATCGTTAGCCTTCGGGTTACGGAGGTCTGATATCCAGTCAAATCCGGTTAGAGCAGAAAAGCCGACCCCAAGTGACTTGGGAATAATAAAGGCTAGGGAGAAGAAGATAATATTGTATTTTAATCACATCTCCATCTTAAATTTATTATGGTAATTTAATATATATTTCTATGTATTAAATTACTAGATATTTCCCGCGGCTTAATTAGTGGAATTTTCTATTAATTAATAGTACGAAGACCAGTTATTGCAGACACATTTCCAGACTTCACACTGCTATTTCATATAAAATTCTATAAATACCTAGCCCGACCCGGCAACGGAATTCGAAGGCTTACCCGCGGCAGTCAAATTCGAATCGAATTGTAATAAATCTCTAAGGCAACATATACATAGTTAATAATCTTAATTTTAATAACTCTCTAATCAAAAATATGCCAGTGTCGAAATCACATGTCAGAATCGAATTTGAGAAAACATACCGAATCACACGAACTCTCGAATAAAAATACCGTATAACCTACATTTCACGTCGCTATCGAATTCGGTAAAATATACCAAATCGAACAGTAAATATCATATAACCTTAACTCAATATCGGTACGGAAACCGGTAAAACATAACGGAAATATACCGGAACTTTTACAAAAAATATCACAAGACCGAAATTTCATGTCAGTATTCATACCGAATTTCCATTTAACCTGCTGACCGTACTTTAAAAACCGGCATCAAAATGTTTTCTTTACAATTGCCCAAGTCTAGAAGCTGTCCATTAGCCAGCTTTTATGCTGACCCTCTTTCTGAACGACACTCTTCACGCTTATTAAGGATATAGGTGCGGGCAGGAATGCAGGTGTAGCTAACAAAAGAATTTATTACTGACTAGCTGTCTATAGTAATAATAATGTACTCCAGTCTTTCAATTTCGGTCACGGCGGCCAGTCTTAACGGAGACTGGCCGTCTGCGCACGAGATATTATAGTGCACAAGTGTGTGCGCAAACACAAGTGCACTCTCTGTTCCTTAATTCTCATGATCCGATGGGACGGTAATCAGACACGACCGGAGAGAGATCAGGCGCAGGACCAACGACTTTTACGTGCTTTCCGAGGCACGGGGTCTCTTACACCGCCAACTTCCTAACTCCGGGCTGCTGTTGAGATTTCTTAACAGAAAAACCCAATAACTTATTTTTGGCCCGACCCGGGATTCGAACCCGAGGCCTCGTGCTCAGCAGTCACATTCACTACCGCTGCACCGCGGTCTGGGTGTTTCTATGTATCCGTATTTACAAAAGAAATAAGTATATAATTATGTATGTTTATCCATTGTCTAGTACCCATAGTACAAGCTCTGCTTAGTTTGGGCTAGATGGTGTTGTGTGTATGTGATAGAATATTTTTATTATTATTATCCTGACACACTTCTCTGGCTTCTTTCTTTTTCATTACATTACTCATAAACGCTCGTCGGTTCAAGGTGCTCTTAACCTGGCCTTTGTCCAGAACGCCTCCGATCTGATCAGGAAACGTTCGCCTAGGTCTTCCTCTTGCGACTGTTCCATTCACACTAGCCTTACAAACTTTCTTAGGCAGTCTTTCCTCGTCCATTCTTTCTACATGCCCAAACCAGCTTAACATACCCTTTTCTATTCTTGTCACTATATCCACTTTCATGCCGCATCTCTCTCTAATCACACTATTTCTTATTATATCTTTCAGAGTCTATATACCTAGTTCTCTATGCACGAATCTGTCCTTAAATTCAGTTGTTATAAACATTATAACATACTATGGTCATAGGCCATGCTATAAATAAATGCATATAAGGTGTAAGCTATGAAAAGGGCACGAATGTACCATGCGCATAGGTCAACGTTTATTGACAAGTAACCCAACTGGGACTCGAACTCGGTACTCCGTTGTGAAATACGTTTGAGATAGATAGATGACTATTTAAACTTTTAGACATCGGTGTTAGGGCTGGCTGTAATATCAATAAAATCTTAACTAATATTATAAATGCGAATGTGTAATACCCATACTTTGCCTTTGCTCCTCGGTGATGATATAGCTTTTGCAATGGTAAAAGAATTTTCATAATCGATGGGGTTGTTTTTGAGATAAACCCTTACAAACAATCTTTTACAAAAAATTAAATCTTTCGTCTTTATAATATTATTATAGAAGTGCCAACCCTATTCTAAGCTAGCGTATAATATATGACTAGTGACTAAGACATGCTATCAATCTAAGTCAGCAGAAACTGAGTTGCCACATAACGGGCTAAGTCACTTTAAGTCATCTATTGTTGATGGTCTATGCCATTAGAGATATTTTCTAATTAAGTAACGGATAGCGTAGTGGTTTAATTGGTTGCCAGGCCTCTGCTAATGCGTCGAGTGGGATTCGATGCCCACTTGGAATACAACGTGCCCGACTGCTTGCACAAGGATCTGATGGCTGCCTCTGACAACGCAGCTAGCGTAGCTGCTTTCTGGGCAGCAAATATAAAATTTAAAAGTGTTCGCCAACAATACGCAAAGAAGAAGAAGAATGTTTCCTTTCCATGAATCCCACACATAAATATCAATAAAATCAGCGTAGTATATAAACTGTCCCAAAACTGGGCACGACCTCATCTCAGTGTGAGAGGAGTTAGCACATAGTACACGACGCTGGCCCAGTGCGGGTTGGCAGACTTCACATATCTTCAAGAGTTTATGGAGAACTCTTAGCCATTTTTGTTTCCTCACGATATTTTCCTTCACAGTTAAAGCGAGCGGTAGTTAAATATTCAGGTAATACGCACATCATTTCGAAATGTCGGAGGTGCTTGTCTAAGGATCGAACTTGAGACCTCTGCGTGGCAGTCCAACGGTTGTCCACTAAGTTATCACTGCGTCCGTTGTTTGAATGTTTGTAAACAACCTGAATATTTGTAAATATGAGATAGGTATAAAATTGCTATCATTATATATAAAAATTTTGCTTTCTAATGTTTGTGTCCACAAAACTCGGCAAATAGTCGATGGATTGACTAGAAATTTTTACACAGCATTTCATTTTTATATAAGACGGTTTTTATATACTTTTTATCCCGCAATATTAATAGGAACAGGCATAACATCCCTAATGACTACATATTATAAAATAAAGTCCCCCACCGCGTCTATTTGTCTGTTCGCGATAAACTCAAAAACTACTGAACGAATTTTCATGCGGTTTTGACCAATAGACAGAGTGATTTATGAGGAAGATTTAGGTGTATCATTTGTTAAAGTTTTGTACGACCCGTACGAAGCCGGGGCAGGTCGCTAGTAATGAATATAAGACTGAGCCGCGTGGTCGGATTTAGTTTCTTAATAAATTCTTTTTGAATGCAATCGTCTCCGTTTATTCTTGTAGTAAGTAAATATTGAATAGTTAAGTAAATCGTTACGCAATGTAGATCGAACTAATTTTAAGATCTTTGTTCATATTTGAGCTTGTGCAACTTCGTAATACAAATGCATATTGTTTGATTACTCGACATACTATTTGCATATAAATTATGCGTATTTTTACCGACTACCTCGATGGCGCAGCGGTAGTGATGACTTGTACACCTTTGATAAAGAGAAACCAGATTCAATGCTTGGGTCGAGCAAAGCTATTATTACGCTGTCTGGAGGGAAATAATTATTTTAGTATCAAATTTATTTTTAATACCTACATGAGTAATTAATGTAAAATATAGTAGTATTCGATTTTGCCGGCGGCTTCGCTTGCGTAGATGTAACGTATTAGTAACAGTTTCTACTTTTTTCTGGATAAAAGATACTCTATGTCCTTTTCTGTACCCTTGACAACGTGTATGCGAAATTTCATGATGATCGGTCGAGTAGTTAAGGCGTAAAAGCGTAACAAACAAACAAACTCACAATCGCATTTATAATATTAGCTAGGCTTAGGATATAGTAACCGGTGCTTTGAATTTTCAAACTTGAGACCTCTGCATTCCAACTGTTTGAAATAAGCTATAGAGCTATCGTAGGTAATATTTAACCTATAATTACAAGTTCTCATTCATTACACCGAAGGCCCTAAGGCCCGAAGGCATGCTTGGATTTCTCCGACGACTTCAAATTAATCGTAAAAAGATGTAAACCGAATGGATTATTTCCAAGTTATTTTTTCTCAGTACATTCAAGGAAACACATGCACTTATTATCTGTATTTAATGACATATTATCCATTGTCCATTGTTGAAAGATATTCACATTTTTTTTCTACATTTTCTGTAATTTGCATCGATAATTAACATTATACGTAACGATAGTCTGTTTCAATCCACGCGTATTCGTTTTTACTCTATAATAATCATAATATTATAAAACTGAGGCGTTTGTTTGGTTGAACGCGCTAATCTTAGGAAATAAAAATTCGATTTAAAAAAAAATTTTGTTGTTGCATAACCCATTTATCGAGGAAAGCTATGGGGTATATAACATCACGCTACGACCAATAGGAGCGGAGCAGCAATGAAAAATGTTGCAAAGACGGGGAATATTCTCTTATGTGAAGCAGACGAAGTTGCGCGGGTCAGCTAGTTACAAATAAGAGGCACATAGAACTGATAACATGGTACACATTGAGCTTTGTCAGAGGCTGATGCTTGCATAGGTATCAGAATACCTGTATTACAGGTCACTAAGTCCCCCACAATAGTGTTGATCTATGGTTTCAAAGCAAGGATTCAAGTCATAGATCGCGATCGAAAATGTGTCCACATTAAGAAGAGTGAGCTCACACATACATTTACATGATAGAAAACGATAGCGTAGTTTTCAATATGGGTGGGTATGATAGGTTCACCCTTGTTTGATCGAACAACGTTAGATATAATATTACTAAATCGAATTTTAGTTGCAATAAAGTCATTTCGAAGAATTATTCATTTGACCGAATAAGTCATTGGTAAATTTTTATTTAGCGTAATTATTTATTTGAACTAATTTCATTTGAACTAATTTAAAAAAAAAAACCACGAAGGCTAAGGCGGGAGCTCAGCTCCGCTTCGCTCCCGCCTTCGCCTTCTAACCTAACCTAGCCGAGTCGAGGTACTCTGAGTCGGGGTAATGAACATTATACCTTTTGATCATTAGCGCAAATGTTGTTATAGCAAATAAATATTCGATGAACTGAAAATTCTATCAAACGATATTATACAAAGTGATGATTTTCTTAAACGTTGTTCGATTTAGTAATATTATATCTAACGTTGTTCGATCAAACAAGGGTGAACCGGTATGATAATACTATATTTATAATTCAGATGTCATGTTGACATTGTGTGTGAAATGACAACTTAACGTTCAGAGGTGACCATCTTTAAACGTAGTAAGGTGTGTCTATGATTTTAATCTTTGTTTTAAAGACAATTCTTGTGCTAGGTATAATCTGTATGTGTTCAGACAAACATTCAAACAACGGACACAAAGAACATCCAGATTCGGAACGACCATCCGAAATCATTTAATTCACAAAGTAACTCTTATTGACTTTAAAGTAATGATAACAACAATAATAATAATTTATTTACCAAAAAATCTTCAATTACACTTACAAAAAATATTGGTGAAACAATAATACAAAGGTGAAGGTAAACATCGTGAGGAAACCTGCATGTCTGAGAGTTCTCCATAATGTTCTCGAAGATATGTGAAGTCTGGCAACCCGCACTAGGCCAGCGTGGTGGACTACGGCCTAAACCTTCTCACAACGAGAAGAGACCCGTGCCCAGCAGTGGGACAGTTTAATACAGGGCTGATATTATTATATTATTAATAATACAAAGTACAAAGTAAGTGCTTTTATTGAACTCTGGTCCCCAAAGTAGTAGGTTAGTACTACTGAAGTTACTAAACGAAACTTGGAAACATTATGAATCACATTTTCCTGTGTAGGGGATCGATCCCACAACACTGAACGCATTGTCAATAACGCTCTGACGACGACCTAGACTCGGTACCAAATAAAAAAATGTCTCCTTTTACCTTCAGACAGGTAATTTTTGCCGTATATTCTATAATGTGCTATAACTCTGAAAGATAGAATAAGGAATAGTGTGATTAGAGAGAGATGCGGCATGAAAGTGGATATAGTGACAAGAATAGAAAAGGGTATGTTGTATGTATGTATGTATCTTATGTGGGGGCCAGTCAGTGCAGACCGGCGACACTTCGACCCAGTGGGATCTTTTGTGTCGACACTCTCCCAATAACGACTGCCATAGATGTTCATGGCAGCCGGGACCGTCGGCTTAACGTGCTCTCCGAGGCACGGAGCAGGCGATAATTGTCAATCAATACTCACATAATTTCGAAAAGTCATATAACTTCCGAAAGTCAGAGGTGCGCGACGTGGGTTCGGACCCGAGACCCTCTGCATTGCAGTCTGTTGGTCTCCCCACTGAGCTATTGCTGCTCAGGGGGGAGACTAAAGGGTATGTTAAGCTGGTTTGGGCATGTACAAAGAATGGAAAGTTTATAAGGCTAGTGTGAATGGAACAGTCGCAAGGGGAAGACCTAGGCGAACGTTCGGTCAGATCGGAGACGTTCTGGACAAAGGCCAGGTAAGAGATCTTAAACCGGCGAGCGTGTATGAGGAATGTGATGAAAGTGAATGAAGCCAGAGAAGTGTCAGGATCGTAGCAAATGAAAATCCGTAGTCTCTGCCTACCCCTCTGTGAAACATGCGTGAATCTATGTATGTATGTATTCTATGGAAAATATGTCCAAATTTAACTGTCCGTAGCTAAAACGACTGGTATAGAAAACGGGCTTAAGCTGGCCGCATGTTTGGCCGTTGTAAAAACCGATTTATTTTGGGTAGTACAAATGTCTGCCTCTTAAACACGTAGATTCCCTCACCTGTTTTCCTTCACCGTTTAAAACATTCTAATTAATTTCTAAAAAGGCAGAGGTGCGCGCCTTGGAATCGAACCAAAATTAAACGTAGAAGGTGAGCGATTATACCACTGAGTCATTTACATATTTGTTTATTAAATTTCGTTAATTCTAAAGTTGTTAAGTACAGACACACTAATCGTGAGTTTGAGTCTACGTGTGTTCCAATCGTGGTATGGTGTTTTAGTTGTGTAGTAAAATTCTGACAGACTAAATGCGGGTGTTAGTTAACGCATGTTGTAAACGTCGTTTGTGTGTTAATTAGGTAGTATTTGAAAATAGACGTAAATTTTATGGTAAAGAGTGGTAATTTATTTATTTATTTAAATGGATCTCTATTAAGACATAGAAATATATTGCAATTAAAAGCTAAGTACAATTGTAGGTCTTATATTTTCTTACTAACAAGAGATCATAGCATGCGTCAAAAAATAGTACATACATAAATGTAATTAAAATAAAATTGAAATATTATTTTATTCAGTAACAATGCAATTAAAAATTTGTTCATAACATAAAGAAAAAGAGAAAAGTGATCTACGAACCATTCTGCAAATGAGCTGAAACAGATATTACAGCAAAGACCTAACTACTGTTAGGCTACTGTTCAAATATACATACATACACAGATTCACGCCTGTTTCCCAGAGGGATAGGCAGAGACTACGGATTTCCATTTGCTACGATCCTGACACACTTCTCTGGCTTCATTCACTTTCATCACATTCCTCATACACGCCCGTCGGTTCAAGGTGCTCTTAACCTGGCCTTTGTCCAGAACGCCTCCGATCTGATCAAGAAACGTTCGCCTAGGTCTTCCTCTTGCGAAAAATATATATATTTTTTTTAATTATTTAGTAGATTTTGCCCGCAGATGCGTTCGCGTTAATATAGATTTTCTCAAACAGTAACAGTACTTTTTCTAAATGTAGGGTACCCTATGACATACTCTGTACCTCTCATAACGCATGAATGTATGCAAAATATTATGATGATTGGTTGATTAGTTAAGGCGTGAAATCCTAGCTAACAAAGAAACTCACATTTGTTACGTTAGTCAGGATTTACAAAGTATTTCTTAACATAACTTGTATTTCTACTAATGGATAATAAAATATCCTGGGAAGACAAGCGTGATGGTTTTGATTGAGGCAAAAATGTCAGGGTCATTGCAGGTAAGAATGTCTACTTCAGAGCAACAGTCGTGATTCTATCTATGTATATAATAATGTTTTCCAAACCGAATTTCGGTCACGGCGGCCAATCTTAACGGAGACTGGTCATCTACGCAGGAGATATTATAGTGCACAAGTGTGTGCACAAACACAAGTGCACTCTCTGCTCCCTAACTCTCATGATCCGTTGGGACGGTAATTCGACACGACCGGAGAGAAATCAGTTGCAGGACCAACGGCTTTATGTGCTTTCTGAGGCAAGGGTATTATGTTACAATGTAAATGACAGTTCGTTCGCTACGTTTATTGTGTCGGCGGCTTAAAGATTTTAAATTGAGATTTATAAATTATGACATTCACAGTTAGCTGAAGGCATCAATTATGTGAAGTTCATAGAAGTTAAGTGGCTGTTAGTATTTATGTTTAAGAAGCAATAATTATTATAATTAGCGTTCAAATATCACGCCGGTAAATCGGTAGCTTGTTACTACATTGTAAATAATTGGATGTAATGTTGTATGTTTGTTAACGCAAGGTTTTATTATTGAGACGAACTGAGATGAGCGGAGATGGGTCAAGATTAGTCGCATTGAGTTGTGAATATATCTGTCAATGCAAGGTTTATTGTAAAGATGAACTGAGCGTAGCGTTGATGAGGTGAGCGGAGATGTGTCATAGCCCATTGACTTGAAAATTAACAAAATTGTGCGAGTTTATTATCAAGATGAACTTAATGGAGGTGAGATGAAATGAACATAGATGAACTTAGCTGATTTATCTTCGCACTCAGTTATTTTAAGATGTGTTTATAGTGAAATTAAAAATACATATTTATAGAAACAAATCATATTATCGCACTCATTAACAGAATAATAAAAAAATATTCTCAAAAAATATATTTACAACCAATTATCTAGTAATAACATATTAAATATTAAAATAATTATGTTAATTACATGTAATTTACCAACGTTAACATTAATTAAAATGCCTTTTAACATACATTTAATAATTTTAATATCAGTTTAAATCATATCCCATATTAAAAATAAATACCTTCGTGGCGCAGCGGTAGTGAATGCGACTGCTGTGCATGAGATCTCAGGTTGGAATCCCGGGTCGGGCAACAAAACGTTATTGGGTTTTTCTATTAAGAAATCTCAATAGCAGCCCGGAGTTAGGAATTTGGCTGTGTTAGACACCCCCGTGCCTCGGAAACCACGTAAAACCGTTAGTCCTGCGCCTGATCTCTCTCTGGTCGTGTCGGATTATCCGTCCCATTGCATTATGAGGGTTAGGGAACAGAGAGTACACCTGTGTTAGCGCACATACTTATGTATAATATCTCTTGCGCAGATGGCCAGTCTCCGTTAAGATTGGCCGCCGTGACCAAAACTCTGTCTGGAGGACATTATTAAAATTATAATTAACATAATCACTACTTTATTATTAACAAGTCTTACTACTAGGAAGATAGAATAAAATAAATAGCAGCGATGGCTCAGTGGGGAGACCAACAGACTGCAATGCAGAGGTTCTCGGGTTCGAACCCACCTCGCGCACCTCTGACTTTCGGCAGTTATTTGACTTTTCGAAATTATGTGCGTATTGATTGACAATTATCGCCTGCTTCGTGCCTCGGAGAGCACGTTAAGCCGTCAGTCCCGGCTGCCATGAACATCTATGGCAGTCGTTATTGGAAAAGTCAGTACCCTCTAATATCCTGACACTGGTCTAGCCTTAGGGTATCGTTAGCGTTAGCGTTAGCGTTCGGGTTGCGGAGGTCAGGTGGCAGCCGCTCCGTGTAAAAACTGATATCCAGTCAAATCTGGTTAGACCAGAAAAGCTGACCCCAAGTGACTTGGGAATAATAAAGCCTAAGGGAGAAGACTACGAGGAATATAGAAAACATTTAAATAAACAAGTCTCGCGCACTAGGAATAATTCCTGTGTCGCAAGAACTTCACAAACATTCAAACAACAGACACAAAAAACTCCTAGACTCGGAACAACCATTTGTAAATCACAATATTTTTGTTTGAGATGGGTTTCGAACCCAAGATTCTCACGTCTAAGGCCGTCCGCTGCGTTAAGCGCGTTTAGGAGAGGGCGCCCGCGCGGCGTGCTGTTTTTCTATTATCATGGTCCGCCTCGCGGATAACGTGTCCGCGCGACGGAGCACGCTGGCGGAGCTGTTTCTAGGAAATCAGTGAGCGCTGCTTTGTTATTGCCGGCGCTGCGAAAGGCGCGTGTCCGTTGCGGGCGCCCGCGAGTCCGTGACGGAGCACGGCGCGGGTCTCCGCGGCGGGCGCCCGCTCCGTGCACCCGCGCACACGCAGCGGGCGGCCTAAGACAGTAGTGTATAACCAACCTACATTTCGCCAGGAATGATTTTAAGTCCCATATAATATGGGACAATCCAGCCCATTGCCAATTTGCGTGCTGCTTCTCATAATTTCCTTAAATAACCAAATTACATTGTCCGACTCGGGAATCAAATTCAAGCCCTCACCATCATCCACTTATGCTACATAACAACGATTATTGTGATATACAATCCTAATTAATATTATTAATGCGAATATGAGATTTTTTATTTTTATTATTCAACTAAGGTGACAAACAAGCATACGGCCCACCTGATGGTAAGTGGTCACCGTAGCCTATGGACGCCTGCAGCACTAGAGACATCACTTGCGCGTTGACGACCCTTTAGGAATGGAAGTGGGAAAGAGAAGGAGCGGGAATGGGGGAAAGGGGATGATTCGGCTTTCGGCACTCTCACTCACCGAACGAAACACAACAGTAGGAATACTGCTATTTTACGTCGATATTCTGTGAGAGGGTAGTCCTTTCCCGGTCAAGCCGGCACATTCATGCTGAAATCAGCGAGGCGAGTTTGTCTGTTACGCTTTCACGCCTTAACTACTCGACCGATCATCATAAAATTTCGCATACACGTTGTCAGGGGTACAGAAAAGGACATACATAGGGTACTTTTCATCCTACCTGTTTCCAAACGAATAAAACCGCAGGCAAAAGCTGTTAGCATATCACATAATTAAACCGTAAATCTCGAACAGGATGTAACAAAAACAGTATTGTCAATTATATTGTATAGATCCAATTCTCTTTAAGGCAGTCTGATTTATCAAGTGACTCTTTAGTGTAAACTTTTACTTTTAATTCGGCCATTGTAAATCGAGAGGCTTATTACGTCACTTTAAAAAGTTTCACTCTTAAAATGTCTGTGTTTGTCATTTATCTATACTCTATTAAAAGATTTGATATTTTGTTTGTAACAATTTAACTCAAAAACTACTAAACCGATTTCATTCATTCACCATTCGATAGCTTGATTATCACCGAGTAACATAGGGTATATTTTATTTAAAAAGGTATTGTTACTAACATAACCTTATCTACTTAAACGCGAGCATAGCCGCTGGCAAAAACAATAAATTCATTCAAATCTCAATATTTCGAGAGACTTATTCGAATACGATTCGAGTGATTATTTAACGATTACATAGCTAACTTAGACAGTTAATTTACACAAGTGGTTTAAGTACAAAGTATAGTTATAACAGCGTCACGCCTCACTTCTCAACAGGTGTAATGATATGTGTCGACGTAAATATGTGACGTTGAAGCCTTCACCGTTTTACAATTACTGGTAAAGATGGCACTGTAGTCAATGCTAGAAACTATATTATATATTACCTGTAATATAAATATTTGACTGCACTTATGGTGTAGTGGTAAGTGGTCACCTCGCTACTACTCTCGCATCAATTTATTTTCATCAAATAGAACGACTTGCGCCAATTACACTATTTAATAAAATAACATAAATTAAAAATTTTGTATTCACGCATTCTGCTCACAGTACCTCATACATTCTAATAATAATACTTTCCATTCATCTGCAAAAATATCAACTTCTGGGTTAAAGTCCAAGAGAGCGTTAAGCTGTTTTAGTGACCGAGGTATGGGTGAGTTACAGTGTACCACAGAACGGCACGCTGGAACTGCCAGCAATCGGTGCTTTCTACCACGACAGTAGTTGTTAGACACAAACAATCTGCAACATTTGTCGTGAAGAATCGGTGCCTCAATCATACCCTTTAAAATTTTGCAGGCTCCAACCATCTTATCGTATATGTAAATGATACAGACCTTTGTGTTGTTCACAAATGGTTACATCTAGAGTAATCTTTATGTCCGTTGTTTAAATGTTTTTTAATCTACCTCCTGACAAATGAACTATGCCAAGCACGAAGGTAGTCCTTAAAAATATATATTTATATATAAAAGTCTTTCGTATTAGTAATAATCTCTTTTTAGTAGTACCACGACTTACAATCATTCAAAATACGATTTAGATGAGATTTTGATAGCTTATGGTTCCAGAATTCCGATCTGTAGTAACGGTTATGTATATTTAATGATATTCGCGACTGCTAAACGAATAAATAATTAATAATTGTTTATTGTTTGGGTCTCGTGTTTAACTCCAGTATTAAGACTGCGCTGAGCGTAAGACGCGGTTGGACTTAGAAAATAGGATAGATTTCTACTGTTATAATCTAAAATCACGTAACACGAGCTTACGTTTTTGCAAATTTACGTAATTTTGTAGGCGAAAATATTAATTATTTTAAGTTTTTACACGGAGTAATTGTGACACATTCATTATTATGGTAAATGTATATTTTATATTTGTATTAAACAAAAAGTGTTGATTTTATTCACTTAACTGTGACCGCCTGTTTTGGCACATTTCGCTCGGCGCAGTCTTAAGCATAGTGCTGTTGAGTATTTTTGCCAAGAAATTATCAGTCTCCTTATAAAATCTGGAAATTCGCCTGGTAGACGGAAATATTAGAATTATTCCATACTTATGGCAAGATTTACATAGGATTAATTTATCCGAGATCAAAAATCAGAGCTAGCGAAATGTGGACGCAATACCTCTAACTACCCTTTTGGCGATATAAGCGTGAGTCTGTACGTATGGCCTAGAACTGTTAAAACTATTTTATATGCAGTATCTTCTGTATATTTCAGCTTTCACTACACAACAAACTTAATCGCCGTAACAATTTTATGTTGCCAACATAACAAGATAAATATCCATTTGACATATGTCGTAATGTTTTTAAAGTGTTTGTCCGTATGGCACAAACCATCTCGGAAACAATAAAACTAATGGAATGCTTAACAATTAATGTTAAAGAGAAATTTATTGCCCACATGTGGGCTTGGCATTAAGGCTTCGATTTTAAATGGCCTCTTACATTCCTGCCTTAAAAGTTTCTGAACCTATACTTCAGTGGCTCTGTGGTAATAAAAGCAACTGTTGTGCTTAAGGTGTCAGGTTCAGTTACCAGGTTACGCACATTGTTATCCAATTTTTCAGCCTAGAAATTCTCTCCTACATTCCTGCCTTACCTGTAAATATATGGCGTAATTATATGTACTTGCAGGGCCAAGTGGCCGAAATTCGATCATAATTGATTTAAATTTTAAGTTTGATAGTTATTAAAGTTTTATTGTCTATAACTATACCCTTATAACCACATTTCATTTAGTCACCTACTCAACATACATATTTTACCATAGTTACGAGGAATTCTACGACATAGATAGTAATAGGGTCACTCTAGGTCCTGAATCATAGTTGGAAAAATCTAATAATATTCTCTCACATACACACAACACCTTCTAGCCCAAACTAAGCAGAGCTTGTACTGTGGGTACTAGACAATGGATAAACATACATATATACTTTCTTTTGTAAATATATACATATTATACATAGAAGCACCCAGACCAAGATAAACATCCATGTTCATGCACACAAATGTTTGACTTGTGCGGGAATCGAACCACTACACCATCGAGGCCGACAATCTAGGTGTAGGGATAAATCTATAATTTATACCGAATCCTTTAGTGATATACAGGTGTGTCAATGTATGTAAGTATTTATTTGTGAGACCTTAACATATGTGTTGAAAATTGAGCGCGATGTACCTCTGCCTAACTGTTCATGACTAGAATGTATATGCGAAAATGTTTAAAAATGCTATATTTTATCTAGCTAGCTGTCCCTCGCGGTTTCACCCACGTTTATGATAACTGCTCCGCTCCCGTGGCTCGTAGCGTGATGTTATATAGCCTATGTTACTGACGGATAAAGTAGCTTTCTAAAAGTGTCGCGATTGCATGTGAAAGTGATTCGCGCGGCCTCGCCAATTGCGGTTATGTCGAGGAACACCATGGTGGGTTTAGTCGGTATTACCGGGATGTCGCTCACCATCTTTCCCCGGTGAGTCTGACATCACCTCTCTGTCGCCCCGCGGAGAGGTATGCGTCAATGCAATGCATGCCCTCAACGCAAAAAAAAACTATCGTATAGTGAAAGAATTATAAAAATCGGTTCGGTAGTTTCAGAGTTTATCAATTATAATATAATATAATATTTTACCACATACACACAACACCATCTAGCCCAAACTAAGCAGAGCTTGTACTATGGGTACTAGACAATGGATAAACATACTTATATACTTTTTTTTTGTAAATTCATACATATTATACATAGAAACACCCAGACCAAGACAAACATCCATGTTCACGCACACAAATGTTTGACTTGTGCGGGAATCGAACCCGCGACCTCAGGCGTGGCAGTCGGTTACACTAACCACAACGCCATCGAGGCTGACATTACAAACAAATCTTTCCTTTTTTAGTGTAGTTAAAAATGCTTCGTACAAGAACCAAACTCGTAATACAGGAAGATGATAAACCACCTTTACGTCATATATATATCGATAAAAATAATAAATTTAATTGCAACACAAATTAATAGGATCCTGATATGAACCCGCGACATTTAAGTTCATTTCCGTCATCGCGAATTACTGAGCTAACAAGTTATTATTTAATACTATGTTTTATACCCGATTTGGGTTGCATTTTAAGCTATTTATTACTTGAACATAGGCCATATGGCTTCAGGAACAGTATTTTTTTCTGTATGAAATCCAAAGCATCCTAACTAATATTCTAAATTCGAATGTAAGTTAGTTTATTTGTTACGCTTTAACGCCTTAACTACTCGACCGATCATCATGAGATTTCGCATACACGTCATCAGAGGTTCAGAAAAGGACATAACCTTTCATCTCGAAAAATTCTGTTTACGATGGATAAATTAATTGACAAAATCTACATAAACGCAAGCGAAGCCGCGGGACAAATCTAGTTTATTTATATTATATATATATATATATTTATATATAGTGAGTTATTATTTTTATACAAGTGTTATTAGATTTATACAAGTGACTTGGGATTAATAAAGGCTAAGAGAGAAGAAGAACTTATACGTAACCAAATGACACAGACCTCTGCCTACCCCTTCGAATCTCACGGATATATATCTATATAAATACATACATACATAAAACAACCTCTGTTACGATATAAAAGAGTTATAATTAATACAACTAACTAAAAATATTTATACATCAAAACATGATTGTATAGAACAAGTTTCTATTGATGTCATCGGTTCGTTTATTTATTATCTACATATATATTTTGTTTAGCTATGTAAAGTTCAATGTTACGATGGGTGTGGCTTTAAATAGCTTTTGAGCAATTACTATATTTATAAATAACACTCAGGCAGGGTCGTTGGGCATAGCTAGTCTTCTCCATTAGCCTTTATTATTCCCAAGTCACTTGGGGTCGGCTTTTCTGGTCTAACCGGATTTGAGTGGATATCAGTTTTTACACGGAGCGGCTGCCACCTGACCTCCGCAACTCGAAGGCTAACGATACCCTAAGGCTAGACCAGTGTCAGGATATTAGAGGGTACTGACTTTCCCAATAACGACTGCCATAGATGTTCATGACAGCCGGGACCGACGGCTTAACGTGCTCTCCGAGGCACGGAGCAGGCGATAATTGTCAATCAATACGCACATAATTTCGAAAAGTCATATAACTTCCGAAAGTCAGAGGTGCGCAACGTGGGTTCGAACCCACCCAGCTATCGCTGAGCATAGCTAGCTATGCTCAGCGATAGCTCAGTGCTAAAGTAAGTGCAATGCTCAGTGCAGCGATAGCATATCTAGTTGGGCATAGCTAGTATTACACTTTTATTTTTAAAAGATACCTCTCGCGCTAGGAATACTTCCTGTGTCGCGGAAGACGTTACAAACATTCAAACAACGGACAAAACGAACATCCAGATCGGGACAACCATTTATAGATCACACAGACTTTTGCCCTGTGTGGGATTTGAACCCACAACACTGGGCGCAGTGGCAGTGTGAGAAAAAAAACACTACCTTATGCCCGCGGCTTTGCTCGCGTAGAAGTAGGTTAGGTTATGCTAGTAACAGTATATTTCTAAACAAAGTATACCCTACGTTACTCGGTGATAACATAGCTTTCCAATGGTGCAATCTTTTTTTAAATCGGTTGATTAGTTTTTGAGTTACACCCTTACAAACAAACAAAAAATCTAATCTTTTTCTCTTTATAATATTAATATAGTAGAAGAGGCAGGTCGGACCATTGGGCATAGCTAGTATTAGAATCTTATGAAACACTAGCTTTTGCCTTTGGCTTCGCTGGTACAAATACTTTCCTAGATGAAGGGTACTCTACGTCCTATTCTGTACCCCTGACATAGTGTATGCAAAATTTCATGATAATCGGTCGAGTAGTTAAGGCGTTAAAGCGTAACAAACAAACTCACATTTGCATTAATAATATTTGCTAGGATTAGTGGGCCGAAATATTGTCCATGACTTTGCTTTTTGCTACATAATTAGTATTTATAATTTACATAGCAAAAACTTAACAATACACCAAATTATAATAATACAATTGCTGTAGAATTTTTATAATTATATAATTATGCTGTTCTCTAACAAGTGGTGTATAATTAACTAACATATATATAATTAGTTTATAACTGCCTCCGTGGCGCAGCGGTAGTGAATACAACTGCTATGCATGAGGTCTCGGATTCGAATCCCGGGTCGGGTCAACAAAAAGTTATTGGGTTTTTGTGTTAAGAAATCTCAATACGAACCCGGAGTTAGGCAGTTGGAGGTGTAAGACACCTCCGTGTCTCGGAAAGCACGTAAAGCCGTTGGGCCTGCGCCGGATCTCTCTCCGGTCATGTTGGTGACGTCCCATCGGATCATGAGAGTTAGGGAACAGAGAGTTTGCTCACACACTAGTGCACTATAATATCTCCTGCGACGGCCAATCTCCGTTAAGATTGGCCGCCGTGACCGAAATTCGGTCTGGAGGACATTATTATTATTTGGTGTATATACATAGTTTCACACTTTTACTCCGAAAGGGTAGACAGAGGAGTATCACACATATAGCGCCCATGTTTAAAAAAATCTGTCTCTCGGGTACACTTCTAGACTTCGTGTGGCTACTGAGGATTTCCTGACAGGAAAACTACATAACACTTTGCCCGAGAGTCCATCTCAATATTTCACTACTTTCCGAGCGAAAATAAGAGAGTAAGCAGACTGCAATTCTTCTTACTTCTTCCACGCTCAATTTCTAAACTCTCTTTCTCTTGTTACAGAAACAATACTGCAACCTCAGAACTGAGGTGTGCTGCAGACTGGAAACCTCATCTCTCCCTGGAGCCGGTAGCCTCCAAGGCAATCTTGGTGTCGGATCAGCCACTTATTCCGGTTCCAGCAATCAAGGCTCTGGATTATTCTCCCAGTCTGGCTCCAACCAAAACAGTTTCGGAGCTGCATCCGGCTTTGGAGCAGGCCAAACTACTCAATCCGGCTTCGGATCTGTCAATAGAGAATCTTCATCTGGATTTGGATCTAACACCAACCAGTTCTCTGGAGCTGGCTCTCAATTTGGCTCTAGCTTCGGGAATACCAACAAATTCACTGGATCCACAACAGCATCCGGCTTTGGATCCACTTTGGCACCAACTCCTGCTCGCTTCCCTGGCAACAACTTCAACAACGAGGTGTTCAAGTCGACTAGCCAATCAAACTTCATCGAAACCGACTCCTTCTCCTCTGGAAGCGAAAACGCCGGTGTCTACCGTCCAGGCAGTGGACCTGGATTGAAACCAGGCATTCCTTACCTGCCTCCTGTTGACACAGCTACTAGCGGAACTAACGTGGTTTCCACAGCCTTTGCGACTAGCCCTAGGCCTTTTACCACTCCTCGTCCAGTTTCAACACCTAGACCATTCTCGACTCCCAGACCAACTTACATACCACCTGTGTCCTCCACTTCTGCGCCAGCATACTTGCCTCCAGAAGAACCTCTAGATGGATCTGAGACCAGGCCTCACCCTAAGGGAAGCGTCTATCTTGAAGATACCATTTCTACTACTTCTCGACCACAACCACCACGTGTGCTGGTGCCGATTAATAGTAAGTTTTTTATCTAGTGTTAATTATTATGTATGAACAGAACAGAATAAAGCACTATAATGCAATTGTGAAGAAAATATGACTCAAAAATGTTAGACTCGTATTAAAATTTCGATTCATTCGTAGTCTATTCATAACAATCGAAATTAACAATCTAATATTCAAATTGCAATCAAAATCTAATTGTTATTCGAGTAATGAGATTGGAAATCTATTTTTGTGGTAAAAGGATATTAGTTGCAGTCCTAATCGAATAATCACTGAGCAATCTTAAAATGTCGATTGTTATTAGAAAGAATCATAGTAATCCAAACTTTCAAATAAATCATTCGAATGGTTCAAATAACAATATCGCATTACTTACATCAGAAGTGACTCTCGGTGAACGTTTTCCGATCAGATCAGAGAAGTTTTGGAGAAAATTCAGGTTAAGTATATCCAGAACTAACAAGCATGCATGAAGATGAGTGAATAAAGAAAGAGAGATGTGAGGATCAGAGTGAATAGATTGTAACCCTCTCTTTTTTGTATTAGCTGACATCCCAGCTGGATGCGCAGCCGCGCTCAAGTGCACACCCATCGAGTTCTGTACTGCGGAAGGTGTTATCTCCAACACCACAATCGTTCTGACCAGAGACCAAGATGCCTACAGAGTACCACTTACTGTGAGTAAACCTCTTAGATGTAATTCTCCGTCCAAGTATTGTAGCAAGCAAGTAAAAGACCAAAAGAAGGAAAAATTCTTTCCTTTCTTTTTAAAAATACAAATTCCGCACTAGGAATAATTCCTGAGTCGCGGGGGACTTTAAGGGTAGAGCTAACCAGAATGCCAGTAATTATGTGCATAAATTGCTAGTAATGTATTTTTAAAAGTAATGTACAATCATACTTTTCCAGTTGAGCTGATATACAATAACCTAACATCTGATTACCTCGTCAGTCCACTGCCAGTCATGAGATTAGAGTTCGATTTCAACGATAACAAATGTTATTAGATTTCTCTGCAGTTACATTCTCCTTAGCAACTCAGCGTTTGGAACTGCTCCCAGTAGACGGCAATATTCCACTACAATGCATTGCTATCTGGTGAAACCTGAACCTATAGCTCTGCCTACCCTTCGAAGATAAATGCGCGTGACTTCTAAGCTCCTTTCCTCTCCCAACAGGACTGCAAAGACCTTGAAACTGGTCGCATCGGCAAGTGCTGCCGTGATCCCTTCTACACGGACCCTTGGCCCGTAAACCAGCTCGGCAAATGGGTGCCCGATGTGTTCGGTGGTAATGACGGCAAGTACACTCCTGACAGCAGAGGTAGCCACACACACAACGTACCACAACCTGGAGTGACCGTCAGACCTCCAGTTACTGGCGGTGTGCTTCTGAATAACTTCAGGTAAGGACAGAAGTCAAAAGAAAAGAAATGATAAAGCTAGTTCGTATAGGTTTATTGTGTTTTTACGACTAAACTGCTGTACTGATTTTGATAAACATTAGCATATTAGGACAAAACTTCAGCTACATAAAATTGTAGATAGCTTAGACATTCTGAAAGTAAATATACTACTTTAAGAACGTGGACAGTGTCGGAGGTGCATGCACAATTTTACTACTAAACTGCTCGATTAAATCCGAAAAAAAATATTTTAGTTATAGATTAGACCTTCAGAAAGAGTAGACGACTTTAAAAATGGGAGTAAAATCTTAGGTGGAAGTTAGTGTAGTATAAATACTAAATTAACTATGTTTAACTATTGGTTACGATTTTACTACTAAACCACTGAACCATTGATATAATTTGGTATTATAATAGCTAAATCCTTCAAAACACAGATGAAGTTACGTGTGACAGCTATTATTACCTTTCGTGGATACATTTATGATGTACGTAGAAAAACTAGCTGTTCTTAACCAGCAGTTGCTTTTCAGAACCACAACAAGACCAAATCTGCCTCAAGGACCCAACCAGGTGACCCCTGGATTTCCATCAAGCACCGTCTCACCAGGATCCTTCGTTCAGAAGACCCAGTTCGGTCAGGGTCAATATGAGCAAGGAGGTCGTGGAGTGAGCACTGTCCAAGGACAAGGACAATTTGGAATTGGAGGCCAAGGTAAGAATTTCTAGGCAGTTCTGTATCTGCCTGACTTGTGACTGAAGTGTGGCTGGTAGCGCAGCTGATGATCTTGAGGTCTAAGGTTCAGTTCTAGTGTTGTTTTCTAGGACTAATGTCCTTTAGCTTAGTAACTCAATCCTGAAGGAGTTAGGAGTGAGCTTAAATCAGTGGCATGGACATCAAACTCACGACCTCTCGATCATGTATCCAATGCGTGACGTACGCTTTCAAGTTGGCAAAGTAAGGGAGCGATTCGCAATTATGGATAAATATCAAATCAAAATCATTCGGATCTTCACACAAATCAAAATATATGTAAATATAAAATATTTTTTGTTTCTTATTATATATTTCTGAAATAGTCTTTGTAAATAGATGTTAGTGCCAGGTTTATATTAGGTTACATATTGTATATAAAATATTATATAAACGTGTTTGAAATTCAAGTAATATCATCAAATCGCATTTCGAATATTCAATTATTAGTAACAACTAATTGATTAACATTCGACTACTAAATCATCCAAGATTAGAATAATCACACTTTGCCGAATCAATTCCATTGTTTAGTACATCTCTGCCTACCTCTTCTGCGATGAACAGACATGATACTATGCTTAATTTATCTCTCAGGTCAATTCGGTCAAGGATCCTCTCAAACCAGCTCCACCTTCGGACGTGGACAGGTCGGTCAAGTGGGTATTGGACAAACTGTAACCCAAGGTCAAGGGCAATACGGTCAAGCTGGAATCGGACAAACTGTGAGCCAAGGTCAGGGACAATATGGCCAGGCTGGTTTAGGACAACTTGAAGTCGTTGGACAGGTAAGAACATAACATTTTATAAAGACAGCGCCCGCCCTGGTTTCTCTGTGTCTAAGGCTTTACACTCAAACAATAAATACACAAAGTACACATAGACGCAGAACAATCATTTGTTGATCATGCAAATAATTGACTCGTGAGGGATTTGAGCCTGCAACACTCTGCGAAGCGACATGGGCTAGGCAATCACATCATCTCTATCTATCAAGATATTATACATGTCTAACACTTTCTTTCTTTCAAATAGGGTGTACAATCTACCCAAGGCGGTGGATTTACCGTCAACCAAGGAGCAGGGCAGGTCGTCCGCCAAGGCGCTGGCGCAGGCATCAGCAGAGGCCAAGGTTTTGGAGTTATCCAAGGTGGAGGCCAATCAGTCTCCCAGAACCGTGGCACTGCTGTCACTCAAGGATTCGGAACTGGAGTTAACCAAGGCCAAGGTTTTGGAGTACAGAGAGGCCAAGGATTCGGTGTCTCGCAAGGACAAGGCTTCGGCGTCACACAAGGCCAGGGAGAAGCAGTCTTGACTGGTAAAGGAACTGGATTCAGGCAAGGTCAAGGAACTGCTATCAGCCAAGGCCAGGGCTTCGGTGTTAGACAAGGAGGTGGAGCCATTGTTACTCAAGGCCAGGGTACAGGAGTCAGTCAAGGCACCGGATTCGGTATCCAGCAAGGAGGTGGATTCGGTGTCCAGCAAGGAGGTGAATTCGGAATCAGCCAAGGTTCCGGAACTGGAATCAGGCAAGGAGTTGGTTTCGGAATTAGCCAAGGATCTGGCACTGGCATCAGACAGGGTGGCGGATTTGGCGTGATTCGAGGCTCAGGAGCTGGATTCGGTTTTGATCAAGGACAGACCCTTCTGCAAGGTCAAGGACAAGCTCTTATCCAGGGTCAAGGTGAACAAGTCTCTCAAGAATCTGTGCATCGTGTGTTCCTGTCAAGATATAGTGGTGCCGGACAGTGTGGAATTTTGAATGTAAGTTGATTTTATATTCTTGATGATAAAAAGCGTCAATGCTTGCGGAATGAAACCTCACGGTCTTGGGTCGGAAATAGTGATATTATGCTTTTCAGACAGGCTATTTTTTGTAGCATCAAGTAATCTAGACTGAACTTTACGGTAATTTTACAGTAACGGAAAACGGATATTATCACGATCATACTCAGTACTTCCAAACCTTTTTTAATAAGTTTACATACTCATGGTTTCCTATATATATATAAATCATCGAACTCAAAAGTATAAATGGGATCAATTTTACAGTCAGTCAAATTTAATAGAAGCATGGTGTCTGATCGCAATTCTTCTCTCTTAGCCTTTATTATTCCCAAGCCACTTGGGATCGGCTTTTCTAGTCTAACCGGATTTGACTGGATATCAGTTTTTACCCGGAGCGGCTGCCACCTGACCTCCGCAACCCGAATGTTAACGATACCCTAAGGCTAGACCAGTGTCAGGATATTAGATGGTACTGACTTTCCCAATAACGACTGCCATAGATGTTCATGGCAGCCGGGACCAACGGCTTAACGTGCTCTCCGAGGCACGGAGCAGGCGATAATTGTCAACCAATACGCACATAATTTCGAAAAGTCATATAACTTCCGAAAGTCAGGGGTGCGCGACGTGAGTTCGAACCCGAGACCCTCTGCATTGCAGTCTGTTGGTCTCCCCACTGAGCTATCGCTGCTATATATATGGTGTCTGATCGCAATTGATGGCAATAATATCAACGTTTTGTGGTACATAAATACACCAGGTAAACTTAAGAGCTATATATCGTGACGTAACGTTTTAGACTTATTAAAAACTAGCTTTAGACCGCGGCTTTACTCGTGTTTTAGAATAAAAAATTGCCTATGTTGCTCGGTGATAATGTAGCTTTTTAATAGTAAAAGAATTTTAATAATCAGTTAATTAATTTTTGAGGTAAGTCTATCCTTGATATTATATTATATATTATAGATTTATGATAATTTTGATAGAGCGTACTATTGTTTCTTTGTAATGATTATACAAATAAACCAATCATCAGCAGATCTTCAGAGAAATGCAGTCATTTAAGTATCGCCCTAAAGTTTTCGTTTAAATATTGTCACGTTTCTGGACATTAAGTTGCCAGAACACAATGTCAACATGACATCTAAATTATAAATATAGTATTATCACGGTCTCTCATATTAAATATACACTATCGTTCTCTATCACGTAAATGTGATGTATGAGCTGACTCTTCGGTCCACTGTCGGGTGAAGGCTTACCTATGATTAATATCTATGATTGGCGCCAAATATATAATTAACAGCAACATACTCTTACAAAAGAAATGACCAACACGAAGTAGAGTTCTTAGACCATATTTTATAAATGTCAGATTTGACATTTAAATATTTGACATATGATAGTTGAAGTTTGCAAAATAAATAATTATGTTGTGAATTGATTGGATTTGCATATCTGCTACCAAAAATATTCCATGTTGGTAATCCGATCACAAAAGAAAATTTAATATTCATAATTTATGGCGTGTCGAACAGGTTTTATGAAGCTACTAGCTGTGCTCGCAGTTTCACCCGCGTTCATTATTACAGTGCCCCGTAGGTCGCAGCGTGATGTTATATAGCTTATAGCCTACTTCGATAAATAGGCTATCCAACACTAAAATTTACAATTCAAATTATTTTGCGAATCAAACCAGTCGTTCCTGAGATTAGCGCGTTCAACCAAACTTACTTTTCAGCTTTATAATATTAGTATTTAGCAGACAAATGCTAATTTCTTTATTAGAATGTACTTTTTGCCTGCGACTTCGAATGACTGAAATTTGAAACTAATTCACCTAAAACGTTAATAACTAGATTTAGCCCGCACCTTCGCTCGCGTTGATATAGATTTTGTCAATAAATTGCTTCGAAAACAGCTGGATTTTCTGGATAAAAGGTACCCAATGTCCTTTTCTGTACCCCTGACAACGTGTTTGCAAAATTTAATGATGATCGATCGAGTACTTAAGGCTTCAAAGCGTTACAAACAAATAAACTCACATCCGCATTTATAATGTTAGGATTATTTAGGAAGGTTATAGACTACACAACATCACACACGTAAAACAGAAAGCTGAAAAGTTTGCTTTTCGTTTAAACACGCCAATCTCAAGAACTACCAGTCGGATTCGGATAATTCTTTTTGTATTAGATAGCCGAATTCTTAGGGAAGGCTATTAATTGTTCATAAACGTGGGCGAAACCGCAGGGGACAGCTAGTCATATCCACAGACACATAATTAACTAGCGAATACTCTAATCTATCACCAATAGTTAATTAGAGTCAAGAATGCGTTTGCGTAATAAGTATATACATTTTTAAATGTCATCTACGAACAGTTACGACATAACTGGTTCTGATGCGGCAACTTAACTTAACCTTGCTTTGTAGGGTTACTAGTTAAAAAATAACCATTTTAGTTAACTTTTAACCTCGGTGGGGTAAAGGTGGTTAATGTAACTGCGTTCTGTAAGATCTTTTGATCGTTTCTCGTGTCGAGGAAATTGTACATCGAGTAGTTCAGGACTTGCATGAAGTCCCATTTGTGTTTAAATTTTTTAACGTGGAGGAATGCATTGACGCTTACATCTTCGTGGGAAAGGGGGATCGTAGAGGTTATGTCCGGCTCACCCGGGAAAAATGGAACGTCTGGGTACTACAGGCTAAACCCACCACGGTGTGCCAACTCGCTGCCTTGAATAGTGGATCGTTGGAACTGAAACTACATCAGCAGTGCCCGACGCAGGCAAAAATGCCTACGATTGCATAAAGTCCCTAATTATATTCCCGTGTTGGACAAATTGTTATTTAGTTAGTTGTTTTATTTATTTTATTTATTTATTTATTAAATTAGGCTCGTCAACAATATAAACACAAACATTGACTTATGACATTTACATAGCTTTGGAACTGGTGTTTACATCATTTACAGACGTGCACAACATTATATATCTTAAAATAGTATCCACAATTGTCTTATATTTAAAATAGCGCTTAAAACTAAATTGAAAATAAAATATATTATACTTATATAATATACATATAACTATAGGTATGTTTATGATAACAATGAAGTATTTGTGTTTCACTAACTATAACCAAATTGTAAATAAATAAATTTTAAAACTTTATAATATATACTATACTAATATAATTTAAATTTTTGAGATCTTTAGTTGTTTGTCTGCATCTATGTAGAATAGATGGCAATAGACTCGCCATAGACTCTTACGTGGGACCTTAAACTATAGCTAGCGAAATGTGAGTGCAAAACACCTCTGTCTTATGATATAACAATAATAATAATATTCTATGACATACACACAACACCATCTAGCCCAAACTAAGCAGAGCTTGTACTATGGGTACTAGACAATGGATAAACATACATATATGCTTTTTTTTGTAAATACATACCTACATATTATACATAGAAACACTCAGACCAAGACAAACATCCATGTTCATGCACACAAATGTTTGACTTGTGCGGGAATCGAACCCACGACCTCAGGCGTGGCAGTCGGTTACACTAACCACTACACCATCGAGGCCGTCAATATGTATGTATGTATGTTTATAAGATTCCGCTTACTTTCTAGAGGGAATAGGCAGAAGAGTAAGGTTAAGAAGATTAAAATGTCACGCAAGAAATTGGGTTTTTACACCCAGATTTGGGAGAGTGTCGACACAAAAGATCCCACTGGGTCGAAGTGTCGCCGGTCTGCACTGACTGGCCCCCACATAAGATACATACATACATACACCCATATTTTTTCGGCTTCATTTATAACCCTCGTAATGTCATGCCAAGCACAAAAATAGTAAGAATTTACTTAATTTGGGAATTGAACCCGGGATCTCACGATAGTCGCCAAACTTATGCTACGCACTAACTAGACAGTGGTTTAATATTTTTTAATGAACAAAATAATAAATAATAATTTAGCAACATATATATAACATAACTTAATTGACCCTAAGGTCACACGCCAACCTTTGGACCTTATCACAAGTTGGCTAAACTGCTAATGATGTAACTCAAGGTTATTGACAGGCTATTTTATCTACATTGATAAATTAGGTAAGATTTGGCGCGGCTGTTTGTATGAATATGTCAAAAGGTCAATTTCATACATTTCATACATTAGTTTTGTATGGTGAAATATATGATACAATAATAAGAATAAAAAAAGTAATTAAATAAAAAAATACCGGTCAGTTGCGTCGGGCTTACAACAAGGATTCCGAACAACAATGGCGTGAGAACGACTCACACTTGACCTTTTTCTATTTTTAGGTATTTACATGCAGGCTCTGCAAGAATACCAGCGTTGTAGTAACACTACAACATTGCTGACGCAGGACCTTATTTATTATTTTTTATATTGGTAATATTTCCTTGAAAGGTAATAAGAATGTGGAAATGAAATTATTTTTCTTTGATTCATTCTCTCTTTTACTCTTGAAGGTGTATTACACTCACATTCTGCTAATTACGATTTTAGGTCTCATATAATAGCGAGCTTATTGCCGTCTAGCGTGCACAGTTCCAAAAGCCGTGCTTTTCAGCACGCAGCTGAAAATTTCTTGACAGAGAAACCCAATAACTCTTTACGCGACTCGGGTTTCAAAGCCGAAACCTCATGCAGGGACATTCACTACCATCTGCGCTACTGAAGCAGTAAACACAATATAGATTTAACATACAATCCACAAAACATCCTTCGTGATGTATTCAATTCGCAAAAACTACATCCATTAAACCAGCAATTAAGCGAATATAAAGCGGCAACTCCACGGGCAGATACTAGTGCTCTATAAAATTACCTGATCTAGATATCAAACGTAAGTTCTAATGATTAACCGTCAGTAAAAATGCAGATCCACAAAACCTAACGACACAATCTAAATTAGTAACAAATTTTCTCCAACAATTGTCTCCTAACCCTGGTTTTCTTTCATCAGCCCCAGAAACCATACGGAAACCGTCAAGACTTGGAAGTAGACTTCGCTGAGATCCCATGGCAAGCTATGGTCCTCCTCCAGACTAACAGGAGTCTTCTTTGCGGAGGTGTCATCACCAGACCTGATGTGGTCTTGACTTCTGCTAGCTGCGTTGATGGGTAAGTATTCTGGAGTTCTAGAAGAGACTGGCGATTTGCGTATGAGATACTATAGTGCTCAAATGTGTGCAAACATAAGAGCACTCTCTGTTCCCTAACTCTCATAGTCCTATAAGCAACTTTGTGACAGAAATGGGAAAAATATATGGAGTAATTCTCTTTGATCCTGTGGTATCTTATCTTATGTGGGGGCCAGTCAGTGCAGACCGGCGACACTTCTACCTAGTGGGATCTTTTGTGTCGACACTCTCCCAATAACGACTGCCATAGATGTTCATGGTAGCCGGGACCGACGGCTTAACGTGCTCTCCGAGGCACGGAAAGGATCCTGTGGTAACTTTATTCTTATCCTTGCGATAGGATCGCGTATTCGATATCAGGACAACCTGCTAAAAACCCGCTGAAAATTTCTTGACAGACCCATTACGTTTTTCCCAACACGGGAATCGGAACCCTCATGCACAGCAGTCGCATTCAGAACCATTACGTCAATGAGCCAGTCTTTCAGAAACGATGTATGTTACAAATAGACTGATTCCACTTTCTAATCAACAGTCTCGAAGCCAAGAGCGTTCTGATCAAGGGTGGTGAATGGAAACTAGGAATTGATGAAGAGCCCCTGCCTTTCCAAATTGTCCAAGTCAAGCATATCCTTCGTCATCCATTCTACAAGAAGGGCAGTTTGAAGAACGATGCGGCAATTCTAGTTTTGACTGAGAACTTGAGACTCGCGAAGAATATCTGGCCTATCTGTCTGCCTTCTGCTTCTGAAAATCTGGACGCTTTCTACAATGGCGCTGGACAATGTATTGTGACTGGTTGGGGCAAGACTGTTTTGCAAGGTAAGTCTTCTCATAATATATTTTCAGGAAAAAGGATAGTTCGGAAAGTCTTCTGGTTTTCTGCTTTCCATCTGAATGTCTAGGACGCATTTGCCTAGGATTTATTCTTTTAGGTCACAAAGTAATACTTATGAACGTCAAAAGGGGTTATTTTAAACTATGGGTTATTTTAAAATCATATTGAAATATATAAAAAATCAGCCTTCGTATGTTTGTGTCCGCAAAACTCAAAAAGTATTCGATGGATTGGCTTGAATATTTTACCCAACGTTGCATTTCTATATAAAAGTGTTTTTATATACTTTTATCACCAAATTCTTAAGAAAACGTGCAATTCCAAGCAGTTTTTGCCATAGCAAACCATGACCAAGTTTAACTAAATATTAATATAAATATTAAGCTATACAAACATCAGTAAGGTCTCGGTCATGTTAACCTAGAAATCAACCATCATCAATAATAATAATTAACGACAGCCAATTAACTAAAACAAGATGTCCAAATAGAAAATCGATACTATAAATCTTAAATTTCAAGACTCTGCTCTTGAACACTCCGAGAAAACCAACTTTCTTACGTAATACAAAAATTGATTGTCACCCTAAAATTGATGTCACATTTGCCAATATACGACATTTCACAAAAATCATTTTACACCTTAATACTAATAAAATAAAAGCCATAAATGTTTGCAGACGAAACCGCACAATTTAATTTGTTTTACTAGATAACCACCAGCGTAATTTGAACTGTCAAAACTTATTAAATCGTTGATATTATACGAGTTTGAAGTGTTAACTTATACTGGTTAAAATGTCCAGTATAAATTGACCTCTAGAAAACTGTTGCATTGGAACATGTGTACACGTGTCACAAGTGCCAAATTATAATGGTGGTTGACTTGTTACAAAGTTACGTATTATTGAGGAATTTTGTCAATATGTGTTTTTTTACACAATCTGGGTTTTTGGAACTATTCGCTAATGTTCTTGAGGTCAGATAGTCAATAGGTTTATGTCACTCCGCGTGACATTATAAAATATACGGAGTAAAATTGAAAGCCTAGGAAACCGTTGGACTGTCACGCAGAGGTCTCAAGTTTGACTCTAAGGCACCTCTGACGTTTCGAAGTTATGTGCGTATTAAATAGTTCATTATCGCTCGCTTTAACGGTGAAAAACATCGTGAGGAAACTTGCATGTCTGAGAGTTCTACATAATGTTCTCGGATATGTTTCAGATTATGATAGATTTTGTCATCAGAAATACCTGTTTTAAATTCGTTCTAATCATTTGGCAGTTTCTTTCTGACGTTTTCTGACGAACTATGAACACGCAGAATTATAAATAAGATTGTCGATCTTCGTGCGTATAGTCACGTACTCAATATTGTCCGTCGACTAATCCTTTTGCGAATAGAAAAACTCTGACCATTGACAAAACGAAAAATTAACAATGTATTTCTTGTTCTTCTAGCGGCTAGAAAATCTCAAACGTAATATCAACATTTAAAAAAATAAGAATATATTTAAACCTTGTATTTGTTTTGTATTTATATTAGAATGTGACATTTGAACCATTGCATCATCCACAAGCGAGAGGCCAGGATTTCTCAAGCTGTTACAAATAAGAATTTATCATTTTCGGTTCAGTAATCTGGGCCAGAGGTTGTATTTTAATCATCTAATTACTAATCAAACTGATTCTTTGTAATTTTGTCAATATCACCCAGAATTTATTCGGCTATCTTTAGATAGAATGCATGGATGGTATTGTAATTAGAGTGATCATTTGCAAATGCGCCGAGCGGGTTCGATCCCCACACGGGACAAAAAATTGTGTGCGTCACAAATGGTTGTTCCGAGTCTGGGTGTTCTTTGTGTCCGTTGTTTGACTGTTTGTAAAGTCCCCTGCGACACAGGAATTATTCCAAGTGCGAGAGTCGATTGTTTTTAAAAAAAAACGTCGTAATCCCTCGTATATATCCACAAAAGGAACTTTAGGTGCCCTGTAATTAAATGCACAGATGGCGTAGCAGGCAAGCGATCGCGATCGCGATAGATGCTGTGTTGACAGTTACGGGTTCGAATCCTACACGGGACAATTGTTTGTGTGATCGAATAATAATTGCTCTGAGTCTAGGTGTACTTTGCGTCCATTGTATAAATGTTTGTAAAGGCCCTCAGCGACAAAACGACTAATACCTAAACCGGGAGTTATCTATTTCACTAGTTAAGAAAAGTGGCGTGTCTATTGCCGACAACCGGACACAGATTCACACTCCGTGCTTCAACTCAGATTTTCTTTGTCAATAAAACACAATAACACTGTCACCTGGGTACCAAACCCGAGACTTTACACACAGCAGTCGCATTCATTACCACTGTGTCTTCAAAGCAATTGCAAAACGCATATATTCTACACATTCACACAATAACAACTATAGTCTACCAGACTAGCAAGACTGCGTGCTGCCACAGAACATTTTGTGACAGACCAACCCAATAAAATTTGATTATGTATCTTATGTGGGGGCCAGTCAGTGCAGACCGTCGACACTCTCCCAATAACGACTGCCATAGATGTTCGTGGCAGCCGGGACCGACGGCTTAACGTGCTCTCCGAGGCACGGAGCAGGCGATAATTGTCAATCAATACGCACATAATTTCGAAAAGTCATATAACTTCCGAAAGTCGGAGGTGCGCGATGTGGGTTCGAACCTGAGACCCTCTGCATTGCAGTCTGTTGATCTCCCCACTGGGCTATCGCTGCTTAACAAAAATTTGATTAACTCAAGAATCGAACACAAGACTTCACACAGTAATCGCATTCACTACCACTGCGCAACGGAGGCATAAAACTATGGTAACTTAATCCGGTGTAAAAGGACGAGGTAACTTTCGAGTCTGGCCACCTCTTACTTTGTAACATAATGAACGTAACGAAAATGAAAGTGAGGATTGAGGTCATTGTCATAAGGTACTGTCTACAAAACATACAGACATCTTTATATTGTCGGCCTCGATGGCGTAGTGGTTAGTGTAACCGACTGCCACGCCTGAGGTAGCTTTCGATCCCCGCACAAGTCAAACATTTGTGTGCATGAACATGGATGTTTGTCTTGGTCTTGGTGTTTCTATGTATAATATGTATGTATTTACAAAAAAAAAAGTATATATGTATGTTTATCCATTGTCTAGTACCCATAGTACAAGCTCTGCTTAGTTTGGGCTAGATGGTGTTGTGTGTATGTGATACAATATTATTAATATTCTCTTTATTACTTTTTTTTCTAATAATTACATTTTTAAATAATGAATCGTCAAAGGTCCTTAGTACAATCCCACTGTGCTCTAGAGCTTTATCAAGTAAAGAAGTGGCACCAGTCATCTTCGGTGTAGTTGCACCGGAGGAGCTCTTTAAATTATCAAAATGTCTCCTTTTTTCATTCTCATCATATGATGATTCATCGTACTTCGGCTTGTTATCCTTCAGATCCTCTGCTGTCTTTACCAATTTTGGCTGAATTTCTTTCTGCGGTTTTATTGGTGCTTCGAATTTTGGCTCAATATCTTTCTGAGCTATATTTTTTAAATATAAATATAAAACTATACATATTTAAAAATATAATACCTGAAATGACCCACCGACATCGGGAACAGGGTCCAAGCTGCCGGTGGTTAGGGCCCCAGAAAGAGGAATCTCCTCACAATACGCGCCGTGTCGAGTAGTACTGCCTTTTGCATCAAGTACTTGATCCAGCCATCTAACGCTATTATTATTGTTTATTATTATTATTATTATATAATATACTAGTTTTTGCCCGCGCCTGCTCGCGTTAATGTAGATTGTTTCGAGTCCGTCTCCCCTCTAGGGGGGGACAGTAGGGTTTGGGGGGCTTTGTCTGAAAGGTAGGCCTCTTCGTGTAGGGGCCTGCCGTTTCATACGGCGGGCCGAAACCTCGGCGGGGTCCCGACCGCATGTGCAAGTGATTCGCGCGGCCCCGTCGATAGTGGTTTTGTTGAGGAACACCGTGGTAGGTTTAGTCGGTATTCCGGGAGGTACATTATTCTTATTCCATCTTTCTTTTACCCCGGCGAGTCCGACATAATCCCTCCGCCCGCCCCCGCGGAGGGGTATGCATCAGGCATTCCCCCACGTTAAAAAAAATATAACATCACGCTACAAGCCACGGGAGCTGAGCAGTAATCATAAAAATGAGTGAAACGGGGAACATTATAAAAATGCATTTATCCTTTTAACTAATAATGTCATGGCCAAAAAAATAACTTTAATTTTAAAATGGCTTCTGTTTTATTAAGATAATAGTTTCTTGCTCATAAAGAAGATATTGAAATGTTATATTTTTGACCGTATTACACTCCCTTTTACCAATTCAAAATATGTTCAATATTTGACCTTAAACTTTTAAATAACTTCGAAGAGTCAGAGATGCGCTCCTTGGGATCGAACTTGAGACCTCTGCGTGGCAGGCCAATTCTCTTCCAGTAGGCTATCGCTGCTTTGACTAATTTAATATTGTTAGGTATCACTTCAAAATATTATAAATTATACCCCGCCGTTTTGTCAGTCTGTTCGCGATATACTCAAAAACTACTGAACGGATTTCCATGCGATTTTCACTTATAGACATTGTGATTGATGAGGAAGATTTTGGTGTATAATTTTTTAAGGTTTTGTATTACCTGTACGAAGACGGGACGGGTCGCTAATATAATATAAATGAACATTATATTTGTATCACAAAAACATTTTCATAGTTTCAAACCCGGATATTAATACTAATAATTAAAACTTGCAAAAAGTGGTTTTCATTGTAATTAATCAAATTAGCTGCTGTGCAAATTATTATAAAAACAATATAAATTGTAATTAATGTTGGACTTTGATGGCGTAGTGGCTTGAGTCGTCGCACCACTGCGCCGAGTGTTGTGGGTTGGAATCCCACACGGGACAAAAATATGTATGCTCCACAAATGGTTATTCCGAATCTGGGTGTTCTTTGTGTTCGTTGTTTTAATGTTTGTAAAGGGCTATCGAGGCCGCTCACTCCTATATACCAATATCCCGAAAAGATAGGAACAGGTGTATTACAGCCAGCCAAGTGTAGCCAGCTATACATGAGGTCCCATTTTATAGATAACAAGAATTTATTTTTAATAATCATTTGTAGATCCTACCTATGTTTAAATGTCCCACTTACCATGAGCTCTCCAATTTTAAAACATACACAGTATTAGTTACAGCTATCTATTGAAAAGATCTTATCCATTATCTTTTAAAAGCGTTCTTAATCGTCTCAAATTGTCCCACTGCTGGGTTTGGGCCTTTTCTCAGTGTGAGAAGGTTTAGGCCATAGCTCACCACGCTGGCTCAGAGCAGATTGCAGACTACACATGTCTTCGAGTATATTATGTAGAACTCTCAGACGTACACGTTTCCTCACGATGTTCCCCTTCACAGTTAAAGCAAACCATAACTAACTATTGAATACGCATATAACTTCGAAAAGTCAGAGATGCATGTCTTGGGATCGAACTCGAGACATCTGCGTTGTAGTTTAAAAGAGGGCTGATATTATTATATTATAAGCAAACATTCAAACAACAGTCACAGATAACAGCCAGACTCGGAACAATTCAAATTGAAAATAAATTTATTCAGATTAGGTTACAAGGTAACACTTATGAATGTCAAAGTTACACTAATTTTTCTGCGAATTTACATTTACTGCCACGTTCAGCAAAGCAAGGGTGTAGGGCTCATGAGAAGAACGGGCAAGAAACTCATGGTCACTCTTTTTAATCGCCAAGTTTTTGTTTACAAATCATAAGAGCTGTAAGGAGCTGCAACCATTTCTCCATGAACTACTACTGAACATACTCAAGCATTTAATACAATTTGATGGTACCCTCTAAAGCAGCAGTATGGTAAATAGGAGCATCCACTTACATGTACATTAATAATCAAGACAAGGCATGATTGTAGACCGTAGTTTAATCTAACTGTTTAAATAAAAATGTAGTAAGTAAATCATCGAATTCCCCAAAAACCAAGGTCGACCAGTCACCACAAGTAGCACCCGTTCACGAGTACGACGCATGGGCCAGCCATCGCCCCCTTCGCCAATTATTTGTGGATCATACAATATGTTTTTCTTTTCTTATATATAAAAAAAAATTAATATATAAAACTACAACTAAAGAAATTAATAAGTCTAACTATACCTATATAGGTGTAGTTAGCTATATATATATAGCTAATACTTAAAAACTACCTACTATATCTAAAGAATTATATCTTTTGAATGAAATGTCCGATTTTAATAATTTAAAAAGTATTTTACGTGTATGGAACGATCTTTAATAAAATATCATTTAATGGGATAAGGATTAATATAGAGGTATGAATAATATGGTTTGATTACTGTCGGCACTATTATCAACATTTAAAATGTAAAAAAGTAGTTATAGTAGCATAACTACAGTAGTTAGACATATGGTATTCCGGACTTTTTTGTAGATATTGATACGTTCTATAATACTGTAGAACATTTTTTTGTTCTATCATCAATAGTTTCCGCAGGGCACGTGATGACAGATTTTTTATGACTAATTTTTTCACACCTTGCGTTATATTATTGCCTTTTTATTAAGGATCCCTATTTTTTTTTTTAATGTTATATAGCCTATGTCACTCAGTGAAGATGCAGCTTTCTAATGGTGAAAGAATTTTTGAAATCGGTCCAATAGCTTTTGTGTGAAAACATTACAAACATACATACAAAAACACAAATGTTTCGTCTTTATAATATTAGTTTAGATATGTTTTCGTTCGTATAATGAAAGTACCGACTAGACCACACATTTACGCCATCGGTACAAAGATTATGACTCCAAACCACTTAAAGCCTTACAACACAAGTTAAACTCAATACATAAGCCAGTATTACGCATATATTTAAGAAGATTAAAACTCAACTATTCAAGGCCAAAACTCACAGGATCACGGAATTCGCACACAAATAACGAAATTAATACATTATAATGATTTATACATAACATCGGTTAGTTAAAAGTTGTTTTCCCTTTAACAGAGGCGAGAATTTCAAGGTGATATGTCTCTCTTAGTTTTCCTAAATATTATTTGAATATGAGATGCGTTGATCTTATCTTATCTTATGTGGGGGCCGGTCCGTTCAGACTGGCGACACTTCAACCCAGTGGGATCTTTTGTGTCGACACTCTCCCAATAACGACTGCCATAGATGTTCATGGCAGCCGGGACCGACAGCTTAACGTGCTCTCCGAGGCACGGAGCAGGCGATAATTTTCAATCAATACTCACATAATTTCGAAAAGTTATATAACTTCCGAAAGTCAGAGGTGCGCGACGTGGGTTCGAACCTGAGACCCTCTGCATTGCAGTCTGTTGGTCTCCCCACTAAGCTATCGCTGCATTTAGAAGCGTTGATAAGCCACTGTTGTACTGTGTGAGATGGGTTAGGTCATAGTCCTCCTCAGACCTTTATATTTATATATCTTTGTATATTATGGATAGTCTATTAATTAGTAGGTACTAAATTTTGACCTAAGGGCTACTAAGAAGAAGGATGAGAAACGATTGCATGTAGCAGAGATGAGAATGTTACAATGGATGTGTAGAGTGACGAGAATAAACAGAATTAGGAATGAATACGTAAGAGGTAGTCTGAAAGTGGTGCCCATAGACGAGGTGAAAGGAAATCGTTTGGCTTGGTATGAACATGGTATGCGAAGAGATGATACGTATGTAGATAAGCCAGTGATGGATATGAGGGTAGAGGGACCAAAAGGGAGAGGAAGGCTAAGGAAAAGATGGATGGACTGTGTGAGGATGGTTATGAAAGGGAAAGGGGTAAATGATCAGATGACGAGTGACAGAGAAGTATGGAAGAGAAAGATATACTGCGCCGACCCCAAATAAATTGGGACCAGGGCAAGAGGATGATGAGGTACTAGATTTTACCTGTAACTTAGCTCGCGTAAATGTACTTTTTCCTAGATGAAAAGTACCCTGCATCCTTTTCTGTTCCCTCGACAACGTGTATGCAAAACTTCACGATTTACAAACGTAAAAAATAATTCTTGCAAGTCAGGGTGTTCTTTGTGTCCGTTGTTTGAATGTTTATAAAATTCCCCGCAACATAATTATGAATTGTTCCTAGTGCGGCTACATTATAGTTATCCAAAAAAATAATTAACTAACTACTTTATTGGTTACGTAAATAAACTATAAAAAAATTACTATGAACTACATTGCTTTAATACTTCCTTCCTTTAAATAAACTAAGACTCATCGTTAAGATTATAAAAAAGAAAATATTTTAATACAAGACAATCGTTTATGGTTAAAGAGTATTAAAATAACTAAATTGTTTCTGAATACCTAATATCTATTCGTTTCTGTATTTAATTATTTTAATCATAAATCAGTCCCACTACATTTAAATATTCTGGACGTTAAGTTGTCATTTGACACACAATGACAACATGACATCTGAATTATAAATATAGTATTATCACGTCAATCATTCTGAAAATTATACTTTATGATTCTTTATCTAATATTAGAGCTCACTGTTCTTAGTATGGCCACATTTTTCGATCTGATATAATAAGTATGGTGAGATCACATCTTCTTCTCCTTAGCCTTGATTATTCCCAAGTCACTTGGGGTCGGCTTTTCTAGTCTAACCGGGTTTGACTGGATATCAGATTTTACACGGAGCGGCTGCCACCTGACCTCCGCAACCCGAAGGCTGGCAATACCCTAAGGCTAGAGTGTCTATGGTGAGATCACATATAGATGTTAAATCATAGGATGTATATGTAGGATGTTTCCTAGTAATACATTATTTATATGCAAAAACAAAACATGCAGAAAGTCCACTCATTATTAAATAAAAAAAAAATAGATAAACTCAAATTTTTCAACCGTTGGGTATCCAGATATATAATTATAAAACAAGGATGTTATTAATTTACATATAATTGTCAGCCGTTAGGCTATTTTTCTATATTGTCAATTATCTAAATCATTTCAAGAATATGGCAGCCATATTTGGCATTCTAATTGTCAAAAAGAATTCACAGATTGTCTAGAATTTTATAATCTATGCATTGTTTTGACAATTAAATCAAATGTCAGTATTTATATTTTGTTTTTGCAAGTTTTATATGTTAATTCTATTGTTATTTAAATATACTTATATAATTGTATTTAAATATTTTGACCGCAAGACTGGTATGTTATATTTAATTGCACAGCTAAAGAATTTAGGTACTGGAATATTTTTTATAGCAAATAGTGGTTGAGATTATTTGCGTAACGTGTGCAAACAATTTTAAGAACTTTATGCTAATTTATATGCTATTAATATTTATATAATATGCCTATATCTACAAAGATTAGTCAGAAAAGTATAAATATTAAATTCTGGTAGCAATTAGTCAGAAAAAATGTTGTTTGCTGTGGTATATATTAATTCAACGGTAGCAACCAAAGATCATAGATGTACCCCTACCGTACATACGTAGGTATCGTATTCGCATGAAAAAGTGTGCATTAAGAAAACTGAGCTCACACATTACATTTACATGATAGAGAACGATAGTGTATAAATTTCAATATGCGTGCGCGTGATAATACTATATTTATAATTCAGATGTCATGTTGTCATTGTGTGTCAGATGACAATTTAACGTACAGAAAGGTGACCGTATTTAAACGGAATAGAACGCCTATGATTTAACTTACCAAGTGACAGCTGCCAGACACAATAGCCTTTATATGACGTTCCAACAATTGACAAGTTAAACCTGCATAGACTAGCCTACGTCTCATACACAAACCTAACCTAACTACAATATAGACCTCAAAAATTTCACATCCCTGCAAAAATATGAAACTACTAGCTGACCCACGCAACTTCGTCTGCTTCACATAAGAGAATTTTCCCCGTTTTCGTTCCCCGCAACATTTTTCTTTGATGCTCCGCTCCTATTAATCGTAGCGTGATGTTATTTAGCCTATAGCCTTTCACGATAAATGGGCTATCTAACACTAAAAGAATTTTTCAATTCGAACCAGTAGTTCCTGAGATTAGCACGTTTAAACAAACAAACTCTTCTGCTTTATAATATTAGTATAGATACCGTCAAAATATCATCCTGAAGTTAAAGTTACATATTTTATAGATCTCTGCCTACCTCCCAAACTACACCCAGACATAATACCATGCATAAAACATTTAAAAGATCAATAACTACAAAAATATGTCGCGAAGACTCCGTCCGAAGCGACGTCTTCACCCAAACCGGTTTGCCAGAGGCGTTACTTGGTGTATTTTGTAATATGTAATGTTTAATCAATAATGCGTAATGGTTATACTTGCTGTACTGCGATGAATACAGCCTCCAAACGTATTGATTTTCGCGAAGTATGAACTTGAACAAACAATTTAATCTGCTGTGGGTCGCCATGATTGCGTGGGATCTAATTATAGCTTATAATACGTGGGTGGGACTAATCTTTTTGATGAAAATAGGTGATGCAGACTGTGCGTAACAGTTTGGGATAGATTATTGGGGTTTTCTGTCAAGAAATTGTCAATAACAGCACGGAGTCTGGAGCTGTGGCGAGTCTATTATAATATCAGTCTTTGTTCAAACTGTCCTGCTGATGGGACATACCTCTTCTCAGTGTAAGAAGTGCTAGGTTATAGTCCACCACGCTGGCACATTGTGGATTGGTAGATTTCACATATCTTCAAAAACATTATGGAGTACTCTTAGCAGGTTTTAGGAAGTTTTCCTTCACCGTTAAAGCGAGCGACAATTAACTATTTTAATACTAACATAATTTGAACAGCCAAGATTACTCGATTTTGCCAGCGGCTTAGCTTGCATTAATTTGAATTTTAACAATCCATCTCTCTCAAATGGAATTTTTCTGGATGAAATGCAAACATGCCAAATTTCATGATGATCGGTTGTGTAGTTAGGGCGTGAAAGCGTAACAAACAAACAAACAAACTTACATTTGCATTTATAATATAAGTTAGAATTATAGTTTAGAAATTTCCTATGAGGACTTTTTCTGTCAGAACCACAAAAAGTAAAGAAATGAAAGAAATAAAAGTGTTTATTTGGCCCACAATAGTGCACACTTAAATCATGACAGAAAAAGAAAATGCTGAAAATTCTAAATAATAATATAAAGTATTGTTACTAGGAGTATCCTCATTCATCCACCATTTCTTCAGCTTTGGCTCTAGGTCACACGTAATTAGGGTTGCCAACCGTACTTTATAATAAAGTTATTAAACTGTCCCACTGCTGGGCACGGGCCTCTTCTCCGTGTGAGAAGGGTTAGGCCATAGTCCACCACGCTGGCCCAGTGCGTGTTGGTAGACTTCACATATCTTCGAGAGCATTATGGCGAACTCTCAGACATGCAGGTTTCCTCACGATGTTTTCCTTCACCGTTAAAGCAATAATTATTAACTATTTAATACGCACATAACTTCGAAAAGTCAGAGATGCGCGCCTTGGGATCGAACTCGAGACCTCTGCGTGGCAGTCCAACAGTCTCTTACTAAGCTATCGCTGCCTTAATAATAAAGTATTGTACGTTATTTCGGGTAAACGTACTTTATACTTTACTAGCTTTACGCCCGCGGCTTTGCCCGGGTGAAAATCCAAATCTTCAAGTCACTTACTTCAACGGTGTAGAACTTTCATATAAAAGTATTTCCAAAAATCCTCTCTTAGTGCTCCCCTACACTCTCCAAGAAACATACACGCCAAATTTCAACTTCTTGCGTTCAGTAGTTTCGGCTGTGCGTTGTCTGTCAGTCACTCAGTAACGGAAGAGTTTTATATATATATTATATAGATTACGAAAATAAAGTATGTGGAAATACTGTATTTTACCTGTGTCAACTTTTACAAGTTTTATTTAATTGTTTACTTAAAGCAACGCTATAGCGATTCCCTAAACTGAATAAAAGCAATTGTTTATCTATCTTTATATAGACATTTATTGTAAAGAGCCGGTTAGACGGGTTCCTTGATAATCAATATTTGATAGATGTCACTGGCGTCAATAAAATATGGTAACAAAAGGGCAGGTTAAATAAAGGGATTAAATATAATGACCACTAAAAATACTAATTGCACAGCAAAATATGTTTACTAAAATATATCATAACGAGCACCTATACGCCTCAAATCACTGCATTCCGTCTCGGAAGGGTTAGGTTATGTTCGGTGCCTTCTTAAACCCACCCAAAAATAGGACCCGTCGACATAGTTTGATCTCTTTAAAATTTTAGTAAGCATATTTTAGTGTGCGATTATTATTTTTGGTGGATCAAAGGCAAAAAATTGAGGAACAGTTAAATACTACCCTTGAATAAATAATACTTCTTTCAGATCATGTATTTTATTTTTTTGAGCTCATATAGTAAATATACTCCTTTTTTTTTAAATAAAGGTGGCAACCCTACACGTAATAGAGGGCGATTCTAACACCGTAAACACAGACAACATGGTATAAAATAATAAAATTGCCTTCTTATTGTCAACATTAACTGTTTAGACAGTTTTAAATACCAGTTAAATTCCTAAAAGTTACCAGTAAGTAAATGTCAATGAATTCCAATACTAAACTGCAATATGATGCTTAGATTTTACTATTTAATTAACTATTTCTATGGAAATTGTCCTGTGTGTGGTTGAAATCTTGTAGAAGTTGCATGCTAATCGGTTCTTCATTTTCTAAGTAAGTATCTTTGTTAGAAATGTGACAGGCTATTTGAGAAACTATGCACAGGTCTGCAACTGTTTGGTTCGAATCCGGAATGTGACAATTGTTTGTGTGATTTACAAGTGATTGTTTCGAGTTTGTGTATATTTTGTGTCCATTGTTTGTAAGGACCATATAGTAATAGGGTGTATAAACTAAGTAAATATAATTTGTGCATATTAAGTAAATTCTGCATCCATTGTATTAGTTAAGTATTACCTGTAATGATGGCTGTATGTGGTATTAAATAAATAAATAAATTTACATAAAATAAATTTAACTGATTTGTAAAATTACCAAGGTCCAGAAAGAAAGTGGATATAGTGACAAGAATAGAAAAGAGTATGTTAAGCTGGTTTGTGCATGTAGAAAGAATGGACGAGGAAAGACTGACTAAGGAAGTTTATAAGGCTAGTGTGAATGGAACAGTCGCAAGAGGAAGACCTAGGCAAAAGTTTCTCGATCAGATGGGAGGCGTTCTGGACAAAGGCCAGGTTAAGAGCACCTTGAACCGACGGGCGTGTATGAGGAATGTGATGAAAGTGAATGAAGCCAGAGAAGTGTGTCAGGATCGAAGCAAATGGAAATCCGTAGTCTCTGCCTACTCCTCTGGGAAACAGGCGTATATAACATACATATGTACATACATAGATATTTATGTACATATGTATGTAAAATTACAAAGATTTACTCAAGACAATTTATTTCGAAAGGAGTAAGGTGTCTGACACTTAAATTTCGCTAGTTGTCTTTAGGTCTTTAGTAATAGCCGGTAAATGTATTGTTGTTTATTAGGTATGTATCTTATGTGGGGGCCAGTCAGTGTCAGTCCTTACAAAAAAGCCAATTATAACACTTTCTCCCATCCGGGAATGGAACTTGGAACCACGAGCGACAAACATTAACTCAAACTGATGCTATGGGATCAACGAGGCTTCATAATAATTGTTTTGAAATTAACAATATTGCGTGATATCCGGGATTTTTATATTTGCATTATAATCATAGCCACACCTTCTAGTAACACGCTAGATAAAAATCAACAAAAGATTTTTACGTTATTTCACAAATAAATTCTGCATTTTACAGATAATTTCACATTTAATTATTTCCCGATATAACACGAGAATCGTGACTAAAAGTTATTAAAAAAAAATATTCATTGTCTGTGCTAACAAATTCATGTTTGAATCTATAATCTGAATAAATTAATATAATTTATTGAATTTTTATTACTTTTTATCGGACGCCCAAGGCGACAGTAATAATTTAACTGCAAATAATTTATTGCTAATCAATAAATGAATGAATAAAGATGTCTGCTGTTTTAGGCAATGCGAGAATATAAATAATTATAACGTTCTTATAATAGGACTGGGCTGGGGAAACACTAATTTATTTATATATTTTAGCATAATACTAAAAAACATTATGATCTAGATTTTGCCCGCGGCTTCGTTCGCGTGGCAGTACTTTTTTCTGGATGGAAGGTACCCTATGTCCTTTTCTGTGCCCCTGACAACGTGTATGCGAAATTTCATGATGATCGGTCGAGTAGTTAAGGCGTGAAAGCGTAACAAACAAAGCCACATTCGTATATTTTATAATATTGTGAAATATGTTCGTATGTTTGTTACTCAATCACTCGTAAACTGATGAACAGATTTGCATGAATCTTGACATACAGATAGACCATATTCTGTATTAACATATAAAATAATTTTTATCCAGGTATGCGACTGAAGCTTCGTGTTAAAGCTAGTTTGAAACAAACCAAAAATATTTATTAATCTATAATTTGAATGTTTAAGATCACTCGTCATCCACGGTCATAATTATCATAGTTATAGTTATATTATTTAAATTAATTTGTAATGAGCTATATATTTATTAGTTATAATAATAAAGTAACTAATTATGATTTATGTTTATATTTTCTAATTATCATGTGGAGCTAGATTAGGTTTTGAGTAAAAAACAACGTGATTTAGAAATTTGCGAATCAAAAGATTATTTAGTAATTGTCCTTAAGGAAAATGTCTGCAGCATCACAGTAATCAGTATCATTAGAGGCGTCTCTATTAAGTGTACATGTTATTAAAGATGTGATGAAAAGAAAGGAATGGAAAAATAACAATAATAATATAATAATAACAATTATATTTCGCGTGGCATAGACCTTATAGACTAACATACACACAATTTGTGTTACTATTTATATAACGTAAATAAAAAGTCCAGCTTTAGAACTTTTACTGCAGACAAACGAATTATTAAATCGAATTAGGCGTTACTTGGCGAAAAATAATTGTAATAAAATTATTGGGAACAGAGGAACCCTCCACACATCTTCGGATTGCTCACCACAACTACTGCAATTGAAAAAAGTTGACAACACCGAACTCCTAAGAAGTTGCCTCTAGGCGACACCTATGTATTAGGTACACTAATAATTAGAAGTTAGGCGATATTATACTAGTCTGTGTCATACACACATATTATTACGGCTGTATCAAAAAGGGATAGGCAGGGACACATGTAGACCCTATGCAGTAGCTGCGTATCCAGACCTCGAGCTATTTCTGATAATAATGTCCTCCAGACCGAATTTCGGTCACGGCGGGCTGTCTTAACAGTGACTGGCCGACTGCGCAGGAGATATTATAGTGCACAAATGTGTGCGCAAAGACAAATGCACTCTCTGTTCTCGAACTCTCATGATCCGATGGAACGGTAATCCGACACGAACACAGAGAGATCAGGCGCAGGACCAACGGCTTTACGTGCTTTCCGAGGCACGGGGGTCTCTAACACCGCCAACTTCCTAGCTCCGGGCTGCTATTGAGATTTCTTCACAGAAATAGCCAATAACTTTTTCTTAGCCTAACCCGGGATTCGAACCTGAGACTACGGGTACAGCAGTCGCATTCACTACCGCTGCGCCACGTAGGCAGTTGATATCCTAACATAAAATCTCAATAAAATTGCCCGATCCGATAAACAAAACCGGCCGCTAATCAGTCAGTGATGTAATATTTTAGTATTATACCACTCTGATTACCTCCAAAATTAACAAGCTTGAACTCTTTACGTAATAAAATCATGTTGTAAACGACCTTCTAAAACCTATTAACAAATACAACCCAACTATACTAAAATGTCAATATCGGCATCGCGACATTTCGTAATAATAACCTTATACTAAGCTTTGTTATTATAATATTACTTTATTATTATTTTAATACAACACTTTGTATGTAAATTTCTCATAATATATTTATTTGGAACATTTAAATCGATGCGAAACAGACGATATGAAATTTATTGGTATCACATTAGCGAGACCTTGATTTGAAATTGAGAGCAATAATTTTCCGTTTTGTATTGCAAATGTGTTGCGGATTTGTGAATTGTATATATACTATTATGTAAGTCTGTTTGTTTCTATACAATAAAAACACGTTCAAATCTTTAGTACTAAGACCTGAAATCACGAACCGCGCTAAAAGACAACTGGGCAGAAGAAATGCAGTAGAAAAATACGGCTGTACTTTAGAAGACCGTTTACTTAAAGACAAAAACAGAAATAAAGAAAAAAAAAATCTTCTTACACGATAACTCCCGCAATATGAATAATTACCATATCGCTGTGGACTTTGCAAAGATTCAAACAACGGAAACCAGAAAGAGACCCGGCACAACTACTTTAGAAGCCCAAATTTTTTTGTGCCATGTGGGGATCGATTTCACGAAACTCAGCGTAGAGGCAGTAGCAAACTCACCAGCAAGACCATTGCGCCCTGAAGTTAATATGGGTACATAGAGTTTACCAAAGTCTAGTGTCTACAACCAATACTCATAAAATCTTTTTCTCTTCCACAGCCCATCTCCTCGGCAGCGTTATGCACGGCCTGAACGTCTCTCTTTTAAACCCTGGAGAGTGTCAGAACAAGTTGCAGCAAGATTATCCTCATCTTTTGGACAACTACGAGCAAGACAGCTGCGTGTGTGGACAGCCTACCAACCCCGCTAACAATATCTGCAAGGTGAGCATTACTGTACCACTGCTGGGCAAAGACCTCTCTAAGGTTAGGTCTTAATCGCGTTTTCCCCTTAAGTAAAGTAAGGGTAAGATGGGAAATAATATTAAACGATTAATTTGTCCCCTCCTAGATGACAAGAAGAGAAGAGAAAGTTAAACTACCATATACGGATTTTATAACGTTTTTTATTTTACACTTTATTACATAATTTAGAAACTACTACTATTAAACTAACCACAGACTCTTGCTAAAGAACACTGATTCCTGCCAAGGATGCTTCGCGAGGCTATTGAAATCAAAAAACATCCTAATTTTAATAGAGAAAGGGGAGGTTGGAATGTACCACCAGCTTGGGATCCAGTAATTCAAATAGTCAAACCCAAGAAGAAGCAAACCACAGCTAGACTTTATGACACTTTGAGCTCATTCTGCGTAAATAGAAACACCACTGATTAAATTATGTTCGGGTATTTTGAAATAACTAAACTGGACATTGAGACAACTACCATCTTAGTTTCCCCGTGACCATGGCTGCTGAAAAGCAACCGAAACGTCGGGGAAAGTGTAAACTTAAATATAAATAGTTTTAATAGTTTTAATAATTTAATTAGCTTAAAAATTAGTAAAGTTTAATAGTAGTAGTTTCTAAATTATGTAATACAGTGTCAAATAAACAACGCGGTACAATCCGTATATAGTAGTTTAATTTCAATGAATAACATTGGCGTAAACAGAAGACGATATTAGTAAAGTAAAGTAAATAAACGAATATTGAATGCAAAAGTTTGTTGAAGTATGGATGTTTGTTAATCAATTACGTGTCAACCTTTCAACGGATTTGAATGGAACATTGCACACAGATAGACCCTAACCTGCATTAACATACAAGATAGTCTTCATCCCGTGAGATTTCATCACGGACAGAAACTATAACATATATTCTATTTTCAGGTGGATGCCGGCAGTGCTCTGGCCTGCACAACTGGTGATGGCAGTTATGTCCTCAGAGGTCTCTACTCCTGGGAATCTGGTAAGCAAAACGTTCTTTTTTATTTATAATGCCTCTTACTGAGGATATTTTCTCCAGTCTGGATAACATTGAAGCAAGTGTCACATAAGAAAATTGTCTAGTCTTTTTTTGTAGTGTGTAGGTGTCTCCTACACATACCTAAATCGTATATCTGGATTCTTTTTCTTCGTGTCAATGGTTCTAGTTTGAACTATATATTATTTACATTATATTCGGCCACACTAATTGCGTTATAAGTGGCCGCACAAAGCTCTGATATTGTGCAAGTGCTCGGGCAAGAAGGGCATCGCATACCAACAAATGTGCCATTGTCTGCTTCAGCTCACCACAGTCACATTGAGCAAGGCCGCGGTCCCTGAACCCCCACCTACACAAGTTCGTTCTACGGCTAACCTGGGTGCCAAGTCTATTTAGGGATTCTGGATTACACGTGTTCATCTCTGTAAAGTCTTGGGTTCGATTCCTAGGTCGACAAAAGTGTTGTTGCGTAAATCCCTGTGCTAAGAACATCAACAGTAGTTAATATAAAAAACTTGTCTTCAAAAATATTGGCTTGAATTAATCAATCATTTATCCTGCAAAAAATACCAAAATATATCGCTTGGTACCAAATATGTATATATCAGTATATCAAGGAACTAAAGAACTAGCAAATAACAATTTTCTTTGTTATCACAGGATGCCAAGTCGGAAACCAACTGGCTGCCTTCTACAAATTCGACCTGGAATGGTACGAATGGGCCATCGGCCTTATCCAGAGCGTCAGGTTCGCGCAATACACCACCACACAGGTCACCAACAACAAGATCATCAGCCAGGTGACAGGCTCTACCTACACATCAGGAGTCAAGGGAGGAATCGCCACGGGAGTCAAAGGAGGATCCTTCGGCATCCAAGGACAACAAGGCTCTGCCATCAATCAGTTCGGTCTTGAAGGCCAGTCAGGCATTAAAGGATTTGGACTTGAAGGTCAAAGCCAGACAGGCGAGTTCAGCCAATTCGGCACGAAATTCACAGGATCTGGTGCTAAGTTCAGCGCTGAGTCTGGAGAAAACGCTGGTATTAACTTCGGTTCAGAATTAAACGGACCTCTTTCTAAGACCTTCAGTGCTACCTTCACTGAGAAGAAGTTCTTCCAAACCGAGCCTAAATATGTAACTTACACAACGAAACCCGAAATTGTAACTTTCACGACTAAACCGGAATATTTTACTTACACCACTAAGCCGAAAATCGTTACTTACACGACTAAGCCAGAAATTGTAACTTACACGACCAAGCCAGAAATTGTAACTTACACGACCAAGCCAGAAATTATTAGGTACACTACTAAGCCGAAAATTGTCACTTACACCACTAAGCCGCAAATAATTAGCTACGAAACTTCGGGAAGTGTAAGCAATCCTAAATATGTATCCCCTGGTGTTTCTTTCTCTGAAGTAGTTGGCGCTAAACACCAGCATTCGGCGACGTGCAAATGCCTCGAAAACGGAAAGAAATAAACGACGTTTCATCTACAAAAGTAATTAAAATTGGTAACTAACGTTATGGAGAGCAAGTGCCATAAAATTCTTATAATTTGTTTGTTTAAATATGAATTTTTCACAATAGTACAAAAAATACTCCAGTTCCTAATGAAAGAAAGTTACCACATATCTGGTCAAAATAATTATTCGTTTTTATAAAGCTACGAGCGAGAAAATTCATCTTTTTTATTTATAAATATAATAAAAGTTCTGTAAATAGGTAGGATATATTTAATTTTTATACGACAATTTATTTTTTATTTAAAATATATTTATCTTCTTTTATTATTATTTCCCCCGATATTATTATATTTTCATTTATAAATATGGCTTTAAATTTTCATAACTGCCAATTCTTTTAATCTCTAAAAGTATTAATTTTTATTTACCCCGCCCCCTCGCTTTGTTTTTTTAATACACTGTATGTTTATTAATAAGTATAGAAAGACATTAAATATTTTTTAAGAAAAATTGTCAACAATTAGATTTTTGACCATATTGGAAGTACTTAGACCAAACTGGTCGACTATCTAATTCAATTGGTATTTAGTCGTAAATACAGACCTTGTTGATTTGAATTTTATAAACACCAATAAATTGAATTATTAATTAATAAATTATTCTAGAATTCAATAAATTATTCTTTAGTATATAATTTATTAAAAAGCCGAGTTCCAATTTCGAAATTCAAATATAATATTATCTGAATTGTTTTTGTATAATTTCGTATTTTTCAATAAATAAGATTCAAATCATCAGGTATATGTCTGTGTAATAATAATAAGAACGTTTTTTTATATAAAATCTTTCACAGTAAGTATTTAGTCAACATGCCTACATATAATTATGTATTTGATATAAACCATTTTTATCTAATTACAAATTAAGATTAAAATAATTGAATAAATGGAGTTTACAAATAATATATTTTATTGATTTTTCATTTCATTAATTATTTATTCTTCCTATTATTAAGTCCTGCGTAATAGGGAATGAACCTATAGCCATCTACCAAGCGAACTGAACTGTTGCTCCTAATAAGGATTAATAAGGATTTGTCTTTTAAACCAACTCCCTCACAACGGACACAAAGAACACCCAGACTCGGAACGAACATTTGTAGATCACACACATTTTTGTCCCGTGTGGGACTCGAACCCACAACACTCGGCGCAGTGGCAGTGGCGAGACGACCACTTAAACCACTACGCCATCCGTGCAGACAAATAATTCACAATCGTTGCAGTACTAAGGCAGTCATTACTTTCCAATTGCGGATTAGGTGGATTTAATAGCCAACTCCCTTCTTAGTGGTACAGAGAAAGTTAAGGGAGATATTTATAGTACTTCATGAATAAAATAATTATAATAATTATAATAAGAATAATTATAATAATTATAATTTAACTGCACAGCAAAAAAATACTAATTGCACAGCAAAATTATATAATAATAAAGAAATCAAACTAAGTCGACGGAGCCCTGCTTCGCGGGGTTTTGGGTGGGCTTAAGAAGGAACAGAACCTAACCCTTCCGAGACGGAATGCAGTGATTTGAGGCGTATAGGTGCTCGTTATGCTGTGCAATATTTGCTGTGCAATTAGTATTTTGATGGTCATTATATTTTATCCCTTTATAATATTGACTAAACGTACAATAGTATTACAAATTATACAGGTATCGTTTTTTTTTTTTTTTTACCTGGGGGAATTCTTTGACACGTACCTCTCCGCGGGGCGACGGAGACGTTATGTCGGGCTCACCGGGGAGAGATACCCCGGTAATACCGACTAAACCTACCACGGTGTTCCTCGACATAACCATAGACGGCGGGGCCGCGCGAATCGCTTTCACATGCAATCGCGACCCCGCCGAGGTTTCGGCCCGCCGTGTGAAACGGCAGGCCACTACATAAAAAACCCTCTACTGTCCCCTTGTAGGGGGACAAAAACACGACTCAGAGGCGCGCGTGGGAACACGCACGCCGCCTTTCGGACCTGGTGCTGATCGGGTGGCGGGCAGGCCCACGCAGCCCACCACCCCCAGGTCAAACCTCAGGGTGGCTGGAGGTCATCTCGCGCCCTCCGGCGCCCGGTTCTGCGGTTGGGGAGAGGATTTAAGCGCTCCCTCTCCCGCTCCGCCGCCTCCTTGATGGACATGACTTCCTCATAGAAAGAGGCGACGGCGTTCCACGACCTCTCGCTCCGGACCATAGATTGAACCACGGCCTGGAGCGAGAGGGCAAAGGTATCTAAGTTATGCCTATGTACCTAAATAAATATCGCAGTCTTGACAAACATTCAAACAAGGGACACAAAGAACAATTACTCGGCACGACATTTTGTGAAACACACAAATTATTGTCGTGTGTGGGGTTCGAACCCTAAACACTTACCGGAATGACAAATGCGAGACGGCCACTTAAAACACTACATAAGTCGTACAATTAAAACAATAATATACTATGGATATAATACGTATACATGTATTATAAGCTATATAATAATATTAATATTAATAATATTCTACCACATACACACAACACCATCTAGCCCAAACTAAGCAGAGCTTGTACTATGGGTTCTAGACAATGGATAAACATACATAGATACTTTTTTTTTGTAAATACATACATATTATACATAGAAACACTCAGACCAAGACAAACATCCATGTTCATGCACACAAATGTTTGACTTGCGCGGGAATCGAACCCGCGACCTCAGGCGTGGCAGTCAGTTACACTAACCACTACGCCATCGAGGCCGACAAACTATAGGTGTAATAAGTAGGTATTATGTCACACTTAGTCAAGGGAATTAACAAATTCCTTTAGGTAAGGTAAATATTTGTAAATAAAACTACTTTAGGTATACGGATTTTGTCGCGTTGTTCATTTTAAAACGCTTTTATTACATAATTTGGAACTTTAACACTATTATTATTAAAATTTACTAAAAAATTATGAAAGCTATTTACTTATAGTTAAGTTTACACTTTTCCCCGACGTTTCGGTTGCTTCACAGCTGTCATGGTCACGGGGAAACTCCCCGTAAGTAAATTTCAATAATAGTAGTTTTAGGTAATATTTTACGTAATTCCCCACTATAGGTAATTCTAGTTAGTATTATATAATAGCAACGATAGCTCAGTGGGGAGACCAACAGACTGCAATGCAGAGGGTCTTGGGTTCGAACCCACGTCGCGCACCTCTGACTTTCGGAAGTTATATGACTTTTCGAAATTATGTGCGTATTGATTGACAATTATCGCCTGCTCCGTGCCTCGGAGAGCACGTTAAGCCGTCGGTCCCGGCTGCCATGAACATCTATGGCAGTTGTTATTGGGAGAGTGTCGACACAAAAGATCCCACTGGGTCGAAGTGTCGCCGGTCTGCACTGACTGGCCCCCACATAAGATACATACATACATACTATTATAACTTAATCAGAAGGTGTTTAACATGTGAGGAATAATTGATAGACGTCTTTCACTTAACTCCATATATTTACAACTAACTCAAACGTACGAGGCGGGCGCAGCCGCCACTAAGTACATGCACACATCGCACCCTTAATAAAACAGAGACTTATCTCAGTATTTTGGATTAAACAAATTTGAACTCTATTGCAAAGATTTAACACAAATATAATATTAGAATTGAACATATACCATTAGAGTTCAAATTGCCTTACTTTCAAATTTCTAGTTAAGTCGCTGTTTTATTAAGAGTGCGACATATATAATCTTGACACACACAAACACAACCTGTGTCCCTACAGTAGTGTTAAAGTTCAAAGTTATGTAATAAAAGTAATTTAAAATAAACAATGTATTAGTTTAATTTCGATGTATAACGTTCGCGTAGACGACGTAGACGTAAGACAATATTATGCAAAGGAATTTGCCTTTAAATCTAGTTCAGCCTGAAAGTTTGTGTTAGTACTTTCAGGCAGAACTAGATTTAAAGATACCTAATATGTGTGGTTGACAAATTGTCTCATTTTGTTAGTAACACAAAACGGGACAATTTGTATACGACACATATCTTTTGCAAGGCTCATCCCCAAAAGATCTAAAAATGAAATCCTTCTCGCCGTCTGTGGCAAGCTTAACTAAGTGATTACAAAAGATAAACATGCATATCTCAATATAAATATCTACGCCAATGAAATGTTTATGCTAAGATGACTGGTTTTAGTATTATTGTATTACCTGTATTAGGAAATGTCTGTTCATTAGCATGTCTTGAAAAGGAATATCTAGGTTAAGTATGTGGTTCCTATTAGATACAGCTAACGCTATTATTAGGCTCTATTTATTTAGCGCCATCTTGTATCGATTAGGATAATAACCATTTAGTGCAACGCCATCTAGCGTGCAATAGTAAAAACACTAATAAGCTAATTGTTTTTAGATATGTATTTGTGTAAATAGTTTTACAATCATTTGATAGATGGCATGGAATAAGTACATTTACGAACTTATCTGTATAATTTGTAGAAAGTTACTCTATTAGTAAATATCTCGTGGTATATCAGATATATTATAAAGATGTTTCGCGAAGATATTCCTATAGAGAAGCCAAAGGTGTATTACCATATGTATAAAAATAAAATCCCATCTAACATAGGGGGAACCTACCCATGCATGTAATTGTCAGACTACTGTGCTGTTCCTAAGAATACCGAACAGAAGATTTTAATAACATTATTAAGCCGGGTTGATACCCGGCTTAATAATGTTATTAAATTTTTTTTTTTATTCCGTTTTGGCGCTAACATAAATGGATCGCGTAGCAAGCGATATGCTATAATAACCAACCAAAGTTATTGTTGGTATTTACATCTATGGGCTTTAGGACCAGCCAAACAGTGTTTGTATATCAATGAACCTGTGTAATGAACTTGACACTTATACACCTAATACCTAATCAAATATTCTCTTATCAAAAAACAAATAGTTTCAGCTATGGACAGTTAAATGTTGACATATTTTTATACAATAGGTACTAGTTGTCCCGGCAAGCGTTGTTCTGCCATATAAATTATTTCTAGTAAATACAACAATAATATTGATTTTTTCTATATTGAGCACCCTAATCGTCTAGCGATATGAAATAAACTTTACGACCTATTATCATACTAGTGATGTTCCTGATATCCGTATCCGTATCCACGGATATCCGCGGAAGAAAAAAGATCCGTATCCGTATTCCTATCCGTCACATTTTTGACGGATCATTTACCTTATAAATTTTTTAAATACTGAAAGTTGATGGCGATTGAAAAGAGTGGCTTTGAGTTTCTTGCAGGTATCTTCTCATAGGCTCAACCTTTTGCCTGAACCTTGCAACTAACACAAATGTAAATTCAGTAAATGTAATAAACTCACTAACCCTTTTGACGTTCATAAGTGTTACTTTGTGACCTAAGTGAATAAATGATTTTTGACTTTTTTGACTTTTGACTTAATACATAGATTCAGTTCTATATGTAGGTGATTAGGTAGGTAGCATTAAAATACTATTAAATTTCAATCTAACCTACCTGACTATTATTTATTGCTAAATATCAAATATTTGGCATCAACATTTATCGTGGTGAGTTAACGTACTATTTTTTTTTTTTTTACGTGGGGTTATGCATGACGCATACCCCTCCGCGGGGGCGGGCGGAGGGGTTATGTCGGACTCGCCGGGGTAAAAGAAGATGGTAAAGATGATAACGTACCTCCCGGAATACCGACTAAACCTACCACGGTGTTCCTCGACAAAACCACTATCGACGGGGCCGCGCGAATCACTTTTGCATGCGGTCGCGACCCCGCCGAGGTTTCAGCCCGCCGTATGCAACGGCAGGCCACTACACGAAAGATCTACCCAAAGGCACTTCTAACACTCCCTACTGTACCCCCTAGAGGGGAGACGGACTCGAAACAACAGAGGCGCGCGTGGGAACACGCACGCCGCCTCTCGGACCTGGTGCTGAACGGATGGCGGGCAGGCCCACAAAGCCCGCCACCCCCAATGGTGAGTTAACGTACGATAATACTATACTTAACTTAAAGGAACTAAATCAACTATCTAATATATATTTAAGCACTTACTTATAGTATAGGCAATTATTATAAAATATTAAATAAAATATCTTTATAATGACTCTGAAAGATAGAATAAGGAATAGTGTGATTAGAGAGAGATGCGGCATGACAGTGGATATAGTGACAAGAATAGAAAAGGGTATGTTAAGCTGGTTTGGGCATGTAGAAACAATGGACGAGGAAAGACTGACTAAGAAAGTTTATAAGGCTAGTGTGAATGGAACAGTCGCAAGAGGAAGACCTAGGCAAACGTTTCTTGATCAGATCGGAGACGTTCTGGACAAAGGCCAGGTTAAGAGCACCTTGAACCGACGGGCGTGTATGAGGAATGTGATGAAAGTGGATGAAGCCAGAGAAGTGTGTCGGGATCGTAGCAAATGGAAATCCGTAGTCTCTGCCTACCCCTCTGGGAAACAGGCGTGAATCTATGTATGTATGTATGTATAATGAGATCAATTGACTTTAAATCTTTGTAACATTTATTATAGAAAGTTATAACATCACTTTTGTAACAAAACTTGATCTTTGTAATATTTTAAATTGTAATTAAATGATAATTCTAATTAAATAAATTATAAGATCATTTTTATAAATAACAAAACTTAAATCTTAAGGTCACGCGCACCGACCCCAATTGAGTAAGAAAGATAAGATCCGTATCTTGACGCCAATGATTCGTATCCACATCCGTATCTGCGGATCTACATTTTTAATTATTCGGTATATAGTGATGTGCCGGATAGATAGTGATCTCATACCTACCAAACATACATAAAAATATTTATGAAAATTGAAAATCAGTTAAGTCGTTTCGGAGGAGTGCGACCACAAACACCTTGACACAAGATATTAATTATTTATATAGATGTGTCAATATTATCTATCCATAGGTAAATCGACTCATTTATTGGATGTAGAATCCGGCCTTGTCTTCTATAGGTCTATGCTAGTCTATGCCAGAACTTCTTTGACAGAATTTATCAGTTAGCTATCAAAATTCCTGTCACCAACATCTACAATAATATCTAACTCAAACCAAACATTGCAATAGTACAAAATGGACCACACAAACTCAATATCTAACAATGAAACTAAACTAAATGACACCTCAGTCAAACAAGATCAAGATAGCTCAAATAACCAACAAAGCAAAAATATTCAAAATAATTGTGATGGCGCCAAAAATATTATAAATTCTAATGTGGATATACTTCGATTGGATAAAGAAAAACCAGTTTCTGTGTATAATCGTTTAGTAACTGAAACATTTTTATCTTTACCCCAAGCATATGAACATTCAGCGAAAGTAAATAGTATAGTTAGTAGTTCGTTACAATCGATAACAGATGGCGCCAATTGCTTGTGTAACATGCAATCTCCGTGTATTTTCTGGTAAATATTAAATATTGAAATCATAGATGTGCTCTTATCGTACTTAAAACGCTCAAAAAGGGTTCACATTAAGAACAGTGAGCTCACACATTACAATGTACAATTCTGACTAATATTAAGATACAAATGTGAGTTTGTTTGTTTGTTACGCTTTCACGCTTTTTCTATCTGACCGATCATCATGAAATTTCGTACACAAGTTATCAAGGATAGGTACGGAACTATGTGATGGATGCCATTCCGTACTGGGCCATCGTGGTGGACTAATCCTTCGTATACTAAAAAGAGGCCCGAGCTCAGCAGTGGGAAAGTTTTTAAATAGAGCTGATATTATATTATAATATATAGCCAAAGGGTAGGCAGAGGAGTATTTCACCCACATTACGACAGCAATCTTAAGTCCTACAAAATACAGACACAATGAAAAATTGTTAAGCTAATAAGCTAGCAACCATAATGCTTTGTTCAATATATCTGGTTTCCAGCTTATTGGCTCATTAGCCTTTTGAGTCACAGCGACACATCAGCGGCCAGAGAATTTAAAGATCATTCTAAGAATTCACTCATTAAGCGTACCTAAACCAAACAATTCTTCTAAAATCCTAACTAATATTATACCCAAATGCGAATGTGTGTTTGTTTGTTTGTTACACTTTCACGTCTTAACTACGTGACCGATCATCATGAAATTGCATACATCTTGCCAGGGTATTAGAAAAGGTCATTGGGTACTTTTTATCCAGAAAAAAAATACTCTTTCTAACCTAACCTATATTTACGTAAGCGAAGTCGCGGGCAAAATCTAGTATCTAATACCTATATTTCTAGCGACACATGTGAACCACAATTGGCTGATATCTCAGAAACCGATACAACACTATCAGAAGACTCGCCAGTATGTTGCTGCGCCTGTGCATTCAAGCCTGAACTGGATATTATAGTATCCCAAGTATTTTCTAAGCGGTTGATCATCCACGTTCGGAGACCTGTCTATCCATTAACCTTCAAGTACGTAGTATACCTACCTATATACCGTGACAGACAGCTTGAGCAACGATAGCCTGATTCGAGACCCTTGGATTACCACGCATAGGTCTCAAGTTCAATCCACATAAGGCACGCACCTCTGACCTTTCGAATTTGTGTGCGTATTAAATAGTTATTTATCGCTTCCTTTTCATTCAAGCAGCTTAACGCTCTCTTGGACTTTAACCCAGAAGTTGATATTTTTGCGGATGAATGGAAAGTATTATTATTAGAATGTATGAGGTACTGTGATCAGAATGCGTGAATGCTAAATTTTTAATTTATATTATATTTTTAAATTACTAGCAGCGATAGCTCAGTGGGGAGACCAACAGACTGCAATGCAGAGGGTCTCGGGTTTGAACCCACGTCGCGCACCTCTGACTTTCGGAAGTTATATGACTTTTCGAAATTATGTGCGTATTGATTGACAATAATTATCGCCTGCTCCGTGCTTCGGAGAGCACGTTAAGCCGTCGGTCCCGGCTGCCATGAACATCTATAGCAGTCGTTATTGGGAAAGTCAGTACCCTCTAATATCCTGACACTGGTCTAGCCTAAGGGTATCGTTAGCCTTCGGGTTGCGGAGGTCAGGTGGCAGCCGCTCCGTGTAAAAACTGATATCCAGTCAAATCCGGTTAGACCAGAAAAGCCGACCCCAAGTGACTTAGGAATAATAAAGGCTAAGAGAGAAGAAGAACTAGTAAAAGTGTTTAACAATAGTTTAGAGTTTCAAAAGTATGTAATAATGGTTTTTTATGAAAAATTTACAACGCGATAAAATCCTTATAATGTTGTTTAACTTCAACTGCCCCATTTAAAAAGCTTAACATACTCTGCAAATAGATTGCCAGCTTTCTGGATGGTCGGAGCATTACAGTCGTCGTTGATGGCTGTAGCTCCGAAACCAAAACTATTAACGCTGGTGTTCCGCAAGGCTTGGTGCTCTCCCCAACGCTGTTCATCCTGCATATCAATGACTTGTTGTCAATCGGGAACATACATTGCGGATAACAGCACGGGTGATGTGCGTTATACCAGCTATCAGAATGTCCCTCGGAGCATGATACAGGAAAGACGGACACAACTTGTGTCTGAAGACAAGGACTCTCTTGGGTGGGCCTCCGAATGGGGTGAACAGAACTTAGTTCGATTCAACTCCTCGAAGACACAAGTGTGCGCGTTCACTGCCAAGGAGGACCCTTTTATTATGGCGCCACAGTTCCAAGGAGTTACTCTCCGTATCTCCGAGAGTATTGGGATCCTTGGCGTGGAAATCTCGAGTGAAGTCCAGTTTGGGAGTCACTTGGAGGACAAAGCTAAATTAGCGAGCAAAAAGGTGGTAATACTAAACAGGGCAAGGCGGTACTTCACACCAGGTCAACGTCTTGTGCTTTACAAAGCACAGGTCCGGCCGCACGTGGAGTACTGCTCACACTTCTGGGCAGGGGCCCCCAAATACCAGCTCGACCCACTTAACTCCCTACAAAGACGGGCAGTTCGAATCGTCGATGATCCCAATCTCACGGATAATTTGGAGTCATTGGAGCAACGGGGAGACTTTGGGTCTCTCTGCGTGTTCGTTCGACTCTTTCACGGGGAGTGCTCTGAAGAACTGTTTGATTTGGTACTAGCGGCCTCTTTCTATCACCGTATGTACCACTCGACAACGAAGCAAGGTTCTTCCATATCACCTGGACGCGTTCAAATCTAAGACAGTACACTTTCAGCGATCATTTCTTCTACGTACGAGCAAGCTCTGGAATGAACTGCCTGCTTCGGTGTTTCCCGAGCGCTACGATATGTCCTTCTTCAAACGAGGTTTAAAGAGAGTTCTTCTTTCACGGTAGGCAGCGGCTTTGCTGTGTCCTGACATTGCTGAAGTCCATGAGCACCGGTTACCACTTGCCATCACGTGGGCCACTTGCTCGCCTGCCACCAAAGGCAATAAAAACAAAATAATAAATTATTAGTATATAACAGATGCCAAATAACACAATATTTTTGCTCCATCAGCCTTTGGATATAATATATTAGAATGGATTAAGCCCACATCTAATTTATTTGCTTCAAAAATCGTTATTAATTCTTTACGACCATAGTTTTTTTATAAATATTTATCCTTGTTTCCTTTTGACCGCCACAGTCATGTATACATGACAAAGTGTAAGTGTATGCGTCCTCATGCCATACTACTGTGTATTACAAATGGCTACCTACTGATAAATATTATTTCAAACCTCAAATGCTTCTTACATTATATTATTAACTATTTCTTTTTCTTTAGAATTTAGTTTTATATGGATAGTGACATATGGCATAATGACTGCAGCAGCTGGTACATAAATGAGTTGTAAAATACTAAAATTATAAGTTGATGGTGATTTAAAAGAGTGGCCTTGAGTTACTTGCAGGTATCTTTTCATAGGCTCAACCTTTTGCCTGAACCTTGCAACTAACATAAATGTAAATTCAGTAAATGTAATAAACTCACTAACCCCTTTGACGTTCATAAGTGTTACTTTGTGACCTAAATGAATGAATGATTTTTGACTTTGAATTCGAAAGCAAAATGTGTCCAGCACGCCACGGTCACGACTAAACGACAGACTTTTAAACGCTAATAAATCTTATAAAAACGTATTGTTTTTTATTTGTGATGTTAATTATGTAGCTAGACTCATCGCAATTTATATTATGTCAACTGCTTACTATTTATTTCATCCATATTAGCATAAGATCATAAAAACGATGTAGGTTTTAAAGGATGAAATCGTAGCTTGGCGCCGAGAGCACGCTTTTGCTTTTTACCGTGACATGGTTTTCAAAGGGAAAGACAACTCCCATCCCACTAAACCTGTGTCGCAAGGTGACTTTACAAACATTCAAACTACGGACACAAAGAACACCCACACTCGGAACAACTGTTTGTGGATCTCACAAAGTTTTCTCCCGCGAGGACAACATTCGCCGCAGCGGCAATGACAAGGCTTTTACTGAAACCACATTTTTACAGATTCACATCAGATTTGGACGAATTCAATTGTAAGTTCGAACTTGATAACTCCCAGCTGCCTTGTCGATGTGTGGCACCGGATCTTGAACTTGACATAAGGTGTATGGAGGAACAATTGTACCATCTTGAGAACTTCCACTGTTTAACACAAGTAAGTTATCACATTTTCTACTTAATTTATAAGGTACAACGAATAGTCACAATACCAAAACCAAAATATTGAAATTAAACTGCTATATACGGATTTTATCGCGTTGTTTATTTGACACTTTATTACAAAATTTTGAAAATTGTTACACTACTACTACTATTAAACTTTACTAATTTTTAAGCTAATTAAATTATTATTAAACTATTTAGATTTCATTTATTTTTACACTTTCCCCGACGTTTCGGTTGCTTTTCAGCAGCCATGGTCACGGGGAGACTAAGATGGCAGTTGTCTCAATGTTCTAGTGTAGTTATTTCAAAGTACCCGAACATAATTTAATCATTGGTGTTTCTATTTACGCAGAATGAGCTCAAAGTATCATGAAGTCTAGCTGTGGTTTGCTTCTTCTTGGGTTTGACTATTTTTATTACTGGATCCCAAGCTGGTGGTACATTCCAACCATCTTCTCTATTAAAATTAGGATGTTTTTTGATTTCAATAGCCTCGCGAAGCATCCTTGGTAGGAATCGGTGTTCTTTAGCGAGAATCTGTGGTTTGTCAAATCTCAGGTAGTGGTTGGTCCCCTGTTGAGAAACCTGAGATTTGACAAACCACAGATTCTCGATTTAAATCGATAGAAACACCAATGATTAAATTATGTTCGGGTACTTTGAAATAACTACACTAGAACATTGAGACAACTGCCATCTTAGTCTCCCCGTGACCATGGCTGCTGAAAAGCAACCGAAACGTCGGGGAAAGTGTAAAAATAAATGAAATCTAAATAGTTTAATAATAATTTAATTAGCTTAAAAATTAGTAAAGTTTAATAGTAGTAGTAGTGTAACAATTTTCAAAATTTTGTAATATAGTGTCAAATAAACAACGCGATAAAATCCGTATATAGCAGTTTAATTTCAATGAATAATATTCGCGTAAATAGAAGACAATATTATGAAAACCAAAATATTTATTTCTATGAAAGTAATTTAATACGTATTTTTATAAAAAGAAAATTAGATTCTTGTTTGTAAGAATTTAACACAAAAATTACTTGACCGATGTTAAAAATTATTTTACCTTCAGAAAGCTATATATTATCACCAACTCTTTTTTTATTTTTCATGGTGGCATGCTGTGACGCATACCTCTCCGCGGGGCGACAGAGAGGTTATGTCGGACTCACCGGAGAAAGATACCCCGGTAATACCGACTAAACCTACCACGGTGTTCCTCGACATAACCATAGACGGCGAGGCCGCGCGAATCGCTTTCACATGCAATCGCGACCCCGCCGTGGTTTCGGCCCGCCGGCGCCGTGTGAAACGGCAGGCCACTGCACAAAGAATATTTCCTCCACTATCCCCCTGAGCAGGGGCGGACAAAGACACGATACAGAGGCGCACGTGGGAACACGCACGCCGCCTCTCGGACCTGGTGCTGATCGGGTGGCGAGCAGGCCCACGCAGCCCACCACCCCCAGGTCAAACTTCAAGGAGGCTGGAGGTCATCTCGCGCCCTCCGGCGCCCGGTTCTGCGGTTGGGGAGAGGGTTTAAGCGCTCCATCTCCCGCTCCGCCGCCTCCTTGATGGAAATTACTTCCTCACAGAAGGAGGCGACGGCGTTCCACGATCTATCACTCCGGACCATAGACTGAACCACGGCCGGGAGTGAGAGGGCAACCAGTCCGACTGCCGCGATCAACTCACGGCGCTGCAATGCCCAGGCAAGGCAATCCGCCAAAGTGTGCAGCACCGTGTCCACAACAACATCGCTGCAGTCGCCGCAGTGATGACATCCGGGTGTCGCCTGCCGGCCTATACGACACAGGAACTGGCCAAAACAACCGTGGCCAGTCATTGCCTGTGTCAGCCGGAAGGTGAGGGCGCCATGCCGCCTCTCCAGCCACTCCTCAAAAAAAGTATTGTATAGATCGCGCACTGTATGATGGCCGGTCTAAACATTGCGCGAGTGGCATCGCAGTTGTAAGTTTTAGGTCTCTTTGGTGACAGGGGGCGGGGACGGGATGCAATCCGTACTGACTGACAGACTGTACATGCGCAACAATTCGGCGACGCTATGTTCAGTCCGGCTATCATAGATTGCGCGATCTGTACGACTCGAGTTCCGACCGTTTGTATGAAGATAGAATACTGTATATGTATGTACTGTGACGACGTTCTCCGCTGTCGCTCGTACAATAAAGTCAGTTGAGTACTTTTTTGGTTTATTTTGCTCATCAAAATGTCCGCACTCCGCCTGATGGTAAGCAGTCGTGTGGTCTAAGAGCAGTTGCCTGCACACCGCCCTCATAGCAGCTGAGGCGATGGTGAGGTCTCTACTTTGTCGGCCTGCGAAGGTGCTTTTTCACGCCCCGCTTAAAGACCCAGGATTGAAGGATGAAGGAAACACGTGACTTGGCAGAGAATTCCATGCCTTGATCGTTCGGCAGAGGTATGAGGACCCAAACTTGTTGGTACGCGCTCTAGTCTACTCCACTGTGGAGGCAAGGATGGCATATGAGCCCAGCACGCGTTGTTCTGGATAGGACAGGGGAGGGTGGGATAAGGTGGAATAACTCTTCAGAGTTATATTCTGTAGAAACATGCCAATGAGGCAATGTCCGTAAGGAGTTCCAGAGATTCCAGTGAACTCGTGACCTCTGGATCTCCGATGATACGGACAGCCCGCCGCAATAACCTGTCAAGAGCGTCCAGCAAGTACTGCGCGGAGCCATCCTAAAGATGGGAACAGTACTCCATGCAAGGGCGCACTTGCGCCTTATACAATAGTGTAGTGAGTGTCTTATTATCGCTTAATTATCGTAGTCGCCGACATATATAAACGTAAATGTAAGTAAAAAAAGGACTTAATCTATTGTATTTTTTTCCCGCCATTTAACGTAAACAACAATTAGTAAGTCGTATCGCGTGACGTATGTAATATGGCGGCTAACTTTTTAAACACAATGCAAAGGAAAGCAACTGTTCTGCTTTATTGGTTATTGCGCGTTGCGAAATTGTTTCTTATTTAAATGTAGAAGGTTCTTTTCGTTTGGGTAAAGCAAAATGGCCGATAAGTTTGCACTTTTAATAAAACAGAGACTTATCTCAGTAATTTGGTATAAACAAATTTGAACTCTATTGCAATGATTTAACACAAACATAATATTAGAATTTAACATATACAATTAGTGTCCAAATTGCCTTACTTTCAAATTTCAAGTTAAGTCGCTGTTTTATTAAGAGTGCGAAATAGTTTACTCATTGAGCTTTGGAGTCACAGCTGCACACCGGCGGCCAGATACAATAGATTTTTTATTATGGCCGGTATTCTAAGACTTGACAGATTAATACTCGTTTTCTAGGTGGCGTATCAAGATGAAACACGTAGGTACCAGATTTTAAATAAGACTTCCAGCAATATAACTGGTAAAACCGCATTTAATTGCGTGCAGCAGTTTTAGCGTAATACACGTATAAACATACAGACAGACAAACAAAAATTAAAAAAGCATTTGCTTTGTCTTCTGCAAATCAAATATTTTTAATTTTATTTTATAAAAATAAAGGCCCTTTTTTTCTTAAATATCGCACAGACATCGGACCAGGTTAAATATTATTATATGTATAGGTTAGCTGTCCACCGCAGTTTCATCCTCGTTTATGATTAGGTACTGCTCTTCTCCCGTAACTCGCAGCGTGATGTTATATAACCTATAACCTTGCTCAAGAATTTGGCTATCAAATATATAGATAAAGATTCAAGACAAATATAAAGTCTCGTCTTACTTATTTCCCCTCATAATTCTGGTTTCCTACATTCTTCTTTTGTCATCCAGTCTGTTATACTGTGGAATGCGCTCCCTCATAAAGTCACGATGTCCACAAACCGTTACACTTTCAAGGTAAAAGTACGTGCTCTCCTCCTCGACAGTTTATCAGATTCTTCTCATCATTAATATAATACGTATATATATTGTTACGCCCAGTGACATCTCTCGGCATTGTGGGAAAGTCTCGGCAGTTCCGTCTAATAATTTACACCGCCATCTATTGACATCTTACGGAACTACGTAGTAGGTATGCTTACGAGAATTATAGAGAAGATGCTGGTACTTTCTCGAATCATCGTACTGTTTACATACCGAGTACAGCGTTGCTAGAAAGCTCTAGAAACACCTTACTCGCGTATAAATAGGGCGCACGCGCACCGCCGAGTCAGTTTACAATCGTAAGCGATCAAGTGTTCATCGAAGCGAACGGAAGCGGAAATACTACGGAGTTTGAAGCAGTACAGTGAAAAAGTGTGGTATAGTGTTTATTGTGTTTTAAATTGAATTGTGTGTTTGAATAAAAGTGTTTTAGTCGGTAATATTGTTTATATTCTTATCCGTCGAACCCAGCACGTAACAATATGTATATGTATCTATATGAATACACATTTATATATGAGTATCTTATCTTATCTTATGTGGGGGCCAGTCAGAGCAGACCGGCGACACTTCGACCCAGTGGGATCTTTTGTGTCGACACTCTCCCAATAACAACTGCCATAGATGTTAAACCAGTGTCAGTATATTAGAGGGTACTGACTTTCCCAATAACGACTGCCATAGATGTTCATGGCAGCCGGGACCGACGGCTTAACGACGGCTGCCATGAACATCTATGGCAGTCGTTATTGGGACAGTCAGTACCCTCTAATATCCTGACACTGGTTTAGCCTTAGGGTATCGTTAGGCTTCGGGTTGCGGAGGTCAGTTGGCAGCCGCTCCGTGTAACAACTGATATCCAGTCAAAATCCGGTTAGATCAGAAAAGCCGACCCCAAGTGACTTGGGAATAATAAAGGCTAAGAGAGAAGAAGATAGTATAGGAGTGTGTCAACAACCAAATGGGACACAAAAAATTACACGTTCCTTTTTAAATAAGAGATAATAATGATATAATAATAGCAGCCCTGTAAATTAACTGTCCCGCTGCTGGACATAAGCCTCATCTCAGTGTGAAAATGGTTAGGCCATAATCTGCGCCCGGCCAAGGCTATGCTAGCCCAGTACTTGTGCGCAGACTTCACGTATCTTCGAGAACAATATGTCCAACTCTCAGACATGCAGGTTTCCTCACGGTTTTTTTCTTCACCGTTAAAGCGAGCTAACGGTAAACGGTTAAATTGTGATTTATCTCGAGACCCCTTATTTGCCACTGAGAGGTCTCGAGTTACATCAAAATTTAACGGTGCAACGGATTCCTAGCTTGAACCCTTTAAACGACATTTCAATATGTTTCTTTTCATTTTTCAGCCTGTAAACAAGTATCTGACTATCATACAAAAGAATGAAGTGCTGGCGAAAAGGTGTTTCCTGGACACTAAGGTACTTTAACAAATGTTATTGCAATAGGAGTCACTAGACTGACTAAACTAAAATGACATGACTTTTTTTTATATTTATTTTTTATACAACTATGGTGGCATACTAGCATACGGCGCACCTGATGGTAAGTGGTCACCGTAGCCTATGGACGCCTGCAACACCAGAGGCATCACTTGCGCGTTGCCGACTCTTTAGGTAAGGAAGTGGGAAGAAGAAGGAGCGGGAAGAGGGAAAAGGGGTGATTGAGCCTCCGGCACTCTCACTCACCGAACGAAACACAACAGTAGGAATACTGCTATTTCGTTATCACGTCGATATTTTGTGAGAGGAGTTCTTCCCCGGTTGAGCCGGCCCATTCATGCTGAAATCTGCGGGGCACTACAACTCTTAAAATATGCCTTTTTAAATAAAATTTTCTAATTAATATTATGTAAAGCGAAAATCATTATTATTATAAAATATGCTATTATCTGACTATTAACCCGGCGTCGTTGACGCTGGGTAATATTTACCCGAGGTGATTTTAAGAGGGTATATTTATTTTTCCTGACGTCCATCTTACTTATCCGCCAGTATAGCTGGAGATACAACTACCCTCTATTTGGATTATTGTTTACATCATTATTACGCCGCTCGTGTAGTGAGATACAAGTGTTTCAATTCAAAACGGGTAAGTTTTACCCACCGTAGTAGATAGTGATAGTGTAATATTTTCATGACGTATTTTTATTCGTGTTTATAATAGTTTTCGTGTTATAAATAAAAAAGTTATTTTTCATTATAAATTGGTACCATCTTTTATTTTATCACATGCGTAAATACTGTTTCACCAATAATCAATTAAAATGTAATATAAACTATGTATAAAACAATTGAAAATTTTCAAATTAAAATTCGGGTAAAATTTACCCGATGTCATCGGCCGGGGAATTTTTTTCACGTCATCGGCGCCGGGTTAAAATATAACCTGTGTTTTTCCTAGATATTATTAATCAATTTGTCATAAATACTCAATAATTTCAATACTTATAGAATTACTAGCTGCCCGGACAGACTTCGTTCCGTCAAAAGTAATTTTTCTTTTTTTTATGTTTACTTCTTCACTAAGGGGTATGAAAAATAGATAGTAGCCGATTCCCAGACCTACTAAATATGCATAAAAAATTTCATAAAAATCGGTCAAGCCGTTTCGGAGGAGTATGGTAACTAACATTGTGACACGAGAATTTTATATATAAGATTATCAAATGCTATTGTTAATTGTTTATTTTTATTTGTACGCCTTGATAGGTAACATGTGTGCGACCTGTAAATCTATTCCATTTTGCATGCTTAACGTTGTATGTAAACACATTTTTTTTAATAATTATCTTTATCTTTAACTGTCACAGTAGCACAGTGGTAGTAAATTTGGTTGCAGTGCATGAGGTCAAATTCAATATCAAATTCAAAATAAATTTATTCAGATTAGGTTACAAGGTAACACTTATGAATGTCAAACCTACACTATTTTTTTCTGCGAATTTACACTTACTGCCACGTTCAGCGAAGCAAGGGTGTAGGACTCATGAGAAGAACGCGCAAGAAACTCATGGTCAATCTTTTTAATCGCCAAGTTTTTGTTTACAAATCATAAGAGCTGTAAGGTGCTGCAACCATTTCTCCATGAACTACTACTGAACATACTCAAGCATTTAATAAAATTTGATGGTAGCCTCTAAAGCAGCAGTATGGTAAATAGGAGCGTCTCAGAAGCGATACCCGATTTAATAGGATTATTTTCAAAGAATTCTTAATAGCACTTCAAAGTGAGACAAGCAAGAAATACCATTGGTCCTGCGACTGACCTTTCTCCGGTCGTGACAGATTGCCGTCCCATCGGTTCATGAGAGTGAGGGAATAGAGAGTGCACTTGTGTTTGCTTACACACTTGTGCACTATAATATCTCCTGCGCAGGTGGCCAGTCTCCGTTAAGATTGGCTGCTGTAACCGTCTGGTCTAAAGGACTCTAGTCTCACGGTTATACCCCGCAAAGATGCAAAACACCTACTTCACAAAGGATATGGCTTTAGGTCTTATCTAATAGGTGACGGGCCTAATATTATCTACCGACTTCCAGACTCCATGCTGCACCTGAGAATCGATAGACAGAAAAATCCTATAACACTCTGCTCGACACAAGAATTGAATCCGAGACCTTACACTCAGCAGCCACAATTACTACCGCTGCACATATAGCAGTGGAAAATCTTTAGCACCTTGTCTAATGTTTCACAAGAAATGGAACAAAAAATATCTATAGGAGTTGAACTAACATTAGATTATCTGTGGTTTTTGCTTTTGAACGTAAAAACAGGTAAACAGATAATAAAAAATACACATTGTTGAACGAAATGAGATAATTTTCTCTGACCTTCGGTTTTTATGAAGCTGTATGAATTAGTTCCGGGATACTTGCTATGTCAAGTCAAAGTCAAAGACAAAAATAAATTATTAATTTAGGTAAGCAATGTTCATTGTGGTCCAGCAATAGCAGACAAAGTGACAAAACTTTTGAAGATGGATTCTAAGACGCATCTCTGACTTTTCGAAGTTATGTGCGTATTAAATAGTTAATTATCGCTCGCTTTAACGGTGAAGGAAAACATCGTGAGGAAACCTGCATGTCTTAGAGTTCTCCATAATGTTCTCGAAGATATGCGAATTCTGCCAACCCGCACTGAGCCAGCGTGCTGGAGGATGGCCTAACCCTTCTTAAACTGAGAAGAGACCCGTGCCCAGCAGTGGTAACAAAATAACACTTCATCATCTCAGCTGAAAGACGTCCACTGCTGGACATAGGCCTCCCCCAAGATCTTCCACACGAACCGGTCTTACAATAACACTTATGAACGTCAAACTTAAACTCGCTAAAGTTACTGAATTTACATTTATGTTAGTTGCTAGGTTCAGGCAAAGGGAGCCTATGAGAAGATACCTGCAAGACACTGACGGCCTATCTTTTAAATGGCCATTCAATTATATTCTTAAGTATTTTACATCTCATATCGAACCCACGTCGCGCACCTCTGACTTTCGGAAGTTATATGACTTTTCGAAATTATGTGCGTATTGATTGACAATTATCACCTGCTCCGTGCCTCGGAGAGCACGTTAAGCCGTCGGTCCCGGCTGCCATGAACATCTATGGCAGTCGTTATTGGAAGAGTATCGACACAAAAGATCCCACTGGGTCGAAGTGCCGCCAGTCTGCACTGACTGGCCCCCACATAAGATACATACATACATCTCATATGCTCCGTCTAAATCAGTGGAGGTACATTTAAACAAGCCTTGAAGCCCGAGCTGCCTTATTAAAACGCCTGGTAAAATAACTACACATAACTAAAGAAACAGCCACTGACACATTTTACAGTCAGATATGTTACATTCAATTATTACCCGTACAATTTTGTAATAATAATAATAATAATTTATTCAATAATAATGTACCCATGTAGGTATACATTTTTGTTATTAGTCTAAAATAATATTATACTACAATAAATTATAATTATCTTTAATCTGGTACATGTTTTACTTATACTTTAAGACTGCGCCGAGCGACATCTGCCAAAACAGGCGGTCACAGTTAAGTGAATAAAATCAACACTTTTTGTTTAATACAAATATAAAATATACATTTACCATAACAGTGAATGTGTTTACAATTACTCCGTGTAAAAATCTTAAAATAATTAATATTTTCGTCTACAAAATTACGTAAATTTGCACGTAAAATGCAAAAACGTAAGCTCGTGTTACGTGATTTTTAGATTATAACAGTAGGAATCTATGCTATTTTACAGCTTAAACGAAACATAAATAGTTATATTACAATTTTTCCACCCCAAATATTTAAGTTATTGGTTGACAATAAAGATACGTATTTACCAAAAAAGCACTTCAAATCCTCCATACAATTTTATTATGGCGGCCGCGCGCCGATTTCAATATCGAGCTCTGTCATTAATTCCAACCGTCTCTTACGCTCGGCGCTCTACGTCAGTTTGTTTGTTATGCTTTAACGCCTTAACTACTCGACCGATCATCATGTAATGAGACGTGGTCAGGGGACCTAATATTAATACGTGAAGAGAAAACTTTGTACTCTTTTTTAAGCACATTGCGCGCACAGGGGTTTGCCACATGCTGAAATTTATAAAATATTTTATATTCATTCGCTCTTGAGTTTTTAAGAATCAAACCTCGGTCAACCGTAAAAGAGAAAGGGATATGGTACAAAACCGTACAGACGGAGCGACATCATGTGCCTTGGTTTATTACCTATGATTTAAACAGTTATTTGTTAAAACTAGCTTTTCGTCTACGTTCCGGTCACTATCCAACGGCAAAGTTTGCATATCTTATGAAAAAGGTGGACTCTCCAAATTGCCGGACTTGTGGAAAGATTGAAGATGTGTAACATTTGCCGATGGAGTGTGTCAGGAACGAGGTGGAAAGGGAGCCGGTCCTGAGAACGCATGGCATAGAGCAGAATAACGTAGGACTTATTCAGAGTGTGCTAAGTGAGCCTGCATTAGAGTTAGTGCGGGCATTCTATCGATTGGTACAACAGACCCAGCACCGACCCCTTCTATAGAAATAAGTTTATTAAAGTTATATTATTAGCTTAAGCGAATTACTGTTTCGGGTACAATGGGTTTGATATGCTTCACATGAATAAAAAGCCCTTAATAAAATAATATATTTAAAAAAAACACGGTCGAATTTCGACCACTAATATCGCTATTATTAAAATACAACTTCCATACGTATGTCGGCCTCTATGGCGTAGTGGTTAGTGGAACCGATTGCCACGCCTGAGGTCGCGGGTTCGATTCCCGCACAAGTCAAACATTTGTGTGCATGAACATGGATGTTTGTCTTGGTCTGGGTGTTTCTATGTATAATATGTATGTATTTACAAAAAAAAAAAGTATATATGTATGTTTATCCATTGTCTAGTACCCATAGTACAAGCTCTGCTTAGTTTGGGCTAGATGGTGTTGTGTGTATGTGATAGAATATTATTATTATTATTATTATTATTATTATTATACTAGATTTTAAGCACTGTGTCGCGGTCGAATTAAAACCATTCAAACAACGGACACAAAGAACATCCAGACTCGGAACAAACACGTGTGGATCAAAAAAAATTCTGTGTAGGAATTGAACCCACAACACTCGGCGCAGTAGACGGGACGAGGCGACCACTTAAACCACAATACCACTTCGCCTACATGTTTTAGATACCACATATATTGCAGACTCATTCCTGATACTGTTCTGACACAGAGAATTTCCAGACAAAATATCCCAATAATACTGCCGGGATTCGAACCCGAGTCACAGCACTCGTATTCACTACCACTACGTCACCGAGGCAATTCAAGTATTGAAATAAGGCCTTATACCTTAAGGGCACTGACCGAACCGCCTGGTTTGACGACCCAGACAGGACGAGACTGGTTTAGAAAACAATTTTCCTTATCCGAAGTTGCAATCATGATACTTCGGCGCCATATTTATTTGTTAGCCCGCGCCTCTGTCGCGTAACAGTACCTTAGGTGAAACAGTACTATTTTTTTATAAATAATGCATGTTCTATGTTATTCGTTGATAATATAGCTTTCTAATGGTGAAATAATTTTTAAAATCGGTTGATCCATTTTTGAGTTAAATCATTACAAACAAACAAAAAATAAATCTTTCCTCTTTATAATCTTATATATAAAATTCTCGTGTCACAATGTTAGTTACCATACTCCTCCGAAACGGCTTGACCGATTTTTATGAAATTTTATATGCTTATTTAGTAGCTCTGAGAATCGGCTACTATCTATTTTTCATACCCCTTAGTGATAATCTTCTTCTTCTTCTTCTTATTTAAGTCTAAGTGACTTGTCGGTGTAGCTTGTCTCTCCATATCTGTCTGTCCAATGCCATTTCTTGCATTTCTCTGTACGACATGACACCTAACTTTTCCCTGATCTGACTAATGTAACTTATTCCTGGCCTTCCTCTTCCACGCTATCCTTCTACCTTTCCCACAATGATGTTTTTAATAAAAGTGTCATGTCGTAGGAGATGGCCAACCATTTTATGTCTTCTAGCTGCAATAGAGTTAAGTAGCGTTCTGGTTTCATTGATATTTACCAAGACGTCCTCGTTCCTAACCATTTCTGTCCAGCTAATCTTTTCCATTCGTCTCCAGCACCACATCTCGAACGCCTCTAAAATTTCTCTAGAGAGAGAGAGAGAGAGAGAGTGATAAGGTGAACATAAAAAAAGGAAAATTACTTTTGTCAGAACGAAGTCTGTCCGGGCAGCTAGTATTAGTATAGATTATTAGCATAGTTATATTAGGTCTGTGTCTGAAGTCTGTGTTAAGAAGAAATCATAGTATAGTAAGTATTTTATTAATCATTATTGCTTTAATATAATATTCCTTTGTCCACAAATAATGGATGACTTCATTGCTGCTTATTTGTCGTAATATATTAAATATTCATCTCCCTTAGCCTTTATTATTCCCAAGTCACTTAGGATCGGCTTTTATAGTCTAACCGGATTTGACTAGATATCAGTTTTTACACGGAGCGGCTGCCACCTGACCTCCGCAACCCGAAGGCTAACGATACCCTAAGGCTAGACCAGTGTCAGGATATTAGAGGGTACTGACTTTCCCAATAACGACTGACATAGATGTTTATGGCAGCCGAGACCGACGGCTAAACGTGCTCTCCGAGGCACGGAGCAGGCGATAATTGTTAATCAATACGCACATAATTTCGAAAAATCATATAACTTCCGAAAGTTAGAGGTGTCGACGTGGGTTCGAACCCGAGACCCTCTGCATTGCAGTCTGTTGGTCTCCCCACTGAGCTATCGCTGCTCTTTATATACTAGTAACTCACTGGTTCTTCTGTAGAGCATACGGTCTCGAGTAGTCATCCCAAGTCGAGTTAACAAAACGTTATTAGGTGCTAGATTTTACTCGTGTCTTCGTTCACATCAATGAAGATTTTGTTAATAAATTCCTAACCCTCGAGAACAGTACTTTTCTAGATGAAATGTAGCCTATGTCCATTTGCCTAACAACGTGTATACGAAAGTACATGATGATCGGTCGAGTAATTAAGGCGTTAAAGCATAACAAACAAACTGACATTCGCATGGTAACTAATATTATAAATGTGAATGTGTTTTCATGCAGGAAAAAGTACTGTTATCAACCTAACCTAACCTACATTTACGCGAGCAAAACCGCGGGCAAAATCTAGCTTATAATATAAGTTAGGATTGATCTCTCTGTCTGCCATGTATAACCTGGAACAAGCCCAGAAAGTGTCGGGATCTTAAGACTGCGCCGAGCGAAAACTGCCAAAACAGGCGGTCACAGTTAAGTGAATAAAATCAACACTTTTTATTTAATACAAGTATAAAATATACATTTACCATAACAATTAATGTGTTTACAATTACTCCGTGTAGAAAACTTAAAATAATTAATATTTTCGCCAACAAAATTACGTAAATTTGCACGAGAAATGCAAAAACGTAAGCACGTGTTACGTGATTTTTAGATTATAACAGTAGAAATCTATCCTATTTTACAGCTTAAACGAAACATAAATAGTTATATTACAATTTGTCCCATTCGCATTTATAATATTAGTTAGGGTTAGAATGTTATGAGACACTTCTAGAAAAATACAAAACATATTTTTTTTTACCTCACGTTAAATTTGAAAAGCCATTTATTTTTTTTAATCGTTATTGTTGTATAATCGAGCTAATCTTTTGTTGTTTGTAGATAATCTGTTTTTGTGTTAGACCGCTTTGTTATTTAACTGAAGGCCGAGTTAAGTCACAAAAAGTATTTAAAAGACATTGCTATAGATTAGCTGTAATGGTTTCTTTGCATGTATCCTAACTAATATTATAAATGCGAATTTAAGTTTGTTTGTTACGCTTTCACGACTTAAATACTCGACCGATCATCATGAAATTTCGAATACACGTTGTCAGGGGTACAGAAAAGGATATAGAGTACCGTTTATCAGTTAAGTTACAGTTGTGTTGCCGTGGAATCGAAATTTGTTGCCAAAAAACGAGCAAAGCCGCGGGAAATCTTTTTTAATAATAATATATTTAATAATAATTTATTTTCAGACTAGTATCCATTGTGTTAGTATTACATAAAACTTACATGCTAGTGTTAGTAATTATTCAGACACAATTAACATATAATAAAAAAGTACAACTTCAATGAATTGCCGTAAATCTTAGACTTCGCAAAAATTGTTCAAATAATATGCAAAGGTCACGCTACGCCACTGGTAAACGGTGTGTTATTACTTATTATATTAATGATAGACAGCATGTATGGCGTATTGGATAAAGTGATTTAAAGATTAAAAAATAAATAAAATAATCAATATAACACTATTATTAACACTAATAATTAACCATTAGTGTGATTCACAAATGGTTTTGCCGAGCGTGGATGTTCTTTGTGCCCGTTGTTTAAATGTTTGCAAAGTCTTCCGCAACTACGGTATATCTTATCTTATGTGGGGGCCAGTCAGTGCAGACCGGCGACACTTCGACCCAGTGGGATCTTTTGTGTCGACACTCTCCCAATAACGACTGCCATAGATGTTCATAGCAGCCAGGACCGACGCCTTAACGTGCACTCCGAGGCACGGAGCAGGCGATAATTGTCAATCAATACGCACATAATTTCGAAAAGTCATATAACTTCTGAAAGTCAGAGGTGCGCGACGTGGGTTCGAACCCGAGACCCTCTGCATTGCAGTCTGTTGGTCTCCCCACTGAGCTACCGCTGCTCCGAAACTACGGTAGCTAGTTGGTGAAAATATAAATACGAATATCAATAGGTATTTATGTATATCGAAGCCTGTGAGGGATTCGAACTCACAACACTGGGTGTAGAGACAGTAGGCGACGGCTACTGAGGAGTAAAGCCTTTCTGATTTCAGCATGAATGGGTCGGCTCGACCGGGGAAGGACTACCCTCTCACAGAATATCGACGTGAAATAGCAGTATTCCTACTGTTGTGTTTCGTTCGGTGAGTGAGAGTGCCGGAGGCCCAATCACTCTCTTTCCCCCTTCCCGCGCCTTCTCCTATCCTCTTCATTTCCTAAAGGGTCGGCAACTCGCAAGTGATGCCTCTGGTGTTGCAGGTGTCCATAGGCTACGGTGACCACACCATCAGGTGGGCCGTATGCTTGTATGCCACCTTAGATGTATAAAAAAAAAAGGAAGCCACTACGCCAGCCGTACACTTGATATTATTTAGTCTTCGCTCGCTCAGGAGAGTATTTTTCTGAATGAAAGCTCATTCTCTACATACTTTTCTGTTTTCCTAACAACATGTATGCGAAATTTCATGATGATCGGTCGAGTAGTTAAGGCGTGAAAGGGTTTCAAACAAACGAACATTTACATTTATAATATTAGTTGGGCTTCGAAAGTGAGCATCTACAATTTTCGAATGATTCGATACTTTTTGTGTTGGTCGCTATTATAAACGGAGTTGCAGGCAGAACTAACGCATATGGCATAAAACAGATGACTGAAAGACATTGTAAGTGAACAATTATTAATATTTATGACTGTTAGTCACGTTTTATGTCTTGCAAGTAAGTCTTTAAACTGACAGGAGTTATGTATTATGTACAATGTGATTTATTGATTGATTGTTTCGACATGGTGAAATAAATAGTTAAACATTTACGAGATTTAAAATGGTTATATATGTACAAACATAGCATACAAGAGCAGCGATAGCTCAGTGGGGAGACCAACAGACTGCAATGCAGAGGGTCTCGGGTTCGAACCCACGTCGCGAACCTCTGACTTTCGGCAGTTATATGACTTTTCGAAATTATGTGCGTATTAATTGACAATTATCGCCTGCTCCGTGCCTCGGAGAGCACGTTAAGCCGTCGGTCCCGAATTCCATGAACATCTATGGCAGTTGTTATTGGGAAAGTCAGTACCCTCTAATATCCTGACACTGGTCTAGCCTTAGGGTATCGTTAGCCTTCGGGTTGCGGAGGTCAGGTGGCAGCCGCTCCGTGTAAAAACTGATATCCAGTCAAATCCGGTTAGACCAGAAAAGCCGACCCCAAGTGACTTGGGAATAATAAAGCCTAAGAGAGAAGAAATCTGTACATACATACCTCGCCTCACCACTACCATTACGCCGAGTATGGTGGGTTCGAATCCCACACGGGACAAAGTTTTGTGTGTTCCTGAAATGTTTGTTACGCGTCTGGATGTTCTTTGTGTCCGTTGTTTGAATGTTTGTAAAGTCCCCCGCGACACAGAAATTATTCCAAGTGCGTTGTCTTTTAAGAAAAAAACATTCGTTATTACTAGCGACACCTGGCGGATACATACATAGTCTCATCTCATGCCTATATATCTGTAGGGGTTGCCAGAAGTGTTGTCTGTCCTCCGTTATAGAAGGCAATAGACTACCTCCGTGCCCCTGATAACATGTACGCGAAATTTCATAACGATCGGTCGAGTAGTTAAGGCGTGAAAACGTAACAAACAAACTGACATTCGCATTTATAATATTAGTTATGATAGTAGCGACAGCCTAGTGGGATTTTGTTGACAGGCTTCAAACTCCGTAGTATTTTCGCTTCCGTTCGCTCCGATGTATACTTGACCGCTTACGATTTTAAACTCACTTGGCGGTGCGCGTGCGCTCTATTTATACGCGGTTAATGCGTTTCTAGAGTTTTCTAGTAACGCTATACCCGGTATGTAAACAGTACGATGGTTCGAGAAAGTGCCAGCGTTCTCTATACCCTTCGCGTACTCACACTACGTAGTTCCGTAAGATGTCAATAGATGGCGGTGTAATAAATTATTAGACGGAACTGCCGAGTCTTTCCCACAATGCCGAGAGATGTCACTGGGCGTAACAATATTAATTATTATTGTAAGTCGCTTCTACAAAGTTGTGGCCTCGTGATTTCTCACACGACGTGTCATTTTTAACAAATAGTCATCTTCATGATTAAAAACATTGTATAAACAATACTTGCTATTGTTATGTTTGCATATATCTGCGAACTACAAAGCTATTGTTCACTAACTATTGGTCCTCCAGACCGAAATTCGGTCATGGCGGCCAATCTTAACGGAGACTAGCCATCTGCGCAGGAGATATTATAGTGCACAAGCGTGTGCGCAAACACAAGTGCACTCTCTGTTTCGTCACTTTCATGATCCGATGGGACGGCAAGCCGACACGACCGGAGAGAGATCAGGTGCAGGATCAACGGCTTTACGTGCTTTCCGAGGCACGGGGTGTCTACCACCGCCAACTTCCTAACTCCGGGCTCGTATTGAGATTTCTCAACAGAAAAATCCCAATAACTTTTTTGTTTGCCCGACCTGGGATTCGAACCCGAGACCTCATGCACAGCAGTCAAATTTACAACCGCTGCGCCATGGAGGCAGTTAAAAAGTTACGTTCGCTCAATAAGTATCAGTACGACATCAATCTTGTAAAATTCATACTGTCGCCTCTTTTCGCCATCGTCCTACGCGACAGCATTTCCATCCCCAGCATTTAGATGGTTGGCAGTCCATAACTGTGCGTTTCTCCAGAAATGTTCCGCCTCGCACAACAAAATTGTGGAATGAACTTTCGCCTGCGGTATTTTCCGACCAATACGACCTTCAAACCTTCAAGATAAGAGCGTACTCCTTTTTAAAAGGCCGATAATGCACTTGTAACTCCTCTGGTGTAGCGGGTGTCCATGGGCGGCGGTAATCGCTTACCATCAGACGATCAGTCTGCTCGTTTGCCTCTTATGCCGACTCGATGGCGTAGTGGTTAGTGTAACCGACTGCCACGCCTAAGGTCGCGGGTTCGATTCCCGCACAAGTCAAACATTTGTGTGCGTGAACATGGATGTTTGTCTCGGTCTGGGTGTTTCTATGTATAATATGTATGTATTTACAAAAAAAAAAAGTATATATGTATGTTTATCCATTGTCTAGTACCCATAGTACAAGCTCTGCTTAGTTTGGGCTAGATGGTGTTGTGTGTATGTGGTAGAATATTATTATTATTATTATTATTATTATTATGCTATAAAAATTAATTGAATGAATTTCAATGCTGCTATTCAATTTCTTGAAAGAAAACGCTTTACCCGACGTGAGAGCCGGGGAATCGAACCGACATACTAACGCCACGACACCAAGGCAGTCTATTATTAGTTTTATGGAATTGTGAGAACCTAACTAATATCATGAAAGCGTATGTGAGTTTGTTTGCTACGTTTTCACGCCTTAACTACTCGACCAATTATCATGAAATTTCGCTTACACGCTGTCAAGGGTACAGAAAAGAACATAGGGTACCTTTCATCCAGGAAAAACTGTTCCCGAGCAAAGCCACGGCGAAAACCTAGTTCCATAGGTAACGAATTTAAATACTGGGTGTAAGAGAAACGCTTCTAAAACCAAAGACAGGTGTAGAGATATATAGATGACGCTATAGAAACAAGCGCTGTAAAATGCACCTACGTTTCAATCTTTACTCTGTAGCGTTAAGACTGCGCCGAGCGAAATGTGCCAAAACAGGCGGTCACAGTTAAGTGAATAAAAGCAACACTTTTTGTTTAATACAAATATAAAATATACATTTACTTACTATAACAATGAATGTATTTACAATTACTCCGTGTAAAAATCTTAAAATAATTAATATTTTCGTCTACAAAATTACGTAAATATGCACGAAAAATGAAAAATCGTAAGCTCGTGTTACGTGATTTTTAGATTATAACAGTAGAAATCTATCCTATTTTACAGCTTAAACGAAACATAAATAGTTATACTTATTACAATTTTTCTGTCTCAAATATTTGATAATAAAGATACATATTTATCAAAGAAAGCACTTCAAATTCTCCATACAATTTTACTATGGCGGCCGCGCGCCAATTTGAGTATGCGCCGTACGAGCTCTTTCATTATTTGTCTTACGCTCGGCGCAGTCATAATATTTCGGAACGCTTCTGTCATTTTTGACATGTGAGCGCGCCAAAAAAAGATTGTGACTGCAGATTAATACTCTCACCGGCTATGTATAGTTTTTATGTTAGCTAAGCCTTTACATGTGTAATAAATAAATACAGCTTTAACCAAACCGCCTTAGTGTTATTAGTATTCCCGCTGCACACGACATCTACAACTCTATAGTCTATACTAATATTATAAAGCGGAAAGATTTGATATTTTGCTTGTTTTATTTGTAAGGGTTTAACTCAAATACTCATGAATCGATTTAAAAAATTCTTTCACCATTAGAAAGCTTAATTAATAGCGAGTGTCATAGGTGTGATGTATTAGAGAAATGCACTTCTTGCCGGGATATAAGTTTCAGGAATTATGCACAACTTCGCTGTACAACGTATATTGGCCGACTGGCTTGCTACAGTTTTAAGACGTTATTGATAGCTACGTACCGTTGCAGTAGTACCCGCTACTTAAGTGAGTCAGTGCCTTTGGGTAGGTCTGTTCGTGTAGTGGTCTGCCGTTTCATACGGCGGGCCGAAACCTCTGTGGGGTCGTGACCGCATGTGCAAGTGATTCGCGCGGCCTCGTCGATAGTGGTTTTGTCGAGGAACACCGTGGTAGGTTTAGTCGGTATTCCGGGAGGTACATTATTCTTATTCCATCTTTCTTTTACCCCGGCAAGTCGGACATAACCCCTCCGCCCGTCCCCGCGGAGGGGTATGCGTCATGCATTCCCAAAGTAAAAAAAAAAAACGTGCCCGCTACTTACAATATATTACAATAGGCAATATTTTATTTTTAAAAAGTACTGTTACTAACAAACCCTAATCTAATTTTACGCGAGCAAAGACGCGAGCAAAACCTAGTAGTTTTAAAACTAAAAACGTGTGGCGCTTTAATTAGAAGAACGTGTGACTGAAAGAAACGTGAGTGCTCCACTCTGTTGGCATAGTTATTGAATCGAACATTAACAAGTGACAAGTTTATTATTAGCTCATAACGTTTACGAACATATCTATGGAGTTCTGGGTGCCTAGTGCGAGGTTTTTTTACGTTAACGCGATCGAAACGTTTACCGCGTTTGGCTCTCTGATTGGTTAAGAGCTTGGAGCGGGCCAATCGAAACGCTGAACGTCATAACCGTGTCGATCGCGAACTTGCACTAGGTATTCAGCACTCGCCGCCTATCAGGTAGACGCACTCATTGACGTATGTAGGCTTATTTTCCAGGGTCCTTAACAGCTAGCGTGTAGACGCTATCTGTTAAGGACCCTGGTAAATAAGCCAAATAAAATTTCAATTGATACGTAAGATCCTGGGTTATGTTGAGTAAGCCTACCGTTGGACGCCACGCAGAGGTCTCGAATTCGATCTAAAGGCACCTCTGACATTTTGAAATTATGTGCGTATTATTTTTTTATTATTGCTCGTGAAGAAACCTGCATGTCTGAGAGTTTTCCATAATATTCTCGAAGATATGTGAAGTTTGCCAAGCCACACTGGGCCAGCGTGATGGACTACGGCCTTACCCTTCTCACAATGAGAAGAAGCCCGTGCCCAGCAGTGAAACAGTTTGGCTGCTGGGCAGTGCAGGTGAACCGTTCGGCGGGGGCAATATTTACATACATAAATACATAGATTCACGCCTGTTTCCCAGAGGGGTAGGCAGAGACTACGGATTTCCATTTGCTAAGATCCTGACACACTTCTCTGGCTTCATTCACTTTCATCACATTCCTCATACACGCCCGTCGATTCAAGGTGCTCTTAACCTGGCCTTTGTCCAGAACGCCTCCAATCTGATCGAGAAACGTTCGCCTATTTATTATTATTATATTCTAGGAACCAGACAATTCTGGGTGGGCACGTGTTACTTGGCACCCTTATGTAGTTCAATAGAGGCAAGTCAATCGGATAAGCTCTTAAGAATGGCCATCTAAGCAGAAGGATTTGGATATGTGCACCCCTCAAACGTAACCTTGAGATATCGCGCCAGTCTGCTTGTGACCACTGTGCAATATCGTAACCTGAACCTTTCCCAAAATGGCCCTAAATACCTGTACTACTTCTAAAAGTAGAAGCAGCTGTTACACATGAGTTTTGAGGATCAATTCTCTGGTCCAAAGTATATAGGAGTTTCAGTCAATAAATTTCTTAGAATCTGGCACTGTGCCAGTTAGACGACAATAAGTTCGCATACAATTACGTGAGCCTAAAAGGCAAAGCTAATGAAATGTGGGTATAACACATTTCTACCTACACATTCGAGAAAACAGGCGTGACACTATGTATGAAAATGTATAAAGTTTAAAAACTATGACCTGACTACGTAAAAAAAGGAGTCTAAAGAAGACGAATTTAAAATTTATATAGCCTATGTCACCCGGGCCATTATTACGAATCCATTGACACCTCATTCATTAAAATCGGCTCAGTAGTTTAGGCGCTACGGTGGAACATACAAACATACATACCCAGACTGCCAAAATCATTACCCTTCCTTTTGGTTTCGCCATAGTCGGGTAGTGTCTGTTTGTAATGTCAAAATAACAGCTTTTTACTAAGTACATATGAAAGTATATACGGTACATATAGCCAAAAATCAATTTTTGAGACTTTTGTCTTTCTGTCTGCCCTTTTTTCCGGCTAATCTCTGAAAGGCCTAAACCGATTTTGACGGGACTTTCACTGACAAATAGCTCATGTTATAAGTAGTATCTTAGAGTAACTTAGTACTTTAGAAAAATGAGGATACCGTGACAAAATAATTACATTTAAAACTTTGTTCAATTCCACGCGGACATATTTTAGTGTATTATATATATCGCTCATCCAATAGAACAACTAGGTATGTAATTGCAAAATAGTCGAAAATGACTTAAATGTCATAAGTTCACATTTCGAAAGTTCTATCATGACAAAAAACGACAGAATTATTCTTACGGTATTTTTAAGTTTTCTTGAGTTATCTATTAATGTTATTATAAATAATTATTGAAAGTAAAGTAACAGACATAAATATTAAAAGATTTCATCAAAAGGATTGGAATTTATATTTATAACATATAAAATATATTATAAATTATATTTTCAATTTCAATCTTTTAAAACGTTCTCCTGAAAAATAGCCAAAACGTAATTACGTCATTGTTCTATTGGATGAGCGATATATAAATCATGCGACCTGAAAGTATAAATGTTAATAAGTATTGAACACAGATATAGAAATAATAGCTGATATCCTGGCCGGTCGCCTAACCACGCCCTACCCCAAGGCCAAACCAAACCTATTGGACACACAAAACAACCAAATTCCAATCTTTCGACTTCACTGTTCATAATTCCGTTTTATAAATTATAATCGCCTGATATTGCGTAGTGCTACGTAACAAAAGCTCTTTTAGTCTTTTCTAACGAACCACGTGTTCACCATCCTTGTCTAAATAATCGTATAATGTGAAATAGACAAAAAAGCACTCAGTGGCCGCCAGGGCTCAGTGTGACAGACGCTGTGATCGATTGCGCGCGCTTTCGTCAGACGGTCGGCCATCTTGTCCTTTCAGTGTATCAGAGATTTTGGTTTTGTAAAATACATAGTATCTTGAATGGATGCTTGTTGATTGTGAATTAAAACTAATGATTCATTGTTTGTCGTTCTATTTATCGTTGAAGTGAATTTGTGCACGGATACGAAAATAAAGGACAATGAGTAGCAGTCATGTAAGTTACATTTTTATTACATTTATTGTTTGTGCTTTTGAAAGCCGTGACAATTTGTGTATAAAGCCTGGGAAATACCACACTATTATTTTAATTATTTAAACATTTTTTGTTAATTGTTTTTCATACATACAATAAAGTCTTACATTGTAGGTACCTACTGAAAAGAAGGGCTCATTTCAGTACCTAGGTACAATGTAAAGACAACTGAAATGAAATTTCCTTTATATTATTTTCACGGACTTTTTAAATATACATTTATTATAATTACATAACTATAAATGGTGAAAATGCTCTATGTTCAAAGCCAATTTCAAATCAAAATTCACTACAAATGTTTCAATAGTTTAACCGCGTAAACGTAACTATAGTACCTAGATGTTTAATTTATATCAGTGTTTACTTTGTGAAAACATATTATGTACTTACGATATTGGCTAAATACCTTACTAACCAATTTAATTTTATGCTTTATTAGCTGACCCGACAGTCGTTGTCCTGTCAATCTATACAAAAATACATTTCACGTAATTAAATTCAATATCGAAACTTCACAATTATTTTTTAACAAGCAGCTATACAAATAAAATAGTAAATGGTCATCTATCTTTAGAAATCCGTCTACTGGGCGGCGTAGTGGTTAGCGTAACCGACTGCCACGCCTGAGGTCGCGGGTTCGATTCCCGCACTAGTCAAACATTTGTTGGACATGGATGTTTGTCTTGGTCTGGGTGTTTCTAAGTATAATATGTAGGTATTTATAAAAAAAAAGTAATTATATATGTATGTCCATCCATTGTCTAGTATCCATAGTACAAGCTTTGCTTAGTTTGGGCTAGAGAAGTATAGATTAAGCAGTGACAGCGAATTGATCAACATTCGAATTCAGTAATACAATATTTTTTATACAACACCAGAGGCATCACTTGCGCTTTGCCGACCCTTTAGGAAAGGAAGAAGATAAAAAGGATTTGGGAAGGAGAATGAGCAGGAAGGGGGGAAAGAGGGTGATTGGGCCTCCGGCATTCTCACTTACCGAACGAAACATAACAGTAAGAATACTGGTATTTCACGTCGACATTCTGTGAGAGGGTAGTCTTTCCCCGGTCGAGCCGGCCCATTCATACTGAAATCAGCGAGGCTCTACTAGCTTTGAAACTTGCTTTTGCTTGGCTGGTAGAAATTACGCTTTGCTAATAACAGTAAAACAGACATATCTTCAGGTCAACCTGCTATCAATTAATTAAATAATCAAAACTGTGGATGGAAATCGATTTCTTTTTCTAGGATATGTATACTAATATTATAACGAGGAAATATTTGAATTTTAGTTTGTTTGTAAGGATTTAACTCAAAAACTACACAACCGATATCAAAAATTCTTTCACCAATAGTAAGCCGCATTATCACCGAGTTTTACTTAGGAATTAGGATATATTTTATTTAAAAAAGTAGGTTAGCTTATGTTAAAAACAGTACTGTTGCTAACATAACCTAACCTACTTTTACGAGAGCGAAGCCGCGTGTTAAAGCTAGTTCGATTATATTTGTGCAGAATACATTACTTACGTAGGTACCTATATTAAGCAGGCAGGACGTTTTCGAAGTAATGCTAAGGCTGAGAAGGCTTGGATCCACCGTTAGTGATGCTAGTGGATAGTAAGGTCTCTAGACTTCAAACTCTATAGTCAATTCAATAGTAACCATAGAGACACAATTATTACCGTCGAATACGGCTTTTGACAGCGGCTGTGACAGTATTGACAGGACCTTACTCGCTAGTGGCGCTAAGTGGTAAACACAAAAACTGTAGCCTGAATTATGCACATCACTAGAATGATCAGAGTGCCTAGTGCGAGTTTATTTTACGTTAACGCGATTGACATGTTTATGATGTTGGGCGTCCGATTGGCCCGCTCATAACCAATCAGAGAGCCAAAAGTTAACGCGGTGAACGTTTCGATCGCTTTAACGTTAAATCAACTCGCACTAGGCACTCTGAAACACTGAATTGGTTCAGTGAATCGATTTGAGAAATCGTCAATTCTAATCGATTTACTTTATCAGAAGCAGTGTTGAATCGCTATCAAGATTTTGTACAGTAACCAAAACAGAATTCGTAGATGCATAACTCAACTGATAAAATACATACTTCTCTTTAGCAGACACAATCTACGTTTTTTGCCTTTATTGTTAGCGCTCGATTTAATTCGATCAACCTCTCGTCTGTCAGAATCCCAGACAACATTGTACATTTGTTTATTTTTGTGTGTTTTCGTTATTGGCCTCATATGGCCTTGACAACTTAACCCGAACTATGGGTGAGCGCAGGAGGCTCCAAACCCGTTGTACATCTGTGTTCATTCGGTTAATAAAATATCAATATTCAGTTTTCCGATTTAGTCGAGAATCTATTTTATTGCTCAAAGGTTAATATGATACCAATTCGCAAGTCTCTTCTCCGATTTTGTCGAAAATCGAATGAACTGTCCGCAATTCGATCCCATCTCGTAGTCACGTCTGTACACCGTTTTTGACTGTAGCCGACCGAATGTCAATAATTGCAAATGGCCGACTTAATGCGAAATTGCTCGTGCCATTTCCCCTAAAAATGCAACGACAATACAAGCACCGTCTTGGTCCCCTTCTTCTTCTACCCTCTTCCATCCATTCCCTTCACATAGGCTACCTGCTACGGTAACAGCTTACCATCAGGCAGACCGTGTTCCTGTTTACCTATGTGGTTTACGATAGACAGCCACTTGGTTATGCCTCCTTGGAGTTGCTTTTGTGTTGCCAAGAAAACACAGCCGTGTCCATGAGCGGTAATTACTGCTTACCATCAGGTGAGCAGCTGGCTTCTCTGCCACTAGCAGCAACAAAGATCTAACGCCAATAATACGGTCGTGTATACCTATATAATGTCTACAAACATAAACTTGGGCTTATACCGGTAGACATAGGTATAATTGAAGGACATTGCGTCTATACGAAAAGGCCAGCGAAGCATTCCAGGATGTTAAGTTTCAATTCAAAATAGGTACCTACTAGGCTTGTATGTGGGCCATCGCTGTTAGGAACCGAGGCCGTCTTGGGTCAGCCAGGGGTGTATTATGTAATTTATATCTATCTAGATTTCATCAGCCATATTTCTAGAGCCAGGTACAGGAAGAAAGTAAGGTACCTAATAGGGAGCGAGCCTTGTCTTTAAATGGTCATACTCTACATTCCAGACGGCTATTGAGATTTTCCTAATAGAATACTAATTATCGTTATGTAGTTTCGCATCAAAATATTTACGCCCTGCGCCTTATTTGAGATCAAAACGCGTAAAATCTATCTACCATTCAATGAAAGTTGAAAAAAATATATACAGAATTCGAATACCTACTTACTTTATTGTCACCTAATAAATTAATATGTTAATGCACTCAAAAATAAACATGGGTAGTGTCTTAATCAGATTTTTTTTTACGTTAACTGAAATAAACCAAGTGAGTATTATTGTGTACATATTTCTAAACAAAATAATGTTAACCTCTCGTATGCCAGCATGCGATCAACGTGAGCCGTATTTTTATTATTGTGTCTGAGATTCCACAACACACAACTTAAAATCATAATCACTCATCAGTCATCAACTCATCACTCTCGTAATAATCATTCAATCATATTTACATCCTTAATTTAAAAGCCTATACTCCATTTGGTTATAGGTACTTAACTAAAGATAAACAATCTTTATGTGACTTTTTTACACAAACACATATTAAACAAATAAACTACTGCTTAAACTAACGGTTCAATTGATTTAGTAATCGTTATTGTTGTATTTACTTTGATCTTTAGCAGCATTTTATTTTTAAACTGAGTTTTTAGTTTAATAGACACATCAAGATTGTTTACCTTTAGTTAAGTACCTAACCAAATGGAGTATAGGCACGTATTTAATTAAATAGTTAGGACACTATTATCTATTATTAATTTATTATTATAATTAATGTGAATTGTGAAAATATTATTCTTTAAAGCTTAAGCATATAATTACGGTATCAAATTTGTACGCTTCAATGCAAGACGTAGACGGACATATCCATTCATTGTAACATCCCATGTATGTATTGTACCTATGTTTACAAATAAATATTTCTGATTGTTGACTGTCTACATAATTGTATTTTCAAGAGCATCCATTAAAATATTCATTGACTTAGTTGTTAGTAATTAAATACGCCGTAATGAATGTACTTTCCGAATTCTCATAAAGGTATTCATCTATTACCACTGATTGCTAAACAGTAATTGCCATAAATAAATCGCAAAACGTAAACAAATTGATAACATAGCACAATATTATTACAGTAAGTATTTACGAACTTATAAATAAACAAAAATTCTACCATATTTGTTTGCACGTTTCAGTTCACATTGTACAGATTTATCGTCATAGAAAAAAATAAATATTTGTATAGTCTGCAATTATTATAACACAAATAAAAATGCTGTTAATTCATTAATAAACGAAGGGAAAACATTTTTTTTATAATCGGTCGCTTAATAGTGACGTAATGACACGTAATAAGGGTAGAATTTCGGATAGAATCGACATGGCTCGTATATATTCGTCATCGCCTATCCCTTTCGCACTCGTGGAAACACCAATCACACCACCTTATCGAATTTCCGCGAGTCGTGCTCTTTCCTCTGTCAGTACATATTTTTAGCTCGCGTTGTGAAGACGTGTTCCTAATAAAAAAATATCGGTGTTTTTTTGTAACTAAGTAATACATAATTACGTGTTTGTATAGTTCCGTACGTGAAACTCGTGTTAAAATGGCCAAGGTAAACTGTAGTTTAATTTGTATGTTTTTTTTTGTTAGATTGTAGCAGCTGTTTATACACAAAAAATTTAAAAAGTGCGTGATCGCATCCCGATGGTGACGTATTGTCTATAAGATAACTGTTACACTATTTCACAATTTGGTGGATTTTTATCTGTTTATATTAAATCTAACAATGAACCATTTATAAAATAAAAGCAATTAACATCCTAGATAGAAACATCCGTATATACTTTTTTAAAGCATTGAAAGAATTCAAAACATTTTAGATACGGTCTACTTATATTCATATGCAGCGCGAATTCCTATGCTCTATTGCACATACATTTGCAGTGTACTTTTTTTTTTTATTATACTTTACATGAATCTATATCTTGCTTATTAAAGATGGACCTATTTATAGTGGGTGGCATATTGGATATCAGTGTCAAAATCAATAGTTCTAAAAAAGTAAAGTCGAACCAATATTGCCATACGCTGCTTTTACCTCAATTAGTGAGAGATTAATTTGTAATGAGTCATAAGATCATAACAGAAGATGGTTTTTAGGCCGTGACGTATGCTTAAAATTTTCCTAAACAATACTACAGTGCTGTTAGTATTATTTATCACACTGATAAACGTATCTCATTACAAGATAAATAAGATTAAGATATTTAAATTTAAATGTAGTATGTACTCACATTAAAAGATGATTTAGGTACTATAGAAACAATAATGTTGCTTTGTGTTCATTTTATTATCAAACCTTGTAGTGCGTTACATTAATATTTATGATATCCTAGTAACTGCGAAGAAGTCAATTAATCATACATTATACTCGGAAGGCAATCACAGTTTCCGTTGATAAAACGTATGTTCTGGTAATAATGTCTCATTCTCATGTTAGTGCTACATAAAGAGAAAACAATATTTCACAAGAAAATTTTGCTTGCTTGCATTAACGTTATCTTTTGTGAAATAAATTGGACTTATTTTACTATATTTTAGCTTTTAACGACATAGGAACGTTTTTAAGTCACGTAGGAAATAGGACATTCAATACTTGTAACAAAAATATACTAAGGATGTTTAAAACAATGCCCGAGTGAAATTTTCTACCGTTGTTACGGTAAATCAATAAAACGGAACATGGTAACACCGGCTGTCATAAGATAGTAGCTAAGGTATGGTGACATTTGCTTGCGATAGCCGGGCGGTGAAAATATTCAAGACTACATTTTATACAAATATTCATGTCGGCGATAAAGAATCTGTTGTTTCAAGCTAGGACTACGTACAAGAAGATCTTAGAAATGAACAGAAACAGTTATAAGGTGAGTTTTCATAAATGAATCGATAGAATATGCTCACGAAAAATCGATTGCCATTTTGCGCGGTGATAATTCCATGTTTATTCCGAAGAATAACCTTTTTTATTCTTGTTTGATAACCTTATTTCAGCCTTGGAAGTGTTTAATAACGTATAGCGTAAAATAAATGCGTTTAAAGAGAAGATTTTTTCGTTTATAGGTTAATTAACCGAATTCGTTAGGTACGGGTTTTTGAAGTATATTACGCGTATTATTCGTGTTTAGAACTAATTTGAGTTTATGAATATGGCCTTGGTATGAGATATCAACTCACTAATGTTGTTGACGTGTATTTAAGCCAAACGCGAAGAAAATTAAATTATGCTAACATGTCGTGAAATTATTGTGACGTAATGTTTATAGTTTCGAATGGACAAATATTTATTTCAATAAAGATAAGCGTAGTAGTAGATTTAGTGATAACTACATTAGTAATGAAGGTTCAATATAGATCTTTACATTTAACCGGTCGTATACCGCCGGCTCGCATACCAGCCGGCAGATTTGTACCCGTCGTAGGCCGGTGGCTCGCATGCGAGCCACCAAATTGGCGCCAAATTGGCGTCGCTTAAGCGAAGGCGGCGCGCGGCGTTTTGGCGCCAATTTGGTGGCTCGCATGTGAGCCACCAGCCTACGACGGGTACAAATCTGCCGGCTGGTATGCGAGCCGGCGGTATACGACCGGTTAAGAGTTGCCTCAATCACATAGTGGTGTTGTATGCAACTGCTGATGATCTTGATGACTTTGATGATCCCAGGTTGGGAAAAAGTGGGTTTTCTTTATGATATTCTGAGTAACACCACATAGTCTGGAATGGTGCCTGGTCAGTGCCCGGTGTATGGCTGTTGACCTCTTATTAAGTGATACCTAAAACTATAGTTGGTAGAATGATATGTGACGTCATTCAGATTAGCTAATTTGTAAAATTAAAGTGAAAGTAGCCTATTATAATAAACATGAAGTTGTTTGCTAAGCCTATATGATATTCATATTGTGCTCAGAAGTTAACATGCATATAGCCTGACATTATTTTCTTGCTTCATTCATTTACATTACTTGCATATTGTTCACAAGACTTAGTAGTCTGGTAGATTTAGAGATCTGCAGCAGTCATCACTGGCAGACAAAAACGATTGATTTTCATTATGTCCGGCATGACAATTATTGACAGTCTACTTTGTCTTACGTCTTTCTTCAAGTATACAGTGGCTTACACATGATTGAGTTAGCAACTCCAAATGTACAGAATACAATATTTCAAAGAAAAATATCAATAATTTTTCCTTGGTCTTTCCAAATTTCTGCCCTTAACTAGCTATGTACATACATAGTCTCATATCTGTATCAATGAAAGGGATAGGCAGAGGTGTATTTCACTAACCTTTGCAGCTATAACTTTCACATATTAAGAGTGAGTCTCCTGCTGTCTATCAAGCACAATTCCAGACTCTACTGTGATTTTCACATATTACTACTATCATAACTGCTGAGAAGTAGGTGTAATATATATCCACCACATCCAGGTACAGAAGTCAAAGTATCTATATAATTAAAAATCAATTGCCACATGTATGATGGAGCATCATTTAAGAATGGCTCAAATGATTTGGCTGTTTATTTTTTTGTAGTGTTTGTAACTGTCAGGAGAAGGTTTGTATGAACGACAATTTGCGAAAAATCTGCAGATAGAGTCAAAATGTAAAATGGTATTTTATATGGGAAAAAATTATTGACATTTTGATATTGAATTTAAATAAGTGAAATGTATTTTGTTTTAGATTGACAGAACAATGACTGTCGGGGCAGCTAGTATACATATAAAAATAACAAGAACAAGTCCAGTTTATCACTTTAAATGCTTCTATAAAGGATAGAAAACAAACTATGCCTTCAAAAATAAACCAGTTTAATTTTAAAGTGAAACTAATATTTATAATTGTATTAATTTGAATTCTTGTTATGCTACATTTGCGTATTAATGATTTGCAATGTTTTCATTGGAATAGTGAATATTTTGTGAATATAACATCCTCTAGATCGAATTTTCGTTATAGTGGTCAATCATATCATAGACTTGCCATCTGCACCAGAGACATTATAGGACACTAGAAGGAGGCAAACCTAATAATGAGATGTGCAAAGTGTTATTAAATTTTCTTAATATATTTGTTTATACTACTAAAGTGGCAAACCAGCATATGGCCCACCTGATGGTAAGTGGCCACTGTAGCCTTTGGACGCCTGCAACACCAGAGGCATCACTTGCGTGTTGCCGACCCTGTAAAAACCTTTTAACACCCTTTTTGAAGAATCCTATATTGTAGTCTAGTGGGAAAACCTCAGCAGGGAGTTCATTACTCAACCTGAGCATCTGCGGGAGAAAATTCCTTTCTCAATAGAGAAGCCCCAAAAAACTATGCCTGACCTGAAATGCACAGGAGTAGCATTCACTACCATTGTGTCATTGAGACACTACTTATTCATCTTTTATTACTATCACAGGACTAATTGAATGCATTTGCGCATGATATCTTTTATCATGAAGACAGCGGACTTGTTTTTCTTGTCTGTAGATGATTCATAAATCTTTTGTTATTCTAGTTTTATTTATTTTTTACACATTGCTAGCAGTTTGGCTTTCGTATTACTAGTATTATTGTTAACCCTTTCAGCTATGCTAAAATGCCTGTGTTAAGAGTGGGTTCATGTTCAACCTACGATCCGGGCACAAGATCCTTGTTCGCTTGGTTATTGGTGCTTATAAATCAATCAATTCACTGACTTATTTATAGTGAAATTACCTCATTAATCTGGGTTTTTATATCAGTAGTTTCGGATAATTTATTACATAATTAAAAAGTCATTGTGTAAGGTTTTTACACAGATATTACATATATTGATTGGTCTTTAATCTAGCACTATGTTTATCGATAAAACAATGGAATTATTCGAATTTTCAAGCAAATAATAAATTATATCGAATTCTATTATCGCTTATATTGATTGATTATGTAATAGTGGGAAGACAGTTGTGCTGCTACAAAAAGGTCTCCGAGTTCGATCCCAAGGCACGCACTTCTGACTTCTCCATTTAACGGTGAAGAAGATATTGAGAGAAAACCTGCATGTCTGAGAGTTCTCCAAATCCAAATCTCGAAGTAATTTGAAGTGTGCCAACCCGCATTAGGTTAGCGTGCTATTCTATGGCCTAACTCTTCTTACACATTTAGGTACCGTCAAGTTATTTATGCACTGTTGGGTCTGACAAAATATATAAGGAGGAACACTAACCTCAGTAAGAGCAGCGATAGCTCAGTGGGGAGACCAACAGACTGCAATGCAGAGGGTGTCCGGTTCGAACCCACGTCGCGCACCTCTGACTTTCGGAAGTTATATGACTTCGAAATTATGTGCGTATTGATTGACAATTATCGCTTGCTCCGTGCCTCGGAGAGCACGTTAAGCCGTCGGTCCCGGCTGCCATGAACATCTATGGCAGTCGTTATTGGGAGAGTGTCGACACAAAAGATCCCACTGGGTCGAAGTGTCGCCGGTCTGCACTGACTGGCCCCCACATAAGATAAGATAAGAACCTCAGTGATATCAGTAACTTAGTAAACTCACTAACTTATACATATAATATTTTTGACTTTCATAAGTGCTACTTTGTGATCTAAATGAATAAATGGTTTTTGACTTTGACTTTGACTAAAAAAGCCGGTCACGTACGAGTGGGACTCGGTCATCGAGGGTTCCGTACCTTAGAAAACACCTTTTAAGAACCTCTGCCGACTCCTTCGGGATTCATAGACCTGAATCTATGATATTTATGGTACATCCAGATAATTTTCCTGCGTTCATTAAGAAGTCATCACAAAATGGTTTAAGACATTTATGATATCCTTGTGTTTAATGACATCATAAGCTTGTGACTTATCTAAGTCATTAAGACTTCTCATCTTATGGTGACTTAATCTATACCAATATTAAAGAGGAAAGATTTAATTTTTTGTGTTTGTTTGTAAGTGTTTAACTCAGAAACTACTCAACCAATTTTTTATATTTTCCCCTTTGTAATCTATAATATCACCAAGTAACATAGGCTATACTATATTTTAAAAAGGGTACTAAATCTAACATGAAATAACCTACTTTTACGCGAGCGAAGCCGGGAGCAAAAGCACTATAATAAAATATAAGCACATAATATAATGCACTAGCATTATATAATAATAATAATAATATCCTATCACATACACACAACACCATCTAGCCTAAACTAAGCAGAGCTTGTATTATGGGTACTAGACAATGGGTAAACTTACATATATACTTCTTTTTTATAAATACATACATACATATTATACATAGAAATGTATACGTAGCATCACGCCATCATAGAAAGGGTTTGGAGTGTTTCGCACCTAGTTTTCTTCAGCTATGTTTACGCGCCACGTAATAGAGGGTGTGTCTGGAGGTAGCTACTTGATAGTGATGAATCGTTTAAAATTAGATTTAGTATTAGTATACGGTTGTATATAAATTGGGGTAGGCAGAAGTACATTTATATACGTTTTATGGTTTTTGCATATGTCCAGATGCAATTTTGCTATTGAGAATTTAATTTCAAAGTAACCCAGAGCACTTTGCTCTAATTCGGAAATCGAACCCGTAATATTCGTGTTTTTACTGAGACAGTATAATAACAATACCCGACCTAGGTAAACCCGAGATCTCATCACAGAACGCAAACATCAGTGCCATCTTATGCCACGGAACCAAAGATGTCATTGACCGGTGTATATTTTAGTATAATATATTATGTAGAACGAATATACGAGAAAAGACTGACTCAGAAAGTTTATAAGGCTAGTGTGAATGGAACAGTCGCAAGGGGAAGACCTAGGCGAACGTTTCTCGATCAGATCGGAGACGTTCTGGACTAAGGCCAGGTTAAGAGCACCTTAAACCGGCGAGCGTGTATGAGAAATGTGATGAAAGTGAAGGAAGCCAGAGAAGTGTATCAGGATCGTAGCAAATGGAAATCCGTAGTCTTTGCCTACCCCTCTCGGAAACAGGCATGAATCTATGTATGTATGTATGTTTTAACCATTCAAGTTAACCATCACTGGATATAATGATAAAAGTATTGTGTCGAGCGGTGTTGGTATGCCAATGGACGTACCTAGTTTAATAATTATTTTCAAAGATAATTCCGTCGATGTGTTCAGGAAGGTTCTAGAAATATATATGTAACTTAGTACATATTGTCAATGCATTTTAGTTTTATTATTTTTTTTTCATTTATTCAATACAAAAAAACTTTGTGTAGAATTTTAAATTTACATACTAAATGTGCACATATAAACGAACTGTTGTTATAATTCCAAATATTTGTATTTAGTTATTAATTTTATGATTTAGTTTGATAATGCACACTGATTTCACTACATATTATAAAATAAAGTCACCCATCGCGTCTGTTTGTCTGTTCGCGATAAACTCAAACACTATTGAAAGGATCATGCGGTTTTTCCCAATAGAGTTATTCATGACTGATAATGTCGATGTGTCATAAACTGCAAGGTTTATAGGCAAATATCCAGCGATATTTTAATAATATAATGTTCTCACAGTGTTCGAGTGTGCCGCTGCGACTCTAAGTTAAATTAAAATATAAACTATCCGAGTAGGTTTCTTTCTTACCATGGTGTGTCGAAAGAACAGTATCAAGCAATATATATCTGCTAAATAATAAGGTTGAAGTTGCCTATATTTGATTTTGTACATCATTTATACCCAAGAGCAAATTAATAATAATAATAATATTCTATCACATACACGCAACACCATCTAGCCCAAACTAAGCAGAGCTTGTACTATGGGTACTAGACAATGGATAAACATACATATATAATTTTTTTTGTAAATATATACATATTATACATAGAAACACCCAGACCAAGACAAACATCCATAATTATGCACACAAATGTGCATAATTATGGATGTTTGACTTGTGCGGGAATCGAACCCGCGACCTCAGGCAGTCGGTTACACTAACCACTACGCCATCGAGGCCGACAATTGCAATCAAAAGAAATCTTTTTGTGCAAACTGCATCAATATTGGTTGCCAAAATAAGGGAGTGATTAACATTATAACCACAGCTAGACTTCATGATACTTTGAGCTCATTCTGCGTAAATAGTAACACCAATGATTAAATTATGTTCGGGTAAGAAAGAAAGAAAGAAAATAATTTTATTTGTTGCACGCTCATAATATAAGGTAACAGAAAACACAACCAAAAGTACATATAGAACAAATAAGGTCCTGCGTCAGCAATGTTGCAGTATATCCACAACGCTGGTATTCTCGCAGACCCTGAATGATTTCGGTGCATGTAGGCAGTAACATACATACATACAACTCAATTAAAAACAAAATATCAAAAAACAAAAAAAAGAGTAACTTAAATAAATTAGGCAGAAGGTGGATGGCAGAAAGTAATTTCATACTAAATAATAATATTGGTATCTATATAATATAATACTTATATGTATACATACATATAGAATTAAAAGTACCTTGAAAATAATAAAAAACAGATAATATAAGATAAATAATACATAATAAAGACATTGTATCAATAAAAACTTTATATTACAACGCGGCATATAATGTTGTGTTACATTTCCGAACGACCCCCGGCTCTTGTCTACAAAACATGACACTGATTGTCATCGATGTCATGTGGGTAGTAATAATTCTAAATATCAATTGCAAAATAAAATAAGCATCCATCGGCGTCTGCGCAATGAGAAAAAGAGGCTTGGATGATATTTTATAATAGGTTATATTTATACTTATCATGTATCAACATAAATTTTCACATAACAGACAGCTATGTAATGCAATCTACGTTTAAAGTTTAAAAAGTACTTTGAAATATCTACACTGGAACATTGAGACAACTACCATCGTAGTCTCCCCGTGACCATGGCTGTTGAAAAGCAACCGAAACGTCGGGGTAAGTGTAAAATTAAATTAAATCTAAATAGTTTTAATAATAATTTAATTAGCTTAAAAATTAGTAAAGTTTAATAGTAGTAGTAGTGTAACAATTTTCAAAATTATGTAATAAAGTGTGAAATAAACAACGCGATAAAATTCGTATATAGTAGTTTAATTTCAATTCTAAATATGGATGTAAGAAAAATTAGTATAAAAAGAGACTTAACTGGGGATATCTCGCTATCTCCCTCAGACAGAAGGGTTTAAATATTGGTTACGTCACAGTTTGTGTTGGGCATCCTTTTTCAGTCAATTGACATTACCTACTAACAGATTTGGAACGCTTGTAAGTTAGTGACTTTTAAGTATATTAATAAAAATCTTTGTATTTTATAGTTTAGGCAGGGTAACGCTCTGACTAAAATAATAAAAATATGTGATTCAGTTACCCTATTTCCGGATATATGCATATTTTATGAAATATCATCCGAGTAGAAAAATCTTATTAAAGACTTTCTATTCATACTATTCAAGGCTTTCGTCTTGAAATGTCAGCCCTTATCAGCACCCCCAAGGCCTTATAAACAATACCTAACCAATTAAACATAAAGAACATTGCAACACGATAATATTTTAACAAATCTAAAATTCCTATATTATCTGACAATGGCCTCGTCGAACATTGTAAATAAATATAATGCGTGATAATACATATCCGTATTAAGCATTAAGATAGTATCCATAATTGTGATGAATGTTATGTTGTCAAGTGTCTTTCTATTGTAAAGCAACATAGGTCCGATTCACATCTGATGACACGGCGTCGGAACGCGGCATTGCGTGTTTTATAATATTTTATATATAAATCTAGATTATACTCGCGACTTCGCTAATATACCTTTTTCTGAATGAAATGTACCCTATGTCCTATTGTGGCCCTGACAACGTGAGTGCGCAATTTCAAGATGATCGGTCAAGTAGTAAAAGCGTTATAATAATAACTAGATGTGCCCGCGGTTTCACCCGCGTTTATCGTTACTGCGCCGCCCTCGTGGGTCGTAGCGTGATGTTATAGCCTTATATAGCCTATAGCCTTCCTCGATAAACAGGCTCTCCAACACTAAAATAATTTTTCAATTCAGACCAGTAGTTCCTGAGATTAGCGCGTTCAAAGAAACAAACAAACTCTTCAGCTTTATAATATTATTATATTATATAGTCCTCAGGCGCATCTCTCTGTCTGTTCGCGATATACTCAAAAACTACTGAACGGATTTTCATGCGGATTTCACTTATAGACAGAGTGATTCATGAGGAAGGTGTAGGTGTACAATTTGTTAAGGTTTTGTACTACTCGTGCGAAACCGGGGTGGGTCGCTAGTTTTATATATTTTATATGGATATGCCACGTTACCTTCCCCATCAGGCTGGCCTTTGCTAGTAATCCAAGTAAGGCTGCATAAAAACTATAAAAATCTTATCTTCTTCTCCCTAGTCTTCATTATTCTCAAGGCACTTGGGGTCGGGTTTTATGGTCTAACCGGATTTGACTGGATATCAGTTTTTACACGGAGCGGCTGCCACCTGACCTCCGCAACCCGAAGGCTAACGATACCCTAAGGCTAGACCAGTGTCAGGATATTATAGGACACTGACTTCCCAATAACGACTGCCATAGATGTTCATGGTAGCCGGGACCGACGGTTTAACGTGCTCTCCGAGGCACGGAGCAGGCGATAATTGTCAATCAATACGCACATCATTTCGAAAAGTCATATAACTTCCGAAAGTTAGAGGTGCGCAACGTGGGTTCGAACCCGAGACCCTCTGCATTGCAGTCTGTTGGTCTCCCCACTGAGTTATCGCTGCTTATACTATACAAATCTTATCTGGCATGGATATTATACTTGTAAATACTTGTGTCTTATACTATCACGTAGATATATAATCAGAAAGCCTATGCTATCAGACACGAGTCCTGTTGATTAACGATAAAAGGTAATAGTATTGTTCGTGATAATATTAATCCTGATCACTCTTATGATATCATCGGCTAGTATCACGTTGTAAGTTGTCATGGCTATTTGAACGGAGATAGGAGCTGGTAATGGAGGTATCATCATCTTTAGAAGACCACCAGACCAACAATCTTCTAAGTAAGGGTTTACTTTGTAAAAATCGCACAATAAATTGTTATATTGAATCGAAGTAGGCGTTACTTGGCGACAGTCCATTGTAATAAAATTAAAAGTTAATATAGCGAGACTGATCAATGCCTTGTATACAAACATTTAACTCATAGGCGCGCCCTAAATATGGTCACTTTTCTGGACGTTAAGTTGTCATCTGACACACAATGCTAACATGACATCTGAATAGGCATGATGACAAAAAAAAGTTAAGGTTCGTCTTTTAGATTACCAAAAAATATTGGCTATGTTTTTTTTTGCTTTTGTCCCACAAACTAATAACCTCGAAGATACAACGCGTTTAAATTTCGTTTTACGTCACTGTTCGGTACAAATTTTATAAGAGTGTGACGTCATACGCCCCCATTCCCGAACTTTAATGCGTTGTATCTTAGTAAAATTTTATTGATTTGTGAAAACAAAAAATAGTTGTCCAATATTTTTTGCTAATCTAATAGATGGACTTAATTAAAATCACTTATTTTAAACCCATAATATTGATTATTATATTGTCACATAATAGGTATGCCTATTTGAAAATAGCTGACCCGCGCAACTTCGTCTGCTTCACATAAGGAAATTATCCCCGATATCGCAATATTTTTCATTGATGCTTCGTTCCTATTGGTAGTAGCGTGATGTTATATAACCTATAGCCTTCCTTGATAAATGGGCTATCCAACACTAAAATAATGTTACAATTCGAACCGGTAGTTCCTGAGATTAGCGCGTTCAACCAAACAAACTCTTCAGCTTTATAATATTAGTATCTCTATCTAATATGTAGCAGCGATAGCTCAGTGGGGAGACCAACAGACTGCAATGCAGAGGGTCTCGGGTTCGAACCCACGTCGCCCACCTCTGACTTTCGGAAGTTATATGACTTTTCGAAATTATGTGCGTATTGATTGACAATTATCGCCTGCTCCGTGCCTCGGAGAGCACGTTAAGCCGTTGGTCCCGGCTGCCGTGAACATCTATGTCGGTCGTTATTGGGAAAGTCAGTACCCTCTAATATCCTGACACTGGTCTAGCCTTAGGGTATCGTTAGCCTTCCGGTTGCGGAGGTCAGGTGGCAGCCTCTCCGTGTAAAAACTGATATCCAGTCAAATCCGGTTAGACCAGAAAAGCCGACCCCAAGTGACTTGGGAATAATAAAGGCTAAGAGAGAAGATTATAGATATAATTTACGGGCCTAAAATATGACCACACCTTTCGGTTACACTCTGTAGGCGTTAGTCAATGTATGTATGTGTATGTACAAATGTGCCAAGATATCTAATTCTTAATGTTGTGCTATATTAACGGATGTTTACAAAGAGCTCAATGCACTGACTCAGTTGTCAAGTGAACTGTGTGTCTACATAAACGTAGTCGTAACGTAGTAAGTATCATGGAAGGAGTAGGCAGAGATGTATTTAATAATAGCTTTTACCCTCGGCTTGGCATGCGTAAAAGTAGGTTGTGTTAGTAACAGTACTTTTTTAAAATAAAGTATAGCTTATGTTATTCTGTGATAATACAGCTTTCTAATGGTTCAACCGCAGAGGTGGGCGCCGGAAGGCGCGAGATGACCTCCAGCCACCCTAAGGTTGGTGGGCTTCGTGGGCCTGCTCGCCACCCGATTAGCACGAGGTCCGAGAGGCGGCGTGCGTGTTCCCACGCGCGCCTCTGTGTCATGTCTTCGTCCCCTCACAAGGGGACAATAGAAGGATTCTTTTTTATGTAGTGGCCTGCCGTTTCACACGGTGGACCTTAACCTTGGCGGGGTCGCCATTGCATGTGGAAGCGATTCGCGCGGCCCCGCTGTCTATGGTTATGTCGAGGAACACCTTAGTAAGCTTATTCGGTAAAACAAGGGAATCTTTCTCCTAGTGAGTCCAACATAACCTCTCCGTCGCTCTGTGGAGAGGTACGCGTCAAAGCATTAAAACGTAAAAATAAAACTTACAAATGGCTAAATAATTTTTTGAAATGGGTTTGAAATTATTGTGTTATATCGTTACAAACAAAAAATCATATCTTTCCTCTTTATAATATTAATATAGATAAGCAAAGCGGTAAATTAAACTCTTAATATTGAAATTAAGGTAGTATAGAAGGATTTTATCACGGTTTCTATTAAAGAAATAATACTTTGATTAGTCTTCGTGGCTATGGCTGCTAAAAAGCAACCATTAAAAGTGTAAATATTATTAGTTCTAATAGTTCCACAGCCTCGTTGGAGCAGTGGTAGTGAATGCGAATGCTGTATTAGAGATTTCTAGTTCGATTCCTAGATCAGGCTATGCAATGCTATTCGGTATTTCTGTCAAGAACTTATCAGCAGCAGCTCGAAGTCTGAAATTGTTGCTGCTCGGAGTCTGAAACTGTGCTCGGTAGACAGCATTCAGCTGGGACCAGAAATATAATAATAATAATATTCTTTCACATACACACAACACCATCTAGCCAAAACTAAGCAGAGCTTGTACTATGGGCACTAGACAATGGATAAACATACATATATACTTTTTTTTTTGGAAATACATACAAATTATACATAGAAACAGCCAGACCAAGACAAACATCCATGTTCACGCACACAAAATGTTTGACTTGTGCGGGAATCGAACCCGCGACCTTAGGCGTGGCAGTCGGTTACACTAACCACTACGCCATCGAGTCGTCAAATATAGCTGGCAACATCTGTGTAATACACCTCTTACTACTTCCTTCGGGAGTATAAGTGTCAGACTATAGATACATACATACAGATTCACGCCCTTTTCCCAGAGGGGTAGTCAGAGACTACGGGTTTCCATTTGCTACGATCCTGACACACTTCTCTGGCTTCATTCACTTTCATCACATTCCTCATACACGCTCGCCGGTCTAAGGTGCTCTTAACCTGGCCTTTATCCAGAACGTCTCCGATCTGATCAAGAAACCTTCGCCTAGGTCTTCCACTTGCGACTGTTCCATACACACTAGCCTTATAAACTTTCTTTGTCAGTATTTTCTCGTCCATTCTTTCTACATGCCCTGTTTAAATTATCAGCCAATATTTAATATAGATTACAGTTACATACACTAGTAGTTATACATGAAGATAGAAGATAAAAAGAAACGTAAACATATAGAACGCGCGCGACGTGTGTTCGCGCCGTCTGCGTAGCAAGAGTGTCTGTTTTGTTGAGGGCGTGGGGCCGCGGGCCGCGAGCGCAGTCCTCCCGCGCACCACCTCAGGCGCCGCTGCTGGTAGGGCGCGCAACATGCCCAAACCAGCTCAACATACCCTTTTCTATTCTCGTCACTATATCCACTTTCATGCCGCATCTCTCTCTAATATAATATAACTAACGGTCGCCTAGTGGTCAAAATTCGACCAAAATTTCTAAGCTTGCTAATTTGTTTTCTGTTTTTCTCTATTACATATAAATAAGGTATAGGTTACCATAGTTACAAAGAATTGTACGACGTCAGACGAACAATGGTGAACTAATTTACATAAAAAACGTGACTACGAACGCGATTCGACTGCGTGTGTCAAATGCATGGTTGTGTGCGTGTAGTGTTTTTTCATTAATTTAATGTATTTCTAATGCATATTTTATAAAAATATTAGGATTCGCCCCTCCTTCTCCATATAAACTTTAACTGTGCCAAATTTCATATTCATCCGCACGCGCAATTTTCGTAAAAAGAGGTACAAAGTTTTTGCTTCACTTATTAATATATAGATAGACTATGCATATATTTAAAACATACGTGCAAAATTAACATAAAAAAAACTGCTTAGTTGGTGTCCTGGTCGCCTCGCCATTGTCAAGTGATCACAACAACGCTGAGTACCTATTGTAGGTTCGAATCCTACACTAGTAAAAATATTTTGTATCTTCTCCCTAGCCTTTATTATTCCTAAGTCACTTGGGGTCGGCTTTTCTAGTCTAACCGGATTTGACTGGATATCAGTTTTTACACGGAGCGGCTGCCACCTGACCTCCGCAACCCGAAGGCTAACGATACCCTAAGGCTAGACCAGTGTCAGGATATTAGAGGGTACTGACTTTCCCAATAACGACCGACATAGATGTTCATGGCAGCCGGGACCAACGGCTTAACGTGCTCTCCGAGGCACGGAGCAGGCGATAATTGTCAATCAATACGCACATAATTTCGAAAGGTCATAACTTCCGAAAGTCAGAGGTGCGCGACGTGGGTTCGAACCCGAGACCCTCTGCATTGCAGTCTGTTGGTCTCCCCACTGAGCTATCGCTGCTATAAAATATTTTGTATGATCCATAAATTATTGTCTTCGAGACAATCATTTGGAGATGACACACAATATCTTTCATTGGTTGTTCTTTGTGTCAGTTCTTTGAATGTTTGTGAAGTCGCCGCGATATAGGAATTATAAGTGTCAAAAAGAAAATGTATTCTTTGTTATAAATCATAAGTTTAGGTTTAATTGCCTACGATCTGTTGGCATGCAGTAACTAATCCTACAATAATAAATATTATTACTTGGAACGCATGAGATACGTTATCATAACGGTTATCACGTATTATGATAACGAATGCGTGCTACTGCGTAGAACAATTGGTCTATTCATTTTTATAATTCTTTGTTAGTGACTGTACAAACTGTCCCACTGCTGGGCAAGGGCTTCTTAGTATAAGAAACGACTGCACGGATGGCTTGGCGTAGTGGTTTAAATGGCTGATTCGCCACTGCCACTGCGCCGAGTGTTGTGGTGTGTTCTAACCAGAGATGTTGCGAATATTCGCATTCGCATCCGCAATTGCGAAGCTTTCGCAACGATATGAAAATCTGCATCCGCATCCGCAATAATCAACGCGGATGTTAATGCGGATCCAGATATAGCGTAGGTTACGATAAGAAACAAATCAGTTGTTCAGTAGTAGGTACGTGTTTAATTTATGAACCTTTGCAAAACAGGCTTGAACCTGCGAAGGCGGTGATATTAGATAGGTACTTTTTATTTAAATAAGATGAACGATTTTCATCAATATCCGCATCCGCAATTGTGGAGCTGCCGCATCGATTTGGATATCTGCATCCGCGGATGTCAAAAAATCTGCATCTGCAACACCCCTGGTTCGAACCCCACACAGGGCAAAAATTTGTGTGATCACAAATGGTTGTTCCGAATCTGGATGTTCTTTGCTAGAACTGCGGTCAGTATGCAATAAGAGGCTCGCTCCTCTACGGGTGACCTTAAGCCATAGCTGATTCAAAAGATCCCACTGGGTCGAAGTGTCGCCAGTCTGCACTGACTGGCCTCCCCATAAGATAAGATAACCCATAGCTGGCGGCGTGTGTTATACACCTGCACTCTAACTTAACTGCACAGATGCCGTAATGGTTTAAGTGGTCGACTCGCCATTGCCACTGCGCCGAGTGTTGTGGGTTCAATCCACACTCGGGACAAAAATCTGTGTGATCCACAAATAGTTGTTCCGAGTCTGGGTGTTCTTTGTGGTCGTTATTTGAATGTTTGTAAAGTTACTCGCGACACAGGGACGATTCCTAGCACGGAAGATGTCTTTAAAAAAAACCAGAAGGTATAAATAACAGCTTGTTAGAGTCGTCACACTATATACAGGTGTCGCAGAATATTTGAATCAAATTGTAATGGGAGATTCCTTAGGTAAGGACTATTCAAATGTGCTAAAAAAGCCATGAATGTAGTTGAAAGTCTGAAAAGTCGTACTTTTTTTAAAACTTTGATTTTGTTTATTTTACACAAATGCCAGAATATTTAATAATTTTTTTGCCCATTTGAATGGTCCTTATCTAAGGAATCTCCCGTTACAATTTGAATCACATATTGTGGGACACTGTATAAATGTATAGCTGACCCGCGCAACTTCATCTGCGTCACATAAGAGATTTTCTATGTTTTTGCAACATTTTTCATTGATGCTCCGCTCCTATTGTTCGTAGCGTGATGTTATATAGCCTAAGCCACTAAGATATTTTTTAATTCGATCCTGTAGTTCCTGAGATTAGCGCTTTCAACCAAACAAACAAACTATTCAGCTTTATAAAATTAGTATAGATTTACGTCTAAAAACATAAATAATAATTACAAGGTGTATCGCTCTTGTTAGTTACAATCGCCATAATGCAAATGTGCACACAACAATTAACCAGCGCAGTAAATCACGGTGATTACAATTGAAGCCAATTAAAAAAGACGAACAAACAGACTTATTATTGTGCATATTATTAATATTGCAATCAGTTTTTATTATGATAGATAGAATTGAAATTTGTTGATGAATATGACTTTGAATTTTTTGTCTGAAATGAAAGGTTTTAGACTACCGTCAAATCTTCGTTTCTTTTTTGGACACTGTTTTTAATCCTCTAAATCTTCTATATTATTATATTTCTATAATATATCATAATAACTGTGTCGTGAGGGAGTTTATAAACATTGAAACAACGGACACAAAGTAAACCCAGACTCGTAACAATCATTTTGGTTCACGCAGTTTTTGTCCTTTGTGGATTCAATCCCGTTGTGGGTTTGTTTACATGGCGTAATAGCGGTGGCGAGACCACCTCAAATACTACGCCATCCGTTCAGTCAAAGTTGTTATAAAAGAGGAAATTAGTATAATCGAAAATTGTACGATCTTACATCCGATTGTTGATTGATACGTTGTCGCCAATATTTTTTTAAACACTTTGATTTACTTATTACTGGTATTCTTGTTAACCTCATACCGTCGCTTCGTAGTATAGTCCGTTAGTATTCGAAACATTGGCTTTGATGATGCCACATAGTCGATGTACCGGTAAAGCGTAACCGAATTACGTAAAGCTACTACGCAATCAAAAAATAAATTAATATATCAAAGCTTCACGCATTTAAATATTAGATATGTTTGTAATGATTCGATTTGCTGTAACAATCGAATAATTCGATTTTCTATCGATAATTGCTCATGACTGTTATTACCTACCGCTATCGCGCAGATTGATAACATAACATAAAATGGCGCGATCTTAATTAACTAATTGATACGCACATCGTATCAATTAGTTAATTATTGTTCGATTTTACGGTGAAAGAAAACATCGTGAGGAAACCTGCATGTCTGAGAGTTCTCCATAATATCCTCGAAGATATGTGAAGTCTACGCAGACCCACACTGGGCCTACGTAGTGGACTATGGCCTAACCCTTTTAAAACAAAAAAGGCCGTGCCCAGCAGTGGGGCACTTTTTATACGATACTGATTTGATTTGATTATACTTATACTGGAAACCTATCCGATTCGAACCTGTCACTTCATCCACAGTCGTCCATCATCCACAACCGTTGCGCTATCTAGGCATGCCTTATTGATATATACTGTGTATGTATTGGGTCTTAAATAACTGATTGCTACCCTTGACCTTCGCCCCTTTTAGTAACGATGACGTAGACAGAGAAATGGCGGCATACACTACGAAATAATTTATTGTCTATCGTCAACGGCTTAGAATAGTTATTTTAACTGGCTTGAAAAATGAGATTTTCATTTCGGCTTGTATGTGTCATCATCATCCTGTTGCCCTGGTCCCAATTATTTGGGGTCGGCGCAGTAGTTCTTCGCTTCCATACTTCTCTGTCACCCGTCATCTGATCATTTACCCCTTTCCCTTTCATATCCATCCTCACACAGTCCATCCATCTTTTCCTTAGCCTTCCTCTCCCTTTTCGTCTCTCTACCCTTATATCCATCACTTGCTTACCTACATACGTATCATCTCTTCGCATAACATGTCCATACCAAGCCAAACGATTTCCTTTCACTTTCTCATCTATGGGCACCACTTTCAGACTACCTCTTACGTATTCATTCCTAATTCTGTCCATTCTCGTCACTCCACATATCCATCGTAACATTCGGTTTGTATATGTATGATCTATATATTGAAAAAATCACTGAATGTTAAACTAGATATTGCGTTAAAACGCAAAATATTAGTTACTGGCTTTTACTCGTGGATTCGCTCGCATAAAAGTAGGTTAAATTATGTTAGTAATTATTTTTTTTAATGTTAGGTATATATTCTGTTATATGCTGATAATATAGCTTACTAATAGTGAAAGAATTTTTAAAATCGGCTTAGTAATTTTTGCTTTAAATCCTTTCAAACAAACAAAAAATCTAATCTTTCCCCTTTATAATATTAGTTTAGAGTAAAGATTGAAACGTAGGTGCGTTTTCCAGTGTTTTTTTTTCCTATAGTATCACCACACTTGTTAGTTTTTAGAAGATTTTCTTACACTCAATATTTTAGGTCGTTAACCTATGGAATAGCCTTCTTTTACCTATGGCTAGCTTCATGATTTTGATACAAAATGTAACGGATGTCTCCTGAAAAATAATATTAGGTCGACATCTAAGAAATTGCATTATTTCCCATGGTTTATTTCGTTATTACAAAGGTTATATATTGAAAAGTAATTTTCATTTTGAAAAGCGACTATTTATAATAATTTTAATAGTGTCTCATAACCCTATTGAGTGGCTGTGGCACACAGCGACCAGACACAATAGGTTTTTAATTATGTCTGTTATGCCAACTATTGACAGGCTAATGATATAATGTAAGTCAATATTGTTCAATACACATTGTGGGATCTTTACATGAGTATGTACCTATGAGTGCGTGTGTGTTGCATTGGGAGTCACTGGCGATAAATAAAAGTGTTAACTAGACTTTCATATTTATTGTCCGAGATGCACCCTAGTCTACACACGTGCATCCAGACCGGACAGCGCGCAGTCACTGCCGGTTACTCTAACATACTTCTCGCTTATACATAAAACCGTTTATTCATCATTTCTTATATACTTACAGAGTCCCTACAACATCTTCTAACATAATGATAGAGATATTTTTGTCGACCTCGATGGCGTAGGGGTTAGTGTAACCGACTGCCACGCCTGAGGTCGCGGGTTCGATTCCCGCACAAGTCAAACATTTGTGTGCATGAACATGGATGTTTGTCTTGGTCTGGGTGTTTCTATGTATAATATGTATGTATTTACAAAAAAAAAGTATATATGTATGTTTATCCAATATCTAGTACCTATAGTTCAAGCTCTGCTTAGTTTGGGCTAGATAGTGTTGCGTGTATGTGGTAGAATTCCTGTATCGTGGGGGACTTTACAAACATTCAAACAGGATGGTTGTTACGAGTCTGGACTCGTAATAACCTTTTGTAGATCACACAAATTTTGCCCCGTGTGGGATTCGAACCCACAACACTCGGCGCAGGTGCAGTGGCGAGGCGACTACTTAAACTACTGCGCCATCCGTGCACTGCATTTTAATTCGAAAGATACAAGTCAAACATTGTGCATGAACATGGATGTTTGTTGATGGTCTGGGTGTTTCTATGTATAATATGTATGTATTTACAAAATAAAGTATATGTGTGTGTTTATCCATTGTCTAGTACCCATAGTACAAGCTCTGCTTAGTTTGGGCTAGATGGTGTTGTGTGTATGTGGTAGAATATTATTATTATTATTATTATACAAAAATCTGCCTCTGGTACCGCTACGCCTCCGCTTTCTGTGCGACGTCGGCTGAAAGCCTCTCAATATCAATACTGTACCCTTGAGAGACCTTCCATACTGACTGTAGTCAAAGAAATGCCGACCCCGGCCAGTCTAAAAAATAAGTAAATATTTATTAAAACACATTATCGACAACGACCTTGCGTACTAACAAATGTATTCATAATCGATCAATTTCGATTAACTAGTTATCGAAGCACGCGATCGAATGTAAATAACGTAATGATTCATAGAGTACCGATTTAAAAATAAAACGTTCATAGACTCGCGCTTTCCGAACGGTTTTTGCTTGCTTTTTAAAGACAATAGGCTATAATATTGTCTTCGGTTTACGCGAATATTATTCATTAAAGTTAAACTACTATAAACGGATTTGATTGGCTCGAACCCACGTCGCGCACCTCTGACTTTCGGAAGTTATATGACTTTTCTTAATTATGTGCGTATTGATTGACAATTATCGCCTGCTCCGTGCCTCGGAGAGCACGTTAAGCCGTCGGTCCCGGCTGCCATGAACATCTATGGCAGTCGTTATTGGGAAAGTCAGTACCCTCTAATATCCTGACACTGGTCTAGCCTTAGGGTATCGTTAGCCTTTGGGTTGCGGAGGTCAGGTGGCAGCCGCTTCGTGTAAAAACTGATGTCCAGTCAAATCCGGTTAGACTAAAAAAGCCGACCCCAAGTGACTTAGGAATAATAAAGGCTAAGGGAGAAGTTTTGTTGTTGTGTGTAAAATAATTTACAAAATCAAACATATGCAGCTACTCTATTCCAAATTATATCTGTATCGTAGGTCACCACGATACGACCGACGTACGAACATTTAAACTTCTAAACACCTAACTCGGCACAAGAAATACGATTTTAAATAGTTAATTTGCATATGGCTAATACGTAATTAAATACATGAATGTCACGTTTGCATATAAATTAAGAAGTGACACTAAATAAGGAAAATCTTTAACGTCTAAAATTTTCCACTCTTGTCGTTGCAGTAAACGCATGGCTCAGAATAAGGACCGGTTTCAATATTCAAGATAAGAGTAGTTTTAGCTACGGCACATCTTTTTTAATGTCATACTGATAAAGTAACTGCCCTTAAAACCGGGACCGGGCCTTACTTGTGCCCGGTTCCTATATCAAAAAACGATTCGTTTTTCTCACGATAAGTTAACTTTTAACACATATTCTTTGAAAAATGTCAAAAAGTAATTTCCCTTAGCAAAAATGACTCGTTTCTTTATATACTCACTTGGGTCCAGTTGAATAAAAGTAATTTCCCTTAGCGAAAATGACTCGTTTCTTGATATACTCACTTGAGTCCAGTTGAATAAAAGTAATTTCCCTTAGCAAAAATGACTCGTTTCTTGATATACTCACTTGGGTCCAGTTGAATAAAAGTAATTTCCCTTAGCAAAAATGACTCGTTTCTTGATATACTCACTTGGGTCCAGTTGAATAAAAGTAATTTCCCTTAGCAAAAATGACTCGTTTCTTTATATACTCACTTGGGTCCAGTAGAATAAAAGTAATTTCCCTTAGCAAAAATGACTCGTTTCTTTATATACTCACTTGGGTCCAGTTGAATAAAAGTAATTTCCCTTAGCAAAAATGACTCGTTTCTTTATATACTCACTTGGGTCCAGTTGAATAAAAGTAATTTCCCTTAGCAAAAATGACTCGTTTCTTTATATACTCACTTGGGACCAGTTGAATCTTATTATATCAAGAAACTGTTAGTTTTACCCATGGAAAGATGATATTTAGCACATGTTCTTTTGTAAAGACAACTCCCTCACCAGGAACAATTCGAGAGTCGCAGGAGACTTTACAAACGTTCGAACAACGGACGCAAAGAACACCGAGACTCAGAACAACCATTTGTGGATCACACAAAGTTTTGTGCCGTGTGGGAATCGAACCTATAACACTCTGTCAAAGTTTAACTATCCATAGCTAAAACAATTCGTTTCTTTAAGGAACCTCAGAGGGCATGCACTCTAACACCTATCTATACTAATATTATAAAGTTGAAGAGTTTGTTTGGTTGAACGCGCTAATCTCAGGAACTACTGGTTCGAATCGAAAAATTATTTCAGTGTTGGATAGCCCATTTATCGAGGAAGGCTATACGCTATATAACATCACACTACGACCAATAGGAGCGGCAAAATGTTGCATAAACGGGGGAAATTCTCTTATATGAAGCAGACGAAGTTGCGCGGGTCAGCTAGTCACTACATATTATTAAACAAGTCCCTCGCCGCGTCTGTCTGTCTGTTCGCGATAAACTCAAAAACGACTGAACGGATTTTCATGCGGTTTTCAGCAATAGACAGAGTAATTTATGAGGAAGGTTTAGGTGTATAATTTGGTAAGGTTTTGTACTGACCGAGCGAAGCCGGGGCGGGTCGCTTGTTACGAATAATCTAGTTGAACTGTATTCCTTACTACGTATAAACTCAATGAACAATATTTAATGTCTACTGCGCATATGCTTAGTCTCGGTCGCGATTGCCAACAGTGACCGCAATTCTGTCAGTAGCTATTGTTCATGTAGATAACAAAAATCATAATTTATTCATTTGAACTTTATTATTTAATTTATTAAAATAACACTCTTATATGACTTATGACTGCACGGATGGCGCAGTGGTTTAAGTGGTCGCCTCGCCGCTGCCACTGCGCCGAGTGTTGTGGGTTCGAATCCCACACGGGACAAAACTTTGTGTGATCCAGAAATGTTTGTTCCGACTCTGGGTGTTCTTTGTGTCCGTTGTTTGAATGTTTGTGAAGTCCTCCGCGACACAGGAATTATTCCTAGTGCGAGAGTTGTCTTTGAAGAAAAGAAAAAATAAATATAATGTTTATATAACTTCTTTAGCTATGAAATTGCCGTTTATATCCTACATCTAATTTCGTGGTTTCTGTGCAATATGTAATGGTTATTTTAAACATTCATTTATATTTCGAGAATAGACTATATATTATATTATCAATAAAATGTTTTAATAATAAAAATCAATAACCTTTTATACAATTTGTATTTAAAGGTACATAGCTTAGTGTCTGCCCGTATTGTAGTCTATCACAATAGAATTGGAGAAATGGGTAAACAACTTTTAGTGACATTTATCATAAAATATTTTTCTGTAAAATAAATTAATGGTTATTTATCAAAAGAAGGACTTACATATGGCTTATTCTATTCATTAACAACTTTTCAAAGAGAGTTGAATTTTCTAAATGGTTTTATTTTTAATTAGACATGAAACGATTGTTTACATTAAATATTAATGCTATTGGGACAGAGTGTAGTTGTTTCAATTCACCATAATTATATGATGGTTGATTTTTATTAATTTGAGACAAACCATAGTGGCTTAAATAAAAGCAGTTAGTTAAAAAAAAGGGCATAGAATATGAGTTGGCCATTTAATTTTTTTTATGAAAATTCACGAAAACTGTAATCATATCTCTTAGTAAAAATAAAAGTGGGAGACCGTTGGACTGCCACACAGCTCTCTGAGTCTCGAGCTCGATGTCAAGACACGCACCTTTGGTTTTGTTATCTTATCTTATGTGGAGGCCAGTCAGTGCAGACCGGCGACACTTCGACCCAGTGGGATCTTTTGTGTCGACACTCTCCCAATAACGACTGCCATAGATGTTTATGGCAGCCGGGACCGACGGCTTAACGTGCTCCCCGAGGCATGGAGCAGGCGATAATTGTCAATCAATACGCACATAATTTCGAAAAGTCATATAACTTCCGAAAGTCAGAGGTGCACGACGTGGGTTCGAACCCGAGACCATCTGCATTGCAGTCTGTTGGTCTCCCCACTGAGCTATCGGTGCTCTTTGGTTTTGTTAATCGTGAGGAAACCAGCATGTCTGAGAGTTCTTTATGATGTTCTCGAAGGTATGTGATGTTTACCAACTCGCACTAGCATGGTCGATTATGGCCTAAGGCACACAGAAGAGGCCCGTGCAGTGGGACAGTTGATATACAGGACTGATATTATTATTTGTTCTTCACCAGAAACTTCAGATGTGCGGCACTGAGGAGGAGATGAGGGAGGTGGCTGGCAAAATCTGCAGGAACTACCTCCACGGTGCGTGGAAGACTGTCGACCCTACCGAGATCGCCTTCAGTCGGATCAGGTCAGTTCCTTGGTACCAACTAACTAATATTGTAAATGCGAAAGTGCCTTCTTTTTTCCCTTATGTTTTTCTTCTTTAAAAGACGGCTCTCACATTAGGAATAATTCCTGTGTCGCGTTTACAAACATTCACGTAACGGACGTAAAATACACCCAGACTCAGAACAACCATTTGTGAATCATACATATTTTCCTGTATGGGATCGAACCCACATTACTCAGTGCAGTGGCAATGGTGAAGCGACCATTTCAGCCAGTAAATTTAAGAGGTCTAATCGACGCCAAAACAATTGTTATTAGAATTGTTGACTGTTTACATTGCGCGTATCGCGCATAAATTACTGCACATAATTTGATGCGATTTCACAGTTGTATTGCTGAAGGTTGAACTTAAAATCTGTGCACATATTTCATCTAAATACGCCGCTAAGAATTCTAGTATTAATAATACATTTTTGATACGCTGCCTACCTATCAATATCTGTCTATAAGTAAGTATTTTTTATATGTGTAAATCAGATCAATCCATCGGATCGATCAATCTTTTATGTACAGAAAGAAAAATATATATATAGATACCTGTTATCGAATTCCAAGCGTACGAAGCCATGGGCGAAATCTAGTTTAAAATAAAAAATACTTTTACACCGATTCATGCAGCCATTTTAAGGAAAATATAACTTTGTGTAGGAAATACCAAGTTGTTTACTATGTTGGTGGGTAAAACAAAGTATTAGGCTAGCGATAAATATTAATGACTTGATGACACGTTGGTTATTAGGGCTGGCAATACTCTGAGTCATAGAATCTAGAACAGTGGTTCCTGACCTTTGAATTTTGACCTCTATGATCGACAAGGTTTTGCCCGCGGTTTCGCTCGCGTAAAAGCAGGGGGTCTACCGTGAAACGCGTTATACGCAATTGCGTACGTTCGTTGGTGCTTATTCTTACCATGAAACATCATTCGCGCCGACATTCGTCACGAATATCGTCGTATGACATTTGTACGTCCTAAAAAATCCGAAGTGTTTTTCATGGTAGGTATATGCTTATTATTTCGTTCGTAATTCGTTTCGGCACGTCATTGCGTAAAAACATTTTTAACGGTAGACCCGCAGGTTAGGTTAGTAACAGTGGTTTTTAGAGTTCGAAAAAACTCTTATACAACAGCTTTGTCCGTCTGTCTGTTATACAACTTTCAACTCAAGAACCGTAAGAGCTAGAGACTCGCGGTCAACGCCATTCGACTCAGCATAGTCAATAATCGATATATTCCCGAAATGACTGACCTCTGACCTCGAGGTCACATGGTATCACGTGACCTTTGCATATTACTTGAACCATTTTTTCGTACTCTAAGATTTACGGCAATTCATTGGCGTTTCTCACTTGTTTCTTGATGGAAGGTACTCTATGTTCTTCTCTGTGCCACTGACAACGTGTATGCAAATTTATTATACATATTATATTTCATGATGATCGGGCGAGTAGTTTAGAATATCAAGTAGTTAACAAACAAACAAACTCACATTTGAATTTTTAATACTAGAATTTGCTCGCTTGCGCCTTTGCCCGATTTATGTTAAGATAGATTTTTTAGTAGCCTATATGTTATTCTGATGTATAAACAATAATACTGTAAAGATTTTGTAAGGTCAGTTCAGTAGTTTTTGCGTGATAGAGTTATAAAAATCCATCCATCCCTTCATCCTCACTAACTTTTACATTTATAATATTACTAGCTGTGCCCGCGGTCTCAACCGCGTCAGTGGTATTTATGGTTACTGCGCCGCTTCCGTGAGCCGTAGCGTGTTGTTATATAGCCTATGTCCTTCCCAGGGTCTCAGGCTATCTCCATTCCAAATTTCATCTAAATCGGTTCAGCGGATTGAGCGTGAAAACGTAACAGACAGACAGAGTTACTTTTGCATTTATAATATTAGTAAGGATTTGGTTTGTAAGAATATGGTAGCCAATAGCTTAGTGGGAGACCGTTGGACTGCCACGCAGAGGTCTCGAGTTCGATCTCAAGGCACACATCTCTGACTTTTCGAAGTTATGTGCGTATTAAATAGTTAATTATCGCTCGCTTTAACGGTGAAGGAAAACATCGTGAGGAAACCTGCATGTCTGAGGGCTTTTTGATAAGATCTCCGTGCACAGGAGTGGGACAAGTTTACGTCACTAAAGACGTGCGTCCTTTTTCAATCTTTTAACAATTTCATACATAATATTGTCTTCTGTTTACGCGAATGTTATTCATTGAAATTAAACTACTATATACGGATTTTAGTTCGGGTACTTTGAAATAACTACACTGGAACATTGAGACAACTTCCATCTTCGTCTCCCCGTGACCATGGCTGCTGAAAAGCAACCGAAACGTCGGGGAAAGTGTTAACTTAAATATAAATAGTTTTAATAATTTAATTAGCTTAAAAAATAGTAAAGTTTAATAGTAGTAGTTTCTAAATTATGTAATAAAGTGTCAAATAAACAATGCTATAAAATCCGTACATGGTAGTTTAATTTCAATGAATTTCATACATTTGTACTAGATTTAAAAGTTTTATATCTAATAAATACAAGCCCTTCTCCCTTAGCCTTTATTATTCCGAAGTCACTTGGGGTCGGCTTTTCTAGTTTAACCGGCTTTGATTGGATATCAGTTTTTACAAGGAGCGGCTGCCACCTGACCTCCGCAACCCGAAGGCTAACGATACCCTAAGGCTAGACCAGTGTCAGGATATTAGAGGGTACTGACTTTTCCAATAACGACAAACAAACAATAAAATCAATAAATACAAGCATGGATTTAAAAAATCTTTGATTAAAATAATCATACATCTAGGAAATATGTCTATAGAGAATTAAATTACTGCAGAAAATATTGGTACGCAATCTGCGAATGTTTTTAATTTCTAAGACTATTAAACAACATTGCACAGTTGTGTAAATATCGTGACATCCCTATTTATAATGCTTGGAGATACTTATCAATATGTATTTTATTATAAATACTTACGTAAATAGTTATGTAATACTTACTTGTAACTGTTTTGTAAATAACATTCAGGTAATAAAACCTATGAAATTTTTGTTTTCATACAACCGGTAACATAGTGCTTTTCATACCAACTCATTCACTTCTATTACTTCATTTTACCTATGAAATTGGTAACCTTGTGTTTTACATATAAATTATTTCATCAATTTTAATTGCACCGATGGCATACATACATACTGATACGCAGCTCGCCATCGACACTGCGTCGATGGCTGTAAGTTCGATAGCCGATTAGGAACGTGGGTGAAATCGCGGTGACAGCTAGATATACATAGACTGTTCTTGTAATAAAAATGATAGAAAATACGAATTAAATGGAGAAAGTTATTGCAATGGGATGAAAAGGTGTTGAAAATAAATTGCTTTATAAATACAAATTTTAAAGGGTCATATAAAAATTATAGAAAATACGAATTAAATGGAGAAAGTTATTGCAATGGGATGAAAAGGTGTTGAAAATAAATTGCTTTATAAATACAAATTTTAAAGGGTCATATAAAAATTATAGAAAATACGAATTAAATGGAGAAAATAATTGCAATGGGATGGAAAGGTGTTGAAAATATATTGCTTTATAAATACAAATTTTAAATGGTCAAGACGATGAGATGACTTTGGTCATAGTCTGAGTCCCGGTGACTGAAAAGCACAGGCTGCTGAAAAGCAACTGAACGTCGGGAATGAATGTAAATAGCTTTAAAATAAAACCGTTACCGTAATTTCAATGTTTAACATTCGCGTAAACGTAAGGCAATATTATAATATTAAAAGGCAATATATGTATTTATTTCCATAAAACACTTTTTTTAAACGTCATATGATTATAATTAATTATTATAACAGTTATACGTTTATATAATAATAAAAAAATATAAGGAATTAAAAAATGCATTGGGAACTGCCTGTCCGAATAGTAGAGCTTGGCTTTCCTGAGAAGAAGCAGGTAAAAATCTCATGGCCCCTCTTTTCAATCGACAATTCTATATATGATTCTTAACAATATAAATCAATTTATTACTACTTATTTTTCTTATATAAGCTGCTGTGTGTGGTTCTTACATTGGTTGAAGATAAAATGTAAATATTTGGTAAATCCAAGAGACATTATTAATAACAAATATACACTGGACCGCAAAGAAAAAGGGTCGGTTAGAAAATCTTCAATATCTTCCAAAGTACCAGATCTTTTGAATATATTAAAGATTTTCTAAACAACCCTTTTTTTGCGGTCCAGTGTATTATTTATGTTTAATGTTACGTACCTATTTCTCCGTGCCTCGGAGAGCACGTTAAGCCGTCGGTCCCGGCTGCCATGAACATCTATGGCAGTCGTTATTGGGAAAGTCAGTACCCTCTAATATCCTGACACTGGTCTAGCCTTAGGGTATCGTTAGCCTTCGGGTTTCTGAGGTCAGGTGGCAGCCGCTCCGTGTAAAAATTGATATCCAGTGAAATCCGGTTAGACCAGAAAAGCCGACCCCAAGTGACTGGGGAATAATAAAGGTTAGGGAGAAGTTGCGTACCTATTTATAGTTAGAGAAACTTAGAGATAGTTATCAATGTGTACCTTATTATAAATACTTGCGTCAATAGTGATGTAGAATTAACCGTTAACTGTTTACTAGACGGATGTCATTGTCAATGTTATCAACAAATCACGTATCTAGTTGCGGTATCCCACTGCTGGGCACGTGCCTCAACGTATGACTATGGTATAGTCTATTCCAATCTTATAAAATAAAAATGTACACAAACGCTTCATTGGACATGACCATAGACATTTTAGTGATGTCCAATTGTAGAGGCAAGTGTAAATCAATTAATTACCTAATGGAATTCGATTTGATGCAGCGAAAGAGTTAAAAATAACATAGACACTGCTACAATTATATCTTATCGCGCTATAATTGTACCCATCATTCGATGTCTGCAGTTGAGAGTTCTGAGTTGAAACAGTATATAGGATACAGTAAAAAGCAATTGCTAGGTATACAAAGTGGCGCAAATGTTATCACATTAAATGATAGGACATATACTACATGGTATTCTTTGACGATTCACAAATTATGAACCAAATATATTCAGTAGTTTAGCCACAGGACATTGCCTTTGTTTTCATAATTTAGAAATTTTAGAACATCATGTAATGCAGATATTACTGTACTTAGGTGTCAAAGACCTTAACGACGATAATAAAAAACCGTCGTATTGTATACGGGTCCGGGAATTTCCGGATCCTAGCGAGTTGACAAAGACGATTTCTCGGCACCTATGACCGTTAACGAGCTGGCTACAGCGCACGATTGATTACAATGGTGTTCCAATTTGTGTCTAATTTTATTATACTTATGTTAATCAAAAAAAAATGTCTTTGTTATAAGCAGTCTTTTTTTACTTGTTGGTATGCATTTACGCATACTCCTCCACGGTGGCGGGCGGAGGGGATATGTCCGTTTCGGACGGTGTGTGTGTGTGTGACGATGTGTGTTTCGGGTAAAGAAAGATGTTGAAATGTTCATAGACCTCCCGGAATACCGACTAAACCTACCACGGTGTTCCTCGACAAAACCACTATCGACGGGGACGCGCGAATCACTTGCACATGCGGTCGCGACCCCGCCGAGGTTTCGACCCGCCGTATGAAACGGCAGGCCACTACACAAAGAGGCCTACCTTTCAGGCAAAACTCCTTCCCTAAACCCTACTGTCTCTTAGAGGGGAGACAGACTCTCCTCCTCCTTGATGGAAATCACTTCCTCACAGAAGGGAGGCGACGGCGTTCCACGACATCTCACTCCGGACCATAGATTGAACTACGGCCGCCAGCGAGAGGGCAACCAATCCGACTGCCGCGATCAACTCAGAGCGCTGCGATGCCCAGGCGGGGCAAACCGCCAAAATGTGCAGCGCCGTGTCCTCAACAACGTCGCGGCAGTCGCCGCAGTGGTGACAACCGGGCGTCTCTCGCCGGTGTATACGACACAGGAACTGGCCAAAACAACCATGGCCAGTCATTACCTGTGTCAGCCGGAAGGTGAGAGCGCCATGCCGCCTCTCCAGCCACTCCTCAAGAACGGGTCTTACCGCCACGATCGTGGCGTGCCCGATCTTAACATAAATCTACATTAACGCAAGCGAAGTAGCGGGCCAAACGTAGTAAGCTGTTTGACAACGCTTCAGTTTATAAGTCGACACGAACCAGCTTAGCGTGTCTGGCTATTATAAAAAATATAAAAGTCAATATTATTTCCGATGACAATAAAAAAGGATTGCACGAAACAAGCTGTATTTACAAATGAGATTATTTTTATATGGTCTATGGTATAAACGCATTAATGATATTTTATTTATTTAAACATATGAAAAGTACAACTTTTCTTTGTTTATAATATACAATAAACCGACTGCCACGCCTGAGGTCGCGGGTTCAATTCCCGCACAAGTCAAACATTTGTGTGCATGAACATGGATGTTTGTCTTGGTCTGGGTATTTCTATGTGTAATATGTATTTACAAAAATAAAAGTATATATGTATGTTTATCCATTGTTAAGTACCCATAGTACAAGCTCTGCTTAGTTTGGGCCAGATGGTGTTGTGTGTATGTGATAGAATATTATTTTATTTTTATTATTTTATTCTGTAAAACTTTCAATATATATCAATCGCCGTAGCTTATGTATTAATCCGTCAATAACATAATTCGATCGTGCACCTACATTCGAGGCCATAAGAATATAATTTTATTTATGCGCTTTATTTTCCTTGAGTTTTTTAACTTATGTAGTTTTACCTTGAGGTGACATTGTTGTGAACCGTTGTCAGAATGCGACGTAGAAAATGATAACCATGAATCTTTGTGTGTGTAATATTTTAACGCAAACAATGAAACATTATTCAATGTAATGATATTAGGTGAAGTTCGTCATGTGCATGTGTGCAAGGCGAGACATAAACGAGTTCTTGTTTATAGCTTACTAAATTTTGCCTGCGACATCGCTCGCGTTAAGTGTCTCTAGCGGCGATAGCTCAGTGGGGAGACCAACAGACTGCAATGCAGAGGGTCTCGGGTTCGAACCCACGTCGCGCACATCTGACTTTGGAAGTTATATGACTTTTCGAAATTATGTGCGTATTGATTGACAATTATCGCCTGCTCCGTGCCTCGGAGAGCACGTTAAGCCGTCGGTTCTGGCTGCCATGAACATCTATGGCAGTCATTATTGGGAAAGTCAGTACCCTCTATCCTGACACTGGTATATCCTTAGGGTATCGTTAGCCTTCGGGTTGCGGAGGTCAGGTGGCAGCCGCTCCCTGTAAAAACTGATATCCAGTTAAATCCGGTTAGACTAGAAAAGCCGACCCCAAGTGACTTGGGAATAATAAAGGTTAGGGAGAAGAAGAGTTATTTCCAGTCTAGATGTTCTTTGTGTCAGTTGTTTGAATGTTTGTAAAGTCCCACGCGACTCAGGTATAAATCCTGTGTCGAGGGGACTTTGGGGGCTTTGCGGGAATAGTCTATAAAAAAAAAACATACATAAAGTTAGCCTCACGCTTATTGAATATTGTAAAGTGCCTTGCGATACAGGAATATTTCCTAGTAGGGTGTTGTCTTTTAAAAAAGCCTCGAGACAGTTTTAGACTTTCACGCAGAGGTCTCGAGTTTGATCCCGAAGCACCCATCTCTGTGTTTATAAAGTTAAGTGCGTATTGAATAGTTAATTATTGCTTGCACCGTGAAGGAAAACATGGTGTGGAAACCTGCAGGTCTGAGTTTATCATAGTGTCCCCCAAAATATGTGAAGTCTGCCAACCCGCACTGGGCCAGCCTAACGTTGTCATACAGAGAAATGTCCCACTTATGGGCACACATTTTAAGAAGGCTGATATTATTATATTTTATAATGTAAGATGGCGGTTCTTCCCCAGTCACCATATAACGTCATCTAATTCTATTCTCCATTTAGTTAGGTACTTAACTAAAGGTAAACAATCTTGATGTGACTCTTTACACAAACACATATTAAACAAATGAACTACTGCTTAAACTAACGGTTCAATTGATTTAGGAATCGTTATTGTTGTATTTACTTTGATCTTTAGCAGCATTTTATTTTTAAACTGATTTTTTAGATAAAAAGACACGTCAAGATTTTTTACCTTTAGTTAAGTACCTAACCAAATGGAGTATAGCTTTGTCTTGTCACTTATAATTATTACTTAAAGCTAATAAAAATACACTAGACTTATATCTATATCGATGGCGTAGTGGTTTGTGTAACCGACTGAGGTCGCGGGTTCGACTCCCGCACAAGTCAAACATTTGTGTGCATGAACATGGATGTTTGTCTTGGTCTGCGTGTTTCTATGTATAATATGTATGTATACATTTACAAAAAAAAAAAGGGTATAAGTTTGTATGTTTATCCATTGTCTAGTACCCATAGTACAAGCTCTGCTTAGTTTGGGCTAGATGGTGTTGCGTGTATGTGATAGAATATTATTATAATTATTTTAGCCGCGGCTTCGCTCGCGTATATGTAGGCTATGACAATTTTTTATCTATCAGCAATAGTATTTTTTCTAAATGCAAGGTACCCTATGTCCTATGTACCCCTGACAAAGTGTGTTCGAAATTTCATGATAATCAGTCGTATAGTTACAAACAATCTCACATTCGCATTTATAATATTAAAGATATATCTGTCATTGAAACATATAACGTGTTGAATGCCATCGCGTTTGCGCAAGCGCATAAACGCTTGTTATCATTACAATGCTCCATAACTGTCGTTATCTATAGGTAATTTTCCAACGTACTAAATACGAGGCATTGTCAAGTGGTTGTACTGATAATTTATACAGACATTGTCTGACGCGTATATCTCGCAAGGGTAGGCACAGGTGTATCACAACTGTATCTCGCCAGCAATGGTTTTTAACACGCTTTTATTAGTTTGATATCATGTACATTGTATCTATGTAACGGAATATTTAAACGTGATTTTCAACCTTTTCAAACCGACGGATTGATATGAAACTTTGCACACTTATCGAAGACCGATGACAATACAATAATTTTGAAAAATATAAAAAAATATATGTATAAAATAAATAATAGTTTAAACAAACTAAAAAAAACGCTTTATTAAAAAAAAATCATACTAAAAAGTAGAAAATTGTTAAAATAATTTGAATGTAAAAAAGCGTGGTTTGGGGGTTATCAAAATATCTTAGAAAGCACCTCACGCTTTTTACATTAAAATTATTAAATTATTATCAACTTTTTAGTTTGTATTTCTTTGTTTTTTAGTTTTTTTGAACAATTATTTATTAAAAGACAATTCAGGCACTAGAAATAAGGCTATGCTCAGGAAAAAACATTCAAACACCGGACACAAATAGCACCTAGGCTCAAAATAACTATTTATTCCATAAATAGTTAAGCAGCGATAGCTCAGTGGGGAGACTAACAGACTGCAATGCAGAGGGTCTCGTGTTCGAACTCACGTCGCGCAACGCTGACTTTCGGAAGTTATATGACTTTTAGAAATGTTGTGCATATTGATTGACAATTATCGCCTGCTCCGTGCCTCGGAGAGCACGTTAAGCCGTCGGTCCCGGCTGCCATGAACATCTATGGCTGTCGTTATTGGGAAAGTCAGTACCCTCTAATATCCTGACACTGGTCTAGCCTTAGGGTATCGTTATCCGTGTAAAAACTGATATCCAGTCAAATCCGGTTAGACTAGAAAAGCCGACCCCAAGTGACTTGGGAATAATAAAGGCTAAGGGAGAAGAAGAAGTTATTTCGAGCCATTTTGCTTGTCGAACATTTTAACCCATTTTTTGTCTCATTGGAGGCAATACACAACGCTGGTAGTAGCAGTGATGAGGCCACTACGCCATCCAAGGAGTCAACTTAGAATTCACTGTATATGTGTTTACCATGTCAGGTCGTAGACTGCCGTAACCAGCAAAAACAAAACAAAAAATAGACGACACATTGCTACATTGAATATTGTCAGAAAATCCTAATGATATCCTTAGCTCATCCCAGAAACCAAACTAAAAACCAAAATTTACTTACGTATTTCTTTCCTCTTTCCAGCGGTGGTCTATCTAACTTCCTGTACCTGGTCGGCTTGCCTGATGACCCTGCGAAGGTGGCAACCTTCCAACGCCGCGAAAGCAGTCCAGATGAAGAATCGGAAGACAGAAGACCCATTAGGAGTAATAGCTTTACGCTTGAGGAGCCGAAAAAGGTTAGTCCTGGAACTTCTTTAAAAGGTGGTGGTTAGGACTCGAATGAGGATCTTGGGTATATCTCATAGATAGGATTGTGATTTTTGTAAAAGAGAAATGTAATTACTTCGATTTGTATGCTAAAACAGCCAAGTTTTTGTACTTCATATTTTTTTAAAGATATTTCGTAAAGTCAGTTTTAAAGGACATTGGGCGTCGTGTATGTAACATTTTACTGAATGTTAGGATATCTCAGTTTTATGTGTTTTTTGACAAAGTGAAGTTTGTAAATTGTGTTATAAATAGGCTTACGTCTTGATATCCCTGGAGGTGTCGGTAAAGGTGTAAACATCCCATATTTCGCCAGCTATGACTGTAAAGGTGGCGTTGTGGTTTTAGTGGTCACCTCGCCGCTGCCACTGCGTCGATTATTGTGGGTTCGAACCCCACACAGGGTATATATTTGTATGATCCACAAATATATCCAGTTGTTCTGAGTCTGGGTTTTCTTTGTGTTCGTTATTTAGATATTTGTAGTCGGCCGCGACACAGGAATAAAACCTAATGCGGCAAAGGTCTTTTTTAAAAGAGCTATGTTTGTTCACATGTTATAGTGTCCTTTCTGCAGGGCACATTTCCTGATTCCGTGGTGCTACTGAGAGTTTCCTGACAGGATAATCCAATAACACTTCGCTCTACATTGGCCACAAACTTTACCGCCAACATTACATTTTCTTCTATAAAGTCTCATCATCACAATTTGATGTCCCAGTGCTAGTCATGTTATCAGATCACCGCCATTTTGACCAGTTAGCCCATTCAGAACTTTTCTTTGAATGTTGCATGATTAAATATAATTATGTCAATTATAAACGACGGAAGACATTTCATGAAGCTAGTCTCCCGTGACCTCGACATTAATCTTCCTTCTCGAGTTCTGTTTGATAGGTCTTTTTCCCCGATTATAATCTACATTCTTCCTAAACAAGATAAATACTTGAAGTAATACATATTTTGCCTTTAATACAACTTAACGTGATCATCTTGAATTATCCTGAATCCTGAAAAAGTGTCAATTTAAACACGAGAACGAAATGCTATCTTATTGTTTTGGTTAGTTTTGTAAAAGTTCTGAATCGGCTTCCTTTATCTATCTTGTAGGGAGCTGTCCTAAATTTGTCTACGTTATTATACATCGTGTAACAGGAAAATGTGGTCATAATAAAGTTCGAAGCGTACACGCAATAATGTCAACATAAGGTAAATGTTAATTAAGATAAATGAATTTTGAATTAGTTTTTTATCTAGTCATTTTTAATGTGCCGTCTTTATTTCTTGCTCAGCCAACTGACAAATCTTGTCATTCCAGCGATGCAGAGATTAATAACTATAGATGATCTACGTCAGTTTTGTTTATCTAAAAGGAAGTTATCAATATCAGCAAATTTTAAAATATATATAATTATTACAAGCAGCGATAGCCAATTCGGAGACCGTTGGACTAATACGCAGAGGTCTCGAGTTCGATCCCAAGACAAACCGATGAGGGATGCGAAAACCTGCATGTCTGAGAATTCTCCATTATATAATATATATATATATATATATATATATATATATATATATATATATATATATATTCTATCACATACACACAACACCATCTAGCCCAAACTAAGCAGAGCTTGTACTATGGGTACTAGGCAATGGATAAACATACATATATACTTTCTTTTTTGTAAATACATACATATTATACATAGAAACACCCAGAACAAGACAAACATTCATGTTCATGCACACAAATGTTTGATTTGTGCGGGAATTGAACCCGCGACCTCAGGCGTGGCAGTCGGTTACACTAACCACTACGCCATCGAGGTCGTCAATTATGTTTTTTAAGATGTGTAAATTGTGTCAACTTGATTAATTTAAAAAGATTGCCTGAGTTTTTATGAAATTGTCGTGTTCTACCATTGTATGACCATATGACCACACTTAAATGTTACACGCAATATTAACATCGACGCATCTGTATCAGTCTTGTTATTTGATTTAGCAAAATCTGTAACACCAGCTAACGCCCAGTGTCCTTTCATAGCCCACTTTACAATCGGCTGTTTCTAACGGAGAAACAGAGATCAAAATATTTCTGGGAGAGGACAGGTCCTCTGTATAGGTTTAGACATGTTTAATAATTTCATGCTTTGAACGTCGAGAAGCACAATTGTTGCAATTAGTCTTACCTCAGGACTAGTGTCATAAACGGGTTCCGGAGATCCTTGGAGCGGCACCCGCACCCCAACAGCCTGGAGGAACTGATTCCAGACAAGGTGACGCAAGATCATTCTAGAAAATATTTGTGTAAGGGTTGGACCCCGTTTGGTCGAGCATGGTAGCGTCGGTGAATATTCGTATCGTTTTTGTTGTAGTTGGCTGGAAATAGTATGGAATCGTATTAACATTTGAGTGTCAATTCAATAGTTAAATAAATTTGACTATGCAATAACTGTCACTGTCAAATTGATGCCTTAGTTGAGATTTACTGTTGTTTGAGAAATTATTTCATAAGCATCTAAACGCCTGTAAAATTCAAGGTAACATTTGCAATAGGGTAGTAACTTATGTTTAATTTTATATATTTTTATACGCAATAGCAGATAGCGTTAAAAAAAATCTTTTTATATAAACAGTATTTAAATCGGATGCAAAGAGATGCAGCAAAAAAAAAACTGTATGAGACAAAAAGTGGGTAGTGGCTGGTCTCGCTGTCACCTCGCAAGCTTACACATAAAAAAAGTCCACGTCATTATTTGTGTCGTGCATCCTTTTTCTGCCATTTAACAATTACCCTTACTGCTTGGGTTGCCCCAAACTATTTTAAGATGATTGATATTAAAATAACTAATTGATATTTTGATAGTTTACTGATTCATGTATGAATATTGATAAGAATGAGTAGACGTCTACCGTGAAATAGGTGGAAACGTGAACTAACGAAAATTAAATAATGAATAAAATGACGCATTCTGACGCATGACCTACATAATATTGATGACTATGAATAGATTTTAATTAAAAAAACTGAATTTTTTAATGAACTTATTTGTTATGTTGATCGATAGTACAGAGTATTTGAAATCATATCTCTATTTCAAATTTTCTTTAAGATATCTTTAATCTTTGTATTTTACATTATGGGCAATAACCTATTATTCAATTAATAAAAACTTTGAGTCAACTACTCTATTTCCAACGCCTAGCTACAATTAACATTCTTTGTTTTGATTCCTTTCTGTATAATGATAGAAAACGATACAAAAATGAACTGATGTTGAAGCGTGTGCCTAAGTGGGGTCCAACCCCAATGTTTTGTTTCGTCACTGTCTAATAAAGAACGATGGACATCTTTGACCCAACGAGCTATTATCGTATTTTTCACTTCGAACTCGAATCTCACTTTGATAGTACCTATAGTTTAGTGATTTCTGATTAGAAATAAAATTAAGGCAGACATTACATTTACGTTGAATCTATGTATATTTAATAGCGCTTATGCATTTTACACATTGTGTTTATTTGTATCGTCCATGCAACGGTTGTTAGTTAATTCCAATTAGCTATAAGACAGCCACCCTTGACTTACTGGTGTAAAAGAAAAGAATATAGTGTAACCTTTAGGGTTGACAAGGTGAATTTAAAGAAAGAGAATATAATAGAAGATATAACAATTACACTTTTAATATATTTAGTATACAATTATAGTCAGGGCGTGGTTCGTTAGAAGGCTTGCTGCGTGTCCTTGTAGTCAGGAGCACTTAACTCGAGATGTGGAGCCGAGCCGCAAGGTCCCTCGTCCAGGACGCGATCGGCTTATATATGGCGCTGCCGCCGGGCAGGGGGGAGAAGGGGGGCGCCAGCCACCACTCCGACTCACGCGCAACCGTCGCGGTCGCGCGGTCCGCGTCACAATAGATTATTCTGTTTTTTACTATTTCGCTTAATTTACAAATCAGATAGTTCTCACTTCGGATTCGAAAGTGTGTTCGACAGTGAGATTTAACAGAATACCACATACTACCGATAAACATTGTAATATCAGCTCAGTGGCTACTTTTTTAAATGGTTGGCAATGCGCAAGTGTTGCAAGTGTCCATAGGCTACGATAACTGCCTAACAAAACGTGTCCTGTTTGCTCACCGCTTTAGTGGTATTTAACCAAATGTGCACAAGCTTAAATCCACCACAATTGGTTACTTGAAAGTCGTGTAGTCTCTTCTCTAACACAGGAATTATTTTTAAGGCAAAGATTGTCATTTTAGCAACAAAGTTAAAAGAAAATCAATAGGAGGTTAAATCCAAGTACAGTCAGCAACAAAAGTAGTTTAGCACCAAATCATTTCAAATTAATAAATTTATTGTTATTAAATTCTGTTACTAATATTGCTGTAGAAATGGGAATTCTCATTATATTGTATGAACATTTCAATTTTATCCACTTTTATCGCCGGCTGTACTATAATGCCCATCGTTCTTTACTGAGAGGTGTATCATGCTATCTCGCTTTTTCCTGAGTGTAAATACAATTGACAGCATGATATTAACCTCGTTTATATGAGAAACTCTCGAAGTGTCCTCTCGAATAATTGGGGTATGTTCTGAAAGCATTTAGAAGAGAAGAATTGTTAACATCTTCTGTATAACTATGTGACTTCATATTGAATAAGTAAAAGTAAAGTTCAAATTATAGTAAGCGTTTAAATGCAGTGTTTATGTTATACCACATTTTGCGATATTTACCAAATACGTAAATGTGTGCAAAATTTTGTAGCATATTTTACTAAATTTAATGCTTAACGATAAATTGTAATAATTTTTTTAGAATTACTATATAAATTTTGATTGATTGTAATTAATTTTGTATTTATTAAATTTAATTACAATTCCAGAAACTTAAATAAATGCGAGTAATTGTATTTTTGTATAATGGCTTTAAAATAAATCTTTGATTTTATTACATTTAACAAGTTATTTAACTAGAGTGTACTAACATTTGCCACATTTGAAATTCTTGCTACACTTATTAAGACTGCGCCGAGCGAAATATGCTAAAACAGGCGGTCACAGTTAAGTGAATAAAAGCAACACTTTTTGTTTGATACAAATATAAAATATACATTTACCATAACAATGAATGTGTTTACAATTACTCCGTGTAAAAAACTTAAAATAATTAATATTTTCGCCTACAAAATTACGTAAATTTGAACGAAAAATGCAAAAACGTAAGCTCGTTTTACGTGATTTTTAGATTATAACAGTAAAAATCTATCCTATTTTACAGCTTAAACGAAACATAATTAGTTATATTACAATTTGTCCGTTCCAAATATTTAAGTTATTGGTTGACAATAAAGATACATATTTATCAAAAAAGCACTTTAAATCCTCCATACAATTTTACTATGGCGGTCGCGCGCCGATTTGAGTATGCGCCGTACGAGCTCTGTTATTATCTGTCTTACGCTCGGCGCAGTCTTAAATCTCGCAACATTTTTTAATTCAATATGGAAACACATATACATATTAAACACAAAATTCTACATTATAGCGATCTACCTATAGACACCTTTAGAATATACTCTCAAAAATTGAGCAGGATTTTAAGAGTATCAAATATAAGACAGTGTTGAAACAAATTCTTAATCTCAATAAAATACAATTTCAATACTTGTATCAAAGGTATGCACCATATAATAGCTGTTCTTAATAGCAAAACTTCTATAAAAAAACAATTTATATATACTTTTTTAATAACATGTTATGTAGAAACTCCTTTATTTGATTGAAGACAATTATACAACAGATAAATATTCATATTCAAAATGGACGTTTTTAAAAGATTTAATTTTAAGGCTGCTTTCCATAAAAAAGGTTTTTTAATGGTTGATTATTGACAGACTTGTTAATTTATTTATTATTAGCTTTTATCTATGGTTGCAACCGCGTTGGACCTAACGAAAGGAAATTAAATTTAAAAATATATTGCTAATAAATGTCCAGCAAAAATATGTTATAAACTATTTAATTTTCATTATGCAACGGTTTCATAAATATATCATCTTTGTTACAATTATTTATATTATGATTATTAATAAACACACTGTCACAGAAATATTATAAAAAAAATTATTAAACAATATTATTTTTCTTATACTGCAACTTAAAATTACGTTGAAATTAATATTAAATATATGTTTTGTACGCTAGCATGGTATTTTTATTTCAAGCAATGCAACTGCGAGTAACAACAGGCCTAGCTAGTCCTACAATGTAGTCGTTTGTGCTCATATGCTCTATTGGAAAGCAGTCTTACACAAAAAGAAATCAGTCTCATTACCAAACTATAGCAGAATATTATATAAGAATCTTCTCTAGAACCGATGTCTAACTTCCCCTGGTATCTTGTCAGGTATTACTCCGTATCTACGGGCAAGTCCACGGCGAACGGGCGATGGACGCGATTGTGACAGAGTCTGTAATATTCACTCTGCTGTCCGAGAGGAAGCTGGGGCCGAAGCTGCATGGAGTGTTCTCTGGTGGGAGGATTGAGGAGTACATACCTGTGAGTAGATTTAAGTTTTTTGGGGGCAGTCAGTTTGCGGCAAATTTTTTGCTGCAGACTGTACGCGGCTAACAGATTGTAACAAATAGGTTCTGTCGAAAGCTATTATTATATATTATTGTATAAACCATTATTTTGGAGCCAAACTGTTTTCGCCAAATTTAATGCTGCATACTGTAAGCGGTAAACAGTATACAATAATAAGTGGTTTGTGGTAAACTACGCGGTATACTTATTGTGAAAATATTTTGTGCAAAAAGTATCCAGCAATTTGTATAAGGCGAACTATATATAGCATATTGTATGTGGGAAATTTAATATGCTGCTTGGGGCAATTTATACTGCGAAATATTTGTAACAAACTTCACGTGGCTTAAGCTAACTGTTTACTGCAAACCATTTGAAGCAGGTTGCAAAGGATTTGCAATCAATCTTAGATGCTTCTTATGATTAAGATCTTATGATGAGCTAATCATACGCTACTAACAACTGCTTGTTAAATAATATGCTGTAAATAATTCCCATTATACTATGCTGCAAACTCTGTGTGACAAATTATAACCAATACAATAATGCATAATTTACAGGCCCGCCCACTCCTCACAAAAGAACTCGCAGACCCGGCCATCTCCATGAAGATTGCTGAGAAGATGGCAGCCATCCACTCCATGGCTGTCCCTCTGTCGAAAGACCCTGACTGGCTTTGGAAGACATCGTACAAGTGGCTGAAGACTGTCAAGGGGGAACGGCTGTCCGGTGCTATTAAAGGGAAGGTAGGTTACAACTAGAACTGGTATATTGTCTGAATGTGTGATGATAGTGAGCATGCACAGATGGTGTAGAGGGTTGAATAGTCGGGGTCGCCTCTGCCATATATTGTGGATTTGATTCTCACACGGGTAAAAAGTTGGATGGTCAAGTAGTTGTTGCGGCTCTGGGTGATCTTTGTGCTTGTTGTTTGGACACTGGAAATGTTCGAGGAAATGCATCGAAAAAAAAAAAAAAAATTATATGCTGCAAATTGTATACCGTAAATCGTACGTTACATGCTGTTTGTGATAAAATATACCTTTTGTTAAAAAGTGTTGTTTTGTTGTTTTGGCCAAGGTCTAGCATTCCTAATAAACCATAAATGCTGCTACGACTAGTTAAGTAGCATTTATATCATCAGTCGAGAATGATCATCATAAAATGTCGCATACTAGTTCTTATTCTTCTTATAGAACCCAGAAGAAGAGAGTATAATCCAATTGTTGAAGAGCGTGGACTTCGATAAGGAGTTGGAGTGGCTGAAGAAATTCATCGCGACTGTCGACTCGCCGGTAGTCTTCTGTCATAATGATATGCAAGAAGGTAATCTTTTTAAAAATGTATTTATTTTATTTTGGTTTAGGCTCGCCAACTGTAATACATACAGAATATTGGCATCAAATAACACAAAAAATATAATATTATCGTTTGTTTTTAAATTAAAAGTAAGCACAACATTGTAAATTAAGTACTTAGTAGTTATATTTTTTCATTTATATACAATAAAAACATAAATCATCCATAGTTTCACTCTCTGTGCAACTATTATCCCACCCAATTTTTTCACTCTCTCTCTCTCTGCATATATAATCACATCCATTAATCCAGCCATGCATCTACTTATCCACACATAATTTTAATAATCATTATAATCTTACCTTCCAAACTTACTTATGTTATCTGATGTAATTTTTTTTGGTGATACCAGATTTTAGCATTCGTGCAGTCACCAAAAGGATCTAGTTGAAAACCAGCGCTAGGCTTCCTTAGCCTGACTATGCTGAACTACGTCCAATAATATTTTATTAATTTATATTGTGTTCAATCTGTCAGTTTTGTTTTTTGTCAAATAAACTTATTTTCTTTCTTCCATCTATCCTCCTTCCCATCGTTCCATTGTATCCAGCCTCTAATCCAATCGTCTATCCTCCCATCCGCACATCTATCTATCCAACTATCAATCCATTTATACTAAGCTAACCATGATTCCACCTATCTTTCCACCCATACATCCAATTATCGACGTCTAACTATCTATCTATTAACCTATCCATCTAATCTCCTAGCCATCCAAGTATGCACTCATATTTCTATCTATAGTGAATGTAGATAGTTCACGTCGGTAGTTCAATAGTTGGGATGCGAACCTACCACCCTGATTTTAACCGCCACATTATATTATGTTTGCAGGCAACATCCTGATCTTCGATGACAACATGGCTATAGGTCAGGCAGATTCTGATTACAGCTCTTACGTGCCGAACTACGACGCGGATGATACTTCGACCAAAGAGATGTCGTGCTTCGATGATGCCAACACTTCGGATAGTATACTAAGCAGGTAACGAGTTAAATCTTACTAATACTTAAAACCTTAATTTAATTCTTTACATTGAAATTAAATGACTTTATAACCCCGAGTCTCCACGCGACCATGGCTGCTGACATGCAACCGAAATGTCGCGGAAAGCGTAAATATAACGAACTAACATAACACCTCTGAAGGTTACTTTAAACGAAAATCCCATAACGTTATAACAATCATAAAAAATATATTTTTACCCTTTTTCTTACCCAGATACTCGGACTCCGGCGAGCCTCGCATGGTATTCATAGACTTCGAATACTGCGCGTACAACTACCGCGGTTTCGACATCGCGAACCACTTCCAGGAGTGGGCCTACGACTACTCCAACCCAGAACACCCGTGCTACTATGAGAACCTTGATGATCTACCCACTTTGGAGCAGAAGGTATGCAAGAAAATACTTCACGTATCAATGAACTATATCTGCCCGCGGTTTCACCTGCGTTTATAGTTACTGCACCGCCTATAGCCTTCCTCGATATAGGCTACCCATCACTAAAAAAATTTTTATTTGAACCAGTAGTTCCTGAGATTAGCGCGTTCAAACAAACAAACTCTTTAGCTTTATAATATTAGTATAGATAAAATAATAGTAAAACTATATTTGTACTAAAAAACAAATTATTATTTTCTAATTCATCACATATATCAAACTTTATTGAAAAACGACCTTACGCAATTCGTTAAGCTAGACCCAATGTCTAAATCTTCACGTGTTATCTTGTTCAATGATTTACCTTTTTTTTTGTGAGAGCCATATTCCAAAACACAAGTTAAATCTTAACTTGGGTGACGGAGGCTATAACTACTGTGTGAAAATACAATTTAGAAAAATATACATTTTTGTACTGTACAATACATGGACAATTGTTTGAAAGATTTAAAAGATCGTTAATGGGGATTAAGAATCAATGAGTAACTTGTAAAATGTCTTCTTTATGCCGATGACCAAGTAATACTTGCGTCATCGGCAGAAGAGTTGCAGGCGATGGTAACTATTATGCATGGTGCTTTTGAGAGTAAAAAGTAATGGTATTTGAAAAGGAGGAGTGCATGACGATGTGTAATATTATGATTGATGGAGAACAAGTGGAGCAAGTGAATGAGTTTGTATACTTGGGTACTTTGTTTACAAGGGATGGTAAACATGAGGGAGATATTGCAAGGAGAACGATTGCTGGCATTATAGTGAATGGCGCTCTACGCGCTTTTATGAACAGTCGAAATATATCCGAAAAGGCACGTTTGGCTGTTCATAGAGGACTATTAGTGCCTACATTTATGCATGGAAGTGAAAGTTGGGTATGGTTAAATAAGCATGATAGCAGAATAAATGCTGTAGAAATGAGAGTGCTGAGAAATATATGTTGTATGACTCTGAAAGATAGGATAAGGAATAGTGTGATTAAAGAGAAATGCGGCATGAAAGTGGATGTAGTGACGAGAATAGAAAAGGGTATGTTTAGCTGGTTTGAGCATGTAGAAAGAATGGACGAGAAAAGACCGACTAAGAAAGTGTATAGGGCTAGTGTGAATGGAACAGTCGCAAGGGGAAGACCTAGGCGAACGATTCTTGATCAGATCGGAGACGTTCTAGATAAAGGCCAGGTTAAGAGCACCTTAAACCGACGAGCTTGTATGAGGCATGTGATGAAATACATATAATTCTTTCATAAGAGATATATCTTTTTTAAATACTGTCACATAAAATTGCGCTTCTCCAGTGGACGGAGGTCACCAGAGTCAGTTGTTAGTGTTGTTTACATGTCGATTAGAATGTATTGCTAAATCGATAAAAAGAAAATGCTATATTTTAATGAATAATTTGTATGCAGATTTATACAGAGTCTATGTTATATGACAATAAAATATGACCACACCTTTCTGTTACTTGCTGCATAGGGCGGATATTATTATTATTAACCATCCATTCTATTATTTCAGGAGATCTTCATAAAGCAGTACCTGAAACATTACTACATGAACACAACGGACAGTAAGACGTCTTACGAGCCGACGGTGGATGAGACCAATCAGCTACTGAGTGAGGTAGAAGCCTTTGAGCTGAGCAGCCATCTGCTTTGGACCCTATGGTCTTGTGTCAACGCGTCCAAGAGTCAGATACCTTTTGGGTACTGGGTAAGTGAGATCACATAATAATAATGTTTTAATGTCACAACACCACCATGCCTCGGTAACCTCGAAAAGCCCTTGACCGGTTAAGAATTCATTGATCGAAAAATCCAATACTTCGAATTGAGTAGCCATCTGCTTTGGACCCTATGGCCTTGTGTCAACGCGTCTAAGAGTCAGAAACCTTTTGGTTACTGGGTAAGTGGTATCTCATAATATGTATAACCTATAATGTTCTACAAACTGAATTTCGGTAAATGTGACCACACTTAAGAGCGTTAATGGTCTGTATCGAATGACAACGTCGCAAATAAGTGTCATTTAGAAGAATTTAAATGTTGTTTATTTATCATGGCATTATATTTAATATGTGTTTTTAATTCAATGTATAGATGATCAGATCGGAGGCGTTCTGGACAAAGGCCAGGTTAAGAGCACCTTGAACCGACGGGCGTGTATGAGGAATGGGATGAAAGTGAATGAAGCCAGAGAAGTGTGTCAGGATCGTAGCAAATGGAAATCCGTAGTCTCTGCCTACCCCTCTGGGAAACAGGCGTGAATCTATGTATGTATGTATGTATAGATTAAGGTTAAAGTGTATGATATATAATAATATCAGCCCTGTATTAAACTATCCCACTGTTAAACACGGGCCTCTTCTCAGTATGTGAAGGGTTAGGCCATAGGTCCCCCACGCTGGCCCAATACGGGTTGACAGACTTCACATAACTTCGAGAACATTATGGAGAAATCTTAGACATGCAGGTTTCCTCACAATAAATAAATAAATAAATATATTTATTTGCGTAAAACATGGTATAAAAAGATGTTACAATTGTGAAAATATGTTACACATGTTTTGCTTAACATAGCATGCAATTTTGATTACACAATAAAATCAAATTTATATTTTTTTGTCAATAAAATCTTTAACACTGTAAAAGTTGTATGTGGTAAGCCATTTATGCAATTGTATTTTAAACGACCGTAGATTTAACTTTTTTAGATGAGAAGGTATTTTATTAAATATACGTACACACATCACTAGACAGCTTTTTATCATATTTAGTTAACCTTACAACATCATTAAGCACAAGTCTGAGTGGATCTCGTCTACTCCTCGGATTTCCATCGTCTGCTGTCTTAAACAAATATTTATGTTTCCTCACAAACATACAAATTTCATAAATATAAAGAGACGGTAGCGGCAACAAACCAAGCTCTTTAAATACCGGGCGACACGATTCATCGGGTTTTATTCCACACAAGGCTCTTATACATTTTTTTTTGTGCTATAAATGCTCTGTTTTGATCAACACTATTACCCCACATAATAAGACCGTAGCGTAACAACGATTCCACATATGCGTGGTAACAAGTAGTTGCCGTTTTTATATTTGTAACGTTTTTTATTTGTTTGAGCGCGAATACAAATCTATTTATTCTATTTGACACCTGGTCCACGTGTGCTTTCCAGTTTAAGTTTTCATCTAGTGTTACACCTAGGAATTTTGTATACGTGACTTCTTTGATTTTTGGTATATTTAGTTTGAAATTAAATTTACTATTATATGATTTATTAAATTGTATAAATACGGATTTATTTAGATTAATTTTTAGATTATTCATGTCAAGCCAATTAATTAATTTATCTATTGTATTATTAATTTCATTTTCATGGTCTTTAATAGTATTATATTTTTTATCAGATGTCACAATTATGGATATGTCATCAGCGAATAAGATGGTTTTGTGGTTTGTTATAGTTATTATATCGTTAATATAAAGCAGGAATAACACTGGGCCTAGCACGCTTCCCTGAGGAACACCGCATCTATTATATCTGTATTGAGAAGAATGCGGTACCATATTCCTATTATGATCCATTTTAGTAACTAAAACGCATTGTTGTCTGTTACTTAGATATGACGAAAACCACTGTAATACGTGTCCTCTGATACCAAGATTCTGAAGTTTTTCTATCAATATTTGATGTGAGACTAAGTCAAAAGCTTTTGACAAATCGAAAAACAAACCTGTAGTTAAGTGATTATTGTTTAACTTCGTCATTAATTCTTTTATCGAAGAGAAGATAGCTAAGCTAGTCGATTTGTCTTTTTGAAAGCCATGTTGTTCATCTGTTATAATATGAAATGTGTTACAGAAGCTAATTAGTCTATTATACATACACTTTTCAAATACTTTGGATATTATAGGTATCAGGGTAATCGGACGATAATTATTGATGTCATACTTGTCACCCTTTTTAAACAGTGGCTTTATAATTGATAGTTTCAGCGCTTCCGGGAAAATACCACTTGAAAATGACAAATTTATCAGATGTGTTAGAATACCAATGATTTCGTCTTTACTAGCTTTAATAATTTTAGTTGTAATTTCATCATAACCTGTAGAATTTGTATTGTTAAGCCACATAATTGCCCGTCTGACTTCATATTCTGACATAGGTTTTAGGAACATTGAATTGGAAATTACTTTACCACTAGAACTACCAGCTTTTGTCTGTTTAAAATCGTTGCTAATAAAATGAGTATTAAAGGCAGATGCGATGTCAACTGGATTATCAATTATTTCATTGTTGATTTTAATATTTTCTATGTTTTTGTCATATTTAATGTCATCTATTTCATTTTTTATTACTGTCCATGTCGCTTTGCATTTATTATCATTATTATTTATAAATTTAATATTTGAATTCTTTTTCGAATTGTAAATACATTTCTGTAATAGTTTTGAATACGTTTTATATTTAATTTTATTATTAATAGTTTTATCTTTATAATATTTATATCTTAATTTTCGTTTCGTTTTACAACTTTGTCTCAGGCCTCTACTTATCCAATTCTGTTTATCCTTTTTATTTAAATTTACTTTCACTCGCACTTTAGGGAAACATAGATTATATAACAGACAAAACAGCTCATGAAACTCGTTAAACGCTACATTTATATCATTCTCTGAGTATATGTCAGACCAATATAAATTTTTTAAACATTGCCTAAATTTCCTTATGTTATCATGATTGTAATCCCGTTTATAAATGTAATAAATAGCTATGTTTGGTATTTTTTTATTTGTCGGAATGCTTATTAATTGCGCAGTTTCATGGTCAGACAAGTGGAGCGGCAAAATTGAGATAGTGGCATTCGGTACATTGCTTAATATATGGTCTATACATGACGATTTACGTGTAGGCTCATGTTTGTGAATCTGCATATTATAATTATAGCAGGTATCTTGTAGCTCGTTCGTGATACTGCCTTTCTTTAAAGTGTTTATATTAAAATCCCCCGCTATGACTATATGCATTCTAGATTTATATCTTAGACTTAGGTCGTGTAAAAGATGATTAAGTTTATATAAAAACTGTTTAGGATCAGATTGGGGAGTTCTGTAGACACAAATTATTACTAACTTATTAGATACAATTTCTATGCCACATGCTTCAAATATGTTTTGAACGGCATAGTTTCTTATAAATAGTAATTCCTTAAAAATAAGACCTCTTTTCACTAGGATGCAAGTACCACCTCGTTGCTTATCTCTACAAAAATTAACAGCCATGTCATAATCATAAATTTTAATATATCTTTCATAGCCCTTTTTTATAAATGTTTCGGAAAGACATAATACATTTGGCTCTTCGTTTTTTAACCGTAATTCCTGTAAAGTTAGTTCTAGTAGTTCTCGCTTAGAAAGTAAACTAGCAATGTTTTGATGAATAATTTTGAATGTATTTACTGTAAATATAGGTAAACTAGCCTCGAAAAAACGTACTATTTACATCTATTACAGGAAAATAGTATGGTATTGTTCCTGGATGTTTATTTTCAACGCTGACTTTGGGGCTGCTACTTTTCAAAGAAGTACTATTAATACTATTAATTCAATTTTTCCCTTCGCCGTTAAAGCGAGCGATAATTAACTATTGATGTTTATGTGTATGTCTAGATTAAGTTTTTTTTGTGTAATTTCTTATTATGTATCTATGTGGGAGAGAAACAATAACAATAATAAATATTATTGAATACGCATATAACTTCGAAAAGTCAGATGCGCGCCTTGAGATCGAACTCGAGACCTCTGCGTGGCAGTCCAACGGTCTCCCACTAGGCTATCGCAGCTTATTCACTCTGATAGATGGAATATAATTTTATTTGTATTTTACTTTTTCGACATCACGCGGCTAAAATATTCCATAAATCGAATATTTACATAGTAAACAAGCTACAAATATAATAATGTTCTATCTACGATACACTTTTACCTTAATCTATGGAGTGTAATAAAAATATTTACAATATATACTCTGAATAAATAAATTAAATTACATTCAAATATCGCGGAATTCGGATGAAACTGCAACACATACCTTAACGCTTTTAACGGACTCTAGTCATGTGCGCAGGAAATAAGATAGTGTACAAGTGTATGCAGCAAGTGTTCAGCATGTATGGGCCGGCTCGACCGGGGAAGGACTACCCTCTCACAGAATATCGACGTGTAATACCAGTATTTCTACTGTTGTGTTTCGTTCGGTGAGTGAGAGTGCCGGAGGCCCGATCACCCTCTTTCCCCTTTCCCGTTCCTTCTCCTTCCCACTTCCTTTCCTAAAGGGTTGGTAACGCGCAAGTGATGCCTCTGGTGTTGCAGGCGTCCATAGGCTACGGTGACCACTTATCATCAGGTGGGCCGTATGCTTGTTTGCCACCTAAGTAGTATAAAAAAATAGCATATAGCGTTGGTCCTGATCTCTCCAGTCATGTCGGTTTGCTTTTCCGGGCCGGCAAAGGCAAACCGACATGACTGGAGAGATCAGGACCAACGGCTTTATATTCTTTCCAAGGTAGGCAATACCGCCGTGCTTCAGTAGACTAAGAATTTCTTGACCTAAGTGGCCAATATCTTTGAATGGCCCGAACTGGGAATCGAAATTGAGCCCGCGTATTAGGGGGCGAGCCCTATGATCTCTATAGGGCCCTGTTTCAAGCTCCGTTCTTCTGAGAAATTCTTGACAGGAAAATCCAAACTATGCTCGACCAGAGATTTCTTCCCTAGACCTGTTGCAAGAGCAGTTGGATAATTTAACACTGCGTCACTTAGGCAGATAAATAAAGATATAACGTGATCAATTACTTTTATGCCAGATAGACAGACATAGGCCCTTGCCTATGATTGTCTATTTGGCATACAAGTCATTATTATTTGGCATGGCACCTAAAAATATATCTGGCGAAATGTGTGAACACTTCTGCCTACCACTTTAAGAATTCACAGGTAATTTTTTCGTTTCAGGAATATGCACGATCTCGCCTGGAGGTCTACTTAAGGCTAAAACAGGAGGTCATCAAAAAGGGGAACGGCTTGGCGCAAAAGAGGAAAATTTGTGAGGTCGACATATGAGAGGGCATTCGCTCCCTCCCGCTGTAGGCTAGACACTAAGGTCCGGGCGGCGGCGAGCGACCCCCACATAGGGTCAGACCCAACAGGGTCTAAAAATAAAGAATAAATATGACCTGGAATACTCGAGAATTTTGTGTTTTCTCGGGGTCTCGTAGACCCATGGGAGTCTCACAGACTCCAATCGGACTTGAATCAAAAATCATTCCGTTTATTTCTAGGCTACGTTTCTATAGCTTACTTGTCATGTTCGGTAGTGGCTTGGCTATGCTGCCTTGGTATTGCTGCTGCAAAACTAAGAGAACGTGGCCTTGACTATGAGCAACTATTACTGCTTAACATCAGCTGGCTAGTCTACCATCAAAAGCAGTATAAACCGATGATTTTACTTCGGGGACTCGTAGATCTGTAAGTCTGATTAGCGTCGTGTTCATGGCACCATAGAGCCAAGACTGTTAAGCGTTTTCAGTGTGCTTTGAAGTCTTGATCTCGTTCAGGAGTCTGAGGACCTCGAGAAATTACTGATTTTCTTAAAATGTTCAGTCTTTTGAGGCGTTTAAGGTCTAGATGTGGGTACCAGGTATTCCTAAGCCAATGAATTACCGGAGTTTCGTAATCAAATTCAAAATGTAATTTTGAGGTGCCCGGTCATTCTTGGGATATCCTAGATATAATTCTTAAGTTATATTGGGATCTTTGTTAGAAAGTCCTAGAAGGCATTGCTAAAACTATCTCTGGGATATCTATCCTTAGGATAGCCTGACAGTCATTCTTAAGAAATCCTGGCATCCACAGTAGTTCCTAAAAGCCTCAACAGGGTGTTGTAAGTATTAAACCTAAATTGCTTGCTTTTTGTACATAAAATGATCTATATCTATCATTGATCTATAAAGATCTGACTATAAGTGCATATCTTAGTGATTAATACTGTCGAGCAGTTTATGAGATGAGCTCGAATATACATACTAACAGTTCATTTGAATTAAGCAGTATTTGACCCCTGTTTCTACTAAGACCCCCAAATGCATAAACACAAGAAATGCATAGATTACGTAGTAATAATGTTTTATAAGTTGCCTGTTCAATTCCCAGATGAAACAAAAATATAATTATGTAACATCTCTTTCAAGTTTCATTTAAAATTGCAACTCTATGCAATGCAGGAATTATTCCTGTAGCTTCCTACATAGTAGTGAACATTACTCCAGCATTCTAGCTTGGGGTCAAAATAGTGTAGTAAATGGGGGTCAAATGCGCAATTCTTATGAATAGTTAGTAACATCAATTACTAAATATTACCATTTGTAAATATAGTAATAGCTCGTCGATCTCCCGGACTGCGATTATTCGACTGAAAGATTACTAGGCGCTTGTCAAGTAAAATTAGTCGCATAATTTTAGTACACACATTGAAATACTACAATTATTAAAAACGTCGGCAAATTTCAAGCGGTTAATAATTTTCTGACCTTTGCTTATACACTAATTTTGTGATAACTAGTACTTTTGTGAAATTTGCATCTTAAAATAAGTCGGAAAATATCGAGCCGCTTGAAAATTTCTGACGGTGAAGTTTATACTCTCATTACTATCGTGGAATTTAAAATGGTACGTACTATGGTTAAAAGTTACTAACCAGCTTGAAAATTTCTAGTCTTACTTATTTGTATAAAACAATGGCCAGAATTTTCTAGCTGTTTTAAATTTGCTGACGTGGTTAATTTTACTTGATAAGCGCTGATGCCAGAATAGTTGTCTGGAAGGATCTCTTTGTAAGATTTGTATATACCAAAAAGTGATAATTCCATTATAAGTGGTATATTGGATTTCTATAACATTGGCTTAAGATCCCTACCTCTTTGAGGTCTAGAAATCGGTAAGGTATATGTTATATATATAACTCCTAATAGGCTTGCGTATCCTTAAGTGCTGGGGAATAAGTGGATTTCTGCTTACCTCTGGAGATGGCAATATGCTATGATATTAACCGTGTGATATGTAAGCTAGTCGTATGACAATTAAGTTATTGACTGTTAGCTTGATTATCGAACGATAGTGCAATTATCAATTGTCAAACGATATTTGAGTTCTTCGTCGTTTTCTTCATTACTGAAGGTCGTGTCCGTCCTGAAATGCTTTCACGGAGTTATAGACCAGCTGTTTCCACACCACCCGATCTTCGGTTTTTCTAAGGGCAGTGGCAACTGTAAGTCCCGTTATTGTCTTGATCTGATCAGACCAGCGGGTAGGTGATCGCCCACGTGGTCTTTTACAGTCGAATTTCTCTACTACAACCAGTTCGTCAAGGCTATCTGGTTGCCTTCGGGCGACATGGCCAAAGTAACCTAGCACTCGTTGGTAGCATATATTTGAGTTATCAACCGACAAATAAGCTATCGTTCAACTTCTTCTCCCTAGCCTTTATTATTCCCAAGTCACTTGGGGTCGGCTTTTCTGGTCTAACCGGATTTGACTGGATATCAGTTTTCACACAGAGCGGCTGCCACCTGACCACCGCAACCCGAAGGCTAACGATACCCTAAGGCTAGACCAGTGTCAGGATAATATAGGGTACTGACATCCCAATAACGACTGCCATAGATGTCACGGGAGGCGGGACCGACGGCTTAACGTGCTCTCCGAGGTACGGAGCAGCCGATAATTATCAATCAATACGCACATAATTTCGAAAAGTCATATCATTTCCGAAAGTCAGAGGTGCGCGACATGGGTTCGAACTCGAGACCCTCTGCATTGCAGTCTGTTGGTCTCCCCACTGAGCTATCGCTCAACAACTGGATTAAACCAACGTAAATTAAGTTATCGAATTACAATTTAGTTATCATTTGACATTAGTGTTATTGATTGACAATTGAGTTATCGATCGACAGTTAAGTTAACGATGAGTCGACATTGGTAACTGGCTTATCGTTGGACAATTCGGTTATCGAAAACAGCTGGATTATCGTTTGACATCTAAGTTATCGTTCAACAACTGAGTTATCGCTTCACAACTGAATTATTGATCGAAAAATTAGGTATCGAACGACAATTACTGTTAAACAACTTACTTACAGCCTGAAATGATATAGGAATTCAATATACAATTTAAACTTTTTCACATTACGTAAAATTATGATTTAATATTACGTACATTATTATTAAACGTCATTTGTAAGAATTGTATTAATTAGCCGTCGATGTCTATGGCAATTCAGCTTTGCTTTTAATGCTATTAATATTTTCTCTCACTGTATCGCCCATGGGAATTCCGTGATAAAATGTATTATATAAATACATTCAGGACATCGTGTACCTGTATGCCAAATTACATACCTCAATTTCACATTAATATTTAGTAAGATTTCAGCAAAGCCGAATTCCGTAGACATTGGGGGTCATTTTGTATATAATGTATTCTAGACCCCCGTTGAACTAAATGGGGTCACTAGCGAAATCAGTTTTCGAATTTTATGTAAGTTATATTATGTCTACAGACAAATGTCTGAACGGTCACTCATCAATAATCTTGCCTCAACGCAATCGCTTAACTTAGCTATGAGTAGACATAAAATAACGTGTATTAATCTTATGTAATGATGAATGAATCAATACGTCTGATTCTAAAGTGTAATGTAAATTACTAGATCTTAAGTGATGTGATTTTAGCATATAAGTAGTTAGCCATAAAGAATGGGAGCTTCGTAAGGTACATTCCTATTCAAATTAATATATGTATTTAAAAATGTAAAAATAATGCTTTTCTAGAAGTAAAAATGTATATAATAAATGTTGTGATTTGTTTAAAACAAGACTTTTTGGCTGAGTTTAAAAAGCAAGCTAACCGTAATATACAGATTGAAGATATCAGGTATATAATATCAGCCCTGTATTAAACTGTCCCACTGCTGGGCATGGGCCTCTTTTCAGTGTGAGAAGGGTTAGTACATAATTAATAAAAAAATTGCCGTCAGGTATATAATGAAATAAAATATGTTTCTCCATTTTTCTTATCGAAGCCCGCAGATCTATTTGTGATGACGCAATCGCGTAGATCGCTTGATCTGCGCAGTCAAACCCTGCTACAGTCAGCAACATAAGTACCTTATCTTTTAACAAATAATTGTATGAATTCAAGATTCTAATTATTACAAATTCAAATTTATTTATTTGCCGAACAAAGGTGTACAATGATGTCAAATAAAAAATTAACAATATTGATTCTCTTTGCTCTACCTTTTAGCCATGCAAATATTATCATAAGTACATTGATTGTTTCAAATAAATTTTTCTATAATTGTTAAGCTGTCTTTTAACTTTCACTGCTATAAAAACTATTTTATATATTTAATCGCGTTGTTTATATTAAATTCCGATTTTAAAATACTTAATATAAGCTGGGTAACGGTCTTACTTGCGTAATAGTATTTAAAAGTAATATAAAATACTTAAATACTACTTACATCGATCGTGGTCACGGGTTAACTGGTGTCAGCGGCGCCATAGTGAAATGCGGGTTTCCGCAACCACCCTCACTTACCGTTACCGTTACCTATCACTATATTAAATATGTGTACAAATTGCGAAAGTCTAAAAACGTTTATTTAAAATATAATCTAGTTTAATTTCAATGTATAGCATTCGCGTAAACGTAAGACAATATTGAACTGACATTATTTGAAAAATAGAAACAATTTTGGTCTCGCAAGTGTGTATCGACTTATATAGCTGACTGTACCTATACTGGATACTGGAGTATCCAAAAAATATGTAACTGGGTTACTCTAGTATCCAAAAAACTATAAAAATGTATCACTTAAATATACTTGCTCAAATAAAATCGTTATAACAGTTGATGAATAAAACTATCGACTAATTTTAAAAACGATGATGGATTTGAGTACTCCGTTGAAAAAAATTGTAAATAAATCGAATTTATTAAAAAAGGCACTTTAATAAAACATAATATTGATGCACTGCGAACTTTTACTTACCAGGTTGTTGACTAGGCAGATAGTTTGTGGCAAACTTTTTGTTGTCTGTTAATTACTGTACCGGTTGACCACGTATGTATATATGTAGTCATATGCGAGCACACCAACGACAACTATCTGCACGGAGTTGAGGCAGTCGCCGTGACCGAAACCGGTCTGGAGTCATCATATACGTATACAAGTATCCAAAGATATTAGTGTCTAATTGTAAGCGGTTACCGTTTCTTATAGTATGGTTTAGTTTTCTTTCAGTGCGTTGTATCTAAAACTTATCTCGGTAATAAATTTTAATGAAACGACAACTGACCATCTGATTTATCTGGCACTTTGTACAAGCCAGCAAAAAATCGGCTTTTACTGGCATACAGAATGCCTATAATAGCCATGGAAAATCTGCTCTTTGGTTAATTATCTACGCATTGAGCTAGCAAACAATTTGTCACAAACTGCTTGCCTGATGACCTGTGTCGTTTATAATACCGTCAAGGAAACTTTTTTAAATTTCGCTACTAAATTTATAAAATAATATATAGTGCCTTTTGAGAAACAAAAGGAGTAAGCGATTGACTGTACTGACTGAATATATGTGTAAAGTACTCTCAAAATGAATTGACCTGCTCAAAACTTTTGAGGATATTTCAAAATGACTAAAGTTAATAATTTTGAATAAAATTACCTGAGTTACTGTCTTGTTGGTCTCGTGGTTTAGGTATGTTTGCAAACAATCCTCTGGTCTCGAGTTCGATTCTTGTTTCTTGTAGTGTTATAGGGTTTTTGTAAAGAAATTCTCAGTAGCCGCGGGTGCCTTTAAATGTACCCTGTAAATGGCAATAGCATGAGTTTAAACTTATGCCACGGAACCAACAAGCATGTCTTTATATATTATTTTCTAAATTTAGAGACATGTCCTAAATGATTCTAAAGTTTGAGCAGATATTTTGAGAGAATTATATTTGGTAGTACTATTAATTACAAAAATTGTACTTAAAATCGTTTGTATTTATTTTAATGGTTAACGTCTGAATTAGTATTAAATGCTTATCTGGTAATAATAGACTAGTAGATTTCTTTAACCTATTGAGTAGCAGTGGCACACCGGCGGCCAGCCAATAGATTGTCAATTATTTCTGGGTTTCCAACTGTTGACAGATTTATAGAAGCTGTCGTAATTGTGACTGTTTATCCACAAAACATTGAGTAAACACGGATGGCATAGTGCTTTAAGTGGTTGGCTTGCCTCTAGTATTGTCGTGGGTTTGGAGACAAACACACACAACACGGGACAAAAATGTACCGGAGAAACATGCAACAAAAATATTTATAATCCACAAATAACGGTCTATTGTGCTAACGGTCTACTCCACTTAGATCACCTGGGTGATTATAGGCTACACTTAAGTGTCCAATGATCACCTGTGATCATAACCATCTAGGTGTCAATAGCCGACTTCTATAATTGTTCCGAGTCTGGATGTTCTTAGCGTCTGTTTCAATGTTTGTTAAGACACAGAAATTATAAGAAATAATAATAATAATATAAATAAAGAATAAAGAGGCGAACCAATTCTCTGCTAACCGCAACTAAACGCTTTCTTACACACTCGTTCGCATATTATCTTCGTTAATCTTCTTAAGCTTGGTATATACCCGGTATTAGAAGTCTTACTGTTTATCAAAAAACAACCGTTAACATTATCACTACATATTATAAAATAAAGTCCCCCGCCGCGTCTGTCTGTCTGTTTGCGGTAAACTCAAAAACTACTGAACGGATTTTCGTGCGGTTTTCATAAATAGACAGAGTGATTTATGAGAAAGGTTTAGGTTTTGTAAGCGAAGCCAGGGTGGGTGGCAGGTCTATTAATCAATTGGAGACGTTAACCAGTGCTTACAAATAAAAAAGCAACAAAAAAAAGTTTTGTCAAAAAGAAATTTCGCAGAGTTTTTTTTATATTTGTATTATTATAAATAATATAGGATTTAGATACACGTTTTAAAAATATAAATAATAATAATAATATTCTATCACATACACACAACACCATCTAGCCCAAACTAAGCAGAGCTTGTACTATGGGTACTAGACAATGGATAAACATACATATATACTTTATTTTTTGTAAATACATACATATTATACATAGAAACACCCAGACCAAGACAAACATCCATGTTCATGCACACAAATGTTTGACTTGTGCGGGAATCGAACCCGCGACCTCAGGCGTGGCAGTCAGTTACACTAACCACTACGCCATCGAGTCGTCAAATATCATTGAATAAGCCTCAGATTACGAAATATTGCGCGCCAACATTTGTATCAATTTCAATGTATATTCAAAATTATTTACACGGATGTCATGCTGTTATTAATATCAATTCCTTTAATCGATTAAAAGAATTGTAAAACAGTCTTCAGTTGTATCGATATAAAACATTTGTTTCTTTTCAATCTGCTGTATCGATCATCGACATTTTTTAATATAATTACCGAACTATGTATAACTTGTCAATGATAATTAATACTATGTATAACTTGTCAATGATAATTAATTGTAATTTATTTCAAAGATTGTGTAACAGTTATTGTATTACCTGATATATTTTCAAGATATGAAACAATCGTATCAATTAATATCGATAGACTTAAAAGACTTGTGCAACGATCTGTATTTTTATCTATCGATTGTACTTATAAGAGAACTGTGAAATAGTGTTGTCCAATCGGTCAATATCGATATACTATTACAACCAACAGTACTGATGTGTTATCAATTCCATAGCGTTCAATGCCAACGAATATTATCATTATGAGTCTTAAAACTGTTTGTCGTACAGTCAGTGGCATAAGTAGCTAAACACATTTTTTTATTTATGATTAATTTCTGACCTTAGTTTATGAATTAACTAACTATCATTAAGTTAACTACACTGCCAATAAAGACGCACCTGCCAATACATTTATAAAAGAAAAAAAATATTTGTAGATTTTCCTTTTTCCCTTATGATGGACGGCAGTATAGTTCAGTTATGACATGACTGTTGTAAAAACATAAGCACGAAAACTTAAATGACGGAAGAATGAAAAATATTACAAATGTTTAACGACTAATGGCTCTGACTGTGCCTATCGATATCGATAATCTTTCAAGATAATAGTGATGCACTCTTTAACATTTAAGTTAAAACATACACTCATGCTTATTTCTACATTTTATGTATTAGTGTCTGTAATATTAAACTGTAAGCAGTGAACGGAAATAAGACATGGAAATAAAAAAGGGTGTTAAATGGTTTTTACAGGGTCGGCAACGCGCACGTGATGCCTCTGGTGTTGCAGGCGTCCATAGGCTACGGTGACCACTTACCATCAGGTGGGCCGTATGTTAGTTTGCCACTTTTGTTGTATAAAAAAAAACTCTTTGCTAGAAATGGCGCCACGGAATCTACACAAAGTACGTAGGACTTAATAACTAAGTTATAGTAACCTATAATAAGGTACTTCACTCACATTAATTTATTATCTAAGGCAATTAGTTTCAACTCTAAAATAAAAATTAATTTCCAAGTCTACTCAAAAATAAATAAGATACAAGCGTTTCAAATCTGGTAGTAGGGGTAATTTGAAAAAGACAGAAAAAGGATGCACGGTACAAACTATGACGTAGCCGCTATTTAACCACACATGTGCGAGGGAGATAGCTTCATCATAGACATCCCCAATTTTTCTTATACAGAATTTAAAATATTTATGACTCACTTATTTTACAAAAAAGTTGATACTGTTTCCACTGAAATCATCTTTCGACTGCTATTTGCCCTTTGTGTGTGAATAATGTACAAAATCAGAATTGACAACTACCCTATTATACAGAGATGAGTTCTTTACATTGACAGCAAGTAAATAAACGTAAAACAAAACAGCTCATAGCTTTTTAACTAAGCTTTTTTTTTTTTAAAAAGGCATCGCCCGCTCTAATAATAATTCCTGTATCGCGGGGGACTTTACAAACATTCAAACAACGGACACAAAGAACACCCAGACTCGGAACAACCATTGTGGCTCACACAAAGTTTTGTATATACTTTGTTGGATTAGAACCCACAACACTGCGCAATGGCAGTAGCGAGGCAAACATTTAAACCACTATGACATCCGTGTAGTCATATATTTATATCTGTCTTGCCACATGAACGGTAACGTCCCTTGTTGAGTATTAGAATTGAGTATCTTGTATCTTATGTGGGGGCCAGTCAATGCAGACCGGCGGCACTTCGACCCAGTGGGATCTTTTGTGTCGACACTTTCCCAATAACGACTGCCATAGATGTTCATGGCAGCCGGGACCGACGGCTTAACGTGCTCTCCGAGGCACGGAGCAGGCGATAATTGTCAATCAATACGCACATAATTTCGAAAAGTCATATAGCTTCCGAAAGTCAGAGGTGCGCGACGTGGGTTCGAACCCGAGACCCTCTGCTTAGAATTGAGTAAGTAGCTGTGGTGTCAATAATAAACTGTGCTTAGTATGAAAGTACTGCTTCCATGTTTTAATTACGTTCACTGTTCGTAAGCGTGAGTGGCTGGTATTCTTGTAACATTTAAACCGTACAAAACTCTTCAAATCTTTCCTAGTAATTATATAACTATGGCGAAACAATCAAAGATCAACCTCGTTAGATGTGTAAGTTAAAACGGCGGTAGTATAATGGTTAAGTTATCGTACCTTCTTCTGAGGCCGGGGTTCGATGCTCACCATTGCAGTACCTACGTGAACTTATTCGTGACAAGCATTTATCTTAGCTGGAGGTTCTGATAGTAATACAATTGCTGGTAATCTTTAAAAATGTTGTCATCGTAAGTGCCTGTAGGCAATTCAGAGCGACTGAATACCAATAGAAGTCTTTCCTGATAAATACCACTATGTATTACCTACGATAGTGTTATGTGTAACATAGCGATTTCCAATTATCGATAAATTCGAAAAATGGGAACGTTCGATTCATTCGAAAGTAAATTTTTATTAATAATTCAGTCTAATGTCGACTCGAATTCTGTTGCAAGAAGTTAAAATAATAAAAAAAATCTGTGTTTATATCGTAACTCGAGCTACACTCGAATAAAAATCAGTGTCTGAGTTTATCAGTGACAATCGCAAATCGCTATGTCCAATTTTTTGATTAAGTAGGTAATAAATATTGTTTATTTAAGTCGCCAAAGAAAATGTTATAATATTTCAAGTGGAATATATTATTGATCATAGTTATATAATTACAATGTATGTCTATACATAACACACAAACAATGTAAATACTAATTACTTAATACTATTGTGATATAATTTGTGAAATTATTTCTAGTATGTTTAGTTGTTATTTTTAAACTGTTTTTTTTATTAATAAAGTTATTTGAAAATAATATTCGATATTTTATTAAGATTAATAGGTATTAAAAAAACGACAATATCTTCTATCCTATACTGGTGATCGTGCCTGGCGACTGTTGTTTGATTTCAAGATTATTAATTGATAGCCCGACGATTGATGACGAAAACTTAAATACTTTAAAGTAACTCGTCTTGCAAACTTCGTTTGCGTGATTCAGGTTATACAACCTGAATAGTTGTGGAATGAGGTATAGCGCCATCTGTTGTATAACTACTACACGTGTGGCGACTCCACTCAGACGAAGTTCAGCGTACATTCAACAGATGACGCTTTATACAATAAGTGCAAATGACGTCATACAACTCTGAATCGCACAAGTAGCACAGCGTCTACGTATATATACAAGCTCCCAAAATCACCGTCGGGCAGCCGCGGTCCGCTAGGCACGGTCAACCAGCCTGGTCGGAGGATCCTCTTTGTGTTGGAGGGACATCACACCACGGGGTGTAAACTAAGTTAAACACTTATATCGTTCTCTTGATAAAAAAGAGATTACCTCGTAATTTGGCAGTTTAAAAGCAATTTGAACTCTTAAAAGTGTGTACGTTACTATTCAAATTCAGTTGACTTCCAAACTTCGAGTTAAGTCATTAAGAGTACAATATATTAATAATTTGTCACAGGTAGCTCCAAGGAAATAAAAAGCAGTTTACAAAATCTAAGATTTTTATTAAAACACATCAATAACAACGTTGTATAATTATTAATACATGATTTTAGGATCCATATAAATACTAATAGGTTACAATCACATTAAATGTTTGGTATGCAAAGATTCAAATCATAAATGTGCTCTCACATTTCTGCACCCCACACTAAGAACAGTAAGCTCACACATTACATTTACACAATAGAGAACGATAGTGTACAATCCTATGAATGATCGAGATAATACTATATTTATAATTCAGATGTCATGTTGACATTATGTTCTGACAACTTAAGACTGCGCCGAGCGAAATGTGCCAAAACAGGCGGTCCCAGTTAAGTGAATAAAAGCAACACTTTTTGTTTAATACAAATATTAAATATACATTTACCATAACAATGAATGTGTTTACAATTACTCCGTGTAAAAAACTTATAATAATTAATTTTTTCGCCTACAAAATTACGTAAATTTGCACGAGAAATGCAAAAACGTGAGCTCGTGTTACGTGATTTTTAGATTATAACAGTAGAAATCTATCCTATTTTACAGCTTAAACGTAACATAAATAGTTATATTACAATTTGTCCGTCCTAAATATTTAAGTTATTGGTTGACTATAAAGATACATATTTATCAAAAAAGCACTTCAAATCCTCCATACAATTTTACTATGGCGGCCGCGCGCCGATTTGAATATGCGCCGCACGAGCTCTGTCATTATCTGTCTTACGCTCGGCGCAGTCTTAACGTATAGAAAGGTGACCATATTTAAACGTAGTAGAGCGCATTTAAGATTTAAATATTTGAATATAGAAGTTTCAAGGTCATTTTTTTTGCCAAGTGTTCTGAACGTATAGACCTTAGAGTCTTAAACAGTTTACTTTAAGTTTTCACAGGACTTTAGAATCTCCTACCAAACTTAAAAGTGGTTACAAAATTCTACTTCAATACATATTAACTCTAAGTAACATTCATGTCATATCTTACCGATAGTTAAAATTAAACTGCATAAATGCCACTACGGCATTTGTGGTCGCCTCGCCACTACGCCAAGTGTCGCGGGTTCGATTTTCACACGGGACAAAAAAATGTGTGATCCACAAAAAGTTGTTCCGAGTCTGGGTGTTCTTTGTGTCCGTTATTTGAATGTTTGTAAAGTCCCCGCGACACAGGAGTTAAAAAACGACGAGAGTTGTCATTAAGTCATCATTCAGTTTTGGTTAGTCTCTATTGTCCGTCTGCCGGTATTACCAGACTTCGTACTCCTAATGAGAATTTTCTGCTACGAAAGTTTTTTTTAATACTTTAGTAGGCTTGCGTTTGACCGCGATCTCACCTGATCTTAAGTGAAGATGCAGTCGACAATGGAGTACGCTCGCCTAGAAGATACCTATTCACTCGCGACTTGAAGACCCCCAGATTGTACTCATCGGGAAGCACAGACTTAGGTAGCGAATTCCATTCCTTAGCGGTACGCATTATAAAAGTGGAAGTAAAGCGCTTCGTCTTATAATATTGTCCAAACTGGTAACCGTAACCGCGGCTTTACAGTCAGTTGTGTAATCAGTCACAAGCGCAGGAAGCAACCAGACAGCTTTTGTTACAATAGGGTAGTCAACTCACTTCTTTTACTCGGCACAACTATTTGTGCTTCACAATTTTTTTTGTCTGGGATTCGAACCCACAACACTTGGCGCAGTGGCAGTGGCGAGGCGACCACTTAAACCACTACGATATCCGTGCAGTCAGACTCTGATATAAAGTATAGCTAGCGAATTATAGATGCAATACAAATCTGCCTACCCCCTGGGGGATAATTGGGTGATGTTATAGTACAGTGGTCGGCAACCTTGTCGTCCAAAAGAGCTAAATAAAGAAAATCCACAAGTAAAATCTAGTTAAAAAGCCTTTGTAAGCTTTGCTGTAACAGGGAACATTATTACGGCAAAATTAGAATTAAAAGTACCCTACACTCTCGAATTTGCCTTCGTCAAAAAAAGTCTTAGATAAAAAAACTTGGTAAAATAAATAAAATTTGGTGTCGTACTTATAAGGCAAGGTAATAAGTTATATTCCGTGCCTGAACTAAGCATTTTGTGGCAGAGCTGCAGCCGTGGAGTCTAAGAGCTAGATTGCCGACCACTGGTATAGTATAATTTTAACAGTGGTACATAGTTATAAGACACTGGCTGATAACTTTCATGTATCTTTCCCAAACGCTCTTCAAATCAGCCTCCCTGAAACAAACCAAAAAGAAAGATTAACTGAAATTAATATATAATACTAACTAGCTTTTGCCCGTGGCTTCGTTCGCGTAAAAGTAGTTTAAGGCATGTCAATAATAGCATTTTTTTAAATAAAATATGGTCTATGTTACTCGGTGATAATATAGCTTTCTAATGTTGAAAGAATTTTTAAAACCGGTTGGGTAGTTTTTGAGTCAAATCCTTACAAACAACCAAAAAATTAAATCTTTTCTTTTCTTGGCCTCTTCTCCGTTTGAGAAGGTTTAGGTCATAGTCCACCACGCTGGCCCAGTGCGGGTTGGCAGACTTCACATATCTTCGAAAACATTATGGAGAACTCTCAGACATGCAGGTTTCCTCACGATGTTTTCCTTCACCGTTAAAGCGAGCAATATATAACTATTTAATAATACGCACATAACTTCGGAAAGTCAGAGATGCGCGCCTTGGGATCGAACTCGAGACCTCTGAGTCGTACAGACTTTCACTGATGCCTAAATCAACCATATTATGTGTAATGTAACACCGCAAACTTCCTAACTCTCTGAGAGAATTTCTTGACTGAATATCCCAAAGACTTTTTGTTGACACGACCTAGGATTCGAACCCGAGACTTTCGAGCAATCATGTATGTATTATCACGGTAGGCAGCGGTAACCATTTACCATATTCCGAAAGCTTTACTATCCTAACTAATATTAAAAATGCGAATGTGAGTTTGTTTGTTACGCTTTCACGCCTTAATTACTCGACCGATTATCATGAAATTTCGCATACACGTCGTCAGGGGTACAGGAAAGGACCTTTCATCTATGAAAAAGTACTGTTACTAACCATACGTTATCTAAATTTAATCAAAATCTAGTCTATACTAATTTTATAAAGAGGAGCGATTTGATTTTTTGTTTGTATGAATTTAACTCAAAAACTACTTAACCGGTTTTGAAAATTCTTCCTCCATTAGATAGCTATATTATCACTGAGTAACATAGGGTATATTTTATAAAAAGATTATTGTTATTAACCTTTTTTTTTTTCGTGGTGGAATGCTTTGTCGCATACCTCTCCGCGGGGCGACGGAGAGGTTATGTCGGGCTCACCGGAGGAGTAATACCCCGGTAATACCGACTAAACCTACCACGGTGTTCCTCGACATAACCATAGACGGCGGGGCCGCGCGAATCGCTTTCACATGCAATCGCGACCCCGCCGAGGTTTCGGCCCGCCGTGTGAAACGGCAGGCCCCTACATAATAGACCCTCTACTGTCCCCTTGTAGGGAGCCAAAAAACACGACTCAGAGGCGCGCGTAGGAACACGCACGCTGCCTCTTGGACCTGGTGCTGATCGGGTGGCGGGCAGGCCCACGAAGCCCACCACTCCCAGGTCAGACCTCAGGGTGGCTGGAGGTCATCTCGCGCCCTCCGGCGCCCGGTTCTGCGGTTGGGGAGAGGGTTTAAGCCCTCCCTCTCCCGAAGTCGAAGTTGTTATTAACCCTAACGTAACCTACATTTACGCGATCGAAGCCGTGGGCAAAAATAATAGGTAAAAAATAAAACTTACCGTAAGACATCCATTTGCAAAGCGCATTGCTCATAGGCACATAGGAACTGCGCCAAATCAGTCTTCGGCCAAGAGCCTAGTCGTAAAGGCTCTATACATCTGAAAACAACATAATTACGGTCAGATTTTTCCAAGCCGTCAGAAAATCTCTAGTTAATCTAAATTTGTTTAAATTGGAAAATGTATGAAATGCTGTTGAGTATAGCCAGAATATTACTAGACGTTAGAAAATTTCAGACGGAAAATTTCAGAGAACATTTTTGGTTTATGGGATTTCTGTTCCAAAATACGGCTAAGATTAATTTATGTTTTCAGTGCTGTATTAATAAGACATTCTTTCTTTAGTATTCTTTTGATTTAATGTCCTCCAGACCGAATTTCGGTCACGGCGGCCAATCTTAACGAAGACTGGCCATCTGCGCAGGAGATATTATAGTGCACAAGTGTGTGCGCAAACACAAGTGCACTCTCTATTCCCTAACTCTCATGATCCGATGGGACGGGAAGCCGAAACGACCGGAGAGAGATGACCAGGCACAGGACCAACGGCTTTACGTGCTTTCCGAGGCACGGGGATGTCTAACACCGCCAACTTCCAACACCGGGCTGCTATTAAGATTTCTTAACAGAAATACCCAATAATTTTTTGTTGGCTCGACCCGGGATTCGAATCCGAGACCTCGTGCTCATCAGTCGTATTCACTACCGCTGCGCCGCGGAAGCAGTTTGATTTAACAAGTGGTTAAAGTCTATTGGGCTATATGACTAGTTTTTGGAAACCATCTCACATTATTTAATGGTGTCTATGACCCTACAAATAATATTTATATTTAATTATATAAAAATATATATGTATTTCATAATACACTGTTTATTTTAACTGTTAAAACGCTTGCTCCGGCAATATGGCGTCGAAATGTTAAGTGACGTAACACGTTTGTAAATAAACAATGAACGGCAAGCAATGACAGAAGACATTTACAAACGTGTGACGTCAAAATATATAATATAGTCAATCAAAACTGTTTACATTCACTTCGTTCTAATAAAAAATAAAATAAGTTTATTTTGGTAGAAATAAATGATATCACATATTATAAATGGGCTCCGCATGAAACTAAATATAGTCTCATGTTGGAGCGGGTACAAAATAATTTTTTTAGATATTTATATTTACGTTATTATGGTGTCTATCCATTTTACCCCTTAATGTATCCTACTTTATTTATTCTGGGTATGGTAGGATACAATGAATTGAGGGTTAGGAGAGAATTGGCACTAATTATTTATTTATTTAAAATTTTGAGAGGGAAGGTGCACAATGCAGTAGTTTTAGGGCAGTTGGGTTTGTGTGTGCCGGACAGGTGCGTGTGGCGACGGCGACGGCCGAGGCTGCTAGTACCGCGCGCCGAACCCACCGCGCGAGGGAGGCGCCTGACGCGCGCACTCCGCGCGCTAAACTCATAGCCTTGAACGTGGACATATTCTGTTGTGCTCTGAGTCAATTCACAAAGATATCTTCTTTTAAAATTTGTTACAATAATTAGATAAAATTCTATAGGAATATATTGTATAAGCTTTCTTTTTTTTAATAGTGCTACAATATCACTTTAGGTGAATCCTGTTAAGATATTTGTATGTCTGTAAATAAATAAATAAATAAAACAAAGAAATCCCGATTTTCAGCATGGAGTTGAAATTGTAAGGCAGTTACTTCCTATCAAAGAGCAGCGATAGCTCAGTGAGGAGACCAACAGACTGCAATGCAGAGGGTCTCAGGTTCGAACCCACGTCACGCACCTCTGACTTTCGGAAGTTATATGACTTTTCGAAATTATGTGCGTATTGATTGACAATTATCGCCTGCTTCGTGCCTCGGAGAGCACGTTAAGCCGTCGATCCCCGCTGCCATGAACATCTATGGCAGTCGTTATTGGGAGAGCGTCGACACAAAAGATCCCACTGGGTCGAAGTGTCGCCGGTCTGCACTGACTGGCCGCCACATAAGATACATACATACATACTCCCTATCACATAAAACCTCCCTAAAACATAGCTAGAGGTCATAATATACCTCTGTCTTCCCCTTCGGGATTCGGGTATTTAGACGTGAACCTATGTATATAAACATACATACCTTTCGAGGAGGTCAATAAATAGAGACCTCAGCTCTCTACCGCGGTGCAGATTGCAGGCGAGACCTACTAAGGCCCGAGTGTACAACCTGTAAATTATATAAAAATAATTTTCTGGATTGTATGGATGGTGCATTGGTTAAAATGGCCACGACGCATCGAGTGTGGTAAATTCGATCCCAATACGGGACCAAAAAGTGTGATGACAAATAGTTGTTCAGCAGACACAAATACTTTGTGTACTCTGTTTGTAAAGTCATCCATGACACAATACCTGTGTATCTTTCAACGGCGAGGTAACCATTTTTGAGATAATTAATACATAATTTGTCGGCCTCGATGGCGTAGTGGTTAGTGTAACCGACTGCCACGCCTGAGGTCGCGGGTTCGATTCCCGCACAAGTCAAACATTTGTGTGCATGAACATGGATGTTTGTCTTGGTCTGGGTGTTTCTATGTATAATATGTATGTAGTTACAAAAACAAAAGTATATATGTGTGTTTATCCATTGTCTAGTACCCATAGTACAAGCTCTGCTTAGTTTGGGCTAGATGGTGTTGTGTGTATGTGTAGAATATTATTATTATTATTATTATTAGTTATCTTACCTAAAGTTAAGTTCAAGCTCTTGATATGATTTCTCCAACAATTTTGGTCTCAGACGCATACATATTAAACTGAAAAAAAATATAATATTTATCCAATACATAATAAAAAGGCATTATTTAAAACTAACGCATAAAGTACATATCGCATCCTTAATAAAACAGAGACTTATCTCAGTATTTTTGATTAAACAAATTTGAACTCTATTGAAAAGATTTAACACAAATATAATATTAGAATTTAACATATACAATTAGAGTTCAAATTGGTTTACTTTCAAATTTCGAGTTCAGTCGCTGTTTTATTAAGAATGCGATATATAATAATAATAACGGCCCTGCTGGACAAGGAGCTCTTCTCAATGTGAGAAGGCGTTGGCTATAGTCCACCACGCTGGCTCAGTGCGTGTTTGCAAATTTCTCATATCTTCGAGAACATTATGGAGAACCCTCAGACATGCAGGTTTCCTCACGATGTTTTCCTTTACTAGTAAAGCGAGCGATAATTAACTATTTAATACGCACATCACTTCGAGAAGTCTGAGGTGCGCCTTGGGATGGATCTCGAAACGAGATTTTCTTATAAGTCCTGTCATTTCAGTTCAGTCCTGGGTCTACATCTGGATTCCAGTAATTCCTAAGCCTATCATTTAAAGGCATTTTGGAATCATAACTTATAAATGCGAATTATATAATATTATAAATGCGAATATGAGTTTGTTTGTTACGCTTACACACCTTAACTAATTGACCAATAATCATTGTCAGGGACATAGAACGTGTTTGCAAAATTTCATGATGATCGGTCGAGTAGTTAAGGCGTGAAAGGATAACAAACAAACTCACATTCGCATTTATAATATTAGTTCTAAAACAAGGTACTCACTGCTTATGCTCTTTCTCCTTATCGAGCAATATCCTCAACTCTCGCAGCTCTAAGAGGAACTCTCTGTCCATCTCAGTGTCGTAGTACTCTGGACCAGTGCAGCTGTAAGTCCAACTGGTCATTATAGCCTGCAATTAAATATATAAAATTAAAAGATACATACATAGATTCACGCCTGTTTCCCAGAGGGGTAGGCAGACACTACAGATTTCCATTTGCTACGATCCCGACACACTTCTCTGGCTTCATTCACTTTCATCACATGCCTCAAAAATTAACATACATAATAATAAAGTCCTCCAGACTGATTTCGGTCACAGCGGCCAATTTTAACAGAGACTGACCATCTGCGCAGGAGATATTATAGTTCACAAGTGTGTATGCAAACACAAAGCACTTTCTGTTCCCTAACTCTCATGATCCGATGGGACGGTAATGCGACACGAGCGGAGAGAGGTCAGGCGCAGGACCAACGGCGACACGTTGGCACCGAGGCACGGGGGTGTCTAACTTCCTAACTCTGGGCCGTTATTGAGATTTCTTAACAGAAAACCCAATAACTTTTTCTTGGCCCGACCCGAAATTCATTAATTTCATTAATTCACTATCGCTGCGCCACAGAGGCAGTGAAAAATTATTATACATAATATGCATACAGCCTCTGGCTTGCTTATCTCCAATGGGGTACGCAGAGAGATATATATTAACACCACGTTTTGTATGCTGTTTTAGGTCGGACATACTAGGAAGCTAGGCGCCAATTTTGATGTTCCTACAATATAATATACACTAAATAATTGTGAGAAAGATAATTAAAGCAAAAGAAAATAGTATCGCAAACGATATTATTTAAGCTGGTGCCGTTATTATCGCAAGCAATATTATTCTAGTTAGCGAGATAGCGAGATTATAATCCCAAAAAATATTTTAGTCGCGCGCCAAATTACTATGCCGGATAGTTTTATTAAAAATTGTGAAGGAGATCGTCAGTAATTATTATAGTTATATATATATATAGGTTATAATAATTTCATAAATATTCAAAATATTCAACTCACCTGTGCGCAATGATAAAAATCATTGAACGATAAATACTGCAGCTTTCTCTTGGCCGTCTCGAACCTCATACACGCTATAAACACCACTGCGCCGTACTTTCTGAAAGAGGAAACTATATTGACATATATATATATATATATATATTTCTTCTCTCTTAGCCTTTATTATTCCCAAGTCACTTGGGGTCGGCTTTTCTGGTCTAACCAGATTTGACTGGATATCAGTTTTTACAAGGAGCGGCTGCCACCTGACCTCCACAACCCGAAGGCTAACGATACCCTAAGTCTAGACCAGTGTCAGGATAATATAGGGCACTGACTTCCCAATAACGACTTCAATAGATGTTCATGGCAGCCGGGACCGACGGCTTAACGTGCTCTCCGAGGCACGGAGCAGGCGATAATTGTCATTCAATACGCACATAATTTCGAAAAGTCATATAACTTCCGAAAGTCAGGGGTACGCGACGTAGGTTCGAACCCGAGACCCTCTGCATTGCAGTCTGTTGGTCTCCCCACTGAGCTATCGCGTAATTACATGATGATCGGTCGAGTAGTTGAGGTGTGAAAGCGTAACATACAAACACACATTCGCATTTATAACACTAGCTTTAGTGCGCAGCTCCGCCCTTGTGGTACCTACAATAGAAATTAGCTAATGTCCTTCCGCAGGTTTTAAACTATCTCTATACCAATATTCATCCAATTCGGTTGAGTGGTTTAGCCGTTAGACGTAACAGACAGACAGACAGACAGACAGTTACTTTCGAATTTATAATATTAGTAAGGATTCGTTAGGATGGTACTAACTTAGCTAAAGCCTCGGACAGAAGAAAGGTGCTTCTGATATTAGCGACCACATTCCCCGGCATCTCCTCAACAGTCTTGAACACACGACGAACATTGTCGAACTGGCGACGACAACATCGTAAAGGAGCTCCGGACCTTTCAGCCACCTGAAACGTACATAATATTTAAAAATATCTCTATTATATTATAATCTATGTTATAAATTTAGGCTTATAGTTCTTGCAACTCACGAAGGCGAGCGGTATGTATGTGTGTGTAAGTGTCGCTCGCAACTGACCGCTCTGTCAAACACGCACACTACCGCACTGTGCATGTACACTTTTAACTACAAGTAAAGCCCGCTCGCTTTTGTGAGTTGCAAGAACTGTACCAACTAAAATACATATAGAACATTGACTTAAAATAACACAAAATACGTAATATGATTGTATTGTTACGCCCAGTGACATCTCTCGGCATTGTGGAAAGACTCGGCAGTTCCGTCTAATAATTTACACCGCCATCTATTGACATCTTACGGAACTACGTAGTACGGTACGAGAATCTTAGAGAGAATGCTGGTACTTTCTCGAATCATCGTACTGTTTACATACCGAGTACAGCGTTGCTAGAAATCTCTAGAAGCGCTTTACCCGCGTATAAATAGGGCGCACGCGCACCGCCGAGTCAGTTTACAATCGTAAGCGATCAAGTGTTCATCGAAGCGAACGGAAACGAAAATACTACGGAGTTTGAAGCAATTACAGTGAAAAGTGTGGTATAGTGTTTGTTGTGTTTTAAAGTTAATTGTGTGTTTGAATAAAACGTGTTTTAGTCGGTAATATTGTTTATATTCTTATCCGTCGAACCCAGCACGTAACAGTATATTATTTATAATTGTATTGTTAATAAACATTGCCTACTGAATATTATTTTATTTTATTTCATAGGTAAACAAACAATTGTTTAATTTATATAACGAACAGGAACGTAAGTATAACAATGGATAAATGTACAATCCACTACGTTTTCACATATTACGACTCAGTAAGGAGACATACATACGAGCAGCGATAGCTCAGTGGGGAGACCAACAGACTGCAATGCAGAGGGTCTCGGGTTCGCACCGACGTCGCGCACCTCAGCCTCTCGGAAGTTATATGACTTTTCGAAATTATGTGCGTATTGATTGATAATTATCGCCTGCTCCGTGCCTCGGAGAGCACGTTAAGCCGTCGGTCCCGGCTGCCATGAACTTCTATGGCAGTCGTTATTTGGAAAGTCGGTACCCTCTAATATCCTGACACTGGTCTAGCCTTAGGGTATCGTTAGCCTTTGGGTTGCGGAGGTCAGGTGGCAGCCGCTCCGTGTAAAAACTGATATCCAGTGAAATCCGGTTAGACTAGAAAAGCCGACCCCAAGTGACTTGGGAATAATAAAGGCTAAGGGAGAAGATTGTTTATAAACATTTGGCGATTGAAGAGTGGCCATGAGTTTCTAGCCTGCATCTCTTCATGAAAGCTCTACTCCTCGAACATTTCCTTTTAATTATTTTATTTTAATTAATACATCAGTTAATTGACGTATCGAAGAATTGTATGTAATTTTTTATGGATATTAACGTTTTTGACTTTGACTATGCTATTAAATAAATTAAAGATAAGCACAACATTGTAATCGAAGGTGAGTTTCAGAATGTTCACTTCATACAAATTGTAACACACTTTCAAATTAAAAGCAGTAAAAAAGAAACAACCTTATGATTATTTTAAAATACATTACTTTTAGAGTTCGAAAAATCTCTTATACTACACTACAACTTTGTCCGTCCGTCCGTCTGTCTGTTATACAACTTTCAACTCAAGAACCGTAAGAGCTAGAGACTCGCGGTCGACGCCATTCGACTCAGCATAGGCGATATACCCCCGAAATGACTATGACCTTTGACTTCTGACCACGTGGTATCACGTGACCTTTGCATATTACTTGAACCATTTTTTCGAACTCTAAGATTTACGGCAATTCATTGCTGATTCTCACTTGTTAGTTTTTAAAGATCTAATTGTATGCAATAAATGTATACCAGCGGCTTCGAAAGATCCCATGCTGCTACTCAGAATTATCTAACAATACTTTTTGCTAGCGGCTTCGCTCGCGTAAAAGTAGTTAAGGTAAAGTCAGTTTTTTTTAAACATTTTTTTTAAATAAAATGTAGCAGTTGGCCCTAGACCGGTCTGTGTGGAAAACCTTGGGGAAGGCTTATATCCAGCAGTGGACGTCTTACGGCTGAGCTGATGATGAAAATATGGCCTATGTTACTCGGTGATAATATAGGTTCCTAATGATGAAATAATACAGTTTTTCAGTTAAATACTTACAGACAAGCAAACAAAAAATCAAAACTTTCCTCTTTATAATATTAGTATAGATAATAACCCAACAATACTTTTGCACTGCCATCGAAACTACGACTTATAAAAATCAGTCGGCAGCGTAGGCCCATCTGACGCAGTCAAATCATAAATAATTTATTCATAAGTCACAAAGTAACACTTATGAATGTCAAAGTTAATGAGTTAACTGAAGTTGGTAAATACCTCGTCCAAATCTTTTCGGTGTCTCGAAGACAATTTACGTCCAAGCAACTCTCTGATCACAGCATCATCCAAATCATAGTATCTGAAAATAATTATATCATTAGCAAAAATTTTAATCCTCAGATATGTGCCACCGTACCTACTTAGATCACATGAAAGTGTCCTCACTAAGAACAGTGAGCTCACACATTACATTTACATGATAGAGAACGATAGTGTATACCTTTCAATATGAGTGCGCGTGATAATACTATATTTATAATTCAGATGTGATGTTGTCATTGTGTTCTGACAACTTAACGTCCAGAAAGATGACCACATTTAAACGTAGTAGAACGCATCTATGATTTATTTCTTCCGCACTATAAATAATTCCTGTGTCGCGTGGAACTGTACAAACATTCAAACAGCGGACACAAAGAACACCCAGACTCGGAGCAACTATTTGTGGTACGCAAAAATTTTTGTCCCGTATGGGATTCGAACCCACAACACGGCGCGGCGAAAGGGGCGGGAACCAGTAAAAAGATCCTTAGTTAAATGTTTACTGCCTTGATATCATAGCTGCAGTTAATACAAGTGCTTGACTGGACTTGCTTGAAAGGCAATCATATAAGTTATACTTACTTCTCAATCAGCATCTGTTTAGTTGGCTCGTCTATCTGAAATATCATCTGTTCTGAGAGCTTCGAGGGTACGGTCAGAAGACGTTCCAGAAGAGCAAAGGTCCTGCAAAGTACAGAAGGGGAAACTTGTATAGTATACATTCAGTGTAAATTTCGTTTGCGCGATTCAGGATTTTACAGCGCCATCTTTTGTCGCGTGTCGTAAATTCTTGGTCTGCATAGAGGTTCAGCCATCATTAGCCCAGTATTGGAACTGTCCCACAACTGAGCCTCTTCTCAGTGTGAGAAGGATCAGGTCATAGTTCACCACGCTGGTCTTGGCAGACTTCACATATCTTCGAGAACATTATGGAGAACTCTCAGACATGCAGGTTTCCTCACGATGTTTTCCTTCACCGTTAAAGCGAGCGATTAGTAACTATTTAATACGCATATAACTTCGTAAAGTCAGAGATGTGCGCCTACGATCGAACTCTGTCTGCGTGGCAGTCCACCGATCTCCCAATAGGCTATCGCTGCAGATAAGCATGTTCCGGCGCAACTTCAAGCGCCTGTGCAAATATTCTATAAACAACTGTTTATGTGAATCATTGCTATGTTTTATTTGATAGAAGTTTTGTTAATAATATACAAATGAGTAGTGTCATTGACACTCGCCTCAGAACCTTCAAACTATAACGATCTCACGCATTAAAATTTGTAATTACGAACTTTGGGATTTCATTTATGGCACCTGTATGTTAGCTAAAGACATAACAAAGCATAATAAAGTAAAAAATAAATATAATTAATATTACTTAACTGTCCTCATTTTTTTTTAAATATGTAGCTTTTTATTTACATAAAAAGGGGAATTGCTTCTTATAGATAAATAAAGGTCAGGTAATAATAATTTACCTGTAATGATCCAGCACATCGCTAGCTATCAGCTCAACCGTTGCTCCATGCTGTTTGGCAAACCCTCTCTGGTGTAGTGTGGACACAGCTTCGCTTGCTGCAATTATTTATATACAGAAATAATTGGTTTCTAATTCTATGAAACTTAGTGTTACAAATTCAATACCCATATGAGCAGAAGTTTGCCATAACAGAAACACATATTGCCAATTTTTCTATCTAAGTTTATATTGTATTCAATCTATCACTAGCATGCCCATTTAATTCCATTTTATTTTTTGACATGATGAATTACTATTTTGGATTCCTGTTGAGCAACATTTATTATGTCTATCTAATGATTTTGCATGCCTATGAGGCAGAATAAAGCTGACACTAACTGCAACAATATAACATCTATGTACATATGTACTATTCAGTGAAAATAAATGATTTGATTTGATGCCTTCAGTGTGCTTTGGTGACCTCATCCAAGCAGGAATGAGATGGATTGCACTACAGTCCGTTTTTCTTACATGTTTTATTCAGAAAACAAATATAGCATACTGGCTGCTAGACAAAACTAAATAGAGATCCATTCTATGTGTTGATTTCTTTTTAGTCATTTTTATTTTTTTGGAGTGTGATTACAGTATAGTAACGAAAGCCGTTAGCAGTAATGAATCATTTTATAATGTGTTTGTTTGTTTACACAATAAGACAAAGAAGAAAAATGGAGATTGAGAGAGAGAGAGAGAGAAACTTTTAAATATATATTAGGCTTGTCATATTCGGAATCTCCAGGAATAAGTGATTATTTTGAGGAATCTACATAAAATTGGTCTAAAATATTCTCTAATACTTTTAATTAAGACCAATTATATGTAGATCTATATATTTGTTGTTAAAATGTTTTAAAATAACCTATGATATAGGGATTGTCATTCCAAGTGCTGTTTTTTTTTGTTTGCATGTTAACCTCTCAAACGTCCATTACTCCTACGGTGGAGTCAAGAAAATCTAGCTGCCAAAAAGCTGGGCATCCTCAGTAAGGTGAGGCAGTATTTCATGCCGGAACATTTGCTTAATTTGTACCAAGCACAGGTTCGGTCCTGCATGGAGTACTGTTCTCACCTCTGGGATGGCTCTGCAAAATATCAGCTGGAGGCTTTGGAGTCAATTGAGCAGAAGGCCAGGAGACTTATCGGCGATGACCAACTGGTCAACACACGACTCCAAAGCTTGGAGCACCGTCGTAAGGTTGCTAGTCTCTCGGTTTTCTATCGGATACATTTCGGAGAGTGTGCAGAGGAACTGCATAATTTGATTCCTCCTTCCCCATTCTACCATCGGACGACCAGACAATCAGGCCAGCGACACAGGTACTTGGTGGATATACCACATTTACGCACGAAGCGATTTGCTTCCAATTTTATAATGCGTACCGCTAAAGAGTGGAATTCGCTACCTAAGTCTGTGTTTCCCGATGAGTACAATCTGGGTGTCTTCAAGTCGCGAGTGAATAGGTATCTTCTAGGCAAGCGTGCTCCATCGTCGACTGCATCTACACTTAAGATCAGGTGAGATCGCGGTCAAACGCAAGGCTATTAGAGAATTTAAAAAAAAAAAATCCTTGTTATTTTTTTCACGCTGAATAACAACGACTGTAGAGGTCACGGATGCGCAATGGTAGTGTTTTATTGACTCCAAGGTATGAGTCATGAAACATTTCAAAAATTGATTACACAGATAGCAAAGTGGTTTAAGTGATTGCTTCAACACTACCCGAGCAAGTGTTTGATTTCTATATGAGACAAAAACATGTGCAATCCACAAAAATGGTGTACCAAGTCTTGGTATTCTTTGGTTCAATATGTATTTAACTTGTCATTTTAAAAGTATTAATCATAATTTGGGTTGGGTTTTCTTGTTAACCCCTACAACTAAGCTACACTGCTTGTTTTTCAAGTGGGTTTACATTGGTAGTGCAATAGGTGGGATTCAAACCTATGACCTCTCAATCGCAAGTCAAATGTCTTATCCATTGGGCTACGCCGCCTTCTAAGTCTAAATAATTCCTACTGTAGGAGTTGTCTTATAAAAAAGGAATGGTATCACATAGCTAACATCAGAAAGCTCTATAGAGCAATTACTGTAATAAATATATCGAGTTATTGATATTATATATGTCTCAATAACTCAAGATATATTTTTTACAGTAAATGATAGACATCGACAAATAGAAAGCAGATGTTAAGGACATTTATAGCTATCACAAGTTTGATTAAATGCCAAACTTTTAATTACCTACATAGGACATAGGTATTGACTAACATTTATTAGACAATTATCACGTTTTAGGCTAAAAATACTGAAGCTATTTATAGACTAGCCTACGGTAACAACCCATGGAACGTCCTTCTTACATAAATCGGCGCCTAAATATAGAATTCATATCAGTTTTTTAATGATAAACTATGATAAACTATGATAACTATAATATATATTTCTGGAATAAGAACTTACAAGAACATCCTTCAATCCAAAGCTGATATATTTCAGGATCTATTAAAGTATAATTACTAACAAATACATCCACTTCCGTATACATTTTTGTTTGTTTTTATATTAATTTTTGGCAATAAAAATTGTATCAATTTACACCCGAATAGTTTTGACAGATAGATGACAGTCTATCGATAGTGCTGCTAGCATTTAAAAGTATGTAAGCTTATCCACTGTTGTCAAAAACATTATGGCAACAGGCGAATTAGTCCGATTTCCTACAGAGCATCTAAGAATCTTTGAACCTAAACTAGCAGCATAGCGTGTCATAACGATTTTTAGTAGTAATGTTAAGACAAGTTTCTATTTTTAGTGCACATTAGCAAAAGCTACCTACGCTCGGTGTAATAGTCCGTGAGTGACCCGCGAGCACACTTTAAAGCGATTCAAAACTGTATGATCTCTACAACTACTGATGGTAATGTAATTGTGCTGTCATGTGCTTTGATATTCTTTGTACCTACCTATTGTTTTATAGATTATAAGATTCACTGCGAAACACAACCAAAACCTAGTGTAAAGATGCCTTTTATAATAGTAAAAGTAATTTAATATCATCAGATTTTATAGGTAACTAGCTGTTACTAGCAACCTCAAGCGAAAGCAGCTCATTCTTAACAGATTGATCCCACATATCGAATCCTAGTCTAGCAATGAAAGTCCATTGGTAGACTAGAATTCGATAGGTCAAGGGATGAACATGACTTCAGTTGATCGAGCCGTTTAAAATTACAACACTTTATCATTTCATAATCCAAGAATGTAATTGTATTATACATTCATAGATAATCGCACACCGTAAAGAGATACACTGAGGTGTATAACACTTTTTAGTTTAGTACTTTAGTCAGCACGATATAGGGAGGTTATTGAAAAGACTCCATGGTGCTACTGAGAATTTCAGGACAGAAAAACCCAGTAATAATTTTTATGACCCGCAACCACAATCACCAGTCGCACTAACTATTGCTGCATTATCGACGCAATCTTGCGTTAATTATGATCACAAATATTATACTAAATAATATTATAAATGCGAATGTGAGTTTGTTTATTTGTTTCACTTTCGCACTTTAATTACTCGACCGATCAATATGAAATTTTGCATACACTTTATTAGAGGGACAGAAAAGGTCATAAGGTTTCCTTTCATCTAGAAAAAAGTACTGTTTACGAGGAATATAAAATTATAGACAAAATCTAGATTAAGGCGGGCGAAGCCGTGGCCAATGTCTAGTATGATAATTATTATAATATTTATTGAAATTAAACTGCTATATACGGTTTTTTTTTTTTTAATAGCAGTTTAATTTCAATGAATAATATTCGCGTAAATAGAAGACAATATTATATTATAATATTTGTTTGTTTCACCTTTACACCTTGACTACTCGACCGATCATCATGAAATTATGCACTATACGTTGTCAAGGGTACAGAAAACGACATAGGTTATCTTTCATGCAGGAAAAAGTACTGTTCCGAGGCATAGAAATGTATTAATAATAATAATAATAATCTTTATTGTTCATAAAAAAATACATAGCTAATACAGATAAATCACTGGTCTCCACACTAGGATTCCCTGTGTCGTGGAGGACAGTCTCTTTCATCGTGGTTCAAAAGATATAATATAACATATATGTACAATAAAGGAAAATAAAACCAAAATTAAACCAAAACAAAAACAGAAATTATATATCCTCTCTTAGAGAATGATTTGATTAAATACAGATTAAATACAAAAATAAAGGCAACTTCCAGTGTTTGATATGAATCTACAAGGAACTTCTAAAATAAAATAAATCGGATAAAAATTTCAGTATGTAAGAAATAAAACTCCAACAAGATACTTCAAAACATAATTTTAATATTTAATTTTCTTCTTCTGTGTCTTCAGATATCAGTTCTGAACATTTTAATAACTCTAACATTATTTTATTTCCTAGTTCCAACGTCATTATTCAACAACGTCATCAATAGTAGGCTCAGAGTCTTGCATTGACTCATCAGAACTGGAGTTCTCTTCGCTTATATCATCAGTGTCATCATCACTGCCTATTCCTAAGGACATAATAAACTCGTCAAACTTTTCTTCTCGAATCACTTCCCGAAGCCAATATTTCTTTTCAGCTTTTTTTACATTATCAATTTCTGTTCTCCATTCTTCTTCTGTAATTGACGTCGTTATTTTCTTTGCTAGATTGCCAATTTTTGCTTTTCCATTGCTGAATAGTTTTGTGACTCTTTCCTTAATTACATCCCAAAGACGCTCTATAGGGTTAAGATCGAAATTAAAGTTCGGTAATCTAAGAACCTCGTGTCCATATTTTGTTACTAGATTATCCAAAGCATATTCCTTTTCTGGCATGTTACTCTTTAAATGAACCACCATCTCTGCTTTCGTCCATTCTTCTTCAAATGGTATATAGTTATCTACCATCCATTTTTTAATTTGAGGAGTAACAGATCAAAGTGTATTAACTCCGCCCACTGTAATAAAAATAGTACGAACGGATTTTTTATCTATATCAAACCTTGTTACTCATGTCAAATTATGGCGCATCAAACTGTTTTACTTTTTATTATAAAAAAGAACCAAAAGTGCACATCGTTTCAAACAACATTAAATCCAGGTCCGTTGCCATATCAAAGTGTATTAAATTTTGTCGCTAGAACAACGTGTGTTACATCCATAGACATTACAGCAGTCATATTTCGGAACGCAACAAACTGTATTGTTTGTGGTCATTCGTTGTCAAAATGACAGTTCGTTTTGCCGTTATTTTGTGTCGTGTTGTGGAATGCTTTCTATTTGAATAATTACAATAGATTTTGTTATTATTTTATGGTAAAATCATAACTAAAGATGGAAGAATCAATACTAGTTGGAGAACATTCAGATGGTTCGAGAAAACGGCCACGTAATCAAAACTTAAGTGCTCGGCGTAAAGAAGCAAGGTACGTGTCGATCGCACCTGTGCATTATTTTATCAAAGCAGTTAGTAATTTAATTTAGTGCAGTTTATGTGTTTTTATTTATGTTAAACATTCTTTTTTTCAGATACCGTGATAGTGATCCGGCTTTGTTAGCATTTAATCCACCATGTACACATGAGACAAAACGATATTCTTGCTGTTCGATTTCTTTGAATTATCTGATTTTTGCGAAACAAAAAATGTATGAGGCTCATACGAAAATTGAGCAGGATAGGCGATTGTCATACATGATAAGGGTATCAGGCACTAAAAGATCTAGGCCATTAGCAAACCCTAAAACTAAGGCCAGAAATGCTAAGAAATTCTCTGTTAAGTATTATATTCCCGTCAAACAAGGAAAAATGATACCAGTATGTGCAAAGTTTTTTCAAAAACTGTTTAATGTTTCTCAAACTAGGATCAACTCAGTTGCAAAGGGTGTGTTCAGTGGTGAAGGAGTTCATGAACGGAGAGGTGGAAATCACAAGGCTCATCTATATGCCCAGAAAAAGCAGGCCGTTATTGAATTCATCTCTAAACTTAAAGGTAGTGCAAGCCACTATAACCGGCAAAAAAGCAAGCGTATATATTTGCCATCCACATTGTCAATAAATAAACTTTTCAAAATGTATAACAGTCAAGTCAATGACAATCTCAAAGTAAAAAAAACTTTCTTTGCTACAATATTTTGTACAAAATTTAATATTGGCTTTGGAACTCCTGCTGTTGATGTTTGTAGTTATTGCAAAAGGATGTCATCTGCCATGAGAGCAGAGAGTGATACACAAAAGAAGAACAGTTTAATGCATAATTTAGGAGCTCATAAGTTACGTGCCAAGACATTTCATAAGTTGCTAAAAGCGGACTATACTGATAGTGTCAGACTTTGTTTTGATCTTCAACAGATTCATCCTTTGCCTAAACTTAATATTAGTGAAGCTTACTATGCTAGGCAAATAAACTTTTATACTTTTTGTATTGTTGATCTGAATACCGAAGATCCACATTTTTTTACCTGGACAGAAACAGAGGCTGGAAAAGGCTCAGTGGAAATATCCTCTGCTATATTATCATTTCTACAAACATACAATTTTGCTGAATCCAAGACCAAATTAAGACTGTTCTGTGACGGTTGCGGAGGGCAGAATAAAAACATGCATGTTGTTCATAGTTTATGTTGGTGGCTTTTTAACTCTCCTTCACAAATTGAGGAAATTGTTTTGTTCTACCCTGTAAGAGGACATTCTTATATGCCCCCAGATCGTATCTTTGGAGTGGTAGAAAAAGAATTGAGAAAGAGAGAAGAGATCATCACACGAGAAGACTATACGCAAGTTTACTCTGAAAAAGGAAAGATTCATGAATTGGGAAAAAAATGGAACACGCTGGATATCAAGAGTCTATCAGAATTCATGAAAAAGATGGATGGTATTAGAGATGCAAAAAGGATTTATATAAAAAAGACAATGGTAAGAAATAAAGCAACAAGGCAACTTAAGCCAAGAATTGATGTCAAAATGGAAAATTTTTACAATGCTGATACAGGAAAAGGCTATGGTCCAATTATGAAAAGGGGGCTTAAACTTGAAAATGTACCAGAGCCTGCAATCATAAATAATAGTAATCTACTAAATCAGGCAAAGAAAAATGATGTAAACATGTTACTGAAGAAACGTTTTGGAGAGGAATGGCAAGATAATGAGGTGTTAGAATATTATAAAAAAATTATAAGCGGTGATGGTGATGGTGTCTCTGATTCAGATCAAGAACAGCAGGAAATGTGTGACTGTTTGGAAGAGGAGGATGAATTATCTAAATTTTAATTCAGTTAGTAATAGTCTTCATACCCATATCAAACTGTATTAAATGACAAATGTTTCCAATCAAACTGTATTATTTTGTGGTTAATGCATCAATATGTATTAAATCCAAAAAATATGTAACATTTTATTGATGATTAATAATAAGAATGTATGTAAATTACTGTTTTATTTGCTGATTTGACTGCTAATAAATCATATTATAAAAAAAATATGTGTTTTTGTGTGCTCTCTTTAGAATAATATGAATTATGCCTTTATCTCAAAAGTTACATTGACGGAGTTAATACACTTTGACCTGTTACTCCTCATTTCATCTTTCGAAGCCATGCTAGAAGGAGCTTTGTTCAGTTCCGTATTATGGCAAGGGGAATTATCCATTACTAATATGCATCTATCTGGTAAATTCGGAATGAGTTTCTCTTCAAAGTAGCTTTGAAATTCACTGCTATCAATTTCTTTATTATCTTGAGCTTTTAATATAATTGGTGCGTCTTGCAGATAACTAGTTTCAGAAACAGCGTGAATAATAAAATATCTATGAACTGTATTCTTTTTTCCTTTTATTTTATTAGGAATTACGTCAAGGGATGTTTCGCCAACATATATAACAGGCTTCCTGTTTGTTTTTAGAGCGTCATTACTTCTAATTCGCCTTAAGTATATAGCTCGCTGTGCTTTAATACTATTACGTTCAAAGATAAGTCTTCTATTCCGCGAAATATTCTTATATATAAAACCTAATTTATTTTTTAAAATGCGACGTAGTGTTGATGGCGTAAGGTTTATACTGAAATATTTTTTTGCTCTACAAACGATTTTCTGTGTAGTTGGTAATTCTAGTTCATCGTATAAAGTGGCTATCGTTTCTCTGATATAACACAATGTAGCAATGCTTAAAGGTACGCGTGTGTTGTTTCTGCCTCTATTCCCTTTGCTAGGCGTCCGAATCTTTGCTTGTGATTGTTCTGCAAGTTTACCTGTGAAAGTAAAATACTTTTATAAATTAATTACTCTATATCTTAGGCTTTAATGTTAAATAAATAAATAAGAAATACATTTATTATATTCGCATGTATTGGTTGGCTTTAAAATCTTTGCATTGTGTGTCACTGCCTTTATTACGGCCATTTTTATGTCGTTTCTTTATTGGAATTGGTTTGGTTAGTGTTTACCTTCTTTCTTTATCTTGGATATCGTGCTCGCTGATAAGCCAGTAGCAAGTGCAGCTCGTTGGTTGCTGTGCTGGTAAGGATGATAACGTTTCGATTTCTTCTCTTCTTCAAAATAACGAATGATACTATATACCATTTCCCGCGTATCACTTCGAAGTACTTTGCCTCGTTTGTGTGAAGACATATTCAAAACTAGCTTTAAACAAATTACTATAAAAACATGAGCAAAGTGGACTGTGCTTTTAGAAATTCTTCGTATATGTATAAAAATAAAATATATACTGCCGTTTCTTTATGGCACAGCACACAGGTTATGTTATTGTAAAGTACTATTATACTGCAGTCTGAAGCTAGTAACAGAATTCTTTGAATTTCGTTCCGAATTCTAAGCCGAGAGTGTATGCTGTATAATTTTATTATAAACTTACGGTGACATTTTATTTCAATTATACGACGAACTGATAGTATAATTATTAGTCATCAACAGTAGAGCAAAACAATACTACAGTAGGTATTATTAAATTATGAAACCAATAAGAAAAAAATACGTAGTCTAACAAATAAACAAACGTCAGATGGCAGTCAATTTCTGAACGTAATCCATTATGATTGATTTTTTCGTAATACAAATTGTTTAAAATTACTAAAAAAATAAGTGTTTTTATCGTAATTATTATGATATAAATGTGTAAGTATAAAATTATAATATAATTTAACATAGTACACAGTATTCATGACTGAAAGAGACGCACTAAACGTGAGTAAGGAGATGCAATGTTTGGTTTTTTTATATCCAGAAATAGATGCGTATGAGAGGCACCGTTACATCTAATTTTTAATATATAATACCAGAGTATTATATTTTATAATGACACAGTACACTTCCGTAAAGGTTTTATGACATACGGTATATAAACATTGAGCTGTTTGAGTAATAATTGTGTTTAATTTTAAAATGCTTTTTATAACTTTATGATAGCTGCTATAATTATGAGTTTGATGGTTCATTTCTTTTCATTTGGTCTACACTATATGCAAGTGGGTTGAGATTTAGAATTATTTTATTTAAATTTCATTTACTCATCTTTGTTTCTTTTTAAATTTTATTTTTAGTATGGCTAATTATAAAACTGAAGTCATATATCCGATCTTAGAGAATTAGGTATGTAGTCTTGTAGTCACATCCGGGTCACCAATGTAGGGGTGAAAAGATGTCTTCTCATTGTCGGTGTTCAAATGAAATAATTTGATGATATACTGTATGGATATATATTCACTGGTACCAGTTGTAAATAATATAAATACTTATTGATCTTCAATCTAACTGAATGATGCAGAGAGACAACTGCTGTGCGGAGCTACTGCATACTTCTGCAGAGGGTCTCGGGTTCGAACCCACGTCGCTCATCTCAGACTTTCGGAAGTTATATGACTTTTCGAAATTATGTGCGTATTGATTGACAATTATCGCCTGCTCCGTGCCTCGGAGAGCACGTTAAGCCGTCGGTCCCGGCTGCCATGAACATCTATGGCAGTCGTTATTGGGAGAGTGTCGACACAAAAGATCCCACTGGGTCGAAGTGTCGCCGGTCTGCACTGACTGGCCCCCACATAAGATACTGCATACTTGGGTCTGACTATATAAAACTAAAGCGTCAGCAGCGTTGCTACAATATTCCCCTCTTTAACAAAAACGAAAAGTCCAAATATTTGTTAATAGTCAAACAATTCGCAACTAATTATTTCACCATAAAATTAATTCCATACAACACTATTATTCGATTATAAGCTAACACAGCATATTTCTTTACAATAACATACTTGATACTGCAAGTGTGATATGAACTCAAGTAACTTTTTCAAATGAATCTAACAATAACATAATTTTAACACAACACTATGATTCCTAGTGGGTAAACATTTTAAAGCAATACAATAATAATATCAATCTGAATAAAAATACAGTATGCATCATACATTCCTTTCTGTTTCTCTAGATTAAACTTATGCACTGTCTAATTCATCACTAAAATATGCACAATACATATAGCACTCCGTATGACGCTTATCGTAAAAGCTATTCGTACGAAAATGCATACGTTTGTTCACTTTCCGATAATCACATACTGCCAGTGACTTACACCAATACACAACGTTTGAGCTATGGTTCATGTGAAAACTGGCAGGTTGCGCCATCTAACACCAGTGCGGTATCATGCCTCGCCCCTAGGTGTGATACGCGAGAACGACGCGTGCCATCGAGTGCCACCACCGTGTCCCATGCCATCTATCTTCGTCGGTCGGGTGTGCGGCAGTCCTCTTCTTGGTGCGGTATCTGACCTCGCAGTCAAGTTTGGATCGCCTCACGCCTCGTCCCGGATATCCCTAGTCGCTTCTCCTTACTCGGCAGTGGTCTGCTTTGGTCGCTTTTTTAATTCTGCTAAACAATGCAGCCATGATGAGTGTGTTCGATACCTCTGGTGGTCACTCCGGTCGGTCAGATATTTTGTCTCTCTGTTACCGATTGAAGTAGGTGGTCGTACCCCAAGCCTTGTTGGTCTTCGCAAACAAGGCAAGTCGTCTTCCATTTCTTGCTTCGTCAAATCTCCGTGCGCGTGTTCGGCTGACACGTGTTATTTGTGCGGATACTATCGTCAGCGAGTCATATGCACGTGCTACTCTACCACGTTTTCATCGAAGGCTGCGTCTTCTTATGTCGGGGGTCACCAATGTAGTGGTGACCCGAAGTGTTCTAGGGTAGTCAAATGAAATAGTTTTTGATAGTTATGGATATATATTTATTGGTACCAGTTATAAATAATATAAATACATATCGAACAACGACCTAACTGAGTGGTTGCCGGGAGACGACTACCGCGCGACGTCACTGCATACTTGCGCCTGACTATACAAAACTAAAGGGTCAGTAGTGTCGCTACAGGTAAATCTACGCTGTTAGTGTGACACCCATGTACTGCAAAAGCATATAGAAAATTTTCTAAATGGCGGAACCATTAAATTAATCCAATAAAACTGCTAGCACCGGTCTGCGAATTCACCAATATGCAGAGTATTTTTAAGTTAGATGTTTTTCCAGAACAATGACAGACACAGAAGATACAATGGAGAAGCCAAATGAATCAACGTCGGACATGAGCATGTTCGCAAGCGTTTGGGTCAAAGTGGAAGTGGCCGATGATGACCAGGGTTTCGACAACCCTGAGGAGATGAAGGTGTAAGTGTTACATTCACCTTTTTTATAATGTTAGTTAAAGTAGGTACTAATAAACATCGAACATGGTGCGGCCGAACCATGGTACAGTGCTATAGACCACCTACAGATGCACAGCACCACTGTCATATTATTTTCTGTACTGCACTAAGTTCAATGTGCAAGCGATTGAACCAGCATATTAGTATTAATAATATTTGGCGCACTGTACACCACACGATCGAAAATAGGTCGAGAGCAGACCGCATTTGTGGTTCGGCTGCACTTTGCTTGATCATCTATTTGCTCATAAATCTTTTACTCACAAGCAAGTTACAGTCAAAGAAAAGCATGATATAGTTATACAGTATAAAACTAGATTGTAGCTCTTAACTATCTGTGCACAGAATGTTTTAAGTAAGTGAATTAGTTATGCAAAACACATCACACTTGCTAAGATACTAGTGCGCAAATTAACCAATCAGGTGCACCGGAATAATGTGGACATATATTAGAGCACAGTATACTTAGAACAGTAAGTCATCTTCATAGAAATGTGCCGCTGCCGGTTTGAATGTGTGCGTGCGCGCCGGGCGCTGTGTACGCACGCGCTGCCACGCACACATTAGCATAATATAAGGCGGAATAACGTGGCGGCAGCGGGGGCCGTACCGTGAGTGTGCCGTGTGGATTGTTCAAGTACCCACACTGCACGCCCGCTCGCGTTCGCCTGCTCTCACATTATATTATATAATACACGATATATTATATAAATAAAAACATAGTGCTGCTCATAATACGCAAATAATATTTAACTAAAAATAAAAGTGACAACCTTAGCGCCAACGCAAGAGTAGGCTAATAACTCGCCGAGCGGTCTTAGATAAACTACTGTTCTTAGTATACTGTGATTAGCGCCATAATGTAGATCTGATGAATAACCTAGGTGCTCTACAACCAGATTAAAAAGACAATAATTAATTTATGACAATTTCAAACATTTTATTTATATATTATCTAAACATAAAAACATACGCATTATATCACTATCCAAATTGCGCTTGGTAATTTTTTGGTTTACAGAGATCACCCAAGTCAGCTGTTAGTGTTTGTATGAATGTGGAATGTATGATATTGATAAGATGCTAAAAAGAAAATCGGATTGGAATCCGATTAGGACCATGAATGAATAGCTCAACTGGCAGACTGACTTCACGGTTTGTCAAGGTCGCAGGTTTGAGTCCTGCTTCGTAAATTTTCTTTTTCCTCGTTTATAACTAATAATACTTAAAAAAAATCTTTAAATTACATTTAATTACATTCCACCTAAGCATAAATCTTAATATACTTGGTTTATATGCGTACATATATACATAAATATAGGTCTGTAAATTATGAGAAGGCAGCAATATAGTGATTAGAGATATTGCTAAGCCGCGTAATAGTGTGAATTAATTGCCTTCTCTTGGATAGCAACCAATAATTGTACCTTTCATGTTACAGCAAAAGATTCTCCAAGCGCAAGAGAAAAAACCCACGGAAGATACAGAAAACATTGCAATGTGAGAACTGTGAATACACAACGGTCTACAAAAACTGTCTACAGCTCCACATGCTCGGTCACACCAACTTCAAACCATTCTCCTGTGATACATGCAATTATGTCACAAGATATCCTACATCGCTGCACAGACATATTCTGACACAACATGAATACCAGGACTCAGAAAAGGAAAAAGTGTTACCGTTGCACAAATGTGATCAATGTCCATACACAACATTTTACAAATGGAATTTAAATGCACATAGAAGAAAACATAAGTTAGAGAAAGAGTTTAAGTGTGAGTCTTGTACATACACAACAGCATACAGACACAATTATATTAAACATAGTAAAGTTCATAACAAAACTGAAACATTGTACCGTTGTGACAAGTGCCCATTTGTGACAAAATTTGAAGGACATATTTCGAGGCACTTAGCAAAAATTCACAATGAAGTATCAGAAAAAGCGAACAAATGTGATCTATGTGATTTTTCTACTAAGGTCCGGTGGAGATTGAACATACATAAGCAGAGAAGTAAACAGAAAGATGTTTTAAAATGTATTTATTGTGACTTCCAGACATTTTTTATGTGTGAAAGTAAAAAGCATAAAGTCACACATTATAGTGAAATATATGTTGTGCCGAAAAAATATACGCAGAACGAAGAAAGCAATGGAGAAGATAATGAAGAAGGAATTCCAGAGAATCCAGATGTATCTAAATATAGTCCGCAGTCCAACACAGAAACTGTGAATCAATCGGTACATGAAAAGAACAATCATTATACTATAGATCCAATTTGTGAAGTAGACTGGAATAATATTCAAGTCTTAGAATCAAGTAATAAGGAAAAGCCGTTTCAATGCATTATGTGTAAATATACAGCAAGATTTAAGGCATCGGTTCAAAGGCATTTTCAACGGCATCATACTGGATCTCAAAACCGTCCATACAAATGTTTGAACTGTGACTTTTCGACCAAAACTAAAGATCAGATAGCATTACACAATAAGCGGTCACAATCTGACATAAAAATGTTTTGTAGAAACTGTAATTTTTCAACATACTTTAAATGTCAGTATGTAATGCATCAAAAGTGCCATTATGAACACAAATGTACAATTTGCACATACACATGCAAGAATAAATATGAAATTACTAAACACTTTTCTACGGTACACTTAGGCAATGGTCTGAAATGCCGTTTCTGTGATTACAAGGCTTCAAGAACGGAGAGCTTGTTGTGTCATGAAACGATACACACTGGAAACAAACCGTTTAAATGCTCATATTGTAACTACATGTCCGTAAGGAAGTCTTTATTGTTGAATCATATGAAGAGATACCATAGTGATGTGAAAAACGATACAGTAGTGATCAATGATAGTAAAATTGAATCGTTGAAAGTGAACCCAGATAAAGTTAGTGAACAAACGCAATCGTTGGACGAATTTTTTAAAGTAACGTGATTAATGTGAATTCTGTGGCATCAATGTAGTTTTAATGTAATATTAAGACCAACATATTTTAACTTGGGTAGATATTGTTTAAGAAAAGAAGGGCTTAAAAAAAGCCCAGTTTTTACTGCATAAAGGCAAAGAGCGGTCATCTACTTTCTTTCTGGATGGAGCTGAGGTGGTAAGAGTAACCGAACAATTACTCTTTGCGTCGGTCACTTACACACAATAGCCGAATATAATACTTGATTCACATTATTTTACATTTATTTATTGCCAACCTGCACTGGGTTGCCAGACATCACAAGAGTCTCGTCAAGATATTATTATCTACGAGAACTCTCAGACATGCAGGTTTCCTCACGATGTTTTCCTTCACCGTTAAAGCGGGCAATATTTAATTAGTCTTTTATTTAGTTATGTAGATTATAAATGACTGCATATTTCGCCCAGTGCCATAATTCCATAAGTTCTATGTTCGATGTTACGTCTTAGGTTGTTTGCCCGTGTCAGTTAGTGTTATTTAGTTGACTTTAAAAAGAAATTCGCCGTATTAGCCATTAGTATGGTATTAACAGAATATGAAAACAATTTTTTTTATGGAATGATTTTATCTTCTGCCTATATTGATGAAAATATATTTATATACAGTGTTATTTGGTAAATACTAATAGCGTTTTACCGGTGACTTTTTTATAATTTATTTCCCAATTTTCTACAGTTTTTCATAAAGCTTTATTTGATTATTTTCGTTCAAATATTGAGATTAATAATTGTCCAATCGCACGACTAAGACCGACGGCTACACGCGATCGCACAAGAAAGCAGCGGCTTAAGCAAACGATACACTGCGAGGGGAGGTGTTGTGTGGGAGCCACTTGCAATTTTAAACTTGTTAAAATATGCTTTATGGAAAAAGTATAGAGTTTAAAATAAATGAAGTCTTGGGTATAATTATATTAGTATTTTTCATTTAACCCTGTATACCTAAGAAAAATCGATGGTTCATTTATCGATTTTACGATTAGTAGGTAGAGCATTATTTAATAAAATTTCTATTTTATAAATCAAAATAATAATAATAATATGGTGGCTATTTAGGGGGCCCATCTAGTGAGTCAGTCACTGTCTGCCATTCCGACTTTGTACTGAAACAGTATATCAGGCAGATTTTTTATCCATAATATCGTTTATACCAGCCCATCAAGCACCCATCCCTATAGCCCTTGCTCTTACACTTGCCGCGGCATGTGTCTCGGAAAGTGTCCCATCTCACTCTAAATTAAAACTCCAAGGGCCTCTTCACGTTGGACCCATGTCTCCGTGTAAGCCTCCCAAAGGGCCAAGTATTTTCCTAATATAATATGTTAGAAAATACCTGTGATAAGAGAAACATAATAATATTATTCTGATGTATAAAATAGATATTTATAATTTTTTTTATATCTTTTTAAATTTATTCTGTCACATTTTCGATTTTGTGCGATCTAAGAAGGATGAGAAGTATGATTAATGATTACTTTGGTGTAAGATCCCAGATGCTAATTACTTCCATAGAGTAAATTATATGATACGCGTTACAGATTATATAGTTTTTTAACCGGTCGTATTCCGCCGGCTCGCATACCAGCCGGCAGATTTGTACCCGTCGTAGGCCGGTGGCTCGCATGCGAGCCACCAAATTGGCGCCAAAACGCCGCGCGCCGCCTTCGCTTAAAACCGTATATTACCAACCTTACCGATCAAAACTGATTGCCTATTGGCTACGAATAGCCGTACAAATCTGCCGGCTGGTATGCGAGCAGGCGGAATACGACCGGTTAATTAAATCTGCTCTATTGATCCTGTGACAGGTTACGCTGTTTACGGTCAAACCTGACGATTAGATTACGGTAACGTCTTACCATGAGGCACACCGTATGCCTGGTTACCACATTAGATATTTAAATAAAGAATAGTTTCAGTTTGCCGTCGCTCCTTGCGGTCCTAGCGTCATCTATGCTAACCTTTAATAATGTTAAAGGCGGGAATCCACGTTCTTCCTAATAAGGTTTACTGTAGTATTGTTTATGATTTCTATTGTAAATATACAAAGATATGATATACCTACGGATAGTCATTTTCTGGTCTTATTTGGTAAACAATAAACTCGTCTATACAAATAAATAAAATGGAAGTGTCTGTTTGTAATGTCAAAATAACAGCTTTTTACTAAATGCATATGACAGTATATAATTATGGTACATAAAACAAAAGAATCATTTTAAAATGTTTGACTCGCTCTGTTTGTACCGGCTTATCTCTGAAACAGCTGGACCGATTTTAATGGGACTGTCCCTGGCAGATAGCTGATGTTATAAGAAATAAATTAGGGGACGTTTATTAAATTTTATAAAATCGGGTTCATCGAAAAAAATGTCCACTCGAACGAAATCGCGTGTAACTAGTTACCTATCTAATAATTCAGTTCAGGGATGTGGCGAATATTCGCATTCGCATCCGCAATAGCTTCCGCATCGATTTGGATATTTGCATCCGCATCCGTCCATCCGTCCATCCGTATACGGATGTTAATGCGGATCCAGACAAAGCGTAGGTTACGATAAGAAAGAAATCAGTTGTTCAGTAGTACGTGTTTAATTTATGAACCTTTGCAAAACTGGCTTGAACCTGCGAAGGCGGTGATATTAGATACTTTTTATTAAATAAGATAAACAATTTTCATCGAGATGCGCATCCGCAATTGCGGCGCTTCCGCATCCGTATCCGCATCCGCGGATGTCAAACAATTTACATCTGCAACATCCCTGAATTTCAGTTACTGCTTTCAAACTATATCTGTATATCTGTTCTTTAATTAATAGAGATCACAAAAAAGAAATATAACACATATAGAGATGGGTCTCTTTGTATTGTGGGCGGCCTCGATGGCGTAGTGGTTAGTGTAACCGACTGCCATGCCTGAGGCCGCGGGTTCGATTCCCTCACAAGTCAAACATTTGTGTGCATGGACATGGATGTGTGTCTTGGTCTGGGTGTTTCTATGTATAATATGTATGTATTAACAAAAATAAGTATATATGTATGTTTATCCATTGTCTAGTACTCATAGTACAAGATCTTCTTAGTTTGGGGTAGATGGTGTTGTGTGTATGTGATAAAATATTATTATTACTGTCTCTAACTACCAGTATGACATATTTGTTTACTGAATAAGACAAGTAAAAAATAAGACTATAGTCTATGTGAGTATACTATAAATAAAAGATATATGCTTTTATATAAATGTAGTTTTATTTTGACAATCCTAACTTCCTTTAATAAATGAGAATATGAGTTAGTATGATACGCTTCACGCCTTAATACTCGATCGATCATCACTTCATCACGAAATTTCATGATGATCGGTCGAGTAGTTAGGCACGAAAGCGTAACAAACAAACTCAAATTCGCATTTATAATTATCAAATATAATATTAGTAGGCGTGTAAGACTTCGAATTATTCGGCGCAACAAATATTCACATTCGATACTTCGATTGTTTAACTATACTTTTTATTGTATTTGGCTTGCCAGCAAAAATATATAAAACACTGACATCCTAATCCTAACTAATATTATAAATGCGAATGTGAGTTAGTTTGTTTGTTACGCATGCACGCCTTAACTACTTGACCGATTATCATGAAATTTCGTATACGTGTTGTCGGGGTACAGAAAAGGTCATAGGGTACCTTTCATCCATGCAAACTACTGTTACATTTACGTAAGCGAAGCCGCGGTCAAAATCTTGTATCATAAGGAGATGGGTGTAAAAACCCAGGATTCAACCTCTTCGTCTTCATGTGACCTTGTCACCCTATATCTCAGGGTCTTTTGACCCACAGGGCCCATATCTAATATCAAACTCGACCGAGGTACGACCCCAAAGTGCACACCAAGATACAAGTCAATCGGTCCAGTGGTTCCGGAGTTATGCCTGTCACTAACACCAATCTGTCACTAACAGACAGACACACAGACCCACATAGTGTTTTCATTAACCTCTGAAGAAGACTCAGAGGTTAATAAGGCAGTCAATGTTTGTTCTTGTACCATATTTTATATGCAACAATATATAAAATAACTATTGAAATTAAACTGCTATATACGGATTTTATCGCGTTGTTTATTTGACACTTTATTACAAAATTTTGAAAATTTTTACACTACTAAGTACTACTATTAAACTTTACTAATTTTTAAGCTAATTAAATTATTATTAAACTATTTAGATTTAATTTATTTTTACACATTCCCCGACGTTTCGGTTGCTTTTCAGCAGCCATGGTCACGGGGAGACTAAGATGGCAGTTGTCTCAATGTTCCAGTGTAGTTATTTCAAAGTACCCGAACATAATTTAATCATTGGTGTTTCTATTTACGCAGAATGAGCTCAAAGTATCATGAAGTCTAGCTGTGGTTTGCTTCTTCTTGGGTTTGACTATTTTTATTACTGGATCCCAAGCTGGTGGTACATTCCAACCATCTTCTCTATTAAAATTAGGATGTTTTTTGATTTCAATAGCCTCGCGAAGCATCCTTGGTAGGAATCGGTGTCAAATAAACAACGCGATAAAATCCGTATATAGCAGTTTAATTTCAATGAATAATATTCGCGTAAATAGAAGACAATATTATATAAAATAACTAGTTTTTGCTCGCGTAAAAGTAAGTAGGTAAGGTTAGGTTATGTTAAAAACAATAGTTGTAGCGGATGTATGTGTATCCGAACGTCGACAACTCCCTAGTCGTACCGGCCATGGCAAGGCGCCTACGCGTTACGCGCCAACTCGCGGGTGCGTATCCAAACGCACTCCCGCACATGCGCCTTGCAGCGACCAATAGTGTTTAAGAGAGAGTAAGGGGATTATTACTCAAGTATGGCGGACAATAAGTTTTCTTTTGTAATATGTTATGTGTGTGTTTCAAATATACAAGTTTATAGTATGAAACAAAGCTCTTATCATTGTACTGACCCACCACGACTATATAGTTATTTTTTAAATATAATATAGCTTAAGTTACTCGGTACGGTACACAGAACGGCTAAATATAAGGGAGGTTTCAAATATTCTGTCACCAAAATTTGGAACGACTTACCCCCGCCGCTGCGTAAAATGATGTCCTAACAAACTTTAAAAGTGCACTTGCGCACAGAATTATTGAATTTACAAAAAAGGATTTAATATGATAGCAGAATAGTAACCATTAGGTATACTTGTTATTGTGTGTCGTGTCGTACATGTTGTGTCAGTCATATTTATATATATATTATCTATATGTTTATGTATATATTGCTTTTACTTTTTTTATTTAATTTTTACATGTGTTAATCATGTGTCCTTTTAAATTATGTTTTTGATGTTTTGTAACCTTTTGCCTTCTTTGTGTACATTTATGTGCTATTAATATTAATTCAATAGTCAGGGCCCAGCTGAAAACCAGTGCTGTGCATGTGCGCAGCAAATACTGAGCTGGAGCCCTTTGTTATGCATGTACCTATGCCAGTTAATATTTATTTTGTATGTGAAATTTTTGTATATATGTGTAACGAAAATAAATGGTTTAAATGGTGATAATAGTATATATAAGTAGTTTTTAACTTAAGTCCTTACAAACAGAAAATCGAATCTTTACTCTTTATAATATTAGTATAGATATACAATCATCAGTCGATCTCGCGTTCGGCTCAGAATGCAAGTTCTCTGTGGTTTATAGCATTCCGAGATCGATACCCGGGTTGTGAGTTACTCACAGTTGTGTGTATTTGTTTAGATAATGTAGAATCTGTGTATTGTAAGATTTTAACCTATTGGCTCGTTAAATTGTGTTAATTTGTGTAAATCATCAATCAAGGTAAGTTCATTTATATTTAAGTACATAATGTAGTTTTTTTTTGAGGCGCTCATAGCCCTTTGCTCTCACTGATCAGTGAACGATTAGCGAGATTAAGCAACGTTAGGTGCGATCAGTCTATAGATGGGTGACCGCTTAGTGGTATTTCATCTGAGCGTCTCCGTGCTTCGGAGGGCACGTAAAACGTCGGTCCCGGTTGTTGTCAAATTGACAGCAGTCGTTAAGCCATGTCAGAGGCCTACGGGCGGCTTGAACAACTCTTGACAACAGGTTGGCCACTAACCACACGATAAGAAGATAATGTAGATCGGTACGTTGAAAATAAAATTGTTAATTTTAGTTTTTGTGATACCTATCTGCGTAATCCTCTGCACGTGAATCTGAGTCGTACTTGACCGTTTTTTACTAATACCGAGGAATTGGAAAGTGATATTCTGAGTAAGGGACATACTGTGCCCACATAGACACACATTTACTTATTTATTATATTTACACTAGCTGACCCGCGCAACTTCATCTGTGTCCATTAGAGAATTATGCCCTTTTTTGCAACATTGTTCATTGATGCTCCGCTCCTATTGGTCGTAGCGTGATGTTATATAGCCTATAGCCTTCCTCGATAAATAGGCTATCCAACACTAAAACAATTTTTGAACACAAACTAGTAACTCCTGAGATTAGCGCTATGATAGGTATTGGGTAGTATAGATTTATTTGTTCATCTGTAACCAGTTATAGGACAGTATATAGGGGCTGTGGTATTTTAGTTATGAGCCCGTTCGCCCGTCAAGGTTCGCCACCAAGTAGGTATTTGTTAGGTTTCTTCTTAAAATCCACCCAAAAATAGGAGCCCTGAAGCGGAGCTCCGTCTTACTATGAAAGGGGCGTACGGCCTCGTAGCCGGTATTATGATTCAAATAATCCAAAAATTCAAATGATTTTAAAGAAATCTGCACGGATGGATTAGTGGTTTAAGTGGTCGCCTCGCCACTGCCGTTGCGCCGAGTATTGTGGGTTCGATCCCTGCACGGGATAAAAATTTGTGTGTTCCACAAACGGTTGTTCCGGGTTTGGGTGTTTTTTGTGTCCATTGTTCGAATGTTTGTAAACTCCCCCATGTCACAGGAAGTAATCATAGTGAGGGAGGCGCCTTTTTTAAAAAAATAAATAAAAATAGAAATAAATGCCAAACAAAATGTATAAAATCTATATAATTTATTTAAAATTTCATTCCCATTAGTTTCGCTGTAGGCGTCTTACACTGGTCCAAGTTGACTCCATATTTCTTCATGTCACTATACTTTAATTCTGCTAGCACCTCGTAGCCACATTTAGCTGCTAACACTTGCGATGTCGTTGCCGTGAACACCGTAGCAGTCGCTTCGATACCCATGGCGAGGGACATTGGTTTCCTGGAGACAGTAATCAGGGGTTAATAGACTATCTTGGAGGTACCTATAGCCGCAGCACCGACCCTAGCCCTTGATCAGGGTAGAGCGAGATTGTCTTTCGGCGGCCATTGGTCAACGCCTTCACTTCACGTTAATCAAAAATCTAATTCGGTTTTATAATCATGTGAGTTTGTTTGTTTGTTACGTTTTGACGCCTTAACCACTCGACTGAACATTGTGTAATTTGGAATAGACGTTGTCAGAAGAACAGTAATAACGCCAAAATGTTCAAACATGCGCTTGAATTTGCCAAAGTTTCCCGGAAAGGATTCAAACCTGGGACTTATGCAGTAGCCACCAGAGCAGCAAACCAATAACTTAAAGCTAAGTAAGCAGCGATAGCTCAGTGGGGAGACCAACAGACTGCAATGCAGAGGGTCTCGGGTTCGAACCCATGTCGCGCACCTCTGACTTTCGGAAGTAATATGACTTTTCGAAATTATGTGCGTATTTATTGACAATTATCGCCTGCTCCGTGCCTCGGAGAGCACGTTAAGCTGTCGGTCCCGGCTGCCATGAACATCTATGGCAGTCGTTATTGGGAGAATGTCGACACAAAATATCCCACTGGGTTGAAGTGTCGCCGGTCTGCACTGATTGGCCCCCCACATAAGATAAGATAAGATAAGCAGCGATAGCCTAGTGGGAAACCGTTGGACTGCCACGCGGAGATCTCGAGTTCGATTCCAAGGCACGTATCTCTGACTTTTTGAAGTTATGTGAGTATGACATACATAGATTCACGCCTGTTTCCAAGAGGGGTAGGCAGAGATTACGGATCCTGACACACTTTTCTGGCTTCATTCACTTTCATCACATTTCTCTTACACGCTCGCCGGTTTAAGGTGCTCTTTACCTGGCCTTTGTCCATTAAATAGTTAATTATCGCTCGCTTTAACAGTGAACCTGCATTTCTGAGAGTTCTCCACAATGTTCTCGAAGATATGTGAAGTCTGTCAATCAGCACACGGTGAGCGTGGTGGACTATGGCCTAAGCCTTCTAACACTGAGAACAGGCCCGTGCCCAGCAGTGGGAAAGTTTAATACAGGGCTGATATTATTATAAGTGAGGCATGATTTCCTACCTAGCTGCAAAGAATCTAGCGCCTATATTTTGACCCCTATGTCCTGGTAGCACAGTCAGACCGCTAGAGGTCAAGTATTTGTCTACTACGTAGTACTGGAATACATCTACCAGCTCCTCAGCTGCGATTAGTGTGCGGAGTAGCTTCTTCCATGGCTCGCCTTGTACCTGTAACAGTTAATAATTTATTTAATATCAGCCCTGTATTAAACTGTCCCACTGCTGGGCACGGGCGCTTCTCAGTGTGAGAAGGGTGAGCCCATAGTCCACCACGCTGGCCCAGTGCGGGTTGGCAGACTTCACATATCTTCGAGAACATTATTGAGAACTCTTAGACATGCAGGTTTCCCTTCACTGCTAAAGCGAGCGAATATTAACTATTTAATACGCACATAACTTCGAAAAGTCAGAGATGCGCGCCTTGGGATCGAACTCGAGACATCTGCGTTGTAGTTTAACGGTTTCTCACTAGGCTATCGCTGCAGTAATTGTACTCACACAAATTATATCTGTACCATATTGCTATAAAAAATGTTTGTTACAAATTCCCTACATCAATCGTCAGGCTTGTGACTAAGGGTTCATCTGTACTTACTAATAATAATATTCTCCAGACCAATTTCGGCCACGGCGGCCAGTCTTAACGGAGACTGGCCAACGCAGGAGATATTATAGTGCACAAGTGTGTGCGCAAACACAAGTGCACTCTTTGTTCCCTAACTCTCTGATCCGATTGGACGGTAATCCGACACGACCGGAGAGAGATCAGGCGCAGGACCAACGGCTTTACGTACTTTCCGAGGGGTGTCCAACACCGCTAACTTCCTATCTCCGGACTGCTATTGAGATTTCTTAACTGGAAAACCCAATTTTCTACGATACCCAATCTACCCAATCTTAAACGAAACATAAATACTTATATTACAATCTGTCCGTCCCAAATATTTTAAGTTATTGGTTGACAATAAAGACACATATTATCAAAAAACCACTTCAATTCCTCCATACAATTTTAGTACGGCGGACGCGCGCCTATTTGAATATGCGCCGCACGAGCTCTGTCATTATCTGTCTTACGCTCGGCGCAGTCTTATTACTATAGGTAGTTATAATTCTTAGTGTGTCTGATAAACGCATCGTAAAATACCTATAATTTAAGGCGTGAAAGCGTAACAAACAAACAAACTCACAATCGCATTTATATTATTACTAGCTTTTGCGCACAGCTTCGCCTGCGTGGTACCTACATCAACAAAAAGTAGCCTATACCCTTTGCCAGGTTTTAAACTGCCTCTGTACCAAATTTTATCCAAATCGGTTGAGTGGTTTAGGCGTCAATAGATAAGACAGACAGACCCACAAACAGATAGAGTTACTTTCGAATTTATAATATTAAGTAAGGAAGTACCTAAGGATTATGAACAATACTTTTAAGAATGTTTACTTATAACGACGTTATAACCTTGAAAGTTCTTTGACTATGACTGTTAGTATGTTAGTTCCACGTACAGGGAGCAAGCCTGTAGTCACCATAGGCCATTGTAACTGAAAAACATCTACATATATATTGCTACGCCCAGTGACATCTCTCGGCATTGGGGGCAAGACTCGGCAGTTCCGTCTAATAATTTACACCGCCATCTATTGACATCTTACGGAACTACGTAGTACGGTACGAGAATCTTAGAGAGAATGCTGGTACTTTCTCGAATCATCGTACTGTTTACATACCGAGTACAGCGTTACTAGAAAACTCTAGAAACGCTTTACTCGCGTATAAATAGGGCGCACGCGCACCGCCGAGTGAGTTTACAATCGTAAGCGATCAAGTGTTCATCGAAGCGAACGGAAGCGTAAATACTACGGAGTTTGAAGCAGTACAGTGAAAAAGTGTGGTATAGTGTTTGTTGTGTTTTAAATTTAATTGTGTGTTTGAATAAAACGTGTTTTAGTCGGTAATATTGTTTATATTCTTATCCGTCGAACCCAGCACGTAACAATATTAATACGTGAAGCAAAAACTTTATACCCCTTTTTACGAAAATTGCGCGGACGGAGGAGTATGAAATTTGGCACAGTTAACGTTTATATGGAGGAAAGACAGGAAAGAGTACATATAGGAGGGAATCCTAATATTTTTATAAAATACGCATTAGAAATACATTAAATTAATGAAAAAACACTACACGTACACAACCATGCATTTGACACACGCAGTCGAATCGCGTTCGTAGTATTTCGACATTGTTCGTCTGACGTCGTACAATTCTTTGTGACTATGGTAACCTATACCTTATTTATATGTAATAAAGAAAAGCAGAAAACAAAGTAGCGTACTTAGGAATTTTGGTCGAATAAACCACTAGGCGACCGTTAGTATAGATATAATATGCAAAAATGAAATAAATTAATTTATGCTTTAAAAAAATTAAGGCGTCATTCTGACGATCGTGCATCACTAACAACATAATTTATGGTTACTTCTATCTGCTATAACATATCGCACCCTTAATAAAACAGAGACTTATCTCAGTATTTTGGATTAAACAAATTTGAACTCTATTGCAAAGATTTAACACAAATATAATATTAGAATTTAACATATACAATTAGAGTTCAAATTGCCTTACTTTCAAATTTCGAGTTAAGTCGCTGTTTTATTAAGAGTGCGATATGTGGGGAAGGGGTTGCTGTGGGTAATTCTACACACATCGACCGAGCGATTTTATTACCAAAATAGATGTATTAGGTAAAGTCATAAGCGGTGTGGGACCATTCGAACCTTGCACACCACTTTTCAAAAAGTTACAAGTGCTTACTTTGGTTTCTTTCTAAAATAGTTGAGATCGCTTTGTTTGTTCGAAACTACCCACAACTGTATCCAAAGGATAATGAAATTAATAAATATATGCAGAGGGATTCTACTAAATTAAGAATGGAAACATGTAGAAGCACATTTCATAAAAATAATAGCCTAATGATGATCACAGTTAACAACCACATACCTAGAGAGATAAGAGAACTCTGTTTACATAAATATAAAAGTAGACTTAAGTCATGGCTTCAAGAAAATACTTTATACAATATAAAAAAAAATATTGACTATAAAAGAAAACATATATTAATGTTATCGATATTTTAAGTTTTGTAATGTGTGAATAAAGATTTCTTTTCTATCTACCTACGTCCTGCTACATATAATTTTTTTACAGACCATCGTTTTCCTTACCTTATCAAAATCCTCTTCCTCATCATCCTTACTCTTGACAACTGTGATATTGAACCCCACCAGCTCATCAGGCTGACCGTCCACCTCGGTGAAGCACGCCAGGGTCATCTTCTGGGAGATAAACCCCTCCCAATTTGTGACAATAGTAGCTACCGATTCTGGGTCTTTGGTTATTTCTGGAGAAGCAATAGAAGATTTACGGTTTATATTGGTTGTAACCATAGACGTTGAGAGACAACGATAGAAATCCACAAGGTTAGATGTGGGAAGTATCCAAAGTATTTTAGCGGAACCGGTAAGAGAGGCAGCAAGCTCAATATGCAGCCTAGCACCTACGTCTAGCCTAGAATGTGTTCTTGTATAAAGGGTCTAGCAGGATAAGATAGGTTCAGCGGCCTCAAAAAGATAATTTGAAAATAACTTGTGTGGTAACATTGGCGAGGTACAAACTTACCATTGACACAATTTCAGCCTCTCATTTCGCTGCGTTCTGGAGATAATTGATCAAATAGACGCTACGCACAAGTGCGCTCTCTGTGCCCTAACTATCATAGTCCGATGGGACGACAATCCGACATGACCGCAGAGAGATCAGACGGCGAACTAACGCCTTTACGTGTTTGCCGAGGTACGGGGATGTGTAACTGCTAATTTCCTACCTCCTAATAGCAGCCCATTAATAATTTCTTGGGAGAAAAGCCTAGCAACTCTTTGTAGGCTCAACCCGGGATTTAAAACAGAAATTACACAGCAGTCGTATTCACTACCGCTGGCAGTCTAATCATTCGAGTTTTAAGGAAGGTACCAAAGCACGTAATTTTTTTTAATTTTTCTATTTCATATGACCATACTCTGCCTGATGGTAAGTAGTCATGTGGTCCAAGAACAGTGGCCTCCACACCATCCTTATAGAAGCTGAGGCGATGTTGAGGTCCCTACTTTGAAGGCTTGAGAAAGTGCTTTTTCATGCCCCGCTTAAAGGATCCAGGATTGAAGTAAACACGTGCCTTGGCAGAGAATTCCATGCCTCGATCTTTCGGCATAGGTGTGAAGGACCCAAACTTGTTGGTACGCACTCTAACCGACTCTGCCGTGTAAAGATGGCATCTGAGAGTTACGAGCCCATTCGCCCCTCAAGGTTCGCCCCCCTAGTAGGTATTTGTTCGGTTTCTTCCTAAATCCACCCAAAAATAGGAGCCCCGCGAAGGAGCGTACGGGCTCGTAGCCCATCTGAAAGCCCAGCACGCGTTGTTCTGACTTTACTTTAGACTACTATTCTTAATTATGTGGGATTCCCTTTGTTTGTACGTCTTAGTGATTCAAACTTAGGTATTTTGAGGTGTCGTCACACTTACCTACCTAATACGTCACATAGGGGCTCGTCCCTTAGGAAGGTTTCCTTCATCAGTTCCAAACATTGCTCCTGCCATTTCGGCTCCATATCCCTTATTTGATACCTGGAACGATATTTTCGAGTTAATTATACTCATAATTCTCTTGCCCTGGTCCCAATTTATTTGGGGTCGGGGCAGTATGTCCTTTACTTCCATACTTCTCTGTCACTCGTCATTTGATCATTTACCCCTTTTCCTTTCATATCCATCCTCACACAGTCCATCCATCTTTTCCTTGTCCTTCCTCTCCCTTTTCGTCCCTCTACCAACATATCCATCACTTGCTTACCTACATACGTATCATCTCTTCGCATAACACGTCCATACCAAGCCAAACGATTTCCTTTCACCTTCTCATCTATGGGCACCACTTTCAGACTACCTCTTACGTATTCATTCCTAATGCTGTCGATTCTCGTCACTCCACACATCCATCGTAACATTCTCATCTCTGCTACATGCAATCGTCATCTTCCAAATCATCCATCTTCTTAGTAGCCCAACACTCAGCTCCAGTTTTTTTGAGTTATTTATACTATAATATATTATTACAAGTGCCGGATTTAGTTCGGGCCTGTACTATATTATATTGAGGGGCCAATTTATGTACAATAAAAGCCAGTAGTAGAAACAAATTTAGGGTCTTTCTTGGTCGTTGGGCCTCTTTTGGGCGCGGACCCTTCTTGTATGCGGCAAGCCACTTGGGTGCGGGAACCCTTTTGAGAGCGGATCCCTGTATCCAGGTTTCTCCTTGGCTCGCGGGGCCCTTTCTGGATACAGAGCCTCTCTCGCACGCCAAGCTCGTCGTAGGCGCAGGGCCCCACGAACTGAGCCTTGCTTGGGCGCGGGGCCCATAGCATTTGGTACTTCTGCTATATGACGGTACTGCCAATTATATTTACGATCAATTTTCTATTTAGGGATAAGTGCTATTTAATTAATAGATAACATACCTCCGGTGATGGGATCTCTGGATTTCCGTGTACGCACAAAAATAACAATTAGTAAAGAGTATAAATTACTAAATATAAATAGAAATTGCATGTGGCAAATTGAAATTTAAAATTTTAATGGAATTTATTCCATGTAATGAAGTATTACGGTGTATTTTTATTTTAATTGAAAGCTAGAGGCTCAAAAGAGGAAAAAGACAATCCATAAAGCAGGATTAAGACCTGCAACAAACCATGTATGTATATCTCGCCATCGCCCTCGCACGTCTGTATTTAAATAATAATTATTTATTTACCAAAAAACAGTGTTACAATTGTTTTTCCACCAGTTATAACATAACTTGTGCAATATAATATAAAAAAAGGCTTTCCGTGTAGTATGAATATGTCTCATACTACACGGAAAGCCTTTTTTTATATGAGAATGAGATTCTTGACGACAATACAATTAAAAAATATTAAAAACAATTGAAACCACTAAAATAAGGGCTAAATGGAAGCACAGAAGCGCATGTGTGTGCCTGTGTGTGCGTGTGCGTGTGCGTGTGCGTGTGCGTGTGCGTGTGTGTTTGTGTGTGTGTCTGCATTGGACACTGCTGGGTGGGTCACTGATGTAGTTTTAGTTCCAGCGATCCACCTACCATACAAAGCAGCGAGTTGGCACACCGTGGCGGTTAAAGTCAGTAGACCCAAAACTCGGGAGAGCCGGACATAACCCTCTCTCCTCCCCTTGAGGTGAGGAGGTATGCATCAGGAGCAATTTCCCACGTTAAAAACCAGGTATGTGTTAACTCACTTTTTGGCAGGCTGTCCGTTCAGTTCTCGGCCGGAAAACCGACTCCAAACCTGCCCTATTGGCACACTCTCCGGTCTTACCCACGGCATCTGAAACAATACATACATAGTAAGATAAGATAAGATAATATTTGTTTGCATAAACATGTGTATACATACAATTTCAGGCATGTAGGATGTTACAAGATAGGTACTTATTGTTCTTACATGTTTGCCACACCGTGGCGTACAAATGTTGTTTAATTTTATAGTAATTAATCATTGACAGAATTAATATAATAATAAAGTAAATATAGTTATACATGTCTTAAAGTCTTAATAAGGACATTAATCGAATTACAAATATGTCAAAAAATAATCAATACAATGTCAAAATAATATACAGTTTAAAAAAGAAAAAAAAAAGAAAATGAAATGTGTTGTTTAAATTAAGTAGTAATAAAAATGTTAACTAACTACTCAAATGCTATTCTTTTTTATTATTTGAATTAAAATACATATAATTATTATACATAATGAAAATGTCTTGTCATATTTTATAAAGTAGACTAGTTATAAAGAATCCTGTAGAAAATCGGTGACATTATAATACGCTTTCTCAGCCAAGAATAATTTAATTTTTTTCTTAAATGTATCGACAGGTAACTCATGCCAGCTTTCAGGTATTTTATTATAAATTACCGGGGCCATACAAAAAACGCTTTTGCGCATAAGTGCAGTTCTTGCAGTGTGTAAGCATGGCTTACATTTATTACGCCTGTTTCTTGGTACTACGTCTGCCATGCGAGGAAACAGATTAGTATTAGTCTTGACGAATATTAAGGTTTCTAGAATGTAGAGAGAAGGTAAAGTTAATATACTTTTAGGATTGAAAGTAGACAATTATAAAAATAAAACAAAACTAAACAAGGAAACCGTTATAATGCTTTTTACAATTTTAACCTCAAAATAATAACACCAAATTACATGATTGCGATTGCACACTTTAAACACATTTTAACACAATAGAAATATAACGAATGTACTTTATACAATGTAAGTGGCTTACGTGACCTGGGAACGACTATTTGTTGCGAGCACCAACGATCAAATGGGCTTGACGGTCGTGCCGCACTGTTTATATAGGGAACGTACGGTAGTTGTGTTTATGTAGGTAGGTCGGTGGGGCTATGTTCCTTACACGGCCTCTCCTGAACGTGTGTTGTCCTCAACACAAGCTCCGTGGATATTACCGTAGAGACCTGCAACGTCTAGTGTTGAGGGTCCAGCTTGCGTGTCAGCGTCTAACAGGGGCATAGAAGGTCCGACTGCAGGGGCGGTGTCTGCTGTCACCACCATGTCTCCACCCTCGTCCGTATTTTCAGCTAAAAATGACAAGTTATTAGGAACGGTTTCGTAAACTTAATAAAATGCATTCAGTCTTATATCTTTCTCTCAGTCGTCGTTCGGTCAATTCAAACTTCGTCTTACAAACACGTACGGGAATCAATCGTTCATTCATCGCTTTAAAATGAACAGAGACGTCTCTCTTTTTAATCAAACCAACGTTAGGCTTCCATAAAACTTCTTTGCCAAAGAAGTCCATCTCCAACCAGCGACAAACGCCATGCTGTAGCGACCAACGCCTTGTTGTAGCGACTAACGCTAGGCGACGATCACTATATTGTAGCGACGAATGCTGTGTTGTAGCGACGAACGCTAGGCGACGAACGCCGTGTTGTAGCGACGAACGCTAGGCGACGAACGCCGTGTTGTAGCGACGAACGCTAGGCGACGAACGCCGTGTTGTAGCGACGAACGCTAGGCGACGAACGCCGTGTTGTAGCGACGAACGCTAGGCGACGAACGCCGTGTTGTAGCGACGAACGCTAGGCGACGAACGCCGTGTTGTAGCGACGAACGCTAGGCGACGAACGCCGTGTTGTAGCGACGAACGCTAGGCGACGAACGCCGTGTTGTAGCGACGAACGCTAGGCGACGAACGCCTGAGTGTCTAGTACAACAGTGACTAGCACTTGCACTGAAACTTATAACTGACGAACGCTTAAAGTACTACAGCACAACTTACTCTCGAAGAACGCAGCACAGGTCTCCGGGCACCACTCGCCCCGCCATGCTACCATATGTTGAGCCGCGGCTTGTGTTACTTTGCCGTAGCCTCCACTTAATAAGCGAAGAGCATAGCGTCCACTAGGTAATACTTCTATTACCTTATAAGGGCCACGCATACCGGAATCAAGTTTCCCAGTTACCTGTGAAGTCTTTATAACGAATACACAGTCGTTAAGGTTAAATTGCTGAGGAGAACGTCGCCGTCGGTTCGCGCGCTCATCTTGCCTAGTTTGATTGTCTCTCAACAACTGGCGTGCTCTATCCCTAGTAATTTCCCGTAAGGCTTCTCGATTAGGAGCAGAGCCTTCGACTGCCACATCACGAATCAATGCACGTATAACGGGCGTTGTAGCTTCTGTACCTATTAGAAGATTCAAGGGAGACACCCGAATGGTCTTCTGCTTGGTAATGTTCAACACTAGCTGTAATTGCCACAGCGTGTCTGACCAGGATTCATTTTTGTAATTCGCTTGTATTCGTAGCATGTTGAGAACGGTTCGCATATACCGTTCAGCTTGACCATTAGCGTGATGCATCTCCGGTGTTATGTAGTGAATACTGCAGCCAAGCTCGTTAATCCACACTACGAATTCGTTAGATTCGAACATACGTCCCTTGTCTGTAATCATAAGTTTGGGAACTCCAAACAAGGAAATAGCCTGGGAGGTAACGCGCTTTAGCTCAGTAGCGTCCTGTCTACAAATGGGATACAAGAGAGAATACTTGGTAAAAGCATCAACTATGAGAAGGACGAACTTATATCCTTCCGAGGCTGGCAGAGGACCCAGGGCGTCGAGATGTACAGTATGAAACGGAGAGTCGGGTTTTTCCCATGAGGTTATGTTTTGTAATGGGGCTCGTGGTACTCTTTTTTGTGAAATGCAAACCAGGCAATGGGTTACGTACTTAATGACAAACTGTTTCAAGCCAGGGAACCAGAAATGCCTCAGTATGAGATCTAACGTCTTTTCTGCGCCTATGTGCACGTGTTCGTCGTGGAACACACGAAGGAGACTAAGTCGGTGACCCTTAGGTATGTAGCACAACAGCCGTGGTTGTTCGCCTACCGGTATGTACTTGTAGTACAAGATATCGTTGCGAACAGTGTAGCGACTGGCATCTAATTTACCATCATGAAATTTTTGTATGAGATCTTGAGTCTCATTATCGGCTGCTTGAGCTATTTGGGCCCAATTGCGGGGTCTAGAAATTTGGTTTATGTGAGCTACAGGGTTGCGACTTAAATAGTCTGCATGTGGCATCAATACCCCCTTACGGTATTCGATCGAAAACTCAAAGTCTTGGAGGTAGACCCACCAGCGGGCTACTCTGGGAAGCAGGTCTTTTTTTCTTTCGGTTGACTTGAGGGCGTTGCAGTCAGTGACAACGACAAATTTCAATCCCACGAGATAGTGACGGAAGTTTTGGAGGGCTTTGACTACGGCAAGCTCTAGTTCATAAGAATGATATTTGCTTTCAGCTCCATGAGTGGATCTGCTGAAATATGCGACAACTCGCTTCTTAGAGTCTGGGTGGTTTTGTAAGAGAATAGCACCATAGCCTACGCTGCTTGCGTCTGTGTGGATCTCTGTCGGGAGACTAGGATCAAAGATAGCAAGTACTGGCTCGCTCGTAAGTTGCTTAATTAGGTCTTGACGAATGGCCTCACATTCAGGAGTCCAATTAAATTTAGTATTCTTACGCGTTAAGTGAGCAATAGGAGCGGTTTTTGTAGCATAGTCTTTCAAGTAACGCCTAAAGTACCCCGCTAAGCCAAGAAGTTGGCGCACCTGTTTCACGTTTTCCGGAGGTGTAGCATTAGCTAGCGCTTCTACCTTTCGAGGGCTCGGCCTTACCTGACCTTGGCTTATGAGCTTACCCAAATACTCAACTTCGGTTACTAAGAACGAGCACTTTCGAAGATTAATCGAAAAGCCGGCAGTAGTAAGGGTTTTTAATACTCTACGTAATAATTCAATCCCCTGATTAACGGTATTACTTAGAATCAGGACATCATCGACATAGACTAAGACGCTCCCTTCGTTAATGTGGTCGCGCAATGTGTCATTGATAATGCGCTGATATACTATAGGAGAATTGGCTAATCCGTATGGCATTTTGACGTACTCAAAATGGTCCTCGGGTGTTACAAATCCAGTAAGAGGGATACATTCCTCCTTAAGAGGGATTTGGTGAAATCCTGTGGCCATATCAAGGCTTGAAAAGAATTTGGAACTGCCTAGCCTATCGATATGATCATCTATTAACGGGAGAGGGTATCGATCTTTTACTGTAATTCGGTTAAGAGCCCTATAATCAACACAAAGCCTATCGGAGCCGTCACGTTTCTTTACTAGCAATATCGGGCTAGCAAACTCAGACTTAGAACGCCTAATTATGCCTTTATTTAAAAGGTCATTAGTTATTTCTCGAACTTTTAGTTTTTCTTGATACGAGAGTCTGTATGGTCGGTATACTACAGGCGTCGACTTGATAAGCTTTATGTCCATCTGACCCGTTCGGACAGTAGTAGCAGCTGTACCCGATATCAGGAATTCAGAAAATTCGTTAACAACAGACATAAGGTTTTCTAACTCTTCACCCTGCAAGGGTGTGTTAACCTTAAGTTGATTATTCAACTGAATTGTATTAACGCGAACGCAAGTATTGTCCTCGCGAGTAAGGTATTGTCTATCTTTGGTACGCACGTACATTATTCCGTCGCGATTCAAAACGTCAGTGCCTATTATAATCGGTGCAACCATTAAATGTGCTGGAACTACTACTAGGTCTGCCTCGACTGATATTTCACTAAACTCTATCGTGAGCGTAACGTAAGATGTGGCAACAATTTCTTTGTCACTCAAACCTTTTAGAACGCAACGTCTTAGTTTGAGTGAGCACTGAACGTATTTCAGAACATTCGAGGAAATGAGGGACACATTAAGGGCACCGCTGTCAATTAGAACGTCTAATGGTATTCCGTCAACTACTGCAGAGGTTATGTCATTTTCTCGTGCAACATTTTTCGTATCACAACAAAGATTAATGTTATTTTGGTTTCGTGACTCCGATCGTGCCTTAGCAAAGCATTTGTCCTCAGTGTGTCCCTGCTTCCTACAAAATGTACAAGAACTACCTGGTCTAGGCTGAGCGTTAAGAGTAGTATTAGTCTTTGGACGTTTACAAGTACGACTAACATGTCCTCGTTGATTACAATTGTAACATTTCGGACCTGCGTTAGTAATTAGTTTTGACGGGGTTTGTTTCTTAAAAGTGCCTGTACTATCTCGCTTTGTCGAAACGGTTTTAGTGTAAATAGACAAAAAAGAAACGATAGTGTCAGCAGTTAAGTTCGCATTTGCAGCAGCCGCACGTACTTGAGGACTATCTATGCCACGAATTATTATAAGAGTTCTCAATTCATCTGTCAATCCTTGGACTATCCTCAAACGCAACAAAGTACGCCGCGCGTATTCCGCAAATGTTGGGTACCTATCCGAAGTAGCATTCATAGCTTCGTATAAAATGTTAGCGTAGTCTAATTTACTGGGACAGAGTGACTTAAACTCCCGTTTGAAATTAGACCAGGTCCTATCATTCGTGACCCACTCGCTCAACCAGATCTTAGCGTCTCCCTTAAGACAAGAGGCGACACGTGATAAGCACTCTTGGTCGCTCCAGTTGTTAGTATCCCTGGCGCGATCAACTTCCTCACACCATGCTTCGATGTTATGTATCAATGGATCGAAGTTAGACACATAGTAGCCGTGAGATTTAACAGGTTGCATAGTTTTAATCGCTGCTCTCAAAGCACTCGCGAGAGTGGACGCCTCAGAACACGGAGCACCAGATTCAGCTGATAACTGTCTCTGCGCTGCACTGGATAATTCAGGGCGCGATAACACTGGTGTATATCCGCGTTGTTTACGATTATCTCGGTTCTGATTACGCGAGCTATAATGCGAATGGGACCGGGACCTATCACCGATATAGCTTCGAGAACGATTTCGAGTACGCGAGCGACGCCTAGTCCTAGCACGCGAACGGCGTTCCGCGGTACCTCCCGAATCGCGCCGGGGTCGGACACGCAAGCCACTTCGCGAACTATCACGGTCATCACTCGAGCCACGTTGCGAATCATTGTCACTGTGATCACGAGACACACTCCGCAAAGACTGCCTTCCTTTCGAATTACGCCGTTTATGATTGCGCGACCTACCTCGAGTGTGTTGCTTTTTACGAGAGCGCGATGTATTACGTACCATTATAGCACAGAACAGTCACAAAACAATGAAGAGAAATAAACACAGAACTATAGACCAAGCAAGCAATCGCAAAGATAACGCAATTAGTAAAACAACGGTTGTCTTGTCATTTATTTGGTTACACTTAAGTTAAATAGTTTTTCTATTATGTGAGCAAACAAGTCCTTTATCCCACTTCTGATTTTAGGATTGAAAGTAGACAATTATAAAAATAAAACAAAACTAAACAAGGAAACCGTTATAATGCTTTTTACAATTTTAACCTCAAAATAATAACACCAAATTACATGATTGCGATTGCACACTTTAAACACATTTTAACACAATAGAAATATAACGAATGTACTTTATACAATGTAAGTGGCTTACGTGACCTGGGAACGACTATTTGTTGCGAGCACCAACGATCAAATGGGCTTGACGGTCGTGCCGCACTGTTTATATAGGGAACGTACGGTAGTTGTGTTTATGTAGGTAGGTCGGTGGGGCTATGTTCCTTACAATACCATATTTTTTAAAATGGGGCACGCAACTGTCGGTAGTTTGTAAGTTTAACATACTTCTTAAGCATCTTTAAATACGATGCTGATAGCTTTAAATACGATAGCTGATAGCTTTAAATACGATGTCTTTATTAGTTGAGTTTCCCCAAAAGATTATTCCGTATCGAAGGTTGGACTCAACTAGTCCATAATATGCTGTAAGAAGTGCGTCTAAACTAAGTATTCGCGACAGGGAGTACAAAGCGTATGCACTACTATAAATTTTTTGATTTATAGCTTGTATATGTGTTTTCCAATTGAGATTTCTATCAATAATTAGCCCTAGAAATTTTGTTGAGTTAACTGCGTCAATATGATTACTATTATAATTAATGTCAATATCAAATGTCAATGGCCGTTGGCTAAAATGCATAATATTTGTTTTAGATAAGTTTATTTTTAAATTATTATTGTCTAACCATTCTATAATTTTCATAAGTGTCTCAGTGACATCATTTTTATATATCTCCTTACTTTTGCAAGGAATGACAACTGTGCTGTCGTCTGCAAACAGTGTCATAGGGTGTTCATTGGATCTAGGCAAGTCGTTTATATATATCGTAAAGAGAAGAGGTCCTAGTACACTCCCTTGTGGGACACCGAACTTCACTACCCGTTCAGTAGATGTAAATATTTCTTCTAATTTTGATTTAGGGTTTATTCTATTTATTTGCGTTATTTGTTTCCTATTTTCGAGATATGAACGAAAAATGTTTAAGACATTCCCTCTAACACCATATTTTTCCAGCTTTTGCAGTATTATGTCATGTTGGACATAATCAAAAGCCTGTGTCATGTCGCAAAAAATAGCGCAGACTGGCGTATTTTTATTCATATTTGTTATGACGCTGTGTAAAAATTCATATATGGCCATGTTAATGGTCTTATTTTGTCTAAAGCCTTTCTGTTCATTGCATAAATTTTTTTTCTTTTCTAAATACGTATTGAGCTCTTTATATATAAATTTTTCAAAATTTTTTGAAAATACTGGTATTAAGGAAATTGGCCTATAGAATTCCATTAAGTTCCGATCTAGCTTTTTAAAAAGAGGCTTCACTATTGAGACTTTAAGAGCATCTGGAAATACACCTTCATTAATATTTAAGTTAATTATGTGACTTAATGGCCCGCTAATTTCAGAAGCTACTGCTTTGACTACCTTCGTGGAGATGCCATCATACCCTACGCTATGTGTATTTTTTAGTGATAAAATAATTCTCAGTATATCCTGTGGCAAACTTGGCGGCATAAACATAGATTCCTTTCTGCTAGATATGTGTTTTGTAACTTTATCGCCGGAACATAATATAGGATTAATCTTATCAACAAAGTAGTTATTGAATGCATTTGCAATTCTTTTAGGGTCAGTTATAATTTCATCGTTTATTTTAAGTTTATTTATATGATTCACTGGTATATTTAATTGGTTACGGTTTATTATTTGCCAGGTAGTTTTTGATTTATTATTTGCTGTTTTTATTTTATGATTATTCTGGGCCTTTTGTGTTAACTTAATAATTTTTCGATAAAGCTTAGAATAATTTGTAAACAGATTTTTGTTGTGTATAGTAGGTTGCCGTCTATACTGCCATAATAAAATACGTTTCATTTTGCTGCAAGTTTTTATACCACGCGACACCCATTTTGTTGTTTTTTTAAGATTGACCGTAATATGCAGCTTAGGAAAGCACTGTTGATATAATAGTGTCACGACTATATCTCCGAAGGGTAGGCAGAGATGTGATATAACCACATTTAGCCAGCTATGGTATAACCCAGTGGTCGGCAACCTTGTCATCCAAAAGAGCCAAATATAGACAATACACAATTGAAATCTACATAATTTTGTCTTATGTTTACGCGAATGTTATTCATTGAAATTAAACTACTATATACGGATTTTATGGCGTTGTTTATTTGACACTGTATTACATAATTTAGAAACTGTTACACTACTACTACTATTAAACTTTACTAATTTTAAGCTAATTATATTTTTTAAACTATTTATAAGTATTAAATTTACACTTTCCCCGACGTTTCGGTTGCTTTTCAGCAGCCATGCTCACGGGGAGACTAAGACACTGAGAGAACTACCATCTAAGTTTATGCTCTTTTCTGCACCCCTGTAGCATTTATGATGATCGGTAGAGTAGTTAAGGCGTGAAAGACAAACAAACTCACAATCGCATAAATAATATTTTTTTAAATGAACTGTCCCACTGTTAGTCACGGCGCTCTTCTCAGTGTTAGAAAGGTTAAGCCATAGTCCACCACGTTGGCCCAGTGTGGGTTGGCAGACTTCACATAACTTTCAGAGCATTATGGAGAACTCTCAGACATGCAAAGTTCGTTCACTGTTAAAGCGAGCGATAATTAAATATTTAATACGCACATAACTTCGAAAAGTCAGAGATGCGCGCCCCGGGATCGAACTCGAGACCACTGCGTCCAACGGTCTCCAACTAGGATACGCTGGCCATAGCAGCGATTATAATACTAGTTAAGGAAAAAACTCAAAAAGAATTGACCAAGTGAGGGTAGTTGTCAAAACCCACACTTCACTAAGGCAAAATGTTCTCTAAGATATGTGAAATCTGCCAACCCGCACTAGGCCAGCGTGCAGAACTATGGCCTTACCCTTTCCATAATGAGAAGAGGCCCGTGCCTAGCAGTGGGACAGATTATATACAGGGCTGATATTATATACACATTGATTTATTATGTACAACGTTCTAAAGGAGACATCTCAAGTAATGTTTTTGAAACATGCTTTGGAATGCATAGTTTCTCCCTCCCTAAGGCCCGGACTATATATTCAAGAAAAGAGTCAATTTACCTACGGATAGTTAATTTTTAACACATATTCTAGGAACAACATGTCCAATTTTAACTGCTTGCAGCTAAGACGACTATTTTCTTGATAATTGATAGAGTTACCTGGGCATGGAAACGCTGTTAAATTTTGATATGTTTCATCTATATTATTTGGGCGTAAAATATATAAACTAAGCCTTAGTCGATTATTGCAATGATATGTTAAAGTGCGACATAGCTCGCCGGTTGCCAAGCTGAAGTGGCAGTGGTCAGGGCACATAACGCGCAGAACCGATGGCCGTTGGGTCAGAAAGTTTCTGGAGTGGCGGCCATGCATCAGAACACGCAGCAAGAGGTAGGCTCACTACAAGATGGATCGACGACCTGGTAAGGGTCGCGGGAAGAGGTTGGATGCGGGTGGTCAAGACGGGTCTGTGTGGCAAACCTTGGAGGACGCCTATGTCGAGCAGTGGACGTCTTTCGGCTGAGATGATGACGTCAAAGTGCAACATTTTAATATGGAAAACATGCCTTTAAGTGTATTACGCTACTGCTTAATCAATATCGCACTCAAAAGTGTCGTTCCAGTAATCGGCTTGCTCAGATTGAGTGAGTTAGAGAGCATGCACTCCAACTCGGGTTACAAACAATTTAGTTGAGATAGCTTTTGTCCGCGGATTCATTCGCATAAAAGTAGGTTAGGTTATGTTAGTAACACCGTGGTGGTTTTAGACAGTAGGCCCAAAACTCAGGCGAGCCATGACTAGGGGGTATGCATGAGGAGCATTTCCCCACATAACAAAGCAAGTGAGAAACGGCCATAAATTGCCGTAAATCTTAGTGTTCGAAAATAAGGTATCACGTGATCACATGGTCAGAGGTCAAAGGTCATAGCCATTTCAAAGTATAACTACTATGCAGAGTCGAATGGCGTTGACCGCGAGTCTCTAGCTCTTACGGTTCTTGAATTGAAAGATGGTATCACGTGACCTTGAGGTCAGAGGTCAATTGACCGCGAGTCTCTAGCTCTTACGGTTCTTGAGTTGAAAGTTGTATAACAGACAGACGGACGAACGGACGGACAAAGCTGCTGTATAAGAGTTTTTTAGAACTCTAAAAATCGTTATGTTCGTAACAGTAGGTACTTTATTTTGTAGCAAAATATTGCCTTTGTTACTCGGTGATAATATACCTTTCTTATGGGGAAAGAATTTTTTAAATCGGTTGAGCTGTTTTTGAGTTTAATCCTTACAAACAAACAAAATATCAAACCTTTTCTATATATAATATTTGTATAGATGTCGCCCTTAGTACGTAGTACATAATAACTCAATGTGATTTTGTACATTATGTTTTTTTATAAAACATACTTAGGTAAATACATCCAATGATATTTTAAACTGTACAGTAATACCCCGAACTTACGCGATAGGTGGGACTGAGCGATAACCGCGTAAGTCGAATTCGCGTAAGTCGTGGTATAGTTTAGCATATAAACACATATTGGATTTTACAATATAAAATCGCCAACTGCCGTTATTGTGATGTAGAAGGCTGCATAAAATCTAAGAAAGTAGTTTGACGACTCAAAGACTTTTTCTCCCGCAATATTCTCTCAATTTCTGGACAATAGTGTAGGGAAAGTAAGTCTAAAATCGACAGTCGATAGTTCTACGATGATCAAACAAAAGACGAATTGATGAGATTTGAAAATCGCGTAACTCCGAGTTTGCGTACGTTGGGGTAGCGTAAGTCGAGGTTTTACTGTGCATATACATATATATACCTGTACCTATATGTACTTCATTTGGTTAGGTACAGGTAAACAATTTTGATGTGACTTTCACACAAACACATATTAAACAAATAAACTACTGCTTAAACTAACGGTTCAATTGATTTAGTAATCGTTATTGTTGTATTTACATTGATCTTTCTTCACTTCTTTCTTTCACATCAAGATTGTTTACCTTTAGTTAAGTACCTAACCAAATGGAGTATAATTATATTACTTTCATAGTGATATCATTATATTTATTATTATTCATTATATTTATATATTATATATCATTGTTATTCATATAACTGAACTTGTATTGACAATTTAAACTAATCAGTAAAGCAATAGATAGGAATCTAAGATAGGGATAGAGCTGACGTGAAAGAGATAGCTAAGTATTATTCGAACGATTGCGCTTTAAATAAATAAATAGAAAAGATAATATGTAAGGAAAAGATAAATAAATAAATAGAAAAGATAATATTAAATTTTCTAATGAACACACATTTAACTTAGGAATTATTTATGTATTTTATTTAATATATTAATGTACCTTATATTGTTTATTATAAATCTAATTATTTAAGTTTACTCTTAATATTGTGAAAAAAATAGCAGCGGTAGTTCAGTGGGGAGACCAACAGACTGCAATGCAGAGGGTCTCGACTTCGAACCAACGTCGCGCACCTCTGACTTTCGGAAGTTATATGACTTTTCGAAATTATGTGCGTATTCATTGATAATTATCGCCTGCTCTGTGCCTCGGAGAGCACGTTAAGCCGTCGGTCCCGGCTGCCATGAACATCTATGGCAGTCGTTATTGGGAAGTTAGTGCCCTATAATATCCTGACACTGGTCCAGCCTTAGGGTATCGTTAGCCTTCGGGTTGCGGAGGTCAGGTGGCAGCCGCTCCCTGTAAAGACTGATATCCAGTCAAATCCGGTTAGACCAGAAAAGCCGATTCCAAGTGACTTGGGAATAATAAAGGCTAGGGAGAAGAATGTGAAATGAGTACTACCATGTTTTACTCGTATTAACCTCAATCAGTTTTTAACTAACATTACAATGTTAAATATGTGGACAACGCTGTGGGTTCCACATATGTATAATTCTTGTTATCTATTGTTAAATTGTTTACTTATAATATGAGTGTGTAACTGTTTGTTTGTCCTTAAAATAAATAAATAAATGTTCTGCAAGGGATTTTGTTGAATCCATTTTAGTTTGACCTTGCGTGTGCTAATAATAACTGCATATTTCCTGTATAAGTAGATATACCTAATAGGTACCATTGGTTTCGGAAAAGAGATAAAAAAATTACGATTTCAATTTTCCTGAACCTTGTAATCGAATCCAGTACCTTACAATCATTGGTTACACTAATAACTAATCACTTCTGTAAATCATTACAACAATATCATCAATAATTAACTTTATAAATTTATTATAACCTAATAATTATTACAATGTACAGATAAAAAATTGCCGCCAAAACAACAAAAAAAAACAAAACTTGTCATTATCGTGCCATAAATAGAAAACGAACTGTCATCACGTGTCTACAGATAAAAAATATAATCTATTAGCTATAAATAAACGTGTGAAAAGTAGCATTAAGTGATTTTATTTTATTTTATAATAGTATTTGTATAAAAATGCGCGTTGTTTACTTACGTTTAAGCGTAATATGTGTTCACTACAGCGAGAACTGCACGTGACTGGTTTATTTCAACAGAATCTCAAGTGTGATACCAGTATTTATATCTTTATAACTGTTATTTATTGAAAATTAAACCTTATTATATACTCATAAGGATTACGGTATGTGTATATATAAATTTGTATATTTTAATGTAGGTATATCATTGTTTTGCATGTTTGCGTGGGGGACTGTGTCCATTGTATCTGGTAGTGAATCATATTTTGATATAGTATTTATGTTAATATGTTATGATTAGAAAGTACGTCAGGAGGTACTCGTTTAATTTATTTGTGTGCTATTTTTATAAAGGCTTAAAGATCTATTGAATAACATGGAAATTGGTATTGTAAATTAATTACTTTATTAGTCAAGTTCCTGAATATAATCTATAGAAAAAATCCCATTAATATTATAAATGTGGAAGTTTACAGATGTTAGTTACTCTTTCACGCTAAAACTACTGAACCGATTCCGATGAGACTAACAGATATGTAGATAGCTGGAGTCCTGGATTAGCACAAAGGCTACTTTTTATCCCGATATTCCTACAGGGCTTACGCGACTGTAACCGCGGGGCGCAGCTAGTACTTAATATATTAAAAATACTAAATAAATATATATAGATAAGTAATGTAATATAGATAATTTCATATATTTATAGCAAGTAGGATGTAGCAGAATACCCGTTTAAAAATGGAGCAGATACAAATAAAGAGCAAACGATCTTACACTATGAACTTATTTCCTACTGTGAGTAAGAGTTTAAAATATGTACAGTCAGAAACATAAGTCGATACACACCTACAAGATTTTAACTAATTCTTTTTCTTTTCAAAAGACAATTCCTGCACTAGAAATAATTCGTGTGTCCCCCACTTCACAAACAATCAAACAACGGACACAAAAACATCCATACTCGGAACAACCATTAGTAAACCACACAATTTTTTTGTCCCGTATGGGATTCGAACCCACAACACTCGGCGCGGTGCCAGCGGCGAAGCGACCACTTTAACCACTTCGCCATCCGTGCATGAAAACGTAACAGACAAACTCACATTCGCATTTATAATATTAATAAGGAGGTACGATACCTATTTTACGCGGTAGTAAATACGACTGCTGTTTAAGACTGCGCCGAGCGTAAGACAGATAATGACAGAGCTCGTGCGGCGCATATTCAAATCGGCGCGCGGCCGCCATAGGAAAATTGTATGGAGGATTTGAAGTGCTATTTTGCTAAATATGTATCTTTATTGTCAACCAATAACTTAAATATTTGGGACGGACAAATTGTAATATAACTATTTATGTTTCGTTTAAGTTGTAACATAGGATAGATTTCTACTCTTATATTCTAAAAATCACGTAACACGAACTTGCAAATTCACGTAATTTTGTAGGCGAAAATACTAATTATTTTAAGTTTTTTACACGGAGTAATTGTAAACACATTCATTGTTATGGTAAATGTATATTTTATATTTGTATTAAACAAAAAGTGTTGATTTTATTCACTTAACTGTGACCGCCTGTTTTGGCACATTTCGCTCGGTGCAGTGTTAAGGAATAGGATTCGATACCCACTTGTTGACTATTTCTGTCCAGAAATTCTTAGTAGTTGCCCGGGTTTCGAAGCTGTGTCTGGTTAGGCAATAGGCTCGCTCCGTGTTAACTGAAGCCTAAACACAAAGCTAATGAAATATGTGCAATACACACCTGCCTACCTCTTCAGTCATATAGGTATGAAATTATGTATGTATGTAAACTAGCTTTTCCTCACGGCTTCGCTTGCGTAAAAGAAGGATAGATTATGTTAGTAACAGTATGTTACTCGCTGATAATATAGCTTTTTAATGGGGAAAGATTTTTAAAATCGGTTGTTTAGTTTTTGAGGTAAACTCTTAAAAACCAACAAACATACAAACAAACAAAAATCTAAATTTTCTCTTTATAATATAAGTATATATAATAGGTACTTTTTTTAAATAAGCAATATTCTCGTTCCGTCAGCATGTCGTATCCGTCTCGCGTCTGTCGTGTCGGACGCGTCACGATGTCGTTACCGTCCCGTGTGACATTGGACCCGCACACACAACTTGTTATGACGCACTGTCTTAGTTTAACGATATCTATTTTTGATCTATCGCCATGATCACGAATGATAGGACAATTATTATTACATTCTCACTGCCGGCTTCACCCACGTTTATGATTACTGCACCGCTCCCGTGGCTTGTAGCGTGATGTTATATAGCCTATGTTGCTCCTGGATAAAGTAGCTTTCTAATGGTGAAAGAGTTATCAAAATCGGTTTAGTAGTTTTTGAGTTTATTCATTACAAACGAAGATACAAATATTTTCTGTTTATAATATTAGTGTAGGTAGCGTTATCTTGTAATAATACATAATTATTTATCTATATATTTAGTATCTTCTCTCTTAGCCTTTATTATTCCCAAGTCACTTGGGGTCGGCTTTTCTGGTCTAACCGGATTTGACTGGATATCAGTTTTTACACGGAGCGGCTGCCACCTGACCTCCGCAACCCGAAGGCTAACGATACCCTAAGGCTAGACCAGTGTCAGGATATTAGAGGGTACTGACTTTCCCAATAACGACTGCCATAGATGTTCATGGCAGCCGGGACCAACGGCTTAACGTGCTCTCCGAGGCACGGAGCAGGCGATAATTGTCAATCAATACACACATCATTTCGAAAAGTCATATAACTTCCGAAAATCAGAGATGCGCGACGAAGGTTCGAACCCGAGACCTTCTGCATTGCAGTCTGTTGGTCTCCCCACTGAGCTATCGCTGCTCACTATACTAAATATATATCTATATATTTAGTATATTTAATGTTTTAATCATACATACGCTAACCACTACGCCTCGATGGCGTTCGTTTTGAGGCACGTTGGCCCGAGCTAGACTTCGAGCCCGATACCTCTTAGTGGCATTCACTATCACTGCACTACTGAGGCAGTCATGCGCAATGACGACTGCAACCATCCATACAATCTTCATTATACTTTAGCATAAGCTTTGCTCTTTTCGGTGGAGTACACGCCATCCTCCTTGATTTTCGGCCAATACCTTGATCTTCTTATAAGACATGACAGCCTTTTCTTTTATTTGATCTGTGAATGCCTTTCTGGGTCTTTCCCTTCGTCTCTTGCCTTCCACTTTACCTTCTATGATGTTATTTATAAAGTCGTAATGTCTTTTAAGGTGGCCAGACATCTTTTCTCTTCTGTTTCAACTGTCGTCAAAATGTTGCGTTCTTCTTGGACAAGGGTTAGTACTTCCACGTTGCTTTTCTTTTCTGTCCAGCTGATTCTTTCCATGCGCCTCCAGCACCACATTTCGAAAGCTTCCAGACTTTCCCGGTCTTGTTGGATCATTGTCCATGTTTCGCTTCCGTATAGAGCAATACTCCAGACGTATGATTTTATGAGCTGTTTTCCTATGTGTTTTGAAATTTTGCATTTAAGCAGATACAATCGCGTAAAAATTATTCTACAGCTTCCCATTATCTTGTAGTTGTTCATAAAAACAATGCTTTGTCTCGCTACATTACCTTTAATGGTCGCAATAATAAACAATGAATGTTTATTGACCAATTGACTTTCAATCAGGACAGCCGATGTACCGTCTGACATTGTCTTGAAGGAGATTTATAAGTGTTATTGACTATTACGTGGGGAATGAACATAGGAATCTCAAATAGGCAATTATCGCTCGCTTAAACGGTGAAGGAAAATATCGTGAGGACACCTGCATTCTAACTAATATTATAAATGCGAATGTGAGTTTGTTTCTCTGTTCGTTGCGCTTTCACGCCTTAATTCATTAGTTCCCAAAGTGGTCCAGGTGGACCCCTGGGGGTCCACAGTAGACTCAACAGGGGTCTACGTCGGCGTGACAAAAAAATGGGAGTACACGAAAATTTATTTGCTTTCGATAGTGAAGAACTAAAATGTTGGCTTGACTTCACCTATCAATGTAGTGTTACTTGTAAAAACTCGTATATTCCATATTTAGTACCAGTGGTCTCGAACCTAACGATTTCTCGGAAGAGAATTTCAAAAAAAAAAAGCTTAGCCTATCGTTTGGTAGGTTCAGCCCCGAGAATTCAGTCGGTCGGCGGGTAGCGCGTAGAAATTTGATCAAATTTTAAATTTCAGAGTAGTTGATCCTCGCTAATTTCAGCATGAATGGGCCGGCTCGAACGGGGAAGGACTACCCTCTCACAGAATATCGACGCGAAATAGCAGTATTCCTACTGTCGTATTTCGTTCGGTGAGTGAGAGTACCGGAGGCCCAAACACCCTCTTTCCCTCTGCCCGCTCCTTCTCCATCCCACTTCCTTTCCTAAAGGGTTGGCAACGCGTAAGTGATGCCTCTGGTGTTGCATGCGTCCATAGGCTACGGTGACCACTTTTCATCAGGTGGGCCATATGCCTGTTTGCCACATTAATAGTATAAAAAAAAAATACGAATACCAAGTAATATGGTAGAAATGTTGCTGCAGGGGTCCACCGGCAACTACAAAATTTTTAAAGTGGTCTATGAGAAAAAAAGTCTGGAACCTCTGCCTTAACTGCTGACCGATCATCATGAAATCTCGCATACATGTTGTCAGGGGTACAGAATAGGACAAATCCAAAAAAACGTACTGTTACTGACATAACCATACCTACATTTACGTTAGTTAAGCCACGAAAAAAACGAGAAAATAATAAAAAAATCCTTTAGACCGAGTTTCGATCACGGCGGATACACGTTGTCAGAGATACAGAAAAGAACCTAGGGAGGTACCCTCATCAGAAGGAAGTCATCCAGAAAAAATACTGTGTCCAAAGTATAGACAATTGTCATAACCTACATTTACGCGAGCGATGCCGCGGACAAAATCTAGGACTATAATAAATATTTCTTGCCAGTTCTTCTCATTGGTTCTACGCCCTTGCTTTGCTGAACATGGCAACAGGTAATTTATGTATTTATTTATTTGTACTTATTATGGTAGGTACACTTACAGCAAGACATACAAATGTTACAAATATAAGCACTATGGATATAACCGTGGGTAATGGGTATATATGTTTGCCTATTAAAAGTAAATTCATAGTATAGATAACTTAGTGTAACTTTCACGTTCATGTGTGTTACTTTGTGAACTAATTATATTTAAATTCTGATTTTAGCAACTCATATGTATTAAGTATATAAATTGATAGAAATGTATTATTATTTTTAACAATTGAAAACTGGCAAGAGTGGCCATTCGTTTTTTTCCTGTATCTTCTCATGAGAGCTCTTCTACTAAACAAGTGAGAAACGGCCATGAATTGCCGTAAATCTTAGAGTTCGAAAAAAATGGTATCACGTGACCTTGTCAGTGGTCAGAGGTCAAAGGTCATAGTCATTTCGGGGTATATCGACTATGTTGAGTCGAATGGCGTTGAATGCGAGTCTCTAGCTCTTACGGTTCTTGACTTGAAAGATGGTATCACGTGACCTTGAGGTCAGAGGTCAAAGGTCATAGTATTTCGGAGGTATATCGACTATGCTGAGTCGAATGGCGTTGACCGCGAGTCTTTAGCTCGGAGCGGACGGACGGACAAAGCTGTTGTATTTTTTATTAAGTATTTTGAACTCTAAAAAGCCTTTTCCATGCTAGATTGTATATTATTTTTAGTTTATTATAATTATTTGTTACTAGCTTTTGTCTGCGGTTTCGCTTGCGTAAATGTAGGTTAGGTTATAAATGATGGTGATGATATGATGAAAGGTACCCTACGTCCGTTTCTGTTTCCCTGACAACGTGCATGCAAAATTTCATGATGATCGGTCGAGTAGTTAAGGAGTGGAAGCGTAACAAACAAACAAACTCACAATCGCCATTTATAATATTAGTTAGGATTACTATGTATATAAGTTAGACGAGTTCGGGATGAGCGTTGACATCTTTTTTATATTATTTTGTCTAGACTTTGAAATAAAGCAGAATAGAATAGAATAGAATAATAATAATAATAATAATAATAATAATAATAATAATAATAATATTCTATCACATACACACAACACCGTCTAGCCCAAACTAAGCAGAGCTTGTACTATGGGTACTAGACAATGGATAAACATACATATATACTTTTTTTTTGTAAATACATACATATTATACATAGAAACACCCAGACAAACATCCATATTCATGCACACAAATGTTTGACTTGTGCGGGAATCGAACCCGCAACCTCAGGCGTGGCAGTCGGTTACACTAACTACTACGCCATCGAGTCGTCAAAGAATAGAATAGAATTTTATTTTGCAAATATGGGTTCACAATACATACTTAGTTCTTATAATTAAATCTTATAGCTCAGCCATATTTTACCATTCGGCATGCAAATATTTAACATTATTTGTACTTATTTTGTTATTACATTTACATCATTACATCAGAACATGCTAGAATTGTAGAAATATGTATATTTTCTGCTTATCCCTCCAGTGATACAGCCATGTATAAGTGTGTGTAACCATCACATCAGAATATAGTCTAAGAAACACAATTAAACGATTACATACTATTCAACGTTCACAAAGTGTTGTATAAACTATTTTCGATTTGTTTATTTGCCTTTCAAATATTCAAGACGTTTTAAAGACTCTTCAATATGCAAGGTTATGATGAACTGCTTTTAAATTAGGCATGAAGAAAATCGGTAGCGTTGTGTTTACAAACCAATGATATTTTTCTTTATTCTATCTTTTTAAAAAAAGAGCTTACCTGGAAGAAATAGCTTCCATTCGAACAATTATTGTGCTTTGACTGTTTTGCAAAGGATTTGGTTAAACTGATTTTGCTTTGAGAACTCTATAGAAACGATTCAATTAGGTCCTTTCGGGGTATCATATATATCATAAAAGAAAGAATGAAAAATAATTTTATTTGTTCCACGCTCATAACAGGAAACACAACCAATAAGTATAAAAATAAATAAGGTCCTGCGTCAGCAATGTTGCAGTGTATCCACAACGCTGGCATTCTCGCAGAGCCTGCATGATTTCGGTGCATGTAGGCAGTAACATACATAACTAAATTAAAAATAACAAAAACAAAACAACAACTTAAATAAATTAGGCAGAAGGTGGTCAAAGATGGCAAAAGTAATTTTGTTCTAAATAATAATATTGGTATTTATATAATACTTATATCTGCTTCTTATCTGTAACATAAGTAAAAATTTTAATTATGAAGTTGCCATTTATATCTTCCATCTAATTTGGTGACTTCTAAACAAAATATATTTATATTTCGAGAGTAGACTGTATATATTATTAATAATTGCTTTTGAGAGTAAAGGAATGAAAATAAATGTAAGCAAGACGAAAGTAATGGTATTTGAAAAGGAAGAGTGTGTGACGATGTGTAATATTATGATTGATGGAGAAAAGGTGGAGCAAGTGAAAGAGTTTGTATACTTGGGTACTTTGTTTACAAGAGATGGTAAACATGAGGGAGATATTAAAAGGAGAACGATTGCGGGCAACAAAGTGAATGGAGCTCTACGCGCTTTTATGAATAGTCAAAATGTTTCCGAAAAGGCCCGTTTGGCTGTTCATAGAGGACTATTAGTGCCCACACTTATGTATGGAAGTTAAAGTTGGGTATGGCAAAAGAAGCATGAGAGCAGAATAAATGCTGTAGAAATAAGAGTGCTGAGAAATATATGTGGTGTGACTCTAAAAGATAGAATAAGGAATAGTGTGATTAGAGAGAGATGCGGCATGAAAGTGGATATAGTGACAAGAATAGAAAAGGGTATGTTAAGCTGGTTTGGGCATGTAGAAAGAATGGACGAGGAAAGACTGACTAAGAAAGTTTATAAGGCTAGTGTGAATGGAACAGTCGCAAGAGGAAGACCTAGGCGAACGTTTCTTGGTCAGATCGGAGGCGTTCTGAACAAAGGCCAAGATAAGAGCACCTTGAACCGACGGGCGTGTATGAGGAATGTGATGAAAGTGAATGAAGCCAGAGAAGTGTGTCAGGATCGTAGCAAATGGAAATCCGTAGTCTCTGCCTACCCCTCTGGGAAAGAGGCGTGAATCTATGTATGTATGTATGTATATTATTAATAACATGTATATCAATAAGTAACCTTTTATACATTTTGTATTTAAAGTTATATCGTTTAGTATTCGTTGTTTTAATTCGTCATAACTACTTGATAGTTGATGTTTTGTTAATTTAAGACATACCATGGTGGTTTAAATACAAGCATACATGAAAAATAAATCATAGAATAAGAATAGGCCATTCAAAAAACATTAATGTCGTTAGTATGGAAAACACAATATTAGCAATTGTCTTTATATAAAGCGGCAACTTCATATTGAAACCCCTAATATCATAGTCACCAACTATTCCAGTGACCACAAGGCTAATAGTCTTTGCCACTCAAAGTGGCAATGCTGCCAGACTTCTGGGCACTCTACCAGTCGATTGTGACGCGGAAGTATTCTGTAATACCTAGTGATGGTTAGAAGGGGTGGACCCTTCTAAAATCGTACTCGTCTTAACAAACCTCCTTAAAATAGACAATTTCTGCAACCCGTAATATATGTATGTCTCAGATCATATTTTACGAGCGTCTACGCCTTGTGGCCCGTACCAAACGGCAACATAGCAAAGGTTTTGAAATGTAATTTATCTGAGATTTGTTTTTAAAATTATGTCCTCTAGATTAAGGTAAAAGTGTATTATAGCTGGACTATAATTATGTATTTGTACCCTTTTTTGCCCCTCGGGAAGAAAGATACGTTGCATTCACATTTCGCATGTTGCAGTTTTAAGTGCAACATAATAGGGAGCGAACTTTTTGCCGTCTACCGGCCATATTGCCCAACTGTGTGTTACTAATTTCTGAATAGCAAAAAACCAATAATATACTTTACCCGACCTGAATATTGAACCTGGAAACTCGCAATCGCATACAAACTTAATTCCAATCTTTTGCCATGTGACGAAAGAGGCAAAAATAAATATTCTAAAAAGATTAAGACTTACATTCCATTATTCTTCTCTCGCAGAATACAATAGAGATCCATCAACTCTTCTTAGCCAGAAGTTTGGGTGAATTGAGTATATAATATCAGCCCTGTATTAAACTGTCCCACTGCTGGGCACGAGCCTTTTCTCAGTGCGAGAAGGAATAGGCCACAGTCCACCACGCTGGCCCAGTGCGAGTTAGCAGACGCACATATCGTCGAGAACATTATGAAGAACTCTCAGACATGCAGGTTTCTTCACGATGTTTTCCTTCACCGTTCACTGAGTGTAGAACTAAATAAATAACTAAATAATACAACAAATTGTGCGTATGTATGTTGTGTTACCAAAATATACAATGGTTTGTTCTGAGAACCGCGCGTAATGCCAGGTGCTACAGGAGGGTATAAGTGTGGGTCGGCGGTGTTATCGATATCGATACAATTCAATATAGTTAGAAGAAAAAAATTACACGAGGATTTAAATACAAAATGGAGCAAAACTTGAATCTGGGATTTATCTGAAATAGGACTGAACGACTCAAAGTCAAAGTCAAAAATCTTTGTTTCCATAAAAATGTGTGAACACTTCTTCGACACGTCAATTAATTTATATAATAATAAATAAATCTATGGAGATATAAAAAAAGTATTGGAAAAAGCCTGTTCGAGAAGTAGAGCTCTCATGAGTAGGCAAGAAACTTATGGTCACTCTTTTCAATCGCCATTTGTTGACAATGTTTGTTAACTATACAAATCAATTTATTTACTTCTTTTTTTTATATAACATACTAGATTTAGCCTGTGGCTTTGCTAGCGTTAATGTAAATTTTGACAATAAATTTCTATCCCACTATATCCTTTTCTGTACAACAACGTGTAGCCGAAATTTCATGATGATCGGTTGAGTAGTTTAGAAGTAGTTGCTTAGAATTTGATTGCTTTAATTGCCTGGAATCACTTGGAAAGGATTCTGCAAGAGATACTGAACAGTCCAGTCTTAATGGTGTTAATGACAATTTCTTAGGAGAATGACTAAATAGGTACCGAATTTTTTTTGTTGTACCGCACTGTTATCAAGCAAGCATACGGCCCACCTGATGGTAAGTGGTCACCGTAGCCTATGGAACACCAGAGGCATCACTTGCGCGTTGCCGACCCTTTAGGAAAGGAAGTGGGAAGGAGAAGGAGCGGGAAGGGGAAAAGAGTGTGATTGGGCCTCCGGCACTCTCACTCACCGAACGTAACACAACAGTAGGAATACTGCTATTTCAAGTCGATATTCTGTGAGAGGATAGTCCTTCCTCGGTCGAACCGGCCTATTTATGCTGAAATCAGCGAGGCTCTAATACTCGAAAACCTTTTTTATTACCTTACCAGAAACATAAGTGCAGTCCTTCAGACTGAATTTCGGTCATGGCGGCCAATCTTAACGACGACTGGCCATTTGTGCAGGAGATGTTAAGTATTGTGCACAAGTGTGTGTAGAAAGATAATTGCACTTTCTGTTCCGTCACTCTCATATTCCTATAAGACGGCAATCCCACACACCCGGAGAGAGATCAGGCTATGACCAATGGCTTCAGGTGTTTCTGGAACACGAGGGTGTTTCCGCCAAGTTCCTAACTTCGGGCTGCAACTAAGATTTTTTAACGGAAAACCCTAATAACTCTTTATTATGCCATGAAATGCCATGAAATGCCATGCCATACATACATAGACGTACGCCTGCAAATCCAAAGGTGTATTCTATACATATATTGCATCAGCTATGATTTAAGTCTTATATGAGAAGAAGAATAAAAAAAGGAGAATAAAAAAAGAAGACTGAATGAATGGCGCAGTGGTTTAAGCGTTCGTCTCGCCATTGCCACAGCGCCGAGTATTGTAGGTTCGATCCCCACACGGGACAAATATTTGTATGATCCACAAATGGTTGTTCCGAGTCTGGGTGTTCTTTGTGTCCGTTGTTTAAATGTTTGTAAAGAACCCCGCGACACAGAAATATTTCCTACTACGAGAGTTGTCTTTTATTTAACCAAACATAAAACGAATGATAAGATTAAATCACTTTATACTGATTTTATTGTGTTGTTTATTTAACACTTCATTACATAATTTTTTTACTACTTTTTAAGCTAATTAAATAATAATAATAATAATCATTTATTCAACTTAAATTGGTACAAATGGATACAGAGCTTAGGTTACATTGTAAAGGTAATATATAAGGGGTGCCTGTACTAGGGTAAACCTGTGCCACAGGCATTAAGGGCACATACTGTATAATATAGATATAAATTCTAAAACAATACTTATAAAACATTATTCTTTGTATATAAAAACTTATGAATAATTATATTTTAAACTAAGTGATTACTATGACTACTTAAAGAGCTATTTTATTGCGTAACACTTATTGAACAACAGTCATCGAATTTTCAGTTTGATCGTAGTTCAAGGTTTGTAAATATTGTTGAACTAATTGCTTAGTGTTAGCATAATTTTTGTCATGAATCGCTGTTATTTTGTTTATATTATTATAAAGGAAAAAACCTAAAAATGCGAAGAACCTATTGGTAAAAATATACTTAGATTGAGACTGAGTAGTACAAACGATATCTTTCCGTCGTTTAGAGTTAGTAAGTTCCGGGTTATAACCAAGAGTAGTATGTTGTTTGAGTACAGTGTGCATTAAAAAAAGCTGTCGAACTGTTAGTACTTTAGAATTTTTTTTACCTATTGAGAAGCAACGGCACTCCGCCACAGCCAGATACAATAGCTTTTCAATTATATCTGCCTTTGCGAGATGAAATGCGTGAAACTAAAGTATAGTGATGATATGATAAATCGATATTTGAGTCCCATCACTAGCCACGCGTAATTTTATATTTCCCCAAACCGTTTTAGTTTCGGGATAAAGCGGCAGTTTTCAGTGGCACACAAGTGTGATCGCCGGCGCACGGTTCGGTCGTACCGTTGGCTGGCAACTCGCGCATACGCGTATACACTCGAAAATAACCGATCCTATTAATAGTTGCCTGTGTTATGTGAGTGTAATATGATTTTGAAGCGGTAAGTAAGTACTTTTGATACTTTATTCAATTATTTTTTGGTGATTTCTATGTATAAGTTCACGACGTATAGTGTGCTAACTGCTAGATACTCTGATTTACGTTGGGATATTGTGTTTATGGTATATTTTTGATGTCTTTGTTTTATATTTGTTTAGATATTAAAAATATAATAATTACTCGTGTGTTTAGTGACACTGAAATGAGAGTTGTCTGTTTTAAAGAGAGAGAGTTATGGCTCTTCTCTACAGAAACTGTGTTTAATTATTTTTGGTACTTTGCTCAGCGTATTTGGAAATTTTGCTATCCTAAAAGAAGCGTAATAGTATCATAATAAATCTTCATTGATTTATTTGCCATTGAATTCAAAATGTATAGATACCTAGAATGTATTTTAAAATATTTTTGACACATTAGTATTTTTTTGTATTTACTTCACATTATTATTTTATTAACCATTTTTATTCATAATCTGTCTCTTTGTACATTTCTTAAGAAGTTTTATAGTTTTCAATTGTTATATTTTATTTGTAACCGACTGGTTGAAAGATTAACTAGTGCCAAAACCATTTATTTACATTGCTCAGCATTTTGATACTTTGTCAAAGTTTTCAAATATGTATTTGTCAACGGCAGTATGATCGACTGTTATATTAAATGACACATACATTTATTTATTGGTACATTTCACACAGTATTTATTTATTATTTTTATCAAGACCATAATAACAAACATATGCCTCATTTAAAAGATTTTTAGTAACATTTACACATAATAGAAAATACAAAAAACTTACAAAACATAATACAGCTTACGAAAATTTTACGAAGACACTTATTTTTTGCTAACGGCTCTGCTCACGTTAATCAAGGTGTCATCAATTAATTTCTATTCCTCGGGAACAGTACTTCATTTCTAGATGAAAAGTACCCTATGTATTTTTCAATATTCCTGACAACGTATATACGAAATTTTTGATAATTGGTCGAGTAGTTAAGGTGTGAAAGCGTAACCAACAAACAACAACGGAGTAGTAGAGCCTCGCTGATTTCAGCATGAAAGTGCCGGGTCGACCGGGGAAGGACTACCCTCTCACAGAATATTGACGTGAAATAGCAGTATTCCTACTGTTGTGTTTCGTTCGGTGAGTGAGAGTCTCAGAGGCCCAAAGGCCCAAACACCCTATTTCTCCTTCCCACTTCCTTTCCTAAAAGGTCGGCAACGCGTAAATGATGCCTCTGGTGTTGCATGCTTCCATAGGCTACGGTGACCATGTGCATATACGGTGCATTTTTTTAGTATTTAAATATAACAAAAGATGTAAGCTTTAATTAACACGAATCGGAGTTCCAAATAATCACACGACGACGTATGTTAAGAAATGACATATGGTTTCTCGTTCATTTGCCAAAAAAGCAAAGGAACACGGGTCTTACAGCCTATACGCATGCACCGAAAATATTTTTATTTTTAAATTAAACTGAATAAAGTTCAGAATATGTAAAAAAATATTGTTTTTCAATATATTAATAATACTACTGTTAATACCATTAATTTGAAAAGAAATATAGAAATTTTCATCTTATTGATAAAACATCGATGTCAGAAGCGTGACTTTAGAAAAAGTTAACTGTCACTTACTTAGGGAATTCCTTCGTAGGTGATACCTAGCATGGTGAAATTGAATTTAGGTAAGTATTCGATTAAGGGATGCCCTTAGCTTAAAAGACGCCTACTTAGGTGGAGCCTAGGGGCCTGTTGGTGAAAATGGGCATAAGTGTCACATAAATTTGTTTACTATAAGATACTGTATATACTATATACAAATATATAGGTATATATGCAATTTACAAGTTAACAATATTCGATTTAATACATTCGTTTATATTTCTAAAATAAATTGCTAATTATTTATGGTTATTATATTATTAAATGTCATTATGTTTATAGACTACTGAATGCTTGAAATTTTTAACAAGTTGCGCTTCTAATTAGTTTCGTTTTTATTTAATTATATTATAATGATTTATCTGTATCTTCTCCCTTATCCTTTATTATTCCCAAGTCACTTGGGGTCGGCTTTTCTGGTCTAACCGGATTTGACTGGATATCAGTTTTTACACGGAGCGGCTGCCACCTGACCTCCGCAACCCGAAGGCTAACGATACCCTAAGGCTAGACCAGTGTCAGGATATTAGAGGGTACTGACTTTCCCAATAACGACTGCCATAGATGTTCATGGCAGCCGGGACCGACGGCTTAACGTGCTCTCCGAGGCACGGAGCAGGCGATAATTGTCAATCAATACGCACATAATTTCGAAAAGTCATATAACTTCCGAAAGTCAGAGGTGCGCGACGTGGGTTCGAACTCGAGACCCTCTGCATTGCAGTCTGTTGGTCTCCCCACTGAGCTATCGCTGAATAATGAATGATTTATCTGTATCTGATCCTAATATTATTAACTTATAACTAACGTATAATTTATTAGTGTTACGTACAACTTTGTCCACAAACAACAACAAGACGTTTGTCACGCGTGTCAAATCTGCGTGACATATTATGTTATGTTCAAAGAAATCCATTCAGAATTCTCATACAACACAACAAAGATTTTGACGTGACAAAGATCTATCGCGTGACATGTGTAAGTACTTGTTACACAAATGTGGGAATTAATAAGTAAATTCATTCACTGAGTTAGTAACATGTCAGTGAATACTATGGGTACTAGACAATGGATACATAAATACTTTTATTTGTAAATACATACATTTTATACATAGAAACACCCAGACCAAGACAAACATCCATGTTTATGCACACAAATGTTTGACTTGTGCGGGAATCGAACCCGCGACCTCACGCATGGCAGTCGGTTACACTAACAACTATGCCATCGAGGCCGACTTATTAAAATTAATACGAAATTATTTGTGACTGCTACAATGGCGTAGTGGTTAAAGGTGTTGCCTGTTCACTGCCACTATGTCCAGTGTCGTGGGTTCAATCTACATACGGGACAAAACCTTTATGTGATTTTCAAATAATTGTTCTCGAGTCTTTTAGAGTTCTTTGTGACCGTTGTTTGAGTGTTTATAAAACCCCCGCGACACAGGAAATATTCCTGCAAATGCATTTTTTTTAAATATAGCCTGTCTTCGGCCTTTTCTTTTAAATAGAGTAAGCTATGTTGTGTATTTACACCAAGGCATTATAATGACTCACGCTTATGATTACTGCACAGCTCCGGTGGCTCGCAGCGTGATTTTATATAACATATAACCTTCCTTAAAATTAGGCGTTTAAATAAAAAAAAGTTTGCTTAAATGTGACTGGTAGTTCCAGAAATCAGCGTGTTCAAAAAACACAAACAAACAAACTCTTCAGTTTTATTATATAAAAAGAGATAATGCGTGATATTAACTACACTACGGGATACAGGATTAAAGCTCTTAAGAGCTTCGAAGAGCTTTTTGGCAAAGAATAGGGCGTATTAATCCTCGTGAATAGCACATTTTACCCAAATTTTTTAGGTAATTCGTAATAGAGAGTAACCCTTTTGCTGCTGCTAAAGATTTAAAGGGAGACTGTAGCCTTAATACGACACGCCTTTATTTTTAAAGATGCGCAAACAAAACCTTTAAAATGCATAATCTATATCTAACAAAACACACAATATATACATTTTAAAACACACAGTATATACCTTTAAAAACACACAGTCTCTACCTATCAAAACACACAATCACTCCCTTTCAAAACATACAATTTCTACCTTTCAAAACACACAATCTCTACCTTTCAAAACACACAATAAATGTATATCTTTAGAAACACACAATCTTTACCTATCAAAACACACAATCTCTACCTTTAAAGATGCGCAAACAAGACCTTTAAAATACATACCTTTGGGACACTTAGAAAATAGGTGAGATAACTTTGATTTTGAAATAATTGCGTATTTATTTAAAAAAAAATGTTTTAATCATTTCCTTTCTTCGGTTTAATAAACAATATATACCTATATAATATGTAACGCGATCATGCATAATGTTTACCTTTTTTATGCTTGACGTTTCGACCAGGTTACACCGGCCGTGGTCACAAGCTGAAAAAAGGTAAACATTATGCATGATCGCGGTAATACCCGTTACATATTATATATATATCAAGCAACGCGAAAGTTTAAAGTTATTATTAAAAAACAATGCCGATAAAGACATTTACATAAAGACCTTTCAACATCTAAACTGAAACGATTTCTTTCAGTGTTTACATTATAACCTAGCAACTCACTGAAACCACGATGAGTCATATTTACACGTAGTTTTCACGTCTACATCTGTTTCATAACTATGAGGTAAACGTACACATAAATCTAATAAAATTTAATAAAAGAAGACCTTTAAGATGTAAAATAGTTTTGTAACAAGTATTTGGGGAAGACATCTTGTTAAAAAAATATTTCAAATGTATTAGTTGATTGAAATATTGATGTTAAAGTTAAGAAATTGTAAAGAATTTGTGAAATATTGTTTCGTTAGAAATATGTAATTTATATTTTTATATTTCTTACTAGGTACTTTTTTCCATGGCTCCGCCCGCTTAAATATAGTTTAAGTAAATATTCTATACCTCGTGAATAGTACTTTTTTTTGTTAACTTCGTCTGCTTCACATAAGAGATTTTTTCCGTTTTTGCAACATTTTTCATTGATGCTCCGCTCCTATAAGTCGTAGCGTGATGTTATATATATGCCTATAGCCTTCCTCGATAAATGGGCTATCCAATACTAAAATAATTTTTCAATTCAAGGTTGTAGTTCCTGAGATTAGCGCGTTCAACCAAACAAACTCTTCAGCTTTATAATATTAGTATAGATTAGTATACTTTTTTGGAGGAATAAACGTTAACTATAAGACTATATGAGTTATATAACCATTATGATTTGTTTTGAAAATTGCTAATTACTAGTATTCATTGCATCTCTTTTACTCCTACACGATTAGAAAATGAGCGATATAATTAAGGTCATTGCCAGCATTATTGTTTACAAATGATACTTTCTATATTTTATATATTCGAAACATATAAATAGGCATTAAAATAATTGTATACGGAAGAAAACGATTATATAAAAATGTTCATTCAGGTCCAACAACAGCTGTTGCGAAGGCCTCAAAACGACATGTTGTGACTATTGAAATAATAATATAATAATTGCAGCGCTGTTTAATTTCACATAACACACATTGCATTATTGATTTATATTATAAGAACAGTGGTATACATGATATCAAAGATTCAGTACAATAAATAAAAACAAATTAGAATAGCCCGGCCAAAAAAATTATACCATGAAAAGATTCTAAAATAAATCCCGAAGCGACATTCAAAACTTAAGTTTTCATAAAATAAAAACATTAATCATAATCTCGTGTTAGTCCTCTAGTTGAAAAAGAATACGTTATATTGTTGTATACAATGATATAACGTATACAATTATTGACTTTCAGTCAAAAACTGTATACGTTGATAACATTTTAGTATGTTTTGGTTCTCTTCTGCAAAAGTTGTCTAATTTTAGTTTGTTTTTAAATGTAGTTATAATATTGAAGTCGGTGTTAGTTCTTTTTTCTAAAATTTGACTTTTATTTTATTTTAGGCTTACGGAGCAATAAATGTTACTTTGTAGCTTTTTAAATGAATTATGGTCGTATCTGAACATTGTAATGTAGAAATAATTGAACATTTCGAAATATTAGAGAGAAGAGGCCACTGCGATATTTAAAAAAACTGTGCCTTTTCTTAAATTTCTCTACAAAATTCTTCCAAGTCGGATACTCTACTGACAACGTATATATGCGAAATTACATCGGTCGAATAGTCAGGCGTAACAGCGTAACAAACAAACAAACTCACATTCGCGTTTATATTATTAGTTACTAGGATATTAAAGATTCCCAAATATTTTTATGACATCGATGATCGATGCCTATGCTTACTATCAGACGAGCCTATTAGCCACTTTTATTGTAAATAAAATATTGTTTCTATTTTATACCGAAAGCATTGCACTTCTCAATCAAGAAACAAATCAAATAAGTTGTTTATAAACCATAGAGAAGAGCCAGCGTTGTCTATGTCTTATCTTGCGCATAGATCACTAGTGCTCCGATGTTTATGCCAAAAGTACCAACAGCTGTGGTATTATCAATTATATCTTACATGAGACTTTTTCTGTCCCCTTTTGATGTGTTTTTTCTTAATAATAAATAAACGTTTGTAAGATTTAAGATATGAATCCTTTTGGTATACTATTGTATTGTTGAACATAAAGAATATGTGCAGTGGTACCACGTTTATACGGTCCACGCATGTACCTGAGGTAGAGTGTACTTAGAAGGTCAAATATTGTTGCTAACGTAAAGAACAAAACCGCTTTGGCTGCTCGCAAAATACAAGAGAAAATATGGGAATGAAATGTATTTTTTTACATTTTTCGATTATATTTCTGTTTTGGTGGTCCTTCAGATAACAATCTTAATAAAGCTTTGTTTGTTTGTAAGGTGTTTTTAAAGAATAGCGCCTTAAAGAAAGAATAAGAAACTGTATCAATAGATGTGTTAACTGTTAAGGAATTAATTATATTTAGGGCTATCCTTAAGAAATACCTATTACTAGCCATAATGAGCTTGAATTTATATCTAAGCTTATCAAAACTACTATTTAGAATTTATACCTTAGATATTGCAAAGGCTTGTAAAGGTCAAGATAAGGTTATAAAAGTTATAGCGCGCGAGTTCAAAATTTACCGAGGTGCCTTATAAACGTGGTCGTCTTGCTTATTCTTTAAATTTTGCCCCTCTATGCAGTGCCAAGTCTTAATTTAAACCAATTTGTATGTAATTTATTGAATGAGGCGTTACTTGTCAGAAATCATTCATTGTGAATTATGACATAGAGGGCCAGGTGCCTGAAACTAAACTCGAGCCTGAAACCCCCTGACAGAAAACTCTACCATATAGACGGTCAGCAGTGGCGTAGCGTGGGTGTCAGCCGCTCGGGGCGGAATTTCTTTTTGCCGCCCTCTTATTTAGGTCACAATCTTTTGGATTCGAACCCAAAACTCTCGGCAGTGGCGAGGGGTTCTACATAAACCAATACACCATCTTTGGTATAACCGAAGGACTACATAATGTAAATCCTGTAGTATTTCAGAAACATGCTTTCTTTAATACGAGAGTAGTCTTTGGAAAATAAAGAGTCATTTTCCGTGACATTTATGACCCACATAGCACCCATAGACTAGTGGGAGGCAGTTGGACAGCCACGCAGAGGTCTCGAGTTCGATCCCAAGGTACGCACCTCTGACTTTTCGAAATACTGTGCATATTATTATCGCTTACTTTAACGGTGAAGGAAAACATCGTGATAATGTTCTCGAAGATATGTGAAGTCTGCCAATCCACACTGGGGCAGTGTGATAGACTACGGCCTAAACCTGAGAAGAGGCTCGTGCCCAACAGTGGGGCAGTTTTTTTAATACAGGGCTGATATTATTGTGTACCAGACTAAATACGTGACGTATCTTTTACGTTACACAGACAGACTGTCGTATATATCATATCTAATGAGTCCATCTTCCAGCCAAATAGTTTTGTAACAAGTGCGCATAAAATTGGCACAATGGCCGACTGTCTACGCGCATGGGAGTTCCCGAAGCGTAATAAATATAAGGAGATTATTATAATTCTTTATTTTTAAGAGATGGATAGAGTAAGTAGATTTTTAAACAGTTAAATTATGCTGTACTAGATTTTGCGCTTCGCTGTCCTAAATGTAGGTTAGATTAGGTTAGGTCAGTAACAGTACATTTTTCTGGATGAAAGGTACTTTATGTCCTTTTCTGTTCCCCTGACAACGTGTCAGCGAAATTTCATGATGATCGGTCGAGTAGTTAAGGCTTGAAAACGTAACAAACAAACAACTCACATTCGCATTTATAATATTAGTTACGATTTTATCAATGCTACAAATTCTAAATACGCTTATCGTAACTGAACTGAACATGTATGTATGTGAGTTTGTTTGTTTATTTGTTAGCGATAGCTCAGTGGGGAGACCAACAGACTGCAATGCAGCGGGTCTCGGGTTCGAACCTACGTCGCGCACCTCGGACTTTCGGAAGTTATGTGCGTATTGATTGACAGTTATCGCCTGCTTCGTGCCTCGGAGAGCACGTTAAGCCGTTGGTCCCGGCTGCCATGAACATCTATGGCAGTCGTTATTGGGAAAGTCAGTACCCTCTTATATCCTGACACTGGTCTAGCCTTAGGGTATCGTTAGCCTTCGGGTTGCGGCGGTCAGGTAGTAGCCTCTCCGTGTAAAAACTGATATCCAGTCAAATCTGGTTAGACCAGAAAAGCCGACCCCAAGTGACTTGGGAATAATAAAGGCTAAGAGAGAAGACACTCTTACGCCTAACTTCTCGACCGACCTTTATGAGATTTTGCATACACCTTGTCAGGAGTACAGAAAAGGATAAAGGGTACCTTACAACCACGAAAAGTACTGTTGCCGAGCGAGTGAAGTTGCGGGCAAAACTTAGTATATAATACATATACCTATATAATATTAATAAGCAAAGAAAATCTCGTCTTATATGCATTTTGGAGCTTCAACGTCCGATCAAATATAAAAAGTAATACGTTCAAATAACCTTCTTAAAAAGCTGACTTAAGCAATGTCTGCTGTATTTTACGGAAATATTCCTCACACGTAAAACCCACTCTATTCTGACGCTAATAATATGTCCTGAAAATGTCCACACGCGCCGTTGTGTTGCCAACAACACGACGTATTGTTTGCCGAGTTCAAAAACATCATTTTGTGGCACAGTATGGTGTTGCCAAATATTCTGTGACGGTAGAATGTGATTGTGCTGATCGCGTTGTGGTTTAAATTGACGCCTCGGTATTGTTACCGCCGAGTGCTGTGAGTTCGAGCCTCATATGGAACAAAAATTTGTGTAATCCACAAATTGTTGTTCCGGGTCTGAGTGATCTTTGTGTCCGTTGTTTGAATGTTTGTAAAGTCCCCCGCGACATAGAAATTACTGATAATGATAGAGATGTCTTTAAAAAAAATAACAATTACTCTCTCACAGAAAACTGGCTTATGAATAGAAATAAAATGAAATCCTCCAGACCGAATTCCGGTCACAGCGGCCGATCTTGACGATGACTGGCCAACTGCGCAGGAGATATTATAGTGCACAAGTGTGTGCGCAAACACAAGTGCACTCTCTGTTTTCTTGCTCTCATGATCCGACAGGGCGGATTACCGACACGACCGGAGAGAGATCAGGTGCAGGAGCAACAGGTTTACGTAAGCACTGAGGCACGAGGATGTATTACACTCCCAAACGAGCTTAAACCATAGCTGGCGAATTAAGGGTGTGGGTGACGTGTGCCTATTTTTTTGGAGATACAGGCGTGAGACAGTTTATGTATGTATCTTGAAGTCTTTTGTTCTTTTAACAAATGTCTTGTCTTATCTTATCTTATGTTATCTTATTTCGGGGGCCAATCAGTGCAGACCAGTGACACCGACCCAGTGGGATCTTTTGTGTCGGCCCCGAGATCTATCCCTGAGTTATCTCCCTATGAATGTACTGCATCAGTCGCAGCGTACACTTCAGAGGGAGAAGCCTGAAGTCTTCAGGGTTCGGATATGCCAATCCCATCAGACCCATCCTTAGTCCAGCCATCGCGTCACATTCACATTGTAGATGTGATATGGACTCGTCCTGTTCACCACAGGCTCTGCAGATCAAATTGTTTGCCAAACCTAATCTGCACAGGAAGTCGTTGGTGCCAAAATGGCCAGTGAACGCTCCTGTGAGCAGGCGTATTTGGCCCTTGTTGTACCCGCAGAACTTCCGGGTGAAGCCCGTGGCTCTGTTTGCAATGAATTTCTTGGAGTGTTCCAGACTCCTAAGGGCCATCCAGCAACTGTCTTAAGATCACACAGATACCAATAGTGATTTCGTTTTTAAAGACCGCTATCTTTTTGCATTTCAAATTACTAGTAATCTTGTTAACCCCTCCAGCTAGGCTACACTGCTTGTGTTGGAAGAGAGTTGACGTCGATAATGCAATGGATAAGATTCGAACCCGCGATCTCCCGATATTAATATAATAATAATATATTCTATCACATACACACGATAACATCTAGCCCAAACTAAGCAGAGCTTGTACTATGGGTACTAGACAATTGATAAACATACATAAATAATTTTTTTGTTGTAAATACATGCATATTATACATAGAAAAACCCACAGCAAGATAAACACCCATGTCCATGCGCATAAATGTTTGACTTGTGCGGGAATCGAACTCGCGACCTCAGGCGTGGCAGTTGGTGAGGTACACTAACCACTACGCCATCGAGGGCTTTTTTTTTTTTTTTTTTTTTTTCTTTTTTTTTTTTCCCCAGGAAAAATGCTTCATGCACTGCCCGCCGGCTAGGGGACGGCACCGGCGGGGGAGTGTGGGACTCCCAGCGAGACTTTGTGTACCACACAAATAATTGTACTAGATTCGAACCCATACTAACCGCGATGGCAGCAACGAGTGACCGTTTATCCACTGTGCCATCCGTGCACTCACCTTCAGTACTTCCTTGTGTGTAGCTCATGCAGATGTTGAAATCATTCCAAAAAGATTATTTTTGTTATTGTGTCGAGCCAATGACCTTACTGGTGACTGTTGTACTAGAAAACCAGTTGGATAGGTATCTAAATACATAGACTCACGATTATATTCCCAAACGGGTAGGCAGAGGTAGACTAATACACTTCTTCTTGTCACAAGTCTAAGTGACTTGTCGGTGTAGCTTGTCTCTCCATATCTGTCTGTCTAGTGCCATTTCTTGCATTTCTCTGTACGACATGACACCTAACGTTTCCCTGATCTGACTAATGTAACTTATTCCTGGCCTTCCTCTTCCGCGCTTCCCTTCTACCTTTCCCACAATGATGTTTTTAATAAAAGTGTCATGTCGTAGGAGATGGCCAACCATTTTATGTCTTCTAGCTGCAATAGAGTTAAGTAGCGTTCTGGTTTCATTGATCTTTACCAAGACGTCCTCGTTCCTAACCATTTCTGTCCAGCTAATCTTTTCCATTTGTCTCCAGCACCACATCTCGAACGCCTCTAAAATTTCTCTATCCCTTTGTGTAAGTGTCCACGTCTCACACCGATACAATGCCAGACTCCATACATATGTATTTATAAACATTTTTTTTCTTGGTGTTCCTGCATATTTTCGATGTAAATATACACAATACACACTAAATTGTGTGCGCGGCTTCGCTCGCTTAAATTATAATAATAATATTACCAAAAATAAAAGTTACCAATATACCGGTCCATCAAACCACCTATACCCATAGCCCATATACAACATGTCACAGATATAACGCACAACCTTAAACACCCCAATTAGATTATTAAATCGTAATAATAATATAGTAATTAAAATGTTACTTTTATGTACTTAAATATTTTAATTTAACGCATTAGTTCTCATTGTGCGCGGATAGTATGGGTATATTACAATAAATCTAACATTGTTGCCTTTATTGCATCAAAAAACTTATTGCCTTGAATAATAAATGCTAGCTGTTTAATAAATGGGTGACTATAATTTTATTAGTTTTAATTATTTTAGGGATAAAAAATTACCTATATTAAAAATTGCTGGAATTGATTCAGTCGCCGATTTTGAACAAATAACTTTCAGGATATGCGTTTATTATGTTTCTTGTATATATTAGAATCCATACGTAGCAATAGTCCTACGCCTGCTGCGGCTAGTGCCGCTGCCGGTGTTCCATCCCACCTTTGATTAAAACTCTCGAAGGGCCTCTTCACGTTGGACCCATGTCTTCGTGTAAGCCTCCCAAAAGGCCAGATTTATTCCTAATATAATATGTTAGAAAATACTTGTACACACAACACCATCTAGCCCAAACTAAGCAGAGCTTGTACTATGGGTACTAGACAATGGATAAACATACATATATATTTTTTTTGTAAATACATACATATTATACATAGAAATACCCAGACCAAGACAAACATCCATGTTCATGCACACAAATGTTCGAATTGTGCGGGATTTGAACCCGCGACCTTAGGCGTGGCAGTCGGTTATACTAACCACTACGCCATCGAGGTTAGGTTAGATTAATAGCAGTACTTGTTCTGCGTAAAAGGTACCCTAAAGATACACGTTGTTAGAGAACCAGAAGAGGTCATAGAGTAGGTACCTGTCATCTAGAAAAAACATTGTTACGAACATAACCTAAGCTTTTCACAATTACGCGAGCGAAGCCGCGTGCAAAATCTAGTACTTTTATGTTCTTTACTATCTGACCCGCACAACTTCGTCTGTTTCACATAAGAGAATTTTCCCCGTTGCAACATTTTTCATTTATGCTCTGCTCCTATTGGTCGTAGCGTGATGTTATATAACCTATAGCCTTCCTCGATAAATGGGCTATCCAATACTGAAAGAATTTTTCAATTCGAACCAGAAGTTCCTGAGATTAGCACGTTCAACCAAACAAACAAACTCTTCAGCTATATAATATTAGTATAGACTAGATGTGCCCACGGTTTCACCCGCGTTTATGATTACTGCGCTGCCCCCGTGTTGTTATATAGCCTATAGCCTTCCTCGATAAATGGGCTATCCAATACTGAAATAATTTTTCAATTCGAACCAGCAGTTCCTGAGATTAGCGCGTCCAATCAAAAAAACAAACAAACTCTTCAGCTTTATAATATTAGTATAGATTACAAAGTAGGTATCTAAACCCCTCTGATTAGAAATAGCAAGCGAAAAAGAACGCCGTGGTGGCAAAAGCCAGCTTCTCTTTAACATATTGAATGCCATGTAGCAGACAACATAGAAAGTGCATTGTTCTGTGGCGACTCCACACAGATGAAGAAGTTCCGCTTACATCTAACAGATGGCGCTATATAAAACAAGCACTTATAAAAATGACGTCATACAATCCTGAATCGCACAAGTAACATTTACGCAGCAACTAAGTATATAAACAAGCTACTGACACCAACCGTCGGGCCGCGGCCAGCCTGGTCGGAGGATCCTTTTGTGTTGGAGTGACATCATTGGTCGCAGCGTGATGTTCTTCCACAGTTCAATTGAGGCGCTCATAGCCAGTTGCAATCACTAACCGGTAAACGATTAGCGAGGTGCGGTCAGTCTATAGATGGGTGACCGCTTAATGGTATTTCATCTGAGCGTCTCCGTGCTTCGGAGGGCACGTAAAAAGTCGGTCCCGGTTGTTGTCAAATTGACAGCAGTCGTTAAGCCATGTCAGAGGCCTACGGGCGGCTTGAACAACTCTTGACGACAGGTTGGCCACTAACCACACGGAAAGAAGAAGAAGAAGTTTAATTATTATCAATAATTTATGACCGACATGGCTTTTAATGTGTTAAGGAGTATGGTGTCGCTACTCCGCGCAGGAACACCACACAAGCTTGTGTGTGTCGATGTAATGTAGGGAAGAGTACTTTCATATCCAGCTTTAGTTTGACCATAATCTCAGGGTTTTAACCGAAGCACCCGTAGCTTAAACTTGAAATCAAACCCGAGACTCCACAATCACGTAAGCGTAACTTTCAGTCATTGAAACATAGCCGCAGTATTATATATGTATGTAAACAAGGCATCTGGATGTTTTATCACTACATGTTATAAAACAAAGACCTTCGCCACGTCTGTTCGCGATAAACTCAAAAACTACTAAACGGATTTTCATGCGGTTTCCATTAATAGACAGAGCGATTCATGAGGAAGGTTTAGGTGTATGATTTGTTAAGAGTTTGTACTACCCGTGCGAAGCCGGGGCGGGTCGCTAGTATCGTTATAGAGTAGCACAATGCTTTATAGTTTTGATGTTTATTTTGGCACTATGTCATTGCATGGACACCTGGGATTTGGACAATATGTGAGCTAGTTCTCTGACCCAGTTTTTTGTATGAAAGGTTAAGAAACTAGTGGAACTGGGATTTCTGGTTTATGACTCAAAGACTACGTAAATAATGGCTTTGTTCTGCTAAAAGGCAACTCACGCATTAGGTATTAGTCCCTGTACCGCGAGGGATTTTACAAACATGCAAACGACAGGTAAATCTAATTGCACTTTGCCCTATCTGAGGATTAAACTCGATACCTCATCACAGCCTTCAATACCACTACAACTCTACAAAGAGACTCGCGGGCTCTCTAAGACTACTTCTTCTCTCTTAGCCTTTATTATTCCCAAGTCACTTGGGGTCGGCTTTTCTGGTCTAACCGGATTTGACTGGAAATCAGTTTTTACACGGAGCGGCTGCCACCTGACCTCCGCAACCCGAACGCTCACGATACCCTAAGGCTAGACCAGTGTCAGGATATTAGAGGGTACTGACTTTCCCAATAACGACTGCCATAGATGTTCATGGCAGCTGGGACCGACGGCTTAACGTGCTCTCCGAGGCACCGAGCAGGCGATAATTGTCAATCAATCTCTCTAAGACTACTACAGCTTCAAAATAAAAAAGCGGTGTAAGGCTCTAGAGAGACGGACTGCATTTCAACTACACTCCAACTGCAAAATTTCAGTTGCAATTGCAATCGGGCTGCACGGTTGGTTTGCAGTTTTATTGCAGTTGTACTAACTGCATTCAAACTGCAATTTTGCAGTTGGAGTGTAGTTGAAATGCAATACGTCTGTCTAGACCCTAACTGAATAACACACCGCGGGTGGCGCTTGTAATTTTGAACTTGTTAAACTATGTTTTATAATAACAATATTGTTAACTATGATGTAAAGACGACACGGGTATAAGTTTATTAATTAGTATTTTTCATTTATTCCTATACTAAATGATAACAGGGGCTTTGCTTTTTAAATTTGGGTTATGTTCTTTTCTGTTTCGCTGACGACGTGTATGCGAAATTTCATGATGATCGGTCGAGTAGTTAAGACGTGAAAGCGTGACAAACAAACTCACATTCGCATTTATAGGATTAGGACTTACAAGTATCTCTTTTCAATTACCTTCAAAACCTTATACCGTATATCTACCGTTAATTCTATTTCTATCTGCCAAATCATAACAGTTCTCGAATAATTGACAGCTTGCCATGAATACCCATCAATTTGCCCGCAAAGGTCGACGTACCGCTAAATATAAACTTGTAGACTAGGCTAGGTCATTGTGTAGCCAATACTACTTACCTACATAAGATTTTAATTTCATACTTGAATGGTAATGAGTTTGGAGAAGACTGACGTGTTTTTGTCGTTATTATTCGCATAAGCTCATGTACATCCCATTTGACCTAGTAAATATAACTAGCGGTCGCCTAGTGGTCAAAAAACGACCAAAATTCCTAAGCTTGCTACTTTGTTTTCTGTTTTTTTCTATTACATATAAATAAGGTATAGGTTACCATAGTTACAAAGAATTGTACGACGTCAGACGAACAATGTCGAAATACTACAAACGCGATTCGACTGCGTGTGTCAAATGCATGTTTGTGTGTGTGTGTAGTGTTTTTTTAATTAATTGAATGTATTTCTAATGCATAATTTATAAAAAATATTAGGATTATATTGCACATGCGTGTGCGCAAACACAAGCGCACTCTCTGTTCCCTGACTCTCACTATCCGATGGTACATTTCCGACACGACCGGAGAGAGATCAGGCGCAGGACCAACGGCTTTACGTGTTTTCCGAAGCACGGGGGTGTCCAACACCGCCAATATCCTAACTCGAATTGAGATTTCTTAACTGAAAAACCCAATCACTTTTTGCTCGCCCGACCCGGGATTCGAACCCGAGACCTCATGTACAGCAGTCGTATTCACTACCGCTGACCTACGGAGGCAGTTAACTCAAACAATAATACACATTTATAAATAGCGAAACCGGCGCCATACTTGCTGGTTGTCGAATGACAACCTGGCAACCGACAACCGTGACGCGCAATCTATTTATACGCTTCTCGTACATAATATACAATAACAATGTGAAACTTGTATACTTTCGTAAGAGAAATACGTAGATGCGCAGCGGTTAAAAGGATCACTTGGCTGTTGTCAACAGGTTTGAATTTGAAAGTGCATGGATGGCGAAGTGGTGCTCGCTACTGCTACTGCATCAAAGGTTTGATGCCAATGCGGGACAAAAAATTGTGTGATCCACAAATGGTTGTTCGTAGTCTTAGTGCTCTGAGTCCGTTGTTTGAATGTTTGTAGTCACCCGCGACACAGGAATTATTCCTATTGCGAGAGTTGTCTTTTCAAACAGTATTTTTAATTCTTTCAAGTCACTAGAAATAATACCTGTCGCGGGGTACTATACAAAAATTAAAATAACGAATACAAATAACAACTAATCAGAGAAAACTATTAATGGATCACACGATAATAATAATAATAATAATAATAATAATAATAATAATAATAATATATATTTTGTCTCGTGTGGGGATCGAACCCATAACACTTAGCAGTGGCTGTAGCGAAGCCTCGACTTTAACCACTACGCCATATACAAATTATCTTTTTTAACTTGAATATATTTATACTCATGTCATATTTTTTTTTGTTTTTATAGTTCTTAAAACTATTATACAATAACTTCGTCCGCCCGTCCGGCTGTCTGTTATACAACTTCCAACTCAAGAACCGTAAGAGCTAGAGACTCTCGGTCGACGCCATTCGACTCAGCATAGTCGATATACCCCCGAAATGACTATGGTCTTTGACTACGTGGTATTACGTGACCTTTGCATATTACTTGAACCATTTTTTCGAATTACGATTTACGGCAATTCATTGTCGATTCTTAATTGTTATAATGATATTAAAAATTTTCTATTAGGTATTATATTCACATACATAACACCATCTAGCCCAAACTGAGCAGAGCTTGTACTATGGGTACTAGACAATGGATAAACATACATAATATATACTTTATTTTTTGTAAATACATTCTCTATACTAATATTGTAAAGCTGAATAGTTTGTTTGTTTGAATACGCTAATCTCAGGAACTATTGGTTCGATTTGAAGAATTATTTTATTGTTGGATAGCCTATTTATCGAGGAAGCCTATATGCTATATAACATCACGCTACGCTCCACGGGAGCGGCGCAGTAACGCAGTAACTGTGCGTTTCTGCAGTAATTTTCTACCTCGCACAACAAAAGTGTGGAATGAGCTGTCGCGGGCGGTATTTCCGGACCAATACGACCTTCAACACTTCAAGAAAAGATAGTACTTCTTTTTAAAAGGTCGGTAACGCACTTGTATCTCCTCTGGTGTTGTCTCCATGGGTGGCGGTAATCGCTTACCATCAGGCGATCCATCTGCTCGTCTGTTTCGTTTCGCTAACCTAATAATTTTTTTTTTTACGTGGGCGAATGCATGTCGCATACCCCTCCGCGGGGGCGGGCGGAGGGGTTATGTCGGACTCGCCGGGGTAAAAGAAAGATGGTAAAGATGATAACGTACCTCCCGGAATACCGACTAAACCTACCACGGTGTTCCTCGACAAAACCACTATCGACGGGGCCGCGCGAATCACTTTCGCATGCGGTCGCGACCCCGCCGAGGTTTCGGCCCGCCGTATGAAACGGCAGGCCACTACACGAAACACCTACCCTATAGGCACTTCTCCCTACTATCCCCCCTAGAGGGGAGACGGACTCGACATAGAGGCGCGCGTGGGAACACGCACGCCGCCTCTCGGACCTGGTGCTGAACGGATGGCGGGCAGGCCCACAAAGCCCGCCACCCCCAGGTCAAACCTCAGGGTGGCTGGAGGTCGTCTCGCGCCCTCCGGCGCCCGGCTCTGCGGTTGGGGAGAGGGTTTAAACGGTCCCTCTCCCGCTCCGCCGCCTCCTTGATGGAAATGACTTCCTCACAAAAGGAGGCGACGGCGTTCCACGACCTCTCACTCTGGACCATAAACTGAACTACGGCCGGGAGCGAGAGGGCAACCAATCCGACTGCCGCGATCAACTCACGGCGCTGCGATGCCCAGGCGGGGCAAACCGCCAAAGTGTGCAGCGCCGTGTCCTCAACTACGTCGCGGCAGTCGCCGCAGTGGTGACAACCGGGCGTCTCTTGCCGGCGTATACGACACAGGAACTGGCCAAAACAACCGTGGCCAGTCATTACCTGTGTCAGCCGGAAGGTGAGGGCGCCATGTCGCCTCTCCAGCCACTCCTTAAACACGGGACTTACCGCCACGATCGTGGCGTGCCCGATCGCTAATCTAATAATAAGCTAACATAACCTAACCTACTTTTATGCAAGCGAAACCGCGGGCAAAAGCTAGTTATTATGTAATGATTCAGTTTTTGTATTTAACCTTCACTATCTACATATTTTCTGTTATTCATATCGGATGTTAAAATGTTGATACGAAATGTAACCTAGAAATTTCTTTCACTTTATTTCAGCGTGATGTTATTAATTACATTGCAAATGAACTCTCGCACGTAGTTGAATGCCAACAGCCGGTACATTAAAACATAAACTCACGTTGAACAAATAGAAATGTACTGGTAAAATTAAATAAAAGGTGTGTGTGCGCACTAGATCTAGAATAAGACGAAGTCATTGGAGAAAAATCGCACGAGCGCACTGAGCTTGCATAATTATGTTCATACAATGATAGTAGTTTGTCTGACATGTGATAGGGATTTGTTATATGTTGTTTTTTTAAATTAAACTGCTATATACGGATTTAATCGCGTTGTTTATTTGACACTTTATTACAAAATTTTGAAAATTGTTACGCTACTACTACTATTAAACTTTACTAAATTTTAAGCTAATCAAATAATTATTAAAACTATTTAATTCCGGTTCCGTTGCTTTTCAGCAGCCATGGGCACGGGGAGACTAAGATAACAGTTGTCTCAATATTCCAATGTAGTTATTTCAAAGTACCCGAACATAATTTAATCATTGGTGTTTCAATTTACGCAGAATGAAAAAAAATTCAAAATTTTGTAATAAAGTGTCAAATAAACAACGCGATAAAATCCGTATATAGCAGTTTAATTTCAATGAAGAATATTCGCGTAAACAGAAGACAATATTATATGTTGTTTTGTTTTAGTGTTTACAACATAATTTGAAACTAGCTGGCAAAAGATTCTGATTGCATGAGATTTAAACAAATTGAGGTGTGATTCACCTTTGCCAATTCCTTTAGGCAAAGATGATATACTTAATAATATCATATCTTATCACATAATCTCATAGAACGTTTGTACAGAAAGCTAATTATCGTAATAAAATATGCGCAAAATAGATTACTGATCTATCCTAATAAATGTGTAATATTTTTTTATTTATATATTATTATTTTATTTTATTTTATTTTGTTTTATTTATATATTATTATTTTATTATTATATACGACTGCTCTCACCCTAGGAATAATCCCTGTCACGCGACGGATTTTACAAACATTCAAATTTCACACAACGATCACAGAACACCCAGATTCTTGACAAGTATTTGTGGATCACACAAGTTTTTGGTCTGTATAGGGATATAACCTATGACACTTAGTGACGAGGTGACCACATAAACCACTACAGCATCCGAGCAGTGCCAATGAAGTTGACATTCGACATTTTATAATGTAGGAGAACAACACAGGTACAATTTTGGACGATACAACATTTCGCCTCGCCACCTGTCTTCGTTTAGGTGCCCCTTGTGTTTCTCCACATCGCTGTCATTGCGGAGAAGCCGTCGACAGCCTTGGACACCATGGGCTGTCTTACAGCAGAAGCGCTGGTCGTATTTCACGACACGCTCAGCTAAATGACATTATCCGTCGTGCTCTTATCACCGCCGGCATACCAGCAGTATTAGAACCCATAGGCTTGGTACGTGACGATAGGAAGAGACCCGATGGTATGTCTTTGTTACCTTGGAAAATGGGTAGGCCTTTGGTGTGGGATGCCACATGCGTCGACACCCTTGCGCCATCACATCTTCCGAGCACGGTGAGCTGTGCCAGTGCTGCTGCTGTAGCGGCGGAAAACCTCAAACGGCGCAAATACAGTAATTTAATTGGTAATTACGTTTTCGAGCCGTTTGGGGTAGAGACGCTGGGTTCATGGGGTCCGGGCGCTCGTGCGCTTTTTAGAGATATATCTAAGCGGCTAATCGACGCTTCGCGTGACCAGAAGGCTGGACTTTTTTTGGCTCAAAGAATCAGCATTGCCATTCAGCGTGGCAATGCTGCCAGTCTTCTGGGCACACTCCCGGTCGACAGCGATGCTGAGGAATTTTACGACGCTGCCTAAACCAGCCATCCCTTTTTATTAAATTTTACAGTCCCATATTTTGTTACTCTTCATTTTGTTCTATTTATAAGTGGTTAGTTTTGTTAATATAATGTAGGAGAATATATTATGTATATTATTTATTCGATGCGATCTTAAACATTTTTATTACGAGAATTAGACTTCAGGTCTTCTCAGTACAATCACACTAGCCCACTGATCGGCAACCCGCGGCTCGCGAGCCGCATGCGGCTCTTTGAGTCCTCGGCTGTGGCTCTTCCACGAAATGTTTAGTGCAGGCACGGAATATTAATTATTATCTTGCCTTATAAGTATGATAACAAATTTTATTTAATTTACTGTTAGTTAAACTAAGACTTATTCGCTAAAAGCAAGCTTTTAATCCTAACAACTGCAACGCTTAAGTCAAAAAAATGGCTCTTTGAATAGATTTCACTTGTGAATTGTCTATATTTGGCTCTTTTGGACGAGAAGGTAGCCGGCCTCAGCTCTAGGCATATATACTTTCTTAATATTTTTTTCCTACAAACACAAACTAATTTAGTTTAAAGTGCAACATTCTCATACACGTAAGCAAATTCTAAAATATACATAGATATTCAACAATTCCACAAACTACGCCTACACATTAACGAAGAGCAGTGTTCGTAAACTAAAATAAATGCTTTGTTGTTACAATTACGCTTCGGTTCGTTCGCACCTTAACATTCTGTTTTTGCGATCAACGATCTTTGTGTATTTAATTTGTTTCCAACACAAAAGTCGGTCAAATGCTTAATTTTGTGTTTTAGTATTCTAGGATTTTCTTTTTTGAAGTATTGGGTGTTATGTTAGCGTTGCTATGCGGCAATTACCGTAAGTTTCTTGCAGGCCTCTTCTTACTGTTTAAAAGAAGACTTTGAAAAAGCAAAAGCCTTATAGGAGACCATTGTACTACCACGCAGAGGTCTCAGGCTCGATCCCAAGGCGCGAATTTCTAACTTTTCCAAGCGCATGTGCGTGACCGTATCCATTAATTATCGCGGCTACATATTAATAGTTAATTATCGTTCGCTTTGCAATACAAACTTGCATTTCTGTGAGTTCTACATAATGTTCTCGAAGGTATGTGAAGTCTGACAACACGCATTGAGCCAGCGTGGTTACGACCTTACTCTTCTCACACTGGGAAGGGTTAGGTCACTGCTCGGTTCCTGACTCTCGTAGCGTGATGTTATAGGCTATAAACCTTCCTCGAGAATTGTGCTATCAAGTCGTAAATAACATTATAAATGTGAGTTCGAGTTTGTTTGTTACACTTTCACGCCTTAACAACTTGACTGGTCATCATGAAATTTCGCATACACGTTGTCAGGGGTACAGAAAAGGACATAGAGTACCTTATCTTATCTTATTTTGGGGGCCAATCAGTGTAGACCGGCGACACTTCGACCCAGTGGGATCTTTGTGTCGGCCCCGAGATCTATCCCTGAGCTATCTCCCTATGAATGTACTGCATCAGTCGCAGCGTACACTTCAGAGGGAGAAGCCTGAAGTCTTCAGGGTTCGGTTAGAGTACCTTACATCCAGAAAATAGTACTGTTCCCGAGCTAGCAAAGCCGTGGGCAAAAGCTAGTGAAATATATTTTTCAAATATCACTGGTAGTTCCAGAGATATGCGCGTTCAAACAATAAACAAACAAACTCGTCAGCTTTCTTATATGAATAAAGATGTATTAAAAGGTAGACGAATTTCGTGCAATTCTAGACATTTGTAGAAGTGCTAGTCATTTCCTTGCGACGCATATTGTTTTCAGGTCATCGTTCTATTTGTCCACGTCGCACCTACACATCGTTCGTTGGTCGTAAAGCATTTCTTAAAACAATAACATTAGGTATATTTCATGTTAATCTTTGCTAGTAAATAATCTCTACGTCACTTTTCACGGGAAGAAAAGACTTAAAATTGCCTTTAAGGGCATTACGTTGCCCAATGACCTTAAAGATCTGGACTTTGCAGTCCCGAGTAAGCGTCACGCGCGTAGCGGGGCTGCTTGGCGGAGACTTTTGTAAAGATTCGGGTTATTGCTGATTATTACAAAATTTTAAAACAAATACGTGCTAATAAATAATACGCAGCGATAGGTCAATGGGGAGACCAACAGACTGCAATGCAGAGGGTCTCGGGTTCGAACCCACGTTGCGCACCACTGACTTTCGGAAGTTATATGACTTTTCGAAATTATGTGCGTATTGATTGACAATTATCGCCAGCTCTGTGCCTCGGAGAGCACGTTAAGCCGTCGGTCCCGGCTGCCATGAACATCTATGTCAGTCGTTATTGGGAGAGTGTCGACACAAAAGATCCCACTGGGTCGAAGTGTCGCCGGTGTGCACTGACTGGCCCCCACATAAGATACATAATAAATAATACACTTTGTTAAATAGGGTATTACATGCTTTTTAGTATAAATTTCATACAGAAGAGTTATATAGAAAATTTTATATTTAGTTTTAAAACGACCTATTTTCTCAATGTTTTTGTTAAAATTTGGACAACTTAATTAAAATTTTAATCAATACGATGTTTTCTCCATATAATATAGTTTACTTGTATATTTTTTTATGGTAAGTGTATAAAAGGATTCTACAAACTGATTTAAACTGAGCGTGTTTTTTAAGGTTTGAGCGATGCAAGCCCCTTAAGAAGTTTAAAGTATTAGGATGTGTGTCTATGTTTATATATATATAGGTATGTAAATATAGACTCACGACCTGTGTTTACACCTATATATTATCTCCAAAGGGGTCAGAGGTTTTTGATTGCACGGATGGCGTAGAGGTTTAAGTGATTGTCTATGCTACTGCGCCGAGTGTTGTGGGTTCGTTACGAGACAAAAATTTGTGTGATCCACAAATAGTTCCAAGTCTGGTTGTCCTTTGTGTTCGTTGTTGGAATATTTGTAGAGTCACCCGCACCACTGGATTTGTACCTAGTGTGGGAGTTGGCTTTTAAAAAACCGGGAATTAAAGAAGAGGTGTGTCAATCTTAATTATATCGCTAGCAACGCATTTAACGAACGTTTGACATAATAAGAGGCTAGAATAATTTCGTCTAATGTACACGTTTTAAAATGTCGTGCTAACAATTTCTAACAGAGAAACTCTATAACCTATAACCCCTGATCTCACCATAGGCATATATAGAGTTATTTTCCAGGGATAGGCCCCTAAGCAGCTTCGACTAACATTAGAACTTTGCGTGGACTAACATTCTGGGCTGAACACCAGACAATTCTGGGGTGGCCACGTTTTGTCCAGTTTGAGGATCAAATCCCTAACTCTTGGCTCACTAAGAATGGCGAGGAGATATATACACCTAAAAGACAACGAGACGGGTGTAAAAACCCAGGATTCAACCTCTTCGCCTTAAATGTACATCATGTGACCTTGTGACCCCCTATATCTCGAGAGTCTTTTGACCCACAGAGCCCATATTCAAAGTCGACCGAGGTATGACCCCAAGGTGTCTGCACACCAAGTTACAAGTCAATCGGTCCAGTGTTTCCGGAGTTATGCCTGTCACTAACAGACAGACACACAGACACACATAGTGTTTTCATTAACCTCTGAAGAAGACTCAAAGGTTAATAAAACCTAAACACTCATCGCTTACTCATGTCAAACGGGCTTGTTAGTTATTTACCTTATATTTGTCAAAAAAATCCGTCATAATTGATGTTGACATTTCGTGTTGACAAGGCTATGTATCAAATGTCAAAACTGTCTGGGAACATCTGTCAAAATGTGGAAATGTCGTCATTATAAGAACAGAGCAAGCCAAAACGGATGAGCACAAATTTTTGTTTACGTAAAGGGTCAAAGATATAAACGTTTAAAATGGGCACCTTTCTAGACGCTAAGTTGTCATTTGACACACAGTGCTGGCATCTGAATTCCGCTCGTTCTTATCGAAAATTGTACACTACCGTTTTGTATCACATGTGTGAGTTCACTCTTTTTCAGTATTGGTACATATAAATGTAATATAAATATTTGAATAAAGTTGCAAACAAGTATACGGCCTGCCTGATGGTAAGCGCTACCGTAGACTACATATGATAGCTTGCAATAACAGGAGTATCTCTCCGCGTTGTCAACCCTAAGGAAAAGGCATTAAATATGAAATAATGGTAGAGGAATGAATAGGTAGTTCAGTGTGAAATTCTTTTTAATTCTGCATATTAGATTAGATTCCTTTTTATGACAATTCGGCTAATAACTCACTCCATAAATCATTATCCCATACGTGACAATTATTTGTGAGATCCACAAATTACTGTTTTGAGTCTAGATGCACTTTAACTGCTAATCGTAGATATAGTTGTAAAACGCGATAGGATTTGGAAACTAGTACGTTAATTTTTATAGCCGATTTTTGATTTTTAATTTACCAGATAAACTTTAACTTGAGAATAGATTTGTAATTTTGACAGCTATTTAACACAAAATCTGTCAAATTTATTCTACAGGTAATCTAACAAACATATTTACCTCGCATACAATAAAACTATTTAATTCCTGTGTCCCAAAAGACTTCACCTACATACATTAAAACATTACCCAACTTCAAAACAATGTATAAATTTTACCCACAACAAGGCGAAGGTACTATCCAGATATGCATTTATACACCATCTATGTAGTTTAATATCATCACATCATGCTATTCCTCACATCTGAGATCTAACAAACCTTCATAATGACCCGTTATTACCAAACAATAAGTCTTTGACCTTAAACACTAGTACTATACTCGTGCATTGTCTATTTTCAACATGGATTACGTGTGTAAGAATTGGCACAGTCAAGCACTTTGGGAGCGCTGTGGAAATCAAAATAGTCGTAAATTCTGTCTTATAATCATGTTTAACTAAGATTGTGTGTCAACTGCATCAATGTGGAAAAGTTTGCATTTATGTATAAATTTAAGCTTGTCATTACATGTGTGAGAGTAAGACGTATAACAAGTTAGCTTTGTCTTGCTCGCGCATATAAGTGACAGTTCATGGTGCTGTCTATGACTATATTTTTTTATCATTAAGAATTTTTCTAACAGGCTGCACTCATGACACTATGGTCGACCGAAAATCGAGCTCGTAACTTATCGGTCGTACACTACGCAAAAATAAGAGTAAATTTTTTAGATAAAGATAAAGATAAAGATAAAGATAAAGATTTATTTATTGCATAACTGTGTACATTGACTGATCGTATTAATAAAACATATGTTTTAGGACTCAACAGTTTGTCCATATCGGACATGCAACATATAGGGATATAATGCAACAAAACTTAACACTACATATTATAAATACTTTTATATAATTACTATTTCTTTTCAAAAAACTCTTGGAGATTATAAAATACATTTTCAATTAACCACTTTTTCAACTTAGTTTTAAATACATTTCCATTTAATTCCTTTATAGCTATTGGTAATTTGTTGAAGACACGAATAGCGGTGACATAAGTGCTCTTATAAAACATCATATTGTTTATTGTGGGAAGATTTATATTGTACTTATATCTACTACGGATATTGCTCCTTGAAACAGATTTAAAATTAAAATATTGCATATTATTTTTCACGAATAGGCTTAATTTTAATATGTAGATACTAGTTAATGTAAGGTAACCCTCAGTTTTAAAAATATTTCGTAAAGACTCTGTACTATGCATGTTATATACTGTTCTAATACACCTTTTCTGGAGAATAAATGTGGATTGATTGATCGATTGCCGTCTAGTTTTTTATATGCAAAATAAAAACAACATTTGTATTTAGCTTTCCTTTAGGCGCAGGAGTTTTTCCCGGATGAAAGGTACTCTACGTCCTTTTTTGTACCGCTGACTACATGGCTGCGAAATTCCATGACAATCGATCGAGTAGTTAAGGTGTCAGAGCGTAACAAATAAACAAACTCACCGAATTTGGTAATATTAGTTAGCATTTATAAATTTAAAGTTATGATTCCATATCTTAAATTGACAAACACTTCATTCGCCATATGTCCATCTATTCGATCCTTAAAGACCCATCATTTAATTTCGTACTATTATAAAGTTGATATTAATCCGAAACAACTCAAACATATAAAAAACCATTAGAACTATCTTTTACAGCTAATATAAAATTTCACTCAGCACTTGGCATTCGTATCCAATCCGGTAGTGACTGTCAACGAACGGCACTTTCAGTTTCTGAACGTTAGAATTAACGTCACTTTGACAGTTGACAAGTTTGAATTATTTTTTTGTAGGCCCGCCTTTTTCGCGCGGCTTTTGCCAAATGCTTTACATCTTGACGGCGCGCGGCCGCGGCGTAACTGATATTTAAGATATTTTATTATGAGATTAATGACTTTGGTGAATGTAGGAGACATTATTGTAAAATTTTATTAATGGATTGTATGGTCTAGTGGAATAAGTTTGAGCACTTGATTAAGTGGTGATGTTGAAGGTCTTGGTTCGATTTCCGCGTTGAATAGTGTTTTTGTCAGACATATCTATAGTACTGAGTACAGTAGACGACAATTGACTTAATTTGATTGGCTGATAATAATTCAGTTAATTGCGTTTTATTATCGTTTGTTGACTCATTTAAGAGTCCATTTTTTTTGTGTTTACTGCTAAGATGGCGCATTGGTGTAGCTTACCAACATTTTTCTCTTTTTTTTTCATCTGGGCAATGCCCAATGCATTACTAATGCTTACCCCTGTCCCTGTCGGACTCACCCGCGAAAAGATATAGATATATCGACATATTTTCTATGGAAGATCTGTCAACATTCTAACTATTTCTAACTCAGATAGCAAGGAGCAGCGATAGCTCAGTGGGGAGACCAACAGACTGCAATGCAGAGGGTCTCGGGTTCAAACCCACGTCGCGCACCTCTGACTTTCGGAAGTTATGTGACTTTTCGAAATTATGTGCTTATTGATTGACAATTATCGCCTGCTCCGTGCCTCGGAGAGCACGTTAAGCCTGTCTGTTGTCTGTCCCGGTTGTCATGAACATCTATGGCAGTCGTTATGGGGAGAGTGTCGACATAAAAGATCCCACTGGGTCGAAGTGTCGCCGGTCTGCACTGACTGGCCCCCACATAAGATACATAACTCAGATAGCAAAATTTCGATTGAGATTGAATATAGAAAGCGGCCCTAAATCAACCACGGTGTTCCTTCTCACAATCTATGGCCGGGGCGCAGGGGTCACTCGCGCATCTATCCTGATGCGCTGAGTATTGTATATTTTAAGGTTGTTTTTTTTTCTAAAAAGGTTACTAGATGTTTGGGTTTCAAATTACCAGTATTCTTGTTAACCCCTCCAGCTAAGCTAGAATGCTTCTATTAAGAGTGGGTTTACGTCAGTGGTGCAATGGGTGGGACTCGAAACCGCGACCTCTCGGTCGCAAGTCTACTACCGCCACCGCTTAAATATTCGATGACCATACGGAACAAAGAAATGTACGTGATCCATAGTTAATATTTGTTTTGATTTATGCCTTATATCCGTTGTTTAAATGTTTGCAAAAGTTGTCCGTGGCACAAGATTTATCTAAAAAGAATTGTAAGAAAATAAGTAGGTAAATTAAAAATTACAATCCTAATTACACAATATAAAAATCTATGTTATACTAAAATTAGAGAAATGTCATCATATATTATGCAAAGTGAAATAAGTTTGTATTACACTGCATCACTTCTAGGGCTGAACACTGACCCCCAAAATACAGGCACTAAAATACAACAACAATGTTCAAACTGATGCAAATTGTAAGGTGTAACATGTTTGTATTATCTGAAACAATAAAGATTTATTATTATTATTATATTGGTACTTATACCGAAACCTAAAAGTATCATTGCCCGTACAAGACACAGTAGCTCTCATATAAGAATAAAAAAGATAAAACACCTATAACCCGACTACGTAAAAAAAGGGGTCTAAAAAGGACGAACTTAAAATGTATATAGCCTATGTCACACGGGCCATTGTTAAGAATCTATTGACACTTCATTTGTTAAAATTAGTTCAGTAGTTTAGGCGCTACGGTGGAACATACAAACATACATACCCAGACTGCCAAAATCATTACCCTTCCTTTTGGCTTCGCCGTAGTCGGGTAATAAGAAATTATTTGTATTGTTAACCGGTCGTATACCGCCGGCTCGCATACCAGCCGGCAGATTTGTACCCGTCGTAGGCCGGTGGCTCGCATGCGAGCCACCAAATTGGCGCCAAAACGCCGCGCGCCGCCTTCGCTTTAGCTTAAGCTAACGTAAAACCAATTTGGTGGCTCGCATGCGAGCCACCGGCCTACGACGGGTACAAATCTGCCGGCTGGTATGCGAGCCGGCGGTATACGACCGGTTAATAAACATTTGGCGATTGAAAACAGTGGCCATGAGTTTCTTGCCTGCTGCCTTCTTCTCGTGAAAACTCTATTCCTCGAACAGCCTTTTTTCAATGCAACATTTTTATTTACTTTTTCATTTTCTATTTTTATTTGTAATAGCTGTTGCCCGCGACTTCGTCCGCGTGGACTTTAATTTATTACCCAATACCTACTTTAAATTTGTTATCTAATTTTAATATATAAAACTACAACTAAAGAAATTAATAAGTCTAACTACACCTATATAGGTGTAGTTAGCTATATATTCGAAAAATACATATGGTATCTTGGACTTTTTTGTAGATATTGATACGTTCTATAATACTGTAGAACATTTTTTTGTTCTATCACCAATAGTTTCCGCAGCGCACGCAATGACAGATTTTTTATGACTAATTTTTCACACCTTGGGTTATATTATTGCATTTTTATTAAGGATCCCTATTTTTTTTAAAAAGGTAATGTAGCCTATGTCACTCTGTGAAGATGAAGCTTTCTAATGATGAAAGAATTTTTGAAATCGGTCCAGTAGTTTTTGTGTGAAAACATTACAAACATACATACAAAAACACAAATGTTTCCTCTTTATAATATTAGTTTAGATATAATGGTTAATTGACACATTTTTATCGAGATAAAGATTTTTGACTTTGAATTTGAAACACTAACAGTTATATTATAATTAACCCAACTGAGATGTCACACGTTGACATATTAAGTACCAACGTAAAGAAAACACCTTCGTGTCTTACGCAACGACACCCACGGCATACGCCGATCTCATACGCCTCCTAATACACACGGCTTGGAGATTTGTAGCATTCTATCATCTGAAACGATTTAGAATCTTTTATTTTTTGCACTTTTGTTAAGTAATCTTGGCGCCAGATTTGTGTATGTTTAGACGGAGAAATATGTAGTATGGCTTCAAAACGTGATTCAAAACGTGATTTCAAACGTGACTCAAAATGAAAAGTATGTTTAGTTAGGCCTATGAACGGTTGAACAGCCAATGCTAAGGGTCATTTACATACGAGTATAATATATATATATACTGAGCAGCGATAGCTCAGTGGGGAGACCAACAGACTGCAATGCAGAGGGTCTCGGGTTTGAACCCACTTCGCGCACTGACTTTCGGCAGTTATATGACTTTTCGAAATTATGTGCGTATTGATTGACAATTATCGCCTGCTCCGTGCCTCGGAGAGCACGTTAAGCCGTCGGTCCCGGCTGCCATGAACATCTATGGCAGTCGTTATTGGGCGAGTGTCGACACAATAGATCCCACTGGGTCGAAGTGTCGCTGGTCTGCACTGACTGGCCCCCACATAAGATACATAAATACATAATAGAAAAATATCGGCCCTGACGGGTTGGGAGCCCTCTGCGCTCACCCACAGTCCGCGTAAAGTTGTAAAAGCCATCGGAGGCTAACAATTAACACTAAAAAAAATAAAAAAAATATCGGCCCTTTATTAAACTGTCCCTTTGCCAGGCACAAGCCTCTTCTCAGTGGGAGAAGGTTAAGGCCATAGTCTACGCTGCTGGTCCAGTGCGAGTTGGCAGACTTCACATATCTTCGAGAATATTATGGAGAACTGTCAGACTTGCAAGTTTCCTCACGATGTTTACCGTTACCGTTAAAGCGAGCGATAATTAACTATTTAATACGCATTTAACTTCGAAAGTTCAGACATGCGCGCCTTAAGACCTCTGTATGGCAGTCCAATGGTCTCCGACAAGACTATCGATGCTGGCGTTTGCATGATGTTTTTTAAAGCTTATCGTTACAATTGAGATGAAGAGCGCCGACCCCAAATAAATTGGGACCAGGGCAAGAGGATGATGATCGTTACAATTGAGGATTCATCTCAGACTGCATGGTCTCGCATTGTTTTTATTCTGTGTACACGAGAGTAGATGCTCCTATCATACCATAAACTACAAAGAGGCTAGCTAATTTTTAAATATCACTTATTGCTTGAGTATTTCATAATGGTAAGAGTTTTAAATAGTTGCAACTCCTTACAGAACTAATTATAATATTGTAAATTTGGCGATTAAAAGAGTGATTTGTAAACAAAAACTTGACGATTAAAAAGAGTGACCATGAGTTTCTTGCCCGTTCTTCTCATGAGCGTAGACACCCTTGCTTTGCTGAACGTGGCAGTAAATGTAATGTAATATTAGTATAGACTAGATGTGCCCGCGGTTTCCCCCGCGTTTATGATAACTGCGCTACCCCCGTGGGTCGTTGCGTGATGTGGTATAACCTATAGCCTTCCTCGGTAAATAGGCTATCCAACACTAAAATAATTTTTCAAATCGAACCAGTAGTTCTTGAGATTAGCGCGTTCAAGCACACAATTCTCTTCAGCTTTATAATATTAGTATAGATATGTGACAGATTTAAAAATAACTTGTTTTTCCCGCGGCTTCGCTCGCTCGAGAGCAGTACTTTTTTCCTGGATGAAAGGTACTCAATGTCGTTTTCTGTACCCCTGGTAACGTGTATGCGGCATTTCATAGTGATCGGTCGAGTAGTTGAGGTATTAAAGCGTAATAAACAAACTCACATTCGCATTTATAATATTAGTTAGGATATCGAATATATTTGAAGGTTACATTACGTCTTAGTCGACTAAAGACTTTATCAAAGAAGATCATTAGTAATTTAGCGAGACATTCTCTAAATTTTATTGTATTTAGTTTGCCAACTAAACACATCGACTACAAATCTACGTACTTACACATTTTCTCTATAAATCGATCTAGATTTAGAAATTATATGCACGCTGTAGAATTATTTATTTATTTTATTATACACGAACAATTTGTTGACACAGTTCTTCAAAGCATTGCTGTGGATTAAATAATAATATTGCATGAATTCGTGTAACCCATTAGTTCTTAAAGTGGTCCAGGTGGACCCCTAGGGGTCCACGGGAGACTCGACGGGGGTCTACGTTAGCGTGACAAGAAAATTTGGGTGCACAATTCGTAAGCGGGGGTCCACGAAAATTTATTTGCCTTTAATAGTGAAGAACTAAAATGTTGGCTTGACTTCACTTATTGTATATTCCATATTCAGTACCACCTCGAAATTACCGATTATACGGTAGAGAATTTAAAAAAGAAATTTCAGCTCTCCTATCATCATTCAGGCTCTGCGAGAATACCAGCGTTGTGGATATACTGCAACATTGCTGACGCAGGACCTTATTTGTTCTATAGGTACTTTTGGTTGTGTTTTCTGTTACCTTATATTATGAGCGTGGAACAAATAAATTTTTTCTTTCTTTCTTTCTTTCTTTCTACTGTGGTAAGTTTCGCCAGGAGTATGTAAAAAAAATGTCCGCCCGTAAAAAGATCAAATTTTAAATACGAATGCGCCAAGGAATATGGTAGAAATGTAGCTGCAGGGGATCCACCGGAACCAGCAAAATTTTTAAAGTGGTCAATGAGAAAAACAGTCTTGGAACCTCTGGTGTAACCTATCACTTATTTGTAAGTAGCAGTTTCTTTTTAATATAGGTATAGGTAATACACTTATACGAAGAAATCATAGACAAGACAGACGCGGCGGGGATTTAGTTTTATCACTATCGTTTCATCTACATCATTAAAACAAAGCCGCGTCTGTCTCTACGCGATAAACTCAAAAACTAATGAACGGATTTCCATGCAGTTTTCACCAATAGATAGAGTGATTCATGAGGAAGGTTTTTAAGGCTTAGGTACTACCCGTGCGAAGCCGAAGCTGGTCGCTAGTACAAATATAAATTTGATAATAATTCATTATTTTCCTTTTGTTTATTTTATTATATTTATTTATTAGGGAGACCAACAGCTTTAAAATACACAGTAGTGTAAAAAAATATGCAACAGAGAACCAATGATAGGTCTCCACGACTAATTCTTAAATAACAATGCGTGGACAGTAATTATTTTATCAATTAAACATCTAAAATATAACAAGTAAAGTAAGATTAATCAGCATTATACCTTGTAAAAAAATCAAGACTGAGCATGCGCTTCACTGCATCCGGTTGAGTATTAACCTGTAGTATTAATATGTAATAAAATATATTAGATTAAAAAAATTATACAAACGTCGTTGAGAATAAAAATATTAATCATTAATTTATAACCGAATATATACCGACCCAAGTTATATTTTATGGTATATAGACTATAGAATGCCCTCTCTAACATCGGCTGAACAATAAACAACAAACATACAATTGGCCCAATAGCCGACTACGCCATACTATGACGTCATATTAACGTAATATTTGTTACGAAAAAAAGAGACATTCTTACATAGTAAAGTCAGTCATAACCTTGAAGGATAACATCGTGAGGAAACCTGCATGTCTGAGAGTATTTCATAATTTAAAGATAATTGAAGTCTGCCAACCCGCACTGGGCCAGCGTGGTGGATTCTGGCCTAACCTTTCTTACATTAAGAAAAGGCACAGCCTAGCAGTGGGACAGTTTAATAGAAACATATGCCCCGAATGGTGGTAAGCGGTTTCCGTTGTAGGTATATATTCTACTAGTAGTTTTCCCGCGGTTTCACCCGCGTAAGTCCCGTTCCCGTGTGAATATCGGGTTTCACCCCTTCAGGGTGGAATTTCCAAAAATCCTCTCTTAGTGCTCCCCTACACTCTCCAAGGAACATACATGCCAAATTTCAGCTTCTTGCGTTCAGTGGTTTCGGCTGTGCGTTGTCTGTCAGTCACTCAGTAACGGAAGAGTTTTATATATATAGATTTTTACCTAGTCCTTCAAACTATTGATACTAGCGCGGTAGTATGAGTCACTTGTCTTCTCATCTGTCTTCTGCTAGTGATAGCTATTCAATGGTGTAACACGCTTTGAAAACGCTAGCAATCATGCGATTTAATTTATTATATTCATTATTCAAAATGAACATAATTCGATTAAATACGCATAAAATATACTATCTAACATCTCAAATAATATCAAAAGTCGTTTATAACGAAAGTAAAATAGTTCCAAACCCCAAAACTCCGCTCTAAATTAATAACTTTCGCGCGTATTTCTGGCGAATTAAAATGGCGGATTGAAGGTCAATGTCAGGTTATAATCGTTTAGGTTATGTTGTCTGTGGTTTAATAGGGTTGTCTATGAGCTTATTAGCTTTTAAAAATAGAATGTGTTTGCATATTTAAAAAGCTTTTCGTTCAATTGGCGAAGCTCAGATAAAATTGTTATCCTAACTAATATTGTAGTAGCGAATGTGAGTTTGTTTGTTACGTTTTCACGCCTTAACTATTCGACAGATCATTTTCATTTACGATTATGTACATATAATAATATTCTAAGCAGTACGCCACCACCCTCAAATTATGTTTATTCTACATTTTGCTTGCGGCTTTTCTGGCGTAAATTAAGCTTACTTTAGGTTAGTAACATTACTTTTTTCTAGTTGAAAGGTACCCTATGTCCATTTCTGTTCCTCTGACAACGTGTATGCGATATTTTATGATGATCGGTCGAGTAGTTAAGGCGTCAAAGCGTAACAAACAAACAAACAAACTCACATTCGTATTTATGATAACTATTAGTTAGGATGTACTAAGTAGCACGCCACCACTCTCGATTTATGTTTATATTAATATTCTACCACATGCACACAACACCATCTAGCCCAAACTAAGCAGAGCTTGTACTATGAGTACTAAACAATGGATAAACATACATATATACATTTTTTTTTGTAAATTCGTACATATTATACATAGAAACACCCAGACCAAGACAAACATCCATGTTCAGGCACACAGATGTTTGACTTGTGCGGGAATCGAATCCGCGACCTCAGGCGTGGCAGTCGGTTACACTAACCACTACGCCATCGAGTCGTCGTCATATTATTCTCCACTTGTTTACAAATACTTGCCAGCCCTAAATAAATAACAAATTAGTGTCTCTGATTTATAATCTGTGCAAAAAGCGTTTAAAAATATAATTATATTATTGTTTTTTATTAAGTTTTCCTGCCGCAAATACGTTTTACGTGTATTTCAAACGTTTTTCAGCAGGTTTCCTGTTTTCACGCAATTCTTGTGATTCTGCAAGCTATAAATTATATTGCGTCACCTGTTTGTGACAAAACTATTCGGTTTTGCTTTTATCTTTGGTTTTTATCATGGTTTTTATGAAGTAAGTAATTTGCGGTTTAAATTACTATTACTTATATATTCATAGAGGGCGCCACCAGTTATGTTTTTCGTATAGACCAAAAATCAAGTGATTTCTAAGACCAATGTTTATAATAATTATACGGTATTTTTAGTATGTTTTTTATACAAGGTATATGCAAAAAACATAACATTAGTTTGACCTAATGGTAAAATATCACAGTACAGTTAAATGCAAACTTAATGGCGGCTCGGAATTTAGCTGCGAGTGCAGGTGTGCGCAGGTAGGTAGGTGTAGGCAGTATACGGATGTATACTGGGTGAAAGAAAAGGCGGGCGGGGAGGTGCCCTGCCGCCCCCTGCCGCTACGTCCCGCTGACACCTAATATTGGGTTCTGCGCAATGACTCGTACGATGTTCAGAGCCGCCATTAAGTTTGCATCGGATATTACAATTTTTTTTAGAAGTTTGAAGAATTGGTGTAATTCCTGTGTCGCGGAGCATTTTACAAACATTCAAACAACCAAACCCAGACTCGGAACAAATATTTGTGGATCACTTACTTACTAAACTCAGCGCAACGCAGCGGCAAGGAGATCGCCACGTCATAAAAGCAAAAGCATGCTCTCAGCGCCAAGCACCGCTTTTATACTTTAAGTCGTCATGTAATCGTGATTGTGGCGTGCTGGACACATTTTGCGTTGTCATGTATACATGACTGTGGCGGACAAAAGGTTAAACCACTACGCCTTCCGTGCAATCATAGTTTAATGTCCAGGTCTATCCAATTGTTGTTATTATTAAATTCTTCTGCTAAAAATCTGGAAATCTACAGCGGACTCGCTCCACGTGGGACCTAAAACAGCACACGAGATGTAGGAGTAATAAAGTATAAAGCTACTAGATGATGCCTGCGGTTTCGCTCGTGTCAATGTACATTTTATCTATAACATTTCTACTCCTCAAGAACAGATTTCTCGATGTAAGGTACACTTTGTCCTTTTCTGTACCGCTGAAATTATGAATGCGAAGTTTCATGATGATCGGTCAAGTATATAGTTAAGTGTAACAAAGAAACAAACAAACTCACATTCGCATTTATCATACTAGATTTTGCCCACGGGGTTGCTCGCGTTAATGTAGATTTATGTTAAAACTTTTAGTAGCCTATATGTTATTCTGATGTATAAACAATGAATATAAATACTGTAAAGTTTCATTAAAATCCGTTTAGTAGTTTTTGCTTGAAAGAGTAACAAACATCCATCCATCCATCCGTCCATCCATCCATCCGTCCATCCATCCATCCAACCATCCATCCATCCGTCCATCCATCCATCTGTCTATCCATACATCCTCACAAACTTTCACATTTGTAATATTAGTAGGAAGGATAAGTTAAGATGTACAATACCCACTACTGTAGTAGATAACGCAATCTCCCAAAAGCGCGTGGCTCAACTATTCGTACGTAGTTTAATTACGAATGCTGTAAACACATATTTACGATGTTTAGTTCTAAGAATGTTTCGATATTAAACTATAAATACCTATTACAGCCGTGGAATAACATAGGTATACTCATAGTTCCTATCGAGATACTGAAGGTAGACTTTTAGAATGCGTATTGATAAGTTTACCTCATCATGAAACAAACGCGATCTCGGAGGGCACAGTACTTTAAAATATCATCTTCACCTTAACTAAAAGCGCACAAACCGCAGGGCAGCTTGTGGCGAGCTGAATGTGAGTGGCGACAATGCGGCCCTGAATGCCTCTGAGAGCCGCTACTGGCTGGCTAGGGTGGAACTTCAAGAGCGCCCATAGAACTCAGGGTGGAAGTGTCATTTTCAAGGGCATTACTACAAGGAAACCCGCGCCGGGTGTCAGGTCTCGGGTCTCGGGTCACGAGTCGGGAGAAACTAGCGCACCGCTTAAGGCCCATAGCCTCTCGCACCGGTGTTGCCCTCTGCTGCTGGTCAGTGCTGGCTTGTATGCCTATGGCGACTATTCAGGGGGCCCATCTAGTGAGTTGGCGCGTCACCGTCTGCCCATCTGACTTGATGCTATTAGAGTATTCAAGACTGACGCCGTTTTTCATAGCTACCATTATACCAGACCAACAAACACCCTAAGGGTCCTTGAAAACAACAAAATTTTTAATAGCATTACATTTTCGAAACGAATTATACAGGTATAATGAATAAGCACATAAGTAGAGTAACAGGGTTATATACAAGGACCGATATTATTATATCATTATTTAAAGTAATAATTAATTACCTGAATTATTATAATCCCGTTCAACGTTACGTAACATTAAGATAAATTTGGGAACCGAACTAAAAACATCACTTCAGGCAATGCCACAGGTGCATATGCATTTGTACTTACGTCAATAAATATATGAGTCAGTCTCCATCCATACCGGTATAAATTTATTACGTATTTATTTATATACTATCTCATAATCTCACTCAAAAGTGGGTAGGAACAAATCATGTTTGACATTTCATATTTACAGTGTTGCCAGTTGAAAAATATTTGGATGTTTTAGTGGAGTTTGTGTAGTTCATGTTCGGGGTAAGTGATCTTTAACAATATTGTGGTTTGCTGTTTAAATATACAGCTATATGTTGAAATAAACATAACAAGAGCGTGGAACTGCAGTTATATTGCCGTGGAAACAATATTTGTGGCACTTGTAATGTATTTTTGTATATGGCTGCCCAGTTGGCCCAGCGGTATATGTTTTCGCTTTATGTTTGCGGTTGATGTGAGGTTCTGGGTTTAATTCCTGCGTCAGACAGGGCTATTATTATTATTATTGGTTTGAGAAGATTTTGTATAACAATTAATAATTTATAATTAATTATAATCATATTTGTACACCAGTTTTGGTAGGACATGTTGATTCTAACGAATATTTAACATCAATAATATGCATTCATTATGTATTATTATATTCACACATGTTTTGACAAATTAATGTATTTTTTTATCTTTAAAAAGAAATAGACTTTTCCTGTGTGAAAATTCTCGGTAGCATCGAACCTGAAAATAAGTCTGGAAGACAGCAAGGCCCCTGTTGCGTAGAACATTATATTTGCAGATACTTAAATAAAAACTGCAAACATTTCGCACGATGTAAACAAAAATGTATTCTCTCTCACTCTAAATGCATCACACCTCGATATTTCGACCGTTACAAAACTGGCCAGGTTGCCAGATGCCAGACATTGCAGTATTTATACCAAAATTAATTATAAAGAAGTTGTTTTTAAACATTTTGAGATGCAATCGACATTTACGTTATTAGTTATACCATTGTTTATAAATAATGTTGTAACTTGTTTAATCATGTGCAGCAAAGACTTGAAAGTAGGATCAATATATATTTGACGGCCTCGATGGCGTAGTAGACTGCCACGCGTGAGGTCGCAGGTTCGATTCCCGCACAAGTCAAACATTTGTGTGCATGGACGTGGTTTGTCTTGGTCTGCGTGTTTCTATGTGTGATAAATAGGTATTTACAAAAAAAAAGTATATGTATGTTTATCCATTGTCTAGTACCCATAATACAAGCTCTGCTTAGTTTGGGGTAGATGGTGTTGTGTGTATGTGATAGAATATTGCGTAAAATACCCACGTTTATGATAACTGCACCGCTCTCTTAGGTCGTCGCGTGATGTTATATAGCCGGAGTTACTTCAGCATAAAGCAGCTTTTAATTATCGAACAAATTTTTATAATCGGTTTGTTACTTTTGGAGTTAATACATTAGAAACCAAAATACAATTGAAATTAAACTACTATATACGGATTTTATCGCGTTATTTATTTTACACTTTATTACAAAATTTTGAAATCGTTACACTACTACTAAATACTATTAACCTTTACTAATTTTAAGCTAATTAAATTATTAAATCTATTAAAACTATTTATATTTAAGTTTACACTGTCCACGAAAGTGGGAAAGAACGAATGAAAAGGGAAAGTGTAAACTTAAACATACTTAAACAGTTTTAATGATTTAATTAGCTTAAAATTAGTAAAGGTTAATAGTATTTAGTAGTAGTGTAACAGTTTCAAAATTTTGTAATAAAGTGTAAAATAAATAACGCGATAAAAACCGTATATAGTAGTTTAATTTCAATGAATAACATTCGCGTAAACAGAAGACAATATTATGCAAAATACAATTCTTTTTATTTATTATATTAGTAGAGGCATATATTTTAAAACTTCTCAATGTTTGAGCCATTATTTTGAGCAAACTTAATACAGACAACGACACCAAGTCAAGCAGTAGCCAAACAGTACAGCATTGTTTAAAATATCGGATAAGTAAACATATGGCTTGCCAAACAACAATGCATCACAAGAACAAAAACAAGCGCTTGTATTTCGGGTTTAAACGTAACAGATTTTCCTTTGATACTGAAATTCTTGATCAATCGTGATTGAATCGTAGCGGTGTTATGATAACTTGCAGATGTGTAATAAGTGTAATAACTTATTGGTAACTAGCCCGCGACTTCCAGCGCGTAAATGTACTATCGACTTGAGCGACGGTTGACCATTTCAGAAAAATGTTCGCTTGCACATGCTCCGCCCTCCGCCCGACCAAGTGTTGGCCTGCTATGCGATTTTAACCTTAGGAGTGGTCATCCGTCGCTCAAGTCGATAGTACGTTATGTCAATTTTCTATGCTTCGGGAATAGTACTTACTTACTTATCTTTGTACCTTCAGTGTATCCCTGACAAAGTGTCTGTGTACGAAATCCCACGATGATCAGTCAAGTAGTTAGGGCGCTAATGCGTAGCAAATAAACAAACAAACGGAAAACAAACTTACATTTGCATTTATAATACTAGTTTGGATGTTTTTAAGTTCATCTATTTAGTAATTAGAGAACTAGGGTACAGTAAAAAATTTGTTCCGCTCATAAGGCACCCAAAGAAATAGCCCGCTATGGATAATAGTTCACCTTCACTGTACATAAGGCTATAGTCAAATAATTCTGTGTCTGAGTTTGTGGCATGTTGCATTGATAGTTTCGGAGTCGCGGTACCTAGGAGACACTATCTTGGCCAATCCTTTCCTTTAATCCTATCTTTAAACCAAGAGTGTTATTACGAGTATACTACAATCAATCGTAGGCTAAGCCTGTATCTGTTTACTATCAGGCGGTATGGACACGAGTCACAATAAATGGATGAGGTCAATAAAAAAAATACAAAAAACTAGAATATACAAAAGTATATCATACAATAAAATTTTAAGAAAAGGCACTTTGTTTATGCCTAATACATAATACAACTAACATCGCATACAAAAGTCATTCACTTTATAAAAAACTTACATCTGTTGAAATTTTATGACACGGACGACATTGTAAAATCGTAAAATATATCGGTAGACTTCTTAGCGTTGATTGTGTAATGTAATATTGCCAACAACGAAAGCCACACCGTGTCAAACGCCTCTGAAAAGCCCCACACAAATCTACTGAAATCTTACGTAACCAGTCATTGAACTTATGATTGAAAACATACTGCAGCCTGTCTTCTAACACCTGTTGCCCATAGTTTTTGAAATATCATATTTAGTAGAACAATTAAAACGATAGTTCGTTAACCCATGTACAATAAATCACTCAGAACAGACATTTACTAAAGAGCAAAGAGACACGCGTCTATTTTTTCTATTGGCAAATATTCAAAGCAATTGTATTTATCGATGTAAACAAGGTTTTATTATCAATTTTATTGGACTCTATTTAAAAAACTAAGCATCGCGGTGTCGCTGGTCGTAAAATTCTCTATGATCTGAGGAGTTGTCATTTTTGACAGATGGGAATGGCGCGAAAATTATTTGATTTTAGGTTATAATTATGTTGTTACTCTGTTAAGTTTGGCCGCCGTGATCGAAATTTGATTTGGAAGCCTTTACTATTAATATATACATATATATAAAAGGTATGTGGGGCATTTCCCTCCCGATGACTACCATAGCCATATGGACTGTGCTAAAAATATTTGTTTTCGTTATCGAGCAGAGGTGCGGCGTATTTTCCTGTAACATTCAGAACATTTGTTATCTATCTGTATTCATTTGGATGTCTGCAAAAGTTGATACAACAAAATAGAATACATTCTTCCTAGAATATGCACGAAACAGCATTGTAGTGTAAATATTGACTCGTTGATATGTATGTAGAAAATGAAGAAATTGGAATGTAGATTGATGTTCTAAGATAGATGAAGAGGAGGCTCAGATACTCTATCAATATTTTTAGTTTGTTTTTAGGGGCTGGCTGTTGTCTTTTTTGCTATAAGATAGATAAGATAGTTTGGGCATGTGAAATAATTCTGCTTAATAAAGCAAAATAAATATTTTAGTCTTAACTAAGCTCTTAATTGAATCTAACCATTTTGATTAGGGACCAACCAAACTTTAAATTGATGAAAGCAGTTATTTTCTGTAAACCGCAAAACGGGTTTTAAAATCCTATTTTGAAACGAACTTATTATTATAAATCGGAGCATAAAGAGATATGCTAGAATCGTAGCAACTAGAAATCCGTAGTCTTTTCTTTCCAATCCGTGAAATACACGCCATCTGCCTTCAGTGTTAGAAGGCAGATGGAATCTTAGAAGATTTTATCAACCTATTTCCTCAATTCGAAAAACTATCGAAGCACAGCAGAATTTAATTCTACGTGTGTAGTACTTGAATTCTTTTGGTCGATTCCAAGGTCGAGCAAAAAGTTCTTGGGTTGTCTGGCAAGACAATCTCAGTAGCAGCGTGGAGAACAGAATTGTGCGCTTTATACGATAGTAAGGCTTGCCATCTTTCACATTTTTTTAACTTGGCTGAATGTATTTACGCGTTACTCTCCGCAGGAAAAGGGCAGTGGAAAGGATATGTTGGACTCATCCGCGGAAAAGAGGAAAGTCACGGGTCCTACCGACTAAACTTATGGTAGGTTTAATCGGTAGGACGCAGGACTTTCCTTCCATGGTGTGTCAACTCCTGCCTTGAAAATGGGTGGGTCGCTGTATTACAGGGGACCAAAATCTGTAGCTGACTAATGGTAAAATACCAGTCTGCTTATTGCGAACATAGACGTGAGACTATATATGTATACGGAAATACAAAAACAAATCTATATCTACATGACATTTCACCTTTATAATTATATCCATAAAGACCGTTACGAACAATCGGCCGCCATCTTGGACCATAGCCAATACAGAGTATATAATATTAGTTACTTGTCAAAACTATAAGTATTCTGATAAAAGGTTATTAATATTTGAGATAATGTCTAATGATTATTGAATTATTGCTTCCGTGATCTACGTATGGTAAACAGATGGATAAATTTCGTGTTAGATAAGGATGCCATGTTAAGAATGTCCATCAATCAATTGCAATAGTCCACTGTTGGGCATGTGCCCAGCAGCGGCACATGCCTCTTCTAATAAGTAGGTTGACTGATTAGTTGATTTAGTGTCTGGTGTATGCAGCTGTGAATTATAGGGTTCGAATACCGGATAGGGTCTGAAATATGTTTGTCTGACAAGAAATTTTCGATAGTTGAGTAAGTTAGTGGTGTTTCATCCCTGTGTCATTACCAAGCATAATTCAAAGTCAAGTGAAAGTTCATTGGTTAGTGTGTTTAGTGCTGTTGCATGTAATTAGTTGCTTGGTTCGGACTTGACGTTTCGGCTCGATTGCACTGACGGTGGATACAGACTATTAATTTCCGTTTTCAGTTATACAAATTATTGAAATTAAACTACTATATACGGATATTATCGCGTTGTTTATTTGACACTTTATTACATAATTTTGAAAACTGTTACACTACTACTACTATTAACTTTTATTATTTTTGCTACTTTGTTTTCTGTTTTTCTCTATTACATATAAATAAGGTATAGGTAACCATAGCTACAAAGAATTGTACGACCACCACAGATGATTTTCTTATAAAATGTTATTACTACCAATTTAGCAAACACACGGCTGATCATCAGGTAAATGACAACCATAATAGTAATGTTTTCAAGACCGTATTTTGGTCTCAGCTGCCAGTCTTAACGGAGACTAGTGCACAAATGTGTGCGCAAATACAAGTGCACTCTCTGTTCTCTCACTTTCATGATCCTTAGGGGCGGTAATCCGACACGACCGGAGAGAGATTAGGCGCAGGACAGGTTTTCCGAGGCACCATTGTGTGCCATCGCCAAGTTCCTTACTCCAGGCTGCTATTGAGATTTTTTAAAGAAGTCAAATAACTATTTGTTTGTCCGACCCGAGATTGGTACCTGAAACTTCATGCAAAGCAATCGCATTTACTAAATGACAACCATACCATCTGCATTGAACTCATTCACCATTCTCGTTGCTATACGCCTTCATTCGTAGTTTATTTTTTGTTGTTAGCTATCTATAATTTACATCCCTCGAATAACTTCAGCTATTTATAATCGAATGTCACTCGGCTAGATACTTTGGTCTTCCGTTCTGTATAGAACAAAAAGACATTTTTGTTATACATTTATTTTATTTCAGTCTCTCCACTGCCGCCGCGCCGATCGTTGTGGGTTCGAATCCCACACGGGACGAAGCTTTGTGTGTCCACAAATCATTGTTCCGAGTGTGGATGTTCTTTGTGTCCGTTGTTTGAATGTTTGTACAGTGCCCCGCGACACAGGAGTAATTCCTAGAGCCAGAGTTGTCTTTTTAAAAAAAGCATTTGTCAGCGGCGTCGCTCGCTCAAGCACTGTACTTTTTCTGGATAAAAAGTACCCTATGTTCTTTTCTGTACCCCTGACAACCTGTATGCGAAATTTCATGACAATCGGTCGAGTAGTTAAGGCGTGAAAGCATAATAAAGAAACAAATTCACATTCGCATTTATAATATTTCTAGATGTGCCCGCGGTTTCACCCGCGTTTATCGTTACTGCGCCGCCCCCGTGGGTCGTAGCGTGATGTTATATAACCTATAGCCTTCATCGATAAATAGGCTGTCCAACACTAAAATAATTTTTCAATTCGAACCAGTAGTTCCTGAGATCAGCGCGTTCAACCAAACAAACAAACATTTTAGCTTATAATATTAGTATAGATAAGTTAGGATTAAATAATGACTGCTTTAACAGTGAAGGAAAATATTGTGAGCAAACCAGCATGTCTGAGAGTTCTGCAAAATGTTTTTGAATATTTGTGAACTCTGCCAACCCGCGCTGGGCCGGACTGGTGTGCTAAGGCCTAACCCTTCTCACACTGAGAAGAGACCCATGTCCAGCAGTGGGATAGTTTATATACAAAGCTGATATTATTATATTATTGTCTTCTTCTCTCTTAGCCTTTATTATTCCCTAGTCACTTGGGGTCGGCTTTTCTGGTCTAACCGGATTTGACTGGATATCAGTTTTTACACGGAGCGGCTGCCACCTGACCTCCGCAACCCGAAGGTTAACCATACCCAAAGGCTCGACCAGTGTCAGGATATTAGAGGGTACTGACTTTCCGAATAACGACTGCCATAGATGTTCATGGCAGCCGGGACCAACGGCTTAACGTGCTCTCCGAGGCACGGAACAGGCGATAGGTAATTGTCAATCAATACGCACATAATTTCGAGAAGTCATATAACTTCCGAAAGTAAGAGGTGCGCGACGTGGGTTCGAACCCGAGACCCTCTGCATTGCAGTCTGTTGGTCTCCCCACTGAGCTATCGCTGCTTATTACTTTTTATTGTAATGTAACTATTTAGAGGAGTATGAACCTTAATCTATCTGTATGTTTGTGGTGGCACCATATAAAAACTACTAAACAGATTTCGATGTCATTTGCAAAGCTTAATAATCTAGCGTTCTAGCCAAATACTGGGTGCTAGTAAATCTATCTGTAATGTTTAGCATTTCTGTTTATGAGTTATTCACATAAAAACGCAGCGAGAATGTTGCAGAGAGAACATCATTCTTACAGAATCAAAATAGCTCATACTTTGCAGATGCTTCAATAAATCACACGCGTAGTCTGTTTTTATCAGAAATAGAGCTGCAATATGCAATTTTAACATACCCTATGTATGTTAAAATTTTCGTATTGCAGCTTACTCTCAACTATTTATTTTCAAATGTATAGGCAGGAGGTTTTTCTTCTTCATTGCTTACAAAGCATTGATATACAACACACACCCAGTCAACCAGAAAACAATGATTTGTGTATCAGGTAAATTTTCTCTTGTGTGGGGTTGAACCATAGCACTATTTTCGTTCTTCTTTTAAGACTGCGCCGAGCGAATGTGCGAAAACAGGCGGTCACAGTTAAGTGAATAAAAGCAACACTTTTTGTTTAATACAAATATAAAATATACATTTACCATAACAATGAATGTGTTTACAATTACTCCGTGTAAAAAGCTTAAAATAATTAATATTTTCGCCTACAAAACTACGTAAATTTGCACGAAAAATGCAAAAACGTAAGCTCGTGTTACCTGATTTTTAAATTATAACAGTAGAAATCTATCCTATTTTACAGATTAAACGAAACATAAATAGTTATATTACATTTTGTCCGTCCCAAATATTTAAGTTATAACCAATAAAGATACATATTTATCAAAAAGGCACTTCAAATCCTCCATACAATTTGACTATGGCGGCCGCGCGCCGATTTGGATATGCGCCGCACGAGCTCTGTCATTAGGTATCTGTCTTACGCTCGGCGCAGTCTTAATGCGTGTATCACAGCGGACTTTCCAAACATATAGTTAAACAACGGACACAAAGAATACCCAAACCCGGAACAGCTATGTTTATGAGTCCTAAATAATATTATAGATGGCAAGTCTATTGGCGTCAGCAGTTTAGTGCTGCCGCAATTTCTAAAATAAGCTTTTGAGTCGCAATGGAACACCGGCGGCCAGACACAAATAAGTTTTTTATTACGTCTGGTATTTCAAGACTTGACAAGTTAATAACAAATTGCCTTACCCGTGATTTGTACCCGAGGCCTCGCACAGCAGTCGAATTCACCGGTATATACCGGTGCGCCGATGAGGCAAAAAAGTCACTTTTAAAATAAATAATATTCTCACACAGGTATTCCCAAATTGTTTGTTTGTTTAAACAAACAAACGAAGCAGCTCTTTGTTTATACTGCAGTTCGCGTCAACGACACTCATTCGTCCGATCTAATAATACTCCACTAGCGTTGTATTAGCGGTGCTGGCTTGACCTTTTCTGTGACATATCGTAGAATTTATTTGTATCTTCACGGCTGATCTCCCAGAGGGGATGGCTGAGGTGCATTGGTCACATTTCGCGTTTAAACATACAACAAAAATTCGCGAATGCTTTAGTGTGATGTTTGCCTACTTGTACTCAGCTAAAAAAAATAATAACACACTTTATTTTTACCATAAGAGTAGAATATTACACATAGTATCCGATGGCCCACACTAGGCAAACGTGTCCTGTGGATGCCTTATTCGTTATTACGATTACAATTGAAATTGAAATACAATTTCGGCTCAGTCGAAATAAAAAAAAAGTAAGGTAAGTGTGTACGGATTTCTACATAGGCCAAAGTGGACTATCCATTCTTATATCGAGAGAAAAGCTATGTCCAGTAGTGGGATTGCTAAATTAGTTGAAACTGTCGAAGACAAGGACCAGTCAGATCTTTTTTAGACTACGTATATACATACATACATAGTATATATAATCTCACGTCTCAGTCATCTCAGAAGAAGTAGCCGTGAGTTATTACCTTATGTGGTGGTGGTTACAGTACAAGATTGTTAATTTAATAAAAGGTAGATTTTATTAACACTTGACAACTTACATTGTAACTTAAGCAGCGATAGCTCAGTGGGGAGACTAACAGACTGCAATGCAGTGGGTCTCGGGTTCGAACCCATGTCGCGCACCTCTGACTTTCGGAAGGTATATGACTTTTCGAAATTATGTTTGTATTAATTGACAATTATCGCCTGCTCCGTGCCTCGGAGAGCACGTTAAGCTGTCGATCCCGGCTGCCATGAACATCTATGGCAGTCGTTATTGGGAGAGTGTCGACACAAAAGATCCACTGGGTCGAAGTGTCGCCGGTCTGCACTGACTGGCCCCCACATAAGATACATACATACATACATTGCAACTTTACTTAACACTAGTGTCTTATATTGCTTGACACATTAAAATTCCTTTATTTTTACAGAGTCAAAGTCAATAATCACACGTCATTGTAGTAATATATTAATAAAAATTAATAAAATGCAATAAAAATATTGCATTGAAAATATCCTGTTCGAGGAGTAGAGCTCTCATGAGAAGAAGCAGGCAAGATATTCACGGCCACTCTTTTCATTCGCAAAATGTTAACAATAATTGTACAACAATACAAATCAATTTACATATTACTTATTTTTCTTACATAGTTGCTATATGTAGCACACTGGCTTGTAAGAAGTTTTTAAAAAGTAAAAGAGGTCTGTTACTCAATCACTTATCTGTAACTATTTAGGGGTCACCTGGTAGGAAACGAGCCTATTGTCGTCTATCAGGCTGGCTAGGTATCCCACATGGTCCTTACCATATGGGGTACCTATTTTTTTGCCTGGGGTACTGCATTGACGCTTTCCCCACCGCGGGACGGGCGTAGGGGTTATGTCGGACTCACCCGGTAAAAGATGGAGATATCCCGGTAATACCGACTAAATCTACCACAGTATTCTTTCTCACAATCTTTGGCCGGGGCGCGGGGATCACTCGCGCTTTTATCCTGCACGCCATTTCGGGTACCTACCCAGCTTTCATTAAATTTTACTTAGCCAGGAAGAGAGAGTTAATAGGGTTTCAAGGCTCAGTTGCTGACTCCGTATTGCTCCTGATAATACTATAACAAAAATATCGAAACATGCTTTTATCGGCTCAGGAATCGAACCGAAGACCTTTTAGTGCAGCAGTTGTATTTACTACCGCTACGCAATCGACGCAAAAGACAAGATACTTAGAAAAACTAATAAAATGATTGTAGATCCTTTTATAGGTCCTTGATTTGTAAAAACATTTTACCGCTCGGTTGACACCCTTGTAAATCAGATTTTATGCGTTTGTAATGATTCTGAGTTTTATTATCTGCCTACCTGCATAGCGGCGATTGAAATAGTTCGGCCGTGAGCTATTTATCAGTAGAATCGTCATAAAACTGCAACTTCTAGCAAATCTATTTATTTTAAATACTAAAAATGACTGACTGCACGAATGGCAAAGTGGTTTAAGAGGAAGCACAAGGGCTGTTTTTCCATACAAAGGTAGTCCCCTGTTTCCTCCCTGGGTAATGCCAGTAGAGCAATAAAATTTCTCCAAAAAATGTATTGCCTCTATTAGCATGTCCCTATGTTTTTCTTGTTTTCATAAACTAATTATTAACCTTTTGAACGCCAACGTCGTCTATACTCGACATGCGCAAGCGTGCCCTGTGCGCCAACGTCGTCTATACTCGACAAAACTGTTTTTTGTCGGTTCACAGAAAAATACAAAATAAACATATTAAATCATTAGTTTTCTGTGTTTTAGTGATACAACTTAAAAATTGAATCCCCAATTATTACTTAATTGTATACAGCAAACAAAATTGTTATTAGTTATTGAAATATTTGATCATAAAAAATAATATATAATATATCGATTTTCGGGCTTGGCGTACAGGACATGGAGGTGCCTTTATGGCGTGGCGTTCAAAAGGATAAAAGAGATATGAGCCTTCAAAAACCTCAAAAATTGGCCAGATTTTCCGCTGTGTTCAAACATCCTGAAAACAAATTTGACTAGATTAAATAAAAAATGAAAAGATAGGAACACGGCCAAAGCCTTTCTATAATATTTAATGACAAAGTAGTTAAATCGGTCAAGTTTTGGAGATGGAATCAGGGGACTACGAAACGTTGATATTGTGTACTTTTAATAGGTATTTTCGGTCCAAGCTGCAGTTGTCTCTATCGCGCTCTGCGGGCACTGCGCGACAACAATAGATTTTACAAATACCTATATTTCAATTCTCTCGCCCTTAGTGTTTCCTCTTAAGCGTCGCCGCGCCACTGCCCCCAGGTCGAGTGTTGTAGGTTCGATATTCGACTTTGTGGATCACACAAATTATTGTCCCGTGTGTGATTAATTTGTGTGATCCACAAATAGTTTTTTCAAGTCTGTGTGTTCTTTCGAGTCTGTGTGTTATTTGTGGCCGTTGTTTGAATGTTTGTAAAGCACCCCGCGACGCAGGAATTATACCTACTTCAGGAGCATTAAAAATAAATTTAAAGAAAGTGTTGCATGCCGGCCAGCGTGGTAAATGATTACTGTAGTCAAATATCAGCCCTCTATATAAACTGTCCCACTGCTGGGCACGGACCTCTTCTCAATGTGAGAAGTGCTAGGCCATAGTCCACCACGCTGGCCCAGTACGGGCTAGCCGACTTCACACATTATGGAGACCTCTCAGCCATGTATTTCCTCACGATGTTTGCTTACTAGTACTTTTTCTGAATGAAAGGTAACATTATGTCCTATCCTGTACCCCTGACAACGTGTATGCGAAATTTCATGATGATCGGTCCAGTAGTTAAGGCGTGAAAGCGTAACAAACAAACTCACTTTTCCATTTAAAATACTAGATTTTCCCCACAAAATAGCTTTTTTAGTAGCCTATATGTTATTCTTATTTTTTAAGTTTATAATCACCTATATTTACAAACGTATTAAAAAGATAACAATTACAAAAACAAATAATTATAATACTAAATATTTACAAAAATGGTTTAAGCATCGTAGAATTCTTCAGCATCGCTGTCAACTGGTAACGTGCCCAGAAGACTGGCAGCATTGCCACGTTGAATGGCAATGCTGATTCTTTGGGCTAAGAAAAGACAAGCCTTCTGATCACGCGAAACGTCGATCAGGCGTTTTGCGATCTCCCAGCAGTGGGCAGTTTATATACAGTGCAGATATGTTATTCTGATGTATAAACTAAAATACTGTAAAGTTTCATCAAAATCCGTTCAGTAGTTTTTGCGTGTAAGAGTAACAAACATCCATCAATCCATCCAGCCTCACAAACTTTCACATATTTTATAGTATTAGTAAGATAAGTTAGGGTATAACATCACGATACAATCCACGGGAGTGGAGCAGCAACGATAAATGTGGGAGAAACTGCGGGGAATACCTAGTTTATGATATTCCGGAATATAATATTGTCTTCTGTTTATACGCGAATATTATTCATTGAAATTAAACTGCTATATACGGATTTTATAGCGTTATTTATTTGACACTTGATTACAAAATTTTGAAAATTGTTACACCACTACTACTATTAAACTTTACTAATTTTTAAGCTAATTAAATTATTATTAAAACTATTAAGATTTAATTTATTTTTACACTTTCCCCGACGTTTCGGTTGCTTTTCAGCAGCCATGGTCACGGGGAGACTAAGATGGCAGTTGTCTCAATGTTCCAGTGTAGTTATTTCAAAGTACCCGAACATAATTTAATCATTGGTGTTTCTATTTACGCAGAAAGAGTTCAAAGTATCATGAAGTCTAGCTGTGGTTTGCTTCTGCTTGGGTTTGACTATTTGTATTACTGGATCGCAAGCTGGTGGTACATTCCGGAATATTTTCTGAAATGTATCTTCATTTCAAAACAACATTAATATCAAATCTGTTGAAAGCTACTCTGCATTCCTGACACACTTAACTATTGTTGCAATATGTCGGAGAGTGTATAAATATACCGTGGTGCCATCTGTCGGCTATAATCGTGAAACAGACAGAAAGAATGTGATTAAACACGTGTGTTGTTTATATCAAAATAACTGGCGGTTCTGTGGGATAAGTTACCGTTTGTTTAATTGTAAAGGGTTTGATGCTGGAGTAGTTTGTTGTATTGCCTCCGTGGCGCAGTGGTAGTGAATGCGACTGCTGTGCATGAGGTCTCGGGTTCGAATCCCGGGTCGGGCCAACAAAAAGATATTGGGTTTTTCTGTTAAGAATTCTCAATACGAGCCCAGAGTTCCCGTGCCTCGGAAAGCACGTAAAGCCATTGGTCCTGCGCCTGATCTCTCTCCGGTCGTGTCGGATTATCCGTCCCATCGGATCATGAGAGTTAGGGAACAGAGCGTGCACTTGTGTTTGCGCACATACTTGTGCACTATAATATCTTCTGCGTAGATGGCCAATCACCATTAAGATTGGCTGCCATGACCGAAATTCGGTCTGGAGGACATTATTTGTTGTAGTTGCAATAGTTGGGTTGGGCAATCTGAGAGTTCATAGCGGATTCCTCTCTTCCCAATTATGTCACGACTTTATGTTTCACGCAATAGATTAGTTTGATTTCACCTGATTCTGCTGTGCTATTGCCAATGCGCCGAGTTTTGTGGGTTTGATCCCAGGACAATAAATTATGTGACTCACAATTAGTTGTTTCAAGTATGTGTGTTCTTAGAGCAGCGATAGCTCAGTGGGGAGACCAACAGACTGCAATGCAGAGGGTCTCGGGTTCGAACCCACGTCGCGCACCTCTGACTTTTGGCAGTTATATGACTTTTTGAAATTATGTGCGTATTGATTGACAATTATCGCCTGCTCCGTGCCTCGGAGAGCACGTTAAGCCGTCGGTCCCGGCTGCCATGAACATCTGTGGCAATCGTTATTGGGAGAGTGTCGACACAAAAGATCCCACTGGGTCGAAGTGTCGCCGGTCTGCACTGACTGGCCCCGACAAGATACATGTGTGTTCTTTGTGTCTGTTGTCCGAATGTTTCGTCAAAGTCGAAGAAGAAAGTCGCCCACGATACAGAAATTATACTTATTGTTTTGATTTGTGCACATGAAACTTATACATATGTAGCTAGCAAAATATATGTATGTAGGTATAATACAATTTTGTCTTACCTTCTGGCATGTACAGACGGAAGTCTATATAATATTCATAATTATGTACGTAAATTATCTAGGTTTATGGTCTTTAAATTCAGTATGTCAAGACGAACAAAAAGATTACGATTGAATTTATGAACTCAAATATCGTGAAATACTCGGTGTATATACATATGTTATTCGTACATGTATATGTATGTTTAATATGTACGGTATTTAATCTTTCAACAAAGCAGTAATGACCTGGATGTGGCTGGCAAACTTCTCTTACCTTGGTTGTGTGTAGCACGCCGCCACAGTAGACGTATAGTATTTGGCAAACTGTTAGCTTGTTGACGTTGAGATTCTTGGTTATTTTTTGTTGTATCGGTTGTGCATACGTTAAATAATGAACAACTAATCATTCTGTACTAATCTGCAATCGTCGAACTACCACGAAGAGGTCTTAAGTTCGATACTACGGCAAGCACCTGTAATAAAACTCCTCGATTCTCCAATATAATTATTTATTCTCCTCTATATGTTATCCTTTATCCTACAGACCACACAGTTCACACACCGTATTCGTTTACACAACCGCTCGGCTCGACAGCTCAGACGAGAATGCCCCCTTCCGCCGTCCGTTACTCATTTTATACCAAAATCGATTATTAAAATACCCGACTTTCGCCGAATAAAATATTATAACCTTACACACCTAATCAAGGTTATCTAAAATAGTTAACATGTCAATTGATCTGGTCGCTCAAGTGTCGTTACAACTCCATAGCTTAATCATCATCAAACAAAACAGGATAACTGCATGTCTACGAGTTATGCATAATGTTTTCAAAAGATATCTGACGCCAAGCTAAACTGAGCCAGCGTGGTGGACTTTGGCCAAAGTAACTCAGACTGAGATGAGGCCCATGCCCAACAGTGCTAAAACAGCGCTATTATACGTTTAACAACGCAGTCCTATGCTTGTGTTAAAGGAGCATATCGTACCACCGCATGCAAAATCTTTTAATATAAAGTTTTCTAATTACTTCTTTTAATATTTGTTCTTAGTGCAAATATTCTTTATTTCTATATCTTTGAAGTCTTTCTCTTTGATACCCACTCGGGACAAACATATGTGTGATTCACAAACAATTGTTGCTAGCAGGCCCAGTCAACTGTCATACAGCAAAGTTAAACGTACTGGTGGTACGAAACAGCGAGCGAGAGAAATAATGTTACCATTAAAGTACTTTTTTAATAATAAATGATTTTTCCTTCTGGTAGCATCTACGTTTTAAAACCGTTAAATGTCAACATGCTGTCAAATCTGACAATTACAAGAAAAACGTTTGCCGCCGTTTGTTTTGTCTTGTTTTTGAAGTTTATTTGTTACAAATTAAATCATTTAAATTTTGTCTTCACAGTAGATACCTTGAGTAGAGCTTCCTGTTCCTTCGTTTTAGTGTTTTGGTGTAATTAAGTGTTGCGTGTTTTATGAGATAGAGACTTGATTGTGAAATTATAATCACCATGACACAATTATTGTCTCTATGATAACCATTTTGGATATAGATAATGTCTAAAAATTATGTAATTTACCTTATAAGATCATTATTTGAAATAATAACTTTTTGGATATCTGTTTTTTTTTGCTTCCTGAAACGAAAACACGAAGATGATATACCTACCTACATATACATATATATATAGAACATCGAATAATACTTATATGTATATCTACGCATGTATAACGCTCAAATAGTTTGAGTGGGTACGACATAGATGGCGTGTCTTGTGTTTGTATCTTTTATTTGTATGAAGTTGTTATTCTTCCCGTTAGGGTATATGTGTTCTGTGGCTCCTAGTCTGCATGTTCTTTGTTACAATATTTTTTCTAATACCAAGATATAAATTTTTCAGCCTTTGTATAAAACAAATGGATGTGGCCTGTCCAAAAATAAATTTAAATCAAATAAATATATTGTCCTAAAAAATCGTCGCAAAATTTTGCTGGCAAACTATTTGCCTGCTATGGACTGGACACTTATAATCTCTGTGTTTTGTCTGTCAATACACAATTGATTGTGTGTGAATAACGCATTGTTTAAACCAAACTATTATTATTGAGAGCCGCTTGTCAGTCGTTTGTGTGTATATATTAAATAGCATAACAAGATGCAAAACAGCGATAACCGAGTGGAAATTCATTGGACTGGCACGCAGAGGTCTCGAGTCCGATTCCAAGGCACAGACCTTTGACTTCCAAAGTTATGTGCGTATTAAATTGTTAATTATCCTTCGCTTTGACGATAAGATAAGATAAGATTTTTATTTGCCAAAAACATATACAGAAGTTTCCTTAAACACTAGACCTTATAATGTACTTATAGTATTAAAATAACCAAAACATAATATGTAGATAATTGATGATCTTCTTTTCTTCTTTTCGTGTGGTTAGTGGCCAAACTGTTCTACTGTCTACTGTCTACTGTCAAGAGTTGTTCAAGCCCGTAGGCCTCTGATATGGCTTAACGACTGCTGTCAATTTGTCAACAACCGGGATCGACTTTTTACGTGCTCTCCGAAGCACGGAGACGCTCAGATGCAGTACCACTAAGCGGTTACCCATCTATAGACTGACCACAACGTTGCTTAACCTCGCTAGTCGTTTACCGATCAGTGAATGCAACTGGCTATGAGCGCATGAACTCCACACTTGGTCAGATCTGTCTGCCGGTGAAGGAAATCTTCGTGAGGAGATATGCATGTCTGAGAGTTCTCCGTAATGTTCTCGAAGACGTGTAAACGATGCCAACCTGCACTGGGCCTGCGTGGTGGAATATGTCTTTACCTGTCTTTTACCAAAAAGAGGCCTGTGCCCAGCAGTTGGACAGTTTATTAACAGGACTGATATTATTATTATATTATAACAAAATTACTGCCTTTTTGAAACCATGGCCTAAGTTTTTGGCATTGTGCGGTCACAATTCAATGCTGTAGGTTATTAGATTTCCTGGTAAGAAATTCTTATCAGCAGGAGTCTGGATATGTGTTCTGCGACAAAAGCCTTCCTCTTGCGTGGGATCTAAAAGTGTTGGTGAAATGTGGATGTAATATGGAGATAAGGGATTCGTTACAGAATCGAAGGTGTAAGAGTGTGAAACATCCATACTGTTGCCTGAACCAAATCGATGTTACCACATAATCTTACTGCTTAACGATTTCCTGCATTCAGATCCAATATTAATAAGTTTGTGGGTAGATTGACAGTATTTGCCTCTGGTTTCTGAATAGAGAAATTCCAAATATTTTTTTACAGAAATGAATTTCGACAACCGCTGTCAATTGAGCATTTACTTGAGTATATGATGTTGAATTGCCACTTATATATATATGTATATTATATATATATATATATAATATACATATATATACGATATATATAATTATAATATTAATATGAATATTTATATAATTATATATTATTCTTACCTTAGCAATTCAGCACATGCATATGCATCTACGATACACTACACTTTCACATATCTACCTGTTGCAATTAATTGTGAGAGCCCTAGTACCCATACCACAAGTTAAATCTTACTTTGGGTACCAGTGGTCAACAAAATTATTGTACATGTTTAAATGTTTATAACCACATGGGTTATTCCTTTGTATGTATCTTTTTGTGACAATAAAATATTATTATTATTATTATTATTATTACTTAAATTCTATTCGAGTTCAAGGAAACTTGATATAGAAACAAAATAAATGTTAAAGTAATTACTTTAGTATATTGAATCGTTCTCAACATGTGATTCTCAATTCAGGAACCTGGGTCAATATGTTTGAAGTTTTGTAAGAAAGATTTACCTATGATCGGTTTTGTCTCGTTTCTTTTCATTATACTAAATATTTTTATCTTCATTTTTAGTTTATCCATTCTTATTTAACTTAAATAGATATACAGTTATATTTAAACATTGCATAATATAGCGCCAGTACAAAGGAAAACCGCGACAACCAAATCCCTACATATTACTGTCACTAAGATACAGCATTTTTTTATCGACTTATCAATATCACATTTTCTAGTGCATACTTAACAACACAAACAGCTGACTCGGGTGATCTCTGTGATCCCGAAAATGACCATGCGCTATTTGGATAGTATTATAATAAGTTCGTTTCGATGTTTAAATAAAAATGAATAGTACAAGTAGAACAGTCATAAAATTTAAAATTGTGTTCTTGATCCGGGAAAAGGGCACATAGGTTATTTAGCAGATATATATCACGGCCTTAAAATAAGCACACATCTTTCTGTTACACGCGGTATAGTCTCACGTCTATAATAATAATAATGTCCTTCAGACCGATTTCGGTCACGGCGGCCAATCTTAACGGAGACTGGCCATCTGCGCAGGAGATATTATAGTGCACAAGCGTATGCGCAAACACAAGTGTCTCTCTGTTCCCTAACTGTCATGATCCGATGGGACAGTGATCCGACACGACTGGAGAGAGATCAGGCGCAGGACCAACGGCTTTCTGAGGCAGAGGGATGTCCAACACCGCCAACTTCCTAACTCTGGGCTGTTATTGCGATTTCTAACAGAAAACCCAATAACTTTTTGCTGGCCCGACCCGGGATTCGAACCCAAGACCTCATGCAAAGCAGTCGCTTTCACTACCGCTGCGCCACGGAGGCAGTCTCTTAGCGCCTATAACCCCATAAGCAAACGTGTGCAAAGTGGAGTTGCAATGTGGGTGTACCACATTTCGCCAGCTAATGTAGCAGTTTCCACCTAATAAGGATGTCATAACTCTATTGCCGTCTACCGTGCACAGTGCTAGACACAACACAACATCCCAATAATACGTCTTCCGACCCAGCCATCGAATCCAAGACCTATCCACAGTAGTCGCATTACACACTATGTCTGCATAACAATAATGCTAGGAATCTAAGGACACTGAAAAAAGATTCTTTAAATAAAACTATTTTCAATTAAGTACATTTTATTAATACTTTGCCAAAATCTTTATCAATCGTTTATAAACTAGCCGCTTCACATCTTTAGCTATAATAAAGTCCAAATGACTGAACATCTTATACGGCACTCTATACATATCAACCACACTTTTAATACTATAGCTTAAAAGCGCAACATCTTGTGGGTCGGCCAACCAATCAGAATCACTATAAAAAATCGATATAGGCACGTTTATTCTATCCAAACGGTAGCTTGGAGGCAACATACTACCATAACGCTCCGAATTTTCCATACTCCCATAGTCAAAATACCGAAAATCTTCCGATATCAAACCCTGTCCAAAATGGACGAATTGTTTCATAGAAGCTCCAGACGGCAGATGTCCAAAAACCACCGGCAAATTCGTAACATTCAACTGGGCGTAATCAAAACCAGCTATTAAGAATATCGGGTTACTGCAGACCAAGTCTGCTAACGTACCAGTTCCACAAATAAATGGTTTTAACATCCTCAGCAAATTGCCGTCGGGCATAAACTCGTAGCGACCAAAACTCATTGACAATCCTTGCAGTATCAGAGTGCCTGGTGACAGAAGTCTGATTATAGGAGATTTGATTTTGCCTATGAAGGCTACAGGTGATAGCGCAATCATTACAGAAACCTTCCTATTATATTCCGGTTTCACAGACGCCATTACGAAGAACACAGTCGTTCCTTGCGAGAACCCAACGTATTTTAGAGTCAGTTTATTAGTTACGTATAATATATAGTCTATAGTCGCTGGCAAATCGCACAAGCCGATTTCATGCCACGAGAAGTCCCAAAAAGTTGATTCTGCAAGGTCTATATAGACATGTCGTCGAGAATACTTGTTGCCACGTGCGTTTCCAAGCCAGACATCATATCCTTGCTCCGAAAGTAAGTACGCTAGACCGCTTTTCGAACCAGCTATGATGAAATCATCAGCACTCCCCAGCAATCCATGCATTAAAAGAACAGGTGGGCCTTTTCCCGGTATTCTGAACACGGTTAAAACATACCCGTCTTCTGTGGACACTTCGTGGCGTTCTACTTCAAGACCATATTTGGTGACCAGCTGCGTAAAGTTCAGTTTAGCGTCTTCATTTTTTACCCCAATGACGAATTGGGTCACGAATTTGTCAGCCAGCTGTGTGTTGTGCACGTAACTCGTAAAACTTGGTGGGTCAACGTGACCAAAGTTTCTGATCATACCGAAAGGTATTTTGGAAAGCAGCGACATAACATCGGAGTAGTTTTTGGTTATTCCTTGCGTATTCTTGATGAGGTCTCGTACGAATTCCTGAGCTGTATCTTTGTGTGGGAATAGCTGGGATAAATTCTGTCCATCACTAAGTTTTAACACTGCATATATTACTATTATTGTTCTCAACATATTGCAGAGAACTGCGTGCTGTTAGAGTGACCTAATGACTGACTGTTTATTAGAACAAATGATGCTGTCATTTCTCCACTCATGATGTAGATGAATGAGTATTGTTATTAAATAGTGTGAATAATAAGTCCTTGTATTGGGTTTCGGCGTCGTCTATCGAACAATTATAATGTTTGATATTATAATATTTATTATGTAGGACTGGACTAGGTACCAACCTAGCCAGATTTCGTTTACAGTACAATTTCCTGCCATTTTTAGCGTTTTGCTCGTTTTACCGTTTGTATACGTCCCAACCGGCGTAATCATGCGATTAAGTGCAAACTTATGTAAAAGTCTGCCCGCGGTTTCACCCACGTTCATGATTACTGCTCTGCTCCCGTGGCTTGTAGCGAGATGCTATTTACTTAATGTAACCTCTGGATAAAGAACCTTCCTTAAAATGTAAAATTTAAATGGGTCCCTTATTTGGAGTTTCTTCATTATAAACAAAGATACAAATATCCTCCTTACACTATTAGTATAGATATAAGTTCGATTCTTATATCAAGAAACCAGTCGTTTTAGCTACAAACAGTTATGAAGATATTTTTTGCGCTCCCGCCTCTCTTAACAATTATTTGGTGATATAATATAAAGGTTAGGTACTGAGTTTTGCGTGATAATTAAGAGTTCTATAAATATATATTGATTAGAGAGAGATGCGGCATGAAAGTGGATATAGTGACAAGAATAGAAGAGAGTATGTTAAGCTGGTTTGGGCATGTAGAAAGAATGGATGAGGAAAGACTGACTAAGAAAGTTTATAAGGCTAGTGTGAATGGAACAGTCGCAAGAGGAAGACCTAGGCGAACGTTTCTTGATCAGATCGGAGGCGTTCTGAACAAAGACCAGGTTAAGAGCACCTTGAACCGACGGGCGTGTATGAGGAATGTGATGAAAGTGAATGAAGCCAGAGAAGTGTGTCAGGATCGTAGCAAATAGAAATCCGTAGTCTCTGCCTACCCCTCTGGGAAACAGGCGTGAATCTATGTATGTATGTATGTATGTAAATATATAACTGCAGTGAAAATTTGATCTGGGATGAAAATGTATTTATTTTCTATCCCGTATTGTAACCGATCACAGGGTACAATAACCGCTGAATGTTTGTCACCTAGGCATAAAAAGTAAATTACGCATTGTCCGCTGTTTTAAAGAGAACAATGACCTGTTAATAATCTATTACACCAAACAGCACTAAATTCGAAATATAAATCCCTTAATCCTCTATCTTCATTATTAGGCTATATTACCCATTACGCTAAAAAAATTTGGCTTAAAACAATTTACTGAATACAATATTTTCGTTCTAACTTTGACATATTACTCAATAAAATAGTGAACAAATAAATCTACATTAACACCAGAAAGATCTGTATCAAAATGGCGGGAATAATTTGACAGTTAAAATGTTTTAACACAAAGTCATAAGTTCATTCAACTTTCAAAAATATTTGCAGAAGAATTCGTCCGAAATTGCTTTCAGGAAATGCTGTTTTAGTATTTTTAGGTGTAATATAAGGATGTAAATGTGTCATTTCTTTTCCTCGTAACACTGTACCTAAAGTTGTATCTTTATTTAAAATTGATTCACTAAGCATGTAAGGCGTGGCGTATCTACCTACTCTCATGCGGGTGGCAGATATTTTTGCAAACATTTGTGATAATTCATTAATCATTAGATACTTTTGGATTTTGAAATAAGTATTTTTTTAAGTTCCTAACCTATTGCCAGCTACCGGCTCTATTTCTATAAGAAGGGTGTGTCCTGTGATTAAAACAATGGTCTGAGAGAGATGTAGCTGTCTTATTAAAAACGCTCACTACCAAACTTATTACCAAGATGGCATTGAAAATGAGATTTTTTTACAATAATCATACGGTAAAGTTATATTGAAATTAACTTCTTTTTACAGATTTCATCGAGGTTAATTTTAAAAAACATTACGTTTAGATAATTAGTTGCGTTTGCAACCGAAACGTCGGAGAGAGTGTAAATTAAATTTTAATAGTTTATTAGTTTAAAAGGTCTCAAGTTCGATCCTCCGCACGCACCTCCGACTTCACGAATTCATGTGCGTATTAATTAGGAAATTGTTGCTTGCATAAACGGTGAAAGAAAACATCGTAAGGAAACCTGCATGTCTGCAGAGATCTACATAAATTTCTCAAAGCTAAGTGAAGTTTGTCAACCCGCACTGGGGCAGCGTGATGGACTATGGTCTAACTTTCCTCACACTGAGAAGAGGCTCGCGCTGCAGTGGGAGCTCATTTATATGTATAATATAATAAATAATATCGCATTTGAATATAACTCGAAACCAATTCTGCGCAGCACTACCCTTGACTGTCAGTTCATGTGACAGGGTTTAAGGAAGGAGGAATAGACTAATTTATCTTTGTCAATCATGAATAAATATATTTCTGGGTGTTTAAATACAATTAGATAATAGACTCGACAGACCTCGTTTAGCAAATAAATCAGATGAGCAAGGACATTAGAATGATAAATCTTTGAAAATGTCCGAGTTTGTAATACTGGATCTATGTTAGATAATCATATCAGCCTTGTATTAAACTGTCCCACTGCTGGGCACGGGCCTCTTTTTAGTGTGAAAAGGGTTAGGCCATAGTCCACCACGCTGGCCCAGTGCTGGTTGGCAGACTTCAAATATCTTCGAGAACATTACGGAGAACTCCCAGACATGCAGATTTTACGAAGTTATGTGCTTATTGATCAGTTAATAATCGCTGGCTTTAACGGTCAAGTAAATCATAGTTAGAGAACCTGCATGTCTGAGTGTTCTCCACTATATTCTTCAAGATGTGTAATTTGCCAATCCACCTTGGACAGCGTGGAAGGCTATAGCTTAATTGTTCTCATATTGCGAAGAAGCCCTTGCCCGGTAATATGACAGCTTATAAATAGGGCTGATAGTATACTTCAAATTGCTGTATATTTATAGAGGGTCCTATATATACTACACCCGCATTCTGCGTATTATTAAAGGTCTTCTGTAAGAGAGGATGAACCTATTGCCAGCTACCGGCTCTATTTCTATAAGAAGGGTGTGTCCTGTGATTAAAACAATGGTCTGAGAGAGATGTAGTTTTGTTTTAAGTGCCACGTACCTAATATTAATCTGCCTCATTTTCATCACAAAGCCGCAGGTAAAATTTTCGGATCGCGCTAAGTTTTCTGTTAAAAGATTCTTAGTAGCAGAAGCGCTCATAGCCAGTTGCACTCACTGATTGGTAAACAATTAGCGAGGTTAAGCAACGTTGGGTGCGGTCAGTCTATAGATGGGTGACCGCTTAGTGGTATTTCATCTGAGCGTCTCCGTGCTTCGGAGGGCACGTAAAAAGTCGGTCCCGGTTGTTGTCAAATTGACAGCAGTCGTTAAGCCATGTCAGAGGCCTACGGTCGGCCTGAACAACTCTTGACAACAGGTTGGCCACTAACCACACGAAAAGAAGAAGAAGCAGCACGGTATCAGTAAACGTGCCTTATAAATGGCAAGCACCTCACCGTAAGTCTCATTTAGAATCAATCCCAGCCTAATCGTGAAATAAATACAACTCTGCCTACTCCTTCGAGGATATCCAACTGTTATTTTTTAATTTTATTTATTTGTGGACGAGCAGGGTGTGATGTCTCTCCAACACAAAAGGAGGAATCCTCCGACCAGGCTGGTTGATCGTGCCTGGCGGGTCGCGGCCCAACGGTTGATGTCAGGAGCTTGTATATATAGTTAGTCGCTGTGTAAACTCCACTTGTGCGATGCAGGATTGTGACGTCATTTGAGCGTATTTAGCGCCATCTGTTACATGTAGGCGGCTCTTCTTCGTCTGTGCGCAGTGTCGCCATCTGTAAGATGTAGGCAGAACTTCATAGTCAGTGCGCAATCGCCACATATTATTTATTACTTGTACTTATACTTATTAATTTATTGTCTATATGTTATATATGTTACAATAAAATAGTTCAGAATTGGTACATATTATAATCTCATGCATAGGTATGCCTATTAAGAGTTAACACAACATTGTCATAATATAAACTTCTCATTAACCGGTCGTATTCCGCCGGCTCGCATACCAGCCGGCAGATTTGTACCCGTCGCGTCGTAGGCCGGTGGCTCGCATGCGAGCCACCAAATTGGCGCCAAAACGCCGCGCGCCGCCTTCGCTTAAAACCGTATATTACCAACCTTACCGATCAAAACTGATTGCCTATTGGCTACGAATAGCCGTACAAATCTGCCGGCTGGTATGCGAGCCGGCGGAATAGGACCGGTTAAGACATGCTACTTAATTGAGATAAAGTTCAATATTAAAAACAGAACTAAAACTAAACTAGATTAACAATAATTATTATGGATAAAAAGGAAACTTAAAAAAAACAGCTGAGATTTACAATTATTTCTAAAGAGATGTACTTCGGGATTTCAAAACTTTGGATTTATATTTTGCTTTACTATCATGGAATATGTCCACTTCGTGTAGTGTCAATTAAAGTCTAAGTACGGGTAAATTACAACAATTCGCATAAAAGTTTAGTGAGTATTTTAGAAGTGTGAGTTTGGAACTATTTAACATTTTGTTAAGTAAAGTGCCTGACGTTTTTCAACTGGCAATATTTATTATTACACGTTTCAGGAAACACTTTAATGTAATAGGCGTTAACCAAACACGACGCCAAATGCGGCGCCAAAATCTTGCGATACTTTTCAGCAACCATATTACCTGATCACCTTAGTGATTTAATAAAGATAACTAGAACTAGAAATCATTCTAAATGTGCAATATAATCGTGAATGAATCACGATTGAAGAACATAGAAAGTGGAAATCCGTAGTCTATGTTTAACTATAGTGTCTAAAATTAGAAGCTTAGATATTATAAAATACTTGTTCATGTACATGCCAATTATAATGTATTTCCAGAAAACAGGTGACCAATATAAAAGCTAAGCAATTCCTCGATTAGAATCCATTAGAACCTTGAAATTATCAGTTAAACAAAGTCGCACATTAAAAACTAATTCCCGCTAAAAATAATTTGACAGCGCGCCATTTTGACTGACAAAATACAACGTCAAAGATTTAAAATCATTTGTAGTTTGTACCTATTTCTGTGATGCGTGGGCGGCACCTGCTGGATGTACGAAATATTTACGGTCGTCCCAAATATTTATTTTGTCCTAAATACTCTAACGGATTTGACGTGGCTAATTTTGAGGTTATGTCCTTTCGCGGTTATTTTGTGCAATTTGGACAGACATCATGGCGCCTAGAATCTGTGCCGACATCTGTGGGTTTATTGCTAACACTTCGTTGTTATTAGTTAAATAAATATTTTTTCCCTGGCAATGTATCGTCTCTGATAATTCTACTTATAATTAGTTGGACGCAGTGGCGTCGTTACCCAATAGTCTATGAAGGTCAGTACCCAGCCAAACAAATACAGAAATCTCTTTAGAATTATCCGATTGTGAATAGTCGTGTCATCGTAGGAAAAGAAACATATTTAGCGAGCTTTCGCATAGCGCCACATCGCTAAAAAACAAACATAACCGTGCCTTATTCAGCTTAGAACGAATGCTAAAACTTAGTCACCTTGGTAGCAGATACGGATATCTGCTACCAAGCACTTGCAACATCTGGGTCTAATCTTTTAACACAATTTTACACTATTAGCGGTGAAAAGTGTCAACAGCTTTAAGACTGGTATGGTTGATACTCCGGGGTTAATTCTTACGAAATAGACATATACTTATATTTAGATATTGTCATTCTTTTTGGCCATTGATTTATTAGATATACATGTCTAAAATGTTAAGTCGCCACTGTCACCAGGTAGCACAAGCGTATAGCCGACCTGGAGAAAACTTCATGTGCTTTTTGTAGTACCAACTGCATGCTATAATCACAAGTGAGACGAAAAAGATTTATCCCCGTACGTTGCAAGAACAAACCCATATTCACTGCCATCCCCTTCGGGAAACAGGTGTGAATCTAAATATGTTTAAATTTGCTACAATGGCTGTTATTGCAGATTCGAAATCTTGGCACAAAACGTTGCAGATTGTTTAAATTCACACGCTACTGTCTATACGCGGCGTGGATAGTGCTGACTCATGGTGTAGTTAGAACCGTGTGAAACAGACGTAAAAATAATCTGTACCATAAATAAAAGAGGGATTATCTTTGACGTGTGATTGCAATTTAGTTTTTTGTATTAAAGAAAGGATAGGTAAACAATGAATTGGCAAGCTTTTGTGTGCTGGGCTGTTTTAAAGGTGATTCCGGTGTAGGATCCCTATGATATATGAGACTGTATGCTTGGGTTAGGACTTACTCTATGTTGCGAGACTTTCACAAACGTTAAAACAACAAGACCTAGACTGTACAATCTAATTATTATTGTAAATCGCTGGATTTTTGGTCATAAGTGGAGACCGAAATAAACTAATCGGAATAATGGTTCTGCGCTACCCGTGCAGTAAAAGTACATATATAAAGGAAAGGACCCATTACATGCCTTCATCATATATATATATTAAAATATACATAAACGGGCATTATTTTATTATATTCGATGGCGTAGTGATTAGTGTAACTGACTGCCACGCCTGAGGTCGCAGGTTCGATTCCCGCACAAGTCAAACATTTGTGTGCATGAACATGGATGTTTGTCTTAGTCTAGGTGTTTCTATGTATAATATGTATGTATTTACAAAAAAAAAGTATATATGTATGTTTATCCATTGCCTAGTACCTATAGCACAAGCTCTGCTTAGTTTGGGCTAGATGGTGTTGTGTGTATGTGATAGAATATTATTATTATTATTACTTTTACGACAATTTGCATTGCAATATACCTACAGGCCGGCGATAACAACCATATTATAGGAAACATGACAATATATTGCATAATACCTGTGCAATTTTTAGTCTTTAGTTAGCCATATTATGGCTAACTAAAGACCTTTTGGGGTAGACCCCCCACAAGGTGGACCGACGACCTGGTAAGGGTCGCGGGAAGCGGTTGGATGCGGGTGGCCCAAGACCGGTCTGTGTGGAAAAGCTTGGGGGAGGCCTATGTCCAGCAGTGGACGTCTTTTGGCTGAGATGATGATGATGATGAAAACTTTAAAAAATTTAATGGTGATGTTTGTTTGTGTTTGCAAAAAAATATGTTATATGGCCGATGCATTGAAATGTTTGTGCTGGCCAGGCTACATCTCAAAATATTGCAGCCACATATTCCAGTAAAAACATTGTTCGTTTAGAGCCCGCGTAAACAGTTGCACAGATTTGAGTGAATCTTGGCACGCAGGTACACCATGTTCTGAATTAGCACTTATGCTTCTTATCCCGGTAGTGTATTCTGATAATAGACACCAGGCCACAGAAATTATATATTACTTTTGTATAGGCTGCAAACTATTTTTTACGTGATTCACAAACATAATTTATCAGACCACACATATTGACAAGAACAAATTAAAACTCCCACACAAATAAAATAAACGTGTGATACAGACAATTTTATACATAAAGATTAGAGCGTGTATATAGCGATAAACAAACGCCCGATGGTGAGCAATTATATGACGACGCTTACAATACTACGGGTATCACTCATTATCCAAACGACCCTGAAGCAACTAAGACAAGCTAGGAATTTAAGATCCTCCAGATAGCATATAGGGCACGGCGGCCAATCTTAAGACTGCGCCGAGCGTAACACAGATAATGACAGGGCTCGTGCGGCGCATATTCAAATCGGCGCGCCGCGCCGCCGCGCCGCCATAGTCAAATTGTATGGAGGATTTGAAGTGCTTTTTTGATAAATATGTATCTTTATTGTCAACCAGTAACTTAAATATTTGGGACGGACAAATTGTAATATAACTATTTATGTTTCGTTTAAGCTGTAAAATAGGATAGATTTCTACTGTTATAATCTAAAAATCACGTAACACAAAATGCAAATTTACGTAATTTAATTGGCGAAAATATTAATTATTTTAGGTTTTTTACACGGAGTAATTGTAAACACATTCATTGTTATGGTAAATGTATATTTTATATTTGTATTAAACTAAAAGTGTTGATTTTATTCACTTAACTGTGACCGCCTGTTTTGGCACATTTCGCTTGGCGCAGTCTTAACGGAGACTGGCCATCTGCGCAAGAGATATTATAGTGCAGTGCACAAGTGTGTGCGCTAACGTGCACTCTATTCCAGTGGCGCTGGCGTAGCGTAGTGAAGGCGCGGCGGCCGGGACGCGTATATTAAAAAGCTACTTCAGTACGTCCCCGCTGAACTGAATTAGCATTTCCTAACGATATACTCGCGTAAATGCAGCTCCAATACGTCTCAGAGTTTGACGTACTGCAGTAAGATTTCTAAGTTAATACGCATTTAGATGTACTAGAAACCCTCATCGTATTCGTCAAGCTCGCGTGACGTATTGCCTAGTAATTGAATCACAAAATTGTCTTAGAAAAGCGAACGCGATACGTCTCTCTATGCAGATATTGCTATCATACGCACACAGTATGTTATTAACGTATTTTCTATCTCACTCTGCGCGTGCCGATCATCACTGCATGCATAACACGTGCGATCTGTTTATGTCGGTAATTAGCGAGTGTATAAAGATAACCGCAATTGTTGTAATGACAGGGGAATATCAGGAGAAAGGATGAAATAATTTTGTTTGTTTGTTTAAATAAATTTGTTTCTAGCATTGTATGGTCGCAGTTCTAACCTAACCAACTATTTTCTTTTCTGGTACCTTTTTATAGTTCAAAAACCACACCAATACAACAGCTTTGTCCGTCCGTCCGTCCGTCTGTTATACAACTTTCAACTCAAGAACCGTAAGGCATAGAGACTAGCGGTCAACGCCATTCGACTCAGCATAGTCGATATACCCCCGAAATGACTATGGTCTTTGACCTCTGACCTCAAGGTCACGTGGTATCACGTGACCTTTGCATTGATTTACGGCAATTCATTGTAGTTTCTCACTTGTTTCGTACTGTATTTGCTTTATTTGTCATTCTACATACCTACTTTATATTTTGACCAGAAACATATATAGTTAATTCTTACCCTTCCTTTAGTATCAGTTTCACGTTGACGAACAGAATTCGGATAAACCCTACTTTGCGGCGCGTTATAAAACTTGAAATTGTACATCACCCTCTGAGACGTATTGGAGTAGCATTTACCTACGCGTGTTTATCGTTAAAAAATGCTATTGCAGTTCAGCAGGGACGTACTAAAGTAGCTTTTATATATACGCGGCCGGGACGGCACTTTTAGGGAGAGGCAAAATTTCACAATAAATAATAATAATATCTCGTAAACATTTGCTACGCAATAATTATGACTGTTAGACTGTTCTTGTCAAAAAGTTCTTCAGAATTACATGAAAATTATAGTCTTTTAAATTGGAATACCGAAATAAGAGAGCAGTAATTCTTTTCCCGCCAGATAAGAAATTGCTACCCTCTTAATTAAGTAAAAGTAGATTATGTTAGTAATAATACTTTTTTATAAGTATAAAACATAGCCATGTTACTCGGTGATAATATAGTTTTCTAATGGCTTTCAAATGTTTCCTCTTTATGGTATTAGAATAGATTAATACTATATAAACTATAATTTATACTTACTAATTTATATTTTTTTGTTTCAGGTATGACAAGAAAATTTATACAAACACGAAAACACAAAAAATAAGTTTAGAAACCAGTTTTAACTTTTATAAACAATCGCAATAAAAAATATGAGTTGTTAGTGTAAGTGCGAAAGAGACCAGTATACAAAGAGAGTGGCTGATAGACAAGGACGCGAGATGTCACTAGTGGCGCCACGGAGGGTCCAACTTGATTGGGCCCATTCGATACCATGGTAAGATTTGATTTTGTAGTTTTGCTCTGCTAACGGATCATCAATTTCTTAAGGACGGAGCAGACCTAACTTTTATTTATAATTATAACTAAAATTTTGACGATATTTTTTTTTTATTATTTGATAAATACATAATATAGGTACATATTATTTAACAAATAATAAAAAAAATCCGTAACATATATTTCCTATCATCTCATCCACGATATGCAAGTCAAATTAAAGAATTAAGTCGAGGAAGCATACATTTCACGTCATTATCCGATAAAATCAAGTTTTGGAGTTTCTAAAACTGTATGCACGCCGCTGTGTCTATGGCATGGAAGCGGTAATCACAAATTCACAACTGTCATATAAATGTGAGCTGCACTGACTATAAAATATATCTACATTACGTGTAGACAAATATCAGCATATTACTACATTGATATACGAAATTACTGTACTAAAATTATTTCATTTAGTGCGCAAGTCTTTAAATCCTCATCGGCCAATAAATTGGACAATGAATGGCTGCTATTACATAGACAAATGACAAAATAGTAGTTTTCATTGCTCATTTCGTTCGGTATTTATTTAGTTCAATTGCTACATGATTGTGGGCACAAACTTTCTCTGCAACTTTTCCTCAATAGAAAACGTGTAAAGCTCTAGCGCGGATTGCCATTTTATTTTTATATCGTCTATTTAGTTGACTTACCAATATATTTAATATAGGTGTATTCAAACATTGTCTCACGTTTCTATTCCCGAAGAGATTGATAAAGTTATAGTGTGTACATGCACATTAGGCCAATTCTGCCGTCATAGAGAAAAAGCCGTATCTAACAGTATTTTTTTTCGACATTATGGTTTTTACATATTTGGAATCAGTAAAGCAGACGAATCTGCCATTAAATTTATAAAAATAATATTTTTTTGCTATATATTTTCTTTTTCCTTATGGCAGCAGAGTTAGGATTTTTGGTCCCACTTAATATAGGGCGCGAGCCAATTGTCGTCTATCGGGCACATCGGATACTGTGCAGTATTTCTTAGCAGAGAAACCAATAACACTACGTGGAATATATTCATCCACGAATCAAACCATAGACCGCATGTAAAGCAATCGCATTCAATCCCGCTGCGCTATTGAGGTATTCAGAATTTATTGATTGATTTCAAAAAGACACACAGAGAGTTTTGGATAACCCTATGTCGCAGGGGACATGAGTATAATTATTTGTAGGTCACACAAATATGTAGAACCTAAACCCACAAATGCACTTAGTGCAGCGGCAATGGTTTGCAGTCTGCGTATCTACGATGTGATCAGAAATTAAAGTTTATCTTCCAGGAGTCCTAGGCCTTATGCGCTATATAAAGCAAAATGTTGGAGGAACAGCCGAAGAAAGGAATATTTATACACTTTGAAATTAAACTACTTTATACAGGTTTTATCGCGTTGTTTATATATTTAACACTTAATAAAGTGGTAAATAAATAAACAACGCGATAAAATCAGTCTAAAGTAGTTTAATTTCAATGAATAACATTCTCTTAAACAGAAGACAATATTATTTATTTACTTTCTTCATACACTTAGAATATTTTCGCTACTCTTTTTTCTTAGTCAGTGTTTTGTCATCCATTTTTCTGCCTACTACCAAACCATCTTAGCACATATTTCTCTTCATCTCTTCGTTATTCATTTAAAATATATGACGTTTTTGCTATCTAAATAATTATACTAGATATTTTATATTACTCATTGTTTACATGGTTTCTGGTTCATTTTAAATAATGTACCTATAATAATCAAGATTAAGATTTAATCATTTAATGATATACGACAATGTTTAAATTCAATTTGACAGAACATAAAAAATAAAGTCCAAGAATAAAACTATTCATCTTTAACCCAATTTTTTTTATCTAACGGTTGGTGCTTGAACTGTTATGTCTCTGTAAAGGCCGAATATATTTGATAAAAATATAGTAAGACAGCTTTTAATCTATTTTATCTTGACTATTGCGTATATGGATCGTCATATGTTTTGATTTACCTTACTAATAATTGAAGTATATTCACTGTTTAAATAAATTAAGTTTTTCGAAAAGAGATCGCGGTTATTGACTGTGGGTGGGATGTCATAGATGGCGCTGGCGTATTGTTAACGGGTAAGATTAGCGTTTTCTCGTTCCCTATGTATATACCTATTTTTTCTGGGGTAGTAGGTATGTAGGTTTCCGTATTGCATTATGTAATACCCAAGTACAAGGTCTGGTAATTACATGTTACGTACAGAGCTATGTATTAAATAAAAATAATCAGCAGTTTTTTCTACAGTCCAATAGGTACATGTTCATCTATTTGACATGTTTGATACGTTTTTTGCCTTCTACAAGGCAGAGAAAACCGGAAGTGGTAGGCAAACGAAATTTAGGTATGCTAATAAGGATATTTTTATATGATATTTAAGAATTTTTTCATCTCGGAAAATTGCTGGATTATAAAGGTGGCAGCATATGTGCCACTGCTCATACTAAAGTGGGGATATTTCTGTAACTTTCAGTAAATTTCATGTTTACATGATAGTAACATACTACACTAGTTGCGTTTTTAGTGGAGTTTAAAACATGCTTCGTAAACTTTTCGTACTTAGCGTGTTTTTCACTTAAGTCGAGTAAAAGATTTTCCAAAATTTAAATATACTTATTACGGTCTTCTACCTATTTCGATAATCGCTAGCGCCAAGCATATGAAATAAAAATGGTTAAATTAATTACTCGTTTAAGGTCATCGACCACATAATTATATTGTTTACGAATATATTAGGGAAATGAAATTGTTGGTAAGTACTTTCTTTACACATTAATGTATATATACACTGGTGATTCGACGTATATTCGACAGGAGCTAATAGAGATGTTCAAAAGCAACAAATTTCACTTATGTATGGTTAAAATTCGGTATATCTCGAAATATTTCAATTTAAAATTTTTGATCTTTTACCGGAACTTGACATTTAATTCTGAAAGTATTGATGATATGGACTCCATTCAAACTTAATTTTGTATCTGATACTTTAACTAACCTAATACAATCAAAACTTACATAATAATCACAAAAATTAAAATTATGTGGCATTCCAAAAATAATGATTCGCTCCTGTCGGATATATGTCCAATTACCAGTAACCCTGTATACTTACTGAATTGATAATTATGTTCATTAAACTTATTTATTAATATCGTAATCGTTAGCCTAAGTATATACCCTAATATAGGTGCATGTACGATACAAAGTACCTAGGTCTTTTATAGCTCGCTTTCCGCTGTAAGTAGCGGTAAACCTTTGGAAAAGGCCTAGCTACGTATCCAGGTCACCAAACTTGCCCTTTTTAAGCCTACCTATCTACCTGTTATACGTGTCTTTATTTGTGTTAATTATATCTTTGCTAGAGGCCCGGCAGATAATGGAATTTAGACTACAGTAAAATTTTAAACAATTTGGGAATTACCAATATGTTAATAATGTATTAACATAAATGTGTTCATGGCATTCTCTCCAGTTTACCTTTACAAAATTAATAGTTTTTGATTACCACCGCTTGCTGAACCTGTTTCCATGTAAACCTATTAAAGGCCCGAGGCTTTCCCATAAGGAAGAGCCTCGTTAACTAAACGGACATACAAAAAAGTCCATTTGCATAAAATGTCGTTTAATAATAGTCCCCGGCTCAGAGTCTTGAATAATAATAATGGTTTATTTTATATTGAAATTATTAGTTTTTACAAGTAACTTTTGTTTTAAGACAAATCGCATGCAATTGCGCATAAATGTCATACAGCAAACTCGTTTTGCGGAACCCTAATTTTACACTGCATAGGTCACTAACCTTCTTACTGCGCTCCTCGCTCACTTCACTACGCCAATCAGAAAAAAAACTTGCCCGTCAGCTGAGCGACCGCAGCAAACTTCACTCAGTTGAAAATGTATCTGTCATGGCTCCGCGATCGATGTTAGTCCCCAGTTAAAATTACTGGAAAACATAAAAAATATGTCGCGACAACCGCAGAAGGACGACGCCCGCGCCTTCGCTATACTATAATAATTATATTCAGCATAACGTTACACTTGTACAGTGTTTATTGTGTGATTTTCGAGCGTATCTAAATTTGTTCCTTGTCAGACGGGACGACTAGAGAAAATTTTCACGGTGAGTATTTGTGTTTTTTACCTATCTCATATATGCGTAGGTGGTCTTTATAAAAGAGAGATTGTGTTTTATTTGTAAATAAGTGTATTTAATTGAGAAAAAATGTCTTAGCTTGAATAAAAATCGATTATATGTGGGTGGGATTGCCGAGGCTTGTCCCTGTCTCACTTACGTATTACCCGGCCGCGTGCGAGAGTGACGTAACAATGCGACGTCTGCAGCACGTCGCAGCCTTTTCAAAACGGCTGTGTAACCATATCCATTCCTTTCTAGCGCAATGTCTTATTTATTTATTTATTTATTTATTTATTTAATCTTTGGAAGACCAACAGCAAACAATAACATTTTAAATGCATACAATACGCAACAGATAGCCAATTATAGGTCTCCACTTTTAGCTACTTTATATAAAAATAAAAATTAGCTAAAAGTGGATTAGTAAATCTTATTAATTTTAGTTATTTTTTTCGGGATTCTTTTATAGTTTTCTAAGTAAAACTATAATGAATCACGTTTCAAATGTTATTTACGGGAGTTCACGCGTCATACGCGCTATACTGACGCTAAGTTTCCACAATAAATAAGGTTGTATTTAATCGATAATTACTGCTATAAATCTAATCGTCCGATATTCGCGTAAGTGCGATAATTGCTTGCACATTGTATATTTAATATTAGAAATACGTTGCGATAGTAAAACCAATAAATTTATGTCATTTTGACGACAAATTAATTAATTTGTGGCGTAGATGTGCGACGGTAAAGGAGTGCCAGTTCCCCTTTACATTATCATGGCACCAAGAACAATAAAAGACTGATAAGATTTCAATAAGACTGCCAATCTTGCTATATAGTTGACCTCTATGATCATTCAGTCTTTATTACTTTCAGAGAATAAATGTCAAGAGTCACAAGCCTGCATTTGTTTACAAAAAAAAAACTTGGGGTACTCAATATGGTTATTCCATTTAGTCATTGCTGCCATATTTAAATTGTACATTTTTACTTACATATTTGCATAGAGATTTAGACATCTCAGTGCTAGTTTACTAGGTTTTCTTATCTAATAATATAAGTTACAGCCTACCAAACTGTCTACCATATAATTCATAGTGGTCTATAATAAAATTTTGCACTGCAGGCCTCATTACTTGCAAAATGAATACTGCATTATAACAATTTGATGGCGTAGCTCTGATCTGTATTGAGTAAATATTTCATAATTAGCCGTTTTTAAAGTTAAATAAATAATATTGTTGTGTATCTAGTTATGGTAGTAATTATTTTCCATAATATAGTTTCTGTCCTATAAGCTATCCTAATACTGTGTATGCATTTTGAGTCATAAGGAAAGGGTTTAGTACTTAATATATATGTTTGCATTAAAATTATATTTCTATAAACACAATGCTATACATGGCTCTATTGTACATGGTCAGGAAAGCACAGTATGCACCTATGTAAAGTGTTGTTAGTACATTAAGATATAACTCAAAAGCAATTGAGCGTAATGCTAGGATTTTGGTTATTGTCTTGCGTGTAGGTGGCATAGTTATTGGCTTAACCTCGACATGAGTAAAATATGCAAGTTACTATTTTTCGATCCTTCTTGTTTGTAGCCATGCTTCATAGCCCACCACAACACAGGGACACCTACCTATTGAGGTCACTGAAAGAAACGGTTGCTTTTTATTAACACACTTTTATTATTATGTTATTAAATAGAGTTTGCAGATATTTCACAGTTTATTTTGTCATTGTGTGTGTGTCATCGAAACATATATTATGGCAATAAATGAGTTATTTTCCTTATCTCAAATTAAAAACAAATTGAATGCGGGAGACTTGTTGTTATTATATACATGTGAGTATATGACACAAGTGTAGATAAGCAGAGACAAGTATGTATATAATATCCTTTTAATGTGTTGTTAATTTTATTTTATTATAAGACTAACTTTAGGGTTATCTGAATAGTCAAATAAGATATTAACAAACTAAGCATAAACTCAGAAGAACTATATAAGGATTACACAAGTATTTGTGCTGTCTGGCAAGAAATAAATAATAAAGGCAGGGCAAAAGACTATGTTTACTCGTTTGATTTGAAGAATTCTCATGACCATCACCAATCATTGATGACAGATATAACTCTCTTCAAGAATTGTTGATGATTATAGGCGATAGTATATATTATCAGACTACACAATAAAGGAGCAGAGCATTAACCCCATAATAAATTGCATAATATTATACCTGGCACAAGTGTAATGAAATGTACTTGGTAAAAAATCTTAATCATTAACCTTTGATCGCGAGTTCCACACTACCCTTGTTTTTATTGTCTGGTTTCTGGCAAATTATTGAGTAAAATATTAGTTACTATTTACTACTAATAGGTAATTCAGGCAGACTATAAAATAATGTAGAAACTTAACATAAATGTAAGTTCAGTAAACTAAAAAATCTATAGACAACACTGAATATTTTTGTGTTCTTAGTTTGAAGTTATTGATTGACAATTATCACCTGCTCCGTGCCTCGGAGAGCACGTTAAGCCGTCAGTCCTGGTTGCCATGAACATCTATGGTAGTCGTTATTGGGAAGTCAGTGCCCTATAATATCCTGACACTGGTCTAGCCTTAGGGTATCGCTAGCCTTCGGGTTGCGGAGGTCAGGTGGCAGCCGCTCCGTGTAAAAACTGATATCCAGTCAAATCCGGTTAGACCAGAAAAGCTGAACCCAAGTGACTTGGGAACAATAAAGGCTAGGGAGAAGAGTTTGAAGTTTTAAAATAAATATAGGAAAAGAACTAGTATTTTTGTTACTCCCCGGTAAAGCTAAATGCTGGTTAGATAATCTTGGCATAGCTTTGCAATTGGACCAGCCCATTGGTCACTAACACACTAATGATCAACCTGAGGGAAGTTGGTTACTCATACCACCTCATCTCTGATGAAGAAGGTAGTAGGGTACCACTTTGGCCTAGTACTTCATTCACAGTTTTTGAATTGTGATATCTGAGTCAGTTCATATTGGTTACATGCTGGATGGGATCATATCCACAATCTTAAGATTGCAAATTCAAACCTTACTGTTCATAATTTTAACAATGTCTGTATGTGAGTTGAGTAGACAGGCAGATAAGTTATTTTTAGAATAGCAGTAGAACAAAAATTTTATTTATTTTTATATGTCAGAACCATGTTAAAAGTAATATTGTTAGTAAGAAAGATAAATAATGAGATCCATTACGTTTACACATACATATTGCTGTAATAATAAATAAATGTACCATCCATAGATCATAAAACTAAAGGTTTAATTTTTATATTCTATGGTATTGCCACAAATCCAGTATAATGAGGTCCTTAGTTTGATTCCTAAGACAAGCAAAGCCTTTTGTGTTATTCTCATTCATGCAGAAACAATAGGTACTTTAAGATATGTTCGGTTCCTGGTTCCCATGATCCAGTGTGAATGTGAAGTAGTATAATAATAATTGCTTTTAGAGTATTCAGGGCAGACGCCGTTTTTCATCGATAGTTAGCAATATACCGGTCCACCAACACCCATACTTACAGTCCGTATATTAATATCCATACGTAGCAATAGTCCTACGCCTGCTGTGGCTAGTGCCGCAGTAGGTGTTCCATCCCACCTTTGATTGAAACTCTCGAAGGGCCTCTTCATGTTGGACCCATGTCGCCGTGTAAGCTTTCCAAAGGGCCAGGTATATTTCTAACATAATATGTTAGAAAATACCTGTGATAAGAGAAACAATACAACTAGAACAAACTCTATTTTTCATTCACACTAGGCAGATAATTTTGGTTTAATGTCACCATATGCAGACAATTTTGGTTTAATGTCACCATATGCAGACAATTTTGGTTTAATGTCACCATATGCAGGCAATTTTGGTTTAATGTCACCATATGCAGACAATTTTGGTTTAATGTCACCATATGCAGACAATTTTGGTTTAATGTCACCATATGCAGACAATTTTGGTTTAATGTCACCATATGCAGACAATTTTGGTTTAATGTCACCATATGCAGACAATTTTGGATTAATGTCACCATATGAAGACAATTTTGGTTTAATGTCACAAAATGCAGACAATTTTGGTTTAATGTCACCATATGCAGACAATTTTGGTTATTCTGTCACCATATTTTCAGTACCATAATCATGGATCTGTGTTCAAATTGTCTCGTTATGGATCGCAGAATCACTTGACATTGGGTAAGACAAGCATAAGCTGATTATTGAAGTTTACTTCGTCCTTAGTCCTGGGGCTTTGATTACTGTTATGTTTCGTTCGGTGAGTGAGAGTGCCGGAGGCCCAATCACCCGCTTTTCCCTTCCCGCTTTTTGTCTTATTCCTTTCCTGCATTGCAGGCGTGTGTGCAGGCGTCCATAGTCATTCATCCTACGGTGACCACTTACCATCAGGTACAGGGCCGTATGCTTGTTTGCCACCGCAGTTGTATAAAAAAAGAAATATATATATATATATACATATATATATATATATAGGTATATATGATGACATGATTATGCCTGTCACAATAAAATGGGTTTTATTATAAGCAGACTAAGAGTTCGCTTTTATGATGAAAAGTAAAAATGCGTAATATTTGCCCTTTGAACGACCTTTAGAACTAATAAGTATGTATCTATTCTCTTAGGTATATTCCTGTTTATTATCTTACTAGATTTTACCCGTGGCTTCGCTCGCATAAATGTAGGTTATATGTTGTAACTAGCTAACCCGCGCAATTTCGTCTGCTACACATAAGAGAATTTTCCCCGTTATTGCAACATTTTTTATTGATGCTCCGCTCCTATTGGTCGTAGCGTGATGTTATATAGCCTATAGTGCCTCGATAAATGGGCTATCCAACAATAAAATATTTTTTCAATTCGAACCCATAGTTCCTGAGATTAGTGCGTTCAACCAAACAAACAAACTCTTCAGCTTTATAATATTAGTATCGATAAGTTAGTAACAGAACTTTTTCCTAGATGAAGGTCCTGTGTCCTGTTCTGGTTTCCTAACATGATCGTCGAACGTCGAGTATTTAAGGCGTGAAAGTGTAACAAACATCACATTCATATTTTTAATATTAGTTAGGTTAATATTGTACCTGTCAAGTCCAAGTGCAAGTGCAAGGCTAGGTGCCTCGTCTGCATACCGGCACTGAGCCAGCGTGGTCTATGGGTTAACCCTTCTCACACTGAGAAGAGGCCCGTGCCCAGCGGCAGTTATATTATAATATTTGACATTTACTTGATCAAGGATACATCAATATCTTAATATGCTTACGTGATTCTCAACATATTTGTTATAAATATAGGGGCAATACTTTTACTGTTATATATGGCTGCAATGTTTTCGGCTATAACCCGACTTGCTCACATAAATGTGTCGGCCATTTCAATCATAATTCTTTGGACAGCTGTATGCAAAATTATGTAAGTATATTATATAATACACGGACACAAAGAACACCCAGAGTCGGAACAACTGTTTGAGGTCCACGCAATTTTTGGTCGCTTAGCGCAGTAATCGGCGCGCAGCGACCGTTACCCAATAGCCCGGCTTGCTGATATGAATGCGTCAACCATTCCAATCATAATTCTTTGGATAGCTAAATGCAAAATATTGAATACACGGAAATAAACACCCAGACATGGTACAACTAAATCTGGACTAGGTACAAAAAAAATTTACACGGACACACATAACTCGAATTTTAAGTGGCAAGGTTTGAAAACACTTTGCCATCGTACAGTCGTACTTTTTCATGCAGGCGAATCAGCGTGCAGTAGCTAGCTAGTCGTTACGCTGTAATGCTCTGAACTGGAGGTCAATTATAATTGAATACACAAAAAGTTAACTCTCATTATGCAAGCCTGCCGTTGGAAGTTACTATTGGACTTCAAGGCTATTGGAATTACATAACCTCAACTCGCGTGTATACGCCAGAAGGTATAAGCAGAAGAGTATCATACTAAAATTAAGGCATCTAAGTTTTAATGGGATATTTAACTTGGGATTTGGATATAATAATAATAATAATATTCTACCACGTACACACAACACCATCTAGCCCAAACTAAGCAGAGCTTGTACTATGGGTTCTAGACAATGGATAAACATACATATTATTATATGCTTTTTTTTTTTTTGTAAATACATACATATTATACATAGAAACACCCAGACCAAGACAAACATCCATGTTCATGCACACAAATGTTTGACTTGTGCGGGAATCGAACCCGCGACCTCAGGCGTGGCAGTCGGTTACACCAACCACTACGCCATAGAGGCCGTCGATATGGATCTTCTCTTTATTTTTCTTCTTTTAAAAAGTTAACTCCCGCACTAGGAATGACTGCTGTATCGCGGGGGACTTAACAAACATGCAAACAACGGACACAAAGAACACCCAGACAAAAGGGGAAAAAAGAAAAGAAAGACTCGGAACAACTATTTGTGGATCACACAAATTTTTGTCCGGTGTGGGGATCGGACCCAACACTCGGCGCGGCGGCGTTGGCGAGGCGATCATTTAAACCACTTCCCCATTCGTGCCGTTAATCTACCTTATTACTGGATGCAGTTCATACCCTGTACTGTTTTTGAGATCCTGACTTAATTTCCTTGGCGGCCTCGATGGCGTAGTGCTTAGTGTAACCTACTGCCACGCCTGAGGTCGCAGGTTCGATTCCCGCACAAGTCAAACATTTGTGTGCATGAACATGGCTGTTTGTCTTGGTCTGGGTGTTTCTATGTATAATATGTATGTATTTACAAAAAAAAAGTATGTAAGTATGTTTATCCATTGTCTAGTACCCATAGTACAAGCTCTGCTTAGTTTGGGCTAGATGGTGTTGTATGTGGTAGAATATTATTATTATTATTATATTATAAATGCGATTGTGAGTTTGTTTGTTACGATTTCACGTCTGAACTACTAGACCGATCTTCATGACATTTCGCGTACACGTTGTCAGGGGTACAAAAATGGACAGAGGGTACTTTTCATCCAGGAAAAAGTTCTGTTCACGTGGTAAAGAAATTTATTGACAAAATTTAGACGCAAGTGAAGCCGCGGGCAACGTCTATTATTTTTAAAAGGGTGAGGGTGATAATCCTATATTTATATTCTAGATGTCATGTTGTGTTTGTGTGTCAAAAGACAACTTAACGTATAGAAAGGTAACCATATCTATACGAACTAAGGTAATTTTTCTATTATTAAATCTACTAGGTCGCATCTAAGATTTGAAATAAAAAACGTTTACTAGATCATGTCACAAAACATTGTTAATTTACCATATCTTACCTTAAAGTATCTTGTACCTTATGTGGGGGGACTTTAGTGGGGAGACCAACAGACTGCAATGCAGAGGGTCTCGGGTTCGAACCCACATCGCGCACCTCTGACTTTCGGAAGTTATATGACTTTTCGAAATTATGTGCGTATTGATTGACAATTATCGCCTGCTCCGTGCCTCGGAGAGCACGCTAAGCCGTCGGTCCCGGCTGCCATGAACATCTATGGCAGTCGTTATTGGGAAAGTCAGTACCCTCTAATATCCTGACACTGATCTAGCCTTAGGGTATCGTTAGCCTTCGGGTTGCGGAGGTCAGGTGGCAGCCGCTCCGTGTAAAAACTGATATCCAGTCAAATCCGGTTAGACTAGAAAAGCCGACCCCAAGTGACTTGGGAATAATAAAGGCTAAGAGAGAAGAAGAGATTTTATTTTCTTTTTGGTAAAGAGACGTAGGTAATCAAATTAACTAAAGTAAGCACCCCGGCGATATTGTCTGAAAGAGACGATTGCTATCCCGGGGCGAACGATTGAGACATGTTATTCTGTTTGTGTAAGCAGTCCTTGCTACAAGGTCAACTATTACATCAAGTGTAGTTGCCCCCACGGATTCACGCACGCTTAGGATTACTGCGCCGCTCCTGTGGCAAGAAGAGTTTTTTTTTTTAGTTTGCTCGTCTAAATGACCACACTCCGCCTGATGGTAAGCAGTCGTGTGGTCTAAGAGCAGTGGCCTCCACACCGTCCTCGTAGCAGCCGAGGCGATGTTGAGGTCTCTACTTTGACGGCCTGAGAAGGTGCTTTTTCGCGCACCGGCGTGATGTTATATAGCCTATAGCCTTCCTCGATAATTTAGCTATCAAATGCAACAAATTTTTTCAAATCTGACTGCTAGTTCTAGAGATTAGTGTGTACAATAAAAATCAAATTATCTCTTTATTTATTATTTATTTATTAAAGTAGTAATATCATATATCCTAACTCATATTATAAATGCGAATGTGAGTTTGTTTGTTACGCTTATACACCTCAACTACTCGACCTATCATCATAAAATGTCGCATACACGTTGTCAGGGGTTGTTACGGAGTGACTAAGGTCAATTTACAGATACTACAGACTACAGAAAAGGACACAAGGTACATTCATCCAAAAAAAAGATACTGTTCTCGAGGAATACAAAATTTACATAAAGTACATTATGGCATAATAATAATAATTTATTTGCGTAAAATGTGGTAGTTGCAAAAGTAGGTGGTAAGTACATAAAATTATAGGCGCTGAGCACATTTCGCCACATAATAATAATATTCTATCAAATACACGCAACACCATCTAGCCCAAACTAAGCAGAGCTTGTACTATGGGTACTAGACAATGGATAAACATACATATATACTTTTATTTTTGTAAATACATACATATTATACATAGAAACACCCAGACCAGGACAAACATCCATGTTGATGCACACTAATGTTTGACTTGTGTGTGATATATTTAAACAGCTTGCAATTTTTTATACATTTACAATTTTAGTAAATAGGAACACTTAACAAGAACACAGTACTTTACATAATGCAAATCATAGAATCACAGTATATTGTGTATTAAGACGGCGCCGAGCGAAATGTGCCAAAACAGGCGGTCACAGTTAAGTGAATAAAATCGAACACTTTTTGTCTAATACAAATATAAAATATACATTTACCACAACAATGAATGTGTTTACAATTACTCCGTGTAAAAAACTTAAAATAATTAATATTTTCGCCTACAAAATTACGTAAATTTGCATGGAAAATGCAAAAACGTAAGCTCGTGTTACGTGATTTTTAGATTATAACAGTAGAAATCTATCCTATTTTACAGCTTAAACGAAACATAAATAGTTATATTACAATTTGTCCGTCCCAAATATTTAAGTTATTGGTTGACATTAACGATGAAAATGCGCCGCACGAGCTCTGTCATCATGTCTTTCGCTCGGCGCAGTCTTAATCCTAAATCAAAGTCAATTTTATCAAACAGAACAGAAATAAACTCTAATATCAAAAATAATAAATAAAGCAAACAAAATGTAGTAGGTACATAGATTCACGCCTGTTTCCCAGAGGGGTAGGCAGAGACTACGGATTTCCATTTGCTACGATCCTGACACACTTCTCTGGCTCATACACGCCCGTCGATTCAAGGTGCTCTTAACCTGGCCTTTGTCCAGAACAAAATGTACAAATATTTTTTTTTTTAATTTTTTTCGTTTGGTTAGTGGCCAACCTGTTGTCAAGAGTTGTTAAAGCTGCCCGTAGCCCTCTGACATGGCTTAACGACTGCTGTCAATTTGACAACAACCGGGACCGACTTTTTACGTGCCCTCCGAAGCACGGAGACGCTCAGATGAAATACCACTAAGCGGTCACCCATCTATAGACTGACCGCACCCAACGTTGCTTAACCTCGCTAATCGTTTACCGATCAGTGAGTGCAACTGGCTACGAGCGCCTCGAAAATAACAATATTTTCTCTTTATAATATTAGTAAAGATATAGATACGGATAAACAAACATAAACAAAAGGTTTGTATAGTAACATATTACTCGTATTACACACATGTTCTCCAATGACCGGAACACCCTTGACCTTGCTCCAAGGCCTCTGCCGAGCTCCCTCAAGCGTGAACATATTTCCATATTGCGTACGATTAGGTGACTGCAGTACCGACAGTCTATACGTATTTCAAGCGTAGTTTAGCCTGTTTTCTAATAAGGTGTTTTAAGACTGCGTCGAGCGAAACGTGCCAAAACAGGTGGTCACAGTTAAGTGAATAAAATCAACACTTTTTGTTTAATACAAATATAAAATATACATTTATCATAACATTGAATGTGTTTACAATTACTCCGTGTAAAAAACTTAAAATACTTAATATTTTCGCCTACACAATTACGTAAATTTTCATCTATCTATCCTATTTTACAGCTTAAACGAAACATAAATAGTTATATTACAATTTGTCCGTCCCAAATTTTAATTTATTGATTGACTATAAAGATACATATTTATCAAAATAGTACTTCAAATCCTCCATACAATTTTACTATGGCGGCCGCGCGCCGATTTGAATATGCGCCGCACGAGCTCTGTCATTATCTGTCTTACGCTCGGCGCAGTCTTAAATAAATGCTATAATATATAATTTTTATCATCTGATCAGACTGGCTTGACACTGGCGACGCCTAGAAGACATCTATCTTCTCTTCGTCGTCACTGTCTCTGGACTGTAATTGGACTTTCCATCAGGTCCAATACAATCATTTTGCCGTGTCAATATAAAAAGAAAAAAAAAGCTAATTGAACAAAAAATCCTAAACTTCTTAACTAATCCTACTTCCTACTAATATTATAAACTAGACTAACTAACTGTTCCCGCGGTTTCACTCGCGTTTATAGTGTTTATGGTAATGTTTTTATTTATCAACTAGATGTCTAGTTAATAAATAAAAACGTTAAATTAAATGTTCTCACAACGTACGTCTATGTATATCTCCACTTTTTCCTCACATGTCTTATGTAGTAAAGAAATATATCGTACTGCTAGCTAACGACAATCCATAGAGACCCATCTCTATGTGTTATCTTATCGGGTTCGATTCCCGCACAAGTCAAACATTAGCGTGCATGAACATGGATGTTTGTCTTGGTCTGGGTGTTTCTATGTATAATATGTATGCATTTACAAAAAAAAAGTATGTGTGTGTTTATCCATTGTCTAGTACGCATAGTACAAGCTCTGCTTAGTTTGGGCTAGACGGTGTTGTGTGTATGTGATAGAATATTATTATTATTATTACTTTCTTGTCATATCTATTTATTAGAGAAGGAATAGGTATAGTCTAAAAGCTGTAACTGAATGATTTTACAATGACTTGTTTGTTTACTAAATGAGATAATCCAGGAAAAATACTATACGAATATATCTTTTGTTATAAGTGTTATAACTTAACAATCAAAGTAAACCAATATCTCGACGATCGATTATTAAAAACATAACAGTTGACGGAATCACTCGACTTATATAATATTTCAAAATATTATCATTTTAACGAATTTTAAACCAAATCATTAACAATATAATTTATTTTACATCAAGTTCGGTCTTCATCAATTAATGTGCAGTATTTCATTCGAATGATTTTCCAATTCAGGGTACAATCATGCTTGAATTTTTGAATAGTCATGGATACAGCGCAAGGACACAGCTCATATACTCATATTGCCCATGCTGTCTCCATACGTCAGTACGACAAAAAGGTCTGCAATAAAAAATCATGAGGTCTATTATATAGGGGCCTCCTATCGACCACAATACAGAATATGCCGAGTCAATCATTACAAGTACTTATCAATTTGTTACAGATTTCGTGTAAAGTTTATTTTTGTTTATACTTGCTTATTTTTATTTCAAACTATTTTCTTTGTACTGTATCTGTGGCAAATAAACGTATTTTCTATCTTTTCTTTCTTTTCTATATTTATTTTTGACAATACCTTAAAAAGATAATTAGTTTTCGAAAGAAGATTCGAATACAGTAGTACACAACGCCGTATACTTTGTATATTCAAGGACACAGCTCAATTATTCTCGGTCAAGGACACAGCTCACATACTTATGTATATTTTTGACAATATATTCGAAAGATATTGGAACACAATTATGCACGAGCGTTCTTAAACTTTCGCAGGGTCAGAGATACAGCGCAGGTATTGATGGTCAAGGACGCTTCATACGTAATCTATGCTAATATTAAAAAGGAAAGATTCGATTTTTGTATGTTTGTTTGTTTGTAAGGATTTAACTCAAAAATTACTTAAGACTGCGCCGAGCGTAAAACAGATAATGACAGAGATCATGCGGCGTATATTTAAGAAAAAAAAATTGTATTGAGAATCAAGTGCTTTTTTGATAAATATGTATCCTTATTGTCAACCAATAATAACTTAAATATTTGGGACGGACAAATTGTAATATAACTATTTATGTTTCGTTTAAGCTGTAAAATAGGATAGACTTCTACTGTTATAATCTAAAAATCACGTAACACGAGCTTACGTTTTTGCAAATTGACGTAATTTTGTAGGCGAAAATATTAATTATTTTTAGTTTTTTACACGGAGTAATTGTAAACACATTCATTGTTATGGTAAATGTATATTTTATATTTGTATTAAACAAAAAGTGTTGATTTTATTCACTTAACTGTGACCGCTTGTTTTGGCACATTTCGCTCGGCGCAGTCTTAAGTACCTAACGAAATGGAGTGTAGCTGTTCAGAGTCTGTGTGTTCTTTGTGTCTGTTGTTTGAATGTTTGTAAAGTCCTCCGTGACACAGGAATTACTCCTAGAGTAGTATGAAGAAGATGAATGATGAATGATATATAACTTCTTATCTTATCTTATGTGGGGGCCAGTCAGTGCAGACCAGCAGCACTTCAACCCAGTGGGATTTTTTGTGTCGACACTCTCCCAATAACGACTGCCATAGATGTTCATGGCAGCCGGGACCGACGGCTTAACGTGCTCTCTGAGGCACGAAACAGGCGATAATTGTCAATCAATACGCACATAATTTCGAAAAGTCATATAACTTCCCAAAGGCAGAGGTGCGCGACGTGGTTTCGAACCCGAGACCCTCTGCATTGCAGTCTGTTAGTCTCCCCACTGAGCTATCGCTGCTCACATATATAACTTAATATGTGGTAAATGTCACTGGTGTCACAATTATGCTATATTTATTTTGTACAAACTATTGAAAACTATATATAGTGTCATTGTTTGTTTACCTAAATAAATAAAAAAAAAAAAAATATGATTGTTCTAAATCTGGGTGACCTTTGAAATTAAATGAAAATATTCTGAGTCTGGAAAGAAAGAAAGAAAGAAACATTTATTTGCGCAGAACACAGGTGGTACCAGGTTTAACAATGGTGAATAGTTCAAGCTGTATTCTGCCTGTATTAGGCATGCAAATATTAATTATTATATAAAACATTAAAATATATCTAACAAAATGGCTAGCTGTATTATTATTTAGCATATTTATTATTATTATAATACGTTTTATTAAAATTCACACTTTGTGTCCATTATGCTTGTTACACAACTTTTTTTCTCATAGACCACTTTCAAAATTTAGCAGGTTCCAGCGGACCACCTGCAGCTACATTTGTAATTTTTTACCATATTCCTTGGCATACGTATTTATATAACATTCTCTACCTAAAAATTGGTAGGTTCGAGACCACTGGTACTGAATATGGAATATGCAAGTTTTTACAACAGTCGCCGAGCTTCTTAAAATATTATGTGCCTACAGTGATAGGTGAAGTCAAGCCATGGACCCCCGCTTACGAATTGTGGACCCCATTATTTTGTCACGCCAACGTAGACCCCCGTCGAGTAGCCCTTGGAGCCCTGGTGGTCCACCTGGACCACCCAAAACCAAAACTTTGGGACCACTTTGGGAACTAATAATCTAGGGTAATATTATTTCATGATTAGTCATAACTGCCTATGTAAGTACCCTCTTAGTTGATAGCGTGATGTTACGAGCCAGTTCCATTACTCATAACGTCGGTATATGAGGGAGTCGTATTCATCGGTATGCCATAACTTGGAACTATTTTAATTGGATTGCTACGTACGGAGTCAAACCTATGACTGCTATATTAGTTTTCAAGTTATTTCTAACTAGATTTTGTCCGCGGCTTTGCTTGGGTTAATGTAGGTCATGTCAGCTCTCGCGAACAGTACTTTTTTCTGGATAAAATGTACCCTATGTCCTTTTCTGTTCACATGGCAATGTGTAGGTATGCGAAATTTCATGATGATCGGTCGAGTAGTTAAGGCGTGGAAGCGTAACAAACGAACAAACTCTCATTCGTATTTATGATATTAGTTAGGATTTTAATTTTTTAGTGGTAAAATGGCCACTGTCTGCTTCGAGTGTTGAGGGTTCTATTTTGTCATGAGTCAAATATTTGTGTGGTCTACGATTAGTTTTGTCGAGTTTAGGCGATTTTTGCACGTTGTTTCTGCCTAAGCCAAAAAAGATATGGCAGGATTATGATTGCCAAATTTTAGTGAAACAATTAAAAGTGTACAACGTTTGGTAAAATGAAATTTAAATACTACCATTTTTTTTAAATCTCTGTCGATCTTTAGGCTTCGATTTTCTCCATCGTTAAAGCGGCTGATAATTACGAATAGTCAGATTTGAATGCCGTGGTATTGAACTTGAGATTACATGGCAATCTCCTACTAGGCGATCGCCTATTGTCATTGGTTAACGCAGTGATCCAGGCCCCGCGTAGGCGAGGCTGTAGGAAGTGCATGATGTGTTGTGACGTCATAAACCATTAGTGAGCTGTGTTTTCAGTCTATTTATAGGTTAATATGTCTTTTTATCATCTAGCAGCGATAGCTCAGTGGGCAGACCAACAGACTGCAATGCAGAGGGTCTCGGGTTCGAACCCACGTCGCGCACCGCTGACTTTCGGAAGTTATATGACTTTTCGAAATTATGTGCGTATTGATTGATAATTAATGATCGCTTGCTCCGTGCCTCGGAGAGCACGTTAAGCCGTCGGTCCCGGCTGCCATGAACATCTATGGCAGTCGTTATTGGGAAAGTCAGTACCCTCTAATATCCTGACACTGGTCTAGCCTTAGGGTATCGTTAACCTTTGGGTTGCGGAGGTCAGGTGGCACTCGGCGATCATTGTGCCGATAGTCATTACAGTCAATGGTTTAATACCTAAGAGCCTCGACCACCACCTGCAGAGGCTCGCGTTAGATGGCTGGATCAAGTCCTTGATGCAAAAGGCAGTACTGCTCGACACGGCGCGTATTGTTAGGAGATTCCTCTCTCTGGGGCCCTAACCACCGGCAGCTTGGACCCTGTTCCCGATGTCGGTGGGTCATTTTAGTTTTTATATTTTTAAATATGTATAGGTTTAATATTTATATTAAAAATGTAATTATTAGAAAAAGTAGTAATAAATAGAATAATAATAATAATATTCTATCACATACACACAACGCCATCTAGCCCAAACTAAGCAGAGCTTGTACTATGGGTACTAGACAATGGATAAACTTACATACATACTTTTTTTTGTAAATACATACGTATTTACATAGAAACACTCAGACCAAGACAAACATCCATGTTCATGCACACAAATGTTTGACTTGTGCGGGAATCGAACCCGCGACTGCAGGCGTGGTAGTCGGCTACACTAACCACTACGCCATCGAAGCCGACAATAATATGTCCTTTAGTGTTCCCCTGACAACGTGTATGCGAAATTTCATGATGATCGGTCGAGTAGATAAGGCGTGAAACAGTATCAAACAAACTCACATTCACATTTATAATATCAGAGGGATACATTGCATACTCACGTTTTGTATTTGTCGGCCTTGATGGCGTAGTGGTTAGTGTAACCGACTGCCACGCCTGAGGTCGCGGGTTCGATTCCCGCACAAGTCAAACATTTGTGTGCATGAACATGGCTGTTTGTCTTGGTCTGGGTGTTTCTATGTATAATATGTAAGTATTTACAAAAAAAAAGTATATATGTATGTTTATCCATTGTCTAGAACCCATAGTACAAGCTCTGCTTAGTTTGGGCTAGATGGTGTTGTGTGTATGTGGTAGAATATTATTATTATTATCGCTAAAGAAGCAGAAGACTGAGTGTATTACAGCCACTCTTCCTTCTACACGTGTTTACGTTATAACGTCGAGCATATTGCCAAATCATCACTGCATCGTACACCACTGCATAGTTACGCATTACGAACTTTCATATCAATTTGTTAAATGGATTTTGAATCTTTACAACTTGGCAACAATTTCTAATAGTTTTGCCAATCTTGTCCTGCTGTTGTGAAACTATTTGTAATATACTATTTAGTTAGTTTATAATCACTGTTGGGCAACCTACCTCTTAGTAGTAAAAAGTAAAGGGAAGCGGGTTATATACTTTTTAGAGTTCGAAAAAACTCTTATACAACAGCTTTGTCCGTTTGTCCGTCCGTCCGTCTGTTCAACTTTCAACTCAAGAACCGTAAGAGCTAGAGACTCGCGGTCAACGCCATTCGACTCAACATAGTCGATATACCCCCGAAATGACTATGACCTCTGGCCACTAACCACATGGTCACGTGATACCATCTTTCAACTCAAGAATCGTAAAAGCTAGAGACTCGTGGTTAAAGCCATTCGACTCAACATAGTCGATATACCCCGAAATGATTATGACATTTGACCTTTGACCTCAAGTGAGTACCCACAACAGTAAGTACTATTTCAGGGGATAAATATTGTGTAATCTGTATATAGTTGTACCGATTCTGTGTGTTCTTTGTGTCCGTTGTTTGAATGTTTGTAAAGTCCCCCGCGACACAGGAATTATTACACATGCGGTTTTATTTTTAAATAAACAAATCAATTTTATTTTCTTGTTCAATTTTATGTCTTTGTAGTGAACGATCTCGCTAAAGCATACGACGGGCAAGCTATTGTGTTAGTTGAATATACATATTATGGTGCTGATAGACTTGAGCATTTACTTGTAAAAGAATATAGAGACTCTGCTATTTTTAAATTGTCGAACTGATTAACGAACAGAGCGAGGCATTGCGAGCCATACATCACTACGAACATTTTCACGATAATTCCAGCGAACGAGGTAATTTCGAAGCAAATTTACTGTCCTTTCGCTAGAGTTCTCGCTAAAACGCTTGCGTTTATTTTTCTGTAATGTAACATTCGCTGGAATACTCATTACAAGTGAATGCTGTCTGGTCTATCAGCACCTTATCTTATCTTATGTGGGGGCCAGTCAGTGCAGACCGGCGACACTTCGACCCAGTGGCATTTTTTGTGTCGACACTCTCCCAATAACGACTGCCATAGATGTTCATGGCAGCCGGGACCGACGGCTTAACGTGCTCTGCGAGGCACGAAACAGGCGATAATTGTCAGTCAATACGCACATAATTTCGAAAAGTCATATAGCTTCCGAAAGTCAGAGGTGCGCGATATGGGTTCGAACCCGAGACCCTCTGCATTGTAGTCTGTTGGTCTCCCCACTGAGCTATCGCTGCTCATCAGCACCTTTATTCATACATACAGAATCCAAGGGGTAAGTAAATATGTTAATATTAGGTATTCGCATACTTCGCCAGCCGGTTTTAAACCCACATAATAGTTCTCTAGCATACCGGTCCATAAGATTCTGTAGTAAATCATTTCGCGTTGCCTACAGAACTCAATACGTATCTGCCTACTCATATCAATATACTAGCAAAAAGCTTTCGGCCAATACGTGATATTGGAAATGGCGGAATGGAGGTTCGGACTAAATAAACATTGGAAATCGATGACTGGCCGGCCATTCAGAGGCGTTTGGAGTATGAGGCAATTTTGTTATACACTAGTTTATCATGTGGTGTCGTTCGCCTGGATATTACTGTTAACCTATTGAGTAGTAGAGCCTCGCTGATTTCAGCATGAATGTGCCGGCTCGACCGGGTAAGGACTACCTTCTCACAGAATATCGACGTGAAATACCTGTATTACTACTGTTGTGTTTTGTTCGGTGAGTGAGAGTGCTGGAGGCCCAATCACCCTCTTTCCCCCTCCCCACTTCCTTTTTCTCTTCTTCCTTTCCTATAGGGTCGGCAACGCGTAAGTGATGTCTCTGGTGTTGCAGGGGTCTATAGGCTACGGTGACCACTTACCATCAGGTAGGCCGTATGCTTGTTTTCTACATAGGTCGTATAAAAAAAAAGAGTAGTAGCGGCACACCGGCGGCCAGACACAATAGATTTTTGTCTTCTCTATTTATTAAAGAAAGAATATAGTCTGAAAGCAGTAACTGAACGATTTTGTAATGAGTTTGTTGTTTACCGAATAATAAAATTGGACTATATATTTACTACATTTTTTCCGTGGCTTCACCCGCGTGAAATTTAACAAAAACATCTAATATAAAAGTAGCCCAAGTTACTTCTTATAACATCAGCTATCTACCAGTGAATGTCCCGTCAAAATCGGTCCAGCCGATTCAGAGATTCGCCAGCACAAAAAGACAGACAGACAAAAAAATTAAAATTGTAATTTTGGTAGCCGTGCCGTATATACTTTCTTAAGCATTTAGTAAAAAGCTGTTGTTTTGGCATTACAAACAGAAACAATTATATTTATTTGTATAGATATACAATATAGTCTGAAAGCTAACTGAAAATTGTCATCTTAGCTGTGTATTGATTTACTGAATTATGCATTTAGTTATGAGTTTGTTGTTTACCAAATCAAGTAAAATATCCAGCTATCCAACACTAAAATAATTTTTCATATCGAACCAGTAGCTCCTGAGATTAGCGCGTTCAACCAAACAAACTCTTCAGCTTTATAATATAAGGATAGATAGGCACATAGCTATACACTTTATGTGCCTGCAGTGTGGTATACATACAGCACAACCCACAGGGTACTTACTGTTGACCTATATACTTCCAATTTGGCAAGCGTCGAAGTAATATAGCACCTGGTACATGTCTTTGTTCACTTATTACTAAACGCGCCAAATATGCGGGTTTTGTCGAATGCTGAATACTTAGCTATTGTCTTTCACCAAATAGTAAACACCATGTCTAATAATACAGCATTTTGTCACCAAATACATTTATATTTAGTCTCACGCAACGATATTACTACACAGCAGATATGTCATTTTCATAGTAATAGACGTCCAAAATCTGATTCAGCCTAATTTGTCTATACCTGTGGTCGGCAACCCGCAGCTCGCGAGCCGCATGCGGCTCTTTGACACCTCGGCTGCGGCTCTTCCACGAAATGTTTAGTGCAGGCACGGAATATTACTTATTATCTTGCTTTATAAGTATAATACTACATTTTATTTAATTTACTGTTAGTTAAACTTAGAATTACCTATTTTTTAAGACTGCGCCGAGCGAAATGTGCCAAAATAGGCGGTCACAGTTAAGTGAATAAAATCAACACTTTTTGTTTAATACAAATATAAAATATACATTTACCATAACAATGAATGTTTTAACAATTACTCCGTGTAAAAAAATTTAAATAATTTATATTTGCGCCTACAAAATTACGTAAATATGCACGAAAAATGCAAAAACGTAAGCTCGAAAACAAAATTACGTGAATTTGCATTTTGTGTTATGTGATTTTCAGATTATAACAGTAGAAATATATCCTATTTTACAGATTAAACGAAACATAAATAGTTATATTACAATTTGTCAGTCCCAAATATTTAAGTTATTGGTTAACAATAAAGATACATATTTATCAAAGAAGCACTTCAAATCCTCCATACAATATTACTATGGCGGCCGCGCGCCGATTTGTTTATGCGCCGCACGAGCTCTGTCATTATCTGTCTTACGCTCGGCGCAGTCTTAAAGGCAAGCTTCAAATCTTTTTAAGATCTTAAAGGTAGAAACTGGACTTTAGGCTTAAAACGGTATAACAAGCTCTCTATTACGTGGGATCCAAAGATAAATTGTGATTTGTAGATATGCCTCTTAAATAAGTAAATGAATTACAAAAAGTGTGTATAGTCAAAGATTTAAATCATGCTTACCCTCACAGTGCTAGTCCACGAAAAAGAGTAAGCTCACACATTAGGTACATTTAATTTATACTTAGAGAACAATAGTGTGCAATTTTCAGTATCAGTAAGAGTGATAATACTATGCTTGTAATTCGAGTCATGTTGATATCACAACTTAACGTCTTGACTATATTTAAACGTAATAGGCGCATGGAAAGAATCCGCCTGACAGAAACAAAAAATAACATGGAAGCACTGAGGCTTATCCAAGAAGAACGCAACTTTTAGACGGCAATTGAGAACAGGAGAGTAAGGATGTTTAGCCACCTTATAAGACATGACAACTTTATAAAAAACATCATAGAGTTGGAAGTGGTAGACCCAGAAGGGTATTCACAGACCAAATAAAAGAAAAGGCGAATGTCATCTAGTCCAATATTATAAAGCTGAAGAGTTATTGTTGAACGCGCTAATCTCAGGAACTATAAATTCAAATTGAAAAATTATCAATAAGTGTTGGATAGCCCATTTGTCTAGGAAGGACAAATATTTGTACGCCACAGCATGAGGCTAAACATGAATGGACATATTAATTCATTAACTACAACGTGCATGCTTCTGTATGTAACAACACACATGTTTCTAACAAATAAAGAATTATTATTATTATTATTATTAAGGCTATAGGCTATGGAACATCACGCTACGACCAATAGGAGCGGAGCATCAATGAAAAATGTTGCAAAAATGGAGAAAATTCTCTTATGTGAGGCAGACGAAGTTGCGCGGGTCAGCTATTGTATTGTCCGAAAATCGAGAAAGATGGCGTAAGCTACACCGACAAAAGCAAAGTTCTGAAATATAAAGAAGAAATAAGAGGACGCATTTGTTTTAAATCTTTGTGTGTAATATAGTTCTGGCTACCCTTTCTGTAGTAAGTCGTGATGTCACATATTATCGTGACCTTGCTTCGTCTGCATTAAAGTTTCATGTTTTTGTAGCAGTTTACAAGTTATATGTTCAGATTTTATGGCTAAACGACGATCTCTATGCCGTTTGAGTTCGGGCGTATCGATTTCGGAGCCGTGGTTCGGGGAAAAACGTCTGGGAGGTATGATTCACTGGCATCCCTAAATTATACCTACTTATTAACTGCCTACGACTTATGTATTTCTTTCTTATACACAAATTGAAGTTCGATATGAAATTTTCTGTTGCGAACGACAGCTTGCAATACCTAGACTTTCAGAGGAAACACTAAGGGCGAGAGAATTAAAAATACATGTTTGTTAAATCTATTGTTGTCGCGCAGTGCCCGCAGAGCGCGATAGAGACAACTGCAGCTTGGACCGAAAATACCTATTAAAAGTACACAATATCAACGTTTCGTAGTCCCCTGATTCCTTCTCCAGAACTTGACCGATTTAACTACTTTTTCATTAAATATTAAAGATAGGCTTTGGCCGAGTTCCTATGTTTTCCTTTGTTTTATATAATCTAGTAAAATTTGTTGAACACAGCGGAAAATCCGGTCAATTTTTGAGGATTTTGTAGGCTCATATTTCTTTTAATAATTAATTTATGAAAAAAAGGGCAACATAGGGACATGCCAATAGAGGCAATACATTTTTTGGAAAAATGATTGCTCTACTGGCATTATCCAGGGAGGAAACAGGCTACGTTTTTATGGGAGAACAGACCTTGTGTTTCCCCTTAAAACTATTTTGTTTAGTCTCATTCAGTTACGTTTGCATTTGTCACAAGTTGTAAGTGTATGTGGCCTCATGTCATACTACTGTTGTATATATATACCTGTTTAGTATAATTTAATACTTTTAAATACTAGATTTTACACGCGTAATGTTGTGTCCATCAATAAATTTCTATCCATCGGGAACAGTACTTTTTCCTGGATGAAAGGTACCCTATGTCCGTTTCTGTACCCCTGACAACGAGTGCGAAATTTCATGATGATCGGTCGAGTAGTTAAGGCGTGAAAGCGTAACAAACGAACTTACACTCGGAATTATTATATTAGTTGGGATTGGGATTTTGTGTAATGGCGTTCAGTCACGAATTACTTTTGCATTTAATACAAATTGTAAGTGTATGTGCCCTCATGTCATCCTATTGTCTATTATAATTAACTAATATTAAATATTACTACAAACCTGAAATGCTTTATGTCATTAATATTATTCGACTGTACCGAAGGCAAAGAGTGTAAGCAGTCGGATTGCAACCGCCTCTACACTTGAGTGTTAGGTTCGCTTACCATATGAGACAGCAAATTTCATGGTCCACAAATAGATGTTCCGAGTCTGAGTGTCTTTTGTGTCCGTTGTTTGAATGTTTGTAAAGTCCCCCGCGAGACGGAGTTTATTTCTAATGCTTGTATCAAATGTTGTATTTTAATTATTTACAATTTAGATGTACCTAATACATTTCGGTCTTAACTCATAAATCGAACTTGAGACCTTGTACAAAGCAATCGTATTCACTACCACTACGCTACCTCCATAAAATCTATTCGATTTTCAACAGAAATACTCCTTAGTACGTACAGAGAATCGAACCAGATTGTTGACATTTCAAATTAAATAACAATTTGCACAAACCGGGAATCTAATCTTATAATAAATATAAACTTATGCCTTCGTACCAAACTAGCAGGTTGTATACAAGCCCATAAAAGTTACCCTAACCCGGTAACCAGGCAACTTGCCTGTAAATTTGACAAGGGTTCGGCATAAGTACTTACTATTCCCCCCTATCCTAATTAAATTTATGTTTACAGACAAGATACCGTAAGTTATCGATTACGTAAGCACGGTACTGTCTTATGGTAACTAGAAACCAGAAATAACTAAATTTTAAAATTCGTAACAGATAATAATAATGTCCTCCAGACCGAATTTCGGCCACGGCGGCCAGTGTTAACGGAGACTGACCATCTGCGCAGGAGATATTATAGTGCACAAGTGTGTGCGCAAACACAAGTGCACTCTCTGTCCCCTAATTGTCATGATCCGATTGGCCGGTAATCCGACACGACCGGAGAGAGATCGGGCGCAGGACCAACGGCTTACGTGCTTTCCGAGGCACGGAATTGTCTAACAGGAAGTGTCACGTAAGAAATATAAAATTTTCGTTCCAACGGGTTGGGGATATCCTAACTAATATTATAAATGCGATTGTTTGTTACGTTTGTTCACACGTTAACTGCTAGACTAATCATCATGAAATATTGCATACACGTTGTCAATGGCACAGAAAAGGAGGTAGGGTCGTTGCATCCAGCAAAAAGTGCTGTTTTCGAGGGATAAAAATTTATTGTCAAAATATAGATTAACGCGAGCAGAGCCATGGACAAAATCTAGTATTATTTATTTGAAACTTTATGCGCATAATAGTACATCGGCGGACTTAGTGCCACTGGTATTATCTACCAGTCAACCATCGGGTGATGCAGAGATAAAAAGTAGTGGGTGCATACATTAGGATGAAATATACACTTACATATACTAAGCATATTATTATACTAAAGAATATCATAATAAAAACGATATATTACATAATATATACAAACCAATAAACATATTTTATAATCTAAATAAAATATATACAAATATGATGTAGATACGGATAAACAAACTGTTTGTTTAGTAACATATTACTCGTATTACACGCACGTTCTCCAATGACCGGATAAACGCGAGCGATGCCACGGACAAAATTTTGTTTAATAAAACATTTTATTTCCAATAGAGAAGATGGTTGGTATGTACTAGGGATGTTGCGAATATTCGCATCCGCATCCGTAATTGCGGAGCTTCCGCATCGTGGATGTTTGCGGATAAAGCGCAGGTTGCGACAAGAAAGAAAATGGGTGGGCTAATGAATGGCGCAATGATTGTTCAAGTGAAGATGAGAATCAAAAAACACCAGATAATAATAGGTGTAGCAAATTTTATGAACCTTTGCAAAACAGGCTTGAACCTGCAAAGGTCATATTAGATACTTTTATTAAATTAGATGAACAATTTTCATCAACATCCGCGTCTACGGTTGTCAAAAAATCTGCATCCGCAAAGCCCTGGTATGTACCACCAGCTAGGAGTCCAATCATTCTTTTACTCAAACCCAAGAAGAAGCATAACACAGGAAGACTTTGCTGACTTTAACTTGGTCATTCTGCGTAAATCTATACTAATATTATAAAGCTGAAGAGTTTGTTTGTTTGTTTGAACGCGCTAATCTCAGTAACTACTGGTTTGATTTGAAAAATTATTTTAGTGTTGGATAGCTCATTTATCGAGGAAGGTATAATAGAGAGTAAAGGTATAACATCACGCTACGACTCACGAGGGCGGCGCAGTAACGATAAACGCGGGTGAAACCGCGGGAACATCTAGTAGGATTAATAAAAGTTAATAAATATTCGCGTCCTACATTGTACTTACTTTTAGTCATTGAGCCGTCCACCACCTTAAAAGGTGAGTAAGATTAGTCTCCTTGTAAACATGGTTGCTGAAAAGCAACTGAATCGTCCGAAGAAGTGTAAATTTATATAATTGGCTGTCGATCCGCCCCGGCTTTGCACAGTTAGTACAATACCTTAACATATTATATACCTAAGCTTTCCTCGTGAATTAATCAAAATTACTCTGTTTATTGGTGAAAACCGCATGAAAATCCGTTTAGTAGTTTTTGAGTTTATCACGAACAAACAGACAGACGTGGCAGAGGACCTTGTTTTATAATATGTGGTGATGTTATAACAAAATTGCAGCTGATACAAAGTACATCTAGATCTAGTATCAAAGTAAATCAGAACATTATTAATTGTGGATCACGCAAATAATTTTGGGATTCGAACCCAGAACACTTGGCGGCAGTGGCAAGGTGATCGCTTACCTGCTAGACGAGCTGATACCTGGCTCTCTATCCCTAAAAGAGGCTGCATTTAGGGATATTTGCGACTTTAGTTTAGAGAGATTGCACTACCGACATGAACTCACTCCTAACTCAAGCAATTTAGCCTAGAATACCTGTATCTGTAAAATGACCCAAAATGCGCCAATGCGGATCTAGGGCTATTTTCTAAAAGGGCCCAAGGTCTCTGAAAGGCGATGGCCTACTTGTACACACAGCGACACACAACCTAGACTGTTTGGACTTTGAACTATTAGAAGTTGAACGCTGCGAATCGTGCGAGAGATCGCGTCATATTTTTGTTATTTTGTCTCACGCTGACGAGACGCGACGCTCTATCCTACTCACGCTGACGAGACGCGACGCTCTATCCTTACCATTACATCGACAACACTATGCACTGTCCCTTTCCGACAAGTCTCTATTTTGCATGTAGTGTAGTTATTTGTATATAGGGTGTCTATCTTGATGTGTAGCCGTGTGTAAGTACCGCTTAGAATTTTAAGTAGAAACCGTACATCCCATTGTAGGCTGAAGACAATTCTTAGGTTGGAAAGGCCTACATGGCCTTCTCTCTTGTACCGGCTGTAAGGGACAGCGTACCGAAAATTGAAATAGTAGATTCAGACCATTATTCTTAGTTAAGAAATTTCCATCAGAGAAATTCTTCCTTGCAATACTTATAACATTTTTATGGTTGTTAAATTTTAACTATTTAATATTGTAAATGCGAATGTATGGTTTTTGCTTATTAGTTACTTTTTTATGCATTAACTACTCGAACAAACATCATGAAATTACACTACCACCTTCTCAGAGGTACAGGAACGGACAGGGGGTACCTTTTTTTTTACAGAAAAATTACTGTTCCCGAGGGACATTTAGTGTAACATAATGCGTAAACAGTACGTTTTAAGAAATAAAACAAAAAAAGCTACTGAAAATCAGCAATGTAATTTAATCATGCGTGACATTTAAAAGATTACAAATCAGCTGTAGACTAGCGCAGTGCGTAGAGGTCATATCCCGTGTGCTCTAATCTTGCATTTTTTATTATGATCTTTATTTAGCGACGAAATAAGTACCTATAAAAAGACTTACAGCAAAATGTTTGATTACACCGTCTTTTGTAGTCTGTATACGCCAATTTACACTTTAAATCAATAGAAATCCTTATCATGGTTTTAAATCTCAACCATATTATCAAAATTTAGGTGAAGTGCTGCTTAGATTGCCAAATGTTTACATTATGCCTGTCTTCTGCCACCTGAACCTAGCAACTAACCTAGAAAGAAAGAAAGAAATTGTGTTTATGTCGTATAGAGCACACACAATGAGTGCACCAGCGCTGGTTTTCAGTTGTATCACCCGATACAATTGATGCACGGACGGAGGTAATGCTTAACATTATAACAAAAATACAATAAATGTGGTTCTGCTACATACATACACGAGGAAAACGTATAGGGCATATTAAATTATGTTTATAAATTAGGTAGGTACATTTTAAAATATGAGAGCAGAGGTAGAAATAAAATACAGTAAATTTAATAAACCACCTAACCACTAAACTGACGTTCTATAGGTGTTACTTTGTAACCTTTGTAAAAGAAGACTCCTGGTCTAGGCAAAATTTCTGTGTCACAGGGAACTTTACAAACATTTAAATATGAGACACAAAACACAGATTCGGAACAACTATTGTAATAATAATAGCAGCCCTGTATTAAACTGTCCCACCCTGGCCCAGTGAGGGTTGGCAGACTTCACATATCTTCGAGAACATTATGTAGAACTTAGACATACAGGTTTCCTCACGATGTTTTCCTTCACCGTCAAAGCATGCTATAATTAACTATTTAATACGCATATAACTTCGAAAAGTCAGAGATGCGCGCCTTGGATTCGAACTAGAGACCTCTGCGTGGCAGTCCAACGGAGGAATATGTAGAATTCTCAGATATGCACCTGCATATCTGAGAATCTACATATTCCTCACGATGTTTTCCTACACCGTTACAGTGAGCGACAATGAACTATTTAATACGCACATATCTTCGCAAAGTCAGAGATGTGATAAGTAACTATCGAATGGCGAATCACAAAACTTTTTGTATCTTTTGGGTATCGAACCATTCATCCGCACTAGGTATAATTCCTGTTGTGTCGCGGGGAACTTTACAAACATTCAAACGACGGACACAAAGAACACCCAGACTCGGAACAACCATTAGTGGATTACACAATTTTTTGTTCCGTGTGGGATTCGAACCCACAACACTCGGCGCAGTGGCAGCGGCGAGGCGAGCACTTAAATCACTACGCCATCCGTTCAGATAAACCCTTTTAGCTGAACTTTGTATATTTTGATTCAGTTTAAGCAATAATGTAATATTTATTAGTTATCTTTGTTACCAACTGACCCGCGCAACTTCGTCTGCTTCATATAAGATAAGACAATTTTCCCCGTTTTTGCAATATTTTTCAATGTTGCCCTGCTCCTATTGGTCGTAGCGTGATGTTTTATAGCCTATAGACTTCCTCGATAAATGGGCTATCCAACACTAAAAGTCTCCCGTTACAATTTGATTCACATATTCTGGGACATCCTGTATATAAAGCAGATGAAGCAATACCGATATAATACATCTCTGCCTACCCCTTCGGTGTAGCGAAATACTTTGTAAAGTTATTACCTAAGCAGTAAGTTAATTAAACAACTTTGTTAGGTATATACGATTATATTTCGCATATAATACTGTTGATAACCTTTCCTATCTATACTAATATTATAAAGCTGAAGACTTTGTTTGTTTGAACGCGCTAATCTCAGGAACTACTGGTCCGAATTGGAATATTCTTTCAGTTTTGGATAGTCCATTTATCGAGGAAGGCTATAGGCTATATAACATCACGCTACAACCAATAGGAGCAGAGCATAAATGAAAAATGTTCCAAAAACGGGGAAAATTCTCTTATATAAAGCAGAGGAAGTTGCGCGGGTCAGCTAGTACTACATACATATATGAAGTCTGAGTGCATACAACACTGCTGCTGCTCACATTGAACACATCCAAAATAAAACAAACTAACGATCCATTTAAATACACCTACACTCAGTCTCACAGACTTCATTAAATATAAAAATAATATATTCTAAAGCGCAATACACACTAAAGTCGCCGACCCGCCGACAACTATGTCGGCAACTTTTTGTCGGCGGCTTCACTTATTGCAAGTCGGAAAACTTTGTCGGCGGCTCGTCATGAGTAATTTATTTGGCAGTTAGTGATTGCCGCGTGTCGAAAAAGGTGTCATATAATTTGAGTGCTGTATCTCAAGGATAATTCAGTAAATAAATTATAAAACATGGACGATGACAGTGATCTGTTGATAGCAGTTTGTGGAGTTATTATTGCTGGATGCTGGAGTCCAAAGGGAACGAAGCTGTTGAATTAGACCGAGTTTAGATACTAGCACGTCACTATTGCTCGAATGATGCCGGGCAACTGAGCGCTTGCGTACGTAGGCCGCCGACATGTCGGCGGGCAACTCGCGTGGGCGCATGTTGCTGACATGATTCTTTTATATAGGCCGTCGGGTTGTGTCGGCGGGTCGGCGACTATGGTGTATATTGCGCTTTAGACCTTATTCACATTCAAGACTTTTTCTGACGTTTTTAAACGAAATTGTTACGACTCGAGTTCGATCCCAAGGCACCTCTGACTTCAAAATTATGTGCGTAGTAGTTAATTATCACTCTTTGAAATTAAACTATTTTATACGGATTTTATCATGTTGTTTTTTTTAAACATTATCTCTGCTTATTATAAAATAAAGTACCCCGCCGCGTCTGTACGTCTCTTCGCGATATACTCGGAACTACTGAACGGATTTTCATGCGGTTTTCACCAATAGACAGAGTGACTCATGAGGAAGGTTTAGGTGTAAAATTGGTTACGGTTACGGGTCGCTAGTTATTACATAATTTTGAAACTTATAGTTAAATACTGTTACTAGTTACTTCTATAAGCTATTTAAATTATAAAAACTATTTAGATTTCATTTTTACAATTTCCCCGACGTTTCGGTTGCTTTTTAGCAGCCATGTTCACGAGAAGACTAAGATTGTTGGTTGGAACCAATTAATTTCAATGTATAAAATTCGTGTAATCGTAAGACAACATTAATTCTCAGTATGATAGGGTTAGGTCATAGTCCACTACGCTGGCCCAGTGTGGGTTGACAGACATCAGGTACGAGAACACTGGAGAACTCTGAGACAGGCAGATTTCCTCTCTATGTTTCGTTCACTGTTAAAGAGAGTCATAATTAAAAATTAAATTTTATTTATCAGTCGTATCTTATGTGAACGAGCTCTTATTTTAATAAGACGTCGCATCTCTTATTTATAAACATTCACATACTTACATTAAACAAGTAAAAACTGCGTCATATAATGTCGCACGATTATAGCCGACTGACCTCAATTATTCAACATACATTTTTTAGAGTACTGGATATTTGGGTTATAGATTACTAGTATCCTTGACAACAACTCCAGCTAAGCTTGATATAATATGAGCCCTGTATTAATCTGGTCCAATGCTGGGCCGGGTTCTTCTCAATGAAAGAAGGATTAGGCTATAGTCCACCACGCTGGCCCAGTTCGGGTTAGCAGACTTCATATATCTTCGAAAACGGCTACGAGCCCGTACGCCCCTTGACTTTCGCCCCCATTCATTTAGTTGACGGAGCCCCGCTTTGCCGGTCTCCTATTTTTTGGGTGTATTTAAAAAGAAACCTTACAAATACCTACTAGAGGGCGAACCTTGAGGGACGAACGGGCTTGTAACTTCGAAAACATTATGGAGAACTTTCAGACATGCAGGTTTTCTTATGATATTTTCCTTCACCGTTAAAGCAAGCGATAATTAACTATTTAAAATATTAATGTACCGGTCAACTGTGGCAACTTTACTTTCAACGAGCAACTTGACCTAGTGTACCTCAACTTACATTTCACCATTTTATTTACTTTCATTTCATTTTTATTCATTTTCATTTTCATTTAATTTATTCTAGTAAATAAATTTAAAAAAATCCTTGGTGAAATCTTTGTTTTATTATCTTTGTAAAGTTTGTGCCAGCCGGCAGCCCTGGCAAAATATGTCCATCTGCATAAAATTTAAAAAAAAATTGTGGTATCTTTACGGTACTTTATTTGTCCAGTAAATGCCCATGTAACGTGGGTTGTAGGGATCGATATTCTCTAGTAAAATTGCTTAAGTAAAGTTGCCATATCTGTGTCAACTTTATCGGTGTCATATTTTTGAACACTGTAACGTGTTTGTTTAACTTCTTGTAGATATAAACCGTGATGCATGTAGACACATGTCTTAGCTACAGATTAGATATATATGTATATTTTAAAGTATCATAGTTAATGGAAAAGCTGATAAAACCTCAAAAAATACGGTAATGTTGCCACAGTTGACGGCACCTACGTAAATTGCCGCTAACAACCACGATTGTTACATGATAGAACAGGTTGATACTAAGGTCCCGAGGAGGTCTATTACTAAGTGCACTTATGGAATATACACTTCGTCTATCGCGTTAATTTGTCTTATTTACCTATAGGTACCCTACAAAGAAATGACACCGATATTTCACCAGCTATTTGAGGCCCACGCAAAAGGGGGCAAGCGTATAGAATATTGAGCCAAAGTAAAAAATCATTGAGGTCACAAAGTTTGATTTGTACTTCTAGTTATTAATGATAACATCCCTTCTTTGTAAATTGTAGAAAATGTTGTTGATTATACTTTATATGTATAAGTTACTAGCGACTCGTCCTGGCCTCGCATGGTTAGAACAAAACCTTAACAAATGATACACTTAAACCATCCTCATGAATCACTGTCTCCCCGTGACCATGGCTGCTGAAAAGCAACCGAAACGTCGGGGAAAGTGTAAAAATAAATTAAATCTAAATAGTTTAATAATAATTTAATTAGCTTAAAAATTAGTAAAGTTTAATAGTAGTACTTAGTAGTGTAAAAATTTTCAAAATTTTGTAATAAAGTGTCAAATAAACAACGCGATAAAATCCGTATATAGCAGTTTAATTTCACTGTCTATTAGTGAAAATCACATGCAAATCCGTTCAGTAGTTTTTGAGTTTATCGCGAATTGCTCCGTGTCAGAAACAGATACGAGGGCTTTGTTTTATAATATGTAGTGATTTGATAAGCACCATTGTACTTATATATTGGTAATGTATAATTGTTTATATTCCCAAAATATCAAATAAAAGTAACACTTATGAATGTCAAAGTTTATGAGTTAGTAAAGTAACTGAATTTACATTTAGGTTAGCTTCTAGATTCGGGCAATAGATTGAGCCTAAGATACCTGCAGGAAACCTACAGCCTTTTAAATCGCCATTCAATTACAATTCAAATGATGAAATATGTTCTGTTATCAGAGTACGGCGGATGCGCTATAAGTGCATAATATTTGTGATAATTAGCACCGATTATGTGCATGCAATCGATGCATATTTCATCGATATCTATTTAGGCCATTATAATTGATTGTAATATGTCATTAGGTGCTAGTTTCAATCGTGGGTAGTGGCACCGGCCAAGTTTACTCAATATAATCTCTTGTATATTGCCGTTACTTGGCAAAAATCCATTGTAATAAAGTAATTGGGAAGTGAGGAACCCGCTCCCTCGATTTGCCACAATCATTGCAATAGAAAAAGGTTGACAATACCAAACTTCTTTGATAAGGGACAGGTGGATAGATTGGCGACGAATGAGCCGTCAATCTCACTGACTAAGTCAAGTAAAGGACAATGGACTATATGTGTACAATGCATTTCCGCCAAGTACTACCTATTTCGATATGATCTGTTATCTCACAATATAACAAAGCTGAAAAGTAATCTCAGGAAATACCAATTTTTCTTTTAAATGTTTTTGCCCTTGATAGATTAAATGTCGAGCAAGGTTAACGGCTATATAACATTACGCTACGAGCCGCGAGAGTAGAGCAGTTATCATAAACATGGCAGAACCCGATGGGAAAAGCTAGTATTAAATAGATATACATGTTTACTGTATATATCGCGTAGTCATTTAAGTAGACGCTTCGCCACCGTATTGTGCGTTCCACACGGGACAAAAATTTGTATAATGCTCAAATAGTTGTTCCGAGTCTGGGTGATCTTTGTGTACATTGTTTTAATGGTAGTCAAGTCCCCCGCGACAATTATGCCTAGTGAGGGAGTTGTTAATAAAATACTAAATAAAGCTGAAGAGATATTTTGTTCGCGCGGAGCTGCCGATCTCATTTGAAAACTTTGACTTTCTGCATTGGATGGCTCAGTTCTCAAAGAAGGACATAGCTATATAAAATCACGCTACGAACCACTGGAGGGTGAGCAGTAATCTTAAACGTGGGGAAAACTGATTAGAAAAGCTAGTAGCATTTATTAATAGTTTTGTGAAGTGCTTGGGTGTGTTTTTCACGTATGTTACCGATTTGTTGTTGCAGGGAGCAGGAGCCGACGTGCGAGCGAGAGGCCTCTTTCAAACGAGAGGCGCCGCATCACTCCAACAGATCAGGTCTGTAATATTATTTATTATCTGTGCATACTTCCATAGACTAAATCTTTATTAAAATAAGGATTTCAATAGTGATTCTAGTTTTGTCGCAGTGGGTTTGTCGGCACCACCATAATGTCGAGTGTTCGATTCATACACGAAAGAAAAACTTGTGCGATCCAGAAATAGTTGTGCAGAACCAGAACCTGGGTGTCATTTGTGTCTTTTGTTTGAGTGTTTAGGAAGTCCCCCGTGACGCATTCATTGTAAGTAGTAAGGGCGTGGTCTTTTTAAATAGATAAACAATATAGATCATTGTCTGCTCAATCAATATAGCGATGTATTAAAAAAAAAGCCAGTATTTTGTACTATGTTCTAACTCTTCTGTTGTCTACTAAGAAAAAGTCCATGCTTACCAGTTTATAGGTAAGACTTATGTTATTAGTTCGTTCTGTACTAATAATGTCCTTCAGACCGAATTTGGCCAGTCTTAACGGAGACTGGCCATCTGCGCAGGAGATATTATAGTGCACAAGTGTGTGCGCAATCACAAGTGCACTCTCTGTTCCCCAACTCTCATGTTCCGATTGGACGGTAATCCGACACAAATGGAGAGCGATCAGGCGCAGGACTAACGGCTTTACGTGCTTTCCGAGGCACGGGGGTGTCTAACACCGCCAACTTCCTAACTCCGGGCTGCTATTGAGATTTCTTAACAGAAAACCCAATAACTTTTTGTTGGCCCGACCCGGGATTCGAACCCGAGACCTCATGCACAGCAGTCGCATTGACTACCGCTGCAACACGGAGGCAGTTAATTACTTCTGTACTAATATTATAAAGCTGAAAAGATTTTTGCCTGAATGCGATAATCTCTAACTGCTCGGATAGCGTAGTGGTATAACAGGGCGCCTCGCCACTGCTGCCCCATTAGAAACCAGATCATAAACGAGATCCTCTTATTCTCAGAATCGTCTTCATCATCAGCGGACACAGCGTCCCAGGGTTCAGGATCGGCCGGCGAGCCGGAACAGCGAGTGAAGAGACATGAACCACAGGTAACCATCATCCGTACTTACTTGGACTGGTTAAATATCATCACTCTTTCTTCTTCAACAATTGTCACTGCCAACCCGATGGCAAACAGTTAACGTAGAAACAACGTTTATACGCCGTTCAGGAAGGAGAGCGGGGTCTTAGGGTTTCGTCACGCAATCAATATCCTCCAAGGAAATCTCGTGCTTTTTGGCGAGCGAGCGAGCGAGCTGTATTCAAATATGGCGACCAATATGAACTAAACAATTTATTTTAACTGTCTGTTTGCAAAAATGATTAAAAGCCATATTTATGAATTACTACGTAACAACTAGAGGGGGAGAGGGGTGATTACTAGCTTTTGCCCGCGGCTTCGCTCGCATAAAAGTAAATTAGTAACAGTACGCTTTGTACGCTCTGTTACCTTATATTATGAGCGTGGAACAAATAAAATTATTTACTTTCTTTCTTTCTTTTCTTTTTAAAATGAAATAACGCCTACGTTACCCGGAGATAATATAGCTTTCGAATAGTGAAAGAATTTTTATAATCGGTTGAGTGGTTTTTGAGTTAAATGCTTGCTCCTATGAACAAACAAACGAAAAATTTAATCTTTTCTCTGTTTAATAATAGCATTGATAGGTTCCTTTTAATAGTTAGCGAGTCTATTCTCGTCTAACTTGCACACTGCTAAACAACTATCTACAACTAAGAATTGCCAAATTAGACCCTCTATAACTCTTTCTCGACCCGGGTATCAAACTGATACTTAAACATTAGCACAAGATTACGGCCACTGAACTAAAGATGCTGTCAAACAAGACAGTACATCTCAAACAAGACAGTACATCTCAAACAAGACAGTACATCTCAAACAAGACAGTACATCTGTATCAATTCTTGCTGTGTAATCTACCCAGTGTAAATCAATGTTAATTTTCCACACCATATAAGAATTTTCAGAGCCGGATATGTCGACAAACGTTTTTATTTCATCAGTTACTTCAGAACTATATTCAAAGTGAGGTTTTTGTATGTGCATTCTTATTGAATTCTCGATTGTGATTCGTGATGTTCTCGGTACAGTAATTCTACGTAGCATCACGGAGTCTGGTAATGTTTTGTAGACGATAATAAGCTTAATTACGTGAGATTTAGAGTTCCAAAATGTGGTTATGATGATATGGTTCTCTGAGTAACTGTCCTGCGGATTCCACCCACATTTAAGATTACTGCTTCACTCCCGTAGCTCCTAGCGTGATGTTATATAGCCTATGTTACTTCTGGATGAAGTAGCTTTCTAATGGTGAAATAGTTTTTAATTTTGGTTCATTAGTTTCTGAGGTTATTCATTACAAACAAAAATATAAATCTTTTCTTCTTCATAATGTTAGTGTAGATTATCATTTCAGAACTATGAGCGTGTTGGTAAATATTCTATTCTATCACATACACACAATACCGTCTAGCCCAAACTAAGCCGAGCTTGGACTATGGGTATGTATGTATCTTATGTGGGGGCCAGTCAGTGCAGACCGGCGACACTTCGACCCAGTGGGATCTTATGTATCGACACTCTCCCAATAACGACTGCCACAGATGTTCATGATGGGTACTAGACAATGGATAAACATACATATATACCTACTTTCTTTTGTAAATACATACATATATACATATACAAATGTTTGACGTGTGTGGGAATACGCCACCGAGGCCGACTAAACCTACTGAATTTACATTTACGTTTGTTGCTAGTGTTAGGCAGGCGTAACTTGCCCATTTACCAACTTTAGCTGCACTATTCAGGCATTGGCGTATATAAGAGGGAGAGGAGTAGATGATCTTTGGCCACGCCAGAATTAACTGGTGTCCATTCCAAAGTTTAACTCAAAATTCTAGAGTTGTATGTTGGCATTTGTTTAGATAGTAGATTTAGATAAGCCAATGACAGACCGATAGCTCAGTGGAGAGACCAACAGACTGCAATGTAGTAGTATCTCGGGTCCGAACCCACGTCACGCATCTAGGACTTTCGGAAGTTATATGACTTTTCGAAATTATGTGCGTATTGATTGATAATTATCGCCTGCTCTGTGCCTCGGAGAGCACGTTAAGCCGTCGGTCCCGGCTGCCATGAACATCTATGGTAGTCGTTATTGGGAGAGTGTCGACACAAAAGATCCCACTGGGTCGAAGTGTCGCCGGTCTGCACTGACTGGCCCCCACATAAGATACAATGTAGATACATAAGTCAATGACAATAAGAGTCAGGCTTAACCTGACTATCTAAATCTTTCACAATCACATTTTGATATGTTAAGGTCTCACGTAAGAGAATGGTCCTGTTGTCCACTCACAATTCCAGACACTGTGAAGTTTCAGAGAATTTAGAAACAACCAATAATGAATAGGTGTGAAGTTTTCCCACTAACAGATGTGATATAACATCATGAAGTCTTTAGAGCATACTGTGTTAAGGATGATACCGTGTGTCACCGTCCCTGTAAGTGCTATAATAATATCAAACCTGTATAAACTGTCCCACTGCTGGGCGCGGGCCTCTTCTCAGAGTGAGAAGGGTTAGCCTATAATCTACCACGGTAGCCCAGTGCGACGGACTTCACATATCTTCAAGAGTATTTTGGAGAACCCTCAAACATGCAATATAATACGCACGTAGCGTTAAAAAACCAGAGATCTGTGCTTTGGGATCGGACCTAAGATCTCTGTGTGGCAGTCCAACGGTGTCCCACTGGGCAATCACTATGGCTGTAAGTGTGATTCTATTTTAGACTGCGCCGAGCGAAATGTGCCAAAACAGGCGGTCACAGTTAAGTGAATAAAATCAACACTTTTTGTTTAATACAAATATAAAATATACATTTACCATAACAATGAATGTGTTTACAATTACTCCGTGTAAAAAACTAAAAATAATTAATATTTTCGCCTACAAAATTACGTCAATTTGCAAAAACGTAAGCTCGTGTTACGTGATTTTTAGATTATAACAGTAGAAATCTATCCTATTTTCAGCTTAAACGAAACATAAATAGTTATATTACAATTTGTCCGTTCCAAATATTTAAGTTATTGTTTGACAATAAAGATACATATTTATCAAAAAAGCTCTTCAAATGCTCCATCCAATTTGACTATGGCGGCTGCGCGTCGATTTGAATATGCGCCGCACGAGCTCTGTCATTATCTGTCTTACGCTCGGCGTAGTCTTAAGTAAAGTTAATGAATGGAGGAAAATTTAATTCGTGTGTTTATTGTTTTCAGAGGGAGGATCGCCGCCAAGAAGCGGCCAGCGCTTTGCGCGTACAACCAAACCCTTTATTGAGGTGAGTCTAATTATAATGCATTTCTATTTAGAATTGCTTTTCTTAATTCTTTGGGTTAGGGTTAGAGATAGTAAGGATACTAAGAGGGTGCAAGCAAAAATTCGTCGCCAGTTATGATGAATTTTACAAAGTCAATCTTTTGTATAAAATTCACATTTGAAAAACTATATGTCATTTCTGATTACCTGAATTGGTGGATAGAAATTATGCCTGAATAAGCCTGTCTAAAAATATTTTTTTTATTGCATCCAAATTTTAAGAAATAAGGTTTAATGTTATATTTCGCTAGTCTATTCCGTCCACCGAGCACATTTGCAAACAATGGTTTTCTACTGAGAATTATCGCACAGAAGAACCTAGTAACTCTATTTCTTTTCTCTCCCAACCCGTAACACAGAGCTAAAACAACACAATTGCCATATAAACACTAGCGCAAATTTATATACCACGCAACTAATAATAATTACCAGTATATAAACAATATTAACCTATATTGATGGATTACAATCCGTATAGACTATCCATCGTCTTCCTTTTCCCTAAGGCCTCTGCACAATGTTGAACGTTAGTATATACATAGTTGCTTAAGGCCGACCGTTTAACTCGCGTATCGCCTGCGCGGTAAGATGGGAGCCGAGGCAAATGTTACCGGGTGGGTGAGAGGGGTGCGCGGAGCAGAGAGCTCACGTCACGTCATTGACTCCGCGTGTAGCGTTACCCGTCCCCGCTCCCTTCTTACCGCGATTATACGCGAGTTAAACGGTCGGCCTATAATATTCTCGCTAATAGTTAGCCAAGGGTTTAAAGCGCCGCACACAACACTGCGACATAAATGTTACGTTTGCGAGCAATCGTGACGTCAAAGTCAAAAACCATTTATTCATTTAGGTCACAAAGTAACACAAAGAACGTCAAAAAAAAATTCTATTTCACTAGTCATTATCGTAACGATTCGATTTTACCTGTGGCTTCGTCCGTGTAAATGTAACGCACTCTTATTAAAACAGTGACTTAACTTGAAATTTGGAAGTAAGGCAATTTTAACTTTAATTGTGTGACTATACATAATAATATTATATTTGTGTTAAGTAATTGCATCAAGAGTTCAAATTTGTTTAATCCTTAATACTCAGATAAGTCTCTGTTTTATTAAAAGTGCGGTATGTTAGATTAGGTTAATAATAGTACTTTTGCGGAATGAAAGGTGCCCCATGTCCTATTCTGTGCCCCTGACAACGTGTATGCGAAATTTCATGATGATCGGTCGAGTAGTTAAGGCTGAAAGCGTAGCAAACGAACTCACCGAAATTAAGCTACTATATACGCATTTTATCGCGTTGTTTATTTGACAACTTTTTTACATAATTTAGAAACTACTACTATTAAACTTTGCTCATTTTTAAGCTAATTAAATTATTAAAACTATTTATATCTAGGTCGACAGCGATGCTGAGGAATTTTACGACGCTGCCTAAACCGGCCATCCTTTTTTATTAATTTTTACAGTGCCATATTTTGTTACTCTTCATTTTGTTCTATTTATAAGTGGTTAGTTTTGTTAATATTAGTTAAGTTGTAAATTATGATTGTTGCTTTCACTACTATGAATTATATTGAATGATTATTAAAACTATTATTTATATCTAAGTTTACACTTTCACCGACGTTTCGGTTGCTTTTCAGCAGCCATGGTCACGGGGAGAAGTAGTTTAATTTCAATGAATAACATGCGCGTAAACAGAAGACAGTATTAAACAAACTCACATTCGCATTTATAATATTAGTTAGGATGACAAAAAGGAACTAAATTCTTTAAAGGTAGCGATAAACAGTCGTCTGCGGTCGGTATACAATGTGTGATACTGCGTATCTCTATACAAGCCCAAAAGACCGACCCGCTTTCCAAAAATGCGCCATTCAGAATCTTCTTCCCTCTTAGCCTTTATTATTCCCAAGTCACTTGGGGTCGACTTTTCTGGTCTAACCGGATTTGACTGGATATCAGTTTTTACACGGAGCGGCTGCCACCTGACCTCCGCAACCCGAAGGCCTAACGATACCCTAAGGCTAGACCAGTGTCAGGATATTAGAGGGTACTGACTTTCCCAATAACGACTGCCATAGATGTTCATGGCAGCCGGGACCGACGGCTTAGCGTGCTCTCCGAGGCATGGAGCAGGCGATAATTGTCAATCAATTAGTGCCATTCAGAATATATTAGACAAATATTGATATTAAATGAACTTTGGTGAGCGTCATAAAACAAAGAGACAGAGAGAGAGATTCAGAATAAAATAGATTTTACTAAATTCACTTTTAAAATCATGTTTCGGATTTGTCTTATTCTTAAACTAGGGACGCCATTTTCTCTATCCACTACCTTGGAAGATGGCTTAAGTATATGTTCGTACGAACTGACTTCGGTACGCGCCGGCGTTTCCTCGCAGTGTTGTGTGCATGGTCTAATACTTGACCTTTGCAAGCTTACCTTTAGAAGTTCAAGTTATAAATGTCTCGGGGGCATGCCCCCAACCGCTCCGTTTCATAACTTCGACGATACACTTACGGTAATCCGTTTTGTACTTTTAAAAGGTTCGTGTTGAAATGCTTATAGTGAGTATCAATAGCTATGACTTTTTAATAGAAAATTGCATGATACATATGTATGTATAGGGTATCAAGAAGAATAGAGGTACGTCTGAGTCAAAATAGGTGAAGAATCTATATATTAATACGTGAAGCAAGAACTTTTCCCCTTTTTCCGAAAACTGCGCGGTCGGAGGAGTATGAAATTTGGCACAGTTAAAGTTTATATGGAGAAGGAGTGGCGAATCGTAATATTTTTATAAAATATGCATCAGAAATACATTAAAATATGAAAAAAATATACTACACGCACACAACCATGCATTTGACACACGAAGTAGAACCGCGTTCGTAGTATTTCGGCATGGTTCGGTTGATGTCGTACAATTCCCTACTACGCAAAATACTTGAGTAGTAGAGCCTCGCTGATTTCAGCATGAATGGGCCGGGCCGGCTCGACCGGGGAAGGACACCCTCTCACAGAATATCGACGTGAAATACCAGTATTCCTATTGTTGTGTTTCGTTAGGTGAGTGAGAGTGCCGGAGGCCCAATCACCCCCTTTCCCCTTTTCCCCCATTCCCGCTCCTTCTCCTTCCCACTACCTTTCCTAAAGGGTCGGCAATGCGCAAGTGATGCCTCTGGTGTTGCAGGCGTCCATAGGCTACGGTGACCACTTACCTTCAGGTGGGCCGTATGGTTGTATGCCACCTTAGTTGTATAAAAAAAAACTTCGTAGCTATGGTTACATACATACCTTAAGTACCTATTGCAATTCCGCGGTATTAATAACGATCAAACTTAACATTTAAATCAATTATGGTCGAATGTCGACCACTTGGCGACCGCTAGTGTAAATAATAGTAACAGCTGAAAGAGGCCTATGTGTCACCACTCACAGGACACGCTGACCACTAAACGATGTTACAAGTCAATGCTTTTTATAAGTATTTAATATCATCAATAAACGCGTAAGCTTTAAGTTTCTATTTCATTTTTGATAGGCGATTTTACTCTCTTCTCTAACTGATAGAAAATATTCGGGTACCTTAAATGTTTATTTCCGATGTAATAAGGTATTAAAAAAGTAATTGATACAAACGTCAAACTAGGGATTATTATAGTTTAACTTAGTTTTCTCCGCGACTTCGTATGTGTGGAATTCGGAAATGGTAACTATCTTTATTTTTCTTTATCAATACTCGACTTCTAGTCGGCGTGTCAAAATGCAACTAACACGCGATTTCAAATTAGACCTCCAGCAATACACCTGTGAATTGTACCGCATTCAATTTCGTGCAGTAATTTTTGTGTGATGTGCGTACAAATATACAGACAGAAAAGAAATATAAAAATGATTGTTTCTGCTTTTAATTATGTATATATATTTCTTAAATTTCTTCTTGTATGTTTTGACTTCGATCAGTTACAATTTAACTGCATATACGTATATACTACTATTAATACTGTTGCTCAAGGTATTGGTCTGGTCTCCAGGTCCCGTACTCTCCCAAACTTCGGCGGGCGCGCGTCCCGCGAGGCGTCTCGCTGCGACACATCGCGGCGCGCGCACCACATCACCATGGCGTCTGAAGACCTTCTGCAGCCGGGACACGTCGTCAAGGAGCGATGGAAGGTAAGCACCCTGGGGTACCAGGGTTTAGAGGTTAAGGGCTTGATGGGTATGGCTGAATCGTTCAGAAAGGATAAGAAAAGATTTTACTAAAGCTTCAGCAAGAGCAGCGATAGCTCAGTGGGGAGACCAACAGACTGCAATGCAGAGGGTCTCGGGTTCGAACCCACGTCGCGCACCTCTGACTTTCGGAAGTTATATGACTTTTCGAAATTATGTGCGTATTGATTGACAATTATCGCCTGCTCCGTGCCTCGGAGAGCACGTTAAGCCGTCGGTCCCGGCTGCCATGAACATCTATGTAATGGCAGTCGTTATTGGTAGAGTGTCGACACAAAAGATCCCACTGGGTCGAAGTGTCGCCGGTCTGCACTGACTGGCCCCCACATAAGATAAGTGATAAGTGTTAAAGCTTCAGCATCTTGATTGGGGTAGTATATTAATCTCCGTTTCCTATATCAAGAAACGCTACGGACAGTTAAGTTATAACATATTTTTCAAGGAGTATAAGTAAAAAATTTACTTACTGTAAATAAAACGGCTCGATTTTTATATAGGAACCGTGTCTAAGTAGTAAGTTCTTTCGATTGCATTCTTCTGGAGGAAGGAGATCCAACAGCAGAAAGCAGCCACATGAACTTGGATTGAGTTCCTAGTGTAGGGTAGTCGATTAATTCCAGAAATCCTTATCGATATATCCCCATTCTTGGGGATTGTATTTCTTTTTCCATTGTAATCCATATCTAAGGAGATTTCTGTAAACTGGATAGTCAAACTTTTAAGGTGCCGTTGTGATGTTCGCACTATGCCGCTTCGAACACAAAATATGCGTCAACACATATTTCGCTTTATCGCGAGGGGTTTGCAAGACAGTTTAGCAACGGAATATCTGGGAGTTGGACCAACTTGTGGTATCGCACCACAAGACCTCAAACTCCCAGATCCCACGACTCTGCTGTCTACCATCAGAGGAGTTCGGTATTTTTCTATTGGAACATCTGAGGATGTGTGATGTTTTTCTCTCCTCTCAATTATTTTATTACAGAAGATTGCCGTTGCGCCTGGAAGATGTAAAAATTCTGCATAGAAACGTATGAATTCCTGTCTAACTCTTCACAGTAACATTTTACTGATTATCTCTAACTCAATTCCAGGTGGTCAAGAAAATCGGTGGCGGCGGCTTCGGCGAGATCTACGAGGGTTTAGACCTGGTGACCCAGGAACAGGTGGCTCTGAAGGTGGAGTCGGCGCGGCAACCCAAACAGGTGCTCAAGATGGAAGTCGCCGTGCTCAAGAAACTGCAAGGTAAGAACTAAGTACTGCTGCAGTGTTTATAATAGATACATGTTTTGAACCATTTTTTTAACGTGGGAATGATGAAATGCCGGTTTCTCCCAACTAAAACTACGACGGTGTGCCAGCTCGCTGCCTTCAATGACGGGTGGGTTCAGTGAGTCACCCAGCAATGTTCGATGTATGCTTATCGCCTGCGGGTGACGACTCTCGGCACGATAAAGCGTGTCGCTCCGACTCAATGGTGGTCTAATCAAACCTGGTGTATCGCCAGACACAGGATTATGTGATTTTCCAGCAGTGAGTAACGACACCACATTCCGTAAGGAGACGCTGTGCTGTTAAGCAAAACGTGAGGAGACCTGCATGTCTGAGAGTTCTCCATGATGTTCTCGAAGATATGTGAAGTCTGCCAACCCAGACTAGGCCAGCATGGTTTACTATGATCTATCCTACTCACAGTGTGGAGAGGCCCGTGTCCAGCAGTGCGGCAGTTTATATACAGGACTGATTCATCTTGTATGTCTTGCATTTCCATTGCAAGGTGTGCCGGTTCTGGGCAATCTGACAACCCGCGCTGAGCCAGTATGGTTTACTATGGCCTATTCTTGTCACACTGAGAGGAGGCTCGTGCCTAGCAGTCAGACAGTTTATATACAGTTCTGATATTATTGTTTTTATTAAGTATATTTTCATCTTGCATGTTGCATGTTCCAGGCAAGGAGCACGTGTGCCGGTTCATCGGGTGCGGGCGCAACGCTCGCTTCAACTACGTGGTGATGCAGCTGCAGGGGAGGAACCTCGCCGAGCTCAGGAGGGCGCAGCCCCGGGGCGCCTTCTCCTTGTCCACCACACTCAGGTCAGGATATCTCTGCTCTTAGGCCAAACTGTTTGGGAGTCAATATTATACTTTTATTTTCATAACATCATGGTTGGTCTGTGATGATGTGGCCAAATCATAAAATTTATCAATTCACGTTGAGGCCAACCTTTTGATGAAATGGTTGTATCAAATAGCCAGCTAAAACTGACCAGACCATATTTTGATATGGGCAGTGGGTATTTGGGTTTTAAATGATTGTATTGCTTTAAATACAGCCACATCATGAAGTAATCAATTCTATGATCTGGCCATGATATATACATGCTCCTTTCTTTTATTCAGCAAGTATGTCATATTTTGAGAAATAATACAATAGGTACAAATATTATTTAATATCTCCATAAACATTCCCAATAGCTAGGTACAGATTGTGCATGATGACTTAGCATCAGGTACTTATGTAAAATATTTCATGTATATTTATATTCATTATGTTTTACTTATGGGAGCAGCGATAGCTCAGTGGGAAGACCAACAGACTGCAATGCAGTGGGTCTCGGGTTCGAACCCACGTCGCGCACCTCTGACTTTAGGAAGTTATATGACTTTTCGAAATTATGTGCGTATTGATTGACAATTATCGCCTGCTCCGTGCCTCGGAGAGCACGTTAAGCCGTCGGTCCCGGCTGCCATGAACATCTATGTAATGGCAGTCGTTATTGGGAAAGTCAGTACCCTCTAATATCCTGACACTGGTCTAGCCTTAGGGTATCCCTAGCCTTCGGGTTGCGGAGGTCAGGTGGCAGCCGCTCCGTGTAAAAACTGATATCCAGTCAAATCCGGTTAGACCAGAAAAGCCGACCCCAAGTGATTTGGGAATAATAAAGGCTAAGGGAGAAGAGTATTTTTTAAACATTCATACATCTCATGGCGACCCAGCTGGGGTTGAGACCCAAGCTGGGTATCACTATACAATCAAATTAAGTTTATTTAAATAGGTAACTTGAAATATGTATGTGTAATAACACTTATAAACGTCAATGTTATCCTAAGCTATGACGTAAATATATATTTATGATATTGTTACGTGCTGGGTTCGACGGATAAGAATATAAACAATATTACCGACTAAAACACGTTTTATTCAAACACACAATTAAATTTAAAACACAACAAACACTATACCACTCTTTTTCACTGTACTGCTTCAAACTCCGTAGTATTTCGGCTTCCGTTCGCGTCGATGAACACTTGACCGCTTACGATTGTAAACTGACTCAGCGGTGCGCGTGCGCCCTATTTATACGCGGGTAAAGCGCTTCTAGAGCTTTCTAGCAACGCTGTACTCGGTATGTAAACAGTTCGATGATTCGAGAAAGTACCAGCATCTTCTCTACGATTCTCGTAAGCATACCTACTACGTAGTTTCGTAAGATGTCAATAGATGGCGGTGTAAATTATTAGACGGAACTGCCGAGTCTTTCCCACAATGCCGAGAGATGTCACTGGGCGTAACAATATGTTATTTTAACATATCATTCTTCAATCAAATCCAACGTATGTTTCGTCGCTCTGTGTTTTTGAAATTGCTGATAATTATTTTTCATCATATTGTCCTACTTACGTTAACTCACTCTGGGTTTTTGAAGTTATCCAAATCTCTTGCAAAATATTTATTTTCCTTATTATTGGCAAAATTTATTTCTCAAAGAAATGATGCCGACCATTTCAACACATTTCTAAGAACATGATCCCGAGAATGTGTTTTTGGATTGTTATAAAATAATGATTGCCCCAAAATGTATTATATTTTTGAAGTTAAAACTTCTTTAGCCGCGGTGAGCACTTTTTGGGTGAACAAAAATCATGGAACTCGCGTCATCGTCACCCAACGCATTCAAAATTAAAAAATAATAATCTTATAGCTCGACGATACAATCCACAAGTTACTTAGTTTTCACTTCTATCGGCAGTCCCCAAAGACTGAACCGAATGTTTTTTTTTCTAAATTCATAGAGTTGAGTACCTACCTCTTGATAATAAAACTAAACAATTAAATACTAAAGTGTTTAATATGTATGTTGTTGTCTATTACAGATTAGGATTACAGATACTCAAGGCGATAGACTCCATCCACTCGGTGGGGTTCTTACACAGAGATATTAAACCTGTAAGTATAACACATAGTGGATCCACGAAATAACCTACAGGGTTTAAATTTTTGTATTTACTGTCATTATCATCTCAGGCGAAAGTCGTCCACTGTTGGACATAGGCCTCCCTCAAGGCTAATGGCCTAGGCCAAATTTGGCCAAATTTCCAATGGCCTTAGACCGGTCTTAGGCCACCTGCATCTAACTGCTTCCCGCGACCCTTACCAGGTCGTCGGTCCACCTTGTGGGGACCTACCCCTGCTAGGTGTTTCGGTGCGTGGCCGCCACTCCAGAATCTTTCTGCTGACCATCAGTTCTGCATGGTGTAGTGATTTAAATGAATGTAGAATGTCGCCTCGCTACTGACACAGCGCCGAGTATTGTGGGTTCGATCCTTACACCGAACAAAACATTGTGTTCCACAAACAGGCGTTCCGAGTCTGGGTGTTTAAATATCTGTAAAGACCCCGCGATACAGGATTTATTCCTAGTGCAGTTGTCTTAGTGCATACTAACCCGTGATGCTATCGTTTCCAGAGCAACTTCAGCATAGGTCGTCATCCATCGAACTGCCGCAAGGTGTACATGCTGGACTTTGGACTCGCGCGCCAGTACACCACTAGCAATGGACAGGTGCGACCGCCACGAGCTGCTGCTGGCTTCAGAGGTAACATACTCTATAAATAAGTGGACATAAAAGAAAATTAGGTATCACACCTCACTAACTCAGCGGCCGTATAAGTAAAAATAACTGCTCCCCACTCCTCTCCTTCTCCGCTCTCCCTTACCCTCTTCTTTTCCCCTCTCCCACTTCTACTCTCCCATTTCCACTCATCTCACCCCTCTCCCCTCTCCCTCTGGTCAACAAAAGTAAGCATAGCTCGAAAATAATATGTTAATAAACTTGCCTCATATTTCACGAAACTAACATGTGAAATATGTAATGACTCTGCCTTGTCTCGAAGATCAGTTGAAATGTTATTAATTTCTATTTTATCTATTTTGACAACCTTATATTTAAATGTGTCACTTATATAGTAGGTATGCTGGTCTATCCATAGCTAGCAATCATATCAACCATATATTCTATACCGTCCAAAATGGCTTTATGAAAAATATTGCCTTTGTATAAATTGACCTTATCCTACGACTTCCCGCAGGACAGGTTTAGTCTAGTACGGGGTATTTCATCGATCCCAAATAATTAAGGATTAAATCAAATTTATGTTGTTGTAATGTTATATTCACGATTTTCACGGTAGGCAGCGGCTTTGCTGTGTCCTGACATTGCTGAAGTCCATGAGCAGCAATTACTACTTCCCATCATGTGGACCACGAGCTCGTCTGCCAGCAAAGTCAATAAAAAAAAATTATATATATTATATGTAATTTTTATGGAAATAAATTTTATTATTATTATAACTTTAAGTCAATGTGTAATATCATTACTATGAATGAAACTAAATACATGAATATATTATATTCCAGGCACGGTCCGCTACGCATCTATAAACGCTCATAAAAACAAGGAAATGGGACGGCACGATGATCTGTGGTCTCTCTTCTACATGCTGGTGGAGTTTGTTAACGGACAGCTGCCGTGGAGGAAGATTAAAGATAAGGAACAGGTAATCAGGCATGTTTAAAGAAACACTAGTTAAAGGCACTCATAAACAATATTTTACACAACGTATAGCTGTCTTTAGATCTTCTTCTCCCTTAGCCTTTATTATTCCCAAGTCACTTGGGGTCGGCTTTTTTAGTCTAACCGGATTTGACTGGATATCAGCTTTTACACGGAGCGGCTGCCATCTGATCTCCGCAACCCGAAGGCTAACGATACCCTAAGGCTAGACCAGTGTCAGGATATTAGAGGGTACTGACTTTCCCAATAACGACTGCCATAGATGTTCATGGCAGCCGGGACCGACGGCTTAGCGTGCTCTCCGAGGCACGGAGCAGGCGATAATTGTCAATCAATACGCACATAATTTCGAAAAGTCAGAGGTGCGCGACGTGGGTTCGAACCCGAGACCCTCTGCATTGCAGTCTGTTGGTCTCCCCACTGAGCTATCGCTGCTAATTTATATTTATTACAATCCAGAATAAAAATGCTTATAAGGAAATTCGGACAGTGTTTTATAATCATTTAGTTGTACGTGATGAATGTTGTCTTTGCTTTGTATATAAGTATTTGTTTACTAGTAAAGTAAAGTAAACATTTATTTTTCTAAATATATGTAGGTACACGATACACAAATATTAGAACACAGAAAACAAAACAAAAAGAAGTACATATATCATGAAAAATGAGGTTACCACTCAGGTTTATTGTTGGTTTGCGGTTGAACCAACCCTGATATTATTTGGTAACCCCAAGTGACGCCCAGACGTACATCAGCTACTCTTGTAATAATTTACAAACACAAAACACAAAACTACGTAAGATATATATTACTTATATAAATTATAATTGATAAGCATATAACATATATATATATAAATTAATATATAAAAATATAAATTAAAATAGATATAACATGCAGAATAAATAAATTGGCGCCATAGTATAATGTTTATTAATATAATATTCTATAAAAACCCACTAACGGTTGCCATACATGATTTAGCGATAAATATTAACAATACTAAGTATTCTTGTCATACTGAATAATTACCCGTGAGCCAAAAAAGTTTTAGTTATACTTAATCTAATTAATTTAGCTGTGTCTTCGGTCGCGTTAATTTAGATTTTATCAATAAATTTCTATGCGGACATTTTAATTTGAATTCAATTTTGTTTTTCTCTATGAATAGTATGTCTTTTTTGTACACACGGCTACACATCAAGTTAGACACCCTATATACGCATAACTATGCTACATACAAAATAGAGAATTGTCGGAAAGGGACTGTGCATAGTGTTGTCGATGTAATGGTAAGGATAGAGCGTTGCGTCCCGTTCAGCGTGAATGAAACAAAATAACAAAAATATAACGCACTCGCACGATTCGCAGCGTTCAACTTCTAATAGTTCAAAGTCCAAACAGTCTAGGTTGATGTGTCGCTGTGTATACCATTGTCAACGTGAATAAGATTTTTATATTTATAAGATTTTTCTTCCCAGGTCGGTCTAATGAAGGAGAAATACGACCACCGCCTGCTCCTGAAGCATTTACCATCAGAACTTCGCCAGTTCTTGGAACACGTCCAACAGTTGGAGTACGCCGATACTCCTGACTACGCCATGCTGACGTCACTGCTAGAGAGATGCTGTAAACGAAGAGGCATCCGGGATACGGACCCCTATGACTGGGAGAAGGATGTGAGTGACCTTGTGATCTTATATTTTACTTTATATTGTTTAAGCTATGATGGAATTGGCATATCCATATACTATAAAATAAATATAAATTTTTTAAATAAAAATAAACGGATAAATAACGTCTTGGAAGGTGTTGGTTCTAGGTGCCGTGGTTTAAGTTTGTGGAAGGTGTCCGGTTCGATTTCTGGGTTATGTAAAGTGTTTTTGGAGTACTTTTGGAGATTTTTAATAGTGATGTTTTGAAATGTGGCCGTTAGGCGGTAGGTGACCTATGTGAGACCTGAAAGTTTGACATTGTAAACTGATCCGAATGGCAATATCGCATATTAATGTCATAAATTAGATGGTTTTATTTTTAAAATGTTTTTAATACTTACAGTTGTCTTTTATAATGCAATAGCTGTCTCGATAGCCGTTGTCCTGTCAATCTATACAAAAATACATTTTACGTAATTAAATTCAATATCATAACGTCAATTTTTTTTCATGTGAATATACCATTTCAATTTTCGACATTTCCCGCGTTTTATCGCAAATTTTCGTTCATACAAACCTTATCCGGAGAATTACAAACACGACAAAAAATTAACAGCCAAATCGGTCGAGCCGTTCTTAAGTGATGCTCCGTCATATATGTGGCAATGAGTCACACCAACAAATTGAAATAGTACAATAAAAGTATTACTGCATTTAATGCGCGTACTCGTGCAAATAATAATAGTATTTGTATCATCGAAAAGATGCGTAGTAATATATCACTGCTTTATTACATTTGTGTTCGATCGCCCGCTACTGCGATGACATCACGCTGCATGTAGGTGTACGCAAGCGCCGACTCGCAGCGTGACGTCACACGTTAGCGCGGTCGCTTAGTCGCATTTTGCCGCGGAGGTCGTACTTTAACGATTTAAACTTTAACTTTTTAAAGATACGAAAAAAAGAAAGAATGAAAGAAAAAAGAAATATATTTTTATTTGTATCTCCTTTACACAATATAAATATATACAGAGCAGCATATAGTATGGAGATCAAATTAGGTACCTGCATCAGTTAAAAACAGATTTTTTCTTCCGAGATACCTCTTTTTTAGATATGCTGATAAAAAAGAACGTCGGTGTGACTCATTGATTTTTATTTATATATGTAGATATGAGGACGCGGTAAGACCAGTTTTATGTTAAAGTATGTAGGTGTGTAGTTTTTGAAGTCTTTCATAATAGTTAGCGAGCCTATTACAGTCTGCCGCACATTTCACATTTCAAGACATAAGTGCAATTAAGAATTTTCTAACAAAAATTCTTCATAATATTTGCACGACACGGGAATCGATAGTGTTGACCGTCAATATAAACGCAAACTATGCCACGATATCACCGGGGTATTTGTTTTTATATAGTTATAAATACCAATTAGTAAGCTTATTAATATTTTCAGGCATATTTATTTTAAATATCAACTAAACTTTATAATGGGTGAGATATATAAACAAATTTATGCAATAGATAAACATTGTGTATATATAAACATAAATATAGATACATTAATTTTATGTCCGTTTGTATGTCTTTGTGTCCGTCTGCGTTTCTATATGTTTATATTTCATGGATGGCGTGGTTTAAGTGGTCGTATCGTCATTGCTACTGCGCCGTGTGTTGTGGGTTCGAATCCCACACGGGAAAAAATTTTGTGTGATGTACAAATGGTTGTTCAGGGTCTGGGTGTTCTTTGTGTCCGTTATTTGATTGTTTGTAAAGCACCCCGCGACATAGGATCTGTTCCTAGTGCGGATGTTTTATTTTTGAAAATATAAATAAAAATAAAGTCTATTGTCTTGTATATATACTTACAATTTATGGGGCTCTGGGTTTGATACCCGCTTTGTGAAAATGTAGTGTAGTTATTGCAAAGTATCCGTGGCTGCTATAAAGCAATCGAAATGTCAAAGAAAGTGTAACATTAAATGAAATATCTTAAATTTAAATTTACACTCCTGGGATTCTAATTTAGATATAATTTCACACTTTACGATTAGTAGTAAATAGTTAATGCTGATTTCTTACAGTGAGAACTTAAAAGGCATTTAACGTCACACATCAGCCTTCTACCTTATAAAAGCAGTATCTATGTTAATTTTTATAAACAGAAATATTCGCCTCAAAGCAACTTTTTCAGTAGTGTGTTTGATATTAAAATATACTACGTTTTACGGATTGTATCGCGTTGTTAATAACAAAACAGACAGTACAACAGTTGCAAACAGACTAAATTTATTTCTAATAAAGATACACAGATAACACAGTATTTGAATAGTACACATTTTTATCACTGAGTAGTATTTAATATGCGTTATTTGTTTATTCTAATTATTTCAATATACATATTCTAACAGTTATATTTTAAACACTATTATTACATCATTTTGAAACTATTACAACTAATTTTAAGTCTCTCAGTGTCCATGTGAACAGCTACCGAAACGTCGGGGAAAGTGTAAATAATATAATAATAATATTCTACCACATACACACAACACCATCTAGCCCAAACTAAGCAGAGCTTGTACTCTGGGTTCTAGACAATGGATAAACATACATATATACTTTTTTTTTTGTAAATACGTACATATTATACGTAGAAACACCCAGACCCAGACCAACATCCAAGTTCATGCACACAAATGTTTGACTTGTGCGGGAATCGAACCCGCGACCTCAGGCGTTGCAGTCAGTTACACCAACCACTACGCCATCGAGGCCGACAAAAAAATATCAATCTAGATAGTTTCATAATTTAAATAGCTTGCATAGAAGAAAAATTTAACAGTATCAGTGTAATAGTATCAAAATTATGTAATCATAGTGATTTAAAATAAACAACGCGATAAAATTCGTATAACGTAGTTTAATTTTAATGTATAACAGTCGCGTAAATGTTAGACAATATTGTGTTAAAGATGACGTTATTCGAATAAAAAAGTTATTCGAATACATTATTGATTAAATAATAAATATTTGTTTGTGTTGTGTTATTTATTAATACAATTTGTTTTGATGCATGTGATGTTATGTTAAATAAATGCAGGGTTGAAGTTGTTATAAGTTGTGTTGATGTAGTTAGACATAATAGTTGCAGGTTCGAATTCCACTTCATACACTATTAACTTGGACACATTACTAGTAGTGTTTAATGTAGTTGGAAGAGAAGATTTATATAAATTTTTTACATAGAAAAGTGTCTAAGGACCAAGAGGAGTGATTTAGGATTTAAATTGTTAGTTGTAAGGCTATGGGTTATCTCAAAGAATCAAAGTAATCCCAAAGGTTTAGCTACACACTTTGTGATAATGTGATGATTCGTGTTATTGCAATAAGAGCTTAACATTAGAAAAGGATGATATTTCCTTGACTATTTGGATCATTCATACTGTCGTCATTGGCAATAATAATTACTTTCGTTCTTATTTGGAAGTGTCTTAGGCGCAAGCCACATTGACATGAATTCTGGTTTTGGCGTAGAGTATAAGTACGAAGATACGTCATACGTTTGCTTGTGCTTCAGCATTCTATTCCACGTCACAGATATATGTTTTGTTCTGTAAGAAAGAGTATGAAAACCTGATTGCTGAATAGCCAACTCGCGCTACGTCAGCACCAAACGTCATGTCTGTGTAGTTCGCGCCTTTCGTTAGTCTAGTTTTTGTCCATCCCAACGTGAGAAACAGTTAGCAGAACGCTCATACCACGTTAGCGCCATTTCTGTGAGGCTCGTACGTTATGTTGGTAAGTCCTGGGGTAGCCCCGAGCGTGACAGAGCGTGACAGAGCGTGACAGAGCGCGTGTTGCAGGCGGTGTCGGTGTCGCGCACGCGCGCCGCCGTGCACGCCGCGCCCGAGCACGCCGCGCCGCCCGACGCGCCCGCCGACCACGTGAGTCCGCACACGCACACGCGCACACACACGCACATACATACAATTACATTAAACACCTATTATAACTCAAACATATATTTGCTGTGCATCAACCTAAGCTTAGATATTGAAAAAACCTGAAAAATGTTGTTTAGGATCCAATCCCCTATTATCTTTCTGAACGGAACTAAGCTGGTATGAGTAACCGAGCAACGTTTCGCGTCTATCACTTACGCACAATAGTCCAATTGTGGGACTAAGTGCGGCTTGCACACATCCCACTAACTATGCTCTTTAGGATTAACCAGATCTATTGCAAGAAATATTTCTAATCTTCTAATAAATTAAAAACAAATACAATTTTTGTTGAGTTTTTTAAAGCTTTTGACACTGTCTCTGTCCCCTTCTTGCCAATTTAGGTACAGATTACATTTGTATTAAACGATTCTCTCTTAGCACTAAGTAACTATACCCAAACTGTATAATACGAAATAGTATATGTGGCCATAGCTAAAACGGTATATTTTTATGAGGAAATATACAATTTTCAGCTATGGCGTTTCACAAGGTAGTGCACGTGGACCTACCCTCTTCCTAATTTATATCAAGGATATTTGTAAACTATCCTTAGGTAACTTTAATTATCACTTAAGCAAATAACAGACCTTTTCGTGACAGACCAGATGGTTTTTTCAATAAGCTATAGCAGCGAACACAACCTCTTTTTGATGTAATCTTAGCTTAGCCTATCGTCCAAAGTAATGTATCCTATTTTAAGTATTTTTAAGACCTATTGTTATTCATATTTGTGCCAACTTAAACTTAATAAAATAATAATTATTATAGCTTTACGTGAATCATAACGTGCTATACATGTGCCAGGCCCGGCGTCGCCTGGAGACGGAGCTCACGACGGCGGTGGCCACAGACACGCAGACCGGCGCGCACCGCGACAAGCCGCCAGACAAGCGCGCGCACCCCGCCTCGCCCAGGCACGCCGCGCAGCATCTCAACGGATACGTGAGTTTATACAACCCTTAGGACCAGTAAATTCCCCATAAGAATATGTATCCGAAACTTCGAGACGAAGGTAGAATGTGTATCCGAATCTTCGAGCCGGTCAAAGAGCGTGTGTTCCAAACTTCGGTACGAATTAAAATTCATAATTATGTTCCTTCGGATTTCTTTATTTACGTAAAGAGCTCTCAGGACCTGTAGGTGTACGATAAAAATGTCTATCCGGTACTTTAGGCGGAATATAAAATACATACAAGGAACTCCGTAGGACTTATTAAAAAAAATACCTCATTGTTCGGACTACTCAATGATAAGGTTTCGGATAATCAAGAGGTTACGCACTTAACATTCAGTACGAATCAATAACGGAAAAACGCTAAGCCTACAGGGTACTGCGGATTCAGGCTAGCCCTCAGCGCCTGAAAAGGCGGGTACTATCAGTCGGCGATGCTAAACACAAATAGTACATCAAGTGGGGATGGTAGACTAGTATACTGCAGTGTTAAGCTCACTGCACCTCAAAAGACAGGTTCTATCGGCTACTGATTAGAGGTGCGTAATATTGAGATTTGGACTCCCAAGGGCTACGTGATTTGTAGAGCATATAGAACCAAGTCAAGCCTTGCTGATTTCAGCATGAATAGGCCGGCTCGACCGGGGGAAGATTACCCTCTCGCAGAATATCGACGTGAAATAGCAGTATTCCTACTGTTGTTGTTTTGTTCGGTGAGTGAGAGTGCCGGCGACCCAATCACCCTCTTGCCCCTTTCATTTCTTAAGGCAAAGCGCAAGTGATACCTATGGTGTTGCAGGCATCCATAGGCTACGGTGACCATTTACCATCAGGTGGTCCGTATGCATGTTTGCCACCTAAGTCATATAAAAAAAAGACTGCGTTTTTTTAATGATTTAATTATGAAAATAATGTTATATATATATGTTTTAAACCTGAATTACACGGTGTAGTACCCTACAATACTTCAGTATTATATTCGGGTTTTAAATCTATGGTTAATTAATATGGGACGCTATATGAAACCCGTTAATCATATAATGGGATAAATACTCACTTATCCCGATTGACATTCCTGTATGATACCTACACACCGGTGTAGCCGCCAGAAACTGGCCGTATATCTAATCTTAATATAAAATCTTAATCTCTTTTTTTATTTGCAGTCGGCCACAGACAAGCCAACCACAGATAAGGAAGCTGAAGCACGGACTACACCAGCGCCTTCTCCTGATAGACATGCCAAGGTATTTACAGCTCAATAGGATATATCCTCAAAAAATGTAGCAGAAGAATAATGATTTAATTGATTGCCACAATATATTTCCGTTTTCTCCTTGCCCTTTCCTGACGGAAAATGGGCATAATTCTAGAAAAATATTTGCTATACCTTATATACAATTTTTATGTGATTTTCCGTACCATTTTGCGGCCAATCGTGACGTCTAAGTTCAATACCCGTGACGGGCTAAATTTATTTGGGCTGTCTGTTAGAATAAATTTATGTTAGGTGCAAAGAGGTGAGACTATGAGATGAGGCCTGCAAGAAACTCAAAGCTTCTCTTTAAAATCGCCCTTCAATTATAATTTCTTATGGTGCCATAGACCGTCTGACTAATTCCTAGTTTCTGAAGGGCTGATCTTTAGTTAAAATACTTTCGAACCGTATATCAACTGCTCGGATTGGCTCGTTAATTACATTCTATCATTTGACATGAGTTTAATATTGACAACTTGTTCATTAGGCTTCAGGTACCTGACTGCCTCTATGGTGCTGCGGTAGTGAATTCGTAAGGTCTCGGGTTCGAATCCTGCCTCGGGCCAACAAAAAGTAATTTGGTTTTCTCCTAAGAAATATCAAAAGCATCCCGGAGTTAGGAAGTAGTCGGTGTTGGCCAGTCTCTGTTAAGATTGGCTGTGGATTATTTTTATCAGTACCTTAAAGGTCAATAATGTTTCAAAAATATGTTTTTTACAGCTACAGGAGACTAGTAACTCGGCCGTGACCGGCACAGCAACCAGACCAGAGAGACAGAGTGTCCCACCCTGCAAGCCTAGACCTCCTGCACCTGGTAATATATACCTTATAATATCAGCCCTGTATATAAATTGTCCCACTGCTGGGGTGCCTCTTCGCATTGTGAGAAGGGTCAGCCCATGCTTTACCGCGCTGGTCCAGTGCGGGATGGCAGACTTCATATATCTTCGATCATCATCTACATGCAAGTTCCGTTTACAGGCAGTTACCGCGACTGCTATGCATGAAGGCTTGAGTTCGAATACCGAGTCGAGCAAAGCTTTTTTTTTGTTTTACTTACAATAAATTCTTAGTAGAAGCACGAAGGCACTGTGCCTGGTAGATGTGGAAACAAAAACCACACACAGGACAAAAATTTGTGTGATCCACTAATACTCCTACGATACAGGTATAACTCTTCACTAGAGAACAGACCTAAAATATCCAAATAAAAGATATATAGTGTGTCTGTGTATAATAATGCTGTCATAAGCAAAAATGAAGTACCTACCCACTTTTTTTTTAATATACTGTCAGCTGCGCCTCTTTTTACTGATGCCAAATAGGTAAAAATCCTAATATCGAAAAATAATTTTAGATACGAATTTTTTCCTTATGACGGTAGAATACACATCTGCCCAGCCCTTTGCGGATAGTCTATGTTACATAAAAATAACTACCATACGTATATTACAGGTGGTGGACCAACACTCGCTCGCTTGCGAGTCGTGACGGCTCCCCCTACTTGCGTGCAAGAACTTGCGTCTGCATCTCCAGCCACACCAGGTAGCTTGTATCATTTTTCTTTTACAAATATTGTATTTATTTCAGAAGTTATCATAGTACTTTTATATGGGTTGTTCCGTAAGGGGAAAATAGATAATTCTAAAACGCCTTATAATACATTGGGGTAATCTACACAAATGGACTTCCTTTTATTTTTTGATTTTATTTATTTGGGTTCTCGAACAATGAATGATCCCCTTCAATTACAGGAGACCACAGCTTGCAATAACAGGCAAATTAAAACTAAAAACAATTTAAAATATAATGTGGCTTATAACCAAAACAGATATAAAGCGCAATACATATATGAACAAACAAATAAATCATATTAAGGATAAGATTATATATATTCATTTAACTGCTTCTTAAATTTACATAAGGGTGAATCACAAATATCAATTTCATAGGTTTTAGATATTTATTATTTAAAGTGACTGATTAAACTTATACAAAAATAATTCAGAACCACATTTTTATGATTAAATTGAAATAAAGATTGATTAAAAAAAAAAAATTCGCTGCTTACCTTGGAGATGAGACTGATTCCCAGCACATCATCTCCTTAAGGCGTGTGATGTCGCTACTCACCGCAGGAACACCACACAAGCTTGTGTGTGTCGATCTTCTAGAGGAGGGAGATACTATTACATTCTAGCTACACCCTGTGTCTATTTGTTAGTTGATAGATATGTTAACGATAACAAGAAAATTGATATCTTATCTAAAAGAAGTATTTGCAATTTTATCACGAGGCACAAAGGCCACAGGTCCTCTGCTACCAGCACTTATGGAGTGTGATGTCTACTCACCGCAGGAATACCAAACAAGTTTTTGTGTGTGTCGATCTACTGTATGATATACTGTATGATGATCTACTGTAGGGTAGAGGTACTTTCTTAAGACCGGTTCCTATATTAAATAAACGAGTCCTTTTAGCAATGGACTATTAAAATTTAGACATATTTCATTGAGTATGTATAAAACAATAACTGTCCATAACGACTCGTTTCTTGAATGATGGAAATAGGCTTAGACTGCCTACTATACCGACGACAGTGACAACGACTGTAATATCTGACCTGTTTACATACTGGCTCAATGCTGGGTCCTCAGCTTCTTCTCTCAATGAAAGGGTATGTCATGCACTATGCTAGCCAAGATAAATCCGACTACACTTTATTACATCCCTAAAAATATATAAAGTATTTCAAGAGTTGGATTCCTGGCGATGTTCTCATTTGCCATCGAAGCAAATTATAGTTGTACAGTGAGCTGCAAAAATGCATACTCATATCAAAACTAAAATGGTATAAGTCGATAATTGACGCCATCTAACGGAACTACATACAGGAATTACTGTTAAATAGTTTATTTATATCGTTATAGATGGCGGTGCACTACTATAAAATAAAAACGAGTATATTTATTAATAACTCAATTTTGATAAATTTACTTTAAACAATTTTTCAATATCTTTTCACAATTTTTTGTTTAAAAATAGAACACATTTCAGGTTAAAAAACAAGAAGCAAAGAATTACAAATGATTTTATAAATTTATAATGGGTAGTTTATTTTATAGATAATTTCAATGACTCGCTATTCTGTTTGAACGCCAACATTATTCTGTCTTTGTGTTCGAGTGCCTTTTCGGTTGAGATTATAATATCTTATAAATTTCACCTATTGGCTAAAATGAGAACGCATTGCAATATTTATAAAACAACGCCATCTAGTTCTTTCATATTCATTCTAATTCGAGTGTTCACAGGATTGTGGACGTTAAGGTATCCATGCACTATTACAGGTGACTGTACATTGTTTGATGGTTTCGTGGCTAAGATTTACGAGCTAACGTTATTACGTTTACTCCTTTCGTTTTCCGAGACTCCTTTCTTTATCCGGGTACAACAAATTACTGGGCTGTTCAGTTAAAAAATACTCAACAGCAGCACAGATTCTGGAAACTCACCCGCTATCATAGGATCTAAAACTAATAAATTTAGCTGTGATATACCTCCTCTGTCTCCCCTGCAGCGATGTATAGTCGTAGTTTATATATTAATATATATTTTCTGTGTATAGGTGAAGCAATAAGTCCCAGAATCATGGCCGCGGATGTCGACAGTGTGCACTCGGATACGCACTTCAAGCGAGGTAACGTATTTAGAGAATAAATACGCTTCTATTCCTCGGAAAAGTACTTTGTTTCGGATGAAAGATACCCTATGCCATTTTCTGTACCCCTGACAACGTGTATGCGGAACTACATGATGATCGGTCGAATAGTTGACGTGGCAGCGCAACAAACAATTTCTGACATTCGCATTTGTAATATTAGTTAGGGCTAGCTGAAGCCCGCGGCTTCGTTTGCTTGGGAACAGTTATTTTTCTGGACTAAAGGTAGCTAATGTCCTTTATTGTACCTCTGACAACGTGTATGCGGAATTTAACGATGATCGCTCAAGTAGTTAAGGCGTGATAGTGTAAAAAGTAAACATACTTACATACGCATTTATAATATTAGTTTAAATTTCTCATATGCCATATTTATTTATTTATTAGGCATATTAACAGAATAAACACATACATTTACATAATTAATGTCTAAGCCAACTTCATGTGCTTACACCAATTACAAATATGCACAGCATTATTCTAATAAACATTTAACATATAACTTACACTAAATTATTTGGAAACATAATAAAGAATTATAGAATAAAATTACAATTTGAATAAATGCCATATATGTACATTTGTGACGCCGAATGTCATTATCAACAAAGTCGAATGCCTTCGACAGGTCGAAAAACACTCCCTTGTTGTATTCCAACAAAGACAAGTATATAGGGTACCTTACATCCAAAAAAGAAATACTGCGCCCAAGCTAAGCCGCGGCAAAAGACAAGGTACGGTACCTTTCATCCTGAAAAAAGGACTATTCCTGAGTGAAGCCGCGGGCAAAAGCTAGTAGCTGTCTAATATTACAAAGAGGAAAGATTAGATTTTCTTTTTTGCTGTAATAACTCAAGTCATAAGCTACACAACCGATTTTAAAAATTATTTCATCTTTGGAAAGCTATTTTATCACCGAGAAACATAGGGTATATTTTATTTGAAAAAAAAATAATCTGTTACTGACATAATCTAACCTGCATTGACGCGAGCGAAGCCACGAGCAAAATCTAGTAGCTGATAAGTAGCTATAGGTATGAGTGTATGTGTATAATATAGGTTATGTTTTGTTTAAGGAGGACGCCGCGGCGGTCGGGCTCGCGCCGACCAGAGCTACACACAGTTTGCTGTTATGGACGATGAAAACGTCTCTGCATTACAACAGGTATACATTTAAAATCAACATTAATAATATATCTGTCTCGGTGGCACAGCAATAGATGCTACGACCGCTGTGCGTGAGGTCTCTGGTTCGAATGGATTGGGTGTTTCTGAAGGGAAATTGTTTGTAACTGCATGTGAGCGAAACCACTTGTAAAAGCTAGAAAATAATAATATGACTGCATGGATGACGTATTGGTTTAAGTGGTCACCTCGCCACTGTCACTACGCCGAGTGTTGTGGGTTCGATTCGATCCACAAATAGTTGTTCCGAGACTGGATGTTCTTTGTGTCTATTGTTTGAATGTTTGTAAAGTCCCCCGCGACACAGGAAATATAAATAGCGCGAGAGAGGTCTTTTAAAAAAAATCTAAATTAATAGTGTATCTGTCTCGGTTGCAGTAGTCTCAAATTCGATTGTTTTAGGTATTGTGAGCGAAGCCACAGGTAAAAGCTTGTAAGACATAATAATATGACTGCACGGATGGCCTAGTGGTTTAAGTGGTCGCGTCGCCGCTACCACTGCGCCGAGTGTTGTGGGTTCAAATCCGAGTCTTCTTTGTGTGCGTTGTTTGAATGTTTGTAAAGACATTAGAATTATTCCCAGTGCGAACGGTCTTTATAAAAAAATCTAAATTAATATATTATCTGTTTTTGGGACGAAGTTGTAGAGGATACGACTGTTGTGCAAGAGGTTTTAAGGTGGATGGGGTTAGGTTTTTCTGAGGAGACATTTTCTGTAGCTGCACGTGAGCGAAGCCACAGGTCAAAACTAGAGATCATAATAACATAATAAACTACGAAACAGAGAACAATGCATAATGTCAATCTTGAAAATAGTTGTTTAATGGTTTCTTTTCGAACAAATCCCATATGTATGTATTGTCGGCCTAAGACTACTAATATATTGTGAATACTTACTACGCAAAATAATATTAGCCCTGTTATAAACTGTCTCACCGTTGGAATGGGCCTCTTCATATTGTAAGAAGACTTAAGTCAGAGTCCACTAAGCTGGATCAGTGAGTGTTGGCAGACTTCACAAATCTTCGAGAACATTATGGAGAAGTCTTAAGCATGCCGATTTCTGTACGATGTTTTCCTTCACCGTTAAAGCGAACAATGATTTACTATTTAATACATATATAACTTGAAAAAGTCGGAAGTGCGTGCCTTGGTATTTATTCATGTCGACAAAAGTCAGGGATATTTGCCTTGGGATCGAACACGAGCAAGATTTTTGCGTGGCTGTCCAACGGTCTCCTAATAGGCTATCGCTGCTTTTAAGACATAATAAATGTTAGGAGAACGGTTTTGTTTGTAGGTGACGAAAGGCGGTGCGCTGACACTGGTGTCTCTATGGAAGTCGCAATTCGATGACTCGGAGGAGACAACAGACAACGAATGGAAACAGGAGCAGTTACAGGTAAGTCATAGACTTCACTATTATTTCATAGATGTTATAAATTATACCAATCAACAAATCCTATTTATCGTTAATGCAATTTCTCTAAACTTCTCTTTGATCTCGACTTCTTATCTCTCGATAGGACATGCGCTTCGTTTTCTATTTTGTTTCAAGTGTTACGTAAGCACGGTTTTATTCATTCTTAACCACCTCCTCTTTCTTGTCAACCAAAGTAACCAAAGTTAGCCCTCCTAGGCTTACGTAAGCATTGCAGTGATTTCCAAAAATTACAGGAAGTCTCACATCCTTTCCTCTTTGGAGCAATAAGTTTGCCAATTATATTACGTTCAATTCAGAATCTATAGAACTATACAAAATGTTTACGAAAAGTAAATGAATAAATATTGCTCACGTAACCGCCATTTAAACTCCCCGTCCTTCATGTCAACAGAAATAGCAAAGCCAAGACCCCCATATCATTGATGCTCACGTAATATGTGAATGATCCTTTAACTTGTTACATTGAAACTTCTTCTAGGATACCTTTTACTTTCTTTTCAGTATCATGAAAAAGTCTTTATATACTTTTTTCTGCTGCTTGCTTCAAACAAAGTAGACTATAAGATTGTAAACAAATTATATAATTCTGAGACATAAATATTGGCGTGCTGTATTTTGATTAACCGGTCGTATACCGCCGGCTCGCATACCAGCCGGCAGATTTGTACCCGTCGTAGGCCGGTGGCTCGCATGCAAGCCACCAAATTGGCGCCAAAACGCCGCGCGCCGCCTTCGCTTTAGCTTAAGCTAACGTAAAACCAATTTGGTGGCTCGCATGCGAGCCACCGGCCTACGACGGGTACAAATCTGCCGGCTGGTATGCGAGCCGGCGGTATACGACCGGTTAAGCATTTGAAACGATTTAGATATTAAATATGTTAATATAAATTAAAATACTACGGTCCATCTACTCTAGGAATAATATTTGGAAGGTTATAAGGTAATTAAAGTCAAAATCGTTGAAATCGACTGTTTATGCAAAGATATAAAAGCTGGAGTATCACAAGGTTCCGTGTAGGCCCCACTTTCAGATTCCTCTTTGAAACCCAGATACGAGCCTTTATGTTATTGTAATCGCATTTGCACAAAAAGCTGTAAAATAACGTCATTTGTTTTTAATAATTAGTGTAAAATTTCTAATTTTAGTATGAGTCAAATCGGTAGTTTGTTTCATCAATATTTCATATCCTTTACACTTAATATACCATTTTATTTGGCTACATCTGTTGTCATTTACAACTTAGCGGAATGCAAAGAAGCACCACTATGCTTACTGGAAATTAAGTTTTACCATCTTCATACACATCTCGATGTTACTGAATTTAAGACAAGTTATATTTTATAACACAGATATCAATATTCGTGTTGGTTGATATTCGGCTTGTATATGTAGTTACGTGGATTATGCTTGCGTTATACGGAGACGTGTGTCTGTCCCGGCAGTCCCCGGAGCACCGCGGCGCGGGCACGGCGGGCGCGCGCGCGTCCAGCGCCGTGTCGTCGTGCTCGCACGGCGCACGCACTCAGCTGCACAACTCGCACTCCACCACGCACCACCACACCGTGCAGCACCACTCCGCGCCGAGGCACGCGCCGCCACACGCCGTGAGTATCGCCTCGTACACTTGCACTATCTCGTGCTCGTGTGAGCACGGCGCACATACTACCATGCCGTGCAGCATTATTCACTAAACCCAAGCAAATAATTGGTTAATCATATTCATAATATCTCGGTTATTGGTACCGTTACACGGTTATTTTTGTATATTTAGAAAGACCCCGAGATAATAATGCAAGAGTTGTTTTCTTTTTAACCAACGCAAATAAATATCATAATTAAACTAAGAGAGTTCTTCATCATACATCTAAAAATGCACTAATTGTGTGATTGAAATATATCGCAATACCCGTGAATAATAGTTGTATTGTATACCGTATAGATTACCACGATCAAAACCAGATGAGAGAAAATTGTCTTTTTAAAGTAGTAAAAGCTTTGAAGTCTTGCATAACAATATTATTTTCGATAAAGATGACATAAAAATCAATGTAATCAAAAAATTAAACCAAAGAGAGACGAGTTAAGTATATTCTCTTTACTTTCCAGGCACAACAACAACAACAGCAGCAGCAACAACAACAACAGCAAGCACAGCAACCAGAAAAGACATCACCACCAGTGATAGTGCCGCCACCTACCAACCCGACGCCAAACCCGCCACCTCCATCGGTGCCGCGACCCGCTCGACAACTGAGCGAGCCGGCGAGACGGCCGGCGGCGGCCACGGCGGCGCCTAAACGCAAGCAAGTGCAGTGTCTCTACATACCAGGGATAGATGCGTATCCTAAACTGCAGCCTACGTTACCTAGGTGTTGGTCGCTACCTGCCATCGGTGAGTTAGTTAACTGTATTCAAATTATTTTCAGATATTTAAGTCCGAAGATACTTCCTTGTGGTACACCTATTTTTTATTACAAACAAGTGAAATGATGACTAATTTTATGTCTTGTAAATGTTCATAAAGTAGTTATATAATTCAATTTATTTTAGTATAATGTTATCTGAAAACCAGCGCTGGTGCACTCAATTTGGGTGCCCAGCTAATGCTGAGGTGGTGACCCTTTTCGGCGAGGGCATACACATTTTGTTTTTAATATGTATAAGATTTTTTGTTTATTTTGTTTGTTATAACTAATTGTGTGTGCTCTATACGATATAAACACGATTTGTTTCTTTCTTTCTTACCTTTTAATGAAATTACAATAAGCCAAATACATTGTATATTTCGTCATAGCAAACACAATCGAAAGCTTTAGTCAAGTCATCACTTAACCTAAGTTGTTTTAAGTTTGGGTATTCTTTGTGTCAATTATTCCAATACCACACTAGATTACGATGTGTATCTTTGAAGCTGAAGTATTGGTGTGATGTGATTGTGTCAGGGTCCCGCGTGCGCTCCCTGCGCGCGCCCCTGCTGCAGCAGGCGTCGTTCGACGGCAGCGGCGGCGCGGCGCTGCGCTACCGCCTCGACGTCATGCGCGGCGTCGCGGCGCGACACGACGCGTCGCCGCCGCCGCCGCACCGCGCCACCAGCCTGCCGGTCAGTCCACACTTCATATGTTATACGTTCGACGGCAGCGGCGGCGCGGCGCTGCGCTACCGCCTCGACGTCATGCGCGGCGTCGCGGCGCGACACGACGCGTCGCCGCCGCCGCCGCACCGCGCCACCAGCCTGCCGGTCAGTCCACACTTCATATGTTATACGTTCGACGGCAGCGGCGGCGCGGCGCTGCGCTACCGCCTCGACGTCATGCGCGGCGTCGCGGCGCGACACGACGCGTCGCCGCCGCCGCCGCACCGCGCCACCAGCCTGCCGGTCAGTCCACACTTCATATGTTATACGTTCGACGGCAGCGGCGGCGCGGCGCTGCGCTACCGCCTCGACGTCATGCGCGGCGTCGCGGCGCGACACGACGCGTCGCCGCCGCCGCCGCACCGCGCCACCAGCCTGCCGGTCAGTCCACACTTCATATGTTATACGTTCGACGGCAGCGGCGGCGCGGCGCTGCGCTACCGCCTCGACGTCATGCGCGGCGTCGCGGCGCGACACGACGCGTCGCCGCCGCCGCCGCACCGCGCCACCAGCCTGCCGGTCAGTCCACACTTCATATGTTATACGTTCGACGGCAGCGGCGGCGCGGCGCTGCGCTACCGCCTCGACGTCATGCGCGGCGTCGCGGCGCGACACGACGCGTCGCCGCCGCCGCCGCACCGCGCCACCAGCCTGCCGGTCAGTCCACACTTCATATGTTATACGTTCGACGGCAGCGGCGGCGCGGCGCTGCGCTACCGCCTCGACGTCATGCGCGGCGTCGCGGCGCGACACGACGCGTCGCCGCCGCCGCCGCACCGCGCCACCAGCCTGCCGGTCAGTCCACACTTCATATGTTATACGTTCGACGGCAGCGGCGGCGGGCCATCGCCCTGCCGGTCAGTACATCACTCATAGGTTAGGCGTTCAAAGCCTTAGCTCAAGATTGTCATTTTAGCTGTGTGAAAATGACGTAGATCTGATAGCCAAAGGATATCAATTAACTTATCTTAGTAGAACACTAACGTCAGATATTCGTCTGATACATGCTGAACTAAGCACTTATTAAGTCACGTAGTGAAGATTAAATCCTAGTCGACGGTGAATGCTCTAACTACATGTCTGTAAATACTGGTGTCCCACAAGGCTGTGTCCTATCGCCTTTTCTAATCTTCCTCCATATCAATGACATATTGTAATGCGAACGACAGCACGCGCGATGCTCTCTATACCAGCCGCGCTAACATCTCTCGGGAAAACGTAATTGAGAGCCAAAACAAACTTGTGTATGGAATTGAGACCTCTTTGAAAAAAGTCTCGGTTTTTAGGCAGACTTCATTTGATCCGATTTAACTGCATAAAGACACAAATCTGCGCGTTCTCCGCAAAAAAACTGCCGTTGTTCGTTGGTCTTTTTGAGATCATATATATAACTGCCTTAGCGAATATTGGAATACTTGGTGTCGACGTATCGAGCGAAGTCCAGTTCCGCAGCTATTTAAAAGGTAAAGCTAAATTAGCTTCCATTTTCCAATTGGCTTCAACAGATCAAGACAGTATTTCACGTCGGCCCACACCGCCTACTACTTTATAAGACGCAGGTTTGACCTCACATGGAATACTGTTCTTATCTTTAGGCAGGGGCACCCCAGTACCAGCTTCTCCCTCTGGATCGCATTCAACGGAGAGCGAATCAAATCGTCGACTGCCAGGATGTTTCAAATCGACTAGACCCCTTGGCGCTGCGTAGATATGTGGCCTCCCTATGCATCTTTTATCGCTTTTACTATTGGGAGTTCTCCGAGGAATTGTTCGGACTGTTCCCTGCCGCCTCTTTTGGCCATAGTCCTACCCGACCGCATTTGCATCCCCATCATTTAGATGGTTGGCAGTCCACAACTGTACGTTTGTTCAGAAATTTCTTGCGAAAAAAACTGTGGAATGAACTGTTGCCTGCGGTATTTCCGGACCAATACGACCTTCAACCTTCAAAAAAAGAGCGTAAGTACGTCTTTTTAAAAGGCCGGCAACGTACTTGTGACTCTTCTGGTGTTGCGAATGTCCATGGGCGGCGGTAATCGCTTACCATCAGGCAATTCGTTTGCTCGTTTGCCTCTTATACCATAATTATTTTTTTTCTTTTTATTCCTATTGTGTTTTGTTTATTGTTATTTATGTTCATTGAAGTGTCTTTTTCTTATCATTGTTGTCTTTATATGTGTTCGAATGAATATATATATATATATATATATATATATATGTTGGTCCTCCAACATATATATATTATATATATAACTGTTGCTGAGACAACAATCACTATACTTTAAATTATTAGATTCACGAAACGGAGAGACAGTTTCGTGTATTGCCCCGTCGAGCGTCTAATCACAAGTGAGCCCGTTTGTGCAACGCACGACTCCGTCAAGGCACGCCGGAAGTCACGTAGTCGTTTGGCGCCTTTTCGTTCATTGACGGTTGAACGGAAGTCACATAGTCATTTTGTGCCTTCCGTTTATTGATGGTTGACTGGATGCGACATATATATAAGTATTTTTTAATAGAATGGTATTAGGTACAATTTCCGTATCGCGAGGGATTTTACTGTAGCGCCTCCAAACAGACAAAGCAAAGTTTACAACATATACAAGATGCCGACCGTCTCGTATCATCAGCCTGATTGAAGAAGCCTTTCTTAGCTCCACTACGTTCTTCCAATAAAACCATCAAATGATAGACACAAATTGTTACATCAGTAAACATATGATATTAAAATCTATGTATATGTAGTGAGCATATATATAACGCAAGCATAACATGTTGCAGAGCCTATCAAGCTCATCCAGTAGCGCGGCGCCTCGGCCCGCGGCGCCGGAGCGCGAGCCAGCCGAGCCACCTGATGCGCCCGAGCCCCCCGAGGGGCCCACGGTGTCGAGCCGCCTCGAGATCGTCGTCAGGGCACCGGACTCCACCTCACCTGGACACTCAGGTAAGAAACTTTATTCATCTGACACTTCAACGCAAGAAAGAAGAAATATCTATAGGACAGATGTTGTTTGCATAGAACTTCTTTAGAAGTCTAATCATAACAGTACCGAAGCATCTTTCCGTCATGGTTCATTTTGTAAATTGTTGACTTTATTTTCTTATACTTATCTCGTCACTAAATTTAACACCCAGTTTCTGAAAGGCAAACCAACATACGTATAATTATTTAACAGACGTTCAATATATATATGTTCCAACTAAAAGCAGCTGCTCTGATCGGTGGGCTAAATTAGCAACCAATCAAATCACTTCATTTTGACACGTAATAGTCGCGACTTTTAGAAGTAGCGTGTAAGACTAGTTACACTTTGAAACAGAGATATCAATATATTATCATGTAGGTTAAAACTGCGTCGAGCGAAATGTGCCAAAACAGGCGGTCACAGTTAAGTGAATAAAATCAACACTTTTTGTTTAATACAAATATAAAATATACATTTACCATAACAATGAGTGTGTTTACAATTACTCCGTGTAAAAAACTTAAAATAATTAATATTTTCGCCTACAAAATTACGTGAATTTGCATTTTGTGTTATGTGATTTTCAGATTATAACAGTAGAAATCTAGCCTATTTTACAGCTTAAACGAAACATAAATAGTTATATTACAATTTGTCCGTCCCAAATATTTAAGTTATTGGTTGACAATAAAGATGCATATTTATCAAAAAAGCATTTAAAATCCTCCATACAATTTTACTATGGCGGCCGCGCGTCGATTTTAATATGCGGCGCACGAACTCTGTCATTATCTGTTTTATGCTCGGCGCAGTCTTAAAGGTTGACTTTGAACTATAGTTCAAAAGACTACTTGTCCTCATGATTTGTAGTTAACTGGGCAAACATTTACGTGGCCCTCTCCGCATTAAAAGGGGACCGAAGAGTGTCAAAAAGTCTCGGATACTACCGACTAAACCTGGCACATGCCTACTCCAGTCTTAAATAGCGTCCTCTACAGTCTCTCCAGTCTTGTCGGAACTGACACTTCAGCGACACACTCAGCAGTGACTATGCAAGACATACGAATGCCGGCGACTACTTATGATACGGTATTATACGAGAGAATGGGATTACGATAAATTTCCTAGTAGAGTTCTTCCTTTCCTAGTAAATATTTTAGTTTTTACCAAATTTGACCCGGAGACTCCTTGACTCAAAACTATGAGAAATAGGTGCAAGTTTCTAGTTTTAGAGCCCCATTTCTTATAGTTTTGGATTTGTCCATCCAAACAAACTAATTTAAATTTATGTGATGTATATAGGTAATCTAAAGCTTTTTATGTATTCATACAGTGAAGATTCAGTCGGTGGTGAGCGGTGAAGTGCGAGCGAACCACGACGACGCGTCCGTGTACTACGACGCGACTGAACACCACCGCGATAAGCGGTACGTGTACGTATTCACACCGGTTTGTTACCCTGACTAGACATACACACATACAAACATACAAATAAAAAAAAAATATATAAATTTATATCACTCTAGATTATGTAGGTTTTGTCTGCTCCGCTCCTATTAGTCGTAGCGTAATGTTATATAGCCTTCCTTCCCCAATAAATGCTAAAATATGTGTTAATTCGAACCATTAGTTCCTGAGATTAGCGCGTTCAACCAAACAAACAAACTCTTCAGCTATAAAGCTAAATGCTTACTTCGAAAGTAACTCTGTCTGTCTGTTACCTTTTCACGGTTAAACCACTCGACCGATATGGATGAAATTTGATACAGAGATACTTTAAAACCTGGGGAAGGACATAGGCTACTTTTTATTGATTTAGTGATTTGATGATGACGCGGGCGGAGCCGCGCGCAAAAGCTAGTATTAGTATAAAGCTAAAGAGTTTGTTTGTTTGTTATTTACAAATATTAACACACAAAAATCTTAAGTAATCAATTTATAGTTGTGGCACTTTACTTTTTTTTCCTTAAGATTTGATTGGTGTTATATTTTTCATTAATTAACTAGATGTGCGCGTGGTTTCACCCGCATTTATGATTACTGCGCCGCCCTCATGGGTCGTAGCGTGTTGTTATATAGTCTATAACCTTCCTCGATAAATAAGCTATCCAACAATAAAATATTTTTTCAATTCGAACTAGTAGTTCCTGAGATTAGCGCATTCAACCAAACAAACAAACTCTTCAGCTTTAGAATAATAGATTAACACATACTTACAATTTTGTACTCGTCCAAATAATACTTGGTAATTTTTATGACTAATATATTTTTGTAATCTCTGTGTCAATATAACAATTACAGTTTTAATGAACGCGGTCTAATATACAGTATTCTTACAACCAGAGATAATGATTTAAAAAAAAGAGTTTTATAAGAAAACTGATCACAATATAATGCTTATAAAAATACGTCCGTCTCGTCCGAATGCCGCCCTACAAGTGAGCGCTGCCCTCTACTGCTCACGTCGCGTGACGTCACGATGGCGCGATACTTGACTCCGCGCCTTGGTCGGATAATAATTCTAATAGTATATTAATCTCTAACGTCTATGAATAGATTAGTTGGCCCGGATAGTCGAGGTTGCAGGTTCAACTTCTATTTTAGGGATTATCTTTTTCCTATGTTAACATATCTAATGTAACTTATCATGAAAAATGCTTGTAAAATAAATATTAATATACATTGTGTCTGAATAATAACTTATTTACTTGGCAGCCTCGATGGCGTAGTGGTTAGTGTAACCGACTGTCACGCCTGCAGTCGCGGGTTCGATTCCCGCACAAGTCAAACATTTGTGTGCGTGGACATGGATGTTTGTCTTGGTCTGGGTGTTTCTATGTATAATTTGTATATATTTACAAAAAGAATTATGTATGTTTATCCATTGTCTAGTACCCATAGTACAAGCTCTGCTTAGTTTGGGCTAGATGATATTGTGTGTATGTGGTAGAATATTATTATTATTATTACTCATTATATCTTGAAGTATTTGTTTTCAAGATGGCGTAGTTAAATAGCTAGTAATAGTGAAGTAGTTATCCTGTGGTGTTCAGGTCCTCCACCAGGAGTGGAGGAGAGAAAAGTCAAAGCCCAGCGGTGGAGAGAACAAGACTGGATGCCATACCGGATAGGTGAGGAACACTACTCGTTATACTTTTAGTTCTAATGCCGGGGCGGGCTGGGTTGTATATGTTTTGTTAGGAAATGAATTCTTAGCAAAGCAGGGTCTAGAATAGGCTTTTAACCAGTTTCTGAAAACCATTTTATATTATTTAGTAACCATTTTACGGCCCCTTGAAATAATGTTTGTTTACTTATTTCGTAAGAAGAAAGTTCTATAGTAGACATCAGTTTACTTAAGTATTATTTTATCACTGGAATAAGCGTTTTGGCGGATTAAATATGATTATTTAATCCGTTATAACGCTTGCTCCGTCAATATAACGTCGTGTTGCCTATTGACGTAACACATTTGTAAATAGACATTGGGTAGCACGCAATGATAGAAGACCTTTATAAATGTTTACAACATGGTTCCAACTGAAAATAAATTAAGATTATAGATTAAAGTTTTAAATGTCGTTGTTATTTAGAGTTTGAATAATGTAACTCTTCTCTCTTAGCCTTTATTATTCCCAAGTCACTTGGGCTCGGCTTTTTCCTGGTCTAACCGGATTTGACTGGATATCAGTTTTTACACGGAGCGGCTGCCACCTGACCTCCGCAACCCGAAGGCTAACGATACCCTAAGGCTAGACCAGTGTCAAGATATTAGAGGGTACTGTACTGTACTGTACTGACTTTCCCAATAACGACTGCCATAGATGTTCATGGCAATCGGGACCGACGGCTTAACGTGCTCTCCGAGGCACGGAGCAGGCGATAATTGTCAATCAATACGCACATAATTTCGAAAAGTCATATAACTTCCGAAAGTCAGAGGTGCGCGACGTGGGTTCGAACCCGAGACCCTCTGCATTGCAGTCTGTTGGTCTCCCCACTGAGCTATCGCTGCTACTTTTTTTCTTTTTCCTTTTCTTTATTACTTTTTCTCATTTAGAGTTTGAATAATGTAACTATTTGACTCGTATAATAAAATATGTGTGTCATCTTTTTTTTTTTATTTATTCTTCTTTACAGACCCACTATGAGTGTCAAGAAGGAGGTTCCAAGCGCCGCCGGGGACGGCTCCCAGAGCCTCAGAGATGTGAGTGCATTCTTCATTATTTATTTGTTAACCATCTAACTCTTCAACATAATAAATTAATTGACTACGATCAAATCTATATATGTATATATAACTCTTCCGTTACTGAGTGACTGACAGACAACGCACAGCCGAAACTATTGAACGCAAGAAGCTGAAATTTGGCATGTATGTTCCTTGGAGAGGGTAGGGGAGCACTAAGTGAGGATTTTTGGAAATTCCACCCTGAAGGGGGTGAAAGGGGTGAAACCCGATATTCACACGGGAACGGGACTTACGCGGGTGAAACCGCGGGAAAACTATTAGTCAATATAATATTTCTTTATATACATGTTTTGATTTACTGCGTTTATAAACGGGAATATAATTTGGTAATGAGTATACTTATGGCCAGTCCCACAACTAACAATAAAAGTTATCCGAAAGATAAATCGCAAGCTGTGTCACTCTTGTTAGGTTAAAGAAGAGAGATGGCGAGACTTTTATCTTATAGATAAATGCTATTTGGAGGTGGTGGGACAGGCCCTTAAAGGTCTGTTCACACAGACCGGCTTGGAGAGGAGCGCAGATTCTTATCACGTTTAAAACAGAGTTTTGAATAATTGTAATAAGGTTTATTTTTCCATTTCACTTCTTTTGTTATTCAGAATGCTTGAACGCGCGTGTGAAATTTAAAAATAAACCTCTGTTCAAAACCCTGTTTTAAACGTTATAAAAATCTGCTCTTCTCGCCGAGCCGATCTGTGTGAACGGACCTTAATATTGCATTAGCCGGTAAATCATAGATAATATAAACGCATTAGATCTAATTTGATGCATACGATAGGTTAAGCTAAATTCAATGTACATTTATATGACTGCACGGATGGCGTAGTAGTTTCATTGGTTGCCTCGCTACTACCGCCGCACCTAGAGTCGTGGGTCCGATCCAAAAATGTCTATGATCCACAAATGGTTGTACCGTATCTGGGTGTTCTTTGTGTCCGTTGCTTAAGACATAACAAGAATAATTCCTATAGTCTGTTTCAAATACGAAGTCCCTTTTGACACTTCATAGCACGTAACTCTGCGCATTTCATATAAATTACTAAAATAAACAATGATAACTTATGGTACTAAAGACTATTTAACAATAATTTGAATCTATACAAAATATTATTTAATAATTGTTTCACAAACATAATCAACTAATAATTTCTATTGATATTGTTACGTGCTGGGTTCGACGGATAAGAATATAAACAATATTACCGACTAAAACACGTTTTATTCAAACACACAATTAAATTTAAAACACAACAAACACTATACCACACTTTTTCACTGTACTGCTTCAAACTCCGTAGTATTTTGGGGCCACTGGTATATCTTACATTGTAACATGTTAACTTTGGAAATAAACAATTTTTTTTTTTTTTTTTTTTATTTTTTTTTTTATTTCCGCTTCCGTTCGCTTCGATGAACACTTGACCGCTTACGATTTTAAACCGACTCGGGGGTGCGCTTGCGCCATATTTATACGCGGGTAAAGCGTTTCTAGAGTTTTCTAGTAACGCTTTACTCGGTATGTAAACAGTACGATGATTCGAGAAAGTACCAGCATTCTCTCTAAGATTCTCGTACCGTACTACGTAGTTCCGTAAGATGTCAATAGATGGCGGTGTAAATTATTAGACGGAACTGCCGAGTCTTTCCCACAATGCCGAGAGATGTCACTGGGCGTAACAATATTAGTCTTAAATAAATTAAACATCAAAATAAAATAACATTTTACTGCTATACCATGGTTACGCACTAAGGCTTCATTCACACGTACCACAAACCACACCACATCGACGCGACAAAATGTGATCAAGCAGTGGTTACGAGTGAAGTGTCGCTGCAGCTTTTTGCCGTTGCGTTGTGGTTCCTACAAAATGTGGATTTGGCTGAGTTGTCGTTAGTAGTTGCGATGTGGTTGCGACGACGCAATGACGCTCACGAGTGCAGACAGTTCGACACCGGTTTTCGTTGTCGAGCGCAGTGTCGGTGCGTCGATGCAGCGTTGTGTCTGCGATGTGGTCGGATGCTATTTCGCGGTGTCGCTGGTGGTTGCGTTGTGGTATATATCGCAGTGTCTCAAGACGAAAGTCTTTGACCAGTGTGTGTTGCCAGTTATGACTTACGGCTCCGAGACGTGGTCGCTCACTATGGGCCTTATCAGAAGGCTTAAGGTCACGCAAAGGGTGATAGAGAGAGAGCTATGCTCAGGGTCGAATCAGAAAAGAGGAGATCCGCAGGAAAACTAAAGTTGCCGACATAGCTCTCTGGATAGCCAAGATGAAGTGGCAGTGGGCAGGGCACATAATACGCAGAACCGATGGCCGTTGGGGCAGAAAGGTTCTGGAGTGGCGGCCACGCACCGAAACACGCAGCAGGGGTAGGCCCTCACAAGGTAGACCGACTACCTGGTAAGGGTCGCGGGAAGCGGTTGGGTGCAGGTAGCCCAAGACCGGTGTATGTGGAAAACCTTGGAGAAGGCCTGTGTCCAGCAGTGGACGTCTTTCGGCTGAGATGATGATATTGGATGTATGGTTTAAATATCCCATAGTTTTTAGACTAGTCGTCTTGAAAATCAAAATCTGCTATACCACATTTTATTTTACCCTTATACTAAGTATGGAGTAAGTATATGATACTAGGAATTAATCAAAAATAAGTAATGTAACTGTAAGTGTGATGTAACTCTTCTTTCGATATGTCAAACTTAGATGGACTTCTGTTTTGTTTTTCTGTTTCTATCATTTTTGTTTGGATTCCAAACCCACGATTACAGTTTGTTGGGAAAGTTAATCGGTAATCGATTTTGTGATGTGTCGATTGAAACGGTATCTTCACTATCGCTGTTCACCGATCATCTGTCAATTGGAACTTCGTATTTGAAAGGCACTATAGTGTGGGTGTTGACTTTATAGAAAAAGGAATGATAATGCCCTTGTGTAGGGATAGGCGATCTAAGCACAAGTACGAAGTCACAATACATTATTTAAGTCAAAGTCAAAAAATCATTTATTCATTTAGGTCACAAAGTAACACTTATGAACGTCAAAATATATAGGTTAGTGAGTTTACTAAGTTACTGAAGCTACATTTAGGTTAGTTGCTAGGTTCAGGCAAAGGGCTTGAAACTCACGGCCACTCTTTTAAATCGCTAATTAAATATAATTTCAGTATTTGACAAATCAGATTAACAAGGTGTTGCAGCCATTACGCCATATACTACTGACTATAAAAAACTAATATTAAAAATATAATAACAATAATAACTTAATAATATTATAGAGATGAAATAATTTGGGCTAAGGTATATGTTTTAATATAAATCTAAAACAGATAGTAGGATGGCATGATGGCGCATACACTTACACTTTGTGACTACTAAATTACATTACTAAATTGACTTATAAGTAATACAGATCTTTGAATCCTGAATGCAACAAGCAACTAATGCCATGAGTTTTGTCAGTTAAGTAGTCGTTGACTGAATAATAACCCTTCCGAATAAGCTGTATTTTAACAGCGCTTTTAAGTTTAAGCAATGGTAAATTAATTATATTAATAGGTAGTTTATTAAAAAAACGTATACCGAGTCCCGCAAATGTATTGTGAACTTTATGTAAACGATGATATGGGCCGACTAACTTATGCTTATTTCTAGTGTTTACCTTATGAAACATAATGTTAGCAAATATAAAATTTAGTTAAGGAGGATTCGCCCGCGGCCTCAATACTGACACTTATATAGAAAAAGAAGAAATAATAATAGCACATCTTGGGTCGCATTAAATAAAAAACATAACATTAATAAAAATACAAAGTAAATACAGATAAGCAACAGATAATGAAAACAAGGATAATAGAATTTAAAAAATAATAGCTAATGTCTCTCATGTATACAGTTAGAAGTACCTATTCTTTGAGTGCTAAACTCCAGTAGTGTTACGGATCTTATTTAAATTAAAACTACTCTGACAGTTTAAAACTATATTAAAAAAGTAACAGATATATGTGATAGAAGATAGCCGTGTTTACGTGGTGTCGAGCCGTTGCAGGGCTCAATGTGACCTCAAGAACAGTAACGTATATGTTAATCCAGGACATGATCTATCTTTGTGCAAAGTTCCATCGAAATCCGTTCAGCGGTTTACGTGTGTTTCTATTAATATCAAAACATGTTTGCAAACATTCACATTTATAACAATAGTATTATTACATGCTTAATAGATATAGAAAAATATCCTTTACATTACATTTGTAAACTAACAACTTGCAAAATGAACAATAATTTGTGTAATCCACAAATAGTTGTTCCAAGTCTAGATGCATTTTTAAGTCCCTGGTAATACAAGGTTCATCCCTAATGCAGAAGTTGTCTCAAAACTCAGATAAAAATGTTTACAAAGAGAGTACATTGAATTTGGCCTAAGCACGTACTCCAGAAAGAGAAAAGGGTTCTTTAATAAAGATCTATTTAATATTGCTATCCTTTAAGTCTCAGTGCTAACATTTACATTTCTTACTAACAGCGCTCTACGGGCAGTGCTAGTACCTCACGCATCCCGGTCGCGTGCGGGGCTGAGCAGAGACTAGCCAAATGCGCCTCCTGGAGCGGGGATGGACCTCTGTCTCCCGATGTCGCTGATCTAACACCTGGTATGTACATCACAACTCACACTTGTCATCATCGATTTTAGTAAGGCATTTGATTCAGTCGAATATGTCTTTTTGATGCTGAATTAATATCCTTCAGTCCGAATGTTTTCGAGGTTTTCCTACACGTCGATTTGAGTAAGGCATTTGATTGAGTTGACTATGCCTGCCTTATACTGATTTGATGTCTGAATTTCGGTTACTACCTGCGCAGGAGATATGACAGTGCAGTAATGTGTGCATAAATGCAAGTGCACTCTCTGTGACTCTCATAGTACGATAGGACGGCAATCCGACAAGATAGGAGAGAGATCAGGTGTAGGACCAACGATCTCACGTTTTTTTCGGCGCACGCGAATACAGCACTGTCTATTTCTTAAATCTGTGCTATCTCGATAACTTTTTGTTAGCCTGACATTTTTTAAATCCGTGCCTTCTCGATAACTTTTTGGTAGCCTGACTCGGGATTTGAATTTGAGACTTTAAGATTCTCAGTTGAACTTTACTAACTCTAGCTACTAAAACCAGTCAGCATCATTATAAGCGATATGGGATTATGCGAAATTCTTCCCTGAATAGGTATTCTCCTTATACAGAATATAAGTAGCTGATGTTCTTAATAACACTGATGCAGCTTAGCTTTTCTTCATGGAGTATCACAAGGTGCATTCATTGGTCCATTGCTATTTATATCGATATCATGCTTGAATAAATCTCATTTCTAATTATGAGGGGTTGCTCGGTTTTGTAGCCAGAAAAGAATAGTGATATAAGGGCAGACAGACGATTGATGATTTTAGATTATGGTTTTTTACAGGCTAATCAACGATACGACAAATTCAAAGTTATTTCACAAATTGTCGTTAATTTAGTCACGCCGAAATCCGTTACCAAAAGTTTAATTTTATACGGGTATGTATGTTTGTCCGTACAGCGCTGCGGAGACGTCGACAGAACGCCAACGACAAATACGCTGTGGACCCTGCTCGGGAACTGAACCTGAGGTTTGCGAGGCCCAGGCACCGTCAGCCGCCGCACCATCACTCCAGGTAAACACATAAATTGTTTTATTAACACATACAAGCACTTAATGCATTGAATATTTTCGATTTAATATTTATATAGTAAAACGATTACAAATTTAATTATATTCTATATATATTTTATTAAATATTGCTTGCGGTTTCGCTCGTGGAAATGTGAGTAGTTAAGGTTGAAAGCGTAACAAACAAAGTTACATTCGCATTTATAATATTAGTTAGGATTATTAAATAGGTTGCTTTTTATCAGTATTGTACAGGATGGTTTTTAACGGCTAATTATACATGATGATGTTAGTGAGACGGATGTATGTAATTGTTGAAAACGATAGTAGTTATATAAGACAGTTACTTAGCATCGTGGTGGTATGTCCAGCCGCAGCGGATCCCGCGGCGTGCCGGCGCTGCTGATGTCGTCGCCGCCGGCGTCGGGCGGCTCGTCGTCGTCGGGCTCGCCGCCGCCCGGCGCGCCGCCGTCGCCCGCGCCGCCGCACAACGCGGCCCGCGCGCGCCGCTTCCGCCCGCTGTCCATCGCGCCCTAGCCGCCCGGCCCGCCCGGCCCGCGACCAACCTTCGCGTGCTCATCCTAACTTATACATCTCTTGTTAGATAGCTATCTGCCTTTACGAGCTAATGAGCGGCTTCTCGCGCCTCTGTGTTGCGGGGGTAGGCAGGGAGGCAGGTGACACGCTTGTGGCCCTGCCTAGTCCCGGTAACTGGTAGTCGGCTTCGAAGGAGGCGGCTGCGAATGCTGCGCCGATATTGATGCGATTCTCTAGGTTATACAGGGAGAGGAGGTGTACAATGTATTTGTCTTTTTAAAAGATTGTTCTTATTGGCGATATGAGTGTTTTATATCCGCATTTAATTGTCATAAAATTAAAAACAAAGTAATGTCAAGACAGAAAGTATTTAAAAACATAATGTTGGATTAATAAAGATGTTCATAATTGCGTCAAATATGTCAAACATAAAATAAAACAAATATATCAACAAAAAATCAATCTGTATTCAAAAATCATTCGAATACACATCACTACTAAGCTATATTATTCCAAATAAAAAAACATTAACATAAAAAAACTGTCGTGCGCTTAGTCCAATTGTATAAATTACTCGGTTAATACAGTGATTCTAGTAGTCACTACCATCACATCAAGTGTCGGGTTCGATCCTCGCATGAGGCTTTAGTAACCGCTTACCATCAGACGGGTATATATTTTTTAGTTAAACAAAACTATTGATAAAACTACCTATTTGGTTTAATTTCCTTTACGATATGCCTAGACAAAAATCTGTCATTATAAATCATAGTCAAAAATAATTTATTCATATAAATCATAAAGTAACACTTATGAACGTCAAATTTGGTCTGATTTCTTCTCTGTGACACTAACGCGCGTATCACCAATAAGGATGTAAAAGGATGTTTATTTAATAGATATATAATACTGTCAAACGCTAAGGAGCTCACTCAATTATTTTAATTTTAAATTATTTTTTCGATTTATTTTGAGTTAGAGGTGATAATTAATTATTATTTTGTAAATATTGACTTTTATTTAATTAAAAAGGAATAACGGTGCGTTATTAGTTGTCTATGGCTTGTGGTGTGATAAATGTCGCGGACACGCGTGGTCTAGCGACCGACGCGGTCTGGTAGCTCATTAGAAGCCTATGAGTATATTTAAATTGATATTAAGAATACTTTTATTGAATTACGTATATGGCAATAGATGATTTAAAAATAAAACTGTATAAAATATTCTGTGATAACTTATATTTGAACCTCTCAACCAATCCAGTTATCAAAAATACAAAAAAAGCTATTCTGACAAAAGAAGACTATCATAATAAGTTAAGCTCGGATGCCGGCGTCCTAGCGTTAGTTAAGTTAATACAATGACATATAAACTCACGCCAAAAGAAAATCGGATGATTTTCAATCAAGACACTGAAGCCAATCGAAATTGCGATTGAGAAGTCGTAGATGCGAATCCAACCCATTGCACTACCGACGAGAACTCAGTCTTGAGACAAGCATTTATCTTAGCTGGGGGGCTTAACAAGAATACTGGTAATTTATAAACCAAGCTATTAGTAAGCACTTTTAAAAAAAATATCCTTGGACTGACTTATTTCGCACGCACATAGATATGTGTGGATGCGACTGTTTCAAAATGTCTGTCACGCGGCCATCCGTACCTAAGTAATTTGCGTAATGGATGCTAAAAAGCAATCAATACCTTCATATTCATAAAAGCCCGGCTAGCCTCACTAAAATGCTCGATCCGAGTGATATTTAACAACAAATAGGGAAAAAGATAGGTTTTACTTCATGTACTGTTAAAAATCCAAGGGTTTTACTTTATATTTGAAATCCTAGGTACTGCTAAAAAACATCCAAAACATCAGTATAAATATCCAATATTCTAATTTCAAAATATAACATTCGCGTGAACCATACTACAATACTAGCTCTAAGCTGTTGTTGTTGCCCAGCAGTGGGACCGTGGGCTTACAAAGCAGACCACGTGTAAGCAGACATTTACCACACCGCAACTAAAATATTAATTTGATATTTAAAATCATGACTAAAGTTATGTAAGTATTTATCGTTTGGTGCTTCAAATCTTATGTGATCGCTTGAACATACTTCTTGTTAAGCGTCAAGCTTTCTACTTCAAATTGGATGGGTGCTCATTAGAAATCTGAATAATAGAATTCGAAATATTCGAATATGTTGACAGCTCTATACATTCCTTGATATGCAGAGTAGGTATCGTGTTGTACACAATACATTCGAATATTATTTATTCGTTCATTCGAATAAATAACTTATGAATATCATTTATTCGAATGAAATTATTCGTATTACTAGTATATCTCTAGCTTCTCCAATCAGTTGCTGAGATAAAGCAACTGTGTATATTAGTCACCGCGTTGTTGGGTGGAAACAATTCTCTTCGAGTCAGAGCTTTTCTGACGGTTAGAATTAATCTAACGTTGACAAGTGGTATGTTGAAGTGTATACTGCGAGTTTTAAATATATGTAAGCTCTCTAAGTCAGTTTGTTTGGTACGTTTTCAACGGCGTAGTGTGTGCATCTGATATTTTAGACCTTATGGTCTAACGTGAAGACTTAATATACCCTGATGACTGTCGGCTCCAATGCTTCATTATTACGAGAAGAGCATCTATTTGATGTAAATAAATACTGAAACGCTTCCAAATAGCGGTAATAAGCTCAGGTCTTATTAAATGGGCATTTAAAATATAACTAGCATAATGTCCTGATAGGCTGCTGCCAATTCCTTAAGCAATACACAGACAATCTATGTATAAGGATGTAAAAATACAACACTATTTTGTCCAAACAGGGAATCGAATCCAAGACTTCACAGCGGACAGTTACGCATTTAAATAATAGTATATCAGGTGTATTAAGAGCTATGTCGTTGAAAGCGCGCGCAGTATTTCTTGTTATAGATGTAATCGGCTAAATGACGTTACAATTATGTATGTACAAAACTACTTATTTATAACAAATATATATTACCGATAGGTACAACCTAGTTCAAAATTTGTTGATAAAAACGATTGGAATCAGGGATGTTATGGATGTCAAATTCCAATAACATCTAAGATGATGATGTTATACAATACAGCATGCGTGACAATTCTTGTCATATTTGTGTCACATCCTCGGCGTTGATTAAGGATGTAAATGTCTTTGTCGATTGCATATGTCCGCAACATCCCTGTTGGAACACAAAAATATTTTAATACTTTTTATGTCAGTCGGCTGTTCTGTCGATAGATATCGATACGACGGTGGAGGATATCGTAATGTTTAAAATGTTTAATATATCGTTAAGGTATAAATACTGTTTATGCTTCTGCACGAGGTGAGATGTGATCGCTCGATAATGTGGACGTGTGTTCATGTCACCCATGTGTCGACATATTAATAGAAACATATAACTAGAGAGGATGTTGAGGATGTAAGTGTTTCTAAGTAAAATATGGATTAAAATGTGTCAAAATTAAATAAGATTCATATTGATCACATTCTAAGTAAGTACGGGCAAGGATGTTACAGATGAGAAGTTTAGTAATCTTGCATGATAAATCGATCGATGATTAAAGATCTTTGATTATCTGTTACATCCTTGATGTTTCTTTTTTAAGGATGTGGGTACATACCCAACATCCTTGATATCTTCGATAGGGGTTTAAACCGTTGCTTGTTCGTGCTGCTAAATATATAATAAGTGACAGCTGTCAATCCTCTGACATATCTTACACGTGATCGATGGATGGGTGACCATCAGCACTAACGACACATAGTCAACTAAATCCTATTGTTTTATACAAACAAACATACATTGTTACTCTGTAATACGAAAAAAATTGAACAGTTTGTAAACTTACTAATATATATTACGTCTAATAAAAAAGTGAAAGATATTTTTGAAAATAACAAACTGTGTGAGAGCGAGACGGATGATGTAAATGGACTGCGGTTAGAGTGAATAATGTACAATTCTGTGCTATCTTATAATTATTGGTAAAAATAATTAATATTAAAAAAAAAAGAATCTGCGTATTTTTCTTCGACAAAAAAAATTTCGCGTATCGATGTTGCACCATTTATCGATATATTTGGATCAGTTATAACATTATATGGTTGGCAAGATAACTCGGTATCTCATGAAGACGTGACTTAATCATGTATCGATATATTCCACCCCTAACTTATTCTTTATGCAAGTTGACCACGTTTATGCGGCGCGACGTTGAACCTCAATCCCGCAAACACGATTTCAAATCCAATAATACTTGCATGAATAATTACATTTAAAATCTAAAATATACAAGATTTAGGGCTTGTCCCACCACCTCCAAATAGCATTTATCTATAAGCTAAATTCTCGCCATCTCTCTTTAACCTAACAAGAGTGAGACAGCATGCGATTTATTTTTCGGATAACTTCTACTTTATAGTGGTGAAACTGGCCGTCAGGGTAGTTTCTATATCAGGCCATTCCCTTCTGTACATAATATACTACAAGTAGTACAATAATTACAAGTTAAGGAAGCTCACACACCTTCCTCTCTAATTCCTTTTCCGATAGCCTCGTCAAAACGCAACAGAGTCCCTTGGCATTGCAAGCGAAAATAGGCCACAGTCACAATTTAGCAACCGTCAATAATTAGCGATAAATTTTCTCGCCTCATATAATGTTATAACTATTGCAGTGCGAGTGTGGTGTTGACTGCTCTATATACATATACGATCCTATATATACTTGCCTATGTACACCTAAAGACAATATAAAAATTAAAAATAATAATACTTACTCTTGTTAAGTAAAATAAGCACTTGCCGTGTTTGCAAATGTTTTTTTAATAGCATGTAACTTTAAGTTGTGGTCATGTGTGAATTAGTAAAAAAAATTTTTTCTCTCGAATATTTTTATTGGTCATAAAAGCGGACGTGATGCTTTGTCGATATCATGAAGGTGTTTTTAAATGGAAAATTGACTTGATAATGTCCAAAGTCCAAATTTGTACAAAAATGTCCTGGAAGTACATTAAAGAAAGAAAATGTTTTTAAATGACAGCAAATTGTACGATTATATTTTAGCTATTAGCTACCTTTAGGCAAAGAGACAATCAAAAAAATAATTAAATAAGATAAAAAGCAGCTCTTTTATCCGCGACTTTGATCGCTTTAATTAGCCTAAGTGCTTACATAGGACTCAAGCTATCTCCATATAAATTTTCACCGAAATCGGTCAAGTGCTTTAGGCGTGACAACGTAACATTCGCATTTATAATATCCACGTTTACGACTTTAACATGACCATGCCTTCCAGTTACTCGTATACCCATAGAACTGCTGCCTCACCAAGCTTGAAGCTTTCACCACCACACTGGTACATATATACTGTATAAACATATATAAAAATATATTTATATATATATATATATAAGTAGTCGCCATCAAATTCTAGTCCCGCTGCTTAGTTGTAATGTATGTAATGATTATTAATTATTAAAATATATCTAGTGTTAAGTATTACGATATTATTAATAATAAACGAGAGAATAAATTGCGCGGTTTTATGCGGAGGCCATCTTATGTGAGTGACACGAAATGGCGTCGTGTCGAGCTGTTATATAAAATAACATTTGATCGCTTCTCGGTGCCCATAGAGGGCGTTGTTGCGGATGAAAGTACCTGTTCACGACGCTATAGTTATACACAGTGGCATAATAAAAACATGGCAGACATTTTAATTATAATAATTATAGCCACAGAAAAACTGTCTAATAAATTTGTTGTGTATTAATTTTGAGGTTATTTTGAGTGTTCATATTGATTTTGAAACGACTGTGACGCTTTCTTATTAACTGTCAATAGCCTTTATGGGACCAACTGGTTACGGAGCATTAGAAATGTCTAAATCAAGAAGAAATATTCGTGTAAATGCAAGAAAAGAACTGACCAACTTTGCCAAAATTTGTGATTGCTAATGCAAGTATATACAAAATTCATAAACAATTTTATAAGACTGTTTTCTTGCGGTTGTAATAATATGGTTGCTGGTCAATCATACTCCGTCTCGAAGACGAGAATTGCGGGGTGATGGGTATATACCCGCTGTATGTGTCTATAAAAAGTGAGCGCTCATAGGTATAATTTAACCTGCAATAATAAAGGATAAATCCTTATATAATGCCGCTATCTATCATCACTAAGCATGCGGTGATAGGTATATTTTATTTGTATCGACACAGAACGAGCGCTCATAGTTATATTCCGGTCTTGTATTGTTGGCAAAAATTCCTCTATGTATAAAGACAAAGCGTGCGGTGGCAGGTATATTTTATTCTGTATCGAAATCATAACGAGCGCTTACAGGAATAATTCCGCTGTGTATGACGACAATGCAAGCGGTGGTGGGTACTTTCGTCCACATCTAGTCTACAAGCTTCCGTCTGTTAGTTGTATCAAATATGTGAAAATATGCAGTTATTTTTGTCATGACATTTCTGTATAAACGTTAGGGCACAGTTGCACGCTCTAATACGACATCTCGCCGTTTATTTTGTAACAACATGCACAATGAACTTTAATAAAAGGTAATTGTCCTTTATTGTGTTTTATTTATTTAATGGCTAACCCCTGGAAACAGCGCTTTTTCCTTTAAAAATGGTAATTCCCGCACTGGGAATAATTCCTGTGTCGCGGGGGACTCATTTGAATAACGGACACAAAGAACACACAGACTCGGAACAACTATTTATGAATCACACTAGTTTTTGTCCCGTGTGGGGATCGAACCCACAACACTGGGCGTAAGTTTCTGGATGAAAGGTATCCTATGTCCTTTTCTGGTACCCCTGACAACGTGTATGCGAAAATTCATGATGACGGTCGAGGAGTGAAGGCGTAAAAGTGTAACAAATTCGCATTTTAATATTTAGGATAGGCCTCGATGGCGTGGTGATTAGTGTAACTGACTGCCACGCCTGAGGTCGCGGGTTCGATTCCCGCACAAGTCAAACATTTGTGTGCATGAACATGGATGTTTGTCTTGGACTGGGTGTTTGTATGTATAATATGTATGAATTTACAAAAATGTATATATTTATGATTATTCATTGTCTAGAACAGTGCAAGTGAGAGTGAAGTGGCGATCTTGCAAAGGCAGTCTGCGGTTGAACACCTTGGTTGTGGTGAAGGAAGATCATCTGCCTCCGTTAAAATGGAGACTTGGCAGGATTGTGGCACTGCACCCAGGACCTGATGGCATAGCCCGCGTCGCTGACATTCGGACATCAACAGGAGTAATACGGCGCACTTTTAGCAAGATTTGTCCATTGCCCATTTCACCAGAATCTGGGTGAAAACTATATTTTCTCCGTCCGGGGGATGTTTACGCCTATTAGACTTATATTAGCAATAGCACTAATCAATGTTGTAGGCGCTTCAATATTTTTATTATTATGTACTGTTGTGTGGGTAGGAGAGAAGCCATTTAATCGTTAACACGAAGGCAACCAAGATTATCTTATTTTCACTTAGTAATATTCCTACTGGACCCATATATCCCCAAAATAGTGACTATTATAGACAATTTACAATTTACAAGCTGGAAGTGAGACGGGAGGTGGCCCTTGCTACGTATCTCTTCAAAGTGTTGCGAGGGAAAATTCACCATCCGACAGTACTGGGTGAGCTTAGGTTTAGCGTTCCGGATGACTACGTGGGACGGCGGCGGCGTCCGCGGCTGCTGGCGGTACCGACAGCGCGTACAAACTTACTGCAACAAGCGCCACTGACGCGAGCATTGCGCACACTTAACTACGTAGCTGAGCGCATTGACTTGTTTTTGTGTTCAGTAAACGAATTCACAAAGGCCACTTACTGGATAGCTAGTTGTGATCAACATAATAAATTTAGTTTTAGTATATTAAGTGTGTAATTGTGTAACTTCTCTATCGCATTGGTATTTTTATTACTGTAATGATAGATGTAAGTATGTATGTAAATAAATAAATAAATAAATTTTGCACAGCAACCACAAAATTAGATGTAGGACATAAACGACAATTTCATAGCTCCTTGGTCTTTTAGGACCAATATTATCATGATCACACACGTTTAAAAATTGTAAACTATCGTTGTCTATCTAATGTGTGAGCTAACTCACCTTAGTGTGGACACCTGTGCGATCTATGTACAGTGAGAGCACATCGATGGTTAAACCCGTTCAGTGCCCAGCACTCACCCTATGAGTCAAACAGAATATCGATGAAAGTAGGCAAGCACTCGCACACGACTCAAGTTCAACACAACACCACATCGTATGATCGCCTACGTTATTTTGGGTCGGTAACTGGAATGGTGCGGTTAAACCAATTTTAACCAGTTCCGTAGCAACACCTCCAACATGGACGCCGGCGCATTTACTGTACTACGCGCCGTCCTCAAAGATGGACACTACATCTATTGTTCTCGGTTATAAAAAGTGCCAAGTTCGAGTAGTTTCCACAAAAGTGTCAAGCGTGAGCGATTATTATTATTAATATTATTTATGTATAAAAACCGTAGTCGTTAAGAATGTAAACACATTACGCTCGGTACTTTGTTCGCAATACATCACCGTATAAATCAATTGCTGTTTTTATTCACTGCCCTCTCCACGTAGGCCAGTCTTAAGTTGTCCAACACGTAAGTGGTTTGGAACAGATCGAAGTCACTTCAGTGTGCCCAAAATTCGCATTCGAGTCGTGTCTATACACTATTATTATTTATTTAAAAAGACAACCTGCTCTACGAATTCTTCCTGTGTCGCGGGGGACTTTACAAACATTCAAACAACGGACACAAAGAACACCCAGATTTGGATCAACAATTTGTGGATCACACAAATTTTTGTCCCGTGTTGGATTCGAACCCACAACACTTGGCGGCAGTGGCAAGGCGACCACTTAAACCAATACACCATCTTTCAGTCAACTTTTGGTGACACGTTGCATGCCCACTTCCGAGTTAAAATTGACACCACTCGGCTGCGATCTGGACACACATTTTTGATTGACTCATAGGTATGGTTGCCACCTTTATTATGAACGAACTGAGTATATTTACTAATTAAGGTAAAAAAATAAAGTATTATTTATTTAACCTGCTTTAATGTTACCATATTTTTATTAATGCTAGTAACATCTAACAAATATTTATTATCAATACGTCTAACCGCATCTTAATAAAATATGTCCATATTAAGATAGATAAACAATAGTTTTTTACCAATTTAAAGAATCTCTAGCGTAGCTTTAAGTAAACAATTTAAAAAATCCTGTAGAAGTGGTCATAGGTAAAACAAAGTATTTTCACGTACTTTATTTTCCTAATAAAGTATGAAGTATGTTTACCCGAAATAACGTAAACAACTTTATTATCCAGTACGGTTGGGAACCCTACTCATAGTATAAGTGCTGGGTACTGAATGGGTTCTTTTAAATTCCAAACGGCAACTTCCCAATACGTTCTCTCTCCCAAAACATCCACTTCCCAAAATGTCTATTTCCCATTTCGTCCACTTTTCCAAAACGTCCACATAACAATGCCTAAAAAGTCCACTTCCTATAACGTCAACTCTCAAAACGTGCACTTTCCAAAAAGGTTTCTCCAGACCCGCACAAGACAAATATTTCTATGCGTGAATATCTAGATATATTTTTGTGTATTAATAATAATTTAATGACAATAATTTAAGTATTTCATGGTAATCAGCAAGTTACAAACTGTTTTACAGGTCACAATAGTTTAAATCTTTAGCGAGGGAATACCTAGTATCTTTTAGTGCAGGACGTTTGAAAATCAAAACACAACCCTTCATATTAATAATTTATTATATTTTGTCTTTTATACAAACGTGATATAAAATAATATAAAAGCTATATATCACTATAAATGCTTATATAATATACTACACACTTCACGATCTATATAGATACCTACTTATTGTATCCATAGACTAATATTATTATATACTATGGTAATACATGCATTATATATTTCATCGAGACATATTACTACATGTAACAGGAAAACATGGTCATATTTAAGGCTTGCTAAATAAAACGTATTTTATAGCCTTGTCGAAATCTCTTCCTGTAGCATCGACACAAATTCGATATAATTATATAAATATGAACATTATCGACAAAATTAAAATTAGTACGACAATGTCCAGAAATGTCCAATAATGTCCCGGTGTATCCAATAATGTCCAGAAATGTTTCATAATGTTCATGTATGTATGGAACAGCGTATTAACACGTGTCATTCCATAGACGTAGTTTAAAGGGTGAAGAGTGACATAGGCTACTTTTCGTCCTTATGTTATTAATAGAATACACAATATGATTCTTAAATAATTATGACCATATCTTTCTGTCACACGTTATATTAATAATAACTAACATTATGGGTTGTATAATATTGCTCTTGTTCACTCCACAATTAAGCTAGTCTTGTGCTAAGATTACGTTGGTATTTCAACGTCTGGGACTCAAACTTGCACCATTAGTTAAATAAATTATATTAATTATAATTTATATAAATAATTGATTAAATGGCGACAAATTCAGATTAAACAGACTTACGCAGTATACACACAATTGTCTTTGTCAGTGATAAGTCCCATGTAATGAAGGCGAGATTGTTGCCATCTATTGGGCACATTTTTGGACTTCGAATTGTTACTGCGAATTTCATCCCAAATAAGACTGCCTGTCACGAGAATAGAACTCGAGACTGGCTGAAATAAGCACCAAACTTATACCATGGACCTAACAGGGCGGCTTAGTGACAGTTTCGCAAGAAAAAAATATTTTTTAATTAATAAATTTTAGGGGTCAATTCGCACACATCCATACATTGTGAGAGCGAAACGACCCCGTCTGAAAAAGATGGTGAGCGGATCGACACCTAAATTATTTTTATAAAGTATCGCTTCGCACAATTCACGCCAACACATTCGCGCGAATCGACTAATAAGGCATTGTGAGTGTGAATCGACCCCGTATGAAAAGAAAGCGTGCGATTCGATAACCCAAGATTTTTTTTAGAATTGCCGTTCCGGACAATACCTTCTTGCGAAGCAACCACTTAGCCAACAGGGCAGTATGTAACACCGCTTATATTTAATTAATTAATATAAATTAGAATATAAATGGCCACAATCTCAAAGTATAGAAAAATCTATAATATATTATGTATACAATATATTAAAAATGTTTACATAATCTCAACTCAAATTCAATGTAGAATATTTATAAACAAACAACTATAAAATATACATACACTAGCGACCCTTGCTTCGCACGGGTAGTACAAAACCTTAACAAATTATACAGCTAAACCTTCCTCATGAATCATTGTCTATTGGTGAAACCGCATGAAAATCTGTTTAGTCGTTTTTGAGTTTATCGCGGATAGACAGACGCGGCGGGGGACTTTGTTTTATAATATGTAGTGATAGTCTCCTCTTCTCCCTAGCCTTTATTATTCCCAAGTCACTTGGGGTCGGCTTTTCTAGTCTAACCGGATTTCACTGGATATCAGTTTTTACACGGAGCGGCTGCCACCTGACCACAACCCGAAGGCTAACGATACCCTAAGGCTAGACTAGTGTCAGGATATTAGAGGGTACTGACTTTCCCAATAACGACTGCCATAGATGTTCATGGCAGCCAGGACCGACGGCTTGACGTGCTCTCCGAGGCACGGAGTTTAGTGGCAGCACGAAGTTTGCCATTGTGCCTGGTATTAAGCTACTTTCCTACCGAATACTAGCAAAATATAAATATAATAATAGAAATATAATAGCCCTCCAGGAATATAGACGTGACACTATCACTACGTATCAGCGATAGCTCAGTGGGGAGACCAACAGACTGCAATGCAGAGGGTCTCGGGTTCGAACCCACGTCGCGCACCTCTGACTTTCGGAAGTTATATGACTTTTCGAAATTATGTGCGTATTGATTGACAATTATCGCCTGCTCCGTGCCTCGGAAAGCACGTTAAGCCATCGGTCCCGGCTGCCATGAACATCTATGGCAGTCGTTATTGGGAGAGTGTCGACACAAAAGATCCCACTGGGTCGAAGTGTCGCCGGTCTGCACTGACTGGCCCCCACATAAGATACAACTATCTAGCATGTTACATTACATATTAAATTTGTGTTAGTGTATATGTATACATATATTATTTATGTCACTTCAAGCTTTGGTATAGTGCACATGTTAAATAAGTTTATTATAAAAGTGCATCACCCTGTGAATGTAATATTATTATTTTTATTTAATAAATAAAATATAAATATAGACAAGAATTTACTTGACTATTTATATATAAAATCTTTGTGTATGTATTTTATTAATATTATTACAAATTACTAGTATTATTGTGAACTAAACTTAGAATGGTTATGTTGTGGCGGGACGTCGCTCAGGAATCGTCGCCAGCAAGCGGTAAGCCTGCATCGGTCACTGCTGGGTGGGTCGCTAAAGTAATTCCAGTTCCAACGACCCACCTACCAAGGTCACGAGTATGCACACCGTGGTAGGTTTAGTCGGTAGGACCCAGGACTTTGTCTTTCCCTGGATAAACCCGACATACCCTCTCAGCTCCCCCATTCCACGGGAGAGGGATAAATGGCATACAGCACATTAAAAGAGAAGGGTAATTATGAGAGAGCACTATAAATCGCGCGTATATTGTTTCCTGTACGAATAAGCCAGCTCACCATAAGTACCACTCTCTTACAGGAAACTGCCGTTTGAGAAGATACCATTAAGGATGCTGTCGAAGTATATGTCGTGTGTTGCCATCTGTTGTATCTAAAAGAAACCACAAATTAGCTTTCTAACAGTCATGTCTGATTACACCATTTATGCCTGGAAGACTTATTTCAAATGCAGCATTTAAAATAAATAGAAATACTGAGAACTGTTTTACAGAAAATTCTACAATAAAAAATTGCGTAACCTGGGTACTATTTGGCAGCCGTATGTTCCAAGCAAAGTTTTCAAATTGATATTCAAAATACATACACAAAGATTTTACAAACATAACATAAATTTACTATCAATAGGTGTAAATAATATTGGAATACATCTTGGAATATTTTACATGTAATATTGGTGTAGAGGTTCCGTTACAAACACATACATACTGTGTAACTATAAGATGTGGTCATGCTGTCAGATCAAATTCAAATATTACATTTCTGTGAAATTATTTCAGGCATATTTGGAAATGCCAACAATTTCACAATTTCAGGAATTTATTAAATATTAAAAAGAGGTGTGTAATTTGCACCTGATATATAGTCTAAATTAAACTAATAACTGCGTGAATGGCACAGTGGCTCAAGTAGACAATGCTATTAAGCCGAGTGTAGTGTGTTCGATCTCCACAAGGGACAAAAATGTATGTGATTGAACGATCATCGATATCGTATCGTTAATTGAACCCATTACGATTAGCTCAATAGCGCTGTGAAGTGTGACTAATTAGACAACTGCGCCATACTAGTATTTCTTTCATCTATAGATCTATGCCACACTAAGACTCTAAAGACTTCACAAACATACAACTAACGGACACAAAATACACCCAGACTTAGAACAATCATTCAAAGACGACAGAAATAATGTCCTCCAACCGAATTACGGTCACGGCGGCCAATCTTAACAGAGACTGGCCATCTGCGCAGGAGATATTATAGTGCACAAGTGTGTGCGCAAACACAAGTGCACTCTCTGTTCCCTTATTCTAATGATCCGATGGGACGGTAATCCGACACAACCGGAGAGAGATCAGGCGCAGGACCAACGGCTTTACGTGCTTTCCGAGGCACAGGGGTGTCTAACACCGCTAACTTCCTAACTCCGGGCTGCTATTGAAAATTCTGAAAATTCCGAGTGAGATTCGAACCTACACTCAGCGTTTCAGCGGCGTAGCGCTTGCTCACTGCGATATCCATACAGTCAAAGACACACAACTTATTGACCACATCTTATAGTTACATAATGTATAGACAACTATGCTCTATGATACAACACACACACACACACACATACATACATTGATATTAACGATATACATTCAAATTATATTGGAACAAGTTGTCCCCCGCGGTTTCACCCACGTTTTTAATTACTGCTCCGCTGTCTTGGCTCGTAGCGTGATGTTATATAGCCTATATCCTTCCATAATAATATTAACTCTGTATTAAGACTGCGCCGAGCGAAATGTGCCAAAACAGGCGGTCACAGTTAAGTGAATAAAATCAACACATTTTGTTTAATACAAATATAAAATATACATTTACAATTACAATGAATGTGTTTACAATTACTCCGTGTAAAAAACTTAATATAATTAATATTTTCGCCTACATAATTACATAAATCTGCACGAAAAATGAAAAACCGTAAGCTCGTGTTACGTGATTTTTAGATTATAACAGAAATCTATCCTGTCTTACAGCTTAAACGAAACAGAAATAGTTATATTACAATTTGTCCGTCCCAAATATTTAAGTTATTGGTTGACTATAAAGATACATATTTATCAAAAAAGCACTTCAAATCCTCCATACAATTTTACTATGGCGGCCGCGCGCCGATTTGAATATGCGCCGCACGAGCTCTGTCATTATCTGACTTACGCTCGGCGCAGTTCCTGGGATTAGCGCGTTCAACCAAACAAAACTACTCAGCTTTATAATATTAGTATAGATTGTAGATATCAACTATGTGAAGTGGGTACCGTGTTGAGGACAACTTTATTCGAATATTTTTCGAATAATTATACGCGTTACTAATATACACACAGTGAATGTAATTAAAACATGGAAGCAATACTTTCACACTAACCACAGTTTATTATTGACACCACGGCTTCTTACTCAACTCTAGAGATGCCACGAATATTTGACAACTATTAGGTATTCGGCAATTCGGCAATATTTTCACTATTCGGTATTCGGCCGAACACCGAACAGTAAGTCACGAAAAAAGTAATGCATAATATTACTCACAAAGATTTTTATTTGACCAATAACTTAGCATACTAATACTTAAAATGTACCAGTGGTAAGTTATGATGAATAAAAACAATTTTTCCAGCATTTGTTGATAGCAAACGATTACGCTTTTCCTCATAAAATCTGCTTCGGAAAATAGACGCTTATTGCTACCGGGAGATGATAAGTAAATCTTAGCAAATTCTGCATTCACTCGAGGAAACTAAATGTTGGCGAATATTCGGTGCTTCGGCCAAGAGCCTCGCCGAATATTCGTTATTCGGTATTCGGCCAAATCACTATTCGTGGCATCTTTACTCAACAATGGACGTTACTATTAATGTGACGAGATAGGTATTAGCTGTTCTATTTATTTACTTCCTGTCAATGTAAAAGCTCAAACCCGTTGATATAATTCATGACTGCACCGATGAAGTATTTGATCCCACACGGTACAAAAATTTTGTGTGAGTCACAAATAGTTGTTCCGAGTCTGGTTGTTCTTTGTGTCCGTTGTTTGAATGTTTGTAAAGTCCCGACACAAAAATGATACCTAATGCGGTTGTCTTTTTTTAACACGCTTTTATTAGCTTGGTATGTATATATCTATGTATCTATATATCTATGTAGCGGAATCTTTGAACGTGATTTTCACTGCTTTCAAACTGACGGATTGATTTGAAACGTTGCACACTTATCGAGGATAATACAATAATAGAAAATAATATTAAAATTAATAAAAAATAATAATAGTTTGAAAGAACTAAAAAAACACGCTTTATTAAAAAAACCAAACTAAAAAGTAGAAAATAATTTAATAATATTATTGTAAAAAAGCGTAGAGTTAATTTTTAGTTTTTAAAAGTAAACTTGTGGCTTCGTATTTATGTAGATTCCGTGACGAAATTTTTTTGCGGTGAGAGTACTTCCATTGAAATTAAACTGCTATATACGGATTTTATCGCGTTGTTTATTTGACACTTTATTACAAAATTTTGAAAATTTTTACACTACTAAGTACTACTATTAAACTTTACTAATTTTTAAGCTAATTAAATTATTATTAAACTATTTAGATTTAATTTATTTTTACACTTTCCCCGACGTTTCGGTTGCTTTTCAGCAGCCATGGTCACGGGGAGAGATGTCTCCCCGTGACCATGGCTGCTGAAAAGCAACCGAAACGTCGGGGAAAGTGTAAAAATAAATTAAATCTAAATAAATCTAAATAGTTTAATAATAATTTAATTAGCTTAAAAATTAGTAAAGTTTAATAGTAGTACTTAGTAGTGTAAAAATTTTCAAAATTTTGTAATAAAGTGTCAAATAAACAACGCGATAAAATCCGTATATAGCAGTTTAATTTCAATGAATAATATTCGCGTAAATAGAAGACAATATTATGTAAATCAGTACTTCCATGTTTTATTACCATTCACTGAAAACGCCTGTGACCCAATATAAGTACTTAAATCTATGGCAGTATCATATCAAGCAGAAATCTATTCTCTCTGCTTACCCCCCTACGGGAAACAGGTTTCTCATATAATTATATTACTTATAATTAGTTTTATCAAAAATGTAAATAATAATAGCGCTTTACAATTTATTTATACTCTTAGACAAGCTCTATATAATTAATATTTTATTATAAAACACTCGATGGCTCTTCGACTATAATTTCTAGCAAATTTATTTATTTTATATGTATTTTCTTTTTACTTTAAAAAGTCAACTCCCGCGCTGGGAATAATTCCTGTGTCGCGGGGGACTTTACAAACATTCACACAACGGACACAAAGAACAACCAGACTCGGAACAATAATTTCTGGATCACACAAATTGTGTCAAATCTTTTATGACGACATCTTTGCTTTTATCTCATCTTTAATTCCTTTGACTTAAAGTTGACAATGTGTGAGTACTTCCTCTGGAATTGTAAGCAGTCATGGCAACAGTAAGAACAGATTCCTAAATCCAAGAACGAGTACTTTAACCTACGGACAGGTAATTTTCGACACATATTCTATAAAAAAATATATCATAATGTTACTGTCCGTAGCTAAACCAACTAGTTTCTTAAAGATAGGAACCAGGCCAAGTAGTTACCATAAGGCAGGCATTATTTATCCGTCTTTAAAAATATAATCGAGGAGCTGTTAGTAGTATAGTGTTTATAGTTGAAGAGCTGACCAGTATTGCCGGTAAAGCGGAGTGTATATTATAGGCAGGGAGGTGTTGGTAGTATAAAGTTTATAGTCAGAGAGTTGACCAGTGTTGGCGGTTGGAGTGTTTATCTGCTGAGCCGAGTGATGAGCCAGTCGGCTGTGAGCTCGTCTATCTCACGGACTTCCAGGAGTCGTGGGGCGCCCACAGCTGCTGCAAGAGCGCGCTGTGTCCCCGCATACATCACCTGGAAATTAAATTGGTTTTCATATCAGACGTGTATTAAACTGTCCCACTGCGGCACGGGCCTCTTTTCAGTGTGAGAAGGGTCAGGCCATAATCCACCATGCTGGCCAGTGTATTAGTTGACTAAGTTTCTTTGAATATACTATAATTAATCTACAAAGAACGGAAGTAGATTAAACACCTTCAAAGAGCAGATGCAGGCAAGTCTTGCTGAAACCAGGGGTTAAGCAGCGAGTCTAGGTGTAAACCTAATATAAGTTTTAATAATATGTCCTCCACATTGAATTTCGGTCACGGCGGCCAATCTTAACGGCGACTGGCCAACAGCGAAGGAGATATTATAGTGCAAAATTATGTTCGCCAACACAAGTGCACTCTCTGTTTCCTAACTCTCATGATCCGATGAGACGGTTAACCGACACGACCGGAGAGAGATCAGGCGCAGGACCAATGGCGCAACGTGCTTTCCGAAGCACAGTGGGGTCTAACACCGACAACTTCTAATTGAGATTTCTAAACTTCAATAACTTTTTGTTGGCTCAACCCGGGATTCTATACACAGCAGTCGCATTAACTACCGCTGCGCCACGGCTGCCATGCATGGCATGCCAAGATGTTATTGCTTCCCCCAAAAGTGTCCTGGTGAATTTCTGCTACTGTATGTGAGTATGTCATACCTGTAACTCCATATGCGCGTCTCGTGGCGTGTAGAAGATAAAGCACATCGGGAACGATGTCCTGCCGTCACTGTGTTCCATTTTGTAACTGGAAACATTAACATTATCGTTATACTAGCTATCCCTCGGGAACAGTACTTTCTTCTGGATGAAAGGTACCCTATGTCCTTTTCTGTAACCGTGACAACGTGGCTGAGTTTCTTTGCCATTGCGGTAATAATGAGAATAGTACACAAAGCGAACCCTGGCCTTCACAATCAGCTGTAGGTCCCGCAATGCCACGCATGCCATGCAGAGGTCTCGACTTCGATACCACGGCGCGCATCTCTAATTTTTCGAAGTTATAGCTCACCTGTACACAATAAACCGGGGCTGGTGCGACGGCAGGATATCCTGTAACTCTTCAAGTTCCACATTTTCCAATTCCTCGTCCACTTCCAAGGTCTGCTTCTCTCTGTTCACCTGAAATAAACACACAGCTTCATAAAATGAAAGGAATACTTGGTTCTTTTTCCTTTCGGTACCTTTCATTAAGAAAAGTACTGTTACAGACATTTTTTCTTTTTTTGTCGCGGTTAAAAATGCGGTTTTGCAAATCACATTCCCCATCGCCGGTTTTGGGGCGGGCTATGGGGATATATAGCGATCCAGCCCCTAAGATGGAAATTTGGGCTGAACCGACTAAAACCACCCCGGTGTTCCTCACACTTTTATGGCGGACCCGCGCGGATCGCTCTCGCATTCAAATCGCGACCCCGCCAAAGGTTCGATCCGCCGATGGACGTGGCGGGTCCCACACAACCATCACACATACAGGACAAATTCGCTAGACGAATTCACAAACACACAATATTAATTTTTAAAACAATTAAACATACAATAAAAATTTACCAACATATAATTTCAATTTATACAATTTACACAAACATCAAAATTATAAAAAATTTAAATACACAATTGGGGGACCTAGTCCTCCTTTTGGCATCTAGAGGCGTGCGCGGAACACGAACGCCGAAAAATTTACAACTAATATCTATATTATAAAGCTGAAGAGTTTGTTTGTTTGGTTGAACGTCCTAATCTCAGAAACTACTGGTTCAAATTGAAAATTCTTTCAGTGTTAGATAGCCCATTTATCGAGGAAGGCTATAGGCTATATAACATCACGCTGCCACCAATAGAAGCAGTGCATAAATGAAAAATGTTGCAAAAAAGGGGGCATATTCTCATTATATATTTCATGTGAAGCAGAAGAAGTTGCGCGGTTCAGCTAGTTATATATAAAGATAACGCTCGCACTAGAAAAAAGTCCTGTGTCGCGGGGGACTTCACAAACATTCAAACAACGGACACAAGGAACACCCAGACTCGGAACAAACATTTGTGGATCACAACGTCTGTCCTATGTAGGGATCGAACTCTCGGCGCAACTACGCAGGCAACCACTTAAAACATTGTGCCATCGGTGCAGTTAAAACAAAAATGTAGTTAACACATCTAATCCTTTGAGGATAATGCCGTAAAGTTAACTGTTTATGTATTTAAGTAGGTCTACTAACCGTTAAGTTATCTAGACTAGTTAACGGTGAATTGACATAGTAACATTTTCGATTAGCGATTATTTCGAGCGGTAATGAATGCGACTGCTGTGCATGAAGTCTTGGGTTCGAATTCCGAATAAAATAAAATGGTTTTTCAGTACCATGGTGTGTGGAACTGTCGACTGCGCGGGTGGCGTAGAGGCTTAAGTGTTCGTCTTACCACTGTCACTGCATCGAATGTTGAGGGTATTTTTAATTGATAATAAATAATTAATTCTACTGATATTTAATACTAGATTTCGCCCGCGACTTAACTTGCGTAAATGTACCTACATTTACAAGTAATGGTACTTTTTTCTGAATGAAAGGTACCCTATGTCCTTTTCTGTACCTCTGACAACGTGTATACAAAATATCGTGATGATCGGTCGAGTAGTTAAGGCGTGAAAGCGTAACAAACAAACACATTCGCATTTATAATATTAGTTAGGATTGTCTTACGTTTACTCGAATGCTGTACATTGAAATTAAACTAAAAGTTCACGGATTTTATCGCGATGTTTATATTAAAAACATTATATTCACATAATTCTGAAACTATTAAGCGACTACTGTTAAAATTTACCACTAACCTATTCTTCATTTGGTTATGTACTTAACTAAAGGTAAACAATCTTGATGTGACTTTCACACAAACACATATTAAACAAATAAACTACTGCTTAAACTAACGGTTCAATTGATTTAGTAATCGTTATTGTTGTATTTACATTGATCTTTAGCAGCATTTTGTTTTTAAACTGAGTTTTAGGTAACAAGTGAGAATCGGCAATGAATTGCCGTAAATCTTAGAGCTCGAAAAAATGGTTCAAGTAATATGCAAAGGTCACGTGATACCACGTGACTTTGAGGTCAGAGGGCAAAGGTCATAGTCATTTCGTGTGTATATCATCTATGCTGAGTCGAATAGCGTTGACCGCGAGTCTCTAGCTCTTACGGTTCTTGAGTTGAAAGTTTTATAACAGACAGACGGACGGACGGACGGACAAAGCTGTTGTATAAGAGTTTTTTCGAACTCTTAAAAAATAAAAAAGGCACATTAAAAATTATTGTTTACCTTTAGTTAAATACCTAAACAAAACGAGTATTAATTATTAAACAATTAGATTTACACTTTCCCCGACGTTTCGTTTGCTTTTCAGCAGCCATGTTCACGGGGAGACTAAATTATAAAGTAAAGTAGCTGTCCCACGCGGTTTCACCCGGATTACTGCTCCGCTACCTTGGCTTTTGGCTTGATAATCTATAACCTTCGTCAAAAATTGGGCTATCTAAGATTCAAAAAGTTTCATCAAAATCGGTCTAGCCGTTTAAGACCTTTTTTCTTTTTTAAAGATAACTCTCGCACTAGGCTCAATTCTTGTATCGAGGAGAACTTTACAAACATTCAAACAATGGACACAAAGAACATCCAGACTCGGAACAACCATTAGTAGATCACACAAATGTTTGTCCTATGTGAGATTCGAACCCACAACTCTCGGCGCAGTGACAGTGGCGATGCGACCACTTTAACCACTACGCCATCCGTGCAATCTAGTAGTTAATTGACATACAAACGTACAGAAAAATTATACGTAAAGGCTGGACTTATCATGCGAAATTTCTTAGATAAGTCGGACATATTAGATAATAATGCAGAGATTTTATCAGATAGACTAGATGTGCCCGCGGTTTCACTCGCGTTTATGTTTACTGCGCCACCCCCGTGGGTCGTAGCGTGATGTTATATAGCCTATAGCCTTCCTCGATAAATGAGCTATCTAACACTAAAAGATTTTTTCAATTCGGACCAGTACTTCCTGAGATTAGCGCGTTCAAACAAACTCTTCAGCTTTATAATATTAGTATAGAAGTATATATAATGCAGTGATTTTATCACATAGATAAGGGTTCGATAACTCGGTGAGGATTTACGTAACATAGCATCACGCCGTTATCGCTTTTGAAGGTCAGGGCAGAGATTATTATGTCAAGTATGGTGATATTTTAGCGTTAATGCATTATATCGTTTTTATAGCAAAAGACCATTCGCCGGCGATTTTGATATCACTACATGTTGTAAAACAAAGTCGCCCGCCGCGTCTGTCTGGTCGCGATAAACTCAAAAACTCCTGGACGGATTTTTATGCGGTATTCACTTATAGACAGAGTGATTCATGAGGCAGGTTGAGGTGTATAATTTGTGAAGGTTTTTACTGACCGTGCGAAGCCGGAGCGTTAGTCTAGTAAATATAATAAATAGCTGACCAAATATATGTGTAATAAATATCTTCTTACCCGTTCGGGTATGTAGGCGTGTATCTAATATCTATACATTTATAATATATAATAATATCAGCTCTGTATTAAACTGTCCCACTGCTGGGCACGGGCCTCTTCTCACTGTGAGAAGGATTAAGCCATAGTCCATCACGCTGGCCTAGTGCGGGTTGGCAAACTTCACATATCTTCGAGAACATTATAGAAAACTTTCAGAAATGCAAGTTTCCTCACGATATTTACCTTCACCGTTAAGACTGCGCCGAGCGAAATGTGCCAAAACAGGCGGTCACAGTTAAGTTGATAAAATCAACACTTTTTGTTTAATACAAATATAAAATATACATTTACCATAACAATTAATGTGTTTACAATTACCCCGTGTAAAAAACTTCAAATAATTAATATTTTCGCCTACAAAATTACGTAAATTAGCACGTAAAATGCAAAAACGTAAACTCGTGTTACGTAATTTTTAGATTATAACAGTAGAAATCTATCCTATTTTACAGCTTAAATAGTTATATAACAATTTGTCCGTCCAAATATTTAAGTTATTGGTTGACAATGAAGATACATATTTATCAAAAAAGCACTTCAAATCCTCCATACATCTTTCGTGGTTAGATTGATCTAACAATGAAATCTAGCCACGGATACAGAAGGAATTTTATTATGGCGGCCACGCGCCGATTTGAATATCGAGATCTGTCATTCAGTCAGACCGCGTCATACGCTCGGCGCAGTCTTAAAGCAAGCGATAATTAACTATTTAATACGCATATAACTTCGAAAAGTCAGAGATGCGCGCCTTGGGATCGAACTCTAGACCTCTGCGTGGCAGTCTAACGGATTGCCACTAGGCTATCGCTGTTCCTCTATCCTCTGTCTATACATCTACCAAATAATAAAACCTTGTTTTGAACTCTATACTCAACTAGAATAATATTTTTCATTCATAATAAGGACAAATACTTAGTGTAGTGCAAGTATATTTGATACAAAACCACATCTTGTGGTCAAAGGATATTATTAATAGAACTATGGTACAATGTGTATAAATTTACATTTTATATTAAGGACAAATAGAAACAGGTATATAACAGACAGCCAGTTACATGATAATAATGTCCTCCAGACCATCTTAAAGGAGACTGGCCATCTGTGCGGGAGATATTATAGTGCATAAGTGTGTGCGCAAACAAGTGCACTGTGTTTTCTCTCACTCTCATAGTCCGATTGGTTAGCAGTCTTACACGACGAAGATAGATCAGGCACAAGACCAACGGCTTTACCTCCGCACCGAGACACGCCATCTTCCTAACTCTGGGTTGTTTGTTGGATCAAACTCGAGACCTCAGACACAGTAGTCACATTCAGTACAGTTGCACAATGAAGGTGTTTTATAAAACAATGTTAACAATCTAGCATACGATCTGCTTGATTGCTTGCTATATCCAAAGTAATACTTATGTATGGGTTGTAAAGCCTATGTAAAAGAAAACATGAGCTGAACGGAATGAGTAAGGTAAATGTGTAAGACCCTAGAAGTCTAGAACTGTTACTTAACAAGCAAAATGCAGTAACAGTTAAAACAGTTGCCAATAATTGATTGATTGTGACAACTCATTATTATCATCACCAAATAATTTACATTGAATAAAGGGGAAATTGCAGTTGTGTCTGTATTAATTTAAACAAACACTATTACTACATATTATAAAACAAAGTGCCCTACCATGTCTGTCTGTTTGCAATAAACTCAAAAACTACTGAACGGATTTTCATGCAGTTTTGACCAATAGACAGTGATTAATGAGGTAGGTTTAGGTGTATAATTTGTAAAGGTTCTGTAATACCCATGCGAAGCGGGGATGGGTTGCTAGTAAAGTAACTATATTTAAATAAATTTCATCGCTACATGCACTATACTACACACACATTTTTGAAAGAAGAAAGAAAGAAAATATATTTTTATTTCTAAAAAACACGAAAGCCTTCAAACAATGTTCAGGAAATATGTACCTATATATTATTTCAGAAGATTTAATTAATTAATACAAGTGACGGCTGTCACGCGCGCCACAAATGCCAAGATTCAAACATCAGTACATATTAATAATCTGTGCCTCAGACGTGGCAGGCAACGTGTCATCTACGTGGCGTTCAACACGTGTCAACCGTCAAATGTAAAATTATGTTCAAGACTTATTTATCCTAATATTATATGAATAATTACAATAATACTTAAAGTTATTAGCGAAAGATACGTTCGTGTTTAAGAAATCTGGATGGACACTCAGCATACACTGAGTTGGGCATAACCCCCACCTCAGTACTGATTTTCAGTTCCAACCACGAGTATCGTATTACTTGACGTCGTCGGCGACGTCCACAAATATAAATTACAACAAATGAGACAGATGTAAATAGACAAAGCAGTACAAACTATGGTAAAAAGAAAGGGAAATAAAGGACAGAACAGTGCTACATGATATACTTAACCTATGCAAACCATCATGGTAAGTTTTATTATATTGAATATAATAATATACACACATGTACACATATACATATATATACATATATATATATATATATATATATATATATATATATATATATACATACATACACACACACATACATACATTTATATATATGTCTTTTCAGTTACCTATTCTAATACTTATTACTCTAAAAAAAAAGTAGGAAGGAAAAGTAGCGGAACAACTGGAATGATCTACCAGGCAGAGGGGCCATAGCCTTCAAGGTACTGATGACTGTGTTTGTTGTTTTTGAATTAACATTAAAAAAGTTTTATATTTAAATTTGAAACTGTATTTGGTTTTCAGGTCCCTGATAGGCGGCGGCAAATCATTCCAACATTTTGTTGCTGAGTACCTAAAAGAGCCCCGGAATGCTGTAGTTTTATGGTTTGGTATGGACAATGCACTGTTTGAGGTTCTGATGGAATATGAGCAATGATCTCGCCTCCAGTCCATCTTCTCATATAGGTATGTAGGTTTTTGGCTCTTCATTAAACCAAAAAGTAAGCTGGCTAGATGTAATTTTCTCCTGGCTTCCATTTTCAATATATTGTTTTCATTTATGTATGGTGTTACATGATCTCTCTTTGGTATCTTGAAGCAATAGCGAGCACATGCATTTTGCATTCTTTGTATTAAGTTCCTAGTTCTAGCCAGCAAACATGGACCATAAACTATATCACAATAGTTAAATCTAGATAGTATGAGACTGTCTACAAGTTGTTTTCTCATGTTTGTGCTGAGATAGTCACGTATGTTGTAGAGAACCTTTAACCTATAGAAGCAATTCCTGACAATTTTATTTATGTGTCCCTCAAACTGTAGCCTTGAATCCATCACCAACCCCAAATTGGTGACTTCTTCAACCCGTTCAATTCTTTGACCATTTAAAGTAATTGTAGGAGCATATTCCAAAATTGACTGAAGTTGCCTCTTACTTCCCAGTATCATTAATTTTGACTTTAGTGGGTTTAATATCAGTGAGTGTTCCCTAGACCATTTAGCCACTCTTTCTAGGTCTTCAGTGATTTTTGCCATTGCTGCGAGAGTGTCACTAGGCTTAAAAGACAAATACATCTGTGTGTCATCTGCGTACATGTGGAACTTGCAGTGTTGAAAAGATGTGGTAATATCTGCTGTGTATAAAATAAAAAGTAATGGTCCCAATATTGACCCCTGTGGGACTCCCCTCGTCACATTTAATGGGGTCGATGACATCACAGTGCCGTCTTCTTTACGTATTTCCACATACTGTGACCTATTTGAGAGATAGCTATGAAACCATTTAATTGCATCTGATGAAAACCCATAATAAGCCAACTTGGATAATAACAGTGAAGTATCCAGTGCATCAAAAGCACGTGAATAATCTAGGAGCACTAACGCTGTTCCCTCCCCCTGGTCTCTAGCCTCCAATATGTTACCAACTACATCACCTAAAGCTGTAGCAGTTCCCCTTCCTTTTCTGAAACCTGATTGTTTATCAGGGAGGATATTATTCTTTTCAAGATATTCCATGACTTGCAAATATACTACCTTTTCCAGCACCTTAGACATACAGGGGAGTATACTAATCGGACGTAGGTCCTTGTTAGTGTTTGGAGGAAAAACTTTGGGTAAAGGTCTCACTATAGAGCATTTCCATAGCCTTGGGTATTCCTGCGTACATATAGATGTGTTAATTATTTTAGTGATGGCACCTACTGTATGTGGTAGTGTTAGTGTTAGCATCTGTATATTAATTTTGTCTATTCCTTGTGCTTTTGTTCCTATGTTGTTAATTATTTTTTGTATTGTTTCTTCATCTACAGGTTTTAGTTCAAAAGTATTTTGGGTGTTATGTCTATGAAACTCATAATATGTCAGTTTAGACATGCTCACTTTACATTCTCTTGGTACATCTAAAAAGGCTTTATTAATACTATCCAAGTTATCAAAATGGTCAGGCAGACAGAAATCCTTGTGTGAAGGGAGTATATGGTTTTTCAAATTTTTCCAAAGGATTTTTTGGTTGTTTATGTTATCGTTTATAGTTTTAGAAAAATAAGCAGACTTCTCATTATGCAAAGCCACGGTGGCTTGATGTTTTAGGTCAAGATAGTACTGCTTTTTGGATTCTAATCTGGTATTTTTAAAAGTTATCCTAGCTTTGTCGCGCAACCTAAAAAGTAACTTTACATTTTCAGTTATCCATGGTGTATACTTTGTTTTAAATTGCTTATGTTTCTCAGGCGCATGCATATCAAACAAGTACACAACCCATGAGGATAACTGTTCCACCATATCATTAACCCCGTCCTGTAGCTCAAACATGTGCCATGGAATATTCCCAAGATCAGCATAGAAGAAATCCACCAAAATATCCCCATATGCTCTGTAGGAAACCCACCTAGGTTTCTCCTTCTGTTTCTTCAATCGTGACTCACAGGTTACAATTGAGTGTTGTCCCAGTTCGGGAACATGAGTAACTAAAACATTTTTAACACTTATGTCAGTGCATATTAAATCTATTAAAGTGCTGCTGTCCCCTACAAAATGTGTTGGGGTATTTACTACCTGGTGCATATTTGTATAGTTTAAGAATTGGTGAAGTTTTTTAGTGTTAGTACTAGACACACTTAGCATATTAATATTAAAATCACCTAAGATAATAATATGATTATATGGAGCCAATGCACAAATGCTGTCACTCAAGCCGTCCAAAAATCTATCTACACATAGCCATGGTGGTCTGTATGCCGTTCCAACTATGATCCTTTTACCCATAATGGTCAATGATAGCCAAAATTCCTCTATGTCTGGATGTATGGGGTGACTTATGTTCCTTGCATTTACTTCTGTCCTGATATAGAAACCCACTCCTCCCCCTTTACCACCCCTTATTGACTTAGGTCTTGGAATATGCCTTAGCTTATAGCCTGGTACCGAAGGAGCTCTTCCCTGTTCACCTGGCTTCAACCACGTCTCATTTATTGCCATAAGATGAACTGAGTGGAGGTTCATGGCTATTAAAAATTCATCATGCTTAGTACCTAATGACCCTGCATTAAAAAGTCCAAATTTCAAATATTTGTTATTATTCATTATGATTAATTGTATTTTTCAATATAGTATGTATCAATGTATTATAATAATATTTATTAATTTAACTGATTAGTACCTTATAGTTAGCATGTTTTAGTAATAAATATATGTAAGTGTTGTGTTAACTCGTAATTGGCATATACATGAGAATATTATGTAACATATTATACTGAAACTTTTATGTAACCTGTATGTATGTGCTGTGAGTAAACCTTAATAAATAAATAAATAAATAAAAATGTAATATGTAATATGTATCAATGTAGTAATAATATAGTAAATAAATATAGTATTCATATTATATGTTTGTACTTTGTATGCAGTATGCAGGCATTAGTTATATAAAATATTTTTAGTATCTTATCAAACACTCTAGTTACTGTATTATGTAAATTGATATTCAGACTATTTATGGTACATTGTTCATATTTTAGATTAAAGGTTCCCTCAGCACATCCCATGACATATCTGATCCTAGTTGGGCCAAATAATGTATAGTTTAAACAGTCACACACCACACCAAGTTCATGTGTACCCTGTGCCAATGCATAGCATTCCAAATAAACATACTTTGGGTGGGGAATGATTATATTATTGCAAATGCTTACCATGTATGTATTGTAAATATTTGTGTTGTATTCATTGTAAATAATTGTGTTATAGGTGTTGTAAATTATAATGATTTTTGTATATAATCTTGATATAGTTGTACACTTGAGATATATTATATTTGGTAAGTGAATATTTACATAGCTAAATAATTTGTAACTTCTATGTAACTTACCATATTTGTAGCAATAAAATACTCTTATTTTTATAATGAAGTTGCATGCATACAGAGAAATAAAGTTATAGGTCAATCTTATGGAGAAAAACATGGTGTGTATAGATGTTACCGCACTATACTTTAGCTGTCTTGACAGTCTCACAACCAAATACTCGTTTGACATCGGGCTCTGTGCGGATGGAATAAGCACGTCTTCCATCAGCTTCTTTGACATAAATTCTGCCATGTTTGGTCCATACAAACCTCCAACCAAGGTGTGTAGCAGATTGTCGAGCGAGAAAGAACAGCTGCTTGTTTGTTCGAGTCAGCCTCTCGTTGAGGTAGAAGCGTCTTGGGGGGCCATCCAGGTCAAGGTCAGCGGATGTGACGCCTCGTCTTGCCCTCGCGCTCCTCAGCAACTCGTCGCGCAGTCCACGCCGCGCTAGCCTCACCACGACGCGCCGGCATCTCGTGCCCGCTGCTCCCTCAGCCGCCCCCCCCGACCGCTCCACCCGGGGCCCCACCCGTTCTGCATATACTATATCCTTCTCTTCTAGTGGTACACCTAACTTCTTGGCTACCATCTCGACCGTATGTATAACATTTTCGCCAGCACATTCGGGCAGATTTGAAATCTCCATATCTGATAGCAGCAGGTCTTGCTCCCTTTCATTGAGCTCGGTTTTCAATTGGCTAATTGTTTGGTCCAATTGGTGTGTTGAGGGGGTCGCAGCCTGTTGATTCTCAATGTGTTCCAAGCGGTTCTCTAAATTATCAACCTTCTTTTTACAGGCTGCTACTGATGTACGAAGGTCAGCCATCTCGAGACGGAATTCCCTGAGCTCTGCTTTGAGGTCTTCCCGCATTGCCCTTATTTCCATCCTCAGCAGTTGCATTTCGTTGCCGAAGTCAACCTGAGGCGACGAGTTGTTGGCCGGCTTCTGTATACTCAGCTCTTTATCACACCCTGAGCCATCTGTGGGCTGAGAGGAGTCGTATTGGCTGGTAGGAGTATTATCCCTACTATCGCATAAGCCCTGGATAGGAGTGGGCCGGGTAGTGTCCCTGGATGTTTTATTCTTACAACTCAGACATTGCCAGTCACTGCTCACCTTGGCAGTTTCTGGCAGATGCACACAAATGAGGTGAAATCTATTTGTGCATTTACAACAAGTAGCGGCCGCTTTATTAGAGACAAACTTGCCACAAACAACACACTTGCCAGCCATGTCCCCTACCTGCTATGTATGATGCGGATAGTTCTTTCGTCGACCAACAGATGGCGCTACTATGCGTATTTAAAAAAGAGGCTTTGTTTACAGCACTATAATGTTCGCACTGAAAGATTTATTGAACGTTATTGTCACTGCGCACTAATTCACACTATAATGTACTTTAATTTTTAGTAAATACTTGTTTTATTTTAATAAATTTATTATTTTATACTATAGGGTAGTTTTATGTCACTGTTTTAATTAGATATTTTAATTTTCAGTTTATTTAAGTTTATATCACTAGATATCACTGGATAACGCTATATGTATTTTATTGTAAGTTGTGTAACACTGATCGATTAAATTTGTTTTGATAACTTCCACAATTTATTTTTATTTACGTTTTAAACATAAGGTGTATGTAACGTTGCCAACTGTCAATGCCATTGTGGTTTTCTAATCAGATTTTGATGAAATTTTGATATCTCTTCCACTCTGAGGAATTTAATAAGATAGTTAAAAATAGTAAGTTTTTTTAAACAAATGTTACAAAGCTAGAGTCAATTACATAACTTTAAGGAACTGATAGTCAAATATGCAAATACTGTTGCCATTAGATGGTTGTTATTAAGGAAATTTATAAGGCTATAAAAATTCCACATCTTTATGAGATTGGTGTATTTGTCCATGACTTATACAATGGTGTTTATTTTATTGGCTGTACACATGCCAATTTTTTAGGTATGGTCAATTCTAACATTTTCATTACCAATGGGTTAAGCAGATATGTCTTATTCCTATACTTAGCCACTTTTTATAAAAGAGAAAGGGAACCTACTCATCAGTCTTTAGGGTATACTTTTAGATACCATGCTATTTCTGAAACCTTATCATAAGACGCCTGTAACACTATGAACCTATAAATCGAAGCATAGTTAGCACTATCTGCTGCAACCATAGAAACAACCTTATGACACTGGACAAATAAACTTTGGCAAAACTTCTGTTAAATATTTCAGAAAAGATTGATTTACCAATAACTGTCAATAGACATTGTATGTGTGGGTAGATGAAAGTTTATATTAAAATATAGAAGACTGCGCAACTTATAGATTCTAAATAAAAATTGAGCTAACTAACTGTATACATTTACTTTACAATATAGGTGTAATAATGAAATAGCTAATCAACCATAAATGTCATTTGTGAATCATTGTAGAAACAATATATTATCTCTATCAAACTCAAATAAAAAGTTATATCAAAAATAATAACTTTTAAAACTTATACATAGTATATAGAGAAATGGGGCGTTCAATTTAAATCAGGCGATGCCGCCTACATTTCTTTACACATAAATTAATCAGCACACTAAACTAACATAATTTATACTATCTTTCTCTGTGATTTAAAGCATTGTCGGCCTCGATGGCGTAGTGGTTAGTGTAACCGACTGCCACGCCCGAGGTCGCGGGTTCGATTCCCGCACAAGTCAAACATTTGTGTGCATGAACATGGATGTTTGTCTTGGTCTGGGTGTTTCTATGTATAATATGTATGTATTTACAAAAAAAAAAGTATATATGTATGTTTATCCATTGTCTAGAACCCATAGTACAAGCTCTGCTTAGTTTGGGCTAGATGGTGTTGTGTGTATGTGGTAGAATATTATTATTATTATTATTATTGATGCATTGTTTAAAATCAAATGGAGTTATTAATCTCTGTATTTCATTAGACAAAATCTCAACGTTCCTATTTATGCTGCGTAAGTCAGCGCGATGTTCTCTGATAACTTGTATTAAGAACTTTTGACTTGCCTGTTTTAAGATCTTAGCGCTTCCTCATATGTCTTTCTTGGCTGATATCTTGACACACGTAGGAATGAGACTGTGATCACGACATCTCTTCAAGAAATTTAAAGATGTTACATATCTTGCGCGCTTAGTTTGTAGATCTTCTAACCGGCGTATTTTTGTTGCTGTTTCCAGTCCGTACTGATTTACATAATATTGTCTTCTATTTAGGCGAATATTATTCATTGAAATTAAACTGCTATATATGGATTTTATCGCGTTGTTTATTTGACACTTTATTACAACATTTTGAAAATTGTTACACTACTTCTACTATTAAACTTTACTAATTTTTAAGCTAATTAAATTATTATTAAACTATTTAGATTTCATTTATTTTTACACTTTCCCCGACGTTTCGGTTGTTTTTCAGCAGCCATGGTCACGGGGAGACTAAGATGGCAGTTGTCTCAATGTTCCAGCGTTAAATCACAGAGAAAGATCAAAATATAATGTGTGTAAAATGAACAAAATTCAAAAATATGAATAATTTATACAAGTTATGTATGTGAGCAAAGCCGGAGCTAATTTATAGTCATTAAATGTACTGGAAATCCTTCCAATGTACAATGCAAGTGATTGAAATGACGTCAAGTACGATAGGAGATACGGATGAATGAGTCAGACGCTACGAACCCATATATTCAATGAAAATATCCAATAAATATATAGCCGTCATATTAAGAATAAATACCATAGATAAATGTATGTTTTTTATGATTACTTTTTATTCCATAGCACGGTAAAACATTTAAAAATAAAAACGTAAAGTAACAATACCTTCAATATAAGCGCCGAATTAGATGTGTGTTTTTGAAACCTGAACTTCTTTAACACTTCCTTCACATCATCACCAATATCGCAAACGTTAACATTATGTCCTGACATGATGATAAATATGTTTTATTTAAAAATAAACAATAAATAGCGGAAACTTCCGTAGCTTGTTTACGTCGACAGTTTGACAAGTGACTTGATTCCGATTGAGAGTGACGTATGAATTGTCAACCAAAGACTAAACAAAGATCTAGAGATATATTGGTCATAGATTTTAGTTTAATAAGATAAGTATAACAACACAGAACAAGACGTACACACACACATCAACCTAGACTGTTTGGACTTTGAACTATTAGAAGTTGAACGCTGCGAATTGTGCGAGAAATATTTTTGTTCCGCTTTATCCTTACCATTACATTGACACCACTATGCACTGTCTCTTTCCGACAATTCTCTATTTTGTATGTAGCGTAGTTATGCATATATATAATAGGGTGTCTAACTTGATGTGCAGCTGTGTGTACTTATTGATGATATTACTAGGTCAAAACAATAAACAATAAGAATTTAATTAAATCAATAAAGTGCAACACAACTTTAAAAGCGCACCTTTGTGATAAAATAGGTTACCAAATGAAATATCGTTGTTGGGAGGCTGAAAAGAAAAAAGCACAATGGTGTTATTTTTTTTCATCTCTACAGCATTTACATAGAATCCTGTGAAATTGTACTTATAGCATTCAAAATATCTGAAGTTAATTATAACTGTGCGAGATTTACCAACTTCTTTTGTATTATAAATTTAGCATAGCTCAGACCGAGGAACAGCACAAACTGCAACAGTTTAAAATTATCTGAAAGAACCCAAAAATAAAATCATTGATTTTAATATCTATTGAAATACTATTTTAAAGAAGCAAATTTCTATACAACTTTAATTAAAAACTATTTCACGTACGAAATCATTATTTATTTATTTTAGCTGCTTAAAAACGCTAAATAATTATACATCTAGTTTCTGGTCTAGGACATGGCATGTTTGGATAATATGAAGAAGAAGACTAAAATTTACACAATCATCTCAGCCGAAAAAACGTGTTTTTCGAGGCCACATATAAGCTACTTTGAATTTGTGGCGTATGTATATACGCACAAGCAACATATAAGTTTATAAGCAACCTGGAATCGAACGGAGCATCATACGTCTAGCCGCGCCGAAACCAAGCGACGCGCGAAGGCGATCGAACGGAGCATCACACCCTCATACGTCTTGCCACACTCAAACCATTTCACAAACTGCCGACGCGGGTTTTTTTCTTTTTGTGTGTTTTAGTTGTTAGCCTCAGATGACTTTTACAACTTTACGCGGACTGTAGGTGAGCGCAGAGAGCTCCCAACCCGTTATAAAGCACACTAGACAACGTTAACCCCCAAGGGCGGTCTACCACGGACCTCGGCTTGGGGCGTTGTCGGTAACGTGGATCTAAGGTGATCCACGGGATTAACATTAACGCGACAGTGACCATCAGGTCGCAGCTCTAGATCTACGTGTAGCTCTTCGTTGCGCACAAACCACGGTGCTCCTGTAGCTTTGCCATTGTATTTTTTTTGCAGTGTTTGTAACCTATGGATCCTGTTTGGCCTAACGTGTGCGAATACTACGCTAGCGTACGTCATGATGGGTCTAACACATGCTGCATAGTGAAAGTTTAGAGCGACTGTTAATGAGCGAATGGAGCCTACCTAGCACAAAGGCGGTTACGAACCAGCCTTAGGTGAGGTCGGAAGGAGAGTCGGTCATCCAGGGTAACACATAGATAGTTGGCTTCTCTAGCCCATGGGATAGCGGAGCCCGACATCCTTATTTGGGGGTCGCACCCGGAGGGTACAGGTGAGGTGGTCTACTGTGAAACAACAGCCGACGCGCGAAGTTACCATCTGTTTTTATAATGGCACAATTTATACGCACACACACACGCGTAAGGATTTCCGAGAATTCACTCGTAAATGTTAGAATTTTGTTTACTGGTCGCTGATTGGAGTAAATAATTATTGTACACATTAGTGCTAGCGATACTTGTAACAAACAATAAATGGGATATAAGAAGGCTTACAAATTGTAAATATATTCTCAGTTGTATCAGTCTACGTGTTTCAATATAGCACAGCTACGGACCTGGCTGATGCCCGCCGGCTGTTAATGCGTTAAAAATTAATTATAACAGTCGGTGTCGTCACCATCAGCAAAGTCCCTATAGATCTACGAAGGGATAGGCAAATAAATGTTTTGCACTTGACGGCACTTGACCCGGACCAGTTCATACTACAAGAACTAGCTAACACTTTACCGCATCGATTCTATAAAGAAGAAATCATAATAAACACATAATAAAGTTATGTCAGGCGATTCTTGCCCTCCCCAGAATCATTTGGTGTTTATTCCAGAATTTCAGGTTTCAATTTAAAATTCTAGTGCGATATGTAAGCAATCGTCATTTCGGGGCCGGGATCCTACCGGAAAACTCAGCAGCGAAAACTCGCAATTTTAGATACTACATAGCTAACAAATCGGCTAAAACGTGCTCCTAATGTACGTCATTTAATTGTAGCGCTAGTGTTTACGGAATAGCAAGTATAATATCACATCGTTGGTTGTTTTGACGAGACTTCATTCGTTGAGCGCCATAGATTATACACTTATACTGGAATTGAGCGCACTATTAGCTATATAACACTACTCAAAACATTCCGAAACCAACATATTTATATTAATTATATTTTCTCAGACTTTTAAGTTTATTTAGCACATGTAAAAAGTTTTATATCACATATAATTCAAATTTTACTACAGCATTTTCTAACTGCATTATTTCAGCTTAAATGTAAATGAAAAATTAATTGTTATATAATTAGATAGTGAGTCTCTATATTTAGGTGTTCTGAGACTTCTGAGTAAATCCTAGTTCAAATGTCAAATTGACAAGTAGCACAATGACAAAAAGTATTGTAGGTTTTCCTCGGTTTCTGCAAGGTTTGGTTTTGTTGAAACAATTTCACTATAAACAATAAATAAAACTTTCTTGGTTAATTATCATGAATCGGCGTACCCGTGAACTATGTTTAACATAACGACTTTAGGAACATTTGTTTGAAAAGGTGTTGTAATACGAGTTGTTTGTTAGTGATAAAAGTGTAGTGCACAAATTCATAAGTTTTCTGCTATTGTGTGTGTTTAAGCGGCCTAAATAAAGGTCAACAGCGTTACAGAGGACTCTGCTTTGCTTGTAAGTATCATATTAGTGTAATTATTTGCGACACTCTGTAGAAAATATTAGTGTATTTATATAAAGTGGGAACCAAGTCAAAAACATCTGTGGTAATAACTTTCACTATTTAAGTGAAGGAATTCATTTTTACGGACATATTACCTTCAGTTGTCTAGTAATAGAATAATATCTATTTATTTGCGATTATAGATTAAAAATGCAATAATCCGATGGCATTGAAACTAATACCAACTAATAGGATTATTATTGCGTAAACGTAAAGGATTAATATTAATAACGTTGATAACGAATTCAATATTTCCTCAGTTTGAATGTTTTTGGTCATTGACTTTAATATTTTAATTTAATTGTTTTTATAAATAATAAAAAAAAATTATAATGAGCAATGGTATGAAATAATCCTCAATTTTATTACGCAATGGCGGTATTTTTAAATTAGCTCAAAGGTCTGGCTTTACTCACACAAATAACCTGAGTAAGCTTTGGTGTATAGCTTTTTAGTTAGCAGTTTAAGAACAGTAAGACAACAATAAAATGCTAGTGAATTTGAAGAGTAAAGAGGGAACAAGATAGATATCACTTATTTTACTTACTAAAATAATTTATTGGGAATGCCTTATCCTGACATCCTTAGAACACCACTGCAATCAAGATTAAGTTTGCCTATTAACATACATGATATATTTTCTATTTCAAAATGTATGATGGCATATTTATTTATTTACTTGTATCACTAAATAATTAAATACAGTATATTTATTTATTTATATTACATGTTTAAACAATTCTGTGCTATGCTATGTATGCCTAGTGCTCATTTGGTCATAGGAAACCACATCTAACACAACTGTAACTTCTTCTTAAACTAATTTAAATTATAATATCTAGTCGTCCTTAAAGTAGCACTGTGGTACTAGTAAAGAACTAGAGTGGTCTTTGTCCCTTGGATTGACAGCATTTTAATCCTGTCCATGAAGGGTCACATAAGGCCTGCTTTTGGCACACCTCTGACACTTCATAAAGGACCTACTACTGTTATGGAAACACTAGGCTAATCATCATTGTAGGTTTGAACTCAAAAAGTAAGAAAAGGATATATATAATACAAAAGCAACATATTTTAAGTAATTCTTATCAATCTAATGGTGTTAGCACTGTAGTACTGCCAGTTGTACTGCTACATGATTATCATCCATAGTAATAATTATTGTTGTCCACGGCGTTGGCAATTGATCATAGCCTAAACCAATTAGGTGAGACCTCTAATTGTCGCCATGGTAGCATCAAAGAAAGCTTATTGTTGTCTATAAGACACTGTTCTCAATCACTTCTTGCTTCAGAGGATTTTGCTGTGGATATTTTAATAGAAAATCTAAGTATAATTTTGTCTTAGCATTTTTGTTATATAATTTACCGTGTGGGCCCTGGCCTCTGAACAGCAGTGGCCTTCATACCATTCCAAAATTTTAAGTTTAAACCTAACATCCTGGGTTCGGCTCCAGGCAATTATGTGTGGGCATTGGTCTTTTCCCTTCTACACATTAATACTAATTTGGTAAATGAATCGCTTATTCTTTATAATGCCATTCATAAACTTGTGCCTTATAAATCATAGCACCATATGGGCTTGCAACTATATAGAATTGCATACCAACTTGCCTAAACACAATAATAAGTGAAACCATCTGCCATTCTAACTTTCTACTGAGACAGTATATCAGGCAGTCGCCGTTTTTTATCTACAGTTTGCATTATATCAAACCATTAAACACATGGGTGTTTCATTATGGGGCCATTCCCATAGACCAGAATAATTAGATTTCATATGTAGCCATAGTCTCCTACCTGCCATGGCTAGTGTCTCGGTAAGTGTCTCTTCTCACTCTGAACTAAAACTCTCCAAGGGCCTCTGCATGTTGGACCTATGTCCCCGTGTAAGCCACCCAAAGGGCCGGGTACTTACCTAACGTGTTAGGGAAATACCCGTGAAAGAGAAACAACTAATAATAAGTGTAATACCTAATATTTTTTCAAATTACTCATTTATTTCTTCTTCACTGGTATTATTTCCCATTGTTGCGAGCTACATTTATTTATTTATTTATTCTCACATACATACAACTATTATCACAGGTCTTAACCTAATACAATAGCGTAGTTATAGTACTTGTATCTAGTTATATCTAACATAAATGCTATATTCTTATACTAATACCTGTCATACAGACACTGTTATTAACTATGAGATATTATACAATAAGCGGTTCGTGTAAATTCACTCAGTGTGCAGCTAAATAAGTCGACCTGTTGCGATGTCGCATTGAGCGCCTTCAACGCGCGCGTGAAGGTCGCCTGCTGCAGCAAGTTGGTGCGCGCCACCGGCACACACAGCAGCGGCGGTCGCCTCCGCCGCGACACGTACTCATCCGGGACACACGACCTGACTGTCCCTAGGACGACTCGATTGTGTATCTTACCACACATAACTTTAAATACATGCTGAGGTAGCTCTCGTCTCTTATGTACCTTACCTTCTCACCTCAAGTTTGAAATAGCCATTAGTACCTAATAGAAACAGGTTAGGATACAGTAATGGATATCCAGGGTATACACCATACTGTTTAAAATACATGTTGAAATTAAACTGCTATATACGGATTTTATCGCGTTGTTTATTTGACACTTTATTACAAAATTTTGAAAATTGTTTCACTACTACTACTATTAAACTTTACTAATTTTTAATTTTCGGTTGCTTTTCAGCAGCCATGGTCACGGGGAGACTCTCCCCGTGACCATGGCTGCTGAAAAGCAACCGAAACGTCGGGGAAAGTGTAAAAGTAAAAATAAATTAAATCTAAATAGTTTAATAATAATTTAATTAGCTTAAAAATTAGTAAAGTTTAATAGTAGTAGTAGTGAAACAATTTTCAAAATTTTGTAATAAAGTGTCAAATAAACAACGCGATAAAATCCGTATATAGCAGTTTAATTTCAATGAATAATATTCGCGTAAATAGAAGACAATATTATAAAATACATGTATTTTAGAAATTTGTTTTATAATAATAATAATAATAATAATATTCTATCACATACACACAACACCATCTAGCCCAAACTAAGCAGAGCTTGTACTATGGGTACTAGACAATGGATAAACATACATATATACTTTTTTTTTTTTTTGTAAATACATACATATTATACATAGAAACACCCAGACCAAGACAAACATCCATGTTCACGCACACAAATGTTTGACTTGTGCGGGAATCGAACCCGCGACCTTAGGCGTGGCAGTCGGTTACACTAACCACTACGCCATCGAGTCGTCGTTATATACGTTCTATCATTAATTTGTACTTAATTTCATGAGGTGCCCAGACTATTGCATTACATTCTAAATGACTTTTCACAAGGGCTTCGTATAATGCCCTCAAAGCACCGATGTTGGTGAACTGGTTAGAAAGACGTTACATCATTCCTAAGTTGCGGTATGCTTTCCTACAAACTTTGGTGATATGCTTTCTAAAATGTAAGTCTGCAGTGAAGAGCACGCCTAAGTCCCTAACTTCAGTGACACGTTGCAGAGGTGTTCCGTCTAAATAATATTGACAGTGTCTTGGACTACGCGCGCGCGTGAACGATAACACTGAACATTTGCCCACGTTGAAATACAATTTATTGCCAGAACTCCATTCAACAATCTTATTTATATCTTGCAGTAGCACCTCATGATCCGCATTCTGCCGTATTTCGAGAACTACTTTTAAATCGTCGGCAAATAACAAAGGTATAGATTTATTGATTACATTCGGCAAGTCGTTAATCATTAAAATGAATAGAAGCGGGCCTAAATTACTACCTTGACTTACCCCGGATCTTGTAAAGTAAGGTTCAGAATACTGTCCACTACAGTCAACGTACTGACAACGGTCTCTTAAAAATAACTGGCGAAAAAGGTCAACGTGTGCGGTGTGCAGCCGACGCTGGCCAACTTAGCTAGGAGGATGTCATTGTCCACGGTGTCAAAAGCCTTCCTAAAATCAAAATAGGCAACATCTACTTGATGACCAGCGTCCACCGTTGGTACTATGCGTGTCATAAGATCCAGTAAATTCCCTGTTGTCCCCCGCCCAGGACGAAAGCCGTGCTGAGCATCAGACAACAGAGAGCTTATTTGTGGATATAGGCTGTTGTGGATTGCCGACTCAAAAACTTTAGCTGGCGTACATAAAACCGCCACCGGTCTGTAATCACTGGGTGCAGTACCACCTCTTCCTTTCAGCACCGGTACAACCCTAGTGAGTTTCCAGCGGTCAGGAAACTTTCCGGTTCCTATACAGACATTGAATAAGTGAAACAACGGGTCACTTAAGACTGCACGGCAGTCTCTAAAAATAAACACTGGGATACCGTCAGGACCAGCAGAGCGTTTTGTCGGTAAACGCACAAGTGCGCGCCGCACGTCAGCAGGCCGTAGGCGCTTGAGGTTTGCCCAGGCGCTCGCGCTTGCGTTCGCGCTCGCTGCCTCCACGTTCAGCACAGGCGGTTCCGGATTGTACACAGACTTAAAGAATTGGGCAAATTCATGAGCACATTCATAATATAGCCTACTACCATTCGAATCGACTTTCCTGGATCTTATGTATCCCCAAAATGCTCGCGGATCCTTAGCCAAATGTGTCTGCAATCGGTTGCGGCATTGGTCATGTGCCAATGCAGTTCCGGATTTAACTATCGCTGTGTACAACGCAAATTGCAAATAATCAGTCCGCGATTTACTTGACTTATACTTTTTATGCAAATTGAACTTTATTTTAATATTCTTAATAATCTCAGGAGTGTACCATACTGGGTAAATAAATGTATTATTAATTGAATTATTATTGTTTTTTTCCACTGGAACACACTGGTCAAAAATTTCGTAAATCTTACTATAAAATAAATTTAGAACTACTCTGGATCATGTAAATGGTACATCTCACTCCATTCTATTTCAGCTTATAAAGTATACATTTTATAAAAGTCAGCTTTATTAAAATTCCATAACTTACAAGTTGAATGTAGAAACCTACGCATGTTATGCGGTGGCTCGCTAGGCGCAGAAGACGCAGTGGCGAGTGGCGCGCAGCTCTACACACACGGCGCGGGATGATAGGCATCCACGGGCTGCATGTCCTCGTCCGCCTAGGCCACCGACACGCCACCGCGCGCGCTCAACACGAGGTCCAACTGCCTATTGCTGCAGTTTGGTACTGCATACACTGAGTGAATTCACAGAATGCCATGAAATATTCGTAATAATTGACAATATTATTATTGCACGAGTACATATTAAAATCACCTAAAACAATTAAATTTGTTTTATATTTAACACACATCTTTTCTAATATGCTAAACAACAACATGTATTCATGCTCATCTGCCTGTGGTGGAATATAAACTATACAAAGAGCAAATAAAAAACGATTCTGGATATAAACAGCAGCACAAATTAACTCAAAGTTATGACAGTCAATATCAATATCACCTGACACAGACACTTGTCGCAGCTTGAACCGCGGTGTGGCCACTAAAAGTACGCCGCCTTGCTTACGGCCGTCCGCCCTGTCGCATCTCAATATTTGGTATCCTGGGAGTATGAATTCAGCATCAGGAATAGCTTCATTAAGACCGCTTTCGGTGAAGGCAAATAAGTCCGATCCCGAAGATTCTAAAAGCGACAAGAGTTCCGCAGTCTTAGTCCGAAGACCTCTGACGTTCTTATATAAAATGTTGATGTGTCTACTCATTTTGCAGTTTGTCTGGTTTGGTTGAGCGACGAAACCAGACCCATTCACTGAATTCTACATACATAGGCCATATCTCAGGTTCACAAAGTTTCTCAAAATTACTCACAGAAACACCATTTGAATGAGGCATAGTCAGTTTTAGGTTTTAGTTTTTCAATAATAACTTCCGAGTCATTACCTAACCGTAACGTCTGTTTGATATGCTCCTTTAAATTTTCTCCTGTTGTGGATTTTTCCAACCTCCAAACATGTAAATATTTTCTACGCTCAACCGCTTTTAGGGAACCAATTGAATTATTTGTCGGCCTCGATGGCGTAGTGGTTAGTGTAACTGACTGCCACGCCTGAGGTCGCGGGTTCGATTCCCGCACAAGTCAAACATTTGTGTGCATGAACATGGATGTTTGTCTTGGTCTGGGTGTTTCTATGTATAATATGTACTTATTTACAAAAAAAAAAGTATATATGTATGTTTATCCATTGTCTAGAACCCATAGTACAAGCTATGCTTAGTTTGGGCTAGATGGTGCTGTGTGTATGTGGTAGAATATTATTATTATTATTATTATTATTATTACCACCTCTTATTACGGGGTTTCTCTGGCTTATATTTTTAACTTCTATCCAATCATTTCTATTGATATTGATAAGGCCTACCTCTGCACCCGCCGATTTCCTGGCCACCGCCGCGTAACTATTCTCCGTAGGCTCTCGGCCCGCGACCTCGGGCGTGGCAGTCGGTTACACTAACCACTACGCCATTGAGCACCTCTGACTTTCGGAAGTTATACATATGACTTTTTGGAATTATTTGCGTATTGATTGACAATTATCGCCTGCTCCGTGCCTCGGAGAGCACGTTAAGCCGTCGGTCCCGGCTGCCATGAACATCTATGGCAGTCGTTACTGGGAAGTCAGTGCCCTATAATATTCTGACACTGGTCTAGCCTTCGGGTATCGTTAGCCTTCGGGTTGCGGAGGTCAGGTGGCAGCCGCTCCGTGTAAAAACTGATATCCAGTCAAATCCGGTTAGACTAGAAAAGCCGACCCCAAGTGACTTGGGAATAATAAAGGCTAAGAGAAAAGAAGACCTATTGGATAGCCCATTTCTCGAGGAAGGCTATAGGCTATATAACATCAAGCTATGACCAATAAGAGCGGAGCATCAATGAAAAATGTTGCAGAAACGGTGAAAATTCTTTTATATGAAGCAGAAGAAGTTGCGCGGGTTAGCTAGTGAATAAATAAAATAAATTAATCGAGTCACGAGTGAGTAGGTATCTTCTAGGCAAGCATGCTCCATCGTCGACTGCATCTTCACTTAACATCAGGTGAGATCGCGGTCAAACGCAAGACTTAGAAATAGAAAAAGTTATTACTTTTATCGTTTTAGTAAGTCATCAAACCTGACACCACATACACAGCACTAACCACTGCGCCACTGAGCCTATCTATAGTAAAATAACGTAATAGTGTAGCTGCAGTCCTTCTCTGCTTAAACGCTGAAATTCAGGAGAAAATTGAAAAAACTAATATTGTTCAGCGAATATGCAAGTGCACTGTCATAAAAATAGTCTTGAAAGTTCATTGAACTTGTGACTTGGTGCCCGATAACTGCGCTACTGATAACGTCAACGTGCCATTAAGCCAATAGTGTGCTGGCAACGTTGTGGCAAGTAATAATATTGTCGCGCAGGAATCGAACCGCAACTATCAGGTTATATAGATAACGATAGTTGATCTGTTGTGATTTTTATACATAGTGCCAAGCATTTTTTTTTCTTTGCTCTTCAATGTGACCACATTCCCTCTGATGGTAAGCGATCATGTGGTGTAAGAGCAGAGTTTCCCAGAGGGGTAGGCAGAAACTACGGATTTCCATTTGCTACGATACTAACACACTTCTCTGGCTTCCTTCACTTTCATCACATTCCTCATGCACGCTCGTGGGTGTAAGGTGCTCTTAACCTGGCCTTTGTCCAGAACGTCTCCGATCTGATCAAGAAACGTTCGCCTAGGTCAGTGGTCGGCAACCTTATCGTCCAAGAGCCAAATATAGACAATACATAAGTGAAATCTATTCAAAGAGACTTTTTTAATTTAAGCTTTGCTCAGCAAGGGCAATTATTACAGGGAAAAATTATTATTAACAGAACACTCTCGAGCTTGTCTTTGTCAAATAGGTCTAAGTTTAACTAACAATAAATTAAATAAAACTTGTTATCATACTTATAAGGCAAGATAATAAGTAATATTCCGTGCCTGCACTAAATATTTCGTGGAAGAGCCGCAGCCGAGGAGTCAAAGAGCCGCATGCGGCTCGCGAGCCGCGGGTTACCGACCACTGGCCTAGATGGTTTTTATAAGATTTCAGTTTGTTGACCTTTATGTTTGTGTGTGTTATGTAATATTTCAATACACTTTTCAGTCTCTGATTGCTGAATAGTCTGGCATTCATAATATCAGCCTTGTATTAAACTGTCCCACTGCTGGGCGCGGACCTCAGTATAAGAAAGGTTAGGCGATAGTCCACCAAGGTGGCAGAATGCGGATTGGCAGACTGGAATTAAGACTTAAATATTATAATGTGTCTTTTTGTTTTTAATAGTACTTGACAATAATTTTATATGCTTTAATTTATACTAATATTATAAAGCTGAAGAGTTTGTTTGTTTGTTTGTTTGAACGCGCTAATCTCAGGAACTACTAGTTCGAATTGAAACATTATTTCAGTGTTAGATAGCCCATTTATGGAGAAAGGCTATATAACATCACGCTAAGACTCACGGGAGCGGCGCAGTAACCATAAACGCGAGTGAAACCGCGGGCACGACCTTCCCACGGAAAAAGACCATAGGGGCCGAGTTAAGCTAATAAATATTTAAATAGCTGCTTATATAAATTTATCGTACAATAATAATAGTACTTCACTTGATAATAGTCTTTAATATCAGCCCTATATTAAACTGTCCCTGCTATGCACGGGTCTCATATCACTGTGAGAAGCGTTAGGCCATAGTCCACCACGCTGGCCCAGTGCGGTTTGGCGGACTACACATATCTTCGAGAAAATTATGGAGAACTCTCAGACATCAGGTTTTCTTCACCGTTAAAGCGAGCGATAATTAACAACTTCGAAAAGTCAGAGATGCGCGCCTTGGGATCGAACTCGAGACTTCTGCGTGGCAGTCCAATGCTCACTAGGCTATCGCTACTTGCTTGGCCTGGTTTAACTAATAAATATTTTAAATAGCAGCTCATATCAATTTACATTACAACAATAATAATGCTTCACTTGATAAACTTAGAATTCATTGCAATGATTAATTATGTTATGACAGTTTTGACATGTTTGTTTTTAATATACAATTAAATAGTTATCAACTGTGGAGCAAGTGAAAGAGTTTGTATATTTGGGTACTTTGTTTACAAGGGATGGTAAACATGAGGAATATATTGAAAGGAGAACGATTGCGGGAAACAAAGTGAATGGAGCTCTACGCGCTTTTATGAACAGTCGAAATGTTTCCGAAAAGGCACGCTTGGCTGTTCATAAAGGACTATTAGTGCCCACACTTATGTATGGAAGTGAAAGTTGGGTATGGCAAAAGAAGCATGAGAGCAGAATAAATGCTGTAGAAATGAGAGCGCTGAGAAATATATGTGGTGTGACTCTGAAAGATAGAATAAGAAATAGTGTGATTAGAGAGAGATGCGGCATGAAAGTGGATATAGTGACAAGAATAGAAAAGGGTATGTTAAGCTGGTTTGGGCATGTAGAAAGAATGGACGAGGAAAGACTGACTAAGAAAGTTTATAAGGCTAGTGTGAATGGAACAGTCGCAAGAGGAAGACCTAGGCGAACGTTTCTTGATCAGATCGGAGTCGTTCTGGACAAAGGCCAGGTTAAGAGCACCTTGAACCGACGGGCGTGTATGAGGAATGTGATGAAAGTGAATGAAGCCAAAGAAGTGTGTCAGCATCGTAGCAAATGGAAATCCGTAGTCTCTGCCTACCCCTCTGGGAAACAGGCGTGAATCTATGTATGTATGTATGTATAGTTATCAACTAATTGACATATTGTTGTGCTGGGTTTGAGGGATAAGAGTTTAAACAATATTACCGACTAAAACACGTTTTATTATAGCTTAATTTAAAACACAACAAACACTACTTAAACACTTTTCCACTCTAACTGTTTCTAACTCTATTGATTGACAATTATCGCCTGCTCCGTGCCTCGGAGAGCACGTTAAGCCGTCGGTCCCGGCTGCCATGAACATCTATGGTAGTCGTTAGTGTCGACACAAAAGATCCCACTGGGTCGAAGTGTCGCCGGTCTGCACTGACTGGCCCCCACATAAGATAAGATAAGATGTCAATAGATGGCGCTGTAATAAATTATTAGAAGGCCGGGCGCTTCCCCACAGCGCCGAAAGATGGCACTGGCTGTAACACTTAAAATAATATACAAACATTTATTTATTTATTTAATCATGATCGTATCTGCTAGCTAGACACAAGTATAAATAAATAAATGTCGCCCTGCCCCGGCTTCGCATGGATAGTAGAGAATTATCGTCATATTTTAACCAATTTACACAAAACCTTTACAAATTATACACCTAAACCTTCCTCATGAATCACTCTGTCTATTGGTAAAACCCCATGAAAATGAATTTAGCAGTGTTTAAGTTTCGAACAGGCAGACGCGGCAGGGGACTGTGCCAGTAGGTTTCCAATTAGACTGTATTTTTTTTTATGTGATGTCTCAGACCTTTTTTTTAGGTCAACCGTGTTTGATAATTCTTTTTTGTTTGAAAGCAGGTACTTCATATGCGGTCCCATTTAAATTTGATAAAGATCTGACCAGTAGTTTTTGAGGTATCCTTAATAATACGTATTTGGTTGACTTCGACTACATTGATGAGGTTCTCATTGCATTACTTATCTAGTTGTTATCAAGTTGAAGTTGGTTTTCGTTTTTGTTAAAATTTGTATATAATAATAATAATGTCCTCCAGACCGAATTTCGGTCATGGCGGCCAATCTTAACGGAGATTGGCCGACTGCGCAGGAGATATTATAGTGCACAAGTATGTGCGCAGACACAAGTGCACTCTCTGTTCCCTAACTCTCATGATCCGATAGGACGGATAATCCGACACGACCGGAGAGAGATCAGGCGCAGGACCTACGGCTTTACGTGCTTTCCGAGGCACGGGGGTGTCTAACATCGCCAACTTCCTAACTCCGGGCTCGTGTTGAGATTTCTTAACAGAAAATCTCAATAACTTTTTGTTGGCTCGACCCGGGATTCGAACCCGAGACCTAATGCACAGCAGTCGCATTCACTACCGCTGCGCCACGGAGGCAGTTTAATAATACTACCTGACCAGCGCAACTTTGTTTGCTTCGCATAAGAGAATTTTCCCCGTTTTTGCAACATTTTTCATCAATGCTCCGCTCTTATGAGTCATAGCGTGATATTATATAGCCTATAGCCTTCCTCGATAAATGGGCTATCCAACACTAAAATAATTTTTCACTTATTACCCCTAGTTTTTGAGATTTGCGCATTCAACAATCGACTTTTACGTAAGTCTGTTATCACTACTAGTGCCGCATATATTATATACTAGCACATTTTTGGGTACATTACTTTATCTGGATGAAATGTCCTACCCTATGTCCTTTTCTGTACCTCTGCTGACAACGTGTATGCGAAATTTCATGATGACCGGTCGAGTAGTTCAGGCGTGAAAACGTAACAAACTAACTAATATTCGTATTTATAATATTAGTTAGAATTAAAGGATTATTTATTTATTTATCAAGAAATAAATTATTACCGTATAATAATTGTCCAACACGGGACAATATTCTATGTGATCCGCAAATAGCTGTGCCGTGTGGGGTTGTTCTTTGTGTCAAAAAATATCAATTATAGTCTTCAATTCGGCTCCACAGATGACACAGCGAGCTACCAGTCGCCTCGCCGCTGCCGCTCAGTATTAGGGGTTGAAATTATTATTTGTGGTAATAATTATTATTTTAGCAGTCTACCTAAAATGTATATTTTTTTACCAAATAAGTTTTGTATTTCTAAAATTCCTTTAACACACGTTGCATATATATAAATATCATTGCAATAAAATTTGATTAGGAGATAATGCGTTATCCATTGCGATTTTTATATGAGTGTAATAATAAAATATATGGTTGTATTTTATAATAATATAATTGATTGTATTGTTTCAGGTTTGGATGTAAAATGAGTTGAAACTGCAGTTGGTGACAACATGTCTTCCGTGTGTGAGTATCTTTTGAATCTTTATTTTAGCCAGCAGTGGGATAGAAAACCGCGTATTATAATTATAGGAGTTCCCGTTTCTATGATCGAAAAGGAGGTATCTATTAACAGAACTTAGCCGACAAAATACGAGATACATTTATAGCCTCTATAAAACTTAGCCACAAGTCTGGTAAGAAAGATTCTGACAGCTGCAATTATATTATTGAAGTACCAGCCGTGATACGAAAAGCTCTTATCACACAGAGCAGAATATTTATAAACTGGACTTCCTGCCCTGTAAGAGATTTCACGCTGGTGACTAGATGCTTCAAGTGCCAGCAATACGGTCACGCAGCCAAGACATGCAGAACCGTGACTTCTACTTGTGGACACTGCGGTGCAGACGGTCACTCTATTCAAGACTGTACAAAGAGTATGGAATCTCCAATACCGCGCGACCTGCCTACGTTTCAAAAAGCCCAGCAACCACAAAACGGGTGATCCTGAGTGCCCAGTGAGAAAGGCTGCCGAAAATGGGTATATTAATTCTATTGCATATGAAGTCGTCTAAGAGCGCCACATATTCGCTAGTACATCAGATCATTTAAATAGTTTCATATTATGGATATTAATTTAATTAGAGAGATAGATAATGTAACTGTGTCAGATTCCAAATCATGTGTGGTTGAGGACTGCAGACAATATATCTCCGGTGTAAATCATTCATTAACCATACTTACCCAATACATACGTAGTATATATAAGAATGACAGTTATAATATTTTTCAACATAGGCTTAACTTTGATTATGATATAATAATTCTAAAGCGACACCCAGTCTCTTTCTTTCGTTCTTTTCGTGTGGTTAGTGGCCAACCTGTTGTCAAGAGTTGTTCAAGCCGCCGGTAGGCCTCTGACATGGCTTAACGACTGCTGTCAATTTGGCAACAACCGGGACCGACTTTTTACGTGCCCTCCGATGGACGGAGACGCTCAGATGAAATACCGCTAAGCGGTCACCCATCTATAAACTAACCGCACCCAACGTTGCTTAACCTCGCTAATCGTTTACCGATCAATGAGAGCAGATGGCAACGAGCGGCTCAAAAAAAAATCTAAAACTTTCGCTGTAATACACATCTGCTTCTTCCTTCTGTCTATACAGGCGTGAGTCTTTGTATTCTGCAATCAATTTCTGTGTCATACAACCTAGCTGTTTTAATTTACATTACCGGTTTCCTAGAACGCCGATGTTTTCCTTCGCGATAGTCAATACGCGCATTCCTAGACAAGTTTCAAAGAGAAATTCATAATTTATTGCAACACTAACAATTGCATGTGACTGCGATCCTGTTATGCATACATATGTATAATAATATCAGCCCTGTATAATCATGCATGCATGGAATTCTCTGCCAAGGCACGTGGTTCCTTCTTTCTTCAATCCTGGGTCCTTTAAGCGGGGCGTTAAAAAGCACCTTCTCAGGCCGTCAAAGTAGAGACCTCAACATCGCTCCGGCTGATATGAGGACGGTGTGGAGGCCACTGCTCTTAGACCACACGACTGCTTACCATCAGGCGGAGTGTGGTCATTTTATCAAGCAAAATAAAAAATTATAAAAACTGTCCTACTGCTAGGCACGGGCCTCTTGTCAGTGTGTGAAGGGTTAGGCCATAGTCCACCACGCTGGCCCAGTGCGGGTTGGCAGGCCTGCCGTTTCATACGGCGGGCCGAAACCTCGGCGGGGTCGCGACCGCATGCGAAAGTGATTCGCGCGGCCCCGTCGATAGTGGTTTTGTCGAGGAACACCGTGGTAGGTTTAGTCGGTATTCCGGGAGATACTTTAACATCTTTACCATCTTTCTTTTACGCCGGCGAGTCCGACATAACTCCTCCGCCCGCCCCCGCGGAGGGGTATGCGTCATGCATACCACCAGGTAAAAAAAAAAAAAAAAAAAGTGCAGGTTGGCAGTCTTCACATATCTTCAAGAACATTATGTAGAACTCTCAGACGTGCAGGTTTACTCGCGGGGTTTCCTTCACCGTTATGCAAGCTATATTGAACTCTTTAATACGCACGTAACTTCGAAAAAACAGATATGCGCGCCTCGGGATCGAACTCGAGACCTCTGCGTGGCAGTCCAACGGTTTCCCAGTAGGCTATCGCTACTACATCCTCATGTACTTGTATATATCATCAATGAAAATCATGGCCTCTCTTTTCAATCGCCAAATGTTTATAACAATACAATTAAATTTTATGTTATTATTTATAGTTAAGATTGAACACACGATGACAACATGAAATCTAAATTATAAAAATAGTATATTTTTATTTATTTTGTATTATCACGCTCACTCATATTGAAAACTAGCTGACCTGCTCAACTTCATCTGATTCACATAAGAGTATTTGCCCCGTATTTGCAACATCTTTCATTGATGCGGCACTCCTATTGGTCGTAGCGTGATGTAGCCTATAGCCTTCCTGGATAAATGGGCTATCCAACACTATAATGCTTTTGTCAATTCGAACCAGTAGTTCCTGAGATTAGCGATTTTAACTTAACAAACAAATTTTGTAGCTTTATAATATTAGTATAGATTGTACACTATCGTTCTCTATCATGTAACTGTAATGTGTCAGCTCACTCTCAGTGCGGACACGTTTTCGTGCAATCGCAGTACGGTGAGAACACATCTATAACTGAACTTTTCTTTTGTACACTTATTTAATAAAGTAATTTATATAATTCTGCTTCCAGATGAACATACGGAATTGGTGGAGAAGACGCCAGGGTAAGTGACTTATTAATTGTGTTGATGGTTCTAAACAGGCAATATTTTACTGCAATGTCTAGTTGCAATATACTGGCTGGCAATAAGTTGTAGTGTTCTAGGTTCGAATCCCACACGAGAAACAATTGTGTGAAAGAACATTCGGACTCGGAACAAGCATTTGTGGAAAATGGTTTTTCAGAGTCTGGGTGTTCTTTGTGTCCGTTGTTTCAATGGTTGTAAAGTCCCCCGCGACACAGGAAATGTTCCTAACACTACATATTTAAAAAAAAAAAATTATCTTAATATTTAGTTTTATATGGACATAAATATATGGAATAATTGCTGCAACACCTGATATATAAATGAGGTGTATAGAACAGAAATTTTAATTTGATGTCGATTTAAGAAAGTCAGTTTTTTGCAGTTTCTGAACCTTGCACCTAACATAAATGTAAATTCAGTAAATGTAATAATCTCACTAACCCCTTTCACGTTCATAAGTGTTACTTTGTGACATAAATGAATAAATAATTTTTGACTTTAAAACATTCTGTAACAAATGTTGTCGAGTGTTACCATATGTTGTTAGTTTACGGCAACATAATTAAACTAATAACAAATAACCTTTTTCTATCGGATGTTGTCCGCTAACACATTTTTCTTTAATTTTGACACACTCTATGACAAATATGTCTATATTTAACTGTACGTAGCTAAAACGACTCCTTTCTTGATATGGGAATCGGGCCTGATTTATCTCTTATATCGGATTACCGTCCCATCGCATCAGATCAAACTGTGTGTTTTTGTGCACACATTTGTGCGCTATAATATCTCCGGCATCGGCCAGTCTCCGTTAAGATCGTGTGTGTACAAAGAACGACTTTCTTACCACACAATCTTAACGGAGACTGGCCTACGCACGAGATATTATAGTGCACAAGTGTGTAGACACTAGTGCACTCACTGTTCCCTAACTCACCGACCTCTTCAGACCGAAGTGTACAGGACGGTACTCCCTTTCTTCTCATAAAATTGTTTGTCCGAAAATCATTATCCATAACACGTTTGCTATAATCTTCAGAAACCATAATGTTTAAAAGTTCGAAATTATGTTATACATAATTATTTTTACTTCTAAAATTATTCTGTCATAATATTAGGTACTATAATAATTTAATCTCTTAATTTTGCATAAAATAAAGTCATAAGTCCTAAGTATTGTATTATATAATGTGTATTATTCCGAATGTTCATTTATAATAAAATTGTTAGTCCTAAAACATTAGCTAAAAATTAGGTTGTAGTGACAGAAACGAATCGCTGTGAATCCGACTCCACGCAGTCTTGTCTGCCCTACCCCTAGAGTGTAATTTAGAATCTCATAGGCGCGTAGGGGCGAGACGGCCCGCGGGCTGAGGAGCAGGAGGCTGCGAGCGAGCCGCCGCGGCTGACGCTGGCTGGATAAATAAACATTAAATAATTTGAATTTATTGAAAACGGTTTTAAGTCTTGTATATTATTAATTGTAATATTTAAGCAATTATAAGCAGCGATAGCTCAGTGGGGAGACCAACAGACTGCAATGCAGAGGGTCTCGGGTTCGAACCCACGTCGCGCACCTCTGACTTTCGGAAGTTATATGACTTTTCGAAATTATGTGCGTTATGTGTGTGTATGTTAATTGACAATTATCGCCTGCTCCGTGCCTCGGAGAGCACGTTAAGGCGTCGGTCCCGGTTGCCATGAACATCTATGGCAGTCGTTATTGGGAAAGTCAGTACCCTCTAATATCCTGACATTGGTCTAGCCTTAGGGTATCGTTAGCCTTCAGGTTGCGGATGTCAGGTGGCAGCCGCTCCGTATAAAAACTGATATCCAGTCAAATCCGGTTAGACTAGAAAAGCCGACCCCAAGTGACTTGGGAATAATAAAGGCTAAGGGAGAAGATTCATTGTAATATTTATGACAAATAAATTTGGTCATATTGTGTTTAGGGCTTTGAATTTTATGAAATGTGATATTATGTGACATTAAGTTCGGGCAGGTTATCATTAGGACAAATGAAGATTAGAACAAAAAAAAATTATGGCACACAATAGAGAACCCTAAAGGACATTATCTGCTGCGTTTTAGAGAATGCATTCGTGATAATTACCGTCTCTAATTATGTAATGGCGCCCGTTAAGCTCACAGACGACGAGTGTTTATCGCAATCACAGATAGTTCCACTTCGTTACCCCACAAGTCTACGCTGATAAAGATTGTTGTTACTACACATGCCGAATGTTTCAAGGTACCACTAAACTGTCAAATAGGTATATCGCCCGGTAGGTGATAAGCAATTACTGTAGATTATACATCTAAGCATCGATAGCCTAGTGGGAGTTGTACTGCCACGCAGAGGTCTTGAACTCATCTCAAACTTTCGAAGTTATATAATAATAATAATAAATTAATTTATTTCTCTCAAAAGGTGCACACATACTTTTAAACACAAAAAGAGTATAGTAGCAGTTACAGAATCAAACTTTGTGAGAGCTGGAGTCTGTAATAGGTTCGAAACCTGTGTGACAAATCTCCAGGCTCTCTCTCTCTATCGAAATCACATAATATATGGTAAAATTATAAGTATGTACGGTAAAGTTTAGAAATGGACCTAAATTAAATATTGAACAAACTAAGCATACAACTAAAGTAAATAAAATATAATATAATTACAAGACATAAATATAACATGTGTGTGCATGTGTCTGTGTGTGTGCCTCCGCGTGTGTGCGCCTCTGCGTGTGTGTGTGTATGTGTGTGAGCGTGTGTTTGTGTATGTGTATGTGTGTGTGCGTGTGTGTGTGTGTATGTGTGTGTGCGTGTGTGTGTATGTGTGTATATACGTATTGAATAGTTAATTTTCGGGGAATTTATCGGGAGGAAACCTGGGGCCTATTTAATAAACGTGACAATGACAGGTGACAATCCGACAATTAGACATTTTTTTGTTTAATAAAGATTATCACCGACAAATTTGTCACAGTGGAAAATCTACAGATATGTCGACTTGTCGTGACAATTTGACATATTTCTGTTTATAAACAATTTATCTTGACAGGCGACAGATGACAACTTGTCCGGGAAAACTTGTCAAATTTGTTTTATTAAACACAAAATTGTCATGAGAGGTGGACATAATATACTATAAGATTATATCTATATATTAATACGTGAAGCAAAAGCTTTGTACCCCTTTTTTACGAAAATTGCGCGGACGGAGGAGAATGAAATTTGGCACAGTAAAGACATTAAAGTTTTAATGGAGAAGGAGTGGCGAATCCTAATATTTTTATAAAATACGCATTAAAAATACATTAAATTAATGAAAAGACACTACACGCACACAACCATGCATTTGACACACGCAGTCGAATCGCGTTCGTAGTATTTCGGCATTGTTCGTCTGACGTCGTAGAATTCTTCGTAACTATGGTTACATAATAATATACCTTATTTATATGTAATAAAGAAAAAAGAAACGAAGTAGCAGGCTTAGGAATATCGTCAATGAAAGTGTATAGTTAGGTAAATAATAATTTGTTTGAAAAAGATAGGTAAATAAACCTTCATAGCCTTGGCGAAATCTAAATGAAATGTGATTATAATGGTAAAGTTATAAAGAAAAAACATCTAAAAAAAACACAGAAATAAATCAATTATGGTTGTATTTTGCCCACTAGACGACCGCTAGTACTAATTATTTATTTAATAACGTTTTTTTTTTACGTTGGTTGTGTTATGCTTTGGCGCATACCTGCGGTGGCGGGCGGAGAGGTTATGTCGGACTCACCGCGGTAAAAGAGAAAGATGGAATAAGAACAATGTACCTCCCGGAATACCGACTAAACCTACCACGGTGTTCCTCGACAAAACTGCTATCCGCAGGCCGCGCGAATCACTTGCACATGCGGTCGCGACCCCGCCGAGGATTCGGCCCGCCATATGAAATGGCAGGCCACTACACAAAGAGGCCTACCTTATAGGCAAAGCTCCCTCCCAAAACCCTACTGTCTCCCCCCTAGAGGGGAGACAGATTCGACACAGAGGCACGTATGGAACACGCACGCCGCCTCTCGGACCTGGTGCTGAACGGGTGGTGGACAGACGACGACCCACGAAGCCCAGCACCCCCAGGTCAAACGTCAGGGTGGCTGGAGGTCGTCTCGCGCCCTCCGACGCCCGGCTCTGCTGTTGGGGAGAGAGTTTAAGCGCTCCCTCTCCCGCTTCGCCGCCTCCTTGATGGAAATCACTTCCTCACAGAAGGAGGCGGCGGCGTTCCACGACCTCTCACTCCGGACCATAGACTGAACTACGGCCGGGAGCGAGAGGGCAACCAATCAGACTGCCGCGATCAACTCACGGCGCTGCGATGCCCAGGCGGGGCAAACCGCCAAAGTGTGCAGCGCCGTGTCCTCAACTACGTCGCGGCAGTCGCCGCAGTGGTGACAACCGGGCGTCTCTCGCGGCGCGGAAACTGGCCAAAACAACCGTGGCCAGTCATTACCTGTGTCAGCCGGAAGGTGAGGGCGCCATGCCGCCTCTCCAGCCACTGTTTTCTTGTCCTGTCTTAGACGAACTGTCAAACTTGGAACGTAAAAATAGTCGTTAAGTTTTCTGAAATTATCCAATTTTCTGCATAATTTTCTTAACTTTTGTTTCCGTAAGAACCTTCTACAAAGTATTTGAATACTTAAAAATAAAGGATAAATGAAATCGGCAAAGTCGAGCTCAAGTTATGGCCTGACCAAGGGAAACAGGGATTCATTTTTATATACAGGGTGTCCCAGAAGTCGACGACAAGCCGGAATCAGGCTAAGTTATCAGATAATAATATAATAGATATAAAGAATAATAGTTATCAGATAAATATAAAAAAAAATTATGTTACGTATTTTAAACATTATAGGTCTTTACCCTGTGACGGTGTTTTCACTCCTGATATACTACAGATAATTACATTTAGATGTTTTTTTGTTATGTAATTTCGAACAATGCTTCGTTATGCTATCGATTTTTTTCGATTAGATATAGATTATTTTCCAGCTATCAACTATGTATAGTATGCTTTTAGTTGTATAATAGTCAATATCACTTTTTATTTGCCCTCAATATTGTAATGCTAAAATAAGGCTCTAAGTTACAAGCGCTTCTCATATCATTGTAACACCTTATGTACACTTAGTTGACAATAAATGATTTGAAATTTAAAACATTAAAAAGCCTGTCAGTATTAAATAGTAATTTAACACAGAGCTCCTGCCATTTTATTAATAGCAATATAACTCTAAATAGCGCCTGTTGTTTTCTTAATAGCAATGTGCTACAAAAGCAGAAACTATAATTATCTTATCAGGCGTTCAGTTGCTTTTTGGCTCAAGCCACTTGCGTAAATACCCTGTATGATTATCTCGCTTTCCCGTCGCATAACTTTACGCTTATGCTTACTGATGACTGCACAGATGGCGTAGAGGTTAAAGCGGTCGCCTCGCCGCTGCCACTGCGCCGAGCGTTGTGGGTTCGAATCCCACGCGGAACAAAACATTGTGTGATCCAAAAAAATTTATGTTTTGAGTCTGAGTCTTCTTCGTGTCCGTTGTTTGAATATTTGTCAGGTTCCCTACGGCACAGAAATCATTTATAGTGCGTGGGTCGCCTTTTAAAAAAACATAACAATATAAAACACAAACCTAAAATATATATGTATTTTAAAATATATATGTCTATATAAATATCAGCCTTGTATTAAACTGTCCCACTGCTGGGCACGAGCCTCTTCACAGTATTACAAGGGTTAGGCTATAGTCCTCGCTGGACCAGTGCGGGTTGGCAGACTTCACATATCTTCGAGCACATTATGTAGAGCTCTCAGACATGCGTCTCCTACATCACGTTATACCATGAATAGCTTAGTTGACAAAACCACGACATGGCTTGTCTTGATCGAAGATTCAAGGCCTGCTCCATGTATTAATTTTTCCTCTGTATAATTTACTTATTCATGTATAATGATCATGTTATCATAATCACAATGTGAGTCTGTGTGATCATATGACGCTTTATCACAAACAAAAGTAGTTATTATCTCAAAAATAAGTGCCGAGATGAGGATTACTTAGTATATGGTGGATGCTGAAGAACAGATAAGATAGCGTTTAACAGTAGTATGTTGTTGATGTTGTTAACAGCAGCGATAGCTCAGTGGGGAGACCAACAGACTGCAATGCAGAGGGTCTCGACTTCGAACCAACGTCGCGCACCTCAGACTTTCGGAAGTTATATGACTTCGAAATTATGTGCGTATTGATTGACAATTATCGCCTGCTCCGTGCCTCGGAGAGCACGTTAAGCCGTCGGTCCCGGCTGCCATTAACATCTATGGCAGTCGTTATTGGGAGAGTGTCGACACAAAAGATCCCACTGGGTCGAAGTGTCGCCGGTCTGCACTGACTGGCCCCCACATAAGATACATACATACATAAGATGTTGTCAGGGCCTTAAATTATTATTGATAAAAGAAATAAAAGATGATTTTAAAAATAAGCAATTCTCAGGTGTTTCCAGAGATCTTGGTCTAGTGAATTCGTTGGACTGCCCCACAAAGGTCTTGAGTTTGTCCCAAGACCCTAAAGTCTAATTTTTAGAAGTTATATACGTATTATATAGTTAATTATCGTTTTAACGGTGAAAGAAAATATGCTGAGGGTGTTACCAGACCAATCGATTGATCGTCGATCAACGGCATCGATCGATGGTAGAATGGATTAGTCGACGCGATCGATAGTTTCTACCAGACCAATCGACGTCGACCGATGCCGTCGAACGACGATAGATCGATGGGTCTTTTTTTAGCACACATTTTTTTTTACGTGGGGATATGCGCCTTTCACGTACCTTCTCGCCACAAGGGGCGGTGAGAGCGCTATGTCCGGCTCTCCCGTACTTCGGGCCTACGGACCAAAACCCTACGGTGTGCACTCTCGCTGCCTTTTATAGTGGATGGGCCGCTGGCAAAAGTTACTACCTCAGCGACCCACCCAGCAGTCTACAACTCCTCGGCGACGCCCCGGCACTACTTAGGGTGTCGGACCGACTCAATGGCTGGCGGGTGGGAGATCCCGTTCTCCCGCCCGCGGCCTTAATTATGGCGGTATTAGGCGCGCGAAAGCGCGCCTGCGCCGCCCGGTTCGCCGGCGACGGCTCGGATCCGCAACGATAGTTTCGTCTGTTAATATCTTTTTTTTTTTTTTTTTATTTATAATCCATGAAAATCCTTTGTGGATAACCCCTCCCCTTTGGGGGTTATGCGAGACTCCGCCCCTGAAGGGGGTCGGTATACACACTAAAAACCTGGGGTGAGCAGGCCTTCCGCCGACGGGTGGGGCGGGATGGGGTCGCGTTAGCAATCACCATCCCGCCCCGGCGGTGTCTGTTAACACCCTAAGGCAACCGGCACGTCTGAGACTTCTACATAATGTTCTCAAAGATGTAAGTCTGCCGACCCGCACTGGGCCAGCGTGGTGAACCATGGGCGGCTAACCCTTCTCACACTGAGAACATTTCGCAGCAGTGGGACAGGTTAATACAGGGCTGATATTATTATTATTGTATACATCTATACCAATATCATAAAGAGAAAAGATTTGATTTATTGTTAGTTTGTTTGTAAAGATTTAACTCAAAAACTTAACAACCAATTTAAAACTTTTATTAATTATTATAAGTAACATAGGCCATATTTTATTTAAAAAAATGGTACTGTCACTTACATAAGCTAAATTACTTTTACGAAGGAGCGAAGCCGCGGGCTAATGCTAGCATATACAATATAATAATAATATAATATTCTACACATACACACAACACCATCTAGCCCAAACTAAGCAGAGCTTGTACTATGGGTACTAGACAATGGATAAACATACCTATATACTTTTTTTTAGAGTTCGAAGAAACTCTTATACAACAGCTTTGTCCGTCCGTCCGTCTGTCTGTCTGCCTGTTATACAACTTGCAACTCAAGAACCGTAAGAGCTAGAGACTCGCGGTCAACGCCATTCGACTCAGCATACACGATATACCCCCGAAATGACTATGACTTTTGACCTCTGACCTCAAGGTCACGTGGTATTACGTGACCTTTGCATATTACTTGAACCGTTTATTCGAACTCTAAGATTTACGGCAATTCATTGCCGATTTTCACTTGTTTGTAAATACATATATATTGTATTGGGGAGGTTTTACAGGCGTGGCTTTTATATATTTGACCTTGCCTTACATAAGGTAGCCATTTTTATTGTAAATAGTTTGAAAAATTAATCTCATGTCTCATTGTTGAGTAATAACAGTTTATAAGATAAGTACATATCTCCTCCTGAGCTAAGTGACGTTGCATTTTGAATCTTATAATATTGTGTTAAGGTTGGTTTTACTTTTCACGGTTAGAGTAAGACGTTCTACGATTTTCTAAGTAGCGTAATCGGTTTAGTGATGCGCTTGTGTCGATAGTTTTGGTGTCGATTATTTTGTGAATTTTTATTTTTGTTGTTGAATGTAGATCGTTTCACGTCTGTAGATTCTGGGGAATAGACAGACTTGTATTTCAGCTACATTTCGTAAAGTATATTTTAGGCACATTTCATGACTGCTGATGATGAAGATAATAACATTTTTCGCGGTTCGGGCATTAACCCTGCGATTCTAATAGCGAGAAGGAAGAAAGTAATTTCTTTTTATAATCGATAAATTGACACCATTTCTAGTAAAGAATAGGGGATTATTTACCAAAAGCTGCGATAAAAAAAACATGATCTTCCTAGAGATCGTTTGCGTTGTGTTTATATACTGCGAGAATTGGCATCTGCAAACTTACCTTGTCGGTAGGTAACTAGGTGACCGCAATTTAATGTCAATGTCTTTATAAAGGGGCTGCTACATCTGCGTTACATGATGATATGCCAAATTTGTTGTATAACACAAATGTTTTTTAATCTGGTGTACGAGATTGTTGTGTACACACGGCTATACATGAAGTTAGACACCCTTTATACGCATAACTACGCTACTTACAAAATAGAGAATTGTCGGAAAGGGACAGTGCATAGTGGTGTCGATGTAATGGTAAGGATAGAGCGTCGCGTCCCGTTCAGCGTAAATGAGACAAAATAACAAAAATATAACGCACTCTCTCGCACGAGTCGCAGCGTTCAACTTCTAATAGTTCAAAGTCCAAACAGTCTAGGTTGATGTGTCGCTGTGTGTACTTTAGTCCTAAACATAATAGCTTGACTGTATTGATAGTTTTGTTTGTTGGTATTTTATACAGTCGTATTTAGTAGTTAAGCAGCTTAAATAACGAGGAAGCATGCGGCCCATGTTAAGCTGTAAACGTAACCTATTGGTGCTTGTAAAACCTCTCTAACGTGAAACCAGGAGTGCGTTGCCAATCTTTAAAAAAACAGAAGTGTGCTGTCAGCGTAAGGGACTGAAGCTATCGGTCCCCTACTAAGTCTACCGACATAACAGAGCGCCTCTGTAAAGAGGCTCTACACTTTCTCACCGCAGGTACGCGTCACAAGATTGTCAATCTCCTGTATGGTGGAAGTATTTACACAGTCGGGGTGCCCCACTTTAAACGGAATTCCATTTAACGAGTATGATCACATACATAACCACTCATTATATATCTTTTTATAAAGACAACGCCCCCGCTATGAATAAATCGTTATGCATTTCCGTAGTGCTATACATTGTTCCTTTGATGCTATGAAAATTTCCTGTTGCGCGGGCACTTTATAAACCTTTAAAAACAAACACAAAGAACACTGACATCGGCACTATAATTCTAGATCACATAAATTAAAATTCCGCGTAGAAATTGTCCCTACACTTGCAGTACTGAGTTGGGCACTTAATCATTCAGCCAACCGTGCAATTGATATCATTCGTCTCTGAACACAAGTAAATAAGCGCACTTGAAATAATTTTCCCTATATAGTAAACTATCTTATCTACGCCTTTATGTTTGTTATCACTCAAGTGTTTATGCTGTATATATGTTAGCCTCTGTTTACTTGTATTGGACCTTGTGTTTTTTATAGACATGCAAAGTCTCAGTCCTGTAACCCCGAAGGGATAGCCAGAGGGGTAGGCATACCAAAGGCATTAGTTATGGGTCCCACGTAATAGAGAGTGTACACATAGCTACACATCAAGTTAGACACTTTATATAGGCATAACTATGCTACATACAAAAAAGAGAGTTGTCAGAAAGAAACAGTGCATAGTGGAGTCCATGTAATGGTAAGGATAGAGCGTAACAAAAATATAACGCACTCTCTCGCACGATTCGCAGCTTTCAATTTCTTATAGTTCAAAGTCCAAACAGTCTAGGTTGATGTGTCGCTGTGTGTACCTAGTGCAATTAACCGGGGACAGTTCTAGTCTCAATTCTGCTATTGAGAATTAATTGATAGAGGAACCTAATTATCCTTTGCCCGACTTGGAATTCTCCTTCCTCATATACTTTATATGTGTAATTTTATTAATATATCTAGACGCCTTTATCTCGTTTAGGAGCTAGGTAGATATTTCGCTAAGTATTCTTAAGTGCTGGGCTGACGGATATAAAACATATTTTGCGTTTTTACTAAACGATAAAATACCCTAACTCGAGCCAATCCTCTGATCTCACGTTTGAACGCTAATATCGACGCCAACTCAAACCAAACGTCAAGACAAGCTTCTGAGAAATTCCTTTAAAAAATCCTAACAATCATTTACCGAAACCCAGAAGCTTTACGAACGGCTACTTTGCGTGTTCTCACGCTTACAGCCGTGTACCAACAATCCAGTTTACTAAACTCTATGAAACGGCATTCAGTGCAATGTCACATTTTTTTCCAACTTCTTATTGTATTTATCGACCTTTTCCCACCACTAGTGTGCTTCCATTGACTATCTGATCGTTCTCCGCATCAGTGTAAGCGCGAGTTCGCGGCCCACCAGTCGTAATGCGTGGCGAAAGTTGCCCAACGCGCCCGAAGTGTATCGGAACACTTTCCAAATTCAAAATGCTTTGAATTTAGCGTTAATTCCGTTGTATGTGTTCGAAATTTAAAGTTTCGGTATTCGGAATTATTTTTGTTTTAAATATCGAGTGAGTGTTCCTTTTTCGAATTTGTGTTGACATTTGACAACATATTATTGTTGTGTGTGTTGTTTTCTTTTTTGTTTTGTACCGGTATGGCTAAGAATTTAACAATAATAATTTCGGTAATTTTTCGTAAAGTTTTAATTCGAAATTTAAATTATGAATTTCAATATGATTGATATGAAATTGTCTTGACAACAACAATATTGTTTTTTTTTGTTGGACCTGTTTGGCAAAGGTCATAAGTTGGGAAATCCAGATTTATAGAATGAAATAACATGTTAAGTAAGAATTAAAGCGTAATGCAACTGGTTGCATACCGGAGTGTGTTTTAGTGAAAGTTTTACTTTAATCGGCTCAGCGGTCTAATGGATGCGGTAAAGAATTGGAACAATTTTGTATTATGCTTTAAATTGCATCAGTTTATCTTAAGTAACTTTATTAACTATTTAGTGAAATAAATTGTAGTTACAAGATTAATTCCTGTCGAGCCAACATATTGATCTTCTTAATTGAAACCGTAAATATCTCTAGACCATACAAAGCAGTAATTTATACACTAGGTGTCCCTTCGGTTTTATAATCACTGCTCTGCTCCCATGGCCCATAGCGTGATGCTATATAGCCTATGTTACTTCAGGATAAAATAGTTTAGTAATAGTGAAAGAATGATTAAAATCGGTCAAGCTGTTTTAGAGTTTCTGGATTACAAACAAACGAATCTTCCTATTTTATAATATTACTATAAAACCATAAAGCTATTATATAAACCCCGTTTATAACCTGTCCCACTGTTAGGGTTAGCCCATAGTCCACCACGCTGGCCTAGTGCTGGTTGGCAGACATCACGTACCTTCGAGAACTTTATAGAGAACTCTCAGACATGCAGGTTTTCTCACGATGTTATCCTTCACCGTTAAAGCGAGCGTTAAAAATACAGCAAAACATATTAAAAAAAATTATTTAACAATATGTATATACACACATAGATGCACGCCTGTTTCCCAGAGGGATAGGCAGAGGCTACGGATTTCCATTTACTACGATCCTGACACACTTCCCTGTCTTCATTTACTTTCATCACATTCATCATACACGCTCGCCGGTTTAAGGTGCTCTTAACCTGGCCTTTGTCCAGAACGTCTCCAATCTGATCAAGAAACGTTCGCCTAGGTCTTCCCCTTGCGACTGTTCCATTCACACTAGCCTTATAAACTTTCTTAGTCAGTCTTTCCTCGTCCATTCTTTCTACATGCCCAAACCAGCTTAACATACCCTTTTCTATTCTTGTCACTATATCCACTTTCATGCCGCATCTCTCTCTAATCACTACAGTTTCAAAATTATGTAATAAGTGTTAAATAAACAATGCGATAGAATCTGTATAGAGTAATTTAATTTCAATGAATAACATTTGCGTAACGAAAGACAATAATATATTTAATTGTTTATTGAAAAATATTAAAATATCCTGTTTATTATTATAAACCAGAAGAAATACGTCTGCTTCACATTACAAAAAATCTCCGTTTTTGCAAAATTTTTCACTGATGCTCTATGGTCGATAGAATATAGAATCGATATTGCTTTTGTATCTATACTAATATTATAAGGCTAAACAGTTTGTTTGGTCGAACGCGCTAATCTCAGGAACTACTAGTTCGAATTGAAAAATTATTTTATTGTTGGACTCTAGAGATCTAGAGATTCGCGGTCGACGCCATTCGACTCAGCATAGTCGATATACCACCGAAATGACTATGTCCTTTGACCTCTTTTGACAACGTTTATACGAAATTTTATGCTGATCAGTCAAGTTGTTAAGGCGTGAAAGCGTAACAAACAAACTCACATTCGCATTTATAATATTAGTTCGGATAACGTTGTACACACGGACGGACATGTCTATTATATTTTATCAGGATGTGGGAGTTAGGTACTTGTAGATAGGATATATTGGTTCTGGCCACTTTGTATCTGTCGTGCGCAGGAGTGGAATGTCTTATGACCTTGACCTCCATTTTTTATTTTGTAAGCATTGTGTTCAGTTTTTTGTTTTAAGGTCGATTATGAGGTTCGGATTCGGTTACGGGTCAGGTAATGTACCTTTTATGAAATTTCACTCAGACAATTGTCAATAGCTTCACTTAGTCTGCTAAGGTGTCCGGAAGATGGTAAGGAGGGACTACCCTCTCATACAATATCGACGTGCAATACCAGTATTTCTACTGTTGTGTTTCGTTCGGTGAGTGAGAGTGCCGGAGGCCCAAACATCCTCTTTCCCACTTCCCACTCCTTCTCCTTCCCAATTCCTTTCCTAAAGGGTCGGCAACGCGCAAGTGATGCCTCTTGTGTTGCAGGCGTCTATAGGCTACGGTGACCACTTACCATCAGGTGGGCCGTATGCTTGATTGCCAGCTTAGTTGTATAAAAAAATATTGGCTCGTTCTCTATGATGTGGGATCTAAAGGGTAGCTATTAATGTGTGGGTGTAAGACACCTATGTTGATACCTTTAGGTATAATATTGTCTTACGTTTACGCGAATGTAATACATTGAAATTAAACTACTTTATAAGGGTTTAGCCGCGTTGTTTATTTAAAAACACTTTTATTACATAATTTTGAAACTATTACACTTTTTCTTTCTTTCTTTCCGTGTGGTTAGTGGCCAACCTGAAGTCAAGAGTTGTTCAAGCCGCCCGTAGGCCTCTGACATGGCTTAACGACTGCTGTCAATTTAACAACAACCGGGACCGACTTTTTACGTGCCCTCCGAAGCACGGAGACGCTCAGATGAAATACCACTAAGCGGTCACTTATCTATAGACTGACCGCAACGTTGCTTGACCTCGCTAATTGTTTACCGATCAGTGAGTGCAACTAGCTATGAGCGCACATGCACTACTACTATTTAATTTAATAAAAGTACTAAATTTTTTCTGGATGAAAGGTACCCTATGTCCTTTTCTGTACCCCTGACAACGTGTATGCGAAATTGCATGATGATCTGTTAAGACTGCGCCGAGCGAAATGTGCCAAAACAGGCGGTCATAGTTAAGTGAATAAAATCAACACTTTTTGTTTAATACAAATATAAAATATCCATTTACCATAACAATGAATGTGTTTACAATTACTCCGTGTAAAAATCTTAAAAATAATTAATATTTTCGCCTACAAAATTACGTAAATTTGCACGAAAAATGCAAAAACGTAAGCTCGTGTTACGTGATTTTTAGATTATAACAGTAGAAATCTATCCTATTTTACAGCTTAAACGAAACATAAATAGTTATATTACAATTTGTCCGTCGCAAACATTTAAGTTATTGGTTGACAATAAAGATACATATTTATCAAAAAAGGACTTCAAATCCTCCATACAGTTTTACTATGGCGGCCGCGCGCCGATTTGCATATGCGCCGCACGAGCTCTGTCATTACCTGTCGTAAGCTCGGCGCAGTCTTAAGTTGTTAAAACACGAAGCATTACAGACAAACGAACTCACAAGAGTCTCACAGTAGGTTAGGAATTAAGCTTACACTTTCCCCGACGTTTCGGTTTTTGATTTTCAGAAGCCATGATCACGAAGAGACCCTTCAGGTATATCGAAATAATAAAGCGTTATTGTAACATTTTATATAATTGCTTTAACTCGTGATTTTGTTGACCTTCTATCTCTTTCATTATACAACAAACGAATGGCTGCAGGTTGGTGGCGTAATCATTATTATTTCCGTTCATAAACTGTCCCACTGCTGGGCATGGACCTCTACTCAGTATGAGAAGGATTAGGCCGTAGTCCACCACGCTGGCCCAGTGCGGGTTGGTAGACTTCACGTATATTCGAGAACATTCTGGAGAACTCTCAGACATGTAGGTTGCCTCACGATGTTCTTCTTTACGATAATTGTCGGCTTCGATGGCGTAGTGGTTAGTGTAACCGACTGCCACGCCCGAGGTCGCGGGTTCGATTCCCGCACAAGTCAAACATTTGTGTGCATGAACATAGATGTTTGTCTTGGTCTGGGTGTTTCTATGTATAATACGTATGTATTTACAAAAAAAAAGCATATATGTATATTTATCCATTGTCTAGTACCCATAGTACAAACTCTGCTTAGTTTGGGCTAGATGGTGTTGTGTATATGTGGTAGAATATTATTATTATTATTATATTGTATATTATAGCTCAGTGGGGAGACCAACAGACTGCAATGCAGAGGGTCTCAGGTTCGAACCCACGTCGCGCACCTCTGACTTTCGGAAGTTATATGACTTTTCGAAATTATGTGCGTATTGATTGACAATTATCGCATGCTCCGTGCCTCGGAGAGCACGTTAAGCCGTCGGTCCCGGCTGCCATGAACATTTATGGCAGTCGTTATTGGGGAAGTCAGTACCCTCTAATATCCTGACACTGGTCTAGCTTTAGGGTATCGTTAGCCTTCGGGTTGCTGAGGTCAGGTGGCAGCCGCTCCGTGTAAAAACTGATATCCAGTCAAATCCGGTTAGACCAGAAAAGCCGACCCCAAGTGACTTGGGAATAATAAAGGCTAAGAGAGAAGAAGGTGCTAGCTTTTGCCAACGGCTTCGCTCCTTCGTAAAAGTAATTTAGGTTCTGTGACAGTAACATTTTTAAAAATAAAATATGACCTATGTTACTTATAATAATTAATAAAAGTTTTAAATCGGTTGTTAAGTTTTTGAGTTAAATCTTTACAAACAAACTAACAATAAATAAAATCTTTCCTCTTTATGATATTGGTATAGATGTATACAATAATAATAATATCAACCCTGTATTAACCTGTCCCACTGCTGCGAAATGTTCTCAGTGTGAGAAGGGTTAGCCGCCCGTAGTCCACCACGCTGGCCCAGTGTAGGTTGGTAGACTTCACGTATCTTCGAGAACATTCTGGAGAACTCTCGGACATGTAGGTTACCTCACAATGTTCTTCTTTACAATATAATTTAATAATAAGCAAAATTTTATGGTTATGCGTTTAGGTAGTAAACAAAATGTACGCTTGTAAGCTTAAGCTGTAGTTTACTAACTATTGCCCGCGACGCCGATCGCGAAGAGTTTCGTTGCTTGGTGAATTGATTAAAACATATCCTAGCCTCTTCCATCCCTCGTATTATTTTGTGCCTCCGGCTTATTGTCTATTACTCTATGAACATTGGCAAAGGAAAATATTTGTTATTTACTATTCCATAAACAATTATGGTTATTTATCTTTTTACTAGCTTTTGCTCATGGCTTCGGTCGTTCGGGATCATTATTTTTTCTGTATGAAAGGTACCCTATGTCCTTTTATGTTTCTCTGACAACGTGTATGCGGAATTATGTGATGATCGGTCAAGTAGTTAAGGCGTAACAAACAAACAAACAAACTCACATTTTAAGAAGTCGACATCTCTTTATGTGGTCGTCAGGACTACTCTTTTCAACATAATGATTATGTATGTGTTTTATGTGGGGGCCAGTCAGTGCAGACTGGCGACACTTCGACCCAGTGGGATCTTTTGTGTCGACACTCTCCCAATAACGACTGCCATAGATGTTCATGGCAGCCGAGACCGACGGCTTAACGTGCTCTCCGAGGCACGGAGCAGGCGATCATTGTCAATCAATACGCGCATAATTTCGAAAAGTCATATAACTTCCGAAAGTCAGAGGTGCGGGACGTGGGTTCGAACCCGAGACCTGCATTGCAGTCTGTTGGTCTCCCCACTGAGCTATCGCTGCTCAACATAATGATTAACTATAGTTTATAATTTCCTATGATCGTTTGCTACAAGATGCCAACCTTTTTAGAAAAATTGTCGTTCCCATAATTCATAGGCGACGGTAACCGTTTACCGCAGGCTGTTTGCTCGTTTACCTATTATCTACATAAACAGGGTATTAAACACGCTCCTACAATAATACGTGATGAATCTCAGCACTTGTGAGCCATAACTGCAAACTATGCTTAAATAAAAAACACAATTATTTTAAATAAGCATGCGGTAATGAAAAATACAAGATATTTTACTGCATATTGTGAACAGGTGTTTATCCACGCTGAGATTTCTTAACAGAAAACATAATAATGTTTTGACTGAGAATCGAATCCATAACCTTATACATAATATTCGTATTCAATACAGAACACAGAGAGTAAAATAAAATGATTATCTATATATTAATATTAATATTGTACCACATACCCACAACACCATCTAGCCCAAACTAAGCAGAGCTTGTACTATGGTTACTAGACAATGGATAAACATACTTATATACTTTTTTTTTGTAAATACATACATATTATACATAGAAAATATATGAATACGTGAAGCAAAAAACTTTGTACTCCTTTTCACGAAAAATGCGCCGACGGAGGAGTACGAAATTTGGCACAGTTAAAGTTTATATAGAGAAGGAGGGGCGAATCCTAATATTTATATAAAATATACTTTATAAATACATTAAATTAATGAAAAAGCACTACACGCACACAACCATGCATTTGACACAAGCAGTCGAATCGCGTTCGTAGTATTTCGGCAATGTTCGGCTGATGTCGTAGAATTCTTCGTAACTAAGGTTACATATGTGGTGTGAGTAGGTGACTAAATGAATTGTGATTAGTTAGTAGTTTGTCGGAGAGACAATAAATCCTTTATAACGACCAAACTTAAAATTTAAATCAGTTATGGTAGAATTTCGACCACTTGGAGACCGCTTGTTCTTATTAATACTTCTACGGGATCGAGGCAGTCTAATGTATGTAAATATTTATTTGTCACTAGATTTTGCCCGCGGTTTCACTCGCGTAAATATAGGTTAGGTTAGTAACAGTACAGTTCCCTTCAGTAAAGGCATGCTATGTTTTGTCTTGAAGATGTTCTTTTCTGTTCCCTTGACAACGTGTAAGTGAAATTTCATGAGGCGCTCATAGCCAGTTGCACTCACTGATCGGTAAACAAAGTTGGGTGCGGTTTGTCTATAGATGGGATTAAAAAAAAAAAATTGTTGGGTGACGGCTTTCCAGGGCGCCGCCGTAGGGCGCGCGCAGACCTCCAGCCACCCTAGGGGGCGGCCTGCGGGCGGTGGACTTGGGCAGTCTGCCGCCCGAGCAGCACAGGCCCGAGAGAGGGGCATAGGCGTTCCGCGCGCCCCCCTCAGTGGAGGGGAGGGCTGTACCATCGGGTCCTGCCCCAAACAGCTGGGGCCCGCCTAGTCACGTGGCGGGCCAAGACCTGTCGGTGTCGCGGTGAATGCTAGCGCGAATCCCGTGGCACCGACACTAGGTACCGGAGAAACGTCGTCAGGGGTTTAGTGGGTATGGGGCCGGCTTTTCTGGCTCGAGTCCCACACACCCGCGGCCTGCCCGGGCGCGGACGGTGCGTAAAAGCATTCCCTTGACGTTAAAAAAAAAAAAAAAAAAAATAGATTGGTGACGGCTTAGTAGTATTTCATCTGAGCGTCTCCGTGCTTCGGAGGGCACGTAAAAAGTCGGTCCCGGTTGTTGTCAAATTGACAGCAGTCGTTAAGCCATGTCAGAGGCCTACGGGCGGCTTGAAAACCACACGAAAAGAAAAAGTTAAATTTCTTGATGATCGGTCGAGTAGTCAAGTTGTGAAAGCAGTAACAAACAAACACACATGCGCATTTAAAACATTAGTTCCGATTAGAAGCTAGAAGAAACATCTGGAAACGTAATCAATCATCTGGAAGTTAAAGGTAGTAGAGCCTCGCTGATTTCAGCATGAATGTACCGGCTCGACCGGGGAAGGACTACCCTCTCACAGAATATCGACGTGAAATACCAGTATGCCTACTGTTGTGTTTCGTTCGGTGAGTGAGAGTGCCGGAGGCCCAATCACCCTCTTTCCCCCTTCCCGTTCCTTCTCCTTGCCACTTCCTTTCCTAAAGGGTCGGCAACGCGCAAGTGATGCCTCTGGTGTTGCAAGCGTCCATAGGCTACGGTGACCACTTACCACCAGGTGGGCCGTATACTTGTTCGCCATGTTAATTGTATAAAAAAAAAACGTAGTAATCGAGTAGTTAGGGTTTGAAAGCGTAACAAACAAAGTAACAAACAAACAAACTCACATTCGCATTTATAATATTAGTTAGGATAAGCATGCAGTAATGGAAAATACAAGTTTTTTGCTATATGTTGTGATGATATCATTGTGATCAGGTGTTGATCCGTGCGCCTATTGCGATTTTCTTAACAGGAAAATGTCATAATGCTTTGCCTGAGCATTGAACACAAAACCTTATGCATAGCAGTCGTATTCAATACTTCTACGACATCGAAGCAGTCCAGTGTATCTACTATTTATATGCCACTAAATTTTGCCCGCGGCTTCGCTCACGGAAATATAGGTTAGGTTAGTTACAGTACAGTTTCCTGGATGACAGGCATCCTATGTCCTTTTCTGTGTCACTGACAACGTGTATGCAAAATTTCATGATGATAGGTCGAGTAGTTAAGGCGTGAAAGCGTAACAAACAAACTCACATTCGCATTTATAATATTAGTTAGGATAAGCATGCAGTAATGGAAAATACAAGTTTTTTGCTATATGTTGTGATGATATCATTGTCTTCCGTTTCTTAAAAAAAGAAGAAGGAAGAGGTACCCTTGTGAACAGATGTGATGAGGCACTGAGGTCATCACGTGATTTGATTTAAATTAATTAAAAAAAATGTCATTTTTATTGAGTCAAGTCAAACATTTGTGTGCATGAACATGGATGTTTGTCTTGGTCTGGGTGTTTCTATATATAACATGTACGCATTTACAAAAAGAAAAGTATATGTGTATGTTTATCAATTGTCTAGTGCCCATAGTACAAGCTCTGCTTAGTTTGGGCTAGATGGTGTTGTGTGTATGCGATAGAATATTATTATTATTGAATAGGAGCACCCTATACAAAATTAAACATGGCTCAGCCTTTGTTTGATTTGTATATTGTTTCACACACAAGAGCAAATAGTAATCAAACGAAATCTTTTTCTACAAACAGTATTAAATTAATTACAAAATAAGGGAATAATTAATATTTTATCACTTATCCTAACGAATTTTTCTATATTTTCTCATCGTTTAAACCTTCCCTGGTCTACGACAAACGGTTTAAATCCAAAATCAGCGAAATCGGCCCAGCCGTTCTCGAGTTTTAGCGAGACAAACGAACAGCAATTGATTTTTATATACATAGATTTGGATATAAGCAAAAGTTTAGTATCTGGTCTCGCTATCTCCCTCGGACAGCTGCATTTAAATAGCGGTTACGTCACAGTTTGTATCGTGTCTCCCTTTTCTGTCATTTGACAATTACCCGTATTACTAGATTTGAAACGCTTGTATCTTATTTATTGTTGAATATTTTTTGTATTTTAGAATTTGGGTAATGTGACTATAGATTTTTTCTAAAGATTCTATACTTCGAGTAATTCCTATGTGAGGATTTACAAACATTTAAACAACGGACACAAGGAACACCCAGACACGGAACAATAAAGTTATCTTGTCCCGTGTGGGGATCGAACCCACAAGACGGAAGCAATGGTCAAACGACCGCTTAAACCACTACGCCATCCGTGCCATCAATCTGATATTGAAATTATTTTTGAGTAGATTTCTGAAATTCTTCGCATTTTAGTGTTTAGGTACTGTTACTACTTGGTTTAAAAAATAAAACGTTGTGAGTCAACTACCTTATTGCTGATCAATTTACGACTAGATTTTTCCCGCGGCTTCGCTCGCGTTTATTTAGGTCTTGTCAATACATTTATATCCCTCGGGAACAGCACCTTTTTCTGTATGAAAGGTACCCTATGTCCTTTTCTGTACCCCTGACATCGTGTATGCGAAATTGCATGATGATCTGTTAAGACAGCGCCGAGCGAAATGTGCCAAAACAGGCGGTCATAGTTAAGTGAATAAAATCAACACTTTTTGTTTAATACAAATATAAAATATACATTTATCATAACAATGAATGTGTTTACAATTACTCCGTGTAAAATACTTAAAATAATTAATATTTTCGCCTACAAAATTATGTGAATTTGCATTTTGTGTTATGTGATTTTCAGGTTATAACAGTAGAAATCTATTCTATTTTACAGCTTAAACGAAACATAAATAGTTATATTACAATTTGTCCGTCCCAAATATTTAAGTTATTGGTTGACAATAAAGATACATATTTATCAAAAAAGCACTTCAAATCCTCCATACAATTTGACTATGGCGGCCGCGCGCCGATTTGAATATGCGCCGCACGAGCTCTGTAATTAACTGACTTACGCTCGGCGCAGTCTTATGGCGTTACAGTAACAAACAAACTCACATGCGCATTTATAATATTAGTTGCGATTAGAAGCTAGAAGAAACATCTGGAAAAGTATTCTGTTGACAATAGCTTATTCGTATTAGATATATGATAGCGAGTTATGTTTGTTGATAAGTCTGTTTGTATAGATTGTAAGCGAGTGGAATTCCATTTGTCCTATTATTACATTTAATTTAGGGCCAGTAAAGTGGTGAACAAGGTGGTTAGTAGTTACCGTAGGTCAGACTCCAAAAGAATCGGTATCTCTAGTGATACCCAGTAGTTAGCGGTTAATGTAGGTCAGGCTCCAAAAGAACCGGGATCTCTTGTGATACCCAGTAGTTAGTGGTTAATGTAGGTCAGGCTCCAAAAGAACGGAGATCTCTTGTTCGCCTTTGAGTAGGAGCGATGCCCTGTGTCGTGCCGGGGAGTCGTCTGCCGCAGACAATAAGTTTGCATGGGGCACTGCTGGGTGGATCGCTGAGGTAGGTTCAGTTCCACCCACCCACCATTCATGTCAGGAATAGGCACACCGTGGTAGATTTAGACGACAGTACCCGAGACTTTCCGTTGTTCGCCGGGAGACGCTTTCTTTCTCCCGCTGAGAGGGATATGCAAGTTCTATAACTGTACGATAGATGGGTTCAATTACTCTAAACGTAACACGCTGAGGTAAATTTAAATTCTTGATATAGGACCATGAGTAACTTAGTTGGCACGGCGACGACACGTTTTGAAGAGGTCGCAGGTTCATGTCATATAATGCCTTTGTCGTCTATTATAATTAACAAAAAAATAAATACACTTCTTAATTAGCTACCTTTTACGTAGGATTTGGCATAAAGTTTATGACACTTCTGTCTAAAACTAATCCTGAGGTTTTATTTTTTACTAGCTGACCCGCGCAACTTTGTCTGCTTCACAAAAGAGAATTTTCCCCGTTTTTGCAACATTTTTCATTGCTGCTCCGCACTTATTGGTCGTAGCGTGATGTTATATAGCCTATAGTCTTCCTCGATAAATGGGTTATCCAACACTAAAAAGATTTTTCAATTCGGACTAGTAGTTTCTGAGATTAGCGTGTTCAAGCAAACAAACAAACTACTAGTATAGGTAAGGCTAGTGTGAATGGAACAGTCACAAGGGGAAGAACTAGGCGAACGTTTCTTGATCAGATCGGAGATATTCTGGATAAAGGCCAGGTTAAGAGTACCTTAAACTGCCGAGCGTGTATGAGGAATGTGATGAAAGTGAATGAAGCCAGAGAAGTGTGTCAGGATCGTAGCAAATGGAAATCCATAGTCTCTGCCTACCCTTCTGAGAAACAGGCGTGCATCTACGTATGAATGTATGTATTTTTTTTTTATAAAAGGCAACTGCTACCCTAGGATTTGATCTTGTGTTGCGAGGGACTTAACAAACTTTCAAACAATGGACACAAAGAAAACCTAGACTCCGAACATATACTTGTGGATCATAATTTCTCTTGTCCCCTGTGGGGTTCAAACCCACGACACTCGTCGCAGTGGCAGTAAGGAGGCGACAACTTAACGACTAAGCCAAGTCTTTGGGGATATACACGTGTAATGCTTTGTTATAATATGTTCAAGTTTTAATAACCTCGATAAGAACAGCGGGGACTTGTAAAGGATTTTAATAATCGGTTTTATGAGTTGTAATAATAAAATATTAATTGTTTTACATGTTTATTACTAATCAAATGAATAGATAAATTATGTACTGATTAATTATCGCTACACGATAATTGTATGCGATCACACTTATTTGTGTCAGATGTTTTATGCAGGATCACATCCGCTTGCCAGAACAGACATAGCTTATATACTATTGAGATCTGATCTCTTAGTCTCCCCGTGAACATGGCTGCCGAAAAGCAACCGAAACTTCGGTGAAAGTGTAAAACTTAATCTAAATAGTTTTAATAATTTAAATAGCTTAATAAATGTAAACAGTAATTAGTAACAGTGTTTAACAATAGCAACTTGAAGACGCGGCTGTCTACCACCAGAGGAGTTCGGTATTGTCAATTATTATCTATCGCAATAGTTGGGTGGACAATCCGAAGATGCGTGGCAGGTTCCTTTCTTACCAATTATTTTACGCCAGAATATGCATTACAAAAACAGCAAATTATATAAACGTTGCTTTGTTAGGCAGATCTTGTGTTCATGTTTTTACAGGTGCATATTATTCACGAATTTATCCTGTCTCCTTTTAAAAGTGAAATATATTCCGTGTCAATATTGAATTTATAATTCGACGTATTGTGTCATATTACATATATTTGACTGTTAATTAAATAACATATGTTGTAAGTAATTAAGTTTTAAATACGCAATTTTTTTGAGCCTGTTGCCAGCTGCACGAAACGTATTTTTATTTAAAAAAATATTACTCCTGCTCTAGGAATAATACTTGTGTCGCGCCTTGCGGGGAACTTTCACAAACATTCAAACAACGAACACAAATAACACCCAGACTCGGAACAATTTTTTGTAGATCACACATATTTGCTGCTTTACATTTTTAAAGTACTACGAGGAAAACTTTATAATACAGCTTTGTTGGAGTGGTTGTGGCTATGTGTTCCTAACAGATACGTTTGGCGCCGACTTAGGCCGCCACTACTGGCGGTGCCGAGGGCGAGAACAAACCTGCTCAAGGAGTCGCCTCTGACGCGCGCACTTCGCATTCTCAATCTCATACACAACAAGTCAGACCTATTCATGTGTACTTTGAGTGAATTTAACAGAGTAGCACTAGCGGTTATTTGCTATTGTAATTAAATTAAATTTGTGTACTTGATATTACCAAGTGTTTATGTGATATTGTTTTTTTTGGCTGTACTGTCGCATTAGGTTTTTGCCTGTAAAGATAGTATAAGTTTGATTCAATAAATAAATAAAAAATAAATAAAATTTTTGTCCCGTGTGGGGACAACTTTTTGTAGATCACATAAATGTTTGTCCCCCACAAGGGACACTGTACCCGTGTACCGAGTCTGGGTGTTCTTTGTGTCCGTTGTATCGAACCTAATACACACGGCGTAGTATCATTGGCAAGGCGTTCACATAAACTACTAAACCATCCGTGCAATCAGCATAAAAGTACTTAATATTTTAAAATGAATTAGTATGTATTAACATTTTCATTAATCGCTTTAAGTACAGGTGCTAAAAAGATATCGCAACAAGACATTGCGATAACATCGACCGGTTTAGTTATTTGCGATTGCGCAAGCGCAGGTCTTGTAATACTTATTTATTTGGTAGATTTTATTACAAAATTGACGTGAATAAAATTGTTTTATAATTTTAAGATCCTAACTTAATATTATAAATCCGAAAGTGAGTTTATTTGTTACGCTTTCATGTCCTAACTACTCAACCGATCATTATGAAATTTGGCATGGACGTTGTCAGGGGTATAGAAAAGGACATATGGTACCTTTCATCCAAAATGAAGTAGCTTTTTCTGTTTTTAAAAGCACTCCCGTTCTAGGAATATATCCTGGAATCGAACCAGCGACATCAGGCGTGGCAGTCGGTTACACTAACCACTACGCCATCGAGGCCGTTAATCTAGTAATTCTATAAATATATTTCTATAGTCGTGTTTCTATATTGCAGCAGCAGCGATAACTCAGTGGGGAAACCAAGAGACTGCAATGCAGAGGGTCTCGGGTTCGAACCCACGTCGCGCACCTCTGTCTTTCGGAAGTTATATGACTTTTCGGAATTATGTGCGTATTGATTGACAATTATCGCCTGCTCCGTGCCTCGGAGAGCACGTTAAGCCGTCGGTCCTGGCTGCCATGAACATCTATGGCAGTCGTTATTGGGAGAGTGTCGACACAAAAGATCCCACTGGGTCGAAGTGTCGCATATAGATGTTAGATGTTTACATTTTTATATAACTATTATAAATTTCTTAGGCCGTCAAAGTAAGAACCTCAACATCACCTCAGCTGCTATGAGTATGTGTGGAGGCTACTGCTCTTGGACCACGTGATTGCTTACCGTCAGGCGGAGTGTGGTCATTTTGATGAGCAAAATACAAAAGAAAGAAACTTAATCTAATTTTAATTTATCTTAATAAGTCAAAGCAGCAGTTTTAGGGTTCAGACCCACTCCTCAACGACTACCCAAGTTTATGATATAGCATTCCCACTCAACCACCTTTCTGTATATAGTGAGAGCCGCTGTACCTTCCAGTGCCCAAAAGCACCCTCAGGGACCAGTTATAGACACGAAGCACTGTGTCTGAACTAGACCCGATTTGGCTGTGAAGCCAGCTCACCAACCACTGAGCCATTAGTCACATATTATGACTAGTTAGTCGTAACACATATCCTCTAACACATGTATTCATATGTTGACGGACAAACTCACAACACGACATTTAACAATAGACTTGTTGAAACAAACGGAAATACAAACTGGCGCAATCATTGTATGAAATATGTATCACTAGCTTTTGACCGCGGCTTCGGTCGCTTCCGGAATGATAGGTATTTCTGGATGAAACCCAGTTCTTTTTTGTACACGTTGTCAGAAGAATAGAAAAGGGTACCTTTCATCAAGAAAAAAGTACAGTTACTAATTTAGCCTAACCAACATTTAAGCGAACGAAGCCGTGAGCAACATCTATATAATAATAATATCAGCCCTGTATTAAACTATCCCACTGCTGGGCACGGGCCTTTTATCAGTGTGAGAAGGGTTTTGCCATAATCCACCACGCTGGCCCAGTGCGGCTTGGCAGACTTAATATATCTTCAAGAACATTATGGAGAACTCTCAGACATGCAGGTTTCCTCACGATGTTTTCCTTCACCGTCAAAGCAAGCGATAATTGAGTAGTTTATTCAAAATCCTCTAAAATACTTTTCATCAAATAATGGTAAGTCTCAAAAACCATTTAAAAACATAATATAAATGGACTCTTTATAATAATAATAATATTCTATCACATACACACAACACCATCTAGCCCAAACTAAGCAGAGCTTGTACTATGGGTACTTGACAATGGATAAACATACATATATACTATGTTTTTGTAAATACATACTTATTATACATATATTTTAGCGGTGTTTGTAACATACTGCTACTTTCGTGAGCTGATTTAATATAATTTTAGTGGGTTTTGTTGAAAACTATCAGTGCAATGCGATAGAAGCAACGAAAAGCTTCGTATTCAATCGGAACATTATTTTTCTTCTGATATCGTTTTGGCGGGTTTTGAAACTATACTCCTCAATTAACTATTTAATACGCTTGCATGCTGCTTAGGCAAGGTCTAGTAACTTATTGAAATTAATCTACTATATACGGATTTTATCGCGTTGTTTATTTGACACATTATTACAACATTTTGAGAACTGTTACACTACTACTACTATTAATTTTACTAATTTTATGCTAATTGAATTACCAGCTTGGGATCCAGTAATACAAATAATCAAACCCAAGAAGAAGCAAACCACAGCTAGACTTCATGATACTTTGAGCTCATTCTGTGATAATAGAAACACCAGCGATTAAATTATGTTCGGGGTACTTTGAAATAACTACACTGGAACATTGAGACAACTACCATCTTAGTCTCCCCGTGACCATGGCTGCTGAAAAGCAACCGAAACGTCGGGGAAAGTGTAAAATTAAATTAATTCTAAATAGTTTTACATAAAATTAGTAAAGTTTAATAGTAGTAGTAGTGTAACAGTTTTCAGAATTATGCAATAAAGTGTCAAATAAACAACGCGATAAAATCCGTATATAGTAGTTTAATTTCAATGAATAATATTCGCGTAAACAGAAGACAATATTATCTAGTAACTTATATTTATTAATTTGATTAAGCCTACATATACATCAAATCGGTATCGAACCCCGTATCTCTGTGATAACATTTCTAGTGTTATCTATCTATAGATAATTACTACAAACACTCGATAAGGCATTACACACCATTTATTTTCGTAAACATGTTTATTTGAGTTAAGAGGAGGATAGGCAGAGGTGTTATAACCTACTTATTTTTATTAGGCAGGTTAAAATGTAAGGGAACCGAGGCTACCATGAATAGCTCAGATGGCAGAGTGATGATAAACCGGTGAACAGATTTGGATGAAAAGTGACGCTCAGATAGACCCTAATTGATTCTATTTCCTTACGCTCATAGTCCGATGAGACAGCAATCGGACACGACCGGAGCGAGATCAGACGCAGGACCAACGGCTTAAGACTGCGCCGATCGTAAGACAGATAATGGCAGAGCTCGTGCGGCGCATATTCGAATCGGCGCGCGGCCGCCATAGTAAAATTGTATGGAGGATTTGAAGTGCTTTTTTGATAAATATGTATCTTTATTGACAACCAATAACTTAAATACTTAAATGAAATGGGAAGGACAAATTGTAATATAAATTGTAATGTAATATAAACTATATATGTTTCGTTTAAGCTGTAAAATAGGATAGATTTCTACTGTTATAATCTAAAATCACGTAACTCGAGCTTACCTTTTTTCGTTTTTCGTGCAAATTTACGTAATTTTGTAGGCGAAAATATTAATTATTTTAAGTTTTTTACACGGAGTAATTGTAAACACATTCATTGTTATAGTAAATGTATATTTTATATTTGTATTAAATATAAAGTGTTGATTTTATTCACTTAACTATGACGCTCGGCGCAGTCTTAAAAAACATGGGGAAGAAATACATCCTAAGTGCTGTCTACTAAACACATTGCTGGATGCCATGATGCTACACTTTGCCGTGCCGAGTAATTTGGATTCGAATCCCACACGGGGCAAAAATTTGTGTGGTTTACAAATAGTTGTTCCGAGTCTGGATGTTCTTTGTGTCCGTTGTTTCAATTTTTGTAAAGTCCCCATGATACAGGAATTATGCCTAGTGCGGGAATTGTCTCTGCACACAATAAAATGAATAATATAGTTAATTTTAAGACTGAAGGTGTCTTTAGGTATTATTTTATAATTATTATTACAGCTTTTTAGAAATACATTTATAATCTTCTCTATACTTATATATCTATATTTCAGTGATGACAGTTAAAACAGATTGAAAGTTCTCATCAAAATTTTAGTAAACGTACCTAACCATTAACAACCAGAAATTCATCAATATATACATTTTCAGTTCTTGTTACATACATACATACATAGATTCACGCCTGTTTCCCAGAGGGGTAGGCAGAGACTACGGATTTCCATTTGCTACGATCCTGACACCCTTCTCTAGCTTCATTCACTTTCATCACATTCCTCATACACGCCCGTCGGTTCAAGGTTCTCTTAACCTGGCCTGTGTCCAGAACGCCTCCGATCTGATCAAGAAACGTTCGTCTAGGTCTTCCTCTTGCGACTGTTCTATTCACACTAGCCTTATAAACCAGTATTAGTTCTTGTTAATTTTTCAAGAAGCTTGAATTTTATTTAGATAAAGTTCATATGGGGCGATCTCTGAATGATGACCTACCGAACAAACAACGGTTAATTAGGAAACCAAAGAGGCGAGGTATATTTTGTGTAGGTATTGATTTTTGAATCGCTGATTTAAAAGCTTCTTAAAAGTTTTAATAGATTTAATAATAATTTAATTAGCTTAAAAATTAGTAAAGTTTAAAAGTAAAAGTAGTGTAACAGTTTTCAAAATTATGTAATTAAGTGTCAAATAAACAACGCGATAAAATGCGTTTATAGTAGTTTAATTTCAATGTATAATATTAGCGTAAACAGAAGACAATATTAAGCTTCTTAAAAGCTTTAAGTCAATTTAAGGAACCACCACTGAAAAAAAAAACATCGAAATCGATTCTTTATTAGCGGAGTAATCGCGTAACAAATATACCGAAAAAACATACAGTCGAATTGAGGAAATCCTTTTTTTTTAATGTTATAATGGAAGCCATAGAACGAATGTTGAGTCAGTAAATTATATAAAGTACATAACGCCTAGAGGTCTACGCGACTTGGTACTTACCACGTAGTAAAGACCTTGCGTAGTGAAAGTAGGTACTGCGCGGGACGGAGACAACGATAGATCAGACAGAGATGCAGTGTACGTGGGAGACGGTTGTTATTTGTTAACTGAGTTTATAACGTGTGTATAATTGTATATTCACGACTGTGTCCCGGAGTAAGCAAAGATGTCTGATTATATTTCCATTTGTTACCTCGATGTGTATCTTAACTAATATTATAAATGCGTTTATCAATTTATTGAATCGAAGTAGGTGTTACTTGGTGGCAGTCCATTGTAATGAAATAATTGGTAAAAGAGCAACTCGCCGCGCACCCTCGGATTGCCCACCACAACTATTGCAATAGAAAAAGGTTGACAATAATATTTCGCTGCATGAACACGTAGGAATTAAAATTATATTATATATTTCTTCACATACAGGGTTTTAAATTATATCTTGCTTCAATCATTTGCTTGTATCACGCAAAAACTACTGAACGGATTTTTTGAAATTAAACTGCTATATACGGATTTTATCGCGTGATACTTTGAGCTCATTCTGCGTAAATAGAAACACCAATGATTAAATTATGTTCGGGTACTTTGAAATAACTACACTGGAACATTGAGACAACTGCCATCTTAGTCTCCCCGTGACCATGGCTGCTGAAAAGCAACCGAAACGTAACGCGATAAAATCCGTATATAGCAGTTTAATTTCAATGAATAATATTCGCGTAAATAGAAGACAATATTATGAACGGATTTTGATGAAACTTTACAGTATCATTGTTCATACATCAGAATAACATTTAGGCTACTAAAAATCTATCTTTACATATATTATAAAGCTGAAAAGATTGTTTGTTTGGTTGAACGCGCTAATCTCAGGAACTACTGGTCCGAATTGAAAAATTATTTTAGTGTTGGATAGCCCATTTATTGAGGAAGGCTATTAGCTATATAACATCACGCTACGACCAATAGTAGCGGAGCATTCATGAAAATCTTGCAAAAACGGGGAGAATTCTCTTACGTGAAGCAGACTAAGTTCAGTATATTGAAGCATTTAATTCACTTCTTAAATTCTTAAAATCTACATTACGGCGAGCGAAACTGCAGGCAAAATCTAATCTATATATAAATACATGACGTGAAAATAAATTTTTGTCCCTTGTGGTTTTCGAACCCACGATATTCGGTGTAGTGGCAACGACATTCATGGAGACATATTCAATGTCAATAGTACATGTAGAAGAGCTACACTCTGAAGGTGTAAGCAGACAGGCAGATATTGGATTAGCTGATACTGAGAGTATCAGCTGCCACCGAGACAGGGAGCGTCTAGATTTCTGGTGCAGGTATTGTCAGGGCACGGTTGTTTTGGCAAATATCTGCAGAAGGTCGCTAGGAGGGAACCGAGTCCCATCTGCCACCAGTGCGAGTGTGAGGTGGACACGGCGCAGCACACGCTCGAGCAATGTCCTGCTTAGGCGATGCAGCGCTGTGAACTCCTGCACGTTGTGGGTGAAGACCTCACGCTGCCGGCCGTGATCAAAGCCATGGTCGACAGCGAGAGGAAGTGGGTAGCGGTAGCATCTTTCTGCGAGGATGTCATCGCGCAGGAGGCGGCGGAGCGAATCCGTGAGGAAAATATCCTGGTGGATCCGTGTCGACGCCGGCGTACTGGGCGCATATATCTAAGCATCAGGAGCATTTCCACAAGTTAAAAAAAAGGGAGCACATAGATTTAAATTTATTAATTAATTTACTGTCGTCCATTGGTTTCGTTTCTAGACTACGTGCTTCTACAGAAAATGTCCATAACAGTTTCCTTTGGGAATCGAACCCGCGAGCTTTGTTACAGCTACTAGATTTTGCTCGCGTCTTTGCTCACGTTAATATAGATTATATCCATTTTTTTAGGTTAAATGGTACCTTATGTCTTTTTGTGTACCTCTGACAAGGTGTATACTTTCATGATGATAAGTACTTTAAACTTTTGCATTTATAATATTAGAATTGTAACTACTGTTATACCATCGAGGTAGGACTCCGCTAGAGTTAAGGAAAATTTCCGTCACCACATAAGAGTTGAATGCACTTGTATCGCTATAAACGTGTGCTGCTATTTTCGGCACGCTACTATACCGCCATGCGCACGACACACAATAGTATAGTTCACATTTAATTGATTACAGTATTATCTTTAAGACTGATATGTAATTAAACCGATAAACACATATTTGTTGGCAAGACATAAAATGCATTGTCGCCATATTGACTGCACGGATTGTGTGCCTAGTGGTTTAGTGGTCGCTTCGTTATTTCTACTGCGCCGATTGTTGTGGGGCGCCGAGTGTTGTGGGTTCAAATTGCATAAGGCACGAATAAATGTGTAATACTTTTTTTTTTACCATTTGGTGGCAAACAATCGTCCTACCTGATGGTAAGTGGTCACCGTAGCCTATGGACACGTGCAACACTAGAGGCATCACTTGCGCGTTGCCAATCCTTTAGGAAAGGAAGTGGGAAGTAGAAGGAGCGGGAAGGGGAAAAGAGGGTGATTGAGCCTCCGGCACTCTCACTCACCGAACGAAACATAACTGTAGAAATACTGGTATTTCACGTCGATCTTCTGTGAGAGGGTAGTCCTTCTCCGGTCGAGCCGGCACATACATGCTGAAATTAGCGAGGCTCTACCACTCATTAATACGCAAATGATTGTTTCGTGTCTTTGATGTGTGTTCTTTGTGGTCGCCCCGCCTTTGCCATTGTAGCTTCGCCGAGTTGTAGGTTCGATCCCCACACGGGAGAACATTTTGTGTGTTTCGAGACAGGGTGTTCTTTGTGTCCATTGTTTGAATGTTTTTGGGTAACCCACGACACAGGAATTGTACCTATTGCGTGTGTAGAATTTGAAGAATTTAAAAAGGAATACCCGTGTGGACATATATCTCAATATAAAAAAACCTGTAGGTAATTTCGAATTTCGGTCACGGCGGTCAATCTTAACGGACACTGGCTATATGCGTAGGACATATTGTAGTGCACAAGTGTGTGCGCAAACTCAAGTGCACTCTTTGTTCCCCAACTCTCGGCTCAGTCTCAGCTTTGATGCTAGACCTCCATTACAACTCTCGATAAAGTAAAAACAAGTGCATATAGTGCTAAATTAAAATCGATGTGTTTTAGATAGCAAGTCAGACCCAATCTACTGCGCCATCCGTGCATTGTATATGTGTCATATTCATTTACATTAATTGTCATTAGATAACAAGTAATTAACATTAATTAATTTGTTTTATCTATTTATTTTCAAGTAGTCATTATCACTTATAAGGAAATAATAAATTAAATAATTACAATATTCTTTCTGTCTTTGTGTTATACTAGCTGTCCGGTTTCAGCCACGTTTATCATTACTGCTCCGCTCCCGTAGATTGTAGCGTGATGTTATATAGCCTGTATCACTTCTGGATAAAGTAGCTTTCCAAAGGTGAAAGAATTTTTAAAATCGGTTCAGCCGTTTTCGTGATATCGTCCTACGTTTACGCGAATGAACTTTTACGGCTTTTATTGCGGTTAAATTTAAAAGCACTACTTTTAGATAATTTTAAAACTATTCAACTATCTAAATTATTAAACTATTTAGATTGACACTGTCCCCGACAGTTTTAAGTTGTTTTTGAGCAGCCATGGTCACAAGAAGACCGTGCTAAAATACAATTAAAAGTAATTTAATTATTAAGATATGTATAAAGTAGTATAATTGCAAGAGTCGTTTTTAATTTTATTTATTACAAACAAAATACAACCATACAAAAACAAAAATGTTTCCTCTTACAATGTTAGCATAGACTAGTTACTTAATAAGTCATACCGGGGTAAAACTATAATATTGACTTCAGCTGTAGACAAGTTTCAAACAAAGCCGGACATCAGAAACATTTTATAAAAATATTTCTTTTTATAAATTCTTCCTAAATCCTTGACACTTTTCTTTTTTCTTTTTTACGTGGGGGAATGCGTGACGCATACCCCTCCGCGGGGGCGGGCGGAGGGGTTATGTCGGACTCGCCGGGGTAAAAGAAAGATGGTAAAGATGATAATGGATCTCCCGGAATACCGACTAAACCTACCACGGTGTTCCTCGACAAAACCACTATCGACGGGGCCGCGCGAATCATTTGCGCATGCGGTCGCGACCCCGTCGAGGTTTTGGCCCGCCGTATGAAACGGCAGGCCACTACACGAAGAGGCCTACCTATTAGGCAAAACTCCCGCCAAACCCTACTGTCTCCCCCCTAGAGGGAAGTCGCACTCGAAACAGAGGCGCGCATGGGAACACGCACGCCGCCTCTCGGACCTGGTGCTGAACGGGTGGTGGGCAGGCCCACAAAGCCCACCACCCCCAGGTCAAACCTTAGGGTGGCTGGAGGTCATCTCGAATCCTTGCCCCTTGCTTTACATTTATAATACTAGTTAAGTATATTTATTATGGAAAACTGCCATCTTTACAATATTTTTCTTAATCAATTGAAAGCTGCAATTTTTTAAAAGTAACGAGCTTTTCTGTTAGACTTGACGTTTAACAATATTTGAAAATAGAACGCACACACGTTACTATATGAAAATGTTCTAGTGTGATATAGTGTCAGTGTGTGAGTGAAACAGTGCTATCAATATACGTTGTGACTATAAGTGCGATAAGGACGGCAAGATGTCGAGGGGAGTCAAGTATCAGCGGTTGGATGACCTGGATTTTGGGTAAGGAGTCTTTTTTGTAGATTATATTTTATGTGTCTCTGAGTGTGAGCATATCTGTTGACCGTCAAGTTGGCAGTAGTGTAATAATAATAACAAGCGGTCGCCGAGTGCTCGAAATTTGACCAAAGTTTGCCTGTAAGATATTGCTGATATATGTCATTATATATTGATGTATGTAACCATAGTTACGCGCTTCGACTGCGTGTGTCAAATGCATGGTTGTGTGCGTGTAGTGTTTTTCATTCATTCATATTTTATATAAGTACTAGTTGTCCCGACAGAAGCTGTACTGAACACACGAAAAAAAAAATCTAAACCATCCTCAAATCCACATGAACACAAACAATTTTTTGTTTCAAAATCGGTGCAGCCGTTTAGGAGGAGTTCAGTGACATACACACGTACAGTAGAATTATATATATAAAGATTAGGATTCGCCCCTCCTTCTCCATATAAACTTTAACTGTGCCAAATTACATACTACGTCCTCGCAATTTTCGTAAAAAGGGGTACAAAATTTTTGCTTCACGTTTTAATATATAGATAACATGTCTTTTTAATGAACACTGCGACGCACATTGAACAGCAAGGGCTCCATGTATAAATGTGTATTCTATAATATATATAATAATATATAAAACAATAGTATATGTAATTAATTAACGTATTATAATGTAGTAATTCATATAAGTATATAATAATGTATATAAGTTTTATTTTTATTATTATCAATTTATAAATACATTTATTACTGTTACACACAAATTTTGCATTATAATAGTTTTGATTGTGTGTTGCAATGCTTCATCAAAATAAAATATTTCTTTCTTTCTTTCTTTCTTTCTAGTGTGGATGTAATGCACCCTGACGGGGAAACATGCGTGTGACTATATGTATATGTATGTATGTAAAATATTAATAAACATGTACGTCGCTATATAAGCTTCGTGACATACATACAAATAATAATAATAATAATAATATTCTACCACGTACACACAACACCATCTAGCCCAAACTAAGCAGAGCTTGTACTATGGGTACTAGACAATGGATAAACATACATATATACTTTTTTTTTTGTAAATACATACATACTATACATAGAAACACCCAGACCAAGACAAACATCCATGTTCATGCACACAAATGTTTGACTTGTGCGGGAATCGAACCCGCGACCTCAGGCGTGGCAGTCGGTTACACTAACCACTACGCCATCGAGGCCGACAATGTATTATTATGATATAATGAAGTTCATGTAGGAGGCTTAGCTGCGAGCCTTTCTTACTAAACAGTTTAGTATTGAAACCGCCTTAGTTACTGAAGGTTTCATCCGATACCAGTGTCTGGTGTAAATGTGTTTTATACTTCAGAGTGATTTCATCATGTAGCTGAAAGTCGTGGTTGTATTTAAAGATTGGTACATTACCAACCTTGAATGAACACGATGAAAACTCTTTTTAAACGATTTTGTGATCAGAAAACAACCACATTGCGTTCTTTGTTGTGGGTGATATACAGTGTGACTGGTTAAACATTGTACATACATAAGGACATGATAATTTATGGCCAGATTTTAAGAACAAAAATAAAAAAAAACTGTAACCTGCAAAGAAATCCTTTATGAAAATCTGTATGAAATATCCATAAAATGTGGACACTACGCGCGTCGCACACAGCTGTTCACCCAGCAGGAGAAGGAGCGGGAAGAGGGAAACAGGATGATTGGGCCTCCGGCACTCTCACTCACCGAACGAAACACAACAGTAGGAATACTGCTATTTCACGTCGATGTTCTGTGAGAGGGTAGTCCATCCCCGGTCGAGCCGGCCCATTCATGCTGAAATCAGCGAGGCTCTACTACTCAATTTATCTCAGTCTAATATAATCTATATAATCTATTTATCTCAATGCAAATCTTATTTTTATGATTAAATCTTTACGCACTGCTCTAATATACAACTGATTTCGTAAACTGTTTACATCACGTATTATTTAATTACATTGGTATTTTTAAGTAATACCTATATTATTGTCTTCTGTTTACGCGAATATTATTCATTGAAATTAAACTACTATATACGGATTTTATCGCGTTGTTTATTTGACACTATATTGTAAATAGAAACACCAATGATTAAATTATGTTCGGGTACTTTGAAATAACTACACTGGAACATTGAGACAACTACCATCTTAGTCTCACCGTGACCATGGCTGCTGAAAAGCAACCGAAACATCGGGGAAAGTGTAAAATTAAATCAAATCTAAATAGTTTTAATAACAATATAATTAGCTTAAAAATTAGTAAAGTTTAATAGTAGTAGTAGTGTAACAAATTTTCAAAATTATGTAATAAAGTGTCAAATAAACAACGCGATAAAATCCGTGTATAGTAAGTACTTTAATAGTAATAGCTATGCTGTATTTTTGATATAATTTAGTAATATGGTATTTTCTTCTTTGTCTTTTTTGGAAGACACAACTTATTCGAGTTGAACCACTGGTAAATATACTTCCTCATAGAACAACCGGTTGAACCATGGGTAACTTTACTTCCCCGTGGTACAACCAGTTGAGCATCGCAGTTGTACCACGGGTCGGGAGCGGACATATCCCGCTCTAGGAATAATTTATGTGTCCCGGACGATTTTACAATCATTCAATTTATATACAGCGCTGATATTATTAATTCATAAGTAGAGCCTCGGTAGCCCCGTGGTATAAAGTTCGCGCTTCTATTTGCGTGCTGTTGTAGGCTGCAGTTTTATTCCCGCGTCAGGCAGTATTATCGGGTTTTTTGTCTCGAAAATTCTAGAAGCAAAACACAGCAAGCTTAATACTCTAAGCACACAAATTGAAGAAAATATTTGTATATATTATTTAATAGGTATTTTCTTATGCTATGTATGCTATCTATGCATGTATCGGTAAAAATCATATGACAATTTATTAAGTATATATTCTAAACGAACCCTGATAAGATGCACATCTAATTGTAATTGACCTGATGCATGCATTGATTGTACCTATGGCTCTTGACCGCATGCGAGCTACCGTGTGATCGACGCTGGGTATCAAGAGACCATTATCGAAGGCCTGCGTATTAAAATTAATGGATAGGTACTTTGATAATAGTTAAATAGTTTTTTTGCTGATACCTGTATACATTGTATTCATCTTACCTTATATTGTAAATAGGTACGAATGAGATTTCGTTACTACTGACCGATCATAATGAAATTTCGCATACACGTTGTCAGGGCTACAGAAAAGGTTGGAATGAATGGATGTGGGGGAAGAAAGTACCTTTCATCCAGAAAAAAGTACCGTTACTAATATAACCTAACTTAGCTTACATTTATGCGAGTAAAGCTGAGGGCAAAATCAAGTATTATTATAAACTAGCTGACCCGCGCAACTTCATCTGCTTCACATAAGAGAATTTTCCCCGTTTTTGCTACATTTTTCATTGCTGCTCCGCTCCTATTGGTCGTAGCGTGATGTTATATAGCCTATAGCCTTCCTCGATAAATGGGCTATCCAACACTGAAATAATTTTTCAATTCGAACCAGCAGTTTCTGAGATTAGCGCGTTCAAACAAACAAACTTTTCAGCTTTATAATATTAGTATAGATGTGAATGTGAATTTGTTTGTTTCGGTTTGACGCCTTAACTAATCGACCGAGCATCATGAAATTTAAGCACTTTAAACGCAGATGTCAGGGGAACAGAAAAGAACACAGGGTAGCTTTCATCCAGAAAGAAAGTACTAATATAAGGTTTTACGTGAGAGAGTAATGACACAACCATTACGCTAAGATTATGCCTTATTAATAACAGATAATAGATTCGTACATTACCTTTAATAGGGTTCCTGAATCTAGGTACATGACATCAGCATCACATGATTTAGTTATAATACATCATACTTAAAACATTACATCAAACACCATACTGTACCCGAGGGAAAGAGAATTGACATGACTTACATAGATTTTATCAATTAATTTCTATCCCTTGGGACTACTATTTCAATATCGCAAGTGACAAACGATTGTTTTGAAAATTGGCAAAACTTTTTTTTTATGCCTCTATGTTGGCAAACAAGCATACGGCCCACCTGATTGTAAGTGTTCACCGTAGCCTATGGACGCCTGCACCACCAGAGGCATCACGTGCGCGTTGCCGACCCTTTAGGAAAAAAAGGAAGTGGGCAGGAGAAGGAGCGGGAAGGGGAAAAGAGGGTGACTGGCCTCGATGGCGTAGTGGTTAGTGTAACCGACTGCCACACCTGAGGTCGCGGGTTCAATTCCCGCACAAGTCAAACATTTGTGTGCATGAATATGGATGTTTGTCTTGGTCTGGGTGTTTCTATGTATAATACGTAAGTATTTACAAAAATAAAAAGTATATAATTATGTATATTTATCCATTACCTAGTAGGTACCCATAGTACAAGCTCTGCTTAGTTTGGGCTAGATGGTGTTGTGGGTATGTGGTAGAATATTATTATTATTATTTATATAAGTTGTATACATGTATGTAAACTTAAACTTTCACTATCAGTGAGTTATCACGTCCAACGTCTTATATCAATATTGTATCAATAAACCAATATTTGAAGTGAAGTTGAGCAACTATATTTTAAAATATATATTATCGTCCATGTATAGATAAAATTCGATAAAATTCTGATATTTATCAGTTTAAATTCCTATAGATTTTTTTGAATTTTCCTATCGAAGTTTCGTAATATCTAGTAAAACATGTTTACATCTTTTTTGGGCAAGATACAGCGTGTAGCAGAAAGTTGTGGTCATATTTTAGGACTGTAATGTTTATCTAAACTTTCTAAATATTTCAACAAGGTGTTGCAACCATTATACATTATAAAGGTATAATGGTTGCAACACCTCGTTGATATGAGTTGTAAAATACTGAAATTATATTTAATTGGCGATTTAAAAAAGTGGCCGTGAGTTTCTTGCAGGTTTCTTCTCATAGGCTCAACCCTTTGCCTGAACCTAGCAACTAATCTTAATGTAGCTTCAGTAACTTAGTAAACTTACTAACCTATATATTTTGACGTTCATAAGTGTTACTTTATGACCTACATGAATAAATTATTTTTGACTTTGACTTAAACAATAACCTAAGTATATCTCCGACTACAAAATAAAATTATTTTTATATTTACTAAAAAATACTATTATTTCATTTGTTTAGTATTTAAACATCTAAAAGAGTTTAAAATTTAGAATTTAAAATGTACATAATCACATTTTGTTGTATACACATACTTATTATTGTAGTCATGTAAATTTAATTACAAAGAATATAATGTGTAAAATAATAATAATCTTCTTCTCTCTTCTCTCTTAGCCTTTATTATTCCCAAGTCACTTGGGGTCGGCTTTTCTGGGCTAACCGGATTTGACTGGATATCAGTTTTTACACTGAGCGGCTGCCACCTGACCTCCGCAACCCGAAGGCTAACGATACCCTAAGGCTAGACCAGTGTCAGGATATTAGAGGGTACTGACTTTCCCAATAACGACTGCCATAGATGTTTATGGCAGCCGGGACCGATGGCTTAACGTGCTCTCCGAGGCACGGAGCAGGCGATAATTGTCAATCAATACGCACATAATTTCGAAAAGTCATATAACTTCCGAAAGTCAGGGGTGCGCGACGTGGGTTCGAACCCGAGACCCTCTGCATTGCAGTCTGTTGGTCGCCCCTCTGAGCTATCGCTAATAAAAATATAATAATAATAATAATAATAATAATATAATAATATTCTACCACATACACACAACACCATCTAGCCCAAACTATGGGTACTAGACAATGGATAAACATACATAATTATACACTTTTTTTTTATTTTTTTTTTTGCTTACGTATTTTACTTTTTTAATTTAGTTTTGTATTTAAAGTAGTCACTATTGTTTTTATTTATGTTTGCTGAACATTGATTGTTAAGTCGTGCATGCTGTGCTTACCTATAAACGATTGTCACACTCGCTCGCAATCTCCTAATCTTAAGTTTTAAATTGTATATGTGTGCTATTGGTTAGCCATTCAAAATAAATAAATAAATAAAACATCAAAATAAACGCATTTAATATCTATCAAATTACGCTTGGTCATTTTCGGGTTCGCAGGTCACGAAGTCAGCTGTCAGTGTTGGTTATGTATCTATATATTAATACGTGAAGCAAAAACTTTGTGCCCCTTTTTACGAAAATTGCGCGGACGGCGGCGTATGAAATTTGGCACTGTTAAAGTTTATATGGAGAAGTAGGGGCGAATCCTAATATTTTTATAAAATATGCATTAGAAATACATTAAATTAATGAAAAACACTACACACACAACCATGTATTTGACACACGCAGTCGAATCGCGTTCGTAGTATTTCGATACATTGTTCGTTGCGGTTCCTTTACAGCAGCCATGTTCACCAATCTCCCCACTTAAGCCACACATTTGAGTTTCATAAAGGTCCTACTGACCTATTTTCGTTCTATACACCATATACTTATATCCCTATCCGCCGATAACTGAATAGCTAAGCGGAATTTCATTAGGAGTTATTGAAAAATTCCTGCCCGCCGATCGACGTAGGAGTGTAGGCGTGGGACGTGACGTCATAACTATGACGTTATAGCTTCGTATTGATTAATGTGTGGGTGTGTGCGTGGGTTTGTTCGTTATAGATCTAGGTAAGACTCGCGGTCTCGCCCTTAAAAAAACAAAATATTTATGAAAATCTCGTGTATGTGGTTGCACGCCTCCGAAACGGTTGTACCCATTTTTATGATATTTTTATGAATATTTGGTATGACAATAGGTTGTAAAGTATATTTCATACCGCTAGGTGATTACAGTGTCCCTATACAGGAAAATCTATAAATAATTTAGTTAGCATAACGTTTGCCGGGTCTATGAATATAAAAAGCCCAGTCATTTATATACTTTGTCGGCCTCGATGGCGTAGTGGTTAGTGTAACCGACTGCCACGCCTGAGGTCGCGGGTTCGATTCCCGCACAAGTCAAACATTTGTGTGCATGAACATGGATGTTTGTCTTGGTCTGGGTGTTTCTATGTATAATATGTATGTATTTACAAAAAAAAAAGTATATATGTATGTTTATCCATTGTCTAGTATCCATAGTACAAGCTCTGCTTAGTTTGGGCTAGATGGTGTTGTGTGTATGTGGTAGAATATTATTATTATAGAATATTATTATTACTCATGCTATATTTTGATAGTTATTTTCGTATGTATAATTAATTATTGCTCGCTTTAACGGTGAAGGAAAACATCGTGAAGGTATCTACTAGGTACCCTCACGATATTTTCCTTTTGAATGTTATGGAGAACTCTCAGACATGTAGGTTTATATCAGCCCTGTATTAAACTGTCCCACTGCTGGGCACGGGCCTCTTCTCACTGTGAGAAGTGCCCAATGGAAAGGTCATAGCGGAAAGTAGCAGCACATGCTTATAGCAATACAACCATAGACTGCGCTGATGCCGTAGTGGTTTAAGTTATCGCCTCGCCACTGCAACCGCGCCGAGTGTTGTGGGTTCGAACTCCACACGGGACAATAATTTGTGTGATCCACAAATGGTTGTTCCGTGTCTGGGCGTTCTTTGTGTCCGTTGTTTGAATGTTTGTAAAGTCCTTACGACACAGGAATTATAATTTACTAGCTGTCCCAACGGACGTCTGAACACACGAAAAAAAAAACCAAGTCTAAACCATCCTCGAATCCACATGACCACACACAAAAGATTTTATCAAAATCGGTCCAGCCGTTTAGGAGGAGTTCAGTGACATACACACGTACAGTAGAATTATATATATAAAGATATCAGTATTTATAACAGTGCTACTTAATTACGTGTTATTTTATCATCTTTATATATATAAATCTTCTGTGCGTGTGTTTGTAATTAAACTCCTAAACGGCTGGACCAATTTTGAGGGAATTTTTTGTGTGTGTTCAAGTGGATTCGAGAATGGTTTAGATTTGGTTTTTTGTTTTTTTCCTCGTATGTACAGGACAATTACGTCTATCGGTACAGCTAGTTATCATAAAAGCTGTAGGTATAATTGGAATTATATTAATCGTGGCGCCATTTCCGACAATCTTGCACATACATGTATTGATTAGATAAAACAATATCTAGTATTTTGACTGGATACACTCATGAAATTATTGATTGTTTTTAATAACCGTAGTAAATGATGATAGGCAGAGCTGTATGACTCAAATTTTATCCTAACTAATATTATAAATGCGAATGTGAGTTTGTTTGTTATGCTTTGACGTCTTAACTACTCGACCAATCATCGTGAAATCGCGTACACATTGTTAGGGGTAAGGTAAAGTACGTAGAGTACTTTACATCCAGAAAAAATGAAGATCCCGGGGACAAAAGATAATAATAATAGTAATAGAGAAGTATGTAATAGTAGAACATCGGCCTCGATGGCGTAGTGGTTAGTGTAACCGACTGCCACGCCTGAGGTCGCGGGTTCGATTCCAGCACAAGTCAAACATTTGTGTGCATGAGCATGGATGTTTGTCTGGGTGGTTCTATAATATAATAATAATAATAATAAACTTTATTGGCACAAAAATACAAGTAGGTACATAGTAGAAGAAAACTTAATCTAGGTACAGAATTCTTAATTATAATGTTCTGCTGGTACTTAAAATAGGATATATCCTGTGCTATAGGTACCAGCAACCCTCCAGTTTCACAGTTAAACTAAGTAAAAATCGACTGGTGACAATGAGAATGTGAACCTACTTACATTATTTGTATTATTGATCAAGGGGTTGACAGCTATTCAATTTAGAGATAGCTAAGTATTACTAACCTGTTTTTTTATAAGTAAGATAATGTCTGTTAACTAAAAGTACTTAATCATAATAGTTAATAATATTGTCTTCTGTTTACGCGAATATTATTCATTGAAATTAATCTACTATATACGGCTTTTATCGCGTTATTTATTTGTGCACTTTATTACATAATTTTGAAAACTGTTACACTACTACTACTATTAAACTTTACTAATTTTTAAGCTAAATAAATTATTATTAAAACTATTTAGATTTAGTTTAATTTTACACTTTCCCCGACGTTTCGGTTGCTTTTCAGCAGCCACGGTAGTTTAATTTAAAAAAAAACAACGGTTAATATTTTTTTGGTTGGATGTCTTAGAAATATTTTTGGGCCGAGATACTATTCATACTTAACGATCATAAATTAAAACCATACCATTCCGTTACGCGTATAATCGCGTAATAGTCGCGCGATGGTGTGCGTCGCAATAAAGTCGTGAAAATCTGCAAAATGTCGCCATGTATATCCGCCCCTTAAACCAATCACAAATTAGCAATAAAACGGATTAATCAACCGTGTATCTGCCCTTGTCTTATGTAGGCAGTTAGAGATAGATGTAATAACACACAATTGACATAAATATAATTAAATATACGTGTCGTATTGTCTGATTACAGTGATTACAGAATGTGTGTTTATTAGTGCGATAAGGTTTATAATTCACATTAAGAGAATTGCTTAGTTTTCAGCGTGAAAACATTGTTGTAGCGCATTTTATTAACCTATTAATATTAGAAATGTGATAGTTTGAGGATCGATGTATGTTTGTTATTCTTTCACGAAAAAACCACTGAACGGATTTTGATGAAATTTACAGTATTATTGTTTACTAGCTGTTGCCCGCAACTTCGTCCGCTTGGATTTTAATTTATTACCCAATACCTACTTTTAACTTTTTATCTAATTTTAATATATAAAGCTACAACTAAAAAAATTAATAAGTCTAACTACACCTATATAGATGTAGTTAGCTATATATTCAAAAAATACATATGGTATCGCGGACTTTTTTGTAGATATTGATACGTTCTATAATATTGTAGAACAATTTTACGTTCTATCATCAATAGTTTCCGCGGCGCACGCGATGACAGATTATTTATGACTAATTTTTTCACACCTTGGGTTATATTAATGCATTTTTATTATAGATCTCTATTTTTTTTTAAATGTAGTATAGCCTATGTCACTCAGTAAAGATGCAGCTTTCTAATGGTGAAAGAATTTTTGAAATCGGTCTAGTAGTTTTTGTGTGAAAACATTACAAACATACATACAAAAACACAAATGTTTCCTCTTTATAATATTAGTTTAGATACATCAGAATAACATATAGGCTATTAAAAATCTATCTTAAAATAAATCTACATTAACGTGAGTGTGCAAAATAAGCAGCGATAACTTATTGGGAGATCGCTGGATTGCCACGCAGCGCTCTCGAGTTCGATCTCAAGGCACGCATCTTGACTTCTCGACTCTACAAAGTTATGCGCTTTAGGGAGTTCATTAAAGCGTGTGACAACACGCTCCATTCATCAACATCCATCCACACAAACTTTCACATTTATAATATTAGTACGATTAGTAGGATTTATTCTCAAGTGCGTAGTACATATTAACTTAATGGTGTAAGTAATGTAAATATAAATACTATGCTAGCATCAAAATGGCGGCGTCACCAGTATCGCGTGAGATAACTGTGATATCGCCCTACAAGTGATAACGTTACCTAAGGGATTTTATACAAATATTATATTATCGATATTTATTTTTATTTATCGTTATCTATACTAGTATTATAAAGCTGAAGAATTTGTTTGTTTGTTTGAACGCGCTAATATCAGGAATTACTAATAATAATAATAATATTCTGTCACATACACACAACACCATCTAGCCCAAACTAAGCAGAGCTTGCACTATGGGTACTAGACAATGGATAAACATACATATATACCTTTTTTTTTTTATTCATATATATTATACATAGAAACACCCAGACCAAGACAAACATCCATGTTCATGCACACAAATGTTTGACTTGTGCGGGAATCGAACCCGCGACCTCAGGCGTGGCAGTCGGTTACACTAACCACTACGCCACCGAGGCCAACAAATTACTGGTCTGGTGGAACTGGAAAAAAATTACTGGTTCGAATTGAAAAATTATTTCAGTGTTGGATAGCCCATTTATCGAGGAAGCCTATATAACATCACGCTACGACCAACAGGAGCGGAGCATCAATGAAAAATGTTGCAGAAACGGGGAAAATTCTCTTATGTGAGGCAGATGAAATTGCGCGGGTCAGCTAGTTCTAGATAAGCGGTGACACACGGCGCCGAATAATCATAAATAGTTTGACTAAGGAACACACACGCCCGATAAATGCTAGGGTTTCGAGTCCTAGGTGATTCGCTTGCATTTGAATACATACATATGTATTCGCAGGCTTCTTCCTCCCCGGAAAGGTAGTGAGATGAGTGGAGTTTCTGAATTTATATCTAGGCTAGTAGCTAGGTCCTTGCAAACGGTTGAGCCTATGAGAAGACATCTGAAATTGTTCAATTCACGATCATTCTTTTTTGATCGCCATTTAATTTTGGTGTTTACAACTCATTGCGAAGTGCCGCACACATTCCTGCAGAAGGCTGTAGATAAAACACCACCCACTTTTAATCACCGAGTTGTTACTAAGACTTATCTGATAAGAAAATGTAAACCTTTTTAAAATAGCCCTATCCGTCATTTAAACGCGGGGCGCCTCATGTAGGAGAAAATGTGTATGAAAGAGACAGGCTTTGAAAGAGCCAATGTAATTTTTCCTACTCTTCATATGACAACACTGAATACCTGTCACCCACAGAAATTTGACAGTTCTACAAAAACAAATGGCGTCGTAAGACTGCATCAGAATCGTGAAGACAAAAAGTAAGATTATTAGGGTTTATTTTTGAGAAAATGTTTGCATACGTTGGTAAAATAGATATGCTGTATTATTTTATATATATTTGGCCTTCTTTTGCTCTAATAATATTAGATTAATGTTTTAGAAACTGGCACCTTCATACACACTCTCCCCTACCATAGACACTAGACCGTGCTAAAGCGGATTTCCTAACAAAAACGCGTTGCATTCGACTCGAGACACAAACCTGGTAATCCACAAAAAATTGTCTTCTATTTACGCGAATATTATTCATTTAAATTAAACTGCTATATACGGATTTTATCGCGTTGTTTATTTGACACTATTACAAAATTTTGAAAATTGTTACCCTGCTACTACTACTAAACTTTACTAATTTTTAAGCTAATTGATTTATTATTAAAACTATTTAGACTTTCCCTGACGTTTCGGTTGCTTTTCAGCAGCCCCGTGACCATGGCTGCTGAAAAGCAACCGAAACGTCAGGGAAAGTGTAAAAATAAATTAAATCTAAATAGTTTTAATAATAATTCAATTAGCTTAAAAATTAGTAAAGATTAATAGTAGTAGTAGTGTAACAATTTTCAAAATTTTGTAATAGTTTCAAATAAACAACGCGATAAAATCCGTATATAGCAGTTTAATTTCAATCCACAAAACGTCAACTTATACCACCGCGCCTATGAGGCGTTCATTAAGTTTATTTTAAAGTTCATAAAGTATAATGATCTCAATCACAATAGCATTAGTTTCTAGTTTTCTAAACCCACACCCACGCAATTTCCCGCGCAAACGACGTTCGCGCCAAAAAACAATGGCCGCCTTGTTTGTAAACAGCTGATTGTGACTCATGATGAAAAGTTTGTAGGTTATGTTTTTGTTTATGGTGAGTTTCACTTTCATATCGGATGAGTTGCGATATTGTCTTTATAGTTAATAGATTTATATTTTAGCGATAGCTTAGTGGGAAGACCAACAGACTGCAATGCAGAGGGTCTCGGGTTCGAACCCACGTCGCGCACCTCTGACTTTCGGAAGTTATATGACTTTTCGAAATTATGTGCGTATTGATTGACAATTATCGCCTGCTCCGTGCCTCGGAGAGCACGTTAAGCCGGTGGTCCCGGCTGCCATGAACATCTATGGCAGTCGTTATTGGGAAAATCAGTACCCTCTAATATCCTGACACTGGTCTATCCTTAGGGTATCGTTAGCCTTTGGGTTGCGGAGGTTAGGTGGCAGCAGCTCCGTGTTAAAACTGATATCCAGTAAATTCCGGTTAGACCAGAAAAGCCGACCCCAAGTGATTTGGGAATAATAAAGGCTAAGGGAGAAGAGTCTGGTTCACAAGTTTGAAACGTTAAATTTTTTGAGTTAAATGAATTTAAATACATATGGTGGTCATTGGATTTGTAACGAAGAAGTAAGATAAGACAAATATGCATAGTTTTTAAACGCCACCAAAATTAATATAATAATATTCTATAATATAGAAACTCTCCCATACACACAACACTACCTAGCCCAAACTAAGCAGAGCTTGTAGTAAGGGTACTAAACAATGAATAAACATACATTTCTTTTTGTAAATACTTACATATTATACATAGAAACACCCAGACCAAGACAAACATCCAAGTTCATGCACATAAGTGTTTGACTTGTGCGGGAATCGACCCCGTGACGTCAGGCGTGGCAGTCGGTTACACTAAACACTACGCCAGCAAGGCCGCCAAGTATTTTTGCATTTAAATAATTTATAACTTTAAAACCATTGAAATTAAACTACTATATACGGATTTTATCGCGTTGTTTATTTGACACTTTATTACATTATTTTGAAAAACTGTTACACACTACTACTACTATTAAACTTTACTAATTTTTAAGCTAATTGAATTATTAGTAAAACTATTTAGATTTAATTTAATTTTACACTTTCCCCGACGTTTCGGTTGCTTTTCAGCAGCCATGGTCACGGGGAGACTCTAATAAAGTGTCAAATAAACAACGCGATAAAATCCGTATATAGTAGTTTAATTTCAATGAATAATATTCGCGTAAACAGAAGACAATAATATGTAAAACTTTAAAACCTCTAAGGTCCATTACCTATCTAGTTATAATACCGGCACTACTTAGCTAGCTATTTAGGGTGCTACGTAATAGGGGATGGACCTATTTTCGTCTAACGAGCAGAGTTCCATCCAATCACTGAGCGGTTATTGAGTACTTCTTAGCAGGAAACGTAGTAACATGTTACTCGACCCGGTATTCGAACCCGAGAACATAATATGTAGGTAGTGTTTATGCAGTCATTCGAAAACCACAAATTAATATTTAATCACGAATGAAAATTTATGACAGCGGGTCATTTAGTTCCAGAATTGCCCTAGATCCCATAAAAAATAATTGTAATACATTAATTATACCACGTTAAACTGTAGACCCATAAGAAAATTATGGTATTCCTTATTGTCAAAATCTATACTAATATACGTACTAACATTATAATGCTGAAGAGTTTGTTTGTTTGTTTGAACGCGCTGATGCCATTCTACTGTCTATTTGGTTAAAAAGTATTGACTAATTCTACCAAATCTAATTATTTAATTTCCTTAATACTATTAAGTAAGTAATTTTTGTTATTATTTTAGATTTTTTTAATAGTCTGTAATATATGATATGATGGCTGCAGCACCTTCTTGGTATGAGTTGTAAAATACTGAAATTATATTTAATTAGCGATATTAAAGAGTGGCCGTCAGTTCCTTGCAGGTTCCTTCTGATAGACTCGAGCCTTTGCCTGAACCTAGCAACTAACCTAAATGTAGCTTCAGTAACTTAGTAAACTCACTAACCTACATATTTTGACGTTCATAAGTGTTACTTTGTGACCTACATGAATAAATTATTTTTGACTTTGACTTTGACTTAGTCTCAAAAACTACTGGTTCGAATTAAGAAATTCTTTCAGTGTTGGATAGCCCATTTATCGAGGAAGGCTATAGGCTATATAACATTACAAACGCGGGTGAAACCGCAGGCACAGCTAGTCATTTATATTCATACAAATTAAGCGGCGGTAGCCATATGCATAAAAGCATTGAACTTGTGATCGAAAGATCGTTTGTTTGATCCCACCCATCACTCGGCCACCGTAATCCCCCTTGTTACATAAGCATCTTAGCTGAACTCAACAAGAATACTAATAATATGTAACCCAAATTACAAGTAAACTGTAAAAAAACGCCGTTTATTGATTAAGGAAATTGCTCCACGTAAAAAGTTACAGCTTATGCATAATCGCATGTCGTGTTGGCCGGTTGTATCACAAAGAGAAAGGCGTTTGTTGCCCACCTACCGGTCTGCTGTCACGTGTTTCCACTTCAAATTGCGTGAATATCAATATATTTTTTATACGACTAAACTGGCCAACAGGCATACGGCATGATGGTAAGTGGTCACCGTAGCCTATGGACGCCTGCAACACCAAAGGCATCACTTGCGCGTTTTTGCATTTCGCTTGCGCCCATACTGTAGTCTTGTGGGAAACCTCTTTCTATGCTAATTGAAATTAAAATTACTTAATACGGTTGGTAACAAGTACTGTCCCACTGCTGGGCACGGGCCTCTTCTCAGTGTGAGAAGGGTTAGGCCATAGTCCATCACGCTGGCCTAGTGCGGGTTGGCAGACTTCAAATATGTGACCCCCTCTGTAACAAACTACTATGGCGAACGAACTAGACAATACTTAACTCCTGTAATATATAATAAAATAGATTTTATAAGAACTCACACGGAAGGCATAAGCAGGGTAACTTTAAAGAAAAGACTGAAAAATGAGATGTTAAACGTCATTAATAGTTAGGCGCAATACAAACCGTTGCAATATTGATACACAAGACCATAATTAATTTAAATATATATTTAAGTTAAATACTGTTTGAAGCATATATAATAATTAAAGTAAGTAAAGTTTATGTAATGTATGAAAAACTCCTCTAACATAATAATATTATGTCAATAAATTATAATTTAGTATAAGTACGTAATTAGAATTAAGAAATAGCGCCTCTTTCGCCAACACACGGTGTTGACCGTTTGGCGAGTTTGTAAAAAATGGACAAGGTTTTATATTTTTATGAAAAAAAAAAAAACATCTTCGAGAACATTACGGAGAACTCTCAGACATGCAGGTTTCCTCACGATGTTTTTCTCACCGTTAAAGCGAGCGATAATTAACTATTTTAACAATTTTTACCCCGTTGTTTACTTTTTAAAATACTATTATAACATAATTTTGTAACTTTAAACTACTATTGTTAAACACTGATACTAGTATAGTCTATTCAAATCCATTCTGATGAAAATGTAAACAAAGCAGATTATATAAAATGTATCATAATTACTTATTTAATGGAATAAGTAACCATTTACCCGTATTTTCAAGGTTTTCACATGATACCTCAAAGCATTTTAAAGCAATTGCTGTTTGATTAATAAATAATTATTTAATTTGAAAAATCTTAGTCGGAAAGTGAGGTTATTTGACAGATGGAAAAATATCTATAATTTATGATTGCATAGGGCTGCACGACAAACAATAATTCATTTAAGACTTAAGCTTATCTTGCAATTGTTTTTTATTGTAATCTATATTCTGTTTGTTCAACGGCATTGAATGAAGGGTACAATAATTATAGCACAATAAGATATAATTGTTGCAATATCTATGTAATTGCTAACTCTTTCACTGCATTAAATCGAATAAATCGATATGTAATTAATTGTTTTACAATTGACGCTACGATTGGACATCACTGAAACGTCTATGGTCATATCAATAAACCGTTTGTTTACCTTTTTATTTTATTGGATTGGAATAGACTATAATTGATTAATTATATTTGAATTATAAAAGTTATTTAGATTTAAGTTTATACTTTCCCCGAACGTTTTGGTTGCTTTTCGGCAGTCATGTTCACAGGGAGACTAAGATGATGGTTTTCTTCTGTATAAAATAGTTTATTTATTTATTCAACTATCATTACAGGTGTTAACTAATACAATAGTGTAGTTACCACACAACAACAATAAAAAATCATTCACGTAATTGTATAATATTCTATAGTAATATTATAAAGAAAAAATAATTTTATTTTATAATCGACTTTAAAAAGGAGGACATTTTGAATTAAATCTTTTTATCTCAGAACTACGTCATTTATGACCAGACTTTCCATTTGGCCTCCATTAAATTTAAAAATAAGAAATCCCACTCCTAAAGGTAAAATAGGTATGAAATCGGTTTTCTTGAAAATTTATTACTTTTTATATGTAATGAATAAACTGAAATCTACAGGCCAGATTTAAAAATTCCTTCGCTATTAGAAAGCTACTTTATCCAGAAGTAACATAGGCTATATAACATCACGCTACGAGCCACGGGAGCGGAGCAGTCATCATAAACGTGGGTGAAACCGTGGACAAGCTGGTTAGATATAAAAACTACTGCTGTATCACTGAAGCATTTACAATGTTTAAGAAAACATAGCACGCTATTGTAATTCCTAAAGTGCATTGTAAATTATAAAGGACAATGAACAGTTTGGCCTATGAATCAATATACATTCCACCTAAACAATAATTTGTATTTTATTTTATGACTTAATAAATCAATCATTACAATCTCACGGACACATTCGAATCTTATTTTCGTGTTAAAAAGTATTTTCGCAATTTCAAATACATCGGCATCTATTGTTTACATCTGAAACATGCAGTGTTGCCATGCCTACAGTTATTACAATATGTGTACGGTTTTATCAGATAAATTATTTCCTATTCTTCTGCTTCTTTTCGTGTGGTTATAGGCCAACCTGCTGCCAAGAGTTGTACAAGCCGCCCGTAGGCCTCTGACACGGCTTAACGACTGCTGTCAATTTGACAACAACCGGGATCGACTTTTTACGTGCCCTCCGAAGCACGGAATTATTTCCTATTTAGATTGTCTGTAATTATTCTTACGTAGTTAATACGAATGCTATTCTATAAATACTATTCCATTCCACTTTCTCGGTATTATACGTTTTTCTATAGTGCAAGCATGGCAACCCTATTTTCTTTTTTTATGTGGCGGAATGCTTTGACGTATACCCCTCCGCGGGGGCGGGCGGAGGGGTTATGTTGGACTCACCGGGGTAAAAGAGAAAGATGGAATAAGGATGATAATAATAGACCTCACGGATTATTCAGAAGTGTCCGTGACTTATATTCACTTTTAGTTGAATGTGGTCATCCTTAACCACATATTTATCATTTTTATGTGGCTGTTCGTTCTTAGGCTAATAATGTATGGCAGCTGAACAATGTCCTTTGGTAAAGATCAATTATTATTTGTTTCTCTTTCACGGGGTATTTCCCTAATACGTTAGGAAAATACCCGGCCTTCTGAGACGCTTACACGGCGACGTAGGTCCAACGTAAAGAAGCCCAGTAGTAGATGGTTAGAGTTGCTAGAACTGAAAACCAAAAAGCCGGACAGACCAGCCAGCTCAATCGTACATCTGGTTCTGGATGAAAGGTTCCCTATGACCTTTTCTATTCCCCTGATGATGATGAGTCAAGTAGCTCAGGCGTAAAAGCTAAATAAATAAACTTACATTCCCATTTATAGTATTCTTTCCTTCTCTTTTCAACAAAGACAACTTTAGGATGGTTTACTTTCAAATTTAAAAAACCTAACAAATGCCGGACAGTTCGAACAACGTCTAATTTGGCCGCACACGCAACTAAAAAGCTTGACTGTGTCCGGCTTTATCCGGACGCCTGGCAACGCTAGTGGTATTCACCGTCGGGTCTGACGTGTTGTTACTTTTTGTGCAAGAATTCGACCTTGTCGCTGTGAATGGAGTTTGTGGTCATACCTACAGGTATTATGTACTGCGGACTTGTTAATTAAGAAACTGCCTCGGTGGCACAGCGGTGGTGAATGCGACTGCTGAACATGTAGTCTTATAGTCTTAGTTTCGACTGCGAGTCGGGTGAAGTGTTATTGGGATTTCCTGAAGTTAGGAAGTTGGTACTTTATTTACGTGCTTTGGAAAGCACGTAAAGCTGTTGGTCCTGCGCCTGATCTTTTTCTGATTGTGTCGGATTGTCGTCCCATCGGTCTAAGAGAGTGAGGGAATAGAATACACTGGTATATTTACGCAGCTCTGGCATACATGTCACTATAATATCTTGTATAGGTATTTGTTTGGAATCCTTAATAGATTATCATGTATGAATACATTGCCGTTCCAATAATCATAACTAATATTATAAATGCGAATGTGAGTTTGTTTGTTTGGTTACGCTTTCACTCCTTAATAACTCGACCGATCATCATGAAATTTTGCATCCATCGTACTGATGCTAATCTAAGCGTATACGTGTCGAATAGAAAACCTCCGTTTTTTAAAGTCGTTTATGTAGTGAATTAAATGCTTGAATATACTGAACTAGCTGACCCATGCAACTTCGTTTGCTTCACATAAGCTCATAATAATAAATAATAAATTGTCCGTTTTTGCAACGTTTGTCATTGCCGCTGCGCTCCTATTGGTCGTACCGTGATGTTATATAGCATATAGCTTTCCTCGATAAATGGGCATTCCAACACTAAAATACTTTTTAAATTCGAAACAGTAGTTCCTGAGATTAGCGCGTTCAACCAAACAAACAAACTCTTCAGCTTTATAATATTAGTATAGATTATAGCCAAGATATCTCTCTGCCTAAGCTCCTTATGGTTATTATTATTCAGCGTGATATGATATTATGTGAACAATCGTTATGTAAAATAACAATATAGTTTTCATATTGTAATATTTCCACATGAATGTTTACATCGTACCCATTGCACGCAGTATCATACTTTATTATAAACCATACAATATTTAATCTAAGCATAAGCCATATTTTAATAACAATCTGCTTTGTTATAATATTTTGTAAGTAGTCTGTGGTCGTCCGCCATTGATCCACGACTGACAGTTTAGTTAAATAAAATTTAGTTTGATCGTCAACTGTCAGTGTTTGTATTATATATACATATGTATTGTGTGTAGAGGTAGCTGTCAAAACGGGAAATTCAAATTTGGAATTGAAACGATTGGTTTTTTTTTGTTTGTTTTGTCTGCCTAAATATTATGCCGCGAAATGTGTTGATTTAAAATAAAAAAGAACAGCTTTTGGTTATGGTTTAGATTTTTTTATTTGGATTTGTCTCGACTATCTCCATAGCCATAGGAGACTTAGGTGGTGTCGTATTGTCTCTAAGCATAGTATTTTATTTAACTTTTTATACTGCTAAAATGTATACAACCCTATTTATAACTTGCAACCACGTGATGCCTTTTAAAAAACAAGAGTCGTTGTGTTGCCAGCGCAAGGGGCAAAGGTATTGGTCAAAGCCTTTTCAAGGACCCTGAAGACTCTACTTATCGTGGCTATCTATAGGGCAAACGGTAGTTATCCAGTTGGGCTGAAGTTTCAATAAAGTCCTAGGTTTAAGTGGACGAGTCTACTACGCCGTCATACCCTCATATAATAGATTTTTCGCACGAACAAATCCATATCCTTTTATTAATTCCTCGTACGTCGGAACGCAGATGCATGCAAGACTCAGTCAGTGCTTATCCAATTGTGTCTGAGAATCTGGCTGTGACTTGCGGTTTATAGTGTTTTATTGTGTCTGCCAGTGACCTCAAAATATGTAGGCACAGATCAGTCCAATGTGTCAAAGGACCCATATACGGCAGGCATGGCGTAGTGGTTTAAGTGGTCGGATTGCCAGTGTGCCGAATGTTATGGGTTTAACAACGGGACATTATTTGTGTGATCCATGAATAGTTGTTCCGAGTCTGGGTATTATTTATGTCCGTTGTTAGAATGTTTTAAAGCTGCAGGATTTATTCTCAGTGCAGGTGCTATCTTTATATTGTTACTTCAACATTTCTTTGTTAAAAGCTTTGTATTTTATGCTATGACCATAAATCCGTGATAATTGTCTGATATCTCAGGATGACTATTTAGTGATGCGAGGAGTTTATAATTAATCTGAGTTATTACTAATATAAATCATTCTAATATAGATAGTAAGTGACGACTATATAAAAAAAAAAAAAAAATTAAAAAAATTATTATAAATTGAACATGGATTGATGATCAATCGACTTTGCTAATAAATCAAATACATTTTAGCGCCAAATCTAGATGTCATTTCAGCCGCCATTTTGAATCAGTGTTAAATTGACCACTGCTTTACTTAGTTCGACCATAGACAAAAGATTTTGAAGGTTGTGCTCTGTCACGTGAGTTTGAATTTTAATTTGTTTGCCTGTTCTTTAAGCAAAACATGTTTTCACGTCTTATAAAGATACTCTCCTTTTAGAATTTCTTTGCAATGTCTTGCATTTGTTCTTTTTTTTCTAGCTGTTCCATACATATTTACTTCAAACTTTTCTCAATACTTTTCTGGTCAATATTGCCACATGCCACCGATTTTTTAGTCTCTCTCCACTTGAAACATCACTTTGAAACTCTAAATATGAATAGGCGGACTTAGGCATTGTCTAACAATCTACACTAAATTGAGATCTCTTCTCCCTTAGCCTTTATTATTCCCAAGTCACTTGGGGTCGGCTTTTCTAGTTTAACCGGATTTGACTGGATATCAGTTTTTACACGAAGCGGCTGCCACCTGACCTCCGCAACCCAAAGGCTAACGATACCCTAAGGCTAGACCAGTGTCAGGATATTAGAGGGATCACTAAATTGAGATAAAAGTACTTTTTACTACATCTTCTATACGTTGTTTCATTGTCTCTGGTCACTCCTCCAAACTGGCTTATCACTCTATTGCACCGTTGACCTTATAAATCATAATGCGTCAATATGTAAACAATGAATTAATTATTTAAACAATATACTTTAACGAAGACGGAAAAAAACATTGTTATAAGCCGTCTGTTCGCTTGATATTAGTTTTAAATCTAGATGTTCTTGTGTACTCGTATTTTAATATCTTTATAAGTGCACTGATTGCGCAATGGTTGCAGCGGTTGAATCGCCAGTGTACTAAGTCATCTTCTCTCTTAGCCTTTATTATTCCCAAGTCACTTGGGGTCGGCTTTTCTGGTCTAACCGGATTTGACTGGATATCAGTTTTTACACGGAGCGGCTGCCACCTGACCTCCGCAACCCGAAGGCTAACGATACCCTAAGGCTAGACCAGTGTCAGGATATTAGAGGGTACTGACTTTCCCAATAACGACTGCCATAGATGTTCATGGCAGCCGGGACCGACGGCTTAACGTGCTCTCCGAGGTACGGAGCAGACGATAATTGTCAATCAATACGCACATAATTTTGAAAAGTCATATAACTTCCGAAAGTCAGAGGTGCGCGACGTGGATTCGAACCCGAGACCCTCGGCATTGCAGTCTGTTGGTCTCCCCACTAAGCTATCGCTGCTTCCAGTTTCGCTGCCAATGTATTAAGTGTTATACCGAATAATAGTAACTATTACTACGTAAAAAAGCGACTAACGAATCGAAAAACTAAAATTGTATCAAATTTCGGCTCATACGTTTAGGAGCATATTGACATACACACGTACAGAGAAATTTTATACCTGTTGTCTATATTTATACTATCTATACAAATATTGTCGGCCTTGATGGCGTAGTGGTTAGTGTAACCGACTGCCACGCCTGAGGTCGTGGGTTCGATTCCCGCACAAGTCAAACATTTGAAGGAAAAATAATTTTATTTGTTCCACGCTCATGAGGTAACAGTAAACACAACCAATATGTAAAAGAACAAATAAGGTTCTGCGTCAGCAATGTTGCCATATATCGACAACGCTGGTATTCTCGCAGAGCTGCATGATTTCGGTGCATGTAGGCAGTAACATACATACATAACACGATTAAAAAATAAAATTAAAACAAAATAACAATTTAAATAAATTAGGCAGAAGGTGGTCTTATATGGCAAAAGTAATTGTATACTAAATAATAATAATAATGGTATTTATATAATACTTATATGTATACATATTTATATAATTAAAAGTATATTGAAAATAATAAAAAACAAAATTAATAAAAGAAAATAATAATAAAGTCGTTATATTATAATGTTTGAGCGCATCATTTTAATATTGTGTTACATTTCTGAACGACCCCGGCTCTTGTCAACAAACATGACACTGATTGTCATCAATGTCATCTAATAATTATATTTCTTTAATATTGTCTTCTATTTACGCGAATATTATTCATTGAAATTAAACTGCTATATATATTGAAATCAAAAAACATCCTAATTTTAATAGAGAAGATGGTTGGAATGTACCACCAGCTTGGGATCCAGTAATAAAAATAGTCAAACCCAAGAAGAAGCAAACCACAGCTAGACTTTATGATACTTTGAGCTCATTCTGCGTAAATAGAAACACCAATGGTTAAATTATGTTCGGGTACTTTGAAATAACTACACTGGAACATTGAGACAACTGCCATCTTAGTCTCCCCGTGACCATGGCGTGATCATTTTATGATAGGTAATATTTATACTTATCAAATTAGTGTGCATGAACATGGATGTTTGTCTTGGTCTGGGTGTTTCTATGTATAATATGTAGGTATTTACAAAAAGAAAAGTATTTAGGTATGTTTATCCATTGTCTAGTACCCATAGTACAAGCTCTGCTTAGTTTGGGCTAGATGGTGTTGTGTGTATGTGGTAGAATATTATTTTTATTATTATACACAGGAAAGAATTGACTTTTTGTATGTTTGTTTGTAAGCATGTTGCATAGTTTAGTAAACTGTACACTTCTATTAGTTTTTAAGTTATGTAGAAAGAATCCCGGCCGCTTTGCCCACTTACATAGGTACGTTCGTTAGGTAATTAAAGTGCACACTGAATCAAATTAATAATTGCGACGAAAAATAATCAACCGATATGCGTAATCAGCTAAAGTACATATTATACCTAAGTGTACCTAAACCGTACAGATGTAACTCCAAAACTAATCAACCGATTTAAAAAATTCTTTCACCATTAGAAAGCTTTATTATCAGCGAGTAACATAGGTAATATTTTATTTTTAGAAAATACTGTTGCTTTCACACCCTAATCTCCTTTTACGCAAGCGAAGTCGCGGGCAACAAGCTAGTCCATAACGAGATGGGTGTAAAAACCCAGGATTCAATGTCTTCATCTTCATGTGACCTGTTTTTCATTTTTTTTCCATCAGCTTTTTGTAATGTCCCAGTGCTGGCCAAAAGCCTCTTCCTTGGACTTCTAAATCGCTCTGTTGGTGAATATGCCCTGACCTTATGACCTTGTGACCCCTATATTTCGGGGGTCTTTTGACCCACAGAGCCCATATTCAAATTCGACCGAGGGATGACCCCAAGGTGTCTGCACTCTGCACCCAAGTTACAAGTCAATCGGTCCAGCAGTTCCGGAGCTATGCCTGTCACTAACAAACTGTCACTAACAGACAGACACACAGACCCACATATTAACCTCTTCGAAGAACATTTATATGTTAAAAGATGAAAACAATATCCAGCGCCCAGACCTCGAAAACTATCTACAGATCAAACCTACGAGTAAAGATGAACTAATACTATATACTGGAGGTTGCCTAGAAAACCAATTTCTCGAAGCACTAACCGTGTAGTCAGATTAGAAATCTGAGTCTGATCTAATTTGAGGGAAAGCTAGCGCAACATTGCGAAATATGTGATGGGTCATTACGGTTGTTACCTTAAAAGTATCTTCTTCATTGAAATTAAACTGCTATATACGGATTTTATCACCATGGTCACGGGGAGACTCCCCTTGACCATGGCTGCTGAAAAGCAACCGAAACGTCGGGGAAAGTGTAAAAATAAATTAAATCTAAATAGTTTTAATAATAATTTAATTAGCTTAAAAATTAGTAAAGTTTAATAGTAGTAGTAGTGTAACAATTTTCAAAATTTTGTAATAGTGTCAAATAAACAACGCGATAAAATCCGTATATAGCAGTTTAATTTCAATGAATAATATTCGCGTAAACAGAAGACAATATTAAGCATCTTCTTTTTACTATCAATCTAGCTAACAAGCTTACGTATGATGGTAAGCGTTTAGTGTAGCTTACAATCGCTTGAAATAACAAGGATGTCACTCGCGTTGTCCGCCTAAAATAATGATTGAAAGTTCGAAAAATATAGCATGAGTCCCGTGATTAAATATAAAAGTAATTAACATAGCGTTCACAAGTAGTGATAGCTCAGTGGGGAGACCAACAGACTGCAATGCAGAGGGTCTCGGGTTCGAACCCACGTCGCGCACCTTTGACTTTCGGAAGTTATATGACTTTTCGAAATTATGTGCGTATTGATTGACAATTATCGCCTGCTCCGTGCCTCGGAGAGCACGTTAAGCCGTCGGTCCCGGCTGCCGTGAACGAATAATAAAGGCTAAGAGAGAGAACAAACATAGTATTCACTTCAATATATATTATGTATATACTACCCTAGTATATACATACATACAGATACTTACACGGCAGAGTCGATTAGAGCGTGCACCAACAAGTTTGGGTCCTCATACCTCTGCCGAACGATCAAGGCATGGAATTCTCTGCCAAGGCACGTGTTTCCTTCTTCCTTCAATCCTGGGTCCTATATGTGGGGCGTGAAAAAGCACCTTCTCAGACCGTCAAAGTAGAGACCTCACCATCGCCTCGGCTGATATGAGGACGGTGTGGAGGCCACTGCTCTTAGACCACACGACTGCTTACCATCAGGCGGAGTGCGGACATTTTGATGAGCAAAACAAAAAAAAAAGAAACAACATCATGTACAGAGTAAAGGTAAAAAAATCTCTAACCTACATTTATGCGAGCGAAGCCGCGGGCAAAATCTTGAGCTAAAGTAATGCAGAACACAAACTCACATGCGAACGTGAGTTTGTTTGTTTGTTACGCTTTCACACCCTAAATACTCGCGCCGATCAACATAAAATGCGCATACGCATACACGTTACCAGGGGTACAGAAAAGGACATAGGGTAGAAAAGTACTATTGCCGAGCAAAGCCATGGGTAAAAGCTACTATAATAATATCAGTCCTGTATTAAACTGTCCCACTGCTGGGCACGGGCCTCTTCTCACTGTGGGAAGGGTTAGACCATAGTCAGATAGCAAATTTCACATATCTTCGAGAAAATTATGGAGATCTTTCAAATATGTAGATTTCCTCACGATGTTTCCCTTCATCGTTAAAGCGAGCGATAATTAACTATTTAATACGCACATAACTTCGAAAAGTCAGAGATGCGCGTCTTGGGTTCGAACTCGAGACCTCTGTGTGGCAGTCCAACGGTCTCCTACTAGGCTATACAAAAGCTAATATACGTATAAATAATATAATAATATATAATATGATATAATATTCTATCACATACACACAACACCATCTAGCCCAAGCTAAGCAGAGCTTGTACTATGAATACTAGACAATGGATAAACATATATATATATATATACTTTTTTTTTTAAAGTCATATATATTATACCTTGAATCCCCCAGACCAAGACAAACATCCATGTTCATGCACACAAATGTTTGACTTGTGCGGGAATCGAAACCGCGACCTCAGGCGTGGCAGTCGGTTACACTAACCACTACGCCATCGATCGTCAAATAAATATAAAAATTCTTGACCATCGATCGTCGCGTTTAACTTCTCTTATGTAAATGCCTCGGTGGCGGCCGAGTCGAAATGTGTAATTAAATCATGACCTACCTCAATACACATTATATTAGCACACTGTCTTTCACTTTACGTAACTATAGTTTTTATTTACTTATATAACTATACTGGCATATTCATAAGCAATTTCTAAACAGTGCCTTATGAATTAAATATATTATTAAATTATTATTTAAGATAAGTACTTATACTATAGTCTGTTTCAAATACGAAGTCCCTTTTGACACTTCATAGCACGTAACTCTGCGCATTTCATATAAATTACTAAAATAAACAATGATAACTTATGGTACTAAAGACTATTTAACAATAATTTAATAAAGCAGCGATAGCTCAATGGGGAGACCAACATACTGCAATGCAGAGGGTCTCGGGTTCAAACCCACGTCGCGCACATCTGACTTTCGAAAGTTATATGACTTTTCCAAATTATGTGCGTATTGATTGACAATTATCGCCTGCTCCGTTAGAGTGGAGAGTTAAGAACGTTAAGCCGTCGGTCTCGGCTGCCATGAACATCTATGGCAGTCGTTATTGGGAGAATGTCGACACAAAAGATCCCACTGGGTCGAAGTGTCGCCGGTCTGCACTGACTGGGACTTTACGACGATTTGGGACGATTGTAATGTATCTTATGTGGGACATAAGATACATAACAATAATTTGAATCTATACAAAATATTATTTAATAATTGTTTCACAAACATAATCAACTAATAATTTCTATTGATATTAGTCTTAAATAATGTAAACATCATAATAGAATAACATTTTACTTTAATACCATGGTTACGCATTAGGGTAATTTTGTTACTGTCAGTCATATTGACGCGACAATATGAATCGGATAAAATCGAACTAATTCGAGGTAAAAACTATTGTCCGAGAAATACTTTTGTAAATTTGCATTTGGTATTAGGTAATTATTATTACGTTGCAACGTACCTTAAATCCCATTCTGCAAACCTTTAATATATTTTCTTTATCAAAAAATAGATTTGATGATGGGATATTGGACGTATGGTTTACATATCGCATAGTTTTTAAAGAGTAGTCGTCTAGAAAATCAAAATCTGTTATACCACATACCCTTATACTAAGTACGGAGTAAGTATGTGATACTAGAAATTAATCAAGGATAAGTCCAGATATTTTTAACAATTAAACCCGTCATATATAACTGTGAGCTTTCTCTTCTTTCGATATGTCCAACTTAGATGGATTCCTTTTTTGCTTTCTGTTGCCATCATTTTTGTTTCGATTCTAAACTCACGATTACAGTTTGTTTGGAAAGCTAATCAGTAATCGATTTCGTAATGTGTCGATTGAAGCGGTCTCTTCACTATCGCTGTTCAAGGATCATCTGGTAAATGGGACTTCGTATTTGAAACGCACTATAACTTATGCCAAGATTGAATTGAATACTGCTCCGGCATTGGGTATAAAACTAAAATATCGAGGATACTTCATGCCATACGTTTGCGTTCTAAGTTGTCATTTTTTTAAATTACAGCCTCGCTCTAGGTTTGTATCTTGACAAACCTACAAAGTACACCCAGACTCGGAACAACCATTTGTTGTTCCGAGTCTGGATGTTCTTTGTGTCCGTTGTTTGAATGTTTGTAAAGTCCCTCGCGACATAGGAACTAGTCCTAACGCGGGATTTTTCTTTTTTCAATCAAATACATCAAAATCAGAGACGCTCCTTTTACATCGAGTTCGATTTCAAGCCACGCATCTCTTTTCCAAGTTATGTGCGTATTAAAGTTAATTATCGCTCGCTTTAACGGCCAAGGAAAACATCGTGAAAACCTGCATATCTGAGAGTTCTCCGTAATGTTCTTGAAGACATGTGAAGTCTGCCAACCCGCACTAGGCCAGCGTGGTGGACTATGGCCTAACCTTTCTCAGACCGAGAAGAGGCCCGTGCCCAACAGTGGGACAGTTTATATACAGGGCTGATATTATTTTATGCTGCCATTTCTAGTTGCAAACTTCAAGCACTATACAATTACATTAGTATTTTAATTTTTTATACGACTAAAGCGGCAAACAAGCATACGGCCCACCTGATGGTAAGTGGCCATCGTAGCCTTTAGACGCCTGCAACACCAGAGGCATCACTTACGCGTTGCCGACCCTTTGGAAAAGGAAGTGGGAAGAAGAAGGCGTGGGAAGGGGGAAAGAAGAAGATTGGGCCTCCGGCACTCTCAGTCACCGAACGAAACACAACAGTAGGAATACTGCTATTTCACGTCGATATTCTGTGAGAGGGGGGTAGTCCTTACCCCGTCGAGCCGACACATTCATGCTGAAATCAGCGAGGCTCTACTACTCATAAAATATTTATTATTTATCTGATTCTGTCTTTCCGAATCTTATCACGCAAATACACTTCATGCATATAATTTGAAGCATATTATTAGACCTTGAATGTTTTTATAAAGCCAATAGTTGTCGGCCACGTCTTTATCGTCGGTGACAAATACACTGGCTAACAAAGATTGAAATCACAGATGCGCCCCACTACGTTCAAATATGTTCACCTTTCTGTACGTTAAGTTGTCATCTGACACACAATTCCAACATGACATCTGAATTATAAATATAGTAGGCATTTTCGCGCTCGCTCATATTACCGTTATCTATCCTGCTAATGTAATTTGTGAGCCCACTCTTGGTAGTGGGGTCACTTTTGGTACGATCTAAGTACAGTGAACACATCTGTGATTAAAATCTTTGCTGGTTAAAACATTTGCATTTATCTGAAATAATTTTCAGAATGTATGGCCGCTAAGAAACATACTAACTAATAATCTATATATTAATACGTGAAGCAAAAACTTACCTCTTTTTACGAAAATTGCGCGGACGGAGGAGTATGAAATTTGGCACAGTTAAAGTTTATATGGAGAAGGAGGGACAAATCCTAGTATTTTTATAAAATATGCATTAGAAATACATTAAATTAATGAAAAAACACTACACGCACACAACCATGCTTTTGACACACGCAGTCGAATCGCGTTCGTAGTATTTCGACATTGTTCGTCTGACGTCGTACAATTCTTTGTAACTATGGTTACCTATACCTTATTTATATGTAAGAAAGAAAAAAAGAAAACAAATTAGCAAGCTTAGTAATTTTGGTCGAATTTTGACCACTAGGCGACCGCTAGTTATTATAAATGCGAATGTTAGTTTGTTTGTTTGTTACGCTTTCACACCTTAACTACTCGACAAATTATCATGAAATTCCACATACACGTTGTCAGGGGTACAGGAAAGAACATAGGGTACCTTACATCCAGAAATAAACTGTTTCCGAGGGATAGAAAATTGACATAAATCAAAAATTACCTACATTTACGCTAGCGAGGGCGCGGGCAAAATATATTTATGTATATATAATCCAATGATCTAGTTATATGTTGGATATAGAGTGCATCAGTTACCCCATCGATAGACATAATGCGGGCTTACAATAGGGTGATCGAGCAAAGTGAAACAATAAATGCACACTGATCACTTTTATTGTCTTTACAATAAATTAACACGAATGTCTTGCACGAAACGAATGACAGTTCCTAGCGAGGAGGTCCGCACTCGCCGACGGTAAAAAGATTCCCGTCGAATATAGGGTGCCTCCATTTAAGTAGGCTCTGCCGTAGCACGCGAAGTTGGCTGCGTGTTGACGTCATTGCAACAGATGAATGGGGAGACCAACAGACTGCAATGCAGAGGGTCTCGGGTTCGAACCCACGTCGCGCACCTCGGACTTTCGGAAGTTGTATGACTTTTCGAAATTATGTGCGTATTGATTGACAATTATCGCCTGCTCCGTGCCTCGGAGAGCACGTTAAGCCGTCGGTCCCGGCTGCCATGAACGTCTATGGCAGTCGTTATTGGGAAGTCAGTGCCCTATAATATCCTGACACTGGTCTAGCCTTAGGGTATCGTTTGCCTTTGGGTGCGGAGGTCAGATGGCAGCCGCTTCGTGTAAAAACTGATATCCAGTCAAATCCGGTTAGACTAGAAAAGCCGACCCCAAGTGACTTGAGAGTAATAAAGGCTAAGGGAGAAAGTAAGGTATAAACAAAATATTCTAAACCTGACTTTCAACCTCCTTACTAAGAAAGTGACATAATATAGAGCATCATTGACATAATCCTCAGCAGTATAATCAATCTGTAACAAGACAATACAAAGAGGCTCACATATTCCCTTGACTATTCATCTGCACACGATCCTCGAACGAAACAATTCAATACAACATAACACCATTACGTATATCAATAAACAACCATTTATTATGTATCCATGCCATTCTATGTGAGCAATCCGACTCACACGACACTAACAAACGCTATGCATGCAGCGTTTCTATAAAGCGCTTACAACGATCTATGGCTGCTACCGTCTAATAACAGGTGCTGCTTAAAGCGCTACGCGCGAAACTATTTGCACTCGGCACAACGATGAACCGACCGCGTCTCTATCTTGTCTGTGGTTAGCGTCGTATTAGAATTTCGAATGCGTGTGATGGCGCGAAATTTTTTGTTGCGAATTTATTTTGTGAATTTTCAATTGTGTTGTATCTTTGAATCTCATTAATAAAATTAAATAGAAATAAGAGAGTTTTAAAACATTGAATATTACAATAATTAGTGTGTGAACTGTGTGATTTAAATACGGGCTACATCTTAGAGGGACATAGCGTATTTGCAAGGTGAGATGCTATCTATGATATTGTAAATTTGTAAATGAGTTACGTTACTTACATAATCATCATCATTCTGTTACCCTCACAATTTAATTTAGTGCACTTGTGTTAAATAATTTAAATCATTGAGTAAGTAGATCAATAGATATATAGAAAGAACTTACGTGAAAGAGATGACTATCATACGGTCAATATTGTTTTAAATGTTTGCAAGGGATTTGGTTAAACCAATTTTTTTTGAGACCATAGATAAACACCCCGATTAGGAACTGTTTGAGTGTTTGGTATCATATTTGCGTATTTCTGTGTATATTATAGTCAGCTATTATTTTTTATTATTAGTATTATTCAAAGATATCTAGAAATTTTTAAATTTGCAAGTGTATGTCTTGGGGTACAATAATTACTTTAAGGAATATGTAAATCAAAATTATATGAATCAAAATGTACGTTGTTGCATTTATAAGATGTAAGTATACGTGATAAAATAGAAAATAATTAAATTAAAATCACATCAACGGTATAGTTTAATGATAAAGACGAAATAACTTTTACATTAATACATTTTCTTAAAATAATTATATTGATGTGATATAAGATGCGTATGCATTGATGTGCGGGTACTAAGTATGATAATTTACTTACTTAACAAATGAAAGTAGCTACTGTATATGTAATTAATGATCAGATCTAACAAAAAAATAGAATCTTTCTTATTTATTTCTATTTTACACAAAATATCTTACAAATTATATCTATATCCTACTAATATTATAAATGTGAAAGTTTGTGAACATGTTTGGATGTTTCTCACTCAGTCACTCGTAAACTATTGAACAGATTTGGATGCAACTTGACGTGCGGATAGACCATATTCTAAATGGGTCATAGCAATTATATTCTAATACGGTCTCGTCGGCAAATAATTTTATAATTTTACAATACTTTACTTCAAACATTACATGGGCCGATGGAAAAAAGGCCGATGAAATACCAGTATTCCTATTGTTGTGTTCGTTCGGTGAGTGAGAGTGCCGGAGGCCCAATCACCCTGTTTCACCTTTTCCGCTCCTTCTCCTTCCCACTCCCTTTTCTAACGGGTCGGCAACGCGCAAGTGATGCCTCTGGTGTTGCAGGCGTCCATAGTCTACGCTGACCACTTTCCATCAGGTGGGCCGTATGACAGTTTGCCACGTTAGTAGTATAAAATGAACTGGCGTTACTCAAAAAATTCGTCATATTTTCATGCACCCAAAGCTGTGGGCAGTAACTACTATTGAATACTAGATTTGCCCGCGGCTTCGCTCGCGTAAATGTAAGTTAGATTAGTAATAATAAATTTTTTTGTATGAAAGGTACTCTATGTCTTTTTCTGTTCCCCTGACATCTTGTATGCGGAATTTCATGATGATCGGTCGAGTAGTTAAAGCGTGGAAGCGTAACAGACAAACATTCGCATTTATAATATTAGGATTTAGACTACATTTTAGTTCAGTAACTTACTGGTATACTATATGGATATAATATATTGACTGGTACCATACATAGATTCACGCCTGTTTCCCAGAGGGGTAGGCAGAGACTACGGATTTCCATTTGCTACGATCCTGACACACTTCTCTGGCTACATTCACTTTCATCACATTCCTCATACACGCGCGTTCAAGGTGCTCTTAACCTGGCCTTTGTCCAGAACGCCTCCGATCTGATCAAGAAATGTTCGCCTAGGTCTTCCTCTTGCGACTGTTCCATTCATTCATTCAGTTATAAATAATACAAATACATATTGAGCTACGAGCTGAGTGGTTGCGGGGAGACGAATGCCGCGCGATGTCACTGTATACTTGCGCCTGACTATACAAGACTAAAACGTCAGCAGTGTCGCTAATATTTTATAGGAGCTGAACTTTGTCTGCTTCACATAAGAGAATTTGCCCCCTTTTTGCAACATTTTACATTGATGCTCCGCTCCTTTTGATCGTAGCGTGATGTTATATGGCCTATAGCCTTCTTCCATAAATGGGCTATCCAACACTAAAAGAATTATTCAATTCAAACCAGCAGTTCCTGAGATTAGCGCGTTCAACCAAACAAACAAACTCTTCAGATTTATAATATCAGTATAGATAATTTTATTAGCAAAAATCTTTACTGCTACTTAATAACGTTGCCACGTTTTCACGCAGGCTGCGAGTAGTAACTTGTATTGAATATTTATTTAAATTCGGTGTGTTTACCATTAGTATATATCGGTAGGTAGCGAGATGCCGAGTGCGGTTCTTATCTAATCGTGGTAGGTATGTCAGTTTCCCTTTAACTAAATATCGACGCTGCTGTGAAAAAGTGTGTATACGATAATTTAAAAATAGCGTCAACGTAGTCCTTAGTATTAGTATTAATAGTATCAGATATCAGAGTAGTAGAGCCTCGCTGATTTCAGCATGAAGGGGCCGGCTCGACCGGGGAACGACTACCCTCTCACAGAATATCGACGTGAAATACCAGTATTCCAACTGCTGTGTTTCGTTCGGTGAGTGAGAGTGCCGGAAGCCCAATCCCCCTCTTGCCCGCTTCCCGCTCCTTCTCCTTCCCACTTGCTCTCCTAAAGGCTCGGCAATGCGCAAGTGATGCCTCTGGTATTGCAGGCGTCCATAGACTATGGTGACCACTTAGCATCAGGTGGGCCGTATGCTTGGTTGCCACCATAGTTGCATAAAAAAAATAACATATCCTAACTAGTTTGTTTGTACGCCTTAACTACTCCACCGATCATCATGAAATTTCGCTTAAAAGTTGTCAGGGGTACAGCAAAGGGACCTATGGTACCTTTCATCCAAAAAGAAACCAGAGGCAAAATCTATTATTTATATATTTTATTCGTCGGGAGTCTGGTGGGGGACCTTTGGATACGTAGAGGTCTCGAATTAAATCCAAAGGCACGCGTCTCGGCATATGAAAATAATATCGGCCTCTAATAAGTCGGCCTCGATGGCGTAGTGGTTAGTGTAACCGACTGCCACGACTGAGGTCGCGGGTTCGATTCCCGCACAAGTCAAACATTTGTGTGCATGAACATGGATGTTTGTCTTGGTCTGGGTGTTTCTATGTATAATATGCATGTATTTACAAAAAATAAGTATATATGTATGTTTATCCATTGTCTAGTACCCATAGTAGCTCTGCTTAGTTTGGGCTAGATGGTGTTGTGTGTATGTGGTAGAATATTATTATTATATTATTATTATTATAATATTAGCTAAATATCGCTTGTTTTATCTGTGAAGGAAAACATCGTGAGGAAACCTACATGTCTAAGACTTCTCCATAATGTTCTCGAAGATATGTATGTGAAGTCTGCCAACCCATACTGGTCCAGCGTAGTGAAACCACATTGGTTCAGTGCGACGACCTCTTCTCAATTTGAGAATTGTTAGCCAGTACTCCAACTATTTTAAGAACGGTTAAAAGACTTGGAAATGAATGCATTCAAAAGACAGTTAAAAGAAATTTTGGTGGTGAAATATATTATAGTGTGACAGAATGTCTCACGGATAGTATAAGTTAATTCTACAGACTTGTATATTATAATGTCTTTAGTTGTAAAATTACGATGGTCTTCATTTTATCATTATTTTACTCATAATTTTGTTATACATTTTCAATCACATGCAATTACATCTAATAACATAATTGAAATTATTGTTTTATATTTAATGAACTATTATAATTTATATTTAATCTACCTGATAATAATAATAGGTAATTTACAATTCAATAATTATATTTGTTACGCAAGACTTTTTAAATTTGCATGCCTGAAGGTAGAATGTGGCAAGACAACTATAATGTTAACATCCTGTAAACCCATGTTCGCAATTGAATAAATGATTTGATTTGTTCTAACACTGAGAAGAGAGCCGTGCCCAGCAGTGGGACGATTTAGTTATAGGGTGGATATTATTATTATTTGATTGTATTATGTGATTAGACAGAGATGCGGCATGAAAGTGGATATAGTGACAAGAATAGAAAAGAATGGACGAGGAAAGACTGACTAAAAAAGTTTATAAGGCTAGTGTGAATGGAACAGTCACAAGAGGAAGACCTAGGCGAACGTTTCTCGATCAGATCGGAGGCGTTCTGGACAAAGGCCAGGTTAAGAGCACCTTGAACTGACGGGCGTGTATGAGGAATGTGATGAAAGTGAATGAAGCCAGAGAAGTGCGTCAGGATCGTAGCAAATGGAAATCCGTAGTCTCTGCCTACCCCTCTGGGAAACAGGCGTGAATCTATGTATGTATGTATGTATGTATTTTATTCGTCTTATTAGATCAGCGGTAAAAACCATAGCTCACCATATAATGATGTAATATGTCTTTGCCTACCCTACGGGGATTTACAGATGGAGTCACCTTGTTTGTATAAAGAGTAATATATTATTATCTTGACTAAGCTGTCTTATTAGCATAGTCATTAATTCTCGCTAAATCATCTAGACTGATACTTATATAATAATATTTATTTATTAACAGAAAAAATAAGATACCTACATCCTTACACTACATCATACAAATTACATCAACAGTATTAAAGCATACTTGCATTAATTATTCTCGTCACTTCACACATCCATCGTAACATTCTCATCTCTGCTACATGCAATCGTTTCTCATCCATCTTCTTAGTAGCCCAACACTCAGCTCCATACAGTACGACAGGCCTTATCACCGCCTTATACATGCGACCCTTTAATTTCAAAGGCAGTTTAGCATCACATATTGTGCCCCAGATCTGTCGCCATTTCATCCATCCTGTGTTGATTCGTTCAGGAGTGAACCGAGGTAGCCAAAGTCGGAGCATACTGGTAGAGGTATACCACCGAGTGTAACCGGTATAGGACTGGAGAGACCGCCAAAGTCACAGAACATGTATTCCGTTTTGGTTCTGCTTATTCTAAGGCCTACATTCTCCAGTCTCTGCTGCCACTCCTCCAGCTTACTCTGCACCTCTTGTTCACTCTCTGCTACCAAAACGATGTCATCGGCAAATAGCATGCACCAGGGTGCCTCTTTCTGTATGTTCGATGTTATAGCATCCATAATTAACAGGAAGAGGTATGGGCTAAGAGCCGACCCTTGGTGCAAGCCTACCGCTTCATCGAATCTGGCTGTGATACCAGCTGCGGACTGGACTTGTGTACGGCATTCAACGTACATGGCTTGAATCAACTTCAGGTACTTTTCAGGCACTCCTTTCTTCTTAAGAGCCCACCATAAAACCTCACGCGGCACCCGATCATATGCCTTTTCAAGGTCGACGAATACCATATGCAAATTTTTATGCGCCTCCCTGTATTTTTCACATAATTGGCGAAGTGCAAAAATGGCATCCACCGTACCTCGACCAGGCATAAAACCGAATTGGTGACGTGAGATCTCACTCTCGTCTCGCAGGCGTCGCTCAATAACTTTTCCCATACTTTCATACTATGAGGCATTAACTTTATTCCCCGATAATTGTTGCATTCTTGGATATCACCCTTATTTTTAAAAATGGGCACCGAGTAACTTCTGCACTATTCCTCGGGTATTGTCTCCTCATGCAACAACTTATTGAAGAATAAAGTCAGCCACACCCATCCATCCTCTCCTAACGCCTTCCATGCTTCTACTGGTATTCCATCTGGTCCTGACGCCTTCCCATTCTTTATCCCACTGCCAGCCGTTTTCACCTCATCCTTACTTATTTCATTCACTAACCCAATATTTTTCAACTCATTCTCAAGATTTTCGCTCCAATCGTTCTCTTCATTCATTAATTTTTCAAAGTATGTCCTCCACCTTTCTTTTATCCTATAAGAATCACTCCTGATTCGTATTTCATGCACTTGATATGGGATAAATCCCTCGCCTTTCTCTCTCTAGCCTTAGCCATACGGTATAATTTTTTCGTGCGGTTGGGTCCGCTTGTTACATACATAATGATATCTACAGTAGTATTAGCTTACCATCAAAAATAGCGTAATTGTTGATGAGGCCTTTTTATATACTTTTCATGACTGCACGGATGGCGTAGTGGTTTAAGCGGTCGCCTCGCTACTACCATTGCGCCGAATGTTGTGGGTTCGAATCCCACACGGGACAAAAATTTGTGTGATCCACAAATAGTTGTTCCGAATCTGGGTGTTCTTTGTTTCCATTGTTTGGATGTTTGTTAAGTCCCCCGCGACATAGGAATCATTCCCACTACGGGAGTTGCTTTTTTTAAACATAAAAGTCATATATCCTGCACTAATTAGTCTGGTCATTAAGTTTCTTAGATATGGGTACTTGTACATTATTTACGCTCATAACTGTAAAACTAAATACAAATTTTAACTCTTTGTTTACACGTTTGTAAGATAAAGACACACTATCAACAATTACCGTTAAACAATAAAAAATGTAACCGTAAACAATCGGTTTGCCGGTTTTGTCGTCCGTGTCCAAACGGAAAATCAGCCTTTATATTACGGTTTTTATTTATATTTTTTTTGTTTATTTATTAACTTAAGGACCGCCAGTGGTTATAACAACAATACATGACTTTAATTACATGATTTAGGTTTTTGTTGGTTGTTTAACCTTTGAAGGCAGCCACTGCATGAACTAATCGAGCTAAAGAGCAGTAGAGAAAAAACGTTTTAATATATAGATATAAATTTTGTGAGTGGCTATCGAAAAGGTTAATTGCACCAGATACATTTCAGAAAAATTATAACAAAGAGCAAAAAGAAAAAATATTAATAATTATGAATAATTATGAAATATTACTAATAATAATATAACGCTAAGATTAATCATGAGAAATAAATAATTAATCAAATATAATCCTTTATACAAAACAATAATGAATATGTAAAAATGTCACTGAATCACGGCATTAGATGAAATAAAGATTAAGGGAATTAAAATCTTTATACATTTACTGATTTCCTTTCGAAAAAAGGCCAGTGTGTCAAAGTTGATATCTACTGACCCGCTGTATATCTACTGACCCGCTGCATTCGTTCAACAGTCGACACAAACGGGGAATCAATGAACATTTTCCAAACTCTGTCCTTCTGAAGTGAGGTTTGAGCGGTAGCCTTTTGGGGACGTCTTATGGGAACATTTAAATTAAACCTACTCAGCAGTTGTGGACAGTCTATAAGACCTCTTATAACTTTAAATAAAAATGTTGAATCTAAAACATCTCGAGATTGCATTCCGAAATATTTCAATCTCTCCTGGTAGGTTCACCAAGCTATGCTGCATACCCGAACTAGCGCACAAGTATCACAAGAATCTTTTCTGCACTCTTTCTAGTCTGAGTGCATGCACCGCATAATGTGGCCCCCATATTTGGCTACAGTATTCTAAGACACTTCTGACTTAGCTGAAATATAATAATTTTTTGGTAGCTGGTCTCCTGAAGGCCTTGCCATTTCTAATTATATATCCTAATACCTTAGAAGCCTTCTTGGTAGTTTGTTCAATATGGGGTACAAATGTAAGTTTATTATCTAATAATAAACCCAAGTCTTTCACTGTTTTCACCTCGCATATATCATTACGCTGTATATGATATTTAGAGGCTTTTCTTGTAAATTTTATGAATGAACACTTTTTATAGTTCAACTGCATGCCGTTTGTGGTACACCACTCGCCCAACCGATCTTAATCTTGTTGCAGTTGAGCTACGTGGTCTAACGTAGCTACAACTTTTAAGGCCTCTTACATTCTGATAGTATATTAATAGTGACATGAATTTTAAATAAGAACTCGCTAATATACATCTGCTATAAATACAATCAGAAAACAAACACAAAAGCACGGCTAGCGTAGGCTTGACAAGGTTTCCATACCTTTAACAAACACCTGATCAGCACCCTCGTTCTTGCGCAGATATACACGCCCGTTACGGACCCATATATACTTGTATCCCAGTTCCTTAGCCTTTTGTCTTGCTGCAGCATGAAGAGCATTGTTTGCAGGTGAAAGGTGCTCCATTACATAAATAAGGTCCCTGACGTTTGTTGCTCGTAGATGACTGTTGTTAAGCTTATTGTTAGGTTGCGAACGGTTGAAACTAATCGCTGATGCCAAAAAGTTATCCCTAGACGTTTGGGAGCTGAATTGCACAATAATGCTTCGGGGTCTTGTTGACTGTCGATTAAATTTTGCAGTCCGAGTGCAGTTTCTAATTTAGTCCTTCGCGGCGCACCCTATGACATTACTGAGATTTTTCACGAGAGCATTAATATTTTCTGTTTTGGAGTCTGTCACTCCTTGAATTTTTCCAATATTACATGCTCTAGAGTGTTGCTCAAGTAGATTAATCTGATTCTTGAGGTCCATCATAGTCGACTGTAGATTTTTATTCTAATCTTCTAGAAAATGCATTCGCTCAGAGATTGCAATGTGTTTGTTTTTCGCGTCTTCATACTGGGTATTCATAAAAGCCATGGAGTCCCTGACTTCTTGAATGTCAGTTTTATTGGACTTAAGTTCTTCATTGATTACTTGGTTCATAGAAAGGAGTATTTGATTCATAGACTCGAACAACTCTTCACGGATGATTGCTCTTACAATGTCACGAATGTCTTTTTTTGTAAGGTGCGATTGTTGACATTTATCAGGAGACAATGACGGAGCTGGGCGTTTTTTCGAGCGTTGTGTTATAAGTAGGTCTGCAATTGTTGAACCAGTACAAGTCAGCGGCGTTGTGTCTATGTTACGCTCCCAGAGGTCTTCCTCTGGGAGCGTAACATAGCTGGCATTTCCATTCTTTAGATTTTACTGTCTCAGGTCGTATGTTGAGGCACTTGTAATGAAATTTTCTTGTACATATTGTACACAGTAGATAGTCTTCTGCCGCTAATTCCTTATTGCAACATTCCGGTGACATTGTGTTTCTGCGGATTGCTATTTATTTACGTCAGGCGCTTTATTAACTTGTGACGGTCGAGCTAAGTTCATTATATTTGTAAAATGTATCTTGAAATATGCAATAATTTTGTTCAAATAAGCAATAATATGATTCTTGAATCTTCAAAAATTATATATTTGAAATTAATTGAAAATAAATTTGATGGCAAATCTCAGAATTGAACTCGTGACATCGTGTTCTGTGCTAGAAAAAAGAGTCCTATGTGGCACCTACGCCACCTCAGCCAGTAATCAAGGAATCCAAATGGTATATTATATTAAAATTGTTAGCATAGGCAATTAATTGTCCAGCGGTTATAGTTATACATTTATATAATAGTCTTTTGTTTATCACTGTTCGACTTCACCGATCTTTTAAATAAAAAACGGCTTTTTAATATAGTTTTTGCACAATATCTTTCAGTCACTAAAACACAATAACATCACTTTTTCTTGATGTTAGCAGTTCTAATTTCCGCGACGATTGATGTCAAGCACAGTTTGTGAACATAATTTTTAATACAATAATATCGGGAGTAAACAAAAACGGACTGTGTTTGCTCGTGCTAATGTATTAACTTTTTCATATTTTACGTTAAAATGTGCGTATTTACTGATGAAGTGAATTGTAAGTGTGGAGAAAGCAGGTGTTATATACCTGCAAGGAAAAGGCAGCTAGATTTTGGCCCTTGAACCTCTGACAGAAAGTTTTACATCTATTGACCCATAGGATCGGGTGAATATGGAGAGTAAATAAAATGTCTGATATCAAGTAAATAGTATTGTATTGTCACTTCCACAATTTAGGTAATTACAAGGTTAATATAAAGATGCGACCGTATGCCATCCGATTACCCCGTGACTGGCGTGACGGTGCATACGCCTTACAGATATAAGTAACGTATACGTAAGTATGTGTGCATACGCTGTAGTGTGTCCCTACACATCCATACTAATATTATTATAAATGCGAGTGTAAGTCTGTTACGCTTTCACGCCTTAACTACTCGACCAATCATGTTAAAATTTCAAGTTAATCCGTACAGTTTTCACTTCTTTTAAAGTTTTACGGACACAAACATACGGAAGCAGAATTAATATATATAGAAGAATAACAGTTTGTTCGGGCAAACTTCGTTAGTGCGATTCGGGTGCTGATGTGATCAGGATAAAGTTGAACGGAATTGAGTGCAGCGCCACCTTTTGCTACTAGCAGTGATCGCGTGTTAAATGGCCGAGTCGAGTAGGTTTTCTCTGTAGTAAACGATGCGTTAATGAATCGGCAATACCAAAGGCTTAGATGTTTTTAAAATTCAGCATTCGAATGACGATTAATGAGTCGATAGTCATTCATTAGTATTTCAATCACAAGCAAGTATTCGAATCACGGTTTGATGGCATACAAGCCAGACATGAAAAGAGATAATTTGAACAGTAAATATTTTATTTCATCTATAATATTTTTTTATGTTACTCTGCTTAACGATCTTAGCTGGCTTTGCTTGCGTGATGGTAAACTGTTATTATAGACTATGATGATGATGATGATGCATTCTCTAGTTTTAAGTTCATATAGGTGTGAATCTGTATGTAAATGATTAGATTATATTATATTTTTATAACTGACTAGCTTTTACCCACGGTTTCGGTCGCGCAAAAGTAGTTTAGGTTAGGTCATGTTAGCAGCAGTAGGTACTTTTAAAAAAAATAAAATATACGCTATGTTACATGGCGATAGGATGGTTCCTAATTGTGATAGAAATTTTAAAATCGGTTGTTTAGTTTTCGAGTTAAATCGTAAGAAACAAACAAAGACTCAAATCTTTTCTCTTTATAGTTAGACCTTATAAATTACAGACTAATTACATTAGTCATTTAATATAGATAATATGTGACCTCGTACTGGTTATGAGGGCTTCAAACCCACATCTTATTGCATTTCGAGCTCTGTCTGTGCAAGTACGAAAAACTGTGCGCCACGATACTACTACAGACATAAGTGTGTCGATTATGGGAAAGGCGCCGAGCGCAAAGTACCGTCAGTTTTACAATATGACTGCACGATTGTCGTAGTGGTTTAAGTGGTCCCCTCGCCATCGTTGCGCTGAATGTTGTGGGTTCGAATCCCAAACAGGACACAAATTGTGTGATCCACAAAAGGTTGTTCCGAGTTTGGGTTCTTTGTGTCCGTTGTTTGAATGTTTGTAAAGTCCTCCACGATAAATTTCCAACCCTTGGGAACAGTACTTTTTTATGGATGTAAAGTACCCTATATCGTTTGCTTTTATCCTGGCAACGTGTATACGAAATTTCATGATGATTGGTTTAGAAGTTAATACATTAAAGCGTAACAAATAAACAAACTCGCATTCTAATTTACAATATTAGTAAGGATTATGAATGGGTTAATTTATATTTTGAAAAGCATTAATACTATCTATCTATGGTTTTTGGAATGTCAAATAGCGCACACCTATGCGCTATCCTATACATTCCCAGATGGCGAGTGTACGTTAAGATTAGTCGTTGTGACCCTTTAGTCCGGAGAATATTGTCACTACATATTATAGAAAAGACCCCGCCGCGTCTGTTCACTCAACTCAAAAACTACTTAACCAAATTTCCTGTGGTTTTCACCAATAGACAGAGTGATTCATAAGGAAGGTGTATAATTTGTTAAGGTTTTGTAATAATAATGTCCTGTAGATCGAATTTCGGTCACGGCGGCCAAACTTAAAGGAGACTGGCCATCCGCGCAGGAGATATTATAGTGAAACAAAAGTGCACTCTCTGTTCCCTAACCCACATAATCCGATGGGATGGATAATCCGACACGACCGGAGAGTGATCAGGCGCAGGACCAACGGCTTTACGTGCTCCGAGGCACGGGGATGTCGTGCGAAGCCGGGATGGGTCGCTAGTTTTTTATATAAAACCAAGTCATCTGACCAGGCAATTGAACAAGGAACGTAGCATTCAGTAGCTATGCACGTTAAAACTATTAGATCAATGAATCAGTCGGAGTCTAACAATTAAAATGAGTGCACGACGCCCTTGTAACAAATTCATTGACTTATCGATGTTCACTGCCACTTGTGAAGGTAACAAATTCTTTGACCCACTTACATGTCGGCAATGGTTACGCAATTTACTCCATAGAATGTATTAGTGTTTCTGTATAATTAAGGTTGCAGACAACCATGCATCTCGTAGTCTATGATCGTTTGTAGTACCACCAATAATAATATTCTATCATGTGATAGAATACACACAACACTATCTAGCCCAAACTAAGCAGAGCTTGTACTATGGGTACTAGACAATGGATAAACATACTTATATACTTTTTTTTTGAAAATACTTACATATTACACATAGAAACACCCAGACCAAGACAAACATCCATGTTCATGCACACAAATGTTTGACTTGTGCGGGAATCGAACCCGCGACCTCAGTCGTGGCAGTCGGTTACACTAACCACTACGCCATCGAGGCCGACGTTTATTTTATTACATAATTTTGAAAACTGTTACACTACTACTACTATGAAACTTTACTAACTTTTAAGCTAATTAAATTATTATTAAAACTATTTAGATTTAATTTAATTTTACACTTTCCCCGTTTCGGTTGCTTTTCAGCAGCCGTGGTCACGGGGAGACTAGATTTTCATTTTATTCTTGTAAATATTATATCCTCATGATTATTTGGTATTATTGATATTTCGCCTTAATAATAATTAAACTATAAGTAATATATTGATTTGAAATGCAGTAGGTACTTTAATATTATCTTTGTTTTGTCCACAGAGAGCCGAACCAGGACTTGGTGGCGGTTCGGATTCCGATCGATGGCATGACATGCCAGTCCTGCGTCAGAAGCATTGAGGGTTCAGTGAGAGAGTTGCCTGGAATACAGTACGTGAAGGTATGGTGTTCTATTATTATATACTGTTAATTCACTATCCCACTGTTGGTGTTTGTGGTTTGTTAATACATGTTGCACCAACATGGTAGGCTATGATCTACTCATCCTGAGACAAATAAAAGAGGAGCTAGTCTATAGGCCACAACGCTGGCCCAGTGTGGGTTGACACTAAAAGAATAGAAATTTAAAAAAAAATCACATATAAGAAAGAAAGAAACATTTATTGCTCCAGAGAAACACAGTTGTAAAAAAAATCACAAACAAAACAAAGTATACAATTAAAAATTGTGAACTAACCTAAGCTTAATTAAATTAATTTAATACACAAAAATAGAAAATAAGATTTCAATTACCTACAGTCGTTGCAAAACATATCTTTGAGAACATTATGTAGAACTCGCAGACATGCAGGGTTTTTTTTTTTTATATTCTTTGTTTAAGGTTCTTTGTCAATTATATGACTATGCAGCTCCATCGGACCTACTCTTACACTATTCTTCATAGAAAACTTAAACAATATGTATGTATGTATCATAATATGTGGGGGCCAGTCAGTGCAGACCGGCGACACTTCGACCCAGTGGGATCTTTTGTGTCGACACTCCTCCCTATAACGACTGCCATAGATGTTCATGGCAGCCGGGACCGACGGCTTAACGTGCTCTCCGAGGCACGGAGCAAGCGATAATTGTCAATCAATACGCACATAATTTCGAAAAGTCATATAACTTCCGAAAGCCAGAGGTGCGCGACGTGGGTTCGAACCCGAGACCCTCTGCATTGCAGTCTGTTGGTCTCCCCACTGAGCTATCGCTGCTCTGCTGAACAATATGTAACTAAACACTATACACGTCGTCGTAAGCCAACTTGTACAGTACGATACAATAATTTTGCTGTCTTAGACAGCGGGTATGCAAGAACACTATTACAGCATCCGACATTTTATAAATCTGTTATTGGGCTCAATACATCAAATCTAATGTCTTCGTTTCGCTCACGATGTTTTCCTTCACCGTTAAAGCGAGCGATAATTAACTATTTAATACGCATATAACGTCGGATAGTCAGAGGTTGGGCGCTGTGGGATCGAACTTGACACCTGTACGTGGCAGTCGTTATCCTAAATTGGTGAAAAGGCCTCACGATAAAAGTAGCATTCGATTGGAGATTTACTGGTTCAACTCCCGCCAGGCGAACAACACCTGTATCTATATATATGACGACCGTATCGTGGGTTTAAACTAGCGACCTCTACGAAGCAGTTCATATACCTTATTGACTAAAACACTTACAAAAGATTTTCAGAGATCGAAAAATGTCTTATACAACAGCTTTGTCCGTCCGTCCGTCTGTTACACAACTTTCAACTCAAGAACCGTATGAGTTAGAGACTCACGGTCAACGCCATTCGACTCAGCATAGTCGACATACCCCCGAAATGACTATGACCTTTGACCTCTGAACTCAAGGTCACATGATACCAACTTTCAACCCAAGAACCGTAAGAGCTAGAGACTCGCGTTTAACGCCATTCGACTTAGCATAGTCGATATACCCCTGAAATGACTATGACCTTTGACCTCTGACCTCAAGATCACGTGATACCATCTTTCATCTCAAGAACCGTAAGAGCTAGAGACTTGCGGTCAACGCCGTTCGACTCAGCATAGTCGATATACCCCCGAAATGACTATGACCTTTGACCTCTGACAAGGTCACGTGATACCATTTTTCCAACTCTAAGATTTACGGCAATACATAGTCGTTTCTCACTTGTTTTGGTTATATATTTTTTATTAAAAAAGACAACTCCCGCACTAGAAATAATCCAGTGTCGCGGGGGACTTTACAAACATTCAAACAACGGACACAAAGAACATCCAGACTCGGAACAACCATACGTGGATCACACAAATTTTTGTCCCGTGTGGGATTGAACCCACTTACATCACTACGCCACCAGTGCAGTAAGTTCATGTGATTAAGCTGTAGCTGTCAGTGGTGCGATATTTGTGAAAATACTTCTATGTTTAATTTCCGTCCACTGACATAGGTTTACAAAATATGACGGTAATGCAGATCAGAACTTTCTATATGTATTTTTCGCTGAACTAATATTGTGATTTAGAATATATAATTTTCTACAATCCACTATAAGTTCACTGTGGAATCTAAACATGGTCTTCTAGCGACTCCACAAAGACGAAGAAGTTTCGACGACGGCCAACAGATGGCGTTGTACACAATAGGCGTTCCGCCATACAAACCTGAATCACGCAAATGAAATTAACACACTGACTAAATATATACACAAGTTTCCGACATCTACAGTCGGGCTGCAACCCACCAGAAACGATCACCCAGCTTGGTCAGAAGATACTCCCTTTGGGTTGGAGGAACATCACACCAATTTCCTCCACAATCTTTTGAGCCGGATATCGGCTGTGCGCCGACATTAGTGATAGTCCCATTAAGAGTATCACGTGTTACTAACTTCCATTTCTTGTTGTTGCAGGTGGAGCTATCAGAGAACGCGGGCTACTTCAGATATGAGCCGCATGTCACCACGGTGGAGGCCATCAGGTCTCACATCCACGACATGGGCTTCGAGGTGCCTTCAGAAAACTCTGACCATGAGGCCAGGTCAGTAACCATACACCTTCCATATACTACCTTAATAACACACAGACAGCGGATGTGTTCTATTAAAGTGAACAATACAAAAAACAGCCTCCGCACCGGTACCACTCCGCCTCCGCTGTCTGTGTGCGTGCTTAAGTCTTATGTCACATTGGTCTATAGACATCAGGCATTTAGAATAACTAGTGTTTGTCTAGTGGTCGAAACTCGGCCATATAATCATTATTGATAATTCTTCTATTTTTCGTGTGGTTAGTGGCCAACCTGTTGTCAACAACCGGGACCGACATGTTACGTGAACTTTGAAGCACGGAGACGCTCAGATGAAATACCACTAAGCGGTCATCCATCTATAGACTGACCGCACCCAACGTTGCTTAACCTCGCTAATCGTTTACCGATCAGTGAGTGCAACTGGCTATGAGCGCCTATTGATAATATGATGGATTCATCTATTTCCAAGATGTTTTTCTATCAATAGATACTAAACAAAGAAGAAAAATCATTGAGAAATAGAGAAGTATGTACTGAAGCTTTTGGCTTTACTTACCTACATCTTCTTCTCCCTAGCCTTTATTATTGATGATGGCATGATGGCGCATACACTTACACTTTGTGACTACTAAATTACATTACTTACTTCTTCTCTCTTAGCCTTTATTATTCCCAAGTCACTTGGGGTCGGCTTTTCTGGTCTAACCGGATTTCACTGGATATCAGTTTTTACACGCAGCGGCTGCCACCTGACCTCCGCAACCCGAAGGCTAACGATACCCTAAAGCTGGACCAGAGTCAGGATATTATAGGTTACTGACTTCCCAATAACGACTGCCATATATTTTCATGGCAGCCGGGACCGACGGCTTAACGTGTTCTCTGAGGCACGGAGCAGGCGATAATTGTTAATCAATACGCACATAATTTCGAAATGTCATATAACTTCCGAAAGTCAGAGGTGCGTGGCGTAGCGGCGTGGGTTCGCACCCGAGACCCTCTGCATTGCAGTCTGTTGGTCTCCTCTGTGAGCTATCGCTGCCGTTGGCTTTACTTATCTACATAAAACTAAAAAACAAAAGCAAGCCTCATAAATATAAAAGATAATAATCTATTGATAAACAAAGGATAAAGATTTACCGTTACTGATTTGTCTTTGTATATAGATAGATTTTCCAGGACCTGTCCTGGGCTTTAATAATAATAATAATAACTACCGGAAATATATCTTGAGGGATGGTACGGTTGACATTTGTCGGGTGTGCCACCTACCTGGTGAGTCCCTCAGGCATATAGTTTCCGGTTGTTCTCGTCTTGCTAACGGCGAGTACTTACACAGACACAACCAAGTAGCCAGGATTATTCACCTGCGACTTGCTCTGAAATACAAACTTGTAGATGTTGAAGTGCCGTACTACAGATATATAGCTGAATCAGTTCTCGAAAATGGTCATGTCACGTTGTACTGGGCTCGAACTATCATCACAGATAGGACTGCTGTGGCCAATAAACCTGACATTGTAGTGATAGATCGATCAGAGCGCCGTGCAATGATTATCGATGTCACCATTCCGCATGACGGCAATCTCGCGAAAGCTGAAAAGGAAAAACAAATTAAATATCTCGATTTAGCTCGCGAGGTTGTCGACATGTGGGATGTGGATTCGGCAATCATTGTACCGATAGTCATATCTGTCAATGGTCTAATTGCCAAGAGCCTCAATCACCATCTAAAGAGGCTCGCGTTAGATGCTTGGATCAGGGGTTTGATGCAGAAGGCAGTGCTATTAGGTACAGCACGCATTGTGAGGAAGTTCCTGTCTCTGGAATCCTAACCACCGGCAGCTTGGACCCTGTTCCCGATACCGGTGGGGTACCATACATTTTATATTTTTAAATGTATTTATATATATATATATATATATATATATATATATATATATATATATATATATATATATATATATATATATATATATATATATATATATAAATAAAAAATATATTGCAAAGATAGAAATAAAGAGTATTATAATAATAATTTTTATTTACAAAATATTTACACCATAGTCTTAAATTGCTCGACTTAACACCAAATACCTATATTAACATTCAAAAAGCAGCTATATCAAACACATGTAGAATAGTACGAAAATTTATGCAGTGATGAGACCGAACCGCTTCATATAGAACAAAACGCTTTTATTATATCATAGATGGCGGCTACTTGGTGTCAACCCGTAACCGTCATTAAAACACCGGCTTACAGCCGAGTATTAAAACAATCCCCATATAATAATATTCTACTACATACACACAACACAATCTAGCCCAAACTATTTAATCCACCGATGGTCTGCACAATTGTATGGGGCCTACACAATTGTATATATGGTCTAGTCGGCAATAGATGGCCTAAAATGTTGAGCTGAAATCTATCATACTGGGGTGATCGCAGTCATTCCTGGAGTAGGCACAGCCCTCTGAAAAATAAATAAATTATTTTTGGCCTTGACACCGGTGTGTTCACTCTACAGTCAAGTGGTTTAGATGACCACACATATCTGTTACTTGAGTCATATCTTACATGCACAATATGATTGATTATAATTATGCGTAATATCACAATAGTACTTAATAAAGTAAAGTATAAGACGCTACGCATACGAGCGATTTTTGTTTGACGGACGGCAGACAAAACTAGATACAATGGGCCTATATTGCTGAAACGTAGATATTCATAGTAGAGTTAGTCTTCAAATAAAAAGTCGCGCAATGAGCTATTTAACCGGTCGTATACCGCCGGCTCGCATACCAGCCGGCAGATTTGTACCCGTCGTAGGCCGGTGGCTCGCATGCGAGCCACCAAATTGGTTTTACGTTAGCTTAAGCTAAAGCGAAGGCGGCGCGCGGCGTTTTGGCGCCAATTTGGTGGCTCGCATGCGAGCCACCGGCCTACGACGGGTACAAATCTGCCGGCTGGTATGCGAGCCGGCGGTATACGACCGGTTAATGAGCTATGCTCATTGCAGGATTAAGACAGGTTTTAAGATGGAGCACTCTTGCAATTATGGCGTCCGAATATAATATAATAATATCAGCTCTGTATATTAATTGTCCCACTGCTCGACACAGGCCTCTTATCAGTGTGAGAAGCCGCACGGGAATTATTCCTAGTGCCTGGTGATAAATATGAAATAAAGAAATAAAGATTATTAACGCGATCGAAACGCCTACTGCGTTTAGGTCTCTGATTATTGAAACTCTCCTAACGGGAAACGACCAACCCTGGCCAGTGTGGAAGTGTTTAAATAGACTGCGAGCGCAAGTGGGACGTTGCAAACATAATTTATGTAGATGGGGAATACTGGATCAGTCCCAAACTCACTGCGACTATGGTGCACCCAGTCAAACAATGATGCACCTACTGACCTGTCCAGCATGTCCTACATCCTGCACAAGAGACGACCTCAACATCACCACTGTTGCCGCCATAGCGGTCGCCACTTTCTGGGCCAAGACCATTTGACCAAAAAGAGACAAGAGCATTGACTCGAAAAGAAGAAGAAGCTCTCTGATTGGTTAAGAGCTTAGAGCAGGCCAATCAGAGCGTCGAACGTCATAAACGTGACGATCGCGTTGACGTAGAACAAGTCAGCGAACGACTAAAATCGGTCGTGCGCGTTACGCCTTACAAAGAAGCTAGTACGCATTATGTATATTTATATGCCTAGTAGAAGGCTTACAAGTATTTAGTATTCATTGCAATAACAATACTTGTGTTGTTAGTTTGTGTTCTTACTTATAATCATGGCGGGACTTATTTTGTCTGTGTAAGTTTACATTTACTTTTCTTTATTAGTTTTTATGTAGCACAGACCAGCGTTTGCTAATTATCTCGGTAACGATACAAAAGCAACGATAACTTTGTGGGAAACCGTGGGATTGCTACGCAGTAGTTCTGAGAACGCTTCCAACCCACCTCCGTCATTTCAAAGTTATGCGCGTATTAATTAGTTAATTATCGCTCGCTTTAACGATGAAGGGAAATATCATGAGGAAACCTACATGTCTGAGAGTTTTCCATAATGTTCTCGAAGATATGTGAACTCTGTTCACCTGTACTGGGCCATCGTGGTAGACTATGGCCTATCCCTTCTCACACTGAAAAAAGGCTGTGTGACAATAAATAGTTAAAAGTACAGAGTTTTTTAGAGTTCGAAGAAACTCTTATACAGCAGCTGGACAAAGCTGCTGTATAATAGTTTTTTATATAACCTTTAGGGTTTACTTTAAGAGAAATGTAGATATAATTAGAAAGTACAATGAGAGAAGGTATAACAAATACACTTTTAATGTATTGTACAAATAAAAGAGACAATCTTTACTTATATAACTATAGTCAGGGCGTGGTTCGCTAAAGACTTGCTTCGTGGTCCTTGTACAATCAGGACACTTAGCTGAAGGTGTGAAGCCGAGCCGCAAGGAGCCGCGACTGACGCCGTCCGTTCCTTATATAGTCTCGCACCACCGGTCGCGAGAGGTGGCTAGTGACGTGCGCCCGCGTTCGCCGGGCGTCTAGGCGATTATCGTCACAATAAGATGAGACTAGAGTGATTTATTTTAACAGTTTTTAGAGTTTTTCGTCCGCCCGTCCGGCTGTCTGTTAAAAAATTTTCAACCCAAGAACCGTAAGAGCTAGAAACTCGCGGTCAACGCCATTCGACTCAGCATTGACGATATATCCCGAAATGACTATGACCTTTGACCTCTGACCTCAAGGTTACGTGATACCATTTTTTCGAGCTCTAAGATTTACGGCAATTCATGGCCGTTTCTCACTTGTTTCTGGATGAAAGGTACCCTATGTCCTTTTCTATTGCCCTGACGCTGTGTATGCAAAATTGTATACTGATCAGTTGAGAAGTTAAGGCCTGAAAGCGTAACAAACAAATAAATTAATTTTAGTATTTATGATATTAGTAAGGATACGTTGTTTGTTCCAGACACCTATTACCAAAGAAGATTCCCACAGAGCTGTTGATCGACATGTCCAGCACTGAGCAGGACGAGGTGGAAGTGCTCATAAGCGTCGTCGGCATGACCTGCCAGAGCTGCGTCCTTACTATCGAAGGTAAGCCGTCCCATTGCTGGACACTAGCCACCACTCACTATGAAAACACTTACATTCCTTGAATTTCCTCACTACTCCATCCAAGTCGTACGGAGCCGGAATTTCGGTAGTTTTATAAAAAATGTTACGCGTAGCAGTACCAGGCAAGCAATTCGAATTCTACAAAGGACAATTATTTATGTGATACAAAAATGAACTCATTTGTATGTTTTTTAAAGGAGCCCGCGATTCACGGATTGGTCCATTGACAACGTCATTTATGTCTACGGGGCTCCAGTTCTAGAGAATAGCTTTAATAAAACCCCAATAACATTGCCCGACCAGGTATTCGAACCAGAGACATAATGCACAGAGCAGTGGCATTCGTTGTGGCTGTGACCGTTTCGGGGTAATGGTTCAACTGAAATGACCAACCAGTTGAACAACAGGTCTTCAGTAGGGGTGGTTGTCCAATCAATATTTTTAGTTGGACAATGAAACCATTACTAGACTCGAAGTCCAACAGATTTATTTAATATTATTTAATTAATATAGTGATCGACCGAATTTTCGGTTTCGGTCACTAACAATTATTATACATTTAAGAAAATCAATATCAATGAAATCAGTGGATATCGATATATCGTTATGTGGATATCGATGTGTCGATATGTGGATATGTCTATATGTCTTATCGATATGTTTATATGTCGATATCGATGTGTCTATAAATCCATAAGTCTATATGCCAATATGTTAATATGTCAACATGTTGATATGACGGTATGTGGATACATCGAAGTTTATAAATGCACCTCTACATATTGCACTGACCGTGTCCAAATTCTCAGGTTTACACCCAGTTTTTGAAAAGCTTATCAACGGTGTCAAAATCGTCCTCAAGTGATTTGATTGGCTGCTGCTAAATCACCCAGCCAATCACAGCAGCCGACATGCGTCTCTCTGCTGTATAAAACCGAGGGTTAGCCGACTGCAGGTTTTATTGGTGTAATCGGTGGATACCACTTTGCACGTAGTTTGAAGTCCTCGTTTTTGTTAAAAGTTACAAAGAATTAAATCATAGATGTGCGTTCACCAGATTTAGGTCGTTAGAAGGCCACGCTAAGAAGAGTGACCTCACACATTAGATAAAAAACGATAGTGCACAATTTCCAATATGAATGATCGTGATAATACAATATTTATAATTCAGATGTCGAATTGTGTGTCACATGACAACTTAACGTACAGAAAGGTGACCATATTTGAACGTAGTAGGGCGCATCTATGCCTTTAATCTATGAACCGTCTTATACATTTACATTTCAATTCTTTGAACCAATCTTCTATTTGTATTTCAGGTGCAATAAAAGAGATGCCGGGAGTGAATCAAGCAAATGTCAGTCTAGCAGAAGCGATGCTTCGAGTGAAGTGTCACCGGGGTGAAGTTACTCCTGAGCAGTTGTCCGATGCTGTGTACGAGTTGGGGTTCGATCCTACAATCATCAGTGTAGACGGCGAGAGGTGGCATGGTGAGGTTGAACTTATACGTAATAGTTTCAATGGCTTTAAGATTCAAGCAATAAAGTAAGGTTCTGCAGACCGAATTTCGGTCACGGCGGACAATCTTAACAGAGACTGGCTATCTGCGCAGGAGATATTATAGTGCACAAGTTTGTGTAAACAAAAGTGATCTCTCTATTCCCTCACTCTAGAGAGATCACTTTTATAACCTGATGGGAAGGCAATCCGATACGACCGAAAGAAGGTCAGGCGCAGGAACAACTTTACGTGCTTTCCGTTGCACGGAGGTGTATAACACTGCCAACTTTCTAACTCCGGGCTGCTGTTGAGTTTTCTTAACAGAAAAACCCGATAACTTTTTGTTGGCCCGAGCCAATTCGAACCCGAGACCTCATACACAGCAATCGTATTCACTGTCGCTGCGCCACGCGAGTGGGTATTAATTTAGCAGTGGTTGTAGGGGTCTGGAGCTTGAACTCCGTACAATGATGACAATGTAATCTGTCTTACTTTTCGGGGATGTGCAAGCATGATTCTATGTTATGTTAGGTTATGTGCACGACTATATTCGATTTGTATTCAAATGTATTATAATCTATATATTAATACATGAAGCAAAAACTTTGTACCCTTTTTTACGAAAATTGCGCAGACGGAGGAGTATGAAATTTAGCACAGTTAAATTTTATATGGAGAAGGAGGAGCGAATCCTAATATTTTTATAAAATATGCATTAGTAATATATTTAATTAATAAAAAAACACTACACGCACACAACCATGCATTTGACACACGCAGTCGAATCGCGTTCGTAGTATTTCGACATTGTTCGTCTGACGTCGTACAATTCTTTGTAACTATGGTTACCTATACCTTATTTATATGTAAGAAAGAAAAAAAGAAAACAATGTAGCAGGCTTAGGAATATTGGGCGAATTTTGACCACTAGGCCACCGCTAGTACGCATAAATACGCGCTGCGACATTAACCATACAAAGTATGAATTGTGTTGCGTACAATTTTATACGAATAAAATTTTATTTATATTATTATGTTTCTTGATATGTCCTTTTCTGTTCCCCTGACAACGTGTATGCGAAATTTAATGATGATCGGTCAAGTAGTTAAGACGTGAAAGCGTACCAAGCAAACTCACATCGCGTTTATATTGTTAAGTTAGGATTTTATATATATATATATATATATATTATTTTCATTACAGAAGGCTCAACGCACAGTAACAGCGAAGAAGGTTCAGGAGACAACTTGAAACCACCTTCGCCGGCCAGGAGCAAAACACAACTCAATGTGAGTAGAAATTAGTATTTCCGCTTTGTCTTTTGTCGTGTTCTTCTTCTCTCTTAGCCTTTATTATTCTCAAGTCACTTGGGGTCGGCTTTACTGGTCTAACCGGATTTGACTGGATATCAGTTTTTACACGGAGCGGCTGCCACCTGACCTCCGCAACCCGAAGGCTAACGATACCCTAAGGCTAGACCAGTGTCAGAATATTAGAGGGTACTGACTTTCCCAATAACGACTGCCATAGATGTTCATGGCAGCCGGGACCGACGGCTTAACGTGCTCTCCGAGGCACGGAGCAGGCGATAATTGTCAATCAATACGCACATAATTTCGAAAAGTCATATAACTCCCGAAAGTCAGAGGTGCGCAACGTGGGTTCGAACCCGAGACCCTCTGCATTGCAGTCTGTTGGTCTCCCCACTGAGCTATCGCTGCTCTTTCTTTTGTTTGTCTTTTGTCGTGTTATCTAAACTAATATTATAAAGAGGAAACATTTGTGTTTTTGTATGTATGTTTGTAATATTTTCACACAAAAATTATTGAACCCATTTCAAAAATTCTTTCACCATTAGAAAGCTGCGTCTTCACTGAGTGATATAGGCTATATTACATTAAAAAAGAAATAGGGATCCTTAATAAAAATGCAATATAATAATATAATAATAATATATGCAATATATATTAATTAAAATGCAAATTAATCATAAAAAATCTGCCATCCCGTGCGCTGCGGAAACTATTGATGATAGAACAAAAAAATGTTCTGCAGTATTATAGAACGTATCAATATCTACAAAAAAGTCCGCGATACCATATGTCCAACTACTGTAGTTATGCTACTATAATTACTTATTTACATTTTAAAAGTTGATAAAAATGCCGACAATAATCAAACCATATTATTCATACCTCTGTATTAATCCTTATCCCATTAAATGATATTTTATTAAAGACCGTTTCAATACCCGTAAAATACTTCTAAAATTATTAAAATCGGACATTTCATTCAAAAGATATAATTCTTTAGATATAGTAGGTAATTTCTAAATATTAGCAGGTAGTTTTTAAGTATTAGCTATATATATAGCTAACTACAACTATATAGGTGTAGCTAGACTTATTAATTTCTTTAGTTGTAGTTTTATATATTAAAATTAGATAACAAATTAAAAGTAGGTATTGGGTAATAAATTAAAGTCCACGCGGACGAAGTCGCGGGCAACAGCTAGTTAAACTAAAATTGTGGCTCTGCCTTGCCATTAAATTACTCTGAATTATTATTTTTCTCTCGTACACAACAATAAGCCTACACTCTCATTTTTTCTTATTCTCGAACAAAATTTACTCACACACATATGTACATTATCTCTAGGGTGTTTGTGTGAACAGCCTCTTCTCTGTTCTTAGAGAATGCGGTGCTCACATGTGCTCTAACTTTCACCCTCTTTCTCTTATTCTTTCCCTTGTCTTTCTTCCTCTGTTGTTCTTTATTTCTCTCTGCCTTTTGTCACTCTCGCTTCCTTTGTATCTTTATCCCTCTCTCTTTGCATATTATATTTCGCTCTCGTCGCAAATGTTACATATAATGTTTTCCAATTTGTATGTGCTTTATGTCCATAATTTCAATGTTTGCAATATTCACTAAGAAAATTCCTCCTTTTGCCTACAGTTGCTTAGTTGGCAAAATTTGTGCAAATCTTCTACCTAGCTCTTTATATGAGACTAGCGTGATGATACAAATACATTACTTAATAAATTATCTTTCAGGGCACAGCCTCACCTCCACAAGAAAGCGAGCTATCAAGATGCACCTTAGAAGTGCGCGGCATGACATGCGCCTCCTGCGTAGCAGCTATTGAGAAACACTGCTCCAAATTATATGGTAAGTAAATCACAGGCTATTGAAATAAAAAAACAGCCTAATTTTAATAGAGAAGATGGTTGGAATGTACCTCCAGCTTGGGATCTAGTAATAAAAATAGTCAAACCCAATAAGAAGCAAACCACAGCTAGACTTCATGAAACTTTGAGCTCATTCTGCGTAAATAGAAACACCGATGATTAAATTATGTTCGGGTACTTTAAAATAACTACACTGGAACATTGAGACAACTACCATCTTAGTCTCCCCGTGACCATGGCTGCTGAAAAGCAACCGAAACGTCGGGGAAACTGTAAAATTAAATTAAATCGAAATAGTTTTAATAGTTTTAATAATAATTCAATTAGCTTAAAAATTAGTAAAGTTTAATAGTAGTAGTAGTGTAACAGTTTTTCAAAATTATGCAATAAAGTATCAAGTAAATAACGCGATAAAATCCGTATATAGTAGTTTAATTTCAATAAATCACATTAAATCTCCCGAAGGATATAAATTTATTGACAATCTAGCTGTTGTTGAAAATCAAGATTAGCCAAAGCGACGAAATAGATAGCTAGATATGAGCATATTTTTTCTGATAAAAGCTAGGCCTTTTCTGTATCTCTGACAACGTGTATGCGAGATTTCGTGATGCTTGGTCGCGTAGTTAAGGCGTGAAAGGGTAACAGAGAAACAAACTCACATTCACATTTGAAATATTAGTTGTGATTCTTGAAGTTAACTACAGGCGTAAACATGTGTTGTTGATTGTGAGGTTCTGGTTTAAGTTTTTAGGTAGGAAAGAGACTTATTGAATTTGTAATGTGGATTGAAATGACCTACTGTTTTTTATTGCAAATCAAAATACTCCTCTGCTTACCCTTTTGATGATTTAAATGTATAAATCTATCTATATATGTATGTTTAACTTTGTTTCAGGTGTCCACTCAATCCTAGTCGCCCTGCTAGCAGCGAAAGCGGAAGTCAGGTACGAAACGCGCAAGATCTCAGCACAAGATGTCGCTCACTCCATCACCGAGTTAGGATTCCCTGCGTCAGTCATCAGTGACTGCGACGGCAGTGGCCAGAAGGAAGTTATAGTTATGGTAAGTAAAAACTAGGAGAAACTGACGTTCGATGTTTCGAGTGATCTGTTTCGATTGAGTAGGACATAAATTGCTTGTATGATATGGAGGTGTGCTACAAGGCTAATATCCCAGGTCCCAATTAAACATAATAAAATTAGAGTGTATGCTATTGATAATTTTACCAGGCATCGGTGTCTGCCAGCATTGGATACTACTCTCTGCTGTTAAGGGCATGATATTAATACGTGGTATCTATAGCCTTATATATTTATACTTGAATAACTCGCAAAAAGCATTTGACTGCATCGGTCATAGCAGATTCTATAAAATGATGATAAGTGCTTTGTAATTTGCCCTTTCTGAACTTATACTAAATTAAATTATTTTGTTTACTGCAATGTTTTATTATTGGAGAGACTTGTATACTGTCATACAAGATTTACCCCACGGCTTCGTTTGCGTAAATGTAGGTTAGTAACAGTACGTTTTTGTAGATGTAAGGCAATCCTTTTCTGTTCCCCTGACAACGTGCATGCGAAATTTCATGATGATCAGTCGAGTAGTGAAAGCGTAAAAGCGTAACACACACTCACATTCGCATTTATAATATTAGTAAGGTATAAAAAACGTTAAGATTTACAAATGTTATTCGGGTTTACCTGACTAATGTCAAAACCAATTGTACTTCATTATAAGCGCTATGTCATAGCATGACGGAGTCTGTAATGATTTTTATTTATTGTTACAGATCAAAGGCATGACCTGCGCGTCGTGTGTCAACAAGATAGAGAAGAGTGTACTTAAACTAACGGGAGTTGTGTCGTGTACAGTAGCACTAACCACAAGCAAGTAAGTCAATTATAACATAGGATACATATTGGTACTGATGTATATTGTAGTGAAAACAACGAGTGCTTCTTTATTTGATCATTAAGAGAGTATTTATATGACAATATTAAGAATGTGTGAGCAAACACATATACACACAATTGTAAACAAAAATATATGATTAGTAAAATATTAAAAAATAATTCAGCACAATTGAGTTATACAATTGAGGTCGTAAGTACGTCTAAAATATTAAGGTGACATAGTTGCTATGTGCCTCCAATATGTATTCTGTGGCACAATAACTATAATAATATATATTTAAGTTTTCCTTTTATAATTTTTCATCTCCTGTATATTTTTGCCGTAATAAATTGTTTTTTTTTATATTGCCTGGTTGGTCCATTAGCTCAATTTTCTTCACGAAGTCAGGTCAAAACAAAATATTTATAATAATAATAATAATAATAATAATATTCATTTATTCGAGTAACCTTTAGACTCATAATTGTTAGTAATACATAAAACTTATCCTATGTTAGTAAATACAAATCTTACATTTAAAATACTTATACAATAAGGCACATTAATCACTGCCTCGCCATCCCATGGGAGATGGCGCAGCAGTGACCAATGTACCTGCAATCTGGCCTCTCACTGATCATGTCTAGAATGCTGTTAGAGCTAGCCCGCACTCTGCGCTCCAAGGCTGCACAACGCTTCCGCATAGTGGTGTGGAAACAGTCCACACTAGCTTCTGCGAACATCCCAGATGCGCTACAGAAGCGGGCTAGCCCCAACAGCACTCTAAACGCATTGTTATATTGGATACGGAGGGTGTTGTAGGCTTTTCGAGTGTATGTAGCCCACAGGCTGCATGTATAAAAAGATGTGCAGTATGCTCTAAACAGGGTAATTTTAACACTCTCAGAGCAATGTGCAAACCTGCGTGCCAGCATGTTTGCTCTCACCGACAACGCCCTCCGTTCCCTTTCCACGTCTTCATTGTCCTTGAGACTAGGAGTCAAAATATGCCCTAAGTATTTAAATTGGTATACCCTTTTTAATGGCTGCCCATTCAAAGGTATTTCGGGTATACTTCTAGGTCTTTTTTCCCCCGTCTCAAAGACCATGACTACGCTTTTATGTGCATTATACACCAAGCCATGACTTTCGGCGTACTTTTCGCATATATGAATTAATTTTCTCAGACCACACGGCGATGCGCTCAGCAACGCCATGTCGTCCGCGTAACTGATATTGTTTACACATATATTGTCAATATAACATCCGACTTTGACTTTATTTAGCTCACCGATCAGTTCGTTTATATAAAGGTTAAAAAGCGTTGGTGAGGTCAAGCCCCCTTGCCTCACCCCGCATTCCAACCCATACGGCTGCGACAAAGTACCTGCCCAGCGCACATTATTAACAGTATTACCGTACCAGTATTTAAGAATGTTTATGACGGGGACTGGAAGCTCACATTCTTCCAGCTTTTTCCATAGAATGTCATACGAGACCAAGTCAAATGCCTTGGAAAGGTCGAGAAAGCAGCAATACACTGAAGTGTTACGCTTTGTGTAGTAGTTCACAGCATGCTTAAGACACAGTATCGCACTTTCCGTAGATAATCCAGCACGAAAACCGAATTGGTTATCATGGAGATGGATGTATTTGTTCAACCGTGTATTAAGCATGCTGTCCAACACCTTCGAGATCACTGTGGCTAAAGCTATAGGCCTATAGTTGGAGACATCAGCGAGATCGCCAGTCTTATTTTTAACTATAGGCACCACCACGGTGCGCAACATATCCGCAGGCATATAACTGTGAGACATACACAGTGAATATAGCAGTGCCAACACTCTTGGTAGATGTGGTCCCGCATACCGAAGATGCTCAATACTGAGGCCGTCATGTCCGGGAGACTTGCCCTTGGTCATACCTATGATGACCTTAGCTATTTCTTGGGCCTTAAAGTGAACCTCCGGATCCATGTCAACCCCAGCAATAAACGTCGTTCGGGACGGTCCCAGAGATGGTTTTACGTAAAAATGATCCTTAAAGAGGTTGGCAATTTGCTTAGGATCAGTCACCCCACCGACGCTCACAGGCAGCCCCGACTTGTCACTTAGTCTATTTGTATTTTTCCAAAAAGCTCTAAAGTCATTTTTAGCATGATTTGCTGCCAGGATATCCAATCTAATTTGTCGTTCGTGATCCTGGCACCATTTTAGGCGAGATTTAAATATTTTCCTACTCTCATACATTTCTATATAGGTTTTACCACTCGTAGGTTTGCCGTGGCTGTTCCAGGTCATAAATGCCTGTTTGGCCTGCCTGTGAGCCTCAGCGACATGTCTGTTCCAACCTGTTACAATTTTCTTTCGCGTACGCTTGCCGCGTTCTCGACCCACCTTGGCAGCCTCCGTAAGAGAGGTCACAATGTCAACATAAATTTTATCAATAATAATTCTATGCGAGATATCAGTGCAAGCCTTGTCACAACAATTAGTACATTCTTTAGGAAAATCAATATATTTCAGTCTATTATTACATTCATTTTCATAAATTTCTATTTCCCGTATACATCTTTCACCCCATACAGCCGTATTTTGAGAAGTAATACCATTATACATTTTAGATGACAACATATTTAAATTACACTTTATGGCAAGTGGATAGTGGTCGGACCATAATACATCGTGTAACACCGAGACAGATTTAATAGTGTTTACAGCGACTTTAGTTACTAGACAATGGTCGAGCCATCGCTTAGACCCGTGTGACTCACATAAAAATGTATAAGTGTCTGATGACAAACCTAACATATCAATGTCTATACAAGACCAAGCCCGATCTAAACAAAAGTTTATGAGTTCGTTATAAAAACGTTCGTTTGGGTGTGCGTTATAATCGCCCAACATATAAACACACTCGACGCCACAGTTATCTATGATAGCACTTACCGAGCTCAGTATGTCCGTGAAATCCGCTAGGTTCACTAACACATCGACTGGCATGTATACACTCATCACTAGAAAAGCTTTATCTTTCGACATTATTTTCACTGCACATATACGCGGGTTATTACACTGCACAACTGTTACTTCCTGAAAAATGTTTCTTCTCCATAACAGCGCGACACCACCGTAAGGACGACCGTGTAAAATACCTTTGGATAGGTCAACTGCAGATACTCCTGTCGTGCTGAAGTCTTCACTAATAGTATCTAGGAAAGACATTTCGTTCGGCAATAACCATGTTTCCTGTAGTGCTATCAGATCGCAGCTTTTACATAAGTCCCGTATATTTTGCACAGAACGTTTTACATTTTTACAATTAAATGTAATGAAATTGTAAGTCTGTTCTACCATTATGTCTAATTTTTACAGCCGACAGCCTCAACTTCACGTTTGGGCCTAAAGTTGACGAATCTTCGGAAAACAATACCTTTTGGCCACAAGTTTTCGTTTAGGTATAACGGCAACTTATCAAAGTTTACGAAAAACTTATATGCATTATAGTGATGTTCAGTATAGTTTTATTTTGCTTACTTTCGCATATTCAAAGCTAATTGTGTTCATACAAATAGTAGATAGACATACATTTGGAACCAATTTTGAATTTTTGTAGGCCAAAATCAAATGCACCCCAATTGATTTTGGGAAATCGTTTTACTGAGTTGATTTCTGGTTTCTGAAATACAGCGCCAGCTAACATAGAAGTCAGGGTATTCACGACAAGCTTTATTGTATTTTAAAGCAATGAAACATTTACTTTTAATTTTTGATTATAATTTGTATAGTTCTACTAATATTTGTACAGGTGTACCACAAGGGCCCACATTTAGTCCCCCACATAATTTAAGAAACAACATTATTTTGAAGGCTTGAAATTTCAAAGTGGATAATCATTTACTTAATAAAGACTTCATTTTTTACAGAGGCAAAATAAAATACAATGCTGAACAGATAGGACCAAGAACTATCTGCGAAGCTATAGACAACCTTGGGTTTGAAGCCAGCGTCGTGACGCCACATAATAGAGGACAGACTAATTATTTAGAACACAAGTGAGTATTTTGTATAGAATCTTGACTATACCAATAGATCATAATTATAGTCTTATTGTAAAAAACATGAAGGTACCGCTTTGTATGAAGAAAATCGGTAACATTGTGGTTTGCATACTATTTTATCAATATTTTTTGAATAGCCAATTCGATTTCTATGTCTATTTTTCATGTATGCATCTAGAGGAATTTTGTATACATTGCCTTGTTTAAAGGAACTTTATTTGTCCACAGAGAAGAAATAAAAAAATGGCGGAATGCATTCCTGATATCGTTGCTGTTCGGCGGTCCGTGCATGGTAGCGATGGCATACTTCATGTCAGCTATGTCGTCCTCGCACAGTGCCGCCGACATGTGCTGCGTGCTGCCCGGCCTCAGCCTCGAGAACCTGCTCATGTGGGTGCTCGCCACGCCCGTGCAGGTACGCACGCACGCACGCACGCACACACATATACACACAGCGCCGCCGACATGTGCTGCGTGCTGCCCGGCCTCAGCCTCGAGAACCTGCTCATGTGGGTGCTCGCCACGCCCGTGCAGGTACGCACGCACGCACGCACGCACACACATATACACACAGCGCCGCCGACATGTGCTGCGTGCTGCCCGGCCTCAGCCTCGAGAACCTGCTCATGTGGGTGCTCGCCACGCCCGTGCAGGTACGCACGCACGCACGCACGCACACACATATACACACAGCGCCGCCGACATGTGCTGCGTGCTGCCCGGCCTCAGCCTCGAGAACCTGCTCATGTGGGTGCTCGCCACGCCCGTGCAGGTACGCACGCACGCACGCACGCACACACATATACACACAGCGCCGCCGACATGTGCTGCGTGCTGCCCGGCCTCAGCCTCGAGAACCTGCTCATGTGGGTGCTCGCCACGCCCGTGCAGGTACGCACGCACGCACGCACGCACACACATATACACACAGCGCCGCCGACATGTGCTGCGTGCTGCCCGGCCTCAGCCTCGAGAACCTGCTCATGTGGGTGCTCGCCACGCCCGTGCAGGTACGCACGCACGCACGCACGCACACACACATATATACACACAGCGCCGCCGACATGTGCTGCGTGCTGCCCGGCCTCAGCCTCGAGAACCTGCTCATGTGGGTGCTCGCCACGCCCGTGCAGGTACGCACGCACGCACGCACGCACACACACATATATACACACAGCGCCGCCGACATGTGCTGCGTGCTGCCCGGCCTCAGCCTCGAGAACCTGCTCATGTGGGTGCTCGCCACGCCCGTGCAGGTACGCACGCACGCACGCACGCACACACACATATATACACACAGCGCCACCGACATGTGCTGCGTGCTGCCCGGCCTCAGCCTCGAGAACCTGCTCATGTGGGTGCTCGCCACGCCCGTGCAGGTACGCACGCACGCACACACAGTGCCGCCGACACACACTGTGCCGCTTTCATTTATACATGGCTTTGACCTGACCATCTATTCTGTGATCCTCTATAGCTATTAAAAATATATTGTTGACAGTTCATCGGCGGCTGGCACTTCTACAAGCAGGCGTACAAGGCGCTTCGACACGGGACCTCAAACATGGATGTACTTATATCTATGACTACCACTATCAGGTACATACTACACTATTGTAATATTCGTACTATTATTATCACTATTGTAATATTATTATCGGGGATATCGGTGATATTCAGCTATAGGTCAGCTGAATATCCCCGATATTCGAGAGAGATAAGCAGGAAGTTATTTTTTATGTTTACTAACAGTTACTGCCTTGGTAACGCAGCGGTAGTTTATGCGACTGCTGTTTATGATGTCTTAGGTCCCGGGGCTACCGATTCTACATAAAGAAATTAAAAAAGGAGAGCCAAAGAGAGACTTCGTATACGTGTCGCCATTGTTAGGTTCATGCTCTATTACTGACGAGTAAGCAGCGATATATCGTCGTTAATAGGCTAATACCGCGTAACTTACATTGTAAAATACCGCGTGAGTTCTTTTCGAAAATTTTACAGACGGAGGAAAAGTTGATTTTCTACAGAACGTTTCTCCTGAATTTGAAACGACCTCAAATATCAGAACCAAATTATTCTACTTGAGCTAATTATAAAAATCACTATTCCTGCAACCGCTGCATGTAACCGGCAAGATCTGAATTTTGCTTTTTTTTGTATACCTATACAATAATTTAACTATGTTATATAGGACATTCCACCCAGTTTTGACAAGCTGTTGACTTCGTTTTACTATTGAAAACCATTTTCTGTCGCGTGGGATAGTTTGTGACCAATAATGAGGTCACATGTTCGGATCCATGCTCGTGCGAATTATTATAAGGTTTTCTCTGACAGTTCCTAATGTGCTTCTGGAAACATTTTCAGACTCGGTAAAAATTCCTATTACGCAGAATCTACAAATGCTGAATGTGCGTTCAAGATTTCTCTGCTTACCTATTCAAGGATATACAAGGCTATAGTTTAGTGACATATAAGGTATGTGCATAGGTTCTTAAACTTGACCGCGACAACATTGCTTAACGTCCCATTTCCATTGTTCCAGTTACGCGTACTCCTTAGCGGTGGTGATAGCTGCTATGATCATGCAGCAAGATACCAGTCCAGTGACGTTCTTCGATACTCCACCCATGCTGCTGGTCTTCGTGTCTCTTGGACGATGGCTGGAACATATCGCTAAGGTACTATTATATATGGTCATCTGATACATTACTAATCTTTATCGAATTAAATATGTTAGTTACCTTAAGTATTTCAAGCACATTATGTAGCCCTGCACACCATACAATTTAAATTAAGGATTAATAGAAGTTATTGCATAATAAAAAGTTGTTGTTGCAGTTGATAACATAAATGGTGTTCAGAACAAAACTAATATACGGAATATAAACCTATATAAATTAACATAATATTGTCTTCTATTTACGCGAATATTATTCATTGAAATTAAACTGCTATATACGGATTTTAACGCGTTGTTTATTTGAAAATTGTTACACTACTACTACTATTAAACTTTATTAATTTTTAAGCTAATTGAATTATTATTAAAACTATTTAGATTTAATTTATTTTTACACTTTCCCCGACGTTTCGGTTGCTTTTCAGCAGCCATGGTCACGGGGAGACTAAGATGGCAGTTGTCTCAATATTCCAGTACTACAGATTATAAATATTTCTAACTTACAGAAATCTATTGCAACTAGTGCCATCTAGTAAAAACTAGGGTACTACTAAGAGTTTATCTGTCATATGAATTATGATAGATAAACCTACAGAAACAAATTACATTAGAAACCGCTAGATGCAACCATCACCGCGCCACCGAGTATTGTGGTCATTATTTAACATTTAAATATAATTCATATGCTCAACGCGACAAGCTAATGCGTGATACTGATGCTCTACTACCCGTACAAAGCCGGGGCACATCGCTAGTATGAATATAATTTAAATTGCATTGCGTTTGTACCTTGATTAGATATTACTAAAACGGTTCTGCATTCGAATAATTAGCAATGTTTCGAATACATTCAAATAATTTGAAGAAATATTTATTGATAATATCATATATCATGACAATCTTTATCAACAGGGCAAAACATCAGAAGCACTATCGAAGCTGCTATCCCTAAAACCCACAGAGGCAGTTTTGGTAACCCTGGATGACAACGGACAACCAATCAGTGAGAAGAGCATACCAGTGGACCTCGTCGAACGGGGGGATATGTTAAGGGTAAGAAAACTTTAACATACATAGACATACTACTGTGTCTATCTACAATCTAAACAAGAAAAGGAATGTGAACGTTGGGTCTTTAGTTTTATACGGACAGTAATATATGACATAATGACAGCAACGTCTTGTACAGTCACCTGTAATATTCCATGGATACCTTAAGGTCCAAAATGGACATGTTACGCGAAGAGATGATACGTATGTAGGTAAGCAAGTGATGGATATGAGGGTAGAGGGACGAAAAGGGAGAGGAAGGCCAAGGAAAAGATGGATGGACTGTGTGAGGATGGATATGAAAGGAAAAGGGGTAAATGATCAGATGACGGGTAACAGAGAAGCATGGAAGTGAAGGACATACTGCGCCGACCCCAAATAAATTGGGACCAGGGCAAGAGGATATGATGACCTTAAGGTCTAAAATCCTGTGAATACTTGAATTAGAATGAATATGAATGAACTAGATGGCGTTGTTTTATAAATTACGGCTATAGTAGTTTTACACTCAGGTTTTCCATTCATGTAAGAAATGTGTTCTTGTTTTAATAAACTTTTGTAAATAGAGATTCAAAAATTGTTTAAAGTCAACTTAACGTAATTGAGTTATTAAGAAATCTACTTTATATTCAATTTTATAGTAGTGCACCGCCATCTATTACGATATAACTAAACTACTTAACAGTTGTATCGATTTCCGTTAGATGGCGTCAATTACCGCCTTATACCATTTTAGTTTTGACATGTTTTGAAATTAGATTTTGGGTATGCATTTTTGCAGCTCACTGTACATATAATACAACGAGTTATTAAATACTTATATAATTATAAATTGATGGCGATTTAGGCTCATAAGCTAGACATTTTTTTTCCTTAATTCAGCTATTAACATAAATTGTTGTATGCATATACTTGAAATTGTTGGGATCAGAGGAATCTGTTTAAACTGGTTTCACAGTTACCTCGTCGGTAGATTTCAACGCACAAAGGTGGATAACCTTATGAGTGATGAGCGTGAAGTAGCATTTGGAGTCCCGCAAGGTAGTATATTGGGCCCCACGCTCTTCCTCATATACACGAATGACCTATAGCTATCCACTAACTGTTCAACAAACGTTGAAATCATAAATTACGCAGATGACACAGTTTTGATATAGGTACTACGAGAAATCATGGGAAAAGCTGAAAATCATCGCAGAGGAGGGCCTCGGTCGAGTATGGAAATGGTTAGAAGACAATCTTTGAACTCTAAATAAAGCCAAAACCACCTATATACGCTTCCATAAAACCGCTGCCTCATCCCTTCCTACTGATCTGAAGTTGAATGTTCACACGTGTTCTACTGCGACTGAACCACTGTCAATCTGTTGCTGCAATCCAATCAAGCGTGTAACCAACATGAAGTATATAGGAGTCATCATCAATGAGAACCTCAACTTCAGAAAGCATATTTTAGCCACGTCGGCAAGAATCGGGAAAATAATATATGTAATGAAACAACTACGCGACGTCGCACCAATATGCTTGCTGAGGCTAGTTTATCTTACGCTTGGCCAATCACTCCTTGAATACTGTATTCTAGCCTGGGGTGACACTGCTGCGTCACATCTAATTGTCCTAGAAAGGGCTCAACGCGCGGTGTTAAAAACAATGCTAAGGAAGCCCTTTCAATATTCTACAGTTCAAGTCTTTACGCAAACTCAGGTTCTAAGTGTGAGGTGACTCTTCATAAAAAGACTCGCCCTCCTAACACACAAAGAGGTAGTATTCATTGACTGCTACGAGGACATAATCGGGAAACGCGTCTTTAGAATTCCACCTTTTCCAGTAAAAACAGAGTTCGCTAAGGTTCTGCTGCTTCCTAAAACCATATGTCTACAACAAAATCAACAAAATGTACAACCTGCACACTCTACCACTACGCAAAGTAATGACCATCTTAAATAAGGAACTTTTAAACTGGGATTATAATAAAACGGAAGAACTTTTCAAAAGACTGACTTAATAATGAGTAATTAATTTAAATTTTTTGTAAATTGTTTTAATTTTAATTTTTGTTAATTCTTAAATCCAATAATAATGTAGTAACTATTTCAATAATCATTCATGTTGTCTCCTTTTATTCTATTATTGTATTACTATAGAGTAAGACGTAGGATTAATAAATAAATAATAATTAAAGTAATTTAAATAAGCATGCATTAAAAAAACATAACTATATATATTACTTTTACAACAAAATGTTCATTGCCGCAGTGTATCTGTATAATAATATAATTAATGTAAACTGTAACAATCCCTGAGAACTTTCCGCAGGACAGGCTTAGCCTAGTGCGGGAGGTTATGCTACAATTATAATGTGTTAAAGCAACCTGTGAAAAAGTGTTAATAAGTAAATCCGACATTGTAAAATTACTTTATGGCAATAATCAATTATTATTATTATATCATTATAAATAAAAAAAATGTAAATTTCGTAAACTCATAAATCCCTTTCATGTTCATAAGTGTTACTTTGTGACCTTAATGAATAAATGAAGATTAACTTTGGCTTTAACTATTCTTAAAAATAACTATTCAAACAAAAATATTTTGTGTATAAAGGTAAAATGCATTATTTAACTAACTATTAATATAAAACGAATAGTTGTTTTACTTCACAATATGGCGTCAAGGAAGTCCTATTTCTTCATTTTTTTTTAATACGACTACGGTGTCACCGTAATAAAGCATGTGGCCCACCTGATAGTAAATGGTCACCGTACCCTATGGACGCCTGCAACACCAGAGCAACCTGCAACAACCGCATCATTTGCGCGTTGCCGACCCTTTAGAAAAATAAGTGGGAAGGAGAAGAAGCGGGATGAGGGAAAGGGAGTGATTGGGCCTCGGGCACTCTCACTCACCGAACGAAACATACCAGTAGGAATACTGCTATTTCACGTCGATGTTCTGTGAGAGGGTAGTCGTTCCCCGGTCGAGCCGGCCCATTCATGCTGAAATCAGCGAGGCTCTACTACTCAACACTATTATTCTGTTCTTATCTCTTCTTATGTACTTCAAACATTAACTTATTGCACAGGTGGTGCCCGGAGCTAAGATCCCAGTTGACGGTAAAGTGGTCTTCGGCCAGAGTACATGCGATGAATCTCTTATCACTGGAGAATCCATGCCGGTGGCCAAGAAGAAAGGTAAGTTCAGATACACCTTCACATAAAACGCTAAGGATAAAGTATGCCCTTTGGCCATACTTATAAACGCGAAAATAGAGCAATTAAATATTCGTAATCTGTGAGGTTAACCATTTTTGCTTCTGCTGTGTAAATAGATGGGTGACCGTTTATAAATACTTACACCTCCGTGCCTCGAATTGCACGTACCGGCTATCGTATATTTGTGTATGTTGTTTATCAAGTTAATTGAATTAAAGGTACGATACCTGTAAACCTTAAAGCTTTGGTTTACAGGTATCGTGCTTTTAATTCAATTAACTTGATAAACAACACACGAAAGAGTAATTACTTTATCGGATGCGGCATATTAGGGCCTAAGATTAAGCCCTAAGAAATCTCTATTTTGATTATAAATATTAACGATCAGTATTATTAAATATACAAATGTTTCAATAAAACCTATCATAATAACGTTAACGTTATAGTTTTACTGATACATTTATAAGGAGGAAACGCAATCAAAAGCTTTGGATAAATTACAGAAAACACAACTAATATTAACTATCGTTTAAAACGAGTCTCAAAAATATGTTTTACACACTCTACATCGGAATCAGTAGAAATGGTTCGCTTTCCTAAAATGTAGATTGTATACGATACATAAAGATAATAATTATAAAAGTGTCTAGATACCCAGTGGCATATTTTATAATATTTTTTTGTGATAGATTTATGTTCAAAGTCCCCTTGGTTAATCCCTGAGTCTTCTTCGAGGAGGTTAATGAAAACACTTTGTGGGTCTGTGTGTCTGTCTGTTATAGGCCGACCGTTTAACTCGCGTATCGCCTGCGCGGTAAGAAGGGAGCGGGGCGAGATGTTACCGGGTGGGTGAGAGGGGTGCGCGGAGCAGAGAGCTCACGTCACGTCATTGACTCCGCGTGTAGCGTTACCCGCCTCCGCTCCCTTACCGCGCAGGCGATACGCGAGTTAAACGGTCGGCCTATAGTGACAGGCATAGCTTCGGAACTACTGAACCGATTGACTTGTAACTTGGTGTGCAGACACCTTGGGGTCATTCCTCGGTCGAGTTTGAATATGAGCCCTGGGGGTTTGAAGATCCTCGAGATACAGGAGTCACATATTTTAAATGGAAAAATATTGACTTGTAACTTGGTGTGCAGACACCTTGGGGTCATAACTCGGTCAAGTTTGAATATCGGCCCTGTGGGTCAAAAGACCCCCTAGATACAGGGGTCACATATTTTAAATGGAAAAATATTGACTTGTAGCTTGGTGTGCAGACACCTTGGGGTCATATCTCGGTCGAGTTTGTATATGGGCTCTGTGGGTCAAAAGACCGCCGAGATATAGGGGTCACAAGGTCACATGTATTTCAAATGCTTTTACATTTAAGACGAAGAGTTGAATCCTGTGTTTTTACACCCATCTCGTTGTTTTAATATTTGTGAAGTTGTCTAGGATTACCTCCTAGCGATGGCAATTCAAATAATTTTTAGGCTAGGTGTTTGACTTTATTTTCTTATATATTTTGCTATTGTAGGTTGATATTAAGACAAGGATGTGCCGTAGTTTTGTGAGCTTTAAAATATGTTTTAATTATCTGGCCCTAAAAGCTTTGTTATAAAGCTTTTATATGTTTTAAAAAAGAGCAATTTAAATAAAAAAATTACTTATTGTTGTGATATTTTTGAAGAACATGTTTACACTTTTAGCTTTATAAAATTAGTAGACCGTCTCTGCAGTGCAGCGGTAACATCAATTCAATAGAACGCATTCGATTCTTGGATTGGGGAAAATGTTATTGGGCTTAAAAAATTCTATTAGCATCATAGAGCTTCGAAATTGTAGGCAGCAATAAATAGTTTCATGACACATTAGATTTAAAATTGTCTATGACAAAATGTGGGTGCAATTTACCTCCGCCTAGACCTCATATAGGCGTGGGAGTGGTATAGCCAGTATAGATGTGGTGACATTCCAGACAGCTGCGTGATCGGCGGCAGCATCAACCAGCACGGTGCACTAGTGGTGCGCGCCACGCACACGGGTGAAGCCAGCACTTTAGCACAGATCGTGCGCCTCGTGGAGGACGCGCAGGCTAGCAAGGCTCCCGTGCAGCGCCTTGCGGACACCATCGCGGGGTGAGCACACACTTGAGATAAAGACCAGCTCATCACTTATCATAACCGTATCGCTCTAGCAGCTACATCGCGGCACCGCCCCGGCATCGGCTACTCGTCAACTATTAAAACTTGTCACTTTAAAATCTACTTTAACGCACAGGATTTAAAGACGTTATTTTATTTGCAAGTTATGTGCACGTTTGTCGTGTGGAGCCTGTTATGATGAGAGATAATCTTAAGAGTACCCTGAACTGACGAGCGTGCATGAAGGATGTAATAAGAGTGAATGAAACAAGAGACAGGATCGTAGTCAGTAGAATATATTATATTATCTGCGGGGAAACAGCGTATCAATGTATATAGGATGTAACAGAAAGGTATGATCATATTTTAGGGCCGTTTTGTATCTCTGGAAAATAATCTATGTGGCTCTTTCCCCGGGTCAAAACAAATTATTTTAAATTTTATGACAATTTTAAACCTTTTATTTAATTATTATATTGAATCTAATTAGGCGTTATTTGAATAATTAAGAAGAGTGGAATTATATCCAGAAGATTAGTTTTGATTAGTATTGTCAACTTTTTCTATGTGGGTGTGTATGTAGTGTATTCACGGTGGGTTCCCCTCTTCCCAATTATATGTTATTTTTTATACTTTGAACGAAACGCATCACGTCGCTATTAAAATTGCGCCTGGTCAATTTCGGTCGGAAGTCACCGATTCACCTTTTAATAAGTATCGACTAGAATGTGCTAATATTGTAATATTGTAATATTGATTAGTCGAAAAAAAATACTATATCTTGCGAAAATCCATGTATACAGATATTGTCACGATTTTTCATCGTATAAGTGCAATATTAAATGACATTTAAATATGACCACATCTTTCTATTACACGCTGTATGAACACGTTATTAATATATCGATTTGTTTCAGGTATTTCGTTCCTCTGGTCATATTTTTGTCTGTGCTGACCCTCGTATGTTGGATCGTAAGCGGCGCTCTAGATATTAATAGGATAAAAGCTATCACTCCGGTGAGTAACTTTATTTTAATGTGTATTATATCTTGTTCGCCCGATATCATAAAATTGCAGTTGTTTATTGCAGTTAGTGAGATCCCGATTTTGATGTCTGGAGAAAGTGATAATGGGCTTTAATATTGAAATTAAACACCATACGGATTTTATCGCGTTGTATATTTACTTCAAAACACTTTTATTACATAATTTTAAAACTCTAACACTTCTATTATTGAACATTACTACTATATTTTAAGCTATTTAATTTAATTAAAACTATTTATATTTAAGTTTACACCTTGCCCCGACGTTTCGGTTGCTTTACATCAGCCATGTTCACGGGGAGACTAAGATGGTAGTTGTCTCAATGTTCTGGTGTGTACCTAGTTATTTCAAAGTAGGTACCTGAACATAGTTTAATCTTAGATTTACGCAGAATGAGCTCAAAGTATCATGAAGTCTAGCTGTGTTTTGCTTCTTCTTGGGTCTTCTTTTTGACAAACCACAGATACTCGCCAAAGAACATCGATTCCTACCAAGTATAAAGTGTTTAATTTCAATGTATAACATCTCGTGAACATAAGACAATATTATGGGCTTTAATATTTTAATATCTGCCCTGTATGTAAACGGTTTCATTGCTGGGCTTGGGCCTCTTCTTAATGTGAGAAGGGTTAAGCCATAGTCGACAACGCTGGCCCACTTTCACCTATAATTAACAATTGAATTTGCTCATAACTATGAAAAATCCGGTATCAGTTTGCTTGAGCTGAGACATTGACTTAGGATCCCAGTAATGACTACCGCGCAAGTATAACCACTTACGACATTGAACCATTGAGCCAATTTGTATACAGGGTTACCGGTTAAACATTGTATGTACTTAAGGACATGATAATATATGGTCAAGCGTAACGTATAAAAAGAAAAAAAATTATCTGTGTAACCTGCAAAGAAAACCTTTATTAACCTTTATTATTTGCATGAGATATCCATAAAACGATGATACTGTGCGGATCGCACACAGCTGTGATGACCTTTGATAAGAAAACAATGGTCGGAGGTGCAAATTCGCAGTGCGGTTTACAGTGCGGGGTGCGGTAGCGGGGGGGCGGGGTGCGGATGTTTTGGTTACTATACTGAGTCGTTTCGAGGATAACGGGAATTACCAAGGTCGGACGGCCAATCGGTCATCGTTTGTAACACAGCTGTGGTATATGCGAAGAGTGTCAACACATTAAGTTGTATTGGATACCTAGGTCAAATTTTAAGTACCTATATTTTTTAGATATTCGGATTCACAATCGAGTACTGAATACCCTCCTTCAATATGTCCAGTCTTTTACCAATCATTATCTACTCTTTGTCTAAACTTAAAAACTAACCTAAATGTAACTTTAATCATCAATACTTTGACTTTACAGAACCGAACGCTTTGACTGATTGATTGCATATTCATGCCATATATTTTCTTTGTCGTTTCAATGGTACACTGCTATCCAATTAGCTAATAGACATTTTAGTTAAATTATTGACTATATGCTACTTTAAAATACTGATTCGAGTCGAGAGTAATAGTTAGTCTGTTATTCCCTAACTTAAAACAAATGGCTTTTAGTTTTTAGGAGAAAATTTGTAATAATGTGGGAAGTCAGGTCTTTGGATCAAATGACCGATGACTGACTGATGTTACAAATATTACATTTCCGTATTTATTGTTTCAGCCAATATATCTAAACGCTGGCTACTCAGACTGGGAGCTCATCATCCAGTCAGCATTCCACTTCGCGTTGTCAGTGCTAGCTATAGCCTGTCCGTGCGCCCTGGGTCTCGCCACTCCTACTGCTGTGATGGTGGCTACTGGTGTTGGGGCACATTTGGGATTGCTTATCAAAGGAGCTGAACCCTTAGAAAACGCACATAAGGTAGGTTATATTAATAATAATAATATACTTTATTTCTTTATCAACAGGTTAAAACACAAACGTTGTAGAAGCCTTTTTTTAAGTATATGAATACTTGTGTCAGAAGACCCCAAATATATTGCCATCAAATGACTATTAGATAAATTAATACTTAATAATGTAGAAGTATTAACTCAGTCCCTGTTTTTACTTAAATAATATACATTAGATTTATTTTATTTTATTCGTATATAATACTTGGTAATAAAAATACACGCCAGGGCAGTATATGTCTCTGTAGGAAGTCCAATTGTGTATGTTTGTATATTGGTTCTTCCAATGTCTCTATTTGAATTGAATTTTAAAGAATGTAGTTATTTAAGAGTAAAATATATCTGATAAAGCGATGGTGATACTGAGCATCCCTTTGGGATATCCCTTTTTGTATCAAATGTAAAGTGTTTTTATAAAACATTTATCGCTAATCTCAAAAAGATCAACTATAAATGTGGTATAGCAGTTGCTAAATGTAAACTGGTGAACGAATTTGAATAAAACTTGGCGCAAAAATATACCATGACCTTTTCATCGCTGTATGCGTTTCCGTACAATGCCGCATATAGAATCTAGTATGTAATATGACTATAAACAAACGTTTTGGTATAGGTAAAAACCGTAATCTTCGACAAGACCGGCACAATCACCCGCGGCAGTGCGACGGTGGCCAAGTTGTCTCTGATTACACCTTCTAGCAGTTCCCTGTACGATGTGCTCGCGTGTCTGCTAGCTGCTGAGCTCAATTCTGAACATCCTGTTGCTTCTGGTAAGTCTATATATACATACATATTCTTTATATCGTTTTAAGGTTTGACAGACTTAGCCTTCAGATTTTATATGGCCGTGGTGTACAAAATGCATATTTTGGAAGTTATATTTTTAGGTTCCACTAAATAGGGGTTGAATATAGTTTAAAATTCGGACGCCGGCGTCGAGACCACAATACTTTTATTATTAATACTATTCTTTTAATTTACAAGATTCAAAGACTTGCATTAGTAATCATTCTATTTACAAAGATAAATTTATTTTGAACGCTGAAGTTATTGTTCCACTATTGGTGAACCAAGGGATAGAACTATTATGGGATGAAAATGTTCATCTCATAAAAGCGCGAAATTGATGTTCTAGTGTAATATTGTATTGTCAAAAATATGTATTTTATTATTATATATTAATCTTGGGGCGAAACACTATAACGTGTTCTAGAGGTGTACCACAAGTGTGCATACTGTCACAAGTTTGGGACAAAACACTTCAAAGTGTTCTAGAGGTGTACTACAAGGATGCATACTGTCACAAGCTTGGGACAAAACACTTCAAAGTGTTCTAGAGATGTACCACAAGGATGCATACTGTCACAAGCTTGGGACAAAACACTTCAAAGTGTTCTAGAGATGTACCACAAGGATGCATACTGTCACAAGCTTGGGACAAAACACTTCAAAGTGTTCTAGAGGTGTACTACAAGGATGCATACTGTCACAAGCTTGGGACAAAACACTTCAAAGTGTTCTAGAGATGTACCACAAGGATGCATACTGTCACAAGTTTGGGACAAAACACTTCAAAGTGTTCTAGAGATGTACCACAAGGATGCATACTGTCACAAGCTTGGGACAAAACACTTCAAAGTGTTCTAGAGATGTACCACAAGGATGCATACTGTCACAAGCTTGGGACAAAACACTTCAAAGTGTTCTAGAGATGTACCACAAGGATGCATACTGTCACAAGTTTGGGACAAAACACTTCAAAGTGTTCTAGAGGTGTACTACAAGGATGCATACTGTTAAAAGCTTGGGACAAAACACTTCAAAGTGTTCTAGAGGTGTACCACAAGGGTACATACTGTCACAAGCTTGGGATAAAACACTACAAAGACTTCTAGAGGTGTACCACAAGGGTGCATACTGTCACAAGTTTGGGACAAAACACTTCAAAGTGTTCTAGAGGTGTACTACAAGGATGCATACTGTTAAAAGCTTGGGACAAAACACTTCAAAGTGTTCTAGAGGTGTACCACAAGGGTACATACTGTCACAAGCTTGGGATAAAACACTACAAAGACTTCTAGAGGTGTACCACAAGGGTGCATACTGTCACAAGCTTGGGATGAAACACTTCAAAGTATTTTAGCGGGTGTACCACAAGGATATATGCTATCTCAAGCTTTGGTTCGTGATAGTGTGCACCCTTAAAAGTGTTCCACAGGGTGGTACACCACCACAAAGATGCATTTATAGTCCATATTGAACTACTTTAAAGTATTCTAGAAGTGTACTACAAGGGCGAATACTTGATCTTTTGGGTAACTTTTGTGACGTTTAGTGACTGTAATATCTGTTTGTCCGTAGCGATAGTGAACTGGTGCAGCGCGGCGCTGGGTGGCAACAGCGGCTACCAGTGCGTGTCGTTCGTGGCGGCGCCGGGCTGCGGCCTGCGCGCGCGCTGCCGCCGCGCCGCCGCGCCGCCGCCGCCCGGCGCCCAGCTCGCCAACGCACTCAACCAGCACAGGTACTGCTCACTCCACATGGACTGCATACATACTTATATAGTTTTGAGAGAGAGTTTTGCCAATTTTTCAAGGTCCCACGTAACAGCAAGTCTACTGCCGTCTGTCAGGCACAGTTCCAAACGCGATGCTATCATTAAGAGTTTCTTGACCGAAAGTTTTAATAATACTGTCAAACCCAGAAGAGCAATAGAAGACCGCACGCATTTATATGCGTGTATAGAGTAGCATGAAATTATGCATTATACTAATACTAATATACACTTACATAAATTGTAACAGATCTAGGATTGCAAATCGATTTTATTCATCTCTAAATCAGAAATAGTATAATCTTTATGTCAATGAATGACCTTATAAAAAAGTAAGTCAACATAAAATAACCAAAATAGAGAGCAGCAAGCTCAGCTTCAAGTCTCACGATAGCTTAAAACTCATAAAAATGTCCTAGTTTGACAATTCTAACTTGGTAATTATAAATGTCATCACCCAGGAGCGGCAACCCGGTGCTGATCGAAGGCGTCCCGGTGCAGCTGCTGCAGGCGCCGGCCGACGCCGCGCTCACGGCGCAGCAACTGCACTCGCTCATCAGAACTGACTCGCCGCCTTACGACCAGGTTTATACCTAACACTATCTCATTGAATGCTGTTGTTTTTCCATTGGTGAATTGGACAACCAGAGTCCCAATCATTCCATTGTTCTACCACTTTTCATCATTATCTTGGTCCGCTCCTTTCTACTCCTACCACCTACCTGCCACTCACATAAGCATGAAGAATGGTTTTACTCTTTATTGTACCATCTTCCATTTTTCCTCTTTACATAGCTAGGAATTTCAGACGAGTGCATATTTGCCGCCTGTGTTGTTTGCTGGAAACGAAATAATAGTATTTCCTTGGAAATGCTTCTGTAATGTTAAGTAAACAGCCATGTTCATGAGCTGTCGTTACTGTTTACCATCAGATGGGTCGCTGCCTCGTCCCATATCAATAGCAACACAAAAAGTTTAGCACATACTTACGTTACTAATATTCTGTTTCGATTATCGAATTTTTTTAAAAACTGTATATTGTGTCAAATGAAATGCTAAAATCAAATAAAATGTACGATGAAAATTTATATTACAGCTATAATCGGCGAAAATATATTTTAAAGGGAAATAATTAGAAGCCTATTGTCTTGTTTTTATATACTGCACATTAAAATGACCAATGTTCGCTCCAATGTTTTCTTCGTCCGTATTCAGAAAGAACTGAAAAGCCCGGGAGAGCGAGAGTGCTTCCATTCATTTATTCGCATAGTAAAATGACTGGGATTTAATCTGACTAAAATAATACGCGGATGGCATAGTGGTTTAAGTGTTCGCCTCGCCGGTGCCACTGTGCCGAGTATTGTGGGTTCGAATCCGACACGGGGCAAAAATTTGCGTGGTCCACAAATGGTTGTTCCGAGTCTGGGTTTTGTTTGTGTCCGTTATTTAAATGTTTGTCCCCCGCGACACAGGATTAATTCCTAGTGCTTTGAAAAATAAAATTCGCATTCGATACATCTTCTTTCCCCTTTCCCGCTCCTTCTCCTTCCCACTTCCTTTCCTAAAGGGTAGGCAACGCGTAAGTGATGCCTCTGGTGTTGCATGCGTCCATAGGCTACGGTGACCACTTTACATCAGGTGTGCTGTATGCTTGTTTGCCACCTTAGGAGTATAAAAAAAAGGAAATTATAAATAGACCAGAAGACTAAAATAATATAATGCTCAAATAATCGTAATCAACTATTTTTCTAAACTTGTAAGTTGTCGTAATCGGTTTCAATTAATTAACATTATCTCGAATTATGAAAGGATAAGCAAAGGTCAATCAAACTCAAATTTTGTTAATATTTTATAGATCTATCGGACACAACAAAATTCCCTATAATGCTACTTATAATATACTTTACTTTCCTTTACTTTAATGGCGCATGATGTGACACCTTAAAAAGTTATGCATTAAATGTTTTAATTAGTATTTTTTGTTAGAATAAGCATTATTGTAATAACTACTGGTAGTCCAAGTTAATAAATAAATAAATAATTTCAAAATCCAATAACAGTTTTTCCAACCCTGGCTACAAACCCAAGCCCTCTTGCACAGCAATCTCATTCTCTACCCCTCTTACACTGAATGTCCTCCAGACCGAATTTCGGTCACGGCGGCCAATCTTAACGGAGACTGGCCATCTGCGCAGGAGATATTATAGTGCACAAGTGTGTGCGCAAACACAAGTGCACTCTCTGTTTCCTCACACTCATAGTACGACCGGTCATACGACCGGAGAGAAATCAGGCGCAGGACCAACGGCTTTACGTGCTTGCCGAGACACGGGGGTGTCTAACACCACCAACTTCCTAACTCTGGGCTGCTATTGAGATTTCTTAACAGAAAACTCAATAACTTTTTGTTGCCCCGACCCGGGATTCGAAGCCGAGACCTCTTGCACAGCAATCTCATTCACTACTTCTAAGTATACTTCCTTTACAATAAAATATGTTGTTTCCAGGAGACGGAACAGGTGGTGTTGATCGGCAACAGAGAGTGGATGTCGCGCAATGGCGTCACCGTCCCGCGACAAGTACAAGACGCCATGCAACAAGATGAGGAACTAGGCAGAACAGCAGTACTCGCTGCCATCAATGGTAACACTTCATTTTAAAGACAGCGTGATTTTCTTTTCAAGCTATTTTCAATAAAACATGAATAGAGTCCATAAAGTAATTAATATAATAATAATAACCATTTTTTTTTCACGTTACATTATATTTATTAAAACTAGCGGTTGTCAAGTGGTCAAAATTCGACCAAAACTCCTAAGCTTGTTACAATGTTTTCTGTTTTTCTCTATTACATATAAATAAGGTATAGGTTACCATAGTTACAAAGAATTGTACGACGTCAGACGAACAATGTCGAAATACTACGAACGCGATTCGACTGCGTGTGTCAAATGCATGGCTGTGTGCGTGTAATGTTTTTTCATTAATTCTAATGCATATTTTATAAAAATATTAAGATTCGCCACTCCTTCTCCATATAAACTTTAACTGTGCCAAATTTCATATTCCTCCGTCCGCGCAATTTTCGTAAAAAGGGGTACAAAGTTTTTGCTTCACGTATTAATATTTATTAAAATCTGTTTTGCAGTTAAAGCTTGATTGCTTAACAAATGTGCTCATTTAAGCGCTCGGTTCATTTACGCGTTAAACGCTGCGTTGGAAAAAGCGTAGTAAGTGCATTATATGTAACTAACTTTTGTCCACAGATTCGCTCACGTAATAGTAGGTTTGGTTATGTTATGTTAAAAACAGTACATTCAAAAATATATTAAAATGTAGCCATGTTACTCTGTGATAATATAGCTTTCTAAGGGCAAAAGAAGTTTTAAAATCGGTTGAGTTGTTTTTGAGTTAAATCGTAACAAACAAAGATACAAACAAAAATCAAATATTTCCTCTTTATAATATTAGAATGTGATAAAATAATTTGTAGTAATCGCAATGCGTTCAAAGCGCCGTAGGACGCGTAAACGAACCGATCGTTTTATAAAATAATTGCAGATTAGCGTGCAGAAACACACAGAACGACGAACAAAAGCCTGCTTACTATTTTATTACTTATCTTATCTTATCTTGTGTGGGGGCCAGTCAGTACAGACCGGCGACACTTCGGCCCGATGGGATCTTTTGTGTCGGCTTCAAGATTTATCCCTTAGCTATCTCCTTATGAATGTACTGCATCAGCTGCAGCGTACACTTCAGAGGGATAAACCTGAAGTCTTCAGGGTTTGGATATGCCAGTCCCATCAGACCCATCCTCAATCCAGCCAACGCGTCACATTTACACAGTAGGTGCGATATGGACTCGTCCTGTTCACCAGAGGCTCTGCAGATCAAATTGTGTGCCAATCTCAATCTGCACAGGAATTCATTGGTGCCAAAATGGCCAGTGAACGCTCCTGTGAGCAGGCGCATTTGGCTCTTGTTATACCTGCAGAACTTTCGGGTGAAGCCTGTGGCTCTGTTTGCAATGAATTTCTTGGAGTGTTTCAGAACCCTAAGGGCCATCCACTCCAGCCAGTGTTTATCATTGCCATGTGCATTCAAAGCTGCCTTGACGATGCTCTCAGAGAGTCCCACGAATGGCTCGAGGCCCACAAACAGTAGCTCCGAGCGATTTTATTACTTAACCAGCTTTTTCCCGCGGCTCTATTCCTTGGGTACAGTGCTATCTTTCTGGGGAAGAGGTACCGTATGTCTTTATCTGTACCCTGTACAACGTGTATGCAAAATTTCTTAATGATCCGTCGGAGTATTTAAGGCGTGAAAGCGTAACAAACAGACTCACATTCGCATTATTTAGGATGGATGGAGTTCCGGCGATTCGTGTTCAACGATGCTTTATCTCGCTAAAACCATATTCAATTTAGTTCAGTCATTGTGCAGATTAGTTTGCACAAACGCATTCGTGCATGCATGCATGCATTTCGCAGACACGTTGTCAGGGGAACTCGAAAGGACTGGATACCTTCCATATGAAAAAAAAGTGCAAACCTACTTTACATTTACGCGAACGAACCCGCGGACAAAATATAGTAATTTATTATAATTAATTGTTTACAGATCAGCTAGTATGTACTATAGGCGTGGCAGACGAGGTCAAACCAGAGGCACATCTCGCTGTATACTGTTTGAAGAAGATGGGCCTGCAAGTGTGTCTACTGACTGGAGATAATAGAAAGACTGCCGTCGCTATTGCTAGACAGGTAACTGACCATATAACACTATGTACTACAAAAATGTGTATGTATATGTCGCACTTTAAATAAAACAGTAACTTAACTCAAAATTTGGAAGTAAGGTAATTTGAACTCTAATTGCGTGACTATAATTCTAACATTACATTTGTGTCAAGTAATTACAATAGAGTTTAAATTTGTTTAAGCCGAAAATCTCAGATAGGTCTCAGGTTTATTAAGAGTGCGATGTGTCTGTATCCCAGTGGGTGGGATTACGGGATTTCAATTTACTTGTTCCAGTAATGTACATACAGGATGTCCCAGAGTATGTGCGTCAAATTGTAACAGGAGAATCCTTAGTTATGGACCTTTCGAATGCGCTAAATCCAAAAAATTACCGTTATGTAAAAATAAAAAACAAACATACAGGATTTTATTTGGTGCAAAAAAATACACCAAATGAAATAATAACGATCGACGTCCACAGGTGGGCATCAACAAAGTGTACGCGGAGGTGCTACCGTCCCACAAGGTGGCGAAGATCCAGAAGCTACAGGAGTCGGGGCAGCGCGTGGCCATGGTGGGCGACGGCGTCAACGACTCGCCCGCGCTCGCGCGCGCCGACGTCGGCATCGCCATCGCCAGCGGCACCGACGTGGCGGTGGAGGCCGCCGACCTCGTGCTCATGCGGGTGAGCACCACACATGCTCTTGCTAAGGGGTCCCGGGGCCACAGACCTCGTCGTCGTGAGGTTGAAACGTCCGCGCAGCATATTCTTACTTAGAGAGACTATATACTTACTCGTTGTGTAAACTTCGCTTGTGCGATTCAGCATTCTATGAGAAACGTGGTTTTAAGCGCTTGTTGTGTATAGCGCCATCTGTTGGATGTAGGCTGACCTTCGTGTGTGCGAAGTCAGCACAACTACTTAAAGATTTATTTAGAGAGCGTCTATTATTTACGTGAGCCGCTTTTAGCGATGTTCCTTTGGCTCAACCCGCCTGCTTTGGCTCAACCTCCTACTACGAGCCAAAGGAGGAGCTAGGAACATCGCCAAGAATGCCTTACGTAAATAATAGACGACCTTTAAGTAAGTCTCTCTCTAAGTAAGTTAGTAGTAAGTTCAGCCTACATCCAACAGATGAGTATGATATGAGTCGTAGAGCTTCGCTGATGTCAGCATGAATGGGCCGACTCGACCGGGGAAGGACTACCCTCTCACAGAATGACGACGTGAAATATCATCGGTCGGTGAGTGAGAGTGCCGGAGGCCCAATCACCCTCTTTCCCCCTTCCCGCTCCTTCTTCTTTCCACTTCTTTTTATTCCTAAAAGGTCGGCAACGCGCAAGTGATGCCTCTGGTGTTGCAGGCGTCTATAGGCTACGGTGACCACTGACCGTATGCTAGTTTGCCACTTTAGTTGTATAAAAAAAATTACTATACCGGACGAGCCCCCACTTCTGTGAGGGTTTGATCTTAATCAAAACGCACACTGCAACTCGAGAATATTTCTCTTTATTATTTTCACCAGTAATTACAACAAAATTCCATGCACACTTTTTTTTTTACAAGAACCCACGCGTCCTGCCATCACACGCCTCACAGTAAAAAAATCCCTCTCTCTCCTTCCTCTCTCCGTCCCTTTCACTCAGTTACGTTCAAAAATCAGCTTACATTCTTCACGTTCAGTAATTCAATCCATCCCACATTACTGTTTATTTATATTGTCACGTTTTGTTACAGAATGACTTACTAGACGTAGTGGCGTGTCTAGAGCTGTCTCGAACAACAGTTCGTCGTGTTCGTCTGAACTTCGTGTTCGCGAGTGTATACAACCTGCTGGGCATCCCCCTCGCCAGCGGCGCTCTCGCCATGTATGGCCTACAGCTGCAGGTAAGGTTTGAGGGTGGTTATGTGAGACTCTCCGTCCCCTGAAGGGGGTCGGTATACACACTAAAAACCTGGGGTGAGCAGTCCCTCCGCCGACGGAGTGGGGCGGCATGGGGTCGCGTTAGCAATCACCATCCCGCCCCGGCGGTTGGCCCGGCTGATGGTGACCAGGCCTCAGCACCTATGGAAGGAAAGCCTTGCTCACCAAGGCCATCCCCCAGACGTGTAGGGCCGTGCAAGCCGGTAGAGAGTCCCCCGACTCTGTACCAGTGACCCCACTATACAGGAGCAAAAAGGCGGGCAAATCGCCTCCTTCTCGCTCTTGTCTGCGCCGGAGAGGGTCAGCGAGGAGATTGTTCTCCCTGACCCTCTCCGCGGTCTCCTTCTGCGCCATGACAGCTTCGCAGAAGGAGACCACTGCCTGCCACGACCTCTCGCCGCCGAGCATGGCGTTGATCACGCTCGGCAGGGAGAGATCTCCGCCTATCCTGTAGTAGTACCTGAGTTTAGCGCGTTCAACCAAACAAACACTCTTCAGCTTTATAATATTAGTATAGATTTTATTTTATTTATTGTCGGAAAGCTTACATACAAATAATCCAAATATGGTATAAGATTCAACAGATTTACAATATTAATAATACAATTTTTATTAGAATTATCAACTAATTATCTTTTTACTTAAAATTAATTAAGTTAGGTTAGAGGCTACACAAGTAAGTTTAAAACGTTCCATCAAGGAGGCGGCGGAGCGGGAGAGGGACTGTTTAAACCCTCTCCCCAACCGCAGAGCCGGGCGCCGGAGGGCGCGAGACGACCTCCAGCCACCCTGAGGATTGACCTAGGGGTGGCGGGCTTTGTGGGCCTGCCCGCCATCCGTTCAGCACCAGGTCCGAGAGGCGGCGTGCGTGTTCCCACGCGCGCCTCTGTATCGAGTCCGTCTCCCCTCTAGGGGGGACAGTAGGGAGTTTTTAGATGTGCCTATAGGGTAGGTCTTTCGTGTAGTGGCCTGCCGTTTCATACGGAGGGCCGAAACCTCGGCGGTGTCGCGACCGCATGCGAAAGTGATTCGCGCGGCCCCGTCGATAGTGGTTTTGTCAAGGAACACCGTGGTAGGTTTAGTCGGTATTCCGGGAGGTACTTTATCATCTTTACCATCTTTATTTTACCCCGGCAAGTCCGACATAACCTCTCCGCCCGCCCCCGCGGCGGGGTATGCGTCATGCATTCCGCCACGTAAAAAAAAAAAAATGTTTAAAACGTGAGTTTATGCTGTTTGTTTGCGAAGAAAATATTATTCATCGATTTTCTGATGAAATTCAGTTCAATAAATTATTATTATATTTCTTTAATCACAGGTATTTTCCAACATATTATATTAGAAAATACCTGGCCCTTTGGGAGGCTTACACGGAGACATGGGTCCAACGTGAAGAGGCTCTTCGAGAGTGTTAATCAAAGGTGGGATGGAACACTCACAGTGGCACTAGCCGCAGCAGGCGTAGGACTATTGCTACGTATGGAGTCTAATATCTGGGCTATAGGTATGGGTGGACCGGTATATTGGTAACTATGGATGAAAAACGACGTCTGCCCTGAGTACTCTAATAGCATCAATGCAATGGGCAGACGGTGACTCGCCAACTCACTAGATGGCCCCCCTGAATAGCCACCAGAGGCATACAAGTCAGCAGCAGAGGGCAACACCGGTGCGAGTGACTAGCTAGTGCAGCGGAGCATTCATGAAAAATGTTGTAAAAACGGGGAAATTTCTCCTATGTGAAGCAAACGAAGTTGCGCGGGTCACCTAGTGTTGTAATAAACATTGTATTTAATTTGTTTCAGCCATGGATGGCATCAGCAGCTATGGCGATGAGTTCTGTGTCTGTCGTATGTTCCAGTCTTTTGCTCAAAACGTAAGTAGAACTGTCCCACTGCTGGGCATAAGCCTTGTTAAACGGTGATATATCTATGGATGAGAGACTGGACAAGAATCCTTTGACTGCATGGTAAATGGTCGCCGCGCCACTGCCGCTGCTGCGAGTGTCGTGGGTTCGAATCCCACACGGGACAAAACATTGTGTGATCCACAAATGGTTGTTCCGAGTCTGGGTGTTCTTTGTGTCGGTTATTTAAATGTTTGTAAAATCCGTCGCGACACAGCATTAAGTTGTCTTTGAAAAACAATTTCCAATGTTCGAATCTACCACCACATAATATTATGTTACTTACTATAGTCTATTCCAATCCTTTCTGATGAAAATATATACAAACCAAATTGATGTTGAATTTATCACATAATAACTTACTTAATGAAATAAGTATCACATTTATCCGTATTTTCAACGTTTCAACATAATATCTTCGTGTATTTTAAAGCAATTAACGGTTGATTAAAAAAAAATTATAGAATTTGAAAAATCATAGACGAAAACTAAGGTTATTTGTCAGATGAAAAAATATCTATAATTTATGATTGCATAGGGCTGTACGACAAAAACAATCGCTTGTCTTAATTTTTTTAGTAAGTGATTATATATCGATAAATAAATAAACTAATATTCATATTATTTTCTAGTTTCAAGAAACCCACGATAGATCAGCTTAGAACACCAGAATACCTCCAATCCATACATTTAGAAGACTTAGACTCGGTATCGGTACACAGAGGTCTGGACGAGCGGATAGACCCCAGCGACCGGGGGACCTCTCCGCTTACCAAGTGAGTATTTTTGACCCCAACAGACTCCATGTCATGTTAAAAGGAAGTTGTTTTTCTAGTGGTTGAAATTCGACCATACCTAATCAATAATCATTATTGAAAATACATAGGTACACTATGTAAAAGTAAGGCGTAGTCATATTTTAGGGTCGTAAGGTATATCTAAAAAAGCCCATGTACCCGTACACTGGATCAAAACAAAATTATAGTGACGACAATTAAAAAAAAAAAATTATTATTTACTTCACTTCCAAAATTGCACCTTATCATTTTTGGGTTCACGGCGGTCACCGAATCAGCTGTTAGGTTTGTTACATATTGAATAAAACAAGCTGATATTGATAAATCGATAAATAAAAATGGCAATATTGTCTTCTGTTTACGCGAATATTATTCATTGAAATTAAACTGCTATATACGGATTTTATCGCGTTGGTTATTTGACACTTTATTACAAAATTTTGAAAATTGTTGCACTACTTCTACTATTAAACTTTACTAATTTTTAAGCTAATTAAATTATTATTAAAACTATTTAGCTATTTCTCGCTAAAGAACACCGATTCCTACCAAGGATGCTTCGCGAGGCTATTGAAATCAAAAAACATCCTAATTTTAATAGAGAAGATGGTTGGAATGTACCACCAGCTTGGGATCCAGTAATAAAAATAGTCAAACCCAAGAAGAAGCAAACCACAGCTAGACTTCATGATACTTTGAGCTCATTCTGCGTAAATAGAAACACCAATGATTAAATTATGTTCGGGTACTTTGAAATAACTACACTGGAACATTGAGACAACTACCATCTTAGTCTCCCCGTGACCATGGCTGCTGAAAAGCAACTGAAACGTCGGGGAAAGTGTAAAAATAAATTAAATCTAAATAGTTTTAATAATAATTTAATTAGCTTAAAAATTAGTAAAGTTTAATAGTAGTAGTAGTGGAACAATTTTCAAAATTTTGTAATAAAGTGTCAAATAAACAACGCGATAAAATCCGTTTATAGCAGTTTAATTTCAATAAATAATATTTACTAACTTGAGTTCAATTTAAGTGGGGTAAATGATAGATGATATTCTGGCCAGTCGACAGTTTCAGGTTCATCCATTATTTACGCCACACCCTGTATAAATGTAATCTATGACAATCTAATTGGCAGCTTAAGGTAGTATTTGTCTGTAAAAACTATGTATCTTGTAATTACCTCTTAATATGCAGCTTAAGACACCATCAATGTCTGTAAAACTTTGTGCTGCTTGCATATGACGCAAGATACATATGCAAGCTGCAGGCGCAAGTTACACGCGCAAGTTATTCGGCTGTCATCAATCATTATAAGAAATATGTTGTATTAGCCGTAAATGCTTTATTCTTCTATATGACGCAAGTAGCTGACGTAAGCTACATATGCAAGTTACATGCGCAAGTAATTCATACTTAATACTTGCACGAGTGTCGTCTTGTACAAGAGGCATTACAGTCTTGCTTATATACCATATATTTAAAGGCATTTCTTGCTTAAAGCTAGCATCTTTTAAATTTAATAGTAAATTCAATCTTTAGTTTTTAGAGTTCGAAAAAACTCTTATAAAACAGCTTTGTCCGTCGGTCCGTCCGTCAGTCTGTTATACAACTTTCAACTCAAGAACCGTAAGAGCTAGAGACTCGCGCTCACGCCATTCGACTCAGCATAGTTGATATACCCCCGAAATGACTATGACGTTTGACCTCTGACCTCAAGGTCACGTGGTATCACGTGACCTTTGCATATTACTTGAACCATTTTTTCGAGCTCTAAGATTTACGGCCATTCATTGCCGATTCTTCAGAGGTCAAAGGTCATAGTCATTTTGGGGGTATATCGACTATGCTGAGTCGAATGGCGTTGACCGCGAGTCTCTAGCTCTTACGGTTCTTGAGTTGCAAGTTGTATAACAGACAGCCGGACGGGCGGACGAAGAACTCTAAAAACTGTTAAAATAAATCTCTCTAGTCTCATCTTATATATAAAATTCTCGTGTCACAATGTTAGTTACCATACTCCTCCGAAGCGGCTTGACCGATTTTTATGAAATTTTATATGCATATTTAGTAGCTCTGAGAATCGGCTACTATCTATTTTTCATACCCCTTAGTGATAAAGTAAACATTAAAAAAAATTGCTTTTGACAGAACGAACAGCAAGCAGCTAGTAAACGATAAATGTGAACTGTGAACTGCAACGCAATTAATAATATCACACTATTATTGATACTATGACACTATGACTGCACGGATAGCGTAGTGGTTTAAGTGATCGTCTCGTCACTGGCACTGCGCCGAGTGTTGTGGGTTCGAATCCCACACGGGACAAAGCTTTGCGTGATCCACAAATGGTTGTTCCGAGTCTGGGTGTTCTTTGTGTCCGTTGTTTGAATGTTTGTAAAATCCTTGCGACACAGGAATTATTCGAAGTGCGGGCAAGGTCTTAAAAAAACTATTTGAAAGAAATTACGTTAATTTCGTAATTTAGGAGAATACTATTTATGACACTGAGACTACATCGGAACTTTTTAAAACTGTTTTCATGACGGGAATTGCCCCTCACATTTATTTTTATTTGATAGGTACATATACATATTACTAATTGACATAATACAAATAATGCTCAGTGCACAGTAAGGGAATCTGAAATACAGTTACAACGAACATTCAAATATACAATGCTTCAATTTAAGATATAAAGCCTAATTCATATTGCTACCGCTAGTTAGCGTTACTATTGTTACGCCCAGTGACATCTCTCGGATTGTGGGAAAGACTCGGCAGTTCCGTCTAATAATTTATACCGCCATCTATTGACATCTTACGGAACTACGTAGTACGGTACGAGAATCGTAAAGATAATGCTGTTACTTTCTCGAAACATCGTACTGTTTACATACCGATTATAGCGTTACTAGAAAACTCTAGAAACGCTTTACCCGCGTATAAATAGGGCGCACGCGCACCGCCGAGTCAGTTTACAATCGTAAGCGGTCAAGTGTTCATCGAAACGAACGGAAGCTGAAATACTACGGAGTTTGAAGCAGTACAGTGAAAAAGTGTTGTATAGTGTTTGTTGTGTTTTAAATTTAATTGTGTGTTTGAATAAAACGTGTTTTAGTCGGTAATATTGTTTATATTCTTATCCGTCGAACCCAGCACGTAACACTATATTGTACACACGGCTACACATCAAGTTAGACACCTTATATACGCATATGCTACATACAAAATAGAGAATAGTCGGAAAGGGACAGTGTATAGTGGTGTCGATGTAATGGTAAGGATAGAGCGTAACAAAAATATAACGCACTCTCTCGCACGATTCGCAGTGTTCAACTTCTAATAGTTCAAAGTCCAAACAGTCTAGGTTGAAGTGTCGCTGTGTGTACAAAGTAGCAATTTGCGATTATCAATTATTCAAATGTGTAAATCATTCGAAAGCACTGGCATTATATTGATCGTTATTCGAATGAATTGATTGTTGATGTATTACTTAACAATACCTTATTAATTCGGATTCAATAAGTTAAAGAGGCTGTCTGAAATTGTTGATTTATTATGTATTAGCAATACCTAATCAATCGTGATGTGTAGTATCAAGATTGGGTATGTTTTACTTACAAAATGCTGCTTGTTACAACAGAATAAAAAGCTTATTAAAGTGTAAACAAATTGTCAAATTTGTAATTTGAATATTCGATTATTATTCGGTCAATAATCAGTAACAATACTAAATTAATCGATATTCGAATACAAAATCATACTGTTTACGAATCATTAAATTATATTTTGGATGCATAGTGCTATTATGGTTTCTTGTTTTATTTATTTCAGAGTTTCTTTTTAATTATGTTTTTTTCGGAACAGCGCCATATATACAATGTATTGCCAGCACTAAAACTTGCACAGCCTGAATCTTCAACTATTAATCGTATTAATTGATCTCTTACTTCCCTAACTATCTCTTTCTCTTTCCTGCGCAGCAAAAACCGTGACTCGTGGAATTCTACACTGTTGAACGTGTAAAGTATGTAGAAACAGAGATATGTGTGTTTTATATATGTGTTTGTCTGTCCGTTTGTTTGTTTGCTCGGTATGGAATGATTTGTCATGTATTTTGTAACATTTGTTTTGTTGTTTGTATTATATATTTTTGTATTTACTGCCTTGAACGTCCCGTGATTTGGACTCGATTCCCAGCTGGGATTCGAGCCCAAACTGTTGGTGTATGTTTTGTCGCAAAATTCTCAATAGCCGTTCAGAATTTAGGAATATGCCTGATAGGCATGCCTATTATATGTGACCTATACGTATAGGTAGCGCATTGCGGATGTACACTCTGCCTACCCTTTCAAGAATAAGGCGTGAGTCATACGTTCACACAATATTACTATTATGGATTTTATGGTTTACTTGTCAGAATGTTTGAATTTAGTCTCTGTGCGAAACTTTAATTGCTGTAAACTGTCTAATCCTTTCTGTAAGCTATTTTGTATAAATAAAGTGGTAAAGAAGTAAGCACCTTGCTCGATGCCACTGCCACTGCGTCGAGTGTTGTGGGTTCGAATCCCACACGGGACAAAACTTTGTGTGATCCAGAAATGGTTGTTCCGAGTCGGGGTGTTCTTTGTGTCCTTTATTTGAATGTTTGCTACCCAGCGACACAGGAATTATTACAAGTGCGGAAGTCGGCTTATTAAAAAAAGAAAAATGCTACTAAAGCTTCTAGCTTTTATGAGTAGTAGAGCCTCGCTGATTTCAGCATGAATGGGCCGGCTCGACCGGAAAAGGACTACTCTCTCACAGAATATCGACGTGAAATACCAGTATTTCTACTCTTGTGTTCCGTTCGGTGAGTGAGAGTGCCGGAGGCCCAATCACCCTCTTTTCCCTTCCCGCTCCTTCTCCTTCCCACTTCCTTTCCTAAAGGGTCGGCAACGCGCAAGTGATGCCTCTGGTGTTACAGGCGTCCATAGGATACGGTGACCACTTACCATCGGATAGGCCGTACGCTTGTTTCCCACCTTAGTCGTACCGTAAAATAATCATAAAAAAGTTGTGAGAATAATAAGCTATTATAGAATCCGTACACAGTACATATATAGTCTCTCGCGTTTACCAACGAAGGGGTAGGCAGAGAGAACCGCAATTGTCAAGATATTATCAATTTTATGTATTCTTTTTGTTTTTCCGTGATGTTCGGTGGTGGTGATATATTTTGGTTTATGAAACATTTTATTAATGCAAACGTATTATTACGGATTTATGTTTTGGTTGCTATCGATATTGGGTTAATATGTCCGTATGTTACACACCTTATAGTGCATGCTCTCTCACTTACATAGTCTAAGCCATGTGCTTATATACTACAACAATAGATTAGAATATCAATGTTTATTTGCATAGAAAGTAATTTTACAAATTAAGATGTTAACATGTTTGTTGCCATCTTTATTTATTAGCAAAAAGTAATACACAAAGTAAATATGCACAAAAGAATTATAATCTAAAAAAAATATATATTAAAATATACTTTTACAAACAATGGCAAAATAGTAGTAACAGAATATTTATTATAATGTATCATTCAAAAAGTCTGAGTAATACCGTTTCTGGGCCAGTAAGTTCTCAAGACGCTTTTTAAATAGAATAACTGATTGCTCCTTAATAGATATTAAAGTAAGCGGCACTTTATTATAAATGAGAGGCGTATGCCCATTACACTCTTTTTAAGTAGTGACGTGTTATATCCATCTGTGTAGAGTATGCTCTACAGAGATGGATATAACAATGAGATAACAATATTTTTATATATTCTACTCAGAGCAGCGGTAGCTCAGTGGGGAGACCAACAGACTGCAATGCAGAGGGTCTCGGGTTCGAACCCACGTCGCGCACCTATGACTTTCGGAAGTTATATGACTTTTCGAAATTATGTGCGTATTGATTGACAATTATCGCCTGCTCCGTGCCTCGGAGAGCACGTTAAGCCGTCGATCCCAGCTGCCATGAACATCTATGGCAGTCGTTATTGGGAGAGTGTCGACACAAAAGATCCCACTGGGTCGAAGTGTCGCCGGTCTGCACTGACTGGCCCCCACATAAGATACATACATACTTGCTCTGATATTGAGTTCTTAGGGCCGGTGTTCGAGTTATATTTTCATCAATAGTCGGACTAATTGTTTGTTCATGACACGTTTAAGTGAATTATTTATACAATACCATATATACTTAAATAATAACCATATATGAAAATAAAACGTGTGCAATTTGTCTTTTAGAGTATATATCAACTTAGAGCAAGTACATCATTAGCGAACTATTGTACTGAGCGTGGTCTATTCCCGTTGTCCCCATTGACGCTGTCCCCGTCATGGAGACAACAGGAATAAAATTTAATTATTTTTATTGAGTGCCGCTGTCCTCATTAATAAGGATACCGTTAATGGGGACAAAAGGAATAAATTTTAATTATTTTTATTGAGTTCCGCTGTCCCCATTAACAGGTACACCATCAATGGGGACAACAGGAATACATTATAATTATTTTTATTGAATTCCGTCGCCCCCATTGAATGGGGACAGCGTCAATGGGGACAATGGGAATAGATCCTGCGCGAGGCCAGCATTTGCTAGTAGCCAACAAAAGAAACATTCGTTTCTCTTTATTTTTCTCCAAAAATATTGCTTTTTGTGATACATTATACTGCATGTTTGGATCCTCGTCTCTTTGACACAGATTTAAATATTAGAGTATTGTGTAAAATATAGCTTGGGTCCTGTGATAGATGTCATCCGTATTACGCCCATCTAATGATATATCTCATGACAGTAAAATTTTAACAAAACAATGTCTTACTTTATTGGTAGAAGTGGACAAATAGAAACGTTTCGGCCGTCATTTTACCTTGCTAATTAAAAGTCAATAGGTATAACACAACATAACGCTCTTGCAACATTTTATATATTACTAGCCTTTTACCGCGGCTTTGATCGCATAAAAGTAGGTTAGCTTATATTAGTAACAATACTTTATTTTTTGATAAAATATAGCCTATGTTAATCCTTAATACTATAGATTACTAATGGTGTAAGAAGAAGAATATATATATAAGAATTTTCAAAATCGGTTGAATATTTTTTGAGTTAAATTCGTACAAACGAATTGATAATGTGGAATGTGACAACTACTTAAATTGCGAATAATTGTTTGCAGAAAAATTCAAGTACAATAATTATTCTAGCATCAATGAGTTCAATAATATTAATATTTATTGATAATTTTATAATCGAATATGATCAACATCGACCCAGCCTGCGGCATAGGTGTCACGGGATCCAAGCTATATTTTACTAACTATAGTGACTATAATTATCTATATTAGCGTATTTACAAAGTTCACACCGGTTTCATAGCTTTTTTGTATTTTCGTATTTGTGATAACTGCACTGGTTGAGAGGTTTATTTCATTTTAGATTTATTTTGGTTAAATTTAAGTAGATATACTCTCTTCGGTTTCTGAGGAACAAATCAACACAAAAGTTATTTAAAAGACCAAACGTCAAACGCATGTCAACTGCTGTAATTAGCTGACTGAATTAGCAATAGTCAATTAAATTCCTTGACATGAGTTTGATGTTCACATGTTGGTTAGCCTTCCAGATACCGGGCGGAATATACTGAAATACTAATTACTAATTACCTATACTGGATGATAATAAGATTTTACTTCATAAAAGGCGCATAGGTTTCAGTAGTCACCTAAGCTAATGCGTGGCGTGCTTCGCATTCTGCAAGAAACCAAAAATATTGCAATTTATGAATATTGCATTTCGAGTCCAAGCGTTTCTTTTTGTAAAATGTCCCGTGGCCTATAAAATACCCTGATGTGCCTTTTTAAACAAAGATAATAATAAGATATTTTAACTATTTCCAGATTATTCTACCGCAGCAAACCAGCCGAGGGTTGTCTTCTGCAAGAAGACGACGACCTGATGACCGTCTCGTTCATACCTAAGCGTCGCGTGGAACCCATCAACAGCTAAACAGTACCAGTAGACCTAAAAATACCAGTAGACCGAAAAAAATACCAGTAGACGGCCACAAAAGACCAGTAGACCAGCACAAAAGACCAGTAGACCGAGTCAAAATCTAGTAGACCAGGTTAACATAACAGTAGACCGACGGTTGAATTTGTAGGTACTACTCGGTGAAAATATCTGCTTATGTAAAGTTTATCTAGATCTCATTTTAAATAGCAAGTGATAGAAAGCGCTTGTAGCTATAAATTAATATAATTTAATGAGACAGAGAAAGAGAAAGAGCTATTTACATTGTATATCGCCGACTCGTTCTCGCACTACAGTAAGATTATAATAACACTGCTATGGAAGACAGTACCTCCCAGATATTAACTCTTTCCTTTACTACAAACGTACAGAAATAACTAATATTACAAAACCATTGTAACTATAACTAGTAGACCCTAGCATCATACAAGTAGAACGAGTTCAAAAATCACTAGACCGAACTAAAAAGACTAGTAGACCTGCTCAAAAAGACCAGTAGACCGAATCTAAAAGATCAGTAAACCATTTGCATGGTCAGGTATTTACACCGTGTAGTACAAAAAAGTGATTCTTACATCTATCTGAAGATGTGACGTCACAACACTGGCTATCTTGTTGCGTTTCTGTGAATAAAAATCTTCCTATAAGGGTTTTAAGTGCCGTATGACGTCATCAGATTATAAGGAAAGACTGAAAGTGTATATATGTGTGTAAAATATATCAAGGTAGTTTGATAATGGAGGTATAAATAATATTAATGTTTGTTTGTAAATAAAGTGTGTTTTATATTCTTATGTGTAATGTGTGGGGCGCTTCTTCCGCTAAGCGCCCCATCTGGTGCTTTTTGTGATACCTTATTTTTCACGATGTGGTATTTCTTGTAGGCAACCAAATAGCGCCATATGCAATGGGGGTACTTACTGACCTTTAAGTATTTATACTATATGTATGTAGGCCACTACATAATAATAATAATATTTATACATAATAATAATAATATTTATACATCCAGGTAGCGATCTCTGTATTAAACTATATAGCTACCCACAAAGCACCACGTGTATCCCTCGCGAAGTGCCTCACTAAGCACACCGCAAAACGGCCCAAACGTTATGTCGCAAAGCGCACCGCGATGCGACCTACGAAGCACCTCGCATAGTGTCTCACAAAGCGTCCCACAAAGCGCCCCATGCAGTGTCACACAGCGCCCACGAAGTACCCCGCTAAGCGCTCCACGAAGTGCCCCGCTAAGCGCCCCATAAAGTGCCCCGCTAAGCGCCTCACAAAGCGCCCTTACTGTTGTAATGCACAACCTCCAATATCAAACTACAGTTTAGACAATAGAAGCTAACACGGCTTTAAAACAACAAAATTTATGGCTTTTTAATTCTGTTTTATACATTCGTACAAAAATATATAATATATTAAAATATAATGTCCTCCAGACCGAATTTCTGTCACAGCGGCCAATCTGAGACTGGCCATCTGCGCAGGAGATATTATAGTGCACAAGTGTGTGGGCACAAATGCACTCTTGCCTGATCTCTGTCAGTCCTATCGGATCATTAGGGAATAGAGAGTGCATTTGCTCACATACTTGTCGAAAAAATATAAAGACTATATAAACAAACGATTACTTGTATGTTTGGACAGCCATAGGTTATTAAGTGGGACTTTTAATATGGCTGGTGAAACGTGTTATACATCTCTGCCGGGATATAGGTGATGGCCTGTCGCTAGGGTTGCCAGCATTCAGCAACGGTATTGTTTCTTCATCGCTAGGGTTGCCAACATTAAGCAACGGTAATACAAGTTTCTTTGTCGCTAGGGTTGCCAACATTTAGCAACGGTATTACATGTTTTTCCCTACCAAATTATTTTATTGTTAAATAAAAATAAAGTATGTGTTGAAATATTATTTATTAATATTTATAAAAAGTTCTTATTCTTGGCCAAAATTTTGTTATTTTTTTAAATGTCTTCCAGGGTTTAAAATATAATCTTTTTTATTTTATCTGTTTATTATTCTTCTTTTACCTAATTTTTTATTCTAAATGGGCTGGTTAGTCTATGTTTTTGTTATATTTTATATGCAACAGCAAATAGTACTCAAAAGAAACCTTATTGTAAAAACACGCCGAAGTTATTTGGAAATAGGCAATAAATAATTAAAATTGAGCTACTCAAATAATGGGGATTTCTCGCTATCTCCCTCGCACTACTACACTACTTAAATAGCACTGACATCATATGTATATCGTGCTTCCTTTTTCCATCATTTCACAATTACGCTTACTATTTGCAAAACTTTTATCCGTTATTTGAGTGAGTTGAAATAAATCATTTTAAATAAAATGTTGGTTAACGTTAATTTTAATGCAAATACTAATCAATATTTTGGTTAACTACCCTATAACTAGCTTGTGCCAGCGCCTTCGCCCGCCTGAATCTCACGGGAACGATCCAGGATTGGATCGATTTGCATTCCCAGTTTCAGCCAAATTAAGATTTAATAATGACTGACTTAACAAACCTCACAATATCTTCATATGTCTAAGGGTGATGGTGGTAGGACATACCACCCCCAGATAGCATTTATCTATAAGATAAAAGTCTCGCTATTTCTCTTCTTTAGCCTAACATGAGTCAGACAGCATGCGATTTATCTTTCCGATAACTTTTACTTGTCAGTTGTAGAACTGGCCATAATACTAGTAATATAACAAGATCACCTAATCTAAACTTAATTACTGCCTTATTAGCCCTGTAGCATCAGTTGCAACTTATGTGTGGTCATCTTAAGGTCTGGTTCGATTCCCGGGCTGTAGCTGTAGCAGCACAGAGACTGGCAATAGGCCTGGTAGACACCAATATGCTGAAATCCTATTGCGTGAAATTTGAAATATAGCTGGCATCATGTGTTAATATACCGTAACCTTTAGGACAATATATTCTAGCTGACCCGACAGACCTTGTCCCGCCCTAGACAAACTGTTAAACACACGAGGTTAAAATAGTCGTTAAGTTTTTTGAAATTAACCAATTTTCTGCGCAATTTTCCCAACTTTTCGTTCCGTCAGATCCTTTTGCAAAGCATTAGGAAATTTAAAAATAAAGGATGAATGAAATCAGTAATGTCTAAATACAATGTCCTGTCCTGTGCATAAATAATAAAGTTCTCAAATTATGGCGTGACCAAGGGAAACAAGGATTCATTTTTATATATAGTAGAAAATTGATAGAAAATATCCTTATATTTGTTGGCAACCCTGTGTCAATTATGAACTTTCTGACAATCAACGACGTGTCAAAAGTAAACTCATGTCAAGTGATGTGATTGGTTGTTGTTAATTTACTCATTTAATCACCGCAGTTGATTCTGACACTGACGTGCAAATATAATAAACTGTGTTTGAAATTGATATAAAAATCAAATAAAGGCAATTTTAACCACCAAACTAACCAACGATTTTTTCGTTAACAGTTTTATCAAAAATTATCTTACGTTCTTAAAATATGACCAGACTCTCTTGTTTATCAGCATCCACGTTTTTTCTCTACATTTAGTTCATCACACTTTTCTTGCCTTTTTCACTTTCCCGTTGGCTCCCTTTAAGAAAGGAAAAGAAACGCGTTATTACGCTCATATATACGTATATAATGTATCTGCTGTGTCAAATAATAGTTACCATTTTTGTACAATAAATGATATTTTTTTATATTCTTGAAAAGAAGTCTATATTTTACTTTGTGACCAGTTGGATATATTAATTTTTGCTTTTATTTATATACATCTGATTATTTTAAAATATGTCTATACTGTCTATAGTCTTGTTGGTTAGTCTATGTTTTAAGCCCCGTGACATACGATTGCGTATGAACGAGATTACTTGGGTGCGATTACCGGATCTGGAAAAGTGTTGAGTGGGTTTTTAATAGGAATTTTTGAAAAGGTTCTTAAAAAATATGATTTTTAAATATTCTATTACGCCCATTTGAAAAATTCTACCTTGTATATCAGCAGACTCACAATGGTAAATCCTGTGCATAGGTACCCGGGTTGAACTACCGGGTGCATATTTACACTTTGCTGCCGGATATCCGGCATCCGACTCTTGAGAGCAGGCACCTAAACTTGCAAGCAAACCATTTGTGAGCTTTTTAAGTGATTCGATATATCTGACCTAACAATTAAAATTATCTGTAACAGTTAATGTAAAAACGCTTAATATATTTATTATAGTATTATTGGCTATTTGGTGTAATTGTTAACTTGTAATTTTATATAAAAAGGGTTATAATCATTGCTGATTCGTAATTTATATTTGACGTTATATATTTTCATGTGAAATGTAGTCCAAAAGTCACCGTTATTATAAAATGTATTGTTTTTGATATGGCTGTGACACACACAAACGAAAAATAAATACTATTAGTGTATCATGTTACCGCACATTAAATATAAAATTAGAAATATATTCCAGTAATGTAAATGTAATTATAATTATTGCCAGATCAAATATTGTGTTAGAATAGAAAATAATGTCAAATGGGAATTTTCCCAACAACAGATATTTACATTTTCCAAATATGCTATAAAATGTTGTATCGAAATATCAGGAATATGTTTTTATTATTTCTTATGACAATTTTCCCAGCACATGATATTTTTGGTATTTCCGTATTTCTCATACTTGTATCCATCAAAAATCTTACATTATATTAAAACTTACCAATAAATAAAAAAATACCAATATGTGTTTAATCGTTTTATAAATTACATATAGATCAAAAGGATATATGACTATTTCACTAATCAATGCAAGTTTGCATTACATAACCGAAAATAAAAAATGCCTTTAATTAAATTCTTGTCGTTTGACATCTAGCAAGACCATCCTTCTCTCGAAAGTGTCGAATTGAACTCTCGTTAATAAGTACGTATTTAGATGCTGATAGGTCGAAACTAGCTAGTTAGATTTTGCACCTAATTGTACATAGATATATACAATACCTTTTCTAACAATGTAATTCAAACAAAAGTACTGCTGATCTTTTACGTTCCAAATAATACTTCTTAATAAGTATGCAATGGGATATTCCCATCACATGATATTTCCAAGAACACCTACCATTTGTGATGGGAGCTTCCCACAAAATATTTCTTAATTAGTATGTATGGGATGGCTCCCAGGAAAACCTAAACTTGCAAATGGGAAATTCCCAGTGACAACAATAACGGGTAATTCCCATAACATGTTATACCCATGAGATGTAATTTTTACGAAGAGATTCCCAATGCGAGGAGTTAAGTACATAGTTTTAACGATTTTGTAATTATTTCGTTTTAATTATATTTGTTTATACAATTATCATTTTAATCGCGTACCGTATTTATACAGCTCTATAGTTTAATACGAATATATTTTTATAAGAAAATATAAAGATTTAATTTTTATAAGTGTGTTTTATTTGTGTACTGTTGGTGCAGCGGTAGAAAATGTGTCTACTGTGTTTATGGTCTCGGATTTCATTCCGGGGTAAAGCAGTGTTATTAAATTTCATTTATACTAGCCTAGTGAGAGACCGTTGGACTCTACGCAGAGGTCTCGAGTTTGATCCCCAAGCGCGCATCTCTGATTTTTCGTAGTTATGTGCGTATTAAATAGCTAATTATCGCTCGCTTTAACGGTGAGGGAAAACATCGTGAGGAAACCTGCATGACATAAACCTGTCTGAGAGTTCTCCATAACGTCCTCGAAGATATGAGAAGTCTGCCAACCCGTTGGGTCAGAGTGGTGGACTATGACCTAACCCTTCTCACACAGAAGAGGCCCGTGCCCAGCAGTGGGACAGGGCTGGTATTATTGTTTTATGTATTTATATCTCTGTCTACGCCTTCGAAGAAAAGTGTGAAACTATAAGGTATGTATATCAACAACATAACTATTTAGAATCTCTAATTTCATCAATAACAATCTGTTTAACAGTCTCGAACTTTCTTAAAAACTCATCGACATCTCTATGAGCCTCTCTTGCTAATAGACAAACAAAGTTTATAAACTGCGCCATAGACATTTCTTCTTTATTCGGTCTCACTCTATCATACGTTGTTTCAAATAATGTATCTGAAACCACATCTCCATCGACAATATCACATTCTAGAAACCATTTTTTAATAACATCGTGGTTCGCGCCTTTTCTTTTGCTTGCACCATATAATACAATGTACATTTCTTCAAAATTATTATTGAAATTCACGTCATCCATGTATGAGGCTGCTATTTATTTAAATAAATGTATGATTTTATATTTCTGAGAACAGGTATTGATCAGAATCCAAAGTTTACCATAGATTTAACATATTTAGGTAATAAAATTATTTTTATATTGGAATTATATTGCACTAGGTAATTTGTCTTTTATATGATTATTTGACTTGACTTTTGATGCAATACAAAATTCTGTATTTATTTGAATCTAGTAAGCCGTGTTTGAAGGATTATTGAAGCGAAATGCCTATTTTTATTCAACAAATGTAAATTTGAGCAGTTTCCTTTTGCAATACTAAGGGTTTTATTCACCCGCTTTCGACCTTTGGTAAAAATTATTGAATAATATGGGATTAAAGAAATAGGGCGTTACATTTTGTACATTACTTTAAATGCAAGAGTAACAAAAAAATGCAAGAGTAAAAAAAATGTTTTTGTGCAAACAGTATCAAAATTGGTTGCAAAAAAGGGAGTAATTAATATTTTAAATTTGGATATAAGAAAAAGTAAAGTCGTAGAGGGGATGCCTCGCTATCTCTCTCACTCAGCTGCAGTTAAATAGCGCTTACGTCACAGTTTGTTATTTTCTGTCTTTAGAAATTTACCCCTACTATCAGATTTAAAACGCTTGTATCTTACTTACTTACTTTTGAGTAGATTTCTAAAATTCTTTGCATATTAGAGCTTTTGTAATATAACTATTATATTACATTTATATGACAAATAAACAGACAGAGTCAACTACTCTAATGCAGGGATAGGTCAGTGAGTGTTCTAAACTTTTACTTATCGACCAGATAGCAGTGTAGCTACTCGAACCCGAGACCTTGCATAGCATTCGCATTCACTACGACTGCGCCAACGACGCAATCGTTTTGAACATTAGAAAACAAAATCTACGTGGTCATAAGCTTCATAGATTTATTTAATTTTCCGAAAAGCAACGTTTATCATGTATAATTTTACAAAATAATCACAAAATATTAAAAACATGGATTTAATATTCGAAAAATTGCAGAAGGAAGGCAAGAATACTTTGGAGGGTATAATCAAATGGTTCCAAGCTGGTAAGTAAGTCAACATACTTTGGCCGATGATTGTCTTTTTGAAAAGTGCACATATTTTACTAAGACGTTTAGGATGTATATTTGGAAACATCTGCAAACGTGGATATTGTTTTTGGATTAATATTCATAATAATTAGTCAACAAACAGTATCCTAAGCAAACGATTAATATTGAAAGAAAATGTTGGAGAACAATTGAAGAGCCGTAGATGTCTCGAGTTAGATCCCGGGGCACGCACCTCTGACTTTTCGATGTTATATGCGTATTAAATAGTATGTAATAGGTGAAGGAAAACATCGCGAGGCAATCTATATGTCTGAAAGTTTTACATAATATTCTCGAAGATATGGGAAGCTTGGCAACCCGCACTGGGCCAGCGTGGTGGACTATGGTCTAACGCTTCTCAAACTGTGAAGAGGCCTCTACTCAGCAGTAATACAGGATAAAATAGGGCTTATATTCATAAAGAAACGTATCCTGAAATGGATGTAATGTTTTAACTATTTACAGTCAGGTGTAAATCAACAGTAGATTGACGATTTTCATGTAAATGTCAAAACATTTAATTGCCATATTTATCTACCATAGTGGCTTATCCCAATTTACGCTCATATGTTCTGCCGTAAGGTACCGGATACCGTTGCTAGATGGAGTTTTGTTATTGGGTTTTTTATAAGGATAAATTTACTAGCCGCACGAAGTATAGGAATCCAATTTAAGAAAAATAAAATAGAATAGGCGCATTTCATTTTATATGGAACCTAAATATAGTTAGTAAAACGTGGGTAGAATATACTTCTATTAAACTTCTTAATGGTTTGCTTCACGTTTCTAGATAACGGAAGAAATAGCCGGTTATGTAATGGATATGCGATTGCAGATGTTTGCAAAATCTTTATTTCGTACAATACTTCATATTATGGTATTCTGATGGATAAGGGTGTAAGGATAAGAGAATTAAAGTCATAATCCTGTTATCGCTTCGCATAGGGCTCGAGAATTCGGTTTAATGATTGATCCAATGCTAAAAAGAGTCACTGAGTTTAAATACCTGGGTCACTGGGTCACCGATGAGCTTAATGACAACATGGATATTGAACGGGAGCGCAGGGCGCTGGCAGTCCGATGTAATATGTTGATCCGTAGGTTTGCACGGTGTATCAAAGATGTCAAAATAACTCTTTTTAGAGCCTACTGTCAGACATTCTACACGTGCAGTCTGTGGGTTGATTATACACAGAGGGCTTACAGCGCTCTGCGTGTTCAATATAATAACGCGTTCAGAATGCTGGCTGGGCTGCCCCGCTATTGCAGCGCTTCTAGGATGTTTGCGGAGGCAAGGGTAGACGGTTTTCATGCCATTATCCGCAAACGGTGTGCTTCCCTGCTACGCAGAATACGTGGTAGCTCACACAGCTTGTTGAGCACATTGTGTGATCGGTGGGACAGTCCGTTTTTGGGACGCTGGATACGATTACACACGACGTAGACAGTGTCCAGAAACCGGGCCTGTCTCATAATATTACGTGTGAAATTGATATGTTACTAACACTAGGTTAAGGATTTTGTCTGTTACTAACACTTTATGGACCCTGGTCTGCAATAAATATTTATTATTATCATTATTATTTAAATAAATAGTAAACTTACCAATCAGTTACTTACTTCGCTGGCTCAGCGATCCAAAGTGGATCTTAGCCTTCGACATTAAAGTGCGCCATTCTTTCCTATTTTGTGCCAAGTCAGACCAATCGAGCACATTAATCTCTTTCAGGTCTTTAGCTAGTTCGTCGTTCCAGCGGTACCTTGCGGACCCACGGCGCTTGGTGGGTCGCCCGAGATATGCTCTTTTGGCAGCTCGATCCTCTGCCATTCGTTCCACATGTCCGAGCCAGCGAAGTCGAGTAGCTTTTATTTCCCCGATGATATTCGTCTCTGACACTTAATCTTCAATCTCGTTATTAAATCTTTGTCGCCACTCCCCCTTTTCTCCTCTTGTCGGTCCCAGAATCTTACGGAATATCTTTCGCTCCGCGACTAATAATCTATTTTCCTCCTTTAGTGTCAATGTCCAAGTCTCGCACCCGCACATTAAAATCGGCCTAATTACTGTTTTGTAGACGCGTATTTTTGTGGTTCTGCTTATCAACTTAGACACTAACACTTTATGAGGGGCTGCGGTACACCTCAGTGCGTTGACGATGCGGATGGTTATTTCGTCCTCCATTTGATTTGTATCCGTGATCGTGCACCCGATTTCTGATTACCTCTATAGATTGTGCCTTTGACTATAAGATCGACTATTTACTATATGTGTAACAGTTTTCAAAATTATGTAATTGTGTTAAATAAACAACGCTATAAAATCCGTATAAATTAGTTTAATTTCAATGAATAACATTCGCGTAAACAGAAGACAATATTAATAATTATTAGTTAATTATTTTTGTTTGTTTTTCTGCTTTCACGCCTCGATCGATCATCATGAAATTTTGCATACACGTCATCCAGAAAAAGTTAAGGTCCCAAGCCGCGGACAAAACGTAGCATTCTATAATTATTTTGTGCGATTGTCCAAAAAAAAAAAAGGAAATATCTATTATCCTTTAACTATATATCATAAAGCAGCAATTTATTCGATTTACTTTTTGTTTCGATAATTGTCATTCTGTCATATTAGATAACAGTTTGACATCAACATTCAAGACAATACAATCTGTAACATGTTTTTTTTATGAAATATTTAACTAATTCGTGTAAATACTTTAAAATGGACGAAGTGTTTAAAGATCTTGAGAAGGCGAGTAAGAACCAAGTCGACACTCTCATGAAATGGATACAAGACTGTAAATATTGGCTTTTATTATTAAATAGCTCTTGCCCGCGGTAATACTCGCTAGTATCTAATAATCCAAGTTATGGTCTAAATGTATGCCAAGTTACATTTAAATCCATTCAATGGTTACGCGTAAAAAAACATCCTAACTTCTGCACAGACTGTTACATTTATAAAATTAGTGGAATATATAAATTCTCCTTTGCTTTGCGTGGCTTGACTATGTAATTACGTGGATATCACGCTGTGTTGCATTATAATTCACACAAAATTAGATGAAACGTAGCATATTACATTTTAAGTTAAATCCTAAACTAGCAAACTGTGAAAAGCAAATACTATCCGTCTGCCACATACATACAGCGACACATCAACCTAGACTGTTTGGACTTTGAACTATTAAAATTGAACGCTGCGAATCGTGCAAGAAAGTGCGTTATATTTTTGATACGCTCTATCCTTACCATTACATCGACACCACTACGCACTGTCCCTTTCCGACAATTCTCTATTTTGTATGTAGCGTAGTTATACGTATATAGGGTGTCTTACTTGATGTGTAGCCGTGCGTACAACAATTTAAATTTTAATGGTCAGGCTACCTTAAATATTCTGCGATCTTAATCAGTTTTCAATGGCTAGATTTATAATTACAATGCGTAAAACATTACTAAAGATTCGCATGTTTGTAAAGAAGTTTAATTTAGTAATAGAAAGTCTAAATAAATAAACAAATGGCCGAAAGCAGTACTTACATAATTATTATATATTAAGCGTAAAGATTGTCGCTATTATTCATAAAAGCTTACTCTTACTAAAGCCTTTATATGGTGAGTAGTTAAAATACTTACTATTTCTAATTCAATTCTAATATCTTTCTATACATACATACATAGATTCACGCCTGTTTCCCAGAGGGGTAGGCAGAGACTACGGATTTCCATTTGCTACGATCCTGACACACTTCTCTGGCTTCATTCACTTTCATCCCATTCCTCATACACGCCCGTCGGTTCAAGGTGCTCTTAACCTGGCCTTTGTCCAGAACGCCTCCGATCTGATCAAGAAACGTTCGCCTAGGTCTTCCTCTTGCGACTGTTCCATTCACACTAGCCTTATAAACTTTCTTAGTCAGTCTTTCCTCGTCCATTCTTTCTACATGCCCAAACCAGCTTAACATACCCTTTTTTATTCTTGTCACTATATCAACTTTCATGCCGCATCTCTCTCTAATCACACTATTCCTTATTCTATCTTTCAGAGTCACACCACATATATTTCTCAGCGCTCTCATTTCTACAGCATTTATTCTGCTCTCATGCTTCTTTTGCCATACCCAACTTTCACTTCCATACGTAAGTGTGGGCACTAATAGTCCTCTATGAACAGCCAAACGTGCCTTTTCGGAAACATTTCGACTGTTCAATCTTTCTATAAACAATTTTAATTCTGAAAACCTTTATTATATACAGTATCGTTATCAGGCACGCTAGCATTATGTATTATTCTGAACAATATTTTTAGATTTTTTGCTTATAACGACGTTAAAACCCTCTTGTTAGTTTTATGAATATGGCCGTGAGTCTAATCTCATGTTTGTAAAGCACCAGTGATACAATAAGTTGGACTGCACAATGGCAAAGTGCTTTAAGAGGTTACCGATCGATTGGTTAACCAAAATTACTATTTTCCTCATCATCACTATGTAAGTTTATTTGTTTCATGATTGTTCGCATGTGTTGTTTTATAACAAGTGAGAAACGGCCATGAATTGCCGTAAATCTTAGGTTCGAAAAAATGGTATCACGTGACCTTGAGGTCAGACATTAAAGGTCATAGTCATTTCGAGTATATCGACTATGCTGAGTCGAATGGCGTTGACCACGAGTCTCTAGCTCTTACGGTTCTTGAGATGAAAGATGGTATCACATGACCTTGAGGTAAGAGGTCAAAGGTCATAGTCATTTCGGGGTATATCAATTATTTTCAGTCGAATGGCGTTGACCGCGAGTCTCTAGCTCTCACGGTTCTTGAGTTGAAAGATGGTATCACGTGACCTTGAGATCAGAGTTCAATTGTCATATTCATTTCGGAGATATATCGACTATGCTGAGTCAAATGGCGTTGACCGTGAGTCTCTAGCTCGTACAGTTCTTGAGTTGAAAGTTGTATAACTGACGGACGGACGGACGGACGAACAGACAAAGCTGTTGTATAAGAGTTTTTTCGAACTTTAATAATACAAAGTATTTAATCCTAAACCTTTCTTCACAGTTAAGATTTTGCCTTTCTTCTGATAATTTCTTATGGCTGGTCTTACTTGGCCAGTATCAAGAAAATATAATATGTATACTGTGACTGCACCAATGACGTAGCGGTTTAAGTGGTCGCCTCGCCGCGCCAAATGTTATGGGTTCAATCCCCATACGGGACAAAAAAAGCTTCCTTATGTACGTTATTTGAATGTTTTTAAATTCCCCCGCGACACAGAAATTATTCGTAGTACAGGAGTCTTTTTTAAAGAATACATAACAAAAAAATATAAATGTACGTACGGTCATACAGTCAGCGTTATAAGGCGATACACACTTGCGTGATTTCAATTGCCTCTTATCTTTCACAAGTGTAATGAATGCAATTTTTTTGAATAGCGGGTATAATATAAAATTGTTGATTCAACTACAGCTCAAAAATATAGAATAATAATTAGGATTATTTTATTCTAAAATACTAGTTCCAATTTTTAAACACTAGCTGCACCCCGCGGTGTCACTCGCGTAAGTCCCGACGCCGTAGGAATATCGGAATGAAAAGTAGCCTATGTGTTAATCCAAGTCTCCAACTACCTATAGACCAAGATTCATCGCAATCGGTTTAGTTGTTTTTGCGTGAAAGAGTGACAAACATCCATCCATCCTTCCATCCTTCCATCCTTCCATCCTTCCATCCTTCCATCCTTCCATCCGTTCATCCTTCCATCCTTCCATCCTTCCATTCTTCCATCCTTCCATCCTTCCATCCTTCCATCCTTCCATCCTTCCATCCGTTCATCCTTCCATCCTTCCATCCTTCCATCCTTCCATCCTTCCATCCTTCCATCCTTCCATCCTTCCATCCTTCCATCCATCCATCCATCCTCACAAACTTTCGCAGATGCTACACCACCAAGTACTACAATCAGCATTCAGGCACTATTGCGAAATAAGTACATAGTACTTCCAAAACAGCTATAAAACAACCGACACATACAACCGCAGCCAAACTCGAAGAGCTTTATTTTTTAAATCCTTTAAAACAGACACCGCCCGCACTAGAAATAATTCCTGTGTCTCGGCGAACTTTACAAACATTCAAACAACGGACAAAAAGAACACCCGGACTCTGAACAACCATTTATACATCACACAAAGTTTTGTCCCGTGAGGAATTCGAACCCACAACACTCGACGCAGTGCCAGTAGCAAGGCGATCACTTAAAACACTGCGCCATCCGAGCAGTAAAAAAAAATCACACAATAATGTAGTAGTCTCATTGAAAGTCAATTTACTCCTATATGAAGTTAAGGCTAGTGTGAATGGAACAGTCGCAAGAGCAAGACCTAGGCGAACGTTTCTTGATCAGATCGGAGGCGTTCTGGACAAAGGCCAGGTTAAGAGCACCTTGAACCGACGGGCGTGTATGAGGAATGTGATGAAAGTGAATGAAGCCAGAGAAGTGTGTCAGGATCGTAGCAAATGGAAATCCGTAGTCTCTGCCTACCCCTCTGGGAAACAGGCGTGAATCTATGTATGTATGTATGTATGAAGTTAAATTTGAAATTGTAGTTATATCTTTATTATTTTGACCAGTGTTTGTCTCAAACTCTCAAATATTATGTACATACTAGCTGTCCCGAAAGAAGTTGCCCTAAACACACGAAAAAGAAACATGTCTGAACTATTCTCGAATCCACTTGAACACACACAAAAAATTTCATCAATATCGGTCCAGCCGTTTAGGAGGAGTTTAATTACAAACACACGCACAAAAGATTGATATAATATATAAAGATGTGTACATATTTTAATAATAAATACCCAGATCAGCGTATAACCTTTTGCATGTCAAAATTTGAATTTTTACCCACTGATATACTAATTACTTAAGACTGCACCGAGCGAAAGACAGATAATGACAGAGCTCGTGCGACGCATATTCAAATCGACGCGCAGCCACCATAGTAAAATTATATTTAAAGTGCTTTTTTGATAAATATGTATCTTTATTGTCAACCAATAACTTAAATATTCAGGACGGACAAATTGTAATATAACTAGTTATGTTTCGTATAAGCTGTAAGACAGGATAGATTTCTACTGTTATAATCTAAAAACCACGTAACACGAGCTTACGTTTTTGCAAATTTACGTAATTTTGCAGGTGAAAATATTAATTATTGTAAGTTCTTTACACAGAGTAATTGTAAACACGTTAATTGTTATGGTAAATGTATATTTTTTATTTGTATTAAACAAAAAGTGTTGATTTTATTCACTTAACTGTGACCGCCTGTTTTAGCACATTTCGCTCGGCGGCGCAGTCTTAAGCTTGAATATGCCTTACAATGAGTCGATTAGTTTTAAACAAACTAATAACCGTTACATGCAATAATAATGATTTAAACTATTGGAAAAAACTATATTACTGACCAAAATAACCTTGATGCAACCGAATCAATAAAAATCCAAACATAAAACCATGTCTTTTAGCAAAAAAGTGCGCTTTTTGCTAAAGAATTAAGCTTGACCCTAAATGAAATTTAATTAATATACTTTTAACGAACGTGTTTTACGCTCGCACAATTTAAAACTTTTATTGAAACCTCTTTATTTTTAATGTCATAGAGAGTTATATTTTTAGCAGCTGACGTTGTCGGTCAACTTGATAAATTTTGTTAAATGTCATGTTTGTTTTTCTATAAAATTATTAAGAAAATTACAAAAAAATATATCTAAATAAAAAAATGGAAGATACTTTTGCGAAACTTCAGGCACAAGGCAAGAACGATGTTGATGGCCTGGTCAAATGGATGAAAGACGGTAAGTCATTATTTTTATTATTTATCGTTATATTTACGTTACTGGTTATTTTATTTATAATAGTTGTATATTACTAGGATCCCGGGTGTAACAGAAACGCATGGTCATATTAAAGAGTAGAATAATGGATTTCGATGACCCTAAATCTTGGAGATATATAACATCATCTTCTCTCTTAGCCTTTATTATTCCCAAGTCACTTGGGGTCGGCTTTTCTGGTCTAACCGGATTTGACTGGATATCAGTTTTTACACGGAGTGGCTGCCACCTGACCTCCGCAACCCGAAGGCTAACGATACCCTGAGGCTAGACCAGTGTCAGGATATTATAGGGCACTGATTTCCCAATAACGACTGCCATAGATGGTCATGGCAGCCGGGACCAACAGCTTAACGTGATTGCCGAGGCACGGAGCAGGCGATAATTGTCAATCAATACGTAATTTCAAAAAGTCATATAACTTCCGAAAGTCAGAGGTGCGCGACGTGGGTTCGAACCCGAGACCCTCTGCATTGCAGTCTGTTGGTCTCCCCACTGAGCTATCGCTCAGTGGTATATAACATCATAATAAAACAAAAATACTATTGATAATGTCACCTCGTTCCTTCGCTCTCTCATTGTTCATTCTCACTGCTTGACATAGAACTCCACAAAACCTGGTCTTCCGCTTACTACATCCAGCCTAGGCCAGACACGTTCTAAAGGTGTCACAGACTAAATGGCTATAAACATCCAACCTTTACCAATTCGAGGTATCCACTTTAGAACTCGCTGCGTTTGCTATCGTTTTTTTGGCAAATATGGCAGCCTATTGCAAAGTTACCTCACTTACTCGTCGATTATATGTCAGTGACTATTATAGTTGTTGGATGAACAACCACGTTCGGCTGTTTAACCTTCATAGGAACTCAATGATCACCATGGCATTACGCTATGTAGTGTTGCAATCCGGGTTTGTTCTCCGCGCGGTCCAAAAAGTCTAGTTCAGTATTCCATGTGTCCATTCACCACACGAAGCAGATATTACACAGGGAGTTGATTTAAAATCAAATACAATCACATTTTTTTGACAAAATTATTGTTGACCGAATTTGGACTATGTTATCAATATTTTATCTGCTTTTATTTTTAACGTTTCAACGGTTTCAGTTGCCATATTTACATGGCGTGAAGAATCTGCCTAACCTATTTTACTCATAATGAGATACTATGAAAGCACACAAAACAAGCTCTCTACTAGAGACCTGCTGCTCATCATAGAGTATATAATGTGCGCATGTCAGTGACAACTACACAAGCGATACAAATATGACACTTGTATAATTGTGGAGCTGACGGCGCTGTGCGCTCGGCGCAATCCCACACTTGACACACATTATTATTACTTTCGTTTCTAGTAGTATTACTGTATTCGGTGCTCTGTACACATTATTTGCTTATACACTCGTATACTGACGCTTTGGATATTTTTAGCGCCCATGACCATCACCATCTCAGCCGAAAGACTTCCACTGCTGGACATGGACCTCACCCAAGGTTTTCCACACAGACCTGTCTTGGGTCACTCACACCCAACCGCTTTCCACGACCCTTACCAGATCGTGGGTACACTTTGTGGGAAAGGGGGAGGGTACAGGCTATCTATCTCTGCTGCATCTGTCGGTGCGTGGCCCTCACTTCAGAACCGTTCTGCCGCAACGGCCATCTGTTTTGCGCGCTATTTTCGCTGCCCACATCCAATTCAGCTTGACTATCCGCAGGGCTATGTTGGTAACTTCCTGCGGATCTCCTCTCATTTCTGATTCGATCCCACAGGGAAAACCCGAGCATATCTCTCTCCATCGCACTCTGAGTGACTCTTAGCCTTCTGATAAAGCCCATAGTAAGCGACCACGTCTCGGCTCCGTATGTTTACACTGGCAACACACACTGGTCAAAGACTTTTGTCTTAAGACACTGCGGTATATGCGACCATAGCTATGGGGCAACATATGTATATAAAATATACTACATAAATAATTTAAAATACCTTTTTTTTTACATTTACATAAATTTTATTTGTCATGCATGCGTTGCCTTTTGAATGTGACCACGCTTTTCTGTGACACACTGCGCAATAGTAAAGTAGAAAGCTGCCAAGAAACTCACGACCACACTTTTTAAATCGCCATTACGCCAAAGAGTTACTGCCGAAGTATTTCCAAGCACTTTTTATTACGTTCTTTTATTTAGACCGCTCTCGAACGATTTAATATAAAGAAACTTTAATGTATACCGAATGCTTCATTGAACCATCACTAAATGAACAGGATTTATTTATTTTTTAATAATTTACTACTATACCCAGCTTTATCCGCATGAAAACGGGCGACATTTGCGGGCAACCTCCTATTTGCCGTAAATTCAGAACAAGTGTTATAGCAATAATATTAGAATTGAATGATTATCCCACAGGAACGTACACCAGGATGTAAAGTTACTATCAGGTTATCCAAGACATGGGTTACCTGTGTGCCCAGTTTGAAACAAATCTGTTCATCGGTTTACGCGTAATTGAATAACAAACATCCAACGACCAAGTGTGTTCATAAATTTTGTATTTATAATAAACTAGATTTTGCTCGCAACTTCGCTCTCGTAAATGTAGGTTAGTTTAGGTTAATAACAGAATTTTTTTTTGATGAAAGTTACCCTATTTCCTTTTCTGTACCCCTGACAACGTGCATGCGAAATTTCATGATGATCGGTCGAGTAGTTAAGGCGTGAAAGCATAACAAAGAAATAAACAACCTCACATTCGCATTTATAATATTAAGTTAGGACTAGAGCCACTGCGTTTATGTGACCTTCTTGAAGTATTGAGCTATTAAATTCGAAAAGATTTTCCAAATCCGTCTGTCTGGCAATACCAGAGATCAGCACGTTCAGACATTATAACAAACAAACTCTGTTTCTTTTCAGCTTTATTATCTTAGGATGTAGGATTATAGGATGAGGATTGTCTTTGTCATAAGAAAGATAATAGTAAGCAGTGACGCATCAACTGTGGAAAGCAGTTTAACGAAATTATTAAAAGTAAAATAAAGAGTTTTACTATTTTATCAGCTGTGGTGATTAGTTTAATTTTAAAGCAATAACAAAATCTTAACGACCAAATTTTTTTTAATACATTGACTTTAGGATTTTAATCTATTTTATAGCATTTAAAAATACATGTTATCGCTCGTTTTAACGGTGAAGAAAAATATAGTAAAGATAAAGATAAATTTATTTAATAATAATAATAATAATATAATATTCTACCACATACACACAACACCATCTAGCCCAAACTAAGCAGAGCTTGTACTATGGGTACTAGACAATGGATAAACATACATATATACCTTTTTTTTGTAAATACATACATATTATACATAGAAACACCCAGACCAAGACAAACATCCATGTTCATGCACACAAATGTTTAACTTGTGCGGGCATTGAACCCGCGACCTCAGGCGTGGCAGTCGGTTACACTAACCACTACGCTATCGAGGCCGTCATTTGACTCAACATGTGTACAATCAGGTGTTACAGATATTTTTTTGTCTCAACATGCTCTCTCTGGTCAGGCATGCAAATGTATGTGCTTTGCAATTAATAATAATTTTAAAATTATGCTGGATCTAATACAATAATTAACATGTCAATTAAGTGTCTCTAAACAATGAGGTGAGATATATTATAAATAGGTAGATCAGTTCAAATCCGTACAATAATTATAAAAATAATTAAATTAATATGTCATTGCCAATAATAGAATAGTAAAAAATAAGAAGTTAATAATTAAGAACATGTCAAATTAAATTAGATCCTGATAAATGATTATTAAAACAGAGAAAAAATAATTATTATATAAGATTATCACATAGAAAATCATTAATATTATAGTAGCATTTATGCAATAAAAGATTTCTTAAATTACGTTTAAATACGTTAACATAAAGGTCTTTGAATTTATTTGGTACTTTAATGTATATTTTGGGTGCCATGCCAAGCGCTGTTTTTGCAATTTGCATGCGCAGTTTATGATTATCACGTCGGTTGCGAATAGAGACATCTGATAGTTTATTAAATAGTGAGAAGGAAACCTGCATGTCCCAGAGTTCTCCACAATGTTCTCCACAATGTTCTCCACAATGTTCTCCACAATGTTCTCCACAATGTTCTCCACAATGTTCTCCACAATGTTCTCCACAATGTTCTCCACAATGTTCTCCACAATGTTCTCGAAGATATGTAAAGTCTAACCAACACACTTAGTAACCGTGGACTAAAAACCATGATACCAGGTTGTGTCTGTCTTTCCCCCTGATCTGCACTTTTGGGAGATCAAACAGGAAAGATAGTTCGATCTGCCAGATCAGACATCGGTTAGATGTTTTTTCCTGTTAGTCATGTGTTTTAAATTTGGGAGATAGCTGGAAACAAAAAGCTCAATCTACCTCCGCCTCTGCAATAGGGAGACAGATCAGACTTTTTATTCCTATTCGTCCACCTATGATAACTGTATATGGACAGCCTGTAAATCATGAGTAAGATTTGTCTCCCTGATATCTACGATGGGACAGATGGAATATTTTTATGCCAGTGGGCAAAAATTGGTCAATCTGTCCCCTCGTTGATAAAAGAGGGACGAATTAAATGCTTTTGTATTTATTAACTGTTACTATTACTAATTATTTCAAAATTTATAAAATTTGCTTTCCTAGTAAGATATGGCTTCCGGACTCTTATTTCAAGATCTAATGTATGGTCAAAAACAAAAATCGAGTAGCATCATAAAGTAAGTAATCGCATACAGTTACCAGCGAATACCTTTGACAAAATTTGTTTAAATTAGTAATTACTAAAATACGTTATGTTTTTATTAAATTAATAAATAAATAATGCAAATTATAATTAAAATAAACAAAATTTTATTTAATTTGTAACAATGTTATTTTACTATAAAAACAATGTCTAAATATGATTACCGAAAATGAACTTTAGGTTTAAATAAGTCTTGAAGTAAAATAACAAGACATCGATATTTCTAATATTAGAAAATACCCAAAAAGATTACCACTTCTCCAGGGGATCGAACCAACCAGCGTTAAGTTTTAGAACGCACTATTACCAACGTAGCTTTAACATCGCTTGCGTATTGAGAATTAATAGTCACAATCATAATTAGAACAGGCGATAGAATAAGTGAGGCGGGTTTATGTGTATGTGTGCAATGATTTTATTGAAAAAGGTCGTAAGTACAACTTGTTTTGTTTATATTGTATATTCTTTGTAAAATTGCTACTCGACTTTTGCACCTGACCATACAACTCATGTACATGCAAATAATTATGATTTGTATCCCTGTGGCGACAGATCAGGGGGACAGACATCTCCCGCCCGCCAGCCATTGAGTCGGAGCGACGCCATCTGTCGTGCCGGGACGTCGTCCAGGAGTCGTTGCCTGCAATTTTTTTCATTTTTGCGTTGGATCGTGCTGGGTGGATCGCTGACATAGTTGTAGTTTCTGCGACCCACCAACTTTACAAAGCAGCGACGTGGCACACCGTGGTGGTTTTAGTCGGTAGGCCCGAAGTCTCGGCATTGACGTCTCGCCTCTCCTTGTGGCGAGGGGGAATGCACTAGAAGCATTTCTCAACGTTAATAAAAGGCGGTCTGACAAAAATAACCTTAGGCTAGGTCTCTAAATCTAGGCCCTTTAATACTTAACGAAGGCCTAGTAATAGAAAAGATTATAAAAAGGCTAATAATTATGTAGTAGGTACATTTTGCCAACTTATAGGTGACAAAGTTTCCAAATATGTAAACGGTCCATCTATTAGTTAGGTAATTATTATCATAACTTGAATGCATGTGGAAGAAATATTAGAATCTATAATCTACTTAATAGTCTGATCAACTCTTGATCAAGCCTTAATATCCGGTTATAGGAACCGGATATTAAGGCTTGATCAAGAGTATGGCAACCCTGACATAAAAATATTATTTTCTTACTGTCTGATAACTGGTTAACCTCCAGCTAACGGTTATCCATTATTAACAGACCCTGTATATATATAATTAATATATAATAGAACTACGACTTAATTCAGTGCCGCGCGGCGCTAATGCAAACTTTTGTTTGTCAGCAGTGTCGCTGCAGACAGTATAACATTAAAATGATTGTATGGTCATTTAAATAATCGTTGATAGAATAATAACGTTTTTCAAGCAGTAATTTAAGCAGGTTTTGTCTGGTATTTTGTTAAATATAATAAATACATTTTAGTTACGGCAAGTAGTAATTTTTACATAAAATTACTACCGTTGGATTGTCTATTTATTCTCTACTAAAGCCCTTATCCATCGGATAAAATCTGAACATTACTACCATAATAAATATAAATGAAAAGCTAAGATTATATACATACCTAAAGAGTTAATATAATCTGATATACTTTATGATATATAAGCTTATCTCAAAAATCTAAATCATACTTTATTGAATGCTCTATAGAAAAACTAAATTGCGTATTGTCCAATCGCGTTAGCTCCGTCAATGTATTTCGTATGGCCAAAATTGTGAGATGCAAGATACTGTTTACAATAATATTATCACATTTATAACCTAAAACGATTGCTACTTAATGTGGGTGCCGCACCTCTATCCCTTCGGGGACAACACGAGTGACTATGTGTGTATGTATTTCTAACAAATATTTTTCTACCTTTGGTTTAGCCAAGCTGGTAACAACCGATGAGGGAGAGGCAAAAGTGCGAGCCCTTTTCCAGGGCGTTGACGCAAATAACATCGATTTGTCAAAATTTAAAGAAGTTGTCACTAAAATAGCAAGCGAACAGAACAAAACGTTTGATGATTACGCCAAGCTGCTGACCTCGGAGGGTCCCAAACTGCTGGAGTCAGTTTTGGGGGCAGGTGTATCCGCAGGCGTAGCCGCCTTCAAGGGCGCTTGTTCTAGGTAAATAGATGATTTGACTTAAATGTGTGGTTTTATTTCGATGTAATTTGAGTTTCTGACCGCGGGAATCCTGCCTGCTAACAAATACTCTGTGTTTATTCAAAACTAGCTGTTGCCCGCGACTTCGTCCGCGTGGACTTTATTACCCAATACCTACTTTTAATTTGTTATCTAATTTTAATATATAAAACTACAACTAAAGAAATTAATAAGTCTAACTACACCTATATAGGTGTAGTTAGCTATATATTCAAAAAATACACATGGTATCGCAGACTTTTTTGTAGATATTGATACGTTCTATAATACTGTAAAACATTTTTTTGTTCTATCATCAATAGTTTCTGCAGCGCACGCGATGACAGATTTTTTATGACAAATTTTTTCACACCTTGGGTTATATTATTGCATTTTTATTAAGGATCCCAATTTTTTTTTGAAAATGTAATATCGCCTGTCACTCGGTGAAGATGCAGATTTCTAATGGTGAAAGAATTCTTGAAATCGGTCTTGTAGTTTTTGTGTGAAAACATTACAAACATACATACAAAAACACAAATGTTTCCTCTTTATAATATTAGTTTAGACTTAGTCTATTTTTGTGTATACACTCTATGGATACTCTAAAAGTGTATCATATATAGAATATTATTCTAATTCACGGACTTTGGGTTTGGTATACGCAGCGAGCCTACAGCGTCCTGCGTATACAGTACAATAACGCATCCAGAATGTTGTTGGGGCAACCGCGTCATTACAGTGCGTCGCAAATGTTTGCAGTTGCGTGCGTTGACGGCTTTCACGCTATACTGCGGCAAAAGCGGCAGCGCTTCTTCAAAGATTGCGTGGTAGCACCAACAGCATTCTGCGAATGATTGAATCCCGTAATAATTGTCCCATACAGGCATACTGGGTGGCGATGCCCACCCAGTATGCAGATATACGTGCAAACATTATACTTAATATTTTCTTTTGCTTTTTCTTCTGCTAACATATTTTGAAAGTAAATCGTTGCTAACTCATATGGATTAAGGCCGAAATAAATGTTTTATTATTATATTATTATTATGCACATTACCCATCCAAAATTTTCGATGCAAATTACATAGTACAAAAACTAGAAATATAATAATATTTCATCTATGACACACTTACCTTACCTTGTATCTTGTATCTTATGTGGGGGCCAGTCAGTGCAGACCGGCGACACTTCGACCCAGTGGGATCTTTTGTGTCGACACTCTCCCAATAACGACTGCCATAGATGTTCATGGCAGCCGGGACCAACGGCTTAACGTGCTCTCCGAGGCACGGAGCAGGCGATAATTGTCAATCAATACGCACATAATTTCGAAGTCAAATAACTTCCGAAAGTCAGAGGTGCGCGACGTGGTTTCGAACCCGAGACCCTCTGCATTGCAGTCTGTTAGTCTCCCTACAGAGCTTTCGCTACTCTTATGTCGGGTCAACTATTAAGATATCGATTTAGCCCGCGGCTTCGCTCGTGTAAATGTAGGTTATGGTAACTTTCTATCCCTCGGGAACATTTAGTGTTTTCTGGTTGAAAGGTACCATGTCTTTTTCTGTGCCCCTGACAACCTGTTTGCGAAATTTTATGATGATCGGTCGAGTAGTTAAGCCGTGAAAGCGTAATAAACAAACTCACATTCGCGTTTATAATATTAGTAACATATTGTGGGTCATTGTTGGGAAAGTATCTGCACACATCGATAGCTAAATTCCTGCGTAGTGAATCCCTGAGTTGGGTGCTGGTTTCTTGAAGAGGCGCTGTATTGTGAGCTACGGATTGGGAGAATGCTCTTTGCTCCTTAAATTGGCAATACAGCGATTCTCCTTTTAAAGGATGAAAGAATTATTACTCGCGTGTTGCGAGTAATAACTCTGTGTTGCCAGTGTCTATTGGCTACGGTAACCGCTTACCATCAAATAGGACGTGTGATTGTTTGTGAGATTAGTATATTGTAGCTTACGCCCGTCTTTGCCTGCGTGTGTAATGCTGGAGTGAACGTACTTATTTGCTTTCTAAATTTTTATGAAGCACCCGCTCAATATATTTTTTATATAACACTAGCTTCTGCCCGTGGCTTCGCTTGCGTAAAAGTAGGTTAGGATTGGTTATGTTAGTGACAATACTTTAAAAATAAAATATAGCATACGGTCAATCAGTTGTATAGTTTCACACGGCGGGCCGAAACCACGGCGGGGTCGCGATTGCATGTGAAAGCGATTCGCGCGGCCTCCCCGTCTATGGTTATGTCGAGGAACACCGTGGTAGGTTTAGTCGGTATTACCGGGGTATCTTTTCTCCGGTGAGCCCGACATAACCTCTCCGTCGCCCCGCGGAGAGGTATGCGTCAAAGCATTCCCCCACATAAAAAAAAGATTAAGTTAGTGACAATACTTTAAAAATAAAATATAGAATACGTTACTGGGTGAATGTTTTCTAATAGTTTTTTTTTAAAATCAGTTTTATCATTTTTGATTCAAATCGATACAAACATAGAAACAGAAAATCAAATCTTTCCTTTTTATAATAATGGTATAGATGCACGTCCTGTTATTAGTAAGGATACTATTATTAAACTTTTTAAAAGTTTTATATTTTTATTTAAGTTAACTTTATTATCACTTAATGTGGATAAAACTAAATACGTCTGCTTTAGTAAAACTATGGCTTCATCTCCAAAAACATTCAATCCAAGATTGCACTCTTATCCTTGTAACCGATCGAACATTGAGTTTCCAGCACGTTGTAATTGTCCTCAGTTATCAAGAACAAACGAAATTAAATATCTAGACGTAAATATAGATGATAAACTAAATTGGAAAAAGCATATAACTACGGTTAGTGGGAGGTTAAGGAAACTTATTTACATTTGACTTGAGACTTATACCTGACACTAAACTGTTGATACAAACATACAAAGCGCTAGCTGAATGCTTAATCATCTACTGTGTATGTTCATGGGGTTCAACGGCCAAGAAACATTTGATTGGGGTCGTAAAAGCGCAACGGGCTTCACTTAAAGTACTCCTCTACTTACCGTAGGTATCGCCACCCTACACGTTTAGTGTATGAGAAAGCACAAGTGTTAAGCGTGCGAAAGTTGTTTGTCTATCAATGTATTCGTAAATACCATAAGAATACCGTAACTCTTCTGCAACCCTCGGGTAAAAGGATAGACAAATCTCCAGTCCCAACTGTTAAAAGCAAATTTGCCCAACAACACTAATAGTAATATTGCACCTAGACTGTGCAATAAATTTAATCTGACGCATAAAACCAAGTCTTTAACAAATTACAAAATCAAAACCACTATTAAACTTTGGCTTACGAATTTTCACTACAAGGATGTGGAAAACTTATTAGTAATCGTAATATAAGCACACTGTACACACGCACGCACGCACGCACGCACGCGCGCAGGCACGCACGCACGCACACGCACAGACACACGCACACGCATACACACACGCACACGCACACGCACATATGTACATGCTACCACGACTAAATTCACTCGTAAACTAACAAAAAAAATATACTTATTTTTATTTAATTTTTTACAAGTCAGCTCTAGTCTATGTATCTTGCTTATATTATTGTAACAATTTTTTATAATTTGTTTTTGGGAAGGACTGTTTCTCAACATACAGCTCGCGCTAGTTTGGGAATTAGGGCTGACACTGTAATTGTATAAAAATGTTGTTGCAATTAAGAATTTATTATTATTATTATTATATAATTGAACCGATCAAATCCGTATAGTTTAATTTTAATGTGTAACTTCACGTAAATGTAGGACAATATTGCTAAAACTAAGTTATATACAGTGGTGGACATATAATTAGAAACATGTATTTGGTTTACTAAATTTCTTAAAAATTAATATTCAGTCGCATAGCCTTTGTTATTAATGACGGCTCTGCAACGACCTGGCATTGGTTCAAGTAATTTCATACATTTATCGAGTGGGATCGAGTTCCATGCTTCAACAAAGGCTTCGTAAAGTTCATTTTGACTGGAATTACGTTTAACGGAGACTTTTTAACGACGTATCACAAATTTTCGATAGGATTTAAATCGGGACTATTTGCAGGCCAGTCTGACATGGTAACACGTTGCTCACTAAGAAAGGATTTAACACTGCGGGGCGTGTGTTTTGGGTCGTAACCTTGCTGAAAGATCCAGGTCACAGGCAAATGGTCGTCCGAGTAGGGAATCATTGTCTCTTCTAAGATGTTTTTATATTGAAATTGATCCATTATACCTTCAATCTTATGGACGGGTCCAACTCCGCAACCAGAAAAACATCCCCATACTTTAATGTTACCACCGCCGTGTTTGACTATGCTCCTCGTGTATTTATAATCAAAAGCATGGGTTAATGGACGTCTAACGTAGCGTTTACCGTCTGAATTCACCATATTTATTTTTGTTTTATCCGAGAATAACACTTTTCCCATTCTCGTACGATCCAGTTAAGATATTTCTTTGCAAATAATAATCGCTTCTCTTGGTGTTGTTTGGTAAGAAGCGGTACCTTTCGAGAAACCCTCCCGAACAATTTAGCTTCCACTAATCTGCGACGTACCAGTTTCGAGAAAATGTTCCTTGGGTCATCAGGTGAAAAAACTTCATTTCTAAGCTCGTTGGAGCCTTTAAACGGGTCTTGTTTAGCGTTTTCCTTGGACGAGCCTTTCTAACAACACTTTTAGTAGTTCCGTTTCTTTTATAATAAGCAATAGTGTTGAAAACTTTCCTCACAGAACATTCTAGATGATTAGCAATTCTTCTATAAGTCCACTTTCGATCTAAATGTAATTTAACAATTAATTGCCTAGTTGACTCGTCACAACTCTTTTTACCCATTTTTAACAAAACTTATCAGTCACGTAATTCCAAATTGACGTTTAATTGCCGCCGAAACTACAGAAAAATCGTAGAAAGAGATTTTTTTTTAATTTAAAAATCGGAACGTGCTATAAATCCTGTTTCTAATTAGTTGTCCAAGCAGCCAGTAATAGAAATTTAACTATCATTCATATTTATACTCTTTTAATCATTAAAGATAGAACAGATTTCTTTTCTTTGTTTTATGAATTTCTAACTTGGCTATATTCTGGCATAGTTGATAGTGATTTAATCTATATATTTTTTACTCATAACAATAGTTCATTCTGTGTTTACCTAAGTTTTATGTACTGTTTCTAATTATATTTCCACCACTGTATGTTAATGTATATGGCTAATTCTCTTATTCTGATCTCAAACCCTTATCCATCTACATAATAGGTAGCTTGCAACCAGTTACTACTTTTCTTCTTTTCTTTTCTTTACTTTTTATGTATATACTATACTGTACTATACATAAAAAGACGTGTGTTGTTCCCAAGAGCATAGCGATAGGATGGGTGTGCACACATATTTCTAAGTTGATACACGACCATATTTGATATTATGTTTTTTTTCCAATCATTACTAATTAATTAATATATTTAATATTCCATACCATGGAGCACCTAACATTATTAGGATATCACTAAAAAATGGATGAAAAGTGTTTGAAAGTTTATGTGAGTTGGCAGAGTGAGATGTATTTTTATTTCATCAGGGATTTGTTAGTGGAAAAGTAGCATTTCAGACCCATCGTACCCCTGGCCATACGACTGTACCCTTTGTTCTCATATTATTACATTCGCAAAATATTATATTCTCGAATTATTATATTCTCAAAATATTACACAAAGAACAATCACTGCGAAAAATGTTTTTAATTTGAGGGAAACAATAATAAATATTTGACATCATCACATAGGTTATTCATCACATATATTTGTCTCGGATGGGAATCAAATCTACAACCCCTTTGTTTAAGGCAGCGATTCCTAAAGTGGGTTCCGCGGAACCTAGGAATTTCTTTGGAAAGTCACCAGGGTTCCACGAAATCATTTATTTTTGGCAGTTAAATGATACCAAATATTATTTTGAAATAGCGCAAAATATGTGAGGCGAAGTTAAGTTTTTGTTCTTATTTAAATTACAGTGTCTTTAATTTGTAATCATTTGATATGAGGTTCCATAAAATAAAAGATATTTGGTGAGGGTTCCGTTATTTTAAAAGTTTAGGAACCTCTGGTTTAAGGTTTATCTACCTTTTGTAAAATAAATCTAACTAATGATTTTATATCACCCAGTAGTAGGTAATCCTGAAGATATGCATTAATATAATATTATGTGCATTTATATTGAAGTTTTAATAGATAAACTCTTTGCTAGTAGTTCCTATCAGATTACAATGAAAAACCTATGTTTGTACTAGTGTCAGTTTTTATTTATCAATTGTTTTTGATGTATAATGTGACATTGTGAAAAATAGTTATTGGGAATAAATTTTGCATTCTGATAATTGCATTCTGATAAATAAATAAATAAATAAATAAATATTGAAATAAAAAATAAATACAAAAGGTTCTTTTCTGTACTTAGAAATCAATTTCGTATGAATATTAGTTCATACAAATGCGATTACGAAATTGCTGCAATTAATGCTATACGTTTACGTTACGTTCGTTACGAAAGCGTTTTACATGATGCCTAGGTATTGGAATAAAGAGATTTTGATTTAAATAAATTAATTTTTATTTTTCACTGTGTTTGATTGTACTTCTAATATTTTGAGAATATAATAATTCAAGAATATAATATTTTGCGAATATAATATTTTGCGAATGTAATAATATGAGAACAAAGGGACTGTACTGCATATCAGCTGTATTACGTCCATTGTTGAAAGATAAACTCCTCTTACAAGGAATTCCACAGTGATCGATACTGTGTATCCAACAGTTCCCTCCTTTGATAGGATCGCGTATATGTTTGTGGCTGATCACTTGGGTTCGAACACCAAGTAGAGTAAATAATCAAGATAAAGGACTCGTCATCCAGGTATTTGTGTTCATATAGTACCTCAATACAGCCAGTTCAATATGCCTATAATACTCCTCTGCATACCCCGTTTTTTTGTTATTCTTTTCTTTGTCCTTCTAAAGGTCATAAGTCCCACGCTTATTTCCATTTTCTCAGTCCACTTCATTCTGAAGACCTTATTTTCTTCCTTTTTGTATCTCTTTCATCTTTTTTTTCTTTAGCTGTTTTCATCATCTCCCTGTAAGTCTTCCACCTTGACACTTCATTAAATTTGATTACATAAGTAAAAAGTTTTGAGGAGTACTTAAAATAATTATTACTTGTTTCTTAGAGGACTACGCATAAGTACTTCTAACTGGCATAGCTTTCGTGCTTCATACACTTTCATGTGCACATCAGTTTAGGGTACTTGTAACCTGGCCTTTCTCTAGAGAAGAAGATTTTGGGTAGGAGTTATAAACAAACACCTTTTCTACCTCTGAAACAGCCAAACTGGTAGAAGCCACGAAGGACGGAGAAGCCAGGGTGAGAGCATTATTCGATGGAGTCACCGACCCCAAAAATATTCCTCTGGATAAATTTAAAGAAGTTGTCTCCAAACTGGCCAGTGAACAGAGGAAAACTTTCGATGATATATCGACAAGGCTGGTCGCAGAAGGACCGAATCAACTCAAATCTGCGTTTGGCAAAAGTATTGCTGCTGTGAAGGAAACATTTTTTGGATGTACAAAGAAAATTGAATAGATACACTCGGTGTGGTTTTATATACATAGTTCTGCGTCATTGACATATTTGGAAGTAAATAAATAATCATGAAAATACTGGTTTTATCTTTCAATTGGTCACTAAAATCCATAAAATTTTCATTAACATAAAAAAGGTAGCGGTTTCGTTGTGGAATCCTAATAATGTTATATCTATATATATATATAAAATGAATCCATTTCTCTTGGTCACACCATAACTTGAGAACGTCTATCGAGTACGTTTATAATTTTTTTTTAAGTTTTCTAATCCTTTGTAGAACGTTCTTACGGAAAGAGAAGTTAAGAAAATGCGCAGAAAAAATTTAATAGTTTCAGAAAACTTAAACGACTATTTTATCCTCGCGAATTTGACAGTTCGTCTAAGACAGAAAGATTATAGATAGGTCATATAAAAATAATTTTTGGAATAAAATTTTTAATCACTATGTAAATTTCATTAACTTTGTAATAAAAAAGGTGACATGAAATTTTTTTAAAAGGCAGTCTCTCTATTTCGTTCTGTAAATCTTGAAATGAAACCTTTAGCTTTTATTTCTAACATAATACCATGATTCTATTGCAGCAGAACTATTCTTCTATAGTATAGCACCGCTTCTATGCGTATTAAGGCCCTAAGTATCCTAACATAACGTAAAAGTCGCGTGTTTTAAAAGCTCATTATTTTAAGTAATTTTAACGTGAAGTGCTCCTTTGTTTGTCCTGTGTTCGTTGGGGCTAACTTTGCGTATTTTGTAATGTTAAGTTACTATAATCAATATAATTTATTCCTTTGAATGTCTGGCAAAAAAAGTGAAAGAAAAGGCCTTGGCGCTTATGCATCGCATAGGTGCAAACGACACGCGAGAGATTAAAAAGTGTGCTCGTGACATTCTTGGCAAATGTTTTCTTCTCAGCAACTCCTTGTTGATGGCGGCAAGTTTTTATAATTACAAATATTTTACCCTTTCGTCTTGTGGCATAGTCGTAGCTGCGACTTACCTCCAACCTTACTCAGGTTTGATCCCCGAGCAGCAATTTTATATAATTATTTATTTCGTAAGAGAAAATGTTAGGCAATTCTTCATAGCACGGAGTCAGACAATATGTCTGATTGCCCCTAATTGGATGCGTCTCCTTTTATGTACCTGGTACCTGTTATGAAACTAGAGATGGAGTTTTATACCTCTGTCATTCCCCTCGGAAACATTTAACTGTATTTTATGTAATTCTATTATAACTTAAACCATTTTGACGTAATGGAATATTAAAACCAAAATCGTGCATGGAGTCCGCAAGAGACGTTGTGGTCTCTAATACCAATCCAAGCAACTCAAAGTTTTCGAAGTTATATGCGTATTACATAAATAGCTAATAATTATCGTTCGCTTTACCAGTAAAGGGCAACATTGTGAGAATTGTTTAAGCCCGCACTGGGCGTGCCGGGGTTTCCTGCTCATACTGAGAAAATGCCCATGCCCAGCCATGGGCGTAAATAAACAGGACTAATATTATTATAAAACATAGTTTACACAAAGATAACTAGCATTCTGAATTTCTATCTGAAAGTAGTTAAATATTATATATTTCTTCAGCTAAGTTGATCGACGCTACACAAGAGGCGGAAGCGAAAGCGCGCGCTCTTTTCACCGATGTTAGCAACAATAAAAATGTTGAAATTAATAAATTTAAGCAGATTGTGGCCCAATTGGCCAAGGAACAGCAAAGGTCCGTCGATGAGTTGTCGCGGAAGCTCTCTGAACATGGACCCAAGATTATGGAGGCTTTGGACGCAGGCATTGCGAGTTTTACTAAATCTTTGGGAGGAGCTTTTAAATAGATTTTAATGGCTGCAATATCAGATTTTATGTAAACATTAAATTATTTTATCGCAGTTTTTGTTGTTTGTTTTTTGTATTCTACTAGTTACTAGAAATTATATTATATTCATACATCTCTTTTCAATTTAAGAGCCAAGCTCTTGTCGGTGGAGTCTCTTCCATAACGTCCTATCTTCAGCCAGCGCCTTGACTTCTTGGTACGACGTAACTTTTACCTTTTCTTTCACTTGATCTATGAACGTCCTCATTGGCCTTACTCTTACCCTTCTGCCTTCTATTTTTCTTCCAAGATATTTCTTATAAAAGTGTCATGTCGTATCAAGTGGCCTAACATTTTCCCGCTTCTGTTCTCTATTGTTTTTAGAATATGTCTCTTTTCCTTTACCATATTTGGTATTTCCTCATTTGTTTTTCTTTCAGTCCAACTTATTCTTTCCATCCTACGCCAACACCACATTTCAAACGCATCTAATCTCTCTCTGTCTCTTTGTGTCAATGTCCATGTATCTGAGCCATTCATACATATTATTATAATATTTTGATCAAAAAGTTACGTTACCAAAAATCTAAAACACAATATATTTTTTATATCCGCTCAAGATTTTATAAGATTGAATAATGGGGTTAATTCTCGTATATTAAAAGCATGGTTTATTTGTATATGTATAATCATTTATGTAATTCTATGTAAGGTTTCTGGATGTATTTAAGGACATAAAAATATTTATTAATTCAAAAGATAATTCTATTTTATTAAAAACTACCTAAGACTTTGCTCAATAGCATTTTTTTCTGACAATGTGTATGCGAAATTTAATTTGAATCGTGTTAGCGTATACGTAGCGGATATAATTAATTAAAAATTTATTTATATACCAGCTTCTTCTCTCTTAGCTTTTATTATTCCCAAGTCACTTGGGGTCGACTTTTCTGGTCTAACCGGATTTGACTGGATATCAGTTTTTACACGGAGCGGCTGCCACCTGACCTCCGCAACCCGAAGGCTAACGATACCCTAAGGCTAGACCAGTGTCAGGATATTAGAGGGTACTGACTTTCCCAATAACGACTGCCATAGATGTTCATGGCAGCCGGGACCGACGGCTTAACGTGCTCTCCGAGGCACGGAGCAGGCGATAGTTGTCAATCAATACGCACATAATTTCGAAAAGTCATATAACTTCCGAAAGTCAGAGGTACGCGACGTGGGTTCGAACCCGAGACCCTCTGCATTGCAGTCTGTTGGTCTCTCCACTGAGCTATCGCTGCTGCAATGGGTATAAATATTAGTCTGTTGATCTGAAGTCGAAAAAGTACAAGACCATGTAACAACAATCTTTAATCAATTTGCCCCTATTTGATTACACGCATGTCGCAGCGGTCGGCTGGCGCACTACCGTGGGTTCGAATCCCACACATTCTACTACTCTACACACTCGACCTGGTCTACTAATATTGTTCTAAGTCTTGATGTACGTTTATTTATTTATTTATTTATTTATTTATTTATTTATTGATATAGAACAATATAAGCTTACAGTTACAAACCAAATCGCTTATATGTTAAGTGAAGCTATACAATTCTGAAACTATTTTAGAAAATACAAAATGGAATTTGAACATTTAAAACAGATTACAAATTATACAGGACATTACACAATTATAGTAATTATTAATTATTTAGATGTCATGTTTAGAAATAGAAATATTGGATTGGATAATTCACCTAATTTATCATAAAATATGTCAGCATTAGGAACAGCTTGTAAAAACTTATGAATTAATTGAATTGCTCTAGCCGTTGGACTATTACTACACAAATTTAATCGCCATGATGGTGGGCAAGTAAGTAGTGGATGTTGTCTCCGTCCAGCACCACGTATATAACTATCGGGTACGTAAAAGTGCAAAGATTCCCGTACCGAGGGATTGTCAACCCTATTTACCAGCAGTAAACAATAGTGCAAAATATGCATGTAGTCACGTCTCAGCTGCAAGGTATCAAGACCAACCATCCCTGACACAAACATGGAAGGATACAAAAATGGATAGTATCCATAAGTCCTTTTGTATAAAAACCGTGCAAATTTGCGCTGGACTCTTTCTACCATAAGAGTATAAAGCTTTTCGTGTGGGTTCCATATGGCAGCATTATACTCCAATTTACTTCGAACGTACGCGTTATACAACATTTTGATGACTGCGATGTTACTAAATTCATACGAGGTTCTTATTACGAATCCTAGAGATTTATTACGTACTTATTTATTTGGTACGTTGTGTCCATAAATTGTACATTTGTAAAGTTCTCCGCGGCACAAAGAACTTTAACTAGAGTGGGAGTAAGTTTTTAAAAGCCTTAAGCGTTGGAGCTCTTGATAAAAGTATTGCGTAGAAGTAGGATAAGTTACGCTAGCACCGGACTTAAAAATATATCAGTTACTTGGTGATAGTATAGCTTGTTAAAGGTGAAAGTGTTTTGATAATCAGTTGAATCGTTTTTGAGATTAATCCTCACAAACAAACAAATAAAAATCACATGTTTTCCTTTATAATATTAGTATAGATCAGAGGATGCCAGACATTTTTTCTCATAAACCACTTTTAAAATGTGGCAGGTGCCAGTGGACTCCCTGCAGCTACATTTCTACCATATTCCTTGGCATTCGTATTTATTTTTCTTTAGAAATTCTCTATCGAAAAATCAGTAGGTTCGAGACCACTGGTAATATAGAATATGCAGCTTAATAAGCTATAATAAGTTTTAAAAAGTATCAGTCGCTGAGCTTCTTAAAATATTATCTGCCTACAGTGATAGGTGAAGTCAAGCCAACATTATAGTTCTTCACTACCGAAAGCAAATAAATTTTCGTGGAGCCCGCTTACGAATTGTGGACGTCTATTTTTTGTCATGCCATCGTAGACCCCTGTAGAGTCTAATGGACCCCTGGGGTCCACCTGGACCACTTTGGGAACTAATGGTGTAGATGGTGATTAAAAACAGTGGTCGTGAGTTTCGTGATGTAATCCTTTCTTCAATCATTAGCTTTACTCTATGGCTATTAAGGTGAGTGATTTTGATTTCATATCAAGAGTTATCAATGAAATAACCATCCCTCGACGGTTTCATCCACGTTTATGATACTGCTTTGCTACCGTGGATTGTAGCGTGATGTTAGCCTATAACCTTCCTTAAGAATCGGACTGCTCCTTAGAACAGACTTTTTAAATCAGTCTGGTAGTACCAGAGATTAGCGCATTTAAACAGACTCGTCAGCTTTATTATTAGCCTGAGGTCGCGGGTTCGATTCCCGCACAAGTCAAACATTTGTGTGCATGAACATGGATCTTGGTCTGGGTGTTTCTATGTATAATATGTATGTATTTACAAAAAAAAAAGTATATACGTATGTTTATCCATTGTCTAGTACCCATAGTACAAGCTCTGCTTAGTTTGGGCTAGATGGTGTTGTGTGTATATAGTAGAATATTAATATTATTATAATAGTACAGATTAAAACTCATAGATTTCTACAAGCCCGCACCCGAAATTAGACCAATTGTCTATGACTGATCTTGTTAAATTCTGTAAAAACTAGATTTGCATGCGACTTCGCACGCGTTATACTAGATTTAAATCAATTTTCATCCCGCGGCAACAGAACTTTTCTCGGTGGAAGGTACCCAACATATTTTTCTGTACATACCCTTGACAACGTATATGCAAAATGTCATGATGACCGGTCGAGTAGTTAAGGCGTGAAGGCGTAACAAACGAACAAAATTTACATTCGCATTTATAATTTTAGTTAGAATATTATAAATTATTAATAATTTATTTTCTTCAGCCGCTTTAATTGGAGTTACAAAAGAAGCAGAGACAAAAGCGCGCGCGCTTTTCAACGATATTGCCAACAAGGAAAATGTTGATCAGTCGAAATTCAAAGAGATTATTGGCAAGCTAGCTGCTAACCAGAATGTAGCTGTCGACTCCTTGATACAAAAGCTCTCTGCATATGGTCCTATATTGTTGACCGGGCTGACCACGGGAATTGCTAGTGCGGTCACATCTGGTTTAGCCAGTGCATTTAAAACAGATGCGAAAGAAACACCAGCTGGAGGTGCGGTCACAGCTGGTTTAGCCAGTGCATTGACAACAGATGCGAAAGAAACACCAGCTGAAGGTGCGGTCACAGCTGGTTTAGCCAGTGCATTGAAAACAGATGCAAAAGAAACACCAGCTGAAGGTGCGGTCACAGCTGGTTTAGCCAGTGCATTGAAAACAGATGCGAAAGAAACACCAGCTGAAGGTGCGGTCACAGCTGGTTTAGCCAGTGCATTTAAAACAGATGCGGAAGAAACACCAGCTAAAGGTAAATATATGTTCAGTTACTGCACAGATGGCATACTGGTTAAAATTATCGCCTTGCCACTACTACTGCGCCGAGTAATATGGGTTCGAATCCCACACAGTACAAAACTTTGTGTGTTCCACAAATGTTTGTTCCGAGTGAGTGTTCTTTGTGTCCGTTGTTTGAATGTTTGTAAAGTCCCCCCGAGACACAGAACTTATTCCTAGAGCGGGAGTTGTTTACTAAAAGGAAAAATGAAAGTTAGCTTCTACCCACGGCATTGCATACCGTTATAAAATGTATACTTTGTGTTAATTTAAGACATGGTCCACTTGTACACCGAATTCTTTTAACAGTTTATGCGTGATCATCAGAATCTTTTATGTTCCTAACTATTATTATAAATGCGATTGTAAGTTTAATTGTTACGCTTCCACTTCTTAACTACTAGTCCGATCATCATGAAATATCGTAGACACGTTGTCAGGGGTACAGAAAAAGACATAGTGTACCTTTTATCTAGAAAAATTTACTGTGTCTAAGGAATAGAAATTGATTGTCGTAGGCAAATTCAAGTCAACCGAGGTTTAGGTTAGGCCGCTTAGGTTTCAAAGAGTACTATTGCTGGATGCAAGATACCCTATGTCTTTTTCTGTTCGCCTCAATCGAAATTTTATCATGATCGGTAGACTAGAAAAGGCGTGAAAGCGTGACTAACAAACAAACTAACACACATTCCCATTAATAATATTATTTAGGATAATATTAGTAAAATACCATTAAGTGGCAAAATTGGCATACGATCAGTCTAATAGTTAGTGGCTACTCCTTCGATGCTGTGTGCGCTCCATATTTGTGGTATAAATTTTAGATGGAGGACCGGCAGATGAGCCGCAGCATACCGAAGCAGGACCATCACAAGCTTCGGTGCATGTTGAGTCCGAAGAAGAAAAAGAAGAAGAAAAAGAAGAAGAAAAAGAAGAAGAAGAAGAAGAACACGACGACCACGTGTCGGTCGCTTCGGAAGTACATTCAGACTGACGGATGGTTACAGTTGTATGCCAATAGCGGCAATACGGCAGTTTCCTAGGGTTCACTGTGCATTGTGCTACACGGATGGCGTGATGCCACACGGGACAAAAATTTGTGTGATCCACAAATAGTTGTTCCGAGTCTGGGTGTTCTTTGTGTCCGTTGTTTAAATGTTTGTAAAGTCCCCCGCGACACAAAAGTTATTCCTAGAGCGGTAATAATACTTTCGTAAAAATTTAATGCATTTATGTCTTGTTAGTTCGAGTATATACTAAGTGTAATAATAAGATGTATGGATAAATCGTAAATGAAAGTATATGCTTTTTTTTATGGTTATCCAAAAAATTGTTTTGCTTCCCTATTTTTATTTTTGAATTTACTAGCAAAATGCTAATTATGAAACGCACTTTGCGCATTTTCAAACACGGTTTTATGTTTGCAAATCTATGTTAGTAATATAAACTCACTTTTTTATCTAATGAATAAAGAGTACCTAGACATAAATAAAACTAATACATTTCTTTAAAGGGGAACCCTCGTTTTAATACTTATAAATTCCAAAGTAACTCTGTCTGTCTTTTACTATTTCACGGCTAAACCACTTAACCGATTTAGATGAAATTCGGTACAGATATAGTTTAAAACCTGGGGAAGGACATAGGCTACTTTTTGTCAAAAGTTAGAATAGAATATAATTTTTAAATATTAACCTGTCATGTATAGGCGTCAAAAAAAAATAAAAAAGTACCTAATGTGTTTGACTGCCGGTGTGCCGCTGCGACTCAAAAGGAGTAACTCTTTATTTAAGGTAGCGAGTTTTATGTTTTGTCGCTGGGTCCACTGCCTCCCACTGCGTCGGATCAAGGTTGCAGCGCTTCATGTGACGCTTGAGCACATCTTTGTAGCGCAGGAATTGGCCGCCTTGTTTTCGCTTGCCATCCTGTAGCTCTGAATAGAAGATGTGCTTAGCCACTCTGTCGTCAGACATCCGGGCATGGCCGCTGCATTAGATATACCTCTATTCTGCCGACATTTGCTCTTTGTAGAACTTCCGTGTTTCGTACGCGGTCCGACCAGTGGATATTCATAATATCGCGTAGGCACTTCAGGTGAAATCTATCTAATGTGTGGATATGTTTGCGGTATGCGCACGACGTTTCGGAGCTGTATAGAAGATTTAGCAGGACGATTGCCATGTACAGAGCTATTTTTGTGGGGAGCTTTATGTCATGTGAACGGAACACCTTGAAACGAAGTTTGCCAAAGGCTGCAGCGACTGCTCCAATTCTACTGTTGACTTCGTTATCAAGGAGGCACTTTGATGTTAATGTGCTACCCAGATATTTGAATTTGTCTACCTGCTTAAGTGAGACGTCACCGAGTTTAATGTCAACTGAGGTATTATTCAGTGTCCGATATCGAATACGAATGCAACACATGCAGACAAATCCTGCAATGCTTCCCTTACTACAACTGCAAAGTACAGGGCGATGAGAGTTAGAGCGAGCACGCAGCCTTGCTTCGCCCTCTACACTGACAGAGCATCGCATGTCATCATGCAGGGGTCAGATCATTCTTACAAATTTATCCGAGCATCCAAGTTTCTTCAGGACCACCCATAGGGCTTCGCGAGGCACGCTTCTTCTTTGCGTATCGATGGCAAACACTTTTAAATTATATATATTCCACCCAGAAAGCAGCTGCATTGTCAGAGGCAGCCATCAGATCCTCCTGCGTGCAAGTTGACGGACACGCAGGGCACGATGTGGGGTGGCACATCCTTTGTCTTGCACCGCACGCGCAAGCCTGATCGGTACAGTCTGAGAGTTTCCACCTAAACATGTTTTTTTTGTACCGACTGACCTGGGTTCGGAGTCTATTTAGCGACTTCCAGACCGACCATGGCAATTGATGTCCAGGTGGAAGGCTCTCAGCAGGTGACACGAAAGGTGTAGGTAGAGATATTTTTTCTCGCCACAGGTTGCATCTCGCCTTTGATGGCTCCAGAATCAGTGCATGGACACATTTAACAAAGCTGGTACGGCTCTTCGACCTTTGCTGCACTGGCCTGTGACCATACAAGGGGTGCCGTGCATCACCATCCATCTTTGCTCTTTCTGCTGAGCTCGCCACAGCCCTGCGGACATCCGGAGGTGCGATGCCAGCCAATGGGTACAGTAGCTTTACCGGGATCGGTTTAAGGCAACCCGTGATAATTCAGCAAGTTTCATTAAGTGCTGTATCCACAGACCTTACATGCACCGATCGACTTCACACAGGACAGGCGTATTCACCGGCAGAAAATGCTAGCGCCAGAGCAGAAGTTCGTAAGCTTTTTCCAGGTCAACAAAACATAGATACAGAGGTTGAACCTGTTCTCGACTTTTCTCTTGTAGCTGACGAATAGGGAAGATAGCCTCATAAGTACCTCGATTCGGTCGAAAGCCAAATTGGGTTTCAGGCAGTATATCTTCAGACATGGGAATTAAGCGGTGCAGTAGGATTCGTGCAAAGACTTTTTCTGGAGAAGTCAGAAGGGAGATACTCCTATAGACATTGCAATCCGATCTGTCACCTTTGTTCTTGTACAGGGCACAAATACGAGACTAGAAAGTCGTCAGGCACTCGCTCCTCATCCCAGATTTCGACGAACAGCTTCCAGATGGTTTCATGCAATTCCTTGTGCCCATACTTAAGTGATTCTCCAGGTACATTGTCAATGCGGACCGCTTTTTGGTTCTGCTGTTATTGAGCGGCAACAGTAACCTCAGAGTCAGTGGGTCATCCAGCTTGTTAATTGTGGGGAGAGTTGCTATCGAGCTAATGTGGGTGATGTCCGCAGCTCGGTCCACATTGAGCAAGGTGTTAAAATGCTCTCCCCATCTGTCAAGTACATTTTTCTTGCTGGTAAGTAATTGTGTGCCATCGAGGGATCTCAGGGGCGCTTTAGTACGAGTTACAGTACCAACAAGTTTGCGGACCGGGAGTTTAAACATAGTGTTGGTGATAGCTAGCTCAAACTGTGCACATAAGGACAGTGGGAGTAGTCCATTACTATTCATGTTTCCAACACCATGTCTTCCCTAGACCTTAGGCCAAGCTTTGAAGTCACGTCCGACTCTAGCGTTAAAATCACCTATCAGTAGTACTTGCTCCCAAGGACCAATCCTGGAAAGGGATTGCGTGGCCTCCTCATAAAACTCGTCCTTGATATCGTCATCCTTGTCCATCGTTGGTGCATATACGCTGATGATATTGAGGTAATTGTCATTGTCAAGGTGTAAGCGTAACGTGGTGACGCGGTCCGAGATGTGTACAGGACACTGCTCCAATTTAGATGCTATGTGGTTTTTGATGGCGAAACCGACACCAGATTTCCTAGGCTCGGAGGACGAGGTACTTTTCCAAAACAAAGTATATACACCCTTGCGCTCCACCCTCTCCCCTTCGTCAACCAAGTGTGTCTCACTGAGAGCAGCGATATCCACACCATAGCTTCGGAGTTCTCGGGAAACGAGGGCGGTTTCACGAGGAGGACTCAGATTGGTTTCACGATCAAGGAGGGTGCGTACATTCCAGGTTGCAAATATCATGTGCTAAGATTTTATTTTGTGATTATGTAATTTATTATTGTGCTTTCGACCACGTTATAGATGATGCAGAGACAGCCGTGGTTACTACCACCGAATATGATGTGTCAAGCCTTTTTAGGACACCTTTTCACCCTTCCCTGGATTGGGGAAAGCAGGGCCTCTCTGAATAGAGCTGCTTCGTCATCCAGGGAGCTGCCGAACTACACTGTTAACCCAGTGCAGTGTAAGGCGACCATCTTCTCTGAGCGGCCTGCGTGCAGACATTAGACAAAGCCTAGCTGGCATCATAACTAAACCTGTCTACCTCTGGTCATCGCTGTAGGGCTATAGTTTAAATCAGAGTCCGTCATTAGAGCCAAGTCAATTGCGCAGGAGATATTAAAGTGCACGAAACGTTAAAACGACAGTGTGCGCACACAGGTGCATACTTGCCCCTACCTCTCAGTATCCAATGGAGCGGGGAACCGCTACGATCGGCGAGAGATAGGAACTTCCCTAGACATCAGCAAGGCCTCTGATGCAAGCCTAAGTTTTAAGCATGTGCTAGGCCCAGTGACTAACCGGGATCGTTAGTCGAGCTCAGCGGGAGGTATCCGCTAAAAGTGATGGTGGATGGCTGGAACGGGCTAGGACTGTAAGCAAGGAGATAGAATACTGTTATCACGGGAGAGAGGAATGTGACAGAAGTAGCTAGTGTAGTCCGGGGTAGCATACCCGTAGTGATCCTATTAGTACAATTATCGGACAGATAACCGAGGCTTCGGCACGAATGGGCCGGCTCGACCGGAGTGATACCTCAGCCTCACAGAAAACCGGCGTGACATAGCGCATGCGTTTTGTTTCGTCGAGCGAGTGAGGGTACCGGAAGCCCAACCGTCCCGCCTTCTAGTAGGGGCAAATTTAAAAAGAACGCAATGTACTTTTAACTCCTTTGGTGTTGAGGGTGTCCATGGGTGGCGGTAATCGCTTACCATCAGGCGATCCGTCTGCCCGTTTGCGTCCTATGCAATAAAAAATAAAAAGGACCACTCTCTGGACAAATGGAATTTATGAAATTTATAACAATGTTGTTAATAGAAAAATATGTAAATAAAGTTATTTCCTGAAAACTATATGGTTTTCCTGTGACCATGTCTGCTGTAAAGCAACCAAAATGTTGGTGAAAAGGTAAACATAAAATAGTTTTAATAATTTAAATACTTTAAATAGTAGCATAGCATAGTATAATAGTATTAGAATAATAGATATATAATTATGTAATAACTCGCGTTTATGTAAATTTTGTCAATAAATTTCTATCCATAGAGGTACAGTACTTTTCCTGCATGGAAACTCTTTATTTCCCGTACCTCTGAAGACGTGTATGCAAAAGTTTTCGATAATCGGTCGAGTAGTTAAGACTTGAATGCGTAACAAACAAACTCACATACGCATTTATAGTATTTGTTAGGATTCAAAATGAAAATCAAAATAAAAATTCAAATCAAATCACAATATCTTTATTAATTTAGGTCACAAAGTAACACTTATGAACGTAAAGGTTACACTAACTAACCAATAATATAAATTTACGTTTATATTTACCTTGATTGTGTTTTAAAATAAACAACGCGTTGTGTAATCCGTATAACATTCGCGTAAACGTGAGACTTTTATACAATACTAATAAATATATTTTTTTACCTTAACTAGCAAAATTGATCGACACTACGAAAGAGGGAGAGGAAAAACTTCAAGCGCTGTTTGGTGAAGTCGCCAAAAATACTGAAGTTGAGATGTCGAAGTTCACGGAGATCGTGAACCAGTTGGCGGTTGACCAGGGCAAGTCTGTTGACGAGGTTTCCAAGAGGCTAGCTGACCAGGGTCCCAGGCTAATGGAAGCTATAAAGGCTGGCGTCGCCGCGTTTACAGAAACTCTTTCTACTGGAGGTCCCAGTTCGAAATAAATAGAGTTTTATAAAGTCTGTCGTCTTGTTATTACTATTTATTTAATCCAAATGACCAGTAGGAATAGGCCTTGGGGGACACTTTATAATCGTTTAAACGAACACTTTGATCGCCTGGACTCAAAACAACGGTTGTGGATAATACAAATTTTTGTCCCGTATTGGGTTTCAATACTGGGCTCAGTGGCAGTAGTGAGGCGATCAGGTAACGCCATCCGTGCAATAATTTGAATAGATGTTTCTTTTGCAATATATAAGCATATTTATACATTCTCTGAAGCTTATATCCTTGAATTGGTAAGCAAGGCTCTATTAGAGATCTAGAGTCTACGCTACTTTAAAGTGTTATCAAGAATATTTAATATGTATGCCTGACTTAACGATCCCGAACCAGGAACACGAAAAAGACTCTTACAGGTTTAAAAATACTGCCTCGATTGCAAATAAATAATACTGCTCCCAAACATAGAATACCTCAACCGAGAAAATTAACTAACCATCAGCAGGTATTTCATTCTCAAACCTTAACCTAATTGATGCCGCACCAAGCGGTTCCAAAGGAATTTTCTCCCATGGACGCTCAGGTTGTGGAATTAACTTCCTGCCGAGGTTTTCCCACTAGACTACAGTATGGGTTTCTTAAAAAAGGGTGTTAAAAGATTCTTACAAGGTCGGCAACGCGCAAGTGATGTCTCTGGTGTTGCAGACATCCATATGCTACGGTGACCACTTATCATCAGATGGGCCATATGCTTGTTTACCACTTTAGCAGTATAAAAAAACACTCTAATGTCAATATTACCGAAGTAGTAGGTAGGTACTGGTGTATTTAATCTACTTTTGGCCAGCTAGAGTCCCATGTAATAGGAGGTAAGGTATTGTCCAGACAGTTTCAGTGAGAGTTTTAGAGAATTTCTTAACTCTTATATTTTCAATAATACTTTGCTTTATCCGAGTGTCCAACGTCGCCTAATTCACAGCTGAAGAGAGAATTTTCTAAAGAACACTGCCTGAATTAAAAATCGACCTCGGTACTTCACGATCGGATGCAAGTACCGGAATATTTTGCCACCGGATCAAAAAGCCCGTCTGTCGATAGTTTATCTATAATTCTATACTGTTACAACCAGTGCCATCTATCGGCACTGTGGGGAAGACCCGACAGTTCCTTCTAATAATTTATTACAGCGCCATCTATTGACGGCTTACTGAACTACGTAGCTTGTCGGTACGCGAAGAGTAAAGAGACTGCAGGAACTTTCTCGAATCTTCGTACTGTTTAAAAATCGGGTATTGCGTTTCTATAAATCTCCAGAAACGCTTTAACCGCGTATAAAAGGGCAAGGCCAGCGCTCGCCGAGTCAGTTTACAATCGTAAGCGATCAAGTATTCATCGAAGTGAACGGAAGCGAAAATACCACAGAATTTGAAGCAGTTACAGTGGAAAAGTGTAGTATAGTGTCTGTTGTGTTTTAAATTTAATTGTGTGCTAGAATGAAACGTGTTTTAGTCGGTAATATGGTTTACATTCTTATCCCTCGAACCCAGCACGTAACAAATTGGTGTCAGAAGTGAGATAAGAATATTATGCCAGTACTACCGAAAGAGGAAGTACAAGGGGTGCGTACCAGGAACCAGCGCCAGCAAGATGTGAACCAGAAGCGCTTTGGAGACGCCCAGTTGAAAGACTGATCGCAACGTGTTGGTGAAACCTTGCAGCAGTGGACCCTGGAGGTGGAGCAGCTGGTTTGAAAGGCATACCAGTCCTCACCTGCGCTCATCAACAGGAACCTTGTTCAAGCTTTTACTGACGTGATCCGAATCTTGGAGGTTAGGGCGAATTTGAGGTTCGTAACTTTGTGACCTAAATAAATACATTATTTTTGACTTTTACTAATATAATGTACCATTTTCAATCAATCAGTGTACGTGATGATACTACATTTATAATTCAGACTAGATGTTCCCGCGGTTTCACCCGCGTTTATCGTTACTGCGCTGCCCCCGTGGGTTGTAGCGTGATATTATATAGCTTATAGCCTTCCTCGATAAATAGACTATCCAACACTAAAATAAATTTCAAATCGAATCAGTAGTTCCTGAGATTAACGCGTTCAAACAAACAAACAAACTCTTCAGCTTTATAATATTAGTATAGATATAAAACGTTCACATTTTAACTATTACGACTCATCTTTTTTTGCATCTTTCATCCGGACTAATAATATTACAAATGTGTGTTAAAAATGAAAATCACCAAAACAGTGTGTGCTGTGGTAAACTCACCAGAACAAACCGAAGGCATGCTAGATTGAATAATATAATAATTTTGTAAGACGAGTCAGGTTTCGCCAACTTTAATTTAGGTCCCAAATAATAGTAGCAGAGCCTTAGTTATTTTGAATATCTTGACAGGCAAGGTCTGACTGCTGTACGCACTATGCTTATGTATACACAAAGGGGACTTTTGAGGGTTTGAGCATGAATTCCTTTATAACCTACATCATAACATTTTCTTTCCTGTAGCCAACCTGCTTGAACACACAAAAGAAGCAGAGGTGAAGATCCGGGCATTCTTCTGCGAGGTCAAAGACGATAGGAACGTGGAACTGGACAAGTTTAAGGAGGTCGTCGCGAAGATAGCCACAGAAGAGAAGAGAACTATTGAGGAATTGTATAAAAAGTTAGAAGAAGAAGGACCGAGGTTTCTGGAGGCTTTGAAGGCAGGGGTCGCTGCTTTTAAGCAGAGTCTTGCTGATACAAGAGATGACAAATAAATATTGATTGTAGTCCATCTTTCTGACTTGTCTTATTATACTATATTCATTCTCTAATCTACATACAGGGTGCAAGGGAAACGCTCTCGAAGCCGAAAGCCTAATATTATAGTATCAAAATTCTGTCAAATACCAATAATCATTTGCCCTATATCTACTGTTTTTGGAATTTGGAAATTTGCAATGTCGCAATGTAAATCGACCTAAACTCGGGTTCGATGCCACGTGTGCGCGCGGCGGTGCGCGAGTCGCACGACAGATTATTATTATTATCCGCGTCCGCGTCACTGCACCGGTGTGGCGCCGCGCCGCGACTATTGGGGTATTGGTGTACAGCCTTACTACTTACCCATTAAAACCTTCAAACTGCGCCACATCCACTTCCAGACAAACTCGGGCTCGTCGAAGCGTCTCCTCGTGAAAACAGTTCAGTCCGCACGGAGTTTATCAAACACGCTCACCATTCTCCGACGCATCTTGTCGTCGCTTCCGATCGAACTAAATTTTTATCACGTACCGCCACAGAAAAACAAATCGAGGCACGTGGTTGCCAGGTACTAGCCTCCCAATCTATCGGTCGCTGAATAGCTCAGTACAAATATTGGTCCGAGTATTTTGTTATTATAAACACCAACCCACATGTTAACTAAACAGCGTGTTTGGTGCCCGGCCTCTTGAAGAGATTAGGATTTGTCTCTAACCGCCCGTAGTATGCCTTCTATTCCATAATTCGTCACATTCATTTTGTAGCCTCGTCCGTCCAGATAACAACAAAAAATTCGAGGATTCGTAGATAGATCTACGATAATAATTATGCTGGATCTGGAGAAGATGTTGTTGATGTGGCATTGTACTTTTTATCGTTAGGTTAGTCACTGGGAACATTGTGAAAACATTTTGTAACTATGCTTAATTTTTACTAAGTTTAGTAATTAAAAATAACAATGAACATGGAATTGTTACGTGCTGGGTTCGACAGATAAGAATGCAAACAATATTACCGACTAAAACACGTTTTATTCAAACACACAATTCAATTTAAACACAACAAACACTATACTTTACTTTTCCACTGTAACTAGCGTTCGCTTCGAATAACACTTGATCGCTTACGATTGTAAACTCACTCGGCGGTGCGCGTGCGCCCTATTTATACGCGGGTAAAGCGTTTCTAGAGTTTTCTAGTAACGCTATAATCGGTATGTAAACAGTACGATGTTTCGAGAAAGTACCAGCGTTATCTTAACGATTCTCGTACGCATACCTACTACGTAGTTCCGTAAGATGTCAATAGATGGCGGTATAAATTATTAGACGGAACTGCCGAGTCTTTCCCACAATGCCGAGAGATGTCACTGGGCGTAACAGTATTATAAATCTAAGACAGGTATGTTATTATATACATTTTTATTATAACTTTATATCGGAGTTAATATGAATTAAAAGTAATGGTAATAAATGGTTTACTAAACAACATTAAATGATCTACAACAACAAATTGCCGGCCTTTGTGAAAGAAGACTTTACGGTCTCAATAAAATAAATGTACTATTTAGAAGTCTGAATAAAAGACGACGTGTCTTAATAATTAAGAGATATAGAATAGTTACATTAAAAATGTGGACATACATAACGTACTTATAAAATCGATTGTAGGCTCAAACATTGCATTTTTTATTGACGCATCTGTTTTTTTTGTCTAATCATTGTATGCACGAATCATTTCTTCTGCGCATGCGCGGCCGCTACTGACGACAGCGATAGGCATTAGGCAGGAGTAGGTAATCGTGTCGTATGTTTCTTAGCGTCGCGTCGCGCGAATTGGTCGCTGACCTCTAGCGTCAGCTGGTAACTTAATAATAATAATAATAATAATAATAATAATTGTTTATTAAGTTTAAGTTGGCACAAATATGAATAACAATAGGTCTTAAAAATACTTAAAATAGGATTCATTACTTTGGTCGCCTGTACTAGGTTATACCTGTATCACAGGCGATGATTATGTGCTATCATAGTGTAATAGGAAGGGCATCCTTAACAATATTTAACAAATATAGATTGTTCTATAATAAGTTACTATTACAATGAGAATAATATAACTTATTTATATAATTTTGTATTTAAATATTAGTTGACATATATAATGTTTATGAAATAAACATAGGATATGTCTAATAATAGGAATCTAAGCTAACTAGTGTAAGTGATATAGATATAAATAAACGGCGATCTAGGCTCCCTCATAATCTACTGAGTTTATATATCTATATTCAGCTTGTTTTCTGGCTGGACAATCAGATTCACCCGTCTTGTGGTTGCTAGGCTTCTTAAAACGAGAGCATGAAGCACATTTAGGAACATCTTCCTTCTTTGTACATTCGGTCATCGAATGTCCAGCTTCAGCACAATGTCCACACGTAGGTGTAACCTCTTTGCAAGATTTCGCTGCGTGACCATACTGATGGCATTTGTAACATCTTGTAACTATGTAAAATCTCTCACGGGGCAGGACGTCCAATGTATGAAAAGTCTAGCCTGTGTGACTAAAGCTTTTCTTATGTTAGCCGGCACTTCAATGATGTAGTTGCAGGTTTGAGCATCTTTCTTGCCTGATTTGTGGCTTAATTTTATTGAAGACAAGAATGATTTCAGATCCATCGATGAAAACTTATCGGCTATATTTTGCTCGAAGAGACAGCTGAATACTTCATTTTCGGACAGAGAAACGGGTACACCAACTACCACAATCCGTGGTTTACGCTTGGCGGGTTCGTCAACTGTAAGACCGGACAAAGAGAGATAGACAGCCTGCTTCACTTTTTCTGCGTCTTGTTTAGTTTCTGTGCTGATAATAACTCCTCCATTTCTAGTTCTGCGAACCCCACGTACTTGCAGCTTCATTTCCTCCGGACTAATAATTTTTTGTACAAGGTTTTTCGTTTCATCACTGGTCTTCAATACGTCACGGGGATATATTGCCACACAGCTAAGATTATTTGGCCGGACGAAACTATTTGATCCCTTCTTAATCATGTCCGCATAAGAAACTTTTTCAGTAGTACAGGTATCCTGGATGGTCTGCTTGAGCTCCGAAAGATGTTCTGTTAGATCGCACTTTTCTTGTAGGGTATCTACTGTGTTAGAAACTTGAAGCGCTTTCTGTTTTAGCGATTGGTACAGGACTGCCATTTGCGAGGTACTATGGCCAATTTTTCTACACAGGTTTGAAATCCTCATCTTCTGGTCCGAATTGAGTTTGCTATCCACAGTGATAGAATAAACATCATTTAATTGCTGCTCGACGGATGACATCCATTTTTGGATCTCAGATGTAGACGCGATATCTGATATGATATCAGAGTTAGAGGAAGGCGAAGTCGCGGGGCGCACTAGCCCGCTCTTATTACACGGACTACTTTCCATAGTATATTATATCACTTCACATATAAGTGTTCATTGTTAACGAAAATATGTACGAAGTAAGTAACAAAAATGCATCACTCAGCAATGTAACAACTAAAGGAGGTCACAATTTATAAATCGTAATGTTTAAATATTGTTTACGAGCACGTCTATCTTTGTCAGCGCTTAGAATGCTCATAATAATAATTAATAAAATACATTGAAGGTTTTCTTAAAAAGGGTATGAGTGTACCTACATCACCGTACCTCAAAACCCCAGATGTAGTGGGTGAGGTCTTGTAGTTTACTTCTTGGGCTTCTCAAATAAGACGAGGTACAACAGTGTCATGGTTTACTTAAAAAAGTCACATGCTATATACAAATAATATTTACAGATGTAGTATGGTGCCTACAGCGCACTAACTCGGCTTTAGCCAATCGGCGAGCGCCTGACCGTGGCACGTGTAAGTCTCGCGTTGACGTCACGCCATCGTCCGATCGCAAGTACCACCGAACTTATAAATATAGGGCGCGTCGTGTGGCTCGTCCATTCCGTCGAGGCGCGCAGCAACAACACGTCGGCGTCGTGGAGAAAACTTGTGTCGTCGTGAATCGTGAAGTCTGTCGCGAAGATTCTTAGACTTGCTGCGCTTCTTGTTTCTATGTAGCTGAACGAAAGTCAACAACCGTCGTTTTCACGGCGACGTCTTGGCTGTGTAGCCGTATGTTTCCATGATGAACGTTTGAAGTCCAACTGCCGTTATCACGGCAATGTTCGCGGCCGTTGCCGCATGTGTTTCTTGAAACATTGCAAAAGTCTTGAACGAATAAATGTTGTTGTGTAGTTGCTGTTTTCTTGGTAATGGTTTTTTTAGGTATCTGTGAGGTATGTGGTTTTGAGGTATCTGTAAGGTATGTGGTTTTGAGGTACGGTGATGTAGGTACACTCATAAGGGAATTAAATTTATTTTCTTTTTGATATCCGTTTTATTTGGCTGTCCGAACATAATAGCAGGAGAAAAATAAAACAATAATAATTTAAAAAACTATTAATTTTTTCGTTATTTTTGTGGTATCGTATCAGTAATCATCAGCACTACCACCTGTCTTCGTTTTCGGAAGCGATTCCCTAACATCCTGTATAAATAATAATTATGTCCTCCAGCGGCCAATTTTAACGGAGACTGGCCATCTGCGTACAAAAAATTATAGTGCATAAGTGTATGTAAAGATAAGTGCTCTCTCTATTCTCTCACTTTCATAGTCCGATGGGACGGCAATCCGACATGACCAGAGAGATCAGTCACAGAACCAGCGGCTTTAAGTGCTTTCCGAAGCACGGGGGTGTCTAACACCGCCAAGGGCGGATCCACCGTTAAAGGCACGATGGGCAACCCTAATAGATTTGTGACGTCACACTTTTACGGTCTATTGAGAGATTTATCTTGACATTGACATTTGAGGCTGATGATAATAAACGCTATGTCTTAATACAATTTAAAAAAAGCAATCAATCATGAATCGTGCGTGATTCAGAACGCAGCAAAAAGAGCCATGACGATATGCTGACACGTTATCTCACATTTTTGACATTTGACAATATATTAACCGTTTCTTTTTGGCACATGAATAATTGGTGGTATTGGATAAAAGAGATGACTATTGGCCGGGGGTGCCCACTCGCGCAGTCACATCTACTAATTGAAAAGCACGCTTGTGTTATGTTGTATGCATGCACATGTACATTGCCGCCAAAACCTCCGCACCGCCTTCCTTTTAGGTGGCGTGGCGCTACTGGCGATGACGTTAGTAGTTTGTACAGGCAAACATAGATAACCTAACTTAAAAAAAGTTTACTTTATAAAGTTTTTTGTTAGTGCCAGTAAGGGTGAATGGCTTTGATTGTATTTTTGGCATAATATACATATATTGTTGTATAATGGTAAGTTATTTTAATGAAATATTTATATTTTACCGCTCTAATGCAACGCCCTACGCTATTGTAAAATATGAATAGTCAGGGTGGCGGCGACAATGAAAACACAAGTTGTACAGAAAAGCACTTATATTATCTTGAATGCACGTTTCAACGGTTAGAATATGAATGTCCCCAAAATATTCTAACCGCCGGTATTTATACAAACATTTGACCAAATTTAACACTAAATTCACAAACTCAATAGATAATGTTAAACATTGTATATCTTAATTATTCTGATGATTATTTACATACAATTATTATTTAATAATACAGGATAATGTAACATTAAGGATTTATTGCACCGGAAGCAGAGGCGCCGGTGTGACAAAATTATGCTTAACCCAAAATCAGTAAGAATCTAATAGCTTTATCATTATATTATACATAGTAAAACAAAATTATTAGGTATAGGATTGATTATGCGACATAGTGTAAAAAAAGTACAGATATCAGTACCTAACAATACCTACTATTTATTAATCGCACCGGAAGCTGACAAGCGGAAGGCACCAAGCTAATAAATATAATTAAGTATAAAGAAATATGAAATAACTATTTAAATTATTGATTATAAAATTATTAATTAAATTATAAAACGATAATAGGTTTTAATGTACATATAGTGGTTAAGATATACCTGAACTAGCAGTATACGTGAGGCCGGAAGTGTTACTTTATAACACTTGTTCGCCAAATTTTGACCGTGATAAAATATTTAAAAACATAAATGCAGTAAGAAGTTCAGTCTAATGTGGAACCAATACCTAAAATATTAAAAAAAAAAATGTTTTCCCTTCGTGATCATGGCTGCAGAAAAGTAATCGAAGCGCCGGGGAAAGTTTACACACAGCGAGGCATCAACCTAGACTGTTTAGACTTTGAACTATTAGAAATTAAACGCTGCGAATCGTGCGAGAGAGTGCGTTATATTTTTGTTACGCTCTATCCTTACCATTACATCGACACCACTATGACTTGACTTTCTGACAATTCTCTATTGTATGTAGCGTAGTTATGCATATACAGAGTGTCTAACTTGATGTGTAGCCGTGTGTACAATTAAATCTAAATAGTTTTATAATGATGTATTTAAGTAGCTTAAATAGAAGTAAACAGTAACTAGTAAAAGTGTTTAACAATAGTAGTTAAAAGTTTCAAAAGTATGTAATAATAGTGTTTTATAAAAAATTAACAACGCGATAAAATTCATATAAAGTTGTTTTTTTAATTTTAATGTAAGAATATTAATAATTTCTTTTGTTTAAACACTTCAGTCGTATGGTGTTTTGGTCGCGTTTCATTCTATATTATTACAATGATTGCAATTATTATTGCATGTGATCTAAATGAATAAACGAGTAAAAAATGGTAGTATTCAAATATAAATAAATAAAATTTGTTACAAGATGACCGTTTTTCTTCATAACTGTATTTCGACGAAATGATAATTCAACGATTTGTGAATACGACTAAATGCGAATAAATGTAAATAATACCATATCTCTAGATAGGTGTAAAAATAAGAACGTTGCTTGCACTTCTTTCTATGCGGACTAGTCGGGAAAACTAAATTCAGAAGATGGCAACATTAGTTATGAAACCATAGACTATACTGTATAGTCTATAGCATAGACTAGTATATATTATCGGGTACTACAGTATCTCTGTCTATACCTCTATACAAAGATATTTTGCCTCTATAGTACACAGAGTACATTAATGTATATAATTCGTTAAATTCGTTTGTAATACTGATACGTAGGTAGACTAGGTAGTCACTGGTACAAAACAATTTTCCAAAGAGTATAAATATACTACGGATAACGGAATCAATTTTCTTTCATATACATACTCCAATACCAGAATCTTTAGTGTAATTAAAAGCTAACGTGAGAATAATCATTGCAATAACGCGTCCAACCAAGCTCAGAATAAAATGAGTATTATGTTTGCTGTTAATCACAAATACAATAATTATAACATAAAAACCAAATTGAAACGCAAGTAAGTAGTGTGTGTTGTGGCAACAGTAACAAATTGTAACCTGGCCTGGCTAGAATAGGTCTAACTACGACTGGACGCCCGTTTTCATATTCCATCGTACATTGGATTCCTGGTAATTGGGTATACTTTAACTTTGTCCGAAGCGTCTTATTTATTTAATATGTGACATATTTAGCAAGTTTCTAGAAGCTTCAGGTTTGTCGAAAGCATAGTAATAAATTAGCCAAACACCACAATTTGTGTTTTGCAAATTTTTTATTTTGCACCACTCAACTGCCTTATTTGTAAATGTTAAGTAGTGTATATATGGCACGAATTTCGAGGGTTTGATAAGTCTGAGAAATTTGGCATCCGCTGACGGCCATGTCTATAATGACAAAATCTCAAAATTTTGTTGGAATCCAGTGTAGTAACGTGTTTCTTAAATATTCGTACAATATGGCACACTTCTGTTCTTAGAAATTTTCGTTCACCTTTTCTGCAAGACCATGTTTTAAACATAAGACTCGGCAAGAAAATACATTATATATCTATTAGTAGTTTGGAATGACATTTTCAAATGATTTAATTTCTTTTATAAATTCAACTATGCCATGTCTTACAGTTCATGCACTCAGTGTTCTCTATTAGGTATTACAGTTTTCAATTCACATATTAATATATAGAAGTATCATTTGCATCCTCTACTTTGAAAACACTTTCTCAGATATAAATTGGATATGTGTATGTATTACGGGTGATCTAATACTTAAGATTCTGTTCTGTAGTCTTGTGGCATGAGATTGCATGAGTTAATAGAGTCTCAGAGGGCCATGTGTTATTGGTTTATCTGTAATGTAATTCTCTATAGCAGCATAATAATATTCTGGGTATGATAGATAGGTAATGTTTGACCTATGAACATGGATATTTGTCTTGATCTGGGTGTTTCTATGTATAATATGTGTGTATATAAAAAAAAAGTTTATAATTATGTATATTTATCCATTGTCTAGTACATACAAGTACTGCTTAGTTTGGGCTAAATGGTGTTGTATGTGGTAGAATATTACTATTATATAGGTATGTTAGGCTACTATTAAATGTTAACATACTAATTAGCTGGAAGTTACACACACAGTGGTACTAGTATAAAAGTATTGTGTCCGGGCCATGGGATCAGAGTTGGCTAACAGATTAACCTCTTGGTCAACAAACGCTCCATCCTCAAGACTCTGACACAATATTTGTTTAATTGCTTTTGGTATCAGGCTAATTGATAAGTTAAAACAGTGGCAATGAGTTTACTTTCATAGTTTCTATACCCTTGCATTACTGAACATGAAAACAGGTAGATGTAAATTTACAGTAACCTATTGCATTTCAGCGGCCTGTGGCCATTCGTTGGAATACCAGACATAGATAATTAACAGGTTAATAATTGTAACTTTGATGTTTATAAGTCACCTTTATGACCACGACTAAACATATTTTGATTCTGATGTCAGATTAAGACAGAGAGTACTTCTGACAAATGGTCAAAAGTGAGGATTGAATTAGATTCAAGGTATGCAGCATTTATTCTATTATAATGGAAGCATAAATTATTCTATTATGCTGTGATATGGTTGGTTGGTTGTGTATTCTGCATAGTAAGATAAAATAATACAATGGTTTATAAGTCCTTAACCTGTCAAAAAATCTGTTTGTGAATCAAGAAGTTAAACCATAATCTTCGATTAAGCAAAATGTAAGCACAATAATTAGTGATAAAAACAATTAAAATTGTATTATTCAATTCTTATTATTGTTAAGGTATGTGAAGATATTTAGTTGTTCCTACCTAACTGTGCTAAACTGTTAATTTTTCATTCTAATATACTTCCCTGTGGATATTTAATTAATATATAAAATCAATTAAATTTTAAACAAAAAAAGAAAGAAAGAAGAAAGAGCAGCGATAGCTCAGTGGGGAGACCAATAGACTGCAATGCAGAGGGTCTAGGGTTCGAACCCACGTCGCGCACCTCTGACTTTCGGAAGTTATATGACTTCGAAATTATGTGCGTATTGATTGACAATTATCGCCTGCTCCGTGCCTCGAAGAGCACGTTAAGCCATTGGTCCCGGCTGCCATAAACATCTATGGCAGTCGTTATTGGGAAAGTCAGTACCCTCTAATATCCTGACACTGGTCTAGCCTTAGGGTATCGTTAGCCTCCGGGTTGCGGAGGTCAGGTGGCAGCCGCTCCGTGTATAAACTGATATCCAGTCAAATCCGGTTAGACCAGAAAAGCCGACCCCAAGTGACTTGGGAATAATAAAGGCTAAGAGAGAAGAATTAAATTTTAAACAAATAATTACCACTTGAGATAACCATAGACAATTGAAATGGAGTACAAATATCTGTTTATAATTTATATTATAAAGACATATTTGTATTTTTGTTTGTAATTAATAAACTCTAAACTACTGAACTGATTTTAAAAGTTGAAGTACCAGTAAGAATCTATTACTTTCAAGAAAAGAGCATACTCTTTTTTTAAAGGCCGGCAGCGCACATGTACCTCCTCTGGTGTCCATGGGCGGCGGTAATCGCTTAATCAGGCCATCTGTCTGCTCGTTTGCAAAATAACATTTTAAAAAAAGTATTATTGGAAATAACATTGGATGTATAACATCAAGTAACAATCCACTGGTAGCAGTAATCATAAACATGAATGAAACTGCATGACATGCTAGTTGTGTATAAAAGTCAACACTCATGTTCGGAGTAATGCCTGTAATACAGATTAGGTATAAATAGGGGTATTCAAGGTTTAGTAGACAAGTCAAATTATTACATTTTAACATCACTGTGGTCACCAGTATCTACAAACAAAAGATTTTTATATTGTGTTTGCTGCATATTATAGTTTTCTTTTTACAGTCACTTCAGTGTGAATAAATTATATTTAAGATCAGCATAGGTTTCAATTGTGGAGTAGATTTAGTAACTTGCGATTTCCTCTGGCTTTTAATAATCGGTATATGTCTCCTGTAATAGGTACAATCTCGGTGTCACAGTGAACTTCACAAATATTGAGTAAAAGGACACAAATAACTTTTCACCTAGGACAATTACTTGTTAATATATTACAAAATTATTCATCCAGGATCAAACTCATAACAATTGGTGCACTGGCAGCTGCAAGCCATCCACATTGCCAAGGTGGACTATTCTCACACTGAGAAGTTACTAGTTTTCCAAAGTATCTGACCTTTAACTTCGCCTTTGACGGTCCCAAGCCCGTATGAGAAAGAAGGAGGGTTGGCTGGGTAGACCTAACCAGCCTTAAAAGGTTAACGCCGAGTATCAGGCGGCGGTAAAAACCTGATCCAGTCGACCTGTATGGTCGGCTGGAAGCTTGAAGGTAGGAAATGACCTCATCACATAATTTTAAATAACGTGACTTAGTCTCATGGATAGGCGACTTGGAATGGCTTGTTTGAAAACAAATTGAACGAAAATCGAATCTAACAACACAGGAGTATGATGGAAGCTATCGCAAAGGATACACAAACTGAAAAAATCTACACCAATATTTCAGATACCGAAAATATACATTGAAATGAAGGCTCTTCCTTATCGTAACGAGACATACCAGACTAACAAGACTTGAATACAATGATAAAACGAACGATTTGTGACTAATATCAAATAAGCTGAAATAGACTGAACTCAGTTCTTCCTATCTTCGAATAGAAAACGTACTTATAATGAAGGAATAAGAAAGGTAGTCAACATCAGTGATTTCTAGTACAAGTTTAAAGCTGTCTATTGCCTAATGTTACTTTGAAAGCCAGTCTTACAAAGATACTGACTTAAAAAGTCCTCGTCATCAGATTACTCCACATAATAAATAGCGAAGAAAGAACATTCTGGAAACGCAGAAAGTAAATCTTAGATTTTCGAGAAGAATTACTATCTACTTCAATTTGCTTTATTATTCTTAAACCGCAGCAATAAAAGGACATTCGATGATATCGAATATGCATAACCAATCAAACGTCAAAATAACATATAAATATAAAATAATTGGAAAGAGAACTTGCCACGTACCCTCGGATTGCTCGCCCCAACCGTTGCGATAGAAAAGGCTTACAATATGTACCGGACAGAGCGCGTCGTCGGGTCCGGGCGTACTCCAGCTTGCAGTATTCCGCTTCGAACACAAAATATGTGTCGACATGTTTAGCCTCAGCGCGAGGCATCCTCAAGACAATTTGGCAGTGAACGAGATCCACAGATACAGTTTCTAAGAAGGTTTTGTTTCCAATTGCGTCGTCGACGTCGTCTTTTCACAGTTCTTGCAATATTCCTTTAAGTCGTTTTGCCCGTTTCTCACTTGCACGTATTCTCTCTTGTTTACACACTTCAATTTTGGCATTCCGCCTTTTCATCCCCTCGTATATAAATTACACAAGTGTGGTACAAGTGAAAAATGATTAAACACCGGACTATTGTGTGTTATCTATATTGGTATCACGCGACCTCCGACAATATACTTAACAAAACAAAATAATCAGAACCACGCCAGTGGTCGTAAATATGTGACAATTACCCATTCAGGCATATGGCATGTGGTATTTAACTAATACCTAAGCTACTTGAGATGTAGCTGCTACAGCCCATAGTCTTACCACAATTAGAATGTAACCTTTAAATCATACACGGCAACTTTGTAAACAGCAAATTATTCTGAAACGCCTTTGTTCTTTTGTCGTGCTGCAAAACCGGCATTTTGAAAACGTTTTTTGGTCTTGAAGGTAGTGCGGTATATAGGAGAGCTTTATTTCGTCCGTGATTCCGAAGAATACTCCTTGTTTTGTATTGAATACAATATTGCATGTAGTCTTCTTGTTCGTGAGTCTGTTTATAGGGCTACGAGCTAAAGGACGCCAAAAATCTCGATGAAAAATTGATGAACCATTTACTTGAGTACCTATTTGGAAATACGGAACATACGAGTTCATGATACGAAAACATAAAATATAAAATTTGTATCCAGTTACGTCTAGACTTTCGTCCAATGATGGTGCTCAAGATCCAAATAAAACAATTATCTTTCTTTCTTCTTTCTCAAAAGTGATCAATATTATTCGCTATACCCATAGTTGTAGACTAGGCAATAGCAGGTGGAATTACGTTCATGTCAGATTTACATTTCTGCTAGTCAAATTACAAAAAAAGTCGTTTTGCCAAATTGCGTATAAATTCCATCGCATTTGTTCTATATTTTTGAGTATTCATCATGCTTTCAATTGGCACAACACATGCGGTACCTTAATAAGAAAAGCTGCCCGAAACATCTTCAATGGGTGCTTAACTGCTTGGTAAATATGAGCTACCATAAGTTTCTCGTTGTCACTTTTTTCTTACATTACGATGTAACTGTCCTATCACTGTCCAAAAAATGGCTTTCTGAAGAAAGTTTTCAGTAGTCTGAAAACACCACATTTCGACAAAAATCCTTTTTTGCCCAATTTTATAGTTTCTCATCATTTCAATAGTCAATAATTGTTTATTTTTGTCTGATTATTTTTCTGCCACTCGCTTAACAGGTTGACAGTCCACAGCCCATATATGGGCTGTAAGCCGATAGCGTCACAAGTCCACAGCCCACATATGGACTATCCGCCTTAACGATTTCGAAGGAGTGTATTAAACTGGACTCGAAGTGAATATCTTATCTTAACACGTTCACTGTGCATGACCCACGGGTGGGGCATATCGAGTTGCTCATTGTACGTGCATGACCCATCGGTGGGGTATGAGACGTTTACAAATTTAAAGGCTCATAACCTCGAACACGTGTGACTTTAGCTACTTTTATCGGTTTACACGTATGAACAATCAGTTAAGTAAAAATATTGCGTGAAAACCCGACGAACTTTTTTAATAGTTACCTACTGGTAAGTATTAAAAAAGTCAACTGGTACTACCCCATTAACTTAATTTTGGGTGATAAATAAAACTAAAATTATATTAATATTGTATTTATTTCAATGCAGACTATTAAAACAATTTAGGCAGAAAGCTTTTTGGCACGCTAAGCACTCCATATCCGTTTTTTTTGTTTTGCGAGCTGCTTCCACTGGTGTACGGCCTTCTTCAACTAAAACTTTGTAACAACCTGTACAACGTTTTCTAAAGGTTCTTTTTGGGTCACGTCTTAGTATTTTGGTGAGAGAATGCTTAGATGTTCTAGCCTGCTCAGTTGATAGGCTAGACCTAGACGAACGCGGCGTAGAGATATCCGTGGAAGGCGAAGGAGTCTGAAGACTTAGTAGTTTTTTTATTATTATTTCGTGGCCTTTTAGCACACTCATTTTACTTCGCGAGTTCAGGTCTTTATAAATCAATATTGCGTTAATTACACAAATCGCCATCAGATCTCTCAGGTCTATTTTTACGCACGGTGCCGCAAAAATCTGTTCTGCGTTCTTTTAGATACCGGGCCAAAGGGACGCTGGAGTAATAATTGTCTGTCACCAACAACCTGCCCTCATTCAACAGATCTGACGCAAGTGTAACGACAACCGAGCCAGGTTTATCAAGACCTTCGACGGCTCTATCTTCTCCTGAATAAACTTTGTAACTCCATGTATATCCTGTATCCGTACACAGTTTATAAATTTTCATGCCATATTTGCTGCTCTTTTGAGGATTATAGGTTCGTATATTCAGTTTTCCTCTAAACCCGACCATAGATTCATCGACAGCAATGGTATCTCCTGGAGTAAATATTTTACGCGAGTTCTTTATAACCATATCTATTAGAGGTTGGATTTTGTATAGTCTTCCAGTTTGTTCAGCGCTGTTGTCTGCAAAATGCCAGCATCGTAAAATGAGACAAAATCTGTCATAAGACATAGAAACCTCATGTAAAAGTGGATGGAAGTACAGTTGAGGGGTGCCAAACCATACCATTCGTCGTTATAAGTGCCAAAAAAATAAGTTTTCAGTAGACATAAAAAACTGTTTTAATTGTTAAATAAAAAACGAATTAATTATTACAAGTTTTATTAATAAACTGGCATTCAATACACGTAATTACCATATGTATTTGTAATCTTCCGAAACACAGAAATAAGTTATTTTTATTTTTTGAAAAATTGAAAACTACAAAACGTTCTAAGTACCATTATTTATGCAAGTCATAACGTTGTAAGCGTATTTTACTTGCACTTACTAAACTTAACTTAAACTTTTTAGATTACTTATTTTATAAGGTTTTCATAAAACAATTTGTTTTCTCCAGCTAAATACGGCAACATGGCACTAATGTCTTTCTTTTGGGTTAGTGGTCATTAGGCCCACTATGGAATTGGTCCGAGGACCAGTTACCCCCTTTAAAAATTTGATAATGGTTAACTGGGCCCGCATCTGTTTTGGTTACTACATAGATATCAATATATTGCCATGTAGAAAAAAACCCTGGTTTAGTCAGATCAACAGTTTAATAGTCAACTTTAATTATTCATTAAAAAATACAAAACTATATTAACTATATTATTAAACAATAATTAACATTATTTCTTTCTTCTTCGTTTAAATTATTAATACAATAACCTTATCAAATCCGGTACACAACACTATACATTGGTAAATAACAATTCTAGTTAGTTAATTTTTCAATGCAATGTCCTATACTTATTTCATTATCTATTAATTCTCGCAGAACGCGCTCAATTTTTTTTTGTGATCGTTTACTTTCAGTTGTTTTTTTCGATATGTACCCGTTTCTTTTTAATATACCAAAATAATGACGTGAATCTTTTTGAAGTGACTTTATTAGAACAGCAATGTTTGGTTTGGCTGGTACCATTTTATTAAGCCTAGCATTCCAGGCTTCAATTAAATTATTAGTTTTGTGTTTTACTTGGTAGAAACACCATTTCTTTGAAAAATATGCTTTGTTACGCAACCATGTTCTTTCAAAGTAATCATTAAAGGAATCAATTATTGGGTCCCTGTCAATCTCTCCCAAGTTATATAGCCATCCATCGTTCACATAGTCTTGAGGTAGGTGACAAAGTGCTTTACACCGTTTCACGTGAACCCTCAGCTGAGGTGATTTTTTGAGACTTGATTTGCCAGTTGTGCAAGCTTTGTGGGCATTTCTCCACAAAGCTCTGGCAAAATGAAATTGACACCCTTGCGTCTTTGCTGTTGGAAAAACTGCTGTAATAGCTTGCATAGCACTAGCTTCAAAATCGGTCGTAAATGTGTCTGGGTTAAACTCCGGAACTCTGCTCCTAATAAGCCGAAACATAATATCATAGGTATTTCTTTTTTTATCTGGGAGTAAGCAGTACACTACAGGCACGATACTGTTACTTTCTTCCGAACTTCCTACGTCCACGTGCAAAGTATATAATTGTGTAAAAGGCGGTGTTGCACATTTAAAAGTTCCATCACAGAAAACATGTTTAGCATCTTTTAAAACACTTCTAGCGTCTGTGCTTGCAAACAAAAGTATTCTAGCATTGTTATGCGAATAATCCGCTAAAATAAAATTATTAAATATTGTTGGAATCGAGACATCTTTGACTTTAAAACATCTTATTTTTTTAACTCCCAGTGCTCGATTCCTGTGCTTGTATAAAGTTTTTTTTATATTTTCATACTTTGGGAAAGTCGTAATAAGATTAGGTGTGATATCATTATTAAACTGGTCGATCACTTCTGAGTACAACATAGGCATAGGCGTTAATACTTTCTCTGCTTTTTCAATGATATCATTAACTTTTACTTTTACTTTGTTTCCAACGACATCTGATTGACATTTATGACCTTGTTCTTTAATAATTATCATTAAATTTGTAACTAATACAGCTGTACAGGATTTTCTATTAGCACAACGCCACACAATATGACCATTGGCATTAGAACGCTTTATAGTGTACCTATATCCATTACGTAACAATAAATCACCTCCTCTTTGAGATTTTATAATTTCATAACCATTACTGATAGAAGTTTCTGCTGACATTCTAAAAAAAGGGAAAAATTAAATACTATACCCAATATCTACTCTGAACACATAAATTGCATGAAATTATTTTAAATGACTCTCAAAACTCACCTCGATATGTAATCAGATTGATTATACCACAGTAATAAATTTTTTAAACTATTTAAACACTGCTTGTGATTGATTCAAATGTTACTACGCTGTAGATAAGAAAACATTTGACATAAGTACTAATAATTTTTCCCGAACTACCCTACAACCACCAGTATTGACAAACATTACACTTAATTTTTTTATAAAGGTTTATGATCTAAATAAAATTAGATATGCAATAGAGTTATTGTATAACTGTGATTTTACGCGTAACGTTATATTATAGCACATTAATAAATAAACGATGCATCACGATATAAATGCGCCAACTTCCTGTTGTTGCAAATGCACTATTTATTATTTCCATGTATTTTGTATTTTTTAATGAATAATTAAAGTTGACTATTAAACTGTTGATCTGACTAAACCAGGGTTTTTTTCTACATGGCAATATATTGATATCTATGTAGTAACCAAAACAGATGCGGGCCCAGTTAACCATAATCAAATTTTTAAAGGGGGTAACTGGTCCTCGGACCAATTCCATAGTGGGCCTAATGACCCCTAACCCTTTCTTTTTCTCGGCAGATAAAGGCACTGGTGTTTCCTTCATCTCGATTTCCAAGCCCTCAAAACTCGCCTTAGTGATTCCAGGTTTAAGCACAGAAGTCGCGATCCATGGAGCGTATTCGCCGTAACTTTTCTTTGTATAAATTACGCCAAAGTTTTCAGATGTTACTCGAATCATAGTAGCCGAAGATATCTGCAGATTTTTAGTGTTAATCATCGTTCTAGCAAGATTCATCCAATTAAAAAAAGTTTTAGTTTCGACTACTAAGAATGGATTTTTCTTAGCGGCATTCGTAACAAGCTCAATGAGGTCTTTAGGAATCTGTGGCTTTGCACGCCTTTTTGATTTTTCTATAATAGCAAAATCACGATCACACGCGAGAAAGGTATGTCCCTTTACTGGAAATTTATGAGTAACCTTCGTAAAGAACCCTTTCGCAATCAAAACGAGGAACATGACAAGTACAGCCTGGTTCTTGTTTTGCCCACCACAATTATCTGACCATAGGATTAGTTTTTCTTTACTTGTAGTGTGTCCTGTTTCACTATCTGTGAAAAATTTGTAGAGACAAGACGCTATTTCGTTGGATCCTCTTTGCCCGACAGTTTCATTCCAGAGAAACATGATGCCCTTTCCTTCATCTTCCAAATGAATTCCCATATTGACGCAGGCAAGCTGACGACTATAGTACATCTGTGTATGGGTTAATGTTGGAAGGTACATCTGTTGCTGGAGATCAAATTGTACCACGCGAATGTCTGAATCGTGGCTTCTGGATTTAATTCCATCTTTACTCATTTTGTCCCTGGCCATGTCAGCTTGTTTGTGATGAATATCCAATCTTTGCTTAGCAAGGGTTTTTAATTCTTCAGTTGGGGCACTATCAATTTCGACTTTAAAAGAGTCACACGTCGGACATGTGTCAACACGTGGAGGCTTGAAAGAAAGATTAAATTCAGTCAAAAATACTTCATTAAACCACTGCCGAGATACAGGTGGCTGAGTAGATCCATCACGGTGTTTTGCCAAAAAACCTTTGTACAACTTGACCACACTAAGCTCTGTTGGGAGGTATTTCCTATTGGGTGCATCATTTTGACTGTAATGGCTTTCTTGGGCTGGAATTGACGATATGTATTCTATAATCTTATTTTTCTATTGATACTCTCCCGTCTTTGCCTTTTTCCACCTCGTTTATCTTTCACAGATTCGTCATTGCTGTCAATTTTCTCAGACAATAGCTGCACACGGCGTTGACTGACACCAAAAGTTTCACAGAACGTTTTTTTACAAACCTGTAATTAAATTAAAAGGCACTTCAGACTACAGAACATAATTATTACACTCATTATGAATACAATACAATACAAGTAATATACTGGCGCTTACCTGAACTTCTGACATGCCTTTGATTACAAGAACGTATTTTAATGTACGTTGTCGCCGGCTCTTGGTTGCCTCGTCATAACTGCCGTGTCTCCTTCGGTTTATTAAGCAAATACGGATTAGATTTTTTAGGTAAATCTGCTGTTCATTATAATTGCCCAGTTTCCAGAAGTCACGAAATAGCTTTTTACGGCAATCCAAGGTTAAACAAGCACAAGAAAACTGGCATTTACAGGATACCTAGAACGAAGTAAAAAAAATCATAATAAGCACGAAATATTGTTCACTGCATTAGTCATTTATCAATATAAACTTGAGTAGTGTAGCAGGTAACAACAAAACATCGTAATGTAAATACCTATTACTATACTCTCGTAATAATATTTTCGCCAAACATACCTCCTGTGGCTCGCTTTTTTCGCGTACATCTTGATTTTTCGTATTCACATACTTTAAACCGCTGTTTTTATTAATTTTTCTTATAGTTTTTTTCCATTTAGCTTTATTTAAAACCCGTTTTTTGGACGATCCTGACATCGACGCACCTCCTTCATCGGACATTTTGAATAAACTGTCGTTTGCAGCTCACAAGGCACTTACAACGTTATGACTTTCTGTTTCGCAATATTAATAGTGGGGGAGGGGGGGGGGGGGGTCACTCAACCTGCACTTCGAGATTGCAAGTAAACGCCGGCACTTACAACGCGTTGCTGCAATAAAACGTAATTGAGTTCGTGTGGCACTTACAACGTTATGGTTTGGCACCCCTCAGTTTATCTTTCTTCCAATAACATTCTGTTGTAGGAAAATCAACAAGTCCAGTAAACAAATAAATTCCAATAAACTTTAGCATTTCCACTGTAGTAACATCTTTCCAACGTTTTATGCGCGAGTTGGGTTTCAATGTAGAGGAAAACTGTAATTGTGCGGCGTAAATATTTGTTTGAGTTACCATCAATTGTATCATATCGTCACTAACAAGTGAACGAAATATGGTCCACAAGTCTGTATCTTCCCCGAATAATTGATTTTGTCGCTTGCCGTTATCATATCCTGTAAAAATCTCTCTGTCCAAAGGCCGTATTTCAAAAGACCATGCAGTAGGCAATAACCGAGAATGGTTGATTTGAGACTGTCTCGAATCACTGGATAGCATATTATTTGAAGTTCTTTCATGTTCGCTAAACTGATCAAAAGCAGTAAGCTCAAGCGTTGGCAACGCAGCAGATTCTTCATTGGACAATGGCGGAAAAACTTGGTCAGGCGAGTACATGCATTCTTGTAAGGCAGAAGCAGCAGGTGCAGGTGATAAGACGTGCAATTGTGCATTATTATTTTCATTTATAAATTCAGTTATATCTTCCACCGTTTCAATACTTGCAGAAAACTCACCAAACTCTGAATCTTCCAGAGCCTCCACGATATTTTCTTCTCCATCACTTTCTTCTAAAATTCTCCACAACTGTTCATCCGTAAGTTTAGACATCGGTCTGGATCGATTCATTATAACACGAAAGTAGAAACAAACTTTTATTGCTTTGCAAAATCTTTTTCTAACCTCTTGGCGCCACTTTTAATTGACATTGACATCACAAAGAAAAATCTATTAATAATAATAATAATAATAATTTATTTGCCATAATTTTACAATCCAGGTGAACATATATCTAGGTATAATAATCATAACATCAAAAGTGTTGAACTCTGGTACCCAAGGTAAGAGTTAACTTGTGTTATGGGTACCAGTGCTCTCGCATAGATATTGACAAAAGAGAAGTACAATAACTTACGGATTGTTACGAGTTTTAGTTCAGTGAATTAGTTATAAAAGTAAAAATTTAAAATGCTTTGCTAGTCTATATTTATTCAGTAAGTGTGTGTTGGTATGTGTGGTGTGTGTTAGTAGGTATTGTGTGTGTGTAGTGAAAGTGTGTGTGGTGTGTGTGTGTATGTGTGTATGTGTGTATCTGTGTGTATGTGCCAGTACGTGAGTATGTGTATACGTCAATTGATTTGAATTTCAAAAATTGTGTGGATGTTTGTTTTAAAGGATTGTGAGTTTAAGTAGATTCTCTGTTTCAACGTAGGACTTAGTCATGAGCCATTTTTTTAATATTCTCCTACATTGGAATTTAGAGAGAGGATAGATATTGCAGGCCTTGTTTATGACATTGTACAGATGACATCCAAGAACCTTATGATGCCGTGCTGCCAAAGTTGTTCTAAACTTCGGGGTTGGGCAAATATGATATGCACGACGCTTTTTAGTATTATTCGAATTATACACTAGAGAGGCATGTTTTTTACAAATGGTGTCGAGCACAAAAAGCTGTCTCACAGTAAGAACCTGACAGTCATAATAAAGTTGGATAGTTGGATATCTGAATCGTTTAAACGTCATTACCTTGAGTACAGCTCTCTGTGCGCGTTCCAAAGGTAGTAAACTGGTTTTAGCAGCCCCTCCCCAGACTGTTATACAGTATGTCAGTATGGACTGACATAAGGCATAGTAAACCGTTCGCAGGGTGTTAAAGTCCGCAGAATGACGAAGTTTCTTAAATATAAAAATCATTTTACGAAGTCGTGCGGCAAGACAAGTTAGGTGGTACTTCCAGTTTAAAAGGTTATCAATATAGATGCCCAGATACTTTATGCTATTAGATCTACTTATTGTGGGGCAGCTGCAATAGGATGATGAAGCATTTGAAAAACAATTACTATTGTGAGCTTTAAGGGTAAAATTAGTCAGAGATGGTTGTGTGGTCGTCGTAGAACTGAAAGTTAAGTAAGTTGTTTTGGTGGAGTTTAGGGTTAATAAATTGGTCGATAGCCAGGCCGTAACTCTTCTAAGTGCCTCCTCAGCTCTGGTGAACACTTCTGACCAATTTTTGCCATGAATAAGCAGAGCGGTATCATCAGCATTAACAAAGATATCGCAGCAGGGTAGCGGGAGCTTACATAAGGAGTTAACATATAACAGGAATAGAGTAGGACCCAGTACCGAGCCCTGGGGCACACCGAAGTGAATGGGAGCACCATCACCAATGATGGTATCAATTTTGACACACTGTTCCCTATCACACAAATAGTCCCTGAAAATTCGGAGAGCATACCCTCGTATACCCATCCTTTCCATCTTCCGTAGGAGGTGTGGAACAGAGACAGTGTCAAAGGCTTTCGTAAGATCAAGAAAAATACCCATACATTTCTGTTTACTATCTAAACTTTCCACTACTTTATCAATGACAGAGGCTACAGCATCTTCGGTCGATGTACCAACTCTAAAACCGTACTGATTTGGAGCCAAAATATTACTTGTCAAGTATTTGACTATGGAATAACCATAGATAATACAGTATAATAATAAAGACAAAAGCATGCAAGGATGTCATACGTGTATGACATACGGCTGGGGCTTGCCTTTACGAGATTATACGTGCATGCCACACGGGTGGGGCACACATTTACGAGATCATACGTGTATGACCCACGGGTGGGTCAATAGCTAAAAATATAATTTATGTGAAGGGGGTATAAAAAAAATAAAAACAATGTTATCATAACATCAATTTTATAACTCACGCAGCATATTATCAACAATTTGCATTTACACTTATAGGGTAGTCTCGCTCATTATAGCTGCACAGTCAACGTGTTAAACGTGGAATAGGCAGGATATGGGACATGGAGAAAGGTGTTTATTTTTCTTAGAAAAGGGTTTATATAAAAAATACTATTTATTGTAAAGAATCATTTTATTTCTGAGCTTTCATGAAACATTCAAGGCAGTACGGTTTTACACAAACATTGCAGAATTGAGAAACTTTTTTCGCAAAATTTGTAGCTACTTTCGGCGTATCACCCAGCGCTCGACGTGTTTCGTAGCATCCGCCACAGCGTCGCCTAACCAGTTTTCCGTCGTTTTTCTCGATTTCTTTGAGGAAATGTTTTGATTGAGATAGAGAAGTCTGTGAAAGGGTTGAATAAGATGTGCTGGGAGTAGGTTGTGTAGGTCCTTGTGACATAGTCACATGCGATGATTGATGTGCAATTGGACTATTTACCTGAAGGAGTTTCTTCACTATCTCCATCTCTCCTTGCAAAATTGTGCACTTACTACGAGGATTTATTTTGTTGTATAGGTAAATGGCATTGATAATAGCCACACCAAAGAGTACATCGACTGCTATCTTCTTGTACCATGTCAAAGATTTCCGAATTGGTGAGTAATAGCTGGTCAGTTCGTCAGACAGATCTATGTCTTTTTTCCAATCATTGAAGTCTAAAATCATATTTGATTTGAGACGTGGATTCCTTCCTGCCGATATCGACTGTTCCTCGCCTTGGCACGTTGAAATCATAAGCACGTCACGTGTCCTTCCATTTCAGGACGGTTACGTGATTTCGCTGAGCAGCAATCTGTTCACCTCTTTAGTTTCTTATCTTTGACAAACAGGGGTAGATTTTTGCGATTTTTACGCAGCGTGCCACATAAATCAGTCTTGCGATTAAGCAAGTATTCGGCTAACGGAATGCTGGTGTAGAAATTATCAGCGATAATCATTCGCCCTTTATCGAGAAGTTCTTCGCATAGCTCAACAATGACACTGCCTGGTTTGTCCAAGTTGTCAATTTGAGGGTCCTGTCCAGTATAAACTTTATACTTCCACACGTAGCCATCATCTGATGTGGCCTTATAAATTTTTATTCCATACTTGTGTGTTTTCCCTGGATTGTACTGTCGAATGAGTAATCGCCCTTGGAATGGAAACATTGATTCATCGACTACAGCGTAGTCTTTTGGTGTAAGGAGTTTCTGGCAATTTTTCATAATTATATCTATTATTGGTTTGACCTTATAAACATCTCTCTCTGCCAGATTATCTACGAAATGCCAGCATCGTAAAATCGCAACTAAACGATTGTACGATATTTGAATGTGATGCATCAGAGGGTGCTAAAAAACAATGTCTTTCTTCCAATAATACCCCCAATGTAGGAAATCGGATAATGCCTTTCAATAAATAAATGCCAAGGAATTTTTCTATCTCTGTCTTATCCACAGGTTTCCAGCGAGCCATTCTACCGTTAGGTTTAGCAGCTTTAGTTTGGGCCCCGTAAATGTTTGTCTGTTCCACCATCAAGTCAATAGCATCATCATCTATTAGAAGACGGTATATGGTGTAAAATATATCTGCGTTTTCAGGTATACAGGGTTACAGGAAAAGTCGTGCTAGATCCGTTAAGGGCGTGGAGTACCCATCATTTCTGACTTATTTCACTATGAAACACCCTATCCTAAACTTAACCCTTTTCGAGATATTCGATTTTTAATTTTTTTATTGAAAATTGCCGATTTTTAGGCTACTAAATTTAATTTTGTTTATTTTGTGTGTCTTATTATAATTATTATTGCATTTTTACATGTGTAATAAGATGCTTTAAGACGTCAATCATTAAATAGTGCATAAATTAATTGAATAGGCCGTAGTAGATAAGTGAAAGTTAAGAAATTAAAAAAAATATTAGAAAGTTTCTTTTTCTCTAAGGGATATCTAAAAAAAATATTATGACAGTTGTTCGGCAGATGTGTTTTAAAATTAGATAGCTGATGAAACGTAGATATTTTAAAACACATCTGCCGACCAATTGTGATACTATTTTTTTTAGATATCCCTTAGAGAAAAATAAACTTTCTAATATTTTTTTTTATTTCTTAACTTTCACTTGTCTACTACGGCCTTTTCAATTAATTTATGCACTATTTTAATGATTGACGTCTTAAAGCATCTTATTACACATGTAAAAATGCAATAATAATAATAATAAGACACACAAAATAAAAATTTTAGTAGCCTAAAAATCGGCAATTTTCAATAAAAAAATTAAAAGTCAAATATCTCGAAAAGGGTTAAGTTTAGGATAGGGTGTTTCATAGTAAAATAAGTCAGAAATGATGGGCACTCCACGCCCTTAACGGATCTAGCACGACTTTTCCTGTAACCCTGTATATTAAGAATGTATCATATTTTCGTTCGTGAAGTCTTGACGGCTAAGAGACTGACATTCATAAGTCCAACCACGAGTCTCATCATAAACTTTCATGTCATCAAGTGTGGTGGATCTAACGGGTTCGAACCGTCTATTGCGTAAAGGTTGCTCATTATCTTCACTGTCATTTGAATCGTCGTTAGAACGTATACGTCCTGGGGATAATGCTGAGAAAGATGAGGGTTCTAGTGATGGCGGACACAAAGTCACTCTTTCTATCAGCTAACTTTTTTATCAGCATCTTACTATCTATCTGAGTGTACATATCAACCACAAAGTGTTCATTTACAATTTACAACAGAACACTTCTGACTATACAAAATATTAAAAAAAATTCATATTCAAGTACCTGCTAAGGAGGTATATTTGATATTATGAAATTCCATTCAGGGCTATTGAGTGGTACTATATGCGCTTTAGCTCTTAGCACTGATTTTCCACAGCTTAAGCACACTTGCTGGTGTCCAAAACAAAAATGTAACTCAGACTTTTTACAATTATACAAAGGAGAATTATCCTCTTTCGTACAATATTTAATACAACTCTTTCTACTCTTACAAGATTGCAAATCAAAGCGAGCACCATCGGCGAACCCAAGAATCGTCGTACGTAAATTTTCTAACAATATAGGTACCGAAAATTCTAAAAAACAGTGCAAATGATAACTTACTCGGTTACTTGTCCGAGACTCTTCAAGAGCAACAACGTATGTAACAAGGCCCACAAAGTTCTTAATAATATTTTCTCGACACAAGACATCGAACTTTATAACATCAAAACTTAAAAAAAATAAATGGCCAGGACGAACACCCGTCTTACGCCTCTTACTACTAACAGGAGAATCTTTCCACTTGGAAAGTTATCGGACTCTCTTTCCAGTATGATGTAACATTCTTGGCAAACAACATCAGTTTTTGACATCTGAAAAAAAATAGTCATAAACAATGATGATATTGTAGAGTACTAATAATACTATTATTTATATACTATACTTTATATACTACTTACTAATAATATTAGTTGTAAATATATTTTGTATAATACAAAGATTATATTTAAGATATATAAAGTGCTTAATCTACAAGATAAATCTTACATCTGCACTATAAATGTTACTCAATAAGTAGCAACACATTCATTGCCAATAACATATTTTTTGCTATAGGTTTATCTATAGCATATCCGAATGAGTCTGCATATTGCTTCATTATCTCTGAGTAGTGTTCTGTGATCATTACATATTCAAGAAGCACTCACACTCCAACATATTTAGATTAATTGTATGTAATTGCCATTTTTTTGGCTATTGACATTAAGGTTTCCCCGTGATCAGCAATCCTCTTTCGTGTTTCCTTTCAAAGGTGTTCGTTCTGTTGTCTGTTCCTAAGACTATCATTTATTAGTTTCAAACCTAAATTACCTATCAAATCTCGGTGCTTCATGCGTGCTGTGTTATTTTCCCTGTAGATTATATTAACATTTATGGCAACCATATTGAGTATACCATAAAAAATGGTCATGGGCCAACGTTTGCTATTGCGTGAAACATCATAATTGGCACACAATTCATCTGCAACATCGATTCCGGCTTTAGTTTTATTATAGTAAGTAATCATTTCCGGATTTACGACACTAAAGTAACATCGTTCTGGAACCCAAATCCACAGCCATTTACATCTGTTCCTTTTTGAAGATCTCGGGTACACTTATCTTGTTTTTACGGACTGTGCCGACAGAAGTTAATGAATGTTCTTTAATAGATGAATCATAACAGGGTATCTTGTATCTTATGTGGGGGCCAGTCAATGCAGACCGGCGACACTTCGACCCAGTGGGATCTTTTGTGTCGACACTCTCCGAATAACGACTGCCATAGATGTTCATGGCAGCCGGGACCGACGGCTTAACGTGCTCTCCGAGGCACAGAGCAGGCGATAATTGTCAATCAACAGGGTAACTAGTTAACCAATTATTGAATGTCTTTCTGTTCGCTTTTGTTATTGGTTCCACTGAACGGTTCACAATGTAGTCACTTTTGACATGTTAGATTTAAGTACACAAATATTATGGAGGTAAATAATTGATATTACTTGTGTTTCAAAGCTATGTTCACTAAAAGCGATGTCTTCGTACGGAAGTATCATATTGTTCAATTGCTATTGAAAGTTCGTTGTTGTTTGTCTTAAATTCATAACCGTTGGCCAATCATTTCCTAATATCAGTTTAACTACTTCTTACATGAGAAAGAATAGACATGAAGGCTCTTGCATATTAATAAAACGCGGACATAGCTTTCAGGCTATTGATGAAATTAATAAATAATCACTTGCTAATGAATTTGAATGCTTAGGAGTTGAGTTGAAGCAGCTTAAAATTTACATAGTTTGCAATACGACTACGACAACATGACGACTCGATGGCGTAGTGGTTAGTGTAACCGACTGCCACGCCTAAGGTCGCGGGTTCGATTCCCGCACAAGTCAAACATTTGTGTGCGTGAACTTGAATGTTTGTCTTGGTCTGGGTGTTTCTATGTATAATATGTATGTATTTACAAAAAAAAAAGTGTATGTATGTATGTTTATCCATTGTCTAGTAGCCATAGTACAAGCTCTGCTTAGTTTGGGCTAGATGGTGTTGTGTGTATGTGATAGAATATTATTATAGAATATTATTAATTATAGACTAAATATGAAAAGTCAACTGCAGGGTTTTTATGAAAGACTTAACCTACTATTATCTAAACTTTGTAGAAATAAAAATATTAAGCTAATAGTGTGCGGTGGTTTCAATATATATTTATGAAAACGGAACAGGTTATCTTTGGAATTGGAACAAACATTAAGGGCCATACCTCACCGAGATGCCATGGCGACGTGGCCAGCGACATTGCCATGGCTACGTCTGGTGTCCCTGCGTCGCCAGACTAAGTCACCCAATCGCGTCGCCAATACATTCAGTTCTGTCTCGACACAATCAGGAATGGACGTGGAAATTACTGCACTGTTATTATATTATTACCAGCGTCGCAAAAAGATGAAACGATAAGAGAAAAAAATATGGGTACATCCGTTTGTATCAAACCGAAGCCAAAGCGGTGTTTTTCTCAAACTCTATGAAGATTTAAGGAAATACCCTGGAAAAATGTTCAATTATCTGAGGATGTCACTAACATCATTTGATGAATTATTGAGTTTATGTTGGAATGATTTAACTAAACAAGATACAATATTAAGAAAATCTATAAGTCCTGAAGAAAAACTATTTGTGACATTGAGGTAAGCATATATTTATAATTTACTTAATCATACATGTCTAAAATGGTTGATTCGTCGGAGTAATTTGACATATTCGACAAGGGTGAGATGTGTGACATTTCAGAACCTCCGGAACGAGTAGAATATCCAGGATGGTAGCTTGAAGGAGACTGCTGCATTTGTTGGGATTGCGACCATGAGCTTTGGGGGTAATATACAGGCTTAGTTGCGCTGTCGAGTATTTATTTATTTATTTATTTACATTCAATTACTCACTACACTCACAGTTTCCCAACACGTGCAGTGAGCCATTACATTTGATTATGTATTTGTACAGAAACATTCACAAATTTTGGTAATAGTAGCTTTTTTTGTAAAAAACAGATCAAGTACCGGATACTGAGCTATCAGGGCGTTGAGCAGTGCAATCGCTCGATTATTCGGTGCATATTGGGCGGTGCACGTTCGTACTGGCGGTGCGGCCAGAAGACGGCGCGAGCGTAATCGCGTATACTGGTTAGGCACTGATAATGAGCACCGAGACAAACAACACGGGTTGTCGACTTTATTGTTCATCAGTAAATAATAGTGCAATACTAATGCACATTTGCGGCGTGTTTCAAGCGTGTCGATGCCTACCATTCCAGATACGAAAAGAGACGGATAAAGATAAGGATAAAATCCATAAAGCTTCTTGTACAAATAACGAGCGAATTTGCGCTGAACGCGTTCTATCATTATGCTGTACTTAGCCTCGTGCGGGACCCAGACTATTGAGTTATACTCTAAGATACTCCGCACAAAAGAAAAGTACAGCACAACGACAGCACTCCTGCTCTGAAATGGTGCGGATTGCCTCATTACAAAGCCCAATGCTTTCAAGCTTTGACTGCAGATGCTTGTGATGTGCATGTTAAAAGTTAGGCCCGAATCCACAGTCAGACCCAAGTCACGTACAAGTGTGACGCGCTCCAGCGAGACATCTGATATGCTATAAACATGATGATATGGCGAGCGAGATCTTGTCAAAGTTATGGTTTTACATTTGTTTATATTAAAGTCCAGTCTGTTTCGGACACCCCAGGCTACAACACTATCGATGTCCCGCTGAAGCATTTCACAGTCTGTTACGTTACTAATACCCAAGAACAGCTTCAAATCGTCCGCAAACATGAGACATTGCGATGCTTTAACAACACTTGGCAAGTCATTGATCATTATTAAAAATTGCGTTGGACCTAAAACGCTGCCTTGGCTCACGCCAGAGCGGGTGACATATGAGCTAGACTTGTAATTACCTAGCTGGACATACTGTGTGCGGTTCGCAAAATAGTTGGCAAATAATTTTAATAGATTAGGAGTAAATCCAAATGCAGCGAATTTTTGCAGAAGTATACCATTGTGGACACGATCAAAGGCTTTTTTGAAGTCGAAATATGCCGCATCCACCTGCCTATTCTGATCCATTTCGCTTACACAGTAGTCAACAAAGTTAATTAAATTTGTATCTGTTGACTTACCGGCACTAAAACCATGCTGACATTCACTTAGCTGCGATGTAATCTGTCTAGTGATATGTTTGTTTAATATATGCTCAAATACCTTGCCAAGCGCTGACAACACCGCAATGGGTCTATGGTTTATAACTTCATACCTGGAGCCATCCTTGGGTACCGGTGTAACGCGTGAGACCTTCCACCTAGCTGGATAAGTAGCAGATTTCAAAGCTAAATTTAATATATGTAGAAGAGGTTGCTGGAGTACTCTAATACAGTCCTTGATAATAAAAGCAGGTATGCCGTCAGGTCCTACAGATGATTTAGTCTTTAACTGTTTGACGGCTAATAACAAATCAAACTCATCGATAAAATCTATTGCAATTCTCGACGAGCAGAGATTTCGTCCTCCGTCAGAGTCCTGTGTGATTTCTGGGTCAGATGTTAGTTCATCAACTAAAAATACCGATTGGAAATAGGTTGCAAAAGCATTTGCAGCATCCTGACCGCAGACTACGCTTCCATTATACTCGAATTCATCGCAGGTGTGCCGCGAACAACGTTGTGCTTTTACAAATGTCCAAAAAGCTTTCGGATCCCTCTTTATACCCGTCTCAGTTCGCTCGATAAAGTTGGCATATGCCTCCTTTATTAACTCTTTAACTCGTTGCCTATAAAACACAAACAATTCCCTATTGAAAACTAAATGTAATTCTCTAAATTTCTTCAGATGATAGTACTTCAGTTTTATATTTTTTATTAAATCTGATGTATACCACGTAGGGTATATATATTTGTAATTATTTACAGTTTTAAAAGGAACATTATAATTAATGCTATTCGTTATCTGTGAATAGAAGGCATCCAACGCTTCATTAACATCAGTAGAACCCATTACTTCCGACCAAGATAATGTGGCAATAGATTCATACAGCGAATAGATGTCCGCTTTTTTAAAGTTCCACTGCGGCGAAGATGAGTCATGTTGTTGTGACAGCGCGGGCAGCGAGCGAGCGCGCTCAGCGGCCGGCCGCGGCACGCGCAGCCGGACCCCGAGCGGCGGGTGATGCGCGTCAACAGGCACTAGCGGCTCGATGTCGTCCGTCACACTTACATGCTCATCGCCCAGATTACTCAGTACCAGATCCAACATATTGCCTAATATATTAAAAATAACATTGTGTTGCTTTAGTTTACAAAACGCGAGAAAATATGCGAAATGTAAACTAACATTTTGACTACACGAGTTCAAATTGAAGTCACCAAGAATCAAAACACCCAATCTTGGATATTTTTGAATTATATTTTCCAAGACAGAAAAAGTGTTCATATATTTTTCATCTGCAGAATTAGGCGGTATGTATACAGAACATAATAACATCCTTTTAAATTTAAAATTAACAATTGCAGCTACAACTTCGATATCTCTAGTATCAATAATTTGCGTGACAGAGTATTGTGCTCGCACGGCCAACAACACTCCTCCCCAACCAGCATCATTAGCACGGTCACGGCGTAGCACAGTATACCCGCTAGGAAACACTTCCCCATCATGAATACTACTCACTAAAAATGTCTCCGTCAACGCATATACATCCGCAGATTCATTAAGTACAGACAACCTAAATATATCTAATTTAGATCGCAATCCTCTTACGTTCTGATATATTATAGCGTAACATTTAGGTTTTGGGGGCTTGTACACTTTGTTTACGAAATCCACTCCGCCACGGTTTAACACAAATATCTTCAGGCCAGATGTCTGGAGACATATACCTGTCCAAATGCTTTGCTGGAACACATAATTTAAAAGACGCATATTCACCTCGAGCTTTTAAAACCTCAGCGGAACAGTTATCATTTGGACAAACACGAGACAAATATTCTAGCACTTGTTCAACTGTCGTTCCGACTTTTAAATAATATAAGTGGAGGTATATTTTTCTCTCCGCAGCGGACAGTGAAGTGGGGGACGGTGCGGCCGTACCACGAGTCACGTTCACGTTCTCACTCGCACGCCTCTTCATTTTCGTATCCATTTTTCTTTCTGGAGGTACTTTTTTAATGTACCTACCAAAGACAACATAAATAACCTGTCTTCGTCATCATATTTTTCGTCAATTTTTTCTCTCGTCTCGATGCTTCTCTGTAGAGTTTCAAGGAATTTATCATCTTCGGGACACGTAGTGGCCTTTGTTCTCTTTTTTTTACGTTGTACCATCTGTGTATCTGGTTCAGAGTTCCCCGTAGGTTCTTCATCTGCAACGTGTTCATGTTCAGGTTCCTTTACAGCAACAACATTTTTTAAAAATTGCAACTGTTTAAAGAAGATGTATTCACTTTTTCGTGATCCACCGCCAGATCCAGACTTAACATTTTTTTGGCGGCCAATTTCCCTTGTGAAGCAGCCGCGGATACTCTTCCACTTTCTTTGTAATGCAACAGCTGAAAGTAAATTTTAAGTTAGATTTTTTTTGCAGGTATCTTGCAACAGGTTGTACATTTATGGAACTATATTACAACTACAGACTCGGTTATACAACAATATGTACAATAGTTAGAGAAGTGTGTGACGCTATATGCAAACATCAAGGACAATTTATAATATTACCTACAACAGGAAATGATTGGGAAAGCATTGCAAGAGGATTTAAAAAAAACACCAATTTCCCGCATTGCATTGGTGCCATTGACGGAAAACACATCAGAATAATCCAGCCAGTAAATTCCGGATCACTATACTACAACTATAAACATTACTTTTCAATTGTTTTACTCGCAATATGTGATGCTAATTATAAATTCACGTATATAGATGTTGGAGCGTATGGAAAAAGCAGCGATTCGGGAATTTTTAAGGAAAGCTCTTTTTACACTAACCTCATGAGCAATTCTTTAAGTATCCCTGAGGCCAAACCACTGATAGAAAATGGTGAGAATATTCCATATACAATTGTAGGAGATGAAGCTTTCGGACTACATGAAAACCTCATGAGACCTTACGGAGGACACAATCTCAGTTACAAACAAAGAATTTTTAACTATCGTTTATCTAGAGCACGCCGTTATATCGAGTGCACATTTGGTATATTATCCAATAAGTGGAGGATATTCCACAGGCCACTGAATATTAATATAGATTTAGCAAAGAAGATTGTTAAGACATGTTGTATTTTGCATAATTTTGTACGTTCTAGAGATGGCTATTCATATGACGATACTTTGGTAGTAACGGGGTTCGAACCTGCTACAGATCAGAATCGTAATAGAGGAGGGAGAACAGCTTTAACAGTTCGAGACAAACTTGCAGACTATTTTGTTAATCATAACCCACTACCATGGCAAGATAGAAATGTATAAGTTTAACAAAATATTAATAAAACATTGCACTTACATAGTTCCTTTTTTTCTGCATTTGTCATGTCTTCTTTTTCTTTAAAAATGTTCACCATTTCATCCCAACATTTAATTTTCAAGTTGCGGTCAGAATATTCTTTCAATCCGTTGTTCCATAAACACGGCCGATTTTCAATTTCTATGATAAATCTCTCAGTATCGAACGACATTTTGCTCTCAGCACGACGTGCGTTCAACGCGGCGACTGGTTGGCGACTGAGTGAGTGACGGAGCATACAAACACGTGCAAACAACTGGCGGCGTTGCCAGGTAGCCAGCGTCACCAGTCGCCGCATGCGGAGCGGTCGACTCTGGCTACTCTGGCTACTTGGCAACGCCGCCAGTCAGTCGCCAAGTGAATTAGCCGTCATACATCTCAGTATGAACTAGTTGGCAACGTCGCTGGCCACGTCGCCATGGCATCTCGGTGAGGTATGGCCCTACAGGAAGTCGAATTTAAAGAAATTACCAGATTTCTAAACAAAACTTGCTTGGACAACTTAGCACATAATATAAAAGGGTGCAAAAGTCAGGTGAAAGATTTCTCTATTTCAGACCATACAGCACAAATATTAGAATGTCCAGTTAGAAAGTGTTGTCTGCTAAAATACTGGTATATTGAAAGAAGAGATTTTTATAGCGAAAATATATATAAATAAGTTTAAAAATTACTTTGCCCAAATCAGCTTTAACGACGTCATGAGAGACGATATAGGTTTTATCTTGACATCGGTGGTTTCGACGGATAGTGGAAGGCATGATGTGATTCTAGTAGAGTACCTCAGTAGATCTGCTATGCATTTGTCTTCCTGACCGGGTTCTTTTAGCGAATGTAACCACGCAAATGGTCTATGATCAGTGACTATGGTAAACTTACTACCGTATTAGTATGGTCTGAAATGTTTACAGGTCCATACAACGGCTAATAACTACTTTTCTATTGTACTATATTTAATTTCAGCATCATTTGATGTCCTACTTGCATATGCTATAGGCCGGTCACTGCCTACAGGACCTTGTGATAGTACTGCACCAAGCGCAAAGTTTGAAGCGTCTGTGGTCAATAGAAAAGGTTTGAAAAAATCAGGAAACTGAAGTAAAGTGGCGTTAGTTAATAGCTCCTTACATTTTTCGAAAGCTTCCATATATTCTTTCGACATTACAATCTTTTTAATGGCTGATTTATTTTTGAGAAATAAATATGAGAAATATGGTACCCGGGTGCTAAATCAATTGTTGTAAAATAGCTTGCTTTACCTAATCTATCTAAAAGATCAGTAGTATTGGGTAAAGGGTATTTATCGTCTATGGTGACTTCGTTTAAGCGCCTATAGTCGATCACCATGCAATACTTTTGGTCGCTTGAGGTATTTATCTTTTTCGGCACTAAATGGACCGGGGCACTCCACGGCGAGTGGGATTCCCAAATAACATCGTTTTTTAATAAAGTTTCTACTTGTTTCTTAATTTCATGATTTTCATTAGGGGATTGCCGATAAGGGCGTATATAAATAGGATCGTCATTAGTTGTCCTAATCTTATGCGAAAGATAATGCTAACTGATCACAATAAAATATATCTCCATATTCGAGACAGAGCTTAGAAATACATACCTTTTCCTCGGGAATTAAATGACCTAATCTTAATTTAGATAAATTTTGTCGTAATAACTCGTCCGAATTATAATTATCATTGCAACTGGTCGTATTTACGTGACAAGGTTCACTTTCATATGAAACATCATTTAAAGGCTTATCAAATGAAATAATTGCTTCTTAGTCAGTTATATTCTGTATAACCGTTTCCGCAAAAGAATCAATACATCTAACTATAGCATCTGGCATACGAAGGCCTGGGCTAAACTCTGTAAAATGAAGTATACCTTCGCCGTTTTCTAACACGGTTGGTACTCTAACGCGAGTTTCTGATCTAGGATGTATTTTAATTTCATAAAACGAATTATAGAGTATTGGTATATCTGTAAAACGGGTTTTCAATATTTGAGTATGCATATCGACGTTAGCTCCTAATTGTTTCAATAAATCAAAACCTATTAAACCATCATACTGTGGTGCTACTTTATATACGTAAAACTTATGACGTAGATCCGTTTGGAATATGTCGGGCAATGGGATGCATACAACCTCGTTATGTATACTACGCCCATGCGTACTTATAACCTCGAAGGGCTCTAACTGCTTAAAATAAGAATAACACTGTTCTACCTTTTCTGGGCTAATGAATGAACGCGTACTACCGGTGTCTATCATAAAAATAGATCCTATCTCCGGTATTTTAATATGTGGTAGTCCCAGCGCATCTGAGTTTTTAATTTGAATTACTTCGTTCGATGTGTCTGCGAGGCTACTATAAGAAAATTTACATTGTTATCATAAGACGTAGAGGGAAAATCTTGACTAACGGTAGATTTATTTACATAATACTGCTTATTTGGGTAATAAGGTGAATCGTTTTCACTACTAAAATTATCATTAAAACTATCCGAGATATACATGTTATTGACGAACTGCGTATCATGCGGGTCTGAAGCTGCGTACGGATAGCGCGTTCCTGTGTTACGCGTAGTTGGGAAACACTGTCCACGCGTACATTGGATACGCGTACAGCTTCTGTACGGACCGCCGCGAACCTGTACGCGAGGTCAATCGATCCAGAGTGCTCCGCGAGCCCCAGTCATTCGCCATGACTCCGACAAACTTAGCGGTTGCGTGTACCACCACTGCTGCGGCGTTAGTCATTATTCAACACATTTTAAATAAAAAAAAGAGAAACAAACGGAAACCTAGATGGTGGATGAAAAAATTGTATCGTGAAAGATTACAGTGTGGAAATAGGCCAATGGAAGATATAAATTATGAAGAAAGTGGGGACAAAAATTTTGTGAGAATGAGTTTGCAAGATTTTGAAATAATCCTTGAAAAGGTTGAACCTGAAATAAAAAAAATGAATACTAATTTTCGAGAAGCTATCACAGCCAGAGAAAGGCTATCCGTGACGTTAAGGTTCTTGGCCACCGGGGACTCATATACAAGTTTACAATATCTGTTTCGCATATCTAAACAGTCCATATCTACAATTATTATTGAAGTATGTGATGCAATTATCAAGGCTCTCAAGGATCATGTGAAGGTGAGTTAATGAATAAAAACGTTTATGTTTATCTGCTTATTTATTATGTTAATTAAAATTTTAGAAAACTATAATTTAGGTACCTACTTAAAGAAGTTTTATTAAATTATAATTAAGAATTTTCTGAATTATTCTTCTTGTTCTTGAACGTAACGTAATATTTCAGAAATTTCATTTTGGTTATCCTCCGCTTCCTTTGGAGGTTCCGGTGTTGATGTAGGTGCAGTTTGTGCTGGAATTGGCGTGTAACTGCTTTGGCGTGAAGTAGAGTTGGTTAAATCCGTTGAATAGGCACCGGTATAATACCCATACTGATCTGGTAATTGGCCCATATCAGCTTGAAATATAATATTATTGATAGCATGTTTTACTAGTGTAAATGTTCGCGAGTCGTATTTTTTCAATTCATACGCAATGTGGGTCCCAAAAGAAGTGTAACAGTCTTCTTCCTTGGATAGATATTGTACACTGTGCTTGAGTAATCCCACTGCTTCTGTTAATGTGGCAGTGTCATCGTTATTACGGCGCCTTTTATTTCTGAATGATGTGTTGTGCTGTTGTTGTGTGGATGAGGCAGAATTCCTGGGTGTTTGTTGTATGGACCATGAAGAATTACTGGGTGCTCGTTGTGTGGATGATGAAGCATTACTGGGCGCTTGTTGTGTGGATGATGATGCATTACTGGGTGCTTGTTGTGTGGATGAAGTCAAATCACTAGGTACTTGTTGTGTGGTTGAGGCAGAATCACTGGCTAATTGTTCATCATTTGATATAGATTCATTCACATTCTGTGTGTTGTTGCTGGTAGTTATCTGAAAAATAAAATAAGAAAAACGTTAACTTAGATGAAATAATTTGTTACAGCTACCCGAGACTGAAAATCAATGGATGGCCGTTGCAAAAGAATTTGAAGAAAAGTGGAACTTTCCTCATGCAATAGGCGCAATGGACGGCAAACATGTTTGCCTTCAAGCACCATTAAATAGTGGAACGGAATTTTACAATTATAAACAATATTCTAGCATTGTATTGTTAGCATTAGTTGATGCTGACTACAATTTTATGTACGTAAATTGTTGGATGTCAAGGGCGCATATCAGATGGAGGTGTTTTTAAAAACACTTCCTTGTACAGGAACCTTGAAAACAAAAGCCTAAATTTACCGAATCCTGAAATATTACAAACTCCTTACAATGTGAAGGTACCGTATATAATTCTGTGTGATAAAGCATTTGCCCTCAGTGAATATACCATGAAACCCTTTTCGGGTAATCCAGAAAGAGGATCTATTGAAAGAATATTCAATTATCGTCTATCAAGAGCAAGGAGGGTAGTTGAGAATGCATTTGGAATACTGAGTTCGGTGTTTCGAGTACTACGAAAACCAATGCTTTTGGAACCGAAAAAAGCTACAAAAATTGTATTGGCAACTGTTTATTTACACAATTTTTTACGAAAAAGCGGACTATCAAATATTTACGCACAGACCAATGCATTTGACTCGGAACAGCGAGGAGAGCTTGTTCCAGGTGCATGGCGACAAGACCAACAGCAATTAACTTCTTTTTTTCCTTTAGACAGTGTACCTAGGAGATCGCCCAATGCTCCTACTCATATACGTTTACATCTGGCGGAACACTTTGTTAATAATGTCCCCCTTGAGTGGCAAAATAATCACTAAGTTTTAATGTAACATATATATTAAATAGAACGTGTACTACCTACACGGATTAACGTAGACTAAAATATGTATAATAAAATTGAAAAAGCCTCATAAAGCAGCTGGTCCATTTTCTCAGAGACCCGTATAAATATAATAGCGTTAATAACTAATCGTAATTACTTACAGTAGTCTCCGTTGTTGGCAGAGGTTTGTCCTTATCATTTAGAAAAGTAAAATATTCAGATGCAAACCACTTCGATATATATACATCATTAACTCCTGTAAAAAAAAAGATATTAAAGTATATAGGCTATTAAAAATATGTCAATTTACAATGCGAAAATACAATAATAATAATAATAATAATAATATTCTACCACATACACACAACACTGTCTAGCCCAAACTAAGCAGAGCTTGTACTATGGGTATTAGACAATGGATAAACATACATATATACTTTTTTTTTTTGTAAATATTCACATATTATACATAGAAACACCCAGACCAAGACAAACATCCATGTTCATGCACACAAATGTTTGACTTGCAATGCATACAATGCGTAAATAAACAATTTAAAAACTTACCTGACCCTGTTACTAAGCTTTTTTTGATTTTGCTCCTTTCTTTTCTATTAGTTGCTAATAAAGTTGTCATCTTTTTTTTTAATTCACCTATTGGAATTTTCAGTTCATTTGAAATTGCCTTCCATGCATCTTGGCGTAAATCGTTATTCCGATAATCAGTTAGTGTGCTATCCCACAAGACCCGGTGAAATTCATAAAGTTGAATCAATCTGATAATATTTTCATTATTGAAACTGGAAGAACACGCGTGCTTATTCATTTCGCCGTCCAAATATAGCGTAGCCGGCCGCGTGCGTCCACTTTGACGCGCGACTAAAAACCGACTGACGGTGGCTCGCGCTGCGAGTTGGCTCGCGCGGTACGCGTACCCCAAGAGTGAACGCGTAGCTGCAGTTATGGACTAGACGTTCCGGATACGCGTAAACTGAGTACGCGTACCAGGGTACGCGCAATCCGTACGCACCTTGACAACATATTGTTACGAGCCGTTCTCATTAAAACGTCCGTATTCTGCTTAGGTGGCATTTGGTTAGGAATGCCGAAACGAAATTGCTGATTCGGATTGGTTTTGAAGAAACTGAACTGTTTGTAATTGTTTAAAGTTTTAGTGAATTGTTGAGGTTGATTATTTCCCATTCTAAACGAAGGTTTAGGCAATGCAAAGCCTTGTTGATTATTATTAAATCTAGGCACTGGATTCTGAGGTAGGTTATACCTCTGTGGATTATTATGGAAATTATTTTTAAATGGTTGATTCTGAGGTATGCCAAAGGACAATGGGCAAAATTGTATGGAGCTTGACCCATCGGCGGCCACATCTGTACTATTTATTTTCTAGTAGCCAATTATGTATACAATAAGACTACAAAAACCTGTTTCTGTAAGTTCCTTGGATAAAAAGTTATCATAGGTGGATTATATTTAAAAAAAAACTAATTAAATCATTTAAAAGGAATGATTACAGTTTGTATCTTAAATACAATATTTTGTACACCTCGTGATGATGTTACATTGATATAATAATGAATTTTAAGTACATTATAATGATATGACTATGTTATTATATACGTAATATACAAATGATAGCTTAAATAAAACAAAAGGTTTGTTAAATACGTTGATTTATTAAAATAAAAACATATATGCCAGATTACAATAATACAATATTACTTAATAACTACAATATTACTTAATAACTACAATAATTATTGGACTTTAATCGTCATCAACAATTATTTCATTTAAAAAATCAGCTGGCAAAAGAATGTCTTCCTCTTGGTTTCTCGCCCACCCTAAGTACCAAACTATATACATTATGTGGGCGCAGCAACCCAGAGTGCGTTTACCGCTAAGGCAACTGCAATAATAGTTTTCTATAGCTTCCCTACCATTTTTCTGCCTGTCTATAAGAATATAAGAATAATAAATTCTAGACCGCGCATGTCGTGATTGTATTCGGCAACGGAGAAGCCAAACATTTGTAGCTGTAATGCCGTACTCGACTAGACCTGTACATTGGGTATCTCTATACACTTCTATATTATATAGGCCTTGTCGCACATGCTCCGCATAATAGCTGCGAGCTAACTTCACTTGATATGTGCCAAGTGCAAAAATAATTAAATCGTCCTCGGTCAGCGACGGAAAATCACTTAAGTTAGGTTGGTTACCAGTAATACTATCAAAGCTAGCCCGTCGACGATTTAAGTTGTTGCCTAGAACATACTCTGCTAGGTGATTTGGTTGGTTTAATCGTTGGTTTATTAGTGTTATAAATGTTTCTGCGTGTACACTATCACGTAATGGTTCTCTGCATGCGTTCAATAACGCAGCGGCTATTTTAAAATCCTTCATCATATGGGGCAAGGCACGATTAAAAAAATCTTGCCGAAATAACTTGAAGTCGCGTTTAAACCAACCATTTATAACTTCGATAACCCAGCGGCATATGGTAACCAACCTAGACTTATTAGCTTGCTCTGTCGTTAATTGATCTTCGTTGCGATTTTTTGTTTTTGGCAAGTGCGCTTCATATCCATAGGCATGTAAATCGTCGATTACGTCGCGAAATCCACGGTCTAAGATGAACACATCCCCTTGTCTAAAAAACCAATGAAAACTGCCTTCTTCGTCTTCGATCATATTTTTTAGGATTTGTGCATCCGACTCTGTAGCTGCATATGGCCCAAATGCATCTATTATATGACCATCGCAGCATACCATTAAAAATGGTTTCAACAAATTCGTGAATTTGTGTAGACTATATGATCGCCTTTGGAATAAATGATTTGTGGACTTTTGAATGTAGATATAAGTGGCGTCTGCTATCACAATTGCCTTTCTGTTTGAGGGTTCTGCATTTGGGTTTCCAAAAACAGCATTTGGCACTTGAAGATTTCGATTAGCTATGTCCCTTCTGTCAATATGGTCGTAACCCAGATGACGAGGAACGAAGTCCAAAAAAAGGGAATCCCTGGCTAACTTAAGATGTCTTTCAAGGGTTCGCCGGCTCATGTTGAAAAGTGATGCCAGCCTTTCGTTTGCTTCACCACTTCGCAGCTTCATTAGGTAACAGGCTAATGTTGTGTTCGGCCGAGTTGATACGTTCGACAATGATGGGGTTTGTTCCAAAATATTCATAAATTGTTCTCGACTGACACCCAATCGAATGTATATTTCATTTATGTCCATGTCATCTATATGATCAAAATCCAATATAGATCCTCGAAGCACTGCTATTTTCATGAGGCTCATGATATGCAAAAAATGTGTGGCATTGAAATCGTGGAGCAAGTTAGGGCTGTCAATTATTTGATCCCAATTGTTGGATTCCAAATGTTGAACGCAAACTCTTGCGCTATTGGGAATATAAAAGTTAAAATGAATTAAAAATGTTACTTTCAGATTATCCGGAATTCTTCGGAGTAACGTTCGTCTGCAGTTTTCAAACATACAACGCGTCGCTGTATTAGGGAGTCTTGAATATTCTTGGATTTGTAATGCACATTCATGTGGTTGCGTATTTTCATTTGGTTGCGCAGCTCTTTCTGCCCGTTGCCAGCATGGTCGACAAATATACTCCTGGCCGTTGTATTCTAGCTGAAGATGAGAATATTACAATTAGTTAAACTGCATAGCTTAAATGGTTTCACAAAACTGTCAATATGAAATAATTAGTTACTCTTCTAAATAAAAAACCGATAAAGATAAACAGTATCCTTTTTCTAAATACTTATATAATATAATACCAGTAAAAACGCTTCATAACGATACTTTTTAAAGTGAGAAACTACCAGTTCCTGACATGACAAATAAGACATAATGATTTAGTTTGACTTACCTGACGTTCAGGAGTAACAGCTTCAATAATATATTGGGCTACAGCGGGATTGTCTTCAAACCGAGCGTGTGTTATCTCGTATCTTCTTCTGTTTATCACAGATCGATTACACAAAACACACATTTGACGGTTATCAGCCATAGTTATAGGAATACAATTCACAAAGTCCAGTAAAACAAGCACAAGTCACCAAGTTAGATATCAACAAGTCCGAGATACAAGCCAGAGTCGAAAGAGATGGTCAAACGAAAATAATCGCACAGTACTCAACGAAACAAATGTCAACGATGGACTGCACTGTGCTCGCGGACCTGACGTAAATCCTGGGAGCCGCACTCGTCGCTGATTGGTCACACGAATCAGGTAGAATTGGTTAGTCTGATTTTAACAATGGTTCCTAGAATTGAAAACAAAAACCAACATGAAGGGGCTCATTCAACGAATACGTTAACAAAAGCAGATGTTGAGTGCTCGGGTCGCCCTGCACATTATTGCCGCCATTTTTCTTTGAAAGCGGTGCAATCCTGGTATGGTGTACGATCGGCCCAGTGCATATTAGCAGATAAAAGGCATGGTAACAAAGGTATTGAATATTGTGACAAATATTTTACATTTACATGGAAGCTCAATAGTTTCATTACTTTATTTATTAATGCATACGTTTGTAAATAAGCAAAACGCAAAGGTTTTTCGTATGTTTTGTGATGAAAAACAAAAAATGCTGAATGATAAAAATATGACAATTCATTAAAATAGTATTTAACCCATATCTTTTTTCTCAAATGATATTTAATCATACTGCTTGAACAATATTTGTTCTACAAGCATTCACCTTTCAAATGACACTAGTTTTATTAATGGCCGCTAATGGGCCAGGACGCCCATTGTCCTTTAAATTGTTTGGCTTAACAGGGTCAGACTTAAAATTATTTGTTTGATCACTACTATGAGTACCTATTATTCCCTGTATTTAATCTTATTTTATTTCTTGAATTATACTGTGTTAACTCTTTGCGGCACAGATTTTTATATTCAGAGTAAAACTAATATTTTTGTGTATTCTGTATTACTTAGGCTTACTTATAAGTAGATTTGGCGGTTTTTTGTATGTGGGTTGATGGGGGGGTCAGATATGGGGTGGTTACTGTGGCTGACCACTGTGAAGAAAATAGCTAAATATAGTAAGATTTTTTTATTATTATAAAATACAAATCTAGTAATAAAATGCGTACATACTAAAACATGAGTATTGCAAAGTATTCTAAACACAAATTATTGTTTGTGGTGGTCCTCAAAACAAGATTTGCCCTCTCGGTAGCATAAGGGAACTTTGCATATTTTGCAGCCCCAAATTGTTCGCACGGGCTCTTTTTTCGTGCTGCATCTACTGCAACGCCTGGAAGTTCCTCTAACTGGCTGATGATTTGCGACAGCTAGGCGTACAGATCTAGGAACTTCAGGTTTGTGTTTTTTTATGGAGACCAAACACGGTGAGGCTGAATTGCTTCCAGACCTGTTTTTCATAAGCGTTTTATTTCTTACATAAGCAGGCGCCAACAAATCTTGATACACGCTACGTCTAAAATCTTTTAGACAGAGTTTGTCGAGACATGTGTTAGGATCTTCTTGAAGGTCCTTGTACAAAAGAAATGCATTGACTACTGAACAGTCTAAGAAATGAAAGAATATTCGGTGCCACCATTTTTTAGATTTTCTATCAATTGCGTAACTCCCCTTCAGTTGGTCAAACTTATCAACAAAGTTCATATTGTCATTATAATCTTTGATAGCTTCCGGACAGTTAATTTCAACAGCTTCGCCATTTCTTTCGCGTCTGGTAATTTTAACGTTAATCTTAGGGTCATGAAAGTTCGTCAACAAATAAACACACCGCTTATCCTTCCATTTCATAAACGACACCATTTCATTATCACTGATACGGTAATCAGATTCACCGCGTTGCAGTTTACTGTCTGCTTTTAATTCCGGCAGATGTTTACGAGAAGCATTGACAGTTCCACAAGCATAAACTTGTTTCTCTCGCAAATCGACTTGTAAAGCATAACTATTGAAATAGTTATCAAAATACACGCGGTGGTGTTTTCCTTCCAGGCCGTCACAAAACTTCCTTACAACTTTACCTCCTAAATCTGTCTCCACTCTATCTCCAACTTTTCCAGTATACATCTCAAAGTCAAGACAATAGCCAGAGGATGCACACTTAGTCCAAACCTTGTACCCGCGTTTAGTTGGTTTTTTGGGCATGTACTGCTTGAGAGAACTTCTTCCTTTGAATTTTATCATAGACTCATCTATAGCTATATTCTTTGTAGGGTAGTAGTTTTTTATAAATGAGTCTCTAATTTTATTAATAAATGGCCGGATTTTATACAGCTTGTCATAGTTAGGATCTGTTCTACTTGGCATCAAGTTATTGTCATTCAAATGAAGGTTCCCTAGAATCCAAGAAAATCTCGTCAAAGGCATGAACGAAGATACGTATTCGTCTCGTAAGTCGGTTGAAGAAGACCAGTAATCTCGGTAACTTGGGCTCTTTTTTATTCCCATGACTAAATTGAGACCAATAAATACTTCCATTTCTTCTTCTGTGACAGGATTATAAGATCCTCCTTTTTGTTGGGCATATAAGTTGGTCTGAAAGGTGATAAGTTGAACGAGTTCTTTTGTCCAGAATAATTGAAAAATGCTAAGCGGGGATAGTTCTCTATGAGCAGCCAGAGATAACAAGTCAGTAGGTATGTGATGTGAGGAGGGGTCATAATCGTCAGGAGGTATAATGGAGTACGATTTTTTCCATTTTGGAACCTGTATATCAGCCCGCGCAGTAGATGGTCCTGGTTGTGGAGCTGGTGCTGATGATGAAGGTAACGGCCGAGAAGAAGATAATCTGGCTAGAGGCGTGTCATCTTCTGATTCAAATTCAAAGTTAGGTTGATTAGTACCTTCGAAGTCTTCACCGAGTAAAATTTCTTGAGTCGTCGTACTTGAACCTTCGACGATGAGCTCATCTTCGACATCCGAACTATCGCCACCCGCATAACTGTCATCATCAGAAGGTATATCGACATATTCCGATAAAGCATTCTCGATTTCCTGGGTAGATAAATTCGTTCTTTTCATTATCTGCAAAAATAAAACCAATATGAAATAAAACCAAGTTATAGAAAAAATTATACCTTTACAGTACGGTGGTAACCGCTGCTAACCACTTTAAATAAGGTGTAATTTTTAAAAACCTCTTATGTTTATTTGTGATATTTATACTTATTATACAAGATTATTAATATTTCAACAATTTGAGCATAAAAATAAATCATATTTGTAAATATTAACTTACCAATGAAATAAAACACTTGCAGAACAACGAAATTCAAATTTCACCAGTTTTCGTTTGATAGTTTAGTTCTCCTTTTAGCCGTCAGAGTATGACAATTAGCACTTTTCAAATGTTACATGCTCGTGTCGTTCATATTAATACAAACATTAACCAATAGATGTCGCTATATCATAATACACGCGAATAAATAGGTGGTTAATTCTACTGACCACTGTGAAGGAAAGAGTTAAGAAGTTTACTTCCTCCATAACAACAGTGAAGACCGACTCGAGAGTCGTGCATTTATTTAACGTAACAAACCTACCTTTAGGTAAATTGTAAAGGAAAACGTTCAATGCTGTGTTATTGTAAATAATCATTTTTGCTGCTTTGATACCTTCATCAGTTAATAAATTTACTTTTGGCATAAACGAACTTCTGTTATTCTGGATACGTTGGAAAAAATCAATATATGATTCGTTTTATTCTAATACTTTCTAACTCGATAGCAATGCACGCTTCCGATCTGGGATCGCCAAAATGCTGAACGAAAAGCTCCTTTAAGCCTTCCCAAGTGTTAACGTTGTCTCTTTCGCTAACTAGTACAGCGGCTTTACCTACAAATTTACTTGTAATGCAGTGGAATACGTTAATCTGTTGGGCTGGGTAATTGTCTCCTCTAAAAGTTCTTATTACATATTCACATTTAGATATAAATAAATTTAAAACGTTTTCATTGCCATCGAAGCGTGGGATGATGCTCTGAATTTCCTTAGAAATTAAATGTATTTGATTCATTTTTTAAATTTATAAAGAACAATGGGCATTATTGTATGGGTTGCGTCTCAACCCTTGTAACATGTTGCGACTAGTTTAAACATGTTCACTTAAGTTTTATAAATAATTCAAGTTTTTATTATAATTGTGTGCAGGTCAAAAGTTCTGGGGTGTAAATGAAAAAATAGTTTTTGTATTAAATAATGCTTTAATCATACTTTTTTACATTTTGTGTTACATACTCACATACTTATTACGTTCATAATAATTGTACAGTAATCACAGTCAGTAATCGTTATTTTAGACAGTTATTAATAAACACACAGTTGAAAATGGTACAATTATGGCTGAATAATTCTCTTATACAACTTAAACAATGCACTTTATACACTGGTACTTGTGATACAACAATCAGTTTCTTTATCGTATCACAGTATTTATATTTATTTATGTTCGTATACAGTACCTATCCTTTAATAATGGACATTATCAACAACAATGTCGTCCAAAAAGGTCGCCGGTAACAATATGCTTGGCCGGTGTCTTGCCCAGCCAAGGTACCAAATGATACTCATTATGTGAGCGCAAGAACCTACTGTTCTCTTCCCAGTCAAACAAGAGCAATAATAATGAGCAATTGATTCTCTCGGTGTTTCTGCTCTGTTGTTAATCAGAATGTACGAATAATAAATTCTACCAGATACGTGTCGCGATTTTATCCGCCCTCTCAAAAGAATACCATCTAAAATGTTTATATTGTATCGCACAAGGTTTGGAATAGCTCCTATGCATATTTCTATTGTGTATATGCCGTTTCTTATGTGTTCGCTCAAATAAGACCGTGCAAGTTTTATTTGATAAGTTCCTAATGAAATTAATAAAAGGTCTTCTTCTGTTAATATTGGAAATTGCATTAATTGATTGTCATCTGCGGTGATAGTACAAAAAGAAGCTCGCTGTCGATTTATATTATTTTCGATAACATAGTCACTTAGACTGTTAGCCATATGAATTCTCCTATTTAGCACTTCTATTATTTCGTGAGCTCGAGTATGGTCTTTTAAAGGCTCTCTAAAAGTATTTAAAAGAGCAACAGCAATGCGTATATCAATGAATAAATGCGTCATTGCCCGATTAAAATATTCTTGTCTGAATATTTTAAAATCGCGCTTAATCCACCCATTCACTACCTCTACAACCCATCTCACGATTGTAACTAATCTTGATTTATTAGCTTCTACTGTACTCAGTTGGCTTTCACTGCTAAGTTTTGTTGGAGGCATGTGGGCTTGATAGCCCCAAGTCTCTAAGGTTGATATTGCGTCTCTGAAACCTCTGTCTAATACAAATGTATCATTATTTTGAAGGACATAATGAATTGGATTCATTTCATTTTCAATATAGGCATTCATTATCGTCGCATCTGAAGTCGTAGCAGCATGAGGGCCAGTCACATCTACTATGTAGCCATCTGTGCATATTATCAGAAAAGGTTTTAGCAGGTTTCTGAATTTGTGCAGACTATATGATTGCTTCTGAAATAAAAAATTACTACTTTTCTGGATGTAAATGTAGGTTCCATCGCATATCAAAATGGCTGGTGGCACTTCATTGCCAACACCAAATATAGCATTTGGAATTGTTAAGTTTCTTGCTACAATTTCATCACGGCTAATGTGGTCCCATCCGAGATGACGAGGAACAAACTCATTTGTTAAACATTCACGTGCTAACTCCAATTTTCGCTCCAAACTACGCCGGCTCATGTCTAAACGGCTTGATAATCGTTCATTTGGTTCTCCTGTTCTTATTTTCATTAAATAAGCTCCGAGAACAGTTTTAGGACGTTGCGAGCGTTGGGATATAGAAGGCGTCTGCTCCAGAAGTCTGTTGAATTCTTCATGATTTAGACCCGTACAAAAATGAAGCTCAGATGTTGTTATAGATTCAATATTGTCGAAATTAAATCGAGATTGTTGGCAGGCATCTCTCAACATATCTAGCATGTCCTTTAAATGTTCAGCCGTAAAAGACGAATTATTCAGCTCCTCTAACTCATTCCATTCGTTTGAAGTCAAATGAACGTGACAGATGCGAGCACTTGGTGGAATATATAACTTATATTCCACTAACATCCGTGATTTTATAAAACGTGGTAGGGGATAGGGTGGCAAGATGGGGTACTTAAGCTTTAAAGGTTGTTATGCCTATACTTATTAGTATAGACGTGCGTGTTAAGTCCGTCCAGCCAAGGGTCACAGTAAATAAAACGGTGCTCGTGTGAACCGCATTTATTTGCGCGGAATCAAACCAAGTATACAAGTTGTTACGTTCGCGGGAGGGAAGCGACTGCTCGGCGCGGCAAGTGCCTCGTCGTTGTAATGTACATGATGCAATATCGAATATTATTGCATCATGTTTCCCGTGTCCCAACAGTCATCCCCCTCTTACAAAAAGGAAAAAAATATTAAACCTTATAATTAGACATGTTAATAATTAACACCTTAAAATTACTTATAAGAGTACAGAAGGCACACAGGAATGTGCGACGTTTCAGAAATGATCGCCTAGCTAATAATGAATGACGCAATGCATGCGGTCGTATCATTTTACATACTTAATATATTGTTACGTTTATATAAAAGTTATTTGTTGCTACAATAAGCGTTACTATGTATATTTATGTTTATGATGCTATATAAAATCAATAAATTCAACATTACCGTGCATACTTTAAAATATATGACATATATATCAGCAATATATTGAGTTTAGGAAAAAAAAATTTTACGTTTTTACTTAATAGAATACCACAAAATTTACCTATCTATACAGCTAGTTGAGCCTGAGAGGTCTGAATTTGCTGGACAGTCCTGTCCATTTCCTTGCGCAGCCACCCTTGGATTTTGTTACGGCACGCTCCGCAGCAAAAATATATTATCAACAAAGATAATAATATAACAATTACCATGGACATGGTTCCATACATTTTCATGTGAGCTTCTACTGCACTAAAATTGGCGCTATTCGCACCGGTTTGTGCGATAATAATCTCTTCTTGTTTGCTATAAGTTTTACCCATTTTAAAAATAATTTTGGCAATTCGACAATAATATTTAATTTACAATAATTTTGTCCAACTTGTATAAAGTATAGATATGCAATGGCTAATATTTTATATACTTAATTGTAATTTATATGGTTAACTAGCAATTTCGCAATTGACATCGAGTTCGATCGAGTTTTGTTACATCTGCAATTTTTCAATACAAATATATATACAGGTTGCGACTGTATGTTTATTAAAGTGATACTTATTAGTGTACTATATTATGTTTTTGTATATTACTATTACAATGTTGGTCATAACTTATTACTTACTACTTAACTGACTATTCGTAATGCTTATCATGTACTTATACATAGCTATTCTCGCGTGTTTGCGGTAGCTACTCTGGTAGCACCGACTTTATAGTTGTAACTGACAACAAGGTTTTAATATCTTAAGGGTAGTTACCATAGTGGCCTACTCTGCTATAATTAATTAACACCCCTTGGGGCCCTCAGTACCCACTATGGTAACGCCACTAATAAACATACATATATAAATAGTTACAGGTTAAATCTTACTCGTGGTTTAACTATACGTCCACTTCTAGTTGTTATTTTACGGTCAGAATCCTTATCGTTAGCTTGCTTCATAGGTGCTGTGGTAGATTTAATATTAACATTGACATCAGATTTGTTATAGCTATAATTCTCTGTTTGCTCGCTATCGTTTTCGTTCAAAATAAACGCGGCTTTTAACCTATCAATGGATATATTTGCGGTTCTATTAGGCAACTGAATTGTATATACCTTATCTGTTCTCTTCAGAACACGGTAAGGACCTTCATATGTTGGGGTTAGGGACTTTTTTACCATTTCATTCCGTATAAATACATGTGTACAAAGCTTTACATCTTTGCTGACAAATATTTTCCTGCTATCACTTACTGGTCTCATCTGAGGTTTCATTGAACTAATTGTTTTACGTAACTGTTCTATGTAATCGTGATGACTACTACTGTGTTGCTCACTTTGTTGAAAAAAGTCTGATGGTAATCTTAAAGGATGTCCGTAAATCAATTCTGCGGCACTGAACCCTGTATCTGTTCTCAGCGCGGCTCTCAACCCTAACATAACCGTTGGTAATTCCTCTACCCAATCTAATCTATCAGTCATTCTTGCTGTTAACGCATTTTTCAACGAACGATGCCACCTTTCTATTAATCCATTACTCTGTGGGTGGTACGCCGTCGTATGTATTTTGTATACGCCTAATAGCTTCATGAGTGCACTGAAAAGGTCGCTTTCAAATTGTCTTCCCTGGTCAGTGGTTATTCTACTAGGGCAACCGAATCTACAAATCCACTCTTTAAAGATTACACTGGAAACCGTATCAGCTGATATGTCAGAAACTGGAATAGCCTCAGGCCAACGCGTGAAACGGTCCATAATTGTTATGCAATAACGATATCCGTGGCGAGACGTTGGTAACGGACCAACTATGTCAGTATGTATATGCTCGAATCTAGTACATTGTGGAAAAACGGCTAAACCTGAAAGTGTGTGTCTATTTATCTTTGCTTTTTGACAAGGTATACACGCTTTTGCCCATGTGTTTATCTCTTTATTCATTCCTGGCCAGAAGAATCTTTTAGTTACTAATTTCCTTGTAGTACGAATACCTGGATGACTAAGATTATGAATACTATCAAAAGCTATTTTTCTATATTTCTTAGGTAAATACGGTCTAGCAGTATTATTTGAAACTTCACAATATATTTGCTTATCGGTGTTAGGTACGACTATGTATTTGAATTGGTGCTTATCGCTTGTTGAGGTTGTAACCCAATGCTCTGCGTCCTGCGCGCGGGCTAATTCGCCGTAATCTATGCTCGTGGGACACAATATAGACTCAACACGCGATAACGCATCCGCTACAGTATTTTCCGAGCCGTTAATGTGTTGTATATCGCTCGTGAACTCGCTTATATACATAAGTTGTCTGGCTCTTCTTGGAATTTCTTTATCACTATTAATTTTGGTAAAAGCGTATATCAACGGTTTATGATCAGTAAAGATTGTTATGTGTCGTCCTTCTATCATATTTCTGAAATGCAACATTGACATGTATATAGCAGTTAGCTCTTTATCGTACGTGCTGTATTTTTGCTGTGTGCTAGATAATTTTTTTGAAAAATAACCCAATGGTAACCAACTATCTTTAATCTTTTGTTGGAGTACCGCACCAACACAGGTATCTGACGCGTCTGTCATTAAAGCTAAAGGTACCTCTACATTAGGGTGAGACAATGTAACGGCGCTTTTAAGGCTATCCTTACATTGCTCGAAAGCATCGATACTTTTCTCGTCCCAACTGATTTTAGTTTTATCCTTTTTCTTTGAGTTGTGTAAAAAACTGTTAAGCACTGTTTGATGTGATGCGGCATGAGGAAGGTGTGACCTATAGAAATTAATCATACCTAAAAATCTACGTAGCTGTTCTATCGTTTCTGGTCGCTTATAATCTGTAATTGCCTTTACCTTATCCGGTAATGGGCTGATGCCTTCCTCAGATACTAAATATCCTAAAAAATATAATTTTGATTGACCAAAAGCACATTTATTAACGTTAATCGTAATACCTAATTCATTAAATCTATTGAACAAAATTCTAACGTGTTTTTTGTTTAATTTTTCTGTTTTAGATGCTATTAATATATCGTCTAAATAGCAAAAAAGTGCTGACTCACCAGTTTCATCTTCTATACGTTCTATTCCTTTTAATACCTGTTGATCCATAAACCTTTGGAACGTTTGAGCGGCATTCCTTAAGCCAAAACTCATCCTAGGGAACTCATACAAGCCAAATGGTGTGCATATACCTGTTTTTTCTATATCTTCTACTGCCACTGCCAGATTATGGTATGCCCTATTTAAATCTAGCCTAGTATAGCATTTCTTGTTAGGTAACATGTATGTAAAATCCTGAAGGCGCGGTACCGGGTATCGATCAGGTTTTGTAATAGCGTTAAGCGCTCTATAATCTCCGCATGGACGTAATTGGCCATCCTTCTTTACTACGACATGTAACGGACTAGCCCATTCTCCTTTACCCGGTCGACAAATACCTAAATCCTGCATTTTCTGAAACTCCTCTTTTACCTTCTTATACCGGTCCGGAGGTAGTGGCCTTGGACGCACAAATACCGGGGGACCGGAAGTTATGATATGGTGATAGACAGAATGAGACGGTTCTTTATACGCAATAGGCTTAGTAATACTCGAAAACTCCTCTAATATATCTCGATAAGGGTTATCGTTTTGTATGCTTTTAATTGAAGGTTGAACTTGCTTTACGATACACCCTACCACACATAAGTTAGTAATACTGTCCGTAATTCTCTTATTATATATATCAACAATTAATTTGTAATATTCTAAAAAATCAGCACCTATGATAGCTTGCTTAACGTCACAAATTATAAATGTCCATTTCAAGGATCTACGTAATCCTAAATTTAATTCTATTGTTTTAATACCATACGTTTTTATTTCGGTATTATTTGCTGCAAAGAGTTTGTATTCACTAGCTATTTGTTCACACTTAAATTGACTCACCGGCAAAACGGAGACGTTGGCTCCCGTGTCTACCAGAAAATGGATTCCGGTCGTCCTGTCTTTTACACACAAGCGGTGGTTCCCTTCCGGCTCCGTGCAGTCTCCCACCGAAATAGGCTGCACCGCATCTAGTTTTCCGGCTTCTCGCCATTGCTGTTTTGAGTTTCTAGACGCCTCGGTTGCTTCCAGTTGCAGGGCTTCTCGCATGTTCTAGCGCGGCTCCTAAACCGAAAGTGGTATTTGCAGAGCCAGTTTGGGCTTTCTGGGTTCCTCAGTAGTCTCCTGGGTTGTGAACGGGATCGTGATCTACTTCTGTTCCACGGGTTTCTGTTGCCGTACTCCCATCGTCGTCCTCTAATTTCGCTTATTTCCACACGCAGTGTTTGTAGTTCTCTTGTCATTTGTGTTAGCTGTTCGGTCAGATTGGGCGTCACCGGTGCTGCAGACGTCGACGGTAAAAATGTCGTTACCTCGGCAATTTCATTAGGGCGTAAGTTTTCCATTATCTTGTCGGCTAACGCAGCTAAATCATCTAACTTTTAACTAAGCCTTTACCGAACCCGGAAGTCTAGATATCCATAGACGTTTCAGTGCTTCCGCAGATACCTGGGTGTTAGTGGCAAGCTCTGACATTCTTCTTAAGAGTTGTGACGGTCGTTGTGTTCCTAGATCCATTTCAGAGACTAGCTTATTGAATTGACGTTCAGCACTCTCTTCGTAAACGGTAATTAATTTGTCTCTAATAGTTTCGTACTTTTTATTTTCAGGTGGCGTAACAATAAGATCGTATACCTGTTGTAAAGCGTCTCTGCCAAGCTTCGCTACTACCATGTTGAATTTTGCGGTATCTCCCTGTTTTTGTGGCTCCATAATGGAATCAAAATGAGCAAACCATAGTTTCGGCATATCTTTCCAAAATTCTGGTATCTTCGAAGTAATGGATATCGCTGCTAGGTTCGTGACGGACTGCGTCGTCGTGGTCGTAGCGTCGCCTTGACCCGCTCCGGCAATTGTAGGCTTATTCATTTTTAAAAATAGTTAGGGCACTGGTTGACGTTTAATATTCTATTTAATGTTACTAAGTTGTCCTATTGCTAACTTGCAAGGCAATAACTACGCGCATGCAAGGAATCACTTCCCGTTATCTTGTCCGCTATTTTAGTTCCACTAATTTCACTCGTATTATTGCACCGTCCGAAAAATAAATCACGTCGGGGTCACCACTGTTATGCCTATACTTATTAGTATAGACGTGCGTGTTAAGTCCGTCCAGCCAAGGGTCACAGTAAATAAAACGGTGCTCGTGTGAACCGCATTTATTTGCGCGGAATCAAACCAAGTATACAAGTTGTTACGTTCGCGGGAGGGAAGCGACTGCTCGGCGCGGCAAGTGCCTCGTCGTTGTAATGTACATGATGCAATATCGAATATTATTGCATCACGTTTCCCGTGTCCCAACAAAGGTCAATAATACAAAAAATACATAGTGAAACAATCATATTTATTTTTTAACTAACAACTAATTATTATTATTCTAATATTTGGTGTCATTAGGAACTTTTGGTAACACATTTAAAAGAAAAAAGTTGAAATAAAAAAAAGGTGTTTTGCCCCGTCTTGCCCCATAGTGCTGGTAAGATGGGGTGATGAGAATGATCACAGAGAAAGATTATTATTTGAGCTGGCAGAACTCACAGACATGGGTGGCTTCGTCATCATCATCATCTATTCCTGCGCAGCTATTATGAGCCCATATTCCACACAATGAGCATGATATCCACCCTTCAATGGAAACGGAATATACTTCCTCACAATACATACATGGTGTGTCCTCCTCTTCTTCACTTTCATCTCCAGATGATGAGACTCTTCGTCGTTTTGCTGTTTTGGCTGATCGGTTATTCTTCTTTGATTTTTTATTTTGAGCCTTTGTAGTAGTTTTCTTCTGTTTCTTTAATTCATCTTTTGCCTTTTTTGTTTCTATTTTCTCTAGTTTTTTCTGTTCAGCATCTTTTTTTTTCTGGGCGATGACTTCTAATTCTTGTTTGTAGGGAGACGACGTAATAATTGCTGTTTTTCCACGCTTTTTAGTGACACGAGAGGATTTTTTAGTAAGCGGAAGTGGAAAAAGTTGTTTTGGAGAAGTCAAAACAAAGCTACTGTCGCTTTTATCGCATATTGGCACATTAGCTGGTTGTGATGTCTCTGGTTTCTGACAAACAGGGTTTTCAGCTGGTTCTAGTGAGTGCGTCTGCTGGTCGGATTGATTTTGTTCTGCTTGTGATGTCTCCGGTTGGTCTTTAGTTTGATACGGTGCTGATTCCTGATTAACTAGCCTGGGGCTCCAGTGGGAACACCCTGGCAAAGTGTCATCAACAACGTCTCTGCTAAAAGTCGCAGCATTATCAGCTGTTTGTGCAGCTACTGTGTCTGAAGTTTGGGCAGTAGTGACATTGCTTATATCTTGAAATACTTCTCGGTTTGTGGAAGTTTGACCCTCATTTAACTGGATTTCGGTTGTCAAAGAAGGGGCAAAATCTGTTTCGGAAAACACGTTTGGATTATAGGGCCAAATCCCACATTTACGAAATCCATTTACTGCTGTAGACATAGTGGCTGCTTGTACAAAAGCATTTCCAAATACTTCAGCGACTTGGCGGATAGTAACGACTAGTCCAGGGTTAGAACGCAGCCAGGCTGTAACGGCTTGTTCATAATAAACGCTCAATGGTCGCATGAACGCAACATCCGCTACTTGTAAGCGGTGTGTCGTGTGTGGAGGAAAACACAAGATTATAACACCATGAGCTCTGGCTTCATTGATCAGGTCAATATTCTGAGTGTGGGTGCTGTGCCCATCCAGTAAAAGAAGCACAAGTCTCTCTTTAGATGCTCCACTGAAAATCACAAATCTCTTAAACCATTGGAGGAATAGCTCGGAAGTAATCCAGCCCGAATCACTGCATGTGCCCCAAGCACCAGCTTGTGAATTCACCATCAGCTCTGGATTCATCCTTTTTCTTGGGAAGATAAGCATCGGTGGCATGTAGTTTCCAGCTGCACTGAAGCATATCTCGACCGTTACCGTCTGTCCTCGTTCTGCTGAAACTATGACCCCAACCTGTTTCCGTCCTCTTTTAGCGATTATCTTTGAATTTGTCTTTGGCACAACAGAAACCCCCGTTTCGTCACAGTTATATATACGGTCAGGAGTTAGTTGGTGCTCATCGTACACGTTGCCGAGGAAATTGAAGAATTGTTCGACTGCAACTTTGTTAAAACCAGATGCTCTGGCAGCAGAAGTATTTTCAGGTTTTCTAATTGAAAGCTCTGGGTGTCGTTTTAGGAAGCCATTTATCCACTCTCTACCAGCTTCTTTTTTCTCAGCGTTGAATGGATTAGGCTTATTATTTTTAATTGCTAACTGGTATACTAATGCCTTTAGATCTTTAACCGTAAGTCCATATAACCTTTCTTCCATTTCTAATAAATAGGCACAAAGCTCATTTTCTTCAGACACAGAAAAAACAGGCAGCCTAGGACCCAATGGTACTTTAATTGGTATGGGTAAATTTTCATCAGATGTTTCGTTCAATACTTGGCGAGCAGCCTTAACTTTTCTCTCTAATGTCGTCTGTGGTACATCAAATTGTTTAGCTGCTTTATAATAACCCATTTTTCCATTAAAAACCGCTTGAACTGCTTCCCGCATGGATTCTTCGGACCACGACCCTCTGTTAGTCGTGCGTTTGTAGTCACGAACCATTCTGAAAAGGCAAACTATAATAAGCTCACAAAAAACAAACTCATTTTTACGCAAAACAAACAAGAACAAAATTATTCTCATTGGGGGCAAGATGGGGTACCCTGATACCCCATCTTGCCTGCAGAGCCATTTTATAAATAAAAAAATACAAAAAAAAAAGCAGCCAACAATCTTAAGGAATCACAATGCCTACCTTATTATAGGTTAGTTCAAGCGTCAATCACAGCAACACCTCACCAGCTCACGTTATTTAACAAACTACAGTCACGTGTCAAACCAGAAGAAAATATGATAAACAAATTGCAGTAAAATACTTTTTTTGAATTTTTTCGACACTGTGCACTTGTGAACCACTAACTACCGGGCGACTGACAACTATCATGGCGGCGCGTCGAACGATGAATGAACGAGCGTGATTGGTCAATTTGAACTGTGTGTTTCGCTGGGTACCCCGTCTTACCCGCTACCCCGTCTTACCTCCATCTCCCCTACTCTTACTAGATTATCTGCCCTGCAATTCGGGAAAAGACAGCTGTTGGATGTATTTGCAGATCGTTTGTAACCAGTTATAGACATAACATCAACTGACGGCTGTTCCGGATTTTGGGGTAAATCTTGAGGTTCCATGTCAAGTTCGTTTAATCTCGCCTCATGACGAGTAGCAGCCACCCAGCAACGATGGCAAATGTGTTGCCGATCATTCAATAGGGCCTGCAAAAAAATAAAAATGCTGATAATGATAGATGATAATGCTTTGGTTCGCTTTATAAAGATTAAATAATATCCTAGTGATAACACTCGTTTTGCATTTATTGAATAATAAAAATTAATTATTTAAATAAAATGTATTGTACTAGTCGATTGTTATAAATTGTGCTATCACATAAAACCGGAAGTTTATAGTACATAAATAATTGTTGCTATTGATATAGATAAGGTTGTTATAAATATACAGTTGTATGTGTAATATGTAGTTACATTAAACATACCTGTTCTATTCTCATATGCTCCAAAATATATTCAGCAAAACGTGGTCTTGCGTCTAATATGGGTCTTGACACTTCATGTCGCACTCGCTGCCGTCTCAAAGACCGAGTACAGGTCACACACAAATGTTCCATACTTCGTAATAATTACAACAATATCAAAGTCCACAAAACAAGCCGAAGCCGATCGTTGTAAACGTAGAAGCAGGGGTCCTTTATGAATGCGTAAGTCGTCAAAAATTAATAGCGGAGTAACAATTTCGAAAGACGATAGTACAGCACAGCTACAAAACTACACTGCCACTAAGTAAATAATGACATCTAGAAGGATCGCCGGGAACCATCTCTTTCCAACATGTAGCGCTGTCTCATAAAATATCGTTCGCGGCCGCTGCTCCTGCGCTTACAATGAAAAATAATGGCAGCGCGTGGCGCGCGGGGTGGTAGAGGGGGTGTTGGGTCAGAGTAGGCACTACCTGGTCGATCGTGTCTTTTTCCACTTGGTTTTTTAGATCGCTTTAGTCCTATAGTTATTAAAAGACTAATTAATTAAGATATAATTAACATTTTTATGAAATTAATAATACCACTATAACAGTTTCCCTGCACGAGATACGGAGTTAAGCCCATACAAAAAAACATAACACTCGTTGAGATCTTTCAAATGATGTAGGTAGAAAAATGTTACAACACTTGGGACGAAACCGCCCATTGTTTTTTGCTAGGGCTGGCACTACCAAATTTCTAGGCTGGTTGTAATAAATCAATTTTAAATGTTTAAACAAGTTATACAAAATATTAAACGTAGTAATAATCGTATTTGTAATTTCGCAAATCACATGAAAAAATGTCATTAACTGACACTCTAAAAACATACTTTAGATTTTTAGGTTATGCCACCGTAATAAGACCATACACTTGGTATGTTACAGATATCTACATAATAATATAACAATAAATCAAATAATTGTAGTCTTGTCTAAGGATACGAACGTATTTTAGGATCTATAGAAAATTAGTTCGATATGCAAAAAGAAAGGAGACTAGTAATCAAATTAATAAAGCCACAAACTCCAGTAAAGAAATTTGGAACATAGTTAATAATGCTCGTGAAAAAAAAGATAAGATCTTTGACAAAGATAACATAGTTCTTAAGTGTAATAATAAACTTATTCAAAACCCTAGAGATATTGCTGATATCTTCGCAGAACAATTTTCTAATAGTCAGGGTATAAATACTTACAATCAGGAAATGGCTAGGATATGCTTAGTGAAGTATACTGTCAGAGTTCAAAATGCCATGATTTTTGATACAGTCACTCCATTTGAAATTTACAAAATGGTAAACACAATGGATAATAAAAAGTCGTTTGGCCATGACGAAATACCTCTAAGTACAATCAAGGACAACATTGATATTTTAGCTTATCCAATATCAGAACTAATTAATGACTGTATAAATCAAGGCACTTTTCCTGATCAATTTAAGTTAGCCAGAGTTTTACCCCTATTTAAGAAGGGAGATAAAACAAATCCAGTAAACTACAGGCCTATCTCATTACTACCGGTTTTGTCAAAACTTTTTGAAAAAGTGATCAAATCGCGTTTATTATGTCACTTGTACGACGAAAAAATTATAAATTCCAATCAATTTGGATACCAGAAAAGTGTAGGGACACTGGATGCTATAGACTCAATGGTTAATGATGTAGTTAAAAATCTAAATGCTAAATTGAAAGTCGCAGGCTTATTCCTGGATCTAAGCTCTGCATTTGATACCGTGGAACATTCTATTCTTATTGATAAGTTGGAACACTATGGCATAAGAGAAAATACATTAAAACTATTTCGTTCTTATTTAACAAATAGAACACAATATGTCGAAATCAAATCAGTTGAAAATGGTGTAGAAAAAATTCATAAATCCAGACTCTTCACAGTTAATAAAGGTGTTCCTCAAGGCTCAGTACTTGGTCCAATTTTCTTTACAATATTTGTGAATGATCTAACCGCTTATATAAAGAGTGTTTTACCAGATGTAAGCTTAGTTCTTTTCGCGGATGACACTAGCTCTATTATAAGCGCAAATGATGTTGTCACTTTAGAAAACAAATTAAATAGTTTTCTTAAAGCCTGTGAAAACTGGTTTTCTATAAACAACCTAAAACTTAATGTTAAAAAGACCAAGTGTATGCTATTCAAAACCACGGTTAGAAACAATACTTGTATAAATGTTCTATCATTAGGAAATAAAATTGATATCGTTGACAATATAAAGTTTTTAGGGGTACAAATTGATTCGCTTCTAAATTGGAAACCTGAGTTAACCTCAGTTACTAATATAGTAAGTAGTGCATGCTATGCAATAAGAACTCTTAAGGATGCGTTATCAATGTCTCAGCTTCGTACTGTCTACTTTGCCCTGGTTGAGTCCAAAATTAGGTACAGCATCAAATTCTGGGGAGGCAGTTATAAATACAATATAAATGCTGCCTTTATTATGCAAAAAAGAGCACTTAGAACAATGCTTGGCATTGACCAAACCGTATCTTGTAAGGAGTATTTTAGTCAACTAAAAATCTTAACAGTACCATGTCTATACATATTAGTACTTCTTACGCACTTTCAAAAAAATTTGCCTAAGTTTGAGACAAATGAAGAAAGAAAATGCAGAGTAGCAACACGGAGAAAAGATTTACAGACAATTTTACACGCAAAATTTAATATTGTAAAACACTCATCTTATGTGCAGTCTGTAAATCTTTTTAACAAATTACCTGCCGAATTGAAAAATATTGAGAGTGTTAACATATTTAAAAATAAACTTAAGACACTACTACTTGCAAAATCTTATTATACGATTGATGAATTTTGTAATGATAAAATATAATTATTTAAATTGAATTTGTAATTGAATATTTTTAATGTTATACTTAATTTTATTAATTATCATAATGAATTTTGACATGTTTTAAACTTTAATATTTTTGTAATTTGACATGTGCATGTTATGTATTTATAATGTTTCCTATTATTGTTTTTGTTTTCTGTATTATCGACATATATTTCGACACAAAAATGTATTTTGTTATGAAATTATAATAAATAAAATAAATAAAAAATAAACGAACGAAAACGAACACAATTTGCTATGATATCTACTATCATGACATTAAAAATATATATTAATATTGCCCAAAAAAAACCGCTTACGCTATCTCCCAGGTCCATTATTATAATCTAAATCGTACGCTTATCTAAGGATATGAGATCACTCGAGGTTTGGTATGATACCATAACTATAAAAAAAAACAAAACATACATTAAACTCTTGAAAATAAAAGCTTAATTATAAAAAACAGCTAATCGCTATCTTCAGAACCCATCAAATCTCGAAGAATTTCACTGTCATTCTTATAATAACTAGGTCTTGTAAGGCGGCTTGGACCAGGCTTTGGTTGTGCTTCTGAAGAGTCGGTATGTTCATTATATCTGACTTTAATGGGGCGATTAGTACTAGTTTTATGTTTTTTAGGATTTTTCATACTCTTGTATATAATTTTTTCATCTGACAAAATATGTATCCTTTTTTCTTTAGCAATTTTTTTCATGGTTAGTGGTTTATGAGTCTCAAATTGTATTACTTCTTTTTGGTATATTTCAGTAAATTTTTCATCGGAAGTGTATCTGTCAGTAATTAGAATATTGTTATTAGTTACTTTTGAACATGGTTCATCACACTGTTTTATTATTATTTCTTCTTCCTGTTTCTTATTTAAAAATGGATTTGTTTCTGGATGGATTGTAATTTCTTCTGTTACAAGGAAATCTTCTAGTATTACTGGCAACTTATCAATGTCTATAAGATCAAAATTTAAATGTTCTTGTTCTTTTAATGTACTTTTTAATTCTATTATTTTTCCTATTTTCTCTTTTTGTGGTTTAGATTTTTTTCCGATACCTTTCTCTTTAGTATTTAGACTTGTTACTTGTGTTATTAGGTTTTCTTTGTCATGTGTTGGGTTTTTATTGGTATTCTGGGACATTTTTTTTTTTTGGATGGTTGGTTTGGTTCAATGTCCGATTGTCCGATACTGCATACGCACTTGAATTATTGGTATCTATGTAGTCACTGTCCTCCACACTCTTGCCGGGAATAACGTTAATTTTTTTCTTTTTATTTGTAGTTTTCGTACTTTGCGATCCATATCGCATTTCTTTCAATAATGTCAATACTGATTCATCTACTGCTTCTTTTTCTTCCTGATTAAATTCTTGTCTTGCATGATTTCCTGGCAATCTATTTAGTACTTGTTCTTTATTCAGCGGGCTTATTCCCGCTTTCCTGAATCCGGCTAATATATTTTGTTTTATATTTGGTTCCTTTTTTTCTAACATTTTCTTAAGTAATTTAGGGAAAACATTCTTTGGTATCGTGGGCAGTACGCGTCCTTCAGTTTTTTCCATGTAAATAATATATCACGCCATGCTATTATCATGGGTCTAAAAAAGGCTACATCCAGCGGCTGTGTCAAGTGGGTTGAGTTTGGTGGTAGAAATACAAAATGTACATCCTGTTCTTGACATTTTTTTATGATGTCTAATGACAGGTGTGAAGAAAGGTTGTCTCCTATCAATATTTTTTGTCCAGTTTTATTGTTAAAGTATGGAAGAGCCACGGTTTCCACCCAATCCTCAAACGTATTGCCGTCAAACCAGCCTGAGGAAGTGCGGTTATAACGACAATTAGGGGGGCCATTTGTAGTCCAGGTACTGTATAGATGGGTGGCTTTGTACACGACGTAGCAAGGTAACAGTGTACCATCAGCGGATGCAGACAACATAAGTGACGTTGACGATTTCGTGTGGTTCATTACCCTTTCAGGGTATTTGACGCCTCTTTTAGTTAGAACTTTCTTTTTTCCTGGGTCATCAGCTAAGTTCGATTCATCGTAATTTACTATGTTACTTAAAGGTACACCCATTGAGGAATTTTTAAGCTGTGTAAAATAATCTTTTATAATTTGTGGTGATACTGCAGCCCTAGATCTTTTGATGTTCTGGCTTATTCTCAGTGAAATTTCTTTATGGTGACGCTTTAAAAAACTGTCAATATAATTCACACCAGGTAAATTATTAGTAAATCTTTTTATTTCTATGCCAATTCGATCTAAATATCCCTTTATTATTACTCGTACGTCATAAGTATCAAGTGGATACCCCCACTTGGAACAAATATTAATATATTTTATTATGTATTTTTCTGCCTCTTCGCTTAGACATTTTTGTCCACCTTGAGTCTTCATTTTTCTTGTTGCATGTCTGTGCAAAACCGACTTACTTATATTAAATTGCTTAGCTATTTCAACTATAGAGTTATTCCCAGTTTCGTAGGCTTCTATTGCAGTTTTTAATATTAAGGGATCATATCTCTTGTAAGGCTTTGAACTTTTTGATATGTACACGCGAGGCATATCTAAAAATGGAAAACAATACGTACCGTTAATATAAATATTTGCCACACAATAAAATAACATAATGAAATAAAAGTTCTGGGCAACAATATCATTAATTAACCAAATTTCTGCCTACACATATAAAAAATAATGTTATAATTACTTAGTGACAACCCTACAAACCCGTACCTATTCATTCTTAAGTCGTTCCTATTCAACTTATTCTCGTCCCAATTGACCCCTCTTTCGTTGTTATTCATACCTGAGACGTCCCCATTCACCCCGAAAACAACAGATTTTATATGTATCTCTAATTTATCAAAAAACAATAAAAGTAATTAGCAACTGAGACTTACCTTTAATATATACGACGGCCCAAACGCTAAATAACGTTTTTAAATCACAGTCGTCTTCAATTACTACAAAATAAATTAAAGAGAACAAAGTTTCCAGCACTAAAATTAGTACCACCACAAGAACTTATTTTCAAATGTGATTTTTTAAAGGTGAGTATTGACTACAACATTTTCTGGAGCATTTCTGTGTAATGTAACGTTCTTACGAATGATACAATACAGGCAAAAGCTCAGTTTCCAAAGCATTTCCATGTATTGTAACGTTCCTGCGAATGCTCGGCGTTATGTTACTGGTAAAAATGCTCACAGCGAGTGTGCATTTACCAACATTTCGTTGTACCTTGCGTTCATTCTTTTTTGAAATGTCGGACCTACAAGCTGCGTGTGCTGCGTTTATCTTGATGAATTATATTAGAAGAAAAAAGAAAAATAGAAATAGAAGATGGTGGCAAATGAACATTTACAATAGAAGACAAACTCTTGGAGGTGTGCAATTATTGTTAGACTTAAAATCGCAGGAATTAAGTGGTCAATATAAGAACTTTACTGCCCTATCTTCAAGTGATTTTGAAAGTTTATTGAATTCAATTGGTGTTAAAATATCAAAGCAAAATACACGATTCAGAGTTTCAATTACGGCGAAGGAGAGATTAGCATTAACTTTACGTTATTTAGCTACAGGTGATTCCTTCGTTAGTTTACAGTATCTTTTTAGAATATCAAGACATAGTATTGGGAAGATAATTCCAGAAGTATGTGAAGCAATAACAGAGGAACTGAAAGAAAACATTCACGTGAGTATCATTATACTTTATTTAAGATCAATTCAAATCATTCAAATAATCTGAGATCTGACTCATCATATCAAAGTTACTGCTATCTTGAGTATCGCCCCCGTCTGTATCTGCTTCACCGGCTCGACTCGGACCTCGGACTTCATTGGAAGTTGCAGCTGCTCTAGTCTCTTCGATAGAGGAAGTGTAGCCTCTGTCTGTATTTGAGTCACAGGATCGGTTCTGACTTACAAAGGATTCATTTGATGTTGAAGCTGTATTATATCCTCGAGATGTTTCGTTCCCATAATTATCTCTATAGTGTTGACTGTATCCACGGGGATAGTTAAATTCGCCTTGATCAGCGCTAAAAAGTATATTCGATATAAGATGTTACACATAGTTTTTGGTCCCTTCATTATATTTTCTTAATTTATTGGCGATAAAAGTACCGTAACTTGCTAACTCGTCATTATTAAAATCACTTTTCATAGCGGTTTTTTGCAATATATCAAATGCAATTTCCATTTTTTTTGTCGTCATCTGTATTGATTTTGGAAACCATTTTCCTTTTCTTTTTTATAGGATGTGCTGACTGCGACTCGCAATCAGCCGTAGTAGCCTGCATGTGATTTTCCTCGGTCTTGTTATCAGCCTGAAATTATAAAATATATATTTTTTTTGCAGATGCCAAATTCTCCTGAGGAGTGGTTACAAGTGGCAGAAGGTTATGAGAAAATATGGCAATTCTCCCATTGTATAGGCGCTATTGACGGAAAACATATAGTAATTCAAGCACCACCTGCAAGTGGCAGTGAATTTTATAATTATAAGGGGTTTCTTAGTATTGTACTTATGGCAGTAGTGGATGCAAATTATAAAATTATTTACATTAATATAGGTTGCCAAGGACGAATATCAGACGGTGGAGTATTCCATAACAGTATGTTATATAAAAAACTACAAGATGAATCATTGAATTTGCCACAGCCCTCTACACTGCCAGGTAGGCAAATGTTAATGCCATATTATTTCATTGGCGATGAAGCTTTCCCTCTTATGCAAAATATGATGAAGGTTTACTCTGGAATGCATCCCAAAGGATCTACTAAAAGATTGTTCAATTACCGACTCTGTAGAGCTCGGCGCGTAGTTGAGAATGTGTTTGGACTACTATCGTCAGTATTCCGTGTTTTGCGAAAGCCTATATTATTGAACCCCGATAAAGCTAAATTGATTGTAAAGTGCACATGTCATTTGCACAATTTCATTAGAAGGAATTCAGAAGGAATATGCTTACAAGAAAACATCTCACAAGACAATAATATCAGTGATTATAACGAGGGCCATGCATCTTTTCTTCCGCTTGCAAATCAACATCGAAACTTATCAGAAAGTGCTTTTGCAAAAATAATGAGAGATGAAATTGCTGAATACTGTTCTCAAGAAGGTGCGTTGGAGTGGCAAAACCAATATGCGTAGGTACTTACTAATTTTAATATAGAAATACCTTTTAAAAAATAACTCACCGAATCATCAACGGGACGTGGTTTATTCCTATCCAGCATAAATTGTAAGCTTTGGTACGCAAACCACGAACTTTTGTAAATTTCATCTGCTCCTGTAAATGTAAATAAAAAAAACCAATTTAAAATAAAATTCGTCTTTTTCATTTACGTAATAATTTTATCCAAACTGAATATATCTGCTGTGCTATGTATATTTGCATTTATTGTCATCACTAACCTTTTCCAGTGCCAACACTTTTTCAATCTTCATTTTTTCTCTTCGAAGAGAAGCTAGAAGGCTTGTCATTTTTTTTCTGCAGTCATCAGCAGAAATCTCCATTTCGGCAGCAATATCTTGCCACGCGTCGTTTTTTAATATTTTATTTTAATGTTGAGCGTGATTAGGATCCCATAAAATTACATGATTCCTGTATTTTTCAATAAACAATAAAGTTTTTTCACTATCCCACGACATAGTTGAATAGAAAATAGATAATAAGTATAAATAACAAGCTAATGCAATGCACGTGTAAAATCACAGCGTCAACTTGAACAACTAAACGACCGCGCGGACCGCGTGCGTCTTTCGTCCCTCTCCCTCCGCGTCACCCCGCAACCGCGCATCGCCCGCACTCGTGGCTCGACGAAATGTTACACCAATACGCTCGACGAAATGTTACACCAATATGCTCGTTGGTTTGTAACAAAGAGGCCAGCGTGCTCGACGTTTAGTTCGTAAGAGGATGATACACTAGAACATATCATAGAGCGGCTCGTTGTTCTGTTACAAGTAAATGTTGTAGTCTATACTCACCTTAACAGTTAGCAGCTAATGTCATGTATATTCAGTGTTGCCATGTGAACTGTCAACATTCTACTATTACAACACAAATATTGGAAGAATTTGTAACGAATTTAGAATTAATACACTCGCGTGCAAGTAAATCGACTCAAGCCTCAAGTGCGCATAAAAAGTGATATAACTTAAAAATGCCTTATTATACCTCTATATAATGTTTTACATAATTAAAGCCTAGTAATTGAGCTTTAAAATGGTGTAAGTTGCATGAAAATCGATTCAGTAGTTTAGTAAAAAAGGTTAATGCCAATGATAATGTAAAAAATGTTGAAAATTCATACAATTTCACAGTATGGGGTTATTGTGTTTAAATGAAACAAAATGTGCGTAAGATAAAAAATTTATTCGTGTCAATATTTGGTATTTCCTCCTCTAGCTCTGATCACTGCTCTCATGCGATTCTTCATCGACCTTATCAACTTTTTAATGGATGATTGTGGTATTCGACCCCACTCTTCTACCAACGCAGTCTTGAGCTCATTGATGTTTGTCGGAGCTGGATTCCTCGCTCTAACTTTCCTTTTGAGCTCGTCCCATATGTGCTCAATGGGATTTAAATCGGGGCTGAGCGCTGGCCAATGCATAGTGTGAATTCCAACTTCGTTCAGGAAATCACGTGTGGCCGAGCAGTGTGACATCGGGCATTGTCATGCATCAAGATAAAATTTTCCCCAATAAAGCCTTGATAAGGGACAACTTGATCCAGTAGAACATTTTCAATGTAACGATCACTGGTCAGACCTCCTCCCCGGCCTCCCCCAGGAACGAAAACAAGCTCCGTTTTGCCTTCTAAGGAAATTCCGGCCCACATCATGCAAGATCCGCCACCATATGCAACGGTTTCCACAAAGCACCACTGTGAAAACCGTTCACCGGGACGACGGTATACCCGACCTCTCCTGTCGCTGCCATGGAGACACATCCTCGTCTCATCTGTGAACAGGACTGACTGCCATTGCTCTATGCTCCAATCCAAATGCTCTCGAGCAAAGTGAAGGCGTGCTTGACGATGAGCTGTGGTCAACTTCGGGCCTGTAGCGGGTCTTTTCGGAGTAAGGTTAGCTTCTTTCAACCTTCTTCTAACTGTCCACTGACTGATAGTCACCCCGCGAACTTGACGTAGCTCCTGCTGCACATCTACGCCGGTAAGGTGTCGATTTCGGAGAGAGGTCGAGACCAAAAACCGGTCGTCACGCTCCGAGGTGCACCGGCGTCGGCTGGTATTAGGCCTCCGAGTGAAGGCACCAGTCTCTTGAAACCTTCTGTATACTCTCGAGACAGCGGACTGACTCATATTCAAACGACGAGCGACTTCTCGCTGGTTCAACCCTTCTTGCAATAGGGCAACGACTTGAGCGGCTTCTTCAGGTGTTGTATCCATAATTTTCTTCAAATGACGGCTTTAATTTGCAGAGATGTGATCAGGTCAACGTCTAATGAGCGACTGATAAGAAAAAACGATTACAGAGGGTTTTTATAGGGGGTTGTGTCGCGCAAGTTGTGTATAGAGCGCAGAGCAGTTTACGGGAGGTTGCGTTCAGTTGCATTCTAAGTACAAGTGTTTGTTTAAATTACTGATATTATGCTACCATTTGAAAGCCTAATTACTAGGCTTTAATTATGTAAAACATTATATAGAGGTAAAATAAGTAATTTTTTAGTTATATCACTTTTTATGCGCACTTGAGACTTGAGTCGATTTACTTGCACGCGAGTGTATTTAGCGTCGAAATATTTTCCTGGTTTTATCCCTATTCACCTTTCAATCCCTATTCACCCCATTTTACGGTATTATTCCCTGTATTTAATCTTATTTTATTTCTTGAATTATACTGTGTTAAGAAGTTTACTTCCTCCATAACAACAGTGAAGACCGACTCGAGAGTCGTATATTATTTAACGTAACAAACCTACCTTTAGGTAAATTGTAAAGGAAAACGTTCAATGCTGTGTTATTGTAAATAATCATTTTTGCTGCTTTGATACCTTCATCAGTTAATAAATTTACTTTTGGCATAAACGAACTTCTGTTATTCTGGATACGTTGGAAAAAATCAATATATGATTCGTTTTATTCTAATACTTTCTAACTCGATAGCAATGCACGCTTCCGATCTGGGATCGCCAAAATGCTGAACGAAAAGCTCCTTTAAGCCTTCCCAAGTGTTAACGTTGTCTCTTTCGCTAACTAGTACAGCGGCTTTACCTACAAATTTACTTGTAATGCAGTGGAATACGTTAATCTGTTGGGCTGGGTAATTGTCTCCTCTAAAAGTTCTTATTACATATTCACATTTAGATATAAATAAATTTAAAACGTTTTCATTGCCATCGAAGCGTGGGATGATGCTCTGAATTTCCTTAGGAATTAAATGTATTTGATTCATTTTTTAAATTTATAAATTTACAGCTAAGGCAAATAAATAACGTAAATATGGCAATGCTTGTCCAATATTACGCGAAACTAACTAAATAACGTGTATTCCGGCTATGTTTGTCCAGTAATACCGTTCTAAATCTAAACCTAACTATATACGTGTCTTAGCTATTTTTGTCTAATAACACGATAAAAATGCGTTAACTAGCGATGTTTAGTCCATTAAACGGTAAGGATAAACACGGGAACGGAACAGTGCGAAAAACTCACATTAAGTTGCCCGTTGCCATGCCGATTCTCGGATTGCTGCTGCTTGCTTGCCGTAGTTGACAAAATTTGTAAGTTCTTTTCGGATCCGCTGGTAAACGCGGCGCCCGTACCGATTTTCGTGTATGTCGAACGCGATTTACTTTATAAATATATATGCGAAATCCGGCTCGACTGCGCCAGTCAAATATAAACGGCGGTTAAACAACTTTTTAAAAACTTTATTTTGAAGTTTACTGGTTGATGTGCTCAGCGTGAGCAGTACAATGAGAATGAGAATAACAATTGGGAATACAACATGTTTTATAAAGGCTTACTTGCTAAGGTGGGGGGACCAAGCATGGGACCACCTCTGACATGGTGACATGGCTACTGTTACTGGTTGTCGTCTGGTAATTACTCAATTAAGCTAAACTTAATGATGACCAAAACAATAACCATTAAACATGATATTGATATCTGTACACCTTTATGCAACTGTTATGGTGCGAACGGTATGGGGGGAGGGGGAGGGGGGGGGGTTGCGTAACTAGGTACATTTGGAACAGTAATCTGTATACAATAATAAAAACTCAGCTTCGTATAAACTAAGGCTTAACGCATATCGTAAGTTTTAGCAGAGCATGATGACGTGACAAAATGTGCCGTGTCAAAATCCAAGCCTTAACCTATATTATTATACTCTTGATAATTTTTCCTCTTAAACTAAGAATATCCTGTATCATAAATGTTACACATAAGTGTAAAATATGTAATTTTTTTTAAGATTACGTAAAAGTTGTTGCTAGTCAGTAGCTTTTTTTAATTCATTTTAAGTTAATTAAAGCTAAAGACAGGCTATTCTTTTTTAAAGAACTATGTTGTTCAATAAGTTTTGCGGTTCAATAAGAAAAACACAATTTTATGGTTTGAAATACTTTATTATTCAGTATAGTCTCCCTGAACATCAATACACTTGTTCCAACGAGATTCCAATTTATGAATTCCATCCCTGAAGTGAGAATCTGGAAGGGCTGCAAAATACGCTTCCACAGCTGTTATGACTTCAACATTTGATGAAAAACGCTTTCCACGCATGAATTTTTTTAGGTCTGGTTACAGATAGAAGTCGCTAGGGGCCAAATCAGGTGAATACGGTGGATGCTCCAACAATTCGAACTTTAACTCATGGATTTTAGCCATTGTCAAAATGCTCTTGTGATACGGTGCATTGTCCTGACGGAAAATATTTTTTTTCTTCTGCTTACCGGGTCTTCTGTCAGAATTTTTTTCCTTCAGCTGGTCTAAAAGGATACAATAATATTCAGAATTTATTGTTTTACCAGTTTGCAAGTAATACACAAACAAAATTCCTTTCGCATTCCAAAAAACTGATGATAACACCTTCTTGGACGATTTCTGGACACGAACTCGTTTCGGAGCCGAAGAACCAGGTTCACAACACTCTTTAGCCTCTTGTTTTGATTCAGGATCATGGTGATAGACCCAAGTCTCATCCATAGTGATGAATCGACACACAAAATCCACTTTATTCTTTCGAAAACGCTCTAAATGTTGCTGAGAAAGTCGCATTCGAATGTGTTTTTGTTCCTTTGTTAGCGAATGTGGAACCCATTGTGTACACAGCTTTCTGAAACCCAATACTTCAGTCAAAATATTGTTTACACTGTCCAATGAAATGCCTAGGGCTTCTACTAAATCTCTTCCGGCCACTCGACGATTTTCCAATACGATATCTTGTATTTTTTCTACGATTTCTGGTGTTGTTGCTGTTTATGGACGTCCTTGACGTGGATCGTCTTCAAGGCTTATACGACCACGTTTAAATTCAGCTACCCATCTTTCTACTGTACTAATTGAAGGCGAAGAGTAATTATACACTTTCAACATACATGTTCATAAATTCCCTTTGCTTTTAAACCTTCCAAAAATAAAAATTCTATCACTGCAAGATACTTGATATTGTCCATTGTAAAAAAATACTGTGACACGTCGATACTAAATGGCTTTTAAACAAAGAATGAATTGACAACAGATTGAAATGAAACTTCACATACGTTCATAAGAAGTGTGTACAAACATAACAAAAAAAAAATAGTCTTGTAGCAACGCCCTCTCTTATCGAACCGCAAAACTTATTAAACAACCCATGTATTTGAAATAAATAAATATCATTTGGCCAACTATTTTAGAAAAAGACCGAACAGAAAGGAAGAAATACAGGACACGTATTGTGTTCTCAGCTGCTTAAGTTTATTGTGTAGATAAACAATAGGTAACTATTGTGCAAAAAAGAACGACTAGCTACTTTGTTTCTTTAGAATTATACCGATAAGTCGAGTTCCATACCAGCTGTATTAGAAGCTAATCCTTTTTGGTTCTCTATTGTATTACCTAACTTTTTTATCCATAATCTAAAGTGCCATAATTTGTTTTGTCCTAATGATCATTTGTCCAAATGATAACTTGCCCGAACTTTATAATATCACATGCCATAAAATTATAATCCCTAAATACAATATGCCCTAAATTTGTTTGTCATAAATATTACAATCAATAATATACAAAAGACTTAAAACCATTTGTTAGCGTGTCAGCATCAGCCAGGCAGGGATTTGTTTGATTGTATGTCTTCTTAGGGTAGGTAGCCAATGAATTGTATATTTCTTCCGTTTAAAACTGATATATTGAATTATACAATAATACAAAAATATGTGCTCACGATCGTCGTCGTTGAGAGAGAGTACATTCAAAATTTTATGATAAAACAGTATGTACGACTAGCGGGGCGCGCCCCGATCTGCTGCACCGACCGATGCCGCCGATGCCGCAGGCGCCTCGCCCTGCGGCCACTAGATGGCGTTACATGACACAATTTTCAATAAAAGTTATAAGTCCTAAATTCAAATTGTTTAATATTTATTTATCCTAATAATGTTGTTTAAACTAATTTATATTACAAAGCTTGGCTTTTGTCACGGCTCCGGGTCTGCAGGACTCTGTCGGTCCCACGCATGCTTATCCTCGCAGACGGCTTTCGCTCAGCACCACAGCTTCGGCTGGTAATCGGAAAACTTGAATTATATCTACGATTGATAGCTCTAGCTTTCGCAATAATTTGTATAATCTCTTCCGATGCATTATCTTTAATGGAAAATTTTACCTTCATCTGATTTGGATGAGATTTCTTAAATGTTGCTGTACGGATTTTACTAATTTTACCTACAAGATTACCCTTAAAATATTTTAAGACATATCATCAAAATTTAAGAAATCCTTCTGTGTCAGATTTTCAACATTATAAAGTGTCGGTTCTTTTCTTGCTAGCTGCCTTATTGAAGCCCATAGCGAAGGATACAGTAATATTTCTTACGGATTGCTCGATTGTAGAATGTATGCTGTCTACCGACATTTCCGTGTGACCAGGCAGAAGGTAATTCATTTGAATTGCATCAAAATTGGTCGATTGCAACAAAGCATTATGTATTGTTGCAAGGACTATTTTATTCTTGTTTTGTCCAGGATAAGAATCTGAATACAAGATCAGAAATTTTATGGTACCTCGAGAATCCACATTGTCTATGTATTTCTGTATAATAGTAGCAATTTCATTTGCTACCCCTCTTTGCTTCAGATTCTCCCCAGATGAAACAAAAACCATTCCTTGTGATGCTTTCGTAGAAACATAAATTATAAACAACATACTTTCTAGAATAAATCAGTAACATGTAACTAAGGCGTATTGAGAACTTTCTGGAGGTCAAAACTTGTGCACAGAATGGAAGGATTTTCTTTACCTAATTGTCGATGAAATTCCAACCGTTTCTTTGATGCCTTCTTTTCATCTAAATGAGCTTGCAATTCAGCACAATCCTCTGGCTTCTGTCCTTCAAAATGCAGGCATTTTATACATTTATCCTTTTTAGGCACATGAAACCTTATGTTAAAATCAATAGTGAATATTGGCGGAATACTTTTTCACTTACAACATTGAGTCCTTTACTAACTTCTTTAGGTCTTCTTTACAGCAGCGCTATACATTTTTGATATTTTTAAATTCCACAGGCAGATAATGTTTTGTGCTATCCTATCGGCAGTAGTGCGATGGTATTGCAGGTAACCTTTTGATAAAAGATTTTACTGATTCTTGGATTGCGTTAGATGTTTTGTTGGGGGCCATGCATTTTCCTCTTCCATCTTTCGACATACCAAATTCCTGTGTTGTCAATGTATAATAAATGTATCTTTGAGTGACATCAAGAGTATTCATGAGGAACTTTAAACAAACTTGTCGCCGACCCTCCTCATCATTTATGAAATAAAAGAATGTGTTATTCCTGTAATTAGAGTCTTTGGATCTCTTCCTTTTTATGTATTGCTTAGAGGACATAGATATTATCCATTGCTTTTTTTTTCCGTAGATAATTCGCAAAAATGTTTAAATATGGCACTCCTTTTTTTTGAGGATATTTCTTGACACTTGTAGGGACAGTTTTTTTCTAAGCAAGGATTCGGTTTCATATTTCTTTCTTTCATAATTGAACCATCTGCCTTAACATATTGAACACCCCTTGATCTAGCATCCCTTCGTACATTTTTCTTATTTGTTATTTTTTTTTTAAGCCTGCATGTCCTACTTTTCCATCTTTTTTGCTTGTTTTCTTTGTCTTCTTTAGTACTATATCACTTAAAGACTCTTCTGTTTCTTTCCATGACGTTGAGATACAGCAAAATCTTCATCTTCACTTAAAAAATCCACAATATATATTTTTTTTAATCCATCCCGTTTGTTTTTCTTCCGTATTGGATGATCATCCGCTGTTTGAATTAATTGTACATTGTCATCAGCATTATCATCTTCTAAAGATTTTCTCAATATATCCATATCTTTTTCAGGTATGATATCAGTAATAGTTGGTTGAAGGCTGTCGTTACTAATGGTTCTTTCTATTTCTGTTACTTCAGGTTTGTCTATTTCTTCTTGATACTAAAACAAAATTTAAATTTTATTGATATTAATAGTCAGCATTAAATTTTGCATCGTACTAAACGCGAAAATGTATGAGGGTAACTGGGTGTTTGTAGCTCTTTTATGTAAAAACGATTGATAAGATTTTGATAAAACTTTACATTAATGTAGCTTATAAATCAAAATAACACCTAAAATACGTTTAATTACGATAAAAACTAAATAAAAAATGAAATTTCACCTCTCTTTCCACTTCAATCGTTACTTCGTTAATAATTACATCACGGTCTTTCAGATCATAGGTATATTTTCATTTCTCGTTTGTCTGAAATAGGTAATATATAATACTTAATACTTATGTTAGTGTACATAATAAATGGCATATTTCAAACATTACAAATATGAAAAAATACACCTACCTCATCCAGAGTATTGGCATAAAAGTTCGGTTCATAATTTAATCAATTTAGTCATCAAAAAAGGTTTCTGGTTGTTGATCTATGTTGTTCGAATTAATAATATTTAAATCGTTGACTTGTTCATGATAACAGGCACTTGCTAATATTGTTAGTGTAGATTTGGTCGTGTCGCTTTCATCAATTACGGAAGACGTATCATCCTTCTTTGAAATACTGATTCGTTTGATTTTGTGTTTGTAGAATTTCTGTCTTTCTGTCTGAAATAGTAAATATAGTAATTATAAGGGAAACACATAGGATGAACCTTTTAAAGTGGAGTCGTGACATTATATCCAACTAACTTATGCTCGCGGCTCCGCCCGCGTGGTATATCGCTAATCGCGGTAAAAAGTATCCTATGTGTTAATCCAAGCTATAAACTATATGTGTACCAAATTTCATCCAAATTCATTGAGTAATTTTTGCGTGAAAGAGTAGAAAACATATATACATATGTAAATGTGAAAGTTTGTGAGGATGGATGTATGATCCATCCTCACAAACTTTCGCATTTACAATATTAGTAGGATAGCGCTAAATAGTAGTATAATACTGTTACGTGCTGGGTTCGATGGATAAGAATATAAACAATATTACCGAGTAAAACACGTTTTATTTAAACACACAATTAAATTTAAAACACAACAAACACTATACCACACTTTTTCACTGTACTGCTTCAAACTTCGTAGTATTTCCGCTTCCGTTCGCTTCGATGAACACTTGATCGCTTACGATTGTAAACTGACTTGGCGGTGCGCGTGCGCTCTGTTTATACGCGGCTAAAGCGCTTCTAGAGCTTTCTAGCAACGCCGCTCCCGGTATGCAAACAGTACGATGATTCGAGAAAGTACCAGCATCTTCTCTATGATTCTCGTAAGCATACCTACTACGTAGTTCCGTAAGATGTCAATAGATGGCGGTGTAAATTATTAGACGGAACTGCCGAGTCTTTCTCGGCACAGTTCTAGACTCCGTTCTGCTATTGAACATTTCTTGGCAGAAAAACTTAACACCTTACCCGACCCAAAAATGGTACCCGACATTACATGCGGAACAGTCGTACCTACCTATAAAAGTTCGTATTGTTATTGACTTTTCCATCCATGTACCTGTAGTAGTACCTGATCATAAACTTATGTTACGGGTCGCTTGAGGCAATCTTTAATTTCGTAAGGTCCTTATTTTACTTTGTTATATAAACACAATGATAATATTATTTACTTTATACATTAAATACAAATAGCGTACAAGCATTTATTTCAATATTGGTGTGATATCGAAATAGATGTTGACCTTCGGAGTGAGTCATGACCACTTCAAATAATGCTTTTGTTATCGGCCTATCTCTTCTTATAATAGGTACGATGTTCAAAGTACTTATTCACAAAATATTGATTGATTGGCGTAACAATACAAAACATCAAAACGTATTTAACAAACATAGTTCATAAATATACTGTGCAAATCTATCGCATTTTAGATAACTGAAACAGTAATTAGTGTATTGCATATGGGTAATTTTATTGTAATAAACAAACGAAGTAAAACGTACTATAATTAAAATGCATCTAAATGTATAAGTATAAAATAATTATAAGTACTTACAACAATATCGATAATAATTATCACGTTATACATAGATCGCACATAAATGGAGAAAGATAATCGAAGATTGCCATCACTCTTAAAATAATGAATTAACTACCTACTCGATAGAATAAGTAACATAATCGAAGTAAAAAAAATAAAAACAAATAAGTAATCGTATTACATTTCATCTCAATTGAAAATTTTACGTAAATAATGAAATTAAAGTACTTAAGATTCGATTTCGCAGGGCGTTTTATGTAAACACTGGCGGCGACTGCACGTCACGTCACTCCTCGATGCACTCTGAAGTTCGACTAAAGCGCCTTCGCGCGGCAGTCCGGTTAAATAGATGAAATATTTATGGTATCATATGACATAAATGAAATGTATCATATTCAAATTTAATGAATCAAACAAGAGTCAAAGGTTCATCATAGCAAAACATAGAGGTGCCGACAGCTCGTGATCGAGTGTTTTTCATTTGTTCCAGGATCTCTCTTTTATTTGAACGTATAGTGCCAACCAGTGTGAGTTTATATGGTTCCTGAATTAAAGACTTTGCTAAAGGCACAGATGTAAACCAGTTGTCGCAGGTGATGTTGCGATTGGTACCATGAAGAGATCTTGAAAGTTCTTTTACATAAAATTCACCTTGAGGAACGGCGTTGGTATTGGTTGCCTTACCGATATAAGGCATGGCATTTATGATATATTTGGTGCCGCTGTCGCATATCATAGGTATTTTTATTCCATACTTGTTGGTCTTATTTGGAATATACATCCTAAAAGGACACCTACCACTAAATCCCAGTAGATGCTCGTCAATGGTCAGATATGGTCCAGGTGTGTAATTAATTATACATTGATGTATAAACATATCCCAGACTTTTTGACAGGTATAAATGGGTCTGTAGTTCTAAGCGTTGGACGTAATGATTTTTCATCCATACGCAGACACCTGATTAGAAAGTTGAATCTGTCACGACTCATAACTGCTACATACCGCGTTCCTGAAAAAGAGCTGTCAAAAAGCTCTTCCGTTGAGAGGTGGTTATTATTCATAGCAGCAGATAATGTCAAGATCCCAATAAGCGCACAGACTTCGATATCATTTGTTTCTCTAAAAGTAGCAGAAAATGTTACCTGTTTGCCAGCTTCTCTATCTTTGGCTTTTTTAATCTGGCACTTTAGAGAAATTTCTTCGTTCGTCCATCTCACTATTATTTCATTTAGTATCTCATCAGTTATGAACAGATTAAAACATAACAAGGGGTCGCACAGTGTGCCACGTAGAACATGCTACGTGGACAAAATTCTTTTATGTTACATAAAGATGCTTTTACATAGAGGTAGTCTTATTTAAATATTATTTACAGTTTTTTGTTTTATTTTGTAATGAAAAACGATTTTTTTTAAATCAGAAAAATATATTTAAAATACTGAAATACATACTCATTTATTAATAAAGAAAATTTACAAGTCAAGGTTTAAATGCTTAGTACAAGCACGAGTACAAACAAACAAAATTATTAAACAACATAACTAAAAATAATAGCTTAGCCTTATAATCATCATCAGAGTCTTCTGATGAGTCGTTTACTGTATAATCTTCATCATTTTGTGGCATTGTGCGACAATATGATGACGATTCCAGTCTTGACTCTTCTATGCTAGGGCTTACAATAAACTTTAATACATCTGTACATATTTTCCCGGTTTTTTTTTGGGAATCTCTCGAAGGCTATTGATCAAAGGATCAGATGTTATAATTAATATGGTCAGTAAGTCTCTATTCGTGGCAACACGCGAGCATTTGCGGGTGTTGTACTCCCAAAATCTGCGGCAATCTTTGTTCCGTGCTTCCTGAGCCTCTTCGGAAAGCTGCCCAATTGGAAGCAATGCCGCTTTGATAACTTCTGTGAATTAATATTTTATGCACAGTAGCAGGCATACAGTACCACGAATAGAGACTAAGATAATGTAATGATAATAGTTTTGGAAGATTTTTACCTCAAAATACAATATCTTACTTTTTCAAGAATTTATTAAGGTCAGTTACTTGATACATTTTAATCAACATTCACATAATATTTTGCAGAGCTTGTGAGAGTATGTTTTCTTTCTCTTGGGTGGATGTTTGGACAATTGTGATTTGATTGGTCTATTGTGGTGAACTCATAGGTACAGACACAGGTTCCGAATAAACAGGTTGTAGGGTGACAATATAGTTATTATATTCCGGTGTCATATTTTGATATAGAGGCGACTGGTTGATAGTAAATGGGCATGGAGTGCTGGAGTCCGAGTAAATTAGTTCAGGCAATGATCCTGAAATCTGTGTTAATCGTTCCTGAGTCATCACAGATTAAAGTTTTCCCTGACTTATCAATGCCCTGTTTAAAGACATTTTCTTGAGTTGTACTGCCAATCTTTTGCAAAACATATCAAACTTATCTTCAGTTTCGACATTGGCTTGCTCGCTTATAGTTTTTAATTCTTTAATTGCTCTATAAATCGGCATATCAATCTTCCTTTTGGGGTTTGTTGGCTTTCGAGAATAAGATGGTGTCATCAATCCACTACTTCCATTCCTACTGATCACAGAATTTGGCATCTTCTGTTCAGTACCAGCTTGAGTCTGTTCAGATTCAGCAGAGTCTTCATTTTGAGTCAGTGGTGCATTCTGTAATTAAAATGTTGACAGTTATTATAACAGGTTCCTGGAAGTCAACATTAATGGAATAACATAATGGAAGACTACTATATATTATGGAACTGTGCAAATTGTTGTGGTGCAATGAATGGAAAATTGGTGAATATAAGATGCCCAGGAAATTCAGGCTCTGACTATTTCGACTACAAAAAGAATTTTAGTATTCATTTATTTGCAGTAGTGGATGCAAAATATAATTTTATTTATGTTGGGACAAACGGAAGGGCAAACGATGCATCCGTTTTTAATAAATCAACACTGAATGAAGCTTTGTTATCGAATCTTCAAAATTTCCCTAAGGAAGGCGTAATCGTGGCAGATGATACATTTCCTTTGCGAACGGAAGTTTTGAAACCATATAATACTAGAGGGGAGCTTAGCGATAAACAAAAAATATTTAACTATCGGTTGTAAAGAGCTCGACGCGTGGTCGAAAACACTTTCCGAATATTGGTATCAAAATTCCGAATCTATGAAAGGCGATTCCATTGTCAGTGCAAAAAGTTGAACAACTTGTTAAAACGACATGTGCACTACATAATTGGCTCACAAAAACCACGGTGGATTACATGCAACAACAATCACTAGAAACTGAGTATTGGGTTACAGGGTCCATTGTACCTGGAGAATGGCGAGAAGTACCGTCTTTAGCGTTAAGCGATTTACCACCAAACAATGCAAGAAATCAGTGAAAATGGCCGCCGCGTGCGTGACGTACATGCAGAAATGTTCGTCACTTCATGCACTGTATCATGGCAATGGAACATGATAAGAAACGTATGATGTAACAATACTGAATAAACCTATACTACTAGGTATATCTACATTATTTTTATTTAAGTTCTAGCTTTTTGCCTGCGGCTTCTCCCGCGTGGATATCGAATATCGCGGTAGACTTCTAAGCGTTCCTGCACACGATGCCGTCACCGCGCCGTCGCCGCGCCGACGCTGCACAATTAGGCGTTGTCCTAATAGAACGCGAATGCGCGATCATCGCGCGAGTTAGCGATGCGACCATCGCGTGTTCGCGCGACGTCAAAAACTGGGTGTCCTAATAGAACGCGAATAGGCGATTACGCGAATCTCGCTCGCGCGATTTGATGACGGGAGCGTGACCGTGGACTAGGGCAGTGGCACGGTCGATACCAACAACCATGGACGTCAGACACGCAAAATTTTTGCTGTCGGGAAATATTTGGATGACGTTTTGTGCGGATTTAGATGGAAATGAAAAAAACAACATGGGACGCAAAGTGCTTTGTTAAAAATGAGACCAATTCGTGGTGAATTTCACAATCAATATTATGACTTACGAGAAGACGAGTCTGCATTTTATGATTATATGTCTATGTCACCAGAAGCATTTGACTACCTATGCAATATGATCAGAGACGATTGCAATCATGTTGTTACCAACTACAGAAGACCTATAAGTGTGGAGGAAAGATTAGTGCTGACGATTAGGTGAGTGTAATTTCTATAATAATTTACTAGGTACTTGTTCAAATATACAGGGTGTTAAAGTAATTGCGTGCCAATGTCGTCAATCGTCTGGCTTAGGGGTAGACTCAGTATCGGTAAAGGAACCCAGGAAAAAGAAATCCAAGAAAAAAATAAAAATCAAAACAAAAAAAAATCGGGTGTTTGTATGTGAATCAATCCTCTTTATTTGATGAAGTTGATAAAACTTGAACAGTTAACACTACATCATGCGTATAAAAGTCACACAATGTGTTACGCTTGATGTGCTGATGACTATGTACCTTGATTGTTATTTTTTTTAAATTGAATCCGTCAGCCAATTTCTGCAGAACGTTTGGGAACTACGCCCTTTGTATAAACTATATTTGAGATTTCAAGTCTTTTGGATTTGAATTTCGCTGACTAATTTAATTTATTGAAGGAAAGGAATTCAAATTACGTAGGTATAAATTAAATTGAGGGTTTATTTAAGTTCAAAGTAAAAAAAACCATCAAACTGCACAGTTAGTAATCATTTACGATAGCTGAGTATCGTACTCGTGTAGACCTAGGGGATCATTTTCGTAGTAGTTCCGCACCGACGACATTGAATGATATGACGCGTTTATCGGAGAGGGTAATATAGATTGCGATATTGGCGTAGATGATGTTGAAGAGGTAGTGAGACTAATTTCATCAGCAATAAAATTTTGAATTTTACTTTTCATTCTTAGTTTCTGTACAGGCGTTAACCCTTTCCCCCGGGGTAGTGATTTTAACCGAATTTCCGCTTTTGAATTTTATTATAATAATAAGGTAAGTAAAAGGAAACGCACAGATTTTTTTTTGATTTTTATTATACCTAGAAGTACTATTTCCAAGACCTAGACTTAAAAGTACCGTCAGGAACTTCGTGTTATCACAATGTTAGGAACTTTGATAGAAACTAAAAAAGTAATGAGATCCAATATTGACTTAGTAATAATTAAATTAATAGGGGACGGACGGGCAAAAAGAATATGTTAATTTCAAAATTAAATAAAAACCATAGTTATAATCATACGTATAATATTGACTTCTTAATTACAGTCTTTGGTCACAAAAGAATACAAAAAAAATTAAAAAACTTAACAAAACTGGATTCTTCCTATAAAAAGTAACATTTTTAAAAAATTGGGCGATTATCCATTTTGCCCACCCATGGCGGGTAAAATGAATACAGCGGTCGGGCAAAATGAATAATGAAATTAATCAAAACACTCGTCACAGAAATATGATCCTCGGCCGGAATATGAAGAACAAGCTTCATGGGTCCACTCTCGACAAACATCGCACTGTATCCAATCCTCGATTGGGGGGTGTATGTACTGTTCTTTACAGACAGTGCAATAGAAGTGACTGTCTTTATTTTCTTTATTTTTCTTTGGGCATCCCTTGGCACGTGTCTTTCTTTTTTTAATATTTGATGGACCAGGAGTATCAAACAAACCCTTCTTTTTGGCTGCAGCAGCATCATGCTTTTCCTTGAGAGCCATCTTAATTGGCGTGCTGGTTAAAATTTCAGACTTTTGTTGCTTGCGTCGAGATATATTTCGTTTTTTAATTTCGACTGGTATTGGTCTGATTTCTTGCAAAATATTTGAAACCGTTATGTTTTGTGGTAGGAAATCATCTAAATTTTCAGTACCGGCGTTAATTGTGGTATCTTCACAAGAGTCGGGAACATTTCTTATTGGCATGTTTTGGGAGAAATTTGCTTCCAAAAGTTGTTCTTGATTGTTGGACGCTATTGGTACATTTGGCTCTTCCGCTGTTATATTTTGCTCATCTTCTCTTCTAAGGTTTACATTTGTTTCTGATGACATCAAGTTCTCAGCATTTGCTTGATAAACCTCAGACGGTGCGTAATGTTCATCCCCAATAATGTGACTATTAAATGGGTATATACCGCTTGCACGAAACCCACTAATCGCGTTTGCTGGTGTAGCTCCTTTCAAATATGCTCCCGTAAAAAGTTTTGCTATGTCGTATTGATTGATGATTCTGCCTGGATGTTGTTTTTGGAAAGTGTTAACCTCAATCTCAAAGTATTTTTTTATTGGCCCGTAGACTGCAACGTCTAGTGGTTGCAATTTATGCGATGTGTGGGGAGGAATTGACAAAAATATGATATTATTTTTCGTTGCAAAGTCAAGAGCTTCATAACTCTTGTGAGATTCGTGATTGTCTAGCAATAAAAGTGCTTTTTGATGCTCAGTAGGTCGCACTTTTTGTGCAAACATGCGTAGCCAGTCTAGAAACTTAATTGAGTTAACCCATCCACAGGGTGTCAGGTGTCCCAAACGATCTTGTGAATATCCTTGCCTACTGGTACAGTGAACAGCTTAATATAGTAAGGTGGGGAAATGTGTACTCAGATGAATATTCTTTAGAGTGTGGCGTCAGGCAGGGTGGGCTGACTTCGCCACGACTCTTTAATATCTATGTTAACCATCTGATTGAAGAGCTCAGCAGTATGCATGTTGGATGCCATATTGATGACATATGTGTTAATAACTTGAGCTATGCTGATGATATGGTGCTGCTGAGCCCCTCAGTTGGTGGTCTTAGACAGTTGTTAAAGGTGTGTGAGGTTTATGCTGCGGAACATGGCTTGGAGTACAATGTAAGTAAAAGTGAGTTCATGTTATTTAAATGTAAAAATAAAAGCAATATCTTTATACCACCTATATTACTTAATAGTGTACCTCTAAGTCGTGTTGCACAGTTTAAATATCTTGGACACATTGTAACTGAGAATTTGAGCGATGAATTAGACATTGAGAGAGAGCGCAGGGCATTGTCGGTGCGTGGTAATATGTTGGCACACAGGTTCGCTCGGTGTACTGCTCCTGTTAAAATAACAATGTTCAAGGCATTCTGCCAGACATTTTACACGAGCGGCCTGTGGGCAAACTTTACACAGAAAAGCTACAATGCCTTGCGCGTCCAGTATAATAATGTGTTCAGGGCTCTGTTTCGGCACCCTCGATATTGCAGTGCATCTGGCATGTTTACTGACGCCAGCGTAGATGACTTCTACGCAATTATGCGTAAAAAAGTTGCGTCAGTGGTGCGACGAGTACGAGGGAGCCCGAATAGCGTCCTCAGGATGATTGGCGAGAGAACCGATACTGTTCTGCTCAGTAGGTTCACTGAACTCCATGTGTTGCGAGACCGATGAGCCTACTGAGCAGGGAGAGACGGTGTGTTTATTTATTTACTTTTTAATTACTAACATTAGTTATAAGCAAAATTCTTGTTACTAACAACCTTGTCTTGCCTATGGACTTTTTTGTCTGAAATAAATGATTTTTATTTTATTTTATTTTTATTTTTTATTTATTACTGTCAGTGGTGGTAGCTTCTGCACCAGGAGGAGCACCATCTAAGAGCCTTGGATTTAGTCTTTTTCTCTTAAAAATAAAAAAGGGTGGTATAAATATTCCCGTGGCACAACAGCAACAAATAACAGTCGTCAAGACACCTTTTTCGTTGCTTGAAACAATCCCAACTTGTTTTTTTCCACAGGTCGATAATACCTTAGGTGGTTTTGTTGATGAAGTTCTCACTCCAGTCTCATCCATATTAAAAATCATGTCCGGGGTAATATTATATTTTTCTATTACTTCTTCTAACAAACTATAAAATCTAGTAACGGCTTCTCGATTAAACCCTTTCACACGAGCAATGGAAGTAGATTCAGGTGATCTCAGTGCCAGTGTTGGATGACGAAGCTTGAAATTTTTAAACCATCCTTTTCCAGCTATATTTCCGGAAAAAAATCCAGATTTTCCTTTTTTATTAGCAAATTCTCCAGCAACTTGTAGAAATTCAGTCCGCGTTAGGCCATAAAACAAAGAATCCATTTTTTTAACGTATGTTAAGAGCTCTTCCTCTTCCTCTGGCGTAAAAACAGACACAAAACGAACCAATTTCTTTTTTGAAGAACCACTCTTAATGTGTCTGTGCAAAGTAGCATAAGGAATACCATACATCTTACTTGCTTGTAGCTTTTTTAGCTTCCTCCATCGCTTTAGCTAAGGTTTCTTCGGACCAATTAGCTCTATCAGTCTTACGCTTATACGTATACACCATCTAAAACAATATAGACATAAACTGTATTAAATAACAATAGGAGGGTAAAATGGATACTATTCGTTTTACCGGGTTTCGTTATGCCCGTCGGGTATGTTTCAAAGTAACCTCAATATCACACAAATACAGTTTATAAAAACGTAAATCAAAATAACGTTTTTTCATGTCCAATTACATTAAAATATGATAAAAAAATTAAACTACGAATAACACTTGATATATTAAAACAATCACGAGGTACTTACCGCGATTTTTTAATAATTTTTAGTCCAAAATCCTTTACGAGCGTGTATAAACTTGTTTACCTACACCACTGTCGCCGGCGAACTGACCATCGCAAAGCGCGTGCGTGTGAGGCGTAAAGCATGCTATGTACGTCCTTCTCTAACAATTTTACGATTTATTAGGCTAAGTATTCTTTTTACCCGCCCTCTCCGTTATGCCCGTCCGTCCCCTAGGTTTTTAATTACAGATTAACGTCGTGGTATTCAACAAAACAATTTTTCTTTTCATTTACACACAAAAACACGTTGCAATGCGAACATTTACTATGAGGTTTTGGACTGAATCTTCTTCAAACTACAAACCTTCCCCTGTTCTCTACGAACGTAGGCCAATGGATGCCTCTGTTACCCAGGCGTACGTCTTTTACAGTGGAATAGTCAGATTTGCGCCTTTTGTAAGGGCCGCCTTTAGCAGTATTATCAGTAGAAGTTTTTCTTTTCTGACTAGCATCTTTCATTGTCATCAAGCCTTGAGTAACAGAGCGTCGAAAATCTTTTACGGCAGTCTGTTCCATTATAAGTCCATGAATGACATATGAATTGACAAATGCGATGTCCAGAAGACCCCAAAACAACCTATGCCACCATTTCGGCGATTTGCGATCTATACAGTAAAGGGCTCTCAAACGATCTGCTGTATCTACGCCGCCCATATAACTATTGTAATCTTTGACAGCTAGAGGGCATGTAATGGCAGACTTGGATCCATTTTTTTCTTTACGTGAGACAGTTGCCTCTTGGTTTCCATGAAAATTAGATACTAAATGAACCACTTTGTTATCCTTCCATTTCCAATATCCAATGTCTAAATTTAAAAATCGATGATCACTGTCGCCCCTTTTCATTTGAGAATCAGCGAGCATATTTCCGGCCAGTCCTTTTCTATTACTTCGGATAGTTCCACATGCGTAGGTGTTTTCAGTTTTCAGTTTCTCAAGCAAAGCAACAGACGAGAAAAAATTATCAAAGTAAAGTACCTTCCCTTTACCCCAATCTTGTTCCGTTAACTCTAAAACTACTTTCTCTCCCAAGCCATAGCCCGTAAATTTTGAGTTCAGTTCTTCGTCTTTCCCTTGGTAAATTTGAAACTTCTTTATATACCCCCTCTGGTCAGCAAGACACCACAACTTGTACCCCCTTTTTATGGGCTTCATAGGTAGATATTGTTTCAAGACAGACCTACCTTTAAATTTAACCATTGACTCATCTACACTCAGTTCGCGAGTACCATGATAGACCTCTTGAAATTTTTTATTGAGTGCATCAATCATCGGTCTAATTTTATATAACTTATCTTTGCAGCCTCTAGGCATTTGGGAGTTATCATTGCAATGCAGATGAGATAAAATAAAAGCGAATCTATCTCTTGGCATTGTTTTGCAAATAAGTGCATTGTTGAGATCAGGTGCCGAAGAGTAATGGTCTCTCCACGCCGGACGAGTATTGTAACCCATAAAAAAATTCATACCTATAAATGTTAGAAGTTCCTCCTTTTTTAGGTTCAATACCTTGCCTTTCTGAGTAGCATAATGGTTACTTTGGTATACAATATTGTCAATAATATCTCCAATCAATACTAGAAAAATATCAGTCGGTGTGGTACAGTGAGCAAAACAGGCTTCTATTACTCCAGTATCTGCAATGTATTCCGGTAAAATTGTATCTAGGTCCCTCTTTTTCCATTTACGGTTTGGTTCGGGTAATCGCTGGTTAGTTCTGTGTGAAGACGTATTTGCAGACGGTAGATCAGTCTGAACACTATATCCAGGTATTGGTGATGTGGGTACGTAATGTATAGGGCACTCCAATACATCTTCATTTGACGGCGATGACGGTGGACCTTCGGCAAAAACACTGTCTAAAGCTCTTTCAAAAACCTCATCGAAGCCTCTTGGTGAGGGTAGTTGAAGATTTTCCACTTCATCATCGGACACACCTGCATCAGACTCTTCGTCGCAGTCCGGAAGCTCTTCTAATAACAGGGTTTCAATTAGAGCAGTATTGGTTGTAATATCCATCTCAATGGCTAAAATAATAAGAAAATGGGTCAGAACAATAATAAAAACAAAAAAAACATTCGGTTTATAATAAAAAAATACCCACTTCATCGAGTATGTTTATTATAAAAACCCATAATTTTTAAGACTAAAGTCACCTGACGGTACTTTTAAGGCCGGGCGCGCACTAGGCAGCCAGGCTGCGGCAGCCAGAATATTTGCGCAGCCAGTTACAACAGCCAATCAACGACTAGTCTAGATCCTTCCGTCGAGCAATATGGACGTGGAAGAACTTGTTATTATTGCTTACCTATCTCGTAAAAAACGCAAAACAAAGAAAAGACACTGGATTCATCCTCTTTTTCTAGAAAGACACTCAAAAGGCTTATTCCAAACCTATTTCAAAGATATTCGCGCATTCCCAGACCGGTTTTTTAACTACACGAGGATGTCAGTGCAATCGTTTGATAACCTTTTGGAAAAAATACGAAATTCAATCAAGGGCATTGATACTCCTATGCGAGCTTGTATAAAACCTGAAGAAAAACTGGTGGTAACTTTGAGGTGAGTACGAAAATGAAAGATATTGTTAATTAGTCTTAACATTTATTATTTATTTCTTACATGTATGGTAATGAATTACCTAGTTCAAGTTGTCCTGTGTAGTAAATAATTCTAGTAATTCAGAACCCTGAGACACATCTGTTGCATTTGTGTCAGTTGGTGATAACGCATCAGTATAAACAGTATTGTCTTGCCTGTCTGGAACAGCCGTAGAATACCCACGGCGGTCTTCAGTGGTCGAGGCTTCTGGTCTATAATTCGAGTGTGTCGAGTATTCATAGCGATGCTGCTCACTGTTTGTGGTTTCCGGTCCATATTCAGTCGAGTATCCTTGACCTTGGCGATATTGTCCACTGAACGATGTTTGTCGTCTATATGATCTGGCGGCCGATGTCCCTGGTTCATAATCAACATAACGTTGGCGAAACGGACTAAATTCTGAATCGTGAGTTTCCATTTGAGCTCTTTTTATAACTTCAATTAACTCCATTTTTGTAGAAAGCTTACGATGTCTCGGGATGTATTTAAAATCATCTAGAAGTGAAAGTATAAACAGTCTATCTGAATCAGACTCTTGCTGTCTTTCACGCTCTTATCGTGTCCACCAAATTATCGTCGTCACTTGTCTTCTTCTTTTTGGAAACAGATCGTTCACCTTGAGTACTACCGCTGTTAGTGTTGGTTTCGGCAGTGCGTGTTTCTTCCATGCTATTTTGAGTTTCATTAATTACCACGGTAGGCCGAAGAAAATGAAGTTGTTCGAAATATACGTATGGACTCTTACGCGAAGCTGCTGATCCACTTTTAATACCAGCTCTGCGTTTTACTTCCCTGCTGTAACTAGTCCTGATGTTCTTCCACTTGCTCTGTAGAGATTTACCTGAAAATTATATTTTTTCTTTGTTACAGATATCTTGCTACAGGATGTTCTTTAATGGAATTGAGTCATAATTATCGGATTGGACATACAACTGTCCGAGATATCATACATGAAGTTTGCATGGCGATTTGGGAGAATATGAGACAGTCATCGTTTCCAGAATTAAATAGGCGGGTCCACACAGAGCGAGCAGCCTCGCGAGGCATTTGCCGCGCGAGGAAACGGTCCCCGAACGAGCGCGGCAGCCTCGGTAACATCGCGAAGCTGCTGCGCGCGGCAAGCCCGAGCCATTTGTTCGTTCGTTTAGTTGAGAGTTAAAATATCATGGCACCACACGTACGTGTTGCGGTGGCAGCTGTTGCTTTTATTCTTATAAATAGGATAATAAAAAAGAGAAGACAAAAAAAACTTAAACGAAGACAATATTGGATCCAGACATTATACAAAAACAGATTATATAATGGAAACGAATGTTATGGAAATGAACTGTACCAAGAATTGATAAATGATGGAGTGGAGAAAAATTTTGCTCGCATTAATGCAGAGGAGTTGGATCTATTGTGTTCAAACTTGCAAAGCAAACTTCGGAGAAATGATACAAACTGGCGTCGAGCGATAACCGTGAGAGAAAAGCTACTTTTAACATTACGGTTCTTAGCGACAGGAGATTCTTATACCAGTTTGCAGTATCTCTTTCGCATCTCGAAACAATCTATATCGAAGATTGTTCCTGAAGTTTGTGATGCCATTATCGAACATTTAAAGGATTATGTAAAAGTAAGTGTAAAAAGAAAACAATATCTTATAAATATAGTCCAATCACTTTAATTATAACCTTTACATTAACTGAACACAAATACCTAACAAAAAAGAAAACTAAAGAAAAGTGAAATTAATTTTAACGTGTCGCTCGCATTATGTTTTAGTATATTTAGGAGCCAGAGGAAGAGGAGGAATCTCTGATGGATTTTGAGAAGTCTTCGTAGGAGAAGGGGGAAGTGGAATCTTTGATTGAATTGGAGAAGTCATAGGAAAGGGGGTACTTGATGGTTGAGAAGGTAGTGGTGAGGGTGGCATCGGATCAGTGTGAGATGAAACGTGAATGCCAGGATGTGGGGTAATGGGTGGTTGAGGAGGTAATGGTGAGGAAGACGTCGGATCGGTGTAAGATGAAGTGTGAATGCTAGGACGTGGGCTAATAGGTGGTTGAGGAGGTAACGGTGAGGGAGACGTCGGATCGGTGTAACATGAAGTGTGAGTGCTAGGACGTGGGCTAATAGGTGGTTGAGGAGGTAACGTTAAAGGAGACGTCGGATCGGTGTAGGATGAAACAAAGCTCTGTGTATAATAGCCATATTGTTGATAAGCTCCTGTGTCGGCTTGAAATATTATTCCGCATATATCTTTTTTAACATGTGCCAGAGTCACTGGATCATATTTTCTCAATTCGTTGGCTATGTATTGTCCAAATGCCGAATATGAGTCACATGGCGGCTGTGGGGTTGGCTGTGGTTCAGCGCACTGCTGGAGAATCCTGAAAGCCTCGGAAAGAGTTTGGTCCGATGAATCGTCTGTGTCTTTCGCTGGTCTTTTTTTGCTTCGTTTTCTAGATCTCTGGTCCTGTGTTCTAACTCTAGATTGTGTGTTATTGGTGTCATCTTGTTGTAGTTGCTGATTTTCTATAACTTGAATATTGTCCTTATTAGGTGAAGGGTCTTGAGCGAGTTGAGTTGCGCTTACTGTTTCGTCGTTAGTATCGGTTTCTTTCTGTAAATAATATAATACACTTTATATCAATTTTAGGTGCCAGCTACAGAAAAAGAGTGGCTCGCAATTTCAAATGGTTTCCTAAATAAATGGAATTTCCCACATGCTGTAGCAGCGATGGATGGCAAGCATGTTGTTTTACAGTCTCCCATAAACAGTGGTAATGACTACGATAATTACAAATCATTTTCAAGTATAGTTTTGTTCGCCTTGGTAGATGAAAATTACAAGTTTTTATATGTAAATGTTGGGAGTAAAGGACGAATTTCTGATGGGGGTGTATTTAAAAATACAATATTATACCAAAAACTTGAAAAAAGAGAGCTCAACATCCCATCACCCACAATTTTGCAAATACCGTACTCTACCAAAGTACCATTTTATATACTAGGTGACAAAGCTTTTCAGCTGAATGAATACACAATGAGACCTTACGAGGGCAATCCAGAAAGAGGTTCAAAGGAAAGAATTTTTAATTATAGACTCTCCAGAGCACGAAGAGTTGTAGAAAACGCTTTCGGGGTGTTAAGTTCTGTTTATAGAGTTTTGCGTAAACCAATGTTATTGGAACCGGAACAAGCAACAAAAGTGGTCTTAGCATCAGTTCATTTGTATAACTATTTACGGAGAACATCTTCTAATAACTTTGAAGTTTCTGGCTTGTTTGATGCGGTGGGAAATGACGGGGAAATGGTAGAAGGAAGTTGGCGAAATGAATCAGAACCAACATCATTATTACCAATTCAACAAATACCACGACGGGGATCAAATAATGCTAAAGAGATACGAGACCACCTAGCAAGACATTTTATTACGAATGGAACCGTCTCATGGCAAGATAACTATCAGTAAGAAATATTGTATGTACTTACATTGTCTATAGTATCCCGCGTGGTACCTGGCTCGTTCCTATCAGACATAAATGCAAAGGAATTATATGCAAACCAGCTGGATTTATAAACGTCATCACGACCTGGAAGATAAAAGTGACAAGTTTTATAATAGTAGATAATTGTTCTTAGTAGGTAGTAAATGTGAAAGCAATTAATAAATGTATACCTGATCCTGTCAAACGACTTTTTTTTTCTCGTGATTTTTCCCGCCGGTAGGATCCCATCAATGACTCCATCTTCTTTTTTAAATCAGGAACCGGCATATTCATCTCGCGGCTAATATTTAACCAGGCATCTTCTCTAAGCCCTCTATTTGTATAATTAGGATCACTTGCATTCCATAGCCAGGTGTTTACACCATAGAGAGATATTAATTTCAAACAAAATTCTTTATCCATAATTATTATGCTCGAGCGAGGCACGAAACAGAATACGCGTGCGTCCAGAGTGCGCGCGGCAAACGACTGAGGCGCCTTTGAGCAAAACAAAAAGCCGACACTCGGTGGCTCGGCCGCTCGGTCGCTCGCCCGCGGCGGTACACCCGCTTTCCTCGGTCGAGGCACGTCTACATAGACCGAGCAGCCTCGCGCGGCAAATGCCTCGCGAGGCGGCTCGCTCTGTGTAGACCCGCCTAATGAAAAGAGAGGTGGCTTGAAATAGCAAAAGGTTTCAATGAAAATGCAAACTATCCCAATTGCGTTGGTGCCATCGATGGCAAGCATATAAGAGTGATAAAACCCAGCGATTCAGGGTCACTGTACTATAATTATAAAAATTATTTTCCATCGTTTTACTTGCTGTATGCGATGCAGATTACAAGTTCACATATATAGATGTTGGGGCTTTTGGAAAATGTAGTGACTCATCGATATATAAAAAATCCATTTTGTATCAAAAATTTGTCAACAAAGATATACAAATTCCGGAGAAGCGCCCCATATCAAATAATGGAGTACCGATGCCATACGTCATAGTGGGGGATGAGGCATTTGGCTTATGTGAAAATTTAATGAGACCTTATGGAGGTAGGATTTTAACAGCGGAGAAAAGAATCTTCAACTATAGACTGTCTCGGGCCAGGCGGTACATAGAATGCACGTTTGGGATATTTGGATAGATGTCCGACAGGAACTTGCAATAGCCATAGTACAAACTTGCTGTGTCTTACATAACTACGTGCGCGAAAGAGACGGGTATAGGTTTCAAGACACACTGTACGTTCCACCAGAACTGGAAATAACCAGTGGACCCACAAATAGAGGAAGCCGATCATCAGCATCCTATAGGGATTTATTTGCAGATTATTTTATTAATGTAAATCCGTTAGAATGGCAAAACAGATATGCATTAGAGTAGTGCCTACCTATTTATCTAAATAAAACTTTGAAGTGAAAATACCTAGTTTAGTACCAAAAAAGAACAATCATAGTTATTCTGCGATACTTTACAAAAATATTGATTGGTGTTGCAGAATATACTGTATTATACTGTATAATCCAGATAATAAAAATACATGCTTACCAAATTCTTGTTTTTCATTTTCTGATAAACTTTCCGAGCACATTTCGTTCGTGATTTCTTCCTATCTTCTTTTCTTTAAATCCCGATCACTGTATTCTTCCGATGTTATATCCCAAATTGCTTTACGGCTTTCAATTTCCCGAATAAATTTCTCTGTATCGAAAGTCATCTTGTCAAAGTTCGGAACGCAAAATACGTCTGGCTGCTACAACTAGTGCGCGGAGACTGACTGCAGCCACATACATTCGCCTACACACGTTCTGGCTGCGCGCAGCCAGCTGGCTGCCGTGCAAACAGGCGCGTTTTATTGGCTGCTGCAGCCGAGATTTCGTGGCTGCCTAGTGCGCGGGCTCCTATACAACGTCATATGTTTTACTGGCTGCCGCAGCCTGGCTGCCGCAGCCTGGCTGCCTAGTGCGCGCCCAGCCTAAGTCCGCATCAGTTTTTATCAAATATTCATATAAAATAAAGTGATAATACATTATAACAACTTTTAGAAATGTAGTCAATAATATAAACAACGTAAATAGTTAAAAAAATAGCACTTTCCTATGATATTCTATTTATAAAACATTTCCAATTACACCGCACAGCGAAGTGACAAAATGTTCGGCAGGTTGTAACTCGTTGTTCAAATTTTTCGGCAACATCACGCGGTAATTCAAATAACGCGCTGTGATTGGTTTACGGTAACGGTACTCTAAAGGATCGTCAGTTGTAGTTAACATAAAGTGTTTTCGTACTTAAGTTATTAGACGAAAAATGTGGAGGTACTTCTAAGTACCGTAAGGAGGGAAAGGGTTAAATACTTGAAATATGGCGCCAATGATTTTAAGAACAACATGTCTTCATCGTCTTGTTCTTTGTTTTTTTTCATTAAAAGCTTGTATTTTTTGTTTTTCCACTTCAATCATTTTTAGTTGAAAAAGCGTCAGTTCTGGTTTTTTTGCCTGTCTTTGCCTTTGCCTGAACTCGCTTGCTCTAGATGAACCAGACTCGCTGTCGTCTGTCGTCGTAGGGAATCTATTTCGGGGGATCAAATTACCACTAGTTAAAGAACTTGCGTTAACAGATTCCGAAACAGGTTCTTGATTTTCCACCACTTCTTCAATTTGATCCATTTCTGGAGTCTCAACTTGATCCATTTCTGGAGTTTCATCTTGATCTATTTCTGGAATCTCAACCGTGTCTGAATTTTGAGTTTCATTATAACAATGAAACTCAAAATTCAGACACGGCATTTAAAACTTGAAAGTTGCTTTGGGTGTGCCTAGGTTCCACTATATCTTTTATAATAATAAATAATAATAAATCATTTATTTGCTAGGAATGTAGGTAACATAATAGGATGGTCTTATTTTTAATATTTGGTGGCCAATACATTCTACCAATGAGGCATGCAAAATTACATTATATTAAAATAATTATTGTGATAATAATAAAACAAAAATTGTAAACAAAATAAAAAAAAAAAAAAACATTAGAAACATTGATCGTCGCAAACATGTCATACAAAGATCATATAAAATTATGTCAAATTGGTGATTGATAGAACAGAAATGTCAATAGAATTATATCAAATTGGTAATATATTAGAAATGTCAGTCAATATTTATATTCAGTCAATATATTATAAAAAATTTAAAAAAGATAATTCCTTAAAAAAACACCACTTGCCTATATAAGTCTCATCGCTATTAGGACTGCCTGGGTCACCCGATCGAGAACGACGTACTTTCTTGGCTTCCTTCATGAAGACGTCTCTCAAATTTTTCCACTTGTTTTTGACGTCAGCTTCTATAACAATCATAAAAATATTAATCTGATAAGAATATACAAATAACTTTTCTCTATATAAGCAACCTAGGTTGAATACAATTTTTTTGTTAAATGTTACATACATACATAGTCTCACGCCTGTTTTCCCGAAGAGGTAGGCAGAGGTGTTACTAGTACTTAATAGATACATTACACACTATCATATTAAGTACTTCACCCACTTTTCGCCAATTATGTATATTGGTCCCACGTAACAGGGGGCGAGCCTGTTGCCGTTTACCGGGCACTTTACCAGACTCCGTGCTGCTACTGAGAATTTCCAGACAGAAAAACCCATTAACACTTTGCCCGACCCGGGAATCGAACCCGGGACCTCGTGATTCGCAGTCGCTTACGCTACCACTGAACCACCGAGGCAGACCGAAAACATTACATTATAATAAAATAAAAAAATTCTCTTTTTACAGGTACCTAACAACAGGAACATCTTTCCGGAAATTATCAGTACCTTTCCGTATTTCAAAAACAGCCATAGCAAGCATTGTGTTGGAAGTTTGTACTGCTATTTGGAAAACTATGCATAACAAACACATGAAATTTCCCAGTACTGAAGAATTTAAAACTATAGCAGAATCTTTTTCAATGAAAAATAAATTCCCACATTGTTGTGGCAGTTTGGACGGCAAACACATTCGTGTCAATAAGCCGGCGAAGTGTGGCAGCATGTACTACAATTATAAAATGTACAACTCCATTGTACTGTTAGCTGTCACAGATTAAAAAAATAAGTTTATAATTATTGACGTAGGTGCATATGGAAAAGACAGTGATGGCGGTGTGCTCAGTAATTCAAGTTTCTATCAAAAGCTGGAAAACGGAGATATTCAACTTCCTCCCGCAGAACCATTACCGAACTCTAACATTATGGCACCTTATGTGTTTTTAGGAGACGAGGCATTCCCACTAAATACATTTATAATGCGACCTTATCCAAGAAGGCAAGCGACAGATGTCAGAAAAATAAGATTCAATAAAAGATTATCTGCTACGAGAGTTGGTGTAGAATGCACATTTGGAATGATGGCCTCGAAATTTCGAATACTTTATAAACCTATAGAGACCTCGGTTGAAAACGCTATTAAAATTGTAATGTCAATCTGTCTCTTGCACAATATTTTAATAGATATGGACAAAACATATTATAGCGATCGACAACACCTTATAAATCGACGACGACACAACACATTGACGACATTAAACAGAACCAGGCGAAATAATAACACTTCCAGAGCTGCGATTATTGCAAGACAGAATTTTACTAATTATTTCTCAAATTCGTCGTAAATAATGTAGTAAAGAAAATAAGTAATAAATAAAAAATATACTCACTTGTTTTATTTAGACTTCTCGCAACCAAATTCCACTCTCTGTCACTCTTTAGACGGTTTTAGTAGTAGTCATCTTTACGTTTGTCCCAAAGAATTGGTCGATTACGAACCTCAATTATCAATTTATCTTCAAATGACATTTTACACAATTCTCGCAATTAAACACGTGCGTTGCGTTGACGTCAAGTTTACAAAATGGCGGCCGGCCGGTTGGCTGGGCCGGCAAGGCGAGAGGGGCCCGGGCGCGGTACCACGCCGACGTATTCGCACGAATTTCAATTAGGACACCTATTCAAATTCAATATGTTTGATCGCGCGTTCGTACGAACTAAGTTCGCGCAAATAGAGTTTCAAACATTTGAGTCGCGCGACCGCGTCGTGCGATTGTCAGTTAGGACACCTATTAGAGTTCAATATGTTTGATCGCGCGTTCGTACGAACTAAGTTCGCGCAAATAGAGTTTCAAACATTTGAGTCGCGCGACCGCGTCGTGCGATTGTCAGTTAGGACACCTATTAGAGTTCAATATGTTTGATCGCGCGTTCGTACGAGTAAAATTCGCGCGAACTTACGATGATCGCGCATTCGCGTTCTATTAGGACAACGCCGTACACTGTAGATACTCGACTCGTCGCGCGACGCCCGCCGTCGCGCGCGTTCCCCTCCCTGTCTGTTTGATTCATTCCATTACCGGCCGCGTACGAACGTGCACGCCGCGAGATCTCACTTGAAGCAAACATATCTAATATAATGAAAAAAAAAAAAAAGTTTGTGCTTGCTAACTATATGTATAGAAAATGGCAAAAAGAACGTCGAGTTAGAAAGTTGTGGGTTCATCCTATGCTGTCGGCACGGGAGCAATATGGTGAATTTCATACACTTTACGAAGATCTTCGAAAAGACGAGGACAAGTTTTGTGATTATTTTCGAATGAATTACAAGACATTTGATAAATTATTAGATTTATTAAAGAACAAACTGCAACACACGAATACAAATATGCGAGCAAGTATATCTGCTAAGGAGAGATTGGTTGTTACATTGAGGTAAAGTAACATATATATATATATTTTTTAAATTATTCTAATGTAATGTAGAAAAATCAAAATCAATCAAGCTTGAAGTAAATGGACTTGGGATGCTTTGTAATGAATCGTTTTCAATGCTATAATTCGAAGCCTGTGATTGAACTCTCGTACTGGGTCCAGCAGCAGTATTGTAACCGTAGTGTGCCGGGGTGTCCATTGCATCTGCTGTGCGTGAATGATGTGGAGCGCTATAACTATTTTTATATTGTATATTTCTTATAATATTCAATGATAATGAAAATGATGAAATGATACTGGAATTCACAATGTCTGCGTCTTTAAAGCGTTCCACGGTAGGAGCTATACCTTTAAAAAAGACATCATTCTACTATCGTCTCTTTTTCTAACGTTTCCATAAACTTAATCATTTTCTTATCTACAGGATTTATTTCTTCGTTTTTCTTTCTCAAATCTTAAATCTGGGGAACGGGCTGGCCACGAGATAGTGCCTGAACGTCCAATCCACCTTCCCGGATATTCCTGGTCAAGGAAATCTCTTACTTGTACGCTCACTCATGGCAAACATGTCAACCATCCATCTCTCTCATCATTTTGCCGTAAAATAAAGAACCTACCAAGAGCTTGTGCGAATAAAAAACATTTTAACTGAGTAAAATGAGTTATCAAAAATCGGGTTACTTGAGGTTTTTATTCTTTTACTCGTTTTTTTTGGTATGAATCTAACAAGTATTGCACCATTTTACAATCCTGATTAAATGCGCCAACTTTTAATGGCACTTGCCAAGGCACTCTAGTACATTTTTTATAAAGGAGGGCCCTTCAAAGTCGACAAATTTTGAAAATTTTAAATTCATAGGTTAACAAACCGTCTTAATTCTAGGAAACTTGGGGCAATTGTGTCATTGTTTTTGACTGTGATTCTAGAAATGTTATTTAGGGTTATGGTTCCAAAGTTTAAATGAACAAAAATAATAAAAATTAACCACAATAACCGAAAAATGGTTACAGTTTGACCAAATTTCTAGGTTTTTCTTAAATGCCCATAATTTTCAAACTGCACGGGATAGATTTTTTTTCTGATTTTTCTCATGGTTGTTACAATCAATCCTGTCACCCCGTTTCGGCTTGAACGTGGTATAAATGGTAGCGATTCGGTCCATTTGCTATCTGCGTGGCATTTGATCGCTGCTTTAAGTTGTCGGTGGAACCTTTCGATTAAGCCGTTGCACTGAGGGTGGTAGGCAGTGGTCTTACGGTGTCTAAACCCTATCACTTTTGCGAGGTGTTGGAAAAGGCCGGATTCAAATTGTCTGCCACGATCGGTAACAATGTCGGTTGGACAGCCAAATCGTGCCATCCACCCCGACAAAAACGCTTTGGCCACTGTTTCCGCTGAAATATCGGTAAGAGGGACGACTTCAGTCCATCGCGTGAAGCGATCGACGAGTGTCAGGCAATACCGATATTCATTGGATGGCGGTAATGGTCCGATGAGGTCTAGGTGGACATGTTTAAATCGCGCAGAAGGTAAATCGAGGGTACCAATAGGTGTAGAAACGTGTCGATTGACCTTCGTGCGCTGACAAGCCAAACATGCCTTAGACCAATCGCGACAGTCTTTCCGCATTTGTGGCCAAACAAAACGCTGTGCTACGAGTTTAGCGCTTGCGTTTGCGCCGGGATGACTTAGCGAGTGTAACGAGTCAAAAATTTGTTTGCGCAATGATTTGGGAATAAAAGGCCTGGGAGTCGGTGTACTGACATCGCAGTACAAATAGAAAGAAAGAAAAGAAAGAAAGAAAAAATATTTATTTTGGCACACAAGGACACAAGTATATAAAATAAAACAATAATAAAATAAAAAAAGAAAAAGAAAAAAAAATATACACTATAAATTAAAAACTGCTCACTGGCAACACCACACCTTCCGCTTAACCAAAAGGAAACTGCCTCCATTCAGTTCAAGGTCACGTCAGTGTGCAGCGATACAAACAATAATGAAATAAAAACAATAATAAAATAAAAGTATTAAAATTATAGTTCAACACAAATTGAAACAATGAATAAATGTGTGTCCCATCAGTGCCAAAATTTGGACATCGCTCAGCGTACGTTGCGATTGTAAAATCGCAACACTGGTATTCTGCGAAATCCAATTTGGTGACGCCGGCGCCTAGTGTGTAAACATATAAAATAAAATATACTTAAATAAGTAAATATACGTGTAAATAGGATATAAACATAATTACTAAATATTATAAAAAAGTGTGGAGTAAGATAATATGATATAAACATTTGAGTGTATTTGTGTATTTTTTAAAACAAGCGTCAGTGTGATATAGGTACCTATGTCGCATCCGCCCTATTGTACGCGCGATGCCAGCAATTCTAGGAATTGTGAACAAAACTAATGCGCAGTGACATAAGCAACCAGATCACAGAGCATGTCAACAATGAAAGGTAATCAGTACAGTCATCTTATTTGAACACTTAACAACTTTGTACATATTTAAATTGTCAATTGAATAATATATCGCCGTCCCCGGAGAATAAAATGATAACTACAAAAATGCAACTTTACAGGAAAAATAAAAAACAGGTTTTCGTCGATTGCTCCTTAAATACTGGACGTATACAAATGAGTGTAAGCTTTTAAAGAAGGTTATTTTTTGTTTGTTCTAAATGTTTTTGTGAAATAAGCCTAAGTGTAAAAATAGAGATATTATTTCAAAAATAAAAGGTTAGTCAAAATTAATCATCATCTAAGTTGTATAACGTCGATTATCATTTTATTCTTCGTACAGCCTGACCAGAGTCAAATATTGTACTCTTCACTTATCATTTTATTCAATAAGGTGTTATGGAGCAAGTGATACTGATAATACTTGAATATCTTCTTATTCTCGTAAATATTGTCAAAATGAAACTGATAAGGACTTTGAATTGTGCTTCCTAATGAAACAATGACATGGTAATCAACATTAATTTATTTCAAAATAATAGTAAAAAAACAACAGTATTTTCTTAATTTACTCTTATTAGTCTTTTGGAATTGGTATTAATTAAAATTAGCCTTATGATCACATAGTTTGTTAATTAGATAATAATATAGTTCTAAAAAAATATTATATAATATAATCTTTAACACAATTTGTAATCAATAAAACAGCCTCATTGTGACAATTACCACATAAAATCGGTATCTTATAATGAATTTTCAAAAATAAAATATGGTTTGGTGCTTAGTCTTCTTCATTGTCGTTATTGCTTCCAGAACAGCTACTGCCATAAATCAAGGACTCGTAAAAACCACAATAATAACTTGGAATATCTCCTGCCTTACAGAGGCTCATAAGATCATCGTATAAAGCTTTGCTGATCGGAACAGGCTCAGTATACAACGTTTGGAGTTCGGGCACATTGCTAGGACTTGGGCTTGGTATCTGTCTAGTACCCCGCTTGCTTCTTATTCTTCTGACAGGCTCTGTATTTAATTGGGAATAGTCGGAATCAAAGTTGTATTTATATTTTAAAATTGATGGACTTGAATGTGAGGCATGCACTTTCATGATTTGAGTCCATGATATTTTTTGGCTCTCCTCATTTTTTAACCAGTTCTTATTCTCTATTAAATCCTTTATATTGTAAAACTCTGTTTGCGTCATCTCTTTAACTTGATATTTTTTTCCATGAACTTTCGCGTTCATAATAATTGTGTACATCTGATCAGGCGTGTATACAACTCTGTGTTTTAATTCCCGTTCAATGTTGGAATGCATGGAATCTCCCTCACTCTGGCCATGACCGGTTTCAAAGAATCTATGTGTAATATTCAATTGAAGCTTCTGTGCAGCAAAAATATATAGAGCAAATATAAATCTGTTTTTATTTTGTCCGCAACATCCGTCGGAGTAAAATGATATGTTCTGGATGCCTCTTTGTTTTTCATTAAGTAGAAATTGCCATAAGCAACTACCAATCTCGTTTGCACCCCTTTTAGCAATCTGACCATGCCAAACATAACAATAACCTTTACCCTGAGTAGCATCATATACAGTGAAATTATAAATGGGATACTTCCTTTTGTAGTGAAACGTTCCAACCTCAGATTGTGGGATGCTCAAAACCTTTTCCAAATCGAAGATTGCTACGGTTGTTTCTGAAGGATCAACTGATTCTTTTTCTTCTTTTTTAATTTGCCGTACCCTTTCTTTGTTTTTTTGATGTGTATCATATTTTTCTTGCAATAATTCTTGAGTTTTTGAATCATATAACGAGTACACTGAGAGCACTGATCTTTTTTTGGTTTATAAAATGAATAATTAAACTTGGTGTTGAATATTGTCTCGTATTGACGTTTAGTTGCCACAAGACCGTCGAATCTTTGTTGTTCAAACCAAGCTGTGTAAAGGCGATACATTTTGGATATATTAAGTAGTTCTGAGAGGTATTTCCTTGTAGAATCTTTTCTAACGTAATGAGACTCAACTGTGGGGAACAATTCAATGTGCTTTATGATGCTTTCTTCTGTCAAAATGGGCATTTTACGTGGCCTATTTTCATGTCGCCCTCGTTTGTCTATAAAATTTTCTTCAGGTTTGGATTTTTCTAGTGCTGTATAAACAGTTTGATGTGAAATACTTAAAGTATTAATGAAAAAGGTTTTGCACACTTGAATTTTGTTTGAATCTATTATAAAGAAGTATTTTATCGATTGAGTTCGGGTGCGTTTTCGCTCTACGGTGATACGCTTAACATCTTCGACTAATGTATGATTTACGATATATTGCCACTGTCTCTCGTGATCTCCTATTTTATAATATTGCTGCATTATGTACTCTCTTTGCTCATGGGTTATCTTTTCACCACATTTCTTTGTGCACTTACAACTAGCTTTCAAAACTTTTTTGTCAAATATTTTCTTCGATCTGCAGCCTATATAGGATTCACCAGAATTTTTCAATTTTTTACTTCTTACATCTTGATTTTTGTTTAAATTTCGTTTACGTTTTCTTGTATTTTTTCCCTGTTGTGTCGATTCTTGAACTGTACTAAATGTTTGCATTTCGGTTTGGTCTTCTCCATCATGGTCTTCATTATGATTAAGACTCTGACGGTCCGCTATGTTGCTGTTTTGTTTTGTTTGTGTTAGATTTTGAGGACTAGGTGTTATGCTTTCATTGATAATAATCGTTTTCTCCGACAACGTACAATCTGAAATACTTTCGGGTTGTAATGTTTCATCCAAATCAAAGAGAGACGGTGCTGATGATTCTTTTTTACCTTCGCTACGAGTATATGATGTTGACGGCTGATTATCATTTTGAAACAATTCATTGAGGCATCTCTTTGATGATAGCTTTGTTTCGTACCTCGAAGATCCATCATTTTTATGTGTCGAAGTTGGTGTCAAATCCAAATTATATTTTGTGTGTACTTCAAGAGTGTCTTTCAACGTATTAGCTTCATATATGACTGAAGGGGATGCTATGAAATCTATTGTGTTTAAAACTAAAGATATGTTGGAAATAGTTGATGGTGTTCTTACTATTTTCTCGGTGGCTGTTTCTATGTAATCTGAGTTGCCTCCAATACTTGAACTTTCGCTTTGCTGTAAAATGTTCATTCTTTCTGGGCTCGGCAAATACTCAGATGCATCCGGCGAGAAATCTTCATTTATTTCATTTTCGTTTTCCTCGCAGTAAAATGCTTTTTTCGATTTTCGTAAAACATACTTATAAGTTTTAGTAATATCTGCTTCAGATATCGTAGAAGCCACGTCGTTATTTTCTCCCTGATGTTGTTCTAAAAATAAAAATAGTATGATAGTAAATTAATAACAGTATCTAGATGACGCTAAATTATTGCACTCACATTTGCGAAACTAAAATTATTTAATGACATCATATTGAAGTATAAAAATTGGCTCACGCTTCATTAAAATTGATGAATGTACAGGATAATAATAAGCAAATTAATAATAGGGGGTGAAGGGTATCGTAGTTACTATAAATCCTCGAATTAATTATTGTGTATAAAAAAAACTAAAAAAAACTATTCTTAACGGGTAAGCTCCTGGCCTGCATCTCACCTGATGGTAAGTGGAAGCGAGCTTCACCCAGAATTCTCAACCACAGAGGAACTGGCTATCTTACCTCTAACTGCCGAAACACAACAATGCTGTAAACATTGTTGTTATGGCGACAGACTTAGATAAGATGGTGGTATAGCTAGACAAGCGGACTTAGAACAAGCCCTTCCACAAACCAAACCGAGTTGAAAATGTTGCCCCCACTGGGAATCAAACCCAGGACCTCTGGGTCTGAGACAGGTAGTCTAACCACTAGACCACAGAGGCGGTTTTGTAGTAGGCATTGCGCTTATGTATTAAGTCAATAAAAAAATCTCACAGGTAGGTTGGGTATTAAAATATGAGGAGAATATAATTACGTAATTGTATTTAAACTAAAACTTAACACGTTCCGGGACAGTACGTCGAGAGGCGGGCCGCAAATTCCTATGCAAATTGACACATGAACTCTCCATACAATTTCGCCCCCCGCCTGACGACGTTGTGATATACCTTGATGGTTTTTATATTGTGTGATACGACAGTTCGTTCCTCGACGTGACCGCCTTCGAACGTGGTGTCATATCACGCGTTTTCTGTGGGGTGTTATATGACACTACGTCTCTCGACGTGACCGCCTTCGAACGTGGTGTCATATCACGCGTTTTCTGTGGGGTGTTATATGACACTACGTCTGTCGACGTGACCGCCTTCGAACGTGGTGTCATACCAAACATCCCATGAAATGTGTTATATGACGCTACGTCTGTCGACGTGACCGCCTTCGAACGTGGTGTCATACCAAACATCCTATGAAATGTGTTATATGACGCTACGTCTGTCGGCGTGACCGCCTCTAAACATAGTGTCGTTTCACACAGTTTTTCTAAGATTTTCTTTGAGTAAGTACTTATATAAATTTCTTCTAAATAAAACAAAATTAAACTTTTTAATTATTTTTATTTACGAAATATCAAATATTATGTCCAATCTAGCTCTGATAAGTAACAATTAACGTTTTTAATAAAATATTTAATAGTAAAATTACTTATTAGTATTACTATGAAAATAGTATGAAAACAATTAGCTCTGATAAGTAACAATTAACATTTTGAACAAGATTTCTAAAAGGACTTATCAAATTTTTTTTTAGTATCTATGAAAACAACTCTCTCACTAAGAAAATGTTATAATCATATAACAAAATAAGTGAATAATAAACATCAACTTAAAAATAGCTTATAAAATAACCTACAACTAAATAATCAAATCACATATGATATGAGATCACAATAATTAGTTTAGGAACATTTTGAGGTATTCATTTATGGTATACTTAACTTAAGAGTTCGATTCTTAAAAATACTAATATTCTCAAAAAGATCAGATACATAGCTCTGTTTTAATAATAAATCACAAAATATTTTAGGAATCAACCTCAAATACAATCATTTAAACATTAGTTGTTAAAATTTTCATAATTTTCATGCCATTCTCTGAAACAAGTTGGACACAGTGCTGGAGAATCAGGACATCCTGGGCACCTGTAACTAGTTTCCTTTCGTAGCTTCTTTTTTGCGCATACTTTGCAAGTCAAGAATGCAAATTTCTTTTTTCCTGTTGGGGGTGCCTCAATTCGGACTGGCCAGTGCCCTGAATTTATGGGAAATGCAGCTGCTTGGCCAACTTGTCCAGGACCATAACGTCGGGAGTCATTCTTTTTTCTTGTCATTTAGTCTTTTCCCTTAGTGTCTTTCTCTAGCTTCAACATCTCTCTTATAATTTCTTCTCTGTATGTGACGAATTCATATTTGTTATTTTGCTTCACATACTTCCTGAACAAATAAAAGGAGTTCCAGAGAGCAATGTCCAATAAATGGAACAAAACCTTTTTGTACCATCTTATGGTTTTGCGTGGCGAAGAATAATAACTGATCATTTGATCACAACGATCAATTCCACACATATGTGCGTTGTATGAGGCGACCTCTATGGGCTTCATAGATCTTTTTCCATGCCGGTTTCGAACTTCAACCATCTCTGGATGTTCCCGCGTGGTGAGGACAAGAACTGGCCTCTTGTCCTTCCATTTGCTCACATAAACTTTCTTCTTCCTCAACCAAAAATGCTCACCCTTTTTAAGTTTTTTTGCGATCAATTCTTTGGGGTTGTCTTTTCTGTTTGTGCGCAATGTGCCATTCGTGTGCGTCTTAAGATCAAGAAGTTTCTGTGATAATGTCACGGAATTATAGAAGTTATCCATATACAGGTGGTGTCCTTTCAAGAGATAAGGACGCATGAGCCGTAACACCAGCTTATCGACTTTCTTTCCAGGTTCTCCATCGGTATCAGTCACATCCTCGCTTCCATGATACATTTTAAGGTTTAACACATAACCGTCATCAGTCGTGAGTACGTAAAACTTTATTCCATACCGGGCTTTCTTAGACTTGATGTATTGTCTAAATTGGAGACGTCCTCGAAATAGTAACAACGATTCATCCAAAGACAAATCAATTCCTGGGTTTAAGGATTGCCGAAATATTTGTGTAAGAGAATTCGCAAAGTGATCAACTTTATCTTTTCCTTCAGCTCCCGATTCAGCGGCACAGAAACATCGTAATATTTGGTTATAACGGCGACCTGACATGACATGGCTGAATATGGGGTGGTAGTATAAAGGATCGTCATGCGTTAACAATTTTCGTGAAACAGGGATCTGTATGTGACCGTGTAAAAATGAAAGTGCCAAAAACTCTTTCATTTCTTCTATCGTAGTCGGTTTAAAGCTTTTGTTACGACTGTTTCTAGTATGAGGCCGGTTTTTGTTACACAAGTTAGCGCCGTAAGTGTTTGTGCATTCAACCAAATATTCAATAATATTCTCATTAACTATCTGGCTAAATATTTGCATCGGTGTGGAATTCTCATCTATTTCGAACGTGGGACCCACAAAAGTAGAATCAAAAGAGAACTCGGGGATATCATCAACCACGTCTTCCCATTCATATTCATTTACAGGGGTATCTGGTCGTCTAGGTTCTCGGACTGATGCTGGTGTCTCATTGTTTTGAAACAAATTTTCTGACTGATCACTTACCCTCGAATGATTACTAGCGGTGTCTTGTTGTAGATTACCTGCTTCATTATTATCTGCTGCTTCAGTCTCCTCGCCATCTTCAGCATCAGAATTTTGGGTAGACTGAGCAATCTGAGCATCGCCGCCTTCAACATCGTTCGTATTTTGAGAATTCTGAATATTATTGTCGCCGTCTATTGAAACATCCATATCGTCACTACATTCACTTACTTGAGCACTAGGATTGGGATGAGTACCTTGACTATGATCCTCTTGCGAATGCAAAGATTCAGCATCATCACCATCAGCTGCCTGAGAATCCTCTTCATCCGAGTCGCCTTGGGACAAACTCCTTCGCATCCGATTTCCAGTTTGAGAAAATCGAGGCCGGGTGTCAAAAATATTATCACTGGAGTCAGACTCGTCTTCTGGGGGTTCATAATTTCTGTCGGATGCGTATTCTCCATCCCCGTCGGAAAAAGGATCATGATTTTCAGACTCTGATACTTCTTCGGGCACCGGTGACCGTTTTCTTCGTCTAGAAGACATCTACGAAAAGGTAAGCATAGTAAGTATAACCACTAACACCACAGTAATACAAAGATTGCAGAAATAACATACCTACCTACAGATAATAGATATAATCTTTAACATTATAGAAATACAAGGATTTCGACAAGATTTAACAACAATATTTACATTTTATACGTTTGTACTTATTCGTGAACACATTTTATAACAAAACAACTATAAAATACAAGTAATTATGAAATAATACCTACGTTTTCCGATCGTGTTCCGTGGCGTTGTCTCGAGCGACGCGAGGCTCCCGCGCAGTGACACAGTTCCGACTGAAGTAGGGGGATGCGTATACGCGCACCCGGCCCAGGCCGTTGTGTCACAACACGAGACAAGTTTGCATGTGTGCGTGTAGTTTACTTGTGTGCTCATAAAACTTCACGATGTGACACTAGATAGTTCTAAGTTCTTGTAATACGACACTAATACGTCAGCCTACTATATATTCTATGGTTGACGCCCGTTGTTCGACGGGCTGTCATATTTCGAAGCTCAAAATCAGCCGTCGACAGACGTTGTGTCGTAATATATAGGAATTTGCGGCCCGCCTCTCGACGTACTGTCCCGGAACGTGTTAATAAATATTTTTAAATAAATTGACTAGGTACTTACTATCATTAAAATGATTTGGCTCTTCTTCAATCTGTTTAACATTATTCATAATGGCGTTTAAACGCGCGTTCCTAGTTTGTTTGTTCATTATTACTGTAGATAATTATTATTATTAAGCTATTACACTTCACTTAGAAAAATAATATCAAAAAACTTAGCACTACAATGTTTACGCAATGACGCATAGAAGCACACTGAACAATTTATCACAATGTAAATAAACATTACAATTACGCGGGAATCCCCGGCTAATTTGTATCTGCCGTTGCAATCGCGTTTGCGTGAAATCTAAGTGAGCGAAGAGGATGACAATATGTCTTACTGTTTACAACCACAACATTCATATTACTAACACATCTTATACAAAGCCACTGGATGGTTTTGAACGAGAATAAAATGATAACTGCATTTATCATTATCTAGTCGAATATTTTTTTACGAGAACATAATTCTATGACTGTTTGTCATACTAACAAGTGCGAATACATTTTGATAAAATTATATTAACACTTTATTCTCGTAATTTAAGACTTGGTTTAAAACTTTGAATACTATTGTATTATTTTGTAACTTCGTAAATAACTATATAAAAATTAGGAAAAAATTTGAGCGGGTGTATTAGCAACCACAGATCCCAAAAATGACATAACACTAAAACTAAGATAATGGTAGTTATCATTTTATTCTCCGGGGACGGCGATATATGGGTAATAAAAATGCAAGAATTGAAATTAAAAAAAACAAAGAAAAACAATATAAGATAAGTTAAAAGTAGGTAATCAAAAACAAACCTGTTTTGTTATAGGACTAAGGAATATAATATAAATACAAAGCAGGACCTCAAGACGCCTGAAGTGTTGAAATACACTGCAATAACACAGACTGGAAACCCTTCCATCCAATACCTGACGGCCAAATTTATTATGCGCAGAGCGGTATCACCTGTGAGAAATTGAGCCAGTTCGGGGTCGGACTCCTGCGCCTTCGCTAGTATATCTAAATCTACTGGACTTTGTAGTTCTGCGACACGGGAAAGTGTGTCTGCGACGACATTGTCTCTCCCGGCGATATGCTGAATGTCGGTTGAGAACTGTGAAATGTAGTCTAGATGTCTATATTGTCGTGGCGAGCAGTTACGTCTCTGCTGGTGAAAAGCGTAGCATAGGGGTTTGTGATCAGCATAAATGGTGAAAGTGGTAGCGGCTAGCCAATGTTGAAAATATTTAATGCTTTCGTAAATAGCAAGAAGCTCTCTATCATACGGTGAGTACTTTTGTTGCGATGGGCTCAGCTTACGAGAGAAAAATGCTAAGGGCTGCCAACTACCATCTTTATACTGTTGTAAAACGCCACCCATGGCTAAATCAGACGCATCCGTGACTAGGCCCAATTTAGTGTTTGGTTCCGGATGAGCCAATAAAGCCGCATTACAAAGGCTGTTCTTACACGCGTCGAATGCCTCCAACGAGCTTCCACTTAGCTCGACAGGTTGAGATGCCTTTACGTTGCCAGTCAATAAGGCATGCAAGGGAGCTTGAATCTGGGCAGCCCGAGGTATGAACCTCCGGTAAAAGTTAATCATGCCCAGAAACCGTCTAAGTTGCCTAGCATTATTAGGCACTGGGAAATCCCTAATTGCTTGAACTTTGCTTTCCAAAGGTTTGGTACCGTGTTGCGATATGTGGTAACCCAGAAAAGTAACCTCAGATGCACCAAAAACGCATTTGGCGGTGTTTATGAGCATGCCATATTCTTTCATCCTTGTGAAAAGTAGGCGAAGGTGTTCCTCATGCTGTTTTTCAGTTTCTGAGAACACAAGATAGTCATCGAGATACGGGTAACAGAAGTCTAGGTCACGGGTCATTTCATCCACAAACCTTTGAAAAGTCTGACCGGCATTGCGCAGACCGAACGTCATAAAGGGAAATTCAAAGAGTCCAAAGGGTGTAGTGATGGCAGTCTTTGGAATGTCCTGCTCAAAAACGGGGATCTGATTGTACGCCTTTACGAGGTCATTTGTAGAAAATATTTTACAGCCAGATAGATTGTGGGCAAAGTCATGTATATGCCTGATTGGGTACTTATCTGGGATTGTTCTTGCGTTAAGCAGCCTATAATCGCCGCAAGGACGCCAGCCGTTGTCTTTCTTCGGTGCGAGGTGGAGGGGTGACGACCAAGGGCTATCTGACGGTCGAGCTGTACCATTCGCTATCATTGCTTGAAACTCAGCCTTAGCGATTTTCATTTTGTCCGGTGCTAACCTGCGTGGGGAACAAGATACCGGGGGGCCTGGTGTGGTGCGTATGTGGTGTGATGTAGTATGTTTAGGTGTTACTGGTACGCCTGCTGGTCGCGTAATTTCCTGAAACTGGGATATTAAATTACGGTATTTGCAATCGGCAGTCACGACCTTTACACTTAAAATTAAACATTCAGTAGAGGCTATAGAAGCTACAGCTGACAAATTCGTAGTGCCATCTATTAAACACTGATTACGAATGTCTACAATTAAGTTAAAAAATGATAAGAAATCTACGCCTATTATGGCTTTAGTTACGTCAGCCACTATAAAACGCCTTGGGAAATCCCTACGAAGGCCCAAGTTTAAAACCATTTGAAGGTAGCCGTAAGTGTCGATCGACGTACCGTTGGCCGCACACAGCTGATATTCCGTTTTCGCACGCCGATATTGGGGTAGTGCAGATCGAGGGAAAACACATAAATCGCTTCCGGTGTCCACAAGGAATTGTACCTTCGATCTGCGATCTGTCACGAACAGGCGACCAGTTGAGGAAGGGCAATCTTCAGTCGCCATTATCGACTGCCCGATGCGTTTCCCGGCTAAAAAATCACATGGACGGACGCATTTCTTTGCTTGGCTGCCAAACCTATAATGGTACCAACATTGCGGGAACTTCCTGTAGTTGGACTGCGAACGTTGGCCTGGGGTGCGACTTCTATGTCCAGAGGTTCGCCTGGTACGAGAGCGGGAACGACCCCGCCTCTCAGTGGTCAGCGCATCCACCTTCTTGGTCAGCTCCATGATAAGTTTCATCATGTCCGTCCGTTCGTCCGCTCGTGGCATAGATGCTGCTGCGACATGCGGAGTAGTAGGCGCCATGTCGTGCACCCTATCAGCGAGGTCCGCGAGCTCAGTAACGGACAAGCTCAATTGGGATGCGATAATTGTTTGCAGGTTACCTGGTAAACGACTTGTCCAAATGGTGCGAATAAAATCTTCAGGTATCGTTGGGCCCGCAAGGTGCTGCAGATGCCTCAAGAACTGAGAAGGCTTGCGGTCGCCTAACTCCTCCGATTGTAGAAGTTGTTTTACCTTCCTCTCTTTCGACACTGATAGCCGCTTTATCAATTCACTCTTTAGCTTCTCGTACGCGCCAGTAGCGGGGGGCGAAGTGATGATGTCTTCGACCTCAACAGAGTACTGCCGATCCAAATGAGCGACAACGTAATGAAATTTGGTGTTATCGTCTGTTATTCTGGCAAGCTTAAACTGGCCTTCTATTTGGCAAAACCATATAGTGGGTTTTTCTGGCCAAAAAGGCGGTATGCGGACACCGACTCTAAATAGTTCCAATGACGAATGTTCTGGTTCATGATCCTTGGAAACGCGATCACCGTCACTACTCATCGTTAACTCTAACAGTTCTGCTCGGGGTCACCAGTTTGGATATAATGTAAACACTAATTAGTTTCAATAGTTTATATTGTTTACTACACACGTAATGTTATAGGCGCGGTCGCGGTACAAACGGACGTACGTTCAGCGTCGGGCATAGGTCGTGACTGGCGACTAGAAACTTCCGAACGCGAGCCGAAGCAGCAGCAGACGTAGCACAGTGTGTGTGTGTGTGTAGGATCACGCGCCTTCAAGCAATGGTACTCGGCAGGCGGTGCGCTGTTCGTAAGGTGAAACATATTATGTTTGTGTAGTGTTCAATTGTTGTGTAATTGTCTTATTTGTACTGTAATGTATGTGTAAATATAAGTCACCCACATATATGTCGCAGTAAGATAGATGAAGCCGTAATATAGTTATATCCCTAGGGATATAATTATATACCGTAACATAGTTATACGAAAGCGATTCATTACTATCTCACTAGGAATATAGATTTATCCCTTTCAGACCTGACGCTAAACGGAAAGGTATTTCAAAATGAAAGTTACTGTTTCTAGCTAATTTGGGATAGCTGAAGAAAATATGCTACTGAAAAAAATCTAAGAAAACTGAAAATCGGTTTTTCACGATACTCACGATTGTGAGGGATCGGGCCAAGTTTTGGTACACACACAATTGTGAGGGTTGAGAAATAAGACCCTTTAATGTAGGAAATTAAACTTTAATCATCATGAAAACAGTAAAAATGTTCATAAAATGAACAGTATTAATTATTTAACATTTATGGCAGTATTTTTCTAAGATATAATTAACAAAACTAGCATTTATTACTTATTAGGAACATTTTTTTCAGTCTTCATCAAAATTCTCTCTTTGGACGTAACTTTAATCAAATTATAGCCCTCTCCTTATTTTTCATTATGAAATACGTAAAAACAGTGGTTATCTTTAGATAAACATAGATAAACGTTACACTTTGTACATCTAACTTTTGACCGACTGCTGCAGCTCTTCAGTCTACAACATCTTAGTGCTTTTATTGTGTCACATATTGGCCAGTGATTGTATCCATCGAGTCTTTTGTCCATTGTTGGAATCGTAGCTGGTTTGTAATGAGATGTTTCAGACATCTCAGCCAAATCCTCTGTAGGATCGCGTTGCCTCTTTCTAGTAGTTCCACCTAGCAAAAAATCGGACACGGTCAGCTTGAAATCTAAAAAATCCATAGGTTTCTGTCTGTTTGACTGTGACGCTGTACGATATTCATACCATGCGTTAACGAGCGACATATCGAAGAGATGCATGAATACTTTTAGAGGCCACTTCCGTGTTTTGTGCCAAGACCTGTATGCTTCCAACATCTGATCACTGACATCTACTCCACCCATGTTCTCGTTATACTTTTTGACGATATTAGGGCATGGGACAGTCACATAGCTTTTACTCGATTTATCCCATCGCTGTACCTTCTCCACAGGCTGAGCACCGAGGCACGTGGAAGTCATTAAAACAGATTTGTTGTCCTTCCATTTAACTACGCAAACGTTTCTTTCTGCGTTCACTACTTCTTCATAATCACCTCGCCTCATTTGTGAATCCTTCGTAAATGAATATCCTTTAAATCTGTTGGTCATCAGAGTCCCGGTGCCATCAATTTGCTCGTCAATCAATTTTTCCATCAGGGGGATGGTCGTGAAATACCGATCAAAAAATATAAAACTACCTTTAGGTAATGTAGATATCAATCTGAGTACAACAGATGGACCTAGACCAAGTGTCGTGTCGTGGAAAGGCGTAGTATTACCTTGGTATATTTCAAAATCCATAATTAATCCTCTTGACGAGGTAATCACAAAGTTTTTCAGGCCCAAAGGTCTAGGTTTTCCAGGAACAAATTGTTTGACTGGGCATTTTCCGAGAAAAGGTACCATTTGCTCGTCTATTGAAAACGTACCATGATTCCTGGGCAACTCCAAGCATCTGTTACGAACTGTGTCAATCATTGGTTGAACGAGCCATAGCCGATTTTGAATTTTCTCTTGAGCTGGAACAGCTGACTTGTCAACAATGTGTAAATTGGTCCTAATCAGAAAGAACCTGTCCCTTGTCAGTGCATCTGTAATATACGGCAACCTAAAACGCTGCAGCCACGCCATCTTGATCCTAGGATATTTCACACAGCCAAGGATACCATTAACACCAAAGAACTTCTTTACATCAGCTGCAGTAATAGGATGTCTCAGCACCTCGTTCTTAGTTGTTTGGTAGTATATATTTGTGCACAGTGCGAGTTTTTCGAACACTTCTTCTGTGAAATACTGCTCAAAGTATTCAGCAGGCGATAGTACCTAAAAAAATGAAAACACGTGTTGAAAAAAGTAAGATAGTACATGGATTTATGTAAAGCCAGATTACTAAACAAAATGCATACTTCTTCCACATTTGTAGTAACTGAAGGCATAGGTTTCCCACGAAACACCCGTCTGGTCCAGGTATTTCTAGCAGCTGGTGCTGCCACAACAGGAGTCCTATTGTCTTCCTCCTGGTCTTCATCAGATGGGCTGTCGGGTACTTCCCCTGGGGGCATCCAATTTTCGTCTTCATCGGAGTCGCCACCGAAGTCCGAGTCATTTAAGGCGTCCAAGACACCACCGTCGTCAAGTACTAAATTTCTTCTACTCATAGTGATTGTTTAACATCGAAACAATGCCTAAAACAAAGCACAAAACAGTATTTAATTTGTATGAAAATACTAACAAATATTAAAGTTCAAACCGAGCCCTCACATTCGTGAGCGTAATTTTTGCGGTACTAGAATCCATTGAACGTAATCAGTAATTCACTATTTTTAAACTTACGGGCTATTTTCCACTCATTCTAAACATAATAACACAAAAACAAATATGAATAATACTTACCAGAACAAAAAAAAATATCAGCACGGTGACAGGTCCCGACACGTTCACCTCGCTCGAGCGCGGACGCACACTGACCCATAGAGACGCTACCCTCCGCCGCGAAAAAAATCGTATCTCACTATCGTGCGAGCTTGTCCCCGTTCGCTTACCGTTCTCGAATAAGCGTATAAAAAATCGTAAAATCATACTCACAAAAGTGAGTACAGGGCCCGAAAGGGATAAAACCGTCCAAGTTTAGTGATATACTTATATTACTAGATTAAGTTAAGTGTTATAAATATATTACTTGATTAAGCTTAGTGAAATAGAAATCTACCATATATAATTAAATAAAACAATATTATATTGGTTTTATCTTTATTAAAAAATCAACTTTATGTATCCTGCAGTTAGTTACAATACTTTGTGACATTAACACGTATTAAAGTAATTTCAATTATAATTAAAACGATCATATTTTTGGAATTTAAACATTAACAATACAATTAAAACTAATCAAACATTAAAAATCTTTTAAAGCTAATCAACAGTTTTGAGATGTCTTTATTTCTTATCAACTAAGTTGAGATCTTGGTTTCTTTAAAAGTATTTTTTAATTTTTGTTCAGACAAGAAGAAGAATCATGACATATAGAATTACATAGCACTGAATGCTTCTTACAGGCACATCTTTTAGTAGAACACTGTATATTCGATTTTTTACAGGAACATTTTAAATAACCTTGGCCACCAAAGCGCGACAATTTTTGGCATATTTCTCTCAGTGACAAGTTTTCATTTGGTATAGGATCATTCAAAGTAATGTTTGAAAGCTGTATTGCATTTCTGGGTAACCAGTCTTTCAGGATACCAACTGATGTTCCAATTTTATGACTTTCATTTCGCTTTTCTAAAACTTTTCCTAATACATTTTTTTGATCCAATGGTCCACGATCTATTTTTGGTATCTCTATAAGCACTGAAGATCCCACGTCAATGTCAGGAAATTTCTGTGATGAGTGGGTTTTCATTTTATGTGCGGCTTTTCTTAAGTTTTCAGCAGCTTTGTCTCTTTGGTCTTGAATGTTTTTTTCACTGTTGCATAAATAGCATAATAGTTGCGATCCGTAACCTTCATCACATGACGTTATTCCACAAATTACGTGAACGTTTCGTGCACAAGAGTAGCAAGAATGTGCTCCTGTACATTCTTTGCCGCAAATTACACATAAAAGTAAAATTTGTTCTGCTGGCGCTCCCGATGCCGATTGTTTCAAGTTAACAGACTCGACAGGCAAATCACGGTCGCAGGTTTCAACAGGCGCTGGCGCTGCTGATGAAGATGACGGTTGTTGCAAGTTGACAGACTCGGCAGGCAAGTCACGGTCGCAGGTTTCAATAGGCGCTGGCGCTGCTGATGAAGATGACGGTTGTTGCAAGTTGACAAACTCAACAGGCAAGTCACGGTCGCAGATTTCAATAGGCTCTGGCGCTGCTGATGAAGATGACGGTTGTGACGCCGATAAACAGGATGGTTGCTGCAAGTTAACATAGTCAACAGGTAATTCGTCATTATGTGCAGGTGTTGCCGATGAACAAGATTGTTGTTGATTTAATATCTTCTCAAGATCTTCTTCAGTTCTTAGTTTATTAAGCAAATCAGCAGGCACTTGTGATAACAAACCAATTTGAGGATTTACTCCAAAAACAGCTTTGTATGGTGTTCTTTTTATAGTTCGATGAAAAGAGCAGTTTTTTTGGTACTGTACAAAGCGTATTCCAATCGACCAATTAGTAGAATTATTATCTTGTAGCCAAGCCTGTAACATTTTCTCCACATCTTGGTTCGCTCGCTCCACAGATCCTTGACTCGCTGGATGTCTAGGTCTTCCGTTAATTATTTTACAACTTGGCCACATTTGAACCAATTCCTTTATAATTGACGCTGTGAATTCTCGGCCGTTATCACTCTGAAGTATCTCAGGGCATCCAATATCCAAAAAAACTTTCAGTAATTCCAATGCGACCTCTGCGGCGCGCTTGGAGGTTAAAGGTCGAAGAAACGAAAACTTTGTTGTGTGGTCTTGGTAATAATAATAAAATAATAATAATAAAGACGTTTATTTCATAACAGACGAAGGACATGATATAAACAATGTAGGAAAAAAAATAATTAAACTATACTACTTAATAATAAATGTACACGCCCGTCGTCCGTACAAAAATAGGAGGCCAGTTCAGCAATATTGCCGGGCATATGTGCCCGACGCTGGTTTTCAACTGGCTCCTTAATAGACACGGACGTCAAGACCCTGAGAGCAATACTTATACCATTATAACATTGAACATTCACACACAGACATTACAGTAACCGAATATCCAGAGATATATTTTTTCTTTTTATATCAAAGCTACATTTATGAACGCACCTTCTTTCTGACATTGACACTAATGACATGACACTTACGCTACATAAAATGACAGATGCACGATCACGTTACATAATCGATATATGATAAAGTTGCATAATCGTAAACAATCTAGGATAATAAACACAAAGAAGAAATGTTTCAACCAATTAAGCATACTGGTAAGTGGGGACACTGTATTCGGGTCCGGCTCATAACAATAAGTAAGAGTCCCGCTCCAAATAAATTTCACCGTGGTTAATAATTGTGAAAAGCAATACTTAACAATGTTGAAATGAGACAAACGACAATGCCTTAGAGCGAGATGTACATAGACGCCAACAGCGGTTACATTACATATACTACCTTCCGCACGCCAAACAATCAGAGTTTATATTATGTAATTATTTTGTAATCTGTAATATTTCAATCCGAATACTATGTCATAATCATGACTCAATTGGTACAAACATCACCAATTATCGGACAGCATCGATTGCCTCAATCGCTACCATTACCGGAAACAATAAAGTACACAAAATAAATAAAATACAATACAAATGTGTGTATACATAGGCACAAAAAGAATAGTGTTTCATCCTCATCCACAGAACGCTGTTTCATTAGATATTAAGATGGGCAAGTAGGTACTTAGTTCTTTATAACATTCTAATAGGTACCTAAATTGTTAGTTTGCTTGTTCTGAGCATTAAACACAAGTAATATAAATAGGTACAATACATTATGACTGCCAGACATTGATTAGTATTTCAAACATTTTTTACAGATAAATACAAAACTATATGAACTGCAATAATAGCTTAATGGATTATTATAAATGTATCCAGAGCACAGTGAACAGAAACATTGCATAGGAAAAATTATGCAGATTCAGTAAGTATATCAAAAATTATAATTATGTTATATATTAGCACAAGCTGGTACATAAAACTTACACCATTTGGCATCTTAGTATGTTAAGTAAACATAAAAGTTGTCAAAACTGAAAAAGTGTCTTATGGCAGGGTTATAAGCATCAGTGTAAGAATTTCTAAAACAGCTCTCCAATACCTTGAACCGGATTATAAAATTATTTTATATTTGGGACATTTGCAAGTTCAATATAGATCAACTAGGCAATGCCTGAACAGTGATTTATTGTGTACTTTTTTGTGTATTCAATAGAATTTTCATTTTTCATTTATTTATTCACAAACAATTTTCATTGTGTCGGAACATAATACATATTACAATTGTTATAATATTACTTACTATAATTTAATGTCAATAAATGCAAAAAAAATACTATACTTAAAAGTTAAACAGTTCAATGTCAAATTCATAACAGCAAGGAGTCATATAATAGAAAGATAAAAATAAATAAATAAATGTCCCACAAATCTACAATAAAAAGAAAACAATCAAAATTCAATTATGTTATAAAGTTAAAAAGATCAATGTCACATTCATTAAAAATAAAAAAATATTGAAATATACAACAAAAAATACCAACAAAGAAAACAATTACAGAAAAATCACAATAATACACCACAACGAGAAAAGTCCTTCTCTCACTTATGCCTACAATTCCTCAACTGAGTAGAGACACCTATCTAACAGGAACGCTCGAAGCTTTGTTTTAAATGTCGATGTGTATATCAAACGTTTTAAGTGAAGTGGCAATTTGTTGAAAATGTGCACTGCTTGATATTGCGGACTGTGTTTCACAATGTTGAAATGGGGACTAATTTTGTTTCTCAGATCCATTCTGCGTGATCCCTCTCTATCTAATCTTTCTTCTTGTGTTTCGTATTCGTGTAGGTACTTCTTAAGGTTAGTCAGGAGTACTAAAACATAGAGACTAGGTACTGTGAGAATATTTAATTGAATAAAATAAGGACGACAACTCTCTCTCTGTGATATCCGGACTATCGTACGTACAGCTCTTTTCTGAAGGACAAACGCTCTGTGACAGTTATAATTATAGCTATTGCCCCAAAAGTGCACACTATATCTTAGTTTTGACTCGATTAATGCGTAATATACGATTTTTAATTCTTTAACGCCTATTTCATCCCGAAGGATTCGTAACGCATAACACGCAGACGATATATATGCATCTATGGCGGCTAATTCTTTTTTCCAATTAAAAAATTCATCTACATGCAATCCTAAGAATTTAGCTTCATTGACTAGTTCTATTTTATCCTCACTAAGTACAATTTCCATAGTTTCTTTATTGCGAGCAGTCGTTTTGAAGAGCATTATATTAGTCTTTGCACTATTGATTTTTAACTTATTTACCGAAAACCATGAGTGAAAATGGCTAAGTGCTATATTAACACTTTAACAGCCGACCGTTTATTAGCGCGCATTCTTTGGTACGCCGGCCATTTTTCAAGATATTGTAAGATTTTAAAAAAAATAACTATATGTGCTACATGCATATTTCTTTTTAATTTATTTTATATATTATCTATTTTATAGATATAAATAAAAAACATATTGTTATTTATTATTGTTATATTTGAAAATCAAGCTTAAATAGAGTGAGAAAACGAAAAAAAAAAAAACTTTAACATAAACATATTACATATCTTATCCAGCGTAATTTGTAAGTGTGTGATATTTTTTAAAACAGGGGTAGTAACAAAGAGGTACATTACAATCTGGACAATAAAAAATAGTCTCTTTCCGTCCACGTTTGCCAGTTTCTTTCTTTGCTATGTCGGCACAAACTTTGCACACTCTTGCCACATTTTGTTTTTTTTCGGTGCTCGGAATCCTCTCCAAGAAGTGCCTTCCTGTCAGTCTTGCGCTTTTGCCAACAAAATGTGGGCCATGTGAGGGTCCTGGCTCGTCAGCTGATGAAGTTTCCACCAGCTCATCACCACAGTTCATCAAAAATTGCGAGAATCGCGGGCGGCGTCGTTGGGTACGGGACTTATTATAAATGACATAGGCATTGACCATTGCCCTTGCTACCAAGTTGAAGAACATTTTTTTCCACCATTTCATGCTCTTCCGGTTCAGTGAGTAATAAGATACATATTGATCATTCAAATCTACTCCGATTTTATTATGATTGTAATCAATTATACAGTCTGGTTTCATCCTTTTGGTTACACCAACATCTTTGACTTTAGCGTTCACCTCTGACCAGGTAGCAGCGTGTTTCGTTGTCAGCATGAGCACATCACGCTTGTCTCTCCACTTGCAGGCGGTAAGATTGCCCCGGTGACAAAAGGTCATTTCATCTCTGTCTAATGGTTGGTGACGCCAATCCTGAGGCAGACCACGACGATTCCCCATCACTGTGCCAACAAGGCGCGTGTCGTTCAGCCAGAGAATGTCAGCGATTACCGGGCTCGTAAAAAAGCGGTCCATGTAAACGGTATGCCATTTTCCAAAAAATGGTTCGCTCAATTCTGTGACAATGGCGTCCACAGATTTTGAATCACCTATATAAGGAACCATTCGCAATATGTACCCAGTTGCAGCGTCGCAGAGCATGTAGATTTTCATCCCATATTTATCTGGCTTATCTTTGTTATAGACTCGGAAGTGTATACGTCCCCTAAACCCACAAGTTCCTTCGTCTATTGTCAGGTTTTCGTCGGGATAAAAACTATTTTCACATAACTGACAAAGTTCATCAAAATACGGACGGAGTTTGAAAAAGGCATCATATTCAGGATGACCACGAGGTTTATAACGTGCATTGTCATTTAAATGTAGGCAGCTGTAAATGGCCCTGAATCGGTTGCGGTTCATGTGCTTGCTGGCGAATGAAGTTTCAATTATTTCCCGCGTCGACCAATACGAATCGAAACTCTCTTTGTGGACGAGCGTCATATGGATTATAATGCTAAAAAAGATCTTCAACTCTTGGATTTTCACGGCTTTCCAATTGTAAAGCATAGTACCAGGTTTCAGTATGCCTTGTCTCAACTGTTTGGCTTTCATTTGTGATGCATAGCGATTTGTTTCTGTCTTTAGCAGTAGCCAAAAAGAATGCGGGAAAAAAACAGAAAAACAATCAAATTGTGTGGAATTTTCAGTCACCTGAGCCAATACTCGACATTGCTCTTGAAAAACTGGATTTTCACGCAGCTCTTGCATTGGTTGGTATGACCATCCATTACCTTCATCCATATCCCTGGTAGATTGTGAAGCGCGGATGGCGGTGCGACCGCGAGTAGATGAGCGCGTTGCCGGTCGACCGCGTCCACGGCGCGATCTCGAATTTCTGATTCGACCCCGCTCAGGCACCGGCTCCACTTCCGGACTAAAGATGTCTGGCGTCTCAAGCCGGTCCTCGACCGATACGACTTCTTGTAAGTCAAGAAGTAATTCTGAAGACAAAAAATACAATATAAAAACATTCGTGACAATAAAAGGGTTATACTGATAATAATACATCAATTGAAATAATAATTTACCTTCAATTTGATCATCTGGCGCTTCCCCAATGTCCGAGTCGTCATCATCTATCAAAAAATCTGCAATTTCAGTCGAACGGAGACGAAAATTACGCCGCGCAGAAGCCATTTCGCGCCAAAAATGCGTAAGCGCGCTCTCAACTCGGCGGCGCAGCGGGCACTGTTGTCATGCTAGCGCCGCAGCCGTCATAAACATTTCTCGCGCCTACACCCCGCACTGCATCTCGATGAATGATGCATGTATGCGTAGCTAAAGAAACCCGCTCGGCTAGGGTTACGCGCCGATCACGTATTGAATGCGTTATTTTTAAATAAACGATATGAAATTCAATCACGTAATCAATACGTGATCGGCGTCCGGAGGGATGAGCAGCTTCACGTAGCCATTACGTGATCGGCTGTTAAAGTGTTAACTTTTTCCGTAAGGTCTTTAATGTTATTTGCTGCAATAATAGCATTAGTGTCATCCGCAAAAACTACAAGTCGTAATTCGGGCAAAATTTCATTTATATAATTTATTAAGTCGTTAGTAAATATAATGAACAATATGGGACCCAAAATAGATCCCTGCGGAACACCGGCACAGATATTGAAAAAAGATGATTTATGAGCTTGTCTACGCCCTTCCCGTGTCTCAGTGATTTCAACAAACATTTTCCTATTTTTAATTAATATTTCTCTTGTATAAATTCTTAAAGCCCATCCTGCTTATTTTAGATGCTACTGGAGGTGGTAATGAGTTCCAGCATTTGGATGAATGATGATGATAATGAAGTATCCATTTATATTCTCTGTCTGGAGTTGACTGTAGGTCTATTAAATCTACTTGCCCTCGATTGTTAAATGAGTTCGAAATTATAGGTCGGACTACAATACCTTTCTTTGGAAACGCCTTCTTATTTTGGCACGTTACACACTGTTTAACGAAACTGATAACCACTGGCGTAGGTATAAAATATTGAGATTTCAAAGTATGTAACATTTTGTCACGACCACCATGTCCTGTGTTTTTATGAATTTCTGACAAAGCATTGTAATATTCTTCGGAGGGCAAAATTTTTATAATAGGATCAGTAGTCGATTTTCGTTTCAAAGCTAAATACTTTTCACCTCCTACCTGCATTACGTCATAATGGTTTGCATAAAAATGATGGTTAGGATTTCTCTTTACATTAAGCCGAGGCGCCGCTTCATACCTTTCTATGTAATTTATTACTTCACTTATTCTCTGCCGCGTCCACTCTGGTTTTTTGCATCTCGCATTGTAAAATAGACGAATTTCGTGTTCAAAACGTCGCCTTGCATTAATTTCTTCATCTTTATCCATAGCTGGCACAAGTAATTAGCAATGATAAAACGAATATATATCAAATACTAAGGAAACGTAGCGACAATTAAATGAACATGCACGAAAACTAGACGTGAACGCCGAACAACTGTTATCGGCCGACTGACTGCGGAGTGAGGAGCGCGTAAACACAACGAACCCCTCCCCCGCCGCGCCGCCTGCGCCGCACACTCCTAAAGCTGTTTCACTAAACTTAATCTAGTAATATAAGTATATCACTAAACTTGGACGGTTTTATAACTATATTCCTAGTGAGATAGTAATGAATCGCTTTCGTATAACTATGTTACGGTATATAATTATATCCCTAGGGATATAACTATTTGGATATAATGTAAACACTAATTAGTTTCAATAGTTTATATTGTTTACTACACACGTAATGTTATAGGCGCGGTCGCGGTACAAACGGACGTACGTTCAGCGTCGGGCATAGGTCGTGACTGGCGACTAGAAACTTCCGAACGCGAGCCGAAGGAGTGCGCGCGCGCAGACGTAGCACAGTGTGTGTGTGTGTGTAGGATCACTCGCCTTCAAGCAATGGTACTCGGCAGGCGGTGCGCTGTTCGTAAGGTGAAACATATTATGTTTGTGTAGTGTTCAATTGTTGTGTAATTGTCTTATTTGTACTGTAATGTATGTGTAAATATAAGTCACCCACATCACTCCCCTCCAGAGACCGTCCTACGGGCGATAGTAATCTGGAAAATGAACTCTCCTACCAGAACGAGTGGTTTTACTAGCAGGGATGCTAGGTGGTTCGGGTACTGGACTAATAGGTGTGTCGGTGGAGTCATTCAGTATATAGGCTGGTTTTAAGCGGTCTAAAGATACTGTAACGACTTTACCCTTTACCTTAATTTTAAAAACTTTGGAACCCCTGTCGATCACCTCATAGGGACCCGTGTATGCCGGTTGAAGTGCACCTCTCAACGCGTCGTCCCTAAGAAAAACATGGGAACAGGAAGACAGATCTTTATGGACAAAGATCTTTTCTTTTGAGTGGTGTGAGGTTGGAACTGGCTGTAAATTGTTAGCAAATGATCTGATACGAGCCGTAAAATCGGTAATATCAGTCGTACATTTGTCAACATTGTCGCCAAAGAATTCCCCCGGCAGTCTTAAAGGTTCACCGTAAACTAGCTCGGCTGAAGATGATTGAAGGTCTTCCTTAAAGGAACTTCTTATGCCGAGCAGTATAAATGGTAGCGATTCGGTCCATTTGCTATCTGCGTGGCATTTGATCGCTGCTTTAAGTTGTCGGTGGAACCTTTCGATTAAGCCGTTGCACTGAGGGTGGTAGGCAGTGGTCTTACGGTGTCTAAACCCTATCACCTTTGCGAGGTGTTGGAAAAGGCCGGATTCAAATTGTCTGCCACGATCGGTAACAATGTCGGTTGGACAGCCAAATCGTGCCATCCACCCCGACAAAAACGCTTTGGCCACTGTTTCCGCTGAAATATCGGTAAGAGGGACGACTTCAGTCCATCGCGTGAAGCGATCGACGAGTGTCAGGCAATACCGATATTCATTGGATGGCGGTAATGGTCCGATGAGGTCTAGGTGGACATGTTTAAATCGCGCAGAAGGTAAATCGAGGGTACCAATAGGTGTAGAAACGTGTCGATTGACCTTCGTGCGCTGACAAGCCAAACATGCCTTAGACCAATCGCGACAGTCTTTCCGCATTTGTGGCCAAACAAAACGCTGTGCTACGAGTTTAGCGCTTGCGTTTGCGCCGGGATGACTTAGCGAGTGTAACGAGTCAAAAATTTGTTTGCGCAATGATTTGGGAATAAAAGGCCTGGGAGTCGGTGTACTGACATCGCAGTACAAATCATTACGACTTCCGGGTATAGACATTTTTATTATGCGCAGAGCGGTATCACCTGTGAGAAATTGAGCCAGTTCGGGGTCGGACTCCTGCGCCTTCGCTAGTATATCTAAATCTACTGGACTTTGTAGTTCTGCGACACGGGAAAGTGTGTCTGCGACGACATTGTCTCTCCCGGCGATATGCTGAATGTCGGTTGAGAACTGTGAAATGTAGTCTAGATGTCTATATTGTCGTGGCGAGCAGTTACGTCTCTGCTGGTGAAAAGCGTAGCATAGGGGTTTGTGATCAGTATAAATGGTGAAAGTGGTAGCGGCTAGCCAATGTTGAAAATATTTAATGCTTTCGTAAATAGCAAGAAGCTCTCTATCATACGGTGAGTACTTTTGCTGCGATGGGCTCAGCTTACGAGAGAAAAATGCTAAGGGCTGCCAACTACCATCTTTATACTGTTGTAAAACGCCACCCATGGCTAAATCAGACGCATCCGTGACTAGGCCCAATTTAGTGTTTGGTTCCGGATGAGCCAATAAAGCCGCATTACAAAGGCTGTTCTTACACGCGTCGAATGCCTCCAACGAGCTTCCACTTAGCTCGACAGGTTGAGATGCCTTTACGTTGCCAGTCAATAAGGCATGCAAGGGAGCTTGAATCTGGGCAGCCCGAGGTATGAACCTCCGGTAAAAGTTAATCATGCCCAGAAACCGTCTAAGTTGCCTAGCATTATTAGGCACTGGGAAATCCCTAATTGCTTGAACTTTGCTTTCCAAAGGTTTGGTACCGTGTTGCGATATGTGGTAACCCAGAAAAGTAACCTCAGATGCACCAAAAACGCATTTGGCGGTGTTTATGAGCATGCCATATTCTTTCATCCTTGTGAAAAGTAGGCGAAGGTGTTCCTCATGCTGTTTTTCAGTTTCTGAGAACACAAGATAGTCATCGAGATACGGGTAACAGAAGTCTAGGCCACGGGTCATTTCATCCACAAACCTTTGAAAAGTCTGACCGGCATTGCGCAGACCGAACGTCATAAAGGGAAATTCAAAGAGTCCAAAGGGTGTAGTGATGGCAGTCTTTGGAATGTCCTGCTCAAAAACGGGGATCTGATTGTACGCCTTTACGAGGTCAATTGTAGAAAATATTTTACAGCCAGATAGATTGTGGGCAAAGTCATGTATATGCCTGATTGGGTACTTATCTGGGATTGTTCTTGCGTTAAGCAGCCTATAATCGCCGCAAGGACGCCAGCCGTTGTCTTTCTTCGGTGCGAGGTGGAGGGGTGACGACCAAGGGCTATCTGACGGTCGAGCTGTACCATTCGCTATCATTGCTTGAAACTCAGCCTTAGCGATTTTCATTTTGTCCGGTGCTAACCTGCGTGGGGAACAAGATACCGGGGGGCCTGGTGTGGTGCGTATGTGGTGTGATGTAGTATGTTTAGGTGTTACTGGTACGCCTGCTGGTCGCGTAATTTCCTGAAACTGGGATATTAAATTACGGTATTTGCAATCGGCAGTCACGACCTTTACACTTAAAATTAAACATTCAGTAGAGGCTATAGAAGCTACAGCTGACAAATTCGTAGTGCCATCTATTAAACACTGATTACGAATGTCTACAATTAAGTTAAAAAATGATAAGAAATCTACGCCTATTATGGCTTTAGTTACGTCAGCCACTATAAAACGCCTTGGGAAATCCCTACGAAGGCCCAAGTTTAAAACCATTTGAAGGTAGCCGTAAGTGTCGATCGACGTACCGTTGGCCGCACACAGCTGATATTCCGTTTTCGCACGCCGATATTGGGGTAGTGCAGATCGAGGGAAAACACATAAATCGCTTCCGGTGTCCACAAGGAATTGTACCTTCGATCTGCGATCTGTCACGAACAGGCGACCAGTTGAGGAAGGGCAATCTTCAGTCGCCATTATCGACTGCCCGATGCGTTTCCCGGCTAAAAAATCACATGGACGGACGCATTTCTTTGCTTGGCTGCCAAACCTATAATGGTACCAACATTGCGGGAACTTCCTGTAGTTGGACTGCGAACGTTGGCCTGGGGTGCGACTTCTATGTCCAGAGGTTCGCCTGGTACGAGAGCGGGAACGACCCCGCCTCTCAGTGGTCAGCGCATCCACCTTCTTGGTCAGCTCCATGATAAGTTTCATCATGTCCGTCCGTTCGTCCGCTCGTGGCATAGATGCTGCTGCGACATGCGGAGTAGTAGGCGCCATGTCGTGCACCCTATCAGCGAGGTCCGCGAGCTCAGTAACGGACAAGCTCAATTGGGATGCGATAATTGTTTGCAGGTTACCTGGTAAACGACTTGTCCAAATGGTGCGAATAAAATCTTCAGGTATCGTTGGGCCCGCAAGGTGCTGCAGATGCCTCAAGAACTGAGAAGGCTTGCGGTCGCCTAACTCCTCCGATTGTAGAAGTTGTTTTACCTTCCTCTCTTTCGACACTGATAGCCGCTTTATCAATTCACTCTTTAGCTTCTCGTACGCGCCAGTAGCGGGGGGCGAAGTGATGATGTCTTCGACCTCAACAGAGTACTGCCGATCCAAATGAGCGAGAACGTAATGAAATTTGGTGTGATCGTCTGTTATTCTGGCAAGCTTAAACTGGCCTTCTATTTGGCAAAACCATATAGTGGGTTTTTCTGGCCAAAAAGGCGGTATGCGGACACCGACTCTAAATAGTTCCAATGACGAATGTTCTGGTTCATGATCCTTGGAAACGCGATCACCGTCACTACTCATCGTTAACTCTAACAGTTCTTTCTGCTCGGGGTCACCAGTTTGGATATAATGTAAACACTAATTAGTTTCAATAGTTTATATTGTTTACTACACACGTAATGTTATAGGCGCGGTCGCGGTATAAACGGACGTACGTTCAGCGTCGGGCATAGGTCGTGACTGGCGACTAGAAACTTCCGAACGCGAGCCGAAGGAGTGCGCGCGCGCAGACGTAGCACAGTGTGTGTGTGTGTGTGTAGGATCACGCGCCTTCAAGCAATGGTACTCGGCAGGCGGTGCGCTGTTCGTAAGGTGAAACATATTATGTTTGTGTAGTGTTCAATTGTTGTGTAATTGTCTTATTTGTACTGTAATGTATGTGTAAATATAAGTCACCCACAACTATATTACGGCTTCATCTATCTTACTGCGACATATAGATAATGAGGGTAAATATTTCTATTTAATAAATATGGTACATCTTAGAAAAAAACAAGTTTAAATTTTTCAGTACAAATTGGCAATTTAATACTTTAACCCCTAATATTAACGTCATAAAAAATGAAATAAGTATATTATGGATTAAAACTTTTTCAGAGGAAAATGGTTCAGCGCATTTTTCTCCGTATTGTTCTTGTTTGCACCCGTTTACTTCGATAATTTTTAGTGACACATACTTAAGATAAAAAAACTTTATTCATAGATAAATTTAGCCGGTAGTCGGTAAACCGATAAAAATTCTTTACCTTCCGTGCTAGTCAAATGACTGTGTTACGGCAAGGTAAGGATTCTCACTCTAGAAATACCAACTGTAAGTTAATTGAATAAGGACAGTTTTGTATTAATGATTGTAATATTTAAGCGAACAAAACATGCACGACATCTACTAATGAGTTTGGTGTAAACAAGTAATATATTTACAAATAACAGATAATTTTGAAGAATGATTGTTGTAATGTAATGGATAAAATATAAAGTTTATGTCAATGCAGACATGATTTAGTATTTATATGAAGTTTGTTTATGGTAATATATAATGTATTATGTTAAAAGTAAGCATTATATAAATATATATATATATATTACATATGCATTAAATTATTTAATAGGTATGTGATGTTGTACTAATATATTTATATATTCATACACGCGTTTAAATATTGTTTATTCTTATAATAATAAAAACACATATTCATGTATGCACACTTACATACTTATATACATACATATTTTTGTAAATATATTTAAAATACTAAATAGTATACTTGAATTACTTTGTGAGCCCGGTCTTGTGTTACTTGACATGATACATGTTCATGTAATAGCTGAATTTGAACTGCTTGATCTCAAGGCTGAGTGTTATGCTGTACTACTTGCACTGCCTTGTCATGTGTATGCTTGTTAATTGAGGAAGAACATGAAGGTATCCAGAACATCCTCCTTATTAAGTAACTCTGAAGCAATAAATACAGTTGTTTAAACAAATTTTACACTTCACTTGCAAGGTATTGCAAGTCCATTTATTGTTTTAATATATCTAGTTACATAATATACCTTACCTTGCTCAAATGATGATGTTGATACTGATGTTTTCTTCGGAGCATATTGTAGATTATCTGTCGGGGTAAATTTGCGTTTTCTTTCAGTCTGGCACTCAAACCTGGATGGTATACATATAGTCTGGTTTCAATCTAATCGTTTTAACAGAACCCATTATTTTGTATTCCATATAATTCTTCATGTAATTTTCTAACTGAAAGGCAAAATAACAAGAATTGTATTATTTCATTCCTTGACTTGGTACACAACAATGTTACATATTTAAACTAATTGTATTTTTAAACTATATGTATAAAATAAACCTTTTTTCGATATAAACGATAACTGGACAGCAAAGACTCTTTTTTCTTTTTTAATTCTTTGATTTCAATATCCATTTGAGTACTAATCCGCGTCCAGACATCATGACACTCCTTTTTATCCTTATGATGCGGGTTTTTTGCATCCCACAGTACATTCTCCGTGTGGTAATGCTCTAAAAAGCGCATTTCAGTTTCGTTATCCTAAATGTTCACACGCGACTCCATTTTATTAGCACGCGCGCAGCGACTGCAAACATCCGTACGCCTTTGTAGTCCGGAGCAAACTGGCACGGGGCCGCGAATGTGGATGTGTACGCGTGAACGCTGCGCGAAGGGGGTGCGAATCCTTTGTCGCGGGATAAAATACCGACTCTGATCGGGGAACAGGCGCCAACGCGCGTGAACAACGCGAAAACCGTCCACATTCACGTTCACGCCTGTTTACGGAGCTTCACGGCACTAATGTGGAGCCGCCATGAGATGTTATTGGTAGGTACATATAGGAAATGCTTGTTTACAAATCGTGTGACGCATTTTGACACCAATGCACAGATAATCTATAGACCAATATGGCGGACAGCGTTTTCGTCTGTTCAGAAATAAATTATTTTAAATGATAATTTTGCGGATTTCTAGGTCTCAATAAAATATAGATTTTTGTTTAACATTACTATTATAAATCATATGAGACTCACATAAAAAGAGGGTCTAGTAGTCTATTATTCAATTCGAACCAGTAGTTCTTGAGATTAGCGCGTTCAACCAAACAAACAAACTCTTCAGCAGCTGAGTTGTATAAGAACAGTCGTTGGAACAGTTATATCCCATAGGATGTACCAGACACGGAAAGAGTGCCCTTGAATGGTGTAATTTTTTTTGGAATTAATTTTCTTTAGTTATTATTTCTTGTTCATCCACCTTCTTGAGTGTAACATTATCAACAGTTTGCATAAACGTATCACAAAATTGATCAAAAGTGCCAATATCATTACCAAAAATAGTCATACGGTCAGCCGTCCTTTTAAGAATGCTCCTACCACATCAGGGGCACCCTTTTCATGTCCCGCTTCAGAGTAGTTCCATGTTATTTTCTTAATTTGATAAAAATCTTGGCATATCTGTGTTATTATAAAAAATAAATACTGTAACGGGCGTATATAATTTAAACGCACATATATGTAAACAGAACTTATAATTCGGATAGGTGAGGATGAGAAAATGTACAATACACATAGCAATACCAAAAATCACAGGAAGACAATTTTATGATTACTAACCCAACGCGTGTTTTTTCACCGGACATCGCGCCATCCCTCTTCCCCGCGAGTCGCTGTGCTGCAGTGCGCGGCCAACACGCGCTCCTATTGGTCGTTATTACGATACGTCTGGAGTGATAGGCTAACATGCCAAGCGATTGCCCGCGCGTTTAAATAATTGGCGTAACGTCGAGGACACTGGCGGGATATTGCAACCAGAAGTTCGCCTTACAACCTCCCCCTCTAGTCCAAACAACGCGCCTTCGCGTTTGGAATAGTAATGATACTAATTATATAATCATATACAACAGAATAAGACACAAACAGTATGTATACAATCATATACAACTGTATAAAACACAGGCAGTATGTGCATAATGATACACAACAATATAAGACACAGGCAGTATGTATATAATCACATACAACAATAGAAAACACAGGCAGTATGTGCATAATGATACACAACAGTATATTGTTCACCTAACGTTTGCGCGGGCGCCCTCTCTTTCATTTCTCCTGCAACGGAGCTTGTACTTGTCCTACAAAAGGGGTAAGCTGGGAAACATGATATTTCCCTAGTACCTCTCCATTAACACGTTCGAGACAATACGTGGAACTACTTAAAATCTCGCATATACGATATGGTCCGTCTCGTCTAGGAATGAACTTGGGGGTTTGTCCACGACCAGCATCATTAGGCCCTTGTGTCTTGAGCAACACTAAATCACCTACCTTATAATCAGGTGACGGACGTCTGTGTTCGTCAGCATACCTTTTCTGCATCTGCTGTGCTTTCTCATGCACATCTCTGGCGTCAAGAAGTATAGTTGACAATCGTTTAAGGTATGGTGTAACGTTAGCTACTAACAAACCGCTACGATAGCGCGCATGTCGTTTGTAACATCCGCAGGGGCGCGGAACTCACGTCCAAATGTCAGCATTGCAGGTGAGTAACCTGTACTATGGTAATAACTGAGTTCATAGCAAATGCTATTGCTGCTTAAATAAGTAATAAAGTAAATTTAAACATATAATAATAAGCATATCAATACATTAGATTCTAGAACATAGGATAAATGGGAAGATAAAGAGTTACACCGTCGATATCACGATTCGCAGCATAAATATCATCGTTAAATAAATAATCAATTAACATTACGGGCATGTAAAGACGTGGGGATAGGAGAAATAAGCCAATTTGAAAACGAAGTATAATTAACGAGGATGTCTGGATCGTTCTCGGGATAGTCGAAGTAAAGACCTCGAACAAAATCATTTTCAGCAGCCACTACGCCATGCCTTGATTTAATATATCCTTTTAACATTACAATATACGCTCTAGTTAATGCATTGGATGTGACTGGCCTACCCAAATTAGCCTTGACAACTCTCATCAACGTAGTAGTAACAGAAACAAATCCGAATAGTGAAGACCATGGTATAGGATGACATGGTGCTTGATATATTATTAACACATGGAGAGACATCCATACAGCATGATGATTAGAAATACTATCTAAATTGAAATCAAAATAATCGTTAATACTAGTAGCTCGGCAACGAGAATCAGCAGTGGCAGAATAAACTGCATCTTGAGGATACAATGAGACATCATGGAAAAGAATATCCTTCCCCACATGCCGCAAAATATACACTCTCGGTACTTCATCGCATACAGTAATTGACGCTTGGCTGGTTCGGGAGAAACCAAAATTTGCCGCTGCCAAGTGGGTATCCCATGTCGAGTGGTCCTGACCGACGTGTATGGACAATTGCGGCTTTAAGTCGCGATTCTTGCGCTCCACAGGGTTTGCTTCGGGGTGGTAATAAGGAGTTAAAGATTGATCAATGCCAAACACATGGCATACTTGTTGCATTACCTCACTTATAAACTGCACTCCGTTATCGCTTATCATGCGACGAGGGACTCCGAAACGCAAAAAGATTTCATTAACTAGAACTTCGGCGCAATCTAGGCTCGTCGCGGCTTTCAAGGGCAACAGCTCAACCCACCGCGAACATACATCTTCGACTGTAAAGATCCAGCGATTACCTGATTTCGTTTTTGGCAAAGGTCCGAAAAGGTCTACAGCGACTACTTCAAATCGTTGTGCCACTGCTGGTGATTGCACGAGTCCAGCAGGCTTGCGGGTATCTACCTTGTACCTTTGACAAGGGACACACTCCTTGATGTGCGCAGCTACCGATGCACGCATCCCTGGCCAATAGAACTTCGAAGAAATGCGCTGCCACGTACGCTACACACCTAGGTATCCAGCAGTAGGCGCATCATGGTACTCAGCGAGGATCTTGTGTCTCTCGCTCGAGGGCACTACTAGGCAAGCGTCATCATTCTCGTTCGGCTCTGGACCATACCTGTATAACACGCCATCAGAGATGACGTAACCACGGTCCGCCCATGGTCTCCCCTTAAACGGTTCGTCTACCGCCTCCAAGTCTTGCATAATCTTAGAGATTTCGGGGTCTTGCAACTGAGATTCGCGGTAATCTCTCGCCTTTTTCGATGAATAATCAATAATAGTTTGACATAAATTGGCGTCGGCGTCATCTACAGGGGCTGGGCGCGAAAGTGTATCGGCTATCACGTTGGACTTCCCAGGGGTGTACTCAATCCTCAAATTGTACGATTGGAGAGTTAGCGCCCATCTAGTTAATCGTCCACTCGGTGATCTTACATTCATCAACCATCTCAACGGTTGGTGATCAGATTTTACAACAGTCTCAGCGCTCTCTATATAACCACGGAATTTGGTTACTGCCCATACTACTGCTAAAGCCTCCCTTTCAGTCGTGGTGTAGTTATGTTCGGCTTGAGTAAGAAGACGGCTCGCATATTCAATAGGGCGTTCGTCAGACCCCTCCCCTGCATTAAAACTGCTCCGAGGCAATAACCACTGCAATCTGACCTCAGGGTGAAAGGTAGGGCCTCATCCGCTTGACGCAATATAGGCGCAGACGTTAATAAATGCTTTATACCTTCGAAAGCAGACTGCTGATCAGTGGACCAATGCCAATTGCTGTCTTTTTTTGCAACAAGGTCAGCGGTCTCGCCATTTCGGCATAATTAGGTATGAAGCGCCTAAACCAACTAGACGTCTGCAGAAAGCACTTTAAATGCGTCAGATTCTTAGGTGTGGTCATGTTATTTATGGCTGCCGTGTTATCGGGATCCACTTGTAACCCACCAGGGACGATAAGATGTCCAAGGAACTTAACAGAATCCCGGGCAAAGAAGCTCTTTTCCCGATTGATTCTCAAACTAAAGAGCTCTTGTCTTTCGAATACAGCTTCAAGGTCATCTAGGTGCTTCTGGAAGCTGTCTGATAGCACAACCAGGTCATCGAGATAGTAGAGAAGTGACACATCTTGAAGATTAGACTTAAACCTATCCATCAATCGCTGAAATGTGGCACCCGAATTGTGTAGGCCCATCGGCATACGCTTAAAATGAAATGTACCTAATGGTGTGACGAACGCAGTCTTATCACGATCCTCATTAGCTACGGAGACTTGGAAGTAGCCTGACCGAAGGTCAAGGGTTGTCATATAATTGCTTGTCTTTGCTGCGTGAAGAATGTCATCCATCCTAGGGAGTGGATACCTATCCGGGTCTGTGACAGCGTTCAACTTACGGTAGTCAATACAGAGCCGCGTACCACCATCTTTCTTGGCAACCAAAACTACGTTAGCAGCCCTTGGAGATTCACACTCTTCTATCACGCCTGCAGATAACAACTTGTCATGCTCCTTTTCTAAAATCAGCCTCTTAGCTGGTAACATGCGATATGGAGGGGACGCAATAGGTTCCTGCCTCTTACTTAATGCGGTGTGTCGCAAATGTAGTGGGCTCGCCTTCAGCGGCGAAACGATTGGCCTTCCTGGCGATCAGTTCATTCAACTGGGCCCGCTGATCAGCTGACAATTTCACACCGTCGTCATCTCTCAATATTAATTGAGAGGACCCGAGGCGGAACGTCGCTGCTTCATCCGTGGTCACGCAGCCAGAAGGTTGTACAAAATCGTACTTACAACCTGGTTTATCTGCAAAGTACCACAAACACTGTGGTAAGTTTAACACTATCGCGGCATCCGTGATGAAATCACGTCCTAAAAGGGTCTTGGTATCTGCTCCAAGAATCACAAGGAATGCGGTAGGTATCTTACGACCTTGCAGGGTAACATTAACCTTACCTGCGAGTATATTGCGCGTAGACTTCGTCCCGTCAGCTAGACTGATACATCGTTGAGTTTCTGTAAACTCAACACCGCCCTCCACCAGCACGCGGTAAAGCGATGGGCTAGCAAGGCAATGCGAAGCACCGGTGTCGATAAAAACAACACCTTCACAGTCTAAAACATTAATATTTACTAAAGGGGAAAAGACCGACCTACTTTTTCGACACAAAAGATCCCACTGGATCGAAGTGTCGCCGGTCTGCACTGACTGGCCCCCGTAACAAAATAAAGGGGAACACTGGTCGCGATCGATATCCGCGTTATAATTCGTCACAGGGTTAAGCCTATCAGAGGACCACTGATGGCTAACCGACTCATTGTTGTCACACGATAAAATATTAAAACCTTCAATGTGGTCAAAATAAACACAATCAATATAAGAATTAGTTACGGTCGAATACCGAAGTGTCGCCGGTCTACACTGACTGGCCCCCGTAACAAGATAAGATACGGTCGAATACGGTCCTGTACCTGAGTACGACCTTGTCGCGTTATCATTTGAATTTCGCGCCATACAATCTCGAACGCAAGAATGGAAAGGTTGGCGACAATGACGCGCTATATTATCACAGCTGATCACATTATTTTGTGACCTAACGTTTACAGAGTTAAATCTATCACTCTCAGATCTGTCTTTCTTCATTTGTGTACAATTACTACACTTGGATAGGACAATACCTAATTAAGTATTCTACAGCCGAAGGTTGCAAAAAAAAACAATTCCATTTGACTTAATTTAATTAGAATAAAACTAATATTGTAATAGTCTGTATATACCGAGGACGGCGAAATAAGAAACACCTCACATACAAAATAGCGGCACTTTTATTATTTACTTTGTACAGAGTTCTAAGTTAAAATAATGCAAGTGTATCCACGAGGTGAAGTACACTTGGTGTTTCGAATGGTTCAGCACCGTCCCACAAAGTGGAAGCGGCCCGAGCGCACGTCGGACTGTGTCGTAGGGTCCAGTTGCGCTGTTTATATAGCAGTGGCGCGTGGCGATCGGCTAGGTTCGGCGGCACTCGGTGACGCTCGCAGGTGACTGGCGTTAGGCGCGCGTAGTTTAAAATTGATATTGTCTACAATATTACAATAAGTTGATTAATTCGATGTTGGAATTACAATAAATATATCTTATTAACTAGAAGGTTCCCACATTCTTGGATTGACGTCAGTGAAGTCATATTCCGCTGATGCTGCAAAAGGGTGACCTAGTGCCGTGTGCACCGTTGTTGTTGCGACATGCCGAGTGTGCATATTGCATGTATTAGGGTTCCGTAACACCTCCCCCCGTAGAACAGCGAGTATGGAAGACGTTCGTCGTGAATTGAGCTGGGAGTTGACGTGGCTCAACTCTTCTGGATGCCTCAGGGATGCTGTAGACCGCCTTCAATTCCGATTGATCAGCCTCTTTGTTTTCTTTAGAATTGTTAAATTTCTTCAGTCTGTATTTTCGATATATCATGCCAATACTGAGTGCGCCTGCACTTAATAGTACTACGTATAGGGGAATCGTAGTATGGTACATACTGTAGTCTATGTCTTCAAACGATCATTGGTGTTCGCTAGCGTAAACTCTGACGTTTTCAGATAGCAGGTATGCGGTAGTACGACGAGATAGCTGCCGTGTAGTGTAGTGTACGAGTCTTGACTGCAGGATAGGTGAGCTTTCATTGGCACAGGGAAGTTGACGATGTAGTATTGATCATCGAGTTTATCATAGGCTGCTTTCTTCAAATCGACGGTAATGGCTTTGCATGTCGAGCTTCGATGTTGCATGGTGATCAGTTCCTGGATACAGTCTGACGTTTGACCTTGAAGACTCTTGTGACGATAATCGCCTAGACGCCCGGCGAACCACGAAGCAAGTCTTTAGTGAACCACGCCCTGACTATAGTTCTATAAGTAAAGATTGTCTCTTTTATTTGTATCTTAATTCATTAAAAGTGTATTTGTTATACCTTCTCTCATTGTACTTCCTAATTATTCTACAGTTCTCTTAAAGTAAACCCTAAAGGTTACACTCTGCTTGTCCTCGCATAGACACCATTGACTGGACTTCGGGCATTCTGCCTCTATTATTTATTTATTTATTTCTTTTTATTTCACCAAAAATGAACCTTATAAATCAAACATAAAGAGCATGCATGTACATTATTATCCTTAAAACTAAGATATTTTCTTTAGAAATTGCATTTGGATATTATGTATCTAAATTAGGCTTTTTAACAATAAGTTCGGTAGTTCTATGTACTTGAAATCTTCCTTATTAAGGATAAGGTATGGATATGGTGGGATGAAGACTTGATGGTTACGATTGGGAACTATAGATAATTTATACATATCATATGAATGGGGTAGAACCATTGGGAATTTATATACTATAACTATATCATTACCTATGTAATAAGAAGCTATTATAATAATATCAAAATACTCTCTAATATTTAAATCTAGTACCTTATCACTACCATATAGGTCGCTTACGTTGCTTATCATTGAATTTATAGAATCTAGACTTAAAATTCCATGATGTACTGTGGAAATTCGAATAAAACTTTTCGCATATTCAAATTTATATAATTCATTTGAAACGGAATCTACGTTATCACTTTAGATCAAAAGTACTTGACCTAAATGCGCGTATTTAACTAAGGCTGGTTTTATAGCTACGCTGTTAGACGCGCCGTTGAGCAGCGCCGCTGTTAGCAGCGCGCGTTTGAACAACGGTCCGCTGTAAAACGAGATTAGTACCGCACGTTTGGCTGCTGTATACAGTCGTCTACAAAATGAACATTAATGCGGTTAGAGTAGTGGCTATTTACTTCTTATGGAAAAGAAGGCAAAGAAGACTAGCTGTTGATCCTTATAATGGTACAAGGTTACTGAGAGGCGAACACGTAAGATCTTTTCGCGATTTACGAGAAAATAGTCATAAATTTTATAAATATTTTCGCCTATCAATAACTAGTTTTGACGAATTACTCTGCAAGTTACAGTCTTCTTTACGACGATCCAGCTTATTTCGCATCCCCATAACTCCAGAGGAAAAATTGGCGATCACTCTAAGGTAAGTGAAATAAAATTACATTATACCTCTTATTACTATAACAAATAGGCTAATAACTAATACTTGGACGGGTAGCCAAATATTGGTTTGTAGATTATTATAAAAATTAAAAAAAAACCCCAAATCTAAAACAATCCTTAAAAATAAAAATAAATTTCACGGGTTGTTTTAGCGTAGCGGCTTTAATACATTTTTAATTTATTTGATTAAATAAAAATCAGTATTATTTTAGATCAGTATTTTTTGAATCACAGTCTTTGTTTTAATTACAATATTTTTTAATCACAGTCTTATTTTAATAACAGTATCTTTTAATCACAGTCTTATTTTAATAACAGTATCTTTTAATCACAGTCTTATTTTAATAACAGTATCTTTTAATCACAGTCTTATTTTAATAACAGTATCTTTTAATCACAGTCTTATTTTAATAACAGTATCTTTTAATCACAGTTTTATTTGTTTTATGATTTATTTATTTTGTAGCTAATACTACAAAATATAAAAAACTAGCTAACTAAAACCCTTAATGCTCCTCATTATCATTCATAAGATTCATTGATTGAACTGTCGAGCTGTATGTAGCAGAGTGAGCAGAATTAGAGTTATTATCAACAGTAGGCGATACTACATTTGGAAATTCTACTACTTCATAGTCATGTCGAGATGTAGACGTGGTAGTATAATTATAATTATGAAATGGCGATGTTTGAGTTGTGTAATTGTAAGTAAAATTCAATCTGGGGGTATCTTCTGTGTTTTCCTGTTGTGTAGCTGCTTCACATGTATTTTCAGCAGTCGAATCTTGAGATACGTTAGACTGTATGTCGCTTAAGGATTCTGTGACTTCATTTTCTAAAGTACGATCAATGAATGTCATTTGCTCGAAAAATATATACTTCTTGTGTTTTGCAGCGCTTCCCGATGGCGTATTTCGCCTATTGCCTTTTGATCGGTAATAATTATCTCTCGCTGATTTCCATCGCTGGCGTATTTGTTTATCTGCAATAAAAATATATTTTTATGTACCTACTGAAATGAAATATATGAAAATACAATTTTGTTTCAGGTTTTTGGCAACAGGCAGTACTTTTCCCGATTTATCCATCACATACAGAATGGGAATAACTATGTACTGTAGCTAATATAGTAAATGAAGTTTGTTCTGCGGTATGGCAAAATCTGCGTCATGAATGTATACCTGAGTCAACGACACAAATGTGGCAGCGCATTAGTGAAGAATTTGAATTATATGCAAATTTTCCAAATTGTTGCGGAGCGATAGACGGAAAACATATACGTGTAATAAATCCGGCAGGTGGAGGCTCTATGTTTTCTAATTATAAACATTTTTATTCTATCGTCCTTTTGGCAATGTGCGATGCGAACTATTCTTTTACTTATATTAACGTTGGGTCTTGCGAAAAAAACTCAGATTCTACAATATTTCAAGAGAGTTCACTTTATCGCAAGTTACAGGACAATAGATTGAGTTTACCAGGTGTAAAACATCTGCCGGGCACTGATATAATACTACCACACATTATAGTTGGTGATGGTGCATTTGGTATATCCAACCATGTGATGAAACCTTATGTCCGAGCCGACATGACTCATAAAAAGAAGATATTTAATTATCGCTTAAGCCGTGCTAGACGGTACATAGAATCGACGTTTGGAATAATGTCCAATAAATTCAGAGTGTTCCATACACCTATGAATGTCAGTTTTCCTGTAGCAAAAACGATAGTTCAAGCCTGTTGCATATTGCACAATTTTATTAGAGTACGGGATGGCTACAACGTAAATGACACATTAACCATAACAGGTCTGACTGATTTTATTGAAGAACCATACCAGGAAAGATCAGGAAACATATTACGCGATATATTCGCTAATTACTTTGTGTCACCTACTGGTAGCGTGTCACGGCAAGATAGATCAGTATTTTGATTTTTTAGTAGATAGGTAGGTACCTACTGAGAAATTCAATAAATGGAACGAAACGCAGTCATATTGTCGTGCTCAGATTAATTTACCTACCTACATAATTAATAATTTGCAACAGAATTTTTGAAAGTAGACATTAGACTATACATGTAACAAAAATATTAATAAATAATTCTTACCTAAGCATGTATTGAAATTTTCACCATACAGTTCCTTTCCAATTTTTTCCCAGGCTTTATTTTTTGCGTCCTTATTCTTATATAATTGATCGGCCGGATCCCATAAACACCTTCTACATCGTACTTCCTCAATTATACGTTCCGTATCGATATTATAATTCATGTTGTACTGTACTTAACGGCGCGTCTCAACAGCGTCACTCTAAAACGCATACTGATCGTATCGTAACTCGCGGCGCGCGCTTCGGCAGCGCCGGCGAACAGCGCGCGTTTACTCAACAGCGCTGCTCAAGCGCGTGGCTATAAAACGCAACTACTACCCCCAACAAATCCGAACGCGCGCGCTTCAGCCGCGCTGTCGAAACGCGTAGCTATAAAACCAGCCTAAAACGTAATTCTAGTAGCTTCACTGTCCATAAGATAATTAGTTAGATTTTGCAGTTTACTTTGATTTTTTACTATACTATCTATAACTCTTGCATAACGATTTGACCAATCTTTAGATAAACTAACGGGGCTATTAAATTCAGAAATTAATTTATTTTCTATGTCTTGAAGGGATTTTATGGCATGGTTATAATACTGTGCGTCTGTGTAATCTAAATTGCCTGTTATACTTTTTACTACAGAGCCGAGACTATCTATGAGTCCTCTTTTAACACGCTTAACTTTAAAAGTTTCGAGTTGCTGTGAGACACTATGCAATTTACTTTTTAGGTAGTTAACATGCGGTTCAAATAAAGAGTTCGTTTTATTATGTAATTTAGTGCTAATAATATTCAGTTGGTTACTAACTGACTCTATTGTATTACTTAGTTCAATAAGATTAATGTATTGCAAAAAGGAATGATAGTGGGATATGGTTTTAGCCGACCCTAACTTGAAAGGTAAAAACCGGATCCATCGTCGAGACTTTCAAGTTTTATCTCCAGCATTAGGACTGGACTCAGGATTAGATGAAGAACCAGGAGCTTCCTGTAACAACAACAACAAACTGTTGACTAAACTGGGTAAAAATACTAGGTGTTCCAAATAAAACAACTGTATTCTGAACTGAATTGTCCTGCTGGCCAAATTTATTATAAAAACACTTGGGCTTATATAGTGTGCTGGGTAACGAAACCATAGCGCGATTCAGAGGAATTGAACAATGCCATCTATCGACGTTGATCTCAAACATTTTTGTAGACAATGGTTTAATATTTGACAGTCAGTGAGGCGACATTCGCAGCCAGCCCATGACAATGGTCGAGTCCGTCCAAAATAAAACCCTTTCAAATTTCAATCTAAGCGAGCTAATTACCTTTCGGTACAGTTTAGCGCCCAACAAAGCTCTACATAACTCGAGACGAGGAATAGTACATATCGTTTTAAACTGTGCGACCTTACTTTTCGCACACAGTAACATTAACTTTGCTAATTTTAAGCTAATTAGCAAAGTTTAATAGTAGTAGTTTCTAAATTATGTGAAAAAGTGTCTAATAAATAACGCGATAAAATCCGTATATAGTAGTTAAATTTCAAAGGATCTTTAGGTATTCTGTAAATAATTTATAAATTAAAAGTTTACACAACAACAGCTTTTAAAAATAAATTAAAAAAATACTTGTCTCAAAAATGCTTTTATAGTCTAAAAGAGTTTTTCGAGGACAGAACTGCAACCTTATATAAAATATGAATACAATATTAACAATGATATTTATAACAATTAACTAAATAATATAAGTAATTTTTATTTTATAATTAATAAAATAATAATATTATGTTGCTGCGCCCTAACAGGGTATCATGTATGAGCCTATAATTAATGTAACATCCTATATACTCATGATTGCAATAAAGATTTGATTTGATTTGATTTGATTTGCTTCAGCACTTAAAGCTGTCACAGTTTTTATAATTGACAAACTGTGACAAATGTTTAAGTAAACTACAATTTTATTAGTTACTGTTATTTACAATACGTAGAATACATACTACTTTCGTTATCAGCACCCAAGTGCCCCCGAAATTGACACCCCTCAGATTTTAAATGAAATAAACAATCTCCGCCACCTCAGATTTAGTGCTGGATTTATGTAGCGCTGGATAATATACACCGTGAATTTGTAGTCGTTTTGGAACCGAAAACCTTATACTCTATATCAATAATAGAATCGATTAAACTCATTATTTTAATAAAATAAAATGTTTTTTTTTTAGAAACAATAAATTTAATGTCGTTTACGAGAAATAAATGAGAAGTCGTAGTAACGCCACTCAATTTCACGTACTACGTTTACCTACGCGTCACTACGATCGATATCATTCATGTTTGACAACTTAAAAACATTCGCCAATAAAAACACAGAAACTGCCGCGCCCGCGCCGCCCGCCAATCCCCGCACACTACCCAGGCGCTGGCAGAGCGAGCGCGAGCGGTTTTTCCCGTCCGACTCTGGTGCAAGCGCGCCCCGCACGCACCCCTTCCCGCCCTTCAGTACTGCAGCAACTCGCGCGCGTAATGGTCGTAACGTAATTATTCATTGTCACGCGAAAATGAGTCGTCAATACGAATATTCTAACGCTGAGTACTTGGCAATGGTACAGCTGTATGCTGTTGCCAATTTCAATTTGGAACAGGCCAGACGCTTATACTCCCAGCCGGAGCATTTGAATGCGCTGCAGTTACGAGGAATTGAAAGTCCTCAAGTGCCATCCACTCCCACTATCTTGGCTGCAACTCAGCGCCTTCTCGACCATGGAGAATTCCGTACGCCGACTCATGCGCATGGCTGAGGACGCCTTAATGACTCCCCGGAGATCGAAGAGGATATTCTGGAGTACTTCGAGCGGGATCCGCGGCGAAGCACGAGAATGGCGGCTCAAGAATTTAATGTTAGCCAATACTTTATATGGAAAATATTAAATACCAATGGGTTACACCCTTATCATTTTCGTCGTGCTCACGTAATAAATAACAATGATGCACCAGCAAGGATCGCCCTATGTGAGTGGTTGTTGAATAATCCGAACGCGAACATACTGTGGACAGATGAGTCATTGTTTACTCGAGTGGGATTGTACAACGTGCACAATGAACATTACTGGACTCTTATAAACCCTCACTTAATACGGGAAGACCACCACCAAGTGAGGTTCAGTGTGAATTTTTGGGCCGGTATTGTAAACGACCGTTTAATAGGGCCTGTTTTTATTGAAGGTCATCTAACGGGTAGCTCGTATTTAGAAATGTTACGAACAGTAATATCCGAGCTATTGGAGGAAGTACCATTATCGATTATACACGATATGTACTACCAGCACGACGGCTGTCCCGCTCATTATGCAAGTTCAGTACGTGCCTACCTCAACAATGAGTTTGGCGATAAGTGGATTGGGCGCGGCGGTCCCGTGGCTTGGCCGCCGAGAAGCCCGGACTTAACGCCCCTAGATTTTTACTTGTGGTCGGAAATAAAAAGACTCATGTATTCTCGTGAACATGAAAGTCGTGACGAGTTACGTAGTGAGATAGTGGACGCATTTGATAAAGTTAAAAGTGATAGAGACACATTAAGAAAACTTAAAGATAATGGTATCAAACGTGCTCGTTTGTGTATTGAACGTGGCGGATTTCATTTCGAGCAGTTGCTTCGATACAGGGAAGTGTAAATAATTTGTAAATAAACTGTCCATAGATACGTAAGTTGATTATTTTGTAAATAGCTCCAATTTTTTAAATACGCCTGAAATAATAATAATAATAATAATAAAACTTTATTTATATAAAAACACAGATTGAATACATTTGTAATTATGTAACATACGATTTTAAAACATTTAAAAGGTACATCTTCAATCAGGTGGGTGAAGTGCTGTTCTCCTAGCTAGGCTATAATATAGCCTGTGTTAAGGAATAACAGTCCCGAACCCCTCTATTTATAATGTTAGAGTAATGTAGGTACATATTTAGTTCGAAAGCATTTACATGCGCTTTATAAAAAAATACTCAGAGTTCCTTCACCCTGTGATTATTTTTATTACATAATATTTTTTTTTTTTTAACTCTTTATTTATGGGCTTTATCGCTTAGCGATAACGTCGCCCAGTAAGAAAATCACAATTATTTCATTATTTCACAGTTCTAAAATACAAAATATTACACTTTATGAAGTCCTAACTTGGCGAGCTGATACAACATAACAGCCTTGTCGGATAGCGGCTGAGCTAAAATGCTATTACAAAAACCGATGTCATATAATTTTTCCGACCCTACTATTGCCCTCCTTACCCTTTTGTTCCGGACACATTCCATCAGAACATGTTGTATATCCTCGATTACCCCACATTCATTACAATTGGGAGATGTTAACTTCTTCATGAGGAATCCAAATTTGTTTGATGGAATATGTCCAGAACGGAGTCTTAAAGCCATCACTGTTGTATTTCTGTCGAGACACATGTCATCAATGAAGACTTTGTTATGGAGATGTGGTTGGTTGGATGACCGTCTATCAAAGAATTCTTGCCACACATCATTACACTGCTTTTTCAATAATTTTATGTAGTCTGAGTATAATGGTGTTACACAAATAGGAACACCATCAAGTACACTTTGCTTAGCCAATAAGTCAACAGTCTCATTGTGTTCAATATGGACATGGGAAGGTATCCATTGTAAAATTACAGTTCTTGATTGTGATTTAAGCTTAGACATGACATCCAATATTGTGTAGGCTATCGGTGTCCCTCGCATGGACGAGGTACACCGAGCCAAATGTAATAACGAACTCTTGGAGTCTGTTAGTATGACGAACTTGTTAAAATTTACGGAATTTATATAGAAAGTGCTTCCGCTATGGCAATTAGTTCGACGTGCATTACTGATACATCGGAGTCTATACTAAGCTTGATAGAAGATTTTAATTGTGGATCAAAAACTGCAGCACCTTTACCAGCTTCAGATTTAGAACCGTCGGTGTAAACTTGATAAAAGTCTTGGTATTGTTCATTTAAATAATTTACACAAATATGTCGAATACTATGAGAATTATATTGTCGCTTCGATTTAGAAATAGTTGGAATATCGTGCCTAATATTATTGCGTATATCGCTATTGCTAATCCACATATCAAGTGAGAACATTTCGAGAACATCGACTGAATGCATAGGCACAGATTTAAAATTACTATACATATTAAGTAACAAAGGTTTTTTTCGAATACTCCAATAACGACATTGCTCATGACTATCGAATGACTCAAATAAACTTGAAATTTTAGTTTCTATGAATGATTTAGCCTTAAGAATATATTTACCACCTAGATATCTTCTGCGAACATTCAGAGGAGCTAAGCTCAACTCATTTTCCATAACATGGATGGGAGTGCTCGTAATAAAGCCACCGATTACTCTAAGGGCTTGGTTTTGTATTCTGTCCAGTTTCACTAGGTTACACTTGTAACTGCAGTCATACAAAAAGGAAGCGTAATCTAATCGACTGCGGATTAAAGCAATATATAAGCGTCGTAAATGTTTTGGATAAACACACCAACCAGGAGCGCTCAATATTTTTAAAATATTAATAAATTTTGACGTCTTTTGTACTGTCTCATTAATATGCTTTCCCCATCTGAGTGACTGATCCAACCACATCCCCAGATACTTCACATTACAAACTACCTTTAAAGGGTAATGATTAATAGTTAAATTAACAGATCGTGTACCAATTCCTTTTTTAAATATACAAACATTCGATTTCGTAGGTGATACTTCTAGGCCCAAGTTAGTCACTAATTTTGTAAAACGATTTATAGCAATTTGTAACTCATTAGCGATAACAGACATGTTTTTACCTGACTTGAATAGGACAAAATCATCAGCATATTGAGATATATTAACGTTTCTGATTGTTGTTGGGCTAAGCCACGTCCAGTAGATCTACAGAATTCATCGTCATTTATTGAAATTTTGAGAAATCTTTCATGTAAAAAAGACCATAAATAAGTACATATTTTATTACCAATTTCTAGTTTATCTAATATTTGCAGTAACACGCTAATATCTACATTATTATACGCGTTGGTTAAATCGATAAAACAGCCGATCATTGTTAAATCCTTCGAATATCCCATATATATAGTGGTCACTAAATGAGTTAGGCTATCGACGCAAGACCTGGATTTGCGGAAACCTACTGTATAGTCAGAAAATATGTCTTTGCTTTCTAAATACCACTCTAAACGCTTGCTTAAGATACAATGAAAGATTTTGCAGAGACATGACATTAATGATATAGGCCTCAGTGAAGATGTCAGTCCTGGTTCACGGCCGGGTTTAGGAATGGGTATAACCCGAATGTTTCTCCACTGCGCGGGGATAAAGCCATTATTAAAAATATTTTTATATAATGTAAGTAATACAGACTTCCCAATAGCTGGTAGATATTTTATCATTGAAAACGATATTTCGTCGCATCCAGGAGCCGTGTCTTTAGACTTTATAGAATTTTCTAACTCTTGTATTGTGATGGCTGAATCGAGTTTTGTATTTTGTGACAGAAAATTTGGTTTCGGAGGTGAGACAAAGTCGGGTGTTAATTCATTAAGTAAACTCTGAGCTGTATCTGAATGAATGAATTGATGGTTATAGCTACAACATTTTATCCATCTGATTTTATTCCATACGTCGCCAACAGACGAATGATAATCAATAGATGAGCAGAATTTTTGCCACGACTCACATTTTGCCTTTCGAATCAAACGTTGAGAGTTACGAATTTTATTTCGTAATTTATCATAATTGTACGGTGTAGGATTGTGTCGAAACTCGGCCAGTGCTAAACGTCTTTCAGCGACCGCTTTTGATAAATTTGGGTTCCAGAAACATTTTGGTTTAAATTTTTTTTTTATTTGTTGAGGAAATTTAATAACGGGTATATGAGCATTTGCGGCTGCTTGCAAGATATTTTCGATAACATTATAAAACAATTGAAGGTCTTTTGGGAAGACGGAACTCGATAGTGTACCCTCAACTGTCGAGGAATATTTGCCCCAGTCACTTAATTTGAAATTCCTTTTTTTAACCGACTGTCCAAAAGTGTTTATCTCCAAAACTAATTTAATGATGAGGTGGTCACTGCCAAGAGACTCATTTGACACTTGCCATCGTAACTTTAAGGCTAGATCTGACGTAACAAACGATATGTCAGGCGATGATTGTTGCACTACATTATTAACCATACGTATACGGGTTGCGTTCCCATCATTTAACAATACAAAATTATGATCTAACATGGAGTCTAATATTTGCGAACCACGCTGATCAGTTTTATAAGACCAACTAACATGATGTCCGTTAAAATCGCCCAATAATAAAGATTTATGGCTAAACAAGGAGAAAATAGAATCCCAATCATTTTGTGTAGTACGAACCGTTGAAGGGCAATACAATGAAACAATATTCTCGATATGCTGACAATTAAATATTTTTATATATACTAATTCTATACCCGCATTAATATTATTTATACTAAAAAGTTGTGCTTTTATCGAATGGTGTGTTGCAATAGCCACGCCTCCATAACCGTCATAACGATCTAATCTGAAAATATTATAACCTTTCAATCCAAAGTTACTGTCCGTTTCAAGCCAGGTTTCGCTAAGGACGGCAATATGGATATTTTCTTGATTCAAAAATTGATCTAATAGTAACGACTTTGGTTTAACGCTTTGTGCGTTCCATTGTATAATATTTAATCTATGGAGCGAGGCTGCGAATTATATTACTTAACAAAGATCCATCAGCTAAATGACTTACCACTAAAGATACCACCCAGTCTATTAATATCCTAAAACAACATTGAATTGTAACCTCTAGTGAATCCTCCTTCAAACATGCTTCCTTCATTTTGTTCAAAAAATATGTGAAAGATAAATCTGATTTGCGTTTGTCGCGCTTATCTCTTGATGATTCATGCGGCACCGACGACGACGGGCGATCGTCAATACACGCGTACATTGACGAGTTTGTTATATCGGAGTCCCAGTCCATGTCGTTAGACTTTTTGTTCGATTGACAACGTTTTTTGGTTCGCAACGATCTTTTTTGAGAATGTGGAGTTTTACTGGCGGGTCTCGGTGGTTTCTCATAGCTGGGAGGATTGTTAGTTGGTGCTCGATCGGTATTAATGTCCTGCTTTTGATGAGACTTTTGCTGCATACATGGTGTCTCAGGTCTATTGTTTATAGAAATATCAGCGTTGCTAATAGTTTGTGGTGCAGGTGTCGGTGATCGTGGGACATACAACGTGAGTGCCTTACGATACGTACAATTAAATTCAGTCATCAACTCCCGAATCCTTTTTTCCTTCATGTAGGCAGGACAACTTTTATCTAGCGCCAAATGTTTTTTAGAACAATTAACACATCGGAAATCAAGTGTGTTACAATTCTCGTGGTTTTGACCGCATTTCGGGCAAGTGATCTTTTTAGATGGACACATTTTAGAACTATGGCCGAATCTCCAACACTTTGAGCATTGTGTTACAGGGAACACGTACTTTTCAACCTGAACTCTCATACCAAATATATATAAATATGGGGGCATCCTCGCACCTTTAAAGTTTACGCGAATCGCTTCGCTCGCCACCCAGTCACTGGTATTTTTATCAGTATCACTATCTCGTCGCCTTCGATTAAGTCTTGTCGCGGACACTATATCGACATCACACGATACATTTTGCAAAAAATCTTTAATGGAAATGTCTAACTCGATATTTCTAACTAAGCCGTATGACAGTCCGAATTCATCAGTTTTTTGATATCGCCATCCCATTTCTATAAATGCTTCACACGACATAAATTTGTTAGCAGATGTTTCCCCATCAAATGTAATCAGTAGCTTGTACGGATTAACGTATTTTACCCGCGATATACTCGATATGTTGTTGGTCTTTAACAATTTTGCGAACGCAAATTGTTTCGGAAACATTTTTTCACATGTAACTCGTACCTCTTGTTTTTCTGGTGATTTCTCAAAAGGTGTAGGCGTAGGAGTCCTCAGTACTCTTTTTTGCTGTCTGGTGACAGTCGTCCAGCTTCCCGATGAATCATCTTCTCTTAATTTTTTTTTCCCCCTTGTGTATTGTCGTCTTCCTGCATGCTTTCTCTCTCAATTTGTGTTAAAACCTCTCTAACTGTATTGTCTAATAGCATATTATCACCTTCCAACATTATATCATTTATAATAATCAATCCAATAAGCGAACACCTGGCCCGGCCGACGGCGCGCGGCGGCCGGTCCTTGCGAGTAGTAAACACAAGTTAAAACCTGTTTGAAGCGTTAATTGTACACACAACCTATCAATTGGATGCGCAACTCAACACTCACATAATAAATAAAGTTAGCTATTTATCGAAGAGTAATGTTCAGATAAAGTATTTCCGACGGTCCTAAGCCCGTGTAAAGTATGAAGGAGAAATTGGAGTATCCATTTACGTATTAATTGTGATGTTTCACAATGCAGGTTTTTCATAGTAAAAGGAGATAACGCATTGCCTCGTATCAGCTGATTTTGGCTCTATTGAACTGCGATATGCCTATTATCAATTTCGTAGTTATTACATTTACTTAATTTTATTAATACTTGTGTAGTCACTAGTTTTTAAATCGCGCATAGGACTCGGTCGGGATACACGCGGCTCTTTTGCGTCGATCTATGTAGGCATCAGCTGATACACGTAGTTATCGTGCGTCGTTCATAAGTACCTACGCGACTGAGTGGCAACGCCGGCCGCCGCCGACGACGGTTCGCAGTCGTGCGAACACGTGTGAATGCGTTTGTGAATGAATTGTCCGTGCGTTACTACGATCAAACTCGAATAAGTGAAAAATATTATTCATATTCCAACTTTTTTACTATACACAGTACAATTAATTTACTATTTTTTATTGATACTACTAATTATCCTAAGTTACCACGTTTCGGTTCCAAAACGACTTTAAATTCACGGTGTATATCATAATTATGTATTTTATCCAGCACTACAGTTAAATGGTGGCTTGAAATATACCTTTTGAATAATGATTAAACATTTTTTTAAATTAGCTATCGCTCGTATGGGAAGTTTACATTCAATTGTCGGCCTCGATGGCGTAGTGGTTAGTGTAACCGACTACCACGCCTGAGGTCGCGGGTTCGATTCCCGCACAAGTCAAACATTTGTGTGCATGAACATGGATGTTTATCTTGGTCTGGGTGTTTCTATGTATAATATGTATGTATTTACAAAAAAAAAAGTATATATGTATGTTTATCCATTGTCTAGAACCCATAGTACAAGCTCTGCTTAGTTTGGGCTAGATGGTGTTATGTGTATGTGGTATATTATTATTATTATTATTATTATTATTATTAATTAACAGGCAACCAAAAAATGTAACGCCATTTTGACGGCATGTGTACAGTGCCGTCAAAATGGCGTTACATCTTTTGATAAAATTACACTTTATTAATTTAATTGTTTCTTTATAATATAGTTATTTAAAGTTTACTTACCGATGATAGGTAACTTTTTTAGTTGTTTTCAATCGTCATTTGTAATTCTTGCACACTTTTAAAGCGCAAATCGTCATTCTTATATGCCACTGAAAGCGTGTTTACCTTACAATGACAGTGTCAAAACTGAACGGGCGGGACGAGCTTATGAGCCAAGAGTTGGCTGATATTTTTTTTTGATTAGGCGCTTGAACTCTCTATCTAGACATGTATATAATCAAAGGTAATTGATGTATGAAGATGGTAGATTTGCCGTAATATTCGGTAAAACAAAGCATCTCAACCGTGTGTTATAGGTATTTGTTTTTGACCGCATGTCAATATCGCATAATTGATTCGACTGTGAGACCGACTGTCCGACACCCGATATTCGTATAGTGGACTGTATAACCGACACGTTTAAACGTTTACATAACTTTTTCGTAATAAAGCAATTTTGGCTACCGTAATCCAACAGCGCTCGGGCTGTGTGATATTTGTTATTATTATCGAAGACTTCGATTAGTGCAGTAGATAATAAAACCTGAGATAACTGAAGTGAGTTTTGATTATTCGCATATAAAGAATTCAATGCACAAGGTGCTATCGAAACCGGTATCTTATCCGCAAGCTTTGAGTGATACGCAATCGCTATTGTTGAAGCCAGGGCAGATGCATTGTTATTATCTTGATATTCTTGACTATTATGTAACAAATTATTATGCCTTTTATCGTACTGTTTGCAAGGTCCGAAACTGCATTCCGTAATGCAGTGACCTGCATGTAAACGATTGTGACAAAGTGAACTATCTTCTACTAACTTAATTATATTCTTCATGGTCAAAGTAAGAAATTTAACACACGTATACAACGGGTGATTAGCACCACACATCACACAAAGCCTTAATTACTTATTACCTAAACTATTATTACGAGTGGACGCGAGACTATGCGATTGCTGGATTTGCGAATAATTAGATTTTTTATTAGCAGTATTTGGTTTGTAGCTATTGCTGGGAGTGGGTTTTGAAATTTCAATCATGTCAAGCATGTCGGCACGGTTCCGTAAAACTCAATAAGTCGTCTAATTTTATTCTACCGTTTTGAGAATCGGATAACATAGAACCCTTGTGATTTTCCCACTCTCGTTCCGTGGTAGAATCAAGCTTTGACACAATGATATAATTAATTAAAGTATCCCACCCGTCTGTGGGTTCTCTTAACGGTTTCAGGGCACGTAGGTTACGTAATACAACATCGATTAGCTTCCTAATTAATACAGAAGATTCTTTATTGACGGATTGTGCAGTAAATAAAGAATTCACATGATTATGAATGAGTAAACGATTATTGTGGTACCTATTCTCCAACAAATCCCAGGCGTGGCAATAATTTGCTGCTGTAAATTCTAATGCACTGATCACTTGAAGTGCTGAGCCACTAAGAGAAGACTTTAAATAGTGAAATTTCTGAATTAAATCTAAATCGCTTCGTTTGTGAATAATTGATAAATATGAATTCTCTTATACTTTAAGGTGTCAATTATGAATTCACGTCCATACAAATAAGGTCGAAAATATTTAACAGACAACACTATCGATAAAAGTTATTTTTCCATAGTAGGGTAATTCTTTTCGGCTTTATTTAATGAACGGCTAGCGTAAGCTACGGGTAATCCATCTCGATTACAACGAACAGATCCGATTGCATAGCCCGACGCATCTGTTTTTAATATAAACTTATGATTTTCGTCAAGGTTAGGGTATTACTGGTGGCGTGATTAAAGCCTGCTTTAGAATAGAAAATGACATTTTACAATTGTCGTCCCAATGGAAAGGTACATTTTTGCGACAAAGATTGTTTAACGCTAACGTTATTTCAGAAAAACGTGGTATAAACTTTTTATAATAATTGGCGAATGCCACAAGCCTTTTGACTTCTGCTACGATTTGAGGAACGGGATAATTTCGTAAGACGGATACTTTTTGCGGATCTGGTTTGATGCCATCATCTGACACCACATGCCCAAGGAACAGAAGTTCCTTTTTAAGAAATTGGCATTTACTTGGGCTTAATTTTAAGTTAACTTTCCGTTTAGTTAGTTAGTCTAGTTTTTTTTTGTGTGTTTCTAAATTTAGTCCTATACACACCAAATCGTCTGGAAATGTCAGCACTTTGTCATAAGTTAGCCCGGCCATTGCTATTGTTATAGCCCGACTGAAAGAACTGGGACTCGTCTTTAGACCCTCGGCATTTGATATTGTCCTGACGGTGTAGTGAATGCTGTATATTTGCGGCTAGTAGAATTTGAGGGAAATTGAAAAATGCTTGATTCAAATCTAAATGTAAAAAATACATAGCCCCGGAACATAGCCCCGGATAAAGAGTCTAGAACATCAGTGATACTAGGTAACGGCAACTTATCATCAACAATGCGATCATTTAACTTTCTAAAATCGATAACCACTCGCTAGGCTTTAGGGACAAGAAGAACTGGGCTAGACCGCTCGCTACAGGCGGGCTCAATAATTCCGTCGTCTAACAATTTTTTGACTTGGTTTTCCATTTCACCTCTCTGGGAGTCAGGTAAACGGTATTGTTTCACATAAAATGGTTAACTATTAGGTTTCAATTGTATATTTTGCTCATACAGATTACAAGTCGACAGTTTATCTCCCGGTAACATAAATACGTCAGAAAATTTAGCGCATATTCCTCTTTATTTAAATGAGTCAGATTCAATAGAGAAACCATTTCATGTATGCGTTTCGGATTCACCAGATAAAAATACACCTTGACATAATTCTCTCGGAAAGATCACACATTCGTCCTTCATCTCCGAATTTATATAAATTATTTTTTTTCACATCCTGGGGTATGGTTATATAACTATTATCTAACCTACCCATATTCAATGGTAAACACACATAATTCTCCTGATTTTGTGAAGTTATATAATTTGTTTCTAAATCTAATCTACAATTAAATTTTCGCAAAAATATATACCTAAAATGCCGGCGGTTGGAGTTGGTTACTGTTTTATAACATCGAATTTATGTTTAAATTACACACTATTTACAGACAATGGTATGTAAACATATCCCTCGGTTTGTAAGCTACCTCCAATACCATTTATGTAAATTCGATTATTAGTAATAGGTATGTTTAGATTCGTCAGCACTTCGTACTTTATAGCGCTCAACGATGCCCCTGTATCAACTAACCATCCATATTTGGTGCCAACTACCTCGAGAATGATCGAATTACAAAATTCACAATTAAAAATATTATGATTGTTCACGAAAAAATTCTAATGATGTGGCATTGGTATAATATGTTTCCGTGTTTTCGTGATTTTGTATTGCGTTGTTCGTTTCACTAGAGGGGTCAGGTTTGTTGAATTCGCTGATTATTACCTGAAAAATTACCGCGACGTTTATAGTTATTACATCTGGTAAAAGTTCTAGTACATTGTGGCTGTACTTTTGGCGAATAGGTAGCGTGCGGTGCACCTGAATGATTGTTGTTGTATACTGGTCGTGTATGAGGTTGTCCGAATTGTCCGAATCGCCCGGTGCTATTGTCTCTAAATCTGCCCTGAGAACCTCTGTACGTACTTGCATTACTCCGGTTTCCGAAGTAAGCATATGTTCTGACGACTACAAGACGCTTCTTCGTCCTTCGCTCCACTAATAGCGTCTTTTAATGCTGTATAGTCACGCGCTGTTAAAATAGTGCTTATTCGTCGGTTTCTCAAACCACTGACGAAACTTCTAATAGCATTATAAACATTTTGATCGCCTCCGGCTTGAGAAATCGTCAAATCCACAAATAATTTTTCGATTTTGCTGCCGTAATCGTCTAATGAGGAATCATTCTGTTTCATTTGAACTAACTCATTATGTATTGCTGTGTCTGATTATTTTGTTAATAGATGGTTTCCCATATCATTTAAAAGTTCTTCGCATGAGTCATATGATTCTAAAAGTCGCAACTTAGCATTTTGTGTTAGGCGAGTTTTTTAATACAAATTTGATCAACATACTCTTACCTTGATCATCAAGTGTGACACTATATAACTCCATAGCATCCGTCAGGTTCCTAGTCACTTGCTCATCACCCGTCATAACAGGGAGCATAGACACCGCTGTTTTAAAATTAAATTTCTCCATGATGTTGTTTGTTACCTTGAAATTCATCTTAGAACTCGATTGGGAACTGTAATCCCTAGAACAGAACGTTTCAATTTGCAAATATAGATCCTTTATCAAATCGCAATATTATTGTACCTCAGATAATGCTTGCCCTTTAATCTGTTTACTTAAGATATTTGCAGAAACGTAGGATTCCTGTCGTAATTTATAAGCTTCATTTAGTATAAACTTTATAACGTCCTCTGTACTTTTAGAATAGCTTAACTTAACTAAACTTTCTTTAATTCGTTTAAGGCTTTCATATATAACTTTTAAGTCACTAGCCAATACAAATTTTAATAAAATTAGACATATATTTTACCTTTCAGTACACATAATATGAAAAAGATTTAGCATAAATAATATTCTTATGTCCTATTTATAGTGTAATTAATAATAATATAATAAAAAGTAAAATCGATTACCTCAGCTCATTATACACTATCTACCATGTCCTTTGTCCGAATTTTACGTCACACGCACTTCACTTCGCGGAGTCAGCCAATTATTTTCTCAGCATCTGGGCCGCTGTCTCTTGACTCTTCTCCACAACTATCGTATTACATTTTAGGATCGCGAAGTCCTGGTTCCGAACGTCTGAATGAGCGCCTCAAATTTTGGACCACTGATTCCTCTCTAATCCACGCCACATGGCATCTCTTGTACAGCTTGTAACACACATATAGTATTCCAACGCCCAGGATAGTGCAGATAATGATAAACACAATGCTTATGGCCGAAAGATGGTTCCTCAACTTTTGCACAGTAGCTGCATTTAAACCCAGTGCATTTTGGGTTATAAATACGTCGTCTTTTTCCACCGTTGATTGACACATAATTTCTTATTCTAGTCTAGTAAGAAGAAATCCAGACAAAAACAAATTGCACAATGTCCGTTCTCTATTTGTTATTATACGTTTCGACGTGCGCGACACCGAACCGAACCCGTGCTAGACCGCCGTACATAGCACATATAAGGTTGGGCGTTCGGGATGCTTAAAGGAAACACTCTTCATGAGTAAACATTTATTACTGACTAATATGACATGATACATGATTGATTTAATAGAGATACACACACGTACACCACATAAGGATTTATATTCACTAATAACTACCGTGGTTTCACAAAATTCAACCGGGATAGCATAAAGAAAACTTAACTAGAGTCCTTGTGTACGATGTCGCACCGACGCGAAAACTACCTCCGCTCTCGATAGATGGCGTTAGTAGAAAAGTTAGATCGCGCTATGGTTTCGTTCCCGCTGCTTGTATAAAATGGCTGCGGGTTTGGGTATGAAATTGTCTATGCCTATTAACAAATGGATGTAATAAGTTAACGATATTTTTTGCCAGGCTAAACAAGTGCTCTTGTATATGCCATTTAGATTTAAAATACCTGATATGTACTGACTAGCTGACCCGCGCAGCTTCGTCTGCTTCACATAAGAGAACTTTACCCGTTTTTGCAACATTTTTCATTGGGACCAATCCATCACCAATGGGAGCGGAGCATCAATTAAAAATGTTGCAAAAACGGGAAAGGTTCTTATGTGAAGCAAAAGTTGCGCGGGTCAGCTAGTCTATACTAATATTATAAAGCTGAAGAGTTTGTTTGTTTGTTTGGTTGAACGCGCTAATCTCAGGAACTACTTGTTCGAATTTAAAAAAAAAAATTAAGTATTGGATAGCTCATTTATGGAGGAAGGCTATAGGCTATAGGCTATATAACATCACGCTACGATTAATGGGAGCGGAGCATCAATTAAAGTGTTGCAAAAACGGGGCAGATTCTTATGTGAAGCAGACGAAGTTGCGCGGGTCAGCTAGTTTAACAATAAAGTTGACACGTCTCCAAATTACTGACCTCTCAAAAAATATCTGCTCCCGACTTATCTACTACCTGCTTATCTTGACCATGAGTCAAGGAAAAAACACATAGTCTGCACGGACGTCGTAGTGCTTTAGGTGGGCACCTCGCCGCTGCCACTGTGCCCAGTGTTGTGGGTTGTGTGATCCACAAATGGTTGTTTCGAATCCGTGTGTTCTTTGTATCCGTTGTTTGAATATTTGTAAAGTCTCCGCGCTACAGTAATTAATACAAGTGAAAGGAGTCTTTAAAAAAATAAACAATGAATTATATTCACGGTCAACATGAATTTTGCATTCACGTTGTCAGGGGAACTTAAAAGGACATATGATGAGAAGGGTTAAGCCATAGTCCACCACGGGCCTTTGTGGGCCTGCCCGCCATCCGTTCAGCACCAGGTCCGAGAGGCGGCGTGCGTGTTCCCACGCGCGCCTCTGTTGTTTCGAGTCCGTCTCCCCTCTAGGGGGGACAGTAGGGATAATTTGTGAGGAGTGCCTTTGGGTAGGTCTTTCGTGTAGTGGCCTGCCGTTTCATACGGCGGACCGAAACCTCGGCGGGGTCGCGACCGCATGCGAAAGTGATTCGCGCGGCCCCGTCGATAGTGGTTTTGTCGAGGAACACCGTGGTAGGTTTAGTCGGTATTCCGGGAGGTACTTTATCATCTTAACATCTCATTTTACCCCGGCGAGTCCGACATAACCCCTCCGCCCGCCCCCGCGGAGGGGTAGGCGTCATGCATTCCCCCAAGTAAAAAAAAAAAAAAAAATAGTCCACCACGCACCGAAAGGCGGCGTGCGTGTTGCCACGCGCGCGTCTGTTTCCCCTCTAGGGCGGGGACAGTAGCGTTTGGGGGGGATTTTGCCTAAAACGTAGGCCTCTTCGTGTAGGGGCCTGCCGTTTCATACGGCGGGCCGAAACCTCGGCGGGGTCGCGACCGCATGTGCAAGTGATTCGCGCGGCCCCGTCGATAGTGGTTTTGTCGAGAAACACCGTGGTAGGTTTAGTCGGTATTCCGGGAGGTACATTATTCTTATTCCATCTTTCTTTTACCCCGGCGAGTCCGATATAACCCCTCCGGCCGCCCCCGCGGAGGGGTACGCGTCATGTATTACCCGACGTTAAAAAAAAAAATAGTCTACCACGCTGGCTCAGTGCGGCACATATCTTCAAGACGATATTGAGAATTAAATATATTAAAAATCCTAAACAAAATAATTTTATGTATGTACTATTCAAATTGAAATGTTTGTAAATTTTACACAACAATACAATGAACATGTTAATAAATTACCCGTGAAACGTGAATTTATTGAGGCTTTTGTGTCTTTTACTATCACATTAATGACAAACGATGAAACCAAAGGCTTATTAAGTTTAATACATTAATTTTATTAAAGGAGAGCAGACATCTTTCATACAATTTTGGGCCTAAATTTAAAAAGACGAAATTGGTATAATTGGATACCTAATATTTTATAATACCATCACTGAAAATTCAAAGGACTTTGGCAGTTTGAGCTATAAGAGATTTATATAAAAAATAAACATACAAAGTCGATCGTTAATAGCAAAAAGCACGTGTCCAACGAAAAAGCAGTATTCTTGCAAACGTTAAAGCTAGTAGTAATTAACTATTTAATACGCATTTAACTTCGAAAAGTCATAGATACTCGCCTTGTGATCAAACTCGAGACCTCTGCGTCACAGTACATAAATATACAGTAGCCTATCTTCATACAAACGGTCGGAACTCGAGTCATACCTACGCGCCTCGGCGTCGGCATGCGCTCGGCACGCAAACAGTCGCGAATGCCCCGCAGTGACGAACGGGCGGTGTGATTGTTTTGTAAGCAGTAAGCGTACGATTTGTGATAATTTGATTTTATTGAACACTTTCTATTTCATTCATTACGAATTTCATTTTTTATAATATAATATACATATTATATTTACATTCACTAAACTAGAAAGAAACTCAAGTAGGTAGATAAAATTAAAATACTGTAGGCGGGCAGCCCTAACGCGTGTCAACGAACCGCGCTGTTATAGGTCATTATTTTAAGAACAGGGCCGAGTTACAATACTCTCTGTGTGGCAGTCCAACGGATTTCCCACTAAACTATCTTATCTTATCTTGTTACGGGGGCCAGTCAGTGTAGACCGGCGACACTTCGACTCAGTGGGATCTTTTGTATCGGCCCCGAGATCTATCCCTTAGCTATCTCCCTATGAATATACTGCACCAGTTGCAGCGTACACTTCAGAGGGAGAAGCCTGAAGTCTTCAGGGTTCGGCTATGCCAACCCCATCAGACCCATCCTTAGTCCAGCCAACGCGTCACATTCACACAGTAGGTGTAATATGGACTCGTCCCGTTCACCACAGGCTCTGCAGATCAAATTGTTGACACGAAACTATAAAACGGTTATAAAATGTCCAAGTGGCATACACAAGAGTGATTGTATAGCCTTTCAAAAATAACGCTGAACTTCAGCAAAATATTCTATGAGCGGGCACGAATATAATGTCATCACACCATTTTATACAAGCTGCGGTTACGAAACCATAGCGCGATCTAATTTTTCTACTATCGCCATCTATCGAGAACGGAGGTAGTCTTCGTGTCGATGCTTACCGAAGAGTTTTGTTGTTCGTAAAATACAGCCTTATTACATTTTAAAGGGAAAGACTAGCGTCAAAACATTTAAAGACAAGATTTATTCACGAAAGTTAAGAGCACTGGCGAGCGTGTATGAGGAATGTGATGAAAGTGAAGGAAGCCAGAGAGTGGCAGGATCGTAGCAAATAGAAATCCGTAGTCTCTGCCTACCCCTCTGGGAAACAGGCGTGAATCTATGTTTGTATGTATGTATTAACGAAATTACACTGTATATATTATTAACTAGCTTTTGATCGCGACTTCTCTCAAAATAGATTAGGTTAAGTTATGTTAGTAACCTGCGCTTCTCCCTCACAAGGGGACAGCAGGGGGAAAAATATATCTAAATAGGGTAGGTCGATTTGTGTAAAAGAAAGAAACAAAGATAATAAATGTACTTGACAAATAACAATACTGTCGGATTCAGCACAATATGAATTAATGGACTTTGAAAAATGGGCAGTTCAGCATATGCCAGACTAAGGAAGCCTGGCGCTGATTTTCAACTATATCTCTTTGTTGACTGCACGTATGCTTATATTTGATATCACCAAAAATATAATTAAAAATGAGGTTAATAAAATGACAAAGGAAAATATTTTTATTCGATCATTTGAATAACATTATAATGTCGGCCTCGATGGCGTAGTGGTTAGTGTAACTGACTGCCACGCCTGAGGTCGCGGGTTCGATTCCCGCACAAGTCAAACATTTGTGTGCATGAACATGAACGTTTGTCTTGGTCTGGGTGTTTCTATGTATAATATAGAAGTATTTACAAAAACAAATGTATATATGTATGTATGTATGTTTATCTATTGTCTAGTACCCATAGTACAAGCTCTGTTTAGTTTGGGCCAGATGGTGTTGTGTGTATGTCATTGCGTAGAATATAAAAAAAAACATGTTACCAATTCACAAAGTTACAAATGTCTATATATAACATATAAGCAAATATGGAAAATCACTAAATATTATAAAACAAAGTCTCCCACCGCCTCTGTCTGTCTGTTCGCGATAAACTCAAAAACTACTGAACGGATTTTCATACGGTTTGCACCAATAGACAGAGTGATTCATGAGGAAGATTTAGGTGTATAGTTTAATTTTTTTGTACTGTCCGGGCGAAGATGTGGCGGGTCCTTAGTAGTATTATAACAGTAATGTAGGTTGTAGCATATAATGTATTACATTAAAAATTAAATTATATCGGTATAAGATGTCAAACAGAATATTGTGAAATAGACACAAATAAAAAATTTAATAGCAGCGATAGTTAGTGGAAGACCGTTGGACTGATACGTAAAGGTCTCGAGTTCGATCCCAGGGCACGCATCTCTGACTTTTCGAAGTGATGTGCGTATTAAATAGTTAATTATCGCTGCCTTTAACGGTGAAGGAAAACATCGTAAGATAACCTGCATGTCTGAGAGTTCTCCATAATGTTCTCGAAGATATGAGAAGTCTGCCAACCCACACTGGGCTAGCGTGATGGACAGGAGCGAGGCGGCGTCGATGGCGTAGTGGTTAGTGTAACCGACTGCCACGCCTGAGGCCGCGGGTTCGATTCCGGCACAAGTCAAACAGTGTTTCTATGTATAATACGTAAGTATTTACAAAAATAAAAAGTATATAATATGTATGTTTATCCATTGTCTAGTACCCATAGTACAAGCTCTACTTAGTTTAGGCTAGATGGTGTTGTGTGTATGTGGTAGAATATTATTATTATTATTAATTATGCAATATTTGTTAATTCTGTTTATATAATATTTGCATATTGTGGTGAGAAAATAAACGTTTTTATTGTTAGTTAGTATGAAAATCACAACGTTACCAATTTTCTTCATACAAAGCGCAAATTCACAGCAATGTACCAATGTAATATTGACATTGGCAAAATAGCGTTAAAGAATATATCCGCACGTGAGTACCGCTCGTCACGTGTGAACTCACCCTTATTTACACAAGCGGTGCGCAGGCGCACGTTACTCGTATCTAACACTTTAGTTATCAGCGTAGTGTTGTGCCGGTTAGTGGTGTGTGAACTCAAAATATTATTTTAGTTTATTATTTGTTAATCGGTGAGTTTTATATGATAATATTTAACCATTAAGTAGGTTTAAGCATTTTATATGACGCGATGATTTTTCTTTGATTAAATTTATTTCTGCACTAGAGATACACCAAGAGTGTCAAGGGAAAAGTCCCTTGCCACTCTTTGTGTATTTCTAGTGCCGGACATGAATTACGTACATTTCTGTATCACTTGGGGATCGAACACACACCATTCGATGCATTAGCAGTGGTTCACTTAAACCACTGCGTTATTAGCATAGACAATATTTGAGTTATATTATATCGGGTAACTAAAATGCGGTCATCCGTAAGAGTCTTATAGTGTACTCATAATATTGTACAAAGTTCGATTCCTGGAACGCACACAATTACTAAGAATTTCTCAAAAGTATACAGCTCTCTACTTCTGAGAAATTTTATATATAGTCTTTATGAGCATATAAATTTATATCAGTTAGAGAAAGATATTACTGTATATATGTATCGACCTAATTGTCTTGAACTTGGATTGAACCCGTAACACTAATCGTATAATAATATAATCGATTTGCGATAGAGTATAACGCCATAATCATATCTATATACATACTTAATTAATATTGTCTTCTATTTACGCGAATATTATTCATTGAAATTAAAATGCTATATACGGATTTTATCGCGTTGTTTATTTGACACTTTATTACAAAATTTTGAAAATTGTTTCACTACTACTACTATTAAACTTTACTAATTTTTAAGCTAATTAAATTATTATTAAAACTATTAAAACTATTTAGATTTAATTTAAGTTTGCACTTTCCCCGACGTTTCGGTTGCTTTTCAGCAGCCATGGTCACGGGGAGACTAAGTTGGTAGTTGTCTCAATGTTCCAGTGTATTTATTTCAAAGTACCCGAACATAATTTAATCATTGGTGTTTCTATTTACGCAGAATGAGCTCAGAGTATCATGAAGTCTAGCTGTGGTTTGCTTCTTCTTGGGTTTGACTATTTGTATTACTGGATCCCAAGCTGGTGGTACATTTCAACCACGGTCATGGTCCCCGTGACCATGGCTGCTGAAAAGCAACCGAAACGTCGGGGAAAGTGTAAAAGTAAAAATAAATTAAATCTAAATAGTTTAATAATAATTTAATTAGCTTAAAAATTAGTAAATAAGTAAATTTTGTAATAAAGTGTCAAATAAACAACGCGATAAAATCCGTATATAGCAGTTTAATTTCAATACTTAATTAATTTTAGAATAATTTAATTATTAAGCTTTTTATTTAATAAAAATACAAATATTTAAGTAAATTATTGTTTTTATACTTACAAAACGTGTAAGTACAATAAAATATATAAATTAATATAATTAATATTAATATTTGTCGGCTTGGATGGTTTAGTGGTTAATGTAACCGACTGAGGTCGTGGGTTCGATTTTCGCACAAGTCAAACATTTGTGTGCATGAACACTCTTAAATAGTTAGTTATCGCTTGCTTTAACGCTGAAGGAAAACATCGTGAGGAAACCTGCATGTCTGAGAGTTCTCCATAATGTTCTCGAAGATATGTGAAGTCTGCCAACCCGCACTGGGCCAGCGTGGTGGACTATGGCCTAACCCTTCTCACAGTGAGAAGAGGCCCGTGCCCAGCAGTGGGACAGTTTAACACAGGGCTGATATTATTAAAAGCACATAACTTTAAAAAGTCAGTGATGCGTGTCTTGGGATCGTACTCAAGATTCCTGCATAGCAGTACAACTGTCTTCTACTAAGCTAATGGAACTTAACAGTAAGGGCTACTACTTTTAAAGCTTTACTTTCTATAGGTGTTTTGTAATCCCTTGGGGCTGGCCCTTATTGTTATCAAGATATTTTGGTTAAACAGACTCTAGGTCACTATAAAACAAAACCAGTCTGCAACCCAGACTTTGTGCAACTAAGATGTGTTATCTACATAGTCATATTACAATCTTGACTTTTTGAAACATCTTTGTAAGGTTGCCAGTCTCTCGGTTTTCTATCGGATACATTTTGGAGAGTGTGCAGAGGAACTGCATAATTTGATTCCTCCTTCCCCATTCTACCATCGGACGACCAGACAAACAGACCAGTGAGACAGGTACATGGTGGATATACCATATTTACGCACGAAGCGCTTTGCTTCCACTTTTATAATGCGTACCGCAAAGGAGTGGCACTCACTACCTAAGTCTGTATTTCCCAATGAGTACCTACAATCTGGGTGTCTTCAAATCGCGAGTGAATAGGTATCTTCTAGGCAAGCGTGCTACATCATCGTAGCTCCTGCTCATTTAAGAGCAGGTGAGATCGCGGTCAAACGCAAGCCTGTTACAGTATAAAAATAAAAAACTTAGACACGGACAATCTGTAACTCAGTCTTTTAGCAACTTAGACGTTATGCCTAACCAGTCATTCTTTAACCTAGTTAATTAATTTACTTAGACTTTTACTATCCAGACTGTGTGACCCTAACCCGCGCCACCAAGGTCAGCAATCCATTAACTCTTCAACAAAGAAAGAATGAAGCATAACTACTCGTTAATGAGTTAACTAATGTACAATCAGCGTTTGTTTGAACGCATCACGTACGTCCGGGTTGTCTTTATTTCTTATTCATCATTTTGCACTCTACCCTTCGAGCTGCTGACCTTAAGACTTGCCACTGAATATTACATGTACTTAGATATTAAATAGCTAATTATCCGTTGCTTTATTTACCATAAAAACAATATAAGCAAGCAGTTAAAATAAAACGTTATATATTATAATAGGGTAGGCAGAGACTACGGATTTCCATTTGCTACGATCTTGACACACTTCTCTGGCTTCATTCACTTTCATCACATTCCTCATACACGCCCGTCGGTTCAAGGTGCTCTTAACCTGGCCTTTGTTCAGAACGCCTCCGATCAGATCAAGAAACGTTCGCCAAGTCTTCCTCTTGCGACTGTTCCATTTACACTAGCCTTATAAACTTTCTTAGTTAGTCTTTCCTCGTCTCTGCCTACCCCTCTGGGAAACAGACGTGAATCTATGTATGTATGTATGTATGTATATTATAATAGTTTTCCTTTAGCAATGTTCTAACTTTGATATACTATTTCATAATTAAAATCATAAAATTTTGATTATGTAATTTAGCATAGTATAAAAAATACTATTGCCAAAATATAATCGAACAAAACTGACCAGAAGCTGAAGAACAAATGGTATTGTGTTTGCTTTTTATAAATGCACTTTTTAAGAAACTATCGTATTTTTATTATTATTAACTAGCGATCCGCCCCCGCTTCGCACGGGTAGTATAAAACCCATACAAAAAGGTATATCTAAACCTTCCTCATGAATCACTTAGCATGAAAATTCGTTCAGTAGTTTTTGAGTATATCGCGAACAGACAGACAGACGCAGCGGGAGACTTCGGTTTATAATTTGTAGTGATGTAGTGATTGGAAATTATGTATATACACGGACAGAAATACACTGTCTGGTCATTCCAAATGATGGTTTTTGTTATTTTAATTACCGTCTCATACAAACCTGGTGACAAATTTATTTACTTATAGTGAATTGGTTATTATATTTCAGCGAAGTGTAGTAAAATGAATAAATTATTTTTGCTTAAAAGAATTACAATAAAGGACATCAGGAAATCTCCATACAAAGATGGCCAAAAAAAAAAATATTTTTCTAACATCTTCTCTCTTAGCCTTTATTATTCCCAAGTCACTTGGGGTCGGCTTTTCTGGTCTAACCGGATTTGACTGGATATCAGTTTTTACACGGAGCGGCTATCACCTGACCTCCGTAACCCGAAGGCTAACGATACCCTAAGGCTAGACCAGTGTCAGGATATTAGAGGGTACTGATTTTGCCAATAACGACTGCCATAGATGTTCATGGCAGCCGGGACCAACGGCTTAACGTGCTCTCCGAGGCACGGAGCAGGCGACAATTGTCAATCAATACGCACGTAATTTCGAAAAGTCATATAACTTTCGAAAGTCAGAGGTGCGCGACATGGGTTCGAACCCGAGACCCTCTGCATTGCAGTCTGTTGGTCTTCCCACTGAGCTATCGCTGCTCCAATGCTACTGTGCTGCTACATTGTTTTTTTTTGTTAAAAAAAAGGGCTGATATTATTAAATACTTTATATAAAATTTGATTCGTTTTGATTAATAATAATGTCCTCCAGACCAAATTTCAGTCACGGCGGCCAATCTTAACGGAGACTGGCCATCTGCGCATGAGATATTATAGTGCAATTGTGTGCGCAAACACAAGTGCACTCTCTGTTCTCTAACCCTCATGATCCGCTGGGATGGATAATCCGACACGATCAGAGAGAGATCAGGCGCAGCACCAACGGCTTTACATGCTTTCCGAGGCACGGGGGTGTCTAACACCGCCAACTTCCTAACTCCGGTCTCGTATTGAGATTTCTTAAGACTGCGCCGAGTGTAAGTCAGATAATGTCAGAGCTCGTGCGACGCATATTCAAATCGGTGCACGGCCGCCATAGTAAAATTGTATGGAGTATTTGAAGTGCTTTTTTGATAAATATGTATCTATATTGTCAACCAATAACTTAAATATTTGGGACAGACAAATTGTAATATAACTATTCATGTTTCCTTTAAGCTGTAAAATGGGATAGATTTCTACTGTTAGAATCTAAAAATCACGTAACACGAGCTTACGTTTTTGCATTCCTCGTGCAAATTTACGTAATTTTGTAGGCGAAAATATTAATTATTTAAAGTTTTTTACACGGAGTAATTGTAAACACATTCATTGTTATGGTAAATGTATATTTTATATTTGTATTAAAAAAAAGTGTTGATTTTATTCACTTAACTGTGACCGCCTGTTTTGGCACATTTCGCTCGGCGCAGTCTTAACAGAAAAACCCAATAACTTTTTGTAGCCCCGACCCGGAATTCGAACCCGAGACCTCATGCACAGCAGCCGCATTTACTACCGCTGCGCCACAGAGGCAGGATTAATAAAGTAATACGTATAGTTAATCACTTTACTACATTGACTTAGGAACTAATTACGTAGAGTTATATTAATTGCTATTGTTGGCAGGAAGGTGAAGCCAGTTCATTCCTAGAGCACATTATTAACCTCTGAGTCTTCTTTGAAGAGGTTAATGAAAACACTATGTGGGTCTGTGTGTCTGTCTGTTAGTGATAGGCATAGCTCCGAAACCACTGGACCGATTGACTTGTAACTTGGTGTACAGATACCTTGGAGTCACAAGGTTATAAAGTCAGGGGTTATCCATCAACAGAGTGATTCTCGTTTTCACTAAAACTAATGGCTCATGAGCACGAAGATACTGTTAGCCGTAATGATGTTAGAATGTTGACGCACAAATGGCGTAGTAGTTTAAATCGTCGTCTCTCCACTGTCACTGCGCCGAGTGTTGTGGGTTCGAAGCCCACACGGGACGAAACTCTGTGTAAACAGTTTTTTTTTTCTTTTATTTTGCTTGGAAGTTTATTGTAGAAACGCACATTAAAAAGGAGTGGTGTACTTAAATCAACTTTAATTTAATATCTAACAATAACTCGATGCCTTAATAAACTAGTTTATAATCAAATTAATTATCATAGTTATGGCAAGAAAGGTTACTTTAACATCGTTAAATTATTATAAGTTACTTGCCTGAATTAGGTTAGTCCTGCGTTTTAGACGATCACTTGTCTATCTATTTTAAAAGCGGACATTTATTTAAGTAATCCGTCAAGTGCCAACTACCTTTACAAGATGCAGGGGTCTATAAAATAGATTGTGACTGCGGACTCTCATACATTGGTCAAACCAAGAGAAGCATAGGCACCCGCATGAAAGAACACATAGCTGATGTTAAACACCAACGCTCGTTGAAGTCTGCTGTGTGTGAACATGTGCAACAGGGGAACCACTACCTGAGAATTGACAAACCACAGACTCTCGCTAAAAACACCGATTCCTACCAAGGATGCTTCGCGAGGCTATTGATATCAAAAAACATTCTAATTTTAATAGAGAAGATGGTTGGAATGTACCACCAGCTTGGGATCCAGTAATACAAATAGTCAAACCCAAGAAGAAGCAAACCACAGCTAGACTTCATGATACTCTGAGCTCATTCTGCGTAAATAGAAACACCAATGATTAAATTATGTTCGGGTACTTTGAAATAACTACACTGGAACATTGAGACAACTACCAACTTAGTCTCCCCGTGACCATGGCTGCTGAAAAGCAACCGAAACGTCGGGGAAAGTGCAAAATTAAATTAAATCTAAATAGTTTTAATAGTTTTAATAATAATTTAATTAGCTTAAGAATTAGTAAAGTTTAATAGTAGTAGTAGTGTAACAATTTTCAAAATTATGTAATAAAGTGTCAAATAAACAACGCGATAAAATCCGTATATAGTAGTTTAATTTCAATGAATAATATTCACGTAAACAGAAGACAATATTAAGTAATCTGCTTGAACAATAATATAACTAAATATCAACTTGAGCTGAAACTGCTTGTAGAAATGGTTGTTCCGAGCCTGGATGTTGTATACGTTGTTTGAATGTTTGTGAAGTCCCTTCGCGATACAGGAATTATTCCTATTGTGGAGATGTGTTTAAATAAACAAAGTTAGCATCACGTTTTTCGAGGAATACATTTAAATGATACAAAGACAAATGTGAGTAGATTCTCTGAATTCTTTTTCATAGAGAGCTATGAATACTATTAACTAAATAGATGGTGTGTTCGGCTTTGATTGATTTATTTCATAATAGATCTCCACTAAGCTGTGAAGGAAGCAGCAATAGCCCAATGGGAGACCGCTGGACTGCCACGCAGAGGAGCCCTTCGATCGTTCGTTCGATCTCAGTGCGCTTCTCTGAGTATATCTGTAGTATTTTTTTTATATTACTAATGTGGCAAAAAACATCTTGAAGAAACCTGCATGTTTGAGAGTTCTACGTAATTTTCTTGAAGATAAGTAAATGCTGCCAACTCGCACTGGGCTAGCGAGGTGGACTATGGGTTTACCTTGACAAGAGGCCCGTGCCCAAGCCAGATATTATTATTATCTAATATATGTATGTTTATCCATTGTCTAGTACCCATAGTACATGCTTTGCTTAGTTTGGGCTAGATGGTGTTGTTTGTATGTGATAGAATCTAAGAGCGCATTGCGATTTAAATCTATACGAATATTATAAAGCTGAAGAGTTTGTTTGTTTGAACGCGCTAATCTCAGGAACTACTGGTCCGAATTGAAAAATTATTTTAGTGTTGGATAGCTCATTTATCGAGCAAGGCTATAGGCTATATAACATCACGCTACGACCCACGGGGGCGGAGTAATCATAACCGCGGATGAAACCGCGGGCACATCTAGTATTATATAATAAGCTACTGGTCTGCTCCCGTGGCTCGTAGCGTAATGTTATAGCCTATGTTACTTCTGGACAAAGTAGCTTTATTATAGAGAAAGAAGAATTGAAATTAAACTACGTTATACGGGTTTTGTCGCGTTGTTTATTTTAATAAACGTAGCGTAGTGGTTAGTATCACCGACTGCCATCGAGTCTATCCTATATCGTTGGACTGCCACGCAGAGGTCTTGAACTCTATCTCAAAGCACGCATCTGAGTTTTTGAAGTTATGTGCGTATTAATTAGTAAATTATCGTTCGCTTTAACGGTGAAGAAAGGCATTGTGGGAAAACCTGCATGTCTGAGAGTTTTGTTTAATGTTCTCGAAGATATGTGGAGCCTGCCAACTTGCACTATGCCCTAACCCTTCGAACACTGAGAAAAGAGAGTTACCAGTAGTGGGAGAGTTTATATACAGGGTTGATATTATAGTTTGTCGGCCTCAATAGTTAGTGTAACCGACTGCCGCGCGTGAGGTCGCGGGTTCGATTCTCGCACAAGTCAAAGATTGGTGTGCATGGACATGGATGTTTGTCTTGGTCTGGGTGTTTCTATGTATAATATGTACTATGTTATAATACGTATGTATGTATGCAAGTAAGTATCTATATTTTTGTATATATTTTATTTAGATTATAAAATATGTTTATTGGTTTGTATGTATATATTATGTAATGTATCGTTTTTAATATGAAATTCTTTAGTATAATAATATGCTTAGTATATGTTAGTGTGTATACTAAGATAATTATATATATAGAGAGCAGCGATAGCTCAGTGGGGAGACCAACAGACTGCAATGTAGAGGGTCTCGGGTTCGAACCCACGTCGCGCACCTCTGACTTTCGGCAATTATATGACTTCGAAATTATGTGCGTATTGTTTGACAATTATCGCCTGCTCCGTGCCTCGGAGAGCATGTTAAGCCGTTGGTCCCGGCTGCCATGAATATCTATGGCAGTCGTTATTGGGAAAGTCAGTACCCTCTAATATCCTGACACTGGTCTAGCCTTAGGGTATCGTTAGCCTTCGGGTTGCGGAGGTCAGGTGGCAGCCGCTCCGTGTAAAAACTGATATCCAGTCAAATCCGGTTAGACTAGAAAAGCCGACCCCAAGTGGCTTGGGAATAATAAAGGCTAAGAGAGAAGAAGAAGATATGTAAGTGTATATTTCATGCTAATGTAATTAATACCCACTACTTTATATCTCTGCATCACCCGATGGTTGACTGGTAGATAATACCTGTGGCACTAAGTCCGCCGATGTACCATTATGTGCATAAAGTTTTAAATAAATAAATATGTATATATTTACAAAAAAAAGTATGTATTTATGTTTATCCATTGTCTAGTGCCATAGTACAAGCTCTGCTTAGTTTGGGCTAGATGTTGTGTGTATGTGATAGAATATTATATTATTAGATATATATTATATATAAAACACATTTCTTTAAAACCCTTTATTTTCGAATTCCGTATAAAGAAGTTTCATTTGCGTAAACATAAGACAATATTATGAGAAACAGAATATTGAATTTATTTATTCCAAACAAAAGTACAATTAATCTTTCCTCTTTATAATATTACTAGCTTTTGCCCATTGCTTCGTTTGGGGACAATACTTTCCTTCTGAATAAAATGTACTCTATATCCTTTTCTGTTCCCCTGACAACGTGTAATACAAAATTTCATTGAAATTAAACTGCTATATACGGATTTTATCGCGTTGTTTATTTTACACTTTATTACAAAATTTTGAAAATTTTTACACTACTACTACTATTAAACTTTACTAATTTTTAAGCTAATTAAATTGTTATTAAACTATTTAGATTTAATTTATTTTTACACTTTCCCCGACGTTTCGGTTGCTTTTCAGCAGCCATGGTCACGGGGAGACTCGAGAGAGTAAAAATAAACAACGCGATAAAATCCGTATATAGCAGTTTAATTTCAATGAATAATATTCGCGTAAATAGAAGACAATATTATGTAAACAAAATTTCATGATAATCGGTCGAGTGGTTAAGGCGTGAAAGCGTAACAAACAAACCCACATTCGTATTTATAATATTAGTTAGGATTATTAGTATAAATGAGTCCTTTTATAGCATTGTTCGTATTTTATAGGTCACTGTATGAACTTATTTTTATTCATAAGTTTACATGCATAAAGGTCTCTATTTGTTTATCTAGGTTATAAATAATTATGTATTTAGGCGTATGTACGAGGGGAGTTCAATGTATTCTCGGTATAGGCATTAAAGAATAAGCAGAAAATTCTAAAAAAAAAAAATTTTTTTAATTAGTCTACCATCACCTCAATGCCCTTATTAGAGCGGGAAAGTAACTTTTCAATACAACCTAAAAATATTTTTCTTCCTTGTCTGAAAAATGTTCATTAATTGCCGCCTTTAACTCTTCATCGTCGGAAAAACGTTTACCTCGAACATCTTTCTTAAGGTTTGTGAACAGAAAGTAATCACTAGGGACCAGGTCTGGGCTGTAGGGTGGAAGATTGCTTTCTTCAAATCTGCATTCCCGCACAGCAGCCTTATCAAGGCGCCCTGTGTGAACCGGCGCGTTGCCGTGAAGAAGCAAGACACCTGCGGTCAATTTTCCAAGTCTTTTTTCTTTTACTGCCTCCTTTAAATTACGTAGGGTGTTGGCGTAAGATGCGGCGGTAATACTTTGACGATTTTTTGTATACTCAATCAGTAAAAATCACTTAGAATCCGAAAACACTGTGGGTCGTCTTCAATACTCTCTCTACCCCGTCTAAATTCACTAGGCCACTTTTGAATAATAATAATAATAATGTTTATTTCACCACAGTATAACACTTGTACATAATTATAAAATTTTTACGAGAACACAGATATGATGACATAATAAATAAAATAAAATTGTATTATTGACGCACATTAAGTGGTGACTGGCCCCTTTGCTAAGTTGTTATTAAACAACTTGTGTTAAAGAGGCCAGGCCCGAAATCCTGTCTAAATACGTACTATTTGTGATACAATATTAAGAATATTGGTATATGGATATCAAAGTAAAATTTGTGTAACGTAACAAAGTAAAGTAGGGATGAATATAATTATGAACATGAACAACAATGCTTAATAATAAGGTGTGTGCACACGCACGTGTGTGTGTGTGTGTGTGTGTGTGTGTGTGTGTGTGTGTGTGTGTGCGTGTGTGTGTGTGCGTGTGTGTTTGTCAATGGTAATCAATAGTAGATAATGAAGGAGCAGAATCTTGGTAAACAGTCACCATTTCTTCGTGAATAACTTTTTGAGTCTTTCCTTGTTTTGTAAGGAATTTTATCTCAGCGCGATACTAGATTTTTTTCAACATTATCGCATCGGTCATCGTGTTTGCCTTTTAGTAATGATATTTTGAATACTAATGATGACAAATCAATAAAATTTTATATTTATACCCTCAAAGAGTGTCTTTAACTAATGAGATAATTTAATTACTCTCATCATTAGTATGTCATCCCGATACCGAGAATACATTGAACGCCCCTCGTATTATGTTAATTACAAAAAATATTCTTCTATTTAATATTAACCGGTCAATTTTTAAAATATATATTAATATCAGCCCTGTATCAAACTGTCCCATTGCTGGTCACGCTGGCCCAATGCGGGTTGGCAGACCTCGCATATCTTCGAGAACGTTACGGAGAACTCTCAGACATGCAGGTTTCCTCTCGATGTTTTCCTTCACCGTTAAAGCAAGCGATATTTAACTATTTAATACAAACATAAATTCGAAAATTCAGAGAACCTTAGAATCGATCTTGAGACCTCTGCGTGAAAGTCCAGCGGTCTCCATACTTAAAAATATATTGTTTCTAGCCAACGGTATACCACTGCGACTCAATAAGTAAAATTAAATATTTATATTTTTTGTATCAGTTCGTCAATTGTCGGCCTCGATGGCGTAGTGGTTAGTGTAATCGACTGTCATGCCTGAGGTTGCGGGTTCGATTCCCGCATAAGTCAAACATTTGTGGGCATGGACATGGATGTTTGTCTTGGTCTGGGTGATTCTATGTAATATGTATTTATTTACAAAAATAAAGTATATATGTATATTTATTCATTGTCTAGAACCCATAGTTCAAGCTCTACTTAGTTTGGGCTAGACGGTGTTGTGTGTATGATAGAATATTATTATTATTAATTAGGGGTTTTCTTTAGTAAAGTTATTTTACCAGTCCAATGTTATAATTAAAACTTTTGTCATACTTTTGCATTTGTCGTTCTTATGGAACTAATTTAATTACGTATAATAAAATTGTAGCTGGTCGATGTCTGTAAAAGGTAGATATTAAAAAAAACTTATAAAAGCCAAAAATATATATTTATAAAATATAATTTTCGATCTGCATCGACCTGTATTAAGGCGATAAAATGTCGATATTTACAAAATAATGGTTTTACTACCCAGAAAATACATAGGTACACAGATTAACGCCTGTTTCCCAGAGGGGTAGGCAGACACTACGGATTTCCATTTGCTATGATCCTGACGCACTTCTCTGGATTCATTAACTTTCATCACATTCCTCATACACGCTCGCCGGTTTAAAGTGCTTTTACCCTGACCTTTGTACAGAACGTCTCCGATCTGATCGAGAAACGTTCGCCTAGGTCTTCCTCTTGCGACGGTTCCACTCACTCTAGCCTTATCAACTTTCTTAGTCAGTCTTTTCTCGTCCATTCTTTCTACATGTCCAAACCAGCTTAACATACCCTTTTCTATTCTTGTCACTATATCCACTTTCATATTATATATTTAAATCTCAACACGGAACAAAAATTGTGTAATTAACAAATAGTTGTTCCGAGTCTGAAAGATTTTTGGGTTCGTCATTTAAATAAAATCATAACGCGAGGGTCATCTTTTTAAAAATGAAAACAATTTTTTTTTATGCAACTAAGGTGGCATACAAGCTTACGGCCCACCTGATGGTAAGTGGTCACCGTAGCCTATGTGAGCCTGCAACACCAGAGGCATCACTTGCGCGTTGCCGACCCTTTAGGAAAGGAAGTGGGAAGGGGGAAAGAAAGTGATTGGGCCTCTGGCACTCTCACTCACCGAACGAAACACAACAGTAGGAATACTGCTATTTCACGTCGATATTCTGTGAGAGGGTAGTCCTTCCCCGGTCGAGCCGGCCCATTCATGCTGAAATCAGCGAGGCTCTACTACTTCTATTAGTGTAAAGACATAGAAAATTTTTTTTTTTTTAATTTATTTTGCAAGTATGTGTTCACAATACATAGTTCTTATAATTAAATCTTATAGCTCAGCCATATTTTACCATTCGGCATGCAAATATTTAACATTATTTGTATTTATTTTGTTATTACATTTAAAAAAATACCTTTTTAAATTATTATTGACTATTGTTTAACAAACAAAGATTTGATAAGTAGTTTGATTGACCTACGTCAATAAATGATGTAACAAACGCTTGAATAATATATAAGTCAATAGGTTTCAGCCTTCGGACGCACAAGTCTTTTTAATTATATGAAAACTAGACGTTGTCTGTAGGTTCAATTGCATAAATGTAGGTAAGGCTAGGTTAGTAACAATACTTTTTCTGGATGCGGGGCACCCTATGTCTTTTTCTGTACTCCTGACATCGTGTATGCATACATACATACATAGATTCACGCCTGTTTCCCAGAGGGGTAGACAGAGACTACGGATTTCCATTTGCTACGATCCTGACACACTTCTCTGGCTTCATTCACTTTCATCACATTCCTCATACACGCCCGTCGGTTCAAGGTGCTTCTGGTGCAGGTGCAAGGAATGGAACAGTCGCAAGAGGAAGACCTAGGCGAACGTTTCTTGATCAGATCGGAGGCGTTCTGGACAAAGGCCAGGTTAAGGGCACCTTGAATCGACGGGCGTGTATGAGGAATGTGATGAAAGTGAATGAAGCCAGAGAAGTGTGTCAGGATCGTAGCAAATGGAAATCCGTAGTCTCTGCCTACCCCTCTGGGAAACAGGCGTGAATCTATATATGTATGTATGTATTATGTTAATTATTTTTTTATTTGGTGTGCAGTAAATCGTTAGTCATATTTATTAAAAGATGCAAATCTCTCTGACATGCAGGTTTCCTCACGATGTTTTCCTTCACCATTAAGGCAAGTGATAATTAACTGTTTTAATACACACAACTTCAAAAAGTCATAGATGTTCGACTTGGAATCGAATTTAAGACTCTGCGACTCTCGCTGCACATTATATTGCCATAAATAGATAAAATCAGTACATAATATAAAACAAAGTCCCCTACTACGTCAGTCTGTTTGTTCGCGATAAACTCAAAAACTACTTAACGGATTTACAAGCGGTTTTCACCAATGGACAGCGTGGTTCACGAGGAAGGTTTAGGTGTATGATTTGTTAAGGTTTTACAATTTATGCTATTATGTGATATCTACCAATGTCTCTGATGTCTTTGGGATAGTTAAATGAAAGAGTTCAGGTTAATCACTGAAAAAGTTTGGTTAATTAATTACACACTATCATTACAATTTACAAATGTCGAACATACAGACTGCCTAGCTATCGGTCTACCTATGGTGCCCGGTGGGTGACGACTGGTGTAGCTCGCATACATTATGAATTGCATTCTCTAACGTCAGCGAAACGCAATGTACATGCATGTGTCGCTACAAGGTTTTATTATACCCGTGCGAAGCAGGCGTAAGTTGGTAGTATGTTATATCACACGCTTGCTAGTTCAAATAAGGTGTACGCCTGTTGATGATCATTGATCATAATTATAATATAGTCGCTAATGGATGACGGCGTGCCTCATTCAATTTATCAGATCCGTTTGGTCGGAGACCTTCGTGAACGTATAGCAAAACAGTTTTTTCACATTTTTGTTAAAAAATACTAGTACGGTCTCGATGGCACCTTGGTTAGTGTAACCAACTGCCACACCTGAGGTCGCGGGTTAGATTCCCGCACAAGTCATGGACATTGATGTTTGTCGTGGTCTGGGCGTTTCTATGTATAATATATATGTAGTTACAAAAAAAAAGTTGGCACATTGTGGTAGGTTTAGTCGGTAGTACCCGGGACGTTCCATCTTTCCCTGGGTGAGCCCGACATATCGTCTTCCTCTTCGTTCCCCTATTCCCGCGGAGAGGTATGCGTCAATATATTCCCCAAAGAAAAAACAAAATGTTCAGTGAGATTCAAACCCACGATCATTCTATTATATTTGCGAACAAGTGAGAAACGGCCATGAATTGCCGAAAATCTTAGAGACCTTGAGGAGCTATTTTTTCGTCGGTCAAAGGTCAAAGTCATTTCGGGGGTATACCGACTATGCTGAGTCGAATGGCGCTGACCGCAAGTCTCTAGCTCTTACGGTTCTTGAGTTGAAAGTTGTATAACAGCTGTTGTATAAGATTTTTTTTGAACTCTAAAAAATAGCCATTTACTTTAATACGATAGGTAACTTTTACTAACTTTTAAAACCAACGAGAGCCGTTGCATGTAAGACTGCACGGTTAGCGTTGAGGTTAAAGTCCACTCGCCACTGCCACAACGGTTTCAAGCTCCACACGTTTTTAGCAGTATCCCTACTGTTGTGTTTCGTCCGGCGAGTGAGAGTGCCGGAGGCCCAATTACCCTCTTTCCCCCTTCCCAGTCCTTCTCCTTCCCACTTCCTTTCCTAAAGGGTCGACAACGCGCAAGTGATGCCTCTGGTGTTGCAGGCATCCATAGGTTACGATGACCACTTACCATCAGGTGGGCCGTAGTTACATAAAAAAAAGAAGCTTCACACGGGATATAGGCAATATATAGTTGTTCCGAATCTGGGTGTTCTTTGTGTCCATTGTTTGAATATTCGTAAATTCCCCTGAGACACAAGAATTATTCCACAGGCGGTAGCTGTCTTTAAAAATACGGCTAAATTATAGTAAGAGTTATGTGAATTGCCTACCGGGTCAATTTATTAAAGATGGGATGGAAGAGATGCGACCCGGAATTCTTACTTATTGGACGAAACGCATTATCATCATCATCATCATCTCAGCCGAAAGAAGTCGATTGCTGGACATAGGCTTCCCTCAAGGTTTTCCACACAGACTGGTCTTGGGCCACCCGCATCCAACCGCTTTTCGCGACCCTTACCAGGTCGTTGATCCACCTTGTGGGGGCCTACTTCTGCTGCGTGTTTCGGTGCGTGGCCGCCACTCCAGAACCTTTCTGCCCTAACGGCCATCGGTTCTGCGTGCTATGTGCCCTGCCCACGGTCACTTCATCTTGACTATCCGGAGAGCCATGTCGGCAACTTTAGTTTTCCTGCGGATCTCCTTATTTCTGATTCGATCCCGCAGGGAAACCCCGAACATAGCTCTCTCCATCGCCCTTTGCGTGACCTTGAGGCTTCTGATAAGGCCCATAGAAACGCAATAACTGTGTTACAATTCTTAGGACGGTTTCTCGTAAGTCAGAAGTAGCTTTTTTGCGTGAGCCAAGTGCGGAAGTTAAAAAAGAATGGCCTTACAAATGTTGTGCTTACTGAAAAAATCGAGATTAGCATTTATAAATGAACAAAAAAAAATATACGTTTAGGTAATTAATTAGCATATATAAGTGAATCAGTTAAAACAGCTTTCCGGAGTGTTTTTTATATACTTTATGTAAACAATATTTATAATGTATATTCACATATGTGTGTGAAGTTACGTAAACTTAGCCGGTTCCGGGTAGAAGTTGACTTTGGCGAGATTAAACAGACCCTCTGTTTCAATATCAGTTTTCGGATGGGTGATCGTTTAGTATATACCATAAATGGTTTTTTCATATGTCACTGTGTTTTAAATAGACTTGTAAAATGGGTTACAAATTATAGTAGTATTTATGTTTAAATCTCCAGCAGAGCTAGATGGTTGTGTTAGAAATGGGCTCTCCTCGGGCGGCGCAGGCGCGCTTTCGCGCTCATGCCGCCATAATGATTGTCGGCCTCGATGGCGTAGTGGTTAGTGTAACCGACTGCTACGCCTGAGGTCGCGGGTTCGATTCCCGCACAAGTCAAACATTTGTGTGCATGAACATGGACGTTTGTCTTGGTATGGGTGTTTCTATGTATAATATGTATGTATTTACAAAAAAAAAGTATATATGTATGTTTATCCATTGTCTAGTACCCATATTACAAGCTCTGCTTAGTTTGGGCTAGATGGTGTTGTGTGTATGTGGTAGAATATTATTATTATTATTATTAATGAAGGCCGCGGGATTTCCTGGAACGGGGATTGCCCGCCCGCCAGCCATTGAGTCGGTCCGACGTCCTCTGTAGTGCCGGGGCGTCGCCTAGGAGTCGTAGTCTGCTGGATGGTTCGCTGATGTAGTCTCTTTTCCAGCGACCCATCCACTCTACAAGGCCGCGAGTTGGCACATCGTGGGGTTTTGGTCTGTAGGCCCCGAAGTATGAGAGAAATGAAAATCAAAACAAGGAATGGGCTCATCTCAGTAGTACGATGAATGGAATTTGATCGAAGTTCCCTCGATCGCAAGCTCCAGGCATTATCCAATACGCTGTGTAGTTCAGTGTTCAGTCGTCCAGTGGTAACATTGGAATCATGACAGCTAATCATAGTGTCAGGCCTCGATGGCGTAGTGGTTAATGTAGCAGTAGAAGTGTAACCGACTGCCACGCCTGAGGTCGCGCTTTCGATTCCCGCACAAGTCAAACATATTTATGTGCATCCACTCAATAATCAAGCAAGGAGTAGCTACACCGTGGTAGATTTAGTCGGTAGGATCCGAGACTTTTCATCTTTCCCCCCCGAGTGACCCCGACATACCTGTAGTTGTCTAAGTCGCCTTGCCACTGCGCCGAGAATTGTGGGTTAAAATCCCACGCAGGACAAAAATTTGTGTGTTCCACAAATGGTTGCTCCGAGTTGAATGTTTATAAAGTGCCCCGCGACACAGGAATTGTCTAAACTAATATTATAAAGAGGATACATTTGTGTTTTTGTATGTATGTTTGTAATGTTTTCACACAAAAACTACAGGACCGATTTCAAAAATTCTTTCACCATTAGAAAGCTGCATCATCATTGAGTGACATAGGCTATATTACATTTAAAAAAAAAATAGGGAACCTTAATAAAAATGCTATAATATAACCCAAGGTGTGAAAAAATTAGTCATAAAAAATCTGTCATCGCCTGCGCTGCGGAAACTATTGATGATAGAACAAAATAATGTTCTACAGTATAATATAACGTATCAATATCTACAAAAAAGTCTGGGATACCATATGTATTTTTTTAATATATAGCTAAACTACACCTATATAGGTGTAGTTAGACTTATTAATTTCTTTAGTTGTAGTTTTATATATTAAAATTAGATAACAAATTAAAAGTAGTTATTGGGTAATAAATTGAAGTCCACGCGGACGAAGTCGTGGGTAACAGCTAGTCTTTTATAAAGAAATAAAGAAACTATCGTTTACACGCGGAGAGGGATGCGTAAATGCATTCCTCAATGTTAAAAAGTTATTTTTAGTCTCTAGGCTATCGGAGCCTTATAAATTTCTAGGTAAGCACTTAACTAAACATAATATGTTAAACATTCGCTTGCTAATATTGATATTCGCTAATGAAGAGTCTAAACACACGGTTAAGTGCACTAACCACTTCAAAATAGTTATAATGATGTTGTTAGCGGCAGAAATGACGCATGCTTACGTTGTAGGCGATTGTATGACCTTCAATGGCAAGACTGTACTTTTCTTCAATTTCGCTTCTTTATAAAGACAGCTCCCGTACTAGGAATAATAGGGTGGTTGCCTACGTTCGACTTTGTACATTAATAATAATATATAATATTCTATCACATACACACAACACCATCTAGCCTTATATATATATTATCTATATACTAATACGTGAAGCAAAAACTTTGTACACCTTTTTCCGAAAATTGCGCGGACGGAGGATTATGAAATTTGGCACAGTTAAAGTTTATATGGAGGAGGTGGGGCGATTCCTAATATTTATATAAAATATGCATTAGAAATACATTAAATTAATGAAAAATACTACACGCACACAACCATGCATTTGACACACGCTGTCGAAGCGCGTAACTATGGTTACATGATAGTAATTACATGTATCAGCAATATCTTACAGGCAAACTTTGGTCGAATTTCGAGCACTCGGCGATCTCTAATATATCTACTGACTGAATGACAAACAACGCACAGCCGAAACTACTGAACGCAAGAAGCTGAAATTTGGCATGTGTGTTCCTTGGAGAGCGTAGGGGAGCATTAAGAGAGGATTTTTGGAAATTCCACCCTTAAGGAAGTGAAATGGGTGAAACCCGATATTCACACGGGAACGGGACTTACGCGAGTGAAACCACGGGAAAACTAATAGTACTATTTAATATTAGTACATCGTAATATTGTACAAAGGCATCATTTTTGACATGTCATGTGATAATTAGACGGAAAGCCATAAAGGCTACACACGTGATTAAATGTTAGTTGTGCACTTCACACCCATGCTACAGTACACAATCCCAAGTTTGATGCCTACTTAAACAAATATTGACAACAAGCTTTGTTTGACTAATTAATAATTACTGAGGCGCAACTGTCACGATATAAAATCGAAAGGCAGCTTCAATGGCGTAGAGATTAGTGTAACAGATTGCCACGCCTGAGGTTGCGGGTTCGATTCCCGCACAAGTCAAACATTTGTGTGCATGGACATGGATGTTTGTCTTGGTCTGGGTGTTTCTATGTATAATATATACGTATTTACAAAAAACAAAGGTATACATAGAAACACCCAGACCAAGACATGACATCCATGTTCATTTCTATGTATAATATGTATGTATTTAAAAAACAAAAAGTATATATGTATGTTTATGCATTGTCTAGTACCCATAGTACAAGCTCTGCTTAGTTTGGGCTAGATGGTGTTGTGTGTATGTGATAGAATATTATTATTATTATTATTATTATTTTACCCGCAGATTTGTTCGCGTTAATGTACATTTTGTGAATAAATTTCTAGCCGTCGGGTACGGCACATCCGGTCATCCAAAAAATGTACTGTATCCGAAGAACCAAGTACCAATCAAGAACCAAGTAGTTACCGGTGGTAGGTCTCCTATTGCAAGAGCCGTCTACATGGGTACCACCACAGTGCCACATATTCTACCGTCAAGGAGTAGTGAGCAAATTGCACTATTATGTTTTGGTTTGAAGCATACTGTAGCTATTGAAATTTCTGTGCATATGAGACTTATAAACAAACGTCTTAGCGTCGGCAACGCGTGGGTGATGCTTCTGGTGTTGCGAGCGTTCATAGACTGCGGTAGCCACTTACAATCAGGCGGGCCGTATGCTTGTTTACTGATATAGCAAAATGATTACCCCCTATACAGGGTCTGTCCTTTTCTCTTCCCCTGACAACGTGTATGATCATGATGATCGGTTGAGTAGTTAAGACGTGGAAGCGAAACAAACTGACATACACATTTGTTTTTAATTACAACTTTTGCTCTAGGGATATATCCTGTGTTGCAGGGGCTTTACAAACATTCAAACAACGGACACAAAGAACGCCCAGACTCGGAGCAAACATTTGTGGATCGCACAAAGTTTTGTCCCTTAATATTAGTTAGGATTAGTTATGAGCTAGAATTTGTGTTTTTAATATACTAAGCAAAAACAAAGGCTTTTCTGTCCATTCATTTAAACTATTTAAAATAGAGTTCCGATTTAGTTTCATAAATATGACAAATAGTATTCCTCCAATTAAACTTTGTTTTCCCATTTTAAATACTAACTTTTCGTATTGTTATTAAAACATTAATATTGTTATTTTTACTTTAGTCACAGACTATGTCTAAATTTTAAAGATATGGAAAAGTAGGGTCTTCTGATACAAGTATCCATATACTCAAAAGAAGGCCTTTACAACGTTTGTGTTTTAACCTGTTGATAAAGCAATAAAGTATTTAATTATTATTTAATTATTATTTTATTATTTTTATAAAATAATTGTCGAATCCCATACATTTTATTTCTACAATATATTTACATAATTAATTTTAAAACGAAATAATCTAATATACCTATATTTACAAACGTATTAAAAAAGATAACATAATTACAAAAACTCTAATAATTTTAATACTAAATATTTACAAAAATGGTTTAGGCATCGTAGAATTCTTCAGCATCGCTGTCAAATGTGTTTTCCAGTATATATTGGACTAGATCAGGACTCCATTTTGAACAGGTTTTTAAACAAGAATTGTCAAAAGTCACAGTTAATAAAAAATCAACTCATTTATTTCTTTGGAAATATAATTTCTATGGCAGATTTATGATTAACTAAACATTATGTATACAAAAGGACTCCATTAGTAGTAGTGAAGTATCTATTTAACCTCTCACAGCTAGTTCTAAGCAACGTTTTGTTTTTTAAGTCATTAGCGATTGGAATTATCTTGGCTAATGTAAATTTACACGTGACATCGTTGGATTTTTTGTATGATGTCATATATTCATGTCATATATCTCGCGGTATTCATTTGCGCTTTAATGGTGATGGGTTTTCTCAGTGAATATTTTCAGTGACATCAGAGTCATTTAGTGGCGTTTGTGGTCTATCGCTGTTTTATTCTACCAGCTGCCACTGTCTTATTCTGTCTTCTCTAAGCTCTCCCACGCTTACACTTTCACAATCTTCTATTCGCCTTTTTTTTATACAACTAAAGTGGCAAACTACCCTGCGGCCCACCTGATAGTAAGTAGTCACCGTAGCCTATGGACACCTGCATCACCAGAGGCATCACTTGCGCGTTGCCGACCCTTTAGGAAAGGAAGTAGGAAGGAGGACTGAGCGGAAAGGGGGAAAGAGGGTGATTGGGCCTCCGGCACTCTCACTCACCGAACGAAACACAACAGTAGGAATACTGCTATTTCACGTCGATATTCTGTGAGAGGGTAGTCCTTCCCCGGTCGAGCCAGCTCATTCATGCTGCAATCGACTGTACTCCCTTTCTTCTACTAACCCACCCTCCCATTATCCCACTCTCTTACGTTTTCTAAACACAATAATATCAGCCCTGTATATAAACAGTCCCACTGCTGGGCACGGGCCTCTTCTCAGTGTGAGAAGGGTTAGACTATAGTCTACAACGCTGTCCCAGTGCTGGTTGGCAGACTCCACATATCGTCAAGATAATTGTTGTTAATTCCAAGCCATGCGGGTTTGCTCAGGATTTTTTCTTCAGCGTTGCGTTGCGACCGATGAATTACTATTTAATATGCACATAACTTTGAAATATCAGTAGTGCATGCTTGTGGATGGAACTCGGAACTTCTGCATAGCAGTCATGGCACTCCAGCGGTCTCTCACTAAGCTGCTGCTCCTCCTAAACACATAAGAACAATATGTTCATACTTACACATACATGTGTGGAAGAAGAGCAGCGATAGCTCAGTGGGGAGACCAACAGACTGCAATGCAGAGGGTCTCGGGTTCGAACCCACGTCGCGCACCTCTGACTTTCGGAAGTTATATGACTTTTCGAAATTATGTGCGTATTGATTGACAATTATCGCTTGCTCCGTGCCTCGGAGAGCACGTTAAACCGTCGGTCCCGGCTGCCATGACCATCTATGTAAGGGCAGTCGTTATTGGGAGAGTGTCGACACAAAAGATCCCACTAGGTCGAAATGTCGCCGGTCTGCACTGACTGGCCCCCACATAAGTTAAGATAAATGTGTAGAAAACGCGTCAAAAGTATAACTGTTACAAATTATTTACCTTAGCGTGCTTATAAAATATTCGGCCGCGATGGCGAAGTGATCAGTGTAACCGGCTGCCACACCTGAGGCCGCGGGTTCAATTCCCGCATAAGTCAAACAATTATGTGCGGGGCCATGGATGTTTGTCTTGGTCTGGGCGTTACTATGTGTAATATGTATGTATTTACAAAAATAGGTATATACATATGTATGTTTATCCAATGTCTAGTACTCATAGTACAAGCTCTGCTTAGTTTGGACTAGATGTGTGTATGTGATAGAGTGTTATTATTATATTATCGCATAGGTCAGTTGAAGCCTGTTTTTCGGAGATGTAGGTACGGACTACAGATTTCCAGCAGCATACCTCTCTTGCTTTATTTACTCTCTTTATGCGCCCATTAAAGAACGTTCTCCTAGGTATATATAATCATCTTTTGTCTTGTTGGATTACTGGCTACTGAGCATGAGCACTCGCGTTCAAATGCCAGCTCAGGCCGTTAAAAGTTACTCTTCTCACTTAGCCTTTATTATTCCCAAGTCACTTGGGGTCGGCTTTTCTGGTCTAACCGGATTTGACTGGATATCAGTTTTTACACGGAGCGGCTACCACCTGACCTCCGCAACCCTAAGGCTAACGATACCCTAAGGCTAGACCAGTGTCAGGATATTAGAGGGTACTGACTTTCCCAATAACGACTGCCATAGATGTTCATGGCAGCCGGGACCAACGACTTAACGTGCTCTCCGAGGCACGGATCAGGCGATAATTGTTAATCAATACGCACATAATTTCGAAAAGTTATATAACTTTCGAAAGTCAGAGGTGCGCGACGTGGGTTCGAACCCGAGACCTTCTGCATTGCAGTCTGTTGGTCTCCCCACTGAGCTATCGCTGCTCCGTAAAAAGTTACTTAGGAATATAATACTGTAAAGCCGTTGGTCCTGCGCCTGATCTCTCTCCGGTCGTGTCGGATTGCCGTCCCATCGGAGCATGAGAGTTACGAAACAGAGAGTACGCCTGCGTACACACACGCATATGCACTGCAGTATCTCCAGCGGGGATCGCTAGTGTCCGTGAAGACTGAATTTTAATATGGAGGACATTATTATTTTAAATTCACAAGTAGAGCATGTATTTTATCGCAAGGCCAAGTAGTATTAACAATTATTGTTACATCTGACTGAGTCATACTGTTATCAATGTATTATATCACTCAACTACAGGTATTTGTGAATGAGTCACCGATAAATAGACATGCAAAACTAACTGCCATAAGACATTTGACTGCAATTTCTTTGCTATTTATTCATCTTCTTTTCGTGTGGTTAGTGGCCAACCTGTTGTCAAGAGTTGTTCAAGCCGCCCGTAGGCCTCTGACATCTTGTTGTCACCACTGCGGTGACGGTCCCGAGGATACGGTGCTGCACACTCTCGTGGAGTGCCCAGCTTGGGAGGAGCAGCGCCGGTCGTTAACCGGGGCACTGGGTGTCCAGGTCCTCTCGCTGCCGGAAATGGTTCTGTCCATGGTCCGGAGCGAGGGTGCATGGGAGGCCGCCGTCGCCTTCTGCGAGGCAGTGATGTCCGCGAAGGAGGCGGCGGAACGGGAGAGGGAGCTGGTCTCTCCCCACCCAAACCGCAGGAGACGTCCAGGGCGCCGCCGTAGGGCGCGCACAGACCTCCAGCCACCCTAGGGGGCGGCCTGCGGGCGGTGGACTTGGGCAGTCTGCCGCCCGAGCAGCACAGGCCCGATGGAGGGGCGTAAGCACCCCGCGCGCCCCCCTCAGTGGAGGGGAGGGCTGTACCATCTAGTCCTCCCCCAAACAGCTGGGGCTCGCCTCGCTACGTGGCGGGCCAATACCTGTCGGTGTCACGGTGAATACTAGCGTGAATCCCGTGGCACCGACACCGGTACGTGGGGAACGTCGTCAGGGGTTTAGTGGGTATGGGGCCGGCCTCACTGGCTCGAGTCCCACACACCCGCGCCCTCTGCCCGGGCGCGGACGGTGCGTAAAAGCATTCCCCTGACGTAAAAAAAAAAAAAAAAAAAAAAAAAAAAAAAAAAAAAAAAGGAATTTTACGTGCCCTCCGAAGCACGGAGACGCTCAGATGAAATACCACTAAGCGGTCACCCATCTATAGACAGACGGCACTCAACATTGCTTAACCTCGCTAATCGTTTACCGATCAGTGAGTGCAACTGGCTATGAGCGACTGCTGTTTTAGAGATCGAAAAATCTCTTATACAACAGCTTTGTCCGTCCGTCTGTCTGTTATACAACTTTCAACTCAAGAACCGTAAGAGCTAGACACTCGCGGTCAACGCCATTCGACTCAGCATAGTCGATATACCTCCGAAATAACTATGACCTTTGACCTCTGACCTCAAGGTCTCGTGGTATCACGTGACCTTTGCATATTACTTGAACCATTTTTTCGAACTCTAAGATTTACGGCAATTCATTGCCGTTTCTCGCTTGTATTTAAATCTAATAATCTGCCCCGGTTTCGATAATGTGAGATGTTTGCCAGAAACTGCAGAAAGACTGCACGGATGCCGTAGTGGTTTAACTGGTCGTCTCGCCACTATCACTGCGCCGAGTGTTGTGGGTTCGAATTCGGGACAAAACTTTGTGTAATCCACAAATGGTTGTTCCGAGTCTAGGTGTTCTTTGTGTCCGTTGTTTGAATGTTTGTAAAGTCCCCGCGACACAGGAATTATTCCTAATGCGGGAGAGGTCTTTTGAAAAAGAAAGATATATAATTAGACATCATTGTATAATTAGAAAGAAAGAAAGAAATCTTTATTGCTATACAGTTAGGCACAATGTGTATAAAGATAAAAAGAAATATCAAAAATAATAAAATTCGCGTAAAAACAAACACATAATAATAATAATATCAGCCCTGTATTAAACTGTCCCACTGCTGGGCTTGGGCCTCTTCTCAGTGTAAGAAGGGTTAGGCTATAGTATATAACCCACTACGCTGGCCCAGTGCGGGTTGGCAGACTTCACACATCTAATAATATTTTAAATTTTAAACACAATATGTACCTAGTAATAACCTTGATATATTAAAAGAATGTTATACAGGTTGTCCCAGAAGTCAAGCCGGAATCAGGCAACAGGCTAAGTTGTAATAGCTATCAGAAAAATATAAATGATTCGCGCGCAAGTTGCAACCGCCGCGCCGTCTGCTAGGATGTCGGAATATGTTTTGATACTTCGCATTGTTCGTGAATTTTTTCTGCTGCACAGGCCAGAAGTGCTTGTGTGTAAAAAAATAGACAATAGTGTTATTGTTTACTAAAGTGAAAGAGCTCAATTTTACTATAAGGATTTTTTAAATATTATTCCTGTTATATACCTACTTGTTTGGTGGGGTTATACTGGACTTGGAAATAAAAGTCTGGAAACTGTGGATGACATGAATTCCGTACAATATCAGAAAGCGAGTTACAACCCCTTCGCACCTCAAGGTTCGCCCTCTAGCAGGCAAATGTTTAGTTTCTTCTTAAAATCCACCAAAAATAAAGGGGCTCCGTCTTTCTATGAAAGGGGTGAAAGTCAAGGGGCGTACGGGCTCATAGCCAGTAAGCGAAGTGGTCTACAGGTCGGTACACAAATGTTAATTAAACTAAAAACAATAATTATATTGCTTCGGGTTAGCAATTACTTATTATTATTACTGTAATGTAAAATTGTTCTTGAATAAATTAAATTAAATGAACCTTCAAATGGATATTGCAGTGAATAAAACTGCAGGCGCTTCGACAATATTATTATTATTATAATTAATTTACTTGCTTCTTACTTTGCATGTATTTTACTTTGCATTACTTATTTGCTTCTTACTTTGCATGTATTTTAATAATATTTATTATTATTAATATTATTAAAATACATGCAAAGTAAGAAGCCGGGTAGTCGGCGCTCTTTGCCGAATAGTTGCCGACTATTTAGTGACTACGAAAGTGGCTTTACCGACTAATGGCTGACTAGTCGGTACGTCTTTAAAAATAAAATTGCTCAGGAAAGCAATACATGATTGTTATGTTGTTTGCTAGGTTGTGACGTCACTAGAACTTCACGATGGTCCCCCGCCCCGCCCCGCAGTCGCCGTCACCCCCGCTCATCCCGCAGTTCTTCGCTGGGAAGGAGATCTTCATCACTGGAGCTACAGGGTTCATGGGGAAGGTACGATTATCTTTTTATGCTAATTTCGAGCACTAGCTCGAAATTCGACCAAAGTTTGCCTGTAAGATATTGCTGATATATGTCATTATATATTGATGTATGTAACCATAGTTACGCGCTTCGACTGCGTGTGTCAAATGCATGGTTGTGTGCGTGTAGTGTTTATTCATTAATTTAATGTATTTCTAATGCATATTTTATGTAAATATTAGGATTCGCCCCTCCTTCTCCATATAAACTTTAACTGTGCAAAATTTCATACTCCTCCGTCGGCGCAATTTTAGTATAAAGGTGTACAAAGTTTTTGCTTCACATGTTAATATATACATATGGAGGCAAATAGGATCTGTCTCTTGATAATTGGTTACTGTATCCTTAGAACAGCCTCCGTGGCGTAGACGTAATGAATGCGACTGCTGTACGTGAGGTCTTGGGTTCGAATCCCAGGTCACGTCAAGAAAAAGTTGTTAAGTTTAGCAATCTTAATAGCTCAACTGTACGGTTGGCGTAGTGGTTCAAGTAAACTCGCCGCTGCCACTACGACGAGTATTTTTCGAATCCCAGACGGGACAAAAAATTGTGTTATCCCCAAACGGTAAATCCGAGTCTGGGTGTACTTTGGTTTGTTCTTTGAATGTTTGTAAAGTTTCTCGCGACGCACGAATTACTCTAAGAGTTGTCTTTTTAAGAACAGACGAACTACTTAGGTGGCGTAACAGCAGTCTATGCGACTGTCGTGCCATTGGATCTCGGTTTCGATTCCCGGTTTTGTCAAGGTGAGCTAAACATTTAAACAACGGACACAAGAACACCCAGTCTCGGAACAACCATTCACTAATAATTTTTGTCTACCCACTTCGGGGATATATTTATACCGGCCGGCTCGACCGGAGTGATAACACGACCTCACAGAAAACCGGCGTGATATAACGCTTGCGTTGTGTTTCGTCGAGTGAGTACCGGAGGCCCAACTCCTCCTCCCCCTTCTGAGAATGGGGAGAGAGCAAATTCAAAAAGCCGGCAACGCACTTGTGACTTCTATGGGGTTGCGGGTGTCCATGGGCGGCGGTAATCGCTTACCATCAGGTGATTCGTCTGCTCGTTTGCCAGCTAAACCATAAAAAAAATATATATATTTGTGTGACTACGTACGTATGTTCCAGGTATTGGTGGAGCGCCTGCTGTGGACCTGTCCCGAGGTGTCCCGGCTGCATCTGCTCATGCGACGCAAAAAGGACCTCGCGCCAGAACTGAGGCTCAAGCAACTCAAACAGTCACAGGTAATTACAACCTGATAAGTAATACGCGATTGTTGCGAATCATTCGAATATAGAACGAATTCGAATGATAATCGAATATTTTCAATTTATTGACATAAAATACAAATAATAGGTACAAAAGGTATGCTAAGAAAACGCTGACGCGATAATCCGGACACATTTTTGGATGAAATGACATTTTTAGAATAAATGCTGTAGAAATGAGAGCGCTGAGAAATATATGTGGTGTGACTCTGAAAGATAGAATAAGGAATAGTGTGATTAGAGAGAGATGCGGCATGAAAGTTGATATAGTGACAAGAATAGAAAAGGGTATGTTAAGCTGGTTTGGGCATGTAGAAAGAATGGACGAGGAAAGACTGACTAAGAAAGTTTATAAGGCTAGTGTGAATGGAACAGTCGCAAGAGGAAGACCTAGGCGAACGTTTCTTGATCAGATCGGAGGCGTTCTGGACAAAGGCCAGGTTAAGAGCACCTTGAACCGACGGGCGTGTATGAGGAATGGGATGAAAGTGAATGAAGCCAGAGAAGTGTGTCAGGATCGTAGCAAATGGAAATCCGTAGTCTCTGCCTACCCCTCTGGGAAACAGGCGTGAATCTATGTATGTATGTATGTATGTATTTTTGGATGTCTGGTAGACCGAAGTTCTAAATAGAGATCGTCGGAGAAATATAGAGGAGACCTTTAAGACAATATTGGTTCAGTGATCTATACTTTTATACTAATATTATAAAGCTGAAGAGTTTGTTTGTTTATTTGTTAGTTTGGTTAAACGCGCTAATCTCAGGAATGATTGGTTCGAATTGAAATATTATTTTAGTGTTGGATAGCCCATATATCGAGGAAGGCTATAAGCTATATAACATCACGCTTTCATTAATGAAAAATGTTGCAAAAACGGGGAAAATTCTCTTACGTGACGCAGATTAAGTTGCGCGGGTCATACATACAAACATACATAGATTCACGCCTGTTTCCCAGAGGGGTAGGCAGAGACTACGGATTTCCATTTGCTACGATCCTGACACACTTCTCTGGCTTCATTCACTTTCATCACATTCCTCATACACGCCCGTCGGTTCAAGGTGCACTTAACCTGGCCTTTGTCCAGAACGCCTCAGCGCCTTTGCGCGGATCAGCTAGTATAAAATATACATTGGGAATACGTGAATCCACTGTCGCAAACAAAGATTAAAACAACGGTCACAAAGAACATTCAGACTCGAAACTATTTGTGGATGACACACATGTTTTTGCTCTCTGCGATGAGATCGAACTTACTATACTTGATGCAGTGCCTGTGGGAACTTAAACCACCAAAAAATTGTTATCTTATATGGGGGGCCAGTCAATGCAGACCAGCAACACTTCGACCCAGTGGGATCTTTTGTGTCGACACTCTCCGAATAACGACTGCCATATGTACATGGCAGCCGGGACCGACGGCTTAACGTGCTCTCCAAGGCACGGAGCAGGCGATAATTGTCAATCAATACGCACATAATTTCGAAAAGTCATATAACTTACGAAAGTCAGAGGTGTGTGACGTGGGTTCGAACCCGAGACCCTTTGCATTACAGTATGTTGGACTCCCCAATGAGCTATCGCTGCTACCAAAAAAATTGTTAACTTTGTTCAAAAATATTCCTAAGCGCTAAAATACCCCGCACTAACCGAAGGTAATGGAAAAACGGTGAAGGAAAACATCGTGAGGAAACCTGCATGTCTGAAAGTTCTCCATAATAATAATAATAATAATATTCTATCACATACACACAACACCATCTAGCCCAAACTAAGCAGAGCTTGTACTATGGGTACTAGACAATGGACAAACATACATATATACTTTTTTTTTGTAAATACATACATATTATACATAGAAACACCCAGACCAAGACAAACATCCATGTTCACGCACACAAATGTTTGACTTGTGCGGGAATCGAACCCGCGACCTTAGGCGTGGCAGTCGGTTACACTAACCACTACGCCATCGAGTCGTTAATATATCGTTCGTAATGTTCTCGAAGATGTGTGAAGTCTGCCAACACGCACTGGGCCAGCGTGGTGGACTATGGGCTAACTCTTCTCACACTGTGAAGAGGCCCGTGCCCACTAGTGGGACAGTTTAATACAGAGCTGATATTATTATAAGGTAAGCCTGCGGGCAATTATAACAAAAGAAAATTGTACACAGCAAAATTAATGTTAAATCAAAATGTTTATTAAATAACTAGCTGATAACTTCGTCTGCTTTACATAAGAGAATTTTCCACATTTTTGCAACATGTTTCATTGTTGCTCCGCTCCTATTGGTCGTAGCGTGATATTATATAGCCTTTAGCCTTCCTAGATAAATGGGCTATCCGACACTAAAAGAATATTTCAATTCGAACCAGTCGTTCCTGAGATTAGCGTGTTCAACGAAACAGACAAATTCAGCTATATAATATTAGTATGAATTATATTACATAAGAAACTTACTGCTTGACAAAAACAAAATATAATTAAAATAAAATACAAAAACTTAAGTACTTACACAATAACATCAACAAGAGTGACGTATGAGGTTAATAGGCCAATCATTCTTTACTATATTATACTTTGAAAAAGTTCTTCTGATTCGACATGAGTCAACGTTAATAACGACTTACTTAGTTATATCTTTGCATCACGATAATTAAGTAAAGATACGATCATTATTTTAGGTCACCATTGGTCAGCCAACCAGAGGTATCCAATTTGAATTATTTAATTAACGCTAGGAAATTATGTGCGTATTAAACGTTGTGTATATGTGATAGAATATTATATTATATGAGGGGTGCCAAACCATAACGTTATAAGTGCCAAAAAAATAAGTTTTCAGTAGACATAAAAAACTGTTTTAATTGTTAAATAAAAAACGAATTAATTATTACAAGTTTTATTAATAAACTGGCATTCAATACACGTAATTACCATATGTATTTGTAATCTTCCGAAACAGAGAAATAAGTTTTTTTTATTTTTTGAAAAATTGAAAACTACAAAACGTTCTAAGTACCTTTATTTATGCAAGTCATAACGTTGTAAGCGTATTTTACTTGCACTTACTAAACTTAACTTAAACTTTTTAGATTACTTATTTTATAAGGTTTTCATAAAACAATTTTTTTTCTCCTGCTAAATACGGCAACATGGCACTAATGTCTTTCTTTTTCTCGGCAGATAAAGGCACTGGTGTTTCCTTCATCTCGATTTCTAAGCCCTCAAAACTCGCCTTAGTGATTCCAGGTTTAAGCACAGAAGTTGCGATCCATGGAGCGTATTCGCCGTAACTTTTCTTTGTATAAATTACGCCAAAGTTTTCAGATGTTACTCGAATCATAGTAGCCGAAGATATCTGCAGATTTTTAGTGTTAATCATCGTTCTAGCAAGATTCATCCAATTAAAAAAAGTTTTAGTTTCCACTACTAAGAATGGATTTTTCTTAGCGGCATTCGCAACAAGCTCAATGAGGTCTTTAGGAATCTGTGGCTTTGCACGCCTTTTTGATTTTTCTATAATAGCAAAATCACGATCACACGCGAGAAAGGTATGTCCCTTTACTGGAAATTTATGAGTAACCTTCGTAAAGAACCCTTTCGCAATCAAAACGAGGAACATGACAAGTACAGCCTGGTTCTTGTTTTGCTCACCACAATTATCTGACCATAGGATTAGTTTTTCTTTACTTGTAGTGTGTCCTATTTCACTATCTGTGAAAAATTTGTAGAGACAAGACGCTATTTCGTTGGATCCTCTTTGCCCGACAGTTTCATTCCAGAGAAACATGATGCCCTTTCCTTCATCTTCCAAATGAATTCCCATATTGACGCAGGCAAGCTGACGACTATAGTACATCTGTGTATGGGTTAATGTTGGAAGGTACATCTGTTGCTGGAGATCAAATTGTACCACGCGAATGTCTGAATCGTGGCTTCTGGATTTAATTCCATCTTTACTCATTTTGTCCCTGGCCATGTCAGCTTGTTTGTGATGAATATCCAATCTTTGTTTAGCAAGGGTTTTTAATTCTTCAGTTGGGGCACTATCAATTTCGACTTTAAAAGAGTCACACGTCGGACATGTGTCAACACGTGGAGGCTTGAAAGAAAGATTAAATTCAGTCAAAAATACTTCATTAAACCACTGCCGAGATACAGGTGGCTGAGTAGATCCATCACGGTGTTTTGCCAAAAAACCTTTGTACAACTTGACCACACTAAGCTCTGTTGGGAGGTATTTCCTATTGGGTGCATCATTTCGACTGTAATGGCTTTCTTGGGCTGGAATTGACGATATGTATTCTATAATCTTATTTTTCCATTGATACTCCCGTCTTTGCCTTTTTCCACCTCGTTTATCTTTCACAGATTCGTCATTGCTGTCAATTTTCTCAGACAATAGCTGCACACGGCGTTGACTGACACCAAAAGTTTCACAGAACGTTTTTTTACAAACCTGTAATTAAATTAAAAGGCACTTCAGACTACAGAACATAATTATTACACTCATTATGAATACAATACAATACAAGTAATATACTGGCGCTTACCTGAACTTCTGACATGCCTCTGATTACAAGAACGTATTTTAATGTACGTTGTCGCCGGCTCTTGGTTGCCTCGTCATAACTGCCGTGTCTCCTTCGGTTTATTAAGCAAATACGGATCAGATTTTTTAGGTAAATCTGCTGTTCATTATAATTGCCCAGTTTCCAGAAGTCACGAAATAGCTTTTTACGGCAATCCAAGGTTAAACAAGCACAAGAAAACTGGCATTTACAGGATACCTAGGACGAAGTAAAAAAAATCATAATAAGCACGAAATATTGTTCACTGCATTAGTCATTTATCAATATAAACTTGAGTAGTGTAGCAGGTAACAACAAAACATCGTAATGTAAATACCTATTACTATACTCTCGTAATAATATTTTCGTCAAACATACCTCCTGTGGCTCGCTTTTTTCGCGTACATCTTGATTTTTCGTATTCACATACTTTAAACCGCTGTTTTTATTAATTTTCCTTATAGTTTTTTTCCATTTAGCTTTATTTAAAACCCGTTTTTTGGACGATCCTGACATCGACGCACCTCCTTCATCGGACATTTTGAATAAACTGTCGTTTGCAGCTCACAAGGCACTTACAACGTTATAACTTTCTGTTTCGCAATATTAATAGTGGGGGGGGGTCACTCAACCTGTACTTCGAGATTGCAAGTAAACGCCGGCACTTACAACGCGTTGCTGCAATAAAACGTATTTGAGTTCGTGTGGCACTTACAACGTTATGGTTTGGCACCCCTCATATGTTGACGGTGCGGTCAAGGCAATGGTACTAATGCGACGGCTTTGCATAACTTCTTGGGTTCGATTGTCGGGCAAAGTGTTTAGAGCCTTGCTAATAGAAGCACAGAGCTTGGAGCTGTGCACGGTAGCCGGCAATAGGCTCGAACCCTATTATAAATGACCTTAATCTGTTGACAATAGTTTTATAAGCCACTGCCTACCACTTCGAAGATATAGGTTACACAATGTATGTACCAGGGATGTTGCGAATGCAGATTTTTTGACATCCGCGGATGCGGATACGGATACGGATATTTAAAGTAGGATGCGGATCCAGATGCGAATATTCGCAACATCCCTGGTATGTACATTCATATTTTTTCTTGTGGTCAAACGTGTTAATTACTTTTTTTGTTTGATTGAATTCAATTTTAGAGCGTCTAGTCTGAATAAAGAAGCTATTAAATGGTGAAAAATTATTAAAATCAGTTCAGTAGATTCAGAGGTTATCGATAACAAACATGAAAACAATTTGAGGGGCAAATTTATAATATGAGTGAACATAGGCTCCTTTAGAATTTTAATTCATCAAACTTTCCATCCAGGTCTTTGACGTAATCAGGAAGAACTGTCCTCAACAACTGGAGAAGCTGAGCATCGTCCCAGGAGATGTGACCAAGCCCAAGTTGGGCATGGACATTGAGTCGCTACAGGGACTCAGTCAGGTACCTTGACTTTATCAGTCTGATTTAAATTCATATTCAAAATAAATTTATTCAGATTAGGTTACTAGGTAAAACTTATGAATACCAAAGTTACACAAAAAAAAACTGTGAATTTACATTTACTGCCACGTTTAGCAAAGCAAGGGCGTAGGACTCATGAGAAGAACGGGCAAGAAACTCATGGCCACTCTTTTTAATCGCCAAGTTTTTGTTTACAAATCATAAGAGCTGTGAGGTGCTGCAACCATTTGTCCATGAACTACTACTGAATATACTCAAGCAATAATATATATAAACTAATAAAATTTGATGGTAGCCTCTAAAGCAGCAGTATGGTAAATAGGATCTTTAGTTAACCACAAAACTAGTGACTATACCCATCAAATCCATTCCACCGATGGTATGGATGGTATGGATGACAGTCGCCAAAGTCTAAAAGTAAAAGCTGCCGATCCAACGGGGCAGTTTCAAAGACAGTTTAAATCATCAAAGTTGGTAACAACATTTTGAAATATCGAAATGACTGTCTTTCGACTTTGACTATAATGTGGGTATCCAATAATTAACTATCACTCACATTAAACCTACTAAGGTAAAAATTCTGAGGTAGTTTTTCCGCTTGGCAATTGTCTACAATGTTCCCAAAGATGCAAAAAGTTTTCCAATCCAAATATTTGACCAACGTGATTATCCTTGCCCGCTAGAAGAGGAGGTTCATACCTAGCAGTGAGCAGCTTATAAACAATATTGGATTGGTAATATATCATCCTCGGCAGCTAAATCTCTGAACAGCTCACATATTAACTAGCTTTTTAAAATACCTTGTTACCCCTAAGACAAAACGCAACTGTAAAGATAATTATGATAAATTGTTTCTTGTATGTAAAATACTTCCTGTTCACGAAAGGGTCAAATACTTGGTGGTCCTTGAGCAATTTCACAATGATAAATATAAAACCAAAATTAAAAATACTTATAATACAAAACGTGTAAGAGAACAGAAAGTAGTCCGTCAACCAGTAAAGAACTATTACGGTAAAAGAACCAACAAGTATTTGATCCCGACGTTATATAATACTAATAATTGCCTTCGGCAACTTAATAATAAAACGAGTAAACAAACATTGAAACATAAGTACAAAAATATTTTACTCACAGAGTACGGCATGCAGATAAAAATTTAGAATTATTGTAGTATTTACTGTTACCTTATATTATAACACTAAACATAATACCTACATGGATATATGCATATTTGTAGCTATTAAATAAAACTGTTATTGTTGTTAGCTCATACCAAATGTTTATCGAGCGCTATTCCCGCCGACAAACTGTCACACAGTTTGGTGGGTATATTTATCTTGTGTAATGTATTATATTCAATAAATGTTTTAATTATTATTATTATTATTATTAGTTATCGCTCACTTTAACAGCGACAACTCTTTCAAAACATCGTGAGTCAAAAAACTTCTGAAAGTTCCATAATGCTATCGATAATATGTGAAGTCTGCCAACCCGCACTTAGTCAGCGTGGTGGAGTTATGGCCTAACCCTTCTCACACTGAGAACAGATCCTCAGACAGCAGTGGAACAGTTTATATACAACGCTGACCTCAACACCTCCAAGGCGCAGCGGTAGTGAATGTGGCTGCTGCGCATGAGGTCTTGGGTTCGAATCCCGGGCCAGGCCAACGACGAGTTATTGGGTTTTCTGTTAAGAAATCTTAATATCAGCCCGGAGTTAGGAAGTTGGCGGTGTTAGACACCCCAGTGCCTCGGAAAGCACGTAAATCCGTTGGTCCTGCTCCTGAATTCTCTCCGATCGTGTCGGATTGCCGTCCCATCGGATCATGAGAGTTAGGGAACAGAGAGTACACTTGTGTTTGTCGCACAAGCACACGCTTGTGCACTATAATATCTCCTCCTGTATGGCCAGTCTCCGTTAAGATTGGCCGCCGTTACCGAAATTCGGTCTGGAGGGCATTATTATCAGGTCTCTGAAGTACTCTTCTACTCCAGGTGTCTGTGGTGTTCCACTCGGCAGCGACGCTGAAGATGGATGATGCACTAGGCGTAGCGGTCGCACAGAACCTTCGCTCTGTGCTTACACTCATGGACATCTGTGACCAGCTCCCAATGATGCAGGTTCACACTTTATTTTCTTATTCGTCTATTGGAGTAGGGAGATAAACAATGCGATCTTCTTTTTGGTTTTGAGGAATGATGGTTGCAGACGAAGACTCCCATCAGTCTGAAGAGATATGCAGAAGCGTACACAATTACATATCCATATTTAACCAGGTATGTTTGAAGTTTCACATAAAAGGGGGAAGGAAGTCTAACTACTGAACATTTTCTTATCGGGCTAGGCCTGTAAGGCTTACTTGGAAATCGAACTAGGGCAAAGAACAATGACAGGTCCCCATACTAAAAAATGTCTGGGATCAAATGGCAGCGTCCTCAAATGAAAAATATGTCAAAAGATTCGGCGTTAGTTCCAGATTATAAGTGAAACTATTTTCACTTGGGGAAGCCGAAAAAATTATATATTTTGGTTTAAATTGTTTAGGTTACGAACTGTGAATGAATATAATAATTGTCGTAATAATCAAACAAACATTTTTAATTCATTAAAAATAGAAGAATTCCTGTGCATATTAATAAAGATTCAAACAAAGTCAATTAATCGAAATCGATTATTCGTTTAATTTAATCGATACAGATAACTATAGAATACTACATGTACTCACACCCCTATTTGTATGGTTGACATTTTGAAGGTAATTCGTAATTCGTACATACGTCATTTAAAATACTTTTATTAACATAAATAAGCTTTACTGCTTTTAGAAAAATGAATGAATATTTGATAAATCTTAGTAAATTAATTTAATTTCTTTCCTATAAATGAAATCTACGGACGTCAAAAAAACACTAGACAATATTCTGCCATTGTACTTTATGTGATACACAAATTGTTTTTCGGAGTCTAAATATTCTTCGACCGTTATTTTAAGTATAATAAAGTTACTAGAATTGTTTATATGTAACCAAAAGTGAAAAAGTGCTCATGTTGAAAAAAATTACGACGGCAACGATTGGCCACCAGGCATTGGTGTCGTTTTTTCAACGACTGCTTTTGCACTAGGCTTTATTCCTGTGTCGTGGGGACTTTACAAACATTCAAACAACGGACTCAAAGAACATCCAGATTTAGAACAACTACTTATGTATTGTGAAAAACACTTTGTTGAAGGGATGGTTGTATATTATAAGTTGGAGGTAAGGCGAAACTTAGACATGGCTAAATATACCTATTATATTTTTATTGTTCCGGGGTAAATTGAGAAACCCTAGGGTTTTGGAGATGTAAAGTTGCTTGTACCAAATACAAGACTGCGGCAGGCGCCAAGGACTAAGGTGTTTCAGGTACCTACATCCCGCACTAATTTGCAGAAATATGCTCCAACGGTCAGGGCTTTAAATATTCCAAATGAGGTTTCTCTTCGTTTAGATATATATGTTTGTTCTTTGGCGGAATTTGTGAGGGTGGCATTGGATTATATTAGATATCTTTATCTTATCTCATGTGGGAGCCAGTCAGTGCAGACCGGCGACACTTCGGCCCAGTGGGATCTTTTGTGTCGACACTCTCCCAATAACGACTGCCATAAATGTTCACGGCAGGCAGGACCGACGGCTTAACGTGCTCTCCGAGGCACGGAGCAGGCGATAATTGTCAATCAATACGCACATAATTTCGAAAAGTCATATAACTTTCGAAAGTCGGAGGTGCGCGACGTGGGTGCGAACCCGAGACCCTCTGCATTGCAGTCTGTTGGTCTCCCCACTGAGCTATCGCTGCTCTGATATCTTTAGTACAATTATAATTACTAGCGGTCGCTTAGTGCTCAAAGTTTCCCTGTAAAATATTGCTGATATAATTATGTCATTATATATTGATATATCATATATGTAACCATAGTTACGCGCTTCGACTGCGTGTCTCACATGCATGGTTGTGTGCGTGTAGTGTTTTTCATTAATTGAATGTATTTCTAATGCATGTTTTATATAAATATTAGGATTCGCCCCTCCTTCTCCATATGAACTTTAACTGTGCCAAGTTTCATAATCCTCCGTCCGCGCAATTTTCGTAAAAAGGGGTACAAAGTTTTTGCTTCACGTATTAATATATAGATTACTTTATTATTCTTTGTTGCTGCATTGCTGTATTGAGTCTGTAACCTGTAATAACAATGTATGCTGGATAAATAAATAAAAATATTTTTTTAATAAAAACCATTTTTGTATTGCTATCGCACCTACAAAATACAGCGCATGGCAAATGGCGAGGCGAAACGTCAATAATTTCTAACCCAAATTGCTAGTAATTCTATCTGTTTGTCAAACCCTAGGCGCTGGTGCACGTGTCAACAGCATACAGCAACGCGGACCGCTCCTCCGTGGAGGAGGTCGTGTACCCCGCGCCAGCAGACCTGCAACAACTGCTCACCCTCGTGGACAACTTGCCGGAACACCTGCTAGCTGAGATAACCCCAGGGTAAGGAAGTCTTATGAAAAGACTACAAGGTTTTTATAGAAGACTGACCTGTTGTGGCGATTTATTTGGTGATGTTCTGAATATGACAGATCGTTATTTAGGCATGTTCTAAATGAGTTCATCAAACGAGATACTATATTTTAACTAGTAATTAATGCGTTTTAGTTAAAGTAAGTGTGTGAGTTATATAGTAATATTCCTACTGTTGTGTTTCGTTCGGTGCATGAGAGTGCCGGAGGCTCAATCACTTTCTTTCTCCGCTCCTTCTCCTTCCCACTTCCTTTCCTAAAGGGTCGGCAACGCGCAAGTGATGCCTCTTGTGTTGTAGGCGTCCATAGGCTACGGTGACCACTTACAATCAGGTGGGCCGTATGCTTTGACACCTTAGATGTATAAAAAAATAAGTTACGAGGCACCTCTCCCATCCATTTCCTTTAATCGGACTCTTCTTAAGGTCTGCGACCCGTGAGTGATACATCTGGTATTGCAGGCCAATATTATGGTACGACTAGCTGTGTCCTCGGCTTTCCCTGCGTTTATGATTACTGCTCTCTGCTATGGCTCGTTGCGTGATGTTATATAGCCTATGTTACTACTAAATAAAGTCGCTAGGCTAGTGTGAATGGAACAGTCGCAAGAGGCAGACCTAGGCGAACGTTTCTTGATCAGATTGGAGACGTTCTGGATAAAGGCCAGGTTAAGAGCACCTTAAACCGGCGAGCGTGTATAAGGAATTTGATGAAAGTGAATGAAGCCAGAGAAGTGTGTCAGGATCGTAGCAAATGGAAATCCGTAGTCTCTGTCTACCCCTCTGGGAAACAGGCGTGAATCTATGAGTGTATGTAAATAAAGTAACTTTCTAATGGTGTAGTCTTATCGATGTAGTAGTTTCAGTGGAGTAGCGTAGTGGGGGCGGCTGCGCGGCTCGCCTCGGGCGGCACTTTATAGGGGCGGCAAAATTTCACAATAAATAATAATAACATTTTGTATATATTTCAACAATTTCATGACGAACTAGGGGCATGAGCAGATGTACTGTCTGTCTGTTCTTGCGGAAAAACCCTTCTGTATATTATAGTTTTTAAATTGAAATACTTAGCGTAGGTGCTACGCCACTGATTAGTTTCAGAGTTTATCGATTACAAACAAACAAATATTTCCTTTTTATAATTATAAGTTAACGCTATGGCTTCTACGTATAATTAATAAGATATATTCGGTTCGATTCCCGCACAAGTCTAATATTTGTGTGCATGAACATGGATGTTTGACTTGGTCTGGGTGTTTCTATGTATTTTATATATGAAATTACAAAAAAAATAGTATATATGTATGTTTATTCATTGTCTAGTACCCATAGTACAAGCTCTGCCTAGTTTGGGCTAGATGATGTTGTGTGTATGTGATAGAATATTATATTATATTACATACTAGTAGTTTCACCCGCGTATCTCCCGTTCCCGTGTGAATATCGAGTTTCACCCCTTTCACCCTCTTCGGGGTGGAATTTCCAAAAATCCTCTCTTAGTGCTCCCCTACACTCTCCAAGGAACATACATGCCAAATTTCAGCTTCTTGCGTTCAGTAGTTTCGGCTGTGCGTTGTCTGTCAGTCACTCAGTAACGGAAGATTTTTATATATATAGATTATATTATATATTTAACAGGTTAATAGGTGGCAAGCCGAATACCTATACCTTCACGAAGGCGATGGCAGAGAGTGCCGTCGCCGAGAGAGCTCACACCGCCACGTACGCCACCGCTATCTTCAGACCATCTATAGGTAATGTAACAAATACATATTTACGGCCGCGATGGCATAGTGGTTAGTGTAACCGACTGCCACGCTTGAGGTCGCGGGTTCCATTCCCGCACAAGTCAAACATTTGTGTGCATGAACATAGATGGTTGTCTTGATCTTGTTCTCTTCTTGTTTCTAAGTATAATATGTAGGTATTTACAAAAAAGCACCTACATCCAATACAAACATGCGTCATAAAGTATTTCGCAACACCTTAAATGTTAGTAAGCTATTCACCAAGTAATAACGAGTACATTATTAACTTATAACTACAACACACTATCAAGTAAAGATAAACCACCGTTGTTTACATTGTAATAATCATAAACTAACTTCAGTAATATACAGTGTCTAACTTTCGGTTATCTTTCTTTTCGTACTCCCCTACAAGTCTACCAATACCATAAAGTGTAAAGTGTAAAGACTAACTGGCCGTACAGTTCATATGTATGTTTATCCATTGTCTAGTACCCATAGTACAAGATCTGCTCAGTTTAGGCTAGACGGTGTTGTGTGTATGTGATCGAATATTATATTATTATAATCTCACGCCATACCTTTGATTATCATATCATTATTATTATCATTATCACAGACTGTTTATCCAACAAAATTCAATCAGTAGAATGCTTAACCATGTTAGCGGCGTTGAATAAGCTCCCATAAATTTTCCATGATGTATATACTTTTACAATTTTTATTGTTGAGCGGCTGTACCAATCGTCGTGCTTGGAAACAGATGCCACTTGTGAAAACTTGTATGCACTTGATCACTCGGGATTTGTTTAGTTTCAGTTATTAATAATTATATTTTATTAATGATAAATGCAAATAATTTTGCAATACTGTATGATACTGCAATTAATTTTTATTTTAATATTGTATTACGTTCGAAAGCGTTTCCATGATGCCTAGGTATTGGAATAAAGAGATTTTGATTTAAATAAATTAATTTTTATTTTTCACTGTGTTTGATTGTACTTCTAATATTTTGAGAATATAATAATTCAAGAATATAATATTTTGCGAATATAATATTTTGCGAATGTAATAATATGAGAACAAAGGGCGGGGATCGCTCTCGCATTCAAATCGCGACCCCGTCAAAGGTTTGACCCGCCGATGGACGTGGCGGGTCCCACACAACCATCACACAAACTCACAAACACAACAAAAACACACACAATTAACGCCATCTAACGGAAATCGATACAATAACGGTTAAGTAGTTTATTTATATCGTAAAAGATGGCGGTGGATTTCTTAATAACTCAATTTTGACAAATTTATTGAAATTAAACTACTATATACGGATTTTATCGCGTTATTTATTTAACACTTTATTACATTATTTTGAAAACTGTTACACTACTACAACTACAACTTTACTAATTTTATGCTAATTGAATTATTATTAAAACTATTAAAACTATATAGATTTAATTTAATTTTACACTTTCCCCGACGTTTCGGTTGCTTTTCAGCAGCCATGGTCACGGGGAGACTCAACTTGACTTATTTACTTAAACAATTTTTTAATCTATATTAAAAAAAGTGTACATTTTAGGGTAAAACAAGAAGCAAAGAATTACAAATGAATTTATAGATTTATACTTTCGATGACTCTCTATTCTATTGATACGCAAACATTATTCTGTCACTGTGTTGGAGTGCCTTTCCTGTTGACATTATAACTTCTTATAAATTTCAACAATTTGCTAAAATGAGTACGCGTTGCAATATTTTTAAAACAACGCCATCTAGTTCATTCATGTTTATTCTAATTCGAGGGTTTACAGGGTTTTGGACCTTAAAGTATCCATGCACCATTACAGGTGACTGTATATTTTTTGTTCTATGGAAAGTATGTTGGTACAATGTTCTAATTAAGTTCTAATTTCTAAAAAGGAAATGAGTGACTCTTACGGTGATGTAATGTCTGAGTAATGTTTGCTTTTATATACACCTAAGGTAGCAAACAATCATACGGCCTACCTGATGGTAAGTGGTCACCGTAGCCTATGGACGCTTGCAGCACCAGAGCCATCACTTGCGCGTTGCCGACCGAAAAGGAAGTGGGAAGTAGAAGGAGCGGGAAGGGGGAAAGAGGGTGATTGGGCCGCCGCCCGGCACTCTCGCTCACCGAACGAAACACAACAGTAGGAATACTGGTATTTCACGTCGATATTCTGTGAGAGGGTAGTCCTTCCCCGGTCGAGCCGGCACATTCATGCTGAAATCAGCGAGGCTCTACTACTCAATGGTAGTGTAGTGTAAAGTGTCACCTAAAACCATATCTGGCAAAATGTGTCTGTTATGAGATAATGCTCTGCTTTCACCCTCGGGGATTATGGCGTCCTTTGTTCTCATATTATTACATTCGCAAAATATATTCGCAAAATATTATATTCTTGAATTATTATATTCTCAAAATATTAGAATTGTACTAATTGTGTGTGTTTTTGTTGTGTTTGTGAGTTTGTGTGATGGTTGTGTGGGACCCGCCACGTCCATCGGCGGGTCAAACCTTTGACGGGGTCGCGATTTGAATGCGAGAGCGATCCCCGCCCTTTGTTCTCATATTATTACATTCGCAAAATATTATATTCGCAAAATATTATATTCTTGAATTATTATATTCTCAAAATATTAGAAGTACAATCAAACACAGTGAAAAATAAAAATTAATTTATTTAAATCAAAATCTCTTTATTCCAATACCTAGGCATCATGGAAACGCTTTCGAACGTAATACAATATTAAAATAAAAATTAATTGCAGTATCATACAGTATTGCAAAATTATTTGCATTTATCATTAATAAAATATAATTATTAATAACTGAAACTAAACAAATCCCGAGTGATCAAGTGCATACAAGTTTTCACAAGTGGCATCTGTTTCCAAGCACGACGATTGGTACAGCCGCTCAACAATAAAAATTGTAAAAGTATATACATCATGGAAAATTTATGGGAGCTTATTCAACGCCGCTAACATGGTTAAGCATTCTACTGATTGAATTTTGTTGGATAAACAGTCTGTGATAATGATAATAATAATAATGTGATAATAATAATTCTAAACACAGCATTTATAAAATGGTAATAACAGCCTTTTAGTTTTATTTCTGGATATACCTCACGTATAGCATTAATTGCAGCAATTTCGTAATCGCATTTGTATGAACTAATATTCATACGAAATTGATTTCTAAGTACAGAAAAGAACCTTTTGTATGTATTTGTGTTCTTATTTGGTAATAAGCCATAGACAATAGGTACAAAACTAATTGTGTTTTGGTCTCGTGCGATATCAATATGTAAGGTGTACAATTGGTAAAAAGGCGACGGTGTCACCTTGAATGTACCATCTCCGTATACAATATCAATTGTCTGGAATAATTCTTGTAGCTTTTGAGCAGGTAACATCGAAAATATTATAATTCTATCATCCGTTTCACCATCATAATCATCAAATAAAAAAAAGTCTTGCACAATGTGGTGTGGCAATCTCACATTACTTGTAGTCTTTGATGCACCAACATTCGAAAAATTATTTCGTTTCCTGTACAGCGTATCCTTTTTGGACGTAAATGATGGGATCAGATACTCTTTATTTTGAAAAACTTGGTTTCCCAAGAAGTGCTTTTCAAATATTTTTGGAATGGGTTCAAAATTTTCGCACACTTCTTTTTTGCACTCCTCCATTGCCATATCAATTATATTTCTTTCAAAATCAACACTGCAATTATGTTTGGGCTGTCTAACGACTTTCTTATCCAAACTTAATGTAATCGAAGTCTTGCACTCCCTTTGGTTGCAACATCTCCAGTTGGTTGTACCATTTTTATTTTTCATGAAGAAGTTGTATTTGTAACCGTTATATAAAAAAACAGACTTGCCTTTTTGACTCGTTATAAACTTGGCTTCACTATCTTCAGACATTTTTATTTTATTATTTATTTATTTATTTATCAGAATGCAATTATCAGAATGCAAAATTTATTCCCAATAACTATTTTTCACAATGTCACATTATACATCAAAAACAATTGATAAATAAAAACTGACACTAGTACAAACATAGGTTTTTCATTGTAATCTGACAGGAACTACTAGCAAAGAGTTTATCTATTAAAACTTCAATATAAATGCACATAATATTATATTAATGCATATCTTCAGGATTACCTACTACTGGGTGATATAAAATAATTAGTTAGATTTATTTTACAAAAGGTAGATAAACCTTAAACCAGAGGTTCCTAAACTTTTAAAATAACGGAACCCTCACCAAATATCTTTTATTTTATGAAACCTCATATCAAATGATTACAAATTAAAGACACTGTAATTTAAATAAGAACAAAAACTTAACTTCGCCTCACATATATCGCGCTATTTCAAAAAAATATTTGGTATCATTTAACTGCCAAAAATAAATGATTTCGTGGAACCCTGGTGACTTTCCAAAGAAATCCCTAGGTTCCGCGGAACCCACTTTAGGAATCGCTGCCTTAAACAAAGGGGTTGTAGATTTGATTCCCATCCGAGACAAATATATGTGATGAATAACCTATGTGATGATGTCAAATATTTATTATTGTTTCCCTCAAATTAAAAACATTTTTCGCAGTGATTGTTCTTTGTGTAATATTTTGAGAATATAATAATTCGAGAATATAATATTTTGCGAATGTAATAATATGAGAACAAAGGATCCCCGCGACCCCGCCATAAAGGTGTGAGGAACACCGCGGTGGTTTTAGTCGGTTCAGCCCAAATATTCCATCTTAGGGGCTGGATCCCGACATATCCCCATCGCCCGCCCCAAAACCAGCGATGGGGAATGTGATTTACACATTTCACCGCGTCAAAAAATATTATACCATTTTAGTTTTATAATGGGTATGCATTTTTGCAGCTCACTGTACACTCGTGTAACCTACTATCTTGACATAATATTTAATTAGTTTGTAATACTGTATAAAAAATGTTAACCATTCTGGCACAACCTTGTACAAGTCAGTGGCCTCTCAATAAAATCGTCACCTCGCTGTCTGCGTTTATAAATCCCCGAATCCCTGACTCGATAATAAGAAAATGGTATGGTGTCTACTTCACAATTTCTGGAGACATAATTCTCAGGGTTTTAAAGAAGCTATGGTATTAGGACCCAGGGGCGAACCAATTGCCGTCTGGTATTTTCATACCTAGCGCTACTAACTGCATAATTTGATTCCTCTTTTCCCATTTTACCATCGGACGACCACACAAACAGACTAGCGACACAGGTACACGGTGGATATACCACATTTACGCACGAAGCGCTTTGCTTCCACTTTTATAATGCGTACCGCAAAGGAGTAGAACTCTCTACTTAAGTCTGTGTTTCTCGATGAGTACAATCTGGGTGTCTTCAAGCCGCGAGTGAATCTTCTAGGCAAGCGTGCTCCATCGTCGACCGCATCGTCACTTACCATCAGGTGAGTGACCGGTCAAACGCAAGAATATTACAATTAAAAAGAAAACAATAATTTCTTAACAGAAAATCTTTTGCCGACCCAGAAGTGAATCCTAACACCTCATTTACATAAGTCGCATTCACTACCGCTGCACCACAAACGCAGATATTTCTTCAACTATTTCAATATTTTCCAGTGGTATCATCCCTCCAAAACCCGTTTCCCGGTTGGATAGAGAACCTGAACGGTCCCAGCGGTGTGATGGTGGGCGTGGGTAAAGGCCTGTTGCACGTACTGAATTGTTCGGGGGCGAAGAGAGCTGATATGATACCGGTGGACATCGCTATAGACACGCTTATAGCCGCAGCGTGGGAAGTGGCTGTTGATAAGTAAGAGTTTGTGTTTTTTTTCTCTATGCTATTTGACTTGATGGTTTGGCGTGATGGTTTCAGTGGTAGCCTTGCTATTGCCACTGCCACTATTGTCGGCCCCGATGGCGTAGTGGTCAGTGGTTACCGTAGCCTATGGATGCCTGCAACACCAGAGGCATCACAGTTGCCGACCCTTTAGGAAAGGAAGAAGAGGATAAGGAAGTGGGAAGGAGAAGGAGCGGGAAGGGAAAAAGAGGGTGATTGAGCTTCCAGCACTCTCACTCACCGAACGAAACACAACAGTAGGAATACTGGTATTTCATGTCGATATTCTGTGAGAGGGTAGTTCTTTCCCGGTCGAGCCGGCACATTCATGCTGAAATCAGCGAGGCTCTACTACTCATAAGTTTCTCATTTTAAAAAGAGTACTTTTACTAACATAACATAATCTACTTATACGCGAGCGAGGCCGCGGGCAGAAGTTAGTATTAATATAAAACTTGTACTATTGCAGTGCCCGTGAGACACGCGTGTACAACTGCAGTTCATACGACAACCCCACCACGTGGGGACAGTTCAAGAAACGCATGTTGCGCGGAGTGCGGGAACATCCCTTCGATTCTCCGCTGTGGTACCCTAGCGGGTTCTTCATTGAGAACAGGTAAACTAACAACATTAAGTTATAAAAGTAACAACAATAGATTGTTTTAGTGGCGCAGGGGAAATGGGTTTGATTGCCGGATCAGTCAAAATATTGTTGAGTTCTTCAGTCAAAAAAATCTAAGTATTGCTACAAAGTATGGATTCCGCGCTTTGCTGAAAATTTCCTGATAAAAATCTTAAAATATTTGCCGTTGCCCGACTTGGGATACGAACCCGAGAGTTCATGTAAAGCAGTCAGATTGACTCGCATCATTCATCCTATTGTAACAAAATTACATAACTCATTGATTTTGATCCACTCCATGCAACCATTGATTGGGATCCAGTAATTCAAATAGCCAAACCCAAGAAGAAGCAAACCACAGCTAGACTTCATGATACACTGAGCTCATTCTGCGTAAATAGAAACACCAATGATTAAATTATGTTCGGGTACTTTGAAATAACTACACTGGAACATTGAGACAACTACCATCTTAGTCTCCCCGTGACCATGGCTGCTGAAAAGCAACCGAAACGTCGGGGAAAGTGTAAACTTAAATATAAATAGTTTTAATAATTTAATAATCTAAAAAATTTGTAAAGTTCAATAGTAGTAGTAGTGTAACAGTTTTTAAATTATGTAATAAAGTGTTAAATAAACAACGCGATAAAATCCGTATATAGTAGTTTAATTTCAATGAATAACATTCGCGTAAAATGTATGTTCGCGTATGTAAGTTACATAACTGTCATACCCTTGCCTCTATTATAGCTGTCTTTAGTGAAGTTGAACCATAGTTAGTGAACTATATCTATACTAATATTATAAAGCTAAAGAGTTTGTTTGTTTGAACGCGCTAATCTCAGAAAGTACTGGTTCGAATTGAAAATAATATAATATATTATTATATTCTATCACATACACACAACATCATCTAGCCCAAATTACAACACTAATTATTACGCGTAACCAACTGCCACGGTTGAGGTCGCGGGTTCGATGCACGTACAAGTCAAACATTTGTGTACATGAACATGAATGTTTGTCTTGGTCTGGGTGTTTCTATGTATAATATGTAAGTATAATATACAAAAAAAAGTATATATGTATGTTTATCCGTTGTTTAGTACGCATAGTACAAGCTCTGCTTAGTTTGGGCAAGATGGTTTTGTGTGTATGTGATAGAATATTATATTATATTATATAGTCGTGTGTTTGTCAGTGGCAGTGGCAGGCAGGGGCGGCCTGCCTCGAGCGGCACTTTTAGGGGGCGGCGAATTCCAAATTAAAAATATTAATAAGTAATAATGACGACTGTTCTTGTCGAAAAGTTTTTTTTCAATTACCTACTGAAAATTATAGTCCTTTAAATTGAAATACCTTAATAAGAGGGCGGCAGAAATATTTCCGCCCAGGGCGGACAGGGGCGGGCGCCAGGAAACCCACGCTACGCCACTAGTGTATGTTTTATTAATTCAAATGAATACTAATATAAGATTAGAGAGAGATGCGGCATGAAAGTGGATATAGTGACGAGAATAGAAAAGGGTATGTTGAGCTGGTTTGGGCATGTAGAAATAATGGACGAGGAAAGACTGACTAAGAAAGTTTATAAGGCTAGTGTGAATGGAACAGTCGCAAGAGAAAGACCTAGGCGAACATTTCTCGCTCAGATCGAAGACGTTCTGCACAAAGGCCAGGTTAAGAGCACCTTGAACCGACGGGTGTGTATGAGATATGATGAAAGTGAATGAAGCCAGAGAAGTGTGTCAGGATCGTAGCAAATATAAATCCGTAGTCTCTGCCTACCCTACTGGGAAACAGGCGTGAATCTATGTATGTATGTATAATAATTATTCGGCTGAAAAAGGAGTACAAAAGTGAATTAAATCAAATTTAAATTAAATCTTAATATCTAACAATATTATAATTATAAAAGGAGGGTTCGAACCCACGTCGCGCACCTCCGACTTTCGGAAGTTATATGACTTTTCGAAATTGTGCGTATTGATTGACAATTATCGCCTGCGAGCACGTTAAACCGTCGGTCCCGGCTGCCATGAACATCTATGGCAGTCGTTATTGGGAAATTTAGTACCCTCTAATATCCTGACACTGGTCTAGCCTTAGGGTATCGTTAGCCTTCGGGTTGCGGAGGTCAGGTGGCAGCCGCTCCGTGTAAAAACTGATATCCAGTCAAATCCGGTTAGACCAGAAAAGCCGACCCCAAGTGACTTGGAATTAGTAAAGGCTAGGGAGAATAGGAAAAATTAGTTTATAATCAAATTAATTATCATAGTTATGGCGAGAAAGGTTACTTTCACATCTTTAAGTTAATATAAGTTACTTGCCTGAATTAGGTTAGTCCTGTTTTCAGGCGATGATGAATAATTTACGTTTTCATGATGAACAATTTACACGAAATTGGTTAATAGAAATAATTTATGTATTGAAATTAAACTGCTATATACGGATTTTATCGCGTTGTTTATTTGACACTATATTACAAAATTTTGAAAATTGTTACACTACAACTACTATTACTTTACTAATTTTTAAGCTAATTAAATTATTATTAAACTATTTAGATTTAATTTATTTTTACACTTTCCCCGACGTTTCGGTTGCTTTTCAGCAGCCATGGTCACGGGGAGACTAAGATGGCAGTTGTCTCAATGTTCCAGTGTAGTTATTTCAAAGTACTCGAACATAATTTAATCATTGGTGTTTCTATTTACGCAGAATTTATGAATTGTTTCAGTTGGGTGATGAGCGTGAGTGAGTGGGCGTTACATACGTTACCTCTCCACACCGTCGACTTTATTTTCCGCATGTTTGGAGTCAAGAGGCGGTGAGTACTTATATAGAAAGAAAGAAGAAAGAAAGAAAGAAAAACCGTTTATTTGCCACAGATACAGTTCAAAAAGGAAATATGTATTACTATTCTTCCCCTGTTACATTCCTCACTCTCGCTACAGAAGTAAAATCAAGGCAGGAAACTGCCGAGGAATACCGTACATTACCACGATGTGAAGCTGTCGAGATCTACCAACACGTTTTAGTAAATTGTTATTTATTATCTGCTAGTCTGTTAAAATGTAATTACACCCAGTCGACACAAAAATGTTAAAAAATAAATAAATAAATGTATATACCGAAATAATCCTTACTAATATTATAAATTCGAAAGTAACTCTGTCTGTCTGTCTGTTACCTTTTCACAGCTAAACCACTCAATCGATTTAGATGAAATTTGGTACAGATATAGTTTAAAATCGGAAGAACATAGGCAACTTTTTATTGATGTAGGTACCACACGGGCGGAGCCGCGCGCAAAAGCTTGTTACCTATATTTGATTAACTCGGTGTCATAGCGGTGGTAAAAACGATACAACTGCACGGATGTTTTCACTGCGAGTGTTGTGGGTTCGAATCGCACACGGGACAAAATTTTGTGTGATCCACAAATGGTTGTTCCGAGTCTGGTTGTTCTTTGTGTCCGTTGTTTGAATGTTTGTGAAGTCCCCCACGACACAGGAATTATTCACAGTGAAGATGAAGACTCTGTAAGAGTAAACACCCGAATCGAACCAAAAAAATTTAGATTTTCCAGTAAAAAAATTCTCAACATCAGTTTGGAGTTAGACTACCATGTTTCGGTAAGCACATAAGCCATAGGTCCTGCGCCTGATCTCCTCGATCGTATCGGCTTGCCACCCTTTCAGACTATGAGAGGGACCGAATTATACATTTATCATACCGAATTTAATACAGTATTGCATAGAGCAAAACCGTTTTTGAGAAACATTCACAAGACTTCTCTTCGGGATAGCTTTTTAAGGAAAAGAGAATGCATTTCTGTATTATAATATCTCCTACGCAGACGGCCAGTCTTCGATAGGTTTGGGCGCCGTGATCGAAATTCAGTTTGGACGATAATTATTTAAAACTAATTTTTATATTTTATTTAGTCATAGCTAACAAATGAAACTAGCATTTGTCTAATATGTAATGTTCATCTTTAATCTCTTACATAAACTATTCAAGAGCGATAGACTATTATAGAGGCCGTTGGAGTACTGCAGAGGTCTTGAATTCAATCCTATGTTACACATTTCTAACTTTCATAAAGTCATGTGTGTTAAGAAGTTAATTAATGCTTGCTTTAACGGTGCAGAAAGACATCGTCAGGATACGTGCGTGTCTGAAAGATCTACATAATGTTCACGAAGATATGTCATTGTGACGTCTGCCAATCCGCACTGGGCTTGTGGGAATGTGCTGTCTAATCTCATACTGATAAGAGCTCAGCAGTGGAACAGTATATAAATAAAACTAATATACATTTATTTTGATTATGTAACACACACACATACACATTTATATGTGTATGAATGTTTCACAATTTAAGTATTAAATATTATTTTATTGTACATTGCCGGTTCCAGCCTCAAGATGTCAACAGTATGTGTTCGTATGAGCGCAATGAACGACGCGCTGAAATTCTTCATGACTCACGAGTGGCGGTTCAGCACAGAGAACGTGAGGCGGCTGAAGGATCGGTTGGCGCCAGCCGATGCAGCTGTCTTCAACCTTGATCCTCATACCATCAAGTGAGTTCAGATAGACTACTGGTTTTATGGCTTCAGGCACTTCGATACGTGTGCTCATCGCAAATAATTTATTATAGTATAAGCTATTTTTCTTACTAAGCTAAGTCAGTATTTATTTGACCTTGAACGGGGATCTCCCACCCGCCAGCCGATGAGTCGTAGCGACGCCCTCTGTTATGCCAGGGCGTCGTCCAGGAGTCGTCGCCCGCAGACACTACATCTCTGCATTGGGCACTGCTGGGTGGGACGCTGGTGTAGTTTCAGTTCCAGCGACCCATCCACCATACAAGGCAATGAGCTGGTGGTTTTAGTCGGTAGGCCCGAAGTCTCGGAAAATCCCGACATAACCCTCTCCCCTTGTGGCGAGTGGGTATGCATAAGGAGCATTTCCCAACGTAAAAAAAATAAAGTGTTTATTTGACCTTAATTTTCGACTTCGGTTACGGCAAATACCAATTAAATAAGTTAAACAAAGTCTTTTCTTTTCTTCTTTCATTTTCGTGTGGCCAACCTGTTGTCAAATACCACTAAGCGGTCACCCATAATTTTTTTTTTTTAATTTTTTACCTGGGGCAATGCATGACGCATACACCTCCGCGGGAGCGGGCGAAGGGGTTATGTCGGACTCGCCGGGGTAAGAGAAAGAACCTACCACGGTGTTCCTCGACAAAACCACTATCGACGGGGCCGCGCGAAACACTTGCGCATGCGGTCGCGACCCCGCCGAGGTTTCGGCCCCGCGCCGTATGAAACGGCAGGCCACGACACGAAAGACCTACCCTATAGGCACTTCTAAAACTCCCTACTGTCCCCCCTAGAGGGGAGACGGACTCGACATAGAGGCGCGCGTGGGAGCACGCACGCCGCCTCTCGGGCCTGGTGCTGAACGGATGGCGGGCAGGCCCACAAAGCCCGCCACCCCCAGGTCAAACCTCAGGGTGGCTGGAGGTCGTCTGGCGCCCTCCGGACCCATCTATAGACTGACCGCACCCAACTGCTTAACCTCGCTAATCGTTTACCGATCAGTGAGTGCAACTGGCTATGAGCGCCAAAGTAAATAGTTATTATAACAAATTAATTTGAAGTTAGTCTTGCGAGTTGGATCTAGGGATCCGCGGCAAATTTTATGTAATCCACAAATGGTGGTTCCGAGTGTGAGTGTTCTTTGTGTGCGTTGTTTGAATGTTTGTAAAGTCTCCCGAGACATAGGATTTATTCCTCAATAAGAAGAGTTGTCTTTAAAAAAAAAGGATAGGCTCTCGTTAGCGTTTTCATAGCTTTAAAATTATGAATGGTGGGCTAATTTTACGCATAATTAGACTTGGTTCGATTCCCTAGTCCTAATTAATAGATTTTCTGATAAATATAAATAAAATATAATAATAAATAAATAAAATTTATATGTCAGAATATTGTAGCTACAATGGTGTTATTTATTTATTTAATAAAGGTACACCAACAGCTTCTGTATATTAATTATAAAATAAAGTTGTAATAAGTAATAGGCTTATACAGTTGCCAATAACAGGTGAACCAACATTCACCAAAATAAGTGATAACTTAAGCTAAAAACTAAAAACAAATTTACTAGATATGAATGTATTAGATATTAAATAGAAAAATATTTTTTTACAAAAATGTATATTATGTTCATAATATCCTGCCTCAGATAGGTGCAATAATCATTGGGAACAATAAAACAAGATATAAAAATTATATGTAGGTCAAAAAAAAAACTAAGATTTAAATACAACGTCGATAATAATTAAGGAAATGTCATATTTATTAATATTTGGGACTTAACATGTGCTCGTTGGAAAACTCAGTTTGTGGTAACAATGGTATATTTCGTGTATAAAACGTATTTTAACAATTTTAACTCGGAGCAGAAGATTCGCGTACGAAGTATTTTGTTTTGTATTTTGCAGCGGTTTTGGTCAAACTACAGTGCGGGTGTTGTCACGATAAATAAAAAGAAATAAGATAAAAATGCGCGAGCCACAAGCGTGTGTTTTACGCTAGATGTTATGATGTAATTTTGAATAAAGTAAAATTCTGCCTCCGTGGCGCAGCGGTAGTGAATGCGACTGCTGTGCATGAGGTCTCGGGTTCGAATCCCGGGTCGGGCCAACAAAAAGCTATTGGGTTTTTCTGTAAAGAAATCTCAATAGCAGCCCGGAGTTAGGGAGTTGGCGGTGTTAGACACCCCCGTGCCTCGGAAAGCACGTAAAGCCGTTGGTCCTGCGCCTGATCTCTCTCCGGTCGTGTCGGATTGCCGTCCCATCGGATCATGAGAGTTATGGAACAGAGAGTGCACTTGTGTTTGCGCACACACTTGTGCACTATAATATCTCCTGCGCAGATGGCCAGTCTCTGTTAAGACTGGCCGCCGTGGCCGAAATTCGGTCTGGAGGACATTATTATTATTTTGTAATTGTGACGAATATGGTGGTGCTAGAAAAATAATAAAATGTAGGAAATAATCATAAACGCCTAGCAGTTTTTTCATAGCATATTTTATTCGTTACGTGGAGACTAAAATTAATTATAGGCGTTAACAATCAAACTATTTAATTATAGGATGTCAAAGATTATTTGTTCTGTGTTTTTTTTTATCGTAGTAAATCTGATTCTGTGATCTGTATTTATATGGCCAGCCATATGAATACAGATCACAGATTCTTAAGCCTGCGCCGAGCGTAAGACAGATAATGACAGAGCTCGTGCGGCGCATATTCAAATCGGCGCGCGGCCGCCATAGTCAAATTGTATGGAGGATTTGAAGTGCTTTTTTGATAAATATGTATCTATATTGTCAACCAATAACTTAGATATTTGGGACGGACAAATTGTTATATAACTATTTATGTTTCGTTTAAGCTGTAAGGTAGGATAGATTTCTACTGTTATAATCTAAAAATCACGTAACACGAGCTTACGTCTTTGCAAATTTACGTAATTTTGTAGGCGAAAATATTAATTATTTTATGTTTTTTACACGGAATAATTGTAAACACATTCATTGTTATGGTAAATGTATATTTTATATTTGTATTAAACAAAAAGTGTTGATTTTATTCACTTAACTGTGACCGCCTGTTTTGGCACATTTCCCTCGGCGCAGTTTTTAATGTGTCAGAATAAGACGATCCTTTACATTTATAGGCTTTCATGCAGTTCTTGTTTTTGCATATCCAAAAGTAACTAGCGGTCGCCAAGTAGTCGAAATTCGACAATAATTGATTTAAATTTTAAGATTGATCGTTATTATATATACCGCCAAATTACAATGGGTATCTACTTAAGGTTGTAACCATAGTTACGAAGAATTGTACGACATCGACCGAACCATGCCGAAATACTACGAACGTGATTCGACTGCCTGTGTCAAATGCATGGTTGTGTGCGTGTAGTGTTTTTTCATTAATTTAATATATTTCTAATACATATTTTATAAAAATATTAGGATTCGCCCCTCCTTCTCCATATAAACTTTAACTATGCCAAATTTCATACTCCTCCGTCCACGCAATTTTCGGAAAAAGGTGTACAAAGTTTTTGCTTCACGTATTAATATATAGATTCTGGTACTTGTATATTACTCCAGCTGACCCACGCAACTTCGTCTGCGTCACATAAGAGAAATTTCCCCGGTTTTGCAACATTGTTCATTGATGCTCCGCTCCTATTGGTCGTAGCGTGATGTTATATAGCCTATAGCCTTCCTCGATGGGCTATCCAATACTAAAATAATTCTTCAATTCGGACCAGTAGTTCCTGAGATTAGCACGTTCAAACAAACAAACAAACTCTTTAGCTTTATAATCTTTATATATATAATTCTACTGTACGTGTGTATGTCACTGAACTCCTCCTAAACGGCTGGACAGATTTTGATAATTTTTTTTGGTCATGTGGATTTGAGGATGGTTTTTTTTTCGTGTGTACAGGACAATGTCTGTCGGGACAGCTAGCATTAGTATAGATCTGTAATGTGTTGTATTGTGTGTCAGTTGGGACGAGCACGGCGTGCAGTTCGTGGTGGGATTGCGGCGCTACCTGCTCGGGGAAGACGAGAAGAACGAGCCCAGTGCGCGCGCCGCCGTACGCATGTATGTATTTAATTCTTCTCCCTTAGCCTTTATTATTCTCAAGTCACTTGGGGTCGGTTTTTCTAGTCTAACCATATTTGACTGGATATCAGTTTTTACACGGAGCGGCTGCCACCTGACCGCCGCAACCCGAAGGCTAACGATACCCTAAGGTTAGACCAGTGTTAGGATATTAGAGGGTACTGACTTTCCCAATAACGACTTCCTTAGATGTTCATGGCAGCCGGGACCGACGGTATGTATTTAATAATATATAATAATAATAATAATATTCTACCACATACACACAACACCATCTAGCCCAAACTAAGCAGCGCTTGTACTATGGGTACTAGACAATGGATAAACAGACATACCTATATACTTATTTTTGTAAATACATACATATTATACATAGAAACACCCAGATCAAGACAAACATCCGTGTTCATGCACACAAATGTTTGACTTGTGCGGGAATCGAACCCGCGATCCCAGGCGTGGCAGTCAGTTACACTTACCACTACGCCATCGAGGCCGACAACTTAACAACCGAATTTACTGCTGATCATGATATCTAGAACCTATTGTATACCTTACTATAACTGTTCGTTTCAAAATCATTCGATGTGACTCGACACAATTGGCGATTCATCATCATCATCTCGGCCGAAAGACGTCCACTGCTGGACATAGGCCTCCCACAAGGTTTTCCACACACACTGGTCTTGGACCACCCGCGTCCAACCGCATCCCACGACTCTTACCAGGTCGTCGTCCCACCTTGTGCCTACTTCTGCTGCGTTTTCCGATGCGGCCAATTGGTGATAATCGAAAATAAAACGAATTATTCGAATCTTTAACCTGTCAAGTCTTGGAATCTTCTGCTTCTCCCTTAGCCTTTATTATTCCCAAGTCACTTGGGGTCGGCTTTTCTGGTCTAACCGGATTTGACTGGATATCAGTTTTTACACGGAACGACTGCCACCTGACCTCCGCAACCCGAAGGCTAACGATACCCTAAAGCTAGACCAGTGTCAGGATATTAGAGGGTACTGACTTTCCCAATAACGACTGCCATAGATGTTCATGGCAGTCGGGACCGACGGCTTAACGTGCTCTCCGAGGCACGGAGCAGGCGATAATTGTCAATCAATACGCACATAATTTCGAAAAGTCATATAACTTCCAAAAGTCAGAGGTGCGCGACGTGGGTTCGAACCCGAGACCCTCTGCATTGCAGTCTGTTGGTTACCGATGTAGTATTTGCCTTTTATAAATAAATATTATACCTTGTAGCGACTCTGCACAGACGAAGAAGTTCAGCCTACTTTCAACAGATGGCGCTACATACGCTTAAATGACGTCACAATCCTGCATCGCACAAATAGAGTTTACACAGCGACTAACTATATATACAAGCTCCGGACATCAACAGTTGGGCCGCAGCCCGCCAGGCACGAACAACCAGCCTGGTCTGGAGGATCCTCCCTTTGTGTTGGAGGGACATCACACCCTGTTCCTCCACCAACTACTATTTTAGTCTTCTCATGGACATGGACGCAGAAGAGTAACAGAAACTTGGGTAGCGAAGATTGAAAATTTAAGAGGTGTCTATTATAAAATAGCGTACTTTGTCGGCCTCGATGGCGTAGTAGTCAGTGTAACCGACTGCCACGGCTGAGGTCGCGGGTTCAATTCCTGCACAAGTCAAACATTTGTGTGCATGATCATGGATGGTTGTCTTGATTTCGGTGTTTCTATAATATGTATGTATTTACAAAAAGAAAGGATATATTATGTATGTATGTTTATCCATTGTCTAGTACCCATAGTACAAGCTCTGCTTAGTTTGGGCTAGATGGTGTTGTGTGTATGTGATAGAATATTATTATTATTATTTGTTTCTCTTTCACGGGTATTTCCCTAATGCGTTAGGAAAACCCGGCCCTTTGGGAGGCTTACACGGGGACATAGGTTCAACATGTAGAGGCCCTTCGAGAGTTTTAATTTAGAGTGAGATGGACCACTTACCGAGACACTAGCCGCGACAAGTGTAGGAGACTATTGCTACATATGGAACCTAATAAATCTGGGCTACAGGGATGGGTGTTTGATGGGCTGGTGTAATGAAAACTATGGATAAAAAAACGGCGCCCGCCTGATATACTGTTTCAGTACAAAGTCGAAATGGCAGACGGTGACTCGCTAACTCACTAGATCGGACCCCTGAACCATAGGCATACAAACCATATAGGCAGCAGGAAGCAATACCGGTGTAAGCGGCTAGGGGTTTCGAGCGGTTTCACCATCACGGGTCTTGTGACAACGGAGACCCGGAGCGAGTTTCTCCGTAGTTGTGCCCTTGAAAATGACACTTCCACCCCCAAGCATATAGCTCTAGCAGCCTCCCTCTGACCGGCCGATCAAGGCAAGCCAGAGTTGAGAGTCTTACGGGCACTCTTGGAGTTCCACCCCAGCCAATCAGTAACGGCAAGCCGGGGACTAGGCCCTAACCGACTCTCTGAGGCATTCAGGACCGCAGTGTCGCCCCTTACATTTAGCTGGCCACAAGCTGCCCTGCGGTTTGTGCGCTTTAAGACTGCACCGAGCGTAATACAGATAATGACAGAGCTCGTGCGGCGCATACTCAAATCGGCGCACGGCTGCCATAGTCAAATTGTATGGAGAATTTGAAGTGATTTTTTGATAAATATATTTATTGTCAACCAATAACTTAAATATTTGGGACGGACAAATTGTAATATAACTATTTATGTTTCGTTTAAGCTGTAAAATAGGATAGATTTCTACTGTTATAATCTAAAAATCACGTAACACGAGCTTACGTTTTTGCATTTTTCGTGCAAATTTACGTAATTTTGTAGGCGGAAATATTAATTATTTTATGTATTTTACACGGAGTAATTGTAAACACATTCATTGTTATGATAAATATATATTTTATATTTGTATTAAACAAAAAGTGTTGATTTTATTCACTTAACTGTGACCGCCTGTTTTGGCACATTTCGCTCTACGCAGTCTTAAGTAAACCCGGTGATACATTTTTTGTTTATATCACAAGGTGAAGGTGATATTTTAAAGCAAAAGTAATATTATTATTATAACGCATTCAATAGCGCCTAGCTAACACTTGTTTTTCTTTGAAATTAAACTGCTATATACGGATTTTATCGCGTTGTTTATTTGACACTTTATTACATAATTTTGAAAATTGTTACACACTTTATTAATTTTAAAGCTAATTAAATTATTATTAAAACTATTTAGATTTAATTTAATTTTACACTTTCTCCGACGTTTCGGTTGCTTTTCAGCAGCCATGGTCACGGGGAGACTAAGATGGTAGTTGTCTCAATGTTCCAGTGTAGTTATTTCAAATTACCCGAACATAATTTAATCATTGGTGTTTCTATTTACGCAGATTTTTTTTTTTTTTGCTTGTTTTTCTAAAACGTTTTGCTGTTTACCTGTGTAAGTGCATTATAAATCACTTAGGCATGTATTTTATCGTTGTCTTTTTATTTTTCCAGTTTATACGTGATACACCGAACAATGCAGTGTGTTGTAGCCTTCATCGTATGTCGACTGGCGATGAAGGGCGCGCCCGCCATCTTGCGGATGGTAGCGGCACTTATGGCGCTAAGAAAGAGTACAAGACCAGCTATCGCCTAAATAATTCATTTATTTTATTACTTAGTTAATTAATTAATATAAGTTCTTTTTTACGCAGAGGTGAATGTTACACATTGAAACTAAACTGACTCTCGCAGTTTTTTGGCTCGCAATGTCGCAAGTTCTACTTAGAGCTCAGGGAAATAGATTCTTTTTTTTTTATTGTCGTCGGTGGCAGACGAGCATGTGGTCCACCTGATGGGAAGTGGTAACCGCTGCTCATGGACTTCAGCAATGTCAGGACACAGCAAAGCCGCTGCCTACCGTGAAAGAACAACTCTCTTTAAACCTCGTTTGAAGAAGGACATATCATATCTTGGGATTTACTGTTGGAAATACCTCAGATGTGACACGCAGTCTGGAAACGTTGTCCAGTAGTTATGATTACGAGTAAGCTGATCCAATTATGTGGTAATTAACAACTGTTAAACATGTTTTGTGAGATGTGGATTTAATACAGCTCTGTCAGCCATTTTAGTAATAAAAAGGTGTAAGACTATGTTTGCAAAATGTTGTTTTTTGATATTTGTATAAGTGTAACATATTCTAAATTTTATAATAAGTATAAATAACCAATTATTTTTTAATTGCTTGTGCTTTGGAAATTGTCATAAATATATTTTATACAAATTTTGATGAAGTTTAGGTATATTTAATCTTGTAATAAGATGTTACATGACTGTACCAATAATAATGTCCTCCAGGCCGAATTTCGGTCAAGGCAGCCGGTCGTAACGAAGACTGGCGATTTGCGCAGGAGATATTATAATGCACAAGTGTGTGCGCAAACAAAAGTTCACTCTCTTTTCCCTATCTCTTGTGATCCGATGGGACGGTAATCCGACACAACCGAACTTCCTAACTCCGGGCTCGTATTGAGGAAAACCCAATATCTTTTTGTTGACCCGACCCGGGATTCGAACCCGAGACCTCATGCACAGCAGTTGCATTAACTACCGCTGCGCCACTGAGGCAGTTACGACTGTACCTATAACCTGTATCTGGCAGTAGCCAGTACTCACAACAGAAGTAGGGGCGTCGGCTTCAGTAAAACATTGGGAGTTTAAAATCTTAGTGATATATATTATATAACTTTATGCGGCACCTGGGTATCCTGGTAGCAGGCTGGCCGACAGGTAGGTAGGGGTTCGCTAAATAAAGAACACGAATCTTAAAAATATAACTTAAAAATATAACAAAGCGCGGGAAAATGTCAGGAATATAATTAGATAGGTAAGAATAATTACCATGGGAGGACCACGCTTCGGCACCAATGGGCCGGCTCGACCGAAATGATACCACGGCCTCACAGAAAACTGGTGGGAAATAGCGCTTACGTTGTGTTTCGTCGAGTGAGTTAGGGTACTGGAGGCCCAACCACTCTCCCTCCTCCTGGGTGGAGATTTAAAAGGCTGGCAACGCACTTGTGACTCCTCTGGTGTTGTGGGTGTCCATGGGCGGCAGTAATCGCTTACCATCAGGCGATCTGTATGATCGTTTGTCTCCTATACCATAGACAAAAATATAATCATATTCCTGGGAATAGTTCTCTGGGAGTAGAAAATAGTGCCATTGTTAATACAGACATTGTCAATAAGCCAGGACCACAGGGTAAGATATTGGGCGAACCCAGTCCTATCTAGACTAACATAAGGGGAGAGCTTGGGCACTCCCGGGCCCTATGGAAGCGGTTCCACTACACAGAAGACATCATTGTAATCACCACCAAAAGCACATGAGTAGTTTATGTCTGTCAAGGACAGGTTTGGTGGTTTTTTGGTCCCAAATAATGCACTTAACATCTAGGCCGGTCATTTTTTTTATGGCCACGCGTGTTCCCTCAAGAGTTTGCGTTTTCTTTTTTATACTACCTGTGCGGCATACATGCATACGGCCCACCTGATGGTAAGTGGTCACCGTAGCCTATGGACGCCTGCAACACCAGAGGCATCACTTGCGCGTTGCCGACCCTTTAGGAAAGGAAGTGGGAAGGAGAAGGAGCGGGAAGGGGGGAGAGGATGACTGGGCCTCCGGCACTCTCACTCACCGAATGAAACGCAACAGTAGGAATACTGGTATTTCACGTCGATATTCTGTGAGAGGGTTGTCCTTCCCCGGTCGAGCCGGCACATTCATGCTGACATCAGCGAGGCTCTACTACTCATAAATCTCTCTCTCATGTCTGCGCATAGGTAACACTCTGTTGTACCTACTTGGAATATTACATACATGCATAGTCTCACACCCCACGATGGGTATAAAGATGTATTAGACCCACATTTCGTCAACAATACAAACAGTTTTACAGTTTAAAAGGAACGTACGATACTACGTAATAGGATGCGATTTCCCTGTAACGAGAAACCTAAAAACGTATTTTATAGATTTTGATATATTTCGTACAATATCGTAAGAAATTTTGCTCAATAATTATAGCTTAAAATTATTAAATTATTTGTTTGATAGTATAAGCTATTCGCCACAAGATGGCGTTGAACGTGTTACAATGTGATTCGTTTTATAAGTATGTATTTAATTCAAGTGATAAGGTATTGTAAATTAAAATGGGGGCAACGGAATTGTGTTGTTTTATTTTACTGTAATTTGTTTCTTTATATATTTTTTTAAGAAAAAATCATCTGAGATGTGGTTGTATGCATACATACATAGCTTGACGCCTGTTTTCCAGATGGGTAAGCAGGGACTACGGATTTCCATGTGCTACGATCCTGACACAATTCCCTGGCTTCATTCATTTTCATAAAATTCCTCATACACGCTCGCCGGTTTAAGGTGCTCTTTTAACCTGGCCTTTGTCCAGATCGTCTCCGATCTGATCAAGAAACGTCCGCCTAGGTTGCCCTTGCGACTGACACACTAGATATTTTAAACAGAAATATCAATGTTCGACTAGTAGGTAATAAAAATTGCAAGGATGGTGAAACAAGCAATCGGTCGCCTCACCGTTCTGTTGTGGATTCTGCCGTCCCTTAACTAAAATGCCGTTAACCCACAAGCGCGCGATTATGACTTTTAATTAAAAGTAATATAGTTTTGATTGCTATACTAGAATATAGATATAGATAGATAATTATATAGATAAATAGTTTTAAATGCTACTAAAATTATAGATAGACAATTCAAAACTATTTTACTATCCATTAAAAAGTCATATTCGCGCGCTTGTGGGTTAACGGCATTTTAGTTAAGGGACGGCAGGATTGGTAACCCATACCTGTGTGTCCTCACGGGTCTTGTAAGTGTGATACTCAAAATCGCAGAGTAAAGTTGTGAGTAAATATAACACAAAATTCAATAAGTCCACCGTCGCGTTACCAGACGAGTGAAACACCACTATGTGCAACCGGGAACAATATAGGCGAGGAAAATACGTTTGATACCGGATCGCCAAACCTCGTGAACGGCTACTGTTAGTGGGTGTTATTGAATATTATATTTATAAACATTATGCTATTGCTATATGCTATTATTATATTTATTTTAATTTACATTTTTATATATTTATTTATATATATCTTCTTCTCCCTTAGCCTTTATTATTTCCAAGTCACTTGGGGTCGGCTTTTTCTAGTCTAACCGGATTTGACTGGATATCAGTTTTTACACGGAGCGGCTACCACCTGACCTCCGCAACCCGAAGGCTAACGATACCCTCAGGCTAGACCAGTGTCAGGATATTAGAGGGTACTGACTTTCCCAATAACGACTGCCATAGATGTTCATGGCAGCCGGGACCGACGGCTTAACGTGCTCTCCGAGGCACGGAGCAGGCGATAATTGTCAATCAATCATTATATATTTATTTATATATGTATAATATATATACTCATCGATTATAATGTATATGTATATCTTAGGTATATTTCTGTGTATGTGTAGTTGATGGACTTCCGAGCGTCACTTCGGGTTACCAATCCTGAATGGTAACCTCATTTTCATTATATATCGCACCCTTAATAAAACAGAGACTTATCTCAGTATTTTGGATTAAACAAATTTAAACTCTATTGCAAAGATTTAACACAAATATAATATTAGAATTTAACATATACAATTAGAGTTCAAATTGCCTTACTTTCAAATTTCGAGTTGAGCCGCTGTTTTATTAAGACTGATTATGTACATTTCTGTTTCTTTTAAAATATTCGTGTAATAAGGCATATTTACGGTTTCAATTTTTTTGAAATAAATAATCGCACGTCCTATTTTATTAGACCGATGGCTAAAGCATTAGATGTTTGATCGTCAGGTCATGGGTTCTAGTTCCACCCATTGACCGGGACGTGAATCTGCTTCGAACACAAGCTTTCTAGCTTGTCTTGATTAACGAGATTACTAGACTACAGAAAGTGCACCTGACTAAAACTTTATAATTTTTTACATTGCCCTCTAGACCGAATTTTGCAAGGAGAAATTATAATGCACAAGTGTGTGTGCAATCACAAGTGTACCCTAACTCTTGTAGATAAGGCGCAGGACCAACGGCTTTGTGTGCACCGAGACACCGGTTTGTATCGCCCAACTTCATAACTTAAAAGGTTCTATTCTCTATCCATATGATATAAGTATAATAATATGAATGCCATTAAGATGAATTTCCCGGTACAGTCATACGACCAGTCATCGTATTCAACAAAGAAAATAAAGGTACGATCTAATGAACATAATATTAAGGAAATAAATACAAAACATTGTGCAGTAGGATCAAGTCTTAATGAATCAGAGCTGGGCGAACACTTCCGTTGGCGGTGAAGTTTACGTCGATGAATAAATAATTTATAACGTTCGTCATATTATTTAGCAAAAGAAGCATGAGAGCAGAATAAATGCTGTAGAAATGAGAGCGCTGAGAAATATATGTGGTGTGACTCTGAAAGATAGAATAAGGAATAGTGTGATTAAAGAGAGATGCGGCATGAAAGTGGATATAGTGACAAGAATAGAAAAGGGTATGTTAAGCTGGTTTGGGCATGTAGAAAGAATGGACGAGAAAAGACTGACTAAGAAAGTTTATAAAGGCTAGTGTGAATGGAACAGTCGCAAGAGGAAGACCTAGGCGAACGTTTCTTGATCAGATCGGAGGCGTTCTTGACAAAGGCCAGGTTAAGAGCACCTTAAACCGACGGGCGTGTATGAGGAATGTGATGAAAGTGAATGAAGCCGAGAAGTGTGTCAGGATCATAGCAAATGGAAATCCGTAGTCTCTGCCTACCCCTCTGGGAAACAGGCGTGAATCTATGTATGTATGTATGTCATATTATTTATTTTAAATTGTGTCTGAGAATACTATATTTATGTATTAGATGTATGACTTTTTTTATACAGCTAAGGTGGCAAACAAGCTTACGGCCCACCTAATGTAAGTGTTCACCGTAGCCTGTGGACGCCTGCAACACCAGAGGCATCACTTGCGCGTTGCCGAAGGAGGAAAGAGGGTGATATAATAGAATATCGACGTGAAATAGCAGTATTAATACTGTTGTGTTTCGTTCAGTGAGTGAGAGTGCCGGAGGCCCAATCAAACTCTTTCCCCCTTCCCGCTTCTAAAGGGTCGGCAACGCGCAAGTGATGCCTCTGGTGTCACAGGCGTCCATAGGCTACGGTGACCACTTACTATCAGGTGGGCCGTATGCTCGTGTGCCACCTTGGTTGAATTAAAAAAAAACACGGTACAAGGTTTCCTAGTGCAGTAGTTATATTTGGGTAATAAGGATAAATAAAATATCGAAATCCTTTATTTCAGGGTTAGTAACGTGCGATCTTTGGTTACAGTAAATGTTTACAACCAGATTGCAGTGGTTACAAACAGACATGCCTGTAGCTGAAACGTTAAACGTTACAAAAAAACGTAAATATTTAGCATGATTTCGTTAAAACCCATTATTACTTATCGTTTGGTTCCTTTTTCAAGAAGCGAATCGTTTTATAATAATATCGGCCCCGTATTAAACCGTCCCACTGCTGGGCACGGGACTCTTCTCATTGTGAGAAGGGTAAGACCATAGTCCACCACGTTGGCTCAGTGCGGGTCGGCAGACTTCACATATCTTTGAGAACATTATTAAGAACACACACACATGCAGGTTTCCTCACGATTTTTCTTATACCGTTAAAGCAAGCGATTAATAAGTATTTAATACGCACATAACTTCGAAATGTCAGAGATACGCAACTGGGGATCGAACTAGAGAATTCTGCGTGGCAGTCCAACGGTTCCTCATAAGCTTATCGCTGCTGTTATGTTGTCGTTTGTTTTATTGTTTTGCACATACAGTCGTAAAACTCTTATAATCATTTCTACCTGACCCTATAAAGACACAGTTGTGAAAATAAATGGAAAACTATTCAATAGACCTACTTAATAAATGAACAAGTAAATAACATTTATCATAAGGTAAACTAGCTTTCAATAGCTCGTTGTTGATAATGGGGAACTCCGTGGGGCGATACCGCGAAGACCTTGGGTTTGATACACCCGCATGTTAAAGATCTTTACTGACTGTAATAAATATTAAATAAAACTGTTTTCATTTAGTATGTATTACTCATTTCCCTGTTAGGTGACGTATTCTTAAATGCTTTTTTATACTAATACTAGTAGTTTTCCCGCGGTTTCACCCACGTATGTCCCGTTCCCGTGTGAATATCGGGTTTCACCCCTTTCACCCCCTTCAGGGTGGAATTTTCAAAAATCCTCTCAGTGCTCCCCTATACTCTCCAAGGAACATACATGCCAAATTTCAGCATCTTGCGTTCAGTAGTTTCGGCTGTGCGTTGTCTGTCAGTCACTCAGTAACGGAAGAGTTTTATATATACATATAGATTATAAAGAGGAAAGTTTTGATTTTTGTTTGTTTGCTTGTAACGATTGAACTCAAAAACTACACAATCGTTTTTAAAAATGCTTTCAACATTAGAAAGCTATATTATCACCGAGTAACATAGACTATATTTTATTTTAAAAAAAGTACTGTTGCTGTTGCCACGTGCAAAATCTAGTAATATTATAAATTCAAATGTGAGTTTCTTTGTTACGCTTTTACGCCTTAACTACTCGACCGATCATAATGAAATTTCGCATACACTTTGTCATTTATTATCAAACTTATAGTAAAAGCTTTCAGTAGCATTAAATCACAAGTATTAGTTCCAAATATACTCACCATTGCGGATTCGCAATTATCCACCTCGTTAATATTACTAGATTGTCATGTTAAAAATATTATATATGAGTACAAGCTCTGCCTAGTTTGGGCTAGATGATGTTGTGTGTGTATGTGGTAGAATATTATTATTATTAATTATGTTATTTATTTATGCAGATAATTAACAGCCAATCAATGTGCAAAATTAAAGACAATTGTATGCCCAAGAACGATGCAAGGTTGGACCCACAAAATGTAAAAATTAACGAAGTATCGTTCAAGTTCAAATATACGTTAGTTGTAACTACAGGTTATAAGATTTTTATATAATAAATATTGTGTCAATAATGAATCTATCTTATAAAAGAAGGGAATTAAAAAATATGATTGATTTTAATTGATTAAAAAATGAGTCATTGTGCACTTACAAAACGCAGCTTGTGTGGGATTACGTTCCAATCTACAATATATTTGTTTTTACTTTAGATTTGATCTTGAATAATTATGGGTTTTTATATTTTTGATAAAAAAATAAAACTCACTTTCTACAGTTAAAACATGAATATGACATATGTAAATATGTATTGTACGTGTAAAACGTCTACAAAAATATAAAATTATAAACTATTACTATACTCATGGTAGGTATAACGTAAAACGGAACGTTTAGCTGGCAATACTGTCTGTCAGTTGTCAATCATAATCTGTCTTATTTATTCCTATAATATTGTATCTTTTTCTTGACATGTCTTGACATGTGTATTTGTTGTGTATTTTCGTTAGAACAAATTCTTGCATTATATAAAATAATATTGTTTATCATAAAATAACATAGATGTCGCTAATTATTGTGATTGGGATGTCTGCGTGTCGTAGTCGGCACGGTGTGAGTATGAAAATATTGTTTTCTTATTATAAGATTTTATATACCCTTCCATTTTAAACCACCCGATTATTTTCAATTTTCACATAATCTATTATCTATATATATCTATTTATTTTATTTCATTGTTAAGAGACACTTATTATATTATATTGACATGTTAATTATCCAGAAAAAAATTTAAAATCTTATCTTATCTTGTCTTATCTTGTCTTGACATGTCTTGACATATGTAAATATGTATTGTACGTGTAAAACGTCTACAAAAATATTAAATTATAAACTATTACTATACTCATGGTAGGTATAACGTAAAACGGAACGTTTAGCTGGCAATAATGTCCGTCAGTTGTCAATCATAATCTGTCTTATTTATTCCTATAATATTGTATAATTTTCTTAACATGTCTTGACGTGTCTTGACATGTCTTGACGTGTCTTGACATGTCTTGACATGTCTTGACGTGTCTTGACATGTCTTGACATGTCTTGCATGTTTTGACATGTCTTGTCTTGTCTTGACATGTCTTGGCATGTCTTGTCTTGTCTTGTCTTGTCTTGACATGTCTTGTCTTGTCTTGACATGTCTTGACATGTCTTGACATGTCTTGCCATGTCTTGAGATGTCTTGACGTGCCTTGACATGTCTTGACATGTATTGACATGTCTTGACATGTCTTGACATGTCAAGACATATGTAAATATGTATTGTACGTGTAAAACGTCTACAAAAATATAAAATTATAAACTATTACTATACTCATGGTAGGTATAACGTAAAACGGAACGTTTAGCTGGCAATACTGTCTGTCAGTTGTCAATCATAATCTGTCTTATTTATTCCTATAATATTGTATCTTTTTCTTGACGTGTCTTGACATGTCTTGACATGTCTTGACATGTCTTGGCATGTCTTGTCTTGTCTTGACATGTCTTGTCTTGTCTTGACATGTCTTGACATGTCTTGACATGTTTTGACATGTCTTGACATGTCTTGACCTGTCTTGTCTTGTCTTGACATGTCTAGACATGTCTTGCATGTCTTGACTTGTCTTGACATTTCTTGTCTTGTCTTGACATAAGTAAATATGTATTGTACGTGTAAAACGTCTACAAAAATATTAAATTATAAACTATTACTATACTCATGGTAGGTATAACGTAAAACGGAACGTTTAGCTGGCAATACTGTCTGTCAGTTGTCAATCATAATCTGTTTTATTTATTCCTATAATATTGTATCATTTTCTTGACGTGTCTTGACATGTCTTGACGTGTCTTGACATGTCTTGACGTGTCTTGACATGTCTTGACGTGTCTTGACATGTCTTGACATGTCTTGACATGTCTTGACCTGTCTTGTCTTGTCTTGACATGTCTAGACATGTCTTGCATGTCTTGACATGTCTTGACATGTCTTGACATTTCTTGTCTTGTCTTGACATGTCTTGACATATGTAAATATGTATTGTACGTGTAAAACGTCTACAAAAATATTAAATTATAAACTATTACTATACTCATGGTAGGTATAACGTAAAACGGAACGTTTAGCTGGCAATAATGTCCGTCAGTTGTCAATCATAATCTGTCTTATTTATTCCTATAATATTGTATAATTTTCTTGACATGTCTTGACGTGTCTTGACATGTCTTGACGTGTCTTGACATGTCTTGACATGTCTTGCATGTTTTGACATGTCTTGTCTTGTCTTGACATGTCTTGGCATGTCTTGTCTTGTCTTGACATGTCTTGTATTGTCTTGACATGTCTTGACATGTCTTGACATGTCTTGACATGTCTTGACATGTCTTGACATGTCTTGACGTGTCTTGACGTGTCTTGACGTGTCTTGACGTGTCTTGACGTGTCTTGACGTGTCTTGACGTGTCTTGACGTGTCTTGACATGTCTTGACATGTCTTGACATGTCTTGACGTGTCTTGACATGTCTTGACATGTCTTGACATGTCGTGACATGTCTTGCATGTCTTGACATGTCTTGACATTTCTTGTCTTGTCTTGACATGTCTTGACATGTCTTGACATATGTAAATATGTATTGTACGTGTAAAACGTCTACAAAAATATTAAATTATAAACTATTACTATACTTATGGTAGGTATAACGTAAAACGGAACGTTTAGCTGGCAATAATGTCCGTCAGTTGTCAATCATAATCTGTCTTATTTATTCCTATAATATTGTATCATTTTCTTGACGTGTCTTGACATGTCTTGACGTGTCTTGACATGTCTTGACGTGTCTTGACATGTCTTGACGTGTCTTGACATGTCTTGACATGTCTTGACGTGTCTTGACATGTCTTGACATGTCTTGACATGTCTTGACATATCTTGACCTGTCTTGTCTTGTCTTGACATGTCTAGACATGTCTTGCATGTCTTGACATGTCTTGACATGTCTTGACATGTCTTGACATGTCTTGACATGTCTTGACATGTCTTGACATGTCTTGACATTTCTTGTCTTGTCTTGACATGTCTTGACATATGTAAATATGTATTGTACGTGTAAAACGTCTACAAAAATATTAAATTATCATGGTTGCGACAAACAACTACACGACAAATGTTAGGGCGACAGTACAGTATGTCGACAATCAGTGGTGCGACAGCACATCAGCTCGACGTGCGATAGTGCGACTGATTGTTTTCTCGACAAACGATAGGGCGACAGAACTTTTGACCGACGAACGATAGCGCGACACAACTTTCGCTCGACAAAATAAAGCGCTTACACTAATGTATATATAATTATTATTATAAAAAATAAAAAACTAGATATTGGAAAATAGGTATTTTTAATCATAACTATATCATTATACAATTAGACACATTGATGAAAACAAAGTGCTTTCGTGACTATTTCTTAATATGACATATATAAGCGAGTCCTGACAAAAAATCTTTTAAATCCATATTATCTTTTTCGGCCAAATGTTGTTTGAGTTTTTTATAAAATCTACTTTTCGATTTTTTCTTAATTATTTGGGCTTTGATCCTTTCGACTTCACATTGTGTGTTTTTTTGCTCTTTTTGTAATTCTTGGATGGTTTTGTAAATATTAAGTTTTTTGCGACTTAATAAACAGTTCCACCTGTTATGCCAGCTTTCAACAGAGTTTTGGGTAATAGGCAAACCCTCATCTAAGCATTCGACAATGGACCAAATGCTGGGCTGAAATACAGGCGTAACCTTAATAATCGATAATTTCAAAGTATCATTCGCGTTTGTTTGTGGCGGCAAATTTTTAAACGATCCCACGTAGTATTTGGAGAACCACTTCGAAATTTCTTCAGCGTCATTTGGGAGAATTTCTTCTTTGATGAATTCAAACGCCGCTGGGATTTCCTGTGGTGGCAAAAAAGGTAATGCAGACAAATGATGTATTTGATGTGCAAAATCAAAGCTGTTTCTGTACTTTGTGGCTAACCCAGCAGATTGTACGTGTCTCTAAATAGTCTGCGTTAGGTGAAAATAACAGCATTTTTGGCTGCTCTCTGGGTATACTCTTTTGATTGCATTAATGGCTGATTTTTCAAAGTCAGTCATTATTAATCGTGGGTTCAAGTTCAGTTTCAGTTTATTATAGGCGAATCTGTTTATAATTTCCAAATATATGTAGTAGACATTTTCAGTTTTATGACTTAATAGTCCATAAGCTAACGGTAAGACTCGACAGGTTTCAGGTGGACCCACAACACCGTGTATTGAATAAATCTGACTAAAATTGTTTGGACAACACTTGAACGTACCATCCATTAACCACATTGAAGATCCGTGTAAAAGAGTTATGTTCTGTTTTGTTGAAAAAACCAAAACCGTCACACCATTACAGTGGTAACGTCCAATCAGAAATTGCTCTTCATCATCTATTCTCTGATAGTTTTCAGGTATTTTCCACTTCTCCAAATCATGTGGTACTGTAGGCAAAATACGAGTCCTCTGTCTGTGTATCATCATTCGCATAGCATCCTTCGATGGCATATGCGGTGCAAGTTTGGTAGGTGTAGTCTGTATATGCTTCTGTATTAATTGAGCAGGAATTTCCAAGGTGTCAGCAGCTTTACTTTTTAGGGATGCTCTCATACTTAAAATTCTTGAGCGTTCTTCATGAGGTTCATGAGAGTGCTCAATTCCATTTAGCTTTTTCAATACATGATTTTCGGCTACCTTGCTCGTAACTGCACACGCACCGCAATGTATTTTTTTCTTCTCTACACAACACCAATAAAACAAATCACCCCTGTTTCTATTTACTGAATATAAATATCCGTTATAAATCAACTGTCTTTTCCCGTTTTGAGATGTTTGAAACACGCAATAATCATCTAAATCCATAGTTGTAGGTTTTGTTACGATTAATGAAAGTACACTGAATCAATGTTGTTGTGCAGATGCATGACAACGTTTGTTTTTTTTATCTACCCACATATTCTTGAAAATAAGTGAACGTTCCGATACATAATAATTTAGTATCGTTAATATCTAATTGACTTAGAAATATAATGAAAATGTATTTATAATAATTGTTATTTATAGCTCAGTAATTAATGAAAAGGAAAATAAATATTACCTGCTAAGTATAGACGGCGACGTAACGAACGTCATTTAGTTATTCGATAGATGGAGTAAATACAATTACAATATACTTTTTTTATCTATTACTTGCAACAAAATATAGGAATCTAATTGTATAATGATATAGTTATGATTAAAAATACCTATTTTCCAATATCTAGTTTTTTATTTTTTATAATAATAATTATATATACATTAGTGTTAGCGCTTTATTTTGTCGAGCGAAAGTTGTGTCGCGCTATCGTTCGTCGGTCAAAAGTTCTGTCGCCCTATCGTTTGTCGAGAAAACAATCAGTCGCACTATCGCACGTCGAGCTGATGTGCTGTCGCACCACTGATTGTCGACATACTGTACTGTCGCCCTAACATTTGTCGTGTAGTTGTTTGTCGCAACCATGATACGGAGTCGTCTTGACATATCTTGACGTGTCTTGACATGTCTTGACGTGTCTTGACATGTCTTGACATGTCCTGACATGTCTTGACATGTCCTGACATGTCTTGACATGTCCTGACATGTCTTGACATGTCTTGACATGTCTTGAAATGTCTTGTCTTGTCTTGACATGTCTTGACATGTCTTGCATGTCTTGACATGTCTTGACATGTCTTGTCTTGTCTTGACATGTCTTGATATGTCTTCGTGCCAACTACGACACGCAGACATCCCAATCACAATAATTAGCGACATCTATGTTATTTTATGATAAACAATATTATTTTATATAATGCAAGAATTTGTTCTAACGTAAATACACTACAAATACACATATCAAGACATGTCAAGACAAGATAAGACAAGATTTTAATTTTTTTTCTGGATAATTAACATGTCAATATAATATAATAAGTGTCTCTTAACAATGAAATAAAATAAATAGATCAGTTCAAATCCGTATCCGACATTTTTGCTGTTTAATAATATAGTATAGTGACAGCAATAAAACTTGGATATTTATTATCAAACTTATAGTAAAAGCTTTCAGTAGCATTAAATCACAAGTATTTGTTCCAAATATACTCACCACTTCGGATTCGCAATTATCCACCTCGTTAATATTACTAGATTGTCATGTTAAAATATTATATATGAGTACAAGCTCTGCCTAGTTTGGGCTAGATGGTGTTGTGTGTGTATGTGGTAGAATATTATTATTATGAATTACGTTATTTATTTATGCAGATAATTAAGAGCCAATCAATGTGCAAAATTAAAGACAATTTTATGCCCAAGAACGATGCAAGGTTGGACCCACAAAATGTAAAAATTAACGAAGTATCGTTCAAGTTCAAATATACGTTAGTTGTAACTACAGATTATAAGATTTTTATATAAAAAATATTGTGTCTATAATGAATCTATCTTATAAAAGAAGGGAATAAAAAAATATGATTGATTTTAATTGATTAAAAAATGTGTCATTGTGCACTTACAAAACGCAGGGGTACAGAAAAGGACATAGGGTACCTTTTATCCAGGAAAATGTACTGTTAATAACCTAATCTAACCTTCAATTACGCGATCAAAGCCACGTGCAAAATTTTGTTATTCATATTAATACTGCCTCGGTAGAGCAGCGTTAGTGTATGCACCTGCTGCATGATGTTTTGAGTTCGATTCCAAAGCAGCATCTTTGACTTTTCAAAGTTATGTGCGTATGAAATAGAAATTAAGAACTTAACGCTGAAAAAGCCTCGAAAGGAAATTTGCATGTCTAAGTTCCACCTAATGCTCTTGACCATATGTGAAGTCAGCCAACCCGCAGTGAGTCAGCGTGGTGGTCTACGGTCTTGCCATTTTCGTAGTGAGAAGAGGCTAATGCCCAGCATATATACGTATTATACTGTCTTACACTTTCCATCAGGTGGGCCGTATGCTAGTTTGCTAACTTAGTTGTATAAAAAAAATCATTTAGTATGTAGATATGTTGAAATTAAACTGCTATATACGGATTTTATCGCGTTGTTTATTTGACACTTTACTACAACATTTTGAAAATTGTTACACTACTACTACTATTAAACTTTACTAATTTTTAAGCTAATTAAATTATTATTAAACTATTTAGATTTAATTTATTTTTACACTTTCCCCGACGTTTCGGTTGCTTTTCAGCAGCCATGGTCACGGGGAGACTGACCCCTCTCCCCGTGACCATGGCTGCTGAAAAGCAACCGAAATAATAATTTAATTAGCTTAAAAATTAGTAAAGTTTAATAGTAGTAGTAGTGTAACAATTTTCAAAATTTTGTAGTAAAGTGTCAAATAAACAACGCGATAAAATCCGTATATAGCAGTTTAATTTCAATGAATAATATTCGCGTAAATAGAAGACAATATTATGTAGATATGTACTAGAAGCTTGGATGTTCTAAAATTGCGGTGACACTGACGTAAAAAAAGCACACAGTCAACTCATTATTTGTTCTACCCCTAGAGTAGTTGGGACTTTTCTCTTTGGTTGGTAATAGTTTACGAATCACTGACCACCAGGAAGGAAATTTATAATATAATATGTCATTAAGTTAACTTTTTAGTCATAGCTATTGTTTGTATCAACTACTAGAGCTTTTGCCCGCGGCTCTGCCCACGTAAAAGTAAGTAACGTTATGTTAGTAACAGTAATTTTTTCAAATAAAATATAGACTATGTTACTCGGTAATAATAAAGTATTCTAAAGGCATTAGATGTTTAAAATTGGTTAAGTAGTTTTTGAGTTAAATCCTTACAAACAAACAAACAAACATACAAACAATAATCAAATCTTTTCTTTTTATAATATTAGTATAGATATTAAATAGTATGTATATAAATATTTCCTATTTTGTCATAATGAGTAGTTATGTGTCGATTTTATAACTCTCATTCTGGGAAAATAAATATAACATAACACTTACCAACACTCTCACTCACCGAACAAAACACAACAGTAGGAATACTGGTATTTCACGTCGATATTCTGTGAGAGGGTAGTCCTTCCCCGGTCGAGCCGGCACATTCATGCTGAAATCAGCGAGGCTCTACTACCTTTAAAAATTTACATATAGTAAAGAAACGTGTAAACTTTTTTTTCTTTTTTTTTTTAATACTTCTGTCAGCATAATTTTTGTTTATGTAAGTAGAACGAAGGCATAAAATAAATGTCTTACCAGTTGTAGCTACGGTGACGAGACCACGTTGTAAAAATTCAGTAACCTTGACCGACCTGGGAAGCGAGCCCGCGACGTCAAAATAGCCTCCAAAAATAGACTAACGAGGCAAATTAAATACAATTTTTTTACAATAACTGTCTATCACATACACACAACACCATCTAGCCCAAACTAAGCAGAGCTTGTACTATGGGTACTAGACAATAGATAAACATACATATATTATATACTTTTTTTTTAAATACATACATATTATACATAGAAACACCCAGACCAAGACAAACATCCTTGTTCATACACACAAATGTTTGACTTGTGCGAGAATCGAACCCGCGACCTCAGGCGTGGCAGTTGGTTACACTAATCACTACGCCATTGAGGTCGTCAATATACAATAAAACCCATAATCTTCTCTCTTAGCCTTTATTATTCCCAAGTCACTTGGGGTCGGCTTTTCTGGTGTAACCGGATTTGACTGGATATCAGTTTTTACACGGAGCGGCTGCCACCTGACCTCCGCAACCCGAAGGCTAACGATACCCTAAGGCTAGACCAGTGTCAGGATATTAGAGGGTACTGACTTTCCCAATAACGACTGCCATAGATGTTCATGGCAGCCGGGACCGACGGCTTAACATGCTCTCCGAGGCACAGAGCAGGCGATAATTGTCAATCAATACGCACATAATTTCGAAAAGTCATATAACTTCCGAAAGTCAGAGGTGCGCGACGTGGGTTCGAACCCGAGACCCTCTGCATTGCAGTCTGTTGGTCTCCCCACTGAGCTATCGCTGCTACAATAAAACCCATAATACCAATACATAGTTTATATAACTAATTAGTTGTTTTGTGGTTTGCTTGTCATACCGGGAAACTACATGTTTAATTGACGTAAATATCTGTCTTTCCTGCTGATACCCAAGGAGACTGTGATTCACGCACGTAAGTAGGCGGTTCAGAATGCGTCGACTGCGGCTTCGAATCTTTTGTAGATAATTTTTTTTATTTGGTAATGTGACGTATTTCGTTTAAGATGGCGTAGGGGGCAGGACAAGAAATATAGTTTACAAATCTAAAAAAAAGACGCTTTATTTAAAAACTAAACTAATATGTAGACGCTTTCTAAAATATTTTGATAGCGAATGATGAACTTATCTCTATGAAGAATTATTAAAAAATAAATCTAATTCTAATTTAAATAAAACGTGTTTTTTATAACTTTCTTTTTTCAAAATTTTTATGTTGTCATCGGTCTTCGATAAGTCTACAACGTTTAAATGTAATCTGACCGTTTGAAGTGGGTCAAAATTAATTCTAAAGGAGTCGGTTACAAACAAACAAACGTACAGGTGAAGCTAATAAAAGCGTGTTAAAAAGTGTTCTGTTACGAACATAACCTAACCTGAGCTACATTTATGCGAGCGAAGCCGCGGGACAAAACTAATATTTTATTAAGTCGTTATATCTAAAAATCGCCTATTATGGTTTTCAGTATCACGTTATGGGCGGCTGTGTTATCGCCTTCTACGGATATTAGATCCCTCCGTCCTTCAGAGTCTTCTATACAAATATTATAAAGCTAAACAGTTTGTTTGATTGAACGCGCTAATCTCAGGAACAACTGGTTCTAATTAAAAAAATATTTAAGTGCTGGTTAACTCATTTATCGAGAAAGGCAATAAACTATATACCATCACGCTACGACCAATAGAAGCGAAGCATCAATTCAAGTTCGATCCCAGGGCACGCACCTCTGACTTTCCAAGTTTTGTGCGTATTAAATAGTTAATTATCACTTGCTCTCACCTGCATGGTTTCCTCACGATGTCTGAGAGTTGTCCATAATGTTCTCGAAGATATGTGAAGTCCGCCAACCGGCACTGAGCCAAGGTAGTGGACTATGGCCTAACCCTTCTCACACTGAGAAGAGGCACGTGCCCAGCAGTGGGACATTTTAATACAGGGCTGATATTATTTTTATTTATATTAATGAAAATTGTTGCAAAAACAGGGTAAATTCTGAAATGTGACGTAGACGAAGTAGTGCGGGTCAGTTAGCGACAGAATAAGCTAATAACATTTTTCCTGACCCGGCAAGCAAGCCTTATACCTCATACACAGCAGTGATACACTACCGATGCACTACCGACGCATGTATGTATATGATTTTCTAAAAATAAGGCGTAATAAATGGATTTAAGTGGGTGTAGGATCATCTAAAACTGCGGTCTCGGTCCCCATATCGGAAAACCGACCATCGATCCATGTACACTGGCTTCAACGCACGAATTTGATTACGGGATATATTTAATAACATAACATATTATGTTGCAGGAGAGCTTTTTAAATACATACATACATACAAAGATTCACGCCTATTTCCCAGAGGGGTAGGCAGAGACTACGGATTTCCATTTGCTACGACCCTGACACACTTCTCTGGCTTCATTCACTTTCATCACATTCCTCATACACGCTCGCCGGTTTAAGGTGCTCTAAACCTGGCCTTTGTCTAAAATGTCTCGGACCTGATCAAGAAACGTTCGCCTAGGTCTTCCTCTTGCGACTGTTCCATTCACACTAGCCTTATAAACTTTCTTAGTCAGTATTTTTTCTTCCATTCTTTCTACATGCCCAAACCAGCTTAATATACCCTTTTTTTATTCTGGTCACTATATCTACATTTAGGCTGCATCTCTCTCTAATAATCTCTTTTTTAACACGCTTTTATTAATTTAGTATGTATCTATGAATCCATGTAACGGAATCTTTGAACGTGATTTTCACCTCTTTCAAATCGACGGATTGATTTGAAACTATGCACACTTACCAAAAAAATAATTTTGAAAAGAAAAAATTACAAAAAATATTAGTTTAAAAAATAAAAATAAATAATAGTTTAAAATACTAAAATCCTAAATCTTAGAGTTCGAAAAAATGGTTCAACTAATATGCAAAGGTCACGTGATACCAGAGTGATGAGGTCAGAGGTCAAAGGGCATAGTCATTTCGGGGGTATATCGACTATGCTGAGTCGAATGGCGTTGACCGCGAGTCTCTAGCTCTTGCGGTTCTTGAGTTGAAAGTTGTATAACAGACAGCCGGACGGACGGACAAAGCTGTTGTATAAGAGTTTCTTCGAACTCTAAACGGAAGAAATAAAAAAAAATTACAGTAACATAAAAAAACTTTTTTTTTTTTTTTCTTTTTTTTTTTGTGGGTGGGTGCATAAAAGTATAGACGTGTTTGCTAAGTGAAAATTAGTTTAATTTAATATTATTTGATTTACACTGGCTTTTAATAATATATTTTGGAGTACTTACAAGTATAAATATATGTAGCACAAGAAATCTAACTTAACACCACCTGCCAGCTGCACATTTACACACTTATACATTACAAGAAGATGTCACAACTGCACGAGATTGAAAACGCACAAAAGAGCTTGGAAGATAGCTTCAATAAAAGGATGACTGAGCTTGAGGCACGGCTGCACAGCACTGGACCAGCTAAGGACACTGTAGCAAAAGTGGCAGAGGAGTTCCGTACCTTTCGTGAACTCATCTTTAACATGCTTGGCCTGCTTCGCAAGCAAATCAACGAGTGCTACAGAATGGTCGACACAATGGAGACTAGGCACCGGCGTAAGGCTCTCATCTTCTTGGGAGTTCCAGAGAAGGATAAGGAGGATTGCACTGCTGCCACTCTGGATATACTTCACAGGATGCTGGGGCTAAATGACATCATGCTCCCTAATCTTGAAGTCTGTCATAGGCTTGGAGCACAGCACAAGGATCATCCCAGGCCCTTACTTGTCCGGTTTACTTGCATCAAATCGAGAATTAATGTCTGGAGAGCTAAGTCAGCATTGAAGGGGTCAGCAGTCTCAGTTAGAGAGTTCCTAACCAAAACTCGCCAGGCAGTCTTCGTTAAAGCTCGTCAACAATACGGCATGAAAGCGGTGTGGACTCAAGATGGCATCATTGTTGTTAAAGTGTCCGACGGAAGACGTCATAAGGTCTCGTCGATGGATGAGCTCACTCTGTTACTGGAACAGCATCCAAAAGTATTGGAGCCGACTTCTTCAGCAACCAGCAGGAGTAATGTATATAACACTGGGAGTGCGGTTTCGTCGGGCGCAAATGTAAATAAAACCAACATGCGGAAATAGCTTTCAATACTAGTGTTTGTATGGCCGCGAGTATTCAGTTTTATTATTAATCCGTGATATCTTTGTAGTCATTTAGCAGCGAGGCTTGTATACTTGTTTGTTTACTATAATTTTGTTCACCCTCACTCACAAAATACTTATAATATTGTTTTCTTATATTCACGTTTGACATCTGTCATTATGTTGTCGATCTTACAAGTTTCGTTCTAAAACGCTAATCGTTCAAGTTTAGATAATTAGCTTTTGTCTTCTGTTTATATTATTGCGTTTTGTTATCCATAGTGAGTTATATCGTTGTTTTTTTTCTTTTTGTTGTGTATTTTTTTCATTTTAAATATATTTCCTTTCAAATTGTGTGTGACAGGTTGCTGGCGGGTGGTGCAGAGTTTAAAACATTGCATTAATCGAAGTGCGTATATATTATAAGTTATTCTTTTAGTTTACTTATATTTATTTATTTATATTTATCGTATAGTATTTTGTATTTATTTTTGTCATGTTGTCTGATGATGAGTCATTTATTTCAGCTGATGAAGCTACCAGTTTGTCGAGTGATGATAGTTTTTGTTCAATCACTGATACGCTGGGCGATTTTGTGCGGCAGACGTTCTATCAACAGCCTGAATGTTGCTTGAACGTTTGTCACCTGAACGCTCAAAGTATTCCCAGTCATTATAGCGACTTTCTTGAGACTTTTACTAACACTAACGTTCATGCCATCCTGATTTCGGAGAGTTGGCTCAAGCCTAATCTTCTTTCAACCTCGTACCCTTTAACTGGCTACATTCTTATCAGGAATGATAGGGTTGGCCGGCGAGGGGGTGGCGTGGCTATTTACCTGCGAGGTAATTTGCCGTATAAAATCATTGCTTCGTCTCCTTCTAACTCCACTTCATCTGCGGAATTTCTTTTTCTTGAGGTTTGTGTCAAAGGAGCTAAAACCGTTCTAGGGGTAGTATATTGTCCCCCCACTGTTGACTACTTCTCCAGTTTCGAATCGATTCTGGAATCTTTAGGGGCAGAGTACTCACATCATATCATCATGGGCGATTTTAACACTGACCTCCTAACACATAATTCCTTTCGTTCTCGTAAACTTCTCCAAATCATAGAATCCGCCAGTCTTCACGTTTTACCTTTAAATGCAACCCACCACAACATTAATGATACTGACACATGGCTGGATCTGATCCTTACCTCTGCTCCTACCTTAATCCGCAGTCATGGCCAACACCTGGCTCCCGGATTTTCCCATCATGACCTCATATTCATTTCCTATAACCTTAAACCACCCAAACCCTGTCCCAAAATTCTGCACAGGCGTTGTTTTGGGCGGATGGACGTGGACAAGCTACGTAAAGATGCTTCTGCTCTTAACTGGGAACGTTTGGAGACGGCTTCCACGGTGGATCAAAAGGTTGTTATTTTTAATAACGCCGTGGTGAACCTTTATAACGCCCACGCTCCCGTCCGTAGAATTAAGGTGAAGCGTCCGCCCGCCCCTTGGATGTCAAGAGGTGTTAGAATGGCGATGCGGCGCAGGGATCGTACATTTCGCACTTTTAAAAAGGATCGCTCTGATGACAACTGGGTTCTTTTTAAAGTTGCTAGGAATCGGTGTAATCAGATGATACGTAATGCAAAACGCCGCCATATTCTCGATAGTATAACATCCTCATCTCCTGCTGATATTTGGCGGTTTCTTGGAACCCTAGGCATTGGCAACAAGCAACAAAGTGATCTGCGTACAACGATTGATTTGGATGATATCAATCAACATTTCACCTCTTCTATTATGCTGGATCAACAAATCAAGCGTTGTACTTTGGATTACTTAGCTAACCTACCCAGGCCCAAAATTGATCCTTTTTTGTTTTCTTCTGTAGACCCGGGTGAGATAAAAAGATAATCCTGTCGATCAAGTCAAAGGCTGTGGGCTGTGATGGTATTAGTCGTCCTATGATCACACCAATTCTTGATCAACTCCTTCCTGCCATATCCCATATCGTCAATTTTTCTCTTGACACTGGGAGTTTTCCTTCCTTGTGGCGTAGCGCCTTTGTTATCCCTCTTCCTAAGGTACCTAGTCCTTCCCTTCCAAACCACTACCGACCCATATCCATTCTTCCTTTCCTATCTAAAGTGCTCGAAGCATGTGTACACAAACAACTAGCACAGTTTGTGAACCTGAATAACCTATTGAGTCCTCTCCAATCTGGCTTTAGGCCTGGGCACAGCACTACTTCCGCTCTCCTCAAAGTGACTGGCGATATCAGGATGGGCATGGAGGATACCAAAGTCACTGTGTTGGCTTTGGTTGACTTCTCGAACGCCTTCAATACCGTCAGTCATGACATCCTGCTAGCGATCCTATCCCATCTTAATATCTCACCTGGTGTACTTGAATGGTTCTCAACATATCTTCAGGGACGCCAGCAGTCAGTACACATCGATGACATGTCATCGATCTGGCGTGACCTCGACTCTGGGGTTCCTCAAGGTGGCATTCTATCTCCGTTATTATTTTCTCTTTTTATTAACTTTATAACTACGAACCTTCAGTGCAAGTATCATCTTTATGCTGATGACTTGCAGCTATATGCTCAAGACACTACGGATAATCTTCCTGGAGCCATTTCTAAAGTAAATGCTGATCTTGAAACAATTAGGAGCTGGTCGGGCAGATTTGGATTATCTGTTAACCCGGCTAAGTGCCAGTCAATCTTAGTTGGAAGTCAACGATTGATAAGCAGGTTGGACTCTAGTACTTTACCTCCTGTTGTGTATGATGGGACACCTATACCGTTCAGTCCTACTGTAAAGGATCTGGGTTTGCTCATTGACTCCAACTTGAATTGGCAATCTCAGGTTACTAGTGTCAGTCAGAGAGTAACTGGAACGCTGCGCGCCTTGTATCGGCTAAAAAATTTCCTCCCATCTAAGACAAAAATAATGCTTGTACAGACTTTGATCTTTCCCTTAATTGACTATGGTGATGTGTGTTACTATGACCTGAATGCAGATCTACTCAATAAATATGACCGACTTCTAAATAACTGCATTCGATTCATTTATAATCTTCGTAAATATGACCGTATTTCATCTCATAGATCCACTTTAAAATGGTTACCCATTCGTCAACGCCGTAGTTTGCGTGCCCTTACAGTATTATTTTCTGTTCTAACTTCACCAAATGCCCCCAGTTATTTAACCTGCCTTTTCCAATACCTATGTTCTAATCATGATAGAAATCTTCGTTCTACTAATAACCTTCTCTTACTTTGTCCCTCTCATACTTCTGGTTTCCTTCATTCTTCTTTCTTTGTCCAGTCTGTTATACTGTGGAATGCGCTCCCTCATGAAGTCAGGATGTCCACAACCCGTTACACTTTCAAGTTCAAAGTACGTGCTCTCCTCCTCGACCGTTTATCAGATTCTTCTCATCATTAATTTAATACGTATGATATGTATGTATGTATTTATGTATGTATGTATTTATGTATGCATGTATCTATATCTATATGAATATATATATATGTGAGTATATATTTTATTTAGTTTATTAGAGTATATATTTTATTTAGTGTATTAAATATGTTTATTGGTATGTACCCTACCGGCCAAAAGTTTGAGACCACAAGTTAAAATATTGTTTCACAATAAAATTTGTTAAAAATACATATGATAAACAATTAATTTGAACACCTGCATATACAATGGATATTTAACTATTTTTCGAAGTCATTATTTCTATTTATTTTTATGTAATCATCGTACAAAGGTCTTTTGTCTAGAAACATCAATGGGCGCCGCGTGCGGACCGCGCGCTAAAGTCATTGTAATATTATTGTTACCTGACTATTATTCATTATTTGGGCTTTGTTTTGTGTTAACAGAATTTTAGGAAATTTTAACTTCCTAAAACACTGTGAACACCTGAGTTTCCATGGAGTAAATATTTCTTAATCTTGGTTAGTCCGAGCTCGTCGTTCTTACAGTGAAGACATCTCATTATGGGAAAAGTACGCCAAATTAGCGGTGAAACTCGTGCTGTCATCATTGCTTTACACAACGAAAGCAAATCTGAACGTGCGATTGCTACTCAGCTCAAGTTGTCGAAGACTTGTGTTCATAACACAATAACCCGATACAAGGAGACTGGCAATAATCAAGATCGTTCGCAGTCGGGAAGGCCGAGAGCTACCACTTCTAGCGAGGATAAGTTCATCGTGGTAACAAGCAAGCGGAATAGACGCCTGACAGCACCAGAAATCCGCGCTGAAGTGAACAAATCCCGGTCTACACCTGTGTCATTGACCACAGTGAAAAGAAGACTAAGAGACGCTAAGTTATTTGGTCGCGTAGCAGTGCGAAAACCTCTCTTAAGGCCACAAAACAAAAAGAAGAGAATGCAGTGGGCCCTTACCCATCGAGACTGGAGTGAAGAAGACTTCAAAAGAGTTCTTTGGACAGATAAGTCCAAATTTGAAGTGTTTGGGAGCAAAAGACGTGTTTTTGTTCGGCGGAGTGTCGAGGAAAAGATGATGCCAGACTGTGTCCTGCCCACAGTGAAGCATGGCGGTGGTTCCGTTATGGTTTGGGGTTGTTTCTCGAGCCGTGGAACTGGAGATTTGGTACGAGTCGAAGGAATTATGAAAAAGGAGCAGTACAAAGCAATATTGGAGTGTAATGCTGTACCATCGGGACTTCGGCTAGTTGGAGATGTCTTTATTTTCCAACAAGACAACGACCCTAAACACAGCTCCAAATTATGCCGGGGTTATTTAGATACAAAAGAAGCAGAAGGGGTGTTAAAAAACATGGTGTGGCCCGCTCAGAGCCCCGACCTTAACCCTATAGAACTATTGTGGGAAGAGCTGGACAGAAACGTGCGCAGTTGTTGTCCCAGCTCACAAGAAGATTTGTGGAGAGCATTGCAAGAAAGCTGGAACAATATTTCACAAGAAACAATCGACAAATTGATTGCCCGCATGCCAAGACTTGTCAACAAAGTGATTCAATGCAAGGGAGGGTTTTTTGATGAAAAAGCTGTTTAGCTTGTCAACATATATTTTAAGTTAAATTGTCGAAATATTTAATATTTTTTATTTATATTTAATTGCATTTGCCATACTTAATAAATATCACAATAAATCCTTTCATGTTTAGCTTTTTATTTTGAGTTTTACATCCATTTGCAACTTTGATGTAGGTGGTCTCAAACTTTTGACCGGCAGTGTATATATTGTGTCCATCAGGCTACTTTATGCACCTACTTTATTTGATCTCTGCATCACCCTAAGGTTGACTGGTAGAGAATGCCCTTGGCATTAAGTCCGCCGATGTATAATTTTATGCATAAAGTTTAAAAATAAATAAATAAATAAAAAAGGTACTGAATAAACCTCTTGAGACACATGCGTTCCACAGCTGCAGCAATCAGGATTCCAGTTCAGCGTTTGCCTGGTCTCAAGAACCAGGCACTGGTTTTCCACTGGAGCTTTTCATTGTGACGTACGGAAGCCAACAAGTATAATGATATATGACCGGCGATAGCTCAGTGGGGAGACCAACAGACTGCAATGCGGAGGGTCTCGGGTTCGAACCCACGTTGCGCAACTCTGACTTTCGGAAGTTATAGGAGTTTTCGAAATTATGCGCGTATTGATTGACAATTATCGCCTGCTCCGTGCCTCGGAGAGCACGTTAAGCCGTCGGTTCCGGCTGCCATGAACATCAATGGCAGTCGTTATTGAGAGAGTGTCGACACAAAAGATCCCACTGGGTCGAAGTGTCACCGGTCTGCACTGACTGGCCCCCCACATAAGATACATAATGATATATACATATTTATATATAATTTAGAATTATGTACATATTAATAGCGTAAAAGGTATAAAATACATAGACAAATGTTAAATAAGTACACAATTATATATAGGTAAAGTAAAATAAAAACAACAGTAAGTCAATGAATGTGGTAAGTCATAGTTAAAATAATTATAATTATAATTAATTATTACAGAAAATGATGATGAGCAGCGATAGCCTGGTGGGAAACCGTTGGACTGCCACGCAGAGGTCTCGAGTTCGATCCCAAGGCGCGCATCTCTGACTTTTCGAAGTTATATGCGTATTAAATAGTTAATTATCGCTGGCTTTAACGGTGACGGAAAACATCGTGACGAAACCTGCATGTCTAAGAGTTCTCAAAAATGTTCACAAAGATATGTTAAGTCTGCCAACCCGCACTGGGCCAGCGTGGTAGACTATGGCCTAACCCTTCTAACACTGAGAAGAGGCCCGTGCCCAGCAGTGGGACAGTTTAATACAGGGCTGATATTATTATATTATATTACAGAAACACCGACCCCAAGTGACTTGGGAATAATAAAGGCTAAGAGAGAAGAAGAAGTTAAAATAATTATAATATTGTTATTGTTGGCCTCGATGGCGTAGCGGTTAGTGTAACCGACTGCCACGCCTAAGGTCGCGGGTTCGATTCCCGCACAAGGCAAAAATTTGTATGCATTAACATGAATGTTTGTTTTGGTCTGGGTGCTTCTATGTATAATATGTATGTATTTACAAAAAAAAAGTTTATATGTATGTTTATCCATTGTTTAGTACCCATAGTACAAGCTCTGCTTAGTTTGGGCTAGATGGTGCTGTGTGTATGTCATAGAATAATAATAATAATAATTCTTGTTAACCCCTCCAGCTAAAACAGTACATTTTCAAGGTGAAAGTACGTGCTCTTCTCCTTGACAGTTTATCAGATTCATCTCAACAATAATAAATTACGTATGTATGTATATTTATATATACTTTTTTTAGATTATATAATATGTTTATTGATATGTATATAATATATCGTTACTACTATGATTTTCTTTAGTATATGTAAGTGTATATTTCATGCCAATGTAATTAATACCCACTACTTTTTATCTCTGCATCACCCGATGGTTGACTGGTAGGTAATACCTGTGGCACTAAGTCCGCCGATGTACCATTTTGTGCATAAAGTTTTAAATAAATAAACTATAATTCTTGTGTTAGAAGTAGGTTCACGTCGGTAGAGATACTTACACCGTTTTTAATTTATGTAATACATTTATAAGTAATTAAAGATCAGCGGAGCAGCGATAGCTCAGTGGGGAGACCAACAGACTGCAATGCAGAGGGTCTCGGGTTCGAACCCACGTCGCGCACCTCCGACTTTCGGAAGTAATATGACTTTTCGAAATGATGTGCGTATTGATTGACAATTATCGCCTGCTCCGTGCCTCGGAGAGCACATAAAGCCGTCGGTCCCGGCTGCCATGAACATCTATGGCAGTCGTTATTGGGAAAGTCAGTACCCCCTAATATCCTGACACTGGTCTAGCCTTAGGGTATCGTTAGCCTTTGGGTTGCGGAGGTCAGGTGGCAGCCGCTCCGTGTAAAAACTGATATCCAGTCAAATCCGGTTAGACCAGAAAAGCCGACCCGAAGTGACTTGGGAATAATAAAGGCTAAGAGAGAAGAATTTATAAGTAATTAAAGAAACAATAAAAGTCTACACGAAATCTGTTCGTGATTTCCCCGAAACACGCACAGATTTGCGTCATCAGAACTTGTTTGGGTTGTAAAATTATACCTACTCGTAAAACTGCAGATCCATAATATTCAAAAGTTTATTGATTAAGAAAGATTGGGGCTTTAAGACTGCGCCGAGCGTAAGACAGATAATGACAGAGCTCGTGCGGCGTATATTCAAATCGGCGCGCGGCCGCCATAGTAAAATTGTATGGAGGATTTGAAGAGCTTTTTTAATAAATATGTATCTTTATTGTCAACCAATAACTTAAATATTTGGGACGGACAAATTGTAATATAACTATTTATGTTTCGTTTAAGCTGTAATATAGGATAGATTTCTACTGTTATAATCTAAAATTCACGTGACACGAGCTTACGTTTTTGCTTTTTTCGTGCAATTTTACGTAATTTTGTAGGCGAAAATATTAATTATTTAAAGTTTTTTACACGGAGTAATTGTAAACACATTCATTGTTATGGTAAATGTATATTTTATATTTGTATTAAACAAAAAGTGTTGATTTTATTCACTTAACTGTGACCGCCTGATTTGGCACATTTCGCTCGGCGCAGTCTTAAAGGTAAATATAGATGTCATGATAATATCAATCCACTTACTTTTTACTCGTTTCGCAAACAAACAATTCATTATAAAAACCATTCAATTATATTTTTATACTATACTCGATCCCTAAAAAAATTGATGTCAAAAACAATAAAATGTTTTCCGGGAAATTTTAGGACCTTCCCATTTACTTGTGCTAATGCATTGTTTCTTACCAAATTTCATGATTCTAAACCAACGGAAGCACTCTATAGGTTTTAAATCCCTTGCGCGTGTCAAAATATGCGACATAAACGGCCGTATATTTTGTTTGTGTTTACTTAGAAGTTTGATTTTTCACAGCTTTAAGAGATTACAGACCCACGTTTGCAATCTCTGCAGTAATACCCAAGTCTTCTCTCTTAGCCTTTATTATTCCCAAGTCACTTGGGTCGACTTTTCTAGTCTAACCGGATTTGACTGGATATCAGTTTTTACACGGAGCGGCTGCCACCTGATCTCCGCAACCCGAAGGCTAACGATACCCTAAGGCTAGACCAGTGTCAGGATATTAGAGGGTACTGACTTTCCGAATAACGACTGCCATAGATGTTCATGGCAGCCGGGACCGACGGCTTAACGTGCTCTTCGAGGCACGGAGCAGGCGATAATTGTCAATGAATACGCACATAATTTCGAAAAGTCATATAACTTCCGAAAGTCAGCGGTGCGCGACGTGGGTTCGAACCCGAGACCCTCTGCATTGCAGTCTGTTGGTCTCCCTACTGAGCTATCGTTACTGCAATAATACCCAAGTATCTGATATTAATTTCAACTTGACAACTCCACGCGTTCCTGAGAAAAAGAGTTTTGGCAGACAGATAGACGGATAACGAAGTGATGTTATAAAAGTTCCTTTTTTCTTCTTAGGGTACGGCACCCTATGTATATGTTATCATCCCTTTTTAATCATCTCTATTTATTAGATAACGAATGTTGTTAGAAAACAACAGCTGAATGACTTTAATGGAATGTTTTCCCAAACTAGCTACGCTTCGCATGGGTAGTACAAAACCTTCCTCATGAATCACTCTGTCTATTAGTTAAAACCGCATGAAAATCCGTTTAGTAGTTTATGAGTTTATCGCGCACAGACAGACAGACGCGGCGGGGGACTTTGTTTATTATATATAACTAGCGTTTGCGCGGCTCCGCCCGCGTATTACCTACATCAATACAAAGTAGCCTATGTTCTTCCCTAGGTTATAAACTATCTTTGACCCAAATTTCATCCAAATCGATTGAGTGATTTAGCCGTGAAAAAGTAACAGAGACCGACAGACAGATAGACAGACATATATATTATATATTATAATATTATATAGTATTATTATAATAATAGTAATGAAGTAATGATAAATAATAAATAAATTGATAATATATGTATATTTGAATGGGTCTACTACCCTATTGCCAATGTATTGAGCTTAATTTATACAGTGAAGTTAAGCAACATTGTCGAGACTTTGTTTAAGATGTCGTAATGTCGTTGAACTTCAAGTTGTATAACAATCATGTGAGGTGGAGCAGAGGAAAGATTTAGTTTCTTGTTTGAATATGAATCAGTGGAATAATTTGTATACTGGGGTTTTTATAAGGACCTGAATGTTTATATAAATAATTAACTAATTGCTGTCTGTGACTCCGTCCGCGTAGAGTTTAGTTGTTGAGATCTTTTTATTTTGAGGGAATTTTGGTGAGATCAGAAAATACTTGTGAATATAAATATCCAATTTTAAGTCTCTTTTTTTATATTACTAATATGGCAAACAAGCAAACGGCCCACCTGATGGTAAGTAGTCACCGTGGCCTATGGACGTCTGCAACACCAGAGGCATCACTTGCGCGTTGCCGACCCTTTAGGAGAGGACGTGGAAAGGAAAATGAGCAGGAAGGGGGCAAGACGGTAATTGGGCCTCCGGCACTCCCACTCACCAAACGAAACACAACAGTAGGAATACTGCTATTTCACGTCGATATTCTGTGAGAGGGAATTCCTTCCCCGGTCGAGCCCATTCATGCTGAAATCAACGAGGCACTACTACTAAAAAAATGAATAATCGCAAAACAAATCTTTTGATGATAATACAGTGATGAAAGTTTCAGTGGTGTTCTCAAATTTACATGTGACAGGAATAGATCCCACGACTCCCGGGGTGGCTGCGACGACGCGACTACTACGCCGTCTTTGCATTATTTTATCAAAAACTAGCTGACCCGCGCAACTTCGTCTGCTTCACATAAGAGAATTTGCCTCGTTTTTGCAACATTTTTCATATATGCTCTGCTCCTATTGGTCGTAGCGTGATGTTATATAACCTATAGCCTTTCCCGATAAATGGGCTATCTAACACTGAAATAATTTTCAATTCGAACCAGTAGTTCCTGAGATTAGCGCGTTTAACCAAACAAATGAGTTGGAAAGGAGATATTGTCAAAAATCTGCTTTTTGACAATATCTGCTTTCCAACTCATTTTACGATAAAAACATCTTATACAAAATTAAACTAAAACATTATTTTTGTAAAATCTATAGTTCTGGCCAACATGTATTTTTCGTATCTATAAATTATCAATTTTCAAAACTCCCAGATACCTTTCCAGGTATCACCTTCATTTCGATTCGATTTCATAAAATTAACTTTTTTAAAAGACAAAAACATTTCTAGCGATTTTCTTGTTCGGGTTACTCGGGACCGAACCGAAGCACCATTTGCAGCCGTATACACTAAGAAGAGAGGATCCCACCATGCATCCTCGGATTGGCCACCCCAACTATTGCAATAGAAAAAGGTTGACAATATCAAACTCCTCTCAAAAGGTTAACTCAGAAACTCTTCTTGTTGCATACCATGGTCTTGTTGAATCAGTTTTAAGATTCGGGTTAATATTTTGGGGTAATTGTAGTCAAAAAGAAAGCATTTTCAAAGCTCAAAAACGATGCCTTCGAGCAATGTTTGGAATAAAAGTAACTGATAGCTGCATCCCTGTTTTCAAGACTCACAAATTATTAACGCTTGCATGTTTATACATTTTAGAATTATCAGTATTTGTAAAAACAAACAAACACCTATTTCCTCTCTTAACAGAAACCAGAAAAAGATCAGCAATTGTGAGATCTCAATATCGAAGCTTGCTAAGCACTGGTGATTATAAGACTGCATTATTAAAAAATAGTGTTATTGGTATGGCACCTGTGGTATACAATAAAGTACCTAACAACATTAAAAATGAGCCAATGCCAATTTTCAAACAAAAACTCACTAATTTTCTGCTAAATAAATGTTATTACTCTATAAATGCGTTCCTAACTGATAAAATATAAATAATAAAAATTGAGCTACAAATTACATTTACATAATAACATGAACTAAATTAAAAGTAAATCTTAGTTGTAAGTCTTGTAATGTTTATAATAATTTGCATGCCTTACAGCTAAAATGTACATGGATCTGCTATAATAATTACTGTAACACCTTTTTGTAATACCTACATTTCTAGCAAATAAAGATTCTATTCTATTCTGGATAGGCAGCCACAACGTGGGACCCAGCCGCAGTCCTAATTGTAGTATCCCGCTTCGAACATAAAATTTGCGTCGACACGTGTTTCGCCTCAGCGCAAGGCATCTTCAAGACAGTTTGGCAACGAAATTATACATTAAGACTGCGCCGAGCGTAAGACAGATAATGACAGAGCTCGTGCGGCGCATATTCAAATCGGCGCGCGGCCACCATAGTAAAATTGTACGGAGGATTTGAAGTGGTTTTTTGATAAATATGTATCTTTATTGTCAACCAATAACTTAAATATTTGGGACGGACAAATTCTAATATAACTATTTATGTTTCGTTTAAGTTGTAAAATAGGATAGATTTCTACTGTTATAATCTAAAAATCACGTGAGACAAGCTTACGTTTATGCATTTTTGTACAAATTTACATAATATTGTAGGAAAAAATATTAGTTATTTTAAGTTTTTTACACGGATTAATTGTAAACACATTCATTGCTATAATAAATGTATATTTTATATTTGTATTAAACAAAAAGTGTTGATTTTATTCACTTAACTGTGACCGTCTGTTTTGGCACATTTCGCTCGGCGCAGTCTTAACCAGTATATCTACGAGGCAAACGAGGCTAATGTGTTTCTATGCCTACCTTTTCGGAGATTTACAAGCGTTAGTATTCTAATTAATATTATAAATGCGAATGTGAGTTTGTTTGTTATGCTTCACGCCTTGACTACTGGACCGATCATCAGGAAAATTTCATCCAGAAAAAGTACTATTACTAATATAATCAGCACAGATGGCGTACCCACACTGCCACTGCGCCGAGTGATGTGACACGGTAATGTTATCTATCAGTATTCTATCTTCATACAAATGGTCGGAACGCGAGTCATACCTACGTGCCTCGAGTTCGGTATACACTCCGTACACACCGTACACAGCCAATCGCGAATGCGCCCACAGAGTACTTTTTTTTACTATGTATAAACTTAAATTACCACTGACTCACTGACTTAGAGAAATAGAAGTCATACAAGGGGGAGTCGTAGGAAATAAATAAATATAGCGTCGTATAGAGAATCGTTCAGAAGGTCCTTCAAAAATGCCTGACCTTCGGAAGGTCAGCTCTTAGTGGTGGTACATCATCGGATCTCGGAATCTTTTTGAGAGGAAAAACATGGCCTCCATTTAAAAAAAACATGCATATTGCAGTAAACGCATCCCGAAGGCTAACGATACCCTAAAGCTAGACCAGTGTCAGGATATTAGAGAGATTAGGTACTGACTTTCCCAATAACGACTGCCATAGATGTTCATGGCAGCCGGGACCGACGGCTTAACGTGCTCTCCGAGGCACGGAGCAGGCGATAATTGTCAATCAATACGCACAATTTCGAAAAGTCATATAACTTCCGAAAGTTAGAGGTGCGCGACGTGGGATCGAACCCGAGACCCTGTGCATTGCAGTCTGTTGGTCTCCCCACTGAGCTATCGCTGCTTATATGCTATCTGTACAATATTCACGAGAAATCAACGGTGCGCGACCGTAACCCCACTCCGAGGGGATTCCCTACAACGCAACGCAACGCTACTGCATACTAATGTAACTCGATAGCTTAAATCTATACTAACTTAGAGATTCAGATATAAAGCTGAAAAGTTTGTTTGTTTGGTTGAACGCGGTAATCTCAGGAACTACTAATTCGAATTTAAATATTATTTTATTGTTAGATAGAAGATATCCCTTTTTCTCACATAATTTTTTAGTTAATAAAAAGCGTTTCGTTAAAAAATTTTATTAAAATACTTTTGGAAAACATGGACAAGGAGGACCTTGTCCATGTTTTCCAAAAGTATTTTAATTAAATTTTTTATCTTAACGCGGATCTGATATAAGTACTATTAAATTGAACAATAAAGCTTTTCATACGTCTCGGTCGAGGCGCATATATTTTCAAATTTGCCTCAAATTTAAAAAAAACAGTGACATTAAATTACCTTGCCTTCGATCCCACTCAGAACAAAAAAATCTGTGATTCACAAATGGTGGTTCCGAGTCCGGGTGTTCTTTGTGTCCGTTGTTTGAATGTTTGTAAAGTCCCCCGCGACACAGATATTATATCTACTGCGGGAGCCTAATTTAAGAAAAAGAAATCCAACCTAACCTACATTTACGAAAAACCTGGCATGTATATAAAGCTTGACATTTGACAATATAAAATATAATGCTGTTAGTTTCGTTTGGCCTGACCTTTACCTCTGAATATAAATTAACTTATGCGCAGAAATGTGTATCGGTCACCACGACGCACAATACGTGATGTTTGTGACTAACTGATGTCGTCACGACTGCATCTTATATACAGGTTAGTAGAGGTATATTCCAAATTCAGACGGCTCTGATTTCGACTGAATGTATTGCAGGTTTGTGTTAGACATGTATAACTGCAATGTTACTTTAGTGAAAATTTTGTAAAAGCGCCAGTTTATAATTTTCTTTGCTCAAAAGCTAAATAACGAGCAAAGAGATGGGAGTTCTGAACAGATCTAAAGGATTTTTCAAGCCAGGTTAACGTCTTGTGCTTTATAAAGCACAGGTCTAACCACAGGTACTTCTCATAACTCTCAAAGAGCACTATACCACTTCGATCCACCTGACTTCCTACAGAGACGCATAGTTGGAATCATCGAACATATCAATACGGACGGATCTTCTTCGGAGTCTTTATACGAGGAGTGCTCAGAAACTGTTGATTTAATACCATCGTCAACTATCTAACATCGTACCACTGGACGCAGCAAAAGGGTGCATCCTTACTACCTGGAAATGTTTCCGTCCAACATTTTGTCACGATGCTGGCTGGCTCCTGCTCTAGGAATAATATCTGCATGGCGGGGGACTACACAAACTTTCAAATAACAGACATATAGCGCACCCGAAGTTGGAACAATTATTTGGGGATAGAACCTACAGCACTAGATGCGTTGGTTGTGGCGAAGCGACTAATTAAACCACTACGCCATACATCATACAGAACATGCAGGATCTGAAATGAACTACCAGCCACCGGTGTTTCAAGAGCGCATGTCCTTCTTTAAGCGAGGTTTAAAGAGAGTACTGCTATAACGGTAGGCCACCTTCTAGCTGTATAGACTCCTGACATTGCTGAAAACCACGGATGGCAGCTACCAGCAGGTGGGCCGCTGGCTCATCAGTCAGAGGTAAATTTTGATCATAACTAAGAAAGGTGTAATAACCTCTGTGGTGCAGCAACAGTGTATGCGACTGCTGTGCACGAGATCTCGGGTTTCTTTTCCGAGTCGGACTTCTTCTCCCTAGCCTTTATTATTCCCAAGACACTTAGGGTCGTCTTTTCTGGTCTAACCGGATTTGACTGGATATCAGTTTTTACACGGAGCGGCTGCCACCTCCGCAATCCGAAGGTTAACGATACCCTAAGGCTAGACCAGTGTCAGGATATTATAGGACACTGACTTCCCAGTAACGACTGCCATAGATGTTCATGGCAGTCGGGACCGACGGCCTAATGAGGTCTCCGCAGGGAGCGGGCGATTTTTTAAATTAAATTAGTGACTTTTGCCCAATCAAGGTTCATGCCAGTCCCATTAATTCACACATAGATACAAACAGTTTTTTTTTTTTTATTATTTATTTATTTAGGGGCTTTTATTACAGAGTAATATGTTAGCCCCATCGTGGCTTATTCTAAGATACTAACTTACTATTTCATAATAGGCAACAGAGGAAGTCGTTGTTGTACATATATCTCAAATAGGTCGAACGCCGCATTTGAAGTAGGGTCACTTAGGATATTAATGAAAAGTCCTACATCGTACACGTTAAGGTTATATTTGAACATCAACGAGTTCCTTTGGCGCTGATATTTGACACAATCCATCAGTAAGTGTTGGACATCATCAAGGACTCCGCAAGTATCACAATCAGGCGTATCGACTTTTTTCATGAGATGTCCAAACTTTCTAGATGGATAGTGACCTGAGCGCAGCCTATGCGCTATAACAATAATATTCCTATTTAAATTACTATTAATAAACCAGAGTATCCTAGCAGGCTGATGTTGAATGGTTTTATACCAATTGATTTTCTTAATACTATTAAATATAAATTTATAAACTAGTTGAGCTTCAGTACTAGTAGGCTTAGCTAATACCTGCTGTCTCCTCTCAAATACATTTCTAGTACACTCTACGAGAAGATGCTGAATATCTCCTAGTTTATTAAGGAGCAGACGATAATTGTCAATCAATACCTACGCACATAATTTCGAAAAGTCATATAACTTCTGAAAGTCAGAGGTGCGCAACGTGGGTTCGAACCCGAGACCCTCTGCATTGCAGTCTGTTGGTCTCCCTACTGAGCTAAAACAAACACAGTGACAAAACCTATTAATGAGACAAGTCAATAGGAATTTGTGATTTTTTGTCTACCAATCTCTATTACGAAGTTAAATATCGGTCAATGTGGAGAAAAGTACAAATATTGATGGGATAAGATACCTCAATGACATCGGGGATATGTGAAATAACACAGTATTATGAAAGAGAAAGAGAGTATAATAATATTCTATCACATACACCCAACACCATCTAGCCTGTGTACTATGGTACTAGACAATGGATAAACATACATATATACTTTTCTTTTGTAAATACTTAGGTACATATTATTAATTATTATAATTATTTATTACATTGAAACACCCAGGCCAAGACAAACATCTATGTTCATGCGCGCAAATATTTGACTTGTGCGGGAATCGAACCCGCGACCTCAGGCGTGGCAGTCAGTTACACTAACCACTAAGCCATCGAGGCCTTTATTAGTGCTAAAATTTTTTAGTACCTATACGAATTTTGGACTGACCCTCTATATTTCAAACCACATTTTTTGAGTCACACACCTCTGCTTAATCTTTCGGGGGTCTGAGATAGGCCTGAGATTATGTATGTACCAAGGATGTTGCGGATGCAGATTTTCTGACATGCGTGGAGGCGGATGCGGATAAGGATATCTGAAATCTCACATCCGCGGATGCGGTTACGGATGCAGATATCCAAATCGATGCGGAAGCGCCGCAATTGCGGATGCGGATGTTGATGAAAATTGTTCATCTTATTTAATAAAAAGTATCCAATGTCACCGCCTTCGTAGGTTCAAGCCTGTTATGCAAAGGTTCATAAATTAAACACGTACTACTGCAACTGATTTCTTTCTTATCGTAAACTTATATCTGAATCCGCGTTGATTATTGCGGATGCGGATGCAGATGTCCAAATCGATGCGGAAGCTCCGCGATTGCGGATGCGGATGCAAATATTCGCAACATCACTGATATGTAATAAGTAGTGTTAAGCATTATACTTAGGTCATGTCATCAAACAATATCTACTACACTGTCATCTATGGGTCATTTCGCGAGGAAAAGAAAGTGCGTAGAACAAATGTTTCGCTGTATGACGTCAAATACAACTTATTACATGACTCACGCCGGGTTATACCTAATGTAGTACTACCTCTATTGCACAACAGCAGTAAATGTGACTGCTGTTTATGAGATCTCGGGTTGGAAACCTGGGTCGCGTCAACAAAAAGTTATTGCGTCTGGCAAGAAATCTTTAAAGCAGCCTGGTGTTAGAAATTAGGCGGTGTTACCCACCCCCATGCCACGTAAAGCCGTTGGTCCTGTGCCTGATCTCTCTTCGGTCGTGTCGGTGATGTTCCACCGGATCATGAGAGTGAGGGAACAAACAGTGTTCTTGTGTTTGCGCACACACTTGTGCACTATAATATCTCCTGCGCAGATGGTTAGTTTCCGTTAAGATTGGTTGCCGTGACTGAAATTCGGTCTAAAAGACATTATCATTTATTAATACCCAACGGAGTAGAAAGAGATGTATTAGGCCCGGTATCCACCAAAGCGGAGAGTAGAGGAGACGAGAGGAAAAGAGCTGCGAAGCTAGCAGGTTATTTCCACAAAAGCGGAGAAATGTGAGCTGTGTGTAGCAGAGATGTGAGCTGTGAAAGCTTGAAACCAGTCAATCGAATGACGCTTTTGGGGAGTGAGGCGTGGGGAGAAGGCAACGGGGAACGGAGCGCGCGAGCGCAGGCGCCGCCCGGCATTGCTCACTTGCGGCACAAAATTCTATAGAAAAATGAGATATCTCCTCTTCTTTCCACTTGATCTATTTCCACCGAACCTAAGCGAAGAGGAGATGTGGAAATAACGAAATTTGATTGGTTTATTCAAAACACATCTCCTATCTTCTCTGCTTTGGTGGATACCGGGCCTTATACTGATAGCGAGCTATTCAAATGTAAGATTTCATCGTTGCAATTTATTTTGTCACAGTGCGAATGAGCAGGCTCACTAAAAGAAGCATAACTCTTAAACAGGAAATCTCGAACTCTCAATCAAAATAGTTTCTATGTCGTAGTTTCGTGATGTCTATGGTTAATGACAGTTTGCCAGTCGGGCCTTACATGGCAAAACAAATTGATATCAATAATATCACAGCCAGTTGCACTCACTGATCGGTAAAGTTTAGCGAGGTTAAGCAACGTTGTCAGTCTATAGATGGGTGACCGCTTAGTAGTATTTCATCTGAGCGTCTCCGTGCTTCGGAGGGCACGTAAAATATCGGTCCCGGTTTTTAAGCCATGTCGGAGGCCTACGGGGCTTGAACAACTCAAAAGGTTGGCCACTAACCACACGAAAAAGAAAGGGATCTGCTTACAGATGTAGCCTAATATGAGATCCTTCTATGAGTCGTTGTTGTCGCTGAAAATTTCCTGTCTGAAAAACCCTATTAGAATACCCGTCCCGGGAATCTCAAGTTTAAAGCATTCACTGTTTTACGAAGACATTGATCTGACAAACTGTAAATAAATGAAAACATAATTACGGTACATTAAATAACGTAGTTTTTATGCCTTCTAATACAAATTTGTCATAAATAGAGAGATGGTATAAGACATAATGATAATGATGGTATAAGTCATAGATGGCATAGGTCGAGAGACGAAGTTGCGCGGGTCAGCTAGTTTTAAATAAAATATACACATATACAATATACACGTTATACAGCTTTAAATGGAAAAAAAAATTAAATCAGTTCTTTCGTTTTTGAGGTAAAGCCTTACAAACAAACAAAAAATCTTTTTTTTCACTTTATTTAATAGTATAGATAACGTTTGTTTTAAACAACATTAAACAAAATGGACACTTGTGTTTACATGTCGTACTCAGCTCCAAAGTAACCACTAACCGGTTACCCATCCGCGAGCTGACTGCACAAAAGTTTGTTAACCTCGCATACTGTCCCACCGGCCATACGTACTACGGTACAATAATATAACAATACTAGCTGACCCGCAACTTCGTCTGCTTCACGTTAGAGAATTTCCTCCGTTTTTGCAACATTTTTCATTGATGCTCCGCTCCTATTGATCATATGTGTGTGTGTGTGCGTGTGATATTATATAACCTATAGCCTTCCTCGATAAATGGGCTATCCAACACTGAAAGAATTTTTCAATTCGAACCATTCTTGAGATTAGCGCTTTCAACCAAATAAACTCTTCAGCTTTATAATATTAGTATAGATTAGCTCTGTATATAAGCTGTCCCACTACTGGGCACGGGCCTCTTCTCAGTGTGAGAAGGGTTAGGCCATAGTCCACCACACTGGCCCTTCACATATCTTCGAGAACATTACGCAGAACTCTTATGCCCGTTTTCATCAACAGATAAGTATCCCTAAGCAGCTTTTAGGGAACCTCTAACAAAAAAATCGTTTTCACCAACGTTTAGGTGTCACTTAAGTCTCTAAAGCAGCTCTTATATTTAAGGGCCCGATTGTTGGCTCCTTAAACTACTCTTATGCTTAGGTAACAGAATATTGTTTATTCATACGCGACATACTAGTATTTCCTATCATGGAAAATGATTTAGGGCACTTTATAGAGAGTCTAGAAGCTATTGAGACTCTAGAGAACATTCAGCAAATAGTAAAAAGACCACGCATTGACCGTGAAAGAGTCAACCACTTCGACAAATACGACGATGTCGACTTTTTCATAAGATTTAGGTTATCTAAACAGAGTGTTCTATATTTATCAGAAAAATTGAGCATCTTTAGAATTCAAAGATAACAAAAGATGTAGGTTTTAATTAACACGAATCGTAGTTCCAAATAATTACCCGTCGACGTACATATGTTAAGAAATGACATAGGGTTTCTCGTTCATTTGCCAAAAAAGCAAAGGAACACGGGTCTTACAGCCTATACGCATGCACGGAAAATATTTTCATTTTTAAATTAAACTGAATAAAGTTCAAAATATGTAAAAAAATATTGTTTTTCAATATATTAATAATACTACTGTTAATACCATTCATTTGAAAAGAAATATAGAAATTTTCATCTTATTGATAAAACATCGATGTCAGAAGTGTGACTTCAGAAAAAGTTAACTGTCACTTACTTAGGGAATTCCTTCGTAGGTGATACCTAGCATGGTGAAATAGAATTTAGGTAAGTATTCGATTAAGGGATGCCCTTAGCTTAATAGACACCTACTTAGATGGAGCTTAGGGGCCTGTTGGTGAAAACGGGTATTAGATATGTAGGTTTCTTTAAAAATATATTATACCACATACACACAACACCGTCTAGCTCAAACTAAGCAGAGCTTGTACTATGGGTACTAGACAATGGATAAACATATATATATACTTTTTTTGTAAATACATACATATTATACATAGAAACACCCAGACCAAGACAAACATCAATGTTCATGCACACAAACGTTTGACTTGTGCGGGAATCGAACCCGTGACCTCAGGCGTAGCAGTCGGTTACACTAACCACTACACCATCGTGGCCGAAGTTCTCCTTCACCGCTAAGCAAGTGATAATTAACTGTTTAATACGCTGATAACTTCGAAAAGTCAGAGGTTCGTGCCTTGGGAACGAACTCGTCACATCTGCGTGGTAATCCTAAGATCTGCCATTAAGCCATCGCACTCGACTCCCATCATATACATTAAAATGAAAAGAAAACTTACCACCTTATTTTAGCAGTTGATACATACATATATATTCACGCCTATTTCCTAGAGGGGTAGGCAGAGACTACGGATTTCCATTTGCTACGATCCTGACACACTTCTCTGGCTTCATTCACTTTCATAACATTCCTCATATACGCTCGCCGGTTTAAGGTGCTCTTAACCTGGCTTTTGTCCAGAACGTCTTCGATATGATCGAGAAACGTTCGCCTAGGTCTTCCTTTTGCGACGGTTCCATTCATTCAATTTATCAATTTTATTTTTATTAACGAACTGTCTTTATAAAAGGCACCTCTCTATCGCCGAAGTTTGGCAGAGGTGAATTAGGTACACCTACATTTGGCCATCTACGCTTATTATCTTTGAATAAGCAGTGTTATATTTCGCTGCTGCTAAATTCTGAAGATCCAACAATCAAATTCAGGAAATCACGATCGGTCATCGCACATTCGTTCATATTTACTTTACCTAACTTAAAAATCCTTTGAAATCAAGCATAACTTTAACTTTAATTTGCATTCCGAGAATTTGAAACTTATTAATTATCTGTACCGCACGTCACACATAACTGTCAATAAAATCAAAATAAAATATTTCGTCGAAGCAATATTAGACGCCAGTATTTCCCCATTCACAGTAAACCGCATAATTATTACAGATCTATTAAAACCAGCGCGTCGTATAAACGCCAGTCGAGTTTTGCCCGCGAGCGAAAACGGCCGCGTCGCGCGATCGTTGTGGACAAAAAGCCATTTTAAGCGGGCAAAAGCGCGCCAACTTTGACAGTTGACAGTGACAGTTATATTTTTTAAGTGATGAAGGGCCAGTGCAAACGTTTTGTCAGCCACAAGGGCAAGGCATACGACATACATACAGAAAAGAAAAAGAAAGAAGAAACCGTCGGATTCCTGGGTCTAGTAAGTCAACCATTATAGAAATTTTAGAACGAATTTTAATGATAGTGTTTTGCATTTTATTATTTTTATAGTATTATTTGTTTTTATATCTATGTTAGCATATTATAATCTTTTTGCAGCGTTTGACGTATAGATGTATTAAACACTGGCAACTTAAGGATAATAAAAGAAAATATTTTTGCTCTATCGCGTATTCACATAAAATTATATGGAATTTAAATTATGTATTGTTATATAATTTTATGTATACCAAACAACTTTATCAGTAATAAATGTCATAATATTATAGGAACCTGAATAATTCGCAGTGTTCAGGGTTTGGTAAGGTTTGCCATGCGTCTGCTCAGATGATGATAACGACAGGAACGTTTTTTTTTTTGTGTGTGTGAGTGTTAGTTGTTGGCCTCAGATGGCCTGACAACTTTACGCGGACTGTGGGTGAGCGCAGAAGGCTCCCAACCCGTTGACAGGAATGTAATGTATATTGGGGTTCATATCACAGCTTAATTGTGCGCAAATTACGATTTCTGAACTACTTTGAAGTAATTACATATTTACCAATGTAAATAGAATCACCAAATACTTAACTAGTAAGTATTCTTGTTAACCCTTCTAGCTAAGCTAATATAGTTGTGTTAAAAGTGGGGTTACGTCGATAGTGCGATAAGTGTGATTGGATCCTTTCCATCGCAAGTTCAGCGCCTTATCCACAGGGCTACCGCACCTTACATCTATATTGGTACAGTTAAAATTGCACGTTGTGATGACGATTTAAGTAAATCGTATATAATTTAATTAATAAATTATGATAATATCTTTATTCTCAATATGTTTTACGAAAAACCACTTACAGCTTAACCAGAATAGAATGAAGCATTGACAATATTACAAAGTAAGTTGTGTGTGACAATGGTACCCAAGTAAGATTCAATAAATTGCAAGAGTGGTGCAGTGGTTTAAGCGATCGCGTCACCACTGGGCCGAGAGTTGTAGGTTCTATCCCCATACCAATCCAAACTTGTGTGATTTACGATTAGCTGTTTTCAGTGGTTCCCAATTTATTCACATAATATATTTCATAATTTAACATGGCATACTTTTACTTATCCTAATAATAGTTACGCACAATATTAATATGGCATAACTTTTTAGGCACATTTTTTTAAGCATAATTTCTATGCATAATAATTGTTAAGCATACTATTCTAAAGTAAATTTTGTGTTTGCGTTTAATAAAACACTTTTCGTATATAAAATAAACATGTTGGCGGCTTAGGGGTGGCCCAAGGGCCGCCTCCGCCGCACCCTAACCTATTGTTACACCATGGTACCCAAAGTTAAATAATATGTCTTATAATATAACAGTTATAACTTTATGCCAATTAAAATTAGGGTAAGAAGCATTAGCCAAATGATATTTATGCCTACTGAAATAGTATGCCAAAAACAATTATGTTAAAGTATTATTATGACAAAAAATATATGCCTAACTCGTTATGCCAAACTAAATTAGGACAAAAAAAATTGTCGAGACAAAGGGTTCCGTTCCTCCAGTGTGGGTGTTCTCTGTATCCATTGTTTGAATATTTGTCAAATCCCACGATACAGGAAACATGTTTCGTGAGAAAACTACCTTATTAAAAGGTAACTGAAAACCTATTGGACTGCCACGCATGGGTCTCGATTCCAATTCCAATGATTGTTTGATTTTTTCGATTTTATATACGTATCAAATAGTTATCGCTCACTTAAACAGCGAAGGAAAACATCATGAGGATACCTGCACATCGCAGAGTTCTACATAAAGTTCTAGAAGAAATGTGATGTCTTAAAGTGATGGATGGACTATGACTTTTTCAGTAGTAGAGCCTCGCTGATATCATGAATGGGCCGGCTCGACCGGTGAAGGATTACCCTCTGACAGAATATCGACGTGAAATAGCAGTATTTCTACTGTTGTGTTTCGTCCGGTGAGTGAGAATGCCTGAGGTCCAATCACTCTCTTTCCCCTTTTACGCTCCTTCTCCTTCCCACTTCCTTTCCTAAAAGGGCGGCAACGCGCAAGTGCTGCCTCTGGTGTTGCAGGCGTCCATAGGCTACAGTGACCACTTACCATCAGGTGGGCCGTATGCTTGTTTGCCAGCTCAGATGTATAAAAAAAAAAGATCTAATCCTTCTTACACTGAAAAAAGGTCGGTGTCCAGCAGTGGGGTAGTTTAAACATGGCTGATATTATTAATTCCACACCTCTGCCAAAAACTTTAGTGTTATATGTATTGTAGTCAATATCTATACTAATATTATAAAACTGAAGAGTTTGTTTGTTTGTTTGGTTGAACGTGTTAATCTCAGGAACTACTGGTTCAAATTGAATCATTATTTTAGTGTTGGATAGATTATTTATCGAGGAAGGCTATAGGCTTCATAACATTACGCTACGACCCACGGGAGCGGTGCAGTAACTATAAACGCGGGTGAAACCGCGGGCACAGCTGGTATCTTATAAGCTGCAGCTAGTTGTCTAACACTGTAAAATCTATTCCCCCATCACTGTCATGTCAGGCTATGAGGATAAAATGACAGTTCTCAAAACTTCACTCTCTTTTTTTAATGTTTACTTCTACACTAGAAATCGGCGGCCTTGATGGCGTAGTGGTTAGTGTAATCGACTGCCACGCCTGAGGTCGCGGGTTCGATTCCCGCACAAGTTAAACATTTATGTGCATAAACATGGATGTTTGTCTTGGTCTGGGTGTTTCAAATATTTACAAAAAGAAAAGTATATATGTATGTGTATCCATTGTCTAGTACCCATAGTATAAGCTCTGCTTAGTTTGGGCTAGATAGTGTTGTGTGTATGTGATAGAATATTATTATTATTATCAGAAATAATTCCTGTGTCGCGGCGAACTTAACAAACATTCAATCATAGAAAATAAGGAACATCTAGACTCAAAACAACAATTTCTGTATCACACTTTTTTTTGTCCCGTGCAGCGATGGAACCCACATCACACCGCGCGGTGACAGTGGAGAAACCACCACATAAACATCTACACCATCCGTGCAATAAAACTTGCTCTTTATTTAAACCTTTAAACCGGCTCATCGCAGCCTGCATAACATGAACAACAGTAAAATTGATAATGTTTTGTATAAACTATAAAAAATATAGCAAGTTATGATGCAATATAATTTTGTAATTATTGTTACGACACTGATGTAATGTACGTTCTGATATGCACTGCTGTTTAAATACAGGCTCTAGGAATGTCGTATGCAGTGAGTTCAGTTCTCAGACGGTACAAAAAATGCATTAACCTTCATATTAGTAGGCATTACTTCCTTTTCGGCGAAGGAAAACATCGTGAGGAAACCTGCATGTCTGAGAGTTCTACATAATGCTCTCGAAGATATGTGAAGTCTGCCAACCCACACTGGGCCAGGGTGGTGTACTATGATCTAACCCTTGTCACAATGAGAAGAGGCCCATACCCAGCAGTGGGACAGTTTAATACAGGGCTGATATTATAGGTCCTTTTCTACTAATTTCGTGATCATACAAAATGCAATGGTGAAATATTTTATTTTAAGAATAGAGATAAACTATTTATATCTTAACTAACTATTATAAATGCGTATGTGAGTTTGTTTGTTATACTTTCACGCCTTAACTACTCGATCGATCATCATGAAATTTCGCATACACGTTGTCAGGGGTACAGAAAAGGACATAGGGTACCTTTCATCCACGGATAGCTAGTCTGTCATATATTTGGCCTCGATAGCGCAGTAGTTAGTGTAACCGAGTGCCACGCCTGAGGTCGCGGGTTCGATTCCCGCACAAGTCAAACATTTGTGTGCATGGACATGGATGTTTGTCTTGGTCTGGGTGTTTCTATGTATAATATGTATGTATTTACAAAACAAAAGGATATATGTAGGTTTATCCATTGTCTAGTACCCATAGTACAAGCTCTGCTTAGTTTGGGCTATATGGTGTTGTGTGTGTGTGATAGAATATGATTAATATTTTAAATTATTTAAATAATCATTACCTTTATATTACATAATATATTGACTATGTCTTATACTGTGACGCTAAGCTTCTGTTATATGTATACTGTGTGAGAATTATAATATATCTTTATTAATTGTACAAGTTTGAATGTCCTACAAACTCGTTTAGTAGACGCGCGTGCGTGAACAACGTTAGAATATATAACAAACGAGATATCTAAGGATCGTAGCGAAACCAATAAAGTATACGCTTATTAACTCTGTATTTTATACTAATATTATAAAGCTAAAGAGTCAGTTTGTTTGGTTGAACGCGCTAATCTCAGGAATCGAATCATTTATCGAGGACGCATTTTTAAGGCCTATTTAGGAACCATTAAATCACCTATTTAGGTTTTTAATTTACAGTTGAAAATTGAACTCGTAATTCACCGAACCCAATTTTTTTACTTTAGATCAACATTTTTATAACTTTCATCACAGTTATGAAGCTGATTATTTTATGCATAAAAGAACGACTCATAAAAATTGAGTTCCAAAAAAGATCTCGATAAAGTCTTTTGCTTTTATTTAAGAATTTTTTTATGTCGGTCATGTCGAGAAATCTCAAAAATTCAGAAAAAAAATTATTACTCGAAAACTATGAGAAATCGCGGCACATACATGGGGGTGATTCGGATAGTCCACGGTACGAGGAACCTATTTTTTTTATTTGGACGTTTATCTTCCGGCCACCCTGTATAACATCACGCTGACCAAAAGAAGCGGAGCATCAATGAAAAATGTTGCAAGAACGGGGAAAATTCTCTTATGTGAAGCAGACAAAATAGGGCGGGTCAGCTAGTACAATTAATAGAAGAAGCGATAGCCTAATCGGAGACCATTGGACTACCACGCAGAGGTCGCGAGTACGACCCCAAAGCGCGCATATGACTTTTCAAAGTGATGTGCGTAATTACTAGTTAAGTATCGCTCGCTTAAAGTTAGAGATGCGCGTCTTGGGATCGAACTCGAGACCTCTGTGTGGCAGACCAATCGATAACAGGAATTCAAATCGAACTCGAGACCGGTCTCCACCCAGGCTATAAAAACAAATATTTCATTTCAAACTGGCATACACAAGAGTAGGTACTTGTGTCTTGTATAGCCTTTCAAAAAATGTACAATGCGTTGCGTTACAACCACAAAAACTTGAGATGAGTAATTACTAACTAATCTAGTCTAGACATAACTTATCTAAACAATCATAATGTCAATACACATTCAGCCATTTTATACAAGCTGCGGGAACGAAACCATAGCGCGATCTAATCTTGCCACTATCGCCATCTATCGAGAACGGAGGTAGTTTTCGCGTCGATGTTCACTAAAGAGTTTTGTTGTTTCTATTGCGAAATGCCTGAAAATACAGCCTTATTACATTTTAAAGGTAAATACTAGCGTCAAAACATTTAAAGAAAAGATCTATTCATTCCATGAGATAATTACAAAATTAATTAAAATCTTACACACGTCGTCGTCTTGAACATTTCAAAATGGTTTCGCTGAACGATAGACGTCAACAACTTGATCTATCATTGTTATATAGTCTGTTATACAATAGAATAGATTGTCCTGAATTATTGCTTAAAATTAATATCTCTGTTCTAAGGAGGCTACCGCGCTCGGGTATCTACAAGCTGCTCAATATCCAGAGATACAAAACTAACATAGGTCTTAGGAAATGAGAAAAAATAATGAATACCTGGGTTCAATGCTTCGGTAATAATGATACCATACTAGGCTAGGTTTGAATTTATATTTATAATAATAATAATAATTATTATTATTATTATTTTATTTGCAGACTGTTAGGTCCATATGATTAGTAATACAAAAGCAACTTATTAACTATTGTTAGTAAACATACATACAGTAAACACAGAAAACAATAAAATACAGACAAATACAAATCACGGGACACTCAGACAGACATAACAAACAATATTCGTCATCTATATACTCTTAATTGAGTATGCAGTCTTACCCATCGGCCGAGCATCTGACAGTCCCACCGGTTTGTACTATACTGTACCTATACTTTATACATACTGTGGGAACTGGCGCATGTTCTGTGTCGGAGCGAGGCGCATCGCTTCCGGATTATGGCATAGAAGTCGTCAACCCTCGCGTCGGCAAACATGCCTGATGCGCTACAAAATCGCGGCAGCCCCACAAGCATCCTGAAAGCATTGTTATACTGTAAACGCAGAGCGTTGTATGCCCTCTGTGTGTATCTGACCCACAGACTGCAAGTGTAGAAGTTTTGGCAGTAGGCTCGGAAGAGAGTCATTTTGACTTCATGCGTACATCGTGCAAATCTGCGGGCCAACATATTACTTCCGACACACAGCACCCTGCGCTCCCTCTCAATGTCTAGGTCGTCACATAGATCCTCGGTGACTCAGTGACCCAGGTACTTAAGTTTTGTAACCCGCTTCAGCGGTGTGCCTGCTAGTGAGACGTGCGGTACATTAAAGTCACTTTTGGCACCAACTTTAAAAACAAGCAACTTACTTTTACTCACGTTGTACCTGAGCCCATTTATAAATTATCTTTTTTATTTCTTTGAAATTAAACTATTATCGTCAAAGGCCAGTCAAAAATAATTTATTCATTTAGGTGACAAAGTAACACTTATGAACGTCATAATACATAGGTTAGTAAGTTTACTAAGTTACTGAAGCTGCATTTAGGGTAGTAAGGTAACGTTAACGATTTTCTAAATGCAAAATAGCGATTCCATTGGTAATAAATCCCTACTTAATAACAGCCATTAATAATTGTAATTAAGATCATTACATTTCTATTGAACATTCGCCACAGTAAGTAATTAGAGAAAAATTAATTAGTAATACTTATTATAATTATACTATTTTCTTATACAACTAAGGTGGCAAACAAGCATACGGCCCACCTGATGGTAAGTGTTCACCGTAGCCTATGGACGCTTGCAACATCAGAGGCATCACTTGCGCGTTGCCGACCCTTTAAGAAAGGAAGTGGGAGGAAAGGGGGAAAGAGGGTGATTGGACCTCTGGCACTCTCACTCACCAAACGAAACACAACAATAGGAATACTGTTATTTCACGTCGATATTCTGTGAGAGGGTAGTCCTTACCTCGATGTGGTCCATTCATGCTGAAATCAGCGAGGCTCTACTTCATAAATATACATCTATATCTATACTAATATTACAAAGAGGAAAGATTTGAAAGTTTTGTTAGTTCGTGAGGATTTAACTCAAAAACACGAAACCGATTTGTAAAATTCTTACACCATTTGAAAGCTATTTATCACAGAGTAACATTTTATTTCAAAATAAAATACTGTTGCTTACATAACCTCACTTACTTCTATGCGACCGAAGCTGCGGGCAAAAGCTAGTCATTTATAACTAGCTTTTTGTCTAGCATTGACATAACGCAAGTAATATATGCAAGAGGCACTTGTGCAGCATCATACATTTTGTAAACATGCATTGGGCTTATGATTGAATGACATCACGAGCCCGACAACGAAATTATTTAAAACTAGATGTGCCCGCAGTTTCACCCGCGTTTATAATTACTGCGCCGCCCCCGTGGGTCGTAGCGTGATGTTATATAGCCTATAGCCTTCCTCGGTGAATGAGCTATCCAACACTAAAATAATTTTTCAATTCGGACCAGTAGTTCTTGAGATTAGCGCGTTCAAACAAACAAACTCTTTAGCTTTATAATATTAGTATAGATAATTTTTACCATATTTTGATTTGCTATCCATAATGCACAAAAATGAAGGATGAAAAAGAAACAATTTAAAAAGAGGAGCGAATGAGGAACATTTTGAAACGCGGGACGTATTGTTGGAGCAAATGCGGAACAAAACAATCATTCAAACAACGGACACAAAGAACACCCAGTCTCAGTATCTGTAGATCATACAAAGTTTTATCTCATGTGGAATCGAACCGACAACACTCAACACAGTGGCAGTATCGAAACGACCATTAAACCACTATATACAGTCATATAAGTTACACACAGTTATCTCGAGTGGGGGATTGATCAGTCCGGCGGTGCGCACGCGCAAGTTTCTAACAACAATACAAGTATATTGCGGCGACTCGGGGTTTACCCGGTGAAAGGTGTTGGAGACTGAATTAGTCACATGATTGGGTTAAGGTTGCTTCTAACTTAAGCGTAACCGAGTTACTATTGAGATCTTTCTAACCTATTCAATCGCAGCGGGACACCGTTGGCCACACAATAGATATGTAATTACGTCTGGAGTCTAAAGACTTTATAGTTTAAGGATTATTTAGCCATTTAATTTTGGAAACCTTGTATTCTATCGCAGATTGTAATAGATTGTGTCCCACGACATTGAGAACACTAATATGAAGTCTATGCTTGAAACATCAAGACAAAAAGTTGTAGCAAGGTTATTTAATGTGAATCTTAATAAAATCTCTTCTCCGTAGCCTTTATTATTCCCAAGTCACTTTAGGGTCGGCTTTTCTGGTCTAACCCGATTTGACTGGAAATTAGTTTTTACACGGAGCGGCTGCCACCTGACCACCGCAACCCGAAGGCTAACGATACCCTAAGGATAGATTAGTGTCAGGATAATATAGGGTATTGACTTCCCAATAACGACTGCCATAGATGTCCACGACAGGCAGGACCGACGGCTTAACGTGCTCTCCGAGGCACGGAGCAGGCGATAATTGTCAATCAATACGCACATAATTTCGAAAAGTCATATAACCTCCGAAAGTCAGAGGTGCACGACATGGGTTCGAACTCGAGACCCTCTGCATTGCAGTCTGTTGGTCTCCCCACTGAGAAAATTCTTTAGATGATAAACTGATTCTTAAAACACCAATAATTTAGGATTGCCTAACTGATTTTGATCTAACGTCGGGATTTATTTATCATTATACTTGGCGATGGTAAAGTAAGAAGGATTCCATACAAGGATTCCTGGGGTTGAAACGTTTTGCAAGCTACTGAATACTTCAGTGTCGTTCGTTAATATTTTAAGTTTAATTTGATTTACATCGACCACTGCATTGTCACATATTCCTCGTTATGTTCATCTATCATTAAAATACATGCATTCATGTCCAGATATCCCTAGCGGCAACTAACACTAACACTATACTAATACTTCGCCTATCAATGTCTCTAAAAAATTATATCATTTTAACCATTGCCGAAAAATTCTTCCGTTTTGATACATAATTAAAAAATAATAATTTGTATGGTAAATTCTATACGTAACTCGTCTTGAAACCAACTGCTGTCAAGACGATACTTTTGGTTTATAATATAATAGTAATAATAATAATATTCTACCACATACACACAACACCATCTAGCCCAAACTAAGCAGAGCTTGTACTATGGGTATTAGATGATGGATAAACATATTAAAGAAATATTTTGTAAATTCGTACATATTATACATAGAAACACCCAGACGAAGACAAACATCCATGTTCATGCACATAAATGTTTGACTTGTGCTGGAATCGAACCCGCGACCTCACGCGCGGCAGTCGGTTACACTAACCATCGAGGCCGACAAACTATAATACCAACCCTGTATATACACTCTCCCACTGCTGGTAACTCTCTTTTCTCAGTGTTCAAAGGGTTAGGTCATAGTGCAAGTTGGCAGGCTTCACATATCTTCGAGAACATTATACAAAACTCTCAGACATGCAGGTTTTCACACAATGCTTTCCTTCACCGTTAAAGCGAGCGATAATTTACTAATTAATACGCACATAACTTCAAAAACTCAGAGATGCGTTCTTTGAGATAGAGCTCAAGACCTCTGCGTGGCAGTCCAACGATATAGGACAAGCTCCATTTTTTTTTATACAAGTAATGTGGCAAGCAAGCAATACGGCCCATCTGATGGTAAGTGGTCACCGTGGCCTATGGACGCCTGCAACACCATAGGCATCACTTGCGCGTTGCCGACCCTTAAAGTAACGAAATGGGAAGGAAAAGGAACGGGCTGGGGGCAAGAGGGTGATTGGGCCTACGGCACTCTCACTCACCAAATGAAACACAACAGTAGGAATACTGGTATTTCACGTCGATATTCTGTGAGAGGGTGGTAGTCCTTCCCCGGTCGAGCCGGCCCATTCATGCTGAAATCAGTGAGGCTCTGCTATATAACCAAAATGTAATTTTTATTTTAATAACATCACATTTGACATAATATATTATATTTATATACCACATTTTAGGTGGCGAATCAATATCTGTTTAACTTACAATTCGATTGGTAATCAAGTAAGTGAGTACTGTCGAAAACAGCATCAGTATAATAACTCACAAAAGCAAAGACAGGCAGCCATTTTACGTTTTTTTTCTAAAACATAGTAATATAATATGTTTAGTTTATACCGTGGCGTGGGAGAGCCACGCTTCGGCACGAATAGGCCGGCTCGACCGGAGTGGTAACATGGCTTCACAGAAAACGGCGTGAAATAGCGCTTGCGTTCTGTTTCGTCAAGTGAGTGAGTGTACCGGAGGCCCAACTCCCCCCCATCCCCTCCCTAGGAGGTGAGAATTTAAAAGGCTAGCAACGCACTTGTGACTCTTCTGATGTTGCGAGTGTCCATGGGTGGCGGTAATCGCTTATGTTCAGGCAATCCGAGCACACGTTTGCCGGCTATAAAAAAAAAATGTTATTTAAAACACTAGCTATTTACAGGAAAAGTAAATAAATAATAAGTAAATTATAATTTTAATAACAGATTTTCTTGACATAAATACTCAAAGGCAATAACATACAGAAGCAGTCTACTCACATTACAAGGAGACGCTATGATGTTACAAGTAAACACTCTAGTGAGTACTTACCTTTATCAGTTGTAAAAATTAAACCGTTACTCGTAAATTATCTTTAGGTGAGTATATGCAATTTATACTTGAATGTCGGTCAGGCACCGGACGAATAACCAGTTCGATTCTCGTCAGAGACCATCATTCGGCGAGACGACAAACAAACAATTATGTTTTATTGATGTAGGTTAATAAAACATATATACAGTGATAGCCTAGTGGGAGACCGTTGGACTGCCATGCAGAGGTCTCGAGTTCGATGTCAGGACACGCATCTCTGACTTTTCGAAGTTACGTGCGTATTAAATAGTTAATTATCGCTCGCTTTAACGGTGAAGGAAAACATCGTGAAGAAATCTGCATGTCTGAGAGGTCCACATAATGTTCTCGAAGATATGTAAAGCCTGCCTGCCCACACTGGGCCAGCGTGGTGAACTATAGCCTAACCTTTCTCGCACTACGAAGAGGCTCGTGCCCAGCAGTGGGACAGTTTAATACAGGGTTGATATTATTATTATATATGCCTTTGATGAAATAGGCGTAATAAAGGGCAAGTCTTTTGCCCGGCAGGGCACATCGCCAAACCCACTATAATTTTTTTCTTAAGGTGACTTTTCCCGCTCTATGTATAATTTCTGTGTCGCGGTGGACTTTACGAACACAATTAATACCTGGGTATTGTAACAACCATTTGTGGATCACACAAAGTTTTGTCCCTTGTGGGATTCGAACCCACAACACTCAGAGCGGTTGGCGAGGCGACCACCTACTGCGCTACTCGAGCATTAATTTTACTTAATTTGGGAAACGAACTGAACACCTCACGATCGCTGGTACAAGAGCATTCAAAGACAGCCTCCTCTTACCCCTTGGTTCGACGATAGTAACCTCAATAGAAATTACGTTAAATTATCCTTAAGGTTACGATCAGGACACTTCCCTTCCGCAAAATTCGCATTCCTGATGAAAAAAGTGGATTCACTCAACTGTAATGTCTGCAAGAAAATAGAGAATGTGCAACATTTATTAATAGAATGTGTCAGAAACATTAGTAAAAGGGAAGAACCGATAAGTAAAAGGCAAAATCGATAAAAAGTTGGTCAAAAAAAAAAATTGCGCGGCCGGGCCTAGTATTATTTCATATCAAGACCTACAAAAAAATATATGAACTTAACCCTGTAACTGAATTTTCTGAGGAGCTATTCAGTTTTAAAAAAATATGAGTTAAAAACATTTAAAAAAATCCTAATACGAGTAGGTACGAAAACTATGGGGTCGTACTTGGAATGGGGTCGTGTTGGGAATAGGTTCGTACTGGGAATGAGGTCGTACTGGCAATGGGGTCGTGCTGGGAATGGTGTCTTACTATGAACGGGGTCGTACTGGGAATGGGCTCATAATCCCTACATTTTTCATTTTCTTTTTTACTAGTCAGAAAACGAAGTTACTGTGTTAAATCCATAGTATTAGTTTAAGATGTATATGAGCTAGCCATAAGAAATATTTCTAGGTCAGGCCGCGCGTTTTTTATTTTTTAGACCAGAATGCCTGAAGTCCTTTGCATTAAATAAATTGGATGACTTAATCCAGTCTACATATCCAAATACTGATGTAGCAAAAAGTCTGTGTTCCTTGGCTACTGTTATATACCAAAAACTAGTAGATTTCCCGCGGTTTCACCCGCGTAAGTCCCGTTACCGTGTGAGTATCGGTTTCACCACTTTCACCCCCTTCGGGGTGGAATTTCCAAAAATCCTCTCTTAGTGCTCCCCTACACTCTCCAAGGAACATACATGCCAAATTTCAGCTTCTTGCGTTCAGTAGTTTCGGCTGTGCGTTGTCTGTCAGTCACTCAGTAACGGAAGAGACTTATATATATATAGATTTATAGATTTAGCTGTATAAATTGTCCTATTTTATTTAAGTTATGTTATAAGGTACAATAAGGTTTGCATGTGGACAAAAACTCTTATAAAAAATAAAGTTTAGAAAATAAAATAAATCCTCACGATTGCACGCAATAACCAGTCTTATAAGGCCTCGTGGTGTAGTGGTTAGTGTACCCAACTGCCACGTCTGACAGTTCAATAAATATTAGTATAACCACACAGCTCTAGTTCTGTGAAGTGGGCAATGAATCAACGGTCTCAGGCACGCTTCCGTCAACCCACTGTACTTTTAAAGTGCAAGGTCACAGGAAAAATAAATGCTTTAATTATTAGACATAGACTTATTGCTGACTGTCTTGGTATAATATTCTATCACATACACACAACACCATCTAGCCCAAACTAAGCAGAGCTTGTACTATGGGTGCTAGACAATGGATAAACATACATATATACTCTTTTTTTAAATACATACATATTATACATAGAAACACCCAGACCAAGACAAACATCCAGGTCCATGCACACAAATGTTTGACTTCTGTGGGAATCGAACTCGCGACCTCAGGCGTGGAAGTCGGCTACATTTTTATTTTTTATGCTTTGAGGCATACCCCTCCGCGTGGGTGGGCGGAGGGGTTATGTCGGCATCGCCGGGGTAAAAGAAAAAGATGGAATAAGAATAATGTACCTCCCGGAATACCGACTAAACCTACCACGGTGTTCCTCGACAAAACCACTATCGACGGGGCCGCGCGAAACACTTGCGCATGCGGTCGCGACCCCGCCGAAGTTTTGGCCCGCCATATGAAACGGCAGGCCACTACATGAAGAGACCTACCTTTTAGGCAAAAGTCCCTCCCCAAACCCTACTGTCTCCCTCCTAAAGGGGAGACGGACTCGACACAGAAGCGCGCGTGGGAACACGCACGCGGCCTCTCGGACCTGGTGCTGAACGGATGGTGTGCACCTACGAAGCCCACCACCCCCAGGTCAAACCTCAGGGTGGCTGTAGGTCGTCTTGCGCCCTCCGGCGACCGGCTCTGCGGTTGGGTAGAGAGTTTAAACACTCACTCTCCCGCTCCGCCGCCTCCTTGATGGAAATGACTTCCTCACAAAAGGAGGCGACGGCGTTCCACGACCTCAAACTCTGGACCATAGACTGAACTACGGCCGGGAGTGAGAGGGCAACCAATCCGACTGCCGCGATCAACTCACGGCGCTGCGTTGCTCAGGCGGGGCAATCCGCCAAAGTGTGCAGCACCGAGTCCACAACAACGTCGCGGCAGTCGCCGCAGTGATGACAACCGGGCGTCTCTTGCCGGCGTATACGACACAGGAACTGGCCAAAGCAACCCAGGCCAGTCATTACCTGTGTCAGCCGGAAGGTGAGGGCGCCAAGCCGCCTCTCTAGCTACTCCTCAAACACGGGACTTTCCGCCACGATCGCGGCGTGCCCGAGTCTGATACAGTAACCATTACGCCATCGAGGCCGCCATATCTCTCTTACCTACATACATTAAATCTAAGTAAATTTAAAAGACCTAGATATATTTTTTCTCGGATTCGTTCCAAACGATTATTTCCGTACTATTTATATAATAATAATAATATAATCCGTGTGTTTGTCTGGACCTTGCCTTTCACTACGTGTCCAATTGTCCGCGCGAGAATCGAACCGTGACCTTACCGTTTGTATACGATTTTTTTTCGTAAAGCTGTTGCTAGATCCTCTGATAAATGGTAGTGATTGTTGTAAATAAAATAGTTTTATTTTTGTAAGCATTTTATAATTAAGCTAGCTGTGCCTCGCGGTTGCACCCGCTCTGCTCCTAAGGGTCATACATTTATTTATTTAACTATAATATTATTTATTAATTGCCTCTAAGTCGTTGTCCTGTTAATATACACAAAAAAACATTTCACGTAATTAAATCCAATACCTATTAAAACGTCAATAAATTTATTTTTTCATAAAAATACCATTTAAATTTTCGACATTTCCTGCGGATTTTTCGCAAATTTTTGATCATACAAACCTTATCCTGACAAGCATATAAAAACAGTTAAACGTGGTTAAACGGTCGAGCCGTTCTTAAGTGATGTTCCGTCATACATGTGGCAATTGATTTTTATTTATAAAGATATATTTATTGAAATCAAACTGCTATATACGGATTTTATCGCGTTGTTTATTTAGAAAGAAAAGAAAGAAAAACCGTTTATTTGCCACAGATACAGTTTAAAAAGGAAATACATACTTACAATATAACTTAACATTAATTATTAGAAACGTGCAATCTGTGGACAGATTGGTACGCACTCAGCATTGTTGCTATATTGTGGTCCATAGGGGATCCACAATAGAGCGCTGATTTTCAGTGCGGACCTTTAGATGTCGCACGGAAAACGCATATTTGACACTTTATTACAACATTTTGAAAATTGTTACACTACTACTACTATTAAACTTTACTAATTTTTAAGCTAATTAAATTATTATTAAACTATTTAGATTTAATTTATTTTTACACTTTCCTCGACGTTTCGGTTGCTTTTCAGCAGCCATGGTCACGGGGAGACTCAATATTAAGATATATTTATTTACTTAGTATAACTTACAAAATAACTTACAACGAAATAGAGAGTTTACAAACGATGTTTTACAATTATGTGCCGAGTGTTGTTTTACTTAAAAGTTGCCACGACATGGTTTAAACAGTTTTTAAGATTTAGTTGTTTTATTTCGTCAAACTAATATGTAGATATTGAGAAAACAATTAATTTAAATATGTTTTAATTATAAGAAGTAACGATTTGTATTTTTGTTTGTGATGTGTAAACTCAAAAACTGCTGGACCGATTCTTTCGCCATTAGTAAGCTATAGGCTATAAAACATCACGCTTCGAACCACGGGAGCGGACATACGGTTACATAAAACTAAAATATAGGAAAATAATAATATTCTACCACATACCTACACACAACACCATCTAGCCCAAACTAAGCAGAGCTTGTACTGTGGGTACTAGACAATGGATAAACATACATATATACATTTTTTAAATACGTATATATTAAGCATAGAAACACCCAGACCAAGACAAACCTCCAATCGAACCCGCGACCTCAGTACGTAGCATAATATTGTCTTACGTTTACGCAAATGTTATACATTGAAATTAAATACTTTATATAGATGTATTCTAGATATTTATTCTATAAACATATATTAAACAGTACATTTCAAAACATGACTAGCATTTTCAGTATTTATGTTTTTATCGAAGTTTCTACACACAATTTTACAATACTAACCAAAATTATACATACATATATACTAATATTATAAAGCTGAAGAGTTTGTTTGTTTAGTTGAACGCGCTAATCTCAGGAATTACTGGTTCGAATTGAAAAATTTATAAGTGTTGGGTAGCACATTTATCGAGGAAGGCTATATGCTAAATAACATCACGCTGCGACCAATAGGAGCAGAGCATCAATGAAAAATGTTGCAAGAACGGCGAAAATTCTCTTATGTGAAGCAGACAAAGTTGCGCGGGTCAACTAGTAATATATAATTTTATGAGATAATATATAATGATATAGGTAACTATTTTTTGCCCGAAGCATCGTCAATATAGATTTAGACAATAAATTTCTATACTCCGGCAATAGTACTAATCCCTGGTTGCTTTTTATAGATAAAAGGAATCCTATATCCTTCTCTGTGCCTCTGACAACGTGTATGCCAAATTGCATGATGATCGGTCAAGTATTTAGGCGTGAAAGCGTAACATACAAACTCACTCACTTTCGCAGTTATAATAATAATAATAATAATAATATTCTATCACATACACACAACACCATATAGCCCAAACTAAGCAGAGCTTGTACTATGGGTACTAGACAATGGATAAACATACTCATATACCTTTTTTTTGTAAATACATACATATTATACATAGAAACACCCAGACCAAGACAAACATCCATGTTCATGCACACAAATGTTTGACTTGTGCGGGAATCGAACCCGCCACCTCGGGCGTGGCAGTCGGTTACACTAACCACTACGCCATCGAGGCCGACAAAAGACAAAAGACAAAAGTGGAAGAGTTTGTTTGTTTGTTTGGTTGAACGCGCTAATCTCAGGAACCACAGGTACGAATTGAAAAATTCTTTCAGTGTTGGATAGCCCATTTATTGAGGAAGGCAATGAATGAAGAAGCGTAACATCACGCTACGACCAATAGGAGCAGAGCATCAATGAAAAATGTTGCAAAAACGGAGATTTTTTTTTTATGTGAAGCTGACGAAGTTGCGCGGGTCAGCTAGTACTGATTATAATTTGGTAGGATTTCGTAACTATAGATTACCAAATTCCACCGGCAGCTTTGCGCGCGTGAAACCACGTAAACGCATACTGAAATAAAAATTATGCTATGTCTTAATCCAGAACATGATCTATCTATGTGCCAAAGTTTCATCCAAATCTGTCCTACAATTTACACGTGATTGAGTAACAAACATACAGACATCTCCACAAACTTTCACATTTATAATATTATTAGCGTTGACCACACTTAACTGTCACACGTAATAAAATCACAGTACTCGTAAAACTCGTCATGGTCGTTTTGTGGTCTATAGCCGTCTTTAGTAGTCTACAAGACCACAAGTTAATGTGACATACAACACGTTTGGAGACACAATGGTCTATCAGACCGCCAATCGATTGATTTAAACTACTTTTACGGATGTTATATAAGTTTATTATATAACTAGCTGACCTGTGCAACTTCGTCAGCTTCACATAAGAGAATTTTCCCCGTATTTGCAACAATTTTCATAAATGCTCTGCACCTATTGGTCGTAGCATGATGTTATAGCCTATAATCTTCCTCGATAAATGGGCTATCCAGCACTAAAATAATTTTCCAATTCGAATCCGTAGTTCCTGAGATTAGCGCGTTCAACCAAACAAATTAAAAAACAAACTCTTCAGCTTTTTATAATATTATATATATTACAATAAACTGTTTTTCTACACGTGTGACGATTTGTGTTTGCCTCCGTAGGTCCCGTGGCTTAATAGACTAAGATCTCAGAGACCCTAGATGTATGTTATTATAGTAAAATCATGGCTGGCAAATCATAATATTTGGGTGTAATGCAAACCTGCCTAATACTTTAAAAATAAGTATAGATGTGAGACTATGTTCCCATATGTTTATTTAATTCACTAACAATTTATATACAGTTTAAAACTTAACTAACAAAAAAATTACGTCAAAATATTGATTACAATAATAGAAATAGGTGGATAACTCTATTGAAACAATCATCTATATTCTATACCTTTAGTTCTCCAAGTGGTCCAGGTGGACCCCAGGGATCCACGGGAGACTCGGTGGAGGTCTACGTTGGCGTGACAAAAAATAGGGGACCACAATTAGTAAGCGGGGGTCCAAAAAAATGCTCAGCCAGTAGGTTCAGACCCGAGAACGTCAAAAAAACAAAATTTTGCCCGTAGAGATTTGATAAAATAAATCAATTTCATGAACTTATTTTATTCCTGCGGGAGGTCCACCGGAACTTGCTAAATTGGGCTATGAGAAAAAAAGTCCTCTGATATATACTAATATTATAAAGCTGAAGAGTTTGTTTGTTTGTTTGGTTGAACGTTCTAATCTCAGGAACAAGTAAGTTCGAATTGAAAAAAATTCAGAGTTGAATAGCCCATTAGTCGAGAAAGGCTATAGGCTATATAACAGCACGCTAAAACCAATATGAGCATAGCATAAAAGAAAAATGTTGCATAAACGGGAAAAATTATCTTATGTAAAGCAGACGAAGTTGCGTGTCTCAGCTAGCTATAAATAATATTTATAATCAACTGTTCATAAAAATACCTCTTTAACATATACTTAAGTATAATTAAAATGTTAATTTGAAAAACATTATAATAGAAAAATTATATAATACCTATTATAAGTAATATGTTTAATTAATCTTAATGTGAAAAAAGGGAATTCATGTTTAAAAAGGAATAAATTTTGATAAAGAGTAAAGTTATTTAATAGTCTGATACGAAATCATTTAATCAAATTATATTTATTACTTAAGACTGCCGAGCGAAATGTGCCAAAACAGGCGGTCACAGTTAAGTGAATAAAATCAACACTTTTTGTTTAATACAAATATAAAATATACATTTACCACAACAATTAATGTGTTTACAATTACTCCATGTAAAAGACTTGAAATAATTAATATTTTCGCCTACAAAATTACGTAAATTTGCACGGAAAAGTACGTACGTAACGTAAGCTCGTGTTACGTGTTTTTTAGATTATAACAGTAGAAATCTATCCTATTTTACAGCTTAAACGAAACATAAATAGTTATATTACAATTTGTCCGTCCCAAATATTTAAGTTATTGGTTGACAATAAAGATAGGTACATATTTATCAAAAAAGCACTTCAAATCCTCCCTACAATTTTACAATGGCGGCCGCGCGCTGATTTGAATTTCGAGCTCTGACATTCAGTCCAACCGCGTCTTACGCTCGGCAAAGTCTTAAGGTTACTAAGTAACATTTATGAATGTCAAATAACACGTTTGAATGTATATACAAGAACATATAGCAGTCATCGGTCTAATCAGTCTAATCCTAAGATAACTATTTGTTTTTTTTTAAATAAACATCTAGAAAAATTCTGTAAATAAATAACCAAACGGCGACGGCCTCCGTAGCGTAATGGTTAGTGTAACCAACTACCACGCCTGAGGTCGTGGGTTCGATTCCCGCACAACTCAAACATTTGTGTGCATGAACATGGATGTTTGTCTTAGTCTGGGTGTTTCTATGTATAACATATATGTATTTACGAAAAAAAGAAAAGTTCATGTATGTTTATCCATTGTCTAGTACCCATAGTACAAACTCTGCTTAGTTTGGGCTAGATGGTGTTGTGTGTATGTGATAGGATATTAATTAATTATTATAATATAATACATTTCAAAACAAGACTAGCATTTTCAGTATTCATGTTTTTATACATGTTTCTACACACAATGTTACAATACTAACCAAATTTTTTAGTTATAATACATTTACAATAGCAAAATCCTATTGTATATTTTTTGCTACATCGCTAAAATATACATAAGGGCCTATTGTCTGTTTTTAAAACGAATTAATTATTGTCTTAATTAATTCCTCGCTTTATAACTTGTGGTAATAGACAATTCTACTCTTTGGCATAATAGAGTGATTACTTCAACGTAATGAAAATAGAACCTCGAGAATCTTTGGTATTTAATTAAGTTTTTTTTGAGGATTACTTGTCGCACTACCGAGCATCGTTTAAAAGTAACACGCATTACACAAATTTAAAAACGCACTTTATTTAAATGTGTGATCTATAGATAGTGTTTTTGATTCTGGGTGTCAAAGTCAAAAATAATTTAGGCACTAAGGTCAAAAGGAACACTTATGAACGTCAAAGGGTTTAGTGAGTTTATAACATTTATGTTAGTTGCAAGGTTCAGGCAAAAGGTTGAGCTTATGAGAAGATACCTGCAAGAAACTCAAGGCCACTCTTTTAAATCGCCGTTAACTTATAATTTCAATATTTTACAACTCATTTATGTACCAGGCGTTGCAGTCATTATGCCATATGTCACTGTCCATATAAAACTAAATTCTAAAGAAAAAGTTAATAGTATTATGTAAGAAGCATAAAAAAAGCAGCGATAGCTCAGTGGGGAGACCAACCGACTGCAATGCAGAGGGTCTCGGGTTCGAACCCACGTCGCGCACCTCTGACTTTCGGAAGTTATATGACTTTTCGAAATTATGTGCGTATTGATTGACAATTATCGCCTGCTCCGTGCCTCGGAGAGCACGTTAAGCCGTCGGTCCCGGCTGCCATGAACATCTATGGCAGTCGTTATTGGGAGAGTGTCGACACAAAAGATCCCACTAGGTCGAAGTGTCGCCGGTCTGCACTGACTGGCCCCCACATAAGATACAGATACAGATGTAAGAAGCATTGTGTTCTTTGTGTCTGTTGTTACAGTGCTTACTGGTACGCGACTATTCACATGGCAGGAATACCAAATTTTTTTACTGCCTTACAAATGAATCTTAGGGATTTGATACTGGTCCTAAACGAAGCCCCTGGCAAGTGTATACAGAAATGTGATTATTCTTTTATATTATTGCAAATGATTAAATCGACAACCCCGTATATCTAAGTTTCTTTAACAAGCATACGGCCCACCTGTTGGTAAGTGATCACCATAGCCTATAGACGCCTGCAACACCAGAGGCATCACTTGCACGTTGCCGACCCTTTAGTAAAGGAAGAAGAGATAAAGGAAGTGGGAAGGAGAAGGAGCGGGAAGGGGGAAAGAGGGTGATTGGGCCGCACTATTACTCACCGAACAAACACAACAGTAGGAATATTGCTATTTCAGTTCATTCTGTGAGAGGGTAGTCCTTCCCAGGTCGAGCCGGCCCATTCATGCTGAAATCAGCGAGGCTCTACTACTCTTAAATGTATAATGAGTATTGATAAATTAATTCGTATTGATCTATTAGCCATATGCCTCGTATCCCACATAACAACATATGACGTCATTCGTTTATTGATTATCAATTAACAACGCTTATATGACTTGCACTTTCGATATCATGCATTATTATATTATTACTTTAAAAATTATCTAGCTGGGAAAACATACCGGGATAAAAACCCTATGTGTAATTCCAGGAAACTGCAACTGCCTCCGTGGCGCAGCGGTAGTGAATGCGACTGCTGTGCATGAGGTCTCGGGTTCGAATCCCAGGTCGGGTCAACAAAAAGATATTAGGTTTTTCTGTTTAGAAATCTCAATACGAGCCCGGAGTTAGGAAGTTGGCAGTGTTAGACACCCTCACGCCTCGGAAAGCACGTAAAGCCGTTGTACCTGCGCGTGATCTCTCTCCGGTCGTGTCGGTGCCGTCCCATCGGATCATGAGGGTTAGGGAACAGAGAGTGCACTTGTGTATGCGCACATACTTGTGCACTATAATATCTCCCTATCTCCCTCCACTATATCTTATTAAGCGAGCCCAGCTCGTGGGGCACGTCAGCAAATGACCCATTATCTCTGGGGATGCACCGCAGTCGCACTTGTTTGCACTTGGGTCGATATAACCCCACCTTGACATATTATCTTTAGATTTACGAAAGCGAAGTTGGTGGCAAAGTCTAGTTCAAAATAAATAGACAAATCTTTGCGACATTCAAATTTTTATACAGAATTATTTACAAAACTCGTTCTGTAACGTAAAAGAATGCAAAATACCCATATTTATGACAATATTTTTAGTTATTGAAGAACTTGTTTGTAGAATTCATTATGCTATTGAGAGACAGCGGCAGACACATTCGTCTTTTTAATTATTGCTGACATTTCAACAATTGACAGGTAAAAGATTAGGTACTTTTGTATCAATCTTAATCCGTGGAAAAGTGTTGGTCAGCCACGTAGTGGTCTCGAGTTTATTCACAAGGCACGTACTCCCACTTTTAGAAGTTATATGCGTATTAAATAGTTAATTATCGCTCGCTTTAACGGCGAAGGAAAATACAGTGAGGAAACATGCTTGTATGAAAGTTCTCCATAATATTCTCGAAGATATGTGAAGTTTGCCAACACTTTTATCCGTGGGAGAGCCACGCTTCGGCATGGGCATTCGGCAATGGGCCGGCTCGACCGGAGTGATACCACGGCCTCACAGAAAACCGGCGTGAAATAGCGCTCGCGTTGTGATTTGTCGAGTGAGTGAGGGTACCGGAGGCCCAACCCTCCCCCTCTTGGATGGGAGGTGGGACAATTTAAAAGGCCGGTAACGCACTTGTGACTTCTCTGGTATTGCGTTGCATGGGCGGCGCTATGCGCTTACCATCAGGCGATCCAATTCGAACCAGTAGTTCCTGAGATTAGCGCGTTCAACCAAACAAACAAACAAACTCGTCAGCTTTGTAATATTAGTTGGTACAGAAGTATAGATATGTATTTTAATTATGCGTAGACAGATGACTAAATTATTGTTGTGATGTGACTATCACTACATATTATAAAACAAAGTCCCCCGCCGCGTCAGTCTGTCTGTTCGCAATAAACTCAACAACTACTGAACGGATTTTTATGGGGCTTTCACCAATAGATAGAGTGGTTCATGAGGAAGATTTAAGGGTATAATTTGTTAAGGTTATGTACTACCCGCGCGAAGCCGGGGCGGGTCGCTTATCAATACTAATATTATAAAGAGGTAAGATTAGATTTTTTGTTTGTTTGTTTGTAAGGGTTTAACTCAAAAACTACACAACTGTTTTTAAAACTTCTTTAACCATTAGAAAGCTATATTATCACGGAGTAACATAGGCAACAAAGGCATATCTATACTAATATTATAAAGCTGAAGAGTTTGTTTGTTTGGTGGAACGCGCAAATCTCAGGAACTATTGGTTCGAATTGAAAAATTGTTATACTGTTGGATAGCACATTTATCGAGGAAGGCTAAAGGCTATATAACATCACGCTACGACTCATAGGAGCGGTGCATCATTGAAAAATGTTGCAAAAGCGGGGAAAATTCTCTTATGTGAAGCAGATGAAGTTGCGCGCGACAGCTAATTTTATTTAAAAAAAAGAACTCTTGTTAACATAACCTAACTTAATCTGCTTTTACGCGAGCGATGCCGCTGGCGAAAGCTAGTTATTGAATTTTTGAACTAGATTTGAATTAAACTAGTCGTATCGGAGCGGATTCTATAAAGATCAACGACCAGGACGACATTAAAACAAATCCTCATCTAATTCGTATTCTATATATTAACTACAACAAATTGTAATAAGCATACTAAACAGAGAGGTACGTACCCAAAGAATGTGTTCAATTAGAGGTTATCGCACACTTACTATTCGTGCAGAACCATAAGATAACGTAGAGGACAGAGGAATACTCATCTCGCTCATTCATATTCATTATTACATACATACATAGATTCACGCCTGTTTCCCAGAGGGGTAGGCAGAGACTACGGATTTCCATCTGCTATAATCCTGACACACTTATGTGGCTTCATTCACTTTCATCACATTCCTAATGCACGCTCGCCGGTTGAAGGTGCTCTTAACCTGGCCCTTGTTCAGAACGTCTCCGATCAACCTACACGATCTCCGATTGATACGCAAATAACTATGAGCTGTATTCCTTATTAGGCCCGGTATCCACCAAAGCAGAGAGGAGAGGAGACGAAGATGTGTTTTGATAAACCAATCAGATTTCGACTGTTAACGTAGCAGAATAGATTTTGTCTAGAGGCTCTAATGATGTTGTCACGTTTTATTTAATGTTGTAGAAATAAAACGATTACAAACAGAGTTCAAGTAACTTATAATTAAAAGGCAATATGAAAGACCATTACAATAAAAATAATAAGAGGGCAATGAGCAAGGCCGGTTAAAAGTCGGACCCCGTAGTGGGCTGATTAATACCGCACTCCCCTTCTTGGTGGCTTTCGATGATGGTTGGTGTCCCTCGCTGCGGCGGAGCTATGAGCGGTGACAGGGATGAGCCGGCTAGTCGCATTCGTCTTCAGCCGCATAGCATTTCCTGGAACCACCGTTCCCAAAATTGCATTAGCAACTAATATTGTAAGTTGCAATTTATAAGCCTTCACCTAACAGAACGAGAGTTCGGCATCTACTAGATGGCTAGTCCAGGCTAAGTAGGCAAGGTTAAAACTTTTGAATCAACTAATTACTAATAGCAATAAAACGATAAAACATAAGATTAATAAAACATTTGGTGTTCGTGAAAGTTCACAACACCAAGTACATATTATTTACACAACAGATAGGAAGGATAGTGCGATCAATCTCTTCGAAACTAGCCGTTATAACATTTAAATTAAGAGGCGGCGACTATGTACATTTTTAGCAACAGCACAACTAATAACAATCAAAATTGTACAACTTACCCAGTACGGAAACAAACAAGGCACTTATTTGGCTAACCAAATGTAAAAACACAGAATATAAATCTAATTACGTACTTATAGAAAATAATTATTAAAACAAATACGAGGAATCGGTACAGTGCGCTAAGCTGCGAGTACGTGTCGTGCCTAGATCACGATTTGAGAGCGACTGCGGCTGCTTAGCGAAAAATGAATTATGCGCTTGCGGTCGACATAAAAATGGAAGGGACTCTGATATTATATATAAAACGGTGCGTCGAAGGAAGTTTGCGTGTCTGTCTGTTAATTATTATTATTTATATTGTTTGTTACGAATTGGTTTGTAGTTATTAAAATTATATTAGTTTAGTAAATATATTATAAGTTTATTGAATAAATATTAGAATATTAGAGAATTACGTATATCGCAATATACACGCTTAAGTAAATCGTGACAGTACCCCCCTTCCGAGAGAAGGATTTTACCTCACTAAAATCCTTTTCCTATCATTACAATCACGATTTCAGATCCTTGATATGCCAAACCCCTAAGTCACGACCAGACATATCCTCCAATACATAAACTAAAGGTGAACGTTTATCTTTTATACGGCATTTTTGGAACTTCGGAGCTAGCTTTTTACTGAAATATGCATCCTTATCACTTTGGAAGTAACATCTTTTCCAAACTATGTCTCCAATATCAAACTCAGCATCTTTACGACGCAAATTGTAACGTTGTGTATTTTTTAAGTGACTACGCCATAAAGCAGTCTGTACGTCGTCGAATATTTTACGAAGATGACCTAAGTTAGCAGCATATTTATCGCGGGGTGCAAAAATTAATTCTTTATTTGTAGTTTTTTCCAAATAGTGAGATCCACATGTTACGAGTTCCCTACCATGAACTAAAAGGGCGGGCGTAAAACCAGTCGTTTCGTTGACCGAGTTATTTATTGCAAATTGGATTTTCGCCAAGTTAAGATCCCATGTTCTGTGATCTTCTTCCACAAAAGTAGATATAGCTGTAACCACAGTCTTATTGTATCTTTCCACGGTATTAATTTGTGGAGTATATTTTGGTGTGAAATGTACACATGGAACCTTGTATTTAGAGAAAAGTCTATCTAACTCGCGACTTATAAATTGGCATCCGTTGTCTAGTATGACCGTTTGCGGAATTCCATGTATTAGAAAAACGTTATCTTCTAAATTTTTAGAAACCAGGTCCGCAGTAGCTCTACGAAGGGGAAATAAAAGACAATATTTGGAAAAGCAACATGTTACCACAAATATGTACGAATGCTGTTTCCTGGTGTTGGGTAAAGGACCCACTAAGTCTATAGATAGTACTTGAAATGGTCTAGAACAGTCCTTTGGTCTACCCATTTTCCCAAAGGTACCATGTGTTGGAAGTTTGTATGCTAAACATGTTTCACAATTGTTAATGAAGTTAATTACGTCTTGGCGCATACTCGGCCAGTAATATCGAAGTGCAAGTCTTTTATATGTCTTGAACACGCCGAAATGACCAGATGTAGGCTCGTTATGGTTTTTAGCAATTATTTCCTGTCGTTCCTCATGAGGAACTACTGTTTTCCAATCAAACTCTGATAAAAGTACATTACTGTTTTTCATAAATCTATATAAAGTATAATCCTCTATACGATAATTTGGAAAGCTAATTGGATTTTCAAGGCAACCCTTGTACATTTTTAAATACCATTCGTCCTTTGTATTAGGTGAGTGGGATGAAGTGGAAGTGATTACGGCCAATGGTATTGTTCTAGATAATGTATCGGGCACTATATTGTCTTTACCACGTCTATGCTTTATAATAAAGTTGAATGATGAAAGTCTAACGCCCCATCTAGCCAAGCGACCTGTTGGGTTAGAAAGAGACAGAAACCATTTAAGTGCAGCGTGATCCGTATATACTGTAATTGTTTGCCCATTCTCAACGTAACAGCGCCAGTGTTCAAGAGCCGAAAGTACTGCTAATGCTTCTCTTTCGGTGACACTGTAGTTCCTCTCGGGCCCAGTAAGTGACCTACTCATGTAAGCAATAGGGTGCTCCTCACCATTTATCTGTTGGGCCAGCATAGCGCCTACGCCATAATTACTAGCGTCGGTGTGAACCTCAAAGGAAATACTGAAATCAGGACACGCTAACACCGGCGCATTGACAAGACAGCTTTTAAGTTGTTGGAAGGCAGCTTCAGCTTCTGATGACCAAAGAAACGGCAGACAGTTCTTTTTAGTGGATGTTAATTTGTTTAAAGGTCCAGCTATTGTACTGAAATTACTTATAAACCTCCTATACCAAGAAGCTGTTCCAAGGAATCTTTTTACTTCTTTCCTAGAGGTGGGTGTAGGATAGTTCAATATTGACTCCGTTTTCGCTGGGTCAGTACGAAGACCGTGAGCATCCACAACATAGCCGAGGTAACACAGCTCGCGTCTAAAGAATTTGCTTTTTTCTAAATTAATAGTAAGGTTTGCTTGTTTTAATTTTTCTAGGACCCTAGTAAGGAGTGAAATGTGCTCTGCGAAAGAATTACTAATGATTATGACGTCATCAAGGTAAGCGAAAACCTTCAATTCAAATTCAGGCCCAAACAGTGCATCAACCAGGCGTTGTTGCGTTGCAGGTGCATTCGTTAATCCAAAAGCAGTTACTTTGAATCTGAAAGTGCCTCGTCCGGGAACGTAAAAAGCCGTCTTGTCTCTATCCTCTTCCTTAATCGGTATTTGCCAAAACGCTTTAGCGAGGTCAATACTGGAGAGAAACTTAGCGTCTCTTAGATTGTCTAAAATCTCAGAAACGAATGGCAGACTGTAAGCATCCTTCCGAGTGACGGAGTTTAGCTTTCGGCTATCAAGGCAAAACCGAGCTTTGCCGTCTTTTTTACCTACTACTAATACTGGAGAAGACCAAGGGCTCTCACACGGTTCGACTACATCAAGAGCTAACATTTCATCTAACTGTTCAGAGATGATTCTTTGTTTTTCCGGTGATAATCGGTAACAACGTTGTTTAATAGGTTCAGCGTCACCAGTGTCAATTCTATGCTCAGTAAGAGAAGTTCTACCTAGTCCCTTATGCTCGAAGGAAATGCATGAAAACTGCGTGACAAGATCATCGGCTATAATTTTCTGGTCCTCAGACAATGTTTCATAAGAGTTTAAGAAATTATTCATCGATAATGGGGAATTTGACAACATAGAATTAATATTAGAAAAATAATGTACACTTGTTAGGTGTTTTGAACATATTTTAAATTTACTCCAGAAGTCAATACCCAATATTAAAGGAGAGTCTATCTCGGGAATAATATGAGCAGTTATAGAATCATACACTTTTTCAAATATAATTGGTAACTGTATGTACCCAATAGAAGTAAGCTTTTGGCCACCAGCAGCAGTAACTGTTATTATATTTTCAGTATTCAGAACAAGATCAGATTTTATCAAGGGTAAATGAGAATTATTACCAAGGATACTAACAACAGAACCGGAATCCAACAGACCATACATACTAGGGTTACTTCTGGTATTTATATTAATCATAACATACGGACGTGGATCGTTACTCGGCTTAGTATTGAAAATCGAAGCAACCTTATAAGAGCAAAAAAAATTTTTTACTGTCAATAACCAATTATTCCAATCCGAGTAGTCGAAACGTTTAACTATTTGGTTGCTACGATTTTCATAAACTAGTTTTTTGACTCATCGGACTGTTTTGGGTTACACTTCGGACACTCAGGTATACGGACATCTTTCATCCCACACTTGAAGCAGAATATAGTACGCTCTGCCGTACATTCCCTCATAGAATGAGTGTTAACACGACAGCGGTGGCAGTATTTTTTGTTAATAGGTACTATGGCGTAAGTTTTGTTATTGTTCTCATTGAGTGTATTAGAAGATTTGGAATTAGAATAATAAGTATTTTTAGAATTATTCTTTACATCCCTCAAATTTTGATATGCAAATTCTGGAGCTAACGAATCAGAACCTGCGCTTGGAGGCTCCTTAAAATTATCGCAACGACCTTTAACACGTTCAAAGTTTCTGCAAAGAGTACGTAAATGATTTACTGAGGTTATGTCTGGGCAAGTTGCCAATATGTTTGCATAGCACGGTCTTATGTTGTGCATGATTATGTCAAGCTTATCAATTTCACCTATATGAGAACTAAGACGAGAAAACATACCCTCCATAATTGCTAAATAAATAGTTATATTTTCAGCATTGCCTTGCGATCGACTACGAATTTCCGACAGCATACGGTAATCATAGTCAACGATATCGAAATCCTCTTTAAGTAGAACTAATAAATCATCCCAAGTGTTAACACGTGACCTGACACTACGAAACCAATGCAACGCATCTCCAGTAAAAATCTCTGTTGCTGCATTAAGAATCTTGGTATCGGAGACATCTTTGGCGATTCGGAATTCATTTAAACGCTGTATGAAAGCACGCACACACGTTTTACCATCATATTTTAATCTAGAAAGATCGGAGGATATGCCACGGTCACAAGTGACGGAAATCTTCATTAGCCCTTCTTCCAAACTATCTACTTTAGTAGTCGTAGCGTTTTCAAATGTGGGTAAAGATAATTTTAAGATATCAGCAAATTGAGATGACAAACTATCAAATGTAGATTTTAAATTATTTAATAACTTGGCTTGGTCAGATGTGAGTGGTTGAACAATGCGCTGTAATCTATAATGTAAATGGTTTATTAAATTTTGAGATCTATCTATCAACGATTTTTGAGTATCTGTCTTAAGGGAGTTAATATTTATTTTTAATTTCTCTAAAGTTTCAGAAAATCCATTACAATCTTCCACGAAACCTAAGCAGGATTCATAAATATCTTCCGATGGAATTTTTTGTGTTAATCTAGTGATTTGACGGCGTAATTCTGTGACATTATCCGCAGGTACCTCACCTCGAATTGTAACTTCATAAAGTAGTTCAGATTTTTGTAACAATAAAAATTTTATTGGAAAAGCCATTATATACTGGGTATGTTGTATAATAAAATGAAAACAAAAATAACACGCTTGTATCTACCAGTTAAAGCGACCGAAACAACATAAACTAAAAACAATACTGCTTAAATATGCCGAGCTTACAACAATTAATTACAATTAAAATATGTAGGTAGGTACTACAAAATAACCTAGAACATAGAAGCGCAATAATTTTTAACATACAACTACGCAAAATAAAATAATACAGGTATAACTAAAAACAAAGACGATCACAAACACCAACTACTACTACACCAAGAATGCCAAATAGCTACCAGCCAAATACGTAAGTCCGACCTTTGACCTCTAAAAGACCACGTTTATGGGCGCCATTGTCACGTTTTATTTAATGTTGTAGAAATAAAACGATTACAAACAGAGTTCAAGTAACTTATAATTAAAAGGCAATATGAAAGACCATTACAATAAAAATAATAAGAGGGCAATGAGCAAGGCCGGTTAAAAGTCGGACCCCGTAGTGGGCTGATTAATACCGCACTCCCCTTCTTGGTGGCTTTCGATGATGGTTGGTGTCCCTCGCTGCGGCGGAGCTATGAGCGGTGACAGGGATGAGCCGGCTAGTCGCATTCGTCTTCAGCCGCATAGCATTTCCTGGAACCACCGTTCCCAAAATTGCATTAGCAACTAATATTGTAAGTTGCAATTTATAAGCCTTCACCTAACAGAACGAGAGTTCGGCATCTACTAGATGGCTAGTCCAGGCTAAGTAGGCAAGGTTAAAACTTTTGAATCAACTAATTACTAATAGCAATAAAACGATAAAACATAAGATTAATAAAACATTTGGTGTTCGTGAAAGTTCACAACACCAAGTACATATTATTTACACAACAGATAGGAAGGATAGTGCGATCAATCTCTTCGAAACTAGCCGTTATAACATTTAAATTAAGAGGCGGCGACTATGTACATTTTTAGCAACAGCACAACTAATAACAATCAAAATTGTACAACTTACCCAGTACGGAAACAAACAAGGCACTTATTTGGCTAACCAAATGTAAAAACACAGAATATAAATCTAATTACGTACTTATAGAAAATAATTATTAAAACAAATACGAGGAATCGGTACAGTGCGCTAAGCTGCGAGTACGTGTCGTGCCTAGATCACGATTTGAGAGCGACTGCGGCTGCTTAGCGAAAAATGAATTATGCGCTTGCGGTCGACATAAAAATGGAAGGGACTCTGATATTATATATAAAACGGTGCGTCGAAGGAAGTTTGCGTGTCTGTCTGTTAATTATTATTATTTATATTGTTTGTTACGAATTGGTTTGTAGTTATTAAAATTATATTAGTTTAGTAAATATATTATAAGTTTATTGAATAAATATTAGAATATTAGAGAATTACGTATATCGCAATATACACGCTTAAGTAAATCGTGACAATGTCACTGCATTTAACGGACAGCTGAGAGATGGTGAGGTGGCACCGCACTTATACGGAGCAGTTAAGTGTGCGACAACCTTAACTTTAATACTTGCTACCTATGTCAACTTAAACATTAAGGTCAAAAAGATCACCTTGCGTACAACCTTGCAGAAAATACATCCATACATCCGCTTCTATCTCCTAAACTGGTAAACCAATAATCGTGATACTTTACTATCACATAGAATGGTTCTTTTTCTATATTGAAATGTTTATTTCATCGAAATCAGTGCAGTAGTTTTGGAGTTATAGCTGTTTTAACGAAGAGCACTACCTCTTCTTATGTAACGTTTAGAGCATATTGTTTCAATGTCAATGGTCATAAGTTATCTAACGTACAATTACTGTATAAATACTTAATGCCTTTAGTGGCAAGCCAGTCAGAGGTACGCCTACTTGTAAGTTTGGTAATGGAGAAGCAATGCCAAACCTAACCTTCCACCTGGACATCAATCGCCATGGCTCGTCTGGAAGTCGCTAAATAGACTACAAACCCAGGTCGGTCGGTGCAAAGAAAACATGTTTAGGTTAAAACTCTCAGACGGTACCGATCTGGCTTGCGAAGAGAAACGATGTCCAACCTTACATCGTGCCCTGCGTGCCCGACAACTTGCACGCAGGAGTATCTGATGGCTGCCTCTGACAACGCAGCTAGCGTAGCTGCTTTCTGGGCGGTAAATATATAATTTAAAAGTGTTTGCCAACGTTACGCTAAGAAGAAGAATGCCAAATAACAGGCGAGCCTGCTGTAAAAGAGGAAGACAGGAACAGCTATCCTGCTTTTAGTTGGTACAGAAATCTGCTTACATGCTGAAATAGACAGAATAGATAACATAATAATAATTTCTAAGTACATAGTATAATATTATATCAAATCAAATCAAATCAAATCAAAATCATTTATTGCTGAACATAGGTACATAATTTTTTTACATTGCAGGTTGTTGAGTGAATGCGCAGTTCACTATGTTCTACCACTATAGGCATGCAAAATTTTTAATAAAATTAAATTAATAAAATTAAAATCGATCTATCTGTGGGAAAACAATGTCATGAGTTGAATAGGTACATAAAATAAGAATTCACCAAAAAATTAAAAATAACAAATGGAATTATCTATAATATTATTATCATTTAAATATTCGTTAATTGAGTAATATGTCTTATTTATTAGTATGTCATTTACCTGTTTTTTAAATATTTTTACATCGTTAGTTTCTAGTACACATGATGGTAGTCTATTATATATTTTGGGTGCCATGCCTAAAAAGTTCCTATTATAAACGGATTTTTTATGTGGTCTGAACCGTATCTTATTTCTATGACGTGCGCTACTAAGCGTGTCAAATAAATTAAAATTGTTTTTTATAAATAAGACTACCTCTAATGTATAAAGGCAAGGCACTGTCAATATACCTAGACTCTTAAAATATGGTTTACAGCTGTCGGTGTTTTTTATGCCGCATAAAGCTCTTAAACATCTTTTTTGAGACCTAAAGACAATGTCCACATTTGTGGAGTTGCCCCAAAATATCAAGCCGTAGCGTAAAGTAGATGTGACATATGCGTGATATGCTGTAATTAATGTTGTTTGGTTTACTTTTTGTGATAGTTTACGTAGAGCATATGAATATTGACTTAAACGTTTACATACACTATCAGTGTGGCTTTTCCAAGAGAAGTCTCTATTAAGTTCGAGCCCTAAAAATTTTGTAGACGAGGTTTCTAAAATTATTTTGTTGCCGTATCGAATGTCAAGTTTACCATGGTTAGTTTTTTGTTCAAATGTCATGATTTTTGTTTTGTCAAAATTAATTTTTAACTTATTGGATTTCATCCAGTCTATTAATAGTCCTAGGCACTTGTTTATTTCTCTTTCGAACGTCATGATATCATTGTTACCACAAAAAATTACAGTGCTGTCACTTATAACTGCTTATAAATGTGAATATGAGTTCTGTTGGTTTGTTACGCTTTCACGCCTTAACTACTGGACCGATTATCGTGAAATTTTGACGACACTCTATCAATAATGACTGCCATAGATCTTCATGGCAGCCGGGACCGACGGCTTAACGTGCTCTCCGAGGCACGGAACAGGCGATAATTGTCAATCAATACGCACATAATTTCGAAAAGTCATATAACTTCCGAAAGTCAGAGGTGCGTGACGTGGGTTCGAACCCGAGAGCCTCTGCATTGCAGTCTGTTGGTCTCCCCACTGAGCTATCGCTGCTCTCTGGCTCGCCCTAACTAAGTATCATCATCATCATTATCATCGGGCTATAATAGTCCACTGCTGGACATAGGCCTTCCCTAACTAAGTATGAGTTCTGTTTATAATTTGTACTCACCTCAGGAATGTATACGAGATTCGATCTGCGTAGAAAAGCAGATGGTACACAAAGATACATCCATTCATAATATTTAACAAAAATGATAGATCAGCAATTTTACGGCGCTCATAAAGACGTAGCAAGTGAAATTTTTTACAGTGACTTAAATAATTATGTAGTTAGCAGCTTGTGCGATATTGTATGTATCTTGCGAATTTGCACAACTTGCGGTGTGTGTTACCGTAGCTGTGCGGTCATGAGCCTTTAGTACGAACACACCTTTCTGTTACACCTTGTACTGGGTGACCGCAACCGGTCACGTGTTACCAGTGGATTTAGCGACACTTACTACATATATAGGAATGGTTTAGTCGCATTTTCGTTAGTATTAATCTTTATCTCATTTAAATTTAAATTTGTTTTATACACATATTGCCCATTTCTAAATATTTATGCTTTTAAAAGATCTGCAATAAATAGCTCATATGCTTAAAAATTATGACACTAGGATTAGTTATAATAAATTTGTATTTTAGTAATCTTAATTAATAATGTCCTCCAGACCGAATTTCGGTCACGGCAACCAATCTTTACGGAGACTAACCATCTGCGCAGGAAATATTATAGTGCACAAGCCTGTGTGCAAACACAAGTGCACTCTCTGTTCTCTAACTCTCATGATCCGATGGGACGGTAATCCGACACGATCAGAGAGAGATCAGGCGCAGGACCAACAGCTTTACGTGCTTGCCGAGGTACGAGGGTGTCTAATACCGCCAACTTCCTAACTCCGGGCTGCTATTGAGAATTCTTAACAGAAAACCCAATAACTTTTTGTTGGCCCGACCCGGGATTCGAACCCGAGACCTCATGCACGCATCGCATTCACTACCGCAGCGCCACGGAGGCAGTCTTTGTTTTCTTCGTGGTGTTAAAAATAGTTGCTGAACCAATAAAGTAAAATAAAAAGGAATATCATCGAAGGCAAAGTTGTATAAATTGCTCAGCTGGTTATAGAAATAATTCTCGGTTGCCTCGAAGCTGTGTAAGAGAATTTGGCTCCCGGCCGTAGTTCAGTCTATGGTCCGGAGTGAGAGGTCGTGGAACGCCGTCGCCTCCTTTTGCGAGGAAGTCATTTCCATCAAGGAGGCGGCGGAGCGGGAGAGGGAGCGTTTAAACCCTCTCCCCAACCGCAGAGCCGGGCGCCGAAGGGCGCGAGACGACCTCCAGCCACCCTGAGGTTTGACATGGGGGTGGCGGGCTTTGTGGGCCTGCCCGCCATCCATTTAGCACCAGGTCCGAGAGGCGGCGTGCGTGTTCCCACGCGCGCCTCTATGTCGAGTCCGTCTCCCCTCTAGGGGGGACAGTCGGGAGTGTTAGTTAATATACCTACTTAAATAATTATGATATTAAAGTTTTTTTCTTTCTTTTTTTAATAATTATTTATTTAAACACACGTGTAATTTTTACTTGATAATCAATAATTATAATTATATTATACAATATTATGCTTCAATAAGTTTTCTTGAATTTTTATAAAAAACACTACAAAAATTGCTTGCATATACATCGGTCACCAAGGTGTTGCTGCTATACAGCTTCGGGCTGAGCAACATCTTTTTTTGACAGACACTGCGACGCACACTGCATACGCTAGGTTATATATTTACTAAATGGATCGAGCCACGGGTATAATATCTTTATTTTTTTTTTGTTTATTTCCATCTTTGTTGTTTATTCGTATTTGTGTTTGTCTATTTTAAATTGTCATTTACTTTTGTCCTACTGTCCCATTGTCTTTTTTCCCTGTCTAACTGTATACTACGTTTATGCTGTCTGCAGTATGTGTTTATGCAGTTGTATTTTCTTTCTTTCTTCTTTCTTTCTTACCAGTGGGCCGTATGCTTGTTTGCCAACATAGTTGTATAAAAAAGAAATACCTGCTCTACATAATAGAAACACGTTGTCAGGGGTACAGAAAAGGACAGAGTACCTTTCATCCAGAAAGAGTTTTTTTTACCGAGAGATAGAAATTTTTCGACAAAATCCACATTACCACGAGTGACTTTGATTACCTAAATGTTGTAACTCCTGGTGTTATGTAGTTGAGACGAAGTACATACATACATAGATTCACGCCTGTTTCCCAGAGGGGTAGGCAGAGACTACGGATTTCCATTTGCTACGATCCTGACACACTTCTCTGGCTTCATTCACTTTCATCACATTCTTCATACACGCTCGCCGGTTTAAGATGATCTTAACCTGGCATTTGTCCAGAACGACTCCGATCTGATTAAGAAACGTTCGCCTAAGTCTGCCTCTTGCAACTGTCTCATTCACACTAGCGTGTGACGAAGTGATGTGCTAATTTTCTCCAACAATTAACACTGAATGTTCAACCTGTTATATGTATAAAACCTGTTCGATATTATGACCTTAGATGCCAAAAAAGGATTTGTGGACGTTTTGATAAATATCTTACTCGTGTTTTTGTAGAACTTTTTTTGCCATTAATATTGTCTAAAGTTTACGCTAATGTTACTTATTCAAGTTAAGCTACTTTATACGGACACATAACAATTTTTCTTGGTGGTATTTAGTGGAATTCACCATAAGTAAATAATAATTGTAAGGTCTCGACTTCTATTCACAATTTGAGGAATATTTTTACTTCTAAGAAAATAATATTAGGTAGGTAAATCAACACAACATTTGTCAGCCGCCGTGATTGGCTGACTAAATTAAAAATGGCAAATCAAACCACTTGAAATGAGTTCGATTTTGACACGTCGTTAATGAACGTTTCAGAAACTGAGTGTTAAAATTATATCCGGCAGATGGCAATACAATCGCTTTATATTATATACAGTTATACATAGTACCTAAAGATAGCTAGCGAAATGTGAGTGCAAGTTGATGGCCTCGATAGCGTAGTGGTTAGTGTTACCGACTACCACGCCTGAGGCCGCGGGTTCGATTCCCGCACAAGTCAAACATTTGTGTGCATGAACATGGATGTTTGTCTTGGTCTGGGTGTTTCTAAAATATGTATGTACATATTTACAAAAAAGCAACTATATATGAATGCTTATCCATTGTCTAGTACCCATAGCACAAGCTCTGCTTAGTTTGGGCTAGATGGTGTTGTGTATATGTGATAGAATATTATTATAATAAACTTAAACTCGTTGAATAAACCATCAATAAAGAGAGACGCGACGATTTGTCAAATATTGATCTAACAAATATTTTAGACAGATTTGGTTGCATTCATAATTACTAGCGGTCACCAAGTGGTCGAAATTCGACCATAATAGATTAAAATTTTAAGTTTGATCGTTATTAAAGTTTTATTGCCTATAACTATACCCTTATAACCACATTTCACAGTACTTCAGATATGTAACCATAGTTACGAAGAATTCTACGACATCAGCCAAACAATGCCGAAATACTACGAACGCGATTCGACTGCGTGTGTCAAATGCATGGTTGTGTGCGTGTAGTGTATTTTCATTAATTTAATGTTCATGTCACTCCTTCTCCTTAAAACTTTACCGGTGCCAAATTTCATACTCCACCACCCGCGAAATTTTCGTAAAAAACAGTACAAAGTTTTCGCTTCACATATTAATATATACGTTAATCTTAGTCAAAGTTTACTTTAAATACGTACTTACCATTTATATCAATTAACGTAAGACTATCTGTACCTGACGAGCAGCGATAGCTCAGTGGGGAGACCAACAGACTGCAATGCAGAGGGTCTCGGGTTCGAACCCATGTCGCGCACCTCTGACTTTCGGCAGTTATATGACTTTTCGAAATTATGTGTATATTGATTGACAATTATCGCCTGCTTCGTGCCTCGGAGAGCACGTTAAGCCGTCGGTCCCGGTTGCCATGAACATCTATGGCAATCGTTATTGGGAGAGTGTCGACACAAAAGATCCCACCGGGTCGAAGTGTCGCCGGTCTACACTGACTGGCCCCCACATAAGATACCCGACAGTGTCAACTACGATTATGATTACTGCGACGCTCCCCTGGCTCGTAGCGTGATGTTATATGGCCTATGTTATTTCTGGATAAAGTAGCTTTCTAACGGTAGAAGAATGATTAAAATCGGTCCAGCATAATTTGAGTTTCTTTATTACAAACAAACATACAAAAATACAACCTCTTTAGAATATTAATCATTAGTCTTATATTCATTACAAAAGCTTTTGTGTAGAATTTTACCTTAAGTATATACTAAACATATTAAATATAAACATGATTGGACAAGCAGAGATGAATAGCAGAACATAGTAGTCGATGGCGTAGTGGTTATTGTAACCGACTGCCACGCCTGAGGTCGCGGGTTCGATTCCTGCACAAGTCAAACATTTGTGTGCATGAACATGGATGTTTTTCTTGGTCTGGGTGTTCCTATGTATAATTCGTATGTATTTACAAAAAAAAGAATATTATATGTATGTTTATCCATTGTTTAGTAACCGTAGTACAAGCTCTGCTTAGTTTGGACTAGATGGTGTTGTGTGTATGTGATACAATAGAATATTGTTTCTTATATAAAACTTTCTCCACTTCTTCGCCATATAAATTTTAACTATTTACCTAGGTACATAATATTGTCCTCGTTTACGCGAATGTTATAAATTGAAATTAAACTATTTAACTACTACTGTTAATATTGACTACCATTTTAAGCTATTTTAGTTATTAATGTATACGTATGATACTCTTAGATTTCACTGACTACATTTTTGGAGACATCAAATCTAGACAGCCTATTGCATACTTACGAAACACATTTGCGGACTAAGTTTTATTGTAAGGGATGCTTATTTTATACTTACCAACATATTCTATCTAAGAATTGAACTGACACACCCCACCATCAATCGCAAGAAGTGCCAGCCGAGCTATGAAGCTATAATTTTAATATTTTTTGTGAACCTATCCATTGTTTACATAAATTAATATATCCATATAAGATGACACCGCGAGACCATTCAGCCGGTGAGTAAGCAACCAGTCCCGTACCTTGAACTTGATCTAGAGGCGACTGCGCGCGCGCAGCGAGGCCGAGCGACGACCGCGCACGAAGTAGCCCGAGCACGCCCGACACTGCGCACACGCAACCGCGCCTGCGCCCGCGCATACCTTACACATTCTATTTTCTAAATGATTATATTGGATTTACTTATGTTACATAGATATAATAATCTACATCGACAACCTCGATGGCGTAATGGTTAGTGTAACCGACTGCCACGCCTAGGGTCACGAGATCGATTCCCGCACAAGTCAAACATTTGTCTACATGGACATAATGTTTGTCTTGGTCTGGATATTTATATGTAGAATAAGTAAATATTTACAAAAAAATATATATGTATGTTTATGCATTGTCTAGTACCCATAGTACAAGCTCTGAGCTAGATGGTGTTGTGTGTGTATGTGATAGAATATTATTATATTATAAAATTTTAGTTTAGACTACTCAAAGAATCGCTTTATAATAAAACACTTGGCTTTACAATCGCGGGCACAGACTGTCACGGGATTAAAGGTCCATTTTTCCACTCAAACATGAAATAGTCTGAAAAAATTACTTCATACGTACAAAACACAGCCTCGGTGACGCAACTCACTGCAGCTCTGACTGCCGTGTTGAAGGTCACGATTTTTGGATCGGACCCATTATAATTGGGGTTTTCTGTCCAGAAACTCTAAATATCAGCACGGAGTCTGGAAAGGGGCTGGTAGGCGGCAATAGGTAGAGTTCTTTTTCTTCTTATCGTGTCGATGGCAACAGTTTTTAAATGATTTTAGCGCAGTGCTCGGCAACGCGAGTCGCATTTGGCATTGCTTGGTATATCTCATCAAGCGTGCACAATTCTGGGTTCGTGGAGCACGTCAGCAAATGACCCATTATCTGTGGGGATGCACCGCAGTCGCACTTGATTGCACTTGGGTCGATATAACCCCACCTTGACATATTGTCTTTAGATCTGCCAACCTGGGTACATAACCTATTTAGTGCCTTCCAGGTATGTCATGGAAGTTTATACCCCGCAGGTAACTTTTCTGCCGGTGGGCTGAAGGACATTTAATCCCACGTTAGAGGTAACGTGGGATTTAAAAACCATATTTGAATTCTAAATCTTAGTCGACAAAATATAGGATAACGCACCTCCGCTTAATCCTTCGGATAAACATATTGGCGTGAGACCATATGTATATCAAAGAAAGAAGAGAGAAACAAAGAAATATAATTTTATTTATTCCATGCTCATAAGCAGTGATCGGAATACATAGAGCTAATATACCTAAAGTTCAAAGAACAGAGACATAGAGTGGAGACTTCCTTACGACTAAAAATATTATATTTTAAACAATTTTAGCTTGTTGTTATAAACTTAAATATTATATTTTTCTTATATCTAATCAAAACTAAATGGTAGTATAATTAGTAATTATACTAAGAATACGGTTTAATCTAGGGCAGTATTAAATACAGATATTGCATTGTAATTATTAATTACAATGCAATATCTAGATAATTCGTAAAGAATTTTCATAAGGAAAATAAGGAAATTTAAAAATTCGAATCGTATGGAAGTCTCCACTTTTTGTCTCTGTTCTTTGAACTTTAGGTACATTAGCTCTACCTATTCCGATCACTGCTCATATGTCATAAGGTAACAGGAAACACAACCAATAAATATAAGAACAAATAAGGTCCTGCGTCAGCAATGTTGCCGTATATCGACAACGCTGGTATTCTCGCAGAGCTGCATGATTTCGGTGCATGTAGGCAGTAACATACATATATAACACGATTAAAAAATAAAATTAATAAAAAACAAAACAACCATTTAAATTAATTAGGCAGAAGGTGGTCATAGATGGCAAAAGTAATTTTATACTTCTTCTCTCTTAGCCTTTATTATTCCTAAGTCACTTGGGGTCGGCTTTTCTGGTCTAACCGGATTTGACTGGATATCAGTTTTTACACGGAGCGGCTGCCACCTGACCTCCACAACCCGAAGGCTAACGATACCCTAAGGCTAGACCAGTGTCAGGATATTAGAGGGTACTGACTTTCCCAATAACGACTGCCATAGATGTTCATGGCAGCCGGGACCGACGGCTTAACGTGCTCTCCGAGGCACGAAGCAGGCGATAATTGTCAATCAATTCGCACATAATTTCGAAAAGTCATATAACTTCCGAAAGTCAGAGGTGCGCGATGTGGGTTCGAACCCGAGACCCTCTGCATTGCAGTCTGTTGGTCTCTCTACTGAGCTATCGCTGCAAAAAAAAGCAATTTTCTACTAAATAATAATATTGGTATTTATATAATACTAAATGTATACGTATTTATAGAATTAAAAGTAAATTGCAAATAATAAAAAATAAAATAATAATAAAGACCTTATATTATAATATTTGAGCTCAGCATAATATATCGGTAACAGTGTCAAAAACATCATAAACAAATAACAGTTAGATTAAGATGTAGTACCTAGGAATGATAGCGGTTAACAAAAACATGTATAATGTCTGACACAAAAAATAAATACGTCTTTGTAATAGTTTTTATCCTATGTTTGTTAGTAAGAAATATGCTTGGGTTATTGCACGCGAACTCACGTGACAATCAAACATTTAGTAAACAGAAGGGACAATCTTTTCGTTGACAATTAATTGGTTACAAATGAACCGGCTAGCTTAGTGGGAGATCCCGTTGGAATTTTAAACGAGCCTGGTGGATGACCGTTGGACTGCCACGCTGTGAACCCAAGGCACGCACAACTTTTCAAAGCTATGTGCGTATTAAATAGTAAATTATCGCTTGCTATAACGGTGAAAGAAAACATTGTAATGAAATCTGCATGTCGGAGAGTTTTCCAAAATGTTCTCGAAGGTATGTAAAGTCTGCCAACCCGCACTGGCCCAGCGTGGTGAACCATGACCTAACTCTTTTCACACTGAGAAGAGGCCTGTGTCCAGCAGTGGGACAGTTTATATACTGGGCTGATATTGTAATTTTTTATATTACGAGCCGGTTACCTCGGCGAATTACAACAAGAAACCGCTGTAGGTGTAATTAATACCTTACGCTCTTACTGCGTTTTGCCCGGTGACTAAGTTTGCCGTGGTCTCACATTTCTACCTCTTTCATTACTTATTCTTTATCTCATTGTAAGTATTTTTAATTTTTCAGTCCTATATAATCTTGGTATTGTAAGCCATTATAGGTCGCAGTATCCGCTTACTACCAGGCACGTCTTTGCCGTGATAATATTTCCCTAATGAGATGTTTTGTATTACGAGTGTTTGACACTGACACAAATAAAAATAAATAAAACATTATTTATTGCCACAAAGACTTTACTACATAAAGTTTTTTCCCGAGCGTTATGATATGTCCTTCTTCAAACGAGGTTTAAAGAGAGTTCTTCTTTCACGGTAGGCAGCGGCTTTGCTGTGTCTTGACATTGCTGAAGTCCATGAGCAGCGGTTACCACTTTCCATCAGGTGGAACACATGCTCGTCTGCGACTGAAGGCAATAAAAAAAAAAAAAAAAACTAAATAGACAATTAGGTAAATAAATAGTTCGCATATAAAAATATTGCTATTGTGGCAACAAATGGTCTCCATTCAGCATTGATGTTGCGATAAAACTGACGTGATATCGCAACGCTGATTTATAATGGAGACCACCGCTACATAATCGATCACGACTGGTATTACTATGATACCTAGTTGGGGATCCCAATATCGTGGTACCTACTATTATAAAGAAATTACGAACTGATTTGGAATGACCTTCAAAACTCACCGGCGGTCGACGCACACAACGATTAATGAATGTCAAACTAACTGTAGGTATATTTGGATAAATTTATATACATATTTGGCAATACAATAAACATTGTAAAACACGTTTTTATATGGTCGGTGTTGCAAAAAAATTGTGTTGGACGGTGTTAGTGAAATTTTGAACAAGTGTAAAGTATTTGCTAATATTTGAATAAGAAACTACGAAGGGATTAAGTTAAATTTGTAACAAGCGTTATTGTTAGAGAAATATTAAAAGGGTCGAATGAGTTTTATAAAGTTTTGAACTAGTACGACGGATTTTAGTAATTTTCAAACATGTCCTAAAGTTTTAAGAGCAATTTTGAACAATCGCGCAAGATATTTGGTGATACTATACATCATTACGACTAATTAGTCGAATAATTAATTAATTATGAATATATTGATGTATTGATGTTATAAATGAATTTTGAAGAAGAGTAAGACTTTTGAAAAATGTTGAACGTGGGAAGATTATTGGTGAAATAATGATAATAATAATAGACCGCTCTGGGACAGTCGTTATCTTATCGTGAGAATAACGGATATCGGAGGGCACAGTACACTAGCTTTTAAACTACCAAGGGCACTATCAATTGCGATATAAAAAAAAATGATCACTAGGTTTAATGACAGCGCACAAACCGCAGGGCAGCTTGTGGCGAGCTAAATGTGAGTGGCGTCACTGCAGTCCTGAATGCCTCAGAGAGTCGGTTAGGGCCTCGTCCCAGGCTTGCCGTTACTGGTTGGCTGGGGTAGAACTTCAAGAGCCGTAGGACTCTCAACTCTGGCTTGCCTTAGTCGGCCGGTCAGAGGGAGACTGCTAGAGCTATATGCTTGGGGGTGGAAGTGTCATTTTCAAGGGCATAACTATAGGGAAAGCTCCGGGTTTCCGTTGTCACGAGACCCGCGATGGTGAAACCAGCGCCGCACCGCTCGACACCCCTAGCCCCTCGCACCGTGTTACCCTCTGCTGTTGGCTTGTATGCCTATCGTGGCTATTCAGGGGGCCCATCCAATGAGTTGGCGAGTCACCGTCTGCCCATTCGATTGATGCTATTAGAATATTCAGGGCAGATGCCGTTTTATTATTCATAGTTACCAATATACCAGTCCATCAAACACCTATACCCATAGCCCATATATTGTAATCCATACGTAGCAATAGTCCTACGCCTGCTGCGGCTAGTGCCGCAGTAGGCGTTCCATCCCATATTTGATTTAAAATCTCTCAGGGCCTTTTCACGTTGGACCCATGTCTCCGTGTAAGCCTCCCAAAGGGCCAAGTATTTTCCTAACGTGTTAAGGAAATACCCGTGAAAGAGAAACAAATAATAATAGATTTATTTATCTCACAAGGTACAACGGGTTAACTATTGAAATTAAACTGCTATATACGGATTTTATCGCGTTATTTATTTTACACTTTATTACAAAATTTCGAAACTGTCACACTACTACTAGATACTATTGAACTTTACTAATTTTTAAGCTAATTAATTTATTAAAACTAATTATATTTAAGTTTACACTTTCCCCGACGTTTCGGTTGCTTTTCAGCAGCCATGGTCACGGGGAGACTAAGATGGTAGTTGTCTCAATGTTCCAGTGTAGTTATTTCAAAGTACCCGAACATAATTTAATCATTGGTGTTTCTATTTACGCAGAATGAGCTCAGAGTATCATGAAGTCTAGCTGTGGTTTGCTTCTTCTTGGTTTTACTATTTGAATGACTGGATCCCAAGCTGGTGGTATATATATATATATATATATATATATATATATATATATATATATATATATATATACAATATATATAATAGCCTAAAAATTAGTAAAGTTCAATAGTATCTGGTAGTAGTGTGACAGTTTCAAAATTTTGTAATAAATTGTAAAATAAATAACGCGATAAAATCCGTATATAGTAGTTTAATTTAAATGAATAACATTCGCGTAAACAGAAGACAATATAACGGGTTAACTACTTAAAAACTTAAACAATGTACAGAATTCCTTGTTGAGAGCTGGACTCTGTACTAGGCTCGAAAGCTGTATTACAAATGTCCAAGCCCTCCACTCTCCAAATAGCACATGAAATCGTTGTATTCATTTACAATTATTATAAATTTAAATAGCAGAAAAAGTGATGGGTATGAGGGTAGAGGGACGAAAAGGGAGAGGAAGGCCAAGGAAAAAATAGGATGGACTGTGTGAGGATGGGTATGAAAGGATAAGGGGTAAATGATTAGATGACGGGTGACAGAGAAATATGGAAGCGAAGTATGTACTTCGCTTCCATATTTCTCTGTCAGTATGTACTGCGCCGACCCCAAATAAATTGGGACCAGGGCAAGAGAATGATGATGATAAATTTAAATAGCAGGTGGTAACTACTGTATCGCTAGAAGGATGAATAGTGTATGAGTGATTGTGTGTTTGTGAATGTGTGAGTGTGAAGTTGTATGGGTAAAAGGTGCGTGTGCGCGTAATAGTGTGTGGTGTGTCGATCTAATGGTTTTTCGTACTTAAAACGCTGGATACCTTGGTATACCCTACAATTTTCCGTAAAATAAGATATTTATTTCTGCACTCTTAAGTAACACTAAAATTTAGATACAAGGCACTGGAGAAACTCGAGAGTGCAACATTGCAATAGTGAAAGTTCACGTAATGTAGAAATAATGACTGTTCTTTCTCTAAGCATCACTCGCCAGATGTCTTTGCCGAGTATTGTCTTTTAGTATGGTAGTATCAATATATCTATAAAATGAGGCTGTATCTAGATATATATTACACTAGTTGACCCGCGCAACTTCGCCTTTTTCACATAAAGTAATTTGCCCCGTTTTTGCAACATTTTTCATTGATGCTCCGCTCCTATTGGTAGTAGTGTGATTTAATATAGCCTTCCTCGATAAATGGGCTATCCAACACTATAATAATTTTTAATTCGAATCAGTTGTTCCTCAGATTAGCGCGTTCAACCAAACAAACAAACAAACTCTTCAGCTATAATATTAGTATAGATAATATGTTTTTAAAGCTTATTGGAACCGGCTATATAAAGAGCTGTCAACTGTCTGAGGTTTCATGATACAAATGTTGATGCGGTTTGCAATGTTCAGTTACTTTCGCTTGGGGTTTATTTTAAAATCTAGTCCAGGTTTAACCAAATCTTGGTGGCCTCGATGGCGTAGCAGTTAGTGTAACCGACTACCACGCCTCAGGTCGTAGGTTCAAATCCGCACAAGTTAAACATTTGTGTGCATGGTCTTGGTCTGGGTGTTTCTATGTATAATATGTGTATGTATGTATTTCAAAAAAGGTATATATGTATGTTTATCCATTGTCTAGTACCCACAGTACAAGCTCTGCTTAGTTTGAGCTAGATGGTGTTGTGTGTATGTGATAGAATAGTATTACTATTATTATATTGTTAGTTGGATATCATATGCCAGCCATGACTCGGCTGCCTACCACCCAAGTTCGGTATAACCAAATTTTGGGCTACGTACCCGTTGGACCTCCAAGTTTGGACCTCATCAACTAATATGATCCTTTGGACCTCTACATAAGTAATAGGGTCTAATCTTGAAGGTCCAAAGGGTACCCAGCCAATTTTTTATTGCAATTGAATGGGACGGCGCAATTATGGCTATAACCGGTTATATAATTATTTTTCACATTTCGCTATGAGTAACTCATGTGTCGTGATTTCACACACATTCAAACAACTAACACAAAGAATGTCTAGACTCGGAACAACAACTTGTGCATCGCAAATATTTTAGCCACTACGCCATTTATTTCTTTACATCCAATAGAACGACTTGCGCCAATTACAGTATTTAATAATCTAACATAATATTGTCTTCTGTTTACGCGAATATTATTCATTGAAATTAAACTTATATATACGGATTTTATCGCGTTGTTCATTTGATACTTTATTACATAATTTTGAAAATTGTTACGCTACTACTACTGTTAATAATTTTAATAGAGAAGATGGTTGGAATGTACCACCAGCTTGGGATCCAGTAATACAAATAGTCAAACCCAAGAAGAAGCAAACCACAGCTAGACTTCATGATACTTTGAGCTCATTCTGCGTAAATAGAAACACCAATCAGTAAGTTATGTTCGGGTACTTTGAAATAACCACACTGGAACATTGAGACAACTACCATCTTAGTCTCCCTGTGACCATGGCTGCTGAAAAGCAACCGAAACATCGAGGAAAGTGTAAAATTAAATTAAATCTAAATAGTTTTAATAATAATATAATTAGCTTAAAAATTAGTAAAGTTTAATAGTAGTAGTAGTGTAACAATTTCCAAAATTATGTAATAAAGTGTCAAATAAACAACGCGATAAAATCCGTATATATAGTAGTTTAATTTCAATGAATCTAACATAAATTAAAAATTTACCATTCACGCTCTTTGCTCACAGTACCTCATACATTCTAATAATAATACTTTCCATTCATCCGCAAAAATATCAACTTCTGGGTTAAAGTCCAAGAGAGCGTTAAGCTGCTTTAGTGACCGATGTATGGGTGAGTTACAGCGTGCCACAATACGGCACGCATCCAAGCTCTCCAGAGTTAGGACATAAGTAAGGTAAACTGAGGAAATTGTGTATATGGGGCAAGTGCGAATACCAGAAGGTTTTCCTTTTTTTATACAACGAAGCTGGCAAACAAGCATACGGCGCACCTGATGGTAAGTGGTCACCGTAGCCTATGGACGCCTGCAACAGCAGATGCATCACTTGCGCGTTGCCGACCCTTTAGGCAAGGAAGTGGGAAGGAGAAGGAGCGGGAAGGGGGAAACAGGGTGATTGGGTTTCGGCACTCTCACTCACTGAACGAAACACAACAGGAAGAATACTGCTATTTCACGTTGATACTTTGTGAGCGGGTAGTCCTTTCTCGGTCTAGCCGGCCCATACATTTATAATGCACACTGTACTCAAACAACATACTACTCTTGATTATAACCCGGAACTTACTAACACTAAACGACGGAAAGATATCGTTTGTACTACTCAGTCTCAATCTAAGTATATTTTTACCAAAAGGTTTTTCGCATTTTTAGGTTCTTTTCATTATAATAATATGAACAAAATAACTGCGATTTATGACAAAAATTATGCTAACACTAAGCAATTAGTTCAACAATATTTACAAACCTTGAACTACGATCAAACAGAAAATTTGATGACTGTTGTTCAATAAGTGTTACGCAATAAAATAACTCTTTAAGTCGTCATAGTTCTCACTTAGTTTATAATATAATTCGTAAGTTTTTATATACAAAGAATAATGGTTTATAAGTATTGTTTTAGAATTTATATCTATATTAGATAGTATGTGCCCTTAATGCCTGTGGCACAGGTTTACCCTAGTACAGGCACCCCTTATATATTACCTTTACAATGTAACCTAAGCTCTGTATCAATTTGTGCCAATTTAAGTTGAATAAATGATTATTATTATTCATGCTGAAATCAGCGAGGCTATACTACTCAAGTGCCGAGTTTCAATGCCAGTCAATGTTTTTGTAAGTATACTCGAGTTTAGCAACCTAGTAAAACTAAAACCTATATTTTAGAAGACATTGGACATAATGTATGGTTGAAACATTCGCCACTTAGTGGTAAGGAAACCCGGTCCGACGGAAAGTATCGCTCATTTCAAAGAACCCTGAGGGCTACATGTGTCTGCGGATACCTTACACATACACATACGGCTACACGTGCACATCTCGGTGCATCTGCACTTGCCAGGCTTCGGTGTCGATAACCGACGTGTGCGAGCGAGACAACTACCACGCGAAATGTAACGCCAACTCTTTCTCTCTTCAGAAAACCCGTTTTCGGAATAATGATACAAGTTCTTTGAGGATAACTTTGTATATTTAAAATACTATCAACGAAATATATCGACATCGTGTCAGATAACAACTAAATGATAACTGTCAATTTGATCGCCGTTTATTTGAAACCAGCTCTTGACCTACCGTAGTGCCAAATTTTATCCGTATCGGTTAAATAGTTTAGTCGTTAGGACACTACAAAAAGATCCATACACATTTATAATATTATTAAGTCTGAGAACTTTTACGAATATTCTTTTTATTGCGCTAATTTACATACAACATTGGACCGTGTTGTGCAGATGAGAAGATACAGGTCTCAAGTTAAAATCAGAAAAATATCTTACGTTTAAATAATGGATCTGATCATCTGATTTGAGTAATGGATCATCCATATTCCACACATTTTCTTGTGGCTCGCTCATTTTTATTGGCACACGCAAGAATCAAACTACCATAGCACGTACATAGTTTCTCCAAACCCTCGTTTGCGCTCATCATCAGGGGTTCTTCTCGTAGACCCCTACGGGGTCTCGGGGTAACGAGGCCAGGCCGTGGGCCTGTCTTGATGATGTTCATCACAGCCTGCTGATACAGGCGGGTCGCTGGGGTAGGCCCGTGTGGGCCCGTTGGTCAGTCCGGGTCGTCAGAGCTGGTGGGTGGCGCAGCTGGCGGGATCCAGCCCGTACGGGTGAATCCCCGCGGGCAGCGCTCGGGTCGTGTCCGATGTGTCACTCCAGTACATGGCGAGGTCGAGCTCCCCGGGAAGGGTTTCTCGGGGAGTGCCCGTCAGCCAGCATCAGGGAGGGGCAATACGTAGGTCCGGTGAGGGTTGCCACAGAGACGAGGTCTCGCAGCAGGGCCATCCTGTCCGGCGGTCGCCGATGGTAGGGCGTAAGCTCCCGCAGATGTGGGGCATGCGATCCGTCGGCGCACAAAGAAGTCGTCCAAGCTTTCCATGCACAGGTCCTTGGAGATCGTCCTGTTCCACACGATATTTGCGTGCAATGAAGTCTTGGGTGGATTTCCAAGTTAGGCAAAGTGTCATTGAATTTTACTGTAAAGAAATTCTCAGGACAACCACAGAATCACAGCAATAGGCCTTTATAACGTGGGGCCTGGCAACATAGCCAGCGAATTATGATTACAGTACGTCCCCCATATAGGGGTAATTCAAAAATAAATCTCCATGTACCGCCTTAGGTTCAATTATTATTGAATTTATTATTATATATCTTTTAAAATCACGTATGCATGTACATAGATACAAATAAAACATTTTTCCTTATTTCTTTCTTCAATGTAAGTATCATATATTTATAGAGTCTAATACGACTCGGAAATAATTACACTTTTCTTATACAAGCAGTGTAGCTCTCTCTTTCACATTGCACCGGGGGATTTCCGAGAAATGCAACATTCTCAGAAGGACGGACATTTTACTGAATTGAGTTTTAATTCATGAAAGTCTTGCGGACGGTAATTTGTCAAACATTTTTATGTGTTATGATGTCCTGGTATCGAGATTATAAATGCAGATGGAATCCTTTGCACAATTGACTTTAAAATGAACTTTCACGCTCGCTTATATTATTTTTAACGGACAAACATACACACTTACATACTATATCAACTCACGTATGTTTTTTTAAAGTTCAATGTATGAGATGCTAAAAAAATGGCAATTGAAATAACAATAATATTCTACCACATACACACAACGCCATCTAGCCCAAACTAAGCAGAGCTTGTACTATAAAAGAAAACTTCTAGAAAATGGATAAATTTTTTTGTTTTTTTTTTAATACATACATAATAATAATATTCATAATAATATTCTACCACGTACACAACACCATCTAGCCCAAACTAAGCAGAGCTTGTACTATGGGTTCTAGACAATGGATAAACATACATATTATTATATGCTTTTTTTTTTGTAAATACATGCATATTATACATAGAAACACCCAGACCAAGACAAACATCCATGTTCATGCACACAAATGTTTGACTTGTGCGGGAATCGCACCCGCGACGTCAGGCATGGCATTCGGTTACTGTAACCACTACGCCACTGAGACCGAAATTTCTTGCAGGTTCTCTACTATCATATACTATTTTATACTCGCTTTTGTGACGTTGTTTTTATATGAATATTACAAAGCTCTTACCTACATAATAATTATAATCTCCAAAATACAGGCACTCGCCTAGTTTGGGGGACAAGTATCAAAATAATTATCAGAGCAGCGATAGCTCAGTGGGGAGACCAACAGACTGCAATGCAGAGGGTCTCGGGTGCGCACCCACGTCGCGCACCTCTGACTTTCGAAAGTTATATGACTTTTCGAAATTATGTGCGTATTGATTGACAATTATCGCCTGCTCCGTGCCTCGGAGAGCACGTTAAGCCGTCGGTCCCGGCTGCCATGAACATCTATGGCAGTCGTTATTGGGAGAGTGTCGACACAAAAGATCCCACTGGGTCGAAGTGTCGCCGATCTGCACTGACTGGCCTCCACATAAGGTACCTACATACATACATCAAGTACATTTTAGATTGTATAATTGTATATTGTATTGTAATTGTAATGTTTAATATGTTTGTATTATTTGAGAAAATAAAGATTATTATTATTATATATATATATATCATGAGGTGTCAAGTTCGAATTCGAGGCACACAACGCTAACTGTTTATGTTATGTGCGTATTAAAATAGTTAATTATCGCTCGCTTTAACGGTGAAGGAAAACATCGTGAGGAAACCTGCATGTCTGAAAGTTCTCCATAATGTTCTCGAAGATATGTGAAGTCTGCCAACCCGCACTGGGCCAGCGTGGTGGACCATAGCCTAACACTTCTCACGTTAGGAAGACGCCTGTGCCCAGCAGTGGGACAGTTTAACACAGAGCTGATATTTTTATATTATTACTAGCTGCCCGGACAGACTTCGTTCTGTCAAAAGTATTTTGTCTTTTTTTATGTTTACTTTTTCACTAAGGGGTATGAAAAATATATAGTAGCCGATTCTCAGACCTACTAAATATGCATATAAAATTTCATAAAAATCGGTCAAGCCTTTTCGGAGGAGTATGGTAACCAACATTGTGACACGAGAATTTTATATATAAGATACTCTAAATAATTTTGGAACTTTGAATCTCATACTTTTATTAAATTTTACTACTAAACTATTTAAATTACTGAATTAATAAACTATTTAGAAATATACTGATTTTTTTTATTGGGAAGGTACGGTTCGACTGTAATTAAACAATAAACACACATCTTAACTTTATTATTATTGAAATTAAACAACTTTATCCGGTTTTTTTGCGTTGTTTATTTAACACTTTATTACATAATTATTATATTACTACTATTATTATAATATTGTCTTCTATTTACGCGAATATTATTCATTGAAATTAAACTGCTATATACGGATTTTATCGCGTTGTTTATTTGACACTTTATTACAAAATTTTGAATTTTTTTTACACTACTACTACTATTAAACTTTACTAATTTTTAAGCTAATTAAATTATTATTAAACTATTTAGATTTAATTTATTTTTACACTTTCCCCGACGTTTCGGTTGCTTTTCAGCAGCCATGGTCACGGGGAGACTGTTATTAGTCAAAAATATTGTTCAACTAACTCTTTGTGTTATAGGCAAGGTTATTTATAACAAAACAACGTCATAAACTTTTGGTAGGTCACACATTTTTGCCTCTATGCCCACTTATGGGCATAGATTTCGCAGCACTTAGCATTCCATATAATTGCGACATTTAAACCAGTGCCTCATCGGAGCCGTCAAAATATTATTTACTAGCTGACCCGCGCAACTTTGTCTGCTTCACATAAAAGAATATTCCCCGTTTTTGCAACATTTTTCATTGCTGCTCCGCTCCTATTGTTCGTAGCGTGATGTTATATAACTTAAAGCCTTCCTCGATAAATGGGCTATCCAACACTAAAAAGATTTTTCAATTCGGACTAGTAGTTCCTGAGATTAGCGCGTTCAAACAAACAAACAAACGAACTCTTCAGCTTTATAATATTAGTATAGATTCGTGATTTCTAACTATTTTCTTCCTTAGTATTAAAAATCTGGTTTTTATTTTAATTGAGATGTTTACATATCACAATATAAATCAGGCTTATATATCCCAACATACAACTGTAGGTACTAGTTCGATATATGGTTTTATTTCCCTGTAATTTTTGCATAAAATGGTATCAAATTATAATTAGTTATTCAGAATTATTTTGCCTCACAATCTTTAGATATACCTAAGACGTAAAATGTTCCTGTTCTGTTCTTTTTTATACAACTAAGGTTGCATACAAGCATACGGCCCACCTGATGGTAAGTGGTCACCGTAGCCTATGGACGCCTGCAACACCAGAGGCATCACTTGCGCGTAGCCGACCCTTTAGGAAACTGGGAAAGAGATGGAGCGGGAAGGGGAAAAGGGATTGATTGGATTTCGGCACTCTCACTCATTGAACGAAACACAACAGGAAGAATACTGCTATTTCACGTCGATACTCTGTGAGCGGGTAGTCCTTCCCCGGTCGAGCCGGCACTTTCATGCTGAAATCAGCGAGGCTCTACTACTCTAAAGCAAGTCGAGTCATCTAGCACTAGCAGTTAATGAAATAGCCGTGACAGACGGACGGTTCGACAAACAAGTCATTACCATTTTGATATGGGACCCTGAAACTTACAGTTCATCGTCGCAGGTTTATGTAAAGGTCTAAGATTAACGACTATATCGCTACTGCAACACATCAGTATCGCTACAAAAATTCGCCGTATGTAAAAATAATGGCGCATAAAAAGTTTAGACTGCGCCGAGCTTAAGACAGATAATGACAGAGCTCGTACGGCGTATATTCAAATCGGCGCGCGGCCGCCATAGTAAAATTGTATGGAGGATTTGAAGTGCTTTTTTGATAAATATGTATCTTTATTGTCAACCAATAACTTAAATATTTGGGTCGGACAAATAGTAATATAACTATTTATGTTTCGTTTAAGCTGTAAAATAGGATAGATTTCTACTGCTATGATCTAAAAATCACGTAACACGAGCTTACGTTTTTGCATTTTTTTGTGCAAATTTACGTAATTTTGTAGGCAAAAATATTAATTATTTTAAGTTTTTACACGGAGTAATTGTAAACACATTCATTTTTATGGTAAATGTATATTTTATATTTGTATTAAACAAAAAGTGTTGATTTTATTCACTTAACTGTGACCGCCTGTTTCGGCACATTTCGATCGGCGCAGTCTTAATAACAGACAGACAAACGAATGTCATCTGCTGTGATTGACTAGCAGCATGCTAAGAGGTCATAGCCATAATAAGGAACACATTTTTTTGTAGGTAGTACTGCTCCGGCTTCACTCGGGTAGTACATAACCTTAACAAATTATACACCTAAACCTTCCTCATGAATCACTCTATCTATTGGTAAAACCGCATGAAAATCCGTTCAGTAATTTTTGAGTTTATCGCGAAACGACAGTCAGACGCGGTAGAGACGTTGTTTTATAATATGTAGCGGTGTATAATAATGATATGCTAAGACCCGTCCCCCTTCACCTCTAGTTGTCACGTAGTCATGCATAAATATGATTTTAAATAATATTTTGAATAAACAGAAAGTTAAAAAAAATAGTTAGCTTATATTTGTGTACTAGCTGACCCGCGCAACTTCGTCTGCTTCACATAAGAGAATTTTAACCGTTCTTATAACATTTTTCATTGATGCTTCGCTCCTATTGGTCGTAGCGTGATGTTATATAGTCTATAGCCTTCCTCGATAAATGGGCTATCCAACACTAAAATAATTTTTCTATTCGAGCCCGTAGTTCCTGAGATTAGCGCGTTCAACCAAACAAACAAACTCTTCAGTTTTATAATATTAGTAAAGATATAGAAAGAAAGAAAGAAAAATGTTTTATTTGAATTTATAGAATTGTTGTTATGATTTTATAAAATATAGATCAAAGAAGCGCGAGATTTACGTAGGGAATATTGACTATGTGCCGAAATTCTAAGTCCCCCCCTCTCCAGTAACGAAGCGTGGTATTTTGAAGACCTCCGTTCCCCACTTAAACGGGTCGCGTAGTATGTACGTTCGCTAATTCAATCACAAACAATCAAATCACTTGACATGGGTTTGTTTTGATACGCCATTGATTAGCCTTTCAAAAACCAGGTGTAAGTTACCAAGGCAAACCCGTAAGAACAAAATTGAAACTCCCATCATCATTTCCTCGAGACATATTCACCGTGTGAAATACCAGGGCTCCAGTCAGACGAGGATATAAGGAAAACCCGTAGAACATTTTTCAAACTATATATTTCATCTAATCACGTGAACGATCAGATATGATTTTCCTCAATATCATCTAATATACCGGTTTTCCTAAGTACAAGTATCATTGAAAGCAAGAAGCGAGAAGCGATTTTATTTTTATAGTAATCGACAAAACTACGTCAAGTCTTTTCTGTACCCCTGACAACGTGTATGCGAAATTTCATGATGATCGGTCGAGTAGTTAAGGCGTGACAGTAACAAACAAACTCACATGCGCATTTAGTTAGGATGTCTCTACAGGATAAGGAAACCTTCATTTTCAAAGCTTTTTTGTATTTTTAGTAATATGACATATCCACTGTGTAATATAATAATACATAGACACAACATCATCTAGCCCAAACTAAGTAGAGCTTGTACTATGACTACTAGACAATGGATAAACATACATATACAGGGTGTCCCAGAATATGTGAATCAAATTATAAGGACCAATCTAAGGTGTTGAAAAAAATTATGACCTTTGTGAAAAATAAAAAGGTCAGTTTTTTAAAAAATTACGACTTTTCAGACTTTCAACTACAGTTACTTCGTTTATGGCAAATTTTCATTTTTCCACTATTATTATTTGTGAAGGATTGATTCGTCAAAAAAACTGTTTTTTAAACTGACCTTTTGAAATCGCTGCATTATTTTGTTGTATTTTTTTGCTCCAAATCTTATTTATTTTGCACATTTGAAAGGTCCGTACCTAAGGAATCGCCCGTTACAATTTGATTCGCATATCCTGGGACAACCTGTATAATAATAATACATATGTATATATATATTTAAATTATATATTATATATTATATATTTAAATAAATACATATTATACATAGAAACACCAAGACAAACATCCATGTCCATGCACACAAATGTTTGACTTATGCGGAAATCGAACCCGACCTCAGGCGTGGCAGTCGGTTACACTAACCACTACGCCATCGAGGTGTAGTGTTGTGGGTAAACCTTTGTTAATAAATAAATACAGCGGTAACATTATCGCTAGCAGTGGGACAGGGCCTATTCAAAACATACGACATACGCAAACAGTACGCCAATTTACCCGCATGAGTGAGCAAGTTAGAATCAATATTATTGTGTGACGTCATACTCCAAGAGTTCTTTGATTTTATATTATGACTAGCGTTTGCCCCTGGCTTCAGTTAAGTAACAGTGCTTTTTTAAATCTATACTAATATTATAAAGCTGAAGAGTTTGTTTGTTTGTTTGAACGTGTGGAGGAACAGGGTGTGATGTCCCTCCAATACAAAGGGAGGATCCTCCGACCAGGCTGGTTGATCGTGCCTGGCGGGCCGATGGTTGATGTCGGGTGCTTTTAGGTATATATAATATAGTTAGTTGCTGTGTAAACTCCACTTGCGCGATGCAGGATTGTGACGTCATTTGAGCGTATTTAGCGCCATCTTTTAGATGTAGGCGGAACTTCGTATGTGCGGAGTCGCCACAAACGCGCTAATTCAGGAACTACTGGTTCGATTTGAAAAATTCTTTTAGTGTTGGATATCCTATTTATCGAGGAAGGCTAATGGCTATATAACATCACGCTACGACCCACAGGGACGGCGCAGTAACGATAAACGCGGGTGAAACCGCGGAAACATCTAGTAAAATATAGGCCATGTTACTCTGTAATAATACAGCTTTTTAATGGTGAAAGAAATTTATACAGCGGTTGTGTAGTTTTTGATTTAAAGCCTTACAAATGAAGAAACAAAATATCAAATCTTTGCTCTTTTAAACATTAGTGTAGATAACGTAAATAGTAGGTACTACATATCGTCTTTAATATGACCTACAATTTTACGATGTTATGAAGTCGGGTCTCTCTGTTTTGAAAGATTTTTTTTTTACCTGTGGTTATGCTTGCCGCATACCCCTCCGCGGGGGCGGGCGGAGGGGTTATGTCGGACTCGCCGGGGTAAAAGAAAGATGGTAAAGATGATAATGTACCTCCCGGAATACCGTCTAAACCTACCACGGTGTTCCTCGACAAAACCGCTATCGACGGGGCCGCGCGAATCACTTGCACATGCGGTCGCGACCCCGCCGAGGTTTCGGCCCGCCGTATGAAACGGCAGGCCACTACACGAACAGACCTACCCAAAGGGGAGACGGACTCGTAACAGAGGCGCGCGTGGGAACACGCACGCCGCCTCTTGGACCTGGTGCTGAACGGATGGCGGGCAGGCCCAGCGTGATGGACTACGGCCTAACCCATATCATACTCAGAAGAGGCCCGTGCCCAGCACTGGGACAGCTTAATACAGGGCTGATATTATTATATTATTATTATCATTCTCTAATAATATTTTTTTTGTGAACTTACCTGCCGCACAAGCAATAATTCCTGTGTCGCGAAAGACTTTACACACAATCAAACAACGGACACAAAGAACACCCAGACTCGGAACAACCATTTGTGGATCACACAAAGTTTTGGTTGATTTCGGTCCCGTGTGGGATTCAAACCCACAACACTCGGCGTAAAGGTAATGGCAAAACGACCACTTAAACCACTACGCCATCCATTCACACATATTTCTATACCTCAAACCTTATTCTGGATGAATAGCTGAATACATAATATCCAGGGTGATTTTGAAATCGTGTAATTCCTTTTAACCACGCATTCTACTGGTGATATAGAATAACTCTGACCATATTTTTTTTCATTAGAATTTTGTTTTTGTAAAAATTTATGTACCAATTTTTGTCGTGATATGGTTTCAGATAATCATATGTTAACCACCCGACACAATCATAATATTCTACTAATTTAAAAAGAATAATTTAACAATAACTGATGTCGTAAATAATAAGGGGCAATAAAAAGGACCGCCCGTTATTATTTACGACATTAATTATTGATATTTTTTTAGTATAAAATTTAGCCGCGAGTATTTTGCCTCGGGTGGTTAACATATGACTATCAGAAACCATTTAAGGAAAAAAGGCACATTAATTTTACAAAAAAAAAACACATAAAAAATATATGGTTAGGGTTATTCTATACCACCAGTAAAATGCGTGGTTATAAAGAATTACACGATTTCAAAATCACCCTCTCTACATACCATAAGACGGTTTGTTCCGCATTTGCCCTGTAGGGGCGATGTAATGATGTGAGGTGGAAGAAATGATTGTCCCATTGATATATACTTACTTTCTTTACTGGTACACACGGCTACACATCAAGTTAGATACCCTATATACGCATAACTATCCTACATAGAAAATAGAGAATTGTCGGCAAGGGACAGTGCATAGTGCTGTCGATGTAATGGTAAAGATAGAGCGTAACAATAATATAACGCACTCTCTCGCACGATTCGCAGCGTTCAACTTCTAATAGTTCAAAGTCCAAACAGTCTAGGTTGATGTGTGTGTGTGTGTACCAGAAACTTATAATAAATATACAAAAATAAACTACTTACATAATTACGCAACCTAGCTGAGCGGGTGTGGGGAGACGACTACTGCGCTGCGCACACACAATAGCGCGCCTTGATAAATTTGTAGCGTCAGAAGTCACTACAATATTGTCCCGCTTTAAAAAAAAAGGATAACATTATAATTCTACCAAACCAAAAGAAAAATTACTACGTCCCATATTCCAAAATGTTCCTCATTCGCCCCTCTTTTTAAATTAATCCTTTTTCGTCCAACATTTTTGTGCATATGGTAAGCAATACAAAACATATTTAAAATTATTTTAAATCTTTTCGTTGTCGGGTTCGCGATGTCATGCCGAACGCATAAGCCCAAATTTTTGCTGAGATCAACTAGGTATTTTTAAAATATTTTTCAGCAGACAATACAACAAAAAGCCCATCCAAAAAAATTGAGACAAAAAAGGAACATAATTTAAGACGAAATACGAATTACATTAAGAAATTAATATTTATTTAAATTTAGGGGCATATAAGGAACAATTTGTGGGACGAATGCGTATTTCTACGTTTGGGACGAAACATGAGGGACGAATGCGGAACAAACCCATAAGATGTAATTTATTCAAATATAAATATCAACATTTTTCGTCCCATTTGCTGCCTTTTTACCAGTGCAATATCAATAGCAATATATAATGCATATATTAGCTACAGACAAAAGCTAGATTAATGACACAGACAAAGGTTATAAATCTATTTTTTTGTTAGTAACACGGAAACAATATATTATGATTGATATGTCGGCCTCGATGGCGTAGTGGTCAGTGTAACCGACTGCCACGCCTGAAGTCGCGGGTTCGATTCCCGCACAAGTCAAACATTTGTGTGCATGGACATGGATGTTTTTCTTGGTCTCGTTGTTTCTATGTATAATAAGCATGTATTTACAAAAAAAAGAGTTGTATGTATGTTTATCCATTGTCTAGTACCCTTAGTACAAGCTCTGTTTAGTTTAGGCTAGATGGTGTTGTGTGTATGTGATAGAATATTATTATATTATCTATGTATATATTAATACGTGAAGCAAAGACTTTGTAGGTACCCCTTTTTACGAAAATTGCGCGGACGTGGGAGTATGAAATTTGGCACAGTTAATAGTTTATATAGAGAAGGAGGGGTGAATCCTAATATTTTTATAAAATATGCATTAGAAATACATTACATTAATGAAAAAACACTACACGCACACAACCATGCATTTGAAACACGCAGTCGAAGCGCGTAACTATGGTTACATACATCAATATATAATGACATATCAGCAATATGTTACAGGCACACTTTGGTCGAATTTCGAGCACTCGGCGACCGCTTGTTATTATTATTATTCTTCAAGAAAATGTCAGACAATGGCTCGGCTCTGCAAAAGTTCGAAACAAATTTACTGTCCTTTTGCTAAAATGCTCGCTAGAACGCTCGCGAGAATGCTCGCTAAAGCGCTCCTGTATATTTTTCTGTAATGTAACATTCGCTAAGATGCTCATTACAAGTTAATGCTCAAGTTTATCAGCACCTTTATGCTGAACTAGCTGACCCGCGCAACTTCGTCTGCTTCACATAAGAGGATTTTCCCCATCGGCATCGTTACAATATTTTACATTGATGCTCCGCTCCTATTGGTCGTAGCGTGATGTTATAGATAGATTTTTAAATTTGAACCAAAAGTTTCTGAGATTAGCGCGTTCAACCAAACAAACAAACTCTTCAGCTTTTTAATATTAGTATAGATTTATAATATACATAGGTTACATGTTTGACACATGTTTGACAAGCCTACAACTTTTAAATCGGCATTGTTCTTTTTTATATAGATTAGTTGCCGATTGGTTACGCACGATTTACTAATATCCTTGTAACCTTCTCCCCTTCTCCCCGCCAAGCTTAATCTATCAAGTATTGGAATGTCTGACATATTTTTATTCGAACCTCGTACCTCTCTGACGTAAGTTTAATGCCTAAATTAGGCTACCGAAGCTTTTACTCTTCTGCACTTTAACATATTTTTACAAAATGAATATATTTTTTACAAAGTGAATATATAATTTATAAAATTTTGTCCATGGCTTCGCTCGCGTAAATGTAATCTTCATAACATTATATTACATTATAAAGATTAGTGAAATTTTTTTTTCTGGATGAAAGATAAGATAAGATATGTTTATTTGTGAAAACATGTGTACAGTTGATGTTATATAATATAACTTGGTCCCTTATTGTACTTCCCTTACCGTTTGGCCCAGCGCACGAGCAGACATATTTTTCTGTAATATTATTTATTGCTTGGCACCACTCCGGTCCACACGTGCTCTGTCGTCTTTACGGGCCTCAAACTTGTAATATGAAATTACATACCACCACTAAAATTAATTTGGCAGTAATATAATAGTACGCTCCCTACTTCTGAGACTTAATATACTAACCAATAAACCCTGTAGTGAGGTATCTAGTGTCCGTTGTTTGAATGTTTGTAAAGTCCCCCGCCACACAGGACTTATTCCTAGTGCGGCAGATGTCTATAAAAAAATTAATACTTACATTAACATTCATAAGTGTTACATTGTGACCTAATTGAATAAATGCTTCTAATTTTGATTTAAATTTAACGACTGTGATAATAGCACACTCTATAGCTGAATCGTAAATAACAATCAACAATTCAATGAAATAATTACTTAATTATTATAATAATTAATGAACTACACCGCTACAAATTTATTAAATGAGGTAAATAAAATCTAAGCAACCGCCCTTGACGTTCTTTGCATTAGGGAGAAAAATAAACTTATTATAATAGTTATATTGTATAAATAAATAATTCTTGGTTGTAAATATTAATATTTCGCAGTATTATTTAATAATAATAAATTAAAGTGAATGAAGCCAGAGAAGTGTGTCAGGATCGTAGCAAATGGCAATCCGTAGTCTCTGCCTACCTCTCTGGGAAACAGGCGTGAATCTATGTATGTATGTAAAGACTGCCTGCGTGGCGCAGCGGTATGCAACTGCTGTGCATGAGGTCTCGGGTTCGAATCCCGGGTCGGGCCCACAAACAGTTATTAGGTTTTTCAGTTAAGAAATCCCAATAGCAGCCCAGAGTTAGGAAGTTAGCGGTGTAAAACACGCCTGTGCCTCGGAAAGCACGTAAAAGCCGTTGGTCCTGCGCCTGATCTCTCTCATCCATCGGATCATGAGAGTTAGGGAACAGATAGTGCACTTGTGTTTGCGCACACACTTGTGTAGTTGGCCAGTCTCCACTAAGACTGACCGCCGTGGCCGAAATTCGGTCTGGAGAATATTATTATTATTTGTATGTAAAGTAGACAATAGTTCCGCCGTCTATTATGGAACCTAAACTCTTAGCTAGTGATAAAAATATAATAATAATATCAGCCCTGTATTAAACTGTCCCACTGCTGGACACAGGCCTCTTCTCAGTGTGAAAAAGCTATAATCAAACTGGGTGTAAATGTTTTTTAAATCTCTATGTGATTCAGAGATTTTATTTAAAGTTCTCATGTCATCGTCCACCACGCTAGCCCATTGTGGGTTGGCAGACTTCACATATCTTCGAAAACATTAAGAAGATCTTTCCGACATGCAGGTTTCTTCACGATGATTCCCATCACCGTTAATGTGAACAATAAATAATTAACTGTTTAATACGCACATAAGTTCGAAAAGTCAGAGATGCGTGCCATGGGATCGATCTTCACTCGGCATGGGTCTCTTCTCCATGTGAGAAAGATTATGCCAAGCTAGACTAAGTGTTAATATTCTTTATAATATATTTACAATATTAATTTAAAACTAATTAATCTAATATATATTTACAAACGTATTAAAAATGATAACATAATTACGAAAACTCTAATAATTATAATACTAAATATTTACAAAAATGGTTTTCGGCATCGTAGAATTCGTCAGCATCGCTGTCAACCGGTAACGTGCCTAGAAGACTGGCAGCATTGCCACGTTGAATGGCAATGCTGATTCTTTGGGCCAAGAAAAGATCAGCTTTCTGATCACGCGAAACGTCGATCAGGCGTTTTGCGATCTCTCTGTAAAAAATACGAGCGCTCGGACTGCATGAACCTAAGGTTTCCACAAACAGCTCAAAAATGTAATTTTCGTCTAAATTACTATATTAATATTTGCATTCTCTACGTGACTCAGAGATTTTATGTAAAGTTTGTCTTGCCAAAAATACCTAGGTATCAAGGCAGATAAAATGCATTTTTATATTCATATTACATTTCAATGATTCAAAGTAGGTACATATTTCAACTGTCAGATAATTTTCTTTCTTTCGTGCTTCACTAAATGATAAAATGGCGTATAATTTAACTCGACATAATTATGTAAGTATATCTCAGAATAACTCAGGGATTCCCTGATACCCTAGTACTTACGCCTGCAAAGTGTATAATGTATAAGGAAATTCTTAGGACCACCAATGACGAATCTCTGTGATTCAAGTGACATTATACTGCAAGTCATAAATTTGATATAACCGCATAAGTCAAAAATTGTTCTCCACAGATAATTTATAATAATTATAATATAATAATATTCTACTACATACACACAACACCATCTAGCCCAAACTAAGCAGAGCTTGTACTATGGGTATTAGACAATGGATAAACATACATATATATATATACATATACTTTTTTTTTGTAAATATTCACATATTATACATAGAAACACCCAGACCAAGACAAACATCCATGATTTCTGATTTTGACTTTGACTTGACGATCTTCGACAGGGCTATTGTTAACCTACTCCCGTTCGAAAAAAGCAATTGGGTGTAAGCCTTAACTGACGTAAAAAGAGTTTGCTACATCTCTGCTTATCCTATAGAGATGTATAGCCTTCTGATAATTCCTGTAACAAGATACATACCACTATTGTGTTGTTTCAGTGAGTCATACCTCGACGCTCGTTTGACGTACACGGAAATTAATAAATAATAATATATGTTTTATTACGTCCATCGTCAGCCATTCTGTCATAAGGAAATGTCCGATCTTCTTTTTATTAAATTGTCTTGAGATTTTAAGGAGTTAATTGGGTGAGCTTGCGGTATAGTGCGTTCTACTTCTTAATTTTGAAAGTCAAATTCATTTATTAATTTATAGGTAGGTAGTATTGGTCAAAAAATAACAGTTATGATTGTCAAAATATATAGGTTAGCGAGTTTACTAAAGGTATATTTTGATTAGTTGCTAGATTCAGGCAAAGGGCTTTTTTAGGCCTTTGAGAAGATATCTGCAAAGAAACTCACGGTCGCTAAAATATACATACTTACTTCGCTGGCTCAGCGTTCCAAAGTGGATCTCGGCCTCCAACATTAAAGTACGCCATTCCTTTCTATTTTGTGCCAGGTCAGACCAATCAGACATAGTCATCTCTTTCAAGTCTTAAACAATTTCGTCTTTCCAGCGGTACCTTCGGCTACTGGATAGCGCTTGGTAGGTTGCCCGAAATATGCTCTTTTGGCAGCTCAATATATATCGGTCACGACGGCCAATCTTAACGGAGACTGGTCATCTGCGCAGGAGATATTATAGTGCAGAAGTGTGTGCGAAAACACAAATGCACTCTCTGTTCCCTAACTGTCATGGTTCAATGGGACGGTAATCCGACACGACCAGAGAGAAATCAGGCGAAGGACCAACGGCTTTACGTGCTTTCCGAAACACGGAGGTATCTCACGCCGCCAACTTCCTAACGCCGGGCTGCTATTGAGATTTCTTAACAAAAAAACTCAATAACTCGTTGTTGGCCCAAACCGAGATTCGAACCCGAGACCTCGTGCACAGCAGTCGCATTCAATACCGCTGCGCCACGGAGGCAATTAAAAAGTTAACACCAACGCTCGTTGAAGTCTGCTGTGTGTGAACATGTGCAACAGGGGACCAACCACTACCTGAGATTTGACAAATCACAGATTCTCGCTAAAGAACACCGATTCCTACCAAGGATGCTTCGCGAGGCTACTGAAATAAAAAAAAACATCCTAATTTCAATAGAGAAGATGGTTGGAATGTCCCACCAGCTTGGGATCCAGTAATTCAAATAGTCAAACCCAAGAAGAAGCTGAGCTTATTCTGCGTAAATAGAAACACCAATGATTAAATTATGTGCGGGTACTTTGAAATAACGACACTGGAACATTGAGACAACTACCATCTTAGTCTTCCCGTGACCATGGCTGTTGCAAAGCAACCGAAACATCGGGAAAAGTGTAAACTTAAATATAAATAGTTTTAATAATTTAATTAGCTTAAAAATTAGAAAAGTTTAATAGTATCTAGTAGTAGTGTAACAGTTTCAAAATTTTGTAATAATGTGTAAAATAAATAACACGATAAAATCCGTATATAGTAGTTTAATTTCAATTAATAACATTCGCGTAAACAGAAGACAATATTATAAAAAGTTAAACTTAGTGAGTTTAATAAGTTACTGAAGCTACATTTTTGTTATTTGTTAGGTCCAGGCAAAAAGTTGAACCTATGAGAAGAAACCTACAAGAAACTCAAAGTCACTTATATTAGCTTAGCTGGAGGGATCAATAAGAACTAGCGGTCGCCAAGTGGTCGAAATTCGACCATAATTGATTAAAATTTTAAGTTTGATCGTTATTAACGTTTTATTGTCTATAACTATACCCTTATAATCACATTTCATTTAGTCACCTACTCAACATACATATGTTACCATAGTTACGAAGAATTCTACGACATCAGCCGAACAATGGCGAAATATTACGAACGCGATTCGACTGCATGTGTCAAATGCATGGTTGTGTGCGTGTAGTGTTTTGTCATTAATTTAATGTATTTCTAATGCATATTTTATATAAATATTAGGATTCGCCCCTCCTTCTCCATATAAACTTTAACTGTGTCCATACTGCTCCGTCCGCGCAATTTTTGTATAAAAGGGTACAAAGTTTTTGTACCCTTTTATATGTTTTTGTTGTTTTGTGTCAGAAACTTAAAAAACACTTATTTCCTTAAAAGCAATGTCAAATTATTTTATTTCATTATTACATACTTGAGCCGTGATTTAATAACATATGAATTATTAAAATAACATTATAAGAGGTACGAAAAAATGCTTCTGTATACATTTTAGGCATACAGAATTATACATATAATACGTATATGTATAATTATTTTATAAATAAAAACTGAGTGATTTAAAACGCATTATCCCGAATTTCGGTCATCTAGACGATTTTATTTTTGTTAATAGTAAAAGATTTGAGAGTGCCGGAGGCCCTATCACTCCCGTTACCCCTTTCCGCTCCTTCTCCTTCCCACTTTCTTTCCTAAAGGGTCGGCAACGCGCAAGTGATGCCTCTGGTGTGGCAGGCGACTATGGGCTACGGTGACCACTTACCTAGTCTAACCGGATTTGACTGGATATCAGTTTTTACACGGAGCGGCTGCCACCTAACCTCCGCAACCCGAAGGCTAACGATACCCTAAGGCTAGACCAGTGTCAGGATATTAGAGGGTACTGACTTAACGTGCCCTCCGAGGCACGGAGCAGGCGATATTTGTCAATTAGTACGCACAAATTTCGAAAAGTCATATAACTTCTGAAAGTCAGAGTTGCGCGACGTGGGTTCGAACCCGAGACCCTCTGCATTGCAGTCTGTTGGTCTCCCCACTAAGCTATCGCTGCTCTCAAAGTATCTACACATTACAGGCTACTTATTGTATTAAATTCACATTAAAACTATATTTAATCTAAAGGAAAACATTTACAATTTAAATAGAGACTTGTTTATGAAGTCTGTTTTTACATTGTATTACCTGAACTAGGTCAGAGACCTGTGTTTCAGGCTGTTTCTAATATTACATTTTATTCTACTGTTAATAAAGTAAGGGTCTACAGAAACTTTTATACATGTACTGCAAACATATATAGTTAAGTTTACAACTAAAATAGTTTTAAACAATAACAATTATAATGAAAAATTGCTTAAACAATAAGAAATTATTTTACAACTACTAGCAATTTCTCTGTATCTGAATACGTAAGCGTTTTTAGGTACTTTGTTAAAACTGTGTGACATTAATTATGATTAATCTATATATATAAAACTCTTCCGTTACTGAGTGACTGACAGACAACGCACAGCCGAAACTACTGAACGCAAGAAGCTGAAATTTGGCATGTATGTTCCTTGGAGAGTGTAGGGGAGCACTAAGAGAGGATTTTTGGAAATTCCACCCCGAAGAGAGTGAAAGGGGTGAAAAACTTTTATATGAAAGTTCTACACCGTTGAAGTTAGTGACTTGAAAATTTGGACTTTCACGCGGGCAAAAGCCGCAGGAGGAAAGCTAGTGCTTTATACATCTAATAACTTATTTAGTTTATTGTACAAAAAAGGCCCTAAGAATAAGAAAAATCTCTTCATGTAAGCATGCTTAGTTTGGAAACTTTCACAAACTAAGTCTGTCCTTCTTTTCAAAAAGGGAGAAGCGTTTGTTGTTTAAGGACAGTGTGCAGGATAAATAGTTATCGGACCGTTAAAATGTTAGTGGATTGGTACAGTTCATAGGTAGGGAAGATGAAAGGGTGGAATGTGGCTTTAAGATGGCTCTTTGCGCACGTTCTAATGGCAATAATATTGTTTTCGATGCTCCACCCCACGATGTTACACAATAGGTTATGTTTGATTGGCATAATGCTAAATACACCTGTCTTAGTAAATAAATTTTGCAACGCTACGGAGATTAATGGTAGGTGAATCGCTGGAACTATAATTTTATCAGCGACAACTTGTAGCTTACCTAGCCAAGCAACTCACTTTGAGGGGTAGGTAGAACAATATAAGGGTGCTTCTATGTTAAGGGGTTGTCTGATATTAGAAAAAGTGGCGTGAAATAAATATTAAAAAAATACTTTTTTCGAATATGTACTATGTGATCATGTATTTTGTATACTACTTCAAGATGGCCAGTCAATTAATTCATTTTTACATGTTTTTAAGGGACCAGGGGAGATACTCTATACAGGGTAGAGACATAAAGGCCAGGGTAGGATATCTTACTGTACATGAGAGACAAAAAATAATAAAGAAAACAAAAAAAAAAATTATAAATGCGATGGTACTATCTGTCTGTTACCTACGTACTCACAAACTAAACCACTAAAACGATTTAAATGAAATTTTACAAGGAGATAGATCGTATCTTGAAAAAGGCTACTTTTATCCCGATATGAGATTTTCGCTAAGAATTCTTAGATAAATATATTTAATAGCTTCCTTGTTTCTGTTTGCCTTCATGTATCACTCATGACGCTAATGAAAATATATACACAAAATTTCTGATACAGCTTTTGATAGCCATTAAATAGTATATTATATTTTATAGAATCTACGTGCGTAAATGAACACTAAAATAATCCACACAAAGCCGTGGGCAGAAACCATTATCTATATATTTATTACACATCTTGGATCAAACAATTTAATTATATCTATAAAAAAATATAAGGAAGACTCATTTTCCTCTTGTTACGATAATAAAACCGACTTGAACTTTACGAAGCACGCAAAGTTCAAGTACACGGCACTTCCCATACGGGCCGACGTTTTGCATCTCTTAATGAATCACGCAATGGATGACTGGCAGGGAGAAATGAGTCGCGTTCGATACCGATAACGCGATAGGGCTGTCATATTTAATAGACTACACAGATGGTGTAATGGTTTAAGTGGTCGACTCGCCACTGCAGCTGCACCGAGTAATGTGGGTTCGAATCCCACACGGGGCAAAATTTGTCTGGTCCACAAATGGTTGTGCCGAGTCTGGGTGTTTTTTGAGTCCGTTGTTTGAATGTTTATAAAGTCCCTTGCGGCAAAGGAATTATATCCAGAGAGGGAGTCATCTTTAAAAAAATAAAAGTAAACGTCAATAAAACTATATACTATGAAAAAAAAAAACTTAGTACCGATTGCCTAGTGGGAAACCGTTGGACTGCCACGCAGAGAATTCCAGTTCAAACCTAAGGCACGCATCTCTGACTTTTCGAAGTTATATGCGTATTAAATAGTTAATTATCGCTCGCTTTAACAATGAAGGAAAACATCGTGAGGAAACCTGCATGTCTGAAAGTTCTCCATAATGTTCTCGAAGATATGCGAAGTCTGCCAACACGCACTGGGCCGGCGTGGCGGACTATGGCCTAACCCAGTGTAGCATTGGGACAGTTTAATACAGGGCTGGTATTAATATTATATATTATGTGTATCTTTTTTTATTTAAATAAAACAATTATTTTTTTAAATACGGTAACATTGTGGTGTGTTATTCAATTTGAAAACTAACAGTTATATCCTTTTTGTAAAAATAAACTTGATTAATACAATATTGTTGACAGCCCTGTCTTGCTGCCTGCTACTGAGAAATAGACTCATCGCGTGCTCTAATTAAAAAAAATCAATTTATGCTTAATTAAACAATCAAGGTTTTACCATTGTTAAGAATTAGAACGACATTTTTCTTCTAAGTACTTCTATAATTTATTCAAATATTCAAATCTATGAAAGTTCAGGAAGTCGTTTGTTGTATAATTGAATTAAATAGTTCATGATTATTCATTCTATAAATCATTGGCGTTTATCTCTCTTAGATATTTACTGCTATTAAAATAAGCAGCTAATCAGCTGACTACATACAGAAGAGTTATTCGATATAATAATAATATACGCTCGATGGCGTAGTGGTTAGTGTAACCGACTGCCACGCCTGAGATCGGTTCGATTCCCGCACAAGTCAAACATTTGTGTGCATGAACATGGATGTTTGTCTTGGTCTGGGTGTTTCTATGTATAATATGTATGTATTTACAAAAAAAAAGTATATATTTATGTTTATCCATTGTCTAGTACCCATAGTACAAGCTCTGCTTAGTTTGGGCTAGATGGTGTTGTGTGTATGTGGTAGAATATTATTATTATTATTATTATTAAATACATGAATAAAGCCCAATTTTCTTATTAGTATTATTGGTAAACAATCTATAATAATACTTGATGTACCCGCGTTTACGATTACTGCGCCGCCTTCGTGGGTCGCAGCGTGATGTTATTTAGCATATAGCCTTCCTCGATAAATGGGCTATCCAACACTAAAACATTTTTTCAATTCGAACTAGTAGTTCCTGAGATTAGCGTGTTCAACCAAACAAACAAACAAACTATTTAGCTTTGTAATATTAATTTGTTTTGGGGTTCATAGTGAGAAATACGTAATGTGATGGCTAGAAAGAGGCTCGTCAGTTGGACCTGTTTTATCACTATACGTCACTTATAGAATATATATTATACTAGCTGTCCCGACAGACGATGTACTGTACACACGAAAAAGAAAAAAAGGAAAACCCAAATTTAAACCATCCTCGAATCCACATAATAATAATAATAATAATAATAAAATTTATTTTTTCTTAACTTGGCACAAAAATACAATAACAGCGTCACAAACACGATATTTAGTATTTACGATAAACTCTGGTACCCAGAATAAGATTCAACTTGTGTTTAGGGTAGCAGCGTTCTCGCGCACACTATAAACAATTACGTGAGTAGTACTCGTAAGACGAACACAGTGTTAATTAAGAAAAATATACCTAAAGAATAGACAAACAAATATAAAATAAAAATATGAAATATTAAAATTTAAAACTACTACTTAGTTGCAGACATTTTTATTTTACTACTGTAGATGTACTGTACTGTACATGAACACACACAATTTTTTATCAAAATCTGTCTAGCCGTTTAGGAGTAGTTCAGTGACATACACACGTACAGTATAATTATATGTATAAAGATTAATTAATTTAATTCCAATACGTGTTTTCATGTCCCACTAAAAAGTATTGTTAATTAAAGACAATAAAAGATGACTATAGTAATAGGATTAGCCATGTCCCACTGTTGGGCAAGATTACCCGCTCACAGTGAGATTCTTTCACTGTAATATAAGCAGCAGGAGTATACGGGATGATAATTTTAAGGGTTAAACCTCTAATTTTTAACATGGGGGAATACATTGACTCCTATCCTTCTGCGGGGGCGGGTGGAGGCAGCTATGTCGGACTTACCCGGGGAAAGATGGACTAAACCCTACCACCGTGTTCCTCAACATAACCAGAATCGGCGGGGCCGCGCGAATCACTTTCACATGCAATCGCGACCTAGGGGTAGATTAGTCTGAACCATAATTATTCCTTTTGCACTCGGATATTCCATTCGGGCCCATCACGACAGCAATAGATCATTGAGAAATCTTTTTGTCATGATTTGACTGTGAAACCCGTACAAATTTATTCAATGATTTTTGCATGATGACAAGTCAAAAAAACAGGTGAGAATTTTAAAAACAAATAGTTTGGATCGGAACAGCAACGACTTGTTTTTAAGTAGTAGTTTGTAATGAAAAGATACAGCCTCGTCACAGTTTTATAACCTGTCCATAGATATCATATGCATACGTAATTGCTGAAAGTATTGTGAATTTAAATAGGTCAACTGCTTACGTGTATGTACGAGTATTTACGAATAAAATGCAGATGAGATGATAGTTCGATCGGTTTATTAGTTACGAACTAGAGAAGAACGACACAATAAAACCAAAATAATAATAAATAAATAACTTTAACGAATGATCGAAAGAGAAATATTGTGCATGCGCAGAGAATTTGTGCGTTTTCAGGTTTCCGAGATATTGCATTTTCTGCTAGAGTAACATTTTGCATAGTAGTATATCTCTAAAACCATTGTATGTGCGCCTGTAGAATAAACATACACGAGAAGCTCTTGATTAGTGCGTATTTGAGACAGATTTAGATTTTACAAAATATATATAATTTTTCAAAGTAATTTCGCTTTTTTAAGAATCAGAAAAACATGTGCCGCGTCTAAATGAGAAAACGTATAAGCTCGCTAAAAACTGTATTCGGTCCTCCTTGATGCTTATAATAACCATCAAAACTTTCGAAAGCTTAGATATATGCGTTATTGAATAACATTACTAAATGTCAAACCGACGCGACGGCGTCATAACTCTGACGTCAACATACAAAAAAACGGCTCAACCTAAGATGTGTGGGTGTAAACCAATAATAAGAGCGTTTACATAATATTGTCTTCTATTTACGCGAATATTATTCATTGAAATTAAACTGCTATATACGGATTTTATCGCGTTGTTTATTTGACACTTTATTACAAAATTTTGAAAATTGTTACACTTCTACTACTATTAAACTTTACTTATTTTTAAGCTAATTAAATTATTATTAAACTATTTAGATTTAATTTATTTTTACACTTTCCCCGACGTTTCGGTTGCTTTTCAGCAGCCATGGTCACGGGGAGACTAAGATGGCAGTTGTCTTAATGTTCCAGTGTAGTTATTTTAAAGTACCCGAACATAATTTAATCATTGGTGTTTCTATTTACGCAGAATGAGCTCAAAGTATCATGAAGTCTAGCTGTGGTTTGCTTCTTCTTGGGTTTGACTATTTTTATTACTGGATCCCAAGCTGGTGGTACATTCCAACCATCTTCTCTATTAAAATTAGGATGTTTTTTGATTTCAATAGCCTCGCGAAGCATCCTTGGTAGGAATCGGTGTTCTTTAGCGAGAATCTGTGGTTTGTCAAATCTCAGGTAGTGGTTGGTCCCCTGTTGCACATGTTCATACACAAGAGCGTTTAGTCAAATAATGTAATGCAAAGTTTCAGCTTGGAATGTTTTCCATATAAATATATATAAACAAAAAGTTAACCGACCGAATTCGAATGACTATAAGAAAGCGGTGGATTAGTACATATTGATGACCTTCTTAACTTTGCTCATGAGCCGGTCGATCTGGTCTTACGGTTTCCCACTGGCTATTGCTTCTTAAATACTTAAGTACTATAAAAATTAGGTATTTTAGTAACAGTTATTTGTTTTTTATATCGATATGTAGATCTCTTTGTTCAATCTTAGTATGCCTGCGCAGGTGGGGTGTCGTGAACGGAATCTAAACTGTCTGATCACTGTTGAACTATGGTGATATAGATTCATGGAGTAACAATATTTTATTACTTTAAAGCAATGTCTGGACTCAATAATTTTGTGTTGATGGCGCAGTGGTCCCTTTGCAAATGAGTTAATCAATTTCTGAGCAGCGATAGCTCAGTGGGGAGACCAACAGACTGCAATGCAGAGGGTCTCGGGTTCGAACCCACGTCGCGCACCTCTGACTTTCGGAAGCTATATGACTTTTTGAAATTATGTGCGTATTGATTGACAATTATCGCCTTCTCCGTGCCTCGGAGAGCACGTTAAGCCGTCGGTCCCGGCTGCCATAAACATCTTTGGCAGTCGTTATTGGGAGTGTCGACACAAAAGATCCCACTGGGTCGAAGTGTCGCCGGTCTGCACTGACTGGCACCCACATAAGATACATACATAATCAAGTTTACATTCAAAATTTTATCCATAATCTCAGATATCTTTATGACATCGATGTGTCTGAACTAGATAAATTATTATCTGTATTCGAATGGAACAGTCGCAAAGGAAAAAAAAATAGATCTAGGCGAACGTTTCTTGATCAGATTGGAGAGGTTTTGGACAAAGGCCAGGTTAAGAGCACCTTAAACCGGCAAGCGTGTGCGGTATGTTGTGAAAGTGAATGAAGCCAGAGAAGTGTATCAGGAACTCCATAGTCTCTGCCTACCCCTCTGAGAAACAGGCGTGAATCTATGTATGTATTTCAGACAACAGCGCTCTCCCTGAAAATGATGAATTTAAAAGTCAATAGAACAAAAGAAGATATTAACAATAACATGAATCAAATAATAAATCATAACATTAATGCAAACAACTGCCATTAAAGAAAAAAGTCACCAAATTTAATATAATAATAATAATAATAATAATAATAATATGTGTCTGTCCCCACTGAGCTAGCAGCGATAGCTCAGTGGGGAGACCAACAGACTGCAATGCAGAGGGTCTCGGGTTCGAACCCACGTCGCGCACCTCTGACTTTCGGCAGTTATATGACTTTTCGAAATTATGTGCGTATTGATCGACAGTTATCGCCTGCTCCGTGCCTCGGAGAGCACGTTAAGCCGTCGGACCCGGCTGCCATGAACATCTATGGCAGCCGTTATTGGGAAAGTCAGTACCCTCTAATATCCTGACACTGGTCTACGCTTAGGATATCGTTAGCCTTCGGGTTGCGGAGGTCAGGTGGCAGCCGCTCCGTGTAAAAACTGATATCCAGTCAAATCCGGTTAGACCAGAAAAGCCGACCCCAAGTGACTTGGGAATAATAAAGGCTAAGAGAGAAGAATAATAATAATATGTAAAAATCGTTTTGGGTTCGAGCTAAAAAAGGATACATTTTGAAATTAAACAACTCTATGCGGATTTTGACCATGACCATGCTGAAAAGCAACCGTATCGTCGGGGAAAGAGTAAATTTAAATCGCAATAATGTTAATATTTTTTTGTAAATACATAGGTACATAGAAACACCCAGACCAAGACAGACATACATGTCCATGCACACAAATGTTTGACTTGTGCGGGAATCGAACCCGCGACCTCAGGTGTAGCATCAAGTCAGAATTCTCAGACTCTGCCTACCCCTCAGCTAGCAGGCGTGAGTGTAACACGAAACAATTGCCCGTGAGAAAGCACGATGTGTGGTATGCTCCGTACTCTGTAACCTTGCCGAGTATTGATTATCATCGGCAAGAAATACTTGCCAATCCAAGCGGCTGGAATGGGACGTACGCATTCTGTACACGATCCAAGATTATTAGGTTAATATTTTAAAAATGACTAGTATTTTTATTAATCCTTCCAGCTAAACTTGATGCTTGTGTTACGAGGGTATGGGGTTATATCGGTAGTGCAATTGGTGGGATGTCGCGACCTCTCATTCATTAGTCCAATAATAATACATTCTATCACATACACACACCACCATCTAGCCCAAACTAAGCAGAGCTTGTACTAAGAGTAGATACTAGACGGTGGATAAACATACATATATACTTTTTTTAATGTAAATACATACATATTATACATGAAAACACCCAGACCAAGACAAACATCCATGTTCACGCACACAAATGTTTGACTTGTGCGGGAATCGAACCGATCTCAGGCGTGGCAGTCGGTTACACTGACCATTAAGCCATCGAGGCCAGTGCCGATGCTTTATCCATGGGGCTGCTGCCGCTTCCTTTTCTTTCCACTTCCGTTTCACGGAGTGGGGTAGGTAGGGAATGAGGATTCCTACTTACTACAATCCTGGCACATCTCTCTCGCTTCATTTATCTCACCATATTACTCATGCACGCACTTCGGTTTTAGGTATTTCGTTCAACCCATCTCCTGAATACCTCTGATCATCCAAAATATAGCTCCAATTTTATTCATTGAAATTAAACTGCTATATACGGATTTTATCGCGTTGTTTATTTGACATTTTATGACAAAATTTTGAAAATTTTTACACTACTGCTACTATTAATGGTCACGGGGAGACCATGGCTGCTGAAAAGCAACCGAAACGTCGGGGAAAGTGTAAAAATAAATTAAATCTAAATAGTTTAATTATAATTTAATTAGCTTAAAAATTAGTAAAGTTTAATAGTAGTAGCAGTGTAAAAATTTTCAAAATTTTGTAATAAAGTGTCAAATAAACAACGCGATAAAATCCGTATATAGCAGTTTAATTTTAATGAATAATATTCGCGTAAATAGAAGACAATATTATCCAATTTTATTGTTTTTATTACCAACATCGATAAGTTATTATCAATTTCACGCGTCTTTTGTCAGTACCACCACGGGGTTTGAAGACTTGCCCTGTAGTATTTCGCCCGTATTACGATTAAGGTTACCACCTTTATTTTGATAAAATAGGGTATATTTACTTAATGAGGTAAAAAAATAGAGTACATCTATACTAATATTATAAAGCTGAAGAGTTTGTTTGTTTGTTTGAACGCGCTAATCTCAGGAAGTAATAGTTCGATTTGAAAAATTCTTTTAGTGTTGGATAGCCTATTTACCGAGGAAGGCTATAGGTTATAACATCACGCTACGACCCACGGGGGCGGCGCAGTAACGATAAACGCGGGTGAAACCGCGACAACATCTAGTCTGGAAATAAAGTATTTATTATTTATTCTGATAACGTACTTTATTGCATTCATAAAGTATAAAGTACGGTTGGCAACACTAATTACGAACGACCTAAACATAGTTGTCAAAATGTGGGTCTAATACACCTCTCTTTATTCCTTCAGGCATACACAGGCATAACGCTTGCGGTATAGATGTTTCTAGCAATGCTATTAGAAGTTCCATGAATGGAAATTTGATTGTAATGACGACGTTTATTATACGTGTTACTTAAAAAGTTACGAAGGTCACGCTACTGGTGACCTTGACCTCGCGTGTGCCAAACACATGGGAATTTATGTAAGCGCTTTAATTACTTTATTTTAATAAGTATTATAAGCTCGTAATGTCCTACTGGGGGTCAAGGTCTCTCATTCCATCTCTGTATATCGAAAACCAGTATTTATTAAAAGGGTCTAGTTGGCCCTTTCTCATCTTGCACGATGACACATACTTTTCAGAAAAATTAATTGGCTTTTATAATAATAATAATATTCTATCACATACACACAACACCATCTAGCCTAAACTAAGCAGAGCTTGTACTATGCGTACTACACAATGGATAAACATACATACATACTTCTTTTTTGCACATACGTACATATTATACGTAGAAACAGGCAGACCAAGACAAATATCCATGTCCATGCACACAAATTTTTCACTTGTGCGGGAATCGAACCCGCGACTTCAGGTGTGGCAGTCGGTTACACTGGCCACTACGCCACTGAGGCCGTGAGGCCGAGGAAGATTTAATATCAATATGTGGGACTGGGAAGAGATCAGGCGCACGACTAACGCCGTTACGTGCTTTCCGAGGCACGGGGGTGTCTAACAACTCCAGGCGGCTACTGAGAATGACTACACAAAAACCCAGTAACATTTTACCTGACTCGGGTATTGAACCCAAGTCCTCATGCACAGTAGTCACTTATACTGCGCCACTGAGGCAGGTACCGCGTAACAACACAACATCAATTGAGCATTACAATATTAGTGAATATAATAAAAATAATTTTATTTCTGAATATTGTCTTATGTTTACGCGAACGTTATACACTGAAATGAAACTTTTTTATACGGATATTGTCGTGTTGTTTATTTTAAAACACTTTTATTACATTATCAAACATTTGTGTGCATGGACATGGATGTTTGTCTTGGTCTGGGTGTTTCTATGTATAATATATATCTTCTCCCTAGCCTTTATTATTCCCAAGTCACTTGGGGTCGGCTTTTCTATTCTAACCAGATTTGACTGGATATCAGTTTTAACACGGAGCGGCTGCAACCTGACCTCCGCAACCCGAAGGCTTACGATACCCTAAGGCTAGACCAGTGTCAGGATATTAGAGGGTACTGACTTTCCCGATAACGACTGCCATATATGTATGTTCATGGCAGCCGGGACCGACGCCGACGGCTTACCGTGCTCTCCGAGGCACGGATGATCTATGTATAACATATATGTATTAACAAAAAAAAGTATACATGTATGTTTATCCATTGTCTAGTACCCATAGTACAAGCTCTGCTTAGTTTGGGCTAGATGGTGTTGTGTGTATGTGGTAGAATATTATTATTATATTATTACATAATTTTGTGATGATATCATAATTAATCTAAATAACGTAAATTGTAGTAACGTTTAATAATAGTTATTATTGAACTTGACTACAATATAAGTTATTTAGATTAATTTAATTTCTATTTCTACAGTATCATTGCCTATTGCATACAGTTTTAAACTTCGTGTTGTTACTAAGAATTCCACAATAGAAAAAGCTTCATTCTTTACCATCAATTTTATTATTTACTAGATGTACCCTCGGTTTAACTCGCGTTTATCGTTACTGTGCCGCCCCCGTGGGTCGTAGCGTGATGTTATACAGCCTATAGCCTTCCTTGATAAATAGGTTATCCAGCACTAAAATAATTTTTCAAATCGAACCTGTTGTTCCTGAGATTAGTGCGTTCAAACAAACAAACTCTTCAGCTTTATAATATTAGTATAGACTATCAAATTCTTTATTTTATATTTTATTCTATCAAACCTCGGACCTCGTAATCTTTTGGTATCATAACCGCAAACTTATGCCACTGGACAATATGAAGTTACTTAAGTATAACATGCATGCGCGTCGAAACGTGAGAAACAGAGCATTTTTTATTCGCATAGTTCTGACCTGCGTGATATGAATAATATACGAGCCCTATTATTATAAGACTCGAGGTCCGTCAGCGAGAGAGGAAAACACTTGCATGCATTTGTTATCTATATTTCTTGTTTGTTTATTTTTTGTGATGATTTAACTCAAAAACTACACAACCGATTTTAAAAGTTCTTTTACGATTAGAAAGCTATACTATCACCGAGTAACATAAGCTATCATTCATCTATACTAATATTATAAAGCTGAAGAGTTTGTTTGTTTGCTTGAACGCGCTAATCTCAGGAACTAAAAGAAAAGAAAGAAAGAAAATAATTTTATTTGTGCCACGCTCATAATATAAGGTAACAGAAAACACAACCAAAAGTACCTATAGAACAAATAAGGTCCTGCGTCAGCAATGTAGCAGTATATCCACAACGCTGGTATTCTCGCAGAGCCTGGTACGAATTGAAAAATTATTTTATTGTTGGATAGCCTATTTATCGAGGCAGGCTATAGGCTATATAACATCACGCTACGACCCACGGAGGCAGCACAGTAACGATAAACGCGGGTAAAACCGCGAACACATCTAACTGTATCTCTATATACTTATTTATATTATAAAACATAGTCCCCCGCCGCGTCTGTGCGCGACATACTCAAAAACTACTGAACGGATTTTCGTGAGGTTTTTACCAATAGACAGAGTGATTCATGACAAAGGTTTAAGTGTATAATTTTTTAAGGTTTTGTACTACTCGTGAGAAGTCGGGGCGGATCGCTAGTTTCCTATAAGAAAATATACCTTCACTGGTCGCGCTACACCATACTTAATCGGGGATTCCTGTACTTAACCTCACAGTAAAGAGCTTACATTATGGATAATTGGATGCAGGATGCTATTTAAATAAAACTCAGGTGTATATTCACATAGCGTACCTTTATATGGTAGCTGGCATACTCGCGATGACTCGCGCGGGTACTTGTCAGACCTGATCTGCGCATGCGGGGCTTACCCTTATCTACAGATGCCTATTATGTAGCCGTGGGTTCTGTATTTCTTTAAATTTATCGTAAGACGTGTTAACTTTTATATTATACTAGTAGTTTTCCCGCGGTTTCACCCGCGTAAGTCCCGTTCCCGTGTGAATATCGGGTTTCACCCTTTTCACCCCCTTCGGGGTGGAATTTCTAAAAATGCTCTCTTAGTGCTCCCCTACACTCTCCAAGGAACATACATGCCAAATTTCAGCTCCTTGCGTTCAGTAGGTTAGGCTGTGCGTTGTCTGTCAGTCACTCAGTAACGGAAGAGTTTTATATATATAGATAATTATACCATTTTGGTTTTATAAACGTTTAACCGAACAAACAAACATACTTTCAGCTTTATAATATTAGTATAGATTATTCAGCATAAGAGTGCAATAAACGTATGCGCAGTAGTACAAAAACATACTGTCTTACTGGCGCAGCGGTAGTTACTGCGACTGTTGTGCATGACTGATTGTATAAAGTTCGAATCTCAGGTCAGGCTGGAAAAAGTTATTTAAATTTGCTGCCGAGAAATTCTCAATTGCAGCACGGAGTTAGGAAGCTGGCGGTGTTCGACACCTTCATGTCTCTAAAAGCACGTAAAGCCGTTAGTCCTACGCCTGATCTCTCTCTGGTCGTGTCGGATTGCTGTCCAATCGGTCTACGAAAGTGAGGGAACAAACAGTGCACTTGTGTCTGGACACAGACTTGTGTACTACTTATAATATCTTCTACACAGATGACGAGTCTCCGTTATGATTGGCCGCCGTGACCGATTCTATCTGGAAGACCTCATAGTACAAAAAATTACCTATTTAATATAATTAATTTATTGCAAAACATCTTCAAGCAATTAATTATAAAATATGTAAAATTTATTGTTTTTATGTCACTAGAATTATTAATGTTACGTTTTATAATTGGCAGCTGCTAGACCTGGCACGGTTTTCATGAATTATTATAAGTACAGGGTCGGTAAAATATTTATAATAAATAATTTATTAGCTAATTAAAATATCTACAATACCGAAACTCACGGCCGCGACGATGAAAACATTAGTCACATAATACAAAATAAATACAATTTAGTAAAGTTTAATAGTATCTAGTAGTAGTGTAACAGTTTCAAAATTTTGTAATAAAGTGTAAAATAAATAACGCGATAAAAGCCGTATATAGTAGTTTAATTTCAATAAATACAACTGTTATGCAATGCACAATTTTTTAATCTTTTTCCTTTTTACTATGGAGTAAGCCCTATGTTGCAGGGCTCTTACAGACCTTTACAGACTTTACAAGTAATTGAAAGGAGAACGATTGCTGTCAATAAAGTGAATGGAGCTCTACGCGCTTTTATGAACAGTCGAAATGTTTCCAAAAAGGCACGTTTTGCTGTTCATAGAGGACTATTAGTGCCTACACTTATGCATGGAAGTGAAAGTTGGGTATGGCAAAATAAGCATGAGAGCAGTATAAATGCTGTAGAAATAAGAGCGCTGAGAAACATATGTGGTATCACTCTGAAAGATAAAATAAGGAATAGTGTGATTAGAGAGAGATGCGGCGTGAAAGTGGATATAATGACAAGAATAGAAAAGGGTATGTTAAGCTGGTTTTGGCATGTAGAAAGAATGGCCGACGAAAAATTGACTAAGAAAGTTATGGCTAGTGTGAATGGAACAGTCGCAAGAGGAAGACCTAGGCGAACGTTTCTCGATCAGACCGGAGACGACAAAGGCCAGGTTAAGAGCACCTTAAACCGGCGAGCGTGTATGAGGAATGTGATGAAAGTGAATGAAGTCAGAGAAGTGTGTCATGATCGTAGCAAACTGAAATCCGTAGTCTCTGCCTACCCCGCTGAAAAACTAAACTAAACTAAGGCGTAAATCTATGTATGTACGTACAAGTAACGGTCACGGAGAATCCTAACTAATATTATAAATACGAATATGAATTGTTTACTACGACTGCTCGACCGATCATCATAAAATTTCGCATACATGTAGTAAGGGGTACAGAAAAGGACATCATCCAGAATAAACCACTGTACAAGAGAACAGAAATTTCTAGATTAAAAAAAATTGTAAAGTATAAAGCTATCTTCAAACCGTTAAATTAAAAACACAAAGCAAAATCGACATCGCCTCATTGGCATATTTCTACAGAATATACCACGGGGAGTGCTCTGAAGAGTTATTCCACCTTATCCCACCCTCCCCTTTCGCACGCACGCAGCGCGCACCAACAACTTTGGGTCCTCATATCTATGCTGAACGATCAAGGCATGAAATTCCCAGACAAGGCACGTGTTTCCTTCATCCTTCAATCCTGGGTTCTTTAAGCGGGGCGTGGAAAAGCACCTTGTTAGGCCATTAAAGTAGAGACCTCAACATCGCCTCAGCTGCTATGAGGATGGTGTGGAGGCCACTGCTCTTAGACCACATAATCGCTTACTATCAGGCGCAGTGTGGTCAATTAGACAAGCAAAAAAATTAGAATAACGCCTGTATATCACAACCGCGAATCTAGCGTTCATTATGTAAAGCTCACATTAACATAATGTATAATTAACGACGTGCTGAAACTAGCTTATTGTGCGCTGTCTCCACGGTCTGTCTGTGTGTCCTTACTCGGTACTATTACAGCACAATGGATAGCATTAGGTACAAGTTTTCTCATACATTGTGGAGATCTCCCACGACATTGACCCTGCCTGTCCACCGCGTGACATGGTGTGATGATTTCATTCAACATGATTGCTTAATCATAATGCTGGTATGGTGCCTTAGTTATGTACCTATGTCGTAGATTATTTAAAACCTGGACTGATATTACTAACACACCGAATTTCAACTATAAATAGACTACAATACAAAAACTTTTTTAATAATAATAATATTCTATAACACACAACACCATCTAGCCCAAAATAAGCAGAGCCTGTACTATGGGTACTCGACAATGGATACACATACATAAATCCTTTTTTTTGTAATACATATTATACATAGAAACACCCAAGACAAACATCCATGTCTAGCACACAAATTTTTGACTTGTGCGGGAATCGAACCCGCGACCTCAAGCGTCGCGGTCGGTTACACTAACCACTACGCCATCGAGACCACCATAACTCTACCTTATTCAAAGTCATGGCCGTGGGAATACGAGCAATACAATAGTTGTAAACCGAACTTCATACACACACACACACACACACACACACACACACACACTGCATTTGACAATGTACAATAGACTTCTCATATATCAAATTAACTTCAAATACTTTATAACTTCATATTTTTTGCTCCATGAAATAAGCAGCCTGCCTTGTTGACATTAGTAAAGGCTAGCAATTTACACGTTCCCGAGGTCTAGTTCTTAAAGGAGATTGTTCAAAATAGAGAGCCTGCACAGTCTCAAAATCACTAAAATCACAAATAGTACTTGAATAGTAGAGCCTCGCTGATTTCAGCATGAATGGTGGTAGTGTGGGTGCTAAGGTGGCAGACAAGCATACGGCCCACCTGATGGTAAGTGGTCACTGTAGCCTATGGACGCCTGCAACACTAGAGGCATCAATTGCGCGTTGCCGACCCTTTAGGAAAGGAAGAAGAGGAAAAGGAAGTGGTGATTGGGCCTCCTGCACTCTCACTCACCGAACGTAACATGACAGTAGGAATACTGCATTTTCCCTTCGATATTTTGTGAGTGTGTAGTCCTTCCCCGGTCGGGCTGGCACATTAAAAAATCAGATCTAGTTATTATCTTACCGCACTCCTTCTCCATCTAAACTGTACCTAACTATGTCAAATCACACACTTCTCCGTGAACACAATAGGCTTAAAAGAGTACAAAGATTTCTCTTGACGTAATAATTTAGAGACTCGTTATAATTAAAATCATTAAAGACAGCTGTGTTCAAAAGAAGCAGCTTTTTTATAATGCCCAATGTCAGAATGATTTAGTATTCAACTTTATATAACATAACTAGTATTTCGCGTGGTTGCGGAGAGGGGGTGTACAGCGAGGAGAGAAATAAAAGGCCAACAAAAAAAAACGATGATCTCCGGTGACCTTGAAAACCGTTTCTAGAAAGATTTCGGCAGCCTCTATGACATTTGTTCGAACACACCCCGCCTATCTCTAACCGTTTCGGAGATATAAGAGGTCAAAATTTGGATAGCGGCCATGTTTTTTTGTATGGAAGCCATATATTTTTTCACCTCTCCTAAAAGTTTCTCGGGTTTTAGGAAGATTTTGTTAGAGAACGACTCCCGTTCTTTCTTTCTTTTTCGTGTGGTTAGTGGCCAACCTGTTGTCAAGAGATGTTCAAGCCGCCCGTAGGCCTCAGACATGGCTTAACGATTGCTGTCAATTTGACAACCGGGACCGAATTTTTACGTGCCCTCCGAAGCACGGAGACGCTCAGATGAAATACCACTAAGCGGTCACCCATCTATAGACTGACCGCACCCAACGTTGCTTAACCTCGCTAATCGTTTACCGATCAGTGAGTGCAACTGGCTACTCCCGTAGATATCACCGTTTTCGAGATCCGATGGTGTACCACCATCAAGAGCTGACCTTCCGAAGGTCAGGCATTTTCCCCGGGCCTTCTGAACGATTCTCTATACGATGCTATATTTACTTTTTTCCTACGACTCCCCCTTCTATGACTTCTATTTCTCTAAGTCAGTGAGTGGTAATTATGTATCTTATGTGGGGGCCAGTCAGTGCAGACCGGTGACACTTCGACCCAGTGGGATCTTTTGTGTCGACACTCTCCCAATAACGACTGCCATAGATGTTCATGGCAGCCGGGACCGACGGCTTAACGTGCTCTCCGAGGCACGGAGCAGGCGATAATTGTCAATCAAAAGGCACATAATTTCGAAAAGTCATATAACTTTCCGAAAGTCAGAGGTGCGCGACGTGGGTTCGAACCCGAGACCCTCTGCATTGCAATCTGTTGGTCTCCCCACTGAGCTATCGCTGCTTATAATTAATTCATAATGTAATTAAGTTAATATATGTAGTATGAATACAAAATATAAAACCAGTTTTCACGTCGTCTAATTTTAGTTTTATTATGTTACGAGACACACGCACAACTAAGTGCTGATTATGTAACGTTCAGAAGATTCTCTGTTTACTGTTAACTGTTATGGAGGTCATCGTAAAAATACAATCACGTAAAGAAACATTACGCTTGTGTATTTCACAAGGAATAGGGAGGATGTCAGAGCTGAAGTTGCACATAAATTAATAACTTGTAGTCAGATGTTGAATTGAAAGAATTAATAATAATATAATAGGTAATAATATTCTACTACATACACACAACACCATCTAGCTCAAACTAAGCAGAGCTTGTACTATGGGTACTAGACAATGAATAAATATATACATATATATTTTTACGTTGGGGAAAGTGTAAGCTTAAATATAAGTAGTATTAATAATAATTTAATTAGCTTAAAAATTTGTAAAGTTCAATAGTAGTAGTAGCGTAACAGTTATTAAATTATGTAATACAGTGTTAAATAAACAACGCGATAAAATCCGTATATAGTAGTTTAATTTCAATACTTTTTTTGTAAATACATACATATTATACATAGAAACACCCAGACCAAGACAAACATCCATGTTCATGCACACAAATGTTTGACTTGTGCGGGCATTTAACCCCGAAAAATTCGAATTGTCATATTGCAATAAACTTCTGAAAGCTACAGAATCCTATCAACAAAATATATATTCTTCCAGATTTGAGTACATAACAGTAGTACATAACAGAGTACCTACCTACAGGTTAGTAGAGCTTCACCGATTTCAGCATGAATGGGCCGGCTCGACCGGGGAAGTACTTATCGTGTCGATGGCAACACATTTTATATAATTTTGGACCAGTTTTCGGCAACGCGGATTGCATTTGGTTTATCCTGATACAGCTCAGCTAGTGTGCACGATTTTGGGCTTACGAGGCATGACAACAGATGACCCATTGTCTGTGGTGATACGCCGCAGTTACATGCATTCGCACTTGTGTCTATACAACCCCACCTTGACAGATTATCTTTACATCGGCCAACCTGGGTACGCAACCTGTTGAGTGCCTCCCAGGTTGGCCAAGGCAGTTTGGCTCCCGGAGGTAACTTTTCCGCCGGTGTGATAAAGGTAGGCAGTGAGAATTTTTCGCGCCACAGGTTAACTCTGGCCTTAAGAGCATCATTGGCACTTGCAGGTACGGTGTGGAGAAAACTGTTACGGCTTTTTAGCCGTTTGGTAGCTGGAATTTGGCCATATACTGGGTGTCTTCGATCAGTTTCCTGTTTCCATTTTTCGATTGCAGTGGCTACTTCTCTGCGGACAGCTGGAGGGGCAATACCTGCTAGTGGATACAGCATCTTTACCGGAGTCGGCTTCAAACATCCTGTTATTTTCCGGCACGTTTCGTTGAGAGCTGTATCCACTTTTTTGGCATGGGCCGATCGATGCCACACAGGGCACGCATATTCGCCCGTAGAGAAACAAAACGCTAGTCCTGTGGTGCGTAAAATAGAAGGCGTAGCTCACCGGGGAAGTACTACCCTCTCACAGAATATCGACGTGAAATAGCAGTTTTTTTACTGTTGTGTTTCGGTCGGCAAGTGAGAGTGCCGGAGGTCCAATCACCCTCTTTTCCCCTTCCCACTCCTTCTCCTGCCCACTTCCTTTCCTAAAGGGTCGGTAACGCGCAAGTGATGCCTCTGGTGTAGCAGGCGTCCATAGGCTACGGTGACCACTTACCATCAGATAGGCCGTATGCTTGTTTGCCACCATAGTTGTATAAAAAAAAAGTTTCGATTTAAAGAGTAAAACACAATTAGTCAGTTCAAATTAAGGTTATTACTCACCCGTGTCATCGAACCTAAAGCACTCAGCGGTAGCGGTGTCGTTGACTCATTCTCCCTCAAAGTATTTTATTACCTTATCGCATTTGACGTAGTAGAGGGATTCCTGAAGCACTTGCGCAGGTATATAAACATAATACATAAAACGGTAGCGCATTACACTTAATAAATGTTAAAAGGATCGTTAAATTGACGCACTGAGCGGCCATAAGTATTTCCTTAAAGACGCGCTATTTAAGTCAAGCTACCACTGCCAGCGATGCTATAAACTTTAGTTAAGCTTTGTAGCTGAGCATTACAGCATTTGAAGTAGATAATTTGGTGAGATCAGATAAATGGATAAAGCATTGGACTCATAATTGAGATGATTTGAATCCCGTTAAATACGCTACTGACATGATCTCACTTATAACACAAGCTTCCAGCTAAGCTAAGGGGTTAACAAGAATACTACAAAGTCGTAACTTTAAAAAAAAGCAGTTAAAACAAAAAAATAATAGAAAAACTGTTACTACTAGAGAGTAAGGGTTCCAAAGGTCTACATACCTAGCTCTTCATTAACTGGCACAAGCGGACAAGAAGTCAACTGTCGACCAAGGGACTTTTCCACCGCCGCGCGCCGGCCGCGACGGATAAACGACACGACATAAAAATGTTCACTTCGGAGTCTAAGTCAAAAATGTTTATTTTCATATATATATGTGTGTGTAAATATCGTATGAGCAGTAAATTATATATAATAATATCAGGCCTGTATTAAACTGCTGGGCACGGGCTCTTCTCACTGTGAGAAGGGTTAGGCCATAGTCCACCGCGCTGGTCCAGTGCGGGTTGGTAGACTTCACATGTCTTCGAGAACATTACGGAGAACTCTCAGACATGCAGGCTTCCTCACGACGTTTTCCTTCACCGTTAAAACCAGCGATAATTAACTATTTAATACGCATATAACTTCGAAAAGTCAGAGATGCGTGCCTTGGGTTCGAACTCGAGACCTCTGCGTGGCAGTCCAACGGTTTCCCACCAGGCTTTCGCTGCTATTATATTATAATAATATAATAAAAGGAAAAATAAAGCATTCATACATGCCTGTTAGAGAAGTAGAAGCTGTCACGAGACGAAGTAGGTGCACTTAAAACCTTAAAAATTAACACCCGGAATAAATTCTCAGCGGGGTCGCGACCGCATGCGAAAGAGATTCGCGCGTCCCCGTCGATAGTGGTTTTGTCGAGGAACACCGTGGTAGGTTTAGTCGGTATTCCGGGAGGTACTTTATCATCTTAACATCTTCTTTTGCCTCGGCGAGTCCGACATAACCGCTCCGCCCGCCCCCGCGGAGGGGTATGCGTCTGCATTCCCCACGTAAAAAAAAAAAAAAAAAAAAAAACATCCGGAATAAATAAAAAGGATCGATATTATATCTATGCCTCCTGTGATGAGTGGTATAAGTCGAGTTGTACCCTTTTTGTAATGTTTACATAGAAATAATCAGGAAAAATTGGATATTTATGATCTATCTATCCATAGTTTTGGAGATAATTTTGTGCAAAGTGATATAACTGGCGGGATTTTTGCAAAAATTTCGTGAATATAGATTTATTTCAAATTGTAACCTCTATAAGTAATTGCTGCACACATTATTTTTCGTGTTTCATGGTATAAGTGAGATAAATATTTATTACCATATTTAATTTTTCATCTTACACGAAGTCAACTTATAAGTGCAATATAATTTAACTGTAGTTATATCATTTATCACGTCATTTTAGCATGTATTAGAAATAAAAAGGTAGAACTTACTGGTTATTTGAAGAATTACTTTAAAACTATAATATTGACCACAAAAATGTAAACGAACAGTGAAGATGAATGATTATATCTACAAAAAAAAAGTACTCATGTTTAACCTAGCTCACTTAGAACGCGTTTTTTTTTTAAACCTTTTTTGTTCTTCTGTAAAGTGTTGATTTTTGACTTGTATCACTTTTCATAGGAAGCACAGATGTATGTTTAGATTCTCTATATTAGTTTTTCGCTTATAAGAGCTGAAACCTTAGAACAATTTAAGATGGGATAATAGGAAAGAAAAAGAATGTAAGGGAGTAAGAGACTCATATCTGTCGCGGTATCGCCATAACCATATATCTTGCACTAGCTGACCCGGTAACTTCGACTACTTCACATAAGGTCATTTTCCCCGTCTGTGCAACATTTTTCATTTATGCTTGCTCCTATTGGTCTTAGCGTGATTTTATATAGCCTGCCTCGATAAATAGGATATCCAACACTGAAAGAATTTTTCATTTCGAACAACAAACAAACAAACTCTTCAGCTTTATAATATTCGTATATATATATTTTCTGCTATAGCATCGCTTAGACGTGTTTTACGTAATATTGTCTTCTGTTTACGCGAATGTTGTTCATTGAATTCTGCGTAAATAGAAACACCAATGATTAAATTATGTTCGGGTACTTTGAAATAACGACACTGGAACATTGAGACAACTACCATCTTAGTCTCCCCGTGACCATGGCTGCTGAAAAGCAACCGAAACGTCGGGGAAAGTGTAAACTTAAATATGAAAAGTTTTGATAGTTTTAATAATTTAATTAGCTTACAAATTAGTAAAGTTTAATAGTATCTAGTATTAGTGTGACAGTTTCAAAATTTTGTAATAAAGTGTAAAATAAATAACGCGATATAATCCGTATATAGTAGTTTAATGTCAGTGTCTTGCGTACTTATTTATTTTTATGAAACAGTGGCTACTCACCGCTCTCAAATAAACACATTTGTTTAAATCGACGTGTTATTGCAAAAAGCAAACACTTCATTTTAATTAATGTTCAGATAACGACTACAGTTTTATGTTTTTATTATACATACCTGTATAAAAAATAATATTAATATATACATAATATAATTGTGTGTAAATAAGGATATTTTTTGCTTTATTATTTAAAATGTTGTTATTAATTTCCGTATTTTTTTTAGTTGTATTCGCGTTTTTAATTTTTACTAGATTTTGCCCGCGGCTTCGGTCGCGCAAATGTATGTTAGCTTAGGTTAGGGTGATGGGCTTCGTGGGCCTGCCCGCCATCCGATTAGCACCAGTTCTGAGAGGCGGCGTGCATGTTCTCACGCGCGCCTCTGTGTCGTGTCCATTTCCCCTCAATTGGACAGTAAGGATTTTAAAAGTGAGTGGTGACCAAAAGGTAGGTCTTGTTGTATGGTGGCCTGCCGTTTCATACGGCGAGGCAATTACACAACAAAACAAAATGAATGACATTTTTGTTTCCATACAAAAATAACAGTTTTCATCGATTTGCTCCTAAGGTGCTGGTTAAATAAAAAAAGCGTAGTAACAATTTTTGTTGTTATTCAATAGAGGAATGCAACTGTGTACTTATTTTTTTGAAAATAAATACATTTAAATTTTTTGTTTCTATGTCCAGCCTCTTATTTGGGGACGATCCTTTGTGCTCGTGTGCTTTGTGTTTTGTGCCTCGGCGGGGTCGCGACCGCATGTGAAATTGATTCGCGCGGCCTCGCCGATTGCGGTTCTTTCGAGGAACTCCGTGGTAGGTTTAGTCGGTATTCCGGGAGGTCCATTATTATCGTCATTACCATCTTTCTTTTTTACCCAGGTAAGTCCAACATAACCCCTCCGCCCGCCCCCGCAAAGAGGTATGTGTCAATCAACCCAGGTTAAAAAAGAAAGTTGAATTAATAACAGTACTTTTTTGTATGAAAGGTGGCCTATGTCCTTTTCTGTCCCCCTGACAATGTGTATGCGAATTTCATGATGATTGGTTGACTAGTCAAGGCATGAAAGCGTAACAAACAAACAAACTCACATTCGCATTTATAATATTAGAATTTATTCATTTTTATTGACGTGATACATTAGTATATTATTATCAAGTCAAACATTTGTGTGCATGAACATGGATGTTTGTCTAGGTCTGGGTGTTTCTATGTATAATATGTATGTATTTACAAAAAAAAAGTATATATGTATGTTTATCCATTGTCTAGTACCCATAGTACAAGCTCTGCTTAGTTTGGGCTAGATGGTGTTGTGTGTATGTGATACAATATACATAATTATATTTATATATATATATTACTAATAATTGCCTGCCTATTTAGCCCAATGACCTAAATTTGCGATTGTATTTGCGTGCATACTGGGGTTCCGAGTTTTGTGTCCGAGTAAAACAAAGCGTTGTTCGATAGGAAATTCACAATAGGAGCACGAAATCACGAAACTTGCCCGATAGACGGTTAGACTAGAAGAGTGTCAGAGATTCACATAATTATGTTGGCCTCGTTGGCGTAGTGGTTAGTGTAACCGACTGCCACGCCTGAGGTCGCGGGTTCGATTCTCGCACAAGTCAAACATTTGTGTGCATGGACATGGATGTTTGTCTTGGTATGGGTGTTTCTATGTATAATATGTAGGTATTTAAAAAATAGTATATGTGTATGTTTATCCATCGTCTAGTACCCATAGTACAAGCTCTGCTTAGTTTGGGCTAGATGATGTTGTGTGTGTATGGTAGAGTATTAATTTATTATTAACGGACACAGGAATATTCAAATAAGAAAAACTATTTGTAAATCACACTTTGTCCCGAGTGGGGATCAAACCAGTGTCGAAGCGACCACTGTAACTACAACACCGTCCAACCAAAAAAGCTTGTTTTAAATTCTAGTTATAGAAAGAAAGAAATAAATAAAATACATATATTTTGGCAGAAAACACAACACATACTGCAGACACCATAAACGTAGTATACAGTTAGACAGGAAAAGACAATGGCGACACTAGGACAAAAGTAAATGACAATTTAAAATACAAAAATATTATAAATTTATGATTTATGACATCATTAATTAAAAATAACTATAACATCAAGCAAACATAAAATAACTGAAAGCTAAAAAAAATAAAGATTAACACAAATAAGAAATATAAAACAAATAAAAAAAAAAAATAACTAAAATATAACTTTTTTTTTTTACGTTTGTTATTGCTTTGACGCACACCCCTCCGCGGGGGCGGGCGAAGGGGTTATGTCGGATTCACCAGGGTAAAAGAAAGATGTTGAAATGATAAAGGACCTCCCGGAATACCGACTAAACCTACCACGGTGTTCCTCGACAAAACCGCTATCGGCGGGGCCGCGCGAATCACTTGCACATGCGGTCCCGACCCTGCCGAGGTTTCGGCCCGCTGTATGAAACGGCAGGCCACTACACGAGAGACCTACCCTAGGCACTTTTCAATTTAAACCCTACTGTCTCCCCCGAGGGAAGACGGACTCGACATAGAGGCGCGCGTGGGAACACGCACGCCGCCTCTCAGACCTGGTGCTGAACGGATGGCGGGCAGGCCCACAAAGTCCCCCACCCCCAGGTCAAACCTCAGGGTGGCTGGAGGTCATCTCGCGCCCTCCGGCGCCCGGCTCTGCGGTTGGGGAGAGGGTTTAAACGCTCCCTCTCCTGCTCCGCCGCCTCGTAACTAATATATAACCTAGCGTATACAGTGTGCGTCGCAGTGTCTGTCAAAAAAAGATGTTGCTCAGCCGGAAGCTGTATCCGCATAAGCGAAACAGCGCTGACGGCACTAAAATTTAGTTTTTAGTTACTTTGGCACTAAACTTATTTTTGTGTTGTCCACAGTGGCGGTACGCGACACTAACAGAATGTTTAGTGACAGTGTGCGGCGTGGTGCTGGCACTATTTAGCTCCCTCGGCACTATCGGTGGTATCGTAGTGTACGGGGAACTCACGGCACTCTTCGTGCAGAGACACAAGGCAGCACTCATCACACCAGATGCTTATATACTGAGAGCTTTTGGGGGAGGGCAGCTAATGTAAGTATCTTTTTTCTTTTATACTACCAAGGTGGCAAACGAGCATACGGCCCACCTGATGGTTAGTGCTCACTGTAGCATATGGACGCCTGCAACACCAGAGGCATCACTTGTACGTCGCTGACCCTCTAGGAAAGGAAGTGGGAAGGAGAAGGAGCGGGAAGGGGGAAAGAGGGTAATTGGGCCTCCGGCACTCTCACTCACCGGACGAAACACAACAGTAGGAATACTGGTATTACACGTCGATATTCTGTGAGAGGGTAGTCCTTCCCCGGTCGAGCCGGCACATTCATGCTGAAATCGGCGAGACTCTACTACTCAAAAAGTCAAGTTTTTTAATATAATATAATAATAATAATGTTTTTGGTGGCGCAGCGATGGTGTATACAACTGCTGTGCGTGAGCAAGGGTTCAATTCCCGAGTAGTGCATAGTGTTAATAGGTGTTGCTGTTAAGAAATTCACAGGAGTCATTATTTAATTCACTTTTTATTATCTTTTCTCGTTTTAAAAGGACAGTCCCGCATTAGGAATAATTCCTGTATCCAGGATACTTTACAAACATTTGACGGCCTCGAAGGCGTAGTGAGTAGTGTAACCGACTGCAACGCCTGAGGTCGTAGGTTCGATTCCCGCACAAGTCAAACATTTGTGTGCATGAACATGAATGTTTGTCTTGGTCTGGGTGTTTCTATGTATAATAATTATGTATGTATTTACAAAAAAAAATGGTATATAATATGTATGTTTAACCATTGTCTAGTACCCCTTATACAAGCTCTGCTTAGTTTGGGCTAGATGGTGTTGTGTGTATGTGATAGAATATTATATTATTATATTATTACAAGCAGCGATAGCTCAGTGGGGAGACCAACAGACTGCAATGCAGAGGGTCTCGGGTTCGAACCCACGTTGCGCACCTCTGACTTTCGGAATTTATATGACTTTTCGAAATTATGTGCGAATTTGGGCGAGGAAGCGATTTAAACCATTACGCCAACCAAGACAGTACAAGAGTCCACCACTTGGCTGTTGCTCCCTTCTTTTGTTACTCAATAGGTCTACGTTATTCCTGACTATATCTTATCTTATCTTGCAGACCCGCAGGTAACCGCTCCCTGCACATGGATGCCCTGGTGCAGGACAGCGTGGCGTTCGGGTACGCAAGCGTGGCGATCATCGCGGGACACATCGTCACCGCGGCCGCCGGAGTCACCCTTGTGGGATGGGCAGCCGCCAGGATGGTACTGTATACCACGACAACTTACCTCGACTCGATGTTCAAATGTATCTAACCTATCAAGTCTTAGAATACCAGACATACTTAAAAATCTATTGTGACTACCACATATGTGCCGCTGCGGTTTGAAAAGTCATCATGCAATGTTGCATGCATATGTATACATCTTTTCGTGGAGAGCCATGCTTTGGCACGAATGGGCTGGCTCGACCGGAGTGATACCACGGCCTCACAGAAAACCAGCGTGAAATAGCGCTTGCGTTGTGTTTCGTCGAATGAGTGAGGGTAACGGAGGTCCAACCCCTTCACTTTCATCACATTCCTCATACACGCTCGTCGGTTTAAGGTGCTCTTAACCTGGCCTTTGTCCGGAACATCAACGATCTGATCAAGAATTAACGTTCGCCTAGGTCTGCCTCTTGCGACTGTTCCATTCACAGTAGCCTTTTATATTTTGAATAATTCTTAAAAAAACGGACGTATGGAATTTTATGATGGTATCAGTCTTAAAGGTGTGTGTATGCCACAAGGCTAGTTATGAAATCAGGCTCCAAGGTTTTCATTTAAACTGAGACAGAAGGACTTGGAAAATACCTTCACGTACGGAAGAACGCAGGCAAACAACCATGATTAATACTTCTAAGAATAGGCTGCTGAAAGTGTGACTTGTTGAAACGTACTCTTTGACACTCGCGCTGGCAACACAGCGACTCCATTTTAGAGTTGGCAATGTGTATGTAATACCTCTGGTGTTGCAAGGGTAAATTTTGTATATTTATTCGCCATCTTAATAGTAACAATAGGTAATTAGGACCTTCAGGGCAAACGCCGATTTAATCATCTTATTCACACACACACAAACACACACATGCACACATGCACGCATGCACACATACACACACGTATACACTGAATTAGTATAGATTCCGTATTGTAACAAAGTATTAAGTGCAATGTATGCTTCGGAAGAACACCGACTCCCACAATACAGGTTATTACCTAGTTTGGAAGGCAGCGGTTTCAACATTTTGTTATTAATTTACCAGTCTATTACATAGAGACCTTTTAAGATTCTATGTACATTGCCATAACTGGTATGGAAATAAATTATTAATATTATTATTTATCTTAAGTTTGGTAACTGGTATATCCGGCATAAAAACATATACTTACACATTGCAATGAAAATTAAAAAATAAATTAAATATATAATTTTTATTTTATTATAAATAAATTATGTAAATATGAAATGAAATTTATTAGATTCCATATGTAGCCAAAATATCGTCGCGGTAGGTTCCATCTGACTATAGACTTATATTCTCGAAAGGCCTCTTCACACTAGACCAAAATCCCCGTGTCGACCCAAGGGGCCATTAAAAGTGTTTCAAACATTTTATGTTAGAAAAATACCCATGGCCAGAGAAACATACGACATATTATGTGCAAACGTAATTAATGTCAAACATCAGTTTTGCATTAGAATGAATATATTGCGCTTGTCATACCAACATGGCTTCCGCTTAAAGTGGTTTAATAACTTGTTTGATTAAATATGTATACTAGAGTAAATAATAATCATAATAACTGTGAGATTCCAGTGTCAGCAATACGATGTCTATGACATACTCGTAACTTAAAATATCTATGCTAATATTATAAAGCTGAAGAGTTTGTTTGTAAGTTAGTTTGTTTGTTACTTAATTTGTTTGTTTGGTTGAACGCGCTAATCTCAGGAACTACTGGTGCGAACTGAATAATTCTTTTAGTGTTTAACATCACGCTACGACCAATAGGAAAATGCTGCAAAAACGGTAAAAATTCTTTTATGTGAAGCAGACGAAGTTGCGCGGGTCAGCTAGTAAGATATAATTATGCAAAGCCTTTAAATTTATTATGCTAATAATTAATTGATAAATAGGTATACATTTATATTATTTATGCTGGCGTTTTTATTCTTTTAAATAGAGGGGTTAGTAGAAGAAGGCGTTAATAAAAGTATGAACTTATGAACACATAACGCACTCTTAATAAAAAAGAGACTTATCTCAGTATTTTGGATTAAACAAATTTGAACTCTATTGTAATGATTTAACACAAACATAATAATAGAATTTAACATATACAATTAGAGTCCAAATTGCCTTACTTTCAAATTTCGAGTTAAGTCGCTGTTTTATTAAGTGTGCGATAAGTTCATACTTCATACTCATAACAATAAGTAGGTATATTATTGTTTTTTATCTTTTGTTGACTTGTTTTCAATTCGTATTAAATTCAGAGTATTTTTTATTTAGACCTGTCATAAATTAACGCTTATAAACATCAGAATTTAAAATACTATTCAGTTTAACTTTAAATTGTTCAATCATTTAATAATAGATGATCTATAGCTTAGCTACGAATACCTTTCATCCATTCAGTAGCACCGAAGTTATTTGTGCATAGTTTGATCTATGTAAATAACTGTGACGTTAAATGAAATACTTGGTACACTTAGTTAATTTATATATATAAAACTCTTCCGTTACTGAGTGACTGACAGACAACGCACAGCCGAAACTACTGAACGCAAGCAGCTGAAATTTGGCATGTATGTTCCTTGAAGAGTGTAGGGGAGCACTAAAAGAGGATTTTTGGTAATGCCCCCCAAGAAGGGGTGAAAGGGGTGAAATCTGATATTCACACGGGATCGGGACTAACGCGGGTGAAACCGCGGGAAAACTACTAGTATAATATATATATCGCCGTAAAATAGCAGTATTCCTACTGTTGTGTTTCGTTCGGTGAGTGAGAGTGCCGGAGGCCCAATCACCCCTTTTCCCTCTTCCCGCTCCTTCTCCTTCCCACTTCCTTTCCTAAAGGGTCGGCAACGCGCAAGTGATGCCTCTGGTATTACAAGCGTCCATAGGCTACGGTGACTACTTACCATCATGTGGGCCGTATGCTTGTATGCCAGATAGAAGCATAAAAAAAAAACTAAAAAGTAGCTGCGACAGTATGATGCTAGCAAGAAAATAAAGGATTCATTATTAATTAAGAAATTTAAAATTGTAATTTGATTTGTAGTCGCCATTAGTCTATTTGGTAATATACTGCTCAAAATATTTGCAATGTTGAAGACCTATAATGTTCAGCCTAGCGTCAAAGTATTATTATTCTTCTACCTTGGTTTAGACCAAGGCTTAGCAGTTCATTTTTTATGTGCCATATTTTTTTACTTTGCTTGTTAAAATGACCACACTCCGCCTGATGGTAAGCAGTCATGTAGTCTAAGAGCAGTGGCCTCCACACCGTCTTTATAGCAGCTGAGGCGATGTTAAGGTATCTACTTTGACGGCCTGAGTAGGTGCTTTTTGCACGCGCGCCCCGCTTAAAGGACCCAGGATTGAAAGAAGAAGAAAACACGTGCCTTGGCAGAGAATTCCATGCCTTGATTGTTCGGCAGAGGTATGAGGACCCAAACTTCTTGGTGCGCGCTCTAATCGACTCTACCGTGTAAGGATGGTATCTGAGCCTAGCACGCGTTGTTCTGGATTAGAAAGGGGAAGGCGGCACCGGAGTACTGTTGTATGGTTGTAGGTGTTGCCGTGCTCTGATATTTAAATGACTAGCCTGGAATTAGGCAACTTTCTTTTAGTTTACATAAGACAGTTGAAAAAAACGAGTCCAAATGCAAACCATATTGGTCAGTCACTTACTACTGACCACGTGGTGGTCTATATATATAAATATATATCTGAATGTGTGTATATGTGTGTGCAGGTGACGCGGCTGCGGCTGAGACTGCTGCGCTCGGTGATCAGTCAGGAGATCGCGTTCTTCGACACCAACACTACCATGAACTTCGCCTCCGCCATCACTGAGTTAGTATATAAATACCATACCCACAGTCATAGAGATCTCTCCTTCAGACATCACGTGATATATAAGAAGCACGCATTATTTCAATGAAATTATTTAAGACGTAATTGCACGGATGGTGTAATGGTATATGCATGCTGTGTGTTCAAATCCCACACGTGCTAATAAAATGTGTGATCACTACAAATATTTGAGCTGAGCTAAGGTATTCTTTGGAGCAATCTGGCCCTCTCTGTCAGTTTACCGTCCCATCAGATCATGAGAGTTAGGGAATAGAGAATGCACATGTGTTTGCGCACACACTCGTGCACTATAATATCTCCTGCTCAGATGGCCAATCTCCGTTAAGTTTGGCCGCCGAAATTTAATCTGGAGGAAATTATGAAACTGCTTAATATATTTATATTGCGCTAACTATGTATTCCACTATCCAGAGACATGGAGAAGTTCAAAGGTGGAGTGGGTCACCACGTGGCGGTGACTGCCAACCAAGCTGGCACCGTGATCTTCGGCGCCGCACTCGCGCTCAGCTACGGCTGGCAGCTCACCCTTACGGGGCTCTCCGTGGTGCCAGTGTCGCTCGTCGTCGCCATGGTCTGCGCTAAGGTGAGATTTTTGTGAATGCCTTACAAAAATATACTTTTGGTGTACCATTGGGAAGTATTCTAGGGCCACTTTCATTTCATGTTAATACGTCATATTTTACATTTCAACTAATGTCTACTTAATAGCGGCCTCGATGGCGTAGTGGTTAGTGTAACCGACTGCCACGCCTGAGGTTGCGGATTCGATTACCGCACAAGTTAAACATTTGTGTGCGTGGACATAGATGTTTGTCCTGTCTGGGTGTTTCTATGCATAATATCTACGAATTTACAAAAAAAAAGTATATATGTATGTTTATCCATTGTCTAGTACCCATAGTACAAGCTCTGCTTATTTTGGGCTAGATGGTGTTGTGTGTATGTAGTAGAATATTATATTATAATTGTTACTTATGTTGTAGAATTGATGATGTTTTACTATGTGTAGAGTTGCATTTAACCACAATCGTCAGTTTGTTATGATTCAGTAAGAGCTAGTTTGGTCACTTCTTTAATTAAATTATTATGTTCACCCGCAGTATCAAACCAAATATTCTGGCAAAGAAGTAACAGCGTATGGGACAGCGGGACGGATCGTGGAAGAGGCACTGTCAGCGATTAGAACAGTGAGGGCGTACGCGGGAGAGGAATTGGAAGTAAATAGGTAATATTCGAGACATACAATCTTTTCTATAGACCTCTACGTAATGACCCTTTAGGTATGGATGTGATACATACAATCATGCCTATTTCGTTGGTCTAGTGGCGAATGTAGACGGCTCCAGATTTTGAAGAATCCTGAGTCAGACTAACAAGCGACATTATAAGATGTTTCTCACCGTGAAGTTAGGATATCGGAGATTTTTTATCCCTGTGCCTCAGAAAACATGTAAAGCCGTTGGTCCTGCGCCTGATCTCTTTCGGGTCGTGTCGGATTGCCGTCCCATCGAATCGGACTATACGGGAGAGAAAGAGAAAATGGAAAGTGACCTTGTGTTTGCACACACACTTGTGTATTATAATATGTCCTGTCTGCTTGGCATGAGATTTCGCATTCAATTATAAAGTCAAATAAAATTATTATATAAGATTTTCCTATCAAGAACATTTTACTTGTAGCACGGAATTTAGAACTGTGCCTGTTAAACAGCAATAGCCTAGATCCCTATAGCATATAACTAAAACCATAGTAAACTACGCAGCAGCCCCCACAGGGTGGACCGACGATCTGGTAAGAGTCGCGGGCAGCGGTTGTATGTTGTTGTTGTACCCATAACAGGTCTGTGAGGAAATCCTTGAAGGAGGCCTATGTCCAGCTGTGGACGTCCTTTGACTGAGATGATGGAAACTATAGTTGCTTTAATTTGACTGAGCTCACACTTTGACACTGCATACTTCTTTAAGTAGTCAATAATAATGTCCTCCAGACCGAATTTCAGTCACGGCGGCCGATCCTAATGTAGACAAGCCATCTGCGCAGTAGATATTATTTTATTATTGTAACACAAGTGTTCTCTCTGTTCCCTAACTCTCATGATCAGATGGAACGGTAATCCGACACAACCAGAGATATCACGCGCAGGACCAACAGGCTTTACGTGCTTTCCGAGGCATGGGGGTGACTAACACCGCCAACTTCCTAACTCCGGGCTGCTATTGAGAATTCTTAACAGAAAACCTAATAACTTTTTGTTGGCTTGATCCGATATTCGAACCCGAGACCTCATACACAGCAGTCGCATTCACTATCGCTGCGCCACGGAGGTTCAAGGATACAGGCGTGACACTACACATGTATTTGCAGATACAAGACGGCGCTAGAATCAGCGTCGGCGGCGGCGCGGTCGCGCGGACTGTGGTCGGGTGCGGGCGCGGGGCTGGGCTGGCTGCTCACATACGCGCTCAACGCCATCGTGTTCGCGTACGGCGCCGTGCTCTGCGTCCGAGACATGGACCTGCCGCCCGAAGAGCAGCTCTACCACCCCGGCATCATGGTCACTGTGAGTCTCCTCGTACATTGGAGCAATAATGCTACCAATATACCCAGCACTAGACATGTATATCCAGCAGGTCTACCACCCCGGCATCATGGTCACTGTGAGTGTCTTTGTATAACTACACGATGGTGCGACCAAATCTGTCCAGAACTAGATATTTATATCCACGAAGTTATATATAAAGTCAAATTGTCAGAGGAAAGATTGATTTACGGCAACAGACACAAAGTTTAATATCGAGGAGACATGCGCGACAAGCATAGTGTAAGATACACTATATCGGGTATTGCTGAACTGTTTTTATTTGTGTGTAAGATGGTGCTCCTGTATTTACGTATTCGAGTCTTGAACGACTCAGATAGTTCTGGTAAAAACGAGCTGATGCTGATGTCAACTCAAGGGACGCAAGTAACTGTTCCCCTGCTGACTACACGGTGCCTTCTCAAGACAGGAAATCCAACTTACCACAGGAACACTCTAAAATATAGTTTGAAGCAATTTTTCATCTCTCTCGATCCATTGCCAATTTCCTTAAATCTTTATATGTCTCTACATTTACTTTTTCTTTCAGTTACTCGGTGTACTTCTTTTTTTGGTCTTCTTCTTATTCCCTTTGCCTTTATTTTCTTTTTATTATTATTTTTATTTTATTTTTAGCCTGTACTTTCCCACTGCAGGGCATAGGCCTCTCTTTGATCTTTCCACTCCTTTCTGTCTAGCGCCAATTGTCACTAATCCCGGTTGAACGCATCCATTTCATCCCGCCATCTCATTCTGGGCCTGCCGCAGAGCCGTTTGTTATTTAGGACAAAGTCTGTGGTGATTTATGTGGTGAGACATGCGACAAATATGGCCAGCCCAGTTCCATTTGATTTATAATATTGATAATTAATAAATGTATTATTTCTTAGTACCAATAATGCGACCTTTAGCAAGAATACTATGCATGATCATTTAGCTAGGATCATCTCTAGTAAGGTTAGCCGTAATCAGGATACTTGGTAATCCTAATGTGTAACGTGTTAAGTGATTCAATTTCATGCTTTGTCTCTAAATACCTGTTCCTCGTCCATAGATCCTGTTCCTGACGTTCATGGCGGCGCAGAACATCGCGATGTGTCACCCTCACCTAGAGATGTTCAGCTCGGCGCGTGGCGCCGCTCGCTCGCTGTACCAGCTCCTCGAGAGGACCTCCAGCATCAACGCGCTTGAGAGCTCCGGCGTCAAGGAGCGGTTCAAGGGAGACATCGTCTTCGATAACTTGTACTTCAACTATCCCTCCAGACCTGATGTCAAGGTATGTTTATCAGCTCTGTATATAAACTATCTCAATAAAACCGGACTCTTCTCAGTGTGAGAAGGGCTAGGCCATAGTACATCACGCTGGTCCGATGTGGTCGGTAAACTTTTCAAATTTGAACCTACTAAGAAGTTGTGCATAGAATGAAATTAGAATTGAATTGGTATCATCAGATTTCTGGAGAACCTGCCATTCTAGGCCTGGCTGGAATGGTTCCATTCCTAAATCGTACCTGTAGATTATGAAACGATAAACATAAAGATGTACGCATATTAGTCCGCCATCCCATAGTCTCAAATAAATTGCATATTTTATCCAACATTTATACATTACTTACTACTAACTAATAATTTAAAAAGTGAAGTACATTATTGTGAACTTTACTTGCATGCGATGGGACTTTGATGGTAAATGTGTTGCTTTAATCTTGTAGTACACCATCTGTATAAAAAACACATTTTAGCAAATAAACGATATGAATTAGAATTTTAACTTATTAAATTGTTTACTTATTACAAAGTCTCCATCCACATTCAACATCATAACATCGTTGTAATTTTAACTTTTTATCATATATTCATCGTATTAGACATCTGGAGCTGTACTCAGCAGAAAACAATACCTACACTTGTTCCTATTTTTAATATCAGCCCTGTAAAATCAAAATCAAAATCAAAAATTAAAATTAAAATAAATTTATTCACATTAGGTTACAAGGTAACACTTATGAATGTCAAATTTATCCAAATTTTTTCTGCGAATTTACTTTTACTGCCACGTTCAGCAAAGCAAGGGTGTAGGGCTCATGAGAAGAACGGGCAAGAAACTCATGGTCACTCTTTTTAATCGTCAAGTTTTTGTTTACAAACCATAAGAGCTGTAAGGTGCTGCAACCATTTCTCCATGAACTATTACTGAACATGAAATTTGATGGTAGCCTCTAAAGCAGCAGTATGGTAAACAGGAGCATCCACTTACATGTACATAAATAATCAAGACAAGGCATGGTTGTAGTCCGTAGTTTAATCTAACTGTATTATACTGTCCCACTGCTGGGCACCGGCCTTGTCTCAGTGTGAGAAGGGTTAGGCCATAGTCCACCACGCTGGCCCAGTACAGACTTTAGGTTGGCAGACTTCATATATTTTCGAGAACATTATGTAGAACTCTCAGACATGCAGATTTCCTCACAATGTTTTTCTTCATCGTTGAAGCGAGCGATAATTTAACAATTATAATTGGGACATTAAAGTGAATTAGCGCCAATGTTTATTTCGACTTCTTATTATTTAATTTGTATTATTTGATTGTATTCGCAGGTGCTTCGTGGACTGACGCTCACAGTCCGCGCGGGAGAGACGGTAGCGCTGGTGGGAGGCTCGGGGTGCGGCAAGTCGACGCTCCTGCAGCTGCTGCAGCGGCTGTACGAGCCCGACAGTGGCGCCATCTCCGTGGACGGACACAAGCTCACTGACATCGACCTGCACCACTTCAGAACTAGCATTGGTACAATTATAGAACACCATAATATTAATAGTTTCTGCTTTCTGAACCAGCCGCGAGAATTCCACGAGAACTTATACCGATCAAAAGTAGTCTTTAGGTTAACCAGGATATGATTTAATAACTTTTAAACTTTCGCGTTGCATGATATATATGTACATATATAATATGTAACGGGCATTAACGCGATCATGCATAATGTTTACCTTTTTTATGCTTGACATTTCGACCAGGTTACACCGGCCGTGGTCACAAGCTGACTGGTGCTGCGATATCATGTCTCCGTTTGTGAGGCAGAAGAATCTTGATTCACCCTCACTTTTGGCATATTTTTTTTGTCCATGTACCGTCACAAACTACACTCACGGTATCCCTATTACGTATGCTAGCCGTCGTGTCCGTATTCTGTGAATTACCTGACTGTGCAAAACAGCGAAGTTGCGTATTATTAATCACGTGATTCCACGTCGCGGTTAATTCGAAACCATCTTCCCTATTGAAATTGCTATGTTTTTTTAAACATAAAAAAGGTAAACATTATGCATGATCGCGTTAATACCCGTTACATATTACATATATAGGATATGATTTGTCTGTATGCCAAGTTTCATCAAACCATTGAACGGTTTACAACTACATATTTAAAAAAAGGGGATTGGTTTTCTTTTTAAACAAACCAACATACGTACCGCACAAGCTATATGCGTAGCCTATATAAGGGGAAAGAGAAAGAGAAAAGCTGGCAGGAGAAGAAATGACATATAAAACGACGGATCTTTGTTAAAATCTTGCTATCCTTTAATGTTTCCAGGGGTAGTGGGTCAGGAGCCGGTGCTGTTCAGCGGCACTATCCGAGAGAACATCACGTTCGGCATAGATGACGTCAGCGACGATGACGTCATAGCAGCCGCCAAGCTCGCGCATGCGCACCAGTTCATTACGAAACTCGCTAATGTTAGTACACATAGTTACTAATCTCTTTTGACTTCTTGACTAAATAAGCTATAGGCGTAATAGGGTTATATGTTTTATTTTGTAGATACATTATTTTACACACAAGAGCATATGGCAATCAAATGATATCTTTTTCTGCAAACAGTGTCAAAATTGGTTGCAAAATAAGGGAGTAAATAATATTTTAAATTTGGATATAAAAAGTGCCGTAGTGGAGATGTCTCGTGCTTCGACACGCATGGGCCGGCTCGACCGAAAAGATACCATGGCTCCACAGAAAACCGGCGTGAAATAGCGCTTACATTGTGTTTCGTCGAGTGAGTGAGGGAGGTATCGAAGGCCCAACCTCCCCTTTTGAGAAGGGGAGAGGCGGGCAAGTTTAAAAGGCCGGCAACGCACTTGTGACTCCTCTGGTGTTGCGGTTTTCCATGGGAGGCGGTAATCGCTTAGCATCAGGCGATTCGTCTGTTCGTTTACCTCCTATACAAATAAAAAACTCCCTCGCTCAAGTGGTTACGTCATAGTTTGTATGATGCTTCCTTTTCTGGCGTTTGACTATTACCGGTTTGAACAAATTTAAAACGCTTGTATCTTATTCACTTTCCAGTACAGACTAAAATAGTGCGTCATCTACCCTACCCTCCTTAGTGAGTATGTAACACACTAAGAATCACGTCGATATCCCCGCAACCACATCTCGCCAGCTGAAGTTCTAGTTTCCAAGTAATACCAACGATAATCTAGCGGGAGACCATTGAACTGCCATGCAGAGGTCTCGAGTTCGATCTCAAGGCGCCCATCTCTGACTTTTTAAAGCTATGTGCGTATTAAATAGTTAAATATCACTCGCTTTAACGATGAAGAAAAACATCGTGAGAAACCTGCATGTCTGAGAGTTCTACATAATGTTCTTGAAGATATGTGAAGTCTGCCAACCCAAAGTCTGTATAGGGCGGCCACCGTGGTGGCCTAACCCTTCTCACACTGAGAAGAGGCCGGTGCCCAGCAGTGGGACAGTTTAATACAGAGTTGATATTATTAATAGGATCAAGTCTATTGTTGTCTGCTGAGTACAGCTCCAGACGCCGAATAATTAACAATTTCAATTTTCAATAATACATTGGCCGACCCTAGAACCAATCTCAAGACACGCATATTTAGCAACGCTGCGCGTTTGATACCGAAAAATAAATCGTAATTATTTGAATGCAAATAACTTTAGTAATTTCAGCAATGTCAACAGTTTAAATATTCAATGCGTATCGGCATAATAATATAATAATATTCTATCACATACACACAACACCATCTAGCCCAAACTAAGGAGAGCTTGTCTTATTTGAACTATGCTTCGTATTAAGCCTTTAGTAAGATATGTTTTATGAATAACGCCGAAAGTCTATATGTAATAATCTATATTAATTTTAAAAAAAGGAAAGATTTGTGAGCGTCGGCCTCGATGGCGTAGTGGTCAATGTAACTTCTGCCACTGCCACGCCTGAAATCGATTCCCGCACAAGTCAAACATTTGGGTACATAGATGTTTGTCTTGGTCTGGGTGTTTCTATGTATAATATGTATGTTTATCCATTGTGTAGTACCTATAGTACAATCTCTGCTTAGTTTGGGCTAGATGATGTTGTGTGTTTGTGATAGAATATTAATATTATATTATTATTTAATCTTTTGTTTATTTCTTTGTAAGGGTTTTACTCATAATTAAAAATAACCGATTTTAAAAATTCTTTCGCCTTTGGTAAGCTATATATATATACATATATTACCAAGAAACATGGGCTATATTTTAAGCCAGCGAAGTCGAAGGCAAAAGCTAGTATATTATAATACGGCGACTTTAGGTAGTTGTCCCACCGCCGGCGAGGAAGCGACTAACAGTCCATCGGCGATTTTCTCGCTCAAAAATCGTACAATAGATATACATTACGTGTAAACAAAAGATATGCATATATTAATAGTTGATCGCTGACTTCACACTGCCGGCGAGGCCTCACTTCACTAGTTTCTCGCTGAGCGACAAGAGCTATAAAAAAATGCTTGCTCAGCGATGCTCGCTTGGCGGTTAGAACTCACGCTGAGAGACCAACTAGCGGCCATTTCTCTACAGTGCGGCTTTGAAAGTACACGTATTGTTATTTGTTATGAATATCGAACAATCATTTGAACTCTCATTGTTGTCTAGTTAGTGTAGTTACTTGGAACAGACTTTAACATCGCACTTTTCTCGTTGGGAGCACGTGTTAACCCAGGTTTACGCAGGACTACCGCCGCGAGCGAGTGGCGCGAGATATCGTTCGTCAAACTCGCACACTCGCTTATAGCCCAGCGACAAAACTATCGAAACTACACACTCGTTTCCCGCTGCTCGCCAACTCGTTTCTCGTTTCTAGCTCTATTCGCTTCCCGCTCGTTGTCAGCGGTGGGACAAGTGCCTATAAGCGTAAACACTTTATTATTTATTTTATTAACATTGCAAAGAGACCTGAGTGAAACATTTTAGCTTTCTAGATCTTTAGGTTAAGACTAGGCATTGATGACGTAGTCAAAGTATGAATCAAGCCTTTTGTTTGTCTTTTGTTTCACGGGCCATGATCACAAGCTGATGACATCGCCGCACCAGTCAACTGTGTAACGAAGTTTTCTCTACATATGTATATTAATGGTAATTGCTTCTGTGTATCTCAGGGCTATGACACTATGCTGGGTGAACGCGGCGCTTCGCTGTCGGGCGGACAGAAGCAGCGCGTGGCGCTGGCACGTGCAGCGCTGCGTCGCCCCGCCGTGCTGCTGTTAGACGAGCCCACTGCCGCGTTGGACCCTGCCGCTGAGAGACAGGTAACACTAACACACTCACCGCTCCGCCGCTGAGAGACAACACTCATACGCTTACTACCCTGCCGCTGTGAGGCAGGTACAACTCACACTTACCACCCCACCACCGAGCGAAAGGTAACACTCACACAATAGATCACTGGTAATGACAGATAATACACGGCATGGCTCCTGATGGTAATAGAGTATTTCTGTCTGTGTCCCTCACATATCCCTTCAGGAAAATAAGTTCGATCAGCCACTTTATTACCTGCTAGGGGACCGATCAAGGTTCAGCAATGATTACTCTCGTCTTCTAAAATACCTTCGATCTGTCCCCTAGCCGATAACAAAAGGATAGAACGAACTTATTATTTTTTTATTCTGTCCCTTACTGCTACCTCCAGCAGACGAGTAGGAATAAAAAGTTTGATCTGTCCCCCTATCATGGACATGGGGACAGATCAAACCTAAGACAGATTAGGTGAACTAACAGGAGTAATCCTAACTCATAGATACATTGGCACTCCAAGGTCTACCTCTAAATAATCTTTTCTTCTCTGCGTCAGGTCCAAGCTGCTCTAGACGCGGCTTCCAAAGGCCGCACGACGCTGGTGGTCTCCCACCGACTGTCCACCATCGTGAACGCCACTCGCATCGTCTACATAGAGCAAGGTTCGGTGCTCGAGCAAGGAACGCACCAGGAACTGCTTGACAAGAAAGGAATGTACTACAAGCTCGTGCAAGAAGATATGACTAACAAGTAAGTGTTGACTCGTTCATATGTTTGAAAATTGCTGTAAGTGTGAGCAGGTTGACTATATAGGTAGTGTTGAGGCCTTCTACTAAGTGCTTGTGGAAGAAGAGGTGTCTAAAAAGTAAGTGTCTCATTCATGCGCTGAGGAATTGTGCTATTATTATTAATTATGCTATTACGCTATTCTGCGTAAATAGAAACACCAATGATTAAATTATGTTCGGGTACTTTGAAATAACTACACTGGAACATTGAGACAACTGCCATCTTAGTCTCCCCGTGACCATGGCTGCTGAAAAGCAACCGAAACGTCGGGGAAAGTGTCAAAATAAATTAAATCTGAATAGTTTAATAATAATTTAATTAGCTTAAAAATTAGTAAAGTTTAATAGTAGTAGTAGTGTAACAATTTTCAAAATTTTGTAATAAAGTGTCAAATAAACAACGCGATAAAATCCGTATATAGCAGTTTAATTTTAATGAATAATATTCGCGTAAATAGAAGACAATATTAAGTAGTAAGTAATTTTAATTATACTAATCACAGTAATCACCGACCGAAAGTTACAGTTGTTATTCAAAAATAGAAACTTTCACCATACATTTACATTCATCTTTCTTATGGAAGACATTAATTTCATGCTAGGGAGAGATCAATACTAATCCGCTGATCTCTCTCCTTCTTTCTGTTCTTTACTTTCACTTTCTACTAAATCTCCTAGGCAGATGGCCAGTTTCCGTTAAAAATGGCTTCTGTAACCAAAACTTAGTCTGTAGTACCTTATGACATGTAAAATGGCGACAGTTCTCTCAGTGGCAGCCAGACAAAAAGGATCATCACTTACCAATGAGCATACTTGTCTTTATGACTACTCGTCAGGCTAAGTTTAGGTTGGTCGCCATGAGCCAAACTGTCGGTCTGATTGTACCTTATTATTTTTATTTCTCCAGGAGTATAGAGACGACGCTATCGACGCCGGAGGATGACGACGATGACGTGGTGAGGGAAGAGGCGGACGAGGTACCGCAGTTTAGGCGCGCACTTAGCAGACACTCCACCAGAGGTAACACCTTCAGTTGTAACTGCTGTCCATGAAGTTATGATAACCCAGGACTGGCCAGCAGAAAGTTATTGGGCTGAAGTTAGAAAGATGGCGGTGTTGCACACTCCTGTGTCTCGGCAAGCACGTTAAGCAGTTGGTTCTTCGCCGGATCTGTCTCCTGTCGTATCGGATTACCGTCCCATCGAACGGTAAGAGTGGGGGAATAGAGAGTGTAGTTGCACACACTTGTGCATATATCTTCTGCGCAGAGGGCCAGTGTCCGTTATATCGAGTCCCTGGTCCAGGACCTTATGTCATGTATACCAGTGAAGGTTCCCTCAGTGACAAGAAGACTATGGAATTTACACACATATATCTTGTTTTGTTAATTTACTGTTGACGTAAGCTTAGCGGTCGTACTCTTTGTCTATGTGAGCCCTGTACTTTTGAATGCCGATATACAGATGTCGGGAATCAAAAGCAGGACACACAACTTTTTTAATTGTCAACGTGAATCTTCGACTAGACACGTCTTTGACTTGGTTTAGCGGGTCAGGTTATTTTAGGCTTACCATAATTGTCATATATGTTTGCACCAACAGGAGTCGATGAAAAACTAGATATGAAACAATAACTTACTTGTCATAAATATAATAGTACTTATCCGATTGAAGAAGAAACCCTAAGAATAATCGATAGTTACGCAAGCAGGCCTACTGAAATTGTATCAGTCATTTCTCTCTAGTAGGGATAACTTGGTATTTTTGTCCAGTGTTCAATTATGTTCTACCTGTTTGTGTTCGTAGGTTCGATGTTCGCTCGCAGCAGCGCTCGACTCAGCAGTATATCTGCTCATATTCCGTACAACACGCACGATGGACTTCAAATTCAAGTAAGTATAATTTTTGTCGTGTGTGGTGCATTTCACTGCATGTTCATCTAATTATCTACCTTTTCGTTAATTTACCTTTGTTTTTTTTTCGTTAGTTTTCATATGAACGAATAGAAACAGTACTCAAGATTTAATATATTTAGCTGCTGTGATGGAGATACTTCCACTAGAGTTGATGTTGGAAGGTCTGGCAAGCACTTATCGTCAAATTTGTTTCTTGGATAATATTTTTATAATGAATAATTAACATGAACTTTCTGACGAATATGATTTTGATTTTTTTGAGACCAGTGTTACTCGACTTATAAGAAATGTAACAGGGATATTCTTTTTATCTACCCAGTTTTTACACCATTTTGCAATGTTATAATTATAACTGACCTTGTACTATTTTAAACATTTAATTTAAATTGGTGAATACTTGTAAATGGCCATATGCTATTAAAATTAAAAAATTAAAAATAATATTGAATATGCTAGCTGTAAGTTTTCCAAATAAAATAAAATAAAAATAAATAGGCTACATATAGTCTATAACGTTTTCAAACTTAAGCTTCTAGTCTAATATTCATAACATTTCTAAATCAACATTTAATGGTACGTAAAATAAAAATTATTTAAGCTGTATATAATATCAGCTGTGTATTACACTGTCTCACTGTTGGGCATGGGCTTCTCTTCAGTGTGAGAAGGGTTCGGCCATATTCCATCACACTAGCCCAGTGCGAGTTTACAGAATCCACATATCTTCGAGAAAATTATGGAGAATTCTCTGATATGCATGTTTCCGCTCGATGTTTTCTTTCACCGCTAAAGCAAGCGATCATTACCAATTCAATACGCACACAACTTTGTCCAAGATCCAAAGTCCAAGATCTTTGGGATGAGACTTAAGACCTCTGCATTGTAGTCCAACAACAGGCTACTCTAGGCTTTTGCTGCTGTTTTGTTTTTGTGTTTAAACTGAATATAATAATTAGTAATATGGTTTATGGTATATCTCCAGGATTCTTCGGAGCCGTGTGTGGAAATCCAACAGTCAGTATCGCTGCTGTTTTCGTGGCTAAAATGTATATGATTAGTGATATGTTGTGTGGTATGTGACTAGGAGTGCTCAGAGTCGGTGGAGGAGGACGAGGAGTGTTCCTCAGCGGAGTCGTCCGTGTCGACGTGGGCGCTGCTGCGCGTAAACGCGGCCGAGTGGCCACTGCTGGCCGGTGGCGCATGCGCATCGCTGCTCGTCGGCGCCACCATGCCTGTCTTCGCCTTGCTGTTTTCTAAGCTATACGGAGTGAGTATATGCTTTTTATAAAGGAGTGGTAGCAGCCCGGCTGGCGGTAAGCAGTTACCGTAATTTAAGAAAGTTGACTATTCCATCGATATTATTCGCGCGTTTTTAACAGCTGAAACATTTTTACTGTGCTGCCAGTTCACGGGACTGGTGATTTTACAGCATCTCTTTTAAGGATGTCCTGACAGCACCTCTTCTCTCTTGATAGCATGCACCTTTGCATATCAGAGTAAGGCTCTGTTCTCATGCTAACGAACTATTTCAGAATTCTGTCAATGGCTGCAATGCCAGACACTGTTAAGAAAGAATAATAATTACCTATGTCTGATTGCCAAGGGGCCGCTGTAGTAGTTAATACCCGCGGCGTCGTCTGCGTGAATCCTACCAAACCCAGAATAAAAAGCATCTTTTGTTATGTAAATAAAGGATTTGTCAGTGTTTAATCTTCTGTTAATGTTTCAAACAAGTCTGTTCAAGGGTTTACTCTTGATTTTGACAATGTTATGCTTTGTATAAAAATTTCTTACTTAGTGGTTAGACTAATACCATGTATTGTGTATCAGATGTTTTCGTGGTCGGAGAAGGAGGCAATTCTGGCGCAATCGTCGCTGTACGCGAGCTTGTTCGCGGGTGTGGCGGCGGCGTGCGGCGTGGTGACCTTCCTGCAGGCCTGGCTCTTCAACGTGGCCGGCTCGCGCCTCACCGACCGCCTGCGAGAGATCACCTTCAAGAACTACCTTAGACAGGTACCTTCTTATTAGTCTGCTTTGTACTATATGGGGCTTTTGACTGCAAAACATAACACGTTTCTTTACTTAACTGATGTATTATGATATCTCGGGTACTGCACTCAATCTACTTGCTGCCTGCAAAAGAAACAGGCAGCAAAGTGGTTGTATTGACGGCAATAGATGTTTTGGCCACCCATATAAAATGGGCATACCACAAGGCAGTATTCTGGAACCTCTCCTGTTTTTCATTGCGTTAAACCCTATGTGTTTTAAATTCTTTAACTTAGTACTGTTAATAATAAATGCTGTATAAACAGGAACAAGGTTGGTTCGACGCTCCGCAGAACTCAGTGGGTGCACTCTGCGCGCGACTCGCTACTGACTGTGCCAACGTTCAGGGAGCTACTGGTCAGTATAACTCACATATTATCCTAGTAAATGTTATCGATAAATTTCCTTGCTTTAGTTTACCAAAGTCGACAACAGACAAGCACACACACATATGCAAATGGACACGTGTGCTATAACGTGCACGTGTGTCTTCTGTGTGCAGATGGCTAATCGCCTCTAGAGCAAAAATTACTCTCAACAAGAAAATATAACTAGGTATAACAAAATTAGTAATAATTACGATTTGAATAGCCAAGCCTAATTTTTTTTTAAGATTACTTCGCATCTTTAATAAAACAGAGACTTATCTCAGTATTTTGGATTAAACAAATTTGAACTCTATTGCAAAGATTTAACACAAATATAATATTAGAATTTAACATATACAATTAGAGTTCAAATTGCCTTACTTTCAAATTTCGAGTTAAGTCGCTGTTTTATTAAGAGTGCGACTTGTAATTTGATATTCAAATTACTAGTGTTCTTGTTAACCACTCCAGCTGAAGTAGAACGCTTGCGTTAGGAGTATAATCACGTCGATAGTGCAGTGAGCCGGATTCCCAAACCCGCGACCTTATGGTCGCAAATTTATACCTTATCCATTAGGATAAAAAAGCTACGTATTACAAAACTAGGTACATTTAAGCTAGGAAGAAGCTCACCTTATCGTTGTTCCGCAGGCACTCGCCTGGGCACGATGCTGCAGGGCGCCAGCACCATGATCCTGGGCGTGGGGCTCGCATGCGCCTACTCCTGGAAGATGACGTTCGTCAGTCTGCTTAGCGTACCGGCCGTGAGTATACCCAGCTCGTTCATAGATCACCATCATAGTCAACTCCACTAGTATATGGTAGAGAGACATGAAACGACATTTTGTTTGACATACAGAAAATTCTGCTGAAGTTAAGGATTATTTTGTTCCTATATAAAAACGTGTGTTAATGAATCTATATTTTGTTCCTACTCACGGTAGTCTTATCTTATCTTATCTTGGGGCCAATCAGTGCAGACCGGCGACACTTTGACCCAGTGGGATCTTTTGTGTCGTCACTCTCCCAATAACTACTGCCATAGATGTTCATGGCAGCCGGGACCGACGGCTTAACGTGCTCTCTGAGGCACGGAGCAGGCGATAATTGTCAATAAATACGCACATAATTTCGAAAAGTCATATAACTTCCGAAAGTCAGAGGTGCGCCACGTTGGTTCAGACCCGAGACCCTCTGCATTGCAGTCTGTTGGTCTCCCCACTGAGCTATCGCTACTTTACGGTATCACGGTAGTCTTAGTCAGACTATATTTTCTTACCTCGTTACATGCGCAATTGCCAAATAGTTGATTTCTGTAGATTCGACTTTTAAGACAAGCAATATTTCATAAAGTTCTTACGCTCCGTCAGCTTACATTCAATTCATTTAGTCCTTTTACTTCATCAATAATTAGAAGGTAGAACTACCGGTAGAGTTAAAATCAAAGTAGTCGGTGAAAAGACTTCCTATATTGTGCGACGTAACCTATATAATTTCAAAAGTTTTCTGTTTAACTTAATGTATGTATATCTTATTCCGCAAATTAATTTTACTGGATGACGTGTTTAAGTCGCCGCCTTGCTACTGCCACCGCGTCAAGTGGTTCGAATCTTACACGGAACAAAATAATTCGTGATCCACAAATAGTTGTTCCGCGACTGGATGTTCTTTGTGTCCATTGTTTGAATATTTTTGAAGTCTCCTGCGACACAGGAATAACTCCTAATGAGGGAGATGTAAAAAAAAATGTCATTAAGATTTGCTCGCAAAATGTACAAGGATTACTTAATTAACTGTATTTAATACCTACTATGTATAACCTGCATTTTAAGAAAATAAACTATTCTATTCTATAATGTTAGGAGCCATAGGGAATAAGTTTATTGGTTGAAATTAGCCATGTTCGGTTGCTTTATAACAGCCATGTTCACGGGGAGACTCCCCGTGAACATGGCTGTTATAAAGCAACCGAAACGTCGGCTCAAAGTGTAAACTTAAATATAAATAGTTTTAATTTATTTAAATAGTTTAAATTATAGTAAAAATTCAGTAATAATAGTTTAAGAGTTCAAAATTATGTAATAAAAGTATTTTAAAATAACCAACACAACCAAAATCCTTGTAAAAAGTAAAAAAAAATTCAATGTATAACATTCGCGTAAACGTAAGACAGTATTGAGTGTATTATTGTTAAAGTGTGGTGTGTGATGTGTCAGGTGATGGGCGGCATCTACCTGGAGAGCTACGTGAACAAGCGCGCCGAGGACGAGGAGCGGAAGGCGCTCGAGCTTGCGTCAAGGATCGCCACGGAGGCCGTCATCAACGTCAGAACTGTGCACAGCCTGGGTGAGACTTACCAACAGTCTATATTGAATTTAAATACATATGATAGGATAAGGTTCTGGAGTGGTGACCACGCACCGGAAGATGCAGCAGGGGTAGGCCCAACAAGGTGGACCGACGACCTGGTAAGAATCGCGGGAAGCGGTTGGATGTGGGTGGCTCAAGACCAATCTGTGTGGAAAACTTTGAGGGAAGCCTATGTCCAGCAGTTGACTTCTTTCGGCCGAGATGATAGTGACATATTATAATATGGTAGTCGCTGAGAATTCATTATGTAGATTACTTATTTACTTACTTTTTTACCCGACTACGGCGAAGCCAAAAGGAAGGGTAATGATTTTGGCAGTCTGGGTATGTATGTTTGTATGTTCCACCGTAGCGCCTAAACTACTAAACCGATTTTAATTAATGAGGTGTCAATAGATTTGTAATAATGGCCCGGGTGACATTGACTATATACATTTTAAATTCGTCCTTTTTAAGCGACTTTTTTTACGTAGTCTGGTTTTAGTTTTTAAACTTTTATTTCTACGTAACAGTAAAAACATTCAAAACTGTTTTGAGACCACACACAGTAATTTCTAGGAAAATTAGGGTGCAATTAATAAATAAAAAATATAATTAAATGAATAAATATTAAATGATCATCACTACGGCCACTGCGCCTAGTTTTATGGCTTCGATTCCACACGAGATAAAAATTTATGATCCATAAGAAGTTGTTCCAAATCTGGGTATCATTTATGTCTGTTGTTTGAATTATTGTAAAGTTTCCTGCGACACAGGAATATTTCTGAGTGCGGGAAATGTCACTTTAAAAGAGTTATCTTCTTTTAATTAAATATTGTGGATGATGTGTTCAGGCGTGGAGCAGTCGATCCTGTCTCGCTACGCGGCGGCACTGGATCAGGCGTGCGCGCGCGCGGCGCCGTCGCGCTACGTGCGCGGGCCCGTGTACGGCGTGTGCGCGTGCGCACCGACGCTCGGCTACGCCGTCTCGCTCGTGTACGGCGGGTACCTCATCGCGCGCGAGGATATGCACTACGAGTACGCCATACTGTGAGTATCGTCACCATCTTTGAAGAGATAGACTGTTACTGTAAACATTGCGCATTAGGCGAGTGTGGAAGCCTCCTGCCACGGAAGAATAATGTGAGCGATGTTTTCTCTCCGCCCCGCGCACCATCTAATATATTTACCTATCCTAATATACATATGTATATAGGTATATGGACGATAGCGTTCGTCCATATACTTACTACATTAACTTGTACCTTGCGCCTAAGTATGCAAATAGAATTTATCGCCCCTAATAGCTTTTGGTAGACGCTTTGAATTTTGGAAGCTCAACTCACAATAGTAACTCACAACGTACAGTCATTTGGCTGCGAACTTTGATAGCGTAGAAATATTGCGTTAGCACTAAACCCAAAGCATTTAGTAGACTCTCTGAACTCTACCCTCAACTCAACTTAATAATCCAACACGCATTCATTTGGCTGCGATCTTTGATTGCTTAGAGATATTGCCTTGGTCGAACTAATTCTGCTGTGCGTGAGGATCTCGCAGTACTCCAACACTTTTATCACAAGCGATCTGTTCCTCTCCGCCGCAGTGTGTCTGAGTCGCTGATCTACAGCGCGTAGATGCAGACGGCGCGGCTCTGCTCTGGAGATCTTTTTGTCCATTGTAGCGTAGACATTTGCTGCTTCGATCGAACTAGTCCTGCTCTTATTGAGGGTCTCTCAGCGTTCCACCAATTTTATTATAATTAATCTGTTCGGGTGTATCGCCTCAGTTACGCTGGTCCTATTTTGAGTGAGAGTTTTCCTAAGCTCCACCACATTTATCATAATCGAGCTGTTTCTCTCCCCCGCAGTGTGTCGGAGTCGCTGATCTACGGCGCGTGGATGCTAGCGGCGGCTCTGTCGTTCGCGCCGTCGTTCGCGGCCGCGCGGCGCTCCGGCGCGCGCATCCTCGCCGCGCTCGCACGCGCACCCGCTGTCGTCACAGAGGATAGCGCCAAGGAGTTTAAGGACTGGGTGAGTCACTTATAAACATCAGAAGCTTGTAAGAGTATGGGTTCTTTACTGGTACTATATCCAGCTCTAAAATCTACAAGCCTTTGTATTTGTGTATAAGTAAAATCTTAACTTTATTTTTTATTCAAAAAGCAATTTAATTATTGTTGTTAACCCTGATTTCTTTTTACTTAAAGTGTACAAATAGCATTGACATAATATTATAGTTCGTTCAGCATAGCAAAAGTATTCTACAAGTGCCAGACAAAATGAGGCAGGTAGAAAAAGGTACCTAAATTAGTTTCTGATGAATCGACAGAAATATACCAGAATGGCAGCTAAGTAGGAGGTAAGGAGATGATACGTATGTAGGTAAGCAAGTGATGGATATGAGGGTAGCGGGACGAAAAGGGAGAGGAAGGCCGAGGAAAAGATGGATGGACTGTGTGAGGATGGATATGAAAGGAACAGGGGTAAATGATCAGATGACGGGTGACAGAGAAGTATGGAAGCGAAGGACATACTGCGTCGACCCCAAATAAATTGGGACCAGGGCAAGAGAATGATGATGGCAGCTAAGTAGTTAATGAGAAATAAAAGCAAAACTATTCATTTTTCTTTCACCAACTCGCACGCTGATGATAGTACCGTCATCAAAGAAGACTTCACTTATAGAACTAACAGGCTCAAAGAACAGACTAGCTGTAAATCAGGTTTTTCTCTTGTGTAATTACAACCACAACTCTCGTCTTAGTAAGAGTCGCGTGGTAACCACTTGAACAAATACATACTTCTCAATTATAAGACGATTAAAACAGAAAACGTGTTTATATAATACTAGTTCTTTAACTAACGTTTCCACATTTATCTCCCCAGCACCCGACAGGCGAAGTGGAGTTCCGTGACCTGTACTTCCACTACCCGACGCGGCCGCACGTGCCGGTGCTGCGCGGGCTGCGGCTGAAGGTGTCCCCGGGGCAGACCGTGGCGCTGTGCGGCGCCAGCGGCTGCGGAAAGTCCACCCTACTCAACCTGCTCATGAGGAGCTACGACCCCAACACTGGCAACATCGTGAGTACTGAGTACCATTTCAAAACTTTACCTCATTCTGCATTAAGATAATAGTGTTACGTGCTGGGTTCGACAGATAAGAATGCAAATAATATTACCGACTAAAACACGTTTTATTCAAACACACAATTAAATTTAAACACAACAAACACTATACTTCACTTTTCCACTGTAACTAGCTTTAAACTCCGTAGTATTTCCGCTTCCGTTCGCTTCGATGAACACTTGATCGCTTACGATTGTAAACTGACTCGGCGGTGCGCGTGCGCTCTATTTATACGCGAGTAAAGCGTTTCTAGAGTTTTCTAGTAACGCTATACCCGATATATAAACAGTACGATGATTCGAGAAAGTGCCAGCGTAGTCTATACCCTTCGCGTACCTCACACTACGAAGTTCCGTAAGATGTCAATAGATGGCGGTGTAATAAATTATTAGACGGAACTGCCGAGTTTTTTCCACAGTGCCGAGAGATGTCACTGGGCGTAACAATAGCATCCTACAATCATGCTCATCGAGAGCTGAGCAGTTGTACTTGAAAGCCTTGAGGATAGTGTGCTTTCAGCGATAATTTCAGTTACCTATGTACGTGTAGGCTGTGAAATAAATTACTTGCCATTGTATCTCTCTACTCGCTATTACGTGGAACCTGAAAAATTCTTTGGCGAAATGTGGGACTGTGTTTATTAGATCCATATTTTACCAACTAGCTATTAAGGTCTCTACCTTTGACTATACCTATCACTTTAAAGCCATACGGCATGAGGTTTTTATTTTCACAGCCTACTTAACTTACATAGGAAGGCCTGGTACATAGGTATATATGTATTTCAAAAAATTGTCGTTACGTTGACCATATTTCGTGTTATTTCTAGGAGCTGGACGGCAAAGACATCAAGCGCTCGTTAACGCTCCCTCAACTGCGGCAGCAGCTGGGCCTCGTGCAGCAGGAGCCGGCGCTGTTCTCGCGCACCATCCGCGAGAACATCGCATACGGAGACAACTCGCGACACGTGCCCATGGACGAGGTCATCCAGGCTGCTAAGCAGGCCAACGTGCACAGCTTCATCGCCGGACTGCCTATGGTATGTCCACTTTTCTCTTTTACCATACCTGTAAGAAAACCACTGCTGGTGACGGGACCTTTTCGTTCAATGGGATCTATAATCAACTGTGTTGAGCAAATGCGGTCTGGTCAAGCTTAGGCAGGGTTTTATCAGCAAGGTAGACCCGTAATAGTCGTCGTTGGTAGCGCAATGGCTGCTTTTTCGTTGGTTTGGCGTCGCATGAGAGAGATGTGTTGTCGCAAGTACACAAATTCTATCACAGTCTTTTTTATTTCGTTAGTAGCTTATTTTTTCGTTGTCATCATGGCTACGACAAATAAGCATTCAGCCTACCAGATTAAACATAAGGCATGTTTGCTTATACGAAATGTTTTCTAGCACAAAACTTTTGTATCTTATCTATTATATAGCTTGTGTGTCTTACCATGGAAACCACTCTTCAAAAGGTAAAGGAACACTACCACTAGTTTTGTAATAATAGTACGATATTGTGTCCTCAGGGCTACGAGACGATGGTCGGGGGCGGCGGCGGCGCGTCTCTGTCCGGCGGACAGAAACAGCGCGTGGGCATCGCGCGCGCGCTCGTGCGGCGCCCGCGCCTGCTGCTGCTCGACGAGCCCACCTCGGCGCTCGACGCCAGCAGCGAGAAGGTAACAACACTGACGTAGTCACAGAAACCAGTCTTAGAGTCTGACTAGATGTTAAACAGGTTATTCTGATTTATAAGCCCAGCATCGCTTTTGCAGTGCCGAAAGATCACAGTAATGATCATGAGCTTTGGTTACCGTTTGCTATGAATCGGGTGAGTCGCTAACTCGTCCGACACCATAAGGAGAAAATTAAAAAAGCAGAAGTCGTGACATACCAGATTTCCAGTAAATGCGAAAAATTGTAATATCTGTTCTTTTTCAGTTCTAAGAAAATCTTGACAACTCATGTAAAACCACGTAATCCATTCATTACTTTCATGTAGTAAGATATGAATGATATTAACCACGTGTATGTGTTTCGGTAGACGGTGCAGGCGGCGCTGGAGGCCGCGTCCGAGGGTCGCACCACCATCATCATCGCGCATCGCCTCGCCACCGTGCAGCACGCACACGTTATCTGCATCATCGATAAAGGTAACTCACCACTCATCATCAATTCATTTAAACTGGGATCTTTATAAAACCGACAGAAGGACCAACTGAAGAACGTAGCCAAAATAACTTATTTGTATAACTGTAGCGAATAGTTTCCAATCTCTTTCACCTGGCAATTGTTGGAATGCCAGACCTTATTGAAAACCTATTATAACTGACTGCTGGTGTGCCGCTGCCACTCATTAAGTTGAGAAGGTGCTATCAGCAGGCGTCCAATTATCGCCCTGTTTGTTTGAAAACTTAACTTAAATAATATTTTTAAACCTAATTCCAGGACTGGTCTCATTATTTGCCAGTTTTTACTATTCTCTACCAAATGGTAAAACAGAAACTTGGGACTCGGACTTCGCAGGACTTCGGACGACTTAGTATGGACAAACACAGAGACAAAGCCGGCTTTGTCCCTGTGTCTGTCCATCCATTTGTCATTAGTAGCAAAGCCCATTAGTAGCAGACGTAACTTTTAAAATCTGAAATAAATCTTTAGTGGTGTTACGTGGGCTTTGAACTAACCATGTCGTTATATCTACAGGTGTAGTGGCAGAGAGCGGGTCCCACGCCGAGCTGGTGAAGAAGCGAGGTCTGTACTGGCAGCTGCTGCAGCAACAGGCGCCGTCACAGCCGTGACGCCACAACGCAGTTGACACGGCACACGCACACTAGCGCCACCACACGCAACCAGTATACTATTACGAAGCCCTTACATATATTCTGTAGGTTTCATTATACTATCAGAGTATTACAAGTGAAAATTTCGAGTATTCGCAACGATAATCGATTACTCTGTTATCATTGCGTCTTAAAAGAGGCTGTTACAGGTTTATCTTTCATCGTAGCATTTTATTGATATACACTTGTTTTTTTGTAATAAATGTGACATGATAGTGTTGCCACATGTAAAACTGTGTAGCTATGAAAAATATTACTAAAACATTATTATATTAAACCGTCGATGTAAATTTTAAACAGAATTCATTGCTGAATACATTTGTTTAAATAATTATAGCAAGAAGTACTTAGAAAGATTTCTCTCTACTATCCACGACGTTTGACATTTGCGTCGTTACTATTTAATTTTAAATAGATTACTTGCCAATGTTCCGCCATTTATAGACTATAATGATATTATATTAAAAAGTAAATTGATCGTTTCAAAAAGCTTTATAAAAATTGTTTAACCATTTATATTTTGCTTCGTATCTATCTAACATGAGCACAGCTCTACTGTTAACTAGTTTGTGACGTCACAAGTCAGTAGTATTTTCTTTTTTACTGTTGGACACCAGTTTTCCTTTCTTACGTTAATATAATCAGTCAAATACCTTAATATATTAATAATATTGCTTAACAATTGACTCAAAACCTGAGAGAGAGCTATTTTTTGTGTTCATTAGCTCGCTAGAACAGTAATATTAGTTATAAGTTTAGTTAACGACACTGTAGGTTAAATCGTACCTATAAGTAACAGTTATCCGATCCTACCTGAAGCTATCGATGTTGTTCTGCTCGCCTGTGCAGTCCGCATATCTCGAACCTTCTCATTTTATGCATGCGTGAGAATAAGACATAACTATATAACGCGCTGTCTCAGTGATAACATCTCTGGACGCGTTACGTCACGATTTCTGTGCTGGTTTCATTCCGAATACCTTTCTATTCTTATTAGTTAGTGGAACTAATAAGAGCCGCTTTGATTTGTTTACAGCAAATTAGAAAATTCATAGTGCCTGAATCTCTATAAAGGTCAGCTGTAAATTATTGTTGTAAGCGATCTTTCAACCCACGGTGATGCTCTGCTAAATTGTAATAATTTAGTAATTTTATGTACAATATGATACCTATACTTACTATAATTTCTACTTAGTTTAAATGTACACAGTTGATTGCCGGATAATCTATAGATGTGATAGCAGAATATAAATATAAATGCAGCAATGGTAACATTTATCGGAGTGCTTGTTACACCACTAAGATAATAAAAAGTAACTTTGTTTAGTAAAAAATTAAAGTGTAGCAAAGCTTTGAGTCTAAAGGCTCTACCATGGTGTGTATAGTTATTCAGGCTTAAAATTATTTGCATGATTACCCTTTATGTTTACACAATTGCCTTTAATAACTACGATAAACAGCGATAGCCTAGTGGAAAACCGCTGGACTGCCACGCAGAGGTCTCGAGTTCGATCCCAAGGCTGTCTTCAATCTGACTTTTCGAAGTTATGTGCGTATTAAATAGTTAATTATCGCTTGATTTAACGGTGAAGGAAAACATCGTGAGGAAACCTGCATGTCTAAGAGATCTCAATAATGTTCTCAATGATATCTGAAGACTGTCAACCCCCACTGGGCCATGGTGGACTATAGCCTAATCCTTCTCACTGAGAAGAGGCCCGTGTCCAGCAGTTAATACAGGGATACAGACAGTTTAATACAGGGCTGATATCATAACTACAATAAGTTAATTATTACAGGGCATTATATTGCTGCCAAACATTGCAGAAAATGTGGTCTCCGTTGAAAAAATCCAGATTATATTTTGAACTGTAAAAATCACTGTGTACTAACTAATATTTGTGATCCTTAAGTGCCTGTAATGTGTTATATCTTAGAATAAGTCACGTAGCATAAGTGAGAACCAAATAATTACATTTGTTTGTTAAGTAGGTAAAACAACTTAGTTATTGTAAGTTAATGTTTACACGCGACTGTGATTGTGAATCTCACATATTTATTTTGTAATTTTAATTTTTATCATGATACTTTGTCTGTTCGCATTCGTCCAGTGATAGTATAAGATCAGTACTTCCTGGTATTTCCTCTCAAATAAAATTCAGAAGCAGGGGTGCTCTCAAGCTCTCAGCGGCAAATATCACTATTACTATTTATTACCTGATATAAAGCGTATGCTTGTCAACTAATAATGACCTACACTTCGCTGGTATGATGTGATTACACCTCTGCCTCACTGTCTAGGAGTAAAGATGAGTGATGCATGTTTAGTTGGTGTATATTTTGTTAGTAAAATGACGCGGGATTAATTTGTCTTACGGCGATTCCTAATAACCGATCTGTTGCTATAGATACAAATTATGTCAAAGACGTATCCCTAGTGAGCAAAACCTCAGATTATTCGGTTTTTGGCATTAACGCTAGTAACGGTAGAACGATTTAAGACTGCGCCGAGCGTAAGACAGATAATGACAGAGATCGTGCAGCGCATATTCAAATTGGCGCGCGGCCGCCATAGTAAAATTGTATGGAGGTTTTGAAGTGCTTTTTTGATAAATATGTATCTTTATTGTCAACTAATAACCTAAATATTTGGGACGGACAAATTGTAATATAACGATTTATGTTTCGTTTAAGCTGTAAAATAGGACAGATTTCTGCTGTTATAATCTAAAAATCACGTAACACGAGCTTACGTTTATGCATTTTTCGTGCAAATTTACGTAATTTTGTAGGCGAAAATATTAATTATTTTAAGTTTTTTACACGGAGTAATTGTAAACACATTCATTGTTATAGTAAACGTATATTTTATATTGGTATTAAACAAAAGGTGTTGATTTTATTCACTTAACGGTGACCGCCTGTTTTGGCACATTTCGCTCGGCGCAGTCTAAAAACATAATGCTATCGCAAAAGCACGTATTTAAGCCACCAAGCTACTGTAATGAACAATCAAGCTGCGGGCGAAAGGAAATTAGTGTTTTCAATTTAAGTATTATTTAGAATTAATTAATAGTTATTATAAGATAATTTGTTAAATCTCTTTTTTTCTCGAATTTATTAAACGCCATTTTCAGGCAAATTTAACTTGTCCAAGTTAAATTTGCCTAAAAACGGCATCTTTAGTTTTTATAATAGGTATAGACGTAGAGATATATATTATAAGCTAGTTAGTAAGGCTGAAACTAAAAAATTAAAAATATTTTACATATATTATGTTATTTAATTGATTATATCCCGTTTAACCCGTACAATGCAACAAATTAAATATTTTTATTTCACTGGGTTCCAGTATATAATTATGATAATATATTTGCAGTGTCCCGGGGCGAGGTCGTCTTCGCAGTGTCCTTGGACATCGCGAATGCCTTTAATACCTTGCCCTGGAGTTGTATTACGGAGGCACTCGTTTTCCATCGGGTGCTGACCTACCTCTACCTCATTGTCGGGGCATATTTGTCTGAGAGGGTAGTAGTCTACCCGGGTCACAATGGATGGAGTCCACGAAAGATGTCGTGCGGTGTTCCACAGGTATCGGTGCTGGGTCCGCTCTTGTGGAACATCGGTTACGACTAGGTGTTGCGAGGTGCGCTTCTCCGTGGCATCGACGTCATTTGTTACGCCGACAACACACTTGTCATGGCGAGGGGTAAGTCGCACCGGGCGGCGGCCATACTGGCGACAGCTGGGGTCGTTGGTCGTATCCGGCGGTTGGGCCTTGAGGTGGCCCTGTCCAAGTCCGAGGCCCTTTGTTTTCACGGCTGTCGGAACCGGCCACCTCCGAGGGCCCATATCATGGTAGGAGGGGTTCGCATCGGCGTCGAGTCAACCCTAAAGTATTAGAGGCTATTCTATAGACACGACGACCGGGATCCTATTGATACCTGAAAGTGAAAAAACGGATCTAAAATAAAGATTACTTTACTAACTCACCATCTGCCTGACGTTACCCTTAGTTATAATGTTACTCTAACTTAAATTATTTAGTTACCTATGACTATCCTCTATTGAGGAAAACTGTATACTCTGCGACCTAAGTTTTTACAACTTACATACTTTATAAACATCCTTTATACAACTTTTACAAATTTACCTAGTTTGACTACTTTGACGTCCCCTATCTACAGACAAGATGTTCGGATATAGAACACCAGCCAAGAAGACCGTGGACTTGACCTCCCTGTCTCCGAAACAGGATGACACGACGAATCTCACCACCTCCAAAGTTAGGCGTAGCATTGGGGCATGGGAAACCGGCAGACCAAGCGTGAGCCCCAAAGTGACCCCACCAGTTGCTGGTTCAACTGATGTAGCACCCTCCATACCAAAGTCGAATCCGCCACCTTCAAAATCAGACAAAGCATCGACTCAGAAGGTGTCGACGGTGATAGTAAATTCACCGTCAAAAAAGAAGACCAGAATAGATGAAGCAAGAGCGGCACTCCATAAGGCTAAGCTCCAGCTTTCGAACTCCCGCAACTTAAGGACGGACATTATGCTGGAAGTTACCAGCGCCATAGAGAAACTGTTCCAACTTGTTAAAGAATCGGAGCTAGAGCTGACAAAGGAGCGGGAAGGAAGTGGAGCAAAGCAGAGGGAAGTTACCAGAGTGGAGCCGCAGTTTATTGAAAAGGCTGTTGAAAAGAACAGAGATGACAGCCACATCGTGGCAGCAATTGAGACCAACACCAGGCTTCTTGCTGAAAATGGGAATAAGTTAGATCAATTAAAGGAGGCCCTGGAAAGTCAAAAGGAAGCCCCTGAGAAGACAACTTACGCGAGTGTAGTCACGGCAGGCTGCACAGATCCAGCGCCCAAAACGCAGACAGTACTGCACTCGGTAGTTGTCTCCTCAACGAGAGAGGAAGAGACAGGTGAAGAAGTACTTGAGAGGGTGCGAAAGAGTGTAGACGCCAAGGAAGGGTGAATAGAAGTCGAAAGAGTAAGAAAAGGAAAAGACTGGAAGATCATAATGGGCTGCAGAACCCAAGAGGACCGGCAGAAGATCAGAGAAGTAACTGTACACAGTGATGATGAAATCATCAGGGCTTTCAGGAACCAGAATGGAGATGTTTTTCGCGGCCTCGACGAGGGTGAAAGCAGAGTCTCGATCAAGTATCGGAAGAAGGCACGAAACCTCTGCTGTGGTCACATAATTCTTAGTGTGTCGCCCACCATCTGGAAACGCTACATTGACCACAAAAAGATCAAGATTGACCTACAGGCGGTCCATGTGATGGATCAATCGCCACTAGTACAATGTACCCGATGCTTGGGATACGGGCATGGTCGGCGGTTCTGCAAGGAGCCAGCCGACCTGTGCAGCCATTGCGGTGATCCTCACATGGCGGCCGAGTGCCCCGACCGATTGATCGGAGAGGCTGCCGCCTGTAAAAACTGCGTCCGAGCCAAGCTGGAACATAAACAGCACAATGCCTTCAGCAACGACTGTCCCATTCGAAGGAAGCGAGACGCACTGGCCCGCTTGTCGGTTGCTTACTGTTAAGGACACCACAACTGTTTTCATCCGGTGCGAGATTCTCCGAGCTAACCTGCAGAGAAGCAAACAGGCAACTAACGAACTCCTGTCGGAAGCCGGAAAGCGCAAAACAGCAGTTGAAAGTAAAAAAGCATGTTGGGATCAATTTCATGAGAAATTGATCCTGACTATGCAAGATAAAAACCTAACGTTAGAAGAATTGCTAAAAATCGTAAATGTAGAATCTTTAGAAAAAACACTAGAAACATCATGTCAACAAACTATAATTAGTAAAAATAAAAAAGAGATACTTGCCTTTCCGTGGTGGTCCCAAAACCTCGAAGACCTGAAAAAACAAGTGGACGGAGATATACCGCAACTGCTCCTCATTCTCTTTTTCTTTTTCTTTTTGAATTATGCGCTGAAAACCTTTCGCGAATTCTACAAATTAGGATGTAATGACGTGATTTTAGCCCTATAAAATCAGCTCACACATTAGTGTCCTGCACAAATCCTCTCTCGAGTTGAAATTCACCAATCTGCCATCTATTCATCGACAATGTAAGTACTCATAATTAAATTCTACTATAAAATTGTTATATAACATATTCATTTGAATAATATGTATTCCAGTATTAATGAGATCATTAATATTGATTAGACTGCCTTGGTGGATCAGCGGTAGTGTATACGACTGCCATGTATGAGGCCCCGGGTTCGACTCCCGGGTCAGGCAAAGTTTCACATAGTCTAGACAGACGTGCCCGGTAGACGTCAATAGACTCGCCACGTATTACGTGGGACTGAAAAACATAGTTGGCGAAATGTGGGTGTGTCATACACCTCTGCCTGCCCCTTCGGGGATACAGGCGTGAGTGTATGTATGTTAATGTAATACCTATTGATTAGTTAACACGTTCAGCTCAGATACAATGATGGGCTTTTGTTACCCTCTGTAGGTGCTGCGTGGCGTGGGTTCGATTCCTGGACGGCTCAAATATTTGTTAATGATTAATACTATTATGTTCCGTCCAGACGTAATTGCTACTGGCAACTATGGCCCATAGTTAAAAAATTGTTGAACGAAACGCCATGTGTCAATGTGAAATGTCACTGGTTATCTTGTTAACAGCACTTCCATTGGGCACGTTTGAGCGCATTGAATTGAGTCGACGAGAAAGTCTAGTTCTCTAATTTAATCGTCGTGATCACCGGGCCATTATCGGAATAATCATAACATTATTATACCTCTATCGTAGTGAATATCGAAATATTGCTGATCACGACAGTAATTCCCGCCCGCGTGGTCGTGTCATTGTGTGGGAAAGACCACCCGTTGGTTCGCGAGTCGAGGTGACTCTTCGCCTTAAAATCTATAGTCTTGTATTGTGTTACAAACATTTGTGTTAAGTTTATTTGTGTTAATTGCGTAAGAACTTGGAACCTTTGTGAAACACGTGGTGTCCGCGGGTGTTGCTGTTGCCACCCACCTGTGAAGACGTCCGCTGTCCTAAGGATTGTGTAAGCCTTTGACTGTATTTCGGGCCCGTTTTATTGTTCATTGGTTAGCCCCTTGAGCCAGAGATCAGCGACTGAAGAACCCAAATTTGAGGTTGGTATTCAGTGTACGTATTAGAGCCACGAAGCATAGTCAAGGTGCCTTCACACCATTTCACAAACACGGTGTTAGATTTGACCAGAAGAAAGAATCGCTTCCAGTGTCAAACAATTGCTGGCAAATCTAGCATCTGGATGGTACATATTAAAAGATTTATTTTAATATGTACCATCTAGATTATTTATTCATTCTGTTTAGTGCAGTAGATGAACAATCGACTATATGTACTGATACATATGTTAAAGCAACGCGCTATGCTCAAAGACACACGCATAAACAGCCGCCGACGTCATACACACTACGTTGCGCGCCCGCCACTACAAGCGAGCGCGCGATTCGCCGCGCCGCGGACGGCCAGTCTAGAACGAGTCGGCAGTCGCCACGCGCAGAGCTCAACCTAACTTTTTAACGTTGTTCTATCTAAAACCCCCTTTGAAAGTATTGTATAAACGATTATTATACAAGTTATAGCAAAAGTAAAGTTTTATTTAAATCTACTCTATTCTGAAACAATTTGGCGACCGTGACAGGACTTTCTGTGCGGGAAGCACAGATACCTACTCGACGAACGAGAACAATCGAAGCACGCGGCGAAGGCGTGGCTGGTTGAAGACTCAGAAACACGCAGCGAAGCGAAGGATTAGCAAGTTAGACGACCATTCTCATTCTACGAAGCTGAGAAGCACGCGGCGAGGGCGTGCGTTCGAAGAATCTAGAAGCACGTGCACGTGTCGTGGGTGATTGGCGCTTGGTGTGTGGAATCCAGTGGCTTGGCAGCACGTCGGCTTCATTCAAGGGAAGTTTGCCCGTTCCTTATTCCGCCCAATTCTAACCCTATTTCTTTGTCCTACAATCCTTTGTGTTTCAACTGTGTGAATTTTGTTGCAAGTTAATGTTAAACTATCTACCTATCTGTAATTTAACTCAACTGCAACTACTATCTGTCTGTCTGTAATCTAACTTCACTGCAAAAATAACAGAACTGGCTAAGAAAATAATTTGACCTTGACTTGTTGAACAAGTGCGAGTTTCGTAATTTATTAAGATTGCCATCAGCAACGTTTGCAATCCGCTTTATGCACATGCATAACGTTTTCTCTCTTGCACGCTTGCTCTGCTTGGGGATTGACGCATAAATTTCTGCAATTTCAGCTCGAAATATAAGTATATACCTACGAATACCGCGCGCGGCCTGCACACGTGCCCTCAGGCGGGGGCGCCCGGCGACGGGCCTACTAGCCACGTGGTGGCCGCGTGTTAGCAGTGCCAGCGGATAGTGCAGCTGTTTCATAGAGGTTTGCGTGGAGTGCAGGTATTTAGAAATTGCATTATTAATCTATTTGAAAGTTTTCTCTGCATTATGTCTGACACGGAGGTAAAGGAGTTGATTAGGAAACGAGCTTCAGTAAAAGGTAGACTTACTTATTTTAATAATTACCTGACAGATTTTCGTAAAATTGAAGACGTTTCGAAGCAACAAGTAAATGAGTTAAAAGTCCGTTTGAGCAAAATAGAAGTATTGTTTAATGAGTATGATACAATTCAATGTAGGATTGAGCTTTTACAAGATGAAGTTTTAAGTGAATTGACTCGAGAAACCTCTTATGAACCTGAAAAAAGTTCAGAGAGGAATGTAACTGAAAACTTATTTTATTTTGTAATAAGTTCTGCTCAAGAACTAATTGAAAGTCAGGAAATTAAGAATCCAGAGAGTGTTAATTCTCATGATAGTCAGGCATCCACTAACTGCTGCGGGAATAACTTGAGTGTTAAGTTGCCTACTATAAAGCTACCCATCTTTGATGGCAATTACAACAAATGGTTAGAATTTCATGACACATTCAACTCACTTATTCATAAGAATGTGGGTTTAAATGAGATAAATAAATTTCAGTACTTAAAAGTATCCTTGACGGGGCAAGCAGCTTCTGTAATAGAATCTCTCGAAATTTCTTCAAATAATTATGCAGTTGCCTGGAAATTGATCTGTGATCGTTACAACAACAAACGACAATTAGTTCACAATCATTTAAAATCATTATTTAATATACCAACTGTTAAGGAGTCTGAAAAATGTCTAAGATTTATAATTGATCACATTTCAAAACACATTCGGGCATTAAATAGTTTAGAGGAGAAAACTGATAATTGGGATACATTGATTATTTTTATGTTCAGTCAAAAGTTAGATCAGGTAACAAATACTAAATGGGAAGAACATAGGAATAGCTTATTGAACAAACCCACATTAGTAGACTTCTATGAATTCTTGAGAAGTAGGGCTGATGTATTGGAAATGGTGAATGCCGGTGTCAGTGACAAGCCGCGTAGAGAAAATGTAAAGTCAGATAAATCTGTTGACAAACAACATAAAACATTTGTTGCTGCTGCTTGCGACAATAAAGCTATTAAATCAAAGTCTAATGCATGCCTCATTTGTGAAGGAGATCATGTAATGTACTATTGTGAGAAATTTAATAGTATGTCACCGGAGGATAGGAACGCAGAAGTAGCTAAATTGAGAGTTTGCATAAACTGTTTACGGGGTGGTCATTTTGCTCATCAGTGCAAGTATGGTCCATGTAGAATTTGCAAGCGCAAACATAACACCTTGCTTCACAAAGCAAAAGTGTCCACACCAGTTACCATAGAAAATAGTCCTAGTGCTAGTAGTACCTGTAATCCTATTGTACTATCATCCTGTATCGAGAACCAAGTTCTACTATCAACAGCAATAGTAAAATTGCATGTAAACAACAAATGCCATGAAATACGGTGCCTGCTGGACTGTGGCAGTCAATCATCATTCATCTCTGCATCACTAAAAGCTAAGCTATGTATAAACAGTGATACTATAAATTCAATCTCTGTAACAGACATAAATAATATGTCATTTTCTGCTCTTGAGTGCTGTAATCTCACTGTTAAGTCATGCACTAATTCTTACTGTAAAGATGTAAAGCTGTTTGTTATCCCACAAATAACAAGCACCATACCTAGTTCTAAAGTTGATGTAATGACACTAGATATACCAAAAAATATCACACTTGCAGATCCTACATTCTATAATCCATCAACAGTGGATATGTTGTTGGGAGCTGACGTTTTTTGGGATGTCATTTGTCCTGCCAATCAGATTAAATTGGGAAACAATAAACCTGTATTACAAAACTCCCAGTTTGGTTGGTTGGTGGTAGGGCCTATCATGTGTCCAACGAATGAACCTAATAGGGAAATATGCTGTAATTTCAGTCAAGCTATACGAAATCAACTGAAGCAGTTCTGGGAGCTAGAGGAGCTGCCAGACAAACCGAAGCTCACCTTGGAGGAACTAGCCTGCGAGGAGCACTTCAAGCAACACACCCACCGCATTGAGGATGGGCGATTTTGTGTCACGTTGCCTTTACGTGATAATCCTAAATTGTTAGGAAATTCATATCCTAGAGCAAAGCATTGTCTTGATTCCCTACAAAAACGATTTAAAAGGCAACCTGACATAAAAGAGCAGTATGTGAGTTTTATTAACGAATATGCTGACCTGGGCCATTTGACTGTAATTGAGAAACCTGAAACCGCCAATCTATTACCACATCACCCTGTCATTAGAGAACAGAGTGAAACAACAAATTGTCGTGTAGTTTTCAATGCCTCATCAAAAACGGATTCAGGTGTCTCTTTAAATGATTCGCTTATGATTGGGCCCACTGTACAGGACGACATTTTCTCCATACTAATGAGATTTAGACAACATACATATATAATTACTGGAGATATAGAGAAAATGTATCGTCAAATTTTATTAGAGGAATCTCAACGCTATTTGCAAGTGATACTGTGGCGTGATGATGAAAATCAGCCGATGAAGTACTTACAACTCAATACTGTAACATACGGTACCTCATCGGCACCTTTCCTCAGCACAAGATGTTTGGTGGAGTTGAGTCGGGAATGTGATGATCCAGAGATTAGAGAAATAATGTCACATGACTTCTATGTTGATGACTTAATATCTGGATGCAATGATGAATCAATGCTACTTAATATTTATCAGAAAATAGTAAAAAAACTTGACTCAGCTTGTCTACCTCTTAGAAAAATCAAAAGTAACTCCACTCAATTTCTAAATTCTATTTTAAACACTAACTGTAATCAAGATAATTTTAAAATAATTTCATCACCAAGTCATGCATTAGGAATAGAATGGAATCCCAATACTGACAACATTCTAATAGTTTCTTCTAAACTGCAAGATTGTAATAATGGAATGCCATTCACTAAGCGTTCCATTTTATCTATAACTTCTAGTTTTTTTGATCCATTGGGTTTGATCAGCTGTTGTATTATTGCATGTAAAATGATTATACAAAACCTATGGTCTCTGAAATTAGGCTGGGATGATGAAATACCTATGTATACCCATAAGTCATGGAAGAAATTCATTGATAATGTTCACCACTTGCAAACCATTGAGATACCTCGACATGCCTGTTGTAGTAATCCTGTAAGAATAGAATTGCATTCCTTTTCTGATGCTAGCATGAAGGCTTATGCCTGCTGCATCTATATGAAGTCAACTGATGCTCTAGGCAACTTGACCGTGAAACTATTATGCGTTAGAGCAAAGGTGGCGCCACTGAAGACTACAACTATACCCAGGCTGGAGTTATGCGGTGCTCTTCTAGCCGCAAGACTATGTAATAAAGTTGCTAAATCACTGCGTTGTGAAATAGCCTGTAAAACTTTTTGGTCTGATTCTAAAATTGTACTGGGTTGGTTGTGCACGCCTTCACTAAAGTTGGAAACTTTTGTAGCACACAGAGTGGCATCTATTCAGGAATTATGTATTAACTGTAAGTGGCTGTATGTCCCCACATCACAAAACCCTGCTGATATAGCATCTAGAGGTGTAAATCCAAATGAGATAAAATTATTATCATTATGGTGGCAGGGACCTACATTCATACAAGAACGGGAAGAACATTGGCCATGCCAAAGTACTCCGGTAACCCACACAACAATACCTGAGTTACTTGTCAACACTTTATGTGTTGACACGTCACAATCAGTTAATTTGGTGATTGATATAACAAAATATTCTAGTTTTTCAAAATTACGTCGTATAGTAGCTTATATATTTCGGTTCTATAATAATACTAAAAATGTAAAGAATCAAAATAAAGACAATTTAACTGTAGAAGAATTAGCAATAGCCGAAAGTAAGCTGGTATACCTTTCTCAACAAGAAAGCTTTCCTAATTTTGAAAAACAAAGTAAAGCAGCTCCACTACTAAGTTTGACACCATTTCTTGACGATAAGGGATTGATAAGAGTGGGAGGTCGTCTGGAAAACTCGAAATTCAGTTACGAGAAACAGCATCCAATTATTATAGATTCTAGGCATCACTTGTCAAGGCTAATTTTCTATTATTTTCATGTAAAACATATGCATGCTGGTCCTCAACTGCTTCTTTCACTTATACGAGAAATTTACTGGCCTATTAAAGGCAGAGCTTTAGCGAGGCAGACATATAGGAAATGTACTACTTGCACTCGTCTGAATGGAGTAGTTGCTAAGCAAATAATGGGAAATTTGCCATCTAGTAGGTTAACTCCAGGCTATCCCTTCGAAATCACAGGCACGGATTTTGCAGGACCATTCCTGATAAATGATAGAAAGGGACGCGGATCTAGGTTAATCAAATGTTATTTATGTATATTCGTATGTTTTAAAGTTAAGGCTGTACATCTAGAACTAGTTGGTGACCTCAGTACAGAGGCTTTTATTCTAGCATTACGTAGATTTATTAGTAGAAAAGGTAAACCCCGAGAAATTTGGTGTGACAATGGCTCTAACTTTGTCGGGGCTCACCGTCAGTTAGGAATGTTTGTTGACTCTAGCTGGAACTCTGTGTCAGAACCTTTTGCAGAGGAAGGCATTAAATTTAAATTCTCACCTGCATATTCTCCTAATTTTGGCGGACTCCATGAAGCAGCTGTAAAATCTGCAAAATATCACATGAAAAGGGCCTTGGGAAATTCACATCTAACATACGAAGAACTTGCAACTCTGTTCACTCAGATTGAGGCAATTCTCAACTCACGGCCCCTTTCCCCTATGTCTTCCAATCCTCACGATCTGTCTCCTCTCACCCCAGGGCACTTCCTGATCGGAAGACCGATGACGTCGCTGCCAGCACCGGACCTAACGGAAGACAACCCAAACCGCCTGCATCGGTACGCGAGGATCGAGCAAGCCCGTCAGCATTTCTGGGCTAGATGGACCCGGGAGTACGTCTGCGAGCTACAACAGCGCACCAAGTGGCAGAAGCGCCACCCAAACTTCCAACCGGGCCAGCTAGTACTCATCAAGGAAGAGATGACCCCACCACTTAAGTGGCCCTTGGGACGAATAGAGGCCGTGTACCCAGGGTCGGATGGAGCATGCAGAGTTGCTGATATAAAAACAACAAAAGGCACACTGCGTAGAGCTGTGAATCGTATATGTCCTCTCATGGAAGCTTGAAAACGGGCGTTTCAAGGCGTGGGAGGATGTTAAAGCAACGCGCTATGCTCAAAGACACACGCATAAACAGCCGCCGACGTCATACACACTACGTTGCGCGCCCGCCACTACAAGCGAGCGCGCGATTCGCCGCGCCGCGGACGGCCAGTCTTGAACGAGTCGGCAGTCGCCACGCGCAGAGCTCAACCTAACTTTTTAACGTTGTTCTATCTAAAACCCCCTTTGAAAGTATTGTATAAACGATTATTATACAAGTTATAGCAAAAGTAAAGTTTTATTTAAATCTACTCTATTCTGAAACAACATATACATATATATAATATGATAGTTGTGTGAAGATGTAGGTGTTTGCGCATGTGATATTTGTGTAAACAAATGCATTCATAATATAATTATGTGATTTATTCTAGTGTGTGGTAACGTGTGTAAAATAAATAATAGAGAAACATATAAAAATATTTTACCTTTTTATTTATTGTTTTCTAGGTTTGTATCTTTAAATAAATTAATCTTTTCAATAGTAAATCAATAATAAATCAATTCATCTTACAATTATTTTGAAATTGATGATTGTAAGCTCTAATAATTTTATTATTTTGTGGCCAGGTCACAGCTACTTGGCAATAACCTCTCCCTCTCTAGTGACGACTCCGAAGTAGAGGTGAAGGCGAGAGGAAAGTTAACGAAAAAAAACGAAGCAGGAAAGATCTGGCAAGTCGAATGACGGGTCTAGTGCAAAGAAGTCGAAACCCACAATCCCTCCGGTTACACCACCAGCTCGAATTACAGCCTCTGAATTATTTGGCTAAGGCAGCGATAGTGAAGGAAATGTCACCCAAACACAAAGCCCCAGCAAAACCGGTAATATACCGGCTCTTTCTTCTTATTTCACGAGAAGAATGGCTAGCGGCTACTCTCGACAGATAAGCGAGACCGAAGAAGGAAAGTACTACGTGGAGGTGAAAGTATACTACACAGATAGCAGCGATAGCCCAGTGGGGAGACCAACAGACTGCAATGCAGAGGGTCTCGGGTTCGAACCCACGTCGCGTACCTCTGACTTTCGGAAGTTATATGACTTTTCGAAATTATGTGCGTATTGATTGACAATTATCGCCTGCTCCGTGCCTCGGAGAGCACGTTAAGCCGTTGGTCCCGGCTGCCATGAACATCTATGGCAGTCGTTATTGGGAAAGTCAGTACCCTCTAATATCCTGACACTGGTCTAGCCTTAGGGTATCGTTAGCCTTCGGGTTGCGGAGGTCAGGTGGCAGCCGCTCCGTGTAAAACTGATATCTAGTCAAATCCGGTTAGACCAGAAAAGCCGACCCTAAGTGACTTGGGAATAATAAGAGCTAAGAGAGAAGAAGATGAAATTAAAAATATAACATCCAAAAATAGATGGCGCTCTGCTATAACTACCATAAAAACTAAATTGGATGAAAATAAGGAGTCTTGGCAACATATAAAAGAATTCTTAAAGTCAAATAAAAAAGTTTTTAAAATTGCTCAATCACTCACTTGAGAGCCTATGATTGTGGCGTATTTATGTTATGTTGTATAGATGTTTTATAGAAGTTAGTAACTATATATGTAACTACAATATTTATATTTATTTATTGTGTTGTATTTTATATGTTTACAAATTAATGTCTATATGTGTTGGACATACAAACACTAAATGTTATTAGTGAATCGGTTCGCCGCGAGGCCGCTCCGTGAAGCGTTGTCCTGCTCCCGCGCACTCGGCGCGGCCAACGCCCACATGCATTCCACGGCGCTTCCTCGCGGCCAGTCGGTTCTTAGCTACGGACGCGAATCACGTGCCTATATCCTGCTTACACACCGCGCTTTCTATAAGCTAATAATTAATGTTTAATATAAGTTGCCGCTTCTCTCACTGTATCCCATCATCTCTTAATTTTCGTATTCTTACTCCTTCTGTCAATCTATGAACTATAAACTTGCTGTGCTTAGGAACCTTCCGCTACCTTCGCTTGTGAATAAAAACTGATTACCGTGAACTTTGTGTGTTTCCTTCAACCACATCTACGAGGCAGCAGTAAGTACAAGCCTGTACACACACTTGCTACAGATTGACAATTGTTTTACTTTTGACTGTTGATGCAATGCTAAAAGCATTGAACTTGAGTTGATAAGTGATCTACAAATGTATGAATTATTAGAAAAAGGAATACGTGGTGAGTTAGCAGTGTTCTCTCCGTCATGTTGTAGCGAACAATAAATATTATTCAAAACGCTTTTCGCGGCCATTACGTACGTATGTGAATCACGTAATTCGTGCTAGGTGTTATAAAGAAAACTGTGCACAATTCGGCAGAGTTCATGCTAGAAACAAAACCAAAAGGGTGGTAACATACTGCAAAGATTGCCCGAATGAGCCACACTATTGTATCAACTATTTCAATTTAGATCATAGATATATTTGAGTACGTGTTTGAACATGCTGATTGATCTACGATATGATTTGTTATGTCGCCAATGCTAATTTTAATATAAATAAAAGCAATTTAAATATTTACCTCTAACTTTTATTTGTAAAAAGCCTGATTATTTTCTCGTAACAACTTTTGTTTTCGACTCTTCCACTTAAAAATTTAATAATTCTCAAAATATAGGTAAATGTGCCGATGTCATCACTATAGTTATAATTTACAAGGCCTTGTCAGCCATACCACATACAGTTTAACATGAAATACGTGGCTGACGCCGAAAAATAGCATGTTAAAAACAAGCCTATGCCATCAGCCACCAGCCACATATGGCTGACATGGCTCAATCGGTTTGGAAAATGTCAGCCATATGTGGCTGACGAGGCATTATATGTGTTAATATATATAACAGGGATAATTATGATATAATTACTTAAGTAAATTAGTAAATGCTTGCGAATATCGAGTATTTTAAGATATTTCATATACGACGATATTATCTTATTTCTACTACTCATGCAACGATACCTAAACCTTGAAAAAAATGTTGGTAGGTATAGCAAGTGAAAAAATGCGTGCAGTTGGATACTTATAGAGGTTAATGCCGCAATCTAAGTAATCTAGTGGATCATTGCTTTGTCTTTTAGTGCTCCGCATCTGCGTGTTACAAACAAGGAAGTGTTTTCTTTTTATTTATACATAAAAATCAAAGCAATTTTGATGTTTGTTTTCTGAGGTGCCTACTTCTATCTATCTATCAGCCACAGACGTCCACTGCTGAACATAGGCCTTTCCCATAGACCGCCACTGGTAAATAAATAGATAAACCTTCGATAAAGTACCTCCGAATAAACATATATAACATTTTGCAAACGATTAATATCATATAACCTCACTTTTACTTTATTTTATATAACTTAATTCCTGGGAAGCGAAATATCACAAAATTTTTGGTGACGACTTGTTATTATATTCTCTTTCAATTATGGCTACTATGACTATGATAACAACTGGGCCCAGATATATATGGAGTGATTCCTTCGTCCTTTTATTATTTTGAAGTCATCATGTCGTTAACCCCTGAAAAATGTACCAGGATCCTGACAATGTATGAAAATGGGCACAGTCAGCCAAATACAGCGAGAACTGTTGGTGTGACTATTTCTACAGTTCAGCGAGTACTCCAGCGTTTCCATGAAACTGGATCCAATCTTCGAAGACCAGGAACAGGCCGAATAAGGTGCACGACGGCGCGGGAGGATCGCTATATATATATATATATGAAGTAAAGAATCATTTACGAGTTGGTGGAAACAATCTGAGTACGGATACAGTAAGGCGGCGTCTAGCTGAAGCAAATTTAAAGCCATTAAGACCTGCAAATGGCCCAAAACTAGAAAGACACCACAGAAACTCAAGGTTGAGTTATGGTAGAGAACACGAGAATTGAACTCTGAATGACTGGTCAAAAGTTATGTTTTCAGACGAGTCTAGATTCTGTTTATACAGGCACGACGGGAGGAAAAGAGTCTACAGAAGATCAGCAGAGCGCTATAACCAACCCTGTATAGAATAAAAAGTACCATACGGCGAAGGCTCTGTTCACGTGTCGGCTGGGATTTCTTCCGAAAGCCGCACTAAGCTAGTGGTGATAGAAAATGGAACTTTAACTGCCAGTGCACGGCATATGCCACAATTTACAAAAAAGCAGCAGAGATGTCGCAAGGAAAGCTGCAACAAGACAACTACAGCCAAGTGCGGCTTCTGTCGTGTGTACCTATGTTTGTGTAGTTCTAAGAATTGTTTTGCTCAATTCCATTGGTGTACCGCTGATTCCGATTCAGGATAAATATTATTTTAAGATCTTCATTATGTAAAATTGTGAGACTGGTTAAAGTTAAGTAAGACAAAATTTATTTAATAAAGTAAGTTATTGTTTTTTTGTAAGATTTTGTAAAGATAAGCCTTTTTTGTAATAAAAACCAAAATAATAATATTTTACTTTCAAATATAATAATAATATAATAATAATAATAATAAGCCCCCTAAAATCCAACCTTACGTCCGTGTCGAACATCAGACCACGTGGGGGGCGGACACGTATACAATCGAAACTTATACGGCCAACAAGGAAATGGTAACCCATTAAATATGGAGACTCGTTCAAAAAGCAAACGTTTAGGACCGCTGCCCGGGGGTGATCGCCGGGGCACACCTGGAGCTGGCGCTGGGTGTCACAGCATGCGAACCGTCAGCGGTGAGGAGCTGAGCGGGCGGGCCCTCACCGACAAAGATGCTACAGCCGAAATCAGTGACGATGGTGACAGACCGACAGACCGTACATACAGCCCATTAGAACCATCTAGCCCAAGTATCATATCATACACACCCTCCAGATCATCATCACCATAGCTACCATCGTCACTTCCCATACCTTTATCACCCCCCATCATTAGTATTAATACCGATCCACCCTTACCAGCCTTGAATGTTGCGCGGGGGGCAAGCGCCTTTTTGCCCGCGTCCACCAAGGCTGGGAAACCAAGAGTTCGCATGAGATGGAGCAAGGAAGTAAACATCTTTATCATGCGAACCTACTTCTACATCACCAAATTAGAGACAGACATGACCACATATAGACAACAATTGCATGAAATTTTTACACGACAATATCCGGAAATCACTGTGTCAGAATAACGCATTTCAGATCAGAGAAGAGCAATAGTAAGAAATAAACTTTTATCCCAAGTTGAAATTTTAATAGACCAACTAAAAGAAGAAGTGCGGGTACAGCTAGGAGATCAAAACCAAAATCCTAACCCAGAAACATACATACCAGTAGAAAATACCCTACAAATACAACCTCAGTCATCCACTCAATCACAACAAACCACACAATCTCAACCTTACAGTCACTCACAAGCATACTCACAAAGTACACATACATCGCACACATCCACACAAACCGAAAATGCGACCTTATTACTAGAAAATGATATTGAGACTTTAGAAAATTTCAATCAAAATCAGTTATCAGACACACACATCCAAGAAATACACGAAAAACTAAAAACTGCCCTGACTCAATATTCAGGGATGGATCCAGCAGCTCGCCCAAAACTCCCCAAACTTAAATATACTCCAAAACTCTCTCACTTAGTACATTTATTTAATACGATCATATTAAACCAATACATATCCGAAGACACACAGCTAATAGACGTACACACATTGATATATTGCACAGCGCTAGTTATTTCCGAAGAACTTAATTATAAAATTACAGAATACACAGGTAGCACAAGACAAAGAACCATAAATAAATCATCATGGCAACAGAGACTCGAAAGAGATATTGAAAAACTACGTGTAGACATCGGCAGATTAACTCAGTATATCAACAATAACAGATCTAGCAGAGTAGTTAAACGAGTTGAGGCAATATTTAAGAACGTAGCCACACACACCAGACATGAAAATGACAATAGAAAACCCGAAGAATTCTTAGATACCCTAAAACAGAAGCTCGCACTAAAAGTCCATAGGCTGAGGAGATACAAAAAGGCACAAGAACGCAAAAATGATAACGCCATGTTTGCCACCAACGAAAAGAACTTCTACAGAAATTTACACAAACCACAAATAAACACAACTACCGACACCAACACAGAACTACCAACAACAGAACAACTCGAGACATTCTGGTCTAGCATTTGGGAAGAACAAGTACAACACAACGATAAAGCTAGTTGGATAACAGATGAAGAAACTAAATGGAATGCAATAGAAGAAATGAATTTTACAGAGATTACTGAATCTGATATAAACAATATTACAGCTAGTCTACACAACTGGAAATCACCGGGCATTGATAAAATACACAATTACTGGTACAAAAAATTAGACTCATTACACAAAACTATCGCTAAAAACTTAACAGATATCATTTTAGGACAACAAAGCATACCTGAATTTATTGCAACCGGAATAACCTACATGCTACCAAAGTCTCAATACTCTCCACAACCTTCACAATACAGACCAATCACCTGCCTTCCCACAATATACAAGATCCTAACATCAACAATCAAAAGTAAAATCAACAAACACATAGAACACCACAATATCATAGCCGAAGAACAAAAAGGTTGCAGGCGAGGCCATATGGGATGCAAGGAACAACTAGTTATAGACTCAATAATCCACAAACATGCAGCCGCAAAAAATAGAAACCTACATTGCACCTATATAGATTACAAAAAGGCTTTTGATAGTATCCCACATTCATGGCTAATCCAAATACTTCGCATCTATAAAATAAACCCAAAAATAATAGACTTCTTGCATCACATAATGGCCCGTTGGAAAACTACACTCCAATTAAATCACCTTAACAACACTATCACAACACGACAGATATTCATCAGGAAGGGCATTTATCAGGGAGACTCCCTGAGTCCTCTATGGTTCTGTCTCGCACTGAATCCTTTATCTAGCCTACTCCACAACTGCCAAGCCGGGTATAAACTTAACCACACCACAACAGACGAAACTACAATCTCACACCTCATATATATGGATGACATTAAATTATACACAAAAACAGAAAAAGAAATGAAACAGTTAATAGACACTACAACAGAATTCAGTAAAGACATCAACATGCAATTTGGACTAGATAAATGCAAAACACTACATATAATAAGAGGCAAAATAAAACCAGGCGGCTACACCTTTAACACAATTGACACAATCACAGCTATGGAACCAACAGACTTATACAAATATTTAGGATACAAACAACTCAAAGGATTGGACCATACAGCTATTAAACACACCTTGAACACAGAATATAAGCGGAGAGTGATTGCAGTATGTAAAACACAACTCGCAGGAAAGCACCTTATTAAAGCATTAAACACCTACGCGATCCCAATTCTAACTTACTCCTTTGGAATTATAAAGTGGTCCAAAACTGACATCCAACAAATAGAACGAACCACACGCACCACACTCACTAAACACAACAACCTACACCCTAAATCTGCTATAGAAAGACTTACCATCAAACGACAAAATGGAGGGAGAGGCCTTATAGACGTTCACCATCTTTGGCATAAACAAATTAGTAGGCTCAGAACTTTCTTCCACACTAAATCTCGCACCAGCAACATTCACAAAGCCGTAGCTCTAAACGATCACAACTACACTCCACTTAACCTAAGCGAACAAACAGATGCAGAACACAATAACACTACTGATCCACAAAAACAAAAGATAGAGGACTGGAAGAAGAAAGTCCTGCACGGACGACACCCACACGACCTAGAACAACAACATATAGACACAATAGCATCAAATAAATGGCTCAAAATCGGTAGCCTATTCCCAGAAACTGAAGGGTTTATAATAGCGATACAGGATCAAATTATCAATACTAAGAACTACAGGAAATATATCATCAAAGACCCCACAGTAACCAACGACAAATGCCGCAAGTGTCATATCCAACCAGAAATCATTCAACACATAACAGGTGCATGCACAACTCTCACACAGACAGACTACACTCACAGACACAACCAGGTAGCAAACATCATTCATCAAAAGTTAGCACTCAAACATAAACTCATACAAGACACAAACACACCCTACTACAAATACACACCACAAACTGTTTTAGAAAATCCTACACACAAACTTTACTACGACCGTGCTATACTTACCGACAGGACTGTTCACTATAATAGACCAGACATAACACTTCAGGACAAAGTTAATAAAATCACTTACCTTATTGATATAGCAGTACCCAACACACACAATTTACAAAAAACAATAGGCGAAAAGATAAGCAAATATGCAGAACTTAAAGAAGAAGTAACTAGAATTTGGAGACCAGATAAAGTTTATATAGTACCCATAGTCGTTTCCACCACGGGTGTCATACCCAACCATCTCCACCATAGCCTCAAATTAATAGACTTGAAAGACTCAACTTATATTCTACTCCAAAAAGCCGCTATCTTAAATACATGTCGAATAGTAAGAAAGTTCATGCAATTAGATGAAAATGAAATAGCACCCCATAACACCCCACCTACATAAATACACAACACATGCTACATTTACTTGGCCTAGGCCCGTAAATGTAGTCAAAACTAGCTTTTGTAAGCTAAGAAACAGAAATGTTCTTCCCAAATAATAATAATAACGTTTATTCCAATAATGAGATTGTACAGTGAACAAATGTTGCTTACATGGTTTGTTAATTTAAGTAGGTACAATAAATATGGTTGAAGTACTGATTCTCCTAGATAGGCTACAAGTTAGCCTGTGTTAAGGAGTAACAGTGCCAACCCCCTGATTGTTAGCAAATAATACAATCAAAAGAGTACACATTTACATTGAATTGAAGCCACATTTGACATGAATAAATTTATGTAATAGTTATTATTAGTTATTTATACATAGATAAAAAAGTTGGTGCCTGTGAGAGTGAGGTGTGTATATGTGTGTAAAGTTATGTTGCTGTGAGTGAGTTTACTGTGTAAGGTATAGTTCGGTTTCATCATAAGTAAGTTGTGAGAGGAATGTTCGAACGGACTTTTTACAGTTGTAGGATGAGAGTCCGAAAACTGGGCATTTTGAGTTAATTTTATTATAAAGAAATGGAGCAAGATAGGTGGAGAATCTCTTTACAAAAGATGTATGTGGAGGAGGAATGGAGCAGATTCTATCTTTTCGACGTTTAGCAATGTGTCGATAAGGTGTTTGGGAATGTTGGAGTAAAATAATGTGTAATATATACTGTTGCCGGACATTCAAAACGTTCCAAGACTTGTATAGCTCTGACGTTGGAAATAAGATCGAGCGAAACGTGGCGACTTTAAGTATGGCTCTATGAGCAATCTCCACGGGCTTCAATACAGTTTTTGCAGCTCCTCCCCAGCAGGAGATGCAGTAGGTCACAAGTGATTGGCAAAGAGCAAAGTATACATTGCGGATAATGAAAGTGTTTGCGACGTGCCGCAGTGTTTTGAAGATATATATTAGTTTTCGTAAGCGCCCAGATAGAGTGTTAATATGGCGTCTGAAATTCAGATGTTTATCAATAATAATGCCTAGATATTTAATTTGGTCTACTGGAGTAAGTAGTGGGCACTGGCAGACCTGTTGTGACAGTAAAAAACATGAGTGAGCTTTTAGGCAAATAGAGGACTTGGGTTGGGAATTTGAGTTTATCGAGAAGGTGATAAAATTAGTTTTGGAGGTGTTTAGGGTCAAAGTGTGTGAGTAAAGCCATTTTAGTGCTGAGTTAAAACCTTCTTGCGCATACAATTCTAGATCCAGCCATGAATCTGCTATAAAAGTTATAGCAGTGTCATCAGCATAGGAGACTATTTGGGCATTTGGTATATCTAAATTACAGAGATCGTCAATGAATAGCAGAAATAGTGTAGGGCCTAAAATACTTCCCTGTGGCACACCGTATTCGATAGGAAGCGTGTCACTATTGTGTTTATTAATAGTTACAAATTGTGAACGTCCAGTAAGGTAACTTTTTAATAAATTAAATGGAATGCCCCTGATACCTACACTTTCCAGCTTCTGTAAAAGCGCAGGAATTGGCACTGTATCAAAGGCTTTCCTTAAGTCTAAAAATATGGTCAACACCTTTTTATTGTTATCCAATTTCTCAACAATATGATCTGTGAGTTTGTGTACCGCATCATTCGTGGATTTATTTTTTCGAAAACCGAATTGTCGAGGTGATAAAAGATTATAATGCTCAAGATAGGAAATGAGTCTCTTATTAATTAGACGCTCGAATATCTTTGAAAGAGAACTGAGTACCGCTATAGGACGATAGTTAGTAACAAGGCTACCATCACCGCTCTTGAAAATAGGATGAATGGCCGCCTTTTTTAATGATGTCGGAAATATGGCTGAATCAATGCAACCGTTGAAAATTTCGGATAGGATAGGTGCGAGATATCTGGCGTAACGTTTTAAAAATAGAGTGGAGATACCATCCCAACCGGTGGCTGCATTTGTTCGTAACGTATTTATAATTGAAATTATTTCATCAGTGTCTGTCTTTTCCAACACAAAAGATTGATTAGATTTAGATGTGTGTAGTAATGAGATTGGATTAGGTGAATATTTTTTGCTAATATTGTCTGCAAGATCCCTCCCTACATATGCAAAAAACTTGTTTACTTTATTGCAACACTGCACTGGAGATGATGAACCTGCTAACAACTGTGTGTAGGAGTGTTTAGTTTTGGTAGTGTTTGTAATTGTTTGTATAGTGTTCCAGAGTTTTTTAGGGTTATTCATAGCCTTATTTAATTGAAGAGAGTCAAATTGTCTTTTTGCTTTTTTTAATAACGCTGTGCAAAAGTTTCTGTATCTTTTATAAGTGGTTATAATTATGATGTTGTCAGGAGATTGCTTTAGTTTTTTATGTAGATGGTCACGGTTCCGAATACACTTAAGTAAGCCTGGTGTAATCCATGGTTTTAACTGCTTTTTTCTTGAGGAGACTTTTACGATAGTAGTGCAGTCTTCTATTGCTGTTTTGATGAGGTTTACAAAGTGGTCTGTAGCTTCATTTGGGTCCCTACTATAATTATAGAACTGTTGCAAAATCTATGTCAGCCATGATAGTGTCTAAAGCAACGTAGTTTATTTTATGAGTATAATTCACAGAAAGAGATGATCTAGCATTGGTTTCATTGAGACAGCAAAGTGAGGAATAGTGATCTGTTATAGTAGTATTATAGACAAGTGTCAAAGTTTTAGACTTAGATCGAACCATGAGGTGGTCTAAACAGTTACTTCCTCTAGTCGGCTTTGTGTGTGCAGGTAAAAATCCATAAGGTGTTTAGGTATTCGTGTGAACGCGTATCGGAAGAATCAGGTTTGATGTCTATATTGATGTCTCCTGTTACGATGACTGTTCTAAAATTATTCAACGATTGAAGTACTATGTTAATTGAGGAGAGGAATATTTGAATATTATCGTTTGAGGGCGATCGGTATACACAGAGTATTGCTACTTCTGAGTCTAATTTAATTATTAAACCAGAGGCAGATGCATTAAAATTAGGCTCTTCATAAGTTGATGCAATAGTGCATTTAACATAAACAACTACTCCATCACTCTTATTTAGATGCTTGGTGGTTTTATATGAGACGTAGTATTTTAAATTGGGTATATAATTGTTACTGGAACATTTTAACCAGCATTCTGTCAGTACTATAAGCTCACAATCAACATCAATACGGTGTAATAAGGTTTGCAGGTCTGTAAAATTGACATTTATAAATCGAATATTTTGTGAAAGAATTTTTACTTGATATTTAGTTTTATTTATATATTGTTGGGTTTGTTCAGGTGCACAAATATGTGTATCCGATACAGAAAAAAGATCAACATTATCGATTATATCATTGATTTTTGTAGACATTGTTAATGCAAGTATGTATTACATATGGGTTATAAATAAGGCAGCTGTAGAGATGTGATTTGGCAACTATTTGATGAAAAAAGTATGGTGACACGAGTAGTATGATATTTTGTAGGGGTATTTGTAGTGTATGATTTATGAGTGTAAGTAAATTATGTGTATAAGTGTTGTATTTGAATGTTGTATGTAATAATGAGTAAGGCACAAGAGTGATTAAAATTATATCTAAATTCAGAGAAAGAGTATATAATTGATATTTAGAGTTAAAAATATTTTTTAAACGAAAAAATGTGTACAATAAGGATACTAGTCATGCGTTATCTCTTGAAGGAGATTGACTAAGTTGTAGCTCATTCTTTATGACGATATATTGACTTGTTGCATCTTTCTTCAACATAACACGTCCGTTAGATGTCCAGCAGTATTGAAAATTATGCGCTTTCGCATTATTTCGGGCTAAGTAGAAGAGTCGTTTGGATGAAGCTGTCAATTGTTCTGCTATAAAGACTGGAGTATTTGGTATGATACCTAGGCTAGCAGAGCTTAATTTACTGTTCGAGTGGTTTTTGTTCTAATCCTTAACAGCCAACATAAAATTACTTTTAACCAAAGTATTTGTAAACTCGACTGTTATTGTAGAATTAGGGCTTTCTTTTTTTGATGGTTGCCGTGATACATCACGCATATCCGATACCGTAAGGTTCAACTCTAAGTGTTTCGATAGCTCTATTAAATAATTATAAAGCATCTCCTTAGATTCCTTTGACCTTTTTGGAACATTGCGTATTTCAATACTGGTTTTCACCATAGAGCGGTCAAAAGATTCCACCTTCTCTTCAAGTGTAGTTATCTTAGCTATCAAGGATGTACGTTCTTTCTCGAGATCAGTTATTTTCAATTCCAGTGTAGTTAATTGATCAGAAATATACTTAACAGATTTTTCTATTTCTGTGTTTGATCCATCTATTTTATTGTTTATATTTTTAACTTCAACTAAGTAGTTTTCGAGTTTATCCATGCGAGTATTCTGTGAGCATAGCATACTATGTAACATGTCCTTGATCTCTTTTTTGAAGTCAGCGAGATTATCATTCATATCTGTTGTTTGAGGACAACGCCGCTTACATCTTTGAGTGATGTTTGAGACAACATTACTTGGGTTCTCCTCCGTATCGTATAAATTTACTAGGTCCGATTCAGAACGTGACGGAGAATGCTTGTTTGGCGGTGTTCTCGTTAATTTAGACATTTTGTGTATGAATTTCTCAGTATTATTGAAAATAATATAGACAATCCTCAAAATAATATAAAATATACGGAACAAAGTGTGATTATTTCAAATAAATATATTTTTAAGTATAACTTGTTTCACTTGATATAAGAAACGAATATCCTATATTAAGTATATCAAAAATAGTTGTAGCTGGCAATGCACTTGCGACTCCTTTGGTGTTGCGGGTGTCCATGAGCGGTGGTAGTCGCTTACCATCAGGCGACCCATCTGCTACAAGATATCGCGAAAAATCAGTTTTCCTAGTGTTATGATTTTATTTTTATTTTTCCTTGCATCTATATCCTGATAATATTTAATATTGCATAAATCAAGGCAATAAGCCACATTTTCATACCGTCGGACTCAGGAGCTTATGTAAACAAACCATAATTTTGAGTTGTATTTTTTCGCTGTTTGTAACGGGTTTATGTCCAAAGAAGCGGCCAATTATTTTTTCTATTCTCAGAGTCAGTAAGTTAAAACATATTACAAAAAATAGACGTTATGTTTATGCTCTTATTTTTTTAATATTTATAAATAATTATTCTAGTATAACTTTTTCTAAATGTCTACGCATTAACTGGCGCCTTCTAGCGTCGTAGCGAAGTACCACTTAATTACAAGTGGTAATTATCGAAGTGTGTTACACCGCCATCTATATTGCCGCGGGAAGACAACTGACGACGTGGAATCGACCAGGTGCGGCGCAAAATCTTGTCCGTCGGCCATTACATCTTCCATATAGAATAGAGAGACATGTACGGTTATAAATAATTTAACGAATATTGTAATTTTCAAGTAATAAAGCATTGAGACATATTTAAATAAACGAATCATTAGAGGAGGAGCGAACCCGAGAACCCCGTGCCTGATCATTGGTCCTTCGAGCCGGATAAAGCATTGAGACATATTTAAATAAACGAATCATTAGAGGAGGAGCGAACCCGAGAACCCCGTGCCTGATCATTGGTCCTTCGAGCCGGATCACGGATACTACGAGTACCTACCACGAGGAGACATCAGTTTAACGGTCAGGTCTTCGATCCCGTCTTCTCCCATTCCAATCAATCAGAGCTAAAACCGTGTTATTTATGTGCATACTTCAGATTGGCTTGTGTTTGCCGTTTTCGCATCGTGTGACGCCGCGCCGGTTTCTAGCTGTCACGTGGTCGAGCAGTCGGAAACAACGGTGAAAACTGTAAGTACTTTATTCTATTCTCCTTGAAGCCCCTGTGATGATTGGTGTCGACAAATTGACGGGGCCTTCCGCACCCGTATCAAAACCATGTGACCTCATTGACCTCAAAAGGCAGCGTGGCACATTGAGGGGTAGGATCACTCAGTTTAGGAAATATTTAGAGTCATTTCAAAACAGTTTTCCTTCTAAGTTGCAAATTAGTGAAATCAAATTTAGAATGGCGGCAGCTAAAGATCACTTTCAGATATTTAACGGCCTTGAATTGCAAATAGAATCTTTATTGTCAGATGTCGACATGATTTCTAATACAGAATATGTCGAGTCATTCGAATCATTATATTTTAGCGCTTTAGCTTTAGCTGAAAGTCTGGTCGCAGGTGGTGAGACTGGTGAGGAGCATCAATATTGTAAAACGCGAAAGAACGTAAAACTGCCTCAGATTAAACTACCAGTCTTCGATGGCTCGTATGATCACTGGCTCGAGTTCAAAAATTCATACATATCAATGATACATTCTCGTACTGACTTAGATCCAATAGAGAAATTCCATTATTTGAGAAGCTCACTCAGCGGTGCGGCTGTCCACGTAATCAGTGCGTTAGATTTTACTGCTTCTAATTACCAGCATGCCTGGGAATTGTTAGAAACAAGGTTTCATAATACTCGGCTTCTAGTACATAACCATATAAAATCATTATTTTCCATTACTAGCATGAAACATGAGTCTGCATCACAGGTTAGGAAGCTAGTAGACACCATACTGAGGAACCTTCGTGCCCTTAAAACGCTGGATGAACCTACCGAAGCATGGGATACGATAATTATTTTCTTAACGGTCTCTAAACTCGACTCATCCACTGAACGCGATTGGGAAAATTATATTGGATCGATCTACTCAGATTGTAATAAAAAAATAAAGTTAGACGATTTGCTTACCTTTCTTAAAAATAAGGCGGACGCATTAGATATGATTAATGCAAATAAGTCGCAAAATAAATCGCTGCCAGTTGATTGTTCAAATAAAAGGTCGCAAAAGGTACATAACTACGTAGCGAATACAGTAGTAAGTACCCCTCCAGCCGTTTCTAAAGGCAAGCAATCTAAACAAGCGAATCGTACGTGTCTCACTTGTAACGGTAATCATAACATATATTCGTGTTTTCAGTTTTTAAATTTGTCTGTACAGGATAGATTAAAACTTGTAGATGATAAACAATTATGTCGTAATTGTTTACGTTCAGGACATAGTGTTTCGAATTGCTCTTTTGGCCCGTGTAAACAGTGTAATAACAAGCATAATACGTTGCTACATACAGATAATGCCGACACTACTTATAGTCATCGATCAGCTGACGCGCCCGGCCCGAGCGGGACTGCGTCAGCTGTACTGCACACTATGTCTATAGATACATATAACACGAACACGAGCGCGCGGCCACCGCCGCTCGCGCGATCTGTTTACCTACAGCCAGTATTATTATGTACTGCGTTAGTAGAGATATTAGACGTAAATAAGCGTATACATACAGTTAAAGCCTTGTTGGATAACGGTAGTCAACACTGCTTTATCACAGATAAATTAAGACGATTAATAGACGCGCCTTCTATACAGTCCACTATACAGATATGTGGCGTCGCACAATCCGTCACACAATCAAATATATCATGCGATATAACTATACGTTCTAGGTTGAGCGATTATAGTGCAAGGATTCGATGCCTTGTCTTGCAGCGTATAACAAGCAGTTTACCCTCGACAAGCATTGATACCGAACTTATACGTATACCCACTAATATCCAGTTAGCAGACCCCGACTATCATGTACCGTCAGAGATCGACTTATTGATAGGTGCGGACCTCTTCTGGGACCTATTATGTGATAATAGGATACGATTAGCCAACGGCCCATACCTACAAAATTCCAAGTTAGGTTGGTTGTTGTCCGGCCCTTTAAATACTAAGTGCCTACGCGTATATAATTCATATAAAGTTCATTGTAACTTAGTTCAGTCTATTGATGAACAACTTACACGTTTTTGGGAATTAGAAAATGTATCTAAGCATCTCGATACTCTCACGGCAGATGAACGTATATGTGAGGATTTGTTTACTAAAACAAGTCAACGTGATGTAAATGGTAGATTTTCTGTTCGTATCCCATTGAAGGAATCACCAGACGTATTGGGCGATTCTTTGCATATGGCCAAAGTTAGGTTCTTGTCCCTCGAGCGTAAACTTGAACGCTCGCCTAGTTATAAGCACTTATATTGTAATTTTATGCGTGAATACGAGAACTTAGGCCATATGACGCGTATAGATAGTTTGGACAACCCTCATTATTTCCTTTGTCACCACGGAGTAATGAAGGATAGTAGTACTACTACTAAATTGCGGGTGGTCTTCGATGCTAGTGCTGTGACCACATCCCAAAAATCACTGAATGACATTCAGTTTATAGGGCCAGCATTACAAAATGACATATTTTCGATACTTATTCGTTTTCGACAGTATAAATACGTAGCCTGCGCTGACGTAGAAAAAATGTTTAGGCAGGTGTTGATACAGCCCGATCAAAGGTCACTTCAACTCATATTGTGGCGCGAGAATGCCACAGATCCATTGAGGGTGTATCAACTGAATACCGTGACGTATGGGACTGCGTCAGCCCCGTATTTAAGCATGCGTTGCATACGTCAACTAGCTTTAGAAACTGATGATGAAGTCGTCGCGCAGGTAATCTTGAACGACGTATTTGTGGACGACTTAATCACCGGTCATAATGATCATCAAATGTTAATCACCATCTGTGAGAAAGTATCTCAAGTCTTGCTATCAGGTTGCTTCTCATTACGAAAGTGGAAGTTTAATTCGACAGATACGCAAAGCAATACTACGTTTTCAGATGAAAATACACAAAATAAAACTTTAGGTATAGGTTGGCAAAGCGGTACAGATGAGCTTTATTACTCCACTAAAATTCAGAATAATTATAACTTGCCCCTTACCAAACGAGTAATGCTTTCCGTCATCTCGCAGATATACGACCCGTTAGGTTTATTATCACCAGTGATAATAATAGCTAAAACGTTGTTACAAAAATTGTGGCTTAGTAAACTTGAGTGGGATAGCCCGGTGTCACATGAAGTTACACTAATTTGGCATAACTTCATCGACGGACTAAGTTGTTTACACGAATTACGAATACCACGGCACGTGATAAGTGAGTATGTACAAAATATCGAATTACATATATTCTGTGATGCATCGGAAGGTGCATACGGAGCGTGCGCCTATATACGTACATATAACAACGATTCACGCGTGTTCAGTAGGTTATTGTGTGCTAAGAGTAAAGTTGCACCTTTGAAGTCGGTTACTATCCCTCGATTAGAACTCAGTGCTGCTCTCGTGGGTGCTAGGCTATATAAACGAATAATTGATTCATTACGATTGTCGTTCACCAAAACTTTCTTCATGACAGACTCGACCATTGTGATTGGTTGGATGCGTATGTCACCACATTTATTAAAGACTTTTGTGCGTAATCGAGTCACAGAAATTAATGAATTGACGAGTGATGCCAGCTGGCTACACATTCCCAGTAAGAAAAATCCAGCTGATTTGTTGTCTAGGGGAGTACAACTCAATGAATTAATTACGAACAGTTTGTGGTGGAACGGTCCGTCATATTTGCAATTTAATAACGATGAATTTCTTAATGATTTAATGAAAGGCGATAATCCTACTCACACTAATGATTTACCCGAGTTAAAAACACAATCATTAAATTTGATGTGTACAACCAATTCGAATGATTTATTTAACTTCGAGAATTATTCGTCATTTCGTAGGTTGGTACGTATAGGTGCTTATGTACTACGTTTCATAGCGGCCGCTCGCAGCGGTCCAAACCGTAAACAAAATACCGGTTCGTTATCAGTGGATGAGTTGAATGGGTCCGAACGTATGCTTGTTAGGTTTGCACAGCAACAATCGTTTACGAGTGTTTACGATAAACTAATTAAGAAACTGTCTCTTAATACAAATAGAAGAGAATTAAATCGTATTTCTGGTCTTAACGTATATTTAGATGAATATAATATAATACGCGTCGGTGGTAGACTATCTAATAGTACCAGTTTTGATTATAATAAGAAACATCCAATCTTGTTATGCGGTAAGCACCATTTTAGTGTACTGTTAGTTAGATACGAACATATACGATTACTTCATGCCGGTCCTCAGCTGTTGCTATCGAGTTTGCGTGAACGCTGGTGGCCGCTGAGCGCGCGAAATCTTACTCGTAAAATAGTTCGAGAATGTGTCATCTGTACGCGAATGAAGGGTACAACGTTAACCCCCTTAATGGGTGATTTACCTTCAGATCGTTTAGACCCTGGTATGGTATTTTTGAGAGCTGGAGTCGATTATGCTGGACCGGTGTACATATTAAATCGAAAGGGCAGAGGAGCACGATTGATTAAAGCATATATATGTCTTTTCGTTTGTTTTCTCACCCGCGCTGTACACTTGGAACTCGCCGCCAGTCTCTCCACTGAAGATTATATTTTAGTATTAAAGCGTTTTATTAGTAGAAGGGGTAAACCAAACATAATCTATTCTGATAACGGTAAAAATTTTGTGGGCGCTCAAAAGGAATTATGTAGTATTTTAAATGATAAACGAATAGTTGATTTTGCTGCCAACGATGGCATAAAATTCTCATTTATCGCACCATTTTCACCACACCAAGGTGGTTTATGGGAGAGTGGAATAAAGTCCTGTAAGCATCATCTTAGACGAATTGTTGGCAATGCTAATCTGACGTATGAGGATCCTATCTCCTATGTCAACAGATCCATCAGACCTAACACCACTCACTCCAGGTCATTTTCTCGTCGGCCGACCGTTGACTGCCCCAGCTACAGGCAGCCTGGTAAATGAACCGACGTCACGACTCAGCCGATACCAGCGTGTGGAGCAGTTACGTCAACATTTCTGGCAGAGGTGGTCCACGGAATATGTATCTGAATTACAAGTAAGGACAAAATGGAAGTCGCACCAGAGCGACATTAAGCTGGATAGCCTTGTCGTCATCAAGGAGGACAATTTACCACCCCTAAAGTGGAAACTAGGGCGAATAATACGTGTATATCCTGGAGCAGACGGCATCGCACGCGTTGCTGACATACGTACTGCGTCAGGGACACTACGAAGATCATTCGCACGCATATGTCCCTTGCCGGTGGAGCAAAGGATGAGTCATCACTCTGAGTTGGAAGCAGGTGCTTCCAAAGGCGGGGCCATGTCTACGCATTAACTGGCGCCTTCTAGCGTCGTAGCGAAGTACCACTTAATTACAAGTGGTAATTATCGAAGTGTGTTACACCGCCATCTATATTGCCGCGGGAAGACAACTGACGACGTGGAATCGACCAGGTGCGGCGCAAAATCTTGTCCGTCGGCCATTACATCTTCCATATAGAATAGAGAGACATGTACGGTTATAAATAATTTAACGAATATTGTAATTTTCAAGTAATAAAGCATTGAGACATATTTAAATAAACGAATCATTAGAGGAGGAGCGAACCCGAGAACCCCGTGCCTGATCACTAAATCTTCTCAAAATAAAATCAAGGGTTTGTTGAAAGCTCTATGCCAACAAATTAAAGTAAAATGAACTAAATGTCATCGTCATCGGGACCGTTTTTTAGAAAATAATATGAGTTGATTAAGAACTAATATTACTTTGCCTGAAAGTGTTTTTCAAGAAATTCCATCATCTAGCTCAATTACTCCAGTAAGACCAGCTTATTACCGGTTTTCAAAACTGTTGTGATAGAACTCAAAAATGAAAAATCCAAACGCTTTTAGAGGCAACCAGTTCTGAAGAAATTGCAGTGGCTAATGAATGCAACTTACTCAAAGCTGAAAAACGAGATTCTGCAGCCATAGTAAAATAATTGTCGTCTGAGTCCGGTAATAGTGGAACAACAATCAAACAGGCCCGTAAATGTCTAATCAGTAATCCTGTATCTCTATCTGCAGATGAAGCTCTAAGCATGATGATAGATGCTAAATTAACTACTCATCAATACAATATAATTGTATTGTAACCTTTACCTTTTCACAAATTATCTAAAAACTTATTACCTTCTTATGACCAAATACTGGAAGTAAAAAAAAAACAGTGTTATCCATTAGAGAAAACTGTCACAGAAATATTTGCAGAATGCAATCTTCAATCCTAAGTGGACCATACTTTCCATCGCATATGTTTAACTCAAAGAAATGTGTTAAATTCTATTGAAATTCTAAAAGTTGGAGTAAAGGAACTAACTTGCCCGATTAAGTGGGATTATGATGAAGCTCAACAATAGAGATATAAACAGAAGTTGACATCTGAAAATCAGTGTGACGAACATCTCTTCAGCATTTCAATGGTGCCTATTCAAATGACTTTGAATACCGAAAATAAGAATATGGTGGTATGGCAAAACCCTGCCCCCTCGTCTACACCTTTCTGTAGACCTAGTAAACTTAATTTTACTAAAGAAACTACAGAATTAACAAAACAAGAGGTCAACTCGATACAACATCAAGTAGAAACATTATCACCTGTTGCAGTTCATATGGATGACGTTCTTATTTTTGTGAAACCGGTATTCATGCTTATCATGATGGATGTCAAAATTTGCACTGCTTTATCTACACTGTCGTGTTCCTCACAAAATTGCTATATACATATGTGGCTCAAAGCCATCCGAAATGAATAAGCCTGATGTTATTTTAAAGAAACCACTCGATGCAGCTGCACTGACTTTTGGGCTTTCTCCATTACATTTTTGGATAAGATTCATGGAGTGCATACTGCACATTGCATATAGACTTGACATAAAAGTCTGGTAAGTTAGAGGTGACCAAAATAAAAATTTTGTTAAGAGCAAGAAGGAGCAGATTTAAAGAAGATTCAGAAATAAAATGGGTTTATTGGTGGATATGCCTAATCAGCAGTCTAGAAATACAAATGAAAGCAACAATGCCAGACGCTTTTTTAGAGATTCCTCAAAAACAGCTGAGATAACTTGCGTGAATTCAGAACTAATTCATCGATTTCATATAATTTTGGAAACAGCCGAATGCGGGTTTTCGATTGATTTAAATTCCTTTGATATGTTTTTAAAAGATACCAGGGAATTGTATCTTATGGCATATATCTCATCTGACCCCTATTTAGCAGGATTAAGAAGCATACCACAAAAAAGTCGAAGTAAATTAGAGCCAGAAGTTTTGTCAATGCTTTCCCTGCCCCAACAAACGAGTAATTTGTCTATTTTCTGTATATTTCACTTTTAAAATTCAACGGCAATGGTTTTATAAAACTATAAGAACACTTATTATAACTTATTTCAATCAAATTAAAGGGTGCCGTATCATCAGGAATTAATTTCTGCTAGATTGCGATTTTCTTACAGTGTGCGCTGCCGCGCCGCACAACGCACACGTCTCTGCGCTAAAGCCGTTTTCAGCGAAGCTAAGGCGCAGCGGAGACATCTCCGCTGCACATGCAAATAACGATATCTGATTGGGCGTTTAAATCACAGCTGCACTTTTTTTCGCTTTGTTGGAAACCGGGCCTCAGTCTCTACGAATATTCTTCTTTTTTACATTGCTTGGTATTAAATAACAATATTATCTAATTCATTAATATTTAATAATTAATTTCACATGTTTGCATTGTTTAAAATGTTGCCAAAACTAACAATTGAATTATTACAGCTATAACATTATAGCAATGTATTATTTGCTAATTATTCATTAATGTGCCTTTCTAAATAAACAGATCTAAATATTGTGGTCTTAGTCGTAAAACGGATTGTTTGTTTTAAGAAATATGCCATTAACACTAGCTAAACGACAGCGCTTGAAAGCAAATAGACCTGAAATTTGGGAAGAGAGAAAAAAGAAAGAGCCTGGGAAAAAAGGTAAAGTTACTTGAACATTTCACAACTCTCAGAAGCCGAAAAGGTAAAAAGACGAAAGTTATGGCGAGAATTAAAACAAAATATATCAAACCAAAAACCAATTCAAAGAAACAAAAAAAGTCGTCGAGCATATAAACAGAAACACTATAGAATAACAAAGTCTTTCAAAGCTTTTTGAAAGACTCATGCATAACAGTATATATTCATCAATACACACTATTATTATACCTCAACAGCAAGGTTTCGTGAAACGGAGATCCACTAACACTAACTTGTTAATTTATACAGTAACCTTTTTGAAAATATGGATAATAACAAACAGACTGCATATACACGGACTTTCGGAATACTTTCGACAGATTAGACCATAGAATCATTTTAGATAAGCTTGCCTTCAATGGCATACGTGCAAATTTATGGCGTTGGTTTAAATCATACATAAGTAATCGAACTCAAAGGGTCATAATTAATGTTTTTGTTATGTGTTTAATAAAATGGTTATGAATCCCAATTTGTGCCTGCAAGCTCTGGCGTACTGCAGGGCTCAATTTTGGGCCTTTTATTATTTGTAATATTTATCAACGACATTTCTGATTGCTTTAGATTCTGTAATTTTTTGCTCTACGCAGATGACCTTAAAATATATCAAACCATTAACAATACTAGCGATCATGACAGTTTTCAAGGAGATCTTGATCGTTTTTCAACTTACTGCATGAAAAATAAGTTAGATTTAAACATAAATAAATGTAAAGCGATGATTTTCACTAAAAAGGTACAACATGACAACTGTTCAATCCACATGGCCCGAGTGTGCAGAGCTTGGTTCAGGGATAACGCTGATCACATTGTCGAAATTCCATTCCCACCAAAGAGCCCAGACCTTAACCCCATCGAAAACTTATGGGGGCTTATGGTCCAGGCTTGGGATGAAAGCACTCCTCGAACAAGGGAAAATTTACTAAATCACGCCATAGAAATCTGGGAAGATTTTAGGGGACGAGATACTTGTGCAAATATGGTAAACTCCATGCGAGAACGTCTCCAAAATGTCATCGATGCCAATGGGGGACACACTAGGTTTTAATTCTAAGTAGTTTAAGTCTAATCATAATTGTAATTGATAAAAAATCATACCTTGTTTTTGTTTATAAAACATTGATTTGATTATGAAAGTTTAAATTATTTTATTATGATTGTGTTGATTTGTAATTAAAACAAGTAATAATTATCTGTATTGATTTATCGAACCATTTAATTTAATTTTGTTGATAATAAATAAAAGGGTGGTGATTTACATGTGCATGTGTCTACTTAATTTATATACCAAACACACATACCTGCCGAAAAAAATACACATACATATTAAACCCAAAATCGTTTATCTCTAAAGTCCCTGAACAAAATGAAATGGCATTTTGTTCAGGGACTTTAGAGATAAACGATGGTATGCTATTTTTGTCTAAAATTTGTTCAGAAACTTTAGAGACGAAGAATGTTATGCTTTTTTTACTATAACTTTGTTTAGCGACTTTTGAAAAGTAATGGTCACCTACTTATGCCCTTTTATGATAATCATTCATTTCTGGCGCTTGTCATGTTGAGCGATTTAGGTATAATACGGTGTACAGCGATTTTGAAAATCTAAATGTAGTCATCAACTTTTGATGCTGACTGTACGATAACGTACGATGCTTTAACCTATTCATGAAAATTTCACTTTCTTCTTCAGAATGTCTATCTCACTATCCTACAGCCCTGTTACGGGTAATGAAGTTGTAAATAACGTTCAACAAGAACAGAACAACATTTTCGAGGTTAGTATTTAAGTAGGTACCTACTGATTATTATTATATATATATATATATATATATATATATATATATATATATTATAATAATATTTATAAATTTATTGTTATATATATATATATATATATATATATATATAACAATAAATAGGAAACATTATATATTATAATGTTTCCTATTTATTGTTAATAATTCCCTTTTTTTTACAGCCCCACTCTGAGGACCTCATTACTAACACGCCTCTGTACTACTCTGAGCAAAATTGCAGCATGTATTTTGAGGACTTGGCAAATCAGCAACGTGTAAATGAAGATAACCAAGCTCCAACGTTGAAAAAGACAAAAGAGAGGAAACTTTCATCGAGCTCATCATCATCATCATACATCATTCATCGAAATGGATCTAAAGGCCAATATCTGATTAAATTAAATAGTTCATTCACTCTTAATCCCTATTCACAATCTTTTAAATCTTTTAAACAATTGTCCATGTATAGGTTAAACAGCCAAGGTGACGCTACACATCATTGTCTAACACCTTTTTCGATGCTAAACCATTCTGTGTAGGTCCCATTTATCCTAACACAAACTCTGGAATCATCATAAAGTGATTTCAGAGCTCGCGTGAGGTTTGCTATTCACTCCATACATGGACAATACCGACCAAAGTTCATTCCTCACCACTTTATCATAAGCCTTTTCCAGATCCACGAATGCGCAATAGAACGTTTGACCTTTGGCCAAAACTCTCTCGGCTATGCTACGTAAGGAAAAGACCTGATCCGTACATCCCATACCCTTTCGAAATCCCGTCTGTGTATCACATATTTTCTCGTCGGATAATAGAATACAAGAACAATTTTATTGGAAAGGAATGAGATGTAGGGTGTAAGTATAGCATGTAATTACCTTTATAATATCTTGTGTCAGCATTTGTACGTATTTGCATTATTGTAATATTTTATACTTTTGATGACACTAATAAATGGCAACCTAAACTGGCTTGACGTGTTTCCTTTCTATCGAACCTTGGACCGTGTGTCTACATCAAGACACACCACATGGCGATCCTGCCAACTCGACGTTACCTGTGATGGACTCTGCACACTCTGTTTGGCGCTACCTGTAATGGACTTTGTTGGCTCTCCGTATCCATATTGACTTTGAAGCTGTCTTCCCCTTGGACTTGGAATACTATGGGCAAAACACAGAGCAAGGAACAAGTGGTCATTGCGCAGAGTGCTGGAGGCGACAACCACGCAAAGGCGGCAGTAGAGCACATGCAGACAAACAACATCCTTCTCACCATCATATGCGCCTGTCTGTTATTGGCTGTCCTGGTCGGATTTTTTTGGATGTACAAGGGATTGCACACTAGGTGGATGCAGAGGCAGCTGCGGAATGAAGCCTTGGAACGAGTCCTGTCCCGAATGAGCTATCGTCGCCGTCAGGAAATTCAATATGTTTCAAAGGTGTGAAACAATGTATTTTATTATAGAATAGGTTTTATTTTCTAATTTGGGCTATGATAATTGATATATCATGATTATACTTTATTTTATTGCATAAGAAAATATTTAGTTTAGATTATGAGTATAGAGTTAGAATTGTCTGAAATTTATGAACAGTTGATTAACTATAAGGATAGTATTTCAAAACTAGGACCTTCGAGAAGAAAAGGTAGAAACTTTGAGAGTAAGATTTTGCAAGTTAAAACCTTGTATGGAGATTTTAAAAATATTTTGAGTAACTTTTCTAAGGATATTTCTAAGGATTTGTTAATTTTGTGTTGTTCTATAGAAAAATGCTATGCTAAGATATTAACATTTGAAAAAGAGTCTATTTTGTGTAGTTCACTAATAAAAATGTCGACTGAAAAGTTTAAATTAAAAACGGCCGTTAGCCTTTTGCCAAAAATAAATGGTGACGAAAATGTAACTCGAGAATTGATTGACGCGATTGAGTTGTATGATTCAATGCTTGATGATGGCGGTAAACAGATATTGATTAAATTTGTCTTAAAAATAGATTGACATATGGAGCAAAACTACGTTTAGCTACTTCTTATAGTTCTGTGGTGTTACTATTAGGAGATATGCGTACACATTTACTGACTCGCAAATCTGATACAGCCTTACAATCTAGTTTACAAAAGGCTAGACAAGGAGAAAAGTCTGTTAAAGAGTTTGGCGAGGATATTGAGAAATTATTTGTAGACCTAACTATTTCACAGGCAAACAACGATGAAAATGCGTATAAGATATTGCGCCCTCTTAACGAAAAGAACGCAATTAAATGTTTTTCGGAAGGTCTGAGAAACCAACGGTTTGGAACAACGGGGCTAACGTTTCGTGATCATATAGTCAAGTGCTGTAAAAAAGCCTACAGAAATTTAGGGTTTATGATACGTACCGTTCGTGGTTTCACAAATATTTCGGCGATTATCGCTTTATATAACACTTTGGTGAGAAGCCAATTAGAATATAATGCAGTCATCTGGGCCCCACATGAGACTAAATATAGTCTCATGTTGGAGCGAATACAAAATAAATTTGTTAGATTTTTATATTTCAGGCTCTATGGAGTATATCCTTTTTACCCGCTTATGTATCCAACCTTGTTTATATTAGGCATGGTTGGATACAACGAGCTGAGAGTTAGGCGTGAGTTCGCAATTGTCTCATATTTATTTAAATTAATTAGAGGCAAGATACATAACGCCAACATATTAGAGTTAGTGTATTTGAGTGTGCCGGACAGATATGTGTGGCGGCGACGTCGGCCTCAGCTGCTGGCTGTACCTCGTGGCCGCACTAATCTGTTGAATGAAGCGCCCCTGACGCGAGCGCTTCGCACTTTTAACCTCGTAGCAGAGGAGATGGACATTTTTGCTTGTACACTGAGTGAATTCACAAGGATAACATTATATATAATAAGTTTTAGAAAATAAGTTGTTCTTACATATTAGGTTTGCTTCACTATTGCATTGGGTTTGCCTGTAAAAATAGTTGTAAGTGATGATTATACAAAAAAAAAGAAAAATTATCGAGGCACGGAATTTGACATCTTTGAAAGATGCCATCAGAGTGGCCGAAGACGAGTCTAGTTCAGTTTCGGACCATCAGTTAATGTCATACAATCGCCAATCGTCTCGTTTTAATAATAAAAATCGTTTCTTTTATAGAGGTCGTGGATTTCGTGGTCGAAATTCTTATACCTAGTTATTTTTCAAGCAATAGAGATACATATGTCGCAACGGCGTCAAATTTCAACTACGTCAAAGTACGCGTGGCGAGGAGGCCGCGGTACCCGAGCACGAGGCGCATCAGGTTACGGTGCCAGGTATGTTCGCGGAAATGGCGCAATCCATTCTAATAATAGACATTTAAATCATTTTACTACAAATTATAAAGACCAGGGTTCGATTCCCGTGGCGATACATAATAATGAACCGGAAAAATTTGATGAGTTTTTTCGTCATCAGGTTTTAGTTTGTAATAGTATTAATTGCGTAAATTTAAGTCTAAATAAGTTGCAATTAGAATTTTTAATAGATACAGGGGCCTCTTTATCAGCGATTAAGTATGAACTTTTAGATTTTGTTAATTTAGAGTTACATTATTGCGATTTAAACATTCATGGTATAGGTGGAAGTTTAAAGTCAATAGATTGTTTATTTAAATTTACGTTATGATAATATATTTTTAAAACATAAGTTTTTCGTTTTTAAGAACTTGCCTTGTAAAGCAATAGGCATTTTAGGTCAAGATTTTATAAGACGGTTCTCTGGCGTGATAGATTATGGAACAGATAATAAATTAGCTGTGGTTACAGTTATGTCATGCAGAGATCGCCCAAAACTGAGTCCATAGCAAAATTTAGCTCATATTTCGATCGTTATTGGCTGCAAGATTTATATTTTATTAAAATCTGGTGTTGTGAAGGGGAACTGTTAAGGAGCAATAACCATATGGAAGGATGGCATTCAAGAATTAATCGTTTTGTGGGAAATGAAAACCCATCCATCGCGAAAGTAAAGTTAGACATTTTTCATCCTCGATTTTACACATTTTTAAATACTCTTAAGGATATCCCCTATCCCAAATAGATGTACAAATAATTAATATTTTTTAAAATATTGTATTGTTGTTGTTGTATTACGAAATTAAACCTATATATTCTTATATGTATATTTGTGATCTCTTCTGTCTGTTAACTTGATGTTTAATTGTTTCAATGTATGCACATGTGTTGAGTTGCAATCTAGAACTAAACATAAGCTTTGATTGATTTTAATTTTTAATAAGATTGTAATTTGTTTTGTGCAATTAATATATAAAATGAAATAAATAAAATGAAAGTGTTAGACATTCTAGTTAAGTAAAACAAAAATTAAAACAATTAATTCAGCAGCTAAACAACGGAAAAACAATTATGATGAAATTGACACTGAAATAACGAGTGATTCACGCGATGACAATGCGTCAGCGATGCGCCGCTCCCCACCCACCCGTCATTTCCAGCCTTTCTTTCTAACGTGTCGGACGTATGGTTTTTACTTTCAAAATGAATAAAGAAAGACTAATCGAAGAAGTTCGAAAATATAATGTATTGTCTATATCTTAGTGCCGCCAAGTACAGGGACACTACAAAAAAAAGATGAAGCGTGCAAGGAAATAAGCAACACCTTAGCGGTATGAGGTAATATTATTTATTATTTAATACTACTAATTATTTAATACAAGACTAAGCAGCGATAGCTCAGTGGGGAGACCAACAGACTGCAATGCAGAGGGTCTCCGGTTGGAATCCACCACGTCACGCACCTCTGACTTTCGGAAGTTATATGACTTTTCGAAATTATGTGCGTATTGATTGAAAATTATCGCCTGCTCCGTGCCTCGGAGAGCACGTTAAGCCGTCGGTCCCGGCTGCCATGAACATCTATGGCAGTCGTTAGTGGGAAGTCAGTGCCCTATAATATCCTGACACTGGTCTAGCCTTAGGGTATCGTTAGCCTTAGGATTGTGGAGGTCAGGTGGCAGCTGCTCCGTGTAAAAACTGATATCCTGTCAAAACCGGTTGGACTAGAAAAGCCGACCCCAAGTGACTTGGGAATAATAAAGGCTAGGGATAAGATTTAATACAAGTATTTACACTGACTTAACTGGCATGAATGTAGTTGTTTATACAATTTAGGCTATAATAAGGTACATCCCCACTTTAATGCGATGAGTGATGATAAGTGCATACTAAAATAAAGTAACCAATAATAATATTAAGTAATTAATTATTCCATAGTAACTGTCCAACGGATGATTTGAAATAGGCAGTAAACGAATCACATACATTAAAAACGGTACTGTTTCCACCTATGTCACGTAGATCACTGAATGCCTCATTGTGTAGGTTTTGGCGCACAGGCTTGCGACAGTAGCAATACTGTTCGTTGCGTTCGGTATTAAAATTTCGCATTATGCAATATACATGTTGTCAATACAACATCATCAACAATGTCTGGACGTAAACGAATATTTTTGTTATATGTATTAGTATAATGTTCACATGTTATGTTCGTTGCGTTCGGTATTAAAATTTCGCATTATGCAATATACATGTTGTCAATACAACATCATCAACAATGTCTGGACGCAAAACGAATATTTTTGTTATATGTATTAGTATAATGTTCACATGTTAATATATAAGGTTTATATATTCGTACCTACTCTTATTGGATTCGCCTCTTTATATAGTTTTATGTTTGTTTTCATAAGATTAATAATTGTTTTAATCTTATCTGATCTGTTTGAATAGAATTCATAGTATAAAGTACTTAGGGGTAAGCAGTACGACCGATGTCTGTTTTGATGTTACATTTTATGTCTTGTTATTGTATGTTTTACATTTTTTCTGTATAGTTTATAATGTGAAAAATTAAAAACATATAATTTATGGTATGTTATCATTGAAATTTGTAATGAAAAACGCAAAATTGTCACGCGGCTCTCGTTATGGTAAAGATCCGCTGTACTTAAGCTAACTGTACCGATTCCGACGCTTTGCTCTCATTGGTCGAAAGTTTTGTTCTCTAATTGTTTACCAATCACATGGCCTATTTTTTAGGCCAATTTGGTATAATACAAGGGTCGGACCGCGGTATCGGCAAGAGACGGCCACGACTGTCAAGGCAGACGGACGCATTGCGCGACCAACCGCCAACGTTCGGGCGCCGTAATTGTTTGCGACTTAATAATTTATTGTTTGCGTAATAATAAATTTTAATTGTGTCGACCGCGTAGCGTTGACTTCGTGAGGGGATTGCCGTCACCAGAAAGCCGACGTGGTGTTGCCCTCGTCGAGGGGAAGGAGTCTGTTAGGCACCAGCGCCAAGCTCCGACTCTGACTGCTCGGGGACTGGCATCAGCCACCACGTCTAGGCGCCGCGTAACAGCCTGCCTACTTAACAAGTTGACGCCTACGCCGTCGCCACCACCACCACCACCACCAATATCCAAGGAAGTGGAGGACCGGATCTGCAGTCCCAGCGAAGGAAACACGAGGGGGATGTAAATGTGTTCGAGATCCTTCGCAAGGAAGGTATCCTGAAGCGGGGACTGCAGCGTTGGGTTGAGGCCTACTTCCGGGTGATGGACGTCCTCCTGGGAGCAAGGAGGAAGGAAGACGTGTCTCAGGAGGACCTAACCAAGCTCCACGCGGTGCAGGCCCTGTGGCCGGACCTATTTCCGGAAGAACCGCCGCAGACACCCACATGCACCGCCGCCACCACCACCACTATTACATAACTATTTCCCAGCATCGCCATCCCTAAGAAAAGGGCACGCGCGGAAGAAGGGGGGAACAGCCCGCCGGGCAAACGGGCGGACGGCCACCAGCCTAGCAACAACACCGATAGGGGGGAAATGGACGTACAGTAGGACCTCTCATCCTCCTGCGAGTCCCTCCCCTCCCTACCCAAACGCCCCACCCCCAAGGGTAGCCTCCACCGACTCCCCTCTAGGGGAAGAACAGCCACAGCCACTCCCGCTGCACAAACGCGGACTGCGCCAACCCCGATGTCGAAGCAGGCGCAAGGGGCGACACCACCGGCCACTCCCACCCCCGCAACAGCCCTTACCCATACACCACCTGGATCTCGACAAACGACAACAAGATCTATTCAAATATCGGTGAAAGGGGCGCGGGGGAACGTAGCGATACAGGATCCCGCGACGCGGTTTGCCAGTGAGGTGCACAACCGCGGCGGGAGAGGTGGATTGCAGTTTTTGGCGGCAAAGCGTTGCATCACGTAAAGTTCAAGTGAGTATTACTGCTATGGTTTTGTGTTTAATTGACACATTGACACTATTTATTTAACACTCACACGACTAAAGCGAGTCCTGTGTTGCTTCTACTGGATGGCCATTGTAGCCACAAGACACTAGCGGTAATAAATCTTTGCAGAGAAAACTACATTAATTTGATAAGCTCACCACCACACACCACCCACAAGCTCCAACCACTAGACAGAACATTTATAAAACCATTCAAAGATGCCTATAACCAACGATGCGACATGTGGATGAGAGCAAACGCTGGATCTCGGATAACCGACTACGATATTGCTGGTCTGGTCAATGAAGCGTTTACCAAAGTAGCTCGGCTGGATATTGCGGTGTCTGGGTTTAAATGCACAGGAATTTACACATTCGACAGACATTTATTTTCTGACTTGGATTATTTGGCTTCAAACATGACCAATATTCCACTAGAAGAGCCAGGAACCTCCTTAAACGCACCAAGTTGCAGCAAGGAAGTTTCCGTGACTTCCACTGATTTGGCCTTGGCTAGCTCATCGCCCTGTGATAATTTAGTCTCAGAAGAAACGACAGACCCTCCTATAGAATTAACCAACGTACCAACAATCAGCAGTCCCAAACCATCAACGAGCTTTAATCGTGATGTTGTCCAGACTGTACATAAACTGTCGTCATTGCCAGATGTCGCAAAAAAAGATCAGCGGCCCGGAAGAGAAAAAGTGAAAAAGTGAAATATTAACGTCATCTCCCTACAAAATTACTGTTCAAGAAAAAGAGAACGAAAAGAGCCAGACGGAACAAAAATAAGGAATGGGAAATAAGTTTAAAACGGCAATAGAAAAAAAGGGAAAACAAACTAAAGGTGTGAAGGCCAAAGGAAAAAGTAGTTATAACGATAAGAAAAAGGAGCCACTAACTGTAATATCTAATATGGAAAAAACTACTTGTGTAGTGTGTTTAGAAGACCACGACGAGGACTGGATACAATGCTCCAGCTGCCAAGAATGGGCCCATGAAGCATGTACAGACGTTCCGGAATGTGGAGATACCTACATATACAGGGTTACAGGTTAAATATTTCTAAATATTTCTAAATGTAAAATTCATACAAAGAAACTCAATAAACTGCATGAAAAAAAACTTATGATATACTACCAAAATGTACGAGGACTGCGCTCAAAAACTCAAACATTTTACAGTAGTGTTTGTGAATGTTCCTGTGATCTCATTGCTTTAACTGAAACGTTCCTTAATACTTCAGTATACGACGCTGAATTATTCCCAGCAAACTTTATAGTATTACGGAAGGATCGTGCTGGTGATGTCGGTTGGGGTGGAGTTCTGTTGGCAGTGAAGGACTGTTACAATGTTAAAAGAATTACTGACATTGACAATCTAACCGACGACAAAGAACTGCTGTTTGCTCTGGTGACGTGGAAGAATGTAAAATTGCTTGTGTGTGTGGTTTATCTACCACCGAGTTATAATAGTAATCAGTATCTAGAAGTTTTAACTTGTATTGAAAATGCCACGGTTTCATATTCCAGCTGTCAGTTGATAATATGTAGTTGGTGACTTTAATTTGAAATCTTGTAGTACTGCAGTGAAAAATCAATTCAATGAGTTTTTGGATTACTGTAAACTGAAACAGTGTAATACTATATTGAATGAATATGGATGTGTCTTGGACCTGGTTTTAACAACTTCTGTTTCAAATGATAATGTCGTAGGTACTGCTGTTGAACCTCTGGTACCGCTAGATGCCTACCATCCTGCTTTGGAGATAATTTTAAGTGTGCCAAGAAGTAAAATAATCAATAAAGCCCAACTCCCAAGACAAAGTAAGACTGTTCCCTCTGAATGGAATTTCCGCAAGGCGGACTTCCATAGTTTATATGCAGACATCACCAGTATAGACTGGATGGACTTAGTCCTACAACAGGATACTAATTTAGCTGTAGACATGTTCTACGAGAAGTTGAATGGTGTCATCACAAGGCATGTACCCTTTAAAAGAATTGTTTCTAGTCATAAATATAACTACCCTGTTTGGTTCACTAGTGAAATAATTTATTATATTAAACTTAAATACTATAATTTGAAGAAATTTAAATCACAGGGATTACAATTTAATGGGGAATTATTTAAATACTACAGGACTAAAGTCAAAACTCTTATGAATATAGCTCTTAAAGAGTATATAAACAAGGTGGAGAATAGTATTGCTTCCGAGCCATCTAGTTTTTGGCAATTTGTGAAGACAAAACGCAGTAATAGACAACATACTGTGCAATACACGTCCAATGGCATCACAGTCGAAGGGCAGAATGCCGTTGACGCATTTGCACAGTATTTCAGTTCAGTTTTTTCTGTAAATGCGCCGCTATTGAATCCTGAAACAGCTGAACGTGATGCAGTTAACTTAGGCTACTCGTCTGAAATTATTTTAAATACCATTCACCCTAGTGATATATGGCGCGCAGTTCGCCGTCTCAAAAGTACGACTTCCTACGGCCCTGATAATATACCTGTATTTCTGGTCAAGGACTGCTTTCAAGCCTTAATAAAACCTCTGTCGCACGTCTTTAATCTTTCACTCCAGCAAGGTATTTATCCTAGCATATGGAAAGTCTCCAGGGTAACACCTATATCTAAGGGGGGATCATAAAATGATGTAACAAATTTTAGACCCATTGCAATACTGTCAGTATTCGGCAAAGTGTTTGAGTCAATTATCAATAACTGCATATCTAGTCAGATTAGCAAATCCTTAAGTGATTGCCAACACGGATTTCGGCCCGCGCGGTCTGCGTTAACCAACCATATAAAATATGTTGATTATTTAAGCAGTAATGTAACGGCAGGATGCCAAGTCGACACGGCATACTTCGATTACAAAAAGGCATTCGATCTTGTGGATAATGATATATTACTAGCAAAGTTTGTATCTATGGGTTTCTGTAGACAACTCCTTACTTTTATGGCGAGCTACCTCAGAGATCGCAGGCAATTTGTGAAAATGGGACAACATCGATCCGACGAATATTACACTCGTTCCGGAGTAAGCCAGGGTAGTACGTTAGGTCCAACTCTATTCCTGATCATGATTAATGACCTACCTGATATGGTCCGTAATGCTGAGTGTCTTATGTTTGCAGATGATCTGAAGCTATACCTTTCTGCCACCAGCACTAGAAATTGTGATGCACTACAATGTGATATTGATGCGGTTGACACATGGAGTAAACAAAATAAACTTCCTCTTAATGTCACAAAATGTAAAACTATTACTTTTACCCGGTCCCGTACTCCTATTCTGGTAACTTATAAATTGGCAGGCACTCCACTAGAGCGTGTTACCGCAATACGGGACCTAGGCGTCACTATAGATAGCAAAGTAACTTTTCACGAACACATCAAACAGGCAACGAAAGACGCAAATAGATCTCTGGGATTCATAATTAGAACCACCCTGCAGTTTAAAAATGTCCAGGCTATCAAATTGCTCTATAACGCCTACGTACGCAGCAAGCTGGAGTACAATGCAATTGTGTGGAGTCCAAAAGAACAACTTTATGTACTCATGGTTGAAAAAGTTCAGCGTAAATTTGCCCGCTGCATATACAAACGTACTTACGGTTACTACCCATTTTTGTACCCGTCCATGTTTGTCTCAGGTATGGTTGGACTCGATACATTGCAAATTAGGAGACAGTTTTCACACTTTATGCATTACTACAAACTACTAAACAATAAGATTGACAATCCAGAGGTACGAGACAGCATCTATTTTTATGTACCTGATAGATACTTGCGTGCCTGTGGTCGGCGACAGCATCAACTTTTCGCCTACCCAACATCGAAGAGCTCTTCTCAAGCATGTAATAGTCCTACGGCTAGGGCAATAATGCACATTAATAATTTTCTACAATATAGTCCAGATACAGACATATTTTTTGATAAACCAACGGTAGTTGCTACTAATGTTATGCGACATATCAATAACCTATGACATTAGAATATAAGGCGTAGTGCAATAAATGAATAATGTAAGCATATTCAATAGTATTTAATAGCAATGTCCAAAAATAAATATAAGTATTATCGATAAAATTTTAATAAATGTAAATAATGTCAATAAGGTAAGCTCAATTGTTATATTCCTTGTTTAATGTCATTTGAAATGTTTAATGTTGTAATTAAATTTATTAATATACATAATATAATTTTTGTAAACATATGCATGCAAACGATTTGGTGACACCACTGTAAGTTTGTATTGCTTAATAAATAAATAAATAAATAAATAAATCAACCTAAATCCTTTAACAGATGGTAGTTTCTATCATTCCTGACCGATTTGACTAGGGAACCCCATATCCCAAACTTAACCGTTCTTAAGTTATCGCCCTTTGAATTTCTTTTATAAAAATTACAGATTTTTTGTCGATTGCCCCTTTTTTTGTGTTTTGTGTCTCAATTTTGTTTTGTTTTTGCTATTTTTGTGTAGTAGATTAGTTGCTTTATTACTTGAAGCACTATAACTGCAAGCAACTCTACCAACAGAGACGTAGTAGACAAATGATTATTAGAAATAAATTTGTGATAAGTTTTTGTTTTCTTAGTAAGATATTTAAAAAAAGTCTATGACAGATGTGCTGCAGATGTACGATAAAATATCTACGATTCTTTAGCTTTCTAATAAGGTATAACATGCTAGGTTATTGTTAGGATTCTCGGAAAAAACTTCAAACAAAGACATCCAAGTAGCAAACGTTAAGTCGCTCGCAGCGCCTATTGTCCTGCAATGGGTGCGAGCTGGATATCTTTCAATGTAAACAGGTACGAGTGAGACAAGTAATTCCATGTAATAACTATTTTGTTGTTATTGTGTGTGTTTGGTTAGTCAGTCTGCTTTCGCGATTCGTCCGTGGTAGATGCGATACTTGGTGCTCTTTGTTTTTTACTCAATTTGGCTTGTTTTCTGGACTGTTTCTTCCTATTCGTGATTGTGCTTGTTAACTGGACCTTGATTTGTGCTTCTGATTTGGAACTATTGAAGATGACGATCTTTACGAACGAAGAATATGCTGATATTTTGATTTGTTATGGGTACTGCAACTGTGTATCTTTACGAGCCCGTGAAGAATACATAGTGCGTTATCCTGGCCGCCGAATACCGGATATTAGTGTCTTCGACGGAGTTTACCGACGACTTAGAGAGACTGGCTCTGTTTCAAGGCGACGAACAGACCTGGGTAGACCACGTATTAATGATGACGATGAAGAGCAAGATAATGAGATAATTCAACGGTTTCGACAGGATCCGACTACGTCAACCAATGTTGTAGCTCGAGAACTTGCACTCTCACAGTGGACAGTTTACAGTGCATACTGCCGGTCTCTACCCCTACTACTACACGCCAGTACATGTCATCGAAGAAGAAGATCCTGCGAGGAGGCTGGACTTTTGTAGATTTATGCTCAATGCAGATTTGGAAGATCCGTCGTTTTTTAGAAGCATCTTGTGGATTGATGAGTCGAAGTCGAAAGTCGATCAAGACGGGATAACTAATTATCATAACGCACGTTATTGGGCCCCAAAATCTCAAAGAAATCCCAACAAAAAAAAGGATAAAAGGTTCACAGAGACGTTTCAGTCTTAACGTGTGGATAGGAATAATTTCTAACCATTTGATTGGACCTTACTTTCTACCTCAAAATTTGGGTGGAGAAAACTATAAAAATTTTTTGAGACAAGATTTATCTGATTTGCTCGACGAACATTTGAACATTTCGACATTTTGCAAATTTAACATTCCGCTCCAGAAGGGATATACCATTAAACCTCATTCGTGACATGTGGTTTCAACACGATGGGTGCTGTTATAATATTATATTGTGTAATGCACATATAAAATAATAATGCTTAGATCAGCGGTAGGCATGAGCGATGTGCGTCATACAAATTGATCCAAGTGTTAATATTTTGTTGCTAAGTAAATTAATTCTATTCTAGACTTCATTGTGGGCACTAGGGTTTTTATAACATTTTATACTGTTTTATTAAAATTAGTATATTTTATGACTTTGAGTTTTTTTTTAAAAAGCCATCTCTACTTGCCCGGTAACAGTGGTGTCAGAAGTGGGATACCGGGTGAGTTTATACCAGTTCAATAAGCCCGGTATTCCTCGAAATATCGTTGATCAGTGCCCACTTTTCGCCGCGTTTCGGAAGTTCAATCCAAACGAAGTACAATTCTCTGAACCAAACCATATCTCGCTGTATCTCGCCGTATCTCGCTGTATCTCGCCGTATCTCGCCGTATCTCGCCGTGTCCTGTCGGGGCCGCACCTGGTCCTGTTGGGTCCTGGCTCTGTTTCGCCGCATTGCGCAGTATCTCGCTGAGTCGCGCCGTTTCAACGCATCCTGAGAGAACCGGCACGTCGTCCCGAGGACGTGGTGCTGCCCTGAAACTCGCTGTGACCGCTCGCCTACTACAAGAAGATCGTCGTTGCTGACAACATCAGCGCACCAGCCAAAACCGACTGCTCGCCGTATCCGCCGATTATGTTCGTCCAGTACGTGATTTGTCTGTGAGTACCATATTTTGCCCACCGTTGTTGCCACTCGCGTGTTTGAATATTTTCTTTATACACTAGTCTCATTATAATGTCGAAAGGGGAAAAGTTTCAAATCTTGCTCTCGGAACAAGTTCCACTTAAAGTTTTATGTGATTTTGTTCACTCATATAGCGGGGAAAGAGAAACTCTACCCGGATTCTTAACTAATTGTAGAAATGCGTTAGATCTCGCATCTGAGTCTCAGAAAAGTATTTTACTAAAATTTATAATATCCAAGTTAAACGGTAAAGCTCAAATAGCATGTTCAAATAAAATATTTGAGACTTTTGAGGAGCTGAAAGATTTTCTCAAACAACATTTTGGTGAGAGAAAACATTACAGCCACCTTTTATTAGATCTCCAGTCATGCAAACAACAAGCCAGTGAAACAGTTGCACAGTATGCCTTAAGAATTGACACGTGTCTCACTTCCCTTCAGTCTGAAATCCATAACTCGGATTCTCTAAAGAAAGAGCTAGCGGGTCGTATTGCTATGACGGAAGATCTAGCTTTATATACATTTACTCTAGGTTTACACTCAGCTCTTGGTAATATCGTACGATGTAGAAACCCTCGGACTTTAAACGAAGCGGTAAATATCGCTTTCGAGGAAGAGAAAATCTTAAATCTAAGTAAAAGTTCTACATTGAAATCAAAGACGTGTAAAATTTGTAATAAATTAGGTCATTTAGAGTCAGAGTGTTATAGTAAATTGAAACGCGACAAAACGCCACGCTTACAGTATCAGCCGCGTGTGCAAAATAATTCTTTCCACAGTTCTCAGAATAATACGACACCGATCGTTTGTCGATATTGTAAGAATATAGGCCATGATATTTCGCAATGTCGTAAACGTCAATATAATAACTCTAGAACATTTAATAATAATCCGAATATTAATAACTTGCCAAATAACTCTAGGAGTTTTCAACAAAATTTCAGAGAGTCGGCTTCCGAAACATCATCGCCTCCACAGATTCTCGAAATAGAAAACTCTTTAAACTAGAACTTGGGCCTGCAAATGAGTACCGTTGCAAGTCCCAAACTTTAGGTACTAGAAATTCTAGTTCTATTCCAAAATCCACTGTTTCTAAGCCTGACAACTATACTTATAAGTCCATTGTTTCATGCAAAGCGGGTCCTAGTTCTAATGAATGCCGTGCTATTAATACTAAGTCTAATTCTAATACCACTGAGTCTAAATCACCGTTATCTTCTATTTCGGCTTGTAAGCCCACTGGTAACGGTAATGAGCAGTTTTTATATACTAGTTCGGCTGTAAGTTTCGTCGATAATAATAGTTCTAATCCTTTGAAGAATAAAGTTACGCCTCAAACAACTTGGTATACAACCAAAAGTAAAAAATATTCTAGTCTGGAGTCAAGACCAGCCGAAATGTTATTAGACGAATTCGCGAATGAGCCTATAGAGTGTCCGATGGTATACGATATATCTCAAAATAAGAAAGCTTCTTTACCATTTATAGAAGTTTTTACGTCCCATTCCGAAGTACCGTTGCGACTTTTAGTTGACACCGGGAGTTCCATTTGCCTCATAAAGGACACTAGTCTTTCACAGAGCCCACATCTTGACCAAAATATAGTTAAATTTAAGGGGATTAACGACATCGGGTCGTATGCCCAAACAAAAGGCACATTTGTTCTGTCAATTAAACATAATGCCTCAAGCAAGTTTTCATTTCCGTTTCCTTTCCACGTCGTGTCTAATGTTAATCTTGATTACGATGGTATCATAGGAACAAATTTTTTGTCAGCTCACAACGCCTCAATCATATATCCAGAGTCGAAGTTAAAGATTCTGGGTGAAAGTTCTGTATGTTTTGATTTAAAAACTACGAACATAACATATACAATTCCGTCGCGTACCGAAATGTTAATCGAGTGCTTAGTTACGAATCCCGAGCTAAAAGAGGGTCTGATTATGTGTGGTAAAATGGATCAATATCCAAAACTTATATTTTCTAAATGTCTAACTCGAGTGAATTCTAATAATAAAGTCACTGTCTCTGTATTAAATATATCCGAAAGCGAAGTTGTTCTTAATCCAATAAAGTTGACGTTAGAGCCTGTGTCCTATATTCTAGAGCCTAATCATACTATTCCCACTACTTCTAGTCCAATAGAAGAATCGATTCCCTGTTTCCAAACTACTACATCTGACTTAGACCGCGATTATAAAGTCCAAAAAGCCTTAAGATGCGAACATATGACTCAAGAGGAGGAACGTGTGTTACGTGAATTATGTTCTGAATATAATGACATATTTTATCTAGAAGGCGACATACTGTCAGCTACTAGGACAGTTCAACACGAAATTCGTACTACATCTCAGACGCCCATCCATGCCAAAACCTATCGTTTCCCTGAATGTCATAAGGAAGAAGTCAGTAAGCAAGTCAAGGGCATGTTAGACCAGGGCATTATTAGCCCTTCTACATCCCCTTGGTCAGCACCCATATGGGTAGTGCCAAAAAAAACAGACGCTTCTGGTAAGCCCAAGTGGCGCATCGTTATCGATTACCGAAAATTAAATGAAAAAACTATCGGTGACGCCTATCCTATACCTAATATCACGGACATCCTTGATCAGCTTGGACACAGTAAATATTTCACGACTTTAGATTTAGCCTCTTCATTCCATCAGGTCTCTATGAAAGAATCTGATGCTGAAAAGACAGCTTTCAGCGTCCCGGGTGTACCTGGCCTAGCAGGTCACTATCAATTTAATAGAATGCCTTTCGGACTTAAAAATTCACCTTCTACGTTCCAAAGGCTGATGAATGTTGTTTTATCTGGTCTCCAAGGTCTTCATTGTTTTACATATATGGATGATATCGTCATATTTGGTAATCAGCTCTCTGACAGTATCTCTAACCTTCGCAAAGTGTTTGAAAAACTACGCGAACACAACCTAAAATTACAGCCCGATAAGAGTGAGTTCTTACGAAAAGAAGTTCAGTACTTAGGTCATATTATAACAGATAAAGGCGTCAAACCCGATCCTAAGAAAGTAGAATGTGTCCAAAAATTTCCAGTTCCCAAAAATCCCCGCGATATCAAATCCTTCCTCGGTCTAGTTGGTTATTATAGACGGTTTATAGAGAACTTTTCCCATATCACTAAACCGTTAACAAGTTTGTTAAAAAAGGACGTTAAATTTAATTGGCTCTCTCCACAACAGTCAGCCTTCGATACTTTGAAAGATAAGATCACTACAGCACCTATTCTACAATATCCCGATTTTACTAAACCTTTTATTTTAACTACCGATGCTTCCAACTATGCCATATCCGCTATCTTATCCCAAGGCGAAGTAAATAATGATCTCCCAATCGCGTATGCATCCCGTACGTTGAATAAATCTGAAGGAAATTATTCAACTACAGAAAAAGAGTGCTTAGCTATAATATTCGGGACTAAAACCTTCCGTCCGTATTTATACGGGCGGCGATTCAAAATCGTAACCGATCACAAACCTTTAGAATGGCTTTTCAATATAAGTGACCCCAGTTCGAAATTGGTAAGATGGCGTCTCAAACTCGAAGAATTCGATTATGAGATTGCTTATAAAAAGGGCAAAATAAACTGTAACGCTGATTCTTTATCTCGCAATCCGGTTCTCGCCATCGACCCCGAGTCTCCCTCTACATCTGAAACATATGAAAAATATTTAAAAATTAGTCAACAAGCTCTTAACTGTGATACGACAATAGAAGAGCATAACGACTCTCTGCTGAAAGCGAAGTGTAGAATGATAACTTACCCTTCCGCAATCGATCTCGACGACTCTATTCCTTACTGCTCCGAAATCCTTCGGTTATCTAAATTTGACGATACCTTACCTGATATACGCAACCTAGAACGTGAACTGTTCACTTTCCAAAGTACCTCAAATGATAAACATGTTTTTACTCACCTATACTTACGAGTCCATCATTATGATGAAATGACGTATAAAGACATATTCAACATGTTGAGAGACTATCGCGATATGATCACAACTTGGTACATGGAAGAAAAAGAATTTGCAATTTCTGACTTTAAAGATTCTTTTAACAAATTATCATTCACAAAAATTTATAACATCCTTGCATTCCTATTTCATAATACAGGCATTAAAATACATGTTTATCATAATAATATCCTATTCCCAACACCATCCGAGGTCCCGCTCATATTAAAAGATAATCATGACTTACCCTCTGCTGGTCACCCAGGTGTATCTCGTATGTATGACAGACTCAAATCCCTATATTGGTGGAAAAACATGAGGCAGGATATAGAGAATTACGTTAAAAACTGTAAATCTTGTCAAATAAATAAACCTTTGCGCTGCACAAATAAAGCGCCAATGATAATCACATCGACTGCGACTCGGCCTAACGATAGAGTATACCTTGACATTGTAGGGCCTCTTCCAGAAACACGAATTGATAAATATAAATTCATCCTAACTCTCCAAGATGATTTGACCAAATATTCGCAAGCATATGCCATGCAGTCTTGTTCTGCTCAAGAAACCGCTCAACGTTTTGTTCATTTCATTTCACACGTGGGTATTCCACGACAAATCGTGTCTGATCAAGGTACAAATTTCTGTTCGGATGTGTTTAAACAGTTAGAAAAGTTATTTGGTATAAAACATATATACGCATCACCTTACCACCCACAAACGTGTGGCGCGTTAGAGCGTAGTCATTCAACGCTGAAAGAATATTTACGATCATACATTGACGACAATACCCACACTTGGGATTTGTATCTAAACACAGCAATGTTAGCCTATAACTCGAATGTCCATTCTACTACTGGCTTCGCTCCGTTCGAACTTTTATTTGGTCACAAGCCTTATATCCCAAAGTCTATAGATACTCTCGAAAATAACACATACACCGATTACGTACGAGCTCTTAATCACAGGTTATATTATAGTAGACAAAAAGCTTTACAAAACATACAAACGTCCAAAGAACGTTCAAAACGATATTACGATTCACACGCGCGTCCGATAACATACAACTCCGGCGACATGGTATACTTACGATGCCATCATAAACAAAACAAAGCGTTATCACCGGTGTGGAAAGGTCCCTATAAAATTATAAAAATAAACGGCAATCACACTGTAACAATACAAGTAGGAAGGAAACATATACGCTATCACTATGACGAAATCAAACCCGCCTTTTAGAAATAAACATACCCATTTCTATTGTCCCCAGGTTCCTCACGACCGTGTCCGGTAACCAGTTCGTATCAAAGCTGGTCGGAAGTCCCGGATTATACTATGATCAATTATTAGACTTAAAATTCTCTAACGATAATTGGAACGTTGTTACCTCTGTAGATTTGAGTCACATTCAACCTCATTTAGACAGTACAGAGCTCTTGCTTGAACGCATTACCAAACATTGCAATATAGTCCAATCCTCTAAACTTAAAACCGAATGCTACAATTCGTTAAGTTCTTTGAAAGCCCTGCAGAGTAGTAATATTCATAAGTACTCATCAATTTCATATCTAACTCAGGTTAAAGAAACCAAACGCACAAAACGAGGTCTAATTGACGCCGGTGGCTCTTTATTAAAAACATTTTTCGGTACCTTAGATATTGACGGCGCTATAAAGTTCACAGATGCTATAAATAAGGTACAGTCAGACGAAAAAGAGCTCACAGTATTAATGCGCGATAATATACACGTAATTAAATCCACTATATCTACGTTTAACAGCACTATGTCCAAAGTAAAAGAAAACGAACATCGTTTGAACCAAAATTTAGTTACTATAGAAAGTGCATTCGAAAGGTTGAGTCAAACCACTGATAAATTAGAATCAAGGTCCCAGTTGTCTCTCATATTAACTTCAGTAGAAAGTATTATAATGGCCCTATCTTTTGATATAGATGACATTAATAACGCAATATTGTTCAGTAAAATGAACGTTTTGCACCCGACTGTACTAAGTCCTGTGCAGTTGCATAAGGAGCTCGAGTTACATATCAACTACATGCCTAAACACTCTGAGCTGCCTATACCTTTATCGCTAGTGAACGTAAATGAAATAATTACTGTCAGTGATATTGTATGTTATTACCAAGACAATAAGTTAGTATTTATTTTGCAGATTCCGCTCGTTCTTTCGCAATTCTATAATTTATATCATGTTATCCCATTTCCAGTCCCATTGGACTTGAATACGCCAGATACTTATGTTTTAATAGCACCGAACAAACAATACTTGGCAATAACTCTGGACAGACTATTCTACTCACAGCTCGTGAGTGTCAGTGCGTGCAGACAAGTGAAAGGTCAGTGCTATGTGTGTCCTCTAGGTAACGTGTACTCCACGATGGCAAACCCGACGTGTGAAACTACGTTGTTGACAGAAGCATATGTTAAGCTACCAAAAAGTTGCCAAACCAGAGTCCTGCGCGGCTCAATAGACATTTTTCAAAAGATCACTTATAACCGTTGGATTTTTGTTCAATTAGATCCTGGTAAATGTCACATTGTTTGTAACGAAAACATTAATAGTTCTGATGAAATCTTGTTCGGTTCTGGTATATTACATTTACCTAAATCTTGCAAAGCTTACTTTAAAACACTAACGTTTCTCGCGAGTGACACTTACACCTCCAATATTACTACTAGTTTATCTAACTTTAGTATAGTTAGTGATTGTTGTGATACTAAACATTTCAATAAAAGTGACATTCCGCTAGTTAAATTAAATGAATTAAACAATTTAGACTCATTAGTAAAAGCTAGTGTGCAAATGAGTGATTTTGAGAAACAGTTAAATAAGATCTCTGAACCGTCACACTTTGAAAAGTATTCTACGGGTTATCTTTCTCTCACTTATATATTATCTATAATAATGTTGATATATTTATTGCTTAAAACTAGGAGGGTTATTTGCCCGAGACAGGGATGTTGTATAAGAATTTATAATAAAAACTACGCAGACCAAAATCCTGTTCCTGCTATTCGTCAAAATGTATCAACCATTGTTAACACAAAGGACTTAACGTCTGACTCGTCAGCCGATGACCTTGAGTATGATGTAAAGCTTTCTACAAGGTCGTTGCCAAATTTAAAAAGAAATGTTATATCATAATCAAATACATAACCTTCATTTAACGTTTACTTGTTTTAATATCCATTATAGGTATAAAGTTAAATGTTAACCTTATATGTTAACTATAGTTATTTTACTGTCAAACTATTTTCTTTTAGGAAGTAATGATAGGCTTTAGTTCTTAATCTATGAGTTAAAAGTAAACAAGGTTTAAAGTTGTTTGATATTAACTTTTATTCTTGTGCTATTTTTTTTTATATATAAACTTTCATGTGTTTTATATTTTCCTAGTTTACTGTTGTAGTTGCTATGTCTAAGTTTATAAATCAAATCTAATTATACTCTTAAAATGTAAGCCCCAATGAAATCTTTTAAAAGTTCATTCTTGATTTTATTTCTATTGATCATCCCATAACCCGGTATGATCAATCTTAACGGGGGGGATGTTATAATATTATATTGTGTAATGCACATATAAAATAATAATGCTTAGATCAGCGGTAGGCATGAGCGATGTGCGTCATACAAATTGATCCAAGTGTTAATATTTTGTTGCTAAGTAAATTAATTCTATTCTAGACTTCATTGTGGGCACTAGGGTTTTTATAACATTTTATACTGTTTTATTAAAATTAGTATATTTTATAACTTTGAGTTTTTTTTTAAAAAGCCATCTCTACTTGCCCGGTAACAGTGCCCCGCGCACTTCAGAAGGAGTGTCAGAGAATGGCTAGACACTAATTATCCCAATAAGTGGATCGGTTGAGGTGGACCTATAGCGTGGCCAGCCAGGAGTCCAGACTTGACCCCCATGGATTTTTATGTGTGGGGACACATGAAAAGTTTGGTGTACAATGAACCGAACCCAATACAATCAATTGAGGTTTTAAGACAAAAAAGTATTGATGCCGCTAACGAAGTAAGAAGAGGACTAACGACTGGTGTTGTAAAATGTGGCCTAAGACACAGAATGCGTGTATGTGTGCGAAACAGAGGAAAATTTTTTATTGTAAAAAAGATCAATAAACAAAATTTGTTATGTATTTGGATTGTTTAATTTTATTTTCTGACTCAAAAACAACGCTTGTAACACACCTATTGATTTAACCTTCTACATACGTTAAAGTGTAACGAGTTCACCGTGAATCCACTAGCTGGCGCTGTAATGATGAGAATGTAACACCCCTATTGATTTAACCTTCTACATACGTTAAAGTGTAACGAGTTCGCCGTGTATTCACTAGATGTCACTATACTGATGACCTCAAATTTTAGAAGTCGGTGTTAAGATTCTCCGAGAGCTAATGACCTTAGAAGGATTAATTATTTTATTTAATTCGATCTGGTATGCACTCGGGGTCGACGTCCTACTTGGAATCGATACTTGAGACTTCCCAGACTTCGAATTAACCCTTTCGTCCTTCCGGGGAAAAAGGGAATAGTGTATCGTGTAGTAGGCTAGTTATATTTCAATAATATAAAGACATTGCGCTAAGACTACCTGATACCTGTGTGAATTTTTTTGCCTTCCTATATATATACCATCGTTGTAACGAAACCCCGTTACACGCTTGATTATCGTTAGTATTTCATCAATGTTTTTATTAGATAATTCTAATAATACCCTATGTTATTATACCTTATCGGAAAGCTGAGGAACCGTAGATATTTTATAGTACATCTGCAGCACATCTGTCATAGACTTTCTTTTAAATATCTTACAAAGAAATATATACTTTTTCAAATTTATTTATTTTTTCAACAATTGACTGTGTACTACGACTCAGTTGGTATAGTTACTTGCAGTTTTATGGTTTAAAATAATAAAGCAATTAATCTTCTACACAAAAATAGCAAAAACAAAACCAATTTGAGACACAAAACAAAGAAAAAGGGGGGCATTCGACAAAATATTTGTAATTTTTATAAAAGAAATTCAAAGGCCAATAACTTAAGAACGGTTAAGTTTGGGATATAGGGTTTCCTAGTCAAATCGGTCAAGAATGATGGAAACTACCATATCTTAAAGGATTTAGGTCGACTTAACCTGTAACCCTGTATATGTGATAGATGCACAATGTTTTAAGAATGTCCGGCGCTTGGGGTTTAAAGATTATCCCGTCCGGTACTAGGTGCCAATGTTAAAGACTTAATTTTTTTTACCAAACTTAATTAACGTTCCTAGATTATGTTTACGCAAAAGTTGTATTTTTGTTAATTGATTTTGATTTTATATTTTATTAATTTATCTAATTCATAAATAAATACTTATTTCTCGAAGGAGTTTTAATTTTATTTCCAGAAAACCTTATATCTCCGCCACTAGGGGACTTCCTCCTATAGCCATAACTGCGCGAATTCCTGAGTTTTGGCGAGATGAGCCGAAACTATGGTTCATTCAGGCGGAAGCTGTCATGAACCTCCAGAAGGCGTCCGACAAGGCGAGGTACCAAATTGTTGTCTCAAAATGAATGTCTGGAAAATATGAGGCGTTGAAAAAGAGATTCTGTGACATCTACGCACAATCTGAAGGACGGCAGGTCCAAAAACTCATAAGCGAAATGGAACTTGGAGATCAGAAACCATCTCAACTCCTATGAAACAGAGAGATTCTAGAACAATTTTTGTGCACCCTGAACTTAAAGTTTGTAGCCACGTATTCATTAGACGAGAAATAAAAAGCATACACTCCAACCGCCATACGAAGGCCCGTTCAAAGTCATTAAGAGAAACGATAAGGTGTTTATGGTACAATTACCAGATAGAATTAGTAATATATCTATTGATCGAATCAAACCAGCGTATTTATTAAATTCGTGTGACGAACAAAATAATGATAGGTCATTATATGCAGGGCCGCGGGATAATCATTATTCAGGAGGCCCGGAGTCAGAAAAAGCAACCATACCAGAAAGTAGTCATAAGGGCATATTGATTAATAGAAACGCTATATACAAAAACTCAAATGAAAACGCTACCACTCGCACCACGCGCAGTGGCCGAGCAATAAAGCGCCCAGTCAGATTTAATATTTAATGTAACAATGTATTAGGTATTTACATAACTTGTGTGTAGTATATTGTTGTAATTTGGTGTTTATTAAAATTTCACACTATTATATAACTGTTTGGAAGATAAAAGTTTTTTTTATATTATTTATGTTTAATTAACTATGAAATAACTTTATGTACATTATAAAGCTTAAAATTACGTCAAAAATAGTAGAGAGAATAGTTGCTTAAGTTACAATATTAACATGCGATAACATTTTATTCCAGAACAAAGTTTCCGATGCAACACGACTCTGCTTACGTCATCGCGGCGATAGCGACCACAACATTGTAAACATTAGGCCAGACACGCTAGAATTTGTGTAAGATTATTAACTGAATGATTTATTTTATATTCTATTTCCTTTTTTAGATAGTGTATTTTTTTCTTTTAAAAAAATATACGGGGGAATATTGTAGCGACAGGGTGACGTCGCAAATATCTTACGAGGCACTTCTCATAAGTGGGCTAGTTAGTCGTTCCGTGCCCGCCTCTGAGTCAGGATGCGCATACATCCCGCGCAGTATAATTAAATTAGTTTAAGAGTGAATGTAACTGTGTGAGTGGCAATGAACATTTATCCAGAATACTACCTTTAAATTAATCTTCCCGCTATATGAACACAAGTGTGTAAATAATAATAATGTGTGTCTTAATAGACTTCTACACTAACTTGACTTATTACCTAATGCAAATATATTAAATTCAGGATTAGACAACATAATTGTCAAAAATACTTGTGCATTTGACTCTATTGTTCAATGTTTTGTAGTGGGTTGTTTGAACAGCCAGTTATTTTTATGATTTTATTAGGTCGAAACAATCACATTTCTTTCAACTACAAACTAGTTTTCATATGTCATATGATTAGAAAGGACTATAATGTAAACGTCCTGAAATTGCGCACTGATATTGTTTCACAGCACTATCAGTCTATAAAAAAACGGGAAACCTAACGTTGATTAACTGCATATGCAATGTTATTTATATTCTTGAAAAAAATATTTGTGGATACTTATATAGTACATACACGACAAAAAGTTGCGATGTTTGTGACAAACTATTTCCACAAAGATATTCGGCTATACTTCCATTGAATTTATTAATTTTGTCGGAAAAAGGATTAACAGCTTTAGAAGAATCTGCTTTATCTATGATAATTGATCAAATCTCTCCTTGCAATAATAATTCATACAAAGGTAACATTGGAATAAATTCTCAATTATCTGATTATTCAATATTTTTTGAACTGAATGAAACCTTACAAATAAAAGATATCCCAATCAGAATTCATTTACAAAACAAATCGTACAAATTGATATCTGTAATCGAATACATACCTGGTGGATATGGACATCACCGAACACATTGTAACGGGTGGTTAAATTTTAAGGGCCGATGTTGAATGTGAACCACACCTAAACGTCAAGTTTTTTTCTGCATTTCATTTGACATTTCTCAATTTCAGACTAACTTAATTTGAACAATGGAAAGATACACAATCGAGCAACGCCAAAGTTATTCAGGCTTATTATGAAAATGGGCGTTCAAATCAAAATGCATATCGTGCACTTCGTGAATTTTTCGGTCAATTTAATCGTCCAAATGTGCGTACAATCGGAAAAATCGTGCAAAAATTTGAGCAAACCGGGTCTGTAGGAGATTTGAATACACCAGTGCATGCTCGTACAGCTCGTACTGCAGAAAATATTGCTGCTGTTCGCGATAGTGTGGCTGAAGAGCCGTCCACCTCAACTCGTCGTCGTGCCCAACAATTGCACCTCTCACGCTCGTCGTTGATGAACATTATAGATAAAGACTTGCATTTACACGCTTACAATGTGCAATTGACTCAAGAACTAAAGCCTCTTGACCATTCCAAGCGTCGTCAATGGTCAGAGTGGTGGCCATTTCTTGCCACCAACAGTGGATGATCAATTTTCGAAGAAAATCATCTTCAGTGATGAGGCACATTTTCACCTCAGTGGATTCGTCAATAAGCAGAATTGCCGCATTTGGGCGAATGATAATCCAAGAGTGATTGTCGAAAAACCAATGCACCCACAAAGAGTGACTGTTTGGTGCGGTTTATGGGCTGGCGGCATCGGGCCGTATTTTTTCCAAAATGAGGCCGGTCAGGCAGTTACTATGAATGGTGTTCGCTATCGTGAGATGATAACGAATTTTTTATGGCCCGAATGGGAAGATATCAATGTGGAAGATATGTGGTTTCAACAGGACGGTGCCACTTGCCACACAGCTAACGAAACAATGGCTCTTTTGCGCGACAAACTCAATGGCCGTGTTATCTCACGTGGTGGCGATGTCAATTGGCCGCCAAGATCATGTGATTTGACACCGTTGGACTTCTTTATTTGGGGTTATTTGAAAGAAAAGGTGTACGTCGATAAGCCAGCAACAATTCAAGAGTGAAGGATGAGATAATTCGGCAAATTAACGGCATAGAACCTCAATTATACCTCAACGTCATCGAAAATTTGGACCATCGGATGGAGTTGTGCCGCCGAGGTCGCGGCGGCCATTTGGCCGATATTTTGTTCCATACATAGCGGTGACATGCTTATCATTGTTTTCTCAAAGTCTTTGTAGTAAAATTTTTTTTAATGGGCGTACAATTTCGTTCATTTTCCGTACATTTTTTTGATGTGAGTCTTAATTTCGTACGATGCCATGTCACCGCTAGAAAGTATGACACAAATGGCAGCTTATATTTATAAATAAAAAAACCAAAGAAAAAACGATCAAGAAGATCTGGTAGAGAAGTCGCTCTGTAACTGCTGTTTTGCTATTTCCTACTCATTCATTTATGTAATTTTTGCCTTTCATTCATTCTTCAATTTGTAAATCTAATAATAGCAATGAAAAAGTTTCAGCAATTAAAAAAACTAAGAAAGTCAATAAGCAAAAATTGTATCTTTATTTGAATGGCTGCAAAATAATCAGACAAAAATAAACAATTATTGACTGTTGAAATGACGAGAAACTAAAATTTGGCCAAAATTTTGGCGAAATTTTCAGATCACTAAAAACCTTCTTCAGACAGCCATTTTTTAGACAGTGATAGGGCAGTGATTTCGTTATGTTAGAAAAAGTGACAACAAAAAAGAAAAACTTATGGCAGCGCATATTTACCAAGCAGTTAAGCACCCATTGAAGATGTTTTGGGCAGCTTTTCTTATTAAGGTACCGCATGTCTTGTGCTGATTGAAGGCATGATGAATACTCAAAACTATAGAACAATTGCGATAGAACTTATAAAACAATTTTTTTTGCAATTTGGCAAGCAGAATACCTAGTCTACAACTATGGGTATAGCGAATAATATTGATCACTTTTGAGAAAGACGAAAGAAAGATAATTTAATTATTTGAATCGCGAGCACTGTCCTTAGACGAAAGACTAGACGTAACTGGATACAAATTTTTATGTTTGATGCCGTATCATGAACTCGTATGTTCCGTATTAGCAAGTACTCAAGTAAATGGTTCGTTTTCATCAAGATTTCTGTCCTTTAGCTCATATCCCTATAAACAGGCTTACGAACAAGAAGACTACATGCAATATTGTATTCAATACAAAACGAGGAGGAATCTTCGGAATCACGGACGAAATAAAGCTCTCCTATATAACGCACTACTCTCAAGCCCAAAAAAACATTTCCAAAATGCTGGTTTTGCAGCACGACAAAAGCACAAAAGCGTTTTAGAATAAATCGATATGTTTACAAAGTTGCCGTCTATAATTTAAAGGTTCCATTCTATTTGTGGTGAGACTATGGGCTGTAGCAACTACATCTCAAGTAGCTTAGGCATTAGTTAAATACCACATGCCATATCCCTGAACGGGTAATGGTTACATATCTACCACCATTGCCGCGGTTCTGATTATTTTATTTCGTTAAGTATATTGTCGGAGGTCGTGACACCAATTAAATATAGATAACACACAATAGTCCGGTGTTTAATCATATTTCACTTGTGCCACTTGTGTAATTTATATTATATGAGGGGATAAAAAGGCGGAATGCCAAAATTGAAGTGTGTAAACAAAAGAGAACATGTGCAAGTGAGAAACGAGCAAAACGACTCAAAGAAATATTGCGAGAACTGTGAAAAGACGACGTCGACGACACAATGAAAAACAAAACCTTCTTAGAAACAGTGTCTATGGATCTCATTCGTTGCCAAACTGTCTTGAGGATGCCTCGCGCTGTGGCTAAACATGTAGACACATATTTTGTGTTCAAAGCGAATTCTGCAAGCTGAAGTACGCCCGGACCCCACGACGCGGCTGTCCCTTTTGAGACGAGTTCGGTATTGTAAGCCTTTTCTATCGCAACGGTTGGGGCAAGCAATCTGAAGGTATGTGGCAAGTTCTTTTTCCAATTATTTTATATATCTGTTGTTCTTGATGTTTGATTGGTTATACATATTCGATCATCGATTGTCCTTTTATTGATGCGGTTTAAGAATGACAAAGCAAATTGAAGTAGGTAGTAATTCTATTCGAAAATCTAAGATTTACTTTCTGCGTTTCTAGAATGTTCTTTCATGGCTATTATGTTTTAAAGTCAGTATCTTTGTAAGACTTTCTTTCAATTTAACACTAGGCAATAGACAACTTTAAACTTGTATTAGAAATCACTGATGTTGACTCCCTTTCTTTCTCCTTCATTATAAGTACGTTTTCTATTCGATGATTGAAAGGAGAACGATTGCTGGAAACAAAGTGAATGGAGCTCTACGCGCTTTTATGAACAGTCGAAATGTATCCGAAAAGGCACGTTTGGCTGTTCATAGTGGACTATTAGTACCCACACTTATGTATGGAAGTGAAAGTTGGGTATGGCAAAAGAAGCATGAGAGCAGAATAAATGCTGTAGAAATGAAAGCACTGAGAAGCATATGTGGTGTGACTCTGAAAGATAGAATAAAGAATAGTGTGATTAGAGAGAGAATCGGCATGAAAGTAGATATAGTGACAAGAATAGAAAAGAGTATGATAAGCTGGTTTGGGCATGTAGAAACAATGTACGAGGAAAGACTGACTAAGAAAGTTTATAAGGCTAGTGTGAATGGAACAGTCGCAAGAGGAAGACCGATATAGGCGAACGATTCTCGATCAGATCGGAGGCGTTCTGGACAAAGGCTAGGTTAAGAGCACCTTGAACCGACGGGTGTATATGAAGAATGTGATGAAAGTGTATGAAGCCAGAGAAGTGTGTCAGGATCGTAGCAAATGGAAATCCGTAGTCTCCTGCCTACCCCTCTGGGAAACAGGCGTGAATCTATGTATGTATGTATTCGATGATAGGAAGAACTGAATTCAGTCTATTTTAGCTTATTTGATATTAGTCATAAGGCGATCGTTTTACCATTCAAGTCTTTTCAGAGTCTGGTATGTCTCGTTAAGATAAGGAAGGGTCTTCATTTCAATGTATATTTTCGGTATCTGAAATATTGGTGTAGTTTTTTGTAGTTTGTGAATCCTTTGCGATAGCTTCCATCATACTTCATACTGTTGTTGTTATATTCGATTTTCGTTCAATTTGTTTCCAAACAAGCCATTCCAAGTTGTTCCATCCATGAGACTAAGTCACGTTATTTAAAGTTATGTGGTGAGGTCATTTCCTACCTTCACGCTTCCAGCCGATCATCATAGAAGTCGACTGAATCAGGTTTTTACCGCCGCTTAATACTCGGCGTTAACCTTTTAAGACTGGTTATGTCTACCCAGCCAACCCTCCTTCTTTCTCATACGGGCTTGGGACCGTCAAAGGCGAAGTTAAAGGTCAGATACTTTGTAATTATAATATCAGCCCTGTATTAAACTGTCGCAATGTTGGGCATGAGCCTTTTCTAAGTGTGAGAATAGTCAAAAGTTAATAAGAACAATAGAGCAGCGATAGCTCAGTGGGGAAACCAACAGACGCAATGCAGAGGGTCTCGGGTTCGAACCCACGTCCCGCACCTCTGACTTTCGGAAGTTATGACTTTTCGAAATTATGTGAGTATTGATTGACAATTATCGCCTGCTCCGTGCCTCGGAGAGCACGTTAAGCCGTCGTTTCCGGCTGCACATCACTGCACTGCATATGAACATCTATGTAATGGCAGTCGTTATTGGGAGAGTGTCGACACAAAAGATCCCACTGGGTCGAAGTGTCGCCGGTCTGCACTGACTGGCCCCCACATAAGATAAGATAATAAGAACAATAGTAAACATAGATAACACAGAAAGTTGTAAACCTCATTTCTGAAAACTAAAAATACTTACCGTTCCTTGTATGTATATTCTCGGAACATGGAAATTGGTCAGACAACACAAACATTATTTACACAAGAAGGGAAGATTTAACTTCAAAATATACACTAAAACACAAAAATAGATTAAACTTACCAATTACCAGATAAGAAATACATGCATCAAGTCCCTATGTTATCTCCATAAAAATATATAATAAATTATTAAATAATATTAAATGTGAAGAAAATGTAATATTTGGTATATCAACAACATTAAAGACTTTTTAATACAAAAATGTTACTATAATATAAACAAATATTTAAACAATAAATAATAATTCAAATTATGTAAGTATATTTAGAAAATAAGTTTAATACTTACTTTATAACAAATTAATAATAAACTATAATAGAATATAAATTATAATATGTGAGTAATTAAATAAATATCTTCTAAGCTCAAAAAATATAATTTGCTATGATTATGATAATAGAATGTTCGTTTTTCTCTCCTAATTTTGCGTAGCCGATGGGGTCCATAATTGTTCTCTCTACGTTTATAAGACCTGTATATACATTATGGAGTGCAATAAACTAATTGAATTGAATAGAATAAATGCTGCATACGTTGAATCTAATTCAATCCTCAATTTTGACCATTTCTCAGACTGAAGTGCTCTCTATCTTAGTCTGACATTAGAATCAAAATATGTTTAGTAGTATATGTTTGGTCATAAAGGTGACTTATAAACATCTATGTCTAGCATTCCAATAAATGGCCACAAGCCACTGGAATGCAATAGGTTACTGTAAATTTACATCTACCTGTTTTCATGTTCAGTAATGCAAGGGTATAGAAAGTATAAATGTAAACTAATTGCCAGTTTTAACTTATCAATTAGCCTGATACCTAAAGCAATCAAACAAATATTGTGTCAGTCTCGAAGATGGAGCGTTCATTGACCAAGAGATTAATCTGTTAGCCAACTCTGATCCCATAGCCCGGACACAATATTTTTATACTAGTACCACTGTATGTGGTTTCCAGCTAATTAGTGTGTTAAGATTTAATAGTAGTCTAACATATATAATAGCTCAAACATTACCTATGTATCATACCCAGAATATTAATATGCTGCTATTGACAATTACATTACAGAAAAACCAATAACATATGGCCCTCTGAGACTCCATTAACTCATGTAATCTCATGCCACAAGACTAAAGAACAGAATCTAAAGTATTACATCATCCGTAATACATACATATCCAATTATATACCTGGGAAAATGTTAACCTTTTCAAAGTAAAGGATGCAACTGATACTATCTATATATTAATATGTGAATTGAAAACTGCAATACCTAATAGAGAATACTAAGTGCATGAAGTGTAAGACTTGGCATAGTTGAATTTATAAACGAAAATTAATAATTTGAAAGCGTCATTCCGAACTACTAGTAGATATATAATGTGTTTCCTTACCATTAAGTCTTATGTTTAAAACATGATCCTGCAGAAAAGGTGAATGGAAATTTCTTAAGGCAGTAAGTGTGCCTGAAGTGTGTATTGAACGAGTAATATTTAGGAAACACACAGATTTTAGGTATAACATTCATTATAGACATGTTTGACATGCGCCTCAGCGGATGCCAATATACACGGACTAATCAAACCCTCGAAATTCGTGCCATATATATGGCATATGAATGAAATGAAAATGAGGCATCATTAAAATTTTCCAAAAACCACAATGCTTTCGACAAACCCAAAGCTTCTAGAAACTTGCTAAACTTGCTAAATGTCACATACTAAATAAATAACACGCTTTGTACAAAGTTAAAGTAAACCCAGTTACCAGGAATCCAATGTACGATGGTATCTGAAAACGGGCAATATGCGTCCCGTCGTAGTTAGACGTATTCTAGCCAAGCGATGTTATAATTTGTTACTGTTGTCATACGACACACTACTAACTTGCGTTTCACTTTGGTTTTTATGGTATAGTTATTGTATTTGTGATTAACAACACACTTATTACTCATTTTATTTTGAGCTTGGTTGGACGCGATTATTCTTACGTTAGTTTTTCATTAGGTACATTAAAGATTAGGGTATATGTATATAATAAGAAAGAAAATGGTTAGGTATGTACCTATGTATTGCAAACTGTAATTATTGTATTTCACATTTCACAGCATAATTTTATATTGCAGTCTTGCAGAACCTGTACAAGTTATGTACTTATGTATTGAACATAGATAATACACTAATACCGGTAATCGGTATTGAATTAATTTGAATTGAAGTGACTGAGACTGAGTAAATTGCCGGCGTATCATTTCACTCGTAAGTAAGCCTATTTTTCAGTTTGTAGACATTCAATATAAAGCTAAAGCTTATATAACAATTTGCTGTGGTAAAATTCATATAATAATTGGTAATTATCCAGTTTATTATAAAATAACCTATATTTATTATCAAGTACGTGTTGCCAGCCTTAGGTATAAAATGTCCCGAGTATAAACGAAAAATATTGAACAGAAATTAAATTAGCAATTATTAAACATTATTATTTAATTAAAACTAATATTAAGTTCGCTTTAGTAATTAATGAAAGATTCGATATCCATAAATATATCTAAATTATCAATTGAGTACTTGTTATGCCTGGTTTCTAAAAACAATAAACAATTTGTTTTGCTTTCTGTGAGTATATTTTACTGTTATATGCAAAATGTGTAAATACTCAATATATACTCAATAATACGAATAGTAAGCAAAACGAATTGTTTTTTGTTTATAAATAAAATTATATTTATTTCATTCATTTCAGAGAGACCATGTTTCTAATAACACCTTTTTTTAAATAAAAAAGGTGTTATTAGAAACATGGTCACTCTATTTTACTACTTATGGCATGTGAATATTTGATTATTACAAAATTGACAAATAATTAACATGCACAATAATAAAATCCATATTAAAATCAATAAGTTGCAATAATTTAAAAATATGTATTACTGGGGAATTAGTCGTGTAGTTTGTCGTAATACATGGCTTAAGTCTGGAGATAGGTAACAGACATTAGAGAAAGCTGCCATAGCCATCGGGCACGCCACGATCGTGGCGGTAAGTCCCGTGTTTGAGGAGTGGCTGGAGAGGCGCCATGGCGCCCTCACCTTCCGGCTGACACAGGTAATGACTGGCCACGGTTGTTTTGGCCAGTTCCTGTGTCGTATACGCCGGCAAGAGACGCCCGGTTGTCACCACTGCGGCGACTGCCGCGACGTAGTTGAGGACACGGCGCTGCACACTTTGGCGGTTTGCCCCGCCTGGGCATCGCAGCGCCGTGAATTGATCGCGGCAGTCGGATTGGTTGCCCTCTCGCTCCCGGCCGTAGTTCAGTCTATGGTCCGGAGTGAGAGGTCGTGGAACGCCGTCGCCTCCTTTTGTGAGGAAGTCATTTCCATCAAGGAGGCGGCGGAGCGGGAGAGGGAGCGTTTGAACCCTCTCCCCAACCGCAGAGCCGGGCGCCGGAGGGCGCGGGACGACCTCCAGCCACCCTGAGGTTTGACCTGGGGGTGGCGGGCTTTGTGGGCCTGCCCGCCATCCGTTCAGCACCAGGTCCGAGAGGCGGCGTGCGTGTTTCCACGCGCGCCTCTGTGTTGAGTCCGTCTCCCCTCTAGGGGGACAGTAGGGAGTGGTAGAAGTGCCTTTAGGGTAGGTCTTTCGTGTAGTGGCCTGCCGTTTCATACGGCGGGCCGAAACCTCGGCGGGGTCGCGACCGCATGCGAAAGTGATTCGCGCGGCCCCGTCGATAGTGGTTTTGTCGAGGAACACCGTGGTAGGTTTAGTCGGTATTCCGGGAGGTACTTTATCATCTTAACATCTTATTTTACCCCGGCGAGTCCGACATAACCCCTCCGCCCGCCCCGCGGAGGGGTATGCGTCATGCATGCCCCCATGTAAAAAAAAAAAAAAAAGCTGCCATAGCCATTAATTTTTCAAAACTTTTTATTATTGACAAATAGTTATACATCTTACATGATAGAATGACATACCGTGACTAAATTTATTTTAAATATTAATTACAAACTTTTCTTGATACTTTTCCTGATAATCCAAACCTACACAAGAGATGGATTGAAGCAACTGGAAGAAAAGACTGGGTACCCACAAAGTACTGTAAAATATGCAGCAAACATTTCTCAGAGAAATTACTAATTAAAAAGGAACAAGAAAACAGTTCTCTACTCCGATGCTGAACCAAATGCGTTAAAAATCTATTATCTGTCTACAATTATACACATGGATAAAGCATATTTAATTTAGAATAGACAATATTAATTTTAAAGTAATACACATCAAACACATGAATTATTTTTAAAACATGTTTCTTAGTTTTGTAATTTACCTTGCAGATGAATTTTTTGGTAATGATGATTCAAGAATGGCGCATGTTGTATCAACGCCATTAGCACAAGAGCCAATAAAGCCAATCCAGGTAATTATTTTAATGAAAAGATGAATTGTGTGTGAATATGAATTTGAACAGATGAACATAATAATTTATGATCAGGTTTTGACTTATTTTTACGGTTTCATAGCAAACTACAAGAAACTCGTATAGTTTCGCCAAATCCGTCCGTCCTGTCTGTCTGTCTGCAGATAATCTCAGATAGTACTACAAAGCTGTAATATTACATAGACGTGCATATTAACTACGCGGAAAGAACTGTGAAATAAAATTTAATAAATCATTTTGTAGGCTGTATTCTATAGAAGATAGCCTAAAGCCTACTTAGGCTTCAGTGGATATATTATGTTAAAGACGATTTTGGTTTAGAAGAAATAGGACAAAAAAGACATTGTTATTTTTGCGGTCAAATATATAACATTTTAATAATAATAATAATAATAACTTTTCATTTACCAAAATATTACACAAGTCCTTATAAATACAAAACTGCAAGTTTCCGATTACGGAGTAAATACAATGTAAGAACCTGTTATAGGCAGAATTATCAAAGTCTCCTACACTAGGCGTAGCCTGTCACGTAGGAAAACTTTACAAAATGGATTTCTTAATTTTGAAGTTTTGCCAGTGTTCATTTAAATGAATAACGTAATAATAAATTTGCATGCAATATATAAAATTATTTTGAAATGTAAATGATAGGTAGTTAACAATACATTAATATTAATATGGTTACAATAAAATAAAAACAAATTGAATTAAAATGATAACAATAGAATTTGTATGGAAGTATAAAAACACACATGAGAAATTGATTACATCCAGTTGAACAAAGCAATGAAAAACATAAGAAATCACATTAAAGGTCTCAAAAAACGCTCAGTGTCATCGTAAGTCCATGTAAGTAATTCCTTTTTGGTAATTATTTTCGTTTCACGAAGTGATGCTGTGTCTATTTGGCAAATTTTATTTATCTTATTATAAATAAAATTTTAAAATTTATTATAAGGGTCCTACATAGCTATGCATACTGTTTACGAACAACTACGAAACCCTATACTGTGCGTGTCCCTATATGCACTTGATGGTTTTAATTAATGTTTTAGATTTCAACACATGAAGAGAGTACTGAGCCAGTACCATCTACGTCTTCAAGTGCTAATCTACAAGATGACACATGCTTAGCAGCCACCTCTAGAAGATTATTTATTGCATCTGCCTAAACAGGAAGATACGCCAAGAACGAAAAAACTTAAAGCTACATTAAGGAAGAAAACTGAAGCTGTTACAAAATCTTAGAAAAAAGATACGTGCTGTGCGACAAATAAATAGACGCCTTATAAAAAGGAATGCTCAACTAACAGATATAATTTCGAAACTTAAACCTAAATCTTTAATATCATACGAAGATGCTGATATATTACGCACTATTGATACCGGCAATATAGATTTTTGAAAACGGTTTTTGGCATAGTAGGAAAATCAAAAAAATAATCTGCTCTATTACGAAAATTCGCACTTTGTCTGCATTCTTATTCTTATTCACGAAAACAATTTAATACTTGCCTGCCGCACCCTCAAACTTTAGTTAGTTGGTATAGATCATTAGATGGTAATCCCGGATTTACCCAAGAGGCGTTGCATGCAATACAATTAAAAGTCAACGCATCAAATAAAAAAACTTATCTATGCCTCTCATTTGACGAAATGTCAATACGCAAAGCGATGACTAAATGGCGGGGAATATTTTGGCGCGGTAAATATTGGTGTCAATTTAGATGGCGATAATATTAAAATGGCCACTCAGGTTTTATTAACCACGATTGGCCACATACTATTTAATTTAAAAAAGAAAACAATATTATACATTTTGTTTTATAGTCAAATTTGCTCCTTTCCTACATTAATAGCAATAATTCTCAATTTACAGTAGATACAATTATGAATAATAACATTAAAAATCTACTTGAAATCGACATTTTGATAAAAATATTGGTCACTCATACTTTTTTTTATACCCAAGATGTTTAAGCTTCGATGAAAAATAAATTTTGTATTCTTTTGAACAAATCGATTGCTTGATTATTATTTTTTAATTTCCTATTGCTAGTCATCCTTTTGACTGTCTATTTATTAGCATAATTAGTATTTAAGAATAAAACAACAAAAAACCGATGGAATTCATTCATTTATGATCGTAGTGTACAAGAAAGTTACATATGGTAAAAAAATTTGACTTAAAAAAAACATATCTCAGTAGATAGGATAGATTTTTTTTATATTTTTTCTGGACCACCGTCTGTTCTACTATAAGACATTTCAAGGTTATCCATTTATTACCGGACACCCTGTACAACAAATTTTTAACAAAGTTATTGATACGAAATTGTATGGATCAGATTAGTGTATTATATCATTGTAAGGCATTCTACCACTTTAATATGCATTGTCCCTGTACTATGAAGGGCTCTAATCGCACACGGGCCAAAAAATTGCGTCATCCGTAATACAGGAATTATTCCTAGTGCGGCTAGTCCAATGAAAATTTAAAAAAAAATATTTTTAAATATTTCTTATGATTTAATTGCTCAAATATTCCTTATTTATCCTCCAGCCGTTGAACAAATTTCAAGTCTATGTACATATTAAACTAGATTAAAATATAGAATTTTCATTTCATCACGGAAATCATACCTACCGAACTTTTTACCTTTGACAAGTTTATTAGAAAATAATATGGTTCGATTCTCACTACTAGATGATGACGTTCTACATACTTTATAACATTCTATGGTTTTCATTTTTGTGTCAAAATCTTCGGTCAAAATATTCAAAAGGCAAAGTGAGAAGCAGATCGGGCCCTATTCACTGTTAGACGCACTGCAGTCTATGGTTGCTGAATACTGAGTAGGTAGTCGTGGCTTATACAAAGCGAATGTCAAATCGGAATCGCGTTTGAATTCATCGGTAGGGCTGGTAGTGGATAGTAAAGTGTCCAGACCTAGTACTGTATGGTCACTTAGACAGTAACCATAAAAACCGACAATAATGACTGCCAAATTAATCATACATATCTTTATAAAAGAAAACTCGCGTCTAAAATAGACTATCTTGGCGCCAAATACAACTTTTTTAGCAGTAGCTGTGACAGGATCGACAAGACTATCTGTATATTATATTGTAGTCTTTGGACAAGACCTTACTCCTAGAGATGTGTCATTGACGGTATTTTTAATTAATTTAATGTAACCGTTTTTGGTCAATGGTCAACAGGTTAAAAAACAATTTAAATCGTCATATGGTTTTTCAATGAACTGATTATTCATTAGATCTGTATAAAGTTAAATTATTGCATATTATGTCAACGTTTTCGATCGCAACTACGTTCTACGTTGCACAAGTACGTTGCGAGAAATCTACCATATTTTGTAATGTCAATAAATTACGTGCAAATATAATCAATGAATTTACTATATTTAATACCATATCTATAGATACAAGTGAAAAATGAGAACGTTGTTTGCTTTTCTTTCTAATGTGGACTTAATTAGTCAGAAAAACTAAATATTGAAGATGCCATGGCAACATTAGCTAATAGCTAATGGAATCATAGACTATTCTGTATAGTCTATACTGTAATACGTCCATTGTCCATGTTGTATACTCACCAAAGAATAAAACAATAAAGAGGGAACTGATACATATTTACTAACACAGGTAACACATACTTATACTACTCTATGGGTAACACTGTACTATACTTCATTCTTCAATTCATTAGGCAATAGGCACTCATTACCATAGATAAGACACTATATACCTCATGAAGTCTGTCAAGTGTCATTACATTACTCAATACAAGTAAATACAAGTTAGAACGTGCATTATAAAGGTAATTATAAATAATAGTACTGTGACGTGCATAGGTACTGCATATAATAACATTATGCTGCGAAATGTAATGTGTAGTTTAGGTTCCTAACCAGTTTCTTTCATACATGTTCCATAATCTCCAATAAATTTCAGAATCTTTGTTGTAATTAATAGCTAACGTGAGAGTAATCTTTGCATTAACGCGTCCAACAGAACTAAAAATAAAATGGGTATTATGTTTGCCCTCACTCTCTCTCTCTCTTCCTAGCTATGTATCCCACATGGTGGTGGGGTCAGCTTTCCTTATTTTTCTCCTTCACTTCGCTCTGTCTTCGACATCATCGTCAGTAACATTGCATTCCCTCTTGTCCTTTAGCACTACATCTTTCCACCTTGTCTTGGGTCTACCCCTAGGTCTCCGACCGGGGAGGTCAAGCTGTAGTGCCAAATTTCCGACGTAGTCTGGTGGCCTTCTTTTCACGTGACCATACCATCTCAGCCTACTCTCCTGCATCTTGTCGGTGATGTCGCGTACACCGAAGCTTCCTCGCACGTACTCGTTGCGGATTTTATCGAGCCTGGTTATGCTGCACATCCACCTCAGCATCTTCATTTCAGCAACTTGGATGGTATGCACATTCTTTTGGGTTGCAGCCCATGTTTCGCTGTCACACATAAGGACTGGCCTTATTATGGTCTTATAGATCCATATTATAGGGTATTATGTTTGATGTTATTCACAAATACTATTATTAATGAATGAAAATCAAGTGAAACATGTGTAAATAGTGTGTGGTGTGGTGTGGCAGTAACAAATTATACTTAACATGGCTTGGCTAAAATAAGTCTAACTATGATGGGACGCTTATTTTCCGTTTTCAGATTACATTGTACATTCCCTATATTTTAAAAGTTTCGGGTTTGTCGGTAACATTGTGGTATAGGAAACTGGCATTGTCAAATTTGTCGCAAGTCCTTATTAACTGACTTTTCCAGATTTCTTATTATTATAATATATCTATATATATATTATTTTTAATTATGCCTCATTCAATTGCCTTATCTGTAAATGTTAAGTAGTCTATATTTATTATGTCATGAATTTCGAAAGTTTGATAAGTCTGAGAATATTGGCATCCGCTAAGAGCCATGTCAAACATGTCTATAACGTTATACCTAAAATCTCAAAAATTTTGTAGCCTTCCAGTAATGTAACGTGTTTCCTAAATATTATTCATTCAATATGGCACACTTAACCTTTAACTGTGGACGTCAAAATATTGTAACATTACCATGGACGCGAGGTCTCACAGACCGCTATAACTTTAAGTTATATTTTTAAGAACACTGTCATTTTATTTGAAGTTATTATTTTTAATGTACCTAGGGGTTATCAAATTAAAAGAATATATTATGCATTTAGCTTATCTTCATTTATTTTCTTAATAACTATGCAAATAAGATTTAGGGCACTTTTCAGTCTTAAATTTGCCTGAGATCAAATTAAGGAATACAACTTAAAAAAAAAAACTTCTTGGCAAAAAAAAACGTAATTATCTGTAAGTATAAACTATACAAAACATAAAAAACAAAAAATCAACTTCTAAACTCAAAACATAAAAATTCTGACATAGGTCCAATATCAGTGAAATTATTGGCAGTCATTGCACAAGGGCTTAGAACACTGAAGGCATATAGCTTGTTTACAACCAACACAAGTGTAGTTAGTCTTCCTCTTTAGTTTAGGTGGACAAATTCGGCAGGTCTTTCGCTTTGAAGATTCGATTTCCAAAGTAGGAGGCTCCTCAATAGGCAGGTCTGCTCCCAAAACGCGCTTCAATGTCATATTCAATTCCTTTGGCAAATTTGTGGTGATTACGCGTCTTTGTATATGTGGTACGACTAAGGATCTTGCTAATTTCTTAAGAAAATCTCCTCTTTCTATTACTTTGAGCTGGTGCTGATTATGTAGAATGTGAGCATTCACTCCACACAAGTCCAGTATTCTATAGAAAATGACCATAGGCCACCTTCTTGTTCTTCGGCTACTACTGTATATGGAACATTTCTTGTCGGTCTCGTCTACTCCTCCTTTAGTGGAGTTATAGTAGTGAATTATTTCAGGTTTTTTGGTGCGGTCATCTATGGTGTTGCTGTGATGCATTGAGGAAACCAAGACCACTGCTTTGTTCATCTTTGGGACATGTGAACACAGAGTCTTGTCTTTAGTAAACCCAAATAATGTAGAACCAATTTCTCGAGACTTTTGTGGCTGGAATTCTTTAGGTAACTCTCTTTTATTTTTTTTCATGGTCCCAACATACGTCAGTTTTCTCTTAGTTAATTCATCAACAAGCTCAATGGATGTAAACCAATTATCCGCAGTTACGTTACGGTTAGAGCCTTGAATCGGTTTCGTCAAACGCAGAACACACTGGGTGGGAACCAGAAGTTTCTTTTCTTCTGTTGACAGTCCCATCCCATCAGATCCTTTACCGGAATATATATAGCCATTATAAAAATAGAACGTCTTAGCGTCACATAAAGCGCGCACAATGAGTCCATATTTTCCTGGTTTTTTTGGCATGTAAGAGATCATATGGCTCCTTCCACGAAATTTCACCAACATTTCGTCAATAGTGACACATTCGCCAACAACATATATTTTTTGAGAGTTAGTGACAAACTTCTCAAAAAGCGAAGAGATCGCTGCTAGCTTATCAGTCTTTTGCCTCTCTGGACGATCATCAGGATTGTCAAAACGCAGGCAATGCAGTATAACCAAAAATCTAGTCTCAGACATACTGCATCTGAATATTTCGCAGCCTGTACCATCCGTTGCGAAAATATAGCTCGAGCTTTCGTGGTTGGATTTTAGGACGGCAGAATAGTACAGTAATCCGAGAAATGCATTTAATTCTATTATATCTAAATGTTTCAATTCAGGTCTATCTTGACGTTTGAACTTTGCTTTGATGTCGTCAATTTTTTTGTTAGTCCATATCAAAATAGTCTCTCGCATATCAACATCAAAAAGCTTATCCCAAATACTGATAGGATCCTTGTTATCGTCCTCGGTCAAAAGTGAAGTAGATCGGCAGGTGACAATATTATGTTGAAGCGTTCGTACCCTGTTTGATGGTGGATTAGTAGCCCATTTGAAACGATTTTTGCCGTAGAAATAATAATAATAATAATAATAATAATTTTTATTTGCCATAATTTTACAATCCAGGTGAACATATATCTAGGTATAATAATCATAACATCAAAAGTGTTGAACTCTGGTACCCAAGGTAAGAGTTAACTTGTGTTATGGGTACCAGTGCTCTCGCATAGATATTGACAAAAGAGAAGTACAATAACTTACGGATTGTTACAAGTTTTAGTTCAGTGAATTAGTTATAAAAGTAAAAATTTAAAATGATTTGCTAGTCTATATTTATTCAGTAAGTGTGTGTTGGTATGTGTGGTGTGTGTTAGTAGGTATTGTGTGTGTGTAGTGAAAGTGTGTGTGGTGTGTGTGTGTATGTGTGTATCTGTGTGTATGTGCCAGTACGTGAGTATGTGTATACGTCAATTGATTTGAATTTCAAAAATTGTGTGGATGTTTGTTTTAAAGGATTGTGAGTTTAAGTAGATTCTCTGTTTCAACGTAGGACTTAGTCATGAGCCATTTTTTTAATATTCTCCTACATTGGAATTTAGAGAGAGGATAGATATTGCAGGCCTTGTTTATGACATTGTACAGATGACATCCAAGAACCTTATGATGCCGTGCTGCCAAAGTTGTTCTAAACTTCGGGGTTGGGCAAATATGATATGCACGACGCTTTTTAGTATTATTCGAATTATACACTAGAGAGGCATGTTTTTTACAAATGGTGTCGAGCACAAAAAGCTGTCTCACAGTAAGAACCTGACAGTCATAATAAAGTTGGATAGTTGGATATCTGAATCGTTTAAACGTCATTACCTTGAGTACAGCTCTCTGTGCGCGTTCCAAAGGTAGTAAACTGGTTTTAGCAGCCCCTCCCCAGACTGTTATACAGTATGTCAGTATGGACTGACATAAGGCATAGTAAACCGTTCGCAGGGTGTTAAAGTCCGCAGAATGACGAAGTTTCTTAAATATAAAAATCATTTTACGAAGTCGTGCGGCAAGACAAGTTAGGTGGTACTTCCAGTTTAAAAGGTTATCAATATAGATGCCCAGATACTTTATGCTATTAGATCTACTTATTGTGGGGCAGCTGCAATAGGATGATGAAGCATTTGAAAAACAATTACTATTGTGAGCTTTAAGGGTAAAATTAGTCAGAGATGGTTGTGTGGTCGTCGTAGAACTGAAAGTTAAGTAAGTTGTTTTGGTGGAGTTTAGGGTTAATAAATTGGTCGATAGCCAGGCCGTAACTCTTCTAAGTGCCTCCTCAGCTCTGGTGAACACTTCTGACCAATTTTTGCCATGAATAAGCAGAGCGGTATCATCAGCATAAACAAAGATATCGCAGCAGGGTAGCGGGAGCTTACATAAGGAGTTAACATATAACAGGAATAGAGTAGGACCCAGTACCGAGCCCTGGGGCACACCGAAGTGAATGGGAGCACCATCACCAATGATGGTATCAATTTTGACACACTGTTCCCTATCACACAAATAGTCCCTGAAAATTCGGAGAGCATACCCTCGTATACCCATCCTTTCCATCTTCCGTAGGAGGTGTGGAACAGAGACAGTGTCAAAGGCTTTCGTAAGATCAAGAAAAATACCCATACATTTCTGTTTACTATCTAAACTTTCCACTACTTTATCAATGACAGAGGCTACAGCATCTTCGGTCGATGTACCAACTCTAAAACCGTACTGATTTGGAGCCAAAATATTATTTGCTGTCAGGAAACTTACTAAACGAGAGTTCAAAAGCTTTTCCAGCACTTTAGATAAGGCGGGCAACACCGATATAGGTCTGTAGTTGGTGACACTGTCTCTGTCTCCACCCTTATGGATTGGATGAATAACGGCTTTTTTTAAACATTTGGGGAAGATACCTTGGGCCATCGATATGTTACATATGTGCGTAATTACCGGGACCAGGGTATCAGAGCAGTTCTGTAACAATTTACTAGGTATAGCGTCCCAGCCTACTGCGGCATTGCAACGTAAGCCATGGATGATTTTTGCTACTTCGCTCTCATCCGTGGGAAGGAGTGCAAGAGAGTTGGCGGTGATGTCATCATCTGGTAACTCTAAGTAACCCTGTGAGCTAGAACAGATATTTTGAGCTAGATTTTTACCAACATTGGAAAAGTACTCATTCACTTGATTAACTGATGTTAAGTTATCACGTCCACTATTTAAAAGTTCGATAGATACGTTTTTGGGATGGTCGGATTGTACGATGTGTTTGATCACCTTCCAAGTATCTTTGGGATTATTATGGGCTTTCTGTAATTCACATTTCTCATATGCATGTTTTAATCTTTTTAGAAGCTTATTACAGAAGTTACGATATCTAACATAGGTGACTTTAAGTAAGAAATCGTCTGGGTTTGCCTTCAATTTTCGACACATTAAATCTCGGTTACGGATACAGCGTATTAGGCCTTTAGCAATCCAAGGTTTAAGTATTCTACGTTTAGAGGGTACATGTAGAGAGGTCGAGTGTGTTTTAATTATCGTACCGATAGTTTCAACCAGGATTTCAGTAGCTGCATTGGGATCTGATGTATTCAATACTTTACTATAATCGGCACAGGACACGGCTGCATGTACAGAAGGATAATCCACTTTGATGATATTTAGGTTTCTTTTAACTGACTTCGATATATTTTGCATATTCAAGAGCACTGGGAAGTGATCGGTAATTGAGGTATCAAATATCAAGGTGGTTGTTTTTAGTCCGGATTTCAAAAGCGTATGATCTAGACAGTTATTACCTCTAGTGGGTAGATTATGCGTGGGAAGAAGTCCATGCGAGGCAGTCATGTTAAGATAATCATTTGCATGTGAGCTTAGGTTTGTCGGAGTAATATTTATGTTGGTGTCGCCAATTACGAGTATATTCTGCCAGTTGGAGATGGATGTAAGCGTAGTATCTAAGCCATTTAAAAAGATATCCACATTCGTATTGCACGGGGGGCGGTACAGGGTTACGATAGCTAAATTTATTGTTTCAACTTTACAGATCAAGCAATTTGAACCCGGAATAATCGACTCAGAGACTTTGTGAGACATTGTAGACCTTATGTACATAGCGACGCCATCGTTTTGGTTGGAATTGTTAGCAGTGTGATAGCTAGAGTAGCCTTCAAGTGTCGGTAAGTATATCGTCTTGCTTAACCAGCATTCTGAGAGGACTATAATTTCGGGTAAAACCCGTAATGTATCTAGGAAGACGACAAGGTTATCAAAATTCCGGTTTACACTGCGTATATTTAAATGTAATACTTTTACTGAGTTTTTGCTATTAGGTAAGAGACCATCGCATTTTTCAACTTCACACACATGTACTTGTGTTTGTCCTAAGGTGTCAATATCGTTAATAATAGGAGTTAAATCCAGCATTGTGAAAATAATAAAAACGCGCAGACGATTATCCACCGAGGCCGATTTGACGACACAAGTAATAGATTTAATCCAAGGGTGCTTATTAAAAATGTTTTGTAATGGTGATTATTCTGTTTAAACGATTGATTATTAAAACACATCGTGGCGTGTGATATGCATTTAAAATTATGATGTCTAAAAATAGTAAGTTGTGAATGACGTAAGAGCCGTAATTTATATGTAGCATGGGTGAATGTGTGTTTGTTTTGTGTACGAATTGAAGTATGTTGTTTAGCTGTATTGAACCAACCACATATACTTTGTAGACAGAAGATGTAAAAATAATTATAATATATTACAAAAAAATAAGATGATACTACACAGTCGTATTTCCATTGAGCTAACAATAAGAAAAGGAAAATAGTTGCAAATATTGCATTCTGTTTAGGTATATAAAAGTAATTATTGTAATTTAGACAAATTGATAAGACAGGCAGCTGAAGTAACAACAATCGAGTCCAAACCTTCAATCTTGCGAAGAAAAATCTTATTGTTATGTGTCCAACAAAACTTGTAATTATGCATATTAGCAAACTTGCGAGCTTCATAAAACAATTGCCGCTGGCTATTAGGCAGGTGATCAGCTACGTAGACAGGCTTGGAGTCTCCCGTAATGCCAATGTGCGCCGTGTTCAGTTTTTCCGCAAGTGGTTTTCCTCTGTTGAAGTGCCGAGTGGCTTCTAAAATTTGTTTTTTCAAAGGGACTCTTTGCAGCTCCACAACAATTGGTCTATTAATTCCCTTTTTCCCAGGAATGCGATAAATGTCACGTAGGTCCGCTGGCTGTAAAGGCACGTTAACAGTTTTACATGTATTTATAACCGTAGTCGTGAGATCATTAACAGTTTCTTTTTCGCTGCATGGAATGTTTCTTATTTCAAGAGAGGCTGATCTTGATAGTTGTTGTAAATCTAAAATCTTTCTCTCCAGATCTATAATAAAAGAACGTTGTTCTTGACGCTCCTTTTCTAATGACTCCACTGTCTTTTTCATGTTCTCATAGGATTGGTTAATATATTCGATTGACTTCTCTATTTCCATATTTGATTTTTGAATTTCTTTATTCTGTACTTTGACCTCGTTTATATCGGATGTCAATTTGTTTAGTAAATTATCCTGGTCCTTTTTCCACGATGTTAATAAGTTCATAACCTTGTCCTCGAATGCTTTGAACTCGCTGTGAGTTTGGTCTGGGGAGAAATCAGGCCGGAGGCGCTTATTCCGGGTTGTAATGTTTGCTGGAGTGGGTACATTTTCTAAGCTTGATAAATCAGGTGATGATAATACTCGCTGTTTCTCTTTAGCAGGCGATGGAGGCGGTGAGCGTATCGTTCGAGGCATTATATAAATAATAAATTAATTGACAACAGTTGTACTCACAAAGTTGTATTAGTAGTGCCGCGCACAGCGCACAGGTGTGGGTAGATAACGCGCCGTCACCGCTGCCGAAGACACGTAGGTTAGGATACTTCCGAACAAGGCCGATCGAGCGACGCAAGAGTGTCCTTCGTGCACGAAGTTTGCCGAGCAAAGGCCGGTCGTTGACCCCACCGTTCGAGTCCGCTGTCACGGTAGCAGGTGACTCACGCACCGCTAGTGTGAATTCAAATTTTTGCCAGCCGTTGTAGAATAAAACTGTGATATCTTCCTTATTTATTGACGAATAGATAAACTAATCAATGCAATGTGAGGCCCATACAATAGGCAACACAGCAGTATAAGTTAATATATGAAGAAATAACTTTTTACACTATTTATGATTTTAAGTATGCGAGAGCAAAATGAATACGTGTTGTCGCAATGAGTGTCGCGCGGGGATGAATAATGATGATGAATAATTAGGTTGTGAACTTGAAGTTGCTGTACTTCGAAGATCTGAAAGTGGCACGTTACTATCTGAGCTGTCATTGTCCGAACTATCATCCCTTAAATCGTTGTCTTGTATGATATCTATGCCGGCAATCTCTTGGTCTTCTTGGTCACTAATATTATCTTCTGTGATGTCTTCAGCAAATACTAAACAATCAGCAATGTTGTTTTCATCTTCGGATTGATCTGACTCTAAAAGTATTTTATTCACTTCATCTTCAAATGAAGGATCGTCAACACGTAATATTTTTTTTGCCTTCTGTTGTGATGGCGACGTTGACCTTGAAGTTCGTTTAGACGCAGAAGTACTTGGTTTTATGTTTTTTGACATTTTGATCACAAATTACCTATAACAAATACAATCGCAGTCAGAATAATTTTGTATGGAAAACGTGGACACGCGGTCTCACAGGCCGCAGTCGAAATTTAAAACAAAATAACTCACCCAAATCGCAGCCGGCGACGTAACCTCTCACCTTCGCAGTCGTTTCGCCACTAAAGTCGAAGCTACTAAGCGTCGCAGGAGCGGGGAGTGCGGGGAAGTGGGGTAAATGCGATTTTTGCAAACGAGAGCGGTCTGTGAGACCGCGCGTCCATAGTTAAAGGTTAATGTCCTTAGAAATTTCCATTGACCTTTTCTGCAAGATCATGTTTAAAACATAAGACTTATCGGTTAGGAAACACATTATAATTATATCTACTAGTCATTAGGAATGACACTTTTAAATTATTTATATATTTTATAAATTCAACTATGCCAAGTCTTACACTTCATGCACTCAGTGTTCTCTATTAGGTATTACAGTTTTCAATTCACATATTATTATATAGATAGTATCAGTTGCATTCTTTACTTTGAAAAGGTAAACACTTTCCCAGGTATATAATTGGATGGCATGAGATTGCATGAGTTAATGGAGTCTCAGAGGGCTATGTGTTATTGGTTTTCTGTAATGTAATTTTCAATAGCAGCATAGTAATATTCTGGGTATGATATATAGGTAATGGTTAGGCTATTATATATGTTAGGCTACTATTAAATCTTAACACACTAATTAGCTGGAAACCACATACAGTGGTACTAGTATAAAAGTATTGTGTCTGGGCCATGGGATCAGAGTTGGCTAACAGATTAACCTCTTGGTCAATGAACGCTCCATCCTCGAGACTCTGATACAATACTTGTTTAATTGGTTTAGGTATCAGGCTAAGTGATAAGTTAAAACAGTGGCAATGAGTTTACTTTCATAGTTTCTATACCCTTTCCCATTACTGAACATGAAAACAGGTAGATGTAAATTTACAGTAACCTATTGCATTCCAGCAGCCTGTAGTCATTGATCGCAATGCCAGACATAGATAACCCCGTGGGTCGTAGCGTGCTGTTATATAGCCTATAGCTTTCCTCGACAAAAAGGCTAAAAATACTAAAAAAAATCGAACCAGTAGTTCCTGAGATAAGCATGTTCAAACAAACAAACAAACTCTTCAGCTTTGTAGTATTAGCTATACTAATACTACAAAGCTAAAGAGTTTGTAATAAATAAATAATGGAAGCATAAGTTATTCTATAATGCTGTGATATGGTTGGTTAGTTGTGTATTCCGCATTGCAAGATGAAATAATACAGTGGTTTTTAAGTCCATAACCTGTCAAGTCTTAGCCCTTTACAACCTGACAATTTTTTTTATATATTTGGTATTTTAACACAATATTCTTACAGTTAGAGGACCCAGTGATCTAAGAAAAATAAAAAATAAAATCGGAAAAGCACAGTTTCCCAGGCATTTCTCTGCACGATCGTGCACCTCAGGTATAATTTGACATATGCATGGTCTTGCATCTTTATATGATTTTAATTTTAGATGGAAATAAAACAAAAGAGGTGCATAAAATATGTTTAATATGTATTGAATGGTTTAAGTCCCATACATAAATAATCATAAGAAACAATTTGTAAGTACACAAATAGTTAAAATTATGAACTATAGTCAAATGTCAACATAATCAGTCTCAACAGGTATTATAATATGTAAAAATATCTAAAAATTATACTTCGTGGAAGTCTTGGAAGCAATTCTGTCCTCTACTAATGCAAAGGTACACATTGCATTTCAGGCATCGCGTTTTAGTACGACTTTCATAAGATTCAAATTGACAAAATCTGGGTGACTTCAAATCGTCAAAATGTGGCAAATGATCGTATCCATCATGTCTCAAAGAATCTGGTGGCTTCAAAGCTTTCTTGAACTTTTTCGGTACGATATTTTCAATTTCATCCAGACTTTCGCCACGACGTTTTTGAGGAGTACAGAGAAAAATATCAGAGATTTCAAGGCGAAAATCCAACAAATCCATGATTTTTCCGTGGAAAATGGTTAGAGGTACAATGAACTTTGTAAGCCCGCCAAGAATTAACGAGCGCTAAGTCCATGAAATGTATCAACACTTTCAATGTCCACTTTCGGGTTTTAATGAAAGTCCTGTAATACTCAACCTGCTGGTCAAGGACATCTACCCCTCCCATGTATTTATTATAATTAAGAATTATTTTAGGAGCGGTGACGTTGATATAAGAACACGTTTTTTTGTCCCATCTTTTAATTATCTCAGTATTATCTGATCCAGTGCAGTTAGAGGCGATTAGAACAGACTTGTTGTCTTTCCACTTCACTAGCACGGCAGGTTCCCTAACCATTTGCTGGCAATAACCGCGTGACATTCGCGAGACTTTTTTAAATTTGAGGGTGACTCTCTCGGGCACTCGTTAAACATAATAGTTCCAGTACTGTGAAGGTTGCGTTTTTACATTTCTTCTATCAATGGAATAGTCGTGAAGTGCCTGTCGTGGTACACACAACTATTTGCAGGAATACTTCTAGATAAATGTAGGACAATTGATGGGCCAAGGCCAAGAGTGGAGTCTCCAAACATTGTCTTTGAGCCTTGGTATATATCGAAGTCTAGCATCAGCCCATCACTCGTTGTAAGAACATAGTTTTTGTGTCCTACAGGGTGGGGTTTGTTTTTTACAACTTGTTTAGTGGGCAACGGCCGGTGAATGGAATCATCTGTCCGTCAATAGAAAAAAGCCAGCCATTCGTTCCTGTTTGTAGCATCCATTCCGAACATAGTTGATCGTGGGTTGTACTTTCCACAAAGGGTTTTGAGATTGATCCGGTGGAGCCGTGTCGGTACTCACAACATGTAATGCATTTCTTAATTGAATAAAGCAATCACGATTCATAGCGTTGACTATTTTATCCAACGATATTCCAGCACGCCAGTACATTGTTAATCTAGGATACAGAATACAACCCATGAGTATATGCATACGAAAAAGCTTCATAATCTCAGCTTTAGAGGTTTTCAATTCACGACTAGTTTTTCGCAAATAGTATAAATTATTGCATTTACGAGTTCATAGAAATCGTCATCGAAATAATCTTGTAACTAATAGGTGATCTCACCGCATTAATAGGTCGATCAAGGTAGGTATGTGTTCTATCTTGAAACGTAGTGAGTCTTCAGCGACGTGGGCGGGACCCAGATCGACTAGGGCATGCTGACGTTGTTACCGTTGCTGGCGGTGAGCTGGTGGAGAGTACAAGATCAGGAACGTCTTCTTTATTATTTACCTGCTCAACCAAATTATCAAAAACAGCCGGATTTAAATCCAGGTTGTCATCTTCAAAGTCGTCAATGAATTGTTCGATTTCTGACTCGTTTCCATCTCCTAGAACATCTATAATTCCTTCTTCACCAAGAGCACCTTAAAACAACAAAATAAATACGGATATATTACATAGTATACGCATACGCACAAAAAGTACCGCTGCGCCCTAACATGCACGTACATGCATCTTCAAATGAAACGATAAATTTGTAAAACACTATCGAATTTAGTGTATCAAAATACACTAAACACATTCATTACTTCGTTATAAAGCTTATTCAATGACTTAATTCGTAATTTCGGAGTAAATATCTGCTAAATTAAATACTTACGTGAAGCGCCTTTTCCACCAAAAAACGCGGCCATCTTTCACCACGTACTGCGGCTCACTAACACGTCATAACTTGTAAAAATATTTGTCAAGTATTTTTAAATGTCATTATTTGCAACCATAGCATAAAAAAACTATTTTTGGCAGATAAATAGAAAATAAAACATTTAAAAAATGTTCTCGACAATCCTAAGGTATTTCAAATAGCTGTTCAAATTAGTTGTAGGTAATCAAGCGAGCTATCTACCATTTTCGTTTGATCTATTATTTACGGAACAACCTGTATATACATTTTTTTTGTAAATACGTATATTATATAAATAATATGTATATTATACCTACATAAAAACACCCAGACCAAGACAAACATCCGTTCATACATACAAATGTATATGAATTAATGAAATGAGTTTTATGAATCCTTCCTTGTTCAGATGCCCCTTCCGTGCCATACCCATTTACTATCAACGAACCTTATCTTAGTTGTGCTGTCAAATTAAACCAGAGTATAAAGCGCCTGTTGCATAAAAATAGCAATGTCAATTGACACATAATAATAATAATAATAATAAATCATTTATTTGCTTAGATTGTAAGTACAAATAGAATACAGATGTTAACATAATTTCAGATCCTTATACAATCTACCTTAGACTAGGCATGCAAATATTTATATAAAAAAATTGTATTATTATTTATTAAAAGATGTCAGAATTTAAATGACAGAATTAAAATACAATTACAAAATGTCTTTTAAGAAGTCATCTATTGTATAATAACATTTTTCCAGCAACAATGCAGTCAGTTTAGTTTTAAATAATTGAATCGGAGCATTTTTTATAATGGCCGGTACTTTATTATAAATTATGATACTCATGTTAAAAACACTTTTCTTTAATAAAGCTGTATTGTGGGCGTTTACATGTAGTGTGGTTTTATATTGGCTCCTAACAGGCCTTGTTCTATTTTCTGCTAGAGTTGTGTAATAGTGCTTATTAAGTTTTACAAAAACAGCCATCTCATATATATAATTATATATAATGATGGAAAGGTTAATATTTTAAGAGACTTAAATTTAGGAACACAACTGTCGGTCATCTTTAATCCACACATGGCCCTTACATAAAGATAAAGTAGGTACATTATATCAGGCGCTATTTGTTTCTTGAACGTAACGTCACCTCGTGTAGCGACGAATGAAACTCCATGGCGCAGCGGTACTGAATGCGACTGCTGTGCAGAAGGTCTCGGGATCGAATCCCGGGTCTTGCCAACAACAATTTTTTGATTTATATATACCGCCATACCTCGGTGAGCACGTAAACCCGTTCTTCCAGCGCCTGAATCTCTACGGTCTTGTCGGGTTACCATTCCATCGGAGTATGTGAGTGAGGGAACAGAGAGTGCACTTGTGTTTGCGGACACACTTGCGCACTATAATATCTCCTGCGCAGATGGCCAGTTTCCGTTAACATTAGCCGCCGTGACCGAAATTCGTTCTGGAGGACATTATTCCAATTATATGTATAGGTATCTCTCTCCAGTCGTGTTGGATGTCCGTCCCATCGGACTATAAGAGCGAGAGGATGAAAGTGCACTTGTGTTTACGCATGCACTTGTAGTATATCACAAGTGTGAACTTGTCGATATCATCTGCGGAGCTGGCTGGTATCTATCGTGCTATCAATACGACCGTTTCGATTATATATTTATTTATTATAGACACGCCAACAGTATACATACACATATAAACAACATTGTTTAAAACCATACAGTACCTACAACAAACTTATATGTAGACCTATAAACGGCATGCATAATATGCACCAGTTGATTAACGAATTTAAGGATCTAATAGTTTGACTTAAAACATTGGTTGGACGATGTTTTTTATATTTCTGCCTACTAAATTGGCAAACCCACCTGATGGTAAGTGGTCACCGTAGCCTATAGCAACACCAGAGGCAACACTTGCACGTTGCCGATCTTGTAAAAACAATTTTAACGACCTTTTTGAAGAACCTTATACTGGTAGTCTAGTGGGAAAACCTGGGCAGGGAGTTCATTCCATAACCTGAGCTGATGTTGTTCATAATTCGATTATAAATTATCGATCACGTTATTAAACATATCGATGTTTGATAAATCATCGTTACAGAATATACATATGTATTATAATACAATATAATAACAAGAAATCATGTTTCTGAAGTACACATTGCGCTCCCAATCTTTTGTTTTAATAATATTGTCTTACGTTTACGCGAATGTTATACATTGAAATTAAACTGCGTTATACGGATTGTATCGCGTTGTTTATTTTAAAATATATATGTATATTAAATAATTTTGAAACTTTAAAACTGCTACTGTTAAACTTAACCTCTATTTAAGCTATTTAAATGATTAAACCATCTAGATTTTGGTTTACACTTTCCCCAACGTTTCGGTTGCTTTCCAGCAGCCATCATCACGCGGACTATTGTTGTTAAGTTTGCACTAATTCATGAATTATGTCGTATTATGTTATTCCAATAGTCAGAGATAAATATGCCCGATTAATCAGACTTGGCACAAAATAGCAAGGAATGGCACACTTTAATGTCGGAGGCCAAGATCCACTTAAGGTCGCTGAGCCAACGAAGTGATCGATATTTTATTTCAGAAGCAAATTTATTGAAAATGTTATCAAGTTAAGATATCTTAAGGAAGTTTCTATTCGTGCGTTTCTGTCTATAAAGTACGTTTCACAGACATAAACAGCGTCTGGGGTAAAGGCTAGAGCAAAGGGAGCAGTCGCTCTAGGCACCCGATGGCAAGAGGCGCAAAAAAGCAAAATGCGAAGAACAGTTTCCAACGCTGGACAAATAAAATTAAAGAGCAACATAAATATCTTCGTGCTTATTTATAAAAGGCACTAATTATTATTCTAAAGTTAAAAACACAAGAAGTATCATATAAGTATGCAATATATTTCGAATTTGACGTACCTGCATTTTTCTAATATTTATATGGCTGACAAAATATACAACGACCATTCATTTGTAATTTAAATAATAGCTATCGTTTTCACTTATATGTGTTTTAAATCTTCTGTACTACTCATTAATGCAACTTATCAACATGTTTACAGTTTATCGTATGTATAGACTAGGGATCTTGCGAATATTCGCATCCGCATCCGTAATTATAATATAATATTATAATATTCTATCACATAATAATAATAATATTCTACCACATACACACAACACCATCTAGCCCAAAATAAGCAGAGCTTGTACTATGGGTACTAGACAATGGATAAACATACATATATACTTTATTGAAATTAAACTACTATATACGGGTTTTATCGCGTTATTTATTTTACACTTTATTACAAAATTTTGAAACTGTCACACTACTACATATACATAAAATTATGTAATAAAGTGTAAAATAAATAACGCGATAAAATCTGCATATAGTAGTTTAATTTCAATGAATAACATTCGCGTAAATAGAAGACAATATTATATACTTTATTTTTTGTAAATACATACATATTATACATAGAAACACCCAGACCAAGACAAACATTCATGTTCATGCACACAAATGTTTGAGGTGTGCGGGAATCGAACCCGCAACTTCAGACGTGGCAGTCGGTTACACTATCCACTACGCCATCGATGCGGAAGCGCCGCAATTGCGGATGCGGACGCGAATATTCGCAACATCCCTGACCGAGACGATAATCGCAAGTTGAACTGTTGAAGTGAGCCAGAGCTATTGTGCTGACAGTTGAGTGGAACATGAATATTGTGCTGAGTTGCTGTTCTAGTGGTACTCGTAGCATGTAGTAGGAATGGACTCGAGCTGTATTGCACGGGCTATAGTTTTAAGGTGTGTCCACATCTGGCGGATGCGCTACAAATGTGCCACTCGCGAGCTGCAATTACTGCAATTGTTTCGCCTCTTTGATGTAACTCACACAATGCGTGCACACTGGGCACGCGCAGCTCACGTTTACAAGAATAATTTTTAGATTTCTCTGTAGTAATATGGAATTTTTGGATCCCACAAAATGGGGAATCTATCGGCAAATCGGAATAATACGGCAATCAGAAACAAACTGAGTGGGCGGGCGAAAGTACGTAGAGCGGGCAGGGTGCACGGGCGCGGCTATTGCGCCGTTCACGCACGGCGCGCAAACTTGAAATGCACGCACGCATCTCGCGGGCGGGTCGCGAGTGGTGCATTCGTGGCGCATTCGCCAGATGTGGTCACACCCAAAGGCCAGCGCTGGTCATATAATACGAATATTGATGGTCGTGGGTTGGATGACATCTGTCACAGGACTCAAGATATATTTAACAGATTCATGACATGACGCAAGACAGCGAACAGAGAGACTCCTCAGTGAGTTCACTCTTCCGCTTCTTCCTCCGGTTCTCCTTCTGCCTCTCCCTCTGCTTCGCCCTCTGCTTCGCCCTCTGCTTCGCCTTCTGCTTCGCCCTCTGCTTCTCCCTCAGGCGCTTTGGCGTCGCCTTCCTCCGCAGCAGGAGGTCCTGCTTCAGCACCTTTAGGTTCGCCCCCACCGCCACCAGCCTCTGCAGCCCCACCATCACCATTTCCATCACCACCACCACCACCACCACCGTCGCCGCCGCCACCGCCACCTTAAATAATAATAATAATAATGTCCTCCCGACCAAATTTCAATTTCGCAGAAGTTTCTACTAACAGAACAACTTTTCTCGACATGAAAGGTAGTATGACAAGGTGCATGCGAAATTTACAATGATTTGTCGTGTAGTGGCATGATAGCGTAACAAACAAACTCACATTCGCATTATATAATATTAGTTAATGTAATATAATTGTTAAAGATAGCAACTGCCCGCGGCTTCGCTCGCGAAAATCGCACGGGAATACCTAAAAAAGTATACTACGTGTTAATCCTGGGCATGGTCCATCTGCCAAGTTTTATCCAAATATGATGATTGATTGAGTAATTAACATGCAAACCTTCAAAACATTATCAATATTATAATAATAATAATGTACTCTAGACAGAATTTTAGCCACGGCTGCCAATATTAACGAAATTTGTCATCTGCACAGGAGTTAGTATAGTGCACAAGTGTGTGCAAACACAAGTACACTTCCTCTCTCTCTTGATCCGATTGGACAGCAATCCGACACGACCGGAGAGACGTCAGGTGCACGACCAACAACTATACTTGCTTTCCAACCAAGCCAAGGGGGAGTTGAAAATTTGGCTTGGTTTAAGTTAGGATGTCCCTCGTTAATGTAGTTTCAGTTCCAGCGATTCACCCACCATCCAAGGCAGCGAGTTAGCACATCGTGGTGGGTTTAGTCGGAAGCACACGGGAATTTCTTTTTTTTCGCGGGTGAGCCCGACATAACCGCTCCGCTCTCCTTTTCTGCGGAGAGGTACGCATTAAGGCATCCACGTTAAAAAAAAAGGCTTAGGTTGTTCCTGAGAGTTTCTTGTCAAAAAACATCTATACGTAAGGCGTATCTATGATTTTAATCTTTGCCCCTACCACTCCCTTCTGGCTGTTCTTGGATATACATAGGTGTGCGTATATAATAAATATCACGACAGTAATTGACCAACCTTTACCACCGCCTTCTCCTTTCGCCTTGTTCATGGGCTCCCATGGTCTGTGAACAATTAACACAAATATTATTTTTATTCAACTATGCTTGCAAACAGGCCCACCTGATGCTAAGTGTTTACCGTAGCCAATGGATGGCTGCAACACCAGAGGCATCACTGGCGCGTTGCCGACCCTTTAGGAAAGGTAGTGGGAAGGAGAAGGAGCAAGAAAGGGGAAACAGGGTGATTGGGCCTCCGGCACTCTCACTCATCGACTGGCGACGTCCTTGGTATGAATATTGTAAGGCACTTACATAGTCGTCGCAGTAGTGCTGGGCATCTGTCTTGCAGCTATAGCACGTTGGATCAGGATGTCCCTGGGGAAACGAGCAAGCTGTAAGTATCTACTCATGAAGAACTACTTTGAACAAACTTTTTTTTCTTTCTTTACTAATCTGACTTCTCGTTAATCCGTGAGATCTCGGGTTCGATTTCAAGATCCGGTAAAGTGTTATTGAGGTTTTGGTTAAGAAATTCTGAGTAGCAGCTCTGAATGAACTGAATCTTAATATTTGATTATGAGTTTTTAATGTTCACACCAGCGCGAGCGTGCGGTAAAAAGCACATGGTACATAATCGTTCATAGTTACCTTAAGTATACTTAAAGGTTAGAGAAAACAAACTACGGCCCAAGGATTCCATCAAGTCTTGTACATAAACCAGTTACTTGAGAAGCGCGATGCTGATCTGTGCGCTCGGCAGCCGCGCCTCCACAGGGTTGGTCACCATGATGACTCCCTGTTCTACTTCTTTAGGCATTTCATCAGCGTAGTCCTCAGCAGACCCCACGTCGTAGTAAAACTCGTTCATCGATTGCTGTTCACAACCAGAAAACATATTATCATCCTAAACAATATTATAAAGACGAATGTGAATTTGTTAGTTACACTTTCACACCCTAACTACTCTACAGATCTTCATGAAATTTTGCATACACCTTGTCAGGGGTACAGAAAAGGACAAAGGGTACCATCTTAAAAAAAAGTGCTGTTCCCGAAGAATAGCAATTTGTTGAAATAATCTAGATTAATGCGAGCGGGTAAAATCTAGTAATACTTATTATAAATGTGAATGAAATTAAATAGACTGATCATCATGAAATTTCGCATAAACGTTGTCAGAGGTACTAAGAAGAAAATATCTTATATCCAGAAAAAAGTACTGTTCTCGTGCGAAGCCACAGGCATATGCTAGTACATAGATATTTTTTTATACAGCTATGTTGGCAAACAAGCATACGGCCAACCTGATGGTTAGTGGTTACCGTAGCGTATGGACGCCTGCAACACCAGAGGCATCACTTACGCGTTGCCGTCCCTTTAGAAAAGGAAGAAGAGAAAAAGGAAGTGGGAAGGAGAAAGAGCGGGAAGGGGGAAAAAGGGTGATTGGACCTCCGGCACTCCCACTCACTGAACGAAATACAACAGTAGGCATACTGCTATTTCACCTCGATATTCTGTGAGAGGTTAGTCCTTCCCCGGTAGAGCCGGCCATTCATGCTGAAATCAGCGAAGCTCTACTACTCTCAAACTTATACCTTTTATCTAGGAAAAAGTACTGTTCTCGAGCGAGCGAAGCCACAGGCATATGCTAGTCGATATACAACCATCGTGAAATACCCGAAGGACTCTTTCGGGTATTGCACGATGGATACTTTAATGGAAAGGCCCTGTCAAACGCCTTGGTTTTATCGCGACTAACTGCCACCTTTAACCTTACTTGCCTTCCAAGGGCCCAGCGATCTTTAGTTAGTGTGTAGTACTAAAAGATCACAAGCGGTGACAAAGCATTTCTTTTCAGAGATGCGTGCCTTGGGACTTACCAGTAGCGTAGCGTGGGTGTCAGCCGCCCGGGGTGGAAGAAAATTTTGTCGTCCTCTTATTTAGGTATTTCAATTTAAAAGACTATAACATACAGTAATTCTAAAGAACTTTTCGGCAAGAACAGTTATCATTATTGTGTATTGTACATCTGCACAGTCCTCTAGTTCGTCACGAAATGGATAAAATATGAACAAGGTATTATTATTATGAAATTTTACCACCCCCTAAAAATGCCGCCTGGAATAGGCTGTCCCTGCCGCCCTCACTACGCTACGCCACAGCTCACGTAATAATAGTAAATGAAACACAATGTACCAGGCTTACAGTAATACTAAGGAGTTATATCAATTGCATTTTATACAAACCTTCGACAAACTCGGAAAGTGCTTGAAACTGTCACCCATACTCATCATCAGCCGTCTATTGGGCCTCATCATTCGTCTCAACGCGCGATGTACCGGCGCAGCGGTGTCGCTCTCTCTTATGAGGATCATCAGGTGTGTGACAGAGTCAAAGTTCCACTCCTTTGAGTCGGTATATCCAGGAGGCTTGGGTATGATGGTGGCTAGGAGAAATGGTTTAAATTATTGCTATGTTGAATATTTTGGTTTCCTTACATGAGTTGTACAATAAAGTTAATTTTAGAAAAGAAACAGGTGCGGACTCTTGCTAAAGAGGACTACAAAAACCAAAATGTCTTCAAAGCATTCAGTTTCTGTCTTTGTTGATTATTTCAAAAAGTACTGATTAATTTCGATAAAATTTATATGGGCTACCTCTGAAGACCTACCAAATAAAAGAGAATCAATTGAATACATTTTTTAATTGGCGGGATAATCACGTTACAAATATACAAAAAAAACGTACAATCGATTTTAAAACTACCTCTTTTTTGTGAAGTCAGTTAAAAATTGCTCTGCGGTATTGGTCTGGTTGCTTACTAAAGCAATATAACATCTGAATATAATAACATTTATATGTATGTATCTTATTTGGGGGCCAGTCAGTGCAGACTGGAAATACTTCGACCCAGTGGGATCTTTTGTGTCGACACTCCCAATAACGACTGCCATAGATGTTCATGGCAGCCGGGACCGACGGCTTAACGTGCTCTCCGAGGCACGGAGCAGGCGATAATTGTCAATCAATACGCACATAATTTCGAAAAGTCATATAACTCCCGAAAGTCAGAGGTGCGCGACGTGGGTTCGAACCCGAGACCCTTTGGATTGCAGTCTATTGGTCTCCTCACTAAGCTATCGCTTTGTAACTGGTCAATATATTTAAAAAATTGCTTCTGTGGTCTATATAGGACCTATAGGAAACACAACAATAAATTTAAATTGTTGTCTGTCTACCTGTATGTTTGTACGTGCATCACGCAAAAATGACTGCAATGAGAAAAAGGGAGGAATTGGACCGAGGTAGGACCGCCGGCGCTCTCGGCGATATTCTGTGAGAGAGTACTACACCTCTTTCGAGCTGGTCTAGTCATACCTAAAGGCATACTATTATTAGCAGTGATAGCCTATTGGGAGACAGATGTTTCGAGTTCAATCGCAAGGCACCTCTGAATTATCCAAGTTATGTGTGAATTAATAATCGCTTGATTTAACGGCGAAGGAAAACATCTTGAGGCAACCTACAAATCTGTGAGTTCTTTATAATGTTCTCGAAGATATGTGGAATCTGTCACTCTGCACTGGGCCAACGTAGTGGACTATGACCTAAAGCTTCTCATACTGATAAGAGGCTCGTGCCCAGCAGCGGGACAGTTTATATACAGGGCTGATATACCATTGATCTTCACAGGTGCAACTTCGTTCACATCGTTGACGAACTTCTCCTTCTGGTATTGAACAACGCGGTCCAGCCATCCGCCGCGACGTATATCAATGGTGGCCAGAACCGCCGCACACAGAACAAGCACTGTATGAAGTACTCCCTGAGAAATAAGGACTTTTTACTTGGAATGCCAAGAAGAGCTTGAAAAAAGACGTATGGCTCGGTGGTGCAGCGGCAAGAGGTCGGTTAGAATCCCAAGACTGGTAATGCATTAATTGCCGTCAATAATAGCATCTCAATAGTAGCATGGAGTTTCGAACTGTGCCATTATTAAGTGGAACCAAAAATCATAGTGTCGGCGTCTATGGCGTAGTGGTTAGTGTAACCGACTGCCACGCTTGAGGTCGCGGGTTCGATTCCCGCACAAGTCAAACATTTGTGTGCATGAACGTGGAAGTCTGTCTTGCTCTGGGTGTTTTTATGTATAGTATGTATGTATTTACAATAAAAAAATGTATATTTGTATATTTATCCATTGTCTAGTACCCATAGTACAAGCTCTGCTTAGTTTGGGCTAGATGATGTTGTGTGAATGTGACAGAATTTTTATTTATTTATTTATTTATTTATTAGTATAAACAAATGGACAACATAACAGTATACACCAAATCGTTGTACAAGTTAAAACTTATATCTAAAGTTATATACATTTATATTACCCGACATAATATACAAGGCTTATATAATTTATTAGAACATCTGCTTATATGAATGCAATAAAAGATTCGTAACTTAGTAACTAACTAAATATCTATCATCTCACAAAATCTTAAACAACTACGACTCACATCCATCCATCCCGAAGCAAATAGATCACATTCAGATTCTGATGTCAGAAGCATATTTAGTAAGGTCAGTGAACGAACAAGGGGCGAGTGTGCATTATTATTATTGTTTCTCTTATCACAGATATTTTCTAACATATTATATTATGAAAATACCTGGTCCTTTGAGAGGCTTACACGGAGACATAGGTCCAACGTGAAGAGGCCCTTCGAGGGTTTTAATCAAAGATGAGATGGAACACCTACTGCAGCACTAGCCGCAGCAGGCGTAGGACTATTGCTACGCATGGATTCTAATATATAATTATGTGCTGTGGGTATGGGTGTTTGATGGACAGGTATTATGGATGAAAAACGGCGTCTGACTTATATACTCTAATAGTATCAATCGAATGGGCAGACGGTGACTCACCAACTTACTAGATGGGCCCTCTGGAATAGCCACCATAGGCATACAAGCCAGCAGCAGAGGGCAACACCTATATTATTATTATTATTGACGGTGAATTGTGGGTGTAGTACCTACATGCCAAATTATTATGGTAAGCAAATACACTTTTAAAGGTATTGGTTTTCCCTGTCAATATTTTCTCAATAGCAACCCTGATTTAAGTTATAGTGTGACATACCCCCGTGTCTCAGAAAGCACATAAGCAGTTGGTCCTTTGTCTTGTGGCGAAGTTCAGCCTACTTTCAACAGATGGCGCTACATACAACAAGCGCTCAAATGACGTCACACAATTCTGCATCGCACAAGTAAAGTTTACACAGCGACTAACTATATATACAAGCTCCCGACATCAACCGTCAGGCCGCGGCCCGCCAGGCACGATCAACTAGCCTGGTTGGAGAATCCTCTCTTTGTGTTGGAGGGACATCATACCCTGTTCCTCCACAGCCTTATTTATCTCTCTCCAGTCGTATTACCGTCTTATCAGACTATGACAGTGAGAAAAAAGAGAGCGTACTTGTGTTTGCACACACACTTTTGCACAATAATATCTCTTGCACAGATGGCCAATCTCCGTTAGGAATAGAGAAAAGATTAATTACACAGAATGTAAGAACAACCGCTTTAAGTCTACCCGCCATTAAATTGCCGCTACATACTACTTATTATGCCTGAACAGGCTTCGCAGTGAAATGACCAAGAAACTGGTAAAACTATTATTATTTCTGTCCACATAATACGAGATGATTTTTATTGCACCTTGTTTCAGACGCGTTAGCGGCCCACCTGCTGGTAAGTGTTAGCCGCCGCTCATGGATTTCGGCAATACAAAGAGTACATACAACCAAACCGTTGCCTACCGTAACAGCAGTACTGTCTTTAAACCTCTTTTAAAAAAGGACACGTCATAGCGCTTAGAAAACAGCGCTGCAGGTAGTTCATTCAAAGGATCGTTGGAAAGGAGCCGTGCTAGACATACCTTCTTATCTTGCATACCTACTACTATCTCTCATTGCTTTTCTTTTTTCTGATCTTTAATTACATTACCTTTTGGCGTAATATTCAACGCGCGAGTGACACACCTGGCATTACAAGTGTACATAATATACGGTAATTGGTTACTACGAAGCAGGCCGTATCCTTATTTTCAAAAAGTTATTGGAATATTGCGTGACTTACATTACCTCATTAAAAAAAGTTGATACCCATCGGAGTCTAAGCTAATACTCGAAACAGCTGAACTGAGAAAGTGCTACCATCTGCTAAAAATTCCGTAAAACAATTATGTGTCGTGTTCCTGCGATAAGTAAGAAGCTTTCCAGAGCTTAACTACCAATGTAATCGTTAAAAGATAAAGACCAGACGTCCAGTTCTTGTAATAAAACTGTTCCTGATCTCAATTTTGAATAGATTTTATTGTGAGAATTGGCCCTCTGAGCGAACGACTTTTGATTAAACCAAGGAACTTATATAAAGAATATAATGAAAGAGACTGAACCCACGACTCTTACATGAAATTTGTAGTGTCTACCTGGCAACAGGCGTGAATCTATGTATACAGATATGTAAAAATATACTTACTCTTATATACATTATGAAAATGTATTTATATATCAGTAAAACAATGTCACATCTTACACATGTAACTAATACTTCTAAATTATGATTAAATATTACACGCGTTAAAATTGTAATTATTAAAACAATAAAGCTTCGTTAATTGCTATTTTATTGCAAAAATATAAATTTAAATTTCCTATGTAATAGGTAAATTCAATAAATACATATGTGTTATTAAATGAATGGAATAGGGAAATACGATAAGTGTGCATCATGTCTCGGGTTCAACACCTGGTCAATGTAATACATACTAGCGGTCGCCAAGTGGTCGAAATTCGACCATAATCGGTTGAAATTGTAAGTTTGATCGTTATTAAGGTTTTATTGTCTATAACTAAACCCTTATAATCACATTTCACGGTACTTAAGATATGTAAGCATAGTTACAAAGGATTCTACGACATCAGCCGAACAATACCGAAATACTACGAACGCGATTCGAATGCGTGTGTCAAATGCATTGTTGTGTGCGTGTAGTGTTTTTACATTAATTTAATGTATTTCTAATGCATATTTAATAAAAATATTCCTGTTTTGGTTTAGCCACTCCTTCTCCATATGAACTTTAACTGTGCCAAATATCATACTTCTCCGTCCGTGCAATTTTTGTGAAAAGGGTACAAAGTTTTTGTTTCACGTATTAATAAATAGATATAGAGTTTTAATTTTATTAGATATAGTTGTAAGGGGTACCCTCTGCTTCAAGAAATTTTTAGCTCTAACACTTAAGTCTGGCAATGTGCAATACACACGGTAAATGGCTTACCCGCCATTTCGTGGGATCAAAATATCTATCACTTTGAATATGGACGTGAGACTATAATGTGCTACAAACTGTGATTAGCCTTCTGCGCAGTACCTATATATAGGTAATAATTCACAACTTGGTGCGCTGACACAAGTACACTATCTATTATCTCTGTTAGGGTCCTGGTGGACGTAAATAAAGTGGACTGTATTTGTTAGCTGGTTTAATTGCCGTTTTACCACAAGTTACAAAATAGGTATTACAAAAATTTGAAGAATAGAATAATTAATATTTGTAAGTACAAAAAAATGGTCGACCGTCCGCTATTTAGATCGTGAGCGAATGTTTGCAGGATACGTTCGCCGCTCCTTGTACCGTGGGTGGGGCCGGGTCCGCGCGCCGGCGTCCGCGCATCTCAGTGCTGCGTATAACGAGTCGCAACATGCTCCCCGGGTTGAAGACTAGAGACTTCAAAATCTGGAAGAGGACATATATTATTAAATGCCCTACGAATAGTGCCCTCTTTAGTCTTCAGTTCGACCACTCGCGTTACACCGTCAGCGCCTGGGTAAAGTTGTGTGACTCTTCCTAGTGCCCAAAGGAGAGGAGGCAACGTTTTGTCCTTTATCAAAACTAAAGCGCCTTGCTTGAGATCAGCCTTTGCAGCTCGCCACTTAGTCTTCGTCTGCAGCAAGGACACATATTCTAAGGCAAATCGTTGCCAGAAATGCTGCTTAATGAGCTCTATCCTTTTAAATCGCTCTAGAGCGTTGATGTTGACGGTCGATATCTGTGGATGTGGAATAAACATAAGTGGCCGTCCAATTAAAAAGTGTGCAGGAGTTAAAGCCGAAAAATCAAGAGGATTTGAGGAAAGAGGAGTGAGAGGTCGTGAATTCAAAACTGCCTCTATCTGAGTGAGGCATGTAGCCATTTCCTCAAAAGTAAAATGCGTAAGCTGAAGTAACCTACGAAGATGGTACTTAGTAGAACGCACGGCGGCTTCTGCTAACCCATTAAAATGTGGACTATACGGGGGCACAAACTTAAATTCAATACCTTCCTGCGCAATACTACCTTTAAGATCTGACTGAGCAAGAAATCTAGTTAATTCGTGAGAGGTACCCACGAAGTTTGTACCATTGTCAGAAGTAATACTTGCAGGCTTTCCACGACGAGATATAAATCTACTTAAGGCAGCCATATATGCTGCTGTCGACAGTGCTGTAACAAGTTCGATATGACAGGCTTTTACAGCATTGCAAATGAAAATTGCCAAATAAGACTTAGTTAATCTACAACCACGACCCTTTCGGTCGGCTATCAAGACTGGCCCGGCGTAGTCCACCGAACAATGTAAAAAGGGAAACTCTAGTTCTGTTCGGGATGTAGGCAGCTGACCCATTACAGGCTGAATAGTTTCAGCTTTGTATCTGCAACAACGCACACATTTATTAACGGTAGACTTAGACAAATTCCTACCACCTAACGGCCAATAAGTTTGTCTTATGTTCGCTAAAAGCAATTGTGGACCAGCGTGTAAATATTTTAAATGAAAATAATTAAATAACATTTTAGTAAAATGATGTTTGGAACAAATTAAAATTGGATATTTAGTATCATAGCTGTACGGGGCGTTACTGAGCCTGCCACCAACTCGAATAATACCTTTGGAATCTAAATATGCGGATAAAGATAATAATCTATTCTTTGTCGGAAGTGCTTTGCCATTCCTTAAGATATCGTACTCGTCAGGAAACATCTCCAATTGAACCTTGTAAATAATTAAATTCAATGAATTTTGCAACTCTGAAACTGTTAAATAACCTTGTAATTTAGTTTTATTTCGACAATTATAAATAAACCTTTGCATATATGCTACTGTTCGCTGTAGATAAGTGAATTTAGACGTTTTATTTACTAATGTACATATGATATCATTATTTATAATCTGGTTGCACACAATGGCACAAGGAAGTAATTCAGGCAACTCGATTTTCTCGTTTGTGTTAGGCATCTTTGGCCATTCGTCTTCAGGTTTTACTAAAAATGTAGGACCTGACCACCACAATAAAGAATGACTGATGCAATCAGCCTTCACCCCGCGAGATACAAGATCGGCCGGGTTGTCTTTCGACGGTACGTAGCGCCACGTATAACCCTCTGTGCTCTCCAGAATTTCATGAACTCGATTGCGAACAAAACCTTTTAAATTATTATTTGGTGTTTTCAACCATCCTAAGACGATCGTTGAGTCACACCAAAACTGACAAGTAGTAATAGGCATAGTTAAAGAGGCAAGTACCTTAGTAAATAGCCTTGCAGCTAACAAGGCTCCGCAAAGCTCGAGACGAGGCATCGTCGTCGGCTTTATCGGTGCTACTCTATTTTTAGAGGTCAAGAGATAAACAGAAACTAGCCCTGATTTATGGACAGAACGAATATACACACAAGCGCCGTATGCTCGCTCTGACGCATCTGAAAAAATATGTATTTCATGACTAACGCTACCATCACTAAGAACCCAACGAGGAATTTTTAAATTATTTAAACAAGGCAAAGTATTTGCAAAAGCCAACCAAAGGTTTTTAATTTCAGTAGAGACGTCGTCATCCCAATCATATTGTTTGATCCAAGTCATCTGCATTATAATTTTTGCCTCAACTATACATGGGCCCACAAGGCCTAGTGGGTCAAAAATCTGACTTATAACTGACAGAATATGACGTTTAGTAACCTTCTTATGAATGTCTATATTAATAGAATAGGATAAAATATCTGCGTCACAGCTCCAGTTTAAACCTAAGGTTTTAGAACCGACATTTGTATTAGTTTCTGAAAAACTAAACATATCGTTTACTTTTAATTGAGAAGGAGATAATTTTGTAATAATTTCGTTATTATTTGATTTTAATTTTCTTAAATTGAATCGTGCTGATTTTAAAGTAGAGATTACTCCCGTACAAAGCGCGATGGTATCATTAATCGATGATGATCCACTTAGATAGTCGTCCATGTAAAAATCTTTTTCTATAGACGTTTTAACTATGTTATTTGGAGCCCTAGATGCTAAACTAACTAAACATTTGGTAGCAAGATATGGAGCACAAGCTGTACCATAAGTTACAGTGTTAAGAGTGTAAGTTTTCAAAGGCTCGTCTGTACTATATCTAAAAATTATTTGTTGAAGACAGCGTTGAGATGTATTAAGCTCAATCGCTCTGTACATTTTTTCTATGTCCCCGGTTACGACATATTTATGCTGTCGGAAACGAATTAAAATCGAATATAGGTCATCCTGCACTGTGGGACCGACCATAAGGATGTCATTAAGTGACAGGCCAGAAGAAGTGGCCGCCGAAGCATCAAACACTGTGCGAAGTTTTGTTGTCAAAGATGACTCACGGATGACCCCGTGATGCGGTAAAAAAACATTGAATTGTTGATTATTATTAGGTAAAAAATCTTTATTTTCAGTCATGTGACCTAGATCTTCGTATTCTTTGATAAATTCAAGATACTTTTCCTTAAATTCAGGATTCTTTAAAAACTTACGCTCTAGTGACAAGAAACGGCATTTTGCCTTGTAATATGACTCGCCTAAGACTGAAGGATCTTTCTTCAGTGGCATTGATACTACAAATCGGCCATCAGTATTAAATGTCGTATTACGTAAAAAATGTTCTTCACAGGCCTGCTCTTCTGAAGACAAATAATGTTTATCGGAAACAATATCTAGGTCCCAAAAACGAGATAAGTCTGGGTTGGATTCTTCATTTAAAAAATTACATGTGATATTAGGGGTGTGTGTCTTAAGACGGGCAACATACCCAGACACTAACCAACCCAGTTTCGTTTCGTATAGCTTAGGTACATTTTTACCTAAATCTATCGAAATTTTTCCTAAGACTGACCAAAATATGTGTGCCCCAACTAATATGTCAATAGTTGCCGGCTCATTAAAAGAAGGGTCAGCTAGACATATTCCTGAAGGAAGAGGAATATTTTCAATATTTATGTAAGAAGGCGGTAAATTTCTAGTTAACTGAGGTAAAATATGACAATCAATAGTAGTTCTATAATCATTATACATTGATTTTATAGTAAGACTACATGACTGTGTACTTTGAGAAGTATTATTATTAATACCTGTCACTGTGGCGCTCGTACTACGTCGTGACAAACCCAGCTTACTGCAAAAAGACTCCGTCACAAAATTAGCAGAGCTGCCATTGTCGAGCAGCACTCGGGCAACGTGCTCGACATCCTTGCTGTCAATCACCTTCACGCGCGCTGTGGAAAGCAAGACGTGTGGAGGAGTAGTCAACTGTTTAAAGTTGGTAGAATTCACAAAGTTGTTTACCGACGCAGTCGGTTCAACCGGGTCTGGAGCATGTAAATGTAAAAGAGTGTTATGTTTTTTCTTGCAATATTTGCACGGAACTAGATTACACTTATTTTCGTTATGACCTGGTCGTAAACAATTAAGACAGACTTTTAAGTCTTTGGCCTTATTGATACGATTTTCAATAGGCAGGGATTTAAATGACTCACAGTTAAATAAAAAATGGTTCTGATTGCACATAAGACAATGTAATGGTGTTTTGTATATATTATTCGATTTTTGATTATTGTTTTTTTTAGTATTGTAATTTAAATTTTGATTATGTTTGAAATCTGAATGATAAGATGAATTTTGCTTATAGTTTTCGTATTTTTGTGACTTTAATATCTTACTTTCTTTTAATGTTTCTAATAAGTCCGCCCTATTGCTGAGAAATGTTATAAAAATGTCATATGTTGGTGGGTTATCCAAAGTATTCCTGTACGTCTCCCACTCCCTTCGAGTGGTGGTATCAAGCTTATCTGCCATCATATGAATTATTAATGTATCCCAGTGCTGGGTAGGCTGATCTAAAGTGGACAAAGCACGTAAGTTTTTATTAGTGACGTCTATAAGCTGACGAATTGCCACAGAGCATTCTTTATGAATGTGTTCAATATTAAATAAAATCTGAACATGATTATTTACGAGTAACCTTTTGTTGTCGTACCTGTTACATAACAACTGCCAGGCACTCACATAGTTATCACCTTTTACGTCCAAACTATCAATAACTAACAAAGCACTACCTTTCAAAGATGCGCGAAGATAATGTAATTTGTTAATATTGTCTATATCCGACCTTGAATGGATTAAAGAAATAAAAGTGTCCCTATATTCAAGCCAGTGTTGATAGTGGCCATGAAAGGTAGGTAATTCTATCTTTGGCAATCTCACGCAACTGTATTTGGAAGTACCTGCCTGTGCATCCTCGAAACTTGCTACAGAACCGTCCTGAGCATCACGTCGCTGGGAAGGCTGCTGACCGAGGAGAATACGAGCCTCTGCCACCAGCTCGTGATACTGGTTCTCAAACTGTTCACGCTCTTGTAGCTCGTCCTCTGAATTATCCGACACCACATCGATTTCACTCTGCAATTGATCGTAATCCGCATATAAGGTATTGAACTTATTAAATCTACCTTCCAAGTCTAGTAATTGTAAAACACTAAGTTCTTTAGAACTTTTAAGAAGATGTATATAATTACTAAAGATAGTCACTTTAGATTTTAAGCCACCACGTTTTTTAATTAATTTTTCAATCTTTGCGTCAGCCATAGCGGTTAAAAGAACGTTGAAATAATGAAACTAAGCGATTGAACGTAACGTAAACAACTTAGAATTATATTATGAATAAAGGTGCAAGAACCGGCTTAATGATGTAACCGTGAGAACAATAGATAAGCGACCGCACGGCGGCCGATCAACAGCTGTTAGCAATAAAAACGTAACGGTAAATCATTCATTCATAGGCTATCACGCATAGTACGCGTGCACTCGTTACGCAGAAATATATGGAATGACGGGCAATATTATAAGCAGCGAAAGATAGAAATTTAATGAGGCTTATTAAAAGGCTATATATTATGCAATGCAGCGCTTAAGGCTTAGAAATAACTTGATTATGCACTCACTTAGCAAAGGCACTTTTGAATATAGGTTTGAAATTTTGATAAATAATAGGGAAAGAGAAAAAGGAATAATTGGAACGAACTCACAAATGTTTAACCCATCCACTTATGAGCGTTGGTGTTTGAAGGGTGTCCTTTTCGATCTTGAGGTTCCAAAGTCCACGCGGTCGACCTCTAAATGACTTTGACGTCCGGGCTTGTGTAGATGCTACGCAATGTCTTCACTTGCGATGATGATGACTATTACGCTGCTGAAGTCCACAACTGAAGAGCGCCGAATCTTCAAAATTCTTTTATAATTTGATGATGGTGATACAAACGGCGAGAATCCTAAAGGACCAATGTTAGGGTCCTGGTGGACGTAAATAAAGTGGACTGTATTTGTTAGCTGGTTTAATTGCCGTTTTACCACAAGTTACAAAATAGGTATTACAAAAATTTGAAGAATAGAATAATTAATATTTGTAAGTACAAAAAAATGGTCGACCGTCCGCTATTTAGATCGTGAGCGAATGTTTGCAGGATACGTTCGCCGCTCCTTGTACCGTGGGTGGGGCCGGGTCCGCGCGCCGGCGTCCGCGCATCTCAGTGCTGCGTATAACGAGTCGCAACAATCTCACTCTCATAGTCCGATTGGAAACAACCGAAGAGAAGCTTATGACTAACAGACCATACTTTCTTAGCTCAGCTTTCAAGTTGTGCGTAAATAGGTATTTATTACTCGCTTTAACAGTGAAGGAAAACATCGTGAGGAAACCTACATGTTTGAGGGCCAGTGTGGTGTGCTGTATAGTACTAAGGTCTAACCTTCCATCTTACACTGAGAAGTGGCCCGTGTCGAGTAGTGGAGCAGAATATGTACATATACAGGGCTGATATTACTATTTTTTTTTGCTATGATCTTATCGAGGGGTGAAAGGCTATTTGTTTTAAGCGACATTTTACAAACTTTACAGGATAGCAATTTGAAGATTATAATTTAAAAATTTCGTAAAAAAAATATTCTGCTCTTACTTTAATTTGGATCTTTATTGCAATAAAACCCTTAACTGTTTTTTATTAATAATTATACCAAAACTTTGAGTTCCAAAATAAATGTCGCATAATACAAAATGATCTGTATCGCCTTATTTTTAGAGTAAAGAAAAATGATTTAACCTCCAACATTGTCACGAATCAACAGAAGACAAAATGGCTTTAAGTGACCTTACAGTGCTTATTCAGTAGAAAGCAAAATGCTTGAATCGACGTTACTCGATAATAGTAGGGAAAGCTATTTTGTTTTTGCAAGTTGACTTAAGGAACGATGAACATTCTTTATGAGTTGTTTGATGTCTCATGTTTCGAAGGACAAAAACAAAAACATGACAGATTTATACGATATATTAAAATGTATGAATAATTAATAAATTATGTCAGGAATAAATAAAAAAGTTCTGTTAATTATAAAATCTTTGATTAAATAACTTTCACTTAATTAACAACCAGTCTTAATGAGATCGTAAGTATTCTTATAATCTATTACAAACTTTAAAGTAGTGACTGAAATGGATAAATGTACCTAGGGTAGACTGGGTACGGTTGTAACAATTTTGCGTTGATCGTTCGGCTTATTCCACTTTTCCCCGTTGGATGATCCCCATTGATGGGGATTAGTGAACTTTTTGTTCACTATTCCCCGTTGACCCAAAATTTTTATTTAATGGGGATAAATGAACTAAAAAGTTCAATAATCCCCATTAGGTAGGTACGTTAAAAAAATAAAATATATGAATCATGTTACACTTATTAATTAAAAATATAACTTTCTTATACCTAATAAAATCACAGATTGTACAATTATTAATTTAAAATTAAAAATATAACTTTCTTATACCTAATAAAATCACAGATTGTACAATTATTAATTTAAAATAAAAAAATATAACTTTCTTATACCTAGTAAAGTCACAGATTGTACAATTATTAATTTAAAATAAAAAATATAACTTTCTTATACCTAATAAAGTCACAGATTGTTACAATCATTAATTTAAAATTGTAGCATGAAAATATTTATTTCTTATACCTTGTAAAATCAAAGATTACAATCACTTAAGTTTTTCTAAACAGTGCCCAATCGTAATTTCACCATTAATGAGTTCCATTTGGACCTCCTGTATATAATTATCGCGATTGATGCTTTTTTTTGTTTTTTCCGCTATACCTTTATTTTCAGAAACCCCCAATGCAAGAACTTCGTAATACGATGCATCTTCAGCCAACGCTGTGAGGAGCTTCATAATGTTGGGTTTCTTTATTATCACACGCTTTTTTATTTTATTATTCCATGCTTCGACTAAATTCGTAGTGCGATGAGTCTGTCCAAATACACACCACGTTTTAATAAAATCATCTTGTAGCCATTGTCTGAGCATGTAATTTCTAAACTCCTTGCTATTATCGTCATTAGGGCTTTGAGAGGCAACATAAAACCAACCCGCAATGATTTTATCTGATGGTAATAAAGCCAAAGCAGTGCTAAGTGCAACTTGTCTTCTGGTTAATTTATCTTTTGTTAGTTCGAGTTGTTTTCCTTTCTTCCATATTGCCTGGGTGAAATGGAAATAACAGCCGCTAATAGATATATTTACAAAAACATTTCGCATTGCGTTCATCGGAGCCACTTCATAGTCACATTTAAATATTTCTGGATTCCAATCAGGTAATGCAGATTTTAGCATACTAAATAAAATTTCATATGTTTGTTGATTTTTATGGCTCATGAGGGCATAAACAAGTGGCACAATGTTTATGTGTTTTTCTGTACTGCCCAAATCCCCATGAATGGTGTAGAGTTGGTAAAAGGGAGATGGACAGATCCAAAACGTTCCATCACCCAAGAACATCTTCAAATTTTTCATTTGATGTCGGGCAAATTCAGAGCAAAAAGCTATTACACGGATACCACTGTCATTGTAGTCTGCTAAAATAAATTCCTGATGAGCTGGAGGTACTTTAACTTCTTCAACATTTTTGAACTCAATTTTACTTACTTCAAATGCTGCATTTCTGTGTTTATATAATGTTGATTTGATAGACTTCAGGGCAGGGAATTCTTTTATTTTGTCAATTCCGGTATCTTTTAGTGAGCTCACAGCCGCGTTGTAAGCAGTGGTAATGGCAGGTGCTTCTGGATCCGCAAGTGTAGTTTTTAGTTTGAATAACCTCAAGGTAACTTCATTCCGCGCAAAATCAGGTTCACAAACATTGTGTCGTTTCTCAGCTACAACTTGATTGTCCTGTAAAATTAAGTAATAATAATTAATTACTTTACATTATTTTTTAAGTAAACAATATTGCACCTACATAGAATACAAAATTAAATAGGCTATTTAACAACCTTTAAAACTTATATATCAAAATATAATATATCAAAATATAATAAGTAACTTACCATGACAGTGATGGATCCGGCACATTTACTTTGTTTTCTTGTGGTACACTCCCACAAAACTCCACCGTTTTTATATTTGCATTTTTTACTGTATTGATGTCCGGCCCGGAGAAGTATGGTAGCTTTACCTTTTTTAACGTACTCTAAACAAACGTCAGTTGAACTACCAGCCATTTCCTTTATTTATTCCTATATTAAACTAATAACTGCGAACTGATAAGAACTGCACGCTTGAACTACACTACACACTACTAACCCTTAACGACTACGAAACAAAAACAAAAGATGGGTCGACCAATCACATACGAGCTAACTCGCACCCCGCTCCGCCACCGCCTTGCGCGCGCGCGCCTCTAGAAAATGAGCATCTTTTACAGTATTGTGTATCTTATTAGATAGATATAAGGTCGTTATTCCCAAACATCGTTAGAACAATTTCGTTGGTGCAACATCTGTTTTTCGTTCTAATAAAATCGTAAAGTAGGTATGTAGGTAATTTAAAATTTTGTTCTTACCTTATAAAAATAAAAGTACATGACTCATATATTTTATTTTTATATTGTTTTTATTTAACGTACCTAATTAGAAAAACTTAAGTGATTGTAATCTTTGATTTTACAAGGTATAAGAAAGAAATATTTTCATGCTACAATTTTAAATTAATGATTGTAACAATCTGTGACTTTATTAGGTATAAGAAAGTTATATTTTTTATTTTAAATTAATAATTGTACAATCTGTGACTTTACTAGGTATAAGAAAGTTATATTTTTTTATTTTAAATTAATAATTGTACAATCTGTGACTTTACTAGGTATAAGAAAGTTATATTTTTTTATTTTAAATTAATAATTGTACAATCTGTGACTTTACTAGGTATAAGAAAGTTATATTTTTTTATTTTAAATTAATAGTTGTACAATCTGTGATTTTATTAGGTATAAGAAAGTTATATTTTTAATTAATAAGTGTAACATGATTCATATATTTTATTTTTTTAACGTACCTACCTAATGGGGATTATTGAACTTTTTAGTTCATTTATCCCCATTAAATAAAAATTTTGGGTCTACGGGGAATAGTGAACAAAAAGTTCACTAATCCCCATCAATGGGGATCATCCAACGGGGAAAAGTGGAATAAGCCGATCGTTCGTACAAGTCGCATTAATAGTACTAACAACTTATTAAACGTTTAAAATAAAAAAGTAAACATTTGTCTTTAACACGTTGCTGGACAGTACATCATTATTTTTTTTGTCAGTGTGACAGTCCTTTTTTCCATTCGTATCTTACGGCTATAGCAGTTGTGCTATTATCAGCCTATAAGATTTGATATAATGCGTCATCACGGCTATATCCGTATTACGGTCATAACTGTAGTGCCGTAGTATATATGGTAAATAGTTTATATTATGACAGTACTGTTACAGCCGTTGCTCAATAAAAGAAATAACACAAAAATTTTCAAAAAAAATTGTATATTTATTACTGAAATAAACAATAATTATTACAAAATTACTTCTAAAATTAGGAAAATAAACAAAACATTAACTTTGAGTAACAATTATAATTAAATAATCTTGTAATCATATAGGAACTTAGGTTTCAAAACAGCCTTATTTCGTTAGTTAGAAAAAAGGAAAATATTATTATTTACCCTGTACTAGATGCCAATCAGTAAAACACTCTGGACATAGACTTGGTTGGTTTCCACAATCAGAACATCGATATCTTGTTTCTTTCCGTATATTCTTACTTGAACATTGCTTGCAATTTAGAAATTTGAATTTCCTTTTATAATTTATAGGTGTAGGAATTATTTCTGGCCAATGATTTTTATTTTCTTTCGTAGAATCCACAATATTTTGTCTGTTATTAAATCTTCTACTGCTATATATGCTTTCCTAAGATGAAATATGACGCGTTTGTACCACGTTATCGTTTTTCTGGGAGATGAATAATAGCTTGTCATCTGGTCTACACGGTCAATGCCGCCCCTGTACCGATTGTAGGAAGCAACTTCTTCAGGTTTTGTTGATAACTTGCCATACCTATTTGAAACCTCTGTCAGTTTTGGGTGATTTCTGGTTGTTATAGTAAAAACAGGTCTTTTATCTTGCCAAACAGATAAATAAACATTATTGTTGCGTTGCCTGCCAAAAATAATCTCCTCTCTTTAGTTTTCTGTTGGTCAACAGACAAGGGTTACCCTTTCTATTTTTTCTTAGAGTACCATTAGTATGTGTTCTCAACTCAAGTAATGACTTATAAAGTTCTACGCTATTGTAGAAGTTGTCCATGAATACATGATGTCCCTTCATCACATAGGACTGCAATAGGTTCATTACTCTTTTTTCAGTTTTTTTACCAACTGCAGTTGAATCTGAATCATCTTTACCGCAGTACATTTTCAAACTCAATACATAACCGTCAGAGGACGTCAGCTCATAGAATTTTATTCCATACCTTGCTTTTTTTAATTTTATGTATTGACGGAAATAAAGACGGCCTCTGAATAATATTAGCGGCTCGTCAATAGACAGCTCCTTTTCTGGTTTGTATATGCGGCGAAAATTATCAGTAAGTGCGTCTATAAATGTTACAACATTTTTTTCTCCTTTTGAATTATCTTCGGCAACACTAAGACATCTTAGTATTTGGTCAAACCGTCTTCCTGACATAACGTGACTGAAGATAGGATGAAAGTATAAAGGATCATTAGAAAACAGTTTACGCCTATCTGGCAATTTTACTTGTCCTTGTAACAGACATAACCCAAAAAACATCAACAATTCTTCGTAATCTACGGGACGAAACGTTGCACGGCGACTGTTCCTAGTTGCTGGTCTGTTTTGACTAGTCAATTTAGCACCGTAAGCATTAGTACGTTAAATCATATACTGAAATAACTGTTCAGACATTACAATCTTGAATACGTCTAAAGGAGTACTATTTTGATCCATATTAACCTGAATTCCGACTGATGAAGCATCTAACTAAAAGTCTGGAATTGGTTCTACAGTACGGGATCATACCGTATCAGTTTGGCATTGAATTTCAGTTGATTCCTCAACTATTTCATCAGATATGGCACCAGGAGTCGATTGCATAACTACTGATCCAGGTCTCTCTATATCGTGAATTGGTTGTAAAAATTCTGTCTTGTTACTATTACTAGGAATAATATCGCCCACCTCATTTGAGTTAGAAAATGATGATGACGATGTACTCATCGTAGGACGGGAAACTCGTGGCCTGCCAATGTATATTTCTTCGTCACTCGAGCTGGACTGACTTTCGAAGTCCGGCTCATAATTTTTATCGGAATCATACTCTCCGTAGTCCTGAAAGGGATCTTCTTCTTTTTGAGACGATTCTGGTGTAGATACGTCTTCTAGTAGACGGTCAATTTCATTATCTTTCCTCGAATTATTCATCTAGAAAAAAAAGGGAATTTATAAATATACAATAAAATACCTATATTCACGACAATAACCAGTTATCTTTACTATATTTAGTAAATATATACATCTGTTATAGTATTCAAATCAAAAGAACATAAAAATATTCTTACAATAATGATATAACGCCAATTACAAAGTAACGTGCGACAGCTATGCACACGTATAGACGCGATCGCGGTCTGCGCGTCACTAGTTCAAACTGCAACGGATTTTGCATGAACCGTCAACGGTCATAGCCGTAGCGTCACTGTGACAGTATGTAAGTTTGACAACACACACAAGCAACTAAATACGCATAAATTTGTGATATAAAATGACAGTAGGGCCTTGGTAACGCGCTCTTCTTTGCTTTAGCCTTTCCTTTGCCTTTGCCTTTCAGACCAGGGGATGAATCTAAAACTTTTTTCACTTATTTATCTTTCAATCTTTTCTGTCGTTCTTCATACTCCTTTCGAACAGCTTCCTTTTGAGAGTTATCTGTGTAAATAGCAAACTTTTTAGTTCTTCGACCTCTATTTACAGTTTTCCTAGGGACAGCTTTTAGGTAGGGCCGTATTACCTCTGGTGAAAACACAGTTTGATGGCTTGTAGACGGCTTAGGAGACGAGTGCTGGTCGTGTACTTGACGGCTTGTAGACGGCTTGTAGACGGCTTAGGAGACGAGTGCTGGTCGTGTACTAGACGGCTTAGGAGACGAGTGCTGGTCGTGTATTTGATGGCTTGTAGACGGCTTAGGCGATAATTGCTGATCATGTATATTTATTTGTCTTGGTGATGTAGTAGTCACTAGCTCTTCAATGTCTTGTGAAATATGAATATCAGCGTTCTGTGTTGAAGCTACTAGGCTAAGCTAAAGCCTCGTTCAACAACGAAGGTGATAGCGGTGGTGTTTCATCGTCTGGAGACTGTACAAGAATGTTCTGATTAGAAACAACCACTTCTTCTGTAACATTTGGGTTTGGCCTGTCTGTCACAAATGAAGGCGAAAAGTCAATATCTTGTAATATATCACGATTGAAGGGGTGTATTCCTATCTTCCGAAAGCCAGCCTGAATATTTGATTGGGTCAGAGCGAGTGGCATTGCAACTGTCGTAATACTGGGTATGTCGTAAATCGTCATGGTTCTGCCTGGATGTTTTAGCATCCATGCGTCACAGGCAGTATTGAAAGCTTTTTTCAAAGGTCCGTACACAGATCTATGCAAGGGCTGGAGTTTGTGTGAGCAGTGGGGTGGGAACGAAAGCAAAACTATTCCATTTTCTTTACAGAAATCTAGAGAATTTATATGAATATGTGATGTGTGGTTGTCCAGAACAAGCAAAACTTTGTGCGAAGGAGAGGCATTAGTATGTTTTTTGAAATGTTTGAGGAATACTGAGAACGTTTCATCTTGCATGCCCGATGGATTGCCAGTTCCAATGGAACCCACAAGTCCATCCCTGATGAAATGCTCCTTGTATCGTACTCGAGGAAATACGAACATTGGGGGAATGGCATTGCCCAACGCGTTTGCCGCAAAGGCTAATGTAACCAATGTGCCTCGTTCAGCTGAAGTAAGGGCTTCTACTTGCCTTGTTCCACGTCTAGCCACGACTCTGTCGGGTTTTTGCACGGTGGTTACGCCAGTTTCATCGACATTATATAATACGTCCTGTGGTTCGAAATGATCACGGTCCATGACAATTTGTAGATTATTATAAAAGGCATCAACATTAGTCCTCTATTGACATCGTCTTACCGTCCTTGTCTCTGGAAAGAACTTTATGAAAGCCGGAATCGGGAGGCTGTAAAGAACTTCGAACAGTATCATCCCTAAGCATGACGTGTGATGCGGTAGCGAGCTCCTTAAAAACGAAGGGAGATAACTCTGAATGTTGAGAAGCCGGAGTGGGTCTCAAACTGGACATGTGCTGTCGTAATTTGTAGACCAGGTCCGATGGGTCCTCAAAACCTGATTCTCCGGAGGATACTAATAGTTCCCCAGGGAGCGTCAAAGTTTCTTCATAGAGCAGTTCCGCTGCAGTTGCTTTAATATCCTCTTTGTAAGCAGAGCGCACCTTAAGCAAGACCAAGGCTAATGCAGTCAGCCAAGAATTGCCGTGGCACATTAGAGCAGCCTTAAGCTGCCTGTGCATACGCTCAACGAGCCCATTGGCACAGGGATGATAGCTGGTAGTGCGAATACTCTTGGTACCGCACAAGTCAGTAAGGCGTTTGAAAAGATCAGACTCATACTGTCACCGCTGGTCAGTTGTAATGACAGCAGGGACCCCAAATCAGGAATCCAACTAGCCACAAAGGTACTAGCCACTTCTTCCACAGTTATACCAGTCATTGGCCAAGCTTCAGGCCACCGACTATATCGGTACACTGCGGTGAGACAATATTGGAAGCCAGAACATGATAGCAATGGTCCAATAATGTCAATGTGGACATGTTTAAGCCATGATGTAGGGCTGGAGATGTGTCCGGGCGAAGAATGTGTATGCCAAGTTACTTTGCTACGCTGACAAGCGACGCAAGTCTGGCACCAACGGCGGCAGTCTTTGGCAATTCCAGGCCAAACAAAACGGTCGGAGACTAGCCGTATGGTAGCTAGGGCGCCAGGTTGACTCAAGTTGTGTAACTAGACAAAAACTTTTTTTCGCATTGGTTTCGTAACAAATGGTCGTGATCGTCCAGTGGACATATCACAGACCAAGGTAGTGTTAGTACCGAAGACAACGATGTTCTCTAGTTTCAGAGAAAAATTGGCATCATCACGATACTTTTTTAACTTGTCGTCAAGATGTTGGCACGAAGCAAGGGCAGAATGGTCAACCTCGAAACTAACAGCTTCGATGCGAGACGTAGCGTCCGCTAGTGTCGACTCCTTTTACATAGACGATGTCCGTCGTAAATTGTGAGATAAAAGAGAGTTGGTTCAGCTGTACGAGAGGAAGCTTTTCGCGTCGCTGCGCAAATGCGTAAACCAACAGTTTATGGTCCGTGTAAATACGAACGTGTTGCGCAACGAGATAATGGCGGTAATGCTGAACACTCGTAGATTGCGAGAAGTTCTCGGTAATAAGCTGGCCACTGGAACTGTCGGGGCTTCAGCTTTTTGCTAAAGAAACCCAACGGTTCCCAAGCATCACCAACTTTCAGCTGAAGGCAGGCACCAACGTGAGAGCTAGATGCATCGGTAAAAAGCCCTAACTCAGCATTTGGCAATGGATGGGCCAGAAGAGTTGCAGAAGATAAGCAGTAGCATAAGTCTTTACGGGCCTGAAAGCATTTTTCGAGGCGTCCGGGAGACCGGGGTGGAACCTTTTGCCTTGGGTGGCCACGATGGCTTCAACTAGCGGTGCTTGCATTTCTGCAGCATTGCGCAAGAATCGGCGGTAATAATTGACCATCCTAAGAAACCGGCGGAGTCCCTGTACGGTCTTTGGGGAAGGGAAATCCTTCAAAGCCTGAATACGCTCGGGTAGTGGACGCATTCCGTTGGCGGAAATTCGATTCGCGATGAAGGTTACCTCAGGAGCACCAAAAACGCATTTTCCTGGGTTGATGACGATACCATAGTCTTCAAGACGCTTGTAGAGGGTACGAAGGTGTTAAGCGTGCTGAATGGCATCGCAGGAGTACACCAAAATGTCATCAACGTACGCAAAGCAGAAATCAAGACCATGGACAACTTCGTCAATAAAATGTTGAAAAATTTTAGGTAATCATATTTGTTCTCAGCCGGCGGTTGGAGAACAATGTCCTCTATTTCACCAATCACCCGGGCATCCAACTGAGCGACAACTTGGTTGTATTTTGTTTGATCAGCAGTGATACCTGAAATGGTAAACTGTGCCTCCACCTGTGCAAACCATAATGCAGGCCGATCGGGCCAAAAAGGTGGAAGTTTAACAGCCACCCTGTATAATGAGGGGGATTGGAAAAAGTGTGGGGGTCTGCGGAGGGTGTGTCTTTCTTATGTGGTTTCTTTATATAACAAAATCAATAAATTTAAATATTAAAAAACACCATACACCAATATCGTTAAATATGCTGAAATTTACACACACGAACTATATTTTTCAAATAATGAATTATATGTATTAGAATTATTAATGCAGCATACATACATACATACATACATAGATTCACGCCTGTTCCCAGAGGGGTAGGCAGAGACTACGGATTTCCATTTGCTACGATCCTGACACACTTCTCTGGCTTCATTCGCTTTCATCACATTCCTCATACACGCCCGTCGGTTCAAGATGCTCTTAACCTGGCCTTTGTCCAGAACGCCTCCGATCTGATCAAGAAACGTTCGCCTAGGTCTTCCTCTTGCGACTGTTCCATTCACACTAGCCTTATAAACTTTCTTAGTCAGTCTTTCCTCGTCCTTTCTTTTACATGCTCAAACCAGCTTAACAATATACCCTTTTCTATTCTTGTCACTATATCCACTTTATTAATGCAAAAATGAAGGCTTATTTCACATATAAAAGCTTAGCTAACGTAAAAACTATAGAGGTGAGAGTATCAATCTCTATTCACAATCTTATGAGGCGCGCTCACCTGTCAAAATGACAAAAGCGTTCCGAAATATTAACGCTACAAGGCGTTAATAAGAGTGACCTGATAAATAAACCAACATAGGTACATAGTAGGAACCTACGATATGCCCATAGAGTAAAGTAAGGGAAGGTTCATATCTGACGTAAAATACGCCGAGCGTATCATCAGTCGCGTCTATTCGGTCGAATGTGTCAGTTCACATCAAACGGAAAATGCGTCGAGCGTAACATCCGTCCTGCCACATGTCAGTTTCTGCGTTTAGCATCTATAGAGCGGTTGTGTTGTGTGATACTGAATTTTAACATGAAGCCTATCGAAATAATTGCTATTTGGGAGGCTTTAGAACAAGACCGAAAAAGGAAACGTCGATATTGGGTGCATCCTTTAAATACTAAAAGAATATCAAGTGGCCAATTTAATTGTCTATATGCAACTGTGAGAGAGTATCCGACAAAATTTATTCAGTATTACCGCATGTCCATAGAATCCTTTGATGAACTCCTTACGATTGTAAAAGGTTCCATAACTAAGTATGATACGAAATTTCGATGTGCCATTACTCCTGAAGAAAGACTGACTATTACATTGAGGTAAGAGATATATATACATATATATATAAACAGGAAAGTTGTAGGTATAATAATAACTGCTTTTGTTCTTGAAATTAATATTTTAATATTATTGACATGTATATTAAAATGATACAAAAATCCAAAATCAACCAATTTCAAATAAACGTAACGGATTAACTCTGCATTAATGCTTCAATATCTTCTTCAGTTGAAACCTGCGAGGTCGCTGATTGTGGTGAGTCCGTATAGTAGTCAGTTGTATAATAACCGGTGTGTTCAAACTGAGAAGTCTGCGGCAATGATATACGACCTTGTTCGTAATTACTTTGATCAGACAGGGTGTTATATTGTTGCACTGTACTTGTTGTAGCAAATCTATATTTTTTTACCAAATTCATAATATCTAAACGGAAGTCAAAATTTTGTGCTTCAGACATTTTTTTCATCTGTGGGAGTAACGACAGCAAAAACTGTTTATCTGAATCACTATCATCTTGTGAAGATTTCTCCATACTGTTAATTAATGACTTCTGAAACAGTGTCATACTCTGGTCTTTGCGACTGGCAGGCTTGGAACTGGAATTTGACGATTCGCTTCCAGTCTCTTGAAGTTGGTTCTCTTCACCACTTGTTTAATAAAATTCAGCTTCTATATTACTAGTTGTAGGGCGCATTTGTTTGACACATCTAAGAAACGAAGCATTTCTACGAATGGCGTTTTCCTCTTCTTTGCAGCAGCAGAACTTCCACTGCGCACATTGTTCTCTTTTTTTTTCTCTCTAACGTAGTAATCACGGAAATGCTTCCATTTTTTCTGGAGGTCAATAACTGAAATAAAAAGTGTACATGATTATTAAAATTAGAAACGGAATAATTGTTTAATTTACTGGGTTAAAGAATAGTTAACGAATATTTAAGTTTAATTTATTTTCAGATATTTATCAACTGGAATGTGTTTTAAAACATTATCCCTGGACTTCCTGGCGGGAGTATCTACAATATCTGGAATAATTAAAGAATGTTGCAAAATGATATGGATGACGCTCCGAGAAACAGAAATGCCTTGCCCGAATGAAGAAATGTGGTTAAATATAGCTGATCAATTTTATGAAAAAACTAATTTTCCAAACTGTGTTGGAGCAGTAGATGGGAAACATATTCGCATAAGAGCTCCGAATCGCAGTGGCTCCCAATATTTTAACTATAAAAAATTCTTTTCTATTGTCCTTATGGCTATTTCAGATGCAAATTACTATTTTGTAGCTATAGATGTTGGTGCTTATGGCAAAGAAGCTGATAGCAACGTTTTTAAACAATCAATTATGGGTAAAAAAAATTTAGAAAATGACTTCAATATTCCAAGAAACAAAACTTTACCAAATTCTAATGGACCCCCAAAACCATTTGTATTAGTTGGAGATGAAGCGTTTCCTTTACAGAAAAATATAATGCGGCCGTATCCAAGTGGCAATATTGATAGAGAAAAACGAATTTTTAATTATAGACTCAGTCGAGCGCGTAGATGTGTTGAGTGTTCATTTGGATTATTGTGCACTAAGTGGAGGGTACTTCACACTGCCATTCTTACCGAACCCGATTTTGCTATGGAGATAGTGAAGGCTGCTTGTATACTTCATAATTTTGTTCTTCGACGAAGAGACAGCTGTCTTAATGACATTCAAATATGCCAATTACAGACTTTACCCACAGCAACATCAACTAGAATAACGACTGCCACCGATAATAGGGATTTTTTAAAACAATATTTTTGTAACGAAGGAATATTGCAGTACCAGGACCAATATATATAAGAATGCTAATAATAAAATAAACTTTAACTTACGTGATTCATTTTTCTTTTTTGTATCATACGTCTCCCACTCAACTATTAATATTTCTCCAATTTCCTCCCAAGCCCGTCTCTTGGCTTGTCGATCGCTATAAGATTTTTCTTTTATGTTCCATAGACATATTCTATTATGCACTTCCGTGATAAATCGTTCTGTATCAAACATTTTCAAAATGCTTGGAACGGCCTGTACACAAACGATCTCTGCTGATGTTACGCCTAGACTGAATGCATCAATCAAAATACAAGTAGCGCGTGGCGCGCGCGACGTTGCCGCTCTTACGTCGACCGACAATGCGTTGACGGAAACGCAATAGACGCTGTACGCTCGACGCACTAACGTATCATCGGTTGAGTGTGAACGGTCAAGTGTTTTTCTATACCTTTGTCTGTTCTGGCGTTACGCGACCGATAATACGCGACGCATGTTCCGTCAGATATGAACCTTCCCTAATACATTGGGATATGATATGCCACACGTCACTGGTAACAAAAACAGTAGGTATAAGCTGGCCTGTTATTCTATAGCTAGTAAATTGTACACTTTTAATTAAAGAATACACGATAAAATTATTCAGTAACCGCGTAGGTATATTTAAACAGTATCTGTTATTCATCTATTAAGTAGGTACTTATTATGGTAATAAATAATACATACATACTTTCGATAATCAATACACAAACATTAGCAATCTACTAGTTACATTATAACATTATTAATTGATACATTTATAAACACGATATTTAAGTAAAAATACTTACAAGCTTTTTAACTATTTGTTAATTTCCTCATAAACAAACAACCACAACAGAGCGCGTCCTGTCTCGCGCCACAGCACACCCACGAGTGACTGAAGCGCCCGCGCGGGGCGGGTCAGTAATAATATTGCCACGGTTTACGAAAATATGCTGTGTCGTATGTATATACGCAACATATAAGTTTATAATGAACCTGGAATCGAACGGAGCATCATTCGTCTAGCCACACCGAAACCAAGGGACGCGCGAAGGCGATTGAACGGGGCGTCATTTGTCTAGCCGCGACAAAATCAATCTACAGACTAAGCGATGCGCGAAGTCGCTTTCTGATTTTATATGTGGCAGTATTTATAGACGTCGCGCCGCACGCATACACGCTCAACAATTCCTCGTAAAATTGTATAATGTTATTTACTTATCGCTGATTGGTGCAAATAAATATTGTACACATTAGTGCTAGCGTTACTTGCATAAACAATAAACGGGATACAACAAGGCTTAAAAATTGAAAATATATTCTCAATTGAATCAGTCTATGTGTTTCAATATAACCCCAGCTACGGATCTGGCTTAGGTATGCCTGCCGGCTGATCTATAACCCTAACGGTTACTAGCTACGGACCTGGCTTATACCCGCTGGCTGTTAATGCGTTAAAATGCTAACATTTATTTGTTTTAATTTACATAGATTGTTATTGTCATATTAAAATTGAGTGGTTTAAAAGTCAAACTCATTACATTATGATACAGAAAAAATATTTTAATCCAAATACTTGATATTAGGTTTATCTTAAGTGACGTATTTAGAAAATGTGGATACTAACAAACTGTTCAGGCGACTATGCAACACAGTTTCCAGAACAGAAATATTGTTTGATGCTCCAAACAGAGTGTAAAACAGTTGCAGCGAAAAGGGTTTAACCGACATGTCTTATTGAATTTGATTGACGGCAAATTGGTTGAAGCGACATTGCATAGTGTTAGTAATGGAAAGCAAAATGCATGAAGGGACTTTTCATATATGAAGGGTATGAAAGCAAAAACGCCTCTGTGCACGTTATTTGGTATGGAGAAAAACGCACTTTAACATCTAGGTATTATAGACGCCTTATTTTTTCTAAAACTTAGTTTGAAAACGTTCATTGATTCTTTGCAGTGAAAAAGAAAGAAAGAATTGGTAAATAAATGCTGAAATGACGCATTTGCTTCTCAACGATGGATTGTGTCGTAATTGCAACTCAACGGCAAGGACTATGTCAAGATTGCACCTCACAAGTCAGCCATTTTGTTGGATTGTAGGGTATATGTACCTATTATGGGCAATCAAAGTAAATAGTTTTTCATGACATTTATTAAAAAAATATAATGAACAACGTTATCTATAGATACACTTATTGATATCGACGGGATGGTAAAAAAAGTAAGAAAATCATTTTTGGCCCTAAAAATCATAACATTAGTATAATTTTATACACATAATCCTACTTCGGGTGGATTTGGCTCACAAATTTCTTCATTATCTTCTGCACCACCTTCTTGAGACCCTGAGCCAGCTAGTACTTCTTTAAAATATTGCAGTTCATTTCCTGTTTGCCATTCTGAGCCGAAATGTTTTTTAACAACGTTTCAACGTCAGCAAGCTTAGCACTCTGTATTTTTATTTTGTTTTTCGTGATAGGATCAGGTACGACATTTTTGAATGATTGTCCCCTTTTCAAAACTGATTTGTAGATTTGTGATTCAGAACGATAGTGTAATTCACCTTTAATCGTTATTTTGTTATTGTAACTCCTTTTTATAAAGAATCGCTTGCTTGCCGCGAATGGAAAGTGCCAGCTTCCGGGGGGCTTTATGACAGAATTTAATGCAGACTTCCAATCCAGGTTCATGTCAAAATTTATCGCCCTGCCGTAACGGTCAAATATCTCCACATACTCAGAGGGGCTTATAATGACCTCTCTTTTTTTCAGCTCTCGCTCAATATTCCCAAAAACCCTATCAGCGGGAAGAAATGAATGTCCTGGCACTGGGAAAACTAATTCGATAAAATTAACATGTGCTGGAGCATTGGAAAGCCATGTTGAACACATCCCCATCATTATAGAGTTTTTATTTTGTGCACCACACCCATCCGCTACAAGACGTATTGTATCTATTTCAGTTAAATCCAAACTATTAAGTCTATTGTAGACAGCAGAACATATTTCGTTAGCTCCTTTTTTGAATTGATTTTCTGTCCAATAATACAATGAAACTGTTTCTCTGTTTAGTTTTTTGTCTGGTGCAGATTTGACAACAGCAAAATTATAAATATAGAGTTGTCTACTGTAGTAGGCTATTTGATCTGGTAATTTAGGCAGAACCTGATTTTTTTGGCAGTCAAACGATAATGTTATCATGCCTTGTCTTTCTTCTCGTAGTAATTGATAAAATGCTTTCGCTTTGAGCATGTGCACTCGTTTCTCTATTATTAATGTATTCTTCAAATTAGCATCTTTTTCGCATTTAAATTTTAGAGTCTAAATATTTTCGTTGCACTGATGACCTGCAATAATGAGATTCCAGACATTTGAAAGATTCTATAAAAAATTTTACCGCCGACCTCTTTACTGAATATTTGTGTGAAGTGTGGTCACCTCCTCTCATATCTTTTACCAAACTTCCTGTTGTTTTAAAAACCTTTGCGACACGGCGTACACGATGCACGGAGATTTGTAAAATTTTTAAAAAAAAATTCTGACATACAGGTATAAGTTTTAATGTATGATTCTGTTTTACGTATAGCTTCGTATTGTATTTATTTGGGGTTCGAAGACCAACCCGTGCTCGTCGGCGTACTGTATCAGTAACCTTACAGTATTTTAAGAAGAAGGCATCCTGGTGTTGTTTACATTTAATTGCATAAAATGATTGAAAAAAAAATCGAATGTCTGTCATCGTTAGTTTACGACATTGGTATGCTCCTTTCTCATGGTTACATGTTGGATATTGAGGTAGTCTTTTAGCTGAGTACCTAAAAATAAAAGATAAATATGTTAGTAAATAAAATTGTCGTCTCGAACTCCAAAATCGTAATCAGTTGATCAGTTTAGGCACAACAAGTCAATTTACCAGTGGTGTCATTTCCATTATGGGTTCTTAACTGGTGTGGTTACCCTAAAACGACGTGTAGGTAGTAGTATTGAATGACTTACCGCTTTGCCTTTTCTTTTGCTCGCTTCCACTTTTCTGGATTACGACTACGTTTCCTAGTGATCCCGGAAGTCACTGGTTGAACATTCTCTTCCATTATATCACTAAAACTAGCTACAAACACTTAAAATGTTGAACTAATTGGGGAACACTGTTACTTTACAAACACAGAAAACGCCATCTTGAAATACCAGAAATGCTGTGCTGTGATTGGTCTAAATGGACAATGTCATGTTTGCTTCTGAATGTATATGGAGAATGGCGTGTTTGCATCGCAACATGTTTTTTTGATGCGATTTACTAGGCAATGGTACGCTTTTGCACCTAAATTAAGATAGGGGTGTCTAACTTTTAACGTCAGGCAAAATATGACATCCATAGAATAAAAAAACCGAAATTATGACGGAGGCGTTTTTGCTTCTATACCCCTCATATTATAAAGTTTGCTATATCGAAAATCGCTTTATCTGCCATTTAACTGAAATTTTAGGACAGGAATAACCGCTTAAGCTTCGATTCTCTATTTTTGTGTATGGCTTAAATGAAGTTCTAAAAAAATGATTGTTTTCATATTGATCCGATATCATTGTTTGATGACGGATCATACATCATGTTTGAGAATTAGGTACTAAAATTGCATTGTCTTAAGCGCCAAAAATGTGCTCACAATTGTACAAAACTCAACTCATTCGAAACAGAAAAATACGCTGATTCCGAATATATATATTATATAGCTCAATATCGTCCAAAATGTCGCCAAAACAAATAGCCTTTCACCCCTCGAAATCATCTCGAATAATATGAATCGTTTATCATACGTCTACTTGCTAGAATTTAATAATGCCACATGCAATAACGAAACGTAATATCAAACTGACATTGACAGCATACGTACGGATTGTAAATAATTGCAAAACAGTACTTTTAGCATTCTGTATTGTCTAACCTTGTTAAAACACACACATTCGAATGAATAACAAATGTCAAGGCTAAAGATAGCAGATGCGTTTAGTAACGGAACGCGCTCTAAGCAGACGTGTCGTTGGCATACGGTTACGGTCGCGAAATTATTATTTTTATTGAATATTTAATAATTTATCTGTTGATTTACGATACGAATTGCGAATACATAAATTGATTAATAATATTATCGGATTATTTAATTGTTATTATATGTTAATATTACGTAAATTGGTGCTGAAATCACGGTCAAAGTTTACCATTGGTTCAGACGTAAACAAAAGAAGTGTTTTTAGACAATGCGTGTGGTATTTAGAGATTGAATGCGGTTCGTGCCGAATGAAATTTTGCGGACATTAAAGCTGAAATATTGGAGAATGAGTGGTGTAAGCAGAGACGCGCCCATAGGGGTGCAGTTCATTCAAAAAGTTAGCGCGAGATGCTGCCCTCGGCTACAAATCAACAGATTACGATGGTGAGTCACATAACAAGGCTATTTTGTTTATAACTCGCTTCCGCCAGCGACTCCACTCGTCATTTTACTGACTGGAAGTACATTTCAGCCAAGTTTCATAAAAATCGTCTTGAATAACAATGAATGTTTATTTACGATTTCTTTATAATACTCGTACAACTCTAAGTCATATATGGGTAACGTCCTCATGAGTCCATGCTAAGTCATTATTGAAAGTATATGTTTTAGACAAAAACAATCTGCATATGTTTTATTTACAAAGTATATAAGCAGCCTACAACATCATACTAACACTTATTTTACAATTGAATGCTATGCCATGCCTATATTCATAAGAGTTATATCTCAAGTGTGTCAAATACCCATAGTTTGGTAGTATTTTTTTAGTAGAAACTATGGGTATTTGTAGTAGGTTGCAAAAAGCTATATACTTATATGTAGGAACATATAAGTATATAGCTTTTTGCAACCTACTGATGGCTCCGTAGTTCAAACTGTGAATATTCTTTTAAATACACACCTATTTATGTTTACAATGATCGCTGATGAGATTCAGATGTGATACAACACCGCTTAACCCACATAATCTTCTCCCTAGCCTTTATTATTCCCAAGTCACTTGGGGTCAGCTTTTTTGGTCTAACCGGATTTGACTGGATATCAGTTTTTACACAGAGCGGCTGCCACCTGACCTCTGCAACCCGAAAGCTAACGATACCCTAAGGCAAGTCCAGTATCAGGATATTATAGGGCACTGACTGCCCAATAAGCCGGGACCGACGGCTTAACATGCTCTCCGAGGCGCGAAGCAGGCGATAATTGTCAATCAATACGCACATAATTTCGAAAATTCGTATAACTTCAGAAAGTCAGAGGTGCAACATAGGTTCGTACCTGAAACTCTCAGCATTACAGTCTGTTGGTCTACCACTGAGCTATCGCTGCTATAACCCACATAATAATATAAACAAATTAGAACAGGCACAATTCTATATAATAGCTATGCCAGATATATACTGATATGTTACATAGGAAATAATTAATATAATTTATTGCTGTTAACATTTTTATAATTATTTTATTGGATACATTCTTAAAACTATTTTTAATTAGCAATTATAGTTAAATAACTTACATACTTGTCTTCAAGGTAATTGATATGATAATAATTACAGATAATTATTACAGCATTACTAACTTTATAAATGTGAAAGTTCTTTGTTGGTTTGTCCTTCGTACACATCACCAATCTAATGGATTGTTGTGATTTTTTGTGTAGTGATGAGTTTCAACAGGTGCAACATAAAAAGAGTCTAAGCAAAACTTGTTGTAATACAACTACCAACAGTTATTATAAATATGTGCAATATAAATAGGTAATATTATTGAAATTAAACTGCTATATACGGATTTTATCGCATTGTTTATTTGACACTTTATTACAAAATTTTGAAAATTGTTACACTATTACTACTATTAAACTTTACTAATTTTTAAGCTAATTAAATTATTATTAAACTATTTAGATTTAATTTATTTTTACACGTTCCCCGACGTTTCGGTTGCTTTTCAGCAGCCATGGCTGTATCCTTCAATATCCATTGAATTATTCAAGATCCAACATATTTGAGAACAAAAAATATTCTTTTACATACACACAACACCATCTAGCTCAAACTAACCAGAGCTTGTACTATGGGTACTAGACAATGGATAAACATACACATACTTTATTTTGTAAATACATACATATTATACATAGAAACACCCAGACCAAGACAAACATCCATGTCCATGCACACAAATGTTTGACGTGTGTGGGAATCGTACCCGCAACATCAGGTGTGGCAGTCAGTTACACTAACCACTACAAAAAAAGCATGTTATAGATTAAACTCCATTTAATATAAGTCAAAAGAAAATAAAAATCATTGAAGTTATTCTCCTGTCAGTAATTAGGATAGAGATTGACATCCTTAAAGTCCTAGTTTTAAGTATATTTTGAGTGCATAGATTGAATAGCTGTTTAAGTTGTCCACTCAACACAGTATGGGCTGAGTGTTGTAGAATCAACAAAAAATAGTTATTCTGTGTCTGAATATTGTAAAGTTCTACACACAGAATTTACTCCTAGTGCAGAATTGGCTTTTTACAAATAATAATTTCAGGGTAGGGCCGGCTCGACCAGGGAAGGACTACCCTCTCACAGAATATTGATATGAAATAGCAGTATTCCTACTGTTGTGTTTCATTCGGTGAGTGAGTGTGCCGGAGGCCCAATCACCCTCTTTCCCCATTCCCGCTCCATCTCCTTCCCACTTCCTTTCCTAAAGCAACCGTAGTTGTATAAAAAAAAACTGCATGATGTGATTGCAGCTAGGGTAAAAGTTAGTCATAACTATTATATATTAATTCATGTTAGTCATCTACATTGTGTTGTGGTTCTTATATTATTCTAAATATGAAGAATGATTTCATACTCCCTATAAGTAATAATTATTCTAAGAATTAATTTAAACAACCAAGGAATAGAAAACAATTAAAATCTGTTCCATTTTAAACTTAAACACAGATATGGCATTTTTTTCTATTATAAAGAGGAATAATTTGTAATATATAACCAGTCGTACAAATACCTTTCATCCAGAAAAAAGCACTGTTATTTTTTTATACGCCTATAGTGGCAAACCAGCATACGGCCCACCTGATGGTAAGTGGTCACCGTAGCCTATGGACGCCTGCAACACCAGAAGCATCACTTGCCCGTTGCTGCTCCTTTTAACACCTTTTTTGAAGAACTCTATACCATTTTTGTGGTAAAACCTCAGCAAGGAGTTCAATCCACAACCTGAGCGTCCGCGGGAGAAAATTTCCTTGGAACCGTTAGTATATAATATATATAGTTCCACACTCTGTGTGCCAACATACCACTACATAATGAGTACCCATTAAGAAGCATTTGAGCAGTACTCAATACTGGTATACATGCTTTCCCGTTTCTTGCTGTGGGCTGTAAAAGAGATCTCCTAAGAGGGTCAACATAGGGATTTTTTATTTCGTTCTATCTTTCTATTAGTGATTTGAACAAAGATTATTATCCTGACCTGTAACTGCCTACAGCCAATCACAAAGAATAGCTTTTCATGTTTTTTGATAATTTATAATAATACTAGCTGATGGTATAATGCTTGTGAATCTCACAGAAAGGCATACCAGGATAACCATAATTTTATGCTTCATATATTCATTATTGAGTAATAAACAGGCAAAAATTTTACACACCTTCCAAAAGCCCACTAATATAATAAATCTAAACTAATATTATAAAGCTGAAGAGTTTATTCCTTTGTTTGGTTGAACGCGCTAATCTCAGGAACTACTGGTTCGAATTGAAAAATTATTTTAGTGTTGGACAGCCCATTTATCGAGGAAGGCTATAAGCTATATAACATCATGCTATGACCAATAGGACCTGAGCATCAATGAAAAATGTTGCAAAAATGGCGAAATTTCTTTAATGTGTCGCAGACGAAGTTGCGCTGGATTCTAAAGATGTAAAATTTTTTTGTTTGTATTTTGAAGTAACATTGGAAACTATTGAACTGATCTAAACATCTTGCACTAACAGAAAGCTACACTATTACTGAGTATTATATGTATGTCATGACTCATGAGTCATGACCTCATGACATACCATGCAACATTTATTTAACATCTGTTGCTAAACATGCCCAGTGTTTGAGTAAAATGACACCCAAACAGCCGGGTCAGTTTGTGTACCATATAGATAAGTAAGTCCAGTACTAAATTATTTGAATCTATTGTTGCCTTTGTTTCACATATTTACGTTGCTAGACGACATACAACTAAGTTGGCAAACAAGCATACGGCTCACCTGATGGTAAGTGGTCACCATAGCCTATGGACGGCTGTAACACCAGAAGCGTCACTTGCGCGTTGCCGACCTTTTAGGAAAAGAAGAAGAGAAAAAGAAAGTGTGTAGGAAAAGAAGCGGGAAGTGGAAAGAGGGTGACTGGGCCTCCGGCACTCTCACAAACTGAACAAAACACAACAGTAGGAATACTGGTATTTTACGTCAATATTCTATGAGAGGGTAGTCCTTCCCCGATATATACACGGGATCCATTCTTTTCGCATAATGTTCTTTGCCTAATTTACTTTGTCATAATAATAATAATGTCCTCCAGACCGAATTTCGGCCACGGCGGCCAGTCTTAACAGAAACTGGCCATCTGCGCAGGAGCATATTATAGTGCACAAGTGTGTGCGCAAACACAAGTGCACTCTCTGTTCCCTAACTCTCATGATCCGATGGGACGGCAATCCGACACGACCGGAGAGAGATCAAGCGCAGGACCAACGGCTTTACGTGCTTTCCGAGGCACGGGTGTCTAGCACCGCCAACTTCCTAACTCCGGGTTGCTATTGAGATTTCTTTACAGATAAACCCAATAGCTTTTTGTTGGCCCGACCCAGGATTCGAACCCGAGACCTCATGCACAGCAGTCGCATTCACTACCGCTGCGCCACGGAGGCAGTCAAAATATTTTTGGTATAATAATGCTTTTCCATAATTTTTCATGCCTTTTTGGCATACAGCAAATCTGGTAAGGTTACCCGACCTTGCTTGCGAAGTGAGTAATTAGTGCCAAACAGATAAATAAGTAGGTTTGTAAGGTTGCCACAGCCTAGCCCTTGGGCCACCCCAGACATGCGTAAGGTATGCGTAAATATAACTAGGATAAACAAAAGTATAATAATAATAATAACTGGTAAGTTGGCGAGTCCACCATCTGTCCATTCGATTGATGCTATTAGAGTATTCAGGGCAGACGCCGTTTTTCCATCCATAGTTACCAATATACCAGGGTCCAACAGACACCTATACCCATAGCCCATATATTAGAATCTATATATAGCAATAGTCCTACGCTTGCTGCGGCTCTCGAAGGGCCTCTTCACGTTGGACCCATATCTCCGTGTGAGCCACCCAAAGGGCCGGGTATTTTCCTAACGTATTAGGGAAATACCCGTGAAAGAGAAACAAATAATTATAATATTCTATCACATACACACAGCACCATCTAGCCCAAACTAAGCAGAACTTGTACTATAATAATAATAATAATAATTAAAACATTTATTGAATATAATACATTACACAAGATAAATATACCCACCAAACTGTGTGACAGTTTGTCGGCGGGAATAGCGCTCGATAAACATTTGGTATGAGCTAACAACAATAACAGTTTTATTTAATAGCTACAAATATGCATATATCCGTGTAGGTATTATGTTTAGTGTTATAATATAAGGTAACAGTAAATACTACAATAATTCTAAATTTTTATCTGCATGCCGTACTCTGTGAGTAAAATATTTTTGTACTTATGTTTCAATGTTTGTTTACTCGTTTTATTATTAAGTTGCCGAAGGCAATTATTAGTATTATATAACGTCGGGATCAAATACTTGTTGGTTCTTTTACCGTAATAGTTCTTTACTGGTTGACGGACTACTTTCTGTTCTCTTACACGTTTTGTATTATAAGTATTTTTAATTTTGGTTTTATATTTATCATTGTGAAATTGCTCAAGGACCACCAAGTATTTGACCCTTTCGTGAACAGGAAGTATTTTACATACAAGAAACAATTTATCATAATTATCTTTACAGTTGCGTTTTGTCTTAGGGGTAACAAGGTATTTTAAAAAGCGGATTTGCAGTGACTTAATATAATCTAAATAAGTTTTGAATGTGCGACCATATGTACTTAGTCCATAACTTATTAAAGATTCGGCTAACGCGAAATAGACAACACGTAATGTTTTTCTATTTAATGGCGCGTTTAGCGTATGAAACTTACTCAGTACTGCTCTGAGTTTTGTGCACACTGTATCAACATGTGTCTTCCAGTTAGCATTACAATCCACCCATAGACCCAGGTACTTAAATGTTTTTACGTACTCTAAGTTTTGACAGACACAGTTCAAGTTCGCGGCGTGTAAGCACTCATATGTGTGGCCAGTTATACTGATATCTGATCTAGCGATATTCTTTGCAACTAGATTATGTGGTGAATGTATGTGCATAATTTTAGTTTTGCTAATATTTATTAAAATGCCATTGTCGTGTGCCCACTTGGTGATATTATTAAAGTCTGTTTGGATTGCTGCTCTCGACTCTTGTATGTTTTTAGACGAATATAACAGGCACATATCGTCGGCGTACATGTAAACGCGGCATTTTTTAACTACATTGGTAACACTATTTACATGCATGATGTAACCAACTGGTCCGTATACGGAACCGGTTGGTACTCCCAGAGTAACTGCGGTTTCCCTGCCAGTGGTACCTGATATGCTCGTCTGAAGAGTTCTGTCACTTAAATAGCTCTGGAACCACTTATTAGTCGGTCCCCTGATTCCACACTCGTCCATAGCCTGGAGAAGTACCTCATGGTCCAAGGTGTCGAATGCCTTTTTGTAGTCTATAAATAACGCCAGGACCTGATGACCCTGGTCCATACTGTCATTTATATACTCCGAAAAGCTCGACAGCGCTGTTGCGGTACTATGTCCGCGCCTAAAACCATGCTGAGTATCAGATAGTATCTGATGCTGTTCCAAGAATTCACTAACCTGACCTACCACCATTTTTTCTACTATTTTATTAATCACAGATAGGATAGCAATCGGTCTGTAGTTAGTGTAATCGGTGTGATCTCCCTGTTTGAATATAGGTCTTATTATGGCTTTCTTAAGTAGGCTAGGATATTGACCCGCCGAAAGACACCTATTGATAAAGTGTGCCAAAACTGGTGAAATTTGTTTTTTTATTGCTTTTAAGTCTATTATTCTAATGCAGTCTATTCCTGGCGCCTTTTCATTGCTAAGCTTATCTATCACTTTACAAACTGAATGACTAGTCACTGGCTTAAATCGAAATGTTACATTACTGAGATTAACATACTGAGTTCTATCAAGAAATTTCTTATCACATTTATGTTTTATACTACTAATTTCCTCAGTAAATGTATCTGAAAACTTATTACATATATCATACATTGTATAATTATTACTAAAATATTTATTTAATATATCATCTATACTAGCTTTCTTTTTACCTATCCAACTATTAATTGTTTGCCAAACCTTTTTAGGATCACCATTACATTTCTTTATCTCTTCCTGTCTATACTTATTTTTTTCTTTAAATAATAATTTATTAACCCTGTTTCTATACCTTGTATACTCCAATCGCTTAGTACTATTATTAGGCATTTCTTTCCATTCTCTAAATAATTGGTCCCTTCGCAATAACATATTTTTTAAAACATTTCCTACCCATGGCTGTGTTTCTCGTTTTTTAATGTTTGGCAATACTGTTTTACTATCACGATATATCTCACCAAATACACAATGTAACTTATCATATAATTGTAACGGACATTCTAAAGATAACAGTTGAGACCAGTTGTAATCACAGATCTTTTTATAAACTAACTTACTGCTAATTATACAACGAGAGTTCGAAACTATACTATCCGTACGCTTATTACTGGGTAACGGAATTGATACTCCAATGATATGATGATCTGATAAATAACATTCAATTACATATGATACGCAGTCCCGCGGCTGTCTCGCTCGCACCCACGCATGGTCGATGCACGACGTCTCGCTTACACCCGCGACGATGGCCTCTCGCGTCACCTCGCTGTCCGGTATTACACACTGTAGGCCTAGTTCACACAAGCTGTCTTTATATTTGTATACGTAACGCGAGTCACTTCCTAGCAGATTTATATTGATGTCGCCTAATATGATAACATCTTCATTACTTGGGATATTCCTGAGTAGTTTTTCTAATTCCGAAATAAATATTAATTTGTTTGTTTTTGGTGGCCTGTACACTGCGACAATATTTATAGTATAATTATTCACCGTCAGTGAGCCGTGTAAGACTTCTGCTGAATCTATATAGGATTTTTTGTCTATAAAAATAAGGTCTTTTTTAACATAAATAATTACTCCTCCTCCTCTTTTCTTCTCTCTCGTATGTGAGAATAAACTATATCCCTCAATATTATATAATTGTAACTCCTCAGCCTTGACATTAACTTCAGATAACACCAACACATTTATAGTTTGTGTGTTATATTTCAATAAAACAAGTAATTCATTGAAATATTTTCTTAGCGAACGAATATTTAAATGTAAAACATTCAGTAGGTTTATTTTAGTTGATATATATCGGTTCCATGTAGTTAGATTTATGAAGCGATCATATTGACAATCCAATGTAACAATAGCGTCGTAGCGATCCATTTTTATTTGTTGATATTATATTCACGCAGTGTGCACTACGCACTACAAGCGCGCTTGTTATTTATGCCTAGCTATAGCTAGCGAGTCTCCACAGGTGCATCGTTGTTTACAGCTGTTTGTATATCGCTTTCGCTACGTATTGACATAATTTTTTTCTGATCGTCACTTTTTCTTATGAGTATTTTACCATCCTGCACCCAGATATATTTATAGATGTTTTTAAGCTGGGTTTTTGTTGCCCATAGGAGATTTCGTTTATATCTGGTTAAGTTTTCGTTAATGTAAACACGGTTGTTGTTATTTGTGCCGTATATTTGTCCATTGGTCAGAATAATCTTACGTTTTTCAATCCATTGGCTACAGGCATTTTTTGTTTTAAAAGTAATTACTACTGGCGGCGGCTTCTCTGAGCCAGGTTTTTCTCGACCTACCCGCTCTGCTTGTTCAATCTCGCTGGTGTCCAACTGGAGATTTTGAGCAATTTGGGCCACCACCTTAGAAATATCCTCGTTGTTCTTTTTCTCTAAGCCAGATAATTCCACCTTTTTTTCTTTGTCCTTCTCTTCTAACTCGTTCACCCGTTCTTCTAGCGATTTATTACATTTCTCCAGATATGCGTTCTTGTTTTCTAAAGCTTTCATCTTTTTTTCGTTTGACAATTGGTGCTCACACAACTTGTCGTACTTTTCAGATATAAAATCAACCAAATCGGTTAACTCGCTTAGCTTTTTCTCCATGTTGAATATTATATCCATTTTTCTATTCATATCAGCTAAAATACTTTTAATATTTGAATCGTCAACTTCAGGCGAATCAAGCGTCGACACACAATCCTCACACTTTTCGTTTTTGAGTGTTGTTTTAGTCACACATTTTTTATGAAACACTGCTTCACATGTCCCCTTACATTTCATAATTTCTTCTTTCGCCAATGACACAAACTTGTTGCATTTTTTACACTGTACCATTATTGCTAACTACTACCAAACGTTCACAAAAATTAATAATAAAGATTCCGGGAATTGCACGACACAGCCGGACGCTGAGCGCACGTGTCGCGACTGGGTACTAGACAATGGATAAACATACAAATATACATTTTTTTTGTAAATACAAACTCTATACATATCTACTTATTATACATAGAAACACCCAGCCCAACACAAACATCCATGTTCATGCACACAAATGTTTGACTTGTGCGAGAATCGAACCCGCGACCTCAGGCGTGGCAGTCGGTTGCCATGTGAGCTATAATATGACATGGCATATGTCATATTATGTCATAAAAATATCTGACCCGTGCAACTTCGTCTGCTAAGAGATTCTACATGAGTATATTCCCCGTTCTTGCAACATTTTTCATTGATGCTCCGCTTCTATTGGTCGTAGCATGATGTTATATAGTCTATAGCCTTCCTCGATAAGTGGTATATCCAACACTAAAAGAATTTTCAATTCGAACTAGTAGTTCCTGAGATTAGCGCATTCAACCAACCAAACAAATAAAATCTTCAGCTTTATAATATTAGTATATGTAGATTTTATGCCACTGGATATAGAACCTATATTTATTAACTGCCCGTAATCGATCTCGAGACCTCACACAGTCGCATTCACCACTGCTGCGCCTACACTGTATAATAAGCGAAGACCAAGTTACTCAAGTGTTTAATATCTGAGCAATTACCAGCTCATCTCAATGCAGCCATGACCTGTTCGTGCACGAGTGAAAACCTTGGCTCCGTAAGGCATACTGGCGTTACCAGTGTCATACCTTTGCCTGTCTGCAATTAAAAACATATATTTAGTAAAAGGCTTGATGACGTAGGCGATCAGGCTTGTAAACAAACTTCGTCAGCTGAAACGTAGGCTTTTTTTCTTTTATAATTGTTTTTAATTTAGGGACTTTTATGACATGTAGGTTAAGTTAGTATATTCTGTTTGGGCCCAGTAATATACAATAAACTCCCGAAACAATTGAAAACAATAAACTTAAAAATTTAAAACGAAATTGATAGATCTGTTTGTAGTTAAATGAATATTTGAATTACAAATAGTATTAAAACAAGTGAGAATCGGCAATGAATTGCCGTAAATCTTAGAGTTCGAAAAAATGGTTCAAGGCATGTGCAAAGGTCATGCGATACCAAGGTCATAGGCATTTCAGGGGTATATCGACTATGCTGAGTCGAATGGCGTTGACCGCGAGTCTCTAGCTCTTACGGTTCTTGAGTTGAAAGTTGTATATCAGGCAGACGGACGGACGGACGGATAAAGCTGTTGTATAAGAGCTTTTTCGAACTCTAAAAAGATAAAGTTCAATAATTTAATTTTGTATAATCATTTAGATTTTATGATTATTCGATTGACCTGACATTCTGTAATATAACATCACGCTAAGACCAATAGGAGCGGAGCAGTAATGAAAGATGTTGCAAACGGGGAAAATTCTTTTATGTGAAGCAGACGAAGTTGCGCGGGTCAGCTAGTTAATTATAATTAATTGCATGCCACTTAAAGGCAGGAACATTTATATTGTACCTGTTGGACAATTTATAATACCACTGTAACAATGTTTTCTGCAAAATAATAAATTATTTATGATTTAACAGTACTTCTTTGTAGATGAAGGTTACTCTATGTCCAACGTGTATGCGCAATTTCGTGATGATCGGTCAAGTAGTTAAGGCGTGAAAGTGTGACAAACAAACTCACATTCGAATTTATAATAGTTAGTAGGATAGTGAAGATGAGAATATCAAATACTTGAGAGGTAGCTAAGTATTATAGTAATAATAAATTTACTCTCCCGAAGCTGATGCTGACGCTGGCTCAAAGCCGGTTGGTAGACTTCACGTATCTTTGAGAACATGAAGGTGAACTGAGAAATGTCGCCCTCAATGGCGTAGTGGTTAGTGTAACCGACTGCCTTGACTGAGGTCGCGGGTTCGATTTCCGCACAAATCAAACATTTGTGTACATGAACATGGGTGTTTGTCTTGGTCTGGGTGTTTCTATGTGTAATATGTATATATGTATTTACAAAAATAGCAATATATATATATGTTTATCTATTGTCTCGTACCCATAGAACAAGCTCTGCTTAGTTGGGGCTAGATGGTGTTGTGTGTATGTGATAGAATATTATTATTATATTATTAACTATCAGGCATGCTGCTTTTCTCATGAAGTTCTTCTTTTCCGTTACAGAGGGCTATAATTATTATTACTTAATATTGCACAAAACTTCGAACAGTAAGAGGTGCGTCTTTCGGGATCGAACTCGACACCTCCGCGTGGCAGTACAACGGTCTCACACTAGGCCATCGCTGCTCTCTAATTAATATTAACTAGCGCCGTTACCTATTAAGTCACAGTGGCACACCGGTGGCCAGACACATTATTATGTCTGGTATTCTTAGACTAAAATAGTTAGTTAAGTAACAGTGGTAGTTGATCAAAGGTTTATCGTTGATCAACGAGTTGCGAAGCAGCTAAATTTTAGTTAATGATATTTTTCTAAAAATAAAGCTGAAAGTTTATACCGATACAAGATTTTGCCCGAGTTAATTCCACGGGAACACATAGCGAGACATATATGTGTTAATCCACGACATGGTCTATATATGTGCAACGTTTTATACTAATATGTTCAACAGTTTACGAGTGATTGAGTAACAAACGTTCGAACATCTTCACATAAGAGAATATTCCCCGTTTTTGCAACATTTTTCATTGCTGCTCCGCTCCTATTGGTCGTAGCGTGATGTTATATAGCCTATAGCCTTTCTCGATAAATGGGCTATCCAACACAAAAATATTTTTCAATTCGATCCGGTAGTTCTTGAGATTAGCGCGTTCAACCAAACAAACAAACTCTTCAGCTTAATAATATTAGCATAGATTTAAGTATAGGATGCGATATTGACCTCGTCGCTGCCGCCGCGCTATATGTTATGGGTTCGAATTCCACACAGGTCAATTATTTGTGTAATTCCCAAATTATTACTCCGAGTCTGGCTGTATTTTGTGTTCGTTATGTGTATGTTTTGTAAAGTTTGCCGCGACACAGGGTTTGGAGTCTCGAAAGGGAAACGTCTTTTTAATATGATGTGATCATAGTTCATTATCACTCGCTTTAACGGTGAAGGAAAACATCGTGATCAAACGTGCATGTCTGAGAGTTCTCCATAAAGTTCTCGAAGATATGTGAAGTCTGCCAACCCGCACTGGGCCAGCGTGGTGGACTATGGGCTAACCACTTCTCTTCTCACAGTGAGAAGCCCGTGCCCAGCAGTGGGACAGTTTAATACAGGGCTGATATTATTATATGAAATATTAACCAGTCTTGACATATTTCTTTTTATCTCTGACGTAATAATTATCGTTGAATAGTTATCTTGAAACTATTTTCATTGTATGATGAAGCTAATAATTACTTTATAATATCCTTATCTTTGTTTATACCACTGCATTGGTGGCGCAGCGGAAGTGAATACGACTGTTGTGTATGAAGTATGACGTTTGATTTCTGGGTCAGGAATAAGCCAGCCTATTGTGTATGGCAATAAGTTAATATGTGAGACCTAGAAATCATAATTACTACATGGTTAGCTTAGGGGTTTAAATGTCAATGCCACTCGCTTAATTGGTGGCCTCGATGGCGCAGTGGTTAGTTTAATCGAGTGCCACGCCGGAAATCGCGGTTTCGATTCCCGCACAAGTCAAACATTTGTGTGCATGGACATGACGTTTGTCTTGGTCTGGGTGTTTCTATGTATAATATGTATGTATTTACAAAACAAAAAGTATATATGTATGTTTATTTGTCTAGTATCCAAAGTACAAGTTCTGCTTAGTTTGGGCTAGATGGTTTGTGTGTATGTGATAAAAAAATGGTGTTTGATCTCCACGCGGGACAAAAATTTGTGTGACCCACAAACAGTTGTTCCGAGTCTGTGTATCCTTATATCCCTGGTATAAATGTTTGTAACGTCCAGTTTTCGCTTTCTACACAAAAGTAAAGGAAATCTATGTATACTTATAATAATACTAGATTATGCTCGCGCCTTCGCTTGCGTAAATGTAGGTTAGGTTAGTAACTTTTTTTAGAGTACTAGAGCCTCACTGATTTCAGCATGAATGTGCCGGCTCGACCGGGGAAGGACTACCCTCTCACAGAATATCGACGTGAAATACCAGTATTTCTACTGTTGTGTTTCGTTCGGTGAGTGAGAGTGCTGGAGGCCCAATCACCCTCTTTCCCCATTCCCGCTCCTTCTCCTTCCCGCTTCCTTTCCTAATGGGTCGGTAACCCGCAAGTGAATGATTTGGTGTTGCAAGCGTCCATACGCTACGGTGACCACTTATCATATGCAAGTTTGCCACCATAGTTGTATTAAAAAAAATCAAAGACAATTACATTCATATTATGGCAAAGTTAAATACAATTGAAATATAATAAGGTCAACAATAATTAAATAATTAAAAACAATCTCATTCATACCATGTCAAAAAAAAAACCTGAATCCTGTTGGTAAGCACTTGAAGGTATAAAAATCAGTTGTCCACTATTTCGTAGTGGTTTAAGAGCTCGCCTTCCTACTACTACTGCGCCGTGTGTTATGAGTTCGATCCTAACATGGAACAAAAAAATTAATATCCACAAAAAGTTGTTCTCAATCCGGATGAAATGTACCTTATCTCTTTTGTGAATCCCTGACAACGTGTGTGACTTATATAAATTTCATGATGATCGGTTGATTAGTTAGGGTGTAAAAGCGTAGCAAACAAACACACACATTCACATTTATAATATTAGTTAGGATATGCCTCTGCTTACCCCTTCGGCGATATAGGCTTGAGTGTATTTATGTATGATTGTTATCAAACGATTCGGTGAATATTAGTATCAGTGATCGAGATAGCGGCGACTCTCTGATAGTTGACTGTTATCGATACGTATCGAAACGTTTTAGACTTTCATTATTCGTACATAATGCAATATTTAATAAACAACAGGACTCTATATTAAACATGGGCATTAAAACGTTTAATAAATAGATATTCAACAAAAACTTTAACATTAAGCAGCGATAGCCTCGTGGAAAACCTTTGGACTGCCACGCAGAGGTCTCGAGTTCGAACGCAAGGCGCGCATCTCTGACTTTTCGAAGTTATATGCGTATTAAATAGTTAATTATCGCTCGCTATAACGGTGAAGGAAAACATCGTGAGGAAACCTGCATGTCTGAGAGTTCTGTATAACGTTCTCGAAGATATGTGAAGTCTGCCAACCCGTACTGGGCCAGCGTGGTGGACTATGGCCTAACCCTTCTCACACTGAGAATAGCCCGTGCCCAGCAGTAGGACAGTTTAATACAGGGCTGATATTATTATATTTACAACAAAAACAGATTTTTTCCTCCTCCATAGCTTACCTGATTTCAGTAATTTTTTTTAAACAATGTGGTAAGGATTATGGTCTCGTTTGTTAAAATACTAGTGTAACTGACTGAAATTTGCAATTTTGCTGGTCCTCATAATAATTAAATTATAAAAATAAAATATAAATAGGGACATGTGAATGGTAGATATAGATTATGTCTTAATTTATTTATTGCTTGTATCATTTTTTAGGTAGAAAATAGAGAAATATGTTTTTATGAACAAAACGCTGACCGCATTTCATCTTAACCGCGAGTTAAGATTTTAACGCTGTTTTCCTGTTGATATTCTACTGAGCGTTAAATGAGCTAGGACACTAATCACCACGTATCTCTGGGTATTACTTAATTAAAAGAATGTTCTCGAATATAACAGTGTTCATTTATTCACGTATAATCCCCGAGAGGCCCTTTCAGACCGATCAGTGTGCAGTAACTGGGCGACCACACATATAGTCGCGCTCACGTACATTCTTGCTTACCTTGCCTTCTACCTTACGTACTTACATGTGTCCCTAAACGATAAAAAGTCTCCCCGTGACCATGGCTGCTGAAAAGCAACCGAAACGTCGGGGAAAGTGTAAAAATAAATTAAATGTAAATAGTTTTAATAATAATTTAATTAGCTTAAAAATTAGTAAAGTTTAATAGTAGTAGTAGAGTAACAATTTTGTAATTAAATTTTGTAATAAAGTGTAAAATAAATAACGCGATAAAATCCGTATATAGTAGTTTAATTTCAATGAATAATATTCGCGTAAATAGAAGACAATATTACGATAAAAAGATATTAAAATTAAACAAATTTATACGGATTTTATATAATATATAATAATATATTTTTTTTATCCATTTATTTGTCACAATATTGTAGTTACAGAGGTGTTACAAAATTTTATATGTCCATAATATTCTGCCGTTTCCGGCGTACAAATCTTAAAGTTAACATACTCAGATAACTTAGCTTTAAAGTTAAGAATGCAATTAAAAATCGAGGACAATAATAAATTTGAAATAATTAGTAATAAATACATATATTATATAACATGTCAATTATTATTATAATGTCAAGTTACAATTTAAATTTCGTGTCAAATTTTTCACATAAGAAATAATGTTAAAGACACTATTATTGCATTATTTAAGCTACTATTGTTAATGCCTTTTACTAGTTACTGTTTACTTCTATATAAGCTATTTAAGTTATAAAACTATTTAGATTTAATTGTACACTTTGGGTGACAGACGACACACTTTTTGTGCGATCGAGTTTGCAGCGCACAAAAAGTCTGCATGGCGCGCAAAATGTCCGTCGCGGATTTTTCACACATTCAACCCATACGACGCACATCTTCGACCATTCTGTAGGCAGAACTGTAGGGACGTACACGCTATGGAAATGCAGAGATTGCGGTGTATTTTTTTATACTTGAAGTACAGAAAAAGAAGAAGAAATTGAGAATTTCAGGTACATCCTATACTTTCGGAGAGATTACTTAAAGGACAGTTCCATATTAAACACTCAATTCCGAAACAATATCAGGACAAATTTTCAAATTTTATAAAATGTCTGTTACAAGTGAAGACATGCTTTAAATGTCTATCATGATATTCTGACAAAGATGTATCATAAATTGCTGGTCTGTTTTGTATTTCTTGTATTAACATCAATACATCGATCTCTAGCGCCATGGTATTATACCGCGTACGTTACGTCCACCATTAGCGATTGCAGATTGCAGACTAAAGTGTGCGCCGTCTGCGTTAGCGCGCGTTGAAGTAAACGTTCTATTTTTCTCGCGCACTTTTTGTGAGGCGCCGTCTGCCAGAATTACACGGATTTATAGTGCGCCGGACTTTTTGCACATCGTATGCGTTACTGCTTATAATTGCATAGGTTCTATTTTTACAGACTATAAAGTGCGTCACGGATAGTCTGTCGTCTGCGCTGCACCTTTCCCCGACTTTTCGGTTGCTTTTCAGCAGCCATGGTCACGGGAAGACATCCCCATAAAATCCGTATAAATTTGTTTAATTTCAACGTGTAACATTCGCGTTAACGTAAGACAATATTATATAAAAAGATATTTATTTGCCACAAATATTGTAAGATTAAGTCGCACCCTTAATAAAACAGAGACTTATCTCAGTATTTTGGATTAAACAAATTTGAACTCTATTGCAAAGTTTTAACACAAATATAATATTAGAATTTAACATATACAATTAGAGTTCAAATTGCCTTACTTTCAAATTTCGAGATAAGTCGCTGTTTTATTAAGAGTGCGAAGTGGTTTTATGATTTTCTGACATTTCAGACGCTTTATATTGGTCGTGGTTACGGGTTGACTCGAACTCCTTATTGTCTGATAATAAAGGACAAATTATAGCCCCCTGTACTAGGAATACCTCCTGTGTCGGGGACGTAACAAACATTCAATTAAAGTATGGCTTCTTAATGAATAATACTGAGAAAATCTACTTAATTTGTTTTATTTCAAGTAACAAAACGATTGAACAGCAAGAACACAAAGTCATAGAGAGAGAGAGAGGCAGTGCTGCCATCTATACACAATATGTAAAACAATGGGCAACGACCCTGTGGCTATTCAGCCAAGATCAAAATTTTCACTTAACAAGTTAACACATTCAAACAACGGACACAAAGAGCACTCTATCTCTAAACTACTATTTGTAGATTACACACTAATTTGACGCCTTAACTTGTGGGATTGTTACCACATTTCTAGGCACAGCGGCATTAGCAGGGCAACCTTTTAAATCACTACGAAATACTGAAGTCGTTCAAAACGTCGGTCCAAGATAGTTACTTATATTGAAATTAAACTGCTTTATACGAATTTTATCGCGTTGATGGCGTCTCCCCGTGACCATGGCTGCTGGAAAGCAACCGAAACATCGAGGAAAGTTAAAACTTAAATATAAATAGTTTTAATAATTTAATTAGCTTAAAAATTAGTAAAGTTTAATAGTAGTAGTAGTAGTGTAACAGTTTTCAAAGTTATGTAATACGAGCTGACCCGCGCAACTTCGTCTGCTTCATATAAGAGTATTTTCCCCGTATTTGAAACATTTTCCATTGCGGCTCCGCTCCTGTTGGTCGTAGCGTGATGTTATATAGCCTTCCTCGATAAATGGGCTATCCAACACTGAAAGAATTTTTCAATTCGAACCAGTAGTTCTTGAGATTACCGCGTTCAAACAAACAAACAGACTCTTCAGCTTTATAATATCAGTACAGATAGTGTCAAATAATCCAAAAACTCCATCTTCCATATTACGTTCTTTTGTTGTCTACTTTTAAGTTATTAATAATTAATTATGTTTCTGTATACTCTTTTAAGCTTACCTTGTGAATGATTGTTTCTCAGTAATCATTGTGAATTCTTATGAGGAAATAACAAATCTTAAACCGTAATAAACAACGCGATAAAATCTGAATGAAGTAGTTGAATTCAATGAATAACATTCGCGTAAACAGAAGACAATAGTTACTGATACCTTTAAATGGTTACCAAATCTATTAAGACCTGTTGTATAATTAATAATACATTACGATATCTATCTATACAAAAAACTAATTGATATTGTAATTCACAATTAGCTACTTCAAAAGATATTGAATAGACGACAGAATATTGACCAGGAACGTATATAATAAATATATATATATATATATATATATATATATATATATAAAACTCTTCCGTTATCTTATCTTATGTGGGGGCCAGTCAGTGCAGACCGGCGACACTTCGACCCAATGGGATCTTTTGTGTCGACACTCTCCCAATATCGACGGCCATAGATGTTCATGGCAGCCGGGACCGACAGCTTAACGTGCTCTCCGAGGCACGGAGCAGGCGATAACTGTCAATCAATACGCACATAATTTCGAAGTCATATAACTTCCGAAAGTCACAGGTGCGCGACGTGGGTTCGAACCCGAGACCCTCTGCATTGCAGTCTGTTAGTCTCGCCAATGAGTTGTCGCTGCTTAAAAAAAAAAACTCTTCCGTTACTGAGTGACTGACAGGCAACGCACAGCCGAAACTTACTGAACGCAAGAAGCTAAAATTTGGCATGTATGTTCCTTGGAGAGTGTAGAGGGAGCACTAAGAGAGGATTTTTGGCAATTCCACCCTGAAGGGGGTGAAAGGGATGAAACCCGATATTCACACGGGAACGAGACTTACGCGGGTAAGAAACCGCGGTAAAACTACTAGTTTTTATAAAATAATACAACATAAATTCATTACATATGTTTAAGAAATACATTGTAACTGCTAACTCGTTACATCCTGTTGTCCAGTCGGCCCTGCTGTTATTGAAAAACAAAGTTGCAGTCTAATATCAGGTTACTATATTACAATACTAAGAACTGTATTCACAGTTGAAATATTAAACATTGAAATGCCAATGCTGCAATTTATTTAATCGACAATACATTTGGAGTATTTAGTTTTTATAACACCTTAGTTAAAATCTTACTCAATATCTGTTACCTTATGGAAATGACTGCCATTTTGACAAACACGAAAATAAAATATATTAACACAACACATAATAATATTTACGGTATTTATGCTGTATTCTACTGTCCTGTATCGGCGTCATGACGATATACTATAGACTATAGACTTTTTACACGTGCAGCCTGTGGGTTAGATATACTCAGAGAGCTTACAACGCTCTTTGAGTACAATATAATAACGCCTTCAGGGTACTTTTGGGGCTCCGGCGATTCTGTAGTGCGTCAGGCATGTTTGCGGAGGCGCATACAGACAGCTTTGAAGCTGTAATGCGAAAGAGAACAGCATCTCTGATGCAAAGGATTCGCCGGAGCAACAACAGTATCCTGAAGGTGATCAGTGATAGGCTAGACTGTCCCTTCCTGTTACACTGGACCCGTAGGAATAGCGGCGGGGCCGGTGCAGCAGGAAGATACATGAATTAATTTTTATAATTGTATAACTAACATAGTTTTTAAGTTATTGTTACTAACAAAATATGGATAATTCAGAATTAAATGTTTATTATTATTATTATACTGTGGTTAGTAACCAACAACACAAACTTTACTGAATGTCCTACGATTGAACAGTAGAATATTGCATCGATACGTACCTGTAAAAACTAATTCTAAACACGTTATAAACAAAATAATATCTTCGCGCCATTTACGTTACACATTTCAAGCGTATGACGCTTGCATCTGTGGTTGTGTGCACTGCGGGGTCGCTTGAACTGCTGGTCCTGCAGGCCATACAGACATCATCTCTTTTCTAACCCAATTCTTCATACGGGTACAAGAATGTTTACCGCATTTACATATACACTAAAATACAATGATGCTAGTAATAACAAAAATAATTATCTTAATAATTATCCCGAACGTTTCTATCTTTTTCTCTATGTCACCAATTTGCTTTGCCTGATTAAAGTAAAGAAATGTTTTGGGATTTATATTTTTATGTAAAGTAAAGTAAAGTCGCCCGCGACACAGGAATTAATAAGTGTGTTAGTAAAAAAAATAAGTGTGTAAGCCGTTACACACTTATTGTTATACAACTTTCAACTCAAGAACCGTAAGAGCTAGAGACTCGCGGTCAACGCCATTCGGCTCAGTATAGTCGATATACCCCCGAAATGACTATGACCTTTGACCTCCTCAAGGTCACGTGGTATCACGTGACCTTTGAATATTAAGCTTGTTGGGCTATTATAATCTCTTCATTCTTTGTCTGATAATTGCCCATTTCGGTACAAAATTAACAAGAATCGGTTTTATAATATAAAAAATATATCGCACACTACCGATGTTCGCTTGAAGTCTGAGACAAAAGTGATACAGTAATTTCTTACAATAACACTTATAAAAAAAAATTTTGACTAGCTTATAGATTTACTACATGCTAGTCAAAATTTTACCTTACGGCAACAGAAATCATAGGGATGGCTTAATACGTCGGCCACTACGCGTAGTACGATTTATAAACGGAGGCGATTTTGCCTCATCACAATTCTTACAGTCATTCTCTAAAGTCTTATCTAAACACAACTCAGTGTGTTGATTTTCTTGCAACATAAAAGCGGGTTTGAGTCTATCTATGGACACATCAACCTCTGTTTGATAATTTTATTCTAAAAAATTTTTCATTTCTTTTTATTACTCTATATGGGCCATCATACGTGAAAACGTGTGTACAAGTTTTTAAATCTTTACTTACGAAAAATTTGCGTGAATCGCTCATCTCTCCTGACTTGGACTGAGGCCTTAGCTTGCTTATCGTCTGATGCAATTGTTCTAGAAAAATGTTTAAATCACTGACCTTATTACTTTGCACGTGGAAGGAATCGCCAGGAAGTCTTATGGTTTCGCCATACAGCATTTCCGAGGCGCTGATACCCGAGTCTCCTCTGCATGCAGCACGAAGTCCTAATAACACCGTTGGGTGCTCGCTTACCCAGTCTTTATTGTTTATTAAACGTGCTGTTAAAGAATTTTTTAATGAGCGATGCCATCTCTTTATCATCCCGTTGCTTTGGGGGTGATAAGGTGTTGTCCTAATCCTGTATACCTAAATATTTCATAGGACTGTTAAATAAATCGCTTTCGAACTGCCTCCCCTGGTCCGTAGTTATCCTATTCGGACAACCGAACCTTCATATCCAATGTTCATAGATAACCTTAGAGACTGTTTCCGCTGTGATATCCGACACGGGTATTGCTTCTGGCCAACGTGTAAAACGGTCTATGATGGTTACACAGTAACGATGACCATGCTGAGACGTAGTCAAAGGCCCAACTATATCCGTATGTATGTGTTCTAATCTGTTACACTGAGGGAAACTAGATAATCTTGAAAAAGTGCGGCGACTAATCTTTGCCCTTTGGCAAGCAATGCAAGCTTTATTAGTCCATGTGTCTTTATTTATTCCGAACCAAAAATATCTTTGTGTTATCATCTTTCGCGTGATTCTAATACCGGGGTGGTTAACGTTATGTAGACTATCAAATATTACTTTTCTAAATTTTTCAGGTAAGTCTTCTCTCTTAGCCTTTATTATTCCCAAGTCACTTGGGGTCGGCTTTTCTGGTCTAACCGGATTTGATTGGATATCAGTTTTTTACATGGAGCGGCTGCCACCTGACCTCCACAACCCGAAGGCTAACGATACCCTAAGGCTAGACCAGTGTCAGGATATTAGAGGGTACTGACTTTCCCAATAACAACTGCCATAGATGTTTATGGCAGCCGGGACCGACGGCTTAACGTGCTCTCCGAGGCATGGAGCAGGCGATAATTGTCAATCAATACGCACATAATTCCGAAAAGTCATATAACTTCCGAAAGTCAGAGAGAGAGAGTTCGAACCCGAGACCCTCTGCATTGCAGTCTGTTGGTCTCCCCACTGAGCTATCGCTGCTCTTTTCAGGTAAGTAAGGTCTAATATTATTGGTTGAAATTTCACAGAATATACGCTTATCGCTGCCAGGCATTGTTAATTGTTTAAATATCAAGTTACTATTCACGTTCGGTTCCATCGACGGCTTATCAAGTTCCTGTGCCTGCGCTAATTCATCGAAATCGACTACCGTGGGACAAACAATGGACTCCACACGCGATAATGCGTCAGCGACCGTATTTTCTCTACCTTTAATGTACAGAATATCATTTGTAAATTCTAAAATATATAATAATTGACGAGTTCTCCTAGGTATTTCCTTTTGGCTGCTAAGCTTAGTAAAGGCAAACGTAAGGGGTTTATGGTCTGTATAAATACTGAGTTGACGTCCTTCGATCATACTTCTAAAATGTACAATAGCTAAATATATCGCAGTTAATTCTTTGTCATAGGTACAATATTTCTGCTGTGTATCTGACAGTTGCTTAAAAAATATCCCAGCAGTTTCCACTCTCCATTATATTTCTGTTGTAAAACTGCACCTACGCATGTATCCGACGCGTCCGTCATTAGCGATAACGGAACTTTTGCACTGGTATGAGACAATGTAGTGGCGTTCTGTAAGCTCTTTTACATTGCTCAAAAGCTAATATACTATTATCATTCCATTCAATTTTGGTTTTATCTCTCTTTTTTGCGCTATGCAAATACTTATTTAGCTCTGCCTGATATTTTACGGTTTGTGGTAAGTGTGACCTATAGAAATTTACCATTCCAAGAAAATGACGAAGTTGTTCTACCGTAACAGGCCTAGTGTAGTCTATAATCGCCTCAATTTTCTCTGGTAAAGGGCTAAAACCGTCCTTTGTTATCTCGTATCCTAAAAATTATATTTTTGATTTCCGAATGCACATTTCGTCAAATTTATCGTTATTCCTACTTCACTAAAACGTTTAAAGAGTAATGTCAGGTGTTCTTTATGAATTTTTTCGTTTGTGGACATAATGGCAATGTCGTCTTCTTCTCTCTTAGCCTTTATTATTCCCAAGTCACTTGGGGTCGGCTTTTCTGGTCTAACCGGATTTGACTGGATATCAGTTTTTACACGGAGCGGCTGCCACCTGACCTCCGCAATCCGAAGGCTAACGATACCCTAAGGCTAGACCAGTGTCAGGATATTAGAGGGTACTGACTTTCCCAATAACGACTGCCATAGATGTTCATGGCAGCCGGGACCGACGGCTTAACGTTCTCTCCGAGGCACGGAGCAGGCGATATTTGTCAATCAATACGCACATAATTTCGAAAAGTCATATAACTTCCGAAAGTCAGAGGTGCGCGACGTGGGTTCGAACCCGAGACCCTCTGCATTGCAGTCTGTTGGTCTCCCCACTGAGCTATCGCTGCTACTGTCGCTGCTGCAATGTCGTCTATATATGTGTTCTATTCCCTTCAGTACATACTGGTCCATAAACCTCTGAAACGTCTGCGCAGCGTTTCTTAATCCGAAAGTCATCCGGGGAAATTCCCAGAGACCAAACGGAGTTGTTATCGCCGTCTTTTCAATGTCTTCGTTTGCAATGCTAATGTTATGTTAAGCCCTATTTAAATCTAAACGTGTAAACCATGCATTGTTTTCTAAAACGTTCTGCTGTCAGCAGAATACAATACAATGTTGCACCAACAGCGAATGTAAATGGGGCAGTCAGAAGTACAAGGCTAACAGTGTTTGACCAGATCAGAGAAACTTGGAGAATAGCAACATGAAGTCTGGAACTGTACCCGATAGACTTCAAGAAACTCGTCCCCTATGATGTGATACCAAAAACATGTGGGGTAATAATAATATAATAATAATAATATTCTACCACATACACACAACACCATCTAGCCCAAACTAAGCTGAGCTTGTACTATGGGTACTAGACAATGGATAAACATACATATATACTTTATTTTTTGTAATACTTACATATTATACACAGAAACACCTAGACCAATACAAACATCCATGTCCATGCACACAAATGTTTGACTTGTGCGGGAATCGAACCCGCGACCTCAGGCGTGGCAGTCGGTTACACTAACCACTACGCCTTAACTGGTCGCCTCGCCACAATAATGGCGTCGAGTGTTGTGTGTTCGATCCCCACACGGCACAAAAAATTGTGTGATCCACAAATAGTTGTGCCGAGTTTCAGCGAATTTGTGTCCGTTTATTTGAATGTTTGTACAGTTCCCACACAGGAAATATACCTAGTGCATGAGTAGTATTTTTATAAAGAAATACAGATGATTAGATATCACTTTGATTGGCATTGTAGATATAACTTACTTATTTACTACTTTGGAAGCAGCTATCCATCTAAATGTTTTTACAACAAGCATACGGCCCACATGATTGTAAGTGGGGTCACCGTAGCCTATGGACGCCTGCAACACCAGAGGTATCACATGCGCCGACATGCACTTTGCCGACCATTTAGCAAAGGAAGTGGGAAGGAGAAGGAGCGGGAAGGGGGAAAAAGGGTTGCTGGGCCGCCGGCACTCTCACTCACCGAATGAAACACAACAGTAGAAATACTGCTATTTCACGTCGATATTCTGTAAGAAGAAGCTGATCTACAAACATAAAGCATACCTGTAAATAGATATCATCATCATCATAATCTCAGCCGAAAGACGTCCATTGCTGGACATAGGCCACCCTCAAGGTTTTCTACACAGACCGGTCTTGGGCCACTTGCATCCAACCGCTTTCCGCGACCTTTACCAGGTCGGTCCAGCTTGTGAGGGGCCTACCCCTGCTGCGTGTTCCGTCGGTGACCGCCACTCCAGAACCTTTCTGCCCCAACGGCCATCGGTTCTGCGCGCTATGTCCCCTGCCTACTGACACTTCAGCTTGGTTATCCGGAGAGCTATGTTGGCAACTTTAGTTTGCCTGCGGGTCCCCTCATTTCGGAGTCGATTCTGCAGGGAAACCCCGAGCATAGATCTCATCATAGATATATATATATATATATATTCACTGATAAATCCTATTGACCGTTTCAAGATGAAACATGCACTAGATTTAAAGTTAGACCTCCAGCAATACAACTGTGAAAACCGCATTCAATTTCGTGCAGTAGTTTTTGCGTGATGTGCGTACTAACATACAGACAACAGTTCTACAAATAATTGTTTTGGCTTCTACAGCTCTTATTAAGATCCCTCATATTACTATTCTTAAATATTTCGAACTAGAGTTTACCTGCGGCTTCCCTCGCAGAAATTTACTTTACATAAGTAACAGTACTTTTTTTCTGGATGAAAGGTACCCTATATCCATTTCTGTTCCCCTGGCAACGTTTATGCGAATTTCATGATGATCGGTCGAGTAGTTAACGCGCGAAAGAGTAACAAACAAACAAACTCACATTCGCATTTATTATATTAGTTAGGATGTACAGACATTGACCAGTTATAATTATTTTAGTATTATGTATAGATTATATCGTTTTATTTATAATCTGACTACACGAGTATACACTTTAGCGGCAGATAACCCAAGTTTTAGTAAACAGTTCAACATTGAACTAATTACAGCTTATAACTAATTAATCAGCAGGTCAAATTGATTTATATTTGATGTAGGTCGATCACGTGTGTTTGACGTGTTGTTAACCTGCGTACGCGCAGGAATAAACTTACTTTCAATATTGTAGGTATATTAGTGGCCTGCCGTTTCATATGGCGGGCCGAAACCTCAGTCGCGATTGCATGTGAAATTGATTCGCGCGGCCTCGCCGTCTCTGGTTATGTCGAGGAACACCGTTGTGAGTTTAGTCGGTATTACCGGGATCCACCAAAAAGATATTGGGTTTTTCTGTTTAGAAATCTCAATACGAGCCCGGAGTTAGGAAATTGGCAGTGTTAGACACTCCCGTGCCTCGGAAAGCACGTAAAGCCGTTGGTCCTGCGCCTCATCTCTCTCCGGTCGTGTCGGATCATGAGGGTTAGGGAACAGAGAGTGCACTTGTGTTTGCGCACATACTTGTGCACTATAATATCTCCTGCGCAGAGGGCCAGTCTCTGTTAAGATTGACCGCCGTGGCCGAAATTCGGTCTGGAGGACATTATTATTATTACCGGGATATCTTTCCCCCGGTGAGTCTGACATAACCTCTCCGTCGCCCTGCGGAGAGTTATGCGTCAATGTATTCCCCCAAGTAAAAAAAACAAAAAATAAATAAACTTACATTGTAAATTTAACTGCTCAGATGGCGTAGTGGGCTAAGTAGTTCGAATCCCACACGGGACAAAAAATTGTGTGATCCACAAATGGTTGTTCCGAGTCTGGGTGTTCTTTGTGTCCGTTGTTTGAATGTTTGTAAAGTCCCCCGCGACACAGGAATTATTCATAGTGCGGGAGTTGCCTTTTTAAAGAAAAATGAATTATGTATTCACATCTTTACAATACTCTACATCTCCGAGGTAGCCAGCTGCCTATAAGGCATTTCGAAGATAACGGTACGGACCGGGCAATTTGACCTGCTTATAGAACACATCTTAGATAAATCTTATGGAATCTCATGTGTAACAATGTTACAAAGACAAAAGAAAGATGAGCTGGGTTTTTCTGTCCCTTAAAATAACTCCATCATCTATGAAACGCCTAGTTGTTAGGATATTTTCTGACAAAAATAACAACGCACGACTCCAAAGCTTGGAGCATCGTCGTAGGGTTGGCAATCTCTCGATTTTCTATCGGATACATTTCGGAGAGTGCAGAGGAACTACATAATTTGAATCCTTCTTCGCCATACTACCATAGGACGACCTGACGATCAGATCAGTGACACAGGTACATGGTGGATATACCACATTTACGCACGAAATGCTTTACTTCCACTTTTATAATGCGTACCGCTAAGAAGTGGAACTCGCTACCTAAGACTGTGTTTTCCGATGAGTACAATCTGGGTGTTTTCAAGTCGCTAGTGAATAGGTATCTTCTAGGCAAGCGTGCTCCATCATCGACTGCATCGTCACTTTACAACAGGTGAGATCGCAGTCAAATGCAGGCCTAATAAGTAATAAAAAAGAAAATCGTCGTGTTTCTACTAATCAATAATGACAAACAAAATCGTCATATCCGGTTGGAAATTTTCAGTTGCAACACGTCAGTCAGAACATTAGTAATTAGGCGTTCCTCAGACGATGGTGCTTTTCGACGGCAAACCCGGCCCAGCGTCGAACAATCCTGTTTTTCTTAGCCTGGAATTAACTCTTGAATTTTAGTTTATACCAGAAATCTCTACCGATACCAGTAGGAACGGCCATTTTTATCCAGAAATTGTATAAATAAACATAATCTTATGATACTTATTTAAAAAAGTCGTATTCGTCACTGTTCGGATAAAGATTTCTTGGGAGCCAAGAGCGCACCAGGGAAAGAGCAGTCGCAAGTACTGCTACGTCTCCCAAGATTTGGTCTCCCGGTACTCGGTCCGTATGCCGAAAGGTAGGAAGGACCATGAGGTGGTGTGATTGTTCGGATAAATGGTGGGGATTTCTGTAATCAACGATTTTTATGTGATTTTCATAATAAGTAAAACTTAGTCCTGGTATGCAATATGATCTTTTAACATGATCACAATCAAATGTTACATATCATAGACGAAAGTAATGGACAGAACATGAATCTCAGTACAGCTCGCAGCTCAGTAACAGTTTTAAAATTATTCTTATCGCGAAACTGTTATCAAACGAGGTTGAAATACTTCGTTTTGTAGTTATGGTATTGTAAAAATTTACGCACATTATTGTTTCAATATACCTACCTACTTATACACGGAAAATTTACATAATATGTAAATTATAGGCATAGATGGAGACAGTTGGACTGCCACACAGAGGTCTCGAGTTCTATCCCAAGGCACATACCCCTGACTTTTCAAAGTTATGTGCGTTATTATTACTGCCCTGCACAGGCCGCTTCTCAGAGTGTGAAGCGTTAGGTCATGTTCCACCACGCTGACCCAGTGTGTGTTGACGGCCATGATACATGTTCCAGAATGTTATGTAGAACTCAGAGTCATGCAGGTTTTGAAAATAGACATAGTCGTAGACTAGTGGAAACATAACTAATAATAATAAACATACTTACTTTTAAGTCGTAGACAAGTTTGATCCCAAGGCACGATGACTGCTCCCTCTGACTTTCTGAAGCTTATTTGCGTATTATTGTTACTGCCCAGCACAGATCTTTTTGGACTGTGTGAAGGGTTAGCCCATGGTCTATCACGCTGGCCCAGTGCGGGTTGGCAGACTACAAATGACTTCGAAAAAATTATGTAGGACTCTCAAACGTGTAGCTTTTCTCAAGATGTTATCCTTCACCGTTAAAGCGGAAATGAGAACTCCTGGTGTGGGACTAATTCCTGCAGTTGGGAGCTCTTAAAAGGTTCATCCATAGCGGGCCCACCCGTGTGGGTGCGAGCTGGGTCAAACGGACCCGACCACCTCTCGTCCTCAGGGGAGAGCCTCACCGCTCTCCCCTTTCGACGTAAGAAGGCGCACGGGTACACCGCGCGCGCCCTCTCGGGGTTCTTAATTTACGAGTGGCAGGGTCCCCTGAGGCCTTACCACCTGGAACCCTTAGGTGGGGGGCAGGAGAGTGACAAAAGCGCGTCTCCTGCGCCCCTTCCTCCGGCAGTAGGCGATAGCCTAACCTAGCCTTTAGTAAGTGTTACTAGGTATGCAATATCATATAACCGTTTATCATAATATTATGAATGTGACATCACCCGGCACTGAAGTCTGACTCATCGGGATATATGTACATGTAAACATGATTGCGCTATGTGTTAGATTGATTATATTTGATCTGACTATCAACATACCTATTATAATATAACACTAGACCAATGACAAGAATAAAAAAGGGGTATGTTAAGCTGGTTTGGGCATGTAAAAAGAATGGACGAGAAAAGACTGACTAAGAAAATTTATAAGGCTAATGTGAATGGAATAGTCGCAAGGGGAAAACCTAGGCGAACGTTTCTTGATCAGATCGGAGACGTCCTGGACAAAGGCCAGGTTAAGAGCTCCTTAAACCGGCGAGCGTGTATGAGGAATGTGATGGAAGTGAATTAAGCTAGAGAAGTGTCAGGATCGTAGCAAATGGAAATCCGTAGTCTCTGCCCTCTGGGAAACAGGCGTGAATCTATGTATGTATGTATGTAAGACTAGACTTTGTTTACATTTCGCTCGCATATATGTAGGTTATGTTAGGTTAGTAACAGTACCTTTTTCTGGATGAAAGGTACCCTATGTCCTTTTCTGTACCCCTGACAACGTGTATGCGAAGTTTCATGATGATCGGTCGAGTAGTTAAGGCGTGACAGTAACAAACAAACTCACATTGGCATTTATAATATTAGTTAGGATAACATGGCGGCTGTATAACACACTGGCTTGTCCGGTTTCATTCAAGGGTATATTACTGCTCCGCTCCCATAGCTCGGAGAGTGTTATATAGCCCATCTTACTTCTAGATAAAGTAACCTAGTACTTTCAGAGTTTATGCATTCCTGGGTCTTTAAGCGGGGCGTGAAAAAGCACCTCAGGCCGTCAAAGTAGGGATCTCAATATCGCCTCAGCTGCTATGAGGATGGAGTGGAGGCCACTGCTCTTGGACCACATGATCGCTTACCATCAGGCGGAGTGTGGTCATTTAGACGAGTTTTTAAGTTATAAAAGTGTAACAAACAAACATACGCGTTTAAAATATTAGTTAGGATTAGGATAATCATCATCCTCTTGCCCTGGTCCCAATTTATTTGGGGTCGGTGCAGTATGTCCTTCGCTTTCATACTTCTCTGTCACCCGTCACCGGATCATTTACCCCTTTCCCTTTCATCCATCCTCACACAGTCAATCCATCTTTTCCTTGGCCTTCCTCTGCCCTTTTTGTCCCTCTACCCTCATATCCATCACTTGCTTACCTATATACGTATCATCTCTTCGCATAACATGTCCATACCAAGCCAAACGATTTCCTTTCACCTTCTCGACTATGGGCACCACTTTCAGACTACCTGTTACGTATTTATTCCTAATTCTGTCCATTCTCGTCACTCCACACATCCATAGTAACATTCTCATCTCTGCTACATGCAGTCGTTTCTCATCCATCTTCTTAGATAATATGATAGGATAATAGATAATATAATTAAAGAGTGTGAGTTTCTTGCAGGTATCTTCTCATAGACTCAATCTTTTGCCTGAACCTAGCAACTAACATAAATGTGAATTCAGTCAATTTAGTAAATTCACTAACCCCTTTGACATTCATAAGTGTTACTTTGTGGCCTAGATGAATAATATTATTCTATGTCCATTATTTCTACAAATGTATTATTCAACGTTTAACAGAATTCTTATCATTGTGTTACACATTATGTATAGCAACAATAAATAATTATAAATAATATATATGTATTGTCGTGACTGTACGTCATTACGTAGTTCGTTATATTATGTATTCTGGAATGTTATTGTCCATGGAACAACTGTAAATAATATATTTTATATTATGTTCAAAACATTATACGTAGCTAGAGCAGCGATAGCTCAGTGGGGAGACCAACAGACTGCAATGCAGAGGGTCTCGGGTTCGAACCCACGTCGCGCACCTCTGACTTTCGGAAGTTATGTGACTTTTCGAAATGATGTGTGTATTGATTGACAATTATCGCCTGCTTCGTGCCTCGGAGAGCACGTTAAGCCGTCGGTCCCGGCTGCCATGAACATCTATGGCAGTCGTTATTGGGAGAGTGTCGACACAAAAGATCCCACTGGGTCGAAGTGTCGCCGGTCTGCACTGACTGGCCTCCACATAAGATACATACATACATATATCCGTATACTGCCTACACCTACCTACCTGCGTACACCTGCACTCGCAGCTAACTTCCGAGCCGCCATTAGGTTTGCATTTAACTGTACATATTTTTATCATTCTATATTTACATATTATTTTACATATTTATTGATTCTATGAATAAAACATAATTAATCTTAATTATATAATAATAATATTTTATTGTGGCTCAAATACATACATTAGTTTAGTGCTTGGAGTCTCATTTTAAGCAATTAATGTTTGTGTTAGGGTTATTCAAGTGACCTGCAAATTGAACACGCAAACGTTACTTGCACGTGTCGAATTTCGATCGAGTGACGTGTACGCACATGATATCTATCGCTGTACAAATTATCGAAACATAAAGTCTGTTAGGTGGGCGCAAGAGAAAAAAGAACATATTTCAATGCAAGCAACTTGTACGCAAATGTGACGTCATACTTGCATGCAAGAGTTGCCTAGTGGAATCGCTGATGATACATAGATGGGTCTCCATGTACTGTCTTTTCGTCAATTATGGTTTTTAGGTCCCACGCAGACACATTTCCAGACTTCGTTCTGCCACTAAGAATTTTTGACAGGCTAATCCAGTAGGTAACAATTTGTCTGATCCGGTAAACGAACCCGCGTCAATCGCATTCGCTACAACTGCGTCACCGAGGCATTCTATAACGACAGACAATAGTGTATAGATAAAACAATATATAAATAAGATATGTATTCACCATATTTAAATAAGTTTCGTGCGAGGTATTCAATTAGTATTCACAATTATTCAATTGGTATATTAGCATTTACTGACAAACAACGACGCCGGCTGTATTGGCGAATCGTCTGTGAGATAAAATAATATGTCTACACCTGGTATTACTAACTTTTGCTTGTGACTCTGTCCACATGGACTTTAGTTGTTAGGTGTTTCTGCCCTCTCTCTCTACAGTGGACCTCCGTTAATCCGGCGCCCCCTGTAACCCGACATGCCTACCATTGTACATAAAATGTATTTAATATAATGCATCATTGAACAAGTTGTAATTTGTAGGCACCACCACTATTATGCTTGACGTATTGTAGTTCAAGTACAATCTTATCACTGATTTGTAATCTGTCGGGTTACAAGGTTTATAGAAAACTAGTAGTTTTCCCGCGGTTTCACCCGCGTAAGTCCCGTTCCCGTGTGAATATCGGGTTTCACCCCTTTCACCCTTACAGGGTGGAATTTCCAAAAATCCTCTCTTAGTGCTCCCCTACACTCTCCAAGGAACATACATGCCAAATTTCAGCTTCTTGCGTTCCGTAGTTTCGGCTGTGCGTTGTCTGTCAGTCACTCAGTAACGGAAGAGTTTTATATATATAAATGTACTTCTTTTTCAAAACATTCCGGCCTATAAAAATTATAATCCGGCAAATACGACACTGCCCTGCAAAACGTTTGTCGGATTACCGGGGGTTCACTGTATATGTAAATAGGTATTAAATTAGTGAATATTTTTTTATAGAAATTACTTTTTCTCTAGTAATAATTCCTGTGTCGCGGGGGACTTTACAAACATTTAAACAACGGACACAAAGAACACCCAGACTCGGAGCAACCATTTGTAGATCACACAATTTTTTGTCCCGTGTGGGATTCGAACCCACAGCACTCGGCATAGTGACAGTGGCGAGGCGACCACTTAAACCATTACGCCATACTTACTTACTACGCTACGTTAGGTGTTTTTTGCCCTCTCCAGAGAGAATATTAATTAATCCTGAAAGTAGTTATTAGTTACTATTATAATTTATTTACATGCCAAATAAACAATTACAGGCACTAATAACAGTTCTTGACGGCGCGAGCAGAAGCAGTTTTGTTGTTTTTTATGACATCTTAGCTGGCAAACAAGCATACGGCCCACCTAATGGTATGTATGTATCTTATGTGGGGGCCAGTCAGTGCAGACCGGCGACACTTCTACCCAGTGGGATCTTTTGTGTCGACACTCTCCCAATAACGACTGCCATAGATGTTCATGGCAGCCGGGACCGACGGCTTAACGTGCTCTCCGAGGCACGGAGCAGGCGATAATTGTCAATCAATACGCACATAATTTCGAAAAGTCATATAACTTCCGAAAGTCAGAGGTGCGTGACGTGGGTTCGAACCCGAGACCCTCTGCATTGCAGTCTGTTGGTCTCCCCACTGCGCTATCGCTGCTCAGTGCTCAGACCAACAGACTGATGGTAAATGGTCACTGTAGCCTATGGACGCCTGCAACACCGGAGGCATCACTTGCGCGTTGCCGACCCTTTAGGAAAGGGGGAAGTGGAAAAGAGAAGGAGCGGGACGGGGAAAAGAGGGTGATTGGGCCTCCGGCACTCCCACTCACCGAACGAAACACAACAGTAGGCATACTGGTATTTCACGTCGATATTCTGTGAGAGGGTAGTCCTTCCCCGGTCGAGCTGGCCCATTCATGCTGATATCAGCGAGGCTCTACTACTGAATTATGTTTTATTAATAAAACATAACATAAACTAAGTTCTACTTACGACTTCTCCTGCGCGATTTCCACGGACACATACCAAGCCAGAAGGTAAAACATGATAGCAGTAGTTTCATACTAACCAAAGCTTATTATTGAGACCACAACTACTTACTAAACCACGTAAACTCTACTACCGGTAGAATGGGGTGACAATAACAGCTATTAAAATAAACAAATAATTATTTCACTTCTTAATGTGTGTCAATAATACAATTTCATTTTTTAGGTCATTATGTCGTGTACTCGTAAATATAGAATAATTATGTACAAGTGTTATACTGTGGTGAAAATAAACATTATTATTATTATTATTATTATTATGATTTATTGAATCGTGACCTCGTTTTGACAATAACGCAAACCGTGTCACATGTTCGGTATAATAGTTACGACAGCGAACTTGTGCCAATGTTTAGTACATAACAAGAAAAACAGTTTTAAAATGGAAAATAGCCCATTTAACCGAAGTGGCAGGACAGCACGCACTCCGCCGCCGACGCCGGCGCCCGCACCTGCATCCACACGGCGCTCTAAGGCCCCGACCCAACGAGACCATGTTCTTGAAGTCATCTCAACACTGGAGATTCAATCCTGGATGTCATCCATTGAGCGATGCCTCAATGAGATGTGCGCTGTTGTAGCCGAAGGAAAACTGAACTTTGAGCAGAAATTGCGCATAAATGGCTTATGTCGAAAAGTAGGCAGCAGTACATCGCAAATGGCAGTGCAATACCAATCCCTCAAGAATAAAGCCGTACAAGCCTACTCCTCGAACCAGACTTTACAAGACCAACTTGATTTGTCACAGCGACTGCAGGACCTTAAGCGGAGTGTTGAAGAACCTTCGAAACCTGCCACGGGAACTTCCTTTGCTGATATAGCGATTTGGTTTGTAACTGTAAGCTTATATTGTTCTATATCAATAAATAAATAAATAAATAAATAAATATAGCTAAATAAGGTAATAATAATTTTATTTAGTCGCTTAATTTGAGTTCAGTAGCTATTTACCCTACTGATAAATAAAAATCAAGCGATGAAACGATATCACTTGCCCAAAAAATTATTTGCCCTACAAAAATAAAATTTCAAGTGAAAGGAGTACGCAAAACAAGGAATGGAGGTGTTATAATCAGCACAGATACGAAGGACGACATCGAGAAGATTAAACAATCCGTGCAGATAACCAACTCACACCTTAAAATCCAAGATGCTTATAAACGAAAACCTAGAGTGGTTGTTATCGGGGTGCCTGCATCTATGGAAGAAGAAGTTTTCCATTGTTTGTTCCACCTGAATCTAGCCGATAAACTTAAAAATACTAATCTTGAATCGTTTATGAGTACGATACGATTAAGACATAAGTCGGGCAAGAAGGAAGCTGATACCTGTAACTATATAATAGAAGTATCTGCAGACATTCGGAAAGCACTAATGACAAAACAAAGAGTATTTATGAATTGGTCATCTGGCTCTGTGAGAGATTTTAAAGTCACTAGATGCTATAAGTGTCAACAGTATGGGCATGCGACAAAGCCGTGTCGGGAGACTACCTATACCTGTGGCCACTGTGGTGACCAGGGTCACTCTATAAAGGACTGCACGAAGAAGTCCAATAAACCAAAATGCGCTACTGACTGCCCGGCAAAAATAATAGCTGTAAAGAGATATATATAAAATCAGTTGATTATGGAGGCACCTAATAACTTGTGCTGCTTATTTTGGATAATAACACTTCTTATCATATAACTAATCTATACTAATATTATAAAGCTGAAGAGTTTGTTTGTTTCTTTGTTTGTTTGCTTGAACGCGCTAATCGCAGAAACTACTGGTCCGAATCGGAAAATCTTTTTAGTGTTGGATAGCCCATTTATCGAGGAAGGCTATAGGCTATATAACATCACGCTACGACCAATAGGAGCGGAGCAGCAATGAAAAATATTGCAGAAACGGGGAATATTCTCTTATGTGAAGATGTTCGAACGTTTGTTACTCAAGCACTCGTAAACTGTTGAACATATTAGTATAAAACGTTGCACATATACAGACCATCTCGTGGATTAACATATATATGTCTCGCTATGTGATCCCGTGGGATTGACTTGATTCGCTAGTATATAAATAATATAAGAATTAGTACGCAAACTCAATAAGTTTAACTCACATTGCAATTTTGCTGACAACCAGTTTAGTTCATGTGTTCATGTTAGGTACCTATATTTAATATGTTATACAATGTACGGCTTGCAATTAAAAAGATCGAGTAATCGATATTATGTTCACATTACAGACTTAGAGATTAGTTAGCTTTGGTTTATTATATTGTATTTGATAATTATTATATTGTTTAGGTAAACAATAGATTTTGTTTCGATTAGATTTATATTTAATACCTTTCTTACTTATAATAGTATTATGACTATCTTAGCTATATTGATAATTTTTTGTAACTGAGGACCCTGCCTACCTGTTATACAGTTTCTAACTAGTACAGGAGTCAGGTGATCTTTTACACATATTTTCAGAATCCTTAGTCTTAAGTTTTATTTTTGCAACTATGTATAAGGTTTAAAATATTTGTAACTGTAAGTGTAAGATGCAGGGGTCTATAAAATAGATTGTGACTGCGGACTCTCATACATTGGTCAAACCAAGAGAAGCATAGGCACCCGCATAAAAGAACACATAGCTGATGTAAAACACCGACGCTCGTTGAAGTCTGCTGTGTATGAACATGTGCAACGGGGGACCAACCACTACCTGAGATTTGACAAACCACAGATTCTCGCTAAAGAACACCGATTCCTACCAAGGATGCTTCGCGAGGCTATTGAAATCAAAAAACATCCTAATTTTAATAGAGAAGATGGTTGGAATGTACCACCAGCTTGGGATCCAGTAATACAAATAGTCAAACCCAAGAAGAAGCAAACCACAGCTAGACCTCATGATACTTTGAGCTCATTCTGCGTAAATAGAAACACCAATGATTAAATTATGTTCGGGTACTTTGAAATAACTACACTGGAACATTGAGACAACTACCATCTTCGTCTCCCCGTGACCATGGCTGCTGAAAAGCAACCGAAACGTCGGGGAAAGTGTAAAATTAAATTAAATCTAAATAGTTTTAATAATAATTTTATTAGCTTAAAAATTAGTGAAGTTTAATAGTAGTAGTAGTGTAACAATTTTCAAAATTATGTAATAAAGTGTCAAATAAACAACGCGATAAAATTCGTATATAGTAGTTTAATTTCAATATTTGTAACTGTATTTTGTGCAATAAATTATTACTATAATTTTTCTTAAAATATGCATTTAATAAATATACAAAAATTTGTAAATATCGGTAGTGAATGTGACTGCTGTGCATAAGGTCTAGTAGTAGTAAGGGTAGTTGTCACATGAAAGAACAAGTGAGAATCGGCAATGAATTGCCGTAAATCTTAGAGTTCGAAAAAATGGTTCAAGTAATATGCAAAGTTCACGTGTTACCACGTGACGTTGAGGTCAAAGGTCATAGTCATTTCGGGGTATATCGACTATGCTGAGTCGAATGGCGTTGACCGCGAGTCTCTAGCTCTTACGGTTCTTGAGTTAAAAGTTGTATAACAGACTGACAGACGGACGGACGGACAAAGCAGGTATATAAGAGCTTTTTCGAACTCTTTAAATTGTGGATCCTACATCTTTGAAACCTACAAAAAAAATCAACGTTTCATAAATATCAGTCTAGCCGTTTAGAAGCCTGAGGAGTTTAGTGACACATTTGAACAGAAGAACTATAAATATATTAATTTTGTTCCAGTTACCAAGCCAGCGTCCTAGTGCTGACATTCTTCACGTATATGACGTACCATCTGACGAGGAAGCCTATCTCGGTGGTGAAGAACGTCCTGCACCAGAACTGCTCCGCGCTAACCCCGCCTCCGGGGACAGACCCCAACGACGACCAGTGGTGTAACTGGGCGCCTTTCAGTGAGTACCACATGACTGTAGGTGACATTCTCTGGATACATCAAAAATATTCTAGAGATAGCCACTTTCAGATTTCTCTAGATACTAACTAATATTATAAATCTTCTTTCTTTTCGTGTGGCCAAACTGTTGTCAAGAGTTGTTCAAGCCGCCCGTAGGCCTCTGACATGGCTCAACGACTGCTGTCAATTTGACAACAACCGAGACCGACTTTTTACGTGCCCTCCGAAGCACGGAGACGCTCAGATGAAATACCACTAAGCGGTCACCCATCTATAGACTGACCGCACCCAACGTTGCTTAACCTCGCTAATCGTTTACCGGTTAGTGATTGCAACTGGCTATGAGCGCCTCGCACAATATTATAAATGCGAATGTGAGTTTGTCTTTTGTCTTAGTCTCGTACTTGACCTAATACGCCGAGAATATCGGCCATGGCCGGGCATATATTTTTTATATTGGCGAAGAATTTTGCTTCATAATAAGATCTATATGATACTACATCACTTCTTGGTTGGGGCCGAAAATTAAGTTTGTACTTGGTCTCGGCCTAGACAAAAAATGGTTCGTTCGGACCTTATTGGTTTGTTGCCTCTATCTACCCAGAGATGTCCAATTATACACGTGTGGCAGAACGTGTTGTAATGTCTTTTCGACGCAAAAATAGGAACCCCCTACCACGCTGGGTGATCGTGGCCATGGCTTGACGGTTGTCATGTCTAACTTGTATATAATTACCCGCTGACCTAGCGGTATGAAATATACGAGTACTTTACGACCTATTCTTATCATCATCATCGGGATATAATAGTCCACTGCTGGACATAGCCCTCCCCTAATGAGCGCCATAGCGCCCTGTCTTCGGCTTGCCACATCCAGCATCTGCCTGCAATCTTTCGCAGATCAATTATTTATTTATTTATCGATTACCTATTCTTATACCAAATAAAAATAAAATAATCATAAAAATCGGTCGAGCCATTGCGGAGGAGTGCGTCCAAAAACACCGTGACACAAGATTTTTATATATACTTATATAGATAGTAACTCGTTGTGTAAACTTTGCTTGCGCGATTCAGAATATGTATAGCGCCATCTCCTGACAACTGTCGTTACTTCTGCGTCTGTGTGGAGTCTTTACACAAGTGTGAGTGTATGTGATATATTGTTTGTTTGTTGCAGACACGACGGAGGCTAACACTCTTCTGGGCACGTTGGACTCGGCGTTCCTGTTCTCTTATGCGGCTGCTATGTTCGTGTCAGGTATGTAACACACGTATACACAAAATTAAATGATGATCCATTTAATTTTTGTGTATTCGTAATTAGATTCCCGTTATTATATTTTTTAAGCTACGACGCATAAAGAGGGCGCTTGAAACGTTTAACGCGTATGTCTGTATGTATTTACATAGTTATTTTTTATTTGAAGAATTACTAATTTCAGAGCGTTCTTACTAAAATCTGTTCAACCGTTTAAATATCATAAGCTTTTTTTAGTTATTAGGTAAAGGGATGCCGGTGACTATCACATGTCTGATTCATAAAAAATTAGTTACTTTAATGATATTCAAACCTAGGTGATAGTAACCGTGACTTGGAGCTTTTAGCTCGAGATACCTAAATACTAAAACCATACATAAAACCAACCAACTAAAATATCAACAGCAGCACTCAAACTTGCACGTAACCTCGAATGCTCGAATGAAGTTCCGTCGAAAAGACAATGAACAACTAAGGGCATACAATGTTTATACTTTTACCTATAAAACTATAAAACCCTGCCTCGGCGGCGCAGCGGTTGTAAATGTGACTACTATGCATAATTCTCAAATACGAGTATTTTCGGTTCAATTCGTTGATGAGCAAAACGTTATAAGGTTTATATGGTAAAAAAATGTCAACGCAGAATTGGCAATAATTTTCATTATCTTTATTTTTTTAAAAGACAGCTTAGCGCATTTCGCAAACACTGAACAGAAAATTACATAAGATACCTATCATTCAAAAAATTTACTATTCCAAAGAAATAAAATATCGTTGACAAAGTCTACATTTAAGCGTGCAAAGCTGCGGGCTAAATCTAGTAACATATATTTTAAATTGACGTGTCCAAGATATGTTTGCATTTTTATGGTAATAAAAACGTCCAGCAGTGGACGTCATTCGGCTGAGATGATGATGACGTTGATATTTAGAGTAGTAGAGCCTCGCTGATTTCAACATGAATGTGCCGGATTGACCGGGAAAGGACTACCCTCTCACAGAATATCGACGTGAAATAGCAGTATTGCTGTTAACTGTTGTGTTTCGATCGGTGAGTGATAGTGCCGGAGGCCCAGTCACCCCCTTGCCCTCATCCCGCTCCTTCTCCTTCCCACTTCCTTTCTTAAAGGGTCAGCAACGCGCAAGGCGCGCGAGGTTCTCCCCTCTGGTGTTGCAGGCGTCCATAGGCTACGCTGACCATTTACCATCAGGTAGGCTGTAAGCTTGTTTGCCACCTCAGTTATATAAAAAAATAAAAGATTTTTGAGTTTGACTTTGAGTTTGTCTTTAACGTTGCAGGCATGATCGCGGAGAGAGTAGACCTGCGCTACTTCCTGTCTCTGGGGATGCTCATGTCGGCTATATTCTGCTACCTATTCGGCATCGGCAGGACTTACAGCATACACAACATATCTTACTACCTACTAGTGCAGGTAAATCATAACTAATATTATAAAAGCAATTGTGAGGTTGTTTGTTACGCTTTCACGCATTAATTCCTCGACCGATCATCGTGAAATTTTGCATACACGTTGTCAGGGTTACAGAAAAGGAGATAGGGTATGTTTCATCCAGAAAAGAGAACTGTTTCCAAGGGATAGTATACGAAATCTACATTAACGCGAGTGAAGACGCGGCAATATCTAGTTTGCCACAATAATGTCCTACAGACTGATTTTCAAGCTTAACAACTTTTGCTCTACCGCTTTTTAATAAATTAAATACTAATAACTAAAAAAATATTATGACAAGTTAAAAATTGTATGTGATTCCCTTCCACGGTGTGTTTAGTTACGCTCGTGCTAATTTTGCGACCTTTTGTAGTCTTAAGTCTTAGTCGTGCGATTAAATCGACCAAATACAATATTTAAGCTTTTTTTTATCTAAAATATAAAATACTGAATTATGAAAAGTTGTTGAATAAAAGGTTTTACACAAGGTATAAATATTTTTCAATTATTATAGAAAATCGTACTGCAAACTTCGCTTGCGCGATTCAGGACTTAATACAACTTCATGGAGTAGTGTATATTTCTGTTAAGCGCCATCTCTTTTCATTATTTAGAAATTCATCGCCTGCGTAAAGTCCGCCACAGGACTTTAGCCATTGCTGATGAAATGTTAATGTATTACAAGTGTGAGTTTTTAATTGTGAATGCTTACATTACAGGCAGGCGCCGGTATTGCCCAGACTACCGGGTGGCCGGGCACCGTGGCCATCGTGGGCAAATGGTTCGGCAACAGCAAGAAAGGTCTCATATTCGGCATCTGGAACTCGCACACTTCTCTCGGGAACATCCTAGGTAAGTTAATAAGCCGCTAGGAATATTAGCATTTCCCTACTTCATTGCAAGTCCAAGAATACACAGAAAGTGCAAACGTAAGGGGGTTAGAATCCCACTCATTGCATTACTGACGTAATGAGAGATGCGAGCCTTGGGATTACCCAAGGCTCGCATCTCTGACGTTTTAAAGTTATAGTTCATTATCGCTCGTTTTAACGGTGAAGGAAAACATTGTGACGAAACCTGCATGACTGAGAGTTCCACATAATATTCTCGAAGATATGTGTAGTCTGCAAACACGCACTGGATTAGCATAGTGGACTATGGCCTAACCGTTCTCACAGTGAGATGAGGCCCGCGCGCAGCAGTGCGACAGTTAAGAGAGAGCTGATATTATTATAACAACGTCAGCCCTGTGCCGAGGGCCATCGCTGGGGCACGTTCTTCGAACTTTCTAGAGTGGGAGCCCGTTGGACTGGCAGTCCAACTATACTCATATTAATCCTTACGAATATTATAAATGCGAATGTGAGTTTATTTGTTTGTTACGCTTTCATGCCTAACTATCCGACTGATAATCATGAAATTTCGCATACACGTTGTCAGGAGTACAAGAAAAGGACATAGAGTACTTATACTTTTGTTTTTCTTAAAAAAGACAGGTCTCGCACTAGGCATAGTTCCTGTGTCGTGGGGGACTTTACAAATATTCAAACAACGGACACAAAGTACACTCAGACTCGGAACAACCATTTGTGGATCACACAATGTTTTATCCAGTGTGGGGATCGAACCTATAACGCTATGCGGCGGCAGTGGCGAGTAACCACTACGCCATCTATGCATTCAGATTATTAAGATACCTTAACAACAATAACTATAAAATATCGACGTAAAACAGCAGTATTCCTACTGTTGTGTTCGTTCGGTGAGTGAGAGTGCCGGAGGCCCAATCACCCTCTTTCCCCCTTCCCGCTCCTTCTACTTCGCACTTCCTTTCTAAAGTTTCCTAAGTGATGCCTCTGGTGTTGCAGGCGTCCATAGGCTACGGTGAACACCCACAATCAGGTGGGCCGTACGATTGTTTACAGGCACTAAGCATTTTATCTGAATACCTCTAATTTTATTGAAGGCAGCTTTAATTTGTCTTTGTGCTTGGACATATTATGAAATTTTGTAATCATCTCAGTGCGTTTTCTTGTAAGGAGACATGATTCCTATATATAAAGGCAAGGAACAGGCATATATTTCTGAAATAATGACTTGCAACTATTTCGGCTCCACATTTATTCGGATATAATGAAATATATACCTTTCTTTTTGTTGTTCAGGAACAGTAATGGCATCGCAGTACGTGGACACGGACTGGTCTCTGTCGTTCATCTACCCGGGCATGGTCATGGGCGCAGTCGGAGTCGTGGTGTGGCTGTTCCTCGTACCCGAGCCGAGGCACGTGGGGCTCTGCACCTCGCTCGATAGGGCTTCGGTACGTACCACACTAGACTTTATAGTTTGGGCGGCAAGGAAGGCACCAGGTAGGGCTCTGCACTTCGCTCGATAGGGCTTGGGTACGTACCACACTTAATACTATATAGAAACGTGGTCTGATGTCCCTCCAACGCAAAGGGAGGATTCTCCGACCAGTCTGGGTGATCGTGCCTGGCGGCCTGATAGACTGCAAAATGGACACTAGGTGGGGCTCGTCACCTCGCTCCATAGGGCTTCGGTACGTACCACATCGCACTTTATAGTAATAATAATGTCCTGTTCACGGATTTTCGGTCATGGCAGTCTATCTTAACGGAGACTGGCCATCTGCGCAGGAGATATTGTGGTACACAAGTGTGTGCGCAAATAATATAATAATATTCTATCAGATACACACAACACCATCTATCCCAAACTAAGCAGAGCTTGTACTATAGGTACTAGACAATGGATAAACATACATACATACTTTTTTTTTTGTAAATACATACATATTATACATAGAAACACCCAGACCAAGACAAACATCCATGTTCATGCACACAAATGTTTGACATGTGCGGGAATCAAACCCGCGACCTCAGGCGTGGCAGTCGGTTACACTAACCACTACGCCATCGAGTCGTCAAATACATGTGCACTCTCTATTACCTCACTGTCATAGACGGCAATCTTCCGATTGCCGACACCCAGGCACATTCAGGCACATAGGAGGCAACATAGCCAATTTTTTTACTGTTATCGAAAATTCTTGTCGGATCCGGGAATTTTATCCCATTATTGATCATATAGGGTTATCCATAGGGTTCTTACTAACCGGTAGCAGGAGAACGTATCCATATTACGTGACCCGTTTCATCTTCAAAATACCACGCTTGGTCACAGGGGCGAAGGCTTAGTCAATATCCTCTAGAGTCAATTTCCAGCTATATTCAAATATGGCGATAAATATGAACTTAATCCTTTTTTAAGTTTACATTTTCCTACAAGACTACACTATGAAATTCTTCAAAAGGGGTGTTAAAAGGTTTTTACAGGGTTGGCAACGCGCATGTGATGCCTTTGCAGGCGTCCATAAGCTATGGTGACCACTTACCATCATGCCGTATGCTGTTTTTGCTACTTCAGTAGTATAAAAAAAAAAAGGCGATTTCCCGTGAAACATTTCTCCGTTTGTAGCGTGCAGCAAATAATTGACTACAGGTTGTTCTTTTGCACACTATCTAAATTGTAATGTGTCCTTACAATTGTTCCAGCCAAGCAGACAGTCCACGAAGTCTGACGAGGAAGACGAGGTTGATGATGACGACACATCTTCTGTCATCGTCGGAGATCAGGTATTACACCATCACACCAGCTTACAGCACTTAGCACTTACATTGCTTAACTTACTAGCGTATTGAAATAAGCAGTGTATTTTTCTTGTTGCAATGATACATAAAATAATGTATCATTACAACCCTTATTTATTTATTGAAATTAAACTACTATATACGGATTTTATCGCGTTGTTTATTTGACACAGTTTTTTTAATTTTGAATATAATCTACACTTACTTCAAGCCGCCAACGAAGATAAGTAAATTTTTACCATCCGTCAAGTGCCAAATACCTTTACAAGATGCAGGGGTCTATAAAATAGATTGTGACTGCAGACTCTCATACATTGGTCAAACCAAGAGAAGCATAGGCACCCGCATGAAAGAACACATAGCTGATGCTAAACACCAACGCTCGTTGAAGTCTGCTGTGTGTGAACATGTGCAACAGGGGAACCACTACCTGAGATTTGACAAACCACAGACTTTCGCTAAAAACACCGATTCCTATCAAGGATGCTTCGCGAGGCTATTGAAATAAAAAAACATCATAATTTTAATAGAGAATATGGTTGGAATGTACCACCAGCTTGGGATCCAGTAATACAAATAGTCAAACCCAAGAAGAAGCAAACCACAGCTAGACTTCATGATACTTTGAGCTCATTCTGCGTAAATAGAAACACCAATGATTAAATTATGTTCGGGTACTTTGAAATAACGACACTGGAACATTGAGACAACTACCATCTTAGTCTCCCCGTGACCATGGCTGCTGAAAAGCAACCGAAACCTCGGGGAAAGTGTTAAATTAAATATAAATAGATTTAATTATTTAATTAGCTTAAAAATTGGTATAGTTTAATAGTAGTAGTTTCTAAATTGTGTAATAAAAAAGTGTCAAAGAAACAACGCGATAAAATCCGTATATAGTAGTTTAATTTCAATGAATAACATTCGCGTAAACAGAAGACCTTATTTATTTATTACTAGCTTCCCTCGAGAACTGTACTTTTTCTGGATGAAAGGTACCGTATCTTCTTTTCTGAACCCCCGATAAACTTAGCTTGCTAGCGTATTGGAATAAACAGTGTGCTTTCTCGTTGCAATAATACACAAAATGATATATTAAAATAATTGAGAGAAACCTGCACGCATCCTTTATTGCCCACCCCAACTATTGCAATAGAAAAAGGTTGACAATACCGAACTCCTCTGGATAGGGACAGCTGCGACGTGGGACCCGGGCGACTCCAACTTGCGATATACTAGTACTCCGGTTTCAAATCAAAATATGCATCGACGTAATTATTTTTCACAACGAACACATAGCTAATGATTCTCATGTGTATGTGATAATATATTAACTGTTGATAAATCATCTCAACAAATAATATACATATATGTGAATGTCAATTTGTTTGTTACGATTTCACGCCTTAACTATTCGACCGATCCGTATGAAATTTCGCATACATGTTGTCAGAGGTACAGAATATAACATAGTTTCTCGAAAAAAGCACTATTACTAATCTAACTTTACTTATATTTACGCGGGCGAAGCAGCAGGCGAAATTAAGTAATACATAAAATATGTATCATAACAATCCTTATCTATTTATTCACTACTTGTTTCCCTCGGGAACACTACATTTTAGAGTTCAAAAAAACTCTTATACAACAGCTTTGTCCGTCCGTCTGTCTGTTATACAGCTTTCAACTCAAGAACCGTAAGAGGTAGAGACACGCGGTTAGCGCCATTCGACTCAGCATAGTTGATATACCCCCGAAATGACTATGACCTTTGACCTCTGATCTCAAGGTCACGTGGTATCACGTGACCTTTGCATATTACCTGAGCTATTTTTTCGAACTCTAAGATTTACGGCGTTTATTGCCGATTCTCACTTGTTTTCTAGATGAAAGGTACGCTATGTCCTTTTCTGTATCCCTGACAAAGTATAAGCGAAAGTTCATGATGACCGGTCGAGTAGTTAAGGCGTGGAAGCATAACAAACAAACTCACATTCGAATGCGCTACCTTTCATCCAAAAAAAGTGTTGATCCCAAGGGATAAAAATTTACTGGCCGAAACGCGGGCAAAGCCGTGGCCAAATTCTAGTTAATAATAAATTAATTGAATAATTGAAGTTTGTCGACATTTACAATAAAAAGCAATTAAGTACATATTCTTTAAATTTTCATTAAACGTTATCAAATAATTATATCTATGTCAGTCGCGATTTTGGATACGCTATTGTTCCAGCCAGTGCCATCTCTCGGCACTGTAAGGAAGTGCCTGGCCTTCTAATAATTTATTACAGCGCCATCTATTGACGTCTTACTGAACTACGTAGCTTGACAGTACGCGAAGAGTGGAAAGAGCGCTAGAACTTTCTCGTACTGTTTTAAATAACATACCGGGTATGGCGCTGCTAGAAAATTCCAGAAACGCTTGAATCACATATACATATAAGACAGAGCCTTATCTCTCAAACCCAGCACGTAACACTATTATACTGCCTTGACAGTCTTGCAATAGATGAGTACTTATTGTAAAATGAAGATTTATTTATGTTGCAGGCAGCAAGTTTACGACCGAACAGACACTCAGCAAATGTGCCCTCGGTAAGCAACCTCACTTATTACTAGAATTGGTTGGGTGACCAGTGATCAAATATAAACCGTCCCCTATTTATCCATATTTAAAATGTAAACGAGAGAGGCGTAGTGGTTATTGCAACTGACTGCCACGCCTGAGGTTGCGGGTTTGATTTCCGCACAAGTCAAACATTTGTGTGCATGAACATGGATGTTTGTCTTGGGTGTTTCGATGTTTAATATGCACGTATTTACAAAAAGTATATATGTATGCTTATCCATTGTCTAGTACCCTTAGTACAAACTTTGCTTAGTTTGGGCTAGATGATGTTGTGTGTAGGTATATGATAGAAATAAAAAATATAGAATATATGATTTTATAGAGAACTACACAGAAAATTGAGTCTACCTCAGTGGTGCAGTGATTGTGAATGCAATTGCTGTGCCGACCCGGAACCGAATGATTCGATTGCCTATAGGCTAAATACAAGAAATAATCATAACATTATCATAATATAATAATAATATCAGCCCTGTATACAAACTGTCCCACTGCTGGGCACGGGCCTCTTCTTAGTGTGAGAAGGGTTAGGCCATAGTCCACCACGCTAGCCCAACTGGCGCTGGCAGACTTCACATATCTACGAGAACATTATGTAGAACTCTCAAACATGCAGGTTTCCTCACGATGTTTTCCTTCACCGTTACAGCGAGCGTTAATTAACTTGGGATCGAACTTGAGACCTTTGCGTGGCAGTCCAACCATCTTCCATTAAGCTATCGCAGCTCTTTTATTTACTCTCCTAATAATTAATGCACAGATGGCGTAGTGGTTTAAGAGCCGCCTCGTGACTGCCACTCCGCCGTGTGTTATGGGTTCGATCCTCACACAACCAAAAATTTGTGTGATCCACAAATAGTTGTTCCGAGTCTGCGTGATCTTTGTGTCCGTTGTTTGAATGTTTGTAAAGTAAAGATTGTACCATTATAGAAAATATAAACTCTGCGCAGTGTGACCAAATATAGGTTATAGGTTGTACACAAAAAACTATAATGCATACCTATAAACATTTCTTGTATGTCCTAACTACAGCAGTTAGGACATACAAGAAAAGTCTATAGGTAACAGAAAAGAGTGGTCATATTTAAGCATCACATAATATAGCGCCAGTACAATGGAAAACCGCGACAACCAAATCCATATACATATTTTTTACTAAGATACAGCATTTTCTTTTTATCGACGTTTCAGTATCACATATTCTAGTCGATATTGAAACAACACAAACAGCTGGCTCGAGGGATCTATGTGATCCCGAAAATGGCCATGCGCTATTTAGATAGTGATATAATGCGTTTGTTTGGATGTTTAAATAAAAAATAAATAAATTGTCATAAAATTGAAAATTTATTTTTTTATCCGGTTATAGGGTACATAGGTTATTTATCAGTCACATATATATAGTCATATTTTAAGGCCGTGATATATCACGGCCTTACAATATGACCATACCTCTTTGTTACACGGTGTATAGTCTATTCCAGTACATTCTGTTGAAAACATAAACAAACCACATGTTAATTTTGACATTAAATCTACCACATAATTACTTACTTAATGGAATTTATCCATATTTTCAAGGCTTTCACATGATATCTTAATGTTTGTTAAAGCAATTGGCGTTTGATTAAAAAATAATTATTTATTTTAAATATCTTAGACGTAATGTGAGGTTGTATTTCAGATAAAAAAGTAAGTCAATAATAATATAAGTTTATCTTCACAGCAAGAGGAGGCGACAGAGCGCACATCTCTGCTACGTTCCTCCTCCGCCCCCGGCCCGGGGGGAGACAGGGGGGGAAGTGCTGTGTCCCTTTCCCGCGCGTTGGCCATCCCGGGCGTGCTGGAGTTCTCCCTCTCGCTCTTCTTCGCCAAGCTAGTCAGCTACACCTTCCTATACTGGCTTCCAGCTTACATACATAATACTTTATGTAAGTACCCTCCATCCTTTTTTTTTGTTACAATGTTCTATCACATGCACCCAACACCATCTAGCCCAAACTAACCCTATATATATATACACTTTATTTTTGTGAATACGTATCTATTATACATAGGAACACCCAAACCAAGACAAATATCCCATATTCATGCACACAAATGTTTGACTTGTGCGGAAATCGAACCCGCGACCTCAGACGTGGCAGTCGGTTACGCTAACCGCTACGCAACGAGACCGACACTTTGTCTTGCTATTTAAGTTGTATTGTCTGGGTGGCGCAGTTCGATTTCCAAGTCAGGCAAAACGTTATTTTTAATAATAATAATAATAACTTTATTTCCAAGAATATGGTAATATACGGATTCTTAAATTAAATATTGTACTGCATATTCTGCTCATGCACTTGTATTGAATTCGGTCAAGAAATTATTAATTATTCATAAAGAAAATTTGTATGGTGGACTGAGCTTCGCCCGCCATTGTGTTCAATTCGGACCAGTAGTTTCTGAGATTAGAGCCTTCAACCAAACAAATAAACTCTTCAACTTTGTAATATTAGTATAGATTGAATTAATACATCGATACCCAATTATTTTTTGGTATAAATAGCATCCTATAACTTGCCCAGGATTAAGAACTGTATCTGTACCAAGTTTGATTAAAACCCCTTCAGTAGTTTTTGATTCATGCGTGCACATACAGACAGACAAAAAAATTACTTATTGCATTTTGGCTTCAATATCGATTACCGATCATCCCTCTAATAGTTATTTTGTAAATATATTCAATGCACAGAATTGACCTTTCATTATAAGTACCTGTAGATATCTTTCAGATATGCCGGTTTTATTACAATGTTTACCTTCACCGTTGAAGTGAGCGATAATTAATTATTAGATATGTATTTATGTATGAAAGTTCCATCTGACCTTTGCGTGCATTGGGATCGCACCCAATATCTCCTTTATAATATTAGTTAGGATTCATACAGGATTCATTTCAATTAATATGACTGCATACATTGCGTAGTGGTGGTCGCGTCGCCATTGCCGACGCGCCGAGTGGGTTCGATCCCCACACGGGACAAAAATTTGTGTGATCCACAAATAGTTGTTTCGAGTCTGGGTGTTCTTTGTGTCCGTTGTTTGAATGTTTGTAAAGTCCCTGCGACACAGGAATTACTCCTAGTGCGGGAATTGTTTTTTATAAAAGAAAAATATTGGTACTGTCTAAGTGGCGCAGTTCGAAGTTCCAGGTCAGGTAAAACGTCATAGTATGTATCATGTCCAGTATAAATAAAATGTGTCTGGTGGGCAAAACTTCGCATGCTGTTACATGTTTCGTCATGTTTGATTTATATGCTTTTTCAAATGTTGTCTGTCGTATTAATATGTAACGAAGATTTAGACGGCAATCTCACATTTGACATGATGAAGCAACAAAATATAGGCGTGGTATTATACTTCGTACGTATGTATACCAATGATAGGCAAAGACAAAAGAAATAAAACAATACAGGTTGACTTTAATTATCACTGATTTAATCCGTAACGCAGTGAGTTCTTCACACCGAATGCGTCCGCACGCGTCTCTCTCCGGCGTTTATATACCGTCAATATGACACTGACAGTTACAACTGTCACTCCAACTGACACATCGGCTCTGTGGCGACCTCACTTAAGCTTACGCTTGACGTTCCGAAACAAACCAATAGATAGCGCTTATGGAAATAAATTGCATTCCAACTATTATTTTCTTGACGCTTCGACATATTATGACATATGATTTCACGTAGAAATATTTTCGTTAATAATGTCGATGTTCGCTCTGTGCGTATTTAGATAGGACTGACTAGCGAGGGAGCGCGAATCTTTATTGATTCGAATAGATTTTGCCCACGGTTTTGCTTGCATAAATGTACGTTAGCTTAGTAACAGTAGGTACTATTTAGTGAATGAATGATAGTCTATGTACTTCACTATACCGCTGATAACGTGTATGTGTAATTTCACGATGATCAGATGACTAGTTAGAATTGCAAAGTTGCAATTTATATTCCTAATTGAGCACCATTTTAAAGGAAGTAGAGTCTCGCTAATTGCAGCATAAATGTGCCGGCTCGACAGGGGAAGGACTACCCTCTCACAGAATATCGACGTGAAATACCAGTATTCCTACTGTTGTGTTTCGTTCGGAGAGTGAGAGTACCGGAGGCTCAATCACGATTTCCCACTTCCCGCTCCTTCTCCTTCCCACTTTCTTTTTCTCTTCTTCCTTTCCTAAAGGGTCGGCAACGCGCAAGTGATGCCTCTGGTGTTGCAGGCGTCCATAAGCTGCGGTGACCACTTACCATCAGGTGGGCCGTATGCTGGTTTGCCAATCTAGTTGTATAAAAAAAACAAATGAGATTCGGCAATGAATTGCCGTAAATCTTAGAGTTCGAAAAAAATGTTTCAAGTTATATGCAAAGGTCATGTGATACCAAGTGACCTTGAGATCAGAGGTTAAAGGTCATAGACATTTCGGGGTATATCGACTCTGCTGAGTCGAATGGGATTAACCGCGAGTCTCTAACTCTTAGGGGTCTTGAGTTTATATAACAGACAGACGGACGGACGGATAAAGCTGTTGTATAAGAGTTTCTTCGAATTCTAAAAAACACCAATATTATAAATGCGAATTAAAAACTACTCAACCAATCATCATGAAATTTAGCTTACACGTTTTCGAGGGAACAGAAAATGACATGACAGGGTATCTTTCATTCATAAAAAAAATACTGCTACTAACCTAACCTACATTTATGTGCGTTGTCGAAGCTGAAAATCGCTCGAAAATAAACTATAATGTAAATTTGGCGATTAAAAAGAGTGGCCGTGAGTTTCTTGCAAGTTCTTCTCATTGGCTCTACGCCCTTGTTTTGCTTAGCATGACAACAGGTAAATGTAAATTCACACTAATACTGTGTAACTTGAACGTTCATAACGTGCTACTTTGACGTTCATAAGAGTTACTTTGACGTTCGTAAATGTTACTTTGACGTTCATAAGCGTTATACTTAAATGTTCATAATTGTTACTTTGATGTTCATAAGTGTAACTTTGTGACCGATATGAACAATCTGTTTCTATTTTTATTTTAGTTGTTGATGCTTGAAATCTTGTGTGTTTTTATGTGTGTTATTAGCGGATCTGTCGGCGAAGCAGTCGGGCGAGTTGAGCACGGTGTTCGACGTGGGCGGAGTGCTGGGCGCCGTGCTGGCGGGGCTCGTGGCGGACTGCTCGGGCTGTCCCGCGCTCGTCTGCGTCGCCTTCTACTCGGCGTGCGCGCCCATGGTGAGTGGCACCTCCACTAGTGAGCACGCTGTTCGACATGGCATTCAAACAACGGACACAAAGAACACCCAGATTTGGAACAACCATTTTTGGATCACACAAAGTTTTGTCCTGGCCCAGTGGCAGTGGCGAGGCGACCACTTAAACCACTACGGCATCCGTGCAGTCAAACAGTCAGTTTGCGCACCCTTCGTAAGTGCCAGCCTGCACTTAACACTATGTATACTGTTACACTTTGTATTGTAACTCCCCACTATAGGGGAGTGGTGAGTCGGTGGCAAGACGGAGATATTGGATATCCCGAGTCGTCTCATTGTCGGTTTAAACCACAAAGATAGCGGAGGCGGAGCGGAGGCGAAGCGAAGCTGAAGCGGATGTGAGGAGGCGAAGCGGAGGCGAAGCGGAGGCGAAATGAAGGCGAAGCGGTAACGGTAGCATCATTATATACAAGATTCGGAGCGATCGTGTTCGATTCATTCGAATAAACAATCCACCACTGGTATTGTTCCGCGTCCGCTGTGTGTTTGAGGCGGGTTTTGATACATATTTTTGTACACCGGTGCTCGCGCTTCCTACCTTCTACTTGTTTCATGTATTATTTACCATGACAGCCGTAGTCAGTGGACTACGGCTTTTTCTACTTCGGCAGAATGTTTAGGGTCATATCATATAATAATATGACCCTAAAAATACGACCACACCTTATAATTCCTTTTTTTTTATCGCTACTTTATTTATTCGATTTCATTTCCAACCCAGTTATATGTTATTATTTTGTTCCCCTAGCTGTTCATCTACCAGACATGGGGCGGTACCTCGTACCTCATCAACGTGGTGCTGCTAATCTTCACGGGTGTGCTGGTGAACGGTCCGTACGCGCTTATCACGACGGCAGTGAGCGCCGAGCTAGGCACGCACCACTCGCTGCAGGGCAACTCCAGGGCGTTAGCTACCGTCACTGCCATTATTGATGGCACTGGCAGCGTTGGTTAGTATCTACTATATTCTCCTTCCTATTTCAGAGCTTTGCTCATATCGGTGGAGTATTCGCCATCTTTCTCGATTTTCGGCTAATTCCTTGACCTCCTTATGAGACATGACCTTCGCCTTTGCCTTTATTTGGTAGTTTATGCCCTTCTGGGACTACCCCTTCCTCTATTGCCTTCTATGGTGTTTTTTATGAAGTCATCATGTCTTATAAGGTGGCCAAACATCTACCATCGATATATCGAAATTTGGAAGTAAGGCAATTTGAACTCTAATTGAGGGTGGTTAGAATTCAAATTGCCTAACTTCCAAATTAGGACTTAAGTCTGTATTAAGTAGTTAAAGTTATTAGTATTTTTCATTTACTCTTGTATAAACTGTCCCATTGCTGGTCACAAGCCTCATCTCACGCTGGCCTGGTCATCCAGGGTTGGCAGAACATTATAAAAATTACTTGGATAGCAGGTTTCCTCTCGATGGTTTGAAACCAGCGATAATTATTATATCATATGAATTATTTAACACGAACATAACCTCAAAAAGTAAAAATTGCATGCATCCATTGAGCTGTCACATATATAATAACTCGACATCATAATAAGTTGGTGGTGTACTGGTAGTGTATGCGACTGTTGTGCATGAGGCCATGGGTTCAAATCCGGGATCGGCCCAACAAAATATTATTGGGTTTTTCTGACGAGAAATTCTCATAGGAGCCCTAAGGCAGGAAGTTGGCGGTGTTACACACCCCGTTGCCTCGGCAAGCAAGCAAAGCCGTTGGTTCTGTTCCTGATCTCTCTTTATATAAACTGTCCCACTGCTGGACACAGGCCTCATATCACGCTAGCCCAGACAACCAGGGCTGGCAGACTTTGAAAACATTATCAAGAACTTAGATATACAGGATTCCTCATGATGTTTTCCTTCACCGTTAAAGTGAGCGATAATTATCTATTTAATACGCACATAACGTCAACAAGTAAAAATTGCTTGCAACGGGATTTTGCTAATTAAATAACGACCAAATATTTTTACATCTATACTAATATTATAAAGCTAAAGAGTTTGTTTCTTTTGTTGAACGCGCTAATCTCAGGAACTACTCCGAATTGAAAAATTATTTTAGTGTTAGATAGCCCATTTATCGAGGAAGGCTATAAGCTATATAACATCACGCCATGACCAATGGGAGCGACGCATCAATGAAAAATGTTGCCGAAACGGAGAATATTCTCTTATGTAAAGCAGACGAAGTTGAGCGGGTCAGCTAGTTCTTAATATTAGTAAAAAACACTTATCTATCAAATTCTTAGTTGCAACTCTGTCATACACTGTATCCAACAGACTACAACGAGCCCCATTTTACGTAGAACCTATAATGATAACATCACAATCATGTTTGTTTACTGTTGTAAACAAACATGATTGTGATGATATCCCCTAAAGGGGTAAGCAGGGGTGTTCCCCTGCTTACCCCTTTAGGGGATAGAAGCCTGTGACCTTCAATCTACAGTGAGCTGCAAAAATGCATACCCATTTCAAAACTAAAATGGTATAAGCCAGTAATCGACGCCATCTAACGGCAATCGATACGAGAACTGTTAAGTGGTTTATTTATATCGTAATAGATGGCGGTGCACTACTATAAAATAAAAAGAAGTAGATTTCTTAATAACTCAATTTATATAAATTTACTTAACACTAATTTTTAATTCCTATTCACAATAGTTTATTTAAAAAAATAACACATTTCATGGTTATACAAGAAGCAACGAATAACAAATGAATTTATAAATTTATAGTGGGTAGTTTATTTTATAGGTACTTTCGATGACTTAATGATGTTCGTACGCAAACATTATTCTGTTTCTGTGTTCGAGCGTATTTGCGGTTGAGATTATAATTTCTGATAAATATCACCTATTTGCTAAGATGAGAAAGCGTTGCAATATTAATAAAACAACGCCATCTAGTTTATTAATATTCATTCTAATTCGAGTGTTCACAGGATTGTGGACCTTAAGGTATCCATGCAATATTACAGGTGACTGTACATATATGCGTTGTATGTTTCTAGGCGCGGCCATAGGTCCGATGCTAGCCGGTGTGGTGTCGAGTCACTCGTGGACACATGTGTTCTACATGCTCATCGCGTGCAACTTCATGGCTCTCTTCCTACTACTCAGGTATGTACTTCTCTGCTGCCACTCGTAGGCACTGTGGGGGAACGTGGTGTAGTCCAACACAGAGGAAGCTGGCAGGCTGGGTGATGCCTGGCGGACCGCATAATTCCTGTGTCGCGGAGTTCTTTATAAACATTCAATCACAGGTCACAAAGAACACTCAGACTTGTAACAGATAGTTATACACTACACAATTTTTGTCTCCTGTTGAATCCACAACAGTCGGCGCAGTGCCAATGGTTAGGCATCCACTTAAACAACTACGTCCATTATTTAAATGCTTAAACATTTAAATAATGGACGTAGGACGTAGTAGAACGATTAGTAGAGCCTCGCTGATGTCAGCATGAATGTGAAGGACTATCGACGTGCAATACCAGTATTTCTACTGTTGTGTTTCGTTCGGTGAGTGAGAGTGCCGGAGGCCCAAACACACTCTTTCCCCCTTCCTGCTCCTTCTCCTTCCCACTTCCTTTCCTAAAGGGTCGGCAACGCGCAAGTGATGCCTCTGGTGTTGCAGGCGTCCATAGGCTACGGTGACCACTTACCATCAGGTGGGCCGTATGCTTGTTTGACATATTAGTAGTATAAAAAAAAAACCGTAGTGGTTTAAGAGCCGTCCACCGGGATGTTTATATTATTAATCTAAGTGCGACAATTATCCTATTTCAAATAAAAAAATTCATTTTCTGTTGCGACTAAAGGTAACATTGTACCTTAACTTATAGACTACGGTATCCGGTTACCTTAACCTAAACACATCCGTTAACTATAAGACTTAACATATACTTTTTACACCTGCAGTCTGTGGAGCAGATATACGCGGCGGCCATTCAGTGCGTGTTCAGTACAACAATGCGTTCAGGATGCTGATGGGGCTGCCACGTTTTTGTAGTGCTTCAGCGATGTTTGCGGAGGCGTCGGTTGATGGTTTTCCTGTCATCATCCGCAAGCGTAGCGCTTCAATATTGCACAGAATGCGTGTCAGCTCCCACGGCATTCTTAGCGTATTATGTGATAGGTGGGATTTCCCAATGTTAAAGCACTGGATTCAGCTACATACCAAGGTATTGTGATACCTGGTGGTGTGGTTGTTTTTCAGTGCATTGTTTGTTACTATATTATAAGATTACTAACATTAGGTTAAGAACTTTGTACTAACAATATATGGAAAATATTTTATCCGAAATAAATGATTATTATTATTATTATTATTATATAAGCTATGGTAACCGGTTACCTTAACCTATGGACTACGATAACCGGTTACCCTAACGTTTACACAATGGTAACCGGATAGATTATGGTAACCGGTTACCTAACAACACGATTATTATCATTGATGCTGCTATTCTTGTGTCTTTACTCTCCACCATTTTTGATTTCAGGATAGCGAGATCGGAGGTAGCGAAACTGCGACAAGAGCGGCGGATAGCGTCGCCCCCTCGCGTCAGAATAGAGTAAACTTTATACAAACTGCGACTTAATAAAAACGATTAACAATTACGAGACATAACAACAATCAATAAAAGTATTCGTGTATTTATTTAGATATAAAAGAAACGCATTTAGTACTGATGCGCGTATTCGTATTCGAGAGATATTTGAATAAATACTTTGTCGAAGACGCAGTGCAGGCATTTATGTCAATAATATAATAATATCAGCCCTGTATATAAACTGTCCCACTGCTGGGCATCGGTCTTCTCATTGTGAGAAGGATTAGGCTATAGTCCATGCTGGCCCAGTGCGGGTTGACAGACTTCACATATCTTCGAGAACATTATGTAGAACTCTCAGACATGCAGGTTTGCTCACAATGTTTCCACTGTTAAAGCGAGTGATAATTTAATATATTATAATATAATTTAATACGCATATAACTTCGAAAAGTCAGAGGTGCGTATCTTGATATTTAATTCGATATTTCTGCGACGTAATCCAACGGTCTCCCACTTGGCTATCGCTACTATATTTACCGTTCATACATACGAACATTTATTCGAATACTATTAAGCACATCACTAGTATTGCTATAAAGCATACAATTGAATATCTCGCAATCGTTAATCGTTTCTTAACATATTTGACATTGAATTTAGTATTGAATTTATAGTTATTAAAGTATTTTTAAGGCTGTGTTTCATTATATAATTAATAATAATGACAGCTACAGTACATGTTTTATAATATAAAGCGAGGATGTTGCGGATGTTTGGATGTTAATTAGGGATGTAGATGTTTTAACCACTTATTGATACGGATGTTTACAAAGTCAACATCCATGTCAGTAGTCTGTGATATTATAAATCCGCAGATGCATTTTAAGAATACTTCTGTAATAGTAGTGATTTCCATGTCAAAATTACTTTACAAACATTTAAGCAACGGACGCAAAGAAAACTGAACCTCAGAACAACAATTTGTAGAGCTCCACTATTGTTGTGTGTGGGGGATACAACAACATGTTAAACTAAAGGATGTACAATTAACCAAGGATGTATAAAAGTAACAATATAGAGTAAAGGATGTATCACAGTTTTGTGGATGTTAACAGAAAAGGATGCGGATGCACACATCCGCAACATCCTCAATGTAAACTTCAGCATTTTTAAGTATTTAGTTACATATAGATTGACATAATTATGTTTATTTTGTTCCTTATTTATATAATTCAAGGAAAACATTCATGATATTATGTACACAAGTTAATATGTCAATATCATAGTAATGGACGTCTAAAATCTGATCCAACCAATTTTATTATTAATTGTACTTATGTTGAAAGATTGATAAATACTTAAGTGGGGCAGGGCAATAGACGATGTCTTCTAGACCGAATTTCGGTCACGGCGGCCAATCCTAACGGACACTGGCCGGAGAACGCAGGAGATATTATAGTGCACAAGTGTGTGCGCAAACACAAGTACACTCTCTGTTCTCTAACCCTCATGATTCGATTTGATGTCAATGCGACACGATCGGAGAGATATCAAGCGCAGGACCAACGGCTTTACGTGCTTTCCGAGGCACGTGGGTGTCTAACAACGCCAGCTTCCTAACTCCGGGCTGCTGTTGAAATTTCTTAACAAGAAAATCCAATAACTTTTTGTTAACCTGGGATTCGAACCCGAGACCTCATGCACGGCAGTCTCATTCACTCCTATCATTCAAACAATTGCTCTTTGACTGTTTTGGAAGATATTTTGTTGATGATTTTGTTTTGAGAACAATAGGAAAACAGCCTAATTAGGTCGTTTGACCTCACTTTTCGTGCACTTGTAACATATTTGCTGCTTTTCTGTATATAATATCATTGGTTATAATAATAAAATATAAATACAATATACTCAACTACCATGTCTAAACATCCCCCAAGGGGGTGTACTGCCCAGCTTATGGGTGATCAGAGGATCTTTAAAGCACAATTCCATTAGGCAACTCTTGCATGCAAGTATGACGTCACATTTGGGTACAAGTTGCTTGCATTGGAAACATGTTTTCGAGAGTGTGCAAATTGAGTGCAGGTTTCACTTGCATACAAGTTAACATGTTCAACAATTGAGTAGGCCATCATGGGTGGAAGACGTACCTACTCGTCAATAAAAAATATTATTTTCTCGTGTGCCCACCTAATAGACATTATAATAATAATAATAATAATAATATTCTACCACATACACACAACACCATCTAGCCCAAACTAAGCAGAGGTTGTACTATGGGTACTAGACAATGGATAAACATACATATTATATACTTTTTTTTTTTGTAGGTACCTACATATTATACATAGAAACACCCAAGACACCAAGACAAACATCCATGTTCATGCACACAAATGTTTGACTTGTGCGGGAATCGAACCCGCGACCTCGGGCGTGGCAGTCTGTTATACTAACCACTACGCCATCGAGTCGTCGATTATGTTTCGATAATTTGAAACGTGCAACTAACATTTGCGCGTTGGAATTGGAATTAAATTAGGCAAGTTACTTGCATGCAATTTGCGAATTGCATACAACTTGTACAAACCTGCATACAAGTTACAACTTGTATGGGGTAGTTTGAACTTGTACATAGTTTTATTCAAGTGATCTGCATATTGAACGCGCAAACGGTAGTTGCACGTTTCGAATTTCGCACGAGTGACGCTGTACAAATTATCGAAACACAATGTCTGTTAGGTTAGGTTAGGTTAGGTCGGCGCACGAAAAAATAATAATTTTTATTGATGAGTACGTCTTCCAGCCGTGTTGGCCTCCTCAATTGATGAACATCTCCACCTGTATTCAAGCCAAACCTGCATGCAATTTGCACACTCTCAAAAACATGTTTCCAATGCAAGCAACTTGTACGCAAATGTGACGTCATACTTGCATGCAAGAGTTGCCTAGTGGAATCGCGCCTTAAGTGATATAGGTGTACTAACCACGTTTAGCCAGCTATTTTAAGGTCTCAGATAGTAGGGGCGACGCTACAGTCTAACCAAACAGTTCTAGACTGAAATCCTATAGAGAATTTGCTTTGAACACTGCCTGACTCAAAAATTGAACCTGGATGCTCTCAATCGACGGTTAACTTAAGCATTTACGCTACTGGACCACCGAATAATGAATATAATTTTTTTTGTGCAATGTATACATGTCTGTTTCTGAAATGTTCTCCTTACAATATAAATGTTATATTTCTACTTATATAAAATTATTTTTTTATATTGAGACAACAAATTTAAATAATTGGCAAAATAATTTAAATAAAATAAACAATAAAAATATTTTAATATGATGTTTTTCTTAATTTTCCTACAAAATACTCAAAATAATATAAAATTGTTGTTTGATTTCATATAGCCTGGATCTTTAAAATGCATTCTTAATAAAACAGTTACTTATATAAGTATTTTGGGTTTAATCAATTTGAACTCTATTGCAACTTCTTAACATAAATATAATATTAGAATTAATAGTTACTCAATTAAGGTTCAAATTGCCTTAGTTACAAATTTAGAGTTATATCGTTATTTTATTTAAGAGTGTTTATAATAACAGTCATATTCACTGGCGCCGACTCCATAGGGCCTGCTGGCAATGACATGGTCGGTAGAATTGAGACCCTCCAGGGTCAGGGTCCTATCGGGGTCCCTTGTGTATTATTACAAGTAGCAAAAGGAAATATTCGTCAGTATTCATTTACTATTCCACTATATTTGTATTTAAGATAACTCTCTTATTACATTTAAATGTGATCTGAGCATAGTTACATAACTACATAGGTACCTATATGTATATTTAAAAAAATATCGAATGATTACAAAATATAGCTTCGACGCATGCGCAGCACTGGCGTCACAAAACGCCATCTACGGTCAGCTACGGATTGCTTCTATACACTTTATATGAAAAAGCGCATACGTAGGTATGTCGCTGGCAGTCGCCATACGAGAATCTTTTTTTGGTGTCGTGAGTGGACAGTGTATAACATATAAATCACAGTTTTCTCTAGAAAAGTTAAAATTATACTAAACTAACGCGATATAGGAGGGCACAGTACACTAGCTTTTAAACTACCACCTTCGCCTTGTGATATAAATACAAAATGTATCACCAGGTTAAATAAAAGCGCACAAACCGCAGGGCAGCTTGTGACGAGCTAAATGTGAGTAGCAACACTGCGGTCCTGACTGCCTCAGTGAGTTGGTTAGGGCCTCGTCCCCGGTTTGCCGTTACTGGATGGCTGGGGTGGAACTTCAAGAGCGCCAGTAGGACTCAACTCTGGCTTGCCTTGGTCGGCCGGTCACAGAGAGGCCGCTAGAGCTATATGCTTGGAGGTGGAAGTATCATTTTCAAGGGCATAACTACGGCGAAACCCGCTCCGGGGCTCCGTTGTCACGAGACCCGTGATGGTGATACCGGCGCCGCACCGTTCGACACCCTTAGCTGCTCGCACCTGTGTTGCCCTCTGCTGCTGGCTTATATGCCTATGGTAGCTATTCAGGGGGCGAGTCACCATCTACCCATTGCATTGATGCTATTAGAGTATTCAGGACAGACGCCGTTTTTCATACATAGTTAGCAATATACCGGTCCACCAAACACGCATACCCATAGCCCATATATTAGAATCCATACGTAGCAATAGTCCTACACCTGTTGCGGCTAGTGCCGCTGTAGGTGTTCCATCCCATCTTTGATTAACACTCTCGAAGGGCCTCTTCACGTTGGACCCATGTCTCCGTGTAAGCCTCCCAAAGGGCCGGGTATTTTCCTAACGTGTTAGGGAAATACCCGTGAAAGAGATACAAATAATAATAATATTTTATAAACATGTCATGCACATGGATGGAAAATCTTATTTAGTGCGACATGTTTTGCCGTGATCGGCGTACAAATATATTAAAAGAATAATTAAGTAAACTGTAACCAGTATTTACATCAAATGAAATCGAAAAACGCATAGAGTAGTGCGTAATACAGTCAAGGTGCATTAATGAATAAAATACAAAAAATATAAATAGTATCAATACCGGTGATGTTAAATTTAAAACAAATACATTAGTTAAAATTAAATTAAATTAATTGGAATTTTATTAAAAATAACAGGAGCCATACATATTACACTTTTATGAAGCAGCGCTGTTTTCGATGGATGTATCTGTAACCTGTTATTGTCACGTCGACTACGAACCACATTATCAGAAAGACGTGGCAATAAGTGTGGATTATTTTTAACAAACAAAACTACTTCTAAGTTGACTTCTAGTCTTCTATGTTGAACAAAGAAAGGCTTACAACTATCAGTTGATTTAATGCCAAACATTGCACGTAAGTACTTCTACTACGTTTTTGAAGTTTGAACACCATTTGTCTATTTATTGAGTTACCCTAAAATAAAATTCCATATCTAAGCACAGACTCAATGAGTCCATAATATGGCGCCGTAATTGCATTAGTGCTTAGGGTTCGAGCTACTGCTAGTATGTATAGAGCGAAACACTACTAATACTTGAGTTTATTTGGTCAATACGATCTTTCCAATTTAATTTTGCATCTATATTTAAGGCAAGAAATCGAACAGTATTAGGTAGTTTCTTTTATCAGTACCAGTATTATATGCCAAAGTAATATTTAGTGAAGGTTTAATCTTTGACTAAACTGCATAGGTACACAGCGACACATCAACCTGGACTGTTTGGACTTTGAACTATTAGAAGTTGAACGGTGCGAATCGTGCGAGAGAGTGCGTTATATTTTTGTTATTTTGTCTCATTCACGCTGAACGGGACGCGACGTTACCATTACATCGACACCACTATGCACCGTCCTTTTCCAACAATTCTCTATTTTGTATGTAGCGTAGTTATGCGTATATAGGGTGTCTAACTTGATGTGTATAGTGACCGTCACGTAAAAGAACGCTGGCCTGGTTTACCTGCGCACTGAGCGATTTATCGATCAAATTGGCGGTATGAAGGCGCAAGACGGGGGGAAGGTCCGGCAGTATGCTATGCGCGCACGCTATTGGTTCTTTAGTTGACCCACGCTACATATCCATGAGCAGAAACATCCCCTCCACTCTCGCTCAGCGTTCTTTTTACGTGACGGGACCTATAGCCGTATGTACCTAATTGATGTTTTCTGAAGATTTATTTTGAGGTTATTATTATTAAACCATGATAATACGGATGCTAAGGAGTTGTTTATCTCCGATTTATAATTATTGATATCCCTACACGGTATAGTTATTGAGCTATCATCGGCGAATAATGTTATTTACCTATTATGAAATTCTCAACAACTAAATGGGACTCGACGTCATTGCGTCTTTAATTAGCATATATAATTAATAAATTATTATATATAGGCAGTAGAAACATATGAATGTTTTATAAATAAATATACAGTTTACAATTTACATCGTTTTTATTTTAATTAACAGTTAATTATTAAATTACTTAAGTTAACATTACAGTATAAAAGCAGATAGACCATGTTCCGATTCAACATGGGCTACTTTTTATCCCAGTATGCATTCCCGTAGGATTACGCACATACTTTTGAAAACTAATGTTCCATTCTTGCCTCACTGGGCTGTTTATATGTTTACTATATCTCACTTGCACATAGTTAAAAGCTAGCCTTATCTTGCATACTGCTTTGCCTACCACGTCACAGATATATAGGTGCAATACTATGCTATGTTAATCTCTCAGCCGTGTTACTTTGCGCTCAATACAATCATTCTTCTCAACCGTGACCAAGTGTGGGGCTTCTTAGACTAAGTATGATACGTCTATGCTCTTCCAAGAGGAACTATAAAGGACAGTGCATCTCCTGTTGAGCCCCATGAGACTCGCTGCAACTGGAATATTGTCACCCACACAGCCAATACTATAATCCATGCTGCCGCTCCAGCACCACTCATAACCACATCTGGAAATTAAGTAATATGATATTATAAAGATAATAAGTACTATACAGTGTTCAGCAGACCATACACACAGCAGTTACAATGAGTACCACAACTGATTGTAACTACTGTCCATGTCTTGTCAGTTTTGGGTTTGATCAACAATATGTAGTCATGTTTTATCATATAAGTAGTCTAATTTGGTTTTTTTTAATTATTATTTCCTTTAATATTACTACTCTCTGCCTTTTTCCGTAGCGTTTATAATTTGGTCGGCTTATAGAATAATTGCTGACACATTCTTTTTGTTGATATATCTTTCATGATAGTCGTAATTTAAAGCTGAAATTAACAGGATTGTTTATTGGTGGAATATTTTAATTAGTTCATAGTATTCCTTGTTTTATTGGAACTGCGTGTTAGACCATATAAAATGTAATTAAATTTCTTTGTATCTTCATATTGCGTAGAGTCACATAATCTTAATTTACTTTATTTATAAAGGTGTACCGAGGGTACATAATACAGCATTTTATTTGATTGTAAGTGTACTGGTTTACTTGCAAATCCATTTCTTTCTTAATTTCGGCACCATTTAATTACATTGGAGTAAATAAAAAAAATTAAAAACTAATGTTTGAACAAATTTTAACTAATTAAGGTCTATTATTGATATTTTATTCAAACTTCTATGTTCAGCTGTTTGTGAGATCTGGGCAATCCTAAAACATTACCACAAAACACACAAATTTTGCTGTTCACAAACATTTAATACGCAACAAAAGCTATCTATTCATGCATTTATATCCAGGGTGAAACAATTTTATAAAAATAGTTTTGCCAGGGTAATGTTTCAAACATTACTGCAGCACAATCTGTTCTTCTCGAATAACTACAACTTGAACAAATTTTGCTATCAGTGAACAAATTACTCTTCACAATGAACTAATTATTTGTTATACTCTGAACTCTCTAAAGCACAATGTTTTGTGGCAAAATATGACAATAAATAATAATAATAATATCTTGACAATATTTCATGACAAACGAGAGGAATGGACAGATGTACAATACACAATAATTATGACTGTTTTTGCCGAAAAGTTCTTTAGATTTACTTCATATTGTAGTCTTTTAAACTGAAATACCAAAAAAAGAGGGCAGCATAATTTGCTACCACCCCACGTGGCTGACACCCACACTACGCCACTGAGGTGGTGAAATGTGGATGTCTTATAATTCACATCTGCCTGTGTTACTGCATTAGAATCACTAAGTTGATTGAAAACAGGTGAGATATCCTTGATGTTGCAAGCATCCTTAAGTTACAAAAGTCAATAATTTACTATCAAACGAGGCTTGTGCATATTCAACCTATTAACTCCATAAACCAATGAATTTTGAGTGAATAATAATAGATAATAATATCAGCCATTGCTGGGTATAGGCCACTTGTCTGTGTAAGAAGGGTTAAGCCATTGTCCAGCAAACTGGCCTTGTGCAGGTTGGCAAACATCCTCACAATGTTTTGAACGTCTATCATTTTAAAAACAGTATAATATTAATTTTTAATACAATATGCATATTTACCGCGTTTATAACTTACATTTCTTTATTTGTTTCTGTTCATCATATGGAGGCTTTAGGAATGCCTCTTTAAAGAACCACACCGCGTTCACAGCCCACACGAATGGTAAGAAAAGACATCCAACTGAAAAGAATACACTTTCATTAGATACTCATTGGAATACTTTCAAGCTTTATAAGCTATAATACTGGGTCGATACTTTATAGTGAAGAAGCAATAAAGTTTGGACTGCTGGGCCGGAGAATTGGACATCGTTTGTTGAACTATAATACACAGATTCCTTTGAAAACAAGGGAAATACTTATTTCGTAAATATATGACCACAGTAAAGTGGTTCGTATTTCTCTACATACCTTTGAAATACCATCTGCAAAGCTGTAATTTCTTGTCATTAGGTAGTCTATTCAAATCCATGTTTATCTAAATTATTTAGTTACAAATCGTCACTGTTACTCTTACACCGAATTATTAAAATCTTGTTTTGGTGACTCAGTTCAGTTCACTCAGTACCACATTCCGATTCGCAACGTAATTAAATGCTTATTGCTTTCAACTTTTCAAGCTTTATTATATAGCCGTCTTTGTCTTCCCATTATTATTTTATATTAGCTATCTCCCTTTAACAATTTTGAGTGTCCACAAAAATGCTAAAAATAACAGATGGATGTCAACTAGTATTTTGTTCTTCAAAAGTTGTCGACTGTAGACTGCCTTGTCAGTTGTCAATGTCATCAATAATTATATCACACCGCTCCATTATTTCTAAAAAGTTTTAATTAAATATAAAAAATTTATTATTATTAGTCACTAACTAGGCTTAAATTTGTACCTATATTACTTAGAATGTATTTTTTAAATGTAATTATGCAATTATGCACTTATCATTTATTTCATTTTGAGTAAAATGAAATACTGAACTATGCAAACGTTCCGTCTAAGGCAGCAAATTATAATAATTTGTATATTAATATGCAACAGAAGACCGAAAAGAAGTCTTCAAATAATACATATTTTTTAAAAAGAGTATGATTTATTGCATCAATCATAATATTATAATTTAAGATTACAAAAGTTAACAGATTATTATTCTGATAACACATTGTTACATCTAACGAAACGTAAATACCCAAAGAAACAAAAATGGCGTAATATGTTGAATGTCAATAGTTGAAAATGTGTGATAAGTAAATAAAAAATGTTTTCGTCGTTAAATTGTTTGTTGTCATGTGTTATTCTACTTCTGTATAGTTCTAAAACATGTAAGTATTTGTTTTAATTACTTCGGTGTTCTGTAACTTAATGTAACTAACGCCAAAAAATTTTGGCTTGTCTAAAATTATTTTGAGGCTTTAATACAGGTTTTTTAGCCTTGAAATTTATTTGGCCGTGTATGTTTGCTTTGCTTATCAATTAAGGACAAGGTTGTTACTTATTTATACCTAGCCTATCTCAGAACATAGGGTAACTATCCTATAAATATTTTTACGTATACCTAGATATTTTCGCAATAAATTTCTAACGGTATTTTTACTCGAAATCTAATTCCTTTCACTTTTGTTCTACTATCCTTGTTGTTTTGTTTACATATTCAGCAGGATTAATATAAATTATCATATTATTTCTTTCCACTAACGCAATGATATAAGATACTAAAAAACATACACTAGGCCTATCGCATATAAATAAAAATAACTATGGTGCATCTTTCATTTAGTAGATTAGGTTTTAGTGGAGTAAGGTTCCAAATTACCTAGCTATAGGAGGAATGATAACAAATTGGATGTGGCCCATTCAGAGTGGCAATGTTGCAAATAAGTGTATTTTGAGATAAGAAGTTATTTCATTTTAAAAATGTTTTATATAGGAGCATCACATATGAAATATAATTACATGTGCTGTGTACCTACATAGACAAAATAAAAAAAACAAATCTTACTGGCATTTCACATGCATTGCAACATTGAGGGTCTTGTGTCTTTGATGTAGTGGTTTAATTAGTTGCCTCGACACTGCCATAGCGCAGTGTGTTGTGGGTTTGATCCCCACATGACAAACAAGTCCCTTGTGACACAGGAATTATTCCTACTGTGGGATGAAAATGTAGACCAGTGGCCTTTCTTTGACATGTCTGTACCATCACAAACTATTCAAAACGCAACATACCCGAATATACAATTTAAAGAAAATACTGTAACACTTTAAATGGTACCATTGTTGTGAAAAGTCTCGGTGATATATATTCCATTTTGTATGGGTGTGTATCATCCATGCCAATTTTTTATATTGCCATGTACTACGCAGATACTAATAATAACATACATACAAATTTAATTTATTTAAATCAGGTAATTTGCAAAAGGCCGCTACACAAAATTTATTTTGGGATCCTATTTCCTGTCTATCGTCCTTGAGAATTTACATAATCAATGTGTGCGAACAGAGATAGGCCTTTTAGAAACCAATTTAGGTGTGTAATATTGAAATATAGGCAATGATTGGATTTTAAATTATTTGATTTTATATATATTATATATTTATATATATTATATTATATTTGATGTTTCTTTAGAATAATTTTTACATGGAGGCTCGTTGCCCCTATGTGTTAGTGCTTATGTTTGTTATGGATGATGAGACTTTGGGTCCATCAAAGTACTGAAAATGTTTTGGCAGTTAATCTCATACTGAGTTTGAGGCATTTTTAGTAGTAATGTGGACAGTGACAATTAACTATATACTATACTAACTATGCTTGCCTCCTATATTGTGGTATCTGAAGCATGGATGGCAAAATGTAGGTGGAGTACACCATTGCCTCTCCTGCAATATTCACCAGTCTTTAGAATATGTGGAATGGAAAATGTTGCAAGTGTAGATAGTGTGCACATATTGCTTCACAGGCTTTTGCACCAAGGATGCTTACCAGCTTTTGCCAATGTGTACTAAAAAAATAACATCATCTTACTGTTAATTGTGGTTCAAAAAATATTTTTATACATGTCTTGAGATTAAAATGGAAATAAATAGATTCCGTTCTTTGATTTAGTGCTTACAACGTTTCTAAAGCTGCTTATGATTCATACTAGGAAACAGTCTATTTTTAATACTCTAGGGGATAATGGATAAGTTTGTTATCTTCAACAAACAATTCAAAGGTTGAACCAGTCATTACTATGTAAAATAGTATATTTTCAATGATAACTGCAATATGGGATATCCTTTTGTGAGAAAACATAGATTATGTAATATCATACTTTCATTTACCCAGTCAGCTCAGCAGAGATGTGTTACCTCATATCTGAACATTTTACCAACTGTATTTTAGCACCATATAATTCTGAGACTATAAAGACATACCGTGATCCTCACTTTTAAACCTGGTGAAATAATTCGACCCTACTGTAGATCAACACACACACAAGCTTGTGTGGTGTTCCTGCGGTGAGTAGCGACACCACACTCCTTAACGATATACTGTGCTGACAGTAGGGTCTGCCAATAATCTTAAAACCTTAGATCTGTCAACACTGACTGATTTTTGAAGTAATCGTCGGCAACTAGGGATTTGTAAACTTGGTACTGCTAGCGGCCATACTGTTTATCAAGTCATTGCTTTCAACTTTTATTGTAAAAAAGGAATTATGATGTACGAATGACAACCGTAGAAATGTGGTTGTCATGGTCGTCTTCATGCCCTTTCAAGGATATAGTCATGCTATGTCCTTAGAGCAAGGAATAGTGTGAATAAGAGAATATTATGGCATTTAAGATAAAGTAACAACAATTAAGAAAGGTATGCTAAGATGGTTTGACCAGAAGGTTTGTTTTTGAGTAGTAGAGCCTTGCTGATGTCAGCATGAATGGGCCGGCTCGACCGGGGAAGGACCACCCTCTCACAGAATATCGACTTGAAATAGCAGTATTCCTACTGTTGTGTTTCGTTCAGTGAGTGAGAGTGCCCGAGGCCCATTCACCCTCTTTCCTCCTTCCCGCTCCTTCTTCCCACTTCTTTCCTAAGGGGTCGGCAACGCGCAAGTGATGCCTCTGGTGTTGCAGGCGTCCATAGGCTACGGTGACCACTTACCATTAGGTGGGCCGTATGCTTGTTTGCCACCTTAGATGTATAAGAAAATCCCTAGGACTAACACGAAAGGGATAGTCTGACGACAAAGATCTTCATTTCTCGGTGCTGTTACCGAGAATTTCCTAATAGACAAGCCCGTTACGAAGATAGAACCGGGGATCTCATAATGAAAAATTGTACGAGAGTTCTCACTTATACCACTGAATCAAGATGCAGTCAAAGTAAACAAGAAAATAAACCCTGGCTTAATCCATAAAAAGAAATTATTGTCAGTTTATGAACGGAAATAAGTCGAGTATGTTGGTCGAAAAAGGTCAAATACATTTTTGTGAGGAAATATTTTTCGTTGCCATGTTATTGAATTGCCCTTTTTCAGGCACCTATGTCCTTGCTTGAGGCTACATCTAGATTAAATTTCTTAACTTCCTTAGCAAATACTTTGACATTCATAAGTGTTACTTTGTGATCAGAATTTTGACTTTGATTTGGGGTCTATAAAATATTTCTATGCAATAATACCTGAATATATAGCTACTATAGACTAGTGGGAAACAATTGGACTGCCACGCAGAGGTCTTGAGTACGATTCTCGGCAGTTTTCGAAGTTATATGCGTATTAAATATTTATTATCGCTCGGAGTAACGGTGAAGGAAAACATCGTGAGGTAACCTGCATGTCTGAGAGCTCTCAATAATGTTGTCGAAGATATGCGAATTCCGCACTGAGCCAGCGTATTGGACTATAATGCCCCACAGTGGAACAGCTTATAAACAGGCCCTTGTTTATAAGCTGTTCCACTGTGGGGCACGGGCCTCATCTCAGTGTGAGAAGGTTTAGGCTATAGTCCAATACGCTGACCCAGTGCCAGTGCCAAGTAACATCAACATGTTAATACCCGAATCTCACAAGTCATCATCATCTTCATAAACTTAATATGTAAGTAAAACGAAAATCCTTTTAGTTGCAAACCAAAGAAATATGTCCATTAACATTTTAATAAGGAAGTGGATCATGAACAAATACAGGAAAAAGACAATCATTTCGTAATTAGCCTTTTGAAAGAGTTTATATGAATACTGTCAATTGTTATATGTGATAAGTTGTTTCCTTTATTGTCTGTCTTAAGACAGATATATACAATCTATACTAATATTATAAAGCTGAAGAGCATCTGTTTGTTCGGTTGAGCGAGCTAATCTCAGGCACTATCAGGTCTCTCAGGCCTCTACTCAGGTCCAAACGAAAAAATTCTGTGTTACAGCCCATTTATCAAGGAAGGCTATATGCTATATACCATTATACTACGATTGATAGGAGCAGAGCATAAATGAAAAATGTTGCCGAAACGGGGAATATTCTCTTATGTGAAGCAGACGAAGTTGCGCGGGTCAGCTAGTTCTTAATATTAGTAAAAAACACTTATCTATCAAATTCTTAGTTGCAACTCTGTCATACACTGTATCCAACAGACAACAACGAGCCCCATTTTACGTAGAACCCAGTATGATAACATCACAATCCCGTTTAAGGGATAGAAGCCTGTGACTTTACAAAAATGCACACGCATTTCAAAACTAAAATTGTATAAGCCAGTAATTGACAAAACAGACAAAGTTGCCCGGGTCAGCGAGTTTTACTATATTATGTATAGATTATATATAGTAAAATTGTATCTTGTATGTATCTTATGAGCCAGTCAGTGCAGACCGGCGACACTTCGACCCACTGGGATCTTTTGTGTCGACACTCTCCCAATAACGACTGCCATAGATGTGCATGGCAGCCGGGACCGACGGCCTAACGTGCTCTCCGAGGCACGGAGCACGCGATAATTATTGTCAAATAGTAAAATTGTAACTAGTCTGCACATAAGAGATATTTAGGAAAATTAATGTGCCGGCAACAGCATTGCGTACTTTCCGAGGGACGGTGGTTTCTAACACCGCCATCTTCCAACTCCGTGCTGGTCTTGAGGTATCTTAACAGAAAATCCCATACCTTTTGGTGGGCCCAACTCGGGATCCGAACCCTAGACCTCATGCAAAGCAGTCGCATTAACTACCGCTGCCTCGAAGGCATCCGTAGTATATACTAACTCAATACCTACTAATATTATAAAGCTGAAGAGTTTGTTTGTTTGTTTAGTTGAACGCGATAATATCAGAAACTACTGGTTTGAATTGAAAAATTATTTTAGTGTTAGAATGCCTATTTATTGAATAAGGCTATAGGCTATAATTAAAATCACGCTACGACCCACGGGGGCGAGGCAATAACCATAAACGCGGGTGAAACCGCGGGCATAGCTAGTTCCAAATAAAGCTTGTGGAGGAACGTGGTGTGATGTTCCTCCTACACATGGTGATCGTGCCTGACAGGCCACGGCCCGACTGTTCATGTCGGGAACTTGTATATTATATACTTAATCGCTGTATAACTTCACTTGTGCGATTCAGTATTGTATGGGCAACATCATTTTAAGCGCTTATTGTGTACTGCGCCATCTGTTAGATGTAGTCGGAACTTATTCATATGTGCGGACTCGCTACAAGCTTATTATTCTCGCCTTCTAAAACTGCTGTTCCCTGTTCAGGCACTGGAGACATTCCAACACCATCGCTGGTGTTGTACATGCCAGGCGAGCCAGAGTGGACAGATGTTCTGGTACGTCGCGTCAATGACAACCTGACGCTGGTTTGCGAGCTCCGAGGAGACACCGCCAAGAGACTCTACGTGTGGAACTATGTCGCTGAGAATAGCACTGTCGACAGGTCAGTAAAACAACAGTCTCTGGTGAATAGCACTGTCAACAGGTGAGAAAAACGATTGCTTCTGGTGACTAGCACTGTGGACAGGTCAGTAATGTCACTGCTTCGGGTGAATAACACTGTTGACAGGTCAGTAATGCCTGCTTCTGGTGACTAGCACTGTCGACAGGTCAGTAATGTCTGCTTTTGGTAAATAGCACTGACAACAGGTCAGTTAAACGACTGCGTCTGGTGTATAGCACTGACGGCAGGTCAGTTATGTTACTGGTTTTGGTGAATAGCACTGACGACAGGTCAGTTATGTGACTGGTTTTGGTGAATAGCACTGTCGATAGGTCAGTTAAACGACTGCGCCTGGTGAATAGCACTGTTGGCAGGTCAGTAAAACGACTGCCTCTAGTGTAACTTTGATGTAATATCCCTGAAGGAAAACTACCTCGCTGGTGCAGTGGTAGTGTATGCGACTGCTATGCATAAAGTCTCGGGTTCGATGCGTAGGTCAGGAAAAGTGTTATTCGGTTTTTCTGTCAGCATATTCCAGACTACGTGCTCCTTCTGATAATTTCTTAACAGAAAAATGTATTCCATTTTAGAGTTCGAAAAAACTCTTATATAACAGCTTTGTCCGGACGGACGGACGGACGTCCATCTGTCTGTTATACAACTATCAACTCAAGAACTGTAAGAGCTAGAGACTCGCGGTCAGCGTCATTCGACTCAGCATAGTCGATATACCCCCAAAATGACTATGACCTTTCACCTCTGAGGTCACGTGGTATCACGTGACCTTTGCATATTACTTGAACCATTTTTTCGAAGTCTTAAGATTTACGGCAATTCATTGCCGTTTCTCACTTGTTTCTATTAACAAATTCTCAGTAGCACTTCAACACTTTCCATGACCAGAGTATCTAACACAAGTCCTCGTACACAGCAGTCGTACCCACGCCATTGAGGCAGTATATCTATACACCCATCTTGTATTTCGCAGACCATTCAATGTGGAGCCTTTGGGGCCTACGACCAGTAGCACGCTCACGAGACAGCAGCTGCAGGTGACAGACAGTGGGCAGTATATGTGTTCAGCGCCGCCCTTTAGTGTCACCAAGTATATACTCGTGCAGACTAGAGGTGAGTGTCCCATGTCACACACATTTACACACACGTAGGTATAGGTATACTACACGCACATACATAATCACACTGAACAAAATAAATACAGCACTTAGAAAAACGAGCATACGCACGTACATACGTATTGACATAGACACACACACACACACACACTCACACTAACACGCTCACTCACACACTCACTCACACACTCACTCACATCCTCACTTACACTCACACACACAATCACACCCACACACACTCAAATCTTCTGAATCTGTTAATTGTTGGAATGCCAGACATAATTGGATACTTATTACCTGCCGCCACCGGTGTGCCGCTGGCTACTATAATCATTGTTTATATTGTCATTAAAGGTCCAAAGCACTGCGGCCGCGGCACGTTCTGGTGTGGGCAGCGCTGCATGGCGGCGCAGTACGTGTGCGACGGGCGGGCCGACTGCGAGCGCGCCGAGGACGAGGCCGCGCACATGTGCTCGCTACACGTCTGTGCGCGTGAGTATACGTTCTGGTGTGGCCAGCGCTGCATGCGGCATGGTGCATGGCGGCGCAGTACGTGTGCGACGGGCGGGCCGACTGCGAGCGCGCCGAGGACGAGGCCGCGCACATGTGCTCGCTACACGTCTGTGCGCGTGAGTATACGTTCTGGTGTGGCCAGCGCTGCATGCGACATGGTGCATGGCGGCGCAGTACGTGTGCGACGGGCGGGCCGACTGTGAGCGCGCCGAGGACGAGGCCGCGCACATGTGCTCGCTACACGTCTGTGCGCGTGAGTATATGTTCTGGTGTGGCCAGCGCTGCATGCGGCATGGTGCATGGCGGCGCAGTACGTGTGCGACGGGCGGGCCGACTGTGAGCGCGCCGAGGACGAGGCCGCGCACATGTGCTCGCTACACGTCTGTGCGCGTGAGTATACGTTCTGGTGTGGCCAGCGCTGCATGCGGCATGGTGCATGGCGGCGCAGTACGTGTGCGACGGGCGGGCCGACTGTGAGCGCGCCGAGGACGAGGCCGCGCACATGTGCTCGCTACACGTCTGTGCGCGTGAGTATACGTTCTGGTGTGGCCAGCGCTGCATGCGGCATGGTGCATGGCGGCGCAGTACGTGTGCGACGGGCGGGCCGACTGTGAGCGCGCCGAGGACGAGGCCGCGCACATGTGCTCGCTACACGTCTGTGCGCGTGAGTATACGTTCTGGTGTGGCCAGCGCTGCATGCGGCATGGTGCATGGCGGCGCAGTACGTGTGCGACGGGCGGGCCGACTGTGAGCGCGCCGAGGACGAGGCCGCGCACATGTGCTCGCTACACGTCTGTGCGCGTGAGTATACGTTCTGGTGTGGCCAGCGCTGCATGCGGCATGGTGCATGGCGGCGCAGTACGTGTGCGACGGGCGGGCCGACTGTGAGCGCGCCGAGGACGAGGCCGCGCACATGTGCTCGCTACACGTCTGTGCGCGTGAGTATACGTTCTATCGGCATGGTGCATGGCGGCACAGTACGTGTGCGCCTGCTGTGCATGAGGTTTTGAATACCGGGTTGAACGAACAAAACATTTATGGGTTTGCTGTCAAAATATCTCAATAGCAGCCTGATGTTAGAAAGTTGGCAGTGTTAGACACCCCTGTGCCTCGGAAAGTACCGTGTGCCGTTGGATCTACGTTTTATCGCTCTCCGGTTGTATCGGATCTTCGTCCCATCGGATCATGAGAGTGCACTTGCGGTTGCGCACACACTTGTGCACTATAATGTCTTCTGCGCAGATGGCCAGTTTTGTTAAGATTGGCCGCCGTGACGGCTATTTGGTCTGCAAGACATAATTATTGATGTGTTCTGTGACGTTACTGAGTCAAGTATTTGTGTTGGCAGATAGGTTATCTGTATTCACATATTTAGTGTCGTTGCTGAGTCAGTTGTGTGTGTTGGCAGGTCCAGACAAGTTGAACTGCTCGTCGGGGCGCTGCATCTCGGAGTCGGCGTGCTGCCGCGCCGCCACGCCGCTGTGCCAGCACCCCGCGTGCTGCGACGAACACCCGCACCTGCCGCGACTTGAAGGTATCGCCGATCTGTTGTTCTGTCAATCTCTCGACTTTCCTTTGCCAATAAATAATTGCATTGATTGGGCTTTGAGAGTAATTATTGAAAAATGCGATAATAATATATTTTGTAGGGACATATTACGACACTTCGAAAAATTATTCGAATATAAAACTTCGAATAATTATACGAATATTCAGTAGATCGAATTACGAACTGTAATATTTCAAATAATTATTGGATATATGATGTTTCGAATAATTATGCGTTGAATAATTATTCAATCATTCGAATAATTGTTCGATGATTTGAGTAATTATTCCATATTTCGAATAAATATTTGGCATATTGGTATAATTATTCGAATATTTGATACTTCGAATACATATACGAATCTTTCATACTTTGTATAAATATACCAATATTCTATAGTTTATTCGAATATTTGCTAATTCGAATAATTATTCGAATATGTCACTACATGTTCGAATATATGTATTTAAATAATTATTTTAAGTATCGATAGTTTTAATTATTTATTGCATATTAGCCACTTCGAATGATTATTAGAAGAATGTATTCCCAAAGACGATGTCATTATATTCGTTTTTTAAATTATACGCAGACAACATTCAAATGTCAGAGATTCTTTTGGATCGAATTAGAGATATCTGCATGGCACTCGAACTATTCCATGGGCTATAATTTATTATTTATTGATAAAATAGGCACAACTACACATAACAAATGATATACGAATAATAGTGATAGAAATAATTTACATGTTAATATGAAATCCGGTTATGGTTGAGCACAGCATTTGAAGAAAATAATGTACAATTGAAAGGCAACTAGGTTAAGAAAATAAAGTATTATATAAGATATGTGTCGAAAAAAAGAATACAGTACAATTAATATTAAAGTTCAAAATTAAATATTTTATATAATAATAATAATAATAATATTCTACCACATACACACAACACCTTCTAGCCCAAACTAAGCAGAGCTTGTACTATGGGTACTAGACAATGGATAAACATACCTATATACTTTTTTTTGTAAATACATGCATATTATACATAGAAACACCCAGACCAAGACAAACATCCATGTTCATGCACACAAAATGTTTGACTTGTGCGGGAATCGAACCCGCGACCTCAGGCGTGGCAGTTGGTTACACTAACCACTACGCCATCGCGGCCGACATGTAATATTAATTACAATTAAAGTTATGAAAGAATAAATCAATAAATCAATGAAGATAAAGATGAAGAATTTGTTTATTTAGTTTAACGCGCTAATCTCAGAAACTACTGGTTTGAATTGAACAATTATTTTAGTGTTTGATAGCCCACTTATCGAAGAAGGCTATAAGCTGTATATCATCACGCTACGACCAATAGGAGCGGAGCATCAATGAAAAATATTACAAATCGGGGAAAATTCTCTTATGTGATGCAGACGAAGTTGCGCATTTAATTTATTATACTAATATAATGATGCGTCTATTCCAGGATACGTGGACGTGGAATACCCTCCTCTATTCGAAGACCGACACGCGCCTGACGACTATGGATTCATACAGTCCACCATATACACTGTCACTGGTAACTTGTTATTATACTCATCACTCATTCTTGTTTGACTCCTGGGTCGGACGCGGCTAATAAATAATAATAACGTGACGTGCTGGGTTCCATAGATAAGAATTTAAACAATATTACTAACTAAAACACGTATTATTGTAGCTAAATTTAAAACACACCACACACTACTTAAACACTTTTCCACTCTAACTGTTTCAAACTCTGTGGTATTTTCGTTTTTGTTCGCTCCGATAAACTTGACCGCTTACGATTGTAAACTCCCTTGGCGTGCGCTTGCCTTGCCTTTTATACGTGATTAAAAGCGTTTCTGGAATTTTCTTGAAGCGCCCGGTATGTATCTCAAAACAGTACGAGAAAGTTCTAGCGCTCTCTCTACTCTTCGCGTTCGGTCAAGCTAAGTAGTTCAGTAAGACGTTAATAGATGGCGCTGTAATAATTTATTAGAAGGCCGGTCGCTTCCCCACAGTGCCGAGAGATGGCAATGGCTGTAACAATAATAATCTGCCCATCCAATTGATGTTATTTGAGTATTCAAGGCAGACGCCGTTTTTCATCCATAGTTCCCAATATACCGGTCCATGAAACACTCATCCTGCTGCGGCTAGTGCCACCGTAGGTATCCATCACACTTTAGATTAAAAACTTTCGAAGGGCCTCTTCACGTTGGATCCATGTATCCGTGTAAGCCCAAAGGGCCAGATATTTACTAATATGTTAGAAAATATCTGTGATTAGAGAAACAATTATAATTAATTACATAAAAAACAGAGATAAATCATAAAAAAGATTATATTTTCAATTTATCAATAATATCAAATATCTTTATGGTATGTGTGTCTGGCCCAAGACGTCAATGATGATTGACAATGACAATGACTCAGCCGAAAGACGTCCACCACTGGATATAGGCTTTCCCAAGGGTTTCCACATAGACCGGTCTTGGGCCACCAGCATCCAACCGCTTCCCGCGACCCTCACCAGGTCAACGTTGTGGTACCTACCCCTGCTGCGTCTGCCGGAGCGTGGGCGCCCTCCAGAACCTCTCTCCCCCATTGGCCATCGGTTTTGTATATATGTATGTATGTTTATGTTTTCATGCGTGCATGTACTAATAAAGCTACGTTGTGTTGTGTTGAAGCGTGCGCGCTGATCTTCATGCTGGCGGTGGTGCTCCTGGTGTCGGCCATCTGCAAGATGCACATGAAACGCGCGGCGCTCCGCAGCTATGCGCACGCGGAGAGAGCCACCAGGCAACACTACAACATGCAATATGCACAGGTACGACGGCTAAGGTTATTTATTTAGAAGTAAATTAATTTGAATATTGAATTCCGAATTTAAAATTTGAATTTCGAATATCATATGTTGAAATTTGAATTTTAAATTCGAATTTTGTATTCGAAATCCAATTTCGACTGAATTTTTAATCCGAATTTCGAATATAGAATTTAGTATTTGGAATTGTGAATGTATAATTTAAATTTCGAATATACCTAATATATCTGGCAACAATTAATCAAAACATGCAACTTATTTAATATTTACAAATCTAACAAATAATAGGTAAAACAAAATTAAAAGGAATGGCACAAAATACTGGGCGTAAGGGACAGCGTACGTATCTCGACGTGAACTTATATTAATCATTAAAAAAAAATTATTCGTGGGCGAGCCACGCTTCGGCACGAATGGGCCGCCTCGACCGGAGGGATACCACTGCCTCACAGAACACCGGCGGGAAATAGCGCGCGTTGTGTTTCGTCGAGTGACTAAGGTTACCGGAGGCCCAACCCCTTCGCCCTCTTGGAGGGAAGGGACAAATTTAAAAGGCCGGCAGCGCTTCTGTGACTCCTCTGGTGTTGCGGGTGTCCATAGGTGGCGGTAATCGCTTACCATCAGGCGATCCGTCTGGTCGTTTGCCTCCTATACAATAAAAAAAAGTATATATTTTATATTGATTAACATTATTACGCGGTATGCAATGGATGCCACCAGTACAGTACACCGCTGGGTGAACGAGCCCTGCGCTCTGCGCGCATCAACAGCTGATTTGTTTAAATTATGACGATTTAATTTTACTATTTCAATTTTCGGCTCGCTGTCCCTTACACTCAATATATGAGAGTAAATAAATAAAATAGCAAATAAGTAAAAAGTTTAGACCGCGTCGTAAAATGCCTCAGCGTCGCTGTCAATTGGAAAAGTGCCCAGAAGACTGGCAGCATTATCGTGTCGAACTGCAATAATGATAATACATTCAGTTGACTAAAAACTGTCACAACGATCGCCGATGGTAATCCATTATAACTTACTTATACATTTATCGCAATAAACTTTTTATTCCTATAAATCTGTGGTTTACGGCAACCCACCCGCTATAAAATAACACACACCTTTGGGCCACACATATCATTTTGGTCCTTCGAGAAGTTGAAGTCGAATTTAAAGTATCGAATTCTGATTATTGAATACGAATTTTGAATTATAATTCGAATTTGGAATTTAAATTTGAATTCGGATTTCGAAAAATTAATATCGAATTTTAAATTTGTACTGTTAAATTATAATTTATTTGTATGTATGTATGCGCAGACGCACCGCTTCCCGCCGTGCTACGAGGCGTCCCGCCTGCTGGACGGCGCCCGCGGGCCGGCCGCGCCGCCGCAGGTACCGCCGCGCACGCCTGCCCTCGGCCGCAGATGTGCTCCAGCACCCTCGCAAATCGACCTTGTTGTGTCATAACACAATAAGGTCGATTTCCCCTTGCAATAATATTATGACAGTGACCATTGCACTCCTTATCATGTACTAGATGCGCTCACGGTGTCACCCGCGTTTATAGTTACTGCGCCGCCCCCGTGGGTCGTAGCGTGATGTTCAATTGACATTCAATTAGACAAAATTCCAATAATCTTTCATAATGAAATCTAAAACCTCCCAATCGACCGCCTCTTATTCTACAGCATCTATAAGTTACATTATAATAATGTCCTCCAGACCGAATTTCGGTCACGGTGGCCAATCTTAACGGAGACTGGCCATATGCGCTCTCCGTTCCCTAACTCTCATAATCCGATTGGACGTCACCGCCACGACCGCAGAGAGATCAGGCGCAGGACCAACGGCGACACATGCTTGCCGAGGCACGGGGGTGTCTAACACCGCCAACTTCCTAACTCCGGGCTGCTATTGAGATTTCTTAACAGTAAAACCTTATAATTTTTTGTTGGTCCGACCCGGTATTCGACCCGTGACCTCATGGGACCGCACAGCAGTTGCATTCACTGCCGCTACACTACAGAGGCAGTAATATAATTATGTCATTGTATCCAGTGCAACTCGGAGTGCCCCGCGGACGGGGCGGAGTCCCCCACGGAGTGCTCAGCGCCCGCTAGCGACGTGCGGGGCGGGAGCTTCGGGCTCGCACGACTGTCCGCCATCTTCTCCTCGAGATATCGACAGGTAAACTAACTAAGAGCCTATCTCACAACCTATAGTGTAACCTTTAGGGTTTACTTTAGGAGAACTGTAGAATAATTAGGAAGTACAATGAGAGAAGGTATAACAAATACACTTTTAATGAATTAAGATACAATTATAAGAGACAATTATAAGAGACAATCTTTACTTATAGAACTATAGTCAGGGCGTGGTTCGCTAAAGACTTGCTTCGTGGTCCTTGTATAATCAGGACACTTAGCTGGGAGTGTGAAGCCGGGCCGCAAGGAGCTGCGACTGACGCCGTCCGTCCTTATATAGTGTCGCACCACCGGTCGCGAGAAGTGGCTAGTGACGTGCGCCCGCGTTCGCTGGGCGTCTAGGCGATTATCGTCACAATAGTTATAATTTAATATTTATAATCATTTGATCATTATATAATATCAGCCCTGTATTAAACTGTCCCACTGCTGGGCACGGGCCTCTTCTCAGTGTGAGAAGGGTTCGGCCATAGTCCACCACGCTGGCCCAGTACGTGTTGGCAGACTTCACATATCTTCGAGAACATTATGTAGAATTCTCAGACATGCAGGTTTCCTCACGATGTTTTTCTTCATCGTTAAAGCGAGTGATAATTAACTATTTAATATGCACATAAAACGCTTCGAAAAGTCAGAGATGCGCGCGTTGGGTTCGAACTCGAGAACTCTGCGTGCCAGTCCAACGGTTTCCCACTAAGCTATCGCTGCTACTAATATAATATTTGATCAATTGTTTATTCAATGCTAAATTGCTAGCTTTATTTTTAACGGATTGTGAAAACCGGAACAAAATCTGTTCATGTCTATAAACTTTCTGTTTATAAAAACAAATTTCCAAAGGAATATAAAAGAATCTAGAAAATGTAATTAGTGGCTATAATTACCTACTTATATGCCAAATTTGAAGAATGCACGATAAGGTGTATTTTAAAAAAAAAAAATTTGTTTATTACCAAAAAGTATTTACAATGTTAAAAGTCATATCCTGTTACCTGTACCTTTAAGGTTATAATCCTGGTATCACGTTAGAATTTTAAGCTAACTAGCCTTATTACTTGTTTATTTCATAAAAGGCACCTTCTAGACAGCCCTCATCCCTGTAGCGCAGAGGACAACAAACAAACAGTCAAACAATGGATACAAAAAAACACACCCAAACACGGAACAGATCTGTAGATCATTCAAATGTATGTCATTTGTGGAGAGATCGAACGCACAGCACTTGGCGGTGTCGACGCGATCACATCAATCGCTGCGCCATCCACGCAATAAAATAAACAATTGTTAAAAAAACTAAAAAACACGCTTTAAAAAGTTGAAAATAATTTAATAATTTTAATGTACAAAAGCGTGGGGTGCTTTCTAAGATATTTTGATAACCCCCACCCCACGCTTTTTTACATTAAAATTATTAAATTATTTTCTACTTCTTAAAGCGCGTTTTTTAGTTTCTTAAACTATTTTTATTATTTTTATATTTTCTTTATATTTTTTCCTAAATTATTGTATTGTCATCGGTACTCGATAAGTGTGCAAAGTTTCATATCAATCCGTCGGTTTGAAAGGGGTGAAAATCACGTTAAAAGATTCCGTTACATAGATACATAGACACTTACCAAGCTAATAAAAGCGTGTTAAAAATTAGAGCAACTGTCCCATACTGCTCTCATAATAATTATATTTTTTTTCAGGTACCAACACAAAGCGACGTAGAACTAACAAACGTGCGTTCTACATCTCTCAACAACTCACCAACCAGAAATCGAACCCTGGACAACTATAGAAGCCCCACCTACTGCGACCTGAACACATCGGAGTTCTACTTCACTAATCCAGAAACAGGTGACTTCGGCCGAGACCTTAACTACATGGCCACACCGATAGACTACATGAGGAATACCAACTCGAGTATCGAACGAGTTATAGATCAGTTAGACAGGCAGCGTTTGACGCTACAACTCGGCCGTTTCCAACTCACAATCCCCAGATTCGGCCGCCGGAACGAGTCTGACCGCAGACCTGATACGCCCAACGTGGCCGAAATCAACATAGATGACTTAGACTTCGTCCGAATGACTTCTCACGATACTTATACTCTTAATGGTCGAACTATAAGGCTTTTAGGGGCAAACTTCGAGAACTACCCCGTGCTACCCGACGGCACGAGACCTCCCCCGCCTTATAACGAAGCTATGAGGTGCAAGTTCTTTGGACCTCCCCCTGAATACTTAAGTAGGGAAGGTCTGAACGCGAGGGTAGACGAGGAAGCAAGAAATAATGTTGAAATGCCGCCGTGCTACGATGAGTTGAATGGAGAAAATGGGAACACCAATGGCTCCCCAGTGGCTTCCGGTTCCGGTAATAATAATAACAGTGAAAATAATAATAGTAACTCCGTCAGAGATAGGTCTATGGCTACTACCTCCACCGATAATATAAACGGCGGTAGTACTATTAATAACAATAATAATAATTCATCTCCAAATTCTCCAGTGATAACTATTACCAATCCTGAAACTGATGACTCTAATACTAATAATAATAATAATGTGCAAAGTATAAGCTCTATTATTAATAACTTGCCAGCTATCGATAGCGACGTTAACGCCAACGATACCGTTGTTAACTGTTAAATAGCAGTTGCTTATAACGTTGTAATGTTATATTGCTATTTAACTGTTGTTAGTAATAACAATAATGTGACTTAATTGCGAACGACGTTAAAATAGCGTGTTATTTAACAGTGAAAAGCAGTTTCTTAATAACGTTGATGCGTTTACTCTTACTCGTAATATTCGATACCGTTCTTAACTGTTAAATAGCAGTTGCATAAAACGTTATTTACGTTGTAACGTTATATTGCTATTTTACTGTTAATCGCGGTATTATATATAGTGACGGTAATGTGACTTAATAACGTTAAAAATAGCGTATTATTCAACAGTCAAAAGCAGTTGCTTAATAACGTTGATTCGTTAACTCCCACGCGTAATAGCAACTGCTGTTAACGTTATACCAGTAACAGTAGTGTGTACTTGCACAGTTTTTTATTATGTTTAAATTAAATATAATGACAGAAATAGCGCTGGCGCGATTATTATAATATAATTTTTCGTTTATTGAGTTTTGACGCAACATGCGGCATTTTTTAGAAGGAACGAATACTAAATCTTTGTACTTAATACATCTGCTTATCCTTTAAGACAATAGTCGTGATACTATACGTAATATAAGTTATATACTTGAGCAAAAGTTCAAACCTCGCGTAAAAGTTGGGTATGTTGTAACAGTACTTTCTGTTTTTGATTAAAACATAGCCCATGTTACTCGGTGATAATATAGATTTCTAACGGTGAAAGAATTTTATAATTCGTTGAGTAGTTTTGAGATAAATCCTTAAAGATACAAACAAAAAATCTAATCTTTCCTCTTTATAACATAAGTATAAATAAAATATTGTGATACAGTTCCACGCCTGTCTTTAAGAGCAGAATTACAGTTTAAAATCTGTCATTACGTATAATTTAAATATAATTCTAATGTAACTCTTATAGTGCCTTAATTGTCTTAAAATAATGATTGTATGAGGTGATGCTGTGGTAAGAGAATATTAATACACATGGCAACACTGACGATTGTAATATAAAAGTGATGTCACAATGTTTTGTTTTTGTATGGGATAGATATATAATGTGTGGTCTTATTTATGGATACGGACTCACATTATATAAAGACATACATATATACTCGTAGCTGTATATTACTAAACAAGTGAGAGACGGCAATGAATTGCCGTAAATCTTAGAGTTCGAAAAACAATACATGCAAAGGTCACGTGATACCACGTGAGAGTCTGAGGTCAACCGTTATAGTAATTTCGGAGGTATATCGACTATGCTGAGTCGAATGGCGTTGACCGCGATTCTCTAGCTCTTACGGTTCTTGAGTTGAAAGTTGTATAACAGACAGACGGACGGACAAAGCTGTTGTATAAGTTTTTTCGAACTCTAAAAAGGGATGGCAGAGTTGCATTATACCCACATTTCGGCAGCGATGGTCCCACACAATAGTACGATTCTATAGACGTTTGTCAAACACATTTCCAGATGCCGTGCTGCTTTTAAGAATATTCTAACGGCAAATCACAATAATATTTGCCCTATTCAGGCATCAAACCTGGAATATTATGAGCACTAGCACACACACACACATATGCCACACATAATACACAAATATTGCAATAAATTTAATGACAAGGAAATTAATCCATATTATTTTTAGTACAGTATCATCTCATACAATCAAACCGCACTAAATATAAATACTTCTCGTTAATGTCTAGTGTGTCTAAATATATCACCATTAGTTCGTGTAACGTACGCAGGGGTGCGCCACAAATACTATTATATACATACAATGCTATATACATTTTATTATTAGAACGAATGGTAGACTGTTCATCGTGTCTAAATGTGCTGATAGACTTGATTCACTTGTAGTGAGCATTGTATCCATTCTAAATAAACGGGAGCGAGCGCATGAGTGAGCATTCTAGCGAAAGTTAGAGCGAGCATTCTGGCGAGAGTTCTAGCGAGCGTTTGAGCGAGCATTCTAGCGAGGATTCTAACAATCATTAAGGCAAGGGCAGTCAATTTGCCTCGAAATTACATCGTTCGCTAGAATTATCGTGAAAATGTTCATAGCGATGTTTGGCTCTACACTTAGCTCTGTTCATTGTTCAATTAGACAATTTAAAAACGGCGAAGGTTCGATGTTCTGTTACAAGTGAATGCTTAAGTGTATCAGCATCATTAGGCCTTAGGACCATTTAATAAAACATTAACTACCTGACATAGGCGAAGTAGTTACGACATAGCGAAACAGATGACGCTGTAGGCAATAGGGTGGGAGACACACATTTTTTAGTCAGATATTTACATTTTGAGGTGCGACGGGTAGACTTGTCTGTCACATGCACCCAGAAAGGTGGGCACTAATTGGGTGCCACAAGACAGTCGACGGCGACGGGACAGACCTAAACAGAGTTGGTGGGACGACCTGGAATTTGATAGGGACTGGCAGGAGATATCCACCAACAGAGTGATTTGAAAGTCCAAGGGAGAGGCTTTTGCCCAGCACTGGGAAATTATAAAAGCTGATGAAAAAAGAAAGTTACATTTCACAAATTCTAGAATAGAAAGAATTTTTGAAATCTACACATAAATAAATAAGATAGAAGCGTTTCAAATCTAGTAGGAGGGGTAATTATTGAAAGAAAAAGGATGCTCAACACAAATTGTGACGTAAGCGCTATTTAAATGCAGTTGTCTAAGAGAGATAGCGAGATATCCCCACTGCGTCCCCATTTTGTCCTATATCCAAAATTAAAATATTAATAACTCCTTTATTTTCCACACGATTTTAATTCTGTTTACACAATAATATTTCTTTGGATTACTGTTTGCTCTTGTGCGTAAAATAATGTAGTAGTGGAGCCTCGCTGATTTCAGCATGAATGTGCCGGCTCGACCGGGGAAGGACTACACAGAATATCGACGTGAAATACCAGTATTCCTACTGTTGTGTTCGTTCGGTGAGTGAGAGTGCCGGAGGCCCAATCACCCTCTTTCTCCCTCCGCTCCTTCTTCTTCCCACTTCCTTTCCTAAAGAGTCGGCAACGCGCAAGTGATGCCTCTCGTGTTGCAGGCGTCCATAGGCTACGGTGACCACCTACCATCAGATGGGTCATATGCTTGCCAGTTTAGTTTAAAAAAAACAATATCATATATAGGCACCTACCCTGTTACACACTTTAAGTAAGTACTGTCTCAGTACAAAAAATCTAATAACGCTTTGCCCATCAATTACATTTACTACCGCTGCCCCAACGAGGCAGTATTTACAAATTTATGCCCTGTATTTAAACTGTCGCACTGCTGGGCACGAGTCTCTTCTCAGTGTAAGAAGGGTTAGCCCATAGTCCACCACGCTGACCCAGTGACCCAGCAGACTTCACATATCTTCGAGAACATTATGTAAAACTATCAGACAGATTTCTTCTTCATCATTGAACTTGAACTCTTATATTTGTAATAATAAATGTATATAATGTATCTTGTGTCGTCCACTGTACTATGATCAATATTAAAACTTAAGTTTTATGTTGCCATATTTAATAAATAGTAATAATATTTTTATTGTATAGCAACAATAGTGATACTCATTTGTATTTGTAAATATTTATTATTAGTTGCGTTTCGGTCTTGTGCAATTGCGATTATTTTGTCGCACGACAAGTTTTGTTTATGACGATTTGTAAGCAGTTAATGTTAGGAAAAGAGCCAATAGAGTAGTCGTCGACTAAAATGTCGTGTCACCATAAAGTCTGAATACGTCGAACGGCAACTATACGAAGCGACAAAAGTGACGTGCGACAAAATAACCGCAGAATCGTCGTCGACCAACTTACAAAATGTCTGCCTTATTATAGTTAGTAGGTTTATTCAATGGGCATTTCATATTACGTTGTTAATTGTTGTAAAGCTGTCTTTATAATACCGTGTTATATGTTTATTGTGGGTATGACAAATTTTGTCGCTATAGTCTGTTAGTGTGTGCCTGTCCTTACATCACTCTTTATATTTCGGTAAATATATACAAGAGAAACAATTATAAAGTTCGTATGTCTCAACGCGTAATCTCAAAAACTGTTAGACCGATTAAAATCGTAGTAATCTTTGAAAAGTAAACTGTAAATTTATCAGCTACCAATAGTGCATTCTACAGACTACCAATTAACCCAATATTTATACAAGTAAGTGGATAGGCACATACTACACGACTATTATGTCGCATCACCCAGCGACTAAACGCTTGTGTATCACATATCTTGTTATTTAGCACAAAGCATATTTATAATCACAACTACCCACATTTACAGTTTGCTGTCTCGATAATAAACGATAATATTTAAATATCGAATAGTTAAACTATTGGAATAACAAACTACACATCGGAAACTCTAAATATTTAGTACGTTTGTCCATATTTACAGGGTGTAACAGAAAACTGTGGTCTACCAGTTTTGACAAAAGATTCTGTGAGATCTAATTATCGCTAAGGTTGACTTTTGTAACTTGACACATGGCATGACGTAAATATAATACATTATAAAATGAGCAATGGTCAATGTCATAATATTATTGCAAGCGGAAATCGATCTTGTTGTTTCATTACGTTACGTTACGTTCAAATGAACCTCAACCGTAGCTTGGTAGAGCACATTTTTGGACGAGTGTACAATGGAAAACCGTGACAAATATATCGTATACATTATTTTCACTAAAATATAGCATTTCTTTTTTATCGACTTATCAATATCAGTACATTCTAGTCGATACTTAAACAACACTAACAGCTGACTCGGTGATCTTCGTGAATTCGAAAATGACCATGCGCAATTTTGATAGTGATGTAATGAGATTATTTAGATTTATAAATCGATACAAATAAATAAAATTGAAGTGTCTGTTTGTAATGTCAAAATAACAGCTTTTTACTAAATGCATGTGAAACTATACATGGAATTTATAAAAAAGAAATTTGTTGTTTGTTTGTCTGTCTGTTTGTTCCGGCTAATCTCTGAAACGGCTGGACCGATTTTGATGGGCCTTTTACTGGCAGATAGCTGATGTTACATGGAGTAACTAAGGCACCTTTTATTTAATAAAAAATATTTGATTCAGCGAGAAAAAATAATTCCACGACAGCTGCAATTGTCATAAAATTCATAATTATTTGTTTTGATCCAGGGATAGGGCGCATAGGTTGTATTTTAATACACATTACGGTCCTAAAATATGACCACATCTTTCTGTTACACGTTGTATATTTTCTAAACGACATGTATCATTTACTATCCTAATATTTAACGATAGTTGTTGAATATCGGATAGTTAAACTATCAGAAAGAAAAACTATCGTTCGTTATCGTACCATCTATTTCACATCGGAGTCTTAATACGCTTGCCTATATCCTAATGTATTACGTTTGATAAAATATATAGTTTACTATCTCGATATAAGGGGCCATTCAAGTATGATGTAAGCAAGATTTTAGTCCTTGTTAACCCTTTCCGTCCCCCTTTGTCAGCAAAATATGTCACCTAAAATAACCATAGCAAAGACCAACCTAAACTTTTTTGTCGTGTGGTTATGTATTGACGCATACCCCTTCGCGGCGGTGGGCGGAGAGGCTATGACGGACTCGCCGGGGGAAAGATATACCGACTAAACCTACCACGGTGTTCTTCGACATTACCAGAGTCGACGCGGTCGCGCGAATCATTTTCACTTGCAGTTACGACCCCGCCGAGGTTTCGAATAGACAGTAAAACCCCCAGATAAAACCTCAAGGCGGCTGGAGGACATCTCGCGCCTTGCGGCGCCCGGCATGGGGGGAACTAACTTAACCCAACTACCCATTATTGCTTACTTAATACCTGAACGACTCCTAAAACGATGGTCGTTTAATATCGGATATTTAAACTATCAGAACACCAAACTTATATTCAACACCGGCAGCTCAATATAGTCACATAAGCTTGCCTATTTCTTATGTATTATATTTTCTATTAGTACTTAAGTGTATGTAAAGATGCTGTGCGGTATCGTCTGCGGTAATAATATCATGTGGTAACCCCTTACATATTAACCCTCTCGTGTAGTAATCCCTTACACACCAAGAATTAAACTGATTACAATACCTACTTCTATCAGGCTAATCATTGTAGGGTTAAGTTCATCGAGCGAGACAAGGATGACGTTGTACGTAACGGTTAATGTACTTTTCTTTCACGCCCGAATGACATCAGCAGTACTGCCAGTGGTACTGCTACAAGAGTGAGTGTTGCTTCTTTACGTAGTAATAGTTCTTTCCCAAGCTAGTCTTTCGTTGGACCCCTATGTATTAATTTCCAGACTACATGTAGTCTGGGAGACTCCAATCAGTACTGTGATCAAGTCTGATTTATCCTATATATTTGTCTAATATTAGTTGACTGCCTATAAACTGCCCACCTAGAAGCATTTAATATGTAGGTATAAATAAATTTCTTGCCTTCACACGATACCTGCCAAATGTTTTACTCACTATACCTAAGTCTTTATTTGCTTTTGTATTTTTTTTATTTTATTAATATTTGTCACAACTCCCAGCTAACCTAGCATAGGCTTATGCGACAAGACATGTCACGGTATACTGTATATGATAAATCCCAGTAAATTTTACACTTTTTCGTATACTAACCTGTAAGAATCTGTTACAAAAATATGACACAGTTTATTACTGAACATTTAAACACGTTTTATTCTTAGCACCTAGTTTATCTATTAATAAATTGCCCCACTGCTGGCCACAACTCTCAGTGAGCTTATAAATATGAACCCTTTTTAAAAACTGTCTTGTTACAAATTCCGTACGACAAAGATTCCAAAAATCTTTGACATATCGACATGACTGCGTGGCAGTCCAACGGTCTCCTAACTAATCTATCGCACCCAGTAAACCTAGCACAGACAAGATATATCACAGCATACTTTCAAATCTTTATTGTACCTGACATGAGCTGTCAATAAATTCCGAATATTGCCGAAGTTATCCGAAGACGGTACCGAACAGCATCCGAGTATGGACGATGAATGCTCTACCTCTTAGTATTAGCTAAACGTAACGCGGTCCGACCAAAACAATGCTTTATTTCTATAATTTTAGAACACATTTTTACGTATATCATGTAATATTTGTTAAACACTAACTACCAGTCACAGTGATCATACTCCAGTCAAAATAATAGGGTAAAATTACAACCTTAATCGCGATTTGAACTTACGATCTCACTAGTAATCTGTATAACCGCTTTTCTGTTATATTTGATTTCTATATATAAAGATATGTACGTCTCTGTCTTGTATTTCAATTAATATGGATAGCTTTGAGTAAATAAACTTGTTTATCAAGCATATAATAAAAAATTCGTCAGAAATTTTGGCTGGAGTCTAAAACAATACAAGCACATGCTATATCTGTCTGATTTTAAACCCGACTCACAGTCCAGTTACTGATAATTCATACAATCTATAAACAATGTTCATCTATTGTCAACGTTCCTCGATTGATGACAGGAGTCAGGAGTCAGGAAGTATCGACTAATCTATACTAATATTAAGTTGAAGAGTTTGTTTGTTTGGTTGAATGTGCTAATCTCAGGAACTACCACTTCGAATTGAAAATTTATTTTAGTGTTGGATAGCGCGTTTATCGAGGAAGGCTATAAGCTATAGACAATACGCTACGACCAATAGGAGCGGAGCATCAATGAAAAATGTTACAATATTTAGGAAAATTCTCTTATGTGATGCAGACAATGTTGCGCGGGTCAGCTGATACTTATAATCCATCTAGCCTACGTAACTCCTCGCGTAATTGCTTTTATACGATCATTAGCTGACCGGCGCAACTTCGTCTGCTTCACATAAGAGATTTTCCCCCGTTTTTGCAACTTTTTCCATTGATGCTCCGCTCCTATTGGTCGTAGCGTGATGTTATATAGCCTATAGCCTTCCTAAATAAATAGGCTATCCGACACTGAAATAAATTTAAAATCAAACCGGTAGTTCCTGAGACTAGCACGTTCAACCAACCGAACAAACAAACTCTTCAGCTTTAAAATATTAATATAGATTAACAGATTGTATTGTGCATTAGTTTTAACAAGACTGCTAGAATCCAGATTACTATTAGACAAACATAAAATCTAGGTGGCGTTACTTGCGCTAGATATAGTTCGGTAAAAGTCGTCTAAATGGCCCTACAAACGCATTGAGTGTTTCTCTAATACTAGTCTAGATGTCGCTAGTATTACTACAGATGTTTTTTGATCTTTACAATTATGATCTTTACAAAAATCATTTTAAAATCTTTGTAAAGAAACAGCTGTTCAATTAAAAGTTTATGTAGGTACTTAATAACTTGTATAATATAACTACGTAGTATATGATATAACTACATTTTATAAAATAAAGTCCCCCGCGGCGTCTGTCTGTCTATCCGCGATAAATTCAAAAACTAGCGAACGTATTTACATACGGTTTTTAAAAACAGAAAAAAACAGAAAGGTTCAGGTGTATAATTTGTCAAGGTTTTGTACTACCCGTACGAAGCCGGCGCGGGTCGCTAGTGAATAATATGTTAAATATATATTTATCGAAGTAAGTCTTTGTAAAAGTCAATGCTATCTGATTTTGCTTACATAATTATTATTTTATAACATACAATATTTTAAAAGACACTATCATTATTTATACACAAAGATTTATATCATAACTGTGTCTTCATCGTACTTAGATGGCAGGAAAAAGTACGCAGGTGGAAGAGTAAGCTCAGGTAGATAACAATAATGTAGTTTTTAATATAAGTGAGCATGACAATGGCGTAGCCTGGGTGCCAGCCGCCAGGGGAGGTTCTTTTTTGCCGCCCTCTTATTTAAATATTTCAATTTAAAAGACTACAATTTTCATTAATTCTAAGGAACTTTTGGGCAACAACAGTCATAATTATTGTGTATTGTACAGTTCAAATATTTACAAGATATTATTATTATTATTATTTATTATAAAATTACGCCGTCCCGTAAAAGTGCCGCCCGGGGCGGGCCGCCCTTGCCGCCCCCTCTACGCGACGCCACTGGAGCATGATAATACTATATTTATAATTGAGATGTCATGTTGTCATTGTGTGTCAGATGACAACTTAACGTACAAACAGGAGACCGTATTCAAACGTAGTATACTATGATTTAAATATTATATTAAACTTAATTATCAATTATATTGACAGCTGTTTCTTTGTAAAGATTTTAAAATAATTTTAGATTAAATGTATATGACATATTTTACATCTTTGAATATTCATCAAACGGGAATCAAACTCTGTATCACATTGTAAAATAAATCATGTTTCCGATAATTTCGCTTTAAAATATTAAATGATATACAATTATTTTATCGTCAATGAAGAAAATACTTATTTTGAAATATCGGCTTAAAATCTTAAACAAATGTATTCAGAATATATAATGTTTAATAATAGGTAAATAGTAAATTTGTAAATATTACACTTAATACTTGTGGGTTTCGTTAAGTTATATTATAATAATAATATTCATAATATTCTATCACATACACACAACACCCTCTAGCCCAAACTAAGCAGAGCTTGTACTATGGGTACTAGACAATGGATAAACATACATATATACTTTCTTTTTTGTAAATACATATATATTATACATAGATACACCAGACCAAGACAAACATCCATGCCCATGCACACAAATGTTTGACTTGTGCGGGAATCGAACCCGCGATCTCAGGCGTGGCAGTCGGTTACACTAACCACTACGATACATCGAGGCCGACAATATGGCGCTTTAGTTTTCCTTACGCCGGTATGTACTTTTAATACAGTTATACTCTTTTATTAAATACAACTTAACTAAACCGCAACGATAAATGTTAATCTATAGTTATTAGTAATTTAGATCTGCAGCTATTATTGCATTAACTTCACGTCAATGTAAACGAAATAAAATCACTGATACACGGTTTTTGAAACGCCAATCAACGTAGTCTCAAAATCAAGCTTATGTCATATCGTATTTTGAATGGCCGTTGATTATTTAGTCAGTCAATCATAGCACTTCAAACTGCTTTTTAGAAATCGGGTGTGTCTAATATGTACTTACAAAATGACTTCGTGCGTAGTCTTTTCATAATATTCGAGAGATTTCGAATGACTTCGTGCATAGTCTTTTCATAATATTCGAGAGCTTTCGAGAGTAATTTCAGAGCGTTCGAGTAGAGCTTTCTCGAATTTCGAGATGATTTTATCAAATACAAAATTAGCAACTTTATAATATAAATAAATATTATAAAGTTGAAGAGTTTGTTTGTTTGGTTGAACGCGTTAATCTCAGGAACTACTGGTTCGAATTGGAAAATTATTTTAGTATTACATAACTTATTTATCGAGGAAGGCAAGGAAGAATAAGAGAAAATAATTTAAAGATGGATATTATGTAGGCTATATAACATCACGCTACGACCAATAGGTGCGGAGCATCAGTGAAAAATGTTGCATAAACGGGGAAAATTCTCTTATGTGAAGCAGACGAAGTTGCGCGGGTTAGTTAGTGTTATATAAAAGCGACAGTGATTTTATTTCGTATATATAAAGTTTTAAGCGTCTATTTTTGCGAACACATACACGATTTAGTTAATTAGTCTTAATATACGTGAAACAATAATTAATTACATATCAATAAATATTTTATTACAAGAAGCAATTCTTTAAGAATATTTCTTGCTGTTAGTGTTAATACTATGTCCCTTTGACTGGCATGTCAAAAAGCAATAACCTACCCTCGGCGCTATGCTCCGATTTTATCCTTTAATTTGTCATGTATACATGATTTTGGCGGTCAAAAGATACATCTGTTGTGTTTAGCGCATTGGTGTTGCGGGTGTCCGTCGGCGGCGGTAATCGCTTACCATCAGGCGATCCGTCTGCCCGTATACCGTCTATACCGTAAAAAAAATACAGTACATTGCACAGATAGTGCATTGGTTGCTTTTCCTCTGTAACTACGAGTATTCTGGGTTTGATCTCTAAACGGCATGTAAATGTCTGTGATCCACAGACAATTGTTCTAAGTCAAAGTATTCTTTGTTTTAATGATAATAAATTGTGATGGTTGAATTTGATAAATGGCAACGATACATCCAGGCCTAGAAATTGTGTGAATCGCATAAGATTGTGTTTAGCACGGGAATTGAACCCTCAACATTACACGCAATGAGCCAACTGCGCCTTCAGCAGTATTTTTTGGTATTTATTACATTTTTAATGGCAGCTTTTGTAATCTACCCAACTGATTACCATGCTAATAAAAATAGAGTTCTTGAAAGAAAATTAAATAAATTTAATTACCTACATAGTATTTGTACTAACAGCAGACACAGTGAAAATAAACTAATCATGTAAAATAAGTCATTACTCGACACACCTTGCAATTATTACTCGTTCTTTACTACTAAATATTACTTTGCCACAGTAGTAAGCGGAACTTTTTAGGACATTCGCGTCATGTCACGCAAAGTGACGTGACAAGTCTCAGTGCGTGACATGACACGGAAAGATTTCTGGTAAAAACTGGTAAGATGATTTTTCCTTGCTGTGTCAGTCAGTGGTATGCATTACCTCCAAAACTTGCAGAAATATGAGTACGAAGATAATTTTAATAAGAGCGTCGGTTATGATTACTACGATAAGCATCAAAGCATGTAGCTCTTGTCTCATGTGTCCATTGTGCACTTACGTCGTGTTTAAAGAGCGAGTATTAAGTGTGAGTAGTGTGTAGACGCCTGTGAGTACGCAACTTGGTACAAACGTCCAGCCTTCTGATGCCTTACCGTTGTAGAGTAAGCGAAATATAATGTTTACATATTATATATCTGAGTTTCATTTATACAACCCAACAACTACATGGTGTAGTCCCTACCAGCTGTAAGCCCCTTCTCCCTGGTATAAAAGTACACGTCACTGGTACAATTTCATTTCGAATTTTCCCTACCATGACAGTTTTCATAATAGATATAACTAAAATTAAAAAAAATATTAAACTAATGTATTTTTTTGGAGATGATATTTTTACATGTCCAACATATATTTATTCTAAACTATACTTATTAAAAAACAGGCATGTTGGAATTAAGTGGAATAAAAACATACCTAATTAATACTAATTTAATGTGAAAAGAAAATGCTGATGCTGAACCTTTTCATGAAACAGGGTTTTATAACAAAGTACCCTGGAATATAGAAATCATTTTATTGTCACCAACCGACTTCAAAAAACGAGAACGTTTTCAATTCGGCTTTATGGATGTTGCGGCATAACTGCTGCTTATGAGCCGATTTTGATACTTTTTATGTGGCTTTTATCTTTTAAAAGGCGGACCGGCCAATTCTGCTCATTTACGACCAATTTCGACTAATTCAAAACGTACACAGATTTCCAGTTTTCGATGGGGACTGGGTCAAGATGAGATATACCTCATACTGATAAAAAGCCTGTGCCAAGGTGTTGGACAGTTAATAAACAGTGTAGATATTATTTTATTCAATTATTGAGGATTCTTTTATAAATAATACTCAGTTCTATGTATTAGTTAATTATTTTATTGTAAATTATTATAATGATACAGGAAGGTTTCTCGGATCCTTTCCACACTGAGACTGCCGCGCTATTCTTTTCCCACGCAGTGAAATATTTATCTGCAAATATACATATTTGTTAGTGAAAATACACAGTGGTGCGGCAGAGGTGAGGAGTTAAAGGTGGCGCTGAGTAAGTACAAAGGTTCGGTGCTCACCAGTAGCAGAGCGCTACGCAGTGAGCAGGTCGGGCGCGGCGGACGCGAGGAGGTCGGCGGCGCCGCGCACGGCCACGCACCACGCGTCGAGGCGGCGCGCGAGGGCGGCGGCGCCGGCACGCGGGAGGGCCCGGGGACGCACCCAGCCTATGTGTGCGCAGCTTGACACCTACAGCAGATAAACGATACATTACATAGTATAAAATGAAGATTGGCACTAATATAGAGCCTTGAAGAACACAACCAAAGAGGTAATAATTTTTTAACAGTAACTTAATAGTTAAACTCTAAAAATGAATCGCAGTAAGCCCATTTGGTTTTACAAAACAGCCTCTAAATAATCATAAGTGTACGACTCCTAGAATCTTCACTTTTATACTGAATAAGGATCAGTTACAGTATCAAAAGCTTCAGACTGATCTATAAACACAAACTATTCAGAAACCAATAAAGAAAAACAACAAATATTTTATGTGCCTCGGGAACACTGACTTGTAACTATTCCTTCCTAATAATAAAGTGAGTAGTAGTAAAGCACATTAGAAAATTTATTTTGAAATCTACTCATCTATACTAATATAAAAAAGAAGAAAGTATGTTTGTTCGTTTGCTTATAATGATTTAAGTCTTAACTCGCAAAACAACTTCATAGAGAAACAGAGTATAGAGTATGACTGTTCCAAGTAAGAATATTATCTATTCACCATAAGCTTCATATTGCAATTCAATTACTTTACATTCTTCATATACAGTCATGGTTTTCATTTTCGTCTATCTGGTCAAAAAACTTTCTTGATCTATCTTTTCTCGTTCATTTACACTTTTCTCTATGCCTGTCCCGAAGAACGAGTCAAACTAACCTAGGTGAGGCTTACCTGATCAATGTGTCCCCTGATGAGCTTCTCCGCCAGCGCTTTCATCACCAGGAGTTCCACTTCATCGATAGGCACGCGTGCTTCTCTCGCGATCTCCGCGAACGTCAGCTTGCGTTGGGCAGACGTACGGTTGAATGCCATCTTTGAATAAATAGGAGATATGAATTACATCATAATCTCGTAATAATGTCTTTTAGAACGAATTCGCGGCAACAAGTGGCATCTCAATTCCTACACTCTCATAGTCCGATAGGATGGAAAACTAACACAACCAGCGAAAGATCAATATTGTTGCAATGATAGGGGTTTCCAAATCTAAAGTTAATGCTGTGTTTTCAGCAGGAGACCCACTAGAATCGCTTCTTAGATAACAGTGCAGCGATGCTCTCTAATGAATTGACATTACATCTAATGCTGTTCTTAGTTTACCTCCATAAGACACAATATAGCGATCTTCTGTCTCAGCTGTCGGTCTGCCCGTGCCAGGTCTGGGTGGTGTGCCTGAGCCCGGACCTTCTCGAAGGCGGCCACATCTCCGGCTGCAACCGCACGGACCAGCTCGCAGGCCCACGCGTCCGATGTACCTTCTAACGACTCCAGGATAGGATGAGCTAGCTATAAACATGATAAAACCTGTTATATTTCCATACTTAAAGACAGCTTTCTTGAGTGCAAGGTGCTGAGTTCGATTGCTAGGTGAAGTAGGGCGTTATTAAGTGTCTGAAAGACAACATTTACTAACAGCACATTGTGGTTCTAAGATTTGTAAACGGCAAGACTCCTCAGTTTCCAAGATGGGCTCCTTGCTAGACACTTTCAAGCTAGACATTGGTTTAGAACAAGGATATACGTCATAAAAAACTAGGAGCGGTGGCTAAGATGTTATAATATACATCGTCATATTTCGGGATGCTTTAGATATTTCAGGATGCTATGGCTAACCGCATGAAATACATTTGCAAAGTCCAAGAATCTCCTGACAGAAAAACCTAATAACGCTTCGCGCGAGCCGTGAATTATGCCGGAATCTCATAGTTGGCTGTAAAAAGGAAGCAGAAATTTATCGTACTTCGACATAACGTAAGTGACTCACCAGCTCGCCGAGGTCGTAGACGTTGGGCGCGATGACGGCGGCGAGCGCCAGGCGCAGCGCGGTGGCGCGGCGCTCGGCCGGGGCTAGCGCCGCGCCACCGCCCGCGCACCCCACGTAGCGCAGCGCGCAGCGGTAGTACTTCGCCATAGGGCCACGCACTCTGGGAAAATTACCAACACGACCGATAAATCCAGAGCTATGTTAATTTTTATTTAGATACGCAGTTTAATTTTCAGTGTATCAAATCACAAATACCACGGTGATTAACTAGCTATAGATTGTATTGTTTAAATATATAAAACATATATAAATGGCTATAAATTTTGACTTATACGAGGTTTTGACACTTTATAAAATTCCATTTTGGCTGACTAAGCTGGAAACTCAATTCACTCATGTTATGGAATTGGCTTGCTTCTTAGCCTTACTACGAATTGCCGTCACGAAATTTATTTAAATACACGAAATTTCACCAACGAAAAAGTAGTACATTCATGTTGTTGGAGTTCCCCAAGGCAGTATTTGTAGTTAAGTTTATTTTTACTAGTACTTGCATATGATACGATTCTGGTCGAGCAGTTAAGGCGCGAAAGCGTAACAAACAAACTCACATTAGAATTAGTAATATTAGTTCAGATTGATAACGCAGGCCTACAAAAATAAAATATTTTCTTGTTGCAGCCCTATTTGCTTTTGTCGATAAGGATGTACAATATTTTGATAAACGTCATTTTAACTCATCAGTTCTAGTTAACCTACTACGCCCATTTTGAGTTTTTTCCAAAACACTCATTCTTACAATAAAACCGATAAAATTTATCTATTATTTCATTATGGCTAGTATGTTGTTGTGTCGTCCAGATGTTGTGTTAGCTATCCCGATATGTTTTGTTATGTCTGGGATGAATATATATTGAAAATCAGCGAAAATCAATTACATATCAGTGTCTGTAATTGATTTTCGCAAAATACAAGTGAATCACTGTTGATTCACTTGTACTTTGATTAGTTTGGCATTGAGGAAATTAATATAAAGTATGGGGGCAAGTCAGTGCAGTGCAGTCTCCAAGACAATTTAATTCGAGAAAATCACTCAAAGACAATTATATTGATAATTTTGTAAAAAGTGCATTTATTTTTATGTCATGAACTAAAGCAGATACAAAAAATTTGTAGCATTCTTAACCTTTTGACCGTCACAGCATAAAAGTAGCGCCTGGTATTCGAACAACACACACCCGGCAACGTGGCCAAGAGCTTGTCCGCAACGCTATTGGTGCAGTCATAACACACACGTCCAAGGCGTTTAAGACGAATATTAACTTTTATTTATTTAGGCTTATTTACAGGGTAAACAAAGACATTCACATATAATTGACAATTATCAAAGTGCATGTATTACCCCAATTACAAATATGCACAGCACTGGCAGATAGACATTGTGCAAAAACTAAAATTAATATTTAAATCTTAACTAGAATGGGAAGAGGAAGGCCAAGGAGGACGTTCATAGATCAAGTGAAAGAAAAGGTAAAAGTTACGTCGTATCAAGAAGTCAAAGCGCTGGCTGAAGATAGGACGTTATGGAAGAGACTCCACCGACAAGAGCTTGGCTCTTAAATTGAAGAAGAACTAGAATGAAGTAATTCTTCAAAAGTCTACTTAAATGTAGAATTAAGTATGTAAGCGGTATTTACAAATATTGTCTGGACTTTGATTGTAAAATACAAATATGTAAGGCACCTCAATGAGCGCATATGCTTGGAGTGGATGTTTCAGGGCTCTCAAGTCTACAGAGAATGTGAAAGTTGAACAATCTGTAAATTACTGATTAATGAAAACAAAGATATATTCTCACCTGTAATATTCTGAAGCTAATTTGTAGAACCTTCCGTGGACTGGTGTGACTCCATCAGCATCTTCTAGGGTACCCTCCAGTTGCTCAATGATCTTCTCTGTGGAGTCCAGGTCGTTCAGCTGTTCCAGGTAAATCTGACCTTGAAGGACCTGGGAAAAAGAAGTTGATTAAATATTACTGATAAATACTTAAAACATGTACATTGGAAATCAATGTAGCTGAGTAGCATCTATTCTAATTCTCCTCTTTAACTTGTCAATGTTTAATCATACACCATAATATAATAATAATAATATTCTATCACATACACACAACACCATCTAGCCCAAACTAAGCAGAGCTTGTACTATGGGTACTAGACAATGGATAAACATACATCCTTTTTTTTTGTAAACACATATATATTATAAATAGGAACACTCAGACGAAGACAAATATTCATGTCCATGCAAATGTTTGACTTGTGCGAGAATCGAACCCGCGACCTTAGGCGTGGCAGTTGGTTACACTTACTACTACGTCCGCGCCATCGAGACCGTTAAATAAAACAATGTTTTAAAATAGAATTATTTTGCTAGAAAAAAGGACATTTAAAATATAAGAATGTTTACACAGTCTACTATGTTTCGCTGTGCGAAAGTATGCTATGCAAAATGTAAAATAATAAATGAGGACCTATAAAAATCAATGTCTAATTAAAAAAAATGCATATTCTTGTTTTGAGACTACTACTGCGGGGATGTTACGAACATTTAAACAGCATATACAAAGATCTTGAATACTCAAGACAACAATTTGTGTATTGTATACACAGATTGTGTATTGTCCCATGCCTGATGTACAAAGAATCTAATCAAACTTACCTCTTTCTGCGCAATGCTAATTGTGAACCAACAACTAAAACCAAGCGCTGCCAGAAGTAGGACAATTAACAAATAGAAGTTATAATGGTTCCATAGAACATACCTTACAAAGTGCAAGTGCCTCATCATTGATTTTCACTTTACCCTCAACTTTCTCGAGGAATGCTATAGCGTCTTTTTTGTTGGCGTATTGCTTGATGACGTGAGCTATTATCTCGACCAGCGACAGAGGGTTTATTCTGAAACACAACCGATACTAATTAAGTGTATGATCATAAGGAGGAGTGACCATATATGGATACTGTCGGACTGCCTGCACACAACTCAACTTTCTAGAAATTTCACTCTAACGGTTAAGGAAACATGAGGTGTGTGTGAGGAAATCTGCATATTCGTAGAGTCAAAAATCGTTTACTCGTTTAGGTTACAAAGTAACACTTACGAACTTCAAAGGTAAGTACAGACAAGGTAAGTAAAAAGTGACTAACATGGCATAAGCACCGCTTTTGTTATTAGGTGTAAGTTACACATAAGATTAAAAACAGTTTTTTAGCAGGCAAGTTGAATTTTCTATAAATATTCAATGATTACTAGTAGTGCTGACGTTAATGATTCTTTAAGGAGCATTAAAATTGTGTAACATCAACTTGTGTGTCTGCAATCTATTTACCAAAACCAAAGTTTACTTTGCCCGACCTGCGAACCTGTGACATTGTGCACAGCACTTGCATACACAAATGCTGCACCACTGAAATAGTTTAGTTAAAAATACTCACTTGTTCTCAAATGTGCTAAGGAAGTTGCTGTAGAGCTGAATGAGATTGTCTCCACTCTGCAAGGTGGGGTGATCCACCAACTCTTGAACCTTCAGCGTCAGCTGGTGCCATAGTCTGTAAAATACAACAATTATCATTTCTATATTAATGTCTAACACTATGACCTGGATACAGCATCTGATTGCAATAAACCTAACTTTCTTTTTTCATACATTACCTACCAATTTTATAGTCTCGGAATGCCAGACATAAGTGAAAACTTATTTTGCCTGCCTGTTGTTGCAACTCAATAAATTATGCAAGCTATTACTTTGTTGTAAAGTATAACATAGAAAATGCCAAAAGAACCCAACAAGATAAGAATCACTTAAGAATTGGTGATGTGATCTTAACAAAGGATTCTGGAAACTTGCCAACAGGATTTAGATCAATGTTTCATTGTCTTTGACTTTCCTTTCAGGAATAATATATTTACAACTAAATGTAAACGTCTCCCAAAGATTTCTACAGCAGTTGATGTTATGCAGCATATGTATATCCAGCAGCATAGAATCATGAACCATGAATTATTTTGATATCTTTCAATAGTGATCACCATCATCTCTTTACAGTTTGTAAAAGATTACCAGATAAATAGCATGGCAGGTCTCAAAGATGCAAATAAATCAAACATATCAGTATATAATATTTTCTTCTATTTACGCGAATAGTATTCATTAAAATTAAACTGCTATATATGGATTTTATCGCGTTGTTTATTTGATACTTTATTACAAAAATTGAAAATTGTTACACTACTACTACTATTAAACTTTACTAATTTCTAAGCTAATTAAATTATTAATAAACTATTTAGATTTAATTTATTTTTACACTTTCCCCGACGTTTCGGTTGCTTTTCAGCAGAGCAGAAATATATATGCTATATATATATATAGCATAATATTGTCTTCTATTTACGCGAATATTATTCATTGAAATTAAACTGCTATATACGGATTTTATCGCGTTGTTTATTTGACACTTTATTACAAAATTTTGGAAATTTTCACACTACTAAGTACTACTATTAAACTTTACTAATTTTTAAGCTAATTAAATTATTATTAAACTATTTAGATTTAATTTATTTTTACACTTTCCCCGACGCGAAAGCTATTGAAATCAAAAAACATCCTAATTTTAATAGAGAAGATGGTTGGAATGTACCACCAGCTTGGGATCCAGTAATAAAAATAGTCAAACCCAAGAAGAAGCAAACCACAGCTAGACCTCATGATACTTTGAGCTCATTCTGCGTAAATAGAAACACCAATGATTAAATTATGTTCGGGTACTTAGAAATAACTACACTGGAACATTGAGACAACTGCCATCTTAGTCTCCCCGTGACCATGACTGCTGAAAAGCAACCGAAACGTCGGGGAAAGTGTAAAAATAAATTAAATCTAAATAGTTTAATAAGAATTTAATTAGCTTAAAAATTAGTAAAGTTTAATAGTAGTACTTAGTAGTGTAAAAATTTCCAAAATTTTGTAATAAAGTGTCAAATAAACAACGCGATAAAATCCGTATATAGCAGTTTAATTTCAATATATATATAGCAGTTTAATTTCAATATCAGTATATGTTTGGTTATTTGGCTTTTTCTATTGCCATCTATATCAGTTAAAATAGATTGCAATGTTTGGATAAAGGATGGTGTCTTGACCCCATAGGACACATGCATAATCCTTTTTACCTCGTGTTTGAGTATAGTCTGTTAAAGTAATTCAATTCAATTCTTTATTGCTTTCTACAATGTAAGTAGTATAATTAGTTGGTAAACTTAAGACTGTGTATCAATTATGGACCCTGTCGGCACAGCATATTAGTTATAATAGGCAAGAGAAAGAGGGCTTGCTCTATATTATTTTATAAGTATTAACTGATAAGTATTGCTGCTATTTAAATATATATAACAATGTTCACAAATGTGGCGCCCATTAGATGACTCAAGTTTACTTTAAAACTAGATTATCTGACCTATTGGACTATAATATTGTCTTTTGTTTTGAGGTTTTCTTAGGTTGTCAATTCATCAGGCTAATTCTGTAGGTTCGCAACCAATACATAAGTAATGCTAAGGGATTCCAATCATAGCCCATTCTTACAATGAGACTGTTTGTCTGAATTATTTTAGCATATTTTAAAGCTAACGATCAGAAAGGTGATTTTGATATTGTATTTTATAAGACAGCAAGAACTTTGTGGTTTTATAAGGAGTCATCATGTCGAATACAAATAAATAACCTCTATGTACTTGATAACAAAACACTTTTTAAATAGTAATATATCTTCGAACTTATTAGCGTTTCTTGTTAGAGACATAAGAACTTTGTAGGAAATAAGTAATAGGAAACGTCAGCAATAAAATGTAAAGTAGTATTGTTTAGGAAATGAACAAAAACGAAATACGGTGACTTGTCAAGTTGGCTTTAACACGAAATATATGAACAACCAATTGTAATACTCACTTTTTATTGTAAAGCTCCTCTAATTTAGCCCAGTCCGCAGCCAAATCAGGCTCGGTTGTTTGTTTTTTAGATAGAAAATCAGTAACATCGATCACCGCAAATTTCACTGCAGCCATTTTTCAAGTTTTTGTTACTTGTAATGATATGAAGTTCGTCCAGTTGGTGGCATTACTGTCAAATTTCGAAAAGTTATCGTCACTGTCTGTACATGCAAAGGAATAAACACATTCAGCCAAAGTGAAGTTAGCTGTAAATGCCGTCATCTAGTAGTGAATGGGTGTTTTATTATTTAGACTATTGAACAATAGATGGCGTTTGTATTTGATTTTGATCAAAAAGCTGTTACTACAGTATGTATCTTATGTGGGGGCCAGTCAGTGCAGACCGGCGACACTTTGACCCAGTGGGATCTCTTGTGTCGACACTCTCCCAATAACGACTGCAATAGATGTTCATGGCAGCCGGGACCGACGACTTAATGTGCTCTCCGAGGCACGAAGCAGACGATAATAATAACTTGCGTAAACTGCCAGCTATTAATAGATTATTTTTAAGAACCATTTATTGTGTTATTTATATATGTAAGTATATATTTTTAACTTAGTGTGTAATTATTATGTTTTTATTAACTTTGAATCGCTTAGCTTCTTAGTCATAAATTTTATAATGTATTATAATTAGTTCATAACCCTTCTGGTGTATTCTGTACATGCCTGTTAAAGGTTTACATATAAGAACATTGTTCAATGTAATATGCTCAGTAGTGTTGTATATGTATACTGTTGGTGTGGCTATAATAAATAAATAAATAAATAAATAAATAATTGTCAATCAATACGCACATAATTTCGAAAAGTCATATAACTTTTCGAAAGTCAGAGGTGCGCGACGTGGGTTTGAACCCAAGACCCTCTGCATTGCAGTCTATTGGTTTCCCCACGGAGCTATCGCTGCATACTATAGTAAATAATATGTTCTATTAGCGTAGCCTTAAGGCTGAATAAGTATAGTATTATTGCATTAGTTTATACCTATAGTTGATACCGCTTGTGGCTCAGTCCACGACACCATAAGCCTGATACCTATTACGCTATCCTATTCATTGATACTTTTCAACTGCAAAATATATTGAGTGAATAGAACGGTTGTTTTAATTCATCTTTAACGTCTAATACGTTATTTACTTTACTAATAATAACGGTCTTTAAACTTCTTACATCAGTAGGTAACTAAATTATCATGTATTTAACGTTTTTATTATTGTACACCCTATGGGTATGTTGCAGTGAAACATGCAAAAGCTTATCACCTGTATCTATATTGTACCTGTGACAAACACAAAATTTATTTATTTTTATTAATGTAAACTCCATTATATCTGTTTCTCAGAATGGATGTAGGAATGGGGCCCGTGGTACACACGGCTACACATCAAGTTAGACACCTAATATACGCATAACTACGCTACATACAAAATAGAGAATTGTTGGAAAGAGACAGTGCATAGTGGTGTCGATGTCGATGTAATTAATGGTAAGGATAGAGCGTCGCGTCCCGTTCAGCGTCAGTTAGAGAAAATAACAAAAATATAACGCACTCTCTCGCACTATTCGCAGCGTTCAACTTCTAATAGTTCAAAGTCCAAACAGTCTAGGCTTATGTGTCGCTGTGTGTACTAAACAGCTCCTTATTATTGATATGGCTATTAGCCAACAGGTTCGCCGTAACCGAAAGAATTTGTCGACATATTGGATAGATTAAGGCCTATGATTCCGTACCACATACATGGGCTATGAGGGTGCTGGAGCTGTATAAGATTGATACCACCCTATGCACCTTCTTGAAGACATGTATGAGGCAATGGCGGTCTGTTCTTCGCTACCCAGAATGTCGAGAAATTCAGGGTTATGGGGTACCGATCAAGACCGAGCGGGGTGTATTCCAGGGTGATAGTCTGAGACCGCGTTGGTTTTGTCTGGCTCTGAATGGCTCTGAACCCTTAACACAGCGTTACTTGAGGTAACCGAAACCTTTAGTAACTCTATCAGGATGGAATTTGGTGTGGTTTTATCGGGTCCTAGATGGGCCCGAGGTACCTAGATTTAAAATCAATACTCAATACTCAGTTGTTTATTGTGTTCCACAATGTAGGCTTAGGTGGTAACTTAAATAATATGACAATTCATTATGGACCCTGTCGGGCACAGCAACATAGGAGTGAGGAAACATAAACTATTCAGATACAACAATATCATATTCTATACATACTCAATACTCAATATTTTATTGCATTTCACAATGTTATAAAGATGGACTTATAAAACAAATTAGGTCATTATGGACCCTGTCGGGCACAGTAAATTAGGAGAAAAGAAGAGGGCTACATAGCAATCAAAATAATTTGTTTTAAGTATATACAATATAATGTATCTTTCTAATATAATATATATTTATGTGTACTTATGTTAATATTTATATTAATCATAATATCTTAAATCATTCCCTTTTATGTGTTGCCTTTATATTTGTCACAAACAGCTACATATTCATTTTGTTATCAATTCTTATAGGTACTGCATTTATGTATTCATTAGATAATTATCAGTTGTACTAACTTGAATGAGTCTACTAAGTTCTCTCATCGTCGTCGTAAGTCTATTCATAATATATAGGTACTGATGTGACAATGTATAGTTTTTTTTTTAAATTAAAAATTCTGACTTGCATAATAAAATTACTGGCCGTTTTGTGTAGGTATAATAATTTATACAGAAGGATTATTAGATGAACTAAGTATTATAACTACTAAATATACTGAATTAAATCTTTAATGACCTTTATTTGCCTAACCAATACTTCAACACAGGGTCCAGAAACAAAGCTAGTGTTTCTGGATAGCGCTTAATATTTTTTTATGCTAAGTCTGGAAGTATGTAATTAGCTATATTTTTAGTAGTAGTAGAGCCTCGCCGATGTCAGCATGAATGGGCCGGCTCGACCGGGGAAGGACTACCCTCTCACAGAATATCGACGTCAAATAGCAGCATTCCTGCTGTTGTGTTTTGTTCGGTGAGTGAGAGTGCCGGATGCCCAATCACCCTCTTTCACCCTTCCCATTCCTTCTCCTTCCCACTTCCTTTCGGGTCGGCAACGTGCAAGTGATGCTTTTGGTGTTGCAGGCGTCCATAGGCTGCAGTGACCACTTACCGTCAGATGGGCCGTATGCTTGTTTGCCAACTTAGTTGTATAAAAAAAATATATCTTACATGTATTCTTGAATTGATGCACTACATTGACAATTAGCCAGCTATGGCTTAGGTCTCTCGTAATAGAATATCTTGTAGGCATCTACTTCGCACTTCGCCAGACTCTGTCCTACCACTGTTTTACTAACATAATAGCGAATAACACTTTGCATCTACGGGAATTGAACCCGAGAACTAACTGAGGCATAGATTAATTATTTATGGTGCCTAAGAAAATAAATAAAACAAGGTTTTGAGTTCAAAACAAGCTGTATAATGCAATAACAATGTTTCATATCGTAATAATGATTCCTAAGATTAACACGTTTAAACATACAAATTATTTATATAATATTCTATCACATACACAGAACACCATCTAGCCCAAACTGAGCAGAGCTTGTACTATGGGTAGGTACTAGACAATGGATAAACATACATATATACTTCTTTTTGTAGATACTTACCTAAAATACATAGAAACTTATAATATTATGGACTACCTCAACAGCGAACGCTAGTGAACATGACAATAATTTATAAGGTTCTTATGGTTTTAAATCTCATGTATGAGGCAAGCCTATTTTCATTTACCGAAAACAGATTCAGATAACTGTAAATTTCTTGCCCAGCAATCACATTTGCTACCGCTGCGCCACCTAGACAGTGTTTACAACTTTAACAAAACTTACAACTTTGTAAAATAATTCACAGCACTATAAAAGTACTTACAACATTATGAAAGAATTTCCAACACTAAAAGAACGTACAACACTATAGGTAAATAAATATATAAAAGTAAATGTTGGATGTGTTCTCTCTTCGTTCTGTTTCGTCGTCGTGTGTTGTTGTTTTAGTCGGAGTCGATATGTTTAAGGAATGTTACACTTTAACACATTGGCTACGATTGAAACAAAGCAACACCTCATTAAGTGGTGATCATCTGTGATACTATCTTCTATCTTACTCCTGTTACAGATGAATATACAGAAAAGTACAGAAAACATATTTTATTATAACTCCCAAAAAAAAAACTTTCTGACAAAGGACTCGGAACATCTACATGTGGATCACATAAATGTTGGTACCGTCTGGGGATCGAACCCATAAGACTCGGCGCAGTGGCAGTTATGAGACGTCTATATAAACCACTTAAATTCGTGCAGTTGAATAAAAATTTGTTTTACCGCATTGAAACACGGACTGCCTTTGCATTGCCACAAAGTGTAAGTATACGCACTATTATGATCAGTCAACTAACAACACTATAAAAGAATTGCCAACACACAATTTCCACGTAAATTTTCGAATTGACGGACGTTGGTACTTGTGATTGCGGTCCGTGTTTAATATTGTACTTATTAAAAATAAACTACTTGTGTTTTGGCAGGACATTACAGTTTATTTTATAGACAGTGTTATATTAAAAACAATAAATTGTTTGCAGTGACTTTAATCACGTAATACATAAATAAACTTAAAAACAATTCTTATGAACTAAAAATACATTTTAGACTACGCTTACCTTAATAATATAACAGTGATCATAAAAAATATACATTATTAGTGAGTCCTGGCATATTTAGTATACAGTGTAGTGTCCGTATCAAATACTTTTAAACTTCGCGCTTCGGCTGAAAACTGTACAGCTGCCAAATAGCCTTATTCATTTTTAATAAGCGAAGCGCCATCTCTGCGTGACTATAAGAACTAGTTACACACGCAGTCGACTTTATGTCAGACCAACTCGTATCGATTTATTTTCGTAGATACAGTGCCATCTCTGCGTCAGTGTATGAACTATAGAACTATATGGCGGCGATCGGTTCACGTCACTTTTAACATAGATTACTAGCTTCTAACTTAGTTGCGTTGCGTTATACTAGGTGGCGTTAATCAATGTTTATTATGAATAAAAAAAACGACACAATATGTACCACAAACTACGACACAAATAAATGAAGAACATGCTGTTGGCCCCGCTGAAATGGAGCAGAAAAAATCTGTAGAGGGAAAACGGAAAATACTGATCATAGCGGACGATCAAGGCTATAAAATGCAATACACTCTCCAGGACCTAGTTGGTGAACAGTTTCTGGTTAGGTGCTATTGGAAATCTGGAGCACCGTTACATGAAATATTGACGCTGTCGAAGCAGGAAATTAACGGGTCAACCAAAAATGACTTTGTTGTTATCATGCAGTGCATGATCAGCAGCCCAATGATTCACTTTGTTCAATTCGACACTTTTTGACTAGACTAGATAACTGTAATATCATTATATCTGAAATACCGTATAATAAAACATTGAATGAATATAAACTTAATTACGAAATAAATTTTATACTTATGCTCTAAATTTAATTATGTGATATTTACCGATATGAATTTTTGTACATTTATACTAAAACGTAGATTATCTGCTTTACATAAATCCATACTTCTACTAAAATAAATTTTGCGAATTGACTATAAATTAAAATTTTATGACTACTGTAGTAATTGTAATCTTTATAACACTTTACACTACTCTCGCGATATAATAAACAAATCTACTCAAACTGAATTGGAAAGTGACAATAATAATACTACAATAAACAAATCTACTCAAACTACATTGGAAAGTGACAATAATAATACTATCACTACGCAAAGTGACTATATGGCACCAAAATATTAATGGCCTTATCACAAAATCGGATATGCTTAGTGTTAACCTAGATGAACTTTACAATTAAAACATAAAAGTTGATGTGGTATGTATGTATTAAACACAATATGGTCGAGGAGAATATCAGCTATTTGAACGTATCCAACTTTCAGCTAGCATCATACACTGCCAGCCACAACAGGTATGGAGAATCTTGTATTTTAATACGTCATGGACATAAGTATGTTCCACTTGATGAAATTTCGTCCTTGTCTGTAATTAATACTATAGAATGTACTGCAATAGAATTGAGTAACCACAATAGCATTATCGTAAGCATATATAGGCCACCTAAAACTGATCTTATTGTGACTCATTTTTTTGACGTGTTTGATAAAATGTTGGCCAAAATCTGTCTGAGAGGTAACAAAAAGGCAATTTTGTGTTGAGACTATAACATAGACTTATTAAAAGATAACAAACTGAATAGGGCACTTTTACAATTGCTTCACTGCTATAATTTTAAATATGCTATAAAGACAGCCACAAGACTCGGCAACTGTACCTGCATTGACAATATATTTCATAATCTTGCTCACTGTCGAAGTTCAAATATAGAACTGCCGCTCTCAGACCACAAGGCACAGACCCTCAGCTTCTGTGTTAAGAAAATTAGTAGCATCCGATTATGGTACATAACAAGACGTGATTACTGAACTGAAAATATTGTTACGCCCAGTGCCATCTCTCGATCTCTATCTCATTTTGGGGAAGACTCGGCAGTTCCGTCTAATAATTTATTACACCGCCATCTATTGACATCTTACGGAACTACGTAGTATGGGTACGCGAAGCGTAGACAGAACGCTGGCACATACTCGAATCTTCTTATCTTCTGACTTCTATCTCCTGTTAATGATTCTGACATAGTAAAAATAATCGTGAACCTTAAAAACACCAATAATGTCGGTATCGATGGAATAACAACAAAAGTAACTAAACAGAGGCGGACGTGTGCAGCGAATATAATAATTAATATTATTATGAGGCGCGGCGCGAGCTGACGTTCGTTATTTCTGTTACCATGAGTGACACACTCGTGGCAAATGAACTGCTGGCGTTCATGCAGCAGGAGCTGGACGTGATGGATGAGGTGTCCGTCATCTAGATTTGCGCTTCGAATTTTAGCGATGAAGAGATTGCAGCTGTTAAGCAGCTGGTGTTCCGGTTGCTGAACAAGAGCGACCAGATGGTGTCTCGTCGACGTGACGGTCAAGAGTACGCAGGACGTCATAACGCTTAAGGAGACCGATCCGGATGACGTGCCGACATTTGTGGCGAGAGACTTACACAAGTTACCTCCCGTCACTTTCGATCACGTCGACGTCACTAGCCTCTTTAAAGGTAAGTTTAGCAGAAGTGCAGATGAAGTTGAGTGCATCGGAGGTCACTGTTGCAGATTTGCGCATCGAACTAGAGGCGTTGCGCAAATCTGTGCCTATAACTAGGTCACCGACGCGTATAAACAATGTAAACATGCGTCGAGGTGCATGCCTCAACACACTGGCGACGAGTTATGCGTCAGCGGTTTTGTCGCCGGCGCCGACTGCTGAGCCTGCGTTATGCGCCGCAAGCGCTTCACGCAGCCCCACTCCCGCACCCGTAGCTCCTCCCCGCTGTGCTGCGCAAATCGTAAGCTGACTCCACGGTCACTGCGAGCGCCCCTGCGAAGCCCTTGCCTACAAAAGCAACGAACCGGGCTACCGAGGATGGTTTCGTTACGGTGCAACGGAGGAAGCGCCGGTCGCGAAACATTAAGAACGGATGTGGCAAGGCACCTGTGGACCCCAACCTGAAGGTGCGTGCCGCGTCCCCGAACACGCCGTTGTAGATCGCGCCTGCACTACACCACTGAGGACATCGCAAAGTAGGTGTGTCAAAAACTGAAGTACGTTCCGAGAGTGTAGCTGGTGGAATCGCGCCGCAAAGTCAACTTTAAAAAAATTTTAAGCGTTCGTCTTGCGCGTACCCGACTATTACCTGCACAAGGTGTTGGATGAAAGCTTTTGGCCGCAAGACGTGGTATTCCGTCGTTTCCGCGGACAAGTACCAGTTGAGCGCACTAGTGTTTAATGTGCGAAGTAAAGTATTACTAACATCAAATCGGCTTCGAAAGCGTAGTGGTTAATGTAACCGACTGCCACGCCTGAGGTCGCGGGTTCGATGCCCGCACAAGTCAAACATTTGTATTCATGAATATGGATGTTTGTCTTGGTCTGGGTGTTTTTATGTAGGTATGTATGTATGTATGCATGTATGTATTTATAAAACAAAAAAAGTATATGTGTATGTTTATCCATCGTCTAGTACCCATAGTACAAGCTCTGCTTAGTTTGGGCTAGATCGTGTTGTATCTATGTATTTTTAAATTATATAATATGTAAATTTAGGTTAAAGTATTTATCTATGTGCCTATGCAGCCCGAAATAAATGATTTGATTTGACATTACAGCCCAAGACTTAAGCTTCATTATCAACTTGTCAATAGAATGTGAAGTATTTCCTTTCCAATTAAAGACATCAATCATTAAACCAATATTTAAAAGAGGAGACAAAGATTTAATGGAAAATTACAGACGTATAGCCATAATACCTGTATTTGCAAAGACATTTGAAAAGGTAATTCATAAGTCTCTATATGAATACTTTGAGAGACATAATATTTTGGCAAGTGAACAACATGGGTTCAGGAAAAATAAGAATATAAACATTACAATTTATAACATGCTACACAAGGTTATGACTAATATTGATAAAAAAGTACCTGTCTCAGCCATGTACATGGATCTAAGTAAAGCCTTTGACTTTGTGGATCATAGTATATTAATGAAAAAATTATATACGTATGGTATTAGGAGTAATACATATGAATCAATGAGGTCATATCTTAATGACAGACAACAAGTAACACAAATTACTAAAATTGATACAGCATGTAGATCAGAAATTACATATACATTAAGTCCCAAGAGAATTCTACATGGAGTGCCACAAGGTTAAGTTATGGGGCCACTCTTATTCCTGGTTTACATAAATGAGTATATTGAAATTAAACTGCTATATACGGATTTTATCGCGTTGTTTATTTGACACTTTATTACAAAATTTTGAAATTTGTTACACTACTACTACTATTAAACTTTACTAATTTTTAAGCTAATTAAATTATTATTAAACTATTTAGATTTCATTTATTTTTACACTTTCCCCGACGTTTCGGTTGCTTTTCAGCAGCCATGGTCACGGGGAGACTAAGATGGCAGTTGTCTCAATGTCTGGAACATTTAATTTATTTATTAGATTTAATTTATTTTTATTTTTACACTTTCCCCGACGTTTCGGTTGCTTTTCAGCAGCCATGGTCACGGGGAGACTAAGATGGCAGTTGTCTCAATGTACCAGTGTAGTTATTTCAAAGTACCCGAACATAATTTAATCATTGGTGTTTCTATTTACGCAGAATGAGCTCAAAGTATCATGAAGTCTAGCTGTGGTTTGCTTCTTCTTGGGTTTGACTATTTTTATTACTGGATCCAAAGCTGGTGGTACATTCCAATCATCTTCTCTATTAAAATTAGGATGTTTTTTGATTTCAATAGCCTCGCGAAGCATCCTTGGTAGGAATCGGTGTTCTTTAGCGAGAATCTGTGGTTTGTCAAATCTCAGGTAATGGTTGGTACATGTTCACACACAGCAGACTTCAATGAGCGTTGGTGTTTTACATCAGCTATGTGTTCTTTTATGCGGGTGCCTATGCTTCTCTTGGTTTGACCAATGTATAAGAGTCCGCAGTCACAATCTATTTTATAGACCCCTGCATCTTGTAAAGGTAGTTGGCACTTGACGGATGGTAAAAATTGACTTATCTTCGGTGGCGGCTTGAAGTATGTGTTGATTGAAGCTCGCTTCAAGATGTAGCCAATCTTGTCAGTGACACGCCTTACATAAGGCAGTATGTATAGCAGGCTGGCGCTCGACTGTGGCTGGCTTTTCTCGGGATCTGTGACAGCGGCGCGGCTGTTGGAGCTTGTTGTCTTGCAGTACTTGCTTGACATGTTGAAGCTCGGCGTCCAGGTGTTTCTTGTCACAGATCCCATGGGCTCTCTGAAACAAAGACATTCCCACGGTAGCTAACTGTTTAGGATGGTGGTGAGATTCACCGTTTAAGTACCTATTTGTATGGGTCTTTTTCCTATATACAGTGTGGCTCAAAGTATGATCAGGATTCCTGATGACAAGTACATCTAAGAAAGCTAATGAATTATTTGCCTCTAATTCCATAGTAAATTGGATGTTATTATTAATGGAATTAAGATGTTCTAGGTATACACTTGCACTACCAATCTACAACTGGCATGTACTGTTCCTAAAATACTCTTTATATTTGAATTACACATACTTAATTATTGCACATTAACTAAACAAATAATTAACATAATATATACACAAATTATTTACAAGAAATATTAACTAAAGAGAAACATAAAACAACAATATTAATATAATTATGATTACGTTATAAATCACACAAACCGTATAGTTTTAATATGAACTTATACTTGATGCTGAGAGTAAATAAAGCCTTAGAAAAATAATGTTTTACCCTAATTTTACAGAAACGTATTTACAGGATGGTCTATGCTGCTAGTAAGCAGGTATTTATCTAACAAAACCTAACTTTAACTTATCCAGCAAGCTTGACGACATGGATTCCCTGATGGATTCGTTACACGTACCTATTGCGTTTTACAATACAATTTTACATGCTACGATAGGTTTTTATTTTTAAGTTTATGTTACTTGATTTCTTTTTCTTTTTTTAGCGTTTCTGTTTCGATTGTAGACCATTCAATTATAATGTTTTTGTAATGTTAATCGGTAATTGATATAGTGTATTACCGATTGAAACGCTCTCTTCACTATAGCTGTTCAACGATCATCTGTCAAATGGGACTTTGTATTTGAAACAGACTTATAGTGATCAGGTTTTTTATTAAATTTACGAATAATATTAATTAATGAATGTTGCATTAGAGATATATACATAATTAAGTATACCTTATTTGTTCTTTTATTTTTTTTGATTTTTAATGTTATCTTCATATTTATTTAAATGTAATATTTGATTAATTCAAATTTTAATTTCAATGTCATTATTTCACATAATTATTTTACTATCACTGATCTTATGTAATTTGTATTAATTTATAAACATACTTTATTTAACTTGTACAATTTTGCTTGTTAAAGTTCTGCTTACATGCAATTTAGTTCAGAACTAAAATATTGTACTAACATGTGGATAACGTTGTGTTTACCACCATATTTTTGTAAATAATTTAATGCTTTTTACGCGAGTGAGACAGACAAAAGCTAGTTACAAGATAAAAATAAAATATATAAAAAATTCGTTGCTAAACAAAGGAGAAAAGGTACTGAACTGTTTTGACTTTGCCTATAAGTATAAAGATATATTACTAAATATATGTAAAGCAAAAAAGGAAATAAAAATGTAGTAGGTATTGAAAAAAGCCTGTTCCAGGAGTAGAGCTCTGATAACAAGAAGCAAATAAGAAACTTAAAGCCACTGTTTTCCATTGCCAGTGGCAACAACATTTCAATTCCTTGACCAATGATTAACTTTTGATGAAGGCGGGGAGTGTACTGACGTAGGACGGGTTTTTTTATAAAGCAAGCAAATATAAGTATTGAACTCGGGACAAATATTGTGGGTTTGCATAGAAATAGCATTAATATTTTAAATTGTCGCAACTGGCGTAAGTGATATTTTGTAAGGTTTATGAGATGTTATTTTTATTAAATGGGTAGGTACAGTAACATACTACAGACTAATACATACACACATAATGTTAAACAGTATACAATACTCAAATCTGGAGTCCAATTATAACTATACACAACAATTATTTAGTAAGAGAGAACTTATGCGAGTGAAGAACTAAAAATTCCATATAAACAATCGGCAATGAACAAGCACTGATGTAGTATAAATATAAAATTAATGTTACAGTTTTATTATACTCTATAAGTTAAAAATTGTTTGTTGTTGCGTGAAGAAATGGAAGCAAGAAGTCTAAAGAATTATACTACGAGTACGCAGTACTCCCAGTACAGTTTATAGTGAATATAAACTGTTTTCAAACAGTTTGAATTGTTTCACACCAACGCATTGCAAGTAAGTAGTAGTGCAACAATTTATTTTTTATATATTTATTTATTTATTTATTTATTTATATCCAATTTACAACACTACCATACGGGCTCCATACATAGTCTTGCCATAAATATTGTTACAAGTATTTTTTTCTTTTCTATTGTGTAAAACATTTATTACTGTAATGTGTGTTAGTTTATATATTAATATAATAACATTTAAAGTATCTGAAGCTCATTAAAAATTATCTCCATTGGCTTTAATACAGTCCTTTAAACTTTGACGCCGTTATCAATAGAAACACGCACTCTCTCCATGGAAAAATCTTCACTGCGAATCTTATGGATTGTTTTAGGGACTCCAAAATTATCATGGCGTTTAGAGCATGTAATATTCTCTAAAACTGACCAGAAATTATAATCCAGCGGATTAAGATCGGGACTAGATGACGGCCAGTCTTCAGCTCTGATGAAGGCCGAAACGTTCGTTTCCAACCACGCTTGGGCGGATCGAGCTTTATGACGCGGTGCTCAGTTTTGCTGAAAAGACCATTCTTAGCTATGGAACATTTTGTTGTTACAAAGCTTAACCACCTTCTCAAGAATCTTATCTTCATGCACTTGTGCTGATGTTTTGATACCTTTTTCACAATAATATGGCTCAGTCACTCCCTTGTTAGCTAATACCCCACCAAACCATCACTGACGTCGGATAATGTCAACGTTGTACTCTGCTGACTAATTGGAAAACTTCTATAGAGCTTTGAGCATCAACTCCGTCATTCTGCTTGTTATAACATTGCTCAATAGTAAAAAAATCTCGTCAGTAAATAAAATTTTCTTATGACCTCCCTTGCGTACGTACCGCTTACGAAGTTTACCTTTAAAATTATCAGTTAAATAGTGACCAATGCGTCTCTGACAGGCTGCAAGTCATAAGTCATCTTTAAAAATTCGCGTCATGGTGCTAGGTGCTATATTCATTTCCCGAGATGTTTAGCTTCCGGTCAGGATTCTAATTCTATCCTGCACTGCTTTGATCGCCAGTATCGTACGAATACTACGTGGATGGCCAGATATTTTTCTATCACAAACAGAGGAGGTTTCATTGTACCTATCAATAGACTAATACCAAGCGGATGGAGAGTTTCAAAAATGCTCTATACCTACTTTGTGTAATGCTATCACAGCAATTCGGTCTTCACTCCATTTTAATATCACAAAAATATTTAACACTGATTGGCGTGAAAATGAGTAAACACAACGAATATTCATATAAGAATGACAGATTCCAAATTCAAATGTAATATTATGTTTTTTTTATTGTAACAGTATTTATGGCCAATCTAAGTGTATTGTGATAAATTTTAAATTAGTTTCCGCTTGCTCCTGCCTGAACCTTGAAACCAAACAAATAAAACAAAACACTAAAAAAGCAACGTAGCCTCAATATTTTAATATTGAGGCTACGTTGCAAAGCTCTTTTCCTTGTGAAAATTAATTGCTAAACGATCAATATGAAACATATTTTATAAATGTGCAATACGCATTGCCGATTGTATATATGATCCCAGATTAGTGTTTATAAATAACAAAATGAGGTATTTACTTCTAACTTATATTTGTTAAAATGTGAACGGTTACATTAATTAGGTATAATTTCATTTTATTTACGTTGTCTATAAATAAATTTTACTCTAAAGACTATTGTTTCTATATCACACTAAATAAAATCATTGTATTGTAGTTCAGTCTTGTTAATGTAGATACTTTTGGTGTGATCTGTGGCTTAAATCTTGTCAAATAAGTTAACTTCTCGCTTCGGTCCAGTGGTGCAGTTTTGCATTGTATTAGCGGGAGTTTGTACGAGTTAGATATATGTATTAGCCACTAATTCGTATCACCCTCCTACAAACACAACACAACGCGGCGTTGCCGACGAATCTCTTCCATCTTCTCCCAAAAATGATACTTGCAATTTTCAACCTTATATAAAAAATATCTCTAGGTAGCTTAAAATTACTTATCTATTAATCTGTCTTAGAATAACAGCCATAATTAAAAATGTATTGTGTCTAGTCAGCGGTGTGGCGCTGAGACTTAATAGGTTAATCAACTAAAAGTCAAAGTTGACTACTTAGTAGGTAATTAAATGAAATGAAACTGCACTATTTTCAACATCAACATAAGACTGCACTATTTTCAAAAAATTTTGTAGGCATGGCTCCCAAGATCTATAATAAGATACCAAAATGTATTCGGGACAAAGAAGGTATCATTGATTTTAAAAAACAACTATTAACATTATTATGCACAAAAACATATTATACAGTAAATGAATATTTAAATGATAAATGGTAACTTTTAATATTAAAATACAAACTACAGATACTACAATATTCGAACTGTATGTGTTTATGTTTTATATTTGTATGCCAATGGTGGCAAGACATAGCGATCAATATATTACAATTATTTAAGAGTACACCTGTATTATACCTATGATCTACAAATAAATGATTTTGAATTTTGAATTTTGAATTTTGAATTTGAATTTTGAATTTTGAATTTAGAAATATATTTTTGATGATGCTAATTAATACTTAGCTATCTCTTAAATATTTGAGAATTATATTATTATAAATATAATTCAAAATTTGGATCTAAAGTATATTATTTTATTAGTATTATTATAATTTAGATCCAAATTTTATTTAATATGTTATTAATTATACAAAATTATTTTAAAACAATTGTGCTACTGCCATGTCCCTTTACCTAAAAACCAAGATTCAAAAATACGACGATAAAAGAAAAGCTACTTGGAACATTAATAATAATGTATCTTGTATCTTATGTGGGGCCAGTCAGTGCAGACCAGCGACACTTCGACCCAGTGGGATCTTTTGTGTCGAAACTCTCCCAATAACGACTGCCATAGATGTTCACGGCAGCCGGGACCGACGGCTTAACGTGCTCTCCGAGGCACGGAGCAGGCGATAATTTTATTTTATTTTATTTTATTAAGGAAAACAAACAGTAGTATATTATGTATTAACAATCGATGCTTAAAAATACATTTAAAACTAAAAAATACACTACCCATAACGTTATCCACAGATTACATAATTGAATTGTCAATCAATACGCACATAATTTCGAAAAGTCATATATAACTTCCGAAAGTCAGATGTGCGCGACGTGGGTTCGAACCAGAGACCCTCTGCATTGCAGTCTGTTGGTCTCCCCACTGAGCTATCGCTGCTCATTAATAATAATGTAATTAGACGCACTAGTTAAGCTGCGAGATACTGGGGAAGCTACGGGACCTTTAGAAATATAAATAATAACATTTAATAGCTACTCTATAAAGAAGTACCTGTTAATACAACTAGTTCCTTAAGGTCTCGCCCAGTTAAAGCAGAATCGTTAGTTAGGGATAGCGTGGCGGAGTGTTAAGGTCTGTTTAGTTTTTAATATGTACGAGTACATCCGCATGATGTAATAGAAGTATCTAAACCGCAAAATTAAAAAAAACCAACTCTCTCTAGTTAAAAGTTTTATTGTTAATATAGCGCAATACTTAGCCACAACATTCAACGGATGCATTGATGTGAGCAATTTCCAAATTTTATAAAGTGTAGCAAAATAATACCATTGTTTAAAAATGGATGTCAAAATTATCCATGTAAGTAATTTTAGACCTGTGCTATAAGTAAATTCAATAATCAATTAGAGAGCAACTTTAACGTAAATAAGTTATTTCATACATGACAATATGATTTTAGAATTTGTCGGCCTCGATGGCGTAGTGGTAAGTGTAACCGACTGCCACGCTTGAGGTCGCGGGTTCGATTCCCGCACAAGTCAAACATTTGTGTGCATGAACACGGCTGTTTGTCTTGGTCTGGGTGTTTCTATGTATAATATGTATGTATTTACAAAAAAAAAGTATATATGTATGTTTATCCATTGTCTAGAACCCATAGTACAAGCTCTGCTTAGTTTGGGCTAGATGGTGTTGTGTGTATGTGGTAGAATATTATTATATTATTATTATTAGAATGGGTCTACAATAGATTTACTATAGTTACACTTTTAAAACATATTTTTGCTGCCTGGCAAAATTCGCAAGATGCCATTGGCTTATTCAGTGATCTCTCAGCCTCTCTGCCTTTGACAGTGTTGAACATCATATTTTATTGCAAAGGCGCAGGCATTAAGGTATTCGAAATGCTACACCCGACCTTGTTGGTTCCTACCTAAGCGACAGACTAAAATAAGTTGACTTCAACGGAAGTCGATTTTCTGTATTACCAGTCTCGATGGGCGTGCCACAGGGCTCAATTTTGGGCCCGTTTATATACAGTTCAGTTTACGTAAATGATTTGCCGTTTTTCGTACAGGAATTCTGTGACATTTTACTATTCGCAGATGACACATTTCTTTTTTTAAAAGTAAACGGTAAGGCACCAAATTTATTTATTAATTCTTTACTCACGCATGTCCTGGACTGGTTCATGACAAATAATTTACTATTGACTTAACTCTAAAATATAGATTACCAAATGTAAAGAGTCCTATTATAGACAGAGAACAAAATTCGTACTATCCTCGTTTCTCAAATATCGTGTCTTGCAGGGAGACTTAGTTTAACCGCATTAGCGGTTCGGCAAGTGCAAGTTTACTGATGCAGATACTGCGAGACTAGTACATTTTATTTATATTCACAGTGCCATGTCCTATGGCATACTGTTGTGAGATATAGCACCTGATATTAATACAATTTACATGATTTAAAAACTTGCACTATGCAGCATTTATAATTAAGGCACACGAGTTTCCCTGAAAGAGTGATTAATTGAAATAGGTATAGTTACCACATTCAGTTAAAAATTACCTGTTCATCTGTTGCAAAGTGTAAGTGTATGCAAAAAGGAAATTAACACAATTGAGAACTTTTTGAGATTTTAATATTTTTGATTTTCATCTCGTGTTATTTCATTTTCAATGATAATATGCTCCGTGTATTTGGGTTTTAGAGTGATGATGATGATGATATGCTTGTGTTAGAAGTAGGGGTGTCCCTCAGTGTGTCGATGTCAGGCTTCCTTATCCTTTGGTCTGCTGTCACGTCGTTTCGTTGAGTCCCGTGTGTTGTTGTACTAGCGGGAGTGAATACGTTTAAGGAATGGTACACTTGAACATATTAACTCCGACTGACACAACGCGACACGCTCTTGACACGATTTACAAAAGACACATAGACACACATACAGATTTACAAACGATACACATTTACATACACATAAATACTGCCGTAATAAAGAAAGACGTAACTAACATTTCGTTATTGAGTTTTTACGTATTTGGAGTCAATAAAATATGACGCATCTGTCAATATATTAATTAAAAATATGTTTTTTTTTGGCGGATTTATATTTTTTCCTTTTGACGGCAGCATATTTACAAATAATATTGTCTTATGTTTATGCGAATGTTATAAATAGAAATTAAACAAACTTTATACGGATTTTCTCACGTTGTTTATTTTTTATAAAACACAATTATTACATAATTTTGAAACTTTAAACTACTATTGTTAAACACTTTTACTAGTTACTGTTTACTTCTATTTAATCCATTCCAACCATCTTCTCTATTGAATAGAGAAGATGGTTGGAATGTATCACCAGCTCGGGATCCAATAATTCAAATAGCCAAACCCAAGAAGAAGCAAACCACAGCTAGACTTCATGATACTTTGAGCTCATTCTGCGTAAATAGAAATACCAATGATTAAATTATATTCGGGTACTTTGAAATAACTACACTGGAACATTGAGACAACTACCATCTTAGTCTCTTCGTGACCATGGCTGCTGAAAAGCAACCGAAACGTCGGGGAAAGTGTAAAATTAAATCTAAATAGTTTGTATAATTTAAATAGCTTAAATTCAAGTAAACAGTAACTAGTAAAAGTGTTTAACAATAGTAGTTTTAAGTTTCAAAATGATGTAATAGTGTTTTATAAAAATAAACAACGTGATAAAATCCGTATAAAGTTTGTTTAATTTCAATATGCTGTTACATTATGACACATAGACACAGATAGAGATTTAAAAGAGAAAAGTGTAACATTCACATATTGACACATACAAATGCAATTTTACAAAACTGGACATAGACACATATGTACATATTAACAAAAGTTACAGACGACCTACACATATAGACACAAAAAAAAATTATGATGATGAAAATTTACAACAGTTATAAAATTACATACAAAGACACACATACAGATTTACAACATCTACAAAGTTAAAAACATAGACGCACATACAGATTTACAAAAGCTACAAAATTACATGTACATGCTTTTACACACTTATTGCAGCGACATGTAAATTTATTGTAAGTTTGGTCAATCCTAACTAATATTCTGAATGCGAAATTGAGTTTGTTTGTTTGTTACGTTTTCACGCCCTAACTAATCGAGCGATCATGATGAAATTCCGCTAACACATTGTCAGGGGTACAGAAAAGGGCCTTTGTCCTCCAGAAAAAAGTTCTGTTTAGTAAGAGTACTTTTAAAGATTTTTCTACAAGGGCGAATGCGTTGACGCTTACGACTCCGCGGGGCGACGACGGAGAGGTTATGTCGGACTCACCGGGGGCAAAGATATCCAGGTTAACTACCTCGATGCTCCTCGACATAGCCATAGACGGCGGGGCCACGCGAATCACTTTTACATGCAATCGCAACCCCGTCGAGCTTTCGGCTGTATAAAACGGCAGGTCACTACACGAAAAGACCTACCCTTTGGTCACTTCTAAATTGTAATCCTACTGTCCCCTTGAAGGGGGACGGACACACGGTACAGAAGCGCGCGTGACAACACGCACGCCGCCTCGTTGACCTAGTGCTGATCGGGTGGTGGGCAGGCCCACGAAGCCCACAACCCACAGGTAAAAGCTTAGGGTGGCTGGAGGTAGTCTCGCGCCCTCCGGCATCCGATTCTGCGATTGGGGAGAGGGTTTAAACGCTCTCTATCCCGCTCTGCCACCTCCATGATGGAAATTACTTATTTACAGAAGAAGGCGACAGCGTTCCACGACCTCTCGCACCCGACCATAGACTGAATCAACGCCGCGAGCGAGAGCGCAACCATACCGACTGCCATGATCAACTCACGGCGTTACTAAGCCTAGGCGGGGCAATTCGCTATAGTGTGCAGCGCCGTGTCCTCAACAACATCGCGGCAGTCGCCGCAGTGATGACTTCCTCTCTCCTGCTGGCCTATGCGACACAGGAATAGGTCAAAACAACCGTAGCCAGTCATTCTCTGTGTCAGCCGGAAGGTGGACTTACCGCCTCTCTATTCCTCACGAACGGGACTTACCGCCACGACCGTGGCGTGCCCGAATCTCACCTAATCCTGCCGACTAAACCTACCACGGTGTTCCTTCTCGCAAGCTGTCGCCGAGGCGCAGGGATCACTCGCGCATTCATCCTGCTGCCCCGGCAGATTTGGGACGCCACTTGGTTTTGGCGATCTCGTCACATTTGAGTTATACTTCATTTAGAGGCGCGCGCGAAACACTACGCGCCGCCATGTTGGGCCTGCTTCTGCACGGACGTCAGACTACCCTAGTCTGTCGTCCCAAGCCAAAGTTCATGGGGTCCGGAGATCAACCTAACCTACATTTACGCGAGCGAAACCGCGGGCAAAATCTAGTAATAATATAAAAAGTAATAGACTGTGAGTGATATACTCTCTATGTTTATAAATACTCTAAGATTCAGACTTTTCTAAAAAGTCAATCCTATTTATTTATCTCAAGTACTGAACACAGCCTATAATAGTAAAGATGGATGTAAAATTGAATTGTCTTACGTTTACACGAATGTTATGCATTATTCAAAAAATTAAATAAAGAAATAAATAAAATAGATTATTTAACTGCCTCCATGAGGTCTCGTGTTCGAATCCCGGGTCGGCCCAACAAAACGTTATTGGGTTTTTCTGGTAAGAAATCTCAATAGCAGCCCGGAGTTAGGAAGTTGGCGGTGTTAGACACCCTCGTGCCTCGGAAAGCACGTAAAGCCATTGGTCAATGGTCCTGCGCCTGATCTCTCTCCGGTCGTGTCGGATTACCATCCCATCCGAATCTATTACTGCTATTATTATTATATTTTACTTTTAAGTTGATTGCATTTATGTATGTAGGTACTTACTATTTTGTCGCACGTTAAGATCTCTTGTAAGTAACAAAACATAAGACCTACAACTGAACTTTTAGCTTTTATGCTTTTAACTGAAATAGATGTGTATTTATTTTAGAGATCCTTATAAATAAATAAGAGAAATGACTACAGCATCTTCCCGTCACCATAATTTCTGAAAAGCAACCGAAACGTCGAGGAAATTGTGAATCTAAATAGTTTAATAATTTAAAAAAAAAACTGTATAAAGTAATTTAATTGGTAATTACGTTTTTGAGCCGTTTGGGGTGGAGACGCTAGGTTCATGAGGTCCGTGCGCTCGTGCACTTTTTAGAGATATATCTAAGCGGCTAATCGACGCTTCGCGTGACCAAGAAGGCTGGACTTTTCTTGGTCCAAAGAATCAGCATTGTCATTCAACGTGGCAATGCTGCCAGTCTTCTGGGCACTTTCTCGGTCGACAGCGATGCTAAGGCATTTTACGATGCTCGCTGTCTGAACCAGCCATTTCTTCTTTATTTTTAATTTTACAGCCATATATTTTGTTACTTTCATTAAGTTTTATTTATAAGTAGTTAGTTTTGTTAATATTAGTTTAGTTATAAATTATGATTATTGCTTTTGTTTATGTAAATAATGAATAATAAATAAATAATCTATTTCAAGATGTACAATTATATTCAAGGTACATATATGTTTACGTAAATTCTATTCATTTATTATACATTTGTTGATACTAAACCGCTTAACCAACTTAGATGAATCTTAGCATACAGATAGACCTTATCCTAGATCAACAAACAGAATACTGAAATATCCAAAGGAGAAACAAAACAGTATAAGTTTAGTTTATGATTTCTTCGATGATTTCTTCCTTTTTTACAGCATCAACGTAGTACCGAACGTACTATATTGTGTCAGCGGGACTCTATACGAGTTAGATATATGTATGTACAAGCTACTAATCCGAATTGACTCCTACTAACACAATACACCGGTATTAACCTTCCTTCTTGACGTTGGGATCCAATATAGTTGAATCTGTTCATATATTGACATCTTCAGTTAAAAACAATTACGAACAGATGGCCTCGATGGCCGACTGCCACGCCTGAGATTGTGGGTTCGATTAAAACACACAAGTCAAATATTTGTGTGCATGAACATGGATGTTTGTCTTGGTCTGGGTGTTTCTATGTATAACAAGTATGTATTTACAAAAAAAAAGTATATTTGTATGTTTATCCATTGTCTAGTACCCATATTACAAGCTCTGCTTAGTTTAGGCTAAATGGTGTTGTATGTATGTATGTGATAGAATATTATATTATTAAAACATATACATAAACTTAACTAGCGACCCACCCCGGCTTGTAGTACAAAACCTTAACAAATTATACACCTAAACCTTACTCATGAATCACTCTGTCTATTGGTGAAAACCACATGAAAATCCGTTCAGTAATTTTTGAGTTTATCGCTAGCAGACAGACAGATAGACGGGGTAGGGACTTTGATTTATAATATGTAGTGAAGATGCAAGGTTTTCATATAAAGGTTTATGTCAATATATCAATAAACTCGAATAATGACTAAGGGTAATACAAAGTACAAATACACAAAAACTAAGCTGGAAAATTGCAGGGTTTAAATGTGTATAAAATTAAAGAATGTTAGATGCTAGGTTCTGATATAACTAATGATAACCATATGTTTTTTTAAAAGATCTCTCACGCATTAGTAATGCCTATGTCGCGTGGGACTTTATAAACATTCAAACAACAGACAAAAAGAAGATTCTAACTCGGCACAATCATTTGTGGATCACACAAATTTTTGTCCCGTGTGAGATTCGAACCCAAAACCCTTGGGCACTTCAGGAACTTGTATATACTTAGTCGCTTTGTAAATGTTACTTGTGCGATTCAGCATTGTATGGAAAACGTCATTTTAAGCGCTTATTGTGTATAGTACCATCTGTTGGGTGTGGTCGGTACTTCTTCGTGTGTGCGGAGTCACATCTATTTGCGGTGAGAATACTACCATGTTTTATTCCCGTTCACTGTATTTACCACTGTTATGTCCTTATGCTTTGCTTTTCTTTGCATAATTTTATTATTATAACCATTAGGAAAGCTACGCACCGAAAGACGCAGCAAGGGTAGGCCTCACACAAGTTGGACCGACGACCAATATATTTTTATGGCAAATATATTGAAATTGCTTTAGTTATAGAACTTTTCATTAAAAGCACTCGAACTTTGAACTTTAATAGAACAATCAGTGGGATATCACCACAATTGATTTATATTTTAATACTTAATTTAAATTATTAACGTGACACACTCACACAGGAACACACATACACTGTATCTTCAGTCAGCAACGTAAACGAAGTTAAGTATTTTATAAATTAAAATCTTGAATATTATTCTGTATTTTTGCGTTCACCGTTAAAGCGAGCGAGAATTAATTATCTATTTAATACGCATATAACTTCGAAACAATAGAGATGCGCGCCTTGAGATCGAACTCGCGACCACAGCGTGGCAGTCCCATGGTCTCGTTATCGCTGCTATACACTATATTAGAAAGCACTGTTGTCATAAAAGGCAGCAGTGCTCGATATTAGGCATTAGCAAGAGGATTCAGGCAAATGGAGTTAAACTTTCAAATTGTTTGTGATGGCTGGATTTTTGTTTCCTATGTAGTATGACGTCACATACTACACTCACGGTATCCCTATTACGTATGCTAGCCGACGTGTTTGTATTATGCGATTTACCCGACTGTGCAAAAAAGAGAAGTTGCGTATTCACGGGATTCCACGTCGCGGATAGTTTGAAGTCTACCTTATCCACCCTATTTTCTTTTAATTTTACTTTTTATATGCACCCGCCATCACAGGGTGTTGCGCATATTCCCCTGACGTGGAGATTAAAAGTCTTTTATTTCTTAATTTAGTTTTACATCGTTTTTATTACATTTTCATTAAGTTATTATGTACATTGATTAATATTAAACATTAGTCTTTCGTATATCTATTATTGAATCGAAGTAGGCGTTGCTTGGCGGAAGTCCATTGTAATAAAATTTAAAGGTTGAAAATACCGAACTCCTTTGAATAGGGACAGCCACGACGTGGGACCTGGGCGTACTCCAACTTGCAGTAATCCGCTTTGGTCTTTGACCACTAAATATGCGTCGATACGTGTTTCGCCTCAACGCGAGGCATCTTCAGAACCGTTCCTGAAGATTTTCTATTTTCTATTGCAGTAGTTGGAGTGGGCAAACCAAGGGTAGGTGGCAGGTTCCTCTCTTCCCAATAAATTTATTTCGTATATCTATTCATTTATTCAGATGGTTAGTTTTGGTTGTGTGTGCAGTATTTTATGAATATCTGTCTGGTCGTTTTATCTGTGATTAGGCTATTGAATCTATTTACGTGGATTTCATCTACCCAATTGAAATTTCTATGTTTTTTTATTTCAATAGCTTCTCGCACTACTCTTGAATAGAAGTGGCGATCGGTGGAGAGGACTGCCGGATAATGAAATTCTATCCAATGATTAGTACCCGATTCCAATATATGTTCTGCAATTTCTGATTTAGTTCAGTTAAGAGCAGCGATGTGTTCTTTGACTTTCTCAGCAGTAGTGCTTGGTTACTTGGTTTGGCCTTGTTAAGGCCCTTCTCCAGTCTTACAACAATTATTTGTTTCTTCACATTTGCTGTAGTAAATTCTCTAGGCGTTTTGTTATATAGAATTTGCAAGTACCGACATGACTGCTCATTTATTGAATATATTATGCTTATTCATATTTTATTTAATTACACTTTATACTCTCGCCACAGAAACTGCTTTTTATTTAATACTACATACACCTATACAGCTCTACAGGCCTATATAGGAACTCCCACAACTGCAATTTATTTTGTAAAGGCAAAATGTCCTTTTGTATAATTTGATGATAAAATAAGAAGTTGTAAAATACTGAAATAAGGCGATTTAAAGGAGTGGTTGAGTTTCCTGCAGGTAAGGCAACTAACATAAATGTAATAAACTCACTAACCCGTTTGACGTTCGTAAGTGTTACTTAATGAATAAATGATTTTTGACTTTGACTTGTGTGCCCACCATGCTGGTTACTTTGGCCCCCGGTGTATAAATAGTGTTGATCGAATATTTCTTTAACAAAACATTGTGCATGATGCGTTAATAACCGTTAGGTATTATATTTAAAAAAGACTAACCAACTCTTCAGGTTTATTATATTAGTAGGTGTACGTTACCCCAGCAGGAAAGGTGTCAAGGAGGACCGAATATAGTTTTTAGCAAGCTTATACGTTTTCTCATTTAGGCGCAGCGAATGTTTTTCTGATTTTCAAAAAAGCGAAATTACTTGAACATTATACATATTTTGTAAAATCTAATTTTGTCACAAATACGCCCAAATTAAGAGCTTCTCGTGTATGTTTATTATACAGGCGCACATATAATGATTTTAGAGATACACGATTATGCAAAACGTTACTCCAGCAGGAAATGCAATATCTCGAAAACCTGAAGACGCACAAATTATATTTTCGGCGCACATTTTTGCACAAATATAAGCTCTCTGCCCATGCACAATATTTCTCTCTCCGATCATTTGTGTAGAAATTTCTTGCTGGAATAACGTTACTCCAGCAGGAATGGTTTTTTTCCAAAACGGCAACACGCATAATTATTTTATGCGGCGCACATTTACAGCAAATTGGGCTCATATATACGTGCCACTTATATCACTCTAGAAGGCACTTTTCTGCTGGGGTAACGAAATAATGAAATAAAACAAAATAACGTAAGCTCGCAATGAACTGACACACGCTGTCTCGCCTCGCACGTACGCAGCCTGTGCGTAGCACATGCCTCGCCACAAACATGAACACAGACAAACGAGCCATTTGCTTCGAACACAATGGCTCGACCCGAGCATATGTTGGTATATTTTACGACACGCACGCCTCAAGCAGAGACATTCGTTGTGTCGTGTGTGCGTGGCGCATGCCTCGCAAAGTCTGTCTCCACCTTAATACAGTACGCTATAATTTAACAAGCACCTAGTATCTATTTTAGTAAATGTTTTAATTGAGTTTAAATTGTTTCATAGTGATATAACTAGTAAAACAGTTTTTTAGTCAACAATAAATATTCACGTAATAAAGACATAATATTATGTTAATAACGTATCTCCGATCATGTCACACTAATGATAATGTCCTCCAGATCGAATTTTGGTCAAGGCGGCGGCCTATCTTAACGGAGACTGGCCATCTGCGCAGGAGACATAGTGCACAAGTGTGTGCGCAAATACAAGTGAACTCTCTGTTCCCTAATCCTTATGATCCAATGGGACGGATAATCCGACACGCCCGGAGAGTGATCAGGTGCAGGACCAGCAGCTTTACGTGCATTCCGAGGCACAGGGGTGTCTAACACCGCCAACTTCCTAACTCCGGGCTGCTATTGAGAATTCTTAGCAGAAAAACCCAATAACTTTTTGTTGGCCCGACCCGGGATTCGAACCCGAGACTTCATACACAGCAGTCGCATTCACTACCGCTGCGCCACGGAAACAGTCACAAATGTCAGACCTAAAGTAGAACCTTAACATTTTGTTTCAATTTTAGCGTTGACCGGACCTGGGACACCGTTGGACTGGCACGCAGAGGTCTCGAGTTCGATCAAGATACGCACCTATGACTAGAAGTTATGAGCCTATTAAAAAGTTCTCGCTGATTATAGGTAGTAGAGCCTCGCTGATTTCAGCATGAATGTGCCGGCTCGACCAGGAAAGGACGACCCTCTCACAGAATATCGACGTGAAATACCAGTATTCCTACTGCTGTGTTCGTTCGGTGAGTGAGAGTGCCGGAGGCCCAATCACCCTCTTTCGCTCTTCCCGCTCCTTCTCCTTCCCACTTCCTTTTCTAAAGGGTCGGCAACGCGCTAGTGGTGCCTCTGGTGTTGCAGGCGTCCACATACTACGGTGACCACTTGCCATCAGGTGGGCCGTATGCTTGTTTGCCACCTTATTGTAGTAATGGAAAGGTTTATAATTTATCAGGCGCTTCGTACAAATTTGATCAAATCGCACATTCATATTACACCCAAATTATTTATGCCAGTGATGATTTTAGGTCGCATGTAACAGGATATGGCCAATCATGGCACATTCACCATCGCAAACCGAAAATCTTTGTTAACGTAGTGAATTAGTCGATAATTAGTCGAATTTGGTCATAAAATAGCAGAATTGGTCGATCCGCCGTTTATAAGAATTATCGACTAATTATTGGTGTAGTTAGACCTCCGTTCGGTGCTGTGGTTTTGGAAATACAAGGTGTCTGTGCCAAGATGAGCGTTCACTTTGGTACAGCCACCAATACCCTCTTGTATCTTTTAAACGGCGGACAGACCAAATTCGACTAATTGATGAAAAATTATTGTCTCGTGTGGGACTTGAACCCACAACCTTCGGCGTAGTGGCAGAGGCGAGGCGACCATAAAAACCACTGTGCCATTCCGGCAATCAGATTTTTACATAACCAAGGTGTCAAATGAACATGCGGTCTGGAATCGGTGACAGTAGTAAATGATTGCTTGCAATAGTCAAACATTTGTGTGCATGAACATGGATGTTTGTCTTGGTCTGGGTAGTTCTATGTATAATATGTATGTATTTACAAAGAAAAACTATATATGTATGTTTGTCCATTGTCTAGTACCCACAGTACAAGCTCTGCTTAGTGTGGGCTACAGTTTGTATCGTGCATCCTTTTTGTGTCATTTGATAACTACCAGATATGAAACGCTTGCACCTGATTAATTTTTGAATAGATTCAATGTATTATTGTAATAAAATTATTGGGAGGAGAGGAATCCGCCACGCACCCTCAGATTGCCCACCCCAACTATTGCAATAGAAAATGGTTGACAATACCGAACTCCTATGGATAGGGACAGCTGCGACCTGTGACCTCGGCGTGCTCCAACTTGCAGTATGCCGCTTCGAGCACAAAATATCCGTCGACACGTCGTTATTTCTCAGGCGTGAAAGCGTAACAAACAAACTCACATTCGCGTTTATGTTATTAATAATAATAAGGATTGTTTGTTTACCAAATAAGACTACCTAGTAAAATATGAGCTGGATATTTTTATAATGTAATGTTTATAATGTGAATGAAAAGTTAGAAAAATATCCTTGATAAGAGGGATAGGAAATAAAAGAAAATAATAATAAAAAATAATAAAACATTTATTGCGTTTACACATGTTTTCGCTGCTGCTCCTTCGTATGTGAATGCGTCACCTGTGGATGAGTTCGTATGTAGTGTTGTGGGTTAAACCCCAGACGTGCCAAAACTTTGCGTGATCCACAATGGTTGTTCCGAGTCTCATGGTTGGCACATCTAGTACAGTATAAAAGTGTTAGTTCCAAATACACTCACTCCTGCTCTCAGCGCCAATATGGCGAAAATTACCTTTTTGATTGTGATAGCCGGTTTAGCGAGTATTATGAAGTTCAATGTGATACAATGCAATAAAATACTGTGACATAGTTACGAATTATTTGATTGCAAGTCTATAACCTATAAGGAGATACAAATAGGAGTAACATACATACATACATACATACATTCACGCCTGTTTCCCAGAGGGGTAGGCAGAGACTACGGATTTCCATTTGCTACGATCCTGACACACTTCTCTGGCTTCATTCACTTTCATTACATTCCTCATACACGCTCGCCGGTTTAAGGTGCTCTTAACCTGGTCTTTGTCCAGAATGTCTCCGATCTGATCAGGTAAAGGAGTACAAAAATAAAAACAATATAAATAAATGCGTTGGTAGCTCAATGGAGAAGGCATTGGACTTGCAATCGAGAGTTCACTGGTCTCAATCCCACCCGATGCACTTTCGACGTGATTCCTAATACAAGCATTCTAGTTTAGCTGAGTAATTTGAAACCCAAATTGCTAGTAAGTAATTTTTACAAAAGAAAAATGTTTGAATTAGTCCCAAATCACTTAATCGTGAGATGTTTTTGCCCAGCAGTGGGACATATAAAACAAGCTGATGGTGGCTTTAAGTACTACCTACCCGCGTGTACCCCGAACATCGCTGAGCACACGACGCAGGAATTGAATCCGAGACACAGCAGTGAGCAGACGCATTCATTGCCACTGCGCCATTGATTCACATAGATGACTTATGTTCCTAAATACATAATAAGATTATATGAATAGTCCATTTTTAGGGTTCCATACCTCAAAAGGAAAAAACGGAACTTATAGGATCACTTTGTTGTCCATCCGTCCGTCTGTCTGTCCCTTTATCTCGGGAACGCGTAGAGGTATCAAGTTGAAATTAAAACGATATACTCAGGTCTACAGTCTCTTGAAGCTGTGAAAAATCAAATTGCTAAGTTAACGTAAAAAAAAGATACGGCCGTTTATGCCGCAAAAAACGTATATTTCAACACTCTCAAGGGAATCAAAATTTATAGGGTCTTTTCCGTTGACCTTGAACTATGAAATTTGGCAAGTAGTACCGTCTTATACTACAAGTATAGGAAAAAATCTTAAAACTATACATTTGTAATTAAATCATAAAAAAACAGGGTCTTTATACAAGGACAAAAACATTTATAATATGTACCTACAAATTTGTCTGTATTCTGGCGAGTCCGACTCGTGCTAGGCTGGTGTTTTCTTACTAGTCTTGATAAATTAATAATCAATACGAATAAATCAAATTGAAGTGTCTGTTTGTAATGTCAAAATAACAGCATATGAAAGTATATACCTACGGTGAGGAGTGGGGAGACCAACAGACAGCAATGCAGATGGTCTCGCGTTCGAACCCACGTCGCGCACCTCTGACTTTCGGAAGTTATATGACAATTATCGCCTCCTCCGTGCCTCGGAGAGCACTTTAAGCCGTCGGTCCCGGCTGCCATGAACATCTATGGCAGTCGTTATTGGAAGAGTGTCGACACAAAAGATCCCACTGGGTCGAAGTGTCGCCGGTCTGCACTGACTGGCCCCCCACATATGATATATATACCTACGGTAGGCTGGTAATTATATCAAAAATCCATCTTTAAAATTTTTGGCTGTCTGTTCCGGCTAATCTCTGAAACCGCTCGACTGATTATGACATAATTTTCACTGGCAGATAGCTGATGTTATAAGGTGTAACTCAGGCTAATTGTTTTAGAAATAATAAGCTACCGCGAATTAAGAGGTTTTTATTAAATTCCACGCGGACGAAGTCGCTAGGTCATTATAAAACCGTTCAAAATTCAATACAAAATAAATTTATTCAGATTAGGTTACAAGGTAACACTTATGAATGTCAAAGTTACACTATTTTTTTCTGCGAATTTACATTTACTGCCACATTCAACTCTCAGACTACATTCGTTATCTAATAAATAGTGATGACAAAAAGACAATACCTAGGTCTCTTTGTATTGTCTTAAGCTACCGGTATCCCATATCCCAACTAATATTATAAATGCGAATGTGAGTTTATTTGTTACTGTCACGTCTTAACTACTCGACCGATCATCATGAAATTTCGCATACACGTTGTCAGGCGAACAGAAAAGGACATACACTACATTTTCACGAGCCGCGGGCAAAATTTAGTTAGTTTAAACAAGACAAGTAAGCAAACATAGACTATACATAGATAATTAATTTCCAAAAAAGTCAGACTTAAAACTAACAAATAAAATCTCCTGTTTTCTCTTCTGTTCTCTTCTGTCGTCTTCTTATTGTTGGTTATACCGCCGATCAGGAAAGTTAGTAGGGTGTACAGTCGCTCCTCTAGTGTTGTAATACAGTACTATACAACCTACTACCTCACCCTAGCGACGGTTTTTCAGATCCACTTCTTACTTCTCCTCTCTTCTTTTAAAAAGTTTTTCTGTTTAATGATAGCAAAATGGTAGGATGTTTATACAGAGTGAATTTTCCAAAAATACTCACATCAACAGAATATAGGGATATTTTATATTTCATCAAATATCTAAAAATCTATAAAGAATTTTCTGATATAGTAAATGGAAGAATGACAAGTTATTTTAAGGTTCTTAAGGTAAAATAAAAAAATTAGTGATCTTTAAAATTTAAAATAAAAATAGAAAAATATTATAATAAAAAAACGATTTCTTCAAACAGATAGAATGGTAAGAAAAGTATACAATCATAGATTCTCATGCTTTTATTTCCCTGAAGGGGTCGGCAAGGTGTTTTACAGTCACGGTTCGACAACTATGTTCAAGTAAGGAGAATTCAGAATCAGTGCTGGTATCGGGAATTTCCTAACAGAAAATTCAAAAGCCACTTTGGCTGATCTAGGAATTAAAATTGGAAACCTCACGATATAACTTAAATTTATGTAAAGAAACCAATAGAGAAGGCAGGAAAGTAATTTTCATTTTTGTAATTTGAGTTATCTTTCGAATAATACAAATGTAAAAAAAATTAAGATATTTGGATTTTTGTCAATCACGCGTAATCTTTTGATTGTAACTGGATAAAACTTTGCACATAGATAGATCGTGCATATACAGCATAGATACTTTTTATCCCGGAATTCCCGGGAGCAATAGTCTAATTTAGAAAATTCACCGTGTTTAAATCAATATGTTGTATTATTAGAAACTGCAAACGTGCCTTAGATAAAAGAGACGACACAATTCTAGTTTTATGATCATGTTTTAAGTACCTGTCCGTAAATATTGAGCGCATTCAATATCCGCGAACTTTTGCACTGAGCATGATTAAAAAAAAGACATAAGCAAAAAGCATATTTGTCTATGGTGCTTCTTAAAATCGTCTTTGATGTCCTAAACTAGGCCATCATTAGTCTGTAAATTAAGGTACTTAAGTTTTTTTTGTTTGCAAGTTCTAATTACTGCACACACAATTACATAATAATTATTATAATAAAAAATAAGTCATCTCAAAATTCTGCTTTAACTCTGGTTGATGATTAGACATAAATTTGTAATTATAATAATTTATTTTCATGTCAACCGGGGTAATTCTATAATTACGTTTTGTTAGCAAAATATTATCTAAAGTCCTTTAGTGGAACTCAGCATTCCTGAAATTAGTTGCTTGTGCATCAACATGTGGTAAGTTGACAAATATGGAAGTAATATTTCAATAGGTATTAAATAACATGGCTGACATGACATGAGAAAACAAATGCATCAAACTCACTGTCACTCCTATAAATTGTCATTTACATCTGTATATTTTAAAATTAATGTTGACAGTGATTTTGAGATTACCCTAAATTTTCTTATACATACATTATCGTACATTATACATATTATCAAAATTAAATTTTAATAATATAATTTATAAATAATAATAAATAAAATTTTATAAAAAAATATAAATACTAAAGTATTAAAAAAAAGCCAGTTTATCAGTATAATTGTGCATCATCATAATATTGTAGTTAACGTAGTTTTTTTTAATAGAATGCGGTAGAAAGCTGTGCTATGTTCACAGAAACAAAATGTCTACGACTAATACAAAAAATATTTAAAATTTGTTCAAGTAGGTAGCTAACTACAACTTTTAAATTCAATACTACAGGTACAAGTGCAAAATACAAAATAATTGAAGGATTAACAAATAAAATAAATACTACACTAAAGTCACTAGAGATGTGTCGTCTACATAAAATTTAGATTAATCAACACAACATAATTAAGACTTTTTAGAAAATTGCTAAATTGTCGTAATTTATCTATATTTTAACGTAGTGAGACACATCTCTAAACACTACACGGAAAAGTATAGAAAAAGGAGAAATAAAATCGAAGTACGACGATTTCCCGCCAAAACTGCGCCCGCGTATCACCAAACTTGTGTGGGGGCGCATACTTACCACTAGACTGTTGCACGACAGAACTGCGGCTAAATAGTCGTACAAAATCAGACAAAATATTTAAATTTTGTTCGTAACTCTTTACGACTACAGTCACATCTGAAATAGTGCGACAGAAAAGTCGTATAGTTTCCCCAACGCTATAACGCACAAGTTCGGATCTACGGGTTTCAGTTAAGGGGGCTAATGACAGCTAAAAAACAACAATATAAATTGAGCACCATATTACAACTATTTAAATACATAACTATCGCGCGTGATATTCGAAATTGTACAAAATACTTAATAATGATGACTAATTTGGTACGCTACAATATACGACTAATAATCCGCTCGACCAGAAACAAGCATAGTCATAATTAAATGCTCAATATCAAATAAAAAAATAGACACAAATCTAAAAGAAAATCATAAAAAAATACAAACAGCAAATAAATACTTAGTCATGTGCTGGAAAAGAAAAACACAGGTAACAAACAACACAGAAATTGAAAAGATTTACTACTGTGCCTGTTAGCAAACATAAAATATTTAAAATGGCGGTAGCCCAATGGATAAAGCATTGACCTTGCGATCGAGAGGTTATGAGTTCGAATCCCATCCATTGCACTACCGACGTGACACCCCTAACAGGCATTCTAGCTTAGTTAAGGGAAACAAGAATTCTAGTAATTTGTAACACAAATTACTCTTCTTCTCCCTAGCCTTTATTATTCCGAAGTCACTTGGGATCGGCTTTTCTGGTCTAACCGGATTTGACTAGATATCAGTTTTTACACGGAGCGGCTGCCACCTGACCTCCGCAACCCGAAGGCTAACGATACCCTAAGGCTAGACACAAATTACTAATAATCTTTAATTAAATGATATAAACAAATATGTACCTATATTTTAATTATTATTGACGTTTATAATGATCCCACAATGCCTTGTAAGCTAAAAGTCCTAAACATTTCTGGACGAAGCCACTTCTTTCAAATATATAAAACATTGTTTTTGTTCTATTTATGTACCGTAGATGGAGTATTATCAGTCTACGTATTGATTGATAATTATTATTACTCAAGCGATCCATCGCTTTTTGTCATGGCTGTTTGCTTGTCATCAAAACAAAAATCCAAGGTAATAACCAAGCCGCCATTAAGTACTTTAATTCATATCAATAGTATTTATAAGCTTTGGACATTGCATCTAGATAAAAATGGAGCATGCTAATGTAGTTGTTATATATTTTGATAAGTATATAGTATTTAAAACACTTGTGTAGGTCTAAAATACATTATAATAATTAAAATATTAAATTCGTGAAATATTGAATTAGCACGTAGCGTCCTCTACTTTTACATAACGAAGAAAAAGCTTCAGCTAGCGATTAAAGATGGCGCTGTATTAAAAAAAGCATTATTTAATCAAAATCTCGATAATGCTGCGCGCACTACTAAACCCAAATATTAAAATTTTGTTATATTACAAAATGAATAGATTTATAATACTCGCCGTTTCTTTAAAAATATCAATGAGTTAGTGTCAACAGATGGCGCTGCATTAAATTTCTCAGTATTAAGTAATAAATTTACTTAAAAAAAGGCATGCATGCCGCATTTAATTATCATTTATCAGTTTGCACGGTCAGACAGTACTCAAAAGTATTATTATACAAGACCCTGATGACATCAAACTGAACTGCGATCACTTTTACTTTACCTAACTTTTCACGAATGCAGCGTCTTGCGACTTCTAGTCTAAAATTATTATATTATAATTTATAACTAAATCGATTACGTTATTATCAAAATGTAAGATATATTTTTAATGTGAGGAATAAAAATATTTTAATCGTGAACTAGACTCGATCTAAGTATTATGGAGTTACGGACTCTTAGACTATACCTATCTATGATTATCATGTAAGGTATAAGCGGTAGGCCAAGCATTTTCACACCATATATAATAATAGTAAAATGAAATCCCACCAGCTATTACACTGTTGGAACTTATCAAAAAGTATTTCTCTACTGAGAATTTCTTAACACTGAAGTGGCCGACGCGGGTATATATACTCGCGTTGTGAACGAAACCATAGCGCGATTCAGCCGGATGGCACAACGCCATCTATCGAAGTGAAGTGTAAACTTTTTGCTTGCAAAATCATGAGGAAAAAGAAATGGATTGCGTTTTATATGAAAAATAATTAAGTTAGGACTAGGTGATTTGAATAATATTTTATTTTAGTTCAAAGAAAGTATAAAGTGGAATAAAAAAGAGGAAGTTTTTAATTCTAGGCGTATATTTCTTTGTTTTGATTTCACCACGCGTACCTTTCAATAGAGTATTACGATGTTATTTATTTTTTTATGATTCGAAAGGATATCTTTATGACCTCTTTTTTTTTTGTACGTCGGGCATCCTCTCACATAAATTTGAATAAAGAGAAGAGATTACCAGTGTTTAGGGGGAAAAAATAAGCAATGATAAATTGTTCAGCCACAAAAATTGTATCAGCATTAGATTCTTTAACTCCATTATTTGTACTTGGCTATTCGACATCGATTATTCTTTTTTATTAAATAAGTTATAAGTACCTCGAAATTCATTCCTATGAAAAAAACCATATCTAAATAAGGGTAGAAAATAGGATTGAGTTTACACCTACAAAATGTTTACTTTTGTACCTATCTACACCTTACATGAAAATTTGACATAGAGGCGACTTTTGAACCATGTTGGGTAATGGCTGTCATCCAAGGTCTGATGATAAAGATAAAAAGCTTACTACAACTACTTTTTAAAATCAAGAACAGTGTTTTAATATAATATTAGACATCGGGTTTTAGACAAAGATTCATTATTTAAAGGTAATAATAAATACCAATTTAGTGCTCGACTTTTTGACCTAATTGCACCGTTGACCCGTGGTCTAAAATTATATTAAGTAAAGTCTAAAATCGTTTAAGAATATATAGCGATCCTTTGAGGATGAAATCTCGTAAAAGCTATTTTGGCGAAAGTTTGTATTGATGTAACCTTATTCAGTTTTTCGAGTTGTATCGATTTGTGTATTGAAAGTATTGATATTCGCTATATAACTGTTTTTACTACGCATAAAATACCGCAGCATAAACAATTGTATTTTCAAATAAGGTTGTAAATAATACTGCAACTCGCTATAAATGCTGTAAAATATATGATTTCATAATTACTGAACATAAAGAGCTAAAAACGATGTTCACCCAGTGATCGTGTTCTCTATAAATAAATAGCAAAAAGGTTAATCGACGCTTCCCGTGACCAGAGGACTGATCTTTATTTCGCGGAAAGAATAAGGGCTTGTACTGCCACCTCTGATAGCATTTATCTATTAGATAAAAGTCTCGCCATCTCTCTTCTTTAACCTAATAAAAGTGAGACAGCATGCGATTTATCTTACGGATAACTTTTGCTTGTTACTTGTAGGAGTGGCCGTAAGGATTGCCATTCAACGTGGCAATGCATGGCTGCCAGTCTTCTGGGCACGCTTATACCAGTCGACTGTGATGCGGAGGAATGCTGTGACGCCTATTAAAGGGTTTTAGTTCTTCTTTTTCTTTTTTATTTGTGTTTTGTAATATTTTAGGTGTAAGTTAGTTTTAAATAATTGTGTAAATTGATTATGTTCGCCTATTTTAATTGTTTTATTATAGCACTCAAAACAAAAAAAATGAAGAGAAAAGTAAAATGGAGAATTTTGTTTTTTCGGCTTTCCTGAAAAGCTGTATTTTAGCTTTTACTACATTTCATCCTCGAAGGATTGATAGGTATATTAAAATGGAAAAGCATTGTTATAGCGAATAATGCATTTTAGCTGGCAATAAATTAATTTTAAATGTTAGTTCTAAAAGCAAGCAAAAATTAAGCAAATTTAAATTAGTAGATAGATTATATAAATTTAATAGATGTTAGTTATATACAATAAAAACTTCTTAACAGACGAAATAAGATACTGAATAGTGAATTTATATTTAAGTCTAATAACTAAACTAATGTGATTTACTATAATGAGTTGTTAGTTACTTTAGTTTTTATTAGTTTAGTGAGTTAGTAACTTATGTATTTAACTTTAGTTTTTGTTAATTCAGTGAGTTGAATAACGAAAACTAAAAAAAAATTATATTTCGCTTATCAGTTTCTTTTGTATTAGTAATTTTTATTACTTGTAAATAGTCTTTAGTTAAAAATATATGTTAGTAATACTATCTATATTATATACAGCAAATAATAAACAAACATACGATCTGCCTGATGAAGTGCGTTTATCGTTTTGTGTTATCTTTTTTAAAAAATAATTAAGAAAGATAACAGGTCACGGTAACCGCAGGTATTCTTCGCCGATCCTAGGAAAAGACAATAAAGATTAGAAAAAAAAGAAAACGGAAAAACAAAATTTGCTCCCGCCTCATAAATAATTCCTTCCCATCCCGATTCAATGTAACCTTCTATAGTGCATGCAGTGCTTATCTTTAAGAAATTATTACACTAAGCTTAATTATAAGTGTTATTTTTGTAATATACATATTCAGTGTAAATAATTGTAGATGAGCCAATAAAGATAAATAAAAAAAAAAAAAAAAAGATTCCCCAATTTCCGGACTTTACAAACATTGAAACAACAGACACAAAGCACACTCAGACTCGGAACAACTAGATTAAAAGGAATTTAATTACATCTCCCACATTAAGAATAATTCCTGTGACGCGAGGACTTTGCAAACATTCAAACGTGCACAAAGAATATCCAGACTCGGAAGTACTCGGAACTACTATTTGTAGATCACACAATTATTTGCCGAGTGGCGATCGCACCTACGACATCCGGCGCAGAGGTAGTAGCGAGTTGACCACTGAAACCACGACGCCATCTTTGAATTTTGAAAGAATTAACAAGTAGATTAACGTAATGTTAGAGGTATACGACTGCATCACCTTCACCGGATGGATCTATATCAGTGGCGTAGCGTAGTGGGGCGGCATAAGCGGGCAGGGCGGCACTTTTAGGGGGCGGCAAATATCACAATAAATAAAAATAATATCTTGTAAATATTTGAGCCATTTAATGACGAACGAGAGAAATGTGTAGATGTCTTACCGAAAAGTTATTTAGAATTATTTTATACTATATTCTTTTTAATTGAATACCTACATATAAGAGGGCGACAAAATTTCATATCGCCGGCGGAAGAAAATATTTCCGCCCGCCCAGGGCTGACGCTCACGCTACGCCACTGATCTATATATATAAAAATATCGTGTCACGGTGTTTGTGGTCGCACGTCTCCGAAACGGCTCGACCGATTTTTATGAGTTTTTATGTATATTTGCTAGGTATGAGGTAGTAATAGGTCGTAAAGTATATTTCATACCGCTAGGGTCAGCTGGCATATTGATATATTTCTTCTCTTTTATCTATTTTGCCGTGCCCGACAGAGTCCATAGGTCTTTTATATTATTTTTGTAACAACATGTAATACCTAGTAGGAGACCGTTGGACTGCCATGCAGAGGTCTCGAGTTCGATCCCAAGGCGCGCATCTCTGACTTTTCGAAGTTATGTGCGTATTAAATAGTTAATTATCGCTCGCTTTAACGGTGTAGAAAAACATCGTAAGGAAACCTGCATGTCCGAGACTTCTCCATAATGCTCTCGAAGATATGTAAAGTCTGCCAACCCGCACTGGGCCAGCGTGGTGGACTATGGCCTAATCCTTCTCACAGTGAGAAGAGGCCGGTGCCCAGCAGTGGGACAGTTTAATACAGGGCTAGAATGGCCAAGGCTAAAATGGATTATACGTCGGAACTACAGTACTGCCAGTAATACTGCTAGATGAAGTGAGTATTGTATATATTGTTTCTTTTTTAAAGCTGCTTCCGCTCTATGGTTAATTCCTGTATCGGGGACTTTACAAACATTCAAACAACGGACACAAAGAACACCCAGACTCGGAACAACCATTTGTTGATCACTCAAATTTTTGTACCGCGTGGGATTTGAACTGACAACTCTTCGGCGCAATGGCAGTGGCGAGGTGACTAATTAAACCACCAAGCCATCCGAGCAGAAGAGATGTGAAGTCATTGTTGCTGGTTTACGTAGAAATAGTTTTTAGAGTTGAAAAAACTCTTATACAACAGTTTTGTCCGTCCGTCTGTCTGTTATACAACTTTAAACTCAAGAACCGTAAGAGCTAGAGACTCGCGATCTACGTTATTCGACTCAGCATAGTCGATATCCCGAAATTACTATGACATTTGACCTCTGACCTCAAGGTCACGTGATACCATTTTTTTCGAACGCTAAGATTTCGGCAATTCATTTCCGTTTCGCACTTGTTTTTACTTACCTTTATCATTTTGACGGTATACTATGAAACTGTCTAAGGTTCAATTCCTATATCAAAAAAGGGGGCGTTTCACTTACTGACAGTTAATTTATGACACATCTATGCTAATATCTTAAAGAGGAAAGATTTGTTTGTTTGTTTGTAATGATTTAACACAAAAAACTACTTCACCGAATTTAAAACTTTCTCCATTAGAAAGCTATATTATCACCGAGTAACATAGGGTATATTTTATTTTAAAAAAGTACTGTTACACCTAACGTATCCTATTTTTAAGAAATTAAATGCGTGGCCAAAATCGTGCAATCTATAAAAAATATGTCGAAATTTAACTGTCCTTACCTAAAACGCCTCAATTCTTGATTTGGGAACCGAATCTATATCTTCGCTGTTCTACTACAGAATCTACTGTACATAACGACTAAACAACACACATATGATATACTTAGTATAAGTTTCCGCAGTTATCGATAATGTAGAATGTAATATAATAATATTCTACCACATACACACAACACCATCTAGCCCAAACTAAGCAGAGCTTGTACTATGGGTACTAGACAATGGATAAGCATTCATATATACTTGTTTTTTAAATACACCTATATTATACATAGAAACACCCCGACCAATACAAACACCCATGTTCATGCGCACAAATGTTTGAATTGTGCGGAAATCGAACCCGCGACCTCAGGCGTGGCAGTCGGTTACACTAACCACTACGCCATCGAGGCTACTTTCTTTCTTTCAACTTGCTTAAAAATACTATTCTTGCACGGGTAGACTGAAGATGACTTATTGGTCGATTAGCACGAATCTGTTCGCAGGAATTGAGCGGAAAGACACTATAGAGAATAATTAAGTGTCAATTCGCACACCTTCTTTTTCAGATCGGTATATTACATATATACATACATAGATTCACGCCTGTTTCCCAGAGGGGTAGGCAGAGACTACCGATTTCCATTTGCTACGATCGTGACACACTTCTCTGGCTTCATTCACTTTCATCACATTCCTCATACACGCTCGCCGGTTTAAGGTGCTCTTAACCTGGTCTTTGTCCAGAACGCCTCCGATCTGATCGAGAAACGTTCGCCTAAGTCTGCCTTTTGCGACTGTTCCATTCACACTAGCCTTATAAACTTATATTATCGGTATATTATAAGCCCCGAATGTGTGAAGACTGCCAACCAGCTTCGGACAAGCGTGGTGGACTGTGGCGTAAGCTTACGGTACATATACAGGGCTGATTTTAAAATCATGAGCACTGGTATTTTCTAACGTTTTGTTTTTAAAACGCAGCACTAGATTTATTTTCTAAAAGACAATTCCAGCACTAGAAATAATTCCTGTATCGTGGACTTAAAAAAACAGCGATAGCTCAGTGGGGAGACCAACAGACTGCAATGCAGAGGGTCTCGGGTTCGAACCCACGTCGCGCACCTCTGACTTTCGGAAGTTATATGACTTTTCGAAATTATGTGCGTATTGATTGACAATTATCGCCTGCTCCGTGCCTCGGAGAGCACGTTAAGCCGTCGGTCCCGGCTGCCATGCACATCTATGGCAGTCGTTATTGGGAGAGTATCGACACAAAAGATCCCACTGGGTCGAAGTGTCGCCGGTCTGCACTGACTGGCCCTCACATAACATACATACATACATCGTGGACTTAATAAACGTTCAAACAATGCACACAAAGAACACCAATACTCGAACACACACACACATAACTATTTGTGGATCACACAATTTTCTTTTCCTTGTGGGAATCGAACCTACAACACTGCGCAGTAGCAGTGGCGAGAAGCCAACCACTCAAATAATTCCAGACCAGACCGCCAGTCATTTATTATAAAGCTGAAGAGTTTGTTTGTTTGTTTGTTTGGTTGAACGCGCTAATCTCAGGAACTACTGGTCCGTATTGAAAAATTCTTATAGTGTTGGATAGCCCATTTATCGAGGAAGGCTACAGGCTATATAACATCACGCTATAAACTATAGGAGCAGAGCATCAATGAAAAGTTTTGCAAAAAGGCAGAATATGATCTTAAGTGAAGCAGACCAAGTTGCGCGGGTCAGCTAATCATTAGATATTTAGTTGGCTATAGCTTCTGTTCTTATTGGTAACTTTAATTTTACCGCTACCAGTAACCGCTTACCGCGACGGTAACAACTGAATGCGATGGTAAGAAGTAACCGTCATGGTAAACGGTTACGGTCGCATTAACAGTAATCGTGAACTATGGAAACTCGTACTAAGTGTATCGGTATCCTAGGAAACCTCAAGGCAGACTGCAATTTGACTGGTCCCAATCCAGGAAATCTGGAAAATGCAAAGATTTATAATTAATACTAAAGAAAATACATAATCTTATGCCTATACATCGCACTATCTCAGATTAATTTCTGTATTATTTTAATAATACAGAAATTAATCTGAGTATTTTAGATAAAACAAATTTAAACTCTGTAAGCAGCGATAAGATAGTGGGAATCCGTTGGATAGCCATTCAGAGGTCTCAAGTTCGATCCCGAGGCGCATCTTTGACTTTTCAAAGATATGCGCGTATTAAATAGTTAATTATCGCTTGCTATAACGGTGAAGGAAAACAGCGTGAGAAACCTGCATGTCTAAGAGTTCTACATAGTTTTCTCTCGAAGATATGTGAAGTCTGCCAACCCGCACTGGGCCAGCGTGGTGGACTATAGCCTAACCAGAAGAGGTCCGTGCCCAGCAGTGGGACAGTTTAATACAGGGCTGATATTATTATACAGTTACTTTAGAAATATATAATATTAGAATTTATAGTCTCAGAAATGGAGTTCAAATTGGCACACTTTCAAATTTTGAGTTAAATTATTATTTTATTAAGAATACGATATGTCTGAAGGGGTAGGCAAATGTATAAAGCACACATTTTGGCGTAGTTGTTAGTGTAACCGACTGCCACGCCTGAGGTCGCAGGTTCGATTCCAGCACAAGTCAAACATTTGTGTGCATAGCATGGATGTTTATCTTGGTCTGGGTGTTGCTATGTATAATATGTACGTATTTACAATAAAATATATATATGTGTGTTTATCCATTGTCTAGTACCCCTATGGGTAACATACATATATATATAAAAGCTCTACTTAGTTTGGGCTAGATGGTGTTGTGTGTATGAGATAGAATATTATTATATACGTAACTATGTCGTAATTAACTAATATCATATATGTTTTTTGATATGGAGAATCAGTTTAATGGCAATTGAACTTCTGTTTTACATTAAATCTGACATATTATGATAGTAACTTGAAACTGTTCTGTTTATTCCACAAATACCATAAAATGAGTTAGTGAACATATATGGATGTTTGTTACTTAGTTATGCGTAAACGTATCTTTTCTGAAATTTATCTATTTGGTGCAATTAACCTTTTCGATAGCCACTCACAAAATAAAAAAGTATACTCATTTGATTTCTCGTATTCTGCTCTTTAGCTCTATTAGTGCATGCAGTGAGTGCGTTCAAAGGTTAAACAACCAACAAAAACGTAACACCATGTGTTAATACTCACACAATAACAATATGTTGTTGTAACCACTGGCGGTCATTAAGTTAATAACCAATAAATAAAGCGTTAAACGAATTTGAATAAAACTTAGCAAACAGATAGATAACACGTAATGCCTTGGATTAATAAGTAAGGCACTTTTTATATGACGTATTCGTAGCATACTGCAGGCGAAGCAGCGGGCAGTCACTAGTTCTCCATAAACAAAGCGACAGCCTACCTGCTAACAACCTTATTTATAATAAAACGCACGTAGACTGGGGTGTTTTGCACTTACATTTCATGGTGGCTGTCACCATCTGTCCTGCGCAATAATATAGAACTCTATAGCCCTCGCGCTGAAAATTTCCTTACACAATCTTATCTTATCTTATGTGGGGCCAGTCAGTGCAGACCGCCGACACTTCGACCCAGTGGGATCTTTTGTGTCGACACTCTCCCAATAACGACTGCCATAGATGTTCATGGCAGCCGGGACCGACGGCTTAACGTGCTCTCCGAGGCACGGAGCAGGCGATAATTGTCAATCAATACGCAAAATTTCGAAAAGTCATATAACTTTCGAAAGTCAGAGGTGCGCGACGTGGGTTCGAACCCGAGACTCTCTGCATTGCAGCCTGTTGGTCTCCCCACTGAGCTATCGCTGCTCTTCTTACACAATAATCCAACACTTATACCGGAACGGTGATCCGAAATCATAAACTCCAACTTACACAAGAACACTCTGTCCAGAAATCAAACTCGTGACCTCATGACCGTAACTAACACTAACTTATACTCGAATATGGTAAAACCATTTTACCCGACGTTCAAACCTGCTACCACACGGCTATTTATAAACTAAACACCACCTTTACGGAACCGACAGGGATATTCTATCAATCATTCCTACACCGCCGTTATAATCTCAAAACATATAAAAAACAGTATATAAGCTACTAGCTGTCCTCCACGTTAATGGTTACTGCTCCGCTCTTATAGCTCATAGCGTGATATTATATAGCCTATGTTACACCTAGATAAAGTAGCTTTCTAACTGTCAAAGAATGATTCAAATCGGCTCAGCACTTTCAGAGTTAATCTATTACAAACTAACAACGAAATCTTTCTCCGTTATAATATTAGTATAGACTAGTTTTTTCCCGCGGTTTCGCTCGCATAAAAATTGGTAAGATTACATAATTTTTTAAAATAAAATATTGCTTATGTGATATAGGTGATAATACAGGTATTTAATGGAGAAAGAATTTTTAAAAACGGTGAAGTAGTTTTTAATGAAATACTTACAAACAAACAAAAAATCTAATCATTCCTACTTATAATATTGGTATAGATTAACTTAAAAAGCAGTATTTCACCCCAAAATTAATAATATTTTAATAAAAAGAAATTTGTGCGCAAAAAATCTTGTAGTTTTTACTCGAATCCCGTTTTGCGCAGCTGTCGTTATTCTCACGGGGGTTGTCGGTTCATTTTTTACGTTTTTTAAAGAATTTGCGCGCTGAATGTGTCTTAGCACCTGTTGCGTATATTCTACTTATACAGTCTGTTCGGGCCTTTCCGTCCCTCGTCGGCTGCCTACGCCGGCGCGGCGCGCGGTGGTGTGGGTCGGACGTCTCACCCGCGCACTTCACTTCGCTACCATATTCAGTTACCGACGCACGCGCATTCCTAAGTTGTTTTTTAACTACCAATTATTATACCAGTTTTACAGTCCACTGGATTTTATTTATAGCCCTAGGTTAGGTCTCCAACATTTTGGTCCATCAAGCCTTTCAGAGCTCGGTTTGGACAAACCGAGATCATCGACAGTTGGCAGTTGCAGTATCGACGGATTTCAAAATCCAAATCGCCGTGTCATCGTCACAACGGATTTTTTACGAAGTCACCGTTATAGTTTTGGAAGAAAAAAAAAAATAGAAGCGAACTACGTCCATCCCTGGAGTCTTCGAGTACAACGGGTATACACCGATCGTGCTGGTCGAATTACGCCGAGTCATCGCTTCGAGGGAATTATTCAGTTCGTCCTGTGGATAAGGATACGGGTGTTGTGAGTTTGTTCCAATTATTTCCTTTCTATATCCTTTTATCCAAACATATATTTTCTTTTTCCAACGGTTAACGTTTAAAATTTTAAATTTCGATTCTTGTCTCTTTTGAGTTAGATATAAAGTACATATTCTTCAGCTTACGCATTGCTTGTCGCTAGCCGTTATTCTATTAAGTGATATAACGGTAAATCAGCTGTGCGCATATTATATATACGTCATTGTAGGTACCAGCTGGCGTTGACGTTCGACTCGAGCCGCTCAAAATGTTGGAGACCTAACCTAGGGCTATAAATAAAATCCAGTGGACTGTAAAACTGGTATAATAATTGGTAGTTAAAAAACAACTTAGGAATGCGCGTGCGTCGGTAACTGAATATGGTAGCGAAGTGAAGTGCGCGGGTGAGACGTCCGACCCACACCACCGCGCGCCGCGCCGGCGTAGGCAGCCGACGAGGGACGGAAAGGCCCGAACATCCTGCCCGGGGTTGAAGTCTTCAACAGATGGGAAGCGGACAGACGTTATTGAACGCCCGCAGCATTGTCCCCTTGCTAGTCTTCAATTTGACAACGCGTGTCTCTCCATCGCTGCCGGGGATAATTTCTATAACACGCCCCAGTGGCCACATTAGAGGCGGTTGTCCTCTCTCCTTGATTAGGACGAGTGTCCCCACAGATGTACTGGCCTCTTGGAGGCAGAAATTTATCGAAAGTCACAGTCAAACAATGTATTAAATGTTTTAGATTAAAATGTCAGACTGTGCAGCCGATAATGGGTCAATTGCCGTCTTCGAGGACATTGCTGCAATATCCATTTTTTAACTGTAGCGTCGACTATGCCGGCCCAGTATTGATAGCCAACCGCCAAGGGCGTGGGTGTAAGCTTATAAAGTCATATCTGTGCATATTTGTTTGCTTGGCTGTTAAAGCCGTGCACATCGAGCTCGTTACAGATCTGACCAAAAAGGGTTATATGGCTGCTCTTAACCGTTTTGTGGCTCGTCGCGGCAAGCCCAAGAGTATCTTGTCAGATAACGGTACCAACTTTGTAGGTGCCTGTAATGAATTAGGGCAATTTATGCAAGATGCTGAAATTGATTTTGAAGTCAGGCAACAAGGCATAGAGTTTTCTTTTATTCCACCTTTTACTCCCCATTTCAATGGCATTACTGAAAGCGCAGTTAAGTCCACTAAACATCACTTAAAGCGGTTATTAGGTTTAACTCACTTCACTTATGAGGAAATGTCCACGTGTCTAACACAAATAGAGGCTATTCTAAATTCTCGTCCCCTTACCCCTCTTTCCTCTGATCCATTAGATTTTACTTTTTTAACTCCTTCCCATTTTTTAATTGGCAGACCACTCACATCAATTCCACATCCACAGGTTTGTGATGTCACCATCGGGAGACTGGAGCGCTACCAGCAAATAGAGCACATCAGGCAGCATTTCTGGAATCGTTTTCAATTAGAATATGTTTCTCTGCTCCAGACTAAAACTAAATGGACCGCTTCCACAGGCCAGTTATCCGTGGGGACACTCGTCCTAATCAAGGAGAGAGGACAACCGCCTCTAATGTGGCCACTGGGGCGTGTTATAGAAATTATCCCCGGCAGCGATGGAGAGACACGCGTTGTCAAATTGAAGACTAGCAAGGGGACAATGCTGCGGGCGTTCAATAACGTCTGTCCGCTTCCCATCTGTTGAAGACTTCAACCCCGGGCAGGATGTTCGGGCCTTTCCGTCCCTCGTCGGCTGCCTACGCCGGCGCGGCGCGCGGTGGTGTGGGTCGGACGTCTCACCCGCGCACTTCACTTCGCTACCATATTCAGTTACCGACGCACGCGCATTCCTAAGTTGTTTTTTAACTACCAATTATTATACCAGTTTTACAGTCCACTGGATTTTATTTATAGCCCTAGGTTAGGTCTCCAACACAGTCTCATGCCTGTATCACCGAAAGGGTTGGCAGAGGTGCATAACGCTAACATATCCGTTGCTATATTTAGGCCTGGTAAAGGATCGACAAAGGTGTATTATAGAATTTTACCCAGCTATCACTTTAGGACAGAAAGGTTCTGGAGTGGCGGCCACGCACCAAAACATGTAGCAGGGATACGCACCACAAGGTGGACCGACGACCTGGTAAGGGTCGCGGGAAGCGGTTGGATGCGGGTTGCCCAAGACCGGTCTGTGTGGAACATCTTGGGTGAGGCCTATGTCCAGCAGTGGATATCTTTCGGCTGAGGTGATGATCTTTTTAGGTTACTCGTCATAGGTGCAAGTTCGCATTTAAGTGTCTTCACGAATCTGTCTTGGGTCGGATAAAGTCTTATTAGGATAATTTGAAAGATATTTTCCTGTTATCATCGTTCGCTTTAACGGTGAAGGAAAGCCTCGTGAGGAAACCTGCATGTCTGAGAGTTCTACCTAATGTTCTCGGAGATATATGAAGTCTGCCAACCCAGGGCCAGCGTGGTGGAGTATAGCCTAACCGTGGCTAGCAGTGGGTCAATTTAATACAGGGCTGGTATCATAATGATTCATGTAGTCTGGCGTTTTGAAGGTACTAAGAAATATAATAAAAGTGTCTGTTTTAAAACGCCCGGCATTATTTAAATTCTGTGTCTTGGCAGACTTTACAAATATTCAAATAATGGACACGAAGAACACGCCAACTCGGACAACTATTTGTGGATCACACAATATTTTGTCGTGAGCACATATCGAACCTACAACATTCGAAGTGGCAATGTCGATGCAACCACTTAAACTAACCTGCCATCCTTGCAGTCACATACAAAGAAATGTACCTATATCCTATCTATAAATGCGATGTGAGTTTGTTTGTTACTTTCACGCCTTAACTACTTGACCGATCATCATGAAATTTCGCATACACGTTGTCAGGGGTACAGAAAAGGACATAGGACATAGGAGCTTTCACCCAACAAAAAGTACTGTTCCCGAAGGATAGCTGCTAAGGAAATTTTATGCTGCTTGTCGCACACACAAAAAGAAACACCCATTTAATAGGAACTTCCTTCTTCCTTCAATCCTGGGTCCTTTAAGCGGGGCGTGGAAAAGCACTTTCTCAGGACGTCAAGGTAGGGACCTCAAGATCGCCTCAGCTGCTATGAGGATGGTGTGGAGGCCACTGCTCTTAGACTATATGATCGTTTACCATCAGGCGGAGAGCGGTCGTTTCAAAGAGAAAACCTAAAATGTATCACACAATATGAGTGCAATACACTACCTACTAGCCTTCTGGGTTACACACACATACACACACACTCAAAAACAAAAAATACGACCACACCTTCGAGTCACGTGCTAACTTGCCCAATCAAAAGTACCAGGGCCACATAATCTCCTAAGAGTTTATCAACAGTCTCGCTCCGTGGCAACAACAAGTCGATGGTGTCGTCTAGACGAAACCTCTCGCCCCGCTGCCCTTCACCTCACCCCCTCGTCGTCTAGACGGGTTCTAGACAGCCTCCCCTCTACCCCCACCCCTCGTAGTCACACCTGGAGAGCTATTTTCAGTTTATTTTGACTGGAGCATTTAAGTATCGAGTTGTTAAGTTTAATTTGGATATTATCATTGTAGCTACACGGTATTATATTGTCTGTTATGTTAAATTATATAATATATATAATAATATCAGCCCTGTATTAAACTGTCCCACTGCTGGGCACGGGCCTCTTCTCAGTGTGAGAAGGGTTAGTCTATAGTCCACCACGGCCCAGTGCGGGAAGGACCTTCACATATCTTCGAGAACATTATGGAGAACTCTTAGACATGCAGGTTTCCTCACGATGTCTTCCTTCACCGTTAAAACGAGAGTTAGACAAATCAGTGATGCGCGTTTCAAGTTCGAACCCGACACCTCTGCGTGGCAGTTCTACGGTTTCTTACTAGGCTATCGTCTACATTTGGGCACTATATCTTCTGCGCAGATAACTAATCTTTATTAAGATTGTCTGCCATGACCAAAAACTATATAAATAAATAGAATTGAAGTGGCTGTTTGTAATGTCAAAGTAACAGCTTTTTACTATATGCATATGAGAGTATATACAGTACTTATATTAAAAATCTATTTTCAAATTTTTGTCTGTCTGTTCCGGTTAATCTCTGAAACAGCTGAATCGATTTCGACGGGACCTTTGCTGGCAAATAGCTGATGTTGTAAGGAGTATGTATGTATGTATCATATGTGGAGGCCAGTCAGTGCAGACCGGCGACACTTCGACCCAGTGGGATCTTTTGTGTCGACACACTCCCAATAACGACTGCCATAGATGTTCATGGCAGCCGGGACCGACGGCTTAACGTGCTCTCCGACGCACGGAGCAGGCGATAATTGTCAATCAATACGCACATAATTTCGATAAGTCATATAACTTCCGAAAGTCAGAGGTGCGCGACGTGGGTTCGAACGCGAGACCCTCTGCATTGCAGTCTGTTGGTCTCCCCACTGAGCTATCGCTGCTCTTGTAAGGAGTAACTAAGGTCAATAGAAAAAATTAGCGCCGTGTTAAAAAATATCCACGCGGTCCAAGTGACGGTAGTTATTATGTATTATGTAGGGTACTCCATATAAAAAGCGTTACCGATATTGACCGGAACGAAATGAAGTACTACAAAAGAGTTACGGTATCTTATTCAAAGAGTAACAGCAGGTAAGCCATGATTTATAGAAAATAAAACAGCTGCCATCATTTCAAACAATGCTCAATTGAAAACTATACAATATTTTTATTATAGTCGATACATAAATGAGATATTCGTGATCGATCGAAGCGAGGTCAAGCTAAGATGCTACGGCTTCGTATATAGATGGGTGACCAATATCCTAACGAAGCCCACTGATATAATAAATGTGATAGTTTGTGAGGATGGATATCTTTCACGCAAAAAAATATAATATGTAGGTATAATAAAAATAATAACTTACAATTTCTAAACAATGCAAAGTGTTGGTATTCTGCCAGAAGACCGAATTCCTCAGCTTTCCACTATCAGGATACTCCAGAAAGACCTGGAATTAATTAACACATCATTAGAAAAAAGCCATGTATATAAAATGTCACACTGCTGGGTATGGACCTCTTCTCAGTGCGAGAATTGTTAGCCCATAGCCCACCACGCTGGTTCAGTGCGGGCTGGCAGACTTCACATATCTTCGAGAACATTATGTAGAACTCTCAGACATGCAGGTTTGCTCATGATGTTTTCTTTCACCGTCTTCTTCTTCTTTTCGTGTGGTTAGTGGCCAACCTGTTGTCAAGAGTTGTTCAAGCCGCCCGTAGGCCTCTGACATGGCTTAACGACTGCTGTCACTTTGACAACAACCGGGACCGACGTTTTACGTGCCCTCCGAAGCACGGAGACGCTCAGATGAAATATCACTAAGCGGTCACCCATCTATAGACTGACCGCATCCAACGTTGCTTAACCTCGCTAATCGTTTACCGGTCAGTGAGTGCAACTAGCTATGAGCGCCTCTGAAGCGTTAAAGCGAGCGATAATAAACTACTTATTCCAGACATAATTTGAAAGTCAGAGGTGCGTGTCTTGGGATCGAACTCAAAACATATCCGTGGTAGTCCAATAGTCTCCCACTGGACTATCGCTTATTTGTGTATCATGATAAAAATGAATAATAAATGTAAAAGAAACTAGCTGACCCGCGCAACTTCGTCTGCTTCACATAAGAGACTTTTCCCCGGTTTTGCTACATTTATTATTGATGCTCCGCTTGTATCAGTTGTAGCGTGATGTTATATAGCCTATAGCCTTCCTCGATAAATAGGCTGTCTAACACTAAAATATTTTTTCAATTCGGACCAGTAGTTCCTGAGATTAGCGCGTTCAAACAAACAAACTCTTCAGCTCTATAATATACATACATATATAGATTCACGCCTGTTTCCCAGAGGGGTAGGCAGAGACTACGGATTTCCATTTGCTACGATCCTGACACACTTCTCTGGCTTCTCTACTTTCATCACATTCTTCATACATTCCCGTCGGTTCAAGGTGCTCTTAACCTGGCCTTTGTCCAGAACGCCTCCGATCTGATCGAGAAACGTTCGCCTAGTTTTTCCTCTTGCGACTGTTCCACTCACACTAGCCTTATAAACTTTCTTAGTCAGTATTTCTCCGTCCATTCTTTCTACATGCCCAAACCAGCTTGACATATCGTTTTCTATTCTTGTCACTATATCCACTTTCATGCCGCATCTCTCTCTATAATATTAGTATAGATAATGTCTCAGTGGCTTAGCGCTGAGGTAGTTTTACATTTATGCTCTGGTCTTAAGCTCGATGCCTGGATCGAGAAAACGTATGACATAAAGAACACCCAGACTCGGAACATTTTTGTTAGGTGTGCGATTCGAACCCCACTCGGTGCAGAGGCAGCAAGGCGTCCTTTTAACCACAACGCCATCTGTGCAGTCATAAGTATGGATTCATTATCTATGGTGCTGGACACCAGTGGATGATATAGTTCGCTTATCAAAGTACAGCCAACCAATAGAGAAATAACTCTATATCTCCCCGCTCTATCTGTTTAAATAGTAAATAGTTTACTGATAAGAAATAGACCATGCCCGATTAGCGTTCACATATATGTTAATAAATATATACTGCATACTAGTTCGTGTACGCGGTTTCGTCTGATATTCCACGGGAACAATATAGAAAATGTATGCTATTTATTAATCTAGGATATGGTCTATCTGTGTGCAAAGTTTCATTTAAATCTGTTCAACAGATATGTGTAATTGAGTAAAAAACACACAAACATCTTTATAGACTTTTATATCCTAACTGATATTATAAATAATGTTATAATATTTTGTATGAGGAATGTGATGAAAGTGAAGGAAGCCAGAGAAGTGTGTCAGGATCGTAGCAAATGGAAATCCGTAGTCTCTGCCTACCCCTCTGGGAAACAGGCGTGAATCTATGTATGTATGTAATATTATAAATCCGAATGTGAGTTTGTTTGTCTGTTACGCTTTCACGTCTTAACTACTTGACCGATCATCATGAAATTGCCGCGGGCAAAATTTTGTTTATTATATTAGTAGGATTAACTGTTAGACATTCAGCATTAGATCGTGGGATTCTAGGTTTGAATCCCGGATGAAGCAAATTTTTTATTAATATTTGATTTGACATTCATAAGTGTTACTTTGTCACTTAAATGAATACTTAATGGATTTTTAAGTGTTACATTGATATCTATCTGATTTTTTAAAGACGTCATTAACAAATATAGGTACTGAGAATGGCATGTCTGAGAGTTCTACGTAATGTTCTCGAAGATATGTGAAGTCAACCCGCACTGGGCCAGCGTGGTGGACTATGGCCTTACCCTTGTCACTCTGAGAAAAGGCACATGCCCAGCAGTTGGACACTTCATATAGAGAGCTGATAACATGTAATAGATTTTTTACTAATGTAGGTATTTTTTTGCTGCTAATGGAATAATATTAAGACTGCGCCGAGCGTAAGACAGATAATGACAGAGCTCGTGCGTCGTATTTTCAAATCGGCGCGCGGCCGTCATAGTCAAATTGTATGGAGGATTTGAAGTGCTTTTTTAATAAATATGTATCTTTATTGTCAACCAATAACTTAAATATTTGGGACGGACAAATTGTAATATAACTATTTATGTTTCGTTTAAGCTGTAAAATAGGATAGATTTCTACTGTTATAATCTAAAAATCACGTAACACGAGCTTACCTTTTTGCATTTTTCGTGCAAATTTACGTAATTTTGTAGGCGAAAATATTAATTATTTTTTAGTTTTTTACACGGAGTAATTGTAAACACATTAATTGTTATGGTAAATGTATATTTTAAATTTGTATTAAACAAAATGTGTTTATTTTATTCACTTAACTGTGACCGCCTGTTTTGGCACATTTTGCTCGGCGCAGTCTTAAGCTCACCAAATCATTACTGTCTGTGAAAAGGCCCATGCCTAGCAGTGAAACAGTTTAATACAGGGCTGATATAATAGCACATTCACACGAATAGCGGATGTAGGTATACTGCCTATTATGATATACAGCAAGAGGCTCACATGTTAAGTTGTTCTGCGAAACGGTTTTACTTAGAATTTATTTTATTATTAGATATTCTGTTATCAATTATGTCTAAGTCATATCCGGTATATAAATATTTATTTATTATACAACTAAGGTGGCAAACAAGCATACGGCCCACATGATTATAAGTGGGCACCGTAGCCTATGGACGCCTGCAACACCAGAGGCATCACTTGCGCGTTGCCGACCCTTTAGGAAAGGAAGAAGAGAAAAAGGAAGTGTCATGGAGAAGGAGCGCGAAGAGGGAAAGAGGTTGATTGGGCCTCCGGCACTCTCACTCACCGAACGAAATACAACAGTATGAATACTGGTATTTTACGTCGATATTCTGTGAGAGGGTAGTCCTTGCCCGGTCGAGCCGGCACATTCATGCTGAAATCATCGAGGTTTCTTGTTAAGCTAAGTTACTGTCAAAGCTACACTTAGGTTAGTTGCTAGGTTCAGGCAAAGGGTTGAGCCTATGAGAAGAAACCTGCAAGAAACTCACGGCCACTCTTTTAAATCGCCAATTAATTATAATTTCAGTATTTTACAACTCATATTAACAAGGTGTTGCAGCCATTATACCATATGCTACTTTACTAAAGATAATAACAATTAAACTTGAGACTTCCCGCACTGCACTCGCATTCATTACCGATGAGCCACCGAGGCATTCATAAACTTGTAAGATATTGTTAACACGTCCTGGCTTAAAATGGCCTGCCAACTTAGATGGCACAATCAAAAGGTCAAGTATACAAGACAATGAACTCGAGTGCCAGACTTGTGCCAGACTGCAACTTGCCAGACCGGTTTAGGGTGCCAGTTGCCAGTTATATGAGAGCGATTTCGAGATTTATTAGCGTAATGATGTACAGTGAGAGGGTAGGTAGGAAGGCAAAGATAAATGTAAGATTAAAGTTATATGGAAAATGTAATATTTACTGCTGCTCTTTTTATTTCATTATTGTTTGAGGAATAGTTAATTAAAATTCGTATTTTTCATCGCCTTCGATGGCGTAGTGGTTAGTGTAATCGACTGCTACGCCTAAGCTTGCGGGTTCGGTTACTGCACAAGTTAAATCTTAATAATAAAATAATCACAAATCAAAATTGTCGAACATTTGTGTGCATGAACATGGATGTTTGTCTTGGACTGGGTGTTTCTATGTATAATATGTATGTGTTTAAAAAAATATATGTATATGTATGTTTATCCATTGTCTAGTACCCATAGTACAAGCTCTGCTTAGTTTGGGCTAGATGGTGTTGTGTGTATGTGATAGAATATTATATTATATTATTAAATAACATTATTTTATATATTACTATAACAAAAATATGGTAGGTATAACGGATTACTGTTAATTGCCGCAGTATCTGTATGATAAATTGATAATGAAACTAATTTAATCTGTAACAATCTCAGAACTTTTCGCAGGATAGATTTAGTCTAGTGCCTGTGAATAAGTGTTGTAATTTTATTTTTTATTTTGCTTGACAAATTGACCCCACTCCGCCTGATGGTAAGCGATCATGTGGTCCAAGAGCAGTGGCCTCCACACCATCCTCATAGCAGCTGAGGCGATGTTAAAGTCCCTACTTTGACGGCCTTAGAAAGTGCTTTTTCACGCCCCGCTTAAATGACCCACGATTGAAGGAAGAAGGCAAACGTGCTTTGTCAGAGAATTCCATGCCTTGACCGTTCGGCAGAGGTATGAGGACCCAAACATATTGGTGCACGCTCTATTCGACTCTACCGTGTAAGGATGGCATCTGAGCCCAGCACGCGTTGTTCTGGATAGGAAAGGGGAGGGCGGGATAAGGTGGAAAACCGACAAATGTAAAATTAATTTATGGCAATAAAAAATTTGTTAGTTATTATTGTAAGATAATATTATTATTATCATAGCAGCGATAGCCTAGTGGGAGACCGTTGGACTGCCACGCAGAGATCTCGAGTTCGATCCCAAGGCGCGCATATCCGACTTTTCGAAGTTATGTGCGTATTAAATAGTTAATTATCGCTCGCTTTAACGATGAAGGAAAACATTGTGAGGAAACCTGCATGTCTGAGAGTTCTCCATAATGTTCTCCAAGATATGTGAAGTCTGCCAACAAGCACTGGGACAGCGTGGTGGACTGTCGCCTAACCTTTCTCACAGTGAGAAAAGGCCCGTGCCCAGCAGTGGGACAGTTTACATACAGGGTTGATATTATTATAATATATTAGCGTTTGTAAATTGCAACTAATTAGAAATAAGACTGATTAAATATTATTATTATAATATTTTAAATAAATTTATTTACCGAACATAACCGATCTATACCGAGTTTACCCGATCTGTACCGAGTGTAGCCGAACTTTTCCAACAGATGGTATACGGCCTGTGGTCTAATTGTCACCGGAGGAACCCCTTTGCGCTCACGGGGTTCGATTATTTAGTTTTTTGCGCAACCGTTATGTTAGTATGGATATCCTAACTTAATATTATACATGCGAATGTGAGTCTGCTTGTTTATTACACTTTCACGCCGTAACTACCCGATTGATTATGATGAAATTTTGCATACACGTTGACAGGGGTACAAAAAAGGAGATAGGGTAACTTTCATCTAAAAAATACTGCTTCCACGTAATGAAGTCGCGGGGAAAGGAGTTACTTATAAAACCATATAGTTTAAGATAAGCTTAAAGATGAAAATGTTATTAAGTAAGCCCTTCGGAATGCGTCGGTATTGCATACATACAATATAGTCCCTCCGCTCCTATCCCGGAAGGGGAAGGTGTTCTTCTTAGCGTTTCGGGTACAACCATTGCTCAATATTATATAGTTGCGACCCATAACGCAGCCACCTTGATTGTATCGTCTGAAGCAATCATCAAGACCTCATACGTGCAGTTGTTGGGGCACTCAGGGCACAATATAAGGTGCGACATTGTTTGGGTTGCACCACACAAACAGCCCAGATTGTGATCGACTAAGAATCCCAACCTGAACATATTTTCTTTACACCGGTCGACCTGAGTTCGAAGTCTGTTTAGTGACTTCCAGACCGGCCGTGATAATTTGTGTCCAGGTGGAAGATTCTCACCCGATGGTACGAATGGGACTGGCAGGGATACTTCTTCCTTCCACTGTACTTATGGACTTAAGCCAAAGACACAAGGCTATCATCAGATCTTAACCATATTTATATGGGATCACACTGTAAGTTAGACAAACCAAATAAAAGTCATCGCAATCTATCGAGAAATGCAAGTGATAAGCAGAAATATACATAAAAACATATAGTTGGCGTTGAGAACCTTACTATGTTCTGAAGTCGGTTCAAGAAGTACCTAGTATTTGTTAGCTAAGTGTCAATAATTAATTATCGCATGCTTTAACTATGAAGGAAAACATCGTGAGGAAACCTGTATGTCTGAGAGTTCTCCATAATGTTCTCGAAGATATGTGAAGTCTGCCAACCCGCACTAGGCCAGCGTGGTGAATTATGGCCTAACCCTTCTCAGAGTGAGAAGAGGCCCGTGCCCAGCAGTGGGACAGTTTAATACAGGCCTGATATTATATTATTACTATTATTATTTATAAGTAGTCTATGTCAATCTGCAAGGCTAATTTATCTACATGTAAAGTTATTACACGGATGGCGAAGTGGGTAAAGTGGTAGCCTCGCCAACTGCTAGTGCATCGAACGATTGCGGATTCAATCCCTACAATAAGAGTTTTTTTTATTACTAGGTACTAGATGTATCGAGCTTAATTAATGTTCTTTATGTCCATTGTTTAAAAGAAAGTTACTTTCGTATTTATAACTTTAGTTTACCAAATTAATTTACGACATCAACTATAGAATATCCATACTAAGCTTTCGTCCGCAACTTTGCAGTTTTAAAAATAAAATGAAAAAACACTCTGGCATTGTACCGCATCCCTTTCGCGTAAAAAGCTTAAAAAAAGCTTTAAAAAACCTCTTTTGTGAGTCTTCCATAGGCTGAGCAGCTGATTCCTTTGCCACTGGTGTAAAATTAACTAAAAAAAGTTGTCAATGGCGCGGAGCTAATTATTTTTTTTCGCGGATTACATAGTTTATTGTCACTTGGTAAACGTATTTTTATATCTAATATGTGTTTTTTAGTTAATATTAACAACGTATCCGACTAATATTATAGACTAGCTGACCCGCGCAACTTCGTCTGCTTAACATAAGAGAATTTTTTATTGTTGCTCCGCTCCTATTGGTCGTAGCGTGATGTTATATAGCCTATTAATCTTCCTCGATAAATAGGCTACCCAACACTTAAAATTTTTTTCAATTCGGACCAGTAGTTCTTGAGATTATGATTCAACCAAACAAACAAACTCTTTAGCTTTATAATATTTGTATTGATGTAAGTTTGTGACCATGTTTGTATGTTTGTTTCTCAATCACTCGTAAACCATAGAACGGATTTGGATAAAATTAGCACACTGGTAGACCATATCTTGGATTACGTTTTACGTATGATTGACTAGAAAAAATGTCCAAACATTTTTACAGACGTTATTATTTGGCAGATATATTATTACAAGAATGTTACATGTTTATTGTAACTAGCGGTCGCTAAGTGGCCGAAATCGACCATAATTCGTTTAAATTTTAAGTTGGTAAGTTTGATCGTTCTTAAAGTTTTATTGTCTATAACTATACCCTTATAATCACATTTCATTTGGTCACCCACACATACAAAAGTAACCATAGTAACGAAGAACTCTACGACATTAGCCGAACAATGCCGAAATACTACGAACGCGATTCGACTGCGTGTGTCAAATGCATGGTTGTGTGCGTGTAGTGTTCATCATTTTCATTAATTTAATGTACCTACTTCTAATGCATATTTTATAAAAATATTAGGGTTCGCCACTCCTTCTCCATATAAATTTTAACTGTGCCAAATTTCATAATCCTCCGACCGCGCAATTTTCGTAAAAATGGGTACAAAGCTTTTGCTTCACGTATTAATATATAGATTATTATTATGATCATTAAATGCATACATCTGACGCATATATCCCCGAAGGGCTTGGCTAAAATATATCACATCTACACTTTGCCATTTAAGGCGCGATTCCATTAGGCAACTCTTGCATGCAAGTATGACGTCACATTTGCGTACAAATTGCTGGCATTGGAAACATGTTTTCGAGAGTGTGCAAATTGCACGCAAGTTTCACTTGCATACAAGTGGAGATGTTTAACAATGGATTGGCCATCACGGGTGGAAGACGTGCTTAATTTTTTGGTGCGCCCACCTAAAAGACGCTATGTTTCAATAATTTGTACAGCGATAGATATCATTTGCGTACACGTCACTCGTTCGAAATTCGACACGTGCAAATAACGTTTGCGTGTTCAATTTGCAGGTCAGGTCACTTGAATAAAAGTATGTACAAGTTCAAACTACCCCATACGAGTTGTACGCAGATTTGTACAAGCTGTATGCAATTTACAACTTGCATGCAAGAATCTTGTCTAATGGAATCGCGCCTTTATGGTCGTAGTATCATAATTGGCGAATCACGTAGTACCTCAGTACGTAATAAGGAACGAGTCTATTGTCTAAAGTCACATATCCAGATTCCGCGATACTGAGAATTTCTCAGCTAAAAACCCTAACAACACTGCCTGCCCAGGGTTCGAACTCGAGACCCCATGCACTCCAGTCACATAAGCTACCTCTGCGCCATCAAGTCAGTGCAAAAATAGTTTAAACTAAACAAACATTATAGCAACATTTTTTTAAATTTTCTTTGTTAGTCTGAACCCTAAAATTAGGGGTAGTTACTACCCCGTCATGCTAGTATTGATTATATTGATATTTTTTATACCCATTGTCGATATAATGTTGCAATTGTTCGATTTTGTATTAGGGTTATCGAAAAAGGGGTGCTAATAAAAGGACTGGACTTTTTATAGCGGAATGAACTTTTTTGTGTAAAAAGAACTTTTTGTTGTAAAAAGTATAGGTACTTTTATTAAAAGCGGGTCGTTTGATGTTGTGTTAAGTATTATTATTTGTTATTATTATTGTGTGAAGTGTGTTTATGGACTAGCCTAGTTAGTGTTACATACATAGACGAGCGTCTATCGCAAAAAGGGCAGGCTGAGGTGTATTCTAGATGAGACCTCGATGGCGTACTGGTTAGTGTAACCGACTGCCGCGCCTGTGGTCGCAGGTTCGATTCCCGCGCAAGTCAAACATTTGTGTGCATGAATATTGATGTTTGTCTTGGTCTGGGTGTTTGTAATATGTACGTATTTACAATAAAAAAGTATATATGTATGTTTATCCATTATCTAGTATGCATAGTACAAGCTCTGCTTAGTTTGGGCTAGATGGTGTTGTGTAAAAAAAAGATATCTATTAAAATATGCTTTACAAACAAAGGGATTATATTGTCTTTGTTTTTAGAGACATCTTCTGCACTTGGAGTAATTCCTGGGCTATGGGTGACTTTAAAAACATTCAAACAACACGCAAATAAAGCTTAATCTCACAACAACTAATTACAAAACATAATTTTTGTACCGTATGTTTATCGAACCTATACCCAGCGCAGTGGCGACTGACGATTTAACATCTACGCCATCCGTGCAATCGTAGGGATTGAGTTACTTTCTCTTAAAAATTATATAACTGTAAACAGGCTGCGCAGCGATAGCCTAGGGGGAGACCGTTGGACTGCCACGCAGAGGTCTCGAGTTCGATTCCAAGGCGCGCATCTCTGACTTTTTGAACGTATCAAATAGTTAATTATCGCTCGCTGTAACGGTGAAGGACACATCGTGAGAAAACCTGCATGTCTGAGAGTTCTACATAATGTTCTCAAAGATATGTGAAGTCTGCCAACCCGCACTGGGCCAGCGTGGTGGACAACAATATGTACAACTCTAAGACATGCAAGTTCCCTCACGATGTTTTCGTCCACCGTTATGTGAACGAAAATTAACTATTTAATACGCAATTAACTTCGAAAAGCTAGAGGTACGTCGCGTCGGGATCGAACTCGAGACCTCTGCGTGGCATGCCAACGGTCTCCTACGAGGCTCTCGCAGTCTTTAACAAGCACAATTCCAACATTTATTTCTTAAACCGCCGCTCCAGTGGGTCGTAACGTGATGTTATATAGCCTATAGCCTTTCTCGGTAAATAGGCTGTCCACACTGAAAGAATTTTTCAATTTGAACCAGTAGTTTCTGAGATTAGCGCGTTTAACCAAAAAAACAAACTCTTCGGCTTTATAATATTAGTATAGATAGTACTAACAATTTCGAAGGTACCAGAACCCTGATACGATCCGGGAACTGAATCCAATATCTCGCAATCCACCACTTTTACCACTGGACCATTGAATCTAAATAACTCCATAGCAACAAGCTGACATAAAATATAAAATACAACTACATATATGCCTTACGCGGTCACAGCTGACTGCCTCACAGTCAGACATGACGCTAGGTCACGACCCGTGACCATGACCTTCACCTTGTGACCTTACAGGGTACACAGAACTGTAAGCTATCTCCTAATTGTCTAGATGTTACTATTGATATGATTCGACATGTTGGATACTAGTTTCTGCCTATGGTTTCACTTGCGTCATCCCACTGGTACACCAATCATAGACATTTGTGTGCATGAGCATGGATGTTTGTCTTGGTCTGGGTGTTTCTATGTATAATAATAGGTCGGGGCAAAAGTCTTTTCGCATATAGTCTATATAATTTTTCTATACAATTTCGCATAAACGTTGTCAGGGCTACAGAAAAGGACATAGGGTACCTTTCATCCGGAAAGTACTATTATTAACCTACGCAAGCATTTACGCAAGCAAATCCGCGGGCAAAATGTAGTAGAAGTTATTTAAGAAAAGGGGTCTTACTAAGAGCTATGGTCACCAAAATAATTATTATTGAAATTGTCTGTCTGTATGTTTATAAGTGCATCACGCAAAAACTACTACACGAAATTGAATGTGGATTTCACAGTTGTATTGCTGGCGGTCTAACTTACAATCTGGTGCATATTTCTTCTTGATACGCTGCCTAAAAAACAAGTTGACATGAATAATAAGAAATTTCAGATGTACTTAGAAGCAGTAACAATAAAAATTTGCTGTAAGGTCAAAAGTGAGTTCTAATTTAGCAACTTATAATGTCCTTTAATCCAATCTTAACGGAGACTGGCCATCTGCGCAGGAGACATTATAGTGAACAAATGTGTGCGCAAACACAAGTGCACTCTCTGTTCCCTCACTCTCATGACCCAATGGGACGGCACCGACACGACTAGAGAGTGATCAGGCGCAGGACCAACGGCTATACGTGCTTTCTAAGTCACACCACTCACTTCCTAACTCCAAGGTGCTACTGAGATTACTTAGTAGAAAAAAGCAATCAATTTTTGTTAGCCCGACCCAAGATTCAAACCCGAGACCTCATGCACAGCAGTCGTAATCACTACCGCTGCGCTATGGAGGAACAGCAGCTAAACACACCTGGTGTTATCTAAAGACTGCATGTATTGGTTTTAGTAGTCGACTCGCCGCTGCCACTGCGCCGAGTGTTGTGGGTTCGAATCCCAGACGAGACAATATGTGACTCACAAATGGTTGTTCCGAGTCTGTGTGTTCTTTGTGTCCGTTGTTTGAATGTTTGTAAAGTCCCCCGCGACACAGGAATTATTACTAGTGCGGGAGAGGTCTTTTTAAAAAGAAAAATTTAAGAAAAGGGTAAGATCGTGGCTCCTTTCGGGAATATTTAGGTGTGTGTAAGATATATTTATGAATGTACTTCTCAAGCAAAAATAATTAACTAGCGACCCACCAATGTAATATAATAATCTTCTTTTTCTTTTCGTGTGGTTAGTGGCCAACCTGTTGTCAAGAGTTGTTCAAGCCGCCCGTAGGCCTCTGACATGGCTTAACGACTGCTGTCAATTTGACTACAACCGGGACCGACTTTTACGTGCCCTCCGAAGCATAGAGACGCTCAGATGAAATACTACTAAGCGGTCACCCATCTATAGACTGACCGCACCCAACGTTGCGTAACCTCGCTAATCGTTTATCGATCAGTGAGTGTAACTGGCTATGAGCGCCTCAATATATAATAATATTATACAATAATATTCTATCACATACACACAACATCATCTTGCCCAAACTAAGCAAAGCTTGTACTATGGGTACTAGACAATGGATAAACATATATATATACTTTTTTTTTGTAAATAAATACATATTATACATAGAAACACCCAGACCAAGACAAAAATCCATGTCCATGCACACAAATGTTAAACAAGTGCGGGCAAACCGCATGAAAATCCGTTCAGTAGTTTTTGAGTTCATCGCGAGCAGACAGACGGACGCGGCGGGGGACATTGTTTTATCATATGTAGCGATGAAAGACATTCATTGAATGTTAACTCTTAGTTCCATACAGACAAAAGATATAAATAATTAATATTATTAATGAATATGTTGTTAATACGTCCACGTCATCACTGTTGAGTGAAATAGTGATAGAGCAGAGCAGAAGTCCTAACTAATATTATGAATGCGAATGTTTTTTTGTAACGCCTTCACGCCTCAACTACTCGACCGATTATCGTGAAATTTCGCGTACACGTTGTCAGAGGTACAGAAAAGGACATGGGTGCCTGTCTTCCAGAAAAAGTACCGTTTCCGAGTGAGTGACACCGCAAGCATAGCTTGTATGATATAATAATATCAGACCTGTATTACACTGTCCCACTTCTGGGTATGCGACTCTTCTCAGTGTGTGAAGGTTTAGCCCATAGTCCACCACGCTGGTCCAGTGCGGGTTGGCAGACTTCACATATCTTTGAGAACTTTACGTAGAACTCTTAGACGTGCAGGTTTCTTCACGAAGTGTTTTATTCACTGTATTCCGATGTAGGTTTCAGGTAAATACATACATACATAGATTCACGCCTGTTTCCCAGAGGGATGGACAGAGACTACGGATTTCCATTTGCTACGATCCTGACTCACTTCTCTGGCTTCATTCACTTTCATCATATTCCTCATACACGCCCGTCGGGTTTTCAGCTAAATATGTGGGCCTATAGCCGTTTTCAGGACATAGTTGGCTCGGTGCTGCTGTATCCCTGACTAATATTATAAATGAGAATATGAGATTGTTGAAATACGCCAAAGGAACAAGCAAACACTGAAACTTGACATAATATCTAAACTTTATACTTTGCTGGAATCGGGTTTCAAACCTGAAACGTCATGGTTTACAGTAAGAGCAAATGTATGCTACTGGCCTAACAAGTATATAGGTAACGAAATACTTTACTTCAATTACCAGTAAATATATAAATTAGACTCGTCTTTTTTTATATAATACCAGCTGTCCCGAGATAAGTTGTACTGTACACACGAAAAAAAAACACAAATCTAAACCATCCTCGAATCCACATGCACACACACAATTTTTTTTTATCAAAATTGCTCAAGCCATTTAGGAGGAGTTCAGTGACATACACACGTACAGTATAATTATATGTATATATATAAAGATAATATTCTATCACATACACACAACATCATCTTGCCCAAACTAAGCAGAGCTTGTACTATGGGTACTAGACAATGGATAAACATACATATATACATTTCTTTGTAAATACATACATATTATACATAGAACCACCCAGAACAAGACAAACATCTATGTTCATGCACACAAATGTTTGACTTGTGCGGGAAACGAACCCGCGACCTCAGGCATATAATAATATAATAATAGATGCATGTCCCTAAAGGGGTAGACAAAGGTGCAAAGCGCCTACTTTCTGGCAGCCATGGGTTTAGGGCTCATGTTGTAAAAGGCCAGCCTATTGTCGCCTAAAGGACAAAGTGGTACAAAAAAAAACTTATCAATAACATCCATTGAAAAATCCAAGTGATCGCCTGAAACACAGGTCTAACCTAGTTCAGGCAAGTAGCTTATAATAATACTAGCTATGCCCGCGGTTACACCCGCGTTTATGATTACTGCGCCGCCCCTGGGGATCGTAGCTTGATGTTATATAAATAGGCTATCCAACACTAATTTTATTTTTTAATTCGGACCAGTAGTTCCTGAGATTATCGCGTTCAACCAAACAAACAAACTTTATAATATTAGTATAGATAAAGATGTTAAAGTATCCTTTCTTGCCATAACTATGATTATTATTTTGGTTATAAACTAGTTTATTTAGCATTCAGTTATTGTTAGATATTACTATATGTATTGATATGTATGTATTTACAAAAAAAAGGATATACATATATGTATGTTTATCCATTGTCGAGTACCCATAGTACAAGCTCTGCATAGTTTGGGCTATATGGTGTTGTGTGTATGTGATATAATATTATTATTATCACCTTTATTTATCATCAATCAATAAAAATTACATTTTTAAATATATTTATTTAAAACAACACATTTAAAAATATAAAAATTATGGAGACCCATCGGCACCGAGACAAGGTTCAAGCAGTCGGTGGTTAGGGGTCCAGAGAGAGGAATCTCCTCACTTTGCGTGCCGTATCTAGGAGGACCGCCTTCTGCATCTGATTCTTCATTCTTATTATTATTAAGATTTATTTTAAAGTTGATTTAAATTCACTATTACACACCTTTTTAAGCCGAATAAATGTTTATTTTATTTATGATACTTTGCACGACCTTTCGATTCCCGAACCCGACAGCTTATAAAATCAAATTTATTTTTGCATGACATGAGTACATTATATCTGCATACTCATGCAGATCAAATACACTCATGAAAGAAGAAGAAATACAGCCAAAGCTAATTCTTAGATAACTATCGAATTATTAAAAAAAGTGATACTTAGAAAATATCAATAAAAAGTAGCATATATATATATAACCTTCCCCAGGTTTTAAACTATATCTGAACCAAATTTCATCTAAAACGGTTGAGTGGTTTAGCCGTGAAAAGGTAATAGACAGAGCTACTTTCGAATTTATAATATTAGTAAGGATTACCTATGAAATTTGAAACACTTACCTTTTATTTTTGCTTACACAAAACAGTATAATACTGTAACCAACACAATACAAAATATCTATATTGTAACAATTAAATTTAACACAAAAATTCACTTAATCCATGAAAATTATTTACCAAACACACAAATAATAACAAAATCATGAATACATATATAAAATTACTTTTATAAAACTTCTCAAAAACCCGACGTTTCAAACACATGAATTTACGCACAAATAAACTACAGATATAAAAATTACTTAAATCACTTTTTCACAACATATAGCAGTCTATTTCATTTAGAACGTATTACGTACGAACGTATTCTCCCGACGTTTCGTACGTTTTTAAACATGATGCCCGTTTTTCGTAAGTTAAGAAATGTCATGGGAACTTCGCGGGTTTTTAAACACGGGACGCGTGTGGACCCTACGCCAGTTGGAGTGTCACTAAAGGTAGGGGCGTCGGGTAAGTGTTGCCAGACATCACGAAATTTTCCCCGATCGATGTGCGACACCAGACAGATTGGGTGGTGTGTAGGTTGCGATGCGCCCTGTCTGTGGGATATGGGTTCGAGAGCCGTCTGAGACTAAAGTTTTCTGTGAAAGTTTATTGACTTCTTTCAATGTTTAGGGTTTGCTAAGATTTATTTTGTATTAGCTTTTGACCGCGGATTCTCTTGGGAACGTTATTTTATGGATAAAGTTATTTTATGTCCTTTTCTTTTCCTCTGATAATGTGTATGTGAAATTTCAAAATAATCAGTCTAGTAATTTAGGAAACTAAGTCACAGACTCAAGTTATGTGCGTATTAAATAGTTAATTAATCGCTTGCTTTAACGGTGAAGGAAAACATCGTAAGGAAACCTGCATCTCTGAGAATTCTCCATAATGTTCTTAAAGATAATATGTGAAGTCTGCAACCCGCACTGGGCCAGCGTGATAGACTATGGCCTAACCCTTCTCACACAGAGAAGGGGCCCGTGCCCAGCAGTGGGACAGTTTAATACAGGGCTGATATTATTATTATATACTTTACAGTGTTAGGAACCGATGGCTGTTGGGGCAGAAAGGTTCTGGAGTGGCAGCTACGCAACAGTAGACGACAAGGTGGACTGACGACCTGCTAAGGGTCCTGGAAAGTGGTTGGATGCGGGCGGCCTAAGACCGGTCTTTGTGGAAAACCTTCGAGAGGCCTATGACCAGCAGTGGACGTCTTTCAGCTGAGATGATGACAGTATACCATAATAGCAATTTACCCTGATTTAAGGGAACATAAGTTAATGTAGTAATGTTAGTGTTATCACTATTGATAATATTGATAAGAGAATGACTTAGGGGAGTTTTTTTGTTATCAGTAAAGTTTATATATGTATACTAACCTGTTCGGCTGTAAATAGCAACCGATTACAGATTAAACATTAAAATCATTTGAATTTTTCGAGATATTGACAATTAGTTGAGGAGAAGTTACTGATTTTAATTAATCGATCGTTAAGCAAAATGCAAAACCAATTTGTTTTAACTAAGGAATTACGGTGCAGATCTGCACGAAAGGCGCTGTGGATTAAGTTATTACTCGCCACTGCTATTGCTCTCACTGATGTGGGTTCGATACTCACACGGTACAAAAATATGTGTGGACACAAATAGCTGCATAAAGTCCAGGTCCATTATTTCAATGTTTGTAAAGACTGTTGACACAGCATTTATTCTTACCAGAAACACTATTACCGTCTATCAAACACAGTTCAAGCCTCCCTGCTGACAACAGAAACACCGAATATCGCTTCTCCTTTCGAACCCAAGATCTTATTTACGCACAGCAGTCACAACAGTTCTAGACTTAGTACTGCTACTAAGAAGATAATGTTCGTTTTTAAATTGTAATAGGTCTGTGTTTTCCGTCATCCACACCTGATGTTAAGTGATGATGCAGTCGACGATGGAACACGCTTGCCTTGAAGATATCTATTCACTTGAGACTTGAAGACACCCAGATTGTACTTATCGGGCAATACAGACATCTATACTATAAAACTGATGAGTTTGTTTGTTTGGTTGGTTGAACGCGCTAATCTCAGGAACTACTGGTTCGAATTGAAAAATTATTTTAGTGTTAAATAGCCTATTTGTCGAGGAAGGCTATAGGCTATATAACATTACGCTACGACCTACAGGGGCGGCGCAGTAACGATAAACGCGGGTGAAACCGCAGGCACATCTAGTAAGTAATATTAAGTTCCACTCTTGTGCGGTACGCATAATAAAACTGCATAGGTACACCACCATTTTGCTCGACCAAGAATCAAACTCGAGACTAGCACAGCAGTCGTAGCGATACAGAGGCAATGAACGATCAATATCAAATATTTTAATAACAAATGATACCCTTTGAACGTCTCGGAGTGGGTGTTAGCCCAAACACATAGATAGTTGTACCTATTATTTGAGTCTAGACGTATGGGTCGATGCACCCCAAGGGCCCTGGCAGACACAACACACGATTTAATACATTTATTATTAGTCAAACATTACGTTTGTTTATCATTCAAGTACTTAAATAAAGATCCTTTGTTATCAAAACTATCTTTTTGATCGGAAACTTTCCGACTTTTATAGGCAATATATAACTTTGCTTATATAGAAGCGATTGCCTAGTGGGAGAACATTGGACTGCCATACAGAGGTCTCGGATTCAATCCCATGCCAGAAACATCTAATTTTACGAGATTAAATAGTTAATTATCGCTCGCTTTAACGGTGAACCAAACCATAATAAGGAAACCCGCATGCCTATAAGTTCTACATAATATTCTCGAAGATATGTGAAGTTTGCCAACCTGCATTTGCCAGTGTGGTGGATTTTGTGTTAACCTTTCTCCCACTGAGAAGAGGTCCGTGCCCAGCAGTGGGATAGTTTATATACAGGGCCGCTTTTATTAATATGTGCCTGCAATGCTTCTAACTATAGATCAATTATCTCAATGAATGCGTCGGCCATATCAAACATAATTTTTTTCAAAAATTATGTACGTTTGTTTATTAATATGGCTGTTATAGCCGGCCAGTATTGCAGCCACACATTATAGTAAAATAATACCCTTATAAAGAAGTCTCTGTAATAAAACTATATTGAAGTAGTCTCATAGATCTAGTATCATAGCTACGACTATAATAAATAGGAAAGATATATTTGTTTGTAATCGATGATCTCTGTAACTGCTGAACCGATTTTAATAATAATTTCACTATTAGAAAGCTAGTTTATCTAGAAATAACATAGGCTATATAACATCACGCTCCGAGCCACGGGAGCGGAGCAGTAATCATAAACGTGCGTAAAACCGCGAAGGACAAATAGTTGAAGGGAGTTAAAATGAAATGAAATAGTTGATTTGTTCTTATAAGGTTTTTTACAACGGATTGTGTTTGGAGCCTCCTCTTAGACAAACAATCTCTGTATTAGGAGACACCGCTCTTTCATATCCTGTTTGAAAATATAATAAAACCATTCACATTAATTTAATTATAAAACAGTTTAGAATCGAATGCTGTGCATTAAGTCTTAATTTCGATTTCCGATTAGAGTAAAGTGTTATTTGGGTATCAGAGAGCAGCCCAGAGTTAGGAAGTTAGCGGTGTTAGACACCCAGCACGTAAAACACGTATAGCCGTTGGTCCTGCGCCCGATCTCTCTCCGGTCCTGTCAGATTATCCGACCCATCGGATCATGAGAGTGAGGGAACAGAGAGTGCACTTGTGTTTGCGCACACGCTTGTGCACTATAATATCTCCTGCGCAGATAGCCAGTCTCCGTCAAGATTGGCTGCCATGAGCGACATTCGGTCTGGAGGACGTCATAATCTGCGACTGCACGGATCGCACAGTTATTTATTTGGTTCTTTACCTTTACTAATAAGACAAATTAAAAATAAAATACAGTATAGTTAGTAAAATGTGGGTACAATACACCCCTACCCCTTCGGGGAAGTATAGGTATCTGTATATTATATTACTCACCATTATATCTAGTAGCATGCCACCTGGCGTTACTTGCATAATCTATAACAATAAAAGAAAATATATTAGAAATATAATAATATTCTATATTTTATGACAAACACACAACAATACAGAGCACACCAAACTAAGCAGAATTTGTACTATAGGTACTAGACAATGGATAAACATACATATATGCTATTTTGTTGTAATTACATACATAGAAACAGGTATACCAAGACAAACATCCATGTTCATGCACACAAATGTTTGACTTGTGCGGGAATCGAACCCGTGACCTCAGGCGTGGCAGTCGGTTATACTAACCACTACGCCATCGAGGTCGTCATATATACCTACATTGCCAGATTCTAAACTGAGCCTAAAAATGTTTTAACAGAAAAACGCTATAACACTTTTTCCTACTCGGGAATCAAACCCAAGACACAAAGTACAACCAGACTCAGAACAATCATTTTTGTCACGAGTGGGATTCGAACTCACAACATCTAGCACTGTGACCGTTTCTCCGCTGCGCCATCCGTACATTCGATATAGTATTTTATTTTTTTCTTTACATTTTTATAATATAAGTTTTGCTAGCCTAAATGCGTAAAGCTTAATAAAGACAATGTTGAGGTAGGCTCTCTGCTGACCCCGTTACCCAGAGTCGCGTTAGCTATAGAATATAAAACATCTATGTCTGTTAGCAATGACCTCGAAAACTGCGCAACCGACTACAATTGTCATTTTGCGATATTGTTTTGTACAGTTTGTGGAGTTGACTGTCGCAATTTTATTGACTGTATGTTATTTTGTGTAATGTTATTATATTTTCTTTTTGCTGTAATGACCCCACTGACAGGCCGCTCCCAGCAGTGGGACAGTTGAATAGACAGGGCTGATATTGTTATATTATTATATAATCATAATAATAAAAGAGTTTATAGCAGTTTAGTCTGAAAAAACAGCGATAGCCCAGTGAGAGACCGTTGCACTCCCACGCAGAGGTTTCAATTTCAATTCCAAAGCACTACTGACTTTTCGAAGTGCGCATTAAATAGTTAATTATCGCTCGGTTTAACGCTGAAGGAAACCTGCATGTCTGATAGTTCTCCATAATGTTCTCGAAGATATGAGTAGTCTGCCAATCCACACTGGGCCAGCGTGGTGGACTATGGTCTGACCCTTCATATACTGAGAACAAATGCGTGCCATATGAGGGCTGATATTATCATCAGTCAGTCAGACAGTCTAAAGTTATGCTGTTTTCGTAAAAAATTGTTCACAAGTACTGAAAAAGCAGAATGAACATTCCCGTGGTATAAAACTTTAAGGTCAAGGGAGCCAAGCCATGGGTAAAAGCTAGGTAATACTACAAAGAAATAAAATATGTTTTTCTTTATAAAGACGAATTAGGAACAATTCCTAAGTCACGGGGGACTTTACAAACATACAAACAACGGACACAAAGAACTCCCGGACTCGGAACAACTATTTGTGTATTATATAATTTTTGTCACGTGTCGGGATTGAACCCACAACCATCACACCCCGTCTACCAAGCAATATTCCAGGCGCCGTGCTGCTAGTGAGAATTTCTTTACAGAAACACTCAATAATACTTTGTCTGGTAGGGTCGAACCCGTGACCTCATGTACAACATTCATATTAACTACAGCTGACCACTACATTCTAATTACAATCTTATTAGTAAAACTTTAAAATCACATATCCCTGGCAGAATAGATGGAGGTGTTTAACACCACCACTTGGCCAATATATTTAGGTCTTTGTAATAAAGAATAAGTTTATTATAATAATAATATAATTATTATAATATTCTATCACATACACACAACACCATCTAGCCCAAACTAAGCATATGTACATAATAAACTTATTTTTTGTAAATACACAATTTATACATAGTGACACCCAGACCAAGACGAACTTCCATGTCCATGCACACAAATGTTTGACTTGTGCGGGAATCGAACCCGCGATCTCAGGCGTGGCAGTTGGTTACACTAACCACTACGCCATCGAGGCTCAGATAGAGGTATGTAACGCTTACATTTAGCCAATTTATTTAGGTTCCATGTAATTTATAAACAGCCATGGTAAGCTAAGTAGTTTGTCTGGCAGAAAGCTGTAACTATTTTTTATAGTTTATCCTTGCTATTTAAAAGAGTGGCCGTGAGTTTCTTGCAGGTATCTTCTCATAGGCTCAACCTTTTGCCTGAACCTAGCAACTAACATAAATGTAAATTTAATTAATTTTGTAACCTCACTAACCCTATTTGACGTTCTTAAGTGGTACTTTGTCACCTGAATGAATACATGATTTTTGATCTTCACTTTACAAAAATTTAATGACTATTTCAGACCCGGTGATGCTATTGTTGAAAACCTTATTTCACTAGTAAAATACCTGAAAATTCAGACAAAAAGGCTTGTCTCCAGTACAGACTTCAAGGTCCGAACGTAGACCAAAAGATCAAAATCTTGCTAGAAAAGCTTATTACCGAATCCGAGTATCGAATCTGAGACTCTACATCAAACATTCGCACACATCGTTAGATCAACGAAGCATCATGTGACGTCACGTAGCAAAAATCAAAAAGTTGTCCAGCCCTGTATCCTGAAACATCACGCACACATACACACCCAGACACCACATACTAACAAACGTCACCGCGTAGCGACACACCGCTCACGTACACACACGCGAAACAGACTCGCGGATGTATATACATGCTGTTTAACAATTTACAAAGTGGTTTTTTTTATTGATATAAATTTAAAAACGATTACTTTACGCGTGGGCGGTGTATCATTCTGAATGATCGTGTAAAGGTGATTTCAGTTATAAAACTCGGTGAGCAATTACCGAGTTTGACCTTTTTTGTGAACTTTTGTGTTAGGGAGGTGTTTATTCGTACGGTTCGTACGGTTGTGTAAGCAAGAACATTTATGCAATTACGAGTTGTGACTTTAAATTCTTGAGTCACACATAGAGTTTTATTGCATTTCATACGCAGTACCGCTGAGATCACAGGTTTGATTGCCAGTTCGAGAAACGTGACATTGAACTTTTCTTCCTTAGAATTCTTAGTAGGAGTAGGGTGTTTGGCAATGTGCTCGATAGACGGCAATAGACTTGTTCTGTGATACTTGGGTTCTAAAACCATAACTGGCAAAATGTGGGTGCAATATCCCTTTGACTAACTCTTTTGGATTATTGCCATAATGTCTACGAAACTATATCCTAAATATACATAGTAATTGTAAATATACATGTAAAAATAACTTTTATATAACGTAACCTTTAGAGTGGGCTAAAGCAAATTAGAATCCTGCTAAATAAATGAAACAAAACCACAAACTTGTTTAGATGTTTATTACACAATATCGCTTAAACCATTGAACGGATTTAGATGAAAGTTGGCACACAGATAAATAATTAAATAGTTAATAGGAAAGTTGTATCACAGTAAGCATTTTCGTAGTATTTACACGAGCAAAGCCGCAGGATAGTAATTTAAAATTGTGTTTAATATCATGTTATTTATGAAAATATTCTTGTACGCCTGTCTTACGGGAGGGTAGAGGCTTCGGCGTTTAAGTTATTATGCTCTTGACATATCTTTCTTGATTTTTCCCTTTATCATAGTGTCCATGGACAGTAAAAATGTCTCTGAACTGATCCAGGAACGTTCATCAGATTTACCTAATAGCATACGTATATGCATTATCTCACTACAATCACACATAAACTAATAATCGGATTTCAATGTAACTTGGGACACAGGTAGATCATATCCTGGATTATCAAATAAAAACCTATTGTATCCCGGTATTCTAGTGAAACCATGAGTAGAATCTAGTCTATACTAAGTCATTAACTAAAAGTAAAGTATGGCTTCTGAATAACTATTTATCTATATATATTTATTCTATATTATTAAACTAAAGATATCTCAATTGTCCGTTTTTTTTAATCGGTTATTTGAACACGATCAGGCAGGCACTACCAATCCAATCTAAATAAATCAAATTTGCTCTTAAAAGATGACTAATTATTTATTAGAAAATTCATTTAACATTAGTTAATTCGTCTATTGACGAAGGCTATAACATTACGCTACAAATAACGAGGGTGGCGTTGTAACCATAATTAAGTATCATTTAATGCGGATAGATCATGAGGCAGTTACAGTTTCCTATAAGATTCTTATAAACGATTATTTACGACATTATGACTCTAATAGACTTTAAAATTCGCAAATTTAATTCTAGGTAGCCAAAAGAATTCATAACAATATAATAATTACTAAAATCAAGTTAACAGAACTACTACTATGACGTAATAAATCCAACTTTTAAAAGCGATTAATTTGTCTAAAAACACACTCTGTATACGCCCAGTCTGGCGCACACATACACGCCACTCGTGTCCGTACACGTCTGCCTCACTCACACAGCGGCAACGCGTAGGAGTCGCACTCACACATAGTCAGATATCCGTACAAGTCTGGAGCCTCACACAAAGGAACAATGCACGCACACAGACACACCGCCACTTGTACCGACGAACGCTCACATAGAAAACGTACTCGAAAGACGCCGCACACATAGGTAATTGACCGTGTAGCAACACGTCTGTTCGCACACATACACGCACAGAGTTCGTCGACCGCAGTTGGTTTTTGCAATGTTCAAGATTTAAGAATTTTTAAACCTCTCTTTGAAGAGCTTTTTAAGTGATTATCGACTTAATTTTTTTGATGTTTAGGTTTAATATTGATTATTGATTAGTTATATTGAACTCCTTGAATATCAGCTGATAGTTTCATCGTGAAGTCACAAAAGTCTGAGAAGTCTAGCAAAAGCTTAAAAATAATATTTAGAAGGCATGTTTATAAACTGTCCCACTGCTGGGCAAGGCGCTCTTCTCAGTGTGAGAAGGGTTAGGCGACAGTCCACCACGCTGGCCCAGTGCGGATTAGCAGACTTCACATATCTTCGAGAATATTATGTAAAACTCTCAGACATGCAGGTTTCCTCACGACGTTTTCCATCACCGTTAAAGCGACCGATAATTAACTATTTAATACGCATTTAATTTTGAACCTGGTAGTTGGCAGGGATTGTTCTCTGTTGACCTAAACCCATAGCTTGATAAGTGAGTTTAACCCCTTTGCGTACCTTTTCAGGAAAATAACCTGAGGCTATGTATGTATGTACATATATAACTTCTATCTATACTAATATTATAAAGCTGAAGAGTTTGTTTGGTTGAACGCGCTAATCTCAGGAACTACTGGTCAGAATTGAAAAATCATTTTAGTGTTGGATAGCCCATTTATCAAGGAAGGCTATAATCTATATAACATCGCTACGACCCACGGGGGCGGCGCAATAACCATAACCGCGGACACATCTAGTAGTAGTATAAAGCTGAAGAGTTTGTTCGTTTGTTTAGTTGAATGAGCTAATCTCGGGAACTACTGGTCCGAATTTTTTTTTAGTGTTGGGTAGCCCATTTATCGACGATGGCTATAGGTTATATAACATTATGCTACAAGCAATAGGAGTGGAGCAGCAATGAAAAATGTTGCAAAAACGGAGGAAATTCTCTTATATGAAGCAGACGAAGTTGCGCGGGTCAGCTAGTATAATATAAGACTAAGTATATAGACTAAGTACATTTTCAAACTATTACTGATACAGAGAATTTCAGTTTTGGCTGCACGGATGGCGCAGTGGCATGACGCCGCTCCTAGTGGGTTATGGGTTCGATCCTCGAGACAAAAAATTGTATGATCCACAAATGTCTGTTCATTATGTCCGTTGTTTGAATGTTTGTAGAGTCGGCCGCGACACAAAAATTATTCACAGAGCGGGAGTTGACTTTTAAAAAAAATTAGTTTGACCCGGTATTCAAAAGCAAATGCAAGATTATACTGTGGACTAACGGCTTCAGTGTGTGTTGTGCTTTCATGGTAAGTAGGTAATGGGACAAGTTTGATTCCTGGTTAATGTAAAGTGTTTATGACTTTTTCTGTTAGGATATTCCCAATAACACAGTATGGAAATGTGGCCAATAGTCGGTAATGGAATCATACGTTATTGAGTGAAATCTAATAATTATTATGTTTAAAATTATATTTACAAGTTTTTTTAATGCAATATTTTTATTTCCTTTTATTTTTTAGTTATTATATTTTAATCAGTTAATGACATGTTCAAGAATTCTTTATACATTTTTATTGAAATAAAGATAGCAGCGATAGCTCAGTGGGGAGACCAACAGACTGCAATGCAGAGGGTCTCGGGTTCGAACCCACGTCGCGCACCTCTGACTTTCGGAAGTTATATGACTTTTCGAAATTATGTGCCTATTGATTGACAATTATCGCCTGCTCCGTGCCTCGGAGAGCACGTTAAGCCGTCGGTCCCGGCTGCCATGAACATCTATGGCAGTCGTTATTGGGAAAGTCAGTACCCTCTAATATCCTGACACTGGTCTAGCCTTAGGGTATCGTTAGCCTTCGGGTCGCGGAGGTCAGGTGGCAGCCGCTCCGTGTAAAAACTGATATCCAGTCAAATCCGGTTAGACCAGAAAAACAGACCCCAAGTGACTTGGGAATAATAAAGGCTAAGAGAGAAGAAGATTGAAATAAAGATTTTTGACTTTGACTTTTATAGTGCCATAATTTTAATGACATGATAATAATAAGATATGTACATGATGATGCATATGATGATAATTATATAATGTAATAAGAAGTATAATAATTTTAATTTTGTAAATAGTCTAATTTCTCTTTTTTGTGTAATTATTAATTTGTTAATGTATTTGCCTTGTATTTTTGAATTTGTTTCTTGACATAGACGACATCTTCTTTCCTTTTGTACTACCCATTCAATGACAGAACATGGTGCACACATAATTTGTAACATCTTTGTCTTAATTATGTTTCTACAAATAAAAGATTTCTGATTCTGATTCTAAGAGTTATATGTATTTGTAATATACCTCTGGCTTCCCCTGCTGGGGTGTAAAGGACGTGGTTAGCTTAGTGGGAAAATGGGGCTGTCTTTTAAGATGTCTTGAGTTTGATCCTACGACACTTTACACTTTTCGAGTTGTTTGTACGTATTAAATAGTTAATTATCGCTCGCTTTAACGGTGAAGGGAAACATCGTGAGGAAACCTGCATGTCAGAGTCTACAGAATGTTCTCAAAGATATATGAAGGCTGCCAATTGGGCCAGCATGGTATATTATGGTCTAATTCTTCTTATATTGAGAGGAGGCTCGTGCCCAGTAGTGAGACATTTTATATACATGGCTGATTAAATATTACTCATTAAATTTGCAGAAAATACAGGCCATATAAATTAAAATACGTGGAGGGCGTAGTAGTTTTATTAGTCAACAATAACAGTGCACAGAGCGTTGCGGATTCAATTCTCAAATTGGACAAAGATTGATGTAAGTACTTTTTTTTTATACAACTAAGATGGCAAACAAGCTTACGGCCCACCTAATGGTAAGTGGTCACCGTAGCCTATCTATAGACATATAACACAAGAGGCATCACTTGCGCGTTGCAGACCCTTTAGGAAAGGAAGTGGGAAGGAGAAGGAGCGGGAAGAGGGAAAGAGGAGAGCCATAACAGTAATACTGGAGGCCAATTCACTCCTCCGGTATTACTGTTATGGTTCTTGGTTTTGTCTGAGTTTGTAGATTTTAATGATAGGAAATCTCATGACATAGAGAAAGTCTATTGTTTGATCGTTGATTGGTAAAATAGATAAGTAAATTGTATTATTTAAAATATAACGATGAACCCTCTTAATATTATAAATGTACTGACGGGTTAACCCGATTTCGCCCGGGTAAATATAATACATGGAATAATGGACCTATCAAATAGTGAAAGGATTCTTCAAATAGGTGCACTGGTTCCGTAGACTATTCTCCACATACACACAAACATAAAATTTGTACACTCTTTATAATATTAGTAATTAATATAGATTATTTCTAATCTAGTTTGTGTTGTAATATTTGTTACTCTATAGCGACTAAAATGCTGAACTGCTTTTGATGGAATTGATCATACGAGTAGGTTATTACTTAAATTTAATATAGTAACACTAGATTTTGTCCATGCTTAAATGTAGGTTAGGTTAAGTTAGTAACAGTAGTTTTTTCTGGATGACCCCTAAAAGGTGAGGTACCCCATGTCCTTTTGTGTACCCCTGACAATGTGTACGCGGAATTACATGATGATCGGTCGAGTAGTTAAGGCGTGAAACTGTAAAAAGAAAACTTATATTCGGATTTATGCCATTAGTTATGATAGTTAGAATTTCATGAGGTTTTTGGTCATATGTACGTTTTACAAAAAAGCTGTTAATATATCCTATACTTTATTTATAATATTTATAATATTCTACCACATACACACAACACCATCTAGCCCAAACTAAGCAGAGCTTGTACTATGGGTACTAGACAATGGATAAACATACATATATCCTTTTTTTTTTTTTTGTAAATGCGTACATATTATACATAGAAACACCCAGACCAAGACAAACACCCATGTTCATGCACACAAATGTTTGACTTGTGCGGGAATCGAACCCGCGACCTCAGGCGTGGCAGTCAGTTACACTAACCACTACGCCACCGGGTCGTCAAATTGATGATACATGCATATTATTAAAGTCTTACAACATAATTATACTCCTAACAGGGTAAGCAGAGGAGAACCTACTGCCGTACTAAACGCCAGCCTGAATCTAAGAATTGCATACGAAAAATCCCATTAACACTTTGAGTAGAGGTCTTGCCCAGCAGTGGGACATGCCAATAAGCTTAGGACAGATAGTTGAACTGCGATTCAGAGGTCTCGAGTTCAATCTTGGGCTTATAGGACTCTTATAAGTATAGGCAAGAATCTTATGAGCTTTGTAGATTTCAGTAAATATTTTACTAATTAACCTGTCGAATGTTGGCATGGCCAGACAAAATTGAAAACCTATTGTGTGTGGTCGCCTGTGTGTAGCTGCGACTTAGTAGGTAAAATGTTATTAATCCAGATTTCACCTGGGCTACTATATGATATCTCGTAGTTTATATAATACAACTATATTTTTTCAGTCTATGGTTCGGAGTGAGAAGTCATGGAATGTCGTCGCCTTCTTCTGTGAGGAAGTGATTTCCATCAAGGAGGCGGTGGAGCGGGAGACGGAGCGCTTAAACCCAACTGCAGAACCGGGCGCCGAAGGGCGCGAGATGACCTCAAGCCACCCTAAGGTTTGACCTGGGGGTGGTGGGCTGCGTGCCTGCTCGCCACCCGATCAGCACTAGGTTCGAGAGGCGGCATGCGTGTTCCTACGTGCGCCTCTGTGTCGTGTCTTTGTCCACCCCCAGGGGGACAGGGGAACGGTGGAGCAAGTATTTTTTGTGTAGTGGCCTGTCGTTTAACACGGCGGGGTCACGATTGCATGTGAAAGCGATTCGCGCGGCCTCGCCGTATATGGTTATGTCGAGGAACGCCGTGGTAGGTTTAGTCGGTATTACCGGAGTATTTTTCCCCTGTGAGCCCGACATAACCTCTCCGTCGCCCCGCGGAGAGGTATGCAAAAAAGCAATCCACCACGTAAAAAAAAGTTTAGTAACGGTATTGAAATTACACTACTATATACGGATTTTATCGCGTTGTTTATTTGACACTTTATTACATAATTTAGAAACTACTACTATTAAATTTTACTAATGTTGAAGCTATTTAAATGATTATAACTATTTATATTTAAGTTAAGCAAACCACATCTAGACTTCATGATACTTTGAGCGCATAAAAGTTTCAATAAATAGAAACACCAATGATTAAATTATGTTCGGGTACTTTGAAATAACTACACTGGAACATTGAGACAACTACCATCTTAGTCTCCCCGTGACCATGGCTGCTGAAAAGCAACCGAAACGTCGGGGAAAGTGTAAACTTAAATATAAATAGTTTTAATAATTTAATTAGCTTAAAAATTAGTAAAGTTTAATAGTAGTAGTTTCTAAATTATGTAATATAGTGTCAAATAAACAACGCGATAAAATCCGTATATAGTAGTTTAATTTCAATGAATAATATTCGCGTAAACAGAAGACAATATTATTTAGTAACGTTATTTTTTCTGGATAAAAGGTTACCCTATGTCCTATTCTGATCCCTGATATAGAGTCAGCGAAATTTCATGATGATCGATCGAGTAGTTAAGGCGTGAAAGCGTAACAAACAAACAAACTCATATTCGCATTTATAATATTAGTTAGATGTGCATTTTAGTGGATATATAATAATAATATCAGTCCTGTATTAAACTGTCCCACTGCTGGGCACGGGCCTCTTTTCACTGTGAGAAGGGTTAGGCCATAGTCCACCTCGCCGCCCAGTGCGGGTTGGCAGACTTCACATATCTTCGAGAACATTATGTAGAACTCTCAGACATGCAGGTTTCCTCACGATGTTTTTCATTACCGTTAAAGCGAGCGATAATTAACTATTTAATACGGACATAATTTCTAAAAGTCAGAGATGCTTGCCTTGGGTTCGAACGCGAGACCTCTGCGTGGCAGTCCAACGGTTTCCCACTAGGCTATCGCTGTTGTTCTTGTGTTATTATTTTAGTGGATAATCCTGACTAACTATGCCCGCCGTTAAGGGCTAAAGAAAGAAAAAAGAAAAATGATTTTTTTGAATCTCCATACACACATAATTTTAAAAAACAAGAATGAATACAATTTAAACAGAAAACGATTTACCATTTACCATTTTTATTTGCTTGAATTGGTTTTGTCCTAGGCACCTACGTGGTGTATAATAGCAGCTACTTACAGATACAATAATATCAGCTCTGTATTAAGCTGTCCCACTGCTGGGCCCGGGCCTCTTCTTACTGTGACCTTACACATTACAGAGATAATTGGTAAAATAAATAGTATTGTAAAATTGGCAATTAAAAACAGTGTCTGTGAGTTTCTTGCCAGTTCTTCTTACTGGGTCTACGTTCTTGCTTTGCTGAACGTGACAATTGTCAAATGTACCTAAGTATAATTTAGTTGTCATTCATATGTGTTACTTTGTGACTTATAGCCCTGCTACAAACTTGTCATTATGGGAAGGGTTGGTATGGGGTATAGTCGACGCTGGCCTAGTGATAAGAAATTAAATATTTGTTTGGTATATCTAAACATATTGTCTTGTATTCATTTCACTATGAATTATTGCATATGTGAATGTCGTGGACTCTTTTAAGTAAAGTAGCAAACAGTAGCTATAAATACTAAACATAAACAAAATGTAATGAAGCAACCTTGTTAGTGTGCTAAATAAATAATAATCTGAAATATACGGCATAAAGGTTCTGTTACTTAAATTTTATCGTCCATAGGTCAAAGCCAAAGAGAATTTATTTATTTTGGAGACAAAGTAACAATGATGAACGTCAAATTATTTATTTTGGAGACAAAGTAACAATGATGAACGTCAAATTATTTATTTTGGAGACAAAGTAACAATGATGAACATCAAATTATTTATTTTGGAGACAAAGTAACAATAATGAACGTCAAATTATTTATTTTGGAGACAAAGTAACATTGATGCACGTCAAATCAAATTAAGTAATTCGTAGTTTACTAAAGATACGTTTAAGTTAGATGCTAGGTTCAGGCAAAGAGTTGATCCTATGAACAAAACAAGGCCATTCTTTTCCATTGACTTTTGGTGTTATACAACTTATGAATTCTTGATTTTATACTAATAATATAAAAATAAAAGATTTGCAGTCTTGTTTGTTTCAAAGAAATATTTAGTTAGGTGTTGATATAACACGTAGATGACAGAACTTGCCAGGTTGAGTGTTGCTAGCAAGAATATCTAATAACATTTTGCCTGAATATTGTATCAAACAACATCTAACCGTAAATAAATCCAAAAACGTCCGATCCAGAAATCTAAACATAAAATTATTATTTTTTGCATCAAACTGAGATCAAACTGGTTGCCACCCTATGTTAAACCATAGGGGTAGCAGGCCCTCCGATAACTTTCTTTTTTTGGTAATAATAATCGACAAAGGGGAGAAAGCACGGGGTGCGACCTCATTGGTCGATCAGACCCTATGACATAGGGTGGAACAAAAAAGGAAAGTAGCCAATACGGTATATCTATGCTAAATTGTAGTATCGATTTTGATGCAGTTTTTGGGGATGTGTAGGGTGGAAATATACTTGTTTATTAAGCTTTGTGATATTTTAGCTATGAACGTGTGCAACAGTGAATGTCATATAGCTGTAATGATGTATTAGTATGAAAGTCAAACAGAAGCTAATTATTTTTCAAAGAAAAGACATCAACGAGTCTTTTATTTAAATTTTAATTAATTACTAATTAATTTATTTTATAGTATCACAGTCTAATAATATAATATCAGCAGTATTAAACTAACCCACTGCTGGACACGGGTCTCTTCTCTTCTTGTTGGGCCATTGGACCATGCCATCTGCGCGACTTGGGATGAAACTCGAGACCTCAGCGTGACATTCCAACGGTATATCTATGTTATATCACCGAATTGGTATCCAGAAGTGTATTGCACCTAAATTACGCAATCTTAGATATTTAGGTCTCATATAATAGAAAACGAGCTTTTTTTTTATACAACCTAGGTGGCAACAAGCATACGGTCCACCTGATGGTAAGTGGTCACCGTAGCCTATAGACGCCTGCAACACCAGAGGCATCTCTTGCGCGTTGCCGACCCTTTAGGAAAGGAAGTGGGAAGGAGAAGGAGCGGGAAGGGGCAAGAGGTTGATTGCCTCCGGCACTCTCACTCACCGAACGACACACAACAGTAGGAATACTGCTATTTCACGTTGATATTCTGTGAGAGCGTAGTCCTTCCCCGGTCGAGCCGGACCATTCATGCTGAAATCAGCGAGGCTCTACTACTCTAAAAGCATTTTACAGAATATATATTTGGAAGGCTTGTTTCCACTGAAAATTTCTAAATAGAAAACGTAATAACACGTTGCCTGACTGAGGAATCGTTCCCTAAACTTCATGCATAGCAGAAGTATTGAATACCGTTTATTGAGTGTCAGGAGCTAGACTTTAGCCTAAGAATGACTAATTTTGTTTTTCGATGGCCTCGATTGCGTAGTGGTCTGTTGTTAGTATAACCGACTGCCACGCCTAAGGTCGCGGGTTCGATTCCCGTATAAGTCAAACATTTGTGTGTATGGACATGAATGTTTGTCTTGTTCTGGGTGTTTCTATGTATAATATATAAGTATTTACAAAAAAAATATATATGTAGGTATGTTTATCCATTGTCTAGTACCCATAGTACAAGCTCTGCTTAGTATAGGCTAGATGGTGTTGTGTGTATATGATAGAATAAAATTTTACTTTCAATAATAATATTAATTTCAAAGTTGGTAAATATGTTTGTATGTAACTTTTTGTTACTCAATCACACATAAATTGCTTAACGGATTTTAATGAGTCTTGGTACTGAGATAGACCATATCCTGAATTAGCAAATAGCGTTGCCTTGGGAAACAAAAACTAGTATTTAATAAACTTTATACTAAAGCAGAGATAACCTAATGTGAGACCGTTGGACTGCCACGCAGAGGTCTCGAGTTCGATCCCAAGGCGCGCATCTCTGACTTTTAGAAGTTATGTGCGTATTAAATAGTTTATTATCGCTCGCTTTAACGGTGAAGGACCACATCGCGAGGAAACCTTCATGTCTGAGAGTTCTACATAATGTTCTCGAACATATGTGGAGTCTGCCAACCCGCACTAGGCCGGCGTGGTGGATGCGCTAACCCTTCTCACATTGAGAAGAGGCCCGTGCCCAGCAGTGGGACAGTTTAATACAAGGCTGATATTATTATATAGTAAAGAAAAGAAAGATATCCTAACAGAATATATATGACATAATAAAAATATATCTTCCGTTTTCTTTAAAATAAAAGGCACCTCCTACATTAGTTATAATTCCTGTATCGCCGGAGACATTACAAACGTTTAAACAACGGACACAAAGAACATCTAGACTCGGAACAATCATTTGTTGATCACACAAATTTTTGTCAAGAATCGAACCACACACAGTGGCAGTGTGCCTACTTAAGCCACTATGCCATCCGTGCAGTGAGTCTATAGGATAAATGCGACATGTGAGGTGAGGTACACGGATGCTGGGGCCGGCGGGGCGAGAGGTGAGGGCCGCTGTTGCCGCACAGGCGTATGATAGGTGTTAGGGATCAGTAGCAGATGGCAGAACACTTTTATACATGTACAAGCTGACCCGAAAAGCAACGATAGCCTAGTGGGAAACCGTTAGACTGCCATGCAAAGTTCGCGAGTTCGATCCCAATGCGTGCATCTCTGACCTTTCGAAGTTATTTGCGTATTATATAGTTACTTATCGCTCGCTTTAACGGTGAAGGAAAACATCGTGAGGAAACCTGCATGTCTAAAAGTTGGCTACAATGTTCTCGAAGATATGTAAAGTCTGCCGACCCAAACTGAACCAGCGTGGTGGACTATGGCCTTACCCTTCTCACACTGAGAAGAGGCCCGTGCCCAGCAGTGGGACGGTTTAATACAGAGGTGATATTATATGCTAGCTGACTTGCGCAACTTCGTCTGCGTCACATAAGAGAATTTTCCCCATTTCTGCAACATTTTTCATCAATGCTTCGCTCCTATTGGTCGTAGCGTGATGTTATGTAGCCTTCCTCGATAAATGGGCTATTCAACACTAAAATAATTTTCAATTCGAACCAGTAGTTCCGGAGATTAGCGCGTTCAACTAAACAAACAAACAAATTCTTCTGATTTAATATTATAGATAGTCTCTGAAGTACAACTGCACCGATAGCGTGGTGGTAAAACTTGTCGCCGCACTGCTGCCACTGCGCCGAGTGTTGTGGGTTCGAATTCCACACGGGACAAAATTTTGTGTGATCCACAAATGGTTGTTCCGAGTCTGGATATTCTTTGTGTCCGTTGTTTAAATGTTTGTAAAGTCCTGTGGGATACAAGATTTATTCCTAGTGTGAAAGTTGTCTTTAAAATTAAAAGAAGGTTCAGACAGAAATGTGTAACATAGTTTTAGACTCACTGTTGTTATTAAAAATTAATTAATAAAAATTCGCAATTATAACTAAATATACCAAAGAAGCAGCGATAGCCTAGCGGAAGACCGTTGGACTGCCACGCAGAGATTTAGGGTTCGATGATAAAAGCGCACATATCTTTTAACTATAATTTTAAAATTAACGATGGCGTAGTGCTCAGTGTAACCGACTGCTACGCCTGAGGTCGCGGGTTCGATGCCCGCACAAGTCAAACATTTGTGTGCATGAACATGGATGTTTGTCTTGGTCTGGGTGTTTCTATGTATAATATGTATGTATTTACAGAAAAAAAGTATATATGTATGTTTATCCATTGTCTAGTACCCATAGTACAAGCACTGCTTAGTTTGGGCTAGATAGTGTTGTGTGTATGTGGTAGAATATATTATATATAATATTATTTATTTATTTCTCTCTCACACAGAATAGTTACAAAAAATCAGATCTTAAACTAATTTTCACAAGATCGAGTAGGTGAGTCTGTATGAGACACTGGTTACTATGAGGACCTGTATGACAGATTACCAGCCTCTCCTAACTCTAGATAAACCGGAGCTCGAGTAAGTGCAACCACTTTGATTGGTATTCAGAAGTGAGAGATGCAAAAAGAGAGATTTAATAAACATCATTCTATTCATGTTATATTGTGGTGAGTATGTATGCTTGTGTTTGCGTGAGTGTATGTATGTTAGTGTAGATATGTGTGTGTGTATGAGATATCTGACTTATCGATGTTATGTTCGTATTAAATAGTTAATTATCGCTTACTTTAATGCTGAAGAAAAGCATCGTATAGCAACGTACAACTCTGAGAGCTCTCCATGTTTTCAAAAATATGTGAAGTCTGCTAACCCGCTGTAGGTCAGCGTGGTAGACTATGGCCTAACCTTTCTCATATTGAGAAGAGGCCTGTGCCCAGCAGTGGGACAGTTTATATACGGCTGATATTGTTATACAATGTCCTTTATATCCTCACTTAGTTACCACCAAACCGAATATCTATATCTAATAAATATAACATTTTTTTATACAACTATGTTGGCAAACAAGCATACGGCCCACCTGATGGTGAGTGATCACCGGAGCCTATGGACGCCTGCAACACCAGAGGCATCACTTGCGCGTTGCCAACCCTTTAGGAAAGGAAGTCGAAAAGAGAAGGAGCGGGAAGAGGAAAAGAGGGTAATTGGGCTTCTAGCACTAAAGATTTATTTGATTATTTGTCTATATGTATATATGTATACTAATATTATAAAGAGAAAAGATTGTATTTTTGTATTACATATTTTCTTGTAATGAATACACTCAAGTACTACTGAACTGATTTTAATCATTCTTTCACCATTCGAAAGCCACTTTATCCAGAAGTAACATGGGCTATATAGCATCAGCTAGCCTAATCAAAAACGTGGGCAAAGCCTCGGAAACAGCTAATACAAAAATATATAATACGGAACCTTGCAAATAATGATCACGCTCGCGATACAGCGGTCGCGGTGTAGCCCCGAGTGATTCAGCGATGCGCCCGCGCCGGCAATAACGAGCGCTATGATCCGGTCGGGCGGCTACCGAGATACGCGCGCGCGCCTGTGTGTGTGCGTGCGCGGGCGCATAACACGCACCACCGGCAAAATTATCGTGTGACGTCATTTGACGTGCATAGTTTTGAAATAATAACGTTTGTATTGTTTTTGTTGTGTTGTATGTGTGATAGAATGTAACCTTTAGGGTTTACTTTAAGAGAAATGTAGATATAATTAGAAAGTACAATGAGAGAAGGTATAACAAATACACTTTTAATGTATTAAGATTACAAATAAAAGAGACAATCTTTACTTATATAACTATAGTCAGGGCGTGGTTCGCTAAAGACTTGCTTCGTGGTCCTTGTACAATCAGGACACTTAGCTGAAGGTGTGAAGCCGGGCCGCAAGGAGCCGCGACTGACGCCGTCCGTTCCTTATATAGTCTCGCACCACCGGTCGCAAGAGGTGGCTAGTGACGTGCGCCCGCGTTCGCCGGGCGTCTAGGCGATTATCGTCACAAGAATATTATTATTATTACGATAGTTGTGTTACGGATTCTGGGACTGTGTACGGTATACCCTTGTTTCCTATTACGTGGGTCTTATAAACTTAGTTGGCAAAATATAGGTGTGATACACTTCAGGCTACCCCTTGGGGACGTAGGCGTGATACTATGTATGTATATAAAAATTCGTAATGGGAATTAACTCGATCATGCATATTGTTTACCTGTAGGTGCATGATTTCATTTAAGAACCTACATTCATAATAAAACCTGTTCCGAAAAAAACACAAAGAACACCCAGTCTCGGAAGTTTGTGAATCACACTATTTTTTACCACGTGTGAGGTTCGAACCCATACCTACTGCAGTAGCTTTAAAGACTCATTTGCCTCAGAAACATAGCCTTGACATCGCCGTACCAGTCAGCTTGTGATCACGGCCAACAACAACAACCTAGTCGAAATGACAAGCACCTTTTTTGTGGGTCAAAAGCCTGACCTACTAAACCAAAAACTGATTAACTTTATGAGGAGGTTTGGGTGCTAGTAGGAGAGATGGAACTGTGAGTACACACGTGTATCTTACAGGAGGCTGAGCCTTAATCATACAGCATTGTATTTCTTCAAGTGTTGACATTAAAACATTTTTTTATTATGTGCATAATATAACGTGAATACCTAAACACTGGCTACGACTAACGAGAAAAATTATTTCAATTTCAATCATTTATCACAATCTATATACCTAATTAAATTAGTTGTTTATTGTGGTTGAGTGTGCACAATAAAAGGACGCGTGGCAACAAGCTTATCTTAATAGATCACTAAAAACTACATTTAAATAACTTCAGCCGTTTTGAAGACTAGAGTACATAGACGTACTGATAAACAAAACAACTTTTTAAGATTTAATGTGTATAGATGTGAAAGGTAGTACGACAGAGCGAAACAAACGAAGAAGCGGGTTTAGGTTAAATTTGGGAGTAGTAGAGCCTCGCTGATTTCAGCATTAATGGGCCGGCTCGACCGGGTAAGTAATATCCTCTCACAGAATATTAACGTCAAATAGCAGTAATCCTACTGTTGTTTTTCTTTCGGTGAGTGAGAGTGCCATAGGCTCAATCACCCCCTTTTCCCCTTCCCCTTCCCGCTCCTTTTCCTACCCACTTCCTTTTCTCTTTTTCCGTTCCTAAAGCCTCGGCAGCACGCAAGTGATGCCTCTGGTGATGCAGGCGTCCATAGGCTACGGTGACAACTTACCATCAGGTGGGCCGTATGCTTGTTTGCCATATTAGTTGTATAAAAAATCCGTGTCATTATTACTCGATTTTATAAGAAGTAGTACTGGATTTTATAAGTATGTTTCTAAGTTGAACCCCAAACTACCAACCGGTGGAAATACCTTCAAAATATGTGCAGTAATTTCTGGGCAACGCCGGATCCTAAACAAAACTTTACACATAAATCTAAACACACACGAAATATGCATTAAAAAAAGGGGGCAGGCATTACATTTCCCTATTAGAAAACGATACTGTACACCTTATAATATGAATGAACGTGATAATACTATATTTATAACTAGTAGTTTTCCCGCGGTTTCACCCGCGTAAGTGCCGTTCCCGTGTAAATATCGGGTTTCACCATTTTCACTCCCTTCGGGGTGGAATTTCCAAAAATCCTCTCTTAGTGCTCCCCTACACTCTCCAAGGAACATACATGCCAAATTTCAGCTTCTTGCGTTCAGTAGTTTCGGCTGTGCGTTGTCTGTCAGTCACTCAGTAACGGAAGAGTTTTATATATATAGATTCAGATATCATGTTGTCATTGTGTGTCGGATGACAACTTAATGTGCAGAAAGGTGACCATATTTAAATCCATCGCTGATGTAAATTGATGGACGTGATGTCATGTCGTGTCGTCTGGGATAGTGAAAACGCGTCGAGTTCGAAAGGCAATGACATTAGTGGGGCTCAGAACTAGATCTTGTGATATCGACATCACGGCGTCGCCAAGCGGGGACTGGCAGAGAAAGTAGCCACACAACCAACTATATAATATACTACCTATTGCCCGCGGCATCGCTCGCTAAAAGCAGGTTTGGTCATGTTTAAACAGAGCTTTTAAATAAAATATAGCCTATGTTACTCGGTGATAATATAGCTTTTGAATGGTGAAAGAATTTGTAAAATCGGTTAAGTAGTTTTTGAGTTAAATCGTCACAAACAAAAAATCATTCCTCATTTTCAAGCATTCATTTCCTCTTTATAATATTAGTATAGATAAGAAAGAAACGTCCTAATTGTGACTGCTCGGATAGGTAAGCGATCGCCTTCTCACTGCCCCTGTGTCGAGTGTTATGGGTTCGATCCCCGTACGAGACTAATATTTGTATGACACTAGTTCCGAGTCTGAGTGTTAATTGTGTCTGTTGTTTGAATGTTTGTTGTGTCCTGCTACACAGGAATTATTCCTAGTGTGCATGCTGTCATAAACAAATAAAATAATTGCATTTGTCGGCCTAGATGGCGTAGTGATTAGTGTAACCGACTGCCACGTCTGAGGTCGCGGGTTCGATTCCCGCACATGTCAAACATTTGTGTGCATGAACATGGATGTTTGTCTTGGTCTAGGTGTTTCTATGTATAATATGTATTTATTTACAAAAAAAAGTATGTTATGTATGTTTATCTATTGTCTAGTACTGGTGGTGTTGTGTGTATGTGATAGAATATTTATTTATTTATTATTTTAACTAAATTCTTTGTAAAATAAAAAGATGAGAGAATAAAAAGATGGTAGTTGTCTCAATGTTCCAGTGTAGTTATTTCAAAACACCCGAACATAATTTAATCATTGGTGTTTCTATTTACGCAGAATGAGCTCAAAATTGTGTAATAAAGTGTCAAATAAACAACGCGATAAAATCCGTATATAGTAGTTTAATTTCAACATACATTTAGTTTTTAGTTAATAGTTTCAGACAAAGAGTTGAGCCTATGAGAAGAATTTTGTAAGAAACTCACGGCCACTCTTTTTCACCATTGAATTTTGTTATTTTATAACTTAGGTATATTTGCCTATATACACAATATATTACTGACTATACAAATGTATATTCGAATACTTGTAGATAAAACTTAGCACACCTTTCTAGGCATATATATTAAAAGAAAGTTTACATGTATGTTTATCCATTGTCTAGTACCCATAGTACAAGCTCTGCTTAGTTTGGGCTAGATGGTACATGCATAGTGTGCACGCACAGAGGCATGTGAGATTTGGTTTAATTAAAGTTATATGGAGACGGAGTGTAGAAGGCAAATATATATTTTAAATAATAAACATTGTGTTAAGTACTATCTAATTAATAAAATAAGTATAATAATATTCTATCACATACACACAACATCGTCTAGCCCAAACTAAGCACAACTTTTACTATGGGTAGGTATTAGACAATAGATAAACATACATATATACTTTTATTTTTTGTAAATTTGTAGATACATGTTATACATAGACACACCCAGACAAACATTCATGTTCATGCACACAAATGTTTGACTTGTGCAGGAATCGAACCCACGACCTCAGGCGTGGCAGGCGGTTACACTAACCACTACGCCATCGAGTCATCATAGTAATAATAATTTTAATGTTAAAATTAAATAAGCACGATAAGAATTAGATAATGTAATGTGGTAATTTTGTGATTTATTTTACAAGCAGTAGCATGTTTATGAAGAAACTATGCATTAGGTTCTCGATGTCCATTTTTTTATTATATTTAATAAATATAATATCTAGTCTATGTATAATATGTATGTATTTACAAAAAAAAGTGTACCTATATGTATGTTTATCCATTGTCTAGTACGCATAGTACAAGCTCTGCTTAGTTTGGGCTAGATGGTGTTGTGTGTATGTGATAGAATATTATATTATTAATAGTACCTATACAGAACATTACTAGTCTGTATCATTTATATCGCATTATTTAGCAGTGTGGAGGTAACAATTTCTTTTATATTTTTTTAACTTTGAAATTTGAGCAACGATCTTGCGACTCTTACGTGAGGCCTCGCTTTCGAATTCCTGTATATAACTGTTATTGGGATTCTCTGTCAAGAAATTCTGAGTAGCATCACGAAATCTGGTACTGACCATGAAACCTAAAATGAAAGCAGCGATAGCATAGTGGGCAACTGGGTACTGCCTCTCTGCCACGCAGAGGTTTTGAGTTTGATCACAAGGCACACATATCTCGAAAATATGTGAAGTCTGCCAACCTGCACGGGGCCAGCTTGGTGAGTTATAACCTAACCATTCTCACACTGAGAATGGTGGGTGAGAGCAGTGGGACAGTTTACAAGGCTGATACTATTATAAATATACTAGTGGTAGAAATTCGACCATAATTGATTTAAATTTGAAGTTCTCGTGAAGCTCGTTGCTGATATACTTTTGAGAGTCTTCTCTCTTAGCCTTTATTATTCCCAAATCACTTGGGGTCGGCTTTTCTGGTCCAACCGGATTTGACTGGATATCAGTTTTTACACGGAGCGGCTGCCACCTGACCTCCGCAACCCGAAGGCTAACGATACCCTAAGGCTAGACCAGTGTCAGGATATTAGAGGGTACTGACTTTCCCAATAACGACTGCCATATATGTTCATGGCAGCCGGGACCGACGGCTTAACGTGCTCTCCGAGGCACGGAGCAGGCGATAATTGTCAATCAATACGCACATAATTTCGAAAAGTCATATAACTTCCGAAAGTCAGTGGTGCGCGACGTGGGTTCGAACCCGAGATCCTCTGCATTGCAGTCTGTTGGTCTCCCCACTGAGCTATCGCTGCTAAGTTGGGTATGGCAAAAGAAGCATGAGAGCAGAATAAATGCTGTAGAAATGAGAGCGCTGAGAAATATATGTGGTGTGACTCTGAAAGATAGAATAAGGAATAGTGTGATTAGAGAGACATGCGGCATGAAAGTGGATATAGTGACAAGAATAGAAAAGGGTATGTTAAGCTGGTTTGGGCATGTAGAAAGAATGGACGAGGAAAGACTGACTAAGAAAGTTTATAAGGCTAGTGTGAATGGAACAGTCGCAAGAGACAGACCTAGTTGAACGTTTCTTGATCAGATCGGAGACGTTCTGGACAAAGGCCAGGTTAAGAGTACCTTGAACCGATGGGCGTGTATGAGGAATGTGATGAAAGTGAATGAAGCCAGAGAAGTGTGTCAGGATCGTAGCAAATGGAAAACCTTAGTCTCTGCCTACCCCTCTGGGAAACAGGCGTGAATCTATGTAAGTATGTATGTATGATATACAAAAATACTATGAATGTGGTAACTGACCTAAACTTAGTATTAAATTTAACAGGAAAAGTAATAGGTTTTATTGTCTATAACTATACCCTTATAATTACATTTCATTTAGTCACCTACTCAACATACATTTGTAACCATAGTTACAAAGAATTCTACTATATCAGCCGAACAATGCCGAAATACTACGAACGCGATTCGACTGCTTGTGTCAAATGCATGGTTGTGTGCGTGTAGTGTTTTTTCATTAATTTAATGTATTTCTAATGCATATTTTATACAAATATTAAGATTCGTCACTCCTTCTCCATATAAACTTTAACTGTGCCAAATTGCATACTCCTCCGTCCGCGCAATTTTCGTAAAAGAAAACTTTGTATCCCAAGTTTTTGCTTCAAGTATTAATATACATACATATAGGTTAATACTATTGCCGGTTTTCCTTAGGCATATACGGGCGTAAAACTATATATGTATGTTTATTTCAAATGTATTTAATTAAAGTTATTTTCGTTGATGAAGCCTAATTATATTCCAATACCTATAATAAGCATTTAAGGAAAAACAAAATAATAATATTGAGGTAGGTTAGTCACAATGTAAAATAATATCAAAATAATTATATGTAAATGGTTATAAACTTCATAAGCATGACTAGAAATATGTTATATGGCATGTAACAAGAAGATGTGGTCATATTTTAGGGTCAAATGTATAGGTGACAAAATTTTGCCCGCGGCTTCGCTCGCATGAAGGGTAGTTCCGTATTCATCCTATGACGACTTATCCTATTTCTTAACTCATCCTGAACTAGAATGCCTAACTGGTCCGATCACATTATTTTAATAAAGTTTCTTTATTCAACTGAAATGCGTTCCTTACTCTACCCGTGGCAAATACACACATCAAAAGAGTCTAGGGATCAAATACGTTTTAGAGGCTCACCGCAATTGAAGATTTATATTTTAACTTTTTTTATTGTAATAATTGGTTCTTTTTAGTGACATTCACTATTTGTAAAATGAATTTTCTTTAAATTTCGATAAAAATTGAAAATCAACTGTCAATCAGGATTACTATAAAAGTGTGTAATAGCGTTTTTATAAAACCATTTCAATTTCTGCATCGGAATTGAAAAAAACTGCATCAATATGGAACGAAGACATCATTTAACACGAGAAGAGATGATGAGTGCCGTCGGAATGTTGCAAGCTGGTTCTAGGCAACGTACTGTGGCTGTCGCTCTTGGCACTACACAGAGCGTTATAAGTCGTCTCTGGACACGCTATCGTATCACGGGCAGCGTGGCCGAGCGACATGCAGGACGATCTCGCATCACCACTCGCAGACAGGACCGGTACATCCAAAATACTGCTCGACGGAATCGTAACATGACCGCCATGATGTTTGCTACGAGGCTCCACAGCTCTTCAGACTTGCTGATAAGCGACCAAACTATCCGAAATCGTTTACGTGAAGTGGGTTTGCGTTCCCAAGGCCGCTGAGGGTTCCATCTATAGCACCCTGCAATCATAGGCCCCGTTTGCAATGGGCTCGCGAACACAGAAATTGGGAGGAAGAAGACTGGCGTTGTGTTTGCTTTTCCGATGAATCTCGTTTCAGTGTGAGACCAGATACAAGGCGTACTCGGATTTGGAGGACTTCTGGGCGTCAAGAACGTTTGAAATTTTGTCAGGATTTTCATTCATATAGAGGTGGACCAATAATGATTTGGGCCGGTATTTGGATCGGTGGCAGAACCGATCTCATTTGGATCAGGGGCAACCTCAATGCTCAGATTTATGCGGAGAGGATTGTTTCAGGCGTGATCATCCCTTTGCGAAACTCGTTGGATGATTCATTTCGACTAATGCAGGACAATGCACGTCCACACACGGCAGAGTCGTAACACGTACTCTTGCTGATGCTCGTATCAACGTCCTGCCGTGGTCTGCTCAATCTCCAGACCTCAACCCAATTGAACACGCATGGGATATACTCCAAAGAAGAGCTCTGCCGAGTACGGATGCCGTACATATACCACAACAACTTTTTGACTTGTTAGAAAGAACGTGGGCGGCCATTCCTCAAAGTGATTTTGATGAATTGATTTTAAGCATGCTAAATCGCTGTGATTGTGTTATTCGTGTCAATGGTGGAAACTTAGACTATTCATTATTTAATCTATAAAATAAAAATTATAAAATACCCTCATTTTTGCCTATTTTCCCATTTACTTGAAGACATTAACTTAGGTAAATTTTGCACAATGTGCAAATCCTGTAATGTTTTTAATTTATACAAAATTTAGGGATAAGTTAATAACTTAAACATAGGAATTAAAGTAAAAGCTAGTCTGGAAGACTAGATCTGGCAAATATTAATTTGATAGCTTTTTATACTTAAAAATGTACTTGATCCCTTGATGTGTGTATTACCGAAAAAAATATGTGTAGCAAAACAATCGTAGGCTTCGTAACAGTAGGTTAGGTTAGTAACAGTACCGTCTTTAAAAAAGCTTCTTAGTGGTGAAAAATGTTAAAACTGTTTGAGTATATCTTTTCTCTTTATAATATTAGAGTATCGATATAAATTACTAAAACAGTTTTTTGTTCAGATCGTTATAACAAACCTTAGAGCTCTTGGGTAATTTTGTAGTCGTCTGAGCTAGGAATACTCACAGGATAAATAAAGAATTGAAAATGAAATAATTGCTGTCGGTTGAGTAAGGAACGTAAATAGGTTGAGTTAGGAATAAAACAGTGTAGGATTAAACGTCGTCGGATGACTCCGGAACATCCTTGCGTGAATGTAGGTCAGGTTAAGTTACGTCAGTAACAGTACTTTTTCCTGGATGAAAGGTACCCTATGTCCTTTTCTGTTACCCTGACAAGGTGTATGCGAAATTTCATAATGATCGGCACAGTAGTTAAGGCGTGAAAGCGTATCAAACAGACAAACTTACATTCGCATTTATAACATTAGTTCGGAATTTTTTATTTTGCTCGTCAATGTGACCACACTCCGATTGATAGTAAGCTATCATGTGGTCTAAGAGTAGCTGCCTCCACACCATCCTCATAGCAGCTGAGGCGATGTTGAGGTCTCTACTTAGTCGGCCTAAGGAGGTGCTTTTTTACGCCCCGCTTAACGGACCCAGGATTGAAGGAAGAAGGAAACACGTGCCTTGGCAGAGAATTCCATGCCTTGATTGTTCGGCAGAGGTATGAGTACCCAGACTTGTTGGTGCGTGCTCTAATCGACTCTACCGTGTAAGGATGGCATTTGAGCCCAGCACACATTGTTCTGGATAGGAAAGGGAAGGGCGGGATAAGGTTGTTCTCACCTCTGGGATGGCTCCGCAAAATATCAGCTGGAGGCTTTGGAGTCAATTGAGCGGAAGGCCAGGAGACTTATCGGCGATGACCAATTGGTCAACACACGACTCCAAAGCTTGGAGCATCGTCGTAAGGTTGCTAGTGTCTCGGTTTTCTATCGAATACATTTCGGAGAGTGTGCAGAGGAACTGCATAATTTGATTCCTCCTTCCCCATTCTACCATCGGACGACCAGACAATCAGGCCAGCGACACAGGTACATGGTGGATATACCACATTTACGCACGAAGCGATTTGCTTCCAATTTTATAATGCGTACCGCTAAGGAGTGGAATTCGCTACCTAAGTCTGTGTTTCCCGATGAGTACAATCTGGGTGTCTTCAAGTCGCGAGTGAATAGGTATCTTCTAGGCAAGCGTGTTCCATCGTCGACTGCATCTACACTTAAGATCAGGTGAGATCACGGTCAAACGCAAGCCTATTAGAGTATAAAAAAAAAAAAAAAAAAAAATGTGGAATATCTCTTCAGAGCACTCCCCGTGGTATATTCTGTAGAAACATGCCAATGAGGTGATGTCCTTATATGTGTATATATCCATAACCATATACGATGTAGCTATATCCAGCGGTTTCACACAGATTTTTTATTACTGCTCCGCTCCTGTGGGTCGTAGCGTGATGTTATATAGCCTACATATTTCCTCAAAAATTAGACTACATCTAAAGTAAACATCATTTTCTAAATCGAGCTGGTAGTTCTAAAGATTACCACGGTCAAACAAAAAATAAATATAATATCTCTGGCGGCCTCGATGGCGTAGTGGTTACTGTAGCCGACTGCCACGCCTGAGATCGCGGGTTCGATTCCCGCACAAGTCAAACATTTGTGTGCATGTACATGGATGTTTGTCTTGGTCTTGGTGTTTATTTATAATATGAATGTATTTACAAAAAAAAGTTTATATGTATGTGTATCCATTGTCTAGTACCCATAGTACAAGCTCTGCTTAGTTTGGGCTAGATGGTGTTATGTGTATGTGGTAGAATATTATATTATTAGATATATTATATTATCTTTATACACTGGATATGTCTAAAAATCTGATCAGGACTATTTAATTATTAAAAACAGCGCTTGTGTTGACAATTTGAACTAATAATTAGCCCAATATAATAAAATTGATAGAAATAGCAATTTTAACAATTATCCTTAATTGTTTTGCAAGGGATTTTGCTAAATAGATTTTGTTTGAAGACCAATAAAAAAGGTCTTTGAAGATTGGGACGTTTTTGAGTATTCACTTTTCATGTGCTTTTATCTGCTTCTTATATAATATTGCTTTAGAATTATTATTTTTAAACCTAACTAATATTATAAATGCGAATGTGAGTTTGTTTGTTTATCATTATGAGATTTCGCATGCACGTTGTCAGACGAACAGAGAAGGACATAGCGTACCTTTCATATAGAAAAAAGGATTACTAACCTAACCTAATCGACATTTACGCGAGCAAATCCATAGGCAAAATTTAGTGTAGCTACATAAGTATAATTATGACGAATATTATCCAATGTCTATGCTATAAGATAATTATTTTCGTAGACAAAAGAATCCTTCTTCGAACAAGCAAGATACTCTTCTATATTGCCTCTTATTTTTAATAGCGTAATATTACGTTATAAATAGGTAATTAAAAAAGCAAGATTTTGCAAACAACTTTTGTAATATTTTTATTTAACGTTGTTAGTAGTTCGTGCTTAGTTCGATAGATGGCGCTACTTGTAGTTTTGTTACTTTGGTACGCTTTGGTTATGATTAGGTATAAAATGTATTTTTGTTAAAGTTCGGTTAGTTTTGTTACTGATATAGTAAATAAAAAAGTATATATGTATGTTTATCCATTGTCTAGTACCCATAGTACAAGCTCTGCTTAGTTTGGGCTAGATGGTGTTGTGTGTATGTGATAGAATATTATCATATAATAAAGAATTATTTCCATCGAAACATTTTTAGATGTCGTGCTGCTGCTTAGTGAACAAAATTTATTTAAAGGAAAAAGTAAAAAAAATAAACACACAGGAACAAATAATGGGATAAAACGTACCCTTTGTGTTAATTTAGGATAATTGTGATTTACTTAAGTGTTTAATACAAATCTGTTTAAAGGTTTACGCTCGATTGAGTAATAAATATACCTACAAACATTTTCATTAAACTTCACATTTACCTATACTAATATTATAAAGCTAAAGAGTTTGTTTGTTTGTTTGAACGCACTAATCTCAGGAACTACTGGTTCCAATTGAAAATTTCTAACCAGTAGTTTTGGTGTTGGATAGCCCATTTATCGAGGAAGCCTATAGGCTATATAACATCACGCTCAGACCAATAGGAGCGGAGTCTTCTCTCTTAGCCTTTATTATTCCCAAGTCACTTGGGGTCGGCTTTTCTGGTCTAACCGGATTTGACTGGATATCAGTTTTTACACGAAGCGGCTGCCACCTGACCTCCGCAACCCGAAGGCTAACGATACCCTAAGGCTAGACCAGTGTCAGGATATTAGAGGGTACTGACTTTCCCAATAACGACTGCCATAGATGTTCATGGCAGCCGGGACCGACGGCTTAACGTGCTCTCCGAGGCACGGAGCAGGCGATAATTGTCAATCAATACGCACATAATTTCGAAAAGTCATATAACTTCCGAAAGTCAGAGGTGCGCGACGTGGGTTCGAACCCGAGACCCTCTGCATTGCAGTCTGTTGGTCTCCCCACTGAGCTATCGCTGCTACCAATAGGAGTGGAGTATCAATGTAAAATGTTGCAAAAACGGGGTAAATTCTTTTATGTGAAACAGACGAAGTTGCGTGGGTGAGCTAATAATGTTATAAAAAATACATATTAATGATTGATTTTTAACTTCAATTTTAAACACCCTAATCTCTGGCATTACCTGTCCGATTTGAAAAACTTTTTGAAATTTATAGCCTATTTACCTATTCAGGAAGGTTATAAGCTATGTAACATCACGCTACGAGCCACGGGAGCTGAGCAGTAACATTTAAGATGAAATTGCGTAGGGACATTTAATCAACAATACTTTGAACTTTAAAATATGATACAAATCTTAAGAGAGGAGTGAATAAAATAATCAAAGCTATCCAGTTTAATAGTGACACATAGTTTTTACTGTTAGCCGATTGAAATGGCTAAATGTTAATCCAAGTTTATCAGAATACATCACTGATAACCACACTCGAATTGGTACAGTCGTTAGGGAGATTAGTGTACATAATACACAGAGACATAGACTAAACGTCTCTTTAAGATTTTATTACGTAACTAGTTTTGCCCGCAGTTACGCACGATTTAATGTATATTTTGTCAATTTTCTATCCCTCGGGTACTGTTTTTCCCTGGATAAAAGATATCCTATGACCGTTTTTGTATTTATCCATGACACCGTGTATGCGAAATTTCATAATGATTGGTCAAATATTCATTCCACGCCTGAGGTCGTGGGTTTGATTCCCGCACAAGTCAAACATTTGTGTGCATGAACATGGATGTTTTTCATGGTCTGGGTGTTTCTATGTATAATGTAGATATGTATTAACAAAAAAAGTATATATGTATGTTTATCCATTGTCTAGAACCCATAGTACAAGCTCTGCTTAGTTTGGGCTAGATGGTGTTGTGTGTATGTATGTGCTAGAATATTATTATTATTTAAAAAAGTTACACACTCCAGCAGTTTATTTGAAACAGTTACAGAGTCTTGTTACTGAATACTGTTAATTTCCTCAGTTTCGAACTACATAATTTTAATTATAATGAAGTGCATAGACCAATCTAATGAAGAGCATAGAAAATGTATGTTTATCCATTGTCTAGTACCCATAGTACAAGCTCTGCTTAGTTTGGGCTAGATGGTGTTGTGGGTATGTGGTAGAATATATTATATTATATTATTATAAATGTAAATTTAAGTTTTCACGCCTTAATGATTCGACCGATAATCATGACATTTCGCATACACGTTGTCACGGGTACAGAAAAGGGCATAAGTTATAAATTATCATTCATCCAGAAAAAAATACAATTCAAGAGGGATATAAATTTTTGGATAAATCTAGATTAATGCAAGCGATGTCGCGGGTACAATTTAGTACAGATATTATTTGTAAAATAAGCAGTATTGTAAAGTTGACGATTAAAAAGAATGGCCGTGAGTTTCTTGCCAGTTCTTCTCGTTGGCTCCACGCCCTGGCTTGGCTGAACGCGGCACCAGGTAAACGTAAATTTATATTATAGTTTAGTTAGTGTAACCTTGACGTTCATAAGTGTTACTTTGTGATATTTTCATTTTGCTTTTGAGTCTATATTATACAGGGTGTCCCCGAAGTCGACGTCAAGCCGGAATTAGGTAATAGGCTAAGTTAAAATAGCTATCACAAAAATATAAAAATCCTAAGTTAGGTATTTTAAAAATTACAGGCGTTTTAAAAAAATGTGACCGTCTTTTCACTCCTGTTACTACAGATGTTGACATTTTGAATTTCTTTTTGTTATATATGTAGTCTCGAATATAGCTTCTTTAAGCTCTCGATTTTATTCGATTACAGGAGATTACACAAAAAAAAATTTTTTCACGGAGTAGGTAAATATGTGTAGTAACAGGAGTGAAAACACCGTCACAGGATGTAGATATTTTGTTTGTTTTTTTTTAATGTATATTTATTTATGTATTTGAACAACCAACAAGAACATACCTTAAAAGCTAAGTTACAAAGTCAGTGGTATACAAGTATTGGTGCTGCCTTAATTACAGGTTGCCACGGAAAGCAAAATACAAACGATAATTGGGAGCATAAGGCTTCCAATATATAATTTATAAGTAGGTAAAGGTGTAGAGAGTAATATCAAAAAATAATGTATCAACTTCAATAATATACCTAACATACCACGTGAAGCCGTTATCAAAATGACCACATCCCGCCTGATGGTAAGCAGTCATGTAGTCTAAGAGCAGTGGCCACCACACCGTCCTCATAGCAGCTGAGGTGATGTTGAGGTCCCTACTTTGATGGCCTGAGAAGGTCCTTTGAGACGCCCCGCTTAATGGACCCAGGATTGAAGGAAGAAGGGAACCCTTGCCTTGGCAGAGAGTTCCATGCCTTGATCGTTCGGCAGAGGTATGAAGACCCAAACTTGTTGGTGCGCATTAACGCGAGGCAAGCCGCGGTTAGAATTTAGTAATATAATTGCATTTATTTGTTTCAGACACACTTACTGACAGCCCAGTATCTCCTTAAAGGGTCTGATGCTCTTACTCATTGCAGGAACACAATACAAAGTTTTCTGCTTTACTGGTGAAGTGGATCAGGATGGAAGTATGTTTACAGTCTAGCTCAGAGAGCTCAGAGGTCACCAGACTTTTTTTCTCATAGACCACATTAAAAATTTAGCAGGTTTCGGTGGACCACCTGTAGCTACATTTCTACTATATTCCTTGGCATTCGTTTATATATATTAAAAATTTTGATCAAATCTCTAAGGGCTGACCGTTTTCTTTGTTTTTTTGAAATTCTCAGGACTTTACCTGCCATGATAGGCGGGCTGAGTTTTCTTTTTTAGAAATTCTCTTCCGAAAGTGGGTTCGAGACCACTGGTACTGAATATGGAATATGCAAGTTTTTACTGGTAACAGTCGCTGAGCTTCTTAGTTTAATTCTTCCCTATCAAAAGCAAATAAATTTTCGTGGACCCTCATTTTTTTGTCACGCCTACGTAGATCCCCGTCGAATCTCCTGTGGACCCTGGAGGTCTACCTGGACCACTTTGGGAACTAATGGTCTAGCTAAACCAAATAGAACATTAGCTACTTTTCTTGAGAAAGAAGTACATACACAGTCTCATAGTCATACATGTAAGTGTCTCTAATATGATAGGCAGAGGGGTTTTTTTTATGGGTTAGGAGGTAAACGAGCCGACGGTTCGCCTGATGGTAAGCGATTAGCACCCATGGACACCCGTTGTTGCAGTCACAAGTTGTTGCCGGCCTTTTAAAACGTAGTACGCTCTTTTTTTGAAGGTTTGATTATTGTATTGGTAAGGAAATACCGCAGGCAACATTTCATTCCAACGTTTATCACATGTATTTTACTAATTTATAGAAGACGAACCTGTAACCTTGTACCGGTCAGAATTTCTGATGCCATACTGCTGATACAATCAAGTATTTGACAGGAAACCACAGAAAAATTGTGTGATCCATCAATGGTTGTTCGGAGTGTGGATATTCTTTGTGTCCGTTGTACGAAAGCTTTCATGGTCCCCCGCAATTAATACTAGTGGATGAAATGCCTTTGAAAAAATCAATCCTTAACTTAACACCGGTTTCTGAACGGCATTACAATATATTTAGCATTTATTACCAACAGCTAATCAGAATACTGGACATGAATTTGATATTGACATGTTTTTTAATAACCTTTAAGAAGGGTTAGCCCTTTAAAGGGTCTTTGGATAACTCATTCCATCTGTCTTCAAACTCCTAGGGCTTGCATGAAGGTTCGGGTTAATGGTAACCACCACACCAAAACCCTGGTAGATTGACTGACTTGAAAGTGGCTGGAATAGACTGGATATGGTATGCAGAAGATCGGGTGTTGTGGCCCAGATTAGGAAAAGCCTATCCAGTAGAGGACTGGCAACGCCTGTTTTTTTATTTATGAGTTAATTTAGTTTTCACTTCCTAATGTATATACTAAGATATATTATGTAGAGGAAATTATTACATAATTTATTTGCTCCTTAATTATTTGTATTACAATTAGAATTAGGTTCACTTGGGTAGAGTACCTAATAAGTGAGATTCGAATCCAAGACTTCTAGATTGTAAGTCGCATCTTCTTCTTATCCTTAACAATATTATTGAGTCTTTACATATGAAGTTGCCATTTTGTATAAAAAATGTAGTGGTTTTATACACAATATTTTGTAGATATTTTTAATGACAATTCTGATTTCGATGTTATTTTACATTATTACGACTTGACGGTAGGCCGAGTATGTTTTGTTTTAATAAAACTGCAACAATCAACTAATTATGGCGAAATAAAGCAACGAATTTGGAAAGACTGTTCCTATAAGTTTTAAAATAAATTGTATAAAAAATTTATGATTTAGGATACTAATTATAAATGTTATTAATAATGTATCTGCGAACTTTGAGGTAAAGAATAATAAGTCCTTAATTGAGGACTTATTTTCGTAAATACCTCTTTTTAGAGTAAACATTAAAAACCCAAATTCGGAAAAAAACTACCTGAAGCAAAAATGGCCCCCTCCCTTTTTCTTATTTAATTGTATTATTTACCTCACAATTACAGATATATAAGTAGTTTAAACTCTAAATAAAAATAGGTTTAATAATAACCATTGTATTTTGTAGGTGTCATAAAATAAAATGTAGGAAAGAGGCAATTTCAAAGAATACGTTAATATACATGAGAAAGTGTATTTGTCAGTTTGTTCTCTTTTACTCAGTAATAGAGCAACCGATTGACATGCTATTTTGCACAAAGATAATTTACATACCGGAGCGTGACATTGGTCACTCCTGAACCCACTAAAATACATGGTTCCTGTGGGATAGACATTCGAAATTAATAATAATATATATTATAATATAAATTAATAATTCGGTAAATTAATATTATTAATAATTGTCAATTGACAAAAATGTGTCTGGGTAAGCTTTCTGATTCTTCTTGTATAAGCTCTACTGGATTTTATGAGTTAAAAAAGAAAGGCTGTGAGTAACTTGCAGGTATCTTATCTTTGCCTTTACCTGGCAACTAGCCTGAATGTTACTTAACTTACTAACCCATAAACTTTGACATTCATAACTGTTACTTTGTGACGAAAGTATGGATGATTTTTAGATTTTATCAAAAATGTTTTTTTTCTATTGGAGTCGAACCCAAAAGTTATTGATTACTTTTTATGAAAATGAGAAATGCTTGCTTTAGTATGTGGTTTTTTGAGTATTTAATTATAGCTTGCTTTAACGGTAAAGTAAAACATCATGAGGCAGCCTGCATGTCTGTGAGTTCTACATAATGTTCTCGAATTCATCCAAATACATTGATTTCATTTGAAGAAGTGTGAAGTCTGACCAACTGCCTTGGTTGAGGTGGAGTATGGCCTAACCTTCTACGACAAAATTTTATGATTGGTGATTTTTTAGCAGAAGGTAGCATGGTGTACTACGGGCTTTAATTCTGACTCTCTCTTTGTGAGAGATTCCTGTCTGGTTGGGACAATTTATAAGAGGTTTATTTTTTTTCGTGGGCAAGTGTTTTGTTACTCCAGGCATTGTTGGACCTACCCTATCTGGATTATATAACCCAATATGACCTGGTTATATTTTTGGGGTCTCTTGATACGCTCATATAGTAAGCACCATTGGCTTTATGCTGAAATAACTAGAGCCACGAACTAGCCAAATATAGCAGGTTCAAGACAGGACTAAAGAATATATGATCCACGATTACTTGTTTAAAGACTGGTCTTTCTATGTCTGTTTGGACTCAATTGCGAGAGAGGGACTTTTTCTACTGATACAAGAGACTTTCTTTTTAAATATATTTTATATAATGTACTATAGTTAAGCAGTGGTAGCCGAGTGGGAGATCGTGAACTGCCACGTAGAGGGTTAGAGTCTGATCCCACCATAGCCACTGTTAACTTTTCGAAGTTACTTGATTATTAAATAGTTAATTATCGCTCGCTTTAACGGTGAAGGAAAACATCGTGAGGAAACCTGCATGTCTGAGAGATTTACATAATTATTTTTAAAATATGACATGTACTAACACGCTCTGGGCCAGCTTTGTGGACTATGGCCTAACAGTTATGACGTTGAGAAGAGGCCCAAGCCCAACAGTGGGATAAAGTCTAGCCAGGGTTGATATATTTATATAAATATTATATTTTATCATTTAGGTATATTTTAAAGTAAGATTTTGGGTAGTAAATGGATAGGGATGAAAAAACAAGGCTGCCGGATGTTATCTAAATTCTGACTAGGTTTTAAGTGGCTAGAAAATGTCTGATCCAAGGCTGACTACAACCATTAAACCATGTCCATAAACCATCAAAGTGTTAGGCAGATGTGTATTAGCTTTTTATTCGCTAGCAACTATTTATGAATCCACATACTAGGAGACGAAAATTACCAAGAATTGAGAATTTCTTTAATTTAACTTTTAATATGCCGGGAATAGAACTCAGAACATTACGATCGGTAGTGAAGATTAGGATTTCTTATGCTAATGAACTATTGATACAAAGTAAGAAGCGTTGAATCGGGATAAGATGTATAAAATACTTGATTTTGAGACTTAGGGCTAAAACAAAGTCCTATAAGACACAGATTCAGTCTAGACGTAATAGCCTACCTAGGTCTTAATCTAGACATTTAGGTTAACCTAAAATACACGTGGTTCGAACTCTTTTTAGTTAAAAATCTGTGGCCGTGCCTACCCCAAAATGGATAGGGGATGGAAAATACATACCTATACCGGCATCTTCACGCTGCCCTTCTTGTGTCGTCAGCAGATCTGGTGTAAAAAGTGTTCCACAGTCCAAATCCGTTAAAATCCGAATTCAAATTTAGAATTTTCATAATCACCAAGATCACCAATAAGAAATCACCGTGTCGCACTATTTTAAACATGGAACAGTATGGATATCGGTTATTATGCAGCACGAATATTTAGGCCTAAAGACACTGGCCACTATACAATTACATTCACTATTATCTGTATAAAAGCAAAAAAAGAAAAATATTTGAATTTGAATTTAGAATTTAGAATTACGAAACGTATAGAATGGAATTTTCGAACCCCGTTCGTAGACAGACTGTAGTGGGGTTTCAAAATTCGAATGCTGGCGTTCCGTCGCGATGTTAGAGCGAGACGCCTGTATTCTCCTGTTCTGTCTCGAAGCAGAGTTCAATGTACCGGCCTACTGACGTGGGCGCGCGCGACGTCGCTCTCCGTCCCTCTCTGCCGCGGGCGTACAGTCTGCGTGCGAGCGAGACACTCGATCCCGGTCCACTTTTTGTTCAGAACTTGTATTTCGATCGATATAGTGCGGCGGGCGAGTCTTGGTACTTGCTTTTTTAGTTTCTTTTTGTATGTTTTTTCGGGAATACGGATGTATTATAACGCCTCTATGTACTTGAGGGGGTAGGCAGACCCCAGCCTACTGTGTGTGTGTATGTCTGGTGTTTGCTCCTATCGATTAAATATATGAAAAGTATGGAGTGAGTAATATAATGTTCTGTTTTCTACATAACTGTAAAGTGTAGTTGTTAGCATTGATTGTAATGGCCGTTTATTTGACATATGGTGCACTGGTTTCAGTAGTCACCTAGCCAATTATTAATACGTAAGCATACCACGTTTAATTCTCACATGAGACAAAACATTGTACCTACTATCTACGGATAGTTATTTTGAATGTGGATTCTCTTTATTTATATTGTTCCAATGTTTAAAATGTTGCATGTATATTTAATATTTTTAAATTACATAATTATATACGACGACTCGATGGCGTAGTGGTTAGTGTAACCGACTGCCACGCCTGAGGTCACGGGTTCGATTCCCGCACAAGTCAAACATTTGTGTGCATGAACATGGATGTTTGTCTTGGTCTGGGTGTTTCTATGTATAATATGTATGTATTTACAAAAAAGAAGTATATATGTATGTTTATCCATTGTCTAGTACCTATAGTACAAGCTCTGCTTAGTTTGGGCTAGATGGTGTGGTGTGTATGTGGTAGAATATTATATTATTATATTATATTATTATTATTATTATATTATATAACGTGTATGTGCATCGCTTAATAAATAAAGCACTCCCTTTTAATAGTACCTAAATACAGCTAAAGAAATGTGAGTGTAATACACAATAACTGAATTATTATTAATTAGGTTATACCCGCGGCTTCGCTTGCTTAAATGTAGATAACTAACAGCACTTTTTCCTAGATAAAAGGTACCCTATGTCGTTATCTGTTACCCTTAGAAAGTGATGATCGGTCGAGTAGTCAAGGAGTAAGAAACACATAAACACACCCACATGCGCATTTACAATATTAGTAAGAATATTATGTTATATTAGAAACTATTTGACAGTATTTTTATCCGCCTGCTTATACCCCAGACGGTATGTAGTCTTGAATATAGACGTGTATAATAATATTCATAGCTGATACAATGGCTTAGCAGTTAATTAATAAAAGAACCGACTTTCACTCGTATAAAAAACGTGTAATGAGTGCCTTATAAATGAAACAATACCGCGTTATATTGTATGGTTACTAAGGCGGAGTATGGATGTCCGATTAGTCGCAGTTGTGATTTTTATTATTAAAAATACCACCATGAAAATGGATTGAAAATTTCTGACGCTAAATAATCTGTATGAAAATAAAAAATATTACGTTGGGTTAACGCATCGTGTAAATCCGAGTTTCAGAAACGTTATTTTTCTGTAAAGAAATTCTCAGTAGCACAACACATAAAAATGAGTAAACGCCAATATATGTATAATTACGGAAGGCTTAAACGTAAATGATGAAATGTGACCGTGATACGTCTCTGCCTACGTTGTTACATATTAAGACGCGATGATGAAACACAAGGTCGTTTTTAATTATATCAGGTTTACATGAAATTACATTGCACAATAAATAAATCTATATATACTACCTTGATCATTTTATCATTCTAATGTTTAATCAATTGAATCCTTAAGTCTTGAAATAATTTAAAGTTATTAAAAGTGATTGTGCAGTAAGTTTAAATTCTATTACTTGTATAATTATATCAATTGCTAATAAATTGTGTAACAAAGATAAAATATTTTATTAGTCCCATAAATTAGTAATTAAATAAAATAAAATATAAATTCACACCTGACATAAGAATTTCACTGAAACCTGTTCACTTTAACGACCATAAATAAAAAATATATAATTATCCCATAAATAATAAACCTCATATAAATGTTACGCAAAAACATTAACGTAAATATACCAATAAGTCTTAAATATTTTAACGACGACTTGTCGCACATAAACTGCGCATAATCGCAAGTGTGCATCAAGCTGAACTGCTCGGTTGGCAACAACGCGTTCTATTTTTAGCCGTCGCAGACTAAAATAGATCTTAAATCAGTCAATTACAGGCTAGACGAACAAGAATGCGATGAAAAAAGTTGCGATTAATCGTACAGATCTTTTTATACGTAAAGGGGAGTTGGTTACCTTGTAAGGGGTTTTAATCAGTTCGTTGGAAAAGCTGGAGGGTACTGGGTTAGTGTAGTAGTTGAAGGACGACCGCGTCATGCATTGGTAGCTTTGTAAAGGTTTGCTGGTTTTAAACGGCAACTAAATTGATCTACAGATAGTTTTATTAAATCTGGGTGTTCTTTGTATAAGCTGCTTCGGAGTTTGTGAAGTTTTCTCGATTTGGAAAGAAATAAGGAGTGTGATTGCATCTTTGGTCCCGAAACATATTTTGGTTGTATACATTATATGATTGCGGCCGATCGCAAAGTCCCCGGTTTGATGTCTGTCTCAAGAATGTTATTGAATCGTTTTGTGTAAGGGATTCTCGGAATTCTGTGACCGAAAGCTGGTATGAGATTGAAGCCCCTATTGCGTAAAAACTTAAAACGTACCAGGCAAAATATGGTGATACAGCTATGCCAACCACCAATAGAATATTTAGACAATAGTTTATGTAGTTATTTCAAGTATTATCCAGTTAAAGTTCTTGTCTTATAAGCAAGCAAGCCTATCGCCATCTACTGGCCTCCATACCGCAACATAGAAAACATACTTTCCTAAACAAAAGATAGTTGCCAATAGACCAACGGAAATTTAGTAAAGTATTACATTTATAAAAATGCATGTTGCATGGGCAACGTAATACAAAATGGCCCCTACCCCTTCTCCAACGCTAAAGAAATGTTCAGCACATTCGCTGTGCGGCGCTGCCATATCCATTCATAAATTAAACGTTGCTATGGGAACAATCTCATTAGGTTCTCGAAATAGCACTCTTGCGCAGTTAAACGATATTCCACTTTAAAGCAAGCAAGTTAGTGTACAATTTTGAATGGAGTTAAAGTTTAATAGATTCGGCCAGTTAACAAGCTTAGGAAGAATCTTATAAGAAACTTGAGGAAGCTAATTTGATGACGCAGACAAGCTAAGTTAGCGGCCATTTTAATCTAAAGTACTTGAGTAATCCTATACTGCTTGAGTTTAATTCTTAAAGTTGAGCATAAAATTGAAACTGAATGAATGCGTGCTGAAGTAACTTAGAGATTTCATGCCTGTTAGTTATTTATGTATTACTGGTGTCTCACACAGGATGAGAGATCTACAAAAATCTAAGCAGTCTTTGTCTTAAAACGATTGTTGAAAGTTTAGATATCCGTTAGCCAATCACACCTGAAATACAGAACAGATTTCAATAAATTTTGTCATTTAAATAGTTTAAGCCATGGGAAAGTTCAGTACATTATAAAAACATGCGATCAAGTATATTTTCTTCTATGTTTAGATTTGAATGCTAATGAAAACGTACAAATACAGAATAGTAAAAAGCGTGATCTAAATGCAAGTGATTCTTCAATAAATCGTTTAAATGCCAAGCATTTCTTTGTTGAATGTGACGAGGAATGTTCTGGCTGTTGCAAACCTGTTTCATTGACTGGTCAAGGCTAGACGCGAGTATCGACGTATTATATGTAATACAAGTGTACTGGTTTTAAAAAAATGCTTTTGTTGGGGCATAATGGCGATTTTACTTGTGTAGGCAGGTGACGGATGAGCGATTTAATGGGATGATACGATGTGTCCTTGAGTATCCAGTGTTAACTATAATAGTCAGGCAGTCTTTGTGTCCTTCGAGGGTCTAGCTTGGCAGAGTTGATAAATTACGAATGTCCATGATGTTGATAGTTTATAGGCTACGGTAAATTCTTTAAGACGTAACGTGTGCTTGTTATCTTAGAAGTATAAAGTGCGTTGGTGACGCAGCGATGGTGAATGCGGATACTGTACATGAGGATTCAGATTTTCAGATCAGGATAACTAAAAGGTAGGCTATTTTATCAAGAAATCCTTAATAGCAGCTCGGAATTAGCAATTTGTCGGATTTGCTCACCCCTGAGCCTCGTAAAGCATGTAAAAGCATTGGTCTTGTGCCTGAAATTTCTCCGGTCGTACTGCTGTCTCATAGACCTATGAGAGTGAGGGAATAGACAGTAATACTTGTGTTTGAACATACTTGTGCTCCATAATATCTCATGTTCAGATGGCTAGTCTTACTACATATACTTATTACTGTTAGTATAAAATGTAACTCTAATGGATGCTATTGTGATGTCTTACATGAGAAAAATTGCAGCAGTATATATTATACGTGAATCCTTTCGAAATTACAAAGGAAAGCGGCATCAAATGTTAGGATTTGATGCGGCCATTGACGTATAATCGTCCCCTTTCAATTTGGAGATAGGGTACGACCTAGACCCTAACGTCAGCAATACCTAATGTAATTAGACTGTGCATGACGATGCTGTTTATTTTCTGGTTCACTAAACTAAGCAAAACTCTTAACATTTTTTAAGGTTATGAATGTAAGACACAAGGGTATTAAATAAACAGTAGTGTATGCTCTTCCTGGAATGAATACTGCGTCCTTGACAAGATTTAGGAAAGCACTAAATATTGGTTAATAATTCATATGATTTTATTCTACCGATATCATGAAGAGCCTGCGCTTAAAATGATATAGAAATAGGTACTCATAACATTTTCGTTTAATCTTCATTAGATTAAAAAGTCAAGGTCGACAAGTAGCAACCGTTCACGGGAAGTCAATTATTATCCGATTATTTTTCTTTATTAATCTTAAAATAAATTTCTTTAATCCGTATTCACAGAGGCCATCTTCAAAAACAACAGGGATTAGGGGTCTATTATACTAGTCACGTGTGGTTTAGTCACACTTTACATCTATGAGAATATTATTGAAAACTTTCAGTCAAGTAAACTTATTTATAGGTTGTTTTAATACACATACCTATAACTTATACAAGTCATTTGAAACTGGCTTGCAACTTAATCTATAATATGAAAATGAATACAAATCTATTATAGCTTTCGAAATGCCTGTATTATAAATTTCGGCCTAATCCCATATGTAAATACAAGCGTGATGCAATGTTACGTCATAACTTAAATATAATGAGAAAATTCTTTATATTTAAAATGTTAAATTTATACACTAAAATATAAAACAGAGATATCAAACCAACCATGTTAGGCTTAAAATAAATACTATATGTTTAAAATATGGCAACGATTTCACTTCCTTCTACACACTTGATGTAATAAAATTCAATACATACTTACATTCAATATTTTATCGGACATAACGTATTTTATGGTCATTGAGGATATCATATTTTTGCAAGATAATACCAGAAATGACATTGTGTGCATAAATTTTATATTTATAGGTCAGTGTTAAACTTCAATGAAAACCAAAAGTGAAATAAATTCCTTAAGCGTATCATTGATAAAAATGGTTTCCGGAAACTGGAAAATATCGTAATCAAAGTCAAATACCATGTAGTGACTAAAGCCTAGTTAATCCGTAAGTTGGTAAGAAGTAAGTACCGTCTAACGGTTTCATTAACTGGTATCTACGTCACATGTTTACAATTGTTACCAGACTATAATATAAATTCTAGGTCTTCTATGACAGGTCTTACCAAAACACTAAAATAATAATAATAAATAAAGTTTATTCAATTATAGATAGATTTTCACCAATAATTGGTTACTATTATATATTATTTGCAAGTTAAGTCAAAACTTAAGACAATAAATAGACTATGTTACGTATTACTTCCAAAATTTCCGTCAGAAATTACTACAATGCTATGCTGATAAAGTAGTAAAAATGTTTCCATATGCTCAGACATATGCAAACATTTTTACCGCTTAATAGATGCACAGACGTGAAAGTTAGGAAGCGCGATACTCAAACGTCACGGATTCTCTGAATAAATAATTAACACCTCTCACAAGTGGAAATGCTGTACGTTTTCGTGATAAACTCAAACTTTATTGACATGATTCGTTGTTTAGTCAATTGATACATGCCATTATGAGGCTTAGACATTTTCTCTCATTGCTGTGTCCGTATTTGAAAAGGTATCGTTTGGAGCTAGTTTGGTGTTACCAGGCATTTATGTAGCTTAGAATTACCCTTGTGAATGTATTAACTGTCATTCTTTAGCTGTGTGAATATACTCTATAGAGAGACAATCTGGCCAAAGTGGCAAAAACCGTTCATGCAGGCAGCTCAATATGGATCGCTGTGGAAACCTTTAGAAGACAACTACATACCATAATGATGAGTTTACCTCTATCTTATTATGTCATCTTACAGGAGAAAAGATTTTGAATATCATAGAGTTATATTACGTTTAAGGAACTACTTTCTTTTTACTTAGTTTGTTCTTTTCCTCTAGTCTATTTACACTAGGCTGCAAATGATTATACAAACATTAAAACGATGAATATAAAAATCACGCCGTCCCAAAACAACTATCTCTGGATTCTACACTTTTGTTCCAGAGTTGAAACCTGCAACAACCTTGGCTATTTTATGCCAAAGTGACCGTTAAAACTACTGTGCCGTACATGCAGCCAAACCCATTATCTATCAGTTAAAATATCATCAATGTCATTCCGCCTTTATTTATATGACTAATTCTGCTGTCATTATAATTTATGATAGTGCAATGATAATTAAGGAAAATCAACTTAATTTTATGTTAATGAAAACTTGAAAGTATAAATTAGTGTTTAAAACATGTTCTTAAATAAATATATATCATACAATATGATCTTTGGCGAAATGTTAATAGTTTAGAGACATAGTCGTGGACTTCAGCAGTGGACATAAGATGGTGCTGATTAAAATCGCTTTTTAAATTAGGGTTCCTCATACGCAAAGGTAAAACTCTACCCTTTTAACAACTATCTTCGACAACATATATAAAAATGTCTTTCAAAAATTATTAACGAATTTTTGGTTTAAAAGAGAATGAAATTGATAACCAAGAAAAATATAATTAACATGAGTTACTCATATTTATCTTAAGAGTTAAGCTACTTGTTGGTACTTGATGATAAGAGTCTTATGAAGTCACTTTTCGGGCTTTCGTGTCTTTTAACTAACTCATATGTGTAACTTGTCAATGATCATTAAGGGAACCAAGAAAAAGAACACCTAGGCCGGAGACAACTATCTGTAGGTCACACATATGTTTTTTATCGTGCAAACGAGCTGACTTATTACTTAAACCACCTGTCTCAAGTCTTTCCTAATATCCCTTTGTTACAGTTCGATAAAAAAAAAATCTACACAAAAGAATGTAATATTTAAAAAAGAAATTACAAAAAAAGAAATCACTTCCTACACCCGCATCATTAATTCAACTAATTAATCATCGAATCTTTACACTACATCGCTTCAAACACCTTTCACTAAACAACTTCCCCGAAGTAAAATTTAAAAATGAACGCCAGACAAAGTATCAAAATTGATCGGTCGCGCTACGAACTCGCCTTCCATGGGGCAGTGAGGTAGGCGGGCGCGTGCGAGCGGGACAGTATGATGTTTGACAGCGCCGTGTCGAGCGTGTAACGGTGCAATGCGCGGGCGCCGCTCGACCTCACAGTTTTTTTAAACGACCACTTTTTCCACAGACTTAATATGATTTTCGATGAAAATGATATAGCACAGGGTCCCGGAAGACCCCAACATCTGTCCGAAGAACATATTTTAGTTTATTTTCTTATTTTACTTTATTTGATTGATGCTCTAACGCGGAGATCGAGCGTTGCTATTTTTAGAAACGATTTTTTCTTGGAATTCTTTGTAGTTTTCTCGAAATTGCCTCTGGATGGGACTCTATGGGTCTCTTATAAGGTCAAATATTCGAGATATTTAAGCTACCTGTCAGTTAAGTGTTTTTATTGATATTAATTCGTAACAATGCAGTCTGGAATTTTTATGGCCTAATTGTAAGTTAAATTTCTCGAAATATATATTAATAAAAATTGTTGAAATGTTTCATTTTATATATATTGGGATATAAGTAATTATATTCTGGACCTATTTATAATAATTTCCAATGAAAACATATTTTAATAGAACACTAAAGTTAGTCACTCGTAGATGGCTAAATAAGAAAGTGAATAATATTAAAAAGATATTATAAATATATTAATAAAAGTGCTATTTTATAATTAGCCTAGACGTTTCACATAGCTGGCATGTACAATTATTGTAAAAATGACGATGGTATATAATACATAGGTAGGTTAGGTTATCGGTATAGGATATACCTATATATTTCTTCGCATCTATACTGATGGATTTGTTTATATTTTGCGAATTTTCTATATCAAAAGCTACAATTCATTGTAATAATTTATGTGAAAATGTACCTATTATAAAAATCTTTGAAACTATTTTAACGCAATGAGGTAGTGTACCTATCGGCAATTTTACTTTTAAATTCCTTAATTAAATCAAAAGTAAATAATATTATTTTATATAGGTATAAATATAATAGCAAAATAACAAATTTAAAGAAATAAAGGATATAATGTATACTATATACTTCAGGGGACGTATTTATACCTGCGCACATACATTTAGGTATAATAAAATACTTGTACTAAAATATACCAAAACCAACGTGCCACCAATGTAGGTTACATTAATGAACAACATATAAAACATATAAAATATATAAAACATATTAATAAAAACATAAAATAAGTTCCTACAAGCAAATATTGATATTATTTACAATTGTGAAAAAAATCTTGGCTCATAATATATAACTAAATAAATTATATTATATTAATTAATAAATTAAATACGTTGTAATAAAATAGGTGCTTACATATATGTATTTTTTATTACAACGTATTTAAATAATAAATTCCTATATATTTTAAATTTAACTATCATATAAAAAATTATTATACAACTATGGTTAGATATTATTAATAAATATAGTTAAAAGAACTACCAAAAAATGCAGTATCGAGGCTGGTCTATGCTCTTCATTATAATTAAAATTATGTAGTTCGAAACTCAGGAAATTAACAGTATTCAGTAATATGACTCTGTAACTGTTTCAAATAAACTGCTGGAGTGTGTAACTTTTTTAAATAATAATAATATTCTATCACATCCACAAACACCATCTAGCCCAAACTAAGCAGAGCTTGTACTATGAGTACTAGACAATGGATAAACATATCTACTTAAATACTTTTTTTGTAAATACATACAATTTACCTATACATAGAAACACCCAGACCAAGACAAACATCCATGTTTATGCACACAAATGTTTGACTTGTGCGGGAATCGAACCCTCGACCTAAGGCGTGGCAAACAAAATTAAATAGACGTTAAAAGGTCATACCTTAGAATATATCTCGAAATGTATGTAATAGACGTGTGCCTACCCTCGTGAATAATTATAATCGTGAATATATGTAGATTATTAATTATCTAATTATTTATTTTAAATTATAATCATCACTTCCTTTTAATCGCGGCTTCGCCCGCCTAAAAGTAGGCCTGGTTAGGTGTAACAGTACATTCTTTTTGAATAAAATATAGTCTGTGTTACGCGGTGATAATATAGCTTTCAAAAGGAAAAATATTTTTTTAAATCCATTGTTTAGTTTTTGGGTTAAATCATTACAAACAAGCAAACTAAACAATTAAATCTTTCGTCTTTATAATATTAGCATAGATAAGTCTACACCTGATATTCCGAACTCAATTTGTAGGTATTCAGTATAACTACTATATAATTACAATAATTATTAATTATTATTAATTATTAAATATACATTCATATTAATATATACGTATTTGCATTCATATTGAAAATGCTATAACATTACAAATGTGTTCTATGATTCATTTTTGTGCCTAACCAATTATTTTTGATTAAATATCAAAATTATTAAGTTATTAATAATACAATACTAATAGGTCTAAAATTCCATAAAATAGTCCAAAGTATGTTTCACAATCATTTTCTACCTCTTGCAACCATAATATGGGTTGTCTACCTATTATCAATATTACGATAATTGAGTGAACAAATAGGGGACAATGGGGAAACATGGGACTATTGATGAAAATAATGATGTTGATAAAAATAATAATTGATGGAAATGCACTGGCACCTAAAACAGTAAACATAATAGTAGGTACCTATAGTATTCATTGCACATGATTTTAATTAAGTTGTTGTGAATTAATCATTAATTATCAATAATCATCTGTAGGTATCTAAAATGACATACATTATCTATATAGGTACCTATATATAATATTATCATAAGTCGATTTCGTATATTTATATATTTTTATCAATTAAGCAAGGAATGATTAAAGTCAACTTTCTAAAAAATTAAAAGTATTTATTTCTAAATATTTGTCAAATAGATAATTAAACAAACAAACTAATTATAAATCCACAAGAGAAGAAACAGGCAAAAAAACTAGAACGCTCTTTTTAACCAAAAATTATTTACAATAAGTCTTAGACAATATAAATTAATTTATTTTTATCTTAAAGTGAAAAGTGACTTATTAATAAATAAGCCCACTGCTGGACACGTATAATCAAAATTTAAGTAATTAGGTCAGAATGTAGGTACTACGCTGTGCCAAAAATGGATTAACATAGATACTAGATAGGTACTTGGCATTGTTTTAAAATATAATATCTTTCCAAAGCATTTTCGAGCTTCAAGGTTGCCTCACAATGCTGTCATTCACAGTTAAAGTAAGCGATAATTAATTTTATAAAGAATGACAAGTGTGTAGTGGATATGAACTCCAACTTATTTAATTTCTTAATTGTTGTTATTAAAAAGGACTACGCCCGCACTGGAAATAATGCCTGTATCTCGGGGAACTTTACAAATATTCGAACAACGTACATAAAGGAATACTTGCAACAACTATCAGTGAAACACACCACTTTTTATTCCATGTGGGCATCGAATCCACATCCCGGCGTACCGACAGTGAAGCGACCAGTTACAACACTATACCATCCGTGCAGCCAGGACCATCAGCTCTGCTTTCTATTGGTCTTATTCCTTCTAGATAGTTTCATTCTTGTCTTTTAAATTGTTCTTACAACTAATTTTGCAAACTACCTTTCAGCTTATCTCTGTGTTTATAATATATACAGTCTGGGGTCAGACCTCAATAAATAAATAAGGTATGTGAGTCTCAGGAAATCGATAATTGTTACAATAACGGATTTTCAAATCATTACAAGAAAACCATACCATGCCCGAAATGTATCATTATCGATAATCACACATAGATCATGTTACCCACATCGACTCTCTCCACTGTTATACAGCTTAACCACCAACATTTTACTTTAACAGGCATTTCGGTATGGTTAAATTGGTTTATTTTATGTGTACTTTACTAGCTACCCCCCAAGGGGACAGTAGGGTTAAAATTTAGAAGTGACCATAGGGCAGGTCTTTTTATGTAGTGACCTGTCGTTTCATACGGCGGGCCGAAACCTCGGCGGGGTCGTGATTGCATGTGAAAGTCATTCGCGCGGCCCCGCAGATTGTGGTTATGTCGAGGAACTTCGTGATGGGTTTAGTCGGTATTACCGAGATGTCGCTCACCATCTTTCCCCCGGTGAGTCCAACATAACCCCTCTGCCAGCCCTTGAAGAGGGGTATGCGTCAATACATTCCCATAAGGAAAAAAAAAGAAAATTACACTTCATTAGTCCTGATTTTTACGGGATAATTATCGGGGTGAAGAAGTCATGATAATATAAAAATAATTAAAAACAACAAAATTATGAAAATATAACAGTAGTGTTTTTAAGACGATTCCGCTATTGACTGATGTAGAGTTTACAAACATTCGAACTACGAACACAAAAATCCCCCAGTCTCGAAACAACTGTTTCTGAATCACACATATTTGTGTCCCGTGTGGGATTGAGCCCATGATACTCGACACTGGCACTAGCCAGTAAACTATGCAACATACGAAGTTACATACATAATATATAGGTATATATTCACACCCCATCCAGATGGGGTAGACTGAGAGATTACAGATGTCCATTAGTTACAATCCTGACATACCTCTCTTAATTTTCATTACATTATTTTAGGGCTCTCTTAACCTGGTCTTTCTCCAGAAAGTCTGCGATCTGGTCAGAGAATGTTCGTCTAAGTCTCCACCTAGTCACTATTCCCATTTATTTTTTTAGTAAATTTGCCCGCCACTTCTCTCACGTACAACAATCGAACAACAGGAACAGTCGCAAGAGGAAGACCTAGGCGAACGTTTCTCGATTAGATCGGAGACGTTCTGGACAAAGGCCAGGTTAAGAGCACCTTAAACCGGCGAGCGTGTATCAGGAATGTGATGAAAGTGAATGAAGCCAGAGAAGTGTGCCAGGATCGTAGCAAATGGAAATCCGTAGTTTTTGCCTACCCCTCTGGGATACAGGCGTGAATCTAGGTATGTATGTATGTATGTTGTAGTCTCTCACGTAACGAAGATTTTGTCAATGAAATTCTACCCGAAGGGCCGGGTAATTTCCCGCAAAACGCTAGAATAATAGGTACCTACCCATGAAAGAAAAATATCAGCTCTGTTTATAAGCTGTCCCACTGGGCACGGGCTTCTTCTTACTATGCAAACGAGAAGGTGAACTTAAAGAGAACCCTGAGACACGCAGGTTTCCTCGCGACATTAAAAAAGTGTATAAAAACTAATTGCCCACGGATCCAATTCCAAACCTTACAACCGTCGCTTGGCCTCGCTGATTTCATTCAATCGCCAGCTCAAAAACAAACATGTTGTAACTGTTACGTCATAGCTGATGACACTCGTTCATGGAGTCATGTTCCATAATGAGCGTTAATGACTTGATTTGTTTTCATAGCTGGTTCGGAGTCGCCTTTCAGTCTGTTTGTTTGCACCTGACTGGAGAATACTTCCCTTTATTTATACCAAATAGCAGTGATAGTGAGATCCTTGCTTATACGGGACCTCCGAAGAAACTAACTCTATCTTACAGCAGATCAACTCACACACAAGCTTGTGTGGTGTTCCTGTGGTAAATGGTACCAGACTATTCAAGGAGACGATGTGCTGAATACTAGAAATCTTCGGTCTTTTTGCTGACTGCGGCTTTACACGAATCCCTTGGAAACCTTATATTTTTCTGGATGAAAAGTATCCTGTGTTGTTTAAACAATAGGTATGCAAAATTTTATGATGATCGGTCGAGTAGTTAGGCCCTGTAAGCGTAACAAAGACACTCATTGGCATTTATAATATTACGTCAGGATAAAGGATAGCCGTTTACTTGTTAGCCATCTTGGCATATGTTTGCTCAATCTAGAGCACTCTGGTAAGGGAAATACTTCCACCTATAGTACATCGACATACACACACAAGCTTGTTTGGTGTTCCTGTGGTTAGTAGCGACACCACACTCCTTAAGAAGACGATGTGCTGTTCACAGACGAGCAGAATTATCTTTTGTCCTTTGGTATCACAACGGTGCTGGCTAAGAAGACGTTTGTATTCTACTTATAACGCAAGGACAATGACTCCTAAAGAATGGTGTGTCTTCTTAAGGCACCTAGAAAAATTGACATATCGATATTTGGCAGAAAGTCTTCCGTACCATGTATGTACTGCTGGTCTACTCCATTGAGTATGAGCTGGAATGCCACTACCTCTCATGTCTTTTCGCATAGGCAACAAAAGCACCGTATGTTGGTCGCTGATGTAGTTACAATTCCAAAGACCCACCTTCCATTCAAAAGTAGACACTGTAATAGGTTTAGTTGGTAGGACCCGGGACCTTCCATTTTTGTCCGGGTGAATCCAACATACCCTTTTTACCAAAGTCGCGCGTCGTCTACCATAGGCAACGACTTGGTTGTGTTAGAGTGATATAGAAGTGCCTGTATTACCAGGATATGCGTAAAGAGTTGGAAGTTTTGTAGACACATCTTTATGAGGTCACAATCGCTTAGTATCTCAATCCTTAAGACGCTTGAATAGACCGTGAAGACATAGTATCACTGCACTTTGAGTCCTGCTAAGAAGAAGCAGGTTGACTGTTAGTAGGAGTCCTTTTCATGACTACATGTCAGATTTTGGAGAACCGCTTTGTATGAGGGAATGTCTATATTCCCTAGGTTAGGTAGGCTATCAGATCTAACACAGCGAGTGTTGGGTGAAGACACTTCATCAGGTTTCAGGCGTTCAACCAATAAATATTTTTAGCGACGTTAGGCTTTTCGTCACTTTTTCTACAAACGTGCATGACTTCTTCTTAGTCCCATTAAACGAGGCTTAAAGAGACCATTATCATTACGGTGCATTAAAAATGGATTATGTGCAGTGATAATCTAGTAAGAGACCGTTGAACTACCACGCAGAGGTCTTAAATTCGATCCAACAGCACACACCTCTGACTTCAAATGTGCCTATTAAAAAGTTCATTATCATACAGGTTGAAACAAAAAAAAATCGTTGTGAGGAGACCTGTCTGAGGTTTCTATATAATGTTATCGAAGATATGTAAAGAACACACTGCATTGAGCCAGCGTGGTAGGACCTTACCTTTTTTACAATAAGAGGAGGCCCAATCCCAGCAGTGGGACAGCTTATAAACAAGACAGATATTTTTTTTTTGCACCTCAATATTACCACTCTCCCTGTGATGGTAAGCGAACATGTGGTAAAAGAGCAGTGGCCTCCACACCGTCCTCATAGCAGTCGAGGCGATGTTGAGGTCCCTACTTTGATGACCTGAGAAGGTCCTTTGTCACACCCTGCTTAAAGGACCCAGGATTGAAGGAAGACAGATACACGTGCCTATGCAGAGAATTCCATGCCTTGATGGTTCGGCAGATGTAATTTTGAGAATATTATTTTACATACATACATACATACCTAGATTCACGTCTGTTTCCCAGAGGGGTAGGCAGAGACTACGGATTTCCATTTGCTACAATCCTGACACACTTCTCTGGCTTCATTCACTTTAATCACATTCCTCATACACGCTCGCCGGTTAAGGGTGCTCTTAACCTGGCCTTTGTCCAGAACGCCTCCGATCTGATCGAGAAACGTTCGCCTAGGTCTTGCGACTGTTCCATTCACACTAGCCTTATAAACTTATTATTTTAATATAAGTAATAAACTGCAATGAATTAAGTAGATATATATAACTAGTTGTAAACTTGTTCAACCCAGTGTCTGAGGAAAACAAGTATCTTTAAAAGGCTTGTCTTATAAAAAAGGGTCTTTTCATGTTATCAACCTGTCTTCGGTTCTCTTTGAATGGAGGAATGACAGTCAGGGTTAACGGGATCTCTCCCTAAATCCTTATCCTGCGGGTACCTTCAAATGGCCTTTATACGAAGCCGTATTATAATCTACCTTTAATGATAAATGCTCTACTAGTTTGTAAACTTTTTACGATTAAAACGGCTGAATAGATCTAAATGAAATTTAGCAAGAAGATAGGTTGTATCCTGAGGAAGGACATGGGCTAGTAACTGTTATACTGGTATGTGGTATTGTGATAAATACGCGGGCGTTACAATAGGCAGAAACTAGTAATCAAATGTTGTAAACAATTGTTAATTCAACAGAATATTCTTGAGTAAGTTGTCTGATGTTGTTAAGCGAAGTTTTGTAAAACTAATTTCAGATGCATCTTAAACAGCTTTTTAATTTAATTAATTCTAGAAATTTGGGATGTAAGCATCTAGTATTCTTGTTAACCACTCCAGCAAAGATAGAATGCTGGTTTTAAGAGTTTACGTCGGTAGAACTGTGTAAGATTTGAACCCACGTCCTATCAATCGCATGTTTTAATGCCTCAATCAGTGGGCTACCGCCGCTTGTATTTATTACAAATGTTTTACGATATGACCACAACTTATTGTTACACGCTTTGTATTTCATATTTCACATACAGTTTTCCATCTTTCTCTTTCCAAACTGTATGCTTAATCACGGTTTCGCTTCATAGCTTATCTTAAGTTTAAAACTTACATCATCTGCTTGTCTGCTATGTCATCTGTGAACAAAAAAAGATCGGATAAATATATATTTCTTACTTTTTCATAATAAACAGCATTAGGTATAATCTATGTCTCCACTTTTATTCATTCATACTATCATATAAGTAATTAATAACTATGTAATAATTGAAATTAAACTGCTATATACGGATTTTATCGCGTTGTTTATTTGACACTTTATTATGTAATAAAATAATATATAATAAATAGTAAATAAATTTTGTAATAATATTGTTCAATAATAAATGCAATAGACTAAATTATTAATAAATATTATTATAAATATATACCACCAAAGAATATAATATCCTGCAATTTTATTTTTAATATTAAGTTTATTTTTTAATTCATCTTTTTAATTACTCATGACTCTGTTTAATACTAATTTATCTTAACTAGATTCAAAAGCTGAAAAGTTGTATCAAAAACTAAACTTATAAAAATAGTATGTCTAAACAGCTCCTCTTCTCTCCTAATAGTGCTGTGCCCGACAGGGTCCATAATCTGTTACTTATTTTGAAGCCTACCTATAAATGTACATTGTAGAATGCAATTATTTAAATTTGAATTATCTATGGTGGTTTTATAAACGCACTAGATTTCGCGATGTTAATGTAGATTTTCTATTAAATTTCCACCCTCGGGTTGTCATGTTGTATGTCGTTATTTGTACCCTTGACAACGTGTATGTGAAATTTCATAATGGTTCGTTGAAGTAGTTAAGGCGTAAGCGTAACAAAGAAACTCATTGTATTCTATAATATTGTATTCTGTTTACGCGAATGTTATTCATTGAAATTATAAATTAAACTACTATATATAAACTACTATAACATGTGCAACAGGGGACCAACCACTACCTGAGATTTGACAAACCACAGATTCTCGCTAAAGAACACCGATTCCTACCAAGGATGCTTCGCGAGGCTATTGAAATCAAAAAACATCCTAATTTTAATAGAGAAGACGGTTGGAATGTACCTCCAGCTTGGGATCCAGTCATTCAAATAGTCAAAACCAAGAAGAAGCAAACCACAGCTAGACTTCATGATACTCTCAGCTCATTCTGCGTAAATAGAAACACCAATGATTAAATTATGTTCGGGTACTTTGAAATAACGACACTGGAACATTGAGACAACTACCATCTTAGTCTCCCCGTGACCATGGCTGCTGAAAAGCAACCGAAACGTCGGGGAAAGTGTAAACATAAATATAAATAGTTTTAATAGTTTAATTAGCTTAAAATTAGTCAAGTTCAATAGTAGTAGTTTCTAAATTATGTAAAAAAGTGTCAAATAAATAACGCGATAAAATCCGTATATAGTAGTTTAATTTCAATCATTGTATTCTAACCAAACCTTAACCTAACTTAAACCTATTATAAATTAAATAATATCGCGCTTACTCATATTTAACATTGTACACTATCGTACTCTATCATGTAAATGTAATGTGACCTCACTTTTCTTGGTGTGGACACAATTTCGCACGATCTAAGAACGGTGTAGGTGAATTTTATAACCTCGGTCAGTAAACTGACGATGACGTCATGAGGCGTGACGTATTTATTTGTTCAGATTTAATAAAGAAGTAAAACGAGCATTATTCTACAATATTTTATATTATAGCCCGGTCAGCTCAAAAACTTTTAAATAATAATATTAATCTATGGCGACTATTCAGAGGGCCCATCTAGTGTGTCGGCGAGTCACTGTCAGCCATTCCGACTTTTTACTGAGACAGTATATCAGGTAGACGCCGTTTTTTAACTATAGATTGCATTATACCAAACCATTAAACATCCATATCCATAGACCAGGATAATTAGATTCCATATGTAGCAATAGTGTCTTACACCTGCCCTGGTTAGTGTCTCAGTAAGTGTCCCATCTCACTTTAAACTTAAACTCTTGAAGGGCCTCTGCGTGTTGGACCCATGTCCCCGTGTAAGCCTCCCAAAGGGCCGGGTAGGTATTTGCCTAACGTATTAGGGAAATACCCGTAAAAGAGAAACAATATAATAATAATATTCTATCACATACACACAGCACCATCTAGCCCAAACTAAGCAGAGCTTGAACTATGGGTACTAGACAATGGATACACATACATATATACTTTTTTTTTATAAATGCCCACATAGTATTCATAGAAGCACCCAGACCAAGACAAACATCCATGTTCATGCACACAAATGACTTGTGCGGGAATCGAACCCACGACCTCAGGCATACTACGCCATCGAGGCCGCGAATATAGTCAGACGTAATTGTACCTTCATAAAAGAACGGATTGTGACATGGAATGGATATATTGCATCAATAGGTACACATAACAGCAGCGATAGTCCAGTGAGAGACCGTTGGACTGTCACTCAGAAGTATCAAGTTCCATCCCACGACACGCACTTCCAACCTAACGAAGTAGGTAATGCGTAATAATTCATTATCGCTCGCTTTAACGATGAAGGAAAACATCGTAGGGTACTTGCATGTCTGAGAGTTCTAAATAAAGTCTATCTGCACTGAGTCAGCAGTGGATAATGGCCTGCAATAGGACATATAAAACAGACCTGATATTATATATATACAATACTAGTATTTTTTTTTATACAACTAAGGTGGCAAACAATCTGATGGTTAAGTGGTCACCGTTGCCTACTGACGCCTGCAACACCAGAGGCATCACTTGCGCGTTACCGACCCTTTAGGAAATGAGAGTGGGAAGGAGAAGGAGAGGGAAGGGGGAAGGAGGATGATTGGGCCTCTGGCACTCTCACTCACCGAACGAAACACAACGGTAGGAATACTGGTATTTCACGTCGATATTCTATGAGAGGGTAGTCCTTCCCCGGTCGAGCCGATCCATTCATGCTGAAATCAGCGAGGGTCTACTACTCACAATGCCCGAGGCTTCTCTCAAAGACAGTGAATTTTCTGGATAAAGGGTACCCTATGTCTTTTTCTGTACTCCTGACAACGTGTATGCGAAATTTCATGATGATCCGTCGAGTAGTTAAGGTGTGGAAGCGTTACAAACAAACTCACATTCGAATTTATAATATTAGTTAGGATAATCATAAAGACTACTGGTCACCCAGTGGTCTAAATATGACAGTTTTTTCATGAAATTTTGACAGCTTTCTGAAAATTTTCCAAACAATCTTTAACTATAATAAATCGAACTGTCCTTGAGTAATATGATTAAAGAAATACAAAGTTTTCTATTCACGTATTAATAATATTAGATAATACTATAATTAAAAATGGATAACCTTGAATTTATATGTTCTTTTAAATTTATATTAAACACGCCTCATTTAATACTAGATTGTACGCGCGACTTCAAACGCTTTCCTCGACTTCCAGACGACGCGACGTCAATTTGAAACATGCACAAGATTTTAAATTACACCTTAAGCAATAGAATTGTGAAAACTCGATTGAATTTCCTGTAGTAGATTTTGCGTGATGCGCATACAATCATACAGACATGCAAAAATCTAAAATATTTTCTTAGTTTATAGTTCTAATAATGACTTCTCACATTATTTTTTTAAATACTTACATACCTTTGGCATAACCTGACAATTATTTTCTGGTCAAAAGTCTTAAGAACACAATATTTTCTTTAATTTAGTATTGTTTAGTTTCTTCTCTTGCTCAAATGACGATGAATTTCATCTCATCCTAATTTTAAATACGAATGTGAGTTTTTTTGTTACGCTTTTACATCTTAAGTACTTGACTGATCATCATAAAATTTCGCATACACTTTTTTAAGGAGTACAGAAAAGGGCATAGGGTATCTTTCACCCTGAATTAAACTACTACACTAGTATTAATTAACGCTATATTTGTGTTAAAACTGCTATAAATAAACAAGCTTAAAAGCATTTTAGTTTTGCTTAAGAAAATGTGATTTTCAGAATAAAATGCATGCGATCCAATTTATTTGATGATCAGTCTAGAAAAAGGGCAGCATCACGGTAAATTAAGAGTGTTTGAATTTTTTTATAGCGTCCCCTCTACCAATCATTAGGACCTTATACATTACATCCCAGGTACAACTGACCTATGTCACTTTAAACTCAGCTGATTTTTTTACAGTAATTCTATACATATGTATAATAACATTGTAACTGGTCGATATCTATAGTATTAGCCCTGTATGAAACTGTCCCACTGCAGAGTATGGGACTTTTTCCAGTGTGAGAAGTCTTAGGCCATAGTCCACCACGCTGGCCCAGTGCGGGTTGTCAGACATCACATATCTTTGAGAACATTATGTAGAAGTCTCAGGCCGGTTTCCTCACGATGTTTTCTTTCACCATTAAAGCGAGCGATAATTAACATTAACGGTGTCTGTTCATTGGAGATATTTGATAGAAAATATGTAAGAGTCGAAGAAAATATTTTAAGAAGTTTTAGCTGTCTGCGAGCTCATTATGCAAAAACTATTGCACGAACTTGAATGCAGTTTTGCAGTTTTATTGTTGGAATGGCATGTGTTATCTTGATACACCGCATAGAAGTAAAGTATTCTCAATGTCTATCAGCATATTTTAATTGCAAAGAAAGAACAGTATATACATAGCTGCTACTTCCTAACTCAACACCATACGAAACTGGTGAAAGCCTGGGCAACATGGAAATAAACAACGCATGCATATTCGATAGTTTGAAAGGAGACACTTTTTTCTAGTAACTGATAGAACTTTCGCATTTATGTTCTTTTGTTTGAGGTCATCGCATCGAACTGTGACAATGAGGAAATAGAGAGTGCACTTGTGCACCATAATATATTTTGCGCAGAAGGCTAAGGCATCCGAAATTTGGTCTAAAGGACCTTATCACTCAAAGGTCAAATCATAAAAGAGACTGACTTTTCCAGGGGCAAGTTATAATGAGTTCTATAAGCAGCGATAGCTCAGTGGGGAGACCAACAGACTGCAATGCAGAGGGTCTCGGGTTCGAACCCACGTCGCGCACCTCTGACTTTCGGAAAGTTATATGACTTTTCGAAATTATGTGCGTATTGATTGACAATTATCGCCTGCTCCATGCCTCGGAGAACACGTTAAGCCGTCGGTCCCGGCTGCCATGAACATCTATGGCAGTCGTTATTGGGAGAGTGTCGACACAAAAGTGGGTTGAAGTGTCGCCGGTCTGCACTGAATGGCCCCCACATAAGATACATACATACATACATATAATTAGTTCATGTCCGCAGATTCAAGGAACCAGTTCATAATATACTAAGCTGCCTCGGATCAGTGATGCTACCTTATAACCAGATTTTTTTTTACCGCTTATGAGGTAAGTACAATAGCCTACTGGAAGACCGTTGGACTGCTTTGCAAAGGTCTTGAGTTCAGTCTCCAGGTACGCACTTCTGAATTTTCATAGTTACGTGCTTTAAGTAGTTAATTATCGTTCGTTTTAACGGTGAAGAAAAACATGGTGAGGAAACCTGTATGTCTGGGAGTTCTCCATAATGTCAAGTCTGCCTACCCGCACTGCACCAGCGTGGTAGTGGAGCGTTATGACCTAAGTCTTCTCACACTAAGAAGATGTTCTTGCCCAGCAGTGGAACAGTTTATAGGTATATCGAGCTGAGATATTATTACATGAAATATGGCATTAATCGCTTAAGAAATATCATTTTTTTGTTACAAAGTACATATATACTCGTTAACTCACTCGTTCACCTCGGTGGTGAAATCGTTTGGATTCGAACCCTACATCATCAGTACAATGCCTCAGCTTTTGGGCCACTGCAGCTTCACTTTACCTGACCACAAAAGATTACATGATTTTTTGTCTCATACATAGTGGTATTATTTAAATTATTGAACTATTTATGCATATCATCATATTAAACTCAATCCTATATAACTGAATACAATTTAGTCTGCCCTTTTGCCGACAAATCTCTAATAATTCTAATATCTGGAGTTTACAAACATTGAAACAACGGAGCCAATTTCGAAACAATTATTCGTGAAACACGTGTGGGGATTGAACCCATAACACACAGAGAGAAGCAGCCTTCATCCACTGCACCACTTTATTCATGCAATTCCATAACAATATTTCATTCACTATTAAAGCAATATTTTACCACCCAAACAAACTTCATAAATTCTCAAAAATAAACTGAGGCCAGACAGGAAATCAAAAAAATGGACACCCCCAGCAAACATCGAAAAAAACTTAATCCTACTTTTAAAAGAATAAAATGTAACTCTGCTTACCCTACTCGAGCGACGGATGAAACGTCATAGCACGAAGAGAGACAATGATATATGCTAGAGAGAGATAGATGTCCCCCTCAGTGTTTCTATGACACACGGGAGCGAAAAGGACATTTGATGTTTTTTTTAAATTGTTTTTGTAGGGGAAAGCTGCGATACATGTTTCGGAGGTATCGTTTTAATTTGGCTTTGTGTAAATACGAGCTGGCTGGTCAGTTCAGTGGCGTAAGCGAAACTACGACTGAACGGTCAAGGTTCAATTGCGAGTCAGACAAAATTTTATGAGACAAGTTTTAAAAGTATAACTAGATGAAAATACTTTACTTACATTTTATTTGACGTTATATGTACACATTCTTTGACATATACAATAAAAGAAAAAGCGAGTGAACAGTTTATCTATTATAATAATCTTGGCGGCCTCGCTGGCGTAGTGGTTAGTGTAACCGACTGCCACGCCTGAGGTCGCGGGTTCGATTCCCGCACAAGTCAAACATTTGTGTGCATGGACATAGATGTTTGTCTTGGTCTGGGTGTTTTTATGTATAATATGTATGCATTTACAAAAAAAAAAGTACCTGTATATGTATGTTTATCCATTGTCTAGTACCCATAGTACAAGCTCTGCTTAGTTTGGGCTAGATGGTGTTGTGTGTATGTGATAGAATATTATTATATTATATTATTAATAACGACATATGATAGGAAATAATAAGAACAGCGAGATTTAGAAAGCCAAGAGGGAGGCAGACAACTGTACCTTTCAATATAACAGACCAGAGATAAGATTAATAATTATTGTGTGAACGTTGGAGTATCCTCTATGGAGTCACGGTAGTGATTGAAGTTTCGAGTTCAATACCCAGGTCAAGCAAAGTATTCTTGAGATTTTAGACTTCACCTAGACGACGTTAGACGTATAACATTGTTGGTGAAATTCAGATGTAAAACACTTCTGCCTACTAATTCGGAGATAGAGGCGTTGAACTATGTATATATGTTCCAACTTATCTCTGTAACTACTAAACCGATTCTAAAAACTCTTTCACTAATTAAAAGACGCACTATCATTACGTAATATATCTAAAACTCTTAATGATATACAAGCAAACCCAATAGCGGAAGCTAGTCAAAAACAAAGTGAGTTCAATGTCAAGATTTTGTCGTTTCAGCAACACAACACACTTTGTTTCATATAAACAAACATTACACTGACGCAACGTTCGTTCGCGTAACTCGATACCGCAAGAATGCGGCTGATGGATTACTGCATACCATCACGACTGTTATCCCGCAGGGAAGGCAGACACCACACCCACTTCACAACTACATAGACAGCTGTAAATCCTCGAATGGGTAGATTAATCTGTACTAATATTATAAAGCTAAAGAGTTTGTTTGTTTGATTGAACGCGATAATCTCAGGACCTACTGGTTCGAATTGAAAAATTATTTTAGTGTTGGATAGCCCATTTATCGAGGAAGCCTATGCGCTGTATAACACCAGGCTACGACCAATAGGAGCGGAGCATTAATAAAAAATGTTGCAAAAACGGGTAAGAAATCTCTTATGTGAAGCAGACGAAGTTGTGCGGGCCCGCTAATATAATCATATTTTGCCAGCTATGTAACATGCACAATTGCATATTGAATTTCACGATATCTATAGGTATACATAATAACAAATTTTATAAATGTGAATATTTATTACGCTTTCACGTCTTAACTACCCGATCGATCATTATAAAATTGCCTATACCTACGTGTTATCAGGGCAACAGAATAGGATATAGGGTACCCTTCATCCAGAAAAAAGAACTGTTACTGACCTAACCTACATTTACGAGAGCGTAGCCCGCGGGCATAACCTAGCATGTATATAATAAAACTAGATGTACCCGCGGTTTCCCGTAGGTCATAGCGTGATGTTATATAGCCAATAGCCTTCCTCGATAAATAGGCTATCCAACACTAAAAGAATTTTTCAATTCGAATCAGTAGTTCCTGAGATTAGCGCGTTCAAACAAATAAACAAACAAACAAACTCTTCAGCTTTATTATATTAGTATAGATTATAACTAGTTGATGTCTGTACGTAGTGAGATATTTATGAAAAATAAGATTAGGCTCTTTATATAGATGTAGAAGATAAAGTAATAGGTATTTCTCGTTGTCAATATTTCTAGCGCGTCACGCAAAAATCGACTGCACGAATTTGAATGCAGTTTTCACAGTTGTATTGCTTGAGGTTTAACTTCAAATCTAGTGCTTGTTATATTCTGACACGACCTAGTAATCGAGTATTAATAATAAGAAATGTTTGATACAGGAAACCAAACAAGAAATAGTTGGAGGGTCGGAGATAGACATACCTGTAAGCTAAATTAATTTACGCTTGTGCTTATTGTCAATTCTTGAAACCGACGTAATCGGCTGCTCACTATATCGATTACCGTGTATTTTTCCATGGTCTCCTATTGAAAAATGTCTTAAAAATAATGTCCTCTAGACTGAATTTCGGTCACGGCGGTTAATCTTAACGGAGACTGGCCATCTGCGCAGGAGATATTATAGTGCACAAGCGTGTGCGCGAACTCAAGTGCACTCTCTGTTCCCTCACTCTCATGATCTAATGGGACGGATAATCCAACACGACCGGAGAGAGATCACGCGTAGGACCAACGGCTTCACGTGCTTTCCGAGGCACGGGGGTGTCTAACACCGCCAACTTCCTAACTCCGGGCTGCTATTCAGATTTCTTAACAGAAAAACCCAATAACGTTTGGTCCGACCCGGGATTCGAACCCAAGACCTCATGCACAGCAGTCGCATTCACTACCGCTGCGCCACGGAGGCAGTTTAAAAATGTCTTAAAGACAGTTCAGTTTGCACAGGGACTTCTACTAATTTTATATTATTTTTATTTCAAACAACCCACAAAAGACAAAAATCACCGAATCACAAAGTTTTCATTATTAGCGACAGCGTAATAGGTAGTAAGTTTATTTAAATTACATTTATGTTGGGCCCATGAGAAGATGCCTGTAAGAAATTCATGGCTACTGCTTTTAATCGCCATTGAAATTCGCTATATTACAGCTCATATCTGCATGATGTTGCAGCCTTTTTACTGCAATATTACTAATAATACAACACAATAAATAAGTAAAAATATATAAGTAATACAAAAACTTTGAGAAAACGATTGGACTGCCACAAAAACGATTCAAGTTAGATCTCACGCAATGTATACCTCACCTTTCAAAATTTTGTGCATATTTAAAACCAGCTGTGCTCCGTAGTTTCACTTGCTACTAAAGTGATAATTAGCCTACAAACTTCCTAAAAAGCTATAAAATGAATGGTTGGTAGTTCCAGAGATAAGCGTATTCAAACAAAAAATACATTATCTTCAGCTTATAATATCAGTATAGATTTATTATCGCTTGCTTAAACAGTAAAAGAATTTATCGAAAAAAAACCTACACATCGGAGGATTAATTTGCCCTGGGAAAATGTGGTGGACTATTATTATATATGTATATATTGTTGAGGCGCTCATAGCCAGTTGCACTCACTGATCGGTAAACAATTAGCGAGGTCAAACAACGTTGGGTGCGGTTAGTCTATAGATGGGTGACCGCTTAGTGGTATTTCATCTGAGCGTCTCCATGATTCAGAGGACACGTAAAAAGTCGGTCCCGGTTGTTATGAAATTGACAGCAGTCGCTAAGCCATGTCAGAGGCCTACGGGTGGCTGGAACAACTCTTGACAACAAGTTGGTCACTAACCACACGAAAAGAAGAAGAAGGTGGACTATAAGGCAAGCTGGCTTCTATTAACAAGAGGCCTCTATGCCTAGCAGTGTATCAGTTTGTATGCAAGGCTGAATTTTGTTTATGATTATTTTGTGACCATCAAACCTAAAGGCCAGTATTATCGTAATAAAAAGTGCGTGCATCCAATGCAATACTCCCGGACATGGACTATCTGTGTGCCAAGTCTCATACAATTTCGTACAAAGGTTTAGGTGTCATTGAGCAACATACATGCAAACATCTTAACAAACTTTTACATTTATTATATTATACATAGTGGTATGTCATGCTATGATATTTTTCACAGCATCATATTACCGAATTTACTACTTCTTACATCCTTATATTTTTTTCTACAAACACCTGCACTAGTTGTGATTCCTGTGTAACATAACAAACATTCAAACAAAAGACAAAAAAAACACCCAGACTCGAAACATCTATTTGCGAAACACAATTTTTTTACCCATGTGAGGTCCGGACCCCTAACACTCATCGCAATGGCGAGGCGACCACACAAACCAATACACCATCCATGCATTCAAAGAACACTAACCACTGCGCCATTCTATCAACCTAAAACGGCCGGCTTCGTCCCGCGCATGCGTTTAAACCGAGCTATACGTAGCCTACCCTAACGTACGTAGATAGTAGTGTGTGTGCTATCGCGCGTGCGCCTGCGCTCGGATGAACGAACTCGCCGGCCGCCATGTTGCGACGTCACACGGCCTTGCGCGGACGCACGCCGCGCGCACCACACAGCGCAAATTTCGACCTCGCACCATACTATATATGATTTATTAATTTAAATACTGCTGTGAAATTGTACTGATGATTACTATCGCAGCGTTATCTAGGCGAAAAGGTAGGCAGAGGTGTTTTAATAGACACGCCAGAAATCTACGAACCAATTAGTTTGGATGATATTGACTTTTAATATACTAAAATTCATGAATTTGTTCTCGTTTTAATAGCCTATATCCAGAGTTCAAACTATCTCCACGTGACATTTAATTCTAGTCGGTTCAGCTGTTTTGTATTGAAAACTGAATACACAAAGTCACTTTCGCATTTGTAGTATTACGTACTTATATGCATACTCACGCCTTCATATCTGTGAGGGGATATGCAGAGGTATAACACCCACATTTAGCCAACATTTTCTCCCAGCTTTGTCCTACATAACAGAGACCGAATCTACTGCAATCTGCTGTACTCATTACTAGACTACATGATGTTACTCAGAATTTTCGAACAGAATAATCAAAATACCAGTTCTATTGAATCCGGGATCCGGGATCTTACGATCCATCCATAAGACAATTACCAGAAAGTAGTAATGCGTAGACAATCGAATTCAATTCAAGAACAGTTGTGAACAAAGCGATACCATTTCATGGTCAAGGTCGCAACGCACGCATATAAGTACCAGAAGCACAGACCTCGATGGCGTAGTGGTCAGTGTGACCGACTGCCACGCCTGAGGTCGCGGGTTCGATTCCCGCACAATTCATACATTTGTGTCTATGAACATGGATGTTTGTCTTGGCCTGGGTGTTTATATGTATAATATGTATGTATTACCAAAAAAGGTATATATGTATGTTTATCCATTGTCTAGTACCCATAGTACAAGCTCTGCTTAGTTTGGGCTAGATGGTGTTGTGTGTATGTGATAGAATATAATTATATAGAGTGAGAGTGCCGGAGGCCCAATCACCCTCTTTCCCCCTTCCCGCTCCTTCTCCTTCCCACTTCCTTTTATTCCTAGAGGGTCGGCAACGCGCAAGTGATGACTCTGGCGTTGCAGGCGTCCATAGGCTACGGTGACCACTTACCATCAGGTGGACCGTATGATTTTTTGCCACCTTAGTGGTATATATTGTCAATTCATTCGAAAGCAATTCTTTCCATGGCTACTAGAAAAGCCATTCGAATAAAAAAAATGTACAATACTGTCAATTCATTCAAATGAATTTGTATACATTGCTACTAGGAAATTGATGAGAATGAAAAATTATTACGCCAATGGTGTAGTAGTTAAAGGAGTCACCTCGCAATAAACAATGCGTCAAGCGTTCTTGGCTCAGTGCCCAGATGGTGAGGACTGAGGAATCTGTGTCATTCGCAAATTAGCCATTTATTAGGATTATACAATCGCCGGGATTTCTATTAGAAAATTTCGTATCAATAAGTAATTCAGATTTCTACGTTTTCATTATAATTATACTGTGTTATGTATACTGTGTTATGTATACTACATATACCTATATATCTTTACAAATGAATAAAATAATTGAAGCGTCTGTTTGTAATGTCAAAATAAAAGCTTTTTACTAAATGCATATGAAAGTATATACGGTAACTAAACCAAAAATCTTTTTTTTTTTTTCTCTCTATTTGTTCCGACTAATCTCTGAAACGGCTGTGGACTGATTTTGACGGGACTTTCACTGGCAGATTGCTGATATTATAAGGAGTACCTAACTTCAGCTAATATTATTTTAGAAAATTTAGGATACCGCGACTCGACTTGGACATTTACATTCGCTTTTTAATCGTTTTGAATCTACAGGCGTTATTTATATTCAAAACGACAAAAAGTGAATTTCTTAAAAAATGACAGGAGGTATTGGCACTTCACCGTCGATATGTAATAAATGAAGATCAGATTAAGTCACTGTGACGCGTGGCCGGGGTTAGGTAGTTAGTATATCTATACTAATATTATAAAGCTGAAGAGATTGTTTGTTTAAACGTGCTAATCTCTAAAACTACCGGACCGAAATGAAAAATACTTACGTCTCTTAAAATAAAAAGTTCTCCATTTATTTTCTTTTCAGAATTAAATAGAGCAGCATGTTTTTTTTTTTCTTTGATTCTTAATTTTAACTTTATCGCGAGCACCAAATTATTGCAAGATCTATACAAATATCAGTATAAATAATACAATCAAACTTATTCCAACATAATATGGGTATCAATAGCTCACAAGAAATCGATATCAAACCCAGAACCGTGCAAGGCAGTCACTCGAACACCATTAGATATTTTACTTATTATACTAATTAGGCTTTTTAATCTTAGTCCCACAGTAAGCAGAGAGGCTATAACTGTAAAATATTAAGCGTCGATCGGCCACACCCTGTTTTACAACACACCTTTAAGATTGTGACTGTTGCAAGATTGCGTGCGCCTGCGCAGATCGGGGCTTTTTACATTTTATAATTACGTACCTACGTGCGTAGTAGACAGTTAGGTAATAGGCTGATTTTATAATATTTTATTATACAGAACTTAGAGATAGTCTCGGTGGGTTAGCGTTAGGTAAACATTCAGTTAATAAAAAATGTATCCTCCTTTATATTGTACTATTAGGATTTATAATTTTTTACAAGTTTATATGGCATACTTTGAAGATACTCCAGTAAATAAAATAAGAACCTAGTAGGAACATCAGCATCGCCTCAGCTGCTATGAGGATGGCGTGGAGGCCACTGCTCTTGGACCACATGATGGCCTAACATCAGGCGAAATGTGGTCATATTTACGGACAAAATAAAATAAAAAGTAGTAATCGAATAACCCAATACAAAGTTATGTGTGGCAACAATTAATTATTCCCTATTTTTGTAACTTTAAGAAATGTAGGTACGTTTTTTGTAATGTAGGTATACGTCTACTCTGCAAAAATAATACATATAAAATATAATAACGAATTGGACACCAACTCTTATTTCGTCAATTTAAAATAGTTTTCGCTTGGAAGTTTCGTCCAGTCTCTTGTAATATTATTAAAACATAACCAAATATTAAGAATATTTCATTAAAAAATCAATTAAAGAATGTTAACATCGATTTAACTGTTCCTGATATTTTACAACGAATGCCTCTTTTCAAAGCGTGTTTTTAGTTTTAAACTAGTATTTTGTTAAAGCTATATGTATAGATATCTTTACCAAAATAGTAGTTTAAAACGTAACGTAGTTTTAATATTTCATAAAGAGTATTCCATACATGTTTCATATTCTAAAACATGATTTATTAAAACACAGCACAATACATATGTTATTTACTATAAATTTAACATAACTAAAAATTTTACGAAATAAAATGCATTGTAATTAAAACTACTATATACGGATTTTATCGCGTTGATTATTTGACACTTTATTACATAATTTTGAAAACTGTTACACTACTACTACTATTAAACTTTAAAATAAACAACGCGATAAAATCCGTATATAGTAGTTTAATTTTAATGAATAATATTCGCGTAAACAGAAGACAATATTATGAAATAAAATGCGTTATAATCTGTGTTAATAAAATATGTCCGTTCGCTCGCCAGCGCACGACCTCGTAGGGCCAAAAATCAACAATAGTTTCTACGGCTAGGGCTGTCCCACTCCCTCATTGGTCGGTTCCCTTGACGATCAAAATGCATCATAGATTTCGACCAACTTACGTCTGATTGGTCGAATGGAATGACGATGACGGTTAACGGTTATTCTGGGTGTTGGAATCAACCAAAGGGCCGTTGGTTGGTTACTGTGTAACTTTTTTCCCGACTATTTTTTATATTTCTAGTAGGTCGCTCGGGTTTTCGACTACCTGTCGAAACTATTTTGGGCGGAGAAGTGTTATGTTGAAATACATCGAGATGTTCTGATAAGTGTTAATGTAATTTTTATTTAAGTAAGTTCATATGTGTACCTAACTTTGTGATTTATATGAACATGTAGTTTGTAATTGTAATGCACTACCTTTTTTATAGACTATTATTTTGTTAAAATTAGCATAAAGGTATGTTGATCGTGATGTCCTCCTTGGTTGAGGTTAGGTAGGTTGAAAATGTGTAACCCAGTTGATATTACTTGAATTATAAAAATAAATTGCGATTTTGGGTGACATAAAAAATTACTTTATTAAAGATAGTGGGTTAGATGCCTAGATTAAGTCAATTTTTATGTTTTTAATAATATATGTACCTAATCGTGCCCAATAGACAGCAATATTACTTATACGATAAATATACCTAAATAAATGTAGCCTTGAAATATGACAAAAATATAACTAAACCAGTTAATTTATTTTAAAATATATTTAAATTTTATTCAAGTAAATTTTCTTAAAGATATATTCGCGTCATTTAATTTTGACGTACATAATTGTCACTTCATAACACATATGAATAAACCTAATATTCTTTTAAATATATACACAACGAAATTCTTCAAGGGCGTTCTTATAAAGCGATAAAAAACACAGGTACTATGGGTCCCTCGCGCCATTGGCCTATGGCCATATGTTCTATTTCTATGTGGTACTATGTATAGCCCACCAATAGGGAAGGAGTGCTATACCATGAACTGACCTATGGCAAAGCCCTACGGGTGAGTGGAAGGGATTTTTTTACTATTATAGATTCAAGATGTGATGTATTTTTTTGTGTTGAGCAGGTAGTTCGCTTAGAAGTGTGTTATAGTTAGGTAAGTGACATGTTGAATGGTCGTTGAGGTTCAATATCGTGTGTATATATTATAAATATATTTTGTTTTTTGAAGATTATAACTAGCAATTTGGTTTTCAAATTTACTAGTATTCTTATTAACCCCTCCAGCTAAGCTATAATGCTTGAGTTAGGAGTTGGTTCACTTCAGTAGTGCAAAAGGCGGGATTCGAACCCGCGACCTCACGATCGCAAGTCCAATACCTTATCCCTTAGGCTACCGCCATTTTAAATATAGATTTATAACAGTCTATTTTTAAATAGGTAAGATATAGTATTACAGTCATATAACGGTAGCTATGTTTTTAAATCTCAGTTAATAGGATTAGAGCTGAATGTCTATTGAAAATTTCCTTACAAAATAATCTACTGGCACTTTGCCCTAACCGGTAATCATACCTGGATCCCATGATCGCATGAAATCTTGGCAATAGGCTCAAAGACACAAACTAACTAATGCACCTATTACAAATTAAAAACAAATTAGAAAAGTAAAAGACAATGCTAGATTTTATTTTGAATAGTATAGGTAAGCATGAATCTCTCGGAATGTTATGATTTAAGGGCTAAACCGCTGAACCGTTTATGACGGCTTGTTATATGCTCATAGATCGAACCCTTAGGAAGTATAAAGAGTATTTTGGCACAAAATTGCAGCGTTATAATTATGTACTTATAAAACACAAAAGCCAATCAGTAGATCACGCAATTTATTACACCATTCGGGGATCGAACCCGCGACACCAAATGCATTGCTGATCAATTAACCACACCATTACCTACCTATAAAACATAGTTATATTCATGACCTACCATAAACAACGCACAGTCTATACTGTATGTTCTAATCTGCGCACTACACATGCGCAGGCGCATGTCCTTATACGTTCACCGTATACAAAAGGACGTAAAGACCAAGTCAATGAACATTGATAACTGTAATCAGCTATTATTGAACGAAGGAGATAACGCTGTAGCCTGTGCCCTTTTGTCCAACGCTGGGCAACGTGGGAGTGGCCTTGTGTGTTATCAATACCACGCCAGCGATTACCCAGAGGGATAGGTAGAATTAACAGTTAAATCAAATCTTCAGTTCTTTTAGGTGACAAAGTATCTAACACTTATGAACGCCAAAGTTTTTAGTCAGTTTACTAAAGTTATATTTAGGAAAGCTAGGTTCAGGCAAAGGGTTTAATTTATGAGAAGATATCTGAAAGAAATTCACAACCAATCTTTTAAATTACAATTACGATATTTTACAAGTCATATCTGCGGATAGCGAAGTGGAAGAGCAAGAGCAGGAAGGCACCACCACTTGGAATATATCACCAGGGCGAGGGAGGGAGAGAGATTTGCAAGATGTTACAATCATTATATATAAGTACCATGTATTTTTTTATTAGTATCTTTTTCCTATTTTTATGTCGTAATTGATCATCAATTTTTTTATATTTTGTATGTCTTTTCAACAAAGTACTTTGACGTATAGAGTAATCCAACTGACATGATACAGCGACATATCCCATCCCTAGTCTATGATTTTTTGTAATACCAGAGGCAACTCAGGAGTTATCGACCCTTCAAAAATGGAGGTACGGTGCTGTCAACTCAAGGGTCAAAGATGATAGGTTCTCTGCTATCAGCACATCGTCTCTTAGGAGTGCGGTTTCGCTACTCATTGCGGGAACAACACACAAGTTTGTGTTCGTGGCGATCTTCTGTAGGGGGATAGACTTATACAGTCAAGCTGTTCTAGTCTGGAGTTCTAGTTTCAAACGAGGATGCCATTGTATCTTTTCTCAAAGTTATTGTGTTTTACGTGCTGATCATATTAATATTGTGGCTATATTGAATACTAATTATAATAATACATATATAACTCACAGCAGCGATAGCCTAGTGGGAGACCGTTGGATTGCCACGCAGAGGTCTCGAGTTCGAACCCAAGGCGCTGCGCTCGGACTTTTCGAAGTTATGTGCGTATTAAATAGTTAATTATCGCTCGCTTTAACGGTGAAGGAAAACATCGTGAGGAAACCTGCATGTCTGAGAGTTCTGTATAACGTTCTCGAAGATATGTGAAGTCTGTCAACCCGCACTGGGGCGGCGTGGTGGACTATGGCGTAACCCGTCTCACAGTGAGAAGAGGCCTGTTCACAGCAGTGGGACAGTTTAATACAGGGCTGGTATTATATGTACATAACTATGTATGAGAGGTATGAGACCCTTCTGACGCCTTTATAACGAAAAATTAGGAAGAGGTGTATTTCACTAACATTTCGCGATGGTTGGATTTCTATACATCCATGCAGTCTTGTGCATCTGTCACCAAATTTGCCAACTGTGGGTCCCACATAATAGCTATTTTCCCCTATTAGCTATTTACTGGGCATAGTTGTAGACTCTGTGCTGCTCATGAGATTTTTTTTATATACAATTAAGGTGGCAAACTAGCATACGGCCCACCTGATGGTAAGTGGTAACGTAGCCTACAGACGCCTGCAACACCAGAGGCATCACTTGCGCGTTGCCGACCCTTTAGGGAAGGATGAAGAGACAAACGAAGTGTGAAGGAGATGGAGCGGAAGGGGGAAAGAGGTTGATTGGGCCACCGGCACTCTCACTCACCGAACGAAATACAACAGTAGGAATACTGGTATTTCACGTCGATATTCTGTGTGAGGGTAGTCCTTCCCCGGTCGAGCCGAATTCATGCTGAAATCAGCGAGGCTCTAATGGATGGTTAATTTCTTGACCGAAAAGCCAAATGACACTCAGCTCTTGCAAATCTAACTTCAGACTCTTGCAAAACATATGCTTTTAAAAAAGACAAAATTTCTCAAGAAGGACATAGCGTACCTTTCATCCAAAAACCGTACTGTTACCGAGCAAGTGTAGCCGCGGGCAAAGCTTAGTGCTAAATAAACTATAAACATCCTTGTTTAAATTTGTGTAAGAAATGCTGACTCCGTTCTCATGAAACATTGTGAGATGATAGACGCTATTAATTGTAATAATTTGTTATGATAATTTGGACACTTTTAGTGCCCAAGTTTATGTTAGACGATAAAGCAACATTTGATTTTATTTGTGTCACTTAGTAACATTAATGAATGTCAAAGTTGTTATTCGAATAATGTTACAGTTACTGCCTCTGTGATAGTGAATAAGACTGTTGTACATGAGGTCTATACTTCAATACCCAGGTCGTGAAAAGTGTCACTAATTTATTTTATCAAAATATTTTTAGTGGTAGTTCGAGGTCTGGACCTGTACCCGACAGACGGTACTTCACTGTACCCCTATTACGTAGGACCTAAAGCCATACTTGGCGGAATGTGGGTCCATTAGACCTCTACTAGCCTTTATTATAGGCATGAGATTATGCATGTATATAAGCTGGCAGGTTTAAAACCTGAAGCTATTTTTACAACCAAGGTAGAAAACAAGTATATGGCTTGCTTGATGGTAAGCAGTAACCGGGTTTGTTCCACATTCGCCCCTTCATTACGTCCCACGTTCCCAATTGTCCCTTTTTATAAATTATTTCTTTTTCGTCCTACAATCTTGTGCATATGCTCCGCAAAACAAAACATAGTTAAAATTATTTTAAATCTTATCGTTGTCGGGCTCGTGATGTAATGCAATCACCAGTCTAACGTTATGCCGAGAGATCAACGATGTATTTGAAAATATTTGTCGGCTAGCGGTACAAGAAAATTCCATACAAAAGAAAACAGGGACAGAAAAGGAACATAATTTGAGACGAAACAGGCAGTATATTAATAAATTAATATTTATTGTTTAAATTTATGGGCATATAGGGAACAATTATTGCGACGAATTCGTATTTCTACGTTTGGGATGAAAATGAGGGACGTATGTGGAACAAACCAGTTAGCGTAGTCCTTTGATGCTAGCAACACTAAAAAACTTGTGTGTTGCCAACCCTTCAAAGAATGACTGCACTGTTGGCGTAGTAGTTTGAGAGACAAGCCACTGCCGCTATGCCGAGTAACGAATCCCTCACGGGACCAAAAGATTGTGGGCTTCGTATGATAGTTCCGAGTTTGGATGAGCCTTGTGTCCGTTGTTTGAATGTTTGTAAAGTCCCCCGCGACACAGGAATTATTTTTAGTGTGAGAGAGGTCTTTTTTGAGACAAAATATAGATTGCACCCTATACCTATCTCTCTATCTCTTTCTCATAGCCAGTTGCACTCATTGATCGAAAAACGATTAGCGAGGTTAAGCAACGTTGGGTGCGCCAGTCTATAGATGGGTGACCGCTTAGTGGTATTTCATCTGAGCGTCTCCGTGCTTTGGAGGGCACGTAAAAAGTCGGTCCCGGTTGTTGTCAAATTGACAGCAGTCGTTAAGCCATGTCAGAGGCCTACGGGAGGCTTGAACAACTCTTGACAACAGGTTGGCCACTAACCACACGAAAGAGAAAAGAAAGATCTCTTTCTATATATCTCTCTCTTCCTTGCTATTTATATTTATTTGTTCTCCTCTTGCACTTCGCCTTTTCCTTGACGTCTTTTTCCTTTGCAGCATTGTTGCCAGTATAAGGGACAAATATTAACCTGGCCTTGCTATCAGCACATCGTCTCCGTAAAGCCTGTGGTGTCGCTACTCACCGCAGGAACACCACACAAGACTGTGTGTGTATCAGTCTACTGAAGGAGGTGCCTTCCTCGTAGAGTTTAGGCAAAATTCTTCATTTAAACCGAGCTTTAATTTTTTATAATCTCTAACTGTCCCCTGCAGTTTTAACCGCTGCTGGGCCCGTAGCGTTTTGTTATAAGCTACTTTTGAAAAAAGTAGCTTTCAACTGGTGGTAGGTAATTCTTCCACCATTAGAAAGGTCTATAAAGCAGCTTCCTACTGTTGAAAGAATTTTTAAAATCAGTTTTGTAGTGTTTGAGTTTATTAATTACGAATAAACATCAAAGATACATTTATTTTCTCTTTAAATATTAGTAAAGATTAATTTTGTCCGCGGCTTTGCCTGTATGAGCCCTACACGACATGTGAATGAAATGTATCCTAGGCATATCTTAATCCAATGACATACAGACATGGTCTATCTGCGTGCTTATTTTCATCAAAATCTGATCAACGGTTTACGAGTGATTGAGTTGCAAACTTTCTCATTTATAATATTAGTAAGACTTGGCAGACCTTTTTATCTCTTAGGATTGATTCAAAGATTTTTTTGAAAGAATTAAGAAAAGAGACAATAAAATAATGTAGTGATTGCAAGACTTATAAACATATAACTTTTAAATGAAAAAGATAATAAAGCTTTGCCTTAATATTTTTTATTGAATTAGTATGTAAGGCAATTCTCAGTAAGAATATCAACTCTGGAACAGTGCCAGGCAAATTAGGTAGGATGAGATGTGGCATGGGACTTAAGCATTTTGGCAAAATTTGGGTGTAACACACCTCTTTGTATGCCTGTGAGAATAAAAGAATATGTTACTTCCCTTATAAAATACAAGACATTAGCCGCGAATTTGCTTGCGTATTTTTAAGTAACCGTTATATGTCCCCAATGATAAAAATATCTCGATACTAAGTACATACGAATTTTATCAAAATCGGTTCAGAGATTACGTTCTAAAAAAGTAAAAATGATTGTTGCTTTCGTATTTTTAAATTTACATATTAAGTTTTGTAGTAAGTAAGGCTTTATACTTGATGGAAATAAGTTTTAAATTAAGTTGGTAAAATGTGACCTATCCTTGTACCTTCGGCATTGATGCTGTCTATGTTATGTTTGAAGTCAGCCACCTATGAACTAAGTCTTCATTGTTCAATATTGAACATAATCTAATAAATTCTAAGCTGCGCAGGTAAAGTATCGAATGAAATCTACTCATTAATAAAATATTAAATTATCACTGAATTTATTAATATTATTGATAATTATCAGTGTATAATATAGTTGTCCCACCCAATGATATTACATAAAATATTAGATATACATATCTTATTCTATATTTCTAAAAATGTGCATTGTTATCGATAATTATTATAAGTAGTTATACTTTTTATGACTTTATTTAAAACAGAGTTTAAAAAAATAGTAGGGCGCATTAATATTTCCTGTTTAAAAACGAGATGAATTCGTAAAAATGATGATAATTATTGATAAATATTGGTGTTATCATTAAATTTGTTTGATATTTGTTGAGATTTTAAGTTATTATGTGGGGCGTCTTTGTTTCATCGAGCCGCTAGGGGTGGTGACGCCCATTTGCAAATGGCGACCTCGGCCACTAAGATAATGACGTAACAAGTATTAATATAACAAGAATCACACCAAAATTTACTTATTTAACACAATTATTGGTAATTTTACCCACAAACATTAATATTTCCATCGATATTTCAACATAACTTAAGACATTTTCAAGACTATCACTCGAGAGCGCTTTTTGACCTGCGCGTATTCATATTGATCTATTACGTCACAGCTTACAAAGATAGCTTGCTTTGACCACATATAGAATATACATTCACATATACATACAAACATCAAAAATATCAATATTAGATACAACAAAGAATACGTGATTTTAACAAGAAGATGAAGGAAGTGCCAAAAATGACAACATAAAAATTTGGGAAGAGAAATGTTTTGAAATAAATATATTGGTAATAAAGATAAAGATGATTTTAACAATACATAGAACACACACACACAAAAAGATAGAAAAATAAAAACATCAATACAAGTAAAATCAAATAGAAAATTCGAGAAAAACATTATAACAAAACCAAAAAAACAAAGGCACGACCACAGAAAACAAAAAGAAAATTCGAAAAAGAAATTTTATTTTAGAAAGCCACTCACCTCGCCTTATGATTCCAACATGGCGCTCGGACAAAGAATACAAAACGAAAAATAAAACTGTAATCCTTCATTTAAACTAAACGGAATAACAAAATACTTAATAAAATGGCACTGGATGTAATATTTTACATGAAAAATGTCTTTTTTATATAATTTTGACGCGATACGTCGTTGCACTTTGGTGCATCGTGATGTACTGAGGGCTTACAAAGCGAGGGCACGGCGCACACTCGCGCAGGCACGCACACAGACGCGCAGTGTATGCACTAGTGCATTGGCGAAAGTAGGAATACAGCAACTTGCATTTAGCCTAGCAACAGAGCGCCAATATTGAATCACTTTTTTTTAATCATCACGACTTCTTCTTGCGTAGGCCTTGCAGACGAAATTGACAAAACCGTTGGATTGCCACATAAAAGTTTGTACTTCAATTCTAAGGCACACCCTTTGACTATTAAGTAATATTAAACAGTAAATTTTTACTCGCTTTATTAGTGAAGCAAAAGATCGTGAGGATACCTGCATGTCTGAGAGTTCGACATACTGTTCTCGAAGGTTTTTAAAGACTGCTATTCTGCACAGAGCCAGCGTGGTGGCTACTGACTACTACCATAATCTTCTTGAAGATATTTAAAAACAGATGTCTCGCATACTACGCTCTAAAACTTTTCATTCTGAGAAGAGACCCGTGCAAAGCAGTGAGCATATACGTAGGGCTGATATTATTATCATGTGTAGTGCAAGTTAATTCAAAGCTTAGTTAAGTAAAAGGTCGTGTTTAACCGATGAAAACTTAAAAATATATTATTAATAATGATGCCGGGGCGACTTTGGCTAGTATTTTGCAGAACGTGTGATTCAAATTCCAACTCGGGGCAACCAAAAACTTAATTAAGATTCTCCATCAATAAATTCATGACGGCTCAGGCAAAATGGAAAACACACAACTAACTAAAGTAACACTCGACACATATGAGAATAGAATAGAATAGAATTTTATTTTGCAAATATGGGTTCACAATACATAGTTCTTATAATTAAATCTTATAGCTCAGCCATATTTTACCATTCGGCATGCAAATATTTAACATTATTTGTACTTATTTTGTTATTACATTTAAAAAAAAACCATTTTAATAGATAAATTACCATTACTTATCAAATTTTTATTTATCAATTTAATTCAATGTATATAAATCAAAATGTATATGTAATAAAATGTAAAATTCAAATTATTATTGTATTATAAACCATGTAACTACATTGAAATTAAACTGCTATATACAGATTTTATCGCGTTGTTTATTTGACACTTTATTACAAAATTTTGAAAATTGTTACACTTCTACTACTATTAAACTTTACTAATTTTTAAGCTAATTAAATTATTATAATATGTCATTATTGTCACAAATATTTCATTTTTATCACAAATGTCATTATTATTTCAAAAAATAAAATACAATTTTTGTATAATAAGATTCAAAAAACAACTTCAGTACTTAACAAAATTTTAAATCCTTTGGCATCTCTATTAGCGATAGTAAACTTACACAATATACATAAATATCAAAATTTCTTCAATTATTTTTAGTTTTAATTTCTTTCATGTCTATTATTGATTTCTAATAAATATTATTAATAACGCAGTGTCATGTCACATGATGTACCTATATGTGCTGGTTTGCCTATGATTGGTAAATGTATCAGGAATTCCATTTTATGCCACAGCCAAAAATGATTTATCTATTCATTTAGGTAACAAAGAGATACTTATGAACGTCAAATTTAGTGAATTGAGTGAAGGTACTGAATTTAATTTATGTTAGTTGCAAGGTTCAGGCAAAAGGTTGACCCTATGGGAAGATACCCGCAAGAAACTCACGGCCAACCTTTTAGATCGCCAGTTAATAATAATTTCAGTATTTTACAAAGGTCTTGCCATTACACCATTTATACTGACTCGTATATATTATTTTAGTGTCACTACATATTATAAAACAAAGTCCCCCGCGTCTGTCTGTTCGCGATAAACTCAAAAGCTACTAAACGCAATTTCATGCGGTTTTCACCAATAGACAGAATGATTCATGAGGAAGGTTTAGGTGTATAATTTGTTAACGTTCGTACTACCCGTGCGAAGCCAGGGTGGGCAGTATTATATATTTACTGTTAGCAACCCAAATAAAATGAAAAAAAACACGTAGAATCATCGGTCTTTACATGTTTATTGAGGCACGGATTCCAGGTATAAATTATATACTTACAATAATATAATAATAATAATATTCTATCACATACACACAACACCATCTATTCCAAACTAAGCAGAGCTTGTACTATGGGCACCGAGACAATGGATAAACATACCTACATATATACTTCTTTTTGTAAATACATACATATTATACATAGAAACATTAGACCAATACAAACATCAATGTCCATGCACACAGATGTTTGACTTGTGCGGGAATCGAACTCGCAACTTCATGCGTGGCAGTCGGTTACACCGACCACTACGCCATCGAGGCCGACGAATAAAAGTCCCACACATACATCCCCGAAGGGGATCATACATACATACATACGTCCCATTCATAGAATTAAAGTTCATTATAATGAAGATCTCAAAGTGTCTTTTTCAGGTACTTTCACGTAATACAGGCCTATTGCCAATTAAGACAGTGTTCCAGACTTTGTGTTGTTACTGAGAAATTCTTACCAAAAACAGCCAATAACACATTACCAGACTCGATAGGCGAACCTGAGACCTCATGCACGGCAGTCGTATTCACCACCGCTGAGACACCGAGGCAATATTTAGTTAAACGAGACCATATGCTAAGCTAAAAACCAGCGATAGCCTGAAGGGAAACCGTTGGACTGCCACGCAGAGGTCTCGAGTTCGATCCCAAGGCGCGCATCTCTGACTTTTCGAAGTTATGTGCGTATTAAATAGTTAATTATCGCTCGCTTTAACGGTGTAGGAAAACATCGTGAGGAAACCTGCATGTCTGAGAGTTCTCAATAATGTTCTCGAAGATATGTGAAATCTACCAACCCGCACTGGGCCAGCGTGGTGGACTATGGCCTAACCCTTCTCACACTGAGAAGAGGCCCGTGCCCAACAGTGGGACAGTTTAATACAAGGCTGATATTATTATATATAAACCGTAAGCTATTTGATCGACTTTTCCTATGAGCCCTTCAATCACTCTTTTTTTGTTTTAGTAAGCTCATTCTTCGATATGTGAGTCAAATTTAAGAATACAGAGAGAACAAGATGGATTTTACTTCATTTATTTTAAATAGTTTATATCGAAACTGCCTTATTTACAAACACTAGAAATATTACTTCGAGATCAATCTACCGGACACGTTATAAAATACCGAATGTAAGAACATTAGTTCTTCTCCTTCTTGTCGTGTGGTTAGTGGCCAACCTGTTGTCAAGAGTTGTTCAAGCCGCCCGTAGGTCGATATAGCCTAACGACTGCTGTCAATTTCGCGACAACCGGGATCGACTTTTTACGTGCCCTCCGAAGCACGGAGACGCTTAGATGAAATACCACTAAGCGGTCACCCATCCATAGGCTGACCGCACTCAACGTTGCTTAACCTCGCTAATCGTTTACCAATCAGTGAGTGCAACTGGCTATGAGTGCTGAACATAAACAGCTAAATGTGTGTGTAGTAGGCCTCTGCCTACCGTTTCAGGGACAAAAATACTACACTGAATATATTAGCAGAATGATATTGGATGCGGGTGGCCCAAGACCGGTTTGTGTGGAAAACCTCGGGGCAGGCCTATGTCCAGCACTGGACGTTTTTCGACTAAGATGATTTTTGCTCCTAAGCCATACATTTTCGCTTATATCTGTGTCGCTGAGAGCGTATGATCTGGAAGCGAGCAGTCCAGCTTTTTGAACTATCTGTAAGAAAGCTGGTTTGGGCATGTAGAAAAAATGGCCGAGAAAAAACTGGCTAAAAATATTTATAAGGCTAGTGTGATTGGAAAAGTCGCAAGGGGAAGACCTAGGCGAACGTTTCTCAATCAGATCGGAGACGTTCTGGACAAAGGCCAGGTTAAGAGCATCTTAAACCGGCGAGCGTGTATGAGGAATGTTATGAAAGTGAATGAAGCCAGAGAAGTGTGTCAGGATTATAGCAAATGGAAATCCGTAGTCTCTGCCTACCCATCTGGGAAACAGGCGTGAATCTATGTATGTATGTATGTAAGAAAAGCTTCAGTAACAACACAATTCTGGAGTGTGGCACTGTGCTTCGATGGCTATAGACTGGAATTAAAACCATAACTGATGGAATGTGGGTGTGACATATATCTGCTTACTCCTTTGGGGATAAAGACGTAAAACTTTATATATAAACCAGTCTTTATAATCCTAACTACTATTATGAATACGCATGTGTGTGTTTATTTGTAACGCTTCCACGCCTTAACCACTCGACGAAGAATCATGAAATTTCACAAACATATTGTCAGGGGTACAGAAGAGAATATACTGTATCTTTTATCCAGAAAAAAGTACGGTTACTAAACTAACCTAATCTACATTTAGGTACGCTAGCGATGCCGTGGGCAAAATCTAGTTATAATTAAATAACGCTTTTTAAGAGTAGCCGTGAGTTCCTTGCAGGTATCTTCGACAATTTACTTTTTCAGAGAGATTAAAAATTGACATGACATTGACCTTAACACACCATCTACACAAGCAAAGTCGCGGGAAAAACTAGTAGCTAATATAATGTAATATAATCCGTTAAATTGCTTTCATTTTCGTTTTAATGTACATCTAAATCACCCTAAGTATGAAGTTGTAAATTTGTTTTAACGACAATTTCGAACGGTAAAATCATTTTTAATGCTCACTGTTATACGAATAATATGATACGGAATATAGCAACAGCGTGATTGATTTACGTTCAGAGTACGCAATGATGGTGATGCTATTTTCTTTAGTTATTAGAGAGACAACGTTATAGAAGCTTTACTTAAACTTGGCATGGATCTCAATTCTTTTTGTTTCTAAATGCAACTCCCGCGCTAGGAATTATTCCTGTGTCGCGGAAGATTCCTTTCCTAAAGGGTCGGCAACGGGCAAGTGATGGCTCTGATGTTGCAGGCATCCATAAGCTACGGTGACCACTTACCATCAGGTGGACCGTATGCTTGTTTGCCACCTTAGTTGGATAAAAAAAAGACTTTTACAAAGATTCAAACGTAGACACAAGAACAGAAACAATAGCTAAGTTGCTGACTTAGGCACATAAATTATATAGTATTTATATACAAGAGATGAGTAAACAAATAGAAATTATAATTATAAGCTAATCAAAATGTAGTAACTACAAATACTTGTTGCCTCTGGTTGTGTCCGGTGTTTAAATGTTTGTAAAGTTTCTCGGGACATTATACGCACTGAATGTTGTGGACTCAAATTCCACACGGGACAATTATATATATATATTTTCATACAACTATTGTAGCAATCAAGCATACGGACCACCTGATGGTAAGTGGTCACCGTAGCCTATGGACGCCTGCAGCACCAGAGGCATCACTTGCGCGTTGCCGACGCTTAAGGAAAGGAAGAAGAAAAAAGGAAGTGGGAAGGAGCAGGAGCGGGAAGGAGGCAAGAGGGTGATTGGGCCGCCGGTACTCTCACTCACCGAACGAAACACAACAGTAGGAATACTGGTATTTCTGTGAGAGGGTAGTCCTCCCCCGGTCGAACCAGCCATTCATATTTCATGCTGAAATCAGCGAGGCTCTACTACTCAATAAATTATATGTATAATCTACAAGTGATTGCACTAAGCCTGGGTATACTTTGTGGCTGTTTTTTTTATATTCCTTTGTAATAATGAACAGGATGAAACGGTGAAGGAAAACATCATGAGGAAACCTGCATGTCTGAGAGTTCTACATAATGTTCTCGAAGATATGTGAAGTCTGCTAACTCGCACTAAGCCAGGACTATGGCCCAACCCTTCTTACACTGAGAAGAAACCCGTGCCCAGCAGTGGATCAGCTTATATGTTGGGCTGATATTATTAGGCTAGGTTAGACTAGTAACAGTACCTTTTCTGGATGAAATTTAATCTATATCCTTCATGATAATCAGTCGAGTAGCTAAGGCGTGAAAGTATAAAAAACAAACAAACTCACAGTCGCATTATAATATTAGTTGGGACAGCAATATTTGCTTCTTAAACTGTCTTCAAAATATTGTACATTTACCGTCGATTTGATGTAAGCCTAGCAGACGGCATTACGGTAAAGTCCGCAAATATGAAGTAAATGAGCACTAACTACAGAATGATTAGCGCTAGTGTGTCATCAGATGACGTCACGCCTGATGACGTCATCGGATCGTCACTGTAATACAGCTCCAGGAAAATAACTAGACGCTAAAAATAGTTACGAGTGCACACTTGTGACAATTAATTTGCTGAAGACAACTTCTTAACGTTATTAAGTAATTATTGCTATTATTTTCATAGTTAGTAATATATGGAACTACATTTTGATTCCAATATCGCTCCCGTTGATGTAGACATACATACATACATAGATTCACACCTGTTTTCCAGAGGGGTAGGCAGAGACTACGGATTTCCATTTGCTACGATCCTGACACACTTCTCTGGCTTCATTCACTTTCATCACATTCCTCATACACGCTCGCCGGTTTAAGGTGCTTTTAACCTGGCCTTTATCCAGAGCGTCTCCGATCTGATCAAGAAACGTTCGCCTAGGTCTTCCCCTTACGACTGTTCCATTCACACTAGCCTTATAAACTTTCTTAGTCAGTCTTTCCTCGTCCATTCTTTCTACATGCCCAAACCAGCTTTACATACCCTTTTCTATTTTTGTCACTGCATCCACTTTCATGTCGCATCTCTCTCAAATTAGATTAGAGAGAGATACTTGACCATGTAACAAAATACTTAATTGAAATGAATCTACTGTATACGGATTTTATTGCGATTAATGATATAAACACAACTTTTAGATCATTTAAACTATTTAAATTACACGGTTTACTGCGTTTGGGTGGCTTTTCAGCAGTCATGATCACGGGTAGACTGAGATGGTGGTCGTCTCATGTCTTGAAGTGTAGTTATTTCAAATTACCCAAACATAATTTTATTTATTATATTTTTTATTCTTATTGTTACTATTTACACATAATGAACTCTAAGTATCATGAAGTCTAGCTGTGTTTGGTTTCTTTTTGGGTTTGACTAACTGAATTACTGGATCCCAAGCTGGTGGTACATTCCAACCATCTTCTATTAAAATTTGTTTAATTTCAATAATCTTGCGAAGCATCTTACGTAGAGATCTGTGTTCTTTTGCGAGTATCTGCGGTTTCGGTATCGCAACAACAAAGTTCCATAGTATAGGAGGCTTAACATTAGGTATGAAATAGCCGTTTCTTTTATATACCTACCTAATTTCGATATTCCTATATAAAATACAATGGTTGTTTTGAAATTTATTTTGATTTATTTATCCTTTAGGACGACCTAGTTATAACAATTATTTAAACAAAATTATTTGCTTGGTTTTGGTGGATTGCATAACCTTTCAAGTTGAACAAGCATGCACTGTCTACCATAAACAAAATTAATTTTGAAAAATGTTATTTTATTTTATTGTAAATAAATGAATCTTACTGTAATTACTATCACATAAAAATAGCCAATAAATCTCTAGAATTATTTCGTGTACGATAGACATTATTATTAAAGAAATTATTTCGAGAATAGACAATACATGATATTAATTTCTCATTATATTTTCAGAGTTGATAATATTGCTTAGTCTAAACAACACATGCCTTAAAAAGAACTTTTACTTATATTTTTACTTGATTATATTGATGAATACTCTTACTTCGCTGGCTCAGCGACGCAAACTGGACCTTGGTCTCCGACATTAAAGTACGCCGTTCCTTCCTATTTTGTGCCAAGTCAGACCAATATTGATAAATAACAAATATAAAATCGTGTGTTGCACACCTTACAGAAAATAAATTTGTATAAAACACACGACGTTACTGATTTTTAAAACAAATAAATTATATAGGCAAAGAGCTCGTTACAGCCAGCGCGTGAACCCCATAGATAACACAAAACAAAAATAAATAAAAATGACTCCCTTACAAAGTACAGGCTTGCCTTATATTGTGTTCACGTCGGTAGTGCATTAAATAAGGATCGAACCTACGACCTTTCAATAGCAAATCCAATGCCTTACTCATTGGGTTACCGACCATATTATCTGCAATAAAATTATGTACAGTCACACCCGTTACCTGTAACTCTATAAGGAAGGAAAATTATAATAAAAATACATAAAAGCAATATGTTTTCTGGAAAATAATTAAACGTTAAATGTCATCTATAATTTATACCTAGTTTCTACTCTTGGTTTTGCCCGCGTGAAACTCATGGCATCCAAGATATGGTCCAGTTGCTTGACTAAGAACTCTGTACTCTTTGTATCTGTAAATTGTATATTTGCAAATTACTCCGTGACAAGGAGATTATAGATAGATATATTTTTAAAGTGATATGAAAAAAAACCTGAGTCTGCTGACTGACCTCGTACAATGCTATCGCATCCACTACAATTTTCTACCCGCGGTTTCGACAGTAAAACCCCATGGAATCTCAAAGGTTCTGGGATAAAAAAATATATATAAATATCCTATGTGTTGATTTATTATTATTTATTTATTTACATCAAATAGAACGACTTGCGCCAATTACACTATTTAATAATAAAATCTAAATTAAAAATTTAGCATTCACGCATTCTGCTCACAGTACCTCATACATTCTAATAATAATACTTTCCATTCATCCGCAAAAATATCAACTTCTGGGTTAAAGTCCAAGAGAGCGTTAAGCTGCTTTAGTGACCGAGGTATGGGTAGTTCCAGCGTGCCACAGTACGGCACGCTGGAACCGCCAGCAATCGGTGCTTTCTACCAGGACAATAGTTGTTAGGCACAAACTATCTGCAACATTTGTCGTGAAGAATCAGTTCCTCAATCATACCCTTTAAAATTTTGCAGGTTCCAATCATCTGATCGTATGATCGCCTCACCTCTAATGAGTTAAAACCTTAACAAACCAAGAAAAATTTTGTAGGATACAGATAGGGGTAGAAACCATACAATTTCTTATAAATAAATCTTAGAAAAGTTTTCTAGACTTTTTCCAACATAAGGGCATATTGCTTGTTTTTATTAATATATATATATATATATATATATATATATAAATATCCTACGAACGTCCAAACATCTTCACAGTCTTTCAGATTTATAATATTACCTAAGTAGTATAACACTGCCTATATAGAATTTCGTACATTATTTTAAACAAAAAGCATCTAAAAGAAACCTTTTACTGAAAACAGCATCAATATAGTAAATATACAACAATTAATATTTTAAACAAAATTTCAGGAATAGTAGTGAGTATTTCTATCTCCTTTGCACGCCTGCATTTAAATAGCGGTTACGTCATATAGTGGCAGTCAACAGTATCGTGCATCCTATTTCAATTGCATCATCATTTTACAATTACTCTTTCTACCACAATTGAAATAATAATAATATTCTATCACATACACACAACACCATCTAGCCCAAACTAAGCAGAGCTTGTACTATGGGTACTAGACAATGGATAAACATACATGTATACTTTTTTTTATTAATACATACATATTATGCGTAGAAACACCCAGACCAATACAAACATCCATGTCCATGTACACAAATGTTTGACTTGTGCTGGAATCGAACCCGCGACCTCAGGTGTGGCAGTCGGTAACACCAACCACTACGCCATCGAGACCGTCAAAGCTTGTAACTTATTTATTTTCGAATGGATTTGTATTAAACATACACGGTCTCACTCCTACATCATTCAAAATTGCCGCCATCAAGCACAATTCCATACCCAGAAATTTTCATGCCGGAACACCTGAGTAACAGTTTTCCTGATTCGAGAATCGAGCGACGTAAGCACAGCAAACAGATCCACCACACCATTAAGACATTACAAACTTAAAAAATGTAGTTTTAGAATTAAATAATAATAAAATGTAGAGTTATGATTGCCGATACTAAGTTCTGATTCACAAGCCTAGGTTTTAGTCGCTTGTATGTGTGTGTAATGCCACAGAGTGCTCAATACAGTACTGCGTCTCGTAGGTCATGGTTGGCACACCGTATCTATAGCATACTGTGGTCGATTTATTACACGTAATAGTGTTCCCCCGCGGCGTTGCTTGTGAATTTGTGTCTTATATTTCAAGACAATTTTTTACCGACTTAAAGAAAATAAGAAATTTTTAATTCGACTGTAGGCTTGTTACACAATTACTCTGCTAATTATGAATTGGTTTTGATGTCTGGTTTTTTAATATTGTCTTACGTTTACGCGAATGTTATACAATGAAATTAAATTGCGTTATACGGATTTAATCACGTTGTATAATAACACTTTTATAACATAACTAGAACTATAATGTTAGTCTCCCCGTGAACATGCTGCTGAAAAGCAACCGAAATGTCGGGGGAAGTGTAAATTTAAATAGTTTTAATAATTTTAAATTGCTAAAATAGGATATAGGGTCAGTAGTAGTGTAATATTTTCTATATTATGTAGTTTTTAGGTTAAGTTTGTACATGTAAGTATAGTATTGAAGACGGCTTATGTTTTTTTCTAAAGAGAGAGTAGAGTCGATTAGAGCGCGTACCAACAAGTTTGGGTTCTCCTACCTCTGCCGAACGATCAAGGCATAGAATTCCCTGCCAAGGCACGTGTTTCCTCCTTCCTTCAATTCTAGGTAGGCCTTCTCAGGCCGTCAAAATAGGGACCTCAACATCGCCTCAGCTGCTATGACGATGGTGTGGAGCCCATTGCTCTTGGACCACATGACTGCTTACCATCAAGCGAAGAGTGGTCATTTTGACGAGCAGATTTAAAATAAAAGATGATACCATTTTTTATGGTTTTTCGGTACAGTGAAGAAGGATAAACTTTAATTACAGAATTAAATATTTTTGAAAGAGTTAGGTATTTTTGAAAATATCCTGTCGCGACCTAACCGCAAGAAAGTCTTGGGTCTCGGGTTCGAACCCACGTCCTCTGACTTTCGGAAGTTATGACTTTTCGAAATTATGTGCGTATTGATTGACAATTATCGCCTGCTCCGTGCCTCCGAGAGCACGTTAAGCCATCGGTCCCGGCTGCCATGAACACCTATGGCAGTCGTTATTGGGAGAGTGTCGACATAAAAGATCCCACTGGGTCGAAGTGTCGCCGGTCTGCACTGACTGGCCCCCACATAAGATACATACAGCAAGGAAGCTATTAAAATTGGTAAATTTGTTTGTAATATGAACAGAACTTAATTCTGAGGTAATTCATATTTATTTTTCTTTGCTGCTTACTTGGGGCTATGATAGGGCTAGCAGAATCGTGTTCTGACTTTAATTAAATAAAATAAAAAATTTAAATAAAGAGAAAAATCTTTATAATTATTCTTTTAAACAATGTATAGTCTTTAAGTAAGTGCTATCGTCCCTGTACTTCAATGATGAATTATGTGTCACCTTAAAAAGTTGTAGGGACATTAAATGTTTATTGATATTTTTTATTAGAATAAGCATTAATGTAATAACTACTGGATTTCCAAGTTAATAAATAAATAAATGGACAGTTTTAAAAGCTTTTTTGGATTTGAGCTGTAAGTTTTAGGTTGTGATACGAAGAAATATTTATATCACAGAGGTCCAATCTACTTATCTAGGAACACCAAAATATAAACAACAATTATTTAGAAGAAATATAAAATAAAGAGGTTATGGTTGGTTTTAATTGCCGGGTAAAGCAAAGATTTAGTAATTACTGTTTTTGGTGAGAGAAATTCTCAGAGACAGTGTAGAGTTTGGTAATTTGTTCGGTAGTCGGTATAGCTAGGTGTGTCGTGACGTCTCAAGTTCGATACTTAGGTAAGGCAAAGGGTTATTCATTTTTTTTAGTTGAAATTTCACAGTCACTGCACGGATTTTGGAAATTTGCCCAGTAGATCGTAATAGTAAGCATTTGCTAGATATATTCTAAGATCTACGTAACAGGGGTTAAAATATAGCTGAGAAAATGTATTTGTTAAATACTTTTGCTGGTCCTTTCGGGGATATAGACATTGGTTTATGCGTAATATTATTTATTCAGACGTAGTATTCTACTTCCATGTAGCAAATATAGAGTCAGAGATTTTTAATCCGCTAGAAATATTCTGACTCTCACATAGCTTCGAGAACGTTCGAACTCATGACCTATAGCAGTGTATTAGTTTTGGATAAAATATTGTGCTAAATAAAAATATTGTTTACAGACAAACAAACATGTTTGTATATATATCTGTAATAACATTGAGTCTTCTACTCCTATTCCTGGGAGTTCAAGTTAAAACAGCCCATTTCCTATATACTACCGTCCAATTAACACATACCTTCACCCGTGCTTATAGTAAATGTTACCGGGAGCTCAAGATACAATGGTAGACAGCTTTCCCTGGATTTTACGTCCAGTTTAAAAGAGCTGTGCTGCCCTAAAGTTGCTTGGTACTGAAAGGTCAAGTTGTAGTGGTGCTTTGTTGGTTATATGCAACCAGTTAAGTTGGACCCTGGGTCACAGAACGGGTGCCTTCAAAAGGGCGCATGTCTGTATCGATCAGTTGAGTTATAAAGCTTGAGAGGTACCCAACCATCCGTTTCTATATCATAAATAATGTCAGCGTTATTACCTGGCCCACTGTTGGGCTTGGACCTTCTTCTTAAATCAAGACCTCTGTGTGGGATTTTTATATATATACCTATACACAGAGCTGATTTTATATTATTTATACTAGATATTCCCGCGGTTTCGCCCGCGTTTATCGTTACACCACCCCATGGGGTTGTAGCGTGACGTTATATAGTCTATAGCCTTCCTCGATAAATAGGCTATCCATCACTAAACGGTTTTTCAATTCGAACTAGTAGTTCCTGAGATTAGCGCGTTCAACCAAACAAACAAACTTTTCAGCTTTATAATATTAGCACCCATAGATTAAAGCTGTCAAAGTATTGAGTCATAAGTATACAACTTCTGACAGACAGTGTATTTTTTAATATTTAATTTATGATATCTTGCCAGAAATGAAATTCTCAATCAATACGTACCTATACAATTCTTTTCAATTACAGCTATCACAATATGAATAAAGGAAAGTACAGGCAATTAGAAAACATAGAAAGTATATATTATAGTTTTAGAGAATTGACCTCACATAATATATATTTATCAGTCACTCTATATTGTAAATATTTCTATCACATAATGTGATAGAATAATATATTATACAAAAATATTAAAGTGTTAGTAAAAATTAGCTTATTACGTTAGTACTATTAGTAGCAAGAAATATAAATGTACCTAATATATATTCTTTGCCAGTTACTACCCTTAATTCAAAAGACAGTAAACTTAATGCAATTTCAGAACATTGAGACAACTACCATCTTAGTCGCCCCGTTACCATGGCTGCTGTAAAGCAACCGAAACGTCGGGGAAAGTGTAAACTTAAATATAAATAGTTTTATTCAATTTAAATAGCTTAAATTGTAGTAGAGTTAAAAATTATGAAATAAAAGTGTTCTAAAATAAACAACGCGACAAAAGCCGTATAAAGTAGTTTTAATGTCAAAGTATAACGTTCGCGTAAACGTAAGACAATATTAATGCAATTTCTTAAATTAATATAAACACTCAAAATCAAAATAGCAAGCCGAAGTATGTATCTTATGTGGGGGCCAGTCAGTGCAGACCGGCGACACTTCGACCCAGTGGGATCTTTTGTGTCGACACTCTCCGAATAACGACTGCCATAGATGTTCATAAGCCGAAGTAAAAAATAATTCTAATCAAAAATATAGAGACACAATAAACTATAAAATGTAACACAGATTAATAAATAATAACACAACAATTAAGAATTGTCGCAATTAATACTAGTTAATCAATGTTTTCCTAAAACCAGAAATGGTTTTATTGTATTTAGACAAAGACAGTTCCAGCATCCTAAATTACTAATAATTTAAATGTGAAGAAATCATTTGAATGTTTGTAAGCGGACAATATAATACTTTCTACAGCAATATGTGACTGTAATGTCTTCAACCATAGCCTAGCCATATCAAATACATTGGCCATTCCAAATATCATTCTTATCCACACGCAAAATATTGACATCTTTTTTATAATATGGCTGTTATTTCCAGCCAGTTTGTTACAGCCACACATTTGCAGTCAAGATCTAAATCATTTAGGTATTCATTAAGTCACAAAATAACAGTAATGAACGTTAAAGTTTATAAATTAGAGAGTTTATTTAAGGTACTGAATTTACATTTATGTTAGTTGCTGTTTTCAGGCGAAGGATTGAGCCTATGAGAAGATACCTGCAACAAACACAGTCACTCTTTTAAATCGACATTTAATTGTAATTTCAGTATTTCACAATTCATATCATATAAGAAAATTAATATAACATTGAATTATATTGTTACAAACATTTGACGATTGAAAAGAGTGGCCATGAGCTAAAAGCATGAAAGCTCTATTCCTCGAACAGACTTTCTTCAATGTAATTTTTTTTTAATTCTATTTATTTATCTCCCCGTGACTATGGCTGCTGAAAAGCAACCGAAACGTCGAAGAAAGTGTAAAAATAAATTAAATCTAAATAGTTTTAATAATAATTTATTTAGCTTAAAAATTTGTTAAGTTTAATAGTAGCAGTAGTGGAACAATTTTAAAAATTTTGTAATAAAGTGTCAAATAAACAACGCGATAAAATCCGTATATAGCAGTTTAATTTCAATTAATTTCAATCTATTTATTTAAGTTTTTTTTATTAATATAGTAGTTAAACGACGTGTCCAAGAATTGATTGCACATTTTTATGGAAATAAAGATTTTATTGCAGCAGAAGCAGAGAAAAAGAAGCAGGCAATTAAAATCCAAATTATGAAAATAATAGTTAATAACAGGGGTTTAAATATGAAGTTTGTATGAAGAACATATATTTTTCGAATTGCCCTTTCGTATTGTATGTTTATTTTTTAAGTATAGCTCTACTCAGGCCACTATGGTTAGTCTTAAATTAACAAAAACATCAACCATGATGTAATTATGGCGAATTAAAATAACGAATACAGGCAGCGATATATGTAACTTTAAGTACAAATTGTTTAAAAGGTTACTGATATTTATTATTAATAATACCTATTATTAATAATATACATATTTTTTACATAATATTGCCTTACGTTTACGCGAACTACTTTATACGGCTTTTGTCGCGTTGTTTATTTTAGAACACTTTTATTTCATAATTTTGATCTATAACACTACTATTATTGAACTCTACAACAATTTAAGCTATTTAAATTTTCCGCATCCAAAATATATTTAAAAAAGTGTCACATATTATAAAATCCAAAGTAACAGATAGCTGACAACCTTAATTAAAAATAATATTTATATTTTCTCAGCTATATTTTAACCCCTGTTACGTAAGTCTTAGAATACATCTAGCAAATGCTTACTATTACGATCTACTGGGCAAATTTCCAAAATCCGTGCAGTGACTGTGAAATTTCAACTAAAAAAAATGAATAACTCTTTGCCTTACCTAAGTAACGAACTTGAGACGTCACGACACACCTAGCTATACCGACTACCAATCAAATTACCAAACTCTACACTGTCTCTGAGAATTTCTCAGAGACAGTGTAGAGTTCACAAATCTACGTAAGATATTAATGTTAGCTACCGAAACAAAAACATACATCTTATCAAATTATAAAATATGTAGGTACCTACATAAGTTATTAATGAATATTCTAAATTTATTAGTAATATAACATTTACAATATATTTACATTATTAATTTTAAAACTAATTAATCTAACAGATATAAAAAGCAAAAAGAAAATTAATACCCTCTAATAGGCGTCACAGCATTCCTTCGTATCACAGTCGACTGGTAGTGCGCCCAGAAGACTGGCAGCCATGCATTGCCACGTTGAATGGCAATGCTTATTCTTGCCGCAAAATAAAGGCCAGCCCCCTGATCACGGTAAGCGTCGATTAACCTTTTTGCTATTTCTCTATAGAGAGCACGAGCACTGGGACCCCATGATCCTAGGCCTATGGTGGCTATTCAGGGAGCCCTTCTAGTGAGTTGGCAAGTCACCGTCTGCCCATCCGATTGATGCTATTACAGTATTCAGGACAGACTCCGTTTTTCATCCATAGTTACTAATATACCGGTTCATCAAATACTCATCCCCACAGCCTAGAAGTATTAGAGTATTTAATTATGTAGCAATAGTCCTATGCCTGCTGCGGCTAGTGCCACCGTAGGTTTCCATCACACTTTGGATTAAAACTCTTGAAGGGCCTCATCACGTTGGACCCATGTCTCCAAGTAAGCCCTAACGTGCCACATATTTTTCTAACGTTAGAAAAATATCTGTGATAAGAGAATCATTATAACGTTATAATGTAACAAAATAATATTTTCTGTCTTACTTAGCATGTACATTATTAGCCGACTGCCTCGTAGTAGAGAATGCGACTACTGTGCATCTCGGGTACAATTCCCGGGTCGGGTCAACAAAAAGTAATTGCATTTTTTAAGAAATCTCACTACCAGTCCCGAGTTAGGAAGTTGGCGGTGTTAGACATCCCCGTGCCTCAGTTAGCGTAAAGCTGTTGGTCCTACGTCTGATCACTCTCCGGTCATGTCGGTGACGTCCGCGTTCGATCGGATCATGAGAGTTAAGGAACGGAGAGTGCACTTGTGTTTGCACACACACACTTGTGCACTATCATATCTCCTGCGCAGTTGGCCAGTCTCCGTTAAGATTGGCCGCCGTGACTGAAATTCGCTCTGGAGGACATTATTACCTATAAATAAATAAAATAAAAATAAGTTTTATTTTCCACCAAACATAATTTTACAATTTCGCATAATGTGATATTTCAAATCTTAGCAGCGCTAGGTAGCAAGGTAAATATAACAAGTAGCGTATTATGAGGGGTGGACAGGAGCCTCAACTAGGGAAACCCTGTATTTCAGGTCTCCTGGACACTTACCTGTGGCTTTGTGAATGTTTGTTCTATTTCATAAGTTTTATGAAATCTGTGCGAGCGTGTGTCAGGGTGTGTGAGCGTGTGCGTGTGTATGAGCGTGTGTGTGTGAGCGTGTGCATGTGTATGAGCGTGCGTGTGTGTGAGCGTGTGTGCGTGCGTGTGCGCGTGAGTGTGTGTGTGTGATTGTATGAGTTTATGTATGTGTCATACGGCCTGTTGTTATTATAATAATATTCATTTATTTCACTATAGATATTAAGGATTCTGTGTTGTCGTAGTTTAAATTCAGTAAGTAATTTCTAATAACATTTTTATATTTTATTATTTAATAGTAGTAGTAGTGTAACAGTTTTCAAAATTATGTAATGAAGTGTCAAATAAACAACGCGATAAAATCCGTATATAGTAGTTTAATTTCAATGAATAATATTCGCGTAAACAGAGGACAATATTATGTAAAAAGTATTTTAAAACTACAGGTATTTAAAAAAATGTATATACCTACAATAAAGGTGTTGTTCGTATTACATAATCTCTCTTATATTCTACCATGTCTAAAGAAAACTGAAATATAACATTTTAAAAAAGTAGGTGATTCTTTTACTTATTGTTAATAACTGTAAATTGGTTATCGGCCTCAGCTAGCAGGTATACGTACATATTAACTCTATCCCACACATTTTGTTACTCAGAACATAAGTGAGGTCTCTTGGACTACTAATATAATTATGAGTAGTAGAGCCTCGCTGATTTCAGCATGAATAGGCCGGCTCGAACGGGGAAGGACTACTCTCTCACAGAATATCGACATGAAATAGCAGTATTCCTACTGTTGTGTTTCGTTCGGTGAGTGAGAGTGCCGGAGGCCCAATCACCCTCTTTCCCCCTTTCCGCTCTTTCTCCTTCCCACTTCCTTTTTCTCCTCTTCCTTTCCTAAAGGGTTGGCAACGCGCAAATGATGCCTCTGGTGTTGCAGGCGTCCATAGGCTACGGTGACCACTTACCATCAGGTGGGCCGTATGGTAGTTTGCCACAGTAGTAGTATAAAAAAAAGAAATATATTATTTTGCCTGGTCCTGGTATCGAACCGGATGCCTCATGTACAGCCATCGCATTTTATACCGCTGCGCCACCGAGCCAATACTAAGACAGATTCAACCCAAATATTAAATACTAGTCGTCCCCGCGGTTTTACCTAATTTGTAATGACCTACTATTTCGCTCCTGTGGCTCGTAGTGTGTGTTGTTTGAATGTTTTTAAAGTCCCCCGATACAGATACGCTACAGGAATTATTCCTAGCTCTTTAATCATCTTTTTGTTTCTTTTATAATATTCTATCACATACACACAACATCATCTTGCCCAAACTAAGCAGAGGTTGTACTATGGGTACTAGACAATGGATAAACAAACTTATATACTTTTTTTTTTGTAAATACATATGTACATATTATAGATAGAAACACCCAGACCAAGACAAACATCCATGTTCATGCACATAAATGTTGGACTTGTGCGCGAATCGATCCCGCGACCACAGCGTGGCAGTCGGTTACACTTACCACTACGCCATCGAGAATCTACAAGGCACTCGTCATCGGTACAAAATAAAAGCTGTCTTCTTCGTCTTCTTTTCGTGTGGTTAATGGCCAACCTGTTGTCAAGAGTTGTTCAAGCCGCCCGTAGGCCTCTGACATGGCTTAACGACTGCTGTCAATTTGACAACAACCGGGACCGACTTTTTACGTGCCCTCCGAAGCACGGAGACGCTCAGATGAAATACCACTAAGCGGTCACCCATCTATAGACTGACCGCACCCAACGTTGCTTAACCTCGCTAATCGTTTACCGGTTAGTGATTGCAACTGGCTATGCCAAACAAGACAACTCTAGTAAATAAAAGCATATTTTGTATGTCATCTAAAATTTATAATAAATTCCCAGGACATATATGTAAATTAGATAACATAAAAGCCTTCATAGTTAAGACTGCGCCGAGCGAAATGTGCCAAAACAGACGGTCACAGTTAAGTTGATAAAATCAACACTTTTTGTTTAATACAAATGTAAAATATATATTTACCATAACAATGAATGTGTTTACAATTACTCCGTGTAAAAAATTTCAAATAATTGATATTTTCGCCTAGAAAGTTACGTAAATTTGCACGAAAAATGTAATAACGTAAGCTGTGTTACGTGATTTTTAGATTATAGCAGTAGAAATCTATCCCATTTTACAGCTTAAACGAAACATAAATAGTTATATTACAATTTGTCCATCCCAAATATTTAAGTTATTGGTTGACAATAAAGATACATATTTATCAAAAAATCACTTCAAATCCTCCATACAATTTTACTAGGGCGGCCGCGCGCTGATTTAAATTTTGAGCTCTGTCATTCAGTCCAACAGAGGCGTATAGTCGTCGCAGTCTTAAATGAAAAAAATTATTAGTGGACAAAGCATATTATTGTATTAAGGAATATCTAGATGACAGATACGTACATTGATATTAATGATTGACATAATAATTTATCCATTGTTTCTGTTTGACATCATATGACTTTTAATTGTTCTTCATTATTTTTATTATTGTATTTCCTTTTTTTTATTATATACTATTATATTCTTATTATTATTATATTCTGTAATATTTGCATGTCCCAGGGTGGAGTATAGAGAAACCAGACATAACACTGCACAACAGCATGTCTGATGATTGAGTTATTTTGCATAATCCAAGTTTTAATGACAATTTCAAATCTCTGATTGAAATTTCTCTAACAGGTCTAGTTAAAATATGATTGATGAGTCTCTTTATAATAAAACACAGTATATTTAAAAATTATCTTATTTTATTTAGTTCTTAAGTTGAAAAAGGTTTTTTCATTTGACTTCCTTGCTGAAGCTGAAGGTAGAGAGCTGAGCTTATTATTATTACTTATATACTCTCCGCAAATGCAACAAAAATGATTCGGATTATTCACACAAACATGTCTTGACGATGCCATATCAATTTATATTAAGAAATCTTTATATTGTTCTAGTTATCAGCAAATAACACTAGCACAGCGAAATTTAGTGGCAGCTACGACTCGTAAACAAGAGCTGTTACAAAAAAATGAATGTATATGTAGAATCAGCGACGTCGAATTAGTAAACATCATGTGATAAAAGTCATTCATCAAACAAATGTTGCAATTTTACTGTGCAGTGTAATTGTAACATATTGACTACCGTACCCATATTCGCAAATAAATTATGATTAATTTAATGAAATAAGTTTTAGTTTTTGACCTAATGAATTTTTGACTTTGACTTGCCTTGGGGATCGAACCCTTCGAACAGCGACCACTTAATCCACTACGCTATCGGTGCAGTCGTGTGGGCGTGATGTCTGTCTGTACGTGATAATTTCATCATCAATAGGTAGACAGATAATGGAGTACACTCCCTCGTTGTCTGGTTATCTTGTGAAGATAACCTTCTGAACCTGGACTCCCGACATTATATACACGTATAATTATGTATGTAATTGTTGGCACTTTTTATTTACGTATAACTAGCTTTAGCCTGTGGCTTCGTTTGCCAGCAGTGTATACTTTTTCCTGGATGAAAGGTAAATTTCGTTTTCTGTACCTCTGGATAATATGTGTGCGAAATATCATGATGATTTGTCTAGTAGTTAAGGCCTAAAAACGTATATAATATTAGTAAGGATTGATTCTGCGTAATTAAATATAAGGTTAAATGAGGTTTAGATTATAAGTTAAATTGTAACTGCATCAAAATTAGCCCAGACCAATTAGCTTCTTCTATAGCTCGCACAAGCATACATGAAGTTAAAATTATAGCTTGGCATTCAGAACTGTTTATTAGGTACTAGGTTTTATAATTACTTTATAATTAAATAGTATATAAAGAACATCTCATCATGTCTTATTTAGACAATTCTTCTTTAGTAATATCAAACGATAGATCGAGCATCGCTGATTTCAACATGAATGGGCCGGCTCGACCGAGGAAAGACAACCCCTCTCACAGAATATCGACGTGAAATACCAGTATTCCTACTGTTGTGTTTCGTTCGGTGAGTGAAAGTGTCGAAGGCCCAATCACCCTCGTTCCCCCTTCCCGCTCCTTCTCCTTCCCACTTCCTTTCTCTCTTCTTCCTTTCCTAAATGGTCGGCAACGCGCAAGTGATGCCTCTGGTGTTGTAGGCGTCCATAGCCTACGGTGACCACTTACCATCAGGTGGGCCGTATGTTTGTTTGCCACATTAATAGAGTAAAAAAGAAATTAAAAAAAAATTAAGCCCTGTTTAAAAACTTTCCCATTGAAGGGCATGGGCCTCTTCTTAGTATAAGAAAGTAAGGCTATAGTCCAAAAATTCTTTTTTACTACATTATAATAGCAGAATCAAAGTCGCATGACAATAATATATTTAGCAGCGGTAGCCCAATGGATAGGACTTGCGATCGAGAAATGGCAGGTTCAAATCTCACCCACTAATGAAGTGTACCCACTCCTAAAACAAGCATTCTAGGTTAGCTGGAGAGGTCAATAAGAATACTAGAGTTTTGCAACCCAAATTGATAGAAATCTTTTTTATTTAATAAATATTTTCACGCTGAATATACATATATTATAGATATATTTTTAAGGCAATTCAAGGAGAACATGACATTACGTGACAACAAGCTGTCGAGAAACAAATGGTCATTTTAATCGCTGACAACATTAACAAGTTTAAAAACCGACTGGACAAACACTTGGCTACAAGTGAAAGCGAGTAGAAGTGCGAGATACGGGCATCATCAGTTGTCTCAACTGCCTGCCTGTTTAAATGTATAATAATAATAATAATAATAATTATTTATTCACAATACCGATTCGTTTATTTATCTCAGTAGTCACCTAGTGGTCAACATTCGACCGCAATTCATATAATTTCTTAATAAATTTAGATTTTCTTTGCACTTGATTCTCATACTAACTTTTATCATAACAAATGTTGTGTTGCAATCTACATAAGATGTATCCTCTAATATATTCTGCATACCCAATAACAATTATCCCAACTCGGGTAAAGAACCCTAAACCTCATGTACAACAGTCGCACTGACAACCGCTGCGACCCCGACCCATTAAATAACCAATAAAAAATAAATTACCAATAAATCAAAATAATTGAACCATTTACTTTTATTTATTTTTTATTGTTAAAAAGACAACCCTCATTTAATACTTGTATCGCTAGAGAGTTCACATACATTCAAACAACAGACATAAAGAAAACCCCGACTCGGGCCAACAATTTGTGCATCACATACAATTTTGTCCCGTCTGGGGATCAAATTTGCAACACACGACAAAGTGTCAAGACGACCATTTAAAGCACTACCCGTGCAGTCGACCTATCATTGCATCATATAATAAATAAAAATACCAACATATCTGCTGTCCCCTGTCTAGACGCCGTGATGATACATCAATCGAGAGACAGTACCGAGGTTACATCCGAATAAACCTTAAGTACACAACGACTTAGCAACAGCAATTTTAGAACACCCCAGTTTTGTCTTAACCCAAGCCTTCGACTGCATATACATCAAAAATACGCCTTATTTTCTATCCTGTAGAGTCCAAAATGATATATCCTCAAACCATTTTACTTAACAGAGTTTAAACTGGTTGAAAAATAATTGATAAGACCCAAGCAAGTTGATTTTTGTTATGTTTTTTGTGTGGAGCTCGCAAGGAGCGGTGTTGGGGCCCTTTGTGTGTGTCCTTGGTTTGCTTCGGGGTCGCACGACGTATGACCGACTTATTCTGTCAAGGCTTTTTATAGTTTCAATTACTTATACATGTGTGTGTTGTTTTGGGGATGAAGCTGTTAATTTTGTGCAGATTTATAGTACGTAATGTTGTTGGTTCGATAATCGTGACAAATTTGTCTGATCCACAAATAATTGTTAGGAGTTCCGTGTTCTTAGTTTGAATATTTATAAAATCCTTTGCGACAGAGAAACTATTACTACAGCGATAGTTATTTTTTTTAAATAACATCCTTCATATTTTTCCATTGTGTCAGGATCGTGGCAAATGGAAATACGTAGTTTCTGCCTACCCCTCTGGGAAACAGGCGTGAATTTATGTATGTATGTATATTTCTTCATCCCTTTGTGTCGCGGTGATAGCAGCGGTATATTTCTTTGCTAGGTCTGTGATTATATTTGCATACAAGTAAACCGACACCAGTTATCCTACTCTTCCATTATAGCTGTGTCCTACGGCTACACACCTTTTCTCACACTTTGCCGACCTGGCAATCAAACTACTAAACACAAAAGTGACGATTAGTTAGCATACAACCGATTTCGTGATTGACGCCCAAATGTCTGTGTATTTTTTACTTGATCACGTCGAAGTATAATTGTAGATGTCACGCTGAATTAATGAGAACCGTTTCGGGCGGCCAGAAGCGTGGAGAATTCTAACTGTCTAGCCGATGATTACCGCTAGTTGTCTAGCTTAACTTATACCGGACTAATCGATACTAATATTATGTAGTAACTCGGTCTGTCTGTATGTTACTTGATGAAATTAGTTAAGAGTTACTTCTTAACTTATTTGTTTATTAACCTGCCATCCAATCTTATTATCATATACATAGATTCACGCCTGTTTCCCAGAGGGGTAGGTAGAGACTACGGATTTCCATTTGCTACGATCCTGACACACTTCTCTGGCTTCATTCACTTTCAACACATTTCTCATACACGCTCACCAGTTTAAGGTGCTCTTAACCTGGCCTTTGTCCAGAACGTCTCCGATCTGATCGAAAAACGTTCCATTCATAAACCATAAACTTTCTTAGTCCAGTTATCAAAAATACAAAAACGCTATTCAAACAAAAGAAAACTATTATAACACAATTTACTTTTTAAATAGTCTGGTTAAGCTTGGATGCCGGCGTTCTAGCGTTAGTTGAGAGGTTAAAAAATTAATAAAAACGTGATATATATATCTCCGCAAGGGTAGGCAAAGGTCTATCGAGGTCCTATTGCCTTACTGACCACTGTACCAGACTCTCGGCGAGGGCTCGAATTCAATCCTACGTCGGACAAAAAGATATTGTGTTTTCATTCTGACAAGTATGACTTACAATTGCTTGACATGATAGCAGAATTGCTTGACTGCTATGCATGACACCAGTCGCATTCATCACGGCTGGACCATTCACTGACTTTGCATCACTAAGATAGCTCTACTTATAAGCCCTCAAAAATACTTAAGAGGTAGCCACCTATTAGCTAGCAACTAATCAGAAAAGCCTCACTTTTAGACATAATAATAAACAACGCAGACGCCGTTTTCATCCATAGTTACAAATATACAGGTCCACCAATCTGTCATACTCATAGCCTATTGAATCCATGTCCGTAGCAATAGTCCTACGCCTGCTGCGGCTAGTGCCGCTGTAGGTGTTTCATCCCACCTTTGAATAAAACTCTCGAAGAGCCTCTTCACGTTGGACCCATGTCTCCGTGTAAGCCTCCCAAAGGGCTACGTATTTTTCTAATAAAAATACCTGTGATAAGAGAAACATAATAATAATATTCTATCACATACACACAACATCTAGCCCAAACTAAGCAGAGCTTGTACTATGGGTACGAGACAAAACTCAGCATTGAATGTAAGATGAATAATATTTAAGTGTAAGTGGCTGGCTGTTAATCAAAACTGAACCATTGATCAAGGCCTTGATCTATGCAGTCGAGAGGCAGGGAAGTGATAGTTAGTAATATATTTATAAGTGAAGCCTCACTTTTAAATATATCGCTAACCAAAACTCAGCTACCTTTCAACTGCATGGATCTCAAGTCCTTGATCAATGGTTAACATTTATTCAACGGCGAGCCACTTACACTTATCGTTAAGTTATGGCTAGATGAGATTTTATCTGATTTGTCATTAATTAATACTTAGCTAACTCTAAAATAATTATTTTAGAAAGATTCACAATCTCTTTTTTTATTTAAAAAGTTTACTAGGAATTTGGTTTTCTACTTGGTTACTAGTATTCTTGTCAACCATCCAGCTAAGCTAGAATGCTTGGTTAGGAGTAGGTTCACGTCAGTAGTGCAATGGGTGGGATTCGAACCCGCGTCCTCTCGATCGCAAGTCCAAGTATCGGTCTCAGTCAACGGAAATAAATGCGATTGCAATAAATGAGGGTTCGATTTTCTGGCCAAGCAAAGGAATTCCTGTGCTTTTCTGTCAAGCAATTCTATGCCGCAAGAAAATCACAATATTTATTTATTTACTTTGCACAACGCGGTACGTAATTAATCGAACCCGAGACTTCAATGGAAGTCTGGTACTCAATAGACGACAAGGACCTTAAAACAGACCCAGTATAATGTATGTAGATAGACCATAGCTGTATATAGACCATATATATATATATACAGCTTGTAACAGAAAAGTGTGGTCATATTTAAGCATCACAATCGCATTATATCACTATCTAAATGGCGCATGGTCATTTTCAGGATCACAGAGATCCCTCGAGTCAGCTGTTTGTGTTGTTTAAGTATCGACTAGAATATGTGATATTGATAAAAAGAAAATGCTGTATCTTAGTGAAAATAATGTATATGGATTTGGTTGTCACGGTTTTCCATTGTACTGGCGCTATATTATGTGATGCTTAAATATGACCACACCTTTCTGTTTCACGCTGTATGTCTATAAGAGTAACTCAACGCTACAAAACGCTTCGTTCATGACGGTATAGGTAGTGAGGTAGGTATAGCGCGGAAGTGCCCCGGCCGGGCGTTGAACCCGCAGCAAGCTCGGCTCGGACCGGCGGCGGGGTGAGGCGCCAGTCACCGCGGCGCTGCGGCAGACGTACACATCGAACTGTTTCTTTAGACTCTGATAGAGTTGAAGATGGGTTTGTGTAGAGTTTTTTTAAGGTGAGAGGTTGTTGGAGATGATATATGTTTTAGAAGCTTTTATACACACATACATAGATTCACGCCTGTTTCCCAGAGGGATAGGCAGAGACACGGATTTCCATTTGCTACGATCCTGACACACTTCTCTGGCTACATTCACTTTCATCACATTCCTCATACACGCTCGCCGGTTTAAGGTGCTCTTAACCTGGCCGTTGTCCAGAACGTCTCCGATCTGATCGAGAAACGTTCGCCTAGGTCTTCCCCTTGCGACTAATTTTCGAAAAGTCAGTGCGTGATATATAATTTTAAAAGCTCTTACCTAAGTAAAACGATGCGTCGTTGTGTCATCGCAGGTCATATCATCTGAAAATAAAGTAAATTTTATTAGATTTCATAAGAAAAAATAAAATGTAAAGTATGTGTATTTTCTCATCATTTTGTTACGTAATCACGGCTAAAAAAAATTAAACTTGGCACACAAATAGAGCTGGTTTATTACTTAAGGGAATTCTCAATAGCAGCCCGGAGTTGGCGGTGTTAGACACCACCGTGCTACAGAAAGCACGTTATGCCGTTCGTCCTGGGCCTAATCTTTCTCCGGTCGTGTCATTGAACTCATCGGTCTATGAAAGAGAGGGAATAGAGAGTGCACTTGTGTTTTCACACACTTGTGATCTATGATATCTCCTGCGCAGATGACTCTACATTTATCAGCCGTAACCGAAATTCGACTTAAAAAAAACGCTATTGTTCTCGAAGACGTGTGACGCTGTCAACCCTCATTGAGCTAGCATGGTATACTAGGCCTTAGTCCATTTTACACTAAAAAGAGACCCATGCCCAGCAGTATATGCTGCAGCTGGCATATGCTGAACTAGGACTAGATTTTGCCCTCGGCTTCACTCGCGTAAAAGTAGCTTAAGTTATATTAGTAGCAGTCCTAAACGATTTAGACTATCGCGATTAGTACACGTACTTAATATAATGCTCGCTAAGGGTTGCTACACACATAAGCGGGCCGGCATTGTCAGTTCGGCAGTATTTCTCGAACAACAAAGCCGACCCGAAGCAATTACTGCACTTGTTCGGTTTCAATCGGCTTGTGGCGATCGGTTAGTTCATTCGATACAGCAGTATTTGTGGAATGAAAAAGCCAACCGGCATAAGTCTGCAGTTGCCAAGCCGAGTGATTTTGTGCGGCAGCCGAGTGGTTTGTGATTCCCGAACATTAATTTACATATATTCGATTTTACCGCCCAGCTGCTATGCCGATTAACGCCGGCCTGCTTATGTGTGTAGCAAACCTAACGGGTTTTACGGTTGTTAATATAAATAATAACGACTAAGATGATTGCCGAAACCCGCACTTCACGAAGGCGCCGCTGAGCTCCCTCCAGTCTACCGGTGATCACGATGGATGCAAGTCGGTCGAAACGTCTTGCAATCAAAAGGTATTAATTACCTTTTAAATACTTTATCGCGAGTAAGATCCGTTACCTCGTATTATATTCAGTACAAACAGCAGTCCATTTTTAATAAGATATAGCCTACGTTACTCGGTGATAATATTTGTAGCTTTCAAATAGGGAATTGTGCGGGTTCGATTGCCGCACAAATCAGACATTTGTATGCGTGGACATGAATGTTTGTCTTGGTCTGGGTGTTTCTATGTATAATATATTTACAAAAAATAAAGTATATATGTATGTTTATCCATTGTCTAGTACCCATAGTACAAGCTCTGCTTAGTTTGGGCTAGATGGTGTTGTGTGTATGTGATAGAATATTATTATTTTATTATTAATTTTAAAATCGGTTGAGTAGTTTTTGAGTTAAATCCTTACAAACAAAACATCTAATCTTTTCTCTGTGTAATATTAGTATAGAAGTACAGATTTTCTCTTTTAATGTTGCTTTTGCCCTTTGTCTTTTCTTTCTGTGAGTTACTTTATATACAAGGCTAATATAAATATTACTAAAGAGTTTCTTCAAAGTTTTATATCTCTTTAGAAAATCGCTGTAACAGACACCCAACCCGATTTCGTCGGGCATGCAACTACAGACAAAGTGGCTATCTCTATCGCTCTTACACAAACTATACAGCTATCTCTTTCCCCCGTTGTGGAGAGAGCTAACTTGTGAATTCGGACATCGATAGCGCAACAGACATAGACTAGGGGGTAGGGGGTTCTACTCCCCCCGTAGCATCGGTGAAATTCTGATTTCAGGGTGGTAGCAATATTAGATGCAATTTGAATTTCCGTATGTTTGGCAGTAGCTCTGTCTATCTACCTGAATATATACATGATGGTGTAATGGTTTATGTGGTGGTCTCGCTATTGTCACTGCGCCGAGGGTTATGTGTTTGATGCCAAGAGCAAAAATATGTGTGAGCCACAAATAGGCGTAATTTGAATGCAAAACCTTTAAGGTACCTTTCATCCTGTACTGTAACTCACCTTATCTACATTTACGCGTGCAAAACCGCGGACAAAATTTAGTATTATCTATATCTACTAATATTATAAAGAGGAAAGATTTGATATTTTGTTTGTTTGTAAGGGTTTAACACAAAAACTGAACCGATTTAAAAAAATCTTTCACAGTTAGAAAGTAGCATTATCACCGAGATGGCATAGGTTATATTTTAATTAAAAGAGTACCTACTGTTACTAACATAACCTAACCTACAATTACGCTAGCACAACCGCGGGCAAAATCATATATTATAGAGGTATAAACAGCCATCCAGCTTCCTTTGATATAATTTCTAATATCTTGTACAAAGAGGATTGAATATTGCTTCTGCCCTTTGTCGTTACCAAGGGGGTAGACACCCAACCCCCCACAGCATGGCGCTAGTATTGACGTCTGTAGCGAGTACTTATTTGCAAAGCTTTAAATTATAGATGAGTTCTTACTGACACGAAAAACTGTTAACGTGCTGTTATACTTGTAGTCTAAAGCCTTCCTCGATAAATAGGCTATCCAACACTTAAATCATTTTTGAATTCGTACCTGTAGTTCCTGAGATTAACGCGTTCAAACAAACAAACTCTACAGCTTTATAATATTAGTATAGATAAAAGATAGGTGAGTTTACAGCAATATACCCTAAAGTTAGTTATATACATAGCATCAAGTGAACACGTAGAATGTGTTAGAGGAGACAACTGCACCAGATAGTTTGTAATACGTATTAGAGTGCATGCTCTCTTATTCACTCAGTCTGAGCCAGGCGCTTGCTGCAGACACACGTTTAAGGGCAAAATTAATGAAGCAGTTTCTCAATACACATAAGGTCATCTTTCAAATATTAGCACTTTGCACTCCAACGGCTCGTTGCAGTAAGTGTAATAAAATAATAAAAATAAAAATTAAAAGTAAAGAAGTTAATGTGACACAAAAGAGAATACATTCCCTGTGGGTGCACGGTTATTAAACACTACACAGTATGTATCTCATTAAGAGGTACTGAGACTGTTTACCAAACTAGGCAAGAGCCGGTATTTTGGCTGACGTAGTGTACGTACTATATATTCATTTAAAGCCTTACTTATAAACATATCACTAACTAATAATTAGCTACCTCTTAACTAAATAGCCTTCAAGTCCTTAATCAAAGATTAACTTTTGACCAACGCTTGCCACTATTCCTTACTTAGCTACAATTCAGAAGACACTCAAGTCTGATTAACGCTTGTAGGTGTGCCTGAAGCTATTGATCAATAATTAACTTTTGACCGACGCTTGATACTATTCCTTATTTAGCTACAATTCAAAAGTCACTTAAGACTCAATAACGTTTTTAGGTGTGCCTGAAGCCATTGATCAATAATTATCTTTTAACCAACGGCCTGCCGTTTGTTACTTAACTATTATTCAACGAATAACGATTTAGTTATATATTTTTTCATTAATCACTAGTCAATACTTAAATTAGTTAAGCAACGTTGGGTGCGGTCAGCCTGTAGATGGGTGACCGCTTAGTGGTATTTCATCTGAGCGTCTCCGTGCTTCGGGGAGCACGTAAAAAGTCGGTCCTGGTTGTTGTCAAATTGACAGCAGTCGTTAACCCATCTCAGAAGCCTACGGGCGGTTTGAACAACTGTTGACAACAGGCTGGCCACTGACCACACGAAAAGAAAGAAAGACTTAAATTAGTTCCCTCTTGAATATTTGAAAGTGGTCTATAAATTAGTTTTTGTGTTCACCTACACACATGACTGTAGGCGACCCGCTACGTGGAACGTTATAACATCGTTGGCTGAATGAGTGCCTAGTACGTCTGCCTACTTCTTGTGACTACCAGGTGTGAGTCTTAGTACCTGTACAACAAGTAAACATAGCTACAAATAAATAAATCCATCACTTTCCTATAAAATTACAAATAAATCAGTTTAAGTGTGAAGTCGTTGACCCTCGTGTACTTGGCACACTGACAAGTATGCTGATGGCTCGTCTTCAAGCTTCACGCCAGATGTTTGAGCTGAACTGAATCACCGTTGCGCATAATTGCTTTCGAATTATTCGAATATATTACAGTTGTAACTTACCTTGACAGTGGAAAACTATCGCGTTGTGCACATATCGCACTTCCAGTACAATAAAGGCTTACGTACAAATATTCCAATTTTAAGGACAATCCCCCACCCTCACATTATATCACACCACAAGAGTCTCTACCATCTGGTCACACTCTTCTATAGTAGTATGAAAGTCCCTAAATGTACTTGGCACCCAGGTTGGCCGCTGTAGAACGAACTTGTGTAGGTGGGGGCACGAAGTGGAACGAACTTGCACGCAGGAGGATCTGATGGCTGCCTCTGACAACGTAGCTAGCGTAGCTGCTTTCTCGGCGGCAAATAAATAATTTTAAAGTGTTGTCAACGATACGCTAAGAAGAAGATCGTTCCGTGTGGGATTCAAGGTATGCGAACCTGCAACACTCTAGCAACTAACCTACATGTAGCTTCAAACATCGTATACTCACTAACCTACATATTTTGACGTTCATAAGGGTTACTTTGTGGTGATGATTTTTGGGTTTGGCTTTGACTCATCTCAGCGGCAATGGAACGTCAACTTACCCACTAAACCATCATGCAGTCAAAAAAAAGACAATTCCTTCTCTAGGATTAATGCCTGTATCGCGGGTGACTTCACAAACATTCAAACAACGGACACAAAGAACACCCAAACTCGGTAAAACCATTTGTGGAACATAAAAAATTTTGTCCGTGTGGGATTTGAACCTGCAACACTCAACTCAGCGGCAACGGACTGACCACATAGCGACTACGCCATCATGCAGTAAATAAAATTATGCTTTGTCTCATTGACATGCAAATGTCGTCGAATTACACAATGTTATGTATCCGATAATAACAGATAATTCTATCAGCTGTTAGATATATCTAAGTGTGTTAGGGGATCAACTGATAGCTGACAAATCTTTCTAGCATTTCTTTTCTTTTAACATTAAGCCTGTAATCAGTAGAGAGGTGGACAGGTGCGTATCGCACGCATCTTTCGCTTAATTTAGCATGTCTGAGCAGGGTTAGGAGTCGGCATATGATTCTTTTGCTTCAGAAATAAACATTTTGGAATGACAATTCCCGTTCTTTTAATAATATGTCTCTGTATTATGTTTACTGTACTGTAACTTCCTCCGGGGCCGTCGTCCTGGATTAACACACATATAGGATACTTTATCTCGGGCACACGGGTAAAGTCATGGCCAGAAACCAGTTAACATGTGTAAATCTCCCCTGCCCTTAGGAAGCGCTCTCGTACTCACGTAGAGATAGTGACAGTCCCTCTCTATGTGTCTACTCCTGCACTCTTCACATAGTTGAATAGATCACATCTAGGGCTGCCTCTAGGGCTGCCTCTAGGGCTGCCTCTAGGGCTGGCTCTAGGGCTGCCTCTAGGGCTGCTTCTAGGGCTGCCTCTAGGGCTGCCTCTATGGCTGCCTCTAGGGCTACCTCTAGGGCTAACTCTAGGCTGCCTCTAGGGCTGCCTCTAGGGCTGCCCTTAGGGCTGCCTCTAGGGCTGCTTCTAGGGCTGCCTCTAGGGCTGCCTCTAGGGCTAACTCTAGGCTGCCTCTAGGGCTGCCTCTAGGGCTGCCTCTAGGGCTGCCCTTAGGGCTGGCTCTAGGGCTGCCTTCACGACTGCCTTAGGGCTGTTTCTAAGGCTGCCTCTAGGGCTACCTCTAGGGCTGTCTCTAGGGCTGTGTCTGTGTAGATATGCATAAAAATGTTTTCTTATCTTCAAACACATTAGACTGGGCTCATGGCATAGGGGTTTAGATGGTCACCTTGTCATTAAACCTCATGTAGTCGGTTCGAATCCCACACGGGACAAACATTTGTGTGATCCACAATTAGCTGGGTGTCTTTTTTGACCGTCGTTTCTATGTTTGTTAAGTCCCACGCGATTGAAGATGACTTGAAAAAAATCTTTTACCATAAAATATTCTTACAGCTTTCTTTATCTCACCGAGACATCCACACATCAAGCACAAACTTAAAGTATTTATTTGTAAATACAAAAAATAAAAATCATCTTAACTCATCTAAGAATATTATCGTTTAAGAAAGAAATCTAGATAAGTACCTACCTGTGTTTATTAGACACACGATTAGACGTATACTTACTCATTTTTCATTTTGAATATTATTATATCAGTCCTGTATTAAACTGTCCCACTGCTGGGCACGGGCTCTTCTCAGTGTGGCGGCCTCGATGGCGTAGTGGTTAGTGTAACTGAGTGCCACGCCTGAGGTCGCGGGATCGATTTCCGCACAAATCAAACATTTACGTGCATAAACATGGCTGTTTGTCTTTGTCTGCGAGTTTCTATGTATAATATGTATGTATTTACAACAAAAAAAGTATATATGTATATATTTATCCATTGTATAGTACCTGCCTATAGTATAATTGTTGAATTATATGCAAAAATTAAATAGTTATTATATTTAACTATTTAGAATAATTGCATTTTAGTAATTGTATACTACAACATCATACAATATAAATAGTAGTCAAATACTTTACAGTTTGATAAGCTATAAAAGATCACTTCTTGTTGTGAGCTGTAAGTGAACGGACATATAAAACTTCCTCGTGTCAAAGTATAAAATAAATAGTTAAAGTGTCTGTACAGTGTGTTATTTAATCCATAATCTCTAATAATAATCTCTGCTTAGTTTGGGCTGGATGGTGTTGTGTGTACGTGATACAATATTATTATTATTATTAATCAAATCCCAATTTACTTTCAATTATCTAATGCAACAAAAGTAAAATTGGAAAACGTACTAAAAAAAATAACCACGTGCCTTCTAACCTAACCTATCGGAGTCGAATTGCTCTGAATCGGGGTGTTAACCATAATGACGGCATCAGTATAAAAAAAAACTATATAATATGATATTTTGTACAACGATCGGAGTATTTGGTGTACAATTAGTATTTTTAGTGCGATAGCTCAGTGGGGAGACCAACAGACTGCAATGCAGAGGGTCTTGGGTTCGAACCGTCGCGCACCTCTGACTTTCGAAAGTTATATGACTTTTCGAAATTATGTGCGTATTGATTGACAATTATCGCCTGCTTCGTGCCTCGGAGAGCACGTTAAGTCGTTGGTCCCGGCTGCCATGAACATCTATGGCAGTCGTTATTGAGAAAGTCAGTACCCTCTAATATCCTGACACTGGTCTAGCCTTAGGGTATCCGTTAGCCTTCGGGTTGCGGAGGTCAGGTGGCAGCCGCTCCGTGTAAAAACTGATATCCAATCAAATCCGGTTAGACCAGAAAAGCCGACCCCAAGTGACTTGGGAATAATAAAGGCTAAGGGAGAAGAATTAGTATTTTTAGTGAAAGAATAATACAGTTATTGCGCTTTTAGGATATTTGCTGAAGTAGAATAAAAGAGAGACATTTAGGTAGGTAGTTTTAGACTTATGGTATAACATATATTGTTGGTGAAATTGTTAATTGTAGCAAAATAATTTTAATGGGTTTATGGTAATTTTTTAGCGTAACACACAAGTGTACCTTAAGATATATGATTCACAGTTAAATATCTTTTTATCACCATACCACTCGACAACGAAACAGGGTTCATCCATTTCACCTGGAAGCATTCAAAGCCAAGACGGTACGCTTCCAGCCATCATTTCACCCACGTACGAGCAAGCTCTGAAATGAACTGCCTGCTTCGGTGTTTCCCGAGCGCTATGATATGTCCTTCTTCAAACGAGGTTAAAAGAGAGTTTTCTTTCACGGTAGGCAGCGGCTTTGCTGTGTCCTGACATTGCTGATGTCCATGAGCAGCGGTTACCACTTTCCATCGGGTGGACCACTTGCTCGTCTGCCACCAATGGAAAAAAAAAATCTCCAGCTAAGTCTATACAACAAATGACCTCTGTGTTGATTTTACAGACATCTTCACACATCTCCACTCACCTTTAGTCATTTACCAATTCTAAAGAAATCCCTTTCCCACGGGAATACAGAGAGACAGCCACATAAATTATAATCATAATAAAACTTACATTTACATAATTATTATGTTAATTAATTCAAGAATTATTTATATAAAAATAGGGATCTCTCAACCAATGCCTTTGAAGTAAAATATTAACAATAGTGTCTAGTATCCCTTTTATGCTATAGACTTGTCATAATAAGTTTGTGTAAATTTTAGACCTTGCTTTTGATAGGGCCATAGACACATAGACAGTAGTATCTCTATGGCCGTCTACTGTTAAACAGATTGAATAGATAATATCTATAGTTCCACTTTGTAGATACACTTATATGAACTCGCACATCTTGGCTCATCTTTCTTCATTGAGTTTCTCTGTTGTATTTTAAAGGTTACTTGCTATTCGGGTTATGTGATGTGATGAAAATGAGGGTAGAGGGACGAAAAGGGAGAGGAAGGCCAAGGAAAAGATGGATGGACTGTGTGAGGATAGATATGAAAGGGAAAGGAGTAAATGATCAGATGACGGGTGACAGAGAAGTATGGAAGCGAAGGACATACTGCGCCGACCCCAAATAAATTGGGACCAGGGCAAGAGGATGACGACTTGCTATTTGGGTTACAAATTACTGGTATTCTTATTAACCTGTCCAGTTAAACTAGAATGCTTGGCTGAACTTGACTGGTTGGGAATCGAACCCGCGACCTATCGTTCGTAATTGCAATGCCTTATTAATTACTTTTCAAATTATTTTTTATCTGCTCATTTGCCGTCATCTGATGTCAGCTTGCCATATTTTCTTTTTCTCCTTATTACTCATTTTAATATATCTGTGTATTGTTGAGATACACAAAATATAATCATCACCCTAATTAATAATAATTAGTACATCTTTATTTTGCTTGTTCTTAAGTGGACGAATAGCTTAAAAGTTTAAGTAGTCGATAAGAGTGGTGGGTTCGATCCACGCTCGGGACAAAAATGTGTAGGTTTCACAAATAATGCTATCAAATCTGTGTGTTCTTTGTGTCCTTTTTTAATATTTGTAAAGTCTCCTACGATACAGGGACTAACCCTAATCTTAATGAAATAGAAAATGTTACCGTATCATTTATCTGCACACATCTTCGCTCATCTTCCTTCATCACATCTCATCTTTATTACAACAAACGAGACATTGTTTTCTCACAAGAAATAAGAAGTCACAATATAGGTCACTGCATAAATATACCTAAAACATAAAGAGACACCCTTTCTATGATACAATAGGCCCTTTTAATCTACAATAGTATAATATATTCTCCCTTGTTTCAATATAGCTGTTATCATAAACTTGTACAAGTGTGACCCCCACCCTTCGGCAGTCGCTCCCGTGCTCACGTAGAGATACTGACTGGCCCTCTCTATGTGTCTACTCCTGCACTATTCACATAGTTGAATAGATAACATCTAGGGCTGTCCCGTCGCGTCTGTCTCTTAACGATAAACTCAAAAACTACTAAACGGATTTTCATGCAGGTTTCATCATTAGACAGTGTGATTCATGAGGAAGGATTAAGTGTATAATTGGTTAAGGGTTTGTGCTAGCCATGCGAAGCTGGGGCTGATCGCTAGTAATATTTTTTTGTTTGTAGATATAAGTACATATTATACATAGAAACACCCACCCAAGACAAACATCCATGTTCAAGCACACAAATGTTTGACTTGTGCGGGAATCGAACCCGCGACCTCAGGCGTGGCAGTCGGTTACACTAACCACTACGCCATCAAGGCTGACAACTACGCCAACCATGCATTATAAATTTAAGTTTTTTTAAGTGGCAGCCCTACTCAAAGTAACTATTGACACAGATCCAAAGAACTCAAAGATATGTGGTATCCTTATCATTGGTGGTTTTACTAGCCTAGATACAGGGACCCTACTAGAAAAAGGGTCGACCAATAGGACAGCTCCATTTTTTATATACATATAGCTCCGACTTTTTGTTGGTTCACACATCAACTAATTTAAATTATGTAGCTGATACAGGAAGACATTTATAATAAAGCTTTAACTTTGTTTGAACGCGTTTAGCTCTGCAACTATCGGTCCGATTTGGAAAATTCTTTTTGTGTTTTATAGTCCTATACTTGCGGAAGATTTTAGGATATATATCTAGTAGTGATGCATTTTTTTTTACAATGTGGCGAGCCGCCATTCATGCTGAAATCAGCGAGGCTCTACTACCTTTGAACCTTTACCTATAGGTAAACTAGAATGTTTGTGTTAGTAGTGGGTTCAAAATCAAAATATCTTTATTTATATAAGTCACAAAGTAACACTTATGAACGTCAAGGTTACACTAACTAAAATATTATATTAATTTACATTTACCTGTTTGACGTGTTCAGCAAAGCATTGGCATAGGTTCAAGTTGCTAGTGCAAAGGGTGCGATTCGAACCCGTGACTCCCACGGACTCGTGACTCCCCTATCCAATAAGCTACTGCCGCTTATATTCATCACATATAATATATATTTATTTTATTTTATTAAAAGACAGCTCCCCGCTGTAGGTATAATTCCTGTGTCGTGGGGGACTTTACAAACATTCAAATAACGGACACAAAGAACACCCAGACTCGAAACAACCAGTTGTGGATCACACAAAGTTTTATCCCGTGTGGGATTCGAACCCACAACACTCGACGCGGCAGCAGTGATGAGACGAACACTCAAACCTCTACGGCATCCGTGCAGTCATATAGCACACGATAGGTCTTAAACCTGACCTCAAGCGGCAGATTGCTTTGCGACCACCCGATATCTGACCTCCAAGACATCCAAACGCACCTTGACCTTAAGGTCAGACCCAGATTGTCCTACAATGTTTATAATACTAAAGAGTTCAGTGCACTCAGTATGGCTGCCAAGAAGTGACAAATAATTATTTTGTTATATAAATAGCTTTAACAGACGTGTTTCTAGAGACTACCTCATATAAAGTGCGTATAATAAACCCTGTCCGATCCATTAGGGACTTGTTTCTTATTAAAAAACATGCTAAGAAAAATAATAAAAAAATCTATATCATCGCAAAACGTCTTCATAAAATTTTTAAGTACAGTATTGATCAGCATTTCTACCCTTAAATTACTGAAATTCCGCACAGTCTAGCAACATTCCACTAAACTTGACAAGGACGCGGAGCGTGGCATACTTTTGGCGGCATTTTCTTAGACGTAGGTAGGTAGGCGCGGCGTAGCGCGGCGCAGCTTTGTTGAATCTTTATGAACTTTAGTGATACCATGCCATGCCATGGGTAATCTATTAACATAATATTTTAAATAAATTAAATTTACTGGGGTAATTTTTTTGATCGATTTTATAAAAGGACTAGTAGTTTGCCCGCGGTTTCACCCGCGTAAGTGCCGTTCCCGTGTGAATATCGGGTTTCACCACTTTCATCCCCTTCAGGGTGGAAATTCCAAAAATTCTCTCTTAGTGCTCCCCTACACTCTCCAAGGAACATACATGCCAAATTTCAGCTTCTTGCGTTCAGTAGTTTCGGCTGTGCGTTGTCTGTCAGTCACTCAGTAACGGAAGAGTTTTATATATATACATAGATGTCACTTACTTACTCATAATAAGCTACTGTAAAACACCTTTAAGGATCGGACAGGGTTTATTATACACACTGTATATTTTGACTAGATTTTGCCCGCGGTTTCGTTTGCGTAAATGCAGGTCAGTAACAGTATTTTTTCTGGATGAAAGGTACCCTATGTCCTTTTCTGTACCCCTGAGAGCGTGTATGCAAAATTTCTAGATGGTCGGTCGAGTAGTTAGGGCGTGAAAGCGTAACAAAGAAACTCACATTCGCAATTAATATAATATAATATTCTATCACATACACACAACACCATCTAGCCCAAACGAAGCAGAGCTTGTACTATGGGTACTAGACAATGGATAAACATACATATATACCTTTTTTTTGTAAATACATACATATCATACATAGAAACACCCAGACCAAGACAAAACATCCATGTTCAAGCACACAAATGTTTGACTTGTGCGGGTATCGAACCCGCGACCTCAGGCGTGGCAGTCGGTTACACAACCACCACTACGCCATCGAAACTGCCATTATAATATTAGTTAGGATATCTGTTGATGAATGCAAGGTACAGGGTTCAATTTACATACATACATGCATAGTCTCACACCAATATCCCCTTTTTGCATTTCAATAAGGGAAGCCGGCTTCTGCACTTGTGTAATTTTGTACCATAGCCTTGTAATATCAGATATAATAATGTCAGCCCTGTTATTAAAATGTCTTTCTGTTGGACACGGGCCTCTTCTCAGTGAGAGAAGGGTAAGCCCATAGCTCACCTCGCCGCCCAGTGCGGGTTGGCAGACTTCACATATATTCAAGAACATTATGTAGAACCCTCAGACATGCAAGTTTCCTCACGATGTTTTCCTTCACCGTTAAAGCAAGCGATATTTCTTTTTATACATCTAAGGTGGCAAACAAGCGTACGGCCCACCTGATGGTAAGTGGTCACCGTAGCCTATGGACGCCTGCAACACCAGAGGCATCACTTGCGCGTTACCTACCCTTTAGGAAAGGAAGTGGGAAGGAGAAGGAACGGGAAGGTGTAAAGAGGGTAATTGGGCCTCCGGCACTCTCACTCACCGAACGAAACACAACAGTAGGAATACTGCTATTTCACGTCGATATTCTGTGAGAGGGTAGTCCTTCCCCGATCGAGCCGGCACATTCATGCTGAAATCAACGAGGCTCTACTATTAAATAAATTAACTTTATATACATAACTTCGAAAACACAAAGGTGCTTGGCTTAGGATGGAACTTGAGACTTCTGCATGACAGTCCAAGTCCCACTAAGCTATCGCTGCTATACCATTGTTAGTAAAATTTGACCTCTACCTAAATATAGGATGCTAGATGTGCCCAAGGTTTCACTCGCGTTTATGGTTACTGCACCGCTCCCGTGGGTCGTAGCATGATGTTATATAGCCTATAGCCTTCCTCGATAAATAGGCTATCCAACACTAAAAGAATTTTCAATTCGAACCAGTCGTTCCTGAGATTATTATTTCGAATAAAATAGATCTTTTATACATTGATAAGTGGCGATAGCCTAGTGGGAAACCGTTGAACTGCCACGCAGAGATCTCGAGTTAGATCACAAGGCGCATCTCTGACTTATCGAAGTAATGTGCGTATTAAATAGCTAATTATCGCTCGCTTTAACGGTGAAGGAAAACAGTCTTCAAGTTTTTGAGCTCAAATAAATAGGTTAACATTAGCATGTCAAAGTGTTTGTTATCAGTGATGATAACATACTTGTTATCAATGAGGGCGCCGATCGGTCTGAACATTATTATCTCTACAATGTTTCTCTTTATCTTAAGGTTTAACATGGTCACTCGCAAATCGGTAATGGCCAGCTTTTGTAAGTAGTTGAGCCTCGCTAATTTCAGCATGAATGGGCCGGCTCGACCGAGGAAGGACTACCTTCTCACAGAATGTCGACGTGAAATACCAGTACCTATTCCTACTGTTGTGTTTCGTTCGGAGACTGAGAGTACCGGAGGCCCAATCACCCTCGTTCCCCCTTCCCGCTCCTTCTCCTTTCCACTTTCTTTTCTCTTCTTCCTTCCCTAAAGGGTCGGCAACGCGCAAGTGATGCCTCTGGTGTTGCAGGCGTCCATAGGCTACGGTGACCACTTACCATCAGGTGGGATATATGGTTGTTTGCCACTATTGTAGTAAAAAAAGGCCATCTTATTAGCGTCTTATGGTCTGTTCTGAATAGCATCGGCACGGCGAAAATAAAAGTCTAATTTTGAAATTTTTAATAGTAAATAATTATTTGGACTTTTATATTGACGGCCTCGATGGCGTAGTGGTTGGTGTAACCGACTGCCACGCCTGAGGTCGCGGGTTCGATTCCCGCACAAGTCAAACATTTGTGTGCATGAACATGGATGTTTGTCTTGGTCTGGGTGTTTCTATGTATAATATGTATGTATTTACAAAAAAAAAAGCATATAATAATATGTATGTTTATCCATTGTCTAGAACCCATAGTACAAGCTCTGCTTAGTTTGGGCTAGATGGTGTTGTGTGTACGTGGTAGAATATTATAGAATATTATATTCAAAATGTTTTAACACACTCTATACACTATGGTAAAAGTGTAACATAGATGAAATATAATTATATTTGTATTCATTTTACTATAGAAATATTGCGTTAAAAAATTTCGATCCTATATTTATTTATATATAGAAAGAAATAAAGAAACATTTCCATTTTGTCGTATGTATATTGGTTTAAGGTGTCAAACCTACCTATCTACCAGTCTACATAGGGTTCCTTTTATTGATGTAGGTACCACGCGGGCAGAGCCGCGCCAAAAAGCTAGTGTATAATAAGTGATGGAGTAATAAACATCCAAACCAAGTCAGCAGCGGTTTGAAGTCCTAAGTAATACGAAGCACGGTTCCTTTACTTTGTACTGCTACTGAAACATTTTTGAATCGAATGAAGAATCGAACACTAGACCGCATGCACAGTAGTTCACTACCGCTGCAGAAGCAACTACACCAAAAAAATAGCAACGGCGATCTCTTTCACTCAAAAAACCTTTACAACTTTGTATGTATGTGTGTGTGTGTGTGTGCCTATGATGTTAATGTGTGTATGTGTGCGAGAAAGACAGAATTATAACGTATAAAATGTAATAATAACGACCAGTGCACATTAGACGAGCAGACGATTTTTTTAACGTCTCGCGAGTAAAAAAACCAGTCTGGTAATATGCGGCGATCCTTAATGTTTACTTACTTACACATGGTCTTATGTTGCAGTCACTCGGGGTGTTCAGACAGTTGATATAATGTCTAAAGTTGACTTTGGTGACTTTCAAATTGTAGGAAGTCAAAGTCAAAGTCAAAATTCCTTTATTTATTTAGGTCACAATGTAATAGTTATGACGTCAAAGTTTATGGTAATAGATTTAGTGAAGTTATTACATGTATATTTAGGTTAGTTGCTACGTTAAAGACCTAAGAGAGCCTAAAGATACATTTTTAGGAACAATCTTACTTGCTCAAGCTTGAGCATGTGAGATTTTGCCTAAACGTGTGTCTTTAAAAGAGTAAAACAAAATGGTTTGTGTGTTTTAGATGTAAGCATTATTCTAAGTAATACATTTCTATTTCGTTTTAAATGTTGGTTAAGTAAACAAGTTATATTAATTCTACCCTAACACTCATAACCCGTGTGATGGAACAGCATTAACTAACTAACATAATATTTGCCTGTCTTGGGATTTGAACTCGAGAATTCATATACAGCGAGCTATCGCAGTCACTTCCGCTGCGCCTCCGTGGCAGTAAGTGTTGGTGGGCAACTTACTCTAAAATAGTTTTTATCTTAGTTTATTGCTTAAGTATAGTAGATTAATATTATGTACTTTCAGCACTTTACATGGATGAGTAGTTAAATATGCAGTATTTAAAATTTGGCGATTAAAAAGAGAAGGCGTGAGTTTCTTACTAGTTCTTCTTAAAGTTTCTTGCATTGGCACATGGCAGCAGATTAAAACTATACGATCTTTTGTAGATTATGGAATGGAGTACAGATTGAAATTGTAATAACAAAAAAAATTACGGGGTACGAAGTCAACTAAGTGCTGCTTTAAAGTTTATAATTTTCTTAATGACGGGATCTTACAAATATTCAAATAACGGACACTGAGAACACTTAGGTACACTACAACTATTTCTAGATCACCCGTCTGGGCTCAAGACACATTGCGTTGCGAACGGAGAACATAAACCACTACTACCAGTCAAAAATACTACTCTAGCTCTAGGCCGTCTAGCCCCAGCCAGTCCGCACAATGTCAGTGTTCGCATCCAACGACTACACCACGTGGACACGTGACGATACACAACGCTTTTTTTACATTTTCGTCGATAAATAAACGGTCCCGTCTGGTAGGGCGTGGTGATGACGTCATAACGCCTTCCCCTAGTATCACGCTACTAAACCTAAAAGGGGATAGGTACTTATAGTTTAACTAGCTTTTGCGCGTGGCTCCACCCGCGTTGTACCTGCATCAATAATCCTATATCCTTTCCCAGGTTTTAAACTACCTCTATATCAAATTTCATCTAATTCGGTTGTAACAGACAGACACAAAGAACATCCAGACTTTGTAACAAACTACATATTTGTGGAACACACAAATTTTTGTCCCGTGTGGGAATCGAACTTACGACAATCGGCGCAGTGGCAGTGGCAAGGTAAACACTTAAGCCACTACGCCATCTGTGATACTTCAAACAAGTGAGAAACCGACATGAATTGCTGTTACACTTAGAGTTCGAAAAAATTGTATTACGTGACCTTGAGGTCAGAGGTCAAAGGTCATAGTCATTTTGGGGGTATATCGACTATGCTGAGTCGAATGGCGTCGACCGCGAGTCTCTAGCTCTTACGGTTCTCGAGTTGAAAGATGGTATCATGTGACCTTGAGGTCAAAGGTCATAGTCATTTCGGGGTATATCAACTATGCTGAGTCGAATGGCGTTGACCGCGAGTATCTAGCTCTTACAGTTCTTGAGTTGAAAGTTGTATAACAGACAGACGGACGGACAAAGCTGTATTTATAACAGTTTTTTGGAACTCTAAAAAGGAATCTGATAATCTCGATAGTTAAGATATAGCAGAAATGGGTTTCAAGTTCGATCTCATGCAACGCATCTCATACTTACCGACGCTCGCTTTAACGTGACGTGACGAGACGTGTGTCTGACAGTTCATCATAATTTTCTTGAGGAAAAAGTCTAGCAACCCGCACTGGGCAAGCGTGGTGGACGATGGCCACACTGAGAAAAGGCCCGTGCCCAGCAGTGGGACAGTTTTTATACAGGGCTGATATTATTATTACCTATAAGATAGCAACTTTCACAACCTTTCATTAGAAAGTAGATTTCCGGTTAAGGTACAAGATTAGATGTGATTTCTATCAAGATTTCAAGTTGTGAAATTTGCATTAAAATAGGTTAAATGTAATCACATGACTTTTTGAATATATGCATTAATGGTGCATGATGTGATCTTAAAAAGTTGTGCATTAAGAATTAGCATTAGTATTTCTGTTAGAATAAAAAATAATATATAATATCAGCTACTGGATGTCTAAGTTAATAAATAAATTATTATTTTTATTTTATACAACCAAGGTGGCAAACAAACATACGGCCCACCTAATGGTAAGTGGTCACCGTAGCCTATGGACGCCTGCAACACCAGAGGCATCACTTGCGCGTTACCGACCCTTTAGGAAAGAAAGAAGAGAAATAGGAAGTGGGAAGGAGAAGGAGTGGGAAGGGAAAAGAGGGTAATTGGGCCTCCGGCACTCTCACTCACCGAACGAAACACAGCAGTAGGAATACTGCTATTTTTAAAGGGTGGTAATAATTCGGGCTACTAATTACTAATATTCTTATTAAAACCTCCAGATAGGCTAAATGTTTGTTATAAATAGTATTTAGGGCAAGGTCAAACTCACGACCTCTCTCTAATCACTAAAACATTATTTCTTAACGGCAGTTGTCTTTAACAAATATTAAAGATAACGGCCTGGATGGGCTAGCACACTAATTCAGGTTTGTTCCGCATTCATCCCTCATGTTTAGTTCCAAACGTAGAAATGGGCATTCGTCCTAAAAGTTATTCCTTTCAAGCACTTAAATTTAACTAAATATTAATTTCTTAACGTACATAGATTCATAGATTCACGCCTGTTTCCCAGAGGGGTAGGCAGAGACTACGGATTTCCATTTGCTACGATCCTGATACACTTCTCTGGCTTCATTCACTTTCATCACATTCCTCATACACGCCCGTCGGTTCAAGGTGCTCTTAACCTGGCCTTTGTCCAGAACGCCTCCGATCTGATCGAGAAACGTTCGCCTAGGTCTTCCTCTTGCGACTGTTCCATTCACACTAGCCTTATAAACTTTCTTAGTCAGTCTTTCCTCGTCCATTCTTTCTACATGCCCAAACCAGCTTAACATACCCTTTACTATTCTTGTCACTATATCCACTTTCATGCCGCATGTCTCTCTAATCACACTATTCCTTATTCTATCTTTCAGAGTCACACTACATATATTTCTCAGCGCTCTCATTTCTACAGCATTTATTCTGCTCTCATGCTTCTTTTGCCCTACCCAACTATCACTTCCATACATAAGTGTGGGCACTAATAGTCCTCTATGTATTTCTTAACCGGTCGTATACCGCCGGCTCGCATACCAGCCGGCAGATTTGTACCCGTCGTAGGCCGGTGGCTCGCATGCGAGCCACCAAATTGGCGCCAAAACGCCGCGCGCCGCCTTCGCTCAAGCGAAGGCGTTTTGGCGCCAATTTGGTGGCTCGCATGCGAGCCACCGGCCTACGACGGGTACAAATCTGCCGGCTGGTATGCGAGCCGGCGGTATACGACCGGTTAATGTAATACCTATTTTGTCCCAAATTATGTTCTTATTTTATCCCTGGTTTTTTTTGTTTGTTTGATCTCTCGGTTAATCTTTGGGCTTATGATTTTACGTCCGTTTTCAATATCCTATCTATCTATTACTAGCGATAGGTTTTGACATTAGCTCCATACAAGATACGTCAAAAGTCTATCTCCAGTAAACAAATCCACAGATGGATAGGATATTGAAAACGGTCGTTAGCCGACAACGAAAAGCTTTCAATCAATTTTAACCATGTTTTGTTTTGCTAACCATATGCACAAAAATGTAGGAACATAAAGGAATGATTTAAAATGAGGGGCGAATGAGGAACATTTTGGAACGTGGGACGTAATTGGGGCAAATGCGGCACGGACACTAACTCAAAAGAGAAATAGGAAACATTGGCGTCTTGTTTAAGACGAGCATCTCTACTGTGGAAGTAAATCAAACACAAAAATCATGTGTTTAAGTATGTCACAAAGTGACACTTATGAACGTCAAAATTTATAATTTGATTATTTTACTGAAGTTACTGAAATCACATATTTTATGTTAGTTACTAGTTTCAGGCGGATTATGGAATAATGGCTGCAACACCTTGTATATTATTGTTTTAATTTAACAAAAAAATGTTTATTGCTAATTTCACTGGAGCCACTAATGTTCTCATGATGTCGCTTTTTCTCTTTTATAATTTATCTTTTATATTGTCAGTGTACAAGTACATAACAAAATAAAATGCATCACTTTGTAAAAGAGTGGAGAGACCTGGTGTCCTGAAATACAAGCCTGAGCTTAGTATAGGCACCAGTCTCCCACAGCATTCAAGTGTTGTCTGATTCTGATAATGTAATATGATGTATGTATTTTGTTTTATTGTGGTGACATAAATAAATATTATTATTATTATCCTTCCTTCTCCCTAGCCTTTATTATTCCCAAGTCACTTGGGATCGGCTTTTCTAATCTAACCAGTTTTGACTGGATATCAGTTTTTACAAGGAGCGGCTGCCACCTGACCTCCGCAACCCGAAGGCTAACGATACCCTAAGACTAGACTAGTGTCAGGATATTAGAGGGTACTGACTTTCCCAATAACGACTGCCATAGATGTTTATGGCAGCCAGAACCAACGGCTTAACGTGCTCTCAATTGTCAATCAATACGCACATAATTTCGAAAAGTCATATAACTTCCAAAAGTCAGAGTTGCGCGACGTGGGTTCGAACCCGAGACCCTCTGCATTGCAGTCTGTTGGTCTCCCCACTGAGCTTTCACTGCTATTATTATTATCATCTTTATTTAAATATTGTCAATACATACATTTTTGTTTTGAAATATAATATTAGGTATATATATTTAAAAAATACATTTAGAAATATAAAATGTATGCTACCCCACCGGCATCGGGAACAGAGTCCTAGCTGCCGGTGGTTAGGATTCCAGTGACAGGAACCTCCCCACAATGCGTGCCGTATCTAAAAGCACTGCTTTCTGCATCAAACCCCTATTATTGTATTTTTATTATTCTCTTTATTGACACATTTTTCAATAATAATTGCATTTATAATATATAATTATAAAAAAACACATTTAAAATATATAAACTATGAAGACCCACCGGCATCGGGAGCTGGGTCCAAGCTAGTTATTATGTATACCGCGAAATTTCAATAGGTACTTAAGGTATGTAACCATAGTTACGAAGAATTATACGACATCAGCCGAACCATGCCAAAATACTAGGAACTATTGGGAATAAACCACGCGCTTCGACTGAGTGTGTCAAATGCATGGTTGTGTGCGTGTAGTGTTTTCAATTAATTTAATGTATTTCTAATGCATGTTTTATAAAAATACTAGGATTCGCCCCTCCTTCTCCTTCTCCTATGTGTAATTTTGTGGAGAGAAAATAAATGAATTATTATTATTATTATTATTATTATTCTCCATATAAACTTTAACTGTGCCAAATTTCACATTCCTTCGTCCACGGTATTTTCGTAAAAAAGGGTACAAAGTTTTTGCTTCACGTATTAATATATAGATTAATTATTATAGTCTCGTATGAGGATGTAACCCACAACATTGGTCGCGGCTACAGTGGCGAGGCAGTCACTTAGTACACTGCGCCATCCGAGCATGTATTTAATTGCAATGTCTAAAATTTGCGAAAACGTAAGACAATATAGTCTCTTACAGTTTTCTGTCATTTGGGTAGAGGTCCCCAGACAGGTCGGCTCGTTACCCGACTCCGGCGAAGCCAAAAGGATGGGCAATGATTTTGGCAGTCAGTGTATGCATGTTTGTATGTTCTACAGTAGCGCCTAAACTACTAAACCGATTATAATGAATGAGGTGTCAATAGATTCGTAATAATGGCCCGGATGATATAGGCTATATAAATTTTACGATAAAAGATTATATCAAAAAATGTTGTATAAAATAACTATAACCCGACTACGTAAAAAAGGGGTCTAAAAAGGACGAAACAAGAAAATAATTCAAATAGGTATACAGAAGGTGCGACCACGGCTCTACCTTGACCATTTTTGTACCTATGCATTTCTGGATTTCTATCAGAATTATTGTTTTTAATTAATTATTTTTACGTAGCCGGTTTATAGCTTTGTAAACTTTATTTTTTTTTTGTATCTTCTCTAGGTATATTACTGGAAAGCCGGCTCTACCATTCTCTTACCATGAGATCCAAAACCGATAGTTACGTTATTAATTTTTATTTATATTGCACTACCGACGTAAACTCACTTCTAAAACAATAATCTAGGTTGGCTGGATGAGTTAAAATACAAGTATTTAGTAATCTAAATTCCAAGTAAGCTTTTAAAAGAATACATATTATTTTAGATTGAAATTTAAGATAATTCTTTACATGGACCATAAGTATAGCAATTTATTTGTGTAAGATTTTAAATATTGCTTCTATTTTTATTAAGAAGAACTCCCGTACTTGTAATAGATCTTGAAGCACGGATGATTTAAAAAAACATTCAAACAACGCACAGGTAGAGCATTCAGACTCGGAACCAACAGTTAAGAATCAGACGTATTTTTGTCTTTTCTGGAGATCGAACAGTCATCTTCCTCGGCATTGGCGAGGCAAACAACAACATTTCACAATCCGCGCTTTAAAAAAGTTCAGCTATAACATTCTTAAACAGCAGTTCAATCTTTACCTAAATTCACGTAAACTTAAGACAATTTTATGTATTTTCTAGCAATATTTGTATAAAAAAGCATACTAGACATTACTATCTAGTAGCTTCACATATAGCCGGTTGTCTACGACCAGTTGTGGACATGTTCGAACCTGTTCCGACGCGACAATATGCCCGAGACAATATGGCACCTGTGCTCAGTTTAGTTACCTGTTTGTGCGTGGGCACACGATATCACTGATGACTGCTGATGTAAAATAATATCTGACTATAAGCTCACTGAATGAGGATCAAGAGGTCGTGAGTTCAGATCTCATCCATTGCACTACCGTCGTAACCTCACTCCTAACAGGTTTCCTGTCCGATGAGTCACATATGTGCATAACAATAGATTTTCTATTGTGTCTATCACGGGACAGTGAAAGAGCATTCTAGCTAAATTGTCAAAAAGAATTAAAAAAATGCAAAGCAAACCGGACAAGTGCGAGTCGCACTCTCCCACCGAGGGTTCCGTACAAATTTGTAGGTATTATTAGGTACCTACCTAAACTTAAAAAAGTGAAAAGGTTTTTTTCCATCCTTTGTCATAAATTGAAAACTATACATCATAAAATAATTAAAAATCTGTTTGAGCTTGTGCCAATGAAGCCCTTTCATACGATACCCCACATGAAACGCTTGGACCGCCGTTCCTTGCATAAAGACCCTCGTTTTTATGATTTAATTACAAATGTTTTTAGATTTTTTCCTATACTTGTAGTATAAGACGGTACTACTTGCCAAATTTCGTAGTTCATGGTCAACGGAAAAGACCCTATAAATTTTGAGTCCCTTGAGAGTGTCGAAATATACGTTTTTGCGGCATACACGGCCGTATCTTTTTTTACGTTAACTTAGAAGTTTGATTGTTTCACAGCTTAAAGAAACTGTAGACCTGAGTATATTAGTATACGGACCGGAGTATAATTTCAACTCGATACCTTCACGCGTTCCCGAGATAAAGGGTCTTGACAGACAGACGGACGGACGGACAACAAAGTGATCCTATAAGGGTTCCGTTTTTTCCATTTGAGGTACGGAACTCAAAAACTAAACCTTTTTGATGCCATTAATTCCACACTTGGAATAGTTCCAGTGCCATAAAGGCTTTTACAACATATACACACACCAACACACAACACCAGACTCCGAACAACCTTTTGTGGATACAAATTCTTGTCCCGTGTGAGATTCGTACTCACCACCCTCGACGTAGTGACAATACCGAGGGGAACATTTAAACCACTACGACATCCGTGCACTATGTATGTAAGATGCCTCCGTGGCGCAGCGGTACTGAATGCGACTGCTGTGCATGAGGTCTCGGGTTCGAATCCCGCGTCAGGCCAACAAAAAGTTATAGGGTTTTTCTGTTAAGAAATCTAAATAGCAGCCCGGAGTTAGGAAGTTGGCAGTGTTAGACACCCCCGTGCTTCGGAAAGGACGTAAAGCTGTTGGTCCTGCGCCTGATCTCTCTCCGGTCGTGTCGGTACCGTCCCATCGGATCATGAGGGTTAGGGAACAGAGAGAACACTTGTGTTTGCGCACACACTTGTGCACTATAATATCGCGTGCGCAGATGGCCAGTCTCCGTTTAAGATTGGCCGCCGTGACCGAAATTCGGTCTGGAGGACATCATTATAATTATTAGAAAGATGTAAAAAATTATATATTTGTAGCTACAATTGGATATGATAATAATATCAGCTCTGTATAAAAGCTGTCCCACTATTTGAGCTCGTGCCTCTTTTGCTCGTTAGACCATAGTCCACAACGCCGATGCAGTACGGGTTGGCAGACTTCACATATCTTGGAGAACATTATGTAGAACTCTCAGACATGCAGGTTTCCTCACGATGTTTTTCTTCAATGTTAAAGCGAGCGATAATTAACTATTTAATACGCATATAACTTCGCAAAGTCAGAGATGCGCGCCTTGGGATCGAACTCGAGACCTCTGCGCGGCAGTCCAATGGTCTCCCACTTATTTTTATAAACATTAGTTATTATTTATTATTATATATTGTATTACAGTTTATTTGGTTAGCCTTCAATCGATACTAATATTATAAAGCTGAAGAGTTTGTTTGTTTGTTTGGTTGAACGCGCTAATCTCAGGAACTACTGGTTCGAAATGAATAATTATTTTTTGTTGGATAGCCCATTTATAGAGGAAGGCTATAGGCTATATGAGATCACGCTACTACCAATAGGAGCAGAGTATAAATGAAAAATGTTGCAGAAACGGGAAAAAATCTCTTATGTGAAGCAGACGAAGTTGCGCGGGTGAGCTAGTATATAATAATAGTATATAGTAATACTAGGTAGGATTTATTTATATTTCCCTTTTTTTAAGACTCCTCAATAGAAATAAATCCTGTGTCGCGGGGGACTTTATAAAACATTCAAACAACGGACACAAAGAGCACCCAGACTAAGAACAACTATTTGTGCATCACATATTTCTTGTCCGGGGTGGGATTCAAACCCACGACATTCGACACAGTGGCAGTAGCGAGTGACGAGTACTATTCAAACTACAACGTCATCCGTGTAGTATTGTTCAAAAACTTACGTAACTGTCAAACTGTCACCGTGACACTTGTCAATACTCGTCTGACGTAAAATAACTATTCACTACAATTTGTAACTTCGACAGATTGACAGTTAAAATGTTCATGTATATACATATACATACTAGCCGCGCCCCGCGGTTCCACCCGCGTAGTCCCGATGCTGTGGAAATATCGGGATAAAAAGTATGTGTTAATCCAGGTCTCCAGCTATCTACATACCAAGTTTCATCGCAATCGGTTCAGTAGCTTTTGCGTGAAAATTAACAAACATCCGACTGCCACGCCTGAGGTCGCGGGTTCGATTCCCGCACAAGTCTAACATTTGTGTGCATGAACATGGATGTTTGTCTTGGTCTGGGTGTTTCTATGTATAATACGTATGATTTACAAAAAAATTTATATATGTATGTTTATCCATTGTCTAGTACCCATAGTACAAGCTCTGCTTAGTTTGGGCTAGATGGTGTTGTGTGTATGTGGTAGAATATATTATATATAATAATAATAATAATTCTTTACTGTAACAAAAAGTTGGTAACAATTAATGTGAGAGCCCTAATTCCCAAACTAGTGTGAGCTGCGGTTGGCAATCAGTTCCTTCCCAGAAATATAATAACATCAGTCCTGTATTGAACTGTCCCACTGCTGGGCACAGGCCTCTTCTCAGTGTGAGAAGAGTTAGCCCATAGTCCACCACGCTGGCCCAGTGCGGGTTGGCAGACTTCACATATCTTCGAGAACATTATGTAGCACTCTCAGTCATGCAGGTTTCCTCACGATGTTTTCCTTCAACGTTAAAGCGAGCGATAATTAACTATTTAATACGCACATAACGTCGAAAAGGCAGGTATGCGCGCATTGGGATCGAACTCGAGACCTCTGCGTGGCAGTCCGACGGTCTCCCACTAGGCTATCGCTGCTATAAATAGTGCTCCCAGAAATAATTCTACAATATAGTTACAATACAGTTTGTAGGTAAGTATATTAGATATTATAAATTATATAAGAACTCTGTACATATTTCAGTCATATTTATGAAATGAAATGAAATGAAAATTATATGTGTGTTAATGTAACGCGCATTTATTACTGAGTGTGTATGCATATGAAAATATGAAGTGTATCACTTAAGCACAGTTAGCCAGAGGGAGAAGGTATTTGACGGCCTCGATGGCGTAGTGGTTAGTGTAACCGACTGCCACGCTTGAGGTCGCGGGTTCGATTCCCGCACAAGTCAAACATTTGTGTGCATGAACATGGATGTTTGTCTCCGAATGGGTGTTTCTATGTATAATATGTATTTATTTACAAAAAAAAAGTATATATGTATGTATGCGTATCCGTTGTCTAGTACCCATAGTACAAGCTCTGCTTAGTTTGGGCTAGATGGTGTTGTGGTTATGTGGTAGAATATTATTATCATTATATTATTGTATTAAATCTTAATCGTAACTAATATTATAAATGCGAATGTGAGTCTGTTTGTTACTTTCACACCTTAAATACTCCACCGAATATCATGAAATTTTACATACACGTTGTCAAGGGCACAGAAAAGGACATAGGGTAGTTTTCATCCAGAAAAAGGTACTGTTGCTAACGTAACCTAACCTACTTATACGCAAGCGTAGCCACGGTAAAAATCTAGTTTTAAATATAAAAATCTATTATATTAATAGCCCTCAGACCTTTATATGATTTATAAATATTCCCACTGTTGGGCAAGGGCCCAAAACGAGAGGGTCTGAGCCCTCAACCAATAGTCGTCTATAATCTATGCGTTACCTACCACATAGATAAACCCCTATGATCTACTACTAGTCTTTTATTAACATCCCTACGACATAGGGTAATAATATCACATAATTTATATTCACCCGTTTAAAATTGTATCAAAAAGGATTTGAACCTGTTATTGATGCACAAGTTCTATTGAGACTGTGAGAGTCACCTTGAGATGGGACCCTAAGGTCTGTGAAGGTCAAGAACAACCCTTTGATGTTACCAGGGATCTATAAGGTCATCAAGTTATGGATTAAGGGTTAAATGTCATGCATGGTGGTATTATTTGTATTTAAAAGAGAGATATGATAATTCTTTCTTTAATATTCACAGACAAGAAACATCCTTTTTAATATGTGTTATTTAAAAAAACATGATGGAGAGGTCTGGTTAGCAATGGATTAAGAAGGCCGTTGCCTTAGTGTCGAGTATGCATGAGATTTCGGATTGACGGAGGACATAGGCTACCTTTCATCCAGATTAAAAGTACTGTTCTCAAAGGATAGAAAATTAATAAATTCTACATTAACGCAAGCAAAATCGCAGTAAAAAACAAGTTATTGTATAAAAAGTTGTACATCTCTAGGTTTAAACCCTATCTCTGTATTAAAACTGATTCCAAGTGCGGTATAGTGGTGGAAATGCTTGCCTCGACACTTGAAAATTCCGTGATCCAATGGTTGTTCCGAGTCTGGGTGTCCGTTGTCTAAACGTTTTTTTTGTGCCTCACAACACAGGATTTATTCTTAATACAAGAGAGAAAAATGTATAAAGATACATTTGCCTAACCCAGGAACGCGTTAGAAACGCATCCGCGTACAATCACCACTGGACCAAAGAGAGAGCATGCTTATCTTCAAAACAGTTTTTATAGCGCGGAGTTTGTTGACCCGGTGACGTCACATCTGACGCCATTTTAGTTCCGTGAGCTGTTATGATGTCATTTTGAGAGCACATTAATAACTCACTGTACCATCACGGTTCTAAGCCAGGAATGGGATCAGCAGAGGTAGTAGAGCCTCACTGATTACAGCATGAATAGGCCGGCTCGACCGGGTAAGGACTACCCTCTCACAGAATATCGACGTGAAATAGCGTTATTCCTACTGTTGTGTTTCGTTCGGTGAGTGAGAGTGCCGGAGGCCCAATCATCCTCTTTTCCTCTTCCTGCTCCTCCTTCCCACTTCTTTTTCTCTTCTTCCTTTTCTAAAGGGTCGGCAACGCGCCAGTGATGCCTCTGGTGTTGCAGGCGTCCATAGGCTACGGTGACCACTTACCATCATGTGGGCCGTATGGTTGCTTGCCAGCTTAGTTGTATAAAAAAAAGTTACTTCTACTGCGTTAGCAAACCCCATCGTAATCTGATCACTGCAGTAACATAGGCAATGTGTCTAGTATGCATGAGGTTCCAGGTTCTGGATCAAGCAAAATGTTTGTCTGTCAAGAAATTGTCAGTTGAGTGTGAGTTTGTTTGTTACTCTTTCACGCCTCAACTACTCGACCAGTCATCATGAAATTTCGCATACACGTTGTCAGAGGTACAGAAGACATAGGGTTTCATCCTGGAAAAGTACTGTGTCTGAGGGATAGACATTTATTGATATAACCTAGGTAACCTGAAATAAATAGTAAACGAATTCCCTTTTTCTTAAGACTTGTTTCTCTCCACAAATGTGTCGAGCCCTGTGTCGGAGCGGACTTTACAAATAATAATGTCCTCCACACCGAATATCGGCCACGGCGCCCAGTCGTAACGGAGACTGGTCATCTGTGCAGGAGATATTATAGTGCACAAGTGTGTGCACAAACACAAGTGCACTATCTGTTCCCCAACTCTCATGATCCGATGGGTCGGTAATCCGACACGACCGGATAGAGATCGAGCGCAGGACCAACGACTTTACCGTGCTTTCCAAGGCACGGGGATGTCTAACGCCACCTTCCTAACTCCGGGCTGCAGTTGAGATTTCTTAACAGAAAAATCCAATAACTTTTTGTTGGCCCGACCCGGGATTCAAACCCGAGACATCATGCACAGCAGTCGCATTCACTACCGCTGCGCCACGGAGGCAGTAACGGACAAAGTCCATCCAGACATAATCAAAATAATTGTCACGTTTCGGATTCGAACCCAACAACACCGAACTTAGCGATAACAATAAAACAACTCTGACCAATCATCATGAAATTTCGCATACACGTTGTCAGGGTAACAGAAAAGGACATAGGGTATATATCTTTCATCACGAAATAAGAACTGTCACCGAGCGAGTAAAGCCGCAGGCTAAAGTTAGTCTTAGAAAAATGTGAATCATTGAGATGTTTGGATGAACGTTACACAATCACGTGTAAACTGCTAAACCACTTTGGATGAAACTTTGCACACAAATAAACCATCCCTTTAATAATACATAGAATACATTTTACCCACGGGCAGAAAGTAATCGAATTTAAGGGCGTTATACGTATATTCTAATACAGTTCACAATTTTTACAATTAACATATAAATCAAATAATCACTACGTGTCACAGCCAAAATTGAAAACCTCATCCAAATCGGTAGAGCTGTTACAAAGATTAGTATGCATAGACGCACGGATATGCAGACAAACAGTCTGTTAACTATTTTATTATACGTACCTATAGATAATATTTTATATATATTCGTGTATTGTAAGCAACGTTAAACATAGCTATATGTAAATTGACTGTGAGTGTTCAGAGTCGATTCCTGGCTGAAACAATTTCCTGCTAAGACATTCTTTATAGCAACACAGTGTCTTTAAATGGGTCTTTTTCAATAAGCTTGGTCTATTACGTGGGTCTTATAAATTAATTTAAGAGCCTTGGTCTTGTATGTGGAGCCACTTCCATATCTCTCTATTCTCTGCCATTAGTCACACTCTGCCAGTAATATTCTATCACTTACACACCACACCATCTAACACAACCTAAGCAGAGCTTGTACTAAGGGACTACCATAGTACAAGCTCTGCTTAGTTTGCAAAAAAAGTATATATGTATGTTTATCCACTGTCTAGTGACAATGGATAAACATACATAGACATTTTTTTTTGTAATTACGTATATTATACTTAGAAACACCCAGACCAAGACAAACATGCATGTTCATGCACACAAACGTTTAACTTGTGCGGGAATCGAACCCACGACATCAGGCGTGGCAGTCGGTTACACTAACCACTACGCCATCGAGGCCACCTTAGTTACAGGCTTGCCTAGTTTGGTTTGGTCAATGTAACAAGGTATTTTGCATTTACTTTGTCCTTTTAAAAAGACGCACTAGGAATAATTCTTATGTCGCGGGGACTTTACAAACATTCAAACAACGGACACAAAGAACACCCAGACTCGGAACAACCAGTTGTGAATCACACAAAGTTTTATCCCGTCTGGGATTCGAACCCACAACACTTGTTGCAATAGCAGTGGCGAGACGAGCACTTAAAGCACTACGACATCCGTGCAGTCAGTGAGTGCGGTTGAAAACAAACTAACTTATTCCTTCGCCTGATCTATGTAACGGCTCTTTAGTCAACTGAGGCCGCTCGAACTTATCGCGCGGGATGACTTGACTTAATAATTAATTTTATTATTTTGGCTTTGTCAACTGATCCCACTTTAAAAAGAACAATATTATTTATATATATACAATATAAATATGTACACACGTGAACAAAAATGTTTGGGAAAGAAATGACACACCATCGCTTGGTTATACCGATATATAAAAAAATGGGATTAAGTAAATATAATGACTATCAAAATACTAATTTCACAGCAAATATTGCACAGCATAACGAGCACCTATACACCTCAAATTACCGCATTCCATCTCGGAAGGGTTAGGTTATGTTAGGTTCCTTCCCCTTAATTTGATATTGATCGATGGGACGGACATAACTTAAAAAGAAATCCTGTGTGTTTAGAAAATAGTTTTTAAAATTTTTTTCTACTGGTAATTATTTGTTGATCCATAAACAAGTTTGTGCAAAATAATTTGATAGAGTGGCAACACTGTATCTATCACTCGAAAACAAAACCTCGGCGAGGAGGCAGTCATCTGTTTTTAGCAAGGTAAAAATATTGATATTTTACTGTTTTGTGTAACAATAGTAAAAGTATTTTGCATTGGGTATTAGAATATATATGTGTGATTACGTTTACTCGTAATCCCTAAAGTTTCATGTGTGTTCTATTGTATTTTTTGCTTCTTAACCTTTTTGTCCGTCCTAGCTTACATTGCCAAAAACCAACAAATGTCGTCCTAAATGACTTTGTCCGCTGGGACGGAGCGGACGGACATCACCAAATTTCGCTTAATTTGCGGTGATGGGTGCTTTCTTATTTTGTTTTTGTATGTCTTCAGTCAACAGCACGAAGAACACAGACACTGTGCACTAAACACACACACACACTGTTGAGTGACACGAAGACAGCACGCGCGTGCGTCAAGAATATTAGGCTTAGTTTCTAACGAACATGCTCCTTCCGATGCAAGTGTAAAATCAGACTCTGAACCTGAAATGTATGATGAATGTGCTTCAGCTAACAGTAACTATTCCTATCCTGTTCCATCTACTCCATATTCACTTGAAAGTTACAATATTAGTAGTTCTGAAGACGAACAATCTGCAATTAATGCACCATTTGATTAACCTGATTCAATGCCTCTTACTCTCATACTACAAGACCTTCAAGAATCGAATTATGAAAACTTACAGTCATTATCTGCAATCCCTTTACTTGGACTGGTCACGGAAACGGAACGTAAGATCAAAACAGGTTAGCACCAGCTGCAAAATGAGCCATAAATCCAAAGAATATAAAGTATTAGCTGGCTCAAAAATGGAAACTGCCATTGTTTCGCCACATAGCGACAATTATTGAAGATAATGCAGAAAGCTGTTGAAAACCGTTGTGCCAAACGGGGCAAAAACGGAGCCCCAAAAGTTAACAAGTCCCATGTGACAGGCCCTTCCAGGTACCACGTTATGACAATGTAGGTCATTTCCCGCAGACCAGGGAGGGTGTTGCAGGTACTGCTAAAAACTGTGGTGTACTGCATACAATATCAGACGTGACTTTGCTTTGTGACCAGAAAAATGAAAGAAATCGTTTTTTGATTTCCATACCAAATAAGATTATCTTTTATGTAGTTTTTTCAATTATAAGTGATTTTATTCTTAATAAAATGTTAAGATAATTGGTTTTATTATTTTGCCCTAATTTGATAATGTCCGTCAGACCGCACAGTTAAATCGGTAAGTCAGTTTTTACATATTTGGCAATGGCCGGTGTGACGGACATTGTTTTTCCGCGAAAGTAAGCATATATTTTTTTCCCGCATATTTTTACTCGCTACTAAATAAATATAAACAGAAATATAGATACCTTAAACTTTTTTTTCGTTGCCAAATTAAGGGTTAAACCCACACAAAAAGAGGAGCCCAGCGAAGTGGGGCTCCGTCGACTTAGTTTGATCTCTTTAAATATATTTTGCTGTGCAATTAGTATTTTTGGTAAGCATATTTTGCTGCGCAATTAGTATGTTTTTGCTGTGCAGTTAAATACTATTCATAAATCACAGTCGTAACACTTTTTTTCGTATCTGTATAAATCATAAAATGTATCAATGGGATCAGTTGCCCGATTCAAAACATTCGTTAGGTCAACTGATCTGCGGGATAAGTTAGAGCGGCCTCAGTTGATTAAAGAGCCTATGTAACTTCTTCCTTCTAAATCCCTTCTAAACTGGTCGTTATAAAGTTGTCATCTGTCTCAACATATTACCTTTTTGATTCTCCATAACTTCAAAATACATCATATTAATATAGCTAGTGTGAATGGAACAGTCGCAAGAGGCAGACCTAGGCGAACGTTTCTCGATCAGATCGGAGACGTTCTGGATAAAAGCCAGGTTAAGAGCACCTTAAACCGGCGAGCGTATATGAGGAATGTGATGAAAGTGAATGAAGCCAGAGAAGTGTGTCAGGATCGTAGCAAATGGAAATCCGTAGTCTCTGCCTACCCCTCTGGGAAACAGGCGTGAATTATTCCTAGTGCGAGAGAAGACATAACAAAAAAAATTGCATCCTTCTTTTAATCACCAATGAACATTACAATAATATCAGCCATATGTATAAGCTGTCCCACTGATGGGCATTGGACTTTACAACGAGGGTCTAAACCATAGTCCACCAATAATAGTCTATAATCATTCGCCAACTATCACATAGGGAACCCCTATAACATCCGATTTGTCTATGATACACATAGACCAATCCCTATCCAAATAGGTAATAATATCAAATAATTTATATTCACCCCGCTTAAATCAATTGTATAAGCATAAGAACCTGTTTAAGAGTATGACTTCTATTTCAAATGTAGGAGTCCCTGTAAGTCCAGTAAAGGTCAGCAAACATGACGCATATTTGAAAGAGCCTAAAACATTTAACCAACGGACACTAAGAGCACCCAGATTCCGAAAAACTATTGGTGGATCACACAATTTTTGTTCCTGTGGGGTTCGAACCTTCAACACTCAGCGCGGTGGCAGTGGCGAGTCGACCACTTGATCCACTAAGCACTAGCGATTTTGTTTACAGACTATACTAATTAGCATTAGCCCGCGACTTCCCTCACGATAATGTAGAATTCAATCCTGGGTCCTTTAAGCGGGGCGTGACAAAGCACCTTAGGCCGTCAAAGTAGGAACCTCGACATCGCCTCAGCTGCTATGAGGATGGTGTTGAGGCCACTGCTCTTAGACCACATGATCGCTTACCATCAGGCGGAGTGTGGTCATATAGAAGAGGGGAAAAAAAATTATCAATAAATTCGTCTGTCCCTCGAAAACAGTACATTTTTCTGAATGCCTAGTCCCAACTTGATAATATCCTAACTAATATTATGGTTAGTCGAGTAGTTAAGGCGTGAAAGCATAATAAACAGACTCACATTCGTAGTTATAATATTAGTTAGGATTTACATAATTATATAATCGTTATTCGTTACGTTGATCATATTATTGGCACAGTGGCAGCCCTAGATGTTATCTATTCAACTATGTGAATAGTGCAGGAGTAAACACATAGAGAGGGCCTGTCACTATCTCTACGTGAGCACGGGAGCGACTGCCGAAGGGTGGGGGTCACACTTGTACAAGTTTATGATAACAGCTATATTGTAACAAGGGAGAATATATTATACTATTGTAGATTAAAAGGGCCTATTGTATCATAGAAAGGGTGTCTCTTTATGTTTTAGGTATATTTATGCAGTGACCTATATTGTGACTTCTTATTTCTTGTGAGAAAACAATGTCTCGTTTGTTGTAATAAAGATGAGATGTGATGAAGGAAGATGAGCGAAGAGGTGTGCAAATGTTTGGCAAAATTTTTGTTTTACTAAGACTAGGGAAAGTTCCTGTATTACGTGGGACTTTATAAGCATTCAGACACAAAGAACACATACATACATAGCTTTATTGTAATAATGTTAAAAGGGCCTATTGCATCATAGAAAGGGTCTCTTATAAAATACCTTTCTGTATTATATTGTGCTTTCTTATTGCTTGTGAAAAAAATAGTGTCTAGTGCGATTTAATAAAGATGAGATAAAAAAAAGAAGATGAGCGAAGATGGTTGCACATTTCTGGATTTTTTTAATACATTTCTGGATTTTTTTTATACAACTTTGGTGGCAAACAAGCTCCTGATGGTAAGCGGTCACCGTAGTCATCACTTGTGCGTTGCCGACCCTTTAGGAAGGGAAGAAGAGAAAATGGAAGTGGGAAGGAGAAAGAGCGGGAAGGGGGAAAGAGGGTGATTGGGCCTCCGGCACTTTCACTCACCGAACGAAACACAACAGTAGGAATACTGCTATTTCATGTCGATATTCTGTGAGAAGGTAGTCCCTCCCTGGAAGTGTTACTTTGTGACCTAAATGAATAAGCGATTCTTGACTTTAACATTACTTGTTGAGTCGACCACATTACAAGCTGACTACTGAGCTCAATAGCTAGAAAATTTTAAGATCATGCGTGCTACTTTATAATAATATAATATAATATTCTACCACATACACACAACGCCATCTAGCCCAAACTAAGCAGAGCTTGTACTATGTGTACTAGACAATGGATAAACATACATATATACTTTTTTTTGTAAATTTATACATATTATACATAGAAAACACCCAGACCAAGACAAACAGCCATGTTCATGCACACAAATGTTTGACTTGTGCGGGAATCGAACCCGCGACCGCAGGCGTGGCAGTCGGTAACACTGACCACTACGCCATCGAGGCTAAAATTGATGAACGATTTTGGCTCTAACATTGTTATTATATCGCTTTATATAATTATGTCTGCCTATCACTGTCTTACTACCACTAAACTAAGCTTCAAAATGTACAAACTGACTTCGTCGAGTGTTATATAATTTTTTATATGAAGCGTACTCCAATAATCTTTATATTACATTATTAATTTTAAAACGAATTAATCTAATATATATTTACAAACGTATTAAAAAAGATAACATAATAGGCTGTTCTTTTCTTTGCCCAAAGAATCAGCATTGCCATTCAACGTGGCAATGCTGCCAGTCTTCTGGGCACGTTACCAGTTGACAACGATGCTGACGAATTCTACGATGCCTAAACCATCTTTGTAAATTTTAGTATTATAATTATTTGTGTTTTGTAATTATGAAGCGTACTTAAATCTATAGCTTAATACTAGTAGATGCTATGTCCCAATACTTGAAGGGTTCCCTTGGGATAGGCAGGAAACTTAATATTTAGTTAACATTTTTAATTAGTGTGTAAGGGATATCAACTGAAAATCCTTGCCAGCTTGCATCTTCTTCTCTCTTAGCCTTTATTATTCCCAAGTCACTTGGGGTCGGCTTTTCTGGTCTAACCGGATTTGACAGGATATCAGTTTTTACACGGAGCGGGTGCCACCTGACCTCCGCAACCCGAAGGCTAACGATACCCTAAGGCTAGACCAGTGTCAGGATATTAGAGGGTACTGACTTTCCCAATAACGACTGCCATAGATGTTCATGGCAGCCGGGACCGACGGCTTAACGTGCTCTCCGAGGCACGGTGCAGGCGATAATTGTCAATCAATACGCACATGATTTCGAAAAGTCATATAACTTCCGAAAGTCAGAGGTGCGCGACGTGGGTTTCAAACCCGAGACCCTCTACATTGCAGTCTGTTGGTCTCCCCACTGAGCTACCGCTGCTACTTGCCAGCTTGCATATAATGTGAAATACTTATGAAAAGTATTTAATGATATTTTAGGTTTGTGTACCTGATCTATTATATCTTTAATATACCTAATATAATATTTATAAGTACATATACATATAATTAGGCAAAGACGACTCAGTCAGTTAAAAACTTTAATACCTTTTTCTGTTCGTCAAGCATATTAAAATTTTCTTTTTTTTTGTTTCGTAGCTATTACATTATCTATATATTAATACGCGAAACAAAAACTTTGTATCCCTTCACGACAATTTCGCGGGCGGAGGAGTATGAAATTTGTCACAGTTAAAGTTTGTATGGAGAAGAAGTAGTGAATCCTCATATTTATATAAAATATGTATTAAATGGGTAATGATAGGGAAAGAGGGTGATTAGGTCTCCGGCACTCTCACTCACCAAACGACACACAACAGTAGGAATACTGCTATTTCACGTCGATATTCTATGCGAGGGTAGTCCTTCCCCGGTCGAACCGGCACATTCATGCTGAAATCAGCGAGGCTCTACTACTCAAAATAGCTATATATAATGTTGGTCCAAATATAAATGATGCACAGGATAAAAAATCATGCGATAAAACATTATGACGTGATCCACAAATGGTTGTTCCGAGTCTGTGTGTTCTTTGTGTCCGTCGTTTGAATGTTTGTAAAGTGCTCCGCGACACAGGAATTATTCCTAGAGCGGGCATTGTCTTTAAAAAGAGTAAAGTATTGATAAATATGTAGGTTCGCAAACACGTTATAATGGTGATAGTTGCAAATTAAAATTATTGCAATCTATACTAATATTATAAAGCTGAAGAGTTTGTTTGTTTGAACGCGCTAATCGCAGAAACTACTGGATCGAATTGTAAATTATTTAAGTGTTGGATAGCCCATTTATTGAAGAAGGCTATAGGCTATATAACATCACGCTACGACCAATAGGAGCGGTGCAGCGAAGAAAAATGTTGCAAAACCGGGGTAAATTCTCTTATCTTATTATGAAGCAGACAAAGTTGCGCGGGTCAGCTAGTTAATAGATACGATTAGATCTTAAAGGCCTAACCCTTCTTTAACTGAAAAAGATCCAGTGCCCAGCAATGGACCAGTTGTTACAGGGTTGATATTATTATTATTATATTGTATTCTAAATGGCTATAAATAAAATATCTAAATACGGTATAACAATAAAATAATATAGGTTGGTTGTAACATTGGCAACTAATCAAATCCGGATATAATTCGGTGTAGAAATACATAGCTTGAGTCCTGAGAAAGGTACTGTAAACTTCAAACGCAGGTGAAGCTACGGGTAACTACTAGTATTATTATATTTTATTTACAAAATTACATAAGTTACTAATTTGTCTTTAAATCCTACAGAAACATACAATATATTAGAATATTCTATCCTATATGATCTATCTATGTGCCAAGTTATATCCAAATCAATTCAACGCTTTACGAGTGATGGAGTAACAAACAACCAAACATTGTCACAAACTTTCACATTTATAATATTGGTAGGAATGCTTAATATGCTTATAGTAAATGTTATGTACGTAATATTGTATATAATAGTATATTAAATAAATAGTTAACTATTGCTAAGGGTGGAAAACTATCGTAAGGAAATTTGTGAAATCATACCAACACGCACTGAGTCAGCGTGGTGGCATGAACCTTTTAATATTATAAGTGTTATGGGTTCGAATCCCACGCGGGACACAAATTTGTGTGATTCACAAATATGTGTTACGAGTCTACGTGTTCTTTGTGTCCGTCATTTGAATGTTTGTAAAGTCCCCCGCGACACAGGTTGTATTCCTAGTGCGAGCGATGTCTCATTTTTATATAAATCATATTTAGGTACCTAATAGAGGTCTTTGCCCAGCAGTGGGACAGTGGGACAGTTTATAATCAGGGCTAGTATTTGTATGACTATTACTATAGTAAATTATACGTTAATCTATGAGTCACATAGATTCCAATACCACTCGATCGATGAAGTAAAATTATAGGTTACGCTCAAAACGTTCCTGGAAAGCGTTTTCTGAATCATTTTCAATTAGTAGAATTTATTATTACTGTAAATTTAAAGCGGAAAGAAATTTCAACATTAAGTTAGGTATATTTATAATTATATGCAGAAAGTATTAAAGAAGACAACTTAACTAAATTGTTTGTAACAACTGTTAGAATTCATGCTCTCTTACTTACTAAGATTAAACTTAAAAATGATTAAGCAATATATATAATAATATCAGCCCTGTATTAAACTGTCCCACTGCTGGGCACTGGCCTCTTTTCAGTGTGAGAAGGGTTAGGCCATAGTCCACCACGCTGGCCCAGTGCGGGTTGGCAGATTTCACATATCTTCGAGAACATTATGGAGAACTCTTAGACATGCAGGTTTCCTCATGATGTCTTCCTTCACCGTTAAAGCGAGCGATAATTGACTATAAAATACGCACATAACTACGAAAAGTCAGAGATGCGCGCCTTGGGATCGAACCTGAGACATCTGCGTGGCAGTCTAACGGTTTCCCACTAGGCTATCGCTTAAGCTTAAGCAGTTCTTTTATAGATATATCTTAAATATATTTTGCACTAAAACGTCTTGTTGTAGTAAGCGCACATCTCAGACTAACTGAGTTAGAGAGCATGCGCTCTAACGCGTGTTACAAATAATAATACTAGTTGATCTGTTTCCTCTACCTAGTGCATATCATCTAAATCTAAAATATTTTAATACAATTTATCCCATAGTAACAGATATTTATACATACTTATTAATAATTTAATGAAAAATTATGTTCCGGCTCTGTTCTGTATATAAGTGCCAATGAATAGACGTGTTTTTTTGCTTAGAGATAAGTATATAGACTGGAGAGATACATAGGCTAGTTTTTATCCCGGCAAATATGTAATATTTCTGAGGTATTATGTGGTTCTCATAGGAACTGTAAAGTTATGCCGCAGGCAAAAGTTTGTAATAATTATTTTTTAAATACTTTATTCGTCCTTTGATTATATTTTCACGTCTAAATTACAAAACAGAATTTGATAAAATGGAGCATAAGGATAGAACATCCAAATACAAAGAATGTTTTTTAAATGCGAGTGAAGATCAGAGCACTGGTGTTGTTTTAAAATGAATTTAAAATGTATTACACAGTTTATATTCACAAATAATAATAGTTTTCCATATACTGTATATAAATGAAAATAAATGAACGTGAACATTTACACTAATATAATAAACTAAAGAGTCTGTTTGTACGTGGAAATCTCAAGAACTACTAGTCCAATCTGATAAAATCTTGTTGCTTCAAATAGCCTATTTATTAAGTAAGATTATAGGCAATATAACATTACGCTACGAGCGACGGGGGCATAGCAGTATTCATAACAAAATACTATATAATGCGGGTAAAATCGTAGAGCACAGTTAGATTAATCTATGCTAATATTATAAAGAAGAAAGATTTGATTTTTTGATAGTTTGTTTGTTTGTAAGGATTTAACTCAAAAAATACTTCACCCTATTTTTAAAACTCTTTCACCATTAGAGAGATATATTATCGCAAAGTAACATAGGCTATAATTTTTTCAAAGTACCTACTGTACTAATAATCTCTGCATACCCCTCTGGGAAACAGGCGTGAATCTATGTGTGTATGTATGTATGTTACTAATATAATCTAACCTTCTTTTACGCAAACGAAACCAAGGGAAAAAGCTAGTATAAATTAAAATACATTAAAATACGTTTTTCTAAGCTTCTTTTAAATTATAATAACAAAAGCGTAGAAGCCATGACTAGGTTCTAAGTGACCCTTATTAAATAGTTATCTCTCGCTTTAACGGTGAAGGAAAACATCGTAAGGAAACCTGCATATCTGAGAGTTGTCCATGGTGTTCTCGAAGATATGTGGAGTCTGCCATGCCGACTGTGGACCTGTGGCCTTCTGACACAGAAGAGAACCGTTTCCAGAATTTAGGACAGTTTATATACAGCTCTGATATTATAATCAATAGGTATGTCTCTATTTTCGTAGAGAGAAGAAAACACTGTAAATTCTTCTTTAAATATAAAGTTATTACTATAAAAGAAAAATCATAGAAGATTACTGGACCAGCGTGGTGGATAAAAAACCGTTCTCACACTGAGAAGACGCCCGTGTCCAGCAGTGGGAATATTAATAAACTTGACTACACTGATAGAACGGGAGGTAAAGTATCACTTCAGCTCAAACTCGGACAGTCTGACTATGGAAGCAACTGTCCCCTACAGTAGATCAACACAGACACAAGCTTGTGTGATGTTCCTCCGGTGAGTAGACATCACACTCCTTAACGAGGCGATGGTCTGTTAACAGATGACCAGAATAATCTTCTGTCCTTTGGTATCACAACGGTTCTGGTTAAGAGAAGATTGCACTTCTACTTATGATAAAAGGACAGTCACTTCTTAAGAAGCGTGTGTTGTCTTAAGTAGCCTAGGAAACTTTACTCACAGAAATCTGACAGAGGGTTATTTGGCATTAGGTCCTTTGTACCGTACGTACAGTTGATCTACTTCATATATGAGTTGTGACGACACTAAATCAGCGGAGATCTGATATCTGTGAACCTTATGCTGTTTAGCAACCAGCAAGTTCATAAGAGCCACTGAAAGGCCTTGCTTATGAAACCACATATATTTAAATATAATAGTGGTCGCTCAGTAGTCAAAATGAGACCATAGTTCAGTAAAATAAATATATATTACGATACACCTTCTTCTTATAATCTGTATGTAGGCATTTCACATTCCTTCGTGCGTGCAATATAAGATAGGTACAAAGCTTTCGCTTTACTTATTAACAGATTTAGATAAAAGGCATATTTTTACTAATTGTAGGACCCTAACCACCCGTAGCTTGGACCCAGTTGTCGATGCCGATGGGCTTCCATAGTTTTTATATTTATAAATCTGTTTTTTTTATAATTGTATATTTAAATATAACTATTAATGTTAAATTAATTAATAAAGATAATAATATCAGCCCTATATTGAAACTGACCCACTGCTGGGCACGGATCTTTCTTGGTGTCAGAAAGGTTAGGCCATAGTCCACCACGCTGAGCCAGTGCGGGTTGTAGACTTCACATCTGTTAGAGAACATTATGAATAACTCTCAGACATGCAAGTTTCCTCACAATGTTTTAGTTTTTGTAATTCGAATATATTTGCTTAAAACAAACTTGCACACAACTCATAGGTATATAAAATAAAATGCAAGTCTATACTAACATTATAAAGGGAAAAGATGTGTATGTTTGTTTGTAATAAATAAACTCTAAAACTACTGGACCGATTTTTATAATTCTTGCACCGTTGTGAAGATGCTTTATTCAAAACGGGAATTCCACAAGAGCTAAGCAGTAATCATAAACATGGCAAGGGACCGCAAGTACTATATAATATATTGTATTTAATTGGCGATTGAAAAAATTGCCATGACAATAGACACATTCTTGCCTGCTCCTTCTCATATAAGCTCTACTCTCTAAACTGGCTATCTTTCAATATTTCTATTTACTTGCTCTTGACTTTAGGCGTGTCTGAAGAAAGTTTAAAACCATTATATGGACTCAAATATCTTGTATTTTATAAAATATCATCACGCCTAGGTATAATAAACTTGTGGAGTAGGCAAAATTAAACGTCCGCATTTCGGCTTAGCTATATTGATTATTGAGTACTCAAGTACTTAATAAGAGAGGAACTTATTGCCTTCTATCGAGCACACTAATAGTGTTTAAACTATTAACAATAACCTAAGGAAATCTTCTCTCAGAAAATTCTCAATAATAATTTGATCTGGGAGTATTTCGGTTCATATATTCCGTCGTTTTACCTACAGACAGTTAATTTTCGACATATATTATATGAATAAATTGTAAACATTTTTGATAAATATTTTTCATAGAATATTTGTCGAAAATTGTCCGTAGCCTTCAGCCATAGACATAATGATATAGTCCATCGAATCGATTGTCATCCCTAATGCCAAGAAGATTGAATAGATAGAAATGATCACATTGCCAATTACTTTTGACTTCCGTTATTTTTTTATGTATACCTACCATAGAGACAGTAATGTACTCTATAGTTCAGTGGTACGTACTTGATAACCAATTTGATGGTATCCATTTCAATACTTGCCTGTTTAATGTCATGTAATAAAACTCTTTGTAGTCCGAGATTTACCCGGTAGGTAAGAAGCTACCTATTATGTAGATATTAGACATAGTTGATCAAATACGGATATGATACATAGCTGATTACCCCAATAGAGTATTTCGGCGTAAAGCTTTATTTTTATATAGAACTAGCGACCCGCCCCGGCTTCGCACGGGTACTACAAAACCTTAAAAAATTATACACCTAAACCTTCCTCATGAACCACTCTGTCTATTAGTGAAAGCCGCGTGAAAATCCGTTCAGTAGTTTTGGAGTTTACCGCGAACAGACAGACGCGGTAGGGACTTTGTTTTATAATATGTAGCGATTAGACGAAATTACAATATTTAAAGAATGACCAACTGATTTTACTTCATTTATATTTAATTTATACAAATATTAATAGAAATGTCTTCATATCGTATGTAATATTTAATTCAAATATAAATTACTAGGATAAAAACTATTTATATTACATAAAGCTAATATTTAATTTCATTTAAAGTTTAATATTTTTTATTTAAGTAATTTTATATACAATTTCATTAAAATATATATTATTTAATAACAGTCTTGCGTCTTTTTTCTAATTTAAGAGACAAAAGTCTATAACTTGCGGCGAGTAGAACTAGGAGTTTTATTTTAATAATTTATACTTATATACTACTTATATTAATCAAATTTTATACAATTTGACTTGTATAGGTCCCAAAATATATGAAATTGGGTATATATCTTTAGGCCTAAATATTTTTATGAGAAATAACTAAATTTAACAATGAGTGCCTTTATATGAGCAATATGTCTTCTATAATTATATTTTTTGGGATATTTATCATTTAAATTATATCTTATTATTAATTGTTATTTTAGTATATTTAAGATACTTTTAATATACTATGTAAAAATGCCTCTTGAAGTGATTTTACGACATAATTTAAACATATAACTGCCTTTGTAATCTTTATTCGAGTAATTTAATTAGATGATCTAAGTTTTAGGGAATATCCTTTTGTTAATGGGTTATTCTTACCCCCTTTTAAATTATTTATATAGTTTTATACAATTTAGAAATAATTTCCACGTTTTATAGTTAAAAGAACCAATGCGGCGCTATAGACATATTTTGCCGATTTTAATCATTTTTAAAGAGGAGAATGATACTTGGGTGCATAAAATGCACTACATTACTCAAAAATACATATTTTAATATAAATTTATCTTCATTTTGTGTAAAATAATGTCATTTATATCGATTTTAAGACTTAAAACAATGGTAATTCGGCGGAAAGTCACTTTGATAGAGCCGTGAACTTTTAAAGAGGTTTTATTCCATTTAATTAATAAATAAAGTAATAAAATCAAATCAATAGAGAAAGAATGTATCCTTGAGAGCGTAAAATAAAACATATTTAACTGTTTCATGCAAGTTTATAACGGCGAAAGATCTTTAGCGTGCCCACGCATGCCAAATCCATTTAGCGCCTTAAAACTTGTAAAAAACACACTAAAAATTATAAATTCCTTTTAAATAAGCATGTAAATATATAAAATAACATGAATACTCACAGTTTCAACAGGAACAGCTCCAAAAAAATCCATTTTAAGAGTCACACGAACTTAGAATCACTGAACCTCAAGTCCTCGATCACTCAACACACACGGCCGGTAAAAAAACATACAAACACGTCGATTTCATACAAAAATGTTATTTAATCATAAACTTGGATACATAAAGTACACATAACAACCATTTTCTAAATAGGCCTATAAGAATCTTATTGGAATGTAACGATCGGAATTTGTGCAAAATGTTCGCGGAAGTGCGCGGTCGCCGTGTATTTAGGCCTAAGCGAACAGCGCGGATGGCGCGCGCGCCTTGCTTACCAATCAAACACACTTTTAGCACTCAAATGATAATACTACTGCCGATAAATAAGGATCAAAACCTTGATAAGGGTACGAAAAACCGCTCAGTATAATCAGAAACACCGTTTTAGTCGACAAGCGAACACGTGGCTGTATCACCAACAGTATTATCGGTAGAAAAAATCAAAAATTTTGCACAGATCTGTGGATACGAGTGATTTGAAGGGACTGGAAAGTTTTGGTGGGAAACTTTTTGGGGTTAGGTTTTTTTGATGGGTTGCTTGGGGTTGTTGTGGGTGGTTTGGGAGGGTTGTTGGAAGGGTGTAGGGTTAGGGTTGCGGGAGCGGTGTTTGACGGAGCCGGGATGTGGCGCGCGCGCGGCTTGCCTCGTAGAAATGGCGGCAACCGTGCCGCCGCGCACTAACCTTGCGCCTCGTACTAGTGGTGCGAGTTATGCCTAAAAGAGGCATCAATAACCGTAGGTATACATACTACACTGCCTACTATGTTACTACCTAACACTCTTAACTTAAAAACAAAAATAATTTGTACCTTAAAAAAAAAATTTTACTCTTTTTTATTTTTCAAATATGGTCGGTTTCCATTTTCAAAATTAGAATCTTTTTGCTTTTATATTATTATGACTTTGAAAACTCGTAAAATGATAGTGCAGTATTCAAATCTCTTTTGAATTTAATAATTCCTACAGATTATCAACAAGAAAAAGTTCTATAATAATTTCTAATATTTTATTCTTTCGAAGTCATCGGGATTATCAATCCAAAGGGATTGTGAAGGATTCTTCTAAACAAATGTTATTTTTCATATTAGGAAAACTATAAAAAACCTTTACTTTTCAGCTCGCTATGATATATGTTTCTTATACTTTACGATACTGATAAAACACCTTTATATTATAAGGTATATAACACCATTTTTCTTTAAATTTATGTAGTTTTTATAGTCATTGCCCATGACGTCATCTGTGACGTCATAAATGTAAAATATATCTCCGGTTCTACTAAACACAATTAGATGAAACGCACTTATATTCACATTACAACCTCAAATTACCATACATTGCAAATTGCATCAAAATCTGTTCAGTAGTTGTTGTGTAATGTTTGAACAAACAGACATACAGACTGACAGACAATTAAATATTTTACAGCTATTATTATGGCTTTATTTTAAAAGTCAATCCTAATCAGATTTCAAAAATATTTTCAACTAGCTTTTGTCCGCGCCTTCGCTTGGGAAGAGTATTTATTCTGGATAAAATTTACCCTATGTCCTTTTCTGTACCTTTGTCAACGTGTATGCGAAATTTCATAATGATCGGTCTGGTAATTAAGGCGTGAAAGTATAACAAACAAACAATCAAACAAATTCAGATTCACATTGTGACTGGTAATCTTAACTAATATTATATTAGTAAGGATTAGTTAGTATTATGAAAAAATATCCAGTCAAATCCGGTTCGACTAGAAAAGCCGACCCCAAGTGACTTGGGAAAAATAAAGGCTAGGGGAGAAGAAGAGTTAGTATTATGAACAATCACAATCAGAATAACGATTTTTAAACATGAATAGAGATCATTGTTAATAGGTTGTATTCTGCTTAGAGTTTTAAATCTTCCGTTATCGCTTATTAGCCATAATAAGATAATAGGTAGAAACAACTCAATTTCTTGTCTATAGAAATTGAGTCTATTAATGACTCTCTATAGCAGCGATAGCCTAGCGGGAGACCGTTGGACTGCAACAGAGAAGTCTCGAGTTCGATCCCAAGGCACGCTGCATATCTGACTTGCAGAAGTTACGTGCGTATTAAATAGATAATCACTCTGACGATGAAGGAAAACATCGTGAGGACACCTGCATGTCTGAGAGTTCTACATAATGTTCTCGAAGATATGTGAAGTCTGCTAATCTGCACTGGACCAGCGTAGTGGACTATGGCCTAATCCTTTTCCTACCTGCCCAGCAGTGGGACAGTTTAATACAGGGCTGATATTATAATCATTATGTCTCCACTTTCATAGAGACATGGTAAAACCGTGAATAATACTTATTTTTCTTTAAATGTAAGTTACTTCTAGAAAGAGAAAAGAAAAGAAGTAAATGTTTTGTCAAACTACAATAATATTAGTTCTAGTTTTAACGTTTTAAAAAGTATATTTTGTCCTACCCAAGGTCTCTATCTCCCTGCCAAAGTTTATCAAGACTCGTTAGGTCATTTTGGCAATGAAACGGAATGAGTTACATTCGTATCAATTAGTATAACTATGAATGAATAGGCATAAGACTATAACTGTTACAAATACCTATACTATTATCGGTCCTCTAATTGTTAAACCGCCAGGCTATTGTATAGTAAAATACGCATTTGTGGAAATCAGTTGCGTATACCGAAGCGGTATAATTGTTAAAAAAATATCCTTATCATAATATTCCTAATATTTTATAATTAAAAGGGCTTATAAATAATAATTGTTAAATATATTTTACATGTTTATTATAATTGTAATAAGTCATATATTTTTGTGTACAATTTGTAATTAATTGTTAAGTTTGGGAGCCTGGTAATCTGTCTGACAGGATTTTCCTAGTTCAGATACCAGTCTCTCACAAAGGTGCATTTGGTTACATATGTTACAAAATGTTATAGAATGTAAGTTACCTTTGTGAAAGAAAATAAATAAACTTATTATTATTATTATTATATATTAATTTATGAAAATAAATCTTTGTACCCCTATAAAAGCATATTACATGTAACATGATACATGATGTTGTGGTGAGAGAAATAAAGATATGTTTATTAAAGAGAAGTTTGATATTGAAATAATTAAAGTCTATATGCAAAAAGAGTGTTAAAAGCTAACTATAACATGGATGTTTGTCTTGGTCTGGGTGTTTCTATGTATAATATGTATGTATTTACAAAAAAAAAAGTATATAAGTATGTTTATCCATTGTCTAGTACCCATAGTACAAGCTCTGCTTAGTTTGGGCTAGATGGTGTTGTGTGTGGTAGAATATTATTATTATTATTATTATTATTATTATACCATACTATGAAAGTGTTTGTGGCAGATGTCGTTTTGTATTCATAGTTTCCATTACAGTAGCTCATCCCTACAGCCCAGATTTATTCAGTTCCATCAGCACTTTCCTACTCCTGCTGCAGCTAGTGTCTCGATAACCGATCCCACTCTAAATTAGAACTCTCGAAGAGCCAAGGGTTCTGGCTCTTAACGTAAAATACCACAAATGATGTGTACAATGTATAGACATGTATAATGATATACACAATCATAGTGATAATATAACGGTCAATGGTCTAATATCTTAGAACCTCCGCCATCATAAGAGGCTCGCTATAGATGCTTGTGTCAAAGGTTTGATGCAAAATGCAGTACTGCTAAATATGCATTGTGAAGAGGGTCCTGCCTCTGGAGTCCTAATCACCGGCAGCTTAGACCCTGTTCTTATTGCTAAAGGTTTCTGTCTTCTTATATTTTCATGGATTGTTTTATATATTTAATAATGAGATTTATTAAATAGATTCATATAACGGGAATGTTTCTCAATCTCCAAATACAGTTATCTATAGGATAAATGTAATGCGATCATTATTATTAATTTTAAACCAAACAAGACAGGAAAAATGCATTTTTAAATTTCATTTACTGATAATAACATTTTGAAACAGGACAAACATTAGAATTAACGTATTCAAATTCAATTTTTTTGTTGAGTGTGTTATTGAACATAGTACATAACAAATGACGTGTTGGTATTTGATACTAGATAAACCCAGCACCACTTTCCTGCTTTCCTGTGACTCTGTTTATTATTTATAATTGCCAGTTGAAAATTCGGGATAAAAAAATATATAAAAAAAAATGTTATATTGAAACTAACTGACACGCGCAGCTTCGTCTGCTTCACATAAAAGAATATGCATCGTTTTTGCAACATTTTTCATAGCTGTTCCGCTCCTATTGGTCGTGGCGTGATGTTATATAGCCTTCCTCGATAAATGGGCTATCTAACATTAAAATATTTTTCAATTCGAACCAATAGTTCCTGAGATTAGCGCGGTCAACCAAACAAACTCTTCAGCTTTATAATATTAGTATAGATGCATCGTTCTGTATAAATTTCAAGTCAATTTATCGACTACTTTTCTAGCTGTGCTGACACAAACATACGATAGGTGAATTATTATATATCAAAATTTAAACTTTTACTAAAGTAGTAAATATGTGATAATCTAAATGTATCTTGTATCTTGTATCTTATGTGGCCAGTCATTGCAGACCGGTGACACTTCGACCCAGTGGGATCTTTTGTGTCGACACTCTCCCAATAACGACTGCCATAGATGTTCATGGCAGCCGGGACCGACGGCTTAACGTGCTCTCCGAGGCACGGAGCAGGCGATAATTGTCAATCAATACGCACATAATTTCGAAAAGTCATATAACTTCCGAAAGCAAGAGTACATTGCAGTCTGTTGGTCTCCCCACTGAGCAATCAACCAATTTAAATGTAACTAGTTCCCTATGATAGCTGTCAAAACTAAAATGGTGGCAACTAGAACTAGCTAACCTGTTTAAATAAGGAGATGCTGTGCTGCCAACATAATTACCTTGTCTCCTTACTAGAAACAACGTCTTGCATGACCTCTGGACTCAGAATAAGCATTTGTGGATCACACAAGTTTTTGTCTAGTGTCAGAATCGAACACAACCACGTGACGGCTATTCCTACAGCCATGTACGTCAATACGCCATCCGAGCAGTCATGTTACGTCAATGAAATTCTATTCCTTTTCACTTTGCTGTAAAAGACAAGTGCCGCACTAAGAATAATTCTTAAATATTGTGTCGCGAAGGAGTTAACAAATATTCACACAACCGACACAATTAATCTCAGATTCGTAACATTCATAATAGTAGTCATCCACTAAAGCTGGCTTCGTCACCGAGGCAGTCTCTGGAATTCTTTTCTTTAATATTTCTTGGACTTCTCTCGACTTAAAGTATTCTCTTAAGGGCAGACCGGGCCCTTGGCAAGAGATGCATAGGCTTTAAACACACAGAAGCCCTTAGAAAGATTGACCTGAAGTGAAAAAGGTTAATTACCATGATCACATCTGGTCAAGCTATTTATTAATCTTAAAACGATAAAAGCAGTGAGCTCACGAGTGTTCTTTTATAAAATTGTCACTTTTATACCTAATCATCAATATTATAATCTTCTTTTGAACAATCTCTTACCGTTGATTCTTCCTAAATGATCAAAACAATAGAGATTATACATACATGCATATTCACTCATCTAATTTTCTAAAATGGTAGGCTATTGCACTTACGTTCTGCCAGCTGGTTTTAGGTCCAACGTCATAGTGAACGAGACTTGCCGTCTATCAGGCACAATTCTAGACTCTGTGCTCCTATCAAATTCTTGATAGTCAATAACAATTTGTCTGCCTTGGAAAAAGAACCCTGTTTTCTAAAAAAGGATAATTTTAGTCATGTAAGAAACCTATGCATATGAAAGTTTTTATAAAAGTACCTACAGAACTAATTACCAACTGTTCGACGATAACAAATGAATTTTACTATCTTGCTAATAATATAAATGTGAAAGTTTGGTTTACTTATAAGTAGTTAGGTTTGTTAATATTAGTTAAGTTGTAACTTATGCTTTTTCTTATGAAGATGTTTGAATGTTTGTCACTCAATCACGCAAACTACTGAACGGATTTGGATGCAATTTGATCATGTGTTAGAACAAATAGAATATTTTTATCCCCTGAGATAAGTAAGTGGACAGAAACTTGAATTCTAAATCCTTTAAAGAGTTCTAATATTAGAAGACTCACTTATGGAAGTGTTCTATTATCAGATAATTAAAGTTCTTAAAAAGACTCAATTATTTTGAATGAATTTGAGTCATTTGTAATCAAAGAAAAGTATACTTGTAGAAAATGGGTCATCGAGCAGGCTTACTATAAATGTTAATATGCTAAAATAGCTATTATTTTTGTTTTTATACTGAAGAAGTGATTATAAGCTTAAGTTTCTTATATCCAATACATTCAAAAGGCTGTTGTAAAGCCAAACTGTGGACTCACGTACATATGTTATCAAGTACAATGAGACATGAATTCTCATTTGAAGACTATCACCTAAAAACTGAGTCCAGTCGTTTTAAAAAGAACTTAGACAGCTCGAGTCCTTAGCAACATAAGAGTTTCTTGCTGTTATCTTCTCATATCCTTCTTGACGACAAACATAAATGAAACTTCAATATACTCATTTATCAATAAGTACTTATATACAGGCTGTCCCAGAAGTCAACTTCAAGCCGGAATTAGGAAATAGGCTACGTTATAAGTAATAACTTGAAAAATACAAAAAAGAAAAAAAAATGTCACGTGCCTATTTAAAAAATTATAGGCATTTACCTGTGACGACCTTTTCAATCCTGTTACCGATATTTACTTTTCGAATAATTTTTTTTGTTGGTAATCTCGAATAAATTTACATCTTTTTTTTTTTTTTTTATTATTTACAATATAATTCATAGTAGTGAAAGCAACAATCATAATTTACAAATTAACTAATATAATATCTCGAATAATGTTTCTTTAAGCTCTCGATTATGAGTGTTTATAAGTGTTACTTTTTGACCTAAATTAATAAATTATTTTTGAATCTGACTTGATTTTGACTCCTATCCATAAGAAATTAAGGGTTTATTCACATTAAAACACATCAAATGTACCTACAAGTTATGGATATATAATATCAACCATATTTATAAACAGTCTTAATGCTGAGTAGGTACGTGTCACTCCTAATCATGAGATATCTTAGGCCACAGTTCCAAACGCTGGTTGGTAAAGTTGATACGTCTTCGAGAGCATTATGAAGATCTCTGGTTTCCTCACGATGTCTTTCTTCACCGATACAACGAGTGACTGATAACTAATTAATAACAACAAAACTTTAACTGAAAACCGCATAAAAATCTGTTTGATGGTTACCATGCAATAATTATTTGTATAAACCATGCCTCAAAACATAAACATTTTGGTAGAAAGACATAATAATATTCCAAAAGTTTTTTTTATATAACTAAGTTGGCAAACAAGCATACTGCCCACCTGATGGTAAATGGTCACCGTAGCCTATGAACGCCTGCAACACCACAGGCATCACTTGCGCGTTGCCGACCCTTTAGGAAAGGAAGTGGAAAGGAGAAGGAGCGGGAATGGAGGAAAGGGGGTGATTGGGCCTCCGGCACTCTCACTCACCGAACGAAGCACAACAGTAGGAATACTGGTATTTCACGTCGATATTCAGTGAGGGGGTAGTCCTTCCCCGGTCGAGCCGGCACATTCATACTGAAATCAGCGAGGCTCTACTACTCAATAGTAATTAAAATTTAGAAATCCTAGCTCATAATGCAAGGGGTTCGACCCTAGTCCAGCACGCTGGCCCAGCGCGGGTTGGCAGACTTCACATATCTTCGAGAACATTATGTACCTACAACTCTAAGACATGCAGGCTTCTTCACAATTACTTACAATTTAACATATGCATTGTCAAATATCGATATAAAATTATATATAATTATAGCAATTTTCATTTTTATCAGAAATACATTGTATATAATTACATATACTTCATCAAATTATGCATCGCTTACCGGAAGTGCTTTGTAAATTAATTATTAAGACGGGAATGTATGAGGATGTGGTCACACGCCTTCCAACGTACGATGGCATAGCGGTTTAAGTGGTCGGCTCGCCGAGTGATGTAGGTTCGAACCCATACGGAACGAAAATTTTAGTGATCCACAGATGGTTGTTCTGAGTCTGGGTATTATTTGAGTCCGTTGTTTGAATTTTTGTAAAGTCCACCGCGACCTAGGAATTATTCCTAGTGCAGAAAAAATCTTGGATAAGCCTGGCCAATTTTTGCTGCGGCTCAGTCGGGCACAAATATACGAAATCAGAAGTTTTATATATGAAGATTACATTTTATAAGCTTATATAAATATTTAATTAAAAGTGCTCAAATAACCATGACAAGGTTAAAATAGGACCCCTTATACGTGGGAAATTATCGTAACTGATGAAATCTGGTCTTAAGACATTATGAGACATGAGGCAATAAAGAGAACCTTTGTAGGGATGGATACTGCTGTGTCCTCTGAGCTCGGTTTCGATTCTCGACTCTCTGAAGTCGTGACTATTTGTAATATACACTGAGTTAATGGGGATGGTGAATGTGACGACAGTGTATGAAGTCTCGGTTTCGATTTCCGACTTAGGCAGAATGTTAGATTAGTTTTTAAAACAGCCAAAGATTAGAACCTTAGACAGCAGTAGGTTTGCCCCTATGAAGTTGGACCCATAGCTGGCAAAATTAGTGCGTAATATACATCTGCCTAGCCTTCACCCTTCGGCGATTTAGGCGTGAAACTGTATGTAGTGAGAGAGTTTTCAAATGGTGATTGCTCTATTCCCGAATATAAAGAAAGAAAGATATTTGTTCGCCAAGAAAGTGGTACATTAGTTAGTGACATCAAACAACAGCCCGACATATTCGCCTATAGGTACCTGGCATGCCAATATTTGCCTAAAACTAATATACATTATTACATTACATTAAAAATATTAACAATTTTCGATCTGTGTTCAACGACTGTTAAGGTATGTTTACAGTTATGTGCTTTGTAACTTTTTTCTTTTTTCTGGTAATAAATACATTGAAAAACAAAAGCATAATATACTATAATACTATAATATTAAAAATAATTCAAATAAAATAAACGATTTAAAAAGAATTCATTCAGAGTGTAAAAGCGTGGTTTGTATTGCTTCATAGTTAGTTTTGTTATTACTTGGGATATAGTTATAAACTTTTATTGACATTATGTAGCTACTTCTATCAATTATAATATAAAAGAAACCTCAAAGACATGTACATTATTCCATTACAGTCTTGTTAGTAAAAGTACTGCGGGTACACCTTTTCTTTACCGTTAATACATATGAATATCTAATGCACACAAAACTTCGAAAAGTCAGTGTGAGCTGCATATCTTGGGATCAATCTCGATACCTTGTTGTGGCATTTCAAAAGCTACATCACTAAACCCACGCTACGTATAATAGCGAAAAAGCAATTGATAAATAGATAGATATATTGTTTTTGCAAAGTCAAAATCTGAAAGGTTTTCGCGTTAGTGTTAAAAAAAGCTTGAGGTATTTCTAATATGTAGTAGATACTTATTAACTCAATGTATATATGGTGGGTGGCCCAAGACCGGTCTGTGTGGAAACCCTTGGAGGAGGCCTATATCCAGCAGCTGTCTTTCGGCTGAGATGATGATAATGATATAAGCTTTTATTAATCTAAAACTATAGGCACATACAGTATATTTTAGCACAAAATTACAATAAAAAATACACAATTTGTCATGACAATCACACAATTTTATTTCTGTAAAATATTTGACTGTAATAATAAATCGTGTATGAAACAATATATCTAAATGACGTGCCATCTCGCTCTAATTTGTTTCTTTGACATTAAACTTATTATATTCTGTATAATGCCAAGGTGATAAATTGTTGATAATTGGTTAGTATAGTCTACGCTAGCGATGGCAACACCGAGAGTCAATATCACTCGTGTTGCCAATGTTTAAAAAAGGATGTTGTTATGTTGCAAGCTAGAGGCAAGTCACTAGCCTTCTTAGACTGAGGATAGAAAGCCACCAGACTTATATTATTTTAGTGCAGCTGATTTATTGAAATTAAACTGCTATATACGGATTTTATCGCGTTGTTTATTTGACACTTTATTACATCATTTTGAAAATTGTTACACTACTACTACTATTCAATTTTACTAATTTTAAGCTAATAAATTATTATTAAACTATTAAAACGATTTAGATTTAATTTAATTTTACACTTTCCCCACTCCACTTTCGACGTTTCGGTTGCTTTTCAGCAGCCATGGTCACGGGGAGACTAAGATAGTAGTTTTAATAATATTCGCGTAAACAGAAGACAATATTACAGCTGATTTATTTTAGAATAAATGGCTACTAATATATATATATATACTTATACTAATTTACAGTAAATAAAATATGTATATTAACTAGTTTGAAAGAGGAGACTACTTATCACTTTCTATTTTCTAAGTTTTATTCATCTGTTCGCCTATAAATAGGATTAAAATAGTCACCCCTCTAGGGGGGAGACAGTAGGGTTTAAAGTGAGAAGTGCCTAGGGTAGGTCTCTCGTGTAGTGGCCTGCCGTTTCATACAGCGGGCCGAAACCTCGGCAGGGTCGGGACCGCATGTGCAAGTGATTCGCGCGGCCCCGCCGATAGCGGTTTTGTCGAGGAACACCGTGGTAGGTTAAGTCGGTATTCCGGGAGGTCCTTTATCATTTCAATATCTTTCTTTTACCCCGGTGAGTCCGACATACCCCTCCGCCCGCCCCCGCGGAGGGGCGGAGGGGTATGCGTTAAACCATTCTCCAAAGTAAAAAAAAGAAAGGCTTAAAATAGTCACATAATCGGAGGCCTCAAATAATCACCCAATTAATATATAAAATACAGTGTTACAACTATAAAGTTACTATATTATCAAGAAACGAATCGTTCTAGCTACGGTGCTCAATTTTGATCGTTTACACAAATTTTCAGAATCCTTGGTCTTATTTGTGCAACTATGTATAAGGTTTAAATATTCGTAACTGTATATCGGGCAATAGAAATTATTATTAAAAAAATATTATAATATTCTAATTGCGTTAGGAGTGGCCGCACAAAGCTCTGATATTGTGCAAGTGCTCGGGGAATAACCAGCAAATGTACATCATTTCAGCTCTTGTATTGAGCATTGTCTGCTCCAGTTCACCACAGTAACACACACACACACACACACACACACACACACACACACACACACACACACACACACACACACACACACACACACACACACACACACACACACACACACACACACACACGCACACACACACAGTACAAAAAGTAATCCAACAAGACCGGAGAAAGATCAGGCGCAGGACCAACGGATTTACATGCTTCACGAGGCACGTGGGTGTCTTACACGGCCAACTTGCTAACTCAGGGCTTCTATTGAGATTTCTTAACTGTAAAATCCAATAACTGTTTGTTGGCCCGACCCGGGATTTGAATCCGAGACCTCATTCACTACCGCTGCGCCACGGAGACAGTTTTGGCTATATGACTGCAGAACATAGAGATCTATTTATGACTATTGGCAGCATACTATTGGCAGTCAAAACTCAATTGTAATTATTTTGATTAATAATTTTTTTTTTGGTTTCTTCCCCCTTTTTTCATATAACCTTCAGCTATGCCAAAATTCTTCCGTGCGCACAATATGCTGGCAAAGGGGTACAAAGATTTCTCTTTAGGTATTAATATATAGAGACTTATGTAGAAACGACCTACGTTTGCAAATAATTTATAATATTTCAAGCGCTAAAAACTAATTTTCTTAAATCTTCTTAAGTAGTATTCTCAAGAAAGCATTTGAACTATGAAATCCGCAGCCACTGCCAATCATGACATGAGAAATTCCACCATGGAAGACGATTAGATAGAGTTTTCGTCTTGAAATAAACAATATAATAATATAATATAATATTCTATCACAGACACACAACACCATCTAGCCCAAACTAAGCAGAGCTTGTACTATGGGTACTAGATAATGGATAAACATACAGATATACTTTTTTTTGTAAATACATACATATTATACATAGAAACAGTAATTTTTAGCATAGTACACCTAACTACACTTTTAATTTGCCGATAAAGAACTGCTAAAGTCACACTCTTTCATAATATGTGATTTAAAAAGAGAGGCGTTTAGTTTCTTACAGGTATCTTCTCAAAGCCTCATCTCTTAATGTAAATTTTGTATTCAAATTTTATCTAGTTCATGCCTTGCATTGCTTGTTATTATAAATGATTTTTATTTAATATCCCTACAGAAACAGAATTGCTTCATACCATTAATATTATAAAGCATCTATTGTTCTTTTTATTTTATACTTATAAGGTCAGTATTTTACCTGTGGTATAATGGCTGAAATACCTTGTACATTTGAGTTGTAATACATTGAAGTTATAACTCAAAGCCGATCTAAAGAGTGGCTGTGAGTCCCGTGCAGGTATCTTCTCATGGGCTCAACCTTTTGCTTGAACCTAGCAGCTAACATACATGTAAATTCAGTAATTTCATTAAACTCACAAACCCATATGCTATTACTTTCATAATTGTTATTTATAACCTAAATTAATATGTCATAGTTGACTTGGACTTAGTAGGTACTTAAACTCTCTATTGGACTTTATAATTTTAACTCGGTACCTACTTAAGTACTGATACTCCATAAACTATATAAAGTAAATGATAAACGGTTTTCAATAACTTTTCTCCCAGGGACTGGCATACAAAGCTTGTATTTTATTACCATTATTGATTTCTATTCTTTATATTATGAGGTGGAAAATGCGGGAATAGGTAATACCCTGGTAAGCATTACAATTAGGTAATTGAAGGCTAGCATTCTTATACCACCATATAGGCCTTATTCTTATTTGCCACCTTTTGTAGCATTAACAATAAGTTTAACTCTAAGCTGAATCCATGAACTGACCCATTTTCTCAATACAGTACTGATATTATTGATCCATGCCGCTTTTGACGTCCATTTATAGGCTTTGTATAACCGCGCCTAGAGTGGACACACCGCGCTTCTTTGTACAGCTGGAAATTAGCTATTGAGACCTCAATGAGCCCTTTAACTAGCCCTACGATGAGCCAATGAGATACTGTAGTGTTCTTCTTTCATTTGATACTACAGCGCTAATAACAACTTAACCTAATTTTCTTTACTGCGTTCCTACTAGTAACGCCATCTATCCGTCAATGACGTAAACTTGGATGTAATCATTTAAACTCGTTTATTTTCTTTAAAATTGTGTTTTTATTTAAATATGCTATTTAATTTAAATTGTTTATTAATAATTGTGAAGGTAAAAATCATGAGGATACCTGGATTTGGTTGATTTCTCCATAAAATATACGCATTCTCCTTACATGTACGCAGTCCGAGCAAAACGGGCTCGTCACAAAATACAAAATGGAGTAAATTAAAATGTATAATTGTAATTGTAACGTATTTTCATTTATTTGTGTTGTTATAGAACATAGCTATCATTACGGGATATATTTTAATCTCATTTAATAGATTAAAATAAGTATTACATGATTACATTTTCTAACGAATAATGTGCGTATACCAAAAGCTATCTTTGTAAATACTTTCAAATCACTATAGACTATGGCAGCTTGCTAGCTTTATGGTGTTGCTACTTACTGTCCATTAGTTAAATAATGAGACAATCAAATACCTAATAAATATTAGAATAATTAAAAATTAATGTGATATAATATTAAGAAATGATACGTGGCACAGTTTTTAATATGATTCTTGATAGTATTAAATACGGGTATTGTATGGCAATTTTTGGCTTGGTGAAGAAAAATATGGTAAGGAAACCCACATGTGTAATTCTAGTTTTACACAATTTTCTCATAGATATGTGAATTCTGCAGAAGCACACTAGACTAGCGTGGTACACTATGGAGGGCTGTGCCCAGCAGTGGAACAGGTTGTAAACAGGACGTATATTCATTATTGTTTGACATAATATTAGAACGACGAAGTACGTTTCTCTAGACCAGTATGACAGTGATAAGTACAAATTCAATCTCTCTTTGACTCCGAATTAAAACCATATTTTAAATTCAAAATTAACAAAGATATTGTGAGTAAATTTAAAGAAAATAAAATGCGTTTTGTATATTTTTTAATTTACCTACCTTAAACTATTTCTTATAAAATATGTAATGTAATATTGTGAACCTTTGTAAATGCACAATGCCGGAACTACATCTGCCATCAATATATTTGCAGTTAGGTAGAAGCATTCATTGTTGTAGATACATTTGATGAGTCTTACTGTGAATAAACACTTTTCTTTTTCTTTGTACAAAAATATTTAGCTGATAAGAATTTTAAATGCTGACATATTTATATATGACTCTTTTATCATACATAAGTACTTAGTATATATATGTATGTCACCTTTATCCACAAGTGTAAGTCGAAAAATATATACATCAAGATTTGGCCAACTATGTTTCAGGTCCAAATAAACAGGAAGCGACCCTATTGCCGTTTCGGCACAGCTCCAGAATCTAGGCTGCTTCTGAGATTTCTTGACCAAACACTCAATAACTATTTACCAGGCACAAGACGTCCAGGGGTACCGAGGTAGTCTTCTTTTTATATAAATATCAGCACTGGATTAAACTGTCCCACTGCTGGGCACGGGCCTCTTCTCCGTGTGAGAAGGCACTGGCCCAGTGCGGGTTGACAGACTTCACATATCTTTGAAAACATTATTGAGAACTCTTAGACATGCAGGTTTCCTCACAATGTTGTCCTTCACCGTTAAAGCGAGCGATAATTAACTATTTATAATACGCACATAACTTCGAAAAGTCAGAGATGTGCGCCTTGGGATCGAACTCGAGACCTCTGCGTGGCAGTCCAACGGTCTCCCACTAGGCTAGCGCTGCTTTTGTCTTCCATTATATTGTCAATTACAGTAGAATATATTTTTATAAAATCATAGTAATGTAATTCTTGTGTTAAACTTTATAAAAATGTTGATACACAACGCACATTGTACACGCAAACTCACAAAAACTATCCGTGGATTTAAAAGCCAAAGAAAGCTGGCTACCATTTTAAAGAGAGCTGCCATTTTCGTTTAGTTTAAACTTATGAATTACCTTATAAACTAAGTGATTACTATGAATACTTAAAGAGCTATTTTATTGCTTAGCACTTATTGAACAGTAGTCATCAACTTTTCACTTTGATCGTAGTTCAAGGTTAGTAAATATTGTTCAACTAATTGCTTAGTGTTAGCATAATTTTTGTCATAAATCGCAGTCATTTTGTTAATATTATTATAAAAAAATTGACCTAAAATACCATCTAGCCCAAACTAAGCAGAGCTTGTACTATGGGTACTAGAAAATGGATAAACATACATATATACATTTTTTTTGTAAATACATACATATTATACATAGAAACACCTAGACCAAGACAAACATCCATGTTCATGTACACAAATGTTTGACTTGTGCGGGAATCGAACCCGCGACCTCAGGCGTGGCAGTCGGTTACACTAACCACTACGCCATCGCGGCCGATAGAATATAATTATTTAATAGTTGGAATTTTGATACAAAGGCATGTGGGATAGCGAAAAGGCATGGAAGACCAAAGGTTTATGCTGGTATGTCCTTAAAGGGCTTGGCAAAGGTGTCTTGTTCCCACATTTCCTCAGCTATGGGCTTAAATCCCACGTAGGCGTAAGTCTATGTTATTAAATATTTTATTTATGTTAATACTCTAATGAAAACAAGACAAACAATAAAAGAAATTCATAACTTAATATCGCAATAAAATATGTCATATTTTAAAATAAATGTAATAAAAATAATTTAAACGTAAAATATGTTATTATAGTATTTAAACGAAAATTATATTATACTTTGTAGTCAAATTAGTAGCCATATTTTATTATACCTATTATTTAAGCATATGTACATAGTTACTCATTAATAATTTAGTTATGTTTTTTACACTATCATGTAGCGGCATTTTTAAGCTACACGCTGGTCGAAATTTCATCAAAATCGGTGCAGTAGTTTAGGAGATATGATCGTTTATATAAACATATGGTATAACAAAACATACTACTTGATATATATAAATTATTTGAACGGCGATCGTATAAAATTTTAAAATTTAATTGGTGATTAAATAGATATTGATATCCAACTCCTTTGTTTTCCAAAATGGCTGTCGGTGAGGCAATCCAACGGTACTTTATTTATACTCGGTTACTATAAAACTATAAAATACAATGGCCGACTCGTGGGCTTCGCTAGTGACTCAATAAAGACTGGAAATATACATAATTATCTAGGGTGTTTACTCGTTGTTTTTGATTGCACGGATGGCGTAATGGTTTACGTCGAATGTTGTGGGTTTGAATCCCACCCCGGACAAGAAATATGTGATCCACAAATGGTTGTTCCGAGTCTGGGTGTTCTTTGTGTCCGTTGTTTAAATGTTTGTTAAGTTCCCCGCGATACAGGTATCACTCCTAGAGTAATAGAGTTAATCCTAGTAATAAAGTTTGGCCGGACATTTGGGTTAAAAGGCGAGACACCCTTATTTTTTAGTCTTAGTATAACAAATTTTTTTTTTGTGGATGTCTGTGCTTCTCCGCTTCCTTGCGCTAGCGACACAAGGTGAGACAGGCGGAACGGAAACCAACACATACATACATACATACATACATACATTCACGCCTGTTTCCCAGAGGGGTAGGCAGAGACTACGGATTTCCATTTGCTACGATCCTGACACACTTCTCTGGCTTCATTCACTTTCATTACATTCCTCATACACGCTCACCAGTTTAAGGTGCTCTTAACTTGGCTTTTATCCAGAACGTCTCCGATCTGATCGAGAAACGTTCGCCTAGGTCTTCCCCTTGCGACTGTTCCATTCACACTAGCCTTGTAAACTTTCTTAGTCAGTCTTTTCTTACAATTATACGTTACGACAACCGTACTGCATGCTTGTTTTCTAGTTTTGTTGCTTAAAAAGAACACTTTCTATACCTGATAGCAAGGCCTCAATATATCAGCCCTGTATATTAACTGTCCCACTGCTGGCCACGGGCCTCTTCTCCGTATGAGAAGGTTAAGGTCATAGTCCACCACGCTGCCTTTGCGTGTTGGCAGACTTCACATATCTTCGGGAATATTATAACGAACTCTCAGACATGCAGGTTTCCTCACGATGTTTTACTTCACCGTTAATGCGAGGGATAGTTAACTATTTAATATATTGAGTCGCAGCTGGACACTGCCGGCGGCCAAATACAATAGATTTTAAATTATTTCTGGTATTCTAAGACTTGACAGATTAATACTCTCATAACTTAAAAAACTCAGAGGTTATTCTTACAATCGAATTTCCGATCTCTGCGTGGCAGTGCAATGGCTTGCCACTAGGGTATCACTGCTTAAAGAATAATGACTATCATTACTATGGAAGTACGTGGTGTGATATCTCTACAACACAAAGAAAGGATCCTCCAATCAGGCTGGGTATGGGTAATCTTGCCTGTATATATATTAATTCGCGGTGTAAATTTCACTTGCGCGATTCAGGATTTTGCAGCGCCATCTTTTGTCGTATGTCGTAACTTCTTGGTCCATTAGGTTGCTACATTACGCAAAGAAGCGGCACTTAATCACGTAGCAGTATGACTGGCAGTACTTAAAAGGTCAGCATTGAAAAGAGAAGTACGTATGCGTTGCTTACAGATACCGTTGTTTTAGTCTCACTTGATGAGCACAGTTCTACGAGGATAGCGAGGTGCTTTCTTAAGACTAGTAAATGTTTTCGTAGTGAAGTGATGGGATAAGCAGCCCGGCTGTTGTAATAAATGTAGTAGAAGCAAGGCCGCCCTACAGTAGGACGAGGAACGACACCACACATAATAGAGAAGCTGTGCTGACAGCTGTATTGCCAATTTTCAATCGTTTTGGGTTTTAGTTGATATAAGGTAGTCTTAGAAAAAATATATAACTAGTAGTTTTCCCGCGGTTTCACCCGCGTAAGTGCCGTTCCCGTGTGAATATAGTCCCGTACCCGTGTGTATATCAGGGTATCACCCCTTTTACCCCCTTCAAGGTGGAATTTCCAAAAATTCTCTCTTAGTGCTCCTCTACACTCTCCAAGGAACATACATGCCAAATTTCAGCTTCTAGCGTTCAGTAGTTTCGACTGTGCGTTGTCTGTCAGTCACTCAGTAACGGAAGAGTTATATATATAAAGATTATTAGATATACCTATATTATTTACAACACAGATTTTTTTCATCTCTACAATTTTTTTTAAATGTGCTATCATTTTCTAAGCACTTTATTATTATGACGCAGTACATGTATTTGTATATTTAAAATACACAGAATATTGCATACAAAATATTTGAAATGCATGATATTTCTATTGAATGCTATAAGTTAGGTACTATTTGTATTTTAAATTGAAGGCTTATTTTAATTGCATTTAGAGGAAGCATTGTGTCGTTAACAAAATTCTCCCGGGGGTAGGTATCGTTTGGTACTGTCTTAAGTATGAATAAGATTAAGTTACCTGAATTACTTAATCCTTAGGCTTCCATGGTATCTTAGAATAACGTGACATGTTCAGATAAGATGATTTATTATAGGAATATTACAACATATTCAATAGCAGATTCCCAAAATTTGAAAGCAATGTTATACATATTATGTCTGATATACCTATAATATTATAATTGCCGAGTACCTATTAATAATAATAATAAAATGTAATTTTTATTGATTAATGATAAATAAAATTGATAATAATAATAATATTCTACCACATACACTCAACACCATCTAGTCCAAACTAAGCAGAGCTTGTACTATGGGTACTAGACAATGGATAAACATACATACATATATGTATGTATCTTATGTAGGGGCAAGTCAGTGCAGACCGGCGACACTTCGACCCAGTGGGATCTTTTGTGTCGACACTCTCTCAATAACGACTGCCATAGATGTTCATGGCAGCCGGGACCGACGGCTTAACGTGCTCTCGGAGGCACGGAGCAGGCGATAATTGTCAATCAATACGCACATAATTTCAAAAAGTCATATAACTTCCGAAAGTCAGAGGACGTGGGTTCGAACCGGAGACCCTCTGCATTGCAGTCTGTTGGGCTCCCTATTGAGCAATCGCTATACACATATACTATTTTTTGTAAATACTTACATATTATACATAGAAACACCCAGACCAAGACAAACATCCATGTTCATGCACACAAATGTTCAACTTGTGCGGGAATCGAACACGCGACCTCAGGCGTGGCAGTCGGTTACTCTAACCACTACGCCATCGAGGCCGACATTACATTAGTATGATTCTCATTTTTATATTTTTATGTTTTTGTTTTATCCTGCGTTCGTTTTCCTGTTTTTTCTTATATAGATATTTCACTTTAAAAGCAACACAGCCCATGGTGATCATACAGTGTACACGTAGTTAGGAACTTAGTTCAGTACCTACATCATATAATTATTTTATATTATAGTTTATTAGTAAAGACGTGACTTTATGAGCCTTTTAATTACCATAACATAATTATTTTATTATAATAGTTGTAACATTATAATAAAATAATTACCTTACCTTATATGGTAAATAAATAATAATGTAATAGCCGTGACATCAGGATGTATGTGTAATAAAGAATAAACGACATTCACTCGAGACACAACCAAGGTGTCACGAGTCATACATACTAGCATAGTATTATAATATCTATGCTTGTAACAAAGTTCGAACACATCTCGCTCTCAGTGGAAATGCGAAAATTCTTTATGAATATACTTACTGTTTTTACTAAATGACTTAATTACTATCTATGCTTATGCTTATATCTACATTTTACAAAACTTAAACTGATGAACAACAACATATAGATAGATAAATAATGTGTTAGACGAAGTAAACAAGTGAGAATCGGCAGTGAATTGCCGTAAATCTTAGAACACGAAAAAATTATTTAAGTAATATGCAAAGGTCACATGATACCACGTGACCTTGAGGTCAAAGGTCAAAGGTCTTAGTCATTTCGGGATATATCGACTATGCTGAGTTGAATGGCGCTGACCGCGAGTCTCTAGCTCTTACGGTTCTTGAGTTGAAAGTTGTATAACAGACAGACGGACGTACAAAATTGTTGTGAGAGATTTTTCGAACTCTAAAAGTAGCAATAACTACCTTTTTTAGTTGTAACTATTTCTGACAACTTCCAATTAGATACTGCAAATAATATCGATTCAAACCCATATCTTATATTGATTAAATTAGAATGACTCGTCTTGGAAAATTCACTGAAATGATTTTACATATAACCTGTTGCCTGTGTATGTTTACTAATGCTAGCAATACAATTATTGGTTTATAATAATAATAATTATAAATCAATAATTGTATTCGTATGAAGGACCTTTAATATTTGTTTATATTTTATTAAATTACTATATACACTATACTTACATAAATAATTATTAGCTCCTTAAGGTAAAATCAAGATTAAGTTAGTTTTACTAAAATTATTATTATAAAAGCTATCGCTTGCAACAAGCAAGTGTACATTTTGAGCTATATGTGCTAAGAACTTCAAAATGAACACCTATCATCGTGTGACTCATTTCATTCCAGGACTTAATTAAAACCTATGACAAGAATTGGCATTAAACACAGAACCGCTATTCATTTTCCTAATGTTCTCTAAGAAATCTTTTTTGTATTATAAAAGTAATTAATGAGGTTTTGTTTCGGTATACATGACAGGTATTCAAAAAATATTGTTTTTAGGTAGTATTTGAAGGCCTGACAACATTTCTAAACATTTTTATCTCGTCACGCAAAACACTGAACCGATTATGATATTTTTTCAGATTTGGTAGCTTGGCAATCAAAAAGTAAGCTTAATGTTATAATTCCATTTATTAGATCCTGAGATATGGAGCAAAGACATCTGCGTAAATACATAACATCAAAATGGAATGGGCGTAGTCACGGACAAAGGTCTTTTTCCTTCAGTCCTGGATCCTTTAAGCGGGGCGTGAAAAAGCACCATTTCAGGCCGTCAAAGTTACAGTGACCTCAGCTGCTATGAGGATGGTGTGGAGGCCACTGCTTTTGGACCACATGATCGCTTACCATCAGGCGCAGTGTGGTCATTCTGAAGAGCAAAAAATGAAGTTTAGTTCTAACTATTATTATAAATGCGGATATGAGTTTGTCTGTTTGTTACGCTTTCACGCCTCTACTACTCGATCAATCATCATGAAATTTCGCATACACATTCTTAAAGGTACAAAACAGGACATCATCCTAAGGGATGATTGACAATATGTACATAAACACAGCGAAGCCAAAATCTGATCAAATAAATAATAAAAATGCTTATACTCAGAAATAATAATGAAGCACAGGTTACACAGATTCTTAGTAACACATATTAAGTACTTGTATATTTTACATAAATACTTTAGAATTGTTCCGTCTCTAATCGATTCCAAATGTATAATAATAACGATGAAATCCGTTAAGGTTTTTATTGAGCTTATAATCAACAATGTTGAAAAACATTGGTCACTCACGTGTTTTTTGAAACTATGAATATGTTACATCATAGGTATTATATTACTGTTAACTTATTAAGTGGCAACGGCACACCAGCGATCAGGCACAATAGATTTTAAATTATGCCTGGTATTCTAAGACTTAGCAAATTAATATAAACTTTATATTATATTCATATATACACTGTCGTACACAAATAACTCTTCATAATTCAGGTACCAACCTAACAAAATCTTCTGACTTTTTGGGTAACTATAGTCGTTTTCGTGAGAAAAGTTGAGATCCATGCCGTAGGTACTCTTTTGATTTAGTATCTTTCACCATTTTTTCAGCTTTTCTCTGTCTTTTGTATTAAACGTATGGTCTCTATACCATTTTCGACTCTACATAAATTAGATTGTAACCTTATTGCATTTAGTTTAACCAGATTGCTTGATTATTCTTAATTAAATGAAATAATATACAAACAATAATTACCTAAATAAATGAAAAATAAGGAAAATATAACAAGTCTAATCACTCTACTCAGAGCTTATCAGGCACAAACGCAAGTGTAAGATTTGCATTTCAGTGACAGCGCTTTAGGTATAATGATCGACTAGAAGCTATTGCAAGAACGTGCAGTGACATCTTGTGAAGAAAGAAATTATTAATTGGACGTGTACTGCCATCTGGCGTCAAATAGTAGTATCATGCAGTAGTTAATATTCTTTTTCGGTATTTGTTATTTATAAATATTACAGATATCTTAATTTATAAATATTGTATTCTAAAATTTGATTATTTCTTGCTTGAGTGCGAAGTTTTATTTAAAAAATCTATTAATAAGAAACTAACAGCTGGTGTTGATTGTCACATAAAAATAAATATTTCTTTTTTATTTTGCTATGGCAGCACTAGATTATGGTATCACAGGTTTATAATCCTTTACCAATTTCTAATATAGACTTTATTACATTGAGATAAGCAATAAAATTGTACAAGAAACAAAGTTAGTAAGACATTTTATCGTTTGAGTAGGAAGTGGCATAAAAATAGGATTGCCAACAATCCGAGTGACGTCACGCCATTGGAGTCATGGAGCCTTCTAAAATTACATAGGAGCTCAAGAAAATATATTTTTTCAACGTATACGCTCCATTTTAATACAATAAAATATACAAAAGTGTCGATATAAGTGTACTGCGCGAGTGTTAAATAAAATAATTGTTATAAACACGACTATCCAAGTTGAAACAGTGTGATCTTGTTACTTAGTTACCGGAGAATTTTTTTAGTATTTTGTGAGTATCTAACATATTATCCACACGAAAACTGGTTATTAACGATCGATATTTACGTTTAGCCGTACTAAACGCGTGATGTAACTATGATAAATGGATTAAATTAGTGTTTATAAGATCATAGGTTCTGTCATGCGAATACGCTAAAAATAAGCCTGGAAGGTATTTTTGGATTATATTTGGCGATTTTGCGAGTGCCAGGCGGTGTTAGACGTGTGAAAGTTGTAATTACGCTTCAAAAACGTTTTATAACTAGTGGCCTTGAAGTATTAAATCAATTTTATGTCCAGTGGTGTCGGATTACTTAATTTTATAGATGGTAAGATGCAAGTTTACGACCAAATGTTTATTTAATTTGTGTTCTAAAATCTTTTGTTCGTCGAACGTCCGTGGTACACTTAATTGGATCAATTCTTTGTGCATGACCTTGAATTGAGCTAAAATACGCATCGCGTTTACCGTGCTTTACTTACAAGTTATTTTTTTTACGGTCATAAAGTTACCAGTTGGAAAAATGTATGTTTTCCCGCGTCGGAAAATCCTGTTTCATCGAAGAACTCGAATGAAAATCATAATTAATACGCAAAAACAATTATTTTTGATACATCAGATGTTTTACCTTTCACTTTTATTTGTATTTTCGTTTACGATCTCTGTAAAACTTACGTCGTCAGCTTATAAAATATTTTATTAGGTATATTTAATACATTATTCCTATAGAAAAATAAACAAGAAATTCACTAGAACATTCCTAGATTATCCATGGGTAAAAGCCAAATGGTCAAAATTGAAGGTAGATTACTAAAAATTGTACATTGCTGTTTAAATCATAGGTCATTTATCTCAAAATTTCAAACCAGTTTAATACCAAAACATAAAGGAATTTCTTCATGCCATGGGAAAATTTAATCAGCCAACATTTTTTCAATATTTTCTTTTTTAGACACAGACACTTATCTGAATTCATGACCTTTGTGCCAAATTTTCCATACACTATGTCACATTATAGATTAACTACTAACTTACTTATCTTAAGACCAAAATACATAGAAAGAATCCACACACTCCTTTGCTGACATCAGATAAAATTAAAAACTGTTACACTGCTTACATGATGGAAGAGACCTATAGTTATAATTATTCATTCATTTCTAATATAACATATTTCAATTTTACGCAGTTAAAAGCTTCAAAGATCTGATTTCATTTAAAACTAGCTATAAATCAATAAAAGCAAGACTTTATATAAGCTCTAAAATAGGACTTGCCTAAATATTATTGATTCAGTATATATAATAGTTTATTATAAGCATTCGAGCACTAGTGCACCATAACAATATCTAAGATTGCAGTTGAATGATACTCAAAAACAATTCTGCGCTTTGCTAGTCCACATTCAGTGCACATCGAGATCATCCACGGATGCAAGTGAAATTAAAAATTAAGAAGTTTTGAATTTAATGCACCTGGCGTTGAATTCAAAACTTCTTTTACTATTAACACACAAATTAGCTGAAATGCAGCTATTTTAGAACAAGCATTGTTCTAATGTGCCCGATAGACAGCATATTACATGGGGTAGAACACATAACTGAGGAAATATGTCTGCCTATAAGACTAATAGCTGACATTTTAAGTAACTGGTCATACTGTAACTGCTGGTCAACATTGCCAGATGTTTATAGGCTGTAGGGATTAGCATTTGCTTGACTATACCTCTTATGCTAGGCGGAAAGTCCATCTATTGTGATGCGACACTATCCATCCATGACAATTGTTATTACCATCTAATTAAAAGCCCTGGTCTGCAAGGCACGTAATTTTATTTTGGTACTCTACTTAATGTGAAACATACTGCTATAGAATCAGATGATTTCATCTTGAATAATAGATGAATAGTACAATCATATCAGCAGTTCAATCAGTTAGTGTCTATCCTTGACCTGAAATAGTAAGTACATAAAATGTTACTAAAACAGGGTTATTTAACAATTGTGATACATACTCACACCTGTTTCCTGAAGGATAGGCAGGAATTATAACATTCTACGATCTTTTTGGAATCATTCTCATTACGGTCTTAATGTACTCTTATTGATAATGGGTACTCCTAACCAGGTATTGCAGGCACAATGTCTTTGGTCTGATCATAAAACATTTAGCTAGTTCTTACCCTTCATACTTGCTTGCTTGTCAATCTTTTGTAGTTTGTCCTTTTCACATGCCATATCATATATAGTAGACCTATTCTCTATTTGTGATGTGACACAGCACTCCCTTATGCCATGGTTATATAAATAAACAAAAATGTCTTTGTTGTCTCATAACTATAAATAATATCTTGTCATTGGACTTATATACATATGTATATGTTATTTGCTTTCTCTGTTGTTTCTTCCACATTTACTGCTCCGCTCCTGTGGCTCATAGTCTGATGTTATATAGCCTGATACGTCTTGACGGAAATGATTTATAACAGTGAAGAATTATTTTAATCAGTTTAGGAATTTCACAGTTTATAGATTACAAAACAAATCTTTCTTCTTTATAATATTACTATAGATGGAACAATATTCAGAGAACAATTATAGACCGGTGTAATTGACCTCAGCCTGCCTCTTTGGGGATATCGGTGTGAGAGCATGTATGTAAATATATTCAAAATAGCGTTTTTGGGACTATAATTTATATACGGCAATTAATATACTTTGGATATAGTTACTTAAGTAATTTTTCATTATTAACCTGCCATTCATTATTGACTTCTACTGCTATTAGTTGAAACCGATCCTGTCTAGCTTTAAAGCTATTTCGAGGCTAAATTTATTCAGGAATAGGTTAACCATGATAACACTCAAATTTATGAGGTGTCAGTCTGTGTTTATACCTAGCATCACACCTATATCCCTGGCGGTTCTGCTAATCTTCAGGATGTATTACAGCCATAATACAACAGCTTTCCTTATACGTCCTACATACTACTACAAGCTTTTTGCAATATATACCAATACTGCACAAAAACAAGAGTAATTTAGGCAGGAACTACATTCCACTTGGTCGCAATCCAACCTTCTGTTCAACGACTTGTGAGAGCGCTGGTGCTAACACAAGTTAAATCTTACCTCGGGTACCAGAGTACCCGTACAATTGCCCTATATCTTAGAGTTCGAAAAAAATTGTTCAAGTAATATGCAAAGGTCACGTGATACCACGTGACCTTGAGGTCAGAGGTCAAAGGTCATAGTAATTTCGGAGGTATATCGACTATGCTGAGTCGAATGGCGTTGACCGCGAGTCTCTAGCTCTTACGGTTCTTGAGTTCAAAGTTGTATAACAGAGAGACGGACAAAGCTGTTGTATAAGAGTTTTTTCGAACTCTAAAACAGCTGACGTTTTGTAATATTCTGCTGAAATGATGAATCATGTTTGTTATTCTTTATTTGTGCGTAATGTGTCCAAGGTCATTACACATTGAGCCTTGCCTGACGAGGCTTTTCCTGTAAATGGTACAGTCTGTTTGTATTACTTTTACTTTTTTATTATGGAGTTAACAAGTTTTTCACTTTCTTTTCTTATATTATAAAACGTATTTACAATTTTTATAAATTCGCGAAACGGTGCACTCAAGTTGTTGAAAAAATAAGGCGCTCTAATCCTTACATAGTTTATTATTACAGAGTTATTAATTTCTACTTCAAATTATAATTAATACTTATAAATTATATGTACCTATACTTAAATCAATGACTATTAATCAATGAGATAATAAACGAAATACAATAATACTATAAGAGATTATAAGCAATAGGTTGTATTTTGGTATTTCGCAACTTCGTCTGCTTCACATAAGGGAATTTTCCCCGTTTTTGCATCATGATGTTCCGCTCCTATTGGTCATAGCGTGATATTATATAGCTTATAGCCTTCCTCGATAAATGAGCTTTCCAACACTAGAATAATTTTTCAATTCGAACCTGCAGTTCCTGAGATTAGCGCGTTCAACCAAACAAACAAACAAACTCTTTAGCTTTATAATATTAGTATAGATATAATACCTTAGTATATGCTTTTGTTAGATGCAAAGTCACATCGGTAGTGCGATGCATAGGAACCCACGACCTTTCGATCGCAAGTCCAATGCCTTATCTATTGCCCTACCGCTGCTTAAGTTACCTGCTTCGATGACGCATCAATTAAGTGGAATGCTGCCAATCCTAATTTACTAGTGGGTTAAGTGGTCGCCTCACCACTGCCCACGGAGCAAATGCCATTTTGCCGAGTGTTGTGGCGTCAATACTAATACGGAACAAACATTGTGTGGTCCACAAATAGTCGTCCCGGAACGAGAGGTCGTTGTTTGAACGTTCCCAAAGTTTGCGACACCAGAATTAGGCGTAGTTAGGCAGATACCTAACGTTTAATATTAAATAAATATTAATGTGACAGTTAGTGCAAATGTTTGTGTTTGTTACTCAACCACGCGTAAAGGCACACATATCAACTCGGAAACGGATCGTCACCGTATCAACTCGAGCCGTGCAGTATTCTTTGTATGAAACTCCCTACTGCAACGCACACTAATCGGAATCGTAACGTAATCGCCTCGCCTCGGGGACAAGCTTGCAGTCCTCGCGCTTACGGCTCGTCGTCTCCGCGCTTACGTCTCTCCGTGCACTACTGTTGCCGAACGTGCTGTCATTCACAAGACAACTAACAGTCGTGTTGCGCGCGTATTTTATTGAATTTGTAGGTTAGATTTCAAACAAAGAATAACGATGAAAAGGGATCATTGAAGAAGTGATAAAATATCCATGTTAATATGATTTAAGTGAGCGCGGCGTCACCTAGCCGTAGCCGAGTCGACGTACCGCCGCTGTTGATCCGCTTTGGTTACGGCAGGTTGACGCCTGTTTGACGGCGAGGCGAAAGGCGATACGGTGACGATCCCTTTCCGAGTTGATATGTGTGCTATGACCTTAAACCGTAAAATGAATTTCGATGAAACTTGGCACGCAGATAGACCATGTCCTGGATTAACACATACTTATCACACTGTGAAGAGGCCCGTGCCCCGTAGGGCACTGGCCTCTAAACTGTCCTTGTGTGTCCCTGTGTTGTGGGACAGTTTAATACAGGTCTGATATTATATTATTATATATACTTTGATCCCGGTATGCGATCCTGTGGTATTAATGCGAGCGGAGCCGCAAGCACAAACTTTTATTTAAAATTTGCGTATTCTATGGACGTCGACATGTCAAGGACAAGCCATTTTAGTCGACATTTCCCACATTTTCCCCGTTTTTGCAACAGTTTTCATGGATGCGCCGCTCCTGTTGGGCATAGCGCGATGTTATATAGCTTATAGACTTCCTCGATAAATGGGCTATCCAACACTAAAACAATTTTACAATTCGAATCAGTAGTTCCTGAGATTATCGTGTTCAAACAAACAAACAAACTCTGTAGCTTTATAATATTAGTAATAGATAATATCAGCCCTTTTTATAAACTGCCCCACTGCTGGGCTCGGGCCTCTTGTCAGTGCGAGAAGGGTAAGGCATAGTCCACTTTACCGCGCTGGCCCAGTGCGGGTTGGCAGATTTCACATATGTTTGCAAACATGATGTAAAACTCCCAAGCATGCAGGTTTTCTTCACCGTTAAAACAGGTGATAAGTATCTAGTAAATCAGAGGAAGTGCCATGGAATCGCACTCGAAATCTCTGCGTGGCAGCGATAGCCTTTCGGAAGACTGGTCTACTACACAGAGGTCTCAAGTTCAATACTAAGGCACCTTTGACTTTTTGAAATTACGTGCGCATTGAATAGTTAATTTATCGCTTGCTTTACCGGGGAAGACATCACGAGGCAACCTACTCGTCTAAGAGTTCTACATAATGTTCTCGAAGGCATGTGAAGTCTACCAACCCGCACTAGTGTGTGGTTAAGTATGGCATAATCCTTCCCAAATTATTCTTTGTAACACAAAGAGTCTTCTTTAAAAAAAAGTTGTAGTAATAAGCAGCGATAGCGTAGTGGGAGACTGTTGGATTGTCACGCAGATGTCTCGAGTTCGATCCTAAGGCGCGTATCTCTGTCTTTTCGAAGTTATGTGTATTAAATAGTTAATTATCGCTTGCTATAATGGAAGAAAAACAATGTCTGAGAATTCTCTATGATGTTCTCGAAGACGTGTGAAGTCTGCCAACCCGCACTAGTGCGTGGTGGACTATGGCCTAATCCTTTTCATATTGAAAAGAGGCTCATGCCCAGCAGTGGGGATTTTATACACAGGGAATATTATTATGTTTAAACAGATTAAAACAATCATTACTTTTACATCAAACTCTTATAAAGACTATAAAATCAATGCATTTACCCTTTATTCAAAGAGCCCTTTACATAAATAAAGAAATGTTATAGTTAAGCTCACGCACTACGATCTCTATCGATTATACAAATTAGGTAGCAACCTGAAGTCGGTACATCTTAGGTAGGGTTGCCACCCGTACTTATAATAAAGTATTGTACATTATTTCGGATAAACGTACTTTATATTTTATTAGGAAAATAATTTACGTGAAAATATTTTAGGTTTAATAGGTTTTATTTAATTGTTTACCTAAAGCAATGCTTTGGAGATTCTCTAAATTGGATAAAAACAGTTGTTTATCCAGCTTAATATAGACATATGTCGTATAGATCCGAATAACACGTTCTGTGATAGTATATATTTGTTAGATGTTACTAACATCGACAAAAATATGGTAACAAAAAAGCAGGTTAAATAAATAATACTTTTGTTTCGGAGCTGGTAGTAAATGTACTCTATTCGTTCAAAATAAAGGTGGTAACCCTAGTCTTAAGGCTTATACAGTGTGTAGTCATAATTAAGCACTGTAATGTATATCTGAAAAATAACCCATGTGTATATAGGTATACCCGGATCACGGATGGCGTAGTGGTTTAAGTGGTCGCCTCGCCGCTGCCACTGCGCCAAGTGTTGTGGGTTCGCATCCCTCACGGGACAAAATTTGTGTGATCCAGAAATGGTTGTTCCGAATCTAGTTATTTTGTGGCCGTTGTTAGAATGTTTATAAAGTATCCCGCGACACAGGAAAACTTCCTATAAAAATACGATTTATTTATCGCGGTTTTCAAGAATGCAGGCTATATTTTGTGACGCTTAAATATGACCATAACTTTCTGTTACATAATTCCATGCCTCTATCCCTGAAGCTGCTCCTTCAGGGATAGAGGTCTTGCACCCACATTTTACCAGCTATGGTTTTATTCCAAGCCACAGGGAGTAAGCCTGTTGCCGTTTACCAGGCACAGTTCCAGACCTGTCTGTATTGCAGCCACATTTTGCCATCTGTGATTTTAGTACCACGTAATAAATACTATTGACCTCAACTGATCACAGTTGCAGATGCCGTGCTACTACTCAGAATTTCTGAACAGATAACTTAGCTAACTGCCCGCGATAAACAGCTACGGGTCTTAGTCATGTTAGTAAAGGTATAAAGACCAGCTATAGCCTACTGGGAAACTGTTGGACTGCCACGCAATGGTCTCGAGTTCGATCCAAAAGCGCCCATCGCTGACTTTTCGAAGTTATGCGCGTACTTAATAGTTAATTATCGCTTGCTTTAAGACTGCGCCGAGCGTAAGACAGATAATGACAGCTCGTACGGCGCATATTCAAATCGGCGCGCGGTCGCCATAGTAAAATTGTATGGAGGATTTGAAGTGCTTTTTGATAAATATGTACCTATCTTTATTATCAACCAATAACTTAAATATTTGGGATGGACAAATTGTAATATAACTGTTTATGTTTCGTTTGAGCTGTAAAATAGGATAAATTTCTGCTGTTATCATCTAAAAATCACGTAACACGAGCTTACGTTTTTGCATTTTTCGTGCAAATTTACGTAATTTTGTAGGCGAAGATATCCATTGTTAAGTTTTTTACACGGAATAATTGTAAACACAATCATTGTTATGGTAAATTTATATTTTATATTTGTATTAAACAAAAAGTGTTGATTTATTCTCTTAACTGTGACCGCCTGTTTTGGCACATTTCGCTCGGCGCAGTCTTAACGGTAAGGAAAACATCTTGAGGAAACCTGCATGTCTGAGATTTCTCCATAATGGTGTCAAAAATACGTGATATCTGCCAACCCTCACTAGGCCAGCGTGGTGGACTAGGGCCTAACCCTTCTCACACTTAGAAGAGGCCCATGCTCAGCAATGGGACAGTTTAATATAGGACTGATAATATTATAAAGCTATAAATATATGTATTTTCTCATGTTTTGACCGAATTGAAACCCGTGACCACAGCCGATGCAATGTGGGTAGTACCTGTGAGTCACAACTGCATTCCCGTAGCTATATTTAATAACTATGTTATAGGGATAGTAGATCGCCTTAGTATCGCATCGGTAGAAAAGGCGACTATCGTGAATGAAGTCTCTGTTTTAATTCCGGATCTAATTGTTATTGGGCTTTTCTACTAAGAAATTCTTATTAAATTTTAACAGCAGCTACTGATATATATAAAACTATTCTTTTTCTGCGGTTTTACTCACGTCAATGTAGATTCTATTCCTCGAGAACAATACCTATTTTCTGGATGAAAGGTAACCTATGTCCTTTTCTGTACCCCTGACAACGTGTATGCGAAATTTCATGACGATCGGTGAAGTGGGTGAGGCGTGAAAGCATAACAAACAAACTCACATTCGCATTTATAATATTAGCAAGGCTGCTGACTGTCTCTTTGACGCAGCAGTAGTTTACGTGCATAAGGCTCAATTCCTGGATCAGGCAGTGTTACTGGATTTTTCTGTCAACAAATTCTCACTAACATCATACTTCATCATACATGTACAGACGGCCTAGAAAGTTTTGACAAAAGTTTCTGTGAGATCTAATTATCGCTAATGTTGTCTTTCCTAACGGAGTGTTAGTGATCTTAGACAAGGAGGTGTATTGTTGTTATAGTCTGTTTTAAATACAAAGTCCCTTTTGACACTTCATAGCACGTAACTCTGCACATTTCATATAAATTGCTAAAACAAACAGTGATTAGTTATTGTACTAAACACTATTTAAAAATAATTAGAATCTATACAAAACATAATATAATTGTTTCACAAACATAATTAACTAATAATTTCTATTGATATTAGTCTTAAATAATTTAAACATCAAAATAAAATAACATGTTACTACAATAAGTACCATGGTTACGCACTCGGTTATTTTTTTTACTTTCAGTCATAGTGATGCGACAATATGAATTGGATAAAATCGAACTAATTCGAGGTAAAAACAATTGTCTGAGAAATACTTCTGTAAATTTGTATTTGGTAATAATTATCATTAGGTTGCAACGTACCTTAAATCCCATTACGCAAACCCTTAATATATTTACTTTATCAAAAAATGGATTTGACGATATGATCTTGGTGAGAGAAAGAGTAGCCGTCTTGCCTATCAAAATCTGATATACCACATTTATTTCACCCTTATACTAAGTACCTATGGAGTAAGTATGTGATTAATCAAGGATAGGTTTTCCTTTCCCGGACTTCTTTTACAAGTAAACACGTTATACTAACTTTGATGTACTTAACTATTTTTTCAATATGTCATTCTCGGATTTTTTGTATTTCTCATTCTATAATTTCTGTTTCGATGTAAATCCACGATTACAGTTTGTTTGGAAAGTTAATCGGTAATCGATTTCGTGATGTGTCGATTGAAACAGTATCTTCACTATTGCTGTTCACATCAGTCAAATGGGACTTCTTATTTGAAACGGACTATAGCTGTGATCCTCGTAGAGCCTCGCTGATTTCAGCATGAATCGGCCGGCTCGACCGAGAAAGGACTACCCTTTCAAAGAATATCCACGTGAAATAGCAGTATTTCTACTGTTCTGCTTCGTTCGGTGAGTGAGAGTGCCGGAGGCCCAATCACCCTCTTTCCCCCTTCCCGCTCCTTCTCCTTCCCACTTCCTTTCCTAAAGGGTCGGCAACGCGCAAGTGATGCCTCTGGTGTTGCAGGCGTCCATAGGCTACGGTGACCACTTACTATCAGGTGGGCCGTATGCTTGTTAGCCACCTCAGTTGTATAAAAAAAAAGTAAATCAAAGAACTATGGGTGAAATACACCTCAGCCTATCTCTTCGGGGATACAAGCATGAGTATATGTATGTCGGTTAACATATTATTTACGTACAAGCGACCCTGAATGCCAAAAAAGCATAAAACTTGCTATTTAGAACAAAACTTTGCCGTATATATTAATCACCTATGTGCTTTAGTATCGACTGCCAACGACGCACACCAATATACATATAATGCATATCCTAACTAATATTCTAAATGCGAATGTGAGTTTCTTTGTTTGTTACGATTTCACGCCTGAACTGTTTGGCCGATCGTCATGATACTTCGCATACACGTGTCAGAGGTACAGAAAAGGACATATTGTACCTTTTATCCAGAAAAAGTACTGTGACTAACGTAACCAACATTTACGCGAGCCAAACCGCGGTCAAAATCTAGTTATATTAGTCAAATGTTTTGAATATATTGCTCACTGGCTATCCGCCGTGGTTTCGCCCACGTTTATAGGTACTGCACCACTCCCGTGACTCGTAGCGGGATGTTATATAGCCTATGGTACTTCCGGATAAAGTAGCTTTCTAATGGTGGAAGAACTATTAAAATCGGTGCAGTAGTTTTTGAGTTATTCATAACAAACAAATATACAAATCTTTTATCTTTAAAATATGTTTATGATTACTGTTATTCTGCCTTTACTCGTAGCGTGATGTTATATAGCCGATATAGTAGCCTAGCCGATACAGTACCTTTATAATCTATACATAATTTTTTTATTTTATTATTATATACAAAAAAACCAATCTCTCTTTATAATATTAGATCAGATATACTACTTAAAGAATGTTTCTGATATATTACAATGATGTGTAATATTATGATTGATAGAGAAAAAGTGGAGCAAATGAAAGAGTTTGTATATTTGGGTACTTTGTTTACAAGGGATGGTAAACATGAGGGAGATATTGAAAGGAGAACGATTGCGGGCAACAAAGTGAATGGAGCTCTACGCGCTTTTATGAACAGTCGAAATGTATCCGAAAAGGCACGTTTGGCTGTTCGTAGAGGACTATTAGTGCCCACACTTATGTATGGAAGTGAAAGTTGGGTATGGCAAAAGAAGCATGAGAGCAGAATAAATGCTGTAGAAATGAGAGTGCTGAGAAATATATGTGGTGTGACTCTGAAAGATAGAATAAGGAATAGTGTAATTAGAGAGAGATGCGGCATGAAAGTGGATATAGTGACAAGAATAGAAAAGGGTATGTTAAGCTGGTTTCGGCATGTAGAAAGAATGGACGAGGAAAGACTGGCTAAGAAAGTTTATAAGGTTAGTATGAATGGAACAGTCGCAAGAGAAAGACCTAGGCGAAAGTTTCTTGATCAGATCGGAGGCGTTCTGGACAAAGGCCAGCTTAAGAGCACCTTGAACCGACGGGCGTGTATGAGGAATGTGATGAAATTGAATGAAGCCAGAGAAGTGTGTCAGGATCGTAGCGAATGGAAATCCGTAGTCTCTGCCTACCCCTATAGGAAACAGGCGTGAACCTATGTATGTATGTACTAACAAGCTGTTAACTGCCTCCGTGGCGCAAAGCTAATGAATGCAACTGCTGGGCATGAGGTCTCGGGGTCGAAGCCGGGGTCGGGTCGGGTCAACATATATTCTATGCATTAATCCAGAACATGGTTTATCTGTGTGCTGAGTTTCATACAAATCTGTTAAACTGTTAACACGTGATTAAGTAACAAAGTAAGCAGCGATAGCTTAGTGTGTAACCGATGGACTGCCACGCAGAGGTCTCGAGTTCAATCCCGAGGCGCGCATCTTGGACTTTTCGAAGTTATGTGCGTATTAAATAGTTAATTATCGGTCGCTTCAACGGTGAAGGAAAACATCGTGTGGAAACCTGCATGTCTGAGAGTTCTCCATAGTGTACTCGAAGATATGTAAAGTCTGCCAACCCATACTGGGTCAGCGTGGTGGACTATAGTAGGCTATAAGTCTAGGTCCGGCCGCACGTGGAGTACTGCTCACATCTCTGGGCAGGGGCCCTCAAATACCAGCTCGACCCACTTGACTCCCTACAAAGACGGGCAGTTCGAATCGTCGATGATCCCAATCTCACGGATAGATTGGAGTCGTTGGAGCAACGGAGAGACTGGGTCTCTCTGCGTGTTCTACCGACTCTTTCACGGGGAGTGCTCTGAAGAACTGTTGGATTTGGTACCAGCGGCCCCTTTCTATCATCGTACCACTCGACAACGAAGCAGGGTTCATCCATATCACCTGGAAGCGTTCAAATCTAAGACGGTACGCTTTCAGCGATCATTTCTCCCACGTACGTGCAAGCTCTGGAATGAACTGCCTGCTTCGGTGTTTCCCGAGCGCTATGATATTATGTCCTTCTTCAAACGAGGTTTTAAGACAGTTCTTCTTTCATGGCTTTGCTGTGTCCTGACGTTGCTGAAGTCCATGAGCAGCGGTTACCACTTTCCATCAGGTGGACCACTTGATCGTCTAATGCAATAAAAAAATATAACCCTTCTCACACTGAGAAGAGGCGCGAGCCCAGCAGTGGGACAGTTTAATACAGGGCTGATATTATTATATAAGTAACAAACATCTAAAATCTTCTCGTTGTTTGCCATTTAAATTATAAGCAGTTATTTAAGTATTATTCACAAAGAAAATATAATACCACCTACACACTTTATATAATTCATGGATTGGTAATTTGGATTTAAATGTGGGAAAAGGGAAAATAACCATATTCTTCTTTTCTAACTTCGCTTTTTCTTTGTTACAGAAACTAAACCAAATATTCATTTAAATAGAGAATCAGAAAGAAAGATGCAAAGAAAACGTCCGCCGTCCAGGATTAAAGATAGCATAGCATAAGCGAGCTGTAGCATAACCCAGCTGTAGCATAAGCCACTTGTATCATAAGGATATGTGTTAAACACAGCGTAGAGTAACAGTACATTAGTCAAAATGCCTGTGGTATCGCCTTCTAGATACAACACCACATCGTCAAGCCTCTCAGGGTCCTACAGATCGACCCTGACCTCAACCAGCGTAGAGAAACCTTACTACAGAAGTAGCAGCGGCAATTATGACACAATACGCAGCTATGAGTACCGATCCAGATTCTCTGACATCGATGGCAATAGAGAAAGGAAGACCTCCTTAGTCGAGCGCCGAACATCTAGAGCGCCAAGCATCGCTGATTCCGACAGCGGTATCTCCAGTAGATACAGATCAGAGAGAAGCGAATCCAGATCCAGGGATATATCTACAACCAGAAGCGAGAGCAGCAAAACTTCCAGCGATCCGCTGCCTAGAAGTCGGAGGAGTGGGATCACTTCGGCTGATCTGGCTATGTCTGCTGCGGAATTGTACAACAAGTACTCTCCAGCGAACTACATACCTTTAACGCAGCGTATCCAGCAACAGCAGAATCAGAATTATGGGGAGATTTCGAGGTCGAAGTCGATTTCCAATGATATCGGAAGACCACCAGCGGCCGATCCTTCCAGACTGGCAAGGAAGGCCAGGAATTCAGCTGCAGCTATCTCTGAGGTAAATATTTTTCCATATAATTTCTATTCAAGACCTTGCGTACTGGATGATCTCTTGATCATAAGCAATTGTCTGCAAAGTCATCAGATCGTTTTGTATGTGAGGTACCTTAGATTTTTATTTTTGAGTGTCTGCGAAATTTTCCAACCTTTTTCTTTTTTTTTACGACAGTTTTGGGGGAATCTGGTAAGTTTTTCTCGTCAGTCTTCAACCAAAATTGTCGTGTTCTCCTGTTTTTTGGAATAAATAGTAGAGAAACCAAGTATTTAGTTTCTAACCCTTTAATTTCCGCCAATTATTCTATTCTAAGATTAATGAGTTTAATTATGGTTGACACTATCACTTTTAGCATTAGAGGCACTAAATTAATATATACTATACATAAACCGTTTAATATAAATATGATACAAATGACTTAAACTTTTTGACAGCAGTAGATTCTATAATACAAATAGCTGAAACATCTAGAAGTAGTATCTATAATCTAAACACAATTAAATACATTAATAGTAGTACTTACTAGTTACATAACGTGTGATTAAAATATTCGAAAGTAGATTTAATCTATGAAGTACAGATCCTCATTTAAAACAAACTTAAAAAGCATTCATAGACATAATAATCTAAAGAAAAACAAATTTATTCAATATTTAATTAGGATGCATTTATCGTGCATAAACGCAACCAAGACTCATCGTTAATACGCGTAGTTTGCATTCATACTTCTTATATGGGACAGAAGTGAATAAAAGTTTCGATAAGACTTTATACCAATTATAAAATCTTGCGTTGCCGTCATAATTCATAAAGATGAACTACAATTGAAATAAATACTGTTTAATCAATACACTATATCTCTCGTAAAACTGCGTCAAAATATCGAATAAATTACAGAATAAATACACAGTACACAGTCAAATGATACACAACACAAACACACATCTAACTAAGACGATTTGTAGCATGGGAGTGCGACAAATGTAGCATTATGGCCTGTATCAACTAGGATACAAAATATTTAATTGTCACATATAATTATGAAAATAATAATATGTTTTGATTTGTTGTTATTATAATTTGGTTTTGTTCTTAAACAATTATCTGACGTTGGCATTTCAATGTATGGACGGGAGGGGTATAGGTAATAAAATATTTTTTTGTTACTTTAAGAAATTGTATCGATTATATAAATTTGGTATATCCCATATTTACCTTTTGGTGGAAACTATGTTATTTTGGATTATTTTTGAGTGACAGTATTGTGTGGTGTCCCTATGAGTTATAGTAACATAAAACTCTAATATTTTACAAAAAAAAAATATGTTTTTTTTATTCAGAAAGAAGTAAAATATTTTGTGAGTATTGGAGAAATGCCGATACAGCAATTTTCTTATTAGATAGATTTGCCAATTTGTTACTAATTAATTACTTATCGTTTTGGCGTGTACGAAAATGTCGAATTGAAATATTAAAAAGCTAAATGACTTACTTATTTAATCGTATGGCAAAATATGCATTATATTTTTTCGCAATCATAGCTGAAATTTACGTTTCCTGAAATAACCTACAGAGGCTATTTTGTTAAACGTAAATTTAAGCTACGGCCTTACGAAACTTTTCGTAAGGTCTTTACAACCCAAGGGTAGTCTGTTATACTATTATTTACATGCAAACAGGTCTCTTCGAATTGTGAATTGAAATAAAAATTCGCTTATATCCACAAAATACATATTTTTTTTACTTACAATGTTAATTATCAACAAAGCTTTTTAAACCTAAAATATAACTAGACTCTACTGTCACATTCTGTTCAATTTCTTTAGTTATTTTTTGTAGTATTTTTTTTTTTATGTCTGTCAGCATTCTTTTAATCTATTTGTCTATAAGACGAAAACATAAAGATAATATGTCAAACACTAGTGATATTACTTTTCCCTGTTACGTTGTTAGTAGGTAAGTGTGAGGAAGATAGGTATATTTTGTTGCGCTCCCATTCTATAAATTACGTTTATGTGTTTTTCTGTCACACTCTACAATAGTGACAGCATGTTTTTGAGCTGAAAGCCTTTTTGTTACTAATTGGCTGAATTTTCTTAATTTTCTTTTTTGTTCGTTTTCCAAATTATCATCATCATCGATTCACAACGAAGAAAATGTTTGACAGCACCGATAGCGCAGTTGTTAAAGGGGCTATGTGCTGTCGGTTCGAGCACCGGGACGATAATTTGTGTGAACTACAAAGTCTGGGTGATCTTCCAATGTGCTAATTTGAGAAGTTTAAAAAAATGTTGCATTTTCAGTCTTTAATATATTATTTATATAAGGTATGTAAGTAAAAATACGGTTCATTTATCCAGAGACTAGCATAGAATAGTTTGATAATTACGATAGTCCGTCAAAGTTAAATTCATTTATCTTTTCATTTATAATGCCCTTCGTTAAAGTTCGCCTCGGCCGAACTTACCCGAAGTCCCTTATCATCCGATTTGCTATTTGATTGTACAGTTACATACAAAATCACCATACGAACTGGTTATTTATGTATCAATAGAATTTCGCAGGCACACAAACATATGTGTGCGCGTGTGTGAGTGTGTGTACGTTCATTAACCAACGCACTAAGAAAGAGCCATAAGTAAAAATGTCAGCTTTTTTTCAAAACGTAGTCACATCTTTTGAAAGGACCCACTTGGCCTAAAACTTTTTTGAGAGAGATTTACCTTTCAAATGATGTAAACGCATAAGTAGTAACATAGATGCGAAATTGCTTGTAATACCACGATTAAAGTGATTTGTATCAGTTATGATACGTTCTGCTATTTATCATATTAAAACACTGCATCGGCGACGTATGAAAACTTCGTAATATTATCCGACTAACGATTCTGGCAACATGGAATACAACACCATACATGACTAGATCTGTCATCTACTCCTCGGTAATTTTGCAATTAAAACATGTTTCCTTTTCTCTCTCCTGTGAAATGTTGCTTTAGACATTAATGTTTTCATTCGTCGTCCGATATTTTACCTTCACAAGCTACTTTATAGAATTTGCAATAAATAGCTACATGTACCATATATGATACATCGGTATTACAGCAAGGCATGATATTAATGTTGAACTAACACACACTGATCACATGTCGCATTATTCGCCACGAGATCAAAAAGTAAGCGTAATATTTGAACACCAGAGACCCGAACGAAGATCGTACAAGGAATCATCGCCGAGTTACAAGAGGTCTATGGCTAACGGCGTTAAAGACACAAACGGGAACGAAGTACCCTCAGTACTGGAGATACGAAAAAGATTCGATCCAAAAATGACAGTTACCAAACTACCAGCAAACGATTCACGATATACAAAAACATCTGTCGAACATTATCTAAATCAACTCAAAGACTGTGAAAACGGGACAGTTGGTTACACAAAACTGGCGACGAAAGATGAAAAGCCAGTGCCGGTACACTTGCCACACGAAAAGAACGGTCTTCGATGGGAGATAGGTTCAACTAGCTCACGTTCCAACTCGAACTCCGATCTATCATTAAGTAAGACTATTTCCGAGCCCGTATCTTTAGCAAAACCAGTTCATGATAAAACGAACGCGATGTCCACCTCATTAACATCAAAGTTGCCTTCCGACCGTCTGGCCAGCATCAAAAGCCAGCTAGACCCGAATAATCCGATAGGGAAGATCTTAGAGAAGTCGACCGTTATCCAAGTGGAGAACGGTGACTCCGAGTATAAGAAAAATGGTGAACACAAACTAAAGGAGCTCAAAAACGATATAGAAAAGCAAGTAAAGGCTCCAAAACACACGTCTAATTTCGCTTCCTACATTCAGATATCCCAGCCAGTGTCATCTGGAACGACGCCGAAGAGACAGATAGAACTAAACAATGTTATAAACGAAGAGCCCGCCAGGAATGACGTCAAACCAGAGCCCAGAAGATCACGGGTCAACTTAAAGTACATAGATTCAGAAGATGATAGAATACTGTTAGATAATGATATCGAATCGCCTAGTGGCACAGGATTTGAGAACAAAACGTTTGAACATGAGAATTATTTGAAGAAGAGAACTGAAAAGAGTGAAGAAGATGAAAGAAGAGACGAAGATATAAAGTCTATGGAGACAAGCACAGAGAGTACTATTAGCGAGCCGACTGAAGATCTAAGTCCTGATACTCCATCTTCTAGAAGGAAAGCGCTAGACAAAGATTATGAAGATATGAAAGGGGTAAGTACTCATTTTATTTTCAAATTTCGTGGTTGCTCCGATAGTCGTTTCATCTCCAGATATTACTGAACATGTCCAATGATTTTGAAGCTATTTTTCATTATTGTCAAAACATATTATAGCAATTAAAATAAAATATTTATAACTGTTGTTAGAACGTTCTAAGTTAAAATTGATATTTATCTTAAAATTAAGCTGCCAGCATCGCGGGTATGAGTTATCACATTGAAAAAAAAAAAAACGCACCGGCGCGTCGTTGGCAGCGACTATAAAAATATAATGATAATTATCAACATTATTACAATTGATAAACTAGTAATTGTTATCCAATAAACATAGTGATAATTACCAAAACAATTGTTGCAATAATTATCACTAATCGTACTTAATATTTCGAATTCCATAATTCTGGATATCAAAACTATATTTTTCGATACGATTACACCTATACCTATCTGGAGATTGAATTATAAGCGGATCGGAGCAGCCACGAACGATGCACCTCATATATTGGCTCTTTTATAAGCACGTTTTTCTTGTGTTCCGTTTATTATTTTTGTTGTAAATATTGTTTATATGTGTATTTAGTCAACATTTTAGACTTCTACGGCAATTTTTGTTCTTTTATATAGGTGTATTTGGTTTTCGTTGTATCAAGTTGGGTACAGCAATTTTGGAACGTGATATTTCTGCGTGTTTTTTCAGTGTACTCTTTGACTGGTTGCTCAATTGTATTCGAATAATTTCGGATATAGTAGTGTCCAACGCAAAATGTACTTGCGTGCGGTCAAGAACGTGACGTTCACACCTATGTACTATATCAGTCTATACGAATATCTTTCGAATCGTAATTATTTGCCCTGCTGCCTTAAAAGGAGTCCCCAATTCCAATAGTTTATTTTCAGTCTTCTCAATACTTGTCAAATCTTATGTAGTGAAAGGAATTTTGTCATTATATTCAAAGTGTTCGTTAATTCTGTGTAATCAAAAACTGCACAAACTATTCTTAGCAGCAAATTAGGAACCAAAGCCAATAATATTATATACAGGAAAGAATCAAATATTTAATTAATGCACGAAAATTGAAGACTCATAAACGACTCAATTAGGGCTATCGCGCTTGTGACTCCTGGTATCGCGGGTGTCCATGGGCGGCGGTAATCGCTTACCATCAGGCGAACCGACTGCTGTTTGACTCCTATAAATAAAAATAAAGCACAATAATTGTTCGAATGGTAGTTGTCTTTCACGTAAGCTCTTTTGTTATCTGTTGAGCTGCTTATTTATAAAATTTTCAACACAACTACAAATATTAACTTATTTTATGGATCAGATTTTCGACGTCCATTAAGTACCTACTATGAAAGAGACATATCTAGTGTATAATCAACAAAAAATAAATAATTTCGATTTTGGTCAATAAATATTATTGACCAAAATCGTAATGTGCGCGTTCTCTGTATATGTATGCCAGAGTGGCCCAAAAAAACGAATATCTTGTTTTTCCAAATTAGAGTACCTACATTTTATAATTCTGCATGGCACCCGTCATATTTAACAAACTACCTAAAGAATGGAAGACTCTAAACGAAACCTTTAAAAAAAACTTCAGACATACCTTGTGCTAATGGCTTACTATAATGTCAATAACTTTTTAGCTCATAATATAATAAATTAAATTAAATACTAATTAATAATATAATCCCAATGCTTAAATATTCCTTAGATTTTATTTCAAATTGAATTATTTATTGTTTTTATTATTTTGTAATTTTATTTGACTATTATGACTATTACTTAAATGGGAAATGGCGAATTTTTGTTTATATTTTATCATTATTACTAATATAATTATTCTTTTGACAATTTTCAGTTAAAAATATGAAGTGTTATTTTTAAATGATATTTTACTATGCATATGCTAATTTTGACATTTAACTTCACAAGTATTTGTACGTCATACGATATGGCAAACATGTTGGGACAAAATTCATGTAACCTCTTTCATGCATTTATATTTCTCCACAACATCTCTATGATAGTTCTACATAATGTTCTCAAACGTATGTGAAATCTGTCAATCCGCACTAGGCCAGCGTGGTTGACTATGACATTCCATTTCTCATTTGCGAGGTCCGTGCCCAACAATGGGATATAAACAAGACTAATATCATTATTACCATATACAAAATAATAATTATGTTCTTACTAGCTGACCCGCACAACTTCGTCTGCGTCACATAAGATAATTTTCCCTGTATTTGCAACATTTTTCATTGATGCTCCGCTTCTATTGGTCGTAGCGTGATGCTATATAGCTTTCTTTCTTTTTCTGAATAAATGGGCTATCCAACGCTAAAAGAATTTTGCAGTTGGAACTAATAGTGCCTGAGATAAGTGCGTTCAACTAAACAAATAAACAATCTCTTCAGCTTTATAATATTACTATAGATAAACACACAGAAAGGGAAACCTTATAACATTCGCAAGTAAAATATGTATGTAAGTCCATCTGTTCCTTCGTTTCTCCTAAACTACTTAACGTATTTTTGTAAACGAGGCGCCGTTTGATACGTATTGTTATGTGCTGGGTTCGAGGGATAAGAATGTAAACAGTATTACCGACTAAAACACGTTTATTCTAACACACAATTAAATTTAAAACACAACACACACTTATCTACTGTAACTATAGCTTTAAACTCTGTAGTATTTTCGCGTCCGTTCGCTTCGATGAATACTTGACCGCCTACGATTGTAAACTGACTTGGCGGTGCGCGTGCGCTCTATTTATACGCGTGTAAAGCGTTTCTGGAGATTTCTAAAAAAGCCATACCCGGCATGTTACAGTACGAAGATTATAGAAAGTACCAGTGTTCTCTCTACTAAATTATTAGACGGAACTGCCGAGCCTTCCCCAGAATGCCAAGAGATGGCACTGGGTGTAACAGAATTATTACTACGCGTGTCACATGATGTATGGATGCTTGCTGAATCCAACATGGCGGCTTTTATAAATGAGTTTTACACCAGAGAACAGAAAGTAAGAAAGTTGTGTTTGATACAAACATATGTACATAACGTCTATATCTCCGAAGGGGCAAGCAGAAATAAATGACACTCACATTTTACCAGCTATGCTTTTAGTTCCTAGGGCCCACGTTACACTGCCTCCGTGCCGCAGCGGTAGTGAATGCTACTGCTGTGCATGAGGTCTCGTTTACGAATCCCGGGTCGGACCAACAAAAAAGTATTGGATTTTTCTGTTAAGTAATCTCAATACGAGCCCGGAGATAGGTTTGGCGGTGTTACCTCGGAAAGCACATAAAGCCGTTGATCCTGCGCCTGATCTCTCTCCATTGTGTCGGATTATCCGTCCCATCGGATCATGAGGGTTTAGGGAACAGAGAGCGCACTTGTGTTTGCGCACATACTTGTGCACTATAATATCTCTTGCGCAAATGGCCAGTCTCCGTTAAGATTGGCCGCCATGACCGAAGTTCGGTCTGGAGGACATTATTATTAAATACTAATGTCAAGAAAAGTCACCACTGTCATCCGAGGCCATGTGAAACATCAGCGAGCAATCGAATCACTTTAGCGTTATAAATAATATTTTAAAAAAAGGGCAATCCGCTGACAAAATGTAAGTTAACTAAAAAGTAAATCCTGCAGATTCCCGGTGATGCTGCAGTATTAGGTCAAAGTTATCTTCGTGCAACATCCTTAAAGTACCAGGATTGCTAAATGTCGAATCGATCAGACATGGCAGTGATTTCATTAACTAGAAAAAAACTGACGTTCTCATAGACTAATGGATTTTCTTTAAACAGCAAGATATTTCAGCCTATACAGACAATCCCATTGCTGGACAAAAGCTTCTCTTTCGCTCTTCCACATCTCTATTGTGCACTATTTTTTACCAGTCTCTCCGATTGCAGTCTATATAATATATTAGTGTCAATGTTGCCACGTAAAAATAAATATAAAATCTTATAGAAGAAGGTTATAACCCTGATTTCTATTTTGATAAAATATACAAGTCTTTTGAAGTCATGGTTTAGACATTCCATTATATTTTGAGAGTTTTGTAAAGTCATGTTTTATGTGATAAATAGGTGTTAGTCTGTGTGTATAACAGTTTGACAGGCCGAAAATGTATTTATTTATTTTGCTCGCGGATCCGCTTGCGTAAATGTAGGTTATATCAATTTTTATTGCTTGGGAACAGTACTTTTTTAGATTAAACGTACACTATGTCTTTGTCTGTACCCCTGAAAACGTGTATCCGAATTTCATGATGATTGATGAAGGTCGTGAAAGCGTAACATTCAAACTCACATTCGCATTTATAATAGACTAGCTGACCCGCGCAACTTCGTCTGTTTCATATAAAACTATTTACACCTTTTTTGCAACATTTTTCATTGCTGCTCCGTTTCTATTGGTCGTAGCGTGATGTTTTATAGCCTATAGCATTCCTCGATAAATGGCCTATCCAACACTGAAATATTTTTTCAATTCTAACCATTCGTTCCTGAGATTAGCGCGTTCAATCAAACAAACAAACTCTTCAGCTTTATAATATTAGTATCTATAGATATTCGTTAGAACTAGCTTTTGCTCGCGGCTTCACTCGCGTATAGTACATACGGCTACACATCAAGTTAAACACCATATATACGCATAACTACGCTACATACAAAATAGAGAATTGTTGGAAAGGGATGGTGCATAGTGGTGTCGATGTAATACTAAGGATAGAGCGTCGCGTCCCGCTCATTTGAATAAGACAAAATAACAAAAATATAAAGCACTCTCGCAAGATTCGCAACGTTGAACTTCTAATAGTTGAAAGTCCAAACAGTCTAGGTTGATGTGTCGCTGTGTGTACGTTAGGTAAGATTAGGTGTAATGGTATTGCCTGTGTCGGGCACCGCTGGGTGGGTCGCTGATGTACCTAGTTGCAGTTGCAGCGACTCATCCACCATCCAAGGCAGCGAGTTGGCACATCGTGGTATGTTTAGTCGGTAGTACCCGGGACTTTCTATCTTTTCCCAAGTAAGTCCGACATAACCTCTTCGCTTCCCTTTTCCACGGAGAGGTATGCGTCAATGCATTCTGCCATGACAAAATAATATTTTTTTTCAATGGTATTATTTTTATATGAAATATAGCCTATGTTACTCGGTGATAATATAGCTTTCTAATGCTGAAAGAATTTGTATAATCTGTAGTGTAGTTTTTTAAATGAAAATTATATAATTATAAACAAACATGCCACAATCAATTATTTCGTCTTCATAATATTAGTATAGAAAGGCTATACAATTCATGAGCTCTAAAATGCAAGACCATCTCCTTAAACATTCTTCTACTGCTTGCAAAACGTGATATCTCAAACGAAAAACCATCAAATTAACCATTCAACTACCGTTTCTATAAATAATATAATATTCTATCACATACCTACACACAACACCATCTAGCCCAAACAAAGCAGAGCTTCGACTATCTAATCAATCAACAAATTATCTTGAATACGTCATCCAGTGGTTTAAATAAGACCGTAGTTTTATTCTTCCCTATCACTACATATTCTAAAACAGTCCCCGCCGCATCTGTTTGTCTATTCGCGATAAACTCAAAAACTACTTAACGGATTTTTATGCGGTTTTCACCGATAGACAAAATGATTCACCAGGAAGGTTTAGGTGAATAATTTGTTAAGGTTGTAATACACGTACGAAGCCAGGGCGCTAGTTTTTAATAAATTTTAGCTGCCGCTCTTCTTCATATAAACTTGAACTATGTCAAATATGAATTGTCCGCGCGCGCAATACGCTTAAAATATACAAGGTTTCATATATTAATACATAGATACTTAATCGGCAATAGAACCTAAAACACCATTGAGTTAAGAAGACCGTCTAAAACTATTTAAGTGTAAAAAAACAATCATTTCGACTGCCCGCGTGCAAAGATCTGCACAGTTCATTGGCATTAAGAACGAGGCCACTTGTTTGTGTGTGTGCACGCCGACGTCACGTCAACGTATAGGTATTATATATGTGTGTGTGCGTGAATTTTTCGACTGTCTCAATTATACTCTTGGCTCATATGATTTCCTGGTAGTTTTAGATCAGTAGACATTTGTACGGGTTTTCAGTATGCACGCGACGATTCGATATTAGCTATTTAGGTCATATTTTCTTGTTTTAGTAAAGAAATATGGCGTATATAGAATAGTATAGAAATACCACCAGCTTGGGATCCAGTAGTTCAAATAGTCAAACCCAAGAAGAAGCAAACCACAGCTAGACTTCATGATACTTTGAGCTCATTCTGTGTAAATAGAAACACCAATGATTAAATTATGTTCGGGTAATTTGAAATAACGACACTGGAACATTGAGACAACTACCATCTTAGTCTCCCCGTGACCATGGCTGCTGAAAAGCAACCTAAACGTTGGAGAAAGTGTAAAATTAAATCTAAATAGTTGTATAATTAAATAGCTTAAATTAAAGTAAACAGTAACTAGTAAAAGTGTTTAACAATAGTAGTTTAAAGTTTCAAAATTATGTAATAATAGAGTTTTATAAAAAATAAACAACGTGATAAAATCCGTACAAAGTTTGTTTAATTTCAAAATATGATCTAATGAAATTAAAGTTATTAATTACAATATTATATTTACATAAAGAAAGCAACAATCATAATTTACAACATAACTCATATTAACAAACCTAAGCATTTATAAATAGAGCAAAATGAAGAGTAACAAAGTAAGGGACTGTAAAATTTATTAAAAAGAAATGGCTGGTTAAGTAGACTATTTTTTTTACTCCGCACACCCCTGACTTTCGGAAGTTATATGACTTTTCGAAATTATGTGCGTATTGATTGACAATTATCGCCTGCTCCGTGCCTCCGAGAGCACGTTAAGCCGTCGGTCCCGGCTGCCATGAACATCTACGGCAGTCGTTACTGGGAGAGTGTCGACACAAAAGATCCCACTGGGTCGAAGTGTCGCTGGTCTGCACTGACTGGTCCCCACATAAGATACATTTATTATTTTTATTTTATTTTGCTTTGACGTACAAGATTTTGGCCGCGGCTCGCTCGCATTAATGTAGATTTATGTTAATTGAAATTAAAACTACTTCATACGGATTTTGTCGCGTTGTTTATTTTAAAACACTATTATTACATAATTTTGAAATCATTTAAAAACTGTAGCCGTCAACACGATAAGAAGAAGAATTATAACACTACTATTATTGAAATCTACTACAACTACCATCTTAGTCTCCCCATGACCATGTCTGCTGTAAAGCAACCGAAACGTCGGGGAAAGTGTAAACTTAAATATAACTATTTAATTAATTTAAATAGCTTAAATTGTAGTAGAGTTCAATAGTAGTGTTATAGTTCTAAATTATGAAATGAAAGTGTTCTAAAATAAACAACGCGACAAAAGCCGTATAAAGTAGTTTTAATTTCAATGTATAACGTTCGCGTAAACGTAAGACAATATTAGATATATGATAAGATAAATTTTTAGTCGCCTATATGTTATTCTGATGTATAAACAGTAATACTGTAAAGTTTCATCAAAACCCGTTCAGTAGTTTTTGCGTGAAAGAGTAACAAACATCCATCCATCCGTCCTTACAAACTATCTCATTTATCTATACTAATATTATAAATCTAAAGAGTTTGTTTGTTTGGTTGAACGCGTTAATCTCAAGAACTACTGGTTCGCATTAAAAAAATATTTTAGTGTTGAATAGCCCATTCATCGAGGAATACTATAGGCTATATAATATCACGCTACGACCAATAGGAGCGGAGCAACAATGAAAAATGTTGCAAAAACGGGGCAAATTCTCTTATATGAAGCGGATCAGCTAGTAATTAATAATATGAGAAGGGCTGGTAGCTAGAGACATACATTAAGACCCATCTCTGACCGTGCTAATGGTTATATCCTTACTAATATTTATTCCTTTAACATTCGAAAGTAACTCTGTTAGCTCTTGACGGTTAAACCACTAAACTGATTTGGAGGAAATTTTGGTACGGAGATAGTTTAAAACCTGGGGAAGGACATATGCTACTTTTTATTGATATAGGTACAAATATGGTGTAAAAGACAGACATACAGATCCATGTATTGTCTTTCTTTTGTCATATCTGTTTATTAAAGAACGAATAAAATATCTGAATAATTTTATGAATTTTGTAAATTTTTGTTGACATGACATTTACAAAATAAGGTGTATAGTAACCAAATGGTATTGCTATGGTTATTATAGGGTCTCATTAGCACACTTCGGATAGGGAACCCTAAAAAGGTCAGGTTAGGATTATTCAAAACCAGCTAACGAATATGAAGAACATAAAAAAGTATGTCCATCTGTCAGGAAATTATCAATAGCAGTCCGAAATTGCAGTCTGTTTTTTTTTAATACAAATATGGTGGCAAACAAGTACACGGCCCACCTGGTGGTAAGTGGTCACCGTAGCTTGTGAACGCCTGGTACACGAGAGGCATCACTTGCGCGTTGCCGACCCTTTAGGAAAGGAAGAAGAGAAAAAGGAAGCGGGAAGGGGGAAAGAGGGTGATTGGGTCTCCGACACTCTCACTCACCGAACGAAACACAACAGTAGGAATACTGATATTTCACGTCGATATTCTGTGAGAGGGTAATCCTTTCCCGGTCGAGCCGGACCATTCATGCTCAAATCAGCGAGACTGTAGTACTCAAAAAATATGTCCTGAGTCCGGTACACGGCAATGGACTAGCCGAATTTGGTTACATCGGCCAATCGCAGACCAGCCATCTACGCAGGAGATATTATAATGCATAAGTATGCCCACAAACACAAGTGCACTGTCTGTTCTCTAACTCTCCTAGTTAGTTGGGATGGCAATCCGACACGACCGGAGAGAGATCAGGCGCAGGACCCACTTTTCTAGGCACTGTGTAACACCGCCAATTGCCTAAGACTCGGGTGCTATTAAAATATCTTAGCAGTAAAACCCAATAACTATCTGTTGGTTGATCCGGGTTTCAAACCCAAGACCGCACATGCACAAGAGTTGCATACATTACCGCGACGCCACTAAAGCAATCACTCGCCCGTACAACATGGGGCTTATAACCATAACTGGCCAAATATCTGTTAAATACATCTCTGCCTACCCCTCGGTTATAAAGGCGTGAACATTAACACAATAATTGATACATCAGTCCAATTATTTAATTAGTAAATGTAAATCCCTTCTGTGTTGATAAATGCACTCGGCCGCCTGATGTGACTTCACGTTATAAATACGAAAGTGACTCTGTCAATTTGTGACGTGTTCTTTGCTAAACTGCTGAGTCGATTTTCATACAATTTTGTATGCAGTTTTTATGTGATCGTCGGGGTCAACGATTAGTATGGAAATAATGAATTGACTGCATAAATGGCGTAGTGGCTAGTGGTTGTTTCGCCGCTGCCGCCATGATGTACTGTGTTTTGTGTGGTATATTGAAAAATATAATTTCTTAATATCTAATCCTCCATTTGATCTAGTATACCTTTCAATTTGATTTATAACCGTTAAAATTTCATGACAATTTTTACTATAGTAGTGTCTAAAATAATTAACTGTGTCTGACAATAGTAAAAACAGATTACCTAAATTTCTTGTCGAAACATCTTAACCTTTTGAACGCCACGCCATAACGGCACCTCCATGTCCTGTACGCCAAGTCCGAAAATCGATATATTACATATTGTTTTTTATGATCAAATATTTCAATAACTAATAACAATTTTGTTTGCTGTATACAATTAAGTAATAATTGGTGATTCAATTTTTAAGTTGTATCACTAAAACACAGAAAACTAATGATTTAATATGTTTATTTTGTATTTTTCTGTGAACCGACAAAAAACAGTTTTGTCGAGTATAGACGACGTTGGCGCACAGGGCACGCTTGCGTATGTCGAGTATAGACGACGTTGGCGTTCAAAAGATTAATATGATATCAGTCCTGTATATACATATATAAACTGTCCACCACGCTGGCTCAGTGCGCGTTGGCAGACTTCACATATCTTCGAGAACATTATGGAGAGAGAGGGAGAGTTCATGATACTTTGAGCTCATTCTGCGTAAATAAAAACACCAATGATTAAATTATGTTCGGGTACTTTGAAATAACTACACTGGAACATTGAGACAACTGCCATCTTAGTCTCCCCGTGACCATGGCTGCTGAAAAGCAACCGAAACGTCGGGGAAAGTGTAAAAATAAATTAAATCTAAATAGTTTAATAATAATTTAATCAGCTTAAAAATTAGTAAAGTTTAATAGTAGTAGTAGTATAACAATTTTCAAAATGTTGTAATAAAGTGTCAAATAAACAACGCGATAAAATCCGTATATAGCAGTTTAATTTCAATGAATACTATTCGCGTAAATAGAAGACAATATTATGCAGGTTACCTTACAATGTTTACCTTCACCATTAAAGAGAGCGATAATTAACTATTCAATACGTAGGTAACTTAGAATAGTCAGAAGTGTCTTCGGATCAAACTCGAAAATCCACGTATTTCAGGAAACATGTTAAACTCTCTGACAGTTTATTTTATAAAGGTAAAAAGATAGACTTATTCGAAAATTTAGAAGTATGTTTTAAAGTCGAATTCAAGACCTCACCGGAGTACTAACGGCCTGCCAACAATGGTTTGACTTGAGATCGAACTCAAGATCTCTGCGTGGCACTGCAACGATGTCCCACTAGGCAATCGCTACTTTTATAAATTTAGTTGTGACATGTGACCGTGTGCCCTTACTGACCTGATTCGGTGAAGTAATTCTAATATTGTCCAACTCGTAGGAGTTTGCCCTCAAAATCTGTTTCACTGTAATATATGTAGCTATCGAAAGTATATAATAATATCAGCCCTGAAACTGTCCCACTGCTGGGCACGGGCCTCTTCTCAGTTTGAGAAGGGTTAGCCCATAGTCTACCACGCTAGCCAAGTGCGGATTGGCATATGTAGAACTCTCAGACATGCAGGTTTCCTCACGATGTTTTCTTTCACCGCTTGAAAGTATATGTACAGTTCTTGCAACTCACGAAGGCGAGCGGGCTTTATTTGTAGTTGAACGTGTACATGCACAGTGCGGTAGTGTGCGCGTTTGACAGAGCGGTCAGTTGCGAGCGACACTTACACACGCATACATATACGCGTTAACACATATAAAGCCCGCTCGCCCTCGTGAGTTACAAGAACTGTAGTTGAATTATAATACTACCCTCAGTGAATTCAAAACAAAGTAAGCAAATTAGAATCGGCAATGAATCGCCATAAATCTTAGAGTTTGAAAAAATGCTTCAAGTAATATGCAAAGGTCACGTGATACCATGTAACCTTGAGGTCAGAGATCGAAGGTCATAGTCATTTCGGGGTATATCGACTATGCTGAGTCGAATGGCGTTGACCGCGAGTCTCTAGCTCTTACGGTTCTTGAGTTGAAAGTTGTATAACAGACGGAGGGACGGACGGACAGACAAAGCTGTTGTATAAGAGTTTTTTCGAACTCTAGAACTATATTCCATTTGGTTAGGTACTTAACTAAAGGTAAACAATCTTGATGTGACTTTTTACACAAACACATATTAAACAAGTAAACTACTGCTTAAACTAACGGTTTAATTGATTTAGTAATCGTTATTGTTGTATTTACATTGATCTTTAGCAGCATTTTATTGTTAAACTGAGTTTTTAGATAAAAAGACACATTAGAATTGTTTACCTTTAGTTAAGTACCTAACCAAATGGAGTATATATATTACAAGGTTTAGGAAAACAAACATTTATATTAATTGTTTGCACATATGGCGCAGTGGTTTAAGTGGTCGCCTCGCCACAGCCACTGTGTCGAGTGTTGTGGGTCACTCCTACCACGGGACAAACATTTGTGTGATCCACAGATAGTTGTTCCAGGTCTGGGTGTTCTTTGTGTCCGTTGATGTTTGTAAAGTCCCCCGCGACACAGGAATAATACCGAGTGCGGGGGAGGTCATATTGTTGAAACAAAAAACGCTTTTTTTGTTTAGATGGTCATCTCCAGAAATAATAATGATTTGTGCCCGTTAACTGTTTGTAAAGTGACCACGACACAGAGCTTCATATCTAGAGCTGATTATATACATATATCTATATATAAATAAGTAAATAAACGTCTCTTGTCGCTCTGTTTTTATCTATTCCTTAATGATATTTAATTGAGCTTTAAGGTATTATATATATACTTTTGTCTATTCTCAAGAAGTGCAGCTATCTTTCATTTCTAATCCCGATAATCGTCTTACAGAAGTGCAAGCCCGTCGTTCTTGCGTTTGTACTCGTGTGTCCAGAATAAAGTGATTCACGAGCACAATGGTACACTATCAATATTCTTGCCTCACCAAGCGTCCTGCCCTCCATTCCAAACGTACCACTCAAACGTAAAGTATTCGCGATGGTACTAACATTTTCGCGTCGATACGTTTGAGAGTGAAACAATCTAGTGAACGACCGCTTGTCCCCTTTTCGATAGAAATTCACGTCTAAAAATAACAGCGCGAAATGAAACGTCTAGAAATAAAATAACCGCGGGAAATAATCCCGTCGGGCGACCGCCACGTATATTTTTTCACACGCCACGTGTCCAAAACGTCAGCCATCTTGAGAAAAAAGCGCGCTAAATTTTGACAGTTGAGTTAGATAACCTCCTTTCAGTGTTGAACTTTTGGTTCTTTTTGCGCGCGAAAAGTCTATGCCTTTTAACACTGGCCGTTTGGATTTTTTCGTCGCGTTCGAAAACCTAACCGTCTGTCAAGTTCAGCATATGTCAATTGTAGTTTTCGATATAATATTTTTTCAAGCACTTTTTCTAAATATATGTGATATTTTTTATATGTTAAATGTGATTACAAGCGCTGATTCGGTAAGAGGAGCTGGCAATATTTGTTTTGTTGTTGTTGGACGTTTATTAACTTGTTAAAATGGCGGTTTATATATAATATATAATGGCGTTGAGTAAAACCTGATTGTAAATATAGCAGCGATAGTTTAGTGGGCAGATGTTGGACTGCCAAGTCGGTGGTTTTAGGTTCAGATCCATGTCACGTAATGTTGTATTTTAAAGCTATGTGCATTTTAAAATATGATCTTTGTTTTTATGCTTTAGATAAATATTATGAGGATGTTGGTTTGATTATAATGTAAAATATTTGTTAAATTTTATTATGTCGCGTTTAGTCAGAGTGATTGTCTGTAAGATAAAGGTTTTTATTTCATTGGTAGTCAGCGGTGGGACAGTTTATTAATTATTTTGTTTGATTTTTATTATTGTTATCATTTATATGATTAAATATGTATTGTACCTAATATAAAACTATACACGACATACTTTCATCATAAATGAAACTATAAAATTCGACCTCGATGGCATAGTGGCTAGTGTAACTGACTACCACGCCTGAGGTCGCGGGTCCGATTCCCGCACAAGGCAAATATTTTTGTGCATTGACATAGATGTTTGTCTTGGTCTGGGTGTTTCTATGTATAATATGTATGTAATTACAAGAAAAGAAGTATATATGTTTGTATATTTATTGTCTGGTACCCATAGTACAAGCTCTGCTTAGTTTGCGCTAGATGTTGTGTGTATGTGATGGAATATTATTATTATTATAAATGGAACTGCTCCGCTTGTATGGTATTTTTTAAATTCTTTGTGTTTATGTATTGGTTTACAATACCAATTACATTGATTAAAACATTATTAATTACCATTTCTTAAACATATAAGAAATACAAGAACTATTTATAAAACGTAAATGGTTCTGTTTCCTAGAGCGGAAGTATTAGTATATATATATTAATAAACAATCACATAATTAAATAATTTAATATAATATATACAAATAAATTATTTACAACAAGGTTAACCTAAAATTTAAAAAGCATCTTAATATTCCTCCGCATGGCTATCAATGTCAAAGTTTTTTTTTTGTTGAGCTCTTTTTCCATTTTCTTTATCCAAAGCTGCTAAGGACTAATCAACAGTTTTCAAAAGAGTCTAATTCATCTCGCCTTCTTCGAATAGTTAAATTAATTGTTGCGGCTGGCCTCATTTATGTTAATTACATGAATTGACGTTTGTTTTTAAGAGGTAAAGTAGGTAATTAATATAATTATGTCTGCTAAAAAGTATACCAAAATAATTAATAAAATTATGGGGAAGGGAAGACCCCCCACGCACCATCGGAGTGTCCACCCCAACCATTGCAATAGGAAAAGGTTGACAATACCGAATTCCTCTGGATACAGACAACCACGACGTGTGACCTAGGCGTACTCCAACTTGCAGTATTCAGCTTCGGGGACACAAAATATGCTTCGACACGTGTTTCGCCTCAGCGCGAGGCATCCTCAGGACCGTTTGGCAACGAATGAGCTCATTTGTCTGAAATAAATGGCGCTAAACAGTAATAAGTAAAAATGCGTACATAAGTTATATTCGTCTTTAATTTTAATGTTTAACTTAGCATAAAATAATAGAGCACTTATTTAATGTTTTGTTTACCTCGTGAAATCTCCTCGTGACTCATTTAGATGGAGTATCGTTTGGTCAACGCCATCTATAAATAATATTAGCAAGCGTCTATAAATACTTTCTAACCTACACTGTCTTGCCAATAGATGGCGCTAGATAGTAGAATTTTATGTCGGTCTAGAGGTGTTAAAATGAGTCTAAACACAACTGCTGATTGTCAGCACCCAAGTTTGGTCCTTTAGTCAGTTAAATATTGTTACCAAATTGTTATTTTGTTAAATTGTCAAAGTCAGACACTGCTTATAAGGGCACACCGCTCCTTACCTATGTTATATTGTTCATAGTACAAGAAATATACCCAGTTAAACCAGGGATTACGCTTAAAACGCATCCAAGTCACGAAATTCATTCACACATACTCACACGCACGCATGCACGCATTGACTATATGTATACGGTATATGGTTTTGGTAACTGCCTCCGTGGCGCAAAGGTAGTGAATGCGACTGCTGTGCATGAGGTCTCGGGTTCGAATCCCGGGTCGGACCAAGAAAATTGATTGATTTTTTCTGTTAAGAAATCTGAATAGGCCCGGAGTTAGGAAGTTAGAGGTGTTAGACATCCCCGTGCCTCGAAAAGCACGAAAAGCCGTTGGTCCTGCGCCTGATCTCTCTCCGGCCGTGTCGGATTACCATCCCATCGGATCATGAGAGTTAGGAGCAGAGAGTGCAATTGTGTTTGCGCACACATTGTGCACTATCATATATCTTGCGCAGATGGCCAGTCTCCGTTAAGATTGACCGCCATGACTGAAATTCGGTCTAGAGGACATTATCATATTGTTTAATGGTTGCTTCACTACTGCCACTGCGCTGAGTCTCCGTTCGATTCCCATCCGTATACCATAAGGCGTACCGAATGCTGGTATACCATCTTACCTGTACAAAAGATTTAAAACAACTACACTACGTTTTTTCGTTAAATGACTTTAATGTCAGTTTGACTGCATGAATATCCATTATGCTTTTTTTTTATTGCCATTGGTGGCAGACGAGCAAGTTGCCCACCTGATGGAAAATGGTACCCGCTGCCTACCGTGAAAGTAGAACTCTCTTTAAACCTCGTCTGAAGATGGACATAGCGCTCGGGAAATCGATAACATAGTGTCTGTTTATTCCCAAAGAATTAAATAGTTATATAGAACAATAAGATTTGTCAAGCTTCGTCCAAGTTTCATAATAGAGTGACTTTAACATTCCGCTTTTACCAATTTTCTTAGCATACATACATGGATTACCGTTGAAAGAAAACATCTTCAGATATGCAGGTTTGCATATCTGAGAGTACTTCGTAATATTCTCGAAAGTGTGTGAAGTCTGCCAACCCGCATTAAGCCAGCATGGTAGACCGTGAACTAAACCTTCTCGCATAGATAAGAAGCCTGTATCCAGCAGTGGGACAGTTTATATTATTTTTATAATAGGCATGTAGAAGAAATGAACGAGAAAAGACTGACAAAAAAAAATTTATAAGGCTAGTGTTAATGGAACAGTCGCAATGGGAATACCTAGGCGAACGTTTCTTGATCAGATCGGAGACGTTCTGGGTAAAGGCCAGGTTAGGAGCACCTTAAACCGGCAAGCGTGTATGAGGAATGTTATGAAAGTGAATGAAACCAGAGAAGTGTGTCAGGATCGTAGCAAATGGAAATCCATAGTCTCTGCCTACTCATTTGGGAAACAAGACGTTAATCTATGTATGTATGTACATACTCACACCTGCTTCTCAGAGGTTAGGCAAAGACTGAATTTCCACTTGCTACGATCCTGACATATTATATCTGTTCCATGAACCTACTCTCAATACATTCGTTCTAACCTTTTCTCCAAAACATCAAACTCTTTTTCCGACCCATGCATCAAACCTAGGAGCTCACTATCAGCGGTACGCGTTCGCTAACTAATGCTATACGAGCAGCAAGGTATCTCTTGGAGACAGTTATTAGTATTCTAGAAATTTTATCATAAATACAGAGGTTTGATATCGCACCACTTAAAAGTTGGTTTTGGCATTCGATGTAAAATCGAAAAGGTCATTGACAGTCTAAAAATTGAAACCTATAGCTAGAAACAAGATTAGACTATCGTATGGCGCAGAAGTTTAAGCGATCACCTCGCTACTGCCGAGTTATGTGGCTTCGATCTCCATATGGAACTATAAACAAATAATTACTGCGTGTCCAGATGGATTTTTGTCGATGGGTTTAATCTATACTAATATTATAAAGCTGAAGTTTGTTTGGTTGAACGGGATCTCAGGAACTACTGGTTCGAATTGAAAATTCTTTCAGTGTTAGATAGCCCATTTATAGAGGAAGGCTATAGGCTATATAACATCACGCTACGGCCAATAGAAGCAGAGAATAAATTTAAAATGTCGCAAAGACGGAAAAAAAATCTCTTATGAGAAGCAGACGAAGTTGTGCGGGTCAGCTAGTGTTTTATAAAGTTCTCTGAAAGGTAGCTATGTCCTTTTCTGTACCCCTAACAACGTGTAAGCCAAATTTCATGATGATCGGTCGATAGTTAAGGCGTGAAAACTTTACAAATAAACAAACACTACTATTTGTACATAATACTCTATAGCAGTCGTGGTTACGGAGACTGAGTAAAAAGGAAAAACAGCGTTTTAGATATTATATCTATACTTACACACAAACACTTTGTGTGTATATTATGGCATAAAATGGTTATAGAATAAATATATACTTACCAAATATGTGTTGTCATTTCGCACAAAATTTATATTCCGTAAATTTTGCTGCCCGGATCTTATATTGCAGCACTAGAAACAATTTTTTCAGATTTACACACAGGATTGCAATCATAAATGCAGGTCACCAATAAATATGAGCTCTTTTTAACTTTTTGAGCGCCATTCTATGGCGAACGCGATGTGTCCTCCAGCGCCAAGCTATAACAGGTGAAAAACATTTTGGCTACTTAAATTTTGCTGTTTTTAAAATATGCTGTTTTTATAATGTCCCAACTGTAATAAAAATCTAAAAGTAGAGTTTTAGGTAATAGTAAAGTTACGCACAAAATAAAATAAACTATTTATGTTTTGTATTTTTATTAACAAATGTTACGATTAGACATTGTCTTCTAATAAAGACGTGGGGTGGCGGGCACGGAAACATTTGTCTTCTATACAAGACCGTGGCGCTCAAAAGGTTAATGTTGCCAAAAACTCCGTTGGATAATTTTCCAATAACAAAATTGAAAGTTGTCAAAATGATATCGATGTAACGTTATCCGGTGCGGCATGCGAGCGCTTGCGCAACACGTGTCAAGCGTGACACGGAAGATAGCAGTCAGCTGATAATATTGATATGATAATATATGTATTGTATTTTTAGTCTAACACCTTGAGCGGGGACATATGTACGCTATCGCGAATATAATTGACATTGAAATAGTAATTTTTGAACAAATTGTGACTGACAAACTAAACCGAGTATGAATAAAGAGTTTTAGACTCTGTTTTGCTGTGATTGACATTGGTCCTAAGGTTGAGAATCGGACTGCTTGCATTTAGAAGGTTCGGAAGAATGATAATCGGTATCACAGTAATTATCACGTGAAAGTGTTGTATTAGGAACAAAATTGTGGATGCAAGACAAGTGCGTTCGGATACGTGTAAACAGTAATGTACTAAAACAGTTTTAAGATATTACCTTGTTAACCAAAACTGCAAAAATACGAATCTGAATTAAATGTGAAGTGCAGAACTCCAATAAATAAACGATATTCTAATCAAATAAAACTAGTAATATGCCTGTATCCAACATGGACTTCTCTCAAAGACCGCTCCAATTATTAATGAGAACATATCCCCTGGTAAGCATATTGAAATCATCATCTTTTGCAATACCCGCCACGATGTAACCTTTCGATTTCGTTCAAGTATATCGGCATGTACAGTTACCAAATCAAACTTTCCGTACATATAAATTATTAAGACTGAAAAGATTGATAGACATTTAGAAATCATACATATTAAGAAGTCGTCGATATTTTTAAATAGACGTTTTTTGACAATAACAAGTTAAAGTACCATACCTTAAAGCAATGTGTACTTAGATGACGTTCTTATCAATCGGCAGTATGACAAAAGCAGACTAGAGTTAAAAGTGTGGACAGTTTCAAAATACACTTTGGTTAATATGACTTTAACATAAAATGTGTTGTGAGGCAAAGAGTGTGTAAGTGACGTCAGTGTTGTGACGTATTACGGACGATGACGAAAGGACCGCTATTAGTACTGTTCAGGAATGTGATGTATAAGTGTGATGTGATGGCCGTGCTACTGCTGCAGTTCATGTTGGTATGTTGGATATATTTTATTTATATGTTTGCTAGATTCTACCCACGACTTCGACTTCGACTCGCGTAAATGTAGGTTAGTTTATATTAGTAACAGAACTTTATTCTGGATGAAATGTACCATATGTCCTTTTCTATGCATGTCCCCTTGAAAACCGTATACGAAATTTCATGATGATCGATCGTGTAAAGTAAAAGTATCAAAAATTAACAAACAAACTCACATTTGTTTTTATATTAGTTAGGATTTGAATCATTCAGAGTGCTGCAGGATATTCTATTAGGAAATAATTTAACTGAAACTGAATATGTAACCGGTAAATATATTTTCTCATCGCTTATCACTTGGAACTTAAAAACATTGATAGGCGAAGTATTAGTATAGTGTTAGTTGCCGCTAGGGATATCTGGACATGAATGCATGTATTTTAATGATAGATGAACATAACGAGGAATATGTGACAATGCAGTGGTCGATGTAAATCAAATTAAACTTAAAATATTAACGAACGACACTGAAGTATTCAGTAGCTTGCAAAACGTTTCAACCCCAGGAATCTTTTTATGGAAACCTTAGTTTACCGTCGTCAGGTATAATAATAAATAAATGCCGACTTTAGATCAAAATCAGTTAGGCAATCCTAAATTATCAGCGTTGTAATAATCAGTTTATTATCTAGAGAATTTAATCTAGAATAATAAATAATATATAATAAATCTAAATAGGCTCGCTTCAACTTTTCTCCCGATGTTTCAAGCGTCTATAGATGCTAAAATTATCTGATATATCGGATATGTGTAGATAAAAAGATTGCAATAAAATTCGTGAGAGTAAATTAATTTCTATAAATAACTCTTGCGTAAACATAAGATAAATTACAGTGTGCTCAAAAATATCCGAAATTTTGTGGTGATTTTTGACAGGCTGTATTTCAGTGAAAAATGTTCATATCGGCAATCTAAAAAAAGCATTTTGAAGATTTAAGATTCTAGTTTTTACATCTTTAGGCCAAAATATTTAGCGGTCTTGGCTTTAACACAAACCAAAGAAATACCGCAAAACAATTTTTTTTTTAATCTAGAATTTTTTGCTTTTCATCAACTTAATCATTGTTTGCAGCAAAGATGTCAAAAAAATCTAAAAACAATCAATTTTCCACTTTAATCATGATTATGAAATGTTTAAGGTCCATAAACGAGGACATTTAATTTCTTTCAAAAGTTTGACTGTTTGAAACTAAAAAGTAGTTCGCTAGATCAAATTGCAATTTTGTTGGGTTGTTCCGGGTATATCAAACTGTAAAAATCACGCTCAACATTAGTCATATCGTTATTATTCGCAGTTGAGCCGTTAATTTTATAAGAAAGCATGAAATGCTTATATTTCCTGCTTTATTTTTCAAGTACAACGAAAGATTTAAAAATAAAATTTTCTTCATGGTTGTTACAGATAATACATTTATAGTAAATTTTATGCAGTTTCCAAAACTGCCCTTAAATTTTCTGTACGCCGATTTTTTGCTGAGATATCGGCATATATAAGACAAAAAGGTTCTTTTTCATTCAAAATTTAATAACTCTGCGAGATATGGACGTACAGGAAATCTAAAAATAGAAAATTGAAGCTAAATAAATAGGCTATCCCATCTACAAGAGCGATTAGCTAAAATTATTTTTTTAAGCCCGTGGCGCCAAGACATGTTTTGCGATATTTCTTTTGTTTCCGTTGAAACCGTGACCGCTTTTGTTTGGCCTAAAGATATAAAAACTAGAATCTACAAAATGCTTTTTTTAGATTTGCGATACGACCATTTTTCACTGAAATACAGCTTGTCAAATATCACCAAAAAAGTTTCGGATATTTTTTGGACTCTTAATTTTTTCCATTGGTGGTGTATTATCACGACGAGATCAATAGATATGTATATGATTAATTTAGCTCCAGTCATCAACACTAGCATACTATGCTAAATTTGTTCCAATAAAAATGAACATCGAAGCATTGCTGCATCATAATACATCCATGATGTACTGTGAACAGTATGATAAAAGACCAGCTCTGCTTGGGATAAGACGTATGTTTACACCTAAAGACATAACCTACCTAAATATGCATAGAAAGTAGTCCACGATATACACCTGCGTAATTCTATTATATGATTAATTATATTCATGGCACTAAAGACTTAGTCTGCCAAAGTCAAGCACAATCTATTTACGTTCTTGCCATATGGCATTTTAATGCTTGTTATTTTATCAACTTTGAGTACTGAACAAGATGCAGTGATAACCACTCCATTTCCAATCCTCACATACCGTAGCTTAACCGCAATTGAACCACGTGAGCCAATGAATAATATATATTTATTATCACCGCGCGTTACGTAGACTGATTGTGAAATTTGGCATCAGTTTTTGGCTTGAAGATTGCGAGAGGCGCCTATGCAGTCCCCTTCGCGCCAGCATACCTTTAGTTGTGTGGTAAAACTTCATAACTTCTCAAATAATCTACTCGTCGAAATGCTATTTCCCGCCGGAATTACTTGACGCCATTTTGTTCGCGTTTACCGCTGTCACTTTGACAGCAACCAGCTCCTCTACGGAATCAAAGACAATATAGTGTTAAACATTTTTCAAATGTGACCTTTTTAGGGCTTTGCTCTTTGAATTAAATGTTAATATTATGTGTATTACATAGACGTTTTTTGCAGTGTGTGTAAAAGGTTATCGATGCCGTTTGAGATGTAAACCGTACAGTGTACAGACTATTGTGTTGTCCAAAGTCTGTGGTAAATATATAAACTACAAAAAAGTGTTACTATATAGTGTCTGGACTTAAAAAAAACTATCTCCATAAAACTTCAGAAAAGCTTAAACATTTCCGTCGTGATTCTGTGTAAGACTTTGTTGTGTAACTTTAAGTGTCGAAAAAAAATTTAACCAAACCACTAGTGCTTACTGTCTTCAAGTACCAGCAGTTGCAAAAATTTTCGTTCTACCCTCACAATTTTGAAAAAACGTTAGTCAATACATCTCTTTTTACCCTCATCATAATTTAAAACGGTTTGCTTCATTTTAAATCAAGAAAGTTCTGGTCACCGGTTGTTGGCAATACCATCCCGCTTCTATATGATAACTTATTACGAAGCGTTGGTTATCCTAGCATGTTTGACAACCGGGTTGCTCGCTCTCGGACATGAGGTGTGGTTGTCGGCGGTGCTTCGAGCCGCGGCCACGCAGCGTCGCGCCGCAGTCGAGTCGCGCGCACCCGCGCCCCACGCAGCCTCGCCTGCCCCTTGTAGGGGGCCGTACGTATGGCGTCAATACATACCAGGTTAATCTCAATACATTCACTTGAAAATACTCTCAGCCATTTTTATATTTAATTTAAGAATTTGTTTACAATTTTTCGTTGATCGTAGATTGTTCAAATGTAGATTATTTTTAGTTGTATTAGGTTGGATCCCACTAAAGCTGTGATGTAATAATAAGTACCATTCATTATGCTTATATTTAATAAAGGGTAGCAATACAACGATACTGCATTATATATTAATAATAATACTAGTGGTACAATAATAGCGGAGTAGCTTAAGTAGCCGCCACTGCAAAATCTAAACAATTTGAACATATAAAAAATAAAAATAAAAAAAATTCAAAATTAAAACATTTAGGTAACCAATTCTATAAATTGATTACATTGTTAATAAAATATGCTGTCTTCTATAAAGACAAGTGTCTTAAAGTACCCATGACCGAGGAAAACATGCTTTCATAAAACAAATATTATCTGGCTGCCTATACAAACAATGTCAACATATTAAACAATTCATATGAGTATTATTATATTATATTATATAGATATATTATTATTATTATGATACCATTTGGAATTGTTCTCCTTGTCAATTCTCTGTGTAAATTCTCAGGCAGTTTGCAACATTCTGGTGGATTAAATATATAAACATCCCATATCGCAATTTAATACATAATCTTCTTATTACTTAATGTTTACATAGCCATGTGAGGTCCAACTTTTAAAGCGCGGTTCCTATATAAACAAATAAGTCGTTTTATCTACGGACAGTTACATTTTAACATATTTTTCATAGAACATGTTTCAAAATTAAACTGTCCGTAGATAAAACTACTTGTCTCTTGATATAGGACCTGGAATATAATGTACTATTTATCTTTAACTAGACAATTTATTAGTTATTTTCTTTAAAAAAGCTGTAACGTTAGACTAGTATCTAGTAGATAGTATTTTAAATATTGGTTTACTGTAAAAGCAGAACGCACACCGACACCGCGACAAATCGTTAACGGTCGAATGTCGCGTCGAATCGTCGTCAACGGTCGCGAGCACAGCCGCTTCGCTGTGGAGCTCGCTGCGGTGACGCTCGCGCGAATGGTATGCGTATGCGCAACGACGCGATTAATAGCATCGTTGATGTTGCGACTGGTTTGTCGATTGCTGTGTGTGGTTTAATTCGCAACCCGTTTGAGTAGAGTCTGATTAATCCTGGTATAGATCTATGTGATTGCTAAGTTTGGTTATGCAATTCTTGAGACGACATTGTGTACAAAGTACTCATCTTGGTCGCGTTGAGAGGCCTCTTGACACAAATTATCCAAGATACGGAAGACCAAGTTAATAAAAAGCTTTCATTTAGTAGACCAGTCTTCTATGTCGTAGTCACAAGCGGGTCTTTTTGTGCACAGCAAGTGCAATCTGGCCGAAACGTCAAGCCTTTTAAAAATGTATGTAACTACTGAGCATAATCGCGTCAGTACCAGTTTTCAGTTATAAATCATGCAACGCGAAAGTTAAAAGTGATATCACAAGTTTTCTTTATATTTGGTGTACCTTTAATTAAAACGCATCGTTATTTGGGTCATATTCTTACTATTTTAATTTTGATATGTTAGATACTTACGGTTAATCCGACTCTGCGTTTGAGTATTTATACATATTTTACTAACACATATATCTTCGTGTTTTATACGACACTCGACTAGAAGGTGTGTATATTATACTCAATAGGGCAAGCATTGGACTATATCAAATGATCTTTTCAGACTACGTATCTTGGGTCTCAAATATACTAGTTGTTAAGCCCTTGATACAATTACGTGACATAAAACTAAATATTGTGTAAATTAAATGTTTAACATCGCAATAAAACTACGATATACGGATTTTATAGCAGTTTATGAGAAAAGCACTACTTTTTATAATAAACCTGCAGGCCTACCATAAAACGAAAATACCGAAATTTCAGGCCAATGGTTGGTACAATTAGTAACATGAAGCACATGGAGTGACGCTTCGTTCGCTTGTAGTTTCCGTCAGATATTTTTAAGGTAAAACTAACAAAATTTGGTTTGCTTGCTTTTCAGTAGCTATGATTTTTCAATCATCCCGTGCCCGGTCTACTGAAAAGCTAAAGTATATATAGTTAAAGTAGTGCTTTTCAAAATAAAGTGCTATAGAATCCGAATATAGTAGTTTAATTTCTTCGATATATTCTAATGTAGCAATGGCAATATTTATGATTAAATTAATACGCGACAGCCTAATGGGGGACCATTTGGACTGCAATACAGAAGTTTCGAGTTCGATCCTAAGGCATCTCTGACTTTTCGAGGTTATGTGCCTATTAATTAGTTAATTATTATCACTTGCTTTAACTGTGAAGGAAAACATCGTAAGGAAACCTGCATGTCTTAGAGTTCTACATAATGGTCTTGAAGATATGTGAAGTCCGCCAACCCGCACTGGGCCAGCGTGGTGGACTGTGGCTTAGCCGTGCCCAGCAGTGAGACAGTTTAATACAGGGCTGACATTATATTATATTATTATAAATACATATAGGGTATATATTTATTTAATCTAATATATTCGCTATGCGTAAATGCAATTGTCAGTTGTAAGGGATGTTCTGCGATATCAAATGCGAATATAGATCTCTACAATATATTTGCTGCTAATATAATGTTACTTTCTCAGAGTATAGAGTATAAATTACGTACATATATTGCATATACGTAATTCTCCTTTATTCCCAACTCAACACAAGTTAATTCGCACGATTATGTCATCAAATTGCGTCATTCGATTTATTAGTCATTGAATTTCAAATTTTTCAAAACAGTAGTCACTACAAACAGTTAACAACATTTGTGTGGTGCACAAATAGTAGTTCCGCGTATATGTGTTCTTTGTGTCCGTTGTTTGGATGTTTGTAAAGTTTACAGCGTACCAGGCATTACTAAAACGCATAAAAGTATTTATAAAAGAAAAGATAAGGTAGCCTTTTTAATCTAAAAATGATAGTTTCTCAGAAAGCATGTCATCTACATACTAAATACTGAAAGACCTTTATTCATAAATGTTCCGACCGTCTGTTAGTAGCCGTCAATTAGTACTTTGTCTAAGTGATATTTCGTAAAATTGTGTCTTCGGGTTAGCTGTATCTATCCTAATTAAACTTAGACACTTACACAGATAAAGGAATTTTGGAGTGCTCTAGGATCTACTACATTTTGCGATTAACATATTATGTAGTTGCATATCGAATATTTTTGGGCTTTATCGACAACGCTATACATAGGCTATGGTATTGTAATAATAAGTAGTTATCGCATTCATATTTTTAATTGCAAAGAGAAAAAGAATTGCATTGCTAACAAAATTTTCATGAAAATATCGTAGTAAGTTTTGCTCATACGATGTTTATTGAGTTACGCATTTTACAGTTTGTAACTAAAATTATTGCTTTGTCAAATAAAACAGGACATATAAACTTATTTAATAGTTATTGACCAATACCTAATACGTCAGTCCAGAATTCTAATTATAATTACATCATGGTGAATTTTCCTGTTGAATAACTTCGTCATAGGATATCCACTGGTGAATAATAGACGTATCCTATAATAAACCGCGTTTGATGCTATATAGCTTACATTCTATGACTCTCTGAAACTTTGAACAGGGAATCTGAATTTTCATGGTTCTAGACGCATCTACACAAGTATGGTCAATACTCTTTTCACATTTTTAAAACCGCTTATAACAGAAACGTTGAACTAATCAAAATACGTGAAACATTCATGCTTCTGTCTGATTAATAAATCACTAATACCCGGGTTTCCAAAAGAGTAATCAACGAGGGTGTCAGAATCAAACGCATAGCAAGCGATCTGATTGGTTGTTCCTAATTCAGTCAGCAATAGGAGAATTCCATTTGTGATATTTAAAACACTGACACTAGGTCGGAAATAATTTTAAACAGTTTTCTTACGAGAATTGGCTTATATTATGATTACTGCCATTTCAAATTTCTGACTGCCGACTGTCCTCATCTTTCTACGGGTTTTCTTGTTGCATACTTTCTTTACCATTGATTTTTATTCAGAAGTCTAGCCCCCAAAGATGATTCCATAGGAAGGGTTACTAGCAGCTGATAACTTGTATGTTTCATAGAATAGATTGGTGATAACTATTAGCTTGTGAAGAACTCCTAAGATCATATTATACATAGATTATCGATGATTCGGTTAGAAAGTGCCATTGCTGTTCTGCAAGACTATAATTAATCTGCTGCCGTGCGATTCTGTAAATGATTTTTTTATCTCTAAAACCTGTTATTTCGACAATAACCGAACTAATGGGCGAGTATTCACTGCTGATTCTTAAGTGAATTCGAGTTTGAGTGGCAGACCACAACGTTGCCGATTACTTGGCGACTGACCGAATGAGCCCTACCAACCTGTTACAGTAACATTGGTATTATGGCAGTTCGTCTAGTTAGAAGGGTTTTGAAGGTTACAATGCCTACCTTTCTCTCATTTTATTCCTTTATAATTATTTTCCTCAGTGCATCGAGCGATACCTTTGGTATTGCAGAATTGCAGAATGGATCCTTATTTGTCACCTCTGAAGCATAAAGAGACTGCTACATCCAGAATTGTTCAGTGCTGTAGTATTACCAATAGTTTATGTCCAATTGATATTTTATTTCGGAATTAAATATTTTCAAAATGGTATAGCGAATGTCATGGTAAGAGACCGTAAGTGTCAATTGCCTAAAAATCTTTCGTTAAGTAGATTTCGATTGTTTGATTGCGATTGTAATGTCTCCACTACGCAATGGTAAGTGATTATTTTGAGTTGTTAGTCTTAATAGTAGTTTAATTTTGAGTTTGTTTGGTTTTTAGTTACAGCACGTTTTATTTTAATTCACTCACGTGTGTTTACGCCTATTTTATTTAAATAATGCCCTTCGTTCCACTATCCCGCCCTTTATTTTCTGTTATAAGAGCCCCCGCCTGTTTCTTTTTCTATATTTAGTGGAACGCCTGTGCATTTAGCGTGATTTTTTTAGTCGTAATGCTATTTTAGTCCCGGGAGACGAATGTCTAAATTAAAATAGTACACATTTTATGAATAGGTATGTTATTTATTGAACTTATTATTATGGAATTCGTTTTTTTATCTGCTCTTATCTTTATAAACGTGACGTTAGGATAAGCGTAGATAAAACGCACTAACTAAATATATTAAATCCTTAATTTCAATTTTAGTTCAACGAGACTTATGAACTATACAACTTTAGTTCAAAGCTACTTAAAAGGCATTACGACTAAATTCGCACCGACTAATGAGTTGTAAGTATACTGATTGTTGGACTAAATTACAGGAGTTAGCCGGTGGCAAGAGTGGGCCTAGCGGCCTCCGGCGAAGCGCCGACAGATCTGAGTCTGTGTCCGAGGGACGCACAGACAAACAATCGAGTCATACTAGTGGTGAGTTGTCATACACTAGATGTAACTAGAAGTTGTGGTCGTATAGAGGACTTTAAAACGAGGAGCATGTATATAAAATATGAAGGGATGAGTTTACTGGATGCATGGCGTAATATTTTAAGTGGTCATGTGGGTTCGACACCCTCGTGACACAAACAATTATGATTCACATTAAGTTGTTTTGGATCTGTTCTTTGGACCGTTCTTTTTATTTTCTCCGCGACATAGGATTTAGCCATAGCGCGAGTCTTCATTGCGTTAAACAGTTGTGATGTTGCGATCACAATTTTTTACCTGATTTTACATTTGCCGTTATAATTTTAGTGGTTGCTTTGGAGTATAGCGTGTTTAATTTCCACCAAGGACGAATATTTGTGCGAGCCACATATAATTGTTCCGAGTCTGGATGCTCTTCGTGTCCGTTTTTAGAATATTTGTAAACTCCCCAGCGACAATGGATACATTCCTAAACAAAGAATTGCCTTATTTTTTTAATACAAATATGCTAACTGGCCACCCGTCAATTTGCAGGCCTGAACGGACTGCGCAACATCGGGAACACGTGCTTCATGAACAGCGTGCTTCAATGCTTGTCAAACACCCGACCCCTGCTGGAGTTCCTCTGCGAGGAGAAATACGGGGATGATATCAACACCACACTCAGCTGTATGAAGGGCGCGCTTATTAAAGGTAAGGAAATCTCTGAACCTATCAAGTTTGGGCGTCATCTCAGTCGAAAGACGTCCATTGCTGGACGTAGGCCTACCCCAAGGATTTCCACACAGACCTGGTCTTGGGCCCGAACATCCAACCAAAGCGGTTACGACCTTTACCAATTCGTCGGTCAACCTCGTGGCGCTGTAGATAGATACAAGATGTAGTCTTCTTCTCTCTTAGCCTTTATTATTCCCAAGTCACTTGGGGTCGGCTTTTCTGGTCTAACCGGATTTGACTGGATATCAGTTTTTACACGGAGCGGCTGCCACCTGACCTCCGCAACCCGAAGGCTAACGATACCCTAAGGCTAGACCAGTGTCAGGATATTAGAGGGTACTGACTTTCCCAATAACGACTGCCATAGATGTTCATGGCAGCCGGGACCAACGGCTTAACGTGCTCTCCGAGGCACGGAGCAGGCGATAATTGTCAATCAATACGCACATAATTTCGAAAAGTCATACAACTTCCGAAAGTCAGAGGTGCGCGACGTGGGTTCGAACCCGAGACCCTCTGCATTGCAGTCTGTTGGTCTACCCACTGAGCTATCGCTGCTCTTCAATTCAAGATGTAGTGACTAAACAATAAAAGAGATACCAAAAATATAAAATGTAAATATATTACTTCAATCATGTTCCAGCATTCGCGAGCGTGATAAAGGAGCTATGGCGCAGCGGTGAGCGGGATACGGTTGTGAACACGACGTCTCTGAAGTCCCAGGTTCAGCGGTTCGCCCCACGGTTCATGGGGTACAGTCAGCAAGATGCACAGGTTGGTACTTTTTTTAATTTTATCGTCAAAATGACCACACCGCCGGATGGTAAGCGATCATGTGGTCTAAGAACAGTGGCCTATTACTTTACTATTGACACAGTGGCGCAGCAGTTATGTATACGACTAAACGTAAACCTGGCAGACGTACGTAATTTTAGAACAGTTATATTTATAATAAATATATAATTAAGATGGCCAATTAAATTTTCTTAGATATGTTTCTTGGAGCTCTGGTAGTTAAAAATAGTCACTCAATAAATATAAGCATATCAAGTGAACTACCGCCTCTTAACAATAAAGTAACAATACATACAGGTTGTCCCAGAAGTCGACGTCAAGCCGGAATCAGGTAACAGGCTAAGTTATAATAGCTATCAGAAAAATAGAAAAAATATCTAAATTACGTATGCGTATTACGTAATTATAGGCATAAAAAAACTGAATCCTGTGACGGTCTTTTCACTCCTGTTACTACAGATATTTATTTTTTTAATTATTTTCTTTGTTATTGTATCTTGAATAATGCTTCATTAACCGGTCGTATACCGCCGGCTCGCATACCAGCCGGCAGATTTGTACCCGTCGTAGGCCGGTGGCTCGCATGCGAGCCACCAAATTGGTTTTACGTTAGCTTAAGCTAAAGCGAAGGCGGCGCGCGGCGTTTTGGCGCCAATTTGGTGGCTCGCATGCGAGCCACCGGCCTACGACGGGTACAAATCTGCCGGCTGGTATGCGAGCCGGCGGTATACGACCGGTTAAGCTCCCGATATTTTTCGATTGTTCGGGATTAGGTACATAACAAAAAAATAATAATTTAAAAAGTAAATACTTGACGTCGACTTCTGGGACACCCTGTATATGTATTTCTATATATAAATTGATTGATTGTTATAATGTTTTATTTGCAGGAGTTCCTTCGCTACCTTCTGGAAGGTCTGCACGAGGACGTGAACCGAGTCACCGTGAAGCCCAAACCGATACTCACTGAGATCGACGACAATCTGAGGTACACACACATACACACACACTCTCACGCCTAAATCTAACAGTTTGGGCTGAGGTGCATTGTACTCACATTTTGTAAGCTATGGTGCTAGGTCTCGTGTGTTCACGTTTCACATATCGTGCTGCTATAGATAAGCTGCCATTCCTGCTGAAATCAGCCTCGCTGATGTCAGCATGAATAGGCCGGCTCGACCCGGGAAGGACTACCCTCTCACAGAATATCGACGTGAAATTGCAGTATTCCTACTGTTGTTTTTGTGTTTTGTGTTTCGTTCGGTGAGTCAGAGTGCCGGAGGCCCAATCACCCTCTTTCCCCCTACCCGCTTCTTCTCCTTCCCATTTCCTTTCCTAAAGGGTCGGCAACGCGCAAGTGATGCCTCTTGTGTTGCAGGCGTCCATAAGCTACGGTGACCACTTACCATCAGGTGGGCCGTATGATTGATTGCCACCTTAGATGTATGAAAAAAAGACAAAAATAATTCCTTAAAAACTAAAAATATGCTACTGAGAATGTCTCGAAAGAAAATAGTTATAACACTGCTTGACCCGGATACTGAACCTCTGACCCTGACTACTCTGTATGAGGTCTCGGATTAGATTCCCGGGTCGAGTGGTGTTGAAGCGACCTGGTTGATATCCGTAGCCGCTACTAAATAATTATTCACGACGCAGGAATCGAACTTGATATACGCGATAGGTTAGGTACTTTATTATAGGCGGAAAATCAAACTAAGGCAGAAGGCACTAATTAATTAATTTATAAATATAGACAAGAATATACAAGCGTAGCTGTGAACAAGCGAAAGCAAATACGGAATGTGTATTACAAATACGAGACACGGTATTTATATTTATACATTATTAATAATGATTATGGTTCGTGCTTGACACTTTTGCTAATGAGTTTGACGCCCACAATATGGTCGCCGACCATAATACAATAGAACATCGGGCGGACGTAAGCAGAGCTTGTACTATGGGTATTAGACAACAGATAAACATACATATATACTTTCTATTTTGTAAATACAATACATATTATACATAGAAACACCCAGACCAAGACAAACATCCATGTTCATGCACACAAATGTTTGACTTGTGCGGGAATCGAACCCGTGACCTCAGGTTTGGCAGTCTGTTACACTAACCACTACGCCATCGAGGCCGCCAATAATGTAATAACCTATAACCATACGTCACAAATATGAGTACAATACATTTTTTTTTTCCTTTGTACTTGAAGTAAGTGTATAACACCTATGTCAATTAAAGTGTTGTGTCTTGTGCAGCGATACAGCGAAGGCTGCGGAGGCGTGGAACCGCTACCTGCGTATGGAGGACAGTCGCGTTGGAGACATCTTTGTAGGCCAGCTCAAGTCCACACTGCGCTGCACGCACTGCAATCACGACAGCGTCACGTTCGACCCCTTCTGGGACCTCAGGTTGGTATCTGCGAGCTGCCAAGACAAGCCACGAGTCGCAGTCGCTAGTGGCTGGTTGTGGACATCATTCGTGGTCACGAGTGGCTGGTTGGGGTCATTAGTCGTGGCAACTAATGGCTAGTTGTGGCTACCAGTTGTAGAATTACGAATGACTGGTTAAAATTTGAAAAAGCTACATAGTGAGGGCTTTCTGTAGTATTTTGGTAATCAGGCGCCTAGTTAGAAATATCGTGGAAACCACTAGTGTGAAGTGTGCCTTTTACAGTTCAATACCTATACCCATAAAAACTCTGCAGAATTTTAATTTAAGCCAGCCAGCCGTTAATCGGTGCCAGCTGATTGAATTCTTGAAAAAATTATAGAAGCAATGTTTTAGCCCTGGGGGCGCATAATCTTTATAATAATGAAAAAGTTGTTACCTTTATTTTTTCTCAATTCTGCTATAGACACTTGGTAAATGAAAAAATAAATCAAAACTCAGTTATATTTTTTTATTGCCTTTATTTCTTTTCTGAATTCGGCTACAGACAATTGGTAAATGAAAAAATAAATAGATACTCTTTTTATTAAGAATTATAAAAAACCGAAGATATGAGAAAAATTATAAGAAAGCAGGTTAGTTTAGAGAAAACTGTTTAATTACCGTTTAATATTTTGCAATATAGACTCTATTTAAAAAAAAAATATTCGAGTATGAAAGTAATTTTTAAATTTGCAGTTCGACCATTTGTTTAAATTACACACTGTTGAAAATCACCCAAAAAATTGAATTTTCATTGCTCCCTTAATTTTGTGAGTAGTGCATTAACATGAGATGTATCTGTCACAGCCTCCCGATCCCGTGTCGCACGGGGAACCTGAAGCTGCAGCAGTGTCTGCAACACTTCACGCGCGAGGAGGAGCTCGACGGAGACGAGAAACCGGTCAGTCACCGCTTACCGACTAATTTTAAGATTATAGATATGGTGTCATCATTTACCGCCAACTACTGACCTGCAGATATGGCGTTACCATTTACCGACTACCTTTACGACTGCGAATGTGGTGTCACCATTTACCGACTACTTTTACGCATGTGGTTATGATGTCACCATTTATTGGCAGCTTGATATGAAAGTGGACGTGATGTCATAATTTACCGACTACCTTTAAATTTGTGGATGTTGTGTCACCATTTACCGTCTGAGGAAATGGTGTCCCTATTAACCGATTAGTCTAAGATTGCGGATGTAGTGTCACTATTTACCGCCAGCTAATTATGACTGCAGATATGGTGTCTTTATTTACTGACTAATTTTAGGACTTTGGGATTTGGTGTCACCATTTACCGGCAGCTAATTATGACTGCAGATATGGTGTCTTTATTTACTGACTAATTTTAGGACTTTGGGATTTGGTGTCACCATTTACCGGCAGCTTGATATGAATGTAGATATGGTGTCATCATTTACCGGCAGCTTATTATGACTGCAAATATGGTGTCACCATTTACCAACTAGTTTAACACTACGCATATGGTATCATTATTTACCGATTACTTTATGACTGCGGACATGGTATCATCTTTTACCGACTACTTATGCGAGTTTGGATATGGTGTCATTGTTTACCGCTAGATAATTATGAATGTGGATATGGCATCACAGTTTATCAACCAACAGCTGATTATGAATGTCGTTATGGTGTCACCATTTACCGTTTACTGGTAACGACTGAATGTGGTGTCGCCATTTACTGCCAGCTGATTAAATGTGGATATGGTGTCACCTTTTACTGCCAGCTGATTATAAATGTGGATATGGTGTCACCATTTACCGCCTGCTAAGTATGACTGCCTTGATGCGAATGCGGTTTAAGTGGTCGCCTAGTCATTGCCACTACAGTAATTGGGATTCAAACCCCACACGAGCTAAATTGTGTGATTTACAAGAGGTCCTCGGTACGATTCCCGGGTTGCATTGTTATTAGATTCCCAATTCACAGTAGCGAGACGGATTGGTGGCACTAGGATAGCCTGCGATGAGCTCGTGTCCAAGCAGGCTACGGCGTTGCAGCGGTCGTATATAAGCGCATTACATGTTTAATTATCGCTCGCTTTAACTGTCAAACAAAACATTGTATGAAAACTCATGTCTGAGAATTTGTGTTCGAAGATTTGTTAAATTTGTCAACCCACACAGGGCGGGCTTGATGGCCTATAGACCTAACTCTCCTTGTACCGAGAACAGGCCTGTGTCCAGCTATGGGGCAATTTATGAACAGAGGTGATATTAATATTATATCGACGGTTGAAAGACCATTTGACATGAGCGCATTTTTATGCAATAAAAACGAAATATATGCTGATTTCAAACATGTCATTATGGCAAATAATAATGTTACAGTGCCATCTCTAGGCACTGTGGGAAAGCGCCCGGCCTTCTAATAATTTATTACAGCGCCATCTATTGACGTCTTACGTACTACGTAGCTTGACCGTACGCGAAGAATAGAAAGAGCGCTAGAACTTTCTCGTACTGCTATACGCCGGGTATTGCGCTTTTAGAAAATTCCAGAAACGCTGTTTATCACTTATAAAATTCAATCCAAGCGCACGCCAAGTCAGTTTACAATTATAAGCGGTCAAATATTCATCGAAGCGAACGAACGCGAAAGTACTACAAAGTTTGAAGCAGTTAAGACTGGGAAAGTGTAGTATAGTGTGTGTTGTGTTTTAAATTAAGTTAGAATAAAACGTGTTTTAATCGGTAATATTGTTTAAATTTTTATCCCTCGATCCTAGCACATAACAATAAATAGCCTTTTACCCGTCGATATAACTCTGCCGTCATAAGGGTGATGTATTAGAGAAATGCACTGCTTGGCGGGATATAAGGTTCAGGAATTATGCACAACTTCGCTGTACAACGTATATTGGCCGACTGGCTTGCTACAGTTTTAAGACGTTATTTATAGCTACGTACCGCTGTAGTAGTACCCGCTATTTACAATATTTTGCAATAATAATATTCTATCTCACACACAACACCATCTAGCCCAAACTAAGCAGAGCTTGTACTATGGGTAATAGACAATGGATACACATAATATATATCCTTTTTTTTGTAATTACCTACATATTTATACATAGAAACACCCATACCAAGATTAACACCCATGTTCATGTACACAAATGTTTGACTTGTGCGGGAACCGAACCCGCTACCTCAGGCGCGGCAGTCGGTTACACTAACCACTACGCCATCGAGGCCGCAAAAAAAGTTTTTCCGGCAGATACGTCTTTATGATAGCAGTATTATTTTGTTTAGCTGCCTCTCTGCCTACCCTTTCGGGGCTATAAGCGTGAGACTGTTTGTAATAAGAAATTGTTGTGTTGCAGACGTGTTCGAAGTGCGGGGTCCGTAGAAAGTGCCTGAAATGGTTCACCGTCCAGAAGTTCCCACAGGTCCTCGTGCTGCATCTCAAGAGGTAAACTTAAAGTTCCAATATAACAATAAATATATTTTATTTGTTAGAAGCACGGTTATGCGATGTTATATATATTTATAATAATATTATAAAGCCAAAGAGTTTGTTTGTTTGGTTGGTTGAACGCGGTAATCTCAGGAACTACTGGTTCGAATTAAAAAAATATTTTATTATTGGATAGCCCATTTATCGAGAAAGGCTATAGGCTATATAATATCACTCATATAATATCTTATGCATTCATTATGAGACAGCGCAATTCGAGAAAAAACGATCACGTCATCGATGTATATTTTGTTATTGGTGATATTTCAAAAAGCACTTGATCAATTTCGATGAAATATATATGGGACCACCTCTGAAGTATTTTGCCATTTAAGATTGCTAGTAGAATAATTGAAGAGTTAAAAGGATATATACGCGTGAGACATTCCATATCACTTAAAACTAAGACTAGCAACATCTGTGTCATACTTCTCTGCCAACCCCTCCGGGGATACTATACATATTGAAACAAGCACTTTGTCCGAGCAGGTTCTCCCCAACGGAGAGGTTCCGCGGCAAGCTCAACGTGCTCGTAGAGTTCCCGCTCAGTGGACTAGACATGTCGCCCTACGCCGCCACGCGCGGCAACCAGCCCGTCTACAACCTATACGCCGTCAGCAACCACTCAGGTAACATACAGCAACCACTCGGGTAATACACGTAGTAGTCGATCGGGTAATATACGTAGAAACCGCCCAGGTAATACAAGTAGCAACCACTCGGGTAATAGATTTAGAGACCGCCCTGGTGATACTCAGAGCAACAGCTTAAGTCATACACGTAGCAACCATTTCGGCAGTATACATAACAATCACTTGGGTAATAGAGATTAAACGCTTAGGTAATAGTCATAGCAACCGCTTCGGTAATACACATGGGAACGGGTTATATATGTAGCAACCACTCAGGTAATATATGTAGAAACCGCTCTGGTAATATACGTAGCGACCACTTAGGTAATACACGTAGTAACCAATCGGGTAATATACGTAGCAACCAATCCGGTAATATACGTAGCAACCGCTCAGGTAATACACGTAGCAACCAATCCGGTAATATACGTAGCAACCACTCAGGTAATACACGTAGCAACCAATCCGGTAATATACGTAGCAACCACTCACGTAATGTATGTAGCAACCGCTCTGGTAATACACGTAGCAACCAATCCGGTAATATACGTAGCAACCACTCACGTAATACATGTAGCAACCGCTCTGGTACTACACGTAGCAACCAATCAGGTAATATACGTAGCAACCACTCACGTAATATATGTAGCAACAGCTCTGGTAATACACGTAGCAACCGATCCGGTAATATACGTAGCAACCACTCACGTAATATATGTAGCAACCGCTCTGGTAATACAAGTAGCAACTAATCGGGCAATATACGTTGCAACCACTTGGATAGTATACGTAGCAACCAATCGGGCAATATACGTTGCAACCACTTGGATAGTACACGCAGCAACCAATCGGGCAATATACGTTGCAACCTCTTGGATAGTACACGTAGCAACCAATCGGGTAATATACGTTGCAACCACTTGGATAGTACACGTAGCAACCAATCGGGCAATATACGTTGCAACCACTTGGATAGTACACGTAGCAACCAATCGGGCAATATACGTAGCAACCGCTTAGGTGATACAAGTAGCAACTGCTCGAGTAATATACATAGCAACCACTTGGGTAATATACAGCAAACCAGAAGTCAAAGCGTCGACCAAGGGCTCTGAAAGAATATCAATAACCCTGATCAAGGGCTGGCCCTAGCTGTAACACATCTCTGCTTTCCCCCTCCGGGGATATGTTGTGAGAGTATGTAATGTATGTTGCAGGTACGACGTACTCCGGCCACTACACCGCGTACTGCAAACATCCGTATAACGGCGAGTGGCATGAATACAACGACTCGAGGTAAGCACACACGTTACTTTATTATAGCAGATAGTTATCCAAACTGCCTCAGAGGCGCAGTGGTAAAAAATACGACTGCTGTGCTTGAAGCGTCGGTTCTGATCTCGCCATCAATAAGAAAATCTAAGTAGCAGCTCGGATCCATATTTAATACACGGCACGGATGGCGTAGTGACATGTTAAATGGTCATCTCGCCACTGCCACAGCGCCAAGTGTTATGGGTTCGAATCCCACACGGTACAAAAATGTGTGACCGCAAATTTTTATGTTTGTTCCGAGTCTGGGTGTTATTTGTGTCCGTTTTTTGAGTGTTTGTAGAGTCCCCCACGACACAGGAATTATTCTTAATGCGGAAGTTGTCAAAAAAAATATTATATAGTTCTGCCTTCCTCTGTCTGCCTCGTCAAAAGATAGGAGCGTGCTATCTAATCGCTGCACCTTACTAATAATAATTACCATTACAATTTCCAGAGTGACTCCCATCAACAGTCGTAATGTAGTCTCATCAGAAGCGTACGTCCTGTTCTACGAGCTTGCGGGCACTCGGCACACGTAGCGCAAGCACTCACCGCACATACCGGTAACCTCCAGTGTACCGGTAACCAAAACCGCAGTAAATTATACTCCAACAAAACATAATACAGCAACAGTCGGTTCCGAACGTTTTGTAACGGTAGCAAAAAAAATAACGGCAGTGAATAGTATTGCTAAAACCGGTGTACCGGTATCGTTGGTAAATATACCGGTATCGTTATCCGATTTACTGGTGCCGGGCGAACAGTGTTCATCAGTAACGTCTGACCCGTGGCTATCGGCAATGACGGCTTGTGAATCGGAAAACTCATCAGAAGAAATTTTTGATTCGGTGATATTGCCTGAAATTGTACCATATGTACCAATAACTGTACCGAGAATACCATCTCCGCCTGCCGCATGACATTACACCGCTGTGATTAGACGTATCATCAGGAAACTAACGTCTTGTGCCGCGTTACGTCATAAATGAAACGTTTATAATCACACTAAAAAAGCCTCTATAAAGTCTGTATACCGGTATGAATGTTACCGTTATTTTATAAAGGTAATTTATACCGGTATCGATTTCGGTGTTGTACCAATGGATGGCGTTACCGTCATTACATATAAGATCAATGTTTCAATGTCCTCCCATGTGTAGCCTTTTTACATGTACAAAATATTAGTCATAGATTTTTCACAAACGACAAAATTTTTCATGATCTATATATTAATCTAAATTAATGTTATGTAATGATAATATATTTAATAATAGACAAGTGGATTTCTAGTCTCTGCCTGCCCAGAGGAACATGCGTGATTCTATAAACGGTATATAACCCCTACAACCGTAGGGGTTATTGGAAAACATGTATATAAAAATGTTATTCTTATATTGCTATATTAGTAATTTTGGGGAGGCCTTTAAAAATAGAAGCCGTAGTCTAACTACATACTACTACAACTACAACATACCAGTGTGTTTTTGGGCAACACGCAGTGCCCGAAAATATTATAAATATCCAAGTATCCATTAGTCAAAAGGTTAACATTATTCTATGAACGTAACGTGGCATGATTATATAATATATGGTTCTCACAAATGCTTCACATGTTACACAAAATCGAACTATCAGCCATCATATTAGGCACAATTATCGAAATAAAATCTGCTCAGAATGGAATTCCAATCTAGGCTAATAAACTTCAAATGTGAACTGAAATGCATTTTATTTACATTTGGTGTTTATTCTAATTTAGAAGTCTATTTTGTAGAGTTATTGTTACGAGCATTGGGCCTCGATTATCTAGCATGCTGAGCTATATTATAGCCTTTGCTTTTACCTAACTTTTCGCTAGATTAGGCGAGAAAGTACCTAACTATAAAATATTGCAGACAAACAATCAGAAAATAAACTACTTTATACGGATTTTCCCAGTTTATTTAAAATCCCTTAGTTCTAACTCTGATTTAAGTATTTATATTCACACTTTCAACATTTCTACTGCTTTTCAGCAGCCATGGTCACAAAGAGACTTGTGTAAAATTACCCATCTGGGTATGACTTTCTTGAATCATCAATGATTAACCATGCAAAACCAGATGGTTAATCATTGATGATACCCTTGATGATTGCAACACCCTTGGTGATGGGGTCACATCGGTTACTATAGATCGAAATTTTAAATAAATTATGCGTTTTAAATTTTAGAGACACAAAATTCTTGTGCTCAGCGAGTAACTATAATTTCTGGTTATATTCTAGGTTCTGAAAGTATTGGTGATAGATAGCATACAATTTTTTCTTCCCAAACTTATTTTGTACTTTATTTCTGTTGAGAAAGCAAACTCCTACACTAAATTCATTTATTTAATTAAATTATTCACTATAAACTCCAATTAACTCCTAATATAACGAATAAAAGTTTATAAGATCAACATACTCAAGTATACTTTTACTTTCAGTATACGTAATCAGACCTTTTATGCCACAGGGTCCATTTTACGGCTGTACAATATAACCATATCTTATTGTTACTCCTTAAATAAACTTACAAAACGAATCTGTATTTAGACTAAACAATTATATCAGCATTGCTTTCTCATTCGCGTATCATCGTTTCTATATATTATTATGATTATATAAGATTATAAATTCGAAAGTAACTCTGTCTGTCTGTTACCTCTTTACGGCTAAACCACTCAACCGATATGGATGAAATTTAGTACAGAGACACTTTAAAATCTAGGACACAGGCTATTGTTTATGAATGTAGGTACCACGAGGGTGTAGCCGCACGCAAAAGCTAGTTAATTATAATTCAACTATTGAGTAAGTAGTTTGTGAGCACCATATATACCACACCGTCGATTTGTTTTTACAGTGAACCCGATTTAACCTCGAAAAAACTGCTAACATTTAAATTTGAGTGATCTTGAACCTGAAATGTCGTTTCTAAAGTAAAACTTACACTGAAATTCATAATTACTGACTTATAATTGTCCTAATATCACAGCAATGTAATGTCATAATTTAATAGTACTTTATAACTATTGGTTTACTAAAAATCCTCCAATATTATATCACGATATAGTCGAAAAGAGTATTAGTAAAATAATAACAGCAATTTCTGAGGTTAACTCATAAAACCATACAAAATAAATCTTTATAGTATAAGTTGGGTTTTTAATATGTCATATGTATAGCAGCAGGCGGTTAAGTGTGATTGGTTGTTTCCAAATTGTGTCCTTTAATCCACCAATCAGCATTGACCATTGTTTTCCATTCAACATTTGTAAGGTACAGTGTGTCTGGTACAATGACATTATATTTTATTAATATCAATGGTTGTTATTATGTTTGTACTGTAATATTATTAAACAGTTGATTTAAAATATCTATAAATAATGTCTCGATTAAAAGCTGGAATATAAGATCTAGTGTTACATTACAAAATACAAATATCAAAACGATTAAGTGATTATTTAGGAATCGTGATGGCACCAAACTTAAATTTTTATCTATATAATTGACAACACTGTGAAAGGTTGGTAACACTAGAGTAGTAACCCTGGTGTTACAAGGTATGTTAGTTACTCACTGAAAGGCTGGCAACATACAGAGTAGTAATTCTGGTGTTGCAACGTATTTTGGTTACCACTTCTCGACTAATTGTAAGTTGGTTTGCTGCCCAAATTGTTTTAAAAATATATTATTTTTTATTCAAAACGGTTCCTAAAATGATTTTTATAATATTACAGTATCAAACATAAATAAAATTACAGTAGAATTAAATTATTTGTACACAAAATGAAAATCTACAATCGGGAAGTACAATTCGGAATTATTATTACTTTTTACATTGAAACGCATGTCGGATTCAGCCAATATAACTGCAAGTCGAGAAATTCTTAGTAACTGCCCGGAGTTAAGCAGTTAGCGGTGTTTCGTGCCTCAGTGGCCACTAAAGCCTTTGTCATCCCTACGGCGGCGGTGTCGAATCGCCGTCTCATCAGACTATGAGAGTGGCTGGACATTACTATTGGCTGGTCTGATATACATGTGATAACTATAAAAACTTATTTTCAGTATTGTAAAGCTTTCTAGCGAATTTGACATACAACTATGGCCAATTTCAAATTCCCATCTTTTCAATCAAGGCGCAATGAGAAGGCCAAGAAAATACTATTATTTATATTTCATATATTTATTTAATTTTTGAAATAATTATAGCCGTTATAATTAAATTAAGACATAAACTGTGTCTACAATGCATTTAAATATTTATTTTAGTATTAAAATTGTTGCTTACAAACCCCTAGCTCGAGTTAGGTGCCAATAGTTTTTCAAACTCGCTAGATGGCATCACTTACATGTTGATACATCTACTCGCCGCAAGATGGCGTTGTTATAAAACTGTTGTTTTTTTTTTTTTTCATTGAAATTGAACATTATCAATGCAATAATTGTTGGTATGATGATTAGATAGCTAAAAGTTATGTTTTAGATTAATTAATTATAATATTTAATGATTTTTTTTGTACGGCACTGTGGTGTAGTTTCGCTAAAATTACTTTTTCATATTTTATTAGGAAATACTTATTCAAACATATAAGTTGGGCGTTGTGTTTATCTAAATTTAGATGCAACATATCCCTGCCTATCCACAATGCCTTAATAATAGGCTGTTATTGCTAAATTGACCAAAAATATCAGTTATTATTTACGAAACTTCTACTCTATGGTTTAAAATGTCAGTTTTAATCAAGTTTTCTATTATAATTTTAATAAAACTACATCATGAAGCCAATTTTGTAACGTGGCCATGTTTCAGACCCTCCCCTCATAATTTATTACTAAAAATAACTACTTACAATGTTATTATAGTTTTTTTTTTTTCTAATTTTTATAGCTAGCTTTTTTCGAAGTGAGTGAGTGTGGTACTTTAGAATTATGCATTTTAAGGTTGTTCGTTGGTTATTCACTTGGTTGTCTCACCGGTTCTCGTATGGTTACGCGGACAACCAAGCCCGATAGACGTGACATTATTTTGTGTCCGCCAAGAACTACATTAACAGATTCTTTGTCCGATGAATCACACATGATACATAACAATAGATTTTCTATTGCGTCTCTCACGGTCCCGTGAGAGACGCAATAGAAAATCGCAATAGAAAATCGAAATAGCGAATGGGTTCATAGAAGTACCCAAATGCAGTCAGAGCTATCGTGAGCAGTCTATATTCACATCACGGGCGGTTAGAAAATCTTTGACCGTCACAAAATCTTGGTATTTCCGATCTATTGGGCTTGAAGATCCGCAATGGGTACGATTTACATAGTTAGATATAAATTGCAATTGAAAAATATGTATAGCATTTTTACTTCGGTTGGGTATGTGTAGGCTACTGCAGTCAATTAAGAATCTCCGCTTTCTAAACGAAAGAATAATAATTATTATTAATAATTAAAGGTATATTATCACGACTGTACACTAACCGGTTAGGCAGCTTCAATACAGTTCCTCATATAAAAAATTAATGAAAAATCATGTTCGATTTTTATTTATAATAGAATTTACGTGCGATACTTGCGGCGCGGTCGGCGGCTCACACGCAACTGACCAAATCCGCTCGCGTGACGTCATCGAAATGGTATTTGAATTACTAACCGTTAGTAATAGCCAATATACCGTTACGAATAATTATGGTACAAAAATGTATTAAAATCAATTTTATTAGAGAAAATACGGAAGTTGGTATGTTAAGTTAAAAATGTGAATATACCTATATACAGAAGATAACTATCATTGTATACACAACGGTAGCGATATTTTCTGCACTTAATGTATATAACAGCGATGAAATAAAGGTATTTTACATTTTTAATATCGAAGCGATGGATAGAATAGTGTGTTCAAAATATAAATAAAATATTTATGAAATGTTAACGCTTGCCTTCATGTACCGATCTGCTGACGACTTACGTGACCGGTATATACACGACGTGTTATAGTCCCTATTAGAGGTCAGTGGCGCGTTGGTGTTCAAAATGTACATCACAAGTATTAAAAGTATTATTAATGGTTAAATTGTAACTCGAATCGTTGTTATGTAGTATTTTTATGTACTTGTGTTATATTTATGTATTTACTTGTGGCACCACTGTAAATACTAATACAAATATATCACAAGTAAGTCAAATTAACTATAGTTGTTTGAACACTAACGAGCTGACTAAACGGGGCACGTTTACCTATTTTCACAAAAGTTTCTAACATGTACCGTTCTCTCAGAAAAGCTGCTCAAACTTTGAGAGTATTTACAATATGTATCTAAATTATTTGTACAGAGAAATAAATCTAAAGTTAATTTATTCAGGTATAGGGATATATAAGCTGCATTATAAATATTAAATTATGGTCCGATTAGTAGCGCTGTAATTCAATGGTCTTGAAGTCGAAGCATGTCGGCTTGGATGCCTATGTCATTATACTATCAATATCAGTAGTATTCTTGGTCTTAGGCTGCTATTCATTACACAAAGCTTTAGCTTAAATGGACGCTGGTATATTAATTTAGTTAATAAAAAACGAAACCTATAGACTACTTTAAGCTTGGTCTTTCCTTACTACAGTAGATCGACACACACAAGCTTGTGTGGTGTTCCTGTGGTGAGTAGCGATACCACGCTCTTTAACGAGGCAATGTGCTGCCAGCAGGGCAACTGCCATCTTTGACATCTCAACACAGCGATTCCAATTTTGAATTATCGTTAACGATATCTCCGGTGTTGCCAGCGTTCATAGGCTACGAACTACCTACCATCAGGCGTAGTATGTATATTACCATTTATAGGAAGATACATGTTATCCCGAAGTGTGATCAATTTTTCTAAGAGAAGTCTATAAATATAATTGCTACATAGATAGTGCTTCGGTTATCGCGTTCGCATTACCGGCCGACAATTAGTCAATGGTTAGTGTATTATAAAAGCCGAATTCGGCGTTCGGCTTTCGGTCTGCGGCGATGTGAACGCGGTGTAAGCGTTGGTTGTTTGTTTTCTTTTTGTATAATTTTATTAATTGTTACATTTGTTTTTAACTTCGCTCGAAGAGAAATCTTAATTTTAACCAAAGATTGCTAAATCGTAGTGTGGAAATTATTGCTGTATTTATAAATAAATAAATAAAAAATAATTTATTGTAATAATTATTATTTATAAATTGTAAAATTGTTGACGGTCCCGTCAACTATTTATGTAAAAATACGTAACAGATTACTATTATAGAAATATATATTTAAATGAGTAAATTATTAAATAAAGGTGTTTTATTTTTATATCTTAAGTCCTGTACCAATGTAAAGCATGTAATAGAAACCTATGGTCATACCTACCGTACTTCAAAAACACTGCTGCACCAGAAATAATACTTGGATCGAGGGAGATTTTATAAACATTAAAAGAACAGACAATGAAATACGACTCCCGACTCGTAGTCACACCACATTATCACACCAGTATGACAAACGGTAATTATACATCCTGGCTCCAGAAAACTATATGTGGATGAAAATGTACTGATTAGGAATCGAAGTCACAATACTCGGCTCACTTGCTGAAACGAGGCGACCACTGGACTGAGCTAGAGAGCTAACTCGTGCTACAAACTACATAGAAGACAAGTCTTATTTCGTAGTAGGTACCTAGATATTAAATCAATATTAGAGCACTGGGTTACATTTCCTTATGACTTAAAATTAGTTTGGGTGTCATTTTATTACTTTTTGTAACCTAAAACCGATATCTATCAGAATTGTGTCTAAAACATGCCGAGTATGAGCCATAACATTAATTTTCGAATGGCGCAGGAGGAAAGTATCACCCTTGTACAGAAAACTTGAGTACTCAGTACTGAGTAATAATAATAAAACAGTTACTGCGTTTCGCTTGGTAAGTCAAAGTTCTGGACGCTCACGTAACCACCTCTGCCGATCCTTTCTTTCCAACACATCTTTATTGCCTTTGCATCTTCCTCTAAAAACGAAAATCATATAAGTGCCAGAAAGTATAAAACTATTTAATTAGCCTTTTGAGCGCCAACTTATGATATTCCTGTTTATAAAATAAACAGGCTTCTATTGAAATAAAAATATAAAAATACAGTTTTAGGCAATAGTACAATTACGCACAAAATAAAACAAACTATTTTTATATGTATTTTTTTAATAAATGTTGCGGTTAGATATTTTGTTCTAATAAAGACGTAGCGGGGAGGGCAAGGAAACGTTTGTGTTTTATACAAGACCGTGGCGTTTAATAGACTAAAAAGACCTCACTATAGGTGCATGCTACTCATAACGCATCTTAGATAACGTAAAATCGTTTAATTTATGTTACAGAGTATATATTCAACTAGAGTCGCAGCGGTACACCGGCGGCTAGACAATAGATTATATTTTAGATATTATATAATTATGTCGGGTATAAGACTTGAGAAATTAATGCAAAGTAACATATGACAACAAAACTGACTATAATAAAATATGGTTCTATTGTATGATATAATATTGTTGGCCTCGATGGCGTAGTGGTCAGTGTAACCGACTACCACGCGTAGCGGGTCGCGGGTTCGACTTCTGCACAAGTCAAACATTTGTGTGCATGAACATGGATGTTTGTCTTGGTCTGGGTTTGGGTCTGCTTAGTTTGGGCTAGATGGTGTTGTGTGTATATGGTAGAATATTAAATATTAACAAAAAAATATATATATACATAGCCTCCCAGGCTTATATCCCTAAACAAAAAATACCTGTATTACACCCACACTTCAATGACTATGATTTTGGGCCGACGGTATAGGGAGTAAATCTATTGCTGTTCACCGGGCACAGTCCCAGAAGCCGCGCTGCTATTGACAATTTCCTGACAGAAAACCTCAGTATGACATTGTCTGACCTGGGAATCAAACCCGAGACTACATACAGTCACAACCACTACTACTGCACCATGGAGGTTGGCACGGTAATATATTTATCACATGTTTATAATAAGTAACAGTAAGTCACGGGTGCATCTATTAACAAGTCCATAATTACAAGGTTACATCAAAGTCACAAGTTAAATAGCTATTCATTATTCAGCTAACTTTAAAAATAACAATAAATAATAAAGTAATGGAAACAACAAAATGTCTATAGTGTAGTGGCTCAATAGAAATTACTAGTAAGCATGAATCTCGTCTAAAGCTAATTCTTATTAAATAAATGCATTCAAAAATATCTAGACGTTCAATTAAACTGAGATATATTTCTATAATAATGAAACATGTGGCGCAAAATGCCCGCATATGTGGTTATACCGGGAGCCGGTACCACATTACCGCCAAAGTTTGACAAATGACAGCTAACGTACTAAAGGTTAATATCGTTTCGCTTTCATTTGCAATATTTTTACATTAAATAAAGCGTAGGCAAACCTACCATTTTGAATTGAAAAGAATTCCCGCTCATCTACTCATGTGACAGCTCAAAATGTTGCCACTTATCAAAATTTGTTCACCGGTCTACAAATAAAACAAAATACAATATATTCAAACGAATAAAATATGAAAAGTCTAAAGAAATAACGTAAATAATAATCGTGTGTCGCCTATTTGTTAATATCTTATTGGCAGCTACAAAAGTAATACAACCTATTTGATCGTACAAAGAAGAACGGAGTCAGAGTCAGATGCACGCTCATTGCAAATGGCGTCCGTCTGACGGATGATTGCTCGCGTCAAAATGCATTCGCGATGTTATAAAAACGTGTAAAACCTTTAATTTATCGTTCTAATGTCTACATTTACAAACGGTGAGTATTTAGTTGTAATTGTGATATTGTCGTTACGTAATATATTTTGTTATTGTTAATCGCTTCCACAGTCCATCGTGTGTCTCGCTCGTTTGTTATGATTCGTTCCCGTCATTATTTACAATCGGCGACGTATATGCATCTCTTTCGCTTCCACAGTTTTCTTGCAATGGGTTTTTCATTTTTAAGTGTCGGCGAGCGAGACCGAGGGCTGCGGGGGCCCGACGGAAAAATATGAACAAAATTTTGTGCTCTTAAAAATTATTGATTTTTCATCGTTAAAAAAACAAGCTAGACGTTCACTAATTGCATACGTGATGTGAGTTTGTGTTGTACCTCGGTCCCCTACATCTGTGAGTATTAAGTCTATTTTGGTAGTTTTCCCTTATACTACACTAAGGTTGTGAAAAGTCACATTTTTCAGTAAAATGAGCATCGACCATATTGTTGAGATCGTACATTTAGCGCGGCGCGTCCCTGTGCTTGTTTAAATATTGATTTTTTTATTTGGCTATTTGCATGTGTGCGTATTGTTTATAACTTTAGTTGGGTTGGGGGCCTGCGATATGGTACTATTTCGGGAACGGCCAAATGTTGGCTTTTGTAGTGTAGTCATATTCATTGTGGCTCACGACGTTACTACGCACGGAAACTGATTTTATCCACATTATATTCGGTGAGTGTTTTTAAAAAGTACCATGATTATTGCGCTAAGTTTTTATCGGTCATAATTCTAATGTTTGCCTGAATGTAACATAAAAATGCCGATAAGATATAACATAGTTCTGAGGCCTATATTTTTTTTCATTAAAGAGCACAGGAAAATATGTACGTGCGGACTGATAAGCGTTGAATAGTTTCATAGTGATATGTTGGAAAATTATGATTCATTTTGCTTTTTTTATTTGGATTTCTATTGTTTGAGGATTTGCTGTATTTTATAACTTTCTTACTTTTTAATTAATGAGTGTTTTTTTACTGTAAGTGCATAATTTAATGTTTTTATGTGATGCTTGTACTGTGATTATATATAAATTAACCGGTATTGTATCCATATCTCCGTTATTCGATTAGGATATTATCCGGAAGTTAGTCATCATTTAATTATATATTTATAAGTGCCAATAAAATTGTTTTGAAAATAAGGAAAACCTTTCAATAATCATGTAAGATTCTAATTGGATTATTTTTGCGTAGACATTTTGCATATTTTTATTGGATTTAATTATTTACTGCACTAGACTAACTTGTGCCGCTTCCGGAAGGTTAGGCAGTGAGCATAGAACCACAATTATTTTTTATTACGTACCTATCTCGTAGTTCAATTATTTATTAGATTATTAATGTGTGCTCGTTTGTAGACTTCACTCCTCTGGAATAGCTGGCATTCCAAAATGTTCTTACAGACCTTTCGGTGGGATCTTACGTCTTAATATTTTGCGTTCTAATCTTAGCATAACGTAATTAACATGTTTAATCTATACTTATAGGTATATCTATGAGCGATGTGAAAACTCTGTACCTTTTTAATTAAGCATATTACGCGGACGGAGAAATGTGGTTTTTAGTATAGTTAGTTAAAGTTTATATGGAGAAGTTCAAAAAACTAAAATTATTAAAATGAAATATAAATTATTGTCAAATTACGAGCACTGGGCACTTAGATACCTTCTAGTTAATATAATTTCCGAAATTACTCCGAAATTATTATTACTTACAAATGTTTTGGTTTGTCCCGCGGATGTTTCCTTTAATGGGAAATTTCCGTGTCAGGCACAGTCAGCATTATTGGATTTTCCAATTTACAAATAACGGAAATTTAAACACTACCAAGTAAGAGCGTAAGGTGTTCGTAAATGAGACAGGCAGGATGGAAAGACCTAGGCCACCGGTCTGTGACTACTTGGAGAGAAATATTATGGGGAAAGGCCAGGGCAAAAGTGTCTCCAAACCGACTATGATTTGCATTGAAAATGTAATGAGATAATGCAAGGAATATATCTGTGACAGGATAGCAGCAACATTGAAAAATAAATAAATAAACTTTTGTGATTTTTGCGTACTTCTTCAGGAAAACAGGCGTGAATTTATGTATGTATGTATCTACTTATGTGTTTTCCAAATAGTAACACAGCAGGCAAAAGGCTAATAGTCCCTATTACGTGGGAGTCTTATTTAAATACAAAATTGTATACCTGACTTGTAAAAAAGATATAAGCACATAGGTACATATCGTCTCACGGCTGTATCTCCGAAATGGTAGGCAGAAGTCAACTACATTCCCATCTCGCCAGCTATGGTCTTAGACCCCATATACCATAACATGAGACCTCATAAACTAAGTGCCACTAATTGAATAAAATTCATAAGTAAGGTACATCTTATAATCGAAAATGTTTTGTGCAATATAGTCGCCGTCTATGTATTTTCTAAATTAGTAACACAGAGTCTTTGATGGGACTGGCATATCCAAACCCTGAAGACTTCACGCTTCTCCCTCTGGAGTGTACGCTGTACCTGATGCAGTACATTCATAAGGAGATAGCTAAGGGATAAATCTTGAGGCCGACACAAAAGATCCCACCGGGTCGAAGTGTCGCCGGTCTATACTGACTGGCCCCCGCACACAAGATAACACAGAGTCAGCAAATATGTAAATGGCTAGTAACTACGTTTCTTTTACTGATACAAAGGAATTAGAAACAGGACGTTACCAAATGAGACATTTTGCGAAGAAGACATTCTACATTGTAGACGTTCTGAGAAGTGGACATTCAGCGAATGGGCCAAAGTTATAACTTGGAAAAAAGTTAAATGTCCATAGGTACATATTATTATAGTCTCACGCCTAGAAGAGTCATGCAGAAGTATATTGCAAATGCATTTTGCTAGCTATGGTTTCAGACCCCATATACCATAGCATGAGACCTTATAAACTCATTGCCACCAATTAAACTTTCTTTATAAATTACATGTTATCACCAAAAATGTTTCCTTCAAAATAGTAGCCAGCTATCGTTGCTCTGTATTTTGCAAACACGTGCCACCATCTTGCGTGTACGATGACGTACCTGTGACGTCATAGTCCACGATCGTTGTGTTATCTAGTATTTACAGATTACTATTAACATTAGTGTTTTGTCTTTACATTGTAAACAACAGTTTTTTTATACTAGAGTCATGTCTGTTTTAATGATACTGGCGTATCTAAAATAATATCAGTGCTGTATTAAACTGTCTCACTGCTGGGCACGGGCTTCTTCTCAGCAGGAGAAGGGTTAGGCCATGGTCTACCACGCTGGCCCAATACGGGTTGGCAGACTTCACATATCTTCGAGAACTTTATGTAGAACTCTCATACATGCAGGTTTCCTCACGATGTTTTCATTTACCGTTCTGGCGTTTTTATCATGCTTTATTTTCTTATATACTAATATTATAAAGCTAGAGTTTGTTTGTTTGGTTGGTTGAACGCGCTAATCTCAGAAACTACTGCTTCGAATTGAAAAATACTTCAGTGTTAGATAGCTTATTTATCGAGGAAGGCTATATAACATCACGCTACGACCCACGGGGGCGGCGCAGTAACTATAAACGCGGGTGAAACCGCGGGCACAGCTATTCAATTATATTAGTCCGTACATGCCTACATGGTCTCACACTTGTACCCCCAAGGGGGTTGGCAGAGAAAAATTACACACGCATTTGGCCAGCGTGAACTTTAGTCCCACGTAAATAGGAAGCGGGTCTATATCGACGTGAAATAGCAGTATTTCTACTGTTGTGTTTCGTTCGGTGAGTGAGAGTGCCGGAGGCCCAATCACCCTCTTTTCCCCTTCCCGCTCCTTCTCCTTCCCACTTTCTATTCTAAAGCGTCGGCAAAGCGCAAGTGATGCATCTGGTGTTGCAGGCGTCCATAGGCTATGGTGACCACTTACCATCAGGTGGGCCGTATGCTTGTTTGCCACCTTAATTGGATAAAAAAATATATATTGGCGTTTACCGAGCTCAGTTCCAGACTTCGTGTTGCTAGTGATACCCGATAACGCTGCCTGACCCGGGCGTCGAACCTAAGACTTTACTACAGCATCACCACCAAGATGATGCTGAATGCGACTGCTGTGCATGAGGTCTTGGATTCGAATCCCGGGTCGGACCAACAAAAAAGTTATTGGATCTTCTGTTAAGAAATCTCAATACGAGCCCCGAGTAAGGAAGTTGGTGGTGATAGACAGCCCCGTGCCTCGGAAAGCACGTAAAGCCGTTGTTCCTGCGGCTGATCTCTCTCAATCGTGTCGGATTATCCGTCCCATCGGATCATGAGGGTTAGGGAACAGAGTGCACTTGTGTTTGCGCACACACTTTGCACTATAATATGTTTTGCGCGTATGGTCAGTCTACGTTAAGATTGGCCGCCGTGACCGAAATTCGGTCTGGAGGACATTATTAATATTATTAGATGTATTTTCTATCCTCAAGTATTGTTGCTATTTGGCTCACACGTACGGTGACATATCTGTGACGTCATCGTACATAAGCGCCATTTCAGTTATCTATTACTTTCGCCCGCGGCTTCACTCGCATGTAAGTAGATTAGGATTACTTGGTGATAATATAGCCTTCAAATTGTGAAAGTATTTTTAAAATCGGTTGATTATTTTTGAGTTAATTCCTTACAAATAAACAAATCTTTCTTCTTTATAATGTTAGTATAGATAAATTGAGGAAAAATACGATAATATGAATCATATTTCAGTTCTGTATACCAATTTTCTACAGATACAGGTATGACATATTCGTTTTAACAAACAATACAATGACATTAATAAGTATTTCTTAGTTGATATGGATAATATGGATTTAATATCAAATAAAGTTTAACAAAAAAGGGAACCAACTAACTATCCAAGTAATAAAATGAGAACATCATCAATGTAGGCGAAGTCAACCAAATACGCATTATTAAGGATAACTCAAAAACTACACGTCAAATGTTTGTTAAATGTAAGCACATGGGAAGCACCAGCTTTCAGATAAAAAACAATCATCAAAATTGGTTCACCTAGCAGTTGTTTAAGTCGGTTATAACGTGAATATTCTGCGCTACGTATAGCGTTGCCAGGCGTCCGAATAAAGGCGGACAGAGTCAGGCTTTTTAATTGTGTGTGCGGACAAATCTGACGGTGTCGGGACTGTCAGGGTATTGTTAGGCTTTATATTTAACCATTATTTTCACAATATTTGTTATGTGTTGGTTTCTGCTCTTTCCGCCTCACCTTGTATCGCTGGCGCCAGAGACCAGACTAGCACTGTCTTACACAAAAAAAAAATGGCTCATTCGCATAATTTCTCCTTCACAAGATGTCCCGTTCTCAGAACGTTGAATGAAGGGACATTTTACGAAAGGGACATTCTTACATTGCGCGAAAAAAAATTCAATTCAATTCAATTCGTTTATTGCACTACATAATGTATATATACAGGTCTTAGAAATGTAGAGAACAATTAGGGACCCCGTCGGGCAAAATTAGGAGAGAAGAACGAACATTCTATTATCAATATTATCATATATTATCGGGAAACAGGCGTGAATCTATGTATGTATGTATTATCATACAGCACTAGCTGTCCCGACAGACGTTGTCCAGTACACAGGAAAAAAAAATTAAGAAAGTCAAAAACCAAGTCTAAACCATTCTCGAATCCACTTGAACTCAAACAAAAAAATCCAAAAAAATCGGTCCAGCCGTTTAGGAGGAGTTTAATTACAAACACACGCACAGAAGATTTATATATATAAAGATAATGAAATATACTTTAGAGCTTAGTAGATATTTATTTAATTACTCACGTATTATAATTAAAATTATTTTTTATTTTTTTTAACGTGGGGTAATGCATGACGCATATCCCTCCGCGGGGCAGGCGGAGGGGCTATGTCGGACTCGCCGGGGTAAAAGAAAGATGGAATAAGAATAACGTACCTCCCGGAATACCGACTAAACCTACCACGGTGTTCCTCGACAAAACCACTATCGCCGGGTCGCGCGAATCACTTGCACATGCGGTCGCGACCCCGCCGAGATTATAATTAATATTGTATTATTGTTAATTTACTATAAAGTAACTAGATATTAAACTTATTTTCTAAATATACTTACATAATTTGAATTATTAAAAATATCGTTATAAAGTCTTTTAATTAACAAATTAAAAGACTTTTTAAACGGTAAATTTTAATAATCTAACCGGTTATTTGTGTTTAGCAAAATTTTTTGTCTCAGTATAACAAGAAATCCCTACGTTATGTCCATAAAAATATATAATAAATTATCAAATGATATTAAAAAAGACGAAAAATTTAGTACGTTTATTAAACGTACTAAATTTTGTTCATTTTCATTTCATCGCTGTCCAGTTTTGAACCCGGCTAAATTGGTTGTTCTGTCCGGTTTTGGTTTTAAGATCTGTCAACCTTCGCTTTGTATAGTTCACCTTAAATTGTCTTATTTAGTAAACAAACGAACCCAATAAATTACTTAATCTAAATTTTGTCAATAAATTTTGGATGAAAGGTAGTCTATGTCCTTTCTATATCTCTGACAACGTGTATGCGAAATTTCATGATGATGTAGGATGTCAAGATGGCATTGTGTGTCACATGACAATTTAACGTTCAGAAAGGTGACCATATTTAAACGTAGTAGTAGGTATCATAACATGTTTTAAAATAACTCCCTGTCTGTTTGCGATAAACTCAAAAACTACTGAACGGATTATCATGCGATTTTATCAATATACAGAGTGATTCATAAGGAAGGTTTAGGTGTATAATTTGTTAAGGTTGTAATACACGTGCGAAGCCGGGAGGGTCGCTATTCTATGATATTTAGATTTTTGGACAAATGCCGTACATTTGAAACCGTTTCGCATGCTCTACGCTTCTCGTTTGTAAATATCAACATAGCTACGTATCTGCTGTTCGAAGTGTTTTATAAACTAACTTTATTATGCACGAGAGTTTGTTCGCGTCGACATTTCGTCACTTAAGCTAATCTTTCTATTACCACTAGTTTACACCCGTGACGTAGTCTGCAAATAATCTAGTTGTAAAGTGCTTGTAATTCTATCCTAAAGAAATTTCGGTGACACCTAAAATTTTATTAGTGACTATATTTTATCGAAACCAGCGATAGCCTAATGGGAAACCGTTGGACTGCCGCGCAGAGTTCTCCAGTTTGAACCCAAGACACGCATCTCTGACTTTTCGAAGTAATGTGCGTATTAAATAGTCAATTATCGCTAGCTTTAACGGCGAAGGAGGACATCGTGAGAAAACTGAGAGTTCTACATAATGTTCTCGAAGATATGTGAAATCTGCCAGCCCGCACTGGGTCAGCGTTTTGTTTGTTGTAACATAGGCTATATTACTCGGCGTACTCAAAATTACTAGACGGCGACGCGGAAATCTAACACGAAGTCTTAAGCTCAGAATTGATTATCGCTACAACCATAAAATGATTAGTAAACTAACCATCTTTCGGCATCAGTACCCTTTTTTTTGGATGAAAGGTACCCTTTGTCTTTTTCTGTACTCCTGACGACGTGTATGTGAAATTTCATGATAATCGGTCGAGCAGTTAACCCGTGAAAACGTAACAAACAAACTGACATTCGCATCTATAATATTAGTTAGGACTAGATTTACCCGCGGCTCCGCTCGCATAAATGTCGGTTATGTCAATTTTCTATCCCTCGTGAACAGTACTTTTTCTCTTTCTTTCTTTCTTTCATTGTCCTTTTCTGTACCATCATGAAATTTCGCATACACCTTGTCAGGGCAACGTGTATGCGAAATTTCATGATGATCGGTCGAGTAGTTAAGACGTGAAAGCGTAACAAACAAACTCACATTCGCATTTATAATATTTATAGAATAGTAGATCCTCGTTGATTTCATCATGAATGGGCCGGCTCGACCGGGTAAGGACAAGGTTCTCACAGAATATCGACGTGAAATACCAGTATTCCTACTGTTGTGTTTCGTTCGGTGAGTGAGTGCCGGAGGCCCAATCGCCCTCTTTCCCCCTTCCCGCTCCTTCTCCTTCCTTTCCGAAAGGGTCGGCAACGCGCAAGTGATGCCTCTGGTGTTGCAGGCGTCGATAGGCTACGGTGATCACTTATCATCAGGTGGGCCATATGCTTGATTACCACCTTAGTTGTATAAAAAAAATATTATTTAGGATTGTATCAACATGCCTCTATTCCTTACTTGTACTTACCGTTAAAGCGAGTCCCACAGCCATATACGCAAGTTCTTACTAAATCTAAGTAAAGAGTTAAAACCAGAAATGTCTATTACGGTAATGCAACAAATTCTTACTAGACTACATATTCTGTGGCTAGAAACTTGAAATTATTACGCCCCATATATGTTCTGGCGATTGAATAATTTACACTAATATTATAAAAAGCAAAGATTTGTATTATTAATTTATTTATTTTTATTTTAAAACTTTATGCACAAAATAGTACAATGGCGACTTAATGCCAAGAGCACGATCTACCAGTTAGTAATAAATAAACTCAATAACTTCGTCTGCTCCACATAAGAGAATTTTGCCCGTGTTTGAAACATTTTCATTGATGCACCGCTCCTATTGGTCGTAGCGTGATTAGCCTATAGCCTGTCTCGACAAATGGGCTATCCAACACTAAAATAATTTTCATTTTGAACCATTGTCAAGTAGCTTTCAAACCATTTAACCGCTTCCACGTCAAACCCGTAATAAGAAAGCTTGGAAAGAAGTAATGTCGTATTTATACAATCGAATGCGCGAGAAAATTCTTTGTAATGAATAAACTTAACAACTACTGGCTTTTAATACATTTTCACCATTATAAAGGTATTTTATTCAGAAGTAACATACGTTGATACGAGTACGAAACTGTACGCAAACACGATTGCCGGTCCACTTGTATGGCGCGGCGGGCTCTTGCGCTCAAAAAACATCCATGAGGACATACAATTTTGATTTGAAAAGACAGCTTCTGCCCTTCGAATAATTCCTGTGTCACAGGGGACTTAATATTCAAAACTTTTAGGAGTTCAGTAGCATACAAAGGTACAGAAGAATTATATATAAATAAAATAAATCTGAAGTAATTGATGTTTGTTTTAAACGCACTTATCTCTAGAACTACCAGTCAGATTTCAGATATTTTTTGTGACTTTAATTAATTTGTAATTGCCTAATTTTTATTTATTTATTAAATAAAGACATCTCTCGCACTAGGAATAATTCTTGTATCGCGCAAATATTCAAAACGAACACAAAGAACACCCAGACTCGGAACAGTCGGAACAACCATTTATGGATCACAAACATTTTTGTACCGTGTATTCGAACCCACAACACTCGGCGCAGTGGCAGCGGCGAGGCGACCACTTAAACCACTACGCCATACGTGCAGTGTAATATTCAAACATAATGTTATATTTACATAGGTACTAGGTGGTAGTACTTATCATTATGTAATACTACATGCACAATGACATAACTACTATTGTTGATCAGCACGGAAAGAAAAACTTCAAATTATTTGTTTATAGTGATATCATTGCGCCCGAACTAGTGTTGATATGTTTTGTTGTGTTTGTCTTATGCTCTTTAGGGATCTCGTAATTTCGCCTTGCATGAATAATAATAATAAAACAACATTATCCAAGGAAAATTTTGCTAACCGCGGCCAATCCTAAACAGAGCTAGCGCAGGAGATATTGTTTGTAGTGGACAAGTGCAATCTCTTTTCCCTCACTCTCATAGTCCGATGTCAAGGCAATTTGTCACGAGCCGAAAGAGATCAGCCGCAGGACCAACAGCTTTACGTAATATCCGAGGCACGGAGGTGTGCAACACCTGCTGTCGAGAATTGGTTGACATAAAGACCCGCATAATCGCGTTATTACTCGTTTTATTTTATATTAATTAGTGGTACATTTGATTGGAAACTTAATTACGACAAAAATGATTTTTTAAATACCTAAATTCCACCATAGGTACCAAGGCCTCTTCTCTTCTCCCTAGCCTTTGCCACTTGGGGTCGGCTTTTCTGGTCTAATCGGATTTGACTGAATATCAGTTCTTACACGGAGCGGTTGCCACCTGACCTCTGCAACCTGAAGAAGGCTAACGATATCCTAAAGCTAGACCAATGTCAGGATATTATAGAGCACTGACCGGCGACACTTCGACCCTGTGGGATCATTTGTGTCGACACTCTCCCAATAACGACTGCCATAGATGTTCATGGCAGCCGGGATCGACGGCTTAACGTGCTCTCCGAGGCACGGAGCAGACGATAATTGTCAATCAATACGCACATAATTTCGAAAAGTCATATAACTTCCTAAAGTCAGATGTGCGCGATGTGGGTTCCAATCCGAGACAGACTGCAATGCAGAGGGCATTGCAGTCTGTTGGTCTTCACATAACATGACCTTTTTTCTATTTTTTTAATGGTACGAAACCCTATGATTATAAATAAATCCCTAATCGAAAAAGTATCCTTTATGTTAAACAATGATATTAGAAAACGGTGGGACTGCCACGCAGCGGTCTTGAGTTCGAACCCAAGGGATGCATCTCTGTCTTTTCTAAGTTATGTGCGTATTAAATATTAAAATTTAGTAACGTAATAAAAATAAAAAATGTAAGATTGATTGCGAGAAAATGGATATGCGTAGTCTCTGCCTAATCCCTACGAGAAGCAAGCGTGAATATAATCAATATGTACAAACATTCCGGCCTCATTTCTCTGGTTTTAGGTCGAAAAATATCGTCTAATTAATATGTCGCGGTTTTTTGGCAATAGGCATAGATTTGAATTTGTGTGTGTACGTGTTACGAGTTATCGTTTGTTCGTCTGTGTGACATATACATAGACGCATGACATACCATCTTTTGCCTTTCTTTTCCCTTTTAAAAAGTCTAACCTTATATAATTTTTGTGTCCCGGCAATTCAAATAAGGGACACGAGGCACACCCAGAGTACGAACAACTATTCCTGAATCACATAAATGTTTGTCTCTTATGGGGATCCAAGCCACAACAATGGCTGCTGCAGCGCTGTGGCAATGACAGGGCGAGCACTTAAACCACTAAGGCTCAGTTCCTATATTCCAGACACGAGTCGTTTTACCTACGGACAGTTAATTTATAACACATATTCTATGAAAAATATGTTAAAATAAACTGCCTGTAGCTAAAACGATCCGTTTCTTGAATATAGGATCTGAACTTCAGCTACCCGTGCCGTGGATCCCTTAGATGCTGGCGTATTTAGGGTTACTTTCCAGGGTGGGCCGGTACCCTAAACGCTTTACTTGAAAGCTGTAAATTTAAGTTGAAATATCCTGGAGTGGGTCCAGGATGTTTCAACTCAAATTTCATCCAGGGTTGGGTACGAACCTCCTGTCTCTCTTCCTATATACGTTAATGCTGTTAGACGTTTCTTTTATCTCCCTCTGGTATTTATTCTTACCAAGTGTTTTCACTCTTGTATTTGCATGCTACAGAACGTGACAACGCTATACATTCTATAACGCTCTTCTCAGGCATGCCATAAAAATACTATAGGAGATTTCTTCGTTATCAAAAGTCAATACCGAACATAGACCACAAAATTATCTGGTTGTAATACAACTCTGCCTACCGCTTCGGGGATATGGGCGTGAGACTAACTATGTATGGATTTGTGTTTTCTTACTAGTATTCTCGTTATTGTACTTTTACTACTACTACAAGCCAGGTGACCATGGCTGCTGAAAAGCAACCGAAACGTCGGGGAAAGTGTAAAAATAAATTAAATCTAAATAGTTTAATAATAATTTAATTAGCTTAAAAATTAGTAAAGTTTAATAGTAAAAGTAGTAGTTATTCGCGTAAATAGAAGACAATATTATTTTTATGTTTATGTTTGTCACACTCTTCACTTGATGTGTGACTCGTTGAGAACAATGTTAAACTGTTCAAAAAATGTGCGTAGTAAGACGTCTACAAGTATAATTATCTTCCATCTATGATCTTAGTCTTTAGAGTGTATCAAAACGTCTTAAAATATAGACCTAATAAATAAGTTACATTTAAAATCTTACACCTATGTGTGACGCCTCTGTTTGTAAATATACCTCTGAATTCCACTTTGTGTATATAGGCAAGAGACTTTGTAAATAAATCCCATACGCAACAATTATTTGTGTGATCTATGTGATCTAACGTGTATTCGAAATTTCATGATAATCGTCGAGTAGTAGGAAAAGGATTTTCCTTTCCTTTCACCCAGAAAAAAGTACTGTTCCATAGGCATAATAATTTATTGACAAAATGCCCATTAACACGAGTGAAGTCGCGAGCTAAAATTAGTGTAGACAAGTATTATAAAAAGGAAAGATTTGATTTTTTGTTTGTATGTAATGATTTCACTCAAAAACTACTCAACCAATTTAAAAAACTCTTTTACCATTAGAAGCGATAGTATCACCAAGTAACATACGCTATAATATTGTCTTCTATTTACGCGAATATTATTCATTGAAATTAAACTGCTATATACGGATTTTATCGCGTTGTTTATTTGACACTTTATGACAAAATTTTGAACATACGCTATGTTTTATTAAAAAAATAACCTACTTTTAGCCAAGCGAAGCCACGGGCAAAAGCTGGTATAGGATACTTTTATAACCCGAAGCGTTTTCGTATGTATGTCTGTGTGTTTGTAACTATACTCCATTTGGTTAGGTACTTAACTAAACGTAAACAATCTTGATGTGACTTTTTACACAAACACATATTCAATAAATAAACTACTGCTTAAACTGACCGTTCAATTGATTTAGTAATCGTTATTGTTGTATTTACATTGATCTGTAGCAGCATTTTATTTTTAAACTGAGTTTTTAGATTAAATATTAAAAGTCACATGAAGTATGTTTACCCTTAGTTAAGTACCCAACCAAGTGGAGTACAGTGCTATTCTCAAGTCCCGAAAAATATCGTATTATTCTCTTTACGTCAAGAATACTTTCTCGGCGTGGCGTATACATGTGGCCTCAAATATGTGTCCAAAATTAACTTGTACAGACCCCCGCGCGGTCTATTTTGGTCGTTCGTGTCCCCCTGAGGTCATTGGCCGGTGTCGAGTACTCACAGGCCCCTAAATAAGGGGATGTCTCCGTGTTTCGGATGCGTTTTTTGTACTTTTGTGTTAATATCTTCGTTTTTGTTCTGGCTAGGAAATTGTGTGGAAATATAATGGGTATGTGATATTTGTTTTGGTTGTTATGAGCTGATTTTTGGTGGTTACTGGCTGTCTCTGTAGTTTTATCCACGTGTATGGTTACTGCTCCGCTCTTGTAGCTCGTAGCGTGATGTTATATAGCCTAATGGTGAAATGATTGTTAAAATTCATGTGGTTCAGAATTATATTATTTCTTTAGCTCTCTAATTAGTATACACTGGCTTCGGTAGTTTTATGTGTACTAGTTATACGTGAATCTCACAGAAAAGCATCGCGATAAATACTATCCTGTACTATTAAACCGCGACAAGGTCTACCTATGTGCAAAGTTTCATCCAACTCCTCCTCAAGGAACGTGCAATCTTATTAACCGACTTTTATATTTATATATAATTATATAATATTAGTATGATAGTAGGCATAAGAAATAACGGGGTAAATAAACTTTGTTTATATACTGTCCCACTGCTGGGCACGGGCCTCTTCTCACTGTGATCGGTGTGGGGCTATATATGTAGTTGAAACGAAGCAGGCGAAAAAGGTTGACAATACAGAACTCCTCTGGATAGGGACAGCCACGACGTGGGACCAACTAGCAGTGTTCCGCTTCGAGCACGAAATATGCGTCGACACGTGTTTCGCCTCAGCGCGGACTTCGGATCTTCAGGACTGTTAGGCAACGAATGAGCTCATTCTGTAATTACTTAAATACTGCAAGTTGGAGCACGCCCAGCTCCCACAACGTGGCTACTTAGAAGAGTTCGGTATTGTCAACCTTTGCCTATTGCATTAGTTGGGGTGTGCAAACCGAGGGTGCTTGGCGAGTTCCTCTCTGCCCAATCATTTTATTATATTCGTAGGTCATTAACCTAATGTTTCTTGGCTGACTTTATAGGAGAAAAATAGTAAATATAAAGATTATTTTTATATAATACAGTTTTATTACAATATCTGTCCCACTGCCACCACGCTGGCCTAGTGCGGGTTTGAAGACTTTAAATACCTTCGAGCACATTAGGCAGAACTCTCACGATGTTTTCGTTCACCGTAAAAGCGAACTACACTCGGTTAACGAATTTTCTCGTGCATTTAACGCAGTTTATTTACTTTACTAATTGATTTTAAAATTCACAAAAAAATCAGGTCATGTAATAATAATACCGTAATAATATCAGTGCTGTATTTATACTGTCTCACTGCTGGGCACAAGCCTCTTGTCAGTGTGGGAAGGGTTAGGCCATAGTCCACCACGCTGGCCCAGTGCGGATTGGCAGACTTCACATATCTTCGAGAACAATATGGAGAACTCTAAGACATGCAGGTTTCTTCACGATGATCATATGTGAACAAATATATGCACGTATCATTTTGCCCAGCTTTACTTAAAAGCTGACTTTGTATAAATTATAGTTTTGGTTAACATTGAAACTAGTTATACAAGACGTGAAATAGGTATAACTCATATATTTTTTACATAGCAAGGATCGAACCCACTCCATTTGTGAGGATTTGACGAGGTGACTACCTACTAAAACCACTGCGCCATCTGTACCGTTCTATGCAATATATGTATTAATATCTTTCTATGTGTAATATGTATATACTTACAAAAAAAAGTATAAATGTATGTCGACCTCGAGGGCGTAGTGATTAGTGTAACCGACTGCCATGGCTTAGGTTGCGGGATCGATTCCCGCACAAGTCAAACATTTGTGTGCATGAACATGGATGTTTGTCTTGGTCTGGGTGTTTCTATGTATAATATACATAGAAACACTTTTTTAAATCCGATTCAATCCGAATTCAATTATAAATACATACGTATTTACAAAAAAAAGTATATGTATGGTATGGTACTAGGCAATGGATAAACATATATGTATGTTTATCCATTGCCTAGTACCAACAGTACAAGCTCTGCTTCGTTTGGGCTAGATGGTGTTGTGTGTCTGTGATACATTATTATTATTATTATTATCTTTTATAACACTGACTATAGCGTTTCTCTTTCTAATACAGTCGTCCCAAAGGGTATTGCCCTCGGTATTAGAAGCGCTTATCTTGTAGACCCGTACAGGGACCCCTAACAGAGGGGTAGTGGCGCTATTTTTAGTTTTATTTACCAAGTTATCTGCTTCTGACGCAGCGGTAGAGAATGCGACTGCTCTGCATCAGGTCTCGGGTTCGATACGGAAGGGTTTTTGACTTTTTCTGTTACAAGTTTGAAGTATTAACACTGAATTTGGAAATTTACCTCGGTGGTGCAGTGGTAATAAATGCGACTGATGTACATGAAGTCACGGGTTCGATTTCAAAAGTGTTTTTAGGTTTCTAAGTCGCAAGTTTGAAGTGTAGGCATTTTTGTCTTATTGGTCTGGTGACAAACGAGCAGACGGATCGCCTGATGGTAAGCGATTACCGCTACCTATGGACACCCGCAACACCAAAGGAGTAAATTTAATAAAATAAAATTATAATCATTGGGTATTCATTTTTTTCTGCCTAGAATTTCTCAGTGTGTGTCTGAATCTGTGTGTTAGATAGCGATAGTCTTGCTCCTCTTTCAGTGGAACCTAAAGCCAGAGCTGGTGAAATGTGGCTCTTATACACCTTCTGCCTACCGTCTTGGATATTTAGGAGTGCGACTATCAGGTAGTCTCTGAAAGGTAGATCAACACAAACAAGCAGTAGAGCCTCGCCGATTTCAGCATTAATGTGCCGCTCGACCGGGGAAGGATTACCGTCTTACAGAATATCGACGTCAAATAACAGTTTTCCTACTGTTGTTTCATTCGGTGAGTGAGAGTGCCGGAGGCCCAATCGCCCTCTTTCCCCCTTCCCGCTCCTTCTCCTTCCCACTTCCTTCCCTAAAAGGTCGGCTACGGTGACCACTTACCATCAGGTGGGCCTGTACTTGTTTGCCACATAAGTGGCATAAAACATAAATTTGCTAACAGATGTTCAATCGCATATCAATTGCTATGATTGGCTAACTGAATGATCAACAGAGAATCAAATCATTAGGCATAAGTTTGGTTTTGATATGTCCTTGATTAGCGTTTCAGGAAAAGAGGGTTGGTATGTATGTAATAATATAAAGCTAAAGAGTTTGATTGTATGCGATTATCTCTGACACTAGCAGTCCGATTTGAAGAATATATTTTTTATTTTAGCCTTCTAGCTTTCTCCTGCGGCTTTGCTCGTTCGGTAACAATACTATTGTCTGGATGAAAGGTAACCTATATCTTTTTCTGTACCTCTGACAACGTGTATGCGAAATTTGATGACTATCGGTCGAGTAGTTAAGGCGTGAAAGCGTAACAAACAAACTCACATTCACATTTATAATATTAGTTGCGCTTTATGGAGGAAATTTATTGGCTATCTAATATCACACTGCGAGTAAAACCACAGGGCAAAATATGAAATGTATCTACTATTAAGTCATCATTCGATGTTATATCTTTTCGCGAATTTTATCAATAATCTTATCAGAGTGTTATCAAGACACTTTTGTTGACTATTATCTTTTATATTTTGAGTATGTCTGTCTATCTGCTTATCCTATGACGGATAAGAGCTGTAATGATGTTTTATTTTTTGGCCAAGCACTTGAATTAAAGTCTTTGACGTGGCAGACTCAGTTACGCCTCCTATCTATACTAATATTATAAAGTTCAGCTTTATTTTTTTGTTTGTTTGTTCGGTTGAACGCACTAATCTCAGGAACTACTGGTTCGAATAGAAAATTATTTGAGTGTTGGACAGCCTATTTATCGTGGAAGGCTATAGGCTATATAACATCACGCTACGAACAATAGGAGCGGAGCATCAATGGAAAATATTGCAAAAACGGAGAAAATTCTGTTATGTGAAGCAGACGAAGTTGCGCGGGTCCGCTTATTTAAGAAAGAAGTCGTTTGCCTACGGATAGTTAATTTCACACACAATTTGACACATCATTGCCTCAGCGACTTTAGTTGACATTTGGAAGTTAGCAGTTTAAACTCTAACACATCGTTAGAGTTCATAACTTCCAAATTTCGAGTGAAGTCTATATTATGAGTGCGACGTATTCTATGGAAAATATGACAGAAACGAGCCTTTACAAACATTCAAACAACGGACACAAAGAACACCCAGACTCCATAGTTGTAGATAGAAGAAGTATTTGTGGATCACAAGATTTTTGTCCCGTATGGGAATTCAACTCACAACGCTCAGTGTGACGGTAGCGGAAAGACCGGTTACCACTGCGCCATCAATATAATTCTAATTTGATTTGACTAACTGAGCATTGTATTCATACTTAAAAGGAAATATATTTAGTTCATACAAACGTATAGCTAGGGAAAAACATCATCTTGTCAGCCGAAAGACGTTCACTGCTGGACATAGGCCTCCCCCAAGGTCTTCCACACAAAGCGGTCTTGAGCCACCCGCATCCAACCGCTTCCCGCGACCTTTACCAGATCGTCGGTCCACCTTGTAGGAGACCCTGCTGCGTCTTTCGGTACGTGGCTGCCACTTCAGAACCTTTCTGACCCAATGGCCATCGGTGGTTCGCTCGCTTTAACGGTAAAGGCAAACATCGTGAGGCATCCTGCATGTCTGAAAGTTCTTCATGATGTTCTCGAAGGTATGCGTTGTTTGCCAACCCGCACTGGGCCAGTGTGTGGACTATGGCCTAATCCCTCTCACACTGAGAAGAGGCCCGTGCCCAGCAGTGAGACAGTTTAATACAGGGCGGATATTATTATATGTAGGACTCAAAGGCGAAAACTAGGTGTAATACACCTCTGCGGTTTCACCCGTGTTTTTGGTTACTGCGTCGCCCCCGTGGGTCGTAATGCGATGTTATTATAGCCTATAGCCTTCCTCGATAAATGGGCTATCCAAAACTAAAAAAATTTTTCAATTCGGATTAGTAGTTCCTGAGATTAGCGCGTCCAACCAAACAAATAAAAAAACAAACTCTTCAGCTTTATAATATTAGTATAGATAAAAAGCATATAACTTCGAAAAGTTAGAGCGTCTTAAGATTGAACTCCAAACCTCTGTGTGGCAGTCCAGGGGTCTCCCACTAAGCTATCGCTGTTCAATTCTCATTATAACAGTCTCAAGTTTTTTTGACACTTCATAAACCATAATATCCGCCATAGACAAGCAAGGGGCAGACTAGCGACAATATTGATTTTTATAAACGCGAGTTTTTACCATCGCCGTTGGAGCGCACAAACGTGTGGCTGTCTCGCTCGCACTTAGGGGATAAGTTGGGCAATTAGGTGAAGTTGCAGCGTCGGCTTGTTTTTCCCTTGGAAAGTGATGGGAGGGTGCTATTGTTTTGGAAGCTTTGGATATAATATGTGTGTTCTGTTATGATACTTGTTTCTGCTTGCGGTTTTGGCTGTGTGATTTATTATGATGTAGGTATGTATGTTGGGCAAAAGAAGTATGTGCTAATATAAGATATGGTCTATCTGTGTGCCAAGTTTTGTCTAAATCGGTTTAACGGTTTTCGAGTGGTGGAGTAATAAAGTAACGAGAAAATCGCATATCGAACGTATGTTATAAATGCGAATGTGAGTGTTTGTTTGTAAGGCTTTCACGCTGTAACTACTAGACCAATTACGATGAAATTTCGCATACACCGTGTATGTAAAATTTTATGATAATCGGTCGAAGGTAAAGGAAAGGATACTAATCATGGGCGCCGGCAGCGAGGTGTACGGGGGTGCACTTGCACCTTGTCAGGAAAGAAAATACATAGAAACATAGTTTTTTTCGATGAGTGAAATATATTTAGTTGAATGCCCGCGCGTTTTGAATTCGACACCAATTTATCTACATAATATGCATGTATAATTTTATATATTATATCCGTTAAAAGTATAATTTGTAAATGCCGATGCACCTCCCAGAAAGTACTCTTGGCGGCGCCCATGAATTACTATTTATCCAGAAAAGCAGTAGGTACTGTTCCAAAGCGAGCTAAGAAGCGGACAAAACCTTGAACTGTATGTTTTTAACCGCCTATTTTATCTAATTCACGTTTGCTCATTTAAATACCATTACAATCTTTCATATTTTAATATAAGTAAGTAAGCATCGCATATGTGTATCCGAAAAATTTCGGCAAATATGAAGTCTTTGCTCCGATTCTCGGCAGGGTGTTGGCTTTTTTAAGAATTCCACGTAGCAGCACGAAGTCTTGAGTCGGCTGTAGGTCTCTATTACGTTCAAATTATAACTATTATACGACTTATTCGTAGTCAGGGTAATAGTTTTTTATAATAATAATATTGTATCACATACACACAACACCATCTAGCTCAAACTAAGCAGAGCTTACTATAGACAATGGATGAACATACATAACATATTTTGTTTTTTGTAAATACATGCATATTACACATAGAAACACCTAAACCAAGACAAACATCCAAGTCCATGCACACAAATGTTTGACTTGTGTGGGAATCGAACCCGCGATCGCAGGCGTGGCAGTAGGTTACACTAACCACTACGCCATCGAGGCCGACAAGCAAAACATTTTCGATATTTTTAAGTGCTCTAAATAATATGTAAGTACTAATTACTATAGATATACTGTTAGTTTGTTTAATGTTCAGTCACTTACGTCGCTGTCTGGACGTCGTCAAATAATTATTTGCTTTTATTACTATGTTTAGGTACATATATTTTTTATTTCCATGTAACAATTACATAACAAATATAAATTAACATAATATACAGGATGTCCCAGAAGTCGACGTCACGCCGGAATCAGGTTACAGGCTAAGTTGTAATAGCTATCAGATATGCTTCTTTCAGCTCTCGATTTTTTCGAATATTCGAGATTACCTACACAATAAATAATAATAATTCAAGAAGTAAATATCTGTAGAAACAGAAGTAAAGAGACCGTCACAGGGTGTAGACTATTTTAATATTTTTAAAATGCCTATAATTTTTAAATATATAACATAGTTTTTTTATATTTTTCTGGTAGCTATTAGGCTGGTTTTACAGTGGCGCTTTCGCCAGCGCGGTTAGTAAGAGTCGCGGGCCACGAGCTTTGAGTGTCTTGGATATTTACATAGTAAAACCAATCCCGCGGATAGTCCGCGCTGACTGCAACTCGGCCGCGCGTTTCAATCATCATCAGCAATCTACTGGCATTGTAAGGATGTACTTGTGTACGACGTCGTCGTTGCCTTTTTTTCCATAGGTAATATAATATAACAATTAAGAGAAGTCTCATCGCGGCACTGAACTCGTTTTATTGTTACGAGCTGGTCATCCGCGCGCGTACGGGCCGCGCTCACGACCCGCGCAGACGGTGAGCGTCACTGTAAAACCAGCCTTATAACTTAGACTGTTACCTGATTCCGGCTTGACGTCGATTTCTGGGACATCCTGTATATACCAACAAATTATTTACATAGAGGTGAACCTAAAAAGTAATAAAGTTAAAGATATTTTTTTAATAATAATGATGTTTATTCATCTCCACAAATTACATCATGTTATACAGTATATAGGTGACACGAACAATTGTAAGTAATTCGTAATTTGTGGGAGATCTGGAGTCTAAACTAAGCCGAAGCCTGTACTACAGATCTCCAGGCCCCCCATTTCATAACATTGTATGGATTGTGAACATGTGGAAAGCGTACATGAGAGTTGTGAATGAGTAAACAGGAACAGTTTGTGTATAATAATGACATATTTGTAAGTGTATATGTACATGTGTGTGTGTTTGTGTGTGTGTATGTATGTGTGTATGAACGTATGTATGTATGTATGTGCGTGGTGCGTGTGTGGCGTGTGTATATGGGAGTATGTGTGTGTGTGAGTGTTTAAGCGATATATCATTTTGTCAAATAATAATTTTGCATGTTTTTACATGTTTATTTAGTAATAGGGTTCTTAATCATTGTGTGTAGATAATGTATGATATAATAATTGTAAATAAATGTGATATATAAAATTTAAGAGTATAGATATAATAATAATATATATGTATGTATTTATTGTACAATTTATATACTTACCTATAGGATTTTTCCTGTTTCCGCGTAATTAAGTTCCTGCAACCATTTATAAATTCTATTTTTGCATTCAGTTTTACAATAGTTGGACAAGGGAACTATTTTATTTACTTTGTTAAACATACTTTCTCGGTATGAAAAAAATCTTTGTGCAAATGAGGTGTTTACGGCAGTCGGCTCACAAACCGCGTACTTTGTTCTAGTCTGAGCTATGTGCTTTCTTCTATCCTCTGGTAAATCACTCAGTTTATGAAGTATAGATAGCATTATGTAAAGCTGGCGCACAGTGAGGACTTGCGCTTCTTCGTAAAGTTTAGAAGTAGGAAATAACCGAGGTTCTGATAGAATTACATTTAGTATCATTCTTTGAGCTCTTTCAAGGATTATCATTTTTGTTTTACAAGCTCCTCCCTAGGTAGTGATGCAATAGGATATGATTGACTTCGCCAAGCCCTCATATAGGAACCTACTAACTTTATGGTCTGTTTGTCCGCTACGTCACGTAGTGCTTTAAATATGTATGTTAGTTTTCGCATTCTATTAGATAAAGTTTGTATGTGGTTTTCAAATTTTAAATTAGCGTCAATTTCGATTCCAAGATATTTAATACATTTAGTAGAAGTAATTTTGGGACGTGTACAGCTGGGAGTAGGAGGAAAATTACATTTATGCGCATATATGTTATTTATAATATTATCTATTTCTCTTCGATTTTGGATTGAGAACACAATGAATATAGTCTTATCGTCGTTTAAAGTGAGAGAGTGTGATATTAGCCAGTGACAAATCGTGTTGAATCCCTCCTGCGCAAGTTTAAAAAGTTCATCCCATGAATCTGAATAAAAGGTTAGAGCTGTATCATCTGCATAAGCCGAGATGCAGCAGTTTTTATTACTTAGTGTGCAGAGCTCATTAATATAGCAGAGAAAGAGTGTTGAACCTAGCATACTGCCTTGTGACACCCCGAATGCAATTGGCAATTCGTCACTGATATTGTCACCGATAATTACGCATTGGATTCTATTGTGCAGATAATCTGATAGCAATGCCAGTGGGATGCCTCTTATACCATGGGCTTCTATTGTCTCTACAAGGCAGGGGATAGAAACAGTGTCAAAGGCCTTTGCAAGGTCGAGAAATATAGTTAGGTATTTCTTTTTATTATCTAATTTATTAAACAGAAAGTTAATAAGGTCAAGTACAGCATTACTGGTTGAGCGGCCAGATCTAAAACCATATTGCGAGTTTGAAAGTAGATTGCCGTTTTCTAAGTATTTAGTAAGCCTGGTGTTCATTATGCACTCAAATAATTTCGATAATGTAGTTAAGATTGCAATAGGTCTATAGTTACTGACACTAGCTCTATCACCCGCCTTGCATATCGGGTGTATTACAGCTCTTTTTACGGAATCCGGAAAAACCCCAGCCTCAAAACAGCGATTTATCAAATCAGTTAGCACGGGTGTTCCGTGTTACTGACTTGGATGTAATCTTAAGAATGTCGGCACTAATCTGATCCCAACCTGGTGCACAGTCACGTTTTAGAAGCTGTATTGTTCTCTCAACTTCTCCATTGTCCGTTGGTAGAAGAATATTATTGAGCCTCCCGTGATATCTTTTGATATCACGGGAGGCTCAATAACTTTCTTGAAGTTTGGAAAGCGAGTAGGTAAAATCATATCAGATAGGCGTTTACCGATTTTAGAGAAGTATTCATTAGTCTTGTTCACCGCCTCTTTGGGAAAGTTAAAGATATTATTTCTTAATATTATCTATTAGGTATATTTATCATTAAAATTTTGTTTTCTCTCTTTCCAGGTATATAACTACAGTGCCCAGTATTCAAACAAAAATATATACGGTCTAGTCTAAAAAGTTTCTACTTAACATTATTAAAAAAAAGTATTGAATCGTACTTAAAAAAAAAAGATAAAATATTTTTTACTTCCTAGTATTAGAATATTATATACACTGTGATATATAATTTTGAGAGTTATAAAAACAAGGACTGTGCAATTTTTTTACAAAATAACTAAAAATATAAGTATTTTGTGCAATTGTGTTTTTTGTAAAGTCGTTGGAGTGTTTGGCCAAAGATAATAATATGCTTAGATAGATAAGTGTTGTGAACACCCACCGGAAGATGGCGTTGCAACCACAGCAGTTCTGCGTTAGATGGAACTCTTACCACACCAACTTACAGGTGAGTTGTGTTTATTTATTTATAACTAGCTTTTGCACGCGGCTCCGCTCGCGTGGTACCTACACCAATCAAAAATTTGCCTAGTCCTTCCCCAGGTTTTAAACTATCTTTGTACCAAATTTCATCCAAATCGATTAAGTGGTTTAGTCGTGAAGAAGTAACAAACAGATAGACAGACAGAGATACTTTCGGAATTACAGATTTTTGAGTAGTAGAGCCTCGCTGATTTCAGTATTATTGGGCCGGCTCGACCGGGGAAGGACTACCCTCTCACAGAATATCGTCGTGAAATACCAGTAGTCTTACTCACCGGTGACTGAGAGTGCCGGACGCCCAATCACCCACTTACAAAACAGCTTGTGGAACAGCCCTTTAAGAAATAGAGAGTACACTTGTGGCGCACCATTGTGCTCTATAGTATTTATTTTACAAATTATTCTATGACTTAATCCAGGACATAGTCTATCTTGGCATCAAGTTTTATTCAAATCCATGGGGACGGTTCATACGTTACTGTGTATCATCAATACAAATAAATAAAATTAAGTTTCTGTTTGTTCCGGCTAATCGCTGAAACGGCTGGACTGTTTTTGAATTTCACTGGCTCTGACTGATAGCTTATGTTATAAGGTGTAATTTAGGCTACGTTTATTTTAGAAAAATATGGTTCCGAAAAATTGACGCGGGCGTAGTCGCGGGTAACAGCTAGTTAACAATATTATCAAACTTTTACATTTATGATAGTAGTAGAAGTTTATAATACACAACAGTGCCTTAATGCTAACTAATAATATTACAAATGCGAATGTGAGTTTGTTTGTTATGCTTTCACTACTCGACCGATCATCATGAAACTTTACATACACGTTGTCATGAGTACAGAAAAAGACATAGGGTACCTCTCATCCAGAAAAAGTACTGTTAATATCCTAACCTACATTTACGAGGGCGCAGTTCTAAAATCTAGTTAATTAATAAAAGTGAAGCAAACTCCTTCGAAAGAGATCCGGCGCTGGACCAACGGCTTTACTTGCTTTCCGGGCGCTTCACCGGGCTGGAATTGAGATAACTTTTTGTTGGCCCGATCCGACCATGTTATAGATAGCTTAAATTATTGGGAAGAGAGGAACACGCTACGCACCCTCGGATTGTCCACCTATTGCTATTTTTGCCTCAGCACGAGGCATCCTCAGAACGGTCCTAAGAATGCTTCGCGTTGAGGCGAAACACGTGTCGACGCATATTTTGTGCTCAAAGCGGAATACTGCAAGTTGGAGTGCGCCCGGGTCCCACGTCGTGGCTGGTCCTATCCAGAGGAGTTCGTTCCTATTGCAATAGTTGGGGTGGGCAATCCGAGGGTGCGTGGCGGGTTCCTCTCTTCCCAATAATTTTATTACATTGGACTGCCGCCAAGTAACGCTTACTCTGATTCATTATAGATAGCTTACAAAGTATTAACAGTTCTTTGTATATATATGAATCATGAGTTTATAATCCCGTATCATGTAAAGCTGGTAATTTCCGGCTGACTTATTCCAGTTCACTTTATCTTTACTAATATTATATACGCGAAACATTTGTATGTTTATAAAGTTGAAGAATCTCAAACACTACTAAACTCACGTAATACTAGCCATCTACGAAGTCACCACCTTAAATTGTGCACCCGCTACTTATATAATAATCCCCACAAACACTATCTAAGCAATCGGGTTGTAAGAGCATGGAACAAACTGCCAGCAGATATAGGCTCAACTCAAAATACAAACATATTTAAGTAAAAATAAACTCGACAAATACCTTTAACGACAAAATACTACTAAGTGAGTATTTAGCAGGGTACAGGCACATATCAGTTGCTTCAACTGCCTGTCTGGTTATTAATAATAATAATAATAATAACTACTGGACCGATTTTAATAATTCTTTCACCATTAGATAGCTACTTTATTAAGAATAATATAAGCTACATATATATCATCACGCTACGAGCTACGGGAGCGGAGCGAACAGCAGTAACCACCAGATGTCAATCGCGGCTTCACACACCTTTATGACGTGTGTAGAGCCGCGAGTGACAGCTGGTTAAAAATACATAAATACATACATAGATTCACGCCTGTTTCCCAGAGGGGTAGGCAGAGACTACGGATTTCCATTTGCTACGATCCTGACACACTTCCTTGGCTTCATTCACTTTCATCACATTCCTCATACACGCTCGCCTGTTTAAGATGCTCTTAACCTAGCCTTTGTCCAGAACGTCTCCGACCTGAAAGAAACGTTCGCCTAGATCTGCCTCTTACGACTGTTCCATTCACACTAGCCTTATAAACGTTCTTAGTCAGTCTTTACTCGTCCATTCTTTCTACATGCCCAAACCAGCTTAACCATACCCTTTCTATTCTTGTCACTATATACATACATAGAGAACAACTCTGCCTCGTTGGCGCAGTGGTATTGAATGTGCAAGTCTCAGGTTCGATTTCCGGGTTAAGTAAGTATTATTGGAGTTATCAATAAAAAAAAAATTAAATGAAAACATTTTTATTTTTGCACCATCATGACATGCATCATCAATTATTATTAAAATGTGGGTACAACAAAAAGTAATTAAGTAAATAAAAATAAGTATAAAGAAACTTTAAAAACAAGTAAAATGCTATTTAAAATGTGTAGAGGCACGTCCCAGCTGACGTCACAAAAACAGCGGTGATGCGCTCAGCATAATGCTGTGGCACTCGCATTGCTGCAAGCACTACACAACGCTGATTTTCATCGAACACCACAGTTATTGACGTTTGGTCCGTCAATAGTGCACTCAAAATAAAAAATATCAAAATTCTCAGTAGTTTATGAGTAGTAGCTCCTCGCTGATTTCATCATGAATGGGCCAGCTCGACCGGGGAAGGACTACCCTCTCATGGAATATCTACGTGAAATATCAGTATTCCTACTGTTGTGTTTCGTTCGGTGAGTGAGAGTGCCGGAGGCTCAATCACCCTCTTTTCCCCATCTCTCTCCGATCGCGTCTGTAACTCTTATTATCCTGTTAACACATGATGTGGCCGTTTCTAGCGGATGTTTTTTCGGTTACTGCTGACGGAACAGTTTGTGGCGTACCATAATTTGTTCCTATGTTCCTGTATCCCTTAAAAACCTCCTACTTTAATACGTTTACGTTTCTAAGCAATATTCCTTCGGCTGCTGCTAACGGAATAGTTTGTAGACATGCCATAATTTGTTACTATGTTCCTGTAAGTATCTCTTAAGATTCTGCTAACACACAACTTGGCCGTTTCCAGGCGGTGTTCCATCAGCTGCTGCTAACGAAACACATTGTGGACGACGTGCCATAATTTATTCCTATAGGATTTCAAGAGATAAGTACATTATACTTATCTCTTAATATCCTACTTATATGGACGTTTTCAAGCGGTGTAACTTTGGTTGCTGCTATAAAACAGTGTGTGGATATGCCATAATTCGTTCCTATGTTTCTGTATTTCCTAAAAACTCTCAGCTCACAGTGGACGTTTCTTGGCGGTGATACCTTGTTTACTTCTAACGGAACAGTTCGAAAATATGCCATCATTTGTTCCTATGTTCCTGTATCTCCAAAAAAACCTCCTAGTTCATGACGTAGTCATTTCTAAATCTATTCCTCGTCTGCTGTTAACGGAACAGTTTGTGGACATGACATAATTTGTTACTATGTTCCTGTAAGTCTTGAGATGTTGCAAACTGATGTTCGGTACGTTTCCAGGCGGTGTTCCCTCGGCTGCTGCTGACGGAGCAGTTCGCGGACGTGACGCTGGCGTGCGAGTCACGTCAGCTGCGGTGCCACAAGCTTGTGCTGTCGGCATGCTCCGCGTACCTCGAGCGGCTCCTGCTGCAGAACCCGTGCGAACACCCTATCGTGCTCATGAGGGATATGAGGTAAGAAAGAACAATAAAAAAATATAATTAATATTAAAAGAATCGAGCTGCGATTTCATTCCAATTTAAATTGAAAAATGTTTATTTCCATAAAATAATTTCAAGTAATATTTGGATAAGTAAAAATTTCTATCTAAAATGGTAGTAAAATTAAACTAGATGTAATGAAACATTGATAAAAGAAGTGAGTTTAGCGCTCAGCGCTCTCCTGAGAAGAAGCAGTCAGGAAACTCAAGGGTACTCTTTTCAATCGCCAATTATATCGAGGGCAAAGAATAAATATTCGATTCCATTCGAATCGATGGTGAATACACGATTAATAGAGGATTAGAAGTTCGATTTTTAAAGGGTTAAAATCAGTTGTTATTGCCAGACGTTACCTATTTAATACATTTTTTTAATTTCCTTAGGTTTTCTTTTAATACTGGCTTAATCCGTTGCGTCAGTCAAATATTCATTTATCAGAAATTATTGATTTTATTTAAACCTCACAAAACGTATAATCCTATAGGAAAAGCGGTATAAAAATGTGCAAAAAAACTCTTATATAATAATATTCTATCACATACACACAACACCATCTTGCCCAAACTAAGCAGAGCTTGTACTATGAGTAGGTACTAGACAATGGATAAACATACATATAAACAGTTTTTTAGTAAATACGTACAACGTGTAACATAATAAACGCACAACCCCAAACACCCCAATTAGATTATTAAATCGTAATAATAATAATATAATCATTAAAATTATACTTTTATATATTTTAATATTTTAATTTAACGAATTAGTTCTTATTGTGCGCGGACCGTGTGGGTATATTACAATAAATCTAACATTGACTTTATTGCATCAAAAACCTTATTACCTTGAATTATGATACATTTTCGTTTATTACAGCTGTTTAATAAATGGGTGACTATAATTTAATTCGTTTTAATTATTTTAGAGATAAAATTATCTATATTAAAAATTGATGGAATTGATTCAGTAGCCGATTATGAACAAACTTCTTTCAGGATGTGCGTTTATTATGTTACATGTTGTATATATTATACAAAATAATTATATAAATGAAACGTTGTGTAAAAATTTTAAATCCATCTATCGAATACTTTTTGAGACACACAGAAGCTGAATTATTTAAAGTAAAGATGGATATATGTATTAATATGTAGGAAAAACTTAATTGACGTATCTAAGAAGTGTTAGTACATCCTATGGCTATAAAGAATTTTACTTATTTTATAGACCAAATACGAAGTTTTACACTAGGTCATGTGTTTATTCTGTAACAAGATTTTTAATAATAAGTCATATTGTAAAGAATCAAATCATTTAATTATGATTTTCTTTAAGTCACCAAGTAATACTAGTAAAGGTCAATGTTACATTTAGGTTAGTTGGTAGAAGCGGTGCCAGTCAGGCTTTTTATTTTTTGGCCAAATTAGACAGTGGTTGGCATGTCCGGCTATTTTGTCAATTATTTTTTACATTTGTCACGTGAGGAGTATAGTTTCAAAACCCGCCAAAACGATGTCAGAACAAAAATAATGTTCCGATTTAATATGAAGCTTTTCGTTGCTTCTATCGCATTGCACTGATCGTTTTCAATAAAACCCACTAAAATTCTATTAAATCAGCTCACAAAAGTAGCAGTATGTTGCAAACACCGCTAAAATAGTCCATTTATATTATATCTTTAAATGTTTTTGGAGATTTACCATTATTTGGTGAAAGTAGTTTAGAGGATTTTGAAACTAAGCTACTCATGTGTCCGCTTCGCTCGCCTCTTGTATCGCTAGCGCAAGAAAGCGGCCAAAAACTGTCCTCTCTTAAAAAAGTTGACGTGTTATGCTAAGACTAAAAAATTACGAGTATCTGAGTCTTTTTACCCAAATGTGCCGGCTAAACTGGCTGGTCTGTCCAGTTTTTCGATTTTAAGACCTGGCAACCCTTTGTCTATAATTGTGGCAACTTTATAGTAATGTGTACGTGTAAGGGATATCCCTAGAGGCGTAGGCAGGAGAGTATTCATCATGCATTTTACCAGTTGTGGTTTTATGTTACACGTACACATTACTATAAAGTTGCCACAATTATAGACAAAGGGTTGCCAGGTTTACCTACCATATGTATTTAACGATAGTTCCCATCTCCAGGTTCAGCGAGATGCAAGCGCTGGTGGACTTCATGTACAAGGGTGAGGTGAACGTGACACAGGAGGAGCTGCCCAGTCTACTCAAGTCTGCTGAGGCGCTACAGATCAGAGGTACCACGCCACCACTTTTTATATGACACTTAAACCTTTAGTGTGAATGGAACCGACGCAAGAGGAAGACCAAGGCGACCGTATCTCGATCAGATCAGAGACGTTCTGGACAAAGGCCAGGTTAAGAGCACCTTAAACCGGCGAACGTGTATGAGGAATGTGATGAAAGTGAATGAAGCCAGATAAATGTGTCAGGATCGTAGCAAATGGAAATCCGTAGTCGCTGCCTACCCCTCTGGGAAACAGGCATGAATCCTATGTATGTATGTATGTACTTAAACCGTGTCCCCCTTCTTAACCAGCTTATAATAATGTACCGTTTGAATAATAACATCAGCCCTGTATATAAACTGTCCCACTGCTGGGCATGGGACTCTTGTGTGAGAAGGGTTAGGCCATGATCCACCACAGCACCACTTTTTACTATAGTAACTAGAACCCCCTACCTCTTCCTTCACTACGCCTGGGTTGAACGAAATTTACATCGTATTAATGACCGTTCGAATAATAACATCAGCCCTGTATATGAACTGTCGCACTGCTGGGCTCGGGTTTCTTCTCAGTGTGAAGGGTTACGGGTGGTGTATTTACATATCTTCGAGAACATTATGGAGAACTCTTGAACATGATGCAGGTTTCCTCACAATGTTTCTTCACCCTTAAATAAATAAGGCGAGCGATAATTAAAGTTATTTAATACGCACATAAACTTCAAAGAGTTGAGGTTCCGGGATCACACTCGAGACCTCTGCGTGGCAGTCCAACGGTCTGCCACATACCTATTGCTGCTTTTATTTCAAACATTTACATTATTTATTATCACTAGTTTATAACGGTGAAGGAAAACATCGTGAGAAAACCCGCATGTCTGAGAATTCTACATAGTGCTCCCGAAGATATGTGAAGTCTGTCGACCCGCACCGGGCCAGCGTGGTGGACTATGGCCTAGTCCTTCTCACACTGAGATGAATATAGGGCTGAAAATATTTAAATAAAATATGCTTTTCTGATATATGTTTGTTGCAGGCCTGTGCTCCAGCGACACATCGAACCTGACGTCGGAGTTGGGCAAGCCAGAGAACAAAGACTTCACGGTGGCCAGCGAGGCGCTCGTCGCTAACGCACAGCGGGAGAACACCGGCGCCAACGGTACGTCTTCTGCTACTTCACTGCCTATGAGCGCCTGGTACTTTCATATAGCTTCGGCCTGAGGCCAGGCTAAATAAATATTCAGTTATTAGATGGACTTAGTCTCTTATTCATGGGAGACGCCCTGCTCACTATTCATGATCGCCTGGTACTTTTCGGTTGAGGACAACAAAATAAATACATCCATACATTCAATATCGCATCTTCAAATCAATTTTTCGATAAAGGAAATATATTAAGGGTTTGTGCAGAATGGTATTTAAGGTACCTACGTTGCAACGTAATAATAATTAATACCAAATACAAAGGAGAACGCGTAGGCTTGTATGGATTCTAGTACCGGTTTAAATTGCTATAAATATTTGCTGGGCCAAAATGAAAGTTACCCTCATTGAATAGGGTATTATAATAAATACTTTAAAGAAAATAAATATGATTTACGAGAAGCTCTGAGTGATTTTTAGAAAACTCGGCTTGAGAAATAAGTAGCTTCACAGTAACTAGTTCAGTCCAAAATTCAAATGTCGAACACAATGTTGTGTATCAAATGTCTGTTCTTTGTTTTTATTGTGCCTATATGGCATACTAAGGTCCCTATTGAACAATTATTTCTTGTTTTAACTTATATGGACGAAACAACCCAAGTTTCTACGCGCGGCATCGATCGTGTGGAAATTGTTTTGTATTACTGTATAAAAGAAAGATTAATAATGCAGCTAGTACCTAGGACCTGAGTTTGTTTTTCTTGAGCATATAGAATAATAGATGATCTACGTATGAAAACTATATTTAGTTAGGTTTAATAATTATGCTCAAACTATAAAAAAAATATTCACATGAGTTCAACAGTTCCTATGTGATTCTGGATATAACAATACATTCTAAAATATTACTATTGGATATATTTATATAATAACAGAGATCATTTAATGCTTGTTTACCACGTTACTCCATACTACTTAACACCAGAGACTGTTTAGATAATTATATTTATTGCATAAAAGGTATGAGTTACTAAAACTTAAAAGTAGTTTCACCAGTCTTAGTCTAGGTTTACTATGTCATCATCGTTAGGTAGGTAGGTACTAAGGATTGACTTAAGTCATTTGTTTTGTGTATCTGTTCATTTCTGACGACTGTTCGGCACGACTGTTGGCCAAATATAATAAAACAATTAGTATTAAATAAGTATGACATTTAATTACTTATGAAGAAAATGCAGTCTTCAATAATTACATTCACTACCGCTGCGCATCTACAACAAGTACATTATAACCATGTCATGTTTTTGCCTGTGATTCTCAAACTACCATACTGAAGTAGTGTTATTCATTAGAATATCTTTCTATATCAAAATCTAACTGCTACAGTCGGAAACATTTAATGAATATATAATTGACCACTTAGTAAAGGTTTAGTATGTGAAATCATTACTAAGGTGTCCCTTAAATGCTTTTTAAATAGCTCTGAATGTGGCAATATGTTATATTTCTTTTGTGCAGGCCTGCAATTGTTTTTGATAGACTATTAGTGTATATTATTAAAAATAAAACAAGGTATAATACTGTTTATTTTAATATTTATTATTTATTTAAGGAATATTCCTATTTTATAACTAGGGACTATAATATATAGTCCCTAGTTATAAAATATGTAAATGGTATCTATTTATTTAATATATACCTAGATAAAATACATTATTTTCATTAAAGAAGGCTTATATTTTATTTACATAAAGGATGTTAGTAGAACTATCATAGCGTGACTTACACCTATGTCATAGTATCAGCTTGTTATCGACAACCATTAGATAAATATACTCAACATTACCCTATTATTATTATTATTGACCTGGTAGTACTCTTTTGGTTATCAATATCGACAAATTGTTGTCTGTGAATGTTTCTAGTAGCAGTCTTCCAACATGCACTGCAAAGTTCTGTCGTACCAGTTTCTTCAATTATGATATTGCATATTATTAGACACCAATTACCTAGAACAAAGAAAGAATACTAATTTTATTTACTTCAAGCACAAACAGAACACACTAGCACAAAAACTAGAACAAGAAAACTAAACAAAATAAATATATATCTATGATTATATGGGATACAGCGGAAGGCACAGACAAATCTATTAATATGCTAATCTGGCAATTGATAATATCTAATACTTAGTGTAGTTCTGCTCCTAATGAACTCATACTTGTCTCTCTCATACTCAACTCAACTCATACTTTTGTCGGCCTCGATGGCGTAGTGGTTAGTGTAACCGACTGCCAAGCCTGAGGTCGCGGGTTCGATTCCCGCACAAGTCAAACATTTGTGTGCATGAACATGGCTGTTTGTCTTGGTCTGGGTGTTTCTATGTATAATATGTATGTATTTCCAAAAAAAAAAGTATATATGTATGTTTATCCATTGTCTAGTACCCATAGTACAAGCTCTGCTTAGTTTGGGCTAGATGGTGTTGTGTGTATGTGGTAGAATATTATATTATTATTATACTTGACAAAAGTAACACATATTATGGTACATGTATAGAGAAAATATATAACAGTAAAGCTAAGATAAGATAGGGATAAGTAGATATAAAAGATGCATACTGAATGATGTGAAATCCAACCAATTAGAACACTCACTTGGTAACTATTTGCATTACTGAATAGCAGTCACTTTTGATAATTAATTCGCATACACCGTAAGCAATTGATTTTGGTGTTCCAATGTTGCTAGATCAGCTTCGGATGTAATTTGATTAATATAAATGGAATGCACTCAACCCAAAGTGTACACAAAATGATATCTGCAATATTTAAGAACTATAAGGAATAACTAATAAGAATGGTGTGCACTGCGCAGTGCTCAATGCGTGCCGTGTTGCTTCAGTTGCATTAAGTTGCACTAAGTTATTTTCTTCCAACGCACAGTCTACACAATTATAATAAAACGAGTATATGTAGCGATTAGAATTCCAATTTCGTTTCATCTAATCGCCAAATGTTTTATAATTTACATAAAAATTAAAGTTATACTGACAGAGATTGATAATGGCATAAAACTTGGAACGGAAATATGTTGTCGCACTTGTTGCCAAAGTTGCCATATTAAGAACATTAATATATCGATTTTAGAAAATATATGTCAACTGCTTTCTTTATTTTATATCATTGTTTAATATTTAATAATAATAAATAATTAATTAGATGATAGTTGATATGAAAATGTATATTTAGGTTTATTTTTTTGGAACTATAATACGTTTCCAATATTTATGAGTGGGATATTTAAATAATGATGTCTTTATTGCTGGTAACCCTAATAACCCTTCACAACTGTTTTAAAACAGTTCTGTGAAGTCAAAATAAAACTATATGAATCGTTTAAAATATTAATTTATTTGAAAAAAAACGTATAGCTGTCTTCTATTTACGCGAATATTATTCATTGAAATTAAACTGCTATATACAGATTTTATCGCGTTGTTTATTTGACACTTTATTACAAAATTTTGAAAATTGTTACACTATTTATTAGTCTCCCCGTGACCATGGCTGCTGAAAAGCAACCGAAACGTCGGGGAAAGTGTACAAATAAATTAAATCTAAATAGTTTAATAATAATTTAATTAGCTTAAAAATTAGTAAAGTTTAATAGTAGTAATAGTGTAACAATTTTCAAAATTTTGTAATAAAGTGTCAAATAAACAACGCGATAAAATCCGTATATAGCAGTTTAATTTCAACGTATAGCTTTTAGAACTCAACACTACAGGACAAATCATGAACAATTTAATAATGTATGTGCGTTTTCGGATCCGTAGTTCTCTTTCAAGGGTGATGCTACGATTGCCCATTCTCCTTTACAAAAGTATTTCTCGGACAATTGTTTGTACCTTGAATTAGTTTATCCGAATCATTTTGTCGCGTCAATATGACTAAACGTAAAAAAATTACCCTAGTGTACGTAACCATGGTCTTCTGCCTTAGCCTTTATTATTCCCAAGTCACTTGGGGTCGGCTTTTCTAGTCTAACCGGATTTGACTGGATATCAGTTTTTACATGGAGCGGCTGCCACCTGACCTCCGTAACCCGAAGGCTAACGATACCCTAAGGCTAGACCAGTGTCAGGATATTAGAGGGTACTGACTTTCCCAATAACGACTGCCATAGATGTTCATAGCAGCCGGGACCGATGGCTTAACGTGCTCTCCGAGGCACGGAGCAGGCGATAATTGTCAATCAATACGCACATAATTTCGAAAAGTCTTATAACTTCCGAAAGTCAGAGGTGCGCGACGTGGGTTCAAACCCGAGACCCTCTGCATTGCAGTATGTTGATCTCCCCACTGAGCTATCGCTGCTATTAGTATATATATACATATATGTATATATATAGTGTACGTAACCATGGTATTGTAGTAAAATGTAATTTTATTTCGATGTTTAAATTATTTAAGTTATCAATAGAAATTATTAGTTAATTATGTTTGTGAAACAATTATATCATGTTTTGTATAGATTCTAATTATTTTTAAATAGTCTTTAGTAATCATTGTTTGTTTTAGCAATTTATATGAAATGTGCAGAGTTAAGTGCAGTGTCAAAAGGGACTTCGTATTTAATACAGCCTTTTTTTATAGTTATTGGACTAGGGTAATCCTTCACAAATAGGAGACGCCCTGCTCACTGCTTATAATAATGCTGTCATATTATGTATCCTTATCACATTGAAAAGAGGCCCGTGCCCAGCAGTGGGCATTTTATTGCCGGCTGGTATAAATATTCACTAGCTTGAGCCCGCGGCTTTGCTCGGAAGCAATACTTCTTTCTGGAACAAAGGTTCTTTTCTGTGTCCCTAACGACGTGTATACGAAATTTCATGATGATCGATCGAGTAGTTAAGGACGTAAATGCGTAACTAACTCATATTCACATTTAGAATATAAGATTTCTCACCGCAATTAACCTGTCAATTGTTGGCATGCCAGATATAGTTGTGGCGTGCCGCACGACTCAAAGTTAAATACATTTTCATATGTAATGATTTATCTTAAATATTCTGTCTTGCAGGTCCATCGACACAATCAAAGCCCCCCACAACATCTCCTCACAACTCCGCCCCGCAGCTGACACAACACAACGGCACCAAGAAACGCAAGTCGGAGGAGCGGAGTGATATCAAAGAGGAAACCGTGGAGGAGGACGGACTGTACTATGGTGAACTTGACCACGACAACCTGGAGTATAATGAGGTATGTGGATAGACTCTAATAGTCCATACTAGCTAATCCTTCAGGAACAGTACTTTTCGGATAAAACCCTATGTCCTTTTTTAAGAAAGAAAAATTATTTATTTTGGCACACAAAACATGAAGAATAGAAAATAGAATAAAAAGAAAAAGCAAATCACTACATATGATAAGAAATTTATCATTTCATTTCTGCTCACTGGCAACACAGCATCTTCCGCTTAACTAAACGGAAACTGAACCATATCGTTTAAACATCAACATTTGATATGTATCCACTCTATGTTCGGCCATATCATGAATGTAAAACCACTTGCGAAATTGTATGTAACACTAATGTTCCCGCAGTTTCACCCGCGTTTATAGTTAGTGCGCCCCCGTGGGTCGTAGCGTGATGTTATATAGCCTATAGCCTTCCTCGATAAATGGGCTATCCAACACTAAAATAATTGTTTAACTCGAACCAGTAGTGCCTGAGATTATCGCGTTTAACCAAACAAACAAACAAACTCGTCAGCTTTATAATATTAGTATAGACTATGTCAAGATTGGCCGAAATTTGATATGGGGAACATTATTTTTATTTCTGAAAAGATTAGTAAGCTTAAATAAATTATTTTATTTAGGTATCTGTCTGTCTGCTTAATGCAAAAGGATATAGGATACAAGCTGTCCCCCACGTCTAGGATGACTCCAGAAGTAACATACAATTCATAAATGTATTTAAATAAATAAAAATAATCGGCTAGCCTTATTCAATGTTATGTTTTGTATCTTCCAGGACGACGAACCCGGGAAACCAGGCAGCAGTCTTGGCCAACCATCCGGTAAGTAACATAAAATAATTCATATTTATTTGTTTTTATTTTATTTTCCATTAATTCAATGTTTGTTTGCAATGTGACTTCCCTCTCGTCACTTGCTTTTAATATTATTATTTTTTTATAATTTATTTTCTCATTATATTAATTTGTTTTATAAAAAAATATTTTATTGGAATTTTAACGCGAGACGTTCGTCTAAAAAGTAATCGGTCCATAGATAAGTGTTGTGAGTGAAGATCATGTTGTGAATGGGCATTGTCGATGAAAAACAATAAAAAAAATGTCTGTAAGGTAGGCCAACTTTTTTTATTATAAAATTGGGTAGAATTGTTTTCATTTTTAGTAAAAGTTGTCAAAACATTGAACCATGAATGTTATACTGTTTTAAGTTCACGCGAATGTTATACATTGAAATTTAATTACTTTTTATATGCGGATTTATAAGATTCGTGTTGGTTGTTAGGATATTTTTTTTATTTATTCTTAGCATGAAATATTAGAATTTTCTCGCGTCTACAGACACATTAATATTGAGTTAATACTATCTTCAGCCCTAATAGTTTAATCACGAATGTAATTTAAACCTCAGCCTTATTAAATTTAAATACTTTAATCTTGATATTTAGGTAGGTAGTTTACACTGTTTTTGTATTTTAAACTTTGATTGATGTTACAGGATTGATCAAATTAAAAAAATATTAATTTATTTAGAATATTTATTACAATGTATTAATATAGTTTGACTTAGGGTCTAGTATTTACTTCATTATTTACAATTATATACATAGTCATGACGAGAGAATTCTTGGACAGAAAAACCTAAGGTCGAAATCATGGACACAGATAAGTCAATACAGAATAAATATCACGTGAAAACAGATCACTTTCACATAGTTAAGATTTTGTATATGATAAGCAGTTAATCAGTAGGGTAATTCAGCGTTTACCAATAAACTGTGGTCATGTAGGGTGATATTCCCTCTTGCTAATGCGAAATTCTCAAAATATGAAAATCTTGATTTTTAATACAGAGATAATATTTTGAATGTCAAGATATTGATTTAAAAGGATGTTGATACGGTAAATTTTTACCGGATAGTTGATTGGAATTAACTGTAATTAATAATCGAGTGTAAATATAGCTAATTTGGTGATACTGACATGGAACTAGAGTAGGTACAGACCTACAGGCATTCGTCTATATGTATAGAAATAAATCACGATGAAATCCGTAAAAAGGTATATTAATTTCAATTAATTTTTTCGTATTTGTGAAGGTGTATCTTACAGACATTTGAGTCACTTGTTTTTAAATATTTCTACCATTCATGGTTCAAGAGATTTTCTTTTATTTTATATATTTTTGTACTGTCTCGTTGGTCTAGTGGCGTGTGCATGCGCAGCAGTTTACTGTCGATACTGGGTTCGAATCCTGCGTTGAAAAATGTTATTGGAGATTTCTGATAAGAAATTTTTTATGGCATGGTTTCGGGAACTGTGTTTTTTATGATAGATGGCAGTAAATTCGCTTTCTATTATGTGGATGCTTGGCTATGCTCAGCCACAAAATAGATATAGCACAGATGGACGATTTTATACAAAGCAAGGAAATAGACGTACTAACATCTAAAGCTACATACGAGTACACACAGCGACACATCAACCTAGACTGTTTGGACCTTGAACTATTAGAAGTCGAACGCTGTGAACGCTGCGAATCGTGCGAGAGAGTGTTTTATATTTTTGTTATTTTGTCTTATTCACACTGAACGGGACGCGACGCTCTATCCTTACCCTTACATCGACACCACTATGCACTGTCCCTTTCTGACAATTCTCTATTTTGTATGTAGCGTAGTTATGCGTTATAGGGTGTCTAACTTGTTGTGTAGCCGTGTGTACCTTGCCTCCCAAGACAAATTAGGAAGTCGATTGATTAAAATTAAAGATAATATTTTCAGAAGATTTCATTTAGAGTAATACAAAATGTTGGTTTTAATACGTAAAAATGTTGCGTGCAAAAATAGATTCAATTAGATAATTTAGTGTACAACCACAAGAGTGGAGTGAATTCCAGAATAAATAAAAGTAAAGTAAAAATATCTTATAACTGCAAAAAGATACAGAGGTGGAACATTACAAGAAGCAAACATAAATACTTGAAACAGTGCTTGTGCCACAGAATACATATTAATACTACAATACATATATGTACATCAGTACATATACCAATATGTACCCTATGTTACTGTGTACGTTTTGCAGATGTATCAATGAGTTTCAGAATGAGGCAACGATACCTGTTTATTATTTGTCACAGTAAATGATGTGAACACTGCCTCCGTGCGCAGCGCTAGTGAATGCGACTGCTGTGCTTGAGGTCTCGGGTTCAAATCCCGGGTCGGGCCAACAAAAAGTTATTGGGTTTTTCAGTTAAAAAATCTCACTAGCAGCCCGGAGTCAGGAAGTAGGCGGTGTTAGACACCCCCGTGCCTCGGAAAACACGTTAAGCCGTTGGTCCTACGCCTGATCTCTCTCCGGCCGTGTCGGATTATCCGTCCCATCGGATCATGAGATTTGGGGAACAGAGAGTGTACTTGTGTTTGCACTATAAAATCCCAATTATATTCTATCACATACACACGACACTATCTAGCCCAAATTAAAAAGAGCTTGTACTATGGGTATTAGACAATAGATAAACATACATATATATATACATTGTTTTTTGTAAATTCATACATATTGTACATAAAAACACCCAGACTAAGATAAACATCCATGTCTATGCACACAAATGTTTGACTTGTGCGGGAATCCACCCACGACCTCAGGCGTAGCAGTCGGTTACACTGACCACTACGCAAAGTAACAAAGTATTATTGGAACAGTAATTGGCGGCCTCGATGCCGCCAATTACTGTTCCAATAATACTTTGTTGAAATATCAAACCCAAGACCGCATGCATGACCATGACGCCACTGAGACTGTTCGTAGTTATAATCCTGTTTTGTTTAATTATATGTCTAACACTATCTACTCCCTAGAAACATATCCGTGATACTATATTTCTATTATTTTAGGTCGCCGTTCATACCTCCGAGTAAAACCAGAGAGCGAACTATTCTTTCAGACTAAACTACAGAACTTAGCCAAAGCTAACTCAGAATACATCAACCGTCTATCCAAAATGAATGCCAGCGAAATACGCAACGAGTTCTCAAAGTACGGCTTCAATACAAACACGAACGATGAGTCCTACCTCCAAAAAGCCACAGAAAAATCCGAAAATGATTATTACAAGTCATGGTTGGAACAAAATGGCGAACTAGAGGTATCCCTCCTAAAAGCCAGCCAAATAAAGAAGCCGAAAGCCGACACAAAAAACCAGAAATCTGAAGTAGAGTTAATACCAAAGACAAAAGACAGTGTTGCCAACAAGGAAATCTTTCCCAAATTGGGGGAGAAATCTCAGATGCGGAGGAGAGGGAGACCGCCTATATTTAAAGATAGGAATATAGATATTGGGGAGACTGTGCTTAAGTCTGATTTAGACCAATTTTTGGAGGGAAAGGAGGTTAGCTCCTCCGGGTTGTCGAGGAAGGATTTGGAGAGGGTAATGATGGGGAAGTTTAATCCCAACAGGAGATATTCTAACGAGGCTATGTGGGCCGCTCTCATGGATGTCAAAAAGGGAGGGAGTATATATCGGTGAGTAGCTTGACCTTTATTGTAACAGTAGATTGTTTAAGACTTAGCTTCAATTGCTCTGAACTTGAGTTCTGTAACATCTTTACGAGAGCAGGTAGCGAGAGAGGCAGAGGTGTATTACACCAATATTCGAGTAGTAGAGCCTCGCTGATTTCAGTATGAATGTGCTGGCTGGACCGGTAAAGGACTACCCTCTCACAGAATATCGACGTGAAATACCAGTATTCCTACTGTTGTGTTTCATTCGGTGAGTGAGAGTGCCGCAGGCCCAATAACCCTCTTTTCCCCTTCCCGCTTCTTTTCCTTCCACTTTCTTTTTCTCTTATACCTTTTCTAATGGGTCGGCCACGCTTAAGTGATGCCTCTGGTGTTGCAGGCGTCCATAGGCTACGGTGACCACTTACCATCAGGTGGGCAGTATGCTTGTTTGCGACATTAGTTGTATAAAGATTTCGCCAACTATAGATTTAGCTCGCACGTCACTGGGCTATTGAAGAGCAGATACTGAGGATTTAATTTGTATGCGATATGGCAATGTAATCTTGCCCGACCCAGTAATTTAACACTAGACTACACTCCCGATGCACAGCAGAAGCAATTCAGTACTCTTAAGTATCGAAAAGAAATTGATCTTATTCCTCTCTCCTGGCACCACAGCAAATCATATTTCAAGAATCGCCATGCACAAGAAATTTGCTAGCGTCTGTGCCGCTGTGTGTGTGTGGTAACAGCAAAGCATTCTGTAGATCTCATGTTCTTTGCTAATGATTTTGTAATAAAATCTGTAAACCACTTGGCCAATGGTCAGGACCACAATGACATACGCAATGCTGTTTCCATTGTCTCTGGTATCCAAGTAATGTATAAGCTAAGTGGCATAAAAACGAAAGATTTCTAATAATATGATGCCTTTTATTCCAGAGCGGCTCAAACACACAAAGTACCAAGAAAATCCCTACGCAACTGGATGAAGCGTTGCCACATCAAATCTTCCTTCCCAATGCCACAACAACTCAAGCAGTTCGTCGAGAACAGCAAGAAACAAAAGGAATACAAGAACTTCGACGGATACCAGGCGTTAGAAACCCAGAACTACGAAAAAAGCGGCACTGAGACCGAGGCCTATGAGCCAGAAATGGATTTCGGCAAGCATTTTCTGACTTTCACTAACTCCAACATGTCCAGTGAGGACGAGAGGGAATTACAGAAAAATGAGAAGGTTAAGGAAAGTGGGGAGAATGTTGGGGAGGATGGCAGCACCGCTCTCAATATGTCGTTGCATGAATAAGTTGATTTTGACAGGTGTTTATTTTTTGGGTAAAAAATGTTGAGGAGAATTTCGATTAGGTTGGCAACACCGTTCTCGATATGTCATTGCAGTCACATTTTGAGGTTATTTAGCGGTTTTTTTGTTGGTATACTTAGGGAAGTTTCAATTCAATTTCATTTATTTGCGAAATGGGTAGATAAGATGTTAGGTATAGTATTAGGTATATAATCCAGCTTAGTAGCGAGAAAATATTTTTTTTGAGATTGAGGCTGGTTATTTTTCTGAAATCGATGTTGGCATTTTATTTAATGTTATAAAGCGATCTTTATTTTGGGTTGTACTTAAAATTTTACATGATTTATTTATGAAATTACGGCGTTAAAACTTATAGGTAGGGATGTCCTATAACCAAAATAATTATTTCTTAAAATGCTTGTCTAAAAGAAATATATACATATTATTGATTGCCAATTAAAATATCTATAAGAACAGCAAAAATTATGAATATATTCAGACTGCCATTGGCCTGATGTTAAAATAAACGCAACTGGCATTTTTGAGGTCACGCGTACGATTCACGAATTGGGTAAAGTTCCTAAATTTTCTGTCAAGAAATTATCAGTAAGGACACGCAATCAGAATTTTATGTTCTTGACTGCATTGAAATTACGATCCAGTTTTCGCTCGACCTAGTAAATTATATCTACTAATAAAACCGCTACATCAACCTCAAAAATGTTAATAATACTAGTATACTGTCAAAATTCTTTTGATAGTTTGACACCTGTCAAGGAAGCTTACATGCAATTTCTTTATGTTAAATGCAAAACCAGATTTGTCGTTTTAATTTTTTTTTGTTAAGTATTCGACTTGATGTTATATTTAATTATTATTAAGATTTTAGCAATTATTAATGAAATTTTACTATTTTAAGCGAGTTCGTGTCTTATACTGCCTCGTTGGTTCAATAGCGCAAGCGCTACTCTGAGGTTCCAGGTTCGATGTGGACCGGGCAAAAATATTACTGCGTTTTTCTGCCAGGAGATTCTCAGCTGCAACATTGCCCGGTACGGCAATAGACTCGCCCCCTGCTACGTTGGACCTCAGCATGGCTGGCGAAATGTGGGTGTAATACACCTCCTATACAGGCATAATGCTGTGTCATGTTCTAGATATTTTGATATTGGCGCTTGATAAAGTTTTTACAAATATTGGGCATAAACGCCGGTATACGAAAAATACTGCCAAAGATAAGCAAAGATTTAAAAAGAAAACGAAAAAGATAAATATTTTAATTTATGGAAATTTTAAAATAGATTTTTTTTTATTTATTATTTTTGTCCAAAGATAGCGGAATTCTTTTTGTTTCATTATTTAATTAGTGTGCAAATGTATTTTGATGTTGTATATAAAGATTTGGATATATCATACACAGAGTCATCGATCCACGAGGTCAAGCAACGTTGCCATCGTTATTTACAGATGGGTGACCAAACTAAAGTAGCACGCAAGAGAAGCATATAATCCCTATATATAGTATCCAAATCTTTATGTATTATATATATAACTATGGAGGATCAAGTTCCTTCTCAATAGTTAAATCCTATTTTATATTATGACCTGCAATATTGTGTCCAAAGATATCTTTCTTCTTAGATAGAGTTAATCAAAACTTATCCAATATTTTGTACTTTACTATATAATATTGCGTTTACGTGAATGTTATACATTGAAATTAAACTAATTTATTCGGATTTTATAGCTGTTTAAAAAAGTTACAACTTTGTTTGTATTATAAACGTTTAAAGCAGCGAAAGCCTACTGGACGACCGTTGGACTGCCACGCAGAGGTCTCGAGTTCGAACCCAAAACGCGCATCTCTTTTTAAAGTTATGTGCGTATTAAATACTTAATTATCGTTCGCTTTATCGGTGAAGGACAACATCGTGAGTAAACCTGCATGTCTGAGAGTTCTCCATAATGTTCTTGAAGATATGCGAAGTCTATCAATCCGCACCGGGCCAGCGTGGTGGACTATGGCCTAACCCTCCTCACACTGACAAGAGGCCCGTGCACAGCAGTGGGACAGTTTAATACACTGCGATTATTATTATTCAAAGGTGTAATTTGAATAACCTGCAATTAAATTCGTAGATAACAATATATATATATATATATACAATTTAAGTATTGAGTGACTATAGATAGCGCAATAAACGCTGCACTATTGCAAAATTTAATCCAATAATTATTATCGAGATTAGTGGTAATCCTTTGTATCCGCTGTTAAGATGTTTGGAAGGTGTTCCTTTGTGCAAGAATAATCCACCTTCCCACGTCCTTTCCTAAAGGGTCGGCAACGCGCAAGCGATGCCTCTGGTGTTGCAGGCGTCCATAGGCTACGGTGACCACTTACCAGCAGGTGGGCCGTATGCTTGTCAGCCACCTCAGTAGTATAAAAATAAATATATGTAGTTATCTCCATATTCCCTGCTTCGAACACTTTCCAAATATTAAATTTGTGAAATGTTCCATAACACAGGAATCACCTCAGCTCTGGGCGTAGTTTTTTACGTGTTCAGGGACGTCCCTGCACTGTTATGTGTACACAGAGGATTGTACCTGTCATATAAGAACTTTGTTATAGTATCTGTGCTATGTTACAATATATAACGTATTTTGTTACAATATATGTAAAGTATTCTGCGCCACAGGGATTATCCCTTTTAAACAAGAAATTAATTGAATATAAATGTCTTGTACAAAATATTTGATAAGTTTTTTGACATAATTATTTATTGTAAGTTGTCGTTATATGCTTGTGTAATTAATTAGTTTTAAATTATTATTACTATTATTAATATTTATATATATAATTATTATTTATATTTTAAAAAATAATGAAATGATTGGCCTTTTAATAAAATCGAGTGCTTGTAGGACTTCGTCCAATTATATATAAAGAAAAGACTTAAAATGAAATTTTTAGCGTATTATAATATAAATTATATTAAGCGTATCATGTGGTAGTGGTGGCTTTTGGACATTTTGTATAACATACATAAAAAAAATGAATTGTTAAATAATTCCAAATTCTCATAGTGCTTTTTATGGCTATCTAAGCCCAGCAGTAATGAATGTGACTGACCATGAGGTCTCAGCTTCAATTCTTGGATCGGTCAAAGTGTTATTGCATTTTTCTGTCAAGAAATTTTTAAAGTGTTCGGTAGGCAAGAATATCTGTGCCCCTATTACGTGGGACCTAGAACTATAAATAAATAGTAACAATAATATTGTATCACATACACACAACACCATCTAGCCCAAACTAAGCAGAGCTTGTACTATGGGTACTAGACAATGGATAAACATACACATATATATATACAATTTTTTTGTATATACATACATATTATACATAGAAACACCCAGATCAAGACAAACATTCAAGTCCATGCACACAACTGTTTGTCTTGTGCGGGTATCGAACCCACGACCGCAGGCGTGACAGTCGGTTACACTAACCACTACGTCATCGAGGCCGACAAAATGTTTGTGTAAAATAATTCTGGTCACTCCGAGACATTGTTAATAGCCGTCATAGAGCGGTGCTAGACTCAACCTCTTTTACATAAGGAGTTATTGTTGAAATACGGGCGTTTAACCTCTGTCCAACTTTTCGAAAGTATAAAACCGTGAAAATACGTTATTCTAAAAACGACCACTACCACAGAATATAATATACGAAAAAAAACGGCTTAAAATAAATTTGTATTAATTTATTTACATATATTATATGTATAGTATATATTATTGAATGTACTTAATTAGTAATTAACATTTCGTTGGGGCATCGATATGTTTGAGATTTAAAAATATAATTATCCCTTCGACTAGTGGTGGGTAAGCAGAGTTATACGAGACGGCCTTAATTAATGTTTGCCTTAAAGCAGGTGTTTTGGACTCACCACTAAAGAAAGCGTCTAATTATGGACCTAAATATTTCATTCGAAGATAGATGTAAGACATTTCTTTTTAACATATACGTCCTACCGGTTTTAAAATATTATAGCTATTCAATGAAAAAAAGCAGGTCAAATCCTGGTCAAAATATTAATGTATAGTCCAATTTTTCTGTCTTGTCTTTTTCAGTAAACAAATATGTCGTAGCTTTAGACAATACAATATCAATACATACATTAAGTATGAAAAAAAAAAGCAGAAATCTTGAGTTCGCTATCAAGACGCGCATCTCTGACTTTTGGAACTTATGTGCGTATTAAATAGTTAATTATCGCTCGCTGTAATGGTGAAGGAAAACATCGCGCGGAAACCTGCATGTCTGAGAGTTGTACACGTTCTCGAAGATATGTGAAGTCTGCCAACATCAGCAGCGGGACAGTTTAATACAGGGCTGGTATTATTCAACACAGTCAGAAAGTAACTGAATTGTTGTATGTGTATTTTGTTTACTAAATAAGATAAGAAACAAATAATTGGTTACAGATTTAGTTTCATGTATTTGATAGAAATGATCAGTACTCTGGCTACTAAACGACCTTGTACTTACTACTTACAAACGGCTAATTAAAACATACTGTTAACCTTCTACCCTAGTCTTGTTTACACCGTACTTAACAACTTGTTCTATCGCTTGTGGCACAACTCAATACTTTATCCAAAAACATATTTTACAAGTTTAAAGCCTCCACCCGCGATGTGTTGTTCGGTAATGGCGCTACTTTCTTGTGCGACTGCGTGTAGTCTTAAGTAGGAATGTTGCGGATGCACATTTTTGACATCCGCGAATGCGGAATGCGGAAACGGATATTTAAAGGAGCACATCCGCGAATGCAGATGCATATGCGGATGTCCAAATCGATGCGAAAGCTGCGTAATTGCGGATGCGGTAGAGATGTTGATAAAAATTGTGCGTCTTATTTAATAAAAAGTATCTAATATCACTTTTGCAGGTTCAAGCCTTTTTTGCAAAGGTTCGTAAATTTAGCTATACCATTTTCTGGTATTTTTTGATTCTCATCCTCCCTTGAAGAATCATTGGGCCATTCATCGGCCCACCCATTTTCTTTCTTATCCCAACCTGTGCTATATCTGATCCGCATAAGCATCCTTGTTGAGTATAGCGGATGCGAATATTCGCAACATCCCTGCTTAGTGTTAAGTCTTAGTTGTGCTATTAGAGCAACTAATTTCAATATTTGTATGAAATCCTAACAACTAACTATACAATAATAACTTTTAAAATTTCGCGTTGCATGATATATATATAATATGTAACGGGTATTAACGCGATCATGCATAATGTTTACCTTTTTTATGCTTGACGTTTCGACCAGGTTACACCGGCCGTGGTCACAAGCTGACTGGTGCTGCGATGTCATGTCGCCGTTTGTGAGGCAGAAGAATCTTGATTCACCCTCACTTTTGGCATATTTTTATTTGTCCATGTACCGTCACAAATTACACTCACGGTATCCCTATTACGTATGCTAGCCGTTGTGTCCGTATTCTGTGAATTACCTGACTGCAAAACAGCGAAGTTGCGTATTATTAATCACGGGATTCCACGTCGCGGATAATTTGAAACCATAATAATAATATAATAATAATAATATTCTACCACATACACACAACACCATCTAGCCCAAACTAAGCAGAGCTTGTACTATGGGTACTAGACAATGGATAAACATACATATATACTTTTTTTTTTGTAAATACATACATATTATACATAGAAACACCCAGACCAAGACAAACATCCATGTTCATGCACACAAATGTTTGACTTGTGCGGGGATCGAACCCGCAACCTCAGGCGTGGCAGTCGGTTACACTAACCACTACGCCATGGAGGCCGACATAAATATAAATTGAATATAGAAATTTCAATAGGGAAGATGGTTTCAAATTATCCGCGACGTGGAATCCCGTGATTAATAATACGCAACTTCGCTGTTTTGCAGTCAGGTAATTCACAGAATACGGACACAACGGCTAGCATACGTAATAGGGATACCGTGAGTGTAATTTGTGACGGTACATGGACAAATAAAAATATGCCAAAAGTGAGGGTGAATCAAGATTCTTCTGCCTCACAAACGGCGACATGACATCGCAGCACCAGTCAGCTTGTGACCACGGCCGGTGTAACCTGGTCGAAACGTCAAGCATAAAAAAGGTAAACATTATGCATGATCGCGTTAATACCCGTTACATATTATATATATAACTAACTATACATGTAAATGTGAGTTTATTTGTTTGTTACTTTTACGCCTTAACTACTCAACCGATTGTCATAAAGGTTTGTAAACACGTTCTTAGGCCTACAAAAAAGGACATAGGGTAACTTTCATCCAGAAAAAAAATACTGTTTCCGAGGAATAGAAATTATATGACATAATTTACTTGGCAAAATCTTGTGATCAAATAATTAATTATGAAAAGTGTTTGAACAAAAGTTGTTAACAGGTTCTCTGTCCGATGAATCACATATGGTACATAACAATAGAATTTCTATTGGGTCTATCACGGGACAGCGAAAGGGTTAAGTAAGGTGTAACTGAGTCACGAGTATAAGGCTATTATAATTTTCAATTAACCCTTTGTATTACTAAATTATAAAAATAATACTCCAGCAGTCAGGGTAATGATAATATTTCATTTGAACGAAGATTATTTCATTCAACATCATTTCCGCGTCATCTGCGAATCGTCCAGGGAACAGGTTTAATAATAATATCTACGTTCCTATCATGTAACAACGTTCTATTGGTTTTAGTTAGTATTCTCTTATACACAAGTTTTGTATATTATATAAGGATGTTTTTATTTAACAGAGTAATTAGAAAATCCAAAATACCTTGTTTCTTCTTCAAAATATCTTGACTTGTACTCTCAAATGCGTGCTTTGATGTTAAGGTACAAAAAACACTGTAGTTACATCCTTAATAAGCCTCAAAAATGTGTATTACATCCTTAATAATCCTCATACGTGTGTATTATTACATTCTGACATTTTGGGATATGTCAGCTTCCAAACAATAATTTATTGTATTGCAGATGCAATCTCTATGAGGATGTGTTTTACTGTTACATCCTTCTTTCTAAATATAATGTCTAGTTGTCTAAATGTATCACTTTGTTACATCTTTATTTCATTTGGAATGTTTAGTCGTCTAACTGACCTATACGTCCTATTATAATATACAAAACACGTAAACCCATGAAGTGCCTATTAGTATATAATTAATATACATAATAATTATAGTTATAAGTGTAATGTAGATATATACATTGTATTAAACGCTATGGGCCCGATTGCATACGGATTGTTGACTAGAGTGTATAATTGTTTTTGATTCTCGCAGAGTTCTCGACTCGAGCTTTCGGAGAATATTTAACTTATAATTGGTTTGAACCTCACGACATGTTTCAAGACCGTCGGGTTTGGAGTATCAGCTGTATATTCAAGATTGAATGATGTCTCTTAGCTTAAGCAAGACTAAGGCTCGGTTTCAAAGTCGATTAAAATTAAAATGATATAATAACAAATAGCTTTCACGGTTATTTTGTTATTGTTATGTAATTGACTAATAAGACAAATTGAAAATAAGAAAATACAATTTCAAAATAGATAGCTCACTTGGTATGCGGTCCTTTCTAGCAAGCTGTGATGTGTCTCGATGATCTCCTATGATCTTAACTGATCAAGGGCCTTGCCACCAGGTTTTAACGAGAATGAGACATAGCTATACACTCTGTAACGCGCTGTCTCATTCGCAGGCGTGCAATAACTATGCTTTAAGAGATGGTGATAAAGTCTCAATAGCCGATACCCCACAATTACAATAAATATGAGCTTGCTTAAAAGTTAATGATAGCCACAATTCTAAAATAAACATATATTTAATCGCTTTAAAGTCAATACTCCGGTCACTAATTGACTTGATCGCTGGTAAAGCCTTTCGCTGATAGCACTAACGCCGTTCTGTGATCACTCTAAAGTCGTTCTCTGATCACTCTAAAGTCGTTCTCCGATCACTCTAAAGTCCTCTAAACTCTCTAAAGTTACGTCCATGTAGTTGACAATCGGTATTGACACTTGAGCCCTATATGTTAAGCAGTATTACGTTGAGTATATTTGAGTTCCAGCTGCAGTCGACTCTTTATTCTGGTTGTACTTAATATTTGTACTGTTTGTATTATTTATGTTCCAATAAATATGAGGTTTACTGTCTTATAATGTTGTTTTTATTGTATACTAGTTTGTGCCTATAGCTTCTGCTGCGTGAATCCAGAAACGAGTACCGAAATAAAATATAAATCATATCGAAATATTGTTACTTTTTTCTGTTACAAAGTAACAAATGGTAGTTTAGTCATTCTTTTTTATCGTTTAAGTCTAATATAAGTTACAAAACTGAAATACTAAAACCCAAATAATTTTTTAAATCTTCTCAACAATAAATATGTAATATGTATGCGTTTCAAGTCTGTTTGTAGGGATAATTGTCAAATGACAAAATGATTGCACGAAACAAACTGTGACGTAACTGCTACCTAAACACAGTTGTCTGAGAGAGATAGCGAGATATCCCCACTATGCTCCTTATGTTATATCAAATTTAAAATATTACTTACTCCTTTATTTTGAATTTAGATACTTTGTCAAAAAACAAATACCACGGATAAAAAAAAAATATGCGACTGATTTGGTAATCAGGCATACGTACATACACATACATACATAACCTAATGGTAAGTGGTCACCGTAGCCTATGGCGCCTGTAACACCAGAGGCATCACTTGGGCGTTGCCGGCCCTTAAGGAGAGGAAGTGGGAAGGGGGAAAGAGGGTGATTGGGCCCCCAGCACTCTCACTCACCGAACGAAACACAACAGTAGGAATACTGCTATTTCACGTCGATATTCTGTGAGAGGATAGTCCTTCCCCGGTCGAGCCGGCACATTCATGCTGAAATCAGCGAGGCTCTACTGCACTAAACCAGTTGCTCCTGTGTGTAAAATAATCCACAAAATCACTCATAAGCAACTATCGTATTATATTATAACGTCATAGTAGCACTAACTTAACTATACTAAAAATTTACATTGACCTGTTGCTAGTATCCAGCACATGGTCTACCTATGTAAAAAGTTTCATCCAAATCTGTTTACAGTTTTCACGTGATTGAGTCACAAACGTCTTCTCACACATTCATATACAGCGTGTAACTGAAAGGTGTGGTCGTATTTTAGAACCGTAATCTCAAAAATATCCTATGTGCCCTGTCCCCGGATCAAGGCCTGGGCATCGTTGAATTAGTGAGTCAGAAATAGGGTTATTTTAGACCGATAGGGTACATTTGCTATCTGAGATAATAAAGTACATGATCTGAAAATAAAGTATTATTTATGTAACCTGCTCTTTCGTTACCATAGTTTTGTTGATGTTTGTAACATCTAACGAAAAGTAGCAGTGATAGCTCAGTGGGGAGACCAACAGACTGCAATGCAGAGGGTCTCGGGTTCGAACCCACGTCGCGCACCTCTGACTTTCGGAAGTTATATGACTTTTCGAAATTATGTGCGTATTGATTGACAATTATCGCCTGCTCCGTGCCTCGGAGAGCACGTTAAGCCGTCGGTACCGGCTGCCATGAACATCTATGGCAGTCGTTATTGGGAAAGTCAGTACCCTCTAATATCCTGACACTGGTCTAGCCTTAGGGTATCGTTAGCCTTCGGGTTGCGGAGGTCAGGTAGCAGCCGCTCCGTGTAAAAACTGATATCCAGTCAAATCCGGTTAGACCAGAAAAGCCGACCCCAAGTGACTTGGGAATAATAAAGGCCAAGAGAGAAGAAAGTAACATCTAACAAATATTTACTATCAAGGAATTCCTAAACCGGATCTTTACAATATATAATGTCTATGTTAAGATGGATAAACAAATGTATTTATCCAATTTAGGGAATCTACATTACGTTGCTTTTAATAAACAATTAAGTAAAGCCGTGAAAGTCGTCACAAACAAAATTAAAATAAAAAATGTATTATCACGTACACACGGCTACACATGAAGTTACCTATATACGCATAACTACGCTACATACAAAATAGAGAATTGTCGGTAAGGGACAGTGCATAGTGTAATGGTAAGGATAGAGCGTAATAAAAATATATCGCACTCTCTCGCACGATTCGCAGCGTTCAACTTCTAATAGTTCAAGGCCAAACAGTCTAGGTTGATGTGTCGCTGTGTGTACTGTATTTTCCTAATAAAGTATAAAGTACGTTTACCCGAAATAACGTGCGATACTTTATTATAAGTACGGTTGGCAACCCTAGTCAGAAAGTCTCTTTTATAAATAAATGAAATCATAAACCCTGGGGACTTGCACCGTTATTAAAAGTATCCAGGACATAGTCTACTTATGTGAAATGTGATCAACACATCCTTAGGTATTGACTTATTGTATAACAAGATTTTGCCCGCGGCTTCACTCGTGTAATTGTAGATTAAGTAAGGTTAGTAACAGTGTTTTTTAGGATGTAATACCTTTCATCCTAAAAAATATATGTTCTTTTCTGTTTCCCTGACAACGTGTACGCGAAATTTGATGATGCTCGGTCGAGGAGTTAAGGCGTGAAAGCGTAACAAACAAACTCACATTCGCATTTATAATCGTCTCGTATCTGGACTATTTCTATTATTGTGAATCTGCTCCTACCACAAGCAATTTAGAATAGCTCAAATTTTTTATAGTTTAGATAAATGTTAACAATAAATTTGAAACTGAAACTGCTTGTAAAAATACATTGTAGGTATGTCTTTACTTCTAACTTTACATGTAATTATTATCCACTACTACTGCCTCTGTGGCTTTACGCGATACAGGAATTATTCATAGTACGAGAATTGTCTTTTCAACTATCACTACATATTATAAAACAAAGTCCCTCGCCGCGTCTGTTCGCGGTAAACTCCAAGACGACTGAACGAATTTTCAATCGGTTTTCACCAATAAACAGAGTGATTAATGAGAAAGGTTTAGGTATATAATTTGTTAAGGTTTTGTAGTACCCGTGCAAAGTCAGGCGGGTCGTTATTTAATCATAAAAATCATGCATAGCTGTCGCATTCAGTACCGCTGTGCCAATTAGGGAGAACTGCTGACCTTTATCACAGGACTGGCTTATTATAATTCTATCTATGCCTCGGGCACAGTATACTGTTTCCTGGATGAAAGTTACCCTATGTCCTTTTCTGACCTCTGACAGCGTGTGTGCGGAATTTAATGATGATCGGTCCAGTAGTTCAGGAGTGAAAGCGTAACAAATAAACTTACATTCGCATTTATAATATTAGTTTAGATTTAACTCCTAAATAGATCCACAGGAGCGGCCTTTTCTTGCTTTTTACAATCGCATGCTTTCCTCAGGTTTAGATAGTTCACTCTGTACCCTAAAATATGCGGCAATACTACACATTTCTGTATTAAATACTACCGAGTAATAAAGTGGGTATTATAATACCTATTTCTGGATTTAAAAGTACTATATAGTTAATAAACTACTAGTTGCTGTAAAATACAGGTATTTTCATTTTTGTATAAACAGTGCCTTCGAATGGGTACTTAACTACCCAATTTTATGGAAAATGTAGGTATATTGCCACTTATATAATGAATACTACGAGAAATGGACGAGAAAAGACTGACCAAAAAAGTTTATAAGGCTCGTATGAATGGAACAGTCGCAAGAGGCAGACCTAGGCGAACGATTCGCGACCAGCTCGGAGACGTTCTGGACAAAGGCCAGGTTAAGTTAAGAGCACCTTAAACCGGCGAGCGTGTATGAGGAATGTGATGAAAGTGAATGAAGCCAGAGAAGTGTGTCAGGATCGTAGCAAATGGAAATCCGTAGTCTCTGCCTACCCCTCTGGGAAACAGGCGTGAATCTATGTATGTATGTACTACGAAAAACAACTAAAGTAGTTATAACTTTGTAATTGTGAAATAGCATCGCATGGCAATAACATACCAGACCTATCGCAGAAAATACTCATCGCTAGTACCCGGGTTCGATTCCTGGGTTTTACCTACAAAAATAGAATAAAATTTTACTGATACCATAATAGGCTCGTCTTCTGTTATAATAATAATAACTGGCGGTCGCCAATTGATCGAAATGCGCCCATAATTAATTTAAATTTAAAATTTGATCGTTATTGAGGTTTAATTGTCTATAACTATACCCTTATAATTACATTTCATTTAGTCACCTACTCCACATACATATGTAACCGTAGTTATAAAGAATTCTACGACATCAGCCGAACAATGCCGAAATACTACGAACGCGATTCGACTGCTTGTGTCAAATGCATGGTTATGTGCGTGTAGTGTTTTTTCATTAATTTAATGTATTTCTAATGAATATTTTATACAAATATTAGGATTCGCCACTCCTTCTCCATATAAACTTTAACTGTGCCAAATTTCATACTCCTCCATCTGCGCAATTTTCTTAAAAAGGGGTACAAAGTTTTTGTTTCACGTATTAATATATTAATAATGTCCTCCAGACCGAATTTCAGTCACGGCGGCCAATCTTAACGGAGACTGGCTATCTGCACAGGAGATATTATAGTGCACAAACACTTGCGCAAACACAAGTGCACTCTCTGTTCCCTAACTCTCATGATCCGATGGGACGGTAATCCGACACAACCGGAGGAAGATCAGGCGCAGGACCAACGGCTTTACGTGCTTTCCGAGGCACGAGGTGTCTAACACCGCCTATTTCCTAACTCCGGACTGCTATTGAGATTTCTTAGCAGAAAAACTTTTTGTTAGCCTGACCCAGGATTCGAACCCGAGACCTCATGCACTGCAGTCGCATTCACTACCGCTGCGCCACGGATGCAGTTAGTCCCCTGTTACGTGGGACCTAAATGGAGTTATAGAAATGTTGTGTATAATATTCATTTGTCTATCCCTTCCTAGGGCTTTTACCTATCCATGTCCACAGGTGAATAAATAATATAATATCAACCCTGTATTAAACTGTCCCACTGTTGGGCACGGGCTTCTCCTCACTGTGAGAAAGGTTACGCCATAGCCCACCACGCTAGCCCAGTGCGGGATGGCAGACTTCACATATCTTCGAAAACATTATATAGAACTCTCAGACATGCAGATTTCCTCGCGATGTTGTCCTTCACCGTTAAAGCTAGCGATAATTAACTATTTAATACGCGCATAACTTCAAAAAGTCGGCTTACTCCTCATCAGAGATGCGCGCCCTGGGATCGAACTCGAGACCTCTGCGTAGTAGTCCAACGCTCTCCCATTAGGCTATCGTTGCTACACACACACACACACGCACACGCCACAGGTGTTTTATCCCAGCTTTGCGCCGACTAATCTACTGTGAATTTACTTAACAAAAATTGCCTTACTCAAGAATAAAATGTACTACCTCACGGTCAACAGTATTACTAAGCCCTAATTAAAAAAAGACTGCCGAAATTTTCCTTAGAGCATTAGTTCCCAAAGTGGTCCAGGTGGACCCCCAGGGGTCCACGGGAGACTCGACGGGTGTCTACGCTGGCGTAACAAAAAAATGGGGTCTACAATTAGTAAGCGGGATCCACGAAAATTTGTCTTTCGATACTGAAGAAGTAAAATGTTGGCTTGACTTAGTAGTTGTAAAAACTTGCATATTCCATATTCAGTATGGCAAAGGCAATTTTCAAAAATTTTGCCTTTGATGCAGTGGCGCGTCGTAGTGGGGCGGCAAAATTTCACAATAACAATAATACCTAATTAATATTTTAACACTTTCATAACGAACTAGAGGACTGTGCAGATGTATGTGTAATACACAATAATGATAACTGTTCTTGCCCTAAAGTTCTTCAGAATTACTGTATGTTATAGTCTTTTAAAGTCTCCCCGTGACCATGGCTACTGAAAAGCAAACGAAACGTCGGGGAAAGTGTAAAATTAAATTAAATCTAAATAGTTTTAACAATAATTTAATTAGCTTAAAAATTAGTAAAGTTTAATAGTAGTAGTAGTGTAACAGTTTTCAAAATTATGTAATAAAGTGTCAAATAAACAATGCGATAAAATCCGTATATATAGTAGGTTAATTTCAATGGTAATATGATACCACGTGACCGTCGGTCGGAGGTCAAAGGTCATAGTAATTTCGGGGGTATATCGATTATGGTGAGTTGAATGGTGTTGACCGCGAGTCTCTAGCTCTTACGATTCTTGACCTGGAGGTGGCGGGCTTTGTGGGCCTGCCCGCCACCCGTTCAGCACCAGGTCCGAGAGGCGGCGTGCGTGTTCCCACGCGCGCCTCTGTGTCGAGTCCGTCTCCCCTCTAGGGGGGACAGTAGGGTGTCAGAAGTGCCTTTGGGTAGATCTATTCGTGTAATGGCCTGCCGTTTCATACGGCGGGCCGAAACCTCGGCGGGGTCGCGACCGCATGCGAAAGTGATTCGCGCGGCCCCGTCGATAGCGGTTTTGTCGAGGAACACCGTGGTAGGTTTAGTCGGTATTCCGGGAGGTACTCTATCATCTTAACATCTTATTTTACCCCGGCGACTCCGACATAACTTGAGTTAAAAGTTGTATAACAGACAGACGGACGGACGGACAAAGCTGTTTTATAAGAGTATTTTCGAACTCTAAAAACACTATTATTACATAATATTGAAACTATTAAACAACTATTGTTAAAATTTACCGATATATTAGGTCGGCACGGATGGCGCAGTGGTTTAAGTGGTCGCCTCGCCACTGCCACTGCGCCGAGTGGGTTCGAATCCCACACGAGTCAAAAATTTGTGTGATTCACAAATGGTTGTTCCGAGTCTGGGTGTTCTTTGTGTCCGTTGTTTGAACGTTTGTAAAGTCCCCCACGACACAATAAATATTACTAGTGCGGGAGTTGTCTTTTGAAACGAATTTTTAGCTCACGGACTAAATATAAGATAAGAACATGGCTGCTGAAAAGCGTCTGAAACGTCGTGTCGAGTGTAAATCGAAGTACATACAGAGTGTAACAGAAAGATATGGTCATATTTAAGGGTTGTAATGTATATCTGAATAGCTTTTGCCCGCGGCTTCGATCGCGTAAAAGTAGGTTATTTTATATTAGTAAGAGATTTTGTTTTTTTAATTAAAATATAGCCTGTTACTCGGTAGTAATAATGATTTCTAATGGTGAAAGAAATTTTAAAATCCGTTGGGAAGACAACGCTGCCTGAGTCCTTTTTCCTTCAATCCTGGATCTTTTAAGCGGGGCGTGAAAAAGCACCTTCTCAGGTCATCAAAGTAGGGACCTCGACATCGCCTCAACTGCTATGAGGATGGTGTGGAGGCGACTGCTCTTGGACCGCATGATCGCTTACCATCAGGCGGAGGGTGGTCATCTTGATGTGCAGAAAGAATCCGTAAAAAGTAGTTTAATTTCAATGTATAACATTCGCGTAAACGTAACACGCATGTAGGAAGCCAGGAAAAGAAACGCCCGAATGTTACTGCAGCCATTTTCTTTATATTTATATACTATTTTATATATTAATTCTAACGGGCGTCTCTTTACCTTGCTTGTTACAGGTGTACGGACATCCACCGAGATAGTGACTCGGCATTTTATCGACATGGACCATGGGATACCTCTGAACATCCACGCAAGACCTCGACTCGTCGGCCGAAGACCCAATGCCATCGTCAACATAGAAACCGACGTTTTCCAAGAGAAGTCGTACAAGCAATACTCCTCACAGCATTTAAGAGACGCTTTAATCGCCGTCAAAAAAGGATATTCAGTCTACGCAGCTTCAAACAAATACGGTGTGCCGAGGAAGACTTTAAGGAATTGGATGGAGAAGTATGATATTAAGAGTCAATTCTCCAAAGGCCGGCGTGGGGCCAGAACGCAGATCTTGGATCCGTTAGACCTGATGGTGGAAACGAGGTCTGAGAAGTATGAGGATCCGTTGTAAGGTTTCCAGGCTTGCATCTTGCCAAATTTAGGGTTTAGAGTGTGTGAGATAAAGTTGGTGATAGTGTTACACTTGTGTGTACTTTGGAGGGTAAGCAGATGTGTATGTGTCATCCAAATTTCGACAGATTTATTTAGGAGAAATCTAATAGCGTGAATGGATAGCTTATCAGAAAATTTAATAGTCAGTGCTGTTACAATAAAATCCTTATGGATGCATAATAAACCTTTCTCCCATCCAAATATAGAAATTGGGCACTTATAATTATTATAGATTTCAACTCCTTTAAACCACTGGGCAAAAATATTCATTTATAAATGCCTGAAGTAATTTTTAAGGCATTGGGCAAAGTGTCGATTTATAAATGTACACAAATAAAATATCACGGCTAGCAAAACTATCCGAAGCAACACAATACCAGAAAAATTCTGAAGTTCACCTTTCGAGATTACTTACTTGTTTCGCTGGCTCAGCGACCCAAAGTGGATTTTGGCCTACGACATTAAAGTATGCCATTCCTTGCTATTTTGTGCCAAGTCTGACTAATCAGGCACATTCATTTCTTTCAGGTCTTTAGCTATTTCGTCTTTCCAGCAGCGCCCACCAGCCCACGCTGGGTGGGGCGCCCGAGATATGCTCTTTTGGCAGCTCGATCCTCTCCCATTCGTTTACATGTCCGAGCCAGCGAAGTTGGAGAGATTTTATTTTCCCGTTGATATTCGGGTCTGAAACAAGATCTTAAATCTCGCGTTCACTTTCGAAATTAGGTAAAATATTATTGCATTTTTCTGTTCAAAATATATCAGTTGCAGCACGGACTTTTGGGCTTTCTCTTTATATAGTGACCTGTAGGTGTCTGTCTTAATAAGTGTGTTATCTCTGCCTACCCCCCTTGGGTATATACAAGTGACGTGCTAAGTACCTTTTTCCATCACAAGTCGAGTTTAGACAGCTAAGGTAATAAGATATTCTACATTTTTGTATCGGTATATTTTAAACAGCTTATATTATTATAATTAATTAAATGTACTTAATAATATTTAATAATAATAATAATATCGTATGGCGACGTGTGTATTTACAGGGAGAATATTTTTAAGAGCCAAAGATAGATTATATGTAGGCAAGAAATAATAATTGTAGATAAATTTAAATAATAATATGGTATATCTTTATGCTTGAAATGGTAGGAGGTCGAATAATAGTTATAATAATAAATTAATAACCAATATTATAATAATAAGTATTCAAGGCAAACCCCATTTAAATCTATATTTTCCACCATACCAGTCCATGAAATACCCATTTCCATATTCCTAATTGTTTAGGTTTTATATGTAGCAATAGTCCTTCACACCTATCACCAACTCGGTTCAATATCACTTTAAACTAACACTTTCCAAGAGCTTCTTCAACGTTTGTGTCAACATGTCCCAGTGTCAACTTCTCAAAGGCCCGGATATTTCTCTAACGTCAAATATTATCTGCCTCGGTACGTGTTCCATCAAAACTAAAACTCTCGGAAGGCCTCTTTACGTTAAATTTACGTTCCGAAAGGCCCTGTTTTATCTAACGAGAAAAAAACGTACCTATGATGAGAAATATTATACTAATAACTCATAACCAGATTTATTAGGTTGCTTACTAATCATAGTATATTACCTAATACAGCCAGTCCAGAGCTATTCGTTATAGTCTAGTTCTAAAAAGAAACCGGTAGCAGTCCCACCTCAATTAAAATTGAAACTCTTTTAACAGCATCTGCACTCGGTTTATGTCCTTCAGCAAGATAAAAATATATTTTTATCTTATATATCTGAATTTTATCTGTTATTTTAATAAAACGTTTTATGTGTGCACTTGTGATGGAGTTGATGTCCCGTGTCGGACAACATCTAATTGGCTTTTCGATTAGAAAATTAATTATCAATTGAAACACACTGTCTGGAATTAAGTTGGGTGACCATAAGCAAGTCTTTATTATCTGACATTTAAATGTACTTCTTGCTTACACATATATGCCAACATTTTTCTGTATAGCTTAGTAAAATATGGCAAAAATTCAAAGCCTCTTTTATAGATGTTTTACTACTACCTACCTCTTTTCAATTAATAAGCGTAAAGATATTCCACTATACATCGTGTCTAGTCTAATTTATAGTTAATAAATACAATATACTGAAATGCATAAAATTTTAATGTTCTAAGGCAACATTATTAATTTTTAAATATGTTTTTTGTTAAACAAGGTAAATCTAAGTGCCAATTAATTATTAATTATCTGTATTTTGACCAATCAATTATTTTATTTAGTCGGTTCTTGCTACTACTGACAATTATTATGATTATAATTATTAGTCGTAAACTATTTTCCAAGTAATTTAAGATGAAAAATAGACTAACCGACTAAATCATATTAAACAGTCAACCGAATAATACATAATTTTATTAATTATTTTAATTATAAGTCATATAATTGTATTTTAGTTCCTAAATCGCCAAAGTAGTGTTAACCCAGTCCAAATGTTTAGTAAATTATTTTTAATTTTGTTTGTTAATTATTTATAATTATTGTTGAGTTTTTTCACTGGCAACGACTATTAAGTAACTAAATGATAAATAAATGTACTTAATTTTACGTATAATCCATTGAATATTTTTATATTTAATTAAGCTAGTTTTTAGATATAATTGCCACTGGTACAGGTACCCTTATAATTAATATGACAATAGCTAATTAATTATAACTATTTGAGAATATGATAGTCGTGGTCGAGTGGCCACGCACCGGAACACGCAGTAGGGGTAGGCCCTCCACAAGGACTGACGACCTGGTAAGGGTCGCGGGAAGTGGTTGGCTGCTAGTGGCTCAAGACCCTGTCTGTGTGGAAAACCTTGGGGTAGGAGGGCTATGTCCAGCAGTGGACGTCTTTCGGCTGAGATGATGATGATATTATTCCATATAAGGGGTCTTACCGCCATATCTTAAGGTATTGTCCTTGCATGCACGAGAGCGAGGCAACGCTATACAGTCTTTAACTCGGTGTCTCTTTCTCCCTATACTGAAGGTTCCAGTTAAGGTAGGTATTAACTGAGAGTACTTGTATGTTGTATTCAGTTAAATTAAATCAAGCGGCCAAGGTATTGGACTCACGATCGACTAGTTATGAGATGAAACCCATGACTACTCTATCAAATCGAAATCGCGAATCAATCACATTTGTGTCAATCACAACAAGAGTGGTTTACAGTAACATTTAAGCTTAAAACGGCTTAAATTGTACTTGTAATTTGCAACTCAAATTACTATAAACCTTTAAAATATTGTTAAAAAGCAGCCTACAGTAGTAGTATTCTTGTAAACCGTTTCAGCTAAGGCAGAATGTTTGTGTTACGAGTGGGTTCATGTCGGTAGTGCAACAGGCAAGATTCGAACCCACAATCTCTCAATCACAATTCCGATAACTTGTTACCATCTCTTCAAAAATTGAGCGAGCTAGAAATTTTTATAACACGTGATTTTGCGTTCCATTCTACTAAGATTGTTTCTATAACGCTTGCTGTTTTATTTATGGCCATCCCCTCTTTCTACGACTAATCCACTTTATGATATAGCGTGCCCCTACACGAACCGTTAAGGTTATATTAGGTGGAGCCGCTGTACCTTCTAGTGCCTGAGAGCACCTTCCGGGATCAGTTATAGACAGGTCTTGTCGCCAAATCTCGATTTCGGCATCCTAACCTCAGAGATCCAGTTCTCGTAAGCAAGCTTCCTCGTGCCCAAGTGACACTACCTATTCTCCAGACGGGTATCGGAACAATAAAGCCGCTCACCACTCGCAACTCTGGGAGTTGCTAACAAAAACCTCGCTGAAGCCGACGGAGATGCCGCCTCCCATATTTCTATTATGGTACCGGCGCTGTATCACGCTCACTTCCCGACGTACATCCATACGCCTACCCAAATAGGCCTGCAAGCCGGGTGTGGCCGGAGTCACTCCAGCTATGACTCTTTCATGCTGAGCAGGCAAGCGGCAACCACGCCGCCACTTCGCTAAAGACAACTCTGTGCCTCGCGCGACCGAGTGGTTCGCGCTAGCCGCGCATAAGTCCGACGCTCGAACGCCACGTGCTTGCCGAGCAACGAACATGCCGTCCTCAGTGGCTAACCACATACCCCTGCGAGTCCAACACCAATGTCAGGCACCGCGCACTCTAATCAGCGGTCGATAGAACACACCTTTCGAGGCGCAGTGGGCTTCCTGATCCCGCAGTACCCTGGTCCAAAGGGGGAGACCCGTAGTTCTCCCCCTGAAACCCTATCTACTCGGGTCCTGAAGATAGGAAGATTCGTTTATGGCCTGTTTCACAACTATCAAATTAGCGTTATCCAAAATATTTATAAATCGCTTGCTGTCTCTTTCTTGTTAGGTTAACGAAGAGAGATGGCGAGACCTTCATCTTCATAAATCAAATCAAAATCAAATATATGTTTATTCATGTAAGTCACAAAGTAACACTTATGAACTTGAAAGTTACACTTATTAGTGTGAATTTACATTTACCTGTTGCTGTGTTAAGCAAAGCGAGCGCATAGAACCAATGAGAAGAACTGGCAAGAAACTCTTATAGATATATGCTATTTGGAGGTTGTGGAAGTGACAGTAAGAGCTGCGATAAGATCAGTAGTAGTGATAGGGACAAGAGCTTTATGACCATCTATCTTCTATACTTCTAGCGAATACATTTTATTTTATTTCTTAAAGCATGGTCATCCTATGCGCGAAAATGGGACAGCCCGTTACAGAGTGTATATTTTTGTCTCGTTACACATGCATTGACCATGTTTCAATAGGTGGTAAGGACCCCGCTCTTTGGTTAGATAATATACCTTAAAATTATCTCTTATTGTTAAATGAATTAATTTTCTGTTTTCCATTTTATTTATAAATTTTGTGTAAATCTTAATTTTTCCGTATAATTATTAGGCCAAATTAATTAATCGTATTATATTGTACTTAATTGATTTGTAAGATTATATTGTAAGTAATAATAATTATTATTCAGATTAATGTCACGAATAATCCTTTTTTTGTCTGTGAGTATAGAAGAATTGTGCTGGTGAATATTGGGAATTTCATCATTTTTATATGATATGAATAAATATTATGAAAGTACCTTTTACTGACAGTAGGCGGCGCCATTTGTACTATTATTTCCTTCTATATTAAAACCGTAATAAAAACTGAATGATATCGAATCTGTTATTATATCAATTTTACCGACTGATAAAAATATTAAGTTAATAATATACACGGGATGGATTCAGTGTTCATTAACCTAATCACAGCCGTACGGCCAGTTCACAGCTATCGAGTAAAGTTATCCGAAAGATAAACCGCATGCTGTCTCACTCTTGTTAGACTAAAGAGTCGCCGTCTCTCGATGGCGAGACTTATAGATTCATGCTATTTGGAGGTTGTGGAACAGGCCCTTAGTATTAATATTATAATTTGTAATATTAGAAGAATCTATTGTAATAAAATAAAAACAATAAACGTTATTTTTTTGACTTAATTGTTTGACAAAATTATTTATTAAAAATAAGGCTAGTTATGTTGTATTAATATACATAATATATTGTATATTAATTACTTTAGTTTCCCCGCGTCTTAACCCACTTAAATCACAAAGGAACATATTACCGGACAAATATATTCTAGGTATATATCAATCCAGGACATGGTCTATCTATGTGCCAAGTTTCATACAAATCAGTTCAGCAGCTTATGCGTGATTGAGTAACAAACAAACAAACATCTTGATAAACTTTCACATTTATAATATTAGTACCATTCTAAATAAACTATATTCATGTAGACGTAAGTAAATATGTATAAGTGTGTCCGCGTTATGTTAAGATGCGTTTCTATATTTATTCTGATAAAAAATTGCCATATACAAAGTAGAAATGCTCAATGTTGCCAGCTAAACCCATTTGCAGGTTAGTTTCTTGGAACAAGTTTCATGCTATCTTTGTCTAATTTAGTGTAAACGACAGGGATAGCAATACACTTACTTCAAGAAATTTTGCATTTGAAATAGGTTCTTATAACTTGTAGTGTTGCAATACTATGTAACATAAGTGTCTACGGGTGATTGTATTAAAGATAATAATAAATAAATAAATAATAATGATTTTTGTCGTGTATGTGTCTTTTTCATTATATATCTGCCTTTATATATGAAGAATACAGCAGCGATAGCCTAGTGGGAAACCGTTGGACTGCCGCGCAGAGATCTCCAGTTCGATCCCAAGGCGCGCATCTCTGACTTTTCGAAGTTATGTGCGTATAAACAACCTAACGAAGGCGCGTGCCTCTGAATTTTCAAAGTTATGTGCGTTTTAAATAGATGATTATCGCTCGCTTTAACGGTGAAGGAAAACATCGTGAGGAAACCTGCATCTCTGAGAGTTCTACATAATGTTCGCGAAAATATCTAAAGTTTGCCACGCACCGGACCAGCGTGGTGGACTATGGCCTCACCGTCTTACTTCAATCCTGGGTCCTTCAAGCGGAGCGTAGAAAAACATTTCCTTATGCTGTCAAAGTAGAGACCTGGGCACCACTTGAGCTGTAATGAGGACGTGGTGTGGAGGACTCTGCCCGTGGACTACGCGACTATGCACCATCAGGCGGAATGAAGTCATTTTGACAAGCAATAATAATAAAAAAGACCTGTGCCCAGCAGTGGGATAGTTATAAACATATTATATTCGTAGTATCTTCTTCTAGAGTCGATGGTACAATTATTTTAAATATGTCCTGCCCAATGTGTAGCCACGGCAATCACATCAGCATGGTGCACCTACAGGGACAGGGGCAATTCAACAGATGTGACATGGTTTGATTGGGATCACCACATTCACACTGTGCTTTGTAAGGCTCCCTGATTCCCCATTTTATCAGGATGCAACCACAGCGGCCGACTTGAGTACGAAGTCGATTTAGGGATTTCCATATTGGCCATAGTAATTTCGACCTAGAACCTAAAAGTTAAGGAAAACCTAACACAGGTTTTCCCTAACTTTTAAATAGTCGATTGGCGGAGAAACGTTTTTCTGCCAAATTTTGAGCCTAGTTGTCTCCGGCGGATCTTGACTGGACTTTGTAAATCTCAAAAAGCTATTACGACTCTTAAGCCTCCCTGGCGGCAACTTGTATCCATGCAAAGGGTTTCGGTACATCAGATTCCTGGAGATATTTTTCCAGGGCACTATGTGTAACGGGTATTAACGCGATCAATTGGGATACCGTGAGTGTAGTGTGTGACACATAAAAATATACGACAAATTTGAGTGGATCAAGATTCTTCTACTTTCTCTTCTTCTTCAGGCGTGACAGCGTAACATACAAATAAACAAACACACTCGCATTCATTCGTTCAAGATCATTTATTCATTTAAGTCACAAAGTAACACTTATGAACCTCAAAGATTATCAGTCAATGATTTTACTGAAGTTACATTTAGGCTAGTTGCTGCAACCTTTTGCCTGAACCTGCAAAAGGTTGAGCCTATGAGAAGATACCTGCAAGAAACTCCCGGCCACTCTTAGTAATCGCCATTCAATTATAATTTTAATATAGTTAAGGCGTGAAAGCATTCATAATATTAGGTAGAATTGTAAGAAGTGTATTGTTGCGTTTTGAATTCACGCTATGATTCCGCTACCAAAGAACCCTACTGCTGTCGCTAACCTATCGCATAGTTCGTTTTAAACTGGGTGTAATGCGGGCCATTCACGATCAAGTTCGCCGTCAAGTTTGCAGCGGACTTGAAGCCGCGTCCAGTTTGCAGTTCGTCCATATAGAATACACACGATCAAGTTTACTGGCAAGTTTGCTTGATGGCTGCCAGTTGAAGCCATGGCGACACCAGTGACGGACGACGACGCGTTTGCCATCTTAGGCGTAGTACTCGCAATTAAGAAAACAGAAAGAAAAGATCGATCAGTGTGGTGCAAAAACTGGTTACTGAAACGAAAATGTTTATCTCATGTAAATTTAGTAAAAGAATTGAGGATTACTCCAAAAGATTATCAGAATTATGTACGGATGAATGAAGAAACTTATTTAAAACTCTTATCCTTGGTGACTCCCCTAATTCGAAAACATGTGCGTTCGTCGCTCACGATGCCAACTAACGTCATTCATACTTGAACGCTCACACACATCTTCAAGTTTACATGACGCTTCAAACTTGATCAAGCCGGCAGAACGAAATTCTATTTTCGCTTCAAGTAGACTTGTCATGCACACCCATAGCCATACACCATCAAGTTTACTGGATGCCGCATCAAGTCCGCTGCAAACTTGACGGTGAACTTGATCGTGAATGGCATGGGATGGGAATGGGACAGCCTACCGAAATGTGAAATAGTAGACCATTTTTCTGAGTAAAAAATCTATGGAATTCTCTTCAGGGAAAATCACAAAATTTTCTGCAATTTTGCATTTTCATGCGAATCATAATATAATACATAAACCATCCATTTTATTTAAAAACGGGGATAATTCCATTTTACCAAAATACAGTAAGGCAAATAAAAAGTCGTAATTTAAAAAAATCTGCTGTTTCTGCGTGCGTATCGCAGAGGTCATTCCCCGGTGCGATGCGTTATATTGTAGCAATCCATTGCGCACCGCGTAATAATGTTTATCAATATAAAATCTTAATTTTGCATTTTTACGATTACTAGAAGTTCACGTCGAGATAAGTACCTAGAGAAAGACGTCTTACTAAAGTTTTCGGTACGTCGTCCCTTACACCCAGTATATCATGTAAGCATGTAACGCGAAAGATTTTTTACAGGGCCGATATTATAAGGCTTTTTCTTTTCATAGATTTCCCGATAGCCAACGTGCAGTGCCAGTACGACAGTCCTTCAGACACGGAGCCCGAGTGCAGGCCAGTGCCGTCCGGCATGGCGGCCGGCCTCATGACTGGCATGGTCTCCAGTGTGGTGGCCGGGGCGGTGGTCACGCGCCCGGCCGATGATCACACGTACGACACGAGGGACGAACCGCCAGCATTTATAATACAACATGTCAATGCAGTACGTATCCTCTTTATAAACATTATATACTTTTATACGTTTATTTATTAATACAGAACGAAATTGTGTGAGCCACAAAGAGTTCCCAGTCTGGGTGTTCTTTGTGAGTTTACAAAGAAAGAAACAGTAGCTAACAAATGCAAAAAATGTTGAGTCTGACGTTTAGTTCCAGATTAGCGCATTCAAACAAAAAACAAACAAGCTCTTCAGCATTATTTTTATTGTATTACTAGCTGACCCGCGCAACTTCGTCTGCGTCACATAAGAGAATTTTCCCCGTTTTTGCTACATTTTTCAATGATGCGCCGCTCCTATTGGTCCTAGCGTAATGTTATAAAGCTTATAGCCTTCCTCGATAAATGGGCTATCCAACACTAAAAGTATTTTCCAATTCGAACCAGTAGTTCTTGAAATTAGCGCGTTCAACCAAACAAACAAACTCTACAGCTTTATAATATTAGTATCGATTTTTATCTATTAGTATATATTTCTAGAAATACCATACAGAAAATATTCTAAATATGAGATAATTGATTTGAAAATGCCGATTTAATAAAAGGTAGATAGTTAAACTGATTTTATAGATACTGGAGGCTTGTCTTACTTGTCGGAAACGTCTATATCTGACCAGCGACGTTTGACTTGATCCGAGAATAAAACTGAGACAGAGCACAGCAGTCGCCCTCACAACCACTGCGCCACCGTGGCAGTCAAACAGTTTTTTATAACATTCCTATTAAATACATGTACCCATTGTTCCAGGCGTTACAAGTACAGACGTCACCGCCAACGCGGTTCGAGCCCCGGATCGCGCCCAAGATCATGACGATAGGTCCCGGGACTACCTCCTCCGTCAACGTCATCCACGTGGGGGACCAACCGCAGGTATCACCACCACACACTACATACCGCCGCACAGAACATACCACCATACTATCACATACTACCATTACACACTGCATTTCATGCAACAAAAATGCTGTTCCCTTATGTTATTGATATGTACTGGTGAGTGGTGGCAGATTTGAAACGTGGTATTTGTGGCGCACGGCTGTCACTTGTATTGATTAATCTTTATTAAATATGACGTATTCACTTTAAAAATGTACTTATTTACATGTAAAATATTGTAAGTATGTGAAAGCTTTCATGTTTTTTAGAAATAAAAATATGTTTTCTTTCTTTCTTCTTTCTTACATACTACATACCACCATATACTATATATCACTTCACACACTACATACCACCACACACTATATACCAGCATACACTACATACCACCACACACTACATACCACCACACACTACATACCACCACACACTACATACCACCACACATGACATATCACCACACACTACTTACCACCACACACGACAAACCACCATACACTACATACCACCACACACTAATATCAGTATGCCTTTGCCTCGATCGATTACATACAAACAAATAAATAAATCTAAATTAGAAAGATTGTTTGTTTGTAATCGATAAACTTTTTCTTTCACCATTAGAAAGCTACTTTATCCAGAAGTAGCATAAGCTGTATGTCATCGCGCTGCGAGCTGCGAGTGAGGAGCAGTCATCGTGAAGTCGACAACACGGGCAGCTAGTTCTAAGTGGTCTGCTCGGATGCCGTAGTGATTTAGGTGTTTGTCTCGCGACTACCACTTCATCGAGTGTTGTGGCTTCGATTCCCACACGGCAAGAAAATATTGGTGAGAGTTGCGTTAAAAGAAACGTTCAAGAAAGTGTGTCATCCAATCGTATTTTGTCACCAGATGCTGTGCCAGTCTCAACCAACGGAGTTCAATATAAACAAGCGCATTAGGCGCAGTGAGCAAGTTTTGCGGCAGGCAGCCGACTGCGTCAGCCGAGGTCTCACGTTCCAAACCGTGTCGGAGCAGTTTAACATACCCATCTCAACTATACGGTAAGGAAACTGGTTAAAATTACTTCTAGTTATTTTTTTTGTTTGGAGTGGTTTAGTTGTCGTTAGTACGTTATTTTACACACACGAGCAAATAGCAATCAGAAGAAAACCGTTTAACAGACTTTAAAGAAACGAGGAGGTTCTCAATTCGCTTTTTTATGGTAACCTTTACGTTTGGTCCCAATTAAGAAGAAAATACCAAGGTCTCGAAAATAGGCAAGCAGTGTATTTATTTGTTGAAATTTTAATGTGCAATCAGTATTAAATTCATATTTTAAATTTGAATATAAAGAGAAGTGGGCCTAAGGTCACCTCGCTATCTTCACTCACTCGTCACAGTTTGCATCGTGCATCCTTTTTCGGTAATTCGACAACTAACTCCACTGTCACATTAGAAACGCTTGTCTTATTTATAATTTATTAGATTACATAAATGCCTTGTATTTTAAAGTTTGAGTTATGTAGCTATTTGACTTAAATAATGATAATAATTAATTTGTAAAAAAAACAAAAACCGACTTCAAAACTATACCTGTAAGTACCAACTTAAACTTAAAAGCAAAGAAGAGTTTTGAAGTAGGTTTTATGTTTCAATTAATTTTATTGTTACACTTTAGTAGGAAGTAAGTGTATAATGTTTATTGGTCCTTATATATAATATGGGTAGGCCTACTAAACGCGCTGCTCAAATGACAGCAGCTTACAGAAAGTAGGTCTTGGTATATATTTTGTTCCTTGTTGATTTTCTCAAAAAGCGCTGAATCAATTTCGATAAAATTTATTTTGCCTCCTCTTAAGTATGATCTACCAAACAAAAAAATAATCATCACAATTGATTCACAATTGAAAGAATGGTCGCGTAACATACATACAGAAAATAACATACAGGCGAACTAACAACTCCTCTTTTAAAGTCAGTTAAAAAGCGTTAGCTAGCGACCATATTGTACCCGATAGAAGGGTAGCTCCCTATTACATACGGCCTGAAACCAGAGCTGACAAAATGTGGATGTTATAAATCACTGGGTACCTAAATCATTGACTACCTAGTCAATTTCAAGAATATAGATGATAAATCAAAAAGTTGAACATTTAATACACCTGCCATTTTGAAGACTAAAATGGTTGTCATTACAGATTCTTCATGGCACGGAAAGGTATTCTGCCGCAGCGGCGACGCGGGCGTACCACACAGGTGACTATTTTTTTTAAAAGTTTGCTCTTTTGCTACTGTTCGTACTAGCAATGCTACTCGTGCCGCATGAGACTTTACAAACACTCAAACAACGGACACAAAGCAACTGTTTGTGGTCACACAATTTTCGTGTGACTGCGACTTAGAGAATTGACAAGAAGACCGCTCAAACCACTAAGACTATAAGAATACTACTCAAAATTCAAAAACTATTTAGATTTTCTTTTTAGCAGCCAATGGCTATGAGTCTCCCAGTGGCCATGGCTGCTGAGGAGCAACCGAAACAACGCGATAAAATCAGTATGATGTAATTTAATTTCAATGTATATCGTTCACGACGTTAAGACAGCATAATGTTCTTTGTGTCAGTGTTTGTACAGCGTTGACACACAAATGTTGATCTGAATGCAGAAGTCAATATTTAAAAGAAAATGAAACACACGTACTGCTTTATACCTTGCTGTTTGATCTTGAAGTATCTTTCCAAAAATTCGATAATGTGACTGAAAGTTATAAACCATGTTGAAAACAGTAATGCCATAATTTTCTAACGTATGCCAAACGTGGCGGTGTAAATGCCCCTATTCTCTAACAGATGGCGCATGCAGCGTTATAACGGTATAAGCGTTATTCTCACATAATAATGCTATCTTTGTTGTAATTCTGCTACTCTACCAACAGATGGCGAATTTGTAGTGGTTCTGCTATTCTCTAACAGATGGCGCTTTTAGCAGTGCGTCAAATTTTTAAACATATTTTTCATTACTGCTATTCTATAACAAATGGCGCTTTAGTAGTTCTGGTATTCGCCAACAGATGGCGCTTTTGTTAATTCTACTATTTATGAACAGATGTCGCTTTAATAAAATAAATTGACGTATAACCTTTATATTTAAATATTTTCACAGCCAAGCCGTCCTTGCAATAGCCCGGAGCCCCCCTTCCACATGCAGCACTTCAAGCTGCCAGACATGGTGTCCCTCAGGCCGGAAGACGATGACACCAACTCTAACACCTAAACACCTCACCAGCTATGTTTATATACAAACATTCATGCAGAGATCGTTACATATACGTACACACAAGTTATATGTGGTAAAAAGTTTTTAACTACAAGCAAATACTATGTGGCTTTGACTATCTGAGATTATACTTCATGTAACTCAAAGGTGTGGACATATTTGATGGCCAGTTTCACAACTATCAAGTAAAAGTTATCCGAAAGATAAATCGCATGCTATCTCACTCTTGTTATGTAAAAAAATAGAGATGGCGAGACTTTTATCTTATAGATAAATGTTATTTATCTATAAGAGGTTGGAGGTTGTGGAACAGGCCCTGAGCCTAATAGCTTTTTTTAGTTCCATGATGGTGTCTTACAGTTGATTTGGTAAGCTGTTACTTTCTACTTTTAACCGTAATAAAAGTCGTTGTGCTGCTTTTTAACTTCTACCAAAACTACATCTTGAGAAATTAATATCTAATATTCAATACAATGTAACTCAAAGGTATATGAGTGTAGTAGCATTTTTTTTTTAGTTTTATGAAGGTGTCTTATAGTTACTGTAGACTTTGTATAGCAATATAAGTCGTTGTCCTGAAAGTTATACCGATCTTGTTAACAGCCCAGCGTCTCCTTGTGGAGTGTGGAGTGGCTGCTCACAGCAGCAACACCACACAAGCTTGTGTGTGGCAGTCTACTGTAGAGAGGAGGTGCTTTCATGGTTGAGCTGATACAGTTCGAGCTGAATACCAATTTTAATTGAAACCCTGGCTATGTCGTATCTCCCTTAGTACTCATTCATTGGAAAATGCGTACAAATTAATATAAAAACTAAAAATACATGGTTTTGTGTATAGCAAGGACTTTAAATGCAAATATGAATAGGGAAAAGTTGGTTATTTTGTTTTCCTTTTATGAGAATATCAGTGCTAGACCCCACCATGTTGTAAATCGTTATTATTGCTTGCACGAGAAAGAGACAAAGCTATACATTGTGTATCGTGCTGTCTCATTCCCGCACTCACAAACAATACTTTAAGACAGCGCGGCATTGTCATGATCCTTAAATATGAGTTGCCTTTGTGTTACATGTTGAATATAACTCAGATAGTAGATTGTGTCAGATACACACAGCAGTGCACAAAACACGAACGCTTCTACTAGAGACTTCTACGAAAGTAATACAATAGACAATAACATATTAAGTCGCAGCGGCACACCGGTGACTAGACACAATTGATTTTCAATTATGTCTGGTATTCTAAAACGTGACACATTAACAAACGCCAAATATCTTCACAAGTCTTTACGTTTACAATATTAGTAGAATGACAAACAGGGTGTACAAATGTATCTAGTAGGATGCTAGCGTGTTCTGTGTATCAGTGTAGATACAGTAATAAAGTGCAATAATAAATAAAGTGAGCATATGACCTCTTAAGTGACTGAATCCTGAATTTACGAGAAATTAAACATGGATAAAAAGAATCTCCTTAAGATCTTGAAATGATAATCTTAATATTAATGTACGAAAACAGCTATTTTTAGAATAATGATTTACGCATAGAATAGGAGATGTTACACTATACTGGCATAGATGGCGCCAGCGAACCGTAAATATGATACTGATGACTTAGCAACCGTTCGTAGTAACGTAGTAACGCCATCTAGCGGTAAGTAACAGTACTATCTCCTATTGACAGTCTTTCACAAATTGATTTAGTTAGTTTACAAACACCACAACAGTACAATAGCCAGCTAAAGTGCATTTACATACGATTTTACATGTGAATCAAACAAATCTTATTATATTTGTATAGGCAACTGATTAACCAAATCATTGTATTAATATGTGGTGTTATATACTTAAAGTGAAGACGCTAGCTGCATCTAGTGCTCAATAGCCAAACTAAAATTGCATTATCATTAACATCTAGCGTGTAATAGCTAAGCTTCTTTTTAAAGCGCCGTCTATGTACGCTGGTCCGCTAAAGCCGTCTTTTTGAGCTTTCTGTACTAGATGATGCTAGTGTTTTCTTAGTATATAGCGTTACAAAATAAATGTGAAATTGTGAATATTAGAGCTTAGAATCTCAATAAAATAAAAAATGTATAAATATCGTAGACTTAGAGTATTAGAAAACATAAAAATAATAATTAAGGCAGACTATCTCATACTAGACACTGGTAACAAGGCATCTCTCCAAATTATCCGAATTGTATGTAGAGCCACAGATTATGTAAATACAGAGATCTGATCTAATACACACTAATACATAGATTTGTGTGTACACCTAGATAAGATCAAAACGACCTGAGCGCGGTTCCTATATTCAAGAAACGAGTTGTTTTATCTTCGGACAGTTAATTTTAGACAGAAATTCTAGAAAAATATGTCAAAACTAGCTGACCCGCGCAACTTCGTCTGCTTCACATGAGAGATTTTTCACGTTTTTATGCTCCGCGCCTATTGGTCGTAGCGTGATGTTATATAGCCTATAGGCTTCCTCGATAAACGGGCTATCCAACACTAAAATAATGTTTCAATTCAAATCAGTTGTTCCTAAGATTAGCGCGTTCAACCAAACTCTTCAGCTTTAATTATATAAGTATAGATTTAACTGTCAGTAGTTAAAATATCTCGTTTCTTGATATAGCAGCTAGGTCTTGAAATTATCTAATGCATTTAAATAGTGAAATCTTACTGAGCATTTGTTTTCATGCTTTGTATAAACTGTGTGTCTGTATTAATATAATTTGTGTCACAGCTAAAATCATTATATGCCCGGATTTATGCGGCTTTAGTGTCCAACCGGATTTTAGTTCAAACTTTCGTAAGAAGTATGCAATGTGGTTGCAATACTAACAAAATGAATAATTATATCTGTGTAAGGTAAGAATGTCAAAACGTACTTTCTTTACTATCAATTTTTTTTGTTTATTAAGACAATATTGTTTCTCATTTCTAAAGAGGCGAGTAGAGATTACGAATGCGTTTGATATGAATCTCAATAGACAAGAGAGCCAATTCTTGTAATAAGCTGTTTAAAGTAAAGCGCTGATCTGGTCTCAGTGACATAAATATCACGAATAGTATTCTCTTAAATTAAAATAAAATGTGTTCATAAATTGCGTTACAGCTTAAAATAATAATACCAGCCCTGTATTAAACTGCCCCACTGCTGAGCACGGCTGTTCTCAGTGCTCGCCACGCCGGCCCAGTGCGGGTTGGAAGACTTCACATATCTTCGAGACTTTTATTAGACTAGATTGACACTCTATTTTATACATAAAATATGTTTTACTACGAGAATTGGCACTCAGTTCTCCTACTCGAATAAATATAACCAGACTATTTCCGATAGTAGATTTTTGCAACATATTCAAAATGGTAACCTTAAGCGGATCCCGCTCTATTTTTTATTGACGCACTGTTCGGAGCTAGTTTAACGTAGGTACTATCTGTCTATGTACCTTGTAGTTATATATAACGATGGACAAACACCATTGCATTTTTCAATTGTCTGAAAAATACCAATATATTCAAATATCTTCAATCTATTCGGTATATTTTATAACAGAGGGTAATCATAAGTGTTTCTATTACAAAAACGGATCGTTGCCGTCACTAAGCTAGGATTTTCATGTCTATAAACTGCGCTTACCATTACTTGGACTGTATGCTAATAATTTTTACTACAGAAGTTGTAAAATAACATACGGTCAGTCTGATGGTAAGGGTATCACACGTAGTTTGTCGACTCTCAGCCAAATAATTTAAGAATGGGATGATGAGATAATAATTTAAAGATGATAACTCATACCGAGCGAGACGCAATAAATACGTACACCGGTTTTCTACGACCCTGAGTTGGCTTATTAGTGTTATCTCAAAATAAATTACAAAGATAGGCTCTGTCGCTAAAAGTAATAAGCAATTACTTCCTATTACTTATAAACAAAAAAACGTGTCTACGATTCGTTTTTATGATACTAGTCCGTTGAATACATAGTAGATCAAGTATTTCGTGATGTAACTATTGAGATGCCGCGGTGTTGTCCACGTATTGTGAATATTAAGATAATAGCGGTGGCCTTGAGGTAGTGGCTGACAATGTCACTATCTTTACGATAGTTGTCGATGTTACATCTTAAGACGCCTTCTGACGTTGTACCTATTTGTTTTGTATTGAAGGCACGTTGCACATGGTCACACAAGCTAAAACGTAAATTAAGATATGACAAATTAATGACTTCTTTTCTTAAGGAATGTTTATTAGATGGCCTTGCTAATATACTTAACCTATTGAGTGACATCGTCACACAGACCAGACACAATAGATTTTTAATTTTAGTATTCTAAGACTTGAGTAATGACGTCTTTTCTTTAAGAATGTTTATTGATAGGAATATATTATGTAACGCGGTGTAATAATACCTAGATGCAAAATGATTAGATTACATAAATATTTTGTTTCGAAGTTCTTGTGTTGACCTCTAAGTGCTAGTAAGATAAATCTGCAAGAGGGCACCAAGAATAAAGGCGCTTAAAGTTTTAAGTCTTATGTTGTTTTTTATAGAGACCTAAAGAGGTCTCTATAAAAAACAACATAAGGAAGGAACTAAAGAGTTGGCAGTATCTCATAAACATTATTCACGCTTAGTTTCTGAAACTCTGATCGACGTGTCTTAATCAAACTCAAGCCAAGTGATTTGGTTGGCTGCTGCTAATACTGTCAGCGAATCACAACGGTTGACAAGCGTTTGACCGTGTGATAATAATTTACTGTGTTGTTGATCTGCATTTTAGCCAGGCTGGTAACCATTCCTAATAAGGTATATTTGTGTTTTATATTACATTAATTTATCTTTTTTATAAAGAATATTCAGTCTGAAAACAAATTTTTAATAGAAATATTAATTTACTACATTTCATGTTGTATCAAAATTGTAGAAGAAATAGTACTTGTAAATCCACACGGGTTAGCTCCGTTTTCGATGATCTCGTCTCTATGTCAGTAGTCACTATTATCAAATAGTTAAAAGGTCAAAACTGCAACTTTCAATCGAAATATATTTCTTATTGCTCTAATTGGCTGATGACCCCGGTGTACCATGACACTGTGTAGCTATGTGTGACGTGCTGGAGATATTTTTAACTAAAAGCAAAGGAATTCTAAAGGACTTTTTTGTTAAAGAAATGTTCGGAGGCACCTGTAAGCAAGCAGCTTCTGTAGGTGATGTCATCAAAATGTAGATGGCACTAATTAGTGCTAACCGTAACACTAAACACAGTGTAGATATTATATTAGATGTCACTAAAATACCACTTGATGTAACAAAGTGTATTTCCGAATTATGTCACAAAAATAACAAGTATTAATGTTGCTATCGACATCTAGTGTCGAATAGCGGTACTTATGTTTTAAGTTTTCAATTAATAGATGGCGTTGACCGCTGAGACATATTTTTACACTATTCAGTTAGGGCAGCTATTTTTAAAATTGATCGTATTTTTGTTAAGACCAGTATTATATTAATGATCAAATTTGTTTTTACCTAAGTTTATGAAAAGACTGCAATGTTTGTTGTTGGGCAATGCTAGAATTGACTGGGCATTAACGTTGCACTTGTTAACTAATCAAACGGTCAAATTACGCAGTGGCCGTGTACAGTTTGTATGCAATATTGTGATATGGAGAATTCGTGTTTAGAGAACTAGAAGATAATATGCTATATAACATTACGCTGCGGCCCACGAAATCAGAGTTATAACGATACCGACCATTTAACACGGATAAAATCGCGGGCAGTTATTAATCGCAACCCCGGTAACATTTTTTTAAACATTGGTCTAATACTAAATATTGTAATTAACTTCGTATATATTATACTTTATTTTTACTGACATCAAAACATATTCGCCAGTTCGCATCATAGATAACTCCATAAAAATCGAGAAGCCATCAAATTCTGGAATGCATTCATCTAATGCAATCCAGAATTTGATGAAATACAATAGCAATTCCATTACTCACCAGCAGATGTCGTCTTTAGCAGTAGTTCTGCTATTCTCTAGTAGATGGCGTATGAAGCGTCGTAACGTAAGCTATTTTTTAGTATTTCATTACTTATTATTATTGAGAATAAATTACATAAAAGCAAGGTATTTATATAATTTTAAACGATCATCAAACTACGATTGTTCTTTAAACACGAGTTTCCATAGAGGCTTGTAATAAGTGGTGGTGTTGAGTGAGGAGTGTGATGAGTGAGGACGCTCATGCTATGGTGGAACATTGCAGTCCAGTGCCATGTAAGTCTCATTGACGCGTACACGTAGCGACCGTAGCTAAATATACAATGTGTAATAAACGAACATATTTTGTGTACACCGTCGTTTTATTTATAGATACCTTACAGCTAAACTGTTGCCGTCAAAAGAATAAAAGAAGACGTATCAGCCAAAAATATTATCTATATAATTAAAATTCAGCGCTGTATTAAACTGTCCCACTGCTGGGCACGGGCTTCTTCTCAGTGTGAGAAGTGTTAGGCTATAGTCCACCACGGTCCAGTGCGGGTTGGCAGACTTCACATCTTCGAGAACATTAGGTATGGAGAACTCTTAGTCATGCAGGTTTCCTCACGATGTTTTCCTTCGCCGTTAAAGCGAGCGATAATTAACTATTTAATACGTATATAACTTCGAAAAAACAGAGATGCGCGCCTTGGTATCGAACTTGAGACCTCTGCGTGGCAGTCCAGAAATTTCCCGCTAGGCTATTAGATATGAATTTAATTACGTGAAATGTACATATTTTGTTTACATTGATAGGACAACGACTGTCGGGTGAGCTAGTTTTATATAAATCTACTGGCAAATGCGTCTTTTTTTACTGATTACTAATAAGTAAAATCTCAATTTCAAAAGAATTTAAGATACGTCTTTTTTTTTATGACAGGCGACTAATATTACTAGCATTTTTCTGTCGCTCGCGTAAAAGTAGGTGGTTAGTAAAAGTACTTTTTAAATAAAAATAGTGTATGTTACGCGGTGATATATAGCTTACTAATGGAGAAAGAATTTTTAAAATCGGTGGATCAGTTAGTAGTAGATGTTACAGGGTGTCCTGCATGAGCGACGAATATGACGCGACGCGAAGCTGCGAACGTGACGAACGCGATCAAAATATCGACCTACCTGCTTGCGGCCTATATCAGCGACGTTGCCAATTTGTGGGGAATTCCCCAAACTGCGGGGAATCTCAAGTTATCCGCATTAGGCGGGGAAAATGCGAGGTTTGAAATCTTCGTGTTTTATATTAATACATATTATAAATTGTAATAAATATAAAAATAATAAAGAAAGAATACTTTTGCAGCACCTACTAGCTACTGTGAATATTAAAAACGGTGAATAATGTTCGCAAACATAAAAATTATGACGTTCTTGTTGCTCATGCTGCCATTTTCAAATGTATTGGTCGAACGTAAATTTAGGGAGCATAAAAATTAAAATACAGAAATCCGCAATCGGCCAAATACATATACTGTAATATCCTTAATGGCAGCAACAGACGGGTATAAAAAAAAAGGCGGCAGTGTCAAGTTTAACCCTTTGCGCAAAATGGTTGCAACAAATATGTATATGGGAAAAGTGTAAGGGTGTTACCAGACCAATCGATCGATCGTCGATCGATGGTAGAATGGATTAGTCGACGTCGATCGATAGTTTCTACCAGACTAATCGACGTCGACAACTTCAATCGACGTCGACCGTCGACCTAACGGTACAAAACGTATAAATATTAAAAAAATAGTTAAAACGTTTTTCATTGTTTAAAACGATATTGATGGGATTTTTTGGGAAATCAGCAGATTTTAGTCCCCAAATTTCAGGAATTTTATTTGGATTTTTGGGGAATCATGTACATTCGCATTGGCAACCCTGCCTATATGGGAGTTTGTGGTGAGACGCGACCGCCCAACCACCGCGCCCTTGCTTGAGTCAACCAAAGTACACGCCCGCGTCGGTTCTACACGATCGCGTGGTTGGAAACGACTTCAGTTTTAAAGTGAGCGGCGAGCAATATTCACGTCGATGGCACCTACCCTTTCAAATACGCAAAAAGTCCAAGTGGCTTTAGCTCTTCTATGCGTAAGAAACGAAAAAGAAAAGAACATGAGTGAAACAATGGTTAAAAAAAGACAAAGACTGGGTCATCAAATCTTTTGATCAAATCTTTGAATGACTGGATCCCAAGCTGGTGGTACATTCCAACTATCTTCTCTATTGAAATTAGGATGTTTTTTGATTTGGTCCTCTGTTGCAACAGGGGACCAACCACTACCTGAGATTTGACAAACCACAGATTCTCGCTAAAGAACACAGATTCCTACCAAGGATGCTTCGCGAGGCTATTGAAATCAAAAAACATCCTAATTTCAATAGAGAAGGTGGTTGGAATGTACCACCAGCTTGGGATCCAGTAATTCAAATAGTCAAACCCAAGAAGAAGCAAACCACAGCTAGACTTCATGATACTCTGAGCTCATTCTGCGTAAATAGAAGCACCAATGATTAAATTATGTTCGGGTACTTTGAAATAACGACACTGGAACATTGAGACAACTACCATCTTAGTCTCCCCGTGACCATGGCTGCTGAAAAGCAACCGAAACGTCGGGGAAAGTGTAAACTTAAATATAAATAGTTTTAATAGTTTTAATAATTTAATTAGCTTAAAATTAGTCAAGTTTAATAGTATCTAGTAGTAGTGTAACAGTTAAAATTTTTTTTTATAATAAAGTGTAAAATAAATAACGCTATACAATCCGTATATAGTAGTTTAATTTCAATAAATAACATTCGCGTAAACAGAAGACAATATTATGTAAAAGTAAGATATTTTTTATAAAAATTAACTACTTTTTTATTAAAGATTACTTCTGAATTCCTTATTGTTAACATTTTATTAAAGTTTTATTAAATATTCTTTTAATATAGATGCCTTGTGTACAGTGGTGGAAGTTTGGTCTGTAGGAGATGGAATAAATGGTTCAACGACCTCAGTTGAAGGAGGCGAATTCATGTTATGCTGGATCTGTGTTGTATGAAATGTTTGGATAATGTGGGGTGAAGATGATGGATGATGACATGTGTGAGATGCCTGAATGATAGTATTGTTATAGTTTGTAGGAGAAGAACATTGATAAACCTCAGTGGAAGGTGAACTGATGGTGGTCTGTATAGTTTGAAACGAAGCTACAGAAGGAGTTAAATCATATTCTTGCGTGATTTGAGGTGATTGAATGTCTTGAGGTGTGGTACATGGTAGAATGAACTGAGGTTGGGATAATGATTCTTTATATTGTGGTGAATATGATTGAAAAAATTGAGGTGGTGAATGTGACGAGGATGATTGGCGCCTGGAACTACTTGAAGGGTATGAGTAAGACCTAGATGGAGTTTCTATTTTAGAATCGAAATTAAGGTTCCCTGTTTTCGCTAGGAATAATACCTCTGCGATTAATTTTTCTGCGACTTGGCGTTGGAAGGTGTTCACTTGTTCTAGCTGTTCGCTTACGTAAATGCCAAACGAGTTCGAAGGTTGGGTTTTCGATTGTTGTAATAGTTCCCGAGCAGTTTCAATCAACGTTTCTTTTCTTTTTTCTAATGTGCGGTAACTGTACCTAGTTCTTTTCTTGTGGCTCTCTTCTGATGCCTGCTCGCTATTTTGTGATTCCTAAAAGAACAATATTATCTTTATTACAGATGCCTTCAACACAAGATGAATGGAGAACAGCTGCAAAATTATTTGAAGAACAATAGCATTTTAATAATTGCGTAGGTGCAATGGACAGCAAACATATATTAATACAAAAACCAGCTAACAGTGCATCATTATTTTATAATTACAAGGTAACATTTAGTGTCGTGTTATTTGCCATCGTTAATGCAAGCTCTGAGTTTATATTTATATATTCGTACTGGATCAAATGGTAGTAGGTAAGTCGGACGGCGGAATTTTGAAAAACACCAAATTTTATGAAAAGCTTGCTAATGACAAGCTGTTGATGCCTCAGGGCTATTTACTCCCAAGAACAGATGTAACGGTTCCCTATGTCTTTTTAGGCAATAGTGTTTTTGGACTTAAGAAACATATTATGAAATCAAAGAGAAAAATATTTGATTATAGACTATCTCAAGCCCGACGAATTGCTGAAAACGCTTTTGGTGTTCTCGCTTCACGTTTTCGAAAATTTAGGCAACCGATTAATTTAAAAATAGAAAATGTGGACGCAGTTGTTTTGTCAAGTTGCGCAAAGCAAATTTTTTTGAGAAAATATATAAAAATTATTTGAGCCTTTTGAGTGTTCACTGCGAAGATGTACAAAATTTTACATTTAGACTTGGTGATTGGAGTCAAATATCTCTATTGACATCACTTGAGAGAACTACATAATAATATAATATTACATAATATTCTACCACATACACAGAACACCATCTAGCCCAAACTAACCAGAGACATGCGACTGATGGAAATCACATCAGAAATATCTTAACAGAATATTTCAATGGTGTTGGTAAAGTGTCATTTCAAGGCAAAATGATTAACTTACAATAATAATAATAATAATAATCTTTATTTGCTAGAAACATGGTTACAAGGATGTTTAAATAATAAAATAAGCACAGCATGTCTCACCGTATGAACGGTATGCAAAATTAATATTTAAGATTAACAATATGTGAATACTAGATAACATTAATACTGTATGAAAAAAAAAAATATATATTGTCCTTAATTAATTAGCATCGTGAATTTATGTCATGAATTAAATTATATTGAATATGTAATGTAGTGTATGTAGTGTATATGTAGTGTAGTGTACTGTAATGTAGTGTATATTACAAGTACCTAGCTAATTAGAAAATATAATTTGCCTACCTACTTTCGAACTGTTTTAATTCACGTCACTACCTATTATCAATTAAAAAGTTAAAACAATCTTTTACTGATTGCGAATTGTTATGGTTCTTACTATGTACTTAAGGTACCTAATTTATAATTAATTTATTTTTTTAACTTACTTCAGCACTAGCGAGTGTGTCCACTCCGGTTCCACACTGCTCATCTTTGCTCTCTAAAAAAGTGAGTAGGTTGTAGTACCACAAATGGGGTACATGCACATCACTAGCTCCGGAACCTGTTCGTTTTGAATCTTTGACCTGGAAATATATAAACATAATGTTTAATCTTGACAATACTAGTTTTTTGTAATAGTGTTTTTATCTACCTTACGAAAAACACAGACTAAAATGAAGTAGGTAGCTTCATTTTAGTCTGTGCCTGAAATAAAATAGTCAATACATTATATTCTATCAATTTATTTTCATAATAATATACAACATCGTTAGTTACATAATAATACATAGCTGACTACAGCTTCATTTACGAGCTTTGTTTTTTAAATATTAATGAATTTTTTTGTACATACATGGTTTCATCTGATATAGAACTAATTGGCGAGATTAGTTTTATACTTTTTTATCACGTAATAAAATGGAACATCGCCGTCTGACGGCCACATTTAATGCAGGTTTTTAAGAAAATAAAATCGGAAGGAATAGTGGAACTTATTTACTTCGATAAAACAAATACATATAGAACTAATTATCCAGCATATTCGTTATCCCACAGGACAAGGTCTATCGCTAGGTATAGCCAAGCCGACGCCAGGTATCAGGGTGGCAAATGTTTAAAGTAACATTTGTGAATAAAGGAGAAATATATACTTTGTATGTGTACCGAAACACCTAACTACGTCAATTATTAATACGGTACCTATACTGTCTATTTACCTAATAAAAAGTATGTCAATAAAAACCTTCATTTAATTTATATACCTACTTACATATCTATTATATAGGTACTACATCTAAACTTCTAAACTAATATTATAAAGAGGAAACATTTGTGTTTTTATATGTATGTTTGTAATGTTTTCACACAAAAACTACTGGAGCGATTTCAAAAATTCTTTCACCATTAGAAAGCTGCATCTTCACTGAGTGACATAGGTTATATTAAATTTTTTTTTTAAATAGTTATCCTTAATTTAAATGCAATAATATAACCCAATGTGTGAAAAATTAGTCATAAAAAATCTATCATCGCATGCGCTGCGGAAACTATTGATGATAGAATAAAAAAATGTTCTACAGTATTATAGAACGTATCAATATCTACAAAAAAGTCTGCGATACCATATGTCCAACTACTGTAGTTATGCTACTATAACTACTTTTTTACATTTTAAAAGTTGATAAAAGTGCCGACAATAATCAAACCATATTATTCATACCTCTGTATTAATCCTTATCCCATTAAATGATATTTTATTAAAGACAATTTCAACACCCGTAAAATACTTTTTAAATTATTAAAATCGGACATTTCATTCAAAAGATATAATTCTTTAGATATAGTAGGTAGTTTCTAAATATTAGTAGGTAGTTTTAAGTATTAGCTAACTACACCTATATAGGTGTAGTTAGACTTATTAATTTCTTTAGTTGTAGTTTTATATATTAAAATTAGATAACAAATTAAAAGTAGGTATTGGGTAATAAATGAAAGTCCACGCGGACGAAGTCGCGGGCAACAGCTAGTATTATATAATAATATTAATTTTACCTACCTTCTTAGCTTCCCTTTTGTAAGCGGTACGCATATGTTCTATGCGTTTTTTTGCGTCTTTGATATCTGCTGCAGGTTCTAGAACTTTTAACTTGTCCGCCAGCAATTCCCATGCTTGAGTTTTCTTTTTCTTATCCCTGTAATCATCAGAACTTAAGTCCCACAAACAAGGAAGATCTCTGTATAGTTCTAAAAATTCCGATAATGTTGCACGCTCGCTCGCCATTTCGCATCGACTTCGCGCAACGCCTTGATCAAAATGAATACACGCGGTCGGGCAACAAGCTTCCACACGCTTGGTTTGCCAACTCCACGCCCTCTATTCGCCCTTTGTTGCGAGCGCAGCGCTGGCAATCAAGGTCGTTTTGATGTCAACTCAATTTCGTTGTCCGAACAACGACCACACCACGGTAATGTTATCTAACAGTATTGTAACTCTGCTCTGTTATTTTAATTTCATCTAGCTACTGACTTTCTTTCTGATTGTGAATATTATAATTTTATTTAAAAATAATTAGTTTGTTTTGAATGAAATAGGAAATCGACTTAACTCGAAATTTAAAAGTAAGGCAATTTGGACTCTAATTGTATATGTTAAATTCTAATATTATGTTTGTGTTAAATCATTGCAATAGAGTTCAAATTTGTTTAATCCAAAATACTGACATAAGTCTCTGTTTTATTAAGAGTGCGAAATGTTCAATAAAAATCATGTTATGTTTTTTAGAGTTCGAAAAACTCTTATACAATAGCTTTGTCCGTCTGTTATGCAACTTTCAACTCAAGAACCGTAAGAGCTAGAGACTCGCGGTCAACGCCATTCGACTCAGCACCTCTGACCTCAAGGTCACGTGATACCATATTTTTTCGAACTCTGAGATCTACGGCAATTTATTGCCGTGTCTCACTTATTAATTAGTAGATTTAATAAAAAAAAACAACCTTATATTATATTTGAGGCTGAAAAATATTTGCGCCTCAACTGAGATGCACGAAAAGCTTTATTGTTAAATTTAATACTATAAAAATTGCCGCATTAAGATAAAAACTAATTAAAAATACTTTTGTTTACAATTGTTCTTTGCCATAATTATTATTATTACGTAAGTACTTGTACTTATTTATATCAAATATTAACAAGTCGCACGCATAACGTAACAAACATTAACAGAACTCAGTCTAAATAAATAAAAAAATGTACTTAACCTACTTTTATGCGAGCGAAGCCGCGGGCAAAAGTTACTGTAAACTAAGTTCGTGGATGATCGTTGGACTGCCACGTAGAGGTCTCGAGTTCGACTTTTCGAGGTTATACGCGTATTAAATAGTTAATAGAATGAATAATAAAGAAAGAAAGAAAAATACGAAGAAGTTCAGCCTACTTTCAACAGATGGCGCTACATACGCTCAAATGACGTCACAATTCTGCATGGCACAAGTCTTAGTGGAGTTTACACAGCGACTAAGTATATATACAAGCTCCCGATATCAACCGTCGGGCCGCGGCCCGCCAGGCACGATCACCCTGCCTGGTCGGAGGATCCTGCCTTTGTGTTGGAGGGACATCACACCCTGTTCCTCCATAAACGTATTTTTCTTTCTTTCTTTCTTTTCTTTAACGGTGAAGGATAACATCGTGAGGTAACCTGTATGTCAGGGAGTTCTACATAATGTTCTGAAAGATATGTGAAGTCTGCCAAGCCGCATTGTGCCAGCGTGATGGACTATAGCCTCCCCTTCGCACGCTAAAAAGAGACCCGTGCTCAGCAGTGGGACAGTTTAATACGGGGCTCATATATTGTTTTATGTTAACCTTAACCGTTTTGTTTTTCTTTCTTTCAAATAAACAACGCTCGCTCTTACAATATTGCCTGTGTCGCTGGGACTTTACAAACATTCAAACAACGGACACAAAGATCACCCATACTCGGAACAACCATTTGTGGGTCACACAAATTTATTTACAGTATGGGATTTGAACCCACTCGGCGCAGTAGCAGCGGCGAGGGGATCACTTCAACCACTTCGCCATCCGTGCCGACATTAGCGAAAGGAAATAGTTGTCAATGTTTAATGGAACATTGTCTATGGAATATTAATGAATATTCCATAGACAATTTTATGGTAACTCAACTTATACTTTATTAACCTCTGAGTCTTCTTCGAAGAGGTTTATGAAAACACTATGTGGGTCTGTGTGTCTGTCTGTGACAGTTTGTTAGTGACAGGCATAGCTCCGGAACCACTTAACCGATTGACTTGTAACTTGGTGTGCAGACACCTTGGGGTCATCCCTCGGTCGAGTTTGAATTCATATGGGCCCTGTGGGTCAAAAGACCCCTGAGATATAGGGGTCACAAGGTCATAAGATCAGGGGATATCCACCAACAGAGTGATTTGGAAGTCCAAGAGAGAGGCTTTTGCCCAGCAGTGGGACACTACCAAAAGCAGATGGGGAAAAAAAGAAAGGTCACATGAAAACGAAGACGTTGAATCCTGGGTTTTTACACCCATCTCGTTGATATTAAATTATTTTATACTTAGGTACCGATTTTGCCGCGTTGGTTATTTTAAAACACTTGTATTACATTATTAAAATCGACTACTATTTAAGCTATTAAATTATTAAAACTATATACATATATTCAAGTTTCTTATTTTTTAAGTAATAAAAGTGTTTTAAAATGAACAACGCGACAAAATCCGTAACTCCGTCCTATAAAGTAGTTTAATTTCAATGTACTTATAACATTCGCGCACCTCAACGTAAGACAATCTTTTATTTTATGTTAAAGCCCTCCAATATTTCTATGCAGGCGAGGCCCCTACACATGTACACTCGCACATGTAATATTTCTATGCAGGCGAGGCCCCTACACAGGTACGCTCGCACATGTAATATTTTTATGCAGGCGAGGCCTCTACACAGGTACGCTCGCACATGTAATATTTTTATGCAGGCGAGGCCTCTACACAGGTACGCTCGCACATGTAATATTTTTATGCAGGCGAGGCCTCTACACAGGTACGCTCGCACATGTAATATTTTTATGCAGGCGAGGCCTCTACACAGGTACGCTCGCACATGTAATATTTTTATGCAGGCGAGGCCTCTACACAGGTACGCTCACACATGTAATATTTTTATGCAGGCGAGGCCTCTACACAGGTACGCTCGCACATGTAATATTTTTATGCAGGCGAGGCCTCTACACAGGTACGCTCGCACATGTAATATTTTTATGCAGGCGAGGCCTCTACACAGGTACGCTCACACATGTAATATTTTTATGCAGGCGAGGCCTCTACACAGGTACGCTCGCACATGTAATATTTTTATGCAGGCGAGGCCTCTACACAGGTACGCTCACACATGTAATATTTTTATGCAGGCGAGGCCTCTACACAGGTACGCTCGCACATGTAATATTTCGAAATTACTTAAGTTTCTATTTAGTTTTTGCTTCGCAAAGGTCTTGAAGTCTTATTTTTAAGCTCACAAATCGACATGCACTTGGGAGCTGCCGTTATAGTGCACAAGTATGTACGCAAACACAAGTGCACTCTCTGTTCCCCCACTCTCATAATACGATAAATACCAATCGAAGTACATCGTAAAGCGTTCTCCGTCTTGCCGGTTGTGACGTCACTCTGACTCAATGACGTCACCAGTTCCTTCGCACCGTCTGCTTCAATCGGAGAAGTAGTGACGTCATTGGCTTTCCATTATCTATCTCGCTCTAGCATTTGACACAGGAATCACAATGTGCATAACACAGATGGCGCAGTGGTTCAGGTGTTCGCCTCGCCACCGCCACCTGGCCGAGTGTTGTGAGTTCGAATCTCACACGAAACAAAAATATTGTATATGAGGTATATGAGGCAGACACCCGCAACACTAGACAAGTCACAAAGGTGTTGCCAGCCTTTTAAAATTGCCTCCGGATTGGGCCTCCGAGCTCCGACGGTACCCTCACTCACTCGACGAAACACAACGCACGCGCTATTTCACGCCGGTGTTCTGTGAGGCCGTGGTATCACTCCGGTCGAGCCGGCCCATTCGTGCCGAAGCGTGGCTCTCCCACGGTAAATGTTCTTTGTGTCTATTGTTTGAATGTTTGTTGTTGCAGCTGGTATCTTTTTTTTAAATCCTAATGCGGGGATTTCCTTTTTTTAAAGAAAACAATTATCCCGTGTGGGATTTGAACCCACAACACTTGATGGGGCGGCTAAGGCAAGGCGGCTGCGCGGTTGCAATTAGTTTTGCCACTTTTATTTTGATGGAATAGAGTATATTGACTATGTTAAGTAAAGAATAAAGTAAGTACAGGATCTGAAAGTAAAGTATTATTTATTTAATCTGCCTTTTTGTTACCATATTTTTGTTGATGCTAGTGACATCTAACAAATTTTTACTATCCGGCAATCCTAGTTGCAATGCCAATGCAGTCAATGTAGTAAGGTTTCGAAGTAAGTACCTATAGTAAAAGTAATTTAGTAACTTCGCTAGTTTTAGCATGAATAGGCTCGACCAGGGAAATACTACTCTCCCACGATGTCTACGTGAATCACTTGTAGCTAATAGAAAGGAGAGGGAAAGAGGCCCAATCATCCGCTCGTATTAAAATATAATTATTATTATTCTCGGTTCCATATTATGTCTCTCTTCCTCTTTATCTTAGGTAAAAAGTGAACGCAAGTATCTTAAGTAAACACAAAAGATTATCCGATTGGCTATGGTAATTTCTTGGCATTTTGGCATTTCATATGCCTATGCTATTTGCTATCAAAGTTAAAAAAATAGCGTTTGGGGTAGCATTATTTTCTATTCTATCGTTTATATTAAACCTATTTATGTATAAGTATAGTAATAGGTATAAGTACCTTTAAACACATTAAATAAACAAATTTGAATGTATGGAACCGCTTCTAAACATTCTGTAACGTGTTAAATACTTTTAGTAGCAGTTGTAACTAAACACAAATTTGATTAATTTACGATAAATACAGGCCCATATATTTTGATGTATAATGTCTCGTGTTATATATTAATTAAGACGTAATCGAAGCACTTTTAGCTATTTCAAATGAAATACATTAAAATTGCAATTAGATGTAAATGTAGCGAAGTCCCGAAATAAAAGTAACTATAGCACAAAATGTATGTTTGAAAATATATAATGTTGATTAAAAATTTGTGAATAGTGACATCTATCGTATAAAATTATCAACTTTAAGTCAATTATTATATCAAATAGTTCATCATAATTATGTAGGTGTCGTTACCAATGAAGTTAGTTATAAGAATTCACAAAATAGATGGCGCTTTAACCAAAAATGTCAAAATCGATAATGCCTTCCAATGATAAACCTCTATGAATGAACGGCGCCTATATGGTAACCCATTTATCTATTCCCGAATACATAATCTAATAGTTTATATCTACTATACAATACAATACACGAATATGGCGATAACGGGAGACCTTGAATTCTGAAATACATTTGCGAATCAGAATAAAGACTTATTTCCTTTTAAGATACATTTTCTAGTATCGAGAACTCTTTATCATTTGACTAATCATGTCTGACTACTTTTACCTAGTAGTTGAGAAAAAAAATTACAAAGATATCAATCGAAATTCATTGTAAAGTGTCTTCTCTTGAATGAACGTTAATTTTATCTAAGAATGAAAGACGTCTTCAGGCTTATTTCTATTACGATCATTAATCAATGTACGTAGTTGTTACTATTAGCGATAATAAATCATTATTTTAATAAAAGTTGCACTTAACGATAAGAAAAATCGATATTTTCTACTGACGTACTCCCCACACCGTCCCTTAGTTTGAAATTGCCGCGTGTGACGTCAGTCTGTATTTAATGACGTCACTAGATCCCCCGACTGATTGTGATTACTCTACCTATCTCGCTCTAACATTTGACACATGAATCACAACGAAAGAGATAGCACAAGTCGCGTAAAGGTTGTGAATCGAGTTCTTATTTTCATGAGGCAGTGTCGTTCAATTGAATCCCTGCGTATTGATAAGAGAAACACTGATAAGAGCGTCTGTCAACACCTGTTGGACATTCGTAGTACGATTAGGCTGATGGCTAATTAAAATCATGATGTTTTTGAAACAAATTGTGCGTCAAAATGAGAATTAAATATAAATGAAATAGTGTTTGTTAATGAAACATTGTGGGGTACAGATGAACCTCCCGAGGCGAATGACGTGAGTGACAGTGGCGCCATTGCGGTAGTCGGCGCGAACTATCGCCAGTAGACGAATTTCGCTCGGTGGGTAACGTGAGGTCGAACGAATTATTTCAAGTTTCACTCGAAAATGGCCAGCAATATGAAGCCAATGCACAAAAGCAAACATTTCCCGATAGACCAGCTCGTGTGCGTTGGCAACTACGAGCTGGAGAAAACAATTGGCACGGGAAACTTTGCTGTTGTAAAACTCGCTACACACGTTATAACTAAGAGTAAGGTGCGTACCCTATTGTCGTTATGTCGCGTATTACTGTGGTTTTAGTGTTTTATTCCTGTATTACACGTTTATAAAGTGTATTTAGAGGTGTCAGTGCGATCTCGGTAGTGTAGTGCGGGGTTCCTGTGTTGTGTTATAGTGGTTTTTTCCATTCGTCCGAAGCCTTTCGTCGGCTCAGCGGTCAGGTTTGCCAAACATTACAATATAACCCGTTTCAATCTACAACTAGCTGATGTACGAGGGGCGAGAACGTGTTTGTTAAAAAAAATAACATTAAACAAACCAGTTTGATTGTACATTGTTTACTATAAACCGGCGAATGTATTGGACACTTCTCCAATTAGTCGGGTAATAGTTCGTAAATTTGTGATGGAAAAAGTTCGCATAGGCATTTGGACATGAAATGAAATGTTTACGTGCCTTTGCATACTGTTTTTGTACATTTTTTTAGTAAAATGGCGGGAATGAAATATATTTTTTGCGACCTTTTACATTGTAGTTTTTGCAACAATTATGATCAATTGCTGTGTTCATTCAATGTCCACTTGATCAATTATCGTGTCTTGTTACTGGTGCTATTTCGTTAAATGCGTACTACAAGTGAACCAGTGACTATTCGCCTACGACAATAAGATTGTCAGAAGGGAATGAAATTTATTAAAACAAAGCTTAAACTCGTGCAGATAACACGTTTACATAAAGAAGTTAGCTTTATCATAATCAAAACAATCATTCTTTAGATATGATCAAGTGTAAAGACAAATGATTAATCAAAGACCTACAATTTTCTTCATACATTGTTGAAATACATGTTTTACTTGGAACAGATGTTTTTGGTGAAAAGTCAATATTATCTGTTTGGAAGTTTTTAAGCTTGTTTTCATATTCATGAACATATTTAATAAACATATTCTTAATTTATATACATACTTGGAATAGTTTTAAAGTAAGTATTAAAGATATATAACTTTTCTAATAAGAATTTTTAGTCGTAGCGTGTTGAAAATATTGACAAAACCAGACCAGTAGACTCACAAAGACTTATGCTGTAGAGGTATGTCAAGTCCTACAGACCTCGGAGAGAGTCTATAACCAACTTAGAGTCGTAAAACTTAATTCAAATTACACTTCTCTTGATTCACATCTGTTCATTGATTATGTGGATGGCATAGTGGTTTAAGTGGTTGCCTTGTAACCACTAGTGTGCCAAATGTTTTTGGTCGAATGCCGAAATGGTATGAATTTTGTATATATAATAAAGAAATAGTTTAGCGAGTCAGGATGTCCTTTGTGACTATGACAGCAAAGTTTGTGAAGTCCCCTGTAACAAAAATAACATTCCTAGTGAAAATCGTATAATAATAAATTAAGCACATATTTTAGACTATTTTGAAAAGCATACATCTTCATCTGTTGATCAATATTTATACAGAATCCTAGCTGAAAAGGTTTTCCGTTTACCATAATATAATAGTATGTAGCCTATAAACTATACCAAAATTGGTTTAGCAGTTTAGCCATCAAATAATAATGCAGACAAACTTACTTTTGTGTATATAATATTTGTATTAGATTACATAATCTACATCATATCACCCTGAAAGTGTGTTACATGCACATTTCTGTAGCTATGTTTTGATTCCATAGGGCTAACCTCATGTAGGCCTATGCTCTGGGTGAGCCACTGGTCCATAGTAATTGATTTCATTCGATTTTAATATTTTTGTAACATTGCCATAGCAAGAGTAAAATTAAAAAGAAAACACACTTTGTTGTCAATTGTATCTTGACAAGAAACTGCAAAACATTTAACCCGTTGAGTATTGGAATGCCAGTGCCACTGCGACTCGGAAGGCAAACTGTGGAAAAATCACAATCTAATCTCAGTAAGGCTAGGAACCCTGCAACTATATCACACCCCAAAAAGCTGTCATGCTAACAAGTACATATCTGTTGCATGTCAAACAGATTAAATTTACAACCCAATGTAACCCTCATGATCTACGTATCGGCAAGATCAGAGAGATGGTGAGATGCGCTTAACTGTTTTTATATAGACTGGTTTTAATCCCTCTTGATAGAGAGAAATTGATGCAGAGCTCTACAGTGGGACATTGTAGGATTATACTAATAGGAAGTTGTTTCTTATCAACATCAATCTGATGAACAGATATTAGACATGTAAGCAATTTATGAACCTGTATGTGTTCAGATAACAGTCACAATGTTAAAGACATCACACATGGTATTTATATGCATATATGATGATATTTACCTATTGATTACCAACAGACTGCAATGCAGAGGGTCTCGATTCGAACCCACGTCGCGTACCTCTGACTTTCGGAAGTTATATGACTTTTCGAAATTATGTGTGTATTGATTGTCAATTATCGCCTGCTCCTTGCATCGGAGAGCACGTTAAGCCGTCGGTCCCGGCTGCCATGAACATCTATGGCAGTCGTTATTGGGAGAGTGTCGACACAAAAGATCCCACAAGGTCGAAGTGTCGCCGCTCTGCACTGAATGGCCCCCACATAAGATACATGCATACATACATACCTATTGATTAGCAGTGGCACACCGGTTGCCAGATTTAATTGGTTTTCAAATATAACATTTATGTTAAAAATGTTTTACTTAATATACATACTTACTAATCTCAGAGATAGAGTATGAAAAAGTTTCCGTTAAGTACATTATATAACATTGTTATATAATGTCATACACATGTTATGACCCAGAGAAGTAAAATAGTAATTATAAATGTCATTTAAAGCAACTGCAAAGCACCACTTTCATGATATTCGTTACTAATTATAAACTTAAAAGTATGCAATGATGTTTGTTATTTAATCACTGTTTAAACCGTTGAATGCATTTAGATGAAACTTTACACAGAAATAAATTACATCCAGGATTGACACATCAATTCTCTTCTATAATTTAACAATAATTCCTTGCGTTTATAATGGTTTATTTTACTCAAATTTAATATATTATTATATAATATTATTATATTATTATATTATATTATTATATAATATTATTATATTATTGTAATTATTATTATAATCATTATTATAATCAACTTAATTATTATAGTTTTGTTTGATATAAAATGCTACATTTAATTTATGTATTGCTTATAGGACATCAATATTTTCCTGTTAGGTATTCTAATAATGTTAGTATTCTCAGTAACAACACAGTCTGGGTTGATAGACTGGAATAGCCCAATTTGCTATATTGTAGGACCTAAAATATAGCTGGAAACATGTAGGTGTAATAGACCTTAATATACCTTTTCGGGAATATACTTGTGACTATGATGTTGTGTAAATGAATTGTTGTAGAGCAAGTCGACTATACAGAAAATAAATTATATGGGACTTGAATATGAATTATCACACTGCTGCGCATGGGCCTCTTCTCAGTATGAGAGGGGTTAAGTCATAATCCACCATGCTGGAGACTGAAGACTTCATTCATCTTCAACCATAATCAATCGCACTGGTCCAGTGCTGGCTGGTAGGCTTCTATAACTCTCAGACGTGCAGGTTTCCTCACAATGTATTCTGCACCATTAAAGCGAGCGATAATTATGTATTTATGCACGTACCTTGGAATAGTGTGGGTGGAATCGAACTCGAGACTATCTAGCAACCTGCCCAAGTATACCAGTAGACATGTTAGTAGACTTGTTTACAGTGTTTCATGCTATACACATCCTCACTAATGTAAATGCGAATGTGAGTTTGTTTGTTACGCTTTCACGCTTTAACTACTTGACCGATCATTATGAAATTTCGCATACACGTCAGGAGAACAGAAAAGGACATAGGATTCATCCAGAAAATAGTAAGTTACCCGAGTTATAGAAATTTTTGATAACGTCTATATTAACGCGAGCGATGCCGCGGGCAAAATGTTGTTATAGCCATATATCTTTATATATATACTTAAATTTTCTGTGCGTGTGTTTGTAATTAAACTATTAAACGGCTGGACCGACTTTAATTAAATTTTTTGTCTGTGTTCAAGTGGATTCGAGAATGGTTAAGATTTGGATTTTTTTAATAAATTTTTAGCTATGTTGTAAGGATGAGCTCGTCATACCCATTTTTTGGTGACAGTTTTTTGACCTCTTCCCCCCAATCCTGTTTTCTTGTTAGAAACAAGAAACCAGGTTATGGTGGTAGTTTTCCGGAACAGTCAACCCATAAGGTCAAAAAATAACTTGGCAATCGGAACTAACACGCAGAGGTCTCCTAACTAAAAATAACTCAATCCTAATTCACGCACTTCTGACTTTTCAAAGTTATGTGCGTATTAGATAATTAATTATCGCTCGCTTTAACAGTGTACCTGCATGTCTGATAGTTCTACATAATAATAATAATAATAATAATAATATTCTACCACATACACACAACACCGTCTAGCCCAAACTAAGCAGAGCTTGTACTATGGGTACTAGACAATGGATAAACATACTTATATACTTTTTTTTTTGTAAATACATACATATTATACATAGAAACACCCAGACCAAGACAAACATCCATGTTCATGCACACAAATGTTTGACTTGTGCGGGAATCGAACCTGCGACCTCGGGCGTGGCAGTCGGTTACACTAACCACTACGCCATTGAGGCCGACAATATATATATGACAATATAATAATGTTCTCATAGATATGTGAAGTCTGCCAACCCGCACTGGGCCAGCGTGGTGAACTATGACCTTACCCTTCTCACACTGAGAAGAAGCCCGTGCCGAGCAGTGGAACAGTTTATATATACAAGGCTGATATTATTAAAAAGTACGCGATGCCCCTGGTTTTACAAACGATTTTTAGGCTAGGGTATTGGCTTATAATCAGGCTGACCGTATGTTGGTATCCCACCTGCCTTCATGGCGCAGCGGTAATTAACACGACTGATGTGAAAGAGGTCTCGGATCCGATTTTTTATGTTCAGACAACAAAAAATATTGGGCTTTCCGGCAAGAAATAGTCGATAGTTACGTGGAGATAAAGAAAAATATTTGTTACAAAAGAAATAAATTTACTGTGGGTGCATGGTTATTAGACAATAACTATTACAGTATGTATTTCATTAAAAGGTACCGAGGTGGTTTACCAAACTAGGCAAGAGCCTGTATTTTGGCTGACAGTGTTTAGTCGTGGTAATTGACACTAGATTAATAAATAGCGGTGTTGTGTCCAAAAAGTACGTAAAACCGTTGATCCTGCTCCTGTTCTCTCTCCGCTTGTCGGTGTCGTCCCATCGGATCATGCGAGTCAGGGAACAGAGGATGCAGATGTGTTTGCACACACTTGTGCACTATTATCGCCTGCGCAGACGGTTTGTCTCTTGATTGGCCGCTGTGATCGAGATTCGGTCTAGAGGACAGTACGAGTAAAAAACGTATTTATCTTATTACATAAGCTGTTTAGTATGACTCATATAATTAATACAAGTCTTATATAATGTAGTTTACGCTTTTTGTAAATGAAGTTCGACTTGTATTGCCGAACAATATTGGCCGGATCGCGTAGTAGTTTAAATGATCGCCGGCCACTCCTACGGCGCCGAGTGGCGTGGGTTCGAACTAAAACGGTACAAATATTTGTGAGTGGGTGTTCTTCTTGTTCGATGCTTGAACGTTTGTAAAGTCCTCCGACTTAGTTCGCGTGGAAAGTTTGCCTGGGACGTCATTTACACACATTAAGGGGATTGCATCATTCAAACCTTTAAAACACGCTCGGTTTAAAGAAGTTTGTAGATGAATCATTTTATGCATTTACCATAAAAAAATATACAAGTAAACTAGATTATATGGGAAAACATCGTATTGATTAAAATTTTAATTAGTTTTCCAAATGTTAACAAACAAATTGGGCAATAGGTCGTTTTAAAATTAAATATTAAATTTTCTATATAACGGCTGAGATATTCTGTATGAAATGTATACTAAAAAACATGTAATACCCTATTTAACAATGCAAGCAGCGATAGCTCAGTGGGGAGACCAACAGACTGCAATGCAGAGGGTCTCCGGATCGAACCCACGTCGCGCACCTCTGACTTTCGGAAGTTATATGACTTTTCGAAATTATGTGCGTATTAATTATTACAATTATTAAAAAGTTAGGACTTATGATGAGATAGAAGCCCTGCTACACATCACAACGTAACACAACACTCACACACGCACACACACACACACACAAACACTCACACACACATACACACACACACACATACACACACACACACACACACACACACACACAAACACACACAAACACACACACACATACACACATCGAAACAAACACGGTTTAAAATTCTATATTTCCCTAAACAAATTATATTTAGTTTTCATTTATTTGTCAGCATTTAACTTTGTATAAAATTTGATTATAAATTTATGTCTGTAATGTAATACACACTTCTACATTTGAATGATCTATGAAGAGCGGAGCCTCCTGGCACAAGTATTTCAAAATACTTAATAGGAGACTCCTATGTAAGATAAACTGTAGTAGTTGTTTAAGTTACTGAAATAAACATTTTTTTTTTTTTTTTTTTTAATTGACAATTATCGCCTGCTCCGTGCTTCGGAGAGCACGTTAAGCCGTTGGTCCCGGCTGCCATGAACATCTATGGCAGTCGTTATTGGGAAAGTCAGTACCCTCTAATATCCTGACACTGGTCTAGCCTTAGGGTATCGTTAGCTTTCGGGTTGCGGAGGTCAGGTGGCAGCCGCTCCGTGTAAAAACTAATATCCAGTCAAATCCGCTTGAGCCGACCTCAAGTGACTTGGGTATAATAAAGGCTAAGAGAGAAGAAGAAGACCCTATTTAACATTGAGTATTGTTTATTTTCACTTATTTGTTTTAAAATTTTGTAATTATCAACAATAACCCGAATCTTTACAAAAGTCCCCGCCAAGCAGCACCGGTACGCCCGAGACGCTTACTCGGGACTGTAAAGCCCAGATCTTCAAGCTCATTGGGCAATGTAATGCCTTTAAACTATGTATCACACCTATCTTGCCTCCTAAGCGCAGCGGTAGTAAATGCGACTACTATGCATGAGGTCCCGGGTTCGAATCCCAGGTCAGGCCAACATAAAGTTATTGGATTTTCTGATAAGAAATATCAATAGCAATCCGGTGTTAAGAAGTTGTCGGTGTTAGACACCCCGTGCCTCGGAAACCACGTAAAACTGTTGGCCCTGCGATCACGATACGATCATGAGGGTTAGGGAACAGAGGTTAGTAGATTACATTTGTGTTTACGGACACACGAAGATGGCCGGTCTCCGTTAAGATTGGCCACCGTGACCGAAATTCGGTCTAGAGGAACTAAACAGAATAAAATGAAACATGACTCAGATCATAAGTTAATTCCCAAGCTATCGAGCTGTAAAAACCGCATTAAAATCTCTATAGTAGTTTTTGTGTGATACTGGGAAAAAGACAGACTAAAAATCATTACTCTACATCCCAACTGATACTATAAATGCGAATGTGAGTTTGTTTGTTACGCTTTCACGCCGTAACTACTCGACCGATCGTCATGAAATTTCGCATAAACGTTGTCAGGGGTACAGAAAAGGACTTGGGGTACCTTTAATCCAGAAAAAATACTATTGCCTAGGGATAGTTATTAATCTATACCAGAGATTCCCAGACTTTTTTTCTCTTAGACCACTTTCAAAATTTAGCTGGTTCCGGTAGACCCCCTTCAGCTACAAGTATACCATATAAGTTAACTAAAATTAAAAAAATTTGATGAAATCTCTAAGGGCTGAATTTTTTTTTTTAGAAGTGTCTCGAGTCATCCTTTCACGGTAGGCGGGCTGACCTTTTTTTCCTTATTATTCGGTTCTTTAGCTTAGAGTTGTCTTCCTCAAAATATCCGTCGATCGACGTCAACCCAACATTTTTGTTCTTCACTATCGAAAGCAAATCAATTTTCGTGGTCGTTTCGCTTACGAATTGTAAACCTCCATTTTTTTTTGTGACGCCAATGTAGACCCCCTTCGAGTCTCCCGTAGACCTCTGGGGTCCACCTGGACCACTTTGGGAACTACTGATCTATACGAATATTAAAAAGAGGAAAAGTTTGTATTTCTGTATGTTTGTTTGTAATGAAACGAATGAATAAACTCTAAACTACAGGACCGATTATGAAAATTCTTTCACCTATTACATATGTACATCCTAAAGTAACATAGGCTATACATCACGCTACGAACCACGGGCGCAGAGCAGTAATCATAAACATTTTGTCGGCCTCGATGGCGTAGTGGTTAGTGTAACCGACTGCCTGAGATCGCGGGTTCGATTCCCACACAAGTCAAACATTTGTGTGCATGAACATGGATGTTTGTCTTGTTCTGGGTGGTTCTATGTATAATATGTATGTATTTACAAAAAAAAAGTATATATGTATGTTTATCCATTGTCTATGTACAAGCTCTGCTTAGTTTGGTGTCGTGTGTATGTGATAGAATATTATTTTACTAAAACCGCGAAGGACAGCTAATAATAAAATTTAGTCAGGATATTTCAAAATTGCCCGGGATGTTAAAACAACTAAATTACTAAAATCCATTTGAACGGAATAGTGAACAAAAGCTAGTTTTATTATAAACTACCTTTTGCACGCGGCTTCGTTCGCGTAAAAGTAGCTCAGGTTATGTTGGGAACAGTATTATTTTTAAATAATATATAGCCTATGTTACTCGGTTATAATATAGGTATGTAAACTGAAAGAATTTTTAAAACAGGTTGAATAGTTTTTGGGTTAAATCCTTACAAACAGACAACAAATCAAATCTTTCCTCTTTATAATTTTAATATAGATATGTAGAATACGTGTATTTAAATACTATGATGAATTAATATTATTTCTAATAATTTTATTTGTTTATAAATGCAATAAATTGTAACAAGAACGGGAATTCCGACGTCCATATTTAATTTTGTGGTTTTGGAACTGATACATATTGTATTATAATAAACTATCTGTTACTATGCCGGTTTGAAGAACCTAGCTAGGCGAACGTTTCTCGATCAGATCGGAGAAGTTCTGGACTAAGGCCAGGTTAAGAGCACCTTAAACCGGCGAGCGTGTATGAGGAATGTGATGAAAGTGAATGAAGCCAGAGAAGTGTGTCGGGATCGTAGAAAATGGAAATCCGAAGTTTCTGCCTACCCCTCTAGGAAACAGGCGTGAATCTATGTATGTATGTATGCCGGTTTGATTCAATTATTGATCCGGTTGTATAAGTTTGCCGCCAGTCGCAAGGTCTTGGATTTGATGATTTCCGGGTGAAGTGAAGTGTTATCAGAAAATTCTTAGAGTTCGGTGATATTAAGCTTACTGTCTATCGGACTTAATTAACTATATGGCGAAATATGGGTGTAATTCTCTTAATATCAGCCCCGTGTTTAACTGTCTCACTGCTGGGCACGGGCGTCATCTCAGTGGGCCATAGTCCACCACGCCACCCTAGTGTGTGTTGGCAGACTTCACATATCTTCGAGAACATTACGTAGAACTCTCCGACATGCAGGTATCCTCACGATGTTTTCCTTCACCGCTAAAGCGAGCGATAATTAACTATTTAGTAGACACATAACTTCGCAAAGTCAGAGATGCGCTTTGGGATCGAACTTGAGACCTCTGCGTGGCAGTCTATCGGTTTCCCACTCAGCTATCGCTACTTCAGTATTACTACTGCTATGCCTCTATATATTATAATATTTTTAAAAGAATTCTGCCGTATTAGTAATAATTCTTGTGTCGCGGGGGACATTACAAACATTCAAATGGACACAAGGAATAACCAGACTTAGAACAACCATTTGTTGATCACACAAATTTTTATTCCGTGTGGGATTCGAACCCACGACTCTTGGCGCAGTGGCAGCGGTGAGACGACTATTTAAGCCACTGCGCCATCCGTGTAATTAATTAATATTAAAATAACACCTATGAATATGATTTACGGTAGCTGGTGCCTTGTTTGTGTATTCTTGGTTGTTGGTTGTTTCTGTGATGTTAAGAAAACAGCCATGGCTATGACCAGCGGTCACCGCTTACCTTCAGGTAGACTGCTGATTCTACCACACACAGCAATAAATAAATGCTTTTTTGTGTAATAGAGCCTCGCTGTTTTCAGCATGAATGTGGGCTCGACCGGGGAAGGACTACCCTCTCACAGAATATCGACGTGAAATACCAGTATTCCTACTGTTGTGTTTCGTTCGGTGAGTGAGAGTGCCGGAGGCCCAATCAACCTCTTTCCCCCTTCCCGCTCCTTCTCCTGCAAACTTCCTTTTTCTCTTCTTCCTTTCCTAAAGGGTCGGCAACGAGCAAGTGACGCCTCTGGTGTTGCAGGCGTCCATAGTCTACGGTGACCACTTACCTTCAGGTGGACCGTATGCTTGTTTGCCACCTTAGTTTTATAAAAAAAACTTAACTAATATTATAAATGCGAATGTGAGTTTGTTTGTAACGTTTCCACGCCTTAACTACTCGACGGATCATCATAAAATTTCACATACACGTTGTCAGGGGTACAGAACATACATAAGGTAACATTTATTTAAAAAACCGCGAGCGAGTCCACAATTAAAAGCTAGTTCTATATACCTATATCGAGCTGAAAATAGATATGATTGATTTATAAAATATAGATGTAAGTTTCAAAATGTCAAATTTATTTTTAGCTGTTTGAACGTGATTTAAGGTTTATAGCTTTCTCCAAGTTCGTCAGTGAAACCTTGTAATTTATATTAATTTGATAACTTTCTGTCCGTCTATTCTATCTGTTTGTCGGAAGGTAAGCGGCTTCGATGGCGTAGTGGTTAGTGTAACCGACTGCCACGCTTGAGGTCGCGGGTTCGATACTCGCACAAGTCAAACATTTGTGTGCATGAACATGGGTGTTTGTCTTGGTCTGGGTGTTTCTATGTATAATACGTACCTATGTATTTACAAAAAAAAGTATATATGTATGTATGTATGTTTATCCATTGTCTAGTACCCATAGTACAAGCTCTGCTTAGTTTGGGCTAGATGGTGTTGTGTGTATGTGATAGAATATTATATTATTATAAAGATAGCTTGCCATATTCAAGGTGTATGGAGGGATCTACATGTTTTTTTTATATAATGTGACGAGTGTAGCTGCCTCCGTGGCGCAGCGGTAGTGAACGCGACTGCTGTGCACGAGGTACCGGGTTCGAATCCCGGGTCGAGCCAGCAAAAAGTTATTAGGTTTTCTGTTAAGAATTCTCAATAGCAGCCCGGAGTTGGAAGTTAGCGGTGTGAGATAGCCCCGTGCCTCGGAAAGTACGTAAAGCCGTTGGTCCTGCGCCTCATCTATTTCCGGTCGTGTCGGATTACCGTCCCATCGGATCATGAGAGTTAGGGAACAGAGAGTGCACTTATGTTTGCGCTCACGCTTGTGCACTATAATATATTTTGCGCAGATGGCCAGTTTCCGTTAAGATTGGCCGCCCGCCGTGACCGAAATTCGGTCTGGAGGACATTATAACGTGGAAACTCCCGCGCTTGCTATAATTCTTGTGACGCAGGACTAAAAATATTTTTGTAAAAGTAACAGCACTAGAAATGTTTTGTTTGTTTGTATTATTTTGCAGAGATATGCCAATCCCTCGGGAACAGTACTTTTTTCTGGATTAAAGGCACCCTATGTCTTTTCTATAGTCTGGCAAAATGTATGCGAAATTTCATGATGACCGGTCGAGTAGTTAAGGCGTGAAAGCTTAACAAACAAACAGACTCAGGGATATAGGCGTGAGACTACGCATGAAAATTACCCGAACTGGACATCGTATCCAAGACCACACATACCACCACAACCGCAAGCGCAAAACGCAAACGAGACACCGAGTCAACCACAACATTAATAATATACTTTATCCTGTCAATTAAAGCTTGTTATCAGCTGGGATTTCCTGCACATTTCCTGGAGCGTCAAGTAATATCGCTATCTTCAGATCACGTGTCGGGACACGTTTCAATCTATCCTCCATCTACGAACATACTACACATATTTCAGTAGTATAAGTAGAGATTATAGTTTTCACTTCACATCCAAATTTATAAACTAGTTTTGCCCAAACGCATAAGGAACACGCAGGTGTTCTTTGTGCGTTTGTTTTTGAATGTTTGTTATATCTCCTGCGACACAGGAATGATTACAAGTACAGTAGTTGTCCTGTCAAAAGGCCGATGTTATCGACTACACCATTATAAAATAGACAATAAATATTTGCGTAGTACTCCTCTGCCTACACCACAGCGGCATCAAGTCCTACGGCAATAAAATTTATATTAATAAGGCTAAAATCAATACCTTATGCCACAATGCACTGAACTTCTAGTACTTTCTACAAATCAATAGGACACGCCGGCCCGTCTACATAAGAGTTGCATTAAAAATGCATACAGGTCATGCCTGGATACATTCTTAAGTCGATTTCTACGATACATATCACATGTACTGCTAGATTTGTACCGTTTAACAGCAAAAGTTACAGCTAAGCACAATAGATGGTGTTGTACTCCAGGTCATGCCTGGATACATTCTTAAGTCGATTTCTACGATATAGCACAAGTACTGTTAGATATATAGCGCTCAACAACAAAACAGTTACAATTTGATGTAATAGATGGCGTTGTACTTAATTATTTTAAGTTTGTAGTGAAATTCGCGCAATCGTAGTTTGCACGGTGTATTGCTAGATATCGATTTTGCTATTTACGCACATTCTAACTTTATATAATTTGTACTAGTGGCAGAATCGCGCTATTAAAGTTTGTTGTATGGCTAAAGTTTAAAATTGTTATCCAAGTACATAAAGTCTATACATTGAGTACTTGATACTACGAGACAATGAGAAGACCACTATCATAGCCTCCCTGTTACCATGGCTGCTGAAAAGCAACGTTAGGCAAAGGTTGAATTAAATAGTTTAATCAGTTAAATAATTTATGACTACGAAATTTTAATAGGAGCAGCAGTTACCTAAATAGTTTCAAAATTATCTAAAAGTAGTGTTTTCAAAATAAACCGTGATAAGATCCGTATTATAGTCAATTATTTTCAATGTATAACATTCTGTTGAATAATAGGTGCATTAAAAATGCATACAGGTCATGCCTAGATACATTATTATTCGATTTCCACAATATACAACTATACTGCCTCATTTGTAGCGTTTAGCAGCAAAAGTTACATCTTAGCACAATAGATGGAGTTGTACTCAATTATTTTAAATTCCTACAAAGTTAATAGTGTCAGAATCGCGCTGTTAAAGTTTGCACGGCACATTAGTATGTGTCATTTTTGCCACCTACCGTATTTATTATACAAGGTGGCGGTAGCTCAATGGGCAAGGCATTGGACTTACGATTCGTATCCCAGCTATTCACAAAAGACATTTACCTACTTCTGTCGCAAGCATTCCAGCTTAACTGGAAGGTTTAACATGAAAACTCAATTTCTTTTTTGTATTTATAAGACAACTTCGGCTCTAGGAATAATTCATGAGGCGCAAGGGACTTAACAAACATTCAGACACGGACACAAAGAATACCTAGACTTGGAACAACTGATCTTATGTGGGGGCAGTCAGTGCAGACCGGCGACACTTCGACCCAGTGGGATCTTTTGTGTCGACACTCTCCCAATAACGACTGCCATAGATGTTATGGCAGCCGGGACCGACCGGCTTAACGTGCTCTGTGAGGTATGGAGCAGGCGATAATTGTCAATCAATATGCACATAATTTCGAAAAGTCATATAACTTTCGAAAGTCAGAGGTGCGCGACGTGGGTTCGAACCCGAGACCCTCTGCATTGCAGTCTGTTGGTCTCCCCACTGAGCTATCGCTGCTCTTTGGAACAACTGATAGTGGATCACACAGTTTGGTCTCGTCGAATTTATAACACTGTTAAATCTATACTAATATTATAAAGCAGAAGAGTTTGTTTGTTTGAACGCGCTAACTTTAGGAACTACTAGTCCGAATTGAAAAATTCTTTTAGTGTTGGGTAGCTCATTTATCGAGGAAGGCTATAGGCTATATAACATCACGCTACAACCCATGGGGGCGGCGCAGTAATCATAAAGGCGGGTGAAACCGCGGGCACATCTAGTCAATAATATTCATGTTAACCTCTACATCTAAGTTAGAATTACTTTATTTATATAATAATAATAATGTACTCCAGAGCGAATTCCGGTCACGGAGACTGGTCATCTGCGCAGGAGATATAATAGTGCACAAGTGTGTGCGTAAACGCAAGTGGACTCTCTGTTCACTAACTCTCATGAACCGATGTGACGGCAATCCGACGCGACCGGAGAGAGATCAGGCGCAGGAACAACGGCTTTACGTGTTTTCCGAGGCATGAAGGTGTCTCACACCGCCAACTTTCCAACTCCGGGCTGCTATTGCGATTTCTTAATAGAAAATCCCAATAACTTCTTAAAAGACCATGAATACCATGTCTTATGTCATAGTGCACTGAACTTCCAGTAGTAGGTACCTATTTTGTACAAATCAATAGGACATGTCCGCCCGTCTAGATGACAGGTGCATTAAAAATGCATACAGGTCATGCCTGGATACATTCTTAAGTTGCTTTTTACTATACGAAGCACTGGGTGTCCCTCGCGGTTGCATATCCACGTTTGTGATTACTACTTCGCTCCTGAGGCTCGTAGCGTGATGTTATATAGCCCATGTTAGGTAGCTTAGCTATGGTGAAAGACTTTTTAAAGTCAGTACTCTAGTTTTTGGGTTTATTCATCCTAACTATCCTAACTTCATTTAATATTATAAATGCGAATGTGAGTTTGTTTGTTACGCTTCCACTCCTTAACTACTTGACCGATCATCATGAAATTTCGCATACAAGCTGTCACAGGGTACAGAAAAAGGCACTGTTTTCGAGGGTTTGTTAGTAGGCTATATAACATCACGCTACGAAAATAACGATATACGTAGCAGACGTAGTAATATACGTAGAATAAGTTTTTAGTAAGGGGAGCGGCAGAGTAATCGTAAACGTAGGTAAAACTGCGGGGCACAGCTAGTATATTACACCTAGCAAATGCCGATTCCCGCGTACTAAATCACAGTCTGTGCTACTTTAATACGATAATGACTGTATCATTTGCTCGACACCGGGTCATCCTCTTCAAACCAGTTACCTCAACGAGGTGGGCAGTGTAAACGGTAGTATAATCACATGTTACCATCACGTGGTCAAACCCACGGCTTTCCACTACTTAGTGCAACTACGGTATCTATACCATCATGGTTACTTTAGTATCAAGCCATCCATGAATTACGTCACACCAATTTCCTCATCATTTGACCCCTCCTCCATCCTTGTCACATTCGTCATGTTACATACATTGTAAGTTTACATTTAAAAAATATTAAATTCAAGCAGCTGTTCCAAAATAGTATATTTTCATTTAGGTATTCCCACTTATCTTCGCGTATAGGGTATTATTGTACTCCTTAGATCTGGCGGACTCGATGGCGTAGTGGTTAGTGTAACCGACTGCCATGCCTGAGGTCGCGGGTTTGAAACCCGCACAAGTCAGACATTTGTGTGCATGGACATGGATGTTTGTCTTGGTCTGGGTGTTTCTATATACCTATAATATGTATGTATTTACAAAAAAAATGTATATATGTGCATATGTTTATCCATTGCCTAGTACCCATAGTACAAGCTCTGCTTAGTTTCGGCTAGATGGTGTTGTATGTATGTGATAGAATATTATTGTATTATTAATGTATTCGATTGCCGCCCCTAGTCACACAATGTCACACTTCATCGAGCCCCTCCCTCCCCCTTAACTTAAGTTGTGTCACACAACTTATGGATGGCACCAAGTCTAGAAAACGGCATTTCAACCACAGCCAGGATAGCCAAGCTTTTTTAAAATAAATTTATCTGACTAGATTCAGACCGCGGCTTCGCGTAATGTAAGTTAGGTTAAGTTAGTAACAATACTTTTTTCCTGGATGAGAGGAACCCTATGCCCCTTCTCTGTTCTTCTGACAAAGTGTATGCGAAATTTCATGATGATCGGTCCAGTAGTTAAGATGCGACAGCGTAGCAAACTAACATTCACATCTATAATATTAGTTGCCCATGTTACTTCTGGATAAAATAGCTTATAATGGTTAAAGAATTATTAAAATCGGTTCAGTAGTGTTGAGTTTATTCATTACAACCAAAATACAAATCTTGTGTCTTTGTAATGTTAGTCTAGACTCGCTCTCAGACATGCAGATTTCCTCATGATATTTTTCTTCGCCGCTTAAGCGAGCGATAATTAACTATTTAATACGCACATAACTTCAAAATATGGTTTTTATTATTTTTCTTTTTTCATTACTATATTAATAATAATTTTTGTTTTTTAGTTTGTAAATATACATATTTACTTACTTATTGTTATTTCTCAATTTTCTCACAAATAATTATACCAGTGTTTTCCCTCATAATTTATATATTGTATTGTATTCATAATAATGAATGTTGTGACGCCTTAAAATGTTGTGCATTTAGCCATTTTTAGTAGTGATATTTAGTTACGTAGAAATAATGTAACAAGTATTGGATGTCCAAATTACTAAATAAAAACGCCATGCTTTGATATCGAACTCGAGATCTCTCAAAAACGTTTGTTCTAAAGCCAGGTGCAATACACTTTTTAGACCCCTTCGGGGACATAGGCGTGAGACTTATTCTTTTTAAAAAGACTACTAGGAATAATTCCTTGGTCGCGGTACTTCACAAACATTTAAACAGCGGACACAGAACCTAGCCTCGGTACAACTATTTCTGGATCACACAACGTGTTGTCCCGTGTGGGGATCGAACCCACTACGCCATCCGACTGTTATACCTGTTTTAATCGCTAGATTCTTTTACTTGGCCACAGCTTTCTGTTATACGGCATTAAAAAGTCAAATAACAAAAATATTATTGATCCGATTTCTATAAAATAATAATTTTATAATTTTAATATTTTCCATGAGATCATAAATTTACTAACGACAACAATAATATTGCCTTTGGAAAATATAAGAATATTTACTTTGGCAACACTTCACATGGACGGTTTGTTTTTCATTGGATATAATTTTAGGATGGTCACGTCTGGGCTTTTGATAAATGTAATTTTAATTAATTATGTTTAAAATTAAATACACTTTATTTTGTTGAAATATTTGCTGTGTTGGACGATACTGATGGGTTTATTGGAATGTTATGTGAGAGGTCTACAGTTCGAATCTAGGATATCTATTACGCAAAAGTATTTTTTGATTAGTAGAGCCTCGCTGATTTCAGCATGAGTAGGCCTGCTCGATCGGGGAAGCACTACCCTCTCACAGAATATCGAAGTGAAATACCAGTATTCCTACTGTTGTGTTTCGTTCGGTGAGTGAGAGTGCCGGAGGCCCAATCACCCTCTTTCCCCCTTCCCGCCCCTTCTCCTTCCCACTTCCTTTCCTAAAAGGTCGGCAACGCGCAACTGATGGCTCTAGTGTTGCAGGCGTCCATAGGCTACGGTGACCACTTACCATCAGGTGGGCCGTATGCTTGTTTGCCACCATAGCTGTATAAAAAGAAAATAGATTGAACCACAACACTCGGCGCAGTGACAATGTCGACGCGAGCATTTAAACCACTGCGCCTATTCAAATGTAATAGTATTAGATTTGCTCGCAGCTTCAGTCGTGTAAATGTAAGTACCGGTATATATATAGGTACCTCGGGCACAATATTCTGGATGATAGTTACCCTTCGTCTACATATACATATGTATATAAAATTAATAGTTTTAAGAAGAAATGAAGATTTTTATCATACTAATATGCAACGGCGATTAAAAAATATAACATTTTATTTAAAACAAATAATACACGAAATGGTTTTCATTATTTATTAAAGACCTCTTATAACCTATTCATTCTTCGATCGACTATATCATTCTTTATAGATTTTTAGATATTTGATGAAATATAAAATATCCATAGAATGATGTGTGTATGTGAAATTTCATGACGATCCGTCGAGTAGTTAAGGCGTGAAAGCGTAACTAACTCACATTCGTATTTATAATATCAGTTAGGATAGTCAACATATAAACTTGTAGTGTTCAGGTCAAATGCATTGACATCACACGATGTACGGTAAACAGGTTCGAACCAGATAGAAGTAGATTTCTTCAGAGTCTATAGACAATAACCTTATTTGTTTTAATTACTGAGGCCGGGGCTTCACCTAGCACTTTAACGTAAAATTACGACTATATCCCCAATGGGGTTGGGCAGATATGTATATAATACTAGCTTTTGCCCGCGACATCGCTCGCGTAAAAGTAGGTTAAGATAAAAAAGTAGCAGAAGTAAGGTAGAAGAAAAATTACAAAAAATAAAATGTACTCTTTGTTACTCCGTGATACTTACTTTGTCTTCTTCTTCTTTCCGTGTGGTTAGTGGCCAACCTGTTGTCAAGAGTTGTTCAAGCCGCCCGTAGGCCTCTGACATGGCTTAACGACTGCTGTCAATCTGACAACAACCGGGACCGACCTTTTACGTGCCCCCCGAAGCACGGAGACGCTCAGATGAAATACCACTAAGATCCCATCTATAGATTGACCACACCCAACGTTGCTTAACCTCGCTAATCGTTTACCGATCAGTGAGTGCAACTGACTAAGTTTTAAGTCGGAGTTCGATGCTCGGGTAGTGTAAAATGTTATCGAGTTATTTTGTTGGGAAATTCTTAGTGGAGCTGTTCTCAGTCTGGGTGTTCTTTGTGTGTTGTTTTAATGAGAATTTTAACACAGGAAAAAGTCAATTAGCAGGTTTTGAACTTGCGACCTTGACAAACTCTTGTAGTAATAATATTTGTAGGCTACCATGATACGGAAACTATGCTCAAAACGGGAGATAGCTAACCTAACCTAAACCATAGCTAGTGGAAACTGGGTGTAATTCACCTCTGCCATACTACCTCTACCCGTCTAAGGATCTGTAACCGTGAAACCGATAAGGCTGCCAAGTAAAATCAGTATATTTGGAACAAATACTAATAATAATAGGTAAATATAAAATAAAATTTATTCGGCTAAAAGGAGTACAATGGTGGACTTATATCAACTTTAAATTAAATCTTAATATTGTTACACGCAGTGCCATCTCTCGGCGCTGTGGAGAAGACTCGGCAGTTCCATCTAATAATAATTTATAAAACGAATAAAACGTGTTTTTGTCGGTAATATTGTTTACATTCTTATCCCTCGAACCCAGCACGTAACAATAACTAACAGTAACCTAATGCCTTAAGAAATGAGTTTGCAACCAAAATAATAGTCATAGTTATGGCAAGAAGGATACTTTAACACTTTTACATTATTATAAGCTACTTGCCTGAACTGGGTCAGACCTGTGTGTCAGGCGATCACTTGTCTATCTATTTTAATAGTGGACATTTATTTATGAAATCATTTGGAACATTAATATGACTAAATATAAATAAACTGAAGCTGTACACTAAAAACAACAAAAGCTGCCTGTACACGTACAAGCAACTGTGTCATACAATAAGGTGACGGCTCTGTTCGCCCCTTGAGTTTCGCCCCTGCTTACCTAAGTGTATCCGTTCATGGCATTTTAGATACTTTATTTCGCCCCCGATTACTAGCCGATGGAAAGTACAGTCAGAAACGTTAGCGATAGACATCTACAATATAATATTATTAATTAATTATTATTAATTTCTCTGTTTCTCTTATCACAGGTACTTTCTAACATATTATTTTATTTTATTTTATCTATCACACCATTATTCAGGAATTACAAAAGATTTTAATGTTTTTTAAAACAGGTAAACAAGGTACGTTGTACTTACAAATAACGCGAGTAAAACGATTACAAATTGAGTATTTAAATAATACTTTATCAATATATTCAGTACTACATTATTTTATTTCGGCTGACTGTACTTCAAATTTCTATAAAAATCTTGTACGGGGCGATCAGCTACACCAAAATAAATAATTACATATTAATGTGCCGTTCGCCCCCTGTGAAGGGGCGATCGTGGCCACAAATAAGGGGCGAAATCCAAGGGGTGAACGGAGCCGACACCTACAATAAAATACTTAGGTACAAATCAATAAATGAAAATAAAATCATTAAATTTGATCAAATTTCTTTATTTTAAACTATTTTACTCACTAATGATATTTTTAAAACTATCAGCAGCTAGACGGACGTACCTATTTTAGGTAAATGGTAAGTTTTGGACACAATGGTATACCTCAAAATTTATTGTTTACCCGTCAACTAATGTTTAAGACTGCGCCGAGCGTAAGACAGATATTGATAGAGCTCGTGCGGCGCATATTCAAATCGGCGGCGCGCGGCCGCCATAGTAAAATTGGATGGAGGATTTGAAGTGGTTTTTTGATAAATATGTATCTTTATTGTCAACCAATAACTTAAATATTTGAGACGGAAAAATTGTAATATAACTATTTATGTTTCGTTTAAGCTGTAAAATAGGATAGATTTCTACTGTTATAATCTAAAAATCACCTAACACGAGCAAATTTACGTAATTTTGTAGGCGATAATATTAATTATTTGAAGTTTTTTATACGGAGTAATTGTAAACACATTCATTGTTATGGTAAATGTATATTTTATATTTGTATTAAACAATAAGTGTTGATTTTATTCACTTAACTGTGATCGCCTGTTTTGGCACATTTTGCTCAGCGCAGTCTTAAGCAGTAGGGAATCCCTGTAAAAGATAAAAGAACCAAGGATGCCAACTCGGATTGTTGGAAATCGCTAAAAAATCGGACGACGTTCCTTACCGTACGTAGAAATTGTTCCATTTCGGTAGAACAAGTCTGAGTTTTCCAAGTTATGTGCGTAGTAAATAGTTAATTATCGCTTGCTTTAACGGTGAAGGAAAACATCGTGAGGAAATCTGCATGTCTGAGAGTTCTCCATAATGTACTCGTAGATATGTGAAGTTTGCCAACCCGCACTAGGTCGGCGTAGTGGACTATAATAGCCTAACCCTTCTCACAGTGAGAAGAGGCCCGTGCCCAGTAGTGGGACAGTTTAATACAGGGCTGATATTATTATAAATCATTCTAATTCATTAATTTATTTGCATACTTAATGTTACATACATTAGATCTTAAACATTTTATAATAGTTGCTTAAAACTTAGCGAGTTTTTATAACATATTATTATATATTGATACCGAAAAATCGATAGGTTCGTGACCACTGCCGTGAGTTTATGTGAACAACAGCACATTTCCTTGTGACTTCAACGAAAGAAAACCTTTACTTGCCTCTAATCTAATGGAAATATACGTCGAAGGAATTAAAAGTCATTGACTTGCCTGGCTACCGACCTCGGGACGACAAAAAGCGGCTAGGCCGTGAGTTTTTTACATTATTACTCAGTAAACCATTCGTGTGACTTGTTTACGTTGATTGTAAAATTTCCATTAGCTTAAAAAAGTTGCATGTCGTAGTTTACTTGTTTCATTGGCATGCGATCGTGACGTCTTTAGTTCGATGCCCAGGTCGGACCGTGTTATATTGCACCGATTTTACATACTTACCTACAAAGGTGTATAGATTATATGATATACTACATTTTGCTCACGGTTTCGTTCGCGTATAATATGTATATTAGTTTTGGTTAGTAACAGTACTTGTTCTGGATGAAAGGTACCCTATGTCCTTTTCTGTTCCCCTGACAACGTGTATGCGAAATTGCATGATGTTCGGTCGAGTAGTTAAGGCGCGACAGTAACAAACAAACTCACATTCGCATTAATAATATTACTTAGTTAGTATTTGTCAACTGGTTCGCTATCCGTTTGCATAACATTTTTAGACATCATATAACATGGCAATTTGTTATTTGTCCTAATTTTATTTTCGCATAACAGCTTACGCATATTCTTTTAAGCAAATTCTTAAAGTTGAATTGTCTTTTATCATTTATCACAACTGGCCGCTTGCCGCGGCAACCTGAACCTATTTCTCGGGTTGTCACTAAGATAATTATGTAAACATTACAGCTTATGTTTACCGTAATTGTCTTTGACGTACAGTTCCGTCAAAGACAATTACGGAAAACTAGTTACATATAAAATAATAATAATATCAGCCCTCTATTCAACTGTCCCAGTGCTGGCCATAGTTCACGACACTGGCCCAGTGCGGGTTGGCAGACTTCACATATCTTCGAGAATATTATGGAGAACTCTCAGACATGCAGATTTCCTCACGATGTTTTCCTTCACCGTAAAAGCGAGCGATAATTAACTATTTAATACGCACATAACTTCGCAAACTCAGAGATGCGCGTCTTGGGATCGAACTAGAGACCTCTGCGTGGCAGTCCAACGGTGTCCCACTAGTTATGCTAAAGTATATTAGGAAAAAATATGCGAAACGAACACCATTATAAACCTTCCATGCCTTTTTTAAACACGATATTACGAAATATTGTCTACCGTTTTAAATGTGAAAATTATGAGATTAAATTGTACACTTTCCCCGACGTTTCGGTTGCTTTTCAGCAGCCATGTCTCTCCGTGAACATGACTGCGAAAAGCAACCGAAACGACGAAGAAAGTGTAAAATTTTATTTAAATAGTTTTATAATATAAATAGTTTAAATAGAATTAAACAGTAAAAGTGTTTAACAACAGTAGTTTAAAGTTTCAAACTTATGTTTTATTATATTATTATATATTCAAAATTATTAATAGTAGTGTTTTATAAAAAATAAACAACGCGATAAAATCTGTATAAATTTGTTTAATTTCAACGATATTACAAAATTCCGATTAAATATTCTGTTCCGTGGCGTCCTTGGAGGAAAGTTCCGTACTCACGGAGGTGTATCCTTGACCGGTTCGATCCTTAGTCTACAAGGTCCCACGGCGGGTGGCGCTGCGATACTGGGCTCGAGTACACGCGATCCCCCCCCACTCTTGCCCCTCTACTACCGTACCAGGTGCGCGCACTAATCTATACTTATTGTAAGGGGAAATATTTGTTTTGATTTGAAAGTGTTGGACCGATTTTAATTTTTGCTATTGGAAAGCTGCTTTATATGTATTGCTCCTTGTTATGTCTACGTAGGTCAATTTAGGGTACGTAAGAAACAGTAGTTTTTTTGGATGAAAGGTACCCTATGTCCTTTTCTGTTCCCCTGACGTCGTGTATGCGAAATTCCATTATGATCGGTCGGGTGTTTAAAGCGTGAAAGCGTAACAAACAAACTCACATTCGCATTATTAATACAACATATTAAAATTGACGCCACGAATTCGGGAAGACACTGAACAACCTAACTTTGAACACATAATATATATATATATATATATATTGTATAATTATCTAGATTATTAATAATATATATAAGTAAATATTTTTCAAAAAATCTGAACTTGCACAGTAATCTCGGTGTCGCGGTTGACTTGACAAACATTCAAACGACGGATACAGAGAACACCCAAATCTTAAACAACTATTTGTGGAGCGCACAAATTTTTCAAATTATAATTTCAATTTATATTTGGCGGTCGAACCCACAACACCTGAAGACGGTCGCATAAACCACTACGCCATCCGTGCAGTTAAAATAAAAATATTGTACATACTCGACTTAGCCCGCGGCGTCGCTCGCGTAGTTGTAGATTAGTAACAGTACCCTTGTTTTGGGTGAAAGGTACTCTATGTCCTATTCAGTACCCCTGACAACGTCTATCCGTATATTCATAACAAGCTGACCCGCGTAATTTCGTTTGCTTCGCATAAGATAATTTTCCCCGTTTTTGCAACATTTTTTATTGATGCTCCGCTACTATTGGTCATAGCGTGATGTTATGTAGCCTATAGCCTTCCTCGATAAGTGGGCTAACCAACACTAAAATATTTTTTCAATACGAGCTGGTAGTTCCTGAGATTAGCGCGTTCAACCAAACAAACAAGCTCTTCAGCTTTATAATATTAGTATAGATAATTAGTCGAGTATTTAAGGCGTGAAAGCGTCAAACAAACAAACTTATATTCGCATTTATAATATTAGTTAGAATTTTGTATAGAAATCACAAATCAAGATGCAGAAACACGGAACTTCCATAGCGAAGGACTTATAAACACATATATGCTATGAACTGTTTTTGGAGTTAAAACGCCCTGTTTTTATCCCATGTTGTACCTAGACCATGTCTGTAATATATTGTAATGAATTCAACACGTGAAGAGGTCACACAGCGACCTCCCAAAGGTCAAGGGCACGCGACGTGGCGCTGAAAATGGATGGTATTCTAATGTAGGCTGGCTGACTTATTGTTGGAGCTAACTATATTACCATATGATTGTTGCCAGATTGAAAATATCTACTGATATGTATTGTGGCAACATATTTATTTATTTATTAAATATAGCAAAACAAACATTAGTATGTTATTAATATTATATATTGTTTTAAGAAGACTAGGAATAATTCGTGTGTCGCGGGATTCTTTACAAACACACAAACAACGGACACAAAGAACATCCAGGCTCAGTACAGTCATTTATGTTCCGTGTTCCGTGACACATTTTTTGTTCCGTGTGGGATTCGAACCAACGACACTTGGCGTAGAGGCATGGGCAAGACGACCAGTTCAACCAGTATACCATCCGTGCAGTCTCTGCCTGCTTCTCCGGCCAACAGGCGTATGGTGCGTAGTCTCTGCCTAGGTCTTAGAAAAACAGGCGTGAAGTTAATCAAACAAAGCCTAAAAGCATTGGGTCAATGTAACACTTATGAATGTCAAAGTTTAGTAGTAAGTTTACTGAAGTTACATTTATGTTAGTTGCTAGGTTCAGGCGAAAGGTTGAGCCTATGAGAAGATACCTGCAAGAAACTCACGGCCACTCTTCTAAATCGGCATTCGTGTAAAATGTAGGCTGATGGGCAATCTATACTAATAATATAAAGCTGAAGAGTTTGTTTGTTTGTTTGTTTGAACGCGCTAATCTCAGGAATTGCGGGTGCGAATTAAAAAATAATTGTAGTGTTGGATAGCCTATTTATCGGGGAAGGCTATAGGCTATATAACATCACGCTACGACCCACGGGGGCGGCGCAGTAACGATAAACGCGGTTGAAATAGCGGGAACATCTAGTAATGTCAGAAATGATGACAGTTAATACCTGGGAATTACCGGTCATTGGTCACCGCACAATATATATGTACATATTATAGGCACCCTGCCTATAATATGTACATATATTCCAAAAAGGAGAGTCAAAGGTGTATTTTACCCACATTTCGCCAGTTTATAAGGTCCAATGTCATAGCGGGTGATCCTATTGCCATTTACCGAACACAACTCCAACATTATTACTGATTAAAAAGCAGTTGCACACATTATCCTCAGTGAAGTGATTGTAACTAATTACATTTAAGTAAATATACAAATATAAGTATCAATGTTACGAGTATAAATGACAAAGGAAACAGAATCTCGACAGAAGACTTCAATAACATTTCGCCTAATTCGAAATAGAATCTACGACTTCATGCATAGCATTGACATCCACTACTGCTGCACCATCGGGACAAGAAATAATAGATTACCATCGCCGAGACGCTGTACAAGGTACAAGCTTGAACTGGTTTAATTTAAATCTTCTACGGTGCCATATTTATCTCGTTTAAGTAATCTGTAGGTACCTATCAGCTACTGAATCAAACGTCATGATAAGATTACAATAGGTACTGTAGTATTGATCAATTGTTAAATGTTTATTTTTAGCCGACTTTAAAAAAGATTGTGGGCCTCGATTTAATTTTACCACCTGTAACGGTGAAGGAAAACATCGTGAGGAAACTTGCATGTCTGAGAGTTCTCCATTATGTTTTTGAAATATATGTGAAGTCTGCCAACACGCACTGGGCCAGCGTGGTGGACTATGGCCTAACCCTTCTCACACTGAGAAGAGGCCCGTGCCCAGCGCTGAGACAGTTTAATACAGGGCTGATATTATTATTATTTGATTTCGCTTTGGTTGGTTAATCTGTCAAGTCTTAGAATACCAGTCATAATTAAAATCTATTGTAACTGGCCGCCAGTGTGCTGCTGCGACTCAATGTTAATTTCCTGTAACCTAACTAATATTATAAATGCGTATGTGAGTTTGTTTCCTACGCTTTCGCGCCTTAACCGACCCGGGGTACCTAAAAGGGCATACACATAATATTACATACATGTATACACAGTTTTACATATACCTTTCTTCCAAACAATAGTAACATTTCCGAGGGATGCTAGAAATGTATACATTTCTATATTTTTAAATATTGTTTTAGATTTTTGAGTTAATTTCTTAGTGAAATCGTTTTTTTTTAAATTACTTTTTTATTAAACTAAGTGTCCTTCACGGTTCCACCTTCGTCTCTGATGACTGCTCCGCTCCCGGGGCCCGTGGCGTGATGTTATAAAGCCTATAATCTTCCTCAAAAATTGGGCTTTCACCTCTGAATTTATGAAGTTATGTGATAATTACATAATAGATTATCGCTCGCTTTAATAGTCAAGGACAACAATTGAAAACATCGTGAGGAAACCTGCATGTCTGAGAGTTCTACATAACGTTCTCGAAGATATGTGAAGTCTGCCAACACGCACAGGGCAGTACAATGAAATATGGCCTAACCATTCCTAAAATCTGAGAAGTGGCCCGTGCCCAGCAGTTGGGCTGATATTTTTATTTTGATAATTCAAATCAGATATATATATAATATTGATAAGGTTTATATATTTTTCTGTTAGATATAAATAGATATATTAAGGTGTGAGTATGTTTGTCAAATGTAGGCATAAGTGTAGATTACCTATCGCCAGCTATTTATTTATTATTTACTTAATTAGAGCGGCTACAGGCAACTTGTTAAAGGCGCTACTATCATACTTACTTTTCACAATATTCCTTACACACCGACAATATCTTCTTCCATTCATCCGAGTTTTGTCCACACGGAGAGCGTTGAGTGTGGCCAGAGACCGAGGTTTTTTTTTGTACAATTATGTGGCAAACAAGCATACGGCCCACCTGATGTTAAGTGGTCACCGTAGCCCATAGACGCCTGCAACACCAGAGGCATCACTTGCGCGTTGCCGACCCTTTGGGAAAGGAAGTCGGAAGGAGAACGAGCGGGAAGGGGGAAAGAGGGTGATTGGGCCTCCGGCACTCTCACTCATCGAACGAAACAATAGTAGGAATACTGGTATTTCACGTCGATATTCTGTGAGAGGGTAGTCCTTTCCCGGTCGAGCCAGCCCACGCATGCTGAAATCAGCGAGGCTCTACTACTCTAAATTATGAAGTATAGATGAATTAGCACGGGATACTGTGCGACAAGTTAGCAACCTGGTAAGGCAAAAAGTTTGTGATTTCTGCCGCGGCGGTAATGATTATATTTATTATATCTTTATATATATATATAAATTTTCTGTGCGTGTGTTTGTAATTAAACTCCTTCTAAACGGCTGGACCGATTTGTGTGTATTCAAGTGGTCTCGAGAATGGTTTAGATTTTTTTTCTTGTGTACAGGACTACGTCTGTTGGTACAGCTAGTTATATATATATATCTAACAGGAATAAAGAAAAGTTCCCAAGCTGCTAGCTATCTTCTCTATTGAAATTTCGATCTTTCTTGATCTCAATAGGCTTGCGAAGCATTCTTTGTAAAATCGGTGTTTTTAGTCGTTTAATTGCAATGTATAATGCTCGCATAAACGTAAGACATTATTACTATAGTTTAAGTTTATATGGAGAAGAAGAGCGGCAAGCAAAAAATAAATAAAATATAATATAATATAAAATATATATTTCGTATAAAACTAGCGATCCGGCTTCGAACGGGTAGTACAAAACCTTAAGAAATGATACACCTAAACCTTCTTCCTGAATCACTCTGCCTATTGGTGAAAACAGCATGAACATCCGTTCAGTAGTTTTTGAGTTTATCGCGAACAGACAGACGCGGCGGGGGACTTTGTATTTAATGTGTAGTGATTCAAGGTGGATTTAAGACCACTGCGCGATCACTGGTTTTTATTGAAATCCTTTGTATTTTCTTTGCAGGTAGCAATCAAAATAATTGACAAATCGCGATTGGACGAAGACAATTTGAAGAAGACTTTTAGAGAAATAGCCATAATGAAGAAACTCCGTCACCCACATATAGTAAGATTGTATCAGGTAAGGATATTATGTATGTATATACTACTTACCAATCTGTGCTGCAGTAAGGTGTAATGTCCCTTTAACACGGGGAGAATCCTCTGACGAGCGAACTTATTATACATATATTATATAATATAGTAACTCGTATTACAAACTCAATTAGCGCGATTTAGACTTAAGTACAATTTGAGTACAGCGCCATCTATTGGTCGGTGGCTGGATCTTTTCGTTGCACGTGGCAGACGTTTCAAATTCATGCATGATAGCTGCATGTATGAATGCTATCGTTATCTTAATCCACATGACAAATATCGATAGAGTTGTTAGTAACGTGTCATGAGGCCAGAGACCCCAGGCTTATCGTTACAATCTTATTGTGCATTATCTGTGTTACGTCACGACAGTATTTCCCCAGATCTTTTGTTCCTCTAAGCCAAAGATCATTCAACAGTTAGACTCACAAAGTAACACTTATGAACGTCAAAGTTAAAGAGTTGGTTTAGCGAAATTACTAATTTAATATTTATTAGGTTAGTTGCTTGGTTCAGGTAAAGGGTTGAGCCTATGATAAGATACATGAAAGAAGTCAGTATAATCTATTCAAAACTGGCGCAAGAAAATAATTAACTTTTCTTGTTTTATACAAGCAGACATGAAGCCTGCATGGCATTTCAGAGGTGGTAATTACATTCTTCTGTCTTAGCCTTTATTATTCCCAAGTCACTTAGTGTCGGCTTTTCTGGTCTAGCCGGATTTGACTGGATATCAGTTTTTACATGGAGCGGCTGCCACCTGACCTCCGTAACCCGAAGGCTAACGTTACCCTAAGGCTAGACTAGTGTTAGGATATTAGAGGGTACTGACTTGCCCAATAACGACTGCCATAGATGTTCATGACAGCCGGGACCAACGGCTTAACGTGCTCTCCGAGGCACGGAGCAGGCGATAATTGTCAATCAATACGCACATCATTTCGAAAAGTCATATAACTTCCGAAAGTCAGAGGTGCGCGACGTGGGTTCGAACCCTAGACCCTCTGCATTGCAGTCGGTTGGTCTCCCCACTGAGCTATCGCTGCTACTAGAGGAGGTGGTAATTACATACATATAAGCTCAAAATCCGGACTTGCCTTTCTATAATACTGTCGTTATAAGCGAAAAATTCGTATCTGCCAATATTTTTATATTTAATATGTTATACAAATATTGGCCGTTGTGTATTTATTTAGTGATTCCAAATACGTAAAAATAAATTGGATTACCAGAGTCGTACTGGTTTCAACATGACTAGTCCAATTTGATCGGAGAAGTACCGCACGCAAAATTATCTGCATCTCTTGGAGATCCTTTAAAGATCCTCTCTTCAAAGGATCTCCAAGAGATGCTTCCAGTCCAAGGGACCCTTCTAATAACCACAGCGCCTCTAAGAAGTTTAAAAAGCCTTGTCGTGGTAATACAACGCAATGTTGTTGGTATTCGATCTTCTGAAGAATGGAGGCACTTCCTCAGTCAAGCTGAATCAGAATGAGTGACAGTTATATCTTGCGGTTATTGTTATTAATGTAATTAATTTCTGTTTCCAGGTTATGGAAAGTAGTCATACGATATATCTAGTAACAGAATACGCGCCGAATGGAGAAATATTTGGTACATATTTTTTTTGTATTTTGAGATTAAACACTATATTTATTTTTAAAAGACAGCATTGGTTGGCTGGCTTTTTTATAATACAACTAAGTTGTCAAACAAGCATACGGCCCACCTAATGGTAAGTGGTCACCGCAGTCTATGGACTCTAGCAACACCAGAGGCATCACTTGCGCGTTGCCGACCCTTTAGGAAAGGAAGTGGGAAGGAGAAGGAGCAGCAAGGGGGTGATTGGGCACTGTCACTCACCGAACGAAACACAACAGTAGGAATACTGGTATTTCACGTCGATATTCCGTGAGAGGGTAGTCCTTCCCCGGTCGAGCCGGCACATTCATGCTGAAATCAGTGAGGCTCTACTACTCTCTCTTGCTTGCGATCGATCTGGATTTAATATCCAGGTCGTGCTTCTTAGGAAATCTTCAGTAGCAGCACGGTCTGTCTTGCGATTGCCGCCCCTAGTAAGCAATTAATGACTCCACGGAGGCCCTAGTGGTTTAAGTGGTCGCCTAGCCACTGCCGCTGACAGTTGTGGGAGGATAACATGAGACAAACAATTGTGAGATCCACAAATAATTGTTCCGAGTCTGGATGTTCTTTTGTGTCCGTTGTTTAAATCTTAGTAAAGGCCCTGCGACACAGGAATTAATCCTAGAGGTGAAGGTATTTGGAAATAAATGACCCTATGTGTCATAGTATACAATGTTATGAATGGTTCCAGATCACCTGGTGACTAGAGGACGTATGACGGAGTCCGAAGCGGCGCGTGCCTTCGCACAAATGGTAGCGGCAGTAGGCTACTGCCACTCCAGCGGTGTGGTGCACCGGGACCTGAAGGCAGAGAACCTACTGCTAGACAAGAATATGAACATTAAGGTGAGGAAAACCGGCAGTTGGTAGTTGGTACTGCTTCTTCTTGTACTACGCAGTGCAGCATAGTAAGCGGTACATGGCGCTCATGAGCGCTTTTGACCCTGGATGATGAAGTAATACGTCACAGCATGCATAATTAGCTTCACTTGACACGAAAAACTGTCCACACTAAGAAAAGTTAGCTCACACATTGGGTAGAGCGTGATAATACTATATTTATAATTCAAATGTAATGTTGCTCCTGTGTCGGATGACACGGTAACGTCCAGAAAGGTTACCATTTTAATTAAACGTAGTAGGACGCATCTATGATCTAAATCTTTGTATTTAAGTATATTCCATTAGCCTGAAGTTTGGTCTACGCCCATCTAACCCTGGTCTTCTGCCCTCCAGCTAGCAGACTTCGGCTTCAGCAACGAGTATACAGCAGGGTCTCCGCTAGCAACGTGGTGTGGAAGTCCACCGTACGCTGCGCCAGAACTCTTTGAGGGTCGGCAGTATGATGGACCCAAGGCAGACATTTGGGTAAGAACCATCATCAAAATCCGTACTAATATTATACATTCAAACAGAGTGGTTTGGAGGTTCAAGGGATAGGATTTTGCCCAGCAGTGGGACATAACAACGGATAAGGCAAAAAAATTAATGCGGATGTAAGTTTGTTTGTTTGTAAGGTGCGCTCAAACGCCTCAACTACTCTAACGATCATCATAAAATCTCGCATACACGTTGTCAAAGGTACAGAAAAAGGCATAGGGTATTTCTCATCCAGAAAAATTACTATTCACGAGGGATAGAAAATTGACACGACCTACATTTCGAGAAACCCCGCAGGCAAAATCTAGTTAAAAAGAAGTTTAATTATATAGGTCACAGAGTAACACTTCTCTATTAATGTGAATTTACATTTACCTGTTGCCATGTTCAGCAAAGCGAAGGCGTTCTACTAATAGAAGAACTGGCAACAAGCTCATGGCCACTCATTTAATCGTCAAGTTTATAATATTGTTTATTTTGTTTGTCGGCCTCGATGGCGTAGTGGTTAGTGTAACTGACTGCCACGCCTGAGGTCGAAGGTTCGATTCCCGCACAAGACAAACATTTGTGTGCATGAACATGGATGTTTGTCTTGGTCTGAGTGTTTCTATGTATAATATGTATGTACTTACTAAATAAAAGTATATATTATAATGTATGTTTAGTTTGGCTAGATGGTGCTGTGTGTATGTGGTAGAATATTATTATTAATATTTTACTAATCTTTTATAAATGGAGCTGCAACCATTAAAGCACTGGTTCATTTATCCTGTTATTTAAGGCAGTGGCTGATTTTGAGGTCTCAGGGCCAAGTAATGTAGAAAATTCTAAGTAATGGAGGCGGAAAGCTTGCAAGCTCGGTAGAAGATCGTGATCTGGCACCGTATTATGTGGGGCTGCTAACACTAAAATTTAGAAATACTTAATATATCAAGGTATTAATGCAATCAGTCTTAACACATACAGTTCACAAACAGTTCGCCACAAACAGTTTGCTACAATCAGTTTGCCACAAACAGTTCGCCACAAACAATCAGCCACAACATTAACAGCTGTTTCTGTCCACAGTCGTTAGGCGTAGTATTGTACGTGCTGGTGTGCGGCGCGTTGCCGTTCGACGGCAGTACGCTACACGAACTGAGGAGTGTGGTGCTCAGTGGCAAGTTCAGGATACCATACTTTATGTCGCAAGGTGAGTTTAAGTTTACGTATGTCTGGAAGATGTGGTCATATATTTTTATAAAGTTTAGTGTGTAAACTAAACTTAGTTCTTGGTAAAGTTGTCATACTGAAATAGAACTGGTATGGACATATCCATAATTATGATATCAGACGACCAATGTCTAACATACAGCACAGCGGATCTCTCAAGATGGATCTCACAACGGATCTCTCAAGATTGATCTCACAACGGATCTTTCAAGATCGATCTCCCAACGGATCTCTCAGATATATTTTAGTCGTTAAGTTTTCTGAAATTATTCAATTTTATGTACACACATTATAACTATCGTGGCAGATATCCGATAAAGAGCAAATGGAATTTTGTTATGGTTAATAATGAAATGATAATTATAAAAGTCATCTTAATTGTTATTGTTTACAGACTGCGAACACTTAATACGCCACATGCTAGTGGTGGAGCCCGAGAAGAGACTGTCGCTGCGCAGCGTCGCGCGGCATCGCTGGCTCAACGCGCACCAGCCGGGCCCGGGCCCGGGGCATTATGGTACGCCAACTCGCCTGCAGTAACCGGTTGTATCTAACAGTCTGCCACATACATTTTTAACATTTACAGTATGTGGTAGTTTGCTGCAGTTTGTTGCATAATATTTATAACAAATTATTTGCAATAAACAGATAGCCACAAAGTGAAGTAAGCAGTAGGTGTTTGGTAAATTGACTTGTGATGTGCTTTTATTTTATTGCAGTGTGGCAGACTTAATAGCTTTTTCTTTTAAGATATTGATAGCAACTAGTATTACATTTAGTTGTACCAGCAAAGCATCCGTAATACTTACACACTTTGTGGCAGGCAACTTGCTGCAGACAGATTTTAAGTATACAATTTGCCACAAACTCATTGCAATAAATGATTTGCCACAGTCAGTTTGCCACAAATTGTTTGCTACAAACTATATGCTACAAATAGGTTGCCATATTTTTTACTTAAGATTAACGTGTGTATCTATATATTCAGCAGAGCTATCGAGTGGAGTGTGCGCGTGCCACTCGCCGCGGCCGCGCAGCGACGACGACTCGCGCGACACCGTCGTCGCGCACATGCTCACGTTACCCGGACTTACCCATCAGCATATTGAACAGGTCAGTTGCACATGTTACAGTAACATCTACCGGAACGAATTCTCGGTCATGTTGGCCAGTCTTAACGGAAATGGGCCATCTGCGTAGAGAGATATTATAGTGCACAAGTGTAACTAGTGTAACGCAAATACTAGTGCACTCTCGTAGTTAAATGCGACGACAGGACCGACATGATCGAAATGAAATCATGCTATTGAAAATTCCTCAATAGTAAGCTACAATAAGTTTCGTTAGCCCGATTCCGTATTAGAACCCAGGTACTCAAGATTAGCACCCCTAACTAACACCTGGTGTTAACTAATAACAGTAGACTATGCTACAGTTCAGTACCACTTGTCCTGTTTTTCCACAATTAGCAAGCCACAAACATTATGCCGCATACAGTTTGCCACAAACAGTTTGCCCCAAACACTTTGCCACATACAGTTTGCCACAAACATTTTGCCACAAATAGATTGTCACATACAGATAGCCACAAACACTTTACCACTTGTGTGTAAAAGTTTGCAAATAAAATATGTTGTTATTATTACGCAGGCAATACAAGAAGACCGTTTCGACCACATCTCGGCCATATACCACCTGCTCATGGACAAGTTACAGCAACGATCGAGCGCACGGAACAGTCTACAGCATCGCGGTAACATATCTATACTAATATTATAAAGAGGAAACACTAGAATCTTTTATTTGTTTGTTTGTTAGGATTTAAATCAAAACCCGTTTAAAAAAATTCTTATACCGTTACAAAGCTATATTATCACCGAGTAACATAGGCTATATATTACTGTTACTAACGTAACCTTAATATCCCTGCATTTACGCAAGCGAAACCGCTGGCAAAAGCCAGTACATAATAATATCAGCCCTGTACATAAACTGTCCCACTGCTGGGCACGGGCCTCTTAGTGAGAAGGATTAGACTTGTTCTGGTAACTTACCGGATGGTTGGCCAAGGCTGTTGCCTGGTTTCGAAGGCTCATCATCTTGCAAGATACAAAACATAACACTGATTATGGCTATAATATAATATCAGACCTGTATTGACCTGTCCCACTGCTGGGCACGGAACCGACATCTTCTCAGTGTGAGAAGGTTAAGCCCATAGTCCACTACGCCGACCTAGTGCGGGTTGGCAGACTTCACATATCTTGGAGAACATTATGTAGAACTCTCAGACATGCGGGTTTCCTAACGATGTTTTCCTTCACCGTTAAAGCGAGAGATAATTAGATAATAACGCACATAACTTCGAAAAACCAGAGCCTTGGGAACGAATCCGAGACCTCTGCGTGGCAGGCCCACGGTCTCTCACTAGGCTATCGCTACAATTAAAGCATTCGTCTCTTAGACCTCGGCAAGTGGCTTGGGATCGAACCCGAGACCTCTGCGTGGCAGTCCCATAGTCTACCATTAGGCTATCTAACCAATACAGTACTATTCAAAGATTTATATTGTAGATGTGCTCTCATCGTACTTAGATCGCACGAAAGTGTCCACACTTTTTGTTAAAACCCAAATCTATTATTATCGGCGAAGCATAAATTTCCCAGAAACACGCGGAATTCTACCAGATTAGTTTAAAGCCAAAGCCAAAAATACAATGTTCCAAAAAAAATGTTATGCAATGTGTATACGTACATATAACAAAATACCGGAACATATAAAATTACTTAAATTAAATAGATATAAAATCGTTTTAAAAATTGGCTGTTGGATTAATGTTATTACACTGTAAATGAAATGCTTTCTATGTAATCAATCACATTTTTATGACATTGCATGCCCATTTTAATATTTTAAAGTATTGAGATTTCCTCATTATTATTATTATTATATGAAATCTTGACATTTTTAATAATCTGTGTATTTTTCTTATTTTATTTTATTTCATTTTATAAAATTTATTGAATAGCCCGACTATACTTTTTGATGTCTAAGAAACTGACCACCTAATTGTACTGTATTTTATGTGAAATAAATATCATTTCACTAAAAAGATTTTGATGAGATTCGATGGATGGCCGATTATAAATGTAATATGAAATATTTATTTCAGACTCATTGGATTCCACAACGGGACAGCCTTTGGATCTCACAAACTGCAAGGTAAAATACATAGTATCTGTATCATATCAGCCCTGCGTTAAAACTTTGTTATTTACTCAGTGAACTTGTACTACTGCTTTATTTGTTACGAGACGTAACAGTTGGATAATAAAATATAACATACTTGCATTGCACGGACGCCGCGCCAAATTGTTTTTGTTATGGTATCGTTGGCTAACGGCCAAACGCATCGCCTGATGGTAGGCCATTACCGCCGCCCATGGACGCCCGCAACACCAGAGGAGTCGCAAGTGCGTTGCCGGCCTTTAAAATTGCAAAAAAATATAAATATTATTGTTGCATTGATTAATAAAGAGAATGATAACGTTTATTAACTTTAAAAAAGGTACAGTCAATTGAAAAACATACAAATTATACAATTTTACAGTTTACTTTTTAAACACTGGTACTCCAGCTAAGATAGAATTTGTGTGATGGGTAAATAGAAGTACATTTGAGGATTTGCAAGTATTATTTTACGTTTGTACGTGTAATGACCAGTTTTTTCTGTAATATAATAAGAAGAACTAACTCTTCTTTTCCTTCCAGAACGTGGAAGAAGAACAGATGGACGCAGAAGACTCGACGTCCCAAGACTGTCTCGTCACGGTGCCGTGTGAGCCGGGCGACTACCTCACAGACCAGCCTGATAACCTCGAAAAGGTATACCGTCTTCTGTTTACTTCTAGAATGTGCCTTCATCATTGAAATAGTTCACAGATAGACCATGTCCTGGCAATCTGCGCAGGAGATATTATAGTGCACAAGTGTGTGCGCAAACACAAACGCACTCTGACGGAACGTCACCGACACGACCGGAGAGGGATCAGGCGCAGGACCAATGACAATCCTTTCCGAGGCACGCGGGTGTCTAACACCGCCACCTTCCTAACCCCGGGCTGCTATTGAGAGTTTTTAACAGAGAAACCTAACAACTTTCTGTTGGCCCGACTCGGGATTCGAACCTGTACACACGCGCCTGCGCCACGGAAGCGTTGAATTTACGCCGAATTCGAAACTGCGGGCAATATCTATAATTTGGGTACATGAGAATGAGAAATGTACAATACACATCGCTTTACAAAATATAACAGGAAGACAATTTTATGGTTACAAACACAACGCGTGTCTCTCCGGACATCGCGCCGTCCCTCTCCCACGCGCGCTGCTGTCGCTCGCGGCTGCGACACGTGCGGGCCCGCGCCAAGCGGCGGCCGGGACTCGCGGGACGTTGTAGCCGGCAGTTCGCCTTGCACCTGTCAATTACAGAGAAACCTCCAATACGTAACATTCGCATCATAATATTATATGATGACGTCACAGCCCAGGCCGCAGGCTCAGTATCAGCGAGTGCTCGGACGGCGTCGTGGCTTAAGTGGCCGCCTCGCCACTGTTGCCGCGCCGAATGTTGTGGGTTTGAATCCCACACGGGATAAAACTTTTTGTGATTCACAAATGTTTGTTCCAAGTCTAGGGTGTTCTTTGTGACCGTTGTTTGAATGTTTGTGAAGTCCACCGCGATACAGGAATTATGCCTAGAGTGGGAGTTGTCTTCCAGACAAAAATATATTTTCTTTTTTTAATCCTTTTATTATTATTCTTTAAAAAGATCAATATTGAAATATTGATATCTTAAAATTGAATGTCGGGTTTCACCCACTGTATGAACGCTAGATATAATAATATTATTTGTACATACAGTTCGGCTCAACATCGGTGCCGACGATAGAGGAGCCTCCACAGCAGTCAGTCCCGACCAGCCCGACGGAGACACACGCCACCAGGAGACACACTGTTGGGCCGGGAGACTGCAGGCATACACAGGTCAGTTATTAGTCTTTAGCGACAGTTAGCAGACGCAATGAATGTCGCTAAGCTATCAGAGTGTTTACCCACACATAGCAGCAGTAGTACGTCGTATCGCTATCATTCGGTGAAACTATTATGTTTTACCGAATTATAGCGATGACGAGTTTAATGATTAGTTTTGTTTATTGGATCTTTTACACGACTTTTATAATATTGTAACGATGGTTTATGTAAAACTTTAAACGTTATGATAAATTTTGTGTGTATGTGGTAGAATATTATTATATTATTATTATTATACATCTTATTTCAGTTTTTCCATAAAAAACTGATGAACCAGATCTTTCAGGCCCATTTCCTACACATATGTTGGAAATGGGTCTGAAAGATCTGGTTCTAACTGAATTTGAATGCTGGTGACATATTCTAATTTATCCAGAATCTGTTTACACAATATTTTCCGATCACGAAATATAATTTACTGGCAACTTTTGGTAACATATAATTACCTACATAGTTATTCAAACAAACTTTTACTGATTAAATACCTAAATGTTTAATGAACGTCTTGAAAAGTATATTGTCTTATATAAGAATAAAGCGTGTGAAATAAGATGTACTCCTTGCTATTATATATAACTCATTAATAATAGCGAGAATGCACATGAAACACATATACCTTGTACTTGAAACTTATATCTTGTACTTAAATGTTTCACCGACAAATAGCGATAGGATTTAAACGAAATATTGTTTGCCTACAGGGTAGCGAGCTGGGTGTGTGTGGCGCGGCGGTGTCGGCTGACCTTAGGCCTTCGCCCCTCTACGTCTCTGCGCACTTCAATGTGAGTCACTATTTCTTTTTTTTGTGTTTGTGATTGTTGTTGGTCTTCGATAGCCTTGATAATTTTACTCGAATTATGAGTGAGCCCAGACGGCTCCTCACTCGTTTGTAAGTAACTTATACCTGGGAGACTTCGTATTGCCTCTAATTAGTAGACTAGTTAGTGGTTGACCACCATCTTGGCTGTACTATCGCGAGAATGTATAGCTTTTCGGCATGCAATAAAAATTCTTTAAGATGGTGGTATGGCTCCTGATGGTAAGTGGTAATTGTTGTCCAAGGATTTAAGTAATGCCAGCAATAGCAGGGATATTTTACGAAAGAAACATTCTGCGACAGCGACATTTTACGAAAGGAACATTCTGCGGAAGCGACATTTTACGAAAGGGACATTTTGCGAAAGGGTCATTCTGTGAAAGCGACATTTTACGAAAGGGACATTCTGCGAACGGGTCATTCTGCGAACGGGTCATTCTGCGAAAGCGATATTTTACGAAAGGGTCATTCTGCGAAAGGGACATTCTGAGAAAGAGACATTTTGCGCCATGTAGACATTTTGCGAAGTGGACATTCTGTGACTGGACGTTATTAAACCCTGCCCACTTTGTGTAAATTCCGTGGTGCCAGTTTTTAGCGGAGAGAATTATTCTATGTTTTATTACCACTACATGGTGAAATTGTATGTGGTGTACTTTTCGGTTCCACTTATTGCCCGCTGTATATTGATTAGTAGTTCAGTAGTGCTCAAACTACAAGATTCATATAAGTATATAACGAAGGGATGGACGGCAACTCGCTTTTGACATGATGAAGCACTAAAATATAGGCGTGGTATTGTACCTGATACATATACTAATGGTAGGCAAACACAAAAGAAATGAAACAATAAATGTTACTGTGATTATCACTGATTTGGTTGGTAACGCAGCCAGTTCGTCACCATTCGGTGACGAACTCGCTGTGTCTTGTGTCTGCGCACGCGTCTCCGGCGCTTATATAACGTCAATATGACACTGGCAGCCATAACTGTCACTCCGACTGACACTGGCAGCCATAACTGTCACTCCAACTGACACTGGCAGCCATAACTGTCACTCCAACTGACACTGGCAGCCATAACTGTCACTCCAACTGACACTGGCAGCCATAACTGTCACTCCAACTGACACTGGCAGCCATAACTGTCACTCCAACTGACACTGGCAGCCATAACTGTCACTCCAACTGACACTGGCAGCCATAACTGTCACTCCAACTGACACATCGACTTTGTGGCGTCCTCATTCAAGCTTACGCTTGACGATCTGAAACAAACCAGTAGACAGCGCTTTATTCAACTCCAATTACACAAATAATTGCATTCCAATGGTTATTTTCTTGACGCTTCGACATATATATATAGTAATATGTGATATAATTATTTGTAGCAACAAGCTTCTCCCAACGTGTCGATGCTGCCCAACACGAACTTGGCGGCCAAACTGCCAGCGGTGCAACACCAGCCGCCGCGGTACTTCAGCGTTAAAGACCAACATCTGCTGAAGCCGCCACACGCCATGCAGAGTCAAGGTGAGTCATAATATCAGCCCTGTATTAAACTGTCCCACTGCTGGGCACGGGCCCTTTCTTAGTGTGAAAAGGGTCAAGGTGAGTACCCACCCATAAAGCATTTATAAATTTGAAAGTTTATGAAGATGGATATGTGGAGGAACAGTCCCTCCAACACAAAGGGAGGATCCTCCGACCAGGCTGGGTAATCGTGCCTGGTGGGCCGCGGCCTGACGGCTGATGTCAGGAGCTTGTATATATACTTAGTCGCTGTGTAAATGTTACTTGTGCGATTCAGCATTATATGACGTCATTTGAGCGCTTTATTGTATAGCGCCATCTGTTTGATATAGGTGGAACTTTTTCGACTGTGCGGATTCGCCACAGGATAGATGGATGGATGTTTGTTACTCTTTTGCACGCAATAACTACTGAACCTATTGCGATGAAACTTGATAAGTAGATAGCTGGAGATCAAGATTACCACAAAGACTACTTATTATCCCGATATTCCCCCGGCATCAGGACTTACGCGGAAGAAACCGCGGGGTGAATCTAGTATAAAAATAGCTTAAAGATAATCTATAGCCTAGTGGGAGACTGTTAGACTTCCATGTAGAAGTCTCGAATTAGATCCCAAGGCACGCACTTTTGACTTTTTGAAGTTATGTGCGCATTAAATAGATAATAATAGTGTTACCCAGCAGGTTCGAGGGATAAGAATTTAAACAATATTACTGACTAAAGCACGGTTATTCTAGCTTAATTGAAAATACAACACACACTTCTTAAACACTTTTCCACTATAACTGTTTCAAACTCTGTGGTATTTTGAACTTTCTAGAAGTGCCATACCCGGTAGGTTTCTCAGAATAGTACGAGGAAGTTCTAGCGCTCTCTCCACTCTTAGCGTACGAAGTACGTACGTACGTAGTAAGACGTCAATAGATGGCGCTGTAATAAATTATTAAAAGAACGGACGTTTCCCCACAGTGCCGAGAGATGTCACTGGCTGTAACAATAGTTTTAAATTACGGATAGAAAGTTCTCTATCTATCCTAATATATATTAATCTATACTAATATTATAAAGCTAAAGAGTCTGTTTGTTTGTTTGTTTGAACGCGCTAATCTCAGAAACTACTGGTCCGAATTGAAAAATCTTTTAAGTGTTGGATAGCCCATTTATCGAGGAAGGCTATACGCTATATAACATCACGCTACGACCAATAGGAACGGAGCAGCAATGAAAAATGTTGCAAATACGGGGAAAATTCTCTTATGTGAAGCAGACAAAGTTGCGCGGGTCAGCTAGTAATATTATAATAATATGAGTCCTGTATTAAATTATCCCACTGCTGGGCACGAGCATCTTCTCAGTGTGAGAAGGGTTAGGCCACAGTCCATCACGCTGGCCCTGTGCGGGTTGGCAGACTTCACATATCTTCGAGAACATAGGTAGAACTCTAGATAGATACTGATCAAAGTATGGATGTCAGACACACACTATAAATCCTTGGAATACAGCTGTTTCTGTATGTTTCACAGTTATTTCCGTGTAGTTTGATTGCATGGTTAGCGTTTAAGTGGTCGTCTCGGCACTGCCACTATGCCGAATGTTGTGGGTTCGAATCCCACACGGGACAAAAAAATGTGTGATCCACAAATGTTTGTCTCGGGTCTGGGTGATTTTTGTGTTCGAATGTTTGAATGTTTGTAAAGTCCTCCGTGACACAGAAATTATTCCTAGAGTAGGTGCAGGCGTTTAAAAAAAATATATTTTGCTTTACTCTAAAGTTAGTACATTCTTCTTAAGCTTTTATTTTACTGGGCGTGTGATATGATGTGTAGTTTATTATATAATGTATGTTCCAGCGTCCACGTTCGGCCGCCGCGCCTCGGACGGCGGCGCGCACGTGCCGCGGGGCCGGGACCGCGCGTGTTGTCACTCGGCACCCGCGCACCATGTACGTAAACCCTTACCGGAGATGGTAACGTATTACCGCGACCGACTCGCTTGCAACACCACAAACATATACCTATGGTAAACCCTTACCGGAGATGGTAACGTATTACCGCGACCAACTCGCTTGCAACACCACAAACATATACCTATGGTAAACCCTTACCGGAGATGGTAACGTATTACCGCGACCAACTCGCATGCAACACCACAAACATATACCTATGGTAAACCCTTACCGGTGATGGTAACGTATTACCGCGACCGACTCGCTTGCAACACCACAAACATATACCTATGGTAAACCCTTACCGGAGATGGTAACGTATTACCGCGACCAACTCGCTTGTAACACCACAAACATATATCTATGGTAAACCCTTACCGGTGATGGTAACGTATTACCGCGACCGACTCGCTTGCTACACCACAAACATATACCTATGGTAAACCCTTACCGGAGATAGTAACGTATTACCGCGGCCAACTCGCTTTCAACACCACAAACATACACCTATGGTAAACCCTTACCCTATATACGTATTACCATGTACATATACTTATAGCGAACTATAATAATAATAATCTTTGTTCATCCAAAATCTTAAGTACAGCATATCTATTCTACCTTAATCTAACGGTAATTTATACTTATATTATAAATACGAATGTGAGTTTGTTTGTTACACTTTTCCGCCTTAACGGCTCCACCTATCATCATGAAATTTCGCATACACGTTGTCAGGGGTACAGAAAAGGATATATAGTACCTTTCATCCAGGAAAAATACAATTTTCTATAGATAGCTTGTATTAAATACAGTATTCGTTTTCGAAGGAGAAAATATAATGCTATAGTCGCCTCTTTCGCACATTGTTATTGCATTTGGACCAAGCGAAACAACTATATATGATAAGGCTCTGTTTATGTGTGCATCAGGTGTCTGACAGTGGAACACCTCCTCGTGCCGAAGACGCGGAACAGACTGAAGAACAAGGCACGGACTCCGCGTATAACACTAACTTATGCAGGTAATAATGTAACTGTTTGTATTATAATAAATAATGATATCAGCCCTGTATTAAACTGTCCCACTGCTGGGCAAGGGCCTCTTCTCACTGTGAAAAAGGGTAGGCCATAGTCCACTACGGTAGCCCAGTGCGTGTTGGCAGAATTCACATATCTTCGAGAACATTATGGAGAATTCTTAGATATGCAGGTTTCCTCACGATGTTTTCCTACACCGTTAAAGCGAGCGATAATTAACTATTTAATACGCATATAACTTCGAAAAGTCAGAGATGCCTTGGGATCGAACTCGAGACCTCTGCGTGGCAGTCCAACGGTGTCCCACTAGGCTATCGTTGCTTCCTTGTGTTTATATTAGTATTGTTACGCCCAGTGACATCTCTCGGCATTGTGGGAGGGACTCGGCGGTTCCGTCTAATAGTTTACACCGCCATCTATTGACATCTTACGGAACTGCATAGTACGGTACGAGAATCTTAGAGAGAATGCTGGTACTTTCTCGAATCATCGTGCTGTTTACACGCCGAGTACCGCGTTGCTGGAAAGCTCTAGAAGCGCTTTAGCCGCGTATAAATAGGGCGCACGCGCACCGCCAAGTCAGTTTACAATCGTAAGCGATCAAGTGTTCATCGAAGCGAACGGAAGCGGAAATACTACGGAGTTTGAAGCAGTACAGTGAAAAAGTGTGGTATAGTGTTTATTGTGTTTTAAATTGAATTGTGTGTTTGAATAAAAGTGTTTTAGTCGGTAATATTGTTTATATTCTTATCCGTCGAACCCAGCACGTAACAATTGGTGTCAGAAGTAAGGTAAGAATATGCCAGTACTACCGAAGGAGCAAGTGGAAGGGGTGCGTACCAGGAACCAGCGCCAGCAAGATGTGGACCAGAGGCGCTTTGGAGACGCCCCCTCGCCGACGTCAGGTGAATCACGTGACTCCGCGGCTGCAGCGGAACTATCTAGTGCAGCTCACTCGCCGGTGAACCCCGACCTCGCGACTCTGATGGCGTTTATGCAGGAGCAGGCCAGGAGGAGCAGGCACGCCGCCAGGAGGAGCAGGCACGCCGCCTCGAGGAACAGCTGCAACGCGATAAGGAAGAGGGCATGCGCCGCCAGGAGGAGCAGGCACGCCGCCAGGAGGAGCAGGCACGCCGCCTCGAGGAACAGCTGCAACGCGATAAGGAAGAGGGCATGCGCCGCCAGGAGGAGCAGGCACGCCGCCAGGAGGAGCAGGCACGCCGCCAGGAGGAGCAGGCACGCCGCCTTGAGGAACAGCTGCAACGCGATAAGGAGGAGGGTATGCGCCGCCAGGAGGAGCAGCTGATGATGTTAAAAGACCTCAGCGCAACGGTTGGCAAGGAGATGAAGGAGGTGAAAGAGCAAGTCCAACGCCACGAAAGTCGCATCGCCGAGGTGGAGAAAACGATACGTGGGCTCAAGGCTGGCGATGGGATCGTGGCACCTGCGGTTGTGGCGTCTTCACCACGAGGCTTTAAAGTCCCACCATTCGACGGATCATCGTCATGGTCAGCCTATAAGATACAGTTCGAGGCCGTCATGAAATCGAACGGGTGGACGCAAGAACAGGCTCTGACTGCTCTCACCTTGGGGCTTCGTGACCAGGCCTTGACTGTGTTAGAGGCGCTTGGTCAAGACATCACGTACGAAAAGCTGTTGGAGGCATTAGAAGCGAGATATGGCGACGCACATCTGGAACACGTGTTTCGCGCCCAGCTGAAAGACCGATCGCAACGTGTTGGTGAAACCTTGCAGCAGTGGGCCCTGGAGGTGGAGAAGCTGGTTCGAAAGGCGTACCAGTCCTCACCTGCGCTCATCGACGGAAACCTCGTTCAAGCTTTCACCGACGGGATCCGAGACCTGGAGGTTAGGGCCGCAGTGAGACTCGGACATTTCAAAAACCTGAAGGACGCCCTAGCCCACGCTCTGGAAGTGGAAGCAGTACGACGGGATGATCGAGCTCACCGTATCAGGGAAGTGTCGACTTCGCCCCGGTGCTATAGCTGCGGTGAGAGAGGCCACATCAGGTTGAGCTGCCCGAAGCGAAGGAGTCCACGCAGCAGTAACCAGTCGCCGGTAGAAGGAACACCTGATGTGCCTGCCGGGCAACAACAGCAGGGAAACGAGTAGACGCCAGGACTACGGGGCAGGTGCTGGCTGGTGATAGGAGAGCCCCAAGGATCTCGATCTCACAATCGTGTGACGGAAACAGCCTGATTATCGAAGGCGAAATTAACAGAATGCCGTGCAAGATGACATTGGACACTGGAGCTTCTCGGACAGTCGTCAGTTTCCGACTAGCAAGACGGTTTCTTGGGGACTACTACGGGAACCATGAATGTATACATCTAAGAACAGCTACCGGTCAGCACATAACCGTCCGAGGTGAGAAGGGGGTGGATATGAAACTAGGTAATAAAATTTACCGCCACAACGTCATCGTGGCTGACATAGTGGACGACTGCATCCTGGGTTTAGACTTCTTACGGAAGCATCACTGTGAGATCGACGTTAGTCAAGGAGTATTGAAGTGTGGCTCAGAAGAAGTATTCATGGAGGGCGCATCATCAGGCAAAGTGTACTGCCTGAAAAAAGTAGTACTTCGTCCGAGGTCGGAAACAATCATACCGGTTTGTCTACCAAGGAATTCTGATCAGGAAAATCGATGTGTAATTATAGAAGGCTTGGACAACGATGCTTCATGGAAGATTGCACGCACTCTGGCTAGAAATACCAATGTTACATCGGTACGTGCACTGAACCCAAGCGACAAAGAACTGGTACTCAAGAAGGGCACGATATTGGGCACCTGTGAAGGAGCAGTTTGGATGCGTAGATGCCATGAACAGCCTACCAACGCCAAAGTCCAAGGGGCAAGGTACGACGTATCTTCTCTCTTGAAGGACTGCCAGAATAACCTGTCGAGAGAAGAAAAGAACAAGGCTGAGATGATGTTAAACCGGTTTGCCGACATCTTCCCGACAAGTGATGCTGACATAGGCAAGACTGCCCTAGTTCAACACAAAATAAACACAGGAAATGAGGTACCGATCCGCCAGCGACCAAGACGTGTACCAGTGGCACGGGAACATGAAGTTGACACTATGATCGAGGGTATGGTGAAAGAAGGTGTGATTGAGCCTTCGTCCAGTCCATGGTGTTCACCAGTGGTTTTGGTTAAGAAGCAGGATGGCAGCATGCGCTTCTGTGTGGACTATCGTCGGCTAAATGACATCACAAAGAAAGACAGTTACCCGTTGCCAAGGATTGACGACACTCTGGATACGCTAACGGGGATGAAGTGGTTTTCTACACTAGACCTAAAAAGTGGCTACTGGCAGGTCGAGATACATCCTCGAGATAAGGAGAAGACAGCATTCTCCACAGGCAAAGGATTGTGGCAATTTAACGTCATGCCCTTTGGATTGTGTAATGCCCCTGCCACTTTTGAGAGATTGATGGAACGGGTACTTACTGGATTGATTGGAGACGCCTGTCTGGTCTACTTGGACGATATTATCATAGTAGGACGCACCTTCGAGGATCACCTTCGCAACCTGGAACGCGTTCTCTCGAAGATTCGAGGAGCCAACCTGAAGTTAAGTCCAAAGAAATGCGCGTTGTTCAGGCGGCAAGTGAACTTCTTAGGACATGTGGTCTCCGAAGAAGGCATCCAAACGGACCCGGATAAGATCATTGCTGTCAAGGACTGGCCAGTTCCGGAGAACAAGACACAAGTCAGGGCATTTCTTGGTTTGTGCTCCTACTATCGACGGTTTGTAAGGAACTTTGCTGACATCGCCCGGCCTCTGCATAAGCTCACCGAGGATAAGATAAAGTTCTGCTGGAATGAGAGCTGTGACGTCGCATTTCAGAAGCTGAAGGAACATCTGTGTAATTCACCAATTCTAGGCTATCCCGACAATGAACATGAATTTATAGTAGATACAGATGCCAGTAACACCGGCATTGGTGGCGTGTTATCTCAACGTAAAGGAGAGCATGAAGTTGTAATAGCGTACTTCAGCAAGGCCCTATCCAAACCTGAAAGGAACTACTGTGTCACACGAAGGGAACTTCTAGCTGTCGTAAAGACATTGCAGCACTTCAGTAAATACTTGTTGGGACGGAAATTTCACCTGCGAACTGACCACGCTGCATTGAAATGGCTACTACAGTTTAAAGACCCAGAAGGACAGGTAGCAAGATGGATTGAACAACTACAGGAATTCGACTTCGTAATACAGCATCGTAGTGGCAAGTCACATGGTAATGCGGATGCCCTGTCACGTAGACCGTGTCCCGACCAGTGTAAGCACTGCGCCAGGCAAGAGGCTAAGCAGGAAGGACTAGTGAGGATGTTGAGGACGGATCTTAGCGAAGACTGGAAGGAAACTTTGCAGAGAACGCAACAAGAAGACAAAGACATAAGACCCATCCTTGAATGGAAGAAAACAGGTGCATCGAGACCTCACTGGAGTGAAGTTGCGGCAACGAGCCCTACCACCAAGAGTTATTGGGCACAGTGGGAAAGCTTGGTTATCCAGGATGGAGTTCTGTGCCGGAAATGGGAGAATGCTCGAGGTGACAAGTGTCACCTGCAAATGGTCGTGCCAAAGCTCAAGGTACCGGAAGTTTTACAACTCTATCATAATGGGAGTTCGGGAGGTCACATGGGAGTTAAGAGAACTCTGGTTAAGATCCGAGAACGATTTTATTGGATCCATTGTCGAGAAGACGTTGAGGAATGGTGCCGTAAATGCACGAGTTGTGCTGCCGTGAAGGGACCACACACTCGCAGCAGGGGTGCATTGAAGGTGTACAATGTTGGAGCCCCGTGGGAACGTATAGCTTTAGATGTTGCCGGACCGTTTCCTGAAAGCCAAAGTGGGAACAAGTACTTCTTGGTGGTCATGGATTACTTCACAAAGTGGCCGGAAGTGTTTGCGATTCCCAATCAAGAGGCATCTACGGTCGCCGACAAGCTAGTCCACGAAGTCTTTTGTCGTTTCGGGGTGCCCTTAGAGATACACAGTGACCAAGGTCGGAACTTCGAGTCTGAAGTATTTAAGGAGACATGCCGGGTGATGGGTACCCACAAAACGAGAACGACCGCTTATCATCCGCAATCAGACGGCATGGTTGAACGATTTAACCAGTCTCTGGAAAGATATCTGGCAAAAGTTGTAGAAAGCAAACAAAGGGATTGGGACAAACACATTCAACCATTTCTCCTGTCATACCGTAGTGCCGTTCACGAAAGCACATCAGTAACACCTGCTTTCGCTAACTTCGGAAGGGAACTACGATTACCTGCAGACTTGATCACCGGCATCCCACCTGAATCTCCACGCAGCATAACAGATTATGCGAATGATTTGCGCAACAGGATGAATGACGTATACGAGCACATCAGACAGACCGGTCAGCAGATGTCTGAGAGGATGAAGACCCGTTACGACCGGAAGGCGAACAATAAAGGCTTCGAGGAAGGATCGCTGGTGTGGTTACATAATCCGGCACGCAGCAAAGGAAAATCTCCTAAGTTGCAGGCAAAATGGGATGGACCCTATCGCATAGTCACTAAGATGAATGACGTCACCTACCGGATCCAGAAAGGACCACGAGGTACACCAAAGATCGTTCATGTGGATCGATTGGCACGCTACTACGGAGTTTGAAGCAGTACAGTGAAAAAGTGTGGTATAGTGTTTATTGTGTTTTAAATTGAATTGTGTGTTTGAATAAAAGTGTTTTAGTCGGTAATATTGTTTATATTCTTATCCGTCGAACCCAGCACGTAACAGTATCTATAAATTCACATTTTACAGCTTAAAATATATTATTCATTATTACTACACTAAGCGCCTTTTTCACCACCTCCACATAGCAGTTATTTTAAAACCTATTTTACCACATAACTTGCTATTTTATTACCGATTTTTTTTTTGTTGGGAATCGGACATTTTCAAGTATTAACCCTTAGAAACGTTTACATTCCAACATAAAACAATATTAAATACAAAACGCTAAACAATCATCCAATATAATCCAATTACTTAACAACGATATTGGTTAGATTCCAGTATTAGCTAAGTAAAGACTAAATAAATAATATTTCTTTCCTTCCATTGAAGACGGTTTTATTATTTTATTAAAAAGTCATATGTATAACTTTTTACGACCTAGATAATTTGAAAGCAAATTTATTTCCTTTGAAATCCTTATATCCCAGATAGAATATTTTATAACTATGACTAAAGATAAATGTATTGACTAATTATGTGCTGACCAATTACATCATTTGCGTAAAAGTAATGCAGCAACAGAATGATTTAGTAATCAACTAGCGTCCCGCCCCGGCTTCGCACGAGTAGCACAAAACCTTAACAAATTATACACCTACCCCTTTCTCATGAATCACTTTATCTATTGGTGAAAACCGCAAGAAAATCTGTTCAGTCGTTTTTAAGTTTATCGCGAACAGACAGACGTCGCGGGGGGTTTTATAATATGTAGTGATAATTTGTTTACCAATGGGGTTATGCCGGTATTCGCGAACTCTCAGTCGGAAGTCCGATGACTTATCTTAATAGTTACAATAGTTGTCTAATATCTATCCTACGTGTGATGAAGTATGTGTGATACATCACAGTCTGACTCGTGATCGCGCAGGTACATGATGAACCGCGGCAGCAGCAAGCGACACACGATGGCGACGCCTGAAGACGCTGCCAACGTTAACTCGGCCTGCAATACTGGCAATATGGTGAGTATACACTTATGACATAACTAGTAGTTTACCCGCGGTTTCACCTGCGTATGTCCCGTTCCCGTGTGAATATCGGGTTTCACCCCTTTCACCCCCTTCAGGGTAGAATTTACAAAAATCCTCTCTTAGTGCTCCCCTACACTCTCCAAGCCATGCTCATACATGCCAAATTTCAGCTTCTTGCGTTCAGTAGTTTCGGCTGTGCGTTGTCTGTCTGTCACTCAGTAACGGAAGAGTTATATATATATAGATTGGCGGCCTCGATGGCGTGGTGGTTAGTGTAACCGACTGCCACTTCTGAAGTCACGGGTTCGAGTCCCACACAAGTCAAACATTTGTGTGCATGGACATGGATGTTTGTCTAGGTCTGGGTGTTTCTATGTGTAATATGTATGTATTTACAAAAATAAAAAGTATATAATATGTATGTTTATCCATTGTCTAGTGAAGTAGTATAGAACTCCGTTTATCAAGATTAGTATACTGCTTGCAATGTTCGTAAGTATAGCCACGTATAAACATAGCGGAGTATAGATATGTAGGCAGTACGCGATCGAATAACATTCAGAGCGTTGTTGTGACAGTTTACTTGTAGGTACAAAGTAAATCATAAGCATACGAAATACACAGGTATTTATACTAATTGCGAAGCACTATTTAATAATAATAACGGTTTACGCTTGACCGTTTGGCGCAGGTGTTGCCCCCACGTCAGGGGGACAACAGACGAGTGGCCGGCCCGCCTCGTTGGTCAGAGCGGGACGGCGTACAATCGTATGGTCCTGTGCCGCGTTAGTCGTGCGAGTGAACTGGCCTACTCGCTACACTAGTACGCGTAGTACAAGCTCTGCTTAGTTTGGGCTAGATGGTGTTGTGCGTATGTGATAGAATATTATTATTATAGGTTATATGAGTACTTTCTAGAAACCATCTTATATTATTAAGTGTTGTCTAAATATCCTACAGATGATGTTTATTTTTAAAGATGCTAAGCATTTCATAAAACATCATTACAAAGTACACTGATTATAATTCAACTGTCGAAACGCGTGGTTTGACAATATAGCGTCGAGTCGTCAAGTGACGTCACACGTTTGTAAATAGACATTAGACAGCAAGCGCTTGTGCTACAGTGACTGTGGTTATATAATAATTATTAATAAAAATGTCAGCCGTGTATATAAACTGTCCCAGTGCTGGACACGGGCCTCTTCTCAGTGTGAGAAGGGTAAGCCCATAGCTCACCACGCCGCCCAGTGCGGGTTGGTCAGACTTCACATATCTTCGAGAACATTATGGAGAACTCTCAGACATGCAAGCTTCCTCACGATGTTTTCCTTCACCGTTAAAGCGAGCGATAATTAACTATTTACTACGCACATAACTATGAAAAGATCTCTACGTAGCAGTCCACTCTACGTAGCAGTCCAACGGTCTTCCCCTAGGCTTAATGCAGTACCTGCAACAAAAATTCGGAAAGACCGAGGTGCCTTAGGATCGATCTTGAGGTCTCTGCGAGACAATCCAACGGTCTACTACTATTGTTAATATCTGGTCTTTCGGTCTTTTGCAGCCCAGTACATCACCTTCCTCGACCACCAGCATACGAGTGAGAAGAACAGGTCTACTCACAGTCACCGAAAGACCACCAGGTTAGTAGACCGTCTACTAAAGATATGTGAGCATTTCTACGTTGTGATGTAGTTACCTTTATAACAAATGTTTGAGTTTTTTGACTGTCTGAGCAGCGGCATTAAAAGCTATTGCTGGGATGATTTCTCGGATTCGATTCCTGGGTCGTGTAAACGGTTAATGCGAATTCTTTTTTTACTCCCTTTGTGCTGCAGCGTTAGTGAATGCGATTGCTGTGCATGAGGTCTCGGGTTCGAATCCCGGGTAGGTCAAAGTAATTTTCCTGTAAAGGAATTTTCGGTAGCGGTATGGAATTTGGGACTGTGCCAGTAAAGACATATAACGTGGCCACATTTCTAGGTAAGTAAGTAAAAGTTTCAAAATTATGTACTAATAATAGTGTTTTATAAAATATAAACAACGCGATAAAATCCGTATAAATTATTTTAATTTCAATGTATAACATTCACGTAAACATAAGACAATATGAAGAAAACATTAACTACAGTGACCCATTTGGGAATTGAATCAGAGTTCTTTTGCACAGTTATTATTGTTTTTCTGAATAAAATCGAAACCCAAACATTTGTTAATATTTAAGTAATTAATTAAATATTTGTAATTCCTTAGTAGTTCAGCGGCATGATTGCAAGTATGCTATGATTGTGATTTTGCTATTTATATTGTATTTTTAATTTACATGCATTGTTTTTAATTTTAGACGCTTTCAACGTAGTTTAGTAATTTTGTTGCTTATGATTTTTGCATTATCTTGATTTTTTTTTATTTTTCATTATTTTCTCCACTTATTTTTTTTAGTTATTAGCCCAGAGTTAGTAATGGAGGTTGAAGCCAGGATGAAGAGGAATTATCTGCCACCTTCAATTCAATACCAAAACCAATCTGGATACCAAAGTCCCCCTACCCCTACGGGGTCAATACCAAATCAGATACCGCAATCCCCTACCCAAGGCTCTATCACCGCTGGTACCCCGAACTATACTACCCAGACACAAAATACCCAAAAATCTATGAAGCCTGTTCTAGAAACTATACCTCAAGGTAGTATTATGGCTACTAAGGGGTCTATAATGTCAGGTACCCCTATGACTAATCAAGCAGCATCTCCTTATACCCCTACAATGGGTCAATTTTCGCCTAGTCACGGTACTGTTGTGACCCAGAATGTGAATACCGGTTCGATCACTACCGGTACCCCTATGAACCAGACTCAAGGGTCTATAGTTTCGGGTACTCCTATGAATCAGACCCAAGGGTCTATAGTTTCGGGTACTCCTATGAACCAGACACAAGGGTCCATAGTTTCAGGTACACCTATGAATCAGACCCAAGGGTCTATAATTTCCGGCACACCTATGACTCCAAACAGTTATGATTCAAAAAGTTACGGTAGTAATTTCGGTAATCTAAATACCGGTAATTTTAATTCGAATTTCGGTTCTATCACTAGTGGAACTCCGATGAACCAAGGTTCTTATCAAAATACCCAAATGAGCCAAGGTAATTATCCTAATAACCAAATAAGTCAAGGTAATTTCTCTAACACCCAAATGAGTCAAAGTAATTTCTCCAATAACCAAATGAGTCAAGGTAAATTCTCCAATACCCAAATGAGTCAAGGTAATTTACCTAATAACCAAATAAATCAGAGTAATTTCTCTAATAATCAAATGAACCAAGGTAATTTCTCCAATACCCAAATGAGTCAAGGTAATTTCCCTAATAACATAATGAATCAGAGTAATTACTCTAATAATCAAATAAATCAGAGTAATTTCTCTAATAATCAAATGAACCAAGGTAATTTATCTAATAGCCAAATGAACCAGGGTAATTTCTCAAACACACACATGAATCAAGGTAGTTTTTCAAATCCATCCATGAATCAGACTAACTTCTCTAATAACCAGAATAATTTCTCCAATACCGAAATAAACCAATCATTCCCTAATACTCAAATGGGTCACGGCAGTTTCTCGAACCCATCATTAAACCAAGGCTTCTCGAATCCCCAAATGAGTCAAGGTAACTTTTCTAACCCTCAAATGAACCAGGGTAATTTCTCCAACCCCGCAATGAGTCAGGGTAATTTCTCTAATACCCAAATGAGTCAGAATGCGGTACCTAGCGGTTCCATAACAGCGGGTACACCACTACAAGTGCCGGTCACGGCTGGTACCAGTTATAATAGTGCACAGTACAACACTACTAGGCAGAGAAAGTATTCCGGGCCTCAACGGGTTAAGTTACAGATGTTGGCTACCGTTCAAGAGATGGGTAGGTTTATTTCTATATATTTAGGTGGAGGGGTATCTTTAAGGTTTAGATTTTAAAACTATACTTCTAAGGTGACAAATAATCTAACTCCGTATAAGAGTAACCGGTTATAGCGAACCGGTAACCGATTAACGTAATCTGGTAAACGGCTACTGTATATACGTAAGCGGGTGCCGTAACATGGCAAGCGGTGATTGTAACCTTTAAGTGGTTACAGTAAGCTGGTTGTCAGTTACATTATGCGGTTAACCGGTTACCGAAATCAGGTTAAAAGTTACCGTAGGCGTTTAAACGGTTTTTTTCACGGTTAAACGGTTACCGTAAGTTTATAAACGGTTGCTGACTACCGAAATCGAGTAAGCGGTTGCCGAATGTTGGTAAACGGTTGCCGTAGACTGATATTTTAGGCAGGTTTGTAATATCAGGGATTAAGAACACAAGAGTGCCTAGACACGTTTATGACGTTCGGCGCTCCGATTGGCTCCAAGCTCTTAACCAATGAGAGAGCCTAACACAGTAAACGTTTCCATCGCATTAACTAAAAGCAACTTGCACTAGGCACCCTAAATCAATAATAATTTCTGCTGTCAGCACAGCATCTCTTTTAAGAGTATGGTGTCGTTACTCACCGCAGGAACACCACACAAGCTTGTGTGTGTGTGTCGATAAACTGTAAAAACATAACTAGCGATGGGTTACTAGGATTCTTGTTAACCCCTTCAACTAAAACACTTGTAGAGTTAGTTTACACCGGTAGTGTAATGGGTGGGTATCGAATCGACGACGAATCAAACACAAGTCTAATGCTTTCATGAGACTACCGACGCTTTTTCTCTGACCATAACCAGCAGACGGTTCGAGATGTACTTAGTAGATCAAGTTTTGATTGCCTCATACAAACGCGACTGCTGTGTATGACATTCCAGATTCGATATCCGGAGCAAATTGTTATTGGATTTTTCTGTCAAGCAATTCATAGTACCAGCATAGAGTTTGGATCTGTACCTGATAGGCGGAAATTGGTTCTCTGGGACCTAAATCAGACCTGGTAAAATGAGGGTGCAATAAATCTACATACATTGTAGATATAGTGACGAAAGTGAAGCTTTTCAACATTTTCAATATTATTATTATTTTTTAATTCTTCCAGTATATCAATACAGGTAATATGAATACTTATTTTAATAATTTCGCATGTTAGTGTGTTTTGTATGTGTGTGTGTAGTTATTGTGTTATCTTTGTGTGTGTGTGTGTGTGTGTGTTGTAGTGAGATTTTTACACTAACTTTTTAAAGACAAGTTTTTATGCTTGATGCTGTAAAGGTTTTACAACTATTTAGCGTGTGACAGTAAGTCGTAGTCATAGGGTGTAATGGTCGCAGAAGGTTGCAAATGTACATCCCGTTTCAAACGCAAAATATCTAACATAAACCTAACTCAGCGAAAAGTTACAATGAAGAAAATAGCTCTTAGATATTGTCTATTTCTAACTCATATTCTCAAAGAAAAGTATTTATAAAATATTATATCATAAGTTTCTCAAAGCCTTTAACTTTGAGAAACTTATTATATTTGTTTTGATCACAAAACACAAAAAATGTTAATTGACGATCAAACGCATGTTAACTACTATAATTGGCTAACTGAAATAGCTACTGTCAATCAAATCAGTTGAAATGCCTTTGTTTTTAACGCTGTTGATATGCTTTTCAGAAAGCAGACTATAAAATTGTATGCTACTAAAATTTTAAATTGATGTCTATTTATGAATGAGGCCGTTTTTTTTGGCGGATAATAAGAATCTGATAATTTTAAGATAGGTAGTATAGTAAATATCATGACAAACAAAAAAATAAATACTTTTTGAAATATTATCAGAAAATAACTTTGTACAACTTGTAACAAAATGAGAATATGGACTAGAAAAATGTTAATATGTTTAAATTTGAATCAGGTACACAAGTTGATTAGACTGTACCTGACTAACTATAAAATGCCTAACTTGAATGACAAACAAAAATGTCAAATGTAAAAATATTCATAACCTATTGTAACCATATTGAAATCATGGAAAAATTTAAATAGAGAAATAAGTACACATAATGATATATGTAGGTGAATTATATTTTATATACTTAAATAAATTATTTTAATTGCTACGAGTATGTAGTCCTCTTCCTCTTTAATAGTTTGCTGAGCCCGACAGGGTACAGAGTCCATAATGAGCTGATTTGTTTTATAAGTGCATCTTTATATAACATTATGGAATGCAATAAAATATTGAGTATTGCGTATTGAAGATTATACAATCCAGTACATTATTTTCTAATTTTAATTTGAATATAATTGACTGTAATATGACCACGTCTTATTGTTACTTTGTACATAACAGTCCTTAAATACAACCCAAAAATAACATTCTTAATCAATATCTACTGTGACACACTAATAACCCTTAAATCCAAATTTTAATCCTCAAGTCCAAAAATGTCCAGCACCAATAGTCCAATAAACCCTTAACGTCAAATATTAACACCTCAAGTCCAAGAATATCCAACAATAATAGTCCGAGACACTCTTAAAACCAAATCTAAACCTCTTAGTCCACACATGTCCAGCAATGACAGCCCAATAAACTCTTAAAACTTAATCTTAACCCTGTAGTCCAAAAATGTCCAGCACTAACAGTCCAACACGCTCTTAAAACTAGTCTTAGCTCTTAATTCCAAAAATGCCCAGTCTGGCAGTCAAAGGATCCCATAAAATCAAGTATTAACCCTTAAGTCCAAAAATGTCCAGCACTAACAGTCCAATATACTCTTAAAACCTAATCTTAACTCTTAAATCCAAAAATGCCCAGTCTGACAGTCAAAGAATCCCATAAAATCAAGTATTAACCCTTAAGTCCAAAATTTTCCAACACAAACAGTCTAATAAAAACTTAAACCAAATTTGAACCCTCAAGTCATGTCCAGCACAAGTATTAATCCTTATGTCCAATAATGTCCACCACTGAATGTCCAATAATGTCGCTAGCGCGCGAACACGCGGAGCGCTACTCGCCCGTGCGGCGCGCGGAGTGTTCGCCACCGCGCGCCGCGCACGACATCGCCTCCGCGCGCCTCGAGTACCAGCAGCTACAGGTAACAACCTCGTAAATATGCCCACTGCTGGCCATAGGTCTTTTCTCTGCAGAGTTAGACTATAGTTCACTGTTAACCAAGAGTAAATAAAAATAAATATTAGAGGTTAAAGTATGAAATTGCCGATTTGTACTGAAAAATTGAAACTCGTTTTTTTCTAAGATGTACCATATTAATTTTATTTAAATATTTACCCTCATTATCTATACATTGCTGCCATCTAAACGGAAGTTCATTTATGCCTTTAAGATAGGACTCCGGGGATCTAGGTTTGACAAACTGTGAGAAAACATTTTGTACTGCCTCCTGGGAAGAAAATATTTTATCACATAGAAAATTGTCCAAATCACGAACAAAATGGTAGTCTGTTAGAGCAAGATCTGGCGAGTACGGAGGATGACATATGGTTTCTAACTGCAGCTCTTGTAGAGTTACAACGGTTTCTCGTGCAGTAGGAGGTCTTGCGTTATCGTGGAGCAATAATGGTGAAGATCAATTCACGAGTCGGGGCTGTTTCACTGCCAGTTTCGCCATCATTGTTCGAAGTTCGGCACAGTAAATATCTGCTGTTATTGCTTGACCAGACCTGAGAAAGCTATAGTGAATAACACCATGAAGAGACCACCAAACAGTTACCATTACCTTTTTATTGGTAAGCTTTGCTTATATTTTTATTTTATTGATTCGATGCAAAGCAGCGATAGCTCAGTGGGGAGACCAACAGACTGCAATGCAGAGGGTCTCGGGTTCGAACCTACCTCTGACTTTCGGAAATTATACGACTTTTCGAAATTATGTGCGTATTGATTGACAAATATCGCCTGCTCCGTGCCTCGGAGAGCACGTTAAGCCATCGGTCCCGTCTGCCATGAACATCTATGGCAGTCGTTATTGGGAAAGTCAGTACCCGCTAATATCCTGACACTGGTCTAGCCTTAGGGTATCGTTAGCCTTCGGGTTGCGGAGGTCAGGTGGCAGCCGCTCCGTGTAAAAACTGATATCCAGTCAAATCCGGTTAGACTAAAAAAGCCGACCCCAAGTGACTTGGGAATAATAAAGGCTAAGGGAGAAGAAGATTGATTCGATGCAAATGAGCCAATATTGTGGGTAGGGTAACGTTAAACCATACCGCTAATTCCTAAGTAGTTTGACTCGGGTCGACTTCCATCATATTCTTCAATTCAGCGTTATTCACCTGTGTGGCACTGTCTTCCACGTGGTTCGTTCTTCAAGTCGAAGTTTCCATTACGAAAACGTTTAAACCAAAAACGCACGGTGCGTTCATTAGCAATCTACTCTCCAGACGCAGCGTTGATATTGCGAGCCGTTTCTGCCGAGTTAGTTCTGCGTCGGCACTCGTATTCAAAAATGACTCGGATTTTCGAAGTATCCCTCTTTACCGTCTAAGCTGAATAAAGAAACAATTGTAAGTTGAAAATCGAATGTTGCACATTTTTTAAAACAAGAAACTTTAAGGTATCATGTGGAAAAAGTTTCACTCGAAAATCTCATACCATAAAGGTTTTATGTCAATTCAAAGTATCTATTACTATACAACGGCAACTTCATACTTCAACCCCTATTGTTTATTAGGCACAACACGACGTGTACAATTTGTTGTTACAATAAAATCCTAATTAATATTATCAATGCGAATGTTTGTTTGTTACGCATTCAGGCCTTAACTATTCGACCGATCATCATGAAATTTCGCAATCCAGTAATAATTACTTGCAGTTTTTATTTTCGTTCACTGATGCTAGTTATTAACGTGTTGAACTTGAAGTTTTAATCCGTTGACCCCATTTTGAAACGTTTACCCAATTTCGCCACAGCGCGGTCTAGAGCGACGTAGCGGCGGAGGCCCGGGTGCTTCGCCCCCGCATGCGGACGTTCGGTTACACACGCCTGCCGCCTCTATGCCTGGTAAGTTTATTAATTACATTTATTTTACAGGAATATCATAAAATTTTAAATGTAGCCATGCAAAAATTAATATGTTATATTTAAAAGTGATTTTTCTCATTTACTCAAATATTTATGCAGTAACAGACACAGTAGAGAGAGTAACAAATAGGCGTGAACCTATGTATCAATATGTACCCTACATATTGATACATAGATTCATGCCTATTTCCCAGAGGGGTAGGCAGAGACTAAGGATTTCCATTTGCTACGATCCTGACACACTTCTCTGGCTTCATTCACTTTCATCACATTCCTTTTACACGCTCGCCGGTTTAAGGTGCTCTTAACCTGGCCTTTGTCCAGAACGTCTCCGATCTGATCGAGAAACGTTCGCCTAGGTCTTCCCCTTGCGACTGTTCCATTCACACTAGCCTTATAAACTTTCTTAGTCAGTCTTTTCTTGTCCATTCTTTCTACATATTGGTACAAATTACATTACCAAGTTGTAATGATATGTCTTGTCTTATGGTCACCTATCTGCTCGTGTGGCCCTGTTATTCTAAAACGATCATATGTTCCTAGCGTCACCTATCTACTTCTGTGTGGGTCTGTTATGCTAATATAATCTTATGTTCTTAGGATCATCCATGTACTCGCATGTAGGCCTGTTATGCTTCTTTAGGGTCACCCAAGCATTCATATGTAGAGGCCTGTTGTGTTTATATAATCATATGTTTCTCTAAGGTCACCGATCCACTCGTACGTGGGCTTGTTATGCTCCACTATGGCCACCGATCCACCCGTGTGTGGGGCCTGCAATGCTCTCCTATGGTCACCGGTCCTCTCGTGTGTGGGCCTGTTATGTTCTTCTAAGGTCATCCATCTACTCGTATATGCTAATATAATCAAATGTTCGTAGGGTCACCGATCCACTCGTGTGTGGGTCCGCCATCGCCGCTGGACCTCAGCACGATATCTGCGGAGGCGGCGCGCGCAGTACTGGCCGCCGTCAGGAACCTCACGCAGGACCCCAGCGCTACTGAACTGCACCGAAACTTACTGCTCACTCAGGTAAGATCTTCAGACACCTTAAGAAGACTTTTAAGAGGAAATGCAGACAGCGTTTTCTCCATACAAACGTATTTTTCTAAACCAGGTAGATTTCTAAATCATAACAGTACAGCAAAATATATATAAATTAGCTGACCCGCGCAACTTCGTCTGCTTCACATAAGAGAATTCTCCCCGTTTTTGCACCATTTTTTATTTATGCGCCGCTCCTATTGGTTGTAGCGTGATGTTATATAGCCCATCGCCTTACTTGATAAATGGGCTATCCAACATTAAAAGAATTTTCAATTTAAACCAGTAGTTTCTGGGATTAGAGCGTTCAATCAAACAAACAAACTCTTCAGTTTTATAATATTAGCATAGATTGAAAGAATACCTCGATTCCCAATTTTTTTTTTGGTATAGGAAGTATCCTGTAGCCTGGCCAGGATTAAGAACTATAACTGTAGCAAATTTGATTAAAATATCTTTAGTAGTTTTTGATCCATGCGTGCACATACAGACAGACAGACATGAAAATTTACTGATTGCATTTTTGGCATTAGTATCGATTACCAATTAGGCAGGCCCCAATAGTTATTTTGTAAATACGAGTATATTCAATGCACAGAATGGACCTCAGTACAATTGTATTGTAAGTGTAGATGTAAGTTATATGATGTACTACTGGCATGATCCTGTTATTCTATTTCTAATTTAATTATTATAAAAACTGCCTTCGGTTGCTACATTTTTATTATAATCGTAATTTTATTATGAAATTGCTGCTTTGTCAGAAGAAAATCGAAGACGTTATGGATTTCATACTAACTGTTTCATTAACATTTTTAATGATCATTTCGAGTTCTATATTATTATTTAATGTAAAGTTGCTTGTAATGAGGCCACTATGGTTTGTCTTAAAATTAACAATAACATCAACCTTTATGTAATTATGGCGAATTGAAACAACCAAACCAAAAAACTATATTATATACAGTATGTATGCAATTTGTATTTAAAGTTTTAAGCTTTAAATGCAAATTTTATAAAATGATTCTGATATCATTAATAATATGTTATTAATAAAATTGTAGTCTATTCTCGATATATAAATGAATTTGAAAAATTACCATTACATTTTGTACAGAATCCAGGAAATTAGATGTCTAATTTTCATTTATCATTTTAATTTATGATTTTATCAAATTATTATACAAATAAAATATTTTGTATATTGAGATGTTATTTAAGGTTAAAGCACTTATTAAGGAGATTCAGTCAATAGTTATATATTTCTAATGCAAAAAGAAAATTATTTTTCTCCAATAACGAAAGCGGTTACAGTTGATTGACAATCGTGTTCAATATAAGTTTTCTAACAAAACGAAACAATGACTGATTTTGCATTATATGTATTTATTAGCTTCTACGCAATTATAATATTATTGCTGTATTAAAGGCATTTTGCCCCATCCTGTGAACATAAGTTCTTGTCCGACCCGGGAACAGGATCCAAGGTCGAGGTGTATTACACAAATACAACAAAAAAAGACTAATTCAAGTTTTCTTTCTTTCACAGGACGTTGCCTTAAAGATCGGGATCAACCTCCACGCCCTCTACTCGTCCCACGTCAACATATCACAGGAAATTCTTAAATCTATACACTCTTACAACTTCCTGCTATCAGGTCACACGTCTCCAGCCAGCCCTGGCTCTCCCCTACACCAGATCACTGAAGGCCTCAGCTATTTACATACAGGGTCTATAACTAGAGGGACCCCTCAAGCTTCAGCCACGCCCCTAGACCTAAGGTCCAATATTGACATGGACACAGGACAGTACCAACAACTACACCCTCTAGTCCATTCCCAACTCCACATGATAGCTCATAGATCTCTTAACAACTCCCCTATCTCTAACCCTGGATCTCCTCTCGACATGATACAAGAAGAGATCGGAAACGGAAGTCATAATGTTGATAAAGGGTTTCCGGAAATGAGGTTTATACCCACCTTCGCGCCTACCCATCCGCAGATCAGCCTCACAGACTGTTTAGGGTCAGAAATTACTCTGGTCGCGTCTTCTAGTGAGGATAGTATGGACAGTCTGGAAAACACTAAGTATCCTCTGCCACAATTCGTGATATCTGAACCTTCTGACCTGGATGATAGACCGTCAATCACTAAGGGTATAGGCAGAAAGGTAAGCCAGGAAACCGAACCCACAGAGGTTAAGGAGACTGAAGTGCATGTAGAGAAGGATGCCGAAATGCAGTCACCAAAAGAATCCATAGATGAAACAGTTAAATTCCTCAGCGAGGACTTGAAATACCCGAGAAGAGGGAGTGATAAGAGTCTTGGTTTCAGCGACGATTCTTTGAGCAACGATTCGGCGAACGCATCACCGAATTGCGAGCAGAATATCCAATCTATATACTCCAATATTGTTTCGATAAGTTCAGGGTTCAGCGAGAATAGAGGAAGCTTTTCGGAGCACAGAGAATCATTCTCTTTCTCTGATAGAGGGAGCTTCTCTGAGAGAGGCGATTTTGGAAGGTCGTCTTTTTCCGAAAAGAGTGATTTTGGTCGAGGATCTTTCTCCGAAAAAGGGGAAACGCCGAGGTCTTCTATATCAGCACAAGGGGTCTTAGGAGAAGTCAAGGAGTATTATGAAGACGTATACATGTCTAGGGATAATAGCAGACATTGTTTAGAAAAGTGTGATGAGGAAGGTACGCCTCCTAGCGAGGATATAGAGAAACTGCAGAGGTCCACCATGGATTTGAGGTTAACAGAGATCTGCAGGCCCGAGGAACAAAAAATTCCTATTCTGTTAAGTCCTCAAAAGGTTTCTTGCGTCCAGGAGTATTATGAGGTTACTTTGTCAACGGTGTGTTCGAAGTTGGACTCCCAAAGGATAGTGGAACTTCTCAAAGAAGCAATAAACACTAGGGTACCTCCTCAAAATATCTTTGTGGAGACTGATCAAAAAGATGGAGCTGATGGGACTCTTACAGGTTACCTAAACTTGGAGTATTCTGGTGGAATCCAGATTGAGCTAGTTCTATGTGAGAATAAGGCTATGGAAAAGAAAGGTTTAAAGATGAGAAGGATATCTGGAGATCAGAGAGAGTATGGAAAGCTTTGCGAGCAGCTGATAACGAGTTTAGCTGTTTAATATGTAGCCACAGCTCAAGTTGAGCTTAGAATGTCTTGCCGAACGAGAGATCCGATTAGAAAGGGACGTGAGATCAAGATTGACATGTGGAAGCACTCGGCAATCTTGTGACGGAATACCTTTGGTATAATACTGAAATTTGACACGGATAGATTTAAGTTACTTTATGTATTAAATCTATGGTTACACCTTCCAGGTTTATACTTTTTAAAAGTACCTGTCAAATGTGACGTGTTTTGAACGTCAAGCTGACGTTTTGTAAACGTCAAAGTGAAGTTTGTAGAGTTTGTAGCTACGAGCTGTCAGTGTGAAGTTGACAGCTGTCAATTGGAATATATGTTGTTGTATTTTTTCGTTCTTGCGGAATGTTATCGTTGCATTTAAATTTGTAGTTTCATTGCTTGTGTGTTAATTCTGAAAGCATATCAGCGTTTGATGAAAACAAAATATATTTGAAAATGTGGTGAATATACTTCGCTCGATGGTAACCGAATTATAAAGAAACCGAGACCTGGGATGTATCAATCGCGTATTGCTACAATTATCGGTATTGAATAATTGATTAGTTTTTGTTCTAGTAATAAAATCAATTTTAATTTTATTTTGTTGACATGGAATGTAGCAACACATTTGAAGAAACATATCTTTAAAATAACTATGATGTAGATTTGAATAAAAAAATTTATGATGTAGATTTGAATAATAGATTTTTGTTATAACGATATAGCACGAACGCTAAAATTGACTTTCGTTGAGTGCGATTAATATTAGAAAAATCAATGCGTTTGATTCGAGCGAAGCACGGTGAAAAGATTAGTGATAAAAGTGCAATATTAGCTGTGAATAAAAAAAAAATGTAATTATAATATATAGAATTGGTCTATATGTTCAAATTCTGAATCTACATATGTGATATGCTTTTCAACAATTGTAATACGCTGGTTTAAAAAGGGGAAGGCAGAAATATCTTCGTAATCTTTGACACAGATTACGTAGTTATAGATAGCCGGGTCAGTAAAGCGATATCGGATCAAATCTGGCTATAGTGCTACTGCGCTTATACAATACATACATAAAAATATTTTTTATCATCGCGTGAATCGGCTAAAAGGAACATCTGATAGTACAAGATTCCAGAAACGAATGGACATTCGAAAAGATTTTGATGAACACGACATGACCATCAACTTTATAAGGTCAAGCCCGAAAAATAAGCTTGACCTTGGAACTAATGACAAGGTCATTGTCCTTGACCTTTTAGGAGTAGCGTGTTCTGTGTAGCAGCTGTGAAGTGTAGTGACTGGGATCTTTTACTATAAGATTATTATCTATTTCTTGCCTTCCTTTTATAGATAGCGCATTATTATAAAATCAAATTGTCTCTTGAATTTAAACAGATTGTTCTAGGGCAGACTAGGTCCGTAATATCGATGCTATTTGAAACCCCGAATGATCACAAGAGTGTAAATTGAACTGTATATAAATTTTATTGACGGATAAAAATAGGTGCATTTATAATTTTTGAAGTAAGGTTGGTATTGCGGGCCTATATGTATAAACTGTTATGTTATTTATATATACATATATTACCTATTACTCCCTCCACATTCCGTCTGTAAAAATGTCTAGTTAAAACAACATCATAAAAAATGTTAGTGAAATGATTATGCGGTTCAAATTTCAAATCGAATGATTGTATTGAACTTATTTAAGGTCTTGATCGCGATTTTTATAGTCTAGTCTTTGTTAATCCCACTTGAAGTATACAATACTCAGTAGGCTCAGTACGCAGTATGCCTTGCAACAATTAATACTTATAACGGTGTCAAAGCATCCGAAACATCGGGATACCTTAAAAGAGAAAAACGCTATAACCACCGCCATAAAATACATTTTAAATTATAATTTATATTTTATATTATAAATTATATTTTAATACTACGAATATCTGTTATAATATTATCTCATTTCTATATTTGAACCACATAATACTATTCTGTATTTTCAGTTAAAAAGGGAAAAAGATGACAGAAATATTGGCATTGATGAGAGATGTAATTAATAATTACATATATATTATATTCACTAAGAAATATAACGATTGATCTACAACACTTAAGTAATAACGTGCTGAATGTAAGTTCCTGCCTACCCCTTCGTGAAAATGGCGTGGCTTTATGTATGTTTGTATATTTTCAAATTAGGCTGAGCTGATACTAGGAAAAATTTAAGTCAAGGTCAAATAACGTGACCTTGACGTAGACCTTGTATAAAATGTCGAGGACAGTGTCCTTGAATTTTAGATAACACTAGTGTGATAATGAATAACTCAGCTGGGCTGACACTGTAAAATAAATGTTCAAGGTCAAGTGACCTTAAACTTGATTAAATATACGTAAATGCAAGTGTTGTAGATAAATATAGATCACGCATTTATTGAGACTAAATGTACTGACAAATAAAAATAAATGAATTGAAATGAACGCATAATACAAAATGTACATATTAGATTAGTTATGGCGGCATGTTTTATAATTATTTATTTATTGACATTTTTATTCAACTATGACTTAAATAAATTAAACTATGAGAATAGCTCATATAATTTTACATTCACGTTTATTATTTATTATGTAAGCCATGTATATTAACTTTCACACTGCTGGGCACGCGTCTCTTCTCAATGTGGATAGTGAGACCATAGTCCACCACGCTGGCCCAGTGCGTGTTGGCAGACTTCACATACCTTCGAGAACATTATGTAGAACTCTCAGACATGCAGGTTTCCTCACGATCAGTTCCTTCACCGTTACAGCGAGCGATAATTAGCTATTTAATACTTTGAAATACTAGAGGTGTGTGCCTCGGCATCGAACTCGAGACCTCTGCGTGGCAGTCCATCAGTCTCCCACTGTAGTCTTCGTATAAAAAGGTCGCAATTTAAGTGACAATACCGGATAAATATGTCAATAAAATAAATAAATAATTTTAAGAAGTACCCGCACATAAAATATCCAAAAATAAGAAACAAATTTTGCACATAATTGTATATTATTAATTATTAAACAAGTTATTTATTCCAAAATAGTAAAAAAAACTATAGAAGTTTTTTATTTAATTTTTCTCCTAGAATTTAAAATTCCATTTTGAGAAAATTTTAGGATTATCGATTGGGTTGGATTAAAATTATATAATTATTTAAGCAATGTGAGTGAGGACTGGCTATGTTGTCCATAGTGGGATTATAAGCCCAATAGTGGGCTTGTGAGTATATTTTTTAATCCAACACAATATTATATTATATACAAGATGTAAATATTATTATATAAGGGTAGGTGCGATTGTGGGAAGATATATTGTTTATTATATGAGAATTTGTAATTTTATAAATATAATATCCTCAGTGGTCCAGTGGCATACGTATGCACGGCACTACTGTGCCGTCAATTTGATACTCGGGTTGGGCAATTTATTATAAATGATTGAAATAAATTCTCAGTAACAAGATGCACTTGCGCTATGCGTCCGATAGGTTTGACCAAAACGTGAGTGGCAACATGTGGGTGTATTACGCTTGAATTGCTCACCCCATTTGTATAGTTTCAAAGAGTTAGACAAAGTATATTTCAGCAAAATTTCGCCGACGATGTTTAGTTTCTTCATAATTAAGTGTGACGCTAAATTCCTTTTCAGCATATTTTCAGACTCTGTCTTGCTAATGATAATTATAATTTTCTTATGAGAAAACTATCGTTTCCTCATAAGAAAATTGCCCAACCTGACAACATACTATCGGTATATCAGTAGTTGCGAGCAATCACTCCTACGCCAATTATTTTTTCATAATTATTATTATAAAAATACAAATATTACATATAATAAAAATCTAATATATTTTCAAATGGAAACGATTTTCGTTTGAGGGATGCGTATTTTTCATTATTATCTAATATAAGCACATGAAATATTATTAAAATAATTTATCATATCTAAGAGAGTTCGGAATGTTCTCGAAAATCCTAAAGATTCAGCTCAACAGGATTTGAGATTATTCGAATAATGTTTAAAATATGTTTAACTTAAGTGTAGTCGCGAAAGTTACCCGACTGCAGCGCTTTAATTACTGGCAACACTGCAAAGCATCAAGAAAACAGTAATAGTTGTCACACTGGCATTGAAAAGCAATGTTACACATTTTGGCTAATGCAGCCAATTAGTGTAACTTGTTGTAAAGTTGTAATATTCAATGTTAGAGTTGTATCAATGACTATTATTATAAAGTTTTCGCCATCATGGCGGATTATTTTATCTCTCATGTTGATATTATATATCTAATAGTAAAAGTGCATCTCTCAAACGGATGTGGACTATAACGTGTAAGTAATAAGCGTCATATTGCCATAAGTAACAAAGTTAGAGTTATGTCCAATCAATGTAAATATTATTTTAATAAATTCCGATTCCATAATGTTATTTTCTCGTTTTATTTTAAACTAGCTGACCCGCGCAACTTCGTCTGCTTCAGATTAGAGATTTTTCTCGTTTTGCAACATTTTTTATTGATGCTCCGCTCCTATAGGTCGTAGTGCGATGTTATATAGCCTATAGCCTTCCTCGATAAATGGGCTATCCAACACTACAAGAATTTTTCAATTCGAACCAGTAGTTCTTGAGATTAGCGCGTTCAACTAAACATACATATGAACAAACAAATTTTTCAGTTTTATAATATTAGTATAGATTAATTATTTAAAACATATACCTGACTCCCATAAGGTCTTGTGATCGAGATGTCTTGGGTTCGAATCCATTGCTCTATTGACATGAACCCACTATTAAAACAATCATGTCAGCTTACTGACTGCACGGATGGTGTAGTGGTTAAAGTGGTCACTTCGCCACTGCCGCCGCGGCAAGTGTTGTGGGTTCAAATCCCGCACGGGATAAAATTTTGTGTGATCCGCAAATGTTTGTTCCGAGTCTGGGTGTTCTTTGTGTCCGTAGTATGAATGTTTGTAGTGTTCCCCGCGACACAGGAACTATTCCTAGTGCGGTAGATGTCTTAAAAAAAAGTTACGTCCTTACAAACAAACAAAATTCAAATCTTTTCTTTTTATTATATTAGTATAGATAAATTAAACATAGGTATACCTGACTGGGTTAGTCTCATTCGCCACCTCCAGCATTGCCCCCTCCGATGGCGAAAGGAATATTTAAAAAAAAACATATCCGCCACCGGGGGTGACGCAGCGCCTCCTGTGGCGAAAGAGATTTTTTTTGGAAAAAGTCCCAGTTTCTACTGGGGGTGGCGAACCAGTGTCAATTGCGACTTTGTTACGTAGAAGTGTCCAGTCACTGTTGGGAGTCAATAGTTACTTTATCATAATATTTTAAAAGGCTTGATGGTTTTTTTATTGACGCAGTCGTTATAAACATTACTTACACATAGTCATCCTATTCTATTTAGAGTTCACACTAACATTCTCAGCCATACCTACTTCAAAAACTACAAGTAATGTCATTACAAATACAAGTACTTGCCTTATGTTTAAGGATGGCAACTGAGATTTTTCGTAAGCAACATCCCATTTACCACCCAGGGTGTATAAAAATACCCGGTATGTAAATTTTTTCTATAGAAAATATCCCTTTCGCCACTAGAAGAAGGCATTCTGGGGGTGGCGACTGGGATTAAACTCATACCAGTTGCCACCCTCGGTGGCGAAAGGGCTATTTGTTTTGGAAAATGTCCCTTTTGCCATCGAAGGGGGCAATGCTGGGGGTGGCGAATGGGACTAACCCTACTTGACTGCCCATTGAATAAGACATTAGACGTGACATCGAGAGGTTGTGGGTTCGAATCCCACTCATCACACTATCGATGTAAACCCACATCTAACATAAGCTTAGCTGGAGGGGTTAATAAAAATACTAGTCATTAGTAACACAAAATTGTTGTAAACTAAAGATGTACGACAAAGAAATAACGGTATTAATAATTTAAAGTTGTACTAGCTTTCGCCCGCGGCTTCGCTTGCGTTTTTTCTGATGGAAGGTACCTACTCTGTGTCCTTTTTTTGTACCCCTGACAACGTGAATGCGAAATTTCATGATGATCAGTCTAGCAATTAAAGCGTGAAAGTGTAACAAACAAACTCACATTCGCATTTATAATATTGATTAGGATTAATATTCTACCACATACACACAACACCATCTAGCCCAAACTAAGCAGAGCTTGTACGATGGGTACTAGACAATGGATAAACATACATATAAGTATACTTTTTTTTTGGAAATACATACATATTATACATAGACACATCCAGACCAAGACATACATCCATGTCCATGCACACAAATGTTTGACTTGTGCGGGAATCGAATCCGCGACCTCAGGTATGTCAGTCGGTTACACTAACCACTACGCCATCGAGACTGACAAGGCAATAATAATTGGTTAATGTGAATGATAAGACAACCTACAGGGAAAGCCTATCCAAAACTAGAAACTATATTCTTTAGTAATACTAATGAATATCTGAGAATGTGTATTACTTCATTAGAAAATATACACCTACATTATTACTATTCCCTTTCTATATCTCTAAATCAATTACATTTAACTGACAAAACACAAATACTTCCTTCAAAAATTTTAGGATTGTGTGCGTCATACAAGAGTTGAATCGGGGAGAGGGCTGCAAACTATCTGCGATGAGGAATTCAGAGATTATAATAACACACATTCGCAGAATACAGAAACGGTTAGTGTATATGGAGATACATGCAGAAAATAAATTGTGCGGGTAGATTTAAGAACATCTATCTCATAAATCATCTTCCATTGCCGCATCAGTCTGCTTGTGCTTCAATCATTTCACAAAAGTATGTAAACATTGAGCATAAGGTATACGTGAATACTAGTTTTCCGTTACATAATTAACTATATGTGCCCGCGGTTTCACCCGCGTTTATAGTTACTGCGCCGCCCCCGTGGGTCGTAGCGTGATGTTATATAGCCTATAACCTTCCTTGATAAATACGCTATCCAACAATAAAATAATTTTTCAATTCGAACCAGTACTTCCTGAGATTAGCGAGTTCAACCAAATATATTACCAAATATGTTATAATATTACTTATAGATGAACAAAATATTTTTACTGATTATTTATTTGTCAGCCTGATTTGGTTTCCCTCTGCTGGGCAAAAGCCTCCTCTTTCAATCTCCATTGCTCTTGCTCCTGAGCAACGTCTTGCCACTTCTCCATAAGCTTTTCTATGTCGTCCCGCCATCTCCTTCGTGGTCTGCCCCGTCGCCTACGGCCACCATCCGGTATCCACTCGGTAGATAGTTTGGCCCACCTATCAGGCTTCATGCGGCAGACATGTCCGGCCCAGTTCCACTACAGCATAGGTCTCAACACCTACATTTTTGATCTGGGTTTTGGAGCGCAGGTCCGTGTTTTTGACCAATTACTTATAATTATTTGTTTTAATAACAACTCACGCGCATTAGAGGTCTGTAAGGGACACAAAGAACACCTAGACTCGGAACAACTATTTATTTATTTGTGGAGCACACAACTCTGTCCCTCGTGGTCGATCACAATACTCAACGCAGTTGCAATAGTCAAGCAACCTCTTAAACCACTACGCCAGGCAGTCAAACAAAAAATTGGTAAACAAGCATACGGCCCACCTGATGGTAAGTGGTCACCGTAGCCTATGGACGTCTGCACCACCAGAGACATCACTTGCGCGTTGTCGACCTTTTAGGAAAGGAAGAAGAGAAAAAGGAAGTGGGCCTTCCCACTTAGAAGGAGCGGGAAGGGGGAACGAAGGTGATTGGGCCTCCGGCACTCTCACTCACCGAAAGAAACAATAGTAGGAATACTGGTATTTCACGTCGATATTCTGTGAGAGGATAGTCCTTCCCCGGTGAAAAAAATCCTTAATATAATATTCTATAAAAGAAACTTCACTTTACCCACAAAAACTCTATCTTCATCCCACATACGGAAGCGGGGCGGACAGATGGGATATCCTTGTTATTGTCTAACCACCGGATGTGCCCGACAGTTCATACGATAATATACCTTGTTATGGGTTCACTTCCCGTTTGAGGTACGTGTATTTAACTTTATTTAAATAATGGTTTGCGTAATTAGTTGTTTTATGAGTTTCTTGAATACATTTAAATTGTTTGCATGACTGGTTAAAGTGGTCTTGAGTACAGACTGCACGGATGGTTTAGTGGTTTAAGTGGTCGGCTCGCCACTGACATTGTGAGCATATTGCCGTTTACTAGGCACAGGTCTCGACTATAGGCTGGCCTCGATGTGTTAGTGGTTAGTGTAACCGACTGCCACGCCTGACGTCGCGGATCAGATTCCCGCACAAGTCAAACATTTGTGTGCATGAGCATGGATATTTATCTTGGTCTGGGCGTTTCTATGTATAATATGTAAGTATTTACAAAAAAAAAAGTACATATATATATATGTTTATCCATTGTCTAGTACCCATAGTACAAGCTCTGCTTAGTTTGGGCTAGATGGTGTTGCGTGTATGTGAATATTATATTATTACTAGCTGTCCCGACAGACGTCCTGTAAACACGAGCAAGTAGCAAGTAGCAGCAAGAATCTCGAATCCACTTGAACACACACAAAAAATTTCATCAAAATCGGTCCAGCCGTTTAGGAGGAGTTTAATTACAAACACACGCACAGAAGATTTATATATATATATAAATATTATGTTTCTCTTATCACAGGTATTTTCTAACATATTGTATTAAAAACGTACCTGGCCCATTGGGAGGCTTACACAGAGACATGAATCCAACGTGAAGAGGCCCTTCGAGAGTTTTAATCAAAGGTGGGATGGAACACCTACAGTGGCACTAGCCGCAGCAGGCGTAGGACTATTGCTACGTATGGATTCTAATATATGGGCTATGGGTATGGGTGTTTGGTGGACCGGTATATTGCTAACTATGGATCAAAAACGGCGTTTGCCCTGAATACTCTAATAGCATCAATGCAATGGGCAGACAGTAACTTGCCAACTCACTAGATGGGCCCCCTGAATAACCACCATAGGCATACAAGCCAGCAGCAGAAGGCAACACCGGTGCGAGCGGCTAGGAGTGTCGAGCGGTGCGGCGCCGGTTTCACCATCACGGGTCTCGTGACAACGGAGACCCCTAGCGGGTTTCCCCGTAGTTATGCCCTTAAAAATGACACTTACACCCCTAAGCGTATAGCTCTAGCGGCCTACCTCTGACCGGCCGACCAAGGCAAGTCAGAGTTGAGAGTCCTACGAGCGCTCTTGAAGTTCCACCCCAGTAACGGCAAGCCGGGAACGAGGCCCTAATCGACTCTCTGAGGCATTCAGGACCGCAGTGTCGCCACTTACATTCAAGTGGCCACAAGCTGCCCTGCGGTTATTATTATTATGGGCTGGAAAATAAAATCTAATAATTAGCCTGACCCGACAATCGAACGTGAGATCGAATCCCGGGTAGGGCCAACAAATAGATATTGGGTTTTTCTGTTAAGAAATCTTAATAGCAGCTCGGAGTTAGGCAGTTGGCGATGTTAGATACAGATAAAGCCGTTGGTCCTGCGCCTGATCTCTCTCCGGTCGTGTCGAATTGACGTCTCATCGCATTATGAGAGTTGGGGAACAGAGAGTGCACTTGTGTTTGCGCACACACTTGTGGATTATAATATCTCCTGCGCAGATGGCCAGTGTGCGTTAAGATTGGCCGCCGTGACTGAAATTCAGTCTGGAGGACATTATTATTCATTATTATATATGCTATAACAACGGATTGGTACAGTGCTGGTTTTTGAGGCAGTCCCCAGTGAAGCTACGGTTATATATCATCACGCTACGAGCCACGGGAGCGGAGCAATCACCATGGAAAGAAAGAAAGGAAGAAAGAAAATACATTTATTTTGACAGGAAAACACACAACACATACTGCAGACAGCATAAACGTAGTATACAGTTAGACAGGAAAAAAAAGACAATGGGACAGTAGAACAAAACTAATTACAATTTAAAATACAATAATATTATAATAAAAAATAAAAATAAAAACAAATATGCAAATAAACAAATAAAAAATAAAAATATTAAGCCCTTGGCTCGATCCATTCAGTAAGTATATAACCTAGCGTATGCAGTGTGCGTCGCAGGGTCTGTCAAAAAAGATGTTGCTCAGCCCGAAGCTGTATCCGCATAAGCGAAACAGCGCTGATTTTAAGCAACACCTCGGTGACCGATGTATATGTAGTGCGCTCGAGTGTGGAGCAAATAAGCAATTTTTGTACAGCGTTTTTTATAAGAATTCAAGAAATCTTATTGAAACTTAATATTGTATAATATAATTATAATTATTGATTATCAAGTAAAAATTATATGTGTGCATAAAATAAATACCTAAATAAAAAAATAAAAAAAATAGTTAAAATAAAAAAATACTTCAATATCATAATTATTTAAGTAGGTATATTAATTAATTAATATTTAAAAGGCAGGCTATTTAAGATGATTTTTGTGAATTTAAAGATGTCTTTTCATATTTACTTTAAAGTTGGCAATAGTTTTGAACTTACGAAGGGCTTACACGTGGATGAACCGGTAGAGACAGCTAGATACAAATAATTTTTAAAACTTTGAGATGTGTTACTTACACAAAAGATTGACGGTGTCCTGCTTGACAATCTTATTGTCAAACCAGTTTCCGTTTCAAGGTATAATCTTAAGTATAAAGGACGTTGGTTATTGTTTAAATCTTCCAGGGACATGAGTGACGTGACACACGATGTTTTTTATTCTTTAACTATCACCATGTCGTTTTTAAGTTTAATCTTAATACGATTTTCTATAGTTCTATACTAATGTTATAAAGCTGAAGAGTTTGTTTGATTGAACGCGCTAATCTCAGGAACTACTGGATCGAATTGAAAAATTATTTTAGTGTTGAGTAGCCCATTTTTCGAGAAAGGCTATAGGCCACATAACATCACGCTACGGAAAATAGGAGCGGAGCAACAATGGAAAATGTTGCAAAAACGGGGAAAATACTCTTGTATGAAGCAGACGGAGTTGCGTGGGTCAGCTAGTTTTATATACAATGACTACCTTTTGTCCACGGCTTCCCTTGGGAACAGTACTTTTTCTGGATGAAAGGTAACCTACGTACTTTTCTGTACTCCTGACAACGTGTATGCAAAATTTCATGATGTTCGGTCGAGTAGTTAAGGCGGGAAAGCGCAACAAACAAACTCACATTCGCATTTATAATATCAGTTAGGATGTTGATACGCCTCAGTGGTGCAGCGTTAGTGAACGTGACTGCTTTGCGTAAGGTCCCGAGTTTGATTCCTGGTTCATGTAAAATGTTATTGGGTTTTTCTGACTCTTGTCATTTCTTATTAGCATGGAGACTGTCATCGTCCTCATACAGTGGAGAAAATATAAAAATATACCAGCCCTGTATTAAACTGTCCCACTGCTGGGCACGGGTCTCTTCTCAATGTGAGAAGGGGTAGGCCATAGTCCACCAAGCTACCCCAGTGCGGGTTAGCAGACTGCATATATCTTCGAGTACGTTATGTAGAACTCTCAGACATGCAGGTTTCCTCACGATGTTTTCCTTCACTGTTAAAGCGAGCGATAATTAACTATTTAATACGCATATAACCTCGAAAAGTCAGAGATGCGTGCCTTGGTATCAAACCCGAGACCTCTGCGTGGCGGTCCAACGGTTTCCCAGAAGGCTATCGCTGCTATATACAGAGAGAATATAATTGTATTATATATTGAGAAAATACAGCTGGAGAAATTTTAATATCAAAATATTCTTTCATGTGTATTACGGGTGTTGTTTAATTAATAATTTTAGCACATAAACGTGTCGTTGCAGTAAGCGTGTGGCTCAGACTCACTCACTTATACCGAGTTCGAGAGCATGCTCTCTAATGTTCCATCACGTCACTATCAATACTATTTTTATGTTTTATTTTAATACCGCGGAATAATAATTGCTATAATGAAAAAAAAATACATTTTACTATTATTAACAAATTTCTTTAATGCGACATTTAAACAAGCACACCATTTTGTTACGAAGTGTATTAAAGGGAATATGTGTAGCGAGAGAAAGAGAAAAAGAAATGTTTGTTATAGTAATGACCGCCACGTGCAGGCTGCACCATACACGCTCTTGCCCGAGATTAGAAAAAAATAAAGGATGTCAGGTGTGTGAAACATTTTGTTAGGCAATTCATTCGTAGTAATATTGATATAGCATTATAATATGCTATGCATAGCACAGAGGCACAGAGGCGCCATCACTTTTTACCCTTCAAAAGAAACTTATACGAATACTTGTACACATAGAAGATACTGATAGCTGTAAGAACACACACACACTTTATAGAACACAAAATATTAACGCTACCTAGCCTATACGTTTTAGAAATATGTAAGTTTGTTAGAAGTCACCAAAGTTTCCATACAACACGAGAAGACAAAAACCAGAGACTAAGACATAAAAATAGATTAAACCTACCAAGCTCCCGTCTTAAAATGCACTGATCTAGTCCACATGTCATGTCGATAAAAATATATAATAAGCTACCCCCGTATATAAAAAATGAAATTAAAGACAGTATATTTATAAAAAAAATAAAACACTTTCTATTAACTAAATGTTACTACCATATAAATTAATACCTAAATGATAAATGTATAAGAAACATAATAAATGGAAATTTAAATGAATACTTGTAATAATATACGTAATAATAACATAAATACAAATAAATACATAATATATAAACAAACATGACATACATCCATAATAATAATATCTGGGACATTTAATTCCTTTTCTTTTTACAAACTTTGATAATAATGATAATCTACAATAATAAATAATTAATAAAAATATTAAAACATAAATAAAATAATATAATAATAATTATATAATAGAATACCATATAATAAAAATAATTATAGTAATATATCTAACTAACTATAGTAAGCGCACCTTAAAAAAATTACCCATATATTATAACAGTCAATAAATATCAATCATAAGTAAAATATGTAAATAATAAAATATGTAAAACTTCCTCCTCTCTCCTACATCTTGCCGTGCCGACAAGTTTCTTGTATTATACCATTGTAACATCTATTTAACTTGTGGAGTGCAATAAATGTATTGAGTATTGAGATATATTTTTGATATTTAATAAGTATGCTTATACTGCAAAAGTTACTTTGTCAGTGTTTTACGTTTGTGCGAATTTACTTCTTGTTAAAATGGCTAGAAATCTTAAGAGAGATATGTCTACTATTAAAAAGCGAACGAATTCAATTAATTTCTTATACATATAGGAACGCTTAATATGTGTCTAAAGTATGTCCAGCAGTGGACGCCTTTCGGCTGAGATGACATTCGTAAGTAAACTTATAAAGTATTAATATCAAATGTATAAAATATCTTATGAGTATTACTTATAAAATGTCTACTATATATGCAACTTGCATTTTAACACGCTTTTATGATCTATGTAACAGAATATTTGAACGTGATTTTCACCCCTTTCAAATCGATGGATTGATTTGAAACTTTGCACACATATCGAGGACCGAAGACAATACAATAATTTAGAGAAAAAAAGAAAAATAATAGTTTAGAGAACTAAAAAACATGCTTTTAAAAGTAGAAAATATATTAATAATTTTAATGTAAAAAAGCGTGGGATGCTTTCTTAGTTTTTTAAACTATTATTTTGTAATGTTATATAATATGTATCTTGCATTTTTGTTCCCTTTTTCGAACTATCTTCAATTTATTTTCTCTGGGTACCAAAGCGTAATAATTGTGTAATTGTGTACTATTTAATTTTTCTTTAAATGTTTGTAGTCTGTCTGTCTATCACCGGTCCAGATATGCGATAAGATCGCCCCCGATGTTGAACCTAAAACCAAACTAGGAGAATTGTTGGTGTAAAATACCTCTGTCTATCGTCTCGAGGATAAAGGCGTGAGACCATGTATGTAAACAAATACGTGAAATGTTGCGTCATTTCCTCATCGCCTAAATCATTTCTAATCAATGGCCGGCGAATACCTAAACGGTTTCACACAATCAGCACTTGGTAATCCATTAATAGATTGGTCACCTTTTGATTTCGTTGTCAAGAAATCAAAAGTACATAATATGTAGGTACCAGAACCTGCCTTTTGCGGAATGCAAGTAGATATGTATTATATATAGAAGCTTTCGCGATTTTGCGAATAAAATGAATATTATAATTCAATATTTGCTTTAATACCATTTAATTTATTTTCGGAAAATGGGATATAGGGTCCTACTATAATCTAGGCTAATGTATTTCATATATTATATAGGTTAATATATTACAAATACTACAATAAGGCGCTCATAGCCAGTTGCACTCACTGATCGGTAAACGATTAGCGAGGTTAAGCAACGTTGGGTGCGGTCCGTCTATAGATGGGTGACCGCTTAGTGGTATTTCATCTGAGCGTTTCCGTGCTTCGGAGGGCACATAAAAAGTCGGTCCCAGTTGTCAAATTGACAGCAATCGTTAAGCCATGTTTTAGTTTAGTTTTTTCCATTAAGGCCTACGGGCGCCTTGAACAACTCTTGACAACAGATTGGCCATTAACCACACGAAAAGAAAAGAAAGACTATAATCTAGATTTTTGGCAGGCATTTTTAACTTACATTATTTTAACATATGTTTTAGCATTTAGTAGTAGCGATAGCCTAGTGGGGGAGACCGTTGGACTGCCGCGCAGAGGTCTCAAATTCGATCCCAGGTCGCGTATCACTGACTAGTGGGAAACAATTGGACTGCCACGCAGAGGTCTTGAGTACGATTCTCGGCAATTTTCGAAGTTATGTACGTATTAAATAGTTAATTATCGCTCGCTTTAACAGTGAAGGAAAACATCGTGAGGTAACCTGCATGTCTGAAAGTGCTACATAATGTTCTCAAAGATACCTATGTGAAGTCTGCGAACCCGCACTGGGCCCGACTGGCTGAGCCGCAACTTTTTTTTTTTTTTTTTTACGTGGGCAATGCATAACGCATACCCCTCCGCGGGGGCGGGCGGAAGGGTTATGTCGGACTCGCCGGGGTAAAAGAAAGATGTTAAGAAGAAAATGTACCTCCCGGAATACCGACTAAACCTACAACGGTGTTCCTCGACAAAACCACTATCGACGGGGCCGCGCGAATCACTTTCGCATGCGGTCGCGACCCCGCCGAGGTTTCGGCCCGCCGTATGAAACGGCAGGCCACTACACGAAAGATCTACCCAAAGGCACTTCTAACACTCCCTACTGTCCCCCCTAGAGGGTAGACGGACTCGAAACAGAGGCGCGCGTGGGAACACGCACGCCGCCTCTCGGGCCTGGTGCTGAACGGATGGCGGGCAGGCCCACAAAGCCCGCCACCCCCAGGTCAAACCTCAGGGTGGCTGGAGGTCGTCTCGCGGGCTGACCCGCACCTAGTAGACTATTTTTTTTTTTTTTTTTTTTTTTTTTTAACGTGGGGGAATGCTTGATGCATACCCCTCCGCGGGGGTGGGCGGAGGGGTTATGTCGGACTCGCCGGGGTAAAAGAAGATGTTAAGAAGAAAATGTACCTCCCGGAATACCGACTAAACCTACCACGGTGTTCCTCGACAAAACCACTATCGACGGGGCCGCGCGAATCACTTTCGCATGCGGTCGCGACCCCGCCGAGGTTTCGGCCCGCCGTATGAAACGGCAGGCCACTACGCAAAAGACCTACCCAAAGGCACTTCTCACAATAATATCCCTACTGTCTCCCCTAGAGGGGAGACGGACTCGAAACAACAGAGGCGCGCGTGGGAACACGCACGCCGCCTCTCGGACCTGGTGCTGAACGGATGGCGGGCAGGCCCACAAAGCCCGCTACCCCCAGGTCAAACCTCAGGGTGGCTGGAGGTCGTCCCGCGCCCTCCGGCGCCCGGCTCTGCGGTTGGGGAGAGGGTTCAAACGCTCCCTCTCCCGCTCCGCCGCCTCCTTGATGGAAATGACTTCCTCACAAAAGGAGGCGACGGCGTTCCACGACCTCTCACTCCGGACCATAGACTGAACTACGGCCGGGAGCGAGAGGGCAACCAATTCGACTGCCGCGATCAATTCACGGCGCTGCGATGCCCAGGCGGGGCAAACCGCCAAAGTGTGCAGCGCCGTGTCCTCAACTACGTCGCGGCAGTCGCCGCAGTGGTGACAACCGGGCGTCTCTTGCCGGCGTATACGACACAGGAACTGGCCAAAACAACCGTGGCCAGTCATTACCTGTGTCAGCCGGAAGGTGAGGGCGCCATGGCGCCTCTCCAGCCACTCCTCAAACACGGGACTTACCGCCACGATCGTGGCGTGCCCGACCTAGTAGACTATGGTCTAACCCTTCTCATACTGTGAAGAGGCCCGTGCCCAGCAGTGGGATAGTTTGATACAGGACTGATATAATTATTATTTTTAACATTAAATATCTATCATACGTATAAGAGTGATCATAATGGTTGGTAATAATAAAGAGTATGTCAGTTAATTATATAATGTAACCTGAAAGTTGGAACTTATAACGTATATTTTTAACTCTATTTAATTATTTTATTTTTGTTAAGAAACTCTAGTATTCAAACAAATTCTGGAATTGACCAATAGGCTCATACGTCATAACGTAGGCATTTATAGGTAGGTGTGGAAATGTGGCTGTAGTATATTAAGAACATTTCCGGCTGCCTTCGTATGTAAATGCAGGCGTGAACGTATTTCTATTTTATATTTTTGCGTCTCATACTTGACATACTTTATTTACAAACATTGAAATAATGGTCAAAAGCAGTAAGTCTTAGCACAATTAATTATAAATAGCATAATTATTTTGTCCCAGGCTACAATTGATTAATTAAATCATCAATTAACAAATAATGCCTAAAGATTGGTGAAGAAAATATAAATCCTAATGCATTGGGAGTGACGATGACCTTTTAAACCACTTCGCTATCCATGCAGATAACATAATCTTTTAATACTTATAATATTAAAATAACAACAAAATGTTGAGCACCTCATAATTTTTTGCACAACCGCCAACCTGTCAAACTTTGACAGCTAACCTACAACGGATGCGTGCAATTTCTCATTTTACGCCGAAAATAAGCTGTCTGCCGCAAATCCGTCTTTACGCAAGAAATGTGACAAAAATAAGATCCTATTTAAAGCTTATTTGAGCGATAATAAAAGAATCTTTTTTTGTTATCAACTTTCCCGCCATTTCCGTTATGACATTCTTAGAGTTTTTTTATCGGACGTGTGTTGGCAATGGTCATGCTTATTATGCCTTTTTTAAGCCGGATGTGATTTTATGAGTATTGTACGCACTTTATAGTGGTATTGGTAATAAGATATGTAGGCGGTTATAAGACATTTTGTGTTTCTTATACATCCGCATTTCTGGCAGTTTGTATTGAAATTTAATTCTATGAATGCATTACCTGACCACATTAAACGTAATTCATGATATTGGAATAAGTATCTATATCATTTAGTTTATCATGAATAAGGTTTAATGCATATAAAGATTTTGTCTTATATATCCACGAAGTGGTAGGTATATATTGCAATAAACGCGTGCTGCTCCTGCGAATTTCCTAACAACCTAAACTAAGTACATTAAGTTAGGAGTGTCTGCCTCGATGGCGCGGGCGCAACGAGGAAGAATGCTGCGCCTGTTCTTTCGAGTGCGATTCTCGGGTCTTAAAAATTGTTACTATCCTTTTTCTGTCTAGAAATACTTAGTAGAAGTATGGAGCTTGTGAGCGTATCCAGGATACGGTAATAGACTCGTCTTCTATGCCGTGGGAGCTAAACCAAACCTGGCAAAATGTGGATGTAATCTCTACCTATCCTACTCCTTTAGGGATGTAGGCGGTAAGACTGTAGTAACTCAGGTATATATGAAAGAAAGAAAAGAAGAAAGAAAAGAAAGAAAATTCATTTTATTTAATTTTATATAGGTATGTAACTCAGGTATCGAACATTGAACTCCACGTGACCAGACGCCAACCTGTTAAGAGTGGTGATGAGTGAGAGGTGGCCGTGATTTTCTTATCTTAGATATCTTCTCATAAGCTTAACCTGTTGCCTGAACCTAGCAACTAACATGAATGTAAATTTAGTAAACTCACTAACCCCTTTGACGTACGTAAGTGTTGCTTTGTGAAATTAATGAATAAATGTTTTTGACTAGCCTAAGCGCAACGAAGCAATTTATTACTAACTAGCTTTTGCCCGCGGTTTTGTTCGCGTAAAATTATGGTTTATAAGGTTATGTTAGTAACGGTTCATTTTTTAAATAAAATATCTCCTATGTAACTTGGTGATAATATAAGTGGTGATAAAATGGTGCAAGAATTTTTAAAATCAGTGGTTTTGATTTTGGTTAAATCCTTACAAAGAAATAAGAAATCGCTTACCATCAGGCGACCCATCAGCTCGTTTGCCGCCTATAACATAACAAAACTCTTTATATTATTAGCATAGACTATAAGACTAACAATTTTAAAGCTCAAATGGCTAGTACTCTAAAAAGCCATTCCCAAGACCTTTAAAACCCACACGTGATCTAACAATGGCTACTACGTGTTATTTTAACTATCGGCGGATATAATACGAAGGCGAAGGGCCGCCGGACGGCCTTTGTCCGGACCGGAAGCTGGCCACTACCGGACGTGGTCTGTAAACACCTTTACCGGTTTTTACAATTTACGGTTTCGGACCTCACGTGTGAGTGATTAATTTATTATCTGCGCTGCACGTCCTTTTTAAATAAATACTGGTTAAGTGCGTGTTGTAGTTTTGTTTAAAGAGTTCCGTAGGACAGTGACTGGCTTTTTATTGGTTGTTTTACTACTAATACTCACTAATGAATGTTTTTTTGTTGTTTGTTTAACTTAAAAGTCTTGAGTCTACATCTCTTGGGTTAGGTAGAAGTGTATAACAACTAGTTTTCGCCCGTTGTCTTCATGTCCTATGTAATAATGAGCCAGGCTATCGTCTTCTATCGGGTACTGTTTCGAACACCGCGTGCTCTTATTGGTAATTTTTTGAAAAGACTGTCACTCCTCAGCCCGGCAACGTTTCGCCCATACTTATGTTATTTGCTTCACTTCAGTGGACTGTAGCATGATGGTTGAAAGCCTGTGTTCCTTAGGGATGAAGTACATTTTCTATCACTATCACTACATTACTACATAATATTATAAAACAAAGTCCTCCGCCGCGTCTGTCTGTCTGTTCGCGCTAAACTCAAAAACTATTACGGATTTTCATGTTTTCACTAATAAACAGAGTGATTCATGAGGAAGGTTTAGATATACCTACAATTTGATAAAGTTTTGAAAACCCGTGCGAAGAGGTCGGTAGTCTAACGATATATAATTTCAAAATCGGACCAGCAATTTTAAGTTTTATTTTTTATTAATTAGAAGTAAAAATGATAATATTACTAATACTAGTTTCCCCACACCCCACAGGAAAGCATACCAAGATAAAAAGCAAATTTCATCCAAATCCGTTGAACGGTTTACGTGTGATTGAGAAACAAGGCAACGCGCAACGCCCGTTTTAGGAATAATTATGTATTAATGCCTGAAACGGGCACAAATGACACACACACTCAAGACTATTTGTGGACCACACAATTTTTTGTCCCGTGTAGGAATCAAACCCGCAACACTCGGTGCAGTGGCAGTTACGAGCCGATCACTTAAACCACTACGCCATCAGTTTTGACCTTGTAACGTTGCCATTGGGGCGTAGAGAGACCCTATTGGTACCCTTCAGTACGGAACACTAAACATATGAATACTCAGGATGTGTTCAAAGTTTGTTCCGGTTTAGGGGTTCGAACCCAGGTGATGTATTATTGATATAGAACAGTGCTTTTTATCAGATTACGGAAGGAAGTATTATGCATCTCACAGGCTGTGTACATAACATCACGGCTATACCTCCGAAGGGGTAAGCATAGTTCAAATTTAACTAACAATGGTTTAAGCAGCGATAGCTTAGTTGGACACCGTGGAACTGCCACGCGGAGGTCTCGAGTTCAATCGCAAATCAAATGTGGAAATTTAGTACGTCCTAAGTACATCATTCAGAAGCTCCCGCCACTTCAACGTCAAAGTGGCGCGACCAGGGACGTCTTGACATTCTCCCTTTACATTTAGAGGTACAATGTCTTGTTTATGGTACACATAGTACATTCGCACCTTTGGGAACAAAGGGTCACTTTTGCAAGTTTTTACAAACATGCAGAAGTGACCCTTTGTTTCCAAAGGTGCGATATGTAGTACAAACACTTTAATGTGATACATTTTAAATTGGGGACTTGATCCCGCCATCTTGATGCTCAGCTCGCGTTTATGTTATCATTGGCACTGCAAGTGTTTATACGGGCTACTGTATGAGCAGTTGCAATACCGCCTGATGGTAGAGTTATCTTTACCACCATGCGAAATGTATACCTGCTTGCCAACTTACCGCTATAAAATAAATTGCCTTAAATATATGTAAATTAATATAGAATTTACCGAAATGGTGTAAAATGACTAATGCCCAGTTTAAATAAACACGTACAATTTGCGATGGTACCCGCAGTCACACAACTAACTTCCTGGCTTGTAAAACCCTAACACTAATAATTCATTTAACCAAACGAAATAAAAGAAAGACTGACAGCATTTAAATAACTTCCTTTAAATAGGCACGTCACGCCGTTTCTTAATAACTACATAAACGAATCTAAACAAAAACAAGGAAGGAAGTCGGTCGCATCCCTCAGGAAATAATAAAAAAAGTCTTTTATAATCCTTATTATGTAACAACAGTCCTAAAGATATGACATTATTGTTTACAGTGGACATCCGTCTACAGACTCCACAAACGGTTTCCGGACGGACGGACGGCTAAACGTCAAATATTTTTTTTATACAAGATGGTGACTCCCGGCTGTCTAGTGATGTTTTCATTTTACAAATACGGTTTTATTGACTTATTGTTTTTAGTAAAGCTTTTATTTTACTTTGAATGGTTTGGAATAAACCGGGTATTGTTTATTTTTGGTATTTGTGAATGATAGAGATAGTTCGTTTTGTTTGTTCTCTTTAGATCGGAAGCTGTATGTTTTGTTCATGTGTGAAGTTGATATTGGAGTTAATTTATACGTCAATTAATTTGAGTTAATTGGCTTATTGGTTTCGTGGCATAAGATTGCGTTTCCGGCTGACGTTGTCTCGGGTTCGAGTCCCAAATTTAATAAAGTGTGTCTGTAGTGTATAATAAAATATTACGATTATTAAAAAGGAAGTTATTATATCACAAACACACAAAACCCTCTAGTCTAGCCCAAACTAAGCAGAGCTTGTACTATGGTACTAGACAAGGGATAAACATACATATATCTTTGTAAATACATAAGTACATAATTATTATACATAGAAACACCCAGACCAAGACAAACATCCATGTCCATGCATACAAATGTTTGATTTGTGCGGGAATCGAATTGTGTCCGTTGGAAGTTAATATCCGTACCTACTCACCTCTCACATGGGATTAAACCTTATTATAACTCTCGCACTAGGTATAATGCCTTTATTGCTACTTTATAAATATATTCAAATAACGGACACACAACACCCAGGTTATATGTGGATCCTCAATTTTAGTCGCGTTCGTGGATTGTACTCACTACACTCGGTGCAGTGGCAGGCACAAGGCGGCCGCTTGGAACGCTACGTGCAGTCGAACGTCTGACGCACAAGACAGCCTGTCACTGTAACTAAAGTATTAGCATCTTCTTCTTCTGCCTAGCCTTTATTATTCCCAAGTCACTTGGGGTCGGCTTTTCTAGTCTAACCGGATTTGACTAGATATCAGTTTTTACACGGAGCGGCTGCGTCCTGACCTCCGCAACCCGAAGGCTAACGATATCCTAAGGCTAGACTAGTGTCAGGATATTAGAGGGTACTGACTTTCCCAATAACGACTGCCATAGATGTTCATGGCAGCCGCGACCGAGGGCTTAACGTGCTTTTCGAGGTACGGAGCATAAGTAGCTGAAAATAGAAGTGTTTTGCACCCATTTTTCCCAGCCTATGTATAGGCCTCCGTGAAGCAGCGGTAGTGAATGCGACAGCTGTGCATGAGGTCTCCCGTTCGAATCCCGGGTCGGGCCAACAAAAAGTTATTGGGTTTTCCTGTTAAGAAACTTCAATACTAGCCCGGAGTTAGGATGTTGGCGGTGTTAGACACCCCCGTGCCTCTGAAAGCACGTCAAGCCGTTGGTCCTGCGCCTGATCTCTCGCCGGTCGTGTCGGATTCTCCGTCCCATCGGATCATGAGAGTTAGGGAACAGAGAGTGCACTTGTGTTTGCACACACACTTGTGCACTATACTGTCTCCTGCGCAGATGGCCAGTCTCCGTTAAGATTGGCCGCCGTGACCGAAATTCTGTCTGGAGGACATTATTAATAGTACGAAGTACATAATTATTAACTCAATGGTTACATTTCTTAGGTTAACAATTTCATTAGGAACGTGATGATTGTGTGTTACAATATCTAAACGCCATTTTAATTTACTTGTGGATACTACATCATATATTACCCGTAAGGTTTTTATAATTGCTTTGTCTCGCTTTATTTAACTCCTCAGTCTTATAATAAAGCGGTAACTGTTCGATGTCTGTACATCTATAGAAATATAATTAAGAGCAAAGATTCGATGTTTTGTTTATTTGTAATGATTTTATTCAAAAACTACTAAACCGATTTTAAAATTCTTACACCATTTTATAGCTGTAGGTATATATCTTTAATTATCACCAAGTAACATAGGCTATAGTTTATTTTTAAACTGTTACTATCCTTTTATGCGAGCGAAGCCACGGGCAAATGCTAGTATGAGATATTTAGAAAAATAATGTGAGGAGTCTTTGGAAAGTATTTATAAAAATGGTGTCTCTCTGTCTGTATGTTTGTACGTACATCTCTAGTACGCAGTACTTTATAACACCATGCATTTTACGCCTTAGTCTGTTGAAGTTAAACCTATACATATAAATGTATATGTGTATATATGTATAATATAAAACAAACAAACTTAAAACTATTAAAGATCATATATTTCGCGCTATGTGAATCAGTTCTCAATTATTGTATTACCGCATGGGGATCAGCACATAAGACAAATTTTATAATTGTTGAACGTTCACAACGTGCCATTCTTAAGGTTACGTATAAGAAACCAATACGCTACTCCACTGATATGCTGTATCAAGGCTCCGGTATCCTTCGCGTAAGACAATTATATATTATTGCGGTGACATTAAAATATCATAAAACTGCTCTTAAAACAGTAAAGGCCCATTCCCATTCACGTAGAAAGCCTAAATGGGATAAACCTAAAGTAAGACTTGATTTTGGCAGGCGATGCTTCTACTTTATGGGTCCCTTTATATACAATAAATTAAATAATGAACTTAACTTACTTCATAGGACTAGATCTAAATGTAAGGTTCTCATCAATAACTATCTCAAGGACAAGAATTATGAAAACACGGAACAATTATTAAAGACACTGCAGTAAATCTAATTACGTTGGAATCTTCACACATACACACTTGCACGTGCACACACACACATGCACACAAACAACACACACACACACACACACACACACACACATACACACACATACACACACATACACACACATACACACACATACACACATACACACATACACACATCCTCACACACCCACATACATTCGTACACATACCAAACATGCGCTTTTCTCAACTCCAGAATGATGATGTTTTTAAAGTAAGATTTTAAAATTGTTACTTACCTTTTCTATTAGGTACATTCCATTTCTTGTTTCACTTGTTTATTGCTGTAAGGATGAAAGAGACTAACCTCCACGACACAGGGAATCCTAGTGTGGAGGTTAGTGTTCTAACAATAACTGTAACTATTTGTATTGGAACAATAAAGCATTATTATTATTATTATTATTATATCAGCCCTGCATTGAACTGTCCCACTGCTGGGCATGAGCCTCTTCTCAGTGTGAGAAGGGTTAGGCCATAGTTACTACCTCGCTGGCCCAGTGCGTGTTGGCAGACTTCACATATCTTCGAGAACTTTTTGGAGCATTCTGAGACATGCAGGTTTTCTCACGATGTTTTCCTTCACCGCTAAAGCAAGCGATAATCAACTATTTAATACGCACATAACGTCGAAAAGTCAGAGATGCGCGCCTTGGGATCGAACTCGAGACCTCTGCGTAGCAGTCCAACGGTCTCCCCCTAGCACTAGGCTATAATAATTATGAATCACTTGATTCGTTAAAATACCTAATATGAAGAGAACAATAAAATCTATAATTATTGTACTGATATTATGCAGAGAGCGCGAATTTTTTGAGTATGTGTGAAAGTAAAAAAATATTTTGGCACGCTTTTTTTGTTTTTAATATAAGCGTAAATACGGTACGTTAGATACAAACATTCGCACAGCAGACACAAAGGACATTGAGATTCAGAACAACTAATTAGGTTCACAATTTTTTGTGTAAGGTGCTCTGTATGTATTCAATACAGTATTGTTTGTAGTTTGTTATACTAAATAAATGAATGTTACAAATAATTGAAGCGGCCATAGCCCAGTAGTAGGGTGACAGACATGCGACCGAGAGGTCGTGGGTTCGAGCCCCGCTCGTGGCACTGTCGATGTGAGGCGCTCCTAACATCAGCGTTTGGCTTGTTTGGGTGGGTTGACAAGAATACTAGTAACTTGTAAATGTATACGCAAGTACTGGCTGTCCGGACCGACGTTGTTTTGTACACACGAAAAATAAAAAAGAACCTAAATCTAAACCATCCTCGAATCCACATGAACACACACAACAATTTTTATCAAAATCGGTCCAGCCGTTTAGGAGGAGTTCAGTGACATACACACGTACAGTAGAATCTATATATAATAAAACTCTTCCGTTACTGAGTGACTGACAGACAATGCACAGTCGAAACTACTGAACGCAAGAAGCTGAAATGTGGCATGTATGTTCCTTGGAGAGTGTAGGGGAGCACTAAGAGAGGATTTATAGCAATTCCACCCCGAAGGGGGTGAAAGGGGTGAAACCCGATATTCACACGGGAACGGGACTTACGCGGGTGAAACCGCGGGAAAACTACTAGTTATATATATAAAGATAAAATAGGTACAATATATAAGATAATTTTAAGTAAAGTAACATAAGCACATAAGTAAGGTGAAGGTTGTGTGACAACCCTATTGCTTTTTGTAAGATCGCTATGCTATTGTATTAGGTAAATCCTGTAAAGCTGTATTGTGAGAATAAATAAATATTCTTTTTTTTTGTCCCGCGTTGGATTCGAACGCCAATACGCCCAGTGGCAGAGGCGAGGCGGACACCTAAATAGATATGTTATTGCAGGTGGACCTGCGCTGCGTGCTATGTTCTGTGCGGGCTGAGTCGGGGCAAGCCGCCGTTAGCGCGTCTATACAACCTTAAATATCAACACAATGAAAAACACGTGGCGTCTGGACGTCGACTTATAAATAAAATATCTCACACAATTCGTAGAAATACGCCATTAACAAAATTGAAATAGACAATTAATTAAATTGTACTAAGTCCTACTTCGCAGTCAATTTACCGTAATCACTCGTGAAAAAAAAACAGCTCTAATGGGAGGCTTTATGAAAAACGACCACATAATTAGCATGTAAGCATGAAAAAAGGTCGTCCCAAATTGCGCCCGCCATCCGGTGTTCAACGAAACGTATTTGCGCGGGAAACCAAAAATAGCGTCGGAAATGCGCGTTCCTAATTATCTTTTATGCGCATTTTAATTGTATATTGCATAAAATATACATACGATTATTAACCTTATTGTTATATTTTAAAGTTTATTTTACCATTGATATCTATGGAGTTGAGTCGTATTCGTATTGATTATTTATGCGGAAACGATTAGTTTCAGAGGCACATGCTGACAGGCAGGATGCGGGGAATTCATTATCGATTTTTAAAAGCAAAACCTTTTCTCCCTTTCATTCTAACATTCGTAACGCGTAGAGTGAAAGAAACAGAGTAACCGATCCGGCCGCAGCAGCGCATGCTTGCAAATATTACTACAAAGACAGAACGTTTTAAGTCAACATTACTGCAAACTCCAATAAACTATACTGGCTAAAACATAAAGTTAAAATTAGCACGCATATAAAATATATGACATACGCTGTTTTGAAATGAATTACGGGCGACAAACATCTGCATTCATTCATGCCTTGAAGACGATGAACGAACGGCGGCGGATAAATAATTAAATAATCATTCAGCGTTCGGCGTCAGTCGGGTGTGTACGTATGCACATCAGCGCTACGATTTGTAAAAATCATCGACACATTGTTGTTGATTATTGAAATACGAGTGTAAAGAACTGTTTTGAAGTGAGTTCTTTAGTGATTTAAATTAACTTTCTGTGAATAAAAGGATTGTTTCCGCTGCTGAAGTGTTGGTGAGTAGGTAATCCATTTAGTATTTTTTAAATAAGTTACAACTACGTAAAATAGAAATTGTGTTACTTATTTCTGATATCTTAATTACTGTTAACGGAACTCTTAGTTTTGAGAGCGATTCGGTGAATTCTTCGATGTTTTTATGAAAGAATACGTGGTTAAGTAATTTAAATTTTAATGATATAGGTACTTTACCGTCGCGCGTCGTGATAAACAAATGCTTATTTTTTTGGGTTTTAGTTCGTCTTATATTATTGTGTAGCGTCTAGTCTACTTTACTATTTATTTCTTTTCATGGGTATGAGCAGGTAATAAAAATAATTACTTCTTAGAATGAGATGGGTTAGGTCATTTTTGATTACGAAAAGTAAGAGCCTTGGATTCAAATTTCGAACCCGATTTCGTGGAAGCGAGCGCTTTTTGGTTTTTTATATCCTTGACATAGATTAAATAGATAATTAAGTAATTTCTATAGGCTGTGTTAGCCAATAAAAAATTAAGTCTTTAAAAAATCGTCCTGTACTTTTTATTACAGTTTGTGCTTATGTTTACGCTTATGGCTTCAGGCTTATCGTGGCGCGACTGTTATTGGGAATTCATATTTATTTTCTTTTCAATAACACTACGAAATGGGCCTGGTAGACTGCATTATTATTATTTTGGCTTGCCATTTACGTGCAATCAAAACATGCAAGTAGGTAGGTATATAAGTAGATAGTTGATGTAAAAATAAATCTTGTCCTACCTACGTCTTCGTGAATATATTCACCTACGTAGGAACGTGTAAGTATATATTTCAGTTGTCGTATGTATATTATTTTAAAATTAAGAGTGTTAAAAATATTGTCGCAATAATCAAAGTCAAAAATATTTATGTCCATAAACAATATTCTACATTTCATGAACGCGTCATTTTAAAACATTATTTAGGTATAATAGAATAAAAGGATATAAAAAATAAACATTCAAAAAGAGCCAATTAAATTCTACATGCGACAATAAAATAGACGGCAGTCTTTTTAAGGTTTTGGCGGCTAAACCGCTGAACCGATGTTGATGAAATATTATTAGGATTTCCTTATAATATTTCATCAACATCGGTCTCAGTGGTTAGGCTACTCTTAATTAACATTACCATTAAAAATAATCTAGAACGAAGGCAAAGACGAAAGAGTTTAGCAATGTCGATAAATAAATGAATATTGTATCACTATGGAAGATCCCTTTCACTTCGACGATCGTATGAGTCAATGTCTTTCACCATTTTAATCTTGATACCCGCTGATGCGAGAAGTTAACAAAATAATTGCGAAAATTAAATTAATATTGCAAATGGTGACATTTGCTAATGTTCTTTTATTGCGAGTGGCAACAATGGGTACCTACCCAAAAAAAAAAGAATATAAATAAAAGTTTACCTAACTTTATAATTTTATTCTTTTTTAAATGTCATGCTGGCCATGACTTAGTATTGTAATGACAAATTGGTAATAAGGAGTTTCTAGATCTTACTTACATTTAAATTGGTTTTGCCATAATTATTTTAATATGCTGTTTCGTTGGTCGTGTGATCTTACGCTTAAGTTTGCGACTGATCGTGAGGGGTTTGGTACTCGGATCGGTTACAATATTTGCTGGCTATTCTGATTAACTTTTTTTTCTAGCAGCACTGGAATTAGTTTGCTGTCTACTACATGGCATCTGTATCTATAAGTAGTATACATATAGGGGATGCAAGCATCTTAAGACTTCGATTTGTTTCCTTTTATTTTTTACTACTTAATAGATATTTTTTAGTTAATTGACGACCAAGAAGTGTTTACACAACGATTTTGACTTTGTCTTTGGGTCCAATTTGATAACTGCTTACCGTCATCATGCAGACTTACCTAGTAGGTATTAAGACCACAGAAATGTTACTATTTTTAAACCTTCAAGCATTTGGCCAAATACCAATATTTACTGTTAGTGTTAGGTAAGAACATTCCCAATTTGTTAAACGTTCAACTTAAAACCAATAATATTTTGTTCAGTCAGGTATGAACCTATGGACCTAAATAATATAAAAGCAAAAATCCTCTTTTTTAAAGTAGGTAAAATTCGAATGTCACGAATAGAGTATATTTAATATATGAGGTAAAAGAAAAGTACAATCTCTCTGAAAATAAAGTATTATTTAATTAACCTGCATTTGTGTTACCGTATTTTTGTTGATGCTGGTAACATCTAACAAATATTTATTATCAAGGAACCTTCTAACCAGATATTTACAATATATAGTAGGTATATATTATTAGGATAGATAAACAATTGTTTTTATTTAATTTAGGGAATCTCTATAGCGTTGCTTTATGTAGGTAAACAATTAAATAAAACCTGTAAATGTCGACATAGATAAAATAAAGTAAGTACTTTCATGTATTTTATTTTCCTAATTAAGTATAAAGAACGTTTATCCGAAATAACGTACAATACTTTATTATAGGGTACGGTTGGCCATCCTATGGATGGAAGCGAAGGACATACTGCGCCGACCCCAAATAAATTGGGACCAGGGCAAAAGGATGATGATGACGGTTGGCCACCTTAAATGTAACACTTCGACAAACTCATGTCTTTTTGATGTGTTACATTCGATTTGTCTACCTCTTCCTTACTTGGAGTGGATAAAAACGTACCCTACCGGCCAAAAGTTTGAGACCACAAGTTAAAATATTGTTTCACAATAAAATTTGTTAAAAATACATATGATAAACAATTAATTTGCACACCTGCATATACAATGGATATTTAACTATTTTTCGAAGTCATTATTTCTATTTATTTTTATGTAATCATCGTACAAAGGTCTTTTGTCTAGAAACATCAATGGGCGCCGCGTGCGGACCGCGCGCTAAAGTCATTGTAATATTATTGTTACCTGACTATTATTCATTATTTGGGCTTTGTTTTGTGTTAACAGAATTTTAGGAAATTTTAACTTCCTAAAACACTGTGAACACCTGAGTTTCCATGGAGTAAATATTTCTTAATCTTGGTTAGTCCGAGCTCGTCGTTCTTACAGTGAAGACATCTCATTATGGGAAAAGTACGCCAAATTAGCGGTGAAACTCGTGCTGTCATCATTGCTTTACACAACGAAAGCAAATCTGAACGTGCGATTGCTACTCAGCTCAAGTTGTCGAAGACTTGTGTTCATAACCCAATAACCCGATACAAAGAGACTGGCAATAATCAAGATCGTTCGCGGTCGGGAAGGCCGAGAGCTACCACTTCTAGCGAGGATAAGTTCATCGTGGTAACAAGCAAGCGGAATAGACGCCTGACAGCACCAGAAATCCGCGCTGAAGTGAACAAATCCCGGTCTACACCTGTGTCATTGACCACAGTGAAAAGAAGACTAAGAGACGCTAAGTTATTTGGTCGCGTAGCAGTGCGAAAACCTCTCTTAAGGCCACAAAACAAAAAGAAGAGAATGCAGTGGGCCCTTACCCATCGAGACTGGAGTGAAGAAGACTTCAAAAGAGTTCTTTGGACAGATGAGTCCAAATTTGAAGTGTTTGGGAGCAAAAGACGTGTTTTTGTTCGGCGGAGTGCCGAGGAAAAGATGATGCCAGACTGTGTCCTGCCCACAGTGAAGCATGGCGGTGGTTCCGTTATGGTTTGGGGTTGTTTCTCGAGCCGTGGAACTGGAGATTTGGTACGAGTCAAAGGAATTATGAAAAAGGAGCAGTACAAAGCCATATTGGAGTGTAATGCTGTACCATCGGGACTTCGGCTAGTTGGAGATGGCTTTATTTTCCAACAAGACAACGACCCTAAACACAGCTCCAAATTATGCCGGGGTTATTTAGATACAAAAGAAGCAGAAGGGGTGTTAAAAAACATGGTGTGGCCCGCTCAGAGCCCCGACCTTAACCCTATAGAACTTTTGTGGGAAGAGCTGGACAGAAACGTGCGCAGTTGTTGTCCCAGCTCACAAGAAGATTTGTGGAGAGCATTGCAAGAAAGCTGGAACAATATTTCACAAGAAACAATCGACAAATTGATTGCCCGCATGCCAAGACTTGTCAACAAAGTGATTCAATCCAAGGGAGGGTTTTTTGATGAAAAAGCTGTTTAGTTTGTCAACATATATTTTAAGTTAAATTGTCGAAATATTTAATATTATTTATTTATATTTAATTGCATTTGCCATACTTAATAAATATCACAATAAATCCTTTCATGTTTAGCTTTTTATTTTGAGTTTTACATCCATTTGCAACTTTGATGTAGGTGGTCTCAAACTTTTGACCGGCAGTGTACATGTACAAACTCACGATTTCCTACCCAAGACAAATTCAGTAACACCATAATTATTCTACTTTCTAATCTGTGGCATCTATCCAAAATGGCGTCAATTGTACGTAATGATAGCATTGTGTTGTGATATCTTCCCGCCATTACGGCGCTTTCCCGCGCATTTCGACTTCCGCTGTGAACTGTGAATATGTGCCATAGACAATAGCGTCTTTGGGTTTTAATTAATGAGGCACACGTAGCGAGGGAAAGGAAGTTTATTGTTTGTTGTAGATTTAAAAAATAAATATTCTTTTTGCAATTGATTAGTGCTAGTAGCCTAAATTATGTATTCAAACAAATACACTGACGGACTCATAAGCTGCATCAATGTTTAAGACCCCTTTGAAATTAAACCAAGTATTCAAACATTTTATAAATTTAAATTGCAACCTTTAGTTTGGTTCTTTAACTTCATAACAGCGTAGTATCATATCCTTAAGTGTATGATTGTAAACTGGAAAGAAACATTCAATTTTTTTGAACAAAAACTATAAATGTTACAAAGATTGGCGTATTAAAAATTGGTTCTTACAATAAAAAAAGGTTGAAGCACAGGATTTTTTCTTTTAATAAGGTGTATTGCCTCCACGTGCCCTTATTACAGATTCTAATCGGTTCCGCATAGATCTGATTAGGGTTGTTAAACGATCTTGCGGAATATTGTTCCATTCTTGTGAAATCGCTGTTCTTAGTGCTGCCACTGTTGTGTGCACAGGATTTCTTGCATATACGACTTTATTTAAATTGTCCCAAACATGCTCAATGGGATTAAGATCCGGGTTGCGTGCTGGCCAATTCATGGTACGTATACCAACCTCTTCGCAATATTGTCGAACTTGTGCAGCGGCGTGGGGTCGGGCATTATCTTGCATTAGAGTAAAAGTTTCACCTATTAATCCCATGTAAGGTACCACGCGAGCTTCTAAAACCTCTGGTATATAGCGTTGTGCCGTCAAACCACCTCTTTTACCGTTTTGACGAACCATGTCGATGAACACAAGTTCTGTTCGCTCGATCATCGAAATGCCACCCCACACCATCACGAACCGCCTCCAAAAGGAACACGTTCCGTAATGCAATTTTGAGCATATTCTCCCCACGTCGACGATAGATTCTTCTGCGACCGTCTGCACCATTTAAACATGTCCTACACTCATCGGTGAACAATATAGATGCCCATTACTCTTCGGTCTAATTAAGATGTTCACGCGAAAATCTTAAATGAGCTTGTCTGTGAGCTGCAGACAGCTTTGGACCATTTGTTGGTCTAAAAGGGGTGATTGCCGCTTCCTTAAGCCTCCTTTTTATTGTTCGTGCACTCACGTTTACTCCACGCACTTCATCAGCTCTGTTTTGATGTTTACTGACGTGAGGAAACGATTTCGTAGGGAAGTTGAAACAATAAATCGGTCGTCACGATGGGTGGTTGCTCGAGTTCTACCGGTACCGGGTCTCCTTTTGTAAGAACCGGTCTCTACAAACCTTCAGTATACTCAAGAAACCGTAGACTGGTTTAAATTTAAATTTCTAGCAATCGTTCGTTGATCCAAGCCTTCCCGCACCAATGCTTCAATTTGAGCGGCTTGTTCGGACGAAGTATCCATGTTTATAGTTACGAAACTTTTGTTGAGTTTAAAAGACTAATAATAAATACTATTGGTAACAATAACTTAAATCGTAAATGGAAAACAAAAACAATAAGAATTAATTTCAAACTTTACTGTAATAACACACGAATTTGAGACTATGCATAAATTTTATTTACCCGGCTATAATTTAATCTTTCACTACAGTTCTATTTTTAAATTTTGTTTTTTTTTTAAATAATCGGCAGTCTCGACATTTTCATTTAGTTTGATCTAAAAAGTTTGCATACTTATCAACAATATTAATTCGAAAGTAATCCTGAACTTTGATGCAGGTTATGAGTCCGTCAGTGTATATTAAATAGCTACATCTATAATAATAATATTAATAAGACAGGGACAGTCGTTATCTTCTTATGAGACTAACGCAATACTGGAGGGCACAATAGACTAGCTTTTAAACTACCAGCTTCGCCTTGTGATGTAAACAAAAAATGTATCACCAGGTGAAATAAAAGCGCACAAACCGCAGGGCAGCTTGTGACGAGCTGAATGTGAGTGGCGACACTGCTGCGGTCTTGAATGTCTCGGAGAGTCAGTTAGGGCCTCGTCCCCAGCTTGTCGTTACTGGTTGGCTTGGGTGGAACTTCAAGAGCGCCCGTGGGACTCTCAACTCTGGCTTGCCTTGGTAGGCCGGTCAGAGGGGAGCCAAGACAAACATCCATGTTCATGCACACAAATGTTTGACTTGAGCGGGAATTGAACCCGCGACCACAGGCGTGGCAGTCGGTCACACTGACCACTACATCATCGAGACATATATCGGTCCTGCTTATAAACTGACCCACTGCTGGGTATCGGGCCTTTTCTCAGTACGAGAACGCATAGGCAACATAACAACACTCTTTGCTCAACACGAGAATCTCTTATATTTGTAACTGTCCTACTGCTGGCCACGGATTTTGGATAACTCAGACATGCAGGTTTCCTCACTATGTTTTCTTTCACCGTTAAAGCGAGCGTTATTTAACTATTTAATATGCGCTTAGCTTCGAGAGTAAGACGTGCGTGTCTTGTTATTGAACTCGAGACCCGGCGAGGCAATCTAGTGCTCCGTCCGCAAGGCTATTGCTACTCTTCGAGTCTTCGTAATCAGGAATCGATCCCGCGATCTTACCATTGCAGGCAAACAAGACCAATCCTAAAATAAAGTGTGAGTCTTACCCCTATGTACTTAGTAGGTAGAATTATAAACAGTATATGCCAATCACACATTTTTTTGTCTCGTATGGGGTTCGATCCCATGTGCAATCAGTAGACCATCACAAATGAGAGGTCTAATTTTTTGTCGCAGTTAACCCAAAGACCACTGTACCGAAAAGGGTACTGTGAAGTAATATCTTTTATTATCTGTATAAAAACTTACCTTTAATCTATTGAACAAATATCTGCGTCATTTATTGTTTAAATATCTTCCTAATATTATTTTTTAATATGACTAGCAAGTAGCAACTAAGGTTACCTACAAGTAATGAGTTTTGTAGATAAATTGTGTAGTCTTAGAAAATAGAGATTATTAAAAATCGATTGTATCTGGCCACCGGTGTACCGCTGCGACTCAAATCCCTGGTATATGCGGGCATCGCTCTTCCTATTAAAAAGTCAACTTGCACTAAGAATAAATCCTGTATCGCGAGGGGCTTCACAAACATTTTAACAATGGACACAAAGAACACCCAGGCAAGGAACATCCACTGTGACAACAAATTTCTGTCCCGCGTGGGATTCGAACACGTACGTGTCAAGTACGCACAAACCTCTGTGCCCTACTGTTCAATGAATTCTATGCATTTTAGTAAAATAGTGTGTTGCCATCTTTTTAGTCCAGCATCCCTAATCCTGGCAGTAACAGATGTTTATATAGGTTATGGTAACCGCTTACCACACCATACTTAACATCGTATGTAATAATATCAGCCCTGTATTAAACCGTTCCATTGCTGGGCACGGGCCTCTTCAGTATATCTTCGATAACATTATAGAGAACACTCAGATTAAAGCGATAATTAACTATTTAATACGCACAAAACTACAAATAGTCAGATATGCGCGCCTTAGAATCGAACTCGAGATCTCTGCGTGGTAGTCCAACGGTCTCCCACTAGACTATCGCTGCTTATGTAATTTCTTTCATCAGGCGAAACATGCGTGTTTACCAATATCAATAAAAAATACTCTCTGGCTCACTCAAGTACAGCTCGTGCCTAAGAGCACAGATGATATAATTTAAAAAAAAACCTATCGGCATAAACAACACATGCACATAACCATCTGTCAAATAACTCGAGCTCAATAAATATTTTCAACACAAAAAAGTTCTATTGAACGGAAGCCCGCGCGCCATCTTCCCGCCAAACGGACGGACGCGCCATAATCGAAATCGACACTTCCGCCCGTTTCAAAAAAGGAACGCATTGTCGTTTTTTTTTTATTATCCGCTGACGAAGATATTACGTTTGTCTGCCTCGGTGCATCCTCTTTTTTGAATGTGTTTTGTTTCATTAATTATGGCAGCGGGTAATTATGTAATCTAAATGTTTGTTTGCGTCAGACATAATTAATATAGTCTGGTTAGCTCGGTGGTCTTGCATTTATGTTGACAGCTGATCGTAAGATATTAGGTTCGGTACGCGTGCTAGACGAAGTTTTATTGATATTTTCTGTTAAGAAATTGTCGGTAGTGACACGGATTTTGGAACTATGACCGATAGACGGCAATAGCCTTTTAAATTAGGACCGCTTAACGTTAGGTGGACCGCTAGGTAGTCTAGTCTACCACGCAAGCAAAAGCACGGAGATAAAAAAATGGCAAATGCTTAGTGTATTTTACGGATATTTCATCGGCTATGCTTTAAGATCACGTAAGCCTATTCCACTACGTACAAGTTATCTAGACTCTGCGTTTCCTAAAAATTAGGTAACAGGAAAACTTAATAAAAAAAATCGCAGCTCGGGATTTAAACTCGGGATCATATCATATCATTTGTTAATATGAGCACAAACTTATGGCACGGGATCAACGAGGCATTTATACTACATACGCTTCACGCTTATATCCCCAAGATCTTCTTTTCGTGTGGTTAGTGGCCAACCTGATGTCAAGAGTTGTTCAAGCCGCCCGTAAGCCTCTGACATGGCTTAACGACTGCTGTCAATTTGACAACAACCGGAACCGACTTTTTACTTGCCCTCCGAAGCACGGAGACGCTCAGATGAAATACCACTAATCATCCATCTATAGACAACCCAACGTTGCTTAACCTTTCTAATCGTTTACCGATAAGTGAGTGCAAGTTCTGGCTATGAGCGCCCCAAGATAGAGGTACTTTACACCCAAATTTCGCAAACTATACACATTATTATTATTAACAATATAATTATTAAATGGGACTAAAGGAAGCCTATTATTGTGTACAAAACACAGTTCCAAACCCGAACTAACATAGCAGTCTCGCTAACAATCACTGCGCCACTAAATAACAATAATAAAAACAAAATTAACATCCATAGACTACAGACCATAGGTTAAATGAGCACAACAATCCTTTTCCCGTTCAATTCGCCGACCCATCCTAAAACCGGATGCGACACAAAAATCGGGAAATACAAACTACCCACAATAGTTATTTGAACAAAAACCATTGAAGATGACGGATACGGCGGCCATTTTGCGACCGGAAACGGAAGCGGCGATCGCTAATACTATCAAATGACTGCTTATTATGTAATTTTATGAAGGATTGCCAAAATTATAATCATGGTTAGGTTGTGTGCAGTGGTTTCAATGGTCACCGCGCAATACTGACGCGTTTAGAGTTGCGGTTTTAATACTTACCCAAAAAGTTACATTTCCTGCTGAACTCTTTGACAAAAAATCCTTATAAACCAAACGATTATAGTGCATGAAACTCGGATTTGATTCTCGAGTCGAGCAAAAAGTTATTGGGGTATCCTGTTACGAAATTCTCAGTAGGAGAACGGAGCTGCGGAGTATGGTATTGAACCTGGTAGGCGGTATTTTTTTTAATACATCTAAGCTGGCAAACAAGCATACGGCCACCTGATTGTAAGTGGCCTATGGAAGCCTGCAACACCAGAGGCATTACTTGCGCGTTGCCGACCCTTTAGGAAAAGGAGAAGATAAAAAGGAAGTGGGAAAGAGAAGGAGCGGGAAGGGAGAAAGAGGGGTAATTGAGCCTCCGACACACTCACTTACCGAACGAAATACAACAGTAGGAATACTGTATATATTTCACGTCGATATTCTGTGAGAGGGTAGTCCCTCCCCGGTCGAGCCGGACCATTCATGCTGACATCAGCGAGGCTCTACTACCTTTTTACGCTAAATCTGAATTGTTGATATAAAATTAATGATTGTCCAATCGTCTATCATACTTAGATAAATATTAAATAATTCTACTAAATCCTAATTATTTCATCTCCTTCAGTAAATATTGGTTTTATTTATAGATTTTTATAATCAGTGATATGTGGTATAATGGCTGCAACACATTGTTGATATGAGTTGTAAAAAGCGATTTAAAAGAGGCTGTGAGTTTCTTGCAGGTATCTTCTCATAGGCTCAACCCTTTGCTTGAACCTAGCAACTAACCTAAGTGTAGCTTCAGTAACTTAGTAACCTCACTAACCTATATTGACGTTGACGTTCATAAGTGTTACTTTGTGACCTAAATGATTTGACGTGTATGTATGATGTATTGTTATGTTTATTTATCATATTTCTTGTTATCTAAACACAATCGTTGTATCAGCTATTGTTTAATCTGTTATTAATAAACAATATAAATATTATTTATTTCTAATTATCAACACATTCTCGTCACTCTCATGATACTATTACGATATTAAAAACAAACTAGGTTTTGTCCGCAGGTAAAGTTAGGTAACAGTACTTGTTCTGGATGAAAGGTACCCTATGTCCTTTTCTGTTCCCCTGACAACGTGTATGCGAAATTTAATCACGATCAGTCGAGTAGTTAATGCGTGAGAGCGTAACAAACAGACTCACATTCGCATTTATAGTATTAGCTAGGATTAGGATACATACATATAATATAATAATAATAATATAATATTCTGTCACATACACACAACACCATCTAGCCCAAACTAAGCAAAGCTTGTAATATGGGTACTAGACAATCGATAAACATACATATTATATACTTTTAAATACATACATATTATACATAGAAATACCCAGACCAAGACAAACATCCATGTTCATGCACACAAATGTTTGAATTGTGCGGGAATCTAACCCACGACCTCAGGCGTGGCAGTCGGTTACACTGACCGTTGGAATGCTACGTAGAGGTCTCGAGTTCGATCCTATGGCACGCACCTTGGACTTTGCGAACTTATGTGCATACTAAACAGTTAATTACTCGGTCTAACGGTGAAGGAAAACATCGTGAGGAAACCTGCATGTCTAAGAGTTCTACATAATATTCTCGAAGTTATGTGAAGTCTGGTTTACGTGGTTTCCGAGATTTCGGTTTCTAACCGCCAACTTCCTAACTCCGGGCAGCTATAGAGATTTCTTAGCTGGAAAACCCAACAATAATTTGTTGGACTGACTCAATATTCGAACCCGAGACCTTAAGACTGCGCTGAGCGTAAGACAGATAATGACAGAGCTCGTACGGCGCATATTCAAATCGGCGTGCGGTCGTCATAGTAAAATTGTATGGAGGATTTGAAGGTCTTTTTTAATAAATATGTATCTTTATTGTCAACCAATAACTTAAATATTTGGGACGGATAAATTGTTATATAACTATTTATGTTTCGTTTAAGCTGTAAAATAGGATAGATTTCTACTGTTATAATCTAAAAATCACGTTACACGAGCTTAACGTTTTTGCATTTTTCATGAAAATTTATGTAATTTTGTAGGCGAAAATATTAATTATTTTAGTTTTTTACACGGAGTAATTGTAAACACATTCATTGTTATGGTAAATGTATATTTTATATTTGTATTAATCAAAAAGTGTTGCTTTTATTCATTTAACTGTGACCGCCTGCTTTGGCACATTTCGCTCGGCGCAGTCTTAAGCACAGCAGCACGAAGGCTGTCCCTGGAGAGTTAGCCTTAAAATAACTGATTAAACTTTAACTATTGCAAATCTCTCTATCTCCGTTCGCGTAATATATTATTCTGACAAGTCTTAAACTAAAAAATATCTATTGTCTCTGGCCGCCGGTGTGCTGCTGCGACTCATAGGTTAAAAAATGGTACAAAGTTTTCCAAGTATTAACATATAAATTTTCCTCTATTTCAGATATAACTGTGCCACAATGCCAACTCAAGCGCGCTGTGACCGAGTACCACCTCCTCATGCCAAATGGGATGCCCTTGACCTTCGGGTGCTCCAAGAAGATGACCTTCCACTTGGTAAGTGCACTGCACGGATGGCGTAGTGGTTAAAGCAGTCACCTCGCCTCTGTCATCGCGCCGAGTGTTGTTTGTTCGATCCCCACACGGGACAAAAATGTATGTGATCCACAAGTAATTGTTCCGAGTCTGTGTGTTCTTTGTATCCGTTGTTTGAATGTTTGTAAAGTCGCCCACGACATACGAATTATTACTAAAGCAGGCGTTATAACACAGAGAGGAATTTCGTGCCATTTTAAGTTCTTTTCTGTAGGCTAGTGATACATTTGCCTCAGTAACCCTAGTTATACCCCTGGTACTGCTAGCGATCGTAAGCTACGGCGAAAGACCTAAAAGAAGCCTCAATAGTGAATGCTATTGCTGTGCATAATGTTTAGTGGCAGTAGAGCCTCTCTGATGTCAGCATGAATGGTCCGGCTCGACCGGGGAAGGACTACCCTCTCACAGAATATCGATGTGCAATACCAGTATTCTTACTGTCGTGTTTCGTTCGGTGAGTGAGAGTGCCGGAGGCCTTATCACCCTCTTTTCCCCTGCTCGCTCCTTCTCCTTTCCATTTTCTCTTAAAGAGTCGGCAACGCGCAAGTGACGCCTCTGGTGTTGCAGGCGTCCATAGGCTACGGTGACCACTTACCATCAGGTGGGCCGCATGCTTGTATGCTAACATAGTTGAATAAAAATAATAATTTCGCGGTTTCGATTCCCGAGTCAGGGAAACTGTTATTGGGTTATTCTGTAAAACAATTATCAGTAGACAGAGTCCTGAAACTGCCCTGTAGAGGAAGATTCTCCCTTGTACGTTTGTTACTCTTTCACGCCTTAACTACTCGACCGATCATCATGAAATGTCGCATACACGTTGTCTCCTGACGGGAATGAAAGGTTCGCAATGCCCTTTTCTGTACCCCTGTACAGAAAAGGGCATTGCGTTCCTTTCATCCAGAAAAAGAACAGTTCGCGAGGGATAGGATATTGACATAACCTACATTTACAATACTTTTTCTTTTTAACGTGTTGTAATGCGTCGACGCATACCTCGTCGCGGAAAAGAGGAGCAGAGTTTATGTCAGGCTCACTCGGGGAAAGATGGAACGTCCCGGGTACTGCATGGTACATTTAGGTATGCGAGCGAAGCCGCTAGCAAAAGATAGTTTAATAAAAAAATCACAGTCTCACACCTATACAGTATGCAGAACAGCTAACAATAACTCTCTTTTAATAATAAATATTGTTTTCCCCCAGATCCTCGCACGTGGGGTCGTCCAGAGGTGGGCCTGTGGGTCTCCCGGCGCGGAGGTCTTCCTGAACGATTCCCTATGAACGGGAAGGCCCTGTGTCTCATGTCTAAGGATATGTTCGCCTCCAGGGTACCTCATAACGGCCATGCGTTATACCAGGTAAGTCAATAGTTCCTTTATAATCTACACTAATATTATAAATAGGAAAGATTTGATTGTTTGTTTGTTTGTAAGGATTTTACTCAAAAACTACTTAACCGTATAAAGACAATCGATAACGTTGTGGTTTTCATACTATCTTATCAATATTTTTGGTACTATGGTTTAACTAATATTGTCTTCTGTTTACGCGAATGTTATTCATTGAAATTAAACTACTATATACGGCTTTTATCGCGTTATTTATTTAACACTTTATTACATAATTTAGAAACTGTTACACTATTACTAGATATTATTAAACTTTACTAATTTTTAAGCTAATTAAATTATTAAAACTATTAGAACTATTTATATTTAAGTGTATACTTTCCTCGACGTTTCAGTTGCTTTTCAGCAGCCATGGTTACGGGGAGGCTACGACCTCCAGCCACCCTGAGGTTTGACCTGGGGGTGGCGGGCTTTGTGGGCCTGCCCGCCATCCGTTCAGCACCAGGTCGAAGAGGCGGCGTGCGTGTTCCCACGCGCGCCTCTGTTTCGAGTCCGTCTCCCCTCTAGGGGGGGACAGTAGGGAGTGTTAGAAGTGCCTTTGGGTAGATCTTTCGTGTAGTGGCCTGCCGTTTCATACGGCGGACCGAAACCTCGGCGGGGTCGCGACCGCATGCGAAAGTGATTCGCGCGGCCCCGTCGATAGTGGTTTTGTCGAGGAACACCGTGGTAGGTTTAGTCGGTATTCCGGGAGGTACATTTTCTTCTTAACATCTTTCTTTTACCCCGGCGAGTCCGACATAACCCTTCCGCCCGCCCCCGCGGAGGGGTATGCGTTATGCATTGCCCACGTAAAAAAAAAAAAGTTGCGGCTCAGCCAGTCGGGCCCAGTGCGGGTTCGCAGACTTCACATAGGTATCTTTGAGAACATTATGTAGCACTTTCAGACATGCAGGTTACCTCACGATGTTTTCCTTCACTGTTAAAGCGAGCGATAATTAACTATTTAATACGTACATAACTTCGAAAATTGCCGAGAATCGTACTCAAGACCTCTGCGTGGCAGTCCAATTGTTTCCCACTAGTCAGTGATACGCGACCTGGGATCGAATTTGAGACCTCTGCGCGGCAGTCCAACGGTCTCCCCCACTAGGCTATCGCTACTACTAAATGCTAAAACATATGTTAAAATAATGTAAGTTAAAAATGCCTGCCAAAAATCTAGATTATAGTCTTTCTTTTCTTTTCGTGTGGTTAGTTAGGTTTAGTCGGTATTCCGGGAGGTACTTTAACATCTTTACCATCTTTCTTTTACCCCGGCGAGTCCGACATAACCCCCCCGCCCGCCCCCGCGGAGGGGTACAAGTAATGATTTCCCCAGGTAAAAAAAAAAAAATGCTTACGGGGAGGCTAAGATGGTAGTTGTCTCAATGTTCCAGTGTCGTTATTTCAAAGTACCCGAACATGATTTAATCATTGGTGTTTCTATTTATGTAAAATAAACAACGCGATAAAATCCGTATATAGTAGTTTAATTTCAACTATGGTTTAAATTAACAAAAACATTAATCATCATGTAATTATGGTGCCGAACAATGAGTAAGGGCCGACACTAAGCGATGTTTAACTTTAAATACTTTCAATTCTCGAAATACAAATGTTGTATTTTGTTATCCCGTGGCTTCTAATACATGACTTTTTATTTGTTTCAGGATTTCAGAAGACGTTTAGCCAAAGCGCTAGCCTTACAAGAATTAATTGAGAAATTGTCGACTAACTGAAAAGATACTACCCTCAAAAACTAAAAAAATATAATAGAAGAATACAAATTACCGTCCTAGCTGCTGGATGGAGTGAGCAGACCCTGATGGCGCAATAGTTAATTGTTTAGTGTAGCAGGTTCAATTATCGTATGAGGCAAGAAATTTTGTGATTCATTGATAGCTGTAACGATTTAGGTGTTTATATAAATATATACCTAGTTTATAAGTGTCCTATAGCGTAGTACGAGACCGTTGGACTGCCACGCGGTGGACTCAAGTTCGATCCCAAGGCGCGCATCTCGGACTTTACGAAGCTATGTGCGTATTCAATAGTTAATTATCGCTCGCTTTAACGGTGAAGGAAAACATCGTGAGGAAACCTGCATGTCTGAGAGTTCTACATAATGTTCGCGAAGATATGTGAAGTCTGCCAAGCCGCACTGGGCCAGTGTGGTGGACTATGGGCTTACCCTTGTCACACGGAGAAGGCCCATGCCCAGGCAGTGGGACAGTTTATATACAGAGCTGATATTATAATTATGTAAATGTTGGCAACACCGCCAATCTTAGTTACAGTGTTGCCAACATTAGTGATATTTTTGATATAACAAGCGATGGTAATATTGTCTTCTGTTTACGCGAATATTATTAATTGAAATTAAACTACTATATACGGATTATATCGCGTTGTTTATAGTAAGCTTCGGTAAGCTCTTACCATATTTACCGAATGGTAAGTGTAATGTGTGAGCTCACTCTTCTTAGCGTGAACGCTTTCGTGAATTCTAAGCAGGGATGTTGCGGATGCAGATTTTTTGACATCCGTAGGCGCGGATGTGGATATTTAAAGGCTCACAGATGCGGATGTTCAAATCGGATTACGGATGTGGATGTTGATAAAAATTGTGCATCATATTTAATAAAATGTAACTAATATCACCTCTGCAGGTTTTCTAGTGTTTCTTAATTCTCATCTTCATTTGAAGATTCATCGGCCCACCCATATTCTATCTCGTCGCATCCTGCGCTATATCTGGATCCGCATTAACATCCGCGTTGATTATTGCGGATGCGGATATTCCAATCGATGCGGAAGTTCCGCAATTACGCATGCGGATGCGAATATTCGCAACATCCCTAGTTCTAAGTACGGCGAGGGCACATTTATGGTGTAAATCTTACACTATCACTGTCTATGATGTAAGTGTAATGTGTGAGCTTCTCTTCTTATGGTCAGGACACAGTTATGATTTAAAACGTTGATGACAACCTCAGTTGTGTAAAAATCTATCAAAGTTATATCACTAATGTGTTTATTGTATCTTTTTCTTTCTTTTTCTTCTTTCTTTCGTGTGGTTAGTTGTCAACCTGTTGTCAAGAGTTGTTCAAGCCGCCCGTAAGCCTCTGACTTGGTTTAACGACTGCTGTCAATATGACAACAACCGGGACCGACCTTTTACGTGCCCTCCGAAGCACGGAGACGCTCAGATGAAATACCACTAAGTGGTCACCAGTCTGACCGCATCCAACGTTACTTAACCTCGCTAATCGTTTACCGGTTAGTGAGTGCAACTAACTATGAGCGCCTCTTTTATTCTATGACCTTGACATTGATACTTACAACTAGTTAAAGACCTTGAGTGATTCAAGGTGAGGATCGTGAATTTGAACACTATACTTTCATATTTTGACATTCATTTGACAATAACTAATGTTTTACCTTGAGCTAAATATTGAAGGTCAAGGTCTTCTTTCTTTTCGTGTGGTTAGTGGCCAATCTGTTGTCAAGAGTTGTTCAAGCCGCCCGTAGGCCTCTGACATGGCTTAACGACTGCTGTCAATTTGATAACAACCGGGACCGACCTTTTACGTGCCCTCTGACGCACGGAGACGCTCAGATGAAATACCACTAAGTGGTCACCTATCTATAGTCTGACCGCACCCAACGTTACTTAACCTCGCTAATCGTTTACCGGTTAGTGAGTGCAACTAGCTATGAGCGCCAGAGGTTATCGTGCGTTGATTGATTGTGCTCTTGAAATGATTGCTCGGTGGTTTAAAAGTCACTTTGCTACAACCAGTGCGCCGAGTGTTCGACACAAACCAGACCCAAATTATGACCTCAATAGGGTATTGAAGCGATGTCCCAGTGTTAAGTATCAAATACCCAAATGGGACTAAAATTTGTGTGCCCTGCATATAATAGTACTGAGTTGGGTATTTTCTTTGATAGTTGCGTAGTCCATGGCAACAAAACACAGGAATATCAGTACAGAAGTAATTTACTTTTAAATTAAATCGAAACAACACAATGACACATTTTTTTACTTGACACCTGAAAATGCGGCCTTGACCTTGACCTAAACTTAAGGTCAACGTAAATTTATCAGATAAATCTTCGATGACATTCAGCAGTTTAGGTGCATTAAAGCATTAGAAAGTATTTTTTATATATTATGTTAAATAATTTGTAAAGTAATGCACTTTTATGTTCCTATAAGTTAGTTTATTGTATATTTAAGCTATTTTGACGACCTAGGTTCGATGCTCGGCCAAGTATGAAACACTATGAGCACGTCTTAAACTGTCCAGAAAACGTAACGTTTCTGTGGACTATGGCCTTAAAACTCCACACTGAGAAGAGACCCATGCCCAGCAGTGGGACAGTTTAATATAAGGGTTATATTATTATTAATTTGTGACAAAGTCCTAGTATTCTTGTTAATTACAGCCAAGCTAGAATGCTTGTGCGAGGAGTTGGTCACGTCGGTAGTGCAATGGATGGGCTTCGAACTAGAACCTCTAGTCGCAAGTCGATACAGCATCCATTGAGCTCTCGTCACTTTAATACTTAAAATGATATTCCGCATCAGTTCATTTCTGCGACTAAATAATCAGTATTACATTTTAATGATTTTGTTAATTAGTATTAAGATGTGTTTGTATATGTGTATTTTTATAATTGTACTTCTAGTCAGTATGTAAATAAATAATAATATTAATAATTCAATTTATTTTATTTTTCATATTAACATGAGCAGATGTTCTGCACAATGGCGTAGTGGGTTAAATGATCGACTCGCCATTGCGACAAAGGTTGTGGATTCGATTCCCACGCGGTACACAAATGTGTGTGTTCACTGCGGCTAGATAAAGATAAACATGATTTATTTGCTATAACATGTGTTCACTATGTGTTACAAAAATATGATAGTCTCCACATGTTCCTTCAATTTATAGACATACAAATATGCATACACAAAAATTAATAACAGCATGCATGCAACACAATCATAAATAATTATAATAATGAAAAAGCAATAATAATTATTATTATTTATTGTCTTGTATTATATTTGTAACAAATATAGATGAATAAAAAATCTGTATATGAAATAAAATTTTAATCATTAGTTAATAACTAGCAATTGAAAACTTATATATGTATAAACCTTTGAAAAATCAACTGACAAATATATGAAATCGAAAGAAAATCTGTCAAAAATATTTATCCGTGCACCATTCCAACGATTCAGGGTTTGCACACCCGCATGGAGGAACCTATATCTAACGAATAAAAATCGGAATCTTCCTCAGACTTCCAAGATTTCATCTGCCGAAGTAGAAGTTGATGGCTGATCAAAATCTACATTTCTGTTCTATTTAAATGTGTATTTGCTATTACTTTTAGTCTGTTTTATAACTCCATAGGCACCTTGTGTAAAATGTGAATAGCACGATTCTTTTGAAAGTTTTAAGCCCCATCAAATGTGTAATATTGAGGTTATAGTTTTCAAACCCATTTTATTTCTGGTTTTAGTTTTAATGATGTTCATAGAACTGAAAACGCGTTCAACATCTGCGTTACAATGGGGCAAGGATTAAATAATCATCAATCAAACCACAGTGAATTAAAAACTGCACTAAAATTAAAAATATGTCTGGTCATTGAGAAGTGTACCATAAGGAAAGCAAAAATATTTAATTACCTTAATAACCATGTTAAGAGGTGTTTTAGTAAGTATGTGCAAAAAGGGCTAGATTGCCCTTTTAGGGCTAAGTAGTGAAATTTAGGGAAATTCGATCATAAAAAGAGCTAGATCTAGCCCCAAAGGGCTAAGGTGGCAACACTGTGAAGCAGACGAAGTTGCGCGCGTCTATTATACGTAATAGGTGTTATCTTTCTAAACGGCTTTTATTTTACAAGAATACTTGTAAAGCCTCGCAAAAATATTCATCTTCGATACTATGCTTATCAGATTTAAAACTATGGACAATTTGAAGCCCAAACCCGCAGCCTTACAACGCCTTATACAAGCCGCGGCCGGGAACGAAACCATAGCGCGATATAACTTTTCTACTAACGCCATCTATCGAGACCGGATGTAGTTTTCGCATCGGTGCGACATCGTACACAAGGACTTTAGTTGAGTGTTTTTTATAATAACTAGCGGTCCCCTAGTGGTCAAAATACGACCATAATTGATTTAAATTTTAAGTTTGATAGTTATTAAAGTTTTATTGTCTATAACTTTACCCTTATAATCACATTTTATTTAGATTTCGCCAAGGCTATAGAGGCTAATTTACCTATCTTTTTCAAACAAATTATTATTTACTTTACTATATATACTCTTTCATTGACGATATTTCTAAGCTTGCTACTTTGTTTTCTTTTCTCTTTATTACATAATATAAATAAGGTATATGTAACCATATTTACGAAGAATTGTACGACGTCAGACGAACAATGCTGAAATACTACGAACGAGATTTGAATCCGTGTATCAAATGCATGGTTGTGTGCGTGTAGTATTTTTTCATTAATTTAATGTATTTCTAATGCATATTTTATAAAAATATTAGGACTCGCCACTCATTCTCCATATAAAATTAAACTGTACTGCTGCGTAATTTTCGTAAAATGGGTACAAAGTTTTTGCTTCATGTATTAATATAATAATAACTTTATTTCAGATTAAATCCATATTGAATACATTAATAAAAGAGAAACATTGTGAAAACGAGTCAGTAGTCAAACATCAAACTGATACAATAATATTACCATAAAAGTACAATAATTAAATACAGATAAAATAAAATTCGGAAATTTACGCAGTCAATGCCAAAGTTTACAAGTCAAATAAATTCATAATTAGGTTACTTATTCTAAAATATTAATCAATAATTATAATTATGGATAAGTACACAATATCCTGTCAGTCTTGAATGTCGGATAAAACGTCGCTATAAGTTAAAATTCTCAAGAGTATTGTTCATAATAATGCATGAATGCTAGCTTGCCTGAAAAAGATGCTGTATATAATAAAGATTTACAGAAAATATATGAATGAACTCATTAGTTCATTCATATATTTTCTGTTCATTCTGTTCATTCATCGATGCTCAAAATCAATGTATTGTAACAATACTTCATTAAGTATTGTTACAATACATTGATTTTGAGCATCGATAGCTCAGTAGGGAGACCAACAGACTGCAATGCAGAGGGTCTCGTGTTCAAACCCACGTCGCGCACCTCTGACTTTCGGAAGTTATATGACTTTTCGAAATTATGTGCGTATAGATTGCCAATTATCGCCTGCTCCGTGCCTCGGAGAGCACGTTAAGTCGTCGGTCCCGACTGCCATGAATATCTACGGCAGTCGTTATTGGGAGAGTACCGACACAAAAGATCCCACTGGGTCGAAATGTCGCCGGTCTACACTGACTGGCCCCCACATAAGATACATACAATACATTTATTAAACAGTAGATGTTGCCTATCTTACTAAACTTGCCTACTACGTCCGCGCAATATGCTTCTGTAAATACCAAGCATGATTATATCAATACCTACATGTTCTCGGTTATATAAATTAAACTACGCGAAAGTCATCTCTGGGCAGTAGCACCGAAATACCAGCTTGATCCTTTTGACGCGGTACAGAGACGAGTCTTGAGAATTGTCGACGAGCCCAAACTCACAAGCGGTATTGAGCCACTAAGTCTCAGAAGGGACTTTGCCTTCCTTTGTGTGTTCTACCACTTGTATAATGGATTGTGTTCTAAAGAATTGTTTGAGATGATGCCCTCAGCTACTTTTTATACTTTTTATCATCGCACCGCTCGCCATTGGCAGGGATTTCATTCCTTACAACCTAACTGGTGCCGCACCAAGCGGTTCCAAAGGAATTTTCTCCTGCGGACGCTCAGGTTGTGAAATGAACTCCCTGCTAAGGTTTTCCCTCAAGAATACAGTATGGGGTTCTTCAAAAACGGTGGTAAAAATTTTTTAACCGGTCGGCTACGCTCAGGTGGTGCCTCTAGTGTTGCAGGCGTCCATAGGCTACGGTGACTACTTACCAGCAGGTGGGCCGTATGATTGTTTGCCACTTAAGAATCTTGCTCTTTGCCACTGTAGAATCTGCTGGATCTAACGCCGCTACACATTGTTGTGGAGTTAGAGGCGATAAAGGTGCTACATAGACTATCTGTGCATGGGCTGTGAAGCATCAACATGCCGGAAACTCGACACACAAAATTGGAGATTTCGAAGGATCTCAAAAGGATTATGAGCATGGGTTGCAACAAAATGCAAACAAAGCAAAATTTATTATAAAATTAAAATAAAGGCCCACAAGGGACGAATGGAGATACGGTAATAATTATTACCTATAAATTACAGTATTACTATCTTTCATGTAATGACTAAGCAATAGGTCGACATGAATACTGCAAGTATATTTTATAGGCCAGAGAGTGACATAGATTACGTTTTTTATCAGAATAATTTATGGTTCCTGTTGATATTTAAGTTTCTTTGAATCATCAGGATAAAGCTACGGATAACAGCTAGTTTACAAAGTAAGGAACCTCGATGTGCGTATCGCACATACTGAAGTAGAGGCCATAATTCTCAGTACAATCAGACAGCTTAAAGTTCTCCCAAGCAGAAGTAAGCATATTTGCCAGTATACACAGTTGCTAAATATCGCTGATCTTATGTTAATAATAAAGATGGAGATTTCATGATGTTAAAAGTTATTAGGAATTCGACGCGAAAAGGTAATTCTGGTATTTACATAAAGGTGGCTCGTCCAGGAATGTTTCTAGTCTATTCATGGGTATTTTGTGAAATATGCATGTAAATTTTATACGCATGATCTTCCATTAAAGTACAGACATAATATATAATAACGACATGTAAATAACATTTGTAATTTATTGCTTTAGGTATTTTATTTCACTGTAGTAATAGTAAATAGTATTTAATAATTTTTTTCATACGTTTAGATTGGTGCTGAATGTTAATTATTTATTGTACCTGCCTGTTATAATCGTGTTCATTTAATGTTAAATTTAATTTAGAATATAATATGCTCTTTCGTTTTTATTAATTAATTAATGTATAATATTAATTTTAATTATTTATTAAAATATAATACATTTGCATGCCACTGTGTCGGTGAAACATGATGGACTAAAATTATATGTAACAGCTTTGTACCGTACTTCTAGCAAATAATAAATAAATAAAAAAGAATATATAATTTAATCATGCACTTATAATATAAATATAATATAATCCTAACTTATATATTTTGTATACACGTTGTCAGGGGTGCAGAAAAGGACATATACAGCTACCTTTATATACGCTTATACTTAAGCCGCGGGCAAAATCTAGTAAGCTCTAAGTAAACAACAACAATATGCCTATGTGTAAACGACTCTAAAATACTTTTGTATATCCCAGACATACAAGAAGCTATAAGTACTCAAATTAGTGTTATTCTAAAGCCAAAGTTATCCAACAATATAATATTTCAGTAATGTTGTTTAGAATATAAGTGAATAACGTTCAGAAACGTTCAGATTTTGTGAGCATGTGACATTAACGACATTGACACATGACTGTATTGACTATGTATGTCAGAAAAACGAAAATAAACCACACAATATTATAATTTGTCATAAAATACATTCATGTTGTATTACGATTATTTATAATATTGTAATAAATAAAAGAATAACATGTTGTCTAACGTGATGAGGCGGGCGAGCGCCGTCAAAAATATCACTCCGATTTTGAGGTTAGTTTTCTATAATCTTACATTCATCTCCTCTGTTTATAAAAATAAACTATACCAACCTTTTAAGACAAATAAAGATTACAGTATAGTCCCCGCTCAATACTGGGTGAACCTGACTGTGGCAGTATTACAACCATAGACTTCATAAATCATTAAGAATGATGACATAAAATCACTCAGATACATAATTCACTGAATATATATAATAATAATAATAATATATATATATAATGTTTCTATTATAATATTCTACCACACACACACAACACCATCTAGCCCAAACTAAGCAGAGCTTGTACTATGGGTTCTAGGCAATGGATAAACATACATATATACTTTTTTTTTTGTATATACATACATATTATACATAGAAACACCCAGACCAAGACAAACATACATGTTCATGCACACAAATGTTTGACTTGTGCGGGAATCGAACCCGCGACCTCGGGCGTGGCAGTCGGTTACACTAACCACTACGCCGTCGAGACCGACAATTTATTAATTAATGTGTACATATTTAGTTCTGTACGCGGTAAGGCAGCATACGAAGGCGAGGGCAAGACGACAGTGAAGATCATTAACCAGGACTATGAGCTTGGACTTATGATCGACTCTTATGCCACGGTAACTACAAGATAAACTTCCTACTCTTACTCATGTTATCAATCATGTTTTGTGTATCGCCTTATTGGTTTGATTGTTAGTAATATATTAACAAATCAATCAAATGAATCAAATCAAATCAGATACAAAAAAGAACATTGTGTCTGGACCCTGGGCTGCGACAGTTGGACAAGTGATGAAGAATGATTTCAGGCATTTCTCATGTTTAGTAAAATAGTGTTAATGGGATTTGGTGATAATATTCTACAAGCGCATGCCTGTAGTGTGCTGTAGACCTACCAAATTTGTTAATAGATGATAATAGCTTGCCCGATTACCTCTGAACATGCACATATGTGACTCCGTCACAGGTAGCATTCTATCACGGTCAAAGTGGAGTGCAGTGGTAGTCTTAACAAATGCTACATACACAATATCTATCTAATTGTACCATTTATTTATCATTAATTATAGTTTTACTTTATAATATATTACTTATTTCGCAGTATGGCTTCAAGCTGAACAACGGTCTGACAGTCCTCGGGCCCATGGCAATATTCCCCAGGTATACATGATTTTTTTATATATATTTTTATTGTATATGAGCCAAACGAGCCGACGGATCGCCTGATGGTAAGCGATTACTGCCGACCATGGACACCTGCAACACTAGAGGAGTTACAAATGCATTGCCAGCCTTTTAAATTTGTCCCTCTCTCCTCCTTCAGGAGGGTAGGGGAGGTTGGGTTTCCGGTAATGTCACTCACTCGACGAAACACAACGCATGCGCTATTTCACGTCGGTTTTCTGTGAGGCCGTGGTATCACTCCGGTCGAGCCTGCCCATTCGTGCCGAAGCGTGGCTCTCCCACGGTTATTTACTTACTATTTACTCTAAAAGAGGGTCATGTGTGTAAATGCACTTTAGGTAACCTCTCTAGGGATCTAAAGGCTTAGTGTGTAAGTATTGTTATTAGATTATTTATGTCTACAATGTAGTCCTCATTCACTCTTACTATTTACAGTTATGAACCGAATTAAAGTTTATGTTGTTTTTAGTGTAAATTGAATCCCAGAATTCACTTTTTTGAAGCTGATACAATCTGTGGTCTATCGTAATCTCTATGAAACTTTTTATTGTTAGTTCATATTGATACTGCATAGATGGCAAAGTGATTTAAGCAGTCGCCGACTGCAAATTCAATTCAAAGAAATAAACATATTTACAGTAGCCGGCCTATACATACATATGTATATGCAAATTTAATTTATGTATATTAGAACTGACTTATACTATAAGAAAAGCGATATACATAATATCAATACTAGAAATAAGAACAGATTACTCAAACCGGATTAAAAAAATTAATACTTAAGTTGTTTAAAGGTCAATGTGTGTGGTTTTACAATAATTTTTCAAGAGGTATTCAAATCTAAGTTTTAATAAATTTAAAACAGTAAAACTTTAATTATGTCCAAAAGTTGCGCCATTGCGCTGAATTAAGAGTTCGATTTCCACACATAATAAATTTTTGGTGTGATCTACGAATAGTTGTTTCGCGAGTGGGTGTTCTTTGTTAATGTTTGTAAAGCTCCCTATGACACAGAAATTGCCTCAGAACCGGGAGTTGCCTTCGTAAATATATAAAATGAACATTGTCGCGTGGTGTTGTGCAGGACAGTGCTGTCGTGGCAACTGGACGGAGGACACAGTATCACCGAGGAGTCGCTGCGACTGTTCAAGATACTCGACCCCAAGATTGATCTACTCGTGAGTATTGTTCACTATAACTAATCTGTACTGTTGACTTCGTATGCGTAAACAACGCGTTGGCCTATAGCGTCGTGTCTGCGAATTAAATGCACCATATCTACTGTTATATTTTTAAAGTTAGTTGTTAAGTTAAACCCCAAATTATTAAATTATGCTAATTACATCAAATTCTCTTTTCGATTATACATTTACTATCAGATCGTTTTTCCATTGTTATTAATGGCGGCAGATTCAGCGTCCTAGCTGGTAAAATATCGTTACCGCTACTTGTAGATGTGTATTCACATTCAAACGCAAAATATCGCAAAAGCAATCCCAAGGAATCACAAACAACCGCTACCTTGTGTAAACCACAGTAGCCTAGCTAACGGACGAGAGGGTTTTGGAGAAGGGAGGAACTGAGTAAGCATTGGGCCTCCGGCGTTCTCAGTCACGGATCAAAACGCACCAGTACGTGTCAGTATACGTATTGGTGCGTTTCTCCATGTGAACATATCATATATATGGTAATAATAATATATCCTCCAGACTGAATTTCGGCCACGGCCGCCAGTCTTAAGAGACACTGACCAACTACGCAGGAGATATTATAGTGCACAAGTGTAATGCGCAAAGACAAGTGTACTTTCTGTTCCCTAACTCTCATGATTCGATGGGACGGTAATCCGACACGACCGGAGATAGGTCAGGCGCAGGACCAACGGCTTTACATGCTTTCCGAGGCACGGGGGTGTCTTACACCGCCAACTTCCTAACTCCGGCCTGCTATTGAGATTTCTTAACTGAAAAACCCAATAACATTTTGTTGGCCCGAGCCGAGATTTGAACCTGAAACCTCATGCACTGCAGTCGCATTCACTACCGCTGCGCCACAGAGGCAGTCATGTCGTATGTGGTGGTGTGTAGTGGTGGTACTGATATTGTCTGAAAGATGCTGAAAGTACAAAAGGCTCTACTACCGTAAGAGCTGAAGTTAGTGTGATGTGCGGGTGTGCCGTGTGCAGGTGGTGGGCGTGGACTCGGGCGAGCGCTCGGTGATGGACGGAGTGTTCCGCGCCACGCGCGCCGCCGGACTCAACGTCGAGATCCTGCTCACCGAGCACGCCTGCTCTACATTTAACTTCCTCAACGCTGAGGGACGGTCAGTAACACATTATATACTTCTATATCTTTAAAGCTATTAGACATTACCAAGGGTCCCGGCCCTGATGGGTTGCCACCTTACTTTTTACATAAAATAGCCGATAATGTCTGTGTTCCACTAAAAATCATTTACAATAAATGTATCACTGAAGGCACTTTTCCTTGTGTCTGGAAGAGGGCCAATGTTACGCCGATACATAAAACCGGTTCCAAACACGACATTGAGAACTATCGGCCAATTTCAATCTTGTCCGCTTTGTCGAAGCTTTTCGAAAGACTCGTACACAATGCAATCTATCCGATTCTTCACCGCATCATACTGAACCAACAACATGGATTTGTGCAAAAAAGGTCTACCGTTACTAATTTGTTAATTTTCACAGACTATGTATTCAATAATATGGATCAACGGATACAGATAGACGCTATTTACACGGACTTTCGAAAAGCTTTTGACAAGGTGGATCATGAGCTCCTTCTTCGCAAACTTGCATACAACGGCATTCGTGGAGATCTTCTGCGCTGGTTTGCGTCGTATGTGGCAAACAGATCGCAGAGAGTTGTTGTAAGAGGTCACCAATCTGATTCTGTAATTGTTACATCTGGGGTGCCTCAAGGGTCAATTTTGGGACCACTTCTATTTATAATATTCATAAACGATATCGCTAACTGCTTTCTTAATTCAAAATTTTTGTTATACGCAGACGATCTCAAAATTTATCGTACGATTCGTAAACAATCAGATTGTAGCTTATTGCAAGCTGATTTAGATCGCTTTACAGAATATTGCACTAGAAACAAAATTTATCTTAACCTATCTAAATGCATATCTATTACGTTCACCAAAAACAGGAATATTTTTGATAACACCTACAATTTATCCCAAACAGACCTGAAGAGGGTTTCCTCTGTAAGAGACCTCGGTGTAATACTCAATGAAAAGTTACACCTCGATCAACATATCGAAAAAATTGTCAGCAATGCTTACCGCATGTACGGCTTCGTAATGCGATCCAGCAAAGATTTTAAAAGAACTAGTACTTATATTCATTTGTACAAAGCACTCATCAGGTCCCAATTAGAGTATGCCGTTATGATTTGGAATCCTCTGTATAAGAAGTACACAGATAACTTAGAAAGAATACAGTGTAAATTCGTCAAGGCATTGCAATTCCGTTGCCGCAATAATTTCATAGCCGAAACAAATATTACGAGTAACACTAAATTACCTGATTTAAAAGCCAGACGCCTTTTTCTAGAGACAATGTTCATATATGACTTATGTAATAACCGATACGATTGCTTAGATTTAACGAGTAAGTTATGTTATATTGTGCCGAGAACTGTGATGAGACGTGAAGTGCGCGGACATAATCTTTTTGCTGTTACATCTTGTCGCACAAATGCTGGCGTCCGCGCACCTCTGCGTCGCATTACAAAAAACTACAACGGACATTTTACCGATTTGGATTTATTCAACTTATCTGCTGGTCAGTTCCGAAAGCTTTTAATTAATGAAATTAATAACTTGTAGTCTGCTATAACTTTATTTGTTTTCTTGTTTACTTTGATTGTAATTTTCTTATTTATAAAGACAGTTGTTTGAGCTTTTAGCTGCACGGTTCGGTTTACTTAACTAATGAATCAATTAGAATGAAACAACCGTTTGATGCGAGACAAAAATTTATTTTGTTCGGGCCTTTATATACGTGCGTCGGAGAATCTTAACACCGCGATTCAGCCGGACGGCACATCGCCATCTACCGAGCGGAATGTCAACTTTATCACTCGATTGAACATCCCGCCCACCATGGACGAAATGTCCATAACTAAAATTAAAACTAGCAACAGCAATAAATAAACATAAAACCGCCCACCATGACGTAGGTAATAAAGGAAATTTCAAAAAAAAATGTATTTGAGACATTACAAACAATAGTGGACTGTATAATTAGCGACTAAAATAATTACCTAGTCATGGGGTGATAAAATATTACAATTTCGATTCACAAACGAAGGGTTTCAACCGAACTCAACAAAAAGAATGCTAATTCTACACGAACAATAAATTTCAATACAACACTTAATTACAAAATTTTAACAATTAAGTAGTAATAGGCAACACTATTAGTTTAGAAACGGGTCTTTTAATTATTGACCTTTTGCAACGCAATGACACAACCCTCGTGACTTTGTCTGAGCCAGTGTGTTTCTCGATTATAAGGCCGTAGAGCCATCTTGCAGGAGGCAAGTCATCCTCCATAACTAAAACCACATCCCCTTTATTAGGTTCTACAGTCTGATGAGACCATTTGTACCGATGATGGAACTGGACAAGGTATTCGTGGGACCATCGACGCCAAAAATCTTGGACTAGACGCTGAGTTAAATGCCACCGCCTTAGTGTACTTACGTTTGAACTTTCGAAGTTTGACTCAGGCGGAAGCAGCAACGGTTCTCCAATTAAAAAGTGACCCGGTGTCAAGGGATATGGGTCGTCAGGACTACCGCTAAACGTAGAGATCGGCCTTGAGTTCAGACACGCCTCTATTTGAGCGAGCACTGTTGTTAGTTCCTCAAAGGTAAGAGTGCTGATCCCTACGACTTTTCTGAGGTGATGCTTGGTGGACTTCACTCCAGCTTCCCAAAGCCCTCCAAAATTAGGAGAGTGGGGTGGAATGAAGTGCCAACTAGTCCCGTTGGTTGCCAACCAGTCCGCAATGTCTAATGCTACGCTTGACCTTTCTTGGATGAACAAAGCCTTTAACTCTTTATTAGCTCCGACGAAGTTGGTGCCGTTATCACTCCACATCTCCTCGCAATGGCCCCGTCTGGCTGTAAAGCGTTTGAAGGCTGCTATGAATGCTGTCGCAGTCATATCACTTACAACCTCCAAATGAATAGCACGGGTAGCCATGCAGACAAATAGACAAATGTAGCCCTTTGTGGAGTGATATCCGCGCCCTCTTGTGGGCCTCACACTAATAGGACCTGCATAGTCCACTCCGCTTTTAGAGAAAGGTCGGCCGGCATTGACTCTGGCTGATGGTAATTGTCCCATTAAGGGCGGTACAACTCGAGCTGAATAACGTAGACAAGTCACACACTTGCGCACATATTGTCTAACCACACTCTTCGCATTGATGATCCAGTACTTGGATCTTATATAATTAAGGACCAATTGTGGTCCGCCATGTAGAGTGCGCTCATGAGCATCGGCAACTATAAGGTTCGTTAAGTGTGACTTGTGAGGCATTATTACAGGATGCTTCATGGTTTCCTCAATATCAGCTCTATGTAACCTTCCGCCAACTCTCATAACCTGATCCTGGTCGAGATAGGGATTAAGTTGAATAAGTTTTCCTCTTTTCTCAACTTTACCAGTTTTCTTTATGCTGTCTATTTCATTACAAAAATATTCATTCTGACACATTTTTATACATGTAAGTAGACCTTGATCAATTTCGGCAAATGTTAAACAATTATTTTGTGATTTAGTTTGATTAATAATTTTATTTTTTGATTTCAGTAACCTTCTACAATACGCAATTACTCTAGTTAACTTTCTCAAAGATGAAAATTTTATTATTATATTATTCTCTTCCTTATTGTTGATTATTACATTGCATACTATGTTTGATTTCCTTTCGTCTATGTTAGTTTGATTAAATTTCCTTATGCTATAATCAATTGTGTAGTTCCTAAGCCAGCTAGGTCCTCTTAGCCACAACTCAAGATCTGCACACATGGAAGGCTTTACTCCACGGGAGGCACAATCAGCGGGATTGTCTTTTGATTGGACGTGCGACCATTGATTGCTGTCCATAACGGTGAGAATTTCGGCAACTCGGTTGCCGACAAAGGTTTTCCAACGACTGGGGTGGCTCGCCAACCAGGCAAGAACCACTGATGAGTCAGTCCAGGCATGTACATTATCCCTTTTAATCCCCAAGGTGTCCGAAACTTCACGAAGAAGTTTTGATAGCAGCACCGCGCCACATAATTCCAGACGAGGTATGGATACCTGTCTGACGGGGGCCACCTTGGTTTTTGATGCCACTAGACTGACGAAAACTAAGCCGTTAGAATCAATGGACCGTGTATAGACTACTGCAGCATACGCTTCATTAGAAGCATCACAAAAGCCTTGCAGTTCAAGATGATGGTCGTGTCTGCTTGTGTGAATCCATCTAGGCAGATGGAAACCGACTAAACTGTTAAGTTCTCTCCTGTAACTAAGCCAATCCGTTGCTAGGTGATCTGGCAATGCATCATCCCAATCTATACCCGAAAGCCACAGGCGTTGAATGAACACCTTAGCTGTTATTATTGCTGGCGCGAGCCAACCCAGTGGGTCGAATAAACGGGCAATGTCAGATATCACTCTTCGCTTAGTCAAGGGTGTTTCCAGCGGAGGAAGATGGACAGTGTATTGAAATTCATCCGTATCTCTATTCCAAGTTAAACCTAAAATTTTCATGATCTTATCAATTTTGAAATTTACTATATCATGGGTTGCCTCTGTTCCGGTTTGTATTTTATTCAATAATTCGTTATTATTGCTGGACCACTTCTGAAGTTTGAAACCTCCACGTGCTAATAACTCATTTATCTCATGATAGATCTGTTTTCCTTCAGCTACAGATTCACAACCTGACAAAAGGTCGTCAACGTAAAAATCTTTAAGGATTCGGTCTGCAACTAGAGGATAATCCTTGCCTTCATCATGAGCCAGTTGTTGTAAACTACGCACCGCCAAATATGGAGCCGAAGATACACCAAAGGTGACACGTAACAAACGTAGATGTTGCAACTCCGAATTTGAGTTGTCACGCCATAAAAAACGTTGGTAGTCTACGTCATCGTCAGAAACCTTAATCTGCCGGTACATCTTAATGATGTCCGCTACTAATGTTATGGGATGACAGCGCCATCTTATAATAATTTGACGTAAATCAGGTTGCAAGGTTGGGCCAACCATCAAATCGTCATTCAACGAGACCCCGTTGCATCCAGAACAAGAGGCGTCGAAGACAACCCTAACCTTGGTAGTACTTTTATCCTCGCGTACTACAGCGTGATGCGGTAAATAAAAGGCATCGTTTCTCAATTTTGCTTGAGGAACTACTTCAACGTGTCCCAATCGAATATACTCCTGGATAACTTCTGAATACTGCTGTCTTAGCTCAGGATTGCCTGATAATTTTCTTTCCAGCATGTTAAAACGTTTACGAGCGATATCCTCCGATCTTCCATAAACGCAGCTAGGACGATCAGTTTTGAATGGCAGCTTGACTATGTATCGTCCTGTTGCATCTCTTTTGGTTGTGTTAGAGTATAGGTCCTCACACCTTTGCTCTTCCTCAGTGAAGATCACTCTATGAGGAGAAGACTCAGACTCCAACTCCCAAAATTTCCTTAGGAGGCTGTTAATGTCTACGCTTGCATTGCAACATACTGGTTGAGTCCTGAGCGATGTGTGAATCTCGCCAGATAGGATCCATCCTAACTTGGTTCTTTGGGCAACTGGTGTACCAGGTGGGCCCTTGACCAAACCATCCATTAGAACTTCACCGACCACGCGAGTACCTAACAGGATATCTATTTTACCCGGGGTAGCAAAAGACGGGTCTGCTAGGTCTAAGGATGAGATTGACGGCAGAACATTGACGATCTTCCTTTCAGGAAGACGTGATGTGAGTCTGCTCAATACATACGCATTGACATATAAATAAAATGTAGGATCTAGGCGTGACTGCATTTTGAAACTAACTACCCACTTAGAAGGCATCGAAGCCCCCTCATCATCGCCTAGTCGCAATATGTCGGTGTGAGCAGGTGTTTTCTTCAAACCGAGTAACTGTACTGCGGCCTCCGTGATAAAGGAGACTTGAGAGCCCTGATCCATCAAAGCTCTTAAAACAATAGCAGTACCAGTTGTTGACTCAATATCGACCAAGGCTGTAGCGAGCAGACCTTGGTTGTGTACATCTGCGAAACAACAAATGGTGTTTATGGTCTCGCATTGATTAGAAGAAGCGGCTGCCGCGGCAACCACAACATTCTTGTCCGCTGAACCCTCTACCGGTTCAGTGGCATCGACGGTTGTTTTAGAATGAAGGAGTGTGTGGTGTCTCCTTTTGCAAAGATGGCATTTGGTAGGCTGACGGCATGAATACACGGCGTGGTTTTTACCTAAACAATTGAAGCACAACTTATTGGCTCGAACAAAGTCGCGACGTGCATCACAATCCTGCTTTGCAAACTGCTTGCAGTGACACAATTTATGGTCACCAGAACACAAAATACAAGTTAAAGAAGCAACATGAAAGGTTTTTACATTAGTATTTGGACTATTATTCTTGGTTTGGGTAATGGACTTAGGACTTAAATATTCCAAAGCACGAAATCTTGATTCCAAAAAAATCTTGAACTCGGCAAATGTAGGTAAATTATCGTCAATACTAATTTTCGACTCCCACAATTTTCGAGATTCGTTATCTAATTTTTCGCTAATTAGAAATATTACAATTGTATCCCAAGCGTCCACATTAATGCCTAAGGTACATAAGCCATGTAAACAATCGACTGTGGTATCCAATAGATTTTTAATGGAAGTTGAAGACTCTTTAACAATTACTGATTGTTTGACAAGGCGCTTTAACATACAGTTAGATAAAAATTTCTTGTTGTCATATCGTTTACATAAAATAGACCAAGATTCACTATAATTAGCTGCAGTTACTGGTGTATGTCGCAGTAGCTGTTCTGGTTCTCCCGACAAATGAGATTTCAAATAGTGAAGTCGTTGTACATCGTCTAACGACCCGTTGTTGTGTATAAGGGACAGAAATAAATCTCTAAAACTAGTCCACTCAGTATAAATACCTGAGAAGGTAGGTAGACTAATCTTTGGCAATCTAATATTTGACGATGTTCTTTCTTGCTCCTTTGAATTAATATTAGTAGTAGTTTTTACATTCATTTGTTCCTTAAGTTCTGATTTATACAATATGTAGAACTCCTCGGTATTATCGTATACATCAGTTGAAAAATACTCATTATTTAAATCTAAATCTGTCGCTTTCTCTATAATATTTCTATGTGTTTTTACAAATTGTTTCCACTGCTCTTCTAATGATTCTAATCTTGTTTGCAAATATGTTTGTGTTATACGATCCTTTGGTGACTTTTTAAAATTAATTCTAGCCTTTTCAATTATGGTTTTGTTGTTCAATTGTAATTTAATTAATGATTTCATTGTGACTAAGTATATGATAAATATGATACACAAGTTTATAATTATGAATTCACTAAAGTACAATACTGATCTAAAATTTCTAAGTTACAAATGAAGCTACAATAATGAACGTTAAAGATATGAGAATAACAACAAGCTTGCTAAAATTATAAATCCAAGTAAAATCTAAAAAATTTTACAAGTGTTTAAACAACTTTGTACACCAGGGCGAAATCGGGCATGGATTCCCCGTATGAACCAAATTTGCTTAATTATTCTAAGTCTAAAAACTACTTTACAAACTACAACTAATTAATTTTAAATTATTACAAGTCCCAAATGCTTCTACTTCACTATACTAATGTAATTTTCTATGTTTTATCACTGATGTTCCTCCAAAATCAAAGTTAATAATTGTTCACTACTTACAGTTATTGTTCGGTCAAACCTCTGCACGTCACTGCCGATGTGTTACGTCACTTTACTTGATGACACAAGCTCCAAACAGCACTCAAAATAGGACGCCTGGTGTCGTCGCCTCTCGAAACACTGGTTCGAGTTAAAAGGCACAGGTAGCGCCCTCTGCCGATAATCGCCACAATTCCAAATAGCGATGACTGCCGCTTTATTGCGCTTAATTGCACCACACACAACACTGAACACTTGAGTACACAAAATTGAATTTCACTCAGTCCGGAATCGAACTCTGATCCATACACTATTGCCAACGGCGCAATAGTATACACAGACAGCCAACGGATCGATCAACGACGAGGTTTATTGTTACAATAAACCCGTCCGGCTCCGAAGGACCAAAAAATGTTTGAGCTTTTAGCTGCACGGTTCGGTTTACTTAACTAATGAATCAATTAGAATGAAACAACCGTTTGATGCGAGACAAAAATTTATTTTGTTCGGGCCTTTATATACGTGCGTCGGAGAATCTTAACACCGCGATTCAGCCGGACGGCACATCGCCATCTACCGAGCGGAATGTCAACTTTATCACTCGATTGAACACAGTAATGATTCACTCAAGTTCAGTTCTTGCTTTTACAAATCAATTATGTAAAATACGTGGAAAACGTTGTGGGTTTCACATATACCAAAATATTGTTAACTATACCTACTTTTTATCAATGTGTGTGTGTAACTGTTTGTTTTTCCTGAAATAAATAAATAAATAAATAAATATATAGGCATGTGGAGGAATGTGGTGTCATGTCCTTTCATTGTACCTTATATACACAGTGTAACAGAAATATATGGTCATATTCTGAGTTATATAGTACTGGAGTCACAACGTAAAAAAAATTAAAGCATAATCAAGACAGTTTTAAAATTTTATTTTTATCACTATCATACAGAATTCTGAACAAAGTATTGCCATGTTCATATCAGTTATTTAGCTTCTTAATTTTTTCCTGCATCATATTCGGGCATGACCTTGGCACCCTATGACTACACTTTACTGGGATGCACTGTATATTTTTACAATTTTCTTTCTGTTGACTCGTGGTACTTGTTTTTTTAAGTAGTTTCCACTAGTTTGAGTTATCTTGTGATCTGCGATAGTCCTATTATAATTTATTGAAAAAAAAATCTATTATTATAATAAAAATATGAGCAGTAGAAGGCTATTGCTATTGGGTTGCCCTTCTCACACTGAGAAGGGTTGCCAGCAGGTAGACAGTTTATTACAAGGCTGATATTATTATATGGTGAGGTGTGTGGTTGGACAGGTGTGTGGCGGCGGCGCTGCTACCCCCGCTCGTGATCAACAACATGACTGCCGACGACATGCTCGCCACCAAGATGCACTACAAGGACGTCTTCAACACCGCTTCCTACGACTGAACCTCGCACACTACACCGCACAGACAGAGACCCATGTAGCCTTGACAGCTTTCCTTTTCAGAATCACTATTTTGTATAAAGTCACATAAATTCCAGTCATTAAGAGACATAGCGGTAAAAAAATACACTCATGTCATTTCCACGCATAGCACGAATGCGTTGTAACATGACGTCACAAAAGTTTTGGATGTATGAAGTTGGATCCCGGAAACCAACGAACTTTGCTTTTGTAGGGTAGTATGTCGTTCTTGTTAACATGTCACTGAAACTTGATTCGAATATTTATTCGATTAGGTATGTATCAAATAATAATCTGAAAATCCAGCTATGAATATAAATATCTGTAGTAGCGCTGCTAGTAAATGTTTGGTACGACTCGTCAACGTTTAACGTAGTCGAGAATGAACAAGATACTCGCCCTGAGAGCGAGTGCGGTTCTTATGACGTAGTGGTTGATATATTGTAAATATTAGTCCTATTTGTTATTTAGTAAATGTATTGCATTATAATACTGGTTTTATTTTACCCTATGAATCTATACCCGTGAATATATACTATATTTCCTAACGCAAATGTTTACACAATCATTATTGTATGAACTATCAGAAGCATTTTCTAACATTAGCAAGAACTTCAAGAAAAATCGGCGATGCAAGTTATTATTTGCTTAAACTAAATCTCTCAAAATATTTTTTATTAAACATACCTATTTTCTAAAAATCCGTACCTGATTGTGTATGTTGAACTAGTGGGGATTTCTGGAATAAGTGGCAATCCCCACTAGTGAGATATATCTGTGGCGAATTAATAGCATAAATCGTTATTAATGTAGAAAAGAAAGGAATAACAATGTGGAAGACAATTGACAATCAATTTCGAGTGGCAATGTCATCCAAAGAGCCGCTGTGCCTGCAGTGATGTTACTAGAATGGACATTCCTTTGATTCAGAGGCACAAGGGTGAAATCCTAGACAACAAAGTCTATCGAAGCTTGTAAAATCTCTGATCGGTTAGTGCTGAGAACTCTCTAACAAAAACCATCAGACGTCAAGGAGGCGCACCTTTATCTCATGATAGCGGCGAAGTCGTCAGTATACGTCTCTGCAAACATCCCTGACGTACTACACCTCGACGGCAACCCCAACAGCAACCCGAGTGCGTTATTGTACTCGACACGTAGATCGCTGTATGCCCGCTGACTATAACTGACCCAGAGGCTGCATGTATAAAATGTCTGACTGTATGCTTTGAATAAAGTCAGCTTTACTGCATTTGTACATTTTGCAAACCTGCGGGCCAGCATGTTACAATGGACAGCCAGCTACCTATGCTCCCTGTCTATATCATGATTATCCTTTAAGTCTTCGGTAACCCAGTGGCCCAAGTATTTAAACCTGTACAGCCTACACAGGGGCGTCCCGAATAGTGAAACATTAGGTATATTAGGATAGGTCTTATTCCTCGATTTAAAAACCATTAATTAGTTCACTCTTCTTGACGTTATATTTCAGCCCATGAGTCACCGCATGCATAAGACTCGCATCCGAAGATGATGATCATGATCATAAGATCGAAAGGATCCGTCTCAGAGCGCTGATCGATGGGCTAAGCAACACCATATCATCTGCGTAACTAATGTTATTAATACAGACCCCATAATATGACATCCGATGTTGGTGTTGCTGAGCTCAACGATCAGATGGTTCATATAAAGGTCGAACAACCGCGGCGAGCTCAACCCACCCTGTTTCACGCCACAGTCCAACCTATACTCATTAGAAAAAGAGCTCAGCCACTTCACACTATTCCGCTGACTGCTGCACTAATACTTGAATATTGATGTGATTTCAGGTGGTAAAGTAGTTTCGCGTTCTAGTTCTGATATCATAATTTACAAGATCGAACGCCTTCGACAAATCCAAAAAACAGGCAAATACTAGCGTTTTCCTATCGGTGTAATATTGAACAGTCTGCTTGAGGCACAAGATAGCGCTCTCAGTGGACAGGCCAGGCCTGAAACCAAATTGGGCGTCGTGCAACTCAACATGTTTAGCTAGTTGCTTGTCAAGCAAACTGTCCAACACCTTAGCTATGACAGTTGCCAAAGATATGGGCCTGTAATTGGAAATGTCAGAGCCATCTCCAGTTTTATTTTTCACAATAGAAGAAAAGAGAGAAAGAAAAAGAGGGTGAAAGGCTCTTAGCAGCCTCATCTCGAATCTGGAGTAGTATTTTGTTAAATCTCATACAGCACGGAGTCTGTGCTCGGTAGACGACTACAGATTTCGGCAATACAACTTGCCGAATTAGAACGCTTCCTGCCAATAGGACCGTTGAGAAGAAAATACCCGTCATACTAGCAGGTCAATGCGGTTGGACCAAGGACAACAGACCAGAATCTTACATGACGAATAGGTACGATACACACCTGATTATCCCTTAAAAGGTAAGCATACGTAATGGAGGGGTTATAAATAAAACTCAGTTTGTTAAACTCAATAATTTACTGTCGTCGACAACTCCGGTACATGTTTGCACGAACAATTCAAATTTAACATCGCATCGCATCGGACTAGCGTCGTTTATTTACAAGTTGCGTTGTTTCTTTTTATTTTGGGGTTCCAATCAATATCTACTATTTATCTGGAAAAGAAAATATTTATCCGTTAAACATAAATAAATATGTTTTAAATTGAAAATACTTGAAATAATAAATAATATTTTCAAATTATTATTATTTATTATGACTTTTCTCCACTTATCTAAATAAGTGTAGCAAAGTTTTACCCAACATTCGTTTGATTAAGAAAAATAAAACTATCCTAGGGCCACATATATGTATCTGAATAATTAAAAATACGGGCTCTAATATACTACCCTGAGGGAGCCGAGTAAAGTGTTTAAAATGGACCAGTCGAATGTCGTTTGACGATACAACAAAATTATTATACGTACATAAACCTGTATAATCTAATTGATCATATTTTTCGCTTCGGTTAACATCAGGTATCTGTGTCGTAAGCTACGGAGAGGTCAATCGACACAATACAAGAATTCTCTTAAAACACATTTCAAGTCAACTTGTCTTTTAATACTGCTTCTATTACTTTTACCATTTGTTTTCTAGCCTTGGTCCTTAGTCAAATATATAGACATAGTTACCTAGAGGAAGTTAGCGCCGACACCGAACTGCAGTCCGGGCGCATGCGCGTCCTGCGGAAGCGCGCGCAGCGGTATGCAGTAGTTGAGCTCGAGACGCGCCACCCGGCCGAGTCGCACGCACACGCCCGCGCCGCAAGACACGCGCGCCGCGCCCAGCGCCTCCAGCGCCGCCGCGCCGCCCTCCTCTGTACATACACCACACACAACATACGTCACAACTTCAGCACGTCACGTCACACATAGTATATCACTAGTTGAGCTCGAGGCGCGCCACCCGGCCGAGTCGCACGCACACGCCCGCGCCGCAAGACACGCTCGCCGCGCCCAGCGCCTTCAGCGCCGCCGCGCCGCCCTCCTCTGTACATACACCACACACAACATACGTCACAACTTCAGCACGTCACGTCACACATAGTATATCACTAGTTGAGCTCGAGGCGCGCCACCCGGCCGAGTCGCACGCACACGCCCGCGCCGCAAGACACGCGCGCCGCGCCCAGCGCCTCCAGCGCCGCCGCGCCGCCCTCCTCTGTACATACACCACACACAACATACGTCACAACTTCAGCACGTCACGTCACACATAGTATATCACTAGTTGAGCTCGAGGCGCGCCACCCGGCCGAGTCGCACGCACACGCCCGCGCCGCAAGACACGCTCGCCGCGCCCAGCGCCTTCAGCGCCGCCGCGCCGCCCTCCTCTGTACATACACCACACACAACATACGTCACAACTTCAGCACGTCACGTCACACATAGTATATCACTAGTTGAGCTCGAGGCGCGCCACCCGGCCGAGTCGCACGCACACGCCCGCGCCGCAAGACGCGCGCCGCGCCCAGCGCCTCCAGCGCCGCCGCGCCGCCCTCCTCTGTACATACACCACACACAACATACGTCACAACTTCAGCACGTCACGTCACACATAGTATATCACTAGTTGAGCTCGAGGCGCGCCACCCGGCCGAGTCGCACGCACACGCCCGCGCCGCAAGACACGCTCGCCGCGCCCAGCGCCTTCAGCGCCGCCGCGCCGCCCTCCTCTGTACATACACCACACACAACATACGTCACAACTTCAGCACGTCACGTCACACATAGTATATCACTAGTTGAGCTCGAGGCGCGCCACCCGGCCGAGTCGCACGCACACGCCCGCGCCGCAAGACGCGCGCCGCGCCCAGCGCCTCCAGCGCCGCCGCGCCGCCCTCCTCTGTACATACACCACACACAACATACGTCACAACTTCAGCACGTCACGTCACACATAGTATATCACTAGTTGAGCTCGAGGCGCGCCACCCGGCCGAGTCGCACGCACACGCCCGCGCCGCAAGACGCGCGCCGCGCCCAGCGCCTCCAGCGCCGCCGCGCCGCCCTCCTCTGTACATACACCACACACAACATACGTCACAACTTCAGCACGTCACGTCACACATAGTATATCACTAGTTGAGCTCGAGGCGCGCCACCCGGCCGAGTCGCACGCACACGCCCGCGCCGCAAGACGCGCGCCGCGCCCAGCGCCTCCAGCGCCGCCGCGCCGCCCTCCTCTGTACATACACCACACACGACATACGTCACAACCTCAGCACGTCACGTCACACATAGTATATCACTAGTTGAGCGCGACCACGCACACGCCTGCGCCGCACTCATCTGTACATACACCACACACAACATACGTCACAACCTCCTACACCACAATCACACTATCATGCAGATTAACATAAACTTTTATCTTGTATCTTATGTGGGGGCCAGTCAGTGCAGACCGGCGACACTTCGACCCAGTGGGATCTTTTGTGTCCACACTCTTCCAATAACGACTGCCATAGATGTTCATGGCAGCCGGGACCGACGGCCTAACGTGCTCTCCGAGGCACGGAGCAGGCGATAAACATAAACTTACTCAGTAATAATTACTTAAAAACTATAAAAGCCACTAATATTAAGTGCGATAAAAAACATTGACAGCATTAAACTTCTCCATTGGGTTCGACTCTTTTTCATATATCAGTCATTATCAATACCACATTAGATTATGCTACTATACGAATCTTGACATAGTATTATCATATGTCTAGCTACAATTTATTTGAGTTCTTACTGACATGTTTGTTTACCACAGATGTTTACTTTTATTTTAGGATATTTTATCGGTTTTGAACTGATACACCTTTGGGTGTACCACAGGGCGTCACAAGGGTATAGCCCTTTACTCGCTACTTTCATAAATTTCTAGAAATATGCATGAAACCTATATTTACAAATGTACTAAAAAAGATAACATAATTAACATAATTACAAAAACACAAATAATTATAATACTAAATATTTACAAAAATGGTTTAGGCATCGTAGAATAAATGATGTTTGAACAACTACTTTAGTTTATTTGATTATACATATATCGTTAAATCGTTTATTTGAAATTTAATTAATTGAATTAATATATGTACTTTTGCAACAAAAAGGATTGCTAGACCACACATTCGGTTTTGCTGTCACTGATTTTTATTCAAACAATAATCAATATTGTCATCAATAATTATGTTGTTAATCAATGTAGCATGAGTCAGCACACAGTTACTCTATCCATTAAAGATATGTTCCGAGACATACAACTAAGCTTTGAGCTTGGACTCAATTAAAATGAGAAGACAATATGTTCTTAGTACTACATTTAACATTTTAAGTTTTATCCGAATTTATGAATTTGCTAACATATTCATCTATACGAAATTATAAAAAATTTACTGCTAAACCACAAATGCATGATGGGTTTTCTAAACATTTATAGAACATAAATAGCAAAAAAAAAGAGTTGAAATATGCCATATTAATACACTTGGAAAACTATCGCTGGATAGATTTCCAGGAACACATGTACTGAAGGGAGCAGTTATGGTACTGACCGGGCATGGCGAGGCAGCCGCCGTTGAGGAAGAGGTGCGAGCGGAAGAGCGCGCCGAGCCCGGAGCGCGCGCCCACGAACGGCAGCGGCGCGTACACGTGCACGCCGCTCGCCCAGTACATCTGCGGCCGCGGACAGCGGCGGATCAGAGGTGGGACATGCTTTACACGTTTCGTCAACAGATGTTGACATGCATATATGACTCTATACAATCCAATAAATATATAGATAATAATTATTACAATAGTAAATCATTAGAATTATAATTAATAAAATAATTTAAATTACATAGCAGAAAATTGTATAAAGAATTAGAAGATACACGGTAGCATTTTAATAAAATTTACTATCAACTTTTGTACCGGCACAAAACTTATCTAAAATAATATGTTCCTTTCAAATTTCAAAGGAAATACATGTTTAAATTTTCGTTGAATGGAATATCTAAAAAATATTTTAATGGTATTCAACTATTTGATATGCACGTCATATTTTTAAAGACAGGTCAGGTCTGGACTTATATATTATACACATTTAATATCATTAACATAATATGGTGTGCAACCCTGTGAAACTTAATAGGTAAAATCTTGATGTTTGAAGTCGTCCTAAGATTCTTCTTTGTGGAACTTAATAGTAATTATGACGTAGACGGGTATCTGCTAGCTCCACGACGTGGCCTGGCCGCGCAGGTCCAGGTGGTGTGTGTACGTACCCGTCCGCCGGTGGCCTGCCCGTCGCTGTGGGGTTCGACGCCGCGCTGCTGGAAGCCCGGCAGCGTGGTGGACCCGCCCAGATACAGGTGTGTGTACGTAACTGTTCGCCCAGGTCCAGGTGGTGTGTGTACGTACCCGTCCGCCGGTGGCCTGCCCGTCGCTGTGGGGTTCGACGCCGCGCTGCTGGAAGCCCGGCAGCGTGGTGGACCCGCCCAGATACAGGTGTGTGTACGTAACTGTTCGCCCAGGTACAGGTGTGTGTACGTACCCGTCCGCCGGTGGCCTGCCCGTCACTGTGGGGCCCGACGCCGCGCTGCTGGAAGCCCGGCAGCGTGGTGGGCCCGCCCAGATACAGATGTGTGTACGTAGCCGTTCGCCCAGGTACAGGTGTGTGTACGTACCCGTCCGCCGGTAGCCTGCCCGTCGCTGTGGGGCCCTACGCCGCGCTGCTGGAAGCCCCGCAGTGTGGTCGGCCCGCCCAGGTACAGGTGGTCGGGGAGCTCCGTGCCGAACACGTCGTGTAGCACGCCCAGCGCGCACGTGCCCTGCAGCACCTGCACACACACACGCACACACGGATTAAGCAACGGGCGGTATCACATGAGATGAGGGATAGGCCAGATGTCGTGGGATCGAATCCCACAGATTACACCACCGACGTGGATTCGTTTCAATCACAAGCATACCTAGCTGGAGGGATTAAAATATAACGCTAGCAATTCGTAACCCACATTACTAGCAATAGTTTGACGTAAATTAAAACCACACGGCATTTTCTTCCATCCTGTAATATCACTTAGTTGACTGCATCTTCAGTCACATCAGTTTGAGCTTGGACTCGACACAGTGTTAAGGGTTGTTTCAGTCAGAAAATGTTTAGTAGCAAACGTAGACCATTAAATACCCTAGTAGAGAACAATCGTGGACAAGTTCGGCAAACTTCGATGAGACAGCAGACAACGAAAAGCAGCAATGGCCTTTGTTTTATTCATCATACATTTTGATTTTGTTTGATTCGGCAGTTCTTTGCAAGCTACTGCTACACATGAGCCTTCTTCTAGCGCCCAATCTGTTGCGTCACGCGTCTCGTCTAGACAGACAGCGTTTTCATGCCACTGGTCTACCTGGCGAGGAGTCTCTGAAGCTCAAACAGCTGTCGAAATATACTTCACATCTGCCTTGCCTCTCGGAGATATATAGACAGGAGAGTTAAAAAAAAAGAGATGCTGAATGTAACTCATGACATCCTCAAATAGCTTATCAAATATTATACATTCTTTAAGGACATATATACATGAGAAGGTTAAGCTGGTGCTTTATTAAGCTGCCATAGCACTCACGACATCCTCATGAAGTTGCGCGTTGGCCTGCGCATGCAGTTCGGTCTTGAGATTGGCGACGCCGCCGCCCAGCCCTGCCACCTCCGAGCTGAATTGGACCCACGTCCCACGCGTGGGGAAGATGGGTTCGTCGCGGTGGTCCACCGCCACTATGTGCCGCAGTATCGACTTCATCTGGGGACCTGCACACATATATCACAAGCTCTTTTATACGGGCAATGCGGCATAAGGTCTGACTGGTGCATATGGTCGCTTGCAAAAACATAGAAAGAACAGATCACTGGAACATTGTCGACTCTCCAAAAAAAGGAGTCACTCGGTGTACCAGCGGAAGAAATAATCTCAACACAACGCTCCTAGGGAGCCAGAATACCTTATTCACCACTGTTAACATGACACAAAATGGTTTATCTGCTAACTTCTGTAGTGAGCTTCAGTCAATGTGGTTTAAGCAAGAATGCCGCTCTGCCGTATTTCCCTACACGTGTTTCTACAGTTATAGGGACTTTTACTTACTACAGATGTATTTACATAAGCACTGTAAAATAAAGAGCCACACTTTTGAACAGTGATCTTTAAGTTATAGTCTGTTTCAAATACGAAGTCCCTTTTGACACTTCATGGCACGTAACTCTGCACATTTCATATAAATTGTTAAAATAAACAATGATTACTTATCGTACTAAAGACTATTTAAAAATAATTAGAATCTATACAAAACAATATGTAATTGTTTCACAAACATAATTAACTAATAATTTCTATTGATATTTTAGATGTCTTAAATAATTTAAACATCAAAATGAAATAACATTTTACTACAATACCATGGTTACGTACTAGGGTATTTTTTTTACTTTCAGCCATAGTGACGCGACAATACGAATCGGATAAAATCGAACTAATTCGAGGTACAAACAAAGCTCCGAGAAATACTTCTGTAAATTTGTATGAGGTATTAATTAATTATTATTACGTCGCAACCTACATTCAATCCCATTCTGCAAACCCTTCATATATTTACTTTATCAAAAAATGGATTTGAAGATGCGATAATGGACGTATGGTTTAAATATCCCACAGCTTTTAAAGAGTAGTCGTCTTGAAAATCAAAATCTGTCGTACCACATTGATTTCACCTATATACTAAGTATGGAGTAAGTATGTGATACTAGGAATTATTCAAGGATAAGTTGTGACGATAATCGCCTAGACGCCCGGCGAACGCGGGCGCACGTCACTAGCCACCTCTCGCGACCGGTGGTGCGACACTATATAAGGACGGACGGCGTCAGTCGCAGTCTGCTTGCGGCCCGGCTTCACACTCCCAGCTAAGTGTCCTGATTATACAAGGACCACGAAGCAAGTCTTTAGCGAACCACGCCCTGACTATAGTTCTATAAGTAAAGATTGTCTCTTTTATTTGTACCTTAATTCATTAAAAGTGTATTTGTTATACCTTCTCTCATTGTACTTCCTAATTATTCTACAGTTCTCTTAAAGTAAACCCTAAAGGTTACAAAGTCCAGATTCTTTTTTTATAATTAGACACTGTTTATATAACTGTGGCTGAAACTATTCTTACAATATGTCAAACTGAGATAGTCTCCTCTTTTGTTTTTCAGTTCCTATCATTTTTGTTTCGAATCTAAACCCACAATTACAGTTTGTTTGGAAAGTTAATCGGTAATAGATTTCGTGATGTGTCGATTGAAACGGTCTATTCACTATCGCTGTTCAACGATCATCTGTGAAATGGGACTTCGTATTTGAAACGCACCATAGTTGGTACCGCTAGCGTATGACTCTGCCACCGGTGATAGGAGGAAATAAGGTATGAGATATCAATACCGCAGATAAAACAGCATCACTGGCCTACGCCGGGGTCACTCGTATCTCCGACTTGCCTATAATCATGATAACAACCTGAATATAAGATATTTATCGAGAACCAGATTTTGCCCGCGGCTTTGCTCACTAATTGTAAGTTAGGTTTAAAATAGTATTTTTCTTGATACAAGGTACCCTTTGCTGTACGCCTGACGTGTATGCGAAATTTTATGATGATCGTTCCAGCAATTAAGGTGTGAAAGCGTAAGAAACAAACTCACATTCACATTTATAATATTAGTTAGGATTATAAGATGTGAGTACTCACCGCTGCTCTCCCGCACTTTAAAGCTGGTGGTCTTGCTCAACACGGAGGTGTCCCGCACCAGGCCTTCCCACTGGATATTGTGTTTTGTCTGCACACACAATACACAGTTATAAAGCACCCTTCGGTGGCCCATCGGCGGTTCCAGTCATCATTTCCCGACTAATCTCCTGTATGGTACACGTCCCCTTTACACCAACCGCTCGGTTAAAGAAGTGGGGGCGCTGTACCATTCAGTGACTAAGAGTACGTAACAGTGGGATTTGAACCCATAATACTCAGCGCAGCAGCAACGGCGAAGCGACCGCTTGGCCGTTACGTCATGCAGTTAAATCCTTGGAGCCGATATATACGACAGAGTATTAGGGTTTCAGATGCAGTTGAATTGGCTAATAATATCCTCGTAGCTATAGTTTATATTATATCATACACAAGCAAATTATTTATTGGACTTGCTATTAAAAGGTTGTCGATTCTTTTAACAATTACACAACCGACGTGAACCCATTCCTAACAAAAATTTAGCTTTGCTGGAGGGATTAACAAGAACACTAATAATTTGGAAAATTAAAAGCCTGTAAAACTAACCACTAAAAGACCTCTATACCGCAAGAAATTTCACGAACATTGAAAACACATACGAACACCTGGGCTGAAAACAACTATCCCTGGATTACAAAGTTTAGTCCTGTGCTACTCGACACTATACGAGGACTTAACTGGGTCACTGTGCCCTACGACCACATCTTTCAGTGACTCAGCTTAGCGCACAAGAGTAGTGTACACTCGGCCAAAAATGTGGTCCCACCCTACAGTTGAGATTCATTTGAACGTCATGATCAAGGTCGGTTTCCCCTTGCAATCATATAATGACAGTGACCATTGCTCTCTTTATAATGTATTATATTTGCGTCATGCCATGTGTCAAGTTAGAAAAGTCAACCTTAGCGATAATTAGATCTCACAGAAACTTGTCAAAACTGGTAGATCACTTTCTTGGCCGACGGTACCAGGCGCACAGACATACGCAGGACATATTATGAGGACGTAACTGAAGCAACAGCGCCATTCACCCCACGACCACACCTTTCAGTGACACAGCTTGACGCACAAGATCACTGTAGGTACCAGGCGCGCAGACATACGCAGAAGTGGTCTCACCGGGGGCGAGGTATTGAAGGCTTGTGTATTAATAATTATTGAGTTAGTATGTAGGTACTAAGAATAGAGACCACACAATTCGGTTGTTTGTAACTTTTTATATTTTAACTCGGTATTTCTCAGTAATTCTCCCACGACCACCACGCCTTTCAGTGACGAAGCTTGACACACAAGAGCACTAAAGTTACCAGGCGCACAGATCTATGTAGGAGTTGTCTTACCGCGGGCGAGGTCTTGAAGGCGACGTCGAACAGCAGCCCGCGGTCCAGCAGCCGGTAGCCGGACCACGGGTACTCGTGGTTCTGCTGATACACCGTCGATGATATCCTGCACAATACAATATCACGCGTAAGCATATTTTAAATAGTATTAGACCGCGGCATTGCCAATTAAGATAGGCTATGTCTTTTGAATCGAATTAAGATCCTTTTAGCCTTGGTGGTGGCAGATGAGACGAAAATCGACAATAATTGTTTATGTGAAAACCGGGAGTAGGGACTAGTTTTCACTAGACTAAAAGCTAGAGGCTACATTAGGATAGAGGCTACAATAAGCTAGAAGCTACTCTAGCTTAAAGGCTATACCAAGCGAGAGGCTTCAATACACAAGAGACTACACTAGGCTAGAAGCTAATTTAGGCTGGAAGCTACTCTAGACTAGAGGCTACATTAAGCTTATAGGCTGCTTTAGGCTAGAGAGTAAACAAGGCTAAACTCCAAAGGCTAAACTTGGCCCGAAGGTATACAAAGCTACAGGTTACACTAGGCTAGAGGCTAGACAAGGCTCAATCCTAGGTTCTAGCGAAAGGCTAAGCTAGAGTATAAAGAAATGAAACAACTACGAACACGGGCTAGGGTAGGCTAGCAGCTAAGCTATGTTATAGGCTAGACCAGACTAAGTTAGGCTAGAGACGAGAGGAGATTAAGGAATACTAACACAGGTACAAGCGGCTTTTGCGGATAGGGCTTGGTGGCAGCGATGCTGAAGTTGGAGGAGCTGCGGTAGCCCATGCTGTACTCCGCCTGCACCTTCTCGCCGCGGCCCAGCACGTTGGGCATCTTCACGCCTGCAAACACGCCGCGACATTTCACCACACACGCCCACTAGTGGGACTCAACATAACTGGTGTGTGTGAACTATGTAATAGAAAACGGGGACTAACGCGATCAAACTAGATGTTTACGTAACTCTTTGAAAGCCCGGCTATATCTGTCTTTTGACGTTTATAAATGTTACTTTGTGACCCCCTGAATGAATAAATGATTTTTCACGTTAACTAAATATATGAAAGAGTATGGTATTGACACATGTATGTTGATATTTAAAATAAGCCCTCAACTACATCTGTGTTGCTGCAGATAAAGTGTTTTGTTATTTTTAGATCGCGTTAGTTCCCGTTTAATTTTCAATGAATCATCAATACTTATGTATTAATTGATTATGTGTGAGTTAGTGTTTAAGAAACTGTTTTTCTGGTCTGTTAATAATAATGCAGTATATAAGTCTAGAATGGGAAGGTTTCCTGTGAGTATACCTAAACTAGTAGAGACAAGAAGGGATCTATATTTATCTGTATCTCTATCACAGTGAGTGGCAGAGACAGAAAAGGACACAGTATCTGAGATAGCAGATAAAGAGAGACGAGAATATTGCACACAAACAAATGTTTTGCGGCCGGAAGTTTATTGATTGTGCGTAAACTAGAAGATGCGTGTGACGTATGTATGACACTTATGGCAGAAGTATAAGTGTGCTCGTGAGAGGTGTCGTGTGTAGTGCGAGCGAGAGGTACGCACCGAGCACGAGGTTGCCCTCGTTCTCGCTCACGGTGGTGTTGACTCCGCCCACCACGCGCGACAGCTCGCGCACCTGGAACGTCACCTGCGCACGCGCATACACAATATTTATTAGGAATAGTTATAATTATTGAATGCTTGTAAGTAATATAATGTATTAATCTTATACAATATGTTGTGGATTTAATTTATTTCAATGGATTGATTATTTAAATGTATATATTTTAAATTCTTTATTATATTAAATACCTAATATTCAGTCACAATTGTAATAAATTGTTAATGAATTAAAATAAATAAATATTATACGACATGATAACTATAAGAAATGTTGAAAACCAACACCTTAATTTTGTTTTGTGTATACATTTCAACAATTTGATCTAGTATTCTTGTTAAGCTATCCAGCTAAGTTTTAAGGCTTCTGGTCTTGGGATCGAACCCACAACACTCGGCACAGTGGTAATGGCGAGGCGTGCACTTACCACAAAGCAGTATCAGTTTTTTGACAGAAGAACTCAATAACATTTTGTCGACTCTGGAATCGAACCCGAGAGTCCATCACCGAGGCGCTTAAATATTGTTTTTCTCGTCAATTGGAGTATCAATCAAGAGGATATAATAAAATATTCATTTAAATCTTTTTGTGTAACATAATTGCAAGGTAAATATAAAAATGCAAGGTTGAATATGAACAAATGAAATTTCTGATACATAAAGATAAGAAAAAAAAAATATAACTAAATGTTAGTTTTGTTACCTCCAGTCCCTCTGGCGTGGCGTCAGGTCCGGACGACACGTCGATGAGGACGCCGATCTCTCGGAAGCACCCCATCGCGTCGAGTGCCCTGCGTACCTACACAACATACACACACGTATAGACACACATACACTGCCGTCATAAGGGAAAAAGACGGATCTAACACAATTTTTTGATATTAAGATTTTTACCTATTTGGATTTTTTGATTTGAGTCAGTAAAAGAAATATCATTTTTGGCAGACTCATCTTTTTCCTTATGACGGCAGTATACGTATTTGGTAGTAGAGCCTGCCTTCGAAAATTATGGCGTATAGCTATCCGCCCGGGGCCCGGCAGGTCTGCTCTCTAATAACAGTGCAAGTAAACGCTTGATCTTAGTCATAATTTATTTAAAAGGCATGATGACACGGTTACACATAAGTGATTCTAATTAGTCCATATTTTAGATAAGCAAGAAATATTGGACACATATTTTTCGTTATAACAAAACAATAAAAATTTACTAGGTATAACGCATTAAAGTTCGGGAGAAGGGGCTTGTGACGTCACTGTTTGTAAACTTTGTACCGACAGTGACATGATACGAAATTGAAACGCATTGTATCTTCGTTATTAATAGTTTGTAGGACAAAAGAAAAACACGTGTCCAATATTTTTTGCTCATCTGAAAGACGGACTATTCACCACTTTTTTTAGTCATCTATTATTGCATAACCACATCAAACAGGTACTACTACTATGTAAATATTGGGTCGCAAGTGAAAAAGCGTAATGTGCAAAGTAAAAGCACTACAATTTTAATTATATTACATCTTTAATACACTTTTACCTTAGTCTATACAGTGTACATTTTTAAATAAAGCCTAAATAAATGAATTACATTTTTACAAAATATGAGACTTATTTGTGAAGTTGCCTTTTGGAACAGGCTACAAGATGTAAACGCTCTTAAGGAGATGAGTAGGTAATGAAAACTGTTAGAAAGGTGCGTATGTAAGCCACTGAAACTAATTTACCAAACAAAACGCAGTAAAGCGTTATTAGACCGACGCCTAAAACGACGCTAGTTCCTCTAACTCATACGCACTCATGCTCAAGTTTGAGGGAGATATTGCTATAACTAGTATACTGCCGCCGTAATAAGAGATATTTCCCCGTTTTTGGAACATTTTTCATGAATGCTTCGCTACTATTGGTCGTAGCGTGATGTTATATGGTCTATAGCCTTTCTCGATAAATTAGCTATTATCTAACACATAAACTAATTTTTCAATTCGAACAGATAAGTTCCAGAGATTTAAAAAAATTTGTTCAACTAAACAAACAAACTCTACAGTTTTATTATATTAGTACTTATTGATATATGTACACATACTGGCAGATGCGTCTTTTATTACTGATACCAAATACGTAAAATCTCAATATCGAATTTCTTTTATGATACGTGTTTTTAATAAGGAAGTCATAAGACGGCAGTATAAGAAGGATGGTTAACAAGTTTGTGTGAACCTTGTGCGCGCGCAGGATGACGTCCTCGAAGTCAGTGGCGTGGAACAGCTCGTCGACGGTGGAGCGGATGATGTCGTCCTTCGTACGGGATAGACCGTCTACGTGTACGCGGTCCACGCGAGCCTGCCCACACACGGAGACACATCAATAATAATACCAAACCTGTATTCAACTGTCCCACTGCTGGACACGGGCCTCTTCTCAGTGTGAGAAGGGCGAGGACATAGTTCACCACGCCCTAGTGTGGCTTGGCAGACTTCACATATCTTCGAGAACATTATGGGGCACTCTCAGATACATACGGCCATTAGCTTAAAAGACGGTCGGACGGCTACTGCCAGTACGCCGAGTGCTGTGGATTTTCAATGGTGATCAATTTATTGAAACGAGTCTTGTGTGTTCTTTGAATGTTTATCAAGTCCCCGCGACACGTTTGAATTATTATACCTAGTGCGGGAGCTGGACGTTGAGGTAGTATGTGTAGTTTTAGCGACCCGCCCACCATACAAGGCAGCCCCGATGCCCGAGCCCCACAATCGTATTATGGGTGGACTGAGCCCTCAAAGTCAAAAATCTTTAGTTTCATAAAAATGTACAAACAATTCTTGGACACGTTAATTAACTATATAAGATATATTAACAATAAATATAATGATAAAATGGAAATAAAAATTTTGCTTAAGAAATAGGTAGGTAAATATTGTTTGATATTGTTATTCATGAATACTTCGCAAAATTTTTTAACGGTTCCTTTCACTACTAGTTTTAGTCCCTGTCGCGCAGAACCTGACAGACATACAATTAAGGGACACAAGGTCACTTTGTATCCGTTAAGTCACAGGACAATCATTTGCCTATCACATAAATTATTACCCCGTGTGAGTTTTGAATACCCAGAACCCTCGGCGCGGCGCGATCCCAAGTGAAATGCCTTATCCATGAGTCTAGTACACTAGGTAAAAGTACAAGTATGTGTCCAGTGGTGCTCACCCTGACTCCGTTGAGCTTAATGGTGGGCTTGGCGATCGGCTCGTCGTCCATCTCGAGCGGCTCCTCGAACTCGAACAGTCCCCCCGCCCCCCCCACGCTCTCACTCGGCTCCGCCTGCAGCACACGACACACTACTCTATAGCTCATATAAGACATGTTATTATAGTCTGCTAAAATAACAATAGGCACCCACAGAACAGACTTGCCCAGTGTGAGGCATACATATATTGTACTGGATATGTAATATAACTGTAAATAGAAATAAAATATTTACAATATACTAAAAAAGATTATCATAATAATATATTCTGTCACACACACAACACGGTCTAGCCCAAACTAAGCAGAGCTTGTACTATGGGTACTAGACAATGGATAAACAAGCATAAATCCTTTTTTTTGTAAATACATACTTATAAATATATTTTATAATTATTATTATAATTTGTACGCTGGAAACAGCAGAATATTATGGACATTCAAATTTGTGTAACACCACTGTAATTACAATATTCTAACAAATAAATACATTATTATTATTATTATGCTTCTCTTATCAGTTATCACAGATATTTTTCTAACATATTAGAAAATATCTGGCAACATGCAACGTGAAGAGGCCCTTCAAGATTTTTAATCTAAAGTGGGATGAAAGATCTATGGTGGCACTAGCCCCAGCAGGCGTAGGACTATTGCTACCTATGTACTCTAATACTTCTGGGCTATGAGGATGAGTGTTTGATGTGTGGTATATTGGTAACTATTATTATTATACTATATTGAATTTGGCAAGCAAGTTAACAGTAGAAATTTTAAAGATCCTTTAGGTAGAGCTCGGGTAGTGATTGTGAGATCCAGAGATACATTTAGTTCCAACTAAATACTCGGTATACTTGTTGTGTGTTCTGTATGTATGTATATTTTATAGTATATAGGTGGCAAACAAGCACATGGCCGGGCTAATGGAAGGCTGTTTTAAATCAAAATAAGTTTATTTATCTACATAATGAAGTAACATTTATGAAAGGTAAATCTACACTTATTAAGACTGACTAAGAAAGTTTATAAGGCTAGTGTGAATGGAACAGTCGCAAGAGGGAGACCTAGGCGAATGTTTCTCGATCAGATGGGAAGCGTTCTGGACAAAGGCCAGGTTAAGAGCATCTTGAACTGACAGGTGTGTATAAGGAATGTGATGAAAGTGAATGAAGCCAGAGAAGTGTGTAATGATCATAGCAAATGGCAATCCGTAGTCTCTGCCTACCCCTCTGGAAAGCAGGCGTGAATCTATGTATGTATGTATGTAATGTCGTTGTTAATGTATTTTATGGCTGTGCGTAACACCTAGGAAATCAAATATAATTAGATAAAAACATTACCAGCAATGTAAAGGACCAAACATCAGGTATGTTTTCTACAAGTTTTAGATTAAGGGCTGACAACAGGATGGTTTCACAAACTCAGGATATTCTATACAAAGCAGATATTTAACACAAAGTTATCTAGCTATAAACAATATTATTATAGGACAATATTAATACTATGGCACTCCTCTATAATGCAGTTAAAACTACAATGAAAGCAACTTTTGCATCGTATGACGTCATACTATTTGGTGAGTCTCAGCAAACATGCTCGAAATCCCTACTATATATATTGCTTCAACAGCACCTATATTAAAGCCATTACTGTGTTGGATACCCAGGGTAAAGCATAGGCATACAAGTAAGGTTAGTGCAGGGATAGAGCCGCCGAAACTCCATACTTGTGCTGTAAATACAATACTACCATATATTATATTAGCTAACTTAAAAACAAGATTTAAAACATACACTCACAGATAAAAAGATTAAATGGCTTTATCTCTCCAGTTTTAGTTAAAAAGAAACATAACCTCTTTTATATAAAATAATATTACCTTAGCATGAACAGTGCCCATTTTTTGCGCTAACTCCCACTTCTGTTACTGATTGTCAATAAATATAAACTTAATATAGTTTTATAAGCTATTATTAATAACAATTTGGAATTTTTTATTTTGAAATTACATAAACAAAATTTGACAATGTTGACAGCTACATGACAGCTGTTGGGCTAGATAATCATAGAGTATAGTAATACTCAGTGTAGGTGGACCGTGGAATCGGTAGCATATTGTCTTTGGACCGAACGACCATCCTACTTCACTTACATTCTCTTTATGTACTACTACCACTTTGTATGATGAGAGCATAGGTATTGTCGTTATATAATTACATCACTTACATCATTATATTTGCTAAAATAATAATTGTACCTATGCGGTGTTTACTTATGATCATGGTGTAGTATCTTAGAACAAATCTTCTAGGACTTTTTTACTAGCGCCATCTAACGGATATATTTGAAATAAATTAATACAAGTAAACAGTCGTCAATGTTGCTATTTAAAAAAAGAAAAACAAGTTTATAAAAGAGCCTTACTTTTTTATATACCATCAATTAAAAATAAAACTGAGTCTCCAAATAGTTTATTTCTTTACTATTTTTGATTAAACGCCATGCTGTAAATAATAAATTAGACTTTATTTATAAAACTTGATTACATACACATTACATTCTATTTTTATTCAATAAAGATGGGCAAAATATCCATTATCATATATAATCGAAACACGATGTATCGATACATCGGTATATAGTAACGTTTTATATCGATACATACGATATTTTCTAATTTTATCACGTAATATAAAAGAAGATAAAATCCGCTTGATCCGTGTAAGTTAAACTGTTAACGCCTAGACTCATTGCCATTTGGGAATGTTTTTTGTAGTAGTCAAATTGTTATTAATTATATATAACCATAATTTAATGGCTTTGTGTTTAAAATCAATGTGTCCAAATATTCTGTTGAAATAATGAGATGTGTAAAGTGTGTATGTAATAGAAGTATAATATCGACATAGGTACTTGATCCGTAACCCGCCGGCTAAATATTTGTAAGTAATCATTTTAAAACTTTGTTTCTCATATTAACTTTCCCACGTATCTTGGTGATGCCTTCTTAAATGGGTCCTTAAATTGGTGGTGTTTTTTTTTGTTTTTATATTTGCAAAACATAATTTACACTGTCCACTAAGGTCTGTCTTAATAAAGGATCTCCAAACATTTGATGTCACAGGTGGATGCATTTTCTGAAATACATTTTCACAAATTTAACTTTAGTCAAGTAACATGTACCTCACAAAAATAACTGTGATCTAATAATATTTATAGTTAGTTATACTTGTGTAGGTAGGTTACTATAAAATATTAATTTTCATCTACCTCAAATCTAAACAAAAGTTCGGGTTAGTAGGTACCCGCTTAGTAGGTACATATTTGTTTACATTAGCATGTTACAAAGTTCGTATCATTCAACTGTAATATAATAACTATAATAAGACAAATCTTTAGTTAGATATGTTTTTTTAAACCTAAGTACAGTACCTAGCCCGAATTTGGTGTTGTTGTTAGCGACAAAAATACGATACGATACGTACGACGAGGAATACGATACGTATTGCTTTGTATCATATGGTAGTGTATTGATACAAAATATCAATAATAATAATAATAATAATAATATTCTACCACATACACACAACACCATCTAGCCCAAACTAAGCAGAGCTTGTACTATGGGTTCTAGACAATGGATAAACATATATATATACTTTTTTTTTTTGTAAATACATACATATTATACATAGAAACACCCAGACCAAGACAAACATCCATGTTCATGCACACAAATGTTTGACTTGTGCGGGAATCGAACCAGCGACCTCAGGCGTGGCAGTCGGTTACACTAACCACAACGCCATAGAGGCCGGCCAATATATCGCGTAGCGTTGTATCGATACACGATAATATCGATACGTATCGCCCATCTTTATTATTCAATCAAATATGTAGTCTGCGGTGTTTTAATGCGCACAGGCATTTTTTTCATTTCCTAACTTTCAGTGATAACTTGTTTATACTGAAAGTGGTTACATTGCTATTAGCGTCAAGTTAAACTATCCTCCGCTGTGGCTGTGAGCTTGTTATTGACGTCGAGTTGAATTATCCTCCTATGGGACACAGCTCGGCAATAAAAGCCTTATAACACTTTATCAGTTTATTCGCTTATTTTTATTAAATTAACAGTTCAACACGCACTTCACACTGTCTACAGTAACACTTTCACAATCCACGGATCACGAACGAAGGTCCCGACTCCCGAGTTGCAATGCTGACAATCAGCCACAATGGCTATTATCAGTATAATGAGTAATGACTATATAGTATATTTATTGCCAACGGAAGTTGATAACCTTCCGTTCAATATTAAATAATAATATTTGACAGATATTGGTCGATACAAATACTTTTCACTGATAATATATATAAATATCCTAGACCGAGGTTGATAGGTAAATCTCCGTTCAGTAATATTTATTAAAAATTAGTTAATAGAAATATTGCTAAATAACAAAACATTAGATGACGGAAGTTGATAGACTTCCGCTTATATTCAATATAATATCTTGTAGAATTTAGTCAATATAAATACCTTTATAAACTAAATATTCGTTGACGATGAACCTCCGCCCAATAAATATAAAATATCCATCAAGAATTAGTTGACATAAATACTTTTAAATAACTAAACATTGGATGACGGAAGTTGATAAACTTTCGTTTAGAGTTTATAATCTACCGCAGAGCCGGGCGCAGGAGGGCCCGAGACGACCTCCAGCCACCCTGAGTAGAAGCCTGCGGGCGGTGGACCTATTGGGGCCGTCCACCGCCCGATCAGCGCAGGTCCGAGTAGGCGGCGTTCGTGTTCCACGCACGCCTCTCGATGTCGGAAAGGGGACTAGGTCCCCCCGCTATGTTGTCGGGGACCAGGTCCCCCAATTATGTTGTATGTCAAGTTTTGTGGGACCCGCCACGTCCATCGGCGGGTCAAACCTTTGGCGGGGTCGCGATTCGAATGCGAGAGCGATCCGCGCGATCCCGCCATAAAGGTGTGAGGAACACCGCGGTGATTTTAGTCGGTTCAGCCCAAACATATGGGCTGGATCACGACATATCCCCATCGCCCGCCCCAAAACCGGCGATGGGGAATGTGATTTGCACATTTCCCCGCGTTAAAAAAAAAAAAAAAAAACAATTTATAATCTAAGTATCGTTTGATGTGCTGTGAAAATTAATATTCGTATATGATTATAAATATTAGTATGTTGCTAACACTCCGTCGTAGCTTATCCGTGTATAAATTGTGGATCTAAAAACATTTATACAAGATATAAGTATCTCAAACGTATTTTACATACCTACCATATTTTTTGGATATGATTATGCTATGTAGGATACGTCAGAGATATATTTTGTTTAAGTGTTTTTAGACCCACAATTTCTACACAGTAATATGCATAATATATTTTTGTAGTAGCTATACGTATGTACTAATCTATACTATACATATCTATATATACGTAGGTACGTGTTTTGACGAACTTCAAATTCAACTATGAGTACTAGATGGCGTTACAAGCGCGGTACAAGTTCATGACGTAAGATACCCATCTATACCCGTAATACATATTAATTTATGCTTATGATTGAATGTCACTTTTTTTGCAAAACCTGTTATGCTATGTATTTATTATATAATTGTATTATGGTTTTGTGGAGGAACAGGGTGTGATATCACTCCAACACAAAGGGAGGATCCTCCGACCAGGCTGGTTAATAGTGCCTGGCGGGCCGCGGCCCAAATCGGGAGCTGATTTAAATAGTTAGTCGCTGTGTAAACTCCACTAGCGCGATGCAGAATTGTGTGACGTCATTTGAGCGTATCGCCGTACGCCATCTGTTGAAAGTAGGCTGAACTTCTTCCTTTTTGCGGAGTCGCCACAGTATTCCCCCCAAGACCAAAGGTCAATCAGTTTTTTGATGAGACAGCTGTTGATGCTGCTGATGAGCGTTGCCAGTGCCAGAGAAGGATGCCGCTAGTTCCAGTGAGTTGGGTCTAAGTGCGGTGAGCGGTGCGTGTGCGTGTGCGTGTGCTTCTCAGTAAGTCGGGGTTGATGCTGCGTTGTGGCTGGCTGTTGCGTTGACGGCGAGTGAAGTGCCCTGCTTGCATGGTCCGTGTGTGCAGTGGGCAGAGCCTTGACGCTGGTGAGGCCGTAGGGAAGACGAGGCTACATGTTCGCTGCAGTCGTGTGGTGGTCCCTGTTGAGGCCGAAGGTGCTGGCTGGTGCGCTGTGAGTTGACTGCTGCTCATCTGGAGAAGTGCTGTGTGAGAGAAGTGAAGATGGTTGCGATGGTTGCGTCTGCTGACCTGCTCCGTGAAGTTTGTTTCCAATGACGTCGGGTGCTGGATGACGGCAGGTGCTGGATGATCACGTCGGGGTCACCAATGTGGAGGAAAAGGATGTGATGTCCCTCCAACACAAAGGGAGGATCCTCCGACCAGGCTAGTTGATCGTGTCTGGCGGGCCACGGCTCAACGGTTGATGTCGGGAGCTTGTATATATACTTATATAGTTAGTCGCTGTGTAAATTCCACTTGCGCGATGCAGAATTGTGTGACGTAATTTGAGCGTATGTAGCGCCATCTGTTGAAAGTAGGCTGAACTTCTTCGTCTGTGCGGAGTCGCCACAGTTTCATTTCCTAGCAGACCATATACAAATAGATATTAATAACATACTTGTGAACGTTTCCTTGTATTTTATTATATGAAATTAAATTCATTATTTACTAGATAGATTACCTTTTGTTTCAAATAAACAATATCATAATTAAATAATAAACATAATATATACATAAATTATTTACAGGAAATTTAAAATAAAAAGAAAATAAGACAACACAGTTAAAAATTGTCATAATATTCCTCCACATCGTCGTCAATTGGCAGCGTGCCCAGATGATTAGCAGCATTGCCACGTTGAATAGCAACGCTTATTTTTTGTGTCGACACAAATTGCGTCCCACACAAAGGCCTACCCATTTTCTATGGTAGTAATGGCATGCCATCTGGTCTATTACCATCGTTGTGTACCAAGCCCTGAGGTTCAAGCTGAGCCAGAACGCCAGCGGTGACAAAAGCCCGGCGGAGTATGTTACTGAGGTTGGCGTATCGATATACAACCTGCTACATGGCAGGATATGGCAACCAAGACTGTCGAGGGCTTCTTCACAAAGACACCGATGTGGAGAAATGATTTACTTATGTAATTATTACGTCATTAGTCCCAGTTCTACTCACAACATAATTATTATATTTTATTTATTAGCTACAAAATCAATTACTAGGGAATAGGTTGTTAACTTTGGCCTAGTTCTTATATCTATTTCGTCAATGGATAATGCAAGTTGTCTATATAATATCAAAATAGACCTAACATAAATTAATATAATTAATTTAAGAGCAGCGATAGCTCAATGGGGAGACCAACAGACTGCAATGCAGAGGGTCTCGGGTTCGAGTCCACGTCGCGCACCTCCGACTTTCGTAAGTTATATGACTTTTCGAAATTATGTGCGTATTGATCGACAATTATCGCCTGCTCCGTGCCTCGGAGAGCACGTTAAGCCGTCGGTCCCGGCTGCCATGAACATCTAAGGCAGTCGTTATTGGGAGAGTATCGACACAAAAGATCGCACTGGGTCGAAGTGTCGCTGGTCTGCACTGACTGGCCCCCACATAAGATAAGATAAGATAAGATACCTAACATAATCCTAACCTCATAACTATACTAACTATACTATATTATATATATGGCTGTCTTTATCCGCAGATTAGTTCTCAGTTGTCCGACGTGCAGCACGGATTCCGTCCTGGGCGGGGGACAACGGGTAACCTGCTGAGTCTGATGACGCATCTGGTGCCGGCAGTGGACGCAGGGCTACAGGTTGATGTCGCGTACTTTGATTTCCGAAAGGCGTTCGACACAGTTGACAATGACGTACTTCTATCCAAGCTGGCCGGTGTAGGGTGCACCCCGCACACGCTCTCATTCTTTGCCTCTTACCTGCGTGACAGATGTCAGTATGTCGACTGTGGTGGACACCTTTCGGACCCCTACCCCACAAGGTCTGGTGTGAGTCAAGGCAGCAATTTAGGTCCCCTGCTGTTCATTCTGACGGTCAATGACCTCCCGAGGGTAGTATGTAAGTCCATACCTTTATTATTTGCAGATGACTTAAAACTAGTTTTAGAAATAAAACACACCACAGATCATAGCATACTACAACAGGATATCAATAGGATCTTCGCGTGGAGTCAAGACAATAAGCTGTACTTCAATGTGGATAAGTGCTCCGTACTATCGTTTAGCCGAGCACAAGCTCCGAGCCAGTACCAATATGTCATGGATGGGTTGCCGTTAAAGCGCGTCACAGAGGTAAGAGACCTGGGCGTGCGCTTTGAGCGCGAGCTACAATTTCGGCAGCACATCACAGACGTATGCAAGAAAGCGTACCGAAATTTAGGGGTGGTTTTACGCCAGGGTAATAATTTTACCAACATTGGGGCCTTGAAAGCTCTGTACGAAGCACTCGTAAAGAGCCACTTGGAGTGCAATGCGGTCATTTGGTCTCCACACGAATAAAAGTACAAATTAATGTTAGAACGAGTACAAAACAAATTTCTTAGGTTTTTATATAAGAAGCAGTATGGCGTGTTCCCAGGGTACCCACTGCTGTATCCTACTTTATTTGTTTTAGGAATGCTGGAATATTACAGACTCGAAGTAAGAAGGGAAGTAGCTCTTGCTACCTACGTGTTTAGTGTAATGCTCGGTAAGATCCACAATCCGGGTATCTTAGAGACGGTGCAGCTGTGCGTTCCGAACGAGTACCTCGGTAGTCGCCGGCGGCCGTCGCTGCTAGCGGTGCCTCGCGCGCGCACCAACCTGTTGCAGCGCGCGCCGCTCGTACGGGCGCTGCGTGTGCTCAACACACTGTCTGACCAGATAGATTTGTTCACATGTCCACTGAACGTATTCACAAGTGCTGCTTATTGCCACTGCAGTAACTAGCTTAGTTTAAATGTATGGTATAGTGTATAGTAAGTGTATGTATAGTATAGATATAGATATAAGATAGTCTAAGTTCAGCTACTCTATCGCATTAGGCTTGCCTGTAAAGATAGACGTAAGTTTTATGGTCAATAAATAAATAAATAAATAAATGCTAAGGCGAGTTTGTTTGTTTGTTACGCTTTCACGCTTGAACTACTCGACTGATCATCATGAAATTTCGCATACACATTGTCAGGGGAACAAACAAGAACATATGGTACCTTTCATTTTCCACGCAAAAGTACTGCTACTAATATTATCTAAAGTAACGTTGTAACATAAAACTAAATAATTTATCCTGGAGTAGCCTCAAGGACAGGCAGTATAGCTTTCTATAAATAAAACATTTTCAAAACCTGTTGCGTAATTTTAGAGATTGTCTCCACATACCAACAAACAAATTTTAACATTTTATTAATTGTGGTTAATACGTTGTCTTTCCTCGTATTATCTATCTATTTATTTTAAAATGAGGCACACAATATTATCCTTGTACTTGTATCCTCTAAATGAATTTTATTAAATATTTGTGCTCACAAAGTTAACCTAACGCCACGTTTCTATCTGTTAACCATTATTATTTTATTGGAGACAGTAATACATTATGAATAATGTTTCGAATATGTTTGATGTTAGCTTTATGTATTTGTGTGTGAGTCGCAGACGGTAAGTCATATCTAATAACTAGCTGACCTATATATATATATATATATATATATATATATATATATATATATATATATATATATATATATATATGTACGATATATATGTAATAACGTCTTCACATAAAAGAATTTTCCCCGTTTTTGCAACATTTTTCATTGATGCTCCTATTGGTCATAGCGTGATGTTAGGTATATAGCCTATAGCGTTCCTCGATAAATGGCCTATCTAACACTAAAATATTTTTTCAATTCGTTCCATTAGCGCGTTCACGGTTCAACCAACCAAACAAATATCTAAACAAACTCTCCAGCTTTATAATATTAAGTAGTATAGATTATTATAGATTTTATTCACATTAAGAAGTGCTTAAAACGTCGGCCAATAAATAGACTTGTTATAATTCTTTATTCAGAGTACAGAGTTACTTTCGTATATTTCAGTAGGGATAGCATTTCATTTGTGGAGGATCTTGGCCTGATGTCCCTCCGACACAAAGCGACAATCCTCCGACCAGGCCGGATAGTGCCTGGTGGGCCGCGGCCCGACTATTGATGTCGGGAACTAGTATAGTCGCTGAATAAACTTCACTTGCGTGATTCAAGTTTGTATGGTCCAGCGCCTATTGTGCATAGCGCCATCTGTTGTCCGCCGTCGAAACTGGTTCGTCTGTGTGGACGCTAATAAATAATAATTGATATTATTACAACTCAGCGTAAACATCAGTCATATTTTCTGCAGTGTATAAAATATTACACTGAGCAGGCTTATACGGTTTTATACCTCAAATACAAAATTATTGGTGTATCTTCATGGCTGGGATAATGATTTTGAGTGTTGTAACAGCCGAGCGAATCACGTGGTCAACACTCCTGCTGCAGTTAGCGCAAAACTGAGTGACCGAAGTTCAGAGCAATAGAATCTATACTAATATTACAAAGCTGTATAAAGAGTTTGTTTGTTTGAACGCGCTAATCTCAGGAACTACAGGTTCGAATTGAAAAAATCTTTTAGTGTTGGATAGCCCATTTATCGAGGATGGCTATAGGCTATATAAGATCACGCTACGACCCACGGGGGCAGCGCAGTAACGATAAACGCGGGTGAAACCGTGGGAACATCTAGTATAAAATATATAAAAAGTTGTACTATGCCATTATTGCTTTTTTAAAAGTGACTCTTGCACTAGGCTGCGTTCTTGTGTTGCGGCAACTTTACAAGCATTCGAACAACGGACGCAAACAGCACTCACATTCGAAACAACTATTTGTGAATTACCTACATACATTTTTGTCCCGTGTGGGGATCAACCTCACAACACTCGGCGCATCGGCGATGGTGGGGCAGCCACTTAATCCACTACGTTATCTGTGCAGTATAATATGTATCTATTCCGTTTTCCTGCTGATGGCCAGCTGCTAACACGGTGAAAATATATAGGAAATCGAAATCTCGCCAGCGCGTGTCTCCTGTGTGATCTAGATTTGCATTTTGAAATTAAACTACTTTGTACGGATTCTATAACGCGTTTATTGTTTAATACTTTATTACTTATTATATAACTGGGTGACCCGCGCTACTTCGTCAGCTTCACATAAGAGAATTTGCCCCGTTTTTGTAACATATTTCATTGATGATCCGCTCCTATTGGTCGTAGCGTGACGTTATATATATAGATTAGTTATATAGATATAGCCTATAGCCTTTTTCGATAAATGGGCTATCCAACACTGAAATAATTTTTCATTTCGAGCCAGTAGCTTCTGAGATTAGCGCGTTCAACCAAACAAACAAACAAACTCTTCAGCTTTATAATATTAGTAGATTTTGAAACTTTATACTACTATTGTTGAACATTTTTACTAGTTAGTCACTTTCTATTTAAGCTATTTCAATTATATAACTACCTATATTTAGATTTAGTTTTACACTTGCCCCGACGTTTCGGTTGCAATTCAAAGGAGTCGCGATAAAATCTGTCTTCATGCAGATTTTTATACAGATTTCAATGTATAACATTCTCATAATATTGTCTTCTATTTACGCGAATATTATTCATTGAAATTAAACTGCTATATACGGATTTTATCGCGTTGTTTATTTGACACTTTATTACAAAATTTTGAAAATTGTTTCACTACTACTACTATTAAACTTTACTAATTTTTAAGCTAATTAAATTATTATTAAACTATTTAGATTTAATTTATTTTTACTTTTACACATTATTATAACATTCTCGTAAAAACGTAAGACAATATGACATTTGCACTTATTTCACAGGATTTGAAGTGCTAGTTAATCGCGCCGTCTTGTCCACTACCAACGGCGCCTTGGAGTACCACTACGTGGAGGGTGACAGGGTCGACGTGACTTGCCTCAGTACGAACGTGTTGTGAGCTGTAAAGCTGATGTATCACTACAGGGGGGAGCGCCTCGAGGACTTCGGTAACGTATTCTATACTAGCGGGCAGCGGTTGGATGCGTGTGGCTCAAGACCGGTCTGTGTGGAAAACGTTGGGATAGGCCTATGACCAGCAGTGGACGTCTTTCGGCTGAGATGATAATGATGATGATTCTATACCAGCACTCGCCCGTGACTTCATTCGCGTCAACTGTTACAGGCAAACACCATTATTTATTCTCATAGGTCACATCTCATTCTACAAAACAACATCAGGTGAAGCATGATTTTGAATTTAAATTCAACTCAAGGCTAATAAACTTAGAAACTACATAAAAATTTGTTTAGTGTTTTCTCATAATGCCGGTGCATATAGACTGCTGCGGCCTGACGATTCATGTCCAGAACTTGTATATGTATATATAGTAACACTGCAAACTTCTCTTGCTTGATTCAGATTCTAGTAGAAATCATATGATTACTATGTTATTTCGTACAACGCCATCTCTTGTCTTAAATTGTAACTTCTTCGTGTAGATTCGATCTCATACCTCGTTACAATGTTATATTTGTTAGACTGCTGCTGTCTTAAAAAGGAGCGATAGCCTAATGGGAAACCATTGGACTACCACGCAGAGGTCTCGAGTTGGATGCCAACCTCTGACTTTTTGAAGTTGTGTACGTATTAAAATAGTTAATTATCGCATGCTTTAACAGTGAAGGAAAACATAGTGAGGAAACCTGCATGTGACTTCGCCATAATGTTCTCCATGATATGTGAAGTCTGCCAACCCGCATTGGGCCACCGTGGTGGACTATGGCCTAACGCTTCTCACACTGAGAAGAGGCCCGTGCCCAGCAGTGGGACAGTTTAATACAGGGCTAATTTTTCTATTACTTAGATAACGACGGTTACAGATAAGGTCAACAACGCGGAGGAGGAGTGGAACGCGGCGGTTGGGCTGCGCATTATGCTACGAGCCGCTCACCAGCGCACGCGGCTCACCTGCGAGTGCATCGGCACATACCAACAGAACAAAATAGATCTTACGTTTGTATTAGATCAAATAGCCGACGGTAAGTAGCCTCGGCCTGTGCTCATATGTACAATAAATGGAAATAAATACAATGCTCACTGAAATAAAGCTCAGCAGTATATTACGCAGCGTTTTTTTGCTCTGAAGCTCAGAACTCTGAAGCGTTATATATAGCGCACAATAAAATTCAGCTGAAAGTTTATCTCGAACTTGGTTTCGTTTGGCCAGAAACCATAGTACGTAATATTATTGCCATGGTTAGGTACTCAAAAACCCTGATAACAGCCGAAATTTTACTGAATTACACTTAATATTGTCTTATGTTTACACGAATATTATATTCATTGAAATTAAACTACTATATATGGATTTTATCGCGTTGTTTATTTGACACTTTATTACATAATTTTGAAAACTGTTACACTACTACTACTATTAAACTTTACTAATTTTTAAGCTAATTAAATTATTATTAAAACTATTTAGATTTAATTTAATTTTACACTTTCCCCGACGTTTCGGTTGCTTTTCAGCAGCCATGTTCACGGGGAGACTAAGATGGTAGTTGTCTCAATGTTCTAGTGTACCTAGTTATTTCAAAGTACCCGAACATAATTTAATCATTGGTGTTTCTATTTACGCAGAATAAGTCTAGCTGTGGTTTGCTTCTTCTTGGGTTTGACTATTTGTATTACTGGATCCCAAGCTGGTGGTACATTCCAACCATCTTCTCTATTGAAATTAGGATGTTTTTTGATTTCAATAGCCTCGCGAAGCATCCTTGGTAGGAATCGATGTTCTTTAGCGGGAATCTGTGGTTTGTCAAATCTCAGGTAGTGGTTGGTCCCCTGTTGCACATGTTGATGCGCTGATGCGCTTTGGTTACGTGTTTACGTTAGGTTGACGCCTGTTTGACGGCGAGGAAAAGGCGATACGGTGACAAACCCTTTCCGATGATGATGTGAATGATATCACTGATGTGTGCAACGACCTTAAGGCGAGTACGCGTGACAAACAAACGCATTATAATATTGGGTGGGACTTACTCTTTTTGTTATGTACTTTTAATTGATAAGCGGTTTGTTTCACAGATGTTCTCTATATGAAAATTAACGGCTATGTGTTGCGAGAACAGACATCAACAAATTCATTAACGGTATATTATACAAAAGAGGAAAAGATGACGTTCGGTTGTGGAAGCGACCACAGCGACGTGCAGTGTGACGTGAGCAACAAGTGGAGCGATCTACGTAAGTGAGAATAATGTCCTCCAGACCGGGTGCGGTCACGGCGGCCAAGCTTAACGGACCCTGGCTATTTGCGCAGGAGATATTATCGAGCACAAGTATGCGCGCAAATATAATAAAGAATTATAGAGATTGCCTGCCAAGAAGAATGTACTGAATAGCACACCGGAGTTAGGAAGTTGGCAGTGTAGGACGACCCCGTGTCTTAGACACTTAAAGCCGTGGCTCCTGCGCCTGATCTCTCTCTCCAGTCGTGTCGGGGCCGTCCCCTCGCACTATGAGACTGAGGTAATAGAGAGAGCACTTGTGTTTGCACACACTTGTGCACTATATTTAACTTCTGCGCAGGTGGCCAGCCTCCTTGAAGATTTTAGGACGTTATATTTTGATGAATGCGTATGCAATGTTGATTAATTTTGACTTCATGTTAGTGTATGCAATGATAATTAATTCTTGTTGTGTAATTTCTTGCAGCAAGTACTATTATTGAAATGTCGTCTCCGTATGAACCTATAAAGTATAAGGCACGGAACTCCTCAGAAGTGCTACGTACGGTGACCGTCACTCTCAAGCCGCTGCCTGACGCCCTCGCAGGTAGTACTTTGAGTTTTCTTGCTTTATTTTGTTTTGTGTTGTTCTCAATGGCAGCACGGAGATAAACTGTGGCCGGTTAACGGCAATAGGCACCTGCTATTTTGTGTGATCTTAAACCATAACTACTATGTGTGATCTTAAACCATAACTACTTTCTGTGATCTTAAACCATAACTATTTTGTGTGATCTTAAACCATAACTATTTTGTGTGATCTTAAACCATAATTACTATGTGTGATCTTAAACCATAACTATTTTGTGTGATCTTAAACCATAACTATTTTGTGTGATCTTAAACCATAACTACTATGTGTGATCTTAAACCATAACTATTTTGTGTGATCTTAAACCATAACTATTTTGTGTGATCTTAAACCATAACTATTTTGTGTGATCTTAAACCATAACTACTATGTGTGATCTTAAACCATAACTATTTTGTGTGATCTTAAACCATAACTATTATGTGTGATCTTAAACCATAACTATTTTGTGTGATCTTAAACCATAACTATTTTGTATGATCTTAAACCATAACTATTTTGTGTGATCTTAAGCCATAACTATGATGTGTGATCTTAAACCATAACTATTATGTGTGATCTTAAGCCATAACTATGATGTGTGATCTTAAACCATAACTATTATGTGTGATCTTACACCATAACTATTTTGTGTGATCTTAAACCATAACTATTATGTGTGATCTTAAACCATAACTATTATGTGTGATCTTAAACCATAACTATTTTGTGTGATCTTAAACCATAACTATTATGTGTGATCTTAAACCATAACTATTTTGTGTGATTTTAAACCATAATTATTTTGTGTGATCTTAAACCATAACTGGCGTAATGCAGATGTTATACAGCCCTGCCTACCTCTTCAGTGATGAGACTGTGGTATTTATTTGCTTGCGACTGCGGCGCCACGATTATGTCTGGGTTGTTAACATATAATTGTTATGAAACTAGCTGACCCGCGCAACTTCGTCTGCTTCCTATAAGAGAATTTTCCCCGTTTTTGCAACACTTTTATTGCTGCTCCGCTCCTTTTGGTCGTAGCGTGATGTTATATAGCCTAAAGCCTTCCTCGATAAATGGGCTATCCAACACTAAAATAATTTTCAATTCGAACCAGTAGCTTCTTAGATTGGCGTGTTCAACCAAACAAACAAACAAACTCTATAGCTGTATAATATTAGTATAGATTAGATTAGTATTAGCTTGTGACCGCTCCTTTGTTTGGGAACAGTACTTTTTCTGGATGAAAGGTACCCTATGTCCTTTTCTGTACCACTGGACGTGTATGCGATATGTAACTATTTTTTAAGACAACGTCTGCAACGTAGACAACGTTGCAGACGTTGTCTTAAAAAATAGTTAAGAAAAAAATTGTTACCTAAAATAAGTGTTAAAAATAATATAAGTAAATTATATTAAAGTGTTAACGAATATGATAACTTCCTGAAATAAATAATATAAAAAAACCGAAACGTCGGGGAAAGTGTAAAAATAAATTAAATCTAAATAGTTTAATAATAATTTAATTAGCTTAAAAATTAGTAAAGTTTAATAGTAGTAGTAGTGTAACAATTTTCAAAATTTTGTAATAATGTGTCAAATAAACAACGCGAAAAAATCCGTATATAGCAGTTTAATTTCAATGAATATAAAATGATTAAAGATCTATCTTCCTCTCTCCTAAATCTTCGTGTCTGACCTACACTCACCATTGTAGCTACCATCTAAGCTGACATTGTGGACTGCAATCAAATGATCGTAAAATGTTCTCAGGTAATTTAAGGATGAGCATGAATCCGTCTGACGACCACATCTTGATGTACCTGTACCACTCGGGCGGCCGCCAGCTGCTCTACTACCAGTTCGATCCCGGGCTGAGTTTGTCGATGACCTGCACACTAACACAACCTGAACTCGTCAACAGATATCATCACACACTCATGTTTGGGGACACAAGTTTATATCATTATTTGTTATCTTTACTTACATTATACTAGCGACCCGCTGCGGCTTCGCACAGATAGTACAAAACCTTACCAAATTATTCACCGGTTTAGGTAAATAATTTGGTAAGGTTTTGTACTATCTAATATCTCTCTGTCTATTGGTGAACCGCATGAACATCCGTTCAGTAGTTTTTGAGATTATCGCAAACAGACAGACAGCGCAGCGGGGACTTTGTTTTATAATATGTAGTGCAGCTTGTTTGCGGGCAATTAGCAACGATACCCCAATAGACCGATCGACTGCCACGTAGAGGTCTCTAATTCGATTCTAGGTCGCGCACCTTTGGCTTTTCGAAGTTATTTGCGTATTAAATAGTGCATTATTGCTTGCTTTAAAGGTAAAGGAAAACATCGCGGGGAAACCTGCGTGTTCAGAGAAGCAGATTTCCTCGCGATATTTTCCTTAACTGTCCGACTGCTGGGCTTTACGGACCTCTTCTCGCAGGTTTTCACGATGTTTTTGTTTCAACGTTAAACCGAGCGATATATACACACATAACTAAAAGAAATGACAACAATGTGCAACTGAGATTACGATGGATTACGTCCCACATAGGCTTAAGAGGCAACGAGGAGGCAGATCGACTTGCAAAATTAGGTGTGACTGACGGCATTGATCGTGTTATTGCCCTTTCCATTCTAAAGTATTATATAAATATAAAGTCATAGTATATGAAGAATGGAAAAAACATTTTGCAGATATATCTAAAACTAAAGGAGTCTGGTATAGAACCATGCAGGCGGAGCCTCTTTGGGTGCCGTGGTTCAGTAGTGTTGAAGCATCAAGTTCTTTTATTGTTAAAATGCATAGACTCCGTTCAGGACATTATCCGTCAGCTAAGTTTACATACCTCATGCGTAAAAGTGAGCCTCCAAATTGTGAGCTTTGTTATACAGTGGAGGATGGATACCATTTGCTGACGGATTGGGTCAAGAACGAGAGACAACGGCAAAATATATTCCACAAGTTTAAGTGTAATAGGTTAGATGTGGGAAGCATCCAACGTATATTGGTCGAACCAGTGAGTGAGGCTGCAAGGTCAATACCTAGCCTAGTAGGATAAATGATATTTATTTTTATTTTAGTTTTAGTTTTGGTTACAATGGGGCTGGCATGTTGCCAGAGCAATAAAAGTCCCTAAATAAAAAAGAAACAAAAACATAAAGTAAACCAGAGATGCGCGCCTCGGGATTGAACTCGCGACCTCTGCGTGGCCAGCCAGGAGATGCGCGCCTCGGAATTGAACTCGCGACCTCTGCGTGGCCAGCCAGGAGATGCGCGCCTCGGGATTGAACTCGCGACCTTTGCGTGGCCAGCCAGGAGATGCGCGCCTCGGGATTGAACTCGAGACCTCTGCGTGGCCAGCCAGGAGATGCGCGCCTCGGGATTGAACTCGAGACCTCTGCGTGGCCAGCCAGGAGATGCGCGCCTCGGGATTGAACTCGAGACCTCTGCGTGGCCAGCCGCCGGTGTTCCCCACGGCTAGCGATGCTAGTTGTTCTTTATATTTGTAAAGATGTTTGTTACTGCTCCGTAGTCGAGTGGCGCACACCGCACTACCGTGTGCGAAGTGTCGGGTTCGATTTTCGGTGTAGTTGTATTTATGTAACAAATGCGTTCTGTTATGCCCGGTCCTCTCTATGCCTAATGCTTACCAGACTTGACTTTCGCCTTACTCAGCACTTTTAGACCATAGCAACGATATTGTCATACTATAACTCACTCTCTGTCCGATCTCCGAGCTGTTCACTTGCTTTTCATTTTCCATGTTTTTTAATTAATATAATTTATCTTCAAGGCCAACAAAATCTTTTTTTTAAAACCTAAATTCGGTCAGAGCGCGTAATATTTGGTGGCAGCGGTAAAGGGATTAGTAAAAGTCCCTCGGAAACGTCTCCCTTCCGTGTTAAAATTAAAGTTCTATTACGAATAATTACCGAAATCGTGCTTGACCTTGTGAAGTGAAAACTGACTGTAAGCCAGAAAAGTGGTCTTATATGAATATAACAATTCTATCGCTCGTGTGAAGTTATCAGCAGTGCTACAAATCCTGTGGTTCACCTCTGTGCCAAACCCAACAGCCAAAAATAAATATTAAGTACTTACCAACCTCTTTGAATAAATAAGCGAAAATAGAGAGAAGACTCGAAAACCTGTAAGAAGAAGACCTTGAGTACTTACCCTTGTATCCAGTTGACGAAACGTACTCACAATCACCAAAATCGTTTCATGGTCACCGTAGCCCAAGGACAGCCTTGCTTGCCTGTCGCCGTACAGTCGCCATCGTGCCGAATCTCCGCTACAATACTGAAAGGACCTCCTGTGACCCGAAATTATTTAATAATGTTCCTGCCGATCCTGTGAGTTATTTTATTTCTATATCTTTGAACTGTGTTAGGTCGTGATTGAAAAAACTTTAGTTTTCACCGTGTTTTAAGCCTAAAACACATATGATATACGATAGAAACTAAGTTTAACACAAGCCAGTTTTGTTTATATTACTATTTTTGTGAATTCTTGTACACATTTCATCGTCTTATCATCCTAATAACGATTATTAATTTCTATTCCATATTAAAACCTTTGTTATAAACTTACAAGTTACCGTGAGCAGTGTTATCGCCCGTCGCCCACGTATTAGGTGGCCGAGCTTTAGAGAATAGATAACGGTGTAGTACAGTGCACAGTTTAAGCTCATCTTATAACGCAAGTTATAACCTTGAGACACACGTTAAATAATTAACAACCATTTACCATTGGCAGTATTTAATAATTTTTATATTATTCAAATATGAGTAAACAATCAAACCCCAAGGAAGAGAATGCCTATGCGTCTGGCGAAACTTTTGAAGTAAATATAAACTTCTTAATAAAATTTATCTCGAAATTTGACGGCACTCGAGAATTACTTAACCCATTTCTAAACAACTGTAGAAACGCCATAGAGTTAGCCACCGCCGTTCAAAAACCAATTTTATTCAAATTTATACTCAGCCAGTTAGAAGGCAGAGCGCAAACCGCGTGCTCTTTGAAAGAGTTTGATGACTTTGAACAATTCGAAAGCTTTTTACAAAATCTATATGGGGACCGAAAACACTATACCTACTTGCTCACGGAATTACAAGAATGTAGACAAGAACAAAAAGAGACGGTTAACCAGTTCGCCTTACGAATTGAAACTTGTTTATCTAAACTACTGTCCGAAATTAATTTAACGGTGCCAACTTCAAAGAGAAAGACAGAAAAGAAAGGAGAACTGGCTGGCCGTGCCACCGCTATGGAAGATCTAGCTCTTCATACTTTTGTCACCGGACTTCATCCATCAGTGTCAACAATAATACGCTGTCGCGAACCCGAATCTTTATCGGATGCCATTAGTTACGCTTGCGAAGAAGAAAAAATATTTTTGAGCTCTCAAAAACATTTGATGACATTTCAAAATCGTGACAATGTAAAATATAGCCGTGATAATACTAAATACTCAACTCAAAATCAAGGTCGATCCCAACCCCCCAAATTTCAAGGTGGCGGCCCAGTATATAAAGGTGCCATAATCTGTAGATATTGTAAAAACATTGGGCACAGCATCGAAAATTGTAGGAAGCGCCAGTTTAATAATAACCGTAACCGTAATCTTAACGAATATCAACCTGGCCCTAGTAACAATAATACCGACCGTCCCCGTGACGTGAAATATATGCACGAGACGTACTCGTGTATAAACCGCGATGACAGTCAGCCTGGCGAACAATCTAATAACAATTTAAACTATTAAAATTTCCCGATGAGTGTCGCACGGGAAATGTAATTACAAAAGCCGACACAATACGTTCTAATTCCACTGTTTCCGTTACTAAATCCACTGTTTCCGATACTAATCACGCTGCTTCTTGTTCAAGTTCTAAATCCACTGTTTCTCGTACTCAATGCACTGAATCATTCGCTGAATCCACTGTTTCAACCGTAAAGCCTGCTACATCACTTGCCAAATCCTACGTTCATGCTACTAAATCAAAATATACCATTTCCAATCCTAAACCCGCTGTTTCCCAAACTACCTCTATGATATCAATCGATAACAATAAACATACTATTTCATTCTCTGACACTGTATCTGAAACGAAACTTTCTACTTCAAATGTCAACAACCGAATTCAAAATGATAATAAAATTTATGAGGTGATGTCTAACGCCACAAAACGATCCTTACCACATATTGTAATAAAAAATGATATTGCTAATTCTCCGTTAAAATTCCTGATCGACTCTGGTTCAATGGTTTGCCTTATTAAACAATCTTCTATCGATAGAATGCCCTCGCTAGGAGGAAAACAAATACTACTAAAGGGTATAGATGCCGGTGATGACACAATACGAACTGTAGGTAATGTTCAATTAATTATTCTACCAGATCCAAAAATAACATACGAATTTCATGTCGTTAACGAAATTAGCCTATCATACGATGGAATTATTGGAAGTGATTTACTAAACGATCTTGATTGCACAATTGATTACAATAAACATATTTTAAAAATTAAAGATACTAAGTTTGACCTCATTTTTAGTCATCCCGTATATACTATTCAGCCAAGATCAGAAACTATAATCGAATGTTCTGTTGCTAACCCCGAAATAACAGAAGGTATTGTATTGGACCAATATATCCATGAAGATTTATTAATTGCAAATTGCATAGTTTCTGTAAAAGAAAACAAAAGAATAAATATTTCAGTTGTTAATATCTCTGAATCACCTGTGACCTTATCATCTAATTTAAATATAAATCTCATTCCAATAAGTCCCTCGATTAAGTCGTATTGTTTCACTTCCACCGTAAGTAACGAGGCTAACGCCTATGCTAGGACACAAGAAGTCCTTAATCTTCTCAGAATTTCTCACCTTAACACTGAAGAAGCTAATGCTCTTCACGATGTTTGCTCCAATTTCTCAGACATTTTTCATATACCTGGTGACAAACTTTCGCATATAGATGCATTAAAACATAAAATAATAACAACCGCTCAGAATCCCATAAATGTCAAGTCTTATCGGTTCCCAGAGGTACACAAACAAGAAGTGAATAAACAAATTGATCAAATGCTTGGCCAAGATATTATTAGACATTCCACATCCCCATGGTCGTCCCCAATCTGGATAGTACCCAAAAAGTTAGACGCTTCTGGTGAACGCAAGTGGCGAATAGTTATTGACTACCGCAGATTAAACGACGTAACCATTGGTGACAGCTACCCAATCCCGCAAATTTCCGAAATTCTAGATCAGCTCGGTCGGAGCAAATACTTTTCCACTCTTGACCTTGCATCTGGATTCCACCAGATCCAAATTGACATAGAAGATGCGCCTAAAACTGCCTTTAGTGTACCTCAGGGTCACTTCGAATTTACAAGAATGCCATTTGGCTTAAAAAACGCTCCCGCTACTTTTCAGCGATTGATGAATACAGCTCTATCAGGCCTTCAAGGTGTGCGCTGTTTTGTATACCTTGACGACATCGTAATTTATTCACATGACCTTGGTACACACGTAGAAAACCTCTCATTAACCTTCCAAAGACTTCGAGATCTTAACCTAAAACTCCAGCCAGATAAATGTGAATTTCTCCGACGTGAAGTCGCTTACCTTGGCCATGTAATAACCGAAAATGGCGTAAAACCGAACCCTGAAAAAGTCAAGGCTGTAACCCAGTTTCCAACACCTAATAGTCCAAAGGACATTAAATCCTTCCTTGGCCTCGTCTCTTACTACCGCCGTTTTATACCAAACTTTTCCAAAATTGCTAAGCCACTAACTCATCTCCTAAAAAAGGATACCCCTTTCTTGTGAGAGAACCAACAGCAGCTATCTTTTGATGAATTAAAATACAAACTCACCTCTGCTCCCGTGCTTATATACCCGGATTTCTCTTCACCTTTTATCTTAACATGCGATGCTTCTAATCATGCAATTGGCGCCGTTCTGAGTCAAGGCCCGATTGGCAAAGATAGGCCAATAGCCTATGCCTCTCGCACACTTAACAAAAGTGAATCAAATTATAGCACCACAGAAAAAGAACTCCTGGCTATAATTTTTGGATGCAAAACTTTCCGTCCGTATCTCTATGGACGGAAATTTCAAATTATCACCGATCACAGGCCCTTAAAATGGCTCTTCAACCACAAAGATCCCAGTAGCAAGTTGCAGAGATGGCGGCCAAAATTAGAGGAGTTTGATTATGAAATCGCCTACCAGAAAGGTAAACTCAATGCAGCAGCTGACGCATTATCCCGCTATCCTGTTAACCCTATTAACGAAGAAATCCTCAACCTCGACGATAACATCAGCCCATTTAATGACAACCTCAACTTTGACTTCAGTCCTCCAAACTTACCTGATTTAACACAAAATCCTTTAACTGAATCCCAAGCTGCTCCGGGTCCTAGCTCCATCCCAAGTGGAAATCCTGAAATACATGCTAATCCTGAAACAAATGACAATCATAACTTACCTCTAACATCTCACATGGACCCTCCGCTGTCTCCTACATCCGATTCACCTGGAATCATTCCAAATTCTCAAATTCCCACCAATGATCCTTTAGAAATTCTTGACATCAACGACGATAATTATTCCCAATTCCTAAGAGCAATGAACAGTAAAAATTTTGAGTCAAATGCCAAAATCTTAGAATCCAACTCTAGTGTACTTACTAGCTCTGATAAAATACTTGTTATCCCCACCTCTATTGACCTTGATGAAAGTAACCTACACGTTGAAGAAATTTTAAATGACGTAACTAACAGAGAGGAAATTGTTAATAAAGAAAGAGTATTGTATTTATTTCTAAAACTCGAATACAAAAATAAAGTCGTGTATCTACTCCTTACTAAAGTTAATCATTTTGATAATGCTACTTACGAAGATCTATACAATAGTCTAAAGAATCTACGTAATGAACTAATTGTGAATTCACCAACTAATATAAGCATTACAGATTTCAAGAATCCTTTTGAATCTCATTCACACACCAAACTATATAATATTATATTATACTTATTCCATAATGTAGATATATTCGTAACCATTTATCGTAACGCTATTATCTTTCCATCTTTAAGTGATATAAAAAAGATTTTAAAAGAAAATCATGACATACCCGTTGCAGGTCATTTAGGAACAATCAGAATGCTAAAAAGAATTCAAGAAAGATATCATTGGAAAGGCATGCGTAACGATGTAGAAAATTATGTCAGATCATGTAAACTTTGTCAAGAAAATAAAGCACTCCGAAAAGTTAATCGCGAACCCATGAAAATCACTACAACTTCTACAGCTCCATTTCAACGTGTCGCCCTGGATATAGTGGGACCATTTCCTGAAGCAGGTCTTGCAAAACTAAAATACATACTAACGCTCCAGGACGACTTAACAAAATTTTCTATAGCTTACCCTATACGATCTACGACTGCAGAAGAAACTAGTGACTGCCTAATTCACTTTATATCTTTATTTGGCATACCAAAAACTATACTTACCGATCAAGGTACAAATTTCACTTCCGACCTTTTTAAAAGAACCTGCGACTTTTTAAAAATTAAGCAGTTGTGGTCTACTCCATATCACCCTCAGACGCAAGGCGCTCTTGAGCGCAGTCACTCGACTCTAAAGGAGTATCTCAAGTCGTTCGTGAGTGACGATCAGGACGATTGGCATCGTTATGTCTATACCGGTATTTTGACCTATAATACTACCGTTCATTGCACTACTAATTATACGCCTTACGAACTACTCTTTGGACAAAAACCCTTAATTCCAGATTCCGTCTATGATTATTCATCTGATCCTACCTATCCCGAATACTTGAAAATGCTTATTCATCGATTTAAACATACACGACAGAAAGCAATCGAAAACATTAATAACTCTAAGGAGAGATCAAAGAAATACTACGATGTTCAAACGAGACCTAAACGATATCAAATCGGTGATCTTGTATACCTTCGTAATCACCTGCGACTTAGAAAAGCGTTATCACCACAATGGAAAGGGCCTTATAAGGTAATTAAAGTTCACGACAATAATACAGTAACATTACTCATTAATAGGCGCCATGTTATACACCATTATGATCAAATAAAATTAGCAACACCTCGTTCGGCGTAATCGGTAACATTATTATCATATTCAAATTTTTCAGGATTACTCTACTATTTCTTCCCGCGTCACTCTCCACCCAAGAGCTTGTTCAACAACTGGATAAAAGCCCTGGGATATATTTTAATCCTATAAGTACTATGAAAATAATTAGTGACCACGCTTACTTTGTTATTCCAGTAGATTTAAGTTTTATTAAACCACATCTAGATAATATAAATACTATTTTAGGAACATCTAGGTTTATGTGTCACCAAAATGAGGCCATCAAGGATTTTCAATGTTATAATATGCTACAACCTCTCTCTACACTCTACGACGATATTGCTCGCGATTACAATGCTATATCACATCTAATCTCATCTAAGTCAAAACGATCAGCCTGGATTTCTGGAATAGGTTCGATTATGAAAAAAGCATTTGGAGTAATGGATGAGGAAGACTATGAAATGTATAATGATGCTATTCAAAAATTATATTCAAACGAAAAGCAATTAACGTTTTTAATGAAACAAAATATAATTATTTCTAAATCTGCAATCATTAACTTCAACGATACCCTTTATACTATTTCGAAAAATGAAGCTTATTTGAATGACGTCATTGACCAATTAACCTTAAGTCTAAAGAATATAACTGTAACTACTAATGAATTAATGCTTAGAAATAAAATTAATGAAGTAATTAACGCATTACACGCAAGTTTACTTACCTTATCATTTAAGGTCGAAGATATTATTAATTCTGTAATTTCTGCTAACAGTAATACTTTGCATCCTGCTATCATAACGCCGAAAGAATTATTTCATGAATTAGAAATAAACTCTAGGCACTTACCTAAATTTAGAGAACTGCCGTTAGACTTAGATATAAATAATATAATCCTACTTTTAAGAATATCTGAAGTAGTCCCTTACTACAGTAGTAATAAGATAATATTTGTTTTAAGAATACCTCTTGTTTACCAGTCTGATTTTGATCTTTATCAAGTAATACCAATACCTGTACCACATGATACCAATTCGCCTGACTCTTATGCAATGATTGTACCGACAACCAATTTTATTGCTCTTAATAAAGAAAAGTCGGCTTATTGTACTCTTAAAGACACAACATATTGTAAATCTTTAGATAAACATGTGATGATATGTGACATCTCTAATATATTATCAGTTAGTTCGGCACCTATATGTGAAATAGAATTATTAACCAAATTTGTAAAAGACTTGCCGTCTCAATGTGAAACTAAATTTATTTACGGTAATGTTAACATTTGGCAAAGTCTTGGCTCTAATAAATGGGTTTTTGTACAATCTCGAATTACGAAATTGTCTATTCAATGTTTGTCTAATATAACTGAAATAACTATAAGCGGTACAGGTTTGTTAAACCTTAAACCACAATGTACTGCATTCTGCAAAAATATTAGACTATTATCTATGTCAGAATTAACATATAATATAAGAAGTAATGAAATTAATTTAGATTTTAACATAATACAAGATAAGTGTTGTACATTAAGTAAATTTAATGAACTTAAAGTTAATGTTTCTACGTCCACTATTACAAACATCGATTTACAAGGTTTAAGACATCTCAAAAGCCTTACCGATGTTACGGATAAAACCCTTGATGATTTAAGTAATAATTTTACAACTAATGTAATATCTCATACTAGTTTATCTCTTTCAACGATTATATTAATTCTAGTAATTTCATTCCTAGCATTTCAATATCGCAAACTAGTTTGTAAAAAATGTAATAAACTGGATACAAATCCAGTAGAACCTGACGAGATAGAAGTCCAAACTACTCGTTCTAGAATAAGAATTATCTAAGTTAAGTTCTTTAATGTAGTAGCTCGGCTAGATCATTATTATGTTAACCTTTGCTTTCCCTATCTTTCCATCTCCCTATTTTTCAGTAAACTTACCTGTAAGGGTAAGTTTATTCTTGGCCGGGGAGGTGTTATGCCCGGTCCTCTCTATGCCTAATGCTTACCAGACTTGACTTTCGCCTTACTCAGCACTTTTAGACCATAGCAACGATATTGTCATACTATAACTCACTCTCTGTCCGATCTCCGAGCTGTTCACTTGCTTTTCATTTTCCATGTTTTTTAATTAATATAATTTATCTTCAAGGCCAACAAAATCTTTTTTTTAAAACCTAAATTCGTTCAGAGCGCGTAATAGTTCGCATGTTTCTACAGAATATACCACAGGAAGTGCTCTGAAGAGTTATTCCACCCACCCTCCTCTATCTTATCCAGAGCAACGCGTGCTGGGCTCAGATGCCATCCTTACACGGTAGAGTCATTTAGAGCGCGCACCAACAAGTTTGGGTCCTCGTACCTCTGCCAAACGATGAAGGCATGGAATTCTCTGCCAAGGCACGTGTTTCCTTCTTCCTTCAATCCTGGGTCTTTTAAGCGGGGCGTGGAAAAGCACTTTCTTAGGCCGTCAAAGTAGGGTCGCAGCTGAGGCGATTAACATCGCCTCAGCTGCTATGAGGATGTGTGGAGGCCATTGCTCTTGGACTACAGTCATAATCGCTTACCATCAGGCGAAATGTGGTCATTACGACGAGCAAAAAAGACATTATTAAAGATGAATGCAAGTGATGTATACATACCGAGACTTCCTGGTGACCCAGTTTCAGGTCTCAGGTTCGATTTCCAAGCAGGACAAAGTGATACTGGGTCGCCTGTCAAGATATTCTCAGTAGCTGCACACTAAAAACACAGTCGGCAAAATGTGGGTCTGATACACACCTTCTTAATCTTTCGAGCAAATAGGCATGAGACTGTATGTATGATTATTGTTGTCAGGGTCAAGTACCAAGGTCAGCATAACTAAACAATTAAAATTGAGTGCCTCAGACAAGAACCGAACTGAAGACTGTCGGATATTAAACCAAAAGGACAACTCCACCGTATCGCTCATCCGAGTGTTCCTCTACACGACACATGGCGGTACGTACGACCACACACTATAAGTATCTATTGTATTGTAGTTCATCTCACCCTGACGAGTTTATAAAAAACATCATAGGGAAAAATGTTGAAGTAAAGAGAGCAAGGATCGGACCGAATAGAACATTTACTGACCAATTAAATGTCGGTGGTGTGCAGCACCGCCACCTTTGGCTGCTATTGAGTCACAGATAATCCAATAACTTTTTGCTGGCTCGACCCAGTAATCAAACTTACTTACCTCAAGCACGGTAATCGCATTCACAAGTTTATGTATAATAATAATAATATAATATTCTACCACATACACACAACACCATCTTGCTCAAACTAAGCAGAGCTTGTACTACGGGTACCAGACAATGGATAAATATACATATACTTATTTTTTTATTACATACATATTATATATAAAAACACCCAGACCAAGACAAACATTCATGTTTGTGCGGGAATCGAACCCGCGACCTCAGGCGTGGCAGTTGGTTACACTAACCACTACGCCATCGAGCAGTCAAATTTATTTGGAACAAAAATCTATATATTAATATGTGAAGCAAAATCTTTGTGCCCCTTTTTACGAGAATTGCGCGGACGGAGCGCAAAAAAGGGGTACAATGTTTAGAGTATGAAATTTGGCACAGTTAAAGTTTATATGGAGAAGGAGTGGCGAATCCTAATATTTTTATAAAATATGCATTAGAAATACGTTAAATTAATGAAAAAACCCTACACGAACACAACCATGCATTTGAAACAAGCAGTCGAATCGCGTTCATAGTATTTCGGCATTGTTCGGGTGATGTCATAGAATTCTTCGTAACTATGGTTACATATGATGTATGTGGAGTAGGTGACTAAATGAAATGTGGAAATGTGATTATAAGGATATAGTTATAGACAATAAAACCTTAATAACGATCAAACTTAAAATTTAAATCAGTTATGGGCGCATTTCGAGCACTCGGCGACCGCTAGCAGGTACAAGTAGTTATCGTACGTATCGGTGTCTTCTCGGAAACATATCATAAAACCAGTGCAACATTCCGATGTTGAAATAGGGATGACAGCTGCACGGATGGCGTCGTGGTTTAAGTGGTCGTCTCGCCGTCACCACTGCGCTGATTGTCGTGGGTTCGGTCATCACACGGGACAAACATTTGTGTGATCTACAAATATTTGCTCCGAGACTGAGTGTTCTTTACGTCCGTTTTGTCAATGTTCGTAAAGTCTGCCACGAGACAGGGTCTGTTCCTAGTGCGGGAGAAGATTTTATTTATAAAAACATGTGTGGATACTCGTAAGTTAAAATCTGTGATTAACAGTCGATCAGAGTCCTCCTTACCGCTGCTCATACAAACTTCAGTGTACTCATTGTCAATGCGCAGACGCTAGGAGCAACAGCTTCCTGTACTGGGTGCTGGGAGTGGCGGGCCTCGCGGTGTGGGTCATCGCCGCTGTCGCCGCGGTCTATCTGCGCGGGCGACACCTTCGCGATCAGGTAACACTACGTATATAATATCAGCCGTGTATTAAACTGTCCCACTGCTGGGCACTCTTCTCACTGCGATAAGGGCTAGGCCACAGTCTGCCACGCTGGCCAATTGCGGATTGGCAGTCTTCACATATCTTCGAAAACATAATGGAGGACATTTAGACATGCAGGTTTCCTCACGATGTTTTCCTTCACCGTTAAAACGAGCGATAATTAATTCTTAATAAGCAGATAACTCCGAAAAGTCAGAGATCGGGACCTTGAGATAAAACTCGCGACCTCGGTGACACTACATACACAGTGCCCTTATTACCCCCTGAACAAGTTGTACTGTTAACTGATGACAGCTACGTCTTGGTAAAGTCATCAAGTGTACAGTGATTCTGCCGACCATTTCGAGAAACACGTGCGTCCGTGTAGCGGTCTCCAGACCAAGTATTGATATTTCAGAGAGATCTCAGCAGTGACAACTTTGTCGCAGCGACTCAAGATCAGATTACTTCACACTGGTATTCACTTAGCTGCAGTATGCTACCCCAAAGCTTTAGGGTGTGACTGCCAAATTAAATTGTCATTTATCTATACATATATATTTATATAGAAAAAGGCTAAATATTAAATAATATATTCAAACCGCGCTTTACAAACAGCTTTGAACGTCTCGCGTTCAACGACGAGCATAGCAGTTGTGTACCAATGATATTATACCCTACGTTCCTATTCATCGTCCACAGGGGCAGGCGCGGCTCGCGGCACCCGGGGGCCGGATTCCGGACAATGTGTACTGCGAGGTGCAGCCGCGCAGGCCGAGGTGCAGCCCTACATCTCTGGAGGAGGGGTCGTCACCAGAACTGAACTACGCTGACCTGGACTTGACGCGTCCCGTTCAACACACATGCTACCATCCTGAGGAGTCTCCTTACGCCGAAGTGTTATCAAACTGTACCAAACACGATCGCACATTGAACATAATTATATCAAGTGACTTAACTCGACATTAGGTAGTTAAGCAATTAACTCTAACTGAGTGACTATCAATTTCAATATAATATTTGTGTTAAGAAGGACTTTAAATCTGTTGAATCCAGAATACTTACATAAACGAGTCTCGGTTTAATTAAGAGTGCGATATTTATTTGGTAAACTCTTTAGAGGTCCGTATATATTCGGATGTTATGGTGTGATTTCGTTGGTTACTGCGACTGCAACAAACAACTAGATGCAAGTGCACGAATAGCGTAGCAGGCTAGCTGCCCCTCGCCACTGCTACCGGCCTGATGGTTGCGGTTTTCAATCTCACGCATGCCATTATTTACCAAATGTGTGATTCACGAATGGTTGTTCTGAGTGTAGTAGCTACTCTCTGTCTGTTAATTGTAAGTGTGAAACTGTATGATTTGTGTGCGTCACATCCCCCATCACACAGAGCGCCATCCTATCTATACTAATATTATAAATAAAAAGATAAGACTTGAGTTAAGTTACGGCGAACGAGATAATTATTAAAAAAAGATTTATTTAATTAAAACAATGTTTATTGATTAGAATATTCTACAAGACTAAATTACAATTATAATATTTCATTAAACTAAACTTATTACTAAATCTGCAATTGTGCAGTTTACGCAATGTCGAACGGCGCATCCGCTGGATAGTCAGCAATGACGTACATTAGGCGATTGCCTAACTCCTCCCTTCTTAAGATGGAAGCACGTCCCGCAGCGATTCATATGTGCAAGATTTCCCTGGAGTTGATCGTCTCCGTCTCCACTACCACAGCTTCCATATGATTATTGCTATCAGGATAAGATAGAGTCCTAATGTTGACCAACTCGGAGTAGCCATCATAGTTTCCCAGTCTATTGTAGTATCTTCTAAGCTTTCAGCACGGTCCATCAATTCATGGATGCTGTCTAGTGAAATGTCTTCCAATTGTAGGTTGAAATGGACGTTTTCGTTCTGGATAGTGATTTTGCTGGGAAGTGGTATGACTTCATCTGTTTCAACAGTTTTGATGTTTGTCTTTAGTGTTCGGTTCAGTATTTCAAACTGGCAATCGCTTGTAATACTGGCAATGTGTATTCCTGCTATCCTTTTGTACTCAGATTTGCTGCCACAACAGTTTCGTAGGATTAGTTCTTCTTTCAGGATGATCAGCCACTTGTTTTCCTGTAGTTTCTGAACCTTCCCTTGTTTGAGGTCCATCCGGGCTTGTGTGCAGTTTGTACTTTGGTGTTTGATGAGGGAAATTATGCAATCTTCTGATTTCTCTATAGGCTGGGTGTTCAACGACGTACATAGTTGGGTGTCTTGGGTGACCTTCTTGCAGTCTCCTTCCAGGTACGAGTACTCGTTGGATCCCAGATCTAGGTATTTGGATTTAGGAATGATAGTGAGGTTATGTTTATCAGGTATGGAGTATAGATGGATAAGGTCATAAAGGTTTGTATCCGTGGAGGGCATATCTAGTATAAATGTTAGCGTGTGGTCTGTACTATAAGCTTTTACACTAATAGACTTTTCTATGCTATGGATGTTGTTAATGCTAATGGTATCAACAGGTCTGAGTTCATTTGATTTTTGCATAGCTAACATTTCATTGATAAGACTATGTGCAGATATTATACTCGGATGCATTACTTCTAATTGTGCAAAAGTCATCGCGTCTTCTAGGATTACTAATTTATCTAGCAGAAACTGTAAACTAAAATCTATTTAAATATATAAATCTAGAAAGTGCAATCTATTTACTACGAAGTCATTATTAAGAGTGGCATTCTTTAACATCTGGCTTAATTTTACCTGATTTTCGTTTAGAAGTTTAATCTGTTTAGTGAATTCTTCAACTGCATGCTTTGCTATAAATAATGATTGCTTTTGAGATGTACTAATTCTATTGACTGAATTACGTAAATTTGATATTTCATTTTCAAATTTGATCGCATCTTCGTAATCTAAGTTTCCTGTAATTGTCTTCACTATGGAACCTAGTCCGTTAATAAGTCCACGTCTAAATCTATGGTGTGGTGCAATAAACACTATTTTCTTACCTATTGAATTTAAACTATTCTCTATTTGGTCTTTATATGCCTTATATATAGCTTATAAGCTTATAGCCTTATATATATATATATAGCTTATAAGTACAGAAGTTTTAAGGATGTTTCATATAAATACGATACATTATACACACAAGCCAAACTGAAAGTATCTACCTGTTTAAAATCTGACCTTGTTTTATTAACAGAATACCGTTAGAATTATCTACGGGATTAAGGGTCAAGTTGGCGGCTGCGTGGAGCACGAAGGCTCCTGTGACGAGGGTCCTAGAACAAGATGTTGCCTTCGTAAAAGCTTGAAATGAATTCGAATGGATTTGGAATTGGGATGACTTCCTATGATTTCAGCAACGTTATTAGGGTGGAGGTGAATGATTTTATACGGATCTTTGAACACTGGCTTTGTCTTATCCCTTCGTAGTTGAAGCGACCTATTTGTAGACTGTTTCACCTACCTTAAACATTATCGCCTCAGCTGACTGGTTCCGTTTCTCTATTACCTATTTTTTATTCTTTGATACATAGGCTGCTATGCATTCTTGTACTGCTTCTGCATTTCTATGGTGATTAAGGACATAGTCTTGATAAAATTCTTTAGGATAATATAATTCTAATGGATTTCTGGATGCCGTATGACCAAACAAAAGCTCACGAGGTGTATAGCCTGTAGTAGAGTGAAAAGCATTATTATAGGCAATAATAGCATATTTCATTACTAACTGTATAGGGTTATCATTGTTTGTCATTCTTTGGATTCTAATTATTTCAGCAATAGTTGGATGGAAACGTTCTACGGCTGAATTTGAGTTTGGATTATAAGGAGTAGTAAAATGGATATTAATGTCTGACATATTAATGTAGAAAAGGCCCAAAACATTATACGCGATGCTGGTGACAGATAAAGAAATGAATATGCTGGTTTCGGAGAGCAAGTAGCAAACAAGCTAAGCAAATATGATGATTACACCCGTGCTCAGGCAGAATTAAAATAATGCAAATTCTGTTTGAATGTGATATGACAATGCACAGAACTTGAACTTCGTCTACATATATACAGTCCTGATAACAATAGCAGAGGTAGAGCTGGCACTTCACAAAACCAATATTCAGACATATCCATACTTCAAAATGATTTGTACATTATAGTCCCTGAGTCTCAAGATTTTACGACTCCTAATCAAACTCAGTCAGAGCAAAATACTTTGCAGCACGTTATTGTTCCAGTCTCAAAATAATGCCGTTCCAGATCAAACCCAGTCAACTGTAAATAGAACTTAGAACTTGTGTCGTTTACTACCCATGATACATAAAAGTGAAAATTATTATTATTAAGTAACACAAAACTTCTTACTATGATTACTTACTAATTTTTACTACTAGACCTATTATTATTTAAGTTAGTACTTATAATTACTCCTTACTACTAACATACTTAATAAACCAATGTCAACTTACCTTGATGTATTATTTTAATCCAGAAGGATTAATTCCAGAGGTTTGTGCAGCCTTGATAGAAATCAAGGCTGCACAAACCTCTGGAGTAATAATAGAAATCGAAGCATCCGACACTGAATAGATACACCAAACTTTTAAATGAGTCTTCAGTTGCCAAAAGCCGTAGAGTTATCGCCAATCTTGTGGTAACAGGTATTACATGCCTCACGTTTGTATCATTTCTTTTAATTTTTGGTCTGCTTTTGTTTAAAAGAAACTCGATATATTTTTTATTAAGGCTTATTTCTTTACTTAAATGATCTAAAGTTTCACGCCTATTTATGTAAGGTCGAATCCACAACCTCTTCTATTTCTTTTTAATTTTTCTTTTAGAACAATATATGCTGCTGCGACAAGTGTGATTTCGTCAGCCATTGTTGCCGGTGTGTGTGGCCCGTTTAGGAGTCTGCGTCATGGGCCATATTGCAGACATATTGCAAATCATGGCCCAGCCATAGACTGCTCGACCGTCAGTTGCAATAAAATATTTTTTTGATGGCCGGGCAATAGTGCAGCCACAAATTGCAGTAAAACATGGCTCGTTTAAAAGCCCCTTAACACTTGTTTTCACAATCTACATAATACCTATTTCTGAACGAACATTGTCTATGGAATTTTGCGAGGATTCCGATTCCTGCGTCTGCCGGGGACATACCGGGCGGTGAGGATTTCTTTACTTTTCTTTTTCGTTCCGTTTTAAGTACAAATGCGAGTAGCACGTATTCGCATTTGTACTTAGCTAAATCAATTAAAATGGATTTACCTTTTAAAAAGAAAACCTATTCCCAGAAATATCGCACTGAATGAAAATATGGCAGAATTTAACGGTTGAACACATTTGTTGTTTTTATTTTCAATGTTGCTTTTTAATGTCATATATTTTTGCATTAAACTTTGTTGTGCATAAAACACACATTGCTTTGGAAGCATAATCACGGACCCGGACCTATATGACATTAAAAAGCAACATTGAAAATAAAAACATAAACAAAAAATTTAGTTAAAAACAGGAACGTCTGTTTTTCTTCTCAGCAAATAGTTTCGACTTTACTTACCTACCTTGATCATCCACATTAATATTATATAATTATGTGAAAATTAGTTTGTCCACCTACGTCTGTCTGTTGATTTGTTAGGTACTTCTTTACGGTCAAACTACTGGACTGATCTTGATCAAATTTGTCAGAGAGCCTCAGAGAGTTAGTTTGATACTCAGAAAAATACAGGGTACCTTTCATTTTGAAAAATTAGGCATGTAAGCTTAAATATGTGCGGACGAAGTCACGAGCTGTGAAATGATGATCTCTGTATTATTATTATTTTTTTTCTTTTTAATAATTTTTGGCCACCTTTAGCCACTTTTTAGACTACGAATTTTTTAACAGTCTAGCACTTTTAACCAGTTGTACCAATAGGTGTTTAGACATTGTAAATTGTATGACATACTTGATTTCATAGCTTTATTAAAACTTGATACCTAGATTAATGTTTGGCGTGGTTTGTTACTTTGCGCCGCGGTATTAGTACTTATTTCTATGGCGCCGCGGATATCTCTCTAATCTATTTAAGCCCTAAAATAACTTCAAGGCCATTGAGAAAGAGCATGTATTTAAAAGAAAAGAGCAGCGATAGCTCAGTGGGGAGACCAACAGACTGCAATGCAGAGGGTCTCGGATTCGAACCCACGTCGCACACCTCCGACTTTCGGAAATTATATGACATTTCGAAATTATGTGCGTATTGATTGACAATTATCGCCTGCTCCGTGCCTCGGAGAGCACGTTAAGCCGTCGGTCCCGGCTGCCATGAACATCTATGTAATGGCAGTCGTTATTGGGAGAGTGTCGACACAAAAGATCCCACTGGGTCGAAGTGTCACCGGTCTGCACTGACTGGCCCCCACATATGATACATACATACATACATGTATTTAAAAAAAATATTGGGTCGGGTTGCTAGTTTTATAACAGAGGAACTTTCAAAGCTACGTTCCAAAAAAATCATAGATGGCACTGAGACATGCAACTTTAAAAAGTCGTTCTCTTTTGGGTATTACGATTGAAGTTATTTCACTTGCAAATAATTAATGGTATCATCATCGGTAGGGAGGTATGTGTAATAGGTACCTACCTAGCCACATGTATTATAATACTAATACTAGCCATTATGACACACGTAAATGACAGCTAGACCATAGATTTCGATGGTTAACGAATAATCCAGTTGCCAGGTTAAAGAAAATTAGCAAATTTAGGTGTATCAAAATATGATTTAGTGTGGTCTAGTCTTCCATTTGTGGTGTCATAGTGTTATGTATGGTTAGCCGGGATGGTTTTTGTTACATTGCGTGTTTGCTTTTATGGACAGGAAATGTACAAATTCATTTATAAAAAACGTAGAATTGACCTTGAAAATAAAGAAGATGACGAAGCTGTTACTGTTTCAAAGCGCAAAAGCGCTGTATACGCGCCATGTTTGGGCTACAAGTAACAGATTCCTGTAGACCGTTGTTTCAGAAATATCAAATTTTGTCTCTACCCTGTCTATATATTTATGAGGTCGCAATATTCGTCAAACAAAACCTTAATTTCTACCAGTTGGCATCAGAACACTCAAAAAGACAGCAGCGAGATGAATTCCGCCTCTGTTTAAACCGATGCAATACTGCTCTTATGCATAAGACTGTGTACCATCTAGCATCTGTAATATATAATAAATTACCTAAAACTATAAAAGAAATGAATATCAATCTATTTAAGAAAAAGTTAAAACAATTGCTGTTAAAGAAATGCTATTACAATCTTAACTACTTAACATTTTACAAATTAACTTTATGGTAATGTGCATAATTATTCCTCTCTGACATTTTAATTTTGTAATTTATTGCTATGATTTGATTTATGTTTTATTTTCTTTGACATTAACTTTTTTTTCTTCATTTTATTTCTAATTCGTTTTGATTTTTGTGTACTTGTAAAAACATTTGCATGCCAACATTACTTGGCGGAATGTGCTGTTCTGTCTAATCAAAATTGTACCAACATTTATACCATATTTTCGCAAATAAATGCTATTATTATTATTATTATTAACTTGTGATTTGTCTAAAACTAAAGTAACTTCAAAGAAAATAAAAAAGAACATATCTTCCGGTAAAGTAGTTAAATCTGCTCTAGTCGTAATCGTCATAGGTTTGTATAAGACTTCTTGTTTAGCTGTTTGACGGTTTTAATACATAAGTTTAATAATAAAAGACTAATGACCAATCGGCAATCAAAATTTAAAACTATCGTGCTCGCTCTTTCAGTACATACACTGTGTCTCAGACATTATGCTATTAATGATATTTTTTAATTTATTTTATTTTATTTTGTTCGGAAAACAAACAGTTTCTATTATTATTTTACAAATCTTATAAATTATCTATAAACCATTTATATGTTTTCGCATATGATTATCTAAGGTTTGATAGATTTTACTTATAGTGCTGTACAAAATTAACATTTATATAACATTTCTAAACAATTAAACAATTACAATGCTGATGTAACGAAAATTAATTACAATTGAGAAGCTTAAGGCACCGATTGAAACCATTGATTGGAAAGCGTGTTAATATACACCGTGAATTTATAGTCGTTTTGGAACCGAAACGTGGTAACTTAGGATAATTAGTAGTATCAATAAAAAATAGTAAATTAATTGTACTGTGTATAGTAAAAAAGTTGGAATATGAATAATATTTTTCACTTATTCGAGTTTGATCGTAGTAACGCACGGACAATTCATTCACTAACGCATGCACACGTGTTCGCGCGGCTGCGAACCGTCGTCGGCGGCGGCCGGCGTTGCCACTCAGTCGCGTAGGTACTTATGAACGACGCACGATAACTACGTGTATCAGCTGATGCCTACACAGATCGACGCAAAAGAGCCGCGTGTATCCCGACCGAGTCCTATGCGCGATTTAAAAACTAGTGACTACACAAGTATTAATAAAATTAAGTAAATGTAATAACTACGAAATTGATAATAGGCATATCGCAGTTCAATAGAGCCAAAATCAGCTGATACGAGGCAATGCGTTATCTCCTTTTACTATGAAAAACCTGCATTGTGAAACATCACAATTAATACGTAAATGGATACTCCAATTTCTCCTTCATACTTTACACGGGCTTAGGACCGTCGGAAATACTTTATCTGAACATTACTCTTCGATAAATAGCTAACTTTATTTATTATGTAATAAAAATAATCACAGGGTGAAGGAACTCTGAGTATTTCAGGCGTATTTAAAAAATTGGAGCTATTTACAAAATAATCAACTTACGTATCTATGGACAGTTTATTTACAAATTATTTACACTTCCCTGTATCGAAGCAACTGCTCGAAATGAAGTCCGCCACGTTCAATACACAAACGAGCACGTTTGATACCATTGTCTTTAAGTTTTCTTAATGTGTCTCTATCACTTTTAACTTTATCAAATGCGTCCACTATCGCACTACGTAACTCGTCACGACTTTCATGTTCACGAGAATATACGAGTCTTTTTATTTCCGACCACAAGTAAAAATCTAGGGGCATTAAGTCCGGGCTTCTCGGCGGCCAAACCACAGGACCGCCGCGCAATCCACTTATCGCCAAACTCATTGTTGAGGTAGGCACGTACTGAACTTGCATAATGAGCGGGACAGCCGTCGTGCTGGTAGTACATATCGTGTATAATCGATAATGGTACTTCCTCCAATAGCTCGGATATTACTGTTCGTAACATTTCTAAATACTAGCTACCCGTTAGATGACCTTCAATAAAAACAGGCCCTATTAAACGGTCGTTTACAATACCGGCCCAAACATTCACACTGAACCTCACTTGGTGGTGGTCTTTCCGTATTAAGTGAGGGTTTATAAGAGTCCAGTAATGTTCATTGTGCACGTTGTACAATCCCACTCGAGTAAACAATGACTCATCTGTCCACAGTATGTTCGCGTTCGGATTATTCAACAACCACTCACATAGGGCGATCCTTGCTGGTGCATCATTGTTATTTATTACGTGAGCACGACGAAAATGATAAGGGTGTAACCCATTGGTATTTAATGTTTTCCATATAAAGTATTAGCTAACATTAAATTCTTGAGCCGCCATTCTCGTGCTTCGCCGCGGATCCCGCTCGAAGTACTCCAGAATATCCTCTTCGATCTCCGGGGAGTCATTAAGGCGTCCTCGGTCATGCGCATGAGTCAGCGTACGGAATTCTCCATGGTCGAGAAGGCGCTGAGTTGCAGCCAAGATAGTGGGAGTGGATGGCACTTGAGGACTTTCAATTCCTCGTAGCTGCAGCGCATTCAAATACTCCGGCTGGGAGTATAAGCGTCTGGCCTGTTCCAAATTGAAATTGGCAACAGCATACAGCTGTACCATTGCCAAGTACTCAGCGTTAGAATATTCGTATTGACGACTCATTTTCGCGTGACAATGAATAGTTACGTTACGACCATTACGCGCGCGAGTTGCTGCAGTACTGAAGGGCGGGAAGGGGTGCGTGCGGGGCGTGCTTGCACCAGAGTCGGACGGGAAAAACCGCTCGCGGTCGCTCTGCCGGCGCCTGGGGTAGTGTGCGGGGATTGGCGGGCGGCGCGGGCGCGGCAGTTTCTGTGTTTTTATTGGCGAATGTTTTTAAGTTGTCAAACATGAATGATATCGATCGTAGTGACGCGTAGGTAAACGTAGTAAGTGAAATTGAGTGGCGTTACTACGAGTTCTCATTTATTTCTCGTAAACGACATTAAATTTATTGTTTCTAAAAATAAAACATTTTATTTTATTAAAATAATGAGTTTAATCGATTCTATTATTGATATAGAGTATAAGGTTTTCGGTTCCAAAACGACTACAAATTCACGGTGTATTTAGATGGATGTGTTTTAAATAAGTCAAGTTCAGGGCAGTCAACCAGTGTGTTGATAAGATTTGCTGATCTTACAAAAAATGAGTTGTCTCTATAGTTAGTGGTACCGTGAGGAACATTGAGGAGAATAGGTGTTCTAACCGATCTGGTGGGCACTCTGAGGTATAACATAGAAAGGAGGTAGGGTGAATCTATTTTAGATTGGGCAGTTTTTACCAATAATGTAACATCTGCAACTTTTCTCCTCTCATACAGTGGTAGTAAGTGGTGTCTCTTACACCTTCTTCGATGGCTGTTGTCATACTTCTGGCATTTGTATTGAAGAAATCTTGTGAATTTGCGCTGTATATACTCTAATCTATTTATGTAAACGTCATACTGTGGATTCCAAATTTGGGAACAATACTCGAGGATACTACGAACATAAGAACAATAAAGTATTTTAATAATTTTTAAATTTGTAAATTGATAACATGATCTCATAATGAAACCTAAGGTTTTGTTGGCTTTTTTGGCGATGCTATCTACGTGCTTTTCATAAGTGAGTTTTGTGTCATGTATAATACCTAGGTCTCGAATTTCATTTACTCTATTAAGTAACGTGTCTTTAAGAGTATATTTGTAATCTAAAATGTTGGGTTTCCGACTAAAAGATATTAAGAAACATTTTGAAGTATTTATAAGTAAATTATTCTCACGACAATATTTTTCGAATCTGTCAAGATCTTGTTGTAATAGGAGAAAGTCATTAGTAGTTTCAATTTTCTTAAAAATTTTCATGACATCTGCATACATTAAAAATTGTGAGTTTATGAAACAAGAACTAATATCATTAATAAATAAATTAAATAATAAAGGACCAATTAAGGAACCTTGCGGAATGCCAGAAGGGATGCTATTCCATGCAGATATAGCACCGTTCACTGCGACCGCTTGAGATCTGTTCTCAATATAGGAAGTAAACCATCTAAATAAATTGCCATGTATTCCCGCACGTAATAGCTTCTGAAAAAGTATTTTATGATCAATCCTATCAAATGCCTTACTGTAGTCAGTAAATATAGAGTCTACTTGGCCACCCGATACCATATTAGTTGTAGTAAAATCAATAAATGACAACAGGTTAGTTGTCGTAGATTTATTTTTTATAAAACCGTGTTGTTCGGGTATAATTGTGCTCGATAGTGTATTATAAACCTGACTATAGACCAGCCGCTCGAGTAGTTTTGCAAATATACATAATTTAGATATAGGTCTATAGTTAGTTACATCTCCTCTGTCACCGTTTTTATGAACAGGCGTGATTAAGGCCGACTTCCAAATATTGGGTACGATTCCTTCTGATATTGAACGCCGAAATAAAATAGTAAGCGGTCCAGCCAATTGATCAGCACAGCTTATAATCAATCTTGGTGCTATGTGGTCTGGACCAGCTCCTTTAGTGAGGTCTATAGATTTAAGTAACTTGCACAACTTAACAGGACATATTTCAATGTCGCATATTGTTTGAGTACAGTTCGAGTTTACATGGTTACTGTTAGAGACATAAGAGTTGTGATTAGTAGACGCGGGTAGGAATTGCGACTGGAAGTACATAGCAAACAGATTACACATATCATCAGTTGCATTCGCCAATCTATCTTCGTATGTCATATTTGAAGGAAGAGTATTACCGCCTTTTTTATTAGATTTAATGTAACTCCAGAATAGTTTAGGTGTCTTAACTATTGAATCTTCAACATTTTTAATATACGCGCGATAGCATACTTCTTCAACGCGCTTAGCCATTTTTCGAAGTAAGCTAAATGCAATATAGTCATCTGAGTTACCATATGTGCGAATTTTTTTATGAAACTTGTGTTTTTCTTTAAGAATCTTTTTAAGACACTTGTTATACCAAGGCGGGCAGGACGAGGAATGAATAAGTCTGTGAGGTATGAATTTATCTCTTAATTCGTATAAATAATTGTAAAAACATTTCACAGCCTCCTCAAGTGATTTATTAGTCAAACAATCCGCCCAGGCTATCTCATTTAAGGTTGTCCTAATTTGATCATAGTCTCCACGTTCATAAAAATATTTTAATCTCGGATTACTTTTAAATGATTTAACATTAGTACAGGTTAGAATAACTTCTAGGGCTTTATGATGCACATCTTCGGGCACTAGCGGACTTTCACAGGAGGATACTTCTAACTCGGTATTACAAAACATCAAATCCAAAAGCCTATTATTTGCGTTTCGACATAAATTATATTGGTTTAGATTGCATTCGGATAGTGTGTCGAAAAAGTAAACCTGGGCTGAACCTGAAATGCCTGAAGGGTTCAGGCATTTACCTATATCCGTCCAGTCAACATTACTAATATTAAAATCCCACATAACTACAAAGATGTCATTGGGACATGAGTTAACAGCAGTTGCCAATCTATTCGTAAAGTTACTAAGCTGAGAATTAAATGAATTGCCATGTTTTTCAGTACATAAATATAGCGTACATAAATGTATTTTACGTGGTGGGCAAAGATTGCTCTTGCTGGTAATTGTTACCCAAATATCCTCCGCTGAGGAGCTCCATCCTGGCATGTGTACTGCGGTGAGCCCCCGTCGCACTGCTACGAGGACACCACCCCCATATTTTTCTAGAGTATTTAAATAATTTCTATCACGACGCCATACTAAATACCTGTCGTCAAAAAGTTCACTATTGCTAATGCCATCAAGTAACCATGTTTCCGTTAATGAAACAACATCGTACTGGTTCATAAGCAAATTACGTTTAAATATATGTGTTTTAGTTCGCAATCCTCGAGTGTTTTGATAATAGATATTAAAAGAAGCCATTATTAAAGTTAGTTAAATAAAAAATAAAGCAATTTAGCAAACTAAAAAGATCCACAGTATAATGATCGAAGTGTAAATGATCATTAAAGCGCGTAAATAGAAGCTTAAATAGTTGCGAAATATAACAACAGCTTGGTAAAAAGGCAGAAATGTTATTAATTCTACAATTATACGTTATTATATGGCATGACGCAAACGATACAGCAAGAATCAGTAGCAAATTCACTATTTTTATCGTTAATTTAATACAGTGTACTAAATGAATTAACCAACAATTACAAAACCACAAATTATAAATCAAAGGTTGGGTACACTTAAAAACATAATGTGCTACAAGCGGTGTGATTAGAACACGCAGGTAATAATATAAGCTCAGTTCGCCGCAAGCGCAGGCGAAAGTGACCGATGGGTAGCTAAGAAAGCTTGCGCGGTAGGATGATAATAGTATATAATGCAAACTTACTTGTCTACACTGGTTGAGCGCACCGCTATGACTCACACGACAAAGCGATGAACAAAAGACTCTAATGGTGACAACGGTTCTCAAACTATACACAACATTGTAAGCTAATGCTTTGAAACAAAATATGATAGACTGTGTTATGATGTAATTTTTGACAAATACATTGATTTCTTGGCCATAATTTTACAGTGCTTTACCCAGATGTATTGGAAATTATGTTCTTTTGCCAAACTCTTCGCTTTGCTTAGTAATATTTTGTTAGACTGTGTCAGATGGTCGTTGACATAAAAGTTTGCTGTTGAGGAAAAGCCCAAATGAGATACGCTAAGTTGCTTTGTCTTTCGAGAAGAGGCTATAAATTCTTCTTTCATATAGCGGTTATTAAATGCTACCACTATAGATTTGGGGCCATTAGGAATTCTGGTAGGTATTCGAGCCAAATAATTTATATCTTGCTTAGTCACGGTCTGATTAGACAATGAACCAATCTTCTCAACTATATCGTAGAGGTTTTCATTTTTCTTTTCGGGTATACCTCGAATCTCCACATTATTTGCCCTGGCCCATTGATCTCTGACCTGTAATTCCTGGGTAAGTCTACTAACTTCGGATCGAAGAGTAGGAACTTCACTCGCGGCTTTCTCGACGTCTATCATCCTTTTCTCAATGTTCTTGACTTTCTCTGTAAAGTTGTTAATAAGGTGATGTGCCATATCCACAGAGTCCTTAAGCAAGTTCAGCTCATCCTTTATGACCTTCACGTCCGCTACGAGCGTGGGCAAGGATGTAAGCTGGAAAACAATCTTATTAAGTTGATCTTGTATCTTATCCAATTGGCTTGGTTGAGGTGAAGTTGCCACCGGGGTCGGTGATGGGCTAGACTTGCATTTCAAGCAACGCCAGTTATTCTTCCTGTCCCCGAGCTTTCGATACCCAGCTTCGGTGACTCCAGAGCATTGAAAGTCATAATGGCGCTTACAAACACTGCAAACAGGACCCTCCGTATGCTGAGTTCCGCAGCTAGCACAGACGAACATTGTGCAAAGAAGTTTGAGAACCACTGATATTTTTATAAAACCGGTCAAGCGTGTGTCCACTTGTGATGCCGCGAGGCGACTGATGGATTCATCATCCTCCAAGATTCCTTCATCCTCCCGTACGGGTTCCAGCGCACGGTACAAACACGCAGGAGGTCATTACTATCCATCGTCTGTCGTTCGACGATGGACCCGCCGGAACATGACCTCTCCATCCCAGGCAGTGGTCGTCTGGTGGTTTTAGTTACGTCTATTTCAGAGGGAACTAGACCAATAACAGGGGGCAACCACGTAAAGGGTTCCCCACCAGACTTGTCTTAGGGATCTACACGACTGTTGCGCTCTCCCCTAAGACCATCAGCACCTTACTCGTCTTGAAGAGACGGGTAAAGTAGGTTTGCATCTATACTAAACAAGCAGCCAATCCAGTGAAGCTAGATAGCAGAAAAAGCAAGCTAGGCAGTGCAACTATTAAAGTATAAATACAAACCTCCCCCTAAAGTCAGCATATTTATAAGAGTTTATAATATCCATAAATAAGAAAGCATTTAAATTAATAAATTGGACATAATAATAATATTATATCAGCCTGGTTTATAAGCAGTAAAAATGCTGGACAAGGACCTCTTTTCATTATGAGAAGAGTTTGAAAAGTCTGAGGTAAGTGCTGTAGGATTTATCTTAAACAGGCCCCCCTGTCCGATATATCACATAATTATGATAAAAATACATTTTCAGTTGCGTCTAGCACGGGACATCAAAAGAGTTAAGACCTCTAAAAGTCAGTCTAGTAGTGTCCCACTAAGCTATCGCTGTTCTTATGAACTAAATTGGAGATATTAAATACGTAACATAGATGAAAAATAAAAATATATCTAATTACCTAGAAATAAAGTTGTGTTTTGCATATCGCGTTTTCAGAAAACCAAGTTTCAGTAACATCCGATACTATCGTCGGCGGCAGACAGAACAGTATCACCATATAATCAGCGGCTGCCAAATTCACTATGTAATAATTTGTGATGGTCCTCATACAATGATTTTTATATACAGCTATGCACACTAACGCATTGCCGACCAGTCCGAAGACGAATACCAATGTGTGCATAGCTATAGGGACCCATTCATATGTGTTCGGGTATACGCAATCATTCAACATTTTGACGTATTCTTCCTTTGTCATGTTACAATACTCTGGTAGACCTATACATTCTTCTGTATTGTTAGAAGCTGCAGATCCTTCCTCGCTGGTCGCTTTTTCACTGACATAGTCACCTGCCGTTCTTTTAGGTCTGTATTTTGATTTTTCCGGATCGCTGTGCTTGATATCTATGTTGGTTTTTTCATCATATGTATCGCCACTGGTTTGGTGATTAGTGGCGAAAATGGTTACGCTTAGAGCGAGGACGACTGTATTGGTAAACAGCATGTTGATACTGAAATTCATTTTTCTTAGATCTTCTCGTATCTGTTACAAATAAAATAAAGTAATAAAGTTAATATAGTAACAAGCCAAAATATATAAACTATATTTTATCTGTAACAAATAAAATATAGTTTATAACTTTTGTCTTGTTAGTCTATAAGTTTTTGTCAAAGATGTTCCAAGTATGGGCTCTAATAGAGTAGTTATCGGGAGGTCGAGTCGCCTTGGTTATGGATAATATATATATATATATATGTTACGGCTAATACCCGAAGTGCGGCTACACCTAGTTTTAGCCGGCTACAACTCAAAAGTAACCTAACATAACCTAACCGCATGTGGCCGGCTGCACCTAGTTATAGCCGGCTAAAACTAGGTGTAGCCGCACATCGGCTATTAGCCGTAGCATATACATACATAATTAACATACACTGTGCATTAAACTCTTTGTACTTTTGATTATATTTCTTGAAAGCCAATAACTGTTTACAGGTAAAACCACCAAACTGTTTCTTTGTCACACTAAGGCATAAGTTCCCTTGTTTATTATTTGTAAGATGCATTACTTTATCGGAGCTATCTTATTTTCAACATAAATCGCATTAAACATCAATAATCTTGCGTCTAGCGTATTTTAGCATTATTCATGTAAAACCGACTAAATGTACGACTTCACTCATGAATTTCTTTATTTTATGCACTTCTATCACACGCATTTACTTAGACTGAACAAAAATAACATCTTTATCTAATAAACTATTTGTCACTACGAAAGTATATAAGGCCGACTACAATAACAACGTTTTTATTAGGTATGAACTTTTAAAATGCAATAACTCAAAACTAACTTGATTGCACTTAGCTTCTTTTCGCAGTAAACCCTCGATATCAACTTTTCCAGGGAAATCCTCTGACGTAACTGAATACGCGAAATACTTAGAGATTATTGCACGATTCCAAACCAATAAGCTTTCTATTACGTAATTCTCGGAGGTTCCCACCGTTACTGAGAATCTATACTAATGTCATAAAGCTGAAGAGTTTGTTTGTCTGTTCGGTTGAACGCCCTATTCTAAGGAACTATTGGTTCGGATTGAAAATTATTATAGTGTTGGATAGCCTATTTATCGAGGAAGGATGAACCAAGAATCATCACGCTACGACCCACGATGGCGGCGCAATAGCCATAAACGCGGGTGAAACCGCGCGCCAGCTAGTTTTATTATAAAGCATATTGGTTTTTTCAGATTATGATGATAAATTCAATTGAGGTTTTGTTGCTCTTTCACCGACTTTGAAATGAAACTCAGGACACCACACGCACACGATCGATCGTAAATATACGTATTGATTGCGGATGATGGCTAAAGTGATCGCCTCGCGCCTGCCACTACGCCGAGTGTCATCACGTCCGACACGTCCGCGTCCGCACACGGGCAGAGCTTTGTGTGATCCACAAATAGTTGTTCCGAGTCTGAGCGTTATTTGTGTCCGTTGTTTGATTGTTTGTACACAGCAATTAATCCCAGTGCGGGTATCATTTTTACGTACAAAAGAGGCCATCTTTGACAAAAACTTATAGACTAACAAGACAAAATTTATAAACTATATTTTATTTGTTACAGTTAAAATATAGTTTATAAATTAACTACATTACTATATTTTATTTGTTACAGATACGAGATGATCTAAGAAAAAAGGAATTTCAAATATTTGTGTGCATGAACATGAATGTTTGTCTTGGTCTGGGTGTTTCTATGTATAATATGTATGTATTTACAAAAAAAAAGTATATAAGTATGTTTATCCATTGTCTCGTACCCATAGTACAAGCTTTGCTTAGTTTGGGCTAGATGGTGTTGTGTTGTGGTAGAAAATATATATATAGAATATAACTTCAGTATCAACATGCTGTTTACTAATACAGTCGTGCTCACTCTAAGCGAAGCGATGTTCGCCACTAATCAACATACCAGTGGCGATACATATGATAAAGAAACCAACATAGATATCAAGCACAGTGATCCGAAAGAATCAAAAGACAGACCTAGAAGAATGGCAGATGACAATGTCAGTGAAAAAGCGACCAGTGAAAAAGGATCTGCAGCTACTAACAATACAGAAGAATGTATAGGTCTACCAGAGTATTGTAACATGACAAAGAAAAAATACGTCAAAATGTTGAATGATTGCGTATACTTGAACACATATGAATGGATGCGTATATAGCTATGCACATATTGGTATTCGTCTTCGGACTGGTCGGCAATGCGTTAGTGTGCATAGCTGTATATAAAAATCATTGTATGAGGACCATCACAAATTATTACATAGTGAATTTGGCAGCCGCTGATTATATGGTGATACTGTTCTGTCTGCCGCCGACGATAGTATCGGATGTTACTAAAACGTGGTTTTCTGAATACGCGATATGCAAAACACAACTTTATTTCTAGGTAATAAGATATATTTTTATTTTTCATCTATGTTACGTATTTAATATCTCCAATTTAGTTCATAAGAACAGCGATAGCTTAGTGGGACACTACTAGACTGAATTTTAGAGGTCTTAACTCTTTTGATGTCCCGTGCTAGACGCAACTGAAAATGTATTGTTATCATAATTATGTGATATATCGGACAGGGCGGCCTGTTTAAGATAAATCCTACAGCACTTACCTCAGACTTTTCAAACACTTCCCATAATAAGAAAAGGCCCTTGTCCAGCATTTTTACTGCTTTTGGACAGGGCTGATATAATATTATTATTATGTCCAATTTATTAATTTATATGATTTCTTATTTATGGATATTATAAACTTTGATATATATCCTGACTTCAACATTTTCAGGATTTGCTCGGTTAGATCATATCAAAACCACTTTCTGTACATAAGTATGTGAAAGAACAAGATGCCCAGATTATATGTTACAAAGTGAGGATTCTCCAACTACGCTGGTTTATCGTGCCTGGCGAGCCCATTGATTAAAGTTGGAAACTTGTACACACAGTAACGTTTCCTGCAACTTTTGTTTGTGTGAATCAGACTCCGGCACAAGTTCTATGATGTGTGTAATTGAGTACAGAGCCATCTCTTGTTGCTAATTGCAAGTTTTTCGTATATGTCTGTAAAAGTATAAGTCGATATTATAAATGAATTAATAGTTGTTTTACGATATAATTGTTTTGTTTACTATATGATCAGTTTTAATTGTATAATTCACGAATTAGTAATATATTTTCTGTGTCGAGCGACTTTACAAACATTCAAACTACGTACACATAAAAACACAGAGACTCGAAACAGATATTTATGGATCCAACCATTTTTACAGATCGAACCCACAACACTTACTCTTAAATGCGTCACGTATTCGTCCTATATAAACGTCGTACATTGACCCCATGAGTAGTATGGCGTAGTCGCCTCACCACTGCCGCCGCGCTGTGTTGTGGGTTCGATACCCACACGGGACAAACATTTATGTGATCTACAAATGGTTGTGCTGGGTCTGGATGTTTCCTTGTGTCCGTTGTTTACATGTTTGTAAAGTCCTCCGTGACACAGGAATTATTCCTAGGTATCCAGGTATAATTTGGGGAATAACGAATGAACGAATTGCTTGATGTGAACGTTCCGATGTATTATTGAGATGTAGGCAGCCGGTCGACAAATAAAGAATACTAATAATTAGCAATTATTAACCCACGTGCCCTTAACGTTGGTATGCGCTTTTTATGCGGCGCTTGGGGAAACATACCCCCGGGCGTTGAAAGCTTGTCTTTCAACTACTAAAGATTCCCTGCCTCTGAATAGATTGACAACGGACAAATCTTGCTGAACGATCTGCGTAACAGACCACTAGAAGTCTTGACATCTGCAACTCTGACTACGCCCTCTGTCCCTGGATACGTAGCAACGATAATAATAATAATAAACCCCTCTGGGACAGTCGTTATCTCATCATGAAACTAACACGATATCGGAGGGCACAGTAAACTAGCTTTTAAACTATCAGTGATTTTGATGAACTGATTTTAAGCATGCCAAATCGCAGTGATTGTGTTATTTGTGTCAATAGTGGAAAGACAGACTATAAATTCATTAATCATAAAAATAAAATTTATAAAAGATCCTCATTTTCGCAAAATTTGTAATTTTCTTAATTTTTACAAAATTTAGGGATAATTTAATAACTTAAACATAGGCATTAAAGTAAAAGCTAGTCTGGAAGACTAGATTTGGCAAATATTAATTTTATCGTTTTTTATATTTAAAAATGTACTTGGTCCCTAGACACTTTTCATGTGTGTAGTGTATGTTTGGATGTGTGTGTAGTTATTAGTTACAGTATATATAAACAGAAAATTAAGAAAGGTAGCATCTTGTAAAAAGTTAACATGAGACAGTAGTTCACAACGTATAAGGAGCAGAACTTTGTTAGAATTGCGTGATGGTAGCAGAGTAATATTGGCTGGCTCATAGCCAGTTGCACTCCCTGATCGGTAAACGACTAGCGAGGTTAAGCAACGTTGGGTGCGGTCGGTCTATAGATTGGTGACCGTTTAGTGGTATTTCATCTGAGCGTCTCCGTGCTTCGGAGCCACGTAAAAAGTCGGTCCTGGTTGTTGCCGAATTGACAGCAGTCGTTAAGCCATGTCAAAGGCCTTCGAGCGGCTTGAACAACTCTTGACAACAGGTTGGCCACTAACCACACGAAAAGAAGAAGAAGGGTAATATAACTAGTCATTTCTCTTGCTGTCTCAAGTACTCGAAGTCAGACTCGTGTTCAATTCTCTTTGCTGGATCCACTTCCTTCCTCTTAATATAAATCTTGCGGTGGGACGTCCAGTGGTAGGCGTAATTGTGTGCTCTAGAGAACTGCCCGGCTTGAAAGTATGGTTTCCTTATATTTCGGCAGCTGAGGGCTGTCCCTTGGTCTGTCGGTGATTTGTTTGTGGATTTCGTTAAGAAGTACGTGAAGGAGTAGACGTAATAATTACTTTATTTTTCTCTGACGATACGTGTTTATTTTATAATAAATACAATGGGTTCTCAAATCGAATGTTGTATACGATTGCGAGCGATATGGAGTGGCGGCTCGTAGTCTACAAAGCAAAGTAAGCCCCCTTCCCGTTCGCACAAGACGCGGTGATTGGCTATCACATGTACGATCTTCATATCGGTGTCACCCCGCGCCGCCGCCGTTACGGAACGGCGCGTATATACGTAGGCGCGGTAACATGGGCCCGGACTTGGAATCAGCAGGTTCCAACACGATCGCATGATGTCGCGGTGTCATCGGTCATGTCATCTGCTGGTGGGACTGGTAGCGGACAGATTCTGGAGTATCCTCTGCGTGTGATGCCCTTGGAAGTACGAATATCAGCTACACGTGAGATCCCGTCTGGTCCTGGATATACGTGTACGTGTACGATTCTGCCCATTTTCCAGTTCAGCGGCGGCATGTTGTCATCTTTGATTAGAACGAGAGTGTTGAGCTTGACATCGGCCTTATTCGTCTTCCATTTGGTTCGCGTCTGCAACTTAGATACGTACTCCTTAGCCCATCGTTTTCACATGTCCTGCCTCATCTTTTCCATCAAGCCGTAGCGCAGCGACCGGTGACTTGGTGTAGCAGTCATGTCTTGACAAGTTGGGGCGGTCAAAGGTCTGCCGATAAGGAAGTGGGCAGGTGTGAGGGGCAAAAGGTCATTCGGACCTGTGGACAGAGCTGTTAGAAGGCGGGAATTGAGGATGGCTTCAGTTTGCGCTAAAACCGTACTAAATGCCTCATAAGTGAGATTAGTATTACCAACAGCACGGCGCAGGTGGTATTTGTAAGATTTAACACCTGCTTCCCACAAGCCACCAAAATGAGGACAATAAGGCGCAATAAATGTGAGTTTAATATTCTTACTTATAGAGTAGGTAATAATATCTTGATTATCATTCGTATTAAATAATTGAAGCATTTCTTTTTCTGCGCCCACGCAATGTTTACCGTTATCAGATATAATCTCGCGGGTTTACCACGGCGAGGTACAAAACGTTGTAATGCAAGGATGTAGTCGTATGTCGAAAGACTGGTAACTATTTCTAAATGCACGCCACGTGTACTAAAACAAATAAATAAACAAATGTATCCTTTTTTGAGAGTTGACCTTTGCGATTCAAAAGCATAACGGGTCCAGCGTAATCGACACCACAGCGTATGAAAGGGAATCCAGGTTCCAGACGTCCTACAGGTAAATTACCTATAATAGGACTCAAAGTCTTTCCTTTGAGGAACACATTCATGTACAGTCTTCCTTGCAAGGTCCCGCCCACCTAAAGGCCACCAGGCATCGCATAAACATGATAGAAGGAGCTGCGGTCCAGCATGACATAACTGTTGATGTTCAAATCTAAATAATTACTGCACAACAACACGGGATGTTTCTTTTTATTATCGAATAAAGGCGAATTTTCTATTCGACCACCTATTCGTATAAGCTTATTATTAACGAAAAATACATTTAAACCTATAATTCTTTTCGATTTAACACACAAGTTCGTAGATAAATTATTATATTCGCTCGGAAATGATTCTAATTGTGCGAGCCGGGCGAGTACCGTGGTAGCTGTATTTATTTCATCGAGCGACAACAAACCGGTTTGACGATGTTGTTTACTTGTTCGCGCTTTGCCTATAAATCTTACCACATAAGCGGTCGCGCGGCGTAAACTATTAAATGACGAAAACCTATCAAAATCAATTAACTTATATGTTTGTTGTCCATTCTTACATACCATAGTTACACATTGAGATTTAACTTCTGGTAATTCCTGAGTGTCGCTGTTAGAAAACCCGGTTGAATAATATAGTTCGCGTTCTTGTAAAAACTCTGGCCCGTGCCATCACATATTGTTAATTTTAAGTTCATTGAGATGAAGAGCCCTGGAAACGATATCCGCGGGATTATCTTTACTATTAACATGTAGCCATAACGCATCCCCTGTCATTTCATTAATTTGTGACACACGATTTTGCACGAATGTTTTAAGGCAATGGGGCGACATTCAACAAGCCAGCCCATGACATGGTCGAGTCCGTCTAAAATTAAACCCTTTCAAATTTAAATCTAAGCGAGCTAATTATCTTTCGGTACAGCTTAGCGTCCAACAAAGCTCCACATAACTCGAGACCAGGAATAGTACATATCGTTTTAACCAGTGCGACCTTATTTTTCGCACACAGTAACATAACCTTTATAGGCGTGGGAATAATTTGCTGCTGTAAATTGTAATGCACTGATCACTTGAAGTGCTGAGCCACTAAGAGAAGACTTTAAATAGTGAAATTTCTGAATTGAATCTAAATCGTTCCTTCGTGAATAATTGATAAATATGAATTCTTATACTCAAGCCAGTGATCGTAGGAACCATCCAATTAGAGCAATTTAATTTATGGTAATTTCATCGCTACAAGTTTATTTTTATGCGCATATGTGCATTTTAAGTAAGTAAGTAAGTATTTATTTTTCAAAACATAGATACACGTTCTTATACAAATATTATAACACAGAAAACAAACAAAAGTACATATATAATGAAAAACGAGGTCACCACTTAGGCTTGTTGTTGGCTTGTGGTTGATACCTCAAACCAACCCTGATATATATATATATATATGTATATTTAGAATCATTGCTATTTTTACTGTCTATTGCATCTAGTAAACGTTTAGCGACAGACATGATACTAAAGTATTGATCTACCAATGATTCCCTGTAATCGAATTGCGCCTTTAACTCGCTGTCGTCAGACAATTGCTCAATTTTATTTTGAATTTTATTAAACGATTTTACCATACTAGACACTGACTGAATACGTTATTCAAACTCAGCCCGTTGCCTTTCATATACAGCAACGCCGTCATATATTGCAACATATTTCTCAAATAACGTTAATGTTCCCTTTATGCAACCCTGCTTTGCCATGATCACCTATATCTATGTCATTACCAGCCTCAGAACATTCCCCGTCACTCATTTTGGTAGCCTATAAGTATATATATATTAAGTACGCTCCTTAATAATAATATTGTATTCTGCTAACTATACAGTTTGCTTCATAATGCGCATTACATTGTAACAATTATTCAATAAAATAATTTCGTACGTTCCGGTTGTTCTTTTAATTTATCATAGGACCCCCAATATTACACACGAGTGCCTGTTGCGTTACCAACTCGGTGTTGAGAAATGGAATGTAATCACAGCACGGCTATAGCACAAATTGGATAAGGAAAGAAGGAACAGGAATATACGACCTGACCGTTTCTCGCTGATGTCTTGATGTTTCTTAGATCTCGCTTCGGAGGACCAATGTTTCGGCAGCTGAGGGCTGTCCCTTGGTCTGTCGGTGATTTGTTTGTGGATTTCGTTAAGAAGTACGTGGAGGAGTAGACGTAATAATTACTTTATTTTTCTCTGAAGATATGGAGTGGCGGCTCGTAGTCTACAAGCGTAGTTAGCTCTCCTTCCCGTTTGCACAAGACGCGGTGATTGGCTGTCACATGTACGATCTTCATATCGGTGTCACCCCGCCGCCGCCGTTCCGTATATACGCAGGCGCGGTAACACCTTGCCTTAGTGGTTAGACTTTCAGAGATGTATATGGGGGCTTCGCCTTTCACATTAATATGTGATGCATTCAACCTGTTAGTTTTATTGTCGCGATTATATTTCTTGACACTTGCAAGCAGATTTTCCTTGATGATGATGCTCGTGAATACTGCGGGTTTAGGTACGGCAGTCTGGAGATTTATAGCGTTATTGAGGCGATAGACATCCCTGAGTTCATGTGTCTCAATTTTAGAATTCACGGCGACTGCGATAGTTTTTATAATATTATATAGGATAAAGAGAAGTAATAGTGTCCTGTTTGACGCTCCCTCCGGATGTGGGACTGATTAGCGTCGGCGCGTTATGCTATGCGAATTCAATCAGGCGCTAGTATTTATTGTACCGGTAGGCGGGGTCAGATGTTAATGTTGATGACTCACATGCGACAGAGACAGGAAGTGTGATCGCTAGCCTCGTCTCGCTCAGCGTTACGCGTCGCCGGGGTCGATCTCTTTAGGCGCGCTGCTGTCCTAGTACTTCACTGATTTTAATTTATTTGAATATTTTGACAATAATATGTTCGATAATAATAATTTGAATTAAACTAGATAGATGCACACGTCTGTACGCTTTCGCGATCCGAGGGCAGAGGACGATTCGACTCATTTTTCACTTGAATGGAGGAAGATTATCTTCTTTTAAGAGGACCAAAGAATTCAGTTTAAGGGAGCCCTTACATGCTCGCCATTTCATGCGAAGTTGGAGCTTCGATATGTATTATTTGCTCCATCTGCTCCAAAAATGCTGTCGAAGAAGCTCAATACGCTTAAATCGAGTCAGAGAATTGATGGACTGTCAGACTGATAATCAGGTGACGGCAATGATGTCATAGAACGTCTAATCAAAGTGTCCTGGTGTGAGCGGCCTCAGGGGGTCTACCGTGAAACGCGTTATACGCAATTGCGTACGTTCGTTCGTGCTTATTCTTACCATGAAACATCATTCGCGCCGACATTCGTCACGAATATCGTCGTATGACATTTGTACGTCCTAAAAAATCCGAAGTGTTTTCATGGTAGGTATATGCTTATTATTTCGTTCGTAATTCGTTTCGGCACGTCATTGCGTAAAAACATTTTCACGGTAGACCCGCAGATTCTCGGGGTTCGATGATAGCGGCGTAGTGGTCTGGAGTTTAAAATGGCTAACCTGAACCATCATGGTATGTAGCTCTTCGTAGGCAAAGTTACAAAGGCCCAGCACTCTGACCAAATGATGCTTGGTTGATTTGACACCAGCTTTCGCAAGGCCAGCGAAGTGAGGAGAGTATGCAGGAATAAAGTGGAAATGAATTCCATCTTCTTTCCTTAATTAGGCGTTTCTTCGGACAACGAATTGCAATTTGCTTTAAGAAATTTAGAGAGGTCATTATAGGCACAACAAACGAGGTGCTATTATCAGAGTAAATATTTCTTAGCTTTCCTCTACGCGAGATGAACCTATTTAACGCAAAAATGAAAGTATTGCTTGTTAAATCACCGACTAGTTCAAGATGAATTGATTTTGTAGGAAAACAAACAAATATAGCTATATAAACTAACTAATTTACAGCCACGACCTTGACGAACAGCTGACTAAACTGGACCAGCATAGTCCAGGCCTTTGTTCTCAAACAGAACACTTGCTAGAAGTCGCTGCTATGGTAAATAGCCAATGATAGGACTAACAGTTTCGCCTTTAAAACGGCAACAACGGATACAATGTCGACAGCACATTTTAGCTAAATTTCTACCCCTGATGGGCCAACACGTATCTCTTATGGACGCCAATAGTAATTGAGGTCCAGCGTTGAATAGTCTTTTATGCTCCCAATTACAAAGTAACTTGGTAAAGTGATGACTAGATTGAATAAGAATCGGATGTTTTTTATTATTTATTTATTTATTTATTTGGACAACCAACAAGAACATACACCTTAAAAGCTAAGTTAAAAAGTCTGTGGAATACAAGTATTGGTGCTGCCCTAATTACAGGTTGCCACGGAAAGCAAAATACAAACGATAGTTGGGAGCATAAGGCTTCCCAGAACTAAAAAATAAAACTTAAATTAACAATTTCTTACATGATTAGTGTATACTAAAAGAATAAAACTTTATACTACTGTGTTATTGAATCACAGCATAGTGATATTTTCTTTTTAAAAGTTGGTAATCTTAGACTAAATATATCAATATCCTTATTTTTACTAACAGAATTTATTTATAGGAGAGAAAAAGCCTAGGTTAGTTTTGGATCGCTCAGGTGTAAACAAGGACTATCTAGATAGCCGTGGACGTTAATGAGTGATTGTTGTATTAAGTTTCTGTACCAGATGAGGACAATTTATATTACCATTGAATAATTTATGTAAAAACATTTAATTTAAAATTTTACGGCGTTTTTTAAGTGATGTTATATTGAAATGAGTTAATCGGTTTGTGTAACTAGTTAGCTTCTTTGACAAGTTAAATTTATATCCTAAGTGATACATAAATCTTTTTTCGACACGTTCAATTTTATTAGAACGAACTTCATAATGCGGCTGCCAAACTACACAACAGTATTCAAGAGGAGACCTGACCAGACTCTCGTATAATCTTATAATAGTATTATCGTTTTTAAAGTTCTCGGTGTTTCTTATTATAAAACCAAGGGTTTTTTGTGATTTAGACACTATATAATCATAATGTTCCTTAAAATTTAGTTGTTTATCAAGAATAACACCAAGGTCCCGAACACATTCAACATCTTGAATACGTTGGTCAGATATTGTATAACCACCCGACAATTCAGTATTACGGTTACGGGTAAAACGAATATAACAGCATTTGTCTACATTCAATATTACTCGAGGATCCTTGTGTCTTGACCATGTCTATGTAACAGGTACACAGCTTACCCGGAAACCAATTGGAATTGTATGTCACCTAGACATTACTATTAACAATATACTATTATTAACAATATTAAACCCGCTCGACCAAGTCGATTTGTATGAAGAAGTGATTATGAGGCAATAAAAAATGAGCTTTTACAAATAGACTGGAGTATTGTTATTGACAATGTTGACGTAAATAAAGCCACTGAAACCTTTTCTAATCTCTTGAAAAATATTGTAGATAAGCATACGCGTAAAATCCGACTTAGTCGATCCCAATATAACATAAAACCTTGGATTACTCCAGGGCTTATGCGTTGCATGAGATATCGAGATCGACTACACCGACGTGCAAAGCTTGAAATTAATAACAAAATATTACAAGTGTCTTATACAAGTTACCAAAATTTTCTAGTTAATATATTACGTAAACTTAAAGTCAAATATGAAAATAAAGAACTGCAACAAAATAAAAATAATCCTAAGAAACTCTGGCGATCAATAAAAAATATAAGTAATTTAAATAGTAATACTAAAGTCCCCACTGAATTGTTATTCAAGAAAACAATGATTATTCACGGCATCCCCTAGACCTGTGTAACGACAATTTCTCTACTGTAGGTCAACGCTTAGCAAATAAAATACTAGCAAAAATTAACTTAACTCAGACTGATCTTGCTCGGACAGTTAAAACTAAACGATCACTCCCCGATTCATTCTATATGTATCCTACGGATAACAAAGAAGTGGAAAAATTATCATGGGTCTGAAAAATGATAAAGCGCCTGGTATTGACAACTTGACTATCTCACTAATTAAACATATTAACCCTTTCATGGGCGGTGGCGTGTATATACGTTCCAAGACAGCTACAAGAGGTGACAGAATGTACTACCACGTCTATTTTAATTTACTTGTTTTAAGCAGACCGTATTCTCACGTTGACTCGCCATACAAAATTGTACAAGCTAAGACTTTCCGCCACAACGCATGAAAATTTCAAAATTGTTCTGTCATATTACATTATGATTTTTGGTGCTTTAAGGCAAAAAATTCTGAAATGTTGGCAACACTGAAAATTTCGGTGGCGTTGTGCAAGAAAAAACGAATGAAGACCTTCTGCTGAAAACCCGGTAAGAATATATGAATATTTACTGCTTTTAGACGTTAAAATATCTGAAAAATCGATGTACCATTACACCTCGGTACTGATTTGTATAGAAATTTAGACAACAAAATTTAGCAATTCCCACCATCGGGGGCGGTCGAGGGGGGTGCGGATCGACGGAGAATAATTCCTGGCGCCGATTAATGACGGATGGTGAGAAAAATTTGACAAATTTCAGTCTTTGCCAAAAAACAAAAAAAATTTAAGGCAAAAAATTCTGAAATGTTGGCAACACTGAAAATTTCGGTGGCGTTGTGCAAGACAAAACGAATGAAGACGTTCTGCTGAAAACCCGGTAAGAATATATGAATATTTACTGCTTTTAGACGTTAAAATATCTGAAAAATCGATGTACCATTACACCTCGGTACTGATTTGTATAGAAATTTAGACAACAAAATTTAGCAATTCCCACCATCGGGGGCGGTCGAGGGGGGTGCGGATTGACGGGGAATAATTCCTGGCGCGGATTAATGACGGTTTGCTGAAAAAAATTTGACATATTTCAGAGTCTTTGCCAAAAAACAAAAAAATTTTAAGGCAAAAAATTCTGAAATGTTGGCAACACTGAAAATTTCGGTGGCGTTGTGCAAGAAAAAACGAATGAAGACCTTCTGCTGAAAACCCGGTAAGAATATATGAATATTTACTGCTTTTAGACGTTAAAATATCTGAAAAATCGATGTACCATTACACCTCGGTACTGATTTGTATAGAAATTTAGACAACAAAATTTAGCAATTCCCACCATCGGGGGCGGTCGAGGGGGGTGCGGATCGACGGGGAATAATTCCTGGCGCCGATTAATGACGGATGGTGAGAAAAATTTGACAAATTTCAGTCTTTGCCAAAAAACAAAAAAATTTTAAGGCAAAAAATTCTGAAATATTGGCAACACTGAAAATTTCGGTGGCGTTGTGCAAGACAAAACGAATGAAGACCTTCTGCTGAAAACCCGGTAAGAATATATGAATATTTACTGCTTTTATACGTTAAAATATCTGAAAAATCGATGTACCATTACACCTCGGTACTGATTTGTATAGGAATTTAGACAACAAAATTTAGCAATTCCCACCATCGGGGGCGGTCGAGGGGGGTGCGGATCGACGGGGAATAATTCCTGGCGAGGACAAATGACGGCTTGCTGAAAAAAAAATTTGACAAATTTCAGTCTTTGCCAAAAAACAAAAAAATTTTAAGGCAAAAAATTCTGAAATGGTGGCAACACTGAAAATTTCGGTGGCGTTGTGCAAGACAAAACGAATGAAGACCTTCTGCTGAAAACCCGGTAAGAATATATGAATATTTACTGCTTTTAGACGTGAAAATATCAGAAAAATCGATGTACCATTACACCTCGGTACTGATTTGTATAGAAATTTATACAACAAAATTTAGCAATTCCCACCATCGGGGGCGGTCGAGGGGGGTGCGGATCGACGGGGAATAATTCCAGGCAGCGAATAATGACGGTTTGCTGGAAAAAAAAAAATTTGACAAATTTCAGTATTTGCCAGAATACAAAAAAAATTTAAGGCAAGAAATTCTGAAATGTTGGCAACACTGAAAATTTCGGTGGCGTTGTGCAAGACAAAACGAATGAAGACCTTCTGCTGAAAACCCGGTAAGAATATATGAATATTTACTGCTTTTAGACGTTAAAATATCTGAAAAATCGATGTACCATTACACCTCGGTACTGATTTGTATAGAAATTTAGACAACAAAATTTAGCAATTCCCACCATCGGGGGCGGTCGAGGGTGGTGCGGATCGACGGGGAATAATTCCAGGCGGCGATTAATGACGGTTTGCTGAAAAAAAAAAAAATTTGACAAATTTCAGTATTTGCCAAAATACAAAAAAAATTTAAGGCAAGAAATTCTGAAATGTTGGCAACACTGAAAATTTCGGTGGCGTTGTGCAAGACAAAACGAATGAAGACCTTCTGCTGAAAACCCGGTAAGAATATATGAATATTTACTGCTTTTACACGTTAAAATATCTGAAAAATCGATGTACCATTACACCTCGGTACTGATTTGTATAGAAATTTAGACAACAAAATTTAGCAATTCCCACCATCGGGGGCGGTCGAGGGAGGTGCGGATCGACGGGGAATAATTCCTGGCGCCGATTAATGACGGTTTGCTGAAAAAAATTTGACAAATTTCAGAGACTTTTTGGCAAAAAACAAAAAAAATTTAAGGCGAAAATTTCTGAAATGTTGGCAACACTGAAAATTTCGGTGGCGTTGTCCAATAAAAAACGAATGAAGACCTTCTGCTGAAAACCCGGTAAGAATATATGAATATTTACTGCTTTTAGACGTTAAAATATCTGAAAAATCGATGTACCATTACACCTCGGTACTGATTTGTATAGAAATTTAGACAACAAAATTTAGCAATTCCCACCATCGGGGGCGGTCGAGGGGGGTGCGGATTGACGGGGAATAATTCCTGGCGCGGATTAATGACGGTTTGCTGAAAAAAAAATTTGACAAATTTCAGTCTTTGCCAAAAAACAAAAAATTTTAAGGCAAAATATTCTGAAATGTTGGCAGCACTGAAAATTTCGGTGGCGTTGTGCAAGAAGAAACGAATGAAAACCTGCTGAAAACCCGGTAAGAATATATGAATATTTACTGCTTTTAGACGTTAAAATATTATCTGAAAAATCGATGTACCATTACACCTCGGTACTGATTTGTATAGAAATTTAGACAACAAAATTTAGCAATTCCTACCATCGGGGGCGGTCGAGGGGGGTGCGGATCGACGGGGAATAATTCCTGGCGCCGATTAATGACGGTTTGCTGAAAAAAAAATTTGACAAATTTCAGTCTTTGCCAAAAAACAAAAAAATTTTAAGGCAAAAAATTCTGAAATGTTGGCAACACTGAAAATTTCGGTGGCGTTGTGCAAGACAAAACGAATGAAGACCTTCTGCTGAAAACCCGGTAAGAATATATGAATATTTACTGCTTTTAGACGTTAAAATATCTGAAAAATCGATGTACCATCACACCTCGGTACTGATTTGTATAGAAATTTATACAACAAAATTTAGCAATTCCCACCATCGGGGGCGGTCGAGGGGGGTGCGGATCGACGGGGAATAATTCCAGGCGGCGAATAATGACGGTTTGCTGGAAAAAAAAAAATTGACAAATTTCAGTATTTTCCAGAATACAAAAAAAATTTAACCCAAATAATTCTGAAATGTTGGCAACACTGAAAATTTCGGTGGCGTTGTGCAAGACAAAACGAATGAAGACCTTCTGCTGAAAACCCGGTAAGAATATATGAATATTTACTGCTTTTAGACGTTAAAATATCTGAAAAATCGATGTACCATTACACCTCGGTACTGATTTGTATAGAAATTTAGACAACAAAATTTAGCAATTCCCACCATCGGGGGCGGTCGAGGGGGGTGCGGATCGACGGGGAATAATTCCTGGCACCGATTAATGAAGGTTTGCTGGAAAAAAAATTTGACAAATTTCAGTCTTTGCCAAAAAACAAAAAAATTTTAAGGCAAAAAATTCTGAAATGTTGGCAACACTGAAAATTTCGGTGGCGTTGTGCAAGACAAAACGAATGAAGACCTTCTGCTGAAAACCCGGTAAGAATATATGAATATTTACTGCTTTTAGACGTTAAAATATCTGAAAAATCGATGTACCATTACACCTCGGTACTGATTTGTATAGAAATTTAGACAACAAAATTTAGCAATTCCCACCATCGGGGGCGGTCGAGGGGGGTGCGGATCGACGGGGAATAATTCCTGGCACCGATTAATGAAGGGTTGCTGAAAAAAAAATTTGATAAATTTCAGTCTTTGCCAAAAAACAAAAAAATTTTAACCCAAAAAATTCTGAAATGTTGGCAACACTGAAAATTTCGGTGGCGCTGTGCAAGAAAAAACGAATGAAGACCTTCTGCTGAAAACCCGGTAAGAATATATGAATATTTACTGCTTTTAGACGTTAAAATATCTGAAAAATCGATGTACCATTACACCTCGGTACTGATTTGTATAGAAATTTATACAACAAAATTTAGCAATTCTCACCATCGGGGGCGGTCGAGGGGGGTGCGGATCGACGGGGCATAATTCCTGGCGCCGATTAATGACGGTTTGCTGAAAAAAAAATTTGACAAATTTCAGTCTTTGCAAAAAAACAAAAAAAATTTAAGGCAAAAAATTCTGAAATGTTGGCAACACTGAAAATTTCGGTGGCGTTGTGCAAGAAAAAACAAATGAAGACCTTCTGCTGAAAATCCGGTAAGAAGATATGAATATTTACTGCTTTTAGATGTTAAAATATCTGAAAAATCGATGTACCATTACACCTCGGTACTGATTTGTATAGAAATTTATACAACAAAATTTAGCAATTCTCACCATCGGGGGCGGTCGGGGGGGTGCGGATCTACGGGGATTAATTCCTGGCGCGGATTAATGACGGTTTGCTGAAAAAAAATTTGACAAATTTCAGTCTTTGCCAAAAAACAAAAAAAAATTAAGGCAAAAAATTCTGAAATGTTGGCAACACTGAAAATTTCGGTGGCGTTGTGCAAGACAAAACGAATGAAGACCTTCTGCTGAAAACCCGGTAAGAATATATGAATATTTACTGCTTTTAGACGTTAAAATATCTGAAAAATCGATGTACCATTACACCTCAGTACTGATTTGTATAGAAATTTAGGCAACATAATTTAGCAATTCCCACCATCGGGGGCGGTCGAGGAGGGTGCGGATCGACGGGGAATAATTCCAGGCGCCGATTAATGACGGTTTGCTGAAAAAAATTTGATAAATTTCAGAGTCTTTGCGAAAAAACAAAAAAAATTTAAGGCAAAAAATTCTGAAATGTTGGCACACTGAAAATTTCGGTGGCGTTGTGCAAGACAAAACGAATGAAGACCTTCTGCTGAAAACCCGGTAAGAATATATGAATATTTACTGCTTTTAGACGTTAAAATATCTGGAAAATCGATGTACCATTACACCTCGGTACTGATTTGTATAGAAATTTAGACAACAAAATTTAGCAATTCCCACCATCGGGGGCGGTCGAGGGGGGTGCGGATCGACGGGGAATAATTCCTGGCGCCGATTAATGACGGTTTGCTGAAAAAAATTTGACAAATTTCAGAGTCTTTGCCAAAAAACAAAAAAAATTTAAGGCAAAAAATTCTGAAATGTTGGCAACACTGAAAATTTCGGTGGCGTTGTGCAAGAAAAAACAAATGAAGACCTTCTGCTGAAAACCCGGTAAGAATATATGAATATTTACTGCTTTTAGACGTTAAAATATCTGAAAAATCGATGTACCATTACACCTCGGTACTGATTTGTATAGAAATTTAGACAACAAAATTTAGCAATTCCCACCATCGAGGGCGGTCGAGGGGAGTGCGGATCGACGAGGAATAATTCCTGGCGCCGATTAATGACGGTTTGCTGAAAAAAATTTGACAAATTTCAGTCTTTGCGAAAAAACAAAAAAAATTTAAGGCAAAAAATTCTGAAATATTGGCACACTGAAAATTTCGGTGGCGTTGTGCAAGACAAAACGAATGAAGACCTTCTGCTGAAAACCCGGTAAGAATATATGAATATTTACTGCTTTTAGACGTTAAAATATCTGAAAAATCGATGTACCATTACACCTCGGTACTGATTTGTATAGAAATTTAGACAACAAAATTTAGCAATTCCCACCATCGGGGGCGGTCGAGGGGGGTGCGGATCGACGAGGAATAATTCCTGGCGCCGATTAATGACGGTTTGCTGAAAAAAATTTGACAAATTTCAGTCTTTGCGAAAAAACAAAAAAAATTTAAGGCAAAAAATTCTGAAATGTTGGCTCACTGAAAATTTCGGTGGCGTTGTGCAAGACAAAACGAATGAAGACCTTCTGCTGAAAACCCGGTAAGAATATATGAATATTTACTGCTTTTAGACGTTAAAATATCTGAAAAATCGATGTACCATTACACCTCGGTACTGATTTGTATAGAAATTTAGACAACAAAATTTAGCAATTCCCACCATCGGGGGCGGTCGAGGGGGGTGCGGATCGACGGGGAATAATTCCTGGCGCCGATTAATGAAGGTTTGCTGAAAAAAAAATTTGATAAATTTCAGTCTTTGCCAAAAAACAAAAAAATTTTAACCCAAAAAATTCTGAAATGTTGGCAACACTGAAAATTTCGGTGGCGCTGTGCAAGAAAAAACGAATGAAGACCTTCTGCTGAAAACCCGGTAAGAATATATGAATATTTACTGCTTTTAGACGTTAAAATATCTGAAAAATCGATGTACCATTACACCTCGGTACTGATTTGTATAGAAATTTATACAACAAAATTTAGCAATTCTCACCATCGGGGGCGGTCGAGGGGGGTGCGGATCGACGGGGCATAATTCCTGGCGCCGATTAATGACGGTTTGCTGAAAAAAAAATTTGACAAATTTCAGTCTTTGCAAAAAAACAAAAAAAATTTAAGGCAAAAAATTCTGAAATGTTGGCAACACTGAAAATTTCGGTGGCGTTGTGCAAGAAAAAACGAATGAAGACCTTCTGCTGAAAATCCGGTAAGAAGATATGAATATTTACTGCTTTTAGACGTTAAAATATCTGAAAAATCGATGTACCATTACACCTCGGTACTGATTTGTATAGAAATTTATACAACAAAATTTAGCAATTCTCACCATCGGGGGCGGTCGGGGGGGTGCGGATCTACGGGGATTAATTCCTGGCGCGGATTAATGACGGTTTGCTGAAAAAAAAATTTGACAAATTTCAGTCTTTGCCAAAAAACAAAAAAAATTTAAGGCAAAAAATTCTGAAATGTTGGCATCACTGAAAATTTCGGTGGCGTTGTGCAAGAAAAAACGAATGAAGACCTTCTGCTGAAAACCCGGTAAGAATATATGAATATTTACTGCTTTTAGACGTTAAAATATCTGAAAAATCGATGTACCATTACACCTCAGTACTGATTTGTATAGAAATTTAGGCAACATAATTTAGCAATTCCCACCATCAGGGGCGGTCGAGGAGGGTGCGGATCGACGGGGAATAATTCCAGGCGCCGATTAATGACGGTTTGCTGAAAAAAATTTGACAAATTTCAGAGTCTTTGCAAAAAAACAAAAAAAATTTAAGGCAAAAAATTCTGAAATGTTGGCACACTGAAAATTTCGGTGGCGTTGTGCAAGACAAAACGAATGAAGACCTTCTGCTGAAAACCCGGTAAGAATATATGAATATTTACTGCTTTTAGACGTTAAAATATCTGGAAAATCGATGTACCATTACACCTCGGTACTGATTTGTATAGAAATTTAGGCAACATAATTTAGCAATTCCCACCATCGGGGGCGGTCGAGGGGGGTGCGGATCGACGGGGAATAATTCCTGGCGCCGATTAATGACGGTTTGCTGAAAAAAATTTGACAAATTTCAGAGTCTTTGCCAAAAAACAAAAAAAATTTAAGGCAAAAAATTCTGAAATGTTGGCAACACTGAAAATTTCGGTGGCGTTGTGCAAGACAAAACGAATGAAGACCTTCTGCTGAAAACCCGGTAAGAATATATGAATATTTACTGCTTTTAGACGTTAAAATATCTGAAAAATCTATGTACCATTACACCTCGGTACTGATTTGTATAGAAATTTAGACAACAAAATTTAGCAATTCCCACCATCGGGGGCGGTCGAGGGGGGTGCGGATTGACGGGGAATAATTCCAGGAGGAGATTAATGACGGTTCGCTGAAAAAAAAAAAAAATTGACAAATTTCAGTATTTGCCAGAATACAAAAAAAATTTAAGGCAAGAAATTCTGAAATGTTGGCAACACTGAAAATTTCGGTGGCGTTGTGCAAGACAAAACGAATGAAAACTTTCTGCTGAAAACCCGGTAAGAATATATGAATATTTACTGCTTTTAGACGTTAAAATATCTGAAAAATCGATGTACCATTACACCTCGGTACTGATTTGTATAGAAATTTAGACAACAAAATTTAGCAATTCCGACCATCGGGGGCGGTCGAGGGGGGTGCGGATCGACGGGGAATAATTCCTGGCGCGGATTAATGACGGTTTGCTGAAAAAAAAATTTGACAAATTTCAGTCATTGCCAAAAAAGAAAAAAATTATAAGGCAAAAAATTCTGAAATGTTGGCAACACTGAAAATTTCGGTGGCGTTGTGCACGAAAAAACAAATGAAGACCTTCTGCTGAAAACCCGGTAAGAATATATGAATATTTACTGCTTTTAGACGTTAAAATATCTGAAAAATCGATGTACCATTACACCTCGGTACTGATTTGTATAGAAATTTAGACAACAAAATTTTGCAATTCCCACCATAGGGGGCGGTCGAGGGGGGTGCGGATCGACGGGGAATAATTCCTGGCGCCGATTAATGAAGGTTTGCTGAAAAAAAAATTTGATAGATTTCAGTCTTTGCCAAAAAACAAAAAAAATTTAAGGCAAAAAATTCTGAAATGTTGGCAACACTGAAAATTTCGGTGGCGTTGTGCAAGACAAAACGAATGAAGACCTTCTGCTGAAAACCCGGTAAGAATATATGAATATTTACTGCTTTTAGACGTTAAAATATCTGAAAAATCGATGTACCATTACACCTCGGTACTGATTTGTATAGAAATTTAGACAACAAAATTTAGCAATTCCCACCATCGGGGGCGGTCGAGGGGGGTGCGGATCGACGGGGAATAATTCCTGGCGAGGACTAATGACGGTTGGCTGAAAAAAAAATTTGACAAATTTCAGTCTTTGCCAAAAAACAAAAAAATTTTAAGGCAAAAAATTCTGAAATGGTGGCAACACTGAAAATTTCGGTGTCGTTGTGCAAGACAAAACGAATGAAGACCTTCTGCTGAAAACCCGGTAAGAATATATGAATATTTACTGCTTTTAGACGTGAAAATATCTGAAAAATCGATGTACCATTACACCTCGGTACTGATTTGTATAGAAATTTAGACAACAAAATTTAGCAATTCCCACCATCGGGGGCGGTCGAGGGGGGTGCGGATCGACGGGGAATAATTCCTGGCGCCGATTTATGACGGATGGTGAGAAAAATTTGACAAATTTCAGTCTTTGCCAAAAAACAAAAAAATTTTAAGGCAAAAAATTCTGAAATGTTGGCAACACTGAAAATTTCGGTGGCGTTGTGCAAGACAAAACGAATGAAGACCTTCTGCTGTAAACCCGGTAAGAATATATGAATATTTACTGCTTTTAGACGTTAAAATATCTGAAAAATCGATGTACCATTACACCTCGGTACTGATTTGTATAGAAATTTAGACAACAAAATTTAGCAATTCCCACCATCGGGGGCGGTCGAGGGGGGTGCGGATCGACGGGGAATAATTCCTGGCGCCGATTAATTAAGGTTTGCTGAAAAAAAAATTTGATAAATTTCAGTCTTTGCCAAAAAACAAAAAAATTTTAACCCAAAAAATTCTGAAATGTTGGCAACACTGAAAATTTCGGTGGCGTTGTGCAAGACAAAACGAATGAAGACCTTCTGCTGAAAACCCGGTAAGAATATATGAATATTTACTGCTTTTAGACGTTAAAATATCTGAAAAATCTATGTACCATTACACCTCGGTACTGATTTGTATAGAAATTTAGACAACAAAATTTAGCAATTCCCACCATCGGGGGCGGTCGAGGGGGGTGCGGATCGACGGGGAATAATTCCAGGAGGAGATTAATGACGGTTCGCTGAAAAAAAAAAAAAATTGACAAATTTCAGTATTTGTCAGAATACAAAAAAAATTTAAGGCAAGAAATTCTGAAATGTTGGCAACACTGAAAATTTCGGTGGCGTTGTGCAAGACAAAACGAATGAAAACCTTCTGCTGAAAACCCGGTAAGAATATATGAATATTTACTGCTTTTAGACGTTAAAATATCTGAAAAATCGATGTACCATTACACCTCGGTACTGATTTGTATAGAAATTTAGACAACAAAATTTAGCAATTCCCACCATCGGGGGCGGTCGAGGGGGGTGCGGATCGACGGGGAATAATTCCTGGCGCGGATTAATGACGGTTTGCTGAAAAACAAATTTGACAAATTTCAGTCATTGCCAAAAAAGAAAAAAATTATAAGGCAAAAAATTCTGAAATGTTGGCAACACTGAAAATTTCGGTGGCGTTGTGCACGAAAAAACGAATGAAGACCTTCTGCTGAAAACCCGGTAAGAATATATGAATATTTTCTGCTTTAAGACGTTAAAATATCTGAAAAATCGATGTACCATTACACCTCGGTACTGATTTGTATAGAAATTTAGACAACAAAATTTTGCAATTCCCACCATAGGGGGCGGTCGAGGGGGGTGCGGATCGACGGGGAATAATTCCTGGCGCCGATTAATGAAGGTTTGCTGAAAAAAAAATTTGATAGATTTCAGTCTTTGCCAAAAAACAAAAAAAATTTAAGGCAAAAAATTCTGAAATGTTGGCAACACTGAAAATTTCGGTGGCGTTGTGCAAGACAAAACGAATGAAGACGTTCTGCTGAAAACCCGGTAAGAATATATGAATATTTACTGCTTTTAGACGTGAAAATATCTGAAAAATCGATGTACCATTACACCTCGGTACTGATTTGTATAGAAATTTATACAACAAAATTTAGCAATTCCCACCATCGGGGGCGGTCGAGGGGGGTGCAGATCGACGAGGAATAATTCCAGGCGGCGATTAATGACGGTTTGCTGAAAAAAAAAAAAATTGTCAAATTTCAGTATTTGCCAGAATACAAAAAAAATTTAAGGCAAAAAATTCTGAAATGTTGGCAACACTGAAAATTTCGGTGGCGTTGTGCAAGACAAAACGAATGAAGACATTCTGCTGAAAACCCGGTAAGAATATATGAATATTTACTGCTTTTAGACGTTAAAATATCTGAAAAATCGATGTACCATTACACCTCGGTACTGATTTGTATAGAAATTTAGACAACAAAATTTAGCAATTCCCACCATCGGGGGCGGTCGAGGGGGGTGCGGATTGACGGGGAATAATTCCTGGCGCGGATTAATGACGGTTTGCTGAAAAAAAAATTTGACAAATTTCAGTCATTGCCAAAAAAGAAAAAAATTATAAGGCAAAAAATTCTGAAATGGTGGCAACACTGAAAATTTCGGTGGCGTTGTGCACGAAAAAACGAATGAAGACCTTCTGCTGAAAACCCGGTAAGAATATATGAATATTTACTGCTTTTAGACGTTAAAATATCTGAAAAATCGATGTACCATTACACCTCGGTACTGATTTGTATAGAAATTTAGACAACAAAATTTTGCAATTCCCACCATAGGGGGCGGTCGAGGGGGGTGCGGATCGACGGGGAATAATTCCTGGCGCCGATTAATGAAGGTTTGCTGAAAAAAAAATTTGATAGATTTCAGTCTTTGCCAAAAAACAAAAAAAATTTAAGGCAAAAAATTCTGAAATGTTGGCAACACTGAAAATTTCGGTGGCGTTGTGCAAGACAAAACGAATGAAGACGTTCTGCTGAAAACCCGGTAAGAATATATGAATATTTACTGCTTTTAGACGTGAAAATATCTGAAAAATCGATGTACCATTACACCTCGGTACTGATTTGTATAGAAATTTAGACAACAAAATTTAGCAATTCCCACCATCGGGGGCGGTCGAGGGGGGTGCAGATCGACGAGGAATAATTCCAGGCGGCGATTAATGACGGTTTGCTGAAAAAAAAAAAAATTGTCAAATTTTAGTATTTGCCAGAATACAAAAAAATTTTAAGGCAAAAAATTCTGAAATGTTGGCAACACTGAAAATTTCGGTGGCGTTGTGCAAGACAAAACGAATGAAGACGTTCTGCTGAAAACCCGGTAAGAATATATGAATATTTACTGCTTTTAGACGTGAAAATATCTGAAAAATCGATGTACCATTACACCTCGGTACTGATTTGTATAGAAATTTAGACAACAAAATTTAGCAATTCCCACCATCGGGGGCGGTCGAGGGGGGTGCGGATCGACGGGGAATAATTCCTGGCGCGGATTAATGACGGTTTGCTGAAAAACAAATTTGACAAATTTCAGTCATTGCCAAAAAAGAAAAAAATTATAAGGCAAAAAATTCTGAAATGTTGGCAACACTGAAAATTTCGGTGGCGTTGTGCACGAAAAAACGAATGAAGACCTTCTGCTGAAAACCCGGTAAGAATATATGAATATTTTCTGCTTTAAGACGTTAAAATATCTGAAAAATCGATGTACCATTACACCTCGGTACTGATTTGTATAGAAATTTAGACAACAAAATTTTGCAATTCCCACCATAGGGGGCGGTCGAGGGGGGTGCGGATCGACGGGGAATAATTCCTGGCGCCGATTAATGAAGGTTTGCTGAAAAAAAAATTTGATAGATTTCAGTCTTTGCCAAAAAACAAAAAAAATTTAAGGCAAAAAATTCTGAAATGTTGGCAGCACTGAAAATTTCGGTGGCGTTGTGCAAGACAAAACGAATGAAGACCTTCTGCTGAAAACCCGGTAAGAATATGTGAATATTTACTGCTTTTAGACGTGAAAATATCAGAAAAATCGATGTACCATTACACCTCGGTACTGATTTGTATAGAAATTTATACAACAAAATTTAGCAATTCCCAGCATCGGGGGCGGTCGAGGGGGGTGCAGATCGACGAGGAATAATTCCAGGCGGCGATTAATGACGGTTTGCTGAAAAAAAAAAAAATTGTCAAATTTCAGTATTTGCCAGAATACAAAAAAAATTTAAGGCAAAAAATTCTGAAATGTTGGCAACACTGAAAATTTCGGTGGCGTTGTGCAAGACAAAACGAATGAAGACATTCTGCTGAAAACCCGGTAAGAATATATGAATATTTACTGCTTTTAGACGTTAAAATATCTGAAAAATCGATGTACCATTACACCTCGGTACTGATTTGTATAGAAATTTAGACAACAAAATTTAGCAATTCCCACCATCGGGGGCGGTCGAGGGGGGTGCGGATCGACGGGGAATAATTCCTGGCGCGGATTAATGACGGTTTGCTGAAAAAAAAATTTGACAAATTTCAGTCATTGCCAAAAAAGAAAAAAATTATAAGGCAAAAAATTCTGAAATGTTGGCAACACTGAAAATTTCGGTGGCGTTGTGCACGAAAAAACGAATGAAGACCTTCTGCTGAAAACCCGGTAAGAATATATGAATATTTACTGCTTTTAGACGTTAAAATATCTGAAAAATCGATGTACCATTACACCTCGGTACTGATTTGTATAGAAATTTAGACAACAAAATTTTGCAATTCCCACCATAGGGGGCGGTCGAGGGGGGTGCGGATCGACGGGGAATAATTCCTGGCGCCGATTAATGAAGGTTTGCTGAAAAAAAAATTTGATAGATTTCAGTGTTTGCCAAAAAACAAAAAAAATTTAAGGCAAAAAATTCTGAAATGTTGGCAACACTGAAAATTTCGGTGGCGTTGTGCAAGACAAAACGAATGAAGACGTTCTGCTGAAAACCCGGTAAGAATATATGAATATTTACTGCTTTTAGACGTGAAAATATCTGAAAAATCGATGTACCATTACACCTCGGTACTGATTTGTATAGAAATTTATACAACAAAATTTAGCAATTCCCACCATCGGGGGCGGTCGAGGGGGGTGCAGATCGACGAGGAATAATTCCAGGCGGCGATTAATGACGGTTTGCTGAAAAAAAAAAAAATTGTCAAATTTTAGTATTTGCCAGAATACAAAAAAATTTTAAGGCAAAAAATTCTGAAATGTTGGCAACACTGAAAATTTCGGTGGCGTTGTGCAAGACAAAACGAATGAAGACATTCTGCTGAAAACCCGGTAAGAATATATGAATATTTACTGCTTTTAGACGTTAAAATATCTGAAAAATCGATGTACCATTACACCTCGGTACTGATTTGTATAGAAATTTAGACAACAAAATTTAGCAATTCCCACCATCGGGGGCGGTCGAGGGGGGTGCGGATCGACGGGGAATAATTCCTGGCGCGGATTAATGACGGTTTGCTAAAAAAAAATTTGACAAATTTCAGTCTTTGCCAAAAAACAAAAAAAAATTAAAGCAAAAAATTCTGAAATGTTGGCAACACTGAAAATTTCGGTGGCGTTGTGCAAGACAAAACGAATGAAGACCTTCTGCTGAAAACCCGGTAAGAATATATGAATATTTACTGCTTTTAGACGTGAAAATATCTGAAAAATCGATGTACCATTACACCTCGGTACTGATTTGTATAGAAATTTAGACAACAAAATTTAGCAATTCCCACCATCGGGGGCGGTCGAGGGGGGTGCGGATCGACGGGGAATAATTCCTGGCGCCGATTAATGAAGGTTTGCTGAAAAATAAATTTGATAAATTTCAGTCTTTGCCAAAAAACAAAAATATTTTAAGGCAAAAAATTCTGAAATGTTGGCAACACTGAAAATTTCGGTGGCGTTGTGCAAGACAAAACGAATGAAGACCTTCTGCTGAAAACCCGGTAAGAATATATGAATATTTACTGCTTGTAGACGTTAAAATATCAGAAAAATCGATGTACCATTACACCTCGGTACTGATTTGTATAGAAATTTAGACAACAAAATTTAGCAATTCTCACCATCGTGGGCGGTCGAGGGGGGTGCGGATCGACGGGGAATAATTCCTGGCGCCGATTAATGACGGTTTGCTGAAAAAAAAAAAAAATTTGACAAATTTCAGTCTTTGCCAAAAAACAAAAAAATTTTAAGGCAAAAAATTCTGAAATGTTGCCAATACTGAAAATATCGGTGGCGTTGTGCAAGACAAAACGAATGAAAACCTTCTGCTGAAAACCCGGTAAGAATATATGAATATTTACTGCTTTTAGACGTTAAAATATCTGAAAAATCGATGTACCATTACACCTCAGTACTGATTTGTATAGAAATTTAGACAACAAAATTTAGCAATTCCCACCATCGGGGGCGGTCGAGGGGGGTGCGGATCGACGAGGAATAATTCCTGGCGCCGATTAAAGACGGTTTGCTGAAAAAAATTTGACAAATTTCAGAGTCTTTGCCAAAAAACAAAAAAATTTTAAGGCAAAATATTCTGAAATGTTGGCATCACTGAAAATTTCGGTGGCGTTGTGCAAGAAAAAACGAATGAAGACCTTCTGCTGAAAACCCGGTAAGAATATATGAATATTTACTGCTTTTAGACGTTAAAATATCTGAAAAATCGATGTACCATTACACCTCGGTACTGATTTGTATAGAAATTTAGACAACAAAATTTAGCAATTCCCACCATCGGGGGCGGTCGAGGGGGGTGCGGATCGACGAGGAATAATTCCTGGCGCCGATTAATGACGGTTTGCTGAAAAAAATTTGTGGTGTCTTGCTGACTAGAGGGGTTATATAAAGAAGTTTCAAATTTACCAAGGGAAAGACGAAGAACTGAACTCAAAATTTACGGGCTATGGCTTGGGAGAGAAAGTAGTTTTGGAGTTAACGGAACAAGATTGGGGTAAAAGGAAGGTAGTTTACTTTGATAATTTTTTCTCGTCTGTTGCTTTGCTTGAGAAACTGAAAACTGAAAACACCTACGCATGTGGAACTATCCGAAGTAATAGAAAAGGACTGGCCGGAAATATGCTCGCTGATTCTCAAATGAAAAGGGGCGACAGTGATCATCGATTTTCAAATTTAGACATTGGATATTGGAAATGGAAGGATAACAAAGTGGTTCATTTAGTATCTAATTTTCATGAAAACCAAGAGGCAACTGTGTCACGTAAAGAAAAAAATGGATCCAAGTCAAAGATTACAATAGTTATATGGGCGGCGTAGATACAGCAGATCGTTTGAGAGCCCTTTACTGTATAGATCGCAAATCGCCGAAATGGCGGCATAGGTTGTTTTGGGGTCTTCTGGACATTGCATTTGTCAATTTATATGTCATTCATGGACTTATAATGGAACAGACTACCGTAAAATATTTTCGACGCTCTGTTACTCAAGGCTTGATGACAATGAAAGATGCTAGTCAGAAAAGAAAGACTTCTACTGATAATACTGCTAAAGGCGGCCCTTCCAAAAGGCGCAAATCTGACTATTCCACTGTAAAAGACGTACGCCTGGGTAACAGAGGCATCCATTGGCCTACGTTCGTAGAGAACAGGGGAAGGTGTGAGGTTTGTAGTTTGAAGAAGATTCAGTCGAAACCTCATAGTAAATGTTCGCATTGCAACATGTTTTTGTGTGTAAATGAAAAGAAAATTGTTTTGTTGAATACCACGACGTTAATCTGTAATTAAAAACCTATTAATTTAATTATTACTAAGTCAATATTGGATCTCATTACTTGTGTAGTTTCTATCAAAGTTCCTAACATTGTGATAACACGAAGTTCCTGACGGTACTTTTAAGTTTAGGTCTTGGAAATAGTACTTCTAGGTATAATAAAAATCTAAAAAAAATCTGTGCGTTTCCTTTTACTAACCTTATTATTATAATAAAATTCAAAAGCGGAAATTCGGTTGAAATCACTACCCCGGGGGGAAAGGGTTCGGGCACGCCACGATCGTGGCGGTAAGTCCCGTGTTTGAGGAGTGGCTGGAGAGGCGCCATGGCGCCCTCACCTTCCGGCTGACACAGGTAATGACTGGCCACGGTTGTTTTGGCCAGTTCCTGTGTTGTATACGCCGGCAAGAGACGCCCGGTTGTCACCACTGCGGCGACTGCCGCGACGTAGTTGAGGACACGGCGCTGCACACTTTGGCGGTTTGCCCCGCCTGGGCATCGCAGCGCCGTGAATTGATCGCGGCAGTCGGATTGGTTGCCCTCTCGCTTCCGGCTGTAGTTCAGTCTATGGTCCGGAGCGAGAGGTCGTGGAACGCCGTCGCCTCCTTCTGTGAGGAAGTCATTTCCATCAAGGAGGCGGCGGAGCGGGAGAGGGAGCGTTTGAACCCTCTCCCCAACCGCAGAGCCGGGCGCCGGAGGGCGCGGGACGACCTCCAGCCACCCTGAGGTTTGACCTGGGGGTGGCGGGCTTTGTGGGCCTGCCCGCCATCCGTTCAGCACCAGGTCCGAGAGGCGGCGTGCGTGTTCCCACGCGCGCCTCTATGTCGAGTCCGTCTCCCCTCTAGGGGGGACAGTAGGGAGTGTAGAAGTGCCAATAGGGTAGGTCTTTCGTGTAGTGGCCTGCCGTTTCATACGGCGGGCCGAAACCTCGGCGGGGTCGCGACCGCATGCGAAAGTGATTCGCGCGGCCCCGTCGATAGTGGTTTTGTCGAGGAACACCGTGGTAGGTTTAGTCGGTATTCCGGGAGGTACTTCATCTTTTCAACATCTTATTTTACCCCGGCGAGTCCGACATAACCCCTCCGCCCGCCCCCGCGGAGGGGTATGCGTCATGCATTCCCCCACGTAAAAAAAAAAAAAAAAAAAAAAAAAAAAAAAAAGGCGGAAAGGTTTAATTTCTCTTGGCAGTTTATTATAAATAATCGGCGCCATACAAAAAATACTTTTATGCATTAGGGTGGTACGAGATTTTACAACACACAGTCTCTCATTATCTCGTCGATTGCGACGGTTAACTTCGGATAGCTTGTTAAATAAGTGTGGATTTGATTTAGTAAATACTGCTACCTCATATATATACAGCGAAGGTACTGTCAATATTTTATATTTGTTAAAATATGGTTTACAGCTATCAATAATGGTAAGTCTAAACATGGCTCTGATGCATTTCTTTTGCGATTTAAATATTATGTCCTTGTTTGTAGAATTGCCCCAAAATAAGATTCCATATCTTAATATGGAGCCAACCATACCGTGATATGCTGTAATTAGGGCATCGGTATTAATAGTAGTGGTGAGTTTATAAAGTGCGTAGACCAGTGAATTTACCCTCTTGCTTAATTGTTCAATATGAGGTTTCCAATTTAGATTTTTGTCGACAATTAAACCTAGAAACTTTGTTGAGTCTACTTTCATGATTTCAGTTCCTTGATAAAGTAGCTCAATATCAGGAGTTGGTACGCGCTGACTAAAAAACATGGCTTTAGTTTTTTCTAAATTTATTTGTAAGTTATTGTTATTCATCCACGTAATAATTGATAGCACTGTGTTATTTATCTCTTTTTGAAAGATATCTTTATTAGCAGTGGCATGAATAGTGACAGTACTGTCATCTGCAAAGAGAGCCATTGGATGCTGTGTAACTTTTGGTAGGTCGTTTATGTAAAGTATGAATAAAAGCGGACCTAATACGCTTCCCTGAGGAACACCGTACATAACAGTATGTGTGTCAGAGGCATATGTGACCTCTCTTTTCGTAGAAATATTGACAGAAGATATCTCAGTATATTGCTTACGACTTTTGAGGTAAGATTCTAGTAGCCTTAAAATGTTGCCTCTAATACCATATGACTCAAGTTTCTTAAGTAAGATATCGTGTTCGACATAGTCAAATGCTTGAGTCATATCGCAATATATAGAACACACGGGTATTTTGTTATCCATCTTAGTAATTACATTTCTAAGAAAATCAAAAATAGCCATATTAACCGTTTTATTTTTTCTGAAGCCCTTTTGGTAATCTGTCAATATATTAAATCTTTCTAAGTATTTGTAAATCTCATTGTTAATATACTTTTCAAATATTTTAGATATTGTTACGTGCTGGGCTCGACAGATAAGAATATAAACAATATTACCGACAAAAACACGTTTTATTCAGACACACAATTAAATTTAAAACACAACAAACACTATACCACACTTTTTCACTGTACTGCTTCAAACTCCGTAGTATTTCCGCTTCCGTTCGCTTCGATGAACACTTGACCGCTTACGATTGTAAACTGAACTGACTTGGCGGTGCGCGTGCGCCCTATTTATACGCGGCTAAAGCGTTTCTAGAGCTTTCTAGCAACGCCGCTCACGGTATGCAAACAGTACGATGATTCCAGAAAGTACCAGCATTCTCTCTAAGATTCTCGTACCGTACTACGTAGTTCCGTAAGATGTCAATAGATGGCGGTGTAAATTATTAGACGGAACTGCCGAGTCTTTCCCCCAATGCAGAGAGATGTCACTGGGCGTAACAATATTATAGATATGAGAGCGATTGGCCTATAACAGCTCATTTTCTGAACATCGCCTTTTTTAAAAATTGGTTTTATTATAGACGTTTTTAAATAATCGGGATAAGTGCCCTCATAAACACACATATTAAGTATATGGCTAAGATGTTCACATATTTGAAAAGCGACATGCTTAACAACTTTAGTCGCTATACCGTCGTGTCCGACACTTTCACAGTTCTTTAGAGATCTAATTATAATTAGAATGTCGTTGGGAGTACTGGGTGCCATAAACATAGATTTATAAGTCTTGGTAAAATTTAAAGATTCTGGTTGCTTCGTGACGGGAATCAGTTCTCTTTTTTCGATAAAATACCTGTTAAATGCGTTAGCAATTAAACTTGGATTACTAATAGTTTTGTCTTTGTGTTGAATTGACGAAATTGTATTTTTTGGTATGTTAAATTTTGATTCATTTATTATCGCCCACGTAGCTTTTGATTTGTTGACAGATGTTGCAATTTTATAATTGTTTTGAGCACACTGTGTTAATCGAATTATTTTTCGATAGAGTTTAGAATAGTTTTTAAGCTTATTTTTAGTTGATTCATTGTTGTTCTGTCTGAAGGACCATAAAAGTTTTCTCTTATTCTTGCTGCATGTCTTTATACCGCGTGATATCCATAGAGGTTTTATATTAATTTGTTTTTTGATAAGTCTGTAAGGAAAACATAAACGGTATAATAAAGTAAATATTTCAATGAATGCGTTATAGGCTAAATTTGGGTCATTGGTGCAGTAAATTTCGGAAAAAGTGAGACTTTGTACGTAATTCTTAAATTAATGGATGTTATCGAGACTGTAATCTCGTCGTTTAATAAACCAATGGCTAATTAGACTTGTAGTATTTACCCGAAAATTCAGAATCTGTGAGGATGGTCTGATAGACCAAAATCAACTATTTCCGATTTACACTTATTGCCAAGATTGTGAGCAAAATAATCTATACAGGTGCCGCTTGCGAGCCTCGTTGGTTTTTTCTTAAGTTCTAACTTTAAATTATAGTTCAGCAAAAGACACTCTAGTTCCAATAAAGTATTACTAGATTTAAGTGAATCAATGTTAAAATCATCAGCGATTATGACATTTCTTTTATGTTTTTTAGACATTACACTTCGGTACTGATTTGTATAGAAATTTATACAACAAAATTTAGCAATTCCCACCATCGGGGGCGGTCGAGGGGGGTGCGGATCGACGGGGAATAATTCCTGGCGCAGATTAATGACGGTTTGCTGAAAAAAAATAAAAAATTCGACAAATTTCAGTCTTTGCCAAAAAACAAAAAAAATTTAAGGCAAACAATTCTGAAATGTTGGCAACACTGAAAATTTCGGTGGCGTTGTGCAAGACAAAACGAATGAAGACCTTCTGCTGAAAACCCGGTAAGAATATATGAATATTTACTGCTTTTAGACGTGAAAATATCAGAAAAATCGATGTACCATTACACCTCGGTACTGATTTGTATAGAAATTTATACAACAAAATTTAGCAATTCCCACCATCGGGGGCGGTCGAGGGGGGTGCGGATCGACGGGGAATAATTCCTGGCGCGGATTAATGACGGTTTGCTGAAAAAAAAATAAAAAATTTGACAAATTTCAGCCTTTGCCAAAAAACAAAAAAAATTTAAGGCAAAAAATTCTGAAATGTTGGCACACTGAAAATTTCGGTGGCGTTGTGCAAGACAAAACGAATGAAAACCTTCTGCTGAAAACCCGGTAAGAATATATGAATATTTACTGCTTTTAGACGTTAAAATATCTGGAAAATCGATGTACCATTACACCTCGGTACTGATTTGTATAGAAATTTAGACAACAAAATTTAGCAATTCCCAGTATAGGGGGCGGTCGAGGGGGGTGCGGATCGACGGGGAATAATTCCTGGCGCGGATTAATGACGGTTTGCTGAAAAAAAAATTTGACAAATTTCAGTCTTTGCCAAAAAACAAAAAAATTTTAAGCAAAAAATTCTGAAATGTTGGCAACACTGAAAATTTCGGTGGCGTTGTGCAAGAAAAAACGAATGAAGACCTTCTGCTGAAAACCCGGTAAGAATATATGAATATTTACTGCTTTTAGACGTTAAAATATCTGAAAAATCGATGTACCATTACACCTCGGTACTGATTTGTATAGAAATTTAGACAACAAAATTTAGCAATTCCCACCATCGGGGGCGGTCGAGGGGGGTGCGGATCGACGAGGAATAATTCCTGGCGCCGATTAATGACGGTTTGCTGAAAAAAATTTGACAAATTTCAGAGTGTTTGCGAAAAAACAAAAAAAATTTAAGGCAAAAAATTCTGAAATGTTGGCACACTGAAAATTTCGGTGGCGTTGTGCAAGACAAAACGAATGAAGACCTTCTGCTGAAAACCCGGTAAGAATATATGAATATTTACTGCTTTTAGACGTTAAAATATCTGAAAAATCGATGTACCATTACACCTCGGTACTGATTTGTATAGAAATTTTGACAACAAAATTTAGCAATTCTCACCATCGGGGGCGGTCGAGGGGGGTGCGGATCGACGGGGAATAATTCCGGGCGTCGATTAAGGACGGTTTGCTGTAAAAAAAAAAAAATTTGACAAATTTCAGTCTTTGCCAAAAAACAAAAAAAAATTATGGCAAAAAATTCTGAAATGTTGGCAACACTGAAAATTTCGGTGGCTTTGTGCAAGACAAAACGAATGAAAACCTTCTGCTGAAAACCCGGTAAGAATATATGAATATTTACTGCTTTTAGACGTTAAAATATCTGAAAAATCGATGTACCATTACACCTCGGTACTGATTTGTATAGAAATTTAGACAACAAAATTTAGCAATTCCCACCATCGGAGGCGGTCGAGGGGGGTGCGGATCGACGGGGAATAATTCCTGGCGCCGATTAATGAAGGTTTGCTGAAAAATAAATTTGATAAATTTCAGGCTTTGCCAAAAAACAAAAAAAATTTAAGGCAAAAAATTCTGAAATGTTGGCAACACTGAAAATTTCGGTGGCGTTGTGCAAGACAAAACGAATGAAGACCTTCTGCTGAAAACCCGGTAAGAATATATGAATATTTACTGGTTTTAGACGTGAAAATATCAGAAAAATCGATGTACCATTACACTTCGGGACTGATTTGTATAGAAATTTATACAACAAAATTTAGCAATTCCCACCATCGGGGGCGGTCGAGGGGGGTGCGGATCGACGGGGAATAATTCCTGGCACGGATTAATGAAGGTTTGCTGAAAAAAACATTTGACAAATTTCAGTCTTTGCCAAAAAACAAAAAAATTTTAAGGCAAAAAATTCTGAAATGTTGGCAACACTGAAAATTTCGGTGGCGTTGTGCAAGACAAAACGAATGAAGACCTTCTGCTGAAAACCCGGTAAGAATATATGAATATTTACTGCTTTTAGACGTTAAAATATCAGAAAAATCGATGTACCATTACACCTCGGTACTGATTTGTATAGAAATTTATACAACAAAATTTAGCAATTCTCACCATCGGGGGCGGTCGAGGGGGGTGCGGATCAACGGGGCATAATTCCTGGCGCCGATTAATGAAGGTTTGCTGAAAAAAAAATTTGACAAATTTCAGTCTTTGCCAAAAAACAAAAAAATTCTTAGGCAAAAAATTCTGAAATGTTGGCAACACTGAAAATTTCGGTGGCGTTGTGCAAGACAAAACGAATGAAAACCTTCTGCTGAAAACCCGGTAAGAATATATGAATATTTACTGCTTTTAGACGTTAAAATATCTGAAAAATCTATGTACCATTACACCTCGGTACTGATTTGTATAGAAATTTATACAACAAAATTTAGCAATTCTCACCATCGGGGTCGGTCGGGGGGGTGCAGATCTACGGGGAATAATTCCTGGCGCGGATAAATGACGGTTTGCTGAAAAAAAATTGACAAATTTCAGTGTCTTTGCGAAAAAACAAAAAAAATTTAAGGCAAAAAATTCTGAAATGTTGGCACACTGAAAATTTCGGTGGCGTTGTGCAAGAAAAAACGAATGAAGACCTTCTGCTGAAAACCCGGTAAGAATATATGAATATTTACTGCTTTTAGACGTTAAAATATCTGAAAAATCGATGTACCATTACACCTCGGTACTGATTTGTATAGAAATTTATACAACAAAATTTAGCAATTCCCACCATCGGGGGCGGTCGAGGGGGTTGCGGATCGACGGGGAATAATTCCTGGCGCGGATTAATGACGGTTTGCTGAAAAAAAAATTTGACAAATTTCAGTCTTTGCCAAAAAACAAAAAAATTTTAAGGCAAAAAATTCTGAAATGTTGGCAACACTGAAAATTTCGGTGGCGTTGTGCAAGAAAAAACGAATGAAGACCTTCTGCTGAAAACCCGGTAAGAATATATGAATATTTACTGCTTTTAGACGTTAAAATATCTGAAAAATCGATGTACCATTACACCTCGGTACTGATTTGTATAGAAATTTATACAACAAAATTTAGCAATTCTCACCATCGGGGGCGGTCGAGGGGGGTGCGGATCGATGGGGAATAATTCCTGGCGCCGATTAATAACGGTTTGCTGAAAAAAAAAAAAATTTGACATATTTCAGCCTTTGCCAAAAAACAAAAAAATTTTAAGGCAAAAAATTCTGAAATGTTGGCAACACTGAAAATTTCGGTGGCTTTGTGCAAGACAAAACGAATGAAAACCTTCTGCTGAAAACCCGGTAAGAATATATGAATATTTACTGCTTTTAGACGTTAAAATATCTGAAAAATCGATGTACCATTACACCTCGGTACTGATTTGTATAGAAATTTAGACAACAAAATTTAGCAATTCCCACCATCGGAGGCGGTCGAGGGGGGTGCGGATCGACGGGGAATAATTCCTGGCGTCGATTAAGGACGGTTTGCTGTAAAAAAAAAAAAATTTGACAAATTTCAGTCTTTGCCAAAAAACAAAAAAAAATTAAGGCAAAAAATTCTGAAATGTTGGCAACACTGAAAATTTCGGTGGCTTTGTGCAAGACAAAACGAATGAAAACCTTCTGCTGAAAACCCGGTAAGAATATATGAATATTTACTGCTTTTAGACGTTAAAATATCTGAAAAATCGATGTACCATTACACCTCGGTACTGATTTGTATAGAAATTTAGACAACAAAATTTAGCAATTCCCACCATCGGAGGCGGTCGAGGGGGGTGCGGATCGACGGGGAATAATTCCTGGCGCCGATTAATGAAGGTTTGCTGAAAAATAAATTTGATAAATTTCAGGCTTTGCCAAAAAACAAAAAAAATTTAAGGCAAAAAATTCTGAAATGTTGGCAACACTGAAAATTTCGGTGGCGTTGTGCAAGACAAAACGAATGAAGACCTTCTGCTGAAAACCCGGTAAGAATATATGAATATTTACTGCTTTTAGACGTGAAAATATCAGAAAAATCGATGTACCATTACACTTCGGGACTGATTTGTATAGAAATTTATACAACAAAATTTAGCAATTCCCACCATCGGGGGCGGTCGAGGGGGGTGCGGATCGACGGGGAATAATTCCTGGCACGGATTAATGAAGGTTTGCTGAAAAAAACATTTGACAAATTTCAGTCTTTGCCAAAAAACAAAAAAATTTTAAGGCAAAAAATTCTGAAATGTTGGCAACACTGAAAATTTCGGTGGCGTTGTGCAAGACAAAACGAATGAAGACCTTCTGCTGAAAACCCGGTAAGAATATATGAATATTTACTGCTTTTAGACGTTAAAATATCTGAAAAATCGATGTACCATTACACCTCGGTACTGATTTGTATAGGAATTTAGACAACAAAATTTAGCAATTCCCACCATCGGGGGCGGTCGAGGGGGGTGCGGATCGACGGGGCATAATTCCTGGCGCCGATTAATAAAGGTTTGCTGAAAAAAAAGTTTGACAAATTTCAGTCTTTGCCAAAAAACAAAAAAATTCTAAGGCAAAAAATTCTGAAATGTTGGCAACACTGAAAATTTCGGTGGCGTTGTGCAAGACAAAACGAATGAAGACCTTCTGCTGAAAACCCGGTAAGAATATATGAATATTTACTGCTTTTAGACGTTAAAATATCTGAAAAATCGATGTACCATTACACCTCGGTACTGATTTGTATAGAAATTTATACAACAAAATTTAGCAATTCTCACCATCGGGGGCGGTCGGGGGGGTGCGGATCTACGGGGAATAATTCCTGGCGCGGATAAATGACGGTTTGCTGAAAAAAAATTGACAAATTTCAGTGTCTTTGCGAAAAAACAAAAAAATTTAAGGCAAAAAATTCTGAAATGTTGGCACACTGAAAATTTCGGTGGCGTTGTGCAAGACAAAACGAATGAAGACCTTCTGCTGAAAACCCGGTAAGAATATATGAATATTTACTGCTTTTAGACGTTAAAATATCTGAAAAATCGATGTACCATTACACCTCGGTACTGATTTGTATAGAAATTTATACAACAAAATTTAGCAATTCTCACCATCGGGGGCGGTCGAGGGGGGTGCGGATCGATGGGGAATAATTCCTGGCGCCGATTAATAACGGTTTGCTGAAAAAAAAAAAAATTTGACATATTTCAGCCTTTGCCAAAAAACAAAAAAATTTTAAGGCAAAAAATTCTGAAATGTTGGCAACACTGAAAATTTCGGTGGCTTTGTGCAAGACAAAACGAATGAAAACCTTCTGCTGAAAACCCGGTAAGAATATATGAATATTTACTGCTTTTAGACGTTAAAATATCTGAAAAATCGATGTACCATTACACCTCGGTACTGATTTGTATAGAAATTTAGACAACAAAATTTAGCAATTCCCACCATCGGAGGCGGTCGAGGGGGGTGCGGATCGACGGGGAATAATTCCTGGCGTCGATTAAGGACGGTTTGCTGTAAAAAAAAAAAAATTTGACAAATTTCAGTCTTTGCCAAAAAACAAAAAAAAATTAAGGCAAAAAATTCTGAAATGTTGGCAACACTGAAAATTTCGGTGGCTTTGTGCAAGACAAAACGAATGAAAACCTTCTGCTGAAAACCCGGTAAGAATATATGAATATTTACTGCTTTTAGACGTTAAAATATCTGAAAAATCGATGTACCATTACACCTCGGTACTGATTTGTATAGGAATTTAGACAACAAAATTTAGCAATTCCCACCATCGGTGGCGGTCGAGGGGGGTGCGGATCGACGGGGCATAATTCCTGGCGCCGATTAATAAAGGTTTGCTGAAAAAAAAGTTTGACAAATTTCAGTCTTTGCCAAAAAACAAAAAAATTCTAAGGCAAAAAATTCTGAAATGTTGGCAACACTGAAAATTTCGGTGGCGTTGTGCAAGACAAAACGAATGAAGACCTTCTGCTGAAAACCCGGTAAGAATATATGAATATTTACTGCTTTTAGACGTTAAAATATCTGAAAAATCGATGTACCATTACACCTCGGTACTGATTTGTATAGAAATTTATACAACAAAATTTAGCAATTCTCACCATCGGGGGCGGTCGGGGGGGTGCGGATCTACGGGGAATAATTCCTGGCGCGGATAAATGACGGTTTGCTGAAAAAAAATTGACAAATTTCAGTGTCTTTGCGAAAAAACAAAAAAAATTTAAGGCAAAAAATTCTGAAATGTTGGCACACTGAAAATTTCGGTGGCGTTGTGCAAGACAAAACGAATGAAGACCTTCTGCTGAAAACCCGGTAAGAATATATGAATATTTACTGCTTTTAGACGTTAAAATATCTGAAAAATCGATGTACCATTACACCTCGGTACTGATTTGTATAGAAATTTATACAACAAAATTTAGCAATTCCCACCATCGGGGGCGGTCGAGGGGGTTGCGGATCGACGGGGAATAATTCCTGGCGCGGATTAATGACGGTTTGCTGAAAAAAAAATTTGACAAATTTCAGTCTTTGCCAAAAAACAAAAAAAATTTAAGGCAAAAAATTCTGAAATGTTGGCAACACTGAAAATTTCGGTGGCGTTGTGCAAGAAAAAACGAATGAAGACCTTCTGCTGAAAACCCGGTAAGAATATATGAATATTTACTGCTTTTAGACGTTAAAATATCTGAAAAATCGATGTACCATTACACCTCGGTACTGATTTGTATAGAAATTTATACAACAAAATTTAGCAATTCTCACCATCGGGGGCGGTCGAGGGGGGTGCGGATCGATGGGGAATAATTCCTGGCGCGGATTAATAACGGTTTGCTGAAAAAAAAAAAAAATTTGACATATTTCAGTCTTTGCCAAAAAACAAAAAAATTTTAAGGCAAAAAATTCTGAAATGTTGGCAACACTGAAAATTTCGGTGGCTTTGTGCAAGACAAAACGAATGAAAACCTTCTGCTGAAAACCCGGTAAGAATATATGAATATTTACTGCTTTTAGACGTTAAAATATCTGAAAAATCGATGTACCATTACACCTCGGTACTGATTTGTATAGAAATTTAGACAACAAAATTTAGCAATTCCCACCATCGGGGGCGGTCGAGGGGGGTGCGGATCGACGAGGAATAATTCCTGGCGCCGATTAATGACGGTTTGCTGAAAAAAATTTGACAAATTTCAGAGTCTTTGCAAAAAAACAAAAAAAATTTAAGGCAAAAAATTCTGAAATGTTGGCACATTGAAAATTTCGGTGGCGTTGTGCAAGAATAAACGAATGAAGACCTTCTGCTGAAAACCTGGTAAGAATATATGAATATTTACTGCTTTTAGACGTTAAAATATCTGAAAAATCGATGTACCATTACACCTCGGTACTGATTTGTATAGAAATTTAGACAACAAAATTTAGCAATTCCCACCATCGGGGGCGGTCGAGGGGGGTGCGGATCGACGGGGAATAATTCCTGGCGCCGATTAATGAAGGTTTGCTGAAAAATAAATTTGATACATTTCAGTCTTTGCCAAAAAACAAAAAAATTTTAAGGCAAAAAATTCTGAAATGTTGGCAACACTGAAAATTTTGGTGGCGTTGTGCAAGACAAAACGAATGAAGACCTTCTGCTGAAAACCCGGTAAGAATATATGAATATTTACTGCTTTTAGACGTGAAAATATCAGAAAAATCGATGTACCATTACACCTCGGTACTGATTTGTATAGAAATTTATACAACAAAATTTAGCAATTCCCACCATCGGGGGCGGTCGAGGGGGGTGCGGATCGACGGGGAATAATTCCTGGCGCGGATTAATGACGGTTTGCTGAAAAAAAAATAAAAAATTTGACAAATTTCAGTCTTTGCCAAAAAACAAAAAAAATTTAAGGCAAAAAATTCTGAAATGTTGGCACACTGAAAATTTCGGTGGCGTTGTGCAAGACAAAACGAATGAAGACCTTCTGCTGAAAACCCGGTAAGAATATATGAATATTTACTGCTTTTAGACGTTAAAATATCTGGAAAATCGATGTACCATTACACCTCGGTACTGATTTGTATAGAAATTTAGACAACAAAATTTAGCAATTCCCAGTATAGGGGGCGGTCGAGGGGGGTGCGGATCGACGGGGAATAATTCCTGGCGCGGATTAATGACGGTTTGCTGAAAAAAAAATTTGACAAATTTCAGTCTTTGCCAAAAAACAAAAAAATTTTAAGCAAAAAATTCTGAAATGTTGGCAACACTGAAAATTTCGGTGGCGTTGTGCAAGAAAAAACGAATGAAGACCTTCTGCTGAAAACCCGGTAAGAATATATGAATATTTACTGCTTTTAGACGTTAAAATATCTGAAAAATCGATGTACCATTACACCTCGGTACTGATTTGTATAGAAATTTAGACAACAAAATTTAGCAATTCCCACCATCGGGGGCGGTCGAGGGGGGTGCGGATCGACGAGGAATAATTCCTGGCGCCGATTAATAATAATAATAATAATAATAATATTCATTTATTCGAGTAACCTTTAGACTCATAATTGTTAGTAATACATAAAACTTATCCTATGTTAGTAAATACAAATCTTACATTTAAAATAATACAATAAGGCACATTAATCACTGCCTCGCCATCCCATGGGAGATGGCGCAGCAGTGACCAATGTACCTGCAATCTGGCCTCTCACTGATCATGTCTAGAATGCTGTTAGAGCTAGCCCGCACTCTGCGCACCAAGGCTGCACAACGCTTCCGCATAGTGGTGTGGAAACAGTCCACACTAGCTTCTGCGAACATCCCAGATGCGCAACAGAAGCGGGGTAGCCCCAACAGCACTCTAAACGCATTGTTATATTGGATACGGAGGGTGTTGTAGGCTTTTCGAGTGTATGTAGCCCACAGGCTGCATGTATAAAAAGATGTGCAGTATGCTCTAAACAGGGTAATTTTAACACTCTCAGAGCAATGTGCAAACCTGCGTGCCAGCATGTTTGCTCTCACCGACAACGCCCTCCGTTCCCTTTCCACGTCTTCATTGTCCTTGAGACTAGGAGTCAAAATATGCCCTAAGTATTTAAATTGGTATACCCTTTTTAATGGCTGCCCATTCAAAGGTATTTCGGGTATACTTCTAGGTCTTTTTTCCCCCGTCTCAAAGACCATGACTACGCTTTTATGTGCATTATACACCAAGCCATGACTTTCGGCGTACTTTTCGCATATATGAATTAATTTTCTCAGACCACACGGCGATGCGCTCAGCAACGCCATGTCGTCCGCGTAACTGATATTGTTTACACATATATTGTCAATATAACATCCGACTTTGACTTTATTTAGCTCACCGATCAGTTCTTTTATATAAAGGTTAAAAAGCGTTGGTGAGGTCAAGCCCCCTTGCCTCACCCCGCATTCCAACCCATACGGCTGCGACAAAGTACCTGCCCAGCGCACATTATTAACAGTATTACCGTACCAGTATTTAAGAATGTTTATGACGGGGACTGGAAGCTCACATTCTTCCAGCTTTTTCCATAGAATGTCATACGAGACCAAGTCAAATGCCTTGGAAAGGTCGAGAAAGCAGCAATACACTGAAGTGTTACGCTTTGTGTAGTAGTTCACAGCATGCTTAAGACACAGTATCGCACTTTCCGTAGATAATCCAGCACGAAAACCGAATTGGTTATCATGGAGATGGATGTATTTGTTCAACCGTGTATTAAGCATGCTGTCCAACACCTTCGAGATCACTGTGGCTAAAGCTATAGGCCTATAGTTGGAGACATCAGCGAGATCGCCAGTCTTATTTTTAACTATAGGCACCACCACGGTGCGCAACATATCCGCAGGCATATAACTGTGAGACATACACAGTGAATATAGCAGTGCCAACACTCTTGGTAGATGTGGTCCCGCATACCGAAGATGCTCAATACTGAGGCCGTCATGTCCGGGAGACTTGCCCTTGGTCATACCTATGATGACCTTAGCTATTTCTTGGGCCTTAAAGTGAACCTCCGGATCCATGTCAACCCCAGCAATAAACGTCGTTCGGGACGGTCCCAGAGATGGTTTTACGTGAAAATGATCCTTAAAGAGGTTGGCAATTTGCTTAGGATCATTCACCCCACCGACGCTCACAGGCAGCCCCGACTTGTCACTTAGTCTATTTGTATTTTTCCAAAAAGCTCTAAAGTCATTTTTAGCATGATTTGCTGCCAGGATATCCAATCTAATTTGTCGTTCGTGATCCTGGCACCATTTTAGGCGAGATTTAAATATTTTCCTACTCTCATACATTTCTATATAGGTTTTACCACTCGTAGGTTTGCCGTGGCTGTTCCAGGTCATAAATGCCTGTTTGGCCTGCCTGTGAGCCTCAGCGACATGTCTGTTCCAACCTGTTACAATTTTCTTTCGCGTACGCTTGCCGCGTTCTCGACCCACCTTGGCAGCCTCCGTAAGAGAGGTCACAATGTCAACATAAATTTTATCAATAATAATTCTATGCGAGATATCAGTGCAAGCCTTGTCACAACAATTAGTACATTCTTTAGGAAAATCAATATATTTCAGTCTATTATTACATTCATTTTCATAAATTTCTATTTCCCGTATACATCTTTCACCCCATACAGCCGTATTTTGAGAAGTAATACCATTATACATTTTAGATGACAACATATTTAAATTACACTTTATGGCAAGTGGATAGTGGTCGGACCATAATACATCGTGTAACACCGAGACAGATTTAATAGTGTTTACAGCGACTTTAGTTACTAGACAATGGTCGAGCCATCGCTTAGACCCGTGTGACTCACATAAAAATGTATAAGTGTCTGATGACAAACCTAACATATCAATGTCTATACAAGACCAAGCCCGATCTAAACAAAAGTTTATGAGTTATTATTTATTAATGACGGTTTGCTGAAAAAAATTTGACAAATTTCAGAGTGTTTGCGAAAAAACAAAAAAAATTTAAGGCAAAAAATTCTGAAATGTTGGCACACTAAAAAATTCGGTGGCGTTGTGCAAGACAAAACGAATGAAGACCTTCTGCTGAAAACCCGGTAAGAATATATGAATATTTACTGCTTTTAGACGTTAAAATATCTGAAAAATCGATGTACCATTACACCTCGGTACTGATTTGTATAGAAATTTTGACAACAAAATTTAGCAATTCTCACCATCGGGGGCGGTCGAGGGGGGTGCGGATCGACGGGGAATAATTCCTGGCGTCGATTAAGGACGGTTTGCTGTAAAAAAAAAAAAATTTGACAAATTTCAGTCTTTGCCAAAAAACAAAAAAAAATTAAGGCAAAAAATTCTGAAATGTTGGCAACACTGAAAATTTCGGTGGCGTTGTGCAAGACAAAACGAATGAAGACCTTCTGCTGAAAACCCGGTAAGAATATATGAATATTTACTGCTTTTAGGCGTTAAAATATCTGAAAAATCGATGTACCATTACACCTCGGTACTGATTTGTATAGAAATTTATACAACAAAATTTAGCAATTCCCACCATCGGGGGCGGTCGAGGGGGAAGCCGATCGACGGGGAATAATTCCTGGCGCGGATTAATGACGGTTTGCTGAAAAAAAAATTTGACAAATTTCAGTCTTTGCCAAAAAACAAAAAAATTTTAAGAAAAAAATTCTGAAATGTTGGCAACACTGAAAATTTCGGTGGCGTTGTGCAAGAAAAAACGAATGAAGACCTTCTGCTGAAAACCCGGTAAGAATATATGAATTTTTACTGCTTTTAGACGTTAAAATATCTGAAAAATCGATGTACCATTACACCTCGGTACTGATTTGTATAGAAATTTATACAACAAAATTTAGCAATTCTCACCATCGGGGGCGGTCGAGGGGGGTGCGGATCGACGGGGAATAATTCCTGGCGCCGATTAATAACGGTTTGCTGAAAAAAAAAAAAAAATTTGACATATTTCAGTCTTTGCCAAAAAACAAAAAAAATTTAAGGCAAAAAATTCTGAAATGTTGGCAACACTGAAAATTTCGGTTGCGTTGTGCAAGAAAAAACGAATGAAGACCTTCTGCTGAAAACCCGGTAAGAATATATGAATATTTACTGCTTTTAGACGTTAAAATATCTGAAAAATCGATGTACCATTACACCTCAGTACTGATTTGTATAGAAATTTAGGCAACATAATTTAGCAATTCCCACCATCAGGGGCGGTCGAGGAGGGTGCGGATCGACGGGGAATAATTCCAGGCGCCGATTAATGACGGTTTGCTGAAAAAAATTTGACAAATTTCAGAGTCTTTGCAAAAAAACAAAAAAAATTTAAGGCAAAAAATTCTGAAATGTTGGCACACTGAAAATTTCGGTGGCGTTGTGCAAGACAAAACGAATGAAGACCTTCTGCTGAAAACCCGGTAAGAATATATGAATATTTACTGCTTTTAGACGTTAAAATATCTGGAAAATCGATGTACCATTACACCTCGGTACTGATTTGTATAGAAATTTAGACAACAAAATTTAGCAATTCCCACCATCGGGGGCGGTCGAGGGGGGTGCGGATCGACGGGGAATAATTCCTGGCGCCGATTAATGACGGTTTGCTGAAAAAAATTTGACAAATTTCAGAGTCTTTGCCAAAAAACAAAAAAAATTTAAGGCAAAAAATTCTGAAATGTTGGCAACACTGAAAATTTCGGTGGCGTTGTGCAAGACAAAACGAATGAAGACCTTCTGCTGAAAACCCGGTAAGAATATATGAATATTTACTGCTTTTAGACGTTAAAATATCTGAAAAATCTATGTACCATTACACCTCGGTACTGATTTGTATAGAAATTTAGACAACAAAATTTAGCAATTCCCACCATCGGGGGCGGTCGAGGGGGGTGCGGATTGACGGGGAATAATTCCAGGAGGAGATTAATGACGGTTCGCTGAAAAAAAAAAAAAATTGACAAATTTCAGTATTTGCCAGAATACAAAAAAAATTTAAGGCAAGAAATTCTGAAATGTTGGCAACACTGAAAATTTCGGTGGCGTTGTGCAAGACAAAACGAATGAAAACTTTCTGCTGAAAACCCGGTAAGAATATATGAATATTTACTGCTTTTAGACGTTAAAATATCTGAAAAATCGATGTACCATTACACCTCGGTACTGATTTGTATAGAAATTTAGACAACAAAATTTAGCAATTCCGACCATCGGGGGCGGTCGAGGGGGGTGCGGATCGACGGGGAATAATTCCTGGCGCGGATTAATGACGGTTTGCTGAAAAAAAAATTTGACAAATTTCAGTCATTGCCAAAAAAGAAAAAAATTATAAGGCAAAAAATTCTGAAATGTTGGCAACACTGAAAATTTCGGTGGCGTTGTGCACGAAAAAACAAATGAAGACCTTCTGCTGAAAACCCGGTAAGAATATATGAATATTTACTGCTTTTAGACGTTAAAATATCTGAAAAATCGATGTACCATTACACCTCGGTACTGATTTGTATAGAAATTTAGACAACAAAATTTTGCAATTCCCACCATAGGGGGCGGTCGAGGGGGGTGCGGATCGACGGGGAATAATTCCTGGCGCCGATTAATGAAGGTTTGCTGAAAAAAAAATTTGATAGATTTCAGTCTTTGCCAAAAAACAAAAAAAATTTAAGGCAAAAAATTCTGAAATGTTGGCAACACTGAAAATTTCGGTGGCGTTGTGCAAGACAAAACGAATGAAGACCTTCTGCTGAAAACCCGGTAAGAATATATGAATATTTACTGCTTTTAGACGTTAAAATATCTGAAAAATCGATGTACCATTACACCTCGGTACTGATTTGTATAGAAATTTAGACAACAAAATTTAGCAATTCCCACCATCGGGGGCGGTCGAGGGGGGTGCGGATCGACGGGGAATAATTCCTGGCGAGGACTAATGACGGTTGGCTGAAAAAAAAATTTGACAAATTTCAGTCTTTGCCAAAAAACAAAAAAATTTTAAGGCAAAAAATTCTGAAATGGTGGCAACACTGAAAATTTCGGTGTCGTTGTGCAAGACAAAACGAATGAAGACCTTCTGCTGAAAACCCGGTAAGAATATATGAATATTTACTGCTTTTAGACGTGAAAATATCTGAAAAATCGATGTACCATTACACCTCGGTACTGATTTGTATAGAAATTTAGACAACAAAATTTAGCAATTCCCACCATCGGGGGCGGTCGAGGGGGGTGCGGATCGACGGGGAATAATTCCTGGCGCCGATTTATGACGGATGGTGAGAAAAATTTGACAAATTTCAGTCTTTGCCAAAAAACAAAAAAATTTTAAGGCAAAAAATTCTGAAATGTTGGCAACACTGAAAATTTCGGTGGCGTTGTGCAAGACAAAACGAATGAAGACCTTCTGCTGTAAACCCGGTAAGAATATATGAATATTTACTGCTTTTAGACGTTAAAATATCTGAAAAATCGATGTACCATTACACCTCGGTACTGATTTGTATAGAAATTTAGACAACAAAATTTAGCAATTCCCACCATCGGGGGCGGTCGAGGGGGGTGCGGATCGACGGGGAATAATTCCTGGCGCCGATTAATTAAGGTTTGCTGAAAAAAAAATTTGATAAATTTCAGTCTTTGCCAAAAAACAAAAAAATTTTAACCCAAAAAATTCTGAAATGTTGGCAACACTGAAAATTTCGGTGGCGTTGTGCAAGACAAAACGAATGAAGACCTTCTGCTGAAAACCCGGTAAGAATATATGAATATTTACTGCTTTTAGACGTTAAAATATCTGAAAAATCTATGTACCATTACACCTCGGTACTGATTTGTATAGAAATTTAGACAACAAAATTTAGCAATTCCCACCATCGGGGGCGGTCGAGGGGGGTGCGGATCGACGGGGAATAATTCCAGGAGGAGATTAATGACGGTTCGCTGAAAAAAAAAAAAAATTGACAAATTTCAGTATTTGTCAGAATACAAAAAAAATTTAAGGCAAGAAATTCTGAAATGTTGGCAACACTGAAAATTTCGGTGGCGTTGTGCAAGACAAAACGAATGAAAACCTTCTGCTGAAAACCCGGTAAGAATATATGAATATTTACTGCTTTTAGACGTTAAAATATCTGAAAAATCGATGTACCATTACACCTCGGTACTGATTTGTATAGAAATTTAGACAACAAAATTTAGCAATTCCCACCATCGGGGGCGGTCGAGGGGGGTGCGGATCGACGGGGAATAATTCCTGGCGCGGATTAATGACGGTTTGCTGAAAAACAAATTTGACAAATTTCAGTCATTGCCAAAAAAGAAAAAAATTATAAGGCAAAAAATTCTGAAATGTTGGCAACACTGAAAATTTCGGTGGCGTTGTGCACGAAAAAACGAATGAAGACCTTCTGCTGAAAACCCGGTAAGAATATATGAATATTTTCTGCTTTAAGACGTTAAAATATCTGAAAAATCGATGTACCATTACACCTCGGTACTGATTTGTATAGAAATTTAGACAACAAAATTTTGCAATTCCCACCATAGGGGGCGGTCGAGGGGGGTGCGGATCGACGGGGAATAATTCCTGGCGCCGATTAATGAAGGTTTGCTGAAAAAAAAATTTGATAGATTTCAGTCTTTGCCAAAAAACAAAAAAAATTTAAGGCAAAAAATTCTGAAATGTTGGCAACACTGAAAATTTCGGTGGCGTTGTGCAAGACAAAACGAATGAAGACGTTCTGCTGAAAACCCGGTAAGAATATATGAATATTTACTGCTTTTAGACGTGAAAATATCTGAAAAATCGATGTACCATTACACCTCGGTACTGATTTGTATAGAAATTTATACAACAAAATTTAGCAATTCCCACCATCGGGGGCGGTCGAGGGGGGTGCAGATCGACGAGGAATAATTCCAGGCGGCGATTAATGACGGTTTGCTGAAAAAAAAAAAAATTGTCAAATTTCAGTATTTGCCAGAATACAAAAAAAATTTAAGGCAAAAAATTCTGAAATGTTGGCAACACTGAAAATTTCGGTGGCGTTGTGCAAGACAAAACGAATGAAGACATTCTGCTGAAAACCCGGTAAGAATATATGAATATTTACTGCTTTTAGACGTTAAAATATCTGAAAAATCGATGTACCATTACACCTCGGTACTGATTTGTATAGAAATTTAGACAACAAAATTTAGCAATTCCCACCATCGGGGGCGGTCGAGGGGGGTGCGGATTGACGGGGAATAATTCCTGGCGCGGATTAATGACGGTTTGCTGAAAAAAAAATTTGACAAATTTCAGTCATTGCCAAAAAAGAAAAAAATTATAAGGCAAAAAATTCTGAAATGTTGGCAACACTGAAAATTTCGGTGGCGTTGTGCACGAAAAAACGAATGAAGACCTTCTGCTGAAAACCCGGTAAGAATATATGAATATTTACTGCTTTTAGACGTTAAAATATCTGAAAAATCGATGTACCATTACACCTCGGTACTGATTTGTATAGAAATTTAGACAACAAAATTTTGCAATTCCCACCATAGGGGGCGGTCGAGGGGGGTGCGGATCGACGGGGAATAATTCCTGGCGCCGATTAATGAAGGTTTGCTGAAAAAAAAATTTGATAGATTTCAGTCTTTGCCAAAAAACAAAAAAAATTTAAGGCAAAAAATTCTGAAATGTTGGCAACACTGAAAATTTCGGTGGCGTTGTGCAAGACAAAACGAATGAAGACGTTCTGCTGAAAACCCGGTAAGAATATATGAATATTTACTGCTTTTAGACGTGAAAATATCTGAAAAATCGATGTACCATTACACCTCGGTACTGATTTGTATAGAAATTTATACAACAAAATTTAGCAATTCCCACCATCGGGGGCGGTCGAGGGGGGTGCAGATCGACGAGGAATAATTCCAGGCGGCGATTAATGACGGTTTGCTGAAAAAAAAAAAAATTGTCAAATTTTAGTATTTGCCAGAATACAAAAAAAATTTAAGGCAAAAAATTCTGAAATGTTGGCAACACTGAAAATTTCGGTGGCGTTGTGCAAGACAAAACGAATGAAGACGTTCTGCTGAAAACCCGGTAAGAATATATGAATATTTACTGCTTTTAGACGTGAAAATATCTGAAAAATCGATGTACCATTACACCTCGGTACTGATTTGTATAGAAATTTAGACAACAAAATTTAGCAATTCCCACCATCGGGGGCGGTCGAGGGGGGTGCGGATCGACGGGGAATAATTCCTGGCGCGGATTAATGACGGTTTGCTGAAAAACAAATTTGACAAATTTCAGTCATTGCCAAAAAAGAAAAAAATTATAAGGCAAAAAATTCTGAAATGTTGGCAACACTGAAAATTTCGGTGGCGTTGTGCACGAAAAAACGAATGAAGACCTTCTGCTGAAAACCCGGTAAGAATATATGAATATTTTCTGCTTTAAGACGTTAAAATATCTGAAAAATCGATGTACCATTACACCTCGGTACTGATTTGTATAGAAATTTAGACAACAAAATTTTGCAATTCCCACCATCGGGGGCGGTCGAGGGGGGTGCGGATCGACGGGGAATAATTCCTGGCGCCGATTAATGAAGGTTTGCTGAAAAAAAAATTTGATAGATTTCAGTCTTTGCCAAAAAACAAAAAAAATTTAAGGCAAAAAATTCTGAAATGTTGGCAGCACTGAAAATTTCGGTGGCGTTGTGCAAGACAAAACGAATGAAGACCTTCTGCTGAAAACCCGGTAAGAATATGTGAATATTTACTGCTTTTAGACGTGAAAATATCAGAAAAATCGATGTACCATTACACCTCGGTACTGATTTGTATAGAAATTTATACAACAAAATTTAGCAATTCCCAGCATCGGGGGCGGTCGAGGGGGGTGCAGATCGACGAGGAATAATTCCAGGCGGCGATTAATGACGGTTTGCTGAAAAAAAAAAAAATTGTCAAATTTCAGTATTTGCCAGAATACAAAAAAAATTTAAGGCAAAAAATTCTGAAATGTTGGCAACACTGAAAATTTCGGTGGCGTTGTGCAAGACAAAACGAATGAAGACATTCTGCTGAAAACCCGGTAAGAATATATGAATATTTACTGCTTTTAGACGTTAAAATATCTGAAAAATCGATGTACCATTACACCTCGGTACTGATTTGTATAGAAATTTAGACAACAAAATTTAGCAATTCCCACCATCGGGGGCGGTCGAGGGGGGTGCAGATCGACGAGGAATAATTCCAGGCGCGGATTAATGACGGTTTGCTGAAAAAAAAATTTGACAAATTTCAGTCATTGCCAAAAAAGAAAAAAATTATAAGGCAAAAAATTCTGAAATGTTGGCAACACTGAAAATTTCGGTGGCGTTGTGCACGAAAAAACGAATGAAGACCTTCTGCTGAAAACCCGGTAAGAATATATGAATATTTACTGCTTTTAGACGTTAAAATATCTGAAAAATCGATGTACCATTACACCTCGGTACTGATTTGTATAGAAATTTAGACAACAAAATTTTGCAATTCCCACCATAGGGGGCGGTCGAGGGGGGTGCGGATCGACGGGGAATAATTCCTGGCGCCGATTAATGAAGGTTTGCTGAAAAAAAAATTTGATAGATTTCAGTGTTTGCCAAAAAACAAAAAAAATTTAAGGCAAAAAATTCTGAAATGTTGGCAACACTGAAAATTTCGGTGGCGTTGTGCAAGACAAAACGAATGAAGACGTTCTGCTGAAAACCCGGTAAGAATATATGAATATTTACTGCTTTTAGACGTGAAAATATCTGAAAAATCGATGTACCATTACACCTCGGTACTGATTTGTATAGAAATTTATACAACAAAATTTAGCAATTCCCACCATCGGGGGCGGTCGAGGGGGGTGCAGATCGACGAGGAATAATTCCAGGCGGCGATTAATGACGGTTTGCTGAAAAAAAAAAAAATTGTCAAATTTTAGTATTTGCCAGAATACAAAAAAATTTTAAGGCAAAAAATTCTGAAATGTTGGCAACACTGAAAATTTCGGTGGCGTTGTGCAAGACAAAACGAATGAAGACATTCTGCTGAAAACCCGGTAAGAATATATGAATATTTACTGCTTTTAGACGTTAAAATATCTGAAAAATCGATGTACCATTACACCTCGGTACTGATTTGTATAGAAATTTAGACAACAAAATTTAGCAATTCCCACCATCGGGGGCGGTCGAGGGGGGTGCGGATCGACGGGGAATAATTCCTGGCGCGGATTAATGACGGTTTGCTAAAAAAAAATTTGACAAATTTCAGTCTTTGCCAAAAAACAAAAAAAAATTAAAGCAAAAAATTCTGAAATGTTGGCAACACTGAAAATTTCGGTGGCGTTGTGCAAGACAAAACGAATGAAGACCTTCTGCTGAAAACCCGGTAAGAATATATGAATATTTACTGCTTTTAGACGTGAAAATATCTGAAAAATCGATGTACCATTACACCTCGGTACTGATTTGTATAGAAATTTAGACAACAAAATTTAGCAATTCCCACCATCGGGGGCGGTCGAGGGGGGTGCGGATCGACGGGGAATAATTCCTGGCGCCGATTAATGAAGGTTTGCTGAAAAATAAATTTGATAAATTTCAGTCTTTGCCAAAAAACAAAAATATTTTAAGGCAAAAAATTCTGAAATGTTGGCAACACTGAAAATTTCGGTGGCGTTGTGCAAGACAAAACGAATGAAGACCTTCTGCTGAAAACCCGGTAAGAATATATGAATATTTACTGCTTTTAGACGTTAAAATATCAGAAAAATCGATGTACCATTACACCTCGGTACTGATTTGTATAGAAATTTAGACAACAAAATTTAGCAATTCTCACCATCGTGGGCGGTCGAGGGGGGTGCGGATCGACGGGGAATAATTCCTGGCGCCGATTAATGACGGTTTGCTGAAAAAAAAAAAAAATTTGACAAATTTCAGTCTTTGCCAAAAAACAAAAAAATTTTAAGGCAAAAAATTCTGAAATGTTGCCAATACTGAAAATTTCGGTGGCGTTGTGCAAGACAAAACGAATGAAAACCTTCTGCTGAAAACCCGGTAAGAATATATGAATATTTACTGCTTTTAGACGTTAAAATATCTGAAAAATCGATGTACCATTACACCTCAGTACTGATTTGTATAGAAATTTAGACAACAAAATTTAGCAATTCCCACCATCGGGGGCGGTCGAGGGGGGTGCGGATCGACGAGGAATAATTCCTGGCGCCGATTAAAGACGGTTTGCTGAAAAAAATTTGACAAATTTCAGAGTCTTTGCCAAAAAACAAAAAAATTTTAAGGCAAAATATTCTGAAATGTTGGCATCACTGAAAATTTCGGTGGCGTTGTGCAAGAAAAAACGAATGAAGACCTTCTGCTGAAAACCCGGTAAGAATATATGAATATTTACTGCTTTTAGACGTTAAAATATCTGAAAAATCGATGTACCATTACACCTCGGTACTGATTTGTATAGAAATTTAGACAACAAAATTTAGCAATTCCCACCATCGGGGGCGGTCGAGGGGGGTGCGGATCGACGAGGAATAATTCCTGGCGCCGATTAATGACGGTTTGCTGAAAAAAATTTGTGGTGTCTTGCTGACTAGAGGGGTTATATAAAGAAGTTTCAAATTTACCAAGGGAAAGACGAAGAACTGAACTCAAAATTTACGGGCTATGGCTTGGGAGAGAAAGTAGTTTTGGAGTTAACGGAACAAGATTGGGGTAAAAGGAAGGTAGTTTACTTTGATAATTTTTTCTCGTCTGTTGCTTTGCTTGAGAAACTGAAAACTGAAAACACCTACGCATGTGGAACTATCCGAAGTAATAGAAAAGGACTGGCCGGAAATATGCTCGCTGATTCTCAAATGAAAAGGGGCGACAGTGATCATCGATTTTCAAATTTAGACATTGGATATTGGAAATGGAAGGATAACAAAGTGGTTCATTTAGTATCTAATTTTCATGAAAACCAAGAGGCAACTGTGTCACGTAAAGAAAAAAATGGATCCAAGTCAAAGATTACAATAGTTATATGGGCGGCGTAGATACAGCAGATCGTTTGAGAGCCCTTTACTGTATAGATCGCAAATCGCCGAAATGGCGGCATAGGTTGTTTTGGGGTCTTCTGGACATTGCATTTGTCAATTTATATGTCATTCATGGACTTATAATGGAACAGACTACCGTAAAATATTTTCGACGCTCTGTTACTCAAGGCTTGATGACAATGAAAGATGCTAGTCAGAAAAGAAAGACTTCTACTGATAATACTGCTAAAGGCGGCCCTTCCAAAAGGCGCAAATCTGACTATTCCACTGTAAAAGACGTACGCCTGGGTAACAGAGGCATCCATTGGCCTACGTTCGTAGAGAACAGGGGAAGGTGTGAGGTTTGTAGTTTGAAGAAGATTCAGTCGAAACCTCATAGTAAATGTTCGCATTGCAACATGTTTTTGTGTGTAAATGAAAAGAAAATTGTTTTGTTGAATACCACGACGTTAATCTGTAATTAAAAACCTATTAATTTAATTATTACTAAGTCAATATTGGATCTCATTACTTGTGTAGTTTCTATCAAAGTTCCTAACATTGTGATAACACGAAGTTCCTGACGGTACTTTTAAGTTTAGGTCTTGGAAATAGTACTTCTAGGTATAATAAAAATCTAAAAAAAATCTGTGCGTTTCCTTTTACTAACCTTATTATTATAATAAAATTCAAAAGCGGAAATTCGGTTGAAATCACTACCCCGGGGGGAAAGGGTTCGGGCACGCCACGATCGTGGCGGTAAGTCCCGTGTTTGAGGAGTGGCTGGAGAGGCGCCATGGCGCCCTCACCTTCCGGCTGACACAGGTAATGACTGGCCACGGTTGTTTTGGCCAGTTCCTGTGTTGTATACGCCGGCAAGAGACGCCCGGTTGTCACCACTGCGGCGACTGCCGCGACGTAGTTGAGGACACGGCGCTGCACACTTTGGCGGTTTGCCCCGCCTGGGCATCGCAGCGCCGTGAATTGATCGCGGCAGTCGGATTGGTTGCCCTCTCGCTTCCGGCTGTAGTTCAGTCTATGGTCCGGAGCGAGAGGTCGTGGAACGCCGTCGCCTCCTTCTGTGAGGAAGTCATTTCCATCAAGGAGGCGGCGGAGCGGGAGAGGGAGCGTTTGAACCCTCTCCCCAACCGCAGAGCCGGGCGCCGGAGGGCGCGGGACGACCTCCAGCCACCCTGAGGTTTGACCTGGGGGTGGCGGGCTTTGTGGGCCTGCCCGCCATCCGTTCAGCACCAGGTCCGAGAGGCGGCGTGCGTGTTCCCACGCGCGCCTCTATGTCGAGTCCGTCTCCCCTCTAGGGGGGACAGTAGGGAGTGTAGAAGTGCCAATAGGGTAGGTCTTTCGTGTAGTGGCCTGCCGTTTCATACGGCGGGCCGAAACCTCGGCGGGGTCGCGACCGCATGCGAAAGTGATTCGCGCGGCCCCGTCGATAGTGGTTTTGTCGAGGAACACCGTGGTAGGTTTAGTCGGTATTCCGGGAGGTACTTCATCTTTTCAACATCTTATTTTACCCCGGCGAGTCCGACATAACCCCTCCGCCCGCCCCCGCGGAGGGGTATGCGTCATGCATTCCCCCACGTAAAAAAAAAAAAAAAAAAAAAAAAAAAAAAAAAGGCGGAAAGGTTTAATTTCTCTTGGCAGTTTATTATAAATAATCGGCGCCATACAAAAAATACTTTTATGCATTAGGGTGGTACGAGATTTTACAACACACAGTCTCTCATTATCTCGTCGATTGCGACGGTTAACTTCGGATAGCTTGTTAAATAAGTGTGGATTTGATTTAGTAAATACTGCTACCTCATATATATACAGCGAAGGTACTGTCAATATTTTATATTTGTTAAAATATGGTTTACAGCTATCAATAATGGTAAGTCTAAACATGGCTCTGATGCATTTCTTTTGCGATTTAAATATTATGTCCTTGTTTGTAGAATTGCCCCAAAATAAGATTCCATATCTTAATATGGAGCCAACCATACCGTGATATGCTGTAATTAGGGCATCGGTATTAATAGTAGTGGTGAGTTTATAAAGTGCGTAGACCAGTGAATTTACCCTCTTGCTTAATTGTTCAATATGAGGTTTCCAATTTAGATTTTTGTCGACAATTAAACCTAGAAACTTTGTTGAGTCTACTTTCATGATTTCAGTTCCTTGATAAAGTAGCTCAATATCAGGAGTTGGTACGCGCTGACTAAAAAACATGGCTTTAGTTTTTTCTAAATTTATTTGTAAGTTATTGTTATTCATCCACGTAATAATTGATAGCACTGTGTTATTTATCTCTTTTTGAAAGATATCTTTATTAGCAGTGGCATGAATAGTGACAGTACTGTCATCTGCAAAGAGAGCCATTGGATGCTGTGTAACTTTTGGTAGGTCGTTTATGTAAAGTATGAATAAAAGCGGACCTAATACGCTTCCCTGAGGAACACCGTACATAACAGTATGTGTGTCAGAGGCATATGTGACCTCTCTTTTCGTAGAAATATTGACAGAAGATATCTCAGTATATTGCTTACGACTTTTGAGGTAAGATTCTAGTAGCCTTAAAATGTTGCCTCTAATACCATATGACTCAAGTTTCTTAAGTAAGATATCGTGTTCGACATAGTCAAATGCTTGAGTCATATCGCAATATATAGAACACACGGGTATTTTGTTATCCATCTTAGTAATTACATTTCTAAGAAAATCAAAAATAGCCATATTAACCGTTTTATTTTTTCTGAAGCCCTTTTGGTAATCTGTCAATATATTAAATCTTTCTAAGTATTTGTAAATCTCATTGTTAATATACTTTTCAAATATTTTAGATATTGTTACGTGCTGGGCTCGACAGATAAGAATATAAACAATATTACCGACAAAAACACGTTTTATTCAGACACACAATTAAATTTAAAACACAACAAACACTATACCACACTTTTTCACTGTACTGCTTCAAACTCCGTAGTATTTCCGCTTCCGTTCGCTTCGATGAACACTTGACCGCTTACGATTGTAAACTGAACTGACTTGGCGGTGCGCGTGCGCCCTATTTATACGCGGCTAAAGCGTTTCTAGAGCTTTCTAGCAACGCCGCTCACGGTATGCAAACAGTACGATGATTCCAGAAAGTACCAGCATTCTCTCTAAGATTCTCGTACCGTACTACGTAGTTCCGTAAGATGTCAATAGATGGCGGTGTAAATTATTAGACGGAACTGCCGAGTCTTTCCCCCAATGCAGAGAGATGTCACTGGGCGTAACAATATTATAGATATGAGAGCGATTGGCCTATAACAGCTCATTTTCTGAACATCGCCTTTTTTAAAAATTGGTTTTATTATAGACGTTTTTAAATAATCGGGATAAGTGCCCTCATAAACACACATATTAAGTATATGGCTAAGATGTTCACATATTTGAAAAGCGACATGCTTAACAACTTTAGTCGCTATACCGTCGTGTCCGACACTTTCACAGTTCTTTAGAGATCTAATTATAATTAGAATGTCGTTGGGAGTACTGGGTGCCATAAACATAGATTTATAAGTCTTGGTAAAATTTAAAGATTCTGGTTGCTTCGTGACGGGAATCAGTTCTCTTTTTTCGATAAAATACCTGTTAAATGCGTTAGCAATTAAACTTGGATTACTAATAGTTTTGTCTTTGTGTTGAATTGACGAAATTGTATTTTTTGGTATGTTAAATTTTGATTCATTTATTATCGCCCACGTAGCTTTTGATTTGTTGACAGATGTTGCAATTTTATAATTGTTTTGAGCACACTGTGTTAATCGAATTATTTTTCGATAGAGTTTAGAATAGTTTTTAAGCTTATTTTTAGTTGATTCATTGTTGTTCTGTCTGAAGGACCATAAAAGTTTTCTCTTATTCTTGCTGCATGTCTTTATACCGCGTGATATCCATAGAGGTTTTATATTAATTTGTTTTTTGATAAGTCTGTAAGGAAAACATAAACGGTATAATAAAGTAAATATTTCAATGAATGCGTTATAGGCTAAATTTGGGTCATTGGTGCAGTAAATTTCGGAAAAAGTGAGACTTTGTACGTAATTCTTAAATTAATGGATGTTATCGAGACTGTAATCTCGTCGTTTAATAAACCAATGGCTAATTAGACTTGTAGTATTTACCCGAAAATTCAGAATCTGTGAGGATGGTCTGATAGACCAAAATCAACTATTTCCGATTTACACTTATTGCCAAGATTGTGAGCAAAATAATCTATACAGGTGCCGCTTGCGAGCCTCGTTGGTTTTTTCTTAAGTTCTAACTTTAAATTATAGTTCAGCAAAAGACACTCTAGTTCCAATAAAGTATTACTAGATTTAAGTGAATCAATGTTAAAATCATCAGCGATTATGACATTTCTTTTATGTTTTTTAGACATTACACTTCGGTACTGATTTGTATAGAAATTTATACAACAAAATTTAGCAATTCCCACCATCGGGGGCGGTCGAGGGGGGTGCGGATCGACGGGGAATAATTCCTGGCGCAGATTAATGACGGTTTGCTGAAAAAAAATAAAAAATTCGACAAATTTCAGTCTTTGCCAAAAAACAAAAAAAATTTAAGGCAAACAATTCTGAAATGTTGGCAACACTGAAAATTTCGGTGGCGTTGTGCAAGACAAAACGAATGAAGACCTTCTGCTGAAAACCCGGTAAGAATATATGAATATTTACTGCTTTTAGACGTGAAAATATCAGAAAAATCGATGTACCATTACACCTCGGTACTGATTTGTATAGAAATTTATACAACAAAATTTAGCAATTCCCACCATCGGGGGCGGTCGAGGGGGGTGCGGATCGACGGGGAATAATTCCTGGCGCGGATTAATGACGGTTTGCTGAAAAAAAAATAAAAAATTTGACAAATTTCAGCCTTTGCCAAAAAACAAAAAAAATTTAAGGCAAAAAATTCTGAAATGTTGGCACACTGAAAATTTCGGTGGCGTTGTGCAAGACAAAACGAATGAAAACCTTCTGCTGAAAACCCGGTAAGAATATATGAATATTTACTGCTTTTAGACGTTAAAATATCTGGAAAATCGATGTACCATTACACCTCGGTACTGATTTGTATAGAAATTTAGACAACAAAATTTAGCAATTCCCAGTATAGGGGGCGGTCGAGGGGGGTGCGGATCGACGGGGAATAATTCCTGGCGCGGATTAATGACGGTTTGCTGAAAAAAAAATTTGACAAATTTCAGTCTTTGCCAAAAAACAAAAAAATTTTAAGCAAAAAATTCTGAAATGTTGGCAACACTGAAAATTTCGGTGGCGTTGTGCAAGAAAAAACGAATGAAGACCTTCTGCTGAAAACCCGGTAAGAATATATGAATATTTACTGCTTTTAGACGTTAAAATATCTGAAAAATCGATGTACCATTACACCTCGGTACTGATTTGTATAGAAATTTAGACAACAAAATTTAGCAATTCCCACCATCGGGGGCGGTCGAGGGGGGTGCGGATCGACGAGGAATAATTCCTGGCGCCGATTAATGACGGTTTGCTGAAAAAAATTTGACAAATTTCAGAGTGTTTGCGAAAAAACAAAAAAAATTTAAGGCAAAAAATTCTGAAATGTTGGCACACTGAAAATTTCGGTGGCGTTGTGCAAGACAAAACGAATGAAGACCTTCTGCTGAAAACCCGGTAAGAATATATGAATATTTACTGCTTTTAGACGTTAAAATATCTGAAAAATCGATGTACCATTACACCTCGGTACTGATTTGTATAGAAATTTTGACAACAAAATTTAGCAATTCTCACCATCGGGGGCGGTCGAGGGGGGTGCGGATCGACGGGGAATAATTCCGGGCGTCGATTAAGGACGGTTTGCTGTAAAAAAAAAAAAATTTGACAAATTTCAGTCTTTGCCAAAAAACAAAAAAAAATTATGGCAAAAAATTCTGAAATGTTGGCAACACTGAAAATTTCGGTGGCTTTGTGCAAGACAAAACGAATGAAAACCTTCTGCTGAAAACCCGGTAAGAATATATGAATATTTACTGCTTTTAGACGTTAAAATATCTGAAAAATCGATGTACCATTACACCTCGGTACTGATTTGTATAGAAATTTAGACAACAAAATTTAGCAATTCCCACCATCGGAGGCGGTCGAGGGGGGTGCGGATCGACGGGGAATAATTCCTGGCGCCGATTAATGAAGGTTTGCTGAAAAATAAATTTGATAAATTTCAGGCTTTGCCAAAAAACAAAAAAAATTTAAGGCAAAAAATTCTGAAATGTTGGCAACACTGAAAATTTCGGTGGCGTTGTGCAAGACAAAACGAATGAAGACCTTCTGCTGAAAACCCGGTAAGAATATATGAATATTTACTGGTTTTAGACGTGAAAATATCAGAAAAATCGATGTACCATTACACTTCGGGACTGATTTGTATAGAAATTTATACAACAAAATTTAGCAATTCCCACCATCGGGGGCGGTCGAGGGGGGTGCGGATCGACGGGGAATAATTCCTGGCACGGATTAATGAAGGTTTGCTGAAAAAAACATTTGACAAATTTCAGTCTTTGCCAAAAAACAAAAAAATTTTAAGGCAAAAAATTCTGAAATGTTGGCAACACTGAAAATTTCGGTGGCGTTGTGCAAGACAAAACGAATGAAGACCTTCTGCTGAAAACCCGGTAAGAATATATGAATATTTACTGCTTTTAGACGTTAAAATATCTGAAAAATCGATGTACCATTACACCTCGGTACTGATTTGTATAGAAATTTATACAACAAAATTTAGCAATTCTCACCATCGGGGGCGGTCGAGGGGGGTGCGGATCAACGGGGCATAATTCCTGGCGCCGATTAATGAAGGTTTGCTGAAAAAAAAATTTGACAAATTTCAGTCTTTGCCAAAAAACAAAAAAATTCTTAGGCAAAAAATTCTGAAATGTTGGCAACACTGAAAATTTCGGTGGCGTTGTGCAAGACAAAACGAATGAAGACCTTCTGCTGAAAACCCGGTAAGAATATATGAATATTTACTGCTTTTAGACGTTAAAATATCTGAAAAATCTATGTACCATTACACCTCGGTACTGATTTGTATAGAAATTTATACAACAAAATTTAGCAATTCTCACCATCGGGGTCGGTCGGGGGGGTGCAGATCTACGGGGAATAATTCCTGGCGCGGATAAATGACGGTTTGCTGAAAAAAAATTGACTAATTTCAGTGTCTTTGCGAAAAAACAAAAAAAATTTAAGGCAAAAAATTCTGAAATGTTGGCACACTGAAAATTTCGGTGGCGTTGTGCAAGACAAAACGAATGAAGACCTTCTGCTGAAAACCCGGTAAGAATATATGAATATTTACTGCTTTTAGACGTTAAAATATCTGAAAAATCGATGTACCATTACACCTCGGTACTGATTTGTATAGAAATTTATACAACAAAATTTAGCAATTCCCACCATCGGGGGCGGTCGAGGGGGTTGCGGATCGACGGGGAATAATTCCTGGCGCGGATTAATGACGGTTTGCTGAAAAAAAAATTTGACAAATTTCAGTCTTTGCCAAAAAACAAAAAAATTTTAAGGCAAAAAATTCTGAAATGTTGGCAACACTGAAAATTTCGGTGGCGTTGTGCAAGAAAAAACGAATGAAGACCTTCTGCTGAAAACCCGGTAAGAATATATGAATATTTACTGCTTTTAGACGTTAAAATATCTGAAAAATCGATGTACCATTACACCTCGGTACTGATTTGTATAGAAATTTATACAACAAAATTTAGCAATTCTCACCATCGGGGGCGGTCGAGGGGGGTGCGGATCGATGGGGAATAATTCCTGGCGCCGATTAATAACGGTTTGCTGAAAAAAAAAAAAATTTGACATATTTCAGCCTTTGCCAAAAAACAAAAAAATTTTAAGGCAAAAAATTCTGAAATGTTGGCAACACTGAAAATTTCGGTGGCTTTGTGCAAGACAAAACGAATGAAAACCTTCTGCTGAAAACCCGGTAAGAATATATGAATATTTACTGCTTTTAGACGTTAAAATATCTGAAAAATCGATGTACCATTACACCTTGGTACTGATTTGTATAGAAATTTAGACAACAAAATTTAGCAATTCCCACCATCGGAGGCGGTCGAGGGGGGTGCGGATCGACGGGGAATAATTCCTGGCGTCGATTAAGGACGGTTTGCTGTAAAAAAAAAAAAATTTGACAAATTTCAGTCTTTGCCAAAAAACAAAAAAAAATTAAGGCAAAAAATTCTGAAATGTTGGCAACACTGAAAATTTCGGTGGCTTTGTGCAAGACAAAACGAATGAAAACCTTCTGCTGAAAACCCGGTAAGAATATATGAATATTTACTGCTTTTAGACGTTAAAATATCTGAAAAATCGATGTACCATTACACCTCGGTACTGATTTGTATAGAAATTTAGACAACAAAATTTAGCAATTCCCACCATCGGAGGCGGTCGAGGGGGGTGCGGATCGACGGGGAATAATTCCTGGCGCCGATTAATGAAGGTTTGCTGAAAAATAAATTTGATAAATTTCAGGCTTTGCCAAAAAACAAAAAAAATTTAAGGCAAAAAATTCTGAAATGTTGGCAACACTGAAAATTTCGGTGGCGTTGTGCAAGACAAAACGAATGAAGACCTTCTGCTGAAAACCCGGTAAGAATATATGAATATTTACTGCTTTTAGACGTGAAAATATCAGAAAAATCGATGTACCATTACACTTCGGGACTGATTTGTATAGAAATTTATACAACAAAATTTAGCAATTCCCACCATCGGGGGCGGTCGAGGGGGGTGCGGATCGACGGGGAATAATTCCTGGCACGGATTAATGAAGGTTTGCTGAAAAAAACATTTGACAAATTTCAGTCTTTGCCAAAAAACAAAAAAATTTTAAGGCAAAAAATTCTGAAATGTTGGCAACACTGAAAATTTCGGTGGCGTTGTGCAAGACAAAACGAATGAAGACCTTCTGCTGAAAACCCGGTAAGAATATATGAATATTTACTGCTTTTAGACGTTAAAATATCTGAAAAATCGATGTACCATTACACCTCGGTACTGATTTGTATAGGAATTTAGACAACAAAATTTAGCAATTCCCACCATCGGGGGCGGTCGAGGGGGGTGCGGATCGACGGGGCATAATTCCTGGCGCCGATTAATAAAGGTTTGCTGAAAAAAAAGTTTGACAAATTTCAGTCTTTGCCAAAAAACAAAAAAATTCTAAGGCAAAAAATTCTGAAATGTTGGCAACACTGAAAATTTCGGTGGCGTTGTGCAAGACAAAACGAATGAAGACCTTCTGCTGAAAACCCGGTAAGAATATATGAATATTTACTGCTTTTAGACGTTAAAATATCTGAAAAATCGATGTACCATTACACCTCGGTACTGATTTGTATAGAAATTTATACAACAAAATTTAGCAATTCTCACCATCGGGGGCGGTCGGGGGGGTGCGGATCTACGGGGAATAATTCCTGGCGCGGATAAATGACGGTTTGCTGAAAAAAAATTGACAAATTTCAGTGTCTTTGCGAAAAAACAAAAAAATTTAAGGCAAAAAATTCTGAAATGTTGGCACACTGAAAATTTCGGTGGCGTTGTGCAAGACAAAACGAATGAAGACCTTCTGCTGAAAACCCGGTAAGAATATATGAATATTTACTGCTTTTAGACGTTAAAATATCTGAAAAATCGATGTACCATTACACCTCGGTACTGATTTGTATAGAAATTTATACAACAAAATTTAGCAATTCTCACCATCGGGGGCGGTCGAGGGGGGTGCGGATCGATGGGGAATAATTCCTGGCGCCGATTAATAACGGTTTGCTGAAAAAAAAAAAAATTTGACATATTTCAGCCTTTGCCAAAAAACAAAAAAATTTTAAGGCAAAAAATTCTGAAATGTTGGCAACACTGAAAATTTCGGTGGCTTTGTGCAAGACAAAACGAATGAAAACCTTCTGCTGAAAACCCGGTAAGAATATATGAATATTTACTGCTTTTAGACGTTAAAATATCTGAAAAATCGATGTACCATTACACCTCGGTACTGATTTGTATAGAAATTTAGACAACAAAATTTAGCAATTCCCACCATCGGAGGCGGTCGAGGGGGGTGCGGATCGACGGGGAATAATTCCTGGCGTCGATTAAGGACGGTTTGCTGTAAAAAAAAAAAAATTTGACAAATTTCAGTCTTTGCCAAAAAACAAAAAAAAATTAAGGCAAAAAATTCTGAAATGTTGGCAACACTGAAAATTTCGGTGGCTTTGTGCAAGACAAAACGAATGAAAACCTTCTGCTGAAAACCCGGTAAGAATATATGAATATTTACTGCTTTTAGACGTTAAAATATCTGAAAAATCGATGTACCATTACACCTCGGTACTGATTTGTATAGGAATTTAGACAACAAAATTTAGCAATTCCCACCATCGGGGGCGGTCGAGGGGGGTGCGGATCGACGGGGCATAATTCCTGGCGCCGATTAATAAAGGTTTGCTGAAAAAAAAGTTTGACAAATTTCAGTCTTTGCCAAAAAACAAAAAAATTCTAAGGCAAAAAATTCTGAAATGTTGGCAACACTGAAAATTTCGGTGGCGTTGTGCAAGACAAAACGAATGAAGACCTTCTGCTGAAAACCCGGTAAGAATATATGAATATTTACTGCTTTTAGACGTTAAAATATCTGAAAAATCGATGTACCATTACACCTCGGTACTGATTTGTATAGAAATTTATACAACAAAATTTAGCAATTCTCACCATCGGGGGCGGTCGGGGGGGTGCGGATCTACGGGGAATAATTCCTGGCGCGGATAAATGACGGTTTGCTGAAAAAAAATTGACAAATTTCAGTGTCTTTGCGAAAAAACAAAAAAAATTTAAGGCAAAAAATTCTGAAATGTTGGCACACTGAAAATTTCGGTGGCGTTGTGCAAGACAAAACGAATGAAGACCTTCTGCTGAAAACCCGGTAAGAATATATGAATATTTACTGCTTTTAGACGTTAAAATATCTGAAAAATCGATGTACCATTACACCTCGGTACTGATTTGTATAGAAATTTATACAACAAAATTTAGCAATTCCCACCATCGGGGGCGGTCGAGGGGGTTGCGGATCGACGGGGAATAATTCCTGGCGCGGATTAATGACGGTTTGCTGAAAAAAAAATTTGACAAATTTCAGTCTTTGCCAAAAAACAAAAAAAATTTAAGGCAAAAAATTCTGAAATGTTGGCAACACTGAAAATTTCGGTGGCGTTGTGCAAGAAAAAACGAATGAAGACCTTCTGCTGAAAACCCGGTAAGAATATATGAATATTTACTGCTTTTAGACGTTAAAATATCTGAAAAATCGATGTACCATTACACCTCGGTACTGATTTGTATAGAAATTTATACAACAAAATTTAGCAATTCTCACCATCGGGGGCGGTCGAGGGGGGTGCGGATCGATGGGGAATAATTCCTGGCGCGGATTAATAACGGTTTGCTGAAAAAAAAAAAAAATTTGACATATTTCAGTCTTTGCCAAAAAACAAAAAAATTTTAAGGCAAAAAATTCTGAAATGTTGGCAACACTGAAAATTTCGGTGGCTTTGTGCAAGACAAAACGAATGAAAACCTTCTGCTGAAAACCCGGTAAGAATATATGAATATTTACTGCTTTTAGACGTTAAAATATCTGAAAAATCGATGTACCATTACACCTCGGTACTGATTTGTATAGAAATTTAGACAACAAAATTTAGCAATTCCCACCATCGGGGGCGGTCGAGGGGGGTGCGGATCGACGAGGAATAATTCCTGGCGCCGATTAATGACGGTTTGCTGAAAAAAATTTGACAAATTTCAGAGTCTTTGCAAAAAAACAAAAAAAATTTAAGGCAAAAAATTCTGAAATGTTGGCACATTGAAAATTTCGGTGGCGTTGTGCAAGAATAAACGAATGAAGACCTTCTGCTGAAAACCTGGTAAGAATATATGAATATTTACTGCTTTTAGACGTTAAAATATCTGAAAAATCGATGTACCATTACACCTCGGTACTGATTTGTATAGAAATTTAGACAACAAAATTTAGCAATTCCCACCATCGGGGGCGGTCGAGGGGGGTGCGGATCGACGGGGAATAATTCCTGGCGCCGATTAATGAAGGTTTGCTGAAAAATAAATTTGATACATTTCAGTCTTTGCCAAAAAACAAAAAAATTTTAAGGCAAAAAATTCTGAAATGTTGGCAACACTGAAAATTTTGGTGGCGTTGTGCAAGACAAAACGAATGAAGACCTTCTGCTGAAAACCCGGTAAGAATATATGAATATTTACTGCTTTTAGACGTGAAAATATCAGAAAAATCGATGTACCATTACACCTCGGTACTGATTTGTATAGAAATTTATACAACAAAATTTAGCAATTCCCACCATCGGGGGCGGTCGAGGGGGGTGCGGATCGACGGGGAATAATTCCTGGCGCGGATTAATGACGGTTTGCTGAAAAAAAAATAAAAAATTTGACAAATTTCAGTCTTTGCCAAAAAACAAAAAAAATTTAAGGCAAAAAATTCTGAAATGTTGGCACACTGAAAATTTCGGTGGCGTTGTGCAAGACAAAACGAATGAAGACCTTCTGCTGAAAACCCGGTAAGAATATATGAATATTTACTGCTTTTAGACGTTAAAATATCTGGAAAATCGATGTACCATTACACCTCGGTACTGATTTGTATAGAAATTTAGACAACAAAATTTAGCAATTCCCAGTATAGGGGGCGGTCGAGGGGGGTGCGGATCGACGGGGAATAATTCCTGGCGCGGATTAATGACGGTTTGCTGAAAAAAAAATTTGACAAATTTCAGTCTTTGCCAAAAAACAAAAAAATTTTAAGCAAAAAATTCTGAAATGTTGGCAACACTGAAAATTTCGGTGGCGTTGTGCAAGAAAAAACGAATGAAGACCTTCTGCTGAAAACCCGGTAAGAATATATGAATATTTACTGCTTTTAGACGTTAAAATATCTGAAAAATCGATGTACCATTACACCTCGGTACTGATTTGTATAGAAATTTAGACAACAAAATTTAGCAATTCCCACCATCGGGGGCGGTCGAGGGGGGTGCGGATCGACGAGGAATAATTCCTGGCGCCGATTAATAATAATAATAATAATAATAATATTCATTTATTCGAGTAACCTTTAGACTCATAATTGTTAGTAATACATAAAACTTATCCTATGTTAGTAAATACAAATCTTACATTTAAAATAATACAATAAGGCACATTAATCACTGCCTCGCCATCCCATGGGAGATGGCGCAGCAGTGACCAATGTACCTGCAATCTGGCCTCTCACTGATCATGTCTAGAATGCTGTTAGAGCTAGCCCGCACTCTGCGCACCAAGGCTGCACAACGCTTCCGCATAGTGGTGTGGAAACAGTCCACACTAGCTTCTGCGAACATCCCAGATGCGCAACAGAAGCGGGGTAGCCCCAACAGCACTCTAAACGCATTGTTATATTGGATACGGAGGGTGTTGTAGGCTTTTCGAGTGTATGTAGCCCACAGGCTGCATGTATAAAAAGATGTGCAGTATGCTCTAAACAGGGTAATTTTAACACTCTCAGAGCAATGTGCAAACCTGCGTGCCAGCATGTTTGCTCTCACCGACAACGCCCTCCGTTCCCTTTCCACGTCTTCATTGTCCTTGAGACTAGGAGTCAAAATATGCCCTAAGTATTTAAATTGGTATACCCTTTTTAATGGCTGCCCATTCAAAGGTATTTCGGGTATACTTCTAGGTCTTTTTTCCCCCGTCTCAAAGACCATGACTACGCTTTTATGTGCATTATACACCAAGCCATGACTTTCGGCGTACTTTTCGCATATATGAATTAATTTTCTCAGACCACACGGCGATGCGCTCAGCAACGCCATGTCGTCCGCGTAACTGATATTGTTTACACATATATTGTCAATATAACATCCGACTTTGACTTTATTTAGCTCACCGATCAGTTCTTTTATATAAAGGTTAAAAAGCGTTGGTGAGGTCAAGCCCCCTTGCCTCACCCCGCATTCCAACCCATACGGCTGCGACAAAGTACCTGCCCAGCGCACATTATTAACAGTATTACCGTACCAGTATTTAAGAATGTTTATGACGGGGACTGGAAGCTCACATTCTTCCAGCTTTTTCCATAGAATGTCATACGAGACCAAGTCAAATGCCTTGGAAAGGTCGAGAAAGCAGCAATACACTGAAGTGTTACGCTTTGTGTAGTAGTTCACAGCATGCTTAAGACACAGTATCGCACTTTCCGTAGATAATCCAGCACGAAAACCGAATTGGTTATCATGGAGATGGATGTATTTGTTCAACCGTGTATTAAGCATGCTGTCCAACACCTTCGAGATCACTGTGGCTAAAGCTATAGGCCTATAGTTGGAGACATCAGCGAGATCGCCAGTCTTATTTTTAACTATAGGCACCACCACGGTGCGCAACATATCCGCAGGCATATAACTGTGAGACATACACAGTGAATATAGCAGTGCCAACACTCTTGGTAGATGTGGTCCCGCATACCGAAGATGCTCAATACTGAGGCCGTCATGTCCGGGAGACTTGCCCTTGGTCATACCTATGATGACCTTAGCTATTTCTTGGGCCTTAAAGTGAACCTCCGGATCCATGTCAACCCCAGCAATAAACGTCGTTCGGGACGGTCCCAGAGATGGTTTTACGTGAAAATGATCCTTAAAGAGGTTGGCAATTTGCTTAGGATCATTCACCCCACCGACGCTCACAGGCAGCCCCGACTTGTCACTTAGTCTATTTGTATTTTTCCAAAAAGCTCTAAAGTCATTTTTAGCATGATTTGCTGCCAGGATATCCAATCTAATTTGTCGTTCGTGATCCTGGCACCATTTTAGGCGAGATTTAAATATTTTCCTACTCTCATACATTTCTATATAGGTTTTACCACTCGTAGGTTTGCCGTGGCTGTTCCAGGTCATAAATGCCTGTTTGGCCTGCCTGTGAGCCTCAGCGACATGTCTGTTCCAACCTGTTACAATTTTCTTTCGCGTACGCTTGCCGCGTTCTCGACCCACCTTGGCAGCCTCCGTAAGAGAGGTCACAATGTCAACATAAATTTTATCAATAATAATTCTATGCGAGATATCAGTGCAAGCCTTGTCACAACAATTAGTACATTCTTTAGGAAAATCAATATATTTCAGTCTATTATTACATTCATTTTCATAAATTTCTATTTCCCGTATACATCTTTCACCCCATACAGCCGTATTTTGAGAAGTAATACCATTATACATTTTAGATGACAACATATTTAAATTACACTTTATGGCAAGTGGATAGTGGTCGGACCATAATACATCGTGTAACACCGAGACAGATTTAATAGTGTTTACAGCGACTTTAGTTACTAGACAATGGTCGAGCCATCGCTTAGACCCGTGTGACTCACATAAAAATGTATAAGTGTCTGATGACAAACCTAACATATCAATGTCTATACAAGACCAAGCCCGATCTAAACAAAAGTTTATGAGTTATTATTTATTAATGACGGTTTGCTGAAAAAAATTTGACAAATTTCAGAGTGTTTGCGAAAAAACAAAAAAAATTTAAGGCAAAAAATTCTGAAATGTTGGCACACTAAAAAATTCGGTGGCGTTGTGCAAGACAAAACGAATGAAGACCTTCTGCTGAAAACCCGGTAAGAATATATGAATATTTACTGCTTTTAGACGTTAAAATATCTGAAAAATCGATGTACCATTACACCTCGGTACTGATTTGTATAGAAATTTTGACAACAAAATTTAGCAATTCTCACCATCGGGGGCGGTCGAGGGGGGTGCGGATCGACGGGGAATAATTCCTGGCGTCGATTAAGGACGGTTTGCTGTAAAAAAAAAAAAATTTGACAAATTTCAGTCTTTGCCAAAAAACAAAAAAAAATTAAGGCAAAAAATTCTGAAATGTTGGCAACACTGAAAATTTCGGTGGCGTTGTGCAAGACAAAACGAATGAAGACCTTCTGCTGAAAACCCGGTAAGAATATATGAATATTTACTGCTTTTAGGCGTTAAAATATCTGAAAAATCGATGTACCATTACACCTCGGTACTGATTTGTATAGAAATTTATACAACAAAATTTAGCAATTCCCACCATCGGGGGCGGTCGAGGGGGAAGCCGATCGACGGGGAATAATTCCTGGCGCGGATTAATGACGGTTTGCTGAAAAAAAAATTTGACAAATTTCAGTCTTTGCCAAAAAACAAAAAAATTTTAAGAAAAAAATTCTGAAATGTTGGCAACACTGAAAATTTCGGTGGCGTTGTGCAAGAAAAAACGAATGAAGACCTTCTGCTGAAAACCCGGTAAGAATATATGAATTTTTACTGCTTTTAGACGTTAAAATATCTGAAAAATCGATGTACCATTACACCTCGGTACTGATTTGTATAGAAATTTATACAACAAAATTTAGCAATTCTCACCATCGGGGGCGGTCGAGGGGGGTGCGGATCGACGGGGAATAATTCCTGGCGCCGATTAATAACGGTTTGCTGAAAAAAAAAAAAAAATTTGACATATTTCAGTCTTTGCCAAAAAACAAAAAAAATTTAAGGCAAAAAATTCTGAAATGTTGGCAACACTGAAAATTTCGGTTGCGTTGTGCAAGAAAAAACGAATGAAGACCTTCTGCTGAAAACCCGGTAAGAATATATGAATATTTACTGCTTTTAGACGTTAAAATATCTGAAAAATCGATGTACCATTACACCTCAGTACTGATTTGTATAGAAATTTAGGCAACATAATTTAGCAATTCCCACCATCAGGGGCGGTCGAGGAGGGTGCGGATCGACGGGGAATAATTCCAGGCGCCGATTAATGACGGTTTGCTGAAAAAAATTTGACAAATTTCAGAGTCTTTGCAAAAAAACAAAAAAAATTTAAGGCAAAAAATTCTGAAATGTTGGCACACTGAAAATTTCGGTGGCGTTGTGCAAGACAAAACGAATGAAGACCTTCTGCTGAAAACCCGGTAAGAATATATGAATATTTACTGCTTTTAGACGTTAAAATATCTGGAAAATCGATGTACCATTACACCTCGGTACTGATTTGTATAGAAATTTAGACAACAAAATTTAGCAATTCCCACCATCGGGGGCGGTCGAGGGGGGTGCGGATCGACGGGGAATAATTCCTGGCGCCGATTAATGACGGTTTGCTGAAAAAAATTTGACAAATTTCAGAGTCTTTGCCAAAAAAACAAAAAAAATTTAAGGCAAAAAATTCTGAAATGTTGGCAACACTGAAAATTTCGGTGGCGTTGTGCAAGACAAAACGAATGAAGACCTTCTGCTGAAAACCCGGTAAGAATATATGAATATTTACTGCTTTTAGACGTTAAAATATCTGAAAAATCTATGTACCATTACACCTCGGTACTGATTTGTATAGAAATTTAGACAACAAAATTTAGCAATTCCCACCATCGGGGGCGGTCGAGGGGGGTGCGGATTGACGGGGAATAATTCCAGGAGGAGATTAATGACGGTTCGCTGAAAAAAAAAAAAAATTGACAAATTTCAGTATTTGCCAGAATACAAAAAAAATTTAAGGCAAAAAATTCTGAAATGTTGGCAACACTGAAAATTTCGGTGGCGTTGTGCAAGACAAAACGAATGAAGACCTTCTGCTGAAAACCCGGTAAGAATATATGAATATTTACTGCTTTTAGACGTTAAAATATCTGAAAAATCGATGTACCATTACACCTCGGTACTGATTTGTATAGAAATTTAGACAACAAAATTTAGCAATTCCCACCATCGGGGGCGGTCGAGGGGGGTGCGGATCGACGGGGAATAATTCCTGGCGAGGACTAATGACGGTTGGCTGAAAAAAAAATTTGACAAATTTCAGTCTTTGCCAAAAAACAAAAAAATTTTAAGGCAAAAAATTCTGAAATGGTGGCAACACTGAAAATTTCGGTGTCGTTGTGCAAGACAAAACGAATGAAGACCTTCTGCTGAAAACCCGGTAAGAATATATGAATATTTACTGCTTTTAGACGTGAAAATATCTGAAAAATCGATGTACCATTACACCTCGGTACTGATTTGTATAGAAATTTAGACAACAAAATTTAGCAATTCCCACCATCGGGGGCGGTCGAGGGGGGTGCGGATCGACGGGGAATAATTCCTGGCGCCGATTTATGACGGATGGTGAGAAAAATTTGACAAATTTCAGTCTTTGCCAAAAAACAAAAAAATTTTAAGGCAAAAAATTCTGAAATGTTGGCAACACTGAAAATTTCGGTGGCGTTGTGCAAGACAAAACGAATGAAGACCTTCTGCTGTAAACCCGGTAAGAATATATGAATATTTACTGCTTTTAGACGTTAAAATATCTGAAAAATCGATGTACCATTACACCTCGGTACTGATTTGTATAGAAATTTAGACAACAAAATTTAGCAATTCCCACCATCGGGGGCGGTCGAGGGGGGTGCGGATCGACGGGGAATAATTCCTGGCGCCGATTAATTAAGGTTTGCTGAAAAAAAAATTTGATAAATTTCAGTCTTTGCCAAAAAACAAAAAAATTTTAACCCAAAAAATTCTGAAATGTTGGCAACACTGAAAATTTCGGTGGCGTTGTGCAAGACAAAACGAATGAAGACCTTCTGCTGAAAACCCGGTAAGAATATATGAATATTTACTGCTTTTAGACGTTAAAATATCTGAAAAATCTATGTACCATTACACCTCGGTACTGATTTGTATAGAAATTTAGACAACAAAATTTAGCAATTCCCACCATCGGGGGCGGTCGAGGGGGGTGCGGATCGACGGGGAATAATTCCAGGAGGAGATTAATGACGGTTCGCTGAAAAAAAAAAAAAATTGACAAATTTCAGTATTTGTCAGAATACAAAAAAAATTTAAGGCAAGAAATTCTGAAATGTTGGCAACACTGAAAATTTCGGTGGCGTTGTGCAAGACAAAACGAATGAAAACCTTCTGCTGAAAACCCGGTAAGAATATATGAATATTTACTGCTTTTAGACGTTAAAATATCTGAAAAATCGATGTACCATTACACCTCGGTACTGATTTGTATAGAAATTTAGACAACAAAATTTAGCAATTCCCACCATCGGGGGCGGTCGAGGGGGGTGCGGATCGACGGGGAATAATTCCTGGCGAGGACTAATGACGGTTGGCTGAAAAAAAAATTTGACAAATTTCAGTCTTTGCCAAAAAAACAAAAAAATTTTAAGGCAAAAAATTCTGAAATGGTGGCAACACTGAAAATTTCGGTGTCGTTGTGCAAGACAAAACGAATGAAGACCTTCTGCTGAAAACCCGGTAAGAATATATGAATATTTACTGCTTTTAGACGTGAAAATATCTGAAAAATCGATGTACCATTACACCTCGGTACTGATTTGTATAGAAATTTAGACAACAAAATTTAGCAATTCCCACCATCGGGGGCGGTCGAGGGGGGTGCGGATCGACGGGGAATAATTCCTGGCGCCGATTTATGACGGATGGTGAGAAAAATTTGACAAATTTCAGTCTTTGCCAAAAAACAAAAAAATTTTAAGGCAAAAAATTCTGAAATGTTGGCAACACTGAAAATTTCGGTGGCGTTGTGCAAGACAAAACGAATGAAGACCTTCTGCTGTAAACCCGGTAAGAATATATGAATATTTACTGCTTTTAGACGTTAAAATATCTGAAAAATCGATGTACCATTACACCTCGGTACTGATTTGTATAGAAATTTAGACAACAAAATTTAGCAATTCCCACCATCGGGGGCGGTCGAGGGGGGTGCGGATCGACGGGGAATAATTCCTGGCGCCGATTAATTAAGGTTTGCTGAAAAAAAAATTTGATAAATTTCAGTCTTTGCCAAAAAACAAAAAAATTTTAACCCAAAAAATTCTGAAATGTTGGCAACACTGAAAATTTCGGTGGCGTTGTGCAAGACAAAACGAATGAAGACCTTCTGCTGAAAACCCGGTAAGAATATATGAATATTTACTGCTTTTAGACGTTAAAATATCTGAAAAATCTATGTACCATTACACCTCGGTACTGATTTGTATAGAAATTTAGACAACAAAATTTAGCAATTCCCACCATCGGGGGCGGTCGAGGGGGGTGCGGATCGACGGGGAATAATTCCAGGAGGAGATTAATGACGGTTCGCTGAAAAAAAAAAAAAATTGACAAATTTCAGTATTTGTCAGAATACAAAAAAAATTTAAGGCAAGAAATTCTGAAATGTTGGCAACACTGAAAATTTCGGTGGCGTTGTGCAAGACAAAACGAATGAAAACCTTCTGCTGAAAACCCGGTAAGAATATATGAATATTTACTGCTTTTAGACGTTAAAATATCTGAAAAATCGATGTACCATTACACCTCGGTACTGATTTGTATAGAAATTTAGACAACAAAATTTAGCAATTCCCACCATCGGGGGCGGTCGAGGGGGGTGCGGATCGACGGGGAATAATTCCTGGCGCGGATTAATGACGGTTTGCTGAAAAACAAATTTGACAAATTTCAGTCATTGCCAAAAAAGAAAAAAATTATAAGGCAAAAAATTCTGAAATGTTGGCAACACTGAAAATTTCGGTGGCGTTGTGCACGAAAAAACGAATGAAGACCTTCTGCTGAAAACCCGGTAAGAATATATGAATATTTTCTGCTTTAAGACGTTAAAATATCTGAAAAATCGATGTACCATTACACCTCGGTACTGATTTGTATAGAAATTTAGACAACAAAATTTTGCAATTCCCACCATAGGGGGCGGTCGAGGGGGGTGCGGATCGACGGGGAATAATTCCTGGCGCCGATTAATGAAGGTTTGCTGAAAAAAAAATTTGATAGATTTCAGTCTTTGCCAAAAAACAAAAAAAATTTAAGGCAAAAAATTCTGAAATGTTGGCAACACTGAAAATTTCGGTGGCGTTGTGCAAGACAAAACGAATGAAGACGTTCTGCTGAAAACCCGGTAAGAATATATGAATATTTACTGCTTTTAGACGTGAAAATATCTGAAAAATCGATGTACCATTACACCTCGGTACTGATTTGTATAGAAATTTATACAACAAAATTTAGCAATTCCCACCATCGGGGGCGGTCGAGGGGGGTGCAGATCGACGAGGAATAATTCCAGGCGGCGATTAATGACGGTTTGCTGAAAAAAAAAAAAATTGTCAAATTTCAGTATTTGCCAGAATACAAAAAAAATTTAAGGCAAAAAATTCTGAAATGTTGGCAACACTGAAAATTTCGGTGGCGTTGTGCAAGACAAAACGAATGAAGACATTCTGCTGAAAACCCGGTAAGAATATATGAATATTTACTGCTTTTAGACGTTAAAATATCTGAAAAATCGATGTACCATTACACCTCGGTACTGATTTGTATAGAAATTTAGACAACAAAATTTAGCAATTCCCACCATCGGGGGCGGTCGAGGGGGGTGCGGATTGACGGGGAATAATTCCTGGCGCGGATTAATGACGGTTTGCTGAAAAAAAAATTTGACAAATTTCAGTCATTGCCAAAAAAGAAAAAAATTATAAGGCAAAAAATTCTGAAATGTTGGCAACACTGAAAATTTCGGTGGCGTTGTGCACGAAAAAACGAATGAAGACCTTCTGCTGAAAACCCGGTAAGAATATATGAATATTTACTGCTTTTAGACGTTAAAATATCTGAAAAATCGATGTACCATTACACCTCGGTACTGATTTGTATAGAAATTTAGACAACAAAATTTAGCAATTCCCACCATAGGGGGCGGTCGAGGGGGGTGCGGATCGACGGGGAATAATTCCTGGCGCCGATTAATGAAGGTTTGCTGAAAAAAAAATTTGATAGATTTCAGTCTTTGCCAAAAAACAAAAAAAATTTAAGGCAAAAAATTCTGAAATGTTGGCAACACTGAAAATTTCGGTGGCGTTGTGCAAGACAAAACGAATGAAGACGTTCTGCTGAAAACCCGGTAAGAATATATGAATATTTACTGCTTTTAGACGTGAAAATATCTGAAAAATCGATGTACCATTACACCTCGGTACTGATTTGTATAGAAATTTATACAACAAAATTTAGCAATTCCCACCATCGGGGGCGGTCGAGGGGGGTGCAGATCGACGAGGAATAATTCCAGGCGGCGATTAATGACGGTTTGCTGAAAAAAAAAAAAATTGTCAAATTTTAGTATTTGCCAGAATACAAAAAAAATTTAAGGCAAAAAATTCTGAAATGTTGGCAACACTGAAAATTTCGGTGGCGTTGTGCAAGACAAAACGAATGAAGACGTTCTGCTGAAAACCCGGTAAGAATATATGAATATTTACTGCTTTTAGACGTGAAAATATCTGAAAAATCGATGTACCATTACACCTCGGTACTGATTTGTATAGAAATTTAGACAACAAAATTTAGCAATTCCCACCATCGGGGGCGGTCGAGGGGGGTGCGGATCGACGGGGAATAATTCCTGGCGCCGATTAATTAAGGTTTGCTGAAAAAAAAATTTGATAAATTTCAGTCTTTGCCAAAAAACAAAAAAATTTTAACCCAAAAAATTCTGAAATGTTGGCAACACTGAAAATTTCGGTGGCGTTGTGCAAGACAAAACGAATGAAGACCTTCTGCTGAAAACCCGGTAAGAATATATGAATATTTACTGCTTTTAGACGTTAAAATATCTGAAAAATCTATGTACCATTACACCTCGGTACTGATTTGTATAGAAATTTAGACAACAAAATTTAGCAATTCCCACCATCGGGGGCGGTCGAGGGGGGTGCGGATCGACGGGGAATAATTCCAGGAGGAGATTAATGACGGTTCGCTGAAAAAAAAAAAAAATTGACAAATTTCAGTATTTGTCAGAATACAAAAAAAATTTAAGGCAAGAAATTCTGAAATGTTGGCAACACTGAAAATTTCGGTGGCGTTGTGCAAGACAAAACGAATGAAAACCTTCTGCTGAAAACCCGGTAAGAATATATGAATATTTACTGCTTTTAGACGTTAAAATATCTGAAAAATCGATGTACCATTACACCTCGGTACTGATTTGTATAGAAATTTAGACAACAAAATTTAGCAATTCCCACCATCGGGGGCGGTCGAGGGGGGTGCGGATCGACGGGGAATAATTCCTGGCGCGGATTAATGACGGTTTGCTGAAAAACAAATTTGACAAATTTCAGTCATTGCCAAAAAAGAAAAAAATTATAAGGCAAAAAATTCTGAAATGTTGGCAACACTGAAAATTTCGGTGGCGTTGTGCACGAAAAAACGAATGAAGACCTTCTGCTGAAAACCCGGTAAGAATATATGAATATTTTCTGCTTTAAGACGTTAAAATATCTGAAAAATCGATGTACCATTACACCTCGGTACTGATTTGTATAGAAATTTAGACAACAAAATTTTGCAATTCCCACCATAGGGGGCGGTCGAGGGGGGTGCGGATCGACGGGGAATAATTCCTGGCGCCGATTAATGAAGGTTTGCTGAAAAAAAAATTTGATAGATTTCAGTCTTTGCCAAAAAACAAAAAAAATTTAAGGCAAAAAATTCTGAAATGTTGGCAACACTGAAAATTTCGGTGGCGTTGTGCAAGACAAAACGAATGAAGACGTTCTGCTGAAAACCCGGTAAGAATATATGAATATTTACTGCTTTTAGACGTGAAAATATCTGAAAAATCGATGTACCATTACACCTCGGTACTGATTTGTATAGAAATTTATACAACAAAATTTAGCAATTCCCACCATCGGGGGCGGTCGAGGGGGGTGCAGATCGACGAGGAATAATTCCAGGCGGCGATTAATGACGGTTTGCTGAAAAAAAAAAAAATTGTCAAATTTCAGTATTTGCCAGAATACAAAAAAAATTTAAGGCAAAAAATTCTGAAATGTTGGCAACACTGAAAATTTCGGTGGCGTTGTGCAAGACAAAACGAATGAAGACATTCTGCTGAAAACCCGGTAAGAATATATGAATATTTACTGCTTTTAGACGTTAAAATATCTGAAAAATCGATGTACCATTACACCTCGGTACTGATTTGTATAGAAATTTAGACAACAAAATTTAGCAATTCCCACCATCGGGGGCGGTCGAGGGGGGTGCGGATTGACGGGGAATAATTCCTGGCGCGGATTAATGACGGTTTGCTGAAAAAAAAATTTGACAAATTTCAGTCATTGCCAAAAAAGAAAAAAATTATAAGGCAAAAAATTCTGAAATGTTGGCAACACTGAAAATTTCGGTGGCGTTGTGCACGAAAAAACGAATGAAGACCTTCTGCTGAAAACCCGGTAAGAATATATGAATATTTACTGCTTTTAGACGTTAAAATATCTGAAAAATCGATGTACCATTACACCTCGGTACTGATTTGTATAGAAATTTAGACAACAAAATTTTGCAATTCCCACCATAGGGGGCGGTCGAGGGGGGTGCGGATCGACGGGGAATAATTCCTGGCGCCGATTAATGAAGGTTTGCTGAAAAAAAAATTTGATAGATTTCAGTCTTTGCCAAAAAACAAAAAAAATTTAAGGCAAAAAATTCTGAAATGTTGGCAACACTGAAAATTTCGGTGGCGTTGTGCAAGACAAAACGAATGAAGACGTTCTGCTGAAAACCCGGTAAGAATATATGAATATTTACTGCTTTTAGACGTGAAAATATCTGAAAAATCGATGTACCATTACACCTCGGTACTGATTTGTATAGAAATTTATACAACAAAATTTAGCAATTCCCACCATCGGGGGCGGTCGAGGGGGGTGCAGATCGACGAGGAATAATTCCAGGCGGCGATTAATGACGGTTTGCTGAAAAAAAAAAAAATTGTCAAATTTTAGTATTTGCCAGAATACAAAAAAAATTTAAGGCAAAAAATTCTGAAATGTTGGCAACACTGAAAATTTCGGTGGCGTTGTGCAAGACAAAACGAATGAAGACGTTCTGCTGAAAACCCGGTAAGAATATATGAATATTTACTGCTTTTAGACGTGAAAATATCTGAAAAATCGATGTACCATTACACCTCGGTACTGATTTGTATAGAAATTTAGACAACAAAATTTAGCAATTCCCACCATCGGGGGCGGTCGAGGGGGGTGCGGATCGACGGGGAATAATTCCTGGCGCGGATTAATGACGGTTTGCTGAAAAACAAATTTGACAAATTTCAGTCATTGCCAAAAAAGAAAAAAATTATAAGGCAAAAAATTCTGAAATGTTGGCAACACTGAAAATTTCGGTGGCGTTGTGCACGAAAAAACGAATGAAGACCTTCTGCTGAAAACCCGGTAAGAATATATGAATATTTTCTGCTTTAAGACGTTAAAATATCTGAAAAATCGATGTACCATTACACCTCGGTACTGATTTGTATAGAAATTTAGACAACAAAATTTTGCAATTCCCACCATAGGGGGCGGTCGAGGGGGGTGCGGATCGACGGGGAATAATTCCTGGCGCCGATTAATGAAGGTTTGCTGAAAAAAAAATTTGAAAGATTTCAGTCTTTGCCAAAAAACAAAAAAAATTTAAGGCAAAAAATTCTGAAATGTTGGCAGCACTGAAAATTTCGGTGGCGTTGTGCAAGACAAAACGAATGAAGACCTTCTGCTGAAAACCCGGTAAGAATATGTGAATATTTACTGCTTTTAGACGTGAAAATATCAGAAAAATCGATGTACCATTACACCTCGGTACTGATTTGTATAGAAATTTATACAACAAAATTTAGCAATTCCCAGCATCGGGGGCGGTCGAGGGGGGTGCAGATCGACGAGGAATAATTCCAGGCGGCGATTAATGACGGTTTGCTGAAAAAAAAAAAAATTGTCAAATTTCAGTATTTGCCAGAATACAAAAAAAATTTAAGGCAAAAAATTCTGAAATGTTGGCAACACTGAAAATTTCGGTGGCGTTGTGCAAGACAAAACGAATGAAGACATTCTGCTGAAAACCCGGTAAGAATATATGAATATTTACTGCTTTTAGACGTTAAAATATCTGAAAAATCGATGTACCATTACACCTCGGTACTGATTTGTATAGAAATTTAGACAACAAAATTTAGCAATTCCCACCATCGGGGGCGGTCGAGGGGGGTGCGGATCGACGGGGAATAATTCCTGGCGCGGATTAATGACGGTTTGCTGAAAAAAAAATTTGACAAATTTCAGTCATTGCCAAAAAAGAAAAAAATTATAAGGCAAAAAATTCTGAAATGTTGGCAACACTGAAAATTTCGGTGGCGTTGTGCACGAAAAAACGAATGAAGACCTTCTGCTGAAAACCCGGTAAGAATATATGAATATTTACTGCTTTTAGACGTTAAAATATCTGAAAAATCGATGTACCATTACACCTCGGTACTGATTTGTATAGAAATTTAGACAACAAAATTTTGCAATTCCCACCATAGGGGGCGGTCGAGGGGGGTGCGGATCGACGGGGAATAATTCCTGGCGCCGATTAATGAAGGTTTGCTGAAAAAAAAATTTGATAGATTTCAGTGTTTGCCAAAAAACAAAAAAAATTTAAGGCAAAAAATTCTGAAATGTTGGCAACACTGAAAATTTCGGTGGCGTTGTGCAAGACAAAACGAATGAAGACGTTCTGCTGAAAACCCGGTAAGAATATATGAATATTTACTGCTTTTAGACGTGAAAATATCTGAAAAATCGATGTACCATTACACCTCGGTACTGATTTGTATAGAAATTTATACAACAAAATTTAGCAATTCCCACCATCGGGGGCGGTCGAGGGGGGTGCAGATCGACGAGGAATAATTCCAGGCGGCGATTAATGACGGTTTGCTGAAAAAAAAAAAAATTGTCAAATTTTAGTATTTGCCAGAATACAAAAAAATTTTAAGGCAAAAAATTCTGAAATGTTGGCAACACTGAAAATTTCGGTGGCGTTGTGCAAGACAAAACGAATGAAGACATTCTGCTGAAAACCCGGTAAGAATATATGAATATTTACTGCTTTTAGACGTTAAAATATCTGAAAAATCGATGTACCATTACACCTCGGTACTGATTTGTATAGAAATTTAGACAACAAAATTTAGCAATTCCCACCATCGGGGGCGGTCGAGGGGGGTGCGGATCGACGGGGAATAATTCCTGGCGCGGATTAATGACGGTTTGCTAAAAAAAAATTTGACAAATTTCAGTCTTTGCCAAAAAACAAAAAAAAATTAAAGCAAAAAATTCTGAAATGTTGGCAACACTGAAAATTTCGGTGGCGTTGTGCAAGACAAAACGAATGAAGACCTTCTGCTGAAAACCCGGTAAGAATATATGAATATTTACTGCTTTTAGACGTGAAAATATCTGAAAAATCGATGTACCATTACACCTCGGTACTGATTTGTATAGAAATTTAGACAACAAAATTTAGCAATTCCCACCATCGGGGGCGGTCGAGGGGGGTGCGGATCGACGGGGAATAATTCCTGGCGCGGATTAATGAAGGTTTGCTGAAAAATAAATTTGATAAATTTCAGTCTTTGCCAAAAAACAAAAATATTTTAAGGCAAAAAATTCTGAAATGTTGGCAACACTGAAAATTTCGGTGGCGTTGTGCAAGACAAAACGAATGAAGACCTTCTGCTGAAAACCCGGTAAGAATATATGAATATTTACTGCTTGTAGACGTTAAAATATCAGAAAAATCGATGTACCATTACACCTCGGTACTGATTTGTATAGAAATTTAGACAACAAAATTTAGCAATTCTCACCATCGTGGGCGGTCGAGGGGGGTGCGGATCGACGGGGAATAATTCCTGGCGCCGATTAATGACGGTTTGCTGAAAAAAAAAAAAAATTTGACAAATTTCAGTCTTTGCCAAAAAACAAAAAAATTTTAAGGCAAAAAATTCTGAAATGTTGCCAATACTGAAAATTTCGGTGGCGTTGTGCAAGACAAAACGAATGAAAACCTTCTGCTGAAAACCCGGTAAGAATATATGAATATTTACTGCTTTTAGACGTTAAAATATCTGAAAAATCGATGTACCATTACACCTCAGTACTGATTTGTATAGAAATTTAGACAACAAAATTTAGCAATTCCCACCATCGGGGGCGGTCGAGGGGGGTGCGGATCGACGAGGAATAATTCCTGGCGCCGATTAAAGACGGTTTGCTGAAAAAAATTTGACAAATTTCAGAGTCTTTGCCAAAAAACAAAAAAATTTTAAGGCAAAATATTCTGAAATGTTGGCATCACTGAAAATTTCGGTGGCGTTGTGCAAGAAAAAACGAATGAAGACCTTCTGCTGAAAACCCGGTAAGAATATATGAATATTTACTGCTTTTAGACGTTAAAATATCTGAAAAATCGATGTACCATTACACCTCGGTACTGATTTGTATAGAAATTTAGACAACAAAATTTAGCAATTCCCACCATCGGGGGCGGTCGAGGGGGGTGCGGATCGACGAGGAATAATTCCTGGCGCCGATTAATGACGGTTTGCTGAAAAAAATTTGTGGTGTCTTGCTGACTAGAGGGGTTATATAAAGAAGTTTCAAATTTACCAAGGGAAAGACGAAGAACTGAACTCAAAATTTACGGGCTATGGCTTGGGAGAGAAAGTAGTTTTGGAGTTAACGGAACAAGATTGGGGTAAAAGGAAGGTAGTTTACTTTGATAATTTTTTCTCGTCTGTTGCTTTGCTTGAGAAACTGAAAACTGAAAACACCTACGCATGTGGAACTATCCGAAGTAATAGAAAAGGACTGGCCGGAAATATGCTCGCTGATTCTCAAATGAAAAGGGGCGACAGTGATCATCGATTTTCAAATTTAGACATTGGATATTGGAAATGGAAGGATAACAAAGTGGTTCATTTAGTATCTAATTTTCATGAAAACCAAGAGGCAACTGTGTCACGTAAAGAAAAAAATGGATCCAAGTCAAAGATTACAATAGTTATATGGGCGGCGTAGATACAGCAGATCGTTTGAGAGCCCTTTACTGTATAGATCGCAAATCGCCGAAATGGCGGCATAGGTTGTTTTGGGGTCTTCTGGACATTGCATTTGTCAATTTATATGTCATTCATGGACTTATAATGGAACAGACTACCGTAAAATATTTTCGACGCTCTGTTACTCAAGGCTTGATGACAATGAAAGATGCTAGTCAGAAAAGAAAGACTTCTACTGATAATACTGCTAAAGGCGGCCCTTCCAAAAGGCGCAAATCTGACTATTCCACTGTAAAAGACGTACGCCTGGGTAACAGAGGCATCCATTGGCCTACGTTCGTAGAGAACAGGGGAAGGTGTGAGGTTTGTAGTTTGAAGAAGATTCAGTCGAAACCTCATAGTAAATGTTCGCATTGCAACATGTTTTTGTGTGTAAATGAAAAGAAAATTGTTTTGTTGAATACCACGACGTTAATCTGTAATTAAAAACCTATTAATTTAATTATTACTAAGTCAATATTGGATCTCATTACTTGTGTAGTTTCTATCAAAGTTCCTAACATTGTGATAACACGAAGTTCCTGACGGTACTTTTAAGTTTAGGTCTTGGAAATAGTACTTCTAGGTATAATAAAAATCTAAAAAAAATCTGTGCGTTTCCTTTTACTAACCTTATTATTATAATAAAATTCAAAAGCGGACATTCGGTTGAAATCACTACCCCGGGGGGAAAGGGTTCGGGCACGCCACGATCGTGGCGGTAAGTCCCGTGTTTGAGGAGTGGCTGGAGAGGCGCCATGGCGCCCTCACCTTCCGGCTGACACAGGTAATGACTGGCCACGGTTGTTTTGGCCAGTTCCTGTGTTGTATACGCCGGCAAGAGACGCCCGGTTGTCACCACGGCGGCGACTGCCGCGACGTAGTTGAGGACACGGCGCTGCACACTTTGGCGGTTTGCCCCGCCTGGGCATCGCAGCGCCGTGAATTGATCGCGGCAGTCGGATTGGTTGCCCTCTCGCTTCCGGCTGTAGTTCAGTCTATGGTCCGGAGCGAGAGGTCGTGGAACGCCGTCGCCTCCTTCTGTGAGGAAGTCATTTCCATCAAGGAGGCGGCGGAGCGGGAGAGGGAGCGTTTGAACCCTCTCCCCAACCGCAGAGCCGGGCGCCGGAGGGCGCGGGACGACCTCCAGCCACCCTGAGGTTTGACCTGGGGGTGGCGGGCTTTGTGGGCCTGCCCGCCATCCGTTCAGCACCAGGTCCGAGAGGCGGCGTGCGTGTTCCCACGCGCGCCTCTATGTCGAGTCCGTCTCCCCTCTAGGGGGGACAGTAGGGAGTGTAGAAGTGCCAATAGGGTAGGTCTTTCGTGTAGTGGCCTGCCGTTTCATACGGCGGGCCGAAACCTCGGCGGGGTCGCGACCGCATGCGAAAGTGATTCGCGCGGCCCCGTCGATAGTGGTTTTGTCGAGGAACACCGTGGTAGGTTTAGTCGGTATTCCGGGAGGTACTTCATCTTTTCAACATCTTATTTTACCCCGGCGAGTCCGACATAACCCCTCCGCCCGCCCCCGCGGAGGGGTATGCGTCATGCATTCCCCCACGTAAAAAAAAAAAAAAAAAAAAAAAAAAAAAAAAAAGGCGGAAAGGTTTAATTTCTCTTGGCAGTTTATTATAAATAATCGGCGCCATACAAAAAATACTTTTATGCATTAGGGTGGTACGAGATTTTACAACACACAGTCTCTCATTATCTCGTCGATTGCGACGGTTAACTTCGGATAGCTTGTTAAATAAGTGTGGATTTGATTTAGTAAATACTGCTACCTCATATATATACAGCGAAGGTACTGTCAATATTTTATATTTGTTAAAATATGGTTTACAGCTATCAATAATGGTAAGTCTAAACATGGCTCTGATGCATTTCTTTTGCGATTTAAATATTATGTCCTTGTTTGTAGAATTGCCCCAAAATAAGATTCCATATCTTAATATGGAGCCAACCATACCGTGATATGCTGTAATTAGGGCATCGGTATTAATAGTAGTGGTGAGTTTATAAAGTGCGTAGACCAGTGAATTTACCCTCTTGCTTAATTGTTCAATATGAGGTTTCCAATTTAGATTTTTGTCGACAATTAAACCTAGAAACTTTGTTGAGTCTACTTTCATGATTTCAGTTCCTTGATAAAGTAGCTCAATATCAGGAGTTGGTACGCGCTGACTAAAAAACATGGCTTTAGTTTTTTCTAAATTTATTTGTAAGTTATTGTTATTCATCCACGTAATAATTGATAGCACTGTGTTATTTATCTCTTTTTGAAAGATATCTTTATTAGCAGTGGCATGAATAGTGACAGTACTGTCATCTGCAAAGAGAGCCATTGGATGCTGTGTAACTTTTGGTAGGTCGTTTATGTAAAGTATGAATAAAAGCGGACCTAATACGCTTCCCTGAGGAACACCGTACATAACAGTATGTGTGTCAGAGGCATATGTGACCTCTCTTTTCGTAGAAATATTGACAGAAGATATCTCAGTATATTGCTTACGACTTTTGAGGTAAGATTCTAGTAGCCTTAAAATGTTGCCTCTAATACCATATGACTCAAGTTTCTTAAGTAAGATATCGTGTTCGACATAGTCAAATGCTTGAGTCATATCGCAATATATAGAACACACGGGTATTTTGTTATCCATCTTAGTAATTACATTTCTAAGAAAATCAAAAATAGCCATATTAACCGTTTTATTTTTTCTGAAGCCCTTTTGGTAATCTGTCAATATATTAAATCTTTCTAAGTATTTGTAAATCTCATTGTTAATATACTTTTCAAATATTTTAGATATTGTTACGTGCTGGGCTCGACAGATAAGAATATAAACAATATTACCGACAAAAACACGTTTTATTCAGACACACAATTAAATTTAAAACACAACAAACACTATACCACACTTTTTCACTGTACTGCTTCAAACTCCGTAGTATTTCCGCTTCCGTTCGCTTCGATGAACACTTGACCGCTTACGATTGTAAACTGAACTGACTTGGCGGTGCGCGTGCGCCCTATTTATACGCGGCTAAAGCGTTTCTAGAGCTTTCTAGCAACGCCGCTCACGGTATGCAAACAGTACGATGATTCCAGAAAGTACCAGCATTCTCTCTAAGATTCTCGTACCGTACTACGTAGTTCCGTAAGATGTCAATAGATGGCGGTGTAAATTATTAGACGGAACTGCCGAGTCTTTCCCCCAATGCAGAGAGATGTCACTGGGCGTAACAATATTATAGATATGAGAGCGATTGGCCTATAACAGCTCATTTTCTGAACATCGCCTTTTTTAAAAATTGGTTTTATTATAGACGTTTTTAAATAATCGGGATAAGTGCCCTCATAAACACACATATTAAGTATATGGCTAAGATGTTCACATATTTGAAAAGCGACATGCTTAACAACTTTAGTCGCTATACCGTCGTGTCCGACACTTTCACAGTTCTTTAGAGATCTAATTATAATTAGAATGTCGTTGGGAGTACTGGGTGCCATAAACATAGATTTATAAGTCTTGGTAAAATTTAAAGATTCTGGTTGCTTCGTGACGGGAATCAGTTCTCTTTTTTCGATAAAATACCTGTTAAATGCGTTAGCAATTAAACTTGGATTACTAATAGTTTTGTCTTTGTGTTGAATTGACGAAATTGTATTTTTTGGTATGTTAAATTTTGATTCATTTATTATCGCCCACGTAGCTTTTGATTTGTTGACAGATGTTGCAATTTTATAATTGTTTTGAGCACACTGTGTTAATCGAATTATTTTTCGATAGAGTTTAGAATAGTTTTTAAGCTTATTTTTAGTTGATTCATTGTTGTTCTGTCTGAAGGACCATAAAAGTTTTCTCTTATTCTTGCTGCATGTCTTTATACCGCGTGATATCCATAGAGGTTTTATATTAATTTGTTTTTTGATAAGTCTGTAAGGAAAACATAAACGGTATAATAAAGTAAATATTTCAATGAATGCGTTATAGGCTAAATTTGGGTCATTGGTGCAGTAAATTTCGGAAAAAGTGAGACTTTGTACGTAATTCTTAAATTAATGGATGTTATCGAGACTGTAATCTCGTCGTTTAATAAACCAATGGCTAATTAGACTTGTAGTATTTACCCGAAAATTCAGAATCTGTGAGGATGGTCTGATAGACCAAAATCAACTATTTCCGATTTACACTTATTGCCAAGATTGTGAGCAAAATAATCTATACAGGTGCCGCTTGCGAGCCTCGTTGGTTTTTTCTTAAGTTCTAACTTTAAATTATAGTTCAGCAAAAGACACTCTAGTTCCAATAAAGTATTACTAGATTTAAGTGAATCAATGTTAAAATCATCAGCGATTATGACATTTCTTTTATGTTTTTTAGACATTACACTTCGGTACTGATTTGTATAGAAATTTATACAACAAAATTTAGCAATTCCCACCATCGGGGGCGGTCGAGGGGGGTGCGGATCGACGGGGAATAATTCCTGGCGCAGATTAATGACGGTTTGCTGAAAAAAAATAAAAAATTCGACAAATTTCAGTCTTTGCCAAAAAACAAAAAAAATTTAAGGCAAACAATTCTGAAATGTTGGCAACACTGAAAATTTCGGTGGCGTTGTGCAAGACAAAACGAATGAAGACCTTCTGCTGAAAACCCGGTAAGAATATATGAATATTTACTGCTTTTAGACGTGAAAATATCAGAAAAATCGATGTACCATTACACCTCGGTACTGATTTGTATAGAAATTTATACAACAAAATTTAGCAATTCCCACCATCGGGGGCGGTCGAGGGGGGTGCGGATCGACGGGGAATAATTCCTGGCGCGGATTAATGACGGTTTGCTGAAAAAAAAATAAAAAATTTGACAAATTTCAGCCTTTGCCAAAAAACAAAAAAAATTTAAGGCAAAAAATTCTGAAATGTTGGCACACTGAAAATTTCGGTGGCGTTGTGCAAGACAAAACGAATGAAAACCTTCTGCTGAAAACCCGGTAAGAATATATGAATATTTACTGCTTTTAGACGTTAAAATATCTGGAAAATCGATGTACCATTACACCTCGGTACTGATTTGTATAGAAATTTAGACAACAAAATTTAGCAATTCCCAGTATAGGGGGCGGTCGAGGGGGGTGCGGATCGACGGGGAATAATTCCTGGCGCGGATTAATGACGGTTTGCTGAAAAAAAAATTTGACAAATTTCAGTCTTTGCCAAAAAACAAAAAAATTTTAAGCAAAAAATTCTGAAATGTTGGCAACACTGAAAATTTCGGTGGCGTTGTGCAAGAAAAAACGAATGAAGACCTTCTGCTGAAAACCCGGTAAGAATATATGAATATTTACTGCTTTTAGACGTTAAAATATCTGAAAAATCGATGTACCATTACACCTCGGTACTGATTTGTATAGAAATTTAGACAACAAAATTTTGCAATTCCCACCATCGGGGGCGGTCGAGGGGGGTGCGGATCGACGAGGAATAATTCCTGGCGCCGATTAATGACGGTTTGCTGAAAAAAATTTGACAAATTTCAGAGTGTTTGCGAAAAAACAAAAAAAATTTAAGGCAAAAAATTCTGAAATGTTGGCACACTGAAAATTTCGGTGGCGTTGTGCAAGACAAAACGAATGAAGACCTTCTGCTGAAAACCCGGTAAGAATATATGAATATTTACTGCTTTTAGACGTTAAAATATCTGAAAAATCGATGTACCATTACACCTCGGTACTGATTTGTATAGAAATTTTGACAACAAAATTTAGCAATTCTCACCATCGGGGGCGGTCGAGGGGGGTGCGGATCGACGGGGAATAATTCCGGGCGTCGATTAAGGACGGTTTGCTGTAAAAAAAAAAAAATTTGACAAATTTCAGTCTTTGCCAAAAAACAAAAAAAAATTATGGCAAAAAATTCTGAAATGTTGGCAACACTGAAAATTTCGGTGGCTTTGTGCAAGACAAAACGAATGAAAACCTTCTGCTGAAAACCCGGTAAGAATATATGAATATTTACTGCTTTTAGACGTTAAAATATCTGAAAAATCGATGTACCATTACACCTCGGTACTGATTTGTATAGAAATTTAGACAACAAAATTTAGCAATTCCCACCATCGGAGGCGGTCGAGGGGGGTGCGGATCGACGGGGAATAATTCCTGGCGCCGATTAATGAAGGTTTGCTGAAAAATAAATTTGATAAATTTCAGGCTTTGCCAAAAAACAAAAAAAATTTAAGGCAAAAAATTCTGAAATGTTGGCAACACTGAAAATTTCGGTGGCGTTGTGCAAGACAAAACGAATGAAGACCTTCTGCTGAAAACCCGGTAAGAATATATGAATATTTACTGGTTTTAGACGTGAAAATATCAGAAAAATCGATGTACCATTACACTTCGGGACTGATTTGTATAGAAATTTATACAACAAAATTTAGCAATTCCCACCATCGGGGGCGGTCGAGGGGGGTGCGGATCGACGGGGAATAATTCCTGGCACGGATTAATGAAGGTTTGCTGAAAAAAACATTTGACAAATTTCAGTCTTTGCCAAAAAACAAAAAAATTTTAAGGCAAAAAATTCTGAAATGTTGGCAACACTGAAAATTTCGGTGGCGTTGTGCAAGACAAAACGAATGAAGACCTTCTGCTGAAAACCCGGTAAGAATATATGAATATTTACTGCTTTTAGACGTTAAAATATCTGAAAAATCGATGTACCATTACACCTCGGTACTGATTTGTATAGAAATTTATACAACAAAATTTAGCAATTCTCACCATCGGGGGCGGTCGAGGGGGGTGCGGATCAACGGGGCATAATTCCTGGCGCCGATTAATGAAGGTTTGCTGAAAAAAAAATTTGACAAATTTCAGTCTTTGCCAAAAAACAAAAAAATTCTTAGGCAAAAAATTCTGAAATGTTGGCAACACTGAAAATTTCGGTGGCGTTGTGCAAGACAAAACGAATGAAAACCTTCTGCTGAAAACCCGGTAAGAATATATGAATATTTACTGCTTTTAGACGTTAAAATATCTGAAAAATCTATGTACCATTACACCTCGGTACTGATTTGTATAGAAATTTATACAACAAAATTTAGCAATTCTCACCATCGGGGTCGGTCGGGGGGGTGCAGATCTACGGGGAATAATTCCTGGCGCGGATAAATGACGGTTTGCTGAAAAAAAATTGACTAATTTCAGTGTCTTTGCGAAAAAACAAAAAAAATTTAAGGCAAAAAATTCTGAAATGTTGGCACACTGAAAATTTCGGTGGCGTTGTGCAAGACAAAACGAATGAAGACCTTCTGCTGAAAACCCGGTAAGAATATATGAATATTTACTGCTTTTAGACGTTAAAATATCTGAAAAATCGATGTACCATTACACCTCGGTACTGATTTGTATAGAAATTTATACAACAAAATTTAGCAATTCCCACCATCGGGGGCGGTCGAGGGGGTTGCGGATCGACGGGGAATAATTCCTGGCGCGGATTAATGACGGTTTGCTGAAAAAAAAATTTGACAAATTTCAGTCTTTGCCAAAAAACAAAAAAATTTTAAGGCAAAAAATTCTGAAATGTTGGCAACACTGAAAATTTCGGTGGCGTTGTGCAAGAAAAAACGAATGAAGACCTTCTGCTGAAAACCCGGTAAGAATATATGAATATTTACTGCTTTTAGACGTTAAAATATCTGAAAAATCGATGTACCATTACACCTCGGTACTGATTTGTATAGAAATTTATACAACAAAATTTAGCAATTCTCACCATCGGGGGCGGTCGAGGGGGGTGCGGATCGATGGGGAATAATTCCTGGCGCCGATTAATAACGGTTTGCTGAAAAAAAAAAAAATTTGACATATTTCAGCCTTTGCCAAAAAACAAAAAAATTTTAAGGCAAAAAATTCTGAAATGTTGGCAACACTGAAAATTTCGGTGGCTTTGTGCAAGACAAAACGAATGAAAACCTTCTGCTGAAAACCCGGTAAGAATATATGAATATTTACTGCTTTTAGACGTTAAAATATCTGAAAAATCGATGTACCATTACACCTCGGTACTGATTTGTATAGAAATTTAGACAACAAAATTTAGCAATTCCCACCATCGGAGGCGGTCGAGGGGGGTGCGGATCGACGGGGAATAATTCCTGGCGTCGATTAAGGACGGTTTGCTGTAAAAAAAAAAAAATTTGACAAATTTCAGTCTTTGCCAAAAAACAAAAAAAAATTAAGGCAAAAAATTCTGAAATGTTGGCAACACTGAAAATTTCGGTGGCTTTGTGCAAGACAAAACGAATGAAAACCTTCTGCTGAAAACCCGGTAAGAATATATGAATATTTACTGCTTTTAGACGTTAAAATATCTGAAAAATCGATGTACCATTACACCTCGGTACTGATTTGTATAGAAATTTAGACAACAAAATTTAGCAATTCCCACCATCGGAGGCGGTCGAGGGGGGTGCGGATCGACGGGGAATAATTCCTGGCGCCGATTAATGAAGGTTTGCTGAAAAATAAATTTGATAAATTTCAGGCTTTGCCAAAAAACAAAAAAAATTTAAGGCAAAAAATTCTGAAATGTTGGCAACACTGAAAATTTCGGTGGCGTTGTGCAAGACAAAACGAATGAAGACCTTCTGCTGAAAACCCGGTAAGAATATATGAATATTTACTGCTTTTAGACGTGAAAATATCAGAAAAATCGATGTACCATTACACTTCGGGACTGATTTGTATAGAAATTTATACAACAAAATTTAGCAATTCCCACCATCGGGGGCGGTCGAGGGGGGTGCGGATCGACGGGGAATAATTCCTGGCACGGATTAATGAAGGTTTGCTGAAAAAAACATTTGACAAATTTCAGTCTTTGCCAAAAAACAAAAAAATTTTAAGGCAAAAAATTCTGAAATGTTGGCAACACTGAAAATTTCGGTGGCGTTGTGCAAGACAAAACGAATGAAGACCTTCTGCTGAAAACCCGGTAAGAATATATGAATATTTACTGCTTTTAGACGTTAAAATATCTGAAAAATCGATGTACCATTACACCTCGGTACTGATTTGTATAGGAATTTAGACAACAAAATTTAGCAATTCCCACCATCGGGGGCGGTCGAGGGGGGTGCGGATCGACGGGGCATAATTCCTGGCGCCGATTAATAAAGGTTTGCTGAAAAAAAAGTTTGACAAATTTCAGTCTTTGCCAAAAAACAAAAAAATTCTAAGGCAAAAAATTCTGAAATGTTGGCAACACTGAAAATTTCGGTGGCGTTGTGCAAGACAAAACGAATGAAGACCTTCTGCTGAAAACCCGGTAAGAATATATGAATATTTACTGCTTTTAGACGTTAAAATATCTGAAAAATCGATGTACCATTACACCTCGGTACTGATTTGTATAGAAATTTATACAACAAAATTTAGCAATTCTCACCATCGGGGGCGGTCGGGGGGGTGCGGATCTACGGGGAATAATTCCTGGCGCGGATAAATGACGGTTTGCTGAAAAAAAATTGACAAATTTCAGTGTCTTTGCGAAAAAACAAAAAAATTTAAGGCAAAAAATTCTGAAATGTTGGCACACTGAAAATTTCGGTGGCGTTGTGCAAGACAAAACGAATGAAGACCTTCTGCTGAAAACCCGGTAAGAATATATGAATATTTACTGCTTTTAGACGTTAAAATATCTGAAAAATCGATGTACCATTACACCTCGGTACTGATTTGTATAGAAATTTATACAACAAAATTTAGCAATTCTCACCATCGGGGGCGGTCGAGGGGGGTGCGGATCGATGGGGAATAATTCCTGGCGCCGATTAATAACGGTTTGCTGAAAAAAAAAAAAATTTGACATATTTCAGCCTTTGCCAAAAAACAAAAAAATATTAAGGCAAAAAATTCTGAAATGTTGGCAACACTGAAAATTTCGGTGGCTTTGTGCAAGACAAAACGAATGAAAACCTTCTGCTGAAAACCCGGTAAGAATATATGAATATTTACTGCTTTTAGACGTTAAAATATCTGAAAAATCGATGTACCATTACACCTCGGTACTGATTTGTATAGAAATTTAGACAACAAAATTTAGCAATTCCCACCATCGGAGGCGGTCGAGGGGGGTGCGGATCGACGGGGAATAATTCCTGGCGTCGATTAAGGACGGTTTGCTGTAAAAAAAAAAAAATTTGACAAATTTCAGTCTTTGCCAAAAAACAAAAAAAAATTAAGGCAAAAAATTCTGAAATGTTGGCAACACTGAAAATTTCGGTGGCTTTGTGCAAGACAAAACGAATGAAAACCTTCTGCTGAAAACCCGGTAAGAATATATGAATATTTACTGCTTTTAGACGTTAAAATATCTGAAAAATCGATGTACCATTACACCTCGGTACTGATTTGTATAGGAATTTAGACAACAAAATTTAGCAATTCCCACCATCGGGGGCGGTCGAGGGGGGTGCGGATCGACGGGGCATAATTCCTGGCGCCGATTAATAAAGGTTTGCTGAAAAAAAAGTTTGACAAATTTCAGTCTTTGCCAAAAAACAAAAAAATTCTAAGGCAAAAAATTCTGAAATGTTGGCAACACTGAAAATTTCGGTGGCGTTGTGCAAGACAAAACGAATGAAGACCTTCTGCTGAAAACCCGGTAAGAATATATGAATATTTACTGCTTTTAGACGTTAAAATATCTGAAAAATCGATGTACCATTACACCTCGGTACTGATTTGTATAGAAATTTATACAACAAAATTTAGCAATTCTCACCATCGGGGGCGGTCGGGGGGGTGCGGATCTACGGGGAATAATTCCTGGCGCGGATAAATGACGGTTTGCTGAAAAAAAATTGACAAATTTCAGTGTCTTTGCGAAAAAACAAAAAAAATTTAAGGCAAAAAATTCTGAAATGTTGGCACACTGAAAATTTCGGTGGCGTTGTGCAAGACAAAACGAATGAAGACCTTCTGCTGAAAACCCGGTAAGAATATATGAATATTTACTGCTTTTAGACGTTAAAATATCTGAAAAATCGATGTACCATTACACCTCGGTACTGATTTGTATAGAAATTTATACAACAAAATTTAGCAATTCCCACCATCGGGGGCGGTCGAGGGGGTTGCGGATCGACGGGGAATAATTCCTGGCGCGGATTAATGACGGTTTGCTGAAAAAAAAATTTGACAAATTTCAGTCTTTGCCAAAAAACAAAAAAAATTTAAGGCAAAAAATTCTGAAATGTTGGCAACACTGAAAATTTCGGTGGCGTTGTGCAAGAAAAAACGAATGAAGACCTTCTGCTGAAAACCCGGTAAGAATATATGAATATTTACTGCTTTTAGACGTTAAAATATCTGAAAAATCGATGTACCATTACACCTCGGTACTGATTTGTATAGAAATTTATACAACAAAATTTAGCAATTCTCACCATCGGGGGCGGTCGAGGGGGGTGCGGATCGATGGGGAATAATTCCTGGCGCGGATTAATAACGGTTTGCTGAAAAAAAAAAAAAATTTGACATATTTCAGTCTTTGCCAAAAAACAAAAAAATTTTAAGGCAAAAAATTCTGAAATGTTGGCAACACTGAAAATTTCGGTGGCTTTGTGCAAGACAAAACGAATGAAAACCTTCTGCTGAAAACCCGGTAAGAATATATGAATATTTACTGCTTTTAGACGTTAAAATATCTGAAAAATCGATGTACCATTACACCTCGGTACTGATTTGTATAGAAATTTAGACAACAAAATTTAGCAATTCCCACCATCGGGGGCGGTCGAGGGGGGTGCGGATCGACGAGGAATAATTCCTGGCGCCGATTAATGACGGTTTGCTGAAAAAAATTTGACAAATTTCAGAGTCTTTGCAAAAAAACAAAAAAAATTTAAGGCAAAAAATTCTGAAATGTTGGCACATTGAAAATTTCGGTGGCGTTGTGCAAGAATAAACGAATGAAGACCTTCTGCTGAAAACCTGGTAAGAATATATGAATATTTACTGCTTTTAGACGTTAAAATATCTGAAAAATCGATGTACCATTACACCTCGGTACTGATTTGTATAGAAATTTAGACAACAAAATTTAGCAATTCCCACCATCGGGGGCGGTCGAGGGGGGTGCGGATCGACGGGGAATAATTCCTGGCGCCGATTAATGAAGGTTTGCTGAAAAATAAATTTGATACATTTCAGTCTTTGCCAAAAAACAAAAAAATTTTAAGGCAAAAAATTCTGAAATGTTGGCAACACTGAAAATTTTGGTGGCGTTGTGCAAGACAAAACGAATGAAGACCTTCTGCTGAAAACCCGGTAAGAATATATGAATATTTACTGCTTTTAGACGTGAAAATATCAGAAAAATCGATGTACCATTACACCTCGGTACTGATTTGTATAGAAATTTATACAACAAAATTTAGCAATTCCCACCATCGGGGGCGGTCGAGGGGGGTGCGGATCGACGGGGAATAATTCCTGGCGCGGATTAATGACGGTTTGCTGAAAAAAAAATAAAAAATTTGACAAATTTCAGTCTTTGCCAAAAAACAAAAAAAATTTAAGGCAAAAAATTCTGAAATGTTGGCACACTGAAAATTTCGGTGGCGTTGTGCAAGACAAAACGAATGAAGACCTTCTGCTGAAAACCCGGTAAGAATATATGAATATTTACTGCTTTTAGACGTTAAAATATCTGGAAAATCGATGTACCATTACACCTCGGTACTGATTTGTATAGAAATTTAGACAACAAAATTTAGCAATTCCCAGTATAGGGGGCGGTCGAGGGGGGTGCGGATCGACGGGGAATAATTCCTGGCGCGGATTAATGACGGTTTGCTGAAAAAAAAATTTGACAAATTTCAGTCTTTGCCAAAAAACAAAAAAATTTTAAGCAAAAAATTCTGAAATGTTGGCAACACTGAAAATTTCGGTGGCGTTGTGCAAGAAAAAACGAATGAAGACCTTCTGCTGAAAACCCGGTAAGAATATATGAATATTTACTGCTTTTAGACGTTAAAATATCTGAAAAATCGATGTACCATTACACCTCGGTACTGATTTGTATAGAAATTTAGACAACAAAATTTAGCAATTCCCACCATCGGGGGCGGTCGAGGGGGGTGCGGATCGACGAGGAATAATTCCTGGCGCCGATTAATAATAATAATAATAATAATAATATTCATTTATTCGAGTAACCTTTAGACTCATAATTGTTAGTAATACATAAAACTTATCCTATGTTAGTAAATACAAATCTTACATTTAAAATAATACAATAAGGCACATTAATCACTGCCTCGCCATCCCATGGGAGATGGCGCAGCAGTGACCAATGTACCTGCAATCTGGCCTCTCACTGATCATGTCTAGAATGCTGTTAGAGCTAGCCCGCACTCTGCGCACCAAGGCTGCACAACGCTTCCGCATAGTGGTGTGGAAACAGTCCACACTAGCTTCTGCGAACATCCCAGATGCGCAACAGAAGCGGGGTAGCCCCAACAGCACTCTAAACGCATTGTTATATTGGATACGGAGGGTGTTGTAGGCTTTTCGAGTGTATGTAGCCCACAGGCTGCATGTATAAAAAGATGTGCAGTATGCTCTAAACAGGGTAATTTTAACACTCTCAGAGCAATGTGCAAACCTGCGTGCCAGCATGTTTGCTCTCACCGACAACGCCCTCCGTTCCCTTTCCACGTCTTCATTGTCCTTGAGACTAGGAGTCAAAATATGCCCTAAGTATTTAAATTGGTATACCCTTTTTAATGGCTGCCCATTCAAAGGTATTTCGGGTATACTTCTAGGTCTTTTTTCCCCCGTCTCAAAGACCATGACTACGCTTTTATGTGCATTATACACCAAGCCATGACTTTCGGCGTACTTTTCGCATATATGAATTAATTTTCTCAGACCACACGGCGATGCGCTCAGCAACGCCATGTCGTCCGCGTAACTGATATTGTTTACACATATATTGTCAATATAACATCCGACTTTGACTTTATTTAGCTCACCGATCAGTTCTTTTATATAAAGGTTAAAAAGCGTTGGTGAGGTCAAGCCCCCTTGCCTCACCCCGCATTCCAACCCATACGGCTGCGACAAAGTACCTGCCCAGCGCACATTATTAACAGTATTACCGTACCAGTATTTAAGAATGTTTATGACGGGGACTGGAAGCTCACATTCTTCCAGCTTTTTCCATAGAATGTCATACGAGACCAAGTCAAATGCCTTGGAAAGGTCGAGAAAGCAGCAATACACTGAAGTGTTACGCTTTGTGTAGTAGTTCACAGCATGCTTAAGACACAGTATCGCACTTTCCGTAGATAATCCAGCACGAAAACCGAATTGGTTATCATGGAGATGGATGTATTTGTTCAACCGTGTATTAAGCATGCTGTCCAACACCTTCGAGATCACTGTGGCTAAAGCTATAGGCCTATAGTTGGAGACATCAGCGAGATCGCCAGTCTTATTTTTAACTATAGGCACCACCACGGTGCGCAACATATCCGCAGGCATATAACTGTGAGACATACACAGTGAATATAGCAGTGCCAACACTCTTGGTAGATGTGGTCCCGCATACCGAAGATGCTCAATACTGAGGCCGTCATGTCCGGGAGACTTGCCCTTGGTCATACCTATGATGACCTTAGCTATTTCTTGGGCCTTAAAGTGAACCTCCGGATCCATGTCAACCCCAGCAATAAACGTCGTTCGGGACGGTCCCAGAGATGGTTTTACGTGAAAATGATCCTTAAAGAGGTTGGCAATTTGCTTAGGATCATTCACCCCACCGACGCTCACAGGCAGCCCCGACTTGTCACTTAGTCTATTTGTATTTTTCCAAAAAGCTCTAAAGTCATTTTTAGCATGATTTGCTGCCAGGATATCCAATCTAATTTGTCGTTCGTGATCCTGGCACCATTTTAGGCGAGATTTAAATATTTTCCTACTCTCATACATTTCTATATAGGTTTTACCACTCGTAGGTTTGCCGTGGCTGTTCCAGGTCATAAATGCCTGTTTGGCCTGCCTGTGAGCCTCAGCGACATGTCTGTTCCAACCTGTTACAATTTTCTTTCGCGTACGCTTGCCGCGTTCTCGACCCACCTTGGCAGCCTCCGTAAGAGAGGTCACAATGTCAACATAAATTTTATCAATAATAATTCTATGCGAGATATCAGTGCAAGCCTTGTCACAACAATTAGTACATTCTTTAGGAAAATCAATATATTTCAGTCTATTATTACATTCATTTTCATAAATTTCTATTTCCCGTATACATCTTTCACCCCATACAGCCGTATTTTGAGAAGTAATACCATTATACATTTTAGATGACAACATATTTAAATTACACTTTATGGCAAGTGGATAGTGGTCGGACCATAATACATCGTGTAACACCGAGACAGATTTAATAGTGTTTACAGCGACTTTAGTTACTAGACAATGGTCGAGCCATCGCTTAGACCCGTGTGACTCACATAAAAATGTATAAGTGTCTGATGACAAACCTAACATATCAATGTCTATACAAGACCAAGCCCGATCTAAACAAAAGTTTATGAGTTATTATTTATTAATGACGGTTTGCTGAAAAAAATTTGACAAATTTCAGAGTGTTTGCGAAAAAACAAAAAAAATTTAAGGCAAAAAATTCTGAAATGTTGGCACACTAAAAAATTCGGTGGCGTTGTGCAAGACAAAACGAATGAAGACCTTCTGCTGAAAACCCGGTAAGAATATATGAATATTTACTGCTTTTAGACGTTAAAATATCTGAAAAATCGATGTACCATTACACCTCGGTACTGATTTGTATAGAAATTTTGACAACAAAATTTAGCAATTCTCACCATCGGGGGCGGTCGAGGGGGGTGCGGATCGACGGGGAATAATTCCTGGCGTCGATTAAGGACGGTTTGCTGTAAAAAAAAAAAAATTTGACAAATTTCAGTCTTTGCCAAAAAACAAAAAAAAATTAAGGCAAAAAATTCTGAAATGTTGGCAACACTGAAAATTTCGGTGGCGTTGTGCAAGACAAAACGAATGAAGACCTTCTGCTGAAAACCCGGTAAGAATATATGAATATTTACTGCTTTTAGGCGTTAAAATATCTGAAAAATCGATGTACCATTACACCTCGGTACTGATTTGTATAGAAATTTATACAACAAAATTTAGCAATTCCCACCATCGGGGGCGGTCGAGGGGGAAGCCGATCGACGGGGAATAATTCCTGGCGCGGATTAATGACGGTTTGCTGAAAAAAAAATTTGACAAATTTCAGTCTTTGCCAAAAAACAAAAAAATTTTAAGAAAAAAATTCTGAAATGTTGGCAACACTGAAAATTTCGGTGGCGTTGTGCAAGAAAAAACGAATGAAGACCTTCTGCTGAAAACCCGGTAAGAATATATGAATTTTTACTGCTTTTAGACGTTAAAATATCTGAAAAATCGATGTACCATTACACCTCGGTACTGATTTGTATAGAAATTTATACAACAAAATTTAGCAATTCTCACCATCGGGGGCGGTCGAGGGGGGTGCGGATCGACGGGGAATAATTCCTGGCGCCGATTAATAACGGTTTGCTGAAAAAAAAAAAAAAATTTGACATATTTCAGTCTTTGCCAAAAAACAAAAAAAATTTAAGGCAAAAAATTCTGAAATGTTGGCAACACTGAAAATTTCGGTTGCGTTGTGCAAGAAAAAACGAATGAAGACCTTCTGCTGAAAACCCGGTAAGAATATATGAATATTTACTGCTTTTAGACGTTAAAATATCTGAAAAATCGATGTACCATTACACCTCAGTACTGATTTGTATAGAAATTTAGGCAACATAATTTAGCAATTCCCACCATCAGGGGCGGTCGAGGAGGGTGCGGATCGACGGGGAATAATTCCAGGCGCCGATTAATGACGGTTTGCTGAAAAAAATTTGACAAATTTCAGAGTCTTTGCAAAAAAACAAAAAAAATTTAAGGCAAAAAATTCTGAAATGTTGGCACACTGAAAATTTCGGTGGCGTTGTGCAAGACAAAACGAATGAAGACCTTCTGCTGAAAACCCGGTAAGAATATATGAATATTTACTGCTTTTAGACGTTAAAATATCTGGAAAATCGATGTACCATTACACCTCGGTACTGATTTGTATAGAAATTTAGACAACAAAATTTAGCAATTCCCACCATCGGGGGCGGTCGAGGGGGGTGCGGATCGACGGGGAATAATTCCTGGCGCCGATTAATGACGGTTTGCTGAAAAAAATTTGACAAATTTCAGAGTCTTTGCCAAAAAACAAAAAAAATTTAAGGCAAAAAATTCTGAAATGTTGGCAACACTGAAAATTTCGGTGGCGTTGTGCAAGACAAAACGAATGAAGACCTTCTGCTGAAAACCCGGTAAGAATATATGAATATTTACTGCTTTTAGACGTTAAAATATCTGAAAAATCTATGTACCATTACACCTCGGTACTGATTTGTATAGAAATTTAGACAACAAAATTTAGCAATTCCCACCATCGGGGGCGGTCGAGGGGGGTGCGGATTGACGGGGAATAATTCCAGGAGGAGATTAATGACGGTTCGCTGAAAAAAAAAAAAAATTGACAAATTTCAGTATTTGCCAGAATACAAAAAAAATTTAAGGCAAGAAATTCTGAAATGTTGGCAACACTGAAAATTTCGGTGGCGTTGTGCAAGACAAAACGAATGAAAACTTTCTGCTGAAAACCCGGTAAGAATATATGAATATTTACTGCTTTTAGACGTTAAAATATCTGAAAAATCGATGTACCATTACACCTCGGTACTGATTTGTATAGAAATTTAGACAACAAAATTTAGCAATTCCGACCATCGGGGGCGGTCGAGGGGGGTGCGGATCGACGGGGAATAATTCCTGGCGCGGATTAATGACGGTTTGCTGAAAAAAAAATTTGACAAATTTCAGTCATTGCCAAAAAAGAAAAAAATTATAAGGCAAAAAATTCTGAAATGTTGGCAACACTGAAAATTTCGGTGGCGTTGTGCACGAAAAAACAAATGAAGACCTTCTGCTGAAAACCCGGTAAGAATATATGAATATTTACTGCTTTTAGACGTTAAAATATCTGAAAAATCGATGTACCATTACACCTCGGTACTGATTTGTATAGAAATTTAGACAACAAAATTTTGCAATTCCCACCATAGGGGGCGGTCGAGGGGGGTGCGGATCGACGGGGAATAATTCCTGGCGCCGATTAATGAAGGTTTGCTGAAAAAAAAATTTGATAGATTTCAGTCTTTGCCAAAAAACAAAAAAAATTTAAGGCAAAAAATTCTGAAATGTTGGCAACACTGAAAATTTCGGTGGCGTTGTGCAAGACAAAACGAATGAAGACCTTCTGCTGAAAACCCGGTAAGAATATATGAATATTTACTGCTTTTAGACGTTAAAATATCTGAAAAATCGATGTACCATTACACCTCGGTACTGATTTGTATAGAAATTTAGACAACAAAATTTAGCAATTCCCACCATCGGGGGCGGTTGAGGGGGGTGCGGATCGACGGGGAATAATTCCTGGCGAGGACTAATGACGGTTGGCTGAAAAAAAAATTTGACAAATTTCAGTCTTTGCCAAAAAACAAAAAAATTTTAAGGCAAAAAATTCTGAAATGGTGGCAACACTGAAAATTTCGGTGTCGTTGTGCAAGACAAAACGAATGAAGACCTTCTGCTGAAAACCCGGTAAGAATATATGAATATTTACTGCTTTTAGACGTGAAAATATCTGAAAAATCGATGTACCATTACACCTCGGTACTGATTTGTATAGAAATTTAGACAACAAAATTTAGCAATTCCCACCATCGGGGGCGGTCGAGGGGGGTGCGGATCGACGGGGAATAATTCCTGGCGCCGATTTATGACGGATGGTGAGAAAAATTTGACAAATTTCAGTCTTTGCCAAAAAACAAAAAAATTTTAAGGCAAAAAATTCTGAAATGTTGGCAACACTGAAAATTTCGGTGGCGTTGTGCAAGACAAAACGAATGAAGACCTTCTGCTGTAAACCCGGTAAGAATATATGAATATTTACTGCTTTTAGACGTTAAAATATCTGAAAAATCGATGTACCATTACACCTCGGTACTGATTTGTATAGAAATTTAGACAACAAAATTTAGCAATTCCCACCATCGGGGGCGGTCGAGGGGGGTGCGGATCGACGGGGAATAATTCCTGGCGCCGATTAATTAAGGTTTGCTGAAAAAAAAATTAGATAAATTTCAGTCTTTGCCAAAAAACAAAAAAATTTTAACCCAAAAAATTCTGAAATGTTGGCAACACTGAAAATTTCGGTGGCGTTGTGCAAGACAAAACGAATGAAGACCTTCTGCTGTAAACCCGGTAAGAATATATGAATATTTACTGCTTTTAGACGTTAAAATATCTGAAAAATCTATGTACCATTACACCTCGGTACTGATTTGTATAGAAATTTAGACAACAAAATTTAGCAATTCCCACCATCGGGGGCGGTCGAGGGGGGTGCGGATCGACGGGGAATAATTCCAGGAGGAGATTAATGACGGTTCGCTGAAAAAAAAAAAAAATTGACAAATTTCAGTATTTGTCAGAATACAAAAAAAATTTAAGGCAAGAAATTCTGAAATGTTGGCAACACTGAAAATTTCGGTGGCGTTGTGCAAGACAAAACGAATGAAAACCTTCTGCTGAAAACCCGGTAAGAATATATGAATATTTACTGCTTTTAGACGTTAAAATATCTGAAAAATCGATGTACCATTACACCTCGGTACTGATTTGTATAGAAATTTAGACAACAAAATTTAGCAATTCCCACCATCGGGGGCGGTCGAGGGGGGTGCGGATCGACGGGGAATAATTCCTGGCGCGGATTAATGACGGTTTGCTGAAAAACAAATTTGACAAATTTCAGTCATTGCCAAAAAAGAAAAAAATTATAAGGCAAAAAATTCTGAAATGTTGGCAACACTGAAAATTTCGGTGGCGTTGTGCACGAAAAAACGAATGAAGACCTTCTGCTGAAAACCCGGTAAGAATATATGAATATTTTCTGCTTTAAGACGTTAAAATATCTGAAAAATCGATGTACCATTACACCTCGGTACTGATTTGTATAGAAATTTAGACAACAAAATTTTGCAATTCCCACCATAGGGGGCGGTCGAGGGGGGTGCGGATCGACGGGGAATAATTCCTGGCGCCGATTAATGAAGGTTTGCTGAAAAAAAAATTTGATAGATTTCAGTCTTTGCCAAAAAACAAAAAAAATTTAAGGCAAAAAATTCTGAAATGTTGGCAACACTGAAAATTTCGGTGGCGTTGTGCAAGACAAAACGAATGAAGACGTTCTGCTGAAAACCCGGTAAGAATATATGAATATTTACTGCTTTTAGACGTGAAAATATCTGAAAAATCGATGTACCATTACACCTCGGTACTGATTTGTATAGAAATTTATACAACAAAATTTAGCAATTCCCACCATCGGGGGCGGTCGAGGGGGGTGCAGATCGACGAGGAATAATTCCAGGCGGCGATTAATGACGGTTTGCTGAAAAAAAAAAAAATTGTCAAATTTCAGTATTTGCCAGAATACAAAAAAAATTTAAGGCAAAAAATTCTGAAATGTTGGCAACACTGAAAATTTCGGTGGCGTTGTGCAAGACAAAACGAATGAAGACATTCTGCTGAAAACCCGGTAAGAATATATGAATATTTACTGCTTTTAGACGTTAAAATATCTGAAAAATCGATGTACCATTACACCTCGGTACTGATTTGTATAGAAATTTAGACAACAAAATTTAGCAATTCCCACCATCGGGGGCGGTCGAGGGGGGTGCGGATTGACGGGGAATAATTCCTGGCGCGGATTAATGACGGTTTGCTGAAAAAAAAATTTGACAAATTTCAGTCATTGCCAAAAAAGAAAAAAATTATAAGGCAAAAAATTCTGAAATGTTGGCAACACTGAAAATTTCGGTGGCGTTGTGCACGAAAAAACGAATGAAGACCTTCTGCTGAAAACCCGGTAAGAATATATGAATATTTACTGCTTTTAGACGTTAAAATATCTGAAAAATCGATGTACCATTACACCTCGGTACTGATTTGTATAGAAATTTAGACAACAAAATTTAGCAATTCCCACCATAGGGGGCGGTCGAGGGGGGTGCGGATCGACGGGGAATAATTCCTGGCGCCGATTAATGAAGGTTTGCTGAAAAAAAAATTTGATAGATTTCAGTCTTTGCCAAAAAACAAAAAAAATTTAAGGCAAAAAATTCTGAAATGTTGGCAACACTGAAAATTTCGGTGGCGTTGTGCAAGACAAAACGAATGAAGACGTTCTGCTGAAAACCCGGTAAGAATATATGAATATTTACTGCTTTTAGACGTGAAAATATCTGAAAAATCGATGTACCATTACACCTCGGTACTGATTTGTATAGAAATTTATACAACAAAATTTTGCAATTCCCACCATAGGGGGCGGTCGAGGGGGGTGCAGATCGACGAGGAATAATTCCAGGCGGCGATTAATGACGGTTTGCTGAAAAAAAAAAAAATTGTCAAATTTTAGTATTTGCCAGAATACAAAAAAAATTTAAGGCAAAAAATTCTGAAATGTTGGCAACACTGAAAATTTCGGTGGCGTTGTGCAAGACAAAACGAATGAAGACGTTCTGCTGAAAACCCGGTAAGAATATATGAATATTTACTGCTTTTAGACGTGAAAATATCTGAAAAATCGATGTACCATTACACCTCGGTACTGATTTGTATAGAAATTTAGACAACAAAATTTAGCAATTCCCACCATCGGGGGCGGTCGAGGGGGGTGCGGATCGACGGGGAATAATTCCTGGCGCGGATTAATGACGGTTTGCTGAAAAACAAATTTGACAAATTTCAGTCATTGCCAAAAAAGAAAAAAATTATAAGGCAAAAAATTCTGAAATGTTGGCAACACTGAAAATTTCGGTGGCGTTGTGCACGAAAAAACGAATGAAGACCTTCTGCTGAAAACCCGGTAAGAATATATGAATATTTTCTGCTTTAAGACGTTAAAATATCTGAAAAATCGATGTACCATTACACCTCGGTACTGATTTGTATAGAAATTTAGACAACAAAATTTAGCAATTCCCACCATAGGGGGCGGTCGAGGGGGGTGCGGATCGACGGGGAATAATTCCTGGCGCCGATTAATGAAGGTTTGCTGAAAAAAAAATTTGATAGATTTCAGTCTTTGCCAAAAAACAAAAAAAATTTAAGGCAAAAAATTCTGAAATGTTGGCAGCACTGAAAATTTCGGTGGCGTTGTGCAAGACAAAACGAATGAAGACCTTCTGCTGAAAACCCGGTAAGAATATGTGAATATTTACTGCTTTTAGACGTGAAAATATCAGAAAAATCGATGTACCATTACACCTCGGTACTGATTTGTATAGAAATTTATACAACAAAATTTAGCAATTCCCAGCATCGGGGGCGGTCGAGGGGGGTGCAGATCGACGAGGAATAATTCCAGGCGGCGATTAATGACGGTTTGCTGAAAAAAAAAAAAATTGTCAAATTTCAGTATTTGCCAGAATACAAAAAAAATTTAAGGCAAAAAATTCTGAAATGTTGGCAACACTGAAAATTTCGGTGGCGTTGTGCAAGACAAAACGAATGAAGACATTCTGCTGAAAACCCGGTAAGAATATATGAATATTTACTGCTTTTAGACGTTAAAATATCTGAAAAATCGATGTACCATTACACCTCGGTACTGATTTGTATAGAAATTTAGACAACAAAATTTAGCAATTCCCACCATCGGGGGCGGTCGAGGGGGGTGCGGATCGACGGGGAATAATTCCTGGCGCGGATTAATGACGGTTTGCTGAAAAAAAAATTTGACAAATTTCAGTCATTGCCAAAAAAGAAAAAAATTATAAGGCAAAAAATTCTGAAATGTTGGCAACACTGAAAATTTCGGTGGCGTTGTGCACGAAAAAACGAATGAAGACCTTCTGCTGAAAACCCGGTAAGAATATATGAATATTTACTGCTTTTAGACGTTAAAATATCTGAAAAATCGATGTACCATTACACCTCGGTACTGATTTGTATAGAAATTTAGACAACAAAATTTTGCAATTCCCACCATCGGGGGCGGTCGAGGGGGGTGCGGATCGACGGGGAATAATTCCTGGCGCCGATTAATGAAGGTTTGCTGAAAAAAAAATTTGATAGATTTCAGTGTTTGCCAAAAAACAAAAAAAATTTAAGGCAAAAAATTCTGAAATGTTGGCAACACTGAAAATTTCGGTGGCGTTGTGCAAGACAAAACGAATGAAGACGTTCTGCTGAAAACCCGGTAAGAATATATGAATATTTACTGCTTTTAGACGTGAAAATATCTGAAAAATCGATGTACCATTACACCTCGGTACTGATTTGTATAGAAATTTATACAACAAAATTTAGCAATTCCCACCATCGGGGGCGGTCGAGGGGGGTGCAGATCGACGAGGAATAATTCCAGGCGGCGATTAATGACGGTTTGCTGAAAAAAAAAAAAATTGTCAAATTTTAGTATTTGCCAGAATACAAAAAAATTTTAAGGCAAAAAATTCTGAAATGTTGGCAACACTGAAAATTTCGGTGGCGTTGTGCAAGACAAAACGAATGAAGACCTTCTGCTGAAAACCCGGTAAGAATATATGAATATTTACTGCTTTTAGACGTTAAAATATCTGAAAAATCGATGTACCATTACACCTCGGTACTGATTTGTATAGAAATTTAGACAACAAAATTTAGCAATTCCCACCATCGGGGGCGGTCGAGGGGGGTGCGGATCGACGGGGAATAATTCCTGGCGCGGATTAATGACGGTTTGCTAAAAAAAAATTTGACAAATTTCAGTCTTTGCCAAAAAACAAAAAAAAATTAAAGCAAAAAATTCTGAAATGTTGGCAACACTGAAAATTTCGGTGGCGTTGTGCAAGACAAAACGAATGAAGACCTTCTGCTGAAAACCCGGTAAGAATATATGAATATTTACTGCTTTTAGACGTGAAAATATCTGAAAAATCGATGTACCATTACACCTCGGTACTGATTTGTATAGAAATTTAGACAACAAAATTTAGCAATTCCCACCATCGGGGGCGGTCGAGGGGGGTGCGGATCGACGGGGAATAATTCCTGGCGCCGATTAATGAAGGTTTGCTGAAAAATAAATTTGATAAATTTCAGTCTTTGCCAAAAAACAAAAATATTTTAAGGCAAAAAATTCTGAAATGTTGGCAACACTGAAAATTTCGGTGGCGTTGTGCAAGACAAAACGAATGAAGACCTTCTGCTGAAAACCCGGTAAGAATATATGAATATTTACTGCTTGTAGACGTTAAAATATCAGAAAAATCGATGTACCATTACACCTCGGTACTGATTTGTATAGAAATTTAGACAACAAAATTTAGCAATTCTCACCATCGTGGGCGGTCGAGGGGGGTGCGGATCGACGGGGAATAATTCCTGGCGCCGATTAATGACGGTTTGCTGAAAAAAAAAAAAAATTTGACAAATTTCAGTCTTTGCCAAAAAACAAAAAAATTTTAAGGCAAAAAATTCTGAAATGTTGCCAATACTGAAAATTTCGGTGGCGTTGTGCAAGACAAAACGAATGAAAACCTTCTGCTGAAAACCCGGTAAGAATATATGAATATTTACTGCTTTTAGACGTTAAAATATCTGAAAAATCGATGTACCATTACACCTCAGTACTGATTTGTATAGAAATTTAGACAACAAAATTTAGCAATTCCCACCATCGGGGGCGGTCGAGGGGGGTGCGGATCGACGAGGAATAATTCCTGGCGCCGATTAAAGACGGTTTGCTGAAAAAAATTTGACAAATTTCAGAGTCTTTGCCAAAAAACAAAAAAATTTTAAGGCAAAATATTCTGAAATGTTGGCATCACTGAAAATTTCGGTGGCGTTGTGCAAGAAAAAACGAATGAAGACCTTCTGCTGAAAACCCGGTAAGAATATATGAATATTTACTGCTTTTAGACGTTAAAATATCTGAAAAATCGATGTACCATTACACCTCGGTACTGATTTGTATAGAAATTTAGACAACAAAATTTAGCAATTCCCACCATCGGGGGCGGTCGAGGGGGGTGCGGATCGACGAGGAATAATTCCTGGCGCCGATTAATGACGGTTTGCTGAAAAAAATTTGTGGTGTCTTGCTGACTAGAGGGGTTATATAAAGAAGTTTCAAATTTACCAAGGGAAAGACGAAGAACTGAACTCAAAATTTACGGGCTATGGCTTGGGAGAGAAAGTAGTTTTGGAGTTAACGGAACAAGATTGGGGTAAAAGGAAGGTAGTTTACTTTGATAATTTTTTCTCGTCTGTTGCTTTGCTTGAGAAACTGAAAACTGAAAACACCTACGCATGTGGAACTATCCGAAGTAATAGAAAAGGACTGGCCGGAAATATGCTCGCTGATTCTCAAATGAAAAGGGGCGACAGTGATCATCGATTTTCAAATTTAGACATTGGATATTGGAAATGGAAGGATAACAAAGTGGTTCATTTAGTATCTAATTTTCATGAAAACCAAGAGGCAACTGTGTCACGTAAAGAAAAAAATGGATCCAAGTCAAAGATTACAATAGTTATATGGGCGGCGTAGATACAGCAGATCGTTTGAGAGCCCTTTACTGTATAGATCGCAAATCGCCGAAATGGCGGCATAGGTTGTTTTGGGGTCTTCTGGACATTGCATTTGTCAATTTATATGTCATTCATGGACTTATAATGGAACAGACTACCGTAAAATATTTTCGACGCTCTGTTACTCAAGGCTTGATGACAATGAAAGATGCTAGTCAGAAAAGAAAGACTTCTACTGATAATACTGCTAAAGGCGGCCCTTCCAAAAGGCGCAAATCTGACTATTCCACTGTAAAAGACGTACGCCTGGGTAACAGAGGCATCCATTGGCCTACGTTCGTAGAGAACAGGGGAAGGTGTGAGGTTTGTAGTTTGAAGAAGATTCAGTCGAAACCTCATAGTAAATGTTCGCATTGCAACATGTTTTTGTGTGTAAATGAAAAGAAAATTGTTTTGTTGAATACCACGACGTTAATCTGTAATTAAAAACCTATTAATTTAATTATTACTAAGTCAATATTGGATCTCATTACTTGTGTAGTTTCTATCAAAGTTCCTAACATTGTGATAACACGAAGTTCCTGACGGTACTTTTAAGTTTAGGTCTTGGAAATAGTACTTCTAGGTATAATAAAAATCTAAAAAAAATCTGTGCGTTTCCTTTTACTAACCTTATTATTATAATAAAATTCAAAAGCGGAAATTCGGTTGAAATCACTACCCCGGGGGGAAAGGGTTCGGGCACGCCACGATCGTGGCGGTAAGTCCCGTGTTTGAGGAGTGGCTGGAGAGGCGCCATGGCGCCCTCACCTTCCGGCTGACACAGGTAATGACTGGCCACGGTTGTTTTGGCCAGTTCCTGTGTTGTATACGCCGGCAAGAGACGCCCGGTTGTCACCACTGCGGCGACTGCCGCGACGTAGTTGAGGACACGGCGCTGCACACTTTGGCGGTTTGCCCCGCCTGGGCATCGCAGCGCCGTGAATTGATCGCGGCAGTCGGATTGGTTGCCCTCTCGCTTCCGGCTGTAGTTCAGTCTATGGTCCGGAGCGAGAGGTCGTGGAACGCCGTCGCCTCCTTCTGTGAGGAAGTCATTTCCATCAAGGAGGCGGCGGAGCGGGAGAGGGAGCGTTTGAACCCTCTCCCCAACCGCAGAGCCGGGCGCCGGAGGGCGCGGGACGACCTCCAGCCACCCTGAGGTTTGACCTGGGGGTGGCGGGCTTTGTGGGCCTGCCCGCCATCCGTTCAGCACCAGGTCCGAGAGGCGGCGTGCGTGTTCCCACGCGCGCCTCTATGTCGAGTCCGTCTCCCCTCTAGGGGGGACAGTAGGGAGTGTAGAAGTGCCAATAGGGTAGGTCTTTCGTGTAGTGGCCTGCCGTTTCATACGGCGGGCCGAAACCTCGGCGGGGTCGCGACCGCATGCGAAAGTGATTCGCGCGGCCCCGTCGATAGTGGTTTTGTCGAGGAACACCGTGGTAGGTTTAGTCGGTATTCCGGGAGGTACTTCATCTTTTCAACATCTTATTTTACCCCGGCGAGTCCGACATAACCCCTCCGCCCGCCCCCGCGGAGGGGTATGCGTCATGCATTCCCCCACGTAAAAAAAAAAAAAAAAAAAAAAAAAAAAAAAAAAGGCGGAAAGGTTTAATTTCTCTTGGCAGTTTATTATAAATAATCGGCGCCATACAAAAAATACTTTTATGCATTAGGGTGGTACGAGATTTTACAACACACAGTCTCTCATTATCTCGTCGATTGCGACGGTTAACTTCGGATAGCTTGTTAAATAAGTGTGGATTTGATTTAGTAAATACTGCTACCTCATATATATACAGCGAAGGTACTGTCAATATTTTATATTTGTTAAAATATGGTTTACAGCTATCAATAATGGTAAGTCTAAACATGGCTCTGATGCATTTCTTTTGCGATTTAAATATTATGTCCTTGTTTGTAGAATTGCCCCAAAATAAGATTCCATATCTTAATATGGAGCCAACCATACCGTGATATGCTGTAATTAGGGCATCGGTATTAATAGTAGTGGTGAGTTTATAAAGTGCGTAGACCAGTGAATTTACCCTCTTGCTTAATTGTTCAATATGAGGTTTCCAATTTAGATTTTTGTCGACAATTAAACCTAGAAACTTTGTTGAGTCTACTTTCATGATTTCAGTTCCTTGATAAAGTAGCTCAATATCAGGAGTTGGTACGCGCTGACTAAAAAACATGGCTTTAGTTTTTTCTAAATTTATTTGTAAGTTATTGTTATTCATCCACGTAATAATTGATAGCACTGTGTTATTTATCTCTTTTTGAAAGATATCTTTATTAGCAGTGGCATGAATAGTGACAGTACTGTCATCTGCAAAGAGAGCCATTGGATGCTGTGTAACTTTTGGTAGGTCGTTTATGTAAAGTATGAATAAAAGCGGACCTAATACGCTTCCCTGAGGAACACCGTACATAACAGTATGTGTGTCAGAGGCATATGTGACCTCTCTTTTCGTAGAAATATTGACAGAAGATATCTCAGTATATTGCTTACGACTTTTGAGGTAAGATTCTAGTAGCCTTAAAATGTTGCCTCTAATACCATATGACTCAAGTTTCTTAAGTAAGATATCGTGTTCGACATAGTCAAATGCTTGAGTCATATCGCAATATATAGAACACACGGGTATTTTGTTATCCATCTTAGTAATTACATTTCTAAGAAAATCAAAAATAGCCATATTAACCGTTTTATTTTTTCTGAAGCCCTTTTGGTAATCTGTCAATATATTAAATCTTTCTAAGTATTTGTAAATCTCATTGTTAATATACTTTTCAAATATTTTAGATATTGTTACGTGCTGGGCTCGACAGATAAGAATATAAACAATATTACCGACAAAAACACGTTTTATTCAGACACACAATTAAATTTAAAACACAACAAACACTATACCACACTTTTTCACTGTACTGCTTCAAACTCCGTAGTATTTCCGCTTCCGTTCGCTTCGATGAACACTTGACCGCTTACGATTGTAAACTGAACTGACTTGGCGGTGCGCGTGCGCCCTATTTATACGCGGCTAAAGCGTTTCTAGAGCTTTCTAGCAACGCCGCTCACGGTATGCAAACAGTACGATGATTCCAGAAAGTACCAGCATTCTCTCTAAGATTCTCGTACCGTACTACGTAGTTCCGTAAGATGTCAATAGATGGCGGTGTAAATTATTAGACGGAACTGCCGAGTCTTTCCCCCAATGCAGAGAGATGTCACTGGGCGTAACAATATTATAGATATGAGAGCGATTGGCCTATAACAGCTCATTTTCTGAACATCGCCTTTTTTAAAAATTGGTTTTATTATAGACGTTTTTAAATAATCGGGATAAGTGCCCTCATAAACACACATATTAAGTATATGGCTAAGATGTTCACATATTTGAAAAGCGACATGCTTAACAACTTTAGTCGCTATACCGTCGTGTCCGACACTTTCACAGTTCTTTAGAGATCTAATTATAATTAGAATGTCGTTGGGAGTACTGGGTGCCATAAACATAGATTTATAAGTCTTGGTAAAATTTAAAGATTCTGGTTGCTTCGTGACGGGAATCAGTTCTCTTTTTTCGATAAAATACCTGTTAAATGCGTTAGCAATTAAACTTGGATTACTAATAGTTTTGTCTTTGTGTTGAATTGACGAAATTGTATTTTTTGGTATGTTAAATTTTGATTCATTTATTATCGCCCACGTAGCTTTTGATTTGTTGACAGATGTTGCAATTTTATAATTGTTTTGAGCACACTGTGTTAATCGAATTATTTTTCGATAGAGTTTAGAATAGTTTTTAAGCTTATTTTTAGTTGATTCATTGTTGTTCTGTCTGAAGGACCATAAAAGTTTTCTCTTATTCTTGCTGCATGTCTTTATACCGCGTGATATCCATAGAGGTTTTATATTAATTTGTTTTTTGATAAGTCTGTAAGGAAAACATAAACGGTATAATAAAGTAAATATTTCAATGAATGCGTTATAGGCTAAATTTGGGTCATTGGTGCAGTAAATTTCGGAAAAAGTGAGACTTTGTACGTAATTCTTAAATTAATGGATGTTATCGAGACTGTAATCTCGTCGTTTAATAAACCAATGGCTAATTAGACTTGTAGTATTTACCCGAAAATTCAGAATCTGTGAGGATGGTCTGATAGACCAAAATCAACTATTTCCGATTTACACTTATTGCCAAGATTGTGAGCAAAATAATCTATACAGGTGCCGCTTGCGAGCCTCGTTGGTTTTTTCTTAAGTTCTAACTTTAAATTATAGTTCAGCAAAAGACACTCTAGTTCCAATAAAGTATTACTAGATTTAAGTGAATCAATGTTAAAATCATCAGCGATTATGACATTTCTTTTATGTTTTTTAGACATTACACCTCGGTACTGATTTGTATAGAAATTTATACAACAAAATTTAGCAATTCCCACCATCGGGGGCGGTCGAGGGGGGTGCGGATCGACGGGGAATAATTCCTGGCGCAGATTAATGACGGTTTGCTGAAAAAAAATAAAAAATTCGACAAATTTCAGTCTTTGCCAAAAAACAAAAAAAATTTAAGGCAAACAATTCTGAAATGTTGGCAACACTGAAAATTTCGGTGGCGTTGTGCAAGACAAAACGAATGAAGACCTTCTGCTGAAAACCCGGTAAGAATATATGAATATTTACTGCTTTTAGACGTGAAAATATCAGAAAAATCGATGTACCATTACACCTCGGTACTGATTTGTATAGAAATTTATACAACAAAATTTAGCAATTCCCACCATCGGGGGCGGTCGAGGGGGGTGCGGATCGACGGGGAATAATTCCTGGCGCGGATTAATGACGGTTTGCTGAAAAAAAAATAAAAAATTTGACAAATTTCAGCCTTTGCCAAAAAACAAAAAAAATTTAAGGCAAAAAATTCTGAAATGTTGGCACACTGAAAATTTCGGTGGCGTTGTGCAAGACAAAACGAATGAAAACCTTCTGCTGAAAACCCGGTAAGAATATATGAATATTTACTGCTTTTAGACGTTAAAATATCTGGAAAATCGATGTACCATTACACCTCGGTACTGATTTGTATAGAAATTTAGACAACAAAATTTAGCAATTCCCAGTATAGGGGGCGGTCGAGGGGGGTGCGGATCGACGGGGAATAATTCCTGGCGCGGATTAATGACGGTTTGCTGAAAAAAAAATTTGACAAATTTCAGTCTTTGCCAAAAAACAAAAAAAATTTAAGCAAAAAATTCTGAAATGTTGGCAACACTGAAAATTTCGGTGGCGTTGTGCAAGAAAAAACGAATGAAGACCTTCTGCTGAAAACCCGGTAAGAATATATGAATATTTACTGCTTTTAGACGTTAAAATATCTGAAAAATCGATGTACCATTACACCTCGGTACTGATTTGTATAGAAATTTAGACAACAAAATTTAGCAATTCCCACCATCGGGGGCGGTCGAGGGGGGTGCGGATCGACGAGGAATAATTCCTGGCGCCGATTAATGACGGTTTGCTGAAAAAAATTTGACAAATTTCAGAGTGTTTGCGAAAAAACAAAAAAAATTTAAGGCAAAAAATTCTGAAATGTTGGCACACTGAAAATTTCGGTGGCGTTGTGCAAGACAAAACGAATGAAGACCTTCTGCTGAAAACCCGGTAAGAATATATGAATATTTACTGCTTTTAGACGTTAAAATATCTGAAAAATCGATGTACCATTACACCTCGGTACTGATTTGTATAGAAATTTTGACAACAAAATTTAGCAATTCTCACCATCGGGGGCGGTCGAGGGGGGTGCGGATCGACGGGGAATAATTCCGGGCGTCGATTAAGGACGGTTTGCTGTAAAAAAAAAAAAATTTGACAAATTTCAGTCTTTGCCAAAAAACAAAAAAAAATTATGGCAAAAAATTCTGAAATGTTGGCAACACTGAAAATTTCGGTGGCTTTGTGCAAGACAAAACGAATGAAAACCTTCTGCTGAAAACCCGGTAAGAATATATGAATATTTACTGCTTTTAGACGTTAAAATATCTGAAAAATCGATGTACCATTACACCTCGGTACTGATTTGTATAGAAATTTAGACAACAAAATTTAGCAATTCCCACCATCGGAGGCGGTCGAGGGGGGTGCGGATCGACGGGGAATAATTCCTGGCGCCGATTAATGAAGGTTTGCTGAAAAATAAATTTGATAAATTTCAGGCTTTGCCAAAAAACAAAAAAAATTTAAGGCAAAAAATTCTGAAATGTTGGCAACACTGAAAATTTCGGTGGCGTTGTGCAAGACAAAACGAATGAAGACCTTCTGCTGAAAACCCGGTAAGAATATATGAATATTTACTGGTTTTAGACGTGAAAATATCAGAAAAATCGATGTACCATTACACTTCGGGACTGATTTGTATAGAAATTTATACAACAAAATTTAGCAATTCCCACCATCGGGGGCGGTCGAGGGGGGTGCGGATCGACGGGGAATAATTCCTGGCACGGATTAATGAAGGTTTGCTGAAAAAAACATTTGACAAATTTCAGTCTTTGCCAAAAAACAAAAAAATTTTAAGGCAAAAAATTCTGAAATGTTGGCAACACTGAAAATTTCGGTGGCGTTGTGCAAGACAAAACGAATGAAGACCTTCTGCTGAAAACCCGGTAAGAATATATGAATATTTACTGCTTTTAGACGTTAAAATATCTGAAAAATCGATGTACCATTACACCTCGGTACTGATTTGTATAGAAATTTATACAACAAAATTTAGCAATTCTCACCATCGGGGGCGGTCGAGGGGGGTGCGGATCAACGGGGCATAATTCCTGGCGCCGATTAATGAAGGTTTGCTGAAAAAAAAATTTGACAAATTTCAGTCTTTGCCAAAAAACAAAAAAATTCTTAGGCAAAAAATTCTGAAATGTTGGCAACACTGAAAATTTCGGTGGCGTTGTGCAAGACAAAACGAATGAAAACCTTCTGCTGAAAACCCGGTAAGAATATATGAATATTTACTGCTTTTAGACGTTAAAATATCTGAAAAATCTATGTACCATTACACCTCGGTACTGATTTGTATAGAAATTTATACAACAAAATTTAGCAATTCTCACCATCGGGGGCGGTCGGGGGGGTGCAGATCTACGGGGAATAATTCCTGGCGCGGATAAATGACGGTTTGCTGAAAAAAAATTGACTAATTTCAGTGTCTTTGCGAAAAAACAAAAAAAATTTAAGGCAAAAAATTCTGAAATGTTGGCACACTGAAAATTTCGGTGGCGTTGTGCAAGACAAAACGAATGAAGACCTTCTGCTGAAAACCCGGTAAGAATATATGAATATTTACTGCTTTTAGACGTTAAAATATCTGAAAAATCGATGTACCATTACACCTCGGTACTGATTTGTATAGAAATTTATACAACAAAATTTAGCAATTCCCACCATCGGGGGCGGTCGAGGGGGTTGCGGATCGACGGGGAATAATTCCTGGCGCGGATTAATGACGGTTTGCTGAAAAAAAAATTTGACAAATTTCAGTCTTTGCCAAAAAACAAAAAAATTTTAAGGCAAAAAATTCTGAAATGTTGGCAACACTGAAAATTTCGGTGGCGTTGTGCAAGAAAAAACGAATGAAGACCTTCTGCTGAAAACCCGGTAAGAATATATGAATATTTACTGCTTTTAGACGTTAAAATATCTGAAAAATCGATGTACCATTACACCTCGGTACTGATTTGTATAGAAATTTATACAACAAAATTTAGCAATTCTCACCATCGGGGGCGGTCGAGGGGGGTGCGGATCGATGGGGAATAATTCCTGGCGCCGATTAATAACGGTTTGCTGAAAAAAAAAAAAATTTGACATATTTCAGCCTTTGCCAAAAAACAAAAAAATTTTAAGGCAAAAAATTCTGAAATGTTGGCAACACTGAAAATTTCGGTGGCTTTGTGCAAGACAAAACGAATGAAAACCTTCTGCTGAAAACCCGGTAAGAATATATGAATATTTACTGCTTTTAGACGTTAAAATATCTGAAAAATCGATGTACCATTACACCTCGGTACTGATTTGTATAGAAATTTAGACAACAAAATTTAGCAATTCCCACCATCGGAGGCGGTCGAGGGGGGTGCGGATCGACGGGGAATAATTCCTGGCGTCGATTAAGGACGGTTTGCTGTAAAAAAAAAAAAATTTGACAAATTTCAGTCTTTGCCAAAAAACAAAAAAAAATTAAGGCAAAAAATTCTGAAATGTTGGCAACACTGAAAATTTCGGTGGCTTTGTGCAAGACAAAACGAATGAAAACCTTCTGCTGAAAACCCGGTAAGAATATATGAATATTTACTGCTTTTAGACGTTAAAATATCTGAAAAATCGATGTACCATTACACCTCGGTACTGATTTGTATAGAAATTTAGACAACAAAATTTAGCAATTCCCACCATCGGTGGCGGTCGAGGGGGGTGCGGATCGACGGGGAATAATTCCTGGCGCCGATTAATGAAGGTTTGCTGAAAAATAAATTTGATAAATTTCAGGCTTTGCCAAAAAACAAAAAAAATTTAAGGCAAAAAATTCTGAAATGTTGGCAACACTGAAAATTTCGGTGGCGTTGTGCAAGACAAAACGAATGAAGACCTTCTGCTGAAAACCCGGTAAGAATATATGAATATTTACTGCTTTTAGACGTGAAAATATCAGAAAAATCGATGTACCATTACACTTCGGTACTGATTTGTATAGAAATTTATACAACAAAATTTAGCAATTCCCACCATCGGGGGCGGTCGAGGGGGGTGCGGATCGACGGGGAATAATTCCTGGCACGGATTAATGAAGGTTTGCTGAAAAAAACATTTGACAAATTTCAGTCTTTGCCAAAAAACAAAAAAATTTTAAGGCAAAAAATTCTGAAATGTTGGCAACACTGAAAATTTCGGTGGCGTTGTGCAAGACAAAACGAATGAAGACCTTCTGCTGAAAACCCGGTAAGAATATATGAATATTTACTGCTTTTAGACGTTAAAATATCTGAAAAATCGATGTACCATTACACCTCGGTACTGATTTGTATAGGAATTTAGACAACAAAATTTAGCAATTCCCACCATCGGGGGCGGTCGAGGGGGGTGCGGATCGACGGGGCATAATTCCTGGCGCCGATTAATAAAGGTTTGCTGAAAAAAAAGTTTGACAAATTTCAGTCTTTGCCAAAAAACAAAAAAATTCTAAGGCAAAAAATTCTGAAATGTTGGCAACACTGAAAATTTCGGTGGCGTTGTGCAAGACAAAACGAATGAAGACCTTCTGCTGAAAACCCGGTAAGAATATATGAATATTTACTGCTTTTAGACGTTAAAATATCTGAAAAATCGATGTACCATTACACCTCGGTACTGATTTGTATAGAAATTTATACAACAAAATTTAGCAATTCTCACCATCGGGGGCGGTCGGGGGGGTGCGGATCTACGGGGAATAATTCCTGGCGCGGATAAATGACGGTTTGCTGAAAAAAAATTGACAAATTTCAGTGTCTTTGCGAAAAAACAAAAAAATTTAAGGCAAAAAATTCTGAAATGTTGGCACACTGAAAATTTCGGTGGCGTTGTGCAAGACAAAACGAATGAAGACCTTCTGCTGAAAACCCGGTAAGAATATATGAATATTTACTGCTTTTAGACGTTAAAATATCTGAAAAATCGATGTACCATTACACCTCGGTACTGATTTGTATAGAAATTTATACAACAAAATTTAGCAATTCTCACCATCGGGGGCGGTCGAGGGGGGTGCGGATCGACGGGGAATAATTCCTGGCGCCGATTAATAACGGTTTGCTGAAAAAAAAAAAAATTTGACATATTTCAGCCTTTGCCAAAAAACAAAAAAATTTTAAGGCAAAAAATTCTGAAATGTTGGCAACACTGAAAATTTCGGTGGCTTTGTGCAAGACAAAACGAATGAAAACCTTCTGCTGAAAACCCGGTAAGAATATATGAATATTTACTGCTTTTAGACGTTAAAATATCTGAAAAATCGATGTACCATTACACCTCGGTACTGATTTGTATAGAAATTTAGACAACAAAATTTAGCAATTCCCACCATCGGAGGCGGTCGAGGGGGGTGCGGATCGACGGGGAATAATTCCTGGCGTCGATTAAGGACGGTTTGCTGTAAAAAAAAAAAAATTTGACAAATTTCAGTCTTTGCCAAAAAACAAAAAAAAATTAAGGCAAAAAATTCTGAAATGTTGGCAACACTGAAAATTTCGGTGGCTTTGTGCAAGACAAAACGAATGAAAACCTTCTGCTGAAAACCCGGTAAGAATATATGAATATTTACTGCTTTTAGACGTTAAAATATCTGAAAAATCGATGTACCATTACACCTCGGTACTGATTTGTATAGGAATTTAGACAACAAAATTTAGCAATTCCCACCATCGGGGGCGGTCGAGGGGGGTGCGGATCGACGGGGCATAATTCCTGGCGCCGATTAATAAAGGTTTGCTGAAAAAAAAGTTTGACAAATTTCAGTCTTTGCCAAAAAACAAAAAAATTCTAAGGCAAAAAATTCTGAAATGTTGGCAACACTGAAAATTTCGGTGGCGTTGTGCAAGACAAAACGAATGAAGACCTTCTGCTGAAAACCCGGTAAGAATATATGAATATTTACTGCTTTTAGACGTTAAAATATCTGAAAAATCGATGTACCATTACACCTCGGTACTGATTTGTATAGAAATTTATACAACAAAATTTAGCAATTCTCACCATCGGGGGCGGTCGGGGGGGTGCGGATCTACGGGGAATAATTCCTGGCGCGGATAAATGACGGTTTGCTGAAAAAAAATTGACAAATTTCAGTGTCTTTGCGAAAAAACAAAAAAAATTTAAGGCAAAAAATTCTGAAATGTTGGCACACTGAAAATTTCGGTGGCGTTGTGCAAGACAAAACGAATGAAGACCTTCTGCTGAAAACCCGGTAAGAATATATGAATATTTACTGCTTTTAGACGTTAAAATATCTGAAAAATCGATGTACCATTACACCTCGGTACTGATTTGTATAGAAATTTATACAACAAAATTTAGCAATTCCCACCATCGGGGGCGGTCGAGGGGGGTGCGGATCGACGGGGAATAATTCCTGGCGCGGATTAATGACGGTTTGCTGAAAAAAAAATTTGACAAATTTCAGTCTTTGCCAAAAAACAAAAAAAATTTAAGGCAAAAAATTCTGAAATGTTGGCAACACTGAAAATTTCGGTGGCGTTGTGCAAGAAAAAACGAATGAAGACCTTCTGCTGAAAACCCGGTAAGAATATATGAATATTTACTGCTTTTAGACGTTAAAATATCTGAAAAATCGATGTACCATTACACCTCGGTACTGATTTGTATAGAAATTTATACAACAAAATTTAGCAATTCTCACCATCGGGGGCGGTCGAGGGGGGTGCGGATCGATGGGGAATAATTCCTGGCGCGGATTAATAACGGTTTGCTGAAAAAAAAAAAAAATTTGACATATTTCAGTCTTTGCCAAAAAACAAAAAAATTTTAAGGCAAAAAATTCTGAAATGTTGGCAACACTGAAAATTTCGGTGGCTTTGTGCAAGACAAAACGAATGAAAACCTTCTGCTGAAAACCCGGTAAGAATATATGAATATTTACTGCTTTTAGACGTTAAAATATCTGAAAAATCGATGTACCATTACACCTCGGTACTGATTTGTATAGAAATTTAGACAACAAAATTTAGCAATTCCCACCATCGGGGGCGGTCGAGGGGGGTGCGGATCGACGAGGAATAATTCCTGGCGCCGATTAATGACGGTTTGCTGAAAAAAATTTGACAAATTTCAGAGTCTTTGCAAAAAAACAAAAAAAATTTAAGGCAAAAAATTCTGAAATGTTGGCACATTGAAAATTTCGGTGGCGTTGTGCAAGAATAAACGAATGAAGACCTTCTGCTGAAAACCTGGTAAGAATATATGAATATTTACTGCTTTTAGACGTTAAAATATCTGAAAAATCGATGTACCATTACACCTCGGTACTGATTTGTATAGAAATTTAGACAACAAAATTTAGCAATTCCCACCATCGGGGGCGGTCGAGGGGGGTGCGGATCGACGGGGAATAATTCCTGGCGCCGATTAATGAAGGTTTGCTGAAAAATAAATTTGATACATTTCAGTCTTTGCCAAAAAACAAAAAAATTTTAAGGCAAAAAATTCTGAAATGTTGGCAACACTGAAAATTTTGGTGGCGTTGTGCAAGACAAAACGAATGAAGACCTTCTGCTGAAAACCCGGTAAGAATATATGAATATTTACTGCTTTTAGACGTGAAAATATCAGAAAAATCGATGTACCATTACACCTCGGTACTGATTTGTATAGAAATTTATACAACAAAATTTAGCAATTCCCACCATCGGGGGCGGTCGAGGGGGGTGCGGATCGACGGGGAATAATTCCTGGCGCGGATTAATGACGGTTTGCTGAAAAAAAAATAAAAAATTTGACAAATTTCAGTCTTTGCCAAAAAACAAAAAAAATTTAAGGCAAAAAATTCTGAAATGTTGGCACACTGAAAATTTCGGTGGCGTTGTGCAAGACAAAACGAATGAAGACCTTCTGCTGAAAACCCGGTAAGAATATATGAATATTTACTGCTTTTAGACGTTAAAATATCTGGAAAATCGATGTACCATTACACCTCGGTACTGATTTGTATAGAAATTTAGACAACAAAATTTAGCAATTCCCAGTATAGGGGGCGGTCGAGGGGGGTGCGGATCGACGGGGAATAATTCCTGGCGCGGATTAATGACGGTTTGCTGAAAAAAAAATTTGACAAATTTCAGTCTTTGCCAAAAAACAAAAAAATTTTAAGCAAAAAATTCTGAAATGTTGGCAACACTGAAAATTTCGGTGGCGTTGTGCAAGAAAAAACGAATGAAGACCTTCTGCTGAAAACCCGGTAAGAATATATGAATATTTACTGCTTTTAGACGTTAAAATATCTGGAAAATCGATGTACCATTACACCTCGGTACTGATTTGTATAGAAATTTAGACAACAAAATTTAGCAATTCCCACCATCGGGGGCGGTCGAGGGGGGTGCGGATCGACGAGGAATAATTCCTGGCGCCGATTAATAATAATAATAATAATAATAATATTCATTTATTCGAGTAACCTTTAGACTCATAATTGTTAGTAATACATAAAACTTATCCTATGTTAGTAAATACAAATCTTACATTTAAAATAATACAATAAGGCACATTAATCACTGCCTCGCCATCCCATGGGAGATGGCGCAGCAGTGACCAATGTACCTGCAATCTGGCCTCTCACTGATCATGTCTAGAATGCTGTTAGAGCTAGCCCGCACTCTGCGCACCAAGGCTGCACAACGCTTCCGCATAGTGGTGTGGAAACAGTCCACACTAGCTTCTGCGAACATCCCAGATGCGCAACAGAAGCGGGGTAGCCCCAACAGCACTCTAAACGCATTGTTATATTGGATACGGAGGGTGTTGTAGGCTTTTCGAGTGTATGTAGCCCACAGGCTGCATGTATAAAAAGATGTGCAGTATGCTCTAAACAGGGTAATTTTAACACTCTCAGAGCAATGTGCAAACCTGCGTGCCAGCATGTTTGCTCTCACCGACAACGCCCTCCGTTCCCTTTCCACGTCTTCATTGTCCTTGAGACTAGGAGTCAAAATATGCCCTAAGTATTTAAATTGGTATACCCTTTTTAATGGCTGCCCATTCAAAGGTATTTCGGGTATACTTCTAGGTCTTTTTTCCCCCGTCTCAAAGACCATGACTACGCTTTTATGTGCATTATACACCAAGCCATGACTTTCGGCGTACTTTTCGCATATATGAATTAATTTTCTCAGACCACACGGCGATGCGCTCAGCAACGCCATGTCGTCCGCGTAACTGATATTGTTTACACATATATTGTCAATATAACATCCGACTTTGACTTTATTTAGCTCACCGATCAGTTCTTTTATATAAAGGTTAAAAAGCGTTGGTGAGGTCAAGCCCCCTTGCCTCACCCCGCATTCCAACCCATACGGCTGCGACAAAGTACCTGCCCAGCGCACATTATTAACAGTATTACCGTACCAGTATTTAAGAATGTTTATGACGGGGACTGGAAGCTCACATTCTTCCAGCTTTTTCCATAGAATGTCATACGAGACCAAGTCAAATGCCTTGGAAAGGTCGAGAAAGCAGCAATACACTGAAGTGTTACGCTTTGTGTAGTAGTTCACAGCATGCTTAAGACACAGTATCGCACTTTCCGTAGATAATCCAGCACGAAAACCGAATTGGTTATCATGGAGATGGATGTATTTGTTCAACCGTGTATTAAGCATGCTGTCCAACACCTTCGAGATCACTGTGGCTAAAGCTATAGGCCTATAGTTGGAGACATCAGCGAGATCGCCAGTCTTATTTTTAACTATAGGCACCACCACGGTGCGCAACATATCCGCAGGCATATAACTGTGAGACATACACAGTGAATATAGCAGTGCCAACACTCTTGGTAGATGTGGTCCCGCATACCGAAGATGCTCAATACTGAGGCCGTCATGTCCGGGAGACTTGCCCTTGGTCATACCTATGATGACCTTAGCTATTTCTTGGGCCTTAAAGTGAACCTCCGGATCCATGTCAACCCCAGCAATAAACGTCGTTCGGGACGGTCCCAGAGATGGTTTTACGTGAAAATGATCCTTAAAGAGGTTGGCAATTTGCTTAGGATCATTCACCCCACCGACGCTCACAGGCAGCCCCGACTTGTCACTTAGTCTATTTGTATTTTTCCAAAAAGCTCTAAAGTCATTTTTAGCATGATTTGCTGCCAGGATATCCAATCTAATTTGTCGTTCGTGATCCTGGCACCATTTTAGGCGAGATTTAAATATTTTCCTACTCTCATACATTTCTATATAGGTTTTACCACTCGTAGGTTTGCCGTGGCTGTTCCAGGTCATAAATGCCTGTTTGGCCTGCCTGTGAGCCTCAGCGACATGTCTGTTCCAACCTGTTACAATTTTCTTTCGCGTACGCTTGCCGCGTTCTCGACCCACCTTGGCAGCCTCCGTAAGAGAGGTCACAATGTCAACATAAATTTTATCAATAATAATTCTATGCGAGATATCAGTGCAAGCCTTGTCACAACAATTAGTACATTCTTTAGGAAAATCAATATATTTCAGTCTATTATTACATTCATTTTCATAAATTTCTATTTCCCGTATACATCTTTCACCCCATACAGCCGTATTTTGAGAAGTAATACCATTATACATTTTAGATGACAACATATTTAAATTACACTTTATGGCAAGTGGATAGTGGTCGGACCATAATACATCGTGTAACACCGAGACAGATTTAATAGTGTTTACAGCGACTTTAGTTACTAGACAATGGTCGAGCCATCGCTTAGACCCGTGTGACTCACATAAAAATGTATAAGTGTCTGATGACAAACCTAACATATCAATGTCTATACAAGACCAAGCCCGATCTAAACAAAAGTTTATGAGTTATTATTTATTAATGACGGTTTGCTGAAAAAAATTTGACAAATTTCAGAGTGTTTGCGAAAAAACAAAAAAAATTTAAGGCAAAAAATTCTGAAATGTTGGCACACTAAAAAATTCGGTGGCGTTGTGCAAGACAAAACGAATGAAGACCTTCTGCTGAAAACCCGGTAAGAATATATGAATATTTACTGCTTTTAGACGTTAAAATATCTGAAAAATCGATGTACCATTACACCTCGGTACTGATTTGTATAGAAATTTTGACAACAAAATTTAGCAATTCTCACCATCGGGGGCGGTCGAGGGGGGTGCGGATCGACGGGGAATAATTCCTGGCGTCGATTAAGGACGGTTTGCTGTAAAAAAAAAAAAATTTGACAAATTTCAGTCTTTGCCAAAAAACAAAAAAAAATTAAGGCAAAAAATTCTGAAATGTTGGCAACACTGAAAATTTCGGTGGCGTTGTGCAAGACAAAACGAATGAAGACCTTCTGCTGAAAACCCGGTAAGAATATATGAATATTTACTGCTTTTAGGCGTTAAAATATCTGAAAAATCGATGTACCATTACACCTCGGTACTGATTTGTATAGAAATTTATACAACAAAATTTAGCAATTCCCACCATCGGGGGCGGTCGAGGGGGAAGCCGATCGACGGGGAATAATTCCTGGCGCGGATTAATGACGGTTTGCTGAAAAAAAAATTTGACAAATTTCAGTCTTTGCCAAAAAACAAAAAAATTTTAAGAAAAAAATTCTGAAATGTTGGCAACACTGAAAATTTCGGTGGCGTTGTGCAAGAAAAAACGAATGAAGACCTTCTGCTGAAAACCCGGTAAGAATATATGAATTTTTACTGCTTTTAGACGTTAAAATATCTGAAAAATCGATGTACCATTACACCTCGGTACTGATTTGTATAGAAATTTATACAACAAAATTTAGCAATTCTCACCATCGGGGGCGGTCGAGGGGGGTGCGGATCGACGGGGAATAATTCCTGGCGCCGATTAATAACGGTTTGCTGAAAAAAAAAAAAAAAATTTGACATATTTCAGTCTTTGCCAAAAAACAAAAAAAATTTAAGGCAAAAAATTCTGAAATGTTGGCAACACTGAAAATTTCGGTTGCGTTGTGCAAGACAAAACGAATGAAAACCTTCTGCTGAAAACCCGGTAAGAATATATGAATATTTACTGCTTTTAGACGTTAAAATATCTGAAAAATCGATGTACCATTACACCTCGGTACTGATTTGTATAGAAATTTAGACAACAAAATTTAGCAATTCCCACCATCGGGGGCGGTCGAGGGGGGTGCGGATCGACGGGGAATAATTCCTGGCGCCGATTAATGACGGTTTGCTGAAAAAAAAAAAAAAATTTGACAAATTTCAGTCTTTGCCAAAAAACAAAAAAATTTTAAGGCAAAAAATTCTGAAATGTTGGCAACACTGAACATTTCGGTGGCGTTGTGCAAGACAAAACGAATGAAAACCTTCTGCTGAAAACCCGGTAAGAATATATGAATATTTACTGCTTTTAGACGTTAAAATATCTGAAAAATCTATGTACCATTACACCTCGGTACTGATTTGTATAGAAATTTATACAACAAAATTTTGCAATTTTCACCATCGGGGGCGGTCGGGGGGGTGCGGATCTACGGGGAATAATTCCTGGCGCGGATAAATGACGGTTTGCTGAAAAAAATTAGACAAATTTCAGAGTCTTTGCCAAAAACCAAAAAAATTTTAAGGCAAAAAATTCGGAAATGTTGGCACACTGAAAATTTTGGTGGCGTTGTGCAAGACAAAACGAATGAAGACCTTCTGCTGAAAACCCGGTAAGAATATATGAATATTTACTGCTTTTAGGCGTTAAAATATCTGAAAAATCGATGTACCATTACACCTCGGTACTGATTTGTATAGAAATTTATACAACAAAATTTAGCAATTCCCACCATCGGGGGCGGTCGAGGGGGAAGCCGATCGACGGGGAATAATTCCTGGCGCGGATTAATGACGGTTTGCTGAAAAAAAAATTTGACAAATTTCAGTCTTTGCCAAAAAACAAAAAAATTTTAAGAAAAAAATTCTGAAATGTTGGCAACACTGAAAATTTCGGTGGCGTTGTGCAAGAAAAAACGAATGAAGACCTTCTGCTGAAAACCCGGTAAGAATATATGAATTTTTACTGCTTTTAGACGTTAAAATATCTGAAAAATCGATGTACCATTACACCTCGGTACTGATTTGTATAGAAATTTATACAACAAAATTTAGCAATTCTCACCATCGGGGGCGGTCGAGGGGGGTGCGGATCGACGGGGAATAATTCCTGGCGCCGATTAATAACGGTTTGCTGAAAAAAAAAAAAAAATTTGACATATTTCAGTCTTTGCCAAAAAACAAAAAAAATTTAATGCAAAAAATTCTGAAATGTTGGCAACACTGAAAATTTCGGTTGCGTTGTGCAAGACAAAACGAATGAAAACCTTCTGCTGAAAACCCGGTAAGAATATATGAATATTTACTGCTTTTAGACGTTAAAATATCTGAAAAATCGATGTACCATTACACCTCGGTACTGATTTGTATAGAAATTTAGACAACAAAATTTAGCAATTCCCACCATCGGGGGCGGTCGAGGGGGGTGCGGATCGACGGGGAATAATTCCTGGCGCCGATTAATGACGGTTTGCTGAAAAAAAAAAAAAAATTTGACAAATTTCAGTCTTTGCCAAAAAACAAAAAAATTTTAAGGCAAAAAATTCTGAAATGTTGGCAACACTGAACATTTCGGTGGCGTTGTGCAAGACAAAACGAATGAAAACCTTCTGCTGAAAACCCGGTAAGAATATATGAATATTTACTGCTTTTAGACGTTAAAATATCTGAAAAATCTATGTACCATTACACCTCGGTACTGATTTGTATAGAAATTTATACAACAAAATTTTGCAATTTTCACCATCGGGGGCGGTCGGGGGGGTGCGGATCTACGGGGAATAATTCCTGGCGCGGATAAATGACGGTTTGCTGAAAAAAATTAGACAAATTTCAGAGTCTTTGCCAAAAACCAAAAAAATTTTAAGGCAAAAAATTCGGAAATGTTGGCAACACTGAAAATTTCGGTGGCGTTGTGCAAGACAAAACGAATGAAGACCTTCTGCTGAAAACCCGGTAAGAATATATGAATATTTACTGCTTTTAGACGTTAAAATATCTGAAAAATTGATGTACCATTACACCTCGGTACTGATTTGTATAGAAATTTATACAACAAAATTTAGCAATTCCCACCATCGGGGGCGGTCGTGGGGGGTGCGGATCGACGGGGAATAATTCCTGGCGCCGATTAATGACGGTTTGCTGAAAAAAAAATTTGACAAATTTCAGTCTTTGCCAAAAAACAAAAAAATTCTAAGGCAAAAAATTCTGAAATGTTGGCAACACTGAAAATTTCGGTGGCGTTGTGCAAGAAAAAACGAATGAAGACCTTCTGCTGAAAACCCGGTAAGAATATATGAATATTTACTGCTTTTAGACGTTAAAATATCTGAAAAATCGATGTACCATTACACCTCGGTACTGATTTGTATAGAAATTTATACAACAAAATTTAGCAATTCTCACCATCGGGGGCGGTCGGGGGGGTGCGGATCTACGGGGAATAATTCCTGGCGCGGATAAATGATGGTTTGCTGAAAAAAATTAGACAAATTTCAGAGTCTTTGCCAAAAACCAAAAAAATTTTAAGGCAAAAAATTCGGAAATGTTGGCAACACTGAAAATTTCGGTGGCGTTGTGCAAGACAAAACGAATGAAGACCTTCTGCTGAAAACCCGGTAAGAATATATGAATATTTACTGCTTTTAGACGTTAAAATATCTGAAAAATTGATGTACCATTACACCTCGGTACTGATTTGTATAGAAATTTAGACAACAAAATTTAGCAATTCCCACCATCGGGGGCGGTCGAGGGGGGTGCGGATTGACGGGGAATAATTCCTGGCGCCGATTAATGAAGGTTTGCTGAAAAATAAATTTGATAAATTTCAGGCTTTGCCAAAAAACAAAAAAAATTTAAGGCAAAATTTCTGAAATGTTGGCAACACTGAAAATTTCGGTGGCGTTGTGCAAGACAAAACGAATGAAAACCTTCTGCTGAAAACCCGGTAAGAATATATGAATATTTACTGCTTTTAGACGTTAAAATATCTGAAAAATCTATGTACCATTACACCTCGGTACTGATTTGTATAGAAATTTATACAACAAAATTTAGCAATTCTCACCATCGGGGGCGGTCGAGGGGGGTGCGGATCGACGGGGCATAATTCCTGGCGCCGATTAATGAAGGTTTTCTGAAAAAAAAATTGTCAAATTTCAGTCTTTGCCAAAAAACAAAAAAAAATTAAGACAAAAAATTCTGAAATGTTGGCAACACTTAAAATTTCGGTGGCGTTGTGCAAGAAAAAACGAATGAAGACCTTCTGCTGAAAACCCGGTAAGAATATATGAATATTTACTGCTTTTAGACGTTAAAATATCTGAAAAATCGATGTACCATTACACCTCGGTACTGATTTGTATGGAAATTTATACAACAAAATTTAGCAATTCTCACCATCGGGGGCGGTCGAGGGGGGTGCGGATCGACGGGGCATAATTCCTGGCGCCGATTAATGAAGGTTTTCTGAAAAAAAAAATTGTCAAATTTCAGTCTTTGCCAAAAAACAAAAAAAAATTAAGGCAAAAAATTCTGAAATGTTGTCATCACTGAAAATTTCGGTGGCGTTGTGCAAGAAAAAACGAATGAAGACCTTCTGCTGAAAACCCGGTAAGAATATATGAATTTTTACTGCTTTTAGACGTTAAAATATCTGAAAAATCGATGTACCATTACACCTCGGTACTGATTTGTATAGAAATTTAGACAACAAATTTTAGCAATTCCCAGTATAGGGGGCGGTCGCGGGGGGTGCGGATCGACGGGGAATAATTCCTGGCGCCGATTAATGAAGGTTTGCTGAAAAAAAAATTTGACAAATTTCAGTCTTTGCCAAAAAACAAAAAAAAATTAAGGCAAAAAATTCTGAAATGTTGGCAACACTGAAAATTTCGGTGGCGTTGTGCAAGAAAAAACGAATGAAGACCTTCTGCTGAAAACCCGGTAAGAATATATGAATATTTACTGCTTTTAGACGTTAAAATATCTGAAAAATCGATGTACCATTACACCTCGGTACTGATTTGTATAGAAATTTATACAACAAAATTTAGCAATTCTCACCATCGGGGGCGGTCGGGGGGGTGCGGATCTACGGGGAATAATTCCTGGCGCCGATTAATGACGGTTTGCTGAAAAAACAATTTGACAAATTTCAGAGTCTTTGCCAAAAAACAAAAAAATTTTCACCCAAAAATTTCTGAAATGTTGGCAACACTGAAAATTTCGGTGGCGCTGTGCAAGAAAAAACTAATGAAGACCTTCTGCTGAAAACCCGGTAAGAATATATGAATATTTACTGCTTTTAGACGTTAAAATATCTGAAAAATCGATGTACCATTACACCTCGGTACTGATTTGTATAGAAATTTAGACAACAAAATTTAGCAATTCTCACCATCGGGGGCGGTCGAGGGGGGTGCGGATCGACGGGGAATAATTCCTGGCGCCGATTAATGACGGTTTGCTGAAAAAACAATTTGACAAATTTCAGTCTTTGCCAAAAAACAAAAAAATTTTAACCCAAAAAATTCTGAAATGTTGGCAACACTGAAAATTTCAGTTGCACTGTGCAAGAAAAAACGAATGAAGACCTTCTGCTGAAAACCCGGTAAGAATATATGAATATTTACTGCTTTTAGACGTTAAAATATCTGAAAAATCGATGTACCATTACACCTCGGTACTGATTTGTATAGAAATTTATACAACAAAATTTAGCAATTCTCACCATCGGGGGCGGTCGAGGGGGGTGCGGATCGACGGGGCATAATTCCTGGCGCCGATTAATGAAGGTTTTCTGAAAAAAAAATTTGACAAATTTCAGTCTTTGCCAAAAAACAAAAAAAAATTAAGGCAAAAAATTCTGAAATGTTGGCAACACTGAAAATTTCGGTTGCACTGTGCAAGAAAAAACGAATGAAGACCTTCTGCTGAAAACCCGGTAAGAATATATGAATATTTACTGCTTTTAGACGTTAAAATATCTGAAAAATCGATGTACCATTACACCTCGGTACTGATTTGTATAGAAATTTATACAACAAAATTTAGCAATTCCCAGTATAGGGGGCGGTCGAGGGGGTGCGGATCTACGGGGAATAATTCCTGGCGCGGATTAATGACGGTTTGCTGAAAAAAAAATTTGACAAATTTCAGTCTTTGCCAAAAAACAAAAAAAATTTAAGGCAAAAAATTCTGAAATGTTGTCATCACTGAAAATTTCGGTGGCGTTGTGCAAGAAAAAACGAATGAAGACCTTCTGCTGAAAACCCGGTAAGAATATATGAATATTTACTGCTTTTAGACGTTAAAATATCTGAAAAATCGATGTACCATTACACCTCGGTACTGATTTGTATAGAAATTTAGACAACAAAATTTAGCAATTCTCACCATCGGGGGCGGTCGGGGGGGTGCGGATCTACGGGGAATAATTCCTGGCGCGGATTAATGACGGTTTGCTGAAAAAAAAATTTGACAAATTTCAGTCTTTGCCAAAAAACAAAAAAATTTTAAGGCAAAAAATTCTGAAATGTTGTCATCACTGAAAATTTCGGTGGCGTTGTGCAAGAAAAAACGAATGAAGACCTTCTGCTGAAAACCCGGTAAGAATATATGAATATTTACTGCTTTTAGACGTTAAAATATCTGAAAAATCGATGTACCATTACACCTCGGTACTGATTTGTATAGAAATTTAGACAACAAAATTTAGCAATTTTCACCATCGGGGGCGGTCGGGGGGGTGCGGATCTACGGGGAATAATTCCTGGCGCGGATAAATGACGGTTTGCTGAAAAAAATTAGACAAATTTCAGAGTCTTTGCCAAAAACCAAAAAAATTTTAAGGCAAAAAATTCGGAAATGTTGGCAACACTGAAAATTTCGGTGGCGTTGTGCAAGACAAAACGAATGAAGACCTTCTGCTGAAAACCCGGTAAGAATATATGAATATTTACTGCTTTTAGACGTTAAAATATCTGAAAAATTGATGTACCATTACACCTCGGTACTGATTTGTATAGAAATTTAGACAACAAAATTTAGCAATTCCCACCATCGGGGGCGGTCGAGGGGGGTGCGGATCGACGGGGAATAATTCCTGGCGCCGATTAATGACGGTTTGCTGAAAAAAAAATTTGACAAATTTCAGTCTTTGCCAAAAAACAAAAAAATTCTAAGGCAAAAAATTCTGAAATGTTGGCAACACTGAAAATTTAGGTGGCGTTGTGCAAGAAAAAACGAATGAAGACCTTCTGCTGAAAACCCGGTAAGAATATATGAATATTTACTGCTTTTAGACGTTAAAATATCTGAAAAATCGATGTACCATTACACCTCGGTACTGATTTGTATAGAAATTTATACAACAAAATTTAGCAATTCTCACCATCGGGGGCGGTCGGGGGGGTGCGGATCTACGGGGAATAATTCCTGGCGCGGATAAATGATGGTTTGCTGAAAAAAATTAGACAAATTTCAGAGTCTTTGCCAAAAACCAAAAAAATTTTAAGGCAAAAAATTCGGAAATGTTGGCAACACTGAAAATTTCGGTGGCGTTGTGCAAGACAAAACGAATGAAGACCTTCTGCTGAAAACCCGGTAAGAATATATGAATATTTACTGCTTTTAGACGTTAAAATATCTGAAAAATTGATGTACCATTACACCTCGGTACTGATTTGTATAGAAATTTAGACAACAAAATTTAGCAATTCCCACCATCGGGGGCGGTCGAGGGGGGTGCGTATTGACGGGGAATAATTCCTGGCGCCGATTAATGAAGGTTTGCTGAAAAATAAATTTGATAAATTTCAGGCTTTGCCAAAAAACAAAAAAAATTTAAGGCAAAATTTCTGAAATGTTGGCAACACTGAAAATTTCGGTGGCGTTGTGCAAGACAAAACGAATGAAAACCTTCTGCTGAAAACCCGGTAAGAATATATGAATATTTACTGCTTTTAGACGTTAAAATATCTGAAAAATCTATGTACCATTACACCTCGGTACTGATTTGTATAGAAATTTATACAACAAAATTTAGCAATTCTCACCATCGGGGGCGGTCGAGGGGGGTGCGGATCGACGGGGCATAATTCCTGGCGCCGATTAATGAAGGTTTTCTGAAAAAAAAATTGTCAAATTTCAGTCTTTGCCAAAAAACAAAAAAAAATTAAGACAAAAAATTCTGAAATGTTGGCAACACTTAAAATTTCGGTGGCGTTGTGCAAGAAAAAACGAATGAAGACCTTCTGCTGAAAACCCGGTAAGAATATATGAATATTTACTGCTTTTAGACGTTAAAATATCTGAAAAATCGATGTACCATTACACCTCGGTACTGATTTGTATGGAAATTTATACAACAAAATTTAGCAATTCTCACCATCGGGGGCGGTCGAGGGGGGTGCGGATCGACGGGGCATAATTCCTGGCGCCGATTAATGAAGGTTTGCTGAAAAATAAATTTGATAAATTTCAGGCTTTGCCAAAAAACAAAAAAAATTTAAGGCAAAATTTCTGAAATGTTGGCAACACTGAAAATTTCGGTGGCGTTGTGCAAGACAAAACGAATGAAAACCTTCTGCTGAAAACCCGGTAAGAATATATGAATATTTACTGCTTTTAGACGTTAAAATATCTGAAAAATCTATGTACCATTACACCTCGGTACTGATTTGTATAGAAATTTATACAACAAAATTTAGCAATTCTCACCATCGGGGGCGGTCGAGGGGGGTGCGGATCGACGGGGCATAATTCCTGGCGCCGATTAATGAAGGTTTTCTGAAAAAAAAATTGTCAAATTTCAGTCTTTGCCAAAAAACAAAAAAAAATTAAGACAAAAAATTCTGAAATGTTGGCAACACTTAAAATTTCGGTGGCGTTGTGCAAGAAAAAACGAATGAAGACCTTCTGCTGAAAACCCGGTAAGAATATATGAATATTTACTGCTTTTAGACGTTAAAATATCTGAAAAATCGATGTACCATTACACCTCGGTACTGATTTGTATGGAAATTTATACAACAAAATTTAGCAATTCTCACCATCGGGGGCGGTCGAGGGGGGTGCGGATCGACGGGGCATAATTCCTGGCGCCGATTAATGAAGGTTTTCTGAAAAAAAAAATTGTCAAATTTCAGTCTTTGCCAAAAAACAAAAAAAAATTAAGGCAAAAAATTCTGAAATGTTGTCATCACTGAAAATTTCGGTGGCGTTGTGCAAGAAAAAACGAATGAAGACCTTCTGCTGAAAACCCGGTAAGAATATATGAATTTTTTCTGCTTTTAGACGTTAAAATATCTGAAAAATCGATGTACCATTACACCTCGGTACTGATTTGTATAGAAATTTAGACAACAAAATTTAGCAATTCCCAGTATAGGGGGCGGTCGAGGGGGGTGCGGATCGACGGGGAATAATTCCTGGCGCCGATTAATGAAGGTTTGCTGAAAAAAAAATTTGACAAATTTCAGTCTTTGCCAAAAAACAAAAAAAAATTAAGGCAAAAAATTCTGAAATGTTGGCAACACTGAAAATTTCGGTGGCGTTGTGCAAGAAAAAACGAATGAAGACCTTCTGCTGAAAACCCGGTAAGAATATATGAATATTTACTGCTTTTAGACGTTAAAATATCTGAAAAATCGATGTACCATTACACCTCGGTACTGATTTGTATAGAAATTTTTACAACAAAATTTAGCAATTCTCACCATCGGGGGCGGTCGGGGGGGTGCGGATCTACGGGGAATAATTCCTGGCGCGGATTAATGACGGTTTGCTGAAAAAAAAATTTGACAAATTTCAGTCTTTGCCAAAAAACAAAAAAAATTTAAGGCAAAAAATTCTGAAATGTTGTCATCACTGAAAATTTCGGTGGCGTTGTGCAAGAAAAAACGAATGAAGACCTTCTGCTGAAAACCCGGTAAGAATATATGAATATTTACTGCTTTTAGACGTTAAAATATCTGAAAAATCGATGTACCATTACACCTCGGTACTGATTTGTATAGAAATTTAGACAACAAAATTTAGCAATTCTCACCATCGGGGGCGGTCGGGGGGGTGCGGATCTACGGGGAATAATTCCTGGGGCGGATTAATGACGGTTTGCTGAAAAAAAAATTTGACAAATTTCAGTCTTTGCCAAAAAACAAAAAAAATTTAACCCAAAAAATTCTGAAATGTTGGCAACACTGAAAATTTCGGTTGCACTGTGCAAGAAAAAACGAATGAAGACCTTCTGCTGAAAACCCGGTAAGAATATATGAATATTTACTGCTTTTAGACGTTAAAATATCTAAAAAATCGATGTACCATTACACCTCGGTACTGATTTGTATAGAAATTTAGACAACAAATTTTAGCAATTCCCAGTATAGGGGGCGGTCGAGGGGGGTGCGGATCGACGGGGAATAATTCCTGGCGCCGATTAATGAAGGTTTGCTGAAAAAAAAATTTGACAAATTTCAGTCTTTGCCAAAAAACAAAAAAAAATTAAGGCAAAAAATTCTGAAATGTTGGCAACACTGAAAATTTCGGTGGCGTTGTGCAAGAAAAAACGAATGAAGACCTTCTGCTGAAAACCCGGTAAGAATATATGAATATTTACTGCTTTTAGACGTTAAAATATCTGAAAAATCGATGTACCATTACACCTCGGTACTGATTTGTATAGAAATTTATACAACAAAATTTAGCAATTCTCACCATCGGGGGCGGTCGGGGGGGTGCGGATCTACGGGGAATAATTCCTGGCGCCGATTAATGACGGTTTGCTGAAAAAACAATTTGACAAATTTCAGAGTCTTTGCCAAAAAACAAAAAAATTTTCACCCAAAAATTTCTGAAATGTTGGCAACACTGAAAATTTCGGTGGCGCTGTGCAAGAAAAAACTAATGAAGACCTTCTGCTGAAAACCCGGTAAGAATATATGAATATTTACTGCTTTTAGACGTTAAAATATCTGAAAAATCGATGTACCATTACACCTCGGTACTGATTTGTATAGAAATTTAGACAACAAAATTTAGCAATTCTCACCATCGGGGGCGGTCGAGGGGGGTGCGGATCGACGGGGAATAATTCCTGGCGCCGATTAATGACGGTTTGCTGAAAAAACAATTTGACAAATTTCAGTCTTTGCCAAAAAACAAAAAAATTTTAACCCAAAAAATTCTGAAATGTTGGCAACACTGAAAATTTCAGTTGCACTGTGCAAGAAAAAACGAATGAAGACCTTCTGCTGAAAACCCGGTAAGAATATATGAATATTTACTGCTTTTAGACGTTAAAATATCTGAAAAATCGATGTACCATTACACCTCGGTACTGATTTGTATAGAAATTTATACAACAAAATTTAGCAATTCTCACCATCGGGGGCGGTCGAGGGGGGTGCGGATCGACGGGGCATAATTCCTGGCGCCGATTAATGAAGGTTTTCTGAAAAAAAAATTTGACAAATTTCAGTCTTTGCCAAAAAACAAAAAAAAATTAAGGCAAAAAATTCTGAAATGTTGGCAACACTGAAAATTTCGGTTGCACTGTGCAAGAAAAAACGAATGAAGACCTTCTGCTGAAAACCCGGTAAGAATATATGAATATTTACTGCTTTTAGACGTTAAAATATCTGAAAAATCGATGTACCATTACACCTCGGTACTGATTTGTATAGAAATTTATACAACAAAATTTAGCAATTCCCAGTATAGGGGGCGGTCGAGGGGGTGCGGATCTACGGGGAATAATTCCTGGCGCGGATTAATGAAGGTTTGCTGAAAAAAAAATTTGACAAATTTCAGTCTTTGCCAAAAAACAAAAAAAATTTAAGGCAAAAAATTCTGAAATGTTGTCATCACTGAAAATTTCGGTGGCGTTGTGCAAGAAAAAACGAATGAAGACCTTCTGCTGAAAACCCGGTAAGAATATATGAATATTTACTGCTTTTAGACGTTAAAATATCTGAAAAATCGATGTACCATTACACCTCGGTACTGATTTGTATAGAAATTTAGACAACAAAATTTAGCAATTCTCACCATCGGGGGCGGTCGGGGGGGTGCGGATCTACGGGGAATAATTCCTGGCGCGGATTAATGACGGTTTGCTGAAAAAAAAATTTGACAAATTTCAGTCTTTGCCAAAAAACAAAAAAATTTTAAGGCAAAAAATTCTGAAATGTTGTCATCACTGAAAATTTCGGTGGCGTTGTGCAAGAAAAAACGAATGAAGACCTTCTGCTGAAAACCCGGTAAGAATATATGAATATTTACTGCTTTTAGACGTTAAAATATCTGAAAAATCGATGTACCATTACACCTCGGTACTGATTTGTATAGAAATTTAGACAACAAAATTTAGCAATTCCCAGTATAGGGGGCGGTCGAGGGGGGTGCGGATCGACGGGGAATAATTCCTGGCGCCGATTAATGAAGGTTTGCTGAAAAAAAAATTTGACAAATTTCAGTCTTTGCCAAAAAACAAAAAAAAATTAAGGCAAAAAATTCTGAAATGTTGGCAACACTGAAAATTTCGGTGGCGTTGTGCAAGAAAAAACGAATGAAGACCTTCTGCTGAAAACCCGGTAAGAATATATGAATATTTACTGCTTTTAGACGTTAAAATATCTGAAAAATCGATGTACCATTACACCTCGGTACTGATTTGTATGGAAATTTATACAACAAAATTTAGCAATTCTCACCATCGGGGGCGGTCGAGGGGGGTGCGGATCGACGGGGCATAATTCCTGGCGCCGATTAATGAAGGTTTTCTGAAAAAAAAAATTGTCAAATTTCAGTCTTTGCCAAAAAACAAAAAAAAATTAAGGCAAAAAATTCTGAAATGTTGTCATCACTGAAAATTTCGGTGGCGTTGTGCAAGAAAAAACGAATGAAGACCTTCTGCTGAAAACCCGGTAAGAATATATGAATATTTACTGCTTTTAGACGTTAAAATATCTGAAAAATCGATGTACCATTACACCTCGGTACTGATTTGTATAGAAATTTTTACAACAAAATTTAGGAATTCTCACCATCGGGGGCGGTCGGGGGGGTGCGGATCTACGGGGAATAATTCCTGGCGCGGATTAATGACGGTTTGCTGAAAAAAAAATTTGACAAATTTCAGTCTTTGCCAAAAAACAAAAAAAATTTAAGGCAAAAAATTCTGAAATGTTGTCATCACTGAAAATTTCGGTGGCGTTGTGCAAGAAAAAACGAATGAAGACCTTCTGCTGAAAACCCGGTAAGAATATATGAATATTTACTGCTTTTAGACGTTAAAATATCTGAAAAATCTATGTACCATTACACCTCGGTACTGATTTGTATAGAAATTTAGACAACAAAATTTAGCAATTCTCACCATCGGGGGCGGTCGGGGGGGTGCGGATCTACGGGGAATAATTCCTGGGGCGGATTAATGACGGTTTGCTGAAAAAAAAATTTGACAAATTTCAGTCTTTGCCAAAAAACAAAAAAAATTTAACCCAAAAAATTCTGAAATGTTGGCAACACTGAAAATTTCGGTTGCACTGTGCAAGAAAAAACGAATGAAGACCTTCTGCTGAAAACCCGGTAAGAATATATGAATATTTACTGCTTTTAGACGTTAAAATATCTAAAAAATCGATGTACCATTACACCTCGGTACTGATTTGTATAGAAATTTAGACAACAAATTTTAGCAATTCCCAGTATAGGGGGCGGTCGAGGGGGGTGCGGATCGACGGGGAATAATTCCTGGCGCCGATTAATGACGGTTTGCTGAAAAAAAAAAAAAAATTTGACAAATTTCAGTCTTTGCCAAAAAACAAAAAAATTTTTAGGCAAAAAATTCTGAAATGTTGGCAACACTGAACATTTCGGTGGCGTTGTGCAAGACAAAACGAATGAAAACCTTCTGCTGAAAACCCGGTAAGAATATATGAATATTTACTGCTTTTAGACGTTAAAATATCTGAAAAATCTATGTACCATTACACCTCGGTACTGATTTGTATAGAAATTTATACAACAAAATTTTGCAATTTTCACCATCGGGGGCGGTCGGGGGGGTGCGGATCTACGGGGAATAATTCCTGGCGCGGATAAATGACGGTTTGCTGAAAAAAATTAGACAAATTTCAGAGTCTTTGCCAAAAACCAAAAAAATTTTAAGGCAAAAAATTCGGAAATGTTGGCAACACTGAAAATTTCGGTGGCGTTGTGCAAGACAAAACGAATGAAGACCTTCTGCTGAAAACCCGGTAAGAATATATGAATATTTACTGCTTTTAGACGTTAAAATATCTGAAAAATTGATGTACCATTACACCTCGGTACTGATTTGTATAGAAATTTAGACAACAAAATTTAGCAATTCCCACCATCGGGGGCGGTCGAGGGGGGTGCGGATCGACGGGGAATAATTCCTGGCGCCGATTAATGATGGTTTGCTGAAAAAAAAATTTGACAAATTTCAGTCTTTGCCAAAAAACAAAAAAATTCTAAGGCAAAAAATTCTGAAATGTTGGCAACACTGAAAATTTCGGTGGCGTTGTGCAAGAAAAAACGAATGAAGACCTTCTGCTGAAAACCCGGTAAGAATATATGAATATTTACTGCTTTTAGACGTTAAAATATCTGAAAAATCGATGTACCATTACACCTCGGTACTGATTTGTATAGAAATTTATACAACAAAATTTAGCAATTCTCACCATCGGGGGCGGTCGGGGGGGTGCGGATCTACGGGGAATAATTCCTGGCGCGGATAAATGATGGTTTGCTGAAAAAAATTAGACAAATTTCAGAGTCTTTGCCAAAAACCAAAAAAATTTTAAGGCAAAAAATTCGGAAATGTTGGCAACACTGAAAATTTCGGTGGCGTTGTGCAAGACAAAACGAATGAAGACCTTCTGCTGAAAACCCGGTAAGAATATATGAATATTTACTGCTTTTAGACGTTAAAATATCTGAAAAATTGATGTACCATTACACCTCGGTACTGATTTGTATAGAAATTTAGACAACAAAATTTAGCAATTCCCACCATCGGGGGCGGTCGAGGGGGGTGCGGATTGACGGGGAATAATTCCTGGCGCCGATTAATGAAGGTTTGCTGAAAAATAAATTTGATAAATTTCAGGCTTTGCCAAAAAACAAAAAAAATTTAAGGCAAAATTTCTGAAATGTTGGCAACACTGAAAATTTCGGTGGCGTTGTGCAAGACAAAACGAATGAAAACCTTCTGCTGAAAACCCGGTAAGAATATATGAATATTTACTGCTTTTAGACGTTAAAATATCTGAAAAATCTATGTACCATTACACCTCGGTACTGATTTGTATAGAAATTTATACAACAAAATTTAGCAATTCTCACCATCGGGGGCGGTCGAGGGGGGTGCGGATCGACGGGGCATAATTCCTGGCGCCGATTAATGAAGGTTTTCTGAAAAAAAAATTGTCAAATTTCAGTCTTTGCCAAAAAACAAAAAAAAATTAAGACAAAAAATTCTGAAATGTTGGCAACACTTAAAATTTCGGTGGCGTTGTGCAAGAAAAAACGAATGAAGACCTTCTGCTGAAAACCCGGTAAGAATATATGAATATTTACTGCTTTTAGACGTTAAAATATCTGAAAAATCGATGTACCATTACACCTCGGTACTGATTTGTATGGAAATTTATACAACAAAATTTAGCAATTCTCACCATCGGGGGCGGTCGAGGGGGGTGCGGATCGACGGGGCATAATTCCTGGCGCCGATTAATGAAGGTTTTCTGAAAAAAAAAATTGTCAAATTTCAGTCTTTGCCAAAAAACAAAAAAAAATTAAGGCAAAAAATTCTGAAATGTTGTCATCACTGAAAATTTCGGTGGCGTTGTGCAAGAAAAAACGAATGAAGACCTTCTGCTGAAAACCCGGTAAGAATATATGAATTTTTACTGCTTTTAGACGTTAAAATATCTGAAAAATCGATGTACCATTACACCTCGGTACTGATTTGTATAGAAATTTAGACAACAAATTTTAGCAATTCCCAGTATAGGGGGCGGTCGAGGGGGGTGCGGATCGACGGGGAATAATTCCTGGCGCCGATTAATGAAGGTTTGCTGAAAAAAAAATTTGACAAATTTCAGTCTTTGCCAAAAAACAAAAAAAAATTAAGGCAAAAAATTCTGAAATGTTGGCAACACTGAAAATTTCGGTGGCGTTGTGCAAGAAAAAACGAATGAAGACCTTCTGCTGAAAACCCGGTAAGAATATATGAATATTTACTGCTTTTAGACGTTAAAATATCTGAAAAATCGATGTACCATTACACCTCGGTACTGATTTGTATAGAAATTTATACAACAAAATTTAGCAATTCTCACCATCGGGGGCGGTCGGGGGGGTGCGGATCTACGGGGAATAATTCCTGGCGCCGATTAATGACGGTTTGCTGAAAAAACAATTTGACAAATTTCAGAGTCTTTGCCAAAAAACAAAAAAATTTTCACCCAAAAATTTCTGAAATGTTGGCAACACTGAAAATTTCGGTGGCGCTGTGCAAGAAAAAACTAATGAAGACCTTCTGCTGAAAACCCGGTAAGAATATATGAATATTTACTGCTTTTAGACGTTAAAATATCTGAAAAATCGATGTACCATTACACCTCGGTACTGATTTGTATAGAAATTTAGACAACAAAATTTAGCAATTCTCACCATCGGGGGCGGTCGAGGGGGGTGCGGATCGACGGGGAATAATTCCTGGCGCCGATTAATGACGGTTTGCTGAAAAAACAATTTGACAAATTTCAGTCTTTGCCAAAAAACAAAAAAATTTTAACCCAAAAAATTCTGAAATGTTGGCAACACTGAAAATTTCAGTTGCACTGTGCAAGAAAAAACGAATGAAGACCTTCTGCTGAAAACCCGGTAAGAATATATGAATATTTACTGCTTTTAGACGTTAAAATATCTGAAAAATCGATGTACCATTACACCTCGGTACTGATTTGTATAGAAATTTATACAACAAAATTTAGCAATTCTCACCATCGGGGGCGGTCGAGGGGGGTGCGGATCGACGGGGCATAATTCCTGGCGCCGATTAATGAAGGTTTTCTGAAAAAAAAATTTGACAAATTTCAGTCTTTGCCAAAAAACAAAAAAAAATTAAGGCAAAAAATTCTGAAATGTTGGCAACACTGAAAATTTCGGTTGCACTGTGCAAGAAAAAACGAATGAAGACCTTCTGCTGAAAACCCGGTAAGAATATATGAATATTTACTGCTTTTAGACGTTAAAATATCTGAAAAATCGATGTACCATTACACCTCGGTACTGATTTGTATAGAAATTTATACAACAAAATTTAGCAATTCCCAGTATAGGGGGCGGTCGAGGGGGTGCGGATCTACGGGGAATAATTCCTGGCGCGGATTAATGACGGTTTGCTGAAAAAAAAATTTGACAAATTTCAGTCTTTGCCAAAAAACAAAAAAAATTTAAGGCAAAAAATTCTGAAATGTTGTCATCACTGAAAATTTCGGTGGCGTTGTGCAAGAAAAAACGAATGAAGACCTTCTGCTGAAAACCCGGTAAGAATATATGAATATTTACTGCTTTTAGACGTTAAAATATCTGAAAAATCGATGTACCATTACACCTCGGTACTGATTTGTATAGAAATTTAGACAACAAAATTTAGCAATTCTCACCATCGGGGGCGGTCGGGGGGGTGCGGATCTACGGGGAATAATTCCTGGCGCGGATTAATGACGGTTTGCTGAAAAAAAAATTTGACAAATTTCAGTCTTTGCCAAAAAACAAAAAAATTTTAAGGCAAAAAATTCTGAAATGTTGTCATCACTGAAAATTTCGGTGGCGTTGTGCAAGAAAAAACGAATGAAGACCTTCTGCTGAAAACCCGGTAAGAATATATGAATATTTACTGCTTTTAGACGTTAAAATATCTGAAAAATCGATGTACCATTACACCTCGGTACTGATTTGTATAGAAATTTAGACAACAAAATTTAGCAATTTTCACCATCGGGGGCGGTCGGGGGGGTGCGGATCTACGGGGAATAATTCCTGGCGCGGATAAATGACGGTTTGCTGAAAAAAATTAGACAAATTTCAGAGTCTTTGCCAAAAACCAAAAAAATTTTAAGGCAAAAAATTCGGAAATGTTGGCAACACTGAAAATTTCGGTGGCGTTGTGCAAGACAAAACGAATGAAGACCTTCTGCTGAAAACCCGGTAAGAATATATGAATATTTACTGCTTTTAGACGTTAAAATATCTGAAAAATTGATGTACCATTACACCTCGGTACTGATTTGTATAGAAATTTAGACAACAAAATTTAGCAATTCCCACCATCGGGGGCGGTCGAGGGGGGTGCGGATCGACGGGGAATAATTCCTGGCGCCGATTAATGACGGTTTGCTGAAAAAAAAATTTGACAAATTTCAGTCTTTGCCAAAAAACAAAAAAATTCTAAGGCAAAAAATTCTGAAATGTTGGCAACACTGAAAATTTCGGTGGCGTTGTGCAAGAAAAAACGAATGAAGACCTTCTGCTGAAAACCCGGTAAGAATATATGAATATTTACTGCTTTTAGACGTTAAAATATCTGAAAAATCGATGTACCATTACACCTCGGTACTGATTTGTATAGAAATTTATACAACAAAATTTAGCAATTCTCACCATCGGGGGCGGTCGGGGGGGTGCGGATCTACGGGGAATAATTCCTGGCGCGGATAAATGATGGTTTGCTGAAAAAAATTAGACAAATTTCAGAGTCTTTGCCAAAAACCAAAAAAATTTTAAGGCAAAAAATTCGGAAATGTTGGCAACACTGAAAATTTCGGTGGCGTTGTGCAAGACAAAACGAATGAAGACCTTCTGCTGAAAACCCGGTAAGAATATATGAATATTTACTGCTTTTAGACGTTAAAATATCTGAAAAATTGATGTACCATTACACCTCGGTACTGATTTGTATAGAAATTTAGACAACAAAATTTAGCAATTCCCACCATCGGGGGCGGTCGAGGGGGGTGCGGATTGACGGGGAATAATTCCTGGCGCCGATTAATGAAGGTTTGCTGAAAAATAAATTTGATAAATTTCAGGCTTTGCCAAAAAACAAAAAAAATTTAAGGCAAAATTTCTGAAATGTTGGCAACACTGAAAATTTCGGTGGCGTTGTGCAAGACAAAACGAATGAAAACCTTCTGCTGAAAACCCGGTAAGAATATATGAATATTTACTGCTTTTAGACGTTAAAATATCTGAAAAATCTATGTACCATTACACCTCGGTACTGATTTGTATAGAAATTTATACAACAAAATTTAGCAATTCTCACCATCGGGGGCGGTCGAGGGGGGTGCGGATCGACGGGGCATAATTCCTGGCGCCGATTAATGAAGGTTTTCTGAAAAAAAAATTGTCAAATTTCAGTCTTTGCCAAAAAACAAAAAAAAATTAAGACAAAAAATTCTGAAATGTTGGCAACACTTAAAATTTCGGTGGCGTTGTGCAAGAAAAAACGAATGAAGACCTTCTGCTGAAAACCCGGTAAGAATATATGAATATTTACTGCTTTTAGACGTTAAAATATCTGAAAAATCGATGTACCATTACACCTCGGTACTGATTTGTATGGAAATTTATACAACAAAATTTAGCAATTCTCACCATCGGGGGCGGTCGAGGGGGGTGCGGATCGACGGGGCATAATTCCTGGCGCCGATTAATGAAGGTTTGCTGAAAAATAAATTTGATAAATTTCAGGCTTTGCCAAAAAACAAAAAAAATTTAAGGCAAAATTTCTGAAATGTTGGCAACACTGAAAATTTCGGTGGCGTTGTGCAAGACAAAACGAATGAAAACCTTCTGCTGAAAACCCGGTAAGAATATATGAATATTTACTGCTTTTAGACGTTAAAATATCTGAAAAATCTATGTACCATTACACCTCGGTACTGATTTGTATAGAAATTTATACAACAAAATTTAGCAATTCTCACCATCGGGGGCGGTCGAGGGGGGTGCGGATCGACGGGGCATAATTCCTGGCGCCGATTAATGAAGGTTTTCTGAAAAAAAAATTGTCAAATTTCAGTCTTTGCCAAAAAACAAAAAAAAATTAAGACAAAAAATTCTGAAATGTTGGCAACACTTAAAATTTCGGTGGCGTTGTGCAAGAAAAAACGAATGAAGACCTTCTGCTGAAAACCCGGTAAGAATATATGAATATTTACTGCTTTTAGACGTTAAAATATCTGAAAAATCGATGTACCATTACACCTCGGTACTGATTTGTATGGAAATTTATACAACAAAATTTAGCAATTCTCACCATCGGGGGCGGTCGAGGGGGGTGCGGATCGACGGGGCATAATTCCTGGCGCCGATTAATGAAGGTTTTCTGAAAAAAAAAATTGTCAAATTTCAGTCTTTGCCAAAAAACAAAAAAAAATTAAGGCAAAAAATTCTGAAATGTTGTCATCACTGAAAATTTCGGTGGCGTTGTGCAAGAAAAAACGAATGAAGACCTTCTGCTGAAAACCCGGTAAGAATATATGAATTTTTACTGCTTTTAGACGTTAAAATATCTGAAAAATCGATGTACCATTACACCTCGGTACTGATTTGTATAGAAATTTAGACAACAAAATTTAGCAATTCCCAGTATAGGGGGCGGTCGAGGGGGGTGCGGATCGACGGGGAATAATTCCTGGCGCCGATTAATGAAGGTTTGCTGAAAAAAAAATTTGACAAATTTCAGTCTTTGCCAAAAAACAAAAAAAAATTAAGGCAAAAAATTCTGAAATGTTGGCAACACTGAAAATTTCGGTGGCGTTGTGCAAGAAAAAACGAATGAAGACCTTCTGCTGAAAACCCGGTAAGAATATATGAATATTTACTGCTTTTAGACGTTAAAATATCTGAAAAATCGATGTACCATTACACCTCGGTACTGATTTGTATAGAAATTTTTACAACAAAATTTAGCAATTCTCACCATCGGGGGCGGTCGGGGGGGTGCGGATCTACGGGGAATAATTCCTGGCGCGGATTAATGACGGTTTGCTGAAAAAAAAATTTGACAAATTTCAGTCTTTGCCAAAAAACAAAAAAAATTTAAGGCAAAAAATTCTGAAATGTTGTCATCACTGAAAATTTCGGTGGCGTTGTGCAAGAAAAAACGAATGAAGACCTTCTGCTGAAAACCCGGTAAGAATATATGAATATTTACTGCTTTTAGACGTTAAAATATCTGAAAAATCGATGTACCATTACACCTCGGTACTGATTTGTATAGAAATTTAGACAACAAAATTTAGCAATTCTCACCATCGGGGGCGGTCGGGGGGGTGCGGATCTACGGGGAATAATTCCTGGGGCGGATTAATGACGGTTTGCTGAAAAAAAAATTTGACAAATTTCAGTCTTTGCCAAAAAACAAAAAAAATTTAACCCAAAAAATTCTGAAATGTTGGCAACACTGAAAATTTCGGTTGCACTGTGCAAGAAAAAACGAATGAAGACCTTCTGCTGAAAACCCGGTAAGAATATATGAATATTTACTGCTTTTAGACGTTAAAATATCTAAAAAATCGATGTACCATTACACCTCGGTACTGATTTGTATAGAAATTTAGACAACAAATTTTAGCAATTCCCAGTATAGGGGGCGGTCGAGGGGGGTGCGGATCGACGGGGAATAATTCCTGGCGCCGATTAATGAAGGTTTGCTGAAAAAAAAATTTGACAAATTTCAGTCTTTGCCAAAAAACAAAAAAAAATTAAGGCAAAAAATTCTGAAATGTTGGCAACACTGAAAATTTCGGTGGCGTTGTGCAAGAAAAAACGAATGAAGACCTTCTGCTGAAAACCCGGTAAGAATATATGAATATTTACTGCTTTTAGACGTTAAAATATCTGAAAAATCGATGTACCATTACACCTCGGTACTGATTTGTATAGAAATTTATACAACAAAATTTAGCAATTCTCACCATCGGGGGCGGTCGGGGGGGTGCGGATCTACGGGGAATAATTCCTGGCGCCGATTAATGACGGTTTGCTGAAAAAACAATTTGACAAATTTCAGAGTCTTTGCCAAAAAACAAAAAAATTTTCACCCAAAAATTTCTGAAATGTTGGCAACACTGAAAATTTCGGTGGCGCTGTGCAAGAAAAAACTAATGAAGACCTTCTGCTGAAAACCCGGTAAGAATATATGAATATTTACTGCTTTTAGACGTTAAAATATCTGAAAAATCGATGTACCATTACACCTCGGTACTGATTTGTATAGAAATTTAGACAACAAAATTTAGCAATTCTCACCATCGGGGGCGGTCGAGGGGGGTGCGGATCGACGGGGAATAATTCCTGGCGCCGATTAATGACGGTTTGCTGAAAAAACAATTTGACAAATTTCAGTCTTTGCCAAAAAACAAAAAAATTTTAACCCAAAAAATTCTGAAATGTTGGCAACACTGAAAATTTCAGTTGCACTGTGCAAGAAAAAACGAATGAAGACCTTCTGCTGAAAACCCGGTAAGAATATATGAATATTTACTGCTTTTAGACGTTAAAATATCTGAAAAATCGATGTACCATTACACCTCGGTACTGATTTGTATAGAAATTTATACAACAAAATTTAGCAATTCTCACCATCGGGGGCGGTCGAGGGGGGTGCGGATCGACGGGGCATAATTCCTGGCGCCGATTAATGAAGGTTTTCTGAAAAAAAAATTTGACAAATTTCAGTCTTTGCCAAAAAACAAAAAAAAATTAAGGCAAAAAATTCTGAAATGTTGGCAACACTGAAAATTTCGGTTGCACTGTGCAAGAAAAAACGAATGAAGACCTTCTGCTGAAAACCCGGTAAGAATATATGAATATTTACTGCTTTTAGACGTTAAAATATCTGAAAAATCGATGTACCATTACACCTCGGTACTGATTTGTATAGAAATTTATACAACAAAATTTAGCAATTCCCAGTATAGGGGGCGGTCGAGGGGGTGCGGATCTACGGGGAATAATTCCTGGCGCGGATTAATGACGGTTTGCTGAAAAAAAAATTTGACAAATTTCAGTCTTTGCCAAAAAACAAAAAAAATTTAAGGCAAAAAATTCTGAAATGTTGTCATCACTGAAAATTTCGGTGGCGTTGTGCAAGAAAAAACGAATGAAGACCTTCTGCTGAAAACCCGGTAAGAATATATGAATATTTACTGCTTTTAGACGTTAAAATATCTGAAAAATCGATGTACCATTACACCTCGGTACTGATTTGTATAGAAATTTAGACAACAAAATTTAGCAATTCTCACCATCGGGGGCGGTCGGGGGGGTGCGGATCTACGGGGAATAATTCCTGGCGCGGATTAATGACGGTTTGCTGAAAAAAAAATTTGACAAATTTCAGTCTTTGCCAAAAAACAAAAAAATTTTAAGGCAAAAAATTCTGAAATGTTGTCATCACTGAAAATTTCGGTGGCGTTGTGCAAGAAAAAACGAATGAAGACCTTCTGCTGAAAACCCGGTAAGAATATATGAATATTTACTGCTTTTAGACGTTAAAATATCTGAAAAATCGATGTACCATTACACCTCGGTACTGATTTGTATAGAAATTTAGACAACAAAATTTAGCAATTCCCAGTATAGGGGGCGGTCGAGGGGGGTGCGGATCGACGGGGAATAATTCCTGGCGCCGATTAATGACGGTTTGCTGAAAAAAAAATTTGACAAATTTCAGTCTTTGCCAAAAAACAAAAAAAAATTAAGGCAAAAAATTCTGAAATGTTGGCAACACTGAAAATTTCGGTGGCGTTGTGCAAGAAAAAACGAATGAAGACCTTCTGCTGAAAACCCGGTAAGAATATATGAATATTTACTGCTTTTAGACGTTAAAATATCTGAAAAATCGATGTACCATTACACCTCGGTACTGATTTGTATGGAAATTTATACAACAAAATTTAGCAATTCTCACCATCGGGGGCGGTCGAGGGGGGTGCGGATCGACGGGGCATAATTCCTGGCGCCGATTAATGAAGGTTTTCTGAAAAAAAAAATTGTCAAATTTCAGTCTTTGCCAAAAAACAAAAAAAAATTAAGGCAAAAAATTCTGAAATGTTGTCATCACTGAAAATTTCGGTGGCGTTGTGCAAGAAAAAACGAATGAAGACCTTCTGCTGAAAACCCGGTAAGAATATATGAATATTTACTGCTTTTAGACGTTAAAATATCTGAAAAATCGATGTACCATTACACCTCGGTACTGATTTGTATAGAAATTTTTACAACAAAATTTAGGAATTCTCACCATCGGGGGCGGTCGGGGGGGTGCGGATCTACGGGGAATAATTCCTGGCGCGGATTAATGACGGTTTGCTGAAAAAAAAATTTGACAAATTTCAGTCTTTGCCAAAAAACAAAAAAAATTTAAGGCAAAAAATTCTGAAATGTTGTCATCACTGAAAATTTCGGTGGCGTTGTGCAAGAAAAAACGAATGAAGACCTTCTGCTGAAAACCCGGTAAGAATATATGAATATTTACTGCTTTTAGACGTTAAAATATCTGAAAAATCGATGTACCATTACACCTCGGTACTGATTTGTATAGAAATTTAGACAACAAAATTTAGCAATTCTCACCATCGGGGGCGGTCGGGGGGGTGCGGATCTACGGGGAATAATTCCTGGGGCGGATTAATGACGGTTTGCTGAAAAAAAAATTTGACAAATTTCAGTCTTTGCCAAAAAACAAAAAAAATTTAACCCAAAAAATTCTGAAATGTTGGCAACACTGAAAATTTCGGTTGCACTGTGCAAGAAAAAACGAATGAAGACCTTCTGCTGAAAACCCGGTAAGAATATATGAATATTTACTGCTTTTAGACGTTAAAATATCTAAAAAATCGATGTACCATTACACCTCGGTACTGATTTGTATAGAAATTTAGACAACAAATTTTAGCAATTCCCAGTATAGGGGGCGGTCGAGGGGGGTGCGGATCGACGGGGAATAATTCCTGGCGCCGATTAATGAAGGTTTGCTGAAAAAAAAATTTGACAAATTTCAGTCTTTGCCAAAAAACAAAAAAAAATTAAGGCAAAAAATTCTGAAATGTTGGCAACACTGAAAATTTCGGTGGCGTTGTGCAAGAAAAAACGAATGAAGACCTTCTGCTGAAAACCCGGTAAGAATATATGAATATTTACTGCTTTTAGACGTTAAAATATCTGAAAAATCGATGTACCATTACACCTCGGTACTGATTTGTATAGAAATTTATACAACAAAATTTAGCAATTCTCACCATCGGGGGCGGTCGGGGGGGTGCGGATCTACGGGGAATAATTCCTGGCGCCGATTAATGACGGTTTGCTGAAAAAACAATTTGACAAATTTCAGAGTCTTTGCCAAAAAACAAAAAAATTTTCACCCAAAAATTTCTGAAATGTTGGCAACACTGAAAATTTCGGTGGCGCTGTGCAAGAAAAAACGAATGAAGACCTTCTGCTGAAAACCCGGTAAGAATATATGAATATTTACTGCTTTTAGACGTTAAAATATCTGAAAAATCGATGTACCATTACACCTCGGTACTGATTTGTATAGAAATTTAGACAACAAAATTTAGCAATTCTCACCATCGGGGGCGGTCGAGGGGGGTGCGGATCGACGGGGAATAATTCCTGGCGCCGATTAATGACGGTTTGCTGAAAAAACAATTTGACAAATTTCAGTCTTTGCCAAAAAACAAAAAAATTTTAACCCAAAAAATTCTGAAATGTTGGCAACACTGAAAATTTCAGTTGCACTGTGCAAGAAAAAACGAATGAAGACCTTCTGCTGAAAACCCGGTAAGAATATATGAATATTTACTGCTTTTAGACGTTAAAATATCTGAAAAATCGATGTACCATTACACCTCGGTACTGATTTGTATAGAAATTTATACAACAAAATTTAGCAATTCTCACCATCGGGGGCGGTCGAGGGGGGTGCGGATCGACGGGGCATAATTCCTGGCGCCGATTAATGAAGGTTTTCTGAAAAAAAAATTTGACAAATTTCAGTCTTTGCCAAAAAACAAAAAAAAATTAAGGCAAAAAATTCTGAAATGTTGGCAACACTGAAAATTTCGGTTGCACTGTGCAAGAAAAAACGAATGAAGACCTTCTGCTGAAAACCCGGTAAGAATATATGAATATTTACTGCTTTTAGACGTTAAAATATCTGAAAAATCGATGTACCATTACACCTCGGTACTGATTTGTATAGAAATTTATACAACAAAATTTAGCAATTCTCACCATCGGGGGCGGTCGGGGGGGTGCGGATCTACGGGGAATAATTCCTGGCGCGGATTAATGACGGTTTGCTGAAAAAAAAATTTGACAAATTTCAGTCTTTGCCAAAAAACAAAAAAATTTTAAGGCAAAAAATTCTGAAATGTTGTCATCACTGAAAATTTCGGTGGCGTTGTGCAAGAAAAAACGAATGAAGACCTTCTGCTGAAAACCCGGTAAGAATATATGAATATTTACTGCTTTTAGACGTTAAAATATCTGAAAAATCGATGTACCATTACACCTCGGTACTGATTTGTATAGAAATTTAGACAACAAAATTTAGCAATTCCCAGTATAGGGGGCGGTCGAGGGGGGTGCGGATCGACGGGGAATAATTCCTGGCGCCGATTAATGAAGGTTTGCTGAAAAAAAAATTTGACAAATTTCAGTCTTTGCCAAAAAACAAAAAAAAATTAAGGCAAAAAATTCTGAAATGTTGGCAACACTGAAAATTTCGGTGGCGTTGTGCAAGAAAAAACGAATGAAGACCTTCTGC